>JAPTYO010000004.1:37149104-42149104 GCA_036873135.1 Clarkia xantiana subsp. parviflora
ATGTGGTATTTAAGCTGTTTTTTTTTTCTTTTCTATTTACTGTCTCATTAGATTCATTCTTGCACCTAAATGAATGATTGTAGTTGCTCTTCTATACTAGCTACTCAAATGACTTCTTACTCTTAAAAGAAACGACTAAGCTTGAGAGATGTATCACTCATTTAAAAAAAATATAATAGCAGAACATACTTTGTTTTCTATTGATCTCTTCGATCATCCAACCGATGATAGATAAAACGTAACGGAGAAGAGTTGAACATGAGTAGTTTATTACTCTTAGAGGTCTTTCCTGCTAAGTGCTAACTCTAAATTCCATTTCCTTTTTTCGGAGTATACACATTGTTGGATTACGGAGACGTAATACTACGGAATGCTAAACGTGTACATGCAAGTAAACTAATTACACAGCGGAATAATGTACACATACCTCAATAGATTTCCTGCCCAAGAACGATGTGGAAGGAGTTCTGATCCTCTGGTCGGAACCCGTACAAGTTCTTCGTGAGAAGAAGTCCTACGCGGTATAAGCTCCATAGCAAATCCTCTGATCAATTCTTCAACGGGGACAGAACCTCGGACTGATTGCTTGGAAGAAATTTGACACACCAATGGTGGTGTATGTGGGCCCGCCGAAATGTAACTATAGAGAGAAAGGAATTTCTTTCAAATCACAACTTAAAAGGAGTTGTGATCAAGGTGTGTCTTTGGAGGTGACCCCAAGACCTCCTTATATAGTGGGGGAGGAGAAAATCCTCCCGCTTCCGTTCTAGGGTTTGGCGCCGACCTATGTGGGTGGGGAGGCCCTATTTTGGGCCTCCCATGTCACATGGTAATTGGGTCGAGCCCAATTAGCCCAAATGTGACATTTACCTAATTGTCTTAGGTAACCACATATATTAACGGGCTACCAATTACGTCGCCACGTCACCATATGCTAACAGCTCCCACTCGCCGGAATGGGAGGGTGCCTGTTAATGTATTGTCATCCAATATCATCATCATTTCAGTCTTCAGTTATTGTCTCCGAATAGTTCATATGAAGTTTGCCGTGCGACCAGCGGATACGACAGGCATCGTGCTACTCATCTGTTAGGAGTATTGTAGCACCCGCAGAACGTTGATTCCCTGTCGTAAATCAATCATGTTAAAAACTAAATATGTACCGCAATGTATCCTTGGTCAACTGATAATTTTCCAATTGCCCAGTTTTCCACATAAGAATACTTCTCCAGGGCATCCGTACAAGTGTTCTTAACCTTCTACTAATATCCGGTTGGTGGCCACCTAGTGAACACAAGAGTCGGTAACATGACCATCCCCATCACTTATACCCTTAGTCTAACTCAACCGGTTTCCAAAGACGTGGTCACTTGGCCTTTTTCTTTGGCACTACGCTCGTACGCCGGGAAGCAAACATTGAGCCAGACCTTAGGTATAAGTTCTGAGTCCGAGAGGATACTTTGGATGTCTCTTCATAAGACACCCGGGATCAATCACACGCTCAAGGTGAAGAAACATGCGTCCTTTGAATCACAAGGATTCTAGCTAGCACAACCGAGCATGACCCCGTGGTCGAATATGGCACACGCAGTATGAAGCACGCGTCGATAGCACACCAGGACAAGCCATGGATGGGATATGTCAATCATGATATCGCAGAATCTTTCATCTGGCCTTGAATGTGATTTTAATGATGGACAGAGTCCAATACGGTGATTTACAAAACGAAGACCAAGTCATGCTTTTAGGCGTGACCAAGTTATCGTTTCTTAACCAGGTTTATCCCCCTGGTTCTTAACCAATCTTGTTGTGGTAGAGATTCCCTCTCATACAAGATGACCGTGCCTGTGTGACGAGGCATGGTTCACATTCGACATAATTTTGGTGGAAGAATTTTACCTCTTCCTACGACTTAGTTTATAGACCGTAAAATCCGATGTTATTTATCATTATGACGTTGATGAATGATATACTCAATTTGAAATTCTTTTATTCAATCGAAATATTATTTCAAAAGTCAAAATGCTATCACTTATACATGCCACATATTAAGCCCTACGTAATCCAAGCAGTTTTACGTGCTTTTCGAAAGTCTCTCTACGTAATGGCTTAGTTAATGGGTCCGCGACCATTTTGTTCAGTCGACAAGTATTCTAAAGTGATTATATTGTCTTCCAGAACAGATTTATCATAATTTTATTTCACATCGATGTGTTTGATCCTACTGTGGTACTTTGGATTCTTAACTGCTGCAATGGCTGCCTGACTGTCGGAGTATACCTTTACGGGTTTACTCTCATTTCGTCAGTGCCTAACAATGCAGTAAGAAGCCTTTTCAGCAAGACCGTTTCATGTGCATTTTGGAGAGGGCAACAAATTCTGATTCTATCGTAGACAGCGCGACCCAAGATTGCTTCTTACTCGTCCATGAAATGACGGCATTAGCAAGGAGGAATACCCCTCATGTTGGGGACTTACGATCATCCGGATCGCCACCATGGTCAGCGTCACTGAAACCGGTCAATTCTATCTTCCTGCCCTCATAGCACAATACGTAGTCGGCAGTACCTGTATGACTCGCTTTACGGTCTTTAAAAGTTGATAGCTAAAGTCTGATTGGAATCTTGCTACTAGGCCCACAACGTAACAGATGTCCGGACGTGTGCAGAGCATGGCGTAAATTAATCTTCCTACCATGCTCAAATACTCGCCACTTTTCATATGTTCACACTCCTTCAGGTTCTTCGGGCCATCACGCTTTGACAACGCGCACCCGAGTACAACCGGCGTTTTCACGGGTTTGGCATTCAGCATTCTAAATCTCTTTAACAATTTATTGATAAGAGATTCTTGAGATAGACACAATCTCCGGGCGGCACGATCTCTGACGATTTTAATGCCTAAGATGTACGTAGCCTCTCCCATGTCTTTCATCTCGAATACTGATGCCAACCAGGACTTTGACTGTTTCATAAAACTAACATCGTTTTCAGCAATGAGTAGGTCATCCACGTATAAGGTTAAGATGACGTACTTAGACCCGGAGGTTTTAGTGTATACGCAGGGATCCTCATGGAGGTTCACAAATCTGTTTCCAACGATTTTCACGTGGAACCTGCGATACTATTGCCGAGACGATTATTTAAGAACATGGATAGATCTTTGGAGTTTGCAAACTTTTACGTTCTTTACCAGGAGTAATGAAACCCTCTGGCTGCTCTATATGGATCTCATCCTCCAGGTTTCCGTGGAGAAATGCGGTATTTAACATCCATTTAATGCAGGCTCGTGATCGAGGCTTGCAATAAGGGCAAGGATGGCCCTGATTGTGGTGTAACGCACAGTCGCTGAGTTTGTTTCATCAACGTCCACTCCGTGAATTTGGGTATATCCTTTCGGAACTAGTCGGGCTTTGTATCGCTCGACTTCTCCATCAGCAGTGAGTTTGAGTTTCAAGACCCACTTTGCCCATATAGCTATGCGTTTAGCAGGTAAATCAACCAAAGACCAAACTGAATTGGCTTTCATTGAGGCGATCTCTTCCTCCACTCGGAATAATGCTTCTTATCGGAGCATCCCTCCCACTGGGAATAATGGCAGTGCTTGAACCTTGACTAACAACTTTCCTTGGACGTCCTCTTGGCCTCGGGATTCTACCTCCGAAATTAATTCATTGATCACTAGGATCTGGAACCAAGTTGGTCGTACCACTCCCACTGGGAACAATGGGTAGTTGTGTCATTATTGGATTTTCATCCAACGGTTCAACGACGTGATTATCAGGTTTCGACTTGATTCGCATTAGCAACATTAGTGATTTGATTGTGTGTGTGTGGGGGGGGGGGGGGGGGGGGGGGAGTGAGTCCTCCCACTGGATTTACTATGATAATGTTTCCATCATCATTTACCATGTCATTCACTTGTGCTGTGTCAAATCTCCCACTCGAAGCAAGTGGGACCTGGAATCATCGTCATCCTTTTCTAGTTCGATCGAGACTTCGTCTGTTTCTAAGCGTTGGAATTTCGTCCTCAAGCTTTGTAATGTTATATGTTCGACCACGGCATCATAATTTAAGCTAATTAAACATGTATCACTCGAGAGTAGTCCGTACTCTTTTATCCAAATACTTGTTTAATGCGAAATTAATATCGCAAGCTGACAAGGTGCAACCCTTATCATTTCTTTTAGCTAATTATGGTAGCATGTTCAACCGATTATTCAGAACATAGTAATACTTTTATGTGAGTCAGCCGATTTTCATCCCATAGGGAACGTAGTTGTTGAACTCTAACATTATGTAATTTTAAACTATGCTTCTTGAATTGTTTTTATTGAAATGAATGTCCAGCTAGACTTATCCTTCAAGGCTTATAGTGGGAGAGTCATTTTACTGACTACTTCCTTTCGTTTGTCAACTCATTCAATGACTTATCAACCTCTTGAGCTATGCATTTAAGCTTTCGCCTATGCGATAGTTGATATTATACAAGTTCGTGGTAGTTATTGAAGCATACCTCTGACTTTCGTATAATTAATCAATGAGTTATTCCATAAATGATCATAAACGAAAATTCAGCATTCATTCATTCAAACATTTCATTATTATATTTGTACTTTGAAACGATGTGTTCCGTCTTTCGAGGTACACTCGCGCATGGCGCCTTAAAACCAGTTTTATCCCGTGGTTTTAAATCGTTTCGTTTCCAAATTCAAATCAATTTAATCCAATCGATTTCGAACATGTTCAATCATTACAGAAAATTACATTCAATAGAGTACTAACAAATAAGAAATACTAAATATTTCGATCTAGCTACGCAATAAATGGGTTTATTCAGTTCAGTTGTCCTGACTGAGATGACGGAGTATGTGAATCATTTCGTTTTATTCGACCGCTTTTACCTGGCCGAAATTTTGGTTCTAACTCGTAGGTATGTTATTTGTATTTTCGTTTCGGATCATTCTCGTTTAACCGAGACGTTAAATTGATAAGCAAATTGAGCTTCAAATCGAGCAACAATTACTTTATTCAATAACTCCGAATCTCAAAATAACCAAAATTTTAGTAACAAACAACAAACGATAAATTACAATGGTATAGTTATTGATCCGAAGTTCGAATATCTGATCCATGATTGTCGCGCATATAGTCAAGAACTTTGAGTCATGTTGAAAATATCATCTAAGTAAATTCACGAGTGAATCACTTCAAATGATCTGTGTCCTTATAAAACATTTTACAGCTTCATACACATGACCTACGAGGCGTATTTGAGACGCACTTTATCAACGGGGTTTAATCCACCGGATTATCGTATAGGACCTATTCGGTCCAGTTCTCTTCTTGCTATGCGGATCATGGTTCACTTCTTTCGAACTCACTATGGTGAGCAGATAAGGTCTCCCTTTCACTGTTGTGGTTACTGTACTTGATTAGTCTCAAGATTATCAGACAACCATATACATCATTTCCATGTTGACCTTTCATCCTTAAGATCCGATGCAGGTTTTAAGTTACTTGGTGCCCAAGAAAATTATTTTTTTTTTTACCTAATTTGCCACTAGGGTTTCGGCAAAAAACATGTAAAATTGGAAAAGTTGTCAAATTTAAGATCAAACACTATTATGATCATGAATCCAAAAAGTGTTCTTGATAAAACTCATCGTGTTCTTGAAAATTATGAACATCAAACTTAAATTTAAACATAAACTTTGACTTTGATCTTTAAAAACATGAAATTTTGTCAAAATTTTCAGATTTCACACAAAAAATTCGGTGTTCATATTTAAAACTCACGAACATCAGTTTATCAAAATTTTAACAACTCCTAACCATGCTCTGATACCACTGTTGGATTACGGAGACGTAATACTACGGAATGCTAAACGTGTACATGCAAGTAAACTAATTACGCAGCGGAATTATGTACACATACATCAATAGCTTTCCTGCCCAAGAACGATGTGGGGGAGTTCTGATCCTCCGGTCGGAACCCGTACAAGTTCTTCGTGAGAAGAAGTCCTACGCGGTATAAACTCCACATCAAATCCTCTGATCGATTCTTTAACGGGGACAGAACCTCGGACTGATTGCTCGGAAGCAATTTGGCACACCAATGGTGGTGTATGTGGGCCGGCCGAAATGTAACTATAGAGAGAAATGGATTTCTCTCAAATCACAACTTAGAAGGAGTTGTGATCAAGGTGTGTCTTTGCAGGTGACCCCAAGACCTCCTTATATAGTGAGGGATGAGAAAATCCTCCCTTTCCCTTCTAGGGTTTGGGCCTCCCATGTCACATGGAAATTGGGTCGAGCACAATTAGCCCAAATGTGACATTTACCTAATTGTCTTAGGTAACCACATATATTAACGTGCTACCAATTACGGCGCCACGTCACCATATGCTAACACACATATATAATTCAATTTCCGTTCAGAGACTTAAATTGCACATTTTTGTCTTGCGTTTGAGTAGGCTCTGGATACTTTTAGAAGTGTCAAATGGAGGCTAACCAAGAGAGGGAGCATCAAATGCAGCAGAACAAACTCCTTAGTTGAATCTCCTTAGCAGAACGTTGTTTTGTTATGTTATTGAATTATTGTATATCTTTAGTTGTTGTTTAGGGCTGCGAACAACTTTGGCGCTGATATAAGTACTACTGCTTATTATAATAATATAATATATGCCCCACAATGAAATGATTTGTAGTTTATACATAAATAAATGTAATTTGGTTTATATGCTCTACAACTCTAAACCTTCTGAGTATGGATATTTTTCTGTAAATAATTAATTAACCAAATTATTCAACAACCAAATTTTGGTAATTAATTCTTGACATAAAAATAATTAAGTACAATTTTATCAAGTATTATGCTAATGACTATTCATTGATATTTTTTAATATTGTTTTACTAACTATAAGTTCGTAACGTATCACCTCGCACGTCACGCGGGGACAACTCCCTAGTAAATAAAAAAAAAACAATTCGTTGGTGTTGTGTTTGAATAAATTATGATGCATTAAAGTACATTGTATAAGCTTTTTGTAGACATCAAGATTGCATGAATACTTGTAGAGATTAAGTTATAGCCTCTTGAAGTTAATCTTTTAGTATGTTTAGTAATGGTATGATTATGAACACATTAGTTTAAGATCATAACTGGTAAGTTAAAATTGAATTTGATCTAACATTATAGTAGGTCATTAATATAAAGCTTTCTGTTAATATAAAGCTTTTGCAGATTAAGCTTTCTGTTAATATAAAGATTACCCAATTTCTTTCAGATTTACATTTTAACTGAGATGATAAATTAACTTCCTTCATATGCTAACTGTTTTTACTCATATGGCCTAGACGTTGGACCAACAATCAAGCGAGCAATACCAACTACATGTGCGCTGACCTTGGAACAAGTGGATAGGCTCATCGCCATCCTATTGAACGAAGGAAAGTCGTAACTCATGCATCAACTACGCGATAGGGCCTTACACCTTCTCACGTCAAAATTGGTAAATATTCTCATTCAGCCACATGTCATTCTTAGACCTATCGACGCCTACACTAGAAATGGAGATCCCGCTCAACATGTTCAAGAGTCACGAAGCGTCGCTCGTAGGAAGTAGATGAAACGATGATCACTTCGTGTTGTCCTTTCCCTCGACCTTGAGGGGAACGCCTCAAGCCGGTTCTGAAGACTACTCCAAGTCTCCCTAAGCGCGACGAAACCTAATATTTGTTATATATATATATATATTTGAATTTTTAGTTTTTATTTAAATGATTTATGTAGTTATATGATTTGTTTTTTCTAAAATCCAATCGTGTTAGGTGAACGTTTGGTCAGGTTTACCTTAAATGATAAAACTTTTCTCTAGATTAATATGGCTAAATTATTCGCCCAACGCAATAGAATTATCAAAATTATATTAACTCTTTAAATAAAACCTAAAAGTTGGAAGAAAAAAAAAAAAGACACTATTAAAAAATTAATTTTCTATTTGGGTTTTTTAGGGCAATTTGACGATTTTTTCGTGGCTAGCTAGGATTTGTGAATGAACGGACTAAGATAGGCACAATTCTGAAGTATGATGAGTAAAGAAGAATAATTGTATAGGGAACAATGCATAAATACACTAAATTACAAGGAGTAAATAGCATTTTCCATTTTTCGAGCACCTACCTGGCTGGGCAATGAAAGAACAAGTCTTTCTTTGTTTCCTTCTTTAATTCAGTAGAGTACAGTACACATAACACACCATTTTGTTTATCAGCTAGCTAGTCACTTCCACCAGTTATGGACGAGAGCTCCCCACCTCCCTCGTCCACCACTCAGCTAGTTTCAACTCTCGCCGATAATCCTCCTCCGCCTCCGTCCACGGAACAAGGCCATTCCGGCGCCGACCGTGCGGCGAAGAGGCGGAAGAAGTGCCCTGAGTCGCTCGACAAGATCCAGAAATCGCGCTTGCCGAATCGAACTCACTCCTTCACTTTCGACACCAAATTCAGCGCTTCGCCCCCTGATTCCACTCCCAAATTCGGATCCTTCAAGATTCCGCCTGCCGAGGCCGAGCCGGACAAGGAACAGCAAACTGCTGAGGCAGCGGACGAGGAGGCCGCTGAAGAATTCGAAGATGAACACGAAGAAGATGCAGTCAAATTAGTGACGAGTGATTGTAGATGATGATGGTTGATTTCAACTTGTTCCACTTCCCGATTGGCGCTTACTTTAGGGATAAATTGTGATTCTTCTTCTTGTTATGGATTCTGAAGAATGAAAAAGCAGCTAAACAAACATGCAAACCAACCATTTTTGCTGTGAAATCAACAAAAAAGAAAAGTGGCTTTCTTCATCGAAATTAACCACTACTTTAATTTCTAGCCGCCTTCGTCATCGCCATCTCAGTCTTCTTCCACTTATGGCTTCAATCAAGATTTCACACGTGCAGATCTCCTTCCTTCTTTCCATCATACTTTTTTTTTTTTGGTGAATCCATCATACTTTATGGTTATATTATATATATATATATATATATATATATATATATATATATAGGTGGACCGCACTGTTTTTTTTTTTTATTTTTAATGAAATAATAATGTATGTTTTTTTTTTGTAGGACGTATGGTCTCTATATGATAATGTATGTACTAGCGGATACATTCTAATTATTGATTAGATATATACATTTAACTGTTACAAATTGTTAACTGAACAATGTTATCAGAGTCCGATCCGGTTCGAACGAGAACGTGTCTCTAACGGACCGGTTCGAGTAAATCTGGAAGATATACGCGAACCTGGTTTGATAGCCTGTTTTTTTGGCGAACTAGCTGAATGGACCGGGCGATTCGCCGGTTCAAAGTCCAAAACAAAACAAAAAAAATCGATCACTTTATGAGTACCGCAGAAATCATGTTCAAGTCAAAACGAGATCGGTCGAACGAAAGGTGGAAAAAGACCGCATATCGGATTTCAGGTGAGTCCGAGATCGGTCCAGGTCATCTACCCTTCTCGCACCAGGTCATCTGCCCTTCTCGCTCCAGGTCGTCTGTCATGGTGGCTAGTTTGTCGATCCTGCTCTGATTGGCCTTGCCCCGCCCTCGTCCGTGCACCGCGTCCACCTCTCGTCGTTCCAAACTCCACCACCTGCACTAGAGATTAATAATTCTATTGGGCTCGCTCTGACCAGCTTCATCGTCATCGCCCATTCCTCATCCGCCACTTGCCTTGTCTGGAAAACGTCTTCTTTTACTTCATCTCGGTCGAGTTCAACCCTGCAAATTCACGAATTCTGAGTCAATTTGTACGGTCTATCTCACGGGAATGGGATTTGTATATATATATATATATATATATATATATATATATATATATATATATATATATATATATATATAGGTGGGATTTGAATTTTGGTCGCGGTGAAGGGAAATGAAAGTGGAGGAAGGGAAGGTGAGGGGTCACGGGAATGAGAGGGGTTGTAGGGAGTGAGAAGGAAAGTGGAGGAACGGTCGGACCAGGTCCGAACCGGACGAACAAGGAATTTGAGCCTGACCGGTTTGATACCCGGTCCGATTTCGATAACACTGCCTGAACATGTAAAATTGTTACCTCAACTTGCAAGTTGCTATTGCTAAATAAACCTTTTTTCGGTTAGTTAACTTTGTCTAATTTTTATATCAATTTTAAAGGAAAAATTGCAAAAATAAAAATCTAAAATTTTAATGATGATAATATTATCTTAAAATTTCGAGAAATGCTATTCCCTGCGAACAATGTGAATGACATATTTAACACACCAAAATACACACTCATTAAAGTATTGGCCTTGTTTTAATTATTATTTTTATTATTAGATTAGTTTCTTCCATTTTTAAGTATTATATTATATATAGCACTTCAAATGGCGATTTCCAGAATGACACTATTAGGAAGCTCTCAACTGGCCCCCCTGGAAGGAAGTCACTGCCTCGGCACACTTCTTGAGAGTCAAATGCGGAGCACCTAATCCAGCCAAAGCCAAACTAAAAGTGGAGTTCCATCTCCAGCCATCGACTAAGCCAAAGCCAGAAGCCTTCCCACCGCAAATGGCCTTGTTTTACCTCGCATTCACCCCACATTCCGCCGTCGTCTCTCCAAATCGGGGAGCCCGCTACCCCATCTTCCTCGCCACCGCCCCAACATCGACACAGCTACGCCTCCGAGACGAGGGCAACCCATCGGAATTGCGCACATCACCACCTCCCCCGAGCCCGCACAAGAACCCCCTGATGCCGATTCTCAGGAATGCATATGGAATGCACGTTTGAAATGATGCATATGGAATGCATTCTAAAAAAATTCTTTGAAATGATGCATATGCATCATTTCAAAGAAATTAGAATGTGGAATGCACGTTTGCCTTAAAAAAATTTCTTTGAAATGATGCATATGGAATGCACGTTCGAAATTAGAAGCTCTAATAGCTAAAGATGAATTACAATTTTTCCTGAAAAATGTTTTTTTTAAAGTAATGCATATGTGACGCACTAACCAAAATTACAACTTACCTGAAGGGTCCTTTTAAAAAAAATAATGCGTATGAAACACAAGTTTAAAATAAAAAAAATTCAGGTAAGAGGTTTTTTTAAAAAAAAAAAAAACAATGCATACGAAATGCATGTTTGAAAAGAAAATTTCTGCGACTAAATGACTAACTACTTAGCTGAAAAAGTTTTTGTTTTTTTAAAAAATGCAATGAGATGAATGCATGAGAAATAAAAGTTATACAAACAGTACTATTTACCGGATAACATTTACAAAAAAAAAAAAACACGGATAAAACACGACGTGTTAGGGGGTAAAAAATGTGTGGCTTTGCTCTACAAGGTAGGTTCCACTGATAGGCTCCCGACAAGGTGGTTTCCTCTCCACATCATAGGGATCACAGGACCTTCACAAGTGAGTGGAGTTTTCGGAGTCGTACCGGCGGCCCAGACGCTCCGGTCGTACTGTACTAAACCTTTGGGATTCCTAGTCGCCCTGGGTTTTAGGCGTTTTGGAGAATATTCTAAAGTGCAGTGTGTGCAAATTCAAACAATGCCACAAAAAAGAAAACATTAGTTAATAACTCTAAAAATATGTACTTGTCACACAAAAAAACAAAGCTAGAATGGTGAAGATAATAAAATATAAAAACTAAAAAAAATGGCAATACGCGAATATAATAAGCCAGAACCCTCTAAAATTGACCCCAGCAGAGTCACCAAATTGTCGGACCTAATATCCGACCTAAAGCGAATTAAGTTTTGAAACGTGGATTTTTAATAGAGTCGCCACTAGGTAATTATTACGCTAACTAAAATCCTAAATTACCTAAGAGAATAACGAATTAAACACCTAGGTATAAAATAGGTCTACTATTAGAAATTCGAGTTCGGGGGTTCTATTACGAATTTAAAAAAAATACAAATTTTTTAACTACACCCTTTCGGTACACAATCCACTTAATTTGCCAATTTTGTTTTTAATATATGTTACATCAGATTAATCCAACAATGCCGAGATTTAATTAATTTTTTTACACACAAGGTTATTATCAAATATAAACCTAAGTCTAAAAACTAATATGGCTACTAATTAAGATGAAATCTAAAACACAAAACTACCAAACATGCTCAATCCATACACGAATTAACATATATATTCAACATACATATTTAACTTAAGTAATTAAAATTTAATTAACCTAAACTAATTAAGTTTAAACAATTCAAACCAAATCTAATTTAATATAATTATTTATGAATAACAATAAGAATAATAATAAGAATAATAATAAAATAAAATAACGGGAAAAAAAATTGTTACGGCACTTACCTGGCTACAGACTCGGACGGTGGAGGGCAACAATAGCAGCCAAGACCACGACTGCGGTGGCTTATGGGACCGGAGCGGCAGAGGAGCAGGAAGCGGTGGTCCGGAGCAGATTCCGGCGAGGAGGGCTGCTGGAGGAATACAGTCGCAGCAAAGATCCGATGCAGCGAGGAGGGCCAGCTGATCTGGTCTTCGGCCGGGGATGGTGGTCGCTGCGGTGGCAGTCGGAGGTTGATGCGAAGGGCCGGTGCTAGGTTGTGGCGGAACAGGGACGGCAGTCAGCAGTCAGGGCATCAGAGCTCCGGTGGGTGGCCGGAGAGGTTCTGCGGGAAGAGAGAGAGAGAGAGAGAGAGAGAGAGAGAGAGAGAGAGAGAGAGAGAGAGAGAGAGAGAGAGAGAGAAAGAGAGAGGGTCAGACGCCGGAGACGCTGGGCGGATCCGGGGGCGGTCACCTGCGGGCGAAGCGACAGAGTGGAGAGAGTGGCGAGGTCGTTGGTGATCCGGCCACCGAAGCTGGGCCACGCACCGGCGGTGGGGTGCTGGTCTAGGCAAGGGCAACGATGAAAAGAAAAAAAACTTATTCACTCGAAGAAAAGTCTGCACGGGTTACGAGATCTGATGTATTATTATTGATGTGGTGTTTTCCCTTCCCCTTACAATGTAACTATAATATCATATATATAGTATCTAGGTCTAGTTTAAATTGAGCAACACATATTGCTGATTTATTTTGCTAATAAATGCTAAATATTCAAAAAATTAATACTAAATATTCAACAAATATTTTCTACAATAAATACATATAATTATCATAATTTAAGTCAGTCCTATCTTTAGAAACTCCGCGACCTTCCATATTTAAATACTTCCTTTTTTAACGCGTCACATATGACGTTTTGAATGTGCTACGCGCTGACCAAAATTAGGTGTTTACACCCACATTTAAACCCTACGCAATCCAAGCAGTTTAACATGCTTTTCAAATGTCTCCCTGCGTAATGGTTTAGTTAGTGGATCCGCCACCATATCATTAGTGGGTGAGTATTCTAGAGTGATTATATTATCTTCTACCATAGATTTAACATAATTATATTTCACATCAATGTGTTTTGTCCTACTATGGTACTTTGGATTCTTTACTGCCGTAATCGTTGCTCTACTGTCAGAGAACACCTTCACAGGTTTACTCCCAACACCGCCATCAAGCAGCGCAGCAAGAAGCCTTTTCAGCCAGACCGCTTCCTGTGCATTTTTAGAGAGAGCAATGAATTCTGATTCCATCGTAGACAGCGTGACACAGGATTGCTTCTTGCTCGTCCATGAAATTGCGGCATCAACAAGGAGAAACACTCCTCTGTGGTGGACTTACGATCGTCTGGATCACCACCATGGTCGTTGTCACTGAATCCGGTCAATTCTAACTTCCTGCCCTCATAGCACAGTAAGTAGGCGCCAATACCTTTCAGATATCGTATGATCTGCTTTACAGCTTTTAAATGTTAATAGCCAGGGTTTGATTGGAATCTTGCTACTAGGCTCACATCGTAACAGATGTCCGGCCGAGTACAAAGCATGGCGTACATGAGACTCCCAACCATGCTTAAATACTCTGCACTCCTCATATGTTCATGCTCTTGCTGGTTCTTAGGGCTGTCGCGCTTTGACAACGCGCACCCGAGTACTACCGGTGTTTTCACGGGTTTGGCATCCTGTAATCTGAACCTTTTCAACAGTTTGTTGATGTAGGCTTCCTAAGGTAGACATAACCTCCAGATGGCACGGTCTTTAGCAATTTTAATGCCCAAGATGTACGTAGCCTCTCCCATGTCTTTCATCTCAAATACAAATGCAAACCAGGACTTTGATTCACGCTTAAAATTCACATCGTTCGCGACAATGAGTATTTCATCCACGTACAAAATTAAGATGACAAACTTAGACACGGAGGTCTTTGTATACACGCATGGATCCTCGTGGAGATTCACGAATCCGTTTCCAACGATATCCTCGTGGAACCTGCGGTACCATTGCCGAGACGATTGTTTGGGACCGTAAATTGATATTTGGAGTTTACAAACTTTACGTTTGTTACCAGGAGTAATAAAACCCTCTGGTTGCTCCATGTAGATCTTCTCCTCCAGGTTTCAGTGGAGTAATGCGGTCTTAACATCCATTTGGTGCAGCTCTAAAAAGAGGCTTGCGACCAAGGCTAGGATTGCCCATACTATGGTGTACCTTACATCGGTCAGAACCCACTTCGCTTCTATGACCCTGCGGTAAAGACCACACATAATTGGCTTTCATTGAGGCGATCTCTTCATCCATTGCTTTCCTCAATTCCTTTGCTTGAGGTCCTTTCAACGCTTGTTGAACCGTCACTGGTTCGTCAACAGAAGTTAGGGTGAATATTTTATCCTTCTCGATGGGATACTTCTTGGGAGAATACCTTCGACTTCGTCTAGACATGTTAATCCCATCTTGATTCTGGACATTGCTCCCACTCGGAATAATGCTATCTATCGGAGCATTAGTCCCACTGGGAACAAGGGCAGTGCTGGAACCTTGACCTACAACCTTTCTTGGACGACCTATCGGTCTCGGAACCAAGTTGGTTAACCCACTCCCACTGAGGAATAGTGGGTAGTTGTGGCATTATTGGATTTTCATCCAGCGGTCCGAGGACGTGATTATTAGGTTCAACTTGATTCGCACCTGCTGCAACAGTGATTTGTGTGGTAAGATTGTGTCCTCCCACTGGATTTACTATGAAAATGTCCCCATCTTCATTTACCATTTCATTCACTTGCGTTGCTCCCTCATCTCCCACTCGAAGTAAGTGGGACCTGACTATCATCGTTATCCTGCTCCATTTTGATCAAGACTTCGTCTGTTATATCTCATCAAGCGTTGAAAAAATTCGTTCTCAAGGCGTGTAACGTCTCATGTTCGAACACGACACTGTTAAGTCGCGTGACTCGGGTCAACGGGTCGTTGATCCAAGTTCCACTCCTTAAGGGTAAAAAGCTTGATCTGATACTCTATCTGATGGGTGATCTGATCTGTGTCCCTCTTATCTCCCGTCTTCCTTCCTTCCTCTGACCGACCTGCTATAAGGGCAGTACCAAGCACGTAGAAGGGGGTGGTGCTTGGTGAACCCTCTCTGATGCCTAAGTCAGTCTAATGTTTCTAGAGAGACAGACTAGAGAGAAGGCAGAGCAAAAGCTAGTGAATAATCAACGTGATGGAAATGAATATGATACGAGCAGTATTTATAGGCTTCAGGAGGATTAATGTGGCTTAATGAAATCGTTAATACTCTAAGCGTATTTAATTAACTCATAACCTTAGGGTTAGACCCTTAAAGCATGGAGAGTTAAGAAAAATAATCTAAGTGTGGGACGGGTGAGAAAAGATGCCGCGACCCTTAGGGTCGGACGAGAAATCCGACCCCCGAGGCCTAGGATCGGGTAGGTCTGCCCAACCTCTCATGGGAGAGGTGGGGTAGCCTACCGACCCTTCCTAGGAGGGATCGGGTGAGGCCACCCGATCTCACCTAGGTGAGACTGTGGGAGGGGCCCAGATGAGTACCTCAGATGGCGAGCTGTTGGAAGGGTTTGAGCGCGGTAGATATTTTGGCGGTGCGGAGTGGAGTGTCCACAGAGGAA
Source organism: Clarkia xantiana subsp. parviflora (assembly GCA_036873135.1). Lineage (NCBI taxonomy): Eukaryota > Viridiplantae > Streptophyta > Magnoliopsida > Myrtales > Onagraceae > Clarkia > Clarkia xantiana. The sequence goes on from JAPTYO010000004.1 coordinate 37,165,133, forward strand.
AGATGTGGTCGGGATCGGAACCGGGGGTTCAGGCGAGGGCGTTTCCGATTGGTATGTCCTTCCTCTAAGCACATGACATCAACTTCCATCGGTTCCTTTCTAGGACGACGGTTAGGTGTAGAACCCTCGCCCTCCAGTGGGGGCTCGGTATTGGTTGTCTGGCTGATCCTCGACACACCTCCTAGGGGGCTCGGTGTTAGTCTGGCTGGGGGCTAGGTCAAAAGAGATTTCTGGCAGGGGTTCCCTGGGTCATCTAGTAAGGACCCTGCTATTGTTGTAGTTGGGCCGCTAAGATGGATAATGCGGAGGCCGGGAAATAATGTAGGTTCTAGGACGGACTGCCAGAGGAAGATATTTGGGGTTTCTAAAAAGGGATGGACAAAACCGAGAACTGCCTGGCGAGCTGCCTGGACCCATTGCGTGGAGGAGAGGATCTTGTTCAGGTAGTCGTAGATCGTGAGGGGTTGGAAGAAAGAGGGGGTAGACCATGACAAGGGTAGGGGCGAGGATGGTTTCCGGGAGGAATGCCAAAACCGTAGGTAGGTGTTTGTTGTCAGTGAGGGGAATAGAAGGTCCACCGGAATCAGTGGGTTCATGGCTGCCGGCGGGAATTCTTGTATATGTTTTGTTGGATCACGGTTGGAACTCCGGTACGCTCTTGACGGAAGTCCGAACTCCTTCGCTCCAAGTAATCCTGCAAGAAGGGGATAGACCGGGCGGTGACCCAGAATCCCTCTCTGATGCTTAAATGAGTATATCGATGTAGGCAAGCAATTATCAGTATGTGAATGTCAATGTATCAATCCTGAGGTAACTCCTTCCTTTATATAGGGGAGGAGTTACCCCAGTTACCTGTTGCGATAACTGCTGGGGGCAGTTAGCCCACGTTCCATTTATCTCGGCCACTTGCCCACGTTCCGTCTTTTCAGGCCACTTCCCCACTATGTTGATAGTGGGCGTGTTTCTCGGCCTCATCCTGTGGTGGCAAGTCCCCACGGATGTCGGGGACTCCAGAGTTATCTCCTTTGGTCACCGCTCGGGGCCCCTAGTCATCGGGACAGGGCCAGCATTCTCAGGGATTCAATATCGGGGCCTACTCAAAGGCATATCATCGGGGCCTACGTAAAGGCATATCATCGGGGGCATTCAGCTCATATGTCGAGACCGACCTTGTCGGGACCCTTCGTATTGGTCTTCTAAGCCTCTTTTGGGGCCCAGTGGGCCTACTTCACCGTTTAGTCGTCGTTAATGGGCCTAACGGCTATATCGGAACCCATCATTTGCCCCCAAGACATGAGGGACTTACAGTTCGTCGTGTCTTCCAACTCTAGACCTTCCGACATTGGCATCAGAGGCTTTTAACTTTACAAACGATCTTCTGAAGCGGATCTCCTTATCCAAGATTCCCCGATATTCCGAGGATAACCACCGAATCCGAAAAGATTTCTTGGTTACTCAACTATTAAATGCGATGGGTGATGAAGCGACGGCTTGGGTGCCCGTGCCTGCTTTTTCTAAAAAAGCGCTTTTTAGCCGTTTTGTCGCTAGCGCCTCAACGAAGCGTTTCATCTTCAACGGTCCGGATTGCAACGTCTCTTTGGCTACCCTCTCTCCTATAAAACCCCAAATCTTAGCACTATTCAGTTCTCCTCCACCGTTTCATCCTCTGTGATTTCAAAAGCTCAAGCTCTCCTTTCTGATATCTGATCAGCACTCCGGCAACCAGGATCTCCGACCATCATGATCATCTTCTCTTCCCCGCTTCGACATGTCTGGTAAGATTTCCTCCTCCGATTCCGAAAAAACTTGTTAGCATAGTTTTTCTTTTTATCTAATCAACTTACCCGGACTTTTCCAAAAACCAACTGTGCCTTTTCTTGCCGTGATTATTTTCCAGACGGTGAATCCAGTTCTGGGGGGAGAAAGCCCTTCGAGTTTGATTATGGTTGTAATGAGATTTCGGAAAACGCCTACGATGCAGCTCTCCGGGAAGGATGTATCACTTCCACCTGGGAGCCTCGCTACCCCTATCCTCGCCCTCGCATCCCGGGCGACCCTGTGGTCACTCGTCCCCGGGAAGGGAGGTATTTGTCTCCACCAGGCAAGTATCGGCGGGGATCCGATTCCCTTTCTGTGGGGATCTAGTCGAGATGTGTTAATATTACAAAACACATCCGACTACTTTTTCCCCCCACGCCATCCGTGTGTGGAATGCCTTCCGTGTCCTTTGCCTCCGCCAACAATGGACCTATAGCCTTCGACTTTTCCGGACCTTCTATGGAATGAAGTGCAATGATGTCAGGGTCTGTGCCTTCTACCCGCGGATGCCTAAGTGGAGCAAGGCGCAACTCTCCCGATGTAGCTGGACTGGTGACACCTGGAAGGTCGCCAAAGGTCGGGGGCTCATCACTGACTCGGGGCCCGACAACAGCGGCTGGAAGAAGAATTACTTCTTCATCCGGAACAGCTCCATCCCGTGGCCCCGATGGGAGGTTGAAGCAGACCCTCCTCCCGCTTATCATACTTACTCCGATGAGGATTTTCAGATTCTCCACTGCATCCAACTCTATCGCTGGTGGGATTCCTTCGCTCCCCTCGATGCCAACTCCATCGTGGAGCGGGATCTGGTTCTGACCGGGATCCGTCTCCTCGATGTTGCCTCCGGGGGTCAACTCTACGACGGCCCCTCCAATGTCGTTCCTTGGGTAATATTCTAACTGCACATTTGTTTTCGTCTTTGCAGCTAAGAAGGTATCATTGTTGACCAATATCGTGCTTAAGGAGGCGGAGACCAATGCTGCCAACGCCCCGCAAGGAAGAGGAAGTCCTCAAAGAGGGCCGCCTCCTCATCGGCACCTCCAACTGCGGAGGAGGTCAAGCGGGCCCGGGTGGCGAAGATGGAGAGGATCTTCAACACCCAGACTCCCGAAGAAGGTAAGAAGCTCCGATTAGCCATCCGATTATACCGAAAGCGTATTCCCCAGGAGTTGATCCCCTCCGATAAGAAAGCCAGAATCGAAGGGATCAACCGCATCCTGCAAGGAGAAACTCCCCGCATCCTCAAAGCGGGTTACTATAACTATTACGGGAAAGACCAGTATCTCTCCCGTCGCGTCATTTGGTGTAAGGATCCCGATCTACTCCCTGATTATCTTTCTGAAGCTTCTCGTTCTCTAGCTGCAGGTCAATCGGGAGCTGGAGCTTCAGCGGGGGTGCCACCCTCCGACGCCCGGGTCGGAGAGCCCCTCCTTCCACTTCCTGCCCCGGGAGGATCGGGGACTGAAGACGCCCCGACGGACGGTCAGTTCCGTCGGGTGGTTGACCTGGACGTTTCTCACTCTTCTGAGGAGGCGAGCGAGGGTCAGGCCTTGATTCGTCGTCGGGGGGTGAGGCAGACCCCATTAGAGCCAACTCCCGAGGGGCTGCTTCCATCTTCCCCAGCACAACAGAATTCGCCCATCTTGAGCCTGACTCCTGAAGGGACGACCGGGTCTCATGGCGGCTCGGAGGCGGGCACCTCTGACACTCAGGTCGTCCTTCCCCCTCCCCCCTTAGACGGGAGTTTCTATCAGCTTTACACCCCCGACCAGGCGGCGGCTCCCTGGATCCCGATCGAGTCATTGCAAGGGTCCCGCTCCGTCGGGGTGATGCACCACCGGAACTGGGTCTGCACGTGCTGGCAGGTTCAGTTCCGCCATCTCTGAAGCTTCCGCTCTCCTTGGCTTGGGAGGACATCCACACGGACATTCGCGAAATGGCCGTTTGTCGTGTGGAGGTAAGGTTTCCTGTTTTTACACTTAGTATATAAGGTATAATATTCTCATGTACTAACCTTTTCCTTTCTTTTTCACAGGAAATGGCGGACCAACACCGCTGTTCCGGGTACATCCTGGCCCTGGAGGAGGCCCTGGAGCAGAAGCGAGCCAAGGCGGCCCCCGAGGTCTTGGCCAAGCTCGAGGAGGATTTGGCTGCCTCCGAATCGTCGAGGGGTAAGCTGGTTAAGGAGCAAGCCCTCCTTAACCAGAAGACTCGGGACCTCCTGAGGCAGGTTCACGACTTCGAGCGGCTGCTGAAGCAGGAGCGACAAAAGCTCAAGGAAGAGAAGCAGGGGCGCGCGGAGGATCGGGACAGGCTCGTCCTCGAGAAGAAGGCCCTTGAGGACGTCAAGGCGGGACTGGAGGCTTAGAAGGTCCTTCTCACCAACCGGTCCCAACAGATGGAGCGGAAGATCGCTGAGTTCCCCATCAAGCTGGCTGAGGCTGAGGCCAAGGGTCGGGAAGATTATCGGGGCTCCGAGGATTTCCAAGTGGAAGCGGTGAGGTTCTGTAAGGCGGAGGTGGAGACTACCTTGCTCAATGTTGTCGAGGAGCTCCATCTGGAGTATGGCAGTGCCATCGAGTTCACCAAGTCTCAGGCTCTCGCCCCCTTCGCGGAGAGGTATTTCAGCCTTTCAGAGGAGAGCGACGGGGCCAACACCCCCGAGGGGACTGCGGGTGCTGAAGGCACGGTGGAGCCTCCAAGTACAGACATCCCGACAACTGATCCCCCGAAGATCGACCCTTCACTGGCTGACCTCCAAGGGTCCGATCCTCCCGCGGCCAATCTTCCAGGATCCGATCCTCCGATCGCGGAGCCTTCTGCCACGAACCTCGTGGACTCTGCTCCCCTCGATGCTGCCAACGACCAAGCTTAACGCTTTATTTTCGAATCCTTGTAATTTCCTTCTTTTGTCGTGAACCTTTCAGGCCTTTATAATATCAATCTATTTTGGTTCTGATTATCGCTGCACCACTTAAGGTGAATTAACCACGCCACTTAAGGCGATTTGATCATACCACTTAGAGTGATTCAACACGTCACTTAAGACATTTTAACCACACCACTTAAGGCGATTTAACCATGCCACTTAAGGCGATTAAACCACACCACTTAAGGCGATTTAACCACACCACTTAAGGTGATTTAACCACACCACTTAAGGCGATTTAACCACACCACTTAAGGCGATTTAACCACACCACTTAAGGCGATTTAACCACACCACTTAAGGCGATTTAACCACGCCACCTAAGGCGATTTAACCGGAAGCAACCTCTTTATTCATTGATGGCTCAAAACCTGTTTATATCAAATCAAAACGATAAAAAACTTGCACCACTAAAGGCGAATAATATCAGACATGACATTTATTCAAGTGTTCACCACTAAAAGAATGCTTCAACACATTGCCATCGAGGTCTTCCAACTTATACGCATTTCGAGCTGGCATCCCCACGACCTTATAAGGTCATTCCCATTTTGGTGACATCTTGTTGATCCGATCCAATTCGTTCCGACGCCATACCAGTTCCCCAACAAAGAACTGTCGGGACTTGACTCGCCGATTGTAATATCGGGCTGTTGCCAGGCGCATCCGAGCCTGGGCCTCTTCGGCATTCCGCCTCTTCTCTTCGACCAAGTCCAAGTCCAGACGCCTCATTTCAATCATTCGACAGAGGTTCGTAATACCTCGTCCGATGGGATGCCACTGCTATTTCAACAGGGGCAACTGCTTCCGTGCCGTAAACAAGGCCAAACGGAGTCTCCCCAGTCGATCGTTTGGGTGTTGTTCTAACAGCCCAAAGCACATTTTCCAGCTCGTCCAGCCATTTTCCCTTCAAAGCATGGACCCTCTTCTTCAGGCCATCCATCACGATCTTGTTGGCTGACTCCACCTGTCCATTGGTCTGAGCATGATGGACAGAGGCTGTCCGATGCTCAATTTTCAGTTCCTCCAGGTACTCCTTCCACTGGGCCCCGTTAAATGGAGAGCCGTCATCACTGATCAACACCTTAGGGATCCCATATCTGGATATGATATGGGTCTGGAGGAATTTGAGGATATGATTCCTCGTTGTCTTGGCCAATGCCTTAGCTTCTATCCACTTTGAGAAATAATCAATAGCCACAATCAAATATCGGCACTGACCTTTTGCAACTGGAAGGGGTCCCACCAAATCGATTCCTCATTGCGCGAAGGGCCAAGCACTCTTGATGGACGTCAGATCGGCAGCTGGAGCCACGATATTCGGGGCGTACCTCTGGCAAGCGTCATAGGATCGGACTAGCATCATTGCCTCCTTATTCATCGAGGGCCAGTAATAGCCCAGGTTCAGCACTTTCCTCATGACGGATCGGGCACCTTCATGGCAAGCCGAGTATCCTTCGTGCACCTCCCTAAGGATCCGATCTGTGTCGGGCTCAGCCACACATTTCAAGTAAGGAGTTAAATACCCCCTTTTATACAACTAATTGTCCACCATCACATAATTGGCCACGATTCGGCGAAATTTGCCAGCTGCTACTTCATCATCATCATCGGGGACTGCTCCCGTAGTCAGGTACGCGGCTATCGGGGTCATCCAAGTGGGCTTCTCCGATCCGGTCTCAATGGCACATACCTCCGATTGATCGGTGGTTGACAGGATCACCTTCTCCAAGAAGTGCACTTTCCGATTTTCATCGAGGGGTGCCTCCAAGGCGAACTTGCTCAAAGCATCTCCTTCCGCATTATCCTCCCTCGGGATCGCCTCAATATCGAAGCTCTTGAAACTCTCCTTCAAGGTTTGCACCTCGCGAAGGTACTTTTTCATCATCGGGCTCTTTGCTTCATACCGCCCCTGGACTTGGTTCACAATCAGGCTAGCATCACACTTCACCTTTAAGTGACCAACTCCCGTTCCTTTGGCAATCTTGAGGCCGGTGATGAGAGCCTCATATTCAGCTTCATTGTTGGTGGCCCTGAACGTCAAGGCCAAGGCATATCGGAGGGGCTCGCCTCCACCTGGCGGTATCTGTACGAACCCTGCTCCCGATCCTTCTGAATTTGAGGAGCCATCGGTATACATCTCCCAAATGTCTTCGTTATCGGGCTGTTCTGACTGCTCTGCCATCGGGACTTCCATGGTTGCCCCCTCTACAGGGCCCGCTTCTTCTAGATCGGGGGCTGTAGACTCTGCTATGAAATCCGCCAACGCCTGGCCCTTAATAGCCGTTCTCGGAGCAAAGTGAATGCGGAACTCACTAAGCTCGACTGCCCATTTCACTAATCTCCCCGACGCATCGGGTCAGTTCAAAAAATGTTTCAAGGGTTGATTCGTCAAAACAGTAATTTCATGCGCATGGAAGTAAGGTCTTAGCTTCCGAGCAGTGACAATCAACGCATAAAGATACTTCTCAACGGCGGGATAATTCATTTCAGACTTGGTGAGTGCCTTGCTTACATAATAGACGGGGACTTGGTTACCCTCTACGACTTTCACTAAGACAGAGCTAACAGCAAATTCAGAAACAGCCAAATACAGATAGAGTGGCTCGCTTGGGATGGGCTTCGCCAACGGAGGAGGGTGCGGAGGTGCTGCTTGAGTGCCTGGAACGCCTCTTCACACTTGGCAGTCCATTCAAACTTCTTGTTGGCCCTCAACACTTCAAAGAACGGCATGGATCGGTCGCTTGCCTTGGACAGGAAGCGATTCATCGCGGCCAATCGGCCATTCAGCACCTACACCTCCCGATGGTTCGTCGGGGACTTCATCTCCTCGATTGCCTTCAGCTTCTCAGGGTTCACCTCGATTCCCCTCTGGCTCACCATGAAGCCCAGAAACTTCCCAGAGTGCACTCCGAAGGCACACTTGGTCGGGTTCAAGCGAACTTGATGAATCCTCATCCGCTCAAACGCTGTGGCCAAGTTGTGAACATGATCCTTGGCCTGTCGGGACTTCACCAGCATATCATCCACATAGGCCTCCATCGTTTTTTCTAGCATATCCCCAAACAGCTTGTTCACCATCCTCTGATAAGTTGCACCTGCATTGATCAGTCCAAAAGGCATGACATCATAGTGATAGATGTCACTATCAGCATAAAAAGCGGTGTGGGGGGCATCCTCCTTGGATATCTTGATCTGATTGTAGCCGGAGTAGGCATCCATAAAGCTCAGCAACTCATGTCCCGATGTGGCATCCACCAGCTGGTCGATTCTCGGGAGCGGATAGCAATCCTTCGGGCATGCTTTGTTCAGGTCGCGGAAATCAACACACATCCGCCACTTGCCATTGCTCTTCTTCACCAGGACTGGGTTTGCGACCCAGGTCTGGAATCGGAGCTCCTTAGTAAATCCAGCATCGAGCAACCTACCCACCTCTTGCTGGATCGCGATCTTCTTGTCGGCACCCATCGGGCGCCTTCTCTGTGTAACCGGCTTGATCGCGGGGTCAATCTTCAGCTCATGAGTAATCACATCGGGGCTGATTCCTGGCATGTCGATCGGGGACCAGGAAAACAGCTCCTTGAACTCCTTCAATAAATCAATCAGTTCATGGGCCGTCTCCTCAGTCAGAGCGGACCCGATCTTCACCTTCCTCTGAGGTCCATCGATCTCGACCTCCTTCAAATCTTCCATCGGGGCGGGACGCCCGAACTCCTCTCTGGGATCGGCATCAGTCTGGAAAACAGTCATAGCCTCCCGATTCCTCCTTCGAGTGGCATTGACATAGCACTTTCTGGAGGCCACCTGATCGCCCCTGACTTCCCCGACTCTGTGGTCGGTCGGAAACTTCATCTTCTGATGGACAGTTGAGGCAATTGCCCCCAGCAGGTTGATGGTGGTCCTCCCGATAATTGCATTGTAAGTCCCCGCAGACTCGACCACCACGAACTCCACATTCCTCTTCTCCGACTTCCAGCCACTACCGAACTCAACCGGTAAGGTAATCATCCCCACCGGGTAAGAGGTAGACCCAGAAAATCCGACCATCGGGAAGTCCGCACTCTTCAGATCCTTCTTGGTTTTTCCCATGGCTTCCAGCGCGTCCATGAACAAAATGTCGGAGGAGCTCCCTCCATCAATCAGGATTCGCTTCATCTCGTACCCATCCACGTTCAGGGTCACGACCAAAGCATCATCGTGCGGGGTCTCCAATCCTATCAGGTCCTCCGCCGAGAAGGGAATCACCATTTCTTCCTTCGGAGTCCAAGATCGGGCCCTCTTGCCCAGCACCACAGCAATAGGAATTCGAGAAGCATAGACCTCTCGAGATGCCATGGTATCACCTCCTGCAGCAAATCCTCCATGGATCACATTAATGGTTCCCCGCTTCTCCTTGAGAGCATTGGAAGACTCAGGCTTCTCCTTCTTCGGGGAAGCGGGATCGGGAACGGGACCGCGATCGGGACCGTGATCGGGACCGGGAACGAGATCGGCCCCGTTGCCCAGCCACAAATTCCTTGAGCTTCCCCCTCTGGATCAGCTTCTAAATCTCCTTCTTCAACTCCCGACAGTGGTTAGTGTCGTGACCGTTGGCTCGATGGAAACGACAATAACGATCAGTGCGAGCTCCCATGAACTCTCTATCCTTCTTCGGGGGGTACTTGGCGATACCCTGTCGGTCCATCACCGCCAACACAGCACCCATGGAGAAAATTAGAGGAGTGTAACGGTCCTCCCGCTTGTCCGACTTCGAGGGACGCTTGTCTTCCCTCCGATCACGGCCGCCTCGACCCCGACTGCTCTTGGGTTTATCTTTCCTCCTGCGATCGTCCGAAGGCTTGAACGACTACTTCCCCTTGTTCTATTTCGGAGGGTCAAGCTCTCCGGCAGCTATCTTCGACTCCTGTACGTCGATTTGCTGCTTCACCCTCTTCTGCAGCGCCTCCATGTTCCACACAGCCTTCTCAGCCACGTTGTGCATCAGGTCGGAACCATATGGTGCTGTCAGGTTCCGAATGAAGGTGTGGATGGTCTCTCCCTCCGACATTTCCTCATCATCTCGGCCGCGCTGGCAGTGTACCTCTGGTAGTAATGCGCCAGCGACTCATCGGGCCTCTGTACCACCTCAGCCAGGGACTTCGCGCTTTTCAGGAGACGCCGACGGCCCTGGTACTGCTGGATGAACCGATCATGCATCTGGGTCCAAGTAGAGATGCACCCTGGAGGAAGGCTGAAGAACCACGTCAGGGCCCTCTCACCAAGCGTGGCCGGGAACAGAACGCACACTATATCGTCATTCGGGGCTCTGCCTAGACAAGCCATAACGTGCTTCTGGACATGGCGAACTGGATCTCCCTCGCCATCATACTCCTTGATTGTCGGGATACCAAGCCCTGGCGGGGCAGTGGTGTTCACCAATCGGGGGACAAAGGGATGAGTGGATCGATCCCTCAGCTCCGACATCATCTTCTTCTGGTCCCCCATACAGATGCTCACGATCTTCACCACCTGGTTGGGGGTGATGGGACCATTGAGAGGGATGGTCCTGTGCTGCACCGGTCCAGGCCCATCAATCACTAACTGCTCCGACTGAGCGGGCTCCTTGCCCTTGTCCTGGTGCTCGGGTTGGGCCTCCTGCCCGTCCTGATTCTCCCTCGGCGGAGGCAGCTCTTCCTCCTTCTTCTTGGCAGCCTCCCTTCGGTCCAGGAGAGCCTCCATAGTCTCCAGGAATATCGGCATGGCATCCATCACAGCCTTCGCCAAGTCCACCTTGGTCGGAACATCCTGGTCCCTCATCGGGATCTCTTCTCCGCCCTCCGACGAGTTTCGAATGGAATCCTCGTGACCATCATGATGCCCCCCTGTTTGGGAAACAGCAGGGGAGGATCATTTCAATCAACAGTGCGCTCCGGCGGCCCTGAATTCAGAGTTCCAGCAGGATGGCGGGAACCGCCGGATTGCCCTTGTTTCTTCTTCTGCTTGCCAGCCATCGATTGGGTAGAAGCTATCTTTGCTTTTTGTTACGATTCCCACAGACGGCGCCAATGTTGGAACTCCGGTACGTTCTTGACGGAAGTCCGTACTTCTTCGCTCCAAGTAATCCTGCAAGAAGAGGATAGACCGGGCGGTGACTCAGAATCCCTCTCCGATGCTTAAATGAGTATATCGATGTAGGCAAGCAAGTATCAGTATGTGAATGTCAATGTATCAATCCTGAGGTAACTCCTTCCTTTATATAGGGGAGGAGTTACCCCAGTTACCTGTTGCGATAACTGCTTGGGGCAGTTAGCCCACGTTCCATTTATCTCGGCCACTTGCCCACGTTCCGTCTTTTTAGGCCACTTCCCCACTATGTTGATAGTGGGCGTGTTTCTCGGCCTCATCCTGTGGTGGCAAGTCTCGACGGATGTCGGGGACTCCAAAGTTATCTCCTTTGGTCACCGCTCGGGGCCCCTCGTCATCGGGACAGGGCCAGCATTCTCAGAGATTCAATATCGGGGCCTACTCAAAGGCATATCATCGGGGCCTACTTAAAGGCATATCATCGGGGGCGTTCAGCTCATATGTCGGGACCGACCTTGTCGGGACCCCTCGTATTGGTCTTCTAAGTCTCTTTTGGGGCCCAGTGGGCCTACTTCACCGTTTAGTCGTCGTTAATGGGCCTAATGGCTATATCGGAACCCATCATGTTTGTCGTCATTCGGGTTCTGAGGTGGGGAATTTTCCGTGTGGAATGCTCTCTCTTCGTGACGAGATTGCTTTCCTAGGAGCTCATTTTTCCGGGGTATTGAATTGGGCGTTCGGTGTCCACATGATCCAATGAGTGAGTGAGCTTGCCGGAACCCTTATTGTTTAGTCGGGTGAAGTAGGAGTCACCCACTAGATGAAGGGCGTCTTGGAGGCAGCGCGTTGAGACAGTGTCGCCAGAGCGTGGTCGCGCGTACAGATTCGCGCTTGGGAGCGTGTGGTGTGAAAAGAAGACAATGGGTTCGACCAGAAGTGATCAGCGGCTACCTATGGATTGTGTATCCATTGACCGGGCCGGGGAGGTTGGGGCAGTGGATTTTTAATTTCTTGTGAGGAGAGTAAAGTTGAAGCTGATCGAGCTGGAAGGAGTTCGTGATTCTGAGGCTCTGGATAGGTATGGTTAGGTTAGAGGATATCTAGAAGTGGTTAAGGCCATTAATAGGAGTCGGGATGTAATGTGGCCGCAAAAATACTTGAAGAGCTCGATGGGACTGCTTCGATGTTAGGAATAAGACGTACGCTTTAACCAATCAGCCCATAAGCTCGAACTTGTGAGTGAAGGCCTTCGGTATACTCTTATTCATACTCCAACACCCTCCCTTAAACTGATGTTTCTCTAACATCGGTTTACACCGGACTCCTTACTTGGTCCGTACACATGGGCTTTCTTCCCGGCCCAACTGGCCTTCCAAGGGGGATTAACAACATTTTTTTTCTTAAAATGTCACCACCGAGAATCGAACCATCGGCTCTGATACCACTTGTTAGGAATAAGACGTACGCCTTAACCAATCAGTCCATAAGCTCGAACTTGTGAGTGAAGGCTTTCGGTATACACTTAATCTCTTTTTAGGTATTCATTTTTATACCCAACATTCGACGATCAACAAACAGGACAGTGATTAATGCTAGGAGCTGGTTGACGTACGTGATATAGGCGAACAGATGGCGAGAAAGTCTTGCAGCGCCATGAGAACTTCTGTCAATGTAATTAGGAGAAGGCGTAGTTAGTGTGCTCGGAGTTAACTACCAAAGTGAGAGTATGGGATGGACTGTTTGTTCTGAATGTAACATCTTGTGCTTGTTTTCCGTCAAGAGAAGTTCGGTTATGCGGTGGTCGGATGTTGCTTGGTCATCGCTTTGACTTTGGATGGAGAGAAAACTCCGTGCTCCTTTAATATGAGGTAGGTCTTCGTCCATATTCTAACGTAGTAGCTTCGTTGGAAGATTTGAACATGATACTTGTATCACACTTTGTAATTGATGTGTCTTTTTCGGGAAATTCTTATGTTTACACCGCCCCTATCACAGCATGACACGTGTAAAGTAAATTACTCTTCTTTAAATAATGTTCTCTCTTGGTTTTTTGTCCGTTCCGTTATATTCATTTTTTGTTTCCAGGTGCTGACGCCTAATGCTGCTGCTTTCTCTCTCCTTTTAGTTCTTTATTTTTTTTTATTTACTTGAATATGAATAATATAAACAAGAATCTTATTTTAGAATTAAACCGAACGAAAATCATTATCAATTTCCATCATATAATGGAAGAAAAAAAAATTCCGTCATATTATGTCCACTTTGGTTACGGTTATTATTGATGATAATGAATAAAATCACCTTGTTCAATAGGTTTTTAGAAGAAAAAAAATTACAAAACTACTAATCGTATTATATCGTATGTGAAAATAAATATTTTTATTTATTATTAATTATAGAAATAATTAATATTATTTGATGGACAAAAACTCTATTTAGTTATTACAAGTTTATATATACAATAAATGATAATACATAAATAAAATCATTAAAAGCAAAAGGTTTTCGGGGAAAAAAAAAGTTGTGTGAAAAGAAAAAAATATTAGGGTTAAAGGTCATTTTGGTACCACATGTTTGCAAAAATTACACTGTTCATACCACTAGTATTTTTTCGTACCGAATTGGTACCATATGTTTCCAAACCTTACTGATTTGGTACCTCCGTTAGGATTCCGTCAAAAACAGCCGTTAAATGGCATGTGCCATGCACGTGACCAGCCCAAAACTTTCAATTTTGTTACAATTTAGTCCATCTAATACATCCCTAACTTTTATTTTGTTCAATTTAGTCCTAAAACTTCAAAATCAAACCATTTCCCCAAATTGACCTAGCCGGACCTAGCCATGAGCTAGGTCCGACCGGGTCATGGTCGCCGGACCCCGACCCAGGGTCGGACCTAGCCCTAGGCTAGGTCCGGCTAGGTCAATTGGGACCTAGCCCCAATTGAGTTAAATTAGGGCTAGGTCCCAATTGACCTAGCCGGGCCTAGCCTAGGGCTAGGTCCGACCCTGGGTCGGGGTCGCCTGGGTCCGGCGACCATGACCCAGGGTCGGACCTAGCCCATGGCTAGGTCCGGCTAGGTCAATTTGGGAAAATGGTTTGGTTTTGAAGTTTTAGGACTAAATTGAACAAAATAAAAGTTAGGGATGTATTAGATGGACTAAATTGTAACAAAATTGAAAGTTTTGGGCTGGTCACGTGCATGGCACATGCCATTTAACGGTTGTTTTTGACAGAACCCTAACGGAGGTACCAAAACAGTAAGGTTTGGAAACATATGGTACCAATTCGGTACGAAAAAATACTAGTGATATAAACAGTGTAATTTTTGCAAACATGTGGTACCAAAAGGACCTTTAACCAAAAAAAAAACTAAATAAATTACACTAAAGTCTAAAAGAGTTGCACGTGGGTACAGTATATGGAGTATTAGACTATAGAGTTTCTATTATGACGGAACGGAACAAAAATAACGGAATGAGGAAATCCAACTTAAAGTATGACTGCCACGTGTCACGCTGTGATAGGGGTGGTGTAAACACCGCCCCAAATTTCCCGTCTTTTTCACATTTGAAAAATGGATTCACTAAAAAATTAAAGAATAATATTAATAAATAGAGTGTTTGGGGTGTAATATCTATTTAATATTTAAAATAGTATCGCACTTTGTATTTCAAGGAGTGTTTTGAGAATTTAATAATCTCAAATTACGTCTCATATTACATCAATTTTACATTATTTGAAAAACTAAATAATATAATATGCATGTTATTGTGAAGTCCACTGTAATATGAGATTACGTCAAACTCCATTAACTATAATGTGAGATTACATCAAAAAATGATGTATTGAGAGATTACATAAAATACTACAGAGTGTTTATTCTTATATTATTTTTATTAACTACATAAAGTACTTTTAAGATGTTTATTTATAGTGTATTATTCTATTAGTATTATTTATCTACTTCATAACTTATTGTTTTTTTTTTTTGCCATCAAAACAATCTTTATTAATTAATTTACACAAACAACTAAGGATGGATGAATTCCCGGTCCTTTACAATCAATGATAAAAGAGAGGGCGGGGGTGTGTGAACCCAATTATGAAAACACGACATCTTTCTAGATTGAATAGTAATCCAGTTAGCACAAACGTTACCACTACGTGGAATTGACGTTCATTGAACTTCTTGCAATACGGAGGAACGTAGCCACATGGTTTCGATTTAGGTTGAAACTCTCCAATCTATTCACTTCACTTCTCGTCGAAGATACTGCACCGCTTACGTAGAATCAGACTCAATGATAACTCTGGTCCACCTTTGTGCAATTGCGAGCTCTACTGCTTCCTGAATGTCCTCGACTTCAAGCTCTAAGGTACCACCCCTCGTTGAATATCGCCCGAACCCACTAATGACATCACCGTTTTGAAATAACTGAATAGCTTAATTTTTATGCTTATCGTTTTATTCAGAAACCTATTTCTTATCTCATCAATAGAACTAGCGCAGTACGATCTAAGGAGATAACATATTCTAGCGTATAAGAATAAGAAATATAATATTTAACTATATTACTAATAGATATAATATAGGGTTTAAGGTACTTTTCACACCACATGTTTGACCGAATGTGCCTTTTAGTACTGGATGTTTGGTTTTGTATACTTTTGGTACCAAACGTTTGAAAAATGTGGTTCTTAGTACATCCGTTAGTTGTCCGTTAGTTTTGGCCGTTAAATGACATGTGCAAGTCACGTGACCGACCCTAAACTTTTGATTTAATTCAATTTAGTCCCTCAAATATATTCATAATTTTTATTTTGTTTAATTTAATTCTAAAATTTCAAAATCGAAACCAATTGAACCAATCGAACCCAATTGACCAAGTCGGACCTAGCCTAGGCCTAGGTCCAACCTTGGGTCGGGTTCGCCGGACTGTGCCGACACGGACCCAGGGTCGGACCAAGCCTTAGGCTAGGTCCCAATTGACCTAGCTGGACCTAGCCGGACTTAGCCTAGGGCAAGGTCTGACCCTGGGTCGGAGTCGTCTGACCCAGCCGACACGACCAAGGGTTGGACCTAGTCCTAGGCTAGGTCCCGCTAGGCCAATTGGATTAGATTTGTTCGATTGGGTTCGATTTTAAAGTTTTAGGACTAAATTAAATAAAATTAAAGTAAGGAATATATTTGAGGGACTAAATTAAACAAAATAAGAAGTTTATAGTCAGTCACGTGACTTGCACATATCATTTAACGGCTAAAACTAACAGTCAACTAACAGATGTACCAAAAGCCATATTTTTTCAAACGTTTGGTAACAAAAGTATACAAAACCAAACATCAAGTACTAAAAGACACATTCGGTCAAACATGTGGTGTGAAACTTTTAACCCTATTATATATCTAACTATATCACTGATATTATCCCTAATATTATGGGTAACAAATTTGCTATTGAATCTGTTACTTTAAATTCAAATGCGAACTAAAGGTGGAGTTCTGAGATATTATTGATAAGTTCAACATAGCTTACTCAAGACACTATTTGAATTCAAGCAAAACTCGTGTCAAATTTCAGCATGGATCCACAATTTTGGTCAATATCATCTATGGTTGTAATTTCGAAATGGTGCGAGCTAGACAAAAGGATCATCATTTCCATGAGATACTCCTCCACTTGCTAGTTCTTAATTTAGCCATCTAACACCTCAAGCATTTTGCATAGAGTTTTTTTGTTTCCAGTCACCTATCCGTAATGCCATTTTCTTTTATCCTAGAAAGTGAAAAGGATCAACTAACTGTATTCTGTTTTTTCTGTTTCCAATAGGTCATACTTGAGGTGCCGAAGGTCAAGTGGGAAGATATTGGAGGGCTGAAAGAAGTCAAGAATCAACTAATGGAAGCTGGCCTCAAAAACTGAAGATGCATTGAAACGCATCGGGACTCGTCCACCAAGAGGTGTTCTGATGTTCGTGTTGGTGTATCAATGTGTATGTGTGTGGGAGAGATGAGGAGAGAGAATGAGAGACTTGTTGTTGTCAACTCAACTTATTGATTTCTCATTCATTTGATCACATATATATATAGGTACATATGGAAGACATTAGATGCTTTGTATCTCTAAATGCATGAATCTAGTTTCTAGCAAATACAGTGTAACTCTAAGTAAATGAACTCACTAATGCATTGAACTTAACAAGTTTATTTCATTTTCCAAAATCCCCAATTAAACTTGTTTCTCCAATTACGGTGATGCTGAGCATTTCTCGTAAGTGCTGAAAGATGTCAGTCTTGAGAGCCTTTGTAAAAATATCAGCAACTTGATCATTGGTCTTCACATGTACGAGCTCCACTTCCTTGGCCTTGACATGTTCTCAAATGGAATGGAACCTAGTGTCGATGTTCTTGGACCTCTCATGATGAACCGGATTCTTGGCTAAGGCAATAGCGGATTTGTTGTCGATATGGATCTTGGTTGGGCCTTCTTGTTGCACATTGAGCTCCTCCAATAATCTCCTTAGCTATATAGCATGACATACACATGATGACGTAGCTACATACTCCGCTTCACAAGTAGATAATGCGACAAATGGTTGTTTCTTTGATGACCAAGTAAATGTTGTACCTCCAAGGTAGAAGACGAACCCGGTTGTGCTTTTCCGATCGTCGTAGTATCCAGCCCAAGCACTTTCGCAAGATCCGACAAGCTCCACGTCTTCTTTTTATGAATAGAACAACCCATACTCGAGCGTTCCCTTCACATACTTGAGGATTCGCTTGGCTGCCTTCATGTGAGAGGTCTTTGGGGTCTCCATGTATCTACTCACCAAACCGACTCCAAAGAGTATGTCAGGCCGAGTACACGTCAGGTAGCGTAGGCATCCCACGAGGCTCTTGTAGTGAGTCAGATTCACCAACTCTCCTTCTCCTTCTCTTGTAAAGAGTACTTCACATTCAACGGGGGTGACGAACGGTTGACAATCTTCCATTGAGAACTTCTTCAATATCTCCCGTGCGTACTTTTTTTTAGAGACGAATATCCCCTCTTCGTTTTGTTGCACTTCAATGTCGAGGAAGTAGGCCATAAGACCCATGTCGGTCATCTCGAACTCCTTCTCCATGGATTCTTGAACTCTTGAATCGTGGCGGGATTATTGCCGGTGAACACCAAATCATCTACGTACAAACACACAATCAAAACATCTGCACGGGGTCAGTCTTTGAGTAAAGAGCATGTTCATACGGGTACCGACTGAAACCACTTTGAATAAAGTAGTCGTTGATTCTGGAATTCCACGCTCTTGGAGCCTGTTTTAGCATGTAAAGTGCCATTCTCAGTCGATACACCTTGTCTTCTTGGCCTTTGACAATAAACCCCGGCGGCTGTTCAACGTAAACTTACTCTTAGAGATTCCCGTTTAGGAATGCTGATTTCACGTCCATTTGGAATATTCTCCACTTCTTTTGAGCGACAAGTGAAATGAGTAATAGTACCGTCTCTAGCCAAGCCACCGATGCAAAGACTTCTTCATAGTCGATCCCGAACTTTTGCTTGTATCCCTTCACGACAAGCCTTGCTTTGTATTTCTCTACTTCTCCATTTGCCTTTGTCTTCGTCTTGTACGCCCATTTTACACTGATGGCATCGTAACCTCGAGGGAGTGTAGTAAGCTCCCAATTCTTGTTCTTCTGAATGGATCCAATCCCTTCTTCCATCGCCTTTTTCCATTTTGTCTCCTTAGAGGCTTCCTCAAATGTTAATGGATCATATCCTGCGAAGAGACAAAGGTTACCATATTAGTTCTTCATCATTTACATCAACTTCCTCCGTAGAGGTATATATGTCCCGCATTCGCCTTGTCTTTCTCATGGGTCATTCTCTTGAGCTTTTTCCTTCTGATTGGGCTCCAAAATTTGCAGGTGAAGTTGACTCCAGAATTTCTTCATTTCGGACACTCTTTTGCTCCAATTCCTCCGCTTGTAAGATATCCTTTTACTTGTTGTTATTTTCCCAATTCCATGCTCGCTCCTCATCAAACTTGACATCCCGCAACATTACAACCCTTTTTGTGACAAGATTGTATAACTTGTAGCCATTAGAGTTCTCTCCATAGCTGAGCATTACACACTTCATACTATTATTCTCGAGTTTCGTTCGCTTTTCTTCTTGAACTTTTGCATATGCCACACATCCGAAGACACGAAGATGCTCGACACTTGGCTTGTGCTTGCTCCATGATTCCTCCTGCGTTATGTCTCTGATCCTCTTCGTAGGGAAACAGTTGAGTAAGTAAATGGCACATGCAACCGCGTCTCCCCAAAATTCTTTCGGAACTCCTCTCTCTTTTAGCATGCATCGAACCAAATTCAAGATGGTCCTATTCTTTCTCTCGGAGACACCGTTTTGTTGAGGAGTTTGAGGCATGGTGATTTGATGAAAAATCTCGTTCTCTTTGCAAAACTTGTCAAACTCGCGCGATGTGTACTCGCCTCTTCGGTTGATTCGCAAGTAATTCAAATGACGACCGCTTTGCTTCTCAACCATGTTTTTGTACTCCTTGAACTTCGTCAAGACTTCTCTCTTGTGCTTCATCATATAAATCCAAGTCTTTCCACCATAATCATTAGTACAGGTCAAGAAGTACCTATTTCCACCAATGGAGATGGGAGTGATTGGCCCGCATACATCCGAGTGGACTAACTCGAGATGGAATCTTTCTCTCTTCAAATGATACTTCTTAAATGGTTTTCTTTGTTGCTTTCGGATGACACATGTTTCGCACACGCCATTGGGACGGTCGATCTTCGGCAAGCCTCGTACCATGTTCTTCCTCTCTAGTAGCTTCAACGCCTCAAAGTTTAGATGCCCATACCTGATGTGCCAGAGAGATGAGCTGTCCATGGTTGTCACCTTCAAGCAATTCTCCTCATGTGTGCTCAACAGTAGAGGAAACATCATGTTCTTAGTCATGGTCACATTCGTGATGAGTTTGTTGTTTTTATCACGGATGCTAAGAGCGTGATCCTTCATGTGGATGTCGTATCCTTTCTCGAGCAATTGTCCAATGCTTAGAACATTATTCTTCATATCGTGAAAATAATAAACATCGGATGTGCAGAGCTGCCGCCCATTCTTGAGTGCGAATAAAAGTTTACCTTTACCTTCGATTAGTCGTCGATAGAGATCACCGAAGGTAACATGCCCATCATGCCTTTCGTCAAGCTCCGCAAACAATTCTTTTCGCCCACATGTATGATTGGATGCTCCCGTATCAATGAACCATGTGACGAATTCTAACGTCATCGCTCCATCATAGGCCATCAAGAGTACTCCATCATCGTCGGTCTTCTCCGCAAGATTCGCTTTTTCTCCGCCATTGTCGTTGTTATACCAACATTCTGCTGCATAATGTCCATCTTTTTTACAAACATGACATTGGATTTCCAATCTGCTCCATCCACTAAGACCTCGTCCGCGACCTCGACCACAACCTCGACCTGATCCTCGTCCACCGGATTCTCTATCAGCAGGTTTGTTGGTGATTGTTGTTCGACCACCTCTTCCTCTCTGCGTTATGAATCTTCCTCTTTGGAAGCCGCCTCGTGATCCGACATTCTTCACCGTCAAATTCGCTTGTAAAACTTGCTCCTATGATATTCCTTCTCCTCGCTTCATAAGTCGTTGTTCATGGGCTTGTAGAGAACCCATGAGTTGCTCAACTGTCATCTCTTCTAAGTGTTTGGACTCTTCGATCGCCACGGCCACAAGGTCAAACTTAGGATCGAGGGATCTCAAGATCTTCTCTATGACACGAACATCTTCCAAATTTTCTCCATTTCTCCGCATTTGATGCATGATTGAAATGAACCCCGGGAAATAGTCGGAGATAGATTCCAAGCTTTATTGATGGAGGGACTCGGATTGAGCATGAAGAGCTTGTAGACGAATTGTCTTTACCTTTTCGAAGCCACCGAACGCCTTTTGGAGTATTCCCCATGCTTCGTATGATGTCTCGGCCGGAGCGACTATCTTGAACGTGACTTCATCAAGACGTTGATATATTGTGAACAAGGCCTTCTTCCGTTGCTCCTTCAATTCATCATTCTTTTCCTTTGTCATCTCCGCCGTCACTTCGGGTTCCTTAAAATTGGTCTCCACGAGCTCCCACACATCAAGTGATTCAAATGGGGACTTCATTTGGATACACCACCTATCATAGTTGACCTTCGTCAATCTTGGCACTTGCGTGCTTGTCGATGCCATCACGATCTTTGGACTTGGCTCTGATACCACTTGTTGGTGTATGAATGTGTATGTGTGTAGGAGAGATGTGGAGAGGGAATGGGAGACTTGTTGTTTTCAACTCAACTATTGTTGATTTCTCTTTCATTTGATCACATATACATAGGTACATATGGAAGACCTTAGATGCTTTGTATCTCTAAATGCATGAATCTAGTTCTAGTAAATACATTGTAACTCCAAGTACACGAACTCACTAATGCATTGAACTTAATTAAACAAGTTTATTTCAATTTTCAACATTTCGGTCCTCCTGGTTGCAGTAAAACCCTAATGGCTCGTGCAGTTGCTTCTGAAGCAGGACACAGTTTCCTAGCTGTTAAAGGTCCAGAACTCTTTAGCAAGTGGGTTGGAGAATCTGAGAAGGCGGTGAGATCCATACTTGAAAAAGCAAGGGCCAATGCTCCGTCAATAATATTTTTCGATGAGATTGACGGACTAACTGCCATCCTTGGAAAGGAAAGTGAGGGTGTTTCAGTTTCAGATAGAGTTATGAGTCAATTGCTTGTTGAATTGGATGGTAGGGGGGGTTTGATTTCAAGTATTGACCCATAAAATTAATTCCTTTTTTGACATGGAATATTCAATTTTTTTTTTGTATCATGAATAATAGAGGAGTTGTTTATCCAGGATTGCAGCAGAGAATTGGTGTCATTGTTGTTGCATCTACAAACCGACCAGACAAGATAGATTGTGCTGCACTTCTAAGACCTTCTTTTAAATCTCTTTTTTCTATCTCAGAAAGAGGAAGATGCTACTTTTGATTCATCAGCAACCTACTACACTTGGAGAAAGTTGCTTTAGTTTAAAAGATGTGATTTTTTGTTTTGTTTGAAACATGGTGCTTTGATAGATTGGTGTATGTAGGACCTCCTAATGAGGCGGATAGACAAGAAATATTTAGCATCCATTTACGCAAGATTCGGTGCAGTTTTGTTCTAGGATGGATGTAAAGATAGAAACTTTTACAGGGGCTGATATATCACTTATTTACTCTGCTTACAGCTTCTCTTTACTGGATTTACTCTGATGGTAGTTAGTATATGCATTTTGTTTGTTAATTATAGGAGAGCCTTGATGCCACGGAAGTAACCATGCCATGCGGTATCTAACAGATGCAATAAAACAAGTACGACCTTGTCAAGTTGGAGAATCTGATTATCAAGAGCTTTCTGCAAAATTTCGTCTGCTAAAACCTAAAGCTGGAGAGTACAACTCTCTTGCAGCAAGGTGAATTGGCACGGGTGGATCAATAATTTTCATAATGGAGACATTTAAACGAAAAAAAAAATTGGGTAAAATTATTGTAAAAAATAATAATAATCCTAAATTTTGTAAAAATATAATATATTATGTATTGAATTGTAAAGTATTATACAGTTTGAAAATAAAAAACTAAATTAATTACAAAATTATTAGCTTATATTTGAGCACTATCACAAACTGCAACATATAACTTTGTTTTTTTTTTGGCAATTGGTTTCACTTTGTAGATAAATTGTTATTTGATGTTTTTTTTACAATTTGCTAGCTCAGATTTCGGACAATTTACTTAACTAAGGTTTTATTTTGTAGACAATTTATTAACTGGAATTTCACTTTGTGGACAAGTTGCTAGTTACTAAATTTTACACAAAACGAAATTTCAACTAGCAACTTATCCAAATGTTCAAATATGAGCTAGAAATTAACAAATCAGTACGATAAAAATGATATAATTTAATCACTTTCTTAACTTTATATTTTATCTCATTTACAATCAATTATATATATATATATATATTATAAAAAGATGGGGATATTTGTCCATTGTGTGTACACCCCTGCCTATGCATGACATAATTACATCAACAACGACAAGTTATATAGATCGTAATGATGTATGTACACTTCGTTTAGTCGCCATGAAACGTTACATCGACAATTCGACATATGTTGGTCGCATAGCTATATATATAATTGAGGAGAATTAAAATAAGTTTACGTCGATTTATTAACCGTTGGATCAAATATATCATGTTTGTATAAAGAACATTAATTATGATTAATTTTCTAATATGTTCTCTTTAATGATCTAATAATTGAAAAGTCGATTTGATTATAATTGATTAAATTTTAGTCAAAATGTAAATAATTTGCTTTGATAGATTTAGTTACATTTTTGGATTTTTGTTTGTTTTATAATCCAAGTACGTAACTCTAAGTTAATTTCGTTACAAAATATTTGAACTTTCATACTTAAAAATCTAGGATGTACATGACTTGAGAGTCCAAACATATGACCTAATTGGATGAGTTAGATGCTTGTATTACATTAAAACATTCCAATAGAATAATAACTAATACCAATAAGAAATCACCCAACCTGTCAACGTGTTATTTGTCTATGACGAGCACGTCTAGAATTATTATTTTAGTGCTAAATATTTTTTTGGCCAAATATTTTAGTGCTAACATGAAATAGCTATTTCACATTATATTTAAAGATTTTTCCTTTTTTATTTTTTCCCAAAAAGACTTGAAATTTTAACGTTTGAAGATCAGCCATACATACACACATCATTAATTAATTAATTATATATATATATAAGAACAAAGAAACATATGGGGAATGGGATCAAAGATTCCTTGAATATTTGCCACGGCACGTCATTTCTATATAAAAAAATTACTTTTAATCAAATTAAATAAACTATTTATAACTAATCGCTTATCAGTAGGGCTGAGCATGGGAAAGATGAGCGGGATTTTTCTAAAAAATGGCTCAAGCCCTAAAACTAGGGCCACTTAATGGCTGTCCCGAGCCCTAGCTAGTAGGAAAAGGCCCGCCCGTCACGGGCCTACAGGGACTAGGGACAAATGGGACAAACCCAGATTCTCATCCAAGTTCAAAAAAAAAAAAAAGTTCATACTCAATTTAATTAAACCATAACCAAACATAGAACAACAACAAGTTCAGCACATACCACAAAATTCACCATAAAACACCAAAATCACTCAAACATTTTGTCACTTGTAAGAACACCAAGTTCAACACATAACTTGGGTCTCCAAAATAGTTCACCAATGACTCCAAAACTAAGTTTTACCAAGACTCTAACACAAAGTCACCAACAATTCTGACATAACAAGTTATAAATACAAATCCCAAATCAAATGGAACTTCAACCCGAGCCATCACTAAAGTTAACTTAACTAACTATAGTTTATAGCTGATTAGTTAGCAAAAAGGGACGGGACGGGTCTTTTGGAACTTCGTAAAAAATCCCTAGCCCTAGCCATATCCCTAGTTGAGAAGAAAAGTCCCGCCCATTAGGGCTTGGGTACATTTTTGGGACGGGCTTTTTGGGACGGGCTAGGGCGGGACGGGCGGGATTTTGAGCCTCTCGGATATTTGCTCACCCCTACTTATCAGTACTATGTATAAGAATTATATATATATATATATATATATATATATATATATATATATATATATATATATAAATTTATGTAATAACACATATCCTTCGTATTATTGATTAATTTACTATTATAGTGTACATATAAGTTATAAATATATATGATGTCATATGTCATTCAGAACGTTTGCATCTCTACTTTAACATAAAAAAATTAATTCGTAAACATGAACCATATAATTTTTTTTACCTTTTTAAATAAGATTTTAAAAATTAATTATATTAAATGAAACAAGTATATTTTTTTATAAATTAAAATTATAAAATATTATTTAATAATGAGTGGTGAAATACAATATGTTGATTCCGGTGCATTTTAATACTTAAATTAAATTCACTGGTTTCCCTACACAAATTTTTGTAACTAATCAAGCAAAATTGAGCATTATTTGAAGCATTTTAAAATTTAAAATGTAAATTCATTGATCGCCTTTTAATTAACTTAATAAATTATTATTATGATTATTCATTCAATAAGAAATGAGCTAATAGCGACGAACTTAAATTTATTTCGCTACATAATGTTGATCAGGAACTTAATAGTGTCCTAAGGAGGCCCATCAAGAATACAAACGTTCGTAATATGTGCTCCACACCTAAATGTTATTCACCACTTCTACCATATAAGATAAGATAATAAATATAGAAGTGCTGGATATGAATATTTTTCCATTTACCAGGCTTAATGTTTTTTAAACGGCCGACTTCTTGATTAACAGATGTGAAGCATCACTACTATATCATATTATATTCGCCATGCACAGTATTATATGGTTTAATTCCAACTTATGGTTTAATTCAAACTTATTTAATCCTCTTTAATTATTTGTGTATACGGCAGTCAATCCTCTTACTTCAATGTCCCCCTTTCTAACGTTCACCGAATCCTAAATTCAAAAGTTGAAAGTTTATCCCTCTCCACCCTTCAAACTGTAACACCCCCAAAAGCAATCCATTTGAGAACCCAGAAATGATGCAGAGGCAGCAGCAGCCGCCATATCGCCGTTCTGTTTCCGACCGACGCGCCACCCGACGTTCTTCATGCAATAATAACCGCATTGCAGATTTGGAGTCCCGAGTATACAAAGCTGAGAAGGAACTGAACAGCTTGAAAGCTCTATTAACGTTGAGAGAAGTCGAAGCAGCTAGACGACAAAATTCGGTTCTGAGGAGTGAACTCAGGGAAGCAAAGATGAAGTTATCTTCTGCAGAGACTAGGCAAGAGAAGAGTGGCTTGAGGGTGAGTGAGCTATCGAGGAAGCTTGAAGGGATAAGAGACGATGTCGGAAATTTGAATGAGAAGTTGGAGGCGGTGGAAACGGCGAAAGGGGTGGTTGAGGAGGAGATGAAGAAGCTGAGGGTGGAGAGCCAGCAGTGGCAGGTAGCAGCTGAAGCTGCAGCTCAACTGGTTCTTGACAATAATAATGGTGGTGCTAATGAGGCTACAGGTTATGTGGAGGGACACCGGGACTCAATCGATGGGATATTCGAAATGAAAGATGATTTCGGGGGGATTTATCAAAGAGGGTTCGGTTTTAGGGTTTTCGGGGACTTGTGGAAGATGAAATGGGTGATGTGAATTTAGGGCATGTTTGTTTGCCGTTATTGCGATATTCTAATACCGGTATTAGCTAATACCTTGTTTGTTTACAATTGGTATTGGTATTAGCTAATACTCAATTATTAAAGAAATTTGGTATTAGATTATACCAAATAAAAGTAATGTACTAATTAATACCAAAGTCAAAATTACTTATTTACCCCTAACCTTATTTAATATACAACTAACCCAACTTCGGCTCATAACATCGGCCACCGGCGACCCCCGACCGGACTTCGGCGACCTCCAGCCGGACTTCGGCGACCTCCGGCCGGACTCCGGCGACATCCGGCCGAACTCCGGCGACCTCCGGCCGAACTCCGGCGACCTTCGGCCGGATTCCGGCCACCCCGGCCGGACTCCGGCGACGGATTCCAGCAACCTATAATCATCGGTGTAAATATGAAATCTTGTTATGCATATATTACGAGGATGTTTTAATATTATTATGTGTATGAGAAATACTTTTCTTCGGGGGCTCCATTTTCTCTCCCAAAACAGAGACAAATTATACATTGCCACATTGGAAGATTATTCTATCTAACTTAAATCGATTAACTGCACTGAATAAAATTTAAACTGCCTAAATAAACCGAAGATAACTAGACTGATTTCCTTCTTCTTTCTATATATATACTTCTTACCTTTTTCATTTTGTTTTTTATGTTATAATAATAATAATAATAACAATAATAATTTAATTCTTGATTATAATTATGGATGTAACGAATCAAGTTAAACCGAGTATATGTCCACTCAAAATCGTCTTGAATATAATTTGTTGTGTACTCGATTGAGTTTCATTTTAAACTCAAACTTGTCCCACATTCAAACTCGACATAATCAAGTTTGAATTGACTCATAAGCATTATGTGTATCACAAGTTAGCATTTCCCAACAACAAATGTTTCGTCGTGAAATGTGATCTACATTTATAATATTAAAATAGTCAAACAATTTACTAACCATACGAAGTGTTGTTAAAATGACAGTATTTTCTTCAGATTTGTAATAAATAATATAACTAATTAGTAATATATATAAAAAAATAAAATTAGAGATGGATTACATGAAATCGTATTAATTCAAATTAAATTATTAAATAAACATGTGAATTTGAAATAGATTAAATTATAAGACTGAGTTTGATGAGAAGAATTTAGTAAAATATTACATATTAAAAAAGTTCATTTAGGCTAATGAGTTGTTCAAATAAAATATTATCAAGAATGAGCTAGACTCGATTGAACATAAAAGGCTCAACTCATAAAATTTTAGGCTGATTTTGACTTAACGGAGTCGATTTCGAGTACCTTAACTCACTTAACATATATTTGTAATTGTTTACTTCTTTATATATTTGTAGTGGTATTGTAAACACCTAATTTTGGTACGCGCGACACGTATATAACACGTTCAAAAATGTTATGTGTAACGCGTTTAAAAAAGGAAATATTTAAATATGGAAGGTCACGGGTTGCTAAATATAGACTTAGTTTAAATTTGGATAGTGTAGATGCATTTAATATTTTGTAATATTCAGAAAATATATGATATATATTTATGGCAATATGCAATAAATATATATTCATAATTTTCGGAATTAATTAGTGTATATTAGAAAAAATATTGTTTTCCTAATTTTAGTTGTTAATCTAGCTATAAAATGGTCCCTAGTACATGTAAAAAGACAACAACATCAATAATAATATACCAGTTCTTGAAAACCGCACTATTTTATCTTCTAGTGAATTTTTTTTTTTTAGATCTGTTCTCCTGTCAGTGCCCAGCCCTCCGGCCAGCTCCGCCACGACCCCGACCACTCCATCTATTCCGTCGCACCACCACGTCCGTCCTACCCCGGCCACGACGCCGCCGCTCAGGGCCCGACTGCACAGCTGCTGTGTCCCCTGCAATTGCCTGGACTCGCCGGAACCCCCTTCACCCCGCCTGTTGCCTGAGGCAGTCCCGCCACCGCACCGTCGCGCCGTTCCCCTCTGTCTTGTTGTCGCCGCTCCAATGCTCCCCTGCCGTGCGGTCTTCCCCTCCGACGCCGGTCTGTCGCTGACGCAGGTAAATGTCATTGTTTCATCTTTTTTTTTTTTATAATTATTTTATTATCTTGTTTTATCAAATATTCAGTTACTTTATTATTATATTATATTAAATTGTGTAGTTTAAATGTAGTTTTGTTAAATTTAATTAATGGTTTAATTGTAGCCAATTAAACTTAATTAGATAGCATGTTTAATTGTTCAAGTATGTGTATATGTTATGTATGAATTTAAGTATGTTAGATAATTTTAATATTTTAGATTTCATTCCTATTAGGAGTCATGTTATAATTTTTAGGTTTATGATTATAGTTGACAATATTTTCGCGTATGATAAAATTTTAATTAAATGTTGACATCGTTGGATTAGTCTGATATAACATGTATTAAAGAATAAAATGGAAAATTTGTGAATTGAGTACCGAAAGGGTGTGATTAATTCCATGAGTTTTAATTCGTAACAGAACCCCCGAGCTCGTATTTCTGATCGTAGACCGATTTAATACCTAGGTGTTTAATTAGTTATTCGCTTAGGTAATTTAGGATTCTAGTTAGCCTAATAATTAACTAGTGGCGACTATTTTCAAATTGCACGTTTTTCAAAACATATATCGCCGAAGGTCAGATTTTAGGTCCGACAATTTGGCGACTCTGCTGGGGACTTAGAGGGTTCGGGCTAATTATATTCTCTTATTGCCATGTTTTTTTTGAGTTTTTATATTTTATTATCTTCACCATTCTAACTTTGTTTTTTTTTGTGTGACAGGTACATTTTTATAGCACACACCACTTTAGTGTAATATAAAAAATGCCTAAAACCTAGGGCAACTAGGAACCCCGGAGGTTTAGTACGGTACGACCAGAGCGGCTGGGCCGCCGGTACGACTCGGAAAAACTCTACTCGTTTGTGAAGGTCTTATGATCTCTATGATGGGGTGAGGAAACCACCTTGTCGGGAACCTATCAGTGGAGCCTACTTTGTAGAGCAAAGCCACACATTTTTTACCCCCTAACATGTTGTGTTTTATCCGTGTTTTTTTTTTTTGTAAAAAAAGAGTTGTCAGGAAAACTGTAAGTTTTTTTAAACTGTGTAACTTTTATTCTCATGCATTCATCTAACTGCATTTTTTTTAAAAAAAAAAACTTTTTTCAGCTAAGTAGTTAGTCATTTAGAAATTTTTTTTCCGAACATGCATTTTATATACATTGTTTTTTTTTTTTTAAAAAAACATCTTACCTTAATTTTTTTTATTTCAAACTTGCGTTTCATACGCATTATTTTTTTTCTAAAAAAACTCTTCAGGTAAGTTGTGATTTTGGTTAGTGCGTCGCGCATGCAAAAAAACATTTTAGAAAATGTAATTCCTCTTTAGATATTAGAGCTTATAATTTCAAACGTGCATTCCATATGCATCATTTAAAAAAACTTTTTATCTGAATTGTTTTATTTTTAATAATGCATCCAATATGCATTAATTTTAAAAGAAACTTTTTAGATAAGTCGTAAGCTCTCTTAGTTTTAGGGCTCTTTGTTTAAAAAAAACTGTTTACTTGATTTTTTTTAAAAGATGTGCATCTCATATGCATTATTTTCGAAAAAAAAAACATTTCAGGTAAATTGTAATTTTTTCTTAGTTGTAGAACTTTTATATTTAAGTTTGCACATTGTATTTATTGTTGTGCATCTCATATGCATTCTTTAAAAAAAAAACTTTTCACTCGATTTTTTTTTTCAATTTTGAGCAACCAAGATGAATTGATTTTTTTTTCTCCTCGAAAAAAATAAAAAAATCTTTTCAGATAACTTGTAAATTTTCTTAACTGTACAACTTTCATCTCATGTACATCTAATAGGCATTTTTTTTAGGAAAAAAGTTTTTAGATAGATTGTAAATCTTCCCTTAGTTGTTGAGCTTTTAATTCCAAACATGCATCGCATTTGCTTTATTTTTTTTTTTAAAAAAAAACTTTACCTGAATTTTTCATTTCGTACATACATTCCATATGTATCATCCAGGTAAACTGTTGTAAATTGTAAATTTTTAACAGTAGATTTTTAATTTTCGAGCATGCACGAACATTTAAAAAAAAAAAATTCAAAGTGTCATTCATTTTTATCCAAGGTGTATTGCACTTTTGCGGCAAGATCATCATTTCAACATACGCAAAGCAAGCGTTTAAAAAATGAGAGTTTTTATTTTAATCACTTAGTTGAGTGCGATTATCTCAGTTTAAACAAATAACAAGAAAATCTTTTTGGAAAAAAAACTTCGTTTTGAACATCTGTCATGCGTTCGAGCCAGATAGTGCACTCAGCAAACTCAGTAAACTCCATGATGGTGCGAAACACCTTAGATCATAAATTTTGATTCATTTAAAAAAAAAAAGTAGTCAAAATTATGAAATGAATGACATTAGAGTTTTCAAAAAAATCATGCATGATTTCTCATATTCTCTAGACTAATTTTTCATTCACTCTTTTCAGGTACCATTGGTTAAGGTATCTTGTACATATAAGTTCTGCCGGTCAAATGGGGCAACAAAAAAGAACATGCGGCCATCGAGTTGCACGGAGAACAAATTCCGCATTCGGGATATCTAACACCTAGATCAGACGACCACTTCGACGAGGCCGCAACAACGTGAAACGTGACTGCTCCAAAGAACTTACATGTCAAAATTCCACCTACCATGTGTGGGATTCATACGCGTCCCTGAACCAAGCCGTACATCCGTTTTACGGTGAGATCTAAACCGGTCGGTGGTAACCATGGGGCATCTCCTATTGAGATCGGACATGTCTGGAGATGGGTAAATATCGAGAGATCGTCAAGAGTCTCGTGAAGATTCGATGTGCTAATCAATGAACATTTGAGATGTTAAGCAAAGAAAACATTATTGTTAGTGCCTTCCATCAGAGGTCCAGGGGCATTTAATTTCCGGCAGGTGTTCATATACAAGTTGTGTTTTCTAGATGGAGCAGAAAAATCAGGACATGCAGCAGGTCTAGTCGCATAGCGAGCACATTGCCCCCTAGAAAAAAATCCAACACCCAGGTAAGAGAAGTTGTGATCATTTTTATCCTTGAAATTTGAATTTTTCGTTACTCATTGTTCAGCTTGGATAATCATCCAAATCAAAGCCCCTGAAGAGCACATCTCGCACGCGGTCTTTTGCTTGTCAACCATTCTGATATCGACCGCCGAGTTTGTCCCAGATACTTCGGATAAGTTCCAAACCTCTGAAGCTTTACCTACCATCTGCGGCCTTCCTCAACCAGATCACTCATCCAGTATGTGACAAGCCTAACCCGATGGGTGCTAACCATGGGGCATCCTCCGTTAATATCGAGCATATTCAAAAACGGGAAATTATCAAGAAATGAAGAGATTATTCAAAGGGATCGAGAATCCCGTGAAGGTTGAATGTTCCGATAAACAAGCATATGAAAAGTCGAGAGAAGAAATCATCATTGTCGATGTCTTCCATCGGAGGGTACTCAACCCAAGACGTCGACACAATCAACTTGTTCTGACTCGAGCCATCATCAAGAAAAAGGTCATTTGTATTCAGAAGTATTAATCTGCCGCTTGGGGCATGTACATAATTATTGTTGATTATTTTCGTTAAATTTTCTTTTTCAAAAAAGGAAACAAAAAAAGCAAAAAAGAAGAAAAAAGAAAAGAAAAAAAAAATCAGTTTTTTAGGGTCACAGCCGCCCTTTAATCGGCTATAGTAAAATAAAG
Source organism: Clarkia xantiana subsp. parviflora (assembly GCA_036873135.1). Lineage (NCBI taxonomy): Eukaryota > Viridiplantae > Streptophyta > Magnoliopsida > Myrtales > Onagraceae > Clarkia > Clarkia xantiana. The sequence continues at coordinate 37,197,112 of JAPTYO010000004.1, forward strand.
AGAGTGCTCATGCAAATTTTGTGGGAGCAGTGAAGAAATAAAAGGCTCACAGTTGTTCCTAAATCAACTACAAATAAAATGGGTCACACTCATCCGTAAAACGACTATAAAGAAAGGGCCACAACCACCCTTCAAATGGCTACAAATAAAAGAGTGACCCCGCAAACCCTGTGAGGGCGGGAGAATAAAAAGGGCCACAACCACCCTCCAAACGGCTACAAATAAAAGAGTGACCCCGCGAACCCTGTGAGGGAGGGAGAATAAAAAGGGCCACAGCCACCCTTAAAATGGCTACACAAAAAGAGTCATCCCACAAACCCGATGAGGGCGGGAAATAAAAGAAAGGGTCACAGTCGTCCCTCTAAACGGCTACAATCAAAAGAGTGCTCCCGGGACATCGATGGCGGGTATTAAGTGAAAGGGCCACAACCATCCTCGAAATGGTTACATACAGAGAGTGTTTTCCGGATCAGAGACGAGGAATGAAGGGCCACAGCCACCTTCCAAATGGCTACAATCAAAAGAGCTCCTGCAACATTGAAGACGGTGAGAAAATGGTCACAGTCACCCTCCAAACGGCTACAAATACTCCCGCATCGAGGCGGAAAATAAAGTACGGGTCCCAGCCACCCAACAATTAGCTACCACGAAAAAGAGTGCTTCTGCTAGGTTGAAAACCCGAAAGGGCGACCTAGGCAAAATAAGGAAATGAGAGGCATGGTTGCAAGTTCAGGAATTGCAATCATGGCAAAAGGATAGAAAATAAAAAACTCGAGGGGCACGGTCGGAAATCTCTAAATCGACCGTGGCAAAATGAGAGAATAAGAGAGAAATTCTAAAAAAAAAAAAAGAGAGAGAGAAAAAGAAAGAAAGAAAGAAAGATCCCGCTAAGTTGTCGCAACATGCGCAATTTACGCAAAAATTAGGGACAAACATTCATGCGCAAGCGTATTTTCTACGACACAACGTCTTCCAAAGTCAACTTCACGGCAAGCGGGACGTTTACAGTCTGCTCTCGCGAGTCACCATTCAAGGATGAGTAGGACTGTTACAGTCTGTTCCTACGAGTCAGCTTCACGGCAAGCGGGACGGTTATAGTCTGCTCTCGCGGGTCACCATTCAAGGATGAGTATGACTGTTACAGTCTGTTCCTACGAGTCAACTTCACAGCAAGCGAGACGGTTACAGTTTGCTCTCGCAGGTCGCATCCCAAGGATAAGTAGGACTATTACAGTCTGTTCCTACGAGTAAACTTCATGGCAAGCGGGACGGTTACAGTATGCTCTCGCGTGTCACCATTCAAGGATGAGTAGGACTGTTACAGTCTGTTCCTACGAGTCAAATCCACGGCAAACGGGACGGTCACAGTCTGTTCTCGCAAGTCACCACTCAAATGATGAGTAGGACTGTTACAGTCTGTTCCTACAAGTCACAACCGACGATTAGGATCTGAAGTTTTCCAGCTTTCTGAGTGTCACCCCCGACGAGTGAAGCCTTAGTATTCAGCCTTCGCAAGTCACGCCACTGGAAGCTTTTCCTTATCGCTCGCCACTGGAGGCATCGTCGATCAAGGTTTTTCGTTACTGCACGCCACTGGAGGCTTTTCTTTTCCGTACGCCACTGGAGGCTTTTCGTTATTGCATGCCACTGGAGGCTTTACTTTTACGCACCGCCAAAGGAAGCACCGTCAATAGGGGCACCACCGATCGAGGCTTTACTTTTCCGCACCGCCACTGGAGGCTCTTATTTCCGCACTGCCGCTGGAGGCTCTACATTCCGCACTACCAATAAGATTTTCTTTAGTGATGTCCGTCAATAAAGCCAAAGGCCACCTTGGAGACTTGAAGACCCGGAAGAAGATATACTTCCTAGCCAAAAGTAGTGTTTACTCGTCTTTGGACAAACCTCATCGAATGCATTCTACGGGAGTCCGTCCAAAGAGGGGCAAGCTGTAAACACCTAATTTTAGTACGCGCGGCACGTATATAACACGTTCAAAAATGATGTGTAACGCGTTTAAAAAAGGAAATATTTAAATATGGAAGGTCACGGGGTTGCTAAAAATAGGCTTAGTTTAAATTTGGATAGTGTAGATGCATTTAATATTTTGTAATATTCATAAAATAAATGATATATATTTATGGCAATATGCAATAAATATATATTCATAATTTTCGGAATTAATTAGTGTATATTAGGGAAAATATTATTTTCCTAATTTTAGGTGTTAATCTAGCTATAAAAGGGTCCCTAGTACATGTAAAAAGACAACAACATCAATAATAATACACCAGTTCTTGAAAACTGCACTATTTTGTCTTCTAGTGAAAAAAGTTTTTTTTTTTTAGATCTGCTCTCTCGTCAGTGCCCAGCCCTCCGGTCACCGGTGGTCGGCCAGCTCCGCCACGACCCCGGCCACTCTATCTATTCCGTCGCACCACCACGTCCGTCCTACCCTGGGCACGACGCCGCCGCTCAGGGCCCGACTGCACAGCTGCTGTGTCCCCTGCAATCGCCTGGACTCGCCGGAACCCCCTTCGCCCCGCCTGTTGCTTGACGCAGTCCCGCCACCCCACCGTCGCGCCGTTCCCCTCTGTCTTGTTGTCGCCGCTCCGATGCTCCCCTGCCGTGCGGTCTTCCCCTCCGACGCCGGTCTGTCGCTGACGCAGGTAAATGTCATCGTTTCATCTTTTTTTTTTTTTTTATAATTATTTTATTATCTTGTTTTATCAAATATTCAGTTACTTTATTATTATATTATATTAAATTGTGTAGTTTAAATGTAGTTTTGTTAAACTTAATTAATGGTTTAATTGTAGCCAATTAAACTTAATTAGATAGCATGTTTAATTGTTCAAGTATGTGTATATGTTATGTATGAATTTAAGCATGTTAGATAATTTTAGTATTTTAGATTTCATTCCTACTAGGAGTCATGTTATAATTTTTAGGTTTAGGATTATAGTTGACAATATTTTTGCGTATGATAAAATTTTAATTAAATGTTGACATCGTTGGATTAGTCTGATATAACATGTATTAAAGAGTAAAATGGCAAATTTTTGAATTGAGTACCGAAAGGGCGTGATTAATTCCATGAGTTTTAATTCGTAACAGAACCCCCGAACTCGTATTTCTGATCGTAGACCGATTTAATACCTGGGTGTTTAATTAGTTATTCGCTTAGGTAATTTAGGATTCTAGTTAGCCTAATAATTAACTAGTGACGACTCTTTTCAAATTGCACGTTTTTCAAAACGTATATCGGCGAATGTCACATTTTAGGTCTGACAGGTATACTTCATTATATCGTTCGCTCAACCAAATATGTTATTAAAAAAAATCATAAAACTAACTAAACTCAAGAAGGTTGATTTTTTTTTTTTTTAACTCTCTAAGGTTATGCCAACCAAATATGGTTTTTTTAATAACATATTTGGTTGAGCGAACGAAAAAAATATGTTTTTAATATAATCTAAACTTCAATATTTTTTTGGCCAAAAAAAAAACAGCACTATTATTATAAACCAAATATATAATAAGTTTTGAAAACTAATTATTATTTATTCGATCATCACATAGGACACAAATTCTTTTAGAGTTTAAATAATTTTATAATTTTTTTTCTAAAAAATTACAAATTAAGCGACAAGTATGACCAAGTTTATCTATATGAAAAAATAGTTTATATAGTTTTATAATTTTTTATCAAAACATATTTGAAAAATTCCTTAAACCATCGAATCACTTTGTATGGTGTGGTTTACTCTCATGCAACATTATTGGCTATAGTCGAACAGTTTTCGTTAGGTGGAATTCAATTACGTGGCAAGCAAGGATTTGTCTCTGTTTTTGGGCTTAATACGGAGCCCCCGTATGCTAGACACTCTCTGTATGTATATATCATCTTCCTAATTTAGACTTTCCTTGTATTGATTTTACTTCATCTCCAAGTCTGTGTAATCCCTATATAAGGGTCCCTATATGTGATAATAAAATATATCCTCAAAGTCTCTAGTCTATTACTCTCTATTTTCGTAACACGTTATCAGCACGATTTGACTTAAATTTTTTTTAGCTAGGTCTGAATTGTTTGCTGGGTTCGCGTGTTCATCCAATATTCCACCGAAAGCAACACATGGAGGAGCCATCTCCACAACGCTTATTCACTTCCTTTACTACTTAAGTTTATATGTTAAATTCACGATAGTATATACCTAGCTAAAGTAATCTGTCTTCTGCCGCAGTGACAGTAGATCCGAATTGAAATCCCAAACGATCTTGAGTTATAAATAAATGATCTTGAAGTTCATGATTACGAGCTTTTATAAAAAGTTATATTTTTTTAACGTTTTGTGTATTATTTTTATTATTATTATTTATATGCTTTCATATACTTCATATTTGTTTCTTATTATAAAGAATGTGCATACTCCGCAATCATCATTATGATGAAGATGAAAAAAAATAAACATGCGGATTGTGTTATCAGGATTATGTAAAAAAAAATCAGGTAAACCAGAAGTTAACCGCCAATATTGACGTGATTGATTATATATTCGATAAACCGGAAGTTTACTGATTCATATAGAGGTAAACCGGAAGTTTTACCCATATAATACAATATTTTGCGTGACAGGTTACAGACAATTCCGAATCACTTAAGATGCGCAATACGTTTTTTGGAAGAACCTGAAGATTCTCCATAAATTATTACGATAATTTCTCTCAAAGGAAAATTCATTATGAGATCATCATCAGCTAAGTTCGGGATAAAATTTCATTATTTATGGAAGTAATAAAAGGTGAATATGGGCCCGTTCACTAGGGTTGGGCACAATTCGGTTTATGGCCGAACCGGTTTCGAGCCGAACTAAACCGTTTAAACCAATTGGTTCAGTTTTAGACTTGGGGTCTAAACTGCACTGTATAAAATTAGAAAATCTGGTTCGGTTGTAAACCGGTTATGAACTAGTTTGAACTGAACTGAACCAAACCATATAATACTTAATCTTAAATATGAATAGCAAATTAACAGAATTTATTATTTCAATCAATCTACTTTCAAGTACAAATATTTAAGAGCTTATTATTATTCAAGACAAAAAGTAGAATGACTACTAACTTGTTAAAAGACACGAAACATTATTCCAACTTAAAAATTCTAAGTTTAGTTAAATTATCAATCCTATTTGATTTAGTTTTAATTTTTTTTCCAAAATAACTGTGATCATATATTTCAGTACATGTTTAGGAAATTAGTATTAATTTTACAATAAATTATATTAAATCTACAAAACCAATCCGGTTCGATTAATTGCTAAACCAATTTATTCTATCCTAGTCCTAAACTGCACTATGTAAAAATAGAAAATCTGGATTGTTTATTAAACCGGTTCGATTGAACCGGTTCTTAACCAGTCCAATCCGGTTCAATACCAACTCAATTTACCATAACCGGTTTAAACGCCCAAGCCTACCGTTCACCTGCCATGTGGACCGATATATTATTTTGAAAGATGCATATACAATATGGTCACATGCGCGTTGATTATCAAATTGCAAATTTCCAGATTATGCAATAAAGAATGATGATGATATTGAAAGTTGATATTTACTACAAGATTCAGACAATTATATGTCTAGATTTGCAGTTTAGCATGAAAGTTACAAAGATCATCCAATTAAATCGCTAAACTGCTACCAATTAGAGAAAATTGAGTACAAATACATACTATTATGAAAGCAGCAATATAACTGCGCATCAAGACAATATTAAATCACAGTTCTCCCCATCACAACCAATTTTTAGAGAAGAGACAAATTTCTCATATATGAACTTTATGATGTGTGATATATATTTAAATTGCTCCACCATATCGCAAAAATATGGGTCTGGAATGTCGGAAAAAATATGTCTGATATAAATCAATTATTTGAGAACAATGACTGACATATATTTAAAGCAAGAGTGTTGATTGTCATTGTTGAACAACTTTTCCCAACATTAGGGGGAGAAAAGAAGCTGCTGGCATAAAAGAGATTGACTGAAAAAATTGTTACTATCTCATTTAGATCCTCGCATAATGATAATATGAACATGAAGTTCAAAGATATAAACATTTTCAGATACTGCCTATTAAGTGACTTTATGAGACCCAGAAAGTCATAAATCAAGTACCAGCTGCAAATGCTCCAATTTGAAATGTCCTGGCATGACAAATTATAATGAAAAATAATTAACGCCTCAAGCGTGTTGTTAAGTTGTGTCACTCGGGTCAACGGGTTGTTGGTCCAAGTGTCACTTCTCACGGGTAAAAAGCTTGATCTGATACTCTATCTGCTAGATGTTCTGATCTGTATCCTTCTCTTCTTCCGACTTCTTTCTTCTGACTGACCTGCAATAGGGGCAGTACCAAGCACATAAGGGGGTGGTGCTTGGTGAACCCTCTCTGATGCCTTAGTCAGTCTAATATTTCTAGAGAGACAAACTAGAGAGAAGGCAGAGCAGAAGCTAGTGTATAATCAACGTGATGGAAATGAATAGGATGCGAGCAATATTTATAGGCTTCGGGAGGATTAAGGTGGCTTAATGACATCGTTAATCTCTAAGCGTATTTAATTAACTCATAACCGTAGGGTGAGATCCTTAAAGCATGGAGAGGTAAGCAAAATAATCTAAGTGTGGGACGGGTGAGAAAAGATGCCGCGACCCTTGGGGTCGGATGAGAAATCCGATCCCCGAGGCTTAGGATCGGGTAAGCCTGCCCAACCTCTCATGGGAGAGGTGGGGTAGCCTACCCGACCCCTCCTAGGAGGGATCGGGTGAGGCCACCCGATCTCTCTTAGGAGAGGTCGGGTTGGTCCACCCAATCTCTCCTAGGAGAGATCGGGTTAGGCCACCCGATCTCACCTGGGTGAGACTGTTGGATGGGCCCTGACGAGAATCTCGGTCCGTCCGGGCCATTAATGCTATTGGTCGGGTATTCGGGTCAAAGTTTCGATTTACAATCACAAAGTGGGGTGATCAAAATAAGACAGTCCGAATTAAAAAGGGTTCCAATTGGGCGTATATCCATCACTTGCCCCTGAGTTAACCAATGGCGTGACCCTTGGTTGACTCTATTTTAGGATGGGATGATATGCGCAACTGGAAACCGTGACTTTACCTCTTGGCGAAACCTTTGCTTGTCCGTAGGCGCGTTTTTCGAGCCTTGTCCTCTGATTCTAAAAAATAGAGGAATTGTAAACGTTAGAGCATGTGTACAGGTGTTCTAGACACGTGTCCGCGGAATATGGATATAATCATAAAAAATCTGATCCCTTCAAGTATGCATTTTAAAAATATGTACGTGTATGGGGATGCAATGCAATCATGGATATGAGTCTATGTACCTCAATTTCCTACGGGGTGAGTACAGGCCGGGAAAAATATTTGAATTGGGTCCAAAAATTTCTAAGTATAGGATAATGGAATATATGCCTCTAGGGTGCTAACTTGAGTGAACATGGATATGTCATGAACATGAACATGAAGGTGTGTACTAGCATACATGCAAATATAAACACAAGTATGGAAGTGGGTGTGGACATGCTGCGATTGTGGTCATAAATGTATGCAGGAATATATGGTAGCCATGTACATGGATGTCTAAGTGTTTGAACACTTGGGAGTGTGTATGTGGGCATGCACGTGAGTGCAAGCATAAACATGTATGTGAGTATGGATGGGTTGTGAGCATAAGCATGAGTGATAGCATTGGTGTACTTGTAGATGTAAATCATGAATATGAACATAAGTTCAAGGGTTAGAGTATAGACCTCCCTTTTACCTGAGGGTGCGAACTCTGTCACTCGATGGGACACAACGTTCCGACTCCCTCGTACTAGCGCGAGTATTGTCCTTTAACCTCAGCCTTCGACATGTGTGACATTTTCCTTCATTTGCTGGAGCGTGTGAATAGCTCTTGACCCTTGCCTCGCCACAAGCGAAGGGGTTTATCTGCCTGTGTTAAGGGTTGACCCTTCCTTCAGATGTGTCAGAGCGTTGCTCCATTTGGGAAAGCTAAAAGTTTGCCCTCTTTGTGACGCTCTGGGGTTTGTTCCCTTGGTTTGTGTACCTAGCATTTCGATGGTCGGATCTCTTGGGTGGTGGTTTTGCTTCCGTAACTTGATGTTGAGGTTGCCCCCGTAATAGGCGTATTTCGCCATTCCATGAGTAAGGGTCGAACTTTGCGTCGGTCACTCAGATGGCTGGTCCTCTTTTTTGGGGAGCTTTCTCCTCCGGACAAGGAGACCATGAATATCATTTATCAAAGCAATCAGACCAATTCTCATTGTCCTGTGTCTTGGGTGTCCGAGGTGGACTTGTATGAGGCGGGATTCGCTTGTCGCCTCCTTTTTGTGAGCTTGGTATGTCATTAATCCTCTTGTTTTCATTCATCTTTTGTTTTCCCCTTGTAGGTTGGTTTCATGGAAAAACGTATAATGTGCAGGCGGAGTGTTCCGAACGCACCGTTGATTTGAATAAGAAGAAAGTACCCTCTAGCTCTGCTCATAAGGCCAAGAAATCATCTAAGTTAGGGAAAGCTGCAGAGGCTTCCCGCAGGTTCCTTTTCCATTCTCTTTTCTTTATGATATACTTATGACTGTTCTCATGTTGCTTTCTTCTTGTTGTTAGAGCGTTCGCCCCTGGTTACCGAGCGGGTTCTTGCAGTTGGCAAGAGTTCAAGTCAATCTAAATCCAAGGCGCAGAAACCTGACTCTGAGGTCGGGCCCTCGGCTGCCAGGAGAAGGAAGCCGCGAGAGACTCTCCTTCAAGTGCCCCCTTGCCGACTCCCTCTTTTGATAAGGAGATAGTGGTTGAAGAGGCTCCCTCTTTGCTTGACAAGGGGAAGCAACCTGTGGATGGCGATGGGATGACCATAGATTTTGATGTATCTCCTCGATCCTCTGCTACCCAGCCGAGGGGCCGAGTCTCAGTTTTCTTTCATCTTCATGTAGATTTAACAACTTTTGAGGGTGTCTTTGGCATACCTATGTGTTGAAGATCATCTGATTAACCATTGTGTTGAAGATCTTGCTTTTGGTGATGGGTTTGATCATCCCCTTTCATTGAGACTCCTTTCTTTTACCATGACTCTAATTAAGATAGCAAATTTCTGCTTGAAAGTTTGGTTGAGACTGCTCTTGAGTTAGCCTCTACTAGTATCATAGTTGTGATCGTTGTGGGGATCGTTTCGTTATATGCCCCCGATAGTGCTTGTTTTGATTCTCCACTTTATGGTTGATTTCGTGAAATATAGAGGTTTTCTTCATAATAAGGACGTCTCCTACCTGGTATCATCCCGAAAGGTTGAAATATAAGTGCAGACGTTTGATGAGCGTATGAAGGGTATTGTTTTTCCCTTTGTTTTAATCTCCTTCTAAGGTTAGGCATAGCCTTTTGATGTTCGTTGTTGTGAAAGTATCCCCGCGATGTGTATATTTGATAGCCGTTTTTTGATGTGTATACCTGATAACCACCTCTTGGTATGTGGATATGATAGCCACCTTGCAGTGTGTGGACATGATAGCCACCTCTTAGTATGTGGACATGATAGCCACCTCTTGGTGTGTGGACATGATAGCCACTTCGCAGTGTGTGGATATGATAGCCACTCCTTGGTATGTGGACATGATAGCCACTCCTTGGTATGTGGACATGATAGCCACTTTGTTGCTATAGTTGCCTTTTGTTTAGGCTAGACGTTGGGTTTTTTCCCGTGTTTCGTCTTGTCGGATGTTGTATCCTTTATGCTTTTTGTATTTCCCCTTCATGAGTTTGCTTGACGATGTTCAAGTAGGATGCGAGCATAGGTCATGCGAGGGCGACGTGCAAGATAGTAAGGTTTGTCGGGGGTTGCCTTGTGCGACTTGTAAGGCAATTCTTCTTCAAAAGTCGTTTTGTATGACTTGTGATTTGTTTGCCTATTATCATGTTTCTTCTATTTTGTCGGAGTGTCCTTTTATTACTCCACTTTATTTTTGTCATTCCTTTCTTATGATAACTGCTTGTGGTTGTTTATGTGGTTCCTTGGTCATGGACTCTTTCCTTGTGTATGCTTCTCCTTACTTGATCTCCTTTGGTATCCTTGTCTATCATGATACCTGTGATCTCATCATGAACAAACTTGTATGTTTCTCATATCATATATCATTTCCTTGTATAAAAAAATCTCGTGGTATACTCTTGTGGATGATGTAAAGATCGCTTTAGGATACGCTCCTAGGGGCATAGAATCTTTTCACGGGATTGGCTCCCGGAGGGCACATAACTATTCATAGGATGGGCTCCCGGATGGCACAGAATAAGTCAACAAGATACGCTCTTGGGGGCGCCGAATCTTTTCACGAGATTGGCTCTCGGAGGGCACATAACTTTTCACAGGATTGGCTCCCGGATGGCACGTAGTTAGTCAACAAGATAAGCTCTTGGGGGCGTCGAATCTTTTCACGAGATTGGCTCTCGGAGGACACAAAACTTTTCACAGGATTGGCTCCTGCAGGGCACAAAATTTTTCACAGGATTAGCTCTCGGAGGGCACAAAATTTTTCACAGGATTGGCTCCCGGAGGGCACAGAACTTTTCACAGGATTGGCTCCCGGATGGCATAGTGTTAGTCAACAAGATACGCTCTTGGGGGCGTCGACTCTTTTCATGAGATTGGCTCTCGGAGGGCACAGATAGTTTCACAGGATTGGCTCCTGGATGGCACATAATTTTGTAGTCTAAAAACTACTCTCAAGATACACTCTTGGGGGCGTCGAATTTTTCCACGAGATTGGCTCTCGGAAGGGAACAGAACTATTCGCAGGATAGGCTCCCGGATGGCGCAGAACTATTCATAGGACAGGCTCCTGGACGGCACAAAACTATTCACAGGACAGGCTCCTGGACGACATAGAATTCCGTAGTTTAAAACTACTCTCAAGATACGCTCTTGGGGGCGTCGAAACTGTTCACGAGATAGGCTCTCGGAGGGCACAAAATTTCGCAGTTTAGAACTACTCTCAAGATACGCTCTTGGGGGCGTCAAGACTGTTCACGGGACTGGCTCCCGGAGGGCTCGGAATATTACTTTACCTTGTGTCATTTTCCAGGTAGGTGCATCTTTGATATGCCTTTCGAATCTTTGCTTGAGTTTTGTCTCTATGATATTCCCTGTTACCTAGCCTTTTCCTGATTGTGGGAGATCACCTTTCGAGGGCGATGCTTGTATGTTGCTAACTTAGGACGAGTCTGTACAGGGAGTTGAGGTTGTATTTCCTATTACGTGACCTCTTCTAGGAGAAATGGTGTTGCATGTTCTTGTGACCTTCTGCTTCTAATCTCTTCTTTTACACTTAGGTGGACTACCAAGCACTTGTTCGTTTGGTGCCCCCCAAGTTGCTTGGTGGTCACACTGCCTCTCATATTTGACTGTTGAAAGCCCCTCGTTCATTTTCTTGGTTGGGTACCTCTTATGCTTGGGGCTCCCGAATCTTGTGTTGTATTTGATATGTCTGCTTGTTTGGGTGCGATGGGTGTCCCTTGTAAGACTTACTCTTTCTCATGCTTGCTTATTTCAGTCATAGGCATGGTTTGGACAATGCCTTTGCCGGATGTATCTCTTAGGTTTGGGGGGAAGCTTTTTCTTTGGGTGGGTGGGGTTATTTTCATTCTCTTGGTAACTGGTTGTGGTAGTGTTCATATCCAGAGAAAGCTTGTAAATTATTACCCCCTCTTCCTTGTGTTTTTGAGAAAAAACACTTTTGCGGTGATGGTCGAGTAGGAATAACCTATCTTGGAAGGGGTTGTCTTTAGGTTGAATATATTTCTCATAGCATGGTGTCTCGAGTTGTTAATCTTGAAGATGTGTTTCAGACTAGTGAATCTGATCCACGCCCCTTGCTCGGGCATGGGGGGTCCGACCGGGCTGTAATAGTCTTCTTGAAGTCTAGTGGTACTTAGTGTGTTTCGCCTTTTCCTTTACATTGGAGTATTTTTCAATGCTTTTAGAGAGTGTCACATTGGTTATGCTCCTCCCACCTCAAATCTTGATTATAGGCTTCCCTTGAATTAGGACCTGAACTCAAAAATGATATTTTTCTTCAGGTTTGTAGGTGATGTTCCATGATTTTTTCATGGGTTTTCCCCCGTATTGGATATGCCGTGTTGAATAAATTCATTAGAAGTTGTGTTTGTGTTGCGTACGTATATATGTTTGGGGGGTGTCGAGCTGACAAGGTCCTTCTCTTTTCCTTTGTTGTAACCTTCCCTCACTAAGTGTTTGGCTTTTCACCTTAAAGGCGGGATCATCCCCTAGTGCCCCCTCTATCGAGGTTTTCCTCTTGATGGGGTGTAAGAGGAAAATGTCTTACCATTCCCAGACAAGGTGCTTGATCAGAATGTGCATCTAGTGTAAGGGTCGATTTCGAAACCTTACTTCCCAAGCTTTTGAGTTGTGGATTCGTTTTCCTTAGATCTGAGCCTGAGTTCGGTGTTGATTCCTTGCTCAAATAATGACGTTGATGATTCTAAATTAGGAGTTACCTCTTCCTTGGTTGATCTTGTAGAACTATTATCTTGCCCTAAGGCCCCTGATAGGAGGTTTATCTCATTTTTCATATTCTGGTTGTTGCACTATCTCTTTTGCTAATCTTGTATCTTTAGAATTTCTTGCTTGGTGCATGAAGTCAATGACAGTATTTTCTACCGGTGCCTGTTCTGTTAGGACTTGTATACTTGGTTGCCTTCCTTTCTTGTGAGATGGCGAATGAGTGTCTATGACCACTCAAATGCATCGCACTTGGTAGAGGTACGCGCCTAATCTTCAGGGCGCTATCTTGAATCTTCATGTACCTATATTTGATAAACATATCATTCATTGCATATATAGTACGGAGTCCAAGGATCTCCGACTTAGGATCATATTTTGATAACAGAAACACATTCATCTATTAGATAACCTTCATTTAGGGAGTTTGTTTTTGCAAATATAACTGCAAGGATACTTATAAGGATACGTCTTCCATATTTGTTCCCGCCTCATTGGCAGTGTTGTGTCCCTAATGGGTATGTTGATGTTCTGACCACCCTTACTACTAGGGGGTCCCTTGGTATTAGGTATGCCAGACTCTTCCCTAGTATCATCAATAGCTAGGCATAGGGGATGTCTGGCGAACTCCTTTCATGCACTATGGTTCTCTTCATGTCAAAACTAGTGATTCCCTATGTTATGACTAATGTATCGTTGTGTGGAAATACTATGTTTTCCATATCTCTTTTTAAAAGCTGGATGATGGTGTCGCCCTTCTTACCTTGCTAGGCTTGGGGCCCTTGAAATATCCTTAATGGAAGTGCATTCCATTACCTGAGATGAGCTTACTAGGTGTAGTTGTATCTCCCGGATATTTTGTGAAATCATATAGATCCATTGGAGGCGTTTGCCTTTGAAAGTGAGCGTTGTCCATGTGATATGGTTTCCTCCATTTTTTGGAGGGATGTGTTCGCGGCTACCCCCTCTTATGCTAATAGATAATCTCTTTGTTTTGCGAGGAGTGCACGTTGTGACTTGGATGGTTCCCCCCTTGTATATCGACGCCAGATGGCGTCTTCTGGCGAACTTGGAACTAAGATACTTAGTGGAAGGTTGTAGTGAGGGTAGTCCTTTGTAATCCTCATGGTAATTCTTCTATAGGATGTTGGGAGTGCTCAACTTATTTTTGGAAGTGAGCCTTCCATATTAGTGATCTTTTCCTAGCGCCTTGACCTTTTAGGTGTTCTTTGAGAATGATCAATCTGTTCCTCATGCATCCCTTTGACGAGCTTAAGCGAACGGTAGTGTCGAACGATCATGTTTGAATAAGATCGGTATTCGGTGGAGATGCTCTAATTAATGACGGTGCTTTCTTTCGTCAGTGGGGTGCAGCCTTGGTGGCGACTCTCTTGGTCGGCAGTGGCGTTTTATGGACTCTTCTAGTAGTCCACCTGTGTATATATATAATACGGAGCCCGAAGACATCCGGTATGGTTATTCTTGGAAAACATGGTGATATCAAGTATCTAAATCTACCCCTTTCAGGGAGTTGAATTGTTATGCAGTTAAATTAAATGAGAGGATATGTGAAGGATATGGGTGTGGGGGTGTTGATATCCCCTACTTCCTTGTTAATTAAAAGGTCGCCTCCTTGCCAATACGGACTAGGTGGGGGTATATCCTCTGTATACGCTATGTGTGATCTCACTCCACTGTGCCTGTCTGTAAGTCTTCTTGTTGTAGTAGTGATGTAGTAACATAGTATGTCACTCCGTGAAATCCATGCTTAAAGCCTTGTCTTTCAGACTGCCCCTCTATCCCTGGGAGAAGTGTACTGAGGGTTATTTTGCACGAGGGATTGGAACCTGTCGTGCTGTATCACGGCTAGGCGGTTGCCTTGTCGTGTTGTCGGGACGGTGTCCCTCACTTTGAGATCTCCTTGGAATGTCCCTTAGTAGTGTCCGTGGTGATACGAACTGTATGTCTATCAAGGGTATCCATGGGGAGGTGGATGCTTAAATTCTTGTCTCCTTGGTGGCTGGGGCTGTGTGTTATCCCTTGATGGAGTGTATGTTCATGCACCTTGCGGTGCTTGGTGTTGTATTGGAGGTACAGATTGTTGCCTCCCATTGGGGGTGACACTTGTTAATTCCTTTCTTGATTTTCATGATGCACCCTTGGAAGGCGTGTGTGTTGTTCTTCCTGTGGGCACTGCTCTGGCTGCGGTGTCGTTCCACTTGTCCCACAGACGGCGCCAAGTGTTAAGTCGTGTCACTCGGGTCAACGGGTTGTCGGTCCAAGTGTCACTTCTCACGGGTAAAAAGCTTGATCCGATACTCTATTTTCTAGATGGTCTGATTCGTATCCTTCTCTTCTTCCGACTTCTTTCTTCTGACTGACCTGCAATAGGGGCAGTACCAAGCACGGAGGGGGGGGGGGTGGTGTTTGGTGAACCCTCTCTGATGCCTAAGTTAGTCTAATATTTCTAGAGAGACAAACTAGAGAGAAGGCAGAGCAGAAGCTAGTGAATAATCAACGTGATGGAGATGAATAGGATACGAGTAGTATTATAGGCTTCGGGAGGATTAAGGTGGCTTAGTGACATCGTTAATCCCCTAAGCGTATTTAATTAACTCATAACCGTAGGGTTAGACCCTTAAAGCATGGAGAGGTAAGCAAAATAATCTAAGTGTGAGACGGGTAAGAAAAGATGCCGCGGCCCTTGGGGTCGGATGAGAAATCCGACCCCTAAGGCTTAAGATCGGTAGGCTTGCCCAATCTCTCATGGGAGAGGTGGGGTAGCCTACCCGACCCCTCCTAGGAGGGATCGGGTGAGGCCACCCGATCTCACCTAGGTGAGACTGTTGGATGGGCCCGGACGAGTACCTCGGTCCGTCCGGGCAATTAAGGCTATTGGTGGGGTATTCGGGTCAAATTTTTATTTACAATCACAAGTGGGGTGATCAAAATAAGACAGTACGAACTAAAACGGGTTTCGATTTGGCGTATATCCATCACGTGTGATATTGGTTCCAAATATTTTTAACAAGAATGAAGCACATGTAGAAAATAGATAAATATGGTCTTATTATGGAGGTGATTTCCCAAAAAGGAACAAATACATAACTAAATATGAAACCCCAGAAGTGGTTCAGGTACCTGAAAGTAATTACAATAAAGAGTTCTCAATGAGTTATGTCCTTAATGGGAAAATGATGGAACCATAAATATCAAGTTGTCGGCAACAATTTTTAATATCATTCACGAGTGAAATTTTAAAACAATACGAGGATGTTGAGCACAGTTTGTCATAGAATCATTACGATTGGCCAAATTTTGAAAAGACGCAAGTATTAGCATGAAAAATGCAGAAGGCGGAAACCAGTGGATACAAATTATTTCCCGCATAAATAAATTGTGTCGTAATATATATACGCATAGCCTGTGGTATAAATGTTATATGCAGAATCCAGACAATTATTATATGAATCATTTAGTGGAGCAATCACCTTCAAATATATTATTACGTTGGCAGTACATAAATAAATTTTTTTCTGCGTCTCAAGATATGAATTACTTATAGCCTATTTGGGTGGCTAATTTGATAGAGAAATCCACGTAAAAATCCCAGAAGGATTTAAAATGCTAGCATGAATGTTTTTCAAGAATGTTGGATGATAAAAATATTGTACCATTTACGGGTTGCTTACGGTATATTATCCCCACTATATCAACATTTGAGCTAAGTTGTAGCGAATGCTAATATAAGTATACGAATAAAGCAAATTGATATTTGATAAGATGAATTTATCACGCTATAGCCGAAAGGGGCATCGTGTGAGGGGGAGAATTTAAAGATATTGAAACCCCTGAAAAGTTTTAAATACAATCAATTTATTGATGATGTTAAAATTCGGACGAAATATATTGAAAGGACAAAGGTTTGGCTCGGCCTGAAAATCGAGTACATAAGAGATTGAGAATATTATTGTCCTATAAAAAATGTCTTAAAGTTATTTTGCATAGCTAAACACATCTATTGAGTACGTTAATTGTTGTAAGAATGACAGATTTGAATAAATATATTTTCCGTCCTCGTGAGATTGATGAAGAAAATAATGGTTTAGAAGTACCTTATAGAGTGCTACATTAGCGCTAATACGTCTTGCTAATTACAATGAACATGTTATATTATTGGTTATAAGCAATATTTAGTTCTTCTCCAGTATTGTGAAATTGGAACAAAGTTAATAAAATATTTATGTATCTCCGAGGGACGAATCAAGTGAGTTTATTATCAGATTGAATCAAGTCATAAATCAGTTGGCTGTGCAAAATGCAAGTTATATCATGAAATGTACCATTATTTTGTACATATAAAGATAATGCAGGTTATATAGCTCCAATTGAAGAGTAATGTTACATCAAAGGAGACAAGACGAAATATATTTTCCCAATATATTTTTTATACACGATATTGAGAAGAAGACAACATAACATCCAATAAGTCTGTGCGGATTTATTCCCGAAGGTTTACCGGCTGCAAATTTGAAGATGGGTGAACAATACAGAATTGCGTCAACTTAATGAAATTACATAATGTAAACATCAGGGGGAGAATTTACACAGCTGCACTCTTTTTCCCTTAACCAAGGTTTTGTCCCATTGGGTTTTCCTGGTAAGGTTTTTAACGAGGCAGCTTACAAAAGGGATTCATAATTGTGTACTCTTTTTCCTTCACTAGATTTTTATCCCAATGAGTTTTTTCTAGTAAGGTTTTAACAAGGCACAATTCCCTTTTGAACATCCAAGGGGGAGTGTTATGAATATATTATGTGGATGTTCAATATTATGTGTCTATATCATCTTCATAATTTAGACTTTCATTGTATTGATTTTACTTCCTCTCCAAGTCTATGTAATCCCCAAATAAAGGTTTCTGATAATAAGATATATCCTCAAAGTCTCTATTCTATTACTCTCTACTTTCATAACAAATCTGTCATTTTTTGGAATTATTCTTCTTCTCTAGATACCTTCAATGGAATTTCCTAATTTTATACATATCAAATGGTATCAGAGCCACATTTCCTCCTCGAATCGAACCGCCTTCCACCACAACCATGAGCCTAGGTCGCCACTTCGTCGTCGCCGATCAGAGACCAAGTTCGTCTTTAGTTCCTTCCGTCGTCTGTTATTCAGTCACATTCCGCTGATCTAGTTGCCACTGCTGGTCTCCGTATGCCACCATCCATAGCCGCCGCACTGCCAGCCCCCATCAATTTTTTCGACCACGTATGATTCATTCTGATCGGTGATTGTCACCACCGATTTCAATTCTTAGATCGTCGATCACCTCCTTTGACCGTGGGCTTTCCGCATCTCACCACTATCGTCGTTGATTGTCGATGCTGGTTATTAACATCGACAACTTGCATCTTGATGGTTGTTGTATCCAGACATGCACTTCTAAGTGTTGATTCATTTCCCCTCTGTTTCATTGGGTTTCTCTGCCTAAATTGTTGTGGCTGCCTCTGATTTTTATATTTCTTGTGATTTTGTCTTCTGCTATTGGTTCTAGTGCTGCAAATTTTTGCTATTGCTAGTATGTTGGACTTTGTTACTGCTGCTTGTATCTTTCTGTTGCTGAGGTTTGATTGTGTTGCTTGCTGCTTCAAATTGCTGCATCCTTTGTTTTTTCTTGATGGTCTCTGCCATAGACTCCCTTAGTAGAATGGACAATCAGGACTTCGCCAATTGTCTGCATCATTGCAGCATGATATGCAGCAGATGTAGTCTGTGTTTGATAGATAAGACATTGACTAGTTGTAAACAATTTACAAGCCTCTCAAAGATTACTTCAGAAAGTAGTAGGAAACTTGCAATTCAATTGCATGATTTAGCTCACTACAATGATGAAGAATCATTTGATGTGTGTATGGGTGACCTGACAATAGATGAACTAACAAGCGGTGATATTGAATTTAAAGTGGTTGAAAATGAAGTTCCAAGTGAGGTTGATGATGGTAGTGATGTTGATCATCTTGTCAGTGATGTCCATTCTCCTTCTTTGATTGGTCTGTCAACATACCCAAACCAAGGTGATGATTATGAAGAGGTTGATTCTGCAGGAACTATACAATTCACTATAGGCAATGAGGTGAAAGCAATATTTAAGAAGGAGGCTTCTTATTCTTATTTTGGTGTAGGTAACGAGGTGAATGTAACATTGAAGGAGGAGGCTTCTTATTTTGTTGTTTGTTTTGGTGATGTAGTGATCGGATTGCCATTCATGGATGGACTAATTCTTAAAAATACTTTCGTTCATAAAAAAAAGCTGATCATGGTTGCTTTTGGATGGAGATATGCAATGTTAGTCGCTGCTTCCAGTGGATTATACATTTTTTGTTGGAGCTAATATCATTTTTTTATCCAGGAATTTTATCAACAATAAATAGTGGTATGCGTCAAGATGCTGCATTTATTCGGAATTTGACGGGTTTAACGGTCTCGGTAACCTTGAGGCCAATGTTCTTTAAGGGTGGAGAATTGTTATGGGTAGAATTAGTACAATGACTATAATAGTCAGTTGTAGAAGTATGAGGTACTAGGAATTATAGGAAGTAGTTGAGGAAATAAATACTAGCTAAACTTGTAAGAGATCATAATGAAATTATGAAATCTGTCTCATTTTGGAGTTTTTCTTATTCTCCGAATTACGTTTTTGGAATTTCCTAGTTTTGTAATTATATATCCATTAACATTATATATTTGCTTAACACCTATAATATTTACATATCACATCGTTCGAACCAAATTTCCGTAAGTGTGTTTTGTATTGAGTGAAAAAATTAATTTATCTGAACTTTTCATAATTAAGATATTTTATTTAACCAATATTGGTTGGACAAACTGGTAAAATAAGTTGCATTTTTAAGAACAAATTAATTTTGAATCCCGCTAAATATACCGATGTGGGAAAATATTTTAACCTTAACATTTCTGAACTAAAATTGATGAAGCAAACTTGTAATAGAAAAAAAATTCTTTATTTGGTGTTGGATCACGGCGGGAGCTCCGGTTACGGTGACGGATTCCTTAGCTCCTCGCAATCCTGCAGAAGGGGAATAGAGGGCAGTGGCCCAGAATCCCTCTCCGATGCTTAACGTAAGTACGGCAGTCAACAGAGCAAGCAAGCAGTATTTGTGTATGTGTGAAAACGTAACCCTAATCTGGAATAACTTCCCTCCTTTTATAGAGGAAAGGCTATCCCAGTTACCTGATTAGGCGGTTGGATTGTGATCCATTATCCCCCATATCTCGCCGTATATCTTGCCATGTATCTTGTACAGTTATTCGTATCCCACATATCTCGCCCATTATACCACTATTGTAATCATGGCGAGATTTCCGGGATTGTGCCCTTACTGGCGAGTCTCGATCATTATCGGAGGCTCCCAAGTTACATCGTTGAGGATTCGGTGTCGGGGAGTGGTGTCAACTCCCATATCGGGACCGACTACGTCCAGGTCCGATATCTTCGGGGCTCTTCCCTGTCGGAGCCATACTTGCTCGGGGCCATTCAATATCGGGGCCTCCTTCCGTCGGAGCCCTTAGCCTTCCAGCAGCCCAGCTCCTAGCCCACTAGGCCTAGTCGCCGTTTGCCAATCGTTAAGGGGCCTAACGGCCTTCGCCAGGGCCCATCATTTGCCCCCAAGACGTGAGGGACTTATAGTACGTCGCGTCTTTCAGTATCGGACCCTTCCACATCCCAGTCGGGGGGTCTTTATTTGAAACGTTGGAGGCCATTGCCTTAACTTTTGTCGGGGGCCTTTGCCTTTGGATCTCTTCAAGATCCTTTGGGATCCTACTTGGATTCGAGGAGTTTTCTTGATCAGACCAGCATTAAATGCTGATAGGAGGTGAAGGAACGTTTCGGGTTCCGCATGCCTGCTTTCTGAAAAAGCACTTTTCAACCGCCCTGGTACGTCATTACTCTTGTCTTATCTGTCCCATGCGTCCTGACGGTTCAGGTTAAAACCGTTTCACCTTCTTTGAATTAATACGTTTTCCTTTGGACGATTCTGATTGAGTGGTTTTGAATTCTACGGCTCTGATTGCCCACCCCTTCGGTTCTTCTTCCTTCTCTTATAAAACCCTAACCCCAGACACTGTTTCACTTTTCTTTTACTTCTTCTTCTCTACGATCCCAAGAGCTTTGATTCTCCAGATTTCGAGTTTTCACCGGCGCTTCAAGCACTTCAGATTTTTCCGATCAAGCCTTCAGTCACTATGTCTGGTAAGATTCCTCTCCTTATTATCCTTTTCCTTTTGATCTTTGATCTTCTTAGGTTTCAATTTTTTCCCTCCTTCCTTCCCTCGACGATTTTCAGCCGAGGGATCTGCCATTGTTGGGTCCCCTTTCGTCTTCAAGTACCTCAAGAACCTGCTTGCGCCTATTACCTACGATAGGGCTTGTATAGAGTGTGGTATTTTCGAATCCTCCTTCGGGGCCCGCTATCCCTACGAACAATTCAGTTCTCGTGACGCTCGGATTACGCTCCCCAAAGGAGATGAGGTGTTCATCTCCCCCGGGCAGATTCGTGCGGGCATCCGACTTCCTTTCTGTCCGAGTTGGGTGGAGCTATGCAACCATTACAAGACCTACCCCACGACCTTCTCTCCACACGCAATCCGTACATGGATTGCCTTCCAAGTGTGGTGTGATATCAATAAGGAGGATTGGAGCTATACCCTGGAGCTCTGGCGGATCCTCTACAAGATGTCCTGTAACAAGGACGGGATCTGCTCCTTAACCCGAGGGGACCGATGAGCAGTATAAGGAGATGGGTTGGGACAGGAAGGTGTCCTGGAGGATCTGCAAAGAGCGGGCCATCATCCATGATAAGGGGAATGATAATGCTAACTGGAAGGAACAATACTTCTTCATCAAGCCTGGTCCCATCGAGTGGCCGAGGACCGTCGTGGAAGCTGATCCCCCCGTGCCCTTCCGTTCATGGTCGGAGCAGACCAAGAGGGCCTTGATGCTTATCCAGGCCCGTCGCTGGGAGGAGGGTTACCAGCCCTTCGAGGCCACTTCTGTCACTGATCAGCAGCGGATCGAAATTGGGATTATGCTGATTGATCCCAAGGCCGGGGGAAAAGTTCATGATGGTGTTTCCAATGTAATTCTCTGGGTAATTTTCTAATTATTTCTTGTTTCCACTGCTTACAGCCCCTCGATCATCGCTGACCGCCCATCTGTTTCAGGAGGATACCGATGCCTCCCATTCGCTGAAGCGCAAGAAGAAGTCCTCCCATCGGAAGGCTTCTGCCCAATCGGGGCCGTCTCGGAAGAAGGCGAAGACCTCCGAGGCGCCAAGGTCTGCCCCCACACCCGAGGGGCGGACTAACGCGGACGTGGTCAGGACTGCCTTCGGCGTCCGTTCCGAAAAAGAAGGTAAGGCAGTCTTTCGCGCTATAAAAAGATATAGAGAGTTAGTTCCTCAAGACCTTCAAGCCTCCGACATGAAAGGACGGGTCAGGGATGTCAAGAATATCCTTCGAGGGGAAACTCCACACGTCCTCGAAACGGGTTATTACGACTTTTTCGGCCGAGAGAGATATATGGAGCGTTGTTTAATTTGGCATACCGATATCAAATTAATTCCTCGACTTATTCGCCCCGCTGCAGGTCCCGCGGATGTCGCCCCTGCTGCACCTGCCTCAGACCCCGTGCCTGCAGCGGAGCCGGTGGTGGAAGATGCCCCGACGGAGGCCCGTGGTGAATTTGGTCGGGTGACCAGCTTGGAGGACTCCCCCTCCGAAGATCAAGCTGAGGAGGAAGGCTTAATCCTCCGAGGAAAATCAAGGTCGACTCCTGCTAAGTCACCTGGTAGGAAGACGACTCCACTCCCCGTCACGCCGCCATCGTCACCCGCACCGCCAGCGTCACCAGTTAGGGGCGACTCCCGAAGTCCAAATAAGTGAAGATGAGGGGGCTCGCCTGGTAGTACCTCCATTCCCCTTGGATGGAGACTACTACCAGGCCTTCTCCTCGGAGCAGAGCGCCAAGCCTTGGAGACCGGTGGAGTCCCTTCGGGGGATTCCTCTACATCGGGGGTGTCAGGAGAAGAACCTGGCCTTGCACCTGGTGTCGGGCTCGGTCCCGCCCTCACTGAGGCGTCCCCTCTCGCTGGAAGGGGAGGACATTGAGGCGGACATCCGGCAAATGGCCGTCCGTCGGATAGAGGTAGGTACACTTTGCTTCTATTCATCTGGGAGTACTCCGACTTTTTAAATACTAAGCTATATTTTGCCCTCAGGAAATGGCGGACCAGGATCGCTGCTTCGGCTACATCCTGTCTCTTCGGGAGGCTTTGGAGCAAGAACGGGCCAACTCCAACCTCGAGAGCTTGACCAAGCTCCAGGAGGACCTAGCTGCCTCCGAGGCGTCAAGGCTCCGAGCGGAGGAGGGTAAAAAGCGAGCCGAAGAGCGGGCCGAAGAGGTTAGGCAACAGGCTGAGGAGGACAGGCAGCGGGCCGAGGAGGTCAGGGCCAAGCTTGCTCAAGAGGCCCAATCCCAGCAAAGGCAAATTCTAAGCCTTGAGAGCTCGCTTAAGCGAGAGCAGCAAGCGGCCTTGGCGGATCGGAGCCAGGCTGCCTTCGATAAGGCAGCGTTGCAAGAAACTGCTGAGCGGCTGAAGCTTGAGAAGCAGAGGGCCATCGCGGAACTAGAGGAGGCAAAGGCGGATCACTCCGCCCAAATAACAAACGCGAAGGTCCAGGGCCGTGAAGAGTATCGGAGCTCGGAGGACTTCAAGGCAGATGCGGCGAAACATTGTCAGGAAGATTTGCAGAATGCCTTCCTTGATATTGTTGAAGAGCTTAATGAGACCTACGGGGACGCCATTGACTTGAGGAAGTCCAAGACTCTCGGCCGAGCCGCGGAAACGTACCTTAGCCTCCCGTCGGAGAGCTCCTCCGAAGACACCGACGAGCCTCCTGCTGATCCCTCTGAGCCTGCCCCTCCAAAGCCCTCCGAAGATTCAGCGCCCAAGGACCGAGTTTAATTTGTTAAATCTTAAGTCTTTGTACTCCTTCCTCATTTTCTCCCTTGTATCGAACCTCTTAGGCCTTCGAGCCTTTTATTAACGTCTTTTCAATTATGTTCCTCATAGCGCTTTTATCGGACCCTAAGGGCCTTAAGGCTTTCCGTCGTCCAATGACGCTTTTTAATCGAGCCTAAAAGACTTAAGGATTTTCGGACGTCCAATGACGCTTTTTAATCGGACCTTAAAAACTTAAGGATTTTCGGACGTCCAATGACGCTTTTTAATCGGACCTTAAAGACTTAAGGATTTTCGGACGTCCAATGACGCTTTTTAATCGGACCTTAAAAACTTAAGGATTTTCGGACGTCCAATGACGCTTTTTAATCGGACCTTAAAAACTTAAGGATTTTCGGACGTCCAATGACGCTTTTTAATCAGAAGTAAAAGGAATACTTTGATCAGAAGTAACCTCTTTATTGATTGATGTCTTTAACATAGCATGCACCACTCAGGGCGACTTAATTACATCTTCGCGCCTCTACGGACGACTTATTTGTCAAACATGGCATTTCTTCAGATGTTCACCGCTAAAGGTGTTTCTTAATACCTTGCCATCTAGGTCTTCTAACTTGTAAGCGTTCGGGGCCGGCATGCCTACGATCTTGTAAGGCCCTTCCCACTTCGGGGACATCTTGTTGATCCGATCTTGTAGGGCGAACTCATTCCGACGTAGGACCAGTTCTCCCACGTAGAACTGTCGTGACTTGACCTTCCGATTGTAGTACCTGGCCGTCGCCAAACGCATCCGAGCTTGCGCTATGTCGGCCTCCAGCCGTTTCTCCTCTAGCAAGGATAACTCCAGGCGCCTTGTTTCGTCATTCGTCAAAGGTCCTATCCTGGCTTTTTCTGGACTTGTTGATGGCTCATAACTTCTGGTTCGATGGGATGCTACAGCGATTTCCACGGGAGCGACCGCCTCCGTCCCATAAACAAGTGCAAACGGGGTTTCACATGTTGACCGCTTGGGTGTCGTTCGGACCGCCCACAACACGTTCTCCAGTTCGTCCAACCATTTTCCGTCCAGAGCATAAACCCTTTTCTTCAAGCCCTCCATCACGATTTTGTTGGCAGCCTCCACTTGCCCATTGGTCTGAGCGTGATGAACGGATGCTGTCCGATGCTCGATACCAAATTCGTCCAGGAACGTCTCCAACTGGGCCCCATTAAACGGAGGACCATTGTCACTGATGATCACCTTTGGCACCCCATATCTCGACAAAATTCGGGTCTGAAGGAACTTAATGATATGTCCTGCTGTTGTTTTGGCTAATGGCTTAGCCTCGATCCACTTCGAGAAGTAGTCAATCGCGACCAGCAGATGTGTGCACTGGCTCTTTGCTTTCGGAAGGGGTCCCACCAGGTCAATGCCCCACTGTGCGAAGGGCCAAGCACTCCTAATGGACATCAAATCAGCGGCGGGGGCTGTGATATTCGAAGCGTATCTCTGACACGCCTCACAGGATCGAACAAGCGCCGTCGCTTCCTTATTCATCGTAGGCCAATAATATCCCAAGTTCAACGCCTTCCTCAGGATAGATCGAGCGCCTTCGTGACAGGCTGCGACTCCCTCATGCAATTCTCTCAGAATCCGAGTCGTATCGGGTTCGGCCACGCATTTCAACTGGTTATCCACCATCGCGTAATTAATTGACATTCGTCGTAGTCGCTCCGCTGCCACTTTATCTTCAGGAAGTGCCCCCGTAGTTAAGTACGCAATTATCGGGGTCATCCAAGTGGGTTCCTCCTCTGACCCCGTTCCGATAGCGCACACCTCCGTTGGATCGGTTGTCGATAGAATCACCTTCTCCAAGAAGTGTATCCTCCGACTGTCTTCCAAAGGTGCCCCCAGGGCAAATTTGCTCAAGGCATCAGCCACCACGTTTTCTTCCCTTGGAATTGCCTCGATATCAAAGCTCTTGAAGCTCTCCTTTAAGGTCCGAGCTTCTTGAAGGTACTTCTTCATGATCGGGTTCTTTGCTCCATATTGCCCCCGGACCTGATTTACAATCAGACTTGCATCACACCTCACCCGCAAATGTTCAATTCCAGTGCCTTTTGCGATTTTCAACCCCGTTATGAGGGCTTCATATTCCGCCTCGTTATTGGTGGCTCTAAATGTCAGGGCCAATGCATATCGAAGCGGTTCCGCCCCACCTGGTGGAATCAATACGAACCCCGCCCCCGATCTGTCCGAGCTTGAGGAGCCATCCGTGTACAACTCCCAAGTGTTCTCCTTATTTGGCTGTTCCGACTGCCTTACCGTCGGGACCTCTTCAGTATTCCTGGTTGCCCCCTCTACTGTTTCCGTTGCTTCAGGATCGGGAATAGTAGATTCAACTATAAAGTCGGCCAATGCCTGCCCTTTGATAGCTGTTCTTGGAGCGAAATGAATTCGAAACTCGCTAAGTTCCACGGCCCACTTTACTAATCTCCCCGACGCATCGGGCCGGTTCAAGAAGTGTTTCAGTGGCTGATCAGTCAACACCGTAATTTCATGCGCATGGAAGTAGGGCCGTAACTTTCGAGCAGTAATAATCAACGCAAAGAGGTACTTCTCAATTGGAGGGTAATTCATTTCACTCTTGGCAAACGCCTTGCTTACATAATAGACAGGAATCTGATTGCCCTCGACAGCTTTAACTAGAACAGAGCTTATTGCAAACGAAGAAATAGCCAAATAAAGATAGAGCTGCTCGCCTGGAGCTGGCTTCGCTAGCGGCGGGAGGTCGCGGAGATGTTGTTTGAGCGCTTGGAATGCCTCCTCACATTCAGCAGTCCATTCGAACTGTCGGTTGGCTCTTAACACACTGAAAAATGGCATCGACCGGTCGCTGGCCTTGGATAAGAAGCGATTCATCGAAGCCAGCCGACCGTTCAGCACTTGCACCTCCCTGTGATTGGTCGGGGACTGCATCTCCTCTATCGCCCTTAGTTTTTCGGGATTCACCTCGATCCCCCTCTGGCTCACCATGAAGCCTAAGAACTTCCCGGAATGGACTCCGAAAGCACATTTGGCTGGATTCAGGCGGACCTGGTGGAGCTTCATCCTCTCGAAGGCCTTTGCCAAGTTGCCAACGTGATCTGATGCTTGTCGGGACTTCAACAGCATGTCATCTACATAGGCTTCCATGGTACTCCCAATCATGTCCCCGAACAGCTTGTTCACCATCCTCTGATATGTCGCCCCCGCATTCACCAGGCCGAAAGGCATGACGTCATACTGGAAGACTTCACTGTCAGCGTAAAAGGCGGTATGTGGGGCATCCTTTTTCGCCATCTTTATCTGGTTATAACCAGAATAAGCATCCATAAAGCTTAGCAGCTCGTGCCCCGATGTAGCATCTACCAGTTGGTCGATCCGAGGGAGTGGATAACAGTCCTTCGGGCAAGCCTTGTTTAAGTCGCGGAAGTCGACACACATCCGCCACTTCCCGTTACTCTTCCTCACTAGTACTGGGTTGGCTACCCAAGTTTGGAATCGGATCTCCCTGATGAATCCAGCGTCGAGTAGTCTGCCAACCTCCTGCTGGATTGCAATCCTCTTGTCTGTTCCCATCGGACGTCTCTTCTGTGCGATCGGCTTGATCGTGGGGTCGATATTCAATTCATGCTCGATCACGTCCCGACTGATTCCTGGCATATCGCTCGGAGACCAGGCAAATAACTCCTTGAACTCTTTCAACAGGGCGGTTAACTCCTGAGCTTTTTCCTCGGATAGGGCGGATCCGATCTTCACCCTCCTCTCGGGCCCATCTATCTCGACTTCTTTTAGGTCCTCCATGGGGGCGGGTCGCCCAAACTCCTCTCGAGGATCAGTGTCTGTCTGGAGAACCGTCATAGCCTCCTTCCTCGATCTTCTTGTGGCGTTGACATAGCATCGTCTCGACGCCACCTGGTCGCCTTTCACTTCGCCGACCCCATTCTCAGTCGGGAACTTCAGTTTCTGATGGACAGTCGAGGCTACTGCCATCAGTGGGTTGATAGTTGTTCTTCCAATGATCGCATTGTACGTCCCTGTGGATTCGACCACCACGAACTCCACATCTCTCTTCTCCATCTTCCAGCCACTGCCGAACCACACAGGCAGCGTAATAACCCCCAATGGATATGAGGTTGTGCCGCAAAATCCTACCATCGGGAAGTTAACCTCCCGCAAATCTTTCTTCTTCTTCCCCATCTGCTCCAGGGCGTCGGAGAAGAGGATGTCGGAGGAGCTTCCTCCATCAATGAGGATCCTCTTCACTTCGAATCCTCCTACATCCAGTGTTACTACTAGGGCATCCTCGTGGGGGGTCTCTACTCCCTCCAGATCCTTCGCCGAGAAGGTGATCTCCATCTCCTCCTTCGGGGTCCACGACCGTGACCTTTTTCCCAAAACCACTGCGACTGGCACTCGGTTGGCATAACGCTCCCGAGAAGACGATGTGTCTCCTCCTGCAGCGAACCCTCCATGGATCACGTTAATAATCCTCTTCTGTCGGGACCCGGATGGGCCCTCCGAAGGCTCTGCGTCGGACCTCCTTTTCCTGGGGGACCTCGAACGAGATTTGGACCTTGACCGAGATCGTGAACGGGGCTTGCAGCGCGAGTCTCCCACGAACTCCTTCAGCTTACACCTCTGGATAAGTTTCTCTATTTCCTTCTTCAGCTCCCGACACTGGTCAGTGTCGTGACCGGAGGCCCGATGGAATCGGCAGTAACGGTCGGTGCGGGAGCCCAACTTTTCTCCTTCCTTCTTCTTGGGGAAACGAGCGAGGCCTTGTTTCTCCATTACCGCCAAGACCTCTTTCAAAGGCCTGTTGAGGGGGGTAAACTCCTCCCTCTGATTGTCCCTCTTGGTCGGACGCCTATCCTCCCTCCGATCGGAGCGTCCATTACTCCGACTACCCTCGGAGCTATCCTTCCTGTGTCGGTTATCCAATGGTTTGAACAACTGCTTTCCTTCGTGCCCCTTGGGAGGAGCCAGTTCTCCGGCAGCGATCTTCGACTCTTGGACGTCGATTTGTTGTTTTACTCTCACCTGGAGTGCCTCCATGTTCCAGACTTTTTTGGCCGCGACACTGTGAAGTAAGTCGGAGCCGTAGGGGGGATTGAGGTTTTTTATGAAGGTGCGGATGGCCTCGCCCTCCGATATCTCCTCATCTAGCTCGGTCATGCCAGCCGTGTAACGCTGGTAGTATTGGGCCAGCGATTCGTCAGGCCTCTGGACCACCTCATGCAGGGTCCGAACACTCTTCAGCAGCCGTCGACGCCCTTGGTACTGGGCGATGAATCGCTGATGCATATCCTTCCAACAGGTTATACATCCGGTGGGCAGACTGTAGAACCATGTCATCGCCTTCTCTCCCAAGGTACTCGGGAACAACGCACAGATAACATCCTCATCAGGGGTCCTGCCCATGCACGCTGTTAGGTGCTTCTGCGCATGGCGAACCGGGTCCGCGACCCCGTCGTACTCGTCTATCTTCGGGATACCCAAGCCTGGAGGGGCCAAGGTATGGATCAATCTGGGAACGAAAGGATGGGTCTCCTGACTCCCTAATTCCGACATCATGGGCTTCTGATCTCCCATGCAGATACCCACAATCTTTACTACCTGGTCGGCAGTGAGGGGACCATTCAAGGGGATAGTCCTTTGTTGTACGGGCCCTGGTCCATCGACCACAAAATTCTCCGTTGGTGCTGGATTGGGGGGCATGGGCTGTTCCCTCAACGGAGGGGGTGGCGGCAGGTTATCGTCCATCTGCCTTCTGGGAGCATCTCGCCGCGGAGGGAGCGGCGGTAGATCAGCCTGCCTTCTAGCAGCTTCTCTTCGGTCTAGGAGGGCCTCCATGGCCTCCATGAATAAGGGCATGGCCTCTGCCACTACCCTGGCCAGCTCCGGATTCTGGGAAGGTGTCTCGTTCCTGGATCCACCAGGGGGGTTGTTCCTTCGCGCGGTATCGTCTCGGCGAGTGCTGTCACCATCGTCTCTCAGATCCTGATGCTGGGTAGCGTCCTCAGGGGGATTGCTGGTGGCCGGCACTTGCTTGCCTGAACGCTGCGATCTGTTGCCAGCCATGGAATGGAATCAGAGGGAAGCAAACTTACTTTTGGCTTTTTGTTGCGTTCCCACAGACGGCGCCAATGTTGGATCACGGCGGGAGCTCCGGTTACGGTGACGGATTCCTTAGCTCCTCGCAATCCTGCAGAAGGGGAATAGAGGGCAGTGGCCCAGAATCCCTCTCCGATGCTTAACGTAAGTACGGCAGTCAACAGAGCAAGCAAGCAGTATTTGTGTATGTGTGAAAACGTAACCCTAATCTGGAATAACTTCCCTCCTTTTATAGAGGAAAGGCTATCCCAGTTACCTGATTAGGCGGTTGGATTGTGATCCATTATCCCCCATATCTCGCCGTATATCTTGCCATGTATCTTGTACAGTTATTCGTATCCCACATATCTCGCCCATTATACCACTATTGTAATCATGGCGAGATTTCCGGGATTGTGCCCTTATTGGCGAGTCTCGATCATTATCGGAGGCTCCCAAGTTACATCGTTGAGGATTCGGTGTCGGGGAGTGGTGTCAACTCCCATATCGGGACCGACTACGTCCAGGTCCGATATCTTCGGGGCTCTTCCCTGTCGGAGCCATACTTGCTCGGGGCCATTCAATATCGGGGCCTCCTTCCGTCGGAGCCCTTAGCCTTCCAGCAGCCCAGCTCCTAGCCCACTAGGCCTAGTCGCCGTTTGCCAATCGTTAAGGGGCCTAACGGCCTTCGCCAGGGCCCATCATTTGGTATATACTTCCGTGCTTGCAGAATGCGTGTCGATAAAAATGTATAAGTTTCGTTCTCAATTTTGAAGATTTCTTTTTTTGAGTGTCTTATGGTTTCATTACAAAGTTATATATTTATTCAACACTTAGAATATTTACATTCGAAATAAGTTTTTGTAAGTGTGTTTTGTTTCGAGTAAACTAATTAATTTATCTGAACTTTTCTTAATTAAGTTATTTTCTTTAACCAATATTGGTTGGACCAACTTGTTAAAACGAGTTGCACTCTCAAAGACAAATCAAGTTCGAATCCCACTAGAGACACCGACTTAAGAGAAATTTTAAACTTAACTTCCGAACTGAAAGTAGTAAAACAAGCTTGTAATAGAAAAAAAACAAACATTTTCTCTATTTAGTATTTATTTTCCTATTTAACAACAAAAATAATATATTTCCCTCTCTAAGAGCATCCACAATGGTTTTACCTAAATTGTATTCTTTAAAGTTGCCACGTAGACATTTATGTACACTTTAAGTAATACGTAAATTTAAGACACACGTAAAAAAAAATTTCTCTGCAATCGTATTACTTAAACATATTCCTTAAATATATTTTATTATTAAATTTTCCAACAACCACCAATAATATATTAGCATTAATTATAAAATGAATTAATTTATAATAAAAAATTGGTTACGTAATACATAGTGCATTACTTAAATTTAAGGAATGCTTTATGTAAAAACATAAATTTACGTGTGGGTCCCGTCTTTAAAGAATGCTATGTAAAACCACTGTAGATAGTTTTATTGCTTTACTTAAATAAACATGTAGGACCCACGTTTACGTATTCTTTACGTAATACCATTGTGGATGCTCTAATACACATAGTTTTCCGAACTAACATAATATGGCGGAACATTTATTAACATACCTTTTTTTTTGGTAAATAAGCAATATTATTAATACAACACACAAAACACATACAAGCGAAATGGCAAAGAGTTCTAAACGGCAAAAAAGTCAGTCGAGATAAATGGACATAATCAAATTCTCGACACAAAGTGACTGATGCCTACAACCTAGGAGCCAAAACCATATCCAGTTATACAACATTGCCAACAGAAATAACACATACAAACAACACAAGAAAATAACCAGATATCCAGTAAAGGTAGTGATGGTATAGAAGTGACAGACTTATAGAGAACACTAGTGACTCCCCAGGAGTCAATTTTCTATCATCAGTAAAAAGCATGTCAGCTCAGTAACCAGGTGCCAACGGGAAGATCTGATCAAATAAAAACACTGAAAATGTGGCAGAGGATGTGGTATGAGAAGGTATCTCCATCAACAAAAACTTACACTGAAACCAATGACCAATCAAACTAAACCACAAGTAGGATGCGTAGCAGATAAGTAACATCTGATTGTATACATGGTCAAAGACCAGTATAGCAATACACCCCATAACGCGGAACATCCTAAAAAGACTAGCACACGTCAGGGGCAAAAGGTACCCTAGGTAGAGACAAGATTTGTTTTGACTACAACTGGTTAAGGACAGAAGTAGTCCAAAAAATAAAGGGTGGATGTGGTACATTGATTTTCCACTGGATCGGTGGACTCTGCAGGGTTCGATACCAACTCGAGATGAACGGATTACGGTAGTCATGAATGAAGACCAAACATTTGACGAAGATAGTAGATATCGAGGCCTCACAGAACGAAGGTTCACACGATGTACACAATCATTGTTAAAGTGATTATCCCTGGATTTCGACCAATCAAACATAAAAGTCGGATGCTCGTCCACTCAGCTGGTTAGACGATCTAAGCTCAATAACCATTTTGACAATAATTGTTTGACTATTTTCCTTAAAGCATAGTAACCACCATGCGTATCACCAATAAAGGCTTATTTAGAATTAAGCTTAACCATAAATGGGCTAAGCCCACCAATAGATTAACACTTATCCATGGAAGGTAGAGCAGCATGGATGGAAAAGGTAGCAGCCGCAAATAATCAATCGGGTGAGATGGAGGAAACATACCAGACCAAGGTGATTGCTCGTGGCCAAGCAGAAACGACTGGCATAGGCCCTAGGGTGCCGATTATGGTACGATTCCAGACGAGAGGACCAGGATGCTTGCTGATTGACACATGGGTGGACAACTTACAGGGGCATACCCACGCAGGATTAATCTTTGCACTCGATAACACCAGCACTTATTGCCTTGTGATATTACCAGCCTTGGCAAAAATCCACATGGTATTTGTGGGCGGACTTGATCCGTGATGGTGGTGTCGAGTGATGATCGGTCAATCGTGGGGAGCGGTGACTGCGGTAAGAACAGTTTACGATTATGGTAGTTATCCTAAAAGCACCGGACCATCCCTACAGGTAATCGCATAAGAGAACGTATCGTTGATCTTGACAGGTCTGCCACAGATCACAAAAGCTCGATGGCTCGATGTTCGCAACCACTCTGACTCCCTCACTGAGGGCTTAGGTGGTGGAGGGTTTTCGATTACTGATCCACCCCAACAGATTGCTCCCGATTCCAAAAAGAAAAACAGGTAGTTCGGCTTTGGTGGGGAGGGCGTGACGACGGCTGATCATTGGATTAGATGGAGGTTGAGTCGATGGTGAAAACTTATGGCATCATGAGATGGAGTAAGTCCTTGAAGGAGGATTTCCATGGTTGATCAGATGGAGGCGGTGGACGGAAAAACCTAAAAACCCTAAAGAAATGGAAAAAAGATAGAGAGAAAAAAGAGCACCATAGTAAAATCCATATTATACAATCAGCACTAAAAAAACCTCAATTCCACAATAAAAATTTATACACCACAATTTCAGTATCGAATCGCACATGGATTATACATCGAATGTAGATCGTCTAAAAATGTAACTTTTTTTTTATTACATTTAGATTCTAAGCCGAACAAATGTATTTGTGGCTATGTGTAATACTCACAAATTCTTTTTATACTCTCACCCTAATACCCACCGAATTTTGGCTATATACAATACTCAGTGTGAAATCGGTGTGGAAATTTAACGGTAAGTTTACATTACATGAAAAAATGCAATTAATTCAATGGCATTGAGAGAGGAAAAAATCATGCGGGTCACCGCCCCCTCAAATTCCAAACCAATCACCATATTCATCCATTTTCAATCCTATATCTAAAGTAACACAAATCCAAGGACCTTTCTACAATGCTCTTGGAGCATTATGCTTTTTCCACTAATTTTTTTATTTTTCTATTGCCCTAAAGGTGAACCCCATAGGGAAATTGATATTATTAATAGTATGATACGCATCTTAGGTGTAGTTAAAAAAATTCATATTTTTTCGTACTTTTAAAGTTTTACTTATGTTACAATTAAGTCCACCATAGTATTAAAAAAATCAAAAGCATGGTGCTCCCAAAGCATGGTAGAAAAATCCCAAATCCAAACACGAAACACATCAAGTCCATTGTAAACTTAATTTATATTTTAGTCATTAGTATTTTGAATAGGTATTATATTAGTCCTATTATTTTATAAATGGTTAATAGGTTTTTTTGTACAACTTGTTCGATCAATGTTGATTTTTGGTGCAACAATTTATTTCCATACTTTTGGTGCAATACGTTTGGAGCTTGTACACTTTTGGTGCATCCGTTAGTCAACTGTTAACGTTGATCGTTAAATAGTCACGTGACAAGCCCCAAATTTTTATTTTGTTTAGTTTAGTCCTTCAATTTATATCACTAACTTTAATTTGTATAATTTAGTCCCTAAGCTTAATTTAATCGAACCATTGGCTTGATTGTGTTAGAATACGGTGATTAGGCGCCGTAAATGGAAGCCCATTAATATGAATATGTTACTTAAGAAATTGGGTAAATGTCACATTAGGGAAATTGGGCAAGACCCAAATCACAATTGACATGAGAGGCCCAAAATTGGGCCTCCCTTATACTACATAGGCCGGCTGAAACTTGTGTGTGGGCAAAGTGGACTTTTGTCCACTTTGCTCCTCCTATAAATAGGAAGTGTTAGGGGTTTTATTAGAGTAATTCGCAATTCCTCATTGGTGGTTATTTGAGAGAAAAACCCTCCTCCCTAAATACTAGTTTCGGCCGAACCTAACACCAATACCAAGGATGTACCAATTTTCTTTGAGGAAACAATCTGGAGATCTGTCCCTGCCAAGAATTGATTAGAGACTTTGCACTATACCGCATAGGGCTTCCTTAACAAGAACCTCTACGGGTTCCGTCCGGTGGATCGAGAACTCCCTCAGCAAGATATTAGGACTACGGAAAAGGTATAAGGTATGTGCACATCTTCCGTTGTGTAATTTTGATTACTAGCATGTACCTTGTTTATGTTTCCGTAGGCCCCGTAATCCAACAGTGGTATCAGAGCCTGTGTTAGGAATTCATGATTTTGATAAATTGATGCTCTTGATTTTAATGTGTTGGCCGAAATTTTAAAGAGTGAAAATTTAAAATTTCTGATTTTTATAATTGTAAGTGCTCAAATTTTTATGATGTTCTTAGTAAAATTTGATGTTCACGATCTTCAAGAAAAACGTGATTTTTATCAAAATCAAACATTGGATTGTAGATCTTATTAAAATTTGATCTTGAAATTTGACAACTTGTTTTCAATTTGTGTTTCAGCCGAACCCTAAGGAAATTTACAAGGTAATTTTTTTAATTTCTTAGGCTCCAAGTTAACATGTTTCGGCCGAAATAGGTAAATATATTGTTTACCATATTTTAATTTTTATTAAAGGTGACAATATATCTATAATTGGAAATATATGGATAGGTTCACATTAATATATAGAAATATATATAACTATCAATATATCTAGCTAATTTATAGGGATAAAGATATTATTGATAGATTTAGTTACCTAAAAGATTAAGAAAATATATTGTCAGTATATTTGTTTCCCTATTAAAGATATTGACAATATATATATATATATATATATATGCAATATTGAAAATTATTTTACATAATTAATATTTCTTGATGGCTAAGTTAAGTTCTTAGTGGACTTTAAAACCCTAATTAGCCCACAAAATTATTTCGGCCGAACCCTATGGGTTTAGTGGGCCGGTCCAATTTGCAAAACCGGAGATGATTAAACCAAACTGGGTTTTCTTAATCGGTTCGACCTAGTCGGGTTGGGTCGAACATGGGTAACTAAGTGGACCTAACCGAACCGGTTTTGAGTGTTGAATCGAAATCCTATTTTATTGAATTGGTTCGGACCGAACCAGATTTTTAAATAAAACAGGACCGAACCGAACCGGGTTGAACCGAAATTGATTGAACCGAACCGGATTTTTCAAAATCGAATTCAAGTCAATTAATAAAATGGGATGGTCAAGTTTTAAAATCCAAATGTTTTCGAACTTGAAATAGTCTACACAGTGCTCGAAGGTTTAAAATTTTCATGTTTTGATTAAACCTTAATGCCTAGTTTCGATTATGGGGATGGATGTCGGAAATGCATGATTTTGGGACTGGATTAATTAGAGGGCTGAATTGCAGTTGTTTACTTTTATTACATATATTTATTAGAAATTTTGTCTTGACTACGTCAAGCTAGCTGGAATTTGGGGGCAGAACCTTGGTTAAATATATGGTTTGCGCATTAGGACAGACATGTTGTGATGGTTGCGATTACCTAGGATTCATGTCTAGAAACACGCATGATTAATTGTAAGCATGAATTGCAAGTCAGCCCCTAATATTCAAAATGTTTTAGAAAAGAAAGCCAGTCGCCAAATATGCATGTTTGACGTGAAAGTTTCATGTATGACATGTATGCTTGAATGTTGAGGATGTAGCTGCATGCGATAGTTTACTTAAAAAGTAGAATTATAAATATGCTAGCATGAGTTCCTCGGAACATTAGACGCATGACTCGTATGCATGATGTGTGGTTTGGATGATGAATTTGGCTTGCTATTATAATTTACTTGTGAAGTAGAATTGTATATGCATGTGTAAGTTCATCGAAATATTTTTCAAAATACAAAAGGGCCTTGGGAAAGCCAAGATCGGGTATGCTTATTTTAAAGTTCCTGTTCCGGTAATTTGCGAACAAAACCGTTTTAATAGACTGATCTATTAGATTGAAGACGGCGGTGATGTGAAATCTTTCACGAACCCCCTTCCCTCGATTTATTGGCGGTCGATTGGTTTAGATGGCTGAGAAATCATTATTTGTTGTCAGACCTAAAATCCGATCTATGGCGAATTTGTTTTTGTAAACGTGGATTTTGAAAGAGTCGCCACTAGTTAAATAAGGCTAACTAGAATCCTAAATTATCTAAGCGAATAACGGATTAAACACCTAGGTATAATATCGGTCTACGATCAGAAATTCGAGTTCAGAGGTTCTATTACGAATCAAAAATATAATTTTTAATTACGCCATTTCGGTACTCAACACACTTAATTTGCCAATTTCAAAATTTAAACATGTGTTACGTTGAGTTAACCTAATGATATCAAAATTAAACTAATTTTCATTCGCATCTAAACACCTATTAAGCATCTAAAACTCCTAATTGGAAAAATCTAATCAAAGCTAAACTAAACATGCTTGAAATCATAATACAATTTAGTGATTACATATTATACACATATTTATAAAACATGCTATCTAACTCAATTTTCATTTTTACTATTTAACTAACATTATATAATGATAATAACAATAATAATATAACAACAGAAAATAATAATAGTAATAATAAAAATAATATCAGAAAATAATAATAATAAGGGTTAATAACTAAAAAACTGTCCAATGTTTACCCTATGTTAAAATTAGGTGTCTGAAGTTTGAAATGTTAAAATAGACTGTCCCAAGTTCCATTTTTGTTGAAATTTGGTGTCTTTGTGCGTCTTTTCATCTTCATTCCATCATTTTCATCTTCATTCCATCATTTTCATCAACCTACCAACCCACTTATAATCCATCACTATTTACTTTTCACAAAATCGTCGAATTTCACCTAAAAATTGAACATTAAAAAAAAAGTTTTTAGAAGAGTGGTGTGGAGCCATTTTCCAAGGACAATAGAGCGAGATTTACTTGCCCGGATGTGACCAACTTTTTAGGTGACGGTCCCGGCAAGATGACGAGAATGGAGTGTGTATGAGAGCTCGAATTTGACAGGCGGTTTCGTCGGAATTGACTTCTCTAAAGTAATCACACCGAGACACCAAATTTCAACAAAAATGAAACTTGGGAAGACGAAATCGCACAGACCCCGAGAAATAATGTATTATTGCTTGTTGTAGTGTTTTTCTGTCCTTTACAATGTAAACCTAGAACCCTATTTATACTAAAAACCTAGTCTAGATTACAGATAAAATTCAAATAAA
Source organism: Clarkia xantiana subsp. parviflora (assembly GCA_036873135.1). Taxonomy (NCBI): domain Eukaryota; kingdom Viridiplantae; phylum Streptophyta; class Magnoliopsida; order Myrtales; family Onagraceae; genus Clarkia; species Clarkia xantiana. The sequence continues at coordinate 37,234,965 of JAPTYO010000004.1, forward strand.
AAATGCTAACAGATAATTATTCTAGAGCATATTCCTAAGGATATTTATCTTTACAGATAATTATTTTTTTGAATAAAAAATAATATCTGGAGATAAATATCTTACAGATAATTTTCTAAAATAAAAAAAAAACTAATTATTATATATATATTTTTAAATATTCCGAAAATATTAAATAAATTCGAAATAATTTAAAATATATTTTATAATAATTTCCCTAATGTACCCTTGAGCATTTTTGGAGACTTTGTGGCTTGACGCGTCCGGAATTTGACGTATCATGTGTAACGTCGTTACGTCCGGGTCAAAATCGAGTGTTTACAGTTTGCCTCTCTTTGGACGGACTCCCTAGAACGTGTTCGAAGGGGTTTGTCTAAAGACAAAGAAACACTGATTTTGACCAGAGAATATATTCTCTCCCAATTCTTCAAGGTGGCTCATATGTTTATTCTGGTGCGGAAATATAAAACCTCTGTCGGCGGGACGCCTGTTGGCGGTGCCTCCATCAGCGATGTAGAAAGTAAAGCCTCCAGTGGCGGTGCGGAAAAATAAAGCCTCTGTCGGCGGTGCCCCTGTTGGCGGTGCCTCCGTTGGCGGTGCAGAAAGTAAAGACCTCGATCGACGATGCCTCCAGTGGCGTGCGACAAGGAAAAGCCTCCAGTGGCGGTGCGGAAAGTAAAGCCTCCAGTGGCGGTGCGGAAAGTAAAGCCTCCAGTGGCGTGTAGAAAAGTAAAGCCTCCAGTGGCGTGCGGGAAAGTAAAGCCTCCAGTGGCGTGCGGAAAAGTAAAGCCTCCAGTGGCGTGCGTGAAAGTAAAGCCTTCAGTGGCGTGCGGAAAAGTAAAGCCTCCAGTGGCGTGCGTGAAAGTAAAGCCTCCATTGGCGTGCGGGAAAGTAAAGCCTCCAGTGGCGTGCGGGAAAGTAAAGCCTCCAGTGGCGTGCGGGAAAGTAAAGCCTCCAGTGGCGTGCGGAAAGTAAAGCCTCCAGTGGCGTGCGGAAAAGTAAAGCCTCCAGTGGCGTGCGGAAAAGTAAAGCCTCCAGTGGCATGCGGAAAAGTAAATCCTCCAGTGGTGTGCGGAAGAGTAAAGCCTCCAGTAACGTGCAGAAAAGAAAAACCTCGATCGATGATGCCTCCAGTGGCGTGCGACAAGGAAAAGCCTATAGTGGCGGTGTAGAAAGTAAAGCCTCATATGTCTAAGAAATGCCTTTAGTGACGTCCGATGGAGAAGAGCATCTAGTGGCGTGTGTCGGAGAAATGCCTCTAGTGGCGTCCGTTTGGAGAAGAGCCTCTAGTGGCGTCCGTTGGAGAAGAGCCTCTAGTGGCGTCCGTCGGAGAAGAGCCTCTAGTGGCATATGTCGGAGAAATGCCTCTAGTGGCGTACGTCGGAGAGATGCCTCTAGCGGCGTCCGTTGGAGAAGAGCCTGTAGTGGTGTATGTCGGAGAAGAGCCTGTAGTGGTGTATGTCGGAGAAGAGCCTATAGCGGTGTATGTCGGAGAAGAGCCTCTAGTGGCGTTGGTTGGATAAGGGCCTCGAGTGGCTTGACGACTTGAATCATGTCCCTAATTTTTGCCTAAATTGCGCATGACGCGACAACTTAATGGGATCTTTTTTTTTTTTAATCTCTCGTATTCTCTCCTTTTGCCACGGTCAAAATTTTAGACCGTGCCCCTCGGTTTTCCTGAGTTTCGCATGGATTGCCCCTTGGGGTTTTTATTCCATCGAGATTTTATTTTTTCTCCTTTTGCCATGATTGCAATTTCTGAATTTGCTATCAAGCCCCTCATTTCCTAATTTTGCCTAGGCTGCCCTTTCGGGTTTTCAACCTAACGGAAGCACTCTTTTTTGGTAGTCGATTAAACGGTGGCTGTGACCCGTACTTTATTTCCCGTCTCGATGCGAGTGTATTTGTAGCCATTTGGAGGGTGGCTGTGACCCTTTCCTCATCGTCTTCAATGTCGCGAGAGCTCTTTTGATTTGTAGCCATTTGGAGGGTGGCTGTGGCCCTTTTATTTATTTCCATCGTCGATGTTCCGGGAACGCTCTTTCGATTCGTAGCCGTTTTAAGGGTGGCTGTGGCCCTTTCAAATGATTTCCCGGCCTCACAAGATTCACGAGAATTCTCTTTATATGTAGCCATTTTGAGGGTGGCTATGGCCCTTTCGACAATCTCCCATCCTCTTAGGATTCGAGGGACACTCTTTGTAGGTAGCCATTTTAGGGGTGGCTGTGGCCCTTTTACTCATTTCCCGCCTTCAATGTTGCGAGAGTGCTCTATATCTGTAGCCGTTTGAAAGGTGGTTGTGGCCTTTTATTTTGTAGTCGTTTTAGGGACGACTGTGGCCCTTTTTTATTTTCCCGCCCTTACAAGATTCGCGGGGTCACTCTTTTATCTGTAGCCGTTTGGAGGGTGGCTGTGGCCATTTATTTTGTAGTCGTTTTAGGGACGACTGTGGCCCTTTTTTATTTTTTCGCCCTTACAAGATTCGCGGGGTCACTCTTTTATCTGTAGCCGTTTGGAGGGTGGCTGTGGCCCTTTATTTTGTAGTCGTTTTAGGGACGACTGTGGCCCTTTTTATTTTCCCGCCCTTACAGGATTCGCGGGGTCACTCTTTTATCTTTAGCCGTTTGGAGGGTGGCTGTGGCCCTTTCATTTATTCTCCGCTTTTGATGTTGCGGGAGCGCTCTTTATCTGTAGCCATTTGAAGGGTGGCCGTGGCCCTTTTTTTATAGTCATTTTAAGGATGACTGTGACCCTTTTATTTGTAGTTGATTTAGGAACAACTGTGACCCTTTTATTTGTAGTTGATTTAGGAACAACTGTGACCCTTTTATTGCTTCATTGCTCTCACAAGATTTGTACGAACGCTTTCTTTATTTTTCTGTAGCCGATTAAAGGGCGGCTGTGACCCTAAAGAAAACTGAGTTTTTTTTTTATGCTCTTCTTTTTTTTTTGCTTTTTTGCTTTTTTCATCTCACCTTTTGCCATGACTGCCCCTGCGGGTTTTCAATCATGCCCCTCTCCCTGACTTTTGCCTAGGTTTTCAACCTAGCGGGAATTTATTTTTTTCTCTCTTTTTTCTTTTTTCAAATGGAAAGAAAAACTACATAAACTAATCAACAACAACTATGTTACATGCCCCTAATAGCATATTAAACCTTTTAATTTCTCAGAACTTCTCCGGAGGAAGACTTGTCAAATAAGTTGATTATGTCGATGTCTTGAATGGAGGATCCTTTCAATGGGTGGACGACACCAACAATAATTTCTTCTTCTTCTTCTTCCTCTCAAATGCTCTTTCATTAGCATGGTCGATCTTCATGGAATCTCGATCTTTTTTAATAGGAAGATCTCTGGATGTCTTCTATCTTCAACCATGCTTGATCTTAACAGGAATGCCCCACGGCTACATCTGACTGGTTCATAATTCGTCGCATGCTGGACGAATGGCCTGATTAATGAACACACATGGATGGTGTTGAGTTTGGCACAGTAGTCCGCAAATGGTAAATTTAGGCATAGATATCGTCCGAGGTATCTGGGATAACTGGCATAAGAATGGTCGGCGAGCGAAGGGCCGTACATGAGATGTGCTCTTCAGGAGTTTTGATTTGGATGATTATCCAAGATGCACAATGAATAAGGAAAACTCAAATTTCGGGGATAAAAATGATCACAACTTCTCTTACCTGGGAGTTGGATTTTTCAGTGGGCAATGTGCTCGCTATGCGACTGTACCTGCTGCATGTCCTGATTCTCTTGCTCCACAACTTGTGTATGTACACCTGCTGAAAAGTATATGCCCCTAGTGGCAGACTGAAAATTTCAAAACTTTTTTCGGAAAAGGATTCAGTTGATCGAGTTAAGCTACATTGATCGGCACATTGAATCTTCACGGGATTCTTGATGATCTGTTGAAATTTTCTCATCTCCTGACATGTATGATCTCAATGGGAGATGCCTCATGGTTACCGCTGAATGGTTTAAACCTGGCCACATAACGGTTGTATACCTCGTCTTGGAAAGCGTATGAATTTCACACATGGTGGGTGAAATTTTTCATAGAAACTAATCTCACGTTTCACACGGTTGCAGCATTGGTTGAAGTGGTCATCCGACCTGCAAAAGAGTAGGGACACTCAAATCTCAAGAAAAAATTAAGTACAATTTAACGCACCTCAGGTTAGATATCTCGAGTGTGCAATTTGTTCCTTGTGCAACTGGATGACTGCATGTTATTTTTTGTTGCCCCATTTAGCCGGCATAACTTATGTGTACATGATACCTTAACCAAGGGTACCTGAAAAGAGTGAATGAAAAATCAGTGTAGAGAATATGAGAAATCATGCATGATTTTTTGAAAACTCTAATTTCATTCATTTCATAATTTTGATTATTTTTTTGAAAAGAAATCAAAATTTATGATCAAAAGTATTTTGCGCCATCATGGAGTTTACTGAGTTTGCTGAGTGCATTATCCGGCTCGAACGCCGGACAAATGCTCAAAACAAAGTTTTTTTCAAAAAGGTTTTCTCGTCCTTTGTTTAAACTCGAATAGTAGCACTCAACTGCACAGTTAAACTATTTTCTCAAAAAAGAATCAAAACTCCTATTTTTTAACTGCTCGCTCATGCGAATGTTGAAATGAAGATCTTGCCAAAAAAGTGCAATACACCTTGGATAAAAACGAATGACACTTTGAGTTTTTTTTAAATGCTCATGCATGCTCGAAAGTTAAAATTCTACTGTTAAGAAAGTTACAACTTACAACATATTACCTGAATGACGCATATGAAATGCATTTTTGAAAGTTAAAATTCTATCCTAAGAAATTCACAACTTACAACAGTTTACCTGAATAATGCATATGAAATGCATATTTTGAAATGAAAATTTCAGGTGGATATTTTTTTAAAATAATGCAATTGAGATGCATGCGTGAATTTGAAAGCTCTATAGCTAAAAAACTCACAATTTACCTGAAATGTTTTTTTATAAAAGAAAATAATGCATATTTAATGCATGCTTAAAAAAAATCAGGTAAAATATTTTTTGAAAATGATGCATATGCAATTCATGTTTGGATTTAAAAAACTCTAAGAGCCAAAAAGGAATTACAAATTTTCCTAATTTTTTTTTAAATGATGCACATTGAATGCGCTAACAGAATTTACAACTTACATGAAAAGTTTTTTTCCAAAAAATAATGTGTATGAAACACATGCTTGAAATAAAACATTCTGGTAAGTAGTTTTGAAAACAACATATGGAACACATGTTTGAAACTAAAAATTCTACGACTATGAATGTGTACAGTCTATCAACGGATTATTTTTCCTAAAACAATGCACATGCGATGCACATGAGATGCATACTTGAGATGAAAGTTCTACAGTCAAGATAATTTACAAGTTATCTGAAAATATTTTTTTGTTTTTTTAATGAGGAAAAAAAACAATGCATATTGATTGCTCAAAATTAAGAATCAGGCGAATTTTTTTTTTTTTTAAGGATGCATATGAGATGCACAAAAATAAATACAAGATGCAAACTTAAATATAAAAGTTCTACAACTGAGAAAAATTACGAATTACCTGAAAGGTTTTTTTTCGAAAATAATGCATATGATATGCACGTTTTTTTATTAAAAATTCAGATAAAATGTTTTTTAAACAAAGGGCCCTAAAACTAAGAGAGCTTACGGTTTATCTAAAAAGTTTTTTAAATTAATGCATATTGGATGCATTCAGTTAAAAAGTTTTTTTAAAATGATGGATATGGGATGCACGTTCGAAATTAGAAGCTCTAACAGTTAAAGCGGAATTACAAATTTTCCTAAAATATTTGTTTGTTTTTTTTTGTTTTTTGTTTTTTTTTGCATACGCAGCGCACTAACCAAAATTACAACTTACCTAAAGAGTTTTTTTAAATAATGCGTACGAAACGCATGTTTAAAATAAAAAATTTAGGTAAGAGGTTTTTTAGAAAAAAATGCATATGAAATGCATGTTCGAAAGGAAGCTCTAATAGCTAAAAGAGAGTTAAATTTATCAGGAAAATATTTTTTGAAAATAATGCGCGAATGATGCGTTAATTATGAATTGCAACTTACCTGATTTTTTTTAATAATGCGCATGAAACACATATTTTAGAACAAAATTTAGATAAGAGTTTTTTTAAAAACCGTACATAAGGAACGTACGTTTTAAATGAGAGTTCTACCTAAGAGAGATGCTACAAATATGATTTTTTTTTTAATGCAATAGGATGCATGCTCAGAAATAAAAGTTACACAGTCAAAAAAACTTACAGTTTACCTGATAAATTTTAAGCGAATAACGGATTAAACACCTAGGTATAATATCGGTCTACGATCAGAAATTCGAGTTCGGGGGTTCTATTACGAATCAAAAATATAATTTTTAATTACGCCCTTTCGGTACTCAACTCACTTAATTTGCCAATTTCAAAATTTAAACATGCGTTACGTTGAGTTAACCTAATGATATCAAAATTAAACTAATTTTCATTCGCATCTAAAAACCTATTAAGCATCTAAAACTCCTAATTGGAAAAATCTAATCAAAGCTAAACTAAACATGCTTGAAATCACAGTACAATTTAGTGATTACATATTATACACATATTTATAAAACATGCTATCTAACTCAATTTTATTTTTACTATTTAACTAACATTATATAATGATAATAACAGTAATAATATAACAGAAAATAATAATAGTAATAATAAAAATAATATCAGAAAATAATAATAATAATAATATTTAAAAAAACTTTTTCTGAGCACTAGAAGACGAAATCGCACAGACCCCGAGAAATAGTGTATTATTGCTTTTTGTGGTGTTTTTCTGTCCTTTACAATGTAAACCTAGACCCCTATTTATACTAAAAACCTAGTCTAGATTACAGATAAAATTCAAATAAAAAATGCTAACAGGTAATTATTCTAGAGAATATTCCTAAGGATATTTATCTTTACAGATAATTATTTTTTTGAATAAAAAATAATATCTGGAGATAAATATCTTACAGATAATTTTCTTAAATAAAAAAAACTAATTATTATATATATATTTTTAAATATTCCGAAAATATTAAATAAATTCGAAATAATTTAAAATATATTTTATAATAATTTCCCTAATGTACCCTTGAGCATTTTTGGAGACTTTGTGGCTTGACGCGTCCGGAATTTGACGTATCATGTGTAACGTCGTTACGTCCGGGTCAAAATCGAGTGTTTACATTTGTCGTATTTCATCTTAATAGATATCCGAGCAAGAAGCAATCTTTTGTCGTGCTGTCTACGATGGAATCAGAATTCGTTGTTCTCTCCAAAAATGCACAGGAAGCGGTCTGGCTGAAAAGGCTTCTTACTGCGCTGCTTGTTGACGATGTTGGGAGTAAGCCTGTGAAGGTGTACTCTGATAGTAAAGTAGCCATTGCGGCAGTAAAGAATCCAAAGTACCATAGTAGGACCAAACACATTGATGTGAAATCTAATTATGCTAAATCAATGGTAGAAGATAATATAATCACTTTAGAATACTCGCCCACTGATGACATGGTAGCGGACCCATTAACTAAACTATTACGCAAAGAGACATTTGAAAAGCATGTAAAACTGCTTGGATTGCTTAGGGTTTAAAAGTGGGCGAATATCTATGATAACATTTTGATAATTGAAAGTTACATTTTTTTAAAATGAGAGAATTGCAATTCAAGTTTATGATTCATCGACGTCATAATGTTTGATTACATCGGATTTTACGGTTTATAATCTAAGTTGTAGGAGGAAGCAATTCTCTGCCTAAATTATGTCGAATGTGGGCCTTGCCTTTTCACATGGGCACGGTCGTCTTGTAGGAGAGGGAGGCCTCTGCCGAAGCAAGACTGACTAAGAACCAATTGGATAAACATGGTTACGCAAAACGATCATTTGGTTTCGGAGTAACACGACATGATCTTCATTTTGCAGATCGCCGGTGATGAACTCTGTTCGTCATTAACCACATTCTGGGCCAGATGAAAATCTGTGATAGCATCATTGACATATCCCACACCTGACGATGTTTGGGTATGCTATCAACGCGTGTTTCATACTACGCGTGCCATGTTCGATCACGGGGTCATGCTCGGTTGTGATAAGTAGAATCCTCGAGATTGGGATGGGCGCAAACTTCTTCACCTCGAGCGTGTGATTGATTTCGGAAGCCTTAGGAAGAGGCACCCGAAGTATCCTCATGGACTCAGAACTCATACTTAAGGTCAGGCTCAATTTTTGCTTCTCGACGTATGAGCGCAGTGCTGAAGAAAAATGCCAAGTTACCACGTCTTTGGAAACCGGTTGGGTTTGACTAATGATATGAGAAATGGGGATGGTCAAGTTCACATGTAATTCACCGACTCCTGTATTCACTAGGTGGCCACCAACCGGATATTAGTTGAAGGTTGTGAATACTTGTACGGATGCCTTGGAGAAGTATTCCTATGTGGAAACTGGGCAATTGGAGAATTAACAGTTTACCTAGGATACAACGCGGTACAATTTGATGTTTTTAACAGGTTGATTTGAGATATGGAATCAACGTTCCGCAGGCGCTACAACACTCTTAACATATGAGTAGCACGATGCCCGTCGTATCCGCCGGTCGCACGGCAAACCTCGTATGAACTATTCGGAAGCATGGGAAAGATCAGAAGAGTGAAATGTTGATACGATTTGGACAACAATACATTAATAGGCACCCTCCCATTCCGGTGAGTGGGAGCTGCTAGCATATGGTGATTGGGCGCCGTAAATGGAAGCCCATTAATGTGTATATGTTACTTAAGAAATTGGGTAAATGTCACATTAGGGAAATTGGGCTTGACCGAAATCCCAATTGACATGAGATGCCCAAAATTGAGCCTCCCTTATACTACACAGGGCGGCTGAAACTTGTGTGTGGGCAAAGTGAACTTTTATCCACTTTATTCCTCCTATAAATAGGGAATGTTAGGGGTTTTATTAGGTTAATTCACAATTTCTCCTTGGTGGTGATTTGAGAGAAAAACACTCCTCCCTAAATACTAGTTTCGGCCGAACCTAACACCAACACCAAGGGTGTACCAATTTGCTTTGAGCAAACACTTCGGAGATCTGTCCTTGCCAAGAATCGATTAGAGGCTTTGCTGTGGAGACTATACCGCGTAGGGCTTCATTAACAAGAACCTCTACAGGTTCCGTCCGGTGGATCGAGAACTCCCTCAGCAAGATCTTGGGACTACGGAAAATGTTTAAGGTATGTGCACATCTTCCGCTGCGTAATTCTGATTACTAGCATGTACCTTGTTTATGTTTTCGTAGTATTTAGCCCCGTAGTCCAACAGATTGACCTAGCTCAAGTCAAGCCAAGGGCTAGGTTCGACCATGCTTAGGATCACCTGACCTAGCCGACCACAACTGTAGGACCTTTCGCTGAGCTCGAACCGGGTTAGGTCAATTGGAACCTAAGTCCGATTTGGGTCTAGGTCCTAATTGACATAGATCGGGTCGAGACCAGAGCTAGGTTCGGCCATAGATAGGGTCAACTAGGTCAGGTGACCCTGACCATGGTCCGGCATAGCCCTAGACTTGACTCGGCCTAGGTCAATCGAGCCAAGGGTTCGATTGGAAAAAGTTTAGGAGCTAAATTGTACAAAAATAAGTCAATGATATAAATTGGACGACTAAATTTAACAAAATAAAAATTTAGTGTTAAGCACATGCAAATCACGTGACTATTTAAGGGTCAACATTAACAGTTGACTAACAGATATACTAAAAGTGTACAAGTTCCAAACGTAGTGCACTGAAAGTATGCAATTGCACAAAAAACTAACATTGATCTAACACTGCAACCAATATATCATTCACATATAAGGAAAGAATACAAAAGAATCAGTATACTTCTTAAAGTAACAACACTTGTCTTTTTCACTCATGTAGAACCCACTCTTGCGCATGAAAGAGTCAAACTTTTTGTACCACTATCTAGGTGCTTGTTTCAATTCGTATAAGCTCCTGCTATGCTTACACACAATGTGTTCCTTTCCCGGAACGACAAATCATTCAGGTTGCTGCATGTAGATCTACTTATCAAGATCTCCATGTAAAAACGTTTTTTTCACATCCATCTGATCAATGTGTAAATTCTCTGATGCAACAATACTCAACAACAACCGGACTGAAGTTAATTTTACGGTAAGATAGAATATTTCAGCATAATCAACATCTTTCTTTTGTAAATAACCTTTAACAACTAACCTCGCCTTGAACCTTTTCTTGCTATCTACTTCAGTCTTTACTCTGAACACTCACTTGTTCAATAAAGCTCACTTTCCTGCAGGCAGCTCTGTTAGAAACTACATGTTATTCTTCTCAAGTGAGCTCATTTCGTCATCCATCGCTTGCTCCCACTTGACCGAATCATCCACTTGTAAAGCCTCATCAAAGGACTCAGGCTCCCCTTCATCAGTCAACAACATGTAGTGTAACGAGAGTGAATACCTTTTTGGTGGCCTGATGGTCCTGGATGATCTCCTCAACACCTGCTCAGGTGCTACTGGTTCTACTCCTGACTCTACCTCTGACTCGACTTCTGGTTTTTCACCGTCAGTATTCTGAGTTGATTGAGTTTTTTTTTCTAACTCAACCTCAACTCCCACTTGCTTCGGAGTCTCTGAAACCTTATGATATTTGTCTTTGCACAAGACATCTTCATCAAAGGTCACGTCACAGTGTCTCAGGATCTTTCTGTTCTTCTCATCCCAAAACCTGTAACCGAACTTGTCAGAACCATAGCCTATGAAGTAGCACTTCACAGCCTTCGCATTAAGCTTGTCTTTCTTCTCTAAATCTACATGAAAATAAGTTGTGCAACCAAAAGTTCTCAGGTAAGAATACCCGAGTTCTTTTCCCGTCCATACATTTTCAGGAATTTTGAACCCCATAGGAACTGAGGGTCCCATGTTGATCAAGTAGGCAGTTGTGTTAATAGCATCTGCTCAAAACATATTGGGTAATACACAATGGATTCTCATACTCAGTGAATGTTCAATAAATTTCTTGTTCATCCCTTCAGAGACGCCATTTTGTCTTGCCTTGCCAGGAACTGTCTTCATCAGTCTAATTCACTCAGCTGCAGAGAATGTTATAATCTACGACTTTTCATACTCCCCTCTGTTATCAGACCTCAGGCATTTGATCTTCAGGCCAGTCTGATTCTCAACTTCAGCTTTCCATTTCTTGAAGGTAGCAAACACGCCTAACTTGTGCTTCAAGTAATAAACACATACCTTCCTACTGTAGTCGTCAATGAAGGTAACATATGGATCCACTAAGTGATGAGACTAGAGCTGGCCCCCAAACATCTGTATTGACCATTCCAACCGCTCCTTCTTTGGCTCTCTTGGGGTCTTCGTGAAACTAAATCGTGTATGCTTGCCCATCACACAACTTTTACAGAGTCCCATGTCAACATGTTTCAGAACCTCTAAAACTCCTTTCTCCACCAACATCTTCATCCCTTTAACGCTCATGCGTCCAAGTCTGTTATGCAACATACATGAACTGGAAGCACTCTCCTGAATAGCAGCCGCGTTTATACACCCTTCAGTGGTGTACAAGGTTCTAGATTTGAGTCCACGTGCTACCACCATAGCACCCTTCTTGATATTCTAAGAACACTTCACAAAATCTGATGTATAACCTGTGTTATCCGACTGACCAACCGAGATCAGATTCTTCTTGAGACCGGGAATGTACCTTACATCTTCCAATGTCCGCTGATTTTTGCTGGAGAGTGAATGCAGACATTCCCCTTTACTTCGATCTCCAAATCTTTTTGTAAGTAAGATACACATTTCCAAACTTTCCAGACTTGTAATTTCGGAATAACTCCTTGCTTGGAGACGAATGAAATGATGCTCCAGAATCCAAAATCCAGGATTCAAGTGAGCTGTCCACACTGAAGATTAGGGCGCCCCCAATATCTTCTGTTGAGTTCACATAATCACTATCATTTTCAGGTTCGTGATTCTTCTTCTTTGGTTTCGTACAATCAGATCGAAAGTGGCATTTTTCATCACAGTTCCAACATGATCCTTGGGTTTTCCTGGAGTTTTTACTATGTTTCTTGATTTTGAGCGTCCATGCTGATTTGGACCCTTTGATTTACTCCTCCCCCTCCTATCAACACTGAGAGCACTCCCTGATGATTGACCAATTTCTCGTTTGCGAATGCTTTCGCTAAGGACAATATCTCAAATTTCATAAAACTTCAGCTTCTCAGATCCACGGAACCGTGGAAGCAATAGCATCCCACAACTAAGGAAGAGATGACAGCAAAATTAAAGCTTTTACCTCATCTTCAAAGTTAATCTCAACAAAACTTAGTTACGAAATAATCATATTAAAAGCATTTATAGTTAAGTTCAGCAACAGAACCAACTTCAACCATCTGTAAATTTAACAATCTACGTATCAAGTATACCTTGTTCATCGTTGATGGTCCCTCGTACATGTTAGCCAACGCCTACAACAGGCATATCGTCGATGTTTCTTTGACGATGTTGAATGCAACGTTCATGGACAAACACAATCGGATCAGCCCCAGGGCTTGTCGATCCTTGAGCTTCTACTGCTGCTCCGTCATGGACTACGGATTCTCGCAGGACAAGGATTCGTACAGATCTTTCTGGTACATATAATCTTCAATCTGCATCTTCCGGAAACCGAAATTGTTTCCATCGAACTTCTAGATTCCAGCCTTCGACAGTGTTGAATCTCCTTACCCCTGATACCAATTGTTAAGATCGATTCTCTCAAAATTCACGAAAACGACTAAGAAAGAAAGAAATATAGAAGACAAGATTTAACGTGGTTCGATTATTTTGACTTACGCCCACAACAATGGCGGCTGGATTTTTTTTTTATTATCACAGAGGTTACACTTTTAGAGAATACAACGCTAAATATAGCGGCATATAATAAACTCATAAGCCTTAACAATTCTGGCTGGCCCAACAACCAGGCCCAACCCATAATCAGGATCCGCAACTCAACAATAACTCTATATTAATTATAAGGGTATATGAATTAATAAGTCTTTTGTTGCAACATCTTTGATCACTTTTACCTTTGGGAGCAACATTTTTTAGTATGTTTTTTGTACAGTACATTTGCAACTTTTACACTTTTGGTCGGACCATTTAGGGTGTAGGGCCGGACCTGGCCAACTCTAACTAGGTCCGACCTAGCTATGGGTCTGACCATGCCTGGGTCAATTTAGCTATAGGGTCCAGTTGTCCTAATTGAACCCTAGTGCTAAATTAACCTAACCATGGTCCGACCTATGGCTGGGTCGAACCATGTCTAGGGTCGTCCAGGTTCAGGGACCCTAGCCATGCTCCGCCCCAGATATGGGTCAGACCATAGCTAGGTTAATTTATCCCTAGGGTGCTATTGAAATGTTTAGGGACCAAATTGTAAAAATTAAAAGTTATGGAAATAAATTTGAGAACTAAATTGAACAAAATAAAAATTTGGAGTTGGTCATGTGCAAGTCACGTGACTATTTAACGGTCAAAACTGATGGTCAACTAACGGATGCACCAAAAGTATAAAAGTTGCCAACATGTTGCACAAAAAAATATATAAAAAGAAGATGTACCAAAAGCCGAAAGTGACAAAAAATGTTGCACCAAAAGACCTATTATTAGTATTATAATTCAAAAGTACAATTAGGGTAGTCACATTGTTTTTTTTTTTTTTTTTTTTTTTTTTTTTCGGGTTTCCCGCGGGGTAGTCCTAGGGGAAACCTCATCAGGAGGGCAGCACCCGTAGCATGCTTGCTCCACACCTAGACTAATCACCACTCACACCGGGTCAGCCCGTAAGGGATAAAGTGCTGGTCATGAACAATTTTCCATTCCCATGGTCACTAGCGAGGATTGAACCCCTGACCTCTGGTTAAGGGATGAGGCACACCGTTGTTAGTTGTTACTGCTCTATATGGAGCGGTAAATTGACGCGGTAAATTGACGATCGACCTTGTAACAGTACACGGTTCTAATTTAGGAAAAAGACCCAAAAGGTTGTGAATATTCAATAAGACCCAAACAAGGAGGGTACACAGGATTGTCAAACAGATTTAATGTGTGTAAGTACAACAGTTCAATCAGAATGAAGAAAACAAACTTCCCAATGTGAAGATTGAGCGAACATTAATTCAGTTCGACAAGCGATACATTAAGACAAAAGTAGGTCATCATCAAAGGATCTACTAGGATTCAAAAGAACAGCCGCTACTAGCAGTTTAAGTACAATGAGGTCGGTGTGTACACACATGACACATCACAACAATGAATTCACTTCACCACTACTGTTAGGAACATATTGGGTAAACAATTACTTCCAAAGTCCTAATTGCAGCCAGAGGCTCCATATATCCCAAGGAGCTGCATACTGTGAGGAGAAAGCATTTAAAGATATATGGAGATGCAACATGGATATCGCCATATCAGGCGTAGTCGTGAAGTTGACAGGAAAAGATTGCATCTATTTCCACAACATGATATGATGATTAGAGAATAAGGTCTCGGGAGGAGCAATTACCTGATTAGGAAAAATGAGTGATTGAGGTTGAAGAGGGTTCCCTGTGAAGTAGTTCCTTGACTAGAGCTGACAGGGTTTCTGGATTGAGGCCAAGGTCACAGAGAGCGATTAGGATTGAGAGTGTGTGGCGGTCGAGCCCTGTCTCAAGAAGGTTTGACATTTGGAATGCAAGATCCAGCGACTCTCGCGCAGTCTGGGCAGCCTGCGCGTCCATTTTAATCCCAACCTTTTCAATTCTGATGATGATCGCTACCTAACCAAATAAATTGCACTGTGATACAACATAGCTGCCTGGAAGTTGACAACATTCTACTTAAATAAAAGAGTGAGTAGATTGCTACGTAACGTAATGGGTCAAAATGCCCTCCTATAATAACTTTAGTGGCTCAAGAGCCTTCAAACTCTTGCTTGTGAAGTTTTAAAATCACGTGACTACTGATAAACAAAATAATTAACACGGCGATTCAACATTTATAAAGTCAACTTATAAACTAAATCCAGGAGAATTCATTCACTCCTCAGCAAAGAAGTAAACTGCAGTGCATTTAGAATTTTAAATCTGCACATCTTTGACGAAGCTCGTCAAAACACCCCATTTGATATGATAATGATGCCCTAGTATGCTAAAGAGTCAGGGAAACTTTGCCTGAAAAGAAGTAACAGAACCAATATCTATCTGTCTTGTGAAGAAACTGCCACCAAAATTTGGATTACAAATTAGATGCTTAATTAATGAATTGATCTAAAGAGAAGCGTCAACATCCATTACCAAGTTGATGAGACTACTAAAACTCTTGTATAATGTCTTTGATCAACCATTGTAGTGAGAAGTCAGACAAGCTTAGAAATATTTCATCTTACTAATTAATCCTAAGGTTAATGAAACTCTACCTTGCTAACTAAGCAAATTATTGTATAAACCCTCAGAATGAAGCAACAAACTTCTACATCCTCATTACCCGCAAGAAAGGTAACACTTATTTACTAAATTAGAAGAGGCAATGCCACCAAAGCTTCAAACTTAGCGATGCATTTGAGTAAATTGAAGTCAAATCGATCCAAACTTATTGGAAAATCCAACAAAAAATTAAAGCCAGCCAAATTAATAGATTCAGTAAGATCCCCCACCATTAACTAACTGTTCAAGTGTAAGAAGAATTAGTAGTTTTGAGGAAGACTGGAGAAATTCTTGGTTATTCAAACTCGACAATCCACATGACTACGAATAACAAAATCAGAAGCAAACAGACTTTATTGGTCATCAGTACGTGAATACGTCTTGGAAATAGAAGGCAAAACTAATCCTTTTCATGGATATGTAGCAGATAATTGAAAAAGCATTTTAGCAGTGTAGTGAATAATAAGCCTAAGCAGCAGAAAACTTTCAGCATTCAGTTTGAGGATACAGGTATCAATTAATTGTTAACAACAACAGACTACGGAGAGGTAGAGGTGTTGGTGTAGCAGTGAGAGAGACTAGAGATATATATACCCGCACGTCAAGAAATTCCTCAATCACAGAGGAAGCACTGCCGTCTACCGATGAGATTTATATGATGAGAGTGTAGTAAGTAAGAAGAAGAGATCGATCGATTGGAACCGAGTGGCGCCGTTTGTCTAAGCAGCCTCAGTTTGCAGATTAGGCAAATTAGATGAAGTTGAGAAAATTTGGGGTTTAAGTTGAATTATAAATAATATGGCTTTGCACCCCCAAAGTTTGACATACCTGATCCAATGCACCTCACCTTTTGGGTACTGCTACTAAGTACTAAGTGGTCAAAAAAACTACTTCCAATACCCAAATCTCTTCATATTCAGTTGTTTCCGATCTTTAGAGGGACACAAACAAAATGAATCTCATCCCTAAATCATTATTGACCACAATTTTAAGGTAGATGCATCCACACTAAATCAACTTTCGTGAACAAGTTCTACCATCTTCAACACTTTTGTTACATAAAGATGAGATTGTTTTTTTTATGCAAGTACGATATAACTTACACAATTTCTGACCGGGGCGTTCAAAAATTAACACTCTTTTCAAAGAGAAATTCTTGCCTAGGTCAGTGCCAACAAGTGTCCTCTACCTGGTGGCCCTTCCATCAATGAGAATATAACATCCGTCAAAGAAGACAAACACCAACAGTACGGAGTAACACTTGTCAAGTTGTGAGTGGTGGAAGGGGCAGCAAGTGGAAGACAGCTGTTAGTACCGAGCCATACTAGAATTTCTCCTTTTCAAATAGTGTCTTCAGTAAGATCAAACTCGATTTGCCAATGGATACTAATTGGGCAAAAAAGATAGAGATAGGTAGAAAGAAAGTGTGTTTGCTTCCTCAGTCAATTTTCTTACTTGTTGTAATCATATATTTGCAGTTGGAATGTTTGTTTGTATTTTCTTTTTGACTTTTGAGCAGTTAAGTTGGATCTTTCTATCATGCTCCAAGAGCACCATGCTTTTGGTATTTTTTTTTTTTTTTTGTATTTTCCTATTGCCCTAAAGGTGAACCCTAGAGGGAAATTGATATTATTAGTAGTGTGATGCAAATATTAGGCGTGGTTAAAAAATTTAATATTTTTTCAATCTTTTAAAGTTTTACATATGTTCTAGTTAAGTCCACCCTAGTAATAAAAAAACCAAAAGCATGGTGCTCTTCGAGCATGGTAGAAAAATCCAGTTAAGTTATAAATTATCGATTTACTTAAATGTATCGATTTTAATTATATCAAATTGCTAGTTGGGTACGTAAAATTGCTAGCTCATATTTTTTTACGGACATTGCTAGCTCATGTTCCTCCAAGTGAACAAATAGTTAGCCCCGTTAACTTTTCCGTTATATTTTGATCTGCACGTTCACAACAGGTGATTATGCAAAATTGTCAAAATGCCCCAAACTCATCATCTAATATTACTAACACAACCTACGTAATCGAGTGACCACACTCAAATGTGAATAGGTCAGAAGCATGTTGGTCTCTGTAATATTAGAAGATGATGGGTGTTGAATCAATGATCGCAAGGCCCTAACTCTCGGAAATGGATTTCAAGATGTCGCCTTAATTACTCTCTTAGATGTCTATCTTGACCTCACTGGGTACTTAGTTTATTTTGTGAAGCTTTGTGGCGTTAACCTGAAAAGGGGTGGAGATTTTCCCCTGATTCCACTCCGAAACTTAAGTCAATAATGGATTTATGAGAATAATGTGTAAATGTATGAAAATATTTGAGTATTTATAGGTTTAATATGTACCGACTTTTGGTGGTGGTGACCTTACTCCGATTGGCCCTCCTCAGTGGCGGCAGCCGCCATTAGTGATTGGCTGAGGGAGATGGTGGTGTATCAGCATGTGACAAGTAGGTTGCCACCTCATCTTTCCTTAGGATAATGGTTTTTCTAAGTAGATGAAAAGCACTTTTCCGCCTCATCTTTCCTTAGGAGGAAGAGTTCTCTCTAAGTAGGTAACATGCAGGTTGCCGCCCTACACTTCCCTTAGGAGGAAGGGTTTCTTCTAAAGGTTTCAGTCGTCGCTCCTCCACTTTCCTTAGGAAGAAAGCTTTTTGATGAGTGATATTCTTCCTTCTTGATTGTAGGTTTGGTCGACGCCAGCTCTCTAAAAAGGAAGTATCGACCTTTTGTCTTCGTCTTTCTATCTTGATTTTAAATGGTCGTCGACTTTTCTAGGGTCCCGACTTTATTGATCCCGACTTTGGATTACCTTTAATCGTAACCCAACACTTGCCCCTGAGACCAGTGTTATAAGAACCAGATCATACATTGAACCGGAGAGGGTGCCAGTTCCTGGTTCACAGGTCCGAAACCGGTTCGACCAGATTCGTTGCACAATTAACATATTACAAAAAAAAAAAGGCCCAACCCAGTAAAAAAAGTAAAACCCTAACAAGCCCTCTCACCTTCCCTCTCAAGTTTTCTTTCCTGCGTGACCGAAACTGTGCAAGTCCGACGACCCATCTCATCCTTTAGTCAGAGAAGAAGGTCCTTATCAGCAGTAACTCCATCGTATCTACACGAACCATCCTCATTCGTCCATGGCCGTAAACCCTAACAATGTTGCTGACATGAACTCCAACGACGATCTGTTCGTCCTTCAACCGCCCCAGTTTCGAGACTTGGCTCATCCTTATCATAACAACAGTGCTTTAGCTCTCTCGTTGTCTTCTCATGGCCAAAAAAGCAGCCAACACAACAGCAGCCTGTCCCTGAATCTCCAGAGGTATGGATCGACCGTCGAAGGTTACCTGATCCCGACCGTCGCTGGTGGTGGCTTACATCAGAACGAGGCTTCGGCGAGGAGCTTCGGGCCTATGGGCCGTTCACATGCTACTCGTCGATTTTGAAGGGGTCGAGGTGTTAGCATACGGAGATTGAGCGCCGTAATTAGGAGCCCATTAATATGTATACGTTACCTAAGAAATTGGTTAAATATCACATTAGGGTAATTGGGCTTGACCCAAATCCCAATTGACATGAGAGGCCCAAATATTGGGCCTCCCTTATACATGGCCGGCCGAAACTTGGTGCTAGGGGCAACCTGGACTTTTGTCCACTTTGTTCCTCTTATAAATAAGGAGTGTTAGGGTTTTCTTAAGGGTAATTCACAATTCCTCATATGTAGTGATTTGAGAGAAAAATCATCCTTCCTAAAGTTAGTTTCGGCCGAACCATATTGCACCACCAATGGTGTGCCAATTTTCTTGGAGCAAATCACTCCGGAGATCCGTCCCTGCCAAGAATCGATCAGAGGCTTTGCTGTGGAGCTAATACCGCGTAGGACTTTCTTAAAAAGAACTTCTACTGGTTCCTTCCGGTGGATCGCGAACTCCCTTATCATAATCCTTGGGACTACGGAAAGGGTTTAAGGTATGTGCACATCTTCCGCTGCGTAATTCTGATTACAAGCATGTGCCTTATTTATGTTTCCGTAGTAGTCAACCTCGTAATCCAACAGTGGTATCAGAGCGAGGTTAGAAGTTCTTAATATTGATAAATTGGTGTTCTTGATTTTTAAAGGTGATGGCCGAAATTTTAAAGAATGAAAATTTAAAATTTCCGATTTTTACAATTGTTTGGGCCAGAATTTGTTAGCATATGGTGACGTGGCGCCGTAATTGGTAGCCCGTTAATGCTAATGAAATTACCTAAGTTAATTAGGTAATTGTCACATTAGGCTAATTGGGCCAAACCCAATCCCTTATTGACATGGGAGGCCCAAAATTGGGCCTCCCCCTTTAATTGCATGGTTCGGCCGAATGTTGTCCCACATTGGTTGGAGTGGACTTTTGTCTACTCCACCAATCCTATATATAGGGGACTCGCATAAGGGGTTTATACATAATTCATAATAAGAAGTACCTCTATTGAGGAACTTGAGAGAAACCCTCTCACCCCCTTAGTTGAGATTTTCGGCACATCTTAGTCCGAGGTTCTATCACCGTTAAAGAATCAATCAGAGGCTTTGTTGTGGAGCTTACACCGCGTAGGACTTCTTCTCACGAAGAACTAGTACGTGGTTCCGACCTGAGGATCAGAAATCCCTCCACATCGTTCTTGCGCAGGAAAGCTAAAAGGTATGTGTACACTATTCCGCTGCTTAGTTAGATTACTTGCATGTACACGTTTAGCATTCCGTAGTATTACGTCCCCGTAATCCAACAGTGGTATCAGAGCATGGTTAGGAGTTCTTAAATTTTTTATAAACTGATGTTCTTGAGTTTTTGAAAAATCTGAAATTTTCATGGACATGAATACCATGAGAAATCCGAAATTTTTAAGTAAATTTCATGTGTTTGATCTTTAAAAACTTAAAATTTTCGAAATTTACATGTTTTTATAAATCAAAACCTAAGTTTGATGTTCATGATCTTCAAGAACACTATGAGTTTTATCAAGAACACATTTTGGATTTATGATCAAGTTAGGGTTTGATCTTAAAATTTGACAACTTTTCCAACTTTGCATGTTTGTGCTGAAAACCCTAGGGGTATTTTAGGTAAAAAAAATTAATTTTCTTGACCCCCAAGTAATTAAAAATTTCGACACCAATTATAATAAATATAGGTTTCCATTTTTAAATTTTATTAATAGGTAACTATATATCTATAAGTTGGAAATAAGGATAGGTTCATAATATAATATTGTAAAAAATATTAACTATCAATATATATATATAGTTAAAGATAGGGTTAATATATATTGATAGATTTAGTTGCTATGAAAGATTAAGAAAATATATTGTCTACATATTTTAATTCCTAAAGATATATTTGACAATAATAATTATATATATATAGTGGCCGAAATTTTTATATATGTGTATATATTGTTGATTGATTTACATCTTATAGATAGAATCTTGACAATATTTATATATATATTTAAATATGCCGAATTATATATATTAGCAATATTGGAAATTATTTTAAATAATTAATATTTCTTGGTGGCTAAGTTAAGTTTTTAGTGGAATTTAAAACCCTACTTAGCCCACAAGACATATTTCGGCCGAACCCTAGGGTTTATGGGCCGGTCCAATTGCTAAACCGGAACGGGTAAAACCAATCCGGGTTTTCTTAATCGGGTCGACCTAGTCGGGTCGGGTCGGACCAAGGTAACTAAAATGAACCTAACCTTACCGGTTTTGAGTGATAAACCGAACCACAGTCTTATTTTATTGAACCATTTCGGACCAAACCGGATTTTTAAAATCGGACCTGTTAAGTCTGCTTCCACTTGGGTAGCTTGGGCTTCTTTTTCACGAACGGGCTCGGGATGTGTGTATAAGGACGGGTACGCCGCGATCCTTGAAACACAATCCTCGAACTAATCTTCAAGTCCTCGACCTCGAACTCTCGAACTTCGGATCCTGCACGAGGGGCAGTAACCAGCGTGGGAGAGGGGGGAATGCTGGTTGGGCCCTCTCCGACGCTCAAGTCAGAATTTCTAGAGAGAGAAAGCCTTTTTAGAGAGAAGTCAAAGCATCTAAAGTCCAAAAAATGAGGGAGTTCAATAAAATGGGAGACCTAAGCCCCTATTTATAGGGAACCTAAGGATCATGCCCAATTTTGAACGGCTTGATGTCGGTATGAAGGAAAACGTATACCGTCATCAAGGTGGACTATGCGTGCACCGACTTCTCGCAATTGGCAAAATAATCGGGATGAGCGCGGAGAACATCGGTAATTCGGACCTCCGGATTGTTTAGCAATCCGGGCCGGGTCCGGATTGCCTTGTGGCAATCCGGAAGTCCCCCGGTCCAGGTACTGCGCGTATTCCAGACCGTTTTTGGACTTGGGTGTCCGCGGAAAAGTTCTTTTACGGGTTTTGGAGTATTTTGCGAGGCCCGAAATGTAAACACGAACCCGAATTGGACAGATATCTAACACTTGCCCCCGAGTCAAGTAGTGGTTTAAAACCCTTGCTTGACTCTTTTTAAGATAAGATATTCATCCAATTTAGGTTCGGTACTGACCTTAGGGGTGGCCTGTTTGTCAATTCGAGTGTAGGGATCATAAATTTGACCAACTTCAATTTTCCGCCTTATGTACGTAATCTGTTTATAGGGTTAGCGTAACGGACAATTTGCATATAACAAAATGCAATTAACGATATATTTTGCAATATCATGTGATGAGAGAAATACTTGTAATATTAAAGAATTACACAACATGATAATATCACTGTACATGATGTAAACATATAACACATTGTCAATACGTAGATGACGATATAGCAAATGGATGACGTGATCATGCAATAAGTAAAACACTTAGAACAATATAAAATTGGAGAGCATGTACGTAATCATGAAGCATGATGTAAACACAGAAAATGATGCAAGCATGTAGTATGATGCAAACATGGAAAATGATGCAAACACTCAATTCATACTTAGATTATAAAAATAATCATGTAACGATCATAAATAAGAATCATGCATGGTAAATTCTATGTACGTAATATGTAATAGTAATTACGTGTAGTGTGTCATGAAGCATTGTGCGATATGTATGCAATATGAACATAGGAGAGATGCAAAGATGCTTGTAAATGTTGCTAAGGACTTATATGAAAATATATGAAAGTTTAGTCCTTAGCACATGGTGCAGGCACTATTAATGAAAATTAGGAGAGAGAATACTCATTATCTTAAATCCTTCATAGATAAATCTCCAAGAAGCTCTCTATTCTTGATGAAGATGAAACTTTTGAGATCATAGATTTGGAGTAGACACACCATAGTTGATATCAATTGGATTCTGGTGTGGCACGTGTTAATTCGGACCCGCTTCGTGTTGGTGAGTTCAATTTCGTACATGGCTGGACCTTTCGTAACTTCGTTTGGCCTTGGTTTAGTCTTGAAATCACCATGTACCTAGCTTACCTTAACATGCATACAAGGTGTTTGATAAAATGCATTAGAATTCTTAGCCTCAAATCGGTCAAAAAAATTCTATGTGCTGAAGATTTTAGAAAAATGTAAATGAATCGTTATGATTCCCTTATGCATAGTGTTCATTGCCGACATGTTGTTCCATGCCTTGGTCGTTGTTTTAGTATGCTCGATGTTGATGATCGGTAGTTGTACGTACATGGCCGTCAATGGTTGTATGTTGGTAATGATAGCATAGATGTCGTCGTATGAGCTTTGTCGATAAGTGTCGTAGGAATGCTTAGGAGGTATTGTGTAGAAGTTGATAATAGCTACTTGATGCATGTAATCCATCCTTGTAGACATGTATGTATGTACATGGAAACACTTAGAAAATATTCTCCCATTGTTGACATCCGTCATTGTTGACATGTATGTACGTACATGGAAACACTTAGAAAATATTCTCCCCTTGTTGACATCCATCCTTGTTGACATGTATGTATGTACATGGAAACACTTAAAAAAAATTCTTCCCTTGTCGACATGCATCCTTGTCGACATGTATGTACGTACATGGAAACACTCTACCCTTTCCCGGGAGTCGATGACTATTCATAGCTTTTACCTTGACACCAAAGAAGAGTTCGACCTTAGAAAATATTCTTCCTTTGTCGACATGTATGTACGTACATGGAAACACATAGAAAATATTCCACGCTTGTCGACATCCATCCTTGTCGACATGTATGTACGTACATGGAAACACTTAGAAAATATTCTTCACTTGTCGACATGCATCCTTGTCGACATGTATGTACGTACATGGAAACACTTAGAAAATATTCTTCACTTGTCGACATGCCTCCTTGTCGACATGTATGTACGTACATGGAAATACTTAGAAAATATTCTTCACTTGTCGACATGCATCCTTGTCGACATGTATGTACGTACATGGAAATACTTAGAAAATATTCTTCACTTGTCGACATGCATCCTTGTCGACATGTAGGTACGTACATGGAAACACTAAGGAAATATTCCTTGCTTGTCGACATCCATCCTTGTCGACATGTAGGTACGTACATGGAAATACTTAGGAAATATTCCTGACAGCTAGCATCTCATCATGTGTTGACTATTGACAGCTGTTTGCGCATGCTCGTATGTATGTGCTTGTATGTGCGCACTTGCCCCCACACTTAGAATCTTTTCTCTATCCCTGGCTATGTACGCTGTATCCATATGCTTGATGTAAACACAGGTTGTATGCCAACGCCTTGTTGTATGCTAACACTTGGTAATATACTGACATATAGTGGCATGCTGACAGCTTGTAATATGCTAACTGTCATCCTGAGCAAAACACTTAGAAAATATTTCGCCCTTGTAATCATGTATGCTGCGTGTATGAGCTCTATGTCGACATGTAAGGTTAATGTGTTGAAGAAGTTGCCCCCTTGCATGATACTCGTTATTTGTTGCGCGAAGACTAACGAGCCTTGTACGTACATAGTTGTCTCACATGGAGCGTCCATTGCATAAGTGTTGATGCGTGTTTGCGCACTGATTGAATTGTTGGTTGCATTTTTCAGGATATCAGATCTTGCTATCTTCTTGACGGAATTAATCTTCCCACGGCTGTTATCATGAGTAAGTCCACTATTTCCATTCTGCGAGTAACTCTATGTTCGGATGTCGACATGGTTGAGCAGCTAAATAATACGCCAAGTGTAGATGTTGATGTCCTTCTAAAGATTTGGTATTGTTGATGATCTTTTATGACTTGTATCATGTTGTAATGTATGTCGGATTGATGGAAAAAGCTCGTCTTTGCAGATAGCCGATGTATACAGTAATCCGCCTGTTGGAAGGAATGTCCGTACAATTGCCCCCTCTACTCTTGGAGTCTCCGGACATGGTCGCGGTAAAGGACTTGTGAGTAAGGCACCTCCTTGTATCTTCTTTGAACTTGTTAATTTTCCAAGTTGTTGCTTTCGTGTTGCTGAACACGTGGTTGCAGTTCCTGGCTTTAGCACAATTCTCAAAAGATCCGACGCAGGGGCGCGTTCCTTGAGCGATTCTAAGTTCTTTATGCCGAGTATGACCGTGCTAACTCCTTCTTGCGATAAAGGGAATAGAGTTGAGGGTCGTACAGTGGTGCCTTCTGCCCCCCGGTCGAGGGACCGTCCCAAGGAGGAGCGTTCCTCCTATTGAGGTAAGCGTTGTTTACTTCTTCACACTTGAAACTTGATTTTGAAGACGGCTGATTTTGATGCGCGTATTGCTGATTTCCGCGCTTATGTTGAAGAGCTATGTCGTATTGAAGTTAAAGCGACCATCCTTGCCGTGTCTTTTGTGCGGATGACGACATTGCCTTTGATGTTGACATTATGAACTCTTTGCCATAGATCCTTGGAGATGATGCTATCTCTTGGTTGGTGACAGGTTGTCTATTTCCAGCATGTTGAACCCTTTGTGAATGGGTTGATGTTGTTTTGAGGTTTTTGATAAATCTTTATTTACGCCTTTGCTTGCATGGTATTTCATCACTTGGACCTATTTTCAATAATAATAAACATGTGATAACTTGTTAGTAATATTTCATACCTTGCGTTATCTTCATTTTCCGTATGTGTTGGACTTGCATGATAGGATTGAACTCCTTGTTGTGATGGATAGAACATACGATGTTGCGACTTGCGCATTGCAGGGTGTTATGTACACTTGGTACTTGTAGCATTGTAGGTAGTAATGTACTTGTCACTTGGCCTTTGACATGTAGCAGTGTCGTCTTGACGTAGCAAGACTTAAGTTTATACCGTCTCTTAGTTTCACTCTAAGGCGACGTTGTTGCAAGATATTTCTTGCTTATTTTGTTGTTTTTGCGTTCAATGCTAAAGAGCAAGATAACGTTATACAAGACTCAACTTGTAAGTTTGATGAGTTTTGTACAAGGTTTGCTTTAAAAAGCGTATAACATGAAGCTATCCTTTTTCAGGCCTAAGTCTTCATGGTGTATGAACCTTTAAGAGAGTATGCATACTTTTAGTGTGTGGGGTTGTCGTCTAACAAGAGGACTTCCGCCACGATGGGGTGATCAGTCCCACCTAAGTGTCGCATCCTGGTTTGTATGCAGGGAGTGGCTATGAACATGAGGATTTGCTTCTAAGAGCATTTCGCAGCATGCCATTTTTTAGAAGTAAACATGGGGTTTGCCCTTACAAAGAGGATACCACAGCATGCTACTTTTGATAGTAAATCTCGGAACATTAGACGCATGATGCGTAAGCATAATGTTGTTTGTATGATGAATGTTACCTGCGTATGATAATTTACATGGATAGTAAAATTATATATGCATGAGTGAATTCATCAGAATATTTTTCCAAAATAAAATGGGCCTTGGGAAAGCCAAGATCGGGTATGCTTATTTTAAAATTCCCGTTCCGGTAATTTGTAATTAAAACCGTTTTAAAAGACTGATCTATTGGATTGAAAAACGACGGTAATGTGAACTCTTTCACAGCCATCTTCCATTTGTTTACTGGTGGTAGGTTGGTTTAGATGACTGAGGAGTCAATATTTGTCGGATACAATATTAATAGATATCTTATGTATGCAATTCTTTCTCAAAATGTTATTGTCTCCCTGATTTTTCTTGATTATCAATGTGTTAGTTTACATGGCTGAACCGATACAGTTCTACGAACTTCGCAACCTGGACGACATGGATTATGATGCTTGGAGAGACAATGTTATGGATCTCCTGATCGCTGCGGATCTTGATTATCAAGTCAATCCGACAACGAAAAGGATAAGCCCGGACGAATATGGAAATCTCCATGAGAGCAACAGTAAGAAAAGGTTGAGGAAGGATCGTAATGCACGAGAGTTGATCCTCTCGCAGCTGACAACAGAAGTAGAAGGAGACTTTATACAACTCAGCGCACTGCATCTTTGGTGTGCCATATACCTTCGCTTTGGTAAGGGTAAGGCTGCTGAAGCTAGAGCCTTAATGGCAAAATACTACAGTGTTCTATGCAGTGATGACGGTGTAATAGCATATCATGATCCCGCTGATGTGTTAGATGTATGGACAAGGGCTCGGAAAGTAATGAGGATGTTTCCTCTTTCATGTTTTGTTGACGAAAAAGGGCTCACGTGTCTGATCAAATCAGTTAAGACGACAATAGACCTATTCGGAGCAGATGATAAAGAAGGAAAATTTCCGAAAGAACCCGACGCATTCGATGAAAGATTCATTGGTATGCTAAAACGCTTGGCAACCTCCGGAAACAAAAGGTCTAAACGTTGAACTATACTTTCACGGTACAACTCGGTTAAGACGACCTGTCCATCATTCTTCTTCGTGACTGCTTCAAGTTTGAGATCTGAGACCCCAGTATTGTTTATGTTGGTTTTTATTTCCTATTGTTCATTTTGTTTGAATTCTGGTTGTTATTGTTTCAGAATTATTGAATAAGTAGTTACCATTCGATTCGAAATGAGTTCTACTTATCAAGATTAATCGACTCGGCTAGAAACGAGATCGATCCGAAAAGTAAGTAAACCGAAGCAATAAGGCTATTAGAAATAGTCGAATCAAACAACTCCATACATTCTCTCATACATCTAATTCTTTGAGTAAATTCAAAATGTCATTAAAATCCATTGATTGCGTAGTTCTATGAACGAACCGGTTGTAAATCTTTCTTTATTGTTAAGTACTCCATTGAATGAAATAAACTGCAATGGTAATCATATTTGAAATCAATTGGATTAAATTGAATTAAATTCAGAAATGAAATGATTTAACCAAGGGTTAAAACTTCGGTAAAATTGCGCTACGCGCAACGCGCAAGTGGACCTCGAATAAGGAACACATCATTTCAAAGTATGAGTTTAATAATGAAGTGTTTAAATGATGATGTGCTGAATTTTCGTCTGCATTCCTTCGGAAATAACTTATTGATAACCTTTACTTCGATAAAAAGTAGGCTTTAGTAGCTACCACTACCTTTTAAAAGTATCGACTGACGCATAAGGTGAAAACCTGAAATGCTCAGTTCGGAGATGGGATAAATCTCTGAGATAAGTTTGCAAACGAAGAAGGATGAAGTCAGTTAAACGATTTTCCTTCAGTATGCCTTGAACGAAAAGTCAGGCTAGGCATTCAGATCAAATCAAACACTTCTGGATGAATAGTCTATAAACATAATGTTGGAGTCACTTGATCAACTGTTCCCTAATGGATGATGAGAAATGATTCACATTCATGTAAAGCTGTGTTCCATTAAAATCGGTAAGACACGCCGCCATAAAAAGGCTGAAGAATGATAATGAGTTAAATCATATCACCATGCGACATTAACTTGCGCATTAAACATGTATTTAGGACAAGAGTAAGTAGACTACTCTTTGAAAGTACATGTTTACAGCTTAAAGACATGGTACCGTGGTCGAACATGTGACATTACTTACTTGAGGACGAATTTTCCGATGCATTGACAGTTCTAGAATAATGAGTCTTGACCAAATCAGGAGCAAGATATTATGATATCAGGTCCCACTTAATTCGAGTGGGAGAGATTTGAACCAACAACTTGAGTGAATGACATGGTAAATGATAATGGCAACATTTTCATAATAAATCCAGTGGGAAGAATAAACACATACCACATGTAATCAATGTTGCTGTTTGGACGAATCAAGTTGAACCTGATTATCGTAATGCTGAACCAGGGTTGCCACAACTACCTATACTACCCATTGTTCCCAGTGGGAGTGATCCGACTAACTTGGTTCCAGATCCTAGTGATCAAGGAATTCATCTTGGAAGTAAAACTCCGAGACCGAGAAGTCGTTCAATGAAATTTATTGGTTATGGTTCAAGCACTGTTCTTGTACCCAATAAGAAGCGTTGAATTGATCCCAGTTGGAAGAAATGCTCCGATAACGATAAGAGGCATTATTCCGAGTGGGAGAGACGTTTAGGCTCAAAGACGGGATAAACAAGCCTAGACGAAAGTCAAAGGACTCAAACTTCTCCAAAGAAGTATCCCATCATGAAGAGTGATGACCTCACTCTAACAACTTTTGGCCTGCATTGGAAAGACCTCAAGTGGAGAAATGGAGGAAAATAATAAATGAGAGAGATCGCCTAAATGAAAGCCATTATAGTTTGTAGTTGATTTAACTGCTAACTACAGGGGCATAAAGATACAGTGAGTCCTGAAAGAAGGCTCACCACTGATGGAAAAGGTCGAGCGATACAAAGCTCGACTTATTGCGAAAGGCTGTACCCAAATTCGCGTAGTGGAATTTGACGAAACAAACTCACCAACTGTGCGTAAGACCACGGAAAGGGCCATTCATGGTCCTGGTCGCAGGTCTCGATTTCGAACCTCACCAAATGAGTATTAAGAACGCATTCTTCCTCGGAAATATGGAGGAAGAGATCTACATGGAGCAAACAGAGGGTTTCATTACTCCTGGCAACGAACGTAAAGTTTGTAAACTCCAAAGGTCCATTGACGGTCTTAAACAGTCGTCTCGGCAATGGTACCGCAGATTCCACGAGGAAATCGTAGAAAACGGATTTGTGAATCTTCACGAGGATCCATGCGTGTATTATAAGACCTCCGGGTCTAAGTATGTCATCTTAACCTTATACGTGGACGACATACTCATTGCTGTAAACGACGTGAGTTTTATGAACAAGTCAAAGTCCTGGTTGGCATGTGTATTTGAGATGAAAGACATGGGTGGGGCCACGTAAATCTTAGGCATTAAAATTGCTAGAGATCGAGCTACCCGGAAATTGTGTCTATCTCAATAAGCTTATATCAACAAAATGTTGAAAATATTCAGATTACAGGATACCAAACCCGTGGATACACCGGTAGTGTTTGGGTGCGCAATGTCAAAACGGACGGCCCCAAGAACCTGGCAGAGCGTGAACATATGAAGGGTGCAGAGTATTTAAGCATGGTCGGTAATTTGATGTACGCCATGCAATGCACCCGTCCGGATATCTGTTACGCCGTTGGCCTAGTAGCACGTTTCTAATCAGATCCTGGTTATCAACATTTAAAGACTGTAAAACGAATAATTCGTTATTTGAAAGGTACCGCCGACTACGAACTGTGCTATGAGGGCAAGAAGTTAGAATTGACCAGTTACAGTGACGCCGACCATGGTGGCGATCCGGATGATCGTAAGTCCACCACAGGGGGAGTGTTCCTCCCAGTCCTTGCTAATGCCGCCATTTCATGGACGAGTAAGAAGCAAACCTGTGTAGCACTATCCACGATGGAATCAGAATTCGTAGCTCTCTCTAAGAATGCACAAGAAGCGGCCTGGCTCAAAAGGCTTCTAACTGCACTGCTTGGTGGCGATGTCGAGAATAAACCTATGAAGGTCTTCTCTGACAATCAAGTAGCAATTGTGGCAGTTAAGAATCCGAAGTACT
Organism: Clarkia xantiana subsp. parviflora; assembly: GCA_036873135.1. Lineage (NCBI taxonomy): Eukaryota > Viridiplantae > Streptophyta > Magnoliopsida > Myrtales > Onagraceae > Clarkia > Clarkia xantiana. Next base: position 37,265,488 of record JAPTYO010000004.1, read on the forward strand.
ATTGTAGGACCAAACACATTGATGTGAAATATTTCTATGCTAAATCTATGGTAGAAGACAATATAATCACTACGGAATACTTGTCCACTGATAATATGATTGAGGACCCATTAACTAAACCACTACGCAGGGAGATATTCGAAAAGCACATAAAACTGCTTGGATTGCGTAGGGTTTAGAAATGACATGTATATGTCATAAAATTTTGATATTAGAAAGTTACATTTTGTAAGCGAAAGAATTGCAACTGAGTTTATGATCAATCGACGTCATAATGTCTTGATTACATCAGATTTTTGGTCTATAAACTAAGTTGTAGGAGGACGCAATCCTCTGCCAAAACTATGTAGAATGTGGGCCTTACCTCGTCACACAGGTACGAACTTCTTACGGTGGAGGGAGGCCTCTATCAGGCAAGACCGGCTAAGAATCAAGGGGATAAACCTGATTAAGCGAGACGATTATCTAGTTTCGAAGTAACTCGACACGATCTTCATTTTGTATATCGCCGTGATGAACTTCGTTCGTCATTAAACCATATTCTGGGCCAGATGAGAATCTGTGATAGCATGATTGACATATCCCTTTCCTGTCAACCCAAAAGGTTCAGGGTATGCTATCAACGCGTGCTTCATACTACGCGTGCCACGTTCGACCACGGAGTCACAACTCGGATGTGCTAGGAAGGAATCCTCGTGATTCTGGCAGGCACAAACTTCTTCACCTCGAGTGTGTGATTGATCCCAGGAGCATTAAGAAGAGGCACCTAAAAGTGTCCTCACGGACTCAGAACTCATATTTAAGGTCAGACTCAATGCTCACTTCCCAGTGTACGAGCGTAGTGCTAAACAAAAAGGCCCTGTGACCATGTCTTTTGAAACCGGTTGGGTTTGACTAAGGATATGAGCGATGAGGATGGTCAAGTTAACCTTTAATTCACCACCTCTTGTATTCACTTGGTGGCCACTAACCGGATATAAGTTGAAGATTGTGAATACTTGTACGGATGCCTTGGAGAACTGTTCCTATGCGGAAACTAGGCAGAAGGAGAATTATCAGTTGACTAGGATACATCGCGGTACTATATAAATGTTGTTTACAACAGGTTGATTAGAGATAAGGGAATCAACGTTCCGTGGGCGCTACAATACTCATAACAGATGAGTAGCATGATGCCCGTCGTATCCGCCGGTCACACGGCAAACCTCGTATGAACTGTTCCGAAGCAAGGACCAGATCGAAAGAGTGAAATGTTGATGCATATTTAGACAACTATACGTTAACAGGCACCCTCCCATTCCGGCGAGTGGGAGCTGTAAGCATATGGTGATGGGCGCCGTAATTGGTAGCCAAGGATATGTATAGTTTACCTAAGGAAATTAGGTACATGTCACATTAGGGTAATTGGGCTAGACCCAAATCCCAATTGACATAAGAGGCCCAAAATTGGGCCTCCCTATGCATAGTGGCCGGCTGAAATATTTGAGTGGGCAAAGTTGACTTTGTCCACTTTGCTCCTCCTATAAATACATGGTGTTAGGGGATTTTTAGGGTTAATCACTATTTCCTCATTAGAGTGTTTTAGAGAGAAAAACCCTCCACCCCACACAAGGGTTTCCCTATCCACCACTAAAGTGTGTGCCAATTTGCTTTCTAGTAAACACTCCAGAGATCTGTCCCCTGCCAACAATCGATCAGAGGCTTTGCTGTGGAGAACATACCACACAGGGATTCCTTAACCAGAACCTCTACGGGTGCAGATCGTGAACTCCATGCAGGAAGGATCTTGGGACTACAGACAACGTTTGAGGTATGTGCGAATCTTCCGCTGCGTAATTTCGATTACTAGCATGTACCATGATTTAGTATTCGTAGTGATTACTCCCCATAATCTAACAGCGCTCTAGCTGAAAAGGCTTATTACTGCGCTGCTTGATGGCGATATTGGGAGTAAACATGTGAAGGTGTTCTCTGACAGTCAAGCAGCGATTGCGGCAGTAAAGAATCCGAAGTACCATAGTAGGACTAAACACATTGATTTGAAATATAATTATGCTAAATATATGGTATAAGATAATATAATCAATTTAGAATACTCGCCCACTGATCATATGGTGGCGGACCCACTAACTGAACCATTACGTAGAGAGATATTTGAAAAGCATGTAAAACTGCTTTGATTGCGTAAGGTTTAAATGTGGGCATGTATCTGTGATAACATTTTTGATGAATTGGAAATTACATTTTGATAAATGAGAGAATTGCAATTTGAGTTTATGATTCATCGACGTCATAATGTTTGATTACATCGGATTGTACGGTCTATAAACTAAGTCGTAAGAGGACACAATCATATGCATAAATTATGTCGAATGTGGGCCTTGCCTTGTCACACGGGCACGGTCGTCTTGTAGGAGAGGTGGACCTCTTCCGAAACAAGACTGGCTAAGAACTAGTTGGGAAATTTGGTTATGCAAAATTATCATTTGGTTTCGGAAAAACAAGATATGATTTTCTTTTCCACTTCGCCAGTGATGAACTTTGTTCGTCATTAACAACATTCTGGTCTAGACGAAAGTCTGCGGTAGCATTATTGACATATCCCACACCTGACAATGTTCGGGTATGCTATCGACGCGTGCTTCATACTACGCGTGCCACGTTTGACCACGGGGTCATGCTCGGTTGTGCTAGATAGAATCCTCGTGATTCGGACGGGCGCAAACTTCTTCACCTCGAGCGCGTGATTGATCCCGGGAGCCTTATGAAGAGGCACCCAAAGTATCCTCATGGACTCAGAACTCATACCTAAGGCCAGGCTCAATGTTCGCTTCCCGACGTATCAGCGCATTGCTGAAGAAAATGACTAAGGGTATGAGTAATGGGGATGGTCAAGTTCACCTGTAATTCACTGACTCTTGTATTCACTAGGTGGCCACCAACCGGATATTAGTTGAAGGTTGTGAAAACTTGTGCAGAGCCTTAGAGAAGTATTCCTATGTGGAAACTGGGCAATTGGAGAATTAACAGTTGACCAAGGATACAGCGCGATACAGATTGATGTTTTTAACATGTTGATTTATGATAGGGAATCAACGTTTCGCGGGCGCTACAACACTCCTAACAGATGAGTAGCACAATGTCCGTCGTATCTGTTGGTCGCACGGGAAACCTCGTATGATCTATTCGAAAGCAGGGGCAGGATCAGAAGAGTGAAATGTTTGTGCGAATTGGACAACAATACATTAACAGGCACCCTCCCATTCCGGCGAGTGAGAGCTGTTAGCATATGGAGATTGGGCGCCGTAATTAGGAGCCCATTAATATGTATATGTTACCTAAGAAATTAGGTAAATGTCACATTAGGGTAATTGGGCTTGACCTAAATCCCAATTGACATGAGAGGCCCAAATATTGGGCCTCCCTTATACAAGGCCGGCCGAAACTTGGTGTTAGGGGCAAAGTGGACTTCTGTCCACTTTGCTCCTCCTATAAATAAGGGTTGTTAGGGTTTTCTTAAGGGTAATTCACAATTACTCCAAAGTGGTGATTTGAGAGAAAAACCCTCATCCCTAATGTTAGTTTCGACCGAACCATATTGCACTACCAAGGGTATGCCAATTTTCTTGGAGAAAATAACTCTGGAGATCTGTCCCTGCCAAGAATCGATCAGAGGCTTGCTGTGGAGCTAATACCGCGTAGTACTTCCTTAACAAGAATTTTTACGGGTTCCATCCGGTGGATCGCGAACTCCCTCAGCAGGATCCTTGGGACTACGGAAAGGGTTTAAGGTATGTGCACATCTTCCACTGCGTAATTCTGATTACAAGCATGTGCCTTATTTATGTTTCCGTAGTAGTCAACCCCGTAATCCAACAAGAGGTTCCTGAAGCCTACGCAGCAGTGGCTGGAGGATATCTGTGAGGTGGGTCATGACCCGCCGGAAAAGATTGGTTCGGCAGATTCGAGTTTTATGGAGGGTCTTAGCAACTGCGGGGATGCATGAGAGTTCAGGAGGATGAAGTCTCGGCTCATTTCGGGTCCAAAAGAAGAAGAAGGTTCCTCTCCTGGCGGCTGCACTCAATTAGACTTTAGGGTTTTGTTTTGTTTTGTTTTTGTATTTATTGGTGAACCGGTGGACCGGCCAGTCCTGTAAAAACCGGCCGATTCACCGACAAGCTGGCTATCGAACCGGGTTCGCTTTAATCCTCCGGATTTGCTCAAACCGGTGGAGGCCCCGATTTCGCTTCGAACTCGGTCGGACCGCCGGTCTGGTTCTGATAACAGTGCCTGAGACGTCTCCTGTCATCATTTTTTTAAGAGGATAGTTGGCGTCGAGTTACCTTTTGTGGAAGCCAATTTCGTATTTGGGGTCATTTTCTTCATATTGGCGGTGTTTGTAGTTTTTCGAAGAGTTAGTATTATGACTAAACTCCTTTATCATCGTCGACTATTGGGAGTCGAGGAGTTAGTGTTATGACTATGCTCCTTTATCGTCGCCGGCTATTGGGAGTCGAGGGGTTAGTGTTATGACTAAACTCCTTTGTAGATGTTGACTATCGAAAGTCGAGGAGTTAGTATTATGACTAAGCTCCTTTATCGTCACCGACTATTGTGAGTCGAGGAGTTTGTGGTATAATTAAACTCATAGCTCCTTTATCGCCGCCGACTATTGGGAGTCGAGAAATTAGTCTTATGACTAAACTCCTTTTTAGATGGCGACTACCGTTAGTCGATAAGTTAGTATTATGACTAAGCTTCTTTATCGTCGCCGACTATTGGGAGTCGATAATTTAGTGTTATGACTAAACTCCTTTGTAGATTGCGACTATCGGAAGTCGAAGAGTTAGTATTATGACTAAGCTCCTTTATCAAGGCCGACTATTGGGAGTCGAGGAGTTGGTGTCATGATTAAACTCCTTTGTAGATGTCACTATAAGAAGTCGAGGAGTTAGTATTATGACTAAGCTCCTTTATCGTCGCCGACTATTGGGATTCAAGGAGTTATTTTTATGACTAAACTCCTTTTGTAGATGGCGACTATCGGAAGTCGAGGAGTTAGTATTATGACTAAGCTTCTTTATCGTCGCCAACTATTAGGAGTCGATGAGTTAGTGTTATGGCTAAACTTCTTTTGTAGATGGCGTCTATCGGAAGTCAAGGAGTTCTGCGACACAAACGATGGAATGAACCTGCATCTTTATTCATTACTTTATTAAAAATGTTAATACATATCAAAAAGATTTTAAACATGGAATTTCTTCAGATTCTCGACATTAAAAGTCATGTGGAGGTGTTTCCCCTGAGAATCTTCTAATTCGTAGGGGTTGGGACATGGTGTATCAATGATAATGTAAGACCTTCCCATTTAGGTACCATATTTCTTCATTGGTCGGCTATTATGAACTCGTTCCTTTGCAATACTTTTTAACCTAGAAAGAATTATCGCCGCCCTACTTTTCGGTTGAAATATCAGGCGGTGGCTAACTTCATTCTTCCTTGTGTTTCTTCTGATGCCTAAATTTTTTCGTCGACGAGGTCAAGATCGAGCTTCCTTTGTTCCCATTTCGGTGGACTTCATAGGTAGCTATCCTTTGAGAGATATTCGCCACTTCTACGAGTGAGACGACTTCTGATCCATAGACCATGCTGAATGGGGTTTCTCCTGTAGCCGTCTTGGGATAGGTTCTAAGAGCCCAGAGCACCTGGTCTAGTTCTTCTACCAAGTTTCCTTTCAAAGTTCCACCCTCTTTTTTAGTCCATTGATGATCGTTTTGTTGGCTGCTTCCACTTGTCCATTCGTCTGTGCACGATGGACAAAACCAATCGATGCTTGATGAGCATGTCGTCACAAGAGTCGACAAGCTCTTCACTGGAAAATTGGGGACCGTTGTCGCTGATGAAGATTTTTGGAACCCCATATCGACATATGATTTGTTCACAGATGAAATTAATCATTTGCAATGCAGTTGTCAGCGCCAAATCTCTTACTTCGATCCATTTGGAAAAATTGTCGATGGCGACTACAATATACGTTCGCTGACCCGTTGACTTAGGTAGAGGACCTATGAGATTGATTCCTCATTTTACAAACGGGAAGCGCTCATCATGGGCGTGAGCTCTGCTAGTGGTCTTGTTATCTTTGGAGGCGTAAACTTGACAAGCTGGGCAAGCCTGTACAAGTGTCGTCACCTCTTTTCTCATTGTCGGCCAATAAAACCCTTGTCGTAAGGCCTTTTGAATTAACACCCTTGCCCCTTCATGGCGCCCAGCATCTCCTTTGTGTAAGTATTCCATAATTTTTTTCCGGATGAGGGGCCGCTACACAACGGAGGCAAGGCGTCAAGAATCCTTTTTTGTAGAGGTATCCATCAAGGATTATAAATCGTCCGGCCAGTCATTGGATCTTAGTTGTCGCCAAGGAATCGTCAGGGATATCTCCGCCCTTCCAAGTAAGCTTGAATAGGAGTTATCAAAGAAGCTTGAACTTGTAAGTTGAGAACGCCTGCCCCTATCTCAGTGGTTGAGTAAAAGGAACGTTCAACAAAGTGCACTGGTGTTGGGATGACTCCACCTAGAGCGAATTTGCTGAGAGCATCAGCCTCTTGGTTGCTTTTTCTAGGGATAGCCTCTATTTGAAAATGAGGCATGTCCTGAACAAGTCACTTTACTTCTTCTGAATATTTTTCTTATTATCTGTTTTGGCGACGTAGACTCCCTTGATTTGGTTGACAATCAACTCAGAGTCGAATCAAACCCTTAGGTTAGCAATTCTCATACCTCTATCCTGATCCTGTTAACAATACTTCATATTCAGCTGCATTGTTGGTGGCACAGAAGGTTAATGCTAACGCACATAAGAGTGGTTCTCAGTCGGGTGGTGCTAGCACCAATCCTGCCCCACATCCTTGTGCAGATGACGATCTGTATTTATATAAAAGCCAAGGCAGGGTTTCATTGGCCAATTCTCCGGTGTCGCCTTCACATGCTCCTCATGAGGGGGGATTACTGGCTTTGCATCAGGTGTTACTATTTTTTATGCTATGAAGCCGGCGAGTGCTTGCCCATTGATACCCTTTCGAAGCTCGAAATATATTCGGAATTCGCTCAACTTCACTGCCTATTTCACCATTCTCCCTGAAACTTCTGGTTTCTGTAGGAGTTTTTTCAAAGCTTGATTAGTAAGGACCGTGATTTCATGGGTGTGAAAGTAAGGTCGTAGCTTCATAGCCGCTATGAGTAATGCATACAAATACTTTTCAGTCTCCATGTAATTTGCCTTGCCAACGCCAAAAAGCTTACTGACATAGTAGACTGGTATTTGAATATTGTACGTTTCTTTGATGAGTACAAAGCTCACTGCTCCTGAACTTACACTCAAATAAAGGAAAAACGGGTCTTATGGAATTGCTTTGACAAGGCGGGAAGTGAATGGAGGTGCTTCTTTATGTTGTTGGAAGGCTTTCTTACATTCTAGGAAGGACGACTATCAACCCGAACGTAATAGTCGCGTCCACATCTCATCAGAAGGTGAAGTTCTTAACTCCACATGGAGTGAAGTGTTAGGCGAACAAAAATCAACACAAAAGTGCTATGTCAATGCTATGAAGAGGAAGGCGCAACAAGGCTCAAGCATTGCAGTGATGGGAACACCAAGCAAAGGAAAAAATCCTCAACGAGTTTGGAAGAAGTGGAGTGCAATGAAGAAATGGGCATATGGGCAATCGCTGCGTCTAAGCAAGAAAATAAGCTATAAATTGTGGATAAGAATGCCAGTAAGAGAGGCGGGAACACAAGGGGTTTCGACCCAAGAAAGCCGAGAAAGGCGATCCGAAACAGCTGAAGAACAATTGGAGAGGAGAACCAATATACCGATCGAGTGGGAATTTCACCACGTCGATGACATCTGGCAGCGCCTGGGTGAGACCATAAGAATTTACTTTGCAATATTCTCGAAAAATAACGTCCCGCTACATGCAACAAAGGGAGAGGTCATCCGAACCTTTTTCAGAAATTTTAGGAACTCACATATAAAATACTTTGGGGGCATGTACGTGGTTGTGACAACAAATACAATGCGAGAGTTTCGAGGCCGGATAGATGAAGCCATGAAAAGAGAAGAGGATGAATTGAAGCCTAACAGTCTCATGACCGAAGAAGAAGCCAATGAAGAGTTAGAAAAAATCGACCCCATGAATGAAGAAGACGCTGTGTTGGAAAATGTAACAGGTGTCAGGGTTGGGTTCACGCCGTTGAACGCAAGCCTGGAACAACTGCACAATGAAAGTCTGTGGTACTTGTTACCACCCCAAAGCAGGGAGGAGCGAGCCTTTGTAGGCAGCAACACAGCTGAGTGGTTTCAACACCACGAGACATGGGGGTACCACACGAATGATTGCATGGTGTTGAAGATTTAAGTTGAATGTCTTGTCCGTCAGGGAAGGCTAGATGAATTCATGGCGCCTCGCTCTTGAACGGAGCAGTCCTTGCAAAAGGCCTTGTCGACGTATCTTTTTAAATATCCTTGGATTTATGTTTCGAAGAATGAACTCCCTATGTGGAGAGAATATCTTGTAGATGGTAGCATTTATATTTTCTATGAACGGTCCTAAACGGAGATCTTCGGACTCCGCATTGTAAATACTATGAATGACAAGTTTTATGAATGTTTTTGATGTGACCAGGTCATATATCATTCACACACTACTTAAGTAAATCACCAAGAAGTGGAATCTCTAACAAGACGCGCGCGTCCATCAAGGTTATATACAACCTCCGAGTTGTTTTGGTCTGATCACCCAACAGTGTTATTGAAGTGGCGTGATTGGAATCAACACCAAGTTCACGTTCACTATACCCTTGGTATTTCTATATTGGGATGGTACTTATTGAAGTGGCGTGATTGGAATCAATACCAAGTTCACGTTCACTGTACCCTTGGTATTTCTATACTGGGCTAGTACTGATGGAGTAACACAGATACCTTGGAATTAACACCAGGTATGAGGACAAACTATACGGCGGCTCGTACACTTATGTGATGCGATTTCTATATGCCTCAGGGAGCTAACTCTAAGGAGATATTTGAATATCACAATGTCCAGTCTACTATACTAAGTAGCAGTGACCTACCACAGATTGCATGTCGTAATGACCTCTGACTAGGCTGATGAAGATGCAAGAATAGCGAACTTTGGCCTACACGCCCAAAACGCACCAAATCATGCAAGTCGCGTCTTGCCACAACGTAAGATTGAATCATCAAGTAACGGTTATTGCACTACGGCAGACTCAATCATGTCGTGACCTTGCTTCGGAAAAGCCAAGTAATGGTCATACAATGAAAAAACACATCAAAATAATTTGCAAGTAGCATCTTGCAACAACGCCATATCTTGGAAAAACCAAGCGGCGGAAAAATGCACTCGCAAGTAGCACCTTGCCAAAACGCTATCTCGAGGTATCGAGTAAGCGGCTTAAAACATACCAAACCAAGCAAGTAACGTCTTGCCATAACGCCAAGCCTTGGAATACCAAGTCGCGGAAAATGCACTAACTTTTGCAAGTTGTATCTTGCCAAAACGCTATCTCAAGGCATTGATTAAGCGGCTTAAAACGTACCAAATTAAGCAAGTAACGTCATGCCACAACGCTACCATGAGTCATCAAGTAAGCGGTAAAGTGCACATCGCAAGAAGCGTCTTGCCAAAACGCTAACCCAATGCACTGAGTAAGCGGCTTAAAACGTACCAAATTACGCAAGTAACGTCTTGCATTAACACTACCTCGAGGCATCAGGCAAGTGGTTAAAACACGCCAAACTAGAAAGTAGCATCTTGCTAACAACGCTAGCTCGAGGCATTAGATATGTGGTTACAAAACATGTCAACACCGCACAAGTAGCGTCTTACTAATAATGCTATGTCGAGGCATCAGACAGCGGATGAATGTCATCATTCACGATGAACACTTTTTGAATGACGCCATGCCTTGGTAACAACCAATAGAGGCACATGCGAGCTTAGTGCTCAAGTACCATTGACCATGAATGTAATAAACGTCATGACCGACATACAACCGGCATGGCAAGTATGACAATGCCTCGAATAAAATAGGGTACAACAAAGTCGTGACAAACACGTACTATCAAGCTAAGACCGACATACAACCGGCATGGCGAGTAACAACCGACGAACACACATTATCAAGTTACGACCGGCATACAACCGACGCGTAACAACGACCTTGGGTAAAAGAGGATATGACAAGTTGTTCAAACACACACAACCAAGCAAGCATGGCCCAAAGCAACGAGACAAGCATGACAACAAGGGTATGAAATACTACGAATTGTTTATATAACCATAATGTCTAAATATGTTTTGGACAGGTTTCATGTAAAATATAGAAGGACGGCATGTATGCTCAATTCCCAAAATAAGTGTTTCTAAATAACAAAGCATAATGAAAAGAGAAACGGCTATCTACAAATATGATAGAGATGTCAGCTCATCAATCTGAGGCGGCAAGCTCGCCATCACCGTCATGACCCAATGGAGTCGTGTCTGCAAAATCACCCGAGGAAGTCGAAGAAGAAGCACACTTCTCTTTTCTTCTCTTGGGGGGGGGGGGGGGTTCAATCCTCACCAAGAAGCGCACTCAAATGTGCGGAAGCAAAGCCAGCAAAATCACAAGGCTGGCTAAGATCGAAGAAGGGGTCGATGGAGTAAATCTGAACAGCAAGCTCCTCGCCATAGTCAGATATTATGTCATGGCACTTCGCCTTGGCATCCTCCTCGAACTCGGGAGACGCCTTGTACTGAGTAACACCACAAAGAATCGCCTCTTCAGAATTCTTCAAGATAGCCTTCGCCAAGTGGTCGCATGCCGCCATGGCCTCGTCTTCCTTCTCCTTGCAAAGTCGAGCAACTTTGGCTTCAAGGGAGGCAATGCGACCTTGATAAAAAAAACTTAGAGGATTCAAAAGTGGAACCCTTCTCCTTCATAACATGAACTGTCTCCTTGAACTTCTCCAACTCAGACTATTGGAGGTTAACCTTCTCGGTTAGCTCGACTAAGAAAGATGACATGTTAACCATGTCGGCAACCACCTATATTCAAAAAGCATGTGTCAAGTAACAAAGATAGTGCAAATGAAATATGAAAAGAAGATATACTTGTGGGGGCGTATCAAGATAGTGCCTCGCGAGCAAAGCGCTATCCCGCTGGACCTGTGTCAGGGACAGCTCGACGATCAACAGGGGGCACGAGTGCACTCAATATGCACACGCCGACCTCAGGGGTCACAAAGGGAGACAATCGATCAAAATGGTAACTATCTGTAGAAGCGAAAGGCACCCAACTGGAGCCTACGACATCACCTTCGAGAGGACGGACCAGGTCCTCCCGGGATAGCACAGGGAGCCGAATGCGCCCTACACATCAGTACATGAATGATACATAACATGAAGAATGAAAAATTAAGGTCAATGACTCATACCTTCAAATTTCATCGCCGAACCAGGAGCAGATATGTCTAACAAGACATCAGCATATGAAGCAATCTCCTCAACTAAGGCAGCAGCCTTCCCCTTGTCGACAACAGGGACATAAGGAACGACATCCTTCTCTTTATCGCAAGAAAAAGTTGGTAAGGAACAACAAGTGGAGTAGCCTTCCTCTTCCGGCTGGAGGTTTCTTTCGAACCTCCACCTTCAAGGATAGACTTCTTCAAATTTGGCGCATTCACAGCCTGGTCTGCACCAACAACTTGCCCTAAAAAAACAAGGAAGACAACATGAGAACAACTATGACATAAAGAGTATAAAAATAATAGCAATTAAACATCTATACATAATTGAAGCCTAGGGTGTTGGATTACGGGGACGTAATACTACGGAATGCTAAACGTGTACTAGTAAGTAATCTAATTACGCAGCGGAATAATGTACACATACCTCAATAGCTTTCCTGCCCAAGAACGTTGTGGAGGAAGTTCTGATCCTCCGGTTGGAACCCGTACAAGTTCTTCGTGAGAAGAAGTCCTACGCGGTATAAGCTCCACAGCAAATCCTCTGATCGATTCTTCAACGGGGACAGAACCTCGGACTGATGTGCACCGAAAATATCAACTAAGGGTTAGAGTGTTTCTCTCAAGTTCCTCAATGGAGGGACTTATTAATTTGATTGATGTGTTAAACCCCTTAGGATACCCCCTATATATAGCATTGGTGGAGTGGAAAAAAGTCCACTCCAACCAATGTGGTACATGGTTCGGCTGAACCATGCTAATTAAGGGGGAGGCCCAATTTTGGGCCTCCCATGTCAATAAGAGATTGGGTCTGGTCCAATTAACCTAATGTGACAGTTACCTAATTAACTTAGGTAATTTCCTTAACATTGACGGGCTACCAATTACGGCGCCACGTCACCACCTGCTAACAGCTCCCACTCGCCGGAATGGGAGGGTGCCTGTTAATGTATTGTTATCCAATAACATCAAAATTTCAGTCTTCAGTCATTGTCTCCGTCTCCGAATAGTTCATACGAGGTTTGCCGTGTGAGCGGCGGATACGACGGGCATCGTGCTACTCATCTGTTAGGAGTGTTGTAGCGCCCGTAGAACGTTGATTCCCTTTCGTAAATCAATCCTGTCAAAAATAAAATATGTACCGCACTGTATCCTTTGTCAACTGATAATTTTCCAATTGCCCAGTTTTCCACATAGGAATACTTCTCCAGGGCATCAGTACAAGTGTTCATAACCTTCAACTAATATCCGGTTGGTGGCCACCTTGTGAACACAAGAGTCGGTGAATTATAGGTGAAAATGACCATCCCCATAGCTTATACCCTTAGTCTAACTCAACCGGTTTCCAAGACGTGGTCACTGGCCGTTTTCTTTGGCTCTACGCTCGTACGCCGGGAAGCGAACATTGAGCTAGACCTTAGGTATAAGTTCTGAGTCCGAGAGGATACTTTGGGTGCCTCTTCATAAGACACCCGGGATCAATCACACGGTCAAGGTGAAGAAGTATGCGCCTTTTGAATTACAAGGATTCTAGCTAGCACAACCGAGCATGACCCCGTGGTCGAACATGGCACGCGTAGTATGAAGCACGTGTCGATAGCACACCTGGACAAGCTAGGGGTGGGATATGTCAATCATGCTATCGCGGAGTCTTTCATCTGGCCCTGAATGTGATTTTAATGATGGACAGAGTCCAACACGACGATTTATAAAAAGAAGATTAAGTTATGCTATAAGCGTGACCAAATTATCGTTTCGTTTATCCGGGTTTATCCCCCCTGGTTCATAGCCAATCTTGTTGTGGTAGAGGTTCCCCTCTCCTACAAGATGACCGTGCCTGTGTGACGAGGCAAGGTTCACATTTGACATAATTTTGGTGGAAGAGTTTTACTTCTTCCTACGACTTAGTTTATAGACCGAAAAATCCGATGTTATTTATCATTATTACGTCGATAGATCATATACTCAATTTGCAGTTCTTTTATTCAATCGAAATATTATTTCAAATGTCAAAATACCATCACTCATACTAGCCACTTATTAAGCCCTACGAAATCCAAGCAGTTTTACGTGCTTTTCGAAAATTTCTCTACGTAATGGCTTAGTTAATGGGTCTGCGACCATATTGTCTGTGGACAAGTATTCTAAAGCGATTATATTGTCTTCCACAACTGATTTGGAATAATTGTATTTCACATTAATGTGTTTGGTCCTATTATGGTACTTTGGATTCTTAACTGCTGCAATGGCTGCCTGACTGTCGGAGTATACCTTCTCAGGTTTGCTCTTCTTGTCAGTGCCAATTTAATGCAGTAAGAAGCCTTTTCAGCCAGACTGCTTCTTGTGTGGTTTTAGAAAGGGCAACGGATTTTGATTCCATAGTGGAAAGCGCGACACATGATTGCTTCTTTCTTACCCATGATAATGTAGCATCAGCAAAGAGGAAAACTCCCTCTGTGGTGGACTTACGATCGTCCGGATCGCCACCATAAAAGGGTTGGCCAACCCATCTCCCCTAAGGAGGGGTTGGGTGGCCACACCCAACCCTTGCTCTTGGGGGTCGGATTTTCTCCCTGCCCCCAAGGGCCCCGGCTCCATTTTCCGACTCCCACACTTGGACTATTCCCGCCAACCTCTCCATGCTTTAAGGTTTTAATTATGTGATCAAGGACAAATTAATTGTGTTTAAAGGTTAACGACGTCATTAAGCCACCTTAATGACACCGTTGCCTATAAATACATCCCCTCCACCATTCATTTGACAATCTTGGCTAAGTAAGCAATTTAGCTCTGACTTCTCTCTAGCTTTATCTCTCTAAAAGCGACGTTCTGACTTAAGCATCAGAGAGGGTTCATCAAGCACCACCCCCCCCCCTCCGTGCTTGATATTGCCCCTCTTGCAGGGCACGAGGAGAGAAGCGAGGAAGCAGAAGGACACGGATCAGAACGACAGGACCCAAGAACACTGAACCCGTAGTTTCACCAGTGAGGAGTAAGGTTTAGGCCGACGACCCGATGACCTAAAACTTAGAACCTAACAGTTACGATGACATATTTAGACCCGGAGATCTTGGTGTAAACGCAGGGATCCTCGTGAAGATTCACAAATATGTTTCCAACGATTTTCTCGTGGAATCTGCGATACCATTGCCGAGACGATTGTTTAAGCCGTAAATAGATCTTTGGAGTTTGCAAAATTTACGTTCTTTTGCCTGGAGTAATAAAACTCTCTGACTGCTCTATATAGATCTCTTCCTCCAGGTTTCCATGGAGAAATGCGGTCTTTAACATCCATTTGATGCAGGCTCGTGGTCGAGGCTTGCACTAAGGGCAAGGATGGCCCTAACTGTGGTGTGACACATAGTTGGTGAGTATGTTTCATCAAAGTCCTCTCCGTGAATTTGGGTATATCCTTTCGCAATCGTTCGAGTTTTGCACCACTCAAATTTTCCATCAGTAGTGAATTATAAAATTTCACTTTCTAGCTCTGTGGTTAGCATGTTAATCAACTAAAGACCAAAACCGAATACATTCTAATTTAGGCATTTTCATCCTCCATTGTTTTCCTCCATTCCAACGTTTGAGGTTCTTCCAATACTTGTTGAACCGTCACTGGTTCGTGAACGAATGTCTCACTTGATGGGATACTTATTAAAAGAAGTTTGTTGCCTTAGACTAAGCCTAGGCTCGATAATCTCATCTTAAGTCTGATCGTTACTCCCACTCGGAATAATGCTTCTTTTCGGAGCATTACTCCCACTGGGAACAATGGCAGTGCTTGAACTTTTGGTCTACAACTTACTTAGAATGACCTCTTGGTCTCAGGATTTTACCTCCGAGATTTATTCCTTGTTTACTAGGATCTGGAATCAAGTTAGTCATTTCCTCCCACTAAGAATAATGGGTAGTTGTGACGACTATTGGATTTTCATCCAATGGTTCAGCATTATGATTATCAGGTCCGACTTGATTGGCATTAACATTTAGTGATGATTATGTGAGGGGAGTGAGCCCTCCCACTGGATTTATCATGAGGACGTTTCCATCATCATTTACCATATCATTCACTAATGTATGCACTAATGCTATATCACTCTCCCACTCGAAGTAAGTGGGACTTGAGAATCTCAGTTATCCATTTTAATCCGATCAGTACTTTAGTTCGTTTCGTTCCGCAAAGTATTGGAAGTCCATCCTCAAATTTCTATAATGTGTCATGTTCGACTACGTTACGATTAATCCAAGCTAATCTTAAACTTGTATTCTTTTAAGAGTAGACCATACTCTTGATAAATACATGTTTAATGTGCAAATTAATGATGTTTTATGATAAGGTTTCACCCGTATCATTTCTTAGCTTTTAAGGTAACGCTTCAACCGATTTTATTAGAACATAGTGTTACATTAATATGAATCAACTTAATTTCATTCCGTGGGAATAACTAATGTTGAGTTCTAACATAATGTAATTTTAAACTATGTTTCTTGGAGTATTTAATAATATGATTGCTTAGCCAAACTTTTCGTTAAAGGCCTATAGTGGGAGTGTCATTTTACTGACTACTTCCTTTTGTTTATCAACTCATCTAGAGACTTATCCACCTCATGGACTATGCATTTGAGCTTCTGCTTAATGTTGTAGTTGATGTACTACTTGATCGTAGTAGCTTTAAAGCGTACTTCTAACCATGGTAGTCATCAATGAGTTATTTCCAAGGAATCATAAACGAAAATTAGCATTTATACATTAAAACACTTCATTATTAATTTTGTACTTTAAAACGACGTGTTCCTTCTTTCGAGGTACACGCGTGTATGGCGCATAAAACCAGTTTTATTCTGTGGTTTAAATCGTTTCATTTTCAAATTTAATATCAAATCAGTTTTTCATGCACATTAACCGGGGAATTTATCATTTAATGGAGTACTCAATAGCAAATAAGGATGTATTAGCAATGTGTTGAATAACGTTAATAATAAGATTAAAACGAACGATGATAAATTCAATACTCAACTTAAGTATTCTCGAATACTTAGGAAAAATATTATGATCCTTTACGGAACTTCTTTGAGAGTATATTAAAATAAAAAAGAAGTTTTAGCAACTTTAAAGATAAAAATCTCTCATTCTATCTTTATTCTACTGGGGCATCCTCGATCAGGTCGTTGCTTCTGTTTCTCGGTTCTGTAATTCAAAAGAAAAATGAATTACTCTCGAGTGTTTAGAAGCGGAAGAGAATGAATGATTTTAATCATCTTTTCTCTTTGAGTACCTTAGGAGGATTGGTACAGGCAGCAGCCAGGTGTCCTTTTACACCACACCTAAAATACGTTCGAGTTTCTTCTTTTCGTGTTTGTTTTGCTTGCCCTTTCTTGCCACCAGTTTGTTTGCATTTAAAATTCTTTTGGGTTTTGTTTGCCACAAACTTCTTAGTTTTATTCTGAGGACTTTTGCCCTTTCTCTTGCGCTTTCCCTTTCGTTCGGCTGGCGCGGAGGATGCAATATGCATTTCATACCTAGACTTTTCAGCCCTGAGCCTATCCTCTTCCAGCTCAAGATGAACTTGCACCTTCTCGAGGGTGTCGAGATGGGTGGCATGGGTAAGGCTCATTTTCATGATGTTCCAAGAGTCGGGTAAAGAGCGGATCATGTAATTGATTTGTTGTTCCTCAGACAGATTTTCACCTGCTTCCTTGAGATCAGCGATCAAGTTACACACATGCATAACATGATCCTTCATCGTATGCTTGGGATTCATTTTATATGAGTCAAGAGCGATGTTTAACGATCGCTTTTGGGCTATGGTGTAAACACCGAATGTTGCCTTAAGACCATCCCAGAGGTCTTTGGCAGTTCCCAAATGATCAAACTTATAGAGAATCTCATCTTCCAGCATAGATAACAAGGTGAAACGAACATCATGATCCCTAACTTCCCATTCATCATAGAATGTCTTTTGCTCTTCCGTGAGGTCTCCCTCAGGCCTAGTCTGTTTTGTGGTCAAATGATCAAGTCCTCTTATTTCAGAAATTATCATCTTAACTCGTTTATTCCATATCTTATAGGGTTAAGAACCTATGAAAGGTCTTAACTATCACCCATGTTAACGGGAGAGATCTGAAATTTCAATTTTGTTGATTTGAGGTTTTCCGTCCATTTTTAGGGTTAAATTTAACAAAATTGTGTGAAATGACATTTTTGCCCCTTTAATATTTTTTTTATTTAATATCTTATTTAAGTAAATGTGAAATGACAATTTTACCCCTAAAGTCAAATTAAAACCACCCAACTCCGGCCACCGCCACCCGACTCCGGCCACCACCACCCGACTCCGGCCACCACCACCCGATTCCAGCCACCACCACCTCGACTCCGACGACCACCACCTCGGCTCCGGCGACCCGACTCCGGCCACCACCTCAGCCATAAAGCTCCGATCGGAGCCCAATCGGGGCCGGTGGCTCCGATTTGGGCCCAATCGGAGCTTTGGTGGTGGTCGCCGGAGTACGGTTGGTGGTCGCCGGAGTACGGTTGTGGTCGCCGGAGTACGGTGGTGGTCGCCGGAGTACGGTTGGTGGTTGCCGGAGCTGGGTTGGTGGAGTCGTGGTGGCTTCAAGGGCATTTTGGTCTTTTCACTTCAAGCATGTGAGGGGCACACTTGATAGAAGGGCATTTTTGGAAATTTATTTTATTTCTGGTCACATGCCAAGCATGTGACCAACTTTCGTTAGTTTTAACGGAAAAAACTAACGGAGACCGCTGTTATCAACAAAACTGAAATTTCAGACATCCGTTATTAACTTTTTAAATTTCAGACCTCTCCCGTTAACATGGGTCATAGTTCAGACCTTTCATAGGTTCTTAACCCTATCTTATAATTACTACTATTCAAACTTATTCCCTTGTTCAACTGGGAAATGACATTTCTAGTTGCAGCCATCGATACTAACACATTGATAATTATGCAAAGTTAGGGAGACAATAACATTTTGACAGAATTGCAAACATCATATTATCTATTAAGATGGAATACGACGAATAGTGATCCTTCAGTCACTAAACCAAACCGACCGCCAGTAAACCGAGGGAAGGGGGTGTTGTGAAAGAGTTCACGCTATTGTCGTCTTCAATCTAATAGATCAGTCTTTTGAAAAAAAGTTATTATTTTGCAAATTACCGGAACGGGAATTTTCAAATAAGCATACCCGATCTTGGCTTTCCCATTGTCCTTTTTTATTTTGTAGAAATTTTCCGATAATTTATGCAAGCATAATATTATATCACGCCATAAACATCGAACAAACCAAAACAGCATGCTTACGCGTCATGCGTCTAATGTTCCTTAGCATACATAATTTTACTTAAAGTAAATTACCACATGCTTTCATTCATGAACATTCTAGCATATGTGTCAAAACATGCAATATCCCATACATCATGCATAACTGGCGACTAGTATTTTCAGTTTTGAAAATATTAGGGGCTGACTTGCAACTCATGCTTACAATCAATCATGCGAAATATCTTGACATGGAATCTAGGCAATTTCAATCAGCATAGCATGTCTATACTATTGCGCATACCATATATTTAAATCCCAGAGCTCAATGCTCGCAATTTATTATCCAGCTAGTTTGACTTAGTCAAGACGACAGTTCTAATATATGTTGCAGAAAGTAAACAATTGCAATTCAGCCCACTAATTTAATCCAATCCCAAAAACATGCATATCCGAGATCCATCCCCATAATCGTAACCATGTATTAGGGTTTTATCCAAAAACGTGTTAAAACGTAAACCCTAAGAGCACTGTTTAGGTTAACTTTTAAAGTTCGAAAACATTTTGGATTTAAAATTTGACATCCTATTTTATTGAACATTTAAAATTTCCCAAAACTTTAAAATTTGGTACGGCCCAATTTAAAATCCGGTCTGAGTCGGTCTAATTTTAAAAATCCGGTTTGGTCCGAAACGGTTCAATAAAATAAGATTGTGGTTCGTTTCATCACTCGAAACCGGTTCGGTTTAGATTCACTTAGTAACTTTGGTCCGACCTGACCCGACTAGGTCGACCCGATTAAGAAAACCGGATTGGTTTAACCCGTTCCGGTTTTGCAAATTGGACCGGCCCGATAAACTCATTGGGTTCGGCCGAAACATTTCTTTTTGGGCTAAATAGAGTTTTAAATTCCATAAAAACTTAACTTAGCCCACGAGAAACATTAATTATGTAAAACAATTTCCAATATTGCTAATATATATATATATATATATAATTCGACACTTATATATTATTAATATATATAAATATTGTCAAGATTCTATCTTTAAGATATAAATCAATTAACAATATAAATATATATATATATATATATATATATATCTTCTTAATCTTTTAAGTAACCAAATCCTATCAATATATCTTTATCCCTATCGTTTAGCTAAATATATTAATAGTTTATATATTTTACTATATAATGTGAATCTTTCCTTATCTTTCCAATTTATAAAATTAAAATATGGTAACAAGTATATCCATATACTAGGGCCGGCCGAATTTTACTTACCTGTACCCTAAGAAATTAAAAATTTTACCTAATAATTCACCTAGGGTTTTCGGCACAAACATGAAAAATTGGAAAAGTTGTCAAATTTTAAGATCAAACCATAACTTGATCATGAATCCAAAAAGTGTTCTTGATAAAACTCATCGTGTTCTTGAAAATCATGAACATCAAACTCAAATTCAAACCTAAAATTCGGTTTTGATCTATAAAAACATGTAAATTCCGAAAATTTTAATTTTTTAAAGATCAAACACATGATTTCTTGTTTAAATTTTCGGAAATACCTTGGTGTTAAACATAAAAATTTCAATTTTTCAAGGTTCAAGAACATCAGTTTATCAAAAATTTAAGAACTCCTAACCTTGCTCTGATACCACTATTGGATTACGGGGACGTAATACTAAAGAATGCTAAACGTGTACTAGTAAGTAATCTTATTACGCAGCGGAATAATGAACACATACCTCAATAGTTTTCCTGCCCAAGAACGTTGTGGAGGGAGTTCTGATCCTCCGGTCGGAACCCGTACAAGTTCTTCGTGAGAAGAAGTCCTACGCGGTATAAGCTCCACAGCAAATCCTCTGATCGATTCTTCAACGGGGACAGAACCTCGGACTGATGTGCACCGAAAATCTCAACTAAGGGTGAGACGGTTTCTCTCAAGTTCCTCAATAGAGGGCTTATTAATTTGATTGATGTGTTAAACCCCTTAGGACACCCCATATATATAGCATTAGTTTTGTCCACTCCAACCAATGTGGTACATGGTTCGGCCGAACCATGCTATTTAAGGGGGAGGCCCAATTTTGGGCCTCCCATGTCAATTAGGGATTAGGTCTGGCCCATTTATCCTAATGTGACAATTACCTAATTAACTTAGGTTATTTCCTTAACATTGACGGGCTACCAATTACGACGCCACATCACCACATGCTAACATAGGGCACCTTCAAAGACATAGCAATTTTTTGCCCCTTAAGAGCAGTAGGGGTCGGAGCCTTCTCTCCTGGACTCCTGGTGTCGCTTCGAGTGGAACTACCTACCTGCGACCGTGGGGTAATATCAACAAATAAACTTATTAGGAGAGAAACAAGAAGATATGAAAAACAACAAAAGTAGTAGCATAACGAGGGAGAATCTATTAAAACGCCCGCCCGGCGAAGATCTGCCTTCGAATATGGCTGCACAGACCGATAACCTCGGGCATTGTGTGCAGAAAATATAGCTCCAATGGTTGCTCTATCAGTCGAAGACAGCTCTGAAAGGGTCGGAGCACTATCCTTGATTCCAAACTGATCGATCGACCAGGATACTTGGTAATCTTAATGAAAAAATAATGATTCTTCAACTGACTATTCGAACGGTCAATAGGAAGAACAAATCGGAACTTTAAATCCCAAGCAGATTCATTCCCTTCACCATTGTCTAGACCAGATAATGCTGGATATCGAACAACCATGCAAAACACCCCGGTTGGTTTCTAAAATTGAATCCCATAGAAACATCGGAACAGGGAAAACGAGTAGTTCCAACCTTGACGATGACACAACACTCTAAAACCAACCAAACATCGAATAGCGTTGGGATCAAGGTCAAGGGGAGATAAGCCGTAGTAACGACACAACTCTAGGAGATCCGGACAATATGGAAAGCGCAAGCCGCTACGCACCTGAGCAATGTACAACGCTGACATCCCGGGCGGAGGTACATTGGTACTCCCGACCTTACACTTCGGCTAGCATTCAAAGGGGTAGGCAGCCTCATCTACCTCACTCAAGCCCGCTAAAGCAATACAAGAGATGTACTCTCTCAAGCGAAGCTGGTTCCCAATATATTTCCGGTCTCGATGCTCGACCTCACCCGTCGATCCCGAGTCTACCGCTCGAACCCCCCGAGCCATCTGCAGACTCTCCAATTGACTTCGAATCAGAAGAAGCCTCCATATACGATACATGCTCAAATTACGTTTACAATCTGTCACAAGCAAAGGTTTAAACTCAGAGGAAGACACAGGTAGCAACTCGGAAACTGACTCAGACTCAACCGAGGCTTCCCAATCCACGTATGTATCCGACTCCCAGTAGTAATAGGGAACTATAGTAATAAGCTCTTTAAGAGAATAAGACCTACGCATCATGACAACAGTAATCCAAGGGCAACGACAGTCTCGTCAACGCCCAAAGCCAAGGGCTCAATGAGAAAGTAGCGTTAATAGCCTACAATGTGAATAGAGGACTTAGTAAACACCATAAAGGATCAACGTCGTATCTCAAACGGATGACTATTACTCCTGCTTCGGGGGCAATGCAACGATTGCCCACTACGAGGCGCAACGGACGTAAGGGTCGACACCCCATGTCCATAATGATTATTATGCCTACTACGCTGACAACACGACATTCGCACGTTATAAAGCGTGATGGATGCAAGGGGTCGACACCCCATGTCAATGAAGACGATGGCACCTACTTCGGAGGCAACATGACACACACACATTATGAAGCACGACAGACGCAAGGGTCGACACCCTATGTCCATAATGATAACTACGCCTACTTTGAGGGCACAATGACATACGCGTACTATAAGACGCGACGTACCTATGTCGACACCCTATGTCCAGGATGACAGCGACTCCTACTTCGGAGGCAAAACGACATTGTATCAACGACGATGAAAATGATAATACAAAGGGTAACCTCCTAAGCATATGATGGTCGCTACGCTTACTTCGGGGGCCTTACAACACTTATGATGTGATACAAGACAGATGCGCAGGGTGACCCCCTACGTCCGACATAATGATCCATTATAGACACTAAGGGTAACCCCCTAAGTGCAATATATGAACATACCATGGCAACGCAAGCATAGCGTACGACGCCATTCACACAAGATCACACCCCACGTCTAAGGTATAAACAAACCTACTTCGGGGGCAAATTTTTACATGACAATTTTTATGAATGCAGGTTATGCACAAATTACTGATATGAATAACAACCCGGACGGAAACAATGATATTCCTACTCGGAATATACGAAATTTTCAAAAACTGATTTTTTTTCAAAAATCGGAGTAAAGGTATCCCCTTTTCGATTACATGGGATTATTTTTTATATAACCATATATTGCAAGTATTTTGTCTCGACTATGATTAAAAAATGGGTTAATAGGTCTTTTGGTCAATGATGTTTGACAACTTTTGGGTTTTGGTCAATGATGTTTTTTTTTACCTAGTTTTGGTACCATATGTTTGCAGATTTTTTCTAGTTTTGGTCTAACCGTTACATTCCGTCCATTTTTTAACATGTTCAAGCCACGTGATCCACTCTAAACTTTAAATTTAGTCCCTCTAATACTTTCTTAACCTTTTTTTTGTTCAATTTAGTCCCGAAGTTTCAAAATTGACCCCAATTGGACAATAGGTCAAATTGATTTTTTTAAACTTCGGGACTAAATTGAACCAAAAAAAGGTTAGAAAAGTATTAGAGGGACTAAATTGAACAAAATTGAAAGTTTAGGGTGGATCACATGACTTGTACATGTCGAAAAATGGACGGAATGTAATGGTTAGACCAAAACTAGAAAAAATCTGCAAACATATGGTACCAAAACTAGGTAAAAAAAAACATCATTGACCAAAACCCAAAAGTTGTCAAACATCATGGACCAAAAGACCTGTTAACCCTTAAAAAATAGGAAACGAGAATGTAAAAATCGAACCTTCAAATTTCCGGGATCAACCAAGCCAAACCGGGTCGAGTAGAACCGGTTAAGCTGAAGTGGAAGGGGTCCACCAGAAATAAATCCGCCGCCCAAAGAGAGCTGCCGTCTCCGATGGCCACCGTGCCCCTGGCCAAGAACGATGCGGCCACCGGCGATGACAACGACGTTCCTTTCACCGTCCCTACAGAAGGACGTCGACGATGGACTTCTTGTCTCCTCCGCTGCGAGTCGCGCCGCCGTGCCGACCCTCACTTACCACCACTGGAGAGATACGCCTCCACCGGACTCCACCGGAGCTCCCGATCCTATGATTAAAGTCGTTGCCGGAGCTCCCACTTCCTTCAAGGCCTGCGACGTCACCGGTGGAGATCTCCCCTCGCTGCGAGCCCTCCCCTTTGTCACTGGACCACCGTGAGCCTTGCCCACCACGGACCACCTTGAGCCGGAAACGGTTTTCCAAAGCCGGAATTGAACCAAGACAAGGTTCGATTAGTCGGACCAAGATAAAACGATAACCAAACTGAGTTCCTAAAACGAAGTAAGGTGATTTCTTGGTGCCCAAGCAAGGTAAAGAGAATGAATTTTTTAATGGTAGTAAAGATTGAATCTTTGGTGGCTATAAAAAATGATGACATACACCCCTTTTAAAGAAGATGATGGTATGGTTTTTCAAATAATGATTATTTACATGGATGCCATCAACTATAGTGTTAGTGTTTTTTCATATGCTTAGGCATACACCCATGATTGATATATATATATATATAAATATATACATAACTATGCAACATTGATAGTGTTTTCCAACACTTGGTAATTTTTTCATGATTAACATGTATGCATTCATATGCATCACAACTAGTGTTGTCAAAACACTTGGTATTTTTTTCATTGATTGACATGTATGCATTCATATGCATCACTACTAGTGTTGTCAAAACACTTAGTACTTTTTCCATTGATTGACATGTATGCATTCATATGCATCACTACTAGTGTTGTCAAAACACTTAGTATTTTCTCCATTGATTGACATGTATGCATTCATATGCATCACCACTAGTGTTGTCAAACACTTCGTATTTTTTCTATTGATTAACATGTATGCATCCATGCAGTGTTGTCAAAACACTTATAAATTTTTTCATCACCTTACATAATTGCATCTATATGAGTCAACACTAGCGTTGACCAACACTTAGAATTTTTTCATGATCATTACATGTATACACTCACTTGAAACATATGACACAATTTCGGCATACATGTACATCAACACATCATGACATACAAGCATTCATTTATATATGCTCTATTACTTACATATGCACGTACCCATGTTGACACGCTCGCATTCACTTGCAATGTTACTTATGATCCATTACAAGCACGTATGATCCATATCAATGATTACATCCATGAAATTATATGCTAACATATTTATGACTCACCCCGTACTTGTGTGATTTTTTGTATCTATGGTTATAACAATGACATGGGTCGAACACCCTCCTAGCACGGAAGGAACGACCGCCGGGCAACACGCACCGACAACGATAGGCTCATTAAAAGAGGTAAAATGTAGCTGATACAATCAGGCGTGCATCCTTCTAATAAATAGAGTCAAGTAATGGTAAAACCTATGCTTGACTCGGGGAAAAATGATGGATATACACCCGATTGGACCTCACTAAGGCTCAACTTTGTCACCCCGTCGACCCCGAACATGGTAAGTACCCGAGACCGAGGATAGCGCGCTAGTCCTCCCGAAAAACTCCGCCTGGACTAGTACGGACGGAGGGACCAGACTAGTTCGGTGTTAAGAACACCGGACCAACGGGACCAGACTATTCCGGTCGTAACGGGGTCGGCGCGTCCCGCGTCAGGCCCCCGATACGTGGGTGATCGACACCTAGGTTACGCGCACGACACACCTACAGTAATATTACACGGGTCCCACCCGTACATGTGGGCCCATCCTGTGCCAAGATCACAATCCCTATAAATAGGGCCTTATACCCTTCATTTACAACTTGATCTCTAGTTTTCACTTGAGTGCTCTGACTTCTCTCTAGAGCTTTATCTCTCTAAAACCGAACTCTCATTTAAGCATCGGAGAGGGTTCGTCGGACACCCCCCAGTTTACCCCTTGTGCAGATAAGCGAGAAAGTAACGGATAAAGCGGAATACGAATAAAGAAGCGATCTCGACTCGACGCAAGGCCTCCAAGACCGGATAAATATATCTTATTATATTCAGATAAATTTAGATTAGATTCTTAGTATATTGTCAGATTATATTTTTATTATTACATTGTTATAATTTAGATAGATATAGTCTTGTATCTATATATATATATATATATATATATATATATATATATATATAAGTACATGTACTCAGCCCTAAACAATATCAATAATACAATTCTCATTCTTCTATAAGGTATCAGAGCCTTTCTAACTCCAAGGAGTACAACTTACAAGCCGCTGCCCACCATCGCCGCCGTCCAGGGGCGGTCGGCACCGCCGTCAGCTATGCAGATGTCATGCCGGCCACCAACTGCTCAATTTTGATTTCAGTTTTTTTTTCCTTTTCTAATAAGACAATAAATCCCTGCTTCCGTGTTGACGACTTCTGCACTGATCCTGTGATTTAGCGCCAACTGAGAAAGCCACCACACCGATGGTCCCTACTATCGTCATATCTATATCAATTCTTCTACGCCGATGCCGACTGGATCTCTCCGGGCTTCCGCCGATGCTGACTGGATCTCTTCGGGCTTTCGCCATTGTCGACTGGATCTCTCCAGGCTTCCGTCATTGCCGACTAGATGGATGTTTCCGGGCTACCGCCGTGCTGACTGGAGATCTTCGGGCTTTCGTCGTTGCCGACTGGACATCTCCGGGCTTCCGCTGTTGCCGACTGGACCTCTCCGGGCATCTGCCGATGACAATTGGACTATTCGGGCATACATCAATATTCTTCGTATCAAGATCGGCATTCTTGTCAGAACGTCCGTCTTGCGGGGGCGTATAAGAGAATAAGATATATTAGAGATAAATATATCTTATTATATTCATATAAATTTAGATTAGAAATAGATATATTCTTAGTATATTATCAGATTATATTTTCATTATTATATTGTTATAATTTAGATAGATATAGTCTTGTATCTATATATATATATAAATGTATATATACTCAACTCTAAACAAGATTAATAATGCAATTCTCTCAATCTTTATAGATCCATCATATGACTTATGTTACAATATATATATATATATATATATATATATATATATATATATATATATATATTTTGTTACAAAAATATATGATTTACTGTCTATATATATATATATATAATACAGTGGAATATAAAGCTGCCAAAATAGGAGAATATTCAACAACAAACTCATCGTTATGGGACCGACCGCACTTCTCCATCATTTAAATTCAGAAATCTAGAGGTGTTTTTAGTATTATAATAATAATATATTATATACATTATTGACATTTCATGATCAGTAGTTAATAAATATTAAATATTTTATCAAATTTATTTAAAACCCGTTAATTTAGAACCAGTCGGAGATATGGGGTCTTGATAATAAGCTAGCTGTCACAACAAAGAAAGACCCCCCCGGTGTTATTATGGGTACGAATAAGTAATTAATTACCTCATCAAATGCCCACACCAACCCTAGCTAGCTAGCTAGAGAATTGCAGAATTATATTCACCACCACCAACCTCCATTAACTGCTATTTAATGGTTCAACAGAAGCTCAGTTTTCGCTAACTTTGATGCATGCATCATCTTGTTTATTATACATACCATCTGATCGATATCAACATTAATTCTTCTTGATTTTCTATTTTATATATTCCAACATGCTTTCTTTTTCTTCTTCCTCCAAAACATTACTGTCTTTATCGAAGATATATTAGTTTTCTGGTATTTACTATAATTCTTATGCTACTATATATATCCAGCTAAAATTTTGACTAAGCCGACGCTTCATCTTGAAAGCTTTTATCTAAATCAAGCTGCACATCCAAAATAAAAGTCTGCGTATTACTAGTTAGAGTTAGACTATATTTAATTATTTTCGTAAAAAAAAAAAAACCACATTGTTATATTATATACTGAATTCTGAAAAAAAAGCAAGAAGAATATTTTGATTAATAATAATATACTAACAACCATATATATATATATATAATAGCATGACAACCGAATATAGAAATAATATACATATGGACGAACTCAAGATCTATATATATATATATATATGATAGCTATGAAAGAACATTGCAGAAGCTTTGTTCAATGGTAGCCAGGGCGTGTGAATGGAAGTCGAAATCTCTCTTGATATATAAATATGGGAAGGAAGGGCGGGGTGGCTATCTTCTTCTTCTTCTGTTGTGCAGGGGGTTTGGACCTGTGTAGACTCTTCTCTTTTCAGAATCGTAAAGTAATTCATTAGCATGACCTTTACTGTTGATGATCTTGAATGGAGGAGAGATGCTTCTTCTTGTATGGAGTACAACTGCTGCAGAACATGGACAAATAATAATGTAGTGCTGCTGCAGCAACATCAGAAGAAGAAGAAGAATAAGAATAGTGGAGGACTTATTTGTTGTGGAGATCATTGTCATGGCCTGCCTGGGGACACACGTAATTTCCCTTTGGCTCTAGCTACCTCTCCTTAGTGACACACTCATACTCAACTCCCACCATACTGTTGGCCTGCCATTGGATTATGCTACTGCTTTGCTTTTAGAAGCAACACAAGCATTGGAGTCTCAAGGAATTAATTAGGTGAATTAAGGTAAGGAGGGCTTAGTAAGAGAATGTGTGTGTGACAAAATGCATTGAAGTTGCTGCCTGATTTTTCTTTCTTTATTATTATTATATATATATATATATATATATATATATATATATATATATATATATATATATATATATAGTTTTGTTATATAATATTGATTTAAAATATTAACGCTAAACCGATGTCCAATTGGTCGGTGCTAAAGCTGTCCTAGGGAGCTGCCATGCAGGTGGTACTGAATATGCGTGTTTAGAAGCTGCATTTTGTTTTTCGATGAGAGTCTTTAGAATACCATTAGCCAAACGTTAATTACGCGGTTTTAGTCACACATTACGTTAGTTCTGAAACGTTCCATTGCATTTGCATAAGCTCACTGTAGTATGTCGTGTTTAGTTGTTCAGACTTTAACCCGAAATAAAACTACGGGAGACATTGTATGATACTCGTTGTCGACATTTAGCAACCTGTAGCCGATGCCAAAGGTATTCTGGCGAGTCGGTGTTATGTTAATTCAAAATTTGGTGTTTAGAACCACCGTATGTGATTTTAATGTTAGTGTTTGGTCTTGGGTACTCGAACACATAATAATAGTTTCAGGATGTGAAGACATACTGCCATATACTGTCTTCAACATAGTTTATGTGCATGTTGAATGTTCAATTTACTACTACACATACCCAGTACTAATGTCCACTTGTTGACACAATAAAACGTGCGTCGACATAGCACAATTAGAGTCGGTCAATTAAAATCCAACGGATGGAAATAGTGTTTGAAGACAAGTTGTTGTAACTTCGTTTCAAGATTATATTAATCCTTCTTGTACGGTCTCTTCAGCATTGGAAAAAATTCGGACTAATTTAAATGTTTTGCTTCATTAGTACTGTGTTTTACCTATGGTGTTCACACTCGGAACAGTAGTTCATATTAAATTGTGATTATTATGTTGACATACATTGTCGGATTGAACGCTTAAATGTAGATTTAATTTTTATTCCATTTGAGCTGAACGATTGTTTACCCAGTGGGAAGTGTACAAAATAAGTAACAATACAATATTACAGGGAAAACTTTTAAAAAAAATTCCTCTTCTGCTTCCTGTCAATTGAATTGCGTGAATCCTTACAACTGTGCTTACACAGTCATGGCCTTTGCGAACCAAAAAACCATTGAACAAGCAGAATGGTTAGACCTTCATGTGGAAGAAAATGTACTGTAACTATGTATGAATTTAACGAAAGTACCTATAGGCATTCACATAATTGGTGAAATGAAGGTAGCGCAGAATAGTTGATTACCTTGAAGAGACGAAGATTGTTGTACAGTTCGAAGAAGGATGTTCGAAATAACTGTGTTAAAACGCGGATCTGTATAGTGTCGTTTGTGTTGTTGAACAATGTTTCGCTCCGAAGTGGTTACTCCAACCTATGCTGCTTAGGCATAGAGAAGAGACAATAAATCAGTATACATACGCATTAGCGAAGTAGGGAAAAGAACACGATAGTAGGAAGGTTGCGATATACCCTAAGGTTTCTGCAGCAGGTGATTGTCTACCTCGATGCACCTTCAATAGAGGATTGGCATAGTAAATTTTACCTAGAGGGCGAGTTAGAAGGTAATATATGTTGTTAACATCGGAGCGGGAAAATGGTGGAAATAAGAGGTTCAAATTCGAAAACCCAAAAATATACCTCGAAATATTTTGTTTTTCCCCCACCCAAAATTTTCTGGCTCCTAGATGTCCTAGTTCATTTTAATTACTTTCTTTTAATTGAAACTAGACCGTTGGGCCATTTACTTGGTAGAATTAGCAAGTGGACCATTTTTAAACATACATATACCGTTATGCAACTGCAAAACCTATGATTGAACATGGTCAATAGAACAGCTCAAATAGCAGTTCTAAACATTGCAGACGGATTTTAGTGCGACACTTGGCGGTTTAAACTCAAACCTCACAGTGATGTCGTTTCAACTTCATTAGCAACAGAATCCGAAAAGCCAATTCCTCCTTTTCTTCCCAAGCTCGCAGGCCAAACTTCGGGAGGTAACTGTCCTCATCATCTCGCCCGGCTCCAAGCGAATCGACCGTCGTATTCTTCCCTGTGGTGTGTATTGTTGGATTTAGGGGATTGATTCTACGGAAACAAAACCCTAGTTACATGCATGGTAACTAATACGCAGCGGAAGAAGGTGCACATACCTATACTGTTTCTTGTAGCCCAGGACCTTTGAGGGGAGTTCTCGATCCGTCGGACGATTCCTCGTAGAGGTTCCTGTTAGAGAATCCCTATGTGGATTATGCCTCACAGCAAAGCCTATGTCGATTCTTCGTGGGATGGATCTACTCGGAGTAAATTGTGTTGGATTACGGGGCAGATTACTACAGAAACTTAAACATAGGTACGTGCCAGTAATCAGAATTATGCAGCGGAAGATGTGCACATACCTTAAACCCTTTCCGTAGTCCCTAAGGATCCTGCTGATGGAGTACACGACCCACCAGACAGAACTCGTAAAAGTTCTTGTTAAAGAAGTCCTATGCGGTATAGTCTCCACAGCAAAGCCTCTGATCGATTCTTTGCGGGGACGGATCTCCGGAGTGATTTGCTCCAAGCAAATTGGAACACCCTTGGTGTAGGAATATGGTTCGGCCGAAACTACTGTTAGGGATGAGGGTTTTTCTCTCAAATCACCACTTAGGAGGAATTGTGAAATTACCCTTTAGAAAACCCTAACACTCTTTATTTATAGGAGGAGCAAAGTGGACAAAAGTCCACTTTGCCCCTATCACATAGTTTCGGCCGGCCATGTATAAGGGAGGCCCAGTTTTTGGGCATCTCATGTCAACTGGGATTTGGTCAAGCCAATTACCCTAATGTGACATTTACTCAATTTCTTAGGTAACGTATATGTAAGCATATGGTGATGGGCGCCGTAAATGGTAGCCCATTATATGTATAGGTTACCTAAGTAAATTGGGTATATGTCGGATTAGGACATTGGGCCAGACCCAAATCCCAATTGACATGAGAGGCCCAAAATTGGGCCTCCCTATACTAGTAGGCCGGCCGAATTTAAGGAGGTTGTAAAGTAGACTTTCGTCCACTTTACTCCTCATATATAAATAGGGAGTTAGGGGTTTTATTAGGGTTAATCATAATTCCCTTTAAGTTGTGATTTGAGAGAAAACCCTTCCCCCATAACCACCTAGTTCGGCCGAAACCACCAAACACCAAGGGTGTGCCAATTTGCCTTCAAGCAAACACTCCGGAGATCTGTCCTTGCCAAGAATCAATATGAGCCTTTGTTGTGGAGAATATACCACGTAGGGCTTCCTTCACAAGAACCCCTACGGGTGCCGACCGGAGGATCGTTAACTCCCTCCCGCGAAGATCTTGGGTCTACGGATAATTGTAGAGGTATGTGTGAATCTTCGGCTGCGTAATTTCGATTACTAACATGTACCATGATTTAGTTTCTGTAGTGATTACTCCCTGTAGTCTAACAGTGGTATCAGAGCCAGGTTAGGAGTTCATGATTTTGATAAATTTGTGTTCTTGAAATTTTTTAATTTTGGACTAAAATTTTTAAAAGGGACTTTAAAATTTTGAATTTTAGGGTTTATGTAAGATCTGAAATTTTCATGATTTTCTTAGAAAATTTGATGTTCATGATCTTCAAGAAAAAGGTGATATTTATCAAAATCAAACATTGGATTGTAGATTTTATTAAAATTTGATCTTAATATTTGACCACTTGTTCCCAATATAGCGTTTGTGCCGAAAATTCTTAGTGATTTACAAGGTAAATTTTTTTTTATTTCTTAGTCACTAAGCAAGGTATTTCAGCCGATTTTTTTTTAATTATATTGTTTACCATATTTTAATTTTTATTCTAGGTAACAATATATCTATAATTGGGAACATAATGATAGATTCACATTAATATATAGAAATATATATAACTATCAATATATCTAAATATCTAAATAGGTTAAAGATATTATTGATAGATTTTAGTTACCTAAAAGATTGAGAAAATATATTGTTAATATATGTGTTTCCCTATTTAAGATATTGACAATAAATAAAATATATATTTATATGTATGTGCTGATTTTTACATATATATATATATATATATATACATATATATATTGTTGATTGTTTTAATCTTATAGATAGAATCTTTACAGTAAATATATATATTTTTTTAATATGGCCAAAATATATATATATATATATATATATATATATATATATATATATATATATATATATATATATTATTAATAATATAAATTATTTTATATAGTTAATATTACTTGGTGGCTAAGTTAAATATTTTTTGGACATGAAAACCCTACTTGAGCCACAAGTAAACATTTCGGCCCAACCTTTTGAAATTTTAATTATTGGGCCAATCCAATATGTCAAACAGGGACGAATTTAAATTGAACCGGGTTTTCTCAATCGGTTCGACCTAATTAGGTCGGGTCGACGTAACTAAGTGGATCTAACCAAATCGGTTTTGAGTGTTGAACCGAACCGAGCCCTATTTTTATTGGACCGGTTCGGACTGAACCAGATTTTAAAATTAAAAAACGGACCGAACCGGATTTTACCGGACCAAACCGAACCGGATTTTCAGGACCGGAACCGAACCAGATTTTTTGGACCGAACCGAACTGGACAAAACCGGACTAAATTGACAGAACCGAACCGTATTTTTAAAACCAAACTCAATTCAACTAAAATAAGGAGGTCAAGTTTTAAAATCCAAATGTTTTGAACCTTAATAGGCCTACACATTGCTCAAGGTTTGCTAACCTTTATGCCTTGTTTTGATTATGGGGATGGATCTCGGAGATACACATTTTGGGACTGGTTAAATTAGTGGGCTGAATTGTAATTGTTTATTATTCAATATATATTTTTGCATGATTAGAAATGTTGTCTTGACTGAGTCAAGCTAGCTGGATATTGGATATTGTGGGCGAAACCCTGGTTAAATATATGGAATGCGCATTAGGATAGACATGTTGTGATTGTTGGAATTGCCTAGGATTCATGTCTAGAATGTTGCGTGATTGAATATAAACATGAATTGCAAATCAGCCCCTAATATTTAAAATTATTTTAAAATCGAAAACCTGTCGCCAAATATGTATGTTGGATGTGAATGATACATGTTTGACACGTATGCTAGAATGTTGATGATGTAGTTGCATTTAATAATTTACTTGGAAGTAGAATTATGTATGCAAGCATGAGTTCCTCGGAACATTAGACGCATGACGCGTAAGCATGAGTGTGGTTTGTATGATGAATGTTACTGGTGTATGATAATTTACATGGATGGTAGAATTATATATGCATGAGTGAATTCATCGGAATATTTTTCCAAAATAAAAAGGGGGTATGCTTGTTTTAAAATTCCCGTTCCGGTAATTTGCGATTAAAACCGTTTTAAAGACTGATCTATTGGATAGAAGAAGAATGTAATGTGAACTCTTTCACGACCATCTTCCATTGGGTGGTCGGTTGGTTTAGATGACTGATGAATCATTATTTTTCGGATTCCATCTTAATAGATATTCGATGTATGCAATTCTTTCTCAAAATGTTATTGTCTCCCCGATTTTTGCATAATCATCGATGTGTTAGTATGAATTGGTTGAATTAGTGCGATTCCGATATTCCTCGCAATCTTGATGGTATGAATCATGATGAATAAAAGGAGTACGTGTTGAACTCTCTACTACGATTTCAAAAAGTGGAGAGGACAACTACGGATAAATATAGTAATCTGTATGATTTTGACAATGAGAGACGAATGTAATAATTTGTTTCACCAAGCATGGTAGTAGGTTCATTCTGATCTGAACGCATATGTTGTGATACATTCAACCTCGGTAAAGGGGGTTGAAGAAGACTTCAATTGCAACCAGGCAATGTTGCAGCTTAGTATCCCTTTGCATCCGCCTTGGTGGAAGCAAGGATGCAAAAGCTAGACGTTTAGGTTGAACGTGATGGTCTTCTCTCTTTCCATGGACGCTGGTGTAAAAGCCGCTCGAGACCTTCGCAATGAAAGGTCAACATGGAAAAGATGTATATGGTTGTCTGCTGTTGACAGGACTCAATGACTTTGAGCCTAATCAAGTACAGTAACCACAACAGTAAAAAGGGAAACCTTCTCTGCTCACCATACTGGGTTCGAAAGAGGTCAACCATGATCCGCATATCATAGAGAGAACTAGACCATAAAGGTTTTATACGATAATCTGGTGGGTTAAACTTGTTGATAAAATGCGTCTCAAGTACGCCTTATAGGTCATGTGTATGAAGCGGTAAAATGCTTTATACAGACAGAGATCATTTGACGTGATTCACTCGTGAATTTACTCAGATGTGATGTTCAACATGGCTTAAAGTTCTCGACTATCAATGCGACAATCATGGATCAAATACGCGATCCTTTGATCAAGAACCGTGCCATTGTCATTTATCGTTCGTTTGAGTTACTAAAATTTTGGTCATTTCGAGATTCAGATTTATTGAATAAAGTAGTTTCCATTCGATTCGAAATGCTATCTACTTATCAAAATTAATCGACCTAGTTAAACGAGATAGACCCGAAACGAAATTTTGGCCATGTAAGAGTGGTCGAATAAAACAAAACGATTCACGTACTCCATCATCTCAATCGGGACAACTGAACTGAACATACACATCGATTGCGTAGCTAGATCGAAAGATTTAGTATTTCTTAATTATTAGTACTCCATTAAATGAAATAATCTGTAATGTTGATCATGTGCGAAAACGATTGGATTGAAATAAATTAAATTAAATTCAGAAATGAAACGATTTAACCAAAGGTTAAAACTTCGGTAAAATGCGCCTCACGCAAGTGGACGTCGAAAGACGGAACACATTGTTTCAATATATGAGTTTAATAATGAAGTGTTTGAATGATTAGGTGCTGAAATTTCGTTTGCATTCCTTCGGAAACAACCTATTGATAACATTTACATTGGTAAGAAGTAGGCTTCGGAAGCTACCACAACCTTGTAAAAGTATCAACTGACGCATAAGGTGAAAACCCAAATGCTCAGTTCAGAGATGGGATAAAATCTCTGAGATAAGTTTGTAAACGAAGAAGGATGAAGTCGGTTAAACGATTTTCCTTCCGCGAGCCTTGAACGATAAGTCAGGCTAAACATTCAAATCAAATGACACACTTCAAGAAGCACAGTTTGTAAA
This sequence comes from Clarkia xantiana subsp. parviflora, assembly GCA_036873135.1. Classification (NCBI taxonomy): domain Eukaryota; kingdom Viridiplantae; phylum Streptophyta; class Magnoliopsida; order Myrtales; family Onagraceae; genus Clarkia; species Clarkia xantiana. The sequence continues at coordinate 37,301,428 of JAPTYO010000004.1, forward strand.
CGTAATGTTAGAGTCACTCTATCAATCGTTCCCTGAGGGATGATTAAAGATGATTCACATATATGTAAAACCTGTGTTCCATTGAATCGGTGAGACACGTCGCCATATTAGCTGAAGTATGATAATGAGTTAAATCATATCACCACGCGGCATTAATTTGCGCATTAAACACGTATTCAGGACAAGAGTATGTCAATTACTCTTAGATGATACATGTTTACAGCTTTGGAAAATGGTACCGTGGTCGAACATGAGACATTACATACTTGAGGATGAATTTTCCAATGCGTGAACAGTTTCAAATAATGTAGTCTCAATCAAAACCAGAGCAGGAATCACTGACAGTCAGGTCCCACTTTATTCGAGTGGGAGAGATTTGAACCAGCAACTCAAGTGAATGACATGGTAAATGAGAATGTGAACATTTTCATAATAAATCCAGTGAGAGGAATAAACCCTACCACACGAAATCACTATTGATGTTGACACGAATCAAGTTGAACCTGATGGTCATATTGCAGAACCAGGAATGCCAAAACTGCCTCGGCTACCATTGTTTCCAGTGGGAGTGATCCGACCAAACTTGGTTCCAGATCCTAGTGATCAAGGAATTAATCTCGGAAGTGAAACCCCGAGACTAAGAGGTTGTAAGAGAAAAGTTGTAGGTCAGGGTTTAAGCTCTACTCATATTCCCTAAAGGAAATAATGCTCCGTTAAGAAGCATTTTTTCGAGTAGGGAGAATGGTTCCTAATAGAAGTGATGCTACGATAAGAAGCATTATTCCAAGTGGGAGAAATGATCAGACTCTAGATGGGATTAATCTAGCCTAGACGAGATTCAAAGGCTTCGAACCCATCGAGCAAGGTGAAAACCTCGCTTTAACAACTGTTGGCAAGTATTGGAAAGACCTCAAGTGGAGAAATGAAGGAAAATAATAAAAGAGAGAGATCCCCTGAATGAAAGCCATTATAGTCTATAGTTGATTTACCTGCTAACCACAGGGACACAAGGATACGGTGAGTCCTGAAAGAAGGCTCACCACTGATGGAAAAGGTCAAGAGGTGCGAAACCCGACTTGTTGCGAAAGGATATACCCAACTTCACGGAGTTGACTTTGACGAAATAAACTCATCGACTGTGCGTAAAACCACGGTTAGAGCCAGTCCTGGTCGCAAGTCTCGATTTTGAGCTGCACCCAATGGATGCTAAGACCGCATTCCTCCACGGAAACCTGGAGGAAGAGATCTACATGGAGCAACCGGAGGGTATCATTACTCCTGGTAACGAATGTAAAGTTTGTAAACTCCAAAGGTCCAACTACGGTCTTAAACAATCGTCTCGGCAATGGTACCGCAGATTCCACGAGGAAATCGTAGGAAACAGATTCGTGAATCTTCACGAGGATCAGTGCGTGTATTATAAGACCTCCGGGTCTAAATATGTCATCTTAACATTATACGTGGATGACATACTCATTGCTGCAAACGACGTGAGTTTTATGAATAAGTTAAAGTCCTGGTTAGCATCTGTATTTGATATGAAAGACATGGGAGAGGCCACGTATATCTTGGGCATAAAGATTGCTAGAGATCGGGCTACCCGGAAATTGTGTCTGTTTCAAGAAGTCTATATCAACAAGCTGTTGAAAATGTTTAGATTACAGGATGCCAAACCCGTGGATACGCCGGTGGTGTTTGGGTGCGAACTATCAAAATGTGACGGCCCCAAAAACCTGACAGAGCGCGAAAAGATGAAGGGTGCAGAGTATTTAAGCATGGTTGGTAGTTTGATTTACGTCATGCAATGCACCCGTCCGGATATCTGTTACGCCGTGGGCCTAGTAGCACGTTTCCAATCAGATCCTGGCTATCAACATTTAATGGCTGTCAAACGAATAATTCGTTATCTGAAAGGTACTGCCGACTACGCGCTGTGCTATGAGGGCGGGAAGTTAGAATTGACCGGTTACAGTGACGCCGACCATGGTGGCAATCCGGATGATCGTAAGTCCACCACAGGAGGAGTGTTTCTCCTTGCTAATGTCGCCATTTCATGGACGAGCAAGAAGCAAACATGTGTCGCGCTGTCAACGATGGAATCAGAATTCGTAGCTCTCTCTAAGAACGAACAGGAAGCGGTCTGGCTGAAAAGGCTGCTTACTGCGCTGCTAGATGGCGACGTCGGGAGTAAACCTGTGAAGGTGTTCTCTGACAGTCAAGCAGCCATTGCGGCAGTGAAGAATCCAAAGTACCATAGTAGGACCAAACACATTGATGTGAAATATTTTTATGCTAAATCTATGGTAGAAGACAATATAATCACTATGGAATACTTGTCCACTGATAATATGATTGCGGACCCATTAACTAAACCACTACGCAGGGAGATATTCGAAAAGCATGTAAAACTGCTTGGAAGTAAGCTAGAATTGATAGGATATAGTGGCGCCTACCACGGTGGTGATCTAGATGATTGTAAGTCCACCTCAGGAAAAGTGTTTCTTCTTGCTAATGCTGTCATCTCGTGGATGAGCAAGAAGCAATCATGTGTCCCGCTGTCCACTATGGAATCCGAATTCATAGCTCTATCTAAGAATGCACAGGTGGCTGTCTGGCTAATGAGACTGATGATAGCCCTGTTTGACGTCGAGGACGGGAGTAAGCCTTTGTGCATTTACTATGTCAACCAGCGATAGGGGCAGTCAAGAATCCTAAGTACCATAGTAGGACAAAACACATTGATATAAAATATAACTATGTGAAGAATGTGTAGATAACAAGCTGATCACCGTATTGAAGAGGCTTTGCTGTGGAGACCATAGCCTGTGGATTGCTCTTCAAGAAGGGTTCCCACAGGACACTGTCCGGCAGATCGCGATCTTCTTCGTGACGATCTTGGACTACGGAAAGTTAAATGTTATGTGCTTATTGTTCCGATGCGTAATTAGTTTACCTAACATGTACAAGTGTTTTATTCCGTTGTTATAACCCCTAAATCCAACAGGGTTTTTTCCGAGGGATATTGCCCTTTCCTCAGTTGTCCTCTTGGTTGTCGCCATTTATTAAGAAAGGTGCGTCGAACTCTTGTTTTCGTCTCTTCATTCTGGATACAAATGGCCGTCGAATTTTCTTCGCGGTTCTGATTTTGATTATCCCGACTTGCTAGTTGTCGACTTCGGAATATCTTGAATGGTAACCCAACAACACCCAACTTCGAATAGAAGACCAGGACAAAATGAGCTCAACAACCATAACTCCAACATTCAGCGAGACATACTCATGAAAGAAAACTGAACCGAATGTTCCGAGCAGGACACATCCCACCCGGACCACAACACCTAAATGGAATTGAATAACCTCCTGGTCATTAACGAGGTCGAGCTAACAAGAAATTAACCAAAATTTCTAAAGCCAAAGCGCATATGAGAGACCACTCAACCCCAACAACCCCTCTTAACAAAATAAAGCTATTGCAAGTTTTCATTACTAGGAGGAAGAACTAACAAGAGTTATACACAATATCTTATGGTGAAAACAAGATAAGGGTCACGAAGCAACCGCAACCCAAAAAATTTGACGCGGCATAGAGGAGGAGTCAATGCAAATGATAGCTAGGAAAGGCGTCATCCGCCTCAACCAAAACTAGACATACACTACTAACATCATCAACATAAACCATATCATCACCATGGTTACTCGTATGGCCACATAGAAAGCGGCAGGGTCAGAGTCATCATCGACCTCGCAACCAAACTACCACACCTCCGAGCAGATGAACCAATTTCTGAGAGCTTATCAAACAGAAAGTTGAAATTGATAGAATATATTAAGACAAACACAATCCTCTTGGACATATCCGGGAAACGACGCTACACCCCACCATCGAAGAAATCATGAAACTCCGCGAAGAAATTTTGGGGACATCTTCAACTCCCTTTATGAAGGAACCCTTCTTCGAATATGAAATACCATTGAAGAAATATAAACATATCTACGAAGTCGGCATCCTCTTTTGGGGGGTAAACAGGCCAATGGATTCGAGATCCTTAAAAAGAGAACCTACCGGCAAGACGGAAATTCCACAAGGAGCAGCAAACCCTCCAATAACGATCCTCAACGCCACTCGCAAGAAGAAGGCAGTGATCAACAGCGAAGAAGGGAGGGACCCTAAGTTATTGGTCCCTAGAGTGGGTCCCTAGGGTGGAGAGAGCCCTTGGGGGGATAATCAACATGGCATGGAAGACTCAGAATCAATCTCAAACATCGTATATCGACCCATTGCCCTTATCCTTAGAGGGAGCAACAAACAACTCAATGTCACACGTCAACTAATTTCCCTTAACCCTGGAAGGAACAACCGAGGGAAAGAAGGACCGAACCTTTGAAAATTGGGTTAAATTTAGAGGCTTGCCCAGAAATCACTGGGGAAAAACACATCGGAGCAACATTATATTAACAACGTGTCCCTACAAGGTCGGAGTAATATGGAAATCGAAGACCGGAGCATATACGTGCGATGTAAATGATAGTATTTCTACCACCTAGAATACGTAGCAAAAACACCACAAGCTAAGTCATGGAGACATGAAAATGGGCTATACCTCAAAATGGCCCGATTAAAAAAACCAAATCCCACTTCGCACGACTTGGTTCGAATGAAGCCGATCACCGCCTCCGCCCACTTGATCAGGCAAAAGGAAGCCTCTACAACTAAGGTCACCTTCATTCAAATGCAAGGTATCCATCATTCTGACCTGAATGAAGCGATACACCATCCGATCCGGACCGAGACCCACCTCGCCCAAATTTGGTTCGATGGCGCAATCCGACCAAGACCAAGCCACAACGAGCTATACTCGGTCCAGTCGGGACCAAACCCAACTTCGTGTCCAACCGAAGCCGAGTCTCGCCTCCTCCCACCGGCAAAGGAAAAACTTGATTGGGTCCCCTTTGGACCTCGACCAAAAGAATAGGTAACAAGACAAGCAATGTCTTCAGAGTCAGAAGACGGAAACAGTGAGTTAGAATATGGGGAGAAGACTCACCCATAGTGTGCCATCGTGAAAGAAAAGGAGAAAACTTAAATAAAGGAAGCACTATAGGAGTACTACGAGCGACTCCATAACCTAGCCGTGACACAACCGTACCACTTCCCCAATTTGGATCCAAGTAGAGCAAGGGGAACACCAACCTCAATTTTGATCCAATCAAACCAAGATGAGGCAAAAATCAAAGACTTAGCCCAAATGGACCAAGGGACGCACCACTCAGATTGGTATGAAGGCTTCAATTGAGACGATGCAAGAACCATCACTACTACTTAAGGAATTTTGAGAGGTTAACTCTCGGATAAGAAAAATAAACTACCACGAAAAAGAAGTCCGAGCGGACTCCCAAACCGCACGAACCAAGAAGAAGAAGTCACAGCAAAACACTTAGTCGATCGAACAAAGAAGAGGAAGATAATGACCCCTACTCAAGGTCGATAACTGAGTATCAACATTCATCTCACCCAAGCCAACTCGAAGATATATGCATAACGCTACTAGGACTAAGTGGATGAAGTGCTTTCACTTACTTTAGTGGGGCGGGGGGGGGGGGGGGGGGGGGGGGGGGGGGGAACCAACCAAGTCACCTATATGATGTCAATACACGATTTGGGGGCAAAACAAGGAAACCAACATTGTAGGTAATGAGAGTATCTTAGGGGAACCAAAACCATCGTAGCATCCCTCCAAAGCAACATGGACGACACATCGAGTATGCAACATCCCGAGTTTTTTACCAATATAGACCTAAATGAACAACCAAATACCAATATAGACTCCAAAAAAAATTATTTACAAATCTAGGTCTGGCCAAGTTGGGGCAACCCGGCCAACTGCAAATTTTTTTTTTTTTTTTAACTTTTGGCCGAAAAAAAAAATTACAGTTGGCCGGGTTGCCTCAACCCGGCCTAGTGTGTTAATTTTTTTTTTTCGTTTTTAATAGTTGTAAAAATAATTTAAAACTAATGGTTTTGTAATTTTTTTTTCTAAAAACCTATTGGACATGGTGAACCTTAGGCTAAATTGATAGACATTTGCCCTCTTGGGTTCACCGGTTTTCATAAAAAAATTACAAAATTACTACTTTTATATAAAATTACCTAATTACAAAATTATTAATTTTTTTTTTTATATAAATTAGTAATTTTGTAATTTTTTTATGAAAACTGGTGAACCCAAGAGGGCAAATATGTCTATCAATTTACCATAGAGTTTACCATGTCCAATAGGTTTTAAAAAAAAAAATTACAAAACCATTTGTTTTAAATTATTTTTATAACTATTAAAAAAACGAAAAAAAAAAATAACACACTAGGTCGGGTTGGGGCAACCCGGCCAACTGTAATTTCTTTTTTTTTTTTTCGGCCAAAAGTAATTTTTTTTTTTTTTTTTTTTTTTTTTGCAGTTGGCCGGGTTACCCCAACTCGACCAGACCTAGATTTGTAAATAATTTTTTTTGGAGCCTATATTGGTATTTGGTTGTTCATTTAGGTCTAGATTGGTCTAAAACTCCAACATCCCCATCAATAACAAGGTCATTGGTGATGAACATCCATTCAACAAACCAACCAATCTGGACCAAGACCCGTCTCTCCCGATCGGACCAAAACCGGGCTTCACCTCGCTTGGTTTGGTCTAATCAAGAACAAGCCACACTGAGCTCGACTAGGTCCGACCAAAATCGAGCCTCGCCTAGCGCGGTCTAACTAAGACCAAACCACACCGAGCCCGACTCGGTTCAACATGGTATACACGAAAGTTATACATATACCAACTACAAATCTAGCCCCACGAACCCAACGACTCTATGAACTACTTCATGAGGGATCAAAGACTATCTACTCCAGAGGTCAACAACGAAAATCACCATGGTTGACAACATGTCACCACGTGTGATCAAAAGTTATCTACTGCGGAAAACAGCGACAAGGGACAACGAGTCACCATGAGTGATAGAAAGCTTTCTATTACGCAACAACTATCAAAGATACCATGATCAATGTCAAATCAGCAAGGTTGATCAAGAAGAACAATCGCGACTCAATTAGGCTCCTTCCTATGTACAAAATAAAACTAAGTAAATATAAAATATTCACTCGGTTTGGGGCGAATGATGGATATTCGCCCAATTTCGGCATCAACCAACTAATTTTACATCGGGATCACCAGGTCCAAAGTCAGACACCACCCACAAACTCGAAAGTGAGGGGACTCCTCCACTTTAGGCTGACTTGAAAAACAAGTCGTCCCAAAAAGTGGGAGGACTCCCCCCACTCGTCCCATCCGACTTGTCCATACGAGTCAGCTCTGGTCTAAATACCACACCCTTAACACCCCGTTGCGAATCAGGTTTAACGTGACTTATCCGTGGTTAACAAGGTAATAACCTATGTAGTCAAAAACTCGACTTTAAGTCGTAAAAACAGACGTTTTTACGTTTTTACATCATAAAACGTGTTAGAACGTAGATAAATCGTCAATCCAGTATAAACGGGTAAAGTCGCGAGTAAAAACGTAAAAACGGATAAAACGGCGTTTCAAACCGTTTTTCCCGTTTCTACCCATGTCATCCAATGTGCTTAAACATTGACAAAAAAACACTAGGCTTCGGCCTAAAATATAATTGTTATGGCCCAACAAAACATGAATTATTTAATTTGGCCCAGATCCACCCAAAATCAGGAAATGATTTGTCTTCTACCTCTTGCCCCAAAATTCATACGACTATCTTCTTCCTTCCCCAATTCTATTTCTATTTTCTACTATCTCTCTATGTTCTATAGAATCAATTCCAAACCCTAAATTGAAAGTCACGCCCAATTAAATTAGTTCTTCTTCGGACTTCTACAAATTTCTTTACCGAATTCCGTTGGCTTCCTGTAAGTTGCTGCATCTTGTCTTTAATTGATTTTTCATAATTCATATAGTTATATTTTTGTGGGTTTGAGTTTAACTGATTTAAGTTTAACACCTCTTTGAGTTCAATTGATTTTTCATATTGCTATTTTTCTTGTGGGTTTGAATTATTTTTTTTGTGGGTTTGAGTTTAACACTTTAACTGATTTCTCATATAGTTATTTTCTCTGTAATGTTTATTGTAATTTGTAAAAGTTTGAGTTTAAATTATTTAAGTCTAATTTTTAACTGATTTAACTCAAAGTTCTCATTACTTAACTTGAAAACTGAATTTTGAAATATAAAGGTATCCAATTTTGGACTAATTCGATCTAACCTCTAAATGTGTATCATAGGGTAAACTTGATGTCTCCTGGTGGTGGAAGAGTTCGATCAAAACCGATAAGGCGAAATTCTAGTGGCAATATAAGTGATATTGGATGGCAATGTGGTACTGATGTAGATGGTGATGGGAAAAGGGTGCAATGCAACTATTGTCAGAAAATTGTCAATGGAGTATATCGTTTCAAGCATCATTTAGCTCGCTCCAAACGAGATGTTGAGGCTTGTGTATCTGTCACTGATGATGTACGGGTACCAATTGCTTCTATTTTAGATGAAGGGCTTAAGAAAAGGAAAAGGGTGTTTAAATATGATTTTATGAAGTTTGGATTTTGAACTATGATCTTTATTGCATTTGTAATGTTATTTTAGCACATTGATAGAAACTTACGTTTCTACGTTCCGACTTTACGATTCGACTCTACCTACCACTTTCCGTCTCTACGTAGAAACTCGTCTTTAACTGCATGGGTAATAACCCTATTCCAGACATGATTAACCCATATCCCGGAATAAGGGTACCCAAACTCTATAGGTACTCATTCACTTCTCTCATTTGGGGGTTAAACTCTTTCTTTCTCTCTCTACAATTGCTTTATTCATTTATCTCTCTCAAAACTTAGGCATCTAAGTAGGTTTACCGGAACTCAACCTGGTCACTCCTTCTTGCAGGTGACTAAGGCGAGAGGCACTACCAGAAGTGGAGCAGTGCGACCGAGACCGCATCAAGGGAGCACTGAATCCATTAACGAGTATGACCCAACAGTAAATTGAACACGTTTTAACACGAAGCGAGTACTAATATATATATTGTTGGATCACGGTTGGAACTCCGTTACGGTCTTGACGGAAATCCAAGGTCCTTCGCTCCACGTAATCCTGCAAGAGGGGAATAGACCGGGTGGTGACCCAGAATCCCTCTCTGATGCTTAAATGAGTATCTCGATAAAACTGGCAAGCAAGAGTATGAGTATGTCAAAAGTGTCCATGATCTGAGGTAACTTCTGCCTTTTTATAGGAGAAGAGTTACCTCAGTTACCTGATGAACCGCTGGGCAATTAGCCCACGATCCCGCTTATCTCGGCCACGTTCCGCTTATTTCGGCCACGATCCCGTTTATCTTGGCCACGTTCCGCTTATCTCGGCCACTACTCTGATAGTGGGCGTGTTTCTCGGCCTCAACCTCTGATAGCAAGTCCCCGACCTGTATCGGGGATGATGGGTTCCGATGTAATCATTAGCCCCGTTAACAGTCATTAGACGGCGAGTAAGGCCAGTGGGCCTCGTGAAAGGCCTGGAAGGCCCAGAAACCCAGTATGAAGGGTCCCGACCTTAGCGGTCCCGATATATGGGCTGAATACTCCCAACAAGAAGCCTCTGAGTAGGCCCCGATATGTCTTTTTAAAGGCCCCAATAATAAAGCCCCGCGGAGGCTGGACCTGTCTCGTGAGACAAAGGGTCCTGGGTGGTGACCTAGAATGAGATAACTCTGGAGTCCCCGACAAGATTTGGGACTTGTGATCAGAGGATAAGGCCGAGAAACCCGCCTACTAGATAAGAGTAGTGGGAGACGGCTGAGATATAGATAACCTCCCCCGAGATACGCAGGGCGTGCCCGAGATACGCGGAGTATGGGCGAGATACGCGGAGCGTGGGGCGAGATATACGGAATCCCGAACGAGATATACGGAATCATGGGTAAAACGGCCAGCCACGGTCACAGGTAACTGAGTAACTTCCCCTCCTATATAAAGGAGGAAGTTACCTCAGAAAACACTCTCTAATACTAACTTAGACTACTGCTTACCACCCCATTGATCATATACTCATTTAGGCATCGGAGAGGGATTCTGGGTCACCACCCAGGTCATCCCCTTTTGCAGGATTACGCGGAGCCCAGGAGTTCAAGTCTTTCCGTCAAGAACGTAACGGAGCTTCGCCCGTGATCCAACATTGGCGCCGTCTGTGGGAACGTAACGAAAAGCCAAAATAGTTTCTACCAGATCAATGGCCGGTGGTGGCAAGAAGAAGCAAGTCCAGGCCGGTAGTTCTCGCCCTGCTGGAACTGTGAACTCCCCGTTGCTGGAACATGTTGCTGAACAAGGTGAGCACCCCGCTGCTTCTCAAACAGAGGGGCATGGTGATGCTTATGAGGTCTCAGTCTAAGACACAGAGGTGAACAGGCAAGAGATCCTGCGAAGGGAGGGGGATGCACCTCCAAACCCGGTGGGGCACAGAGAAGAAATCCCGCGGAGGGAGGCAGGTTCTTCCTCAAATTCAGAATTGGCTAAGGCAGTAGCAGATGCTATGCCTATGTTCTTGGCGGCCATGGAGGCTTTGTTGGACAATAGAGAGGCTGCCAGGAGGGCAGAGGAGCTGCCTCCGCGAGAGGAGTTGCCTCCACCTCCTCCGACAGTGGTTCCAGAAGAACAGGAGGTTCAGGAGGTTCAGCCCAGGACTAAGGGTAAGGAGCCCGCGCACTCGGAGAAATTCGTGGTGGATGGTCCCGGACCAGTGCAACATAGGACCATTCCCCTGAATGGCCCCATCACCCCCGATCAGGTGGTGAAAATTGTCAACATCTACATGGGCGACCAGAAGCAAATGACATCGGAGCTAAGGGACCGATCTACTCACCCTTTCGTTCCACGGCTGCTAGATACAGTCCCCCCGCCAGGGCTAGGCATCCCGACTATCAAGGAGTACGATGGTGAAGGAGACCCGGTTCGCCATGTTCAGAGACATGTCCAGGCCTGTATGGGTAGGACTTCGAATGATGACCTCATATGTTCATTGTTCCCGATCACCTTAGGAGAAAGGGCCATGACATGGTTTTTAAGTCTACCGCCGGGAAGTATTACGTGCTGGGCTGATATGCACGATCGCTTCATCAAGCAATATCAAGGTCGTAGGCGTCTCCTGAAGAGCGTGAGGTCTTTGACCCAGGTGGTGCAGAGATCCGATGAATCGTTGGCATACTACAACCAACGGTTCACTGCTAGTGCTGCGGAGATTGATGAGGAGATATCGGAGGGAGAGACCATCCGCACTTTCCTTCGGAACCTAACTGCTCCGTATGGTTCCGATCTGATGCACAGCGTAGCCGCGAAGGCTGTGTGGAGTATGGAGGCCCTGCAAGCGAGAGTGAAGCAGCAGATCGACATGCAGGAGTCGAAGATTGCTGCTGGAGAGCTTGATCCTCCGAAATCAGGAAGAGGAAAGCCATCGTCCAAGCTGTCGGATGATCGCAAAGGGAGCGACAAATCGGAGGGAAGTAGGAGCCGTGGTCGCCCCGAGAGAAGGGAGGACAAGCGTCCTCCGAGGAAGGATAACCGCGAGGGTCGTACTGTTCCCATCAACAGCTCGATGACCTCCGTGCTGGCTATGATGGATCGGCAGGGTCTCGCCCGATACCCCCCGAGGAAAGAATGTGAGTTCTTGGGAGGCCGCTCTGATCGTTACTGTCGGTACCATCGAGCCAATGGTCACGACACAGATAACTGTCGGGAGCTGAAGAAGGAGATAGAGAAGCTGATTCAGAAGGGGAAGCTGAAGGAGTTTGTCGGGAGAGGACGGTGCCGATCCCGTTCCAAAACTCGGTCACGGTCCCGTTCCAAGTCTCGCGATCGATCTCCCAAGAAGAAGAAGGTTGACTCGGAACCCTCCGGTTCTGGTGCCCGTAAGGAGAGGCGGGGGACCATTAACGTCGTTCACGGAGGAATGGCGGCGGGAGGTGACACCTCCGCTTCTCGGGAGAATTATGCCTCTCGCATCTCTGCTGCTGTGGTGCTAGGCAAAAGGTCCCGGTCGTGGACTATAAAGGAAGAAATGGTGATTTCTTTCTCAGCGGAGGATTTGATAGGCGTGGAGAGCCCCCACGATGACGCCTTGGTTGTGACCCTGGACGTGGACGGATTCGAGATTAAGCGGATCCTGATAGACGGAGGGAGCTCCACCGACATTATTTTCATGGACGCCCTGGAGGCCATGGGAAAGACGAAGAAGGACCTAACACAGGTGAACTTCCCGATGGTAGGATTCTCAGGCTCTACTTCCTATCCGTTGGGGATGATTACCTTACCGGTGGAGTTTGGTAGCGGCTGGAAGATGGAACGGCGAAACGTGGATTTCGTCGTGGTAGAATCAGCGGGAACGTATAACGCTATTATCGGGAGGACCACCATCAACCCTCTCATGGCAGTTGCTTCAACCGTCCACCAAAAGATGAAGTTCCCGACTGATAATGGGGTCGGAGAGGTCAAGGGTGACTAGGTGGCCTCACGGAAGTGTTATGTTAATGCCACCAGAAGGAGAAGAAGGGAAGCCATGGCTGTCCTGCAGACTGATGCCGATCATCGAGAGGAGTTTGGGCGTCCCGCCCCCATGGAGGATCTGAAGGAGGTTGAGATTGATGGACCTCGAAGGAAGGTGAAGATCGGATTTGCTTTGTCGGAGGAAAGAGCCCAAGAGTTGATTGAGCTCCTGAAGGAGTTTAAGGAGCTGTTTGCCTGGTCCCCGAGTGACATGCCAGGAATCAGCCCCGACGTAATTGTGCATGAACTGAAGATTGATCCCGCAATCAAACCTATCGCGCAGAGGAGGCGTCCGATGGGCGCGGATAAGAGGGTCGCGATCCAGCAGGAGGTGGGCAGACTGCTCGACGCTGGATTCATCAAGGAGCTCCGATTCCAGACTTGGGTCGCTAACCCAGTCCTGGTGCGAAAGAGTAATGGGAAGTGGCGGATGTGTGTCGATTTCCGCGACTTGAACAAGGCCTGCCCGAAGGATTGCTATCCGCTCCCGAGGATTGACCAGTTGGTGGATGCCACATCGGGACACGAGCTGCTGAGCTTCATGGATGCCTATTCTGGTTACAACCAGATCAAGATGGCGAAGGAGGATGCCCCCCATTCAGCTTTCTATGCTGATAGTGACGTCTATCACTACGACGTTATGCCCTTCGGACTGAGCAATGCTGGAGCAACTTACCAGAGGATGGTGAACAATTTGTTCGGGGACATGCTGGGAAAGACTATGGAGGCGTATGTGGATGACATGCTGGTGAAGTCCCGACAGGCAGGAGACCATGTCCAAAACTTGGCGGCAGCGTTTGAGCGGATGAAGTTTCATCAGGTTCGTCTGAATCCGGACAAGTGCGCTTTCGGGGTGAACTCGGGAAATTCCTAGGGTTCATAGTGAGCCAAAGAGGGATCGAGGTGAATCCCGAGAAGCTGCGAGCAATCGAGGAGATGCAGTCTCCGAAGACCCATCGGGAGGTTCAAGTGTTGAATGGCCGGTTGGCCGCGATGAATCGATTCCTATCCAAGGCGAGTGACAAAGCCATGCCATTTTTTGACGTGCTAAGGGCCCACAAGAAGTTTGAATGGTCCGACAAGTGCGAGGAGGCATTCCAAGCACTCAAGCAGCACCTCCGTACCCTTCCGCCGTTGGCGAAACCGGTTCCATGCGAGCCGCTTTATCTCTATTTGGCTGTTTCTGAAGTTGCTGTTAGTTCTGTTTTGATTAAGATTGTCAAGGGCAACCAAGTGCCTGTCTATTATGTAAGCAAGGCGTTTGCCAAATCTGAAATGAATTATCCCGCTATTGAGAAGTATCTCTTTGCGTTGATTGTTGCCGCTCGAAAGCTACGACCTTACTTCCATGCCCACGAGGTTACGGTGTTAACTAATCAGCCCTTGAAGCACTTTTTGAACCGACCGGAGGCGTCGGGGAGATTGGTGAAATGGGCTCGAGCTTACGGAATTCCGTATTCATTTTGCTCCGAGAACCGCTATTAAGGGCCAGGCATTGGCGGATTTTATAGCTGAGTCTACAGCACCCGATCTGGAAGAAGCGGGTCCTGTAGAGGGGGCAACCATGGAGGTCCGATAGTAGAACAGCCAGAACAGCCAAATGAGGAGAACACTTGGGAGATGTACACTGATGGTTCATCAAGTGCAGAAGGATCGGGGGCAGGATTCGTATTGATACCGCCCGGTGGAGGCGAGCCCTTGCGATATGCCTTGGCCTTGACGTTTAGGGCCACCAACAACGAAGCTGAGTATGAGGCTCTCATCACGGGCCTTAAAATTGCCAGGGGTACGGGAGTCGATCATTTAAAAGTGAAGTGTGATGCCAGCTTGATCGTGAATCAAGTCCAGGGGAATTATGAAGCCAAGAGCCCGACAATGAGGAAGTATTCGCACGAGGTGCAGACTTTGAAGGGAAGTTTCAAAAGCTTCGATATTGAGGCAATCCCGAGAGAAGAAAATGCGGAGGCAGACGCCTTAAGCAAGTTTGCTCTGGGAGTGACCCCTGAGGAGAATCGGAAGGTGCACTTTCTGGAAAGAGTGATTATCTCAACCATCGATCCGTCGGAGGTTTGCTCTATTGAAGCAAGATCGGAGGAAGAAGAGAAACCCACCTGGATGACCCCGATGGTCACATACCTGACTACGGGGGCACTCCCCGATGATGAAGTGGCAGCTGTTAGGTTGCGTCGAATCGCGAGCAACTACGTGATGGTGGACAACCAATTATACAAGAGGGGGCATGTAAAGCCTTTTCTGAAATGTGTGGCGGAGCCTGATACGAATCGAATCCTGAGAGAACTGCACGAGGGAGTCGCGGGCTGTCATGAAGGGGCCCGATCCATTGTGAGGAAGGCGTTGAATCTAGGCTACTATTGGCCTTCGATGAACAAGGAAGCGACAGCGATGGTCCAATCTTGTGATGCATGCCAGATGTATGCTCCGAATATCGTGGCTCCTGCCGCGGACTTAATGTCCATCAGGAGTGCTTGGCCCTTCGCGCAGTGGGGCATTGACTTGGTGGGACCTCTTCCACAAGCGAAAGGTCAGTGCAAGTATTTACTCGTGGCCATCGATTACTTCTCGAAGTGGATAGAGGCTAAGGCGTTGGCCAAGACGACGGGGCAGCAGATCCTCAAGTTCCTTCAAACTCAGATCATATCCAGCCAATGACCTTGCAAGGCGTAGACTCTCTTCTTCAAGCCATCCATCACAATCTTGTTGGCTGATTCCACCTGGCCATTGGTCTGAGCATGGTGGACGGAAGCTGTCCGATGCTCAATGTTCAATTCCTCCAGGTACTCCTTCAACTGAGCCCCATTGAACGGAGGGCCATTATCGCTGATCAACACTCGAGGAACCCCATACCGGGGGAGATTCTAATGGATGGCTTGAAGAAGAGAGTCTACGCCTTGCAAGGTCATTGGCTGGATGAACTTGAAAACGTGCTGTGGGCTGTTAGAACAACACCCAAGCAGTCCACAGGGGAGACTCCGTTTGGCCTTGTCTATGGCACGGAAGGAGTTGCCCCCGTGGAAATAGCGGTGTTGTCCCATCGCAGGAGGTATTATGAGCCTCTAACAAACGAGGAAATGAGACGTCTAGACTTAGACTTGCTCGAGGAGAAAAGGTGGAAGGCTGATGAAGTTCAGGCTCGGATGCGTCTGGCAACAGCCCGATATTATAATCGGCGTGTCAAGTCCCGACAATTCTTCGTTGGAGAACTTGTTTGGCGGAGGAACGATTCGTTCATCAAGATCGGATCAACAAGCTATCACCGAAATGGGAGGGACCTTACAAGATCGTAGGGATGCCAGCCCCGAACGCGTACAAGCTAGAAGACCTTGATGGCAAGACGTTGAAACATTCCTTCAGTGGCGCACACTTGAAGAAGTATCATGTTTGAAAATTAAGTCGCCGCGAATGGCGCAAATTGTCTATCGATAAAGATCCGATGTAAGCCAGCTTTGAGTTGTTAATAAATAAAAGAAGTTGCCTTCTATTCTATTGCTTTTAGATTTATTCTAACTGTTAGTAAGACGTCCGGAGGGACGCGACAAAAGCCTTTCGAGGTACGATAAAAGCCTTACGAGGTATGAGTAAGTTGCCTTTATGGCGCGACAAAAAGCCTTTCGAGGTACGGACAAAAGCCCTACGGGGTATGAGTAAGTCGTCTATATGACGCGACAAAAAGCCTTTCGAGGTACGGACAAAAGCCCTACGGGGTATGAGTAAGTCGTCTTTATGATGCAACCAAAAGCCTAGGTACGAAAAAGCCCTAACGGGTCCGCGTAAGTCGTCTATATGATGCGGCAAAAAGCCTTAAAGGGTACGAAAAAGCCCTAACGGGTCCGCGTAAGTCGTCTATATGATACGGCAAAAAGCCTTAAAGGGTACGAAAAAGCCCTTACGGGTCCGCGTAAGTCGTCTATATGATGCGGCAAGAAGCCTTAAAGGGTACGAAAAAGCCCTAACGGGTCCGCGTAAGTCGTCTGGAATGACGCGATAAAAGCCTTAAGGGGTACGATTAAGTCGTCTGGAATGACGCAATAAAAGCCCTTAAGGGGTACGATTAAGTCGTCTGGAATGACGCGATAAAAGCCCTAAGGGGTACAATTAAGTCGTCGGGAATGACGCGATAAAAGCCCTAAGGGGTACGATTAAGTCGTCGGGAATGACGCGATAAAAGCCCTTAAGGGGTATGATTAAGTCGTCTAGATTGGCGCGGTAAAAACCT
This sequence comes from Clarkia xantiana subsp. parviflora, assembly GCA_036873135.1. Lineage (NCBI taxonomy): Eukaryota > Viridiplantae > Streptophyta > Magnoliopsida > Myrtales > Onagraceae > Clarkia > Clarkia xantiana. Next base: position 37,318,260 of record JAPTYO010000004.1, read on the forward strand.
TAAGAGGGGCGAAAAATCATCTTAAGTGATGTATAAAATTGCCTTGAAAGGCATGGATGAGAAACCTTAAGTGGTAAAGTCCCGAGGAAACAGTCGCGAAAGACATACAAAGTCACATTAAGTGATTTGGACGAGAAAACCTTAAGTGGTGAAGTCCCGGGTAAAGCATCGGAAGGATGTATGAAGTCATCTTAAGTGGTGCATCAGAACGTTTTAAGTAACGAATCTAAAGTTGCATTAAATAAGTGCAATGAGTATCGGGACCAAAACAGATGGAAGAAATTTCTTATATAAGGGCTCAAAGGCCTAGAGGTTCCGATACAAAAGATAAGGCGGATACAAGGAGGAAAAATTACAAGGACTTAAAGAATAGAGCATTAAACTTGGTCCTTGTTGGAGGTTGGGTCCTCAGCAGCGTCGGAGGGAGTAGGATTCGGAGGGGCCTGGGCAGAAGGCTCCGCAGTCCGCGGAGTCGGGTCCGCGGAGTCGGGTCCGCGGAGTCGGGTCCGCGGCATCAGTCTCTTTACTCTCCGCGGGGAGGTTGAAGTATTTCTCTGCAAAGGGGGCGAGGGTCTCGGACTTCTTAAAGTCGATGGAATCCTCGTATGCCGTGTAAAGTTCCTCGACGGCATTGAACAGAACGTTCTCCACCTCGGTTTTGCAGAACCCCACGGCATCCGCCTTGAAATCATCAGAATTCCGATATTCCTCGCGACCCTGAGCCTTTGCCTCAGCCAGCTTGGCAGAGAATTCAGCCTTCTCGGCCTCAAGTCTCGCCTTGGCCTCCGCGAGAGCTTCCGCGAGAACGCCCTTCTCGTGGATGAACTGCCTCTTCTCCACCTCGTTCCGCCGATGATCCTCCTGGACCATCCTCCGCTCCCGACGCAGGACGGCCTCGTGATCTTGAACCTGCTTGAGCAGGCCCTTAGCCTTCTCGTCGAGGAGGGTCCGTACCTTGGCTATCTTGTCCCTGGCCGCCACAGCCTCGTCGAGGTCCGCTTGGAGCTTGGCCAACGCGTCGGGGTCCGACTTAGCTTGTGCCTCCTCCAAAGCACCCTTGAGAGCCAGGATGAGGCCAAAGCAGCGCTGCTGGTCCGCGGTTTCCTAAAACGAAAGGGAAAAAGGTTAGAATCTGATAATCGAAGGTAAGAACAATGAAGAGAACAAATTAAAGGTAAAGTTTTACCTCCATCCGACGGATGGCCATATTGCGGAGCTCCTCCTCAATGTCCTCCCGCGCCAAGGAGATTGGCCGCTTCAAAGCTGGAGGAATTGACCCTGTCAGCAGATGCAGGGCCAATTCAGGCTGAAGGTCCCCCCGTTGGAGCGAGACCCCTTGGAGAGACTCGATCGGGTTCCAGGGAACCGTCTCCTGGTCGGGGGTGAAAACCTTGTAAAGATTCTCATCCACGGGGAGAGGAGGGATGACCCTGGAAGCCTCAGCCGGAGGAGCCACCTCGATCGGAGGCTCGGGAGTCGGAGTGCGGAGCTCTGGAGGAGGACTCCGGGACACGTCCTCCACGCTTGGCCTCAGGATGCTCCGACCTGGCCTTCGGCGGCGAAGCAGGCCACCTTCATTTGGCTCCTCGGAGGAAGGAGAAGCCTCCAAGTCGGTCACCTGACGGAACTGAGCTTCCTTCGGGGTCTCCTCCATCATCGGCGCCTGTGGAGTCGCGGCCCGTGTTGGAGTAGCAGCCTTCCTCGGAGTGAGAGCCTCCGATGGACCTGCGGTTGCGGGACGAATAAAGTCAGGCAGAGTATCATGGGGGTACCAGATGATTTGGCGCTCAAGATGTTGGTCCTTTCCAAAGAAGTTGTAGTATCCCGCCTTGAGAACGCGGGGGGTTTCTCCTCGGAGGATGTATTTGATTTCTCGAACCCGCGATTCCCGATCAGCGGGGATAAACTCCTCGGGGACCAGCTTCCTATATTTCTTAATAGCACGACGAACACGCTTACCTTCCTCGGCGGTAGTGACCCCGAAGGCTTGGTCTATCTCCTCCCTTCGGGCCCGCTTGGCCTCCGTCCGCTCTGCAGTCGGGGGAGCAGCAGAAGAAGAAGTTCCCTTCTTCAGCGACTTCCGCTTCCGTTTGGAGCCACCCTGGACGGCATCGGTCTCCCCCTGCTTCAACATGAGATGGGTCAACAGAGATGCCTTCTTAGCTGCAAAAATGAAAAGACAAAGTGGTTAGAATTGTTACCCAGATGACTAAATCCTTGGAAACGGAATCGAGGAGTCGGACTCCGATATGAATCAAGTCCTTCTCCACGAGCTTGTTGGCGTCGAGGGGAATGAAGGATTCCCCCCAACGGTAGAGCTGGACCAGCTGGAGAGTGTTGAGGTCATCCTCGGTGTAGACCTCGAGCTTGGGGGCAGGGTCCGCCACAACCTCCCATCGGGGCCATGGGACAGAGCTGTTTTGGACGAAGAAGTAATACTTCTTCCATCCGCTATTGTCGGACCCTGAATCACGAATAAGCACCCGATCCTTGTGGAACTTCCAAGTCTCGCTATCCCAGCCGAAACGTGAAAGTTGCTCCTTTGTCCACTTGGGGAGTCGGGGGGAGAAGGAGCAAACACCAGCCTTATTACACTTCATTCCGTAGAAGGTGCGGAAGAGCAGCAAACTGTATGTCCACTGCTGGCGGAGGCACAGAAGCTGGAAAGCGTTCCACACGCGGATGGCATGTGGAGAGAAGGTGCAGGGATGTGTCTGGTAGAAGTTGCACAGCTCCACAAGGTTCCCGCAAAAAGGGAATCGAATCCAAGCGTTTATCTGCCCGGTGGAGACGAACACTTCTCCCTCTCGAGGAAGCGTGACGATATGCTTCCTCCTGGTGGTTGGCTGAGACTCGTAAGGGAAGCGGGGTTACCAGTCTGAAGTGATGCACCCTTCTCGGAGAGCAACCTCATACGAGGTCTCAGAAATCTCATTAACATCAAGCTCAAAGGTAAAAGGGGTCCTTGCCCCAGAACTAGCTTCGTCTAAAAAAAAACAGTTACAAACAGGAAAACTTGAGAAAGGAGGAGAAGGTAACATCAGCAAACCATGAAAACAGAGAAGGAAAACCTTACCAGACATTGTTGATGGATGCTTGGAGAAGATGAAGAAGGATCGGGAGGGTTGAAAGCCTTGGATCACTTGAAGAGCAAAAGAAACTTGGGGAAGAAGCTTCGAGTTCGAAAATGGCAGAACTTCCAGAAATTGAGACGGTGAAGAAGAAGTGAATAATGCCAGGGTTTTAGCTTTTATAAGCAAAAGGACAACTGGATGGAATCAATCTTGACCGTTGAAGACGAAACGATTCAATCTTGATCGTCGAGATTATGGGGACGGTACGGAAGAGACGTTGGTGACGTAATGAGTGCTTTTTCAGAAAGCAGCAGCCACGCCGGTTTGGGCGTCGTTTCATAATCCCTAGCATTTAATGCTGTAGTAATCGAGGAGTTTCCTCGGACTTGGCAACTGCCTTTAGAGTCTAGTAGGCCCAAGGTAATCATAAGAGAGAGGCTAGGTTATTCAAGGATCGTGCTCAAGGCAAAAGCCTCTGATGGCAATATCGGGAGGTATGAAGACAAAAGCCTCCGATGACAGTATCGGGAGGTATGAAGACAAAAGCCTCCGACGATGAGGTCAGGAGGTCTGGAATTGAAAGACACGACGGACTGAAAGTCCCCCATGTCTTGGGGGAAAATGATGGGTTCCGATGTAATCGTTAGCCCCGTTAACAGTCATTAGACGGCGAGTAAGGCCAGTGGGCCTCGTGAAAGGCCTGGAAGGCCCAGAAACCCAGTATGAAGGGTCCCGACCTTAGCGGTCCCGATATATGGGCTGAATACTCCCGACAAGAAGCCTCTGAGTAGGCCCCGATATGCCTTTGTAAAGGCCCCGATAATAAAGCCCCGCGGAGGCTGGACCTGTCTCGTGAGACAAAGGGTCCTGGGTGGTGACCTAGAATGAGATAACTCTGGCGTCCCCGACAAGAGTTGGGACTTGTGATCAGAGGATAAGGCCGAGAAACCCGCCTACTAGATAAGAGTAGTGGGAGACGGGTGAGATATAGATAACCTCCCCCGAGATACGCAGGGCGTGCCCGAGATACGCGGAGTATGGGCGAGATACGCGGAGCGTGGGGCGAGATATACGGAATCCCGAACGGGATATACGGAATCATGGGTAAAACGGCCAGCCACGGTCACAGGTAACTGAGTAACTTCCCCTCCTATATAAAGGAGGAAGTTACCTCAGAAAACACTCTCTAATACGAACTTAGACTACTGCTTACCACCCCATTGATCATATACTCATTTAGGCATCGGAGAGGGATTCTGGGTCACCACCCAGGTCATCCCCTTTTGCAGGATTACGCGGAGCCCAGGAGTTCAAGTCTTTCCGTCAAGAACGTAACGGAGCTTCGCCCGTGATCCAACAGGGGACTCCAGAGTTATCTCGTTTGGTCACCGCTCGGAGCCCCTCGTCATCGTGACAGGGCCATCATTCTCAGGGATTCAACATCGGGGCCTACTTAAAGGCATATCGTCGGGGCCTACTTAAAGGCATCTCATCGGGAGCGTCCAGCTCGCATATCGGGACCGACCTTGTCGGGACCCTTCACCATCGGGACTCCTCGTGTCGGGACCCTTCGTCTTGGTCTTCTTGACCTATTTTAGGGCCCAGTGGACCTATTCACCGTTTACTCGTCGTTAAAGGGCCTAACGGCTATAGCGAAACCCATCATTTGCCCCCAAGACATGAGGGACTTACAGTTCGTCGTGTCTTAGAACTCCCGACCTCCCGATATCGGTATCGGAGGCTTTTCCCTTGACAAAATTCATTAACACGGATCTTCTCGTCCACGATTCCTCGATACCTCGAGGATAGTCACCAAATCCGAGAAGACTCCTCGGTTACTCGGCCATTAAATGCAGCAGGTGGCGAAGCGACGGTTTTGGCACCCGTGCCTGATTTTTCTGAAAAATCACTTTTCAGGCCGTTTCATCATTAACGTCTCTTTCCATTCTGCCCCCTTTTATCTCAACGGCTCGGATTGAAACGTTTCGCCTTCAACGGTCCAGATTAGAGTGTCCCTTCGATTATCCCTTCTCCTATAAAACCCTAAATTCTGGGCACTGTTCTTCTTTACTGTTTCTGCGATTTCAAAAGCTCTGCAACTTCAAAAGCTCAAGTTCTTCTTCGGCTTCCTGTTTTCCGATCAGCCTTCCGGCGACCGTTAAGATCATCCCTTTCGCTCCAATTCACCATGTCTGGTAAGAATTCCTTCTCTGATGTTAGCGTAGGCTTTCCTTATCTTTGATCAGTTTGCTTACATTTTTTCCGAAAACCCACTACGCCTTTTCTTTCCATGGCTAATTTTCAGACAGCGGATCCAGTTCTGAGGTGAGAAAACCCTTAAACTTCGATTACGCTCCCAACGAAATCTCGGTGACTGCCTATGATGCATGTAAACACCTAATTTTGGACCACACGCGACTCGCGTGACGTGTGGCGCACCTAAATGAGGAAATGTCTAAATTTGGCAAGTCGAGAAGTTTCCAAGAATGATCTAGTATAAAATTAGGATAGTTAATATATTTATTGCAGTGTATATTTTCTAAATATTTGTATTAAGTGTTCAGAATATTTAGTATTAATTAGGAGAATAAATCAGTTTATTTGTTTCCTAGATTAGAGTAAAACCCTAGGCTTATATATAGCCTAGTATCAGTCAATGTAAGGGGGGGCAGAAAAAAGGAGTTGCTTGAGTTACGAAGAACGATTATTAATGGCGACTTTTTGTGTTAACGTTTTAATCTTGCTACTTGTTTGGTGAATTAACTTATCAATTCATTATATTATTATTATTATCATTTCCAAGCTTCAGGTTGCAGATGGAGCCGATCCCTACATCATCTTCTCATCAACCCATCATCTCCTCTATTGTTTTCTTTTAAGATCAGTCCTTGCTGCCGCTCTCGTTCGTCGCGTCCCGACTGTGCCACGACGATCTCCATCCATTCGACCTCGATCCGCCTCCGTTAGGCCAGGTTCCGTAACTTCATTCCAGGTCCAGCGATCCAGTCCAGTCTCGGCCGACCACGATTCCGCATAGAGCCCGATTGTACCATCCACGCCTCGGGTCCTCGCTGAGTATCACCATCACCGATGATCATCAATCCTCTACCCATCTAGCACCGGAGCTTCTCTCTCTCTCTCTCTCTCTCCTCTGTAAATTTATTTTTTCATCGTCCTTCGCTCATCTCTTGCCAAGCAGCCTTCCCCGTCTAGATCCACCAACCCGAGCCTCTCGCCGGAGTCGCCATACCTGCCCTCCACTCGTCGGAGTTTTCACTGGATGCTCGCCCGATGTGCCACATTGCTGCTGGTTCCCATCGTCGGTCTCGCTGCTGTGCAAGATGATTTGAGAATCGACCTCCCAAAAGCCCTGACCCTATTTGGAGAACTCCTGGGACGGTTGGCCGTGCCACCATGAGATCGCCCACCACCGACCGGAACCAATTATGCTGCGACTCGCTCCCTGCTTCCCCGAATCTGGTTCAGATCCACCATCGCTCCACGAGCCTGCTTCTGTCGACCTTCGTTCTTTGTCCACGAGCTTCTCCGACCACCGTATCCACTTGCCCAAGACTGCTGCCCTTCACCACCCTCGACCTGACGAGAAAACCTGGCCACCATCTTCTCCGGTTGACTTCCGGTTTTCAAATCCAGAGATTGCTTCGTCCCCGTACACTCTCTCTCTTCAGGTTAACCTCTTTGACATTAATTATTATTATTATTATTATTATTTAAATGTATATAGTAGAATTAGAGCCGTAATTAGGTTACGTACTGTAGCTTGTAGGTGATTAAATTATTTATGTATGTTGCATGTTGTGTCATGATTTAATCGTATCTAATAATCATTGGCTTTTCTAGACTTGGTTTAAATCATAGTTTTATTTCCGTAAAATTGGTTTACAATTGATAATTTATTGGTGATGTAATTTGGTCTTTATTTTAACATTGTTATTAATTACAGTTTATAAATAAAATATGTTTAGTAGACGTAATTGGCAATTTAAGTGAATAGAGTACCGAAAGGGCGAGATTAATTCTATGTGTTTTAATTTCGTAATAGGACCCCCGAATCCGAAATTTCTGATCGTAGACCGATTTTAGACCTAGCGTTTAATTCGTTATTCGTTTAGGTAATTTAGGATTCTAGTTAGCCTTTATTAACTAGTGGCGACTCTCTTCAAAAATCCACGTTTTCAAAACGTAATCGCCTTAGGTCAGATTTAGGTCCGACAATGCAGCACTCCGAGAAGGATGCATTACCCAAACCTGGGAGTCTCGCCTTCCTTACTCTCGCCACCGTGCCTCGGGTGACCCTGTGGTCACTCGTCCCGAGGAAGGGGAGATATTTGTCTCTACCGGACAAATATCGGCAGGGATCCGATTCCCCTTTTGCGGGAATTTGGTTGAGATGTGCACCCATTACAAGACGCATCCAACTACCTTCTCCCCACACGCCATCCACGTGTGGAACGCTTTTCAAGTTCTCTACTTCCGCCAAAACTGGGTCTACAGCCTCCAACTCTTCCGGACTTTCTACGGAATGAAGTGCAACGAGGCTGGGGTTTGCGCCTTCTATCCTCGGATGCCCAAGTGGAATAAGCAGCAGCTTGCGCGGTGCAGTTGGACCAGCGACACCTGGAAGGTTGTCAAGGGTCGGGGGCTCCTTATTGACACAGGGTCTGACAACAGCGGGTGGAAAAGGAGCTACTTTTTCATTAAGAACAGTTCCATCCCATGGCCCCGATGGGAGGTTGAAGCGGACTCTCCTCCTGCTTATCACACCTATTCTGATGAAGACTTCCAAATCCTTCACTGCATCCAGCTTTACCGTTGGGGGGAGTCTTACACTCCCCTCGATGCTAACTCCCTAACAGAGCGGGACCTGGTGAACGCCGGGATCTGCCTCCTCGATATAATCCCTAGGGGTCAACTCCACGACGGCCCCTCCAATATGGTTCATTGGGTAACATTTCTAACCATGTCTACGTTTTCCATTGTTTGCAGCTAAGAAGGTATCACTGCTGACCAATCTCCTCCTTAAGCAGGGAGAGACCGAAGCTGTCCAGTGCCCCGCGCGGAAGAGGAAGTCGGCAAAGAAGGCCACCACTTCGTCGGGATCTCCCTCCGCGGAGAGGACTAAGCGGACCCGGGTAGAGGAGATGGACAGGCTCTTCAATGTTCAAAATGCTGAAGAAGGTAAACAGCTCCGCCTAGCTATTAAATCATACACGAAGCAAGTTCCTAAGGAGTTGATCCCCTCCACCAAGGAGGCACGAATCAAGGAGATCAAACGCATCCTCCGAGGGGAAACTCCCCGCATCCTCAAGGCGGGTTACTACAACTATCACGGGACAGACTAATACCTCTCTCGGCGCGTCATCTGGTGTAAGGACCCTAACCAACTTCCTGACTATCTTTCTGAAGCATCTTATCCTCCAGGTGCAGGTCACTCGGGAACTCAGTCGGGGGCTGGAGTTTCAGCAGGGGCACCACTTTCCGGTGCTCCAGTTGGAGAGGGTCTCCCTCAACTTCCTGCCCCGATGGGATCGGGGGCTGGAGAAACCCCGACAGGCGATCAGTTTCGTCGGGTGGAAGATCTGGACTCATCCGAGAAGACAGACGAGGGCGTTGCCTTGATTCATCGCCAGGGAACGAGGCAGTCCCCACTGAAACCAACCTCCAGAGGGCTGCCCCCCTCGTCTCCTTCGCAGCAGCATTCACCCATCCACAGCTTGACTCCCTCCGGGTCCCAGGGCGACTCAGAGATGCGCACCTCCACGACTCCAGTCGGTCCTCCTCCTCTCCCCTTGGACGAGAGCTTTTACAAGGTCTACGACCCCGACCAGAAGGCGGCTCCTTGGACCCCGATCCAGACGCTGCAAGGAGTACAGCTCCGGCGGGTGATACATACCCGGAGCTGGGTCTTCATTTGGTGGCAGGCTCGGTTCTGCCATCTTTGAGGCTTCCGCTCTCCATGGATCGGGAGGACGTCCGCGCGGATATCCGTGGAATGGCTATTCGTCGGGTGGAGGTAAAGTTCCTCTTTTCTCTCTTCAATCGATAAGGCAATATACTCATGTGCTAACCTTTTCTTCTTTTCCTCGCAGGAGATGGCGGATATAAACCGCTGCTTCGGGTACATTATGGCCTTCGAGGAGGCGCTGGAGCAGGAGCGGGCCAAGGGGGCCCCCGAGGTTGTAGCAGGCCATCCTCAATCGAAAGACTCGGGACCTCCAAAAGCGGGTTCAGGACTTCGAGGGGCTGCTCAAGCGGGAGCAGCAGGAGCGGAAAAAGGATGCGGAGGCTCGGGACAGACTTGTCCTCGAGAAGAAGGCTCTGGAAGACGCCAAGGCGAGACTGGAGCGGGAACTTGCTGATGTCCCTGCCAAACTGGACGAGGCTGAAACCAAGGGTGAAACCAAGGGTCGGGAAGATTATCGGGGGTCTGAGGACTTCCAAGCTGACGCGGTGAAATTCTGCACCGCGGAGGTGGAGAACACCATTTTCAATGTGGTCGAGGAGCTCCATCTGGAGTATGGCAATGCCATTAACTTCGACAAGTCTGCGACTCTCGCCCCCTTTGCGAAGAGGTACCTCGACCTCTCGGAGGAGAGTGATGAGGGCAACACCCCCGTGGGTGTTGAAGACGTGGCGGAGCTTCCAAGTGCCGATCCCCCGACAGTTGATTCCCCGATAATCGACCCTCCAGCAGTTGAACTTGTAGAGCCTTCTGCCACAGATCTCGTGGATCCTGCTCCCGCTGATGCCGACAATGACCAAGCTTAATGCTCTATCTTTGTAGTCCTTGTAGTTTTTCTCTCTTTGTAATTTATCATCGGGCCTTTGAGCCCTTCAAATATCAGACTTTTTTAATTCCGATTTACCGTTGCACTTCACAAAGCGACTTAATTATACTTAGAATAAATCTAAGAACCACGCACCACCTAAGGCGACTTAACAACTCGCACCACTTAAGGCGACTTAACAACTTGCACCACTTAAGGCGACTTAACAACACTTAGAATAAATCTAAGAACAATCTGATCGGAAGCAACCTCTTTATTCATTGATGGCTCAAAATCTGCTTACATCGAATCAAACGATAGATAACTTGCACCACTTAAGGCGACTTAATAACATCGTGCACCACTGAAGGCGACTTAATAACATCGTGCACCACTGAAGGCGACTTAATAACATCGTGCACCACTGAAGGCGACTTAACATTAAACATGACATTTCTTCAAGTGTTCACCACTGAAAGAATGCTTTAATACTCTGCCATTGAGGTCTTCCAACTTGTACGCATTTGGAGCTGGCATCCCCACGACCTTATAAGGTCCTTCCCATTTTGGCGACATCTTGTTGATCCGATCCAAAAGGGTAAATTCGTTCCGACGCCACACCAGTTCCCCGACAAAGAACTGTCGAGACTTGACTCGTCGATTATAATATCGGGCCGTTGCCAAGCGCATCCGAGCCTGGACCTCCTCAGCACTCCGCCTCTTTTCTTCGACCAAGTCCAAGTTCAGACGCCTCATTTCATCATTCGACAGAGGTTCGTAATACCTAGTCCGATGGGATGCCGCAGCTACTTCGACGGGAGCAACTGCCTCCGTGCCATAAACGAGGCCAAATGGAGTCTCCCCGGTCGATCTTTTGGGTGTTGTTCTAACAGCCCAAAGTACGTTTTCCAACTCGTCCAGCCATTTACTTTTCAAGGCGTAGACCCTTTTCTTCAGGCCATCCATCATGATTCTGTTGGCTGACTCCACTTGCCCATTGGTTTGAGCATGACAGACAGAGGCTGTCCGATTCTCAATTTTCAGTTCCTCCAAGTACTCCTTCCACTGGGCCCCGTTGAACGGAGGGCCATTATCGCTGATCACCACCTTGGGGATCCCGTACCGGGATATGATATGGGTCTGGAGAAACTTGACGATTTGGTTCCCCGTTGTCTTGGCCAATGCCTTAGCCTCTATCCATTTTGAGAAATAATCAATGGCTACAAGCAAATATTTACACTGACCTTTTGCTTGTGGGAGGGGTCCCACCAAGTCGATACCCCACTGCGCGAAGGGCCAAGCACTCTTGATGGACGTCAGATTAGCAGCCGGAGCCACGATATTCGGGGCATACCTCTGGCACGCGTCACAAGATCGGACTAACATCGTCGCCTCCTTGCTCATCGAAGGCCAGTAATAGCCCAAATTCAGCACTTTCCTCGTAATGGATCGGGCCCCTTCGTGACAAGCCGCGACCCCTTCGTGCACCTCCCTAAGGATCCGATTTGCGTCGGGCTCAGCCACACATTTCAAGTAAGGAGTTGAGAACCACCCCTTTTTGTATAGCTGATTGTCCACCACCACGTAATTAACCGCGATCCGACGTATCCTGTCAGCTGCTACTTTGTCATCGGGAACTGCCCCCGTGGTCAGGTACGCGACTATCGGGGTCATCCAAGTGGGCTCTTCCTCCGATCCTGCTTCAATGGCACACACCTCCGATGGATCAGTAGTCGACAAGATCACCCTCTCCAAGAAGTGCACCTTCCGATTTTCCTCGAGGGGTGCCCCCAAGGCAAATTTACTCAAGGCATCTGCTTCCGCGTTTTCCTCCCTCGGGATTGCCTCAATATCGAAACTATTGAAACTCTCCTTCAAGACTTGCACCTCATGAAGGTACTTTCTCATCACCGGGCTCTTTGCCTCATATCGTCCTTGGACTTGATTCACAATCAGACCAGCGTCACATTTCACATTTAAATGACCAACTCCCGTACCTTTGGCAATTTTGAGACCTGTGATAAGAGCCTCATACTCAGCTTCATTGTTGGTGGCCCTAAACGTTAAGGCCAAAGCATATCGAAGGGGCTCGTCTCCGCCAGGTGGTATCAATACGAACCCTGCTCCTGATCCGTCTGAACTCGAAGAGCCATCAGTGTACATTTCCCAAGTATTTTCCTCATTTGGCTGTTCTGATTGCTCTGCCATTTCTTGTTGCTCTGCTATCGGGACCTCCATAGTTGCCCCCTCGACAGGGCCCGTTTCTTCCAGATCAGGGGCTGTAGACTCTGCTATGAAATCCGGCAACGCCTGGCCCTTAATAGCCGTTCTCGGAGCAAAGTGAATGCGGAACTCACTAAGCTCGACTGCCCACTTCACTATTCTCCCCGACGCATCAGGTCGGTTCAAAAAATGCTTCAAAGGCTGATTTGTCAACACAGTAATCTCATGCGCATGGAAGTAAGGCCTCAACTTCCGAGCAGTAATGATCAACGCAAAAATATACTACTCAACGGCGGGATAATTCATTTCAGATTTGGCAAACGCCTTTCTTACATAATAAACGGGGACTTGATTACCCTCGACAATCTTCACTAACACAGAGCTAATAGCAAACTCAGAAACAGCCAAATAAAGATAGAGCGGCTCGCCTGGAATCGGTTTTGCCAGTGGCGGGAGGGTGCGGAGGTGCTGCTTGAGTGCCTGGAATGCCTCTTCACACTTGGCAGTCCACTCGAACTTCTTATTGGCCCTTAGTACTTCAAAAAAATGGCATAGATTGGTCACTTGCCTTAGACGGGAAGCGATTCATTGCAGCTAGTCGGCCATTCAGTACTTGCACCTCCCGATGATTTATCGGAGACTGCATCTCCTCGATTGCCCTCAGCTTCTCGGGGTTCACCTCAATTCCCCTTTGGCTTACCATAAAGCCCAAAAACTTCCCTGAGTGCACTCCAAAGGCGCATTTGGCTGGGTTCAAACGAACTTGATGAAGCCTCATTCGCTCAAACGCCACCGCCAAGTTGCTTACATGATCTTCAGCCTGTCGGGACTTTACCAGCATATCGTCCACGTAAGCCTCCATGGTTTTCCCAAGCATGTCCCCGAAGAACTTGTTCACCATCCTTTGATAAGTTTCCCCAGCATTAATCAATCCAAAGGGCATGACATCGTAGTGATAGATGTCACTATCAGCATAAAAGGCAGTGTGGGGGGGCATCCTCCTTAGCCATCTTGATCTGATTATAGCCAGAAGTAAGCATCCATGAAGCTTAGCAATTCATGTCCCGACGTAGCATCCACCAACTGATCGATCCTCGGAAGCGGGTAAAAATCCTTCGGGCAAGCCTTATTCAAGTCGCGGAAATGAACACACATCCGCCATTTCCCATTGCTCTTCTTCACCATAACCGGGTTGGCGACCCAAGTCTGGAATCGGAGCTCCTTGATAAATCCAACATCGAGCAACCTGCCCACCTCCTGCTGGATCGCGATTCTCTTGTCTGCGCCCATCGGACGCCTCTTCTGCGTGATAGGCCGGGGTCAATCTTCAATTCATGCACAATCACGTCGGGGCTGATACCTGGCATATCACTCGGGGACCAGGCGAACAGCTCCTTGAACTCCTTCAGCAGCTTGATCAATTCTCAGGCCCTCTCGTCAGACAGGGCGGACCCGATTTTCACCTTCCTCTGAGGTTCGTCAATCTCGACCTCTTTCAATTCCTCCATAGGGACGGGACGCCCAAACTCCTCTCTGGGATCAGCATCGGTTTGGAGGATAATCATAGCCTCCCGTCTTTTCCTTCGGGTGGCATTAACATAGCATCTCCTGGAAGCCACCTGGTCGCCCTTGACCTCCCCGACTTCGTGGTCAGTCGGGAACTTCATCTTCTGGTGAACAGTCGAGGCAACTGCCATCAGCGGGTTGATGGTAGTTCTCCCGATAATCGCATTATAGGTTCTCGCGGACTCAACCACCACGAACTCCACATTCCTCCTTTCCACTTTCCACCCACTACCAAACTCCACTGGTAAGGTTATCATTCCCAACGGATAGGAGGTAAAACCAGAGAATCCAACCATCAGGAAGTTCACTTGCTTCAGGTCCTTCTTTGTCTTCCCCATGGCCTCCAGCGCATCCATAAACAGAATATCGGAGGAGCTCCCTCCGTCGATCAAAATTCGCTTCATCTCGTACCTATCCACGTCCAGGGTCACGACCAAAGCATCATCTTGTGGAGTCTCCACACCTACCAGGTCCTCCGCTGAAAAGGAAATCACCATCTCTTTCTTCGCGGTCCAGGATCGGGACCTCTTGCCCAGCACCACAGCAACGGAAATTCTAGAGGCATAGACCTCCCGAGAGGCCGTGGTGTCACCTCCTGCAGCCAATCCTCCATGAATCACATTAATGGTGCCCCGCTTCTCCTTACGGGCACCAGAGGACTCCGGCTCGGATTTCTTCTTCCTTGGGGACCGATCGCGGGATCGGGAACGGGACCGCGATCGAGATCGGGAGCGGGATCGACACGGCCTCTCAGCCACAAACTCCTTAAGCTTCCCATTCTGGATCAGCTTTTCGATCTCCTTCTTCAACTCCCGACAATGATTAGTGTCGTGACCGCTAGCGCGGTGGAACCGACAGTAACGATCGGTGCGAGCTCCCAAAAATTATCCTTCCTTCTTCGGGGGGTATCTAGAGATACCCTGACGATCCATCACCGTTAAGACCTCAGCCATGGAACTATTGAGAGGAATATGATAGTCCTCCCGCTTGTCCTTCCTCGGGGGACGTCTGTCCTCCCTTCGATCAGAACGACTTCGACTCCGACTGCCCTCGGATTTATCCTTCCGCTTGTGGTCATCCAATGGTTTGAACGACTGCTTCCCCTTATTTGACTTCGGAGGATCAAGCTCTCCAGCAGCTATCTTCGACTCCTGCACATCGATTTGCTGCTTTACCCTCGTCTGCAACGCCTCCATGCTCCATACGGCCTTCGCGGCCACACTATGCATCAGATCGGAACCATAGGGGGCTGTCAGGTTCCGAAGGAAGGTGCGGATAGTCTCTCCCTCCGATATCTCCTCATCGATCTCGGCCACGCTGGCAGTGTACCGCTGGTAATAATGTGCCAGTGATTCGTCGGGCCTCTGCACCACCTGGGCCAGGGACCTCACGCTCTTCAAGAGGCGCCGACGACCCTGGTACTGCTGAATAAAACGGTCATGCATATCAGCCCAGCTGGAGATGCATCCTGGGGGCAGGCTGAAGAACCACGTCAGGGCCCTTTCTCCTAATGTGGCCGGGAACAGCACACACACAGTATCATCATCGGGGGCTCTGCCCAAACAGGCCATGACATGCTTCTGGACATGGCGAACTGGATCTCCCTCGCCATCATACTCCTTAATTGTGGGGATACCCAGCCCTGGCGGGGCGAGGGTGTCTATCAATCGAGGAACAAAGGGATGGGTGGATCGATCCCTCAGTTCCGACATCATTTGCTTCTGATCCCCCATGCAAATGTTCACGATCTTCACCACATGTTCGGGGGTGATGGGACCATTAAGGGGAATAGTCCTATGATGCACCGGTCCAGGCCCATCGATCACAAATCGCTCCGACTGAGCGGGCTCCTTGCCCTTGTCCCGGTTTCTAGGTTGAGCCTCCTGTACATTCTGATCCTCCATCGGCGGAGACACCTCCTCCTTCTTCTTGGCAGCCTCTCTCCGCTCTAGGAGAGCCTCCATGGCCTCCAAGAACATTGGCATGGCATCCGCAACAGCCTTCGTTAGGTCCGCGTTTGGAGGAGCATCCTCCTCCCTATTCTCCTGATGTTGAGCAGTATCCTCAGGAACTTCATTGTGCCCCCCTGTTCGGGAAACCTCAGCAGTGGAATTTTGGTCCACAGCACGCTCCGGCAGGCCTGAATTCAGAGTTCCAGCAGGGTGACGGGAACCACCGGATTGTCCTTGCTTTTTCTGCTTGCCAGCCGCCCTTGAATGAGTAGAGGTCATTTTCGGATTTTCGTTACGTTTCCCATAGACGGCGCCAATGTTGGATCACGGTTGGAACTCCGGTACAGTCTTGACGGAAATCCAAGGTCCTTCGCTCCACGTAATCCTGCAAGAGGGGAATAGACCGGGCGGTGGCCTAGAATCCCTCTCTGATGCTTAAATGAGTATCTCGATAAAACTGGCAAGCAAGAGTATGAGTATGTCAAAAGTGACCATGATCTTAGGTAACTTCTGCCTTTTTATAGGAGAAGAGTTACTTCAGTTACCTGATGAACCGCTGGGGCAGTTAGCCCACGATCCCGCTTATTTCGGCCACGTTCCACTTATTTCGGCCACGATCCCGTTTATCTTGGCCACGTTCCGCTTATCTCGGCCACTACTCTGATAGTGGGCGTGTTTCTCGGCCTCAACCTCTGATAGCAAGTCCCCGACAAGTATCGGGGACTCCAGAGTTATCTCGTTTGGTCACCGCTCGGGGCCCCTCGTCATCGTGACAGGGCCATCATTCTCAGGGATTCAACATCGGGGCCTACTTAAAGGCATATCGTCGGGGCCTACTTAAAGACATCTCATCGGGAGCGTCCAGCTCGCATATCGGGACCGACCTTGTCGGACCCTTCACCATCGGGACTCCTCGTGTCGGGACCCTTCGCCTTGGTCTTCTTTACCTCTTTTAGGACCCAATGGACCTATTCACCGTTTACTCGTCGTTAAAGGGCCTAACGGCTATAGCGAAACCCATCATATATATATATTTGAGTGACACGATACGCCGAGAATTGGCACCCGTATGACTAGCTTAGTTTGCACCAAAAAGATGTAAAGCTTTACCTGGACCTTTCTACAATGCTCTTGGAGCACCATGCTTTTGCCACTAATTTTTTTATTTTTCTATTGCCCTAAAGGTGAACCCCATAGGGAAATTGATATTATTATTAGTATGATACACATCTTAGGTGTAGTTAAAAAAATTCATATTTTTTCATACTTTTAAAGTTTTACTTATGTTACAATTAAGTCCACCATAGTATTAAAAAAACCAAAAGCATGGTGCTCTTAAAGCATGGTAGAAAAATCCGCTTTACCTTCGCCAACCTTAAAAAGACGACCGGGCCTGGCGCCGTTTTGACTTTATATAGACTCGTGGTGAAAATGGTAAATAAACCAACTCTAGAGCCCCAAAAGACTTTCACCGTAAAATAGGGCGAGCCTGAGTCTTAGCGGATTCTTTCTCCGGCGAAACTCGAGATCTTGGAAAGTGTACTTTGTTGAATTCGGATCAGCTCGGCGACTTCCATTCCGGAGGTTCTGAGCTTTGAATCGAACGAAGGAGGCGCAGATCTGCAACTACTTGCCATTTCCAAACTTTCAATAGAGCTGGTAGTAGCTAATCGAGATCAAAGATGAATATATTCCGGTTCGCTGGCGACATGACGCATCTTTTTAGCGTCCTCGTCTTGCTCCTCAAGATCCATACAATCAAGTCTTGCGCGGGTACGTTAATTATATCTCTTGACGTTCATCAGCGTGTAATTTTACCATTTTCATACGCATTTGCTGTGAATTAGCTTATATTTTCGGTGAATGCATCTTTTGAATGTGCTTAATTATGTCGCTTGCTTAGAGTAGCCAATTTCTTATTGAATTAACAAAATTGTTGCTATTTCCTATTGACCTTTACATTATGAAATCAGTACTAGGATTCAGAAGCATATCAGTGGAATGCGTTGATTATGAAGTTTTGATCCATCCATTGTACAGCCTCATTTTCTATTACGCCCCTCCATGACTCTTGAAATCGATTTAATCTTTCTGAACCATTAAAAAGCTTCCATAGTGGGTTCACTTGTCTGTATATGAGATGGGCATGTGCTCAGTTACAACACTGTATAATGATGGAACTATTATATGGTCTCTATTTCCTCACTTTATCAATTTGAGTGATAAAGTGAGGAAACAGACAGGGGTGCTTGATTATATTACTGGGCTGTAGAATAGAAGTGTGTTATGTAGCACTGATGCTTAACTAAGGTGGCTTTGAAAGATTTAGAAGTGTGGAAGTTTATCCACAGATCCAGTCCATGTTTTACGTTTTTGTGGTACCTCGGACAGTGCTGAATTCTATATGTTTTTATGCCATGGTAGTTCAAATTTCAGAAACGAGCAAAAAAAAACAGGTTCGGATTTCAGAAAGTTAGAATATACTGTATTTTAGTGGGACTGTGGGAGACTGACCCTTACAATTTAGAGGAAATACTAAATAGTCATTATTTAACCTGTTACAAAAGTTAGAATCTTGTTAGGTTCTTCCGTTTTGGTTTACAGTGTCTCTTCAATCCTATATCCATGGTAGAGCGTTAGATGTTAATTGAGCTGAAGTTTTACTTTGTATCTTTTGGGAGTGCCTTCTTTCCTCTGATTTTAACTTTTCTTTTTTGGGGATTATCCAGCTCATAACCTCTTAACAGTAGTTTTTCTGTATCTGTCAGTCTTGTTTATTTTTCTGATGGTTAGTTGTTATTTACTGTATGCAGGGGTTTCCCTAAAGACTCAAGAACTATATGCAATAGTATTTGCTACTCGTTACCTGGATCTCTTCACGGATTATATATCCCTATATAATTCCCTCATGAAGATAATATTCTTGGGAAGCTCATTCTCAATTGTTTGGTACATTAGACACCACAAGATCGTCCGCAGGTCCTATGACAAAGATCAAGATACATTTCGGCACTATTTCCTTCTGTTGCCTTGCCTTCTTTTGGCCTTCATTATCAATGAGAAATTCACTTTTAAGGAGGTGATCTTATTATTTTATTTTTGCCAAATGTTACTCTTATTGAAACAGAGCTATCTGAACTATCTTTCGTGAGCTATGTGTGGTTAATCTTTTATATAACGCTGTAGCTTTTTTTGGATGTTTTATGCAGATTATGTGGGCATTCTCCTTATATTTAGAAGCGGTGGCGATACTTCCTCAGCTAGTATTGTTGCAGCGAACTAAAAACATCGACAACTTAACAGGACAATATGTACTTCTTCTTGGGTATGATTAATTTCTCTATTGGCCTAATTAGTTAACTTTGTCATTGGGCATTACTTTGCTGATTCTTGTACATCCAAACATTATACTTTTTTTTTAATGCCCTTTCATACTTAAATGTTTAAAATTAATTTATATTTAAGAAACAAATACACTTGGCTTGGTCTAGAGAAGCCCTATTACTGATAATAGAAAAACAAAATCTAGAGAAACCATTATACTAGTTTTTCTTAGTAAGTGCAATGAGTTGAGCACAGCTAATTCTTTTGTTCTGTATGGTCTCTATTCATTTATTCCTCAGTGTGGGTTATCATTACGAAATACATTGCAGACGGATGGTTGCTCACATAGTCACATACGCTTGTCTTCTTTCAAGTCTCTTTTGAGAATCCTCTAAAATTTGATTTGTTCTATTAGGACTTATAGGTTCGGATTTTATGACATTGAAGTATTTTAGATAAGCTTCCGCCTTTTCTTTTCTCTGTGGCTTGAGCAAAGAAGCTTTTTGCACATCTAGTAACAAATGTAACCATTTTCGGAGAAGTTGAATCCCAATAGTCCGACACTTTTATTTGTTAGTTGCTTTAGACAAAACTTTGAAGGTGTACTTCTACTAAAGTGAGTTAGTTCGCTAGTTGAGGACATTTTTAATGCAAAGTGAATCTAACCGGTATTTGTATTTGACTCTTGATGCAGTGCTTACCGTGGATTCTATCTTATAAACTGGATTTACCGTTACTTCACTGAGCCTCACTACATTCATTGGATACGTATGACTCTCTCGCTCGCACATATTTCATCTCACTGTTTCACCACTAATCAAATTTGATTTGATATCGCAGCTTGGATTGCTGGACTCGTCCAAACATTGCTGTATGCTGACTTCTTCTACTACTACTTCGAGAGGTGAATGATTTTTACTTCACAGAAAGTTTAGCTTTTTTTTTCTCTTTCTCTCTCTATCTCTCTCTCTCTCTCTATATATATATACTTTTCAGGTTTTAACCCCTAACCAATGTTGGTGCAGTTGGAAGAAGAACAAGAAGCTCGAGTTACCAGCTTGAGTCCATTAGTGCTGGCAACCATGCATCAATCTGGGATCCATGGTGCAGTTGTCAATCTAGAAACCCACCCTTTTGCACTTGCAAGCATCTGAATCCTTATTTGCTAGATTCTGAAAAGAACTGCAGTTGTGATTTATCCGACACTTACATACTGATAGAGAGTTAGGAACTGAGAATTATTTATCAGTTGTCTGAAAATGAGTTATTGTTGTTGCCCTCCATCTTCTTAGGGGGCAGGGGTATTTACACACAGATACTAGGATAGTTATAGTTGGGAAAGATACTTGTTTTTTTAGTCGATTTGAAAGGTTGAATCCTGTGAATTGTTGTGATGGATTGCTTCAACAGGACATGCTTTGGTTTGCATGTTTGTCGTCCACCTTGGAAAAGCATAGATGACGTGTCCATCTGCAACTGAACCCAAACCGTGCACTTTGTACTACCCTTATTACTTCATAAAGATGAATTCAGTGTAAAACCGTAGGGGTCAGGGAGCTGCTAGTGTTGTGAGGCGAAAGTCTTACCTAATCCGCTGTGTTATTCATTCATGAGCACCGTTGATATTGCTTCCACCGGATACATTGCACGATAGGCATTCATCAGTTTCTGCAGCTGAGCGCTCCGTTTTATCCCCATCCTATATGGTAAATGCCAATCAAAGCTATAGAGCATGATACTTATAATACTTTGTTTTGTTTTAGATTTAGTTAATAATTAACTAGGTGGTGAACCACGCGGAATATACGAAATAAAATATTATACCTCATCAAAATTAAACAATACTTCTTTAGACACTATAAAAGTATTAACAAAATTATATTGATTATTGTATTAGTTATATAGTTTCGACAAAGTAAAACATAAGTTTAAAAAAAATTCTTATCGTGAAGCTCGAGTACCTTTTTAAAAAAAAAAAATGAAATTGGACAATAAGCGTTCGATCTGAACATTATGTATAGGGTGTCTAAATACATAAAATATTAGTGATCTTTATAATTATTATCTCTCCAATATTAACGAACCGTCTTAGTTTTTCATCTTGTTGAATCTATAAATGAAAGAGAAGTCAATTATCCGACCCCATCAAATTATAAAACATATAAAAAATTACAATGTAGGAGTTATAGTAAATATAATCAATCATGATAAATTTATTAATTATTTATAATTACATAATTATATTTTACAGGTAAATAATCTCATAATTTAGTTTAGTACTTAAAAACTAATAATAACAATTTCATTCAAATATATACAACAGTGGTGACCACATGATGATAAGGGTGTTCGTGTACTACATACAAAATGTGCTTAGTAGCTTTAATTTATTTATTTGGATACACCTATTAATTACCGTGATTTTGTAGAAACCAATTAGTCAAATGTGAATGGAGACAGACACGTTTCCAGAAAAAAAAAAAAATAGTCAGAGGAAGCAAAATTTAAATTAGCTATACAATAAATACAAAAAGTTATACACTTTATATTATATTAGAATAATCAACAATTTATGTTAAGTGCTTTACAATCGATCTCTTCAGACTTTATCAAGATTATTTGGATGAAGATTAGTGATTTTTTTAAAGTCAGAATCTTAAAAGTCATCTATAGTGAATTTTCATGTTGTTATTTCGAGTGATCCACATCATTTTTAACTGAAATATCTTATTTGGCTTTATTTCTCTTTAGGATAAATTTCTCGATTTTTATTAAAATCTCAACAAATTTTTAATCTTTAAAACATAGAAAAATAAATAAAAACGTAAAAAATAATTGAACTATGATAAACAAGTATTTAGAACAAGAAAACTAAAATTACTAATAGTCTAGCATCAATCAATAGTCCTAGGAAAAAATTACTAAAATCTAAAACCTCAAAGAATTTTGACATTCTTTAAGAATTTAGCCACTTCAACTCTTCACATACATTTTTTATTTTTTTTATTATTAAGTTCATAAATATATATTAATAATAACAATAGCAATAACAATTAAAAAAAAAAGTACTAACAAAGTTTAATACGCACATCGACATTTTCTAATAATTAATTTATTGGAGTTTCTTGTATGTTAATAAAAATTAAATGAAATTGAAAAACTATATCTAAATATATTATCTCTAAATATTTTTGGGAACTATACCTAAGTTAGATATAAAATTATACTCTTCTTTATTTCTATTATTATTATTTTTTCCCTATATTCCTAGTTCTATTAGAAACTTATTATATATATATATATATATATATATATATATATATATATATATATATATATAGTTTCATGAAAGCCAAGATTTAGAGGGGGCAATGGTCCCTCTCGTCATGACGTGGCCTCCTAAGTGAATGAAAAATATTTTATATTTTATACATTTTCAATAAGAAAATTCTAATAAATAGTATGTAAAAAAAATCTGATAAGTAGTGTTAAGTATTCAATGTGAATAGTGATGATTAATTAAAAAGAGTTAGGGGAGTTGGAAGGAAAATATTTGAAAGGGAGAAATGTGAACATATGTAGCTTGTGTAAGATGGTGCAAGAGAGTGAGTGGACAAAAATGGATGCTTAGTGTTGGTTCTTGATATCGGGCCCATTTTGGAAAAAAAAAATATTAACATAATCCCAGTATTCCTAGTCAAACCCAACACAATTATTACAAATCTTGTACAACTAGCCCAACTACCTTAATTGCATTTGCCTTCCCTTCTCTTGCGGCTAGTATCACTAACTTCAATTTTCCTTCTCCTGTGCCGCTGCATTTTAGGGTTTGAAGCTTCCAGAAGAACTTTATAGATCTGCAACCCAAACTCCTCCTTTTCAACGGATACTCATTCACCGCCTCCTCTTCAAGCTCTGTCACTTTTTGTAGCTCTCCGATCTCATAATGAGTCAGTAGTTTGAAGTTTTTCCATTTGAAAGGAGTGAATGTGGTATGTACCTTTAATTCTCCACGCCATCCCGCTCCCCGCCTGCCCCTCTCCGTCGTTTCGCTCCCTTCCGGCCCGCTCAGATCTGCTTCATCAGATCTGCTGTCCTGGCAGAAATATGTAGGGACAATGGATGGCAGACTCTAAATTCGCTAAATTCGTAATTGATTGCGTTGCATGCGGATAAAACCAGCTTGGCTTGGGGAAGAGACGGATGTGGAGTGAAGAAGATGAAGCTTGAGACGAATAAAATGAATTGCTGTGCAAATCCGAAATTCTCTCAAACGTCCTAAGGAACAAACTTCTTTTGTATTTTTATCATTCTATCTCCATTTCGTCTGTTCTAAGGATTCAATTTAATTGATCTGCTCGATGGCTTATTTTATTTCTTCATGCATGAGGGGTTTGCTCCTAATTTATTGGTTGGTTTGAGTATAATACGAAGAGTTTGGTTTGGAAGACGGAGATGAGGGTATGAACTTAACTGTTCATAAGGGATCTATCGTCAACTGATTATCCTGCTTCGTGTTGTTGGAATAAATCTTCAAGCATCGAAACTGGTATTCGTATGCGTCACAGTACAAAAATGGAAATTAATTAGAGGGCTTAAATCAAAGCGTCCGTGGAATCAGAACAACAAGAGTTACTATGTAACCGAACATGAATTGAAGAAGAGAGCTGAATTCATTCTTGATGCGAATTCATTTATCATTTAATTGATTTATTATTAATCTTTGTTTTGTAACAGTTCTAATTTTTTTTTTATAACAGCTATTACAATATGTGGAACTCTAGGTGTCGAAGAAGACCATGGTGGATAAGCTTGCGGCGGAGAATTTATCTCCTACCGCCGAGCCACCAGGTCGTGGATCGTAGGCTTGGGCATAAAAAAAGGTTCTACTGAACAGAACCAAAACCAAACCGGATCCGAACCGATATGAACCGGTTCAGACTGAACCGGTTCGTATATGGTTCAGTTCTTAAGAGGTAAAAGTGGAGCGGTTTAAGAGCGGTTCAAACAGGTTCTGAACCGGTTCATAACCAGTTTTTTCCACACAAAAAATTAACTTTAAACCCCAACAATTAGCCGATAGTTATCTTCTTCTATCCATCGCAAAAACCTAATTTGGCTACTCCATGCTCTTCAATCCCCATCGATCGCCTGCTCAGACGCCGGCCGCCGACCGTCGCTCGCTTGCCCACTATCACTTGCTCTCTCGCCGACCGCCGCCCACTCCATTATGCGATGCATAGGCCAGAGGCAGCTAAAGATCGATGTCCCCTTCTTCATCACAGAAGAAATGGAGGAATACAATGGAGTCCTGGGCACCACTACAATCAACAAGTGGGGTATGGTACCATCAACACTACATCAGAAAATGAAATTCCCCACAGGCCAAGGAATAGGGGAAGTAAAGGGTAACCAGAAGGTAGCAAGGAAATGTGCAAGGATCGCACTAAGCAAGAACAAGAAAACAAGAGAGGTCCTACTAGTAGATGAGGACCCAAGGGAAGATCACGGAAGACCAGCCCCCATGGAAGAACTAAAAGAAGTACTCATAGAAGAACCCGATAGGAAGGCAAAAATCGGGACCGCCTTATCTCAGGAAGAGGAAAACCACTTAGTAGCTTTACTAAGGGAATACAAGGATCTGTTCGCCTGGTCACCAAGCAATATGCCAGGAATATCAGAAGAAGTAATCTCACACAAGCTCAATATAGACGCGGCAACGCGACCAATAACACAAAAGGTAAGGCCAATGGGAGGAAGCAAAAAGATAGCTATCCAGGAAGAAGTGGAAAAGCTATTGAAGGCAAATTTCATCAAGGAGATTAGATTCCAAACATGGGTGGCAAACCCAGTACTGGTAAAGAAGGCGGGAGGAAGTTGGAGAATGTCCATCGATTATCGCGACCTAAACAAAGCATGCCCTAAGGACTCATATCCGCTACCAAGAATAGATCAGTTAGTGGATGCAACATCAGGTCACCAACTAATGAGCTTCATGGATGCATACTCATGATATAACCAGATAAAAATGGCCCCTGAGGACGCCCCTCACACAGCATTCTACGCTGATAGCGAGATATACCATTACACGGTGATGCCTTTCGGACTCATAAATGCTGGAGCGACATACCAAAGAATGGTCAATAAAATCTTCGGGGACATGATAGGAAAGACAATGGAGGCATATGTGGACGATATGATAGTCAAATCCAAAGAGAAGAAGGACCATGTGGAGAACCTTCGCTCAACGTTTGAGAGGATGAGGCAATACCAAGTCCGTCTAAACCCGAAAAAATGCGCATTTGGGGTGCAATCAGGGAATGTTTTAGGCTTCATGGTAAGCCAGCGAGGCATAGAGGTAAACCCCGAAAAACTCCAGGCAATTGAAGAAATGCAGTCACCTACGAAGCACAAAGAGGTTCAACGACTGAACGGGAGGTTGGCAGCCCTTAACAGATTCTTATCCAAAATAGGAGACAAGGCATTACCCTTCTTTGAGGTACTAAGGGCAAACAAGAAATTCGAATGGACACCGAGATGTGAGGAAGCCTTCCAGCAACTCAAACAACATCTAAAGACACTACCACCCCTAGCAAAGCCTATACCAGGGGAGCCCCTCTACCTCTACATCTCCGTGAGCAACGTGGCAGTAAGCTCAGTGCTAATTAAAGAAGAAAACGCTATACAATTGCCGGTATACTTCGTAAGCAAAACATTGGCAAAGTATGAGATCAACTACTTGCCAATAGAAAAATACCTCTATGCACTGATTATATCAGCAAGAAAGTTGAGACCGTATTTTCATGGGCATGATGTAACAGTCCTCACAGACCAACCATTGAAACACCTCCTCCAAAGACCAGACACATCGGGAAGACTGACAAAATGGGCAATTGAGCTAAGTGAGTTTCGTATTCATTTTGCCCCAAGAACAGCCATAAAGGGTCAGGCTCTAGCAGATTTTATTGCCGAATTCACCGGAATTAATCCAGACGAAGACTTGGGAGAAGTCAAAACTACAAGCGAGGCAAGTAGTAGTCAGGAGAAACAACCAGAAGAATTATGGGAGATGCATACTGATGGGTCATCCAACGGAGGAGGTTCAGGTGCAGGCCTCTTACTATACCCACCAAACAGCGATACACCTATGCGCTATGCCATGGCACTCACCTTTAAGGCAACAAACAATGAGGCTGAGTACGAAGCACTGATAACTGGCCTGAGAATAGCCAAAGGAGTAGGGGCAAAGCATCTAAGAGTTAAGTGCGATTCTCAACTAGTTGTCAATCAAGTGAAAGGAATCTACACTGCAAAGTCCGAAAACATGCAGAAGTACTTGCAGCAAGCCAGGGACCTAATAAAGAGCTTCCAAAGCTTCGAAATTGAGTCAGTCCCAAGAGAACAAAACCAAGAGGCAGACGCCTTAAGTAAACTAGCCCTAGGGGCAGAAGCAGGCAAAGAGGTCCACTTTGTAGAACAAAGAATGCAATCAGTGATAGAACAAATGGAGGTTCTAGTAATAGACGAAGCAGAAGCCTGGATGACCCCAATGCGTCAATACATCATGGAAGGAAAGCTCCCAAAGGATAAAGTAGAGGCAGTCAAGATTGAAAGGATGGCTAGGAATTACGCAGTGATGGACAATGAACTCTACAAGAAAGGGTACTCCACACCTTTCCTCAAATGCATAACATACCCAGAAACAGAGAGAGTGCTTGCAGAACTCCATGAGGGAGATGAGGGGTGCCATGAAGGAGCACGATCAATAAGCCGAAAGGTCTATAACCTAGGATACTATTGGCCATCAATGAGCAAAGAAGTAGCAGACTTGGTACAAAAATGTGATCACTGCCAAAGGTACTCTAGAAATATAACAGCCCCAGCAGCAAAGCTAAGCTCCATCTCGGGAGCCTGGCCATTCGCACAATGGGGGATCGATCTGATAGGCCCCCTACCGAGAACAAAAGATCAGAAGACTTGCATAATTGTAGCAATAGACTACTTCTCCAAGTGGATAGAAGCAAAGGCAATGGGAAAGACAACAGACGACCAAGTCGTCAATTTCATCCAATCTCACATTGTCTCGAGGTACGGGGTGCCAAAAGCAATAATAAGTGACAATGGCCCACAATTCAAGAGCAAGAAGCTGCAATGGTATTGCGAAAGGCTGAATATAGAGCACCGCTTCGTATCAGTAAAGCACCCTCAGACAAACGGACAAGTAGAGTCAGCAAACAAAATAGTGCTAGATGGCCTAAAGAAAAGACTCCATGCTACCAAGGGAAGTTGGGTAGATGAGCTGGAAAATGTTCTATGGGCAGTGCGGACAACACCAAAGATAGCCACAGGAGAAACACCATTTGGCCTAGTATACGGGACTGAAGCGGTGGCACCAGCAGAAATGGATGTACAATCACTGAGAACCACGTACTTTGAAGAGCATGAGCACAACAAAGCAAGGCTTTTAGACTTAGACATGGTGGAGGATAAAAGATGGAATTCAGAAGAAGCACAGGCATGAATGCGCCTTGTTTCAGCAAGATATTACAACCGCCAAGTCAAGGAGAGGCAATTCCACGTAGGGGAACTGGTACTCAGAAAGAACGAGTTCTCACACTTAGACCAAGTCAGAAAACTATCTCCAAAGTGGGAAGGGCCATATAAGATAGCGTCGGTTCCATACGCAAATGCTTACCGCCTCGAGGATGGGGAGGGGTATATCTCCACAAACACCTTCAGTGGGGAACACCTAAAGAAGTACTACGTCTAAGAAGAAAGCACAAGCAAAAGACCATATCCTTAGTTTCATATTTAGCACTTTGCATGTTCAAGCTTTCTAAGTTTTCCAAAAACAAATTTGGAGAAGGAGAACTCACGAAGTTACTCCAACTCTACAACTATCTTTGATTTCCTCCAGAGGGTGTCTTGACCCACCCAAGGCACCACATATGCACAAAAAACATGAATGCTCCTAAGGGAATAGAAGTTACTCAAAAAGTATTTTTCAGTGAATGTGGTGATATAATCATGAAGTTATCCTTACACAGATATGACTTCAAGTCAACAACAGGTTCGACGCCCCCAAGAGCGTATCTTGAGAGTAGTTCTTATACTACGACTTTCGACGCCCCCAAGAGCGTATCTTGAGAGTAGTTCTTATACTACGACTTTCGACGCCCCCAAGAGCGTATCTTGAGAGTAGTTTTTATACTACGACCTTCGACGCCCCCAAGAGCGTATCTTGAGAGTAGTGTTCATACTACGACCTTCGACGCCCCCAAGAGCGTATCTTGAGAGTAGTGTTCATACTACGACCTTCGACGCCCCCAAGAGCGTATCTTGAGAGTAGTTATTACACTACGACCTTCGACGCACCAAGAGCGTATCTTGAGAGTGGTTTCCAAAAACTACGAATTTCGACGCCCCCAGGAGCGTATCTTGAGGTAGATTTGCAACCTACCAGATTCGACGCCACCAAGAGCGTATCTTGAGGTAGAAAAAACACTACCAGATTCGACGCCCCCAAGAGCGTATCTTGAGGTAGATTTCAAACTACCAGCTTCGACGCCAACCAGGAGCGTATCTTTGGTCTAACCTGAGCCCTCCGGGAGCCTATCCTGTGAAACGTTAAGTGCCCTCCGAGAGCCTGTCTCGTGAACAGATTTCGACGCCAACCAGGAGCGTATCTTTGGTCTAACCTGAGCCCTCCGGGGGCCTATCCTGTGAAACGTTAAGTGCCCTCCGAGAGCCTATCTCGTGAACAGATTTCGACGCCAACCAGGAGCGTATCTTTGGTCTAACCTGAGCCCTCCGGGAGCCTATCCTGTGAAACGTTAAGTGCCCTCCGAGAGCCTGTCTCGTGAACAGATTTCGACGCCAACCAGGAGCGTATCTTTGGTCTAACCCGAGCCCTCCGGGAGTCTATCCTGTGAAACGTTAAGTGCCCTCCGAGAGCCTGTCTCGTGAACAGTTTTCGACGCCCACCAAGAGCGTATCTTTGGTCTAACAGTACCATACATACCATTCAAAGGGTATCAGAAGAGACCACCGCACCATACTAAGAAGGATCCCACGAGAAAGTAATTTCAAAGTAAAATGATATGAAGAACACATAATGTTTTTTCTTGATAATATAGCAGGTATGGCATGAAGGAAAACACAATAGAAGGATAAGGAAAGGAAACACACCAAAGGAAGGGTCCATAACCAAAAACCACACACCAAGGCACAGGGAGATATCACAAGAAGAGAGATAATCACCCTGCTATATAAACCATGAGTAAAGACAAGTGCATCATACAAAGATGGCAAAACTAGGAAAGATGGAGTCTCAAACTCTAAAGACAACCACAACCCACAAACGAAAGCAGTAGTAAGAAGACACCACAAGAAGAACCCAAAGTCACAAACCCGCGAGACCACCACAAGAGATAGGTGTACTATTTCCTCATCTTCGCAATATGCCTAACAGCGAAGTCAGACAAATCACCAAGCTAAGAAAAAGGAAAGTCAGGAGCAATCATGTACATACGCTCGAGAATCTCCTTTAAAGAAATACGCTTAGCCACAGAGCAGCGAACATCGATAGCAGCCTGATAAGAGGAAGAAGCCTTATACTCAGCGATAGCACACCCTTTCGACTCCACACGAAACATCTCCTCAAGGGACACCAACTCAGCATCCCGAAGTACTTCATCGCGATAAGACTTTTGTCTCAAGGTTTCAATCTCTTCTTTAAGAAGGGCAATACGACTCTCCAAATCTCGGCACTGCAAATCTGTGATACGGCTATGCTCCAAACAACCAACAAGCTTGGAGTTAAGGGAGACACAAATGTCCTCGTGCACCTTTTTCTCCTCAGCAAGATCAACAACAAGGGTGGACAAATTAACAAGGTCGGCAATACCCTGCGACAAAAACAAAGGATGAGACAGATAACATACAAAAGAGAAATGTCCTAAAGGATAACACGACTAAGAAAGTTACAGAAGCATAGCGAGCCAACACATCACGAGCAAATTCATAAGTAGCCTCCAACCCTTTAGAAGGGGACACACGATCAACAAGAGGAACAGCAGACTGCAGAACACGAACTCCAACCTCAGGAGTTTGCAAAGAAGATTGGTTGTCAAAACGAGCACCACGCCCATAATAAGGCGCCCATTCAGATCCAACAATTCCATCAACAGGAGGACGAGACAGCTCCTTCCGACTCAAACGCGGAAGACGAAGTCTACCTACAACAAGGTATGGAGTAAACACCAATATACACTAAGGAAACTCAGACATTCAAGGACTTACCAAACAAAGAAGAAGGAAAAGATGGCTCCCGGACCCTCGATTGGGGGGCATCAATATAGAAAGAAGATGGTACCCTAACATCACCACCGCCCTTACCTCCAATTAGAGGACACCTCCCCGCACCATAAAAAGCCGATCTTTTTGCAATCGAAGGTCCGGTCCCAGGGTTAACTATTCCCACCCATACTGGCCTCTTACTCCTCATCAATCAACGGAGAAATCTGTCGATCGAAAGAACGCAAGCTCAGCCCAAGAAAAACAGAAAATGGATAGTAGGGACAAGAGGAAACTCACTCTCCTAAAACGACAAATACAGAATCAAAAGGTAAAAATAGAAAGAGAGTATAAAGAGACCCCACCGGCCAACAAGCGGGGGCAGGGGGAAATAGTTATAGCCCCCAGCATAGAGAAACCCCACCAGCCAATAAGCAGGGGCAGGGGGGGCAGGGGGGAAATAGTTATAGCCCCCAGCATAGAGAAACCCCACCAGCCAATAAGCAGGGGCAGGGGGGCAGGGGGAAATAGTTATAGCCCCCAGCATAGAGAAACCCCACCAGCCAATAAGCAGGGGCAGGGGGGCAGGAGGAGATAGTTATAACCCCCAGCATAGAGAGACCCCACTGGCCAACAGGAAGAGACAGGGGGCAAAGGGAGATAGTCATAATCCCAATATAGAAGACCCCGCGCACCAGTAAGTGGAAACATGGGGGCAAGAAGATGGAAAAAGAACAAATCAAACAGGACTACATTACCATGAAGACCCACAAATCAAAAACGAGACAAGTAAGGAAACGATCGAGGGAGAAGCGGGATTAAGTCCCCCAAAAGCAATGCTTACACAAGAGAAAAGACACGTACCTCAATGCGAAACGCGCCCCGAGAAGCAAATCCGACCAGAAATCCCACCGTCAAAAAGGAAAGAAGAGAAAAGGACAACGAGAATGAGGTAATCACTTACCCTTTTATAGTACAAAGGATTAGGGTTTTTCCAAAGCCGCCAAATCAACACCGTTGATTTCTAGAAGGGAAAATTTTAAGGGACAGATTCAAAAACTAGTTCCCATTAACCACGGTTAAACTCACACTCACCATAGTTAACATCCCATAGGTTTATTTTCTAGTATCCCATACTTAGAAAAATTTCGGACCAAAATTGAAATTTTTCTTCACTTAGGCAAAATCCCGGCATGAAACTGGAGCATAAGTCACTTAGTTGCATTCATATTGCATTCCTATGCGAGCATGTATTTTTTGAGTATACGCCCGTAACAAAGATAGATTTATTACTCCCACCTCAGACGGACGCGTGCTTAGGCATACGTCCGTGC
Source organism: Clarkia xantiana subsp. parviflora (assembly GCA_036873135.1). Taxonomy (NCBI): domain Eukaryota; kingdom Viridiplantae; phylum Streptophyta; class Magnoliopsida; order Myrtales; family Onagraceae; genus Clarkia; species Clarkia xantiana. Next base: position 37,349,816 of record JAPTYO010000004.1, read on the forward strand.
TACTCTGACGTTTACAATTCCTCTATCTCATAAGGCAGGGGGCAGGGTCAGAGACACGCATCCATGGATAAGCAAGTATTCAGACGAAAGGTAAAACCCCGGTTTCAAATTGCGCGTGTCATACCATCCTAAAATAGAGTCAATCAAGGGTTAGGCCATTGGTTGACTCGGGGGCATGTGATGGATATACGCCCAATTTGAACCCGTTGACTTCCGAATCGTTTTATTTTTATCACCCCGTTAATGATTGTAAATCGAAACTTCAACCCGAACACTTCGCGAGAATACCAACGGCCCGGACGAGGCCGAGGCGCTCGTCCGGCCGGGTCAAACTCACCTAGGTGAGGTTGGGTGGCCACACCCGACCTCCCCTAGGGGAGATTGGGTCAGCCGACCCGATCTCCCCTAGGGGAGATCGGGTGGACCAACCCGATCTCTCCTAGGAGAGATCGGGTCCTCCAACCCGATCTCCCCTAGGGGAGATCGGGTCGGACAACCCGATCTCCCTTAGGGGGGATGGGGTTGGCCAACCCCATCCCCCCTAGAAGGGGTTGGGTGGCCTCACCCAACCCCTACCCTTGGGGGTCGGATTTCCCTTCCCCCCAAGGGCCCCGACACCATTCTTGGACTCCCATACTCGGTTTATTCCGCCTACCTTCTCCGTATCCTAAGGTCTTAATTACGTGTTTAAAGGTTAATTAACTGTGTTTAAAGGTTAACGATGTCATTAAGCCACCTTAATGACACCGTTGCCTATAAATACCCCACCTCCACTATTCATTTGATCATCTTGGCAAGTTGGATAATTTTGCTCTGACATCTCTCTAGCTTTATCTCTCTAAAAACCGTACTGACTTAGGCATCGGAGAGGGTTCATCAGGCACCACCCCACCCCCCCCCCCCCCCTCTGTGCCTGGTACTGCCCCTTCTGCAGGGCGAAAGGAGAAGAGAAGCTAAGGACGGAAGGACGTAAGCTAGGACAGCACAACCCGAGAGTATCGGATCCCCCACATCTCCAGTGAGGAACGAGATTTTGAGTCGACCGCCCGTTGACCCTAATCTCGGAACCTAACAGCCTCCTTTTAATTGTGTGAACGAGCTCATGAGCTAGGTGCGTATTATCAGTGATGAGCCTCCTTGTGACAAAAGCCGTTTGAAAATGTGAAATAAGTTTTGGAAGCACCCGTCGGATTCTGTTAGCCAAAATTTTGGCTATAATTTTGTAAGAGGTATTACATAATCCAATTGGCCTCCAATCAGAAAGACGCCTTGGTTGATCCAAATTTGGGAGTAGTACAATGAAGGTGCTATTTAATTCTCGAAGCATTGCGCTCGAAGAATAAAAAGCATGGACGGCCCGGGAAACATCTGTAGAAACAACGACCTAATTATGCTAGAAAAAACGTGGTGGGTAGCCGTCTGGGCCCGGAGCTTTATCTGGTCCTATTTGTGAAATTGCAGCTGTGATTTCAGTATTTGTTACCATTTCACTAAGTGCATCATGACCAGGTTGTGGGACTGACATTGTATTATTTTCAGGCAATAGGAACACTGGAGGTGGGGGGACTGCAGTGAAGAGATTTACGAAAAAATTTGTACCGCCGTCTGAACAAGTAGGGGTTCAGTGATGAGAGAACCATCATCAGAAAGAATACATTCCAAACGGTTGCGTTTACGTTTGATCGCTGGGTATGCATGATAAAATTTCGTATTCTTATCGCCTTCCAACAACCATTGTTGCCTTGACTTTTGTCTCCACAATATCTCCTCCCTTTTCTGCAATTCCTCAAGTTGACAAGCGAACGAGCCGATGAGATCCTGGTCTGAATCTGAGCATTGAGCTTGGTTTAGAGCATTGAGAGTATGGACAATTTTAGTGTGAAGGAAGCCAAAGACATCCCTATTCCATCTTTTGAGAATATGAGAGAAACGATGAAGTTTTCTACATAATCTAAATTGTGCAGATCCGTCTGGGTTTGCAGTCCAAGATGAACGAATGAGTTCCAAGAATTCCGGGTGGCGGAGCCACATAGATTCAAAACGAAAGGAGATTTGATGTTGCTGATTGGTAGGAGACAAAGAAAGTAACAACAGATAGTGATCAGAAGCCACAAATTCTAGGTGGCGTAAAATAGCTTCAGGGAAACGTAAATGCCACATAATGGTTGTGAAAACACGATCCAGCCGCTCCCTAACCCTATCGACTCCACTTCTACGGTTCGACCATGTAAAAGGCTGCCCCAGAAATCCTAGATCAATAAGGGCTAATTCATCCGACCAACCTTGAGCCCTAAGAATACGTGTAGTAGAAGGCGGGCATCTTGACTCCTTTTCCCCAAAATCCCATATGTCATTAAAATCCCCAAGAACAGCCCAAGGGACAGAATCATCCCTAGAAAGACGAAATTCACGAAGTTCCTCCCAAAAAATTTGATGAGCAGCATAAGCTGAGGGTGCGTAGATAAAAGATGCCTCCCACGGAGAAGTACAGGATGGATGTGTGATGGTAACATGTATAGCGTTGATCGAAGAGGAAATAGCAAGAACATGGTTTTTACCCGCCAAACAAGTATCAGACCACCACGAGTCTCTTCAGGGTTTACTACTAATGTATTATCAAGACCTAAGTCAGCTAGGGTTTGAGCAAGTCGATGCATACGACTCTTGACTTCAAAGACAAAGACTACATCAGGTTTATGAATCCTAGTCAGGAGACGCAAATGTTAGTCTGTAAAGGTGTTGCCTGCACCTCGACAGTTCCAGATAAAGAGCTTCATTGGCTTTGCAGCAAGATCCTATATGATCTTGCCGCCAAACAATCCAATATATCGAAATAATCACCAATGTAACAGTGAAAATTAGGATATAGTAAATAGCTGTGTACCTCCTCCTGAATCACAGCCATGACAGTTCATCTGCGAGCACATAAGTGACGACGTGGTGAAGTACGGATGACCAAAGGCAACGTAGGCGGTGTGTTAAACCATCTCATGAATGACAACCGGAATCTTCTAGGAGGGGTAATCTGCAGCAATTCCGCCCTATTCCACTGAGTATGCCTCCGACTCCGATCAGTCTGCCCTTTGCGCCTTTTCAGGAAGACCAGACTCCTCCTACAACATTCCAGCCCTTTGTGGAGTACCCTTTCTCTCCGATCAGATCACCACCACTGTCACCGTTGTCAGAATTGGCAGACAGCCTTCACCGTGACCAGGAAATGGGGAATCTCACTGTCTCAACATGCCTTAACACTGATTCAACTTTCAGTATTGATGATTTTGAGATCATTTTGAAGGAAACTACGGGGGAAGACCAGGCTTTGATTGAGGGAGGTTTGGCTGAGGATGTCAGGGTTTTGCCTGAGGAAGAGATGCTTGAGGAATCTGATATTTTAGCTGATATTGTATCACTATTTATTCTTCTTTCGGGCAAGGAACCGATGGAGGAAGACTCGGATTCAGATCAGGTCACAAGAGGTCTCTCCCAATTAACACACCGCCTACGTTGCTTTTGGTCATCCGTACTTCACCACGTCGTCACTTACGTGCTCGCAGATGAACTGTTATGGCTGTGATTCAGAAGGAGGTACACAGCTATTTACTATATCCTTATTTTCACTGTTACATTGGTGATAATTTCGATATATTGGATTTTTTTGCGGCAATATCATGTTAGATCTTGCTGCAAAGCCAATGAAGCTCTTGATATGAAACTGTCAAGGTGCAGGCAACACCTTTACAGTCCAACATTTGCGTCTCCTGACTAGGATTCATAAACCTGATGTAGTCTTTGTCTCTGAAGTCAAGAGTCGTATGCATCGACTTGCTCAAACCCTAGCTGGTTTAGGTCTTGATAATACATTAGTAGTAAACCCTGAAGAGACTCGTGGTGGTCTGATACTTGCTTGGCGGGTAAAAAACCATGTTCTTGCTATTTCCTCTTCGATCAACGCTATACATGTTACCATCACACATCCATCCTGTCCTTCTCCGTGAGAGGCATCTTTTATCTGTGCACCCTCAGCTTATGCTGCTCGTTCAAAATTTTGGGAGGAACTTCGTGAATTTCGTCTTTCTAGGGATGATTCTGTCCCTTGGGCTGTTCTTGGGGATTTTACTGACATCTGGGATTTTGGGGAAAAGGAGTCCAGAAGCCCGCCTTCTACTACGCGTATTCTTAGGGCTCAAGGTTGGTCAGATGAATTAGCCCTTATTGATCTAGGGTTTCTGGGGCAGCCTTTTACATGGTCGAACCGTAGAAGTGGAGTCGATAGGGTTAGGGAGCGGCTGGATCGTGTTTTCACAACCATTATGTGGCATTTACATTTCCCTGAAGCTATTTTACATCACCTAGAATCTGTGGCTTCTGATCACTATCCGTTGTTACTTTCTTTGTCTCCTACCAATCAGCAACATCAAATCTCGAGGCCCTTTCGTTTTGAATCTATGTGGCTCCGCCACCCGGAATTCTTGGAACTCATTCGTTCATCTTGGACTGCAAACCCAGACGGATCTGCACAATTTAGATTATGTAGAAAACTTCATCGTTTCTCTCATATTCTCAAAAGATGGAATAGGGATGTCTTTGGCTTCCTTCACACAAAAATTGGCCATACTCTCAATGCTCTGATCGACTCGTTCACTTGTCAACTTGAGGAATTGTAGAAAAGGGAGGAGATATTGTGGAGACAAAATTCAAGGTAGCAATGGCTGTTGGAAGGCGATAAGAATACGAAATTTTATCATGCATACACAGCGAATCAGACGTAAACGCAACCGTTTGGATTGTATTCTCTCTGATGATTGTTCTCTCATCACTGAACCCCTTCTTGTTCAGACGACGGTATCGTAAATCTCTTCACTGCAGTCCCCCCACCTCCAGTGTTCCTATTGCTTGAAAATAATACAATGTCAGTCCTACAATCTGGTCGTGATGCACTTAGTGAAATGGTAACAAATACTGAAATCATAGTTGCAATTTCACAAATGGGACCAGATAAAGCTCCGGGCCCAGACGGCTACCCACCACGTTTTTTCCAGCATAATTCGGCCGTTGTTTCTACAGATGTTTCCCTGGCCGTCCATGCTTTTTTTTCTTTGAGCACAATGCTTCGAGAATTAAATAGCACCTTCATTGTACTACTCCCAAAGGTGGATCAACCAAGGCATCTTTTTGATTGGAGGCCAATTGGATTATGTAATACCTCTTACAAAATCATAGCCAAAAATTTGGTTAACAGAATCTGACGGGTGCTTCCAAAACTTATTTCACCTTTTCAAACGGATTTTGTCACAGGGAGGCTCATCACTGATAATACGCACCTAGCTCATAGCTCGTCCTTGCTTTAAAACTCGATATGAGCAAGGCATATGATCGGGTGGAATGGGGTTTTTTGGAAAGAGTCACGCGTCGTATGTCTTTTTTAGATAAATTCGTCAACTGGATTTTACAGTGTGTCTCAACCTCATCACTGTTTGTCCTCCTCAATGGCAACAAGACGTAAAGATTTAACCCTTCTCGAGGACTGCGTCAAGGAGACTCTTTATCGCCTTATCTTTTCATTCTTATATCCCATATTTTATCATAGGAGTTGTCTCGAGCTCAATTGGACAGGCGTCTAAAGGGTATAAAAATCAGTTACCATGCCCCAGATAACACATATGTTCTTTGCGGATGATAGTCTGCTTTACCTGGAAGCTACCCACCAAAACATTGTTGTTCTTCTGGGAATACTTACAGCTTACCAATTGGAATCTGGACAACTCATAAACTATTCAAAATCTGGGGTTATGTTCAGCCCAAATGTCTCCGAACCCGACAGGCATATGTTTATAAATCTTCTCAATGTTCCTCTCATGCAGGAAAATGAGTTGTATATTGGTCTACCTCTGAATTGGTCTTCACACAACAACGTACTATTGGTGACACTCTCATTTCCAGTATGACAAAACGAATACATGGTTGGATGACGAAACTTTTATCCCTAGCCGGAAGGGACATTCTCATCAAATCCACAGCCAGCTCTATTCCAACCTACGCTATGTCCTCGATACGTTTTCCCAAGTACGTTACATTGAACCTGGAAATACAACGGCGTTTCTAGTGGCACACCAATCCAGAAACACGAGGTATCTCCAGCAGGCGTCGCAGAAGCAGTGAATACACCATCTTGATTTATGGGAGCATGACCAGCTGATTGGGGCAACGATGAACTTGAATGTGGACTCGTAAATTGTGTCCCATATCGTCTTGTGTCATCGCCAGGAACACAAAGCTTCAGATTAGGGTTCCATAGAAACCACTGAGTTAGGACCCCCTCGCCTCGATTATCAATGCTGTAGATACAAGTTGAACGTTCCTGAATTGCCTGAACACCCCGATGACTATCAATCCAAGCATGCATGTCTTCGATTTCTCGCACAATAGTCTCCTCCGGAGTCTGACAAATTCTTTGAAAGTGACCAAATCTCCCGCATCTGCCACATGGAAGATTTATTCTGTACCTGATTATAATATGAGCATCCTTGATATCATCCAGCAGCATCATCCCTGGTACAGCTGGCTTCTCCGGATCAATTAGAACCCTAACCCTAAGATACACAATCTTCCAGGCACGTTCATCAGAAAAGTCCATGAAGTCGACAGGACCAACACAGTCTGCTATGAGGAAAACTGTTTGCATGTTCATCCAGTGAGGAGGGATATTCCTAATTTCAATCCACACCGGGACAGAATTAAAAGGAACCCTCGCAGGTATCGCCGGACTTGTAAACCTAGTTAGAACCAGGATAGCCCCCCCCCCCCCCCCCCCCCCAATATTAAATGGAGAGTTTGCTAAGACCTCCCTGAGATGAGAATCCTGACGGAAAGTGAAGATCCAAATTCCATCCTCACGACGTTCAGCCACTGCCCTCTCCGGTATCCTCCATTGTCGTCGAATAAAATTATGTATTACATCATCACGTTCCTTGTCGTAGCAGAGAATTTTACCAGCAAGACGAAGAGGCCATTGAGAACCCATGTCATAGCCACAACTCAGAAGATTGTAGGAGATTTGGATTGACAGAGAAGTGGTGGCAATGATTGTGGAGCTTTGTTTTTTGAATGAAGAAAAGAGGAGAATATGGATAGTTTTCGCAGTATAGAGAGGCCACTGTGAATACCACCAATAGAAGAGAATCCCCCGATCATGATACACTACTTACCGAAGAGTAATGATGAATACAAGGAATGTCGTGCACAAGGGAAAAGGCATGCAGCTCTGCCATAACCGCCACGTTTCCACCAGATGTCAGTGCAGATCCATGGCGAAGTGGAAGAGTCTCACGGGGTCTGAGAAGAGTGTGAGAAAAGAAAACACAACTCACGAGGAGAGACGTGTCTGAGACAATCCTGGTGGAAAACTCCAACGAAGATGGAAAGCGAAAAGTCACTTTGTACATAGATACATACACGCATATAGGGTAGATCGGACTAAGAAAAACTCATTTGTTTTCGGCCAGAAACCAGAAAGCCTCATACGAAGGGTTTGCTCCTAGAGAGCGTTCCGGAGACGATGAAACAATATTTTATATATAGCCTAGGTAGACACCACAGCCGACCTTCTATCTTTTTCGAGATGGTGTTTAGTTTTCTTTTTGGACTATTTTTGTAATATATATATATATATATATATATGCTTTTGTGTTGATGCAGAAATTAAATAAAAAAAATAATAATAATATAGTTAGCGGCACTTTCAAATTGCCGCTAGCAACAAAAAAAAGTCAACGTCACGTAGAAAGTGCCAATAGCAAAAAAAAAAAAAATACTGACAGGCACTTTTATAGCAGCAATAAAAAAAAAAAAAAAAAAAAAAAAAACTCACATTTCCGGCACTTTGTTAAGTGCCTCTACTAGTACACTTAGTAAAAAGTGACATTAATGCCTTGGGACACTACATTCCTCGCCACTTACAAAAAGTATCTTTACATGCTTAGCGGCACCATAAAAATGCTGCTATTTGCCATAAAAATGTCCGCAAACACTCATTTTCCTGTAGTGACAGATACTTCTGTTTCTTCTCATTACAATTCAATTCCTTTAATGTAAACAATAGTAGTGTACATGATTAGTTGGAGTATAATACTATTTTTGCAGCTACGTTCTTTCTCGGACCTATTTATTTTTTTGGTGAAGACTATATAGATATATTAAGGAAATACCGCTCAGCCAAATACAACACAGACTATGGTAACAGCCACTGAGGATACTCGGATAAAACCATGTTCCGACAACATTATTGTTAGCTGATATAGACACCACATTATGCGAAAAGGGAAATAACCAATCGTCTGACATTGCAAAGTACTATGAAAGGGGAACGACTAAATAAATTACGAACATCTGAAACAACCCCAAGTAAAGAAGGTGGACAAACCAGAGAAGCGGCCATAACATATTTCAACACACCTGACGAATCAGAAAGCAAGAAACGAACATTCTGATTCTACGCCTGCGCCAACAGCAGGCCAGTCCTACATGCTAAGCTTTCAGCAAGAAGAGGGTCGTCTCCGAACGCAAAAGACACTGACACAGCTACAACATCATCACTCGGATTAAGAAGGACAGCGACCCCTAAAATCATCGAGATCCCCCCGCGAACCGCTCAATCCACGAGAACCGACCAACAATTAGGGGGAATCGTCGATCGATGAACTAGCTCCGAGATTTCGCGGTGGATCCGTGTGGGCTCTGACACAACCACGCGAGCAAAAATGTTATCATTACAAACCGAAGAGATAAAGGACATTACAGACGACGCAGTAGGTATTATAGTGCGGAAAACAACATTATTTCTTTCTAACCAGATACCCCACATAACCAAACATTTTTAAACAAATAAGTCCTGACTAGGTAACCTGTCTCTTAAGGACTCTTCTAACCAACGGCCCGCAAACTTGAAGCGAACAACACACCGAGAAAATCTACATGTCCACATTAAGTGATCCCACGTTTCAATATCAACACCACAAATCGGGCATAACGGATCGGAATTCTACGACGGAGGTTGTTCTCGGACCAAGCCACATTCTGATTACGTTTGCATTTTAGGATTGACTTACACTTTTGAATTGGTCCACATAGTAGAATTTTATGCCACTACGTAGAAGCGGTTGCTAAACCTAATTAATAATATGTGATGATGAAAAGGAATCTTTGATTGCTTACATTCATCATTCAGTTAGTTTTTTTTACATGGTACATAAATTAGTTGGATGGGGAGGTCAATTAAAGAAGTCCAAAGAATGGATTGGTTAGTGCTGATTTAAGTTGATATCCAGCCACATTCAGCACAGCAATGTCCACCTTTTCCTGAGGAAGCAACAACAATCCTCCTTGAAGATCAGTCTTCTGGAACCCACAAATCTCCAGAAACTCAACCCCTCCTTTAAGCCTCCCGACTCTCTCCTACACCGTTACAAAAAGTATCGAGAAATTTATCAGACGGTTCGATTCGAATCCAAAAAGAGCAAAAATGACAAGATTTTGAGAGGACTCGCCTGAAATACAGGATTACTAACACGGATCCTCCTGAACTTTTCTTCTCCAGGATTCTTCGCGACGTTCCCAATGTATATCAACAGAGTTTCCATGGCTCTTTTAACTCTCCAATCCTCTGCCTACACCAATATTTAGGAACCAATACAGTCATTTTAATCAAGCAGCTTTCACAATAATTACTTGTTGGCCAAGTATATGCATGTGGCGACTCCTTTTTGGGTGCTGCAAAACTTGGGAGATACAGTAATACTCCATGTTATGGGTCTTGATAACCCTAAGAACTAGATAAATTGAAAGTACTGAAAACAACCATGAATTTCTGCTTCTCTCCCTTTATAATAGGACTAGACTACTACAATCTAACTAGAAAGGATATTCTAACTGATTATGCAGCAAGAACTGGGTTTTGGTCGGTTTATTAAAACAATAGAAGAATTACCTTGTGAGTGCGCCGCATAGATCTTAGACATTCCCTCAACTGCTCTGCCTTTGAAACCGAATAAACTGACGAAGAATTCTGCAAAAAAAAAAAGAAATGAAAAAGAATTGGTTCACCTTAGAGTAAAAGACTTTAGAGTTGGATTAGAAGATAGGCACCTTAGTATTATTATCTGAACAAGGGATTGAAGAAGGGTTCAAAGGCACCCTGGGGTTATTTTCCGATGTCAAACCAAGCCTAGCCCGTCTTTCTTGCTGTGAATGTTTGCCGTATTCTTAACAGGTTAGTAAGTAGCTTGCAGCACAAGTTATCAGGTTCTTGTATTTGAATACCTTATCGCTTTGCAGTTTCTTAAGGATTCTTTCCCTCGCTCTTTTATCTTCCTCGTTGTCTGCCTTCTTGGAGGCCACGAAACTAAGGCAATACACAATTGACAAGCTTAATTTATCAAGTATGGAAAACAACCACATTGATAATAAGCTTAAAGTAAAAACAAACCGTCTTCTCTCATTCTCTTCGGCTATTCTTTTTGCTTCAAAAAACTCTTTACCTATTCGAATCCTCTCCTGTCAGTGAAATCCACCATATTAGATGGGGTATGCACTTTTTTTTGCGAAATTTTTTTCCCGGTTCTAAATGGATTATTGCTGCAATAACAGAAGAGCATACCTTTTCAATTTCCCTTTCTCTTTGCCTTTCTAAGTTCTTTTGGGCTCGGTCCCTAACATGATAAAACTTTTGGAACTGAAAGTCGTTTTAATGCAGAATGTTGTCTTGAATGAAAATAAAACAAAATCGAATACACTATATATAGTTTTATGTGTTTCAAACTGATATGAAGAGGCTGCAAGTAATGTAATCATTCATAGATAGAAAGATGAACTAACAGAGACACACCTAAGCTCTTGAGCTTTTAACTTCATTGCCTCTGTTAGAAATTGCGGTTCTGGAGAGTCGATATCAACATCAATCGATACCTAAGTGCAATGAATTAATTAGTTAATCTTTTATAAAGTTTGTGAATTATGTTTCAAATCTCAAGCTATTTATTCTGTATATATATGTAGCGAGAGTAAATACATAGCATTTAAAAGCCTATTTTGATCAATCTATTGAAGCTTACCCTTGGCATTTCATCAATGTCTGGTTCGTTCTCATGATCAATGATCCAATTTACGGCAGCCTCAATTCCAGCATTACCTAGATAACATGAAAAAGAAGACACTAATAAAAAATCCCTGGCATGAAAAGGGCATGATTATGAAAATAATTGGTGTACCAGAAAAATGAAGAGCCCTAGTAGCTTGGGCTCTTGTAAACCCCATATCTTCAAGATCCTCAAGAAACTTGATGTTAACGTCTGGAACAGCCATTTCTGCCATGTCAGACATCACAAGCGAGCACTTCTTAGATAAATCCTCGACAACAATTGGATCAGCAAAGTGTCTTATCTATTCAAGCTATGTTTCTTAATTCATGAGAAAATCAAGTGTGTTCATTGAGAAAGACCATATAACCCAGGTTTTATCTTCAATAGACCAAAATCAGGGTAGCCTAATTTCAAACATACACAAGGAACTTCACACTTCACATGGTAATTAATAATGCACGCAATACCCAGAAATCAAATGCTGAAAAAAAAAATAAAAAAAATTTACATCTTTTCTGGATCCAAAAAGAATGTGCAGATTCCTATTGAATTGAAGAAAATGGAGACCTCCGCCTCCAGGTTCGGTATAAATGAGGGAAGGGGGGGAACAAAGAGAAACCCCGAGGATGAAGCATTTGCTCAAGTCACAAACCGACACTTCGAGAAGCATGCTGATTTAGGGTCGATCGATTCCTTTGCTATGCTTTTCTTCTACCTTCGCAGTTAGAAGAAGATTCTTGGCTTCCACGTCAAGTGAAGAATATTATTTACTCCATATTTTTTTGCCAAAGCGCAGAATGAACTTTTGGCAAAAAACGGCAACTTAAGGAGATCGATTAAATCTGAAGCATCCACAATGGTATTACATATATGGGTTTAATATATATTTTTTGTCATGAAATACGGAAAAACTTTACAATGGTATTATATAACTGTTGAATAGACATCCACCGTGAGTCTGGATTACCACATCGGTTGATATCTGTAAAATTGAGTAGTATATAAGCAAGTGGGCCAACTCCTACTATCACTAATTGGTTTTAGGAGGAACCTACTTGCATATACGATTGCTCTCTGCTGGCCCGTTGGGCTTGGCTTGGTCCAATGTGAAATTTAACAATAACATTACATATATGTTGGTCCAGCATTTTTTTTTCATGAAGTATAGAAAAACTTTTTTACCATAAATAATACTTTATTATAACTCAATAAAACACGGCTGAACCCACATTAAAATCTAATAACATAATTGATAAAAGATGAGATGGAATACTACAAATTAATTTGTTAGACACATCTCCTTTAAACAGTGGTTTATGATTCTGCTATTTCTGACAAAGAGTACAAAATATGATCTACTACCCCGGATTCCCCGCTACTCCATGTCGTCGAAGAGAAGGTCTTTGGATCCCGATTTCCCATCATAAGGAGCACACTTCTGAGCCCAAAGATTCATCGAAGGATGAGATCTTTCCGATGCAGTAGGATTCAAAGGAAAGTTTTCCGAATATTGAGACACGAGAAAACTACTACTTTATTTTTTGAAAAATCAAAGAGGCTTAGCCACTCAGTTTGCACTACGGTAAGCGCCTCTTCGGATAAATTTCTAATTAATATTTGAATCATACTTGTGAAGTGACAGATAGAGCTAATAATGTTGTCGAACTTCAAGTCGGGGTTTGTCGTCATTTGTCAAATTTGGTTTACGATGTTTTCCGCATCTGACTCGATAACGAGTTCCCTCTAATTGTGATGAACTTCAAGATCGACACCTTGCAGTATTAATTTTGGCTCTGCCATGGCTGCACTAAATTCACGACTCCTAGAGCTTCTTCCCACAATCAGTCGTTTGAATTCGTCTCTAGCAACTACTCCTGTTCCAACACATCCAGATTCCACCGACCATGAACAGTCAACACAAATAGAAATTGTACATATGTTTGGAGCTTGCCATGTCGAAGTGGTTGCCTGGGCCTATGCACCGAGAAGATTTGTAGTGTTGCTACCCTGAGAAGATTTACACATTTCTTCAACAAAATCTTCAATTTTTTCTAATACTCATCGTGGATTATGCGGTCTTTTTGGTACATAGCTCTTCGCTCTTTTCAAATTTCTCATGCCTCGATATTCATATTGAGTTGTATGTACTCAGCTCCTCCACGTTCTCGATTAGACCTCTACATCATTTTCTCAAGCCACTCCACCTAGGACTGTGCATCCCCGTGAAGCCACCACATCCCAAGTCCTCCAAACCATACCAGTGAAGTCCCCGAAAAATTCAGCAAAGGTTGGTCAATGGTTTTTCTTCGAGAACAAAAAGACACTTTGGTTCCACCTCGACATCTCTCTAATTCAGCTCATCGAAAGTCAGCAATGCACGGGCACAACTCTTCCAAAGAAAATGTTTGATCTTAGGAAGAGTTTTACCCCTCCAAATTCCTTTCCAAACCTGAATTTAGACGCTCCTAAATGTTGACATTCAAGGAAGTGGCTCCGTTTCCTCTATTTCTCGTAGTCGATGATAGACCAGTTTAGGTGTGGCTTTCCCTGACTTCGACCAGACAAGTTTATCTGATGTAGCACTCCCCCTTCTAACATGGATGCTCCTTATGGCTTGAGTTTCACCTTTGATAAGAACATCAAAAATACGAAATGGTTTTACTGCAATGGTTTTAAATAGCACTCCTTTAAAGTACGGTACACCAGTTTTTACATTACACAATCATTAATATAAGGAATGCACTATGTGTGTCAGCTCATCACCTGAATTTATTATTATTTCTTTAGTTTTTTTACCGAGCTCCCGCATAGAGCATTTTTTTTTAACAAACTCAACTTTAATATCTGCATGATATAATCCCCGCATTATTCAAAATAGACTACGAAAAATTTCATCAGAATAAGTGAAATTGTTAATAAAATAGTCGTTTCATAATTGTTGCTTAATTTTCTCAAGTTCAAGATATATATTTTATCTTTTTCTTTCTCTTAATGGTATTAATTGATGCATACCAAACTAACTACTTGTTAGACTTGACTTCTATACTATGTTGCAATAACAATTTATTCTTCATCAGATGAGCTCATCAAACTTGAGAATATATCAACGAGATTTAATTGTGAAAAAATCGTTGGATCATATAATGTGGATTGGAGCAAGATTCAGAGATGAGATTGAAGAATATGTATATATATAGATGCAATGTACAAAGATAATATCTCGAGTTGTAGTAAATAAATGGGAACATAACAGTTTCAAATACAATTAATGGTATTCTTGGTTGTTGAGATTTAATAATAAACTATGTTTAAGTAAAACGAATGGAGACCTATTATTATTTAAGCACTACTTAACTTTATATTTTTCTTAAAGTATACATAAATGACTTATGTGACACTTTTAAGGAATATAAAATACATACATCTATTGTGGTGTAAGATGGATAAAAATGACAAGGCATTACTGCTTATTTATGACTTATGTGACACTTTTAAGGAATAAATATAAAATATGTACAACTATTGTGAATGCTCTAAGACAGTGTTTTAAAAACCGGACCGGACGGGCGGTCGGACCGGGTTGGACTGCAAACCGGACATATCAACGTTCCAGTTCCATTAAAAGATCGGAATACATAACAAACACGATTCGAGGAGAGAAAACCCGGTTGGATCGGGTTGAACCGGAGGAACCGAATCTGGTTCGACCGTGAGAAGAAAATAATAACTATCATCAATTTTGAAAACTTTAATTGTAAATCTAACCAAGAACTAGAAGAGTTTTCTCTCTGTTCTTCAAGCTGCGACGTACTGCAAGGAGGGGGTTTCTTCTTTCTTCAAGCCGAAAGGGATAGAGCTTCGTGCCTCCTCCTCTGCTCCCCGGGAGAGATTTTAAGGAGAATCAACTGAAGAAGAACAAGACTTCATATCAGCAGCGGTACAAGCGTATGAAAGAACTGATCAGGAGAAGAAATAGCAGTGTTGGTGGCATGCTTGAGAAGATCGATACATGTCCACGAAATTTTTGTATAAATGCCCTCCCGGAAGAGGGCATTCCTAAAATGCCCTCTTCTAGAGGGCATTTGTAGGAATTCCCTGTCCAGCTGCTAATAGCAGCTAGACGGTCCCATCTGGAAGGCGCGTGTCCAGCGCGTGCCAGCTGGACGGTGTTCCGGTCAAAGGGACAGAGATTCCTGTCCCTTTGACTGGATGGCAGAGGAATCAGATTCCCGATATCTCTGTATAGGGGAACCCGACGATCCCTCCACTAATCTTTTATTTTTATTTTTATTTTTATTTTTTTTCTTCATTTTTTCTATTTTTCACCTATAAAACTCTTTATACACCATTCTAAAATTTACAATCCTCTTAACTTACAATCCTCTCATCTTCTTACATCTATTATTTACAATCTAAATGATGCAGCGTGATGGGGATAGATGGGACAAAGACTCGTTGATTCGAAAGGGAATGCCGAGAATTTGTTGGATAGGGGGCGCAAGAACTTGTTGATTCAGAAGAATGCCGAGGAATTGACGCATGGTAGAGGAAAACCTCTATTTTTTCATTAATCAATAATCTGAATGTAAACGACGGCTAACATACCTTAAATACTGAAAAGAAAAACCCTAATCTATGTCAAAAACCGAAACTTGCTAACAGACCCTAACAAAACCGATAAATTACAAAAAAGACTGACAGAAACATAAAACTGCAATTTTGACCCTCTAAACGAAGGAATTTGGCCAAAAAACGTCAAACACCATAATTTATTATGGGACTTGCTTAGATCGCCGTTTTTGAATGAAATATAGTACCCGCACGCCAAAATCCGACACTTCAAGATCTCCCACATCACTATAATTTCTAGTATTAATGGCTTACCAAGGTGAAGGCAGTTCATCCACAAGAAGAAGAATGAGTGTTAGGAACGAAGCAAATGAAAACGATATTGTTCTCTATTTGAAGGAGACTCATAAGGCTAATTTCATCTATGAGGACAAGGTAAATTTTCTATTCATATAGATGTTTATATTGATAGTAGATTACAATAGATTGCTTAAATAGAGTACATTGCCTATTAAATCTGTTATTGATTTGAAAGTAGAGTATTATTTTATATCGAAATTAAATGAAAAACCAAATTAGTGGATTTTTCAAATTGAATTTAAAAAACTATTCTAAATGTCGAAATTTTAAATTACAATAGATTACGTAAATAGAGTACACTGCTTAATAAATATGTTAGTTGATTCGAAAGTAGACTATTATTTTGTATCGAAATTAAATTAAAAATGAAATTAGTGTATTTTTTAAATTCGAAATTAAAAAAAACTATTCTAAAAATCGAAATTTTAAAAATAGAAATTATGTTTTGTTTTTAAATAATGAAATTATACAATTTATTTAAAAAGTCCAATTTAAAAAGAGATATTATAAGAAAAAATTGGAGTGTTTGAAAATGAAATTCTTTTTGAAAGTAGAGAGTGTTTTTAAAAAATTTCAATTTGTAAATAGTAAAAAAATTAATTTTTTTAATGTCGAAATTAACTACGAAATTTTTTTATGTTTTCAAATGTCCAAATTATTTTAGAAGTCAGTTAAACAAGAAATACCTTTCAAATAAAAAGAAACAACTGAAAAATATAAATAAGACCGTTTTTGAAGAAGTTGAATATTTATAAATTTAGAAGATTTTTTAAAAAATTGAAAAATTATTTATTTTGAACTAATAATGAATAAATTCATGTCGATAGGTAGGCAACGCGATGCCAGACAGCTACTTTAGATGTGGAAAACTATGGCTGTTAGACCCCCGAACTGAGGGCTTCGTCGACCAGGCAGGCTTCCTGCATGCAGCAAGGACGATTATTCTTGAGGTAGATACTGGTCTGATGCATGCATTAGCGGAGAGGTGACGACCTGAAACCCACAGTTTTCATCTTCCCACAGGTGAGATGACAGTTACCCTGAGAGATGTGGCGATGATCTTAGGGTTAGTGATCGTTGGTCCGCCGATATCAGACCAGTACATGGAAGGAGAAGCAGTTGGCTTAGATGTTGAACCTACCACATATTGGAAGACTCAAACTCTTGACATTTTCCAGAATATGTTTGAAGTACGACCCAACAGTGAGAACTTATGCAAATGGACAACTGATTTCTATGTTTCATGGTAGAAGAATCATATCTTGAAGAAACCTAATGATGATGCATGGAGAACAAACAGTGATGTAGTAGCCGAGAGTAGAGCAAAGGCATATATATTGTGCCTCTTAGGAACAGTTCTATTCGCAGACTCTAACAATTCGTTAGTGCCGTTGCAATAGTTAAACTTCATCTATGATTTGGATGAGTGCAGTCAGTACAGTTGGGGTTCTGCTGTATTGAGCCACTTATACAGGGGTCTGTGCCAGTGGACAAGAAATAAAAAAGCTTTCATCATCAGCGGATGCGCCGTGCTCTTACATGTATTGAATATGCATTGTTAATATTATTTCTAAACTACATTATACAATGTTATTTTTCTCCAATATAGGTGTGGTGTTGGATGCACCTCTCGCTTGGTAGACCCACGTTTTTAGACCCTGTTGTGTCGGGTCAAACATTCGGTTGTTGGTGGAGTGGGCATAAGATTTCGAAGAAGAGCGTCCAACCTCGTACTAGATGGTTTTACATGAATCACCTGAAAACACTCAAAAAGGATGCGGTACGAAAGTGAAATATTCGATCGTTATAATACCACATATTTTATGGTTAATTTATTCATTCTAAAATACAAGTTACTTGGAACCCATGGACAGAAGATTGTATCAATGATGCCACCAATTGCCCTGGAAGGTTGGGACTTGGCCAGCATACAACTACCTATTAGATTACGGGGAGTAATCACTACGGAGACTTAAACATGGTATGTGCTAGTAATATCAATTACGCAGCGGAAAGTTTACACATACCTCAAGAGTAACCGTAGTCCAAGATCCTTGCTCGAGGGAGTTCGCGATCCTCCGGATACGACGTCGCTTCACTTTCTACCTCTAGACATCTAAAAACGGCATCGCTTTAGGCTTTTTCTCTTCTAATACTGATTGTCTCTTGTTGAAAATCACTATGAGCTTCACACGTTAGCTCTGCAAAACGACCCTAAAATGATGCCGCAGGCGAATAATTATTGGCTACTGCCGAGCTAACAGGTGGTGGCTCAGCCTTGTCTCACACATTGTGAGTGTGGGACCCATTATTTGGGCCCCACACTCAAAATGTGTGAGAGTGTACCGATCCACTAGGGCTGGGTATGGTTTGGTTCTGGGCCGAACCGGTTCGGAACCGAACCATAACCAAATTTGTGGTTCAGATGGTTTTCTATACCAAGTAAGAACTGAACCGGATTTAAAGCTATAGAACCGAACCATACCTGAACCGGTCTAGAATAGGTTCGAACCGAACCAAACCTGTTTTTGTAACAGAAAAATAAAAATATACACACTGAAGTTGATAATAGAGAAGTAAATCACAAGTTTATAATACACTGATATTTGGCGTAAAAGTTCCCTAAGTAAATAATTTCTTATATTCTTCAGGAGAAGCACGGGAATGTATTACATATTTATTACTTAGGGAATATGAGTTGTGCCAGATCCACCAATGCCAGACCTGCAAATTTCACCAGATAAGCTGTTATAAACAATGCAGCATCTAATTTCACCAGATATGCCCTGCAACATCTAATTTCACCATGCCAGATCCACCAATGCCAAACCTGCAACACTCAAAGAAACAGTCACAACCTTAAAGCTCATAACCGACCAAAGCTGACTTGAACAAGTTACGCTGAGAACCCAATGTCACGGGTAATGTGACTGCCCCCAGTGGGTATGTTGGCTCTCCTGAAAATCCCACCAAGGGGGAGTGAACCTGTTTTATGCTACTTGGCCTCACTCCCAGTATGTTGAGGACCTTCTTGCTAATGATGTTGGGTGAGCTTCCACTGTCTACCAGGATTCTTCCAATGTCCATATCAGTGATCTTCATTGTTATGACCAGGGCATCCTTGTTGTCTGGTAACACATGCTCCATGTCTCTTCTTGAAAATTGTATTACATCTTCTCTCTTTCCTTCTGCTTGTTCGTCCTTTGGTTTATGGTCTTCTAATTGTGCCATATACGCTTCTCTAGCATTCGCTGACTCTCCTCCAGCTCCATAACCTCCATGAATGACATATACGCTTGCCATCTGGCTGGTGATAATTAGGCTTTCTATTCGAAACCCACGGACGGCGCCAAGTGTTAGGTTCCGAGATTAGGGTCAACGGGCGGTCGACTCAAATCTCGTTCCTCACTGGAGATGTGGGGGATCCGATACTCTCGGGTTGTGCTGTCCTAGCTTACGTCCTTCCGTCCTTAGCTTCTCTTCTCCTTTCGCCCTGCAGAAGGGGCAGTACCAGGCACAGAGGGGGGGGTGGTGCCTGATGAACCCTCTCCGATGCCTAAGTCAGTACGGTTTTTAGAGAGATAAAGCTAGAGAGATGTCAGAGCAAAATTATCCAACTTGCCAAGATGATCAAATGAATAGTGGAGGTGGGGTATTTATAGGCAACGGTGTCATTAAGGTGGCTTAATGACATCGTTAACCTTTAAACACAGTTAATTAACCTTTAAACACGTAATTAAGACCTTAGGATACGGAGAAGGTAGGCGGAATAAACCGAGTATGGGAGTCCAAGAATGGTGTCGGGGCCCTTGGGGGGAAGGGAATCCGACCCCCAAGGGTAGGGGTTGGGTGAGGCCACCCAACCATTTCTAGGGGGGATGGGGTTGGCCAACCCCATCCCCCCTAGGGGAGATCGGGTTGACCAACCCGATCTCTCCTAGGAGAGATCGGGTTGGTCCACCCGATCTCACCTAGGGGAGATCGGGTCGGCTGACCCGATCTCCCCTAGGGGAGGTCGGGTGTGGCCACCCAACCTCACCTAGGTGAGTTTGACCCGGCCGGACGAGCGCCTCGGCCTCGTCCGGGCCGTTGGTGTTCTCGCGAAGTGTTCGGGTTGAAGTTTCGATTTACAATCATTAACGGGGTGATAAAAATAAAACGATTCGGAAGTCAACGGGTTCAAATTGGGCGTATATCCATCAGAGGCGACAAGGGAACATTGGTCTCCTTGCTTTAAAACTCGATATGAGCAAGGCATATGATCAGATGGGATGGGGTTTTTTGGAAAGAGTCATGCATCGTATGTCTTTTCCGGATAAATTCGTCAAATGGATTTTACAGTGTGTCTCAACCTCATCACTGTCTGTCCTCCTCAATGGCAACAAGACGGTAAGATTTAACCCTTCTCGAGGACTGCGTCAATGAGACCCTTTATCGCCTTATCTTTTCATTCTTATATCCCAGATTTTATCACAGGAGTTGTCTCGAACTCAATTGGACAGGCGTGTAAAGGTATAAAAATCTGTTACCATGCCGCATAGATAACACATATGTTCTTTGCGGATGATAGTCTGCTTTTCCTGGAAGCTACCCATCAAAAAATTGTTGTTCTTCTGGAAATACTTACAGCTTACCAATTGGAATCTGGACAACTCATAAACTATTCAGAATCTGGGGTTATGTTCAGCCCAAATGTCTCCGAACCCGACAGGCATATGTTATAAATCTTCTCAATGTTTCTCTCATGCAGGAAAACGAGTTGTATCTTGGTCTACCTCTGAATTGGTCTTCAAAACAACGTACTATTGGTGACACTCTCATTTCCCGTATGAAAAAATGAATACAAGGTTGGATGACGAAACTTTTATCCCCAGCCGGAAGGGACATTCTCATCAAATCCACAATCAGCTCTATTCCAACCTACACTATGTCCTCGATACGTTTGCCCAAGTACGTTACATTGAACCTGGAAAAAAATACAACGGCGTTTCTGGTGGCACACCTGTCGGACCTAAAATCTGACCTAAGGCGAATAACGTTTTGAACGCATGTAAGTTTGAAATGAGTCGCCACTAGTTAATAAAGGCTAACTAGAATCCTAAATTACCTAAGCGAATAACAAATTAAACACCTATGCATACAATCGGTCTGCGATCAGAAAATCGAGTTCGGGGGTTCTATTACGAATTAAAAAAAAATTATTTTGTAATTACGCCTTTTCAGTACTTAATTAACCTATTTGCCAATTTTAAAATTTAAATATGCGTTACGACTAATTAATCTAATGTTATCAAAATTTAAACTAATTTTTATACACGAGTTTTTATTAATGACAGATTCAAACCTAAAAAAAAATTAAGCATCTAAAACTCCTAATTTAGGTAATACAATTTTAACTACTTAATTACATGTCATACACATATACACAAAAACATGGTATCTAATTAAATTTACATTTTAACTATTTAATTAACATAACATGATAATAATAAATAATAAAAAATATCAAAAAAAAAATTAAATAATAATAATAATATTGGAAAAAAAATTCACTACAGGACAAATTTGCACGGGTTCCGAAAACTGATGTATTATTATTGCTGTGGTGTATTTTTTACATGTAAAATGCCCTATTTATAGCTAAACTAGGAAAATAAAATCTGAAAAAATATGCATTTAATATTCCGAAAATATACATATATATTTATGTATTTCACCATAAATACACATAATATATTTTCTAAATATTTTACAATACATAATGTGTATACACTATCCTATTTTAAGCCAGTCCTATCTTTAGAAACTTCGCGACCTTCCATATTTAAATACTTCCTTTTTTTGACGCGTCACATATGACATTTTGAACATGCTACACGCGGACCAAAATTAGGTGTTTACAACACCAATCCAGAAACATGAGGTATCTGCTGGATCGCCTGGGATAAAATTTGTCAATCCAAACAGTTGGGGGTTTTAGGATTCCGTAATATGCATGCCTCCAACTTGGCTCTTCTTTTGAAACACGCATATCGTCTCATTACTGACTCGCAATCAATTTGGGTGACGTGTATGAGAGCTAAGTATTTCCGGAATAAATCGTTCTTCACGACTAAACCAAGCTCTAATCATTCAACTATGATATTTGTTCGACGCTTCCTTCTTCTTGGTGCACGTTGGTTTGTCGGAAATGGGCATAAAATAAATTTTTGGACGGATCCGTGGGTTCCGAACATGGGACTACTTTGTGACTGGGTATCTGTTCCACCAGTCTTAATCTCAACAAAGGTAGCTGTGTACATCACCAATCAGAATTGGAATTTGCAAAGCCTGGATCATTTAATCCCACATGTTCTTCTCTCAGCCATTTCTCAAATATGCCTTCCTCTATTTGAGACGGACAATATGTTCCTTTGGACTTCCTCCACAAATGGTGCCTATTCTGTGAAACTTGGTTACCATCTTATTAATATTGTTCTCTCTTCTGAGGGAACAAGGGTTTCTTCAGCTTCTTCATCGATCGCTAGTCCTACTTGCTGGAAAAGGTTTTGGAATATTAAACTACTCCCAAAGATTAGGATGTTCATCTGGCGAGGAAGCATTGACGGTCTACCTTTGGGGTCAGAACCTACAACGGAGAATCTCCTCGATCAATCCAATTTTCCCCATGTGTCGTTCCTCTTTTGAAACATGAGACCATTTGATGTGGAAGTGCAAATTTTCTCAACGAGTCTGGTTTGCGTCTCTCTTAGGAGTTTCACCCACTACGTCAGGCTTTAACACAATCAGGGAATGGCTGTTTGAGGACTGTAATAAGTATTTAGGTTTTATGTGTCTAAGTGATTTGCTTGTTTATAAATGTATTGTTTTATGGGGCATTTGGCTGATGCGAAACGATGTTATTTTCTGGTTATCTTTGCCAAATGCTGAGTCTGTAATGTTTTTTTTTATCAACAATGCATGTCATGATAACAATCGAGCTAATCTTGTTGTGGCAGACGAAGGAGGATACAGGAATCGAAGTCACTCAGGATATCGAAATGCAAGAGGCAACCACATCGCCAGGAATATCTCAGTGAATGAAGTTTTTGTTGTCTATGATGGAGCTGTAAGGAGGAACTCTTTTGCTGTTTTTGGGGCAGCTGTCATCGTGTCTGGTAACGGTAATATTTTAGCTGCTTTTGTTTTGTCTATGGATGGGGATTCACCACTTTTGGCGGAGGGTATTGCAGTAAGGGCTGGGCTGCTGTTGGCAAGGGATCTAGTGCATGGAATACGTTTCCTGCTCTCGTATTTAACTTCCTTGTTTGATCAGATTATGTCTGCTTCTGTTGCTTGTAACCCTTCCTTGTTCGGTGTGATCCAGGACATCCGTTATTTACTGCACTTTAATTATTTTGTTTCAATTAAGACAGTTAGTAGATCTTTTGTTAAACTAGCACACCAAACTGTTAAGGTGGCTGCTGATCGTGGTTTGTTATGTTGTTGGTCTGCACCTTTTATCCCTCCATGGGTAAGAGCTGCTGTGTCTCTTTAATTTGTCTGTGGTTTGCTGTTTTAAAGTTTATAATATCATCCTTAACCAAAAAAAAAAATACCATCTCAAAACATAGATGTTTAAGAGTTAATTAATTTCAATTAGTGCTCCAACTCATATAACAAATAAAAAAAATTTAGTATTCTTGGAATTGCAGCTCAATTACATACCTAGCCAATCCTCCAAGAAAACATGAGTAATGCTACTGGTTTCCCACAAATAAAGATGTTTCATCCTCTGCTCCTGCACCAAAAAATGTAATATTACATGTCATATTTCAAATCTCTCTTTCCCTGAGTCACCATTTTTTTTTTTTGCCTCTAAAGCTTTATTTATTTATTTATTTTCTCTTAAACTCTACTACAAAGCCCCTCTTCTGCCAAA
Source organism: Clarkia xantiana subsp. parviflora (assembly GCA_036873135.1). Lineage (NCBI taxonomy): Eukaryota > Viridiplantae > Streptophyta > Magnoliopsida > Myrtales > Onagraceae > Clarkia > Clarkia xantiana. Next base: position 37,373,798 of record JAPTYO010000004.1, read on the forward strand.
ATACAGTGTCAAAACTGCAAAAAACATAAGTTATCAACAACAGTCAAATCGAGCTGGTGTGAGCTTACCACGAAATTTTTTATCTCTTGTAATTATTCCATGAGTTTCTGCTGTCTCCCGAATCATAATACCATTTGCACCAATATACGACATAACTTTATGTTCTACAACTGCAATTAACAACAATAAATCAATTTTTGCATCAGTAAGTCTGTTAAATAATTGATCCAGGTTGTTACATTTTACTTAATTAAGTGGACAATGAATGATTGCTCCACGAAGGTCAGCATTCAGGAGAGACTGAGCCAACTGATTCCTGTTTAAAGCATGGTGATGTGTTATTATTAAATCAACGAGAACCTTTTTGAACTTAAGAATTTGCTTCATATATAAATGATGACGTGCAAAGAATCAATCTCACCCACTGATTTTCACAAGTTTCGTGATATATTATTTCCAAATATCATGCATGGGAATAAACTTTTCAAATATGTAACCACGTGTAAAGCATATGAATCAAGAATAAATGGCAATAGTTAAAATTTATTAGGACTTGCATCGACAACCAAATTTAATGTCGTGTAATAGGTGTAACTATGAGAGCAAACACCTACAGTTCACCAAATAGATAGAACAATCAAAATTGGAAAATTCTGAACAGAAAGATACTGCCATCTAGAGACCATGATAAGTTGTGATGAGATGAAAATGTTGTCATGCCATATGTGTGAAAAAGATGGAACAAGTTCAACCACTAATGTATGAACAACGACAATTGATATGTGCAACACTATGAGAAGATACAAGCTATAGGGCTTTAGTGTTCTCACTCGAGGCTCCGTTTCATTATCACAAATCATGGATTCTTAAAACAGAACAATCTAGCACTTGAGCAAGATCCAACCTGACATTGTGCAATTTTCTAGAATTGATTATTTTAAATAGTGACTGTTTTTCCAATTTGTAATAAAATAAAAGTCACAAGGAGATTATGAAACAGACTAACTCAGAGGTTTCCTTCATGTTCAGAGTTTAAATATAGTTAGACTCAATCCGCTTGAAGATGAAGAATGATTGTTGTTTGGGAGCTTTATCCTACCTCGACTAGGCATTGCAAGGACCGCACATGAGTGATGATCTCCTCCATATACTCCTAGTATCTGCAAATGACACTTATCTATGCTTGCGAATAAGTAATAAACATCTGAATATATTATTTTCTCTTTTTCATCTCAGAGCCTAATTTTCGAATCAGGTAGGTTGCATAACAGTTCAGAATGCCTGACATGTCCAACATGGTGGCATCCAAACCCTAATTTTCGAATCCTGTAGGCAATTTAACCCTAATTTTCAAATCTCTACTCAAGACATCCTCATTTCTATAATTTGTGAATCAACTTTAATCGAAGTGTTGAAAATAGAGTCGAAATTGCTATAATGATCAAAGAAAGCTTACCGAGAACTGAGGTTGACGGGGAGCTAAGGTCGACGGGAGCTGAGGTCGACGGGAGAGTTGCCCGACCAGTTAGGTTCGCAATCACAATGGAGACTTATGGAGAGTTGGAGAGTTTGGTTGCGGGAAGACTTCTGGAGAACTTTGGGAAGACAATCACGATGGAATTCATGGGCTTAACTCATAGCTCATATAAAATAATTTTTGGGCCTAAATAATAAGACTAAAAGTTTTAAGACTAAAAGTTTTGTTTATGGTTGCGGCACTATATAAAATGCCGTTGGTTTCTTTATATATAAGAAATAACGGATGCTTACGATATGTTAAAAAACATCGGCACTACAACAATGCCGCTGGTTAAATTATTTTTTTTAATAAATAGTAACAGCACTTGGTTGAGTGTCGTTATGTTGAAAATGTCAACGGCACAACCAAAATGCCGTGCGTCATTATTTTTTTAATAAAAAAATAGATAACGGCACTTTATGTGAAAAAAACTGCGGCAACAAAGTAAGTGCAAAGTAAGTGCCGCTATCTCTAAATAAATAAAAAAATAGTCGACATATTTTTCGTACTGCCGCTACTAAGTGTCGGTAATGTCAATTTTCCCTGTAGTGTGTTATGTAGGGGACCATTTAATCGAGTTGTTTATGTACGGTTCGACCGGTAAATTTTTATATATCATATAATATATGTGTATGGTAGGACCACTAGTATATATATTTATATGAAGAGATAATCTATTGTCTATTTATGTTATACGTACTGATAATGATGATTTGATAATAGTTGATTAGTTGTATTAATTCTTCTAGAGGGTCAGGTCAATGAGAACCTTGATCACCTAAGAAGTTGTCAATTCAATGATTCATGAACTTGGTATAAATTCAAGAGGTCAAGCCATAAGCCATGCATCTCCACTTTCTAGCTTTCCCACTTATGGCAGTGGACTATAACTCAATTTTTTTTGTTTATTTATAGACAGAAAAAAAAAATGTTATATTTTTATTATTTGTTACGTTAATTACTTAAATCTAACACGATATATAAATATATAGTTCGTCGATCAACAATTTGATATGTAATTCTTCTTAGTTGCTTCGACTAGAGAAATATAAATGAAAATGGTAGATTGATACGAACAATTAAGAACGTGAGTAGATAAGGAATGGAGAATCGTAAATAAAAGACTGTATATCAGATTGAAGTACAATATGCGATAGATGAAGAACAATAAAGAGTGTTATAAGGTAAGATATCAATTCATAGTTATATTATTGATTGGTGTCATGTCAACAAGTAGACCATTCGTGTTACCATCTATGTCAGCAACTGCACAATCCATATTAACAACTGGATCCTCTTTACTAGTAACATTAATAGTATCTTCATCAACTTTCATATATGGTACCAGACTTCATTCTTGGTTGCCATATTAATAACAAGTTATTCATTTTGAATGTTACTGTTACATTCACTCATAGGCGGTAAAGGATGGACGTACGTCGTAAAATCTAAAATGGGTGATATTTAATTGTTCATTTTTTGTTCTAAAAATAATATATCATTAGTATATAATAATAATAATAATAATAATAATAATACAAGTTTACAAAGTGTAAACACATAATTTTGGACCAGACGTGATATGCGTGGCATATGACGCACCAAATAAGAAAATGTTTAAATATGACAAGTCGCGAAGCTTCCAAAAATACTCAATGCAATACTAAGATAGTATCTGTACTTATTGCAAAATATATTTCTGAATATTTGTATTTAATGTTCAGAACATTTAATATTTAATATAAGGGAAAAGATTGGGGTTCCGACTGAAACCTCCGAATAACCTCCGAATGTGAGTGCAACAAATTCACCCTAAAAGTTGTTACATATTACATTTAATGCCACTAAGAGACATGTCGGTTGTTTGTCGGAGTTTTCGGTCGGATCCCCAATCAGTCCTCTTAATATAAATATGGGACAAAAAAGTTCAGAAATAATAAAGGATGCTTCTTCCTTATCGGCCCGTCTAGAGTCCACTCTATCGCTATTCATATCGTCCACACCAGGCAACACCTTTAGGACGAAGACATCAGTAGCTGCGCTCCATCGCTCTGTCCCGCAACTAGTCATTCCAACCGGTCGTTAACCCGCCGGTCGGAAGCACCGAACTGTTGGATCACAGGCGAAGCTCCGTTACGTCCTTGACGGAAAGCTTGGACTCCTGGGCTCCGCGTAATCCTGCAAAAGGGGATGACCTGGGTGGTGACCCATAATCCCTCTCCGATGCTTAAATGAGTATATGATCAATGGGGTGGCAGCAGTAATCTAAGTGCGTATTAGATGATGTGTTTTCTGAGGTAACTTCCTCCTTTATATAGGAGGGGAAGTTACTCAGTTACCTGTGACCGTGATTGGCCGTTTTGCCCATGATTCCGCATATCTCGCTACGATTCCGTATATCTCGTTCGGGATTCCGTAGATATCGCCCCACGCTCCGCGTATCTTACCCATACTCCGCGTATCTCGGGCACGCCCTGCGTATCTCGGGGAAGTTTATCTACATCTTTAACCGTCTTCCCACTACTCTATCTAGTAGGCGGGTTTCTCGGTCTTATCCTCTGATCACAAGTCCCAACTTCTGTCGGGGACTCCAGAGTTGTCTACATTCTAGGTCACCATCCAGGACCCTTTGTCTCACGAGACAGGTCCAGCCTCCGCGGGGCTTTATTATCGGGGCCTTTACTAAGGCATATCGGGGCCCACTCAGAGGCTTCTTGTCAGGAGCATTCAGCTCATGTATCGGGACCGCTGAAGTCGGGACCCTTCGTACTGGGCCTTTGAGCCTTCCAGGCTTTTCACGAGGCCCACTGGACCTACTCGCCGTCCATTGGCTGTTAACGGGGCTAACGATTACATCAGAACCCATCATTTGCCCCCAAGACATGGGGGACTTTTAGTTCGTCGTGTCTTCCAGTTCCAGATCTTCTGACCTCGCTGTCGGAGGCTTTTTCGTTCCTACCCCCGATATTGCCATCGGAGGCTCTTGCCTTCAGGCCTCTTGATATCTCAATCGGAGGCTTTTGCCTTGCGCTTGATTGTCGTATGGCAGAGTTTCTTACTCATGATTACCTTGGGCCCACTAGACTCTATGGGCAGTTGCCAAATCCGAGGAGACTCCTTGGTTACTGTAGCATTAAATGCTAGGGATTGTGAAACGACGCTCACACCAGCGTGACTGCTACTTTCTGAAAAGGCACTCATTACGTCACCAACGTCTCTTCCGTACAGTCCCCATAATCTCGACGATCAAGATTAAATCGTTTCATCTTCAACGGTCTAGATTGAGTCCGTTCAGTTTGTCTTTTTGCTTATAAAAGCTAAAACCCTGGCACTATTTTCCTTCACCGTTTCAATTTCTGGAAGTTCAGCCATTTTCGAACTCGAAGCTTCTTCTCCCAGTTTCTTTTGCTCTTCAAGTGATCCAGGACTGTACAATGTCTGGTAAGGTTTTCTTCTCTATTGTTCGCCTTCATCTTTACTTAGTTTGATTGTGATTTTTCGAAAAAACCTAACATCCCTTTCAATGGCTGATTTCAGACAGTGGATCTGGTTTCGAGGGAAGGAAGCCTTTCAACTTCGACTATGTTCTGAACGAAATTTTCAGCACTGCTTATGATGCAGCTCTCCGGGAAGGATGTATCATTTCCACCAGAGAAGCCGATGCTCAAGGCCGGAAATGCATACCACAAGTTCAGAGTGAAGAGGAGCTACTTCTTCATCGGAAACTCCTCGATCCCATGACCCCGATAGCCAATCCTCCAACGGCTGACCCTGTGGAGCCTTCTACCACCAACTTCGTGGACCCAGCTCCCGTTGATGCCGCCAATAAGGACCAAGCTTAATGCTCGATATCTTTAGTCCTTGTGATTTTTCTCCTTGTCTTCTTTATTCTTTGTATCGGACCTCTTTGGCCTTTGAGCCTTTATATAAGTAGTTTCTTTTATCTGTTTTGGTCCCGATAATCTTTTGTGCTATTTAAAGCGACTTTAGACTCGTTACTCAGAACGTTCTGATTCACCATTTGAGATGACTTCATACGTCCTCTCGACGCTTTACTCTAGACTTTACCACTTAAGGTTTCTCGTCCTATCGGGATTTCACCACTTAAGGTTTCTCATCCAATCGGGACTTCACCACTTAAGGTTTCTTATCCCTGCCTTTCAAGGCCATTTTTACACATCATTTAAGATGATTTTTCACACCCCTTAGGGCTTTTACCGCGCCAAATCAGACGACTTTAATCGTACCTTTTAAGGCTTTTGGCCGCATCATATAGACGACTTACGCGGACCCGTTAGGGCTTTTTCGGACCTGTTAAGGGTTTTGGCCGCATCATATAGACGACTTACGTGGACCCATTAGGGCCTTTTCGTACCTAGGCTTTTGGTTGCATCATAAAGACGACTTACTCATACCCCGTAAGGCTTTTGTCCGTACCTCGAAAGGCTTTTTGTCGCGCCATAAAGGCGACTTACTCGTACCTCGTAAGGCTTTTTATCGTACCTCGGAAGGCTTTTTATCGTACCTCGGAAGGCTTTTTGTCGGTACCTCGAAAGGCTTTTTGTCGCGCCATAAAGGCGACTTACTCGTACCTCGTAAGGCTTTTTATCGTACCTCGGAAGGCTTTTTGTCGTACCTCGGAAGGCTTTTTGTCGCGCCCTTCGGGACGTCTTACTAACAGTTAGAATAAATCTTAAAGCAATTTGATCGGAAGCAACTTCTTTTATTAATAACTCAAAGCTTTGCTTACATCGGATTGATAGATAACTTGCGCCATTCGCGGCGACTTAATATCAAACATGATACTTCTTCAAGTGTTCGCCACTGAAGGAATGTTTCAACGTCTTGCCATCAAGGTCCTCTAGCTTGTACGCATTCGGGGCTGGCATCCCTACGATCTTGTAAGGTCCCTCCCATTTCGGCGATAGCTTGTTGATCCGATCTTGATGAACGAACTCGTTCCTCCGCCAGACAAGTTCTCCAACGAAGAATTGTCGGGACTTGACACGCCGATTATAATATCGGGCTGTTGCCAGACGCATCCGAGCCTGAACTTCATCAGCCTTCCATCTTTTCTCCTCGAGCAAGTCTAAGTCTAGACGTCTCATTTCCTCGTTTGTCAGAGGCTCGTAATATTTCGCGCGATGGGACGCCACCGCTGTCTCCACGGGAGCGACTGCCTCCGTGCCATAGACCAGGCCAAACGGAGTTTCCCCCGTCGATTGCTTGGGTGTTGTTCTAACAGCCCACAGCACATTTTCAAGCTCATCCAGCCAATGGCCCTGCAAGGCGTAGACTCTCTTCTTCAACCCATCCATCACGATCTTGTTGGCTGATTCTACTTGGCCATTGGTCTGAGCATGGCGGACTGAAGCGGTCCGATGCTCAATGTTCAATTCTTCCAGGTACTCCTTCAACTGAGCCCCATTGAACGGAGGGCCATTATCGCTAATCAACACTCGAGGAACCCCATACCGGGATATGATCTGAGTTTAAAGGAACTTGAGGATCTTCTGTCCCGTCGTCTTGGCCAATGCTTTTGCCTCTATCCACTTTGAGAACTAATCGATAGCCACGAGTAAATACTTGCACTGACCTTTCGCTTGGGGAAGAGGTCCCACCAAATCAATGCCCCATTGCGCGAAGGGCCAGGCACTCCTGATAGGCATCAAGTCCGCGGCGGGAGCCACGATATTTGGAGCGTACCTCTGGCATGCATCACAGGATTGGACCATCGTTGTCGCTTCCTTGTTCATCGAAGGCCAATAGTAGCCTAGGTTCAATGCCTTCCTCACGATAGATCGGGCCCCTTCATGACAGGCCGCGACTCCCTCGTGTAGCTCTCTCAGGATCCGATTCGTATCAGGCTCCGCCACACATTTCAGAAAAGGCTTCACATGCCCCCTCTTGTATAACTGGTTGTCCACCATCACGTAATCGTTCGCAATTCGACGTAGCCTGACAGCTGCTACTTCGTCATCGGGGAGTGCCCCCGAAGTCAGGTATGTGACCATCGGGGTCATCCAGGTGGATTTCTCCTCTTCCTCCGATCCTGCTTCAATAGCGCAAACCTCCGACGGATCGATGGTTGAGAGAATTACTCTTTCCAGGAAATGCACCTTCCGATTCTCCTCGGGGGCCACTCCTAGAGCAAACTTGCTTAAGGCATCTGCCTCCGCGTTTTCTTCCCTCGGGATTGCCTCGATATCGAAGCTTTTGAAGCTTCCCTTCAAAGTCTGCACCTCGTGCAAATACTTCCTCATTGTCGGGCTCTTGGCTTCATAATTCCCTTGGACCTGATTCACGATCAAGCTGGCGTCGCACTTTACTTTCAAATGGTCGACCCCCGTACCCTTGGCAATCTTAAGGCCCGTGATGAGAGCCTCGTACTCCGCTTCATTGTTGGTGGCCTTAAATGTCAAGGCCAAAGCATACCGCAGGGGTTCACCTCCACCGGGCGGTATCAATACGAATCCTGCCCCCGATCCTTCTACACTTGATGAACCATCAGTGTACATCTCCCAAGTGTTCTCCTTATCTGGTTGTTCTGGTTGTTCTGGCTGTTCTGTTGTCGGGACCTCCGTGGTTGCCCCCTCTGCGGGACCCGTTGCTTCCAGATCGGGTGCCGTAGACTCAGCTATGAAATCCGCCAATGCCTGGCCCTTAATAGCAGTTCGCGGAGCAAAATGTATTCGGAACTCCGTAACCTCGATGGCCCATTTCACCAATCTCCCCGACGCCTCCGGTCGGTTCAAAAAGTGTTTCAGGGGCTGATTTGTCAACACCGTAACCTCGTGGGCATGGAAGTAAGGTCGGAGCTTTCGAGCGGCAATGATTAACGCAAAGAGATACTTCTCAATGGCGGGATAGTTCATTTCTGATTTGGCAAATGCCTTGCTTACATAATAGACAGGAACTTGGTTGCCCTTGACAATCTTAATCAAAACAGAACTAACAGCAACATCAGATACAACCAAATAGAGATAAAGCGGCTCGCCTGGAGCCGGTTTCGCCAACGGCGGGAGGGTACGGAGATGCTGCTTGAGTGCTTGGAATGCCTCCTCAAACTTGTCGGACCATTCAAACTTCTTGTGAGCCCTTAGCACATCAAAAAATGGCATGGCTCTGTCACTCGCCTTGGATAAGAATCGATTCATCGCGGCCAACCGGCCGTTCAGCACTTGAACCTCCCGATGAGTCTTCGGGGACTACATCTCTTCGATTGCTCGCAGCTTCTCAGGATTCACCTCGATTCCTCTCTGGCTCACCATGAACCCTAGGAACTTCCCCGAGTTCACCCCGAAAGCACACTTGTCTGGGTTCAACCGAACCTGATGAAACCTCATCCGTTCAAATGCCGCCGCCAAATTTTGGACGTGGTCTCCTGCCTGTCGGGACTTCACGAGCATGTCATCCACATAAGCCTCCATGGTCTTCCCCAACATGTCTCCGAACAACTTGTTTACCATCCGCTGGTAAGTTGCGCCGACATTGATTAATCCGAAGGGCATCACGTCGTAGTGGTAGACGTCACTGTCAGCGTAAAAAGCTGTGTGGGGGGCATCCTCCTTTGCCATCTTGATCTGGTTGTATCCGGAGTAGGCATCCATAAAGCTCAGCAGCTCATGTCCCGATGTGGCATCCACCAGCTGGTCAATCCTCGGGAGTGGGTAGCAATCCTTCGGACAGGCCTTGTTCAAGTCGCGGAAATCGACACACATCCGCCACTTCCCATTACTCTTTCGTACCAGGACTGGGTTAGCGACCCATGTCTGGAATCGGAGCTCCTTGATGAATCCAGCATCGAGCAGTCTGCCCACCTCCTGCTGGATCGCGATCCTCTTATCCGCGCCCATCGGACGCCTCCTCTGCGCGATAGGCTTGATCGCGGGGTCAATCTTCAGCTCATGCACTATCACGTCGGGGCTGATTCCTGGCATATCACTCGGGGACCAAGCAAACAGCTCCTTGAACTCCTTCAGGAGCTCGATCAACTCTCGGGCTCTTTCCTCCGACAAAGCAGACCCGATCTTCACCCACCTTCGAGGCCCATCAATCTCAACCTCCTTCAGATCTTCCATGGGGGCGGGACGCCCAAACTCTTCTCGAGGATCGGCATCAGTCTGCAGGACAGCCATGGCTTCCCTTCTTCTCCTTCGAGTGGCATTAACATAGCACTTTCGTGACGCCACCTGGTCGCCCTTAACTTCTCCGACATCGTGGTCAGTCGGGAACTTCATCTTCTGGTGGACGGTTGAAGCCACTGCCATGAGAGGGTTGATGGTGGTCCTCCTGATAATAGCGTTGTATGTTCCCGCGGATTCTACCACGACGAAGTCCACGTTCCGCCGTTCCATCTTCCAGCCACTACCAAACTCAACCGGTAAGGTAATCATCCCCAACGGATAGGAAGTCGATCCGGAGAACCCCACCATCGGGAAGTTCACCTGCGTTAGGTCCTTCTTCGTCTTTCCCATGGCCTCCAAGGCATCCATGAAAAGTATGTCGGAGGAACTCCCCCCGTCTATCAGGATCCGCTTCATCTCGAATCCGTCCACGTCCAGGGTCACGACCAAGGCGTCATCGTGGGGGCTCTCCACGCCTATCAAATCCTCCGCCGAGAAAGAAATCACCATTTCCTCCTTTAGAGTCCACGACCGGGACCTCTTGCCTAGCACCACAGCAGCGGAGATGCGAGAAGCATAATTCTCCCGAGAAGCAGTGGTGTCACCTCCCGCTGCCATTCCTCCATGAATGACGTTAATGGTCCCTCGTCTCTCCTTACGGGCACCGGAACCGGAAGGCTCCGACTCAACCTTCTTCTTCTTCGGGGATCGATCACGGGACTTGGAACGGGACCGCGACCGAATTTTGGAACGGGATCGGCACCTTCCCCTTCCGACGAACTCCTTCAGCTTCCCCTTCTGGATCAGCTTCTCTATTTCTTTCTTCAACTCCCGACAGTTATCTGTGTCGTGACCATTGGCTCGATGGTACCGACAATAACGATCCGAGCGGCCTCCCAGGAACTCTCCTTCCTTCCTCGGGGGGTATCGGGCGAGACCTTGCCGATCCATCACAGCTAGCACGGAGGTCATCGAGCTGTTGATGGGAACACTACGACCCTCGCGGTTATCCTTCTTCGGGGGACGCCTATCCTCCCTTCTCTCGGGGCGACCACGGTTCCTACTCCCCTCCGACTTGTCGCTCCCCTTACGATCATCCGACAGCTTGGACGATGTCTTTCCTCTTCCTGACTTCGGAGGATCAAGCTCTCCGGCAGCAATCTTCGACTCCTGGACGTCGGTTTGCTGTTTCACCCTCGCTTGCAGGGCCTCCATACTCCACACAGCCTTCGCGGCTACACTGTGCATCAGATCGGAACCATACGGAGCAGTAAGGTTCCGAAGGAAAGTGCGGATGGTCTCACCTTCCGATATCTCTTCATCGATCTCCGCAGCACTCGCAGTGAACCGTTGGTAGTAGTATGCCAACGATTCATCAGATCTTTGCACCACCTGGGTCAAGGACCTCACACTCTTCAGGAGGCGCCTACGGCCTTGATATTGCTTGATAAACCGATCGTGCATGTCCGCCCAGCACGTAATGCTTCCTGGCGGGAGGCTGAAAAACCAGGTCATGGCCCTTTCTCCCAGGGTGATTGGGAACAGTGAGCACACGAGGTCATCGTTCGAGGTTCTTCCCATGCAAGCCTGGACATGTCTCTGAACATGGCGGACCGGGTCTCCTTCACCATCGTACTCCTTGATGGTCGGAATGCCTAGCCCTGGCGGGGCGACAGTATCTAGCAGCCGTGGAATGAAAGGATGACTGGATCGATCCCTCAACTCCGATGTCATTTGCTTCTGGTCACCCATGCAGATGCTGACGATCTTCACCACCTGATCGGGGGTGATAGGACCATTCAGGGGAATGGTCCTGTTTTGCACTGGTCCCGGGCCGTCGACCACGAATTTCTCCAAGTGCGCGGGCTCCTTACCCCTATTCCTGGGCTGAACCTCTTGAACCTCCTGTTCTTCTGGAACCACCCTCGGAGGAGGTGGGGGCAGCTCTTCTCGCGGAGGCAACTCCTCCGCCCTCTTGGCGGCCTCTCTCTTGTCCAACAGAGCCTCCATGGCTGCCAAGAACATAGGCATAGCATCTACTACCGCCTTGGCCAACTCCGAGTTTGAAGAAGAGCCTACTTCCCTTCGCGGGACTTCCTCTCTGTGCCCCACCGGGTTTGGGGGAGCATCCACCTCCCTTCGCGGGATATCTTGCCTATTCAGCGTCGTGTCTCGGACTGAGACCTCCTCATCGCCATGCCCCCATGTCTGGGAAACAGCAGGGTACTCACCTTGTTCAGCAACATGTTCCGGCAACAGGGAATTCACAGTTCCAGCGGGGCGAGAACTGCCGGCTTGAACCTGTTTCTTCTTGCTACCACCGGCCATTGATCTGGTAGAAACTATTTTGGTTTTTTGTTAGTTTCCCACAGACGGCGCCAATGTTGGATCACGGGCGAAGCTCCGTTACGTCCTTGACGGAAAGCTTGGACTCCTGGGCTCCGCGTAATCCTGCAAAAGGGGATGACCTGGGTGGTGACCCAGAATCCCTCTCCGATGCTTAAATGAGTATATGATCAATGGGGTGGCAGCAGTAATCTAAGTGCGTATTAGATGATGTGTTTTCTGAGGTAACTTCCTCCTTTATATAGGAGGGGAAGTTACTCAGTTACCTGTGACCGTGATTGGCCGTTTTGCCCATGATTCCGCATATCTCGCTACGATTCCGTATATCTCGTTCGGGATTCCATAGATTTCGCCCCACGCTCCGCGTATCTTACCCATACTCCGCGTATCTCGGGCACGCCCTGCGTATCTCGGGGAAGTTTATCTACATCTTTAACCGTCTTCCCACTACTCTATCTAGTAGGCAGGTTTCTCGGTCTTATCCTCTGATCACAAGTCCCAACTTCTATCGGGGACTCCAGAGTTGTCTACATTCTAGGTCACCATCCAGGACCCTTTGTCTCACGAGACAGGTCCAGCCTCCGCGGGGCTTTATTATCGGGGCCTTTACTAAGGCATATCGGGGCCCACTCAGAGGCTTCTTGTCGGGAGCATTCAGCTCATGTATCGGGACCGCTGAAGTCGGGACCCTTCGTACTGGGCCTTTGAGCCTTCCAGGCTTTTCACGAGGCCCACTGGACCTACTCGCCGTCCATTGGCTGTTAACGGGGCTAACGATTACATCGGAACCCATCACGAACGAGGTCTGTTCAAATATAAATCGCAAGCTATCTTAGTATTAGAGCTCTTATGTTCAAACTTGCATCGGACATGCATTACTTTTAAAAAAAAAAAACTTTTAACCTGAATTTTTTTTTTATCAAAAACATGCATCTCATATGTATTACTTTAGGGGAAAAAAACATTTCAGGTAAATTGTAATTTTTTTAGTTGTAGAACTTTATTTTTTTAAATTTGCATCTTATATTTATTTTTGTGCATCTCATATACGTTGATTCCAAAAATGATTTTTCTCATGTAAATTACAAACCCTCTTAATTGTAGTACTTTTAATTCTTAACAGGCATCACATATTTATTCTTTTAAAAAAGAATCACCTGATTTTTTCCGAACCTGCATTTCATATGTATCATTCAAGTAAACTATTTTGTAAGTTTCTTAGCGTTAGAACTCTAACTTTCAACCATGCATGATCATTTAAAAAAGTCAAGGTGTCATTCATTTTGTCTAAAGCGTTTTACATTTTTTGGTGACATTGAATCTGAAAATTGAGCAATTTCAGAATGAGCTAGCAGATTCCAATATGATCTAGCATTTTAAAGAAAGATTTGATTACCCGGACTTAGTTGAGTGTGATTATACAAGAACACAAAATATTTTTCAAAAAAAAGTCTCATGTAAATAGATTATTGGATATGTATATGTATATTATATGGATTTGTTTGAATAAGACGTTTTATAAAGGTATTTTTTTTTGGCTCAACGTCAACTACGCAAGACAACATATCACTACGGTAAAGGATCCTATGTTAGAATGATATGCCGGCCCAACCCAGCGGGAGATCTGGTGATTCCTCAACCAGCGGGAGAAAGCTAGGAAGTTATTTGTGTCAATGAGGCGTAGCGCTTGAGCCACCCTAAGGTTAAATGAAAGAGTTTCGAAAATGTTTTAAAAAAGTTTTGGATGTGTTTTGAAATCCTTTTAAATACTACTTTTATATGCAATTATGAAATCATTTTCAAAGTTAAGCTTTAGTCAGTATAATTATGAAATGATGCTTCAAAGTTTTGTTAGATATATTATTGGTCAGAAGTATGTTTTAAAGGATAATTGATCTGGCAGGTCTAAGATTATGATTACTTACTAGGTTGTTCCCTCAACCTAACCCCCAACTCAATCCACAATTACAGGATAATATATTATCTTTTGTGGATCTGTAGAAGTAAAGAAGGGACAAGATGGTTGAGATATATCAAAGTACGCCGCTGAAACTTCGGTTGCAAGAAATGTATCTTTATATTTTACCGTATATATTTATGGATGATAATTTGGTATTAGAGTTTACGATTTGAGATTGTTGGGCTCAATTATTTAATCGACTAAGGATAAATAGTGGCTATCACCCCTAACTTCTAGAGTAGATTTTGGGGCGTGACAAAGTGGTATCTGAGCTGACCCGGGATCGTGATCGGGCTTGCGGAGCAAAGGCTAATGACCTCCGGAGTTCCGATCATGTACCGGGGGCAAACGATTCTTATATGGGCTGCGACGAGGACGTCGCGCGCACTAATGGAGGTAGATTATAATACCCCATATTTCTGCACCACGTTGGTTGGAAATAAGAGATTTGGAGCATTAATAAGTAAGAGAGGTATTATTCAAGTCCAACAGGAATTCCTCATTTCAAAACCCATGTGAGGACAATGGGCTCTGTTAGGCTGGGTTGGGCTAGTGGGGACAATCGCTCGGATTTGTGGGGCGTGACAGCCTAATACTCACGTTTTGTTTTTAAGGAAAAATACATATGTGATATTCATAACAAAGCAACAATGGTTGATGCCAAACCTATGTCAACTCCATTGGCAACATCTTCATGCCTCACCTTACGTGATGGAAACTCCATTTCAGCCGATGACACTCGGTTCAGACAGTTTATAGGGGCACTACAATACTTATCTCTCACACGTCGCGATGTGTCCTATGCGGTGAATAAACTATCACAATTCATGCATGCCCCTACAACAAATCACTGGAATGCTTTAAAGAGAGTCTTTCGCTACTTAAAGTCGACCATTCATCACTGGCTACAACTACGTCAAGGTTCGCCTTTGGAGTTGCGTTCTTTTTCTTATGAAGATCATGGTGGAAGTAGGGATGATTACAAGTAAACCACAACATTTGTTGCTTATCTTGGACAAAAAACGGTGTCATGGTGTTCACGCAATCAGAAGTTTATTGCTCGATCAACAACGGAAGCCGAGTACCAAGCTCGGCTGCAGCAACTGAAGTGTTTGGATTCGTAATATACTTCATGAACTTGGTGCTGCTCCACTCAAACCACCTATCATTTTTTTGTGATAATATTGGAGCAACGTATGTGTGTTCTAATCCGGTTTTTCATTCTCGAATCAAGCACATTACCCTTGATTTTAACTTTTTTTGTCATGAAGTAGCCCAAGGATCACTCAATGTGCTTCATGTTTCTTCAAATGATCAATTAGTTGATGGTCTTACAAAACCGTTGCCAAAATCTCGGTTTCAAGATTTACGTTTCAAGATGTGCGTCCTTGATGGTTCCGACATCTTGTAGGGGCGTATTAGGAAAGTATCCCAAGATGTCAAGTATTTAAGGCTTCTTATCATATTAGGCATAGATATATTCTATTAGATTCATTTGTTAATTTCTTGCCAATTATATTCTTCTTGATTGTATTATTTCATCAAACCCTAATACACTATATATATTGCATGTTTTTGAGATCTTGGATGAAATTCACCATCCTCTTTCATTATTTGTAGTCTTTTAAGTTTAATCATATTAGACTAAGAAAATCACCAAACTAACTAATATTTGAAACTCAAAAATAAAAACAGGGGAAAACGAGTTATGAGTTCCAAAATCACTATTGGCGCATCACCCTGATGCGCCATATCCACAGCGCATTAGAGTAATGCGCTATGGAATGTTAATTTTCATGGCGCATTACCCTAATGCGCCATGGGGTAACGGTCAAATATTTGACCGTTTCTTTACATGGCTCATAAGGGAAATGAGCCATGTAAAGTAACTTTTTGTCTGATAGGAAAGTTACTTTACATGGCTAATTTCCCTAATAGTTACTCTGATGCGTTGTGGATATGGCGCATCAGGGTGATGCGCCAATAGTAATTTTAAAATTCATAACTCGTTTTCCCTTGTTTTTGTGTTTGAGTTCCAAATATTAGTTTTTTTTTTTTCCAAGAGTTCCAAATATTAGTTAGTTTGGTGATTTCACCTGTTTACTTAGACTTGCTACTTATCCTATTGAGCGATGACGAGTTCTTTGCTTTGTATTTTGATTTTATTATAATGTAATAGTTTTTTTTAAAAGAGCAATTCACAATTCAAGAAAGTGCTTACCTCAGATTAAATTTAAAAATTGTCTCAGTACTCTTTGCAATAGCAATTGGATTTATAGAACAGCCGTACATGATTGCCATTTGAGAACATCATTCGCTGACCGTTAACGTCACGAACGTACGCGAATAAGAATTGTATGCCCTATTAATTATTTTAATTACGAAAAATTTAATTCTACTAATCATAGTTCCTAATCTTGACGAAAATTACGCGACCGAGTGTTGCATAAATGTGAGCATTATTCGCGTATTAAATAGATTAACCAATTTTTGCAATTGGGTAACTAACCCACCCTCTATTATTTTTGTAACTGGGTGAAAAATTCTAATACTTGAGTTGAGACAGACTAAAGATAAGATGTCTTGAGAATTGTTCCTCGATGCGTGATGTTATAAATCATTTTTGCTCTATGTCCGGCCAAAAGGTTAATTGCGAGAAATCTTCTATCATGGTCTCAACTAATACCCACCAAGTTGTTAAAGACCAAGTCCATGTTTTTTTTGGTATGCCTGTTGTGGATAATTTGGGTAATTATTTAGGTTTTCCTTTGGGTATCTCCAATTCTAAAAAGCTTTCCTTTAAATTTATTATAAATAGAGTTAGAGGTAAGTTTGCAGGTTGGAGATCAAATACTCTTTCTATGTCTGGAAGAAAAATTCTGGTAGACTCTGTTATGTCTGCCATCCCCTCATACTATATGCAATACACTGCTTTGCCTGTTTCTATTTGTAATGAGCTTGATAAGATTAATAGAAATTTTCTATGGGGATCCACAGATGATAGAAAAAAAATTCACTTGATAAATTGGGAGGTGACTACGAAACCCAAAGATGATGGGGGACTTGGAATTAAGAGATCTGAGGCTAGAAATAATGCATTATTAGAAAAATTTGCTTGGAGATTAGAGCACAGTGACCAACCTTGGCCCTCAATTATTAAAAGCAAGTATAAAAATAGAGATCTTCATAAACCGACTAACAGTTCTTGCAATTGGAGAGTCATTAAACAAGGATATGATGTCCTTAAACAAGGTGTTGGTTGGTCTATTGGAAATGGCAACAAAGTTAATGGATGATAAATGGATAGGGGATAATTCTCTTAGACATCTTTGTGTTGGCCCTCTTAATAAAGGTGAAGAGAAATTACAAGTTTGTGATGTTTGGAATAATATTGAAGGTTGGAACTTTCAAAATATTTCATTTGATCTTCCTGCAGATGTTACTAACTTAATTTCTAGTATTCCTTGCAGCATCTTAGGCTCTGGAAAGGATGATCTCATTTGGAGATACTCGAGCACTGGGCATTACTCAACGGCATCTGTTTATGCTTTGTTGATAGCTAAGGAAGCAGACGAACATCTTCAAATGACCTCTTGGGCTTGGATATGGAAAACAAAAACTATTCCAAAAATCAAGCAATTTTTGTGGTTATGTGCTCATGATAGGATAGCTACAAGAAAGTTGTTAAACCATAGAGGAATCAATCTAACTTCCATATGTGAGATCTGTCAAAGAGAGGAGGAGGACACCATGCACGCTCTGAGAGATTGCCCTAGAGCTGTGAGAGTTTGGTATTCCCTTCCCATCCCCGACTCTCTAACCTTATCTTTTTCAAAAGGTCTCACTGAATGGCTGGAAGAGAATGCAAAGAGTGATATACCTGGCACAAATGGAGCTCATTGGCAAACAACATTTGCTAATGGTGTTTGGGCTATCTGGAGAGACAGGAATCACCGAATTTTCTCGGCAGTGCTCTATCTGCTAATTTAACTTATTTTATCCAGTTGCAGGTTCAACACTTCATGGAAGTGTTCCCCGAGAACTCAGACAAGAGAACTCACAGTATGATCCATGTACAATGGGTACCACCTGATGAAGGATGGATAAAACTGAACACCGATGGCTCATCCGAGGGTAATACGGGTAGAGCAGGAGCCGGTGGAGTTTTAAGAGATGAGAACGGTGTTTGGATCAGAAGTTTTAGCAAGAAGATAGGATGGGCCAATAGCATACTTGCTGAAATATCGGGCCTTCGAAATGGTCTCATTATGGCTCGAAATTTGAATGTTGATTCTCTTCACATTGAAATATGATGCATTAGCTGTTATCAATATGATTGTGAATGAGAATCATGCAGTTCTTAAACTAAGACATATTATTGATGATTGCAGGAAACTCTTAGGGGCCTTTCGAAGATGCCGAATAAGACACACATTTAGACAAGGAAATTCAGTGGCGGCTGCTCTAGCTAGGAGAGGAGTATCCCAACAACAGAACCTTTGTTATTTTGATTGTCCTCCAGATGATGTTCAAAGTCTGGTGGCTAATGATTATCGAGGCACTGCTATGCCTAGAGTTATCCGTCAGAATGTAATTGACTAAACATTTATTGTTTCACCGAACTCCTTTTTAGATATTATATATGATCTCCATTAATTAAAAAAAAAAAAAAAAGGGTAAGATGGGCTTCCATATTACGGGGCATATAGTTAGGCCCATAATCTTTCTCAGTTCTCACTTGGGTTCCCATGGAAGCCAGAGCTGCAGGAAAGAGAACAACATCAAGAGGAGGATTCAAGTTCATCAGAGCAAAGAATCATGATAAATCCTCCTATTTCTTAAGGTGTGATTCTTTGGGACCTAATCAGGAGTAAACTGAACTCTGGCTACTCCTTGCACCGTCTGCGACTGCGCCACAGATGCTCGATGAAGGAACGGCTCGCATAAACGCCGTTTGAGTGCGAAAATGGCGGGCAGAGTTTTAGCCCATTCGTCTTCGCGGTCGATAGCAACTGCTGTTGCTTCTCTCTGCAGAAGGTCATTTCATTTCCAGAAATTGATCTCTGATCCTCTCTTCAGCACTTACCTGATCCCAAGAGTGGCACTCCTTCAGCCCAGGTCTCTCTCTCTCTGATTTCTAGGCTCAAACTGGACATACAATTATAAATGGAAATATCATTCATTTATTAAGCAGTCTTCAATTTATCCGAATTTCGCAGAAACATTAAGTACAAACAAATTTGTGTTTGAACCATACTCGCTGTTTGTGCCTAACAGATTCATTGGTTCTTTATGATTATGGGTATTTTGAGCCTTTATGAACTTTGACTGTTGGTTACAAGCTTCAAATGATTTATAGGATGTTTCAAAGTTCGAAATGGGCAGCAGATTAAATGCTTTTTGTCTGCAACAAGGTTTTCAGGCGCCTACCATTCAATCATCCTCTTCGTGACGTGAGGGGTTTGACATCAGCAGGGCAGTTATGGGTCCATTCGTATCCTTATCTGAGTGCAGAGGAAGGACAATCCGAACAATCGAAGAACTCTGAAGCAAATTCTACTATAAATAGTGAGGTTAAATTGAAAAGGCCAAAATTGAAGGGTAAAAGAGCTGTTATTAGGTGGCTTAAGTTTTTCAGATGGAAGAAGAAAAAGGATTACACGAGAATGACAGCTGAAGAGAAGATCTTATACAAGCTGAGAAAGGTAACAAATTTCATCATTTGTGATCAAATCTTTTGGCCGACTTACATCTGCAATTATAAGCTGGACCTCAGTATGCTATCGACTTGAGATGTAAAAATGAGTCATTGCTATTGTATAAAAATGAGTCATTTTTGTATCTGTCTCCAACATGCTTCTGTGAGTTTAAGACCAGAAAACGTCTGTTATCGCCTCTCAGCTTGCTTATTTCACCTATTTTTATTTTCAAGTTCTACAAATCCAAACACAAAAGTAAGCTATACATATTTATGCAGTTGGTTTTTCCATTATGCAGTTGGATTTTTGATGATTTGTGCCTGGAACTTGCAAAACATACTCATATATCACATTAACTTCATTGTTTCACAAATACTGTAATTCCTCTCTAAATGTAAGGTATATATATATTCCTCACTTTTCTTTATCAGGCGCAAAGAAAAGAGCAGAGGTTTGTAGAAGGTCTGGAAAAGATCAAACCTTCAGAATCATCTGAAACGACACACGATCCTGAGATATTGACTCCGGAGGAGCATTATGCGTTTCTGAAGAAGGGTCTTAAGTCCAAGAATTATGTTCCTATCGGGAGAAGGGGAATATATAAGGGTGTGATACTGAACATGCACTTGCATTGGAAGAAACACGAAACTCTACAGGTGATTGTGAAGACCTTCTCTACAGAAGAGGTGAAGGACATAGCTGTTGAGCTTGCTAGACTGACTGGAGGGATCGTGCTTGACATTCATGAAGAGAACACAATAATTATGTACAGAGGCAAAAATTACTCTCAGCCTCCAACTGAAATCATGTCGCCAAGGGAAACTCTATCTAGGAAGAAGGTATATTTCTCCCTCTGCGCTCACTCATGAAATTGCCTTTTTCTTTGCCAAAATTCACTAATATGTTGTAAATCTCTAGCTTAATTAGACTGGTTGATTTGTTTTATGGGTTAGATACCAAATTGCTAACTGATCATGTGGCCGATGAGCTATCTGTTAGCTGAACTTTTTCTTTTTGAACTTTTCACTTGCTGAACTAATATCATAGTGCAGCCTGCTAGTTCTGTCCATTTTGTTTTTTAAACATTAGGTGTAAAATGTATGGGTGGCGCCCTATCTTGACAGTACATTTCTGGGACTGTTGTTTTTCCATATGTAAGTTAACAGAAAAATGAACAGAGCTAGCAAAATGCACTAATGTATCAGTTTAGTTAGCTAAATGTCACAAAAAAAAAAAAAAAAATACAACCAGTACATGTTCAGCTACCGATTCGGTAAACAACCCTGGTTCTATTGTTGTTTGTAGAATTTTCTTTAAAATTGAAATCACTATTTATTTCTATTATTGCTTCAGCAAATGACTGTTTCGGATTATGAGATTAGGAAGCAAGACGTTTGCTATTATTGTAGTATTATTTGAACAAAAACTTATTTTCTCTTGTTTAGATAAGCTTTGATTTGGCCAAAAAAAAAAAAAGATGAGCTTTGTATTGAGCACTCTCTGATATTCACTCCTTTAATTCCTCAGGCATTGGATAAATCCAAGTACCGGGACGGTCTCCGAGCTGTTAGAAAGTATATACCAAGACTCGAGCAAGATCTTGAATTGCTTCGTGCAAATAATCAATCTGTAGCAGAGCAAAACACTGAAACAATCGAAGACACTAAAGCAACCGATAGTAACAATATGTTAGAGACGCCCATTCGGGTGAAAGAAATCATTGAAGGAACCAAGGAATTCATGGGTAACAATTTGAATGCGGAATTGGATGTGGGATCTGCTTCTGAGGACTTATCTGACATATTCGAGACGGATTCTGAACCTGAACCTGAGAACAGAGCAGAGCAGAACCTGTATTTGGATGCATTTGAGAAGCTTCCTGATCAGAAATTGGATGATGACGATGATGGATCGGAAGAAGATTTTGAAGAACAGTTGCGTCAGATATCCATGGAAGCAAGGAACTCGAAATCAGGTAAGCATGAAGATGACATCAATAAGGTTGATCATTCGCCTAGCTTTGATGAGGTTGACCGCATGGTTATTCGTGCTGCTTTGCTTCTAAAGAAAAAGAGAAAGTAGGTTCTTGAAGAAGTTAATATATCTCTTACTTCCTTTTCCTGAATTGAAGTTTCATGTGATGCAAGATGATGTTTCATGTGTAATGTTCAAACATCACATTCATTCTAATGAAAGCAATCAGCAGCAATTTTTTTATTTTCTCTTTTGGAGTTGCTTTTGGTTGATACTTTCTGCTGCAAATGTAAATACATAAAAAGAAATGTAATTTTCCTCTTAAAAACTTCTGTTGAATTGCTTGGTTCCTGAATAATATGAATGTGTATCACTATCACTACTACTACTGCATGAAAGCAAACACAGCAGTGGAGATGTAAACCAAAAGAGCAGAAGAGACCAAGATAATGAGGGTAGAGACAGCATGGACAGTAGGTTTGCTCCCACAAGATAGAACACCTAACCTAATCTCTATCACACACACCATAGACAACATCAAGAACAAGCAGCCCATGACCGACCCTAATGCGGACCCCATCATCCCGAACCTCAGGACCTTGAGGTTTATGTGGGCCCTGAACGCCTCATCCACATCCTTGGAGTTTAGCAAGTTGATGGCTAGCTTCAAACCTTGAGCCACCAGGGAAGAGAACAGGAAGAAGCTGAAGGAGATAACCTGCGGAGTGGACAAAGAACACAATCAGCAGCTAATCTCAACAATCTTGAAATTGTGTTTGGATTTGAAAAGAATTTTTTTAACTTTAATTCTTAAACCAGCCCAATTCATAGTCTGATACAAGGATTATTTACCAAGTTTGTGTTTTGTTGGTTGGGAACAAGATTTTAAGTAGTGATTAACATATATATATATATAGCTACATTGCTCGGATATTTCAAACAACTGCATTATATTTCAATATACATACATGGCTAACTTGTGGAAGATGAGTTGGTTGTTTTTTTACCAAGGAATCCATTAACCGACAAATTAGGGCGACACTTGGAGAAAATGACGCAAGAGTTGTTGAACCAACTAACCTCGAAAACGAGAAGCTTCTTGACGATGTCGATCCCGGCATCGCAAACTGAAGGGTTCTCAAGGCTGTGCTGACCTGGCGTGGTTAGTGAGAGGCCCACGAACACAGCGATGGTGAAGAGAGAGTTGACGTTCACGAGGCCGTCCAGGGCCGTGACGTGGACGCTGGTGGTGGCCGGGTCGCGGTTGGATGAAACTCTACCGCCGCCGCCGTTGTTCTGGGTGTAGTATTCTTTTGGGTGTCTTTCATCAGATCTGCGAACAAGAAAAAAGGAAACTCAACACCAATAATAATGACGGTGAAGATCAGAGAGAATGCGAGGTAGATCTGAGAGAGAGAAAGAAAGAAAGCTACTCATCCATCTCTGCTAAGGAGCCGATGGTTCTTGCTTGGTTGTTGTATGTATAATCAAACAACAATCGTCGCTTGAAGTGTTAGTATTCTTGTTTATTGCAGAGAAGGAAGACTTAAAAAAAAAAGACAAAAATTGCTGCTTTTGCTTCAAGCTATATTATATTACTTGAGAATAGCAAGATGGAGTGACGACGACTGCAAAGGGAAAGCGAGAAGAAAAGGAAAATTGCACTGGTGCACCTAAACACTCACAAGTTGGCATAGTTGCATCCTCAGCTCCTAAGAAAATCAGCGGTAACTTAATAATAACTAGATGCCGGTCTGCGATATGCGCGTTGGAACCATCAATAAGAGATTAAAGCAGTGTTATCAGAACCGGACCGGGCGTCGAACCGGTTGAGACGCCGGTTCCCGGTTCGCCCGGTCGGACCCGGTTCGAACCCGGTCGGACCGGTCTGGACTAAAAAGTAATAGAAATGTTCAAACCGTGCCACTGAGTTAAATGCCCCTTTTATTTCAACAAAAAAAAAAAAGAAGTTAAATCTGTTATGAATATATGTTTTAGAGAATTAAATGGATGTTCAATATTTATGTATATATCAACTTCCTTATTTACACTTTCCTTGTATTAATTATTCTTGTTCTTCAAGAATGTGTAACCCTATATAAAGGGCTCTTGTACATGAGAATAAGACATCCCAATTTACTCTCTTCATATCATCTTTCTCTTGTCTTTGGTATGTTTTATAATACGTTATCAGCACGAGTTTGTTCATACTTTTATTCATATCACACGCGTAGTAATTGCATGTTTTTCCTTTCGTACGGTTGATTTTATAGTTTATGCATGCTCCTGTATAAATATATATTACACATAATTTACATAACGTAACTTGCTTATAATATTTTTGTCCACTTGGATTAATATTTCGGTTGGTCTCTTTACTTCCCTGTAAACTTACGTAATTACACTCTGTTTATTTTTACTTTCTTGTAATGTTCATTTATTTCATCATGTTTACTAAACAATATGCTTACGCATGTACTATGTGGACTTCAATATTTTCTCGTATGTACTTACATGTTTTCATGTTATTCCACTATACTTCCATGTCTCCATTTTTTTTTTCTCTGTGCGAATATTACGATTTGTGTTTCTTCCGTGGTTTTATGTAGACTTAATTTGTATTCATGTATACATTAATTTTTTCATGTTATCATACTTACTATATTTCATCATCAGAGTTGTTATAATTATTGATTCTACCTTTAAAATAAGTATTATATATTAACTTTTATCATAATTTTTTTTTTTAAGAATCATGTCGAATTTAGTTAAGCTCGAATTTGCTGCCCTCGACATTACTGGAAAAAATTATTTGGGATGGGTGCTTGATGCTGAGATACACCTAGACGCGAGGGGTCTAGGCAATGCTATTAAAAAAGACGGACAAGCATCGAGTCAAGACAAAGCGAAAGCAATGATATTTCTCCGTCACCACTTGCATGAAGGCTTAAAGGCGGAATACCTCACCGTCAAAGACCCTCTTGAATTATGGAATCATATAAAAGAAAGGTACGAGCACCAAAAAACTGTGATTCTCCCTAAAGCTCGTTATGATTGGATGCACTTACGGTTCCAAGATTTTAAAACCGTAAGTGAATACAATTCCGCAATTTTCAAAATAGGTTCTCAATTAAAATTATGCGGAGAAAAGATAACTGATGAGGACTTACTGGAAAAAACCTTTTCAACTTTTCATGCCTCTAATGTGTTGTTACAACAACAATATCGAGAAAAAGGTTTTAAGAAATATTCTGAATTGATTTCATGCCTCCTTGTGGCTGAGCAAAATAACGAGCTTTTGATGAAAAATCACGTGGCCCGCCCAAGTGGATCCGCTGCACTCCCAGAAGCGAATGCAGCAATAGCTCGTAATAATAATTCGTCCGGAGGCCAAAGTTTCAAAAATTATCTTGGTCCAAATCGTGGTAGAGGTCGTGGGCGTGGACGTGGCAGGGGAGGAAATAATTACCGCAACAACAATATGCAGGAATACAAGGAGGATTCCAGAAGCAATCCTTCTAGAGGCAATGGCAATGCATGTCACCGATGCGGTTTGAAAAATCACTGGGCACGTATCTGCCGTACACCTAAGCACTTTGTTACTCTCTATCAAAATTCCAAGAAAGGAATCAACGCTGAAGCAAATTTAACCATTCCCAATGGTGAAGTCAATAAATGTGCAAGTGCTGAAGCAAGTGCTGAAGCAAATCTCGTCTACAACAATGATGCTGATATTTACAATGGTCTTGATACTATTACCAATTTAGATGTTGCAGATTTTACTGAGGAAAAATAAAATATATGAGAATGCTATCTCTATGTAATAGAATAAAGGGTCAAAAAATATCATAATAAATTCTGATCCAATGAATGAATAAAGGGTCATAAAGATCCTATTTATTTTCCTCATGTACTGCACATCATTATAAAGACCTATATTATGAATAAAGCGATCCAGAAGATCGAGAATTTTATTTATGCTTTTACTTATTATTTATTATATCGCATTTTTATTACAGTTATTTATTTATTTATTTTACCGCACTTTATTTCAGTTATTTATTATACTGCATTTTATTTAAGTTTATTTCAGTTATTTATTACACCGCATTTTATTTCAGTTATTTACTATTCAGCACTTTATTTCAGTATTTATTTACTTCATTTATTTTCTTTATGAAGAATATGGATATTTCGAAATCATCAATTGAATCCAAGACCGTTCATGAGGATATATGTCTTGCGGATTGCGCCAGTACGCATACTATATTAAAAGATGCCAAATATTTTTCTCACCTGAAGATGAGAAATGGTGATATTACTACTATATCAGGTAGTACAAATTTGATTGAAGGTTGTGGAAAAGCCAATTTGTTAATGGCCGGAGGAACAAATTTGGAAATAAATGATGCACTTTATTGCAGAAAGTCTCAAAGAAATTTACTGAGTTTTAAAGATATCCGCCAAAATGGCTATCATATTGAGACTATGAATGATGGAAAGAATGAATATCTATATATTACTACAATTAAGTCGGGTAATAAATGTATCTTGGAGAAATTGCCCGCTCTTTCATCTGGTTTATACTACACTACTATAAGTGTAATTGAAACACATAACACAGTAAACCGGAAGTTTACCAATACAAATGAGTTTATAATTTGGCATGACCGGTTAGGCCATCCCGGTTCATATATGATGCGAAAGATAATAGAAAATTCTCATGGACACCCCTTGAAGAACCAAAAGATTCTTCAATTTAAAGAGTTCTCTTATGCTGCTTGTTCTCAAGGCAAATTAATTACAAGGCCTTCACATGCTAAAATTGGGTTTGAGTCCCCTATGTTTTTGGAAAGGATACAAGGAGATATATGTGGGCCTATTCACCCTTCATGTGGACCATTCAGATATTTTATGGTTTTGATAGATGCATCAACAAGATGGTCCCATGTGTGCTTATTGTCTACCAGAAATTTAGCATTTGCAAGATTGCTTGCTCAGATAATTAAATTGAGAGCACAATTCCCAGACTTTACAATAAAGAAGATTCGTCTGGATAATGCTGGTGAATTTACATCACATGCCTTTAATGATTATTGTATGGCAACTGGAATATTTGTTGAACAACCAGTCGCGCATGTTCATACACAAAATGGTCTAGGAGAGTCACTAATAAAGCGCCTTCAATTAATAGCTAGACCTTTATTGATGAGAACAAAACTCCCCGTATCAGCATGGGGGCATGCTATTATGCACGCAGCAGCACTTTTGCGCATCAGGCCAACTGGTTATCATAAAATTCTCCCCGTTACAATTGGCTTTTGGTCAGGAGCCAAATATTTCCCATCTAATAATTTTCGGATGTGCGGTATATGTTCCAATTGCTCCACCACAACGCACGAAGATGGGACCACAACGAAGGGTGGGAATATATGTTGGATATGAGTCCCCTTCAATAATAAAATATCTTGAACCAATGACTGGAGACTTATTCACAGCAAGATTTGCTGATTGTCACTTCAATGAGTCAGATTTTCCAGCATTAGGGGGAGAAAATAAGGAGCTGGTAAAAGAGATTGATTGGAATACATTGGCATTATCTTATTTAGATCCTCGCACAAATCAATGTGAATATGAAGTGCAAAAGATAATTCATTTACAAAACATTGCCAATCAACTGCCAGATGCATTTACTGACCCCAAACGAGTTACTAAATCTCATATACCAGCTGAAAATGCTCCGATTAGAATTGATGTCCCAGTAGGGCAATCTTTAAGTGCAAAAGAAAGCAATCCCCGCCAAAAGCGAGGGAGACCAATCGGTTCCAAGGATAAAAATCCTAGAAAAAGAAAAGGAGCAACAACTGAAAATGGCAGTATTATGGAGGTAACTGCCTCAGAAGAAGAAAATGACATAACAAACGAAAAAACCTTTGAGAAGGTTCAGGTACCTGAAGATAATGTTGATAATGATGAGATCTCAGTAAGTTATGTCCATTCTGGAAAAAGATGGAACCGAAAATATACAGTTGTCGACAACGTCTTTGCATATAATGTTGCTTGTGAAATTCTAAGACAAGACGAGGATCTGGAACCAAAATCTGTTGCAGAATGCAAACAAAGAGATGATTGGCCAAAATGGAAATATGCAATTCAAGCTGAATTAACTTCACTAAACAAGCGTGAAGTATTTGGACCTATAGTCCAGACGCCTGAAGAAATTAAGCCAGTCGGGTACAAATGGGTTTTTGTGCGAAAAAGAAACGAGAATAATGAAATTGTCAGATATAAAGCAAGATTGGTTGCACAAGGATTTTCGCAGAGGCCTGGCGTTGATTATATGGAGACTTACTCTCCAGTGGTGGATGCAATTACCTTCAGATATCTTATAAGTTTGGCAGTAACTGAAAAGCTTGATTTGCGTCTAATGGATGTTGTTACAGCCTATTTATATGGCTCATTAGATAGTGAAATATACATGAAAATCCCCGAAGGATTTAAGATGCCTGAAGCATGTAAAAATTCCCGGGAAAGCTGCTCAATCAAATTAAATAAATCGTTGTATGGGCTAAAGCAATCTGGACGTATGTGGTATAATCGTCTTAGTGAATATTTGCTAAAAGAGGGGTATAAGAATGATCAAATATGTCCATGTGTCTTCATAAAGCGATCTGGTCCAAAGTTCGTAATTATTGCTGTGTATGTTGATGATTTAAATATTATTGGAACTCTTGAAGAGCTTCAAGACACAGTAAATTGCTTGACAAAAGAATTTGAAATGAAAGACCTTGGAAAAACAAAGTTTTGTCTTGGTTTACAAATTGAGCACTTGAAAGATGGAATTTTCGTCCATCAATCATCTTACATAGATAAGGTGTTAAAGCGATTCTACATGGATAAAGCACATCCATTGAGTACCCCGATGGTTGTAAGGTCGCTAAATGTTGATAAAGATATTTTCCGCCCTCGTGAGATTAATGAAGAACCCCTTGGTCCTGAAGTACCTTATCTTAGTGCTGTGGGAGCACTATTGTATCTTGCAAATTACACGAGGCCCGATATCTCATTTGCTATAAGCTTATTAGCAAGATTCAGCTCTTCCCCAACACAAAGACACTGGAATGGAGTTAAACAGATATTCCGATATCTTCGAGGAACGAATGACATGGGCTTATTTTATCAAAATAATTCAATATCTGGATTAATTGGTTTTGCAGATGCAGGGTATTTATCTGATCCACACAAGGGCCGATCTCAAACAGGTTATTTATTCACATGTGGCGGTACAGCTATATCATGGCGGTCAATGAAGCAATCATTAGCAGCTGCATCCTCAAACCACGCAGAGATAATCGCATTGCATGAGGCAAGCCGGGAGTGTGTCTGGTTAAGATCGATGACGCACCATATTCAGAAGATGTGCAACTTACCTTTAGATGAAAAGGTACCTACTATATTGTATGAGGATAATGCAGCATGTATTGCTCAGATGAAGGAAGGCTACATCAAAGGAGACAGGACGAAGCACATTTCCCCTAAACTATTCTTCACCCATGATCTTGAGAAGAAAGGCGACATCAACATCCAACAAGTCCGTTCCAGTGATAATCTAGCAGATTTATTCACGAAGGCTTTACCAACTGCGACATTCGAGAGACTGGTGAACAAAATTGGATTGCGTCGACTAAAAGAGATTATGTGATCAGGGGGAGAATCTACAAGCGCTGCACTCTTTTTCCCTTAATCAAGGTTTTGTCCCATTGGGTTTTCCTGGTAAGGTTTTTAACGAGGCAGCTTACAAAAGGGATCATTAATTGTGTACTCTTTTTCCTTATTAGATTTTTTCCCACAGGGTTTTTTCTAGTAAGGTTTTAACGAGGCACAATTCCCTTATGAACATCCAAGGGGGAGTGTTATGAATATATGTTTTAGAGAATTAAATGGATGTTCAATATTTATGTATATATCAACTTCCTTATTTACACTTTCCTTGTATTAATTATTCTTGTTCTTCAAGAATGTGTAACCCTATATAAAGGGCTCTTGTACATGAGAATAAGACATCCCAATCTACTCTCTTCATATCATCTTTCTCTTGTCTTTGGTATGTTTTATAATAAATCCCCCTTCTCCCTAACTCTCCCCATTCTCCCTAACTCTCGTTCTCTCCCTCCTATCTCTCTTCCCCATCTCCCTTTCCCCTTCTCCCTATCTCTCTGTTTTTTTTTCTCGCGCTTATCTCATATCCCCATCCCCCTTCACCCTTTCACTCTCGTTCCCCATCCCCCTCCCCTAAAATCAAGTGGATTGAAGAAAAAATAAGTGGGTCACTGAATTTGCTCTGTTGATTTGCTTAAGATTGTGAAGAAGGTTTCACATCCGGTGAAGGCTAAGCTTCAGAGCGAGGAGGGAACCCCGGTGGTGTGGTAGGCGGTGCTCGGTGGACAGAGCGGCTCGGATCGGCGCTGGGGTGCCATAGCAGACTCCGGATCGGCAAGGATATAGCTTTGGAGGAGAGGAAGGATGGCGGCTGGGAATTGTACTAGGGTTTGAGACTTTTTTTTTTTTGTATTCTCTTTAATTTTAGGATTTACAATTTAAAAAAAAAAAAAAAATACAGAACCGGAGAACCGTCCGGTCCGCTCGAAATCGGACGGTTCTCTAAAAAACCGGTTATTGAACCGGGTTCGCTTACATTCTCCGGATTTGCACGAACCGGACCGTCGGAGGCACCGGTTCCGGTTCGAACCCGGTTGGACCGCCGGTCCGGTCCGGTTCTGATAACACTGGATTAAAGTCGACGACTTTGGAAAATAAAGTTGACAATAGTACACAAAATCGGGTGTAAACGCCGTGACATAAGAGCACTTGTAATGGGCAAACTTATTTTGACACCCATTTTAAGCCACGTCATCAATTTGTCATAAAAAGAGAGAGAAAAATAATTTGGTCATAACAGTCATAATGAGGCAAAACTATTTTGGACACATTATGCAATGCGTTATTTTGGACTCATATGATTTTTATACAACATAATAATTTAATAAATATACAAATATATTTACTTATAATTCATTTTCTAATTACATAATTATATATATATACACATAAAAATCGAAAATATATTGAAGTATTTTTTTTTAAAAAAAAATATTAAAAATTACTGTTGATATTCAATAAATAAATTAACTGTTGACTACACTACCCACATTTCACGTCTATAGTGGAAATAGAATTATTAAGTGAAGAAGACTTGACTTTTTATCTACCTATCATAATATATGTATATATATATATATATATATATATATATATAGTGAATAAATAGTTGAATTATATATTGAAATTGAATTTAGTTAATTAAATTGTTGTAAATAGTTGTGAATGAGAGATTTAATAGTTGAAGTGTGCATGCAATTATGAAATGGTCATGACCAACTTAGAGGAGAGAGATTAAATGTAGGGGAACCCAATTAGTGGGGATGACAATTTGTGTCTCACATTCTCTCTTCCACGTAGGTAAAATGGTCTCCAAAATTCGCCCATTACAAGTGCTCTAAGAAAATCCTTCATTCTAAAAAAGATGAGGTGGCGACCAGTTTACTACCGACCTACGAGAAAACCCTTTCTTTTAAGGAAGATGAGGTGGCGACCAGTTTACAACCGACCTAAGAGAAAAATTTAGTTTTTAAGGAAGATGAGGTGGTGACTAACTTACTACCGACCTAAAAGAAAACCCTTCCTTCTAAGGAAGACGAGGTGACGACCAACTTGTCACCTACCTAAACAGCCACAAAGGAAACCCTCAACAGTAGGGCAACAACCGTCATAGGGTTTGTTTATAAACCCTATAAATAGTAATACATTTACATTCATTCATGAGTATTCTCATTATTATCCACCACTATACTGATTTAAGCTTTTAGGTCCCGACTCGAGACATAACCAAGTTCAAGCAATCTTAGGCACACGAGTGCCGACCTAGGCAGGACCACAAGAGCCGACTCCGAGCAAGCCATACAACTTTGTGATCCAACATATGGCGCCGTCTGTAGGAAGTCGATCAAAATGTCATGGCCCTGTTGAAGAAAAAAATCACCAATAGCGCTATCATTGCGCCAACCAAAGTAGAATAGGTCCCACCGCCGGAATTTGACCCAAGCTTCACGGCAAGAGAGGAAGGCCCATTAAAAGAGCCACCTCAATAAAAAAAAATGGTGGACACAATGGAGGGGACCAACCTCACTCCCGTCACCACCGATCGCAGCCGGAGTAACACCACTTCCAATAACCACCCCCCCCCCCCCCCCCCCCAAAGAGGTATTGACATCTTTCACCACCTTTTTGGCAGAAGCTGGAGCGACCTCGCCACCAAAAATTCATGTCCCTTTCGCACCACCGCACACACTAGAAGAAACTATATCAAGTGTTAAAACAATAGGGACTAGACGCCTGACTCCAGTCATCGCCAAAAGGGTGGTCCTACTGGATCAACCCACCAGCAAAGAAAGCATGTATTGTTTAATTTGGAGCAGGTGGAAGAGCACTTGGACAAAATGAAGAAAAGCGACCATCAAGAAATCATGCCTATGATAAGAGACATGACATCATATCTATTTTATAAAAGGCTAATGGCGGTAAGAGTACCCCCATAGGTCGTTGCCAGAAAAATTTTGATTACACATGTGAGGATGATCCGATCAAGCATATCAATAAGCACGATTCATCTTTTCTGGGACAATACCCATATATTCTATAGATTCATTGGATGAGCTCAAAATGAAATTTACAGAGGGGCATATCGTACAGAGGGAGAATATCGGACAGAGACAACTATTGAAGAACATGACGTCAGTTGACCAATTTGTGCAAAATTTTGTCGACTCTTTCGCCGGCTACTACAATAGATTCCACAAGACCCTCCAACAAGTCGACGAGGAAATAACTGATGGGGAGGTAGTTCGATACTTCTTTAGAGGCTTGGGGCCACAAAGTTTTCTCATAAGGAATAACATGGTGACATAACCCATTAAAAAGGTAGAAGTTCTGGCTCCCCGAGTGAAGCATAACATCGACTTGGAGCATCCTGGGAAACAATAGTCCAAACATTCGAAGTAGAGGAAAGAAGAAGAATTGACACGAGGGAAAACCAAGGAGTCCAAGAAGAGAATGAAGAAGGGAAGAAATGGTTGGCAAAGAAAAGAAGTCGGGCTTGTCCTGAGAAAAGACGGGAATAGTATGACGCTTTCACCCCTCTGAATCAGAACATCTATGTGATTCTAGTACACGAGATTGAAAATCTAAGTTTGGTTGATCCATCAATTATGATAAGAAATCCAACTGGGAGACAAATAGATGCCTATTGTCGATATCATCGGGTGAAGGGTACGACATCCATTATTGCTTTGTCCTTAATGCATACATAGAAGCCCTCTTACAAAGATGGAAACTTAGAAGTTTTGTAACAAGACCAAGAGATCAGAGAGAAAGAAGCAGAAGTCCCAAGCGAAGATCCTCGACTCGCCCTCCACCTGATGGTCAAGTTCCCAACAAAAGGGGTACAATGAATGTAATAGCAGGGGAATTCGCCTCTAGAGGAGAATCGAGTGTCACCCGAAAATTATACCTCACTCAAATCTCTATCGCCGCTCTGCTATGTAAAAAGCCAAAAGAACTAGAACAAATCGTCACCAGTTTCACCACTAACGACTTGATGATGGTGACCTAGCCTCATGAAAACGCCCTGGTCATCAAACCAACCATGGCCGACGACGAAGTGAATATGATACTAATCGATGGGGGGAGTTCATCTAATATATTATTTGTCAGACCTTAAATCTAACCTAAGGCGATTACGTTTTGAAAAAAAAACGTGGATTTTGAAAGAGTCGCCACTAGTTAATTATTAGGCTAACTAGAATCTTAACGAATTAAACACCTAGATATTATGATCAGAAATTCGAGTTCGGGGGTTTTGTTAATTAAAAATAATTATTTTTAACTACGCCATTCATTACTCAATTAACTTACTTGCCAACTTTATTCTTTAAACATATATTACACCAAATTGTTTAGGATTGTTTAGGATCGCCTTGATCTCGTTCAATGGTGATTGTCCCACCAAAAATCGTTTAGGATCGCCTTGATCCCGTTCCCTCCATGATATGTTCATCATGGATAACTTCCCTTGATCCCATGCGGCGATTTACATAGGAGTTTTCCCATTGTTGATGGTTTCTTTCAATGAATAGAGTTTTAGTGTACTTAATTGATTCAATCAAGTAACCTAGCCCTTCATCGTTAGCTAACCATGATAATGGGTAACTCTGTAGGATATTAAACATCCTTTCAAGACAGACCTCTCATTTTGAAGATCTAATGTGGGCTTGACACCCGCATCCATGGAAAATAGGTCATCATACTCAACTAAAACTTTTCTAGCTTCGGCGGCCTTTCCTCCAATGAAGCGGATTCTTAAGGCACGCCTAAGTTGTAAGGCGGTGTAGTTGAGTTTGAAGTCCTTCACAACCTCTTCGTCAATGTTGATAATATCACCTTGCAAGCTTCATGATCATCGCATAAACTTATCCCTTGACGGGGTTTCAGATTACCAAATTCATCCACCATTGTCCTTCTCGCTTTAACATCAGTACATTCATAGATGCCTTCAGCAACGAGAAGTTCTCACACATAAACACTCTAAGCATCACAATTCATACCATCCAGATTGCGAGGTTTATAGAAACGCACCGATCCAGCCATGAAAACTAACACGCTTACTTAGAAACATCAATCCCGTCAGAAAGGATCAAGTCACCACGCTTAATACGTGGCAACGCTACAATGAGAACAACATAAAACAAAAAGTACATTAGCAAAATATACTAAGTATAAAAAGTATGTCAAATAGAACAATGCATACCTCGGCGGGAAGAACGCTCCTTCTCGGGCTGGTCCCTCGACCGGGGGCAGAAGGCGCTATCGTGCGACTCTCAACTCTCTTCCCTTTATCGCAAGAAGGAGCTGGTATAGCCGCACTCGGTTTAGAGCGCTTACGATCACTCAAGGGACACGCCCCTGCGGCAGATCTCTTGGGAAGAACACTAGTGGCAGGTACCGCAACAACGCGCTCAGTCACATGCACAGAGTTACCTAAAGGAACAAAGACAACGTGAATATAACAAAACTTTGAAAATCAGCAAGTCAAGTGAAGATACAAGAAGATGCCTCACTCTTAGGTCCTTTGCCACGATCATGTCCGGAGCCTTCAGGAATAGTGGGGGCAATATTACGAGAACGAAGCCCAACTGACAGGTTATCACGATCATTAGTTGTCTGTAAAGACGAGCTTTTTCCATCAAAAC
Organism: Clarkia xantiana subsp. parviflora; assembly: GCA_036873135.1. Taxonomy (NCBI): domain Eukaryota; kingdom Viridiplantae; phylum Streptophyta; class Magnoliopsida; order Myrtales; family Onagraceae; genus Clarkia; species Clarkia xantiana. The sequence continues at coordinate 37,408,786 of JAPTYO010000004.1, forward strand.
GACCTACATTGCAACATAGTACATGTTATAAAAGATATCAACATACCAAATATTCAGAAGGAAGTATATGAATCCCGACATCAATCAAATCCTGATCTGAAGCACGCAATAGACAACGATAGCGGCGCTCTTGCTGACATCGGAAAATACTCTTCACCGCCTCCCTATCATCCAAGGAAAGGTCAGAAAAAATAGGAGCAGGATCAGCTTTCTCCACGCTTCAACATCCCAAATAGTCCAGACATCACATACGAAGAAGTAGTGATGTCTCCAATGGGAACCAGAACGATCAGCCGGGGCGGCTAGACGTTGTTTGTGATCCCACTCGGCATCTCCAAGACCAAGCTTCTTGAAGCCCTTATCTTGCAAATTCGTCCAACGCATCTTCATTCCACATAACCCCGTCGCGTCTGGACACATCAGTTGATAGAAGCATCAGAAAGAGTGGTAGAATAGTGTCAAGATTGCCTGTGAAACAAAACTCGAAAACAGCTCCATACACGGAGGCCAGCAGGAGATAGACTTAAGGGTGATATCCGGTAATAGCGACAAAGATCCGCCAAGTCAGGACAATAGGGAAAACGCAAGCCTTCCTTAATCTGCGAAGTGTAAACTGCGGACAGATCACTTGGAGGAATAGTAACTTGCCTTTTTTTGGAGTCCGACAGCACGTCATAAGGAAGAACAGCCTCCAAAGCAGAATCAAGTCCATAACAAGTCGCATACAACTCAAACATATCTTCATCAATATAGTTGAAGAAGTAACTCACATTGAAGTAACTCACATTCCTCATCGTATCCTTAAGATACTCAACTGTGTTGATACCCGGCTCGTCACCAACATCTGAACATAATGTCACTCGCGGAATGGGGATAGAAGACTTACTCATAATACCACGGCAAGAAGACTAACTCTGAAAAGAAGACTGCGTAACTCGGAATCCTGAAAATTACAAGTAACAAGTCAATCAGTGTACGAGCTCTATGTATGTACATGCATATCGACATGGATACATGATTACAAGGGCGAAATATTTTCTAAGTGTTTTGCTCAAGATGACAGTCAGCATATTGCAAGTGGACATCACGCTACTATGTGTCAAACATATTACCAAGTGTTAGCATACAACAAGGTGTTGGCATACAACCCGCGTTTACATCAAGTACATGGATACAACATACATAGCCAGGGATAGAGAAAAAATTCTAAGTATGGGGGCAAGTGCATGCATACATTTACGTACATACATGTCGACAAGGATGCATGTCAACAAGGGGAAAATATTTTCTAAGTGTTTTCATGTACGTACTTACATGTCGATAAGTGAAGAATATTTTCTAAGTGTTTCCATGTACGTACATACATGTCTGACAAGGGGAAAATATTTTCTAAGTGTTTCCATGTACGTACATACATGTCGACAAGAGGAAAATATTTTCTAAGTATTTCCATGTACGTACATACATGTCGACAAGGGTACATGTCGACAAGTGAAGAATATTTTCTAAGTGTTTCCATGTACGTACATACATGTCGACAAGGGGAAAATATTTTCTAAGTGTTTCCATGTACGTACATACATGTCGACAAGAGGAAAATATTTTCTAAGTGTTTCCATGTACGTACATACATGTCGACAATGATGGATTGCATGCATCAAGTAGCTATTATCAACTTCTACACAATACCTCCTAAGCATTCCTACGACGCTTATCGACAAAGCTCATGCGACAACATCTATGGTAACAAGCACAAGATATTGTTAAAATATTTTCTAAGTGTTTTAGCATGTTTGCAGACAATGACCGACAATCTATACATGACGCTCAACGTACATTGCCTAAGCTATCATTACCAACATACAACCATTGACGGTCGTGTACGTACAACTACCGATCATCAATATCGAGCACGTTAAAACAACGACTGAGGCATGGGAAAACATGTCGGCAATGAACACTATGCATAAGGAAGTATAACGATTCATTTACACTTTTCTAAAATTTTCAGCACTCAGAAATTTTTTGGCCGATTTGGGTCTAAGTATTCTAATGAATTTTATCAAACACCTTGTATGCAGGATAAGATAGCAAGGTACATGGTGATTTCAAGACTAAATCAAGGCCAAACGAAATCATGAAAGGGCTAGCCATGTACGAAATTGGACTCACCGACACGAAGCAAGTTCAAATCGCTACTCGCGCTCACCCAAAGACCCACGCGCCGTCGCCGCCGTCTTCACGCGCCACCGCCACCGTCTTCACGCGCCACCACCGCCGTCTCACGCGTCGTATCCCTTGTCTCACGCGCCGCCTCGGTCCCCTCCTTGCCCGGATTCGATCTTGATCGATGTCAAATGTGATGTGATTACTCCAAATTCACACCTCCATGAATTCCCTCTTCATCAAGAATGGAGAGCTTCTTGAGGATTTATCTATTAAGGATGTAAGATAATGGGTATTCTCTCTCCTAATTCTCATTAATAATGCCTACACCACGTGCTAATGACTAAACTAATATCTATTTTCACACAAGTCCTTAGTATCATGTATAATCATACTTACACCTCTCCTATGCTTGTTTTACATACACGCTCTCTAGCATTGCATAACGCGCTTCGTAGATCTTCATGCATGTTATCACTTTTATACGTACATGATGCAAACTCATGGTGGTCGCATGATTATTTTTACAATCTAAGTATGAATTGAATTTTTGCATCGTTTTCCATGATTACATCATATTACATGCTTGCATCATTTTCTATGTTTACATCATGCTTCTTGATTACGTACATGTTATCTGATTCCATATTATTCTAAGTGTTTTTCTTATTGCATGATTACGTCATCCGTTTACTATACCATCATCTACATAGTGGCAACGTGTTATACGCTTACTTCATATACCATGATATTATCACATTGTATGTTTCTTTATTATTACAAGTATTTCGCTTATCACATGATATTGCGAATATAATTGCATGTCATTGTACGCATATTGTCCGTTACGCTAACCTTGTAAACAGATTACGTACATACGACGGAAAATTAAAAGTTGGTCAAATTTATGATCTCAACATTCGAATTGACAAATAGGCCACCCCTGAGGTCAGTACCGAACCTAAATTTGACGAATATCTTATCTTTGAAAAGAGTCAAGTACGGGTTTTGAACCACTACTTGACTCGGGGGCAAGTGTTAGATATCTGTCCAATTAGGGTTCGTATTTACATTTCGGGCCTCGTAAAATATCCCAAAACCCGTAAGAAACCCTTTCGCGGACACCCAAGTCTAAAACAGTCCAGGATACGCGCAATTCCCGGGCCGAAGGACTTCCGGATTACCGTTTTTCTTCGTACGCTCACCCCGATTAATTTTCCAAGTGCGGGAAGTCGGTGCATGCATAGTCCGCCTTGATGACGGTATACGTCTTCCTTACATACCGACATCAAGTAGTTCAAAACTGGGCATGATCCTTAGGTTCCCTATAAATAGGGGCCTAGGTCTCCTATTCTAGACAACTTCCTCATTTTTTGGACTTTGGATGCTCTGACTTCTCTCTAAGGATTTCTCTCTCTAGAAGTTCTAACTTGAGCGTCGGAGTGGGCCCAACCAGCATTCCCCCTCCCACGCTGGTTACTGCCCCTCGTGCAGGACCCTAAGGTCAAGAGTTCGAGGTCGAGGATTGGAAGATTAGCTCGGTTATTGTGTTTTAAGGATCGCAGCGTTCCCGTCCTTATAACATATCTCGAGCCCGTTCGTGAAAAGAGAAGCCCGAAGCTGCCCAGGTGGAAGCGAACATAACAAATACGACTTCAATTTCGACCGGTGTTCGCGCTAGCAACGCCTCATATGGCTCACGAATACATCTCCACATCATCTATGTCTTCCTCAAGATCTAGGTCGAGCCTGCATCTCAGTAAAAGCCACTGGTCGGATTCAAGTCCAAGTTCAAGCTGTTGCAGCACCAGTTTCACGAATCCATCAAGGTAATCAATACTTGCTCCTTTTAGGGTTTCTCAATGTAACCGAGTTCAGCTGGTGCAATAGAAAGTCTCTCATTCTTTTCTTCATACAAAGTCATTAACAAGCTAGGACTTTAGACTTGAAAATGAGACCTCTCTAATAATCTTGATACACTGACATTTCTCTAAAGCGTACGTACGATTCAAGTAAATAAACATCGTAACATTCATATTCCAAAAGTTTTTTTTTTTCTGTTCTCGCTGTCAACACAGGTTTTTTTGTGTTAACATTATTATCAACAGAGACTTTACTATGTTAATTTAGTAGGTCAATTGGTAGTAACTCATTTACTATATCTTCCTAACTTTCATTACTTGTTATGCGAACATTAGACTTGTCATTGGTATCAATTCCATCATGTGAAAATAGTTGATTCATGTTGTTACAACTTCTCAAACTGAGTCAACAATAACTAATTTTTGAATGCTAGTCATTATTGACTACTCTTTCATTTTTAATTATTGATACTTTACTTCAATGATCGATGTGTGAATTACTTCAAATGGCATATAAGATGCTAGATTGGCAGCTACTACATTTTTACTTTTGTTCATGATAAGCTTACATATATGTGTACATAGGTTTATGATATGTTTACATATACTTACTCTAATGATGTTATCTGCTGCACTATTTAGGAAGTTTGCATTCAGAAACCTCTTTTGCAATAGACTTGTTCTATGATGACTCAGTTCTTGTTCACGCAACATTTAATGCACTCACACTTTTTTATTGGCAGCTACTGCATTTTTACTTTTGTTCATGATAAGCTTACACATATGTGTACATAAACTTATTATATGTTTACATATACTTACTCTAATGATGTTGTCGACTGCACTACTTGGGAAGTTTGCATTGAGGAACCTCTTTTGCAATAAGCTTTTTCTAGGATGACTCAGTCTTTGTTCACGTAACAATTCTTAATGCACTCACATTCTCTTTTGATTTGCAGCTACTACATTTTTACTTTTGTTCGTGATAAGCTTACACATATGTGTAGATAGGCTTATGTTATGTTTACATATACTTACTCTAATGATTTTGTCTACAGCACTATTTGGGAAGTTTGCATTCAGAAACCTCTTTTGCAATAATCTTGTTCTAGGATGATCAGTCCGTGATCACCTAACATTTCTTAATGCACTCGCATTCTTTTTTGCTTTGTTTGCAGTTGAGTAATAGAGGAAGATACAAATGTAAGTTGCTCTACTTATCCATGTTTATAGTTGTGACTTGCCCAATTACATTGTTGTCGATATATTCGAAGATTTTATGTTTTTAACCTAATTTAAATTGATCTTGAATCTTCTAGTTTTTATTTAATATTCACCAAGATTTCTATCCAGTCAGGAACTCATTGAACTTATTCTTGATGACATTAAGCATGTTGACAACACTATTTTATATTGTCAAGTGCTTTTCGAATTTGTCAACACATTTTCATTTGTGTTAACATATTTTTTTAACCAAAAAGTTTACAAATGACTGTATTGATATTTTTCTATGTTAAATGATTTAATTATTTGTTACTTTTTTTTATTATTACAGGTGGTAAGAATCACTTCGTGAGAAAAATACGTGTTATGAAGATGGTTGTCACTTTTCATCAAGTCATTGTTATTTTATTCTTCAGTCATGAATATATTGTATTTGCACAAGTTTTAACATGTATTGAAGCCTATTTGATTGAGTTTATTAATAAATAATTAGTGAGGCTTATTTTGTACATGATGAGTGTTTTTAAATAGAATTTGAAACTTCTTCAATCTGTTAAGAGAATCACTAGTATCTACATTATACACACACAGGTCCAAATAGAACGTTTGAAATTTATAATTGTAATACTAAATGTGAATTTTTAGAATTGAATTGATTGTATGTAAATAACTCTATTAGAATTAACTTAGTCAATTACTATAGATTATTAATTGATTTTAAATTATTAGATACTAAATCCGACTTTTTTGGAACTGAAAATGTAATACTAAAAACTCTAAATAGATTTTAAATCGATAGTTACTAAATCCAACTTTTTTGAAACTACAAATGCAATACTAAATGCTCTAAATAGATTTTAAATTGTTAGTTACTAAATCCGAATTTTTTGGAACCACAAATGCAATACTAAATGCTCTAAATAGATTTTAAATTGGTAGTTACTAAATCCAACGTTTTTGGAACCACAAATGTAATACTAAATGTTCTAAATATAGTTTAAGTGTTAGATACTAAATGTTACTATTTTGAATTCATAAATTCGAAAGATGCACATTTGAAATGAGATAGGTATTGCTAAAGGGTTAGAAATAGTATTAAATTGGGCAGGATTGAAGTGAAATCTCATTCGGATTGCACACATGTGTTCCGTATGTAATTTGCACACAGATTCGTATCTTTTGGATCACGGTTGGAACTCCGGTACGGTCTTGACGGCGATCCGAACTCCTTCGCTCTACGTAATCCTGCAAGAGGGGAATAGACCGGGCGGTGACCCAGAATCCCTCTCCGATGCTTAAATGAGTATCTCGATAATCTCAAAAACTGGCAAGCAAGAGTCTCGGTATGTAAAATGTATCTAAATCTGAGGTAACTTCCGCCCTTTTATAGGCGAAGAGCTACCTCAGTTACTTGGTGAACCGCTGGGGCGGTTAGCCCACGATCCGCTTATCTCGGCCACGATCCCGCCTAACTCGGCCATGATCTCGCTTATCTCGGCCACGCCCCGCGTATCCCGGCCATGATCTCGCTTATCTCGGCCACGCCCCGTGTATCTCGGCCATGATCTCGCTTATATCGGCCACGCCCCGCGTATCTCGGCCTCAACCTCTGATGGCAAGTCCCGACCAATATCGGGGACTCCAGAGTTATCTCATTATGTCACCGCTCGGGGCCCCTCGTCATCGTGACAGGGCCAACATTCTCAGGGATTCATCATCGGGGCCTACTTAAAGGCATCTCATCGGGAGCGCCTGGCTCGCCTATCGGGACCGACTCTGTCGGGACCTTTCACCATCGGGACTCCCTCTGTCGGGACCCTTCGCATTGGTCTTCTTGACCCCTTTTAGGGCCCAGTGGGCCTATTCACCGTTTACTCGCCGTTAAAGGGCCTAACGGCCATAGCGAAACCCATCATTTGCCCCAAAGACATGAGGGACTTACAGTTCGTCGTGTCTTTCAACTCCCGACCTCGAAGTCGAGGACCTTTCCCTTGATAAAGTCACTTGATAAGAATCTTCTCGTTCACGTTTCCTCGATACCTCGAGGATAATCACCAAATCCGAGAAGACTCCTCGGTTCCTCAGCCATTAAATGCAGCAGATAACGAAGTGACGTCTTTGGCACCCGTGCCTGATTTTTCGCGCCTGCTTTTTCTGAAAAAGTGCTTTTCAGGCCGTTTCATCATTACGCCTCTTGCCATTCTGCACGTTTCATCTCAACGGTTCAGATTGAAACGCTTCAACTTCGACGACCCAGATTAGAACGTCCTTTCACTTGTCCTTTCTCCTATAAAACCCTAACCCTGGGCACTGTTTCTCTTTTACCGTTTCCGCGATTTCGAAAAGCTCTGCAACTCTGAGAACTCAAGCTCCTCCTTGGCTTTCTGCTCTCCGATCAACTTTCCGGCGACCTTTAAGATCATCCCTTCCAGTTCGAGTCATCATGTCTGGTAAGACATCCTTCCCTGATGCTTGTATATCTTTTCCTTCATCTTCGATTAGTTCGTTTGCAATTTTCCGAAAAACTCAATGTGCCTTTCCTTGCCATGGCTGATTTTCAGACAGCGGATCCAGTTCCGAGGGGAAAAAACCCTTTCAATTTCGACTATGCACCCAACGATATTTCCAGCACTGCCTACGAGGCCGCTCTCCGGGAGGGATGCATTACTTTGACATGGGAGCCTCGCTTCCCTTATCCTTGGCCCCACCTCCCGAGTAACCTTGAGGTTACCCGTCCCCGGAAAGGGGAGGTATTTGTCTCCACGGGGCAAATATCGGCGGGGATTCGATTCCCCTTCTGCGGCAACCTGGTTGAGATGTGCCAACACTACAAGACGCATCCAACTACTTTCTCTCCCCATGCCATCCGCATATGGAATGCCTTCCAGGTCCTCTGCTTCCGACATAAGTGGGTTTACAGTCTCCAACTCTTCAGAACCTTCTACGGGATGAAGTGCAACGAGGCCGGGGTTTGTGCCTTCTATCCCCGGATGCCCAAGTGGAAAGAGGCGCAACTTGCGCTGTGCAGCTGGACCAGTGACACCTGGAAGGTTGTCAAGGGTCGGGGACTCCTGATCGACATGGGGTCCGATAACAGCGGGTGGAAGAGGAGCTACTTCTTCATCAAGAACTCTTCGATCTCCTGGACCCGATGGGAGGTGGAAGCGGACTCTCCTCCCGCTTATCACACCTACTCTGATGAAGACTTCCAGACCCTCCATCTTATCCAGCTTTACTGATGGGAGGAGTCCTATACTCCCCTCGATGCTAATTCTCTAACGGAGCAGGACCTGGTGAATGCCGGGATCCGTCTCCTCGACATAGTCTCTGGGGGTCAACTCTTCGACGGCCCCTCCAATATGGTTCCTTAGGTAACGTTTCTGATATCTGTTTTCCATTGTTTGCAGCTAAGAGGGTATCCGTGCTGACCAATCTCATCCTTAAGCAGGGGGAGACCGACGCTGTCCGCCCCGCGCGGAAGAGGAAGTCGGCCAAGAAAGCTGCTGCTCCGTCGGGATCTCCCTCCGCGGAGAGGACAAAGCGTAGCCGTGTGGAGGTGGACAGACTCTTCGATGTCCAGAATGCTGAAGAAGCTCCGCCTAGCTATTAAATCGTACAGGAAGCAAGTTCCTAAGGATCTGATCCCTTCGACTATGGAGGCTCGCATCGAAGAGGTTAAACGTGTCCTCCGAGGGGAAACTCCCCGCATCCTCAAGGCGGGCTACTACAACTTCCACGGGAAAGATCAATACGTTTCTCGGCGCGTCGTTTGGTGTAAGGCCCCTGACCAACTTCCTGACTATATTTCTGAAGCATCTCGTCCTCTAGGTGCAGATCACTCGGGAACTCCGTCGGGTGCTGGAGCTTCAGCAGGGGCACCACCTTCAGCAGGGGCACCACTTTTCGGGGCTGGAGACACCCCGACCGGCGATCAATTTCGTCGGGTGGAAAATCTGGACTCCTCCGAGGAGACAGATGAGGGCGGCTCCCTGATTCATCGTCTGAGGACGGGGCAGTCCCCATTGAAACCGACCTCCAAGGGGCTGCCCCCTTCACCTTCTTCCCAACAGCGACAGCCGTCGCCCATTCATGACTTCACTCCCTCTCCGGTCCAGGGCGAGTCGGAGGTGCACCCCTCCACGACTCGAGTCGGTCCTTCCCCTCTCCCCTTGGACGGGAGTTTTTACAAGGTCTACGACCCTGCGCAGAAGGAGGCTCCCTGGACCCTGATCCAAACGCTGCAAGGGGTCCAGCTTCGAAAGGGTGACACATACCCAGAGCTGGCTCCGCATCTGCTGGCAGGCTCAATCCTGCCCACTCTGAGGTTTCCGATTTCCTTGGATCGGGAGGGAATCCGCGGGGATGTTCAAGAAATGTCCATCCGTCAGATAGAGGTAAGACTCTTATTTTTCTCTCCTTCATCAACAAGACAGGTTGTTCATATGCTAACACTTCTCTTCCTTCCTTCGCAGGAGATGGCGGACATCAACCGCTGCTTCGGGTACATCTTCGCCTTCGAGGAGGCCTTGGAGTTGCGGGCAAAGGGGGCTCCCGCGGTCATAGCCAAGCTTGAGGAGGATCTCGCGGCCTCCGAGTCTTTGAGGGGAAAACTGGCCAAGGAGCAGGCCATCCTCGACCGAAAGACTCGGGACCTCCAAAAGCAGGTTCGTGACTTCGAGGGGCTACTGAAGCGGGAGCGGCAGGAGCGACAAAACGATGCAGAAGCTCGGGACAAACTTGTCCTTGAGAAGAAAGCTCTGGAGGAGCAAATTGATGAGGTTCCTGCGCAGCTGGTCGCGGCTGAGACCAAGGGCCGAGAAGATTATCGGGGGTCCGAGGACTTCCAAGCTGACGCGGTGAAATTCTGCACCGCGGAGGTGGAGAACACCCTCTTCAATGCAGTCGAGGAGCTCCATCTGGAGTATGGCGACGCCATTAACTTTGACAAGTCCGCGACTCTCGCTCCCTTCGCAAAGAGGTACTTCGCTCTCTCGGAGGAGAGTGATGAGGGGAACACTCCCGTGGGTGTTGAAGACGTGGTTGAGCCTCTAAGTGCTGATCCTCCGACGGTTGACCCCCGATAATCGACCCTCCAGCAGCTGAACCCGTGGAGCCTTCTGCCACAGATCTTGTGGACCCTGCTCCCGCTGATGCCGACAAGGACCAAGGCTAAATGTTTTATCTTTAGAGTCCTTGTATATTTCCTCTTCTTGTAATGCATCATCGGGCCTTTGAGCCCTCATCAATATCAAACTATCTTAGTTCCGATTTTCCATTGCACTTCTCAAAGCGACTAACTATGCCACTTAGGACATTTCAACACATCACTTAAGATGATTTAGCACACACCACTTAAGCCGATTTGATCGTGCCAACTAAGGCAATTCAGTCCGCAATACCTAAGACGACTTAACCATTTACACCACCTAAGGCGACTTAATATCGTGCACCACTTAAGGAGACTTTTATCGTGCACCACTTAAGGCGAATTTTCAACACTTAGAATAAATCCAAGAACCATGCATCACTTAAGACGACTTAATCTCATGCACCACTCAAGGCGACTTTTTATCGTGCACCACTTAAGGCGACTTCTTCTCGTGCACCACTTAAGGCGACTCAACAACACTTAGAATAAATCTAAGAATAATTCTGATCGGAAGCAACCTCTTTATTTATTGATGGCACAAAATCTGTTTACATCAAATCAAACGATAAATAACTTACACCACTTAAGGCGATTTTACATCGGGCACCACTTAAGGCAACTTTTTATCGGGCACCACCACTTAAGGCGACTTTTCATCGGGCACCACTTAAGGCGACTTTACATCAAGCATGACATTTCTTCAAGTGTTCGCCACTAAAAGAATGCTTCAATACTCTGCCATAGAGGTCTTCCAACTTATACGCATTTGGAGCTGGCATCCCCACGACCTTGTAAGGTCCTTCCCATTTTGGTGACATCTTGTTGATCCGATCCAAAAGGGTAAACTCGTTTCGACGCCAAACCAGCTCCCCGACGAAGAATTGTCGGGACTTAACTCGCCGATTGTAATACCTGGCCGTCGCCAAACGCATTCGAGCCTGGACTTCATCGGCTTCCCGCCTCTTCTCTTCGAGCAAGTCCAAATCCAGACGTCTCATTTCATCATTTGTCAAAGGCTCGTAATATCTCATCCGATGGGACGCCACAGCTACTTCCACGAGAGCAACAGCCTCCGTGCCATAAACAAGGCCAAACGGAGTCTCCCCAGTTGATCGTTTGGGTGTCGTTCTAACAGCCCAAAGCACATTTTCCAGCTCGTTCAGCCATTTGCCCTTCAAGGCATAGACCCTTTTCCCATCCATCACGATTTTATTGGCTGATTCCACCTAGCCATTAGTCTGAGCATGATGGACAGAAGCTGTCCGATGCTCGATATTCAACTCCTCCAGATACTCCTTCACTTGAGCCCCGTTAAACAGTGGACCATTATCGCTGATCACCACCTTTGGAATCCCATATCTGGATATAATGTGGGTCTGGAGAAACTTGACGATTTGGTTCCCCGTCGTCTTGGCCAATGCCTTAGCTTCTATCCATTTCGAAAAATAATCAATGGCCACAAGCAAATACTTACACTGACCTTGTGCCTGTGGGAGAGGTCCCACCAAGTCGATACCCCACTGCGCGAAGGGCCAAGCACTCTTGATGGACGTCAGATTAGCGGCCGGAGCCACGATATTCGGGGCATACCTCTGGCACGCGTCACAGGATCGGACTAACATCGTCGCCTCCTTGCTCATCGACGGCCAGTAATAGCCCAAATTCAGCACTTTCCTCATAATGGATCGGGGCCCTTCGTGACAAGCCGCGACCTCTTCATGCACCTCCCTCAGGATCCGACTTGCGTCGGGCTCAGCCACGCATTTCAAGTAAGGAGTCGAGAACCACCCCTTTTTGTATAGCTGATTGTCAATCACCACGTAATTAACCGCGATCCACCGTATCCTGTCAGCTATTACCCCATCATCAGGGACTGCCCCCGTAGTCAGGTATGCGACTATCGGGGTCATCCAAGTGGGCTCCTCCGCCTATCCTGTTTCAATAGCACAGACCTCCGATGGGTCGGTGGTCGACAAGATCACCTTCTCCAAGAAGTGCACCTTCCGATTTTCCTCTAAGGGTTCCCCCAAGGTGAATTTGCTCAAGGCATCCGCTTCCGCGTTTTCCTCCCTCGGGATAGCCTCGATGTCGAAACTTTTGAAGCTCTCCTTCAAGACTTGCACCTCGCGAAGGTACTTTCTCATCATCGGACTCTTTGCCTCGTATCGCCCTTGGACTTGATTCACAATCAGACCGGCGTCACATTTCACCCGCAAGTGACCAACTCCTGTACCCTTGGCAATTTTGAGGCCTGTGATAAGAGCCTCAAACTCAGCTTCGTTGTTCGTGGCCCTAAACGTTAAGGCCAAAGCATATCGAAGGGGCTCACCCCCGCCTAGTGGAATCAATACGAACCCTGCTCCTGATCCGTCTGAACTCGAGGAGCCATCCGTGTATATTTCCCAAGTATTTTCCTCATTTGGCTGTTCTGATTGCTCCGCCATTTCTGGTTGCTCTGCTATCGGGACCTCCATGGTTGCCCCCTCTACAGGGCCCGCTTCTTCCAGATCGGGGGCTGTAGACTCTGCTATGAAATCCGCCAACGCCTGGCCCTTAATAGCCGTTCTCGGAGCAAAGTGTATGCGAAACTCACTAAGCTCGACTGCCCATTTCACTAATCTCCCCGATGCATCAGGTCGGTTCAAAAAATGCTTCAAAGGTTGATTCGTCAACACAGTAATCTCATGCGCATGGAAGTAAGGCCTCAGCTTCCGAGCAGTAATAATCAACGCAAAGAGATACTTCTCAACGGCGGGATAATTCATTTCAGAATTGGCAAACGCCTTGCTTACATAATACACGGGGACTTGATTACCCTCGACAATCTTCACTAACACAGAGGTAATAGCAAACTCAGAAACAGCCAAATATAGATAGAGCGGCTCGCCTGGGATCGGTTTCGCCAACGGCGGGAGGGTGCGAAGGTGCTGCTTGAGTGCCTGGAACGCCTCTTCACACTTGGCAGTCCACTCAAACTTCTTGTTGGCCCTCAGAACTTCAAAAAACGGCATAGATCGGTCACTTGCCTTAGACAGGAAGCGATTCATCGCAGCTAGTCGGCCATTCAGCACTTGCACCTCCCGATGATTTATCGGAGACTGCATCTCCTCAATTGCCCTCAACTTCTCGGGGTTCACCTCAATTCCTCTTTGGCTTACCATAAAGCCCAAAAACTTCCCCGAGTGGACTCCGAAGGCGCACTTGGTTGGGTTCAAGCGAACCTGATGAAGCCTCATCCGCTCAAACGCCGTGGCTAGGTTGTGCACATGATCCTCAGCCTGTCGGGACTTCACCAGCATATCGTCCACGTAAGCCTCCATGGTTCTCCCCAGCATATCTCCGAACATCTTGTTCACCATCCTTTGATAAGTTGCCCCGGCATTGATCAATCCGAAGGGCATGACATTGTAGTGATAGATGTCGCTATCAGCATAAAAGGCAGTGTGGGGGGCATCCTCCTTAGCCATCTTGATCTGATTATAACCAGAGTAAGCATCCATGAAGCTCAGCAATTCATGTCCCAACGTGGCATCCAGCAACTGGTCGATCCTCGGAAGCGGGTAACAATCCTTCGGGCAAGCCTTATTCAAGTCGCGGAAATCAACGCACATCCGCCACTTCCCATTGCTCTTCTTCACCAGAACCGGGTTGGCGACCCAAGTCTGAAATAGGAGCTCCTTGATAAACCCAGCGTCGAGCAACCTGCCCACCTCCTGCTGGATCGCGATCCTCTTGTCGGCGCCCATCGGGCGCCTTTTCTGCGCGATAGGCTTGATCGCGGGATCAATCTTCAACTCGTGCACGATCACATCGGGGCTGATTCCTGGCATGTCACTCGGGGACCAGGCAAACAACTCCTTGAACTCCTTCAGCAGCTCAATCAATTCTCGGGCCCTCTCGTCAGACAGGGCGGACCCGATTTTCACCTTCCTCTGAGGTCCGTCAATCTCGACTTCCTTCAAATCCTCCATGGGGGCGGGACGCCCAAACTCCTCTCTGGGATCAGCATCGGTCTGGAGGATAGTCATAGCCTCCCGTCTTCTCCTTCGGGTGGCATTAACGTAGCACCTCCTGGAAGCCACCTGGTCACCCTTGACCTCCCCGACTCCGTGATCAGTCGGGAACTTCATCTTCTGGTGAACAGTCGAGGCAACTGCCATCAGGGGGTTGATGGTGGTTCTCCCGATAATCGCATTGTAAGTTCCCGCGGACTCAACCACCACGAAGTCCACATTCCTCCTCTCCGCTTTCCATCCACTACCGAACTCCACTGGTAAGGTGATCATTCCCAGCGGATAGGAGGTAATACCGGAGAACCCGACCATCGGGAAGTTCACCTCCTTGAGATCCTTCTTCGTTTTTCCCATGGCCTGCAGTGCATCCATAAACAGAATATCGAAGAGCTCCATCCATCGATTAAAATTCGCTTCATCTCGTACCCATCCACGTCCAGGGTCACGACCAAAGCATCATCGTGTGGACTCTCCACACCTATCAAGTCCTCCGCTGAAAAGGAAATCACCATCTCTTCCTTCGCGGTCCAAGATCGGGACCTCTTGCCCAGCACCACAGCAGCGGAAATTCTAGAGGCATAGACCTCCCGAGAGGCTGTGGTGTCACCTCCTGAGGCAAATCCTCCGTGAATCACATTGATGGTGCCCCGCTTCTCCTTACGGGCACCAGAAGACTCTGGCTCAAACTTTTTCTTCTTTGGGGACCGATCGCGGGATCAGGAACGGGACCGCGATCGAGATCGGGAGCGGGAACGACACCGCCTTTCAGCCACAAATTCTTTGAGCTTCCCCTTCTGGATAAGCTTTTCAATTTCCTTCTTCAACTCTCGACAGTGGTTAGTGTCGTGACCGCTGGCGCGGTGGAACCGACAGTAATGATCGGTGCGGGATCCCAAAAACTCTCCTTCCTTCTTCGGGGGGTACCTAGAGATACCTTGTCGATCCATGACCGCTAACACCTCCGCCATGGAGCTATTCAGAGGGATGTTAAGTCCTCCCGCTTGTCCTTCCTCGGGGGACGTCTGTCCTCCCTTCGATCAGAACGACCTCGAGTCCGACTGCCCTCGGACTTATCCTTCCGCTTATGGTCGTCCAACGGCTTGAGCGACTGCTTCCCCCTATTCGACTTCGGAGGATCAAGCTCTCCGGTAGCTATTTTCGACTCTTGCACGTCGATTTGCTGCTTCACCCTCTTCTGCAGTGCCTCCATGTTCCACACAGCCTTCTCAGCCACGCTGTGCATCAGGTCGGAACCATAGGGGGCTGTCAGGTTCCGAAGGAAGGTGCGAATGGTCTCTCCCTCCGATATCTCTTCATCAATATCCGCCACGCTAGCAGTATACAGCTGGTAGTAATGTGCTAGCGATTCGTCGGGTCTCTGCACCACCTGGGCCAGGGACCTCACACTCTTCAGGAGGCGCCGACGACCCTGGTACTGCTGAATAAAACGGTCGTGCATATCAGCCCAGCAGGTGATGCACCCTGGGGGCAGGCTGAAGAACCAGGTCAGGGCCCTCTCACCAATTGTATTCGGGAACAGTACACACACGATATCGTCATTCGGGGCTCTGCCCAGACAAGCCATGAGGTGCTTCTGGACATGACGAACTGGATCTCCCTCGCCATCACACTCCTTAACTGTGGGGATACCCAACCCTGGCGGGGCGAGGGTGTCTATTAGTCGGGGAACGAAGGGATGGGTGGATCGATCTCTCAGTTCCGACATCATCGGCTTCTGCTCCCCCATGCAAATGTTCACGATCTTCACCACCTGATCGGGGGTGATGGGACCATTAAGGGGAATGGTTCTATGCTGCACTGGTCCTGGCCCGTCGACCACAAATCGCTCCGACTGAGCAGGCTCCTTTCCCTTGTCCTGGCTTCTGGGTTGGGCCTCCTGCACATTATGAACCTCTGCTGGCGGGGGCACCTCCTCCTGCCTCCTGGCGGCCTCTCTTCGCTCTAAGAGAGCCTCTACGGCCGCCAAAAACATCGGCATGGCATTCGCCACAGCCTTCGCCAGATCCGTGTTTGGAGGAGCCTCCTCCTCCCTATTCTCTTGGTGTTGAGCAGTATCTTCAGGAACTTCATTGTGCCCCCCTGTCCGGGAGACCTCAGCAGGGAGATTTTGGTCCTCAGCACGCTCCGGTGGCGAATTCAGAGTTCTGGCAGGATGACGGGAACCACCAGATTGTCCTTGCCTTCTTTGCTTACCAGCCGCCATTGAACGAGTAGAAGTCATTCTAGCTTTTTGTCACGTTTCCCACAGACGGCGCCAATGTTGGATCACGGTTGGAACTCCGGTACGGTCTTGACGGCGATCCGAACTCCTTCGCTCTATGTAATCCTGCAAGAGGGGAATAGACCGGGCAGTGACCCAGAATCCCTCTCCGATGCTTAAATGAGTATCTCGATAATCTCAAAAACTGGCAAGCAAGAGTCTCAGTATGTAAACGCCCGAATCGAACCGAGAACCTTTTGTCAGGCTATTGTTCTTCCTCCCTTTTATAGGCGAAGAGCTACCTCAGTTACCTGGTGAACCGCTGGGGCGGTTAGCCCACGTTCCGCTTATCTCGGCCACGATCCCGCCTAACTCGACCATGATCTCGCTTATCTCGGCCACGCCCCGCGTATCCTGGCCATGATCTCGCTTATCTCGGCCACGCCCTGCGTATCTCGGCCATGATCTCGCTTATCTCGGCCACGCCCGCGTATCTCGGCCTCAACCTCTGATGGCAAGTCCCGACCAATATCGGGGACTCCAGAGTTATCTCATTATGTCACCGCTCGGGGCCCCTCGTCATCGTGACAGGGCCAACATTCTCAGGGATTCATCATCGGGGCCTACTTAAAGGCATCTCATCGGGAGCGCCTGGCTCACCTATCGGGACCGACTCTGTCGGGACCTTTCACCATCAGGATTCCCTCTGTCGGGACCCTTCGCATTGGTCTTCTTGACCCCTTTTAGGGTCCAGTGGGCCTATTCACCGTTTACTCGCCGTTAAAGGGCCTAACGGCCATAGCGAAACCCATCAGTATCCACTCGAATTACACACAACAAATTGTGCGTACCATTTACCATGTCTAAAATACAAACCGAATTTTTTGTGTGGAATCTGTATGTACACTTGATTGCACACCACCTACACACCACTTTGGCTGTGTGCACTTTGGGATTTTCTTGTAGTGTTACAATACCTGAACTCAAACAAAGAACAGGAAAGCCGACGACATCGGCTAAAAAATAACTAGAAAGGTTGAACACGACATAAGTTGAAATCAACCTAGGAAAAACTCTGCAATTCGTCAACACGAAGAACAGAGGAGTAGAAAAATATAACTTGGATTCCAAAAATACGGATTCCGAAAAATATTGGATACTCAACCAAAAGGAAGAGATCACAATTGGCAAGTCTCTTGTGCCCTGGAAGGTTAAGAAGCAAGATACAGTCTCAACTTCTTTTGCTGAAGTTGAGTATCGTAGTATGGGACCGGTTGCTCGTGAGGTAATTTGGCTTAGAAATCTTCTGAAAGAGTTGGGGTTTGAGTAGAAAAATGTTGTGGTTCTTTATTGTGATAATAAATATATGCTATTCAAATAGCTTCAAACCCCGTCTTTCATGAGAGGACTAAGCGTATAGAGATAGATTGTCATTTTGTTAGAGAATTGTTTGTTCGTGATATTTTGCAGTTTAGGTATATTAAATCAAGTGAACACCTTGCGGATTTATTTACCAAAGCGTTGCCCAGACAACAGCATGAATATCTTAGTGTTAGAGTGGGCATGAAGAACATCTTTGGAAATCCGGGGGAGTAATGTTGTTGTTTGAAGATCAAGTTCTTGAAGTTGTTATGTAGCCTGCACTTGAGGGGGAGTATTGAAGTTATATTGGGTTGTTCAAGTCAAGTTTGGGCTGCTGCTTTAGTTGTGTTATTTGTTATTGGGCTTCTGTCAGCTTTGTCTTCTTTGTGGGTTTGTATTATGTGGACCTTGGTTATTATATAGGTTAGGCATTCAAGAATGAGAGCAACCAGATGAAGGAATTTGCTCAATAAACTCTTTAGTGCTCTCTTTTCTTCTTTGTGGCTAGGGTTTCGTATCAAGCCCTAATCTGTTTCATTCTAGATTTCCAGAAATCAGACAAAGAGAAAATCTAGAAAGTGCGGAGACGGAGATGATGATCGGAAAAGCTAATAACTAGGGTTCTTGGTTAATTGAAAGAGAATTGAAAAAATCTCTTTGTTGTTTTCTTTTTGGGGGTCGGCTAATTAGTTATCGACTTTTTTTTTTTTTTAATTAATAATGAGTTAGTTCCCGGCTAGATAATAACATGTTTATTGAGGGTGAGTGACGAGGAGTTTTCCAGGTAGCTCAGCTTTCCATGTAGTTTTAGTTGCGACAAATTAATAATAAAAGAGAGATTGCTTTCCGTCAACTTTAATTGCGCGGGTGTAGTGAAGCAACTTATTTTCTACGTACCGACTTCTCCTTTAATTACAGCCCCGACTGTATGCATGGAATTTTGATAATCACGCAACGTTATCACTTTGCCAGCCAGCCTAATCTCCCTTTATTATAAACTTAATTAATTAAGACTAGTTATATATATCTGGAGACTTTCCTTCTTTCCTCTCATAATTCTTTCGTCTCTACCGGCATTGCATTTAAGACTGCACCCTGCAGCTTGATCATATATATATATATATATATATATATATCCAATAATGTACAAATTGGCATTGTTCCTCTCTTTGGTTGGGAGTAGTGTCTTTTTAGTTTCACATTTTATGCAGCAGGTACCAATTAATTAAACAGGATTGAATAATATATAATAACTAATTATGTCGTATATATGTGTGAAGAATTTAGGAGTAGAGAAGTCATGTGATGATGAGGGTCCATGCAGGAGGTTGGACGTACCGCTGCCCCGAGGCATTGTGGCCACCACTACCGACTTGGAAATGAGACCCACTCTCTGGGGCCAACCCCAACTACAACTACCTTCAAAGAGCTTGCTGGCCATACCAGCTGGAATTAACCAAAAGCAAAATGTCAACAACATTGTCACTAAGGTACCCTACGCACCTATTAATATATATATGATCTGTACGTATGCATGTTTATATATTATTATTATAATAAAATCAATTTGCAGTTCCCATTAAGCGATTATAGTATCATGATTTTCCATTACGATGGCATCCTGGATGAGTGGATGGACCTCCAATGGAGTAGCCGAGCTATACATGTTTCAGCAATCCATCAAACTAAGTGGTATCTATCTTCATTTTCACCTTATCTTAATTAATTAATACCCTAGCTAGCTACCTAACCAAATTCCATCATGCATCCATACCCCCCCTCAAAACTCCAATTCTGTACATAATAGGTGATCTCACTCGCAAACCCAGAAATTTTATAATGGTCATATTTTTCGACAAAATTTTTTTTGTAAAAAAGTTACTGTCGTAAAAAATAATTATAATATTTTTTTCATAAATATTATATATTAAACTGTAATATTTTGATAATAAAAGAAAGCGTTATTTACCAAATTATTAGCTCATAGACAGATTGCAACCTAAATATTTTTTGGACAATTTGCTATCTTAACTAGGTTTTACTTACTGGTCTAACTGATAGTTGAACCTTTTTTTTTTTTTTTTTTACAATTTCGTAGCTCAGATTTCGCTTTGTAGATAATTTACTAGCTCATATTTCCTTTTATATAGACAACTACCAAGCTCGGGTTTTACTTTTTGGACAATTTGCTATTTACCAAATTGTACACAAAGCAAAACTGGAGCTAGCAAATTATCTACAAAATGTAACTCTAGGTACTAAATTGTCCATAAAAGTCTTCACTTAGTTAATTGTCCAAATATCGAAACCTAATATAGCAATTTGTATGAAAAAACTTCAACTAGAAATTTTTCCAAGTGTTTAAACGTGAACTAGCAATTTACATAATCACTTTGGTAAGAATAATTTAGTCCATTCTATAACTTATAAGATTAATTATATTTTATCCATATATATAATTAAAAAATAGAAAAAGGGGGACATTTTGTCCCGTTTGTTAATAGTGTTGAATATCCCACTGTGAGTGGTTATATACCACACCGTTGGTAATTGTAATATTAGAGCACCATATAAGCAAGTGGGCTACCTCCTCCTATTACCAATTGGTTTTAGGAAGGAATCCCAATTGTGGAAATGATTGCTCGATGTTGGCCCGTTGAGATTGACTCAGCCCAATGTGGAATTTAAAAAATAGTGCGTCCGCCACTCGGTGATCGGCACTTGTCCATGAATACAATTAGGGAATAATTGTAATATTCTTGATTTAGCCATTTAAAATCTTACTTTAGCACGATTTTTATTTATATTAACCTATTTGCAATATATTAAATTCAAATCTTACTTTAACCGTCATTCTTTTTGTTTCACCAACCTTGTCTAAGTTTCCCTTTATGTGATAGAATATTCAACTCACCCTTAGTTGTTTTCACTTTCAAATTAAAGCACACTAGTTATTTTCCACAATTATAACTTAAACATATTGTACTTATCATTTTAGCTAGTAATATATATACTAGTGCTTACTGCTTTATTATAAAAACATAGTCCTTTTCACCCAATATGCTCGTACGTACGTATTTCATTCATAATATAAAATTAGGTTATAATATTATTGAGTTACGCAATAAAAATTGAGTTGCATTGCATTGCATGAGGTGGTATGCGAAGCGGTTCCTCCATCCGGACATTGTTTGTGAATACGATTATATCTTCCTCTGGGATGAAGATCTCGGAGTAGAAAACTTTGACGTAGAAAGGTACGTACGTGAACATGCATATGCATGAATTTATAGATAGATTAATTGATCATGTGTAGCAGGTATATGTGGATAGTGAAAGAAGAAGGGTTGGAAATATCACAACCAGCAGTGGATGCCACAAAATCAAGGGTGCATCATAAGATTACCAAACGCAATACCAACCTCAAGCTCCATAGGTAACACATTACTTAGCTAGCTAGCTAGGCTTTTTGTGACTGAGCAAGCAAAGCTTCTAATTAAAGGGTGTTTTGTTTCTGGTTCCATATATATAAATATGCGCGCAGAAGAATCCACCAACGGGTTGGCGGCGGAATCGTGTGTGATGAAAATAGTACAGGCCCTCCCTGCACAGGGTAATAATAGTAAGACCTATATATATATGTTGTGACAGCACAGTAGTAGTCTGATTAATTAGGGTTTTGGCATATATATATATATAGATGGGTGGAGATCATGGCTCCTGTTTTCTCGCGAGCATCTTGGCGCTGCGTATGGCACATGATTCAGGTGATGATCGAGCATGCAGCTATATATATATATATATATCGAAATTAATTATATCCATCCATTTTGTTGACACACGCAGAATGACTTAGTCCACGCTTGGGGTTTGGATTATCAGCTTGGGTACTGCGCCCAGGGTGATAGGACGATCAATGTTGGCATTGTGGATTCCGAGTACATACTTCATTCCGGGATTTTAATTACTCTCGCAACTTCATTTCAAAAGGTCCTTTCTCATCGAACTTTGACACGGGGTGTTTTCTCATGTCAAATTGCCACTTAATTACTACCGATTTGACACAACTTTTTCTTAACACGAACTTTTACACGTCTTTTGCCCCGTCTTAAACTGACACGACCTTTAACACAGATCTGACACAAATATAATGTCCCGCGTGTACAATTTGTGGAAGAAAGATTATTGAACATGATCTTGACTCAAATTAGACACGAGGCACAAAAATATGTATTTTTTTTTTAAGAAAATAAAAGTGGGCATATAAAGATTCAAACCAACTACCTCACATTGTATTATGTTATTATCACATACTGCCACTTGACTAAATAAATCCTTTTATCATATAATGCTGACTAATAAAATTTGTTACCTAAGTTTGTATGAATGTTAATGATTTTAGTTTATGATATGATATAGTTATATTAGTTATCCATGTATAGGGGGTTTTACATTCTAAGTACATTTAAAATCACAAAGTTAATCCTAAAGCACATATTTAAAATCACAATAATTGATCCTAAAAATATATATTTAGAATCGCCATATTAACTTATAAAACACACATTTAGAATCAATAAGGGCTATTTATCCGAAAATTGCATTTAGAATCATTACGTTTAGCTCTAAATGATTCTAACATAATGATTCTAAATGCTTTAGGATTAACTTTGTGTCACTTTATAGCTCATGGTTAACCCTATAATACTTGTACTAAGTATAAACTCATATATCTTAAATCATCATACCATAAATCACTATAGCCTAAACTTCGTATTACTTAATATTGAAATTCGTGTCATTCTAAATAATAATAAACAAGAAAAAAATAAAATAAGATACTGTCATAATTAAATATTTAGGATTGGTAAAAAAAAAGTTAATATACAATAACATTTTTATATGAATTTTAAAAATAGAGTCCGAACACATAACCATAAACAATAAACCACTATACACTAATATACCATAAACAACTATACACCAAATCACTATACCCTAAGCCATAAACCAATATATCTTAATTCACTATACCATAACTACTATGCCTTAATTACTATATTGTAAATCATTATACCATAAATTAATAAACGATAAACGCTATACCATAAATCATAAACTACCATGCCTTAACCAATATACCATAAATTATTATACCATAAACTATAAACCACTATACTATAAATCAATATACACTAACCAACTATACTATAGCTAAGGCCTTCTACTATGATGAATTTTAATAGTAAAAGCCACAATGACCATTCATTTTGGCTAAACATGTACACTATGTACAACAATTTGATCGACATTTTGGTTTTGACCAAATTGTGATATCCAAATTTGGGTATCGTTGATACCCAAAAAACCATAATGTCTATAATAAAATAATGATAGGTTCCACCCGTTGTTGAGAGCACATGGATAAACAGAAGGCCGAACGAAGAAGCTGTCCTTTCCTTTTGGCCAATTTTTGTTTTTAATTATTATTAAAATAAAAAATATGAAAAAAAAGTCCAGTTAAATCTGAAAAAATCAGGAAAAAATACATATTTTTTTAGACAAAATATCACAATAACTATATTTCTAGTGACCATATTTCTAATTGCCATATTTTGCGAGTGTTTTTCGTGAAATAAAATCACTTATATATGATTTATGGTTTTTGAGTAATAATATATATTTTTTTAATTTGTATAAACAAATAAAATATTGAAATATAGTCAATATTGACCTTAAATTATAGATCTTTGTTAAATATAACTAATAGTATAATTTTCAAAAATAATTAATTTTTAAATATAAAATTATAATAAGTTACTTAATTCATAATAGACGTAATTTAATTGAATAGAAAATCATGATACCAAAATATGAGTATCATCACTATAGTGCAACTGATACCCAAATTTATGCATCTAAAATGGCTTTTGGCTATCAAGTCACTGTAGAAGATATAAGGTATCTAACGGCAGGTGGTTATCGTCATCATGATGAATGCAGGCGAACGCAACTTCCTATGATACAACAAAACAATCAGAACCTGCTAAACTGGATTTCAGACGATTGGTAAGTTGTTGGCATGCATCTAGGAATATAATACTTGTAAATAAAGATTAACTAATTATATACGTGTAATTCATGCATGTGGTTCTAACTGGTTCAGGCTAGGAGGCAGTCACGTCATGACTTGGATGTCTTCAAGAAGAGATGGAAGGTGGCAGCTGATGAAGATGATTGCTGGACAGACCCTTATTAATATTATGTATAAACCCAATTTTATTTCACAAACTGCGCTCACTGCCAGTGGCAGATCTACAAGTAGATTAGTCGAATTTGACATAAATTACAGTATAACGACATTACAAGAAAAAGAAAACAGAGTGTCAGCAACAAATATGTTTCCAGCAAACTGATATGTTGGAAATTTCCAACCGATTTCCAACAAACTCCACGGATTTTAGTTTCATCACTTTTCAACAAAAGTTGCAATTTCCAACAAGCTCTCTTCCGTTGGAAATCTGTTGGAATATTAATATTCCAACATGATTTCCAACTACATCAAATTTGTTGGAAATTTGCAACGGTTTTTCCAACAGAACCATTTTTGTTGGAAAAACATTTTGAATGATCAATTTTTTTTTTTTTTAATTGTAAAATTAGTTGCTGGAAAAAAGTAAAATTTGTTTATTCTTGGGCATGTATAATTAGTTGGGTATTGCGATAGGTTGAATTTTATTATTTTATGAAAAAGTTATAATAATTTTTATAAATACTAAATAATATTTTTTTCCCAATATATATTATATATACAAAAAAGTATAAATTTATTCTAGAAAAAGTTAATGGGAAAATGTGTTGGACGTGGGCTTAAAAAGGCTTCGTGGGCTTTGATGTTTTGAGCCCAAGTCTTTTATGAATGGGTGTGAATGAGTGCAGTGTATAGCACTGTGTTATTATTGTACCACACCGGCCAAAACTAGAAGTTTTGTCTAGTTTATATTGTGCAATTCTTGGTATAGTTGTAACAAGTTCTAGATGGAAGGCTCTCTCCACGCGCGCAGGGGTGCAGTTGAGTGGATCGAATACCCACCCCCGGTAAGCTTGGCTTGTGTGCGTACACGAATGTCGGTCCGAAAAGCTAGCCTTGCGCGAGTCCGGTTTTGCTAAACCAATCAGTGGTTACATTCAAATTCGAAAATTATTTTTTGAAATGTCCATTCAACTGCTTTAAGTGCATTGTAACCGAGTTATTTATGGAGATAATTAAATTTCGAAATTGACTGCATTAATTCTCAGAATTTAATATGCATTTATGCTGCTGGAGCCTAATTTGCACTATAAATAGTGCCAACACTCTTCACATTTGAGACACAACAAATTCGAAATATTTCTCTCAAATCTGCTGCTCTGTTCTCTGTGTGTTACTGTCTCTGTCGAGGCTTGCTCTCTATTCACTGCGTGTTACTGTGTTTGTCAAGGCTTGTTGCTGATCGACGTTCATTGCAACTTTTGTTTTATTTTTCTGTTCGTTGTTTTATTTTCCGTTCGTTCCTTACGGTAGTATATTTATTTGTTTAAGTATATTCATTGCTTTACGTAAACTTATTTATTCATTTAGCCGTCGTCGTTGGCTCCTCTAAAACCCTGTTGTGTTCAGGTATTGAGTTCGGTTCGGTCAGACGTGTTCGTTGCATAACACGTATTGACGACACTGTTGAATCATGGGAGGTGATCTCCCCGTGTTTAAACTCTTTTGCATAACCCGAGGGTGGAGTGGGGCGAAATTTCCTTAAGGAGACCATGATCTGCACGGGCCTCAGTATTAAAAATCATGTTTTTCGTCTTTGTCGATTTTACGTGTCATTTTGAAAGTGTTAATAACTGGCATGATAATTTGATATAATTATATGTAAGAACTCGAAATTTGACTAGTTGTATTTTAGTCACTGAAGTTTCAGAAATTACGGAATAATCCCTAACCTTTTGTGTTTTGCAGTTTTGACCCTGATAATTTTTTCCAACAATCTTAAGGCAATTTTCGTTGTTGATTATCAAGGTTGTTGTTGGATTTTATTTATGAACTTAATTTCCTACGGGAAAACTAAGGTTGTTGTTTCTGCATGACAGATGGATCCAAACAACAACATTCCTACTGTTCCTGTCTCAAGCATGGTGAATCCCGCGACGGAAGTGTCAAACCAGGGAACAGGAGTTGTATCCCCGCAGATGACTACTACTGTCACCACCACTGCTTCATCCACCGGGCTGAATTTGCTTCCTGTCGGTGGTTTCAATTTTGGTGCTACAGGTGCTGGATCATCTAGGAGTGTTCTGAATCTCGGACTCGGGAACTTTGCTGTAGCGCCCTTGGCCGGAGGAGTGGCCATGCCCCGTCTGTTAACTTCCCAGGTGGAGAAACGGAAAACTTTGACGGGACGAACTTCAAAATCTGGAGCGAGAAGATAAAGTTTTATATCACTTTCCAAGGAATGGAGAGATTCCTTACGGAAATGCCCCTGGCTATTACGACCCGTTGTATCTTGTTTGCAGTAGGATGACGTCTTCGAAGAAATTTCTTCTTCATCTGTATTATGATTGTTTATTTGTCTTATCTTCTACCTCATACGTTTTTTTTTTCCCAAATCAATGTATTCTCACATATTGATAACTTGATTTTGTTTCTTCTTCATCGGTATTATGATTGTTTATTTATTTTATTGTTTGACTTGGTCACAAAGATCAATTATTTTTATTATACAAATATTGATTTATGCTCACTATGTATAATTATCGTTCTCGAATGGGTATAACGAAACCGACCTGTTCGTTATCAATATTATAAAAAAAAAAGTAAAAATCTAATAGTATTTACAAAAAAAACTATAATAATAGGAACTCACCTAGCCGGATTCCTGAACCCTCCGTGATTTTTAACTGGAAATTAACATCTAAGATAAATTGAGTACCGACCTTTTGATTGTTAGTCCCGTATCAATTTGGTTAAAATCCGTATTGAATATTTACATTTGATTTGAAATGTCTCAATCATTTCCTGATACTTTTTCCTCCGCCTTGCCTGCTTGCTGAGAAAGGTATCGTCTTCTTTAACTGGAAATTGGCGATTATCTGTCGTTGTTTCAATTGGTTAGAATATGAATGATTAGACGAATTGGAGACCGGTACCGCAGTTGCAACTTGCAAGACATATGAGGTAGAAGAAAGATTGTCAAGAAAGAGGGAGAGAAATAGCAGCGATGGGACCAGTTGCCACAGCGATTCAGGCTGAACGATTGAGGATAGAGGGGAATGAATACTACCAGAAGAAACGTTTCGCTGCCGCTATTGATGCTTACACTGAGGTACCTCTTCCGTCTCTCCCTTGAGATTGAACCACCAACTTACTTCTGTATTCTGGGTACGTACAATTTTTCTAGGGTTTATCGTGGACTATCTACCTTGAAACGATTCATATGACTGGAAAGGTGAGGAAAATGTGGGCTGATAGTAAACTTGACAAGCTGCTATTGGATCATTTGAAGCTTATTTGAATACTGTTCAGTTGTCTAGATTGGTTTTCACATGCTTGCTATAGGATGATGCTAGATTTTCATGTTTTTTTCATTCACTAGTTAATTTATCTTGGCTGTTAATTTGTGAAGGCAATAACACTATGTCCAAAGGTGCCTGTTTATTGGACCAATCGCGCTCTTTGCCATCGCAAGCGGAAGTATGTATGGTTTCTTAACCTTTGTAGTCCTAGTCATCTGTGTACTGTGTATACGATATGAGTTTTACTGCAACATGCGGCATTTATAAAGGGTGTTATGTTTGTGCAGTGATTGGTCTAGAGTTGAAGAGGATTGTCGAAAGGCTATTGAGCTTGATCATCGGTCAGTAAAGGTCTGTTTCCTTTGGTTTGTTTTTTGTGTACGTCTGTACGGAACTTCAGCAAAGCACTTGTTTTGGTTTTTTTTGGCCATCACTTGTTTTGGATTAGAAACAGCATCTTCTACCATAAACTCCAGATTCTGCTTTTTCATTCCATACATATGCTGAAGTTGATAAATTTCAACCTTGTTCCGTTGCGCATTTTGACTTTCATCTGAAAACATACTGTGAATTGTGCCATGTCTTTAAACCTTTATCCAGCTCATCTAAAAAACTTTGTGAAAGCTATTTGAAAATAGTTGTAGTTTTTTAGTAGGATGGTTCTCTTGTGTAGGAGAAAGAACATGTGCAATTTAGAATGAGTTTGGTGTTAAATATTGTTTAGAGATAACTAAAGAAAGTTGAATATCACAACCAAAGAAAGTTGACATATCCTTAGAATCATAAGTTGTTTAGAAGTAGTTTCCTTACAGTTACCATGTAATGCATGTAGTACAGTTTGAATTTGTGCTGCCAAATATAGAGTCTATGATTGTATATGTCTGTAGCACCCAGGACAAGGCTTTGAAAGTGGTAAACAAGGTTCTCTTACATGCTGTGATCTTCAAGAAAGTATTTGACTTCAGTTATGGATTTCTATTATGTTGGGGTTAGGCATGAGAGTATTCCTCCAGAGTTCTTAGTGACTGCCGAGCACGGGCCTAACACCACATGCCGGTGACTAGTTCTCCTCAGTTCTTTTACCAAACGATTTCAAGGAAACACATCTTGTGATATTTGAGAAACCACCATTCCTAGAATATCAGGTTCATGGTGAAGTTCACATGGAATAACAGATAAAGGTTTAGTTTAGGATGCTCTAGGCTGTGACCAAATGATGTTTCTCCATCGTTTCTCTAGCTGTGACAGAAACGCGTGTCTTGTCCATTTGAATGAATTGGATGATCAGATGATGAATGTTTCTTCACTTCATATGAGATCGAATGAACTCTACTTCTATACAAAGAGCTGCATGCATTAAATCAAAGTAGATAAATCTGGGAAAGAATATCTTGATTCTTGCTTTTAGTGTCTGATTTGCCCCAGCATCTGCTTCATTATCTTGAAAATCTCAAAAGGAGCAGGCTATATTTCTATTTTATTTGCTAGAAGATGGCTTGAGTTGTTTTAATGCCTGTGATTTCAGTCTTATTTAACTTCTAGAGTGGTCGAGCAGGACTTTAGAGCAAAGCCTACACATATACACATTATTTTCCATTTCATATTATGCTTTTAAGTGCACAGAGACACATAAAGTTCTTGCAACCTGAGGGGTCGTAAATAGACATCTTTATTTAGTTCTCTTTGCATTTTAAATAGAGGTCTTCAGAGTAGTATGCTTTATGTCAATTTGAGATTCTCCCAGCAGCACCGTTATTCTCCTTGTTAGAACAATTTTATGGTAAATATTTTATTTTGAAGCTTATATATCCTTATCTGGAGGGGTAATCAGGTATTTTTCTGGAACAATTATGATAATTGTACCTGGTTATGACCTTGCTAGACCAATCAAGCGGCAAATATGTTAAATATATCCCAATTATTCCATCTATACTACAGACTGAATTTGTCATTTTTTTTTTCCTTTGATGTAGGGTCATTATATGCTTGGACTTGCATTAATAGAGAAGGAAAGGTACGCTGAAGGAGTGAAGGAATTGGAAAGAGTATGTGCTACTAGTGATCTATATTTCTCTTAAGTTCCATGCTTTTTTTAGGAGTTTAAGTATGGCATTTCCTGTTAAAGGTGTTTCTTAGATCTGATGCCATCTTCAGTGTTATTCTCCAATTCTTACATACATATATATGTATATGGAGATCTTTACGGTGTTGTAAACATATTATGCAATTCAAGCAGGCGTTGGACCTTGGGAGGGGTGCAAACCCTAGAGGTTACATGGTGGAGGAGATATGGCAAGAGCTCTCAAAAGCAAAATATCTCGAGTGGGAGCATGCATCTTCCATGCGTTCCTGGGAACTTCAAAACTTAAAGTATGTAAGCATCTAATTTGATATGAACTAACTCCAGCAGTCACTGGGTTTGGTAAATAACAGTTAGTTTCCATCACATTGTTTGGTGATAGGGAAACCTGTGAGATGGCTCTGAGAGAAAAGTTGTGCCATGGCTCCACTCAGACAGAAGGGTTCTTTGATCAGATGGACAAGGCGCTTGATGATCACCTGAAAGCATTAGAGCTCGTGTTTGAGAAAGCCGCCCAGGCTGACAAACCCACCGAGGTTCTAGTTGCTCTGTCATTGTTTATATTATTGGTTTCTTGCAGTGTTATCTGTTAGGGGAGATGTTATTATTGATAAAATTGTTTTAGAGTATAGTCTAATTTTGGGGAGAAATATATAATGAATAATAATAATATTTGCAGGTGCCTGACTACCTTTGTTGCAATATTACCCTGGACATATTCCGAGACCCAGTCATCACCCCAAGCGGTGTAACGTACGAGAGATCAAGTATCCTTGAACATCTGCAGAAGGTACGGTTTTTTTTTTTTTAAATTTGCCGATGTGATTGTTAATGTGTTTTAATGGATGGATATGTGGAATGTTGTTCGTAGGTGGGTAAGTTTGATCCGGTCACACACGAGCCGCTCAATGCCTCACAGCTCGTACCGAACTTGGCAATCAAAGCAGCACTCCATTCTTATTTAGAAGAACATGGATGGGCATACAGGATGGATTAAAATTCGATGAAGTCTGTTCTTGAAATGTACATATACATACATTTAATAAAAAAATTGAATGATGTAGACCCTATAAATAGCAAAGTGATGACAGACAGTTTGGAACATCTAATGTCGTCATAGAGCATAAACTTGTTCTTCTTTACTATCCAATCCAAAAAAAAAAAAGTTGATTTTCTTTAGGGGGTAGGAGATGGCATTGGGGGTGTTCCCCAAAGGTTGGTCAGCAACATTATTAGGTCTTCTGCAGCTTGTATCTGTTGAGAAGATACCTTCTGGATCAGCTCGCTCGTCCTAATAATTAAATTGGTTGTTTGGTTGATGTGATGAAATTGAAGAGGCAGCAGTATTTGCATAAGTGAAGGGGTAGCGTGTTGGCGATTGTGATCTGGATTAACTTGATTTGGAACGGGGAGTGTGGGAGAGAACTAGTTGGGTTTGTGGACGTCCTGTTTACTGCCTCTTTTGATAGTGTTTATCTTGATGTGCAAAATAATAAAAAGATAGTGTTTATCTTAAGCCTGCCTTATCTATTAATTAATAATATAATTTAGGGTTAATAAGTCTAGGTTTGACCACTTTTGGTGTAACATTTATTTTATTTTTTTTTTTTAAATTTTTGTGTAATACGTTTTGAATTCGTATACTTTTAGTCAACTGTTACGTGACTAGTTCTAAATTTTTATTTTATTCACTTTAGTCTTTCAATTTATATCGCTAACTTTTTTTAGTATAATTTAGTTCCTAAACTTGTTCCAATCGAACGCTTGTCTTATTGAGGACTTGGAACAAAGGTTCAATTAGAGCAAGTTTAAGGTCTAAATTATTGTACAAAAAAAAAGTCAGTGTTATAAACTGGAGGACTAAACTGAACAAAAAAATTTGGGGCTAGTCACATGCATGGAAAGTGACTATTTACGATTAATATTAACAGTTAACTAATAGATACACAAAAAATGTTTAAGTTCCAAACGTTTTTACACTAGAAGTATGGAAAAAGAAAATTGTTGCACCAAAAATCAAATTGATCAAACATGTCGTGAAAACTTTTGTTTATGCTTGAGTTTCTTTTATTCTGTTAAGACAGTCGTGAACACTGTGTTGTTATTGCCCTTATGTTTACAGTTCTGTAGGGTTAAAAAAGACGTTTATCATTTTTAGTCACGGATCAAATGTGGGTTTACATGGTTGGAACATTGTCATCAACTTTGTACTTACACGCACAGAAGTAACAGAAGGACCCAATCGGCTAGCATAAGCAACATAAAATAAGTTACTTCATACAACCGGTTTAAGCACAAAAAATACAACCCGGAAATGACTTCAATAACCAAACTACACATATTTAATTTTTCGTGTTTGAAAGAAGTTAGTAGATGTGTCAGCATATCCAGTGAATGTGTCAACATGATTACTGGGTCTGCAGAGAACACGCTATTTAATAGGCCGTAAATTGTCGGCCTGTTAAAATGCCCGTAAGCGAATCGTTTCGACACGACTGAGGCATATTTCAGTCGGATATAGGTAAGAGAATCTCCCACCGTGCAGGGCGCGTCAGGCACCGTTGGGAATATTTCTTCTTGTAACAATTGCTTGCTTACTGCTTAATACGGTAGGAAAAACCGGTCAGCAAAAGGTCAGTAGTAGTTTTTTTTCTTCTTAAAATCCGAAGTAATCTGGTGGGAAAGCGGCAGTACATTCCCGACCGATGATTCTGTCATAAATTTACCGGTAAGTAAACACGACTTTTCTTGTATTGATAATAATAATCTCCACTCTCTTGCAGCCTCGCTATTTAATTAGTGTCTTCAACAATCAACATACCATTCGTCATATCTAATTTACCATCATTCTCTCTCTCGATCGAGAAGACAGTAGTGTCACTACTCATTAGCGACGGCTACTTGTGCTGACCTTATTATTCGACCAAAACTACATGCCAATTTGGGGAGACGGACATGTTCAAGTCAGTCCAGACGGATCACTACCAGTTTGGTTTTGGACTAGAGTTCAAATATGTACGAGAACCACTTCTTTTTTTTTTCAAAAAAAAAAAAAAAAAACAAGAAGAAACAAAATTCTTTAATGAACTATTAGAGAACTTTTGAATGTATCAAGAATTATTATACTTTTTAGGGTTAAAATTACCTCTTAAAAGCTCCACTTATTTTTACATGATTATAACATGTTAGATATGTTACGGGTCAAGGTATTTTCTCAGTGAAATTGGGATTCACACAGTACGTAAACATATATGTTGCTGCATTTTAAGATTTGATGCATAGGTGTAATCTGATAATTATACTAATTGTATTCTAGTATATATGTTCTCTTCAAAGTGAAGAGGCTAGCTTCTGTATAAAGCTTCCAGCCACTGAAATGTAGAGGGTACTATTTACATTATACATGAGTCGATCAAGCCTTTTAAAACCGCATCACTATATATATCTATCTACTACATTAATAAAAATCTATAAATTTGAATTTGTTCTCAGTACTCACCAATCATCCCCAGTTAAATTATGGTTTCAAAGTTAGCATGGCCAGGCCACCACCTTTCACACCAAAAAGCCATCATTATGTGTCAACCTCCCCCTTCTACCATCAGTTTTCTTGTTATTACAACTAGTTGTCGGACCTGCATCTGCATGGCACACCAATATTTCTCAAGTCTCAATCCAAAAGCGATGTCGTTACGTTATTGGGTTTAGGTATTGGGATTTGACCAGCACCATATCACTAAGAGTTTGTGGAGATAGATCATTCTAACATTAAATTAGTTACTCTGTTCGTATTTTCTTTAGTATTTTATGCTTACTTTGATATACAATTAAATTAACTACTTATAATCTTCAATTTTTTTGTAGAATTAAATGCTTGAGTGCGAGAATGGACAGAGAAAAACATTTGAATGACTTATCCGCCAAGCAACTAATTTCCCAAAGACCTTCAAAATCGGATACACAGATTAATTAGCCAAGTGAGGCAGGCATGATACCAACTAATAAAAAACTAAGATTATGTTAGAACTCTGGTAACTAGTAAAAAATGAATTACTACTTTTAATTCGTACTAACCTTTTTTTTTTGGGAGGAGGGGGAGGATTCTTCGAATAGAAATCTATTTTCTGAAAGATCCTGACTTTTATGCTTTGGTGGGTTTTCGAGATCCTTTCGATGAATTATGTTGTATTGAAAGGATAAATATTTGAAATAGTGAAAGGTAAATGAAACAATGCAACCTTTGATTGTTGATGGATTAGGGGAAGATGAAGTGTAAAGTAGCGTTTGGATGGATAACGTAGAAGAGGTGTCGGTCGGTTGGTTTTAAGGGCATTGAGGGAATTCAATTTTGGAAATCTCTTCCCAACAACTCTAATCCTCAATTTTTTTTTTATAAGACTAGAGAATTCCACACCTGCGTTGCAGGTGCAAAAGATTCAAATATATAAGAGTAATTAAGTAAATTGAAAGCTAATGTGGGATGCTTCCTGAGAGTTCTAATTGTTGAGCTACCAAGTGAGCGAGAGAGTTTAAACTCTGGTAGTGATTATATGGAAACACATTAGATGTCTAAGTCAAGAACAAAATAATAATAATAATAATAATAATAATAATAATAATAATAAGGTTTAAGAACGTAAAAACAGTCCTAGATTTCACCCATATTGAGATATGGTGTTTCAGGATTAAAATGTTAATATAGACAATCCTATGTTACATTTTTGTTGCTTTCATGTGTCTTTGTGTAATTGCTTTAGAGAAGTCAATCCCGACGAAACCGATTGTCAATTTCGAGCTCCTATGCACGATCCCTTCCCGTCACCTTGCCAGGACTGTCACCTGAGAAGTTGGCCATATCCGCGCCTAAATATCCCGCTCCGTTGTCGCTGGAAATCTTCACACCACTCTGTTGTTTAATTTTGTGAAAAGTAAAGACTGATGGATTAAGAGTGTGTGGGTGAGTTGATGAAAATGATTGAAGAGAGAGGAAAAAACGTGCGGAAACACCAAATTTCAGTAAAAATGAAACCTTGGACTTGCCATATCAATATTTTAATCTCGAGACACTAAATTCCAACATGAGTGAAACCTAGACTGTTTCTAGGTTCTTAAACCTAATAATAATAATAATAATAATAATAATAATAATAATAATAATAATAATAATAATAATAGCGCAAGTAATCAATATTGAGCCTACAAACATGGAAGCTAATTTAATGGGTTAAATGTACTTTTGATACCACATGTTTGACCGAATGTGGCTTTTAGTACTGGATGTTTAGTTTTGTATACTTTTGGTACCAAACGTTTGAAAAAATGTGGCTTTTGGTACATCCGTTAGTTGGCCGTTAGTTTTGGCCGTTAGTTTTGGCCGTTAAATGACATGTGCAAGTCACGTGATCGACTCTAAACTTTTAATTTTGTTCAATTTAGTCCCTCAAATATATTCCTAACTTTTATTTTGTTTAACTTAGTCATAACACTTCAAAATCGGACCCAATTAAACCAATCGAATTCAATTGACATAGCCCCATTTGGGTCAAATTTAACCAATTGGAGATAGGTCCCAATTGGGTTCGATTTTGAAGCTTTAGGACTAAATTAAACAAAATAAAAGTTATGGATATATTTGAGGGACTAAATTGAATAAAATTAAAAGTTCAGAGTCGATCACGTGACTTGCACATGTCATTTAGCGCTAAAACTAACGGCCAACCAACGGATGTACCAAAAGCCACATTTTTTCAAACGTTTGGTACCAAAAGTATACAAAACTAAACATCCAGTACTAAAAGTCACATTCGGTTAAACATGCCTAATTTAATTTAATTATATGTGCAAATAGAATAAACTGGCAGAGAGAGTAAAACAAAGTATATATATAGTTTTAGTTAGAAATAAATACATGCAATTCACATACAATTTAGCAAATATATATGTATTTCGATCCAAAATCTTTAATTCAGAGTTGTAATTTTATTAACCCAGCTTTCAGATTAAATACAAGAAGCAGCGTGATCCAAAAATCAAGAATTGTCTCAAAACATTAAGTATGTACCCATGTTCTTATATATGGTCTGAATGAACTGGTTCATTGAGTTATAGGAATAGTGGGAGATTACAGATATTGGAATCGATGAGCTAACTTATTGAGGATGGCCTAATTTACAACCTTATTCCAAACTTGCACCGCCCCTTTTTTAAGAAGTAAGTAGTCGGAGCATTCTTGCTCACTTTGAAAAAGAGAAAGAATGTCAAGTGTTTTTTTTTGATGTTAATCTTCCGCAATATATTATAAAAGTAAATCCGAAAACAGGCGCTTCTAATTTTCCCGTAACGCGGACGGGATATCAGAAGCAGCCCAGGATCCTGTTACATATAGGTCCGCCGCACGTTTAACAAGTTTATGTGCACGGGATACATTAATTCTAGGGACATGATAAATGCAAGCTGGAATAATACTTAAAAGATGTTGGATATCCTGGACGATGCCAAAGACAGATGTGTTGCAGCTTGTAGGGGAGGAGTCAATCTGATACAGCAGATTCGTCGAGTCTGTAGCCACCGTAATGGTGTCTTGTGGAAACGACTGTGCTAACAGTAGTCCTGCCCTGCATGCTAAACCTTCCGCCAAAAGGGGGTCATCTCCAGTAGCCGATACTACCGAGGCCGCAATGACTCTATACGAATCGTCTACCAAAATAGCGCCTCCAAAGACTAAGTTCCTGCCGGCCCTTACTGCCCCATCGCATAGTATGTTGGGCCTCCTTTGCGATGGTAGTGGTTCGCTGGCTGTCAACCTGCCACTGGTGGAGATTGTGGCGTCTCCTCCTGTTCCTGAATTACAAACATTGGCATTATAATTATCATTAGTTACAACTCCTATGAACTGTAGGGTGGAAGAGGGGTTCGGAGTTTTGTTCCTAAAGATAACAGCATTGCGTTCTATCCAAATACCCCACATCACTATACACTTGAGAACCAGGAACTCATTTGAGATGGTGACACTAAGAACTGATTGGGAGCTAGGGAATAACCAATCTTTGATTGTGGATTGGGGCTGACGATCCGCGTTCGTTCCAAAGATTGACCCGAACCAGATACTTTGGGCAAATTGACACTTCCACATTAGATGCTCCCAGTCTTCTGTATAATGGCTACAGAAGTGACACCTAGGGTTGAAGGAGGGAACTCGTTTGTGTATGGCCTGTCCGAGGGCCAGGCCATTGTTAAACCCCTTCCAGACGAACATCCGAATTTTTGGTAATAGTTTGGCTTTCCAAATTTCTTTCCAAAGAGACGGATTAACAGTTTAGAAAAGGAATTTTCATATCTAGCGTAAGGATAAGATGATTTATTATGTTTCCAATGTTATACTCAGTAGAAAGAATGAGTGGAAATAATTAAACTAAGTACCGGTCTTAAAGGATAACCATGACTATCTAGTGGGATATAATTGGGAACCCATTAATATAAGTTAACTACCTAAGTAATTAGGTAATGTCATATTAAAGATTTTGAGCTAGGTCTAAAATCTCAATTGACATGGGAGGCCAAAATTGGGCCTCCCTAGCTCATAGTGGCCGGCCGACTTACATAGGGGGCAAAGTGATCTTTTGTCCACTTTGCTCCTCTTATAAAAAGAGACTGCTATGAGATTTATTAAGTGCTAATTATCTCCTCATTTGTTGTGAGATAAAAAGAAATCCCTCCTCCCTATTACCACTAGGTTCGGCTGAAACCCTAGTATACCTAGGAGGTGCCAAACTGTGTTAAGCAATTTACTCCGAAGATCCATCCCGCGAAGAATCGACTAAGGCTTTGATGTGAGGCATAATCCGTGTAGGGCTTCTCTAACAGGAACCTCTACGGGAATCGTCCAGCGGATCGAGAACTCCCCTTCGAGCGATCTATGGTACACAGAAGCTAATTAGGTATGTGCACTATCTTCTGTTGCGTATCAGTTACCTAGCACATATCTTGATATTGTTTCTGTTGTAACTACCCCCGTAATCCTACAGTGGTATCAGAGCCTGTGTTAGGGAGTTCATGATTTTGATAAAATTGGTGTTCTTGGATTTCTTTAAACCGGCCGAAAATTTTAAAAAGGGATTTAAAGTTTTAAAATTTCCGATTTTTTTTTTAATAATCTTCATCGCCGAGTTTATCATGATGTTCATAGTGAATTTGATTTTCATGATCTTAAGAAAAATAAGACTTTTATCAAAATAAAACTTTGGATTCTTGATCATGACAAAATTTGATATTGAAATTTGACCACTAACCCTAATTTTGTGTTTCGGCCGAACCTCACTATAGGTGTTCAAGGTGAAATTTTTAATTTCTTAATCTCCAAGTAACCCTAATAGTGACCGAATTTTTTTATATATATTTTAAATATAATTTCGGCCGAAATTATGCCTAGGGATTAGGCCAAAATTAGGGCTAGGTTCACAAGATAATTGTGAATAGTAACTATCAATATATCTAGCACTGTATTAGGGATGTAGATATTATTGATAAATATAGTTGCCTAAAGATTGAGAAAATATATATATTATTGATAGATTATATATCCCTAATATTGAATATTGACAATAATATATATATATAATGTGTTGCCAAATATATATATATATATATATATATATATATATATATATATATATATATATATATATATTGCCAAATATATATATATATATATATATATATATATATATATATATATGTATATATATTGTTGATTGATTATATATCTCTAAATATAGAATCTTTACAATAAATGTATATATAAGTTTGTGTCGAATTATATATATACTAGCTGCATAACCCGCGCACCGCGCGGGCAGAATTGCTAATTGTATTTTTTGGAGATACATATAATGAAATATTCTATTAAGGTAAAAAAAAATAGAAAATACTCTCAAACGTTAAAACTTAAGAATAAATTTTAAAATAATAAACAACATATATACACAAACTAACAAATATAAAACATTGAAAAATTCTCAGAATACTAATTATAATAACATATATAAATAATTTAAAAATATATACATACATAACCTGCTTTCAAGATACTTCATAAGAGCTACTAAGAAAAGTTGATATTTACAACGACTATAATTTTTTATAAAGAATAATATCAAAGTAATATATAGATGTTTAAAATTACACAATAGTAGTTAATTAGTAACATATATATATATATATTTATATATATATAGAATAAGTACATCCTTGAGTTTGTTGAGACAGTTATTGCTAGAGATCGTGCCATCCGGAGGTTATGTCTATCTCAGGAAGAATACATTAACAAACTGTTGAAAAAGTTTAGATTACAGGATGCCAGCCCCGTGGAAACGCCGGTAGTATTCGGATGCACGTTGTCAAGGCGCGACGACCCGAAGAACCAGCAAGATCGTGAACATATGAGGAGTGCGTAGTATTTAAGAATGGTCGGAAGTCTCATCTACGCCATGCTTTGCACTCGTCCGGGCATC
Source organism: Clarkia xantiana subsp. parviflora (assembly GCA_036873135.1). Classification (NCBI taxonomy): domain Eukaryota; kingdom Viridiplantae; phylum Streptophyta; class Magnoliopsida; order Myrtales; family Onagraceae; genus Clarkia; species Clarkia xantiana. Next base: position 37,447,924 of record JAPTYO010000004.1, read on the forward strand.
TGTTAAGCTGTGGGCCTAGTAGCAAGATTCCAATCAGACCCTGGCTATCAACATTTAAAAGCTGTAAAGCGGATCATACGGTATCTGAAAGGTACTGCCGACTACGTACTGTGCTATGAGGGCAGGAAGTTAGAATTGACCGGATTCAGTGACGCCGACCATGGCGGCGATCTAGATGATCGTAAGTCCACCACATGACGAGTGTTTCTCCTTGCTGATGCCGCCATTTTATGGACGACCAAGAAGCAATCTTGTGTCGCGCTGTCTACGATGGAATCAGAATTCGTTGCTCTCTCTAAAAATAAACAGGAACCGGTCTGAAAAGCCTTTTTACTGTGTTGCTTGATGGCGATGTTGGGAATAAACTCGTGAAGGTGTTCTCTGACAGTCAAGCAGCAATTGAGGCAGTAAAGAATTCAAAGTGCCATAGTAGAACTAAACACATTGATGTGAAATATAATTATGCTAAATCAATGGTAGAAGATAACATAATCACTTTAGAATACTCGCCCACTGATGATATGGTGGCGGACCCACTAACTAAACCATTACGCAGGGAGACATTTGAAAAGCATGTTAAACTGCTTGGATTGCGTAGGGTTTAAATGTGGGCGTGTATCTGTGATAACATTTTGATGAATTGGAAGTTACATTTTGATAAATAAGAGGATTGCAATTCGAGTTTATGATTCATCGACGTCATAATGTTTGATTACTTCGGATTTTACAGTCTATAAACTAAGTCGTAGGAGGACACAATCATCTGCATAAATTATATTGAATGTGGACCATGCCTTGTCACACGGGCACGGTCGTCTTGTAGGAGAGGGGGACCTCTTTCGTAGCAAGACTAGCTAAGAACCAGTTGGGAAACTTGGTTATGCAAAAACGATCATTTGGTTTCGGAGTAACACGACATGATCTTAGTTTTGCACTTCGTCGGTGATGAACTATGTTCGTCATTAACCACATTCTGGGCCAGATGAAAGTCTGCGATAGCATCATTGACATATCCCACACCTGACGATGTTCGGGTATGCTATCGACGCGTATTTCATACTACGCGTTCCGCGTTCGACCACGGGGTCATGCTCGGTTGTGCTAGATAGAATCCTCGAGATTCGGAGGGGCGCAAACTTCTTCACCTCGAGCGTGTGATTAATCCCGGGAGCCTTATGAAGAGGCACCTGAAGTATCCTCATGGACTTAGAACTCATACCTAAGGTGAGGCTCAATGTTCGCTTCCCGGCGTATGTGCGCAGTGTTGAAGAAAAATGTCAAGTTACCACGTCTTTGAAAATCGGTTGGGTTTGACTAAGGGTATGAGCGATGGGGATGGTCAAGTTCACCTGTAATTCACCGACTCTTGTATTCACTTGGTGGCCACCAGCCGGATATTAGTTGAAGGTTGTGAATACTTGTGCGGATGCCCTGGAGAAGTATTCCTATGTGGAAACTGGGCAATTGGAGAATTAACAGTTGACCTAGGATACAACACGATACAAATTGACGTTTTTAACAGGTTGATTTGAGACAGGGAATCAACGTTCCGCGGGCGCTAAAACACTCATAACAGATGAGTAGCACAATACCCGTCGTATCCGCCGGTCGTACGGCAAACCTCGTATGAACTATTCGGAAACATGGGCAGGATCAGAAGAGTGAAATGTTGATGCGGTTTGGACAACAATACATTAACAGGCACCCTCCCATTCAGGCGAGTGGGAGCTGTTAGCATATGGTGATTGGGCGCCGTAATTGGTAGCCCATTAATAAGTATACGTTACCTAAGAAATTGGGTAAATGTCACATTAGGGAAATTGGGCTTGACCCAAATCCTAATTGACATGAGAGGCTCGAAATTGGGCCTCCCTTACACATATAGGCCGACCGAAACTTACTAGGGGCAAAGTGGACTTTTGTCCACTCTGCTCCTCCTATAAATAAAGGGTGTTAGGGTTTTATTTGGGGTAATTCACAATTCCTCCTAAGTGGTGATTTGAGAGGAAAACCCTCCTCCCTAAAGACAAGTTTCGGCCGAACCATATTCACCACAAAGGGTGTGGCAATTTGCTTAGAGCAAAACACTCCGGAGATCCGTCCCTGCCAAGAATCGATCAGAGGTTTTGCTGTGGAGCTAATACCGTGTAGGGCTTCCTTAACTAGAACCTCTATGGGTTCCGTCCGGTGGATCGTGAACTCCCTCAGCAGGATCATTTGGACTACAGAAAAGGTTTAAGGTATGTGCACGTCTTCCAATGCGTAATTCTGATTACTGGCATGTACCTGTGGTTATATTTTCGTAGTAGACAACTCCGTAATCCAACATACATGTGTACACTCACTTGCACAATGTGAGATAATTTTGCCATACCTATGTGCATACACATCGCATGACTGTTGACATACTCATATAAACACCTATCATGACATACAAACATTCATCTGTACATGCTCTATTACATACATATGCATGTACCCATGTTGACATGCTCAATTTCACTTGCATTATTACATAGGTTCCATTACAAGCATGTATGATCCATATCAATGATTACATCCATGACATTATACGACTTACCACATACTTGTGTAAATTTCCACCTATGAGTAAAATAATGACATAGAACAAACAACCTCCTAGCACGGAAGGAACGACCGTCAGACATTGACTCGGGGGAAAATGATGGATATACACCCGACTGGACCTCACTAATGCTCCACTTGGTCGCACCGTCGACCCCGAACATGGTAAGAGGGTCAAGGTCTTTATTTTTCACGCACTAGTCCTCTCGACCAGACTACTTCGGTGTCGAAAACACCAAACTAGTCCGGACGGGACAAGACTAGTTTCGTGACACCGGACTAGTCCGGTACCACAACACCGGACCGGTCCGGTGTCACGGGGACGACGCGTCCCGCGTCCGGCCCCTGACGCTCGGGTGACTAACACCCGGGTTACTGCTATTTACGATACTACCCTTTTTTTACACAGGTCCTGATGGATAAATGTCCAATTCGGGTTCGTATTTACGCTTCGGACCTCGCAAACACGTCAAAAATTACATCTCGTCTCGAAAAAACGTCTCCCGAGGGTCAAAACGGTCCGGAAACGCATTTACGCGTGACCGGACCGGACATCCGGATTGCGGTGCAATCCGGAGGTCCGGATTGCAGCAGTCCGGACCTCCGGATTGCTTGCAATCCGGACCGGATTGCATGCAATCCGGTCCGGATTGTGCAATCCGGACCTCCGGATTGTGCAATCCGGACCTCCGGATTGCGCAATCCGGAGGTCCGGATCGCACGGCGACCCGGACCTCGTCGAATCGCCCAATTTCGACGAGGTCCGAGTCCCGCCACGGGTATTGCGCGATTGTCGAATCCGCGATTACCGTGTCCGCGATCGCCGTTACGTAAAGAGAAGTCAAGATCACGCATTACCAATGGGGATGACGGTTCCCGTTTGTCTTCTTGAACCGTCGTCGAACCGCTCTAAAACCGGGTCCGGTCTCAAGGAAGCCTATAAATAGGAGACCTTGGCCACCCATTTTCACTCACTCTCTCATTTGCCCAACTTTGGTATTTTGAGCTCTGACTTCTCTCTAGAACTTTCTCTCTCTAGGAAATTACCCTTTTGCCACTATAGTAACTTAAGCATCGGAGAGGGCTCCGCTAGCACCACCCCCCCTCTCTCCGTGCTAGCATTGGTCCCTTGCGCAGGATCCGAAGCTCGAGACACAGAGTCACCGGGTCACTACCTATCCGGGTCACAACCTCCGTAAGAAGGGTCATTCCCGCACAACCTCAGACGCGTTCTAGCGACCCGAGTCGTCCCGGACGCAACATTGGCGCCGTCTGCACGATTCGAACAAAAAGCTACAGAAACCATGGCAGGTGATCACAACCCTCCCGAGGAGGTCAAAAACCCAAGAAAAAGGCCCGGGCGCCCCAAGAAGTCACCGGCGAACAAAAAGGCGGGATGCCAAGCTCCAGCTGGGAGCCAGTCGGGACCCTCCCACATCCCGAGAGCTACTTCCGTAGCTTCATCCATACCAACCGACACTGTGCCCAACGCACAGTACAGAGAGCCAAAGGACAAACACCACGCGTATCCGCCTGGTTTTGAGCCACAAACACATGGAGAAGAGTCTCAGACAGAAATGCCTCAGGGTGAGCAGAGAGCGGGGGCACACACGATGCCCACCATTACTCCAGCAATGATGGCTGCGCTGGAGGAGTTATTTGCACTCCGCGAGTATCTCAAAAACCAGGGATATGAAGCTCAGCCACCTCCAAACAACCAGCAGTATACTGCACCAGCAATGGAGACGTCGCAAGACACCATTCGCTATGGTAATCCCTTCCAGGCTGGGAATCAACAAGCAAGGCATGAACAAGTACGATCATATACTCCTTTCCAAGGAGCACAGCAGTGGAGGAATGAGAGGCAACCCCCATTCTACCACCCGCAGCAACCAGCAAGAGACGATCCCTATCAAGCCACAAGTAGGGATCAGTCTGACTTCTATCAGCCAAAACCTTCAACAGGTTATGCTGAACCTGCAAAGGGATTTACCGCAGCAATGTTAGAAGAGCTGGTAGAGAAGAAAATGAAAGAGGCAAAGATGAAGGGCATGCATGCTCTCGAGGAAAGGGCATCACATCCATTTGCTGACCACCTAGTAGACAGTCGCGTCCCAGACGCACTGTATCGAATTGGAGGCGACTCCTACCGGGGAAAAGGAGACCCAATTGAACACGTGCAAAAGCACGAGGCCTCCCTGCTGGGCAGAACAAAGAACCCGCATCATTTCGCAATGACGTTTTCACAAACTCTTGCTGGATCTGCAGCACACTGGTTCTTCTCACTGCCTTGTGGGAGCATCACTTCATGGGCAGATCTAAAGGCCAAATTCATCCAGCGATTCATGGGCGAGCGCACACTGTTGAAAGGGGCCAACGCCCTGGACGACGTCCAACAGCAGAATGAGGAGTCCCTTGCAGACTATTACGTCCGCTTTAATCAGAACATTTCAGACATTCAAGGAAACCTGACCGAAGGAGAAATTGTTCGGGCTTTCATCCGAAATCTTGGCCGAAGAGGCAACGCCTTAGCAGAAAAGATGGCCAAGCGTCCGGCGGAGTCCATGGAAGAACTGGCCGCGAGAGTAAAGGAGTATATAGACCTGGAGAGATTCAGAAGCCAGAATAAAGCGAAAATTGCCGCAGCTAAGGCGAAAGACACTCCAAAACAATACCAGCCAAAGCCACATCCAGGCAACCAAGGAAAACATTGGCAGCCTCAGCCAAAAAGACCTTTCCAAGGGGATTTGCAGAAGCCTAAAGAAATAAATCTCGCCGATTGCATCCCTCTGAACGCTCCGCTGTCGGTGATTTTGAGAGAGATGAAAAATGCAAACATGTGGAGGGAGCCGAACAATTTCCGGAAAGGCCCACTGGGAAAGGACACAGACAAGTGGTGTGAAAACCACGAAGTCTTCGGCCATGAAACCGACAGCTGCGTCAGTCTTCGCTTTCGAGTTAATAACTTCGTCCTCAAGGGCGAGTTAAAGCAATTTGTGGACCAAGGCAACAGCCCCTCAAAAATGACTCAACCAGAGTCGTCAAGAAGATCAAACAAAGGAAAGGAGAAAGCCCATGACAACCCTCCACCAGCCAAGCGAGGAGTAATAAATGTCATACATGGAGGGCCGGCCGCCGGAGGACACATATCCAATGCCCGGGACGTCTATGCATCCCAAGCAGCAACACTGCCAAAATACGGAAAGCGCAAGCAGCCCGAACAAGAAGATGCAGTCATCCAATTCTCTAGGGAGGACTTGAAGCACATCGTTTATCCCCACGATGACGCTTTAGTCATTACCATGGACGTTGACGGGTACGATGTAAAAAGAATTCTGGTGGATGGCGGAAGTTCTGCTGACATTCTACATATCAGAGTTCTGGAGCAACTAGGGAAGTCAGTCAGGGACTTGTCTCCGGGTACTTTCTCATTAGTTAGCTTCGCGGGAGCAGCTACACAACCATTGGGCACAATCACACTTCCGGTCGTCCTTGGCCAGGGATGGAAAGCATTGCATATCAACGTCACTTTTGTAGTGGTAGAATCCCTCGGAGCCTACAACGGAATCCTGGGACGAACGACGATCAATCCCTATGTGATCGTGCCTTCCACCGTCCACCAAAAGATGAAGTTCCCGACAGAGCATGGAATAGGAGAAGTGCTGGGCGATCAAATAACCGCAAGGCGCTGTTACGTTAACGCCTTAAGAGCAAAGCACCAATACCATGTGGCCATGGTAAACTCCTTCAAGCGGCAGAAAGTGGTTGACGAAAGAAAGAAGCAACCAGCGGAACAAGCCATTACAATCTGGAAACCACAAGAAAATTTCCAGTTAACACCATGGCAACAGATCTGGCTCGTTCAGCAGGGAGAAGACGAGCCAATCTGGGAATACTTCATCAAGTTTGCCTCCAACGCCGCAACCGCGAAAGCATCAAGAGAAGATGTGATAAGTGTGTTCTATGCAAATATGAACGCCAAGTCTTTCCTTCTCTTCGGACGAACACACGGATGGAAAACAACAAAAACAATGGCAGACCTAAAAGAAAAGCTCGAGACAGCAGTCTCCTGCGAGCAGGAATTGAGGTGGGGTACACCCCTCAGTTGGGACAAAGGCGCTCAAGCGGAAATGCACAAGCAGAAGGACTCAAGCATTGTTATGAACAACATCTTCACACCACTCAACACGGTGGCCGAAGACATTTACGTCAACCTGCTAGAAAACAAGCTCCCAAGTCCACTTGCCCCAGAGACAGCATTCTTGGGCAACAATATCACAGAATGGTGCAAGTACCATAAAACTTGGGGACACAACACAAACATGTGCCCACCATTAAACTGGGAAATCGAAGAATGCATCACGCTAGGTGCACTGAGGCGATTTGTTGCATCAAACTACGCGACATCGTCATCAAATCAGCCATAACAAAAACGAGAGAAACAACTCTCCTCTAGTTTACTTTGCACTTCTCTACTTTCTAGTATAATCAATGTAAATACGAGCAAGTATCTAATAAGACCAATCTACGTTTGTAGGTACATACTTATCTCTTGAACGCTGTTTTTTGGATTAAACGCGAAGCAACAAAACTACGCGCATACTATCTACTTCAATAATCCAAGAAACTATCCATGTGCAAGAAAAATCTATTACGCGTTATGAGAACGCTTATCAACACCAACATATCTATTATCTACATCAACAAGGAGTTTATTTCTCCATTCATAACATAGGCGTCTACCTCTAAAAGGACGTCAACTACAAGCAATGTCTCGGATTAACACCAAGACCTATTATTAAAATGACGGCTATTCAGGACGTCAACTAAGTACAACGCTTTGGAATAACGCCAAAGCTTATCATCAAAATAACATGTTGAGGTATCCTCTTTTCTAAAAAGACAATCCCCATATTTACTTATCTTAATGGCATGCTGTGATATCCCTGGTTTGAAGCAAATCCTCATGACCATAGCCATCCCCTGGATTTAGAACAGGATGGGCATACAGGGCTGATCACCCCTAAAGTAACGGAGGTTCTCTGTTTAGACAACCACCTCATGAACATGTGTATATCCTGTTTAGGATTCACCCTATGTGTGTATATCCTGTTTAGGATTCACTCTATATGCGTATATCCTGTTTAGGATTCGCTCTATGTGTGTATATCCTGTTTAGGATTCACTCTATATGTGTATATCATGTTTAGGATTCACTCTATATGTGTATATCCTGTTTAGGATTCACTCTATATGTGTATATCCTTTTAGGATTCACTCTATATGTGTATATCCTTTTAGGATTCACTCTATATGTGTATATCCTGTTTAGGATTCACTCTATATGTGTATATCCTGTTTAGGATTCACTCTATATGTGTATATCCTGTTTAGGATTCACCCTATATGCGTATATCCTGTTCAGGATTCGTTCTATGTGTGTATATCCTGTTTAGGGTTCACTCTTTATAAGCGGAAGTCCTCTTACTAAGACGACAATCCCGCTCTACAAAATTCCAAAGCCGTGATGTGTGATTCCTGGACGCAGAAAACACACATCACATTTCATACTCTTAAAAAGTGCTACATGGTCCCTGGACGCGGGAATCATGTATCACAAACATTTTTCCCAAATGTTTTGCCAAATTATTTAAAAAATGATTCATATACCAAACTCATTTATAAAATTTTTATCTACACGATTTTTGGGGTGTAGTATGTTCAATGTCAAAATATTTTTTCCCAAGAATATTACCAACACACCTTTTAAGGTTTTCAAAATGCCTTTCCAAATACTATATAGTTTTAACGTATGCTTCCCCAACGCGGGATGATACACGCTGGCAGGTGCGCACCCTGTCTAAAACTCATAAAACATACAAGTCGAGTCTTGTACAACGTCGCCTTAGAATGGAACTAAGAGACGGTATAAACTATGTATCTTGCTTAGCCAAGATTACACCCATCAAATAGTATTTTCATGTATGCCTCCCCAGCGCGGGTCGATACATGCTGGCAGGCCAAAATATATATAGCAACAAGCTATTCAAGAAAGAAAGGCAATATGCGTAATGCATCATGCAATAAATCAGGATAACTTCTCAACTTATCAATCAGGAGGTGGCTATCAGTCACACCTGCGGGGACTATGTCTACGCTACTAGTCATCCACATTCAGCAAACACAGTAAGTGATAACGGTATGAAATATTACTAACAAGTTATCATGCAAATTATTATGTTTAAAACAGGTTCATACGACATAGTTCCAAGCGAACAAATCTCTAAAACATAGAAGCCGGGGGGCAAAAGTTGACTTACATATGAGTTCAACAACGTCGAAAAAACGACACAAATCAAAGAAGTCCATCATCCCTGTCAGGGCTAAGTGGAATAGGCAAATGTTGCACGCTAGTGCCGCCACCATCTTCTCCAAACAAAAACGCAAAGTCAGATGTTGCAGCATCTAGTCGACGAAGCTCGGCCACTTGCCTAACAGCAGACTCCGCATATGGCCCCAACCTGTCAAAGGGAAAGCCAGGAGCAAGAATGTTCACTCTACGAATAAAATCCTCAGCAAACTCGCTAAGCATAGGAGTGGCCTTCGCTATAGCAGCAGTAGTAACTGCGCTATCAAATCCAGGAGTAGAGGAGAACTTGCTAAGTCCTTCTTCAATTCCAGCCTTCATCTCTACCTCTCGAACCTCCCGGCAGGCAACCTTGTGTTTGCCTACGTTATCCGAAATCACCTTCTCAATGGCGGCATTCTCGGATTCAAGCTGAATAACGCTGGCATGATCAGCCTCATAACGAGCACCAAAATCCGTCTTCTTCAATGAAAGACGACGCACATCATCTTTGACCTCCTGAAGCTCTTTGGACAAAGCGGCAGCTCTGTCAGCAATGGCACGGTTCTCCTGAACAAGCTCTAACATGAAAGAGGCCATATGTACCATGTCGGAAACAACCTGAGAATAAAGATACAATAAACATATATATTCGGGGGCAACGAACACAGAAAAGGAAAATAAAGAGATACTCACCGGAGCAAATCCAGACAGTGACCTCTCAACAAATGTCCGCGCCTCCTCATCGCTCGAGGGCCGGACAACTCGATCTCCAGGAGGAATGGAGCGTCGAAGAACACGCACGCCAATTTCAGGCACGCTCATCTGGGAATCCTTGGGAAAAGTAACACCTCCCGCCACGTATGGCATCCACTTACCATCTGAAATATCTCCATCCAAAGGACGAAGCAAATCTGCACGCCCAAGTGGTGGGATCGCTACATGGAAAACAGACAGCGTTATACAAAAACCAGGTATAAAGCATAAAAGGATATAAAACAAAATGTTCAGCTTATACCAGAAGGATGAGAACGCTCCACCGCGGACCGCTCCTTCGAGCGGGGGGCAGCCAACACATCCTCGCTACTACCAATCCCCTTCCCTTTATGGCAGGAAGGAGTCGGGGCGGTCGCAGTAGTCTTCGGACGCTTTGAACCACTCGAAGAACGCGTCCCAGCGGTGGACCGTTTAGAAGAATCTGGCGCAGCAACGACGCGATCAGTGACTAGCGCTGTACGACCTGCAAATAACAAAAAGTTACAACCCGATCAACAAAATAAAAGATTGCTCCTTCAGGAAGCTATCTACCTGCACCACGTCCAGAAGTCGCTGATACTCCAGAAACGAGAGGGGTAACAATCCTCCCGCTAGAAGCAATCTTACGAGCGGCAGCCGTCTGCAAAGACGAGCTTTTTCCGTCAAACCAACCTACAGTACAACACGGAAAAAGTTATAAAAATGATCAAACATACCGAAGCTGCAGAAGGGAGCACATGGATCCCTGCATCAATCAATTCTTGATCAGACGCACGCAGTGAGCAAGTGAAGCTACGCGATTGTTGACAACGGTATATCTGCTTTATCACTTCTTTATCCGACAGTGAAAGCTCCCGAAAAGTAGGTGCAGGATCAAACTTCTGAATATACTCAATGTCCCAAGTCGTCCCCGCATCATGAACAAAGAAATAATGATGCTTCCAGTGATCAGCAGACCGATCCGCAGTAGCGACCAGTCGATAGCTAGGATCCCACTTGGCTTCTCCAAGCCCAAGTTCTTCAAAACCGTCACCTTGTAAGTTCGGCCAACGAACTCTCACGCCACACAAACCCGCTGAATCTGAACTCCTAAGCTGATAAAAACAGCGAAAGAGAGTGCGAGAGTAACACCAGGACTGCTGATGAAGCAACACTCGGAAGCAGGTCCATACTCGAATCCCATTAGGCGTAAGATCTAAAGGGGAAATTCCATAACCACTACAAAGATCAACCAAATCAGAGCAGTACGGAAACCGCAAACCCTCCCTAACGTGTGATGTGTACACGACAGATAAATCCGCGGGTGGAGGAGTAGCATCCCCTAGACTACTATCAGGAAGTACCTCGAAAGGGTAAAAGGCTTCGGTGCAAGCATCAAGCCCTGAAGCGCTAGCGTACAAAGTGAACAAGGATCTATCCAGGCGGTTAGTATGAAACCCAACCAATGCCTCAATCTCTCCAGGAGGAGATACCCCACCAGCTACACCCCCGTCAGTATCCAAAACACTATCTCCCGGTAAAACCGGACCAACGTCCAAGTCATCCTCTATATCGGAAGTAAAGGGAGTCTGCGATAAAGGGGTAACAGACTTACTCATTATACCAACACGTCCAAAAGGAAGGCAGCTCCACAAGGAATTGCTACAACCTCACAACCTGTAAAGAAACAATCAACGTCAATGCGCGTATCGGCATTAACGCGTGCATCATCTTCACATGTCGACAAGGTTGCTCGTCGACAAGAAGAAAATATTTTCTAAGTGTTTCCATGTACGTACGTACATGTCGACAAGGTTGCTCGTCGACAAGAAGAAAATATTTTCTAAGTGTTTCCATGTACGTACATACATGTCGACAAGGTTGCTCGTCGACAAGAAGAAAATATTTTCTAAGTGTTTCCATGTACGTACATACATGTCGACAAGATTGCTCGTCGACAAGAAGAAAATATTTTCTAAGTGTTTCCATGTACGTACGTACATGTCGACAAGGCTGCTCGTCGACAAGAATAAAATATTTTCTAAGTGTTTCCATGTACATACGTACATGACGACAAGGCTACGCGTCAACAAGGGGAAAAATATCCTCTAAGTGTTTTCATGAACACACACATACACATCGACAAAGCTCATACGACGTCATCTATGGTAACGAACATTAAATATCATAAAGATTATTTTCTAAGTGTTTTAGCATATTTGCAGGCAATAATCAACGATACAAACATCAACGCGCGTATCAACATCGATGGACACTATGTCCGAACGGAGAATCCTATCCCAGTTATCCGCAAAAGCGAAAATCGTCTAAGTTATGAACTAACAATGATAATCATGGCAATCAATCAGCGATTATTCAACATGCAAGCACCAACAAGTAGCTCTATACGGCAGCGACAAAAAATAACTTAGACAAACGACGATCCGGCGACGCCACGAACTCAGGCCGAAGCTTCTTTTTAAATTGGGGTTTTTAAATTACCTCAAAGCAGGATGAAAGATATCACAATGGATTCCTCTCGTCGAGACGATTTCGGGAAGGTAAGGCTCGAAGTGAGGCGAGGTCGGGAAGGCGGCGCGTGGGGCCCACGCTCCGGCGGAACTCCTCCACTCTCGGCGGCGCGTGAGGGCGCGTGTGACGTCCCCTGAAGAATCCAAAGGTGCCGTTGGAATCGTCGCGACGAAACGAGTCGATTGGTGGTGTCAATTTCCAGAAACGAGCAAAAAATTAGACTCAAAACTATCAAAACGTATTCAAGCTCCACGACGGCAAAGAAACTTTGAGCACAAAGATAATTCCGGGAAAGGAGAAGTAAATTACCTGCAAATGGGTTGAAATTAGAAGCTCCCAAGGTATGGGAGGGATAAGTGAGAATATGAGTGTTTATCAATCCCTAAGAAGATGCTTTGGGGATAAGGATTGAGGATTAGCTCATCTACACACAAGACTAAAAGCCTTATGGTACACTCTAACCTCTCCTCTCAAGATATTTACTCTCATACATATTTTGACACTATTCGCATGTCACGCTCGCATGATCCATAACTTGAAAATCACTTAGCCATTTTAGAAACATACAATTTATATTTTCTTGCACTACGTATTTACGATCTTGCCACGTCCATTATTCCTGCATACATGTTGATAGACGCACTCCCGCACAAGTGCATTACTGTTTACTCGCGTCCCCTACGATGATCATATTCGTACATATGTATTTCCCATCGCACTAACCATAGTGACAGGAAATAAAGTCGTTCGGCCAAAAAATCAAGCGATGGACGGAATCAAGATGTCTGCACCCGATTATCGATCAAAATCGAAAGGTTAGCGTCAGACTCAAATTGGACAAGTATCCTAGCTTAAAATAGAGTCAAGAAAGGTTTTAAACCGTTTCTTGACTCGGGGGCAAGTGATGGATAAATGTCCAATTCGGGTTCGTATTTACGCTTCGGACCTCGCAAACACGTCAAAAATTACATCTCGTCTCGAAAAACGTCTCCCGAGGGTCAAAACGGTCCGGAAACGCATTTACGCGTGACCGGACCGGACATCCGGATTGCGGTGCAATCCGGACCTCCGGGTTGCCGCAACCCGGATGTCCGGGTTGCAGCAACCCGGACGTCCGGGTTGCAAGCAATCCGGACATCCGGATTGCAGCAGTCCGGACCTCCGGATTGCTTGCAATCCGGACCGGATTGCATGCAATCCGGTCCGGATTGCGCAATCCGGAGGTCCGGATCGCACGGCGACCCGGACCTCGTCGAATCGCCCAATTTCGACGAGGTCCGAGTCCCGCCACGGGTATTGCGCGATTGTCGAATCCGCGATTACCGTGTCCGCGATCGCCGTTACGTAAAGAGAAGTCAAGATCACGCATTACCAATGGGGATGACGGTTCCCGTTTGTCTTCTTGAACCGTCGTCGAACCGCTCTAAAACCGGGTCCGGTCTCAAGGAAGCCTATAAATAGGAGACCTTGGCCACCCATTTTCACTCACTCTCTCATTTGCCCAACTTTGGTATTTTGAGCTCTGACTTCTCTCTAGAACTTTCTCTCTCTAGGAAATTACCCTTTTGCCACTATAGTAACTTAAGCATCGGAGAGGGCTCCGCTAGCACCACCCCCCCTCTCTCCGTGCTAGCATTGGTCCCTTGCGCAGGATCCGAAGCTCGAGACACAGAGTCACCGGGTCACTACCTATCCGGGTCACAACCTCCGTAAGAAGGGTCATTCCCGCACAACCTCAGACGCGTTCTAGCGACCCGAGTCGTCCCGGACGCAACAGGTCCCACCCGTCAATGTGGGCCCCTCCGATGCCAAAATCCCAACCTCTATAAATAGGGGAAGGTATTTTTCATTTACAACTAGATCTCCAATTTGAATGCTTGAGCTCTGCCTTCTCTCTAACTTTATCTCTCTAGAAACCGAACTCATTTAGACATCGAAGAGGGTTCGCCGGACACCCCCCGGCTTAATTACCCCTTGTGCAGGTAAGTTTGGAGCGAATTGAATGAACGTAACACGAAGAATGAAAGGAACACGACTCGACGTAAGGCCGCCATGATCGGAACCCCAAAGAGCTTGTCCCATCAGTATATAAGTAGTGTACTCCATTACTCGATAAATAAGTTGAATGAATAAGAAAAGTAATAGTTATCTTTCCTCAAGCAATTCGTATTCTTCTATATACAATTTTACATACATACATACATCTAGTTTAGTTGATTGATTATTGATGGACTACAAGGGCCTGCATCTACATTGATCGGATAGTAAAATATGCATGATATTACAAAGGAAGTCGAAGGAACAACACCTACTTATCCATCCTATATAGATATTTATGGTTGTAGTACTCTAAGCTTAACAAATTCATCATCGGTGTGACACTTTTTTTCTCAAGTTGATGCGGAAGGTTTTCTCTTCAGAGTGTTTAACAAATAGTCGACCGATCTCTAAATATTTTCCTAAAGAACAAAACGGGAGAACAAAAAAGGAGCAGCTAAGCTGGGAAAACCTCGAGCGATCGATAGTAAGTGGATTTGGTTTAGTTTAATAATAGGGTTGGTGATGTGAACTGATGTATCTCCTGTGGGCGAAAGCTATGAAACACGCCCGCCCACCTTAATTCCTGCGACTCGTGTCTCGAAATTTTTACAGCCGAAGACTTTCTATCTATGGAAATCATCATTATCCTGTCCTCCACCGTAAAACATATACATGATACACGTGTATCTCACTCAAACTCTTAGAGAGAGAGAGAGGGTGAATTTGACGCAGGAGCGAGGCCCGGAGAGACTAGAGAGAGAGATACACACCTCCGTCTGTCAAGGAGGACTAGAAGGCGTTTCTAAATCTTTAAAATGTGAAATTTCTTGTGAAATTTCAATAGAAAGTAAGAAAGAGAAAGTAAATGAACAAATGTATTGGTTCTTGATGGGACCCTATATCACTTTTTAGGGAAATTTCACAAGAAATTTCACAGGTTGTAGCATAGCCCTTTTTTTTTTCAAGATATTAATTTTTTGTCATTAAGTAGAATCATAATCATTAGTGTAGCATTTTTTTTGTTTTACTAATTACGAAAAAAGTTTTTACCCTATCCAATATGTATATGTCGGACCTAAAATCTGACCTACGGTGATATACGTTTTGAAAACATGCAATTTTGGAAAGAGTCGCTACTAGTTAATTATTAGGCTAATTAGAATCCTAAATCACCTAGATAGATAATGAATTAAATACCCAGGTCTAAAATCGATCTACGATCAGAAATTCGAGTTCGGAGGTTCTATTACGAATTAAAAATATAATTTTTAACTACGCCCTTTCGGTACTCAATTCACTTAATTTGCCAATTTCATTATTAATTAAATATAAATCAATCTTGAGCATGCACAACAATAAAATCTAATAATATTAACAATTATCATAGACAATTAAATCAATACAAACTAACATGATGAATATACATAATTAACTTTTATCGCCTAATTAATCTAAACTAATCAAATTCAAACTATTTATGTCAAATTAAGTCTACTGATATAACAGGTATAAAAATAATAAAATAGATAGTGTTACAACATGTAATTAAACTAGAACTATTGGTATATGACTAAACAAACACCAACATACAAAATAATAAATAAATAAAAACAGAAAATTAACTAATAAAAAAAAAAACTTTTTCACTAGAAGACAAATCTGCACGGGTTCCAAAATCTGATGTAGTATTATTGTTGTGGTGTGCCTTTTACATTGATAGTAGGTGCCCTTTTATAGCTAAATTAGGTCTCAATATTAGGAAAACACATTTACCTAAATATACACATTAATTATTCCGAAAATTACATATATATATTTATGAAAATTGTCATAAATATATAATATATATTATCTGAATATTACATGATATTTAATGCATATATACTATCATAATTTAAGCTAAACCTATTTTTAGCAACCCTGTGACCTTCTATATTTAATATTTCCTTTTTTGAACGCATTACACATAACATTTTTGAACGTGTTATATACGTGTCGCGCGTACCAAAATTAGGTGTTTACAGCTTGCCCCTCTTTGGACGGAGTCCCGTAGAATGCATTAGAGGGGGTTTGTCCAAAGACGAGTAAACACTAATTTTGGCTAGGAAGTATATCTTCTTTCGGGTCTTCAAGTCTCCAAGGTGGCCTTTGGCTTTATTAACGATGAAAAAGTTAAACTTCTGTCGGCGGTGCCCCTGTTGACAGTGCCTCCAATGGTAGCGCAGAAAAGTAAAGCCTTGGTCGACGGTGCCCTGTTGGCGGTGCCTCCATTGGTAGTGCAGAAAATAGAACCTCCGTCGGCGGTGCCCCTGTTGGCGGTGCCTCCATTGGTAGTGCAGAAAATAGAACCTCCGTCGGCGGTGCCCCTGTTGGCGGTGCCTCCGTTGGCGATGCAAAAAGTAAAGCCTCCAGTGGTGTGCGGAAAAGTAAAGCCTCCAGTGGCGTGCGGAAAAGTAAAGCCTCCAGTGGCGTGCAGTAAAGTAAAATATTGATCGATGATGCCTCCAGTGGCAAGCGATAAGAAAAAGCCTCCAGTGGCGTGCAATAAAGTAAACCCTTAATCGACGATGTCTCCAGTGGCGAGCGATAAGGAAAAGCCTCTAGTGGCGTGTATCGGAGAAGAGCCTCTAGTGGCGTCCGTTGGAGAAGTGCCTCTAGTGGTGTGACTTGCGAAGGCTGAATACTAAGGCTTCGTTCGTCTGGGCTGACTCTCAGGAAGCTGGAAAACTTCAGATCCTGATTGTCGGTTGTGACTTGTAGGAACAGACTGTAACAGTCCTACTTATCATTTGAGTGGTGACTTGCGAAAACAGACTGTAACCGTCTCGTTTGCCCTGAAGTTGACTCATAGGAACAGACTGTAACAGTCCTACTCATCTTTGGAATGCGACCTGCGAGAGCAGACTGTAACCGTCTCGCTTCCCGTGAAGTTGACTCGTAGGCACAGACTGTAACAATCCTACTCGTCGTTGAATGGTGAATCGCGAGAACAGACTGTAACCGTCCCGCTTGCCGTTTGGAAGACGCTGTGTTGTAGAAAATACGCTTGCGCATGAGTGTTTGTCCCTAATTTTTGCCTAAAT
Source organism: Clarkia xantiana subsp. parviflora (assembly GCA_036873135.1). Classification (NCBI taxonomy): domain Eukaryota; kingdom Viridiplantae; phylum Streptophyta; class Magnoliopsida; order Myrtales; family Onagraceae; genus Clarkia; species Clarkia xantiana. The sequence goes on from JAPTYO010000004.1 coordinate 37,465,246, forward strand.
TGTGCATTGCGCGACAACCTAGCGGGATCTTTTTTCTCTTTTTTTTTTCTTTTTTTTTTCTTTTTTCTTCTTTTTTTTTGTTGGGAATTTCTCCTTTTTTCTCTCCTTTGCCACGGCCGATTGAGAGATTTCCGACCGTGCCCCTCAGCTTTTTATTTTCTCTCCTTTTTCTATGATTGCAATTTCTGAACTTGCAACCATGCCTCTCATTTCCTGATTTTGCCTAGGTCACCCTTTCGGGTTTTCAACCTAGCGGAAGTACTCTTTATTTTATAGCCGATTAAACGGGGCTGTGACCCGTACTTTATTTTCCGCCTCGATGCGGGAGTATTTGTAGCCGTTTGGGGGGTGGCTGTGACCCATTTCTCACTGGCTTCAATGTTGTGGGAGCTCTTTTAATTTGTAGTCATTTGGGGGGTGGCTGTCGCCCTTCATTCCTCGTCTCTGTTCCGAGAAACACTCTTTGTATGTAACCATTTTGAGGGTGGTTGTGGCCCTTTCACTTAATATCCGCCATCAATGTACCGGGATCGCTCTTTTGACTGTAGCCGTTTGAGGGACGACTGTGACCCTTTCTTTTATTTTCCCGCCCTCACCGTTTTCGCGAGATCACTCTTTTTGTGTAGCCATTTTAAGGGTGGTTGTGGCCCTTTTTATTCTCCTGCCCTCACAGGGTTCGCGGGGTCACTTTTTTATTCGTAGCCATTTGGAGGGTGGCTGTGGCCCTTTCACCTACTTCCCGCTTTTGATGTTTCAGGAGCGCTCTTTATCTGTAGTCATTTGAACGGTAGCTGTGGCCCTTTCTTTGTAGTCGTTTTAGGGACGACTGTGACCATTTTTATATGTGGTTGATTTAGGGACAACTGTGACCCTTTTATTTCTTCACTGCTCTCACAAAATATGCAAGAGCACTCTCTTTATTTTTATCGGTAGCCAATTAAAGGGCGGCTGTGACTCTAAAAAAAGTTTTTTTTTTCTTTTTTGCTTTTTTTTTTTGTTTTTTGCCCTTTTTTGCTTGCTTTTTTTTTTTTTTTTTAAACGAAAATATAGCGAAAATAATCAACTACAATTATGTACATGCCCCTAGTGGCAAATCTGAAATTTCTAATTCAAAACATCTTCTAGAGAAGGACTCAGTTGATTGAGTCAAAATATGTCGATCGTGTCGACGCCCTGGATGGACCTTACAACCAATGGATGACGTAGACAGTGATTTCTAATCTCGGCTTCTCAAGTGCCCCAGTTATTGCTCAATCTCGTCTGGGGATGCCCCCTGGCTAGCACCTACCGGGTTAGGCTCGTCGCATGCAGGATGAATGACCTGGCCAATGAACACACATGGATGACGTGGAGTAGTCCGCATTGGGGCACAGATATTGCGCGAGAAAAATTCGGCAACTGACACAAGAATGGTTGGCGAGCAAAGGGCCGTGCACGAGATGTGCTCTTCAGAGGCTTTTATTTGGATGATTATCCGAGCTGCACAATGAGTAGGGGAAAAAAATCAAATTTTGGGGAGAAAATTGATCACGACTTCTCTTACCTGGGTGCCTGACATCTTTAATGGAAATTTGCTCCATATGTGAATGGATCTGTTGCATGTCCTGATTTTCCTGCTCCATCTAGAAATCACAACTTGTATATGAACACCTGCCGGAAAGTAAATGCCCATGGACCTCTGATGGAAGGCACCAACAATAATGTTTTCTTTGCTTGACATCCAAAATGTTCATTGATCAGCACATTGAATCTTCACGAGACTCTTGATGATCTCATGATATTTTCCCATCTTCGGACATGACCGATCTCAATAGGAGCTGCCCCTTGGTTACCACCGACCGTTTTAGACCTCACCGTAGAACGGATGTAGGGTTTGGTTCGGGGACGCGTATGAATTCCACACATTGTATGTGTAATTTTGGCATGGGAGTTCTTTGAAGCAGTCACATTTCACGTGGTTGCGACCTCGTCGAAGTGGTCGTCTGATCTGCAAAAAGAGTAGGGACACTCAAATCTCAAGGAAAAAATCAAGTACAATTCATCATACCTGAGCATCGGATATTCCGAGTGAGCAATTTGTTCTTCGTGTAACTGGATGACTACACGTTTATGTTTCCCTATTCGGCCGACACCACTTGTATGTACAACATACCTATCCAAGGGTACCTGAAAAGACTAGACACGAAAGTTAGTATAAAGAATCAAATGAGTCATGCATGATTTTTCGAAAAACTTCTAATATCATTCATTTCATAATTTTGATTACATTTCAGAAAGAATCAAAATTTATGATCTAAGGTGTTTTGCACTAGCTTGGAGTTTAATGAGTTCGCTGAGTGCACTATCTGGCTCGAACGCACGCTAGATATTTAAAATGAAGTTTTTTTAAAATGATTTTCTCGCCCTTTGTTTAAGCTCGAATAGTCACACTCAATTAAACATTTAAACTGTTTTTTCAAAAAATCAAAATCAGAATCAAATCTCTTTTTCAAAGCGCTAGCTCAAGCGAAGGTTGAAATGAATATCTTGTCGAAAAAGTGTAATACACCTCAGATAAAAAATGAATGACACTTTGAGTTTTTTTTTTTTTTTTGCTCATGCATGCTCGAAAGTTAAAGTTCAACTGTTAAGGAAGTTTACAACTTACAACCAGCTTACCTGAATGATACATATGGAATGTACAAAATGAAAAATCCAAGTAAATTTTTTTAAAAATAATGCAAATGCAATGCATGTTTGGAATTAAAAGCTTAATAACTAAGAGAAGATTTAAAATCTATCTAAAGAATCGTTTTTCCTAAAACAATGCCTATGAGATATACATGAGATGCATACTTGAAATGAAAGTTCTACAGTTGAGAAAACTTACAAATTACCTGAATTTTTCTTTTATTTTTTGTTTTTTTAAAAGGAAAAAAAAACATCTTGGTTGCTCAAAAAAAATGAAATTTTTTTTTAAAGAATGCATATGAGATGCACAAAATAAATACAATATGCAAACTTAAAAATAAAATTTCTACAACTAAGAAAAATTACAATTTACCTGATATTTTTTCGAAAATAACGCATATGAGATGCACATCTTTTTTTAAAAAAAAAATCAGGTAAAAGGTTTTTTTAAACAAAGAGCCCAAAAACTAAGAGAGCTTACGATTTATCTAAAAAGTTTTTTTTAAAAATTAATGCATACTGGATGCATTATTAAAAATAAAACAATTCAGGTAAAAAGTTTTTGAAATGATGCATATGGAATGCACGTTCGAAATTAGAAGCTCTAATAGCTAAAGAGGAATTACAATTTTTCCTAAAATGTTTTTTTAAAGGCACCACATATGCGACGCACTAACCAAAATTACAACTTACCTGAAAAGTTTTTTTTAAAAAAAATAATGCGTATGAAACGCAAGTTTGAAATTAAAAAAATATTCAGGTAAGAGGTTTTTTTTTTTAAAAAAAAAAACAATGCATACGAAATGCATGATTGGAAAGAAAACTTCTACAACTAAATGACTAACTACTTAGCTGAAAAAAAGTTTTTTTTTGTTTTTTTTAAATGCAATGAGATGAATGCATGAGAAATAAAGTTACACGGTTAGAAAAAACTTACAATTTACATGATAACCTCTTTACAAAAAAAAAAAAAAAACTGATAAAACACGACATGTTAGGAGGGTAAAAAAAAGTGTGGCTTTGCTCTACAAGGTAGGTTCCACTGATAGGCTCCCGACAAGGTGGTTTCCTCTCCCCATCACAGGGATCACATGACCTTCACAAGCGAGTGGAGTTGTTCTGAGTCGTTCCGGCGGCTCGGCCGCGCGGTCGTACCCTTACTAACTCTCCGGGGTTCCTAGTTGCCCTGGGTTTTAGGCATTTTGGGTATTACACTAAAGTGGTGTGTGCGAGTTCAAATAATGCCACAAAAAGAAAAATGTTAATTTTAACTCTAAAAAATGTACCTGTCACACAAAAAAACAAAGTTAGAATGGTGAAGATAATAAAATATAAAAACTCAAAAAAATGGCAATAAACGAATATAATGAGCCTGAACCCTCTAAGTCCCCAGCAGAGTCGCCAAATTGTCGGACCTAAAATCTGACCTATGGCAAATTACGTTTTGAAAACGTGCAATTTTAAAAGAGTCGCCACTAGTTAATTATAAGGCTAACTAGAATTCCTAAATCACCTAAGCGAATAACGAATTAAACACCTAGGTATAAAATTTATATGCGATCAGAAATTCGAGTTCGGGGGTTCTGTTACGAATTAAAAAAATACAATTATTTATTACGCCCTTTCGGTACTCAATTCACATAATTTGCCAGCTTTATTCTTTAAATAGATGTTATATCAGATTAATCTAACGATATCAAAATCAAATCAGGTTTTTATCCTATGCAAAATTATTATCAAATATTAACTTAAATCTAAAAATTAATTATAATCTATAACTCCTAATTAATACGAAATTTAAAACTTCTAAAATTACCCAACATGCTAAATACATACATAACCTAATATATTTTCAACATATATACATAATAATTTGAGCAATTAAATATTCTACCTAATCAAATTTATTCAATTACATTTAAATTACCTAACTTAGTATAATATAATAATAATAAAATAACAGAATAATGAAATATATAATAAAATAATAATAATAAATGAGTAAAAATAAAAAAAAAATAAAAAAAAACAACAACAGCAACGTAGCTAACCTGCGGAAGGACTGCCTGAGCGCCGATGGACCTGCCGGACGGGACAGCATCGACGGACTGGAGCAGCTGAGGCGGACGGAGCTCAGGCGAGGACGAACGGAGCTGCTACATGGGGCGGCGGAGCTTTGATTCACCGACAATGGCGATGGTGATGGCAGTCCAAATCTAAGTCGGAGTCGGAAGTGCACCGACGCTGGTCCTTGGCTGCGGGCGGCGCTGGCGAAGATCCGGGCGGCACAGCAAACAGCCAGGCGGGACAGTGGACGGCATGGGCGGCGCAGGCGCGGCGGAGGGACACATCGGAGGCAGTCAATCACTGGCGGGGAGGACTGGCAATATGCAATAAATATATATTCATAATTTTCGGAATTAATTAGTGTATATTAGGGAAAATATTGTTTTCCTAATTTTAGGTATTAATCTAGCTATAAAAGGACCCCTTGTCAATGTAAAAAGACACAAAAAAAATAATAAACATCTGGTCTAGAATTCTGTGCAAATTTCGTCTTCTAATGAATAAAGTTTTTTTTTTTTCTTTCGCTCATCCTGTCCGGCCAAGGTCTGCCGGAGCTCCGCCAGCAGCAGCCACCCCTCCGTACGCTACTCGCCCAGCCACCGGAATCGTCCATGCTCAGCCCGCTGCCAAGCTCACCGGAGCCACCACGACCGGTGTCCACTGCCATCCAGTCCTCCCCGCCAGTGATTGAATGCCTCCAATGTGTCCCTCTGCCGCACCTGCGCCGCCCATGCCGTCCACTGTCCCGCCTGGCTGTCTGATGTGCCGCCCGGATCTTCGCCAGTGCCGCCCGCAGCCAAGGACCAGCGTCGGTGCACTTCCGACTCCGACTTAGATCTGGACTGCCATCACCATCGCCATCGTCGGTGAATCAAAGCTCCGCCGCCCCATGTAGCAGCTCCGTTCGTCCTCGCCGGAGCTCCGTCCGCCTCAGCTGCTCTAGTCCGTCGATGCTGTCCCGTCTGGCAGGTCCATCGGCGCTCAGGCAGTCCTCCCGCAGGTTAGCTACGTTGCTGTTGTTGTTTTATTTTTGTTTTTTATTTTATTTATTATTATTATTTTTTATTATAAATTTCATTATTCAGTTATTATATTATTATTATTGTTATTATTATATTATACTAAGTTAGGTAATTTAAATGTAATTGACTAAATTTGATTAGGTAGAATATTTAATTGCTCAAATTATTATGTATATATGTTGAAAATATATTAGGTTATGTAAGTATTTAGCATGTTGGGTAATTTTAGAAGTTTTAGATTTCGTATTAATTAGGAGTTATAAATTATAATTAATTTTTAGATTTAAGTTAATATTTGATAATAATTTTGCATAGGATAAAAACCTGATTTGATTTTGATATCGTTAGATTAATCTGATATAACATCTATTTAAAGAATAAAGCTAGCAAATTATGTGAATTGAGTACCGAAAGGGCGTAATCAAAAATTATATTTTTTTAATTCGTAACAGAACCCCCGAACTCGAATTTCTGATCGCAGATAAATTTTATACCTAGGTGTTTAATTCTTTATTCGCTTAGGTGATTTAGGGATTCTAGTTAGCCTTATAATTAACTAGTGGCGACTCTTTTAAAATTGCACGTTTTCAAAACGTAATTCGCCATACGTTTTCAAAACGTAATTCCCCAGCAGAGTCGCCAAATTGTCGGACCTAAAATCTGACCTACGGTGATATACATTTTGAAAACGTGCAATTTTGGAAAGAGTCGCCACTAGTTAATTATTAGGCTAACTAGAATCCTAAATCACCTAGATAGATAATGAATTAAATACCCAGGTCTAAAATCAATCTACGATCAGAAATTCGAGTTCGTAGGTTCTATTACGAATTAAAAATATAATTTTTAACTACGCCATTTCGGTACTCAATTCACTTAATTTGCCAATTTCATTATTAATTAAATATAAATCAATATTGAGCATGCACAACAATAAAATCTAATAATATTAACAATTATCATACACAATTAAATCAATACAAACTAACATGATGAATATACATAATTAACTTTTATCGCCTAATTAATCTAAACTAATCAAATTCAAACTATTTATGTCAAATTAAGTCTACTGATATAACATGTATAAAAATAAAAATAATAAAATAGATAGTGTTACAACATGTAATTAAACAAGAACTATTGGTATATGACTAAACAAACACCAACATACAAAATAATAAATAAATAAAAACAGAAAATTAACTAAAAAAAAAAAAAAAAAAATTCACTAGAAGACAAATCTGCACGGGTTCCAAAATCTGATGTAGTATTATTGTTGTGGTGTGCCTTTTACATTGACAGTAGGTGCCCTTTTATAGCTAAATTAGGTCTCAATATTAGGAAAACACATTTACCTAAATATACACATTAATTATTCCGAAAATTACATATATATATATTTATGAAAATTGTCATAAATATATAATATATATTTTCTGAATATTACATCTATTATCTATTATATAGTGGCCAAAGGCCATTTTGTAACCGCCAAATTTTTATATGATTATCTATATTACTATGGCAGAACTTGGTTTTACACAAATACCCTTCTGAATATTAGTTGAATTAATTAATGTAATCAATTAACTTAGGGTTTTGTAGTAATTTATTATTTCTAAATATTTGAAGAAAAAACATTACAAATTGTCACTACAAAGAATCGAACCTATGAATTAATGTATTAAAGGCACACACCTTAACCATCTATGCTAATAAAGTATTTAATACTCTCTTAATACTTAATTGTATTAAACGGTTCGAATATTAAAATTAACTTAAATTGTGAAAAAATTATATCAAGTTTAAATATAATCTAAAAATTTAAAATAAATTCTAGATGGACCGAGAGAAAAAAAAAATCATTAGAATCGCAAGATGATCATGTTTTGAAATTTAACTAACAATGTTAATGTATTTCTAATGCATATCGTTGTAAGTTCATGATGATACGTTAAGAACCAATATTATTAATACATTTTCACGAATAAATGTTATGATACAAATCATGATTTATTGTTGAAAAGTGGTTCTTTCATTTTCATTTTCCACTTTTAGCGTATTTTTATTATTTCAAAAAAAATTTAATTGATTTTAAATAGTGACATAAATATTAGCCCTACTATTATGTGCATATACATCTACAATTGCAAAATATAATCAAACTAACTTTTTCTTAATTGGCTTAAGTGGTTTTTCCTAATGTGTATATTAAATATACTGGTATATGCTAGAAGTGTGTGTATTGTCGTCTTGGGACATATGAGTCTGGCTTTAAGGAATTACAAATGCATCATTAACTCTGATAATATAAGAATAGAACTTGATTAAAAAAAATCACGCACCAAGGGATTCTTTGTTGTTTAACGAAAAATGAGCAAAAACATATACCCACCTACGATTTAATGCATAAAAGCCATACGTCTTTACCATATATATATGCTAATAAACTCTTGTTACTATCTTAATACTTAATTGTATTAACTGGTTCAGAATACTAAAATTAACTTAAATTGCGAAAAAAAAATATTATATCAAGTTTAAAAATAATCTAAAAATATTATAGATGGACCGAGAGAAAAAATTATCGGAATCGCATGATTATGTTTGGAAATTTAACTAATAATATTAATGTATTTCTAATGCATATCGTTGTAAGCTCATGATGATACGTTAATAGCCAATAATTTTAATATATTTTCACGAATAAATGTTATGATACAAAGTATGATTTATTGTTGAAAATTGGTTCTTTCATTTGTTTTTCCACTTTTAGCGTATTTTTATTATTTTAAAAAAACTTAGTTAATTTTGAATAGTGTCATAACTAAATTAGCCCTACTATTATGTGCATATAAATCTACAATTGCAAAATATAATCAAATTAACTTTTTCTTAATTGGCTTAAGTGGTTTTTCCTAATATGTATATTAAATATACTGGTGTATGCTAGAAGTGTGCGCATTGTCGTCTTGAGACATAATGAGTCCGGCTTTAAAGAACTACAAATTGCATTATTAGCTCTGATAATATAAGACCAAAACCTTATTAAAAAAATCACCCACCAAAGGGCTCTCAGTTGTTCAACGAAAAAGAAAAAACACATTAAATGATTCTTAGTCTCTCGAGCATTATTATAATTTTTTAATAATTTGTTCAAAACTTTACATAATATGTTATATTTTACATAAATTAAGTAAATTTTTTTTGCAATGCTCACGTATGTCTATAATCGTAACCAAAAGTAAATTGATATTTTAATCCACTTAAGTGGATTTTCCTAATGCTTATACTAGATACCTGCGCGCGCGTGCGCGTTGTCTTCCTGAGAATGTTGTAATGACATCATTAGAATGACTCCGAGAATGATACAAGATCGGCTCGATTCCTAGGATGATACAAGAACATAACCGTATTTTCTTAAAAAATTAAATTAAACTATGTAACATACTGTTATAATGAAAATAAAAAAAATTCTAAAAAATTTAAAGTAAAATGCTCGAGGGACCGGGAGCAAGAACATTCACTATAGAGCTCCCGGTCCCTCGAGCATTTTACTTTAAATTTTTTAGAATTTTTTTTATTTTCATTATAACAGTATGTTACATAGTTTAATTTAATTTTTTAAGAAAATACGGTTATGTTCTTGTATCATCCTAGGAATCGAGTCGATCTTGTATCATTCTCGGAGTCATTCTAATGATGTCATTACAACATTCTCAGGAAGACAACGCACACGCGCGTAGCGCGTGATGGACATACACATGATTCGGGCTCGGTTTTAAATTATCTAGACTTCGTACACGCACGAGACCCGCCCGAAACCCAATTAATGTCATTCATGGTGGTCCAGCTGCAGGAGGATAAGTCTCCAACGCAAGAGATGTGTACGCTGCACAGGCAAGCACACTCCCCAAGTATGGGAAAAGAAAGAAACCGGAAGAGGAGGACCTCGTGATAGGATTCTCGAGAAAAGACATGGCACACATCGTCTACCCACATGATGACGCGTTAGTAATAACGATGGAAATCAACGGGTTCGATGTCAAAAGAATTCTAGTCGACGGAGGAAGCTCGTCAGACATCCTCCATATCAACGTCCTCGAACAGCTGGGAATGAAAAGAGAGAACCTGAAGCCGGGAAATTTCCCGTTAGTAAGCTTTGCTGGAGCTGCAACATACCCACTCGGAATGATCACCCTTCCCACTGTGATAGGAGAGGGATGGAACGCAATGAATGTCAACATCACTTTTGTGATCGTCGAAAGCCTTGGCGCTTACAACGGAATTCTCGGAAGAACAACGATAAACCCCTACGAGATGGTGCCTTCAACGGCACATCAAAAGCTGAAATACCGCTTAAGGGGAGGAATTGGTGAAGTCTTGGGCGATCAGACAACAGCACGAAAATGCTATGTCAATGCCCTAAGACCCTAAGATGCAAGAACCGCCTGGACATTGCAGTCATCGAAAGGGGACAGTGTTCCAAATCTGAAGTCGAAAGGCGATTTGACGAGATGATGAGCAAAGGAGAAAGACTCCCAACACTTCAAACCCCAATGCTCCCAAGCATATGGGACATCAAACAAGGAGAGTCAGAATCCATCCAAAACTACTTCAAGCGATTCGCTATTAACGCAACTTCAAGTTTTGCAGACAAGTCAGCCGTGATCAATGCCTTTTTCCTGAACATGAACTCACCCACATTTCTCCTATTTGGACGAACACAAGGGTGGAGAACAACCAAGTCTATGGCTGACTTAAAAGAGAAGATGGAGACAGCAATCGAAGTCGCAAATGAGCTGGGGTGGTTCAGCCCACCTGCAGAACACGAGGAGGCGCGCGAACACGAGCGTGCAAGACAAGACTTGAACAACAACCAAGATGAAGAATATACACCTCTAAACATAGAGGTGGAAGAGTTGTTCAAGACCATCCTGAAGGATGTTTTGCCTCCTCCAAGCGAGATCCGAATTGCCTTCCTCGGGAAGAATCCAGAAATGTGGTGCCACTATCACAACAAATGGGGTCACAGCACGAATGGCTGCCCCTCTCTTCGCAACAAAATCGAGGAACTGATCAAACAAGGAGCTCTGCATTCCTACATTGCATGCAGGAAGCCAGCTTTATCAAACCGTCACTAAGGGAATAACCCTTCCCTTATGACATGCACATACTCTATCTTTACTTTTCAAATGCTGAGTAGAACGTTTAGGATGGGAGATCAGTTGACTCCATCCATGTACATCCCTTGTAAATAAACAAGAAGACTAATGAAGTTCATTCCTTGCGTAGGAAAAATCACTATGTAATGGCAAGCTTCCCCGGTCCAATACCAGGAACAAGCCACATACATCACCAACAAAGGCCCTAACCCTATACGCAGAAAGGGCAACCAACAAGAAAAGCCATCAAAAAGATATCAAAGCAAGACTAAGCGAGGCTCATCACGACAAACCAAAACAAAGGACGTTTGACGCATACAAGGAGTTGACGTATCCTCACCAAGGATGTGAACGTACTAATCTATTCACATCCTTGCAAAAAGTCGGGGGACAAACGGATCATTGGGAATCCTCCCTCGCAAACAAATGCAAGTGTCGGACGTACTAATCTATCCACACTTCGCCATCATACAAGGATGTGAACGTACTAATCTATTCACATCCTTGCAAAAAGTCGGGGGACAAACGGATCATTGGGAATCCTCCCTCGCAAACAAATGCAAGTGTCGGACGTACTAATCTATCCACACTTCGCCATCATACAAGGATGTGAACGTACTAATCTATTCACATCCTTGCAAAAAGTCGGGGGACAAACGGATCATTGGGAATCCTCCCTCGCAAACAAATGCAAGTGTCGGACGTACTAATCTATCCACACTTCGCCATCATACAAGGATGTGAACGTACTAATCTATTCACATCCTTGCAAAAATCGGGGGACAAACGGATCATTGGGAATCCTCCCTCGCAAACAAATGCAAGTGTCGGACGTATTAATCTATCCACACTTCGCCATCATACAAGGATGTGAACGTACTAATCTATTCACATCCTTGCAAAAATCGGGGGACAAACGGATCATTGGGAATCCTCCCTCACAAACAAATGCAAGTGTCGGACGTATTAATCTATCCACACTTCGCCATAATACAAGGATATGAACGTACTAATCTATTCACATCCTTGCAAAAAGTCGGGGGATAAGCGGATCATTTGGAATCCTCCCTCGCAAACAAAGACAAGGGTCGGACGTACTAATCTATCCACACTTAGCCACAGCATCAAGTATGTGAACATACTAGTCTGTTCACATCCCCATAAAGAGAGACAAGCACTTCAACGAGGATCATCCTCCCTACAAAGCCACAGACGACGGTAATACCAACTCATCCACACCCGTCACCAACAGAGATGCAATTTCCTAAGGAAAACCATCGGATCAAGAAAATCAACCATTCAATAGAGCAACACTCTTACAAAAAGAAAAAAAGTCACTGAGACAGCAATAAAGGAAGATGCAAAATAATACTAAGTATTATATCTTTCTAACATCTCATGTCAGGCATATATATATAATATAGCAGGACTCAAAAGTAAAGACATCCAGCCAGCTTAAAAGTCAAGCCCAAGATGCAACCCGTCAAAATCTCACCCATGCAAGGGGAGCAACCATATGTACACATGGAAAAACAAAGAAAGATCAACCTGACCCAACGTCAGGAGCACCAGAACCAAAGACATCAGTCATAAAAACATCTTGCGCTGGGCCTTTGAAAGCACCACGGCGATCATCACCAACAGGGACGGACGCCTGCCCCGTCAAACCACTCGTTCCACCACTCGCTCGGATCCCCGCAATAGCCCCAAGGGCATAGCCAGCATATGGACCAGCACTCTGGAAAGGAAAATCGGGGGCAAGGGAGTATACCCTCCTGAAGTAATCCACAGAGAAGGACTCCATGCGATCATCACGCGCCTTCTCGAGAAGCTTTGGATAATCAGCTGTAGTAGGAAACTCAATCATTCCAAGCTGATCACCCAGGGCAACATGAGACTCTTTAGTCTCCCTCAGCGACACAACATGTGCTTCCTCATCAACTTTCTCCTGGCGTAGTAGGGCAAATAGCTCCGCCTCCAGCTGAGACGCATAATCCTGACTCTTCTTGAGATCAGTGGAAGCCTCGGAAGAAGCATCTGAATGCGCGCGCGCCTTCTCCCTCAACACAACAACATCCTGAGACAAGTGCTCATGACGATCCTGCAGACCCCTCGTCTCCTCAACAAGCTCAACAACAAAAGAGGAAAGGTTGGTCATCACGGCATTCATCTACAACAACAACACAAACACATCATACACAAAGAAGTCAGACAAACATGATAGATCCAACATAAAAGGAAAGCAACGTACAGGAGCAAAGCGCGCGAGTGACTCCTCGACACATTTCAACGCAGCCTCAGGATCCCGGGGACACGTCTTGCGGTCAGCCGGTGGAACAGACCGCTGAACCACACGCACACCAACAGCAGGCGTGCTCAAGGAAACATCCTTGGGAAAACGGACAGCAGACTGAGAATACGGAACCCACTCACTCCCAGACACATCCCGATCAGGCCGGCAAATCAAATCAGACTTGCGAAGAGCCGGAGGAGTAGGGACAACTACACATCAAAAGCAAACACGTTAGGAGAAGGCAAACCATACTAATACAACAAGAAGTCAACCACAGTTACCTGCCAAGGGAGGCACCTCCTCTGAACGCCCGCTCCCCGACCGGGGGACATGCAGGGTCAAATCTGCGTACATAGGCCCTTTCCCTTTGTCGCAGGAAGGAGCAAGAGGCATGCCCTCAGATGTCAACCTCCTAGGATCGCTCGGGGAACGGACGTCAGCATCATGCTCCCCGACAGGAACAACTCCCCCCGTCGTCGGAAAGTCCAAGCCTACAAAGACGACCACAAAGAGACCATTAGCATGTTAGCATGGGAAAAATCTCAACAAAACATTTAAAAGGCACAAGTCCCATACCCGGGCCAACTGGAAGAGTATCGTCTAGGCCGGGAACAATCTGAGAAGACCCGCCTGCAACTCCACCCTGTAAACAGGGGCGTCTGTTAAGAAACCAACCTACAAGAAAACAAGAGCAGATGTTACAAAACTTCAAAACATACCAACTCCTCCCCCGAAGGACGTACGTGAATGCCCGCCGCGAGCAGCTCGACGTCAGAAGCACGATAAAGGGGGCTGTACTCCCCCGCCCTATTCGCCGCATGGATTTTCTTCAAAGCGACCTTATCTCTATCAGAAAACTCCTGAAATCGTGGAACGGGATCGGCATCCAAAATGTGAGAAGTCGCCCAAGTCGTGCCTGCATCCTTTACAAAAAAGTACTGACACTTCCATTTATTCTGGGAAGTGTCCGACCGTTCGCAGAATCGCGCTTCAGTATTCCACCCCGCCCGGCGCAAGCCAAGGGAAGAGAATCCCTTTTCGGTCATATGAGGCCAACGCAAGCTGAAGGTGCACATCCCAGACTCATCCGCCTTACCCAGGCGGTAAAAGGCTCGAAACAACACTATTGAGTAGTCCCAGGAATTCAGATGACATTGCACCCGAAAACACGTCCAAGCCCTGAACCCTGGTGGGGTAATAGAGACAGGAGAAATCCTATAATATCGACAAAGGCGGACCAGATCCTGGCAGTAGGGAAACCGCAGCCCCTCTCGAAACTGTGAAAGGTAGACCGCCTCATACTCAGCTGGAGGAACGGTAGGCCGACCAAATTCAACTCCCTTCACAACATCCCAAGGATACGAGACCTCTAGGCCGGGACACCAGCCCCGGGTCGAGACGTAGAGGTCAAACTTGGAACGTGGAAGCTTGTTGGGAAAAAATATCTGAGTCTTCTCCAATATCACGCGGTCACCCGACGGTCCCAAGAGTACACCACTTCGAGACCCAGAATCGGAATCCATGGTGCTCTCGCCAACCTCACCCTCAAAGTTATCCGAAACAAAAGGATGAGACTTACTCATTATGCGAAGAAGTGGAAACCGTTTCCTATCAAGAATACTCTAAGTATCAGAGTCGGGCGCCTGCAAGCCCGTCAACCAAGCCCTGCGAAGACCATACACCAACTCAATCAAAAACCAAGGCAACACATCAACCACACTCATCAAAGTCCTTTACAAGGACATTCAACCCAACGGACCAACCGTCCGCATACAAACAGCTAGGGACCCTCCCGCTCGGGAGTCAAAAATCCTTACGCTCATCAAAGGCCTAGGCCAATTACTAATCAAATTTTCATACATTTGTGCAATGAGACACAGGTATTCAAGCGCTCTACAAAGCGACAAGTTCAAGAGCTAAAGAAATCAAAGGCATACAAAGTTGGTTATAATTACCAAAATGCCATCCGACCACCTTTGGATCAAATTTCATCCTTAAAATGGCTCAAGGCTCCGGGGGCACATACAAGCAGCTCAAATGCACTCAAGCAAGCCCGTTACATGCCACAGAGGGACTTACCCCTCCCCGAACAACCCGAAGAACACTCGGGTCAAATAAGCCACTAATGAAGGCAAACTACCAAGCAATCACCTAAGCTCCTGGGACATAGCTATCCACTCACAAACAATCAAGGGGGCATTATCACAATAGGGGACATCATTTCAAGTCACCCGTATCAAGATACAAGGGTTCGAGCTTTTCGCTCGAAAAACTCCGATTTCGAACCTCCGTGATTCCCCCTCGGTTGATCGGAACCTAGGGACCTCTTCACAAAGGGAGTTCGCTATCCTTAACTCTATCTATCTACACTTAGAGCTTAGCCAAAAGCAAATTTTGAAAATCAAGCCAAAGCTTCACTTAGGCATTTCATCAAACACCTACAATGCACCTTATTGAAATTCAAATGTGCAGCCCTATAGGCCTAATTAACTTCAAGAAAAGAGGGTGGAGGACGTTACCAACCGATGCTCGACAAAAAAGACTCGAAACCGGATCGAATCGAGCTCAAAAAGCAGCCCACAAGTGATGCAGCCGCCGCCCGCTGCAGCCGCCGGACCCGCCGCTGCCGCCGCCGCCTCGCCGCCGCTGCGCCGCCCTGACCTCGCCGGTGGTGCTCCTGGTGGTGGCCGGCCGAAATGTGGTCTCACTAACACCCTAGAGTGAATTCCTAAAATCCCTACCTTAGCTCCTCCAAAACTCTCACCACAACCAATTCAAAAGTTGATAGTTTTATAAACTATCATGGAGGAGAAGGGACTACACAACATGGTAAGTACCATACATCAAGGAGGTACATTCCTATCCACCATTCATTCTTTAAATTGTTGATGGCTTGGGTTTTTAACTATCAAATGACTTGGATAAATTTAACTAAGTCATTTCAAATGTCCTCAACTTTTTGAAAACGTTGAGTTTATGATTTTTCGTATTAGGGTCGTTGCATGTGATTTTCCAAAACCCGGCCCTATTTCATTCACCCAAAACCATCGTCTCGCCGTCAAGACGGCCGTCTCGGACGACGAGCTCTCGGAAACTATCGCATTATATGAAAAACATTTTTTCAAGATTTGCATGATTTATTATCATTTTGATACATTTAGTCGTATCATGAACGTTCCGTATTTATTAGTTCATCGTACGAGCCCGAAAGATTTCATGTGCGCTCGCACCTTAATTCTCCAAACGATCACATTTATCATATTACTCGTAGTCCGTTGTGCTACTAACCCTTTGTGCAGTTACCAAGCATGACCATCTCAAAAACTAAGGCGAGGAACTCGTCCGAGCCGCGCGTATCCACCCTTGGTAGGTCAAAACTCGAGGTGAGCGGACGACCCGAATCACGCGTATACCCTATCTTAGAATAGAGTTAAACAAAGGTCAAGCCCTTATTTAACTCGGGGGCAAGTGATGGACATACACGTGATTCGGGCTCGGTTTTGAATTATCTAGACTTCGTACACGCACGAGACCCGCCCGAAACCCAATTTCAAGCTACCCGGGGGAAACCGGGCAAGTTTCGAACTTGCCCGGCATCCCCGGGGGGCATACCCGGAAAATTCCGGGTAAGTCTAGCTTACCCGGAAAATTCCGGGTAAGCCCCAGCTTACCCGGAATTCCGGGTAAGCCCCAGCTTACCCGGAATTCCGGGTAAGCTCCACACCCGGGGGGTGTCGCGCACACCCCCCATTTTACCTCGGACGTATACGGAGACCCGATTTTTAACTAACTCCTATGTGTCCGAGACCTATGTTTCAAAGGCGCGCACATCCCGCTCGGGACAGCCGTCTGAGACGCGCGTCAGAGTCCTTTTCCCAAAGCTCTCCCCTGTACCCCGGTTCACATTTCCACATCGAACCGGGTCAAAACCGGTTTACGGTCCAAGGTTGCCTATAAATAGCCACCTTGGGGGTAAACATTTTCAAGTCATTCCAAAATCACTTTGGGCAAGTGTGGGAAAAGCTCTGACCTCTCTCTAGAAAACCCTCTCTTTCTCTCTCTAGAAATCGACTAATGTTGATCGTCGGAGTGAGCACTCCAAGCACCCCCCCCCCCCCCCCTCTCCATGGGGACTGCTTGGTAACGCTCCTTGCGCAGGTGCAGACAGACGACCTCCCTGAGAGCCCGAAGGACTTGCCCTCATTCAGAAGACGAAGTTAAGGCCCGCGCACGACTTTAGAAGGCGGACTTAGCTCGCACTTAACCCGAAGATCTCGACAAGTTATCCAGCGGACAGCCCGCAATAACTTGGTCGAAACAGCGCGCGCAGGTATCTAGTGATATTTAATGCATATATACTATCCTAATTTAAGCTAAACCTATTTTTAGCAACCCTGTGACCTTCTATATTTAAATATTTTCTTTTTTGAACGTATTACACATAACATTTTTGAACGTGTTATACACGTGTCGTGCGTACCAAAATTAGGTGTTTACAGTATATTTCCGGCCTAAAAATATGAATTTCCATTTCTAATTTTCCAAAAATAGATAAATTTAAGAAGCGGTGTCGTATCATATCCAAAGTGACAAATTTAGGAGAGGGCGATAATTTTTTTTTTTTTGAAAAATAAGAAATTTATATCTTAAAAAATAATGTTAAGTTTGATAGAGATGTAAATATATATATATATATATATATATATATATATATATATATATATATATATATATATATTTTTGCCAAAGAGATGTAAAATTTAACTAAGTGTAATTTAGGTTTATAAAAAAAAAAAGTTAAAGGTAAAAATGAAATATAAAAAGCATGAGAGTTTTTTTTTTTTTTTTTTTTTCAAAAAGTGGCTTTTAGAAAGAAACACCCATGCTATTTCGAATAAATGTCTTTCAGAAAGTAGAGTGCTTTGGAAAAAAAAAAAAAAAAAAGTTCACCTTGTGTTACTAAAAAAGCTTAAGATTTTGTCCAAAGTGGTTTTAAGTACAAAAATACTTTGAGAATGCACTGCCAAACACACCTTTAGTGATTTTTCTACCATGTTTTGGGAGCACTATGCTTTTGATTTTTTTAATACTATGTTGGACTTAATTGTAACATAAGTAAAACTTTAAAAGTATGAAAAAATATGAATTTTTTTAACTACACCAAAGATGTGTATCATACTATTAATAATATCAATTTCCCTATGGGGTTCACCTTTAGGGCAATAGAAAAATAAAAAAATTAGTGGCAAAAGCATGGTGCTCCAAGAGCATTGTAGAAAGGTCCCACCTTTAGTCAGCAAATCTTCCTTTTCATTTTCTCTTCCGTAATGCAAATATTTTTACCTTTCGTTTTATTATATCCAAACATGATGACTGGTCTGATCCTTTTAACTCATGAAGGAAGGAGTGAATTCCAAACTTGGTTATCATACCAAACTTATTTACAAACTAGGTTTCTTCATAAAGTAATTCCTAAACTAGGTTTTTTTATTTATTTTTAGTTTTTACTTTATATCTCAAAAATTACATTTTGTTACAATTGCACTCCTACCGAAATATAATACAAGAAATTCATGAAAAAATTAAAAAAAATAAGGAAACTATATGTAAAAGTTTTAAATTTAAAAAATAATCAATTAATAATTGTGAAAATAAATATTAAAAATAAAATATGCTAAAAATAAATTATAAAAAATGACATATAAAATGTAAAGAAAGTAAATACTCGTGCATATTTTTTCAGTAAGATAAAAATGTACATGAACCATAAAGAAAACATTTACGGTTTATAAAACTATAAAAATAGTGATTAATAAAATATTGAAGAAATTAATTTAACTGTAAAAAATAAATATAATAAATTTAAGAATGAATTTTAGTGAGTATATTTTTTATACTCTTAATTAATAATATATATTTTTCAAAACTTATTTATTTTTAAAGTTTATCTTTTAATTTCAAATAATTTTTTAAGAATTAAAATCTACAACAAAAATGTTTATTTATTTATTTTTTATGTTCGTTTTCATCATTTACCTTAATATTTGACTTATTTGGTTTTTCCATTTTTTTAAATTATTTTATATATTTTTTTCCTTAATATTTCAAATATCCTTATAATTTTATATTTTTTTTAGGTTAATTGTAACATAATATAAACTTTAGGGTGTAAATAAAAAAAATAATTTAAAATAAAAAAAAACATAATTTAAGAATCTACTATATTATATTAATTCGGCACCGGAAGCCCTATGGCTGACACGTGGACAGTTTGTCCAGTCAGCGTTGCCTAATTTAATCGGAATTTAATAGGGGTTCTCTAAATTTAGATACATAATATTGATTGATTGAAAATTAAGAAGTATTTTTATCTTCTATTTTGGTCTTAATGCAATTTAAAGAAACAAATTAATTAAAACTTTCCTTTTAAATTCATTATCTATACAGTTTGGTTCCGGAAGACCATAGGCCGCCACGTAAGCAATAGATATATAGAATAAAATAAATTTAGACTATATATTATATATTATGATACTATATATTAATAAATTAGAAAAAAAAATCGGCACCACTATTAGTATGGCAACAATCAACATTGTCTTATATTTTCTCAATACGTTTTTTTTTTTTCAAATAAAATTTAGTAAATAGACATCACATATTTAAAGCCGTAATTATATATATACATATATATTTTTATTTATTTCTTATATAAATATGAGACTTTAGAAACTATAATATAATATATTATATTATATTATATTATATATTATACTTAAAATATAGCATTGGAATATATTATCATGACTTCGATGACATTAGTAGTTGTGTTCTAGATCATATCTTCAACTATATTTTGTTTCTTTATAAATATACACTAAAACCATTAAACCCTAAACCTAACAATTGTTACGTATTCTTCTCCAAAGGTAATTATATTAATTGCTTGCTCCACTTTTTCACTTTTCTTTTCATCATTCTCTGGTCATATTACTTGCATTATGAAAATTTATTATGGTGTTTGATTACTATAGTAAATATATTATAATGTTACCTGTTATTTTTTTGTAGGGGTGAGATTTATATCAACGAATATGTATCAACATACGTGTCGAAGTAGCCGTACAATGAGTCAATCGGTGGGTTCCTGATTTTGTACTTCATGAAGTACTGGCCGATGTACTTGCGTGTGACGTCGGTTCAGCCGATGTATTCAGTTTATTACCTTAGAGAGAAGAATATATATATTGGATGTTCAAGCTTAGGTTTAGGGTTTTTGCGATAAAAATAATAATATTTGTATAAAGATTTTTTAATATTCTATCGGCAAAATATGTTTATTTGATCCCTTCATCGATTGTTTCAGCGGATCATTACATATATAGGGCATGTCGGTGACAATTTGGCAACCGAGACCAAGTGTGATTACCATACATGTTGTGTTGTATATGCGAGTGGTGGGTTCTTCTATATGACGACCACACTAGGGTACCTCTTCTGATCGAGGAGGCTATTGACTCCAACTGGTGAGTGACGTATTTCCACATGCATGAAAAATAGCTAGCTTTGTGGTTTAGTGTTAATAAACACGAGTTAGATGTATAAAACACATATTTAGTTTCATGTTCCGATAACATAATCCAAACCTTACTCATATTATCCATGGTGGTTCTTACTCCAGTTGAACTCACCTCTTCTTCCTAACTAATTATAAATAAATAAAGCTAAGGATATATATGTTGGAAATATTAAGGGTAAATATGCAAATTTACAAAGTCCGAGGACCAAAATGCAATATTCTAAAATTCAATGACTAAAAAGAAATTAGTCAAATTTCAGATACTTACAAGTAACTATACCAGTTAACATGCAAAATATAGGCAACACCGAAATTATACGTAAAATCGACACAAAACGAATACGTATTTTTTATACTGAGGCCCGTGCTAATCACAGTCTCCTTAAGGCAATTTCGCCCCTCCCCACCCTCGGGTTATGCAAATGGGTTTATACAAGGGGCGATCACCTCCCAGGATTCAACAGTGTCATCGAATCGTGTTATGCATGCAACACGCTCGACCGAACCGAACTCGATACCTGAACTCAAACAAAGAACAGGAAAGCCGACGACAACGGCTAAAAATAACTAGAAAGGTCGAACGACATGAGTCGATAACAACCTAGGAAGAACTCTGCATTCGTCAACACGAAGAACAGAGGATGAGAAAATATAATTGGATCCCAAGATTATGGGTTCCGGAAAAATTGAACCCAACCAAGAAGGTAGAGATTCCATTTCTCATTGTTATAAAAATGTGAAGAGGAAACTTCTTTATATAGGAGATGAGAATGAAGGATGAGAGTAATCTATTCGATGTGGTATAAAGTTTTCACCAATTTCATTCACAAAACAAAAAAAAATGGGCTTGAGTGGGCTTGAGTAAAATAATAAAATAAGCCCAAAAATTAGCTTAAAAATAATTCAAATAAAATCAAGTCCAATTTGTCTAACAATCCCCCACATGAATGAAAATTGGAAATTTAGACACAAATTTTGAGTTCAACGGTCAATACCTGCAAAGGATAGGTAGGGGTAACCCCTTTGAACCTATCCCTTGTGAGATCATGACTTCTCTACTGACTGGTCGGTAGACGCGATGTCCTTGAACCGACTGTCGTTGGTGTAGATGACGACATAACCCACACAGGTACCTTCCTAGTATGGTTCGGTTCACGCCCTGTGATCCCTAGGCCCTGGATCACTCGCCTGGTTCTGCAAGCGTTTCTAAGAATTGCGCCCTCAACAATTCCTTTCGAAGCGGCCCCACTTCTCACTCGCATAGGTGATTCTATGTCTCAAGAGCATCATCACGACTCTGAGTTCTCCTTACGAATCATTAAAAGTTTTGCGTAAAAAATGATTTCAATTAAGTAATTTCCAATTACTGTGCTCGGTTTAACCGATTATTGAAGATCAATACCGACAAAAGCTTAACCTCGTCTCCATCACTGTTTGCATCATGGGAATAGGCTCGGGGTTTGACCCCCCCACAGTGACAACACTCACTCTTGTGATTAGGTTGTCCCATTGAACCAAGTTCTTGGGATCTCCAGTCATCATGGTTGGGTTTTCCTTCTCAAGAGCGTTTCCTCCACGGGCTTTAGCCTCATTCCCTTCGATGCTTGGCCAAATAACTCTCTGTTTAACCCTTTCGGGTAGCGGATCCGCTATTTATCTGCCGACTTTACGATATCGGGCACAATAAATATATTTGAGAGCAATTGTCTAATGGAATTATGACGTATATGTCTAAACATTCCATTATGCATGTTATACTGTGTTATACTGTGTTATACAGATTGATGGTCGCAACGTTGCATCAATGTTCTCAAACCAACAAAGTCCTCAGACTATCATTTCCTGCAGGAATAATTTTGTTAATCCAACATCTAAATTTAGATTGATTCTTTTGTGGACAACAGTTTCGCAAAGTGTCCCATTTCCCAACCTTTAACAAAGGTTTTCATGCCAAATGGGGGGTGCACCACTTATTTCTGCTTTAACCTTGTCTCTTAAAGAAAATCTTCAACATTTCATTAGATTTGATTTAATTTGGATTAAACCAAAACAAACTCATCAATCTTTGCACTAACACAGGTTTTGGCCAATTAGTAAAATCCTCGAGAAAATGACATAGCCATTCTGCATCTTCGGCACATTTCTCCAGTACAATAACTCAGACTTGATCGTCGATCTGGCTATGACTGTTTGTTTTGAGGATTTTCTACGACACTGTTCCACCTCGTAAGGTGAATACGTAACCCCTTATACTCAAGGTGGTAGTGTCTAATCGGATATAACATTCTATCACATAAGGATATCTCTTTGTGTAGACCATGATTACGAATATGTCTCAGATACCTAAGTACCCTGATTACCCCGTTCTAGTGGACAACACTAGGGTTGCTCGTATATCGATTCAATACACTTACAACGTGAGCGATATCTGGTCTAGTGCATGACATTAAGTACATAACACTTCCAATAATTCGAGCGTACTCAAACTGGGAAAAACATTCTCCCTTATTCTTTGAAATTACTTACTCGTATCTATTGGAGTACTGACATCGTTCTTGTCATCTTTGTTGAATTTAGCCAAATACTTGTCAGTATATGAGTTTGACTTAGAATGAGACCTTATGATGATCTAATGAGTTTTAATCCAAAGATCACATCGGCAAGATCCATGTCTTTCAGGTCTATACTCAAATTCAACATAGGTCCAGTGGACCGGACCACCTCATCGTTATTTCCAACGATTAGCATGTCATCAACGTAAAACGTTTTTCATACTTATTTATTTTGAAACATTTCTCCAATAAAGCGCTGTCAAATTTATAAAGCCATTATCTAGGCATCTGCCTAAGACTATACATAGATTTGACAAG
Organism: Clarkia xantiana subsp. parviflora; assembly: GCA_036873135.1. Lineage (NCBI taxonomy): Eukaryota > Viridiplantae > Streptophyta > Magnoliopsida > Myrtales > Onagraceae > Clarkia > Clarkia xantiana. Next base: position 37,488,915 of record JAPTYO010000004.1, read on the forward strand.
CTTACAGACTTTCTTTTCCTGCTCTCGCGCAGAGAAACCCTCAGGTTGTTCCATGTAGATTTCTTCCTCTAAATATCCATGTATGAAAGTTTTTTTCACATCCATTTGATGTACTTCTAGAATTTGCAAGGCTGCAATCGCAAGCACCATCCTTATGAATGTGATTCTAGTTACTGGAGAATATGTATCAAAATAATTCCACCATTCCTTTTATCTATAATCTTTTATGACAAGTCGGGCTTTGTAATTATCAATTGATCCATCTTCTTTCATATTACGTTTGAATATCCACTTGTAGCCTAACGGTTTGTCTCCAGGCGGAAGATCCACCAGCTCCCAAGTCTGGTTCTGCAAGATGGACTCAATTTCACTATTGATTGCCTCTTTTCATAGAGGTCTCTCAGAAGAGTTTACGGCTTCGTGGTAAGTCTAAGGTTCGGCTTTAAGCATATAGGTAAAATTAAACTGGACCATAGGATTTTTCAATCCTCGCCTTTTACTCATCATGGGCTCGACCTCAACATGCCCTCCATGTTCTCGGTCTTGACTATTTTTCCTCTATAGCCTCATATGCTTGCCTCTCCTCTAGACTTAGCCAAAAATACATTTTCCAAAGAAATATGCATTTATTGATTACATTAACGTATCTTTGTGTTTATTTGACACTTTCGGTTCAAATCGATACACGTTACTATTCTGAGCAAACCCTATGAAAATGCAATCAACGGTTTAGGGAATGTATGCGTCTTTTGTATAGAGGAATCATAACTTTTAGCAAGACACCCCCCACATTTGAAATCACAACTCAAACAGAGTTTATCTTCCTTTTTATGGGTTACCTTATTCAAAAGGTAATTGCTAGTTAAAATAGCTACCCATATTAATCATAACTCTAAAATAAACATGGTCTCAACCATATTATTTAATTTCTTCCATAAAATTTAACGTGTTAACACACGAGTTTGGTATAAAGTTATTACCAATTCTCAACCACATCATCATTGATCCTCGAATCATCCTTTTATTATTGTAGATCCTCAGACCATCAACACATCAACAAAATTTTGTTTTTTTTTTCTTAAACCAATATGAGATCAAATTTGGCCATTAGACCGTCCCGTTTTTCAAACGCTATGATCCTCAGACCAATAAAAGGCATCGACCTGTTGCACCGCAAGTGCCAAAACAACATTTTTTTTTAAAGGAAATGCTGCGGTTGGATTCATATTTTTATCTAATCCATGCCTAATGACAATCCATTCACCCACTAAGCCAAAACCTTGACCGTCGGCAACGTTAATAATACTAATCAGTTCAAAAAAATAAACTGGAAAACGTTGCCCGGTTGGATCGAAATCGCGACCCAACTAAATCGGGGTTTTATGCGGTGCAATGACTTCACAGATTAAATCGTGTTTAAGTCAACATTCTCTAAACAGAGAATAATTGTTGCCGCATTTCTCATCGCGAAAACTCAAGTTTTTATTTGTAAACCATGAATTTGTTAAATGTTTCATTTTTTCCTTTATCAAGTATACATAGCAATATTTCGTACTATCATCTACGAAAGTAATGAAGTACGTATTTTCCGCCTCGCGTTTGGACATATATTAAGTCGTAAACATCGCTATGTATTTAGACCAAGACGTTCGGTAATCCTTTCGACCGAATAAGTTTCGCTTCAACGCAAACTTCACATTTAAGTTCTTGATCTATTTTGATTTTAGGAATATGAAACATGTTAGATAACCTCTGCAAGGTATCATAATTAACATGTTCTAAATTATTGTGCGACAAATTCAGCACAAGAAGGAACATTCTTATCTCATGTTCACTTTAGGCACTACGGCCAATGCAAAACCAATTTTATTCATGTTTACTTTAGGCACTACGGCCATTACACTTAAATGAAAAATAATTCCATCTTATGACTTCAACTTCTGAAGTAAGTCTCGGCGACTTTCCGGCAACATAGACGGTATCCTAGACGAGTGTCCAACCCCGCGCCGGCATCTGCGATATCATAACTTGCAGAATAATCGTATTTATAGACAACATCAAGAAGATTGTAGTCTTTCTCAATTTAAGAGTTGTTTGCCAAGTGATAGCTACATTCTCATTGAGTAGCGTTCAAACATCGGACTTATGACCAACCCCCTTAGATTTATTAGAAGTCCGAGTATTTGGTACCCGACCCCACAATAGTAATTAATCCGGAACCTCAAATTCGGATTACTGAAATTCAAATACCGATTTGAATATCTGATTTCAGTAATTAAGTTTCATCACTTCAATTACAAAAATCAAAATTTTTTTTTCTTTATGTTGGACAGAAAATAAACCTGGACACGGTTAAACTCGGTTTTAACAAAACCAGACTCACACGGAGCTAACCTTCTGAGTAAACACTCATGTACATTTATCGCGGCATACATACGTGCCAAGGTTTAGGTGTGTACAATCGATTCGTTGATTCACACGTACATTTATATCAAATGTAATACTCAGTGTTTAGACAAGGAAATAAAATTCCATAACAGTTGTCACACACACTCAATCGGTTTTAACCGATTTCTTAATCCAATTTTCAACAATGGATTCAACGACCCCATAAGCCTCAACGGCTAAGGTGGGTCAAGTGACCAAAGCCTCCTTATCAAACAGACTCAAAACATTGACCATCTCGATTGGTCATAATAGTCTCAACGACTTAGCGACCTCAACGGTCCTAATAGCCTCAACGGCTTTTGACGACTTTACCAGTCTCGACGACCTAAATGGCCTTAGCGATTTTATCAGTCGCATGTGCTCTCGAGCATGTTCACATTTTCAACATCATTGTTCGACAATATTTGTGAACTTTTAGAGAATAAATAATTTTCTCCAAAAAATTGAATCTCAAAATTCAATTAAGCATCCTCTCATAAAACCAACAAATAAAAATTGCCTTAAGATTGTTGGAAATATTGAGGGTAAATATGCAAATTTGCAAAGTCCGAGGACCAAAATGCAATATTCTAAAATTCAATGACTAAAAAGAAATTAGTCAAATTTCAGATACTTACAAGTAACTATACCAGTTAACATGCAAAATATAGGCAACACCGAAATTATACGTAAAATCGACACAAAACGAATACGTATTTTTTATACTGAGGCCCGTGCTAATCACAGTCTCCTTAAGGCAATTTCGCCCCTCCCCACCCTCGGGTTATGCAAAGGGGTTTATACAAGGGGCGATCACCTCCCAGGATTCAACAGTGTCATCGAATCGTGTTATGCATGCAACACGCTCGACCGAACCGAACCCGATACCTGAACTCAAACAAAGGATGAGAAAATATAATTGGATCCCAAGATTATGGGTTCCGGAAAAATTGAACCCAACCAAGAAGGTAGAGATTCCATTTCTCATTGTTATAAAAATGTGAAGAGGAAACTTCTTTATATAGGAGATGAGAATGAAGGATGAGAGTAATCTATTCGATGTGGTATAAAGTTTTCACCAATTTCATTCACAAAACAAAAAAAATGGGCTTGAGTGGGCTTGAGTAAAATAATCAAATAAGCCCAAAAATTAGCTTAAAAATAATTCAAATAAAATCAAGTCCAATTTGTCTAACAATATATGGTCAGTATGTGTGTCGGCGTTTGAAATCCTACTTTTTTTGTCATGGCATGGATGAGGCTAGCCCTAGCTAGCAATGAAGCTGTTCTAGGAGCCCAGAACAGGTGTAGTTGTGAATGATCTTCTTGATGGAGACACTACAAGAAAACACGTTAAATGTTTTTATACGGCTTTCTAACTTATTAATCTCTGTTCTGAAACTTATTGTACGTGTTTCAATTATGTTCTAATGGTAATAGTTATTCTTTTTACTGGTGACAACTTGGCTTTGTCAATCTACGATTTGAGTTCGTGTAATTAGTGTTTGGAATAATATCAACCTTAAGAAGACAATGAGTTATTGAATATTAACGTGTTATTATTGGATGAGGGTTTCACACAACTGTGTTCACACTTCACATAGGTGTGTTATGTATTTTTTTTTTTTTTTCATATTGATTCTAAAATGTTGAAATATTATGATTTTACATCATCTATTTATAGTATTATATTAAACTTTGATAATTTAGCAATATGTAATGCTTACACTGTCATATTTAATAATTTTATTCCACTATTTATGTTAAATTATTTAATTATTGTACATGTACATATAATATGTGTGTTTAGGTATATATCATCATAGTATAATTTAGATCGATTTTCATAAAAATTATATCAACTTCTAATTAGTAAAATAATAATCATATAATTGTTTTTAAATAAAATTATAATTTATTATTTATATATAATATTATACTTATTAAAACAAAAACAAAAAAATGTTTTGCGCTAAAAAACAATTGGTTATATAAATATAGTTATAATAATAAAATTAAAAATGTAAAAAAAAAAAACTTAAAATTACGAGCATCATAACTTTAATAGATCATATTTATACATTTTTTAGGCCAGATTATATTCAAGCATAATAACTTCCAATTTGTTAGAAAAATCATAATAACTTAAAATATCTTATTTAAAAAATTATGTTATGCTTTTTTTATAAATATAATTATACAAACTGTATTTATAATATAAAATTATAGTAATTTATAATAATCAAATGAACGTATGCTTTCTTTAAATTATTAATTCGGGAAAAAAATATATTAAGATATACTAATCTAATATATATATTGTAATAATAAGTAGCTATATATTAACTATTAAATGTGATTGGCCATATTTGGGGTTGTGACTGGAAATGTGACCTTTTTTTTTTGCCAGCGTCCTAGATCATTAATAAATGTTATAAACAGCAAATAATAATAATAATAATAATAATAATAATAATAAATTTTGCACAATAAATGTTATAAACAGCAAATAATAATAATAATAATAATAATAATCAATTTTGCACAATAAATGCTATAAAGTATAAACAACAAATAATAATAATAATAATAATAATAATAATAATAATAATAATCAATTTTGCTTGTGCAAATTTAATCTCGACAGATTTATATGGACATCAGGGTGACTCTTTCGACACAAAAAAAAAAAAAAAAAAAACAAAACCATGCGACTCTATGCACAAAGTTGACCAAATTTACCGAGCTTTCTTGATTTGATCTTACAATAAGAATAGGAGATTTTTTATAGAACAATTTTACCATTAATAATTTCACTCAATAATAATTAAAAAAAAATATTGCCTAGAAGGGGAAAAAATAAGAATATATGTGAATTATTATTTATTTAATATCACTAATCCTTGCTCCGTGCGGAAATCTATTATGATGAAAACTTTGTGCTTTGTGCGGAAATTCTTTAAAAATATATTTTAAAAGAATGTATACATTTTATTGTTTATTAGTTTATTACTGTAGTGTACATATCTTATACAACATGATATATAATGTTGATTACATCACTACAATTAAATGTTTTAAATAATAATTAGTATTAAATACTTTAATTAAATTAATATATTATTATTAATTAATTTTCTATCTAAAAGTTACATTAAAATTTTCAAACAACATAATTTTTAAATTTAATTTGGAAGTTTCTCCGCGCGGTGCGTGGGGTTAGTGGCTAGTTAGTTTTTAAAGGAACTTAATTTCGCTGAAGTAACCTATTTTAGAAATTCACTCTAAAGAGAGGTGAGGTTATGTGTTTTTAGGTAAGTTACTATGCTGCTACTGTATCAAGTTGGCAGGCATCTTTAAAAAAAAAAAAAAAAAAAAGTTGGCAGGCATCTCATCTCTATATGTATGAACGCATCACGATTCTGCTTCTTCTCTTCGCTTTCCTTGCTTACTTACTCATCTTGTTTGAAGTTTTTCTTCCTCAGCAACAACTTTTTCACACCACCAACGGGAATCACATTGATCTGATTAGTCTGGCTGGCAACATCAAGATCCGCCTGAATTGGTAAATCTGGAACCAGCATTTTGGATTGCAACCTCTGTCGCCGTGTGTCATGGAGAACAACTACTTTATGAACGCGTGTTGGCAGGCATTGGATATGAATCCATCCCAATCCCAATCCCAATCCCAATCCCCTGATTGCTTCTACAACAACTCCAATTGGGAGAATTCGCCGTTAGATCAATCCGCCCAGCACTTCGAATCCGCGCTCAGTTCCATGGTGTCGTCTCCGGCGGCCTCCAACTCCAACGTCTCCGGCGACGCTCACATCATCCGGGAACTGATCGGAAAAATCGGGCATTCCAGCGCCGCCACGTCATGCTACTCCACGCCTCTGAACTCGCCTCCCAAGATGAACCTCCCAGCGAGGGATCATCTGCAGGTCAAAGAGAGCTTCCCGAAGCTAACGCCGGTGAACTCCAGCGTAGCCGAGCTTTCCGCGGATCCCGGATTCGTTGAACGCACCTCCCGGTTCTCATGTTTCGGAAGCCGGAGCTTCAATGGAAGAACGGCGCCGTACGCTCTGAGCAACAACAACAACACTAACTTCAACAACAGCAATATTAATAGTAATAATCTCGAGTTTCCGTATGGATCGAGTTCTTCCATGAGGCTGTCTAGGGTTTCGAGCAGCCTATCATTAAAGGCGCTCGCCCCCCAAATTCAGAAGAATCCTGAAATAACTAATTCCCAAGAGGTTTCTTCAGTCTCCGAACAGAACCATAGTGGTGAAATCGCGGCCAAGCCAACGAACGACTTGAATTCGCGAAAGAGGAAAGCCGTTACCAAGGGAAAAGCCAAGGATTTTGGAACAATTAAGGTATACATTGCCATTGCCACCATTTTTTTAGTACTGTTATATATCCTTTTCGTTTCATTTAGTCTAATGTGATGTTCTTTTTCCTCCTAATTCAGGATTCAAGTGACATTAGTGACGTCCCGAACACAAAACGGATCAAGAACGGAGTGTATGGAATCGAGAATGATACTGTAAAAGCAGAGGAGGATGATGATTCGAAGAAGCCTGCAGAACCTTTCAAGGACTACATTCATGTTAGGGCGAGACGCGGTCAGGCCACCGATAGCCATAGTCTTGCTGAAAGGGTAAGTATAAATTCGAGGTGGACATTCATTTGAGATTGAATTTGGAGTTGATGATGAGATGAATTATTCAGGTAAGAAGAGAGAAGATCGGTGAGCGAATGAAGCTGTTGCAGGACCTCGTCCCGGGATGCAATAAGGTGATCGGAAAAGCTGTCATGCTTGATGAAATCATTAACTACGTCCAATCTTTGCAACGCCAAGTCGAGGTAATAAACGTTGAGTTTTTCAGTAAAAAGTAATTTCCTACAGATATCATCATTTTGGGTGGCTGCAAGAATAAGAATAAGAAGAAGCTGAAAAATTAGGTTGGAAATGCAGTTTTTGTCAATGAAGTTGGCTACTGTGAACAACACCACCATGGAGTTCTTCAACATGGAAGCTGTCATGTCGTCCAAGGATGTAAGTTTCAGAAATTAATGTCTGCTCTGCTCTGATGAGATGGTGTTTCCATTAAACTAATTAATGTCATTTCAGATGTTTGAGTCTTCCTCAGCAGCAGTTTTCCATGGCTCTGCCGTGGAGCCACCTCCCTTCAATGATGTGCGTCACTTTTCACCTTCAACTTCACTTTTCTAACATAATATGTTCACTCACTCAACTGCACTGCAGTACCAGAATTTGTATGGAGGGGATCTCCAAACGATGGTCGAGATGGGTTTCGGTCAGAATTTGCAGCAACAATCGGCGTCCTTCGGTTAGTAAAACCATACTACTTTTCTTTCTGACTAATAATGGTAAAACAGTAAATTAAAACCACATTGGATAATATAATATCCTTAGGTTCAAGCTCCATCGCCTCTCAGATGAAAACGGAGCTATAACGATGATGTTTGTTGACCCGACCGAGACCGCTGTATATATACCAACCAAGAGACACGATTAAGATTAGGGCATTTGCTACAAATAACCGAGACCCAATCCGAGGAGGATATATATATTTGCTTCCTTGATTCAATTCTCTTTTGTAATATTAATTATTATTATTATTTCGAGATTAGTACATACATATATATATATTTTCTGAGAAGGAGGTTTTGCATTTGTTCTTCTTTGCAATGTATAATCCAAAGTTAAGTACGTGATTGTATTTTGTAATATAATAATTGAAGAAATATCTAGATAAGATCTTTCCCTTGCCTATCTATCGTTTTCACCCTATCTTTTCGACATTGCATATCAGGGACACACTATGACAAATCATATTTGATTACGGGATTCCCTTGCGGAAAATGACAACTGTATATAATGAGAGTTACACTAAAATGAAATCTATTTTATTTGTTGTCCAATTTTTCAATTCTTGGATTAGGTACATTAAAATTTATATAATGTTTAAAATTTAATAAAACTTCTCTCACGAGACGAGATATAAGATTTTTCTCTCTTGAATTAACCGTTGTAAATTTGATGCATTATATATTAGTGTACTTTTACTTATCTCATAATACGCATAGTATTTTGTTGTGGTGATAATGTTTAGTGCTTAATCATATGATGTCCTTAATAATTATTGTAACCAGCTGGATATGTCGGGAAAATTAGCCTTTAATTTTCCTGTCACCAAGTCTGATCTAAATGATTATTAGGACTTTTGGCTTATATATAAATAAATAAATAAATTGAGGTCAAGTCCAGGATTTATGGCATATGTTAAGCTCTTCTTATTATTGGTTAACCCATCTCCCAAACACATCATTAGTGAAAGACACGTTTTAATTTTTTATTACTTTCTCTAGTAGATTTTGATGATATATAAGGTACCATTCGTGCTATATTCATATTCATATGGATTCTATGAAATGGATTCTATAAATAACTACTTATTAGTAATTACTATTCTCATACTTTTAGAAGTAAAACAAGAGTCATACCGTAGTGAGATGATTACTTCTATCAATGTGGAGTAGTAGTGATTAGACAAAAATGATTAACTTATGAGATGTAGCCTTGTAGGTGGTAGACTTTTATTTTTCGGCTCGCTTATCATTTTTATTTATTAAATTATTATTATTTCAAAAGAGGCCTTTGTTCCCTTAATTTAAAATAATAATGGTTAAAAAAGTAAAAGTTATCTCGCCCACATTCACAACATAATTAATAATATATTATTAGTATGAAACAAAAATTGGCGAGGACAGAAAAAAAAATATGTCATGCATAAAATAAAATCAACAACAATTTAAGACTCGAGTAATACAATAAAAAAATGTTCATAATTCACATTTATCTTTAACGGATTAAGTACAGATAAATAGTTATTTCAAAATCCAGTGATAATATTTTATCATCATCATGAATGATAATAACAAATAAATATTGTTAACAGATAATTAATTTATTTTAAGGAGAATATATAATCCACAAATAGTAAGAACCTTCTAAATAATTATTGGCCGAAAGAGTCCATATGGGAAGTTAAGTAGTAAAATAGAATTTTATTATTTTAGAAGATATATATATAATTTCAAAATATATCCATGGAAAGAATCCCAGCATGGAAGCCTTAGTAGTGGAGTTGAGGTTTATGAGAAATAACGAAGATAATATTGCCTCATGAGTAAACCTTAGCCTCTCAAAATTGTATTAGCTAGCTAGCAAGAAATAGATTACTTGTTTTAAAATCATTAAAATAGCAACAACCAAATGTGTATTGTCAAAAAAGGTCTAAATATGAATACAAAATGTGGTACAAACAATTCTTACTCTGGTGATTACGAGTTTAATTCCGGCTAAATTATGAGTTCAAGCAGTGTTTTCCATTTAATGGGATGGGTGTACAAAATCTTCTCACAGGGGAAAATACTTAAGCTGTATAGTACTAGCTAGTACCTACAATAAAATCAATTAAAAACTATGGAATTTCTTTAGAAATAAAGAAAATAAACTCATAAAATATTGTAAACATTAACTCTACTGAAGAAGTGAAGTATGTCATTTCTATACCAAGGGTATTTTCTACAAACTTTCATATATATAATTTAATAGATAGAGTAGCCGATCTGAAATGTTAGGTAGGACACCCTTGGCATTGAAATGGAGTAGATGAATGAATGTGCGGAGTCCCTCGTTAATGTCCATATTTAGGGTTAACAGGTCTTTTGGTCCATGATATTTGACTATTTTTGAATTTTTGTCCATAATATTTTTTTTCCTAGTTTTAGTACCATATGTTTGCAGATTTTTCTAGTTTTGGTTCGACCGTTACATTCGATCCATTTTTTTACATCTGCAAGTCACTTGATCCACCCTAAACTTTCAATTTAGTCCCTCTAATACTTTCCTAACTTTTTTTTATTCAATTTAGTCCCGAAGTTTCAAAATTGACCCCAATGTCCAATTGAAAATTTTAAACTTCAGGACTAAATTGAACAAAAAAAAAGTTAGGAAGGTATTAGAGGGACTAAATTGAAAGTTTAGGGTGGATCAAGTGACTTGTAGATGTAAAAAAATGGATCGAATGTAACGGTCGAACCAAAACTAGAAAAATCTGCAAACATATGGTACCAAAACTAGGAAAAAAAACATCATCCAAAACTCAAAAGTAATCAAACATCATGGACCAAAAGACATGCTAACCATTTTATTTACTATATATATATTATATATAGAGATTACTGGAATGTAAATGGAGATGGAAATGTATTATGTGTCCATTTATGACACATGCATTAATTAACTTCATTATTTTCATGTTATTTCAAAACTACTTTAATGGCTCATCAATACCACTATACTATGAAACTAAGGGTTAATAATCTATAGAAGGTTTGAATTTTGACTCATGTAAACTTGGGAGGTCTGAATTTTCAAAAGTTAATTTGGAAGGTCTGAATTTTCAAATTTGTTGAACTTTAGTTTTCCGTCCATTTTTACGGTTAAATTTAACAGAATTGTGTGAAATGACACTTTTACCCTTTTTTCCGGAGCTTTGAACGGCTTTGGCGGTCACTGGCGGTGTTTTCCGGCAAAGAAGAATGCTTTTTTTTTGCTTTGAAGGGGCATTTTCGTCTTTTCAGGTCAAGCATGTGAGGGGCAAACTTTGGTCAGAGGGCGTTTTCGGGATTTAAGTTTATTTCCGGTTACATGCCAAGCATGTGACCAAATTCCGTTAATTTTAACGGAAAAAATTGACGGAAACCTCTTATAACAACAAAGTTGAAAATCCAAACCTTCTAAATTAACTTTTGAAAATTCAGACCTCTCCGGTTAACACGGATCAAAATTCAGACTTTTTATAGGTTATTAACCCTAAAACTAAATAATCATGACAACATCAATTTTTTATTGAAATAGTAACTTATATAATATAATAGGTATTAATTAGTGTTTTGCAGACTGATTTATCTCTAAAATTAAATATATATATATATATATATATGTATATTTAAGTTATATATTTTTTTTATTAACTAGTTATTAATGATATTTTGGTGGATATTAAAATTATAAGGTATTATACAATGACGTTGAAGTTGATATGAAAATATGAAAACTCGTCGAGAATAATTGTAAATTTTAATGCATATACTTTTGTTGGAATAATAATATATTGAATGTGTATGCTAGTTAATTATAAATATATATATAGTTACGACTTGGTAATAAAAAGAAATTAGTAAAATTCAGAGAACCCTCATTTTAAAATTTCTGCCTCCGCCACTTTCATGTACTAGTTGTTTTTATATAGCTTTGACTTATATATATATTATATATATATACACTAATCACTTAGCCACCCATTTTGCAAAATTCTATTTTGATAATAATTTATATATTAATATCAAAGATTCACGCTTTCTACATAAATTTATTTTAAGAATTAACATAATACAAAATTTATATATATTTTATTAATGATTAATTTAATATAGCTACGTAAGTTCGAAATGTATTTACTTTTAAATTAAAATGAAAATATTTTTTATAAATTAAAATATTGTATAAAAATATAGGACTATTTGATTGCAATATTCAAAAATAGATAGTATTATTATAGTAAATAAAAGTAATAAATATATCTTTAGACTTAAAATTAATATAATATTATTTAATGGTGTTAATTAATTTGAAACATTTTACAGCTCAAGATTAATAGTTGTATCACATTACACAATATTACGTATTTAAAACTATAAACTGTAAAATTATAATTTTAGTATTCGAAATTACATATTTCGTCGTATATCATTATCTAATTTAATAAAACAACTTATATCTCTTTATATATATATAATATAGTCTTTTTATTTATATTTATAAAATTACGAATACTGAAGACTATTCTAATGAAGGTTCTATTATTGCTCTATAGATTAGAGATTGATTGGTGTTTGTATAGTTGTTTATTATTGACGCAGAAGATGCCTTTGCCTCCCATTGTGGCTGTTGGATGCAGTACCTTTTACAATACCTGTTGCAATTACTATATTATACTCATGTAAAGTGTTAGGTGACAGTCCTGTCCAAAAAATATTCAAAATAATACCCTCTGCTCTAATCATACTGTATTAGATTTAATCCCCACTCTAGAATTTACACTCATACCCCTCTCACTTCCCTAAAATCACATTCCTACCCTCTCCCTCTCTTCTCTGTATGGTTTTATTTTATCGTACTAGAGCCGAGAGGCAACTTTAAAGACATTTATTATTTATTATATTATTATTCCATTATTTTATAGTCTAGTAGTAAAATTGCTAATTATTCTCGAATTGTAGGAGATGAGGGCACCAAAAGGGTGAAAGTACCTTGAGGTGTAGGTGGTACCGGCATACCAACCTGAGTTCTTATCGATTCTCTATGGGCTAATAATAGCGCATCCAAAAAAGCCATGAGATCCGGAATTACTCGATGATTCGTTGACGGACCACCTTGATGGGGCATTGTATAAGATGGAAACTCCATAAGGAGAAGGACCATAAGAGAGCATTTCATACGAGGAAATTCTGTAAGAGGGCATCCCATATGGAAATCCATGTGACGGTGCGGGACCACATGGTGGTACCTCCCGAGTGGTCCGATGCGAATCAAAAGGGGTTGATGCTGAGGAAGATATATCTCCTGGAGCGCGAGATGGTCCATCTTGACGGTTAGTCGGACGAGATGGACGTTAGTGATGGGTTTCGCTATAGCCGTTAGGCCCTTTAACGACGAGTAAATGGTGAATAGGCCCATTGGGCCCTAAAAGAGGTCAAGAAGACCAATGCGAAGGGTCCCGACAAGAGGAGTCCCGATAGCGAGAGGTCCCGACAAGGTCGGTCCCGACAAGCGAGCTGGATGCTTCCGATGAGATGCCTTTAAGTAGGCCCCGATGAGATTGCCTTTAAGTAGGCCCCGATGATGAATCCCTGAGAATGTTGGCCCTGTCAAGATGATGAGGGGCCCCGAGCGGTGACACAATGAGCTAACTCTGGAGTCCCCGATATTGGTCGGGACTTGCTATCAGAGGTTGAGGCCGAGAAACGCGCCCACTATCAGAGTAGTAAGGAAGTGGCCCGAGATAAGTGGGATCGTGGCCGAGATAAGCGCGGATCGTGGCCGAGATACGCGGAGCGTGGCCGAGATACACGGAGCGTGGGCTAACTGCCCCAGCGGTTCACCAGGTAACTGAGGTAACTCTTCTCCTATAAAAGGGCAGAAGTTACCTCAGATCAGACACGTTTTTATATACTCATACTCTTGCTTGCCAGTTTGATCGAGATACTCATTTAAGCATCGGAGAGGGATTCTGGGTCACTGTCCGGTCTATTCCCCTCTTGCAGGATTACGTGGAGCGAAGGACCTTGGATTTCCGTCAAGACCGTACCGGAGTTCCAACCGTGATCCAACATTGGCGCCGTCTGTGGGAATCGTAACGAAAAGCCGAATATGACTTCTACTCGTTCAAGGGCGGCTGGAAAGCAGAAGAAACAAGGACAATCTGGTGGTTCCCGTCACCCTGTTGGAACTTTGAATTCGGGGCTGCCGGAGCGTGCTGTGGACCAAAATCCCCCTGCTGAGGTTTCCCGAACAGGGGGGCACAATGAAGTTCCTGAGGATACTGCTCAACACCAAGAGAATAGGGAGGAGGATGCTCCTCCAAACGCGGACCTGGCGAAGGCTGTGGCGGATGCCATGCCGATGTTCTTGGAGGCCATGAAGGCTCTCCTAGAGCGGAGAGAGGCTGCCAAGAGGCAGGAGGAGGCTGCCAAGAGGCAGGAGGAGATGCCTCCACCGAGGGAGGTTCATAATGAACAGGAGACCCAACCAAGAAAACGGGACAAGGGCAAGGAGCCCGCTCAGGCGGAGCGATTTGTGATCGATGGGCCTGGACCGGTGCAGCATAGGACCATTCCCCTTAATGGTCCCATCACCCCCGACCAGGTGGTGAAGATCGTGAACATTTGCATGGGGGACCAGAAGCAGATGATGTCGGAACTGAGGGATCGATCCACTCATCCCTTTGTTCCCCGATTGATAGACACCCTCGCCCCACCAGGGCTGGGTATCCCCACGATTAAGGAGTATGATGGCGAGGGAGATCCAGTTCGTCATGTCCAGAAGCACCTCATGGCTTGTCTAGGCAGAGCCCCGAATGACGATATTGTGTGTGTGTTATTCCCAGGTACACTTGGTGAGAGGGCCCTGACATGGTTCTTCAGCCTGCCCCCAGGATGCATCTCCAGCTGGGCTGATATGCACGACCATTTTATTCAGCAGTGTTAGGTTCCGGGTCTAGGGTCAACGGGCGGTCGGCTCTAGTCTCGTTCCTCACTGGAGATGTTGTGGATTCGGTGTTCTCGGGTTGTGCTGTCCTAGCTCGTGTCCTTGCGTCCTTAGCTTCTCTTCTCTTCTCTTCTCACCCTGCAAGAGGGGCAGTACCAGGCACAGAGGGGGGGGGGGTGGTGCCTGATGAACCCTCTCCGATGCCTAAGTCAGTACGGTTTTAGAGAGATAAAGCTAGAGAGATGTCAGAGCAAAATTATGCAACTTGCCAAGATGATCAAATGAATAGTGGAGGTGTGGTATTTATTGGCAACGATGTCATTAAGGTGGCTTAATGACATCGTTAACCTTTAAACACAGTTAATTAACCTTTATGTACGTAATTAAGACCTTAGGATACGGAGAAGGTTGGCGGAAATAAACCGAGTATAGGAGTCCGAGAATGGTGCCGGGGCCCTTGGGGGAAGGAAAATCCGACCCCCAAGGGTAGGGGTTGGGTGAGGCCACCCAACCCCTCCTAGGGGTTGGGTGAGGCCACCCAACCCCTCCTAGGGGAGATAGGGTTGGCCGACCCGATCTCCCCTAGGGAGATCGGGTTGGCTGACCCGATCTCCCCTAGGGGAGGTCGGGTGTGGCCACCCGACCTCACCTAGGTGAGTCTAACTTGGCCGGACGAGCGCTTCGGCCTCGTCCGGACCGTTGGTGTTTTCGCGAAGTGTTCGGGTTTAAGTTTCGATTTACAATCATTAACGGGGTGATAAAAATAAAACGATTCGAAAGTCAACGGGTTCAAATTGGGCGTATATCCATCACATGCCCCCGAGTCAACCAATGGCCTAACCCTTGATTGACTCTATTTTAGGATGGTATGACACGCGCAATTTGAAACCGGGGTTTTACCTTTCGTCTGAATGCTTGCTTACCCATGGATGTGTGCCTCTGACTCTGCCCCCTGCCTTATGAGATAGAGGAATTGTAAACGTCAGAGTAGCACGGACGCGTGTCTAAGCACGCGTCCGTCTGAGGTGGGAGTAATAAATCTATCTTTGCTACGGGCGTATACTCGAAAAATACACGCCTGCATAAGGATGCAATACGAATACAACTAAGCGATTCATGCTTCAATTTCACGCCGGGATTTTACCTAAGTGGAGAAAATTTTAATTTTGGTCTGAAAATTTTTCTAAGTATGGGATGCTCAAGAATAGACCTATGGGATGTTAACTACGGTGAGTGTGAGTTTAACCGTGGTTAAAGGGAGCTAGTCTATGAATCTGTCCCTTAAAATTTTCCTTTCTAAAAATCAACGGTGTCGATTTGGCGGCTTTGGAAAAACCCTAATCCTTTGTACTATAAAAGGGTTAGTGATTACCTCATTCTCGTTGTCCTTTTCTCTTCTTTCTTTTTGACGGTGGGATTTCTGGTCGGACTTACTTTTCGGGGCGCGCGTCGCATTGAGGTACGTGTCTTTTCTTTTGTGTAAGCATTGCTTTTGGGGATTTAATCCCGCTTCTCCCTCGATTGTTTCTTTACTTGTCTCGTTTTTGATTTGTGGGTCTTCATGGTGATACAGTCCTGTTTGATTCATCCTCTTTCCATCTTCTTGACCCCCTGTTTCTACTTACTGGCGTGTGGGGTCTTCTATCCTGGGATTATGACTATCTCCCCTTGCCCCTTGCCTCTGCCTGTTGGCCCGTGGGGTCTCTCTATGCTGGGGGTTATAACTATCTCCCCCGCCCCCTGCCTCTGCATGTTGGCCCGTGGGATCTCTCTATGCTGGGGGTTATAACTATCTCCCCCTGCCTCTGCCTGTTGGCCGGTGGGGTCTCTCTATGCTGGGGGCTATAACTATCTCCCCCTGCCCCCTGCTTCTGCCTGTTGGCCGGTGGGGTCTCTCTATACCCTCTTTCTATTCTTACCTTTTGATTCTGTATTTGTCGTTTTAGGAGAGTGAATTTCCTCTTGTCCTTACTATCCCTTTTCTGTTTTTCTTGGGCTGAGCTTGCGTTTTTTCGATCGACAGATTTCTCCGTTGATTGATGAGGAGTAAGAGGCCGGTACGGGTGGGAGTAGTTAACTCTGGGACCGGACCTTCGATTGCAAAAAGATCGGTTTTTTATGGTGCGGGGAGGTGTCCTCTAATTGGAGGTAAGGGCGGTGGTGATGTTAGGGTACCATCTTCTTTCTATATTGATGCCCCCCAATCGAGGGTCCGGGAGCCATGTTTTCCTTCTTCTTTGTTTGGTAAGTCCTCGAATGTCTGAGTTTCCTTAGTGTATATTGGTGTTTACTCCATACCTTGTTGTAGGTAGACTTCGTCTTCCGCGTTTGAGTCGGAAGGAGTTGTCTCGTCCTCCTGTTGATGGAATTGTTGGGTCTGAATGGGCGCCTTATTATGGGCGTGGGGCTCGTTTTGACAACCAATCTTCTTTGCAAACTCCTGAGGTTGGAGTTCGTGTTCTACAGTCTGCTGTTCCTCCTGTTGATCGTGTGTCCCCTTCTAAAGGGTCGGAGGCTGCTTATGAATTGGCTCGTGATGTGTTGGCTCGCTATGCTTCTGTAACTTTTCTTAGTCGTGTTATCCTTTAGGACATTTCTCTTTCGTGCGTTATCTGTCTCATCCTTTGTTTTTATCGCAGGGTATTGCCGACCTTGTTAATTTGTCCACCCTTGTTATTGATCTTGCTGAGGAGAAGAAGGTGCACGAGGACACTTGTGTCTCCCTTAACTCCAAGCTTGTTAGTTGTTTGGAGCATAGTCGTATCACAGATTTGCAGTGCCAAGATTTGGAGAGTCGTATTGCCTTTCTTAAAGAAGAGGTTGAAACCTTGAGACAAAAGTCTTATCGCGATGAAGTACTTCGGGCTGCTGAGTTGGTGTCTCTTGAGGAGATGTTTCGTGTGGAGTCGAAAGGGTGTGCTATCGCTGAGTATAAGGCTTCTTCCTCTTGCCAGGCTTCTATCGATGTTCGCTGCTCTGTGGCTAAGCGTATTTCTTTAAAGGCGATTCTTGAGCGTATGTACATGATTGCTCCTGACTTTTCTTTTTCTCAGCTTGGTGATTTGTCTGACTTTGCTGTTAGGCATATTGCGAAGATGAGGAAGTAGTACACCTATCTCTTGTGGTGGTCTCGCGAGTTTGTGATTTGAGGTTCTTCTTGTGGTGTCTTCTTATTACTGCTTTTGTTTGTGGGTTGCGGTTGTCTTTAGAGTTTGAAACTCCACCTTTCCTAGTTTTGCCATCTTTGTTTGGTACACTTGTCTTTACTCATGGTATATATGGCAGGGTAATTATCTCTCTCCTCATGATAACTCCCTATGCCTTAGTGTGTAGCTCTTTGGTTATGGACCCTTCTCTTGGTGTGTTTCCTTTACTTATTCTTCTTTCATGTTTTCCTTCATGCCATACCTGCTATTTCATTCAAGAAAAAACATTATGTGTTCTTCATATCACTTTACTTTGAAAATACTCTCTCATGGGATCCTTCTTAGTATGGTGTAATGCTTTCTTCTGATACCCTTTGAATGGTATGTATGGTATTGTTAGACCAAAGATACGTTCTTGGTGGGCGTCGAAATCTATTCACGAGACTGGCTATCGGAGGGCACTTAACGTTTCGCAGGATAGGCTCCCGGAGGGCACAGGTTAGACCAAAGATACGCTCCTGGTTGGCGTCGAAATCTGTTCACGAGACTGGCTCTCGGAGGGCACTTAACGTTTCACAGGATAGGCTTCCGGAGGGCACAGGTTAGACCAAAGATACGCTCCTGGTTGGCGTCGAAATCTGTTCACGAGACTGGCTCTCGGAGGGCACTTAACGTTTCACAGGATAGGCTCCCGGAGGGCACAAGTTAGACCAAAGATACGCTCCTGGTGGGCGTCGAAACTGGTAGTTTGAAATCTACCTCAAGATACGCTCTTGGGGGCGTCGAATCTGGTAGTGTTTTTTCTACCTCAAGATACGCTCTTGGGGGCGTCGAATCTGGTAGGTTGCAAATCTACCTCAAGATACGCTCCTGGGGGCGTCGAAATTCGTAGTTTTTGGAAACTACTCTCAAGATACGCTCTTGGTGCGTCGAAGGTCGTAGTATAGAAACTACTCTCAAGATACGCTCTTGGGGGCGTCGAAGGTCGTAGTATGAACACTACTCTCAAGATACGCTCCTAGGGGCGTCGAAATTCGTAGTTTTTGGAAACCACTCTCAAGATACGCTCTTGGTGCGTCGAAGGTCGTAGTATAGAAACTACTCTCAAGATACGCTCTTGGGGGCGTCGAAGGTCGTAGTATGAACACTACTCTCAAGATACGCTCTTGGGGGCGTCGAAGGTCGTAGTATAAACACTACTCTCAAGATACGCTCTTGAGGGTGTCGAGGGTCGTAGTATAAAAGCTACTCTCAAGATATGCTCTTGGGGGCGTCGGATCTGTTCGCGGGATAGGCTCCCGGAGGGCACAGGGTTCGTAGTTTTTAGAACTACTCTCAAGATACGCTCTTGGGGGGGTCGAAATCTGTTGTTGACTTGAAGTCATATCTGTGTAAGGATAACTTCATGATTATATCACCACATTCATTGGAAAATACCTTTGAAGGAAATTCTACTCCTTTAAGAGCGTTCATGTTTTTTGTACACATGGGGTGCCTTGGGGGGATCCAGACACCCTTTGGAGGAAATCAAAGATAGTTGTAGAGTTGGAGTAACTTCGTGAGTTCTCCTTCTCAAAAGTTGTTTTTGGAAAACTTAAACAATTATATATAATGACTTGAAATAACTTCAAGGATATGGTCTTTTGCTTGTGCTTTCTTCTTAGACGTAGTACTTCTTTAGGTGTTCCCCACTGAAGGTGTTTGTGGAGATATACCCATCCTCATCCTCGAGGCGGTAAGCATTTGCGTATGGAACCGACGCTATCTTATATGGCCCTTCCCACTTTGGAGATAATTTTCTGACTTGGTCTAAATGTGAGAATTCGTTCTTCCTGAGCACCAGTTCTCCTATGTGGAATTGCCTTTCCTTGACTTGGCGGTTGTAATATCTTGCGGATACCAAGCGCATTCGAGCCTGTGCTTCTTCTGAATTCCACCTTTTATCCTCCACCAGGTCTAAGTCTAAGAGCCTTGCTTTGTTGTTCTCGTGTTCTTCGAAGTACATGGTTCTTAGGGATGTACCGCCATTTCTGCTGGCGCCACCGCTTCGGTCCCGTATACTAGGCCAAATGGTGTTTCTCCTGTGGCTATCTTTGGTGTTGTCCGCACTGCCCATAGAACATTTTCCAGCTCATCTACCCAACTTCCCTTGGTAGCATGGAGTCGTTTCTTTAGGCCATCTAGCACTATTTTGTTTGCCGACTCTACTTGTCCGTTTGTCTGAGGGTGCTTTACTGATGCGAAACAGTGCTCTATATTCAGTCTTTCGCAATACCACTGCAGTTTCTTGCTCTTGAATTGTGGGCCATTGTCACTTATTATTGCTTTTGGCACCCCGTACCTCGAGACGATGTGAGATTGGATGAAATTGACGACTTGGTCGTCTGTTGTCTTTCCCATTGCCTTTGCTTCTATACACTTGGAGAAGTAGTCTATTGCTACTATTATGCAAGTCTTCTGGCCTTTTGTTCTTGGTAGGGGGCCTATCAGATCAATCCCAGACTGCGCGAATGGCCAGGCTCCCGAAATGGAGCTTAGCTTTGCCGCTAGGGCTGTTATATTTCTGGAGTACCTTTGACAGTGATCGCATTTTTGTACCAAGTCTGCTACTTCTTTGCTCATTGATGGCCAATAGTATCCTAGGTTGTAGACCTTTCAGATTATTGATCGTGCTCCTTCATGGCACCCCGCATCTCCTTCATGGAGTTCTGCAAGTACTCTCTCTGTTTCTGGGTATGTTATGCATTTGAGGAAGGGTGTGGAGTACCCTTTCTTGTAGAGTTCATTATCCATCACTGCGTAATTCCTGGCCATCCTTTCAATCTTGACTGCCTCTACCTTATCCTTTGGGAGTTTTCCTTCCATGATGTATTGACGCATTGGGGTCATCCAGGCCTCTGCTTCATCTATTACTAGAACTTCCATTTGTTCTATCACTGATTGTATCCTTTGCTCTACAAAGTGAACTTCTTTGCCTGCTTCTACCCCTAGGGCTAGTTTGCTTAAGGCGTCTGCCTCTTGGTTTTGTTCTCTTGGGACTGACTCAATGTCGAAGCTTTGAAAGCTCTTTATTAGGTCCCTGGCTTGCTGCAAGTACTTCTGCATGTTTTCGGACTTTGCAGTGTAGATTCCTTTCACTTGATTGACAACTAGTTGAGAATCGCACTTAACTCTTAGATGCTTTGCCCCTACTCCTTTGGCTATTCTCAGGCCTGTTATCAGTGCTTCGTATTCAGCCTCGTTGTTCGTTGCCTTAAAGGTGAGTGCCATGGCATAGCGCAGAGGTGTGTCGCTATTTGGTGGGTATAGTAGGAGGCCTGCACCTGAACCTCCTCCGTTGGATGACCCATCGGTATGCATCTCCCATAATTCTTCTGGTTGTTTCTCCTGACTACTACTTGCCTCGCTTGTAGTTTTGACTTCTCCCAAGTCTTCGTCTGGATTAATTCCGGTGAATTCGGCAATAAAATCTGCTAGAGCCTGCCCCTTTATGGCTGTTCTTGGGGCAAAATGAATACGAAACTCACTTAGCTCAATTGCCCATTTGGTCAGTCTTCCCGATGTGTCTGGTCTTTGGAGGAGGTGTTTCAATGGTTGGTCTGTGAGGACTGTTACTTCATGCCCATGAAACTACGGTCTCAACTTTCTTGCTGATATAATCAGTGCATAGAGGTACTTTTCTATTGGCAAGTAGTTGATCTCATACTTTGCCAATGTTTTGCTTACGAAGTATACCGACAATTGTGCAGTGTTTTCTTCTTTAATTAGCACTGAGCTTACTGCCACGTTGCTCACGGAGATGTAGAGGTAGAGGGGCTCCCCTGGTGTAGGCTTTGCTAGGGGTGGTAGTGTCTTTAGATGTTGTTTGAGTTGCTGGAAGGCTTCCTCACATCTTGGTGTCCATTCGAATTTCTTGTTTGCCCTTAGTACCTCAAAGAAGGGTAATGCCTTGTCTCCTATTTTGGATAGGAATCTGTTAAGGGCTGCCAACCTCCCGTTCAGTCGTTGAACCTCTTTGTGCTTCGTAGGTGACTGCATTTCTTCAATTGCCTGTAGTTTTTCGGGGTTTACCTCTATGCCTCGCTGGCTTACCATGAAGCCTAAAATTTCCCTGATTGTACCCCAAATGCACACTTTTTCGGGTTTAGGCGGACTTGGTATTGCCTCATCCTCTCAAACGTTGAGCGAAGGTTCTCCACATGGTCTTTCTTTTCTTTGGATTTGACGATCATGTCGTCCACATATGCTTCCATTGTCTTTCCTATCATGTCCCCGAAGATTTTGTTGACCATTCTTTGGTATGTCGCTCCAGCATTTATGAGTCCGAAAGGCATCACCGTGTAATTGTATATCTCGCTATCAGCGTAGAATGCTGTGTGAGGGGCGTCCTCAGGGGCCATTTTTATCTGGTTATATCTTGAGTATGCATCCATGAAGCTCATTAGTTGGTGTCCTGATGTTGCATCCACTAACTGATCTATTCTTGGTAGTGGATATGAGTCCTTAGGGCATGCTTTGTTTAGGTCGCGATAATCGATGCACATTCTCCAACTTCCTCCCGCCTTCTTTACCAGTACTGGGTTTGCCACCCATGTTTGGAATCTAATCTCCTTGATGAAATTTGCCTTCAATAGCTTTTCCACTTCTTCCTGGATAGCTATTTTTTTGCTTCCTCCCATTGGCCTTACCTTTTGTGTTATTGGTCGCGTTGCCGCGTCTATATTGAGCTTGTGTGAGATTACTTCTTCTGATATTCCTGGAATATCGCTTGGTGACCAGGCGAACAGATCCTTGTATTCCCTTAGTAAAGCTACTAAGTGGCTTTCCTCTTCCTGAGATAAGGCGGTCTCGATTTTTGCCTTCCTATCGGGTTCTTCTATGAGTATTTCTTTTAGTTCCTCCATGGGGGCTGGTCTCCCGTGATCTTCTATTGGGTCCTCATCTATTAGTAGGACCTCTCTTGTTTTTTTCTTCTTGCTTAATGCGATCCTTGCACATGTCCTTGCTACCTTCTGGTTACCCTTTACTTCTCCTATTCCTTGGCTTGTGGGGAATTTCATTTTCTGATATAGTGTTGATGGTACCATGCCCCATTTGTTGATTGTGGTGGTACCTAAGACTCCATTGTATTCCTCCATCTCTTCTGTGATGAGGAAAGGGACATCGATTTTTAACAGCTTCTGGCCTACCCCCAATGTCACGGGTAATGTGACTGCCCCTAGTGGGTATGTTGGTTCTCCTGAAAATCCCACCAAGGGGGAGTGAACCTGTTTTATGCTACTTGGCCTTACTCCCAGTATGTTGAGGACTTTCTTGCTAATGATGTTGGGTGAGCTTCCACTGTCTACCAGGATTCTTCCAATGTCCATATCAGTGATCTTCATTGTTATAACCAGGGCATCCTTGTTGTCTGGTAACACATGCTCCATGTCTCTTCTTGAAAATTGTATTATATCATCTCTCTTTCCTTCTGCTTGTTCTTTCTTTGGTTTAGTGTCCTCCAACTGTGCCATATACGCTTCTCTAGCGTTTGCTGACTCTCCTCCAGCTCCATAACCTCCATGAATGACATATACGCCTGCCATCTGGCTGGTGATAATTAGGCTTTCTGTTCGAAGCCCACAGACGGCGCCAAGTGTTAGGTTCCGGGTCTAGGGTCAACGGGCGGTCGGCTCTAGTCTCGTTCCTCACTGGAGATGTTGTGGATTCGGTGTTCTCGGGTTGTGCTGTCCTAGCTTGTGTCCTTGCGTCCTTAGCTTCTCTTCTCTTCTCTTCTCACCCTGCAAGAGGGGCAGTACCAGGCACAGAGGGGGGGGGGGTGGTGCCTGATGAACCCTCTCCGATGCCTAAGTCAGTACGGTTTTAGAGAGATAAAGCTAGAGAGATGTCAGAGCAAAATTATGCAACTTGCCAAGATGATCAAATGAATAGTGGAGGTGTGGTATTTATAGGCAACGATGTCATTAAGGTGGCTTAATGACATCGTTAACCTTTAAACACAGTTAATTAACCTTTAAGTACGTAATTAAGACCTTAGGATACGGAGAAGGTTGGCGGAAATAAACCGAGTATAGGAGTCCGAGAATGGTGCCGGGGCCCTTGGGGGGAAGGAAAATCCGACCCCCAAGGGTAGGGGTTGGGTGAGGCTACCCAACCCCTCCTAGGGGAGATCGGGTTGGTCCACCCGATCTCCCCTAGGGGAGATCGAGTTGGCTGACCCGATCTCCCCTAGGGGAGGTCGGGTGTGGCCACCCGACCTCACCTAGGTGAGTCTAACTTGGCCGGACGAGCGCTTCGGCCTCGTCCGGACCGTTGGAGTTTTCGCGAAGTGTTCGGGTTGAAGTTTCGATTTACAATCATTAACGGGGTGATAAAAATAAAACGATTCGAAAGTCAACGGGTTCAAATTGGGCGTATATCCATCAAGCAGTACCAGGGTCGTCGGCGCCTCTTGAAGAGCGTGAGATCCCTGGCTCAGTGGTGCAGAGGCCCGACGAATCGTTGGCACATTATTACCAGCGGTACACTGCTAGTGTGGCTAAGATCGATGAAGAGATATCGGAGGGAGAGACTATTCGCACCTTCCTTCGGAACCTGACAGCCCCCTATGGTTCCGACCTGATGCACAGTGTGGCTGAGAAAGCTGTGTGGAACATGGAAGCGCTGCAAAAGAGGGTGAAGCAGCAAATCGATGTGCAGGAGTCGAAGATAGCTGCTGGAGAGCTTGATCCTTCGAAGTCAAATAAGGGGAAGCAGTCCTTCAAACCATTGGATGACCATAAGCGGAAGGATAAATCCGAGGGCAGTCGGAGTCGAGGCCGTTCTGATCGAAGGGAGGACAGACGTCCCCCGAGGAAGGATAAGCGGGAGGACTATCACATTCCTCTCAATAGTTCCATGACTGAGGTGTTAATGGTGATGGATCGACAGGGTATCTCTAGGTACCCCCCCGAAGAAGGAAGGAGAATTTCTGGGATCCCGCACCGATCGTTACTGTCGGTTCCACCGCGCCAGCGGTCACGACACTAACCATTGTCGGGAGTTGAAGAAGGAGATTGAAAAGCTGATCCAGAAGGGGAAGCTTAAGGAGTTTGTGGCTGAGAGGCGGTGTCGATCCCGCTCCCTATCTCAATCGCGGTCCCGTTCCCGATCCCGCGATCAGTCCCCAAAGAAGAAGAAGTCGGAGCCATAGTCTTCTGGTGCCCGTAAGGATAAGCGGGGCACCATTAATGTGATTCATGGAGGATTGGTGGATGGAGGTGATACTACAGCCTCTCGGGAGGTCTATGCCTCTAGAATTTCCGCTGCCGTGGTGCTGGGCAAGAGGTCCCAATCCTGGACTGCAAAGGAAGAGATGGTGATTTCCTTTATAGCGGAGGACCTGGTAGGTGTAGAGACTCCCCACGATGACGCTTGGTCGTGACCTTGGACGTGGATGGGTACGAGATGAAGCGAATTTTGATCGACGGAGGGAGCTCCTCCGATATTCTGTTTATGGACGCGCTGGAGGCCATGGGGAAAACGAAGAAGGATCTGAAGCAGGTGAACTTCCCGATGGTTGGATTCTCTGGTTTTACCTCCTATCCGCTGGGAATGATCACCTTACCAGTGGAGTTTGGTAGTGGGTGGAAAGCGGAGAGGAGGAATGTGGAGTTCGTAGTGGTAGAGTCCGCGGGGGCTTACAACGCGATTATCGGGAGAACTACCATCAACCCCCTGATGGCAGTTGCCTCGACTGTTCACCAGAAGATGAAGTTCCCTACTGACCACGGAGTCAGGGAGGTCAAGGGCGACCAGGTAGCTTCCAGGAAGTGCTATGTTAATGCCACCCGAAGGAGAAGACGGGAGGCTATGACTATCCTCCAGACCGATAATGATCCCAGAGAGGAGTTTGGGCATCCCGCCCCTATGGAGGATTTAAAGGAGGTCGAGATTGACGGACCTCAGAGGAAGGTGAAAATCGGGTCCGCCCTGTCCGGCGAGAGGGCCCGAGAATTGATTGAGCTGCTGAAGGAGTTTAAGGAGCTGTTTGCCTGGTCCTTTAGCGACATGCCAGGAATCAGCCCCGATGTGATTGAGCATGAGTTGAAGATTGATCCTGCGATCAAGCCTCTCACGCAGAAAAGGCGTCCGATGGGCGCAGACAAGAGGATCACGATCCAGCAGGAGGTGGGCAGGTTGCTCGATGCTGGATTTATCAAGGAGCTCCGATTCCAGACTTGGGTCGCCAAACCGGTCCTGATGAAGAAGAGAAATGGGAAATGGCGGATGTGTGTTGATTTCCGCGACTTGAATAAGCTTGCCCGAAGGATTGTTACCCGCTTTCGAGGATCGACTAGTTGGTGGATGCTACGTCGGGACATGAATTGCTGAGCTTCATGGATGCTTACTCGGGCTATAATCAGATCAAGATGGCCAAGGAGAATGCCCCCCACACCGCCTTTTATGCTGATAGTGACATCTATCACTACGATGTCATGCCCTTTGGATTGATCAATGCTGGAGCAACTTATCAACGGATGGTGAACAAGCTGTTTGGGGACATGCTGGGGGAAATCATGGAGGCTTACGTGGATGGTATGCTGGTAAATTCCCGACAGGCTGAGGATCATGTTCACAACTTAGCCACAGGGTTTGAGCGGATGAGGCTTCATCAAGTTCGTTTGAACCCGACCAAATGTGCTTTCGGAGTGCACTCAGGGAAGTTTTTGGGCTTTATGGTAAGCCAAAGGGGAATTGAAGTGTATCCCGAGAAGTTGAGGGCGATCGAGGAGATGCAGTCTCCGATAAATCATCGGGAGGTGCAAGTGCTGAATGGGCGACTAGCTGCAATGAATCGCTTCCTGTCTAAGGCGAGTGACCGATCCATGCCATTTTTTGAAGTATTGAGGGCCAATAAGAAGTTTGAGTGGACTGCCAAGTGTGAAGAGGCATTCCAGGCACTCAAGCAACACCTTCGCATCCTCCCGCCGTTGGCAAAACCGATCCCAGGCGAGCCGCTCTATCTATATTTGGTTGTTTCTGAGTTTTCTATTAGCTCTGTGTTAGTGAAGATAGTCGAGGGTAATCAAGTCCCCGTTTATTATGTAAGAAAGGCGTTTGCCAAATCTGAAATGAGTTATCCCGCCGTTGAGAAGTATCTTTTTGCGTTGATCATTACTGCTCGGAAGCTGAGGCCTTACTTCCATGCGCATGAGATTACTGTGTTGACAAATCAGCCTTTGAAGCATTTTTTGAACCGACCTGATGCGTCGGGGAGATTAGTGAAGTGGGCAGTCGAGCTTAGTGAGTTCCGCATTCACTTTGCTCCGAGAACGGCTATTAAGGGCCAGGCGTTGGCGGATTTCATAGCAGAGTCTACAGCCCCCGATCTGGTAGAAGCGGGCCCTGTAGAGGGGGCAACTATGGATGTCCCGATAGCAGAGCAACCAGAAATGGTAGAGCAATCAGAACAGCCAAACTATGGAGGTCCCGATAGTAGAGCAACCAGAAATGGCAGAGCAATCAGAACAGCCAAATGAAGAAAATACTTGGGAAATGTACACTGATGGCTCTTCGAGTTCAGACGGATCAGGTGCAGGGTTCGTATTGATACCACCTGCGGAGGCGAGCCCCTTCGATATGCTTTGGCCTAACGTTTAGGGCCACCAATAATGAAGCTGAGTATGAGGCTCTTATCACAGGCCTCAAAATCGCCAAAGGTACAGGAGTTGGTCACTTAAGAGTGAAGTGTGATGCTGGCCTGATTGTGAATCAAGTCCAAGGACGATATGAGGCAAAGAGCCCGATGATGAGAAAGTACCTTCGCGAGGTGCAAGTTTTGAAGGAGAGTTTCAAAAGTTTTGATATTGAAGCAATCCCGAGGGAGGAAAATACGGAAGCGGATGCCTTGAGTAAATTTGCCTTGGGGGCACCCCTCGAGGAAAATCGGAAGGTGCACTTCTTGGAGAAGGTGATCTTGTCGACCACCGATCCATCGGAGGTATGTGCCATTGAAACAGGATCGGAGGAGGAGCCCACTTGGATGACCCCGATAGTCGCGTATCTGACCACGGGGGCAGTCCCCGATGATGGAATAGTAGCTGACAGGATACGTCGGATCGCAGTTAATTACGTGGTGGTGGAAAATCAGCTATACAAAAAGGGGTGGTTCTCAACTCCTTACTTGAAATGCGTGGCTGAGCCCGACGCAAATCGGATCCTTAGGGAGGTGCATGAAGGGGTCGCGGCTTGTCACGAAGGTGCCCGATCCATTGCGAGGAAAGTGCTGAATTTGGGCTATTACTGGCCTTCGATGAGAAAGGAGGCGACGTTATTAGTCCGATCTTGTGACGCGTGCCAGAGGTATGCCCCGAATATCGTGGCTCCGGCTGCTAATCTGATGTCCATCAAGACTGCTTGGCAGTTCGCGCAGTGGGGTATTGATTTGGTGGGACCCCTCCCACAGGCACAAGGTCAGTGTAAGTATTTGCTTGTGACTATTGATTATTTTTCGAAATGGATAGAAGCTAAGGCATTGGCCAAGATAACGGGGAACTAAATTGTCAAGTTTCTCCAGACCCATATTATATCCCGATACGGGATCCCTAAGGTGTTGATTAGCGATAATGGTCCTCCATTTAATGGGGCTCAAGTGAAGGAGTATCTGGAGGAACTGAACATTGAGCATCGGACAACCTCTTTCCATCATGCTCAGACTAATGGCCAGGTGGAGTCAGCCAACAAAATCGTGATGGATGGCCTGAAGAAAAGGGTCTATGCCTTGAAGGGAAAATGGCTGAACGAGCTGGAAAATGTGCTTTGGGCTGTTAGAACGACACTCAAACGATCAACTGGGGAGACTCCGTTTGGCCTTGTTTATGGCACGGAGGTCGTTGCTCCCGTGGAAATAGGTGTGGCATCCCATCAGATGAGATATTATGAGCCTTTGACGAATGATGAAATGATACGTCTGGAACTGGACTTGCTCGAGGAAAAGAGGTGGGATGCTGATGAAGTCCAGGCTCGAATGCGTTTGGCGACGGCCAGATATTACAATTGGCGAGTTAAGTCCCGACAGTTCTTCGTCGGAGAGCTGGTTTGGCGTCGGAACGAGTTCACCCTTTTGGATCAGATCAACAAGATGTCGCCAAAATGGGAAGGACCTTATAAGGTCGTGGGGATGCCAGCTCCAAATGCGTATAAGTTGGAAGACCTCGATGGCAGAGTATTGAAGCATTCTTTCAGTGGTGAAAACTTGAAGAAATGTCATGTTTGAGATTAAGTCGCCTTCAGTGGTGCACGATGTTATTAAGTCTCCTTTAGTGGTGCACGATGTTATTAAGTCGCCTTTAGTGGTGCACGATGTTATTAAGTCGCCTTCAGTGGTGCACGATGTTATTAAGTCGCCTTACGTGGTGCAAGTTGTCTATCGTTTGATTCGATGTTAGCATATTTTAAGCTATCAATGAATAAAGAGGTTGCTTTCGATCAAATTGTTCTTAGATTTATTCTAAGTGTTGTTAAGTCGCCTTAAGTGGTGCGAGTTGTTAAGTCGCCTTAGGTGGTGCGAGTTGTTAAGTCGCCTTAAGTGGTGCGAGTTGTTAAGTCGCCTTAAGTGGTGCGAGTTGTTAAGTCGCCTTAAGTGGTGCGAGTTGTTAAGTCGCCTTATGTGGTGCGAGTTGTTAAGTCACCTTAAGTGGTGCGAGTTGTTAAGTCGCCTTAAGTGGTGCGAGTTGTTTAGTCGCCTTAAGTGGTGCGAGTTGTTAAGTCACCTTAAGTGGTGTGAGTTGTTAAGTCACCTTAAGTGGTGCGAGTTGTTAAGTCGCCTTAGGTGGTGCGAGTTGTTAAGTCGCCTTAAGTGGTGCGAGTCGTTAAGTCGCCTTAAGTGGTGCGAGTTGTTAAGTCGCCTTAGGTGGTGCGTTGTTCTTAGATTTATTCTAAGTATAAGTAAGTCGCTTTGTGAAGTGCAACGATAAATCGGGATTAAAAAAGTTAATATTTGAAGGGCTCAAAGGCCTGAAGGTTCATTACAAAGGAAGGAGAATTACAAGGACTATAAAGATAAAACATTAAACTTGGTCCTTTTCGGCATCAGCGGGAGCAGGATCCACGAGATCTGTGGTAGAAGGCTCCACAGGTTCAGCTGCTGGAAGGTCGATTATCGGGGAATCAACTGTCGGGGGATCAGCACTTGGAAGCTCCGCCATGTCTTCAACACCCGCGGGAGTGTTGCCCTCATCACTCTCCTCCAAGAGGTCGAAGTACCTCTTCGCAAAGGGGGCAGAATGGAAAGAGACGTTAATGATGAAACGGCCTGAAAAGTGCTTTTTCAGAAAGATCAGGCACGGGTGCCAAAATCGTCGCTTCGTCACCTGCTGCATTTAATGGCCGAGTAATCGAGGAGTTTTTTTTTCGGATTTGGTGACTATTCTCGAGGCATCAAGGAATCGTGGACGAGAAGATCCGTGTCAATAAATTTCGTCAAGGATAGAGCCTCCGATACGGATATCGGGAGGTCGGGAGTTGAAAGACACGACGAACTATAAGTCCCTCATGTCTTGGGGGCAAATGATGGGTTTCGCTATAGCCGTTAGGCCCTTTAACGACGAGTAAACGGTGAATAGGCCCATTGGGCCCTAAAAGAGGTCAAGAAGACCAATGCGAAGGGTCCCGACAAGAGGAGTCCCGATGGCGAGAGGTCCCGACAAGCGAGCTGGATGCTTCCGATGAGATGCCTTTAAGTAGGCCTCGATGAGATTGCCTTTAAGTAGGCCCCGATGATGAATCCCTGAGAATGTTGGCCCTGTCACGATGACGAGGGGCCCCGAGCGATGACACAATGAGGTAACTCTGGAGTCCCCGATATTGGTCGGGACTTGCTATCAGAGGTTGAGGCCGAGAAACGCGCCCACTATCAGAGTAGTGAGGAAGTGGTCTGAGATAAGTGGGATCGTGGCCGAGATAAGCGCGGATCGTGGCCGAGATACGCGGAGCGTGGCCGAGATACGCGGAGCGTGGGCTAACTGCCCCAGCGGTTCACCAGGTAACTGAGGTAACTCTTCTCCTATAAAAGGGCAGAAGTTACCTCAGATCAGACACGTTTTTATATACTCATACTCTTGCTTGCCAGTTTGATCGAGATACTCATTTAAGCATCGGAGAGGGATTCTGGGTCACCACCCGGTCTATTCCCCTCTTGCAGGATTACGTGGAGCGAAGGACCTTGGATTTCCGTCAAGACCGTACCGGAGTTCCAACCGTGATCCAACAGTTAGGACGATGGAGGAGGATTTGCAGGAGGTACCGGCGGTCGGTTTGAATCAGTGGGATGATCTGTTCTGGAAGATGGACGAGGTCCATTAGATGGAACACCCATAGTTTGCCAACTAACTACCATTGATCGGGTAACAACCACGACTTTTATAGAAATTCCCACAGACGGCACCAAATGTTGGGTTTTGATCTCCCGAATGAAACTTAAGCTCGGCTTTCGGCGCGTCCAGACCTGCACAAAGAGATGAACCGGGGTTTTACTCGGTGATCCCCCTCTGATGCCTTAGTCAGTCCTCAGAAAATAAACTATAAGAACTGAAGTATGTAACGTAATATGAGTCAATGGGTAAAAAAGAGAAGAGATGTTGAACTATATTTATAGGGAGTGGCCAATATGGTAAGTGGCTCAGACATTCATGATGTGCCTATTCTCCAAGTATGAAAATTTGTCTAGGCATTTTTTCCTTATGTAGGGGATCACCAATTTAAAAGAAGTCAATGATTGTCTCGTCATAATTTAGAAAAATAAGGAGCCAAATGCATGTTAAGAGATAGGAGCCAGCCTAATTTCCTATGGAGAGGGGTCGACCCGTCTCCCTCTCCTTGTGGAGAGGGGTCGACTAGTCATCGACTAACCCTTATTAGAGGAGTTCGTAAAATAATTTGACACAACATAACCTTTTTTGCGATTCAGGTGTTTGTCTTGGGTCGGGTGAATAGAATCGTTCGCACCGCTTTTAGGTCGGTATCCATCAGGATGTGCATCACATGATAAGTAATAAATTATATGCGAGTATTAAATTTACACCTCTTATTATCGGTTGTAAGTGTAGGATTTAGGGTATTAATACTACGGAAACAAAACCCTATATACGTGCCAGGTAACTAATACGCAGCGAAATAAGGTGCACATACCTATAATGTTTCTTGTAGCCCAAGACCGTTGATGGGAGTTCTCGATCCGCCGGACGGTTCCCTGTAGAGGTTCCTGTTAGAGAAACCCTACACGGATTATGCCTCACAGCAAAACCTCAGACTATTCTTCGCGGGATGGATCTCCTGGAGTAAATTGCTTGACACAATTTGCACCTCCTTGGTGTGGTGTTTCGGCCGAACTACGTAGAGTATAAGGAGAGGGTTTTCTTTTAATCTCACCACTTAGGAAGAGAGCATTAGCATTAGCATTATGAAACCCTCATAGGACTCCCTATTTGTAAGAGGAGTAAAGTGGACAAAAGTCCACTTTACCCCTCCTAAAAGTTTCGGTCGGCCGTGCTATTAGGGAGGCCCAATTTTGGGCCTCACATGTCAATTGGGATTTTAGGCCTAGTCCAAAATCCCTAATTTACCTAATTTCTTAGGTACATGACCTTAATTAATGGGCTCCCAATTACGGCGGCCCGTTGTCCAAATGTTTACAGCTCCCACTCGCCGGAATGGGAGGGTGCCTATTAATATGTTGTCCACCAACACATTAGCATTTGTTATTCGATCCAATCCCTGCTCCAAATAGTTCATACGAGGTTTTCCGTGCGACCGGTGGACACGAAGGGCATTGTTCTACTCATCTGTTAGGAGTGTTGTAGCGCCTGCGGAACATTGATTCCCCATGTCTAGTCAACATGTGAAAATAAAGTGCCGCGCTGTATCCTAGGTCAACTGTCATTTTCCAATTTTACAGTTTCCACATAGGAATACTATTTCAGTGCATCCGCACAAGTATTCACAACCTTTCAAAGAATGTCAGGTTGGTGGCCATCTAAGGAATACAAGAGTCGGAGAATTATAGGTATACTTGACCATCCCCATTGCTCATACCATTAGTCAAACCCAACCGGTTTCCAAAGAAGTGGTCACTTAGCCTTTTTGTTCAGCACTACGTGTTAGATTACTGGGAGTAATCACTACGGAAACTAAATCATGGTACATGCTAGAAATCAAAATTACGCAGCGGAAGATTCGCACATACCTCTACAGTTTTCCGTAGTCCCAAGATCTTTGAAGGAGGAAGTTCATGATCCTCCAGTCGGCACCCGTAGGGGTTCTTGTGAAGGAAGCCCTATGTGGTATATTCTCCACAGCAAAGCCTCTGATCGATTCTTGGCAAGGGACAGATCTCTGGAGTAATTGCTAGAAAGCAAATTGGCACACCCTTGGTGATGTCGGCCGATGTAGGTGTTTCTGGGGGAAGGGCTTTCTCTCAAAACACCACTTAAAGGGAATTGTGATTAACCCTAATAAAACTCATAACTCCCCATATATATAGGAGGAGTAAAGTGGACAAAAGTCCACTTTACCTCCTCCTAAATTTCGGCCGGCCCATGCTTAGTATAGGGAGGCCCAATTTGGGCCTCTCATGTCAATTGGGATTTGGGTCTCTGGCCCAATGTCCTAATGTGAGATGTACCCAATTAACTTAGGTAACATATACATATAATGGGTTTCCAATTACGGCGTCCATCACCATATGCTTACAGCTCCAACTCGCCGGAATAGGAGGGTGTCTTTTAATGTATTGTCATCCAAATCTGCATCAACATTTCACTCCTTCGATCTAGTCCTTTGCTTCCGAATAGTTCATACGAGGTTTGCTGTGCGACCGGCGGACACGACGGGCATCGTGCTACTCATCTGTTAGGAGTTTTGTAGCGCCCGCGGAACGTTGATTCCCTTTTCTCCAATCAACTTGTTATAAACAACATTTATATAGTGCCGCGCTGTATCCCATGGGCTTGGAGAAAGAATATCGTTTCCTCCTTACTCGTGCGGTCTTAGGTTGCCCCAAGTTTAGCCTTTCCCTCAACTCACGCGGAAATATGAAGAAAATTCGAATATATGAAGATTTACTCTTGTATTATATTGAAATGTAATTGAGTTGATGATTTACAAATGAAAGGAGAGCTCATATATATACAAGTGAGGATAGCCCTCTAAGGCAACTATACAATTAAGGAGAAAGCTAATATGGTAAGTGGCATGTTCTCAACTATCCCCTAATACAACGAATGTAGACGAATACATTGAACCGGGACAGTTAGAAGCTACTCCCTCCTTTACTGCCATATATGTCAGAATCCCTTCCATATGGAGCTAATTCTTAGGTGTATGCTCCAGGTCCATGAAATTCTCCCCCACCCAATTTCGATGAAGTCATCGTCGTGTCCTCAGCATAGAACTTGTCGATCAACTCTTGGAATTTCCACAAGGCCTTCGCTGACTCCCAGCTTGCCATGCTAACAGGTTGTCCTTTCCATTTGACAAAGTATTCTTGCCTCGGTTCCTTGTTCCTTTACTCGATGATGCGTTCGTCAATGATGGACTCCACTGACTGCTGCTCCACTCGAGTAATGGACGCCAATTCCGCCCTTCCACTCAACGCATCTACTACGAAGTTCGTCTTCCCCGGCTTGTACTCAAGTACGAAGTTGAACTCCGCAAGAAATTCTTGCCATCGAGCCTGCTTCTGGGAGAGCTTCTTCTGTGTTTGGAAGTAGCTCGTGGCAATATTGTCCGTCTTCACAACGAACCGCGCTCCGAGTAGGTAATGTCTCCATGTACGAAGACAATGCATCACCGCGGTCATCTCCTTCTCGTGGACGCTATACCTCCGCTCGGTGTACTGAGTGTACATCCTGCATGAGAACTCCACCTATGGCATAGTCCGAGGCATCCGTATGTACCTCGAACGGTTTGGAAAAATCGGGCAGTGCGAGCACGGGCTCTTCTGACATGGCTCGCTTCAGCTGCTCGAATGCCTTTTGACACACCACGGTCCAGTCCCAAGTTTTGTTCTTCTTGAGGAGCTCCTTGAGTGGCACCCCAATCTTTGAGTAACCCCTTACAAACTTGCGGTAATAATTCATAAGGCCCAGGAATGATCTCAACTCCGACACCCTGGTTGGTGGCTCCCAAAGATCAATGCACCGCACCTTCCCTGGATCCATCCGCACTCGTCCTTTTCCTACGATGTGGCCAAGAAATGGAACTCCGTTTGAGCGAATGAGCACTTCTCCCTCTTCACATAGAGTTCGTTATCCTGAAGGACTTCGAAAACCTGTCTCAAGTGATCTACATGCTGGGCCAACGACCGACTATATATAACAATGTCATCAAGGTATACAACCACAAATCGATCAATAAATGGCTGCAATACCTTTTGCATCAAGGTACAGAATGTCGTTGGCGCATTGGTCAATCCAAACGACATCACCAAGAACTCATAACTCCCATAATGCGTCACACACGCTGTCTTTGGGACATCCTCCTCGGCGATCCGAACTTGATAATAACCCGAACGTAGATCCAACTTTGTGAACCATCGCGCCCCGCCCAACTGATCAAACAAGTCCGCAATGAGTGGGATGGGGTACTTGTTCTTCACCATCAGCTTGTTTAAGGCTCGATAATCAATGCACATGCGGAGAGAACCATCGTGCTTCTTTTGGAACAAGATGGGCGCAACATATGGGGACTTCGATGGCTGAATGTGCCCCGCATTAAGAAGATCCTTGAGCTGCTTCCTCAATTCCTCAAACTCTGGAGACGCCATGCGATAGGGCGCCATTGCAGGGGGTCGAGCGTCTGGGACTAGCTCGATCCGATGGTCCACCTCTCTCTTCGGTGGCAGCTTCTGGGGAAGCTTGTTGGGCATGGTATCGGAAAATGTGTCAAGGAATTCTTGAACCTCCTTCGGCACATCTCCTTCTACACGTGGTTCCTCCTCCTTCAAGGCAGCAAGGAATGTCATTTTGCCCTTCTTCACTCCCCGTTTCAGCT
The DNA here is from genome assembly GCA_036873135.1 of Clarkia xantiana subsp. parviflora. Taxonomy (NCBI): domain Eukaryota; kingdom Viridiplantae; phylum Streptophyta; class Magnoliopsida; order Myrtales; family Onagraceae; genus Clarkia; species Clarkia xantiana. The sequence goes on from JAPTYO010000004.1 coordinate 37,524,888, forward strand.
GCATGGCTGAAAGCCACGACCTCTCATGCGCTTCACTGGCTCCACGCATTGGCAATTCAGATCCATTACACATATGGCATTTTGGAATGGAACCAATAGTGCATTAATCCGATCAAGGAACTCCATTCCAATAACGAAATCATAGTCATCAAGTGGAATTACCTCAATGTTTTGTTTTCCAGACCAAGGCCCGATATTCATCTCGACATCCCTCGCCATGCCACCGGTTGGGATTTCCTTGGAGTTCACTGTCTTTAACCAAGTCGGCTGCTTGTCCACTTTAAGTCCCACCTTCTTAGCGGCTTCCATGGAGATAAAGATATCAGTCGCACCTGTATCCACTAGTGCGTTCATGGGAATGCCCGCGATCTTGATTGAGCCCACCTTCTTAGCGGCTTCCATGGAGATAAAGATAACATCAACCCCTTCTTGTCGGACTTTTTGATTGAGCCCAACAACTTGATTGCCCCAAGTCTTGTATCGTCCTCCTCCAGCTCTTTCTCACGAGCTATGGCGTCAAGCTTTTGCTTCTCGGGACAGAATTTGGCCGTGTGATTATTCCCACCACACCGAAAGCACTTGAAGATGCGCTTCTCTTGGTCCGGGTTGCCCGTTTGAACGGACTTCCCTTTGTCTTGTTGATGCGGCTTCTTTGGAACGTCTCCCCCACCAGTGGCTTTGCTTGTCACCCTGGTCTCGGTATTTCTTTCCCTCGTATACTCGACCATGTCCTCGCACACTCGTAAGGCTTCCTTCAACTCCCTAATTCCCCGTCGCTGCAACTCCAGTTTGGCCCATGGATTGAGCCCATCCGCAAAGTGGAGGAAACCTTCCTTCGCGTCCAGCTTTGGGATTGAAATCCTGATCCTTTGGAACTCACGAACGTAGTCCCTCAGGCTGTTATTCTGCGCGAGATGTCGCAACTTGCTCCACGCCTCATCAACGATATACTCGGGGTAGAACGTCTTGCGAAATTCAGCCTTGAACTCCTCAGAGGTCGTGATGGATTCGTCTTCTTCATCATAAGACCTATTTCTCCACCCCATCAAGGCATCATCAAAAAGATACGATGTAGCAGTGCTTTCCTTAATCGCCTCATCCTTGATTTGCATCAAGCGCAAGTACTGCTCCATCAAGTAGATGAAGTTTTCCACCTCCTTTGCCGAATGCTCGTCCTTGAACTTTGGCGGCTTCACAGCATCCGGGTGGGGAGAGTGCTGCATGTTGATGAGTCATCTTGCCATCGCTGTGTGGCATTTGGAAAGCTCTCCATGCATCTCTTCAAGCTTCTTCCGTAACTCATCGATCTTCCCCTGTAACAAGTTGTCACGAGCACTTGCCACTTCCATCCCTTCCACCATGGTTTCTTCATTGGACTTGACCAGGAGCTCCACCTGATCCAAGCGGTTGACAGACTTCTCCAGCTGCTCTCGATCCTCGTCTAGAGCATCCTCGATCTTCGCCACACGCTTCTCCAATCCAACCACCAGGTCCTTCGAACGGATCTTCGTCTGTTCCTCAGTGACGGACACCTCAACAGACTTGTCAACATTCTTGCTCGTGTTGGTCTTGCTACCTCCGGCCATGATCTTCGTTGGTTACAAGAAGTTTGGCTCTGATACCACTTGTCACGGGCTTGGAGAAAGAATATCGTTTCCTCCTTACTCGTGCGGCCTTAGGTTGCCCCAAGTTCAGCCTTTCCCTCAACTCACGCGGAAATATGAAGAACACTCAAATACATGAAGATTTACTCTTGTATTCTATTGAAATGTAATTGAGTTGATGATTTACAAATGAAAGGAGAGCCCCTATATATAAAAGTGAGGATAGCCCTCTAAGGCAACTATACAATTAAGGAGAAAACTAATAGGGTAAATGGCATCTTCTCAACTATCCCCTAATACAACGAATGTAGACGAATACATTGAACCGGGACAGTTAGAAGCTACTCCCTCCTTTACTGCCATATATGTCAGGATCCCTTCCATATGGAGCTAATTCTTAGGTGTATGCTCCAGGTCCATGACATTCTGATAATTTTCCTTTTGCCTAGTTTCCTCATAGGAACACTTCTCCAAAGCATCCGTACAAGTATTCACAACCTTCAACTAATATCCGGTTGGTGGCCACCTTAGTGAATACAAGAGTCGGTGAATTACATGTTAACTTGACCATCCCCATCGCTCATATCCTTAGTCAAACCCAACCGGTTTCCAAAGACGTGGTCACTAGGCCTTTTTGTTCAGCAGTACGCTCGTACGCCGGGAAGCGAACATTGAGCCTGACCTTAGATATGAGTTCTGAGTCCGTGAGGATACTTTGGGTGCCTCTTCATAAGGCTCTCGGGATCAATCACTCGCTCGAGGTGAAGAAGTTTGCGCCCGCTAGAATCACAAGGATTCTTTCCTAGCACAACCGAGTTGTGACCCCATGGTCGGACGTGGCACGCGTAGTATGAAGCACGCGTCGCTAGCACACCTGAAATTTTAAGTTCAAAGGAATGGGACATGTCAAATCATGCTATTGCAGATTCTCATCTTGCCCAGAATGTGGATTAATGATGAACAAAGTTCATCACGACGATCTGCAAAACGAAGATCATGTCGAGTTACTTCGACACTAGATGATTGTTCTGCGTAATCAGGTTTATCCCCCTGATTCTTAGCCAGCCTTGCTTAGTAGAGGCCTCCCTCCACCGCAAGACGACCGTACCTGTGTGACCAGGTAAGGCCCTCATTCGACATAGTTTTGGCAGAGTATTGCGTCCTCCTACGACTTAGTTTATAGACCGAAAATTTGATGTAATCAAAACATTATGACGTCGATTGATCATAAACTTAGTTACAATTATTTCACTTAAAAAATGTAACTTTCTAATATCAAAATGTTATCACAGATACATGCCACTACTAAACTCTACGCAATCCAAGTAGTTTTACATGCTTTTCGAATATCTCCCTGCGTAGTGGTTTAGTTAATGGGTACGCAATCATGTTATCAGTGGAGAAGTATTCCATAGTGATTGTATTGTCTTCTACAATAGATTTAGCATAAAAATATTTCGCATCAATGTGTTTGGTCCTACTTTGGTACTCCGGATTCTTTACTGCCGCAATGGCTGCCTGACTGTCAGAGAACACCTTCACAGGTTTACTCCCGACGTCACCATCAAGCAGCGCGGTAAGAAGCCTTTTCAGCCATACCGCTTCATGTGCGTCCTTGGAGAGGGCTACGAATTCTGATTCCATCGTGGACAGCGTGACACATGTTTGCTTCTTACTCGTCCATGAAATGGCGGCATTAGCAAGGAGAAACACTCCTCCTGTGGTGGACTTACGATCATCTAGATCGCCACCATGGTCGGCGTCACTGTAACCGGTCAATTCTAACTTCCCGCCCTCATAGCACAGTGCGTAGTCGGCAGTACCTTTCAGATAACGAATAATTTGTTTTACAACCTTTAAATGTTGATAGCCAGGATCCGACTGGAAACGTGCTACTAGACCCACGGCGTAACAGATATCTGGACGGGTGCATTGTATGGCGTACATCAAACTACCGACCATGCTTAAATACTCTACACCCTTCATCTGTTCATGCTCTGCCAGGTTCTTGGGGCCGTCACATTTTGACAGTGCGCACCCAAACACCACCGGCGTATCCACGGGTTTGGCTTCCTGTAATCTGAATCTTTTCAACAGTTTGTTGATATAAGCTTCTTGAGACATACACAATTTCCGGGTAGCCTGATCTCTAGCAATTTTAATGCCCAAGATGTACGCGACCTCTCCCATGTCTTTCATCTCAAATACAGATGCCAACCATGACCATGACTTGTCCATAAAACTCACATCGTTTGCGGCAATGAGTATGTCGTCCACGTATAAGGTTAAGATGACATACTTAGACCCGAAGGTCTTATAATATGTTGCGTCCTGGACGAACGAGGTCACGAGGACGCGTCGGTTTGTGTAATTGTGCGGGCCGTAACCCTTCTGTTAGGAGGAGGTTGGGCCACTGACGAGTGTTCGGACTTGTTCCCGTGTGAGGTCTGAGTCTCGGAAAGGTTGCGACCCGGCAAGGTTGTGACCCGGCAAGGTTGTGACCCGGCAAGGTTGTGACCCGGCAAGGTTGTGACCCGGCAAGGTTGTGACCCGGCAAGGTTGTGACCCGGCAAGGTTGTGACCCGGCAAGGTTGTGACCTGGCAAGTCTGTGACCCGGCAAGGTTGTGACCCGGCAAGGTTGTGACCCGGCAAGGTTGTGACCCGGCAAGTCTGTGTCTCAAGCGTCGGATCCTGCACAAAGGACCAATGCTAGCACGGAGAGGGGGGGTGGTGCTAGCGGAGCCCTCTCCGATGCCTAAGTCACTATAGTGGCAAAAAGGTAATTTCTAGAGAGAGAGAATTTCTAGAGAGAAGTCAGAGCTCAAAATACCAAAGTTGGGCAAATGAGAGAATGTGTGAAAATGGGTGGCCAGGCCTCCTATTTATAGGCTTCCTTGAGACCGGACCCGGTTTTAAAGCGGTTTGACGACGGTTCAAGAAAACAAGCGGGAACCGTCATCCATATTGGTAATGCGCGAACTTGACTTCTCTACACGTAACGGTGATCGCGGACACGGTAATCGCGGACACGGCAATCGCGCGATACCCGTGATGCAACCCGGACCTCGTCGAAATTGGGCAATTCGGCGAGGTCCGGATTGCGCAATCCGGAGGTCCAGATTGCTGCAGTCCGGACCTCCGGATTGCTTGCAACCCGGACGTCCGGGTTGCAATGCAATCCGGACCTCCGGATTGCAAGCAATCCGGATGTCCGGTCCGGACGCGCGTTTACGCGTTTCCGGACCGTTTTGACCCCTTGGGAGACGTTTTTTCGAGACGAGATGTAATTTTTGACGTGTTTGCGAGGCCCGAAGCGTAAATACGAACCCGAATTGGACACTTATCCATCACTTGCCCCCGAGTCAAGTAACGGTTTAAAACCTTTCTTGACTCTATTTTAAGTTAGGATATTTGTCCAATTTTGAGTCTGACGCTAACCTTTCGATTTTGATCGTTGGTCGGACGTAGGCATCTTGATTTCGTCCGTCGCTTGACTTTCCGGCCGAATGACTTTATTTCCTGTCACTATGGTTAGTGTGATAGGAAACATATATATGTGACGTGCAAGCATGGTTATTGTCGGAGATACGAGCAATTATAAATGCACTTATACGAGCATGCGTCTATCAACATGTATGCATGGGTAATGGACGTGGCAAGATCGTAATTACACAATGCAAGAAATAGAAACCGTAAGCTTCTAAAATGACTAAGTGATTACCGAATCATGGATCATGCAATTGCCACATATGCACATAATGATGGGTTTGATACGTGCGACGTCAAGATATGCATAGGAGTAGATAGTTTTAAAAAGAGAGGATAGAGTATACCGTAGGGGTTTAGACTTGAGTGTAGACAAGTTATCCCTTTAATCCTTATCAACAAAGCATCTCTTGGGATTTGCAAATACACACATCCCCAATTATCCTTCCAGCACCTTGGGAATTCATCATTCCATCTCCTTTGCAGGTAATTCATTCACCCTTTCCCGAAATTGCTTTTGTGTTCAAGATTTCTTCGCCGTCGTGGAGCTTAGATACGTTTTGACAGTTTCGAGTATGTTTTTTTCTTGTTTTTGGAAGTTGACACCACCATTCGACTCGGTTCGTCCCAAGGATTCCAACGCCACCTTCGGAGCCTCCAGGAGCCACCGGACGCGCCCTCACGCGCCGCTGCGAGTGGGGCGTCTTCGCCGGAGCGTGTTGGCTACGCGCCGCCTTCCCGACCTCGCCTCGTTGCGGTCCTTACCTTCCCGGAATCGTCTCGAAGAGGGGAATCCATTGGGATACTTTTCGTCACGTTTTGAGGTAGTTTAGAAACCCAATTTTAAAAGATAGCTTCGACTTGGATGACAATGTCACAGGATTGTTGTTCGTTTGGGCCATTTTTCGTTGTTGATGTATGGAACTGCTTGTTGACGCTTGTATGTTGAATAATTGCTGATTGGTTGCCGTTATTATCGCCGTTAGTTCATAACTTAGACGATTTTCACTCTCGTGGGTAGTTGAGGTAGAATTCCCCGTTCGGACATAGTGCCCCCGTGTCTTTGTGTAGGAGTTTTCGGTCGGTATGCATGATTTTCCTTCTTGGCGGGTTTTTGGTTGACGGGGGTTGCCCAGTAACTTTAGGCATAGTTACTTGTCGTCTTGATGCCTTAGAGAAAAAATTTCCTTAAGCGTTGCCACGTTCGATCCTTACGGTTCGTCGTGTTAATCCCCCGTTTACATGATGGCACCTTAGGATGTTAGTCCCTTCCTTGGTACGTACCAATTTTACTATGTGCGTGGGACTTGGTCACGTGCGTTGATGTTGATACGCGCGTTGATGTTGATACGCGCGTTGGTGTTGAGCGTCAGGAATAAACTGTTGGTTATTGCCTGCAAGTATGCTAAAACACTTAGAAAATATTTAAAAATCTAATGTTCGTTACCATAGATGTCGTCGTATGAGCTTTGTCGATGAGCGTCGTAGGTGTGCCTAGGGGCATAGCTACTTGTTGTATGCAATCCATCTTTGTTTACATGTTTGTGCGTACATAGAAACACTTAGAAAATATTTTCTCCTTGTCGACATGTATGTACGTACATGGAAACACTTAGAAAATATTTTCTCCTCATCGACATGCAACCTTGTCGACATGTATGTACGTACATGGAAACACTTAGAAAATATTTTCTCCTCGTCGACATGCAACCTTGTCGACATGTATGTACGTACATGGAAACACTTAGAGAATATTTTCTCCTCGTCGACATGCAACCTTGTCGACATGTATGTACGTACATGGAAACACTTAGAGAATATTTTCTCCCCGTCGACATGCAACCTTGTCGACATGTATGTACGTACATGGAAACACTTAGAGAATATTTTCTCCCCGTCGACATGCAACCTTGTCGACATGTATGTACGTACATGGAAACACTTAGAGAATATTTTCTCCTCGTCGACATGCAACCTTGTCGACATGTATGTACGTACATGGAAACACTTAGAGAATATTTTCTCCTCGTCGACATGTATGTTGAAGAGGTTGCCCCCCTTGCGCGATGTTTGTTACTTGCTGCACGAAGGCCTAATAAGTCTTGTAAGTTTGTGGTTGTTTTCGCACGGAGAGTCTGTCGCATAAGTGCTTATATAAGTATTGGTGTGCGCTTGCGCACTGACTGTATCGTTGATAGCACTTTCCAAGATATTAGATCTTGTTGATTTTCCCAGTTATTGCCAGCTGCAGTTTCTGTTCTTAGCATAATTCTCGAAAGATCCGACGCAGGGGCGTGTTCCTCGAGCGATTCTTGGTTCTTTATGCTGAGCATGACCGTGCTAACTCTTTCTTGTGATAAGAGAAATAGAGTTGAGGGTTGTGTAGTGGCGTCTTCTGCCCCCCGGTCGAGGGACCGGCCCAAGGAGGAGCGTTACTCCTACTGAGGTAAGTGTTTGTTGATAATTCTTTGTTCATGCTTTTGCTTGCATGACATTTCGTCACCTGGACATTGTTAAGTACTGTGGTCGCCCCTCTTGGCTAGACTCCAAGGCATGGTAGGATGGGTAGAGCATAGGATGTTGTGACTTGCACATTATAGATTTTGTTTGGAGAAGACGGTGGCAACTTCTGCTTGTTCCGCCGAGTCCTGTTAGAGATGATGGCATTCTTTAATCTGTGCCATCTTTTAGATATGTTGAACTCGTTTCTGAGTCTGTTTGCCCCCCGGCTTCTATGCTTGAAGACTTGTTGTAGTTGTTCCTTAGTTGTTGCTTACGACTTGTTCGGTTTGAACTACGTCGTTTGAACCTGCTTTATACACAGTAGTTTGCATGATAGCTTGTTAGTAATATTTCATACCGTTACCACTTACTGTGTTTATTGAATGTGGATGACTAGTAACGTAGACATAGTCCCTGCGGTCGTGACCGATAGCCACTTCCTGATTGATAAGTTGAGATGTTCTCCTGATTGCCTGCCTGATGCATTATGCATATTGCCCTTCTTTCCTGAATAGCTTGCCGCTATATGTGTTGCAAACTTCCAGCGTGTATCATCCCGCGTTGGGGAAGCATACGTAAAAACATTATTTGAGAGATGTTACCTTGACTAAACAAGATACTAGTTTATACCGTCTCTTAGTTCCACTCTAAGGCGACGTTGTACAAGACTCGACTTGTAAATTTTATGAGTTTTATACAGGGTACGCACCTGACAGCGTGTATCAACCCGCGTTGGGGAAGCATACGTAAAAACATTATTTGAGAGAAGTTATCTTGGCTAAGCAAGATACTAGTTTATACCGTCTCTTAGTTCCACTCTAAGGCGACGTTGTACAAGACTCGACTTGTAAGTTTTATGAGTTTTATACAGGGTACGCACCTGACACCGTGTATCAACCCGCGTTGGGGAAGCATACGTAAAAACATTATTTGAGAGAAGTTATCTTGGCTAAGCAAGATACTAGTTTATACCGTCTCTTAGTTCCACTCTAAGGCGACGTTGTACAAGACTCGACTTGTAAGTTTTATGAGTTTTATACAGGGTACGCACCTGACAGCGTGTATCAACCCGCGTTGGGGAAGCATACGTAAAAACATTATTTGAGAGAAGTTATCTTGGCTAAGCAAGATACTAGTTTATACCGTCTCTTAGTTCCACTCTAAGGCGACGTTGTACAAGACTCGACTTGTAAGTTTTATGAGTTTTATACAGGGTACGCACCTGACAGCGTGTATCAACCCGCGTTGGGGAAGCATACGTAAAAACATTTAAGTTTTTGAAGAAGTATTTTGTGAAACCTAAAAGGCTTGATGATAAAATATTTGAGAAAATATTTTGGCATTGAATGTGATACATCCAAAAAACCATGTTGATGAAATTTTTTTGGAAAGGTGTTTGATACATAAAATTTTTGATAAAATTTTTGGCAAAATTTTTGGTAAAATGTTTGAAAAAATACTTGTGATACATGATTCTTGCGTCCAGGGACCATGTAACACTTTTTGAGAATATGAATTGTGATGCATGCTTTCTGCGTCCAGGAACCATGCAACACGGTTTGAAAATCTGTAGTACGGAATTGTCATCTTTGCCAGAGGACTTTTGCCGTGTAAAACGAACCCTGATGGCGTTCGTAATATGGGAATGCCGACTAGACAGAGGACATTCGCCATAAAGAGTGCACCCTGAACCGGATATACGCACTTGTTATAGAGTGGGGTCGTTGTCTTAACAGAGAACTTCCGCCGTATTAAACGAACCCTGATGGCGTTCGTAATATGGGAATGCCGACTAGATAGAGGACATTCGCCATAAAGAGTGCACCCTGAACCGGATATACGCACTTGTTATAGAGTGAGGTCGTTGTCTAAACAGAGAACTTCCGTCACTTAAAGGGTGATCAGCCCTGTATGCCCATCCTGTTATGAATTCAGGGAATGGCTATGAACATGAGGATTTGCCTCTTAACCAGAGATGTCACAGCATGTCATTAAAAGAAGTAAACATGGGGCTTGTCTTTTTAAAAAAGAGGATACCTCGACATGCATATTTTGACGGTAGGCCTTGGCGTTATTCCAAGGTGTTGCTTGTAGTTGACGCCCTGAATAGTCGTCGTTTTAATAATAGGTCTTGGTGTTAATCCGAGACATTGCTTGTAGTTGACGCCCTGAATAGTCGTCGTTTTAATAATAGGTCTTGGTGTTAATCCGAGACATTGCTTGTAGTTGACGCCCTGAATAGTCGTCGTTTTAATAATAGGTCTTGGTGTTAATCCGAGACATTGCTTGTAGTTGACGCCCTGAATAGTCGTCGTTTTAATAATAGGTCCGCAAGTTGTTATTGCGGTGCATAAGTTGGTTGTACACATAGTTTGATGGCTTTGTGTTGTCGGCACCTTCTAGAGATAGACGCCTATGATATGAATGGAGGAATAAACTCCTTGTTGGTGTAGATAACAGATATGTTGGTGTTGTATACCATAAATCCCTCCTTTCACACAATGCTTAGCTTGTATTGTTGAAGTAGATATTTGTGCATAGGTTACTACTTGGTGTAATTCCTGAGTAGTAATCGTAGCGTAGCCTGTACTTCCAAGTTTTTGATTCCATGATGACGCCTTGATGTAGTCGTCAATATGAGTAGGTTGTTGTTGATAAGCGTTGCCATAACGCGTAATAGATTTTGCTTGCACATTGCATAGTTTCTTGGATTATTGAAGTAGATAATATGCGCGTAGTTTTGTTGCTTCGCGTTTAATCCAAAAAACAGCGTGCAAAAGATAAGTATGTACCTACAAACGTAGATTGACTTTATTAGATACTTGCGCGTATTTACATTGATTATACTAGAAGTAGTAGGAATGCGCAAAGTAATCTAGAAGAGAGTTGTTTCTCCCGTTTCGTCATGGCTGGTTTGATGACGATGTCGCGTAGTTGGTTGCAACAAATCGCCTCAATGCACCTAGCGTGATGCATTCTTCGATTTCCCAGTTTAATGGTGGACACATGTTTGTGTTGTGCCCCCAAGTTTTATGGTACTTGCACCATTCTCTGATGTCGTTGCCCAAGAAAGCTGTCTCCGGGGCAAGCGGACTTGGGAGCTTGTTTTCCAGCAGGTTGACGTAAATGTCTTCGGCCACCGTGTTTAGCGGTGTGAAGATGTTGTTGATATCCAAGCTTGCGTCTCCCTGGTTGTTCGTTTCTGCTCGAACTCCTTTGTCCCAACTGAGGGGTGTACCCCACCTCAGTTCTTGCTCGCATGAGACTGCTGTCTCAAGCTTATACTTTAGATCCGCCATGGTTTTTGTTGTTTGCCATCCATGAGTTCGTCCAAAGAGAAGGAAAGATTTGACGTTCATGTTTGCATAGAACACGCTTATCACTTCTTCTCTTGTTGCTTTTGCGGTTGAGGCATTTGAGGCAAATTTGATGAAGTATTCCATGATTGGCTCGTCTTCTCCCTGCTTTATGAGCCATATCTGGTGCCATGGTGAAAGCTGGGTATTTTCTTGTTGGGACCAAACTGTAACAGCATGTTCCCTCGGTTGCTTTTTTCTTTCATCAACGACCTTCTGCCTCTTAAAGGAACTTATCATGGCCACATTGTACCGATGCTTTGCTCTCAAGGCATTGACGTAGCAACGTCTTGCGGTTATTTGATCGCCGAGCACTTCCCCAATCCCGTGTTCTGTTGGGAATTTCATCTTTTGGTGGACTGTGGAGGGCACGATCACATAGGGATTGATCGTTGTTCGTCCCAGGATTCCGTTGTAGGCTCCGAGAGATTCTACAACTACGAAAGTGACGTTGATATGTAATGCTCTCCACCCCTGGCCAAGGATGACAGGAAGTGTGATTGTACCCAAGGGTTGTGTAGCTGCTCCTGCGAAACTGACTAATGAGAAGGTTCTTGGAGACAAGTCCTTGACAGATTTTCCTAATTGTTCCAGGACTCTGACATGTAGAATGTCAGCAGAGCTTCCGCCATCCACAAGAAATCTCTTCACATCGTACCCGTCAATATCCATAGTAATGACTAAAGCATCATCGTGGGGGTAAACGATATGCTTCAAGTCTTCCCTGGAGAATTGGATGACTACGTCTTCTTGCTCGGGTTGTTTGCGCTTTCCGTACTTCGGCAGTGTTGCTGCTTGGGATGCATAAATGTCCCGAGCATTGGATATGTGTCTTCCGGCGGCAGGCCCTCCATGTATGACATTGATTACCCCTCGCTTGGCTGGCGGAGGGTTGTCATGGACTTTCTCTTTTCCCTTGTTTGTTCTTTTTGACGACTCTGGTTGAGTCTTTCTCGAGGGGTTGTTGCCTTGATCAACAAATTGTTTCAGTTCGCCCTTGAGGACGAGGTTGTTGATTCGAAAGCGTAGACTGACGCAGTTATCGGTCTCGTGACCGAAGACCTCGTGGTTTTCACACCACTTGTCCTTGTCTCTTCCCAGTGGGCTTTTCCTGTAGTTGTTTGGTTCCTGCCACAAATTCGCTTCCTTCATTTCTCTCAAAATTATAGACAGCGGGGCATTCAAAGGAATGCAGTCGGCCAAATTTATTTCTTTTGGCTTCTGAAAATCCCCTTGGAAGGGTCTTTTCGGCTGAGGTTGCCACTGTCTTCCTTGTTGACCACCTGGGTGCGGTTTTGGCTGGTTCTGTTTTGGATTATCCTTCGCTTTTGCTGCCGCAATTTTTGCCTTGTTCTGGCTTCTGAATCTTTCAAGGTCTATGTACTCCTTTACTCTTGCGGCCAATTCCTCCATGGACTCCGCTGGACGCTTTGCCATTTTTTCGGCTAAGGCATTGCCTCTTCGTCCGAGGTTTCGGATGAAAGCCCGAACAATTTCTCCTTCAGTCAGGTTTCCCTGAATGTCAGAAATTTTCTGATTGAAGCGGACGTAGTAGTCGGCAAGGGACTCTTTGTTCTGCTGTTGGACATCGTCCAGAGCGTTTGCCCCTTTTAACAATGTGCGCTCGCCCATGTATCGCTGGATGAACTTGGCCTTTAGGTCCGCCCATGAAGTAATGCTTCCGCATGGTAGTGAGAAGAACCAGTGTGCTGCGCTCCCGGCAAGAGTTTGTGAAAACGTCATTGCGAAGTGATGCGGGTTCTTTGTCCTGCCTAGTAGAGAGGCCTCGTGCTTTTGCACATGTTCAATTGGGTCTCCTTTTCCACGGTAGGGGTCGCCTCCAATTCGATACAGTGCGTCTGGGACGCGACTGTCTATCAAGTGCTCAGCGAACGGATGTGACGCCCTTTCTTCAAGAGCGTGCATACCCTTCATTTTTGCCTCCTTCATTTTCTTCTCCACCAGCTCTTCTAACATCTCGGCGGTAAATCCCTTTACCGGTTCAGCATAACCTGTTGAAGGTTTTTGCTGACCATTGTTGCGGTAGATGTCAGATTGATCCCTGCTTGTGGCCTGATAAGGATCGTCTCTCGTTGGTTGCTGTTGGTGGTAGAATGGGGGCTGCCTTTCGTTCCCCCATGGTTGAGCTCCTTGGAAAGGAGTATATGACCGTGCAGGTTCATATCTTGCATGTTGGTGTCTGCCTTGGAAAGGATTGCCATAGTGAGTAGTGTCTTGCGACATTTCCCTTGCTGGCGCAGCATACTGTTGGTTGACCGGAGGTGGCTGAGCTGTGTATCCTTGGTTTTTGAGAGACTCGCGGAATGCGAGTAGCTCTTCCAGCGCAGCCATCATTGCTGGAGTAACGGTGGGCATCGGGTTTGCCCCCGCTCTTTGCTCGTTCTGCGGCATTTCTGTCTGGGATTCATCTCCATGTACTTCTGGCTCGAAACCAGGCGAATGTGCACGGTGTTTGTCCCTTGGCTCTCTGTGCTGTGCGTTGGGCACATTGTCAGTCGGTATGGATGAAGCTACGGAAGTAGCTCTTGGGATGTGGGAGGGTCCCGACTGGCTCCCAGCTGGAGCTTGGCATCCTGCTCGTTTGTTTGCCGGGGACTTCCTGGGACGCCCGGGCTTTTTCCTTAGGTTTTTCACCTCTTTGGGAGGGTTGTGATCACTCGCCATGATTTCTGCGGTACTGTAGCTTTTTTGTTCGAATCACGTAGACGGCGCCAATGTTGCGTCCTGGACGAACGAGGTCACGAGGACGCGTCGGTTTGTGTAATTGTGCGGGCCGTAACCCTTCTGTCAGGAGGAGGTTGGGCCACTGACGAGTGTTCGGACTTGTTCCCGTGTGAGGTCTGAGTCTCGGAAAGGTTGCGACCCGGCAAGGTTGTGACCCGGCAAGGTTGTGACCCGGCAAGGTTGTGACCCGGCAAGGTTGTGACCCGGCAAGGTTGTGACCCGGCAAGGTTGTGACCCGGCAAGTCTGTGACCCGGCAAGGTTGTGACCCGGCAAGGTTGTGACCCGGCAAGTCTGTGTCTTAAGCGTCGGATCCTGCACAAAGGACCAATGCTAGCACGGAGCGGGGGGGTGGTGCTAGCGGAGCCCTCTCCGATGCCTAAGTCACTATAGTGGCAAAAAGGTAATTTCTAGAGAGAGAGAATTTCTAGAGAGAAGTCAGAGCTCAAAATACCAAAGTTGGGCAAATGAGAGAATGTGTGAAAATGGGTGGCCAAGGCCTCCTATTTATAGGCTTCCTTGAGACCGGACCCGGTTTTAAAGCGGTTTGACGACGGTTCAAGAAAACAAGCGGGAACCGTCATCCATATTGGTAATGCGCGAACTTGACTTCTCTACACATAACGGTGATCGCGGACACGGTAATCGCGGACACGGCAATCGCGCGATACCCGTGATGCAACCCGGACCTCGTCGAAATTGGGCAATTCGGCGAGGTCCGGATTGCTTGCAACCCGGACGTCCGGGTTGCAATGCAATCCGGATGTCCGGTCCGGACGCGCGTTTACGCGTTTCCGGACCGTTTTGACCCCTTGGGAGACGTTTTTTCGAGACGAGATGTAATTTTTGACGTGTTTGCGAGGCCCGAAGCGTAAATACGAACCCGAATTTGACACTTATCCATCATAATACACACACAGATCTTCGTGAAGATTCACGAATCCGTTTCTTACGATTTCCTCGTGGAATCTGCGGTACCATTGCCGAGACGACTATTTATGATCGTAGATGGACCTTTGGAGTTTACAAACTTTACGTTCGTTACCAGAAGTAATGAAACCCTCCGGTTGCTCCATGTAGATCTCTTCCTTCAGGTTTCCGTGTAGGAATGCGGTCTTAACATTCATTTGGTGTAGCTCGATATTGAGACTTACGACCAGGACCATGACTGGCCCTAACCGTGGTTTTACGCACAGTCAGTGAGTTCTTTTAGCCAAAGTCAACTCCGTGTAATGGGGTATATTCTTTCGCATCAATTCGGGTTTCGCACCTCCCGACCTTTTCCATCAGTGGTGAGCCTTCTTTCAGGACTCACCGTATCCTTGTGCCCATGTGGTTAGCAGGTAAATCAACCATCGACTATAATGGCTTTCATTTAAGCGATCTCTCTCTTTTTATTATTTTCCTCCATTTCTTCACTTGAGGTCTTTCCAATGCTTGCCAACAGTTGTTAGAGCGAGATTTTCACCTTACTCGATGGGATACTTCTTGGAGAAGTTCGATGCCTCTGACTTTCGTCTAGGCTTGGTTAATCCCATCTAGAGTCTGATCATTTCTCCCACTCAGAATAATGCTTCTTATCGCAACATCACTTCTATTGGGAAAAATTCTCCCACTCTGAACAATGCTTCTTATCGGAGCATAGTTTCTTTTGGGAATAAGAGTAGTGCTTGAACCTTGACCATCAACTTTCCTTTGACAACCTCTCGGTCTCGGGGTTTCACTTCCGAGATGAATTCCTTGATCACTAGGATCTGGAACCAAGTCTGGTCGGATCACTCCCACTGGAAACAATGGGTATCACTCCCACTGGAAACAATGGATTAGTCGAGGCAGTTGTGGCTCTCCTGGTTCAGCAATACGACCATCAGGTTCATCTTGATTTGTCTCAACAGCAACAGTGATTTCGTGTGGTAGGGTTTATTCCTCCCACTAGATTTATTATGAAAATGTTCCCATTCTCATTTACCATGTCATTCACTTGAGCTGTTGGTTCAAATCTCTTTCCCACTCGAATTAAGTGGGATCTGATTGTCAGTGATTCCTTCTCTGTTGGAATATTCGCCCTCTAGTGATGTAATAGCTGATGTTTGCCCACGACCCCATTTTCTGAAGCTTTAAACAAGTATTTTCTAAGAGTAGATCACGTACTCTTGTCCTATTTTTAATGCGCAATTTAATGTCGCATGATGACATGATTTAACTCATCATCATCCTTTTAGCTTTTATGGCGGTGTGTCTTACAGATTTTATTGGAACACAGTTTACATACATGTGAGTCATCTTTTTCATCCCTTAGGGAACACCTGATAGAGTAACTGAAACATTATTTTTTTGAACTGTGCTTCTTGAAGTGTGTTTTAATTGATTTGAATGCCTAGCCTGACTTATCATTCATGGCGTTTGGAAGGAAAATCGTTTGACCAACTTAATCCTTATTCGTTGCAAAACTTATCACATGGATTTTATCCCATCTGCGAACTGAGCATCTTAGGTTTTCACCCTATGCGTCAGCTGATACTTTTACAAGGTCGTGGTAGATTCGAAGCCTACTTCGTACCGATGTAAATGCTATCAATAAGTTGTTTCCAAGGGAATGCAAACGAAAATTCAGCACTTCATCATTCAGACACTTCATCATTAAATTCGTATTTTGAAACGACGTGTTCCGTCTTTCGAGGTCCACTTGCGCGTAGTGCTATTTACCGAAGTTTTAACCCTAGGTTAAATCATTTCATTTCTGAATTTCATTCAATTTAATCCAATCGGTTTCGCACATGATCATCAGTACAGATTATTTCATTCAATGGAGTACTTAATAATAAAGAAAATACTAAATCTTTCGATCTAGCTACACAATCAATGTGTATGTTCAGTTAAGTTGTCCCGACTGAGATGACGGAGTACGTGAATCGTTTCCTTTTATTCGACCACTTTTACCTGGCCAAAATTTCGTTTCGGATCGATCCTGTTTAACCGGGTCGATTTGTTGGTTTACGGGGACGTAATACTACGGAATGCTAAACGTGTACTTGTAAGTAATCTAATTACGCAGCGGAATAATGTACACATACCTCAATAGCTTTCCTGCCCAAGAACGTTGTGGAGGGATTTCTGATCCTCCGGTCGAAACCCGTACAAGTTCTTCGTGAGAAGAAGTCCTACGCGGTATAAGCTCCACAGCAAATCCTCTGATCGATTCTTCAACGGGGACAGAACCTCGGACTGAATGCTCGGAAGCAATTTGGCACAACAATGGTGGTGTTAGGGGGGCCGGCCGAAATATGCTTGCAGAGAGAAAGGGGTTTCTCTCAAATCACAACTTACGAGGAGTTGTGATCAATGTGTGTTTTGGGAGTGACCCAAAGACCTCTTTATATAGTGGGAAGATGAGAAAATCCTCCTCCATACTATTAGGGTTTCGGCCGACCTATGATGTGGGTGGGAGGCCCAATTTTGGGCCTCCCATGTCACATGGGAATTGGGTCTGGCCCAATTACCCCTAATGTGACATTTACCTAATTATCTTAGGTAACCACATATGTTAACGGGCTACTAACTACGACGCCACGTCACCATATGCTAACAGCTCCCACTGGCCGGAATGGGAGGGTGCCTGTTAATGTATTGTCATCCAATAACATCAACTTTTCAGTCTCCAGTTATTGTCTCCGTCTCCGAATAGTTCATACGAGTTTTGCCGTGCGACCGATGGATACTTTAAGCTTTAGTAGGTTGAATCATTTGTTGATTGATGATTAGGGATTACTATGCAAGAGGTAAACTATATATACTAGGTGATAAGGATCACCAACTAGGACTAACTATCCTATGTGCCTATCTTGGTGTACCAAGGTGCATATACCATGTAACATGTACTACATGATATATGCACCATATAATAGCCTTATATAATCATATAATGACATAATGGAAGTAAGTGCAATTGTAATTAACAAGATGCAATGTGAGCATATCAACTTATATACTCTATATTCTCCCATCCTTTTCTTCTTCTTCTCTTCTTTCTTGGAAGACATCCTTGATTCCATATAGCTTTAGCAAAGCTAAGAGATGATTCTTTACCAATACCTTGGTAAGCAAGTCAGCAAGTTGTTCCTTTGAAGGAATGTAATGGACACCAATGATCCCTTGTCGAATATGGTGTCTTGTGAAGTGGCAGTCCAGCTCAATGTGCTTGGTGCGTATAGAGTATATAAGTTGATATGCTCACATTGCATCTTGTCATTTACACTTGCATTTACTTCTATCATGTCATTAGATGATTGTATAAGGTTATTATATGGTGCATATATCATGTAGTACATGTTACATGGTGTATGCACCTTGGTGCACCAAGTTGGGCACATAGGATAGCTAGTCCTAGTTGGTGATCCTTATCACCTAGTATATATAGTTTACCTATTGCATTGTAATCCCTAATCATCAATCAACAAATGATTCAACCTTCTAAAGCTATTATGGTATCAGAGCCACCTCAAATGGCGGCACAACCACAAAGCTAAAGAAGACCAAGTTTCTTCAAAGTTTTGCCTTAACATTCACCTTGTTCAAGTGTGGATTTGCAACTTCAGCTTCGTGGATCATCTTTTCTACTTCAACAATCCATTTCTTACTTAAGAATGGACATATAGTAAGTGGAATTTCAAGAACTCAACACGCACAAAGTAGATCTGCACCTAGACTAAGCATAGCCAAGATGACTTAGTACTAGTTTGCTTGTTCTTGAAGAATTCAGTCTTGTTGAGCTGATTGCGTGTTTGATACTACTATTTCCTGGAGTTTGCTTTGTTTCTCTACATTTGGATATGGATTTTGAACTTGTTCCAGCTGCGCCCCTTGCTTGATACCTGGATTTTCATTGCTTGATTTCCCTTGTCTACACATTGCTCGGCTGATGAGCATTTGTGCCTACCTTGTGTTTTGTGTTCATATCTTCAAGAATTCTGAGCTTTCATCAATGGAGAATGGCTTCTAATCCATTTCTGTTGAATTTCAAGCTTTGAAAATCACAAATCTTGTTGCGGAATTGTACAAGCAATCTCATAGGGTGAGCTGGATTTTGTCCTACTATCAACAACCTTGGTGTACTACTTTTGTTTGTAGTGCAACTTGTGTATGCGATTTTGATTGGATTGTGGCAGCTGATTTCTTGGATTTGGATTCCTATTAATCAAATTCAATACCTACTTGTGTTACTTGAGTTACAAAATGGCTCAAGAAACCAATGTTGATGACCCCCTTTACATACACCCCTCAGACACCACTGGCCATATGCTCATCCCTTTCCAACTCCAAGGAACATCCAACTATCATGTTTGGAGCACATCAATCAGGGAAGGCTTGTTGTTGAAGAACAAGCTTGGTTTTATAGATGGCACATTCACAAGATTGGATGTTAATGTCAATGATAGAGTGAAATGGGATAGGGCAAATGCAATTGTCAAAGCATGGTTGAGGAACACAGTAGCCAAAGATTTGGTGAATGGCTTGGTCTACAACACTACTGCTTCTTCCATTTGGAATGACTTGAAGGAGATGTTTGATAAAGTGGATGGCACACAAATCTTCCAATTAACAAGGGAGATTTACCAAACATCTCAAGGTGTGCTCTCTATCACTGAATACTTTGCCAAAATGAAGCAACTCTGGGATGCTCTTGCTTCCATTGATGATTTGGATCTTCAATGTGCTGGGGACATTGCCATTGTCAATGAACACAAGGAGAAGCAGAAGTTGATGGCATTTCTTTTGGGACTGAATGACTCCTATGGACACATTAGGAGCACCTTACTTATGAGACAACCACTTCCTTCCCTTAGCATTGCCTTCTCTGTATTGGTACAAGAAGAAAGCCAAAGGACCATCTCTGGTTCCATTGGTGATGTGGGTGAGGCTACTGCCTTGTTCACTGGAAAGCATCCATCCTATGGTGGTGGTAGAGGCAATGGAAGAGGATATGCAAGGGGTAGAGGCTTTGCTAGAGGCAATGGCAATGGCATTGGAAGAGGAAATGGCTTTGGAAGAGACAACTTCAATCCTTCAAGTCAGAGACCACTCAGTACTTGCAACTATTGTGGCAAGAGAGGTCACATTGAAGACAATTGCTACATCAAGCATGGCTACCCATATGATCACCCAATTCATCAAACCAATCCAAATGCTCCTAAGAGGAATTGGAATTCAGCCAACATTGTTGAAGAAGGTGGCAACTCAAGCACAATTGAGCATGTGGCAGCCAAGGACAAAAGGATATTTCATGGCACAGCTGACAAAAGAATCCAACATGTTGCTGCCCATAATGATCACTTTGATCATACACCTCTAAGCTTTGAAGATATGGATCAAGCTCATGTCAACATGGCAGGTATATCTAGTGATTCTATGGTTTGGATAGTTGACTCAGGTGCTACTAACCACATCACTCATCAAATTGAGTGGCTACATGATTTGAAGAAAAGTGATTCTGATCACCAATATGTGCACTTGCCAAATGGTCACAAATGCAAAGTGACTCATGTTGGTTCTTGCTCTTTCTCAAGTGGATTCACATTGACCAACATACTCTTGGTCCCTGACTTCAAGTTCAATCTGATCTCTGTATCTAGGTTACCTAGCCAGTTAAATTGCAAAGTGATCTTTACTTGTGATCATGTGTTACTTCAGGGCCAGAGTGGCAAGTCCATGGTGATTGGGGAATGGAATAGAGGACTATACACTTTGAAGGATGTGATGCCTTCAAGCCCAAGGAAGTTGGCAGCTGCTTGCTTGGAGAATAAGGATGAAGTATTGAGATGGCATAGGTGTTTGGGCCATGTCTCAGAACAATATTTGAATCATTTGGATGTTTTAGGCTTGAATAAGACATATGGTTGTATCAAACAATGCACTATTTGTCCTCTTGCAAAACAATCTAGATTTTCATTTCCAACAAGTGATTCTATTGCTTCAAAGCCCTTTGATTTGGTTCACATGGATTTATGGGGTCCTTACAAAGTGCCAACCTTCAAGAACAATCAATACTTCTTGACCATTGTTGATGATCACTCAAGGGCAACTTGGGTTTACTTGATGAGGCACAAAAGTGACACTTTCTTGCACATCAAGAATTTCTTAATCATGGTGCAGAATCAATTTGGAACAATGGTCAAAACCTTGAGGAGTGATAATGGGACTGAGTTCATCAATTCTGTTTGCAAAGGTTTGCTTCTTCAATTTGACATTCTCCATCAAACAAGTTGTGTGCATACACCACAACAAAATGGAAGGGTGGAACGCAAACATAGGGACATCCTCAACATTGCTAGAGCTATAAGATTTCAAGCATCCATGCCTTTGAGGCATTGGGGGTATTGCATACTCAATGCTTGTTACTTACTCAATAGGCTTCCCACCTCTATCTTGAAGTTCAAGTCACCTATTGAAGTGTTATATGGCAAAACTCCTTCTCTTCATCACTTGAGAACTATAGGTTGTCTATGTTTTTCAACCAAATTGAACAACCATGACAAGTTTAGTCCAAGGGTTGAACCATGCATCCTAATGGGATATTCAACATCTCAAAAAGGATACCTTGTGATGAACATTTCAAACTCAGTGTTTCATGTATCAAGGGATGTTCATTTCCATAAAGATATCTTCCCCTTTAGCATGTCAAAGGATGCTCTAAAGGCTCTTATTCCATCTTGCTTGGGAGTCAAGCAACCACTTGAGGATTCCCACCTGAGAATCCATTTCATTTTGACATGGATGCATCAACCAACACTCCTCCCATTGAGGTTGCCACACCTCAAATGGATGATCAAGCACCTCAGATTGAGGATCAACCACCTCAACAACCAATTGAAGAAGAAGCACCACAACCTTCCAATCTGAGAAGGAGTCTTAGAATTGCACAACTACACCCACCACCTCCTAGGAGAAGTGCAAGGCTTGCTGAACTCAAACAAAGATCAAGTTCAAATGCTATTTTTGGAATGGAGAAGTATGTATCCTATGACAACTTGGGTCCACAATACAAATGCTTCTTGGCTGCCCTTGACAAGATCAAAGAGCCAACCACCTATAAACAAGCAATCAAAGACCCAAAATGGATCTTAGCCATGAAGGAAGAAATGCAAGCACTTCAAAACAACAACACTTGGGAGCTAATAGAACTCCCACAAGGCAAATCTTCAATTGGTTGCAAATGGGTATTTAAAGTCAAATACAATTCTGATGGTTCCATTGAAAGATACAAAGCAAGATTGGTTGCCAAGGGATTCACTCAAATTGAAGGACTGATTTCAATGAGACATTCTCCCATGTAGTCAAAATGGACACAGTGAGGATCATATTAGCTTTGGCAGCTTCCAAATCATGGGGATTGTACCACATGGATGTAAACAATGCATTTCTTCAAGGTGATCTAAATGAAGAAGTGTATATGGACATTCCCCAAGGTTTCAGTCATTCCAAGTCTCTTGAGGGATATCCCAATCTTGTGTGCAAGCTCAACAAGTCCTTGTATGGTCTCAAACAAGATTCAAGACAATGGAACATCAAGCTCACTCAAACCTTATTGAAGAATGGTTACAAACAATGTGCCTCAGATCATTCCTTGTTCACCAAGATACAAGGTGATGACAAAGTTTTTCTTCTCACCTATGTTGATGATCTTCTAATCACTGGCTCCAACACCAAGATGATCAATCAATTGAAGAACACACTCCAAACACACTTCAAATTGAAGGACTTAGGAGACTTGAGGTACTTTTTGGGACTTGAAGTTACAAGGTCAGATAGAGGTCTTGTAATCAACCAAAGGAAGTATGCAATTGAGCTCATTGAAGATGCTGGCCTAGGAGCTGCAAGGCCTGCTGAAACCCCTATGGAGTTCAATGTCAAACTCACCACACATGAGTATGACAAAGCAACTAATTCAAACATTGATGATACACTCTTGGAGGATGCCACTTCTTATAGGAGGATCATTGGCAAGTTGCTATACCTTACCATGACAAGGCCAGACATTAGCTTTTCAGTACAAAGACTCAGTCAATTTGTTGACAAGCCAAAGAAGTCCCATCATGATGCAGTCATAAGAGTCATCAGATACATTAAAGGCACTCCAGGACAAGGATTGATCTATCCTTCCAACAACAAGCTCAATTTGAGTTTGTTTTGTGATTCTGATTGGGCTGCTTGCCCTTTTAGTAGGAAATCAGTGAGTGCCTATTGTGTCAAGCTAGGAGAAGCTATGATATCCTGGAAGGTAAAGAAGCAAGACACAATTTCCCTATCAAGTGCTGAAGCAGAGTATAGATGTCTAAGAGTTGCAATTCAAGAGGCACTTTGGGTGGGGAGAATCCTCAAGGAACTTGGCATACAAGTAAATCTTCCTATCCCAATCTACACAGATAGCCAGGCAGCTGTGAAGATTGCAAAGAATCCCATGTTCCATGAGCGCACCAAGCACATTGAGCTAGACTGCCACTTCACAAGACATCATATTCAACAAGGAATCATAGGTGTCCATTACATTCCTTCAAAGGAACAACTTGCTGACTTGCTTACCAAGGCATTAGTAAAGAATCAACACTTAGCTTTGCTAAAGCTATATGGAATCAAGGATGTGTTCCAAGAAAGAAGAGAAGAAGAAGAAAAGGATGGGAGAACATAGAGTATATAAGTTGATATGCTCACATTGCATCTTGTCATTTACACTTGCATTTACTTCTATCATGTCATTAGATGATTGTATAAGGTTATTATATGGTGCATATATCATGTAGTACATGTTACATGGTGTATGCACCTTGGTGCACCAAGTTGGGCACATAGGATAGCTAGTCCTAGTTGGTGATCCTTATCACCTAGTATATATAGTTTACCTATTGCATTGTAATCCCTAATCATCAATCAACAAATGATTCAACCTTCTAAAGCTATTATTGCGCTCATGGAACATGAGATTCTTTGCAATCTTCACAGCTGCCTGGCTATCTGTGTGTATTGGGATAGGCATATTTACTTGTATGCCAAGTTCCTTGAGTATTCTCCCCACCCAAAGGTTCTCCTGAATTGCAACTCTTAGACATCTATACTCTGCCTCAGCACTTGATAAGGAAATGGTATCCTGCTTCTTTACTTTCCAAGCTATCGTGGCTTCACCTAGCTTGACACAATAAGCACTGACTGATTTCCTACTAAAGGGGCAAGCATCCCAATCAGAGTCACAAAACAAGCTCAAATTGAGTTTGTTGTTGGAAGGATAGATCAATCCTTGTCCTGGAGTGCCTTTAATGTATCTAATGACCCTTATGACTGCATCATGATGAGACTTCTTTGGTTTGTCAACAAATTGACTAAGTATTTGTACTGAAAAGCTAATGTCTGGCCTTGTCATGGTAAGATATAGCAACTTGCCAATGATCCTCCTATAAGAAGTGGCATCCTCCAAGAGTGTATCATCAGTGTTTGAGTTAGTTGCTTTGTCATACTCATGTGTGGTGAGTTTGACATTGAATTCCATAGGGGTTTCAGCAGGCCTTGCAGCCCCTAGGCCAGCATCTTCAATAAGCTCAATTGCATACTTCCTTTGGTTGATTACAAGACCTCTATCTGATCTTGCAACTTCTAGTCCCAAAAAGTATCTCAAGTCTCCTAAATCCTTCAGTTTGAAGTGTGTTTGGAGTGTGTTTTTCAATTGATTGATCATCTTGGTGTTGGAACCAGTGATTAGAAGATCATCAACATAGGTGAAGAAAAACTTTGTCATCACCTTGTATCTTGGTGAACAAGGAATGATCTGAGGCACATTGCTTGTAGCCATTCTTCAATAAGGTTTGGTTGAGCTTGATGTTCCATTGTCTTGAAGCTTGTTTAAGACCATACAAGGACTTCTTGAGCTTGCATACATGTTTGGGATACCCCTCAAGAGATTTGGAATGATTGAAGCCTTGGGGAATGTCTATATACACTTCTTCATTTAGATCACCTTGAAGAAATGCATTGTTTACATCCATGTGGTATAATCCCCATGATTTGGCAGCTGCCAAAGCTAATATGATCCTCACTGTGTCCATTTTGACCACAGGGGAGAATGTCTCATTGAAATCAGTCCCTTCAATTTGAGTGAATCCCTTGGCAACCAATCTTGCTTTGTATCTTTCAATGGAACCATCAGAATTGTATTTGACTTTAAATACCCATTTGCAACCAATTGAAGATTTGCCTTGTGGAAGTTCCATTAGCTCCCAAGTGTTGTTGTTCTGACGGGCTTGCATTTCTTCCTTCATAGCTAAGATCCATTTTGGGTCTTTGATTGCTTGTTTATAGGTGGTTGGTTCTTTGATCTTGTCAAAGGCAGCCAAGAAGCATTTGTATTGTGGACCCAAGTTGTCATAGGATACATACTTCTCCATTCCAAAAATGACATTTGAACTTGATATTTGTTGGAGTTCAGCAAGCCTTGCACTCCTCCTAGGAGGTGGTGGGTGTAGTTGTGCAATTCTCAGGCTCCTTCTTAGATTGGAAGGTTGTGGTGGATCATCCTCAATTGGTTGTTGAGGTGCTTGAACCTCAATCTGAGGTGCTTGATCATCCATTTGAGGTGTAGTAATCTCTATGGTAGGAGTGTTGCTTGATATATCCATGTCAAAATAAGATGGATTCTCAGGTGGGAAATCCTCAAAGGGTTGCTTGACTCCCAAGCAAGATGGAATAAGAGCCTTTAGAGCATCCTTTGACATGCTAAAGGGGAAGATGTCTTCATGGAAATGAACATCTCTTGAAACATGAAATACTGAGCTTGAAATGTTCATCACAAGGTACCCTTTTTGAAGGTTGAATATCCCATTAGAATGCATGGTTCAGCCCTTGGACTAAACTTGTCATGGTTGTTCAATTTGGTTGGAAAGCATAGACAACCTATAGTTCTCAAGTGATTAAGGGAAGGGGCTTTGCCATATAACACTTCTATAGGTGACTTGAACTTCAAGATAGAAGTGGGTAGCCTGTTGAGTAAGTAACAAGCATTGAGTATGCAATACCCCCAATGCCTCAATGGATGGATGCTTGAAACCTTATAGCTCTAGCAATGTTGAGGATGTCCCTATGTTTGCGTTCCACCCTTCCATTTTGTTGTGGTGTATGCACACAACTAGTTTGATGGAGGATGCCAAATTGAAGAAGCAAACCTTTGCAAATTGAGTTGATGAACTCAGTCCCATTATCACTCCTCAAAGTCTTGACCATTGTACCAAACTGATTCTTCACCATGATCAAGAAATTCTTGATGTGCAAGAAAGTGTCACTTTTGTGCCTCATCAGGTAAACCCAAGTTGCCCTTGAGTGGTCATCAACAATGGTCAAGAAATATTGATTGTTCTTGAAAGTTGGCACTTTGTAAGGACCCCATAAATCCATGTTAATCAAATCAAAAGGCTTTGAAGCAATAGAATCACTGATTGGAAATGAAAGTCTAGATTGTTTTGCAAGAGGACAAATAGTGCATTGTTTGATACAACCATATGTCTTATTCAAGCCTAAAACTTCCAAATGATTCAAATATTGTTCTGAGACATGGCCCAAACGCCTATGCCATCTCAATACTTCATCCTTATTCTCCAAGCAAGCAGCTGCTAACTTCCTTGGGCTTGAAGGCACCACATCCTTCAAAGTGTATAGTCCTTTATTCCATTCCCCAATCACCATGGACTTGCCACTCTGGCCCTGAAGTAACACATGATCACAAGTAAAGATCACTTTGCAATTTAACTGGCTAGGTCACCTAGATACAGAGATCAGATTGAACTTGAAGTCAGGGACCAAGAGTATGTTGGTCAATGTGAATCCACTTGAGAAAGAGCAAGAACCAACATGAGTCACTTTGCACTTGTGACCATTTGGCAAGTGCACATATTGGTGATCAGATTCACTCTTCTTCAAATCATGTAGCCACTCAATTTGATGAGTGATATGATTAGTAGCACCTGGGTCAACTATCCAAACCATAGAATCACTAGATATACCTGCCATGTTGACATGAGCTTGATCCACATCTTCAAAGTTAGAGGTGTATGATCAAAATGGTCATTATGGGCAGCAACATGTCGGATCCTTTGGTCAGTTGTGCCATGAAATATCCTTTTGTCAGTTGGCTGCCACATGGTCAATTGTGCTTGAGTTGCCACCTTCTTCAACAATATTGGCTGAATTCCAATTCCTCTTATGAGCATTTGGATTGGTATGATGGATTGGGTGATCATATGGGTAGCCATGCTTGATGTAGCAATTGTCTTCAATGTGACCTCTCCTGCCACAATAGTTGCAAGTATTGAGTGGTTTCCCACTTGAAGGATTAAAGTTGCCTCTACCAAAGCCATTTCCTCTTCCAATGTCATTGCCTCTTACAAAGCCTCTACCCCTTGCATATCCTCTTCCATTGCCTCTACCACCACCATAGGATGGGTGCTTTCCAGTGAATAAGGCAGTTGCCTCACCCACATCACCAATGGAACCAGAGATGGTCCTTTGGCTTTCTTCTTGTACCAACACAGAGAAGGCAATGCTAAGAGAAGGAAGTGGTTGTCTCATAAGCAATGTGCTCCTAATGTGTCCATAGGAGTCATTCAGTCCCAAAAGAAATGCCATCAACTTCTGCTTCTCCTTGTGTTCATTAACAATGGCAATGTCCCCAGCACATTGAAGATCCAAATCATCAATAGAAGCAAGAGCATCCTAGAGTTGCTTCATTTTGGCAAAGTATTCAGTGATAGAGAGCACACCTTGAGATGTTTGGTAAATCTCCCTTGTTAGTTGGAAGATTTGTGTGCCATCCACTTTATCAAACATCTCCTTCAAGTCATTCCAAATGGAAGAAGCAGTTGTGTTGTAGACCAAACCATTCACCAAATCCTTGGCCACAGTATTCCTCAACCATGCCTTGACAATTGCATTTGCTCTATCCCATTTCACTCTATCATTGACATCAACATCCAATCTTGTGAATGTGCCATCTATAAAACCAAGCTTGTTCTTTACCAACAAGCCTTCCCTGATTGAGGTGCTCCAAACATGATAGTTGGAGGTCCCTTGAAGTTGGAAAGGGTTGAGCATATGGCCAGTGGTGTCTGAGGGGTGTATGTAAAGGGGGTCATCAACATTGGTGTCTTGAGCCATATTGTAACCCAAGCAACACAAGTAGGTACCAAATTGGAGTCGGGGGAAACTAAATCCAAGAAATCAGCTGCCAGAAATCCAAGCAAAAATTGCATACACAAGGTTGCACTACAAACAAAAGTAGTACACCAAGGTTGTTGATAGTAAGACAAAATCCAGCTCACTCTTTGGTATTGTCCGTACTATTCCGCAAGAAAATTCGTGATGTTCAAAGCTTGAAGATCAACAGAAATGGATTAGAAACCATTCTCCATTGATGAAAGCTCAGAATTCTTGAAGATATGAACACAAAGCTCAAAGCAGTCACAAATACTCCTCAGCCGAGCAATGTGTATGCAAGTGAATCCAAGCAATGAATATCCAGATTTCAAGCAAGAGGCGCAGCTGAATAAGTTCAAAATCCATATCCAAATCTAGAGATGCAATACAAACTCCAGAAAATGATAGTATCAAACACGCAATCAGCTCAACAAGGCTGAATTCTTCAAGAACAAGCAAACTAGTACTAAGTCATCTTGGCTTTGCTTAGTCTAGGTGCAGATCTATCTATGCGTGTTGAGTTCTTGAAATTCCACTTACTAGATGTCCATTCTTAAGTAAGAAATGGATTCTTGAAGTAGAAAAGATGATCCACGAAGCTGAACTTGCCAATCCACACTTGAACAAGGTGAATGTTAAGGCAAATATTTGAAGAAACTTGGTCTTCTTTAGCTTTGTGGTTGCGCCGCCATTTGAGGTGGCTCTGATACCATTTAAGCTTTAGTAGGTTGAATCATTTGTTGATTGATGATAAGGGATTACAATGCAAGAGGTAAACTATATATACTAGGTGATAAGGATCACCAACTAGGACTAACTATCCTATGTGCCTATCTTGGTGTACCAAGGTGCATATACCATGTAACATGTACTACATGATATATGCACCATATAATAGCCTTATACAATCATCTAATGACATAATGGAAGTAAGTGCAATTGTAATTAACAAGATGCAATGTGAGCATATCAACTTATATACTCTATAGATACAACAGGCATCGTGCTAATCATCTGTTAGGAGTTTTGTAGCGCCCGCAGAACGTTGATTCCCTTTCGTAAATCAATCCTGTCAAAAATAAAATATGTACCGCACTGCATCCTTGGTCAACTGATAATTCTCCAATTAGCCAGTTTTCCACATAAGAATACTTCTCCAGGGCATCCGTACAAGTGTTCACAACCTTCATCTAATATCTGGTTGGTGGCCACCTTGTGAACACAAGAATCGATGAATTATAGATGAACATGACCATCCCCATAGTTTATACCCTTAGTCTAACTCAACTGGTTTCCAAGACGTGGTCACTTGGCCGCTTTCTTTGGCTCTACGCTCGTACGCCTGTAAGCGAACATTGAGCTAGACCTTAGGTATAAGTTCTGAGTCCGAGAGGATACTTTGGGTGCCTCTTCATAAGACACCCGAGATCAATCACACGCTCAAGGTGAAGAAGTATGCGCCCTTTGAATCGCAAGGATTCTAGCTAGCACAACCGAGCATGACCCCGTGGTCAATAGCACACCTGGACAAGCCAGGGGTGGGATATGTCAATCATTCTATCGCAGAGTCTTTCATCTGGCCCTGAATGTGATTTTAATGATGGACAGAGTCCAACACGGCGATTTACAAAATGAAGATTAAGTCATGTTATAAGTGTGACCAAGTTATCGTTTCGTTTAACCAGGTTTATCCCCTGGTTCTTAGCCAATCTTGTTGTGGTAGAGGTTCCCCTCTCCTACAAGATGACTGTGCCTGTGTGACGAGGCAACGTTCACATCCGACATAATTTTGGTGGAAGAGTTTTACCTCTTCCTACGACTTAGTTTATAGACCGTAAAATCTGATGTTATTTTCAGTGTGACGTCGATAGATCATATACTCAATTTGGAATTATTTTATTCAATCGAAATATTATTTCAAATGTCAAAACGCCATCACTCATACAAGCCAATTATTAAGCCCTACGTAATCCAAGCAGTTTTACGTGCTTTTCGAAAACTTCTCTACGTAATGGCTTAGTTAATGGGTCTGCGACCATATTGCCTGTGGACAAGTATCCTAAAGCAATTATATTGTCTTCCACAACAGATTTGGCATAATTTTATTTCACATCAATGTGTTTGGTCCGACTATGGTACTTTGGATTCTTAACTGCTGCAATGGCTGCCTGACTGTCAGAGTATACCTTCACAGGTTTGCTCTTCTTGTCAGTGCCAATTAATGCAGTAAGAAGTCTTTTCAGCCAGACTGCTTCTTGTGCGTTTTTACAAAGGGCAACGAATTCTGATTCCACAATGAAAAAAGCGACACATGATTGCTTCTTGCTTACCCATGATATGGCAGCATCAGCAATGAGGAAAACTCCCCCTGTGGTGGACTTACGATCGTCCGGATTGCCACTGTGGTCGGCATCACTATAACCAGTCAATTCGATTTGCCTGCCCTTATAGCACAGAACATAGTCGGCAGTGCCTTTCAGATATCTTATAATTCGTTTTACGGCCTTTAAATGTTGATAGCCAGGATCTGATTGCAATCTTGCTACTAGGCCCACAGCATAACAGATGTCTGGCCGAGTATATATCATGGCGTACATTAGACTTCCTACCATGCTTAGATACTCTGCATTCTTCATATGTTCACGCTCCTGCTGGTTCTTCGGGCCATCACGCTTCGACAGCGCGCACCCGAACACAACCGGCGTATCCACGGGTTTGGCATTGAGCATTCTGAATCTTTTCAACAGCTTGTTGATATATGATTCTTGAGACAGACACAATCTCCGGGCGGCACGATATCGGGCAATTTTAATGCCTAAGATGTACGTGGCCTCTCCCATGTCTTTCATCTCAAATGCTGATAATAACCAGGACTTTGATTTGTTCATGAAACTCACATCATTTGCAGCAATGAGTATGTCATCCATATATAAGGTTATGATGACATATTTAGACTCGGAGGTCTTGGTGTAAACGTAGGGATCCTCGTGAAGATTCACAAATCCGTTTCCGACGATTTCCTCGTGGAATCTGCGATACCATTGCCGAGACGATTGTTTAAGACCGTAAATAGATCTTTGGAGTTTGCAAACTTTACATTCTTTGCCAGAAGTAATAAAACCCTATGGCTGCTCTAGATCGAGACATGCAACAAGGGCAAGGATGGCCCTAACTGTGGTATAACGCACAGTTGGTGAGTGTGTTTCATCAAAGTCCACTCCGTGAATTTGGGTATCGCTCGACTTCTCCATCAGCAGTGAGTTTGAGTTTCAAAACCCACTTAGCTCCTATTGCTTTGCGGTTAGTAGGTAAATCAACTAAAGACCATACCGAATTAGCTTTCATTGAGGCGATTTCTTCTTCCATTGCTTTTCTCCATTCTTTTGCTTGAGGTCCTTCCATCGCTTGTTTAACCGTTACCGGTTCATCAACATACGTGAGAGTGAAAATCTCGCCTCTCTCAATGGGATACTTCTTGGGAGAAGTCTGTTGCCTTTGACAGCATCTAGGCTCATTTGTCCCATTTTGAGTCTGATCCATACTCCCACTGGAAATAATGCTTCTTATCGGAGCACTACTCTCACTGGGAATAATGGCGGTACTAGAGCTTTGAGCAACAACTTTCCTAGGACGACCTATTCGTCTCGGGATTTCACCTCTGAGATTAGTTCTTTGATCGCTAGGATCTGGAACCGAAGTGATCAATCCGCTCCCATTTGGAATTATGGGAACAATAAGTAGTTGTGTGACATGATTATCAGTTTCTACTTGATTCGCATTCCCAGCAATAGTGATTTGTGTTAGGGGGGGAGTGAGCCCTCCCACTAGATTGATTATGGAGATTATATCCTCATTAACCAAATCACTTGTTGTTGTGTCAAATCTCCCACTCGAAGAAAGTGGGACCTGAGAATCATTGTCATCTTGTTCTAGCGATCAAGACTTTGTTTGTTTTTATTCCTCAAAGCGATGGAAATTCGTTCTCAAGAAAAGTGACGTCTCTAGACTCATGTTCGTACACATTTCCGTTCTCAAGGGCTGACACAAATACATAACTTTTTGAGTTCTCAGAGTATCTGATGAAGATACTTTTGAGTCCTCTGGGGCCTAACTTGCCAAAACGGCTGTCAGTTGTATGTGTGTAGGCCGCGCACCCCCAAGGTCGCACCTTGGTGAGATTTAACTCTCTACCAGTCCAGAGTTCATACGGTGTTGTGTTAACTGCTTTTGATGGGACAAGGTTTACTACATGAGTAGTAGCAAGCAACGCATCTCCCCAATAAGAAATTGGTATTTGTGCTTGTGAAATCATGGTTCTTACCATGTCAAGGAGAGTTCGAAATGTCAAGGAGAGTTTGATTACGACGTTCAGCCACACCATTTTGCTGTGGTGTGTTGGGGATCATCGTTTGACGGGCGATCCCACTTTCTTTGCACAACTTATCAAACTCATTAGAGAGATATTCTCCACCTCTATCGGTGCGTAGGGTTTTAACCTTTCGCTCCTGTTGATTCTCTACGAGCTTTAGAAAGCTTTTGAAGCAATCTATTGCTTCCGATTTACGAGTAATCAAATGAGTAAACCCGAATCGAGTGTAGTCGTCGATGAAAGTTACGAAGTATCACTTTCCATTTCTAGCAGTTACGTTCATTGGTCCACATACGTCTGAATGGATTATTTGTAATGGAAATTCAGCTCGTTTTGCTTCACCGAATGGCTTGCGGGTGGATTTTCCAGCTAGACAGTCATGACAAGTGTGTTTTACCACATTGTTTGTTCTGGGCAAAAGCCCTCGTTTTGCTAACGATTGAACTCTGTCGTAGCCTATATGTCCAAGCTGCGAATGCCATCCGGTCGCGTCAGTTTCTACTTCTTTGGAGGACATTGCATACATTCTATATGAATTAACATTTCCATGCAAATCCATGATGAATAGACCGTTATAAGAAAAGGAATATCCAAATAAAGTATCCCCTTTATTTATGCGAACCAAAGATCTCTCAAATGATAAAACAAAGTTCTTATTCATAAGAGCAGAAACAGAAACAACATTCCTACGGATTCTAGGAGCATAAAGGACATTTTCAAGAATTAAGGATTTGCTATTGCCCATTGGCAATTTGCAAGTCCCTATTCCTATGACTTCAACTTGTGAGTTGTCGCCAATGAATATCCTTTTAGAATCTTTCGGCAATCGTATAAACTCGGCAAATAGTTCTTTATCGTTGGCTATGTGGTCCTTTGCACCTGAATCAAGAATCTAAGATGAATTTGAGTCAGTTAACATGACAGTTGAGGAAACTAAAGCTTCCTCTACATAACCAAAGTCGCATACCTTTTCAGGGTCGATCTACTGGAACCTGCACCATCGCTTATTCGGCGTGGGCTAGAATTCCCGCATACTATCTCAGATTTTAATCTGGGACTGCCTTGTTTAGGCGTAGTCAACTTTTTACTGTCGACCGCCTGTTATTTCTTTCCCTTGTTACTGAATTTCCTTTTCTTACGGCCAACTTGTCCTGCCAATTTCGGTTCTTTCGACACCGAAGTTAATCGAGTTTCTTCCATCTCTATTAGTTTCAGGACAGATGCAAGATCAAGCACGGAACTGCTAACAATCAATATGGCCTTGGTTGCTCTCCATGACTTCAGGAGTATCCCTATTATGGCCTGAATTTTATCCCATTCAGCCATTTGACTGTCATCTTCCAATGGTTTGAATAAGAGAAGGAGACCGCATACTTTTTCAAGTATGCTTTTACTGTTGTTGTTCAGAACGGTTTCTAATGTTGGTATAAATGGGTGCAGTGTAACCGCCATGCCACTTCCATATTTCAGAAAGAGAGCATCCCAGATGTCCTTTGAAGTCGGATCATCCTTATACAAGTCATAGAAATCCTGTGACATTTCAGACAGTATCATCTCCTTAGCTTTCTTGTCATCTTGCTCCCACTGAAAATGGGCGAATGCTAGATCCTTTGTTAATCCGGCATTCGGGCAATTCATGGTCATTTGACTGTGGTCAATTAGACCATGTCCTTCCAATATTGTAACGACACGTTTGCTCCACGAGTCATAATTCGTCTCAACTAATAGCTCAGATGATAATGCCATCTATTCATTGATAACAATTCAAGGTTGGGAAGACAACAACATTTTGACATAATTGAAAACATCGGATTATCTATTAGGATGGAATACGACGAATAGTGATCCTTCAGTCACTAAACCAAACCGACCGCCAGAAAACCGAGGGAAGGGGTGTTGTGAAAGAGTTCACACTATTGTCGTCTTCAATCCAATAGATCTGTCTTTTGAAAACGGTTATTATATTGCAAATTACCGGAACATGTATTTTCAAATAAGCATACCCGATCTTGGCTTTCCATTGGCCCTTTTTTATTTTGTAAATTATCCGATAATTTACGCATGCATAATGTTATATCATGCCATAAACATCGAACAAACCAAAATAACATGCTTACGCGTCATGCGTCTAATGTTCCTTAGCATACATAATTCTCCTTAAAGTAAATTACTACATGCTTTCATTCATGAACATTTTAGCATACGTGTCAAAACATGCAACTTCCGCATACGTCATGCATAATTGGCGACTTGTATTTTCAGTTTTAAAAACGTTTTGAAAATATTAGGGGCTGATTTGCAATTCATGCTTACAATCTTATTATCCGAAATATATACACATGGATTCTAGGCACTTTCAATCAGCACAACATGTGTATCCTATTGCGCAAACCATATATTTAAATCCCAGATCTCAACGCTCGCAATATATTATCCAGCTAGCTTGACTAAGTCAAGACGACAGTTCTAATATATATCCAGTCCCAAAAACATGCATATCCGAGATCCATCCCCATAATCGTAACCAGGTATTAGGGTTTTATTCGAAAACGTGTTAAAACGTAAACCCTAAGGGCACTGTTTAGGTTAACCTTTTAAAGTTCGAAAATATTTTGGATTTAAAATTGTCATCCTATTTTATTGAACATTTAAAATTTCCGAAAAATTTTAAAATCTTGTTCGGTCCAATTTAAAATCCGGTCTGAGTCTGTCCGATTTTAAAAATCTGGTTTGGTCCGAAACGGTTCAATAAAATAAGATTGTGGTTCAGTTCATCACTCGAAACCAGTTCGGTTTAGATTCACTTAGTTACTTTGGTCTGACCCGACCCGACTAGGTCGACCCGATTAAGAAAAACCCGGATTGGTTTAACCCGTTCCGGTTTTGCAAATTGGACCGGCCCAATAAACCCATAGGGTTCGGCCGAAATATATCTTGTGGGCTAAGTAGGATTTTAAAATCCACTAAAAACTTAACTTAGCCACCACGAAATATCAATTATTTAAAATAATTTACAATATTGTATATATATATTTCGGCACAATAATTAAGTAACATATATATAAATATTGTCAAGATTTTATCTAGAAGATGTAAATCAATTAACAATATAAACATGTATATATATATATAATTTCGGCCATACACACACACACACATATATATATATATATATATATATTAGCATTGTCAATTATATCTTTAGGGATTAAAATATATGTTGACAATATTTTAATCCTTTTAAGTAACTAAATCCTATCAATATATCTTTATTCCTATATTTTAGCTAAATATATTGATAGTTTAATATATAATGTGAATCTTTCCTTATCTTTCCAATTTATAGATATATTGTCTCCTTTTAATAAAATTAAAATATGGTAACAAATATATCCATTATGTTAGGCCGGCCGAATTTTACTTACTTGCACCCCAAGAAATTAAAATTTTTACCTAATAATTCACCTAGGGTTTCGGCCATAACACCAAAAATTTGAAAAATTGTCAAATTTTAAGATCAAACACTACTATGATCATGAGTCCAAATATTGTTCTTGATAAAACTTATTGTGTTCTTGAAGATCATGAACATCAAACTCAAATTTAAACATGAATTTTCGGTTTTGATCTATAAAAACATGTAAATTCTGAAAATTTTAAGTTTTTAAAGATCAAACATATGAAATTTGTTTAAAAATTTCGGATTACTCATGGTGTTCATCATAAAAATTTCGGTTTTTATAAAATTTTCAAGAACATCAGTTTATCAAAATTTCTAGAACTCTTAACACAAGCTCTGATACCAATGTTGGATTACGGGGACGTAATACTACAGAATGCTAAACATGTACTTGTAAGTAATCTAATTACGCAGCGGAATAATATACACATACCTCAATACCTTTCCTGTCCAAGAACGTTGTGGAGGGAGTTCTGATCCTCCGGTCGGAACCCGTACAAGTTCTTCGTGAGAAGAAGTCCTACGCGGTATAAGCTCCACAGCAAATCCTCTGATCGATTCTTCAATGGGGATAGAACCTCGGACTGAATGCTCAGAAGCAATTTGGCACACCAATGGTGGTGTTAGGGGGGCCGGCCGAAATATGCTTGTAGAGAGAAAGAGGTTTCTCTCAAATCACAACTTAGGAGGAGTTGTGATCAAGGTGTGTTTTGGGAGTGACCCCAAGACCTCCTTATATAGTGGGAGGAGGAGAAAATCCTCCTCCCTACTATTAGGGTTTCGGCCGACCTATGATGTGGGTGGGAGGCCCAATTTTGGGCCTCCTATGTCACATGGGAATTGAGTCTGGCCCAATTACCCCTAATGTGACATTTACATAATTATCTTAGGTAACCACATATATTAACGGGCTACCAATTACTGCGACACGTCACCATATGCTAACACGGTTAATTTTGACAAGTAGATCACATTTCGAATCGAACGAAAACTACTTTATTCAATAATTCTGAATCTCGAAATAACCAAGATTTTAGTAACTCAAACGAACGATAAATGACAATGGTAGGGTTCTTGATCTGAAGATCGCGAATTTGATCCATGATTGTCGCATAGATAGTCGAGAACTTTAAGCCATGTTGAACATCACATCTGAGTAAATTCACGAGTGAATCACGTCAAATGATCTGTGTCTGTATAAAACATTTTACCGCTTCATACACATTACTTACGAGGCGTACTTGAGACGCACTTTATCAACATGGTTTAACCCACCAGATTATCGTATAAGACCTTTATGGTCCAGTTCTCTCTATAATATGCGGATCATGGTTGACTTCTTTCGAACCCAGTATGGTGAGCGCAGAAGGTTTCCCTTTTACTGGTGTGGTTACTGTACGTGATTAGACTCAAGATCATTGATTCCTGTCAATATCAGACAACCGTATACATCTTTTTCATGTTGACCTTTCATTCTAAAGATCCGATGCGGGTTCCATGAAAAGAGAGAAGATCATCACGTTTAACCGAAACATTT
The DNA here is from genome assembly GCA_036873135.1 of Clarkia xantiana subsp. parviflora. Taxonomy (NCBI): domain Eukaryota; kingdom Viridiplantae; phylum Streptophyta; class Magnoliopsida; order Myrtales; family Onagraceae; genus Clarkia; species Clarkia xantiana. The sequence continues at coordinate 37,562,169 of JAPTYO010000004.1, forward strand.
AGCTTTTGCATCCTTGCTTCCACCGAGGCGGATACAAAGGGGTACCAAGCTGCAACATTGCCTGGTTGCAATTGAAGTCTTCTTCAACCCCCTTTTACCAAGGTTGAATGTATCACCACATATGCGTTCAGATCATCAAAGAACTTACTCCTATGCTTGGTGAAACAAATTATTACATTCGCCTCTCATTGTCAAAATCATACAGACTATTATATTCATCTGTAGTTGTCCTCTCCACTTTTCAGAATCGTAGTAGAGAGTTCAACACGTACTCCTTTTATTCGTCATAATTCACACCATCAAAATTGCGAGGAATATCGAATCGCACTAATTCAACAAACTCACACATTGATGATTATGCACAATCAGGGAGACAATAACATTTTTAGAAAGAATTGCATACATCAAATATCTATTAAGATGGAATCCGAATGATTCCTCGGTCATCTAAACCAACCGACCACCAGTAAACCAATGGAAGATGGTTGTGAAAGAGTTCACATTACCGTCTTCTTTAATCCAATATATCAGTCTTTTAAAACGGTTTTAATCGCAAATTACCGGAACGGAGATTTTAAAACAAGCATACCCGATCTTGGCTTTCCCAAGGCCCTTTTTATTTTGAAAAAATATTCCGATGAATTCACTCATGCATATATAATTCTACCATCCACGCAAATTATCATATGCCAGTAACATTCATCATACAAGCCACACTCATGCTTACGCATCATGAGTCTAATGTTCCGAGGAACTCATGGTTGCATATATAATTCTACTTACGAGTAAATTATCAAATGCGCTTACATCCTCAACATTCTAGCATACATTTCAAACATGAAACATTCACATTCATCATACACATTTGGCGACTGGTTTTCGATTTTAAAATAATTTTAAACATTAGGGGCTGATTTGCAATTCATGCTTATTTTAAACATCGGTTAGATCCACTTAGTTACCCCGGTCCGACCCGACCCGATTAGGTCGAACCGATTGAGAAATCCAGTTCGGTTTAAATTCATTCCGGTTTGACATATTGGACTGGCCCAATTATTAAAGTATAAAAGGTTGGGCCGAAATGTTTACTTGTGGCCCATGTAGGGTTTTAAAGTCCAAAATATTTAACTTAGCCACCAAGTAACATTGACTATATAAAATAATTTCCAATATTAATAATATATATATTTATTGCCAAGATTCTATCTTTAAGATTAAATCAATTAACAATATATATATATATGAAAAAATCGGCACACACATATAAATATATATATTATTTATTGTCAATATCTTAAATAGGGAAACATATATTAAAAATATATTTTCTCAATATTTTAGGTAACTAAAATCTATAGATAATATCTTTAACCTATTTAAATATTTAGATATATTGATAGTTATATATATATTTCTAATATTATTGTGAATCTATCATAATGTTCCCAATTATAGATATATTGTTACCTAGAATAAAAATTAAAATATGGTAAATAATATTATTAAAATATTCGGCCAAAATTTTGTCCCTTGGTGTCTAAGAAATTAAAAATTTTACCTTGTAATTTACCTAGGGTTTCGGCCAAAAACACTAATTTGGGAACCAATGGTCAAATTTTAATAAGATCTACAATCCAATGTTTGATTTTGATAAATATCATCTTTTTCTTGAAGATCATGAACTTCCAATTACCTAAGAACATCATGAAAAATTTCGGTTTTACCAACAACCAAAAATTTAAAATTTAAAATTTTTCTTTTTAAAATTTTCGGTCAATTTAATGACTTTTCAAGAACACCAATTTATTAAAATCACGAACTCCTAACACAGGCTCTGATACCACTGTTAGATTACGGGGAGTAATCACTACGGAAACTAAATCATGGTACATGCTAGTAATCGAAATTACGCAGCGGAAGATTCGCACGTACATCTACAGTTTTTCATAGTCCCAAGATCCTTGCAGGAGGAAGTTCACGATCCTCCGGTCGGCACCCGTAGGGGTTCTTATGAAGGAAGCCCTACGTGGTATATTCTCCACAGCAAAGCCTTTGATCGATTCTTGGCAAGGGACAGATCTCTGAAGTGTTTGCTAGAAAGCAAATTGGCACACCCTTGGTGATGTAGTGGTTCGGCCGATGTAGGTGTTTTTGGGGGAAGGGTTTTCTCTCAAAACACCACTTAAAGGGAATTGTGATTAACCCTAATAAAACCCCTAACTCTCCATATATATAGGAGGAGTAAAGTGGACAAAAGTCTACTTTACCTCCTCCTAAATTTCGGCCGTCCCATGCTTAGTATAGGGAGGCCCAATTTTGGGCCTCTCATGTCAATTGGGATTTGGGTCTGGCTCAATGTCCTAAAGTGACATGTACCCAATTAACTTAGGTAACATATACATATAATGGGCTTCCATTTACGGCGCCCATCACCATATGCTTACACTACGCTCGTACACCGGGAAGTGAACATTGAGTCTAACCTTAGGTATGAGTTCAGAGTCCGTGAAGATACTTTGTATGCTTCTTCATATAGCATCCGAGATCAGCCACACGCTCAAGGTGAATAAGTTTTTTCCCATCCGAATCTCGTGGATTCTATCTAGCACAACCGAGCCTAACCCCGTGGTCGAACATGGCACGCGTAGTATGAAGCACCCGTCGATAGCATAACCTGAGTTTAGTCAGGAAGTGGTAAATGTCATATGCTATCGCATATTCGTCATTTGGCCAAGAATATGGTTTTATTACGAACAAAGTTTGTAACGGCGATCTGCAGAACTTATATCATATCGTGTTACTCCGAAAACCAAATGATCGTACTGCTTAACCAGGTTAGCCGCCATGGTTCTTAGCCAGTCTTGATATAATGGAAATCCTCCTCTCTGTCAAGACAGCCGATTCTGTGTGACGAGGCTTGACCCACATTCAAAATTATTTTATTTTAGAGGTCAACCCTCCTACGACTATTTTATAGACCGTAAAAATCCGATGAAACTTTAAACATTATGACGTCGTAAATCATAAACTCAAATTGATTCTTTCAGCAAAGTTTCAAAAGTTTTTATCACGATACAAGCTACTTAAACCCTACGCAGTCCCAGCATTCTAACATGCTTTTCGAAAACATCCCTGCGTAAAAGTTTAGTTATTGGATCGGCCATCATACTTTCAGTAGACAGGTATTCTAATAAGATTACTTTGTCCTCAACCATATTCTTAGCATAATTATATTTTATATCAATATGTTTCGTCCTGCTATGGTACTTAGGGTTCTTAACTGCCACAATTGCTGCTTGACTGTCAGAGTATACCTACACAGGTTTACTCCCGTCCTCAACGCTAGGCAATGCAGTTAAGAGCTTATTAAGCTAGACCGCTTCTTGTGCATTCTTAGAGAGGGCCACAAATTCGAATTCCATCGTTGACAGCGCGACACATGATTGCTTCTTTCTCATCCATGAAAAGGCGGCATTAGTAAGGAGAAACACTCCTCCTGAAGTGGACTTACGATCATCCGGATCGCCACCGTCGTCGGCGTCACTGAACCCAGTCAATTCTAATTCTCCGCCCTCATAATACAGTGCATAGTCGGCAGTACCTTTCAGGTATCGAATTATTCGTTTCACGACCTTTAGATGCTGAATGCCAGGATCTGATTGGAATCGTGCTACTAGGCCCACATAGATGTCTGGACGAGTGCATTGCATGGCATATATTAAGCTGCCAACCATACTTAAGAATTTTGCACTTTTCATTTGTTCATGCTTAGCCAGGTTTTTTGGGCCGTCACGTTTCGATAACGCGCACCCGAACACAACCGACGTATCCACGGGTTTGGCTTCATGTAGTGTGAACCTTTAAAAATAACTTGTTGATATATGATTCTTTAGAGAGACCTAGTTTGCGAGCAGAACGATCCCTAGAAATCTTAATGCCTAGAAGGGAATCCCATGACTTGGTTTAAGGGTGGTTCTTCCCAATATCGCATTGTAGGCATTGATTTGGTCGACCACCACAAAAACGAATTGTTAAGTGCAAGGTCTTCCAGCCTTGCCCCAAAACCACTGGGAGTTGAATTGCTCCAAGGGGATAGGTAGTTCTTCCGGCGAATCTTACCAATGGGGAGGTCATCTCTTACAGATCTTTCCTTTTGTATCACATCGCAACGATGACTTTGAAGGCGATTACGTCAGTGGAGCTTCCTCCATCTATGAGCACCTTCTTTGTTTCCCGATTATTGATTCGGCTCGTCATTACCAGAGCATCTTCGTGAGGTTGGGAGGCTTCAGAAAAATCTTCTGTTGAAAAGGTGATCGCCGTTGGCTCTACTTCTCTCGATCTTTTTAACGAATTTGTCGATGAGGTACTTTGAGCAGCATATTGATCCCTATCTGAGCTTATCTCTCCCCCCCCCCCCCCCCGCCGCAAATCCTCCTGACGGAACATTGATGTTATTATCTGGAGGGGTTCTCCATCTTCGACCTTCATGGGCCCGGCGACGGTGATGTCGTTGAATTTCTCTTTGCATGAATTATAATTTTCTTCTTGAATGGAGGCAATCTTCCGTGTTGTGCCTCTCTTCTTGGTGACTTTCACAATTGGAGAGGGGACGGCGAGTTCCTTCCGTTGCTAGAAGTGCTTCCATCCTTTGTTGAGTTTGCCGGAATTCTCTTGAGGAAACGCCTCGGATGGACGAACTCTCCCCTTGATCTCGTGGGGTTTCATGTAGAGTTGGGCGATTCACCCGGGCTTGTTCCGTCCTGACATGAAGGGTTGCTCTGTGGATCAGATCCTCCCAATTTCTTATGGGTTGTGTGTCTTGCGTCACAACAAGGGATTGGGATTGCGGCCCCAATCCTCTAAAGAACGCTTGGATGACTTCTCCCTCTGAGAGTACGCCTCCGCTATATCCTCCTTGGAATCGGCTAAAGTAATTTTCCAAGGTTTGACTTGGTCCTTGGAATATACCTTCAGTTATCCGTGTTTGACTCTGCCTGACTCGACTCCTTGGTGGGGCCATGAATTCTTATCTCGGTTCCCACAGACGGCGCCAAATGTTGGGATCAAGATGACGTGGCCTTGAGCTTCTAGTAGTGGACTTCGAGGTCTCATCGGGAGCTAACTCTTTTAGGTATCTTTCTCGACCTCTCGGGTACTTAGTTTCCTTTGGGAGCTTTATGCTAGGCAAGGACCTGAAAAGGTGTGGGGATGTCCTCTGATTCCACTCCGAAGCTTAAGTCAGTAATGGATTTAGAAAGTATTGTAAAGTATGAGAATCAAGATTACTAAATGTTTATAATGTTCCCCTATTTATAGGGAGGGATTACCGACTTTAAATGACGACTTGCTGTGCTTTGATTGGCTGTTCAATGGCGGTGGTTGCCTTTCTCTGATTGGTTGAAAGGGACGGTGAAGAGTCAGTAGCTGACAAGCAGATCGCCACCTCACCATTTCTTAATGTGTAAGTTTTCTTTAACTTGGTGATAAGCAGGTTGCCACCTAAGTTTTACCTTGAGAGGAAGGTTTCTTCGGAGGTGGTTAAAGCAGGTCGCCAGCTATCCTTTCCTTAGGAGGGAGGTTTCCTAAAGGCGGCGAGCAGGTCTCCACCTGTCCTTTCCTTAAGAGGGAAGGTTTATTTATTGCGCTTGGTAGTCGACTCGACTCTTACCTTAAGAGGGAGAGTTTTGAGTGACCTTATCGTCTCACCTATCTTCGATATTCGCTTTGAGAGTCGACATTCCCTTGTATAGTCGTCGACCATTTATCCTTATCTCCTCGAGTTGAAGGTGAATGGTCGTCGACTTCTTTTTCTTGGAGTATCGACTTTTATATCATCGACCCATGTGTGATCGCCTCGAATCATATCCAACAGGAGGTATGTTTCCCCCATAGCTTACGTAGGAGGTTTATTGCCTCTGATATAGATGTATTAGTCGTTTGTTGGAAAGACGACTTTGAAATTTGTATAAGCGCTAACAAGTCTTCTCTTCTTGTTGTAGATTGCTCGTGTTACACAATTTTGGGAACCTCACCCCTTAGGTGCGGACTTGTTCATCTATGCCTCGGCATCAGTGCGCTCTTTTTTAGATTTGAGTCGGTCTCCGAAGTAGAGCCAATTTTTGATTCTGTTTTAGGCAACTCATTAGAGACTGGCCTGGGGCTTTCCTCCGGAGTGAGATCAGGCTCCGAGACCTTGTCTGATTTGAGGTAGCGATAATTTGACGTGGCGTTGGCTGCTCAGTTATGATGGGGTTGAGCTATATTGATTAGGTCGTATATCCTTTTGATCATTATCAGAAGTACAAGGTGGGAGATGTCATTGTGCCCCCTCCTGGTATACCATCAATTTTCTTATCTTCACATGGTCATGGGTGGACGGTTTCACCAGAGGTGTTACCTCATCTTTAAAGGGGAAGGCGCCCCAAGGTGTCGTTCCTCGAGTCCTCCTCCCATGATTACTTTCATATCATCCTCTTTGTATTTGCTTCAATCTTTTGGGTAAGTAAGGCTCCTTCTATGCTGAAGCTGAAGAAACCTGCCTTCGAGGTGGATCCTTGATGGATCCCTCTGTCATGAAGAGGAAGGTTATTATTGTTAACGGTTGTTCCAAGATTCCTTCTTGCTACAAAGAGAATTTTGTTGTTCCTCCAGCACTTGCAAGAGAAAATGCAAGGTTCCTGAAGTGGAGGAAAGAGTTGTCCCTGACGGAGGTTGCATGTCTGACCCTCCAACTCCCGTCTCAAGGGTGCGTCTTGGAGGTACCCTTTATTTCCTTTACTTCATCGTTTATATGTGCTATGCATTATTCATGTGTTGACATGTAGGTCGCATACGTATTTCCGTGTTGTCTTGGGAGGACTTAATTTGTCCTCTCGTGGGTGACGTTTAGGCATGGTGTGGAAGCCTTACGCCTCTGCTGCAAGTTATCACTTTGATCATCTGTGTACTCTTCAGACTCCTCGAAGTTGGCATGCGTATGCTAAATGCATTTGTTGCTCCGTGCGATCGTGGATATGTTCCCGATATTTGCTATGTTCGAGAGGCGTTATCTTGATATGCCCATGTAGGTGTATTCACTTTCTCTTGTACATATATGCTATCTTCATTCTTTGATGCTTGATATTTGTTTATAGGTTGTCACCGACATGGTGAACAGGTCCTCATTTGTTGTCGAGCTTGTCGAAAAGGTTGGGCTTCGGCAAGTTGAGTTGAAGAAGTCAAGGAACACGGTGCATGCATTGAGGAGTAAGGTGTATCACTGTGATTCTGATATGGCCCTTGTTTGAAATTCACATTGCCTCCCTTGAATCCGAGGTCGCCTGACTTTGCAATTAGGAAGAGCATGCGGATGTTGCAGCGAACGTGTGTTTGGAGAAAGTCATTGATGATGCCACCAAGGAGGTGGCTTGTCGTGGTGTTGCGGAGTACGAGTCATCTCCATGGTTTGAGAAGGATGTCGCGGCAAAAAATCAGGACATGCTATTTGAGTTTGGTGAAGATCTCGTTTCGAGGATATATGCTATAAACCCTCTCTTTAATGTCCGTGGCCTTGGCGACTTTGCTGGTTTTCCGACTTGTCATGTGGCAGCGCTACTTGGTGAAGAGTTTGCCCCCCGGGGGAAGATGGATGTAAGTCATCTTCGGCTTCTTCTAGTGCTGCTTTGGGTATTGCTCCTTCCACACATGAATGTGAGGATGTGTTCATCATATTTGTTTGATTGGTGGATGTATCTATCCTTTGTATATAGTCGCTTGACCAGACTTATGTTCGTATGCTTGTTTGGCTTGAGACTTGTTATGTTTGTAGTTGGGCGTATGTCCCGTGTTTGTATGTATGCCTTTTTTTTCGTAGGCTATGCTTGCTTGTTGACGTGAGGTGTTTCTTCACGACGTAGCTTTGCTATTTGTTGCCTCCTTTTTTTTGTTGAGATTGTCTTTAGGCTTGCTCTTTATACTTGGGCTATACTTGTTTGATGACGCGCTCCTTGGCGACGTAGCATTGTTGTTATGTCCTCGTTTGTCATCGAGATTTCTGTCACTCATTATTATGTCGGTTGTCCTCCAGGTGCAATGTTATTTAAATAATCATTCTATTGGGTGCCGCGACAATGCGCGTTGTACGTGTTGTTGATTCATATCATAATATAATGGTATCCAATGTCGAGTGCATCATTGCCTCTCTTGGAATTTCCAAGGAATGGCTTGCTATAATAATGTGACTATAAAAATTTTAAAATTCGACAGCTAATCGATGCCTCGACGTAGCGTTATGGCAAGACACGACTTGCAATGTTTGATGTGTTTTATAACTGCGTATATGATGCCTCGTGATAGCGTTGTTGCAAGACGCTACTTGCTAGTATCACATGCGTTTTGGCCATTCCTTGATGCCTCAAGGTAACGTTATGGCAAGACGTTACTTGCTGAATTTGGTACGTTTTGAGCTTCTTACTCAATGCCTTGAGATAGCATTTTGGCAAGACGCGACTTGCGATGTGCGCTTTTACCGCTCACTCAATAAACCGAGATAGCATTGTGGCAAGTCGTTACTTGCTGAATTTGGTACGTTTTAAGACGCTTACTCAATGCCTTGAGATAGTGTTTTGGCAAGACGCTACTTGCAACCTATCATGATACTACAATAGTTAGTGCGTTTTCCGTCGCTTGGTATCCTAAGATGTGGCGTTAAGGCAAGACGTTACTTGCTTGATTTGGTACATTTTACGACCATTCACCCGATGCCTCGAGGTGGTGCTTTGGCAAGGCACTTCTTGCAAATGCGTTTTTCCGCCGCTTGGATTTCCAAGTTTTGGCGTTGGTGCAAGACGCTACTTGCGATTTTGATGCGTTTTTTGTTTGTATGACCATTACTTGGCTTTTCCGAAGTAAGGTCGCTACATGGAGACTTTGCCGCCGTGCATTTGTGTTATCTATCCGTTCGCTTGATATGTTCAAGGTAACGTTGTAGAAAGACACTACTTGCAGGATTTGGCGTGTTTGAAGTGTAGGTCAAGGATCGCAATGCGACTTGCCTCTTCATCGGCCTAGTGCAAATGTCAGTGCGACATGGCTATCCGTGGTAAATCGTTGCCACTTGGTACTTGGGCCATTATAGGCGAGATATTTCTGGTTTTGTTCCAGGTCACTACGATACTTGTAAAAATATTCAATCGGGGTGAGACTCGAAGTTGTCGCGCTATTTGGTTTCTTATCCAAAGTAGGCATTGTATAAGGTCCGATTGCGCTATTTGGTTTCTTATCCAAAGTAGTCGTGTCGTCCATGGTGTTACACTCTACTCCTGGGTGATCAGTCCAAAGTATATTAGGGTTTTTGCGAACCCTGGTCTTTAGAGACCAAAATTTTCTTGGCGTAAGACAGAGGTCTCTGACGGACTTGCTTATCATTATACATACATCTCTACTTGGTGATTTTTCCAAAGTAGGATGTAAGTTGTGTTGAAAGGTGTTCTTACGTGTTTTGCGATGAGATAGCCACCTTGCGATGTATGGTTGTTGTAGCCTTCTCACAATATGTAGACGTGATAGCCACCTCTTGATGTATGGGTGTTGCAGCCATTCTGATATTTGGGCATAAGTAGTCATCCCTATCTATAGATAGTCGTATGTGCTTGGTGTTAGTCCCGATGTAGGACGTTTTTTTTTACCTGCAAGTCTTTCCTGAATTCTTTCATATTGAATCAAGCTACAAGTTAGTTAAAACATCTTATGGAGTTATACATCTCCTGGTAGGACCCTTGTCCGTAATATTGTCCATTTGGGCCAGATTTTTCATATGACTAGACTGGACTATTCGATCTCCGTGTTGGGTTCGATTAGTTCGTTCCGTTCTGATTGTATTTTAACTTGACTAGATAAAGCTATCTGAACTAGGAACTTAGTTCGAGTAGTCTGTTCTTATTCAGATTGCTTCTGTCGCAGTGATGTTTTCCCTTACCTGGGTTTTCCTGTGGAAAAATTTAATGTTACTTGGATTCTTTCTGAGTGCGTAGGTCACCTTTCAATGGTGACTTGTAGTTGCCAACTATGGACGGATTCGTATGGAGGGCTCCTATTGTTGTTCCCTCTTGGTGACTCCTTTTAGAGGGCGTAGTACCCTGCATTCACGTAGACGAGTGATGCCGCTTATTGATGTGTCTTTTGACTTCCAATGTCTTCATTTATCATTAGGTGGAGTGTCGAGCATTTGTTCCTGTGGCGCCCTCCAAGTTGCTCGGTAGATACACCGTGTTTATGTCTTGCGGGTGGTGATCCGCTATTTCCTTCATGGATGGGTGTTCCTCATGTTTGGGCTACTTACTCATGTGTTTTCTCGAATATGCTTGCCTTCTCGAGCGCATTAGGTGTCTCTTGCGGCACCTTTTCTTTTCATGTGCTTGTACATATTGATCATGGTCATGTGTTTGAGTAACATCTTTTCTTGGATGTACCCTTGAGGAGGAGGAATGGGGACTTCTCCTCTTGCTTCGTTGGATCCTAGTTCTTTCATTGACTCCTTGTAAAAGTCAGTTTTTCGTGGTATCACTGGCCTTTGGTTATTCATGTTCGCTCCTAGATTGTTGTTGAGACCTCTGACCGGTGTCAAGTCTCGTGTATACTTTTCTACTATGCGAGTAGAATGTTGATTGTCATGTGTCGTTGCCTTCCCCTCTTGATATGAGAGTTGAAACGTGTAGTTGTTCTTCCCCTATATGTGTGTTCGATGTTTCGAACATTTTCCTTGTTGAGTCAAGTAGCGGTGTTGGCACTTGAGGGAGGCTTCTAATTTTCTTTTCCTCTTTTTTCCTTTGGACAGAGATACCTGTCGAGCTCAATATGTCTCTCATTTGCCTTTGGGAGTTTTCCAAGGCTCTAGAGGGATGTCGTTTTAACAACCATGCTCCTCTTCATGTTATTTTTGTGGGATTGCCCCCGTAATAGCCAAGTCTTGTAGTTCGGCTTTCTTGGAGGTATGTTCGCTTGGAGGTGCGGATACTTGGAGGTACGTCCGCTGGAGGTACGTCCGTTGGAGATATGCCCGCTAGGGGGGGTTGGTGCGCATGATGTGATGCTTGGAGCTGCGCCTGAGCGCTTCCTTTCTAGTATTTGTATCATTTTTCGCCTTTCTTTCTGTTGAGATGGAGAAGCCAACGTTCATCACCACCCCAGTGCGAGCAACTTGGTGGAGGTGTGAGTCTAACGTGAGGGCGCGATCTTGAGTTCTTATTTTCCTATCTTGATAAACTTGTCATTCATTGTATTTACAATGCAGAGTCTAAAGATCTTCGTTCTAAAATTATACTTCGAGAATTAAAACGCGGTCATATACTAGGTAGTTTCTCCCCATAGGGAGTTCGTAAATGCAAGGATACTTAAAAGGATATGTCGTTCATCTTTGTCCCAGGCTTGTTGGTGGCGTTATCGTCCCCAATTGGTATGTTGACATTCCAGCAAAGCTTATCAGTGGGAGCAAATGGTCTCTTCACTTTGTGTGGATGGCGTGTTGCCATTTGAATGGTGTCCCCTTGCTTATTGATGTGATGCAATATTTTTTAGTAAGCTTGGTGCTAAGCTTCTCGCGAAGGGTTGTAATAAATGAGTGGTCCTTTGTGACCTTCATGGAATTTCTTCAATAGGATGCTAAGGGCATTTGTCTCCTCTTTTGGGAAGTGGCTTCCAATCCTCAGCATCTCTGTGTAGGTGAACAGGTCGTCTGTAGTTGGCGCAATACCTATTGTTACTAGCGGAGCTTCCTTTGAGTATGTTGGACGAGTGGATGTCTCATAAGTGCGATGGTTGTGCTTAGACACGTCATAAGACAGGGTGGTATTGTATACGGTGCTACATAAGGCATGTCATATTGGAATCCATGGGATGGCATTCCTTGGTGAAACCTCTTGGATATTGCTTGAAATCTTAGTAGAAGACGACATTGCGGCCACGTCTCGGGGTAGGGGTGATAGGCCTGGCCAGTTGTAGTGGTGATAGAGTAGTACAACGTGTCGCTCTATTTCTTATTTTTGCTATGTCATTCTGCAGTGTCATGGAGTAGCATTCCTTTATATGATAGTTACTTATTCGATATGCGGACATGGTAGTCGCCTCGTGGTGTGCGGACATGGTAGCCGATTTGCGGTGTGCACCCTTTTAGGTATGCATACTTGGATGTATGCTCACTTGGGGGTATGCACAGTTGGAGGTGTGCATGCTTGGAGGTATGAACACTTAGAGGTGTGCATACTTGTAGGTATGCATACTTGGATGCATGCCCCATTGAAGGTACGCACACTCGGAGGTGTGCATGATTGGAGGTGTGCATCTTGGATGCATGCCCCATTGAAGGTATGCACACTTGGAGGAGTATGCTTGTTCCTAGAGATGAACAATGCATTTCCGCTTGAGTAGCCTTCGTGGATGACGTATGTGCCTTCCACTTCACTTTTGAGCTGATATAATGGTTTTTTGTTCGAATCGTGCAGACGGCGCCAATGTTGGATTAAGCCCGTCGAGATTCGTCCGTAGAGTGCGCGTTCAAGGTCTTGATCCGTGAAATTGCTCGCCTTCTCCTTATGCTCCCGAAGACCTGCAAAAAAGGTTTGCGCCGGAGGGGGTGGTTTCCGGCGAACCCTCTTCGATGCTTAAGTAAGAGCTCGGTTTCTAGAGAGATAAAGTAGAGAGAGGCCAGAGCATTCGGGATTCACTTACCTTGAATGAAAATGAGGGGGTATTTATAGAGTTTTGGGATTTGGCCACGTGGGGCCCACTGGAGAGTGGTAGGGTCCACGGGATATTCCATTTGGGCACAGGGAGAAAATGTATGCCCGTGGGTCGGGAATGCATAATTCGGTCGTGTGGATGTCCGGGTGTTTGTTGGCGTTACCCGGATCCAAGGGGCCGACTATCGGGATATGCCGGCCCTATTTTGCCGGGCTAGTCTGGTCTGGCATCTCGTGCCGGACTACTAGTCCGGCGTCTTGTGCCGGACTAGTCCGGCGTTTTGCGGCGGAATAGTCCGGTATTAGCCGGATTGGTTTTTAGCCGTGTTTGGAAACCGATGAGCCTTAATGAGGTCCAACTGAATGTATATCCATCATTTATTATTATTTATAAAAAAATTCAAATATAATATTAATATTAATAAATATCAATAATAGTAAAATAGTGAAGCGTCAATAAATTTTGCTTTATTTTAGATTTTTAATAAATTATTAATTATTCAACATTAATATATATATATATATATATATATATATATATATATATATATATATAAAAACCAAAGATAATATTAATCTATATATAATATATTCTTGAAATGTGTTGTAATAATTTGACGAGTAATATAATATGTAGTTTACATGGCAAAATAGAATAATCATATTGGTCCATATCAACTTTCATTTCTCCTAGATGATGTGCCATTTGCATATAGATAAATGTAGGTAGTTAGAAATTCTCCAAGCAATGTCATTGCATGTTGGAGACTGTTTTATTTTTTTTTCCTTTTTTTTTAATGATATCTATAAATAGAACATAGATTATTGCATTTTAATCTAAAAATTATTGGAATTATGTAGGTCAACTGTCCTAATTGTAGCTCACTATCTTTCTAATTGCTATTTATATGATCAAAATTTATGAAACTGCCCCCCTGCGAAGTTGGAATTTGAAATATGCCCCTCAAAAGTTGGTATTTATGAAAACGCCCTGTCCCGCTGATAATACCAGCGGGATGGGACATGACATGTCAGCGGGTCCCGCTGACTACCACGCGGGATGATCTGTCATCCCGCGTGGTGCTGTCCCGCTGGTATTACCAGCGGGACGGGGAACCCGACAAAACGGGTTCCCCTAGGCGCAGGCGTGCATGTGACAGCGCCTGCGCCTAGGGGAACCCGTTTTGTCGGGTTCCCCTTCCCGCTGGTATTACCAGCGGGACAGGACGGCTGGTTTCAGAAAAAGAAACCAGCCGCCCCCTCCCCCCTACTATACCCTAACCCTAATTTTTTTCCACCCATCTTCTTCCCTTCTCCTCCTATTTTCTATAAGAACCCCATTTCTATGCCTTAGTAAAATTATAATTCTCTCATCATTTTACTTATAAAAAGAGTTATATTTTCAATCTTAAATTTTCAAGGGGAATGGCTTACCATGGTGAAGGCAGTTCTTCCGGTTCAAGAAGAAGGATGAGTTTTGGCAATGAACTAGGAGATAATACCGTGCTCTACATGAATAACGTACACAGGGCTAGTTTTGTCCACACGGACACGGTAAATTTTCTATTTTCTCTATAAATATAAATGTTTATATTGATACATAGATTAAATTAGATTGCGTAAATAGAGTACAATGCCAAATAAATATGTTATTGATACGAAAGTAGATGTTTTTTTTTGTTTGAAATAAAAGTATTTTTATAATTTTGAAATAAAAAAAAAAAATTGAAAATCGAAATTTAAAAATAAGAAATTACTGAGTTTTGTTTTTAAATTTTGAAATTTGACAATTTCTTTATAAATGTCCAATTTAAAATTAGAAATCATAAATTAAAATTAATGTGCTTTAAAATGTAGAAAATTATTTTTGAAATTTTAGACTATTAATTAAAATTTTAATTATAAATTTAAATAACAAATCAGCGATTTTAGATAGTTTGAAATTATTGTCGAAATTATGTAAAAACAATTTCCAAATTGAAAAAAAAAAATGTTCATTATTGTCTTCCGGTTCCAATTAGTGTGTTATTAAATGTTAACCGTAATTACGAAATTTAATAGTTTTTTTTATTTCTTATTTAAATACAAAATAAAAAATATTTGGTTTTCCAATTTCGAAATTATATTAGAAGTTAAAAAAAATTCAAATTAAAAAATCAAACAGAAAAATAGAGATTAGACAGTTTTTTTAACATGTATATTAAAAAATAAAATAAAAATAGAAATTATGGTGCTATTAAATTTTGAAATTATTTACGAATTTTCATGGTTTCTTTTTTAATTTCTTATTAAATACGGAAAAAAAGTTAATATTATTGGGTTTTCAAATGTTCAAATTATTCTAGAAATAGTGAAAAAAATATATTTCAAATTAAAAAAATATTATTGAAAAATAGAGATTAAACAGTATTTTTTAAAATTTAAAATAGATATTACTGTGCTATTAAGTGTTGACATAATTTACGAAAATTTTGAAAGTTTTTAATTTAAAATGTCGAATTTATATCGTTTTCAAATAGGGTTTCTAAATAACTGTAGAAATAATAAAAAAAAAACTAACTCTCAAATAAAATTAACAACAGGATTTAAAAATAGAGATTAGATTAGCATTTTTTTTTTTTTACAATTTGAATATAAAAACATAAATTAGAGTGTTATAATATATTAAAAGTATTTCTGAAATTTGATAGTATTTTTAAATGTTGATTTTAAATATTGAAATTAGAATTAGGAAAAATAGATATTTGACATTATTGAAGAAATATTTTTACATTGAAAATACTTTGAAAAACAAATTGACGAATTAATTATTTTGAACTAATAACGAATAATTTCATGTTGATAGATCGAGACTCCGTGGCCCGAGTCACACTTTAGATGTGCAAAATTGTGGGAGATAGACGCACGAACTGCGGGGTTCGTCAACCGGGCGGGCTTTCTTGATGCAGGATTGACATCTAGTATTGAGGTAGATGTTGGAATGATGCATGCTTTAGCGGAGAGATGGCGACCAGAAACCCACAGTTTTCATCTTCCTACAGGTGAAATGACGATTACTCTGAAGGATGTGGCGATGATCTTGGGGTTAAGGATCGATGGTCCGCCGATATCAGACCATTACAGAGATGGAATTATATTAAATCCCGAAGTTTCAGTTGCGGGATTTATGAAAAATCACAGTCTAGCTCTTTTCCAGCGTTTGTTTGGTGGACAACCCCATGCCGACGAATTAATCAAAGGGACGTGTGATCTCAAGTGCAGCTGGTTGAAGACAACTTTCTTGAAAGAAAAAAACATCCTCAGTTCGAAACAGACGATGATGAAGAAGCAGAAAAGAGAGCAAGGGCGTATATATTGTGTCTCTTAGGGACAGTTCTATTCGCAGACTCCAACGGATCGTTGGTGCCACTGCAATATTTATATTTTCTCGAAGATCTGGATGCGTGCAGTCAATACAGTTGGGGTTCTGCTGTATTGAGCCACTTGTACAGGGGATTGTGCAAGTGGACTTGTAAAAAGTCAGCGACCAACATCGGCGGTTGTGGTGTGCTAGTACAGGTATTGAAAATGCATTATTAATATTATTAATTACTTATATTATGTAATGTCATTTATCTCATATATAGGTGTGGTGTTGGACGTATCTCGCGCTTGGTAGACCCACGTGCTTTGGTCATGTTGAGGCTGGTCGTGCTGTCGGTTGTTGGTGGAGAGAGAAAAGAAGTACAAAGAAAACTGTCCAATCTCGTACTAGGTGGTTTTACCGAGATGAACTTAAGATATTGAAGAAATCTGCGTTATTAAACTTAAATAATCGATCATTAGAATGCCATATTATATTTATAGTTAATATGTTGACTCTAATATTGTTATAACACAGGTTACTTGGAACCCATGGACCGCGAAAGTTGCATCAATAATGCCACAAATTGCCAGAGAAGGTTGGGACTTGGCCTACTTACAACTACCTCTGATCCACTTTAACTCTGTGGAATATCAACTGCCACAACGAGTGTATAAGCAGTTAGGCTTTGGATTTTATATCCCCAAGGTGTTCCCTGATCGACAATTATGGGATCGCCTCCACTCGTGTGCCCAATGGCAGAAGTCACCACCAATACCGTGGCATGTTACCCATGGGGAGTACATATTATCGTGGAACAACCGCAATGATCGTGATATATTTCCTATCCCTGAGCCCGAATGTGTGAGGTCGAAAGAATATTTCAAGTGGTATCGTCGTATTACAACTTTTTTAGCTAAAGATCACCCAGAAGTTCAAGTTGAAGCTGAAGAAGTTGAAGAACAACGACCATTGCATGTTCGCCCTTCGCAGGGTTATCTCGGTCAACACGGTGACATGATAAGCTACATGGTAAGACAAAAGAAATATATATTTATAAGTCTACAATTAAGTCATTCGAATAACCACTATTACGGTCTGTGTTGAACAGGCGCGTGGCTACAGTCTCATGTATAAACAGATAAGAAAATTGATGCATGATAATGGCCCTCCTAAGGAGCGTTACAAAAAAATGATGGACATCACAACTCATTGCTTGACTGTTTCTGGGCAACATGACATGCTCAATATACTTGAAGATGGAGAGATGTCTGACTGTAGCATCGAGGAGGAACGTGAAGACGCACAAGAAATGGATATACCTGATTCCCAACCTCCAATGGCTACTCAGTTTTCACAACCAGGATTTGTACAAGATAGGTTCGCCATGTCACAGTCTACAAGGCCCGGCCCATTTCCTGGGCCTTATCCACCACTAGCTGGGCCTTATCCAACACCAGTCGGTCCTTATCCACCACTGCGTGGGTCTATTTCTTCACCGCCTGGGCCTCTCCAAGCACCGTCTGGGCAGTTCCCACCTTCTTATTACGGCTATTACAACCCGTATATTGGGTATCAACCACCTCCCGGTGGGGGGAACTAAACGTTATTGTAATGTTATTTTGATATTTCTTTTTGGATGATTGAAACACAAGAATGTTTTTTTTTTTTTTGCGATAGACGTTTTGTGATAATACTATATTTTCTACTGACCAAATATTAATGTAGTTACTAGTTAGTTCACGGTTAGATTAGGTAAGTAATGAACTAAGATTTATCACTTATTATCTATATTATGTGACCATACAAAATTTGTCATAAAAATATATTAGCATAAATATATAACATAGGAAAAACAGTTTTTCTGACCGTATAAAATATTATAAGATTTATTTAAGTAATAGTCAAACACATTGCAAAAATAACACAAATTAGCAACATATAAAATTCAGAATTTCAAAACAAGTTCATTACAATACCAAGATTTAAAGTTACATTTAAAATAGAGAAATACAAATGATAACATTACAACAATAGCTTCATACATCATCATCAGCCGGTGGTTCGACTACCCGTAGTGGACAGTTTCTCCTATTGTGTCCTTCAGTTTTACAGATACTGCACTTTCTCTTCTTGCCGGGTTCGCGCTCATCCATCTCGTTTGTCAACCTTTTATTTTTACGTCCCTTCCGAGAGACCATCATGGCTGGATCAACAACAACGGTGGGCCCCGTCCAGGGCGGCCATTCATCTATGTCAGGGAGTGGGTGAAATGGATAAGAATACGTGAGCTTATAGTTTGCTATCCTGAAATGACCATTAACACCGTCGTAGTAACTTGTATTCGCCACTCGGTAAGCGCACACGGCTTATCTGCACGGTCGGCGATACAACTTCCACTCTCCGCAGGTACATTGTTTTGTCGTTATGTTTACAACCTTAGCTTCACAACCTTGAGCAGAAACTTGGTACTCTACGCCTTGGTGATATGTCTTAGCAGTGAAGTTCCTGGACGCTTCCTCAGCTTTTTCTAGAAAAAGTCTAACATTCTCAAGATAGAAATGTCCTTGAGAAATTTGCGTGTTCACTTTCTTCGTCCGGTCCACCCAATAGGTATTCATTCGTTCGAATGACATTATAAGGATCGCAGTGATAGGTAAGGACCTTGCATTCTTCAACACATTGTTGAAGCACTCAGACTGATTCGTTGTCATGTTCCCGTACCTCCAACCCTCGTCATGCGATAGAGACCACGTACTAAATTCACCACAACTTTCCAGGAACGGTCTGTACTTTCCGTTATCGGCTTCATACCATTGGGCATACAATTTTTGAAACAACTTCTTCGAGGGAGTCCAAACCATATCGCCGAATTTTCGCTTCAGCTTCGCGTCCTTAAACTTGGTATTGAAGTTGCTCAACAAATGACGAGCACAGTATCGGTGGACACCTTTGTCTTCTTGCACGTACACTTGTTTGACCGCCTTTAATATACTGATGTGACGATCAGATATGATGCATACCTTACATCGATCACACGTCACATGTGCGCGTAGTTGCTCTAAAAACCATATCCACGTCTCGTCACGCTCTTTGTCACACAAACAGAAGGCCAACGGTACGATTTGGTTATTAGCATCGTATGCCACAGCCACAAGAAGTTTGCCTGTGTACTTGCCGTATAAATGTGTGCCATCAATGCTAATTAACGGTCTGCAGTGTTTGAAAGCCGATATTGAAGGCCCGAAAGCCCAAAACCATTTGTCGAATGTCGTTTCTCCATCAGCTTGATTTCTCACCGTCTTGAATTCAAACCGGTAAACCGTACCAGGATTGTAATACGCTATTGCGACCATATGAGGTGGAAATATCTGGAAAGCCTCTTCGTGAGTTCCGTATATCCTCTCAATGACATGACATTTGGCGTACCAAACTTTCTGGTAAGTTGGCCAAACTTTGTATTCTTGTTTTACAATTCCGCGTAAATCAACAATCGTTATGGCGTTGTTATTTTTAATGAACGGATAAAACAAATCTTCCATTAAGCGACTATCAAGTAGCCTGTTCTGGGTGACTGCAGTACTGTTTACACATGAATGTGGTGGGCCCACACTCGTGATCTCCTACCATCCCAACTTTTGTTTGGAACAACGAAGTGACCAAGAACATGTATCGTGTGTGCAACAGTACACTATTCGCGTAGTGTCTGATTTCTTCGTTTTTGCTTCACGCCCATGCCTGATGTGCCACCTTTTCACCGTCCTTTGGAATTCAGCTTTGTCGACATACGTATTTTGAACTACAAAATCATCCACATCTTCGGTCGATTGCCCGCCATGCCTACTCCAATCACTTGAGTCCAATCCATACAGCCAGTCACCGGAAGTCCAGTCCTCTTGACATTCAGCTTGTTTCCATCGTTCACGAGATTCTACTAGAGCAGGAGACTCATCTTCAATGTAAATTTCTTCTTCTTGCATGTCCTCCTCTCCGCGCACATCGTCTTCTTCTTGATTTTCGACAACCTCGCCTACATCTGCATCTTGTTCTACACCATCAACGTTGCTGCATTCTCCTTCTTGCACGTCGTTGCTGCAGTCTCCATCAGGTCTGGCGTTCCTGTAAAGTCTTTCAATTATGGTGTTCGTGCAATCTGGATCAGGTATTGAGGTGCTGCATTCTCCATCGGTGGGAGCTCCGCCCATTAATCCTAGTTGTAACATATGACGGGACAGATCATACCCACCATACTCTTCTACATCGTCATCCACTCCAGCTCTAGGAACGACAATGATCTCCACCGGGGACTGGTAGCTAGACATAATACTTCCCCACATTTCGAATGTGGTGATTGCATTCCACCCATCCCGTAAAACGATCCCAAGAAGAGGCCTTGATATACCGCAGAGTCGCATTGCATGGATTTTTGTATCGCGAAATGTAATACCGCGATGACATTGTAGCTCAACATATGTACCGTCGTGTATATGAATATGCCAGCTACTAATGACCTCGACGTCATAGCGAAACAAAATGTAAAACATTTTCCTATATGTAGAATATAAACCGAATTAGAAGCGTCGTATAAATTCTACGGCACTCTAAATTCAGATCCGTTTGCAGAGTTGGACTTCCCTAATAACTAATAATTTGTACAAAGTTTTTCAAATTTTTCTAAAAATTCAAAATTTGGCCCGAACACTGCGTTTTAGGGGGGTCGAACACCATCCTAAATTTTGAAATTCTAAAAAAAAATTGAAAAATTTACATACTGTTAATTGTATAATAAATTCAATAATTCTCGAGTTTCATTGCATTTGGAGTTGTAAATAAGCGGTAGTCCTAAATCAAATTTCAGACGTTAATTTGTGTTTTTTTTTTTTAAACTTTGACAAGCTCGTATAAATTCTACGGCACTATAAATTCAGATCCGTTTGCAGAATTGGACTTCCCTAATAACTAATAATTTGTACTAATTTTTTCAAATTTTTCTAAAAATTCGACATTTGGCTCGAACACTGCATTTTAGGGGGGATGAACACCGTTCGGTGCTTAAAATCCTAAATTTTGAAATTCTCAAAAAAATTGAAAAATTTACATACTGTTAATTGTATAATAAATTCAATAATTCTCGAGTTTCATTGCAGTTGGAGTTGTAAATAAGCGGTAGTCCTAAATCAAATTTCAGACGTTAATTTGTGTTTTTTTTTTAAACTTTGACAAGCTCGTATAAATTCTACGGCACTCTAAATTCAGATCCGTTTGCAGAGTTGGACTTCCCTAATAACTAATAATTTGTACAAAGTTTTTCAAATTTTTCTAAAAATTCAAAATTTGGCCCGAACACTGCGTTTTAGGGGGGTCGAACACCATTCGGTGCTTAAATCCCTAAATTTTGAAATTCTCAAAAAAAATTGAAAAATTTACATACTGTTAATTGTATAATAAATTCAATAATTCTCGAGTTTCATTGCATTTGGAGTTGTAAATAAGCGGTAGTCCTAAATAAAATTTCAAACGTTAATTTGTGTTTTTTTTTTTTTTAACTTTGACAAGCTCGTATAAATTCTACGGCACTCTAAATTCAGATCCGTTTGCAGAATTGGACTTCCCTAATAACTAATAATTTGTACTAATTTTTTCAAATTTTTCTAAAAATTCGACATTTGGATCGAACACTGCATTTTAGGGGGGATGAACACCGTTCGGTGCTTAAAATCCTAAATTTTGAAATTCTAAAAAAAATTGAAAAATTTACATACTGTTAATTGTATAATAAATTCAATAATTCTCGAGTTTCATTGCATTTGGAGTTGTAAATAAGCGGTAGTCCTAAATCAAATTTCAGACGTTAATTTGTGTTTTTTTTTTTAAACTTTGACAAGCTCGTATAAATTCTACGGCACTCTAAATTCAGATCCGTTTGCAGAATTGGACTTCCCTAATAACTAATAATTTGTACTAATTTTTTCAAATTTTTCTAAAAATTCGACATTTGGCTCGAACACTGCATTTTAGGGGGGATGAACACCGTTCGGTGCTGAAAACCTAAATTTTGAAATTCTTAAAAAAAATTGAAAAATTTACATACTGTTAATTGTATAATAAATTCAATAATTCTCGAGTTTCATTGCATTTGTAGTTGTAAATAAACGGTAGTCCTAAATCAAATTTCAGACGTTAATTTGTTTTTTTTTTTTTTTAAACTTTGACAAGCTCGTATAAATTCTACGGCACTCTAAATTCAGATCCGTTTTCAGAATTGGACTTCCCTAATAACTAATAATTTGTACAAAGTTTTTCAATTTTTTGCTTAAAACCCTAAATTTTGAAATTCTCAAAAAAAATTGAAAAATTTACATACTGTTAATTGTATAATAAATTCAATAATTCTCGAGTGTCATTGCATTTGTAAGTGTAAATAAACGGTAGTCCTAAATCAAAGTTCAAATATTAATTTGTTGTTGTTTTTTTATTTTTTAAACTTTGACAAACTTGTATAAATTCTACCGCACTCCAAATCCGTATCCGTTTGCGGAATTGGACTACCCTTATAACTAATAATTCGTACTAATTTTACTAAATGTTTCTAAAAAAATGAGATTTGGCCCGAACACTGCGTTTTAGGGGGGTTGAACACTGTTCGATGTTGAAAACCCTAAGTTTCGAATTTTTAAAATAAATTTGAAAATTTAACGTACAGTTAATTATATAAAAATTCAATAAATCTCGAGTTTCATTGCATTTGTAGTTGTAAATAAACTGTTGTCCTAGATCAAAGTTCAAACGTTAATTTTTAATTTTTTTTTTAAACTTTGACAAGCTCGTATAAATTCTACCGCACTTCAAATTCAGATCCATTTGCGGAATTGGACTTCCCTAATAACTAATAATTCGTACTAATATTCTCAAAAAGTATTGATTTTTTTTTTTACAGATTTTTAATATAATTTAATTTACAAAATTTGTTTTTGTTAAATAAATTAAAATTTCTACTTTATTTCAGTACAAACAAAAATTATCATATTTTTTTAACACAATAGTTGTACTATATATATCATTTTTTTATTCACATACTATATACGTGAAAATTATAATTTTCAGAATACAAAACAAATAAACAAAAATTAATTTTTGTTACTTACATTATAATTTCTACATTATTTCATCACAATAAAAATGTCATCATATCCTATTATTTTTTTTATTTCACATAATAGCTGTAATATATACATCATTATAATCTATATATGTGAAAATCCTTATTTTCGAAATTTAAACAAAAATCATACAAAATTACGTTTTCTTAATTACATTTTAATTTCTACATTAGTTCAGCACAAAAATAATTATCATAATCTCTTATTTTTATATCTTACATAATAGTTGTACTATACATATCATTATAATCAGAATACTTAGTAAAAAAATAACAGTATGTTACCTTTCTTTTGATAAACAACTTCTGATATGTCACAACGTACTCAAATGAGTTGGCATTCCTGAAATTTTTCCAAAAAACATATATTGTAGCATTATAACAACATATATTAACTATAAAAAGTCTAAATTTTATAAGCGTACATTACATTACCTTAGTTTGAAACAATACAAAGGAAATATAAATTTTAACATTGTAGAAGGGGGTTTCATTTATAGGCTGTGGCAGAAATAAATCGGACCAGCTGCTGGTCCGGTTTTGACTGGTAGCTGGTCCGATTTTGACCGGCAGCTGGTTAATAGGACCAGCGGGACGGGGAACCCGACAAAACGGGTTCCCCGTCCCGCTGGTAATACCAGCGGGACAGCACCACGCGGGATGAAGATCATCCCGCGTGGTAGTCAGCGGGACCCGCTCACATGTCTCGTCCCATCCCGCTGGTATTATTAGCGGGACGGGGCGTTTTCATAAATACCAACTTTTGAGGGGCATATTTCAAATTCCAACTTCGCAGGGGGCAGTTTCATAAATTTTCCAAATATTTGACTCTAAAGTTGAAGATAGAGAATCTAACTTCGTGCCTATATTTTAAACTTAGGATAAGAGAACTTGTTTCTAACGTGGTATCTAAACTAGTTTTTTATCGATCCGTAATGTCCGGGCTAATTAACTCATGAGTTTAGTTGGTTTTATTTTCTAGGTCATGTTTACTTGAACTTTTCTAGTATGTTTGTGAAGCACCAAGTTGGTATTCTTTTTACTGTTATGGTAGACTTAATTATAACAAATGTAAAACTTTAAAAGTATAAAAAAATTTGAACTACGCATAATATTTGTATTATACTATTAATAATGTCTATTTCCCTATAGAATTCACATTTAGAGCAATAAAAAAAATGTATCACCAACATTATGCTTTAGAATAGTAGAAAGTAAGTAGTGGCAAATGTTTTTGCTGCATAAGTAATCGGGGCCATGTAACCTTACGCCCAGTATTCGTGTGCGGGCCTAAAGTAACTATTAATATTTGAAAAGGGCTCAAAAGGTTAGAAAAATGTTTGCGCTTAAGTGGCCCAGTCCAGAACAGTGTTCACCGTTGACCGATGATGAAGAAACCGTTAATATCACGCGCCGACAAACAAACTCATCGCCAACGTGACGCCTCGTGATTAGCGCGTGGAATTCAGGAACATGGATTTCCAGTTTCTCCCTCCCAAGAAAATTCACACTAGTTCCCCGACCCGCCTCTCATCACCTCAGTCAATCCATCATCAAATCAAAGAGAGAGAGAGAGAAAAAGAAAAAGTGGTTCCATTTTTCACTCCTCAGAATCGATATCCATTCATACGCACGTCAGAGGACGGCGTCCAGGACCCCCATTGTTGGCCGTGGATCGGAGCTTGGGAGATTACTTCTTCTCCGGATCTCGCTGCTTCAATCTGCTAGAGGTCGGGAACCTAAGCGAATCTCCGGGCGCGGGAGCCTGGTAGTGGTTGGTGGGTAGAGATCTCAGCTTGCCTCCGCCTCGGAGGTTCGCTCTGCATTTATATGTCTCCCGCACAAAACCACGAGTTCCAGGAATGGTGGAACAAGCAGCGAGAGCGCAACCACGACGTGTTCTCCTCGGACGATGATCCTTCCACCAGCGGCAGCGGAAGTGGCAATAATGGAAATAGTAATGGCTATGCCTCCGTCGAGGTCGGCAGCCTCAAGTCCGATCCGATGGTCGAGAAGTCTCGAGCACGGAGCGCGCGGCAGATGCGCTTCTTCTGCCTCCTCAAGTTGCAGCATATCGCCTCCTCCTTGGCGTCCCTGCCTGGCGCGTCCGTGGCAATACTCAGGACTGCCAACCGGAGAATCTTTGCTTCGCCAGCGGATTCTTCGTCGTCTAGGCTGTACAGGATCATACGTTTCTTCCTGATCCTCGTTCTGGTGCTTCTAGGGTTTGAATTGTTGGCGTACTTCAGGGGATGGCATTTTAGTCCCCCTCGGCCTTCTATGGGCTCAAAGGAGTTGCTGGATTGGTTAGCATTAGTTTACTCGGCTTGGATTGATATTAGAGCGAAGTATTTGGCTCCGCCATTGCAAAGTGTGGCCAATCTCTGTATCATTCTATTCATAATACAATCCGTTGATCGTCTAGTATTGGTCTTCGGCTGCATTTGGATTAAACTTCGGGGGATAAAGCCTGTTGCAAGTGTGGAGTATGACAAGGAGGGTAAGGACGGTAATATCGAGGAGGGGTATCCCATGGTGTTAGTGCAGATTCCAATGTGCAATGAGAAAGAGGTAAAAAAGTTTGAACTGATAATCCCTTTGCAGTGTTGATGAAGTATCTTCTTTAGTTTGTCTTGCATTGATAAAATGCCATTTGTGTTATCGGTAGATTAGATTATTATCGTGTATTGATTTTACATTGAAAGTGTATTGTTCTCCACACAACGATGTCATAGAATCAAGGCTCTCCTTTTCTGTGATACTATGTATGCTAGTTTTTAGTTTTTTTGGCCAAATGTTATTACTTAGTTTGGTTTTTTTTTTTTTTTTTTATGGACTTTATTTAGTTTGTGAGATTTGTTGCTTTGGATGCTAGTACTTTTCCTATCTTATTTGAGAAAGACATCGGCGAACAGCAGTTTCCCTTTTTTCTCTCTGCAGTAACCATTTTTCTGAGAACCAAATTAGGAGGGAAAGCGTTTTCTTATCTTTGATATATGTCATGCTCTAAATTCCAGAGTATAGTCAATAGTGGAACACTATTATCAAATCGCTTTTAAGAGCACAACTTTCTGCATTTAGAATCAGTTCTGCCTCTTTGTGCTGTTCAAATCTTTTGACTTTTTTAGGTTGATATGTGCTGCTAGTCACTGTCCAAGATGTGTGCACTTAAGAGGAAACAGGCCTTCATCCCAAACAAGATTGAAAGCATGATGTCCTTAAGCTAATTTTATATCGTGTGAAAGTCACTTCAAATTCCTTATATTGATTACTGAGGAAGGAAAATTGTTCATCTTTGAAACTATCAAAGTGGGAGTTTATTTGTTCCATCTATCTCCACAAGAGCTCCTGCTCTGTACCAGTTCTGATTCTGTATAATGCAGGTTTATCAACAATCTGTTGGAGCAGTTTGTGTCATGGACTGGCCAAAGGATAGAATGCTTGTTCAAGTTCTGGACGATTCGGATGATCTAGAAGTTCAGCAGCTTATTAAGGCTGAAGTTCAGAAATGGCAACAGAGAGGAGTACATATTGTTTACAGGCATCGACTCATACGCACAGGATATAAAGCAGGAAATCTCAAATCTGCGATGAGCTGTGATTATGTGAAAGATTATGAATACGTGGCTATATTCGATGCAGATTTTCAGCCAGGATCAGATTTCCTAAAAAAGACTATTCCTTACTTCAAGGTAACTTATGTTGCTCGCTTTTGACTTTTATATAGCTCAGATGGTCTCTCAAATCAATAAACCCCAACCATTCTTGACAACAAATACTTGTGAAGTAAACAAATCAAACCATGTTGACTTTCAGTTTCTTATACCAGCCCATTTTTTTTAATGATGCAAGGATTCTCTGATGAATCTTTTTTAAGTTACTAATGGTATAAAATTCAGGAGTCAGGATCTTACTGGTTTGTCCTGTTTCTTTTGCCTGACTAGTGAGTATTTCCTTCTTTCATAAGGGAAATGATGATCTAGCATTGGTTCAAACAAGATGGGCATTTGTCAACAAGGACGAAAACTTGCTCACGAGATTGCAGAACATAAATCTTTCGTTCCACTTCGAAGTTGAACAGCAAGTTAATGGTGTGTTCCTCAACTTCTTTGGCTTCAATGGAACTGCTGGTGTATGGAGAATTAAAGCCTTGGAAGATTGTGGTGGGTGGCTAGAGCGAACAACAGTTGAGGACATGGATATTGCTGTCCGTGCTCACCTTTGTGGATGGAAGTTTATCTACTTGAATGATGTCAAGGTAAGATATCTCCCACCATTTCCACTATCTTTCAGCGTTATTATCACAAATATATATATATGCTAATAAGGGCTGTTCATATTCTCTTTTGGCAGTGCCTTTGTGAACTTCCAGAGTCTTATGAGGCATACAAGAAACAGCAGCACCGTTGGCATTCTGGTCCCATGCAGCTATTCCGGTTATGCTTCTTTGACATCCTCAAGTCAAAGGTAAAAAATAATCAGTTGCTTGTTGAAAAAAAAAATTACAGTACAATACTCAAACTTCAGACTTCATCTCTTATTGGCCAAAGTATGGAATTTTTTTTTATCCAAATAATGATTTTCTCATAAACAAATATGGAAACACTACTTTGTAAATTATCTGACGAAAATACAGAAGAGTGCAACTCTAATTCGCGTTATCAATGCACTGCGACTTCATTTACATCCAATTCTCGGTTAATGAAGGGTTGTGAATCCCTTTCGGATCTCTTTTTTTTTTTAAGGCTTTTTTCTTGATTTTAGGTAGTTCTAGGTTTTAGATAGTTTTAAAGATATTTGAAAAAAAAAAATATTTGGTTGGGTAAACTATTGAGGGTAAATTGGTTTAAATAGCTTTATCTTTCAGGTTAACCCGACCAAACTGTTCACCCAATGGTTAGGTTGGGTGGGTCAGTCATCGCCGATATCTTTTCATTTGTTTTTTAATCTTATTGAAGATTTGCTACTTGGTTTTTTTGTTTCTGAAATGTTCAGGTAAGTGTGGGGAAGAAAGCGAACCTGATATTTCTGTTCTTCCTGCTGAGGAAGCTGATTTTACCTTTCTATTCGTTCACTCTATTCTGCATCGTTCTACCAATGACCATGTTCCTACCGGAGGCTCAGCTCCCTGCTTGGGTTGTGTGCTATATCCCTGGAGTTATGTCCATCTTGAATATCCTGCCTGCACCTCGATCATTTCCATTTGTGGTCCCCTTCCTCCTCTTTGAGAACACCATGTCAGTGACAAAATTCAATGCGATGATATCAGGGCTGTTCAAATTCGGAAGTTCCTACGAATGGATAGTCACGAAGAAACTGGGAAGGTCATCAGAAGCTGACCTGGTTACATTCGGAGAAAAGGAATCTGAATCTCTAATACATAGATCATCATCGGAATCTGGGCTTCTGCAGCTGAATAAACCACAAGCAGCAGCAGCAGCAAAGAAAGCAGGGAAGTTGAGAAGTAGGAACAGAATTTATAGGAAGGAACTGGGTCTTGCGTTGATTCTGTTGGCTGCATCAGTGAGAAGCTTGTTATCTGCACAAGGGATTCATTTCTACTTTCTTCTGTTCCAAGGTGTCACTTTCTTAGTGGTTGGCCTTGATTTGATTGGGGAGCAAGTTAGCTGAAAGCAAACATTAGTCATAACTGAAAGCAAGCTGGATCCTATCAAGCCACATGACATAGATGTACCTATCTATTTATATGATGATGTTACATTGTCTCAATATGCTGCACATTGAAAGAATCAGGACCAGGAAGCGATAGACCCGAATGGGGAGGGGTGGTTGGTTATATATACGTTGATTGATGGATGGATATGTTGAGTTGACTAAGCCAAATTGCAAGCAGAGATTAGATTTTTTTTCCTGTTTTCAGTATTTGTGATTCTTTACTTTTGTTCTGCTGATACTGAATTTGAATGAGCTGCAAGTGTTACTTCTGTATTCACTTGTTTGGTTAACACGCGTTAAAACGACTCTAGACCATGTCGCTTGACCAGGGTGATCTGATTTGGGTTAAACCCAGCTTGAGATCAAGCCCTGGTTATGTCAATTGAGCCAAGGTTGATCCAACCTTAACACAATTTTTTTTAATATTCATATCATTTTTATGAATTATAAGATTTTTTTTAAACCTAATAGGTGGTAACTCAATCATCAATTCATTCAGTAAAGCGTGTAGATCCGACAAACCGTTGCACCTAGTACATTTTGAAGTTTGTAGACATGAACATAACTGATAGAAGTGGAGCTTGGTAATTTCATTTCACTTATTGATGATTATTCTAGCTACGGTATAACACATTTGAGTTCTCATCAATTTAAAACAGTCAATTATTTTCAAACTTATATGAACCTAGTCAAGAATCAGTTAGACGAGAAAGTTAAAACACTTCAAACCGACAAATAAGGTGAATACCTCTCGACTGCATTCATATTATATCTATTTCTATTTATATTTATTTATCTATTCTATTATATAACAGCTGATGGTCATTCTGTAAGTGCCATTCGTTCTAGGAAATCAGGTACTTTATATCAAAGAATTGAAGTTACATAAACACCCTACATATATCAAATTGCCATAAGGATATTTTGGTCACTTCAGCTTAATGTTTGAGACTTGCTCTGATGGTTGTGTTCTTTCCCTTCTTATCTATTACTTTAATTATCGGCCGAAAATATATCTCTTCCTTAACCATAGCCCACGTTCTCCATCCTCCAAAACCCCTATATTCTCGCGATTGCAGTTCTTTAGAAAAATAATGTAATAGGCAAATCTCTAAACCTTGACGGATGAATTCATTTGATAGCTTCTCCATCTCCGGAGTTCGAAACTATGGGGTCGTCGAGTCGATAACGGCAAACTACGTATGTCCGGTGATCGAAGTGCTCAGTGGTTGTGGTGGCGGCTCTAGCTTAGTAGGCGGCCATTGTTAGATTACAGGGCAGATTAAACATAAACAAGGTACATGCTTGTAATCAGAATTACACACAGAAGATACGCACATACCTTAAACCCTTTCCGTAGTCTCCAATGATCCTGCTGAGGAGTTCACGACCCACCGGACGGAACCCGTAGAAGTTCTCGTTAAGAAAGTACTACGCGGTATTGTCTCCACAATAAACATTTGATCGATTCTTGACAGTGACGGATCTCCAGTGATTTGCTCTAAGCAAATTGGCACACCCTTGGTGGTACAATATGGTTCGGCTGAAACTATGTTCTTGGGAGGGTTTTTTTCTCAAATTACCACCTATGAGAAATTGTGAAAGGGAGGCCCAATATTTTGGTACTCTCATATCAATTGGTACTCTCATACCAATTGGGATTTTTGTCAAGCCCAATTTCACTAATATGACATTTACCCAATTTCTTATGGTGTTGTTGAGTCGATGAAGCTCACATAGGCATGGGCAGGTTCGGCGATTGAAGTGCCCCGTGGTTGTGGTGGCGGCTCCAACTTAGGAGGCGGCCATGAAAGTTAGGTAACCTCGCTCATTAAGCCATGATTTTTCACCGGTAATTTCTTTTTCGCCTATAAACACATTGTTGCAGCTAAGCTCCACGTATCCACCATTCCAGCTTTGTAGTGGCTCATTTGGCATTTACCACGTCCAAGGGTGTGTTTAGTGTATCAACTCCATGGATGTTGAGTTCAAAGATATCTAGATTGTTCCCTTTACCATCTCAATATGGGAACTCAACTCACTATATTTAATGTTCAAAGTTTTTGGGCACATACCCGCTGCATTTCGATACTGCTGCGAACAATCTGGAGACTGACCACTAAACAACCTAGGATCTCCACCAGGAATCCCTTGCACATGAACCCTCTCTTCATCAAGACAACCATACTTAACTCCCTGCATTAGTTATTAGCTGCAACAAAATTATCATTGTTTCTTTTCATTTTGAATTCAATAAGCTTTCATTTGGTATTTATCTTTAACTATTTCAGGTTAGTGAGAGAATAGAAGATGAGACAGATATTGTGGTTATTTTATTATACTGATCAATGGCTATAGCAGCAAAGCAACTGAGAGCAATTGACATTAGTAGTTTGTTAGTTTTTTATCTTCTAAATGTGATTCTTCTTTTTGTTGGTTCCTCCTTCGACAGTATAATTGTGTTAATAAATTTCAAATGCTTTCACTTTAGGTTGTTACTTATCCATTATATAATGATGACGAGTGTGGATCTCACGTCATGGCAGCATACGACAGTGACGGTGGTTACGGTTGTTGGTGGTTGACGCGCCTCTAAATCCAGTTGAGTCAACTTTATTGTGAACCTTTCTTCTTAATAATTTTATGATTTTTCAGGTTCAGTATTTGACTCAACAATTCTTACTTCGTGTTAAAGTAAGTTACTTTCATTCATTCAAGCAAATATAGAAGTTGAAACTAAACAATTTTTTTCATGTGTTTTAGATGTGTGCTTAAAGAAAACCATGACGTTCATATCAGGGGCAATGTCATTGATTTAAATGTACATTTTCAAGAATGGTGCACAGAAACCCTCTATCCGCCTCATGGACATATATAATTATAGGATCAATCATACTTATTTCTATTCATTTTTTATTTCCAACATTCTTATTATAATTCCTTATGAGAAAAAAAAAATATTTCTCTATAAGAATAACTCTGCACCTCTATTTATCTCAGTCTAGCAGCCAAGTTGAGTGATGATGCTAATTTATTTACTTACCCATGGACAGTGGAGAGTGAAGGTACACGACTCAACACTGGTATTTTTGCAATGTGAAGCTTTTAAGTGCACAATATAAGGTATTATCTCTCCTAAAAAAAACAGAGCCCTTCCATGATCTTCTGTTTATACATGTATCAATTATCATTCTCAATGGTTTCGATGGTGGTATAAACACTCTACATTCGTTTTGAAAGCATTGTAAGTAAGTGGATTACTTGAAATTTTGTTCATTCTTTTTTTCACTGAATGTTGGGTATTAAGGAAGTTTAGATTTTGAAATGAACTTACTTATTTATGTCCATGTGTATGATTTTGGTATTAGAAGCTTTAGCTGAACTCTTTCTATGCATGGTTTTATTTCTTTGCCTTCACCTTAACTTGGTAACTTTGTAAATATTTTCTTATAGATAGTTAAAGCGGCGGCCATCATAGTATTGGTAGATAATGCAATTTAATTTGAACTATTTGGATGTACGGTCGTATTTCTTCTAATTCATCTTCATATGTATAATCTTATTTCTTTGACTTCTTCTTTCCAGTTAGTAGCACACATTCATTATCATTCAATTCTTAACCATGCTGGAAAATGCAACGAATGGTCCTATGTTGAAGATGCAATTTTCAAGTTTAGGGATATGATTATTGTTTTCAATGTTTTTAGAATATTATAATATAATATAGATGAGACAAATCATCGTAATATTTTCACATATGTCGAGTCGAAGAAGGGTTAACGTTAAATTGATTTAAAAGAAAATGCTCTGTTTAGATATCAATAATTTATATACCTTTTTTTTTGCCAAACATAATTTATATACACATACTTGTTATTTACATGTTTTTATTCTATTTTCTCTTTTTTCCTTATCTTTTCTTTAACACTACAAGCATCATCATACTTCATTAGTTTGATAAATACGTTATATACCTTTTTGTTGTTAAGAAAAGGACAATGTTAGCCTACTATAAAAAAAAATGGTGATGAGGTTTCAAACCTTCTAAAACTTAAAGCAAAAAAAAAAAAATCATAATTAATATTCTCTTTTACAACATGTTAATAAACAAATAAAGAAATCGAAAAAATTGACAATTATTATTTCTTTTATGACTGTTAAAAACTTCATAATTAATATTTTTTTATGACATATAATGAAAGAAACTAAAATTGTATATATTAAACAAATATTATATTATAGAAGATAAATTTTAAATCAAAATACATAGTCTTAATTTTGAATTATATTATGG
This sequence comes from Clarkia xantiana subsp. parviflora, assembly GCA_036873135.1. Lineage (NCBI taxonomy): Eukaryota > Viridiplantae > Streptophyta > Magnoliopsida > Myrtales > Onagraceae > Clarkia > Clarkia xantiana. Next base: position 37,595,357 of record JAPTYO010000004.1, read on the forward strand.
ACTTAATTTTTTATTGACTTAATTTTATGACATTTTTGGTTCTTTATGTTGTATACGTATGTTTTTCCCCCCTTATGGGTTAGTCTATTGATATAGAAAGATGAAAAATAAGCGTTTTTAGTTACATATCGAGATCACTTTAAATGTCGCATATTTATATTATGATGATTGTAGTTGTAATATAATTTTCATTATTGAGAGTAATACCATCTTCCGCAATGTTTAGTTATTGATGGGCCCCGGCGGAGGCCGTTAGGCCCCTTAACGATTAACCAACGGCGCTTAGGCCCGTTGGGCTAAGAGCTGGAGTGCTGAAAGGCTAAGGACTCCGACGGAAGGAGGCCCCGACATTGAATAGCCCCAAGTCAGCCTGACTCCGATGGATGAGGGCCTCCAAGATATCGGACCTGGACATAGTCGGTCCCGATATAGGAGCGGGGTCCACTCCCCGATTCCGAATCCTCAACGATGCAGCTTGGGGGTCTCCGATATTGATCGAGACTTGCCAGTAAGAGCACAATCCCGAAGATCTCGCCACGATTACAGTAGTGGTATAATGGGCGAGATTTGGGGGATGCGAATAACCGCGCAAGATACATGACCAGATACACGGCGAAATATGTGGGATAATGGATCACGATCCAACCGCCTAATCAGGTAACTGGGATAGCCTTTCCTCTATAAAAGGAGGGAAGCTATTCCAGATTAGGGTTACGTTTTACACATACAAATATTGCTTGCTTGCTCTGTTGACTGCCGTACTTACGTTAAGCATCGGAGAGGGATTCTGGGCCACTGCCCTCTATCCCCTTCTGCAGGATTGCGAGGAGCTAAGGAATCCGTCACCGTAACCGGAGTTCCCGCCGTGATCCAACATTGGCGCCGTCTGTGGGAAGCGCAACAAAAAGCCAAAAGTAAGTTTGCCTTCCCTCTGTTTCATATCATGGCTGGCAACAGACCACAACGTTCAGGCAAGCAGGTGCCGGCCGCTAGCAATCCCCCCGAAGATGCCCCCAATCAGGATCTGAGAGATGAGGGTGACAGCACTCGCCGGAACGAAGCACCTCCCCCGAATCCGGAACTGGCCAGGGTAGTGGCAGAGGCCATGCCCCTATTCATGGAGGCCATGGAGGCCCTCCTAGACCGAAGAGAAGCTGCTAGAAGGCAGGCTGACCTACCACCGCTCCCTCCGCGGCGAGACATTCCAAGAAGGCAGGGGGATGACAACTTGCCTCCACCTCCTCCATTAAGGGAGCAGCCCATTCCCCCCAATCCAGCACCGGCGGAGAATTTTGTGGTCGATGGACCAGGGCCAGTACAGCAAAGGACCATTCCCCTGAATGGTCCCCTCACTGCCGACCAGGTGGTAAGAATTGTGGGTATCTGCATGGGAGACCAGAAGCCCATGATGTCGGAGCTGGGGAGTCAGGAAACCCATCCCTTCGTGCCCAGGCTGATTCATACCCTGGCCCCTCCAGGCTTGGGTATCCCGAAGATAGACGAGTACGACGGGGACGCAGACCCGGTCCGCCACGTACAGAAGCACCTGACAGCATGCATGGGCAGGACCCCAGATGAGGATGTTATCTGTGCCCTGTTCCCGAGCACCCTCGGGGAGAAGGCGATGACTTGGTTCTACAGTCTGCCCACTGGATGTATCACCTGCTGGAAGGATATGCATCAGCGATTCATCGCCCAGTATCAAGGACGTCGACGGCTTCTAAAAAGTGTTCGGACCCTGCATGAGGTGGTCCAGAGGCCTGACGAGTCGTTGGCCCAATATTACCAGCGTTATACAGCTGGCATGACTGAGCTGGATGAGGAAATATCGGAGGGCGAGGCCATCCGTACCTTCCTGAAGAACCTTAAACCCCCTTACGGTTCCGACTTACTGCACAGCATCGCGGCCAAAAACGTCTGGAACATGGAGGCGCTCCAGGCAAGGGTGAAACAGCAAATCGACGTCCAGGAGTCGAAGATTGCCGCCGGAGAACTGGCTCCTCCCAAGGGGCACGAAGGAAAACACTTGTTCAAACCATTGGACAGCCGGCACAGAAAGGATAACTCCGAGGGTAGTCGGAGTCGAGGACGTTCTGACCGGAGGGAAGATAAGCGTCCGAACAGGAGGGACAGTCAGAAGGAAGAGTTTACCCCTCTCAACAGGCCTTTGAAAGAGGTCTTAGCGGTGATGGAAAAGCAAGGCCTCGCTCGTTTCCCCAAGAAGAAGGAAGGAGAAAAATTGGGCTCCCGCACCGACCGTTACTGCCGATTCCATCGGGCCTCTGGTCATGACACTGACCAATGTCGAGAACTGAAGAAGGAAATAGAGAAGCTTATCCAGAGGGGTAAGTTGAAGGAGTTCGTAGGGGACTCACGCTGCAAGCCTCGTTCACGATCTCGGTCAAGGTCCAAATCTCGATCGAGGTCCCCCAGGAAGAGGAGGTCCGACGTAGAGTCTTCGGAGGGCCCGTCCGGGTCCCGACAGAAGAGGATTATTAATGTGATCCATGGAGGGTTCGCTGCGGGAGGAGACACATCATCCTCTCGGGAGCGTTATGCCAACCAAGTGCCAGTCGCAGTGGTTTTGGGAAAAAGATCGCGGTCGTGGACTCCGAAGGAAGAGATGGAAATCACCTTCTCGGCGAAGGATCTGGAGGGAGTAGAGACCCCCCACGAGGATGCCCTAGTTGTAACACTGGATGTAGGAGGATTCGAAGTGAAAAGGATCCTCATTGATGGAGGGAGCTCCTCTGACATCCTCTTCTCCGACGCCCTGGAGCAGATGGGGAAGAAGAAGAAAGATTTGCGGGAGGTTAACTTCCCGATGGTAGGATTTTGTGGCACAACCTCTTATCCGTTAGGGGTTATCACACTGCCCGTGTGGTTCGGCAGTGGCTGGGAAATGGAGAAGCGAGATGTGGAGTTCGTGGTGGTCGAATCCACAGGAACGTACAATGCAATCATTGGAAGAACCACCATCAACCCTCTGATGGCGGTAGCCTCGACCGTCCACCAAAAACTGAAGTTCCCGACCGAGAATGGGGTAGGCGAGGTGAAAGGCGACCAGGTGGCGTCGAGACGATGCTATGTCAACGCCACCAGGAGATCAAGGAAGGAAGCTATGTCAGTGCTCCAGACAGACACTGACCCTCGAGAGGAGTTTGGGCGTCCCGCCCCCATGGAGGACCTAAAGGAAGTCGAGATAGATGGACCCGAGAGAAAGGTGAAAATCGGATCTGCCTTATCCGACGAAAGGGCCCAGGAGTTGATTGCGCTCCTGCAAGAATTTAAGGAGCTGTTTGCCTGGTCCCCGAGTGATATGCCAGGAATCAGCCGGGACGTGATCGAGCACGAACTGAATATCGACCCTGTGATCAAGCCGATCGCGCAGAAGAGACGTCCGATGGGGGCAGACAAGAGGATTGCAATCCAGCAGGAGGTTGGCAGGTTGCTCGACGCTGGATTCATTAGGGAGATCCGATTCCAGACGTGGGTAGCCAACCCAGTGCTGGTAAGGAAGAGCAACGGGAAATGGCGGATGTGTGTCGACTTCCGCGACCTGAACAAGGCCTGTCCGAAGGACTGTTATCCGCTCCCACGGATCGATCAGCTAGTGGATGCTACATCGGGGCATGAGCTGCTAAGCTTTATGGATGCTTATTCTGGTTATAACCAGATAAAAATGGCGAAGAAGGATGCCCAGCACACCGCCTTCTACGCTGACAGCGAAGTCTTCCAGTACGATGTCATGCCTTTCGGCCTGATAAATGCCGGGGCGACCTATCAGAGAATGGTGAACAAGCTGTTCGGGGATATGATCGGGGATACCATGGAAGCTTATGTAGATGACATGTTGGTGAAATCCCGACGAGCATCGGACCATGTCGGTAATTTGGCTATGGCCTTCGAGAGGATGAAGCTCCACCAGGTCCGCCTGAATCCAGCCAAATGTGCTTTCGGAGTCCATTCTGGGAAGTTCTTAGGCTTCATGGTGAGCCAGAGGGGGATCGAGGTAAATCCCGAGAAACTGAGGGCGATAGAAGAGATGCAGTCCCCGACCAACCATAGGGAAGTACAGGTGTTGAACGGTCGATTGGCTTCCATAAATCGCTTCTTATCCAAGGCCAGTGACCGATCGATGCCATTTTTCAAGGTGTTAAGGGCCAACCGACAGTTCGAATGGACTACTGAATGTGAGAAGGCGTTCCAGACGCTCAAACAACATCTCCGCGACCTCCCGCCACTTGCGAAACCAGCTCCAGGCGAGCCGCTCTATCTTTATTTGGCAATTTCTACATTTGCAATAAGCTCTGTTCTAGTTAAAGCTGTCAAGGAAAATCAGATTCCTGTCTATTATGTAAGCAAGGCGTTTGCCAAGAGTGAAATGAATTATCCTCCGATTGAGAAGTATCTCTTTGCGCTGATTATTACTGCTCGAAAGTTGCGGCCCTACTTCCATGCACATGAAATTACAGTATTGACTGATCAGCCACTGAAACACTTTTTGAACCGGCCCGACGCGTCGGGGAGACTAGTAAAGTGGGCCGTAGAACTTAGCGAGTTTCGAATTCATTTCGCTCCAAGAACAGCTATCAAAGGGCAGGCATTGGCCGACTTTATAGTTGAATCTACTATTCCCGATCCTGAAGCAACGGAAACAGTAGAGGGGGCAACCGCCGGGAAGACTGACGAGGTCCCGATGGAAAGACAGTTGGAACAGCCAAATAAGAAGAACACTTGGGAGTTGTACACAGATGGCTCCTCAAGCTCAGACGGATCGGGTGCAGGGTTCGTATTGATCCCACCAGGTGGAGCGGAGCCACTTCGATATGCATTGGCCCTGACATTTAAAGCCACCAATAACGAGGCAGAGTATGAAGCTCTTATAACGGGGTTGAAGATCGCTAGGGGCACTGGAATCGAACATTTGAGGGTGAAGTGTGATGCAAGCCTGATTGTAAACCAGATTCGGGGACAGTATGGAGCAAAGAATCCAATCATGAAGAAATATCTCCAGGAGGCTCAAACATTAAAGGAGAGCTTCAAAAGCTTCGATATAGAGGCAATCCCAAGAGAGAAGAATGTGGAGGCCGATGCCTTGAGCAAATTCGCCTTGGGGGCACCTTTGGAGGAGATTCGGAGGGTACACTTCTTGGAGAGGGTGATTCTGTCGACGACCGATTCATCGGAAGTATGCACTATCGGGACAGGGTCAGAGGAGGAGCCCACGTGGATGACCCCAATAATTGTGTACCTAACTACGGGGGCACTGCCTGAAGACAAAGTGGCAGCAGAACGACTGCGACGAATGTCAATTAACTACGCGATGGTGGATAACCAGTTGTACAAGAAGGGTTTTCTCTCGACACCTTTCCTGAAATGCGTAGCAGAACCTGACACGATCCGAATTCTGAGAGAACTGCATGAAGGAGTCGCAGCCTGTCACGAGGGCGCCCGATCCATCCTGAGAAAGGCGTTGAACTTGGGATACTACTGGCCTACGATGAATAAGGAGACAACGGCGCTTGTTCGATCCTGTGACGCGTGTCAGAGATACGCCTCGAATATCACAGCCCCCGCTGCTGATTTGACGCCCATTGGGAGTGCTTGGCCCTTCGCACAGTGGGGCATCGACCTGGTGGGACCCCTTCCGAAAGCAAAGAGCCAGTGCACACATCTGCTGGTTGCGATTGATTACTTCTCGAAGTGGATCGAGGCTAAGCCCTTAGCCAAGACAACAGCAGGACATATCATTAAGTTCCTCCAGACCCGAATTTTGTCAAGATATGGGGTGCCGAAGGTGATCATCAGTGACAACGGTCCTCCGTTTAATGGGGCCCAGTTGGAGAGGTTCCTAGACGAGTTCAATATCGAGCATCGGACAGCATCCGTTCGTCACGCCCAGACCAATGGACAGGTGGAGGCTGCCAACAAAATCGTGATGGAGGGCTTGAAGAAGAGGGTCTACGCTTTGGATGGAAAATGGCTAGACGAGCTGGAGAACGTGTTGTGGGCGGTCCGAACGACCCCCAAGCGGTCAACAGGTGAAACCCCGTTTTCACTTGTTTATGGGACGGAGGCGGTCGCTCCTGTGGAAATCGCTGTGGCGTCCCATCGAACCAGAAGCTATGAGCCCTCGACGAGTCCAGGAAAAGCCAGGATAGGACCTTTGACGAATGACGAAACCAGGCGCCTGGAGTTATCCTTGTTAGAGGAAAAACGGCTAGAGGCCGACATAACGCAAGCTCGGATGCGTTTGGCGACGGCCAGGTACTATAACCGGAAGGTCAAATCGCGACAGTTCTATGCGGGGGAGCTGGTCCTACGTCGAAATGAGTTCGCCCTCCAGGATCGGATCAACAAGCTGTCTCCGAAATGGGAAGGGCCTTACAAGATCGTAGGCATGCCGGCCTCAAATGCTTACAAGCTAGAAGACCTCGACGGCAAGGTGTTACGAAACACCTTTAGTGGTGAGCATCTGAAGAAATGTCATGTTTGACAGATAAGTCGCCCGTAGAGGCGCAAAGATGTAATCAAGTCGCCCTGAGTGGTGCATGCTATGTTAAAGACATCAATCAATAAAGAGGTTACTTCTGATCAAAGTGTTCCTAAGTAATCCTTAAGTTATTAAGGTTCGATTAAAAAGCGACATTGGACGTCCGAAAAATCATTAAGTTATTAAGGTTCGATTAAAAAGCGTCATTGGACGTCCGAAAATTATTAAGGTTCGATTAAAAAAGCGTCATTGGACGTCCGAAAAATCCTTAAGTTATTAAGGTTCGATTAAAAAGCGTCATTGGACGTCCGAAAAATCCTTAAGTTATTAAGGTTCGATTAAAAAGCGTCATTGGACGTCCGAAAAATCCTTAAGTTATTAAGGTTCGATTAAAAAGCGTCATTGGACGTCCGAAAATTATTAAGGTTCGATTAAAAAAGCGTCATTGGACGTCCGAAAAATCCTTAAGTTATTAAGGTTCGATTAAAAAGCGTCATTGGACGTCCGAAAAATCCTTAAGTTATTAAGGTTCGATTAAAAAAGCGTCATTGGACGTCCGAAAAATCCTTAAGTTATTAAGGTTCGATTAAAGCGTCATTGGACGTCCGAAAATTATTAAGGTTCGATTTTAAAGCGTCGTAGGACAACGGAAAGCCTTAGGGTCCGATAGAAAAGTTACGAAGAGCATGACCGAAAAAGAAAACATTCATAAAAGGCTCGAAGGCCCAAAAGGTTCAGTACAAAAAAAAGAAAAATTATTGGTACAAGGACTTAAGATTTTAAACTCCAGGGGCTGAATCTTCGGAAGGCTTTGGAGGGGCAGACTCATCGGCGTCTTCGGAGGAGCTTTCGGAAGGGAGGTTGAGATACGTTTCTGCGGCCGGGCCGAGAGTCTTGGACTTCCTTAAGTCGATGGAGTCCCCGTAAGTCTCATTAAGCTCTTCAACGATATCGAGGATGGCGTTCTGCAAATCCTCTTGACAATGTTTCGCTGCATCCTCCTTGAAGTCCTCCGAGCTTCGGTACTCCTCGCGGCCTTGGACCTTCGCGTTTGTTAATTGGGCGGAGTGATCCGCCTTCGCCTCTTCTAGCTCCGCGATGGCCCTCTGCTTCTCGAGCTTCAGCCGCTCAGCAGTTTCCTGCAACGCTGCCTTCTCGAAGGCAAACTGGCCCCGATCCGCCATGGCCGCCTGCTGCTCCCGCTTGAGCGAGCTCTCAAGACTTAGAATCTGCCGCTGGTGGGACTGAGCCTCTTGAGTAAGCTTGGCTCGGAGCTCCTCGACCTGCTGCCTGATCTCTTCGGCCCGCGCCTCAGCTCGCTTTTCGCCCTCCTCCGCTCGGAGCCTTGACGCCTCGGAGGCAGCTAGGTCCTCCTGGAGCTTGGTCAAGCTCTCGAGGTTGGAGTTGGCTCTCTCTCGCTCCAAAGCCTCCCGCAAAGACAGGATGTAGCCGAAGCAACGATCCTGGTCCGCGATTTCCTGAAAACAAAATGTAGCTTAGTACTCAAAAATCGGAACGCCCCCAGATGAACAAAAGAAAAAATCCACTTACCTCTATCCGACGGACAGCCATCTGCCGGATGTCAGCATCGATGTCTTCCCCTTCCAAAGAAAGGGGACGCCTCAAAGAGGGCGGGACCGAGCCCGACACCAAATGCAAGGCCAGGTTCTTCTCCTGACACCCCCGATGCAGGGGGACCCCCTGAAGGGACTCCACCGGTCTCCAAGGCTCGGAGCCCTGGTCCGAAGAGAAGGCCTGATAGTAGTCCCCGTCCAAAGGGAACGGAGGTACTACCAGGCGGGGCTCTTCAGCTTCCTCACTCACTCGAGCTTCGGGGGTTGCACCCCTAACTGGCGAGGATGGCGGAGCGGAGGATGACGGTGGCGTGGTAGGAAGTGGAGAAGCCTTCCCACCAGATGACTTCACGGGAGTCAGCCTCGACTTCCCTCGGAGGATGAGGCCTTCCTCCTCAGCTCGATCATCGGAAGGGGAGTCCTCCAGGCTGGTCACCCGACCGAACTCGCCCCGGGCTTCCGTCGGGGCATCTTCCACCACCGGCTCCACTGCAGGCGCGGAGTCTGAGGCAGGCGCAGCAGGGGCGACGTCCGCAGGACCTGCAGCGGGGCGAATAAGTCGAGGGATTAATGTGATATCGGTGTGCCAGATTAAACGACGCTCCATATATCTTTCTTTGCCGAAAAAGTCATAATAGCCCGCCTCAAGAACATGTGGAGTTTCCCCCCGAAGGATATTCCTAACATCTCTAATCCGTCCTTCCATATCGGAGGCCTGAAGATCCTGAGCTACTAACTCTCTATATCTCTTTATAGCACGAAAGACTGCCTTACCTTCTTTTTCGGAGCGAACGCCGAAGGCGGTCCTGACCACATCTGCGTTAGTCCGCCCCTCGGAGGTGGGGGCAGACCTGGGAGCCTCGGAGGTCCTTGCCTTCTTCTTGGACGGCCCCGATGGGGCAGAAATCTTTCGGTGGGAAGACTTCTTCTTGCGCTTCAATGAGTGGGAGGCATCGGTATCCTCCTGAAATAGACGGGCGGTCAGCGATGTTCGAGGAGCTGTAAGCAGTGAAAAAGAAACAATTAGAAGATTACCCAGAGAATTACATTGGAAACACCGTCACGAACTGTTCCCCCGGAGTAGGGATCGATCAGCATGATCCCAATCTTGATCCGCTGTCGGTCGGTGACAGAAGTGGCCTCGAAGGGTCGGTAACCCTTCTCCCAGCGACGAGCCTGGATGAGCATCAAGGCCCTCTTGGTCTGTTCCGACCATGAACGAAAAGGCACGGGGGGATCAGCCTCCACGATGGTCTTCGGCCACTCGATGGGACCAGGCTGAATGAAGAAATATTGCCCCTTCCAGTTAGCATTGTCGTTCCCTTTGTCGGAGATGATGGCCCGCTCCTTGCAGATCTTCCAAGACACCTTCCTGTCCCAGCCCAGCTCCCTGTATTGCTCATCAGTACCTTCGGGCTGGCGGGGGGTAAAAGAGCAGATTCCGTCCTTGTTGCAGGTCATCTTGTAGAGAACCCGCCAAAGCTCCAGGGAATAGCTCCAGTCCTCCCCATTGATATCACACCACACTTGGAAAGCAATCCATGTACGGATTGCGTGTGGGGAGAAGGTAGTAGGGTATGTCTTGTAATGGTTGCACAGCTCCACCCAACTCGGACAGAAGGGCAGTCGAATTCCCGCACTAATCTGCCCTGGGGAGATGAACACCTCATCTCCTTTGGGGAGCGTAATTTCAGGCTCACGAGAATCGAATTTGTCATAAGGATAGCGGGCTCCGAAGGAGGATTCAAAAATGCCACACTCTCTACGAGCCCTATCAAAGCTAATGGGTGCGAGGGTGTTCTTGAGGTACTTGAAGACGAAGGGTTGGCCAACAGTAGCAGATCCCTCGGCTGAAAATCGTCGAGGGAAGGAAAGAAGGAAAAATTGAAACCTAAAGAAAACCGAAGATGAAAAGGAAAAGAGCAATGGGATGAAGAGCCTTACCAGACATAGTGGTTGGAGTGGTCGTGATCGGAAAAGCTTGAATTGCTCGAATCGCCGGTGAAAACTCGAAACTTGGAGAATCAGAGCTCTTGGATCGCAAAGAAGGAGAGGTAAAAGAAAGGTGAAACAGTGCCTAGGGTTAGGGTTTTATAAGAAACAAAGAGGAACTGAAAAGGTGGACAATCAAAGCCACGGGATTCGAAGCGATTCAATCATGATCGTCCAAGGAAAAACGTGCCAATTCGAAAAATAGGAACGGTTTTAATCTGAACCGTCAGGACGCATGGGACGGATAAGACAAGAAATAATGACGTATTGGAACGGTTGAAAAGTGCTTTTTCAGCAGATAGGCGTGCAGAGCTCGAAACGTTCCTTCATCTCCCATCAGCATTAAATGCTGGTCTGATCAAGAAATCCCTTCGAATACAAACAAGATCCCAGAAGATCTCGAAAAGATCCAAGGCAATGGCCTCCGACATTCCACACGAAGGCCTCCGATGAGGATACGAAAGAGTCCGACGTTGGAAGACGTGACGCACTAAAAGTCCCTCACGTCTTGGGGGCAAATGATGGGCCCCGGCGGAGGCCGTTAGGCCCCTTAACGATTAACCAACGGCGCTTAGGCCCGTTGGGCTAAGAGCTGGAGTGCTGAAAGGCTAAGGACTCCGACGGAAGGAGGCCCCGACATTGAATAGCCCCAAGTCAGCCTGACTCCGATGGATGAGGGCCTCCAAGATATCGGACCTGGACATAGTCGGTCCCGATATAGGAGCGGGGTCCACTCCCCGATTCCGAATCCTCAACGATGCAGCTTGGGGGTCTCCGATATTGATCGAGACTTGCCAGTAAGAGCACAATCCCGAAGATCTCGCCACGATTACAGTAGTTGTATAATGGGCGAGATTTGGGGGATGCGAATAACCGCGCAAGATACATGGCCAGATACACGGCGAAATATGTGGGATAATGGATCACGATCCAACCGCCTAATCAGGTAACTGGGATAGCCTTTCCTCTATAAAAGGAGGGAAGCTATTCCAGATTAGGGTTACGTTTTACACATACAAATATTGCTTGCTTGCTCTGTTGACTGCCGTACTTACGTTAAGCATCGGAGAGGGATTCTGGGCCACTGCCCTCTATCCCCTTCTGCAGGATTGCGAGGAGCTAAGGAATCCGTCACCGTAACCGGAGTTCCCGCCGTGATCCAACAGTTATCTTAATATTTAACTTTCGTATATTACAGATGTAGTTGTACATTTTTATTTTATTTTTTTACCTAGGCCAATTTTTTTTATTTTTTTTTCAATTAATGATTTTCTTCTCACATATTGATATGATAGATAATTTTTTAATTTATTAAAATTGATATAGCTTATCACATATATTTTTCCTTTAGAAACTTATTTTTAACAAATGAATATTACAAAAAAAAAAAAAGAGTAAGTATTGTTAAAATAATTATATCGAAATATCATACTATTACACACATATATGTCTAAAATAGTAAACAACATTAGATTAGTATTTTTAAATCCACTATGTAGATTTCTCTAACGCTTATACTAGATACTTGCGCGCGCTACGCACGTTGTCTTTATTATAATGTTACGTTGACATAATCAGAATGACTTCGAGAATAATACAAGAGCATGATCAACCCAACACCGAAGAAAATACAAGAGTAGAACCTTATTAAAAAAATTAACTTAAATCTATAATAAAAATATTATATTAACAAATTTTTTAAAAATCTAATATTAAACCAAAATGCTCGAGGGACATGGAGTCTTTTAATGAATTCAAATGCATAACACTTTCATAAATAAATTCGTCACTATCATTCAACATAAGAGGCAGTTTTGATTGATAATAAATAGTTACTAAATAAAGTCATTCAAACATTATCCAATAGAACCTAAATACACTCTAAACAGGCTCTCGCAATCCCATCGACTATACGTGTTTCGAAAATGACTTAGCATGTAATTCTATAGTCATGGGATTTGCGGAGCACGTGTCACAAAGTTCGGGTTCACATTACTGATTTCGGTCTGAATATTTTTGTCAACACTTCCTGGATGATTCGCACCAGCGAGCTACACGATCGGAATATTGTGTAAAACGGAGTTAGGTAACGGTATTAAGTTCGGTTTGAGACCTGCAACCATGATGTCATTACCCCTATCATCCCGGTCTTTATTTTCTATTTCGTCGAATTCAGACACGATTTCATTTCCCACTAGAATTATTCAATATTTTTTTGACTAATTCTTCCAATTCTAAATCAGTTTTGTTCGGAATGATGTCACCTAGCATCAGAAATTCATTCTCTAAGAATACAACATTGCGTGATACCGAGCGCGCGAAACGGATCTCGGTAGTTAACTACTGTTGGCTACCAAAGTATCCTCCAAACTAAATCATTTTCCTGAGACTCGATTCAAAGTTCACTAATTTGTTCTTGGATCGTAAGACAATAAAACGTTAAACTGAGAATTACGGGAAAGCGAGTTGAATCGGGTCAAAGGGATTGGATGAAAGATGGTCAGTAATCATGATGAGTTTATTACTCTTATGTTCACTAGGTGGCCACCAACTCGATATGTGTATTAGATTGTGAATATTTTTGTGGATAGTCCTAGAGTTCATAATCATATGAGATTGGACCTAAGAAACATACACGACTGATCAATGATGCAATGCAAAGTTTTATTTCACAGGAACGACATAATTGGTTATGTGCGTTACTATACTCTAAACAGATGAGTAACATGGTTCTTTTTGTGCTCGTTGTTCGCACGGCTAACCTCGTAAGAAAACGAATGAAAGTTGAGACAGACAATATGTAAGTTAATTATCTTGTTGGGAATCGGTGCAATTGGACCGCCCTTCATGGTAACCCATTAACCAACCTAATTGAGGTGTAAGTTAATTAGAAGCAACTAACCCTAGTAATAGGCATAAGTTATACATTATTATAGGGTTATGGCCTTATTGGGCTTGCTCATTATCTATAAGGATTAATGTCCATTAAGAGGACTCGTGTAACTAATTTCGGTCAGCCCTACAGTGGTTACTTGGTGGTTAAGTTTTAATCACTTTTATTTAAGGAAAGTGAATATATATTGTATCACTAAATATATATATATATATAAGGTAATTATATATATAAAGGAAATAATATATTGAGTTATGTATCTTAGTAGATCTATATCTTGGAAACAAATCACTCCCTCCCCACTATATATAGTGGTTTGACCGAATTGCTTGTTACTCATTCATTATTGCGCAATTAATCATTCAAACCACCAACATTGAGAGAGTGTTCCCTTAGTCCTAGTAAAATCCCTTAGTTCATTTCCTCCCACTCGTGAGGTCTGGTCCGTGGAAACTTATACCCTCCTTTGTGCTAAGAGAAAGATTGAAGGACCCCGTCTGGCGAGCCACGAAAAAACATCGCTAAGGATTCTTGGGAGTAAGGACTTGAAGATCAAAGTGTAGAGTTAACTACACAGGTGAGCCTTCTTCTTCGAGTTTAGGAAATTTAAGGATTTATCTCGCCCTAACCGTTTAGTTTTCTTGAATTACTTATTGATGTGTTTGTGATTTATCCATGTTATTTCCAAAAAAATCTAACATTATTCATTACAGTGGTATCTAAGCTGGTATAGGTTGTTATCGGTTTGCACGTTAATATAAAAATTCATTTTTTTTATGCTTAGACAACCACCCATCAGGTGTGAGGGTGGCCAAATTTTTAATATGACCAACAAGGTTGTGTCGACCACGACAAGATGCGTCGGTGGACCTAGGACGCCCGCGGTAACAAGCAGTCGCATGTCCCTGCATTGTCGCCGGGGCGGGCTACTGGCTTATTGGCCACCCGTGCCCTGGCACATCCAGTGGCAGTATTATTCTTGGTGGAACCCCAATGGGGTTGCCACGGTTAGGATTTTTGAAACCCTAGTCTGGCAATTGTTGACTGGTCCGACATAATATTTGGATCGAACCAGGAAGGAAATCGAATATTTTTTTTTAAAAAAATTTACCTACACGTCTACAATACTTCGAATTGACAAAAGTAGTAAATATTTGGATTAAAATAAAATTGTGGGCTGAATTGCGAATTATTTAATATGTGCGTATACATATATGTCTTAATAGAAATGCATGCTTAGATGAAAATTATATATATTGTTGTTGTTGGGGGGCAGAGCCCTATTCTGTATTTCAATGAATAATTGCGTACTAGAGTAGACATGCTATGATGTTTATAACTATTGCATGTCCGTTATTGCGCTGGTTTAATTGAAATATTCGAAATTGCAATTAAGTTCTCGAAGTTTTAAAAAGTTTACAAATCAGCCCCTATGTTAAAATTGGGACCGACGGAACCATAATATGCATGTTAACATGATTTATGTGATCGCATGTTATAATTTACTTATGGTACAATTATTTTTGGTGGATTGTTTGAGAACATGCAAAACCCCTAAAGTTTAGGGATGTTCAAATAGACATTGAAAATATTTTTTGTTTCGGTTCTCTTTTCAAAAGAACTATTTTAAACTGATCTTAGCGAATAACGCGAAATTTTAAGGGAGTTTGCTGAAAGTTATTTGATTTCAGCATGTCTAATTGATTTTGTTACGGAACAATAAACAAAAAATTATTATCACGTTTAATTACATAGATATCTGTAGCATGTCGTTATATCATTCTTATATTTTAACTTGTGTGAACATGTTTATTTCATGATTGTTGTCTCTATGTAATTTGTGAAAAAAAAAAATTGAAATACCCCATATTTGTGTACCACATTGGTTGGAAATAGAGAATTTAGAGCCATAATAAGTATGAGATGTACTATTCAAGTCCAACAGAAAATCCTCTTTTTCCAGGGCCCAAGTGAGGAAAACAGGCTTAGTTAGGTTAGGTTGGATTAAGTTGGGACAGTAGCTCGGGTTTGGGGGCGTGACAGAATGGTATCAGAACCGACCCCGGACCGTGAATGGGGACGCGGATCAAGGGCTATTGACCGCCGGAGTTCCGATCACCTACTGGGGGCAAAAACGATTCTGATCTGGGCCGCGACGAGGACGTCGCGCGCACTAAGGGAGGTAGATTGTAATGACCCATAATTGTGTACCACGTTGGTTGGAAATAGAGAATTTTGAGTCTTAATAAGCATGAGATGTACTACTCAAGTCCAACAAGAATCTCTATTATTCAGGGCCCAAACTAGAAAAACGGACTTAATTAGGTTAAGTTGGGCTAAGTGGATACAATCGCTTAGGTTTTGGGCGTGAACGAAAATTCTACCAAATGTTCCTCAAGTTGGGAGAGGTACGAGACCTGGAGTAAACATACATTAAGTGGTTGGTAAATAACGGCCTTCCTCAACATACATGTATCAAAAGATGCAGAGACCAAAGGTTTGAGAAATGCAAGCATTCAGAAAGCTTTGACTGATGACATAGTAGCTTCGCATATCATTTGGTCTTCACACGATAGAGGAACACAAAATGAGTTTCTGAAATACAAAACAGCAGCAGCAAGTGTGGCAACAAGCCATTTTGCTGTATTTTGGCACCGGTGGGAAGCATTTTGTTCTCATACTTTTAATCATAAGGGTTAATAACTAAAAAACTGTCCAAATTTTCCCCTATGTTAAAATTAGGTGTTTGAAGTTTCAAATGTTAAACTGTAGTGTCCAGGGTTTCAAATTTGTTAAAATGTGGTGTCTCGGTGTGATTACTTTAGAGAAATAAATTCCGACGAAACTGACAGTTAAATTCGAGCTCCCATACACACTCCCTTCTCGTCATCTTGTCGGAACCGTCAACTAAGAATCTGGTCACATCCGTGCAAGTAAATCTCGCTCCGTTGTCGTTGAAAATCGCTCCACAACACTCTGCTAGAAACCTTTTTTATGTTTAACTTTTTGTGAAATTTGACAATTTTGTAAAAAGTAAAGAGTGATGGATTATAAGTAAGTGGGCTGATGAAAATGATTGAATGGAGATGAAAAGACACGTAGAGACACCAAATTTCAACAAAAATGAAACTTGGGACAGACCATTTAAACATTTCAAACTTCAGACACCTAATTTATACATAGGGTAAACTTAGACAGTTTTTTAGTTATCAACCCAATCGAGTACGACTTTGGTCTAGACTGCGGAAAGACTCACCCCGGGTAAACAAGGGAAAGAAAAAGTCGTAATGGGAAAGAAATGGTTTTCCTAGTCATAGTTTACGTATAGAGAGGTCTCTACCAAATGGACTGACTAAGAGTTGAATCAACATTTACTCAATTTACCTCTAATGGACTAGGAAGAGTTGAATAACAATTTCACACATGAATGAATCAAATTATCATGTATGAAATTGTTATTCAATTTACTATAGAATTGTCATGCTGATTTCCGTGTGTCATTTTCTCGTGTGCTATCGAGTCAATCCCTCATAATATAACCCGAATCCGAACCCGCACGAATTGCTAACCCTATGTAGTATATCTATCAGGAGGGAAAATGCACACTCAGTACAGCGAAGCTTCTTTAGGTCCATTGCAGAGAAAAATCAATAATCCCAAGAGAACCACCTATTGAAACTAATGTTTTCTAATGAAAGAAATGACACGAAATGCAAAATATTCACTTTTTTTTTCCCATGGATTCTTATGTTTGTCACAAAGAGAATCGTACAAATAAGCTCTTCATCTTCTCTTACCACCTTCCTTATTACGCCTTGCTGTCTACTGAAATTGGCTCAGCTTCCTTCTGCACCAACCAAGCAACCGACCAAAATTCATCAATCCAATCTTTGTTTAGGATTAACAAGTCTTTGTTCCATAATGTTTTGCCACTTTTGTTTTGATCCATAATGTTTTTCGTTTTTTTTTTTGCCTAGTTTTAGTATCATACATTTGTAAAAATTTTTAGTTTTGATCCGATCGTTACATTCCGTCCATTTTTTCCGTTAATTGACATGTGCAAGTTACGTAATCCACCATAAACTTTCAATTTTGTTCAAATTTGGGAGAATTGACACCCTAAATCTAGTTCAATTTAGGCGAATTGAACTAGGTTTAATGGGTCAAATTTGGGAGAAATGACACCCTAAATCTAGTTCATTTTAGGCGAATTGAACTAGGTTTAATGGGTCAAATTTGGGAGAATTGACACCCTAAACCTAATTCAATGGGTCAATTCCCCGAATTTGAACAAAATTGAAAGTTTAGGGTGGATCAAATGACTTGCACATGTCACTTCACGGAAAAAATGAACAGAATGTAACGGTCGGACCAAAACTAGAAAAATATGCAAACATATGGTACAAAACTAGGCAAAAAAAAGGGTTAACAGGTGTTTTGGTACAGCATGTTTGACGACTTTTGGCTTTTGGTGCAACATCTTTTTTTTTGTATACTTTTGGTGCAATACGTTTGCAATTTGTATCACGTTTGCTGCATCCGTTAGTTGACCGTTAGTTTGACCGTTAAATAGTCACGTGACTTGCACATGTCTAGCCCCAAATTTCTATTTTTTTCAGTTTAGTCCTCAAATTTATTGTCCTAAGTTTTTTTTTGGGTCAATAACCTGGGAGAGGTCTGAAGATTGGCCCTTGTGAATTTGAGAGGTCTGAAGATTGAAATGGTGATAATAGAGGTCTGAAGTTTCGACTTGTAGATAATAGAGGTCTCCGTTAGTTTTTCCCGTTAAAACTGAATAAAGTTGGTCATGTGCATGGCATGGCATGTGACCAGAAATAAAATAAATTCCAAAAATACCCTTCTTGCATCTCACATGCTTGAATGAAAAGACGAAAATGCCCTTAAGGCCACTACCCAACTCCGACGACCACCACTCACAGCTCCGGCGACCGCCACCCAACTCCGGCAACCACAACCCGATCCTGACGACCATCACCCAATTCCGGCGACCACAACCGTGGTCCCGATTGGGCCCAATCGGGGCCGGTGGCTCCGATTTGGGCCCAATTGGTGCCGTGGTGGCGGTCGTCGGAGTTGTGAGTGGTAGTCGCCGGAGTTGGATGGTGGCCGGCCGGAGCCGTGGTGGTGGCCGGAGTTGGGTTAGGTTTAAATTATGGACAGGGGTATTTTTTGTCATTTCATCTTTTTTTTTTTTAATTCAAATATTTCAAAAGGGTATTTTTGACATTTCATGCGGTTCTGTTAAATTTGATAGAAAATTTGGACGGAAAACCTAAAAATCACAAAGTCCAAACTTCAGACCTCAGTTATCACCATTTCAATCTTCAGACCTCTCAAATTCACAAGGGCCAATCTTCAGACCTCTCCCAGGTTATTGACCTTTTTATGTTTGCAATATAGCCCCTAAACATTTTCAACCGCACCCTAAGGCTAAATTGACATAGCCATGGTCCGACCCATGACTAGGTCGAACCATGGCTAGTGTCACCGGACCTGGGCGACCTTAACCATGGTCCGAACTAGCCATGGGTCGGACCATGGCTATGTCAATTTAGGCTTAGGGTCCAATTGGGTCAATTTTACCATAAGGCTAAATTGACCTAGCCATGTTTCGACCCATGGCTAGGTCGGACCATGGCTAGGGTCACCGGGCCTTGGTGACCCTAGACATGGTTTGACCTAAACATTTTCAACCGCACCCTAGGGCTAAATTGACAAAGTCATGGTCCGACCCATGACTAGGTCGAACCATGGCTAGGGTCACCGGACCTAGGCGACCTTAACCATGGTCCGAGCTAGTTATGGGTCGGACCATGGCTAGGTCAATTTAGCCTTAGGGTCCAATAGGGCAATTTTACCACAAGGCTAAATTGACCTAGCCATGTTTCAACCCATGGCTAGGACGGACCATGGCTAGGGTCACCGGGCCTTGGTGACCCTAGCCATGGTTTGACCTAGCCATGAGTCGGACCATGGCTAGGTCAATTTAGTCCTAGGGTGCAGTTGAAAATGTTTAGGGGCTAAATTGCAAAAATAAAAAGTTAGGACAATAAATTTTAGGACTAAACTGGAAAAAAAAAATTGAAATTTGAGGCTAGGCATGTGTAAGTCACGTAACTATTTAACTGCCAACTAACGGATGCACCAAAAGTGGTACAAATTGCAAACGTATTGCACCAAAAGTATACAAAAAAAAAATGTTGCCAAAAGCCAAAATCGTCAATTATGTTGTACCAAAACAGCTATTAACCCCAAAAAAAACATCATGACCAAAACTCAAAAGTGGTCAAACATTATGGACCAAAAGACTTGTTAACCCCTTTATTCATTGTAGTAGAGTAGAGCGACATAAAGGCATATCAAGGGATACTTACATTTGATTCTGCAGTTCCCAACTTGCTCATCTTGGCGAATATGTTGCCATAGAATTGGGCATCCTTTTTGTTCAACTCCTTCACCTTCTCCTTTAGTACTTTGTATTCCAACTTTACTTCCCTGTTGTAATCACCACCAACCCAATCAATCATTCATTTATCTTCTACTATTTATTTAGAGTTAATAACTAAAAACTGTCCAAGGTTTACCCTATGTTAAAATTAGGTGTCTGAAGTTTCAAATGTTAAACTGTATTGTCCAAGGTTTCAATTTTGTTAAAATGTAGTCTCAGTGTGATTACTTTAGAAAAGTCAATTGCGACGAAACCGACTATCAAATTCGAGTTCCCATACACACTCCATTCTCGTTATCTTGCCGGGACCGTCACCTAAGAAGCTGACCACGTCTGCGCAAGTAAATCCCGCTCCATTGTCGTTGGAAAATCGCTTCACACCACTCTGCTAGAAACTTTTTCTTTTTATGTTAATCTTTTAGGTGATATTTGACGATTTTGTGAAAAGTAAATGATAAGTTTTAGGTATGAAATTGGGAGTATATTACTTGTTAATCTCATTACAAATAGGAGAGTTACATATATACATGTATTCTAACTTCCTATAGAAGTATTCTAATAAGGTAAGTAATACATTAGGAAATATCATATATGGTATATGATATATTCCATAACACTCCCCCTCAAATTGGAGCATAGATGTTAATCATGCCCAACTTGTTACATAAATATCCCACCCGAGACCCGCTCAATGTTTAGTAAAAAGATAAGCAATTTGTTCTCCGGTCCTCACATGACCAGTAGAAATAAGGTTCTCTTGAATCTTTTCTCGGATAAAATGACAATCCACCTCGATATGCTTGGTTCTCTCATGAAACACTGGGTTTGAAGCAATATGAAGAGCAACTTGATTATCACACCAGAGCTTGGCTGTTCTTTCAGGCTTCAAGCCAATCTCATCCATTAGATGATATATCCATAGAATCTCACATGAAGAATCTGTCATAGCCCTGTACTCAGACTCGGCACTAGACCTAGATACCACAGTTTGCTTCTTACTTCTCCAAGAGACTAGATTTCTTCCAACAAAGACGCAGTAACCCGTAACAGATCTCCTATTAACCTAGGATCTAGCATAGTTGGCATCTGCAAAACACTCGGTCCGAGTATGTCCATTGTCTTGATATAAGATGCCTAGTCCCGGAGCTCCCTTCAAGTAACACAGAATTTGCTCCAAACCTGACCAGTGTTTGACAATAGGTGCAGACATAAATTGACTAAGAGCACTGACTGCATAAGCAATGTCTGGACGAGTGACTGTGAGGTAATTTAATTTTCCAACCAACCTCCTATACCTCTCGGGATCTGCAAAGGAATCACCATCTTCTTTCATGAGGTGTATATCAGGATCCATTGGAGTGCTGCAAGGTTTGGCTCCGATCTTTCCAGTTTCCGCAAGCAAATCAAGCACATACTTTCTCTGTGACAAGAAAATTCTCTTTTTGCTCCTGTTGACTTCAATCCCACGAAAGTATTTCAGCTGACCCAAGTCTTTTGTATTAAACTTGGTATGCAGGAATGACTAAAGAGATGAGATTCCAGCATAATCATCACCTTTAATAACAATGTCATCAACATAAACGACAAGAAAAACAATGCCAGCTGTTGTGCTTCTGTAGAAGACCGAATGATCACACTTGCTCTTATTCAGCACGAACTCAAGTACAGCCTCACTAAACTTGTCAAACCATGCACAAGGACTCTGCTTCAAGCCATACAGAGATTTCCTTAAGCGACACACTTTCCCATACTCCCCCTGAGCAACAAACCCAGGTGGTTGCTCCATATATACTTCTTCATTGAGATCACCATGAAGAAAAGCACTCTTGATATCTAGCTGGTGTAAGGGCCAATGTCGAGATGAAGCAAATGATATAAAGAGACGAACTGAAGTAAGTTTTGCCACCGGGAAGAAAGTTTCTGAATAATCCACACCATATGTCTGGGCATATCTTTTTGCAACAAGTCTCGCTTTTAGTCTCTCCATCGACCCATCCGGGTTAACTTTAACAGCAAATACCCACTTACACCCCAGAGCTGTCTTTCCTCTAGGTAGATCCACTAGCTCCCAAGTGTGATTTTCATCTAGCGCATTAATCTCTTCAAGCATTGCACCACGCCATCCATGATGATTTAAAGCTTCCTTGACCGTCTTAGGTACAGAGACAGAGTCAATTGAAGCAATTAAAGAGCTCGACGAGGGTGACAGATGATTATAGGAGATAGAGTGCACTGGCGTGTACCTTGCGAAGAGCAATAGGAAGATCATCATCAACATCAGACGAATGATGATCAGATTGCGAAGGAGTTGTCTCTTCGGATTGATGATCCGACAATACGGCCGGCAAATGTGGTGCAGTGGTAGACTTGTCTCATCTGGAGTACTGATAGAGAATGGGTGGAGGTGGAGGCTAAGGCACACTCGTTCGTGTCTCTGTTCCTGAGGCAGTATCAACATGTTCAACGGCAGGTATGCTAGTTGTTTCTGCAGATACACCGACTTGCTGCTCAACGGGTGCACTTGTAACTGTGTATACTAGCCATTCATCTTCCTCCATTGCAGGTGGAGCAACATGCTTGGGCTGGTACCAAAAAGGAGAATTCTCCGTAAAAGACACATCAGTAGATACCAAGTACCTATTAAGATCTGGAGAGTAACACCGTTAACCTTTTTGGAGACGAGAATACCCCAAAAATCTACATTTCAACGCCTTTGGGTCTAGTTTGGTTACTGTAGGCCGCACGTCTCGAACGTAACACGTACTGCCAAATATCCGTGGCTCCACTGGGAATAACAGTTTGTTTGGAAATAGCACGTTGTACGGAGCAACACCACTAAGTACCTGAGATGGCATGCGATTAATTAGAAAGCACGTCGTAGATACAGCATCCGCCCAAAAGGTTTCGGAACTTTCATTTGAAATAATAAAGCCCGAGCCGTCTCTAGTAGGTGTCGGTTCTTTCTTTCAGCAACACCATTTTGAGCAGGGGTGTCAACGCACGAAGACTGGTGAAGCATCCCATTTTGTGTCATGAAGTTCTCAAACTTGGACGACATGTACTCCTTGGCGTTATCACTCCCTAACACACACACATAGACGTTAAATTGAGTCTTCACTTCAGCACAAAACGCACAAAAATGGGTGAACACTTCAGATCGACTTTTCATAAAGTATATCCAAGTCATTCGAGAAAAATCATCCACGAACGTAACAAAGTACCTGAAACCAGGTTTAGCCACAAATGAAGAAGGACTCCATACATCAGAATGAACAAGTTCGAAAGAAAACTCGACCCGCTTATTGATCATCGGAGGTAAATCAGTGCGATGATGTTTTGCAAACTTACATGATTCACAACTTAATGTAGAGACATCATGTAGTTGTGGACACAACTTCTTAACCACCTTTAGAGAAGGATGCCCCAATCGACAATGTTCCTCCAATGGAGAGTCTACACTGGCACAAGCAACAGGACTGGGCACCCATGTATCAAAAACGTAGAGACCATTACAGAGATTTCCTTTGGCAATAGTCTGCTTTGTTACACTATCCTGAATGAGGCAGTGATCAGGATAAAATGTAACAGAACTATTGAGTTCTTTAGTGAGTTTACCCACAGGGATCAGATTGAATGCAAACTTGGGAAGGTGCAGTACAAATGACAATGTAATAGTTGAACTGAGCTTAACAATACCAGATCCCACTATCTCATAAGTTGATTCATCAGCTATAGTTACAGGAGACGCTGCTTTATGTAGCTGAAGATCATATAAAATATTAGGATTACCCTTCATATGATCTATAGCACCGGAATCAAGTACCCACTTATTCGAAGAGGATACCAGACATAATTTTCTTGACTCAGCAAATGTAGACACATAATTGATTCCCATCTCTTAGCAATCAAGCACACTCTAATAGTCAAACTGGGCAGCAAAGAATTGCAATCAAACCAGACAGCCAGCGAACGAAGACCACCGCGGACGACCACCGAAAGGCCACAGAAGAGCCGCAAACTTCGAGACGATGCCGGCAAGTGAACGTCGAGGAGAACCCGTCACGGACGCGCCACTCATTCCATAATCCCTCAAATTGGGCGTATATCCATCACAGTGTTAGGTTCCAAAGTCTCGGGGCAACGGGCGGTCGACCTAAGCCTTGTCCCTCACTGGAGATGTCGCGGATTCGGTACTCTCGAGTCTTGTCGTCCTAGCCCGTATCTTTCTGTCCTTCGCTTCGCTTCTCTTCTCGCCCTGCAAGAGGGGCAATACCAGGCACAGAGGGGGGGTGGTGCCTGATGTACCCTCTCCGATGCCTAAGTCAGTACGGTATTTGTAGAGAGATAAAAGCTAGAGAGATGTCAGAGCTAAATTATGCAACTTGCCAAGATGATGGAATGAGTGGTGGGAGAGTTGTATTTATAGGCAACGGTGTCATTAAGGTGACTTAATGACATCGTTAGCCTTTAAACACAATTAATTAGCCTTTAATCACGTAATTAAGACCTTAGGGTACGGAGAAGGTTGGCGGAAATAAACAGAGTATGGGAGTCGAAAAATGGTGTCGGGGCCCTTGGGGGGAAGGAAAATCCGACATCCAAGGGTAGGGGTTGGGTGTGGCCACCCAACCCCTCCTAGGGGAGATAGGGTTGGCCAACCATATCTCCCCTAGGGGAGGTCGGGTGTGGCCACCCGACCTCACCTAGGTGAGTCTAACTTGGTCCGGACGAGTATTTCGGCCTCGTCCGGACCGTTGGTGTTTCCGCGGGGTGTTCGGGTTGAAGTTTCGATTTGCAATCATTAACGGGGTGATCAAAATGAAACGATTCGGGAGTCAACGAGTTCAAATTGGGCGTATATCCATCACCTTATATATAGGATTGGTGGAGTGGACAAAAGTCCACTCCAACCAATGTGGGACAAGTTTCGGCCGAACCATGCTATTAAAGGGGGAGGCTCAATTTTGGGCCTCCCATGTCAATTAAGGTTTGGGTTTAGCCCAATTACCCTAATGTGACAACTACCTAATTAACTTAGGTAATTTCCTTAGCATTAACGGGCTACCAATTACGGCGCCACGTCACCGTATGCTAAAAGCTCCCACTCGCCGGAATGGGAGGGTGCCCGTTAATGTATAGTTATCCAATAGCATCAACATCTCAGTCTTCAGTCTTTGTCTTTGTCTCTGAATAGTTCATACGTGGTTTGCCGTGCGACCCGCAGATATGACGGGCATCGTGTTACTCGTCTGTTAGGAGTATTGTAGCGCCCGCAGAACGTTGATTCCCTTTCATAAATCAATCATGTACTGTATCCTTGGTCAATTGATAATTCTCCAATTGCCCAATTTTCCACATAGGAATACTTCTCCAGGGCATCCGTTACAAGTGTTCACAACCTTCAACTAATATCCGGTTGGCGGCCACCTAGTGAACACAAGAGTCGGTGAATTATAGGTGAACTTGACCATCCCTGTCGCTTATACCCTTAGTCTAACTCAACCGGTTTCCAAGACGTGGTCACTTGGCCGTTTTCTTTGGCTCTACGCTCGTACGCCGAAAAGCGAAAATTGAGCTAGACCTTAGGTATAAGTTCTGAGTTCGTGAGGATACTTTGGATGCCTCTTCATAAGACATCCAAGATCAATCACACGTTCAAGGTGAAGAAGTATGCGCCATTTGAATCACTAGGATTAGCTAGCACAACCGAGCATGACCCCGTGGTCGAACATGGCACGCGCAGTATGAAGCACGCGTCGATAGCACACTTGGACTAGACAGGATTGGGATATGTCAATCATGCTATCGCTGAATCTTTCATTTGGCCCTGAATATTATTTTAATGATGGACTGGGTCCAACACGGCGATGTACAAAACAAAGATTAAGTCATGCATTAAGCGTGACAAGCTTATCGTTTCGTTTAACCAGGTTTATCCCCCTGGTTCTTAGCCAATCTTGTTGGGTAGAGGTCCCCCTCTCCTTGTAAGATGACCATGCCTGTGTGACGAGGCATGGTTCACATTCGACATAATTTTGGTGGAAGAGTTTTACCTCTTCCTACGACTTAGTCTATAGACCGTAAAATCCGATGTTATATTTCATTATGACGTCGATAGATCATATACTCAGCTTGCAATTCTTTTATTCAATCGAAATATTATTTCAAATGTCAAAATTTTATCGCTTATACAAGTCACTTATTTAAGCCCTACGTAATCCAAGCAGTTTTACGTGCTTTTCGAAGATTTCTCTATGTAATGGCTTAGTTAATGGATCTGCAACCATTTTATCCGTGGACAAGTATTCTAAAGCGATTATGTTGTCTTCCAGAACAGATTTACCATAATTGTATTTCACATCAATGTGTTTGGTCCTACTATGGTACTTTGGATTCTTAACTGCTGCAATGGCTGCCTGACTGTCGGAGTATACCTTGACGGGGTTACTCTCTTTCCCAGTGCCAATTAATGTAGTAAGAAACTTTTTCAGCCATACCGCTTCTTGTGCGTTTTTAGAAAGGGAAACGAATTCTGATTCCATAGTGGAAAGCGCGACACATAATTGCTTCTTGCTCACCCAAGATATGGCAGCATTAGCAAGAAGGAAAACTTCTCCTGTGGTGGACTTACGATCATCTGGATCGCCACCGTGGTCGGCGTCACTATATCCGGTCAATTCTATTTGCTTGCCCTTATAGCACAGAACATAGTCGGCAGTACCTTTCAGATACCTTATAATTCGTTTTACGACTTTTAGATGTTGATAACTAGGATTTGATTGGAATCTTGCCACTAGCCCTACAACGTAACAAATATCTGGTCGAGTACATAGCATGGTGTACATAAGACTCCCTACCATGCTTAGGTACTCTGCCCCCTTCATCTGTTCACGCTTCTGCTGGCCCATCACGCTTTGACAACGCGCACCCGAACACAACTGGCGTATCCACGGGTTTAGCATCGAGCATTCTGAATCTTTTCAACAGTTTGTTGATATAAGATTCTTGAGACAGACACAATGTCCGGGCGGCATGATCTCGGACAATCTTAATGCCTAAGATGTACGTGGCCTCTCCCATGTCTTTCATCTCAAATGCTGAGGCTAACCAGGACTTTGATTTGTTCATGAAACTCACGTCGTTCGCAGCAATGAGTATGTCATCTACGTATAGTGGTATGATGACATACTTAGACCCAGAGGTCTTAGTGTATACGCAAGGATCCTCGTGAAGATTCACAAATCCGTTTCCGACGAGTTCCTCGTGGAATCTGCGATACCATTGCCGAGACGACTGTTTAAGACCGTAAATAGACCTTTGGAGTTTGCAAACTTTACGTTCTTTGCCAGGAGTAATAAATCCCTCTGGCTGCTCCATATAGATCTCTTCCTCCAAGTTTCCATGGAGGAATGCGATCTTAACATCCATTTGGTGCAGCTCTAGATCGAGACATGCAACTAGGGCAAGGATGGCCTTTACTGTGGTGTAAAGCACAGTTGGTGAGTATGTCTCATCAAAGTCCATTCCGTGAATTATAAAATTTTCCATCAGTAGTGAATTATAAAATTTCACTTTCTAGCTATGTGGTTAGCAGGTTAATCAACTGAAGACCAAAACCGAATACGTTCTAATTTAGGCATTTTCATCCTCCATTGTTTTCCTCCATTCCAACGTTTGAGGTTCTTCCAATGCTTGCCGAACCGTCACTGGTTCGTGAACGAATGTCTCACTCGATGGGATACTTCTAAAAAGAAGTTCGTTGCCTTAGACTAAGTCTAGGCTCGATAATCTCATCTTGAGTCTGATCATTACTCCCACTCGGAATAAAGCTTCTTTTCGGAGCATTACTCCCACTGGGAACAATGGCGGTGCTTGAACTTTTGGTCTACAACTTTTATAGAATGACCCACTGGAATTAAGTTAGTCATTTCCTTCCACTAGGAATAATGGGCAGGTGCGACGACTATTGGATTTTCATCCAATGGTTCAACATTATGATTATCAGGTCCGACTTGATTCGTATTAACATTTAGTGATGATTATGTGAGGGGGAGTGAGCCCTCCCACTGGATTTATTATGAGGACGTTTCCATCATCATTTACCATGTCATTCACTAATGCATTCACTAATGCTATATCATTCTCCCACTCGAAGTAAGTGGGACCTGAGAATCTCAGTTATCCATTTTAATCCGATCATTACTTTAGTTCGTTTCGTTCCACAAAGCATTTGAAGTCCATCCTCAAATTTCTATAATGTGTCATGTTCGACCACGTTACCATTAATCCAAGCTAATTTTAAACTTGCATCTTTCTAAGAGTAGACCGTACTCTTATTAAAATGCTTGTTTAATTCGCAAATTAATGCTGCTTTAATGATAAGGTTTAATCCAAATCATCTTAGCTTATATAATAACACGTCTACCGATCTTGTTAGAACATAGTGTTACATTAAAAAGAGTCAACTTAATTTCATCCCGATGGAACAATTAATGTTGAGTCTTATCATAATGTAATTTTAAACTATGTTTCTCAAAGTATTTTAATAATATGATCGCTTAGCCAAACTTTTCATTTAAGGCTTATAGTGGCTGAGTCATTTTACTGACTACTTCCTTTCGTTTATTAACTCATCCAAAGATTTATCCACCTCATGGGCTATGCATTTAAGCTCTCGCTTTAATGTCATAGTTGACGTCCTACTAGGTTGTTAGTAGCGTATCAAGCATACTTTTAACCACAGTAGACATCAATGAGTTATTTCCATACGATTACAAATGAAAATTCAGCATTCATTTATTAAAACACTTCATTATTAAATTTGTCCTTAAAAAACGATGTGTTCCGTCTTTCGACATACACGCGCGTACAACGCATAAAACCAGTTTTATCCCGTGGTTTAAATCGTTTTGTTTCCAAATTTAATTTAATCAGTTTTCTATGCACATTACATCGGGACATCATTTAATGGAGTACTAATAAATAAGAATTACTAAATCTTTCGATCTACCTACGCAATCGATGGGTATGTTCAGTTCAGTTGTACCGACTGAGATAACAGAGTATGTGAGTCGTTTCGTTTTATTCGTCCACTTTTAACTGGCCGAAATTTTGGTCCTAACCCGTAGGTTTGTATTTTTGTTTTGGATCGTTCTCGTTCAACCGAGACGTTAAATTGATAAGCAAATTGAGCTTCGAATCGAGCAACAATTACTTTATTCAATAACTCCAAATCTCAAAATATCCAAAATTTTAGAAACAAACAACGAACGATAAATGACAAAGGTATAGTTCTTGATCTGAAGTTTGTATATTTGATCCATGATTCTGGCGCATATAGTCAAGAACTTTGAGTCATGTTGAACATCCCGTCTGAGTAAATTCACGAGTGAATCACTTCAAATGATCTGTGTCCGTATAAAACATTTTACAGTTTCATACACATGACCTACGAGGCGTATTTGAGACGCACTTTATCGACGGGGTTTAACCCACCGGTTTATCGTATAGGACTTATTCGGTCCAGTTCTTTTCTTGCTATGCGGATCATGGTTCACTTCTTTCGAACTCATTATGGTGAGCAGATAAGGTTTCCCTTTCACTGTTGTGGTTACTGTATTTGATTAGGCTCAAGGTTATTGAGTCCTGTCAATATGAGACAACCATATACATCCTTTCCATGTTGACCTTACATCCTGAGACCCGATGCAGGTTTTATGCCGACATCCATGGAAAGAGAGAAGATCATCTCATTCAATCGAAACATTTCTAGCGTTTGCATCCTTGCTTCCACCGAGGCGGATGCGAAGGAATACTAAGCTATAACTTCGTCTGGTTTCAATTGAAGTCTTCTTTAACCCCTTTTTACCAAGGTCGAATGTATCACCATATATGCATTCAGATCATCAAAGAACCTACTCCAATTCTTGGAGAAACAAATTATCACATTCATTTCTCATTGTCAAAATCATACAGATTACTATATTCATCTGTAGTTGTCCTCTCCACTTTTCGGAATCGTAGTGGAGAGTTTAACACACACTCCAATTTTATTCATCATAATTAATACCATCAAGATTGCGAGTAATATCGAATCGCACTAATTGAGCCAACTTTCACATTGATGATTATGCAAATCAGGAAGACAATAGCATTTTGACATAATTGCAACCATCAGATTATCTATTAAGATGGAATACCACAAATAGTGATCCTTCAGCCACTAAACCAAACCGACCGCCAGTTAACCGATGGAAGGGGGTGTTGTGTAAAGAGTTCACACTATTGTCGTTTTCAATCCAATAGATCAGTATTTTGAAAACTGTTATTATGTTGCAAATTACCGGAACGGGAATTTTCTAACAAGCATACCCGATCTTGGCTTTCCCATGGCCCTTTTTTATTTTGTAAAATTATCCGATAATTTACGCATGCATAATACTATATCACGCTATAAACATAGAACAAACCAAAACATGCTTACGCGTCATGCGTCTAATGTTCCTAGAACATATAATTCTACGTAAAGTAAATTATCACATGTTTTCTATTTTTTTTAACGTCCTAGCATACGTGTCAAAACATGCAACATCCGCACAAATCATGCATAATTGGCGACTGGAATTTTCAGTTTGAAAATATTAGGGGCTGTTTTGCAATTCATGCTTACAATCAATCATGCCACATTTCCAGACATGGATTCTAGGCTCTTTCAATCAGCATAGCATGTCTATCCTATTGCGCAATACATATATATAAATACCAGAGCTCAATGCTCGCAATTAATATCCAGCTAGCTTGACTGAGTCAAGACGACATTTCTAATATATATGTTGCAGAAAGTAAACAATTGCAATCAATCCCACTAATTTAATCCAGCCCCAAAAACATGCATATCCGAGATCCATCCCCATAATCGAAACTAGGTTTTAGGGTTTTAACCGAAAAATGTGTTAAAACGCAAACCCTAAGAGCACTATTTAGGCTAAATTTAAAGTTTGAAAACATTTTGGACTTAAAATTTGACATCCTATTTTATTGAACATTTTAAAATTTCCGAGAAATTTAAAAATTCTGGTCCGGTCCAATTTAAAATCCGGTTCAAGTCGGTCCGATTTTAAAAATCCGGTTTGGTCCGAAACGGTTCAATAAAATAAGATTGTGGTTCGGTTTATCACTCAAAACCGGTTAGGTTAGGTTCAATTTAGTTACTACGGTCCGACCCGACCCGACTAGGTCGACCCGATTAAGAAAACCCGGATTGGTTTTATCCGTTCCGGTTTAGCAATTGGACCGGCCCATAAACCCTAGGGTTCGGCCGTAATATGTCTTGTGGGCTAAGTAGGGTTTTAAAGTCCACTAAAAACTTAACTTACCCACCAAGAAATATTAATTATTTAAAATAAATTCCAATATTGCTAATATATATATATATTGTCAAGATTCTATCTATAAGATGTAAATCAATCAACAATAGATATATATACATAAAATATTCGGCATATATATATATATATTATTGTCAAATATATCTTTAGGGATTAAAATATGTAGACAATATATTTTCTTAATCTTTTATAGCAACTAAATCTATCAATATATATTAACCCTATATTTAACTATATATATTGATAGTTAATATCTTTTACAATATTGTATTATAAACATATCCTTATTTCCAACTTATAGATATATAGTTACCTATTAATAAAAGTTAAAACTGGCAACCTATATCTATTATAATTGGTGCCGAAATTTTTAATTACTTGGGGGCCAAGAAAATTAATTATTTTGTACCTAAAATACCCCTAGGGTTTTCGGCACAAACATGCAAAGTTGGAAAAGTTGTCAAATTTTTAGATCAAACCCTAGCTTGATCATGAATCAAAAAGGTGTTCTTGATAAAACTCATGGTGTTCTTGAAGATCATGAACATCAAACTTAAATTTGAACATAAAATTCGGTTTTGATCTATAAAAACATGTAAATTTCGAAAATTTTAAGTTTTTTAAAGATCAAACACATGAAATTTACTTACAAATTTCGGATTACTCATGGTGTTCATGAACATGAAAATTTTCAGATTTTTCAAAACCTCAAGAACATCAGTTTATCAAAAATTTAAGAACTCCTAACAAGGCTCTGATACCACTGTTGGATTACGGCGACGTAATACTACGGAATGCTAAACGTGTACATGCAAGTAATCTAACTACGCAGCGGAATAATGTACACATACCTTTTAGCTTTCCTGCCCAAGAACGTCGTGGAGGGAGTTCTGATCCTCCGGTCGGAACCACGTACAAGTTCTTCGTAAGAAGAAATCCTACGCGATGTAAGCTCCACAACAAAGCCTCTGATCGATTCTTTATAACGGGGACAGAACCTCGGACTAAGATGTGCCATCTCAACTAAGGGGGTGAGAGGGTTTCTCTCAAGTTCCCCAATGGAGGTACTTCTTATTATGAATGAGTGTAAACCCCTTAGGTGAGTCCCCTATATATAGGATTGGTGGAGTAGACAAAAGTCCACTCCAACCAATGTGGGACAAGTTTCGGCCGAACCATGCTATTAAAGGGGGAGGCCCAATTTTGGGCCTCCCATGTCAATTAGGGTTTGAGTTTGGCCCAATTACCCTAATGTGACAATTACCTAATTAACTTAGGTAATTTCCTTAGCATTAACGGGCTACCAATTACGGCGCCACGTCACCATATGCTGACACGACGTCCGACTCGATAAGTACATTCACCCAATGATGAAGAACAGTCAAATCAACAACTTGTAAAATAGCCAACGCTTGAACATTAGTAGCTTTCACATCACGACACACTGAGTTACACCCCGCTAAAATCCTCCCTAGAGAATCCCGTGATAGTACCCTCGTACCTCCTCGTCGTGTGGCCGGTTCCCAAGAGCCATCACAACCAATGGAGACGAAGCTTATCGGAAGGCGTCGCCACAAATGTTGTACATCCGACCGGACTAAGAGCTCCCGGACTAAAGTATACCAATTTCAAGCTTGAATTTCCTCGATAGCAAAGTACGTAATCAGAAGTACCTTTCAAATATCGCATGATTCACTTAATGGCTGTCCAATGTTCATGGCCAGGGTCCGACTGGTATCTCGCGACTAAACCGACTACATAACAAATGTTTGGTCTCGTGCACACCATAACTTACATGAGACTTCTGACTGCGCTTCTGTACAACACGTTCTTCATTTTTTCACGCTCGTTTTTGGTTTTAGGGCACATTTGTTTACTCAACTCATAGACAACCGCTACTGATGTATCTGCTGATTTACTATCTTTCATATTAAACTTCTATAATACCTTATCGATATAACTTTCTTGAGATAGTCATAGGTGCCGCGTCGCACGGCCCCTAGCAATCTTAATGCCTAGGATGTACATAGTTTCGTCGATATCTTTCATTTAAAAAACAGAAGCTAGCCAAGATTTAACCTCGTGCAAATAGTCTACGTCGTTCACAGCTAGTAATATGTTTCATCTAAAAAACAGAAGCTAACCAAGATTTAACCTTAAACAACTATTGCTTTATCTTGAAGCGGGAAGAAAAAGAATACCAAGTGATATAAGACTTAATGTTGTTCTTGTTGTAGAGGAATGAGGAAGAAGATAAACAAAGGGGTTAATAAGTCTTTTTGTACAATATTTTAGGTAGTATTGGTTTTTGGTACAATAAGTTTTTTTTTCATACTTTTGGTGCATAACGTTAAGAACTTATTATCTTTTGGTGTATTTGCTAGTGGACCATTAATTCCAATAGTTAAATACCCACGTGATGTTGCACGAAACTGGCCTCAAATTTTATTTTATTTTCAATTTAGTCCTCCTATTTATCCCTAACTTTTTATCTATAATTTAAATAGGGCCTTACCTATCAATTGACCTAGCCTGAGTCTAGACTATAGCTAGGTCCAACCCTAGACAGGGTTACCTATGTCAGGCGACCTTGACTAGAGTTGAACTCAGCCATGGGCTCGACCCTGGCTAGATCAAATTGAGATCAAGGGTCGGGTTTGGTCCAAACGACCCTTGGTCCAGTTGACCTAGCTAGGGTCTAACCCATGACTAATTCAAACCCTGGTTAAGGTCTTTCATGCCTGACGGCCCTAACAAGGGTTTGACCCTAGGTCAATTGACACATAGGTTTTATTGGACCCAACGACTCAGTTGACCTAGCTAGGGTAGAGCCCATGACTAGGTCCGACCCTAGTCAGGGTCGTCTGACCTAGGTTACCCTTACTAGGGTTAGACCCAGTTATGTGCTCGAATTTGGCTAGGTCACTTGAGACATAGTGTTTGAGTGAAAATCTTAAGGACTAAATTTACTATAAGTGATCTATCTCGATTAATTTTTATGTATTCAACTCGTATTAATGGTCTCTCAAGAATGGCGCCCCATATGACTCATATGCAGCTAATTCTCATTTGTCCAACTAAGATGATGTTTTTTTTAATATCAATCTATATCCATTATCAAGATTTCGCTTATTTCACACGAGTTTAGCCAATGGCATACAAGACTGTAAATTTTCTCTTTCCAATATTTGTAAGAGCACTTACAATGGACAAATTTAAAAAGATATTTGCTTATGTGGATGAAAGAGTGAGAGATATCTAATGTTCTTACCATTAATTATCCATCTACTTTCTTATTCTCCTCTTTAACTTATCCATAAACATTTATACATTTTTCATGTTTTGCTATTGATTTTTACTATGTATCTTCATGTGGTATATACTATTTATATTACATAATAATAAATTTGGAACAAAAATTGTCTTTACATTTTAAATTAAATTAACATTTTTTTGATAATTGATAATATGGAAGTGAAATATATTAAAATAGGAGCCAAACTGGCATGGCGTTGTTAATTATGAAATATATGTTAATTTTGATAATTATGAACAAATTTTTAGTCGTTTAGGGTTCAAACGGCCAAACTGTTCGTCAAAGTTAGCCCTTTAGGGTTCACCCAGCCAAACTGCTCACCCAATCTAATAGGGTTTTAGAAGAAAAAAAAATTATCTAAACCCTAAAATTACTCAAACCATAAACTCTAAAAAACATTTTTTTTTAAAAAAAAAAATGAAAAAACTCGAGAAACAAAAAGGTGCCAACAAAAGCTTGTATTTATTTTTTTTCCTAAAGAGTTATGTAGTTAGGAGATAATTTCATTAATTAAAAGTTTAATGATTTTGAAAAATTTTCCAAATGTAATAATTTTGTTAGTTTGACGCTCCATGTGGCGAAGATGATGTGATATTACCGTCATATAAAATACTTTCTCTCGTAGGAGAGTTTTGTAAATGTTTGAACAGTAGGGACCATATTCTTTGTGGTGCTTCCAAGGTAGAAAACGGCTGACGTGTTCTTTCGTGCATGGTCAGTTTTGTTTGTTCACAAATTTTCTAGAGCAGCAACTTATGTGCTTCTCTTCTCTAATTATAATCTCTCTATTCTGCCGTCTCTCTATATCAAATTTACAGCTGTAGAAAAGCATAATGGCCGGCACCGGAAAGCTGATGCACGCTGTTCTGTATGAATCTTACGGCGGAGGAGCGGCTGGCTTGAAGGTATCTGAAATTTTCACTGTAGTGTAGTCTCTACTGGATCTGAAATTTTACTGTGGGTGTCTTAAGATGATGAACAAATTCCTGAGATTTAAAATTTGATGTATTATGAATCCATAATTGAATATTTTGATCAGAATGGATTTTATCTATTGCAAATAAGTGGTATATGGGGGAAACTCAACTTTCTTGGTCATATCATTATTGAATCGATTTGCTTTGCTCAATACCCAACTGCAATAGTTATGAACTCAAGGCAATTAACTTTTTGACAAACAAGGCAATTGACTAAGAGTCTGTATTATCCGAGTAAGGAGCTAGGGAGTAGGGTTCGAAGAGTTGAACTGGGGATGACGTTCAAGCTAGTGGAATGAAGACGTGAATTTGTGAGTAATATTATATATAAAACAAGGAGAAGTTTGTTTAAATGAACAGTGAAATTAATTTAGGTCATGTTGGTATGGTTATTTGCTGAAGATCTATTCTATTAGAGGTTTGTAAGCTAATCTATAGCTTCTCGGTGTAGGCAAAATGAACAAAAAAATTCATATTGAAGTAGCCTGTGGGACTCTTTAAAGTTCGTTCATAGTTCATTATCGTATATTGAAACTATATTGTAGCATGTGGAGGTTCCAGTTCCTGTACCAAACAAAGATGAAATATTGATAAAGCTGCAAGCAGTTAGTCTCAATCCCATTGATTGGAAAATCCAGAAGGGTATGCTGAGACCCTTCCTTCCTCGCAGATTTCCCCATATACCTGGTATGTGAATTAATGGAAGAGATGATATTTGTCATGCCCTCTCATCTTATCGTGTAGACTCCTTTCTTGAGTTATTGTTGTTTTTTCGTTACAGGCACTGATGTTGCTGGAGAAGTCGTGGCGGTTGGACCAGAAGTCAAGGATTTCAAGTCTGGGGATCCAGTTGTAGCAATGCTTAATCACCTTGTAATGTTTATCCCTTTCTTGTATTTACGCGGGCTTTTGGTATTGCAAGTTATACAATTTTAGTGCATCCGTTAGTTTTCCATCCATTTCAACCTTTAAGTATCTATTTGCAAGTCGTGTTACTTAATCCTAAGTTTCAGTTTTACTCAATTTAGTCCATAGTATTTTCTACAGTTAGTCACTCTTCTTTCGACCATCTTCAAGTCCGCCGGTGACCACCAATCGGGATTGGAGGGCTCAGATTGGAGCCTCCCAACCCAGCACTTGGTCTACGCGTCTTTGTGTGGTATATCTACATCGACTTTTTAGTCCACATCGGATCAAGACCTACGTGGATTGGGATTGGCCCACAGACGGCCTAGGTTGGAACTCTATTGCTCTGATCGGAACCACAACAAAGGGCTCCGTTTGAATCCTCTGTGGCTCAGTCGGAGCCAGGGACTCTAGATCTGGGCCTAGGCTCCAATCGGAGTCCTCCGGCCCCATTGATGGTCATTGGCGGACTTAGAGGTGGAAGGCGGCCTTTGACAGTGGCCATAAAAAGAGTGGCTGACATTAAAAAATAGTAGGGACTAAATTAAGCAAAACTAAAATTTAGGGGAAGTCACGTGACTTGCGCATGGATACATAACGGTTGAAATTGATAGAAAGTTAACAGATACACTAAAAGTGTACAAGTTGCCAACGTATTGCACCAACAGTATGCAAAAAACTAGATGTTGCACCAAAAACTAAAAGTGGCCAAATATGTTATACTAAAAGACCTATTAACCATACATACACATACATGTATATGCTGAATTTGGTGGTCTTCTCTGGAATTCTTTTCTTGGCATGTCTTTTACCACATGGTCTAATTTTGATGTGGGCTAAAATGGCAGAATGGAGGAGGGCTTGCTGAGTATGGTGTTGCAAAGAGGAGCCTGACAGTTGCAAGGCCAACCGAGGTCCCCGCCCCCGAGGCTTCTGGGCTCCTGGTGGCCTGCCTCACCGCACACCAAGCCCTAACTGGACCGGCTGGACTCAAGCTCGATGGAACAGGACCCAAACCAAACATCCTGATCACAGCTGCCTCTGGTGGGGTCGGCCACTACGCTGTCCAGCTGGCAAAACTCGGGAACGCACACGTCACTGCTACCTGTGGGGCCCGGAACATCGACTTTGTGAAAAGCCTTGGAGCAGATGAAGTCATCGACTATAAAACCCCAGAAGGCCAAGCCTTGAAAAGCCCTACTGGTAAGAAATATGATGCAGTAGTCCACTGCGCGATGGGGATTCCATGGTCGACCTTCGAGCCCAACTTGAGTAACCAGGGGAAGGTGATTAACATAACTCCAGGCCCGAGTGCTATGTTGACTTTTGCGTTCAAGAAGCTGAGTTTCTCAAAGAAGCAAATGGTTCCGCTGCTGCTGTTTCCGAAGCGTGAGAACTTGGAGCTTATGGTGAAGCTGGTGAAGGAAGGGAAACTTAAGACTGTGATTGACTCCAAGCATGGGTTGAGTAAAGCTGAAGATGCGTGGGCGAAGAGTATCGACGGGCATGCCACTGGGAAGATTGTTGTGGAGCCCTAAACCAATGAAAACTTGATGACTTTGGTTTGATCCATCTGTTGTTGTTTATTACTGTGGGAATTAAGAGGTTGTATATAAATTGTAGTGATATCCTACTGTGTAGTTGGATAATATATATGTTTCTTGGGTTAAAGGTACTTTTCATACCACATGTTTGACCGAATGTGGCTTTTAGTACTGTATGTTTAGTTTTGTATACTTTTGATACCAAACATTTGAAAAAAATGTGGCTTTTGGTACATCCGTTAGTTGGCCGTTAGTTTTGGTCGTTAAATGACATGTGCAAGTCACGTGATCGACTCTAAACTTTTAATTTTGTTCAATTTAGTTCCTCAAATATATTCCTAATTTTTATTTTGTTTAACTTAGTCATAACACTTCAAAATCGGACCCAATAAAACCAATCGAATTCAATTGACATAGCCCCATTTGGGTCAAATTTACCCAATTGGGGATAGGTCCCAATTGGGTTCGTTTTTTAAGCTTTAGGACAAAATTAAACAAAATAAAAGTTAAGAATATATTTGAGGGACTAAATTGAACAAAATTAAAAGTTTAGAGTCGATCATGTGACTTGCACATGTCATTTAACGGCCAACTAACGGATGTACCAAAAGCCACATTTTTTCAAACGTTTGGTACCAAAAGTATACAAAACTAAACATCTAGTACTAAAAGCCACATTCGGTCAAACATGTGGTATGAAAGTACCTTTAACCCTATGTTTCTTTCTATCGAGGATTACATACATATACTTACACAAAAGTGCATTGCTCCCAATCGAATAATCTTTCCTCGAGGGAGGCAATTGTTATTTCATTATTCTTACAGACAGTTCAGTATTAAAGAGAATTTTATCAAAGATATAATTTTTTGTTTAAATGTCGCAGTTTAAGTTATCTGAATTGGCTACTGACTCCATATGTGTATATACGTGTTGTTATTAGCTACATGCATTGGCAACTTGTAATATTTGTAGGTGTTGTAATTTATAGACAGCAGATGTTGCTGTATTTTTCAGCTTCTAATTTGTGAACAATGCGTGCTGTACTGTATGAGTCAGTCGTATGGAAAAGGAGCTGCGAGTTTGAAGGTGGTTTTTTTAATAGCTTTCGATGTATGTGTTGAAATATGGATGCATTTGTGTTGAAAATGATATTTTTTTTATTTTAGTAGTGTTTTTCTTTTATATATAAAAAAAGAAATAATAAAATAATTTTAACACATTTATATAAAAATATTATGATAATAATAAATGTTTTTATAACTTTTAAATTTAATTTGAAAAGTATGATCTAACATCATACTAAATTTTTAACAATACATTTTTTTATTTTTTAAAAAAATTTGCTTAATTTATATAGCATTTATTACACTTTCTTATTTTATAATAACTAACGAATAAAAATCCAACTTTATAGTGAGTTTAATTTTCTAATGTTATATAAATAATTGAAGTAAAATTTTACGGTGTACTCATAGTGCGGGCAAGCTCCACAATTCTTATTTAAATTTAATTTTTTTAAAAATATATTATTTGCTTAGAACTTTATACATATATGACACCTAAATTAATATATATATTGTTGGATCCTTTTCGAGTGGGGTGTCGGATCTTGGTAGTGACGACGGAAGAATGCCTCGGGTTGCTCCTATTCGGGTCTTCGCACATGCCGAACTTGTGCGTCTCTGTACACCTGCAAGAAGGGCAGTATCGCACACCATGCAGGGGGTGGAGTGCGATGAACCCTCTCCGAAGCTTAAATCAGGTATTTTAGAGAGAGAGGGCAGAGCTTTTGCTGTCAACTTAGTTTGAAATGAATGATCAAGGCCCCTATTTATAGGAAACCTTGGAATCAAACCGGGTTTTGAACGGTCCGACGTCGGTTCAACGCAAAGTATGAACCGAGCGTAGACGGGAGTAAAGCTGACATCGGGAGGTTTGCACGTGCGGTGTTTGCGTAGGGGTTTACATGTCAATAATATGAGGAATCCGGACCGTCCCGAGGTATCGCGAGGATCCCGGGAGGTCCGGATTGTGATGATAATCCGGATGCGGTGCAAGTCCGGGGCGCGTACGCGCGTGCCCCAGAATTTTTAGTACCCACGGGTGAATAAAAAACCGTTTAGTGAGTTCGACGTGTACACGAAGTCCGAATAATATTAAAAGAACCTGAATCGGACGTAAACCCATCATTTTCCCCCGAGTCAAGTAGTGGCATGACCCCGTCTTGACTCTATTTTCGATAGAGTATACGTTCGATTTAAGTTCGGGTGTTACCTCAAGGTGGACTTATTACCCGTTGGCGTGTGGACCTTATTATGATGTATCCCTCCTTGGACTTTGACGGGAGTAGTCATATCTGTCGATATGATTAGTATAGCAAGCGTATATATGGCATATACGTATATGACAATCCTAGTCCGTGTATGCGATCATAGATATGAATGCTAACACATATATGATTATGACGTGCATTTGTACGAGAGTCGGCATATGATATGCAATGTTATAAAATTAAATCATATAAGTATGGACATATATATATGTGATAACATGGATAGGAATATATGTACGTCAGGGGTTGTAGTTGCAAACACGTGACATGGATATGTAAACGTGTGTGTGTTGATGTATGTGTGTATGCATGAATATGTAAACATGCATAGGTGTTAGGAATTCCTTCCAAAGGAGATAGAAAAAATATGGAAGGGGAAAGATGTTACCCATAGGTGTATATAAATGAGTGAATTCAAATAATTCCACCATTTGTCTACTCCCTTTTTAGAGTTGTCTTCCCATTTTCTTAGAGAGTAAGTGACTTAGCACTCAAACCACTCACCCACCCACACCCATTCCACCACCGGCCAACCACCACTCACCGGGAGACCCAGCTCGTGGCGGCGAGTCCAGCAGCGGCCAGGGCGGCAGACGGCGGCAGCTTCATCGAACGGCGGGCAGAGCTTTGGGCGGCACTCCGGCGACGATTTCGGGTATGTAACCTCATTTTTTCGAGGTGATTCGGTTTGTTTGGGTCGATTAAAACCATTTCTAGGTATGCCAATGCCTTTTCTTGCATCAATTTGGTTCTTTGTCTTGATTTTGAACTTGATCATCTATGCCCACCAAGTGTTTGATGAAATGCCTAGGATAGTTAAGCATAGCAAAAAGAGCATAAAAATGGTTAAGTGTTTTACCACTTGTATGTATAGAGTAGGAGTGATACTTCCCTATTGATTGCCATATTTGATTGCCACATTTGATTGCCAAAGGAATTGTTGTGACATGTATGTACACACTTGGTTGTATGGAGATGCTTGTAGCTATAGCTAAGCTTTATGCTCCCAAAGGGGATGTATGTATGCATCCATATCCTACACATGTTAGATAAGCATATGCATATATGTGTTAGCACT
The DNA here is from genome assembly GCA_036873135.1 of Clarkia xantiana subsp. parviflora. Lineage (NCBI taxonomy): Eukaryota > Viridiplantae > Streptophyta > Magnoliopsida > Myrtales > Onagraceae > Clarkia > Clarkia xantiana. Next base: position 37,636,322 of record JAPTYO010000004.1, read on the forward strand.
ATGAGTATATTAGCACTTATTACCTTGGGGGATTTTCTTTAGGCCACGTAGGTGAGCATAGACACATGTAAGCATTCGTAGATACACATGAGCATGTGTAAGTGCATGTGTGCACATGTTGGCACTCATAGGTACATGTACGTGCATGTATGCACATATAGTTGCACATAGGCACGTAGAGTGGTGCATGAACACATACTAGTGTATGCAAACACATATAGTTGAGTGCAGGAGTACGTAGGTACTCGCGGGTACGTAGGTGTGCATACACACATGTAGATCATATAAGTGTCGGGACGAGGCTCTTACTAACATAGGGTTGCCCCCGTATAGAGGATGTTGCTATGTAGTAGTTGACACTTTATAGATTCGTGAGGATGATGTTGCCCCCGAGCGGGGGGCGTTTGTTTCATAGTAGTTGTTAACACGTTGGGTGTATGCGTATGTATTGAACGAGTTGTAGTTGTATCCTTGTAGGAGTTGTGTTGTGAGAAGCTGGGGCGTCCATCCTTAGGATTACCTTCTCGACTTGCTGGCTTTGTGAACATGAGTAAGTCTCATATTCCTACCCCTTTTGTTAGATTTCTTTCTGATTCGGATTCTGATTCCGAGTCGTAGTCTTCGGAGTTTACGGATTCTTCCGAACCGGAAATTATGGACGATATACCTTCTTTCTCCGAGCTGGATCCTCGCGTGGAGTCGAAGGACTTGGTGCAAACCTTTGTGGGCAACAATTTGGATCGTGATGAGTATCAGCGCCTTGTCGTTCGTTCTGGGCTTTGTCCTTTGGGAGAGGCATTCTTCCCGTTTGATGTTATTCTTTATGCTAGTCCGGGAATTCCCACTGTGCCTCTGGACGATTTGTCTGCTATTTACGCCTCCCAGATTCGAATGGGACTACGCTTCCCTTACTGTTCAAGCTTGCGGAAGTTGTGTCGTTATTATAGGATCTCTCCTCTTGATCTTGGACATACTGCGATACGGTACTGAGTTTGCTTCCGAGTACTATGCCATCAACAGTCCTGGAGTTATTCGACCTTGCTCTTTCGATGCTTCTTCCGGCTCCAGCGTCCGGATGCGTCTGGGTTATGTTCCATTTCTATCCGCTGGCCTTTGATAAGGGGAAAGGAGTTTGTTGATCTTGGATTGGGCGAAGTGAAGTGGGATAGCACTCTTCGCTTTGTTACCGCTGTAGACCGGTCGAAGAGTCACGATCCCAGGATGACCGTATTGTTCGGATTACAAAACCTGATCCCGTGCCGGCTTTTTGTGAATTCTCCGAGTTTGACAAAGCAGCGATGAAGAAGGTATATCGGGCGCATAAGGCGCGTGCATACACGGCCTTGTCTTGTGTGAAGAAGCGAGATTTGCGCGAGGCTGGGATTTGCACTCCTCCTTCGGGAGGTACTTTGGTATGTTATGAAACTTTATAACTTTCTTGTGTTGTGATGTAGGCTGGCGTCATGGACAAACTTCCCGCTTGCCAGCGGGCTCTCAGGGAGGTGCTGCCCCTGCTGCACGGAGCGGTCACACGGATGTGTCTGCTGTTCTCCAGGGCATGAAGCCTGGACGTGGTAAAGGGAGTGCGGGTAAGTTGTAGATTTGCGTGGTTGTTTTACTTGTCTTTGTTCAATGCCTTTGTTTTTATCTTGCTTTGTTCTTGTTTGTGAGTCGATCCCCACTCGTGGCAGAACGAGTTGTCACGACTGTCGACACTCCGCCTCGGGCCAAGGCAAAGCGTCCCGACTCCGAGGTGCGGCCCTCGAGCGATGCTAAACGCTCCAAGTCTGGCAGTGGCGAGGTTTCGAGTACTCCTCTTAGAAAAGGGAAATGAGTTGAGGCTCGGTCCGGATTGTGATGTTAATCCGGACGCGGTGCAAGTCCGGGGCGCGTACGCGCGTGCCCCGGACTTTTTAGTACCCACGGGTGAATAATTAGAAATCATTTAGTGAGTTCGACGTGGAAGTTCGAATAATATAAAACGAACTTGAATCGGACGTATACCCATCATATATATATAAACAATTACAATTATTTATATAAAAATATTTCATTCCGTGCAAAGAATGGGCGAGTTATCTAGTATATAATATAATTTTGATAAGTTTAATATGGTATTGGAAATTAAAAGAAATAAATAAATAACTTTATTCAATTTTATTGGTCTAGGTTCTTTTTTATGTGACAACATATTTTTGTTTACATGACATTCTAAAATTACCCCAAAGCTCTTGATTGCATCTTAGAAGTCGTTTCAACTTTTTGAAAAAATTATAATATACCATTCATAGAGAATATTTATAAAAATGCCATATCTCGCAGTTAATAACTGTGGGATGGGGACACACGTGCTGGTGTGTGACATGTCAACTCGCGTGTTGGTGTCCCGCAGTTATTAACTATGGGACGTTGCTTATGTGGCCACCAACACATTCGGTGTAAAGTAAATGACAGATATTAATAAGTAATTAATTAGATGACAAATGTTATGGAGATTACGAAGATTCTTCATTAATGAATTATTAATTATTTAGCCTTTTGATATACTTAATTAATAATTAATATCTGGCCAAAAAAAAAAATTAATAATTAATATATATATATATATATATATATATTAATATTGAATATAGAAATAAAAAAATAATTTTAATTTATGTGTTTTTTTCCGAAATTTATTGAAATAAGAGCGATTACACACTACAAATTAGAAAATACCCGCTCTGGAGGAATTGGTTAATATCCAAATCTCGAACAAGTAGAGCAGGTACTAACATAATAACGAAATCAAATAAAGCAGAGCAAGAAACTGAAATACAACTGGTAGTAAATAAACTAGAACACCCGATCGGCTTAACGGTGAAGAAGACCTCAGACAAATGATAGTAACTTGGAGATGAGGGATCCAACTGATACGGCAACAAACGTAGCCTTTCGGAGGGTAAAAGAACCTCCCTCAAGGTCGACATAGTTAGCAGAGGACCTGCACACCAAGGGATACCGGACAGGACCCACAATAAATCTGAAACACACAACTCCATAAACAAACAAAGATAACCGCATGACCAGTGCATAGATTTCTAAGTGGTAGGGCAGGATGAAACCAGTCTACTGGAGCGCCCCTGCCTGTGGAACATCCGCGAATGACTAGCGCACGTCGGGGGTGCCAAAGAAATACTCTGCTTCTCCATAAGGAGAAGGAAATGAGATATGACCGCAGTCGTATCGTGGGTACCCTGAAGGGTAATTATCATGCGGTGGTTTGTTCAGTGAACGGAGCGTTGGTTCTGATGAATTATGGGTTCAGCTGGAAGGGGTAGATGAGGGAGGGTAGTGGGCTATACCGCCAAAATATAATCGAGTTTGAGCTTAAAGCGTTAGACAACATCCACGACGACGCGTTGAGAGGCGAGGACGACCGGCAATGGGGTAGTAGGTCGTCCAAGGTGGAGCGAGGCGGTGCGTGACGACGCGTACGGTGACGCGTGATGGTGATGGTGGTGCGTGGCACGTGGGTGGCGCGTGTTAGCGCATGAGCGCATGGAAGGCGGACGATTGCATGTCGATGTGAGTGGAAGCGCATGCGGAGGAGCGTGGGGTGAGGCGTGGTGGGGCTTTGCGGCGCGTGGGGAGGTGCGCGGAAGCGCGTGATGGTGCGTGACGGTGCGGGGAGGCGTGTAGTTAGCTCGTGACCGGTGCGTATGAGGGTGCGTCTGAAAGGGCGGAGGGCTTGGATGTTCATAGGGTGGGTGGAAAGTCCCAGTTAGGGTTTGGTGAGGGTGGCTGCGTTACTTGTGGTAGTATCAGGGGGTTCTTGTGCGGGCTCGGGGGAGGCGGTGGTGTGCACACTTTCGATGGGTTGCCCTTATCTCGGAGGCGTGGCTGTGTCGATGTTGGGGCGGTGCTGAAGAAGAGGGGGTAGCGGACTCCCCGGTTTAAGGAGACGACGACCGAAGGTGAGATGAAGACGAGGTAAAACAAGGTCATCTGTAGTGGGAAGGCTTCTGGCGTAGGCTTAGGCTTGACTTTGGCTAGAGTTGGTGCTCCGAAGTTGACACTGAAGGAAGTGTGCTGAGGCAGTGACTTCCTTCCAGGGGGCCAGTTGAGAGCTTCCAAATAGTACCATCTATTTGGCTCCCTTCCATTTTTTTTTTATATTTATGTGTTTGTTATTATATTTCATTTATATCATCTCATATTTAAATAAATTTTTCAACATATATATATATATATATATATATATATATATATATATATATATATATTTGTTTTATCGCTCTCATTCATTTTAATTTTTTTGTTCCTGATTAAATTAAAATTTGCATCATAACACTAAAAGTTGCAAGTGGTGCACCCTAGCATATGCGAATTAAACTAAAGTTTTGGAAAAATTAAAAAAATAAATAAATATAGGATAATATAAATGTTACAAAAAAAAATTTAAATTAAACAATTTTAAAATTCGAATAAATATCATTTAAATAAATAACATAAAGAGAAAATTAAAACAACAATGTTAAGGTTAATATCATTTAGTGATATTAGTTTAAATAATATAATTCACTAAAACACTAAATAAAATTACTTATGTTTCATTTGTATATTATATTCTTATAAATAAATTGTACACATCTATAATAAATATCTTATATACAATAACTATTTGAAATTTTATTTTTCATAATTTTTTATTTATTGTACGTGAATATTACAAAAATATAAAAAAATAAAAATTAATAACATAAAACTATTTCATCGGCCAATCACTAATAATATAATGTTCATAAAAAAAACTAACAATATAATGTTGCGAGAAAAAAATCCTGATTATTTACCATCAGACACCGACCGAGTCAACACATTTTTTTGGCCGGAACGATTTTTTTATTTTTATTTTTATTTTTGTAACGATAATTATGATTTTATACAATCATTCATAAATCATTCATATTTTAAAGCAAAATTTTCTTGTACGCAACAAAATATAGTATTAAAATATTAAGAAAAAAAGATATTAAGATTTGAGAGGGGCAAACAAGTAATTCGAGTAGGATTACCCAGGGGGACCGCGCTGTTTTCTTCTTTTTGCAAAATACTTATTATTTTGTTTATTGATTTTCTATTCATTATTAAATTAATTTATAACGTTTCTTTTCGTTGGTTTCTTCTCCTATATGCTGTAGAATCAATCAATCTTCCTTCCAATGGCTTCCTTCTCTCCCTCTGTAAGGAAATTCATTCTTCCTTGTTTTTCCTGAAAGTTCTCACGCATTGGCCTTCTTGTTACCGTCATTGAGATAGATATTTATTGTGGATGGTGAGTATGTTGTCCATTGATCTCTCAACAGATTTTCTTATTGCAAGTGAGTCGGGAATTTTACCTCGATTAATTCATTATTCCATTCTCAAATTCTTAGAATGATAATGCATTTTGGTATTCCAATTCCAGAAAAGATTCATTTTTTTGTCCTTGATTTCCTGAGGTAAAACTTGTGAGGGATAGGAAGTATTCGAGTTTGATATCTAAAAATTGAATCAAATTTGGTCTTTTCAATGTATCAGATTTTTTTTTTTCCATTAAGAAACAATCATGGTCTTCTTCCCTGAGCACACACTTCTGATTTTCTGGTTTTCCAGATGGTTATGTTACAAATTTCTTTGGTTCTTGCTTTCTTTCCCTTGCAGGTTTCCTTCTATCTCATTCAGCTGTGTTTCTTCTTTCCTTCTGCTTCTCTGGATGATTACAAGATAATTCCCAACTATGTATAACTGAAAAATCAAGGATGAATTAACAAATTCAATAATTTAAATGTTTTTGACGGTTTTAATTCAATTGTGTTTACAGAACGAAAAAAGATTTGCTGATTTTGCTGTTGTGGAGATCTTATTTTAGCTCTCTCTTATTATGATCCATAATTTAGCTGAAAGGGTGGATTTTCAGTTGCGGATGAGTGGATTCATCGGTATAATTTTGCTGATCAATGTGAAAATTTCTATCTTGCAGCTTGTCACCCTCATTTTTCTGGTGAATCAATGTTACTCCAAAGCTGAAAAGAAGTTGGAATTGGATTTTCTTGTGTAATTGGATGCACGATCTACCAAAACTTTGCTGGGAGACTGCAACATGTTGGTAGTTCTCTCACAGATGTTCAATGCTCCCTGTGAAGAAAATTATTTGGGTATTTTATACGAGTATTTCATGCTATTCAAGGCCACCGTACCAATTTTACAAGCTAGTGACCAGCACTTGGTTGATGGTGTAGAGACCTCCATATTGAGGTTTTTAGAAGTTCACTGAGAAAAAAAGTGTTGTCCTTTGTAAAAACCACCGATAATGGAAAGGTTTGTCATTTGTTGAATCTATAAGTCGCATAATACCATATTTTAACCCTATCATAAAATTGATATCAACACAATTGCTTCTTTTTTCTATTATGCAGATATAAGATATTGGAAGAGCTTGGAGATGGCACTTGTGGCTGTGTTTTTAAGGCCGTCCACATGGAAACACGTGAAATTGTAAGACATTTTCTTTAAACAATTAACATCGATCAGTGATCATTGCAACTATATCATGTGTATGCTAGCATTATGTATATATGTCAATGTTAAACTGAATTGCTGTTAAAAAGTTGACTGATGGTCATGATGAACTGATTATGTCAATTAGGAAAAAGTTAACTTATGTTGTTACATGGCATTCATAAGAATTAACTTATCCACGTGTCTTGTGTTTCTTGTCAACAATGGAAAAACTGAAGTCGCATAGCCCGTAATATTTATATCCTGAAGGATTGGATATGGATTTTATTTGCTCAACATATAATGTTAGAGACTCTTCATTTGTAATATCAATGAACTATTCTTGAGTTGTTATTTGGTGCATTTCTTTCTCCTTACCTTTCAGTGTCTAACTTGTGTCTCATAGTGACTTGGATCATTCTTTTCAATCATGCAGGTTGCTGTAAAGAAAATGAAGCGAAAATTCTATTACTGGGAAGAATGTGTAAATTTAAGAGAAGTCAAGGTTTGAAGTGCAACATGATGATACCGCACCGTTAATGCTAACAGTATGATGAATTGATTTTTGAATCTTTATGCAGGCTCTCCGTAAATTGAACCATCACAATATAATAAAGTTGAAGGAAGTTGTGAGAGAAAATAATGAACTGTTTTTTATTTTTGAATACATGGTAAGTAAAATAAAAACAAGCAATTCCTTCAATTCTCTGAATTCTGAATTCTGAATCTAGTTGACCGGCCAAAAAAAAATCTAGTTGGATGATTTCGTTTTTCTTTTTGCCAGGAATACAACTTGTACCAAATAATGAGAGAACGAGAAAGTCCGTTCTCTGAGGAGGAAATACGTAAATTTATGTCTCAAGTGCTGCAAGGTCTTGCCCATATGCATAGAGTTGGTTACTTCCATAGAGATTTGAAGCCAGGTAAATTTTACTTTGTGTTTTTCATTTATCTCTCTCAGATATTATTCGTAAGATTTACGAGTCACCGCTGATTATTTTCTTACAGAGAATCTACTGGTGACGGATCAAATCCTTAAAATTGCTGATTTTGGACTGGCTAGAGAACTCACTTCCATGCCTCCTTATACTGAATATGTTTCCACACGCTGGTTAGTAATTTCTAGAGCAAGTCAGTATATCTGACCAGTTGGAGTGAAAAGCAGAAATTTACACATCATAACACGACACGGGTTATCATTTTTTAGGTATCGAGCTCCTGAAGTTTTACTGCAGTCATGGATATACACTCCTGCAATTGGTATTCTGTTTATCTTTGTTTAATATAAATACAATAAAACCAATCAAATAAATGGATCGGTGTCTTCCTTCTTATTAGCTTAGACGTCCCCGGAATGTTTTTTGTTTAAGAATTTATTTGTCAATAAGACAGTGCCTGAAAAAAACTGAATTTTTACTCAGACATGTGGGCAGTTGGAGCTATACTAGCCGAGCTTTTCACTTTGACCCCAATATTTCCTGGAGAAAGGTAATTCCAATGAAGCATCTTTTTGGTGTCAATTCCTGCTGATTACGATCATCATTAAAATGCCATGTAACAAATAAACCTGATGATCTATTTTTTTTATTTCTATATGCAGTGAAATGGATCAACTGTACAAGATTTGCCATGTCTTGGGTAGGCCAAACTGGACGGTCTTTCCTGAAGCAAAGAACATGTCTCGCCTAATTGATATCACCCATTCAGATGTGAGAGCTTAAAGTCAATCAATATTTATTTACATTTGCATGCGCAATCTTGTATTATTAATGTTGGTGAATTTTTCTTCATGACAGATGGTCCCGGCAAACTTGCATGGCATGATACCAAATGCTAGTGCACACGCAATTGATCTCATCTCGGTTTGACCCTCAACTAATAAGCAATATTTCTACCCTTCTTTGAGTCTATATCTGATGTTCCCATAATTGTCAACTGATTACAGCAACTGTGCTCATGGGACCCAGCACAAAGACCAACTGCTGAGCAGGCTCTGCAGCACCCCTTTTTTCATGTAAATCCTTTCCTTCTAAAACACGTTTCTTATCAATGGCATAGAAGAAGATTTGAGTTGCTGATATTCATTAATAATAGGTCTCGATGGGGATTCCTTATCCTCTTAGTGATCCTACTGTAAAGCAACTTGATAAGATGGGTAAGTTTATCACCTTTTCAACAGTATATCTCAGGAATTATGTGGTTAATCTTTTTTTATTTTTTCCTGATATTCTATTATGCAATTTCTACTTGCAGGTTCAAAGCCGAATCTTGAGTTGAATCTTTGGGACTTCAGTACAGAACCCGATGATTGCTTCCTTGGCTTGACACTAGCATTAAGACCTAGTGACCCAAAATTGGGTATGTTATTTTTGCTGTTAGTAAACAAACTATATTTATAAATAAATATATTTACCTTTTATATGGTGGGTCATTTATATGCAGCCATGGATCATAACGTATCTCAGGGTTTGAGAGAGGTTAGTTTAAGTTGCAACTTGTCCACTATAGTCACCATATTGATTGAAATGTTAAAAGTTTCAAATTTTTTTTTGCAGGAGATACTGTTCAGATCCGATTACAACAGCGGTCGGGAAAAATCAGGTATTGTTACTGGGATGAATGAAATCCCATGTATTGTTCCTTAGAGAACATGTTGATGTTATTCATCCTGCAATGCAATCTCTGTTGATTTGCAGTTTTTTGGTCACTGCTTTCTGCCGATCAAAGTCAAATTCGGCCATCCGTTGATTCGGCACTGTCATTGTCTTTCAGGTAAGTTTAAGATAGTGTATCTGAATGATGAAGTTCACATGATCTCTGTAGTAGTGGACAGAAAGAGTTGATTGATATACATTGTTTTGGCATTGGATGCAGCGGGTCGATTCAGCATTCTCAGGTGGGAGTACCACAGAGTAGTGGGGGGATGACAATAACTTCTTTGCAGCCCAACTGCCCTCTATTGGCCATGTCCTCTACTTTTCAACAAGGCCATTGGCTTTGAGTTATATAATTAAGCAACCAACTACAAAATAATAGAGAGGAGGAAGGAGCTCTGTAATTTTTTTCCCTCCCTCCTTTTCCATGCTTTTATTATTATTATCATTCTTGTAAAGCTTGTTATGATTATGATGATACAACACCATTTTATCTGTCCGTTCATTATTGAAGGCCGAGTGAGTGTACAGGAGACGGACAACAACTGCTTCTTGTCTGACATTGAGATTCCTTTGGTTTGTCTGTCTGTCTATGTAAATGTTATCAACTAGTTCCATAATCATTATGTGATCTTCATGCCATGGACATGGAGTATTTGTTTCATTCCCTCTTACAAACATGATTTGGTTATTAACGTGATTCTTTAATATAAATAGGATACTATCATCTTATTCTAAAACTCTAAAAATATATCACAAATGTTCTCCATAAAATTTAATATAAATCATAATTCATGATTTGAGTCAAGTCCTAAATTAAAAAGATTGAGCTTGATTAATAATAGGTGAACACTAGTATTTTTATTAAAAAAATTATCAGGACCATATTACGGATAATATATTAGTGATAGGGTTGATATTAGAGATAGTATTGAATTAAATATTTTATTTACTATTTTATCAGCGAGGATATATTGTCTCATGTTTATTTTTTGTCAACAACAAAAAAAAAATTTATTAGAAACTTATGTTATGTTAGATTACAGACATAGATAGGATTCTCTCCAAAAAGGCTTATGGTTCATGCTCCCCCAACGAGGTCAACTATACACACCACCCTAGTATCAACGACCATGTATACATACATAATATCATTCTCCAATATCTTCTTTATGCCCCCATAGCATTGAGATCCCAGTTGCACCTGGTTAGAGCATTCATAATGTAAAGCCCCGACTCCTACTCCAATTTGCTGCCACATCAGCACCAAATAATTATTTTGTTATAAGAATAAGAATGTCTATGATTTCTCCATCACAACTCCAATGGTGTCTACATTTTTCAACCCAACTTTAATTTTATATATTAAAAAGCTAAATCAACAAAAGCAAAAAGTATGATAGAAGATAACAAAAATAATGAGATAGTAACCCCTTCAAGAAGTGATGAGACAGCAAAATGAATACTACTCCAATGACAAGTGACAAGACATGACCCAATGTCTTTCTAGTCTCTATATATTAAAGAAAAATCTTTTATATATTATAAAGTAATCATATAACCTCGCATCGTTTATATAGTAATAATAAGATAAACCCTCTTTCGGTATATTACAAAGATTTACGTTGAAAACTCTTCATTTTCATCTTCCTACTATTAATTTTTACCACAATCGAATTGGGGAATAAGTGACGGTGTTTTTTTTCTTCTTGAAACTTGATTATGAAGAGAGGAGCAATTATGGAGAGAGGATGGAGCTCACATGTCAACTCGAGATTTACCATTTTATTCTCTCTTAATTATAGTTAGTATTAGTATATAATATGCATATATTGTTTTAAAATATTAATTTTTAAATGAATTTATGCTCAAAATATGAGTTAATGACATAATAACATAACTTTAGTAGCAGTTAAATATGACTTTAGTAGCAGTTAAATTATTAATCGGTAAATATGAATAGTTTCACTACAAGAAAACATGACTTAAATAGCAATTAATGTTTTTGCTACCATTAGCGTATGCAAAATGATACTTTTATGTTCGTCATAAATTTAGAACGTGCATTTTATAGAAAATAGTATACCGCTGCAAATAAAATCTTGCATCAACGGTGATGGCCGCCACTAAAGGCTCTCTACAATGACGGCTAAAGTGTCCGCGACTAAAAATTACTTTCACAAACACCTTATGTGGTTACACTGCAAACTACTTTTGATGTCTATCACTGCTATAATCAAGTTAATATTGCTAAATCTTATTTCCCACTATGCTTAAATTTTGTTACTAAAAGATACTTCAAGCAACAGCTGTCTGTCGCCGCAAAAAATGACTTACAATAACGAATTTTTGTCGTTACAAAAATAATCTTTCAACAACATTTGGTTACGCTGCAAAAGTGTCTTTCAGTAACAGCTACCTGCCGCTACAAAAGTGCCTTTCAAAAAAGCCATCTCCTGTAGAAAGTAGTTTTCACCAGCGAATCTCGATCAATACAAAATATTTGTTTTCACCAACAATTATAAGTAGCCGTTAAAACCTTTAATTACAATACTTTCAGTAACGACACACTTACAATGACTATGGTGTCACTAAAGTTTTAGTGGTGACATTTGAAATTTTAGTTGCAGCATTTTTTCGTTATAGTCCTTTATTTAGTGAATTTACTTACTATATCCATGAAGCATGTGTATTGAGTGGAGATGAAATATTCTAGATCTAGGAATGTGGGAGACTCAGTAAATATGGAACAGATTAACATATATCGTGGTGAATAACATAATAAGAATCTTGGGTGCGAAGAGTTTCCATGTATATATGCTAATAAAGCATCGAGTGTGACCATCAGGTGAGGCATCACCCAGAAATTTGGGGGAGGTTCTAATGCAATGGAGCTTGGCTCGGGGGGAGGGGCTATTCCTGCTCCGGGTCGAGGTGGTAGAAATTATCACAGACGGCGTCAATATTGATCTTGTTCTCTTGAGAGTGAGTTTGAGCTTAATCACCGTGCGCCTGGACTTGCACAAATGGATGGACCGGGGTTAGCCCCGGTATTCCCCTCTGAAGCTTAAGTCATAAGCTGATAGAGAAACCATAACTGAATTGTAGAGAAAGAATTGAAGTTCTTCATATATACATTTAAAGAGATGGTGTATTTATTGTTGGAAATTGAAATAAACTTGTTTAATTAAGTTCAATGCATTTGTGAGTTCATGTACTTAGAGTTACAATGTATTTGCTAGAAGCTAGGTTCATGCATTTAGGGATACAAGCATCTAAGGTCTTCCATATGTACCTATAAATATGTGATCAAATGAAAGTGAAATCATCAAGTTGAGTTGATAACAACAAGTCTCTTATTCCCTCTCCACATCTATCACACACATTCATACACCAACAAGTGGTATCAGAGCCAAGTCCAAAGATCGTGATGGCATCGACAAGCATGCAAGTGCCAAGATTGACGAAGGATAACTACGATAGATGATGTATCCAAATGAAGGCCCTTTTGGGATCGCTTGACGTGTGGGAGCTCGTGGAGACCGAGTTCGAGGAACCCGAAACGACGGCGGAGATGACAAAAGAGGAGAAGGATGAATTGAGGGAGCAAAGGAAGAAAGAGAAGAAGGTCTTGTTCACAATATATCAAGGTCTTGATGAAGCCACGTTCGAGATAGTCACTCCGGCCGAGACATCATACGAAGCATGGGGGATACTCCAAAAGGTGTTCGGTGGTGTCGAAAAGGTAAAGAAAATTCGCCTACAAGCTCTTCGTGCTCAATTCAAGTCCCTCCACCAAGAAAGCTCGGAATCTATCTTTGACTATTTCACGAGGGTCATTTCAATCACGCATCAAATGCGGAGAAATGGAGAAAATTTGGAAGATGTTCGAGTCATAGAGAAGATCTTGAGATCCATCGATCCTAAGTTCGACCTTGTGGCCGTGGCGATCGAAGAGTCCAAAGACTTAGAAGAGATGTCCGTTGAGCAACTCATGGGTTCTCTACAAGCCCATGAACAACGACTTATGAAGCGAGGAGAAGGAAAGTCCTCGGAGCAAGCTTTACAAGAGAAGTTGACGTTGAAGAATGACGGATCACGAGGCGGATTTCAAAGAGGAAGATTCACAACACGGCGAGGAAGAGGTGGTCGAACAACAACCACCAACGAACCTGATGATAGAGAATCAGGTGGACGAAGAGCAGGTCGAGGTCGTGGACGAGGTCGTAATGGATGGAGCAGATCGGAAGTCCAGTGCCATGTTTGTAAAAAATATGGCCACTATGCAGCGGAATGTTGGTATAACACCGACAATGGCGGAGAGAAGGCGAATCTTGCGGAGAAGACCGACGATGATGGAGTACTCTTGATGGCCTACGATGGAGCGGTGGCGTCAGAATCCGTCACATGGTTCATTGATACGGGAGCATCCAATCATATGTGTGGGTGAAAAGAATTGTTTGCGGAGCTTGATGAAAGGCGTGATGGGCATGTTACCTGCGGTGATCTCTCCCGACGGCCAATCGAAGGTAAATGTAAAATCTTCTTCGCACTCAAGAATGGGCAGCAACTCTGCATCTCCGATGTTTATTATGTTCCCGATATGAAAAACAATGTTCTAAGTGTCGGACAGCTGCTCGAGAAAGGATACGACGTCCACATGAAGGATCACGCTCTTAGCATCCGTGACAAAAATGACAAACTTATCACGAATGTGACCATGACTAAGAACATGATGTTTCCTCTACGGCTGAGCACACAGGAGGAGAATTGCTTGAAGGTGACAACCATGGACAGCTCATCTCTCTGGCACATCAGGTATGGGCATCTCAATTTTGAGGCGTTGAAGCTACTGGAAAGGAAGAACATGGTACGAGGCTTGCCAAAGATTGACCGTCCCAACGGCGTGTGCGAAACATGTGTCGTCGGGAAGCAACAAAGAAATCCATTCAAGAAGTATCATTTGAAGAGAGCAAGAGGCCGTCTCGACTTAATCCACTCGGATGTATGCGGGCCAATCACTCCCATCTCCATTGGTGGAAATAGGTATTTCTTGACCTTTACTGACGATTACAGTGGCAAGACTTGGATTTATATGATGAAGCAGAAGAGCGAAGTCTTAACGAAGTTCAAGGAGTTCAAAAGCATGGTCGAGAAGCAAAGCGGTCGTCACTTGAAGTGTTTGCGAACCGACCGAGGAGGCGAGTACACATCGCGTGAGTTTGACAGGTTTTGTAAAGATAACGGGATCGTGCATCAACTCACCATGCCTCAAACGCCTCAGCAAAATGGTGTCTCCGAGAGAAAGAATAGGACCATCTTGAATTTGGTTCGATGCATGCTCAAGGAGAGAGGAGTTCCAAAAGAATTCTGGGGAGACGCGGTTGCATGTGCCGTTTACTTACTCAACCGGTTCCCTACGAAGCGGATTGGAGACATAACGCCGGAGGAAGCATGGAGCAAGCGCAAGCCAAGTGTCGAGCATCTTCGTGTCTTCGGATGCATTGCATATGCAAAAGTTCAAGAAGAAAAGCGGACGAAACTCGAGGATAAAAGTATGAAGTGTGTCATGCTCGGCTACGGAGAGAACTCTAACGGCTACAAGTTATACAATCCTGTCACAAAAAGGGTTGTAATGTCGCGGGATGTCAAGTTTGATGAAGAACGGGCATGTAATTGGGTAAACAACAACCAGCAAAAGGAGATCCTAGATGCAGAGGAGTCGGAGCAAGAGAGTGTCCGAAATGAAGAAGTTCCAGAGCCAACTTCACCCGCAAATGCTGGAGCCCAATCAGAAGGAGAAAGCTCAAGTGAATCACCCGTTAAGAAGACAAGGCGAATGCGGGACATATATAACTCTACGGAGGAAGTTGATGTAAATGATGAAGAGCTATATGGTAACCTTTGTCTCTTCGCAGGATATGATCCATTAACATTTGAAGAAGCCTCTAAGGAGACAAAATGGAAGAAGGCGATGGAAGAAGAGATCGGGTCCATTCGGAAGAACAAGACTTGGGAGCTTACTACACTCCCTTGAGGTCACGATGCCATCGGAGTAAAATGGGTGTACAAGACGAAGACAAAGGCAAATGGAGAAGTAGAGAAATACAAAGCAAGGCTTGTCGTGAAGGGATACAAGCAAAAGTTCGGGATCGACTATGAAGAAGTCTTTGCACCGGTGGCCCGGCTAGAGACGGTACGATTACTTATTTCACTTGCCGCTCAAAAGAAGTGGAGAATATTCCAAATGGACGTGAAGTCAGCATTCCTGAACGGGAATCTCGAAGAGGAGGTGTACGTTGAACAACCGCAGGGGTTCATATTCAAAGGCCAAGAAGACAAGGTGTATCGACTGAAGAAGGCACTTTACGGCCTAAAACAAGCTCCAAGAGCGTGGAATTCAAGAATTGATGACTACTTTATTCAAAGTGGTTTCAGTCGGTGCCCGTACGAGCATGCTCTTTACTCAAAAACTAACCCCCGTGGAGATGTTTTGATTGTGTGTTTGTACGTAGATGATTTGGTGTTCACCGGCAATAATCCCGCCATGATTCAAGAGTTCAAGCAATCCATGGAGAAGGAGTTCGAGATGAATGACATGGGCCTTATGGCCTATTTCCTCGGCATTGAAGTGCAGCAAAGAGAAGATGGGATATTCGTCTCTCAAAAGAAGTACGCGCGAGAGATTTTGAAGAAGTTCTCAATGGAAGACTGTCAGCCGTTCGATACCCCCGTCGAGTGTGGAGTGCGATTTACGAAAGAAGGAGAAGGAGAGCTGGTGAATCCGACTCACTACAAGAGCCTCGTAGGATGCCTACGCTACCTGACGTGTACTCGGCCTGACATTCTCTTTGGAGTAGGTTTGGTGAGTCGATACATGGAGACTCCGAAGACCTCTCACATGAAGGCAGCCAAGCGGATCCTCAAGTACGTGAAGGGAACACTCGAGTATGGGTTGTTTTACTCATCAAAAGAAGATGTGGAGCTTGCCGGATTTTGCGATAGTGATTGGGCTGGATGCTACGACGATCGGAAAAGCACAACCGGGTTCGTCTTCTACCTTGGAGGTACGGCATTTACTTGGTCATCAAAGAAACAACCAATTGTCGCACTATCTACTTGTGAAGCGGAGTATGTAGCTGCATCATCATGTGTATGTCATGCTATATGGCTAAGGAGATTATTGGAGGAACTCAAGGTGCAACAAGAAAGCCCAACCAAGATCCATGTCGACAACAAGTCCGCTATCGCCTTAGCCAAGAATCCAGTTCATCACGAGAGATCCAAGCACATCGACACTCGATTCCATTCCATCCGAGAACAGGTCAAGGCCAAGGAAGTGGAGCTCGTACATGTGAAGACCAATGATCAAGTTGCTGATATTTTTACAAAGGCTCTCAAGACCGACATCTTTCAGCAGTTACGAGAAATGCTCGGTATCACCAAAATTGGAGAAACAAGTTTAAGGGGGATGTTGGAAATTGAAATAAACTTGTTTAATTAAGTTCAATGCATTTGTGAGTTCATGTACTTAGAGTTACAATGTATTTGCTAGAAGCTAGGTTCATGCATTTAGGGATACAAAGCATCTAAGGTCTTCCATATGTACCTATAAATATGTGATCAAATGAAAGTGAAATCATCAAGTTGAGTTGATAACAACAAGTCTCTTATTCCCTCTCCACATCTCTCACACACATTCATACACCAACATTTATAGGCATCTAATGTGATAACCATGAACCGACTCATAAATTCCCTTGAACCACATGGCTTAACCGTTGTTAAGTCTAACTTTAATTAGAATTGCTTTATCCCCAACAATGGTGATTGTTTGAGCTTAATCACCGTGCGCCTGGACTTGCACAAAGGGATGGACCGGGGTTAGCCCCGGTATTCCCCTCTGAAGCTTAAGTCATAAGCTAATAGAGAAACCATAACTGAATTTCAGAGAAAGAATTGAAGTTCTTCATACATTTAAAGAGATGGTGTATTTATAGGCATCATAACCATGAACCGACTCATAAACTTCCCTTGAACCACATGGCTTAACCGTTGTTAAGTCTAACTTTAATTAGAATTGCTTTATCCAACAATGGTGATTGTTGGTGTAGGAAAAGCACCACCACGATCGTCTTGCTGTATCGAGGCTTCAACGTTGTCGGTGTAGCTTGATGGGGGTGGGGGGAGACCACTAGCGATAAGAGATTGGTGGTGATTTTCCCCGAACCAAGACCTACACATTGACTGGAGTTGTAGTCTGAGTAGAGTAGCATGATGGGAGTAGGGCGACGTCTCTTCTTGGGCGTATGGAAATATGCATGAGGCGACTCGACTTTACCTTAAGGGTTTGTTCATGTTGACGGGAAATTTAGACAAGTTTTTATGAAAAGTCACGTTCCACTCACGCCACCACTTTAATGTTAAGTGAATGCACCAATATCCAGAGTCGTTTTAGATTCGAACCAATTACTTAAAAAGATAACAAATTGAAATGATATAGCACAACACTATTGTATAATCAAGACATGATCCTATATGTACCCATATCATCAATATCTTGCCATTATATATATAATAAGTCCACCATCGAGCCAGATTTTGATAAACCCAACTAACTCACACCAAAGCATGCATATGGATAGGCACAAGAAATGCGATATAACTAGAGAGATATTTGATCATCACTAATTAATTAGCAAAGACCACTTTAGGCTTCAATGGCGAAGACCCTTTCTTGGTGGTGACATGATGCAACCACCCGATCCCTCGAAACGCCTTGGAAATTTTGCCGATGTTGGGCCTTCCCATCCCCAAATTCACTTTCCCTGATGAGAATTTCAGGGCTTGCAAGCAACAAATGTTACCACCCCTAACTTCGTCTTCTGCGTCATCATCTTCGACCGGGTTCATGTCTTTATACCTCGAGGACTTAGCAGATCCAACAACCGATCTCTTCTTCTCCAACTTCTTCTTGTCTCCCCCTTTGGCATGCTTTGCAGCAGAGGAAGTAGTATTGTTATTGTCCTCCTCATAAGCCTCCCAGAGCAAGTCCATGCCTTGCTCATCACCGGCATTAATGTTATTATTATGCCTTTCCTCGAATAACTTGCAGGCCAGTGTTTTGTTCCACTCTTTGTCCACCCTCATTGACCCGTAGCTCCCCACACTCCTCATGCTCATCATTTTCTCATACTCAACCTTATTACTACTGCTCTTCTCCTCCAATAATACTGTTCTTGCTTTATCAGATACAACCCTGTTTACGTCAATGTCGGTTTCGGTTTCCGATCCCCGGAGGAGAACAATGTTGGAATCTGTGTGGATTTCTTTGACTTGATGTTTCTCCTCCGACAGAAGATGACATGACTGGTGATGATGTTTTTGTTGAAAGAGCTCCTCCTCCTCCTCCTCATGCTGCAGGGTTTTCTCGGAAATCAAGAACTTGTCGACGAGTTGTTGAGAATCTTCTTGTTGCTCAAAATGTGACGCTGCTTCTTCAAAGAAGATGTTGTAGACTTGATGATGGTGGTCTGGATTGTAGGGTGGGTTGTGGATGAAAGTGGTGTATGAAGTGAAGATGAAGAGGAGGAATAATGTGGTGATGAGGAGAGGGGAGAGGAAATACAGGAGGTTGACAAGGTAGGGAAGAATGAAGTAAGTGATGAGTTTGGAAATAATGAGCAAACAGGACAAGAAGATGAAGCAGAGAGGAAAATAACTGCCTCCTCCTCCTGCACACAACAATTGGGTCTTCTTGGCTGTGGGCGTCGACAATGACACGGAAAGCTCAGACATAATTTCCACTAATGCTCGTGCGGTGCGTGTTTCTTGAAGATCGATGAAGACTGTGTCTGTGTGTAGTGTAGTAGTCAATATATGCACCAGATAGAGATATAGAGAGAGAGATTATTTGGGTTTGGGGAGTGTGGATGGAATGGAGGAGAAAAGCTTAAATTTAGGAAGTAAGGATGGCGTGAATAAAGGAAAGTGATAGAAGCCAGGTGAGTAAAGAGTAATTATTGCATCCAGTCCAACCGATTATATAAAGCAAACAATATCACTATTATTGAATTGCTAATTTTCTATATATGATTATGGAAACCAACCCCCACCCCCACCTCGTTTTACAGTCTCTCTCATTTTTTAGGGTTAATAACCTCTGAAAATCTGAATTTTGACTCATGTTAACAGGAGATGTCTGAATTTTCAAAAGTTAATTTGGAAGGTCTGAATTTTCATTTTTTTGATATAAGAGGTCTATGTCAATTATTGTCGTTAAAACTGACGGAATTTGGTCACATGCTTGGCATGTGACCGGAAATAAACTTAAATCCCGAAAATTCCCTCCGACCAAAGTGTGCCCCTCACATGCTTGACCTGAAAAGACGAATATGCCCTTTAAAGCAAAAAAAAAAAACATTCTTCTTCGTCGGAAAACACCGTCGGTGACCGCCAAGACCGATCGGAGCCACAGAGCTCCGATCGGAGATGTGTGGCCCCGACCTGGGACCACAGAGCCCCAGATCAGAGCTCTGTGGCCCCAGGTCGAGCTCCGTGGCCCCAGGTCGGGGCCACGGAGCTCCAGATCGGAGCTATTGGCTCTGGTCGGAGCCACAGAGCTCCAGGTCGGAGCCACAGAGCTCCAGGTCGGAGCTCTGCGGCTCCGACCAGAGCCCAGAGCTCCAGGTCGGGGCCACAGAGCTCCAGATTGGAGCTCTGGGCTTTGGTCGGAGCCGTAGTTGCTGTTTTACTTTTAAATTATTAAACTATATTTTTTTTTATTTTTTTTTCATATGATTTTTTTGGCAAGTATTTTTCCATTTTTTTACATAATTCTTTATATACAAAATTTTGAAATTTTTACCCGTATAGAAATCTAAGAAAGTCCAAATACCAAAATGTGCCGAAATTTTAGCCAAATACCTAACTAACTACTGTCATTGTGTTGAAACAGAGGCTTCTCCCCCGTCTGACAACGGAGCCCGACGACCATTTTTTTTTCCATTTTGCATTTTTGTTTGTTGGAAATTTTAGGTTTTAATGTAAAGGATTTATGTAATATATATATATATATATATATATATATAACTCTATTGGGTTGAGTGTAACGTTTGGGCGCGTTAACTCTAAATGGAAAAACTTTTAAACAATTTTATCCTCAAGAGTTAACTCATCCAAATTGTACACACAACTCAATAATGTTGTATAATTTAAGATTTATGTGATTTTATGGTTTTTTTTTAGAATTTAGGATTTATTTAATTCTCTATTTTTTTCTATAACCCTGACTTTTATTAAACTCTCTGGTTTAATTTTCCGCACATTTTGGTATTTGAACTTTCTTAGGTTGATGGGTAAAAAAACGGATCACTTTTGTACAGAGGAATCAAAAGTACCCTCTTGACTTCAATCTGCAACTAGAGACTTGATTCAATGTTCGCTACTCTGTCTATGATCTCGTGGGATTACCTCATTTAATAACCTATGAAGCATTCTGAGAAAGCGAGTTGAGTCGGGTTAAAGGGGTAGAAAAATGGATGACCATATATCACAGTATTTTCTCATATTCACTAATTGGCAACTAACTAGATATTAGTTGAAGTTTATGAATACTTGTGCGGCGGTCCTGGAGATATATTCATTTGTGGAAGGGAGAAACATAGATGGTCAAGGGTACATGCAACACTTCAAATTCCATGTGGGAAGGAACATATGCGCAATGGAGCTACAATACTCTTAACTGATGAGTAGCGCAGCCCGTAGTGTTCGCTAATCGCACGGCTAACCTCATACGAAAGAAGTGGAAGTATGATAAAGTATATTGATTAATATTAATTAATAGCCGTCAACACATTCAGGCGAGTGGGGGATGTTAGCATATGAGCCACATGTACCGTCTGTTGGGTTACGATTCAAGATTATCTAAGGTCAACAACTAGCAAGTCGAGACCATCAAAGTCGGAACCACGAAGTAAATATCGACGACTATTTAAATCTGAAATAAAGAGGTAAAGACGAAAGGTCGACACATCCTTTTAAGGGATGTCGATAACTAAGACGGAATCTGAGCATGGGTGACACCTCTTGACAAAACTCTTCCTCTTAAGGAAAGGGAAGAGGCGACGACCCAGCACTCATGAAGAGACCCTTGCTCTTAAGGAAAAAGGGCCAGGTGGCAACCTACTTGTCACCATCTCTCTGAAGAAACCTTCCTCCCTAAGGAATGGTTAGGTGACAACCAGCTTATGCCGACTATATTAAACATCTCATCTTAAGGAACAATGAGGTGGCGACCTGCTTGTCACCTGCTTTTGTCGTCTCAAGAAGAAACCCCTTCCAAAGTGTAGCGGTGATTTAAAGTTGGTAAAACTTCCCTATAAATACCATCAAGTATTTTCATACAACATTACATTATTATTCTCATAATCTATTACTTACTTAAGTTTCGGAGTGAAATCAGGGGAAAATCCCCACCCCATTTCTAAGTTAACGCCATAAAGCTCCTCAAAGGAAACTAAGTACCCGGTGAGGTCGAGATAGACACCTATTGTGAGGGCAACATGGAACATATCACGCCTGTTGTAAGGCCAATAGGAAACACAATACGCCCCACTCGGGGGCAACATGAAACATATGAAACGCTAAACGCAATCAACACCAAAGGCAACGCCCTACATTCAAAACAAGCCTATTTCAAATGCAATGTGATACGTGCGACTTTTGAAACGCACTCGATGAGAGGGCCGGTATCCTATACCCCAAAATGTGAAACATACACACTAACATAGACAAACATATACATATACAATTTAGTGATTACATGTCATCAAAACAAAGATCAATTCCAAAGGAAGCAACCACACTTCCAACACTAAAGGAGACTAAGTCCTCAAAGTGGAACAACTCCTACAATCGATACGAGGGGTCATACAAAGGAAGACAATCAAAGCAAAGATCAATTCCAAATGAAGCAACCACACTTCCAACGCTAAAGGAGACTAAGTCTCCAAATTGGAACAACTCCTACAATCGATACGAGGGGTCATACAAAGAGAGGCGATCCACACAAAGATCAACTTCAAAAGAAGCAACCACACTTCCAACACTAAAAAAGAACGAGTCTTCAATTGGGAAAGTCCCCACAACCAATACACGAGGTAATCATTTACCTTACACTCAAAATAATCTAAGTGATTTGATATAACCATACATTGCAAGTTTCAATCCAATGGCAATGAAAATATAGGAAATAAAATCAAGCATAAGGGAAAGGATTGAACCTTCGAAGAAATCAAGGTCGACACCCTAAAATCGGGCCACCCGAGCAAACCGATTTGACATCGGTTAAAAGAAACCAGTCCATGCGAATCAACTAAGCACCGCCAGAGCTGCCGCGAGCGCCGACGCTTCTCTCGTCGTGCGTCACCGGAGCCCGATGTCGCCGATCACCAAGATTGCCGCTGCCGGGGTCGCCTTGCCGAGCCGAGGTCCCGTTCACTGTCGCAAGGCCACTACCAAGCCGGAAGCCCCGCCGCTGGATCCGTGTCGCGCCTCCGCTCGCTCGGTTGTGAGCCACCTTGCACCCCGCCGCTCGTCCCGTCGTGAACCGCCTCGCCTCGCTGAGTCGGATTCAGACCGAGCTTGGTCCGATTCAAATCACTAGGTGAACCCTCCTATTGGACTATGATGATTACTTGGACATCAAGAAAAGACATGGAGATAGTGGAATATTTTTCTTGCTCCCCAAGATAAGGAATTCGGAAAGGAAAAGATGACAACTATCAATGGTGGTTACTTAGAATGAGGTAAGCCTCTCTCCTTTAAATAGGGGATGAATAGAATTTTCACTCAAACCGTTTAATCTCAACCCTTAGATTAAAAAAAGGATGAATCAAGAGGATCCAATTAAAAGAGGCCTATATCCTTACGGTTTATATTTGCAAATTGCAACACTTGAGCACTTACACTAATGCTCATATATTCTTGTGCACTCAACACATAAACTTGTTATTACACCATATCTATGCATACATCCGCATTCATGCTCACACTCATGTGCACCTCGAACACCTATTTTTCTTTTTTCCATATCCCTGATTACACCACACTGCCGCGTACACCTACACTTGCATTTACATCCATATGCATGTGACCGCGTATGTTCTCACATTTGTGATTACACCATGTTTTTGCATACATGTTCATGCCTATGTCCATGTGCATCTGATACACGCATTTACACATTGTGATCACCATATACTTGTGCTAGCACTAATGCTCATACTTATATCTGCATGCGCGCCCATGCACATATATGCCCACACTTATGCTTACAACATATATGTGTTCATGATCACATAACTATCCTAATGTCTATATTTTCTTACTCCCAAGCAAAAAAGGGAAGAGGTACTACGCCGCGCGCGCCAGCCAACATCAAGATCGTAAAGAGGTAAAAGAGTTCGCGAGCTCAATTGGGCGCCTATCCCATTAAAAATAGAGTCAAGTAAGGGTTAATCATTGCTAACTCGGGGAAAAATGATTGATATACACCAAATTGAATTGTACTAAGGCTCAATTTTGTCGCTGCGTCGACCGTATATGTAATTATAAATCGAAACTTGGACCTTAAAAATGGCTAAGGACCCGAACGCGCACACCACATGAAAAATGGTCCGGCGGGGCGCGAACACCCTGGACAAGAGACTAATCTGGATGGATTGAATCCATCCGGACCAGTCCGGATGATATGGTCCGTCCGGACTACGCGCGCCCGGACATTCTGCACGAGTCAGGCCCTTTGCGGCCGCCTCGAAACACTTGCGCCCGCACGAAATACGCGTGCACCTGACCTCACCCAACACTGTGGACCTATTCTGATGCTAAATAGGGAATAAACCTGTCATTACATGCTAATAAAGCGCGATTATGAGTTAATACTGTCATTAAATGGCTTAACCCCCTTGAGTCCTATAAATAGGACTCTATGCCTCCCATTTCAATGACATGATGATTTGTGCTCTGACTTCTCTCTAAAACTCTACTACTTTCTCTCTCTAAAACTAGTACTCATTTAAGTATCGGGGAGGGTTCGCCGAGAACACACCCGGCACACCCCTTTTGCAGGTTTCCGCATCTAAAACTCTTATACTTTCTCTCTTTAATATCGGTACTCATTTAAGCATCAGAGGGTTCGCCGAAAAAACACCAGGCACACCCCTTTTACAAGTTACAGCGGAAGAGATACGGAAAAGGAAGAGCAATCTTGAAGGATCCTCAAGCAAGAATTCATGAATATATAAGTCAATGGTACGAGTCCCCGACCGTAGCCTAGTTTGTCCATGGATGGATACCTCATACCAGGACTATGTAGGTAATTAATTGATATATGTTGTTAACAATGTTAGGGTCGTCATAGGGATTAGGGTGCATGAAACAATCTCAAGAAAACATCATGCATGGTACGGTAAGCTAATAATATTATTTCTCAAATGTTGAAGTGCATTACCAACCACAGGTTACTACAATGCACCGACAATATAGATTCCATAATACATACAAGAATAAATGGGCGGTCTACGTCTACCCTATGACGGGTGAGATTATAATCTACTAAAGTACACGGTCAAAAAAGTCCACATATTTTACATAAATTTAAGGTTAATAGCCTATGAAAAGTCTGAATTTTGACTCATGTTAACTAGAGATGTCTGAATTTTCAAAACTTAATTTGGAATGTCTGAATTTTCAACTTTGTTGAACTTTGGTTTTCCGTCCATTTTTAGGGTTAAATTTAACAGAATTGTGTGAAATGACACTTTTACCCCTTTTAATATTTTTTTTATTTAATACCTTATTTGAGAAAATGTGAAATTACAAAATTACCCCTAAAGTCAAATTAAGAAAATGCTTTTTTTTTTTGCTTTAAGGGGCATATTCATCTTTTCAGGTCAAGCATGTGAGGGGTCCACTTTGGTCGGAGGGCATTTTCGGGATTTAAGTTTATTTCCGTTACATACCAAGCATGTGATTAAATTCCATCAGTTTTAACGGCAAAAATTAACGAATATATCTTATATCAACAAAGTTGAAAATTCAGATATTACTAATTAATTTTTGAAAATTCAGACATCTCCGGTTAACATGAGTCAAAATTCAGACATTTCATATGATATTAACCCTAAATTTAAAGAAAAAAAATTCTATCTGAAACGGTCTATGCCTTTTATGGACGCAGCCAAGTGCCAGCACAAGAATACCCCTATCTTGTCTTCCCTTTGACCCCTCGTATAATTTACTAGATAGTACATTTTGGTACAACAACTTACAATTTCTCTTGTAAATACTACTGAATGACACAAAACATTAATTTTTCAGTCCTCTCAGATAGTGTTTCCAACAGAAGCTTACACAATGTCGGTAAGTTAGCTAGTGGAGTGGAGAAGAAAGAAGATATATCGTTTCCAAAAAGAAATGATGATAAATTGTATAGCATAGCCTTTCCAATTATTACTGTCCCACAGTTTTTTTTTTTTTTTTTAAATTTGAGAGCATCTAGACTAGCTAACAACTTAGATAGAAGAGATAACAAGCTATTAGTGAGGAGGCATAATTGGGGTGGTTGGGGGCAGATTGACAATCAACTTTTGTGTTTTGTAGCTGATTCTAATTTGCAACTACATGAATTCTTAAGAGATGCAACTCTAATTATGTATATGTCTCTCTCCTCCGAGAGTTGCAATTGGAGCTTCCATGGAAATTTACATTTTGCTGCCAAGCTCACATAAATGAATATATTATGTCTAATTGAAAACCATAATATTATGAATGTCTAATTATTACGAATATCCAATTTACGATAATTCAGGAGTAATAGATTATGTGTCTCATATATTAAATGTATGTAACCATATATGGTGTAGTTCAGCGTTTTATCCCTTAATTAGAGTTTAGGGGTTCAATCTCGATAATGACAATAGAAAAATATCCATGGCTAGCACTTTACCCCTTAAGGTTTGACCCAGTGCGAGTGGAGATTAGTTTAGACGTTAAACAAGCATGTTACGAGTGCTGCCTTTGGAGGTCTTGAAGTGCTGGTGTTTCAAGCTTGAAGACTTATTTACAGATTTTATTAGTTCAGGGTGTATTTCGTGTATTATGTTGGACCTGTTTTGTTTCTTTGGGGCTATTTTAGCAATTCCTTCTTTTGTGGTGGTTTATTTTGTAATTTGAGACTTTCCCACACTATTTAAGTCTGGGTTCAAGTGGAGAAGGGCCAGATGAAGGAATCCCTTCTAAGAAGTCTGGAAATACTTCTCATTCTTTCTTCGTCTTCGTCGTTTCTAGGGTTTGCTCGTTCTCGTTGATTTCGTTCCAGATCCTTCATCACCATGTTAGATTGAGGATCTTAACATGGTATCAGAGCAGTAAAGGCTCTTTCGCTGCCTTGTTTCTCGATCTTGTTGCTCCGCTGCTCTCTGACGGTTCGCCTTCTTCGCGATTCGTCTTCGCTGATCTACAGACTTTACAAGATCTTGGCATTTCATCTTCTTGAATCGTATTGCTCTTAGATTCAACTGATTCTCTCTCGCGATGTCTGGAAACGATGGCGAAGTTACGAATAGTGATGAACCAAACCCTAAGTCTCTTCAATCTACGTCTAGTAAGATGGTAATCGACCTATCTGGTTACCCTGAGGTACATGCACACCACCCTCTCTACCTGCATCCCTCTGATAATGCTAGCCTTAGCTTTGTTACTGTGAAACTTGCCAAATCTGATGATTATCCGATGTGGAGCCGTGCGATGTTCATTGCCTTGAATGGAAACAATAAATTTGGTTTTGTTGATGGTAGCTTCACTCGTGATAAATTTGACCCTTCTCTGCATGATCTCTGGAATAGATGTGATATGGTTGTTCTTGGCTGGATTCTCAATTATGTTTCTCGTGACGTTGCTAGTAGTATCAAGTATCAAACTAGTGCTCATCTTGGTTGGACTGATCTTAAGACTAGATTTTATAAAAAAAAAAAAAATGGTTCCAGAATTTATCAGATTCATCGGGATATTGTGCTCTGTAAACAAGGTCTCAATGATGCCACCACTTTTTTTTCACTAAGTCGAAGTTTCTCTGGGTTGAATATGATTCCATGTGTCTTTCCCTTTTATCCCTGGTGACCTTTTTCAAAAACACTTGGATCACAAGGAAAACCAACGTCCTTTTCAACTCCTCATGGGATTAAATGACAGTTTCTCTACCATTAGAAGCCAACTACTTCTTCTTGATCCCCTTCATTTTGTGAACCATGTGTACAATATGCTCACTCAGGAAGAGAGCCAACGTGTTGTCACTTTTGATACTTCTTCTTATGGCAATCCTATTTCTGGAAATGTTGGAATCAATTTTGAAAAACCCAGCCCCCACCACCCCCCCCCCCCCCCCCCCAATCCAAACCTTGAATGTGATTTCTGTCATAAAAATGGGCACCTGACTGAGAAATGTTATGCAAAAGGTTGCGATTATTGCAAAAAGAAAGACCATGTTATGGGCATTTGTTTCAAATACAGAGATTTTTTGAAGGGTAAGGGTTCAATATCAAAGGGCAATGCCAGGGATTGGTAGCACTTCTAATGATAACCAAACCCAAACCCAAACCTCTACTGAAAACAACAATGGCCTGGTCACTTTTACTCAAAGCCAATTTGAAAAATTTGTTCAAAATATGGGGCATGACACTTCTTCTACTGCTTCTAGCAACTCTATTCCTCAAAGTGTCCATGCCAACTCTGCTGGTATTTCTTTCTCTGGTATCTCAAATCTTTTAAATACTCATTGGATAATTGAGTCAGGGGCCAGCAATCATATGTGTAATCGTATTGATTGGATTGAGAATTTTAAACAAATTGCTGGTCCCAAAGTTGAATTACCCAATGGTGTGCAGTGCAATGTTTCTGGAATTGGTAACCACTCCATTTTTCAAAACCAGAAAGTTTAGAATGTTTTTTATCTACCTGAATTTGAATATAATCTTCTTTCAGTTTCAAAACTTATCAAAGATCTGAACTGTTATGTTTCTTTCTTTTCTAATTGTGTTATCTTACAGGACCTCTCAAATGGGAGGGTCTTGGGGAGTGGTATAGCTGATTCTGGACTCTATATTTTCAAACCTTCACTGCTGAAGATATCTGTGTGGGATTGAAGTCTTATGCTGACTCTAGCTTGGGTTTATGGCATCTTAGATTGGGACATGCTTCTGCTAAGTCCATTCATTGTATCGATTCTCTTAATTTTCTCTGGAATAAGGGCTCTGATTTTCATACTTGTACTATTTGTCCTCAAGCAAAAATCACTAGACCTAGTTTTCTCTTATCTGATTCTAGGGTTGTGTATAATTTTGATATTGTCCATGCTGATGTTTGGGGACCTCATCATTCTGTTATTCATGATAATAAATTATTTTTTCTTACTCTTGTGGATGATGTCTCCAGAGTTACATGAATGTTTCTGTTACAATTTAAGTCTTATGTCCCTCTTATTTTAAAGAACTTTCTTGCCATGATTGAAAATCGGTTTAAGAAAAGAGTCAAAATGTTTAGATCTGAAAATGGAGGTGAATTTTTTAATGAGCAAGTTCGTTCTGTTTTTAACAATTTGGGGATCATACATCAGTCTAGTTGTTCTTACACCCCTCAACAGAATGGTAGGGTTGAACGTAAGCACAGACACCTATTGGAAGTTGCAAGAGCTTTAAAACCGCAGGCCCATATTCCTAACAAATTTTGGGGAGATTGCATTCTTACCTCCTGCTATTTGATAAATTTAATGCCCACTCCCCTTCTGAATGAAAAATGTCATCTTCAAATTTTAAAAGGCTCCCCTATTTCTATTGATCACTTAAGGGTTTTTGGTTGTTTAGCCATTGCAAAGAATTTACTGGTTTCAGACAAGTTTGCATCTATAGCAATTCCTAGTGTTTTTTTGGCTATTCTGAAACTCAAAAGGGGTACAGATTATATGATTTGCAAAATGATTAATTCTTTGTCAGTAGAGATGTTGTTTTCAGAGAATCTGTATTCCCTTTTGCTCAATAAAAACCTGATTTGTTACCTATCTTCTTTGAGCAACCACCCTCTTTTGATGCCAATGATTTACCTTCTTCTAATTTTCAAAATTCTGAGGCATTCAGAAGAACCTCTCTTCCTGAAAAGGACATTTTTCATGATGATGAACATGCTAATATTTATGAAATTATTCTTGATGATGAAGCCCCTCAGGTTTCTGATATGCCCCTCTTGCCAAATGATGAACCTCTTAAGGTTTCTGATGGGCCTCATCTCCCTCATCCTGATATTTTCAGAACCACCAGGTCTGGTAGAGCAATCAAACCTCCTATATGGCAACAATCTTATGATATGGGAAGTTCCTCCATTCACTACCCTATTCATCACTATATATCTTATAACAAATTTTCTGCCCCATTTTCTGCCTTCTTGTCTTCTATGTTTAAGATTTGTGAACCAATAAATTTCATGGAGGCTTCTAAAGATCCTGGTTGGGTTGATGTTATGCAAGATGAGGTCAATGCCCTTGAAGAAAATGGGACTTCGGAACTGGTTACCCTTCCCTCTGGTAAGACCCCTATTGGTTCAAAGTGGGTTTATTGTATTAAATATAAAGCTGATGGCTCAATTGAAAGATTTAAGGCCAGACTTGTTGCAAAATGATTCAAACAGAAATATGACATTGATTACAATGAAACTTTTTCTCCATTGGCAAAAATGATTCTGTTAGAACAGTCTTGGCCTTAGCTTCTATCAATTCTTGACCTATTTTTCAGATGGATGTTTATAATGTTTTTTTACAAGGGGACCTTTATGAGGCTGTCTACATGTCTGTCCCTCCTGGTTTTGATAAACATGAAAATACTCTTGTTTGTCATTTAAAAAAGTCTCTTTATGGTCTTAAACAAGCCTCTAGACAATGGAACATCAAATTAACTGAGGCTTTGCTTTATGCTGGTTATATACAATACAAACTTGAGTATTCCATGTTTTCTAAATCTGTTGGCAATGATATTGTTATACTCCTTGTTTATGTCGATGATTTACTCATTACTGGTAATAGTTCCACTTTGATCTCTGATTTAAAACTTGTTTTGGAAAATAATTTCAAGATGAAAGACCTTGGTGACTTAAAATACTTTTTAGGTATTGAAGTTGCCAGGTCCTCTGAAGGAATTGTTCTTTCCCAACGCAAGTATGCTTTGGAATTGATTTCTGATCTTGGTCTTTCTGGATGCAAACCTGCTAGCACTCCTATGGAGCTCAATCTTAAACTCACCACAGCAGAGTATGATCAACATTTAAAACTCAACTCTTCTGACTCTGTTCTGGATGATGTGAGCTCCTATAGGAGGCTAATAGGCAAGCTTTTATACTTGACTATGACGAGGCCTGATATTTCTTATGTTGTGCAATATCTGAGTCAATTTTTAAAGGTTCCCAAACAATCTCATTATCAGGCAGCTGTTCATATTGTTCGTTACATTAAGAGTGAACCTGGTAAGGGTATCTTTCTTTCTGCTGCTTCTGCTCCTATTTTATCTGCTTACTGTGACTCTGACTGGGGGAGTGATATTATTCATCGTAAATCTGTGTCTGGTTATATTGTATTCCTTGGTGCTTCCCCAATTTTTTGGATGGTTAAGAAGCAATCTATTGTTTCCCTTTCCTCTGCGGAAGCAGCGTACATTACCATGGGCAAAATATTGACTGAGCTCATTTGGCTTAGCAAGTTTCTTGCTGAGCTTGGTTTTCATCAATCTGAGCCTATTTCCTTATTCTGTGACAACAAGGCTGCCATACAGATTACATCTAACCCTGTGTTTCATGAACGTACCAAACATATTGATATTGCTTGTCATTTTATTCGTGACATGTTTTTGAAGCGTTTTGTGCAGCCCAGGTATGTTCGTTCACAAGATCAGTTGGCAGACTTGTTTACCAAGTCTTTGGTCAGTCATCAGCATCATTTTCTTGCTTCCGGGATTGGTCTGAAGAACATATTCCCAGGAAGTGAGTCTGTGGATCCAGTTGCTGTTGTGAATCAAGCTTGAGGGGGAGTTTCAGTGGTCTTCAAGCTTGAGGGGGAGTTTTGAGGTCTGGAAGTGCTGGTGTTTCAAGCTTGAAGACTTATTTACAGCTTTTATTAGTTCACGGTGTATTTAGTGTATTATGTTGGACCTGTTTTGTTTCTTTGGGGCTATTTTAGTCATTCCTTCTTTTGTGGTGGTTTATTTTGTAATTTGAGACTTTCCCACACTATTTAAGTCTGGGTTCAGGTGGAGAAGGGTCAGATGAAGGAATCCCTTCTAAGAAGTCTGGAAACACTTCTCCTTTTTCTTCGTCTTCGTCGTTTCTAGGGTTTGCTCGTTCTCGTTGATTTCGTTCCAGATCCTTCATCACCATGTTAGATTGATGATCTTAACACTGCCCTCTAGATGGAGGCCACTCCTAAAACCGCTTGTGGGGAAAAAAAAACTAAATGCAACCCAAAATTTGATAGGTCAAGTTAAGATCAAACTATGACATATAAGCCAGCGAGGAGAGGCTCTAGGCTGGATCGAAAAAAATAGTTTAAGAAGAATCGACCCAGCCAGCCAGCCAAAGGCGGCAATTCAACATGATTGACCACCTAGGATACAATATTCAGATCATCCGAAAGGTTATGAGTAGGACTGGACTGGCCCTTAACTCGTCCCTCGTAACTTAAAGGCAATATTATACATGTCTACAAAATCACAATTGTTTGTGTATTTTACATTTCTAATTTGGCACATGCAGTATGAGAAATGATAAACAGTCCGACTCTCATAGTCCCAATATGTTTAGGTGGCATGATCCGTAGCTTTTAGCAACTTACAAAGCAATTAATATGCTAGGCATAGTCAGATCGTAGTCCAACCGTGTATCATTTCTCCGGACAGTAATCCATATGAACAATTTTGGTCCAAACTACATATAGCAAGGTGTAGTTACAAGTTTTTTTTTTTTTTTTTCTCATATAGCAAGGTGTCAGATATAGAATAATTATCACTCGCACCAAATCAACTCGTAAGAAGTAAAATGCTAGTTATTAACATTTTTTTCTTCTTAATGCTGGAACGAAGAATTAGCATAGTCTATTTCATCTTTGAACTAGTTTTAAACTGAAATGCACTTAAATAATTAATTCAACTTAGTTTTCCATCTTAGATATGAACTAACTAAGCTATTTATATTTCTAATAACTAGTTTGATAATAAATCGGATTATAACAAATTTAAACTGATCCGGAATGTTTTAACTATAGAAGCTTAAAGATGCGATGAAGCACAAGAAGAATCCACAAATGTGAAGGTGGAACTAAGGTTCAAGTAAATAAGTGCACAGTAGTTAAAAACTTTTGTTGAGATACTTAAGTTGATTTAAAAATTTAACTTCAAAATATAATTTGTTAAAACAAAAAAATAGACCATATATATGTATGAAATTCGGTAATAAGTATTTTTAAATTTAAAATTAATTCAATTCGGTTAACTAGTAATTTGGCTAAGTTAATTTGGCTAAGTTTAGTAGACATGGGTCTAAACCAATCCAATTTAAGCTAAATACAATTTGATTCATTTGAACGGGTTCTTATGCACAATCTTAGCTCTAACCTGATTAGTTATAATATAAGTAAAAGAAATATATATATATATATAGTTAAGGTACCAGTTTCAAACTCAAATTTAAGTAAGATATACCTAAATAAAGGTACCAAACAGGATATTCTTTTTGTGTAATATGTATTCATGTATTGAACTCCTTATCTTGAACAATAATTATAACTCTCAAGTCAACCATTAAAAATTAAAAGCTTGGCAGTTGAGGTTGATAGACAGATTAACTAACAGAAATAAAGAAGCATTTGGAGGTTTGGTCACACTTTTATCATTGTGAACCACAATAATAGATTCTCCATCATTCTTTTGAAACCATCCTCAAGGGAAGGGACCTACTCTTGTCAGCTTTCATCATCAAAGTCTTAAAGCTTCTGGGTGAAAAGTGAAAACAAACCACCAAGATACCAAATGCTATGCTATGCATATGATCTCCCCATAAAAAAATTAGCACCTAGACATGAGTTTTAGGCATAGGAGACGCATTTCATAAACGGAATTCAGCAGGGCAACAATATTTTCATACTCAGGTGTGTCTGAATTCATACATTAACAGGACATTAAATAACTGCAGTGCATTGTTCTCAAGATTTGACAATGAAACACCAATTCAAGTACCGCCTCATTCATTCATGACAGGCTTGTTCTCATTTGCCTTGGGTCTCTGTTCCCTCGGCTTCTGCTCCTCCATTTTCCTGCAGTGTTAATTAACATGGGACATTGAGAACTAGTACACGGATGAAGACACGTAGCTTCTTCACATTACTAAGAAGTAAAAGCTAAAAGCACCATGCAGCTTTCTTCAGTTATACATAGCTACTATGTAAGGGTCGGTTATCAGAACACCAATTAAAACTTATTAAACTGGAACATACAATTTTGGTGCCTAAGAACCATGTGCCATTTAGGAAATAATGCAAACACCTATGTTGGTATCACTATTTTACTGATGTGCATTAGGGTCTATTCGATTTTTATTGTAAGCAGCTCTAAATGAGAAGGCTATAAGAATGAAACATTAATCTTAAACAAGTAAAACAATAGAGATGATGTGCTAATTCTAGTAGAAGGTCACACAATCAATGTTTCTCTTGTAGTTTTGAATCTGAATGTTAAGTGTTTACCAGCCTTTAGTTTTGCACAAGAAATGCGAGATTTGGTTTGAGCTACAGATCCCGTGAATCAACAGGTATTTGAACACAACCAAAAAACAAACAATAACACGATCTGTAGTACCATCAACGTTCTGTTTTCTTAGGGTCATATCTAGTATGAACAATCATGAACTTATATGAACCCGCATTTAAAACAAACTTCACTACTACATCTGAGAGTTTCCTTTCTAGGGTATAATACTGGTTAAAGGGCACATATATATATATAAAAAAATTCTCAGATCCGGGATGAATCACGAACTACAGACTCCTAATGAGCAAAACGTAACCTGGAAACAGGAAGCAGACAGAGCACCACAATGTTTTATTTTAAGCTAGCACTAGTATCTACCGCAGTTTACCAATAATGATTGTTACACCGAATGAAAATATAAGCTGGCGAATCGATTATTTAATCTATACCACCATTATCCACCTTGATGATATCTCTCTCCAGTCAGCAAACTCATTCATCAAAGTGCTAAGCGAAAGCTACGATATCATGATTCATCCGTCATCCAACGCACTCATTAATTCTAAATCATTTACTAGTTAAAGAAAATAGCACAGCGCAGAATAAGCCTCGACTCTACTAGGATCCAACAAGTAACCCAAATTATAAAAAGCATGGCCATTCTTGTGCACGGAGGAGGAGGAGAGGGGGTAGAGAAAATACCTCTTGTCGGAGGAGCCGCCCTTCTGGCTGAGGAAGGAACGAAAGAGAGGAGAATTGACGTCGTAGATCATCCTTCAGCTCTTCTTCGGTGATTTGAATTTGGAGAACAAACCCTAAAGCTTCGGCAACTTTATTTTCCTACACCTTCGTGAGGAGGTTTCTTTTATATAGTTGTGCTTGGGCCTCCCAGATGCCCTCCCGTTCTCTAATATAAAAAATGTGAAGATCTGGGCTTTCAGCCATCAGAAAATACACGGGTTTCGTTAGACATATTGGTTGGGCTGGACCAGCCCAACTCCCCCCCCCCCCCCCCTCCGGCAGATTATTCAACTTGACATGAATTCCGAGGGGTCCGCTGTTCTGTCGGTTCGATACAAAAAAAAAAAAAAAAAAAAAAACGTCAACTGAAATTTAAAACCCTTCCGCTTCAGGAGAAGCCGCCGCCTGCTACATCTTCTAGACCAACTCCAGTAAAGAAATGAGGGATTTCGAAAAAGAGAATTGATTCTCGAAATGGGAAGAAGAGCTGTCGTCTCTGGAAGAACTCATTCCGTTGACCCAAACCCTTATCACTACAGATCTAGTCGTCGCCTTCGATATCAGAAGTCCTGGTCGGAGCAACCTGTTAGGACGTGTATGTCGGGGCGGTTGGATGTCGACCCGAATGCTCGTCCCATGGGTGAAATCCTTCCTTCTCCTGATCCGTTCTCCCTTTCTCTTCCCGTACTCCGCTTCCTTGTCGACCTGCACGAGGGGTAAGCCGGTGGTGGAACCGGCGACTGATGCTTAAATTAGTACAGTATTCTAAAGAGAGAAGCTAGAGAGAAGGCAGAGCTCAATTGTGTAATAAATCATCAAGTGTCAAATGAGAAGAACTTGGGCACTATATATAGGCATCAAGGGAGATTAAGGTGGTTAATGACGTCGTTAACTCCTAAACATACTTTATTAATAGATAATGAACGGTTAAAACCTTTGTAAGCATGGGAGAGTTCGTGGTATTATGTAAGGATTGGACGTGCAAAATGATGCCGGGTCTCGGCGAGGCGTGACCCGGATGGCGGTCTCCCGGAC
This sequence comes from Clarkia xantiana subsp. parviflora, assembly GCA_036873135.1. Taxonomy (NCBI): domain Eukaryota; kingdom Viridiplantae; phylum Streptophyta; class Magnoliopsida; order Myrtales; family Onagraceae; genus Clarkia; species Clarkia xantiana. Next base: position 37,672,107 of record JAPTYO010000004.1, read on the forward strand.
GTCGCGTACACCCTTTGGTCGGACACATTACGTCGTCTGGGGGTGGTACTGAGGCCCCTGAGATCGGGCAGCTGGTCTGATCTCACTTAGGAGAGATCGGACCAGCTGGACCGATCTCTCCTAAGGGAGATCAGTCCAGCTGGTCCGATCTCCTCTAGGGGAGATGGGACAGCCACGGTTCGAGCGGGTGTTTTTCCTGCCCGAACCGTTCTTTGCTGCGGGTACTGTGTTCGGGTCAATGTTTCGATTTATAATCGAGCGTGGGGTTATCGTGATAGCATAATCCGAGATAGAACGGGTCCAAATTGGGCGTATATCCATCATTTTCCCCCAAGTCAAACAATGGCCTGACCCTTGATTGACTCTATTTTACGATGGGATGAGGCGCTCAATTTGGATCTGTTGTCTTACCTCTTGAAGAGTCAACCATATATCCATAGGCATGTCGCGACGCGTCATTTTTGTCTCCCAAGACAGAGGAAACACAAACATTAGTGTAAACATGTATGTATTCAGACATATATCCAAAAAATATGGGGTATGACAAAAATCATGTCTTCCTATATGTATGTCAAAAAAATGTGAACATGGACAGGGGTATGACGTGATCATGATCATAGATAAGTAAAATTCCAACCCGTGCCGACATGTACGTGCGAGATAATTTCATGTGAAAAAATGTGTCTAATCATGTATAAAAATTCCTAAGTATTACATTCATGATAGGGAGCGGCCGGAAGTCCTTGGCTGCAGCTCACACGGCACCGGCAAGGGAGGGAGGCTCCGGACGGTGCGACACGGCGAGGACTGCTTGGGAAGGCGGCGACATGAGATTTTTCGGAGAGGGGACGGCGGAAATCATATCGGGCAGTGACAAAAGGAGGTTTTCCGGAGGGGACGGCGGTGACTCCATTCCAGCGACGAGAACACTACTCCGGTGATGGCGAGACTCAAATTTTGAACCGGCTATTCGAATTGGCTCGGGTTTTCCGAAGGTTCGACCCTTTTTCCTTTCCGAGTTTATTTTTTATGCCCATACTTCGATTGCCCACGTTCGAGTTGTGACATCTTTCCAATTGCATGAATTTTTTTGTCGAATTGGATGGATAGTTGTTTTACTCGAAGATGACATTTACGTGTGTAGCCTTTACTTGCATGATCATGTTGTTTCCGAGTCGTACGTACGCGGTCGCGGTCGTGGTCGTAGTAGATGTAGTTGTATGTACGTGGCCATTGTTGTATGTACGTGGCTTGTTGGGTCGTTACTTGGTGATCGATATATGACGCGATTGTTGACATGTTGTCGTTTGGCTATTCTTGTGTTGTACGTACTCGGGATGTGTTTTTCCTTGGCGTCTGGTGTGTCGAGTGTTTTTCCTCGTTGGTGTTGTAGGTTTGTATTCGTCGTGGTGCAGGAAGACTCAGACTTTCCAAAGGCGATACATCTTGAGAAGGATGAGTAAGTTCTTCATCCCTTCAGTTCGTCGTACCGTTTTCTTTCCAGATACTAGTTCAGAGTCAGATTCTGAGTCGGACTCTGATTCAGATTCTGAGTCAACTCTTATTCAGATTCTGAGTCGGACTCTGAGTCAGAGTACTTGTCTGAGTCAGAGTCTGTCTCAAGTTTAGAACCTATTGCTGACTTTGAGTTAGGTTCTGTGCCCAGGTCTGGGATCTCGGACTCGGTAGGCTCCGAAAACATGCTGAGGCGGCAAGAGTATTATCTCCATGTAGCATTGGCCGACCTTAGTCCCTTGGATGAGTCCCTGTATCCTTTCCTCCCATCATTGTGATGGTTACCGTATACACTGCTCAGATACGGTCTGGTTTACGCTTTCCTTATTGCGACAATCTCTTGGAGCTTTGTCGATTCTTTTGGATTTCCCCTACCAACTCGTCCCTACCGCCATTCGAGTTTGGGTTGGGTTCCAAGTCTTATGCCACTGGTATTCGTGTAAGTACTCACTCGTCTTGTTCCGATGCTTCTAACGGTTTCAATACAAGAGTGCGGGTGGCATGGCGATCATGGTCACTCGCTACTATCATTTGAAAGATCCCAAGTTTAAGGAATTGGGTTTAGGCGAGGTTGTGTGGAACAATGGCCTTCGTTTCGTGGCTCCCATAAACCGATCTACGGGTCATTGGGATAGACATTATTTCTTCGTCAAGTATCGATACGTCACTTGGCCGATTGTTCGTGCCAGCCGTATGGAAGAGTGGCCTTCTTTTATGGAGTTTTCTTCTCCGGACAAAGAGTCTATGAAGGTCATTTACCGAAGTAATAAGACTAGCTCTTATTGCTCGGTTTCCTGGGTATTCGAGATGGACTTGTTTGAGGCGGGGATTCAGTTGACCCCCCTTCTGAATATTTGGTATGTCGTTAATTATTTTGTTTTTCATTCGCCCCTTTTTGTTTCTCCTTGTAGGTTGGTTTCAAGGAAAATCCTATCATGTGCAGGCAAGTCTCTCCGAGCGCATTGCCTCTAAGAAGAAAACCTCTTCTTGTGCTGTTCCGAAAGTAGTGAAGCCCTCGAAGGCGGGGAGAACAGCTGAGGCCTCTAGTATGTTTTTCTACTTGTTTTTTCTTAATCTATTTCAATATGCTTATAATTGTACCTGTGTTGTCAGAGCGATCACCCTTGGTGACTGAACGAGTCATCGCGGTCAAGACCAAGACGAGGAAGTCTGATTATGAGGTCGGACCCTCGATTGCTAAAAAGAAAAGGGATTCTCCTGCCGATGCTCATTTACCGTCTCCTTCTCGCGATAAAGGGAAGACAGTTGAAGAGGTGACTTATTTGTCTTATAATGGAAAGCGACCTGTAAGGGGTGGCGGAGTTGCTATTGATTTTGATGCGTCTCCTTTATCCCCTGCCCCCCAATCGAGGGTACGAGCTTCAGTGGATGAGCCAAACGGCAACATTTGTGATAACATTGTCGTTATTATCATGGGTGGTGAGTGTATTCTCCTTGATCCGGACGTTGTATCCCTTCTCGAGCAATTGTCCGACACTTAAAATATTGTTCTTCATGTCGGGAACAAAATAGACATTGGAGATGCACAATTTTCGTCCATTTTTTAGTTCAAAGAGAATTTTACCTTTCCCTTTAATTTGGTGTTGGGAAAGATCACCAAAAGTAATGTGCCCGTCGTGTCTTTCATCAAGCTCCGCAAAGAACTCCTTTCTTCCGCACATGTGATTGGAAGCTCCCGTGTCGATGAACTATGTGTTGGACTCCGTCTCCTCCAATTGATTGTATGCCATCAAAAGAACTCTGTCATCGTCAATCTTCTCCGCGAAGTTTGCATTTTCTTCCTCAAAGTCGGTGTTATACCAACATTCTGCTGCATAGTGGCCATATTTTTTTGCAAACATGGCATTGTATATTTGATCTGCTACATCCACTACGACCTCGTCCGCGACCTCGACCACGACCGCGACCTCGACCTGCTCCTCGTCCTCCTGATTCTCCATCGACAGGTTCGTTGGTGGTTGTTGTTCGACCACCTCTTCCTCTCCGTGTTGTGAATCTTCCTCTTTGGAAGCCGCCGCGTGAACCTTGTTTCTTCAACGCAAAGCTTGTAAAGCGTGCTCCAAGGATTTACATTCTCCTCTCTTCGACAGTCGTTGTTCATGGGCTTGTAGAGAACTCATTAATTGCTCGACGGAAATTTCTTCTAGGTCCTTGGATTCTTCAATTGCTACGGCCACAAGGTCGAACTTGGGATCGAGGGATCTCAATATCTTCTCTATGACACGAACGTCTTCTAAATTTTCTCCATTTCTCCGCATTTGATGTGCGATTGAAATGACCCGCGTGAAGTAGTCGAAGATAGATTCCGAGTTTACTTGATGTAGGGATTCAAATTGAGCACGAAGAGCTTGTAGGCGAATTTTCTTTACCTTTTCGACGCCTCCGTACGCCTTTTGGAGTATAACCCACGCTTCGTATGATGTCTTGGCTGGAGCAACTAACTCGAACGTGGCTTCATCAAGACCTTTATATATTGTGAACAAGGCCTTCTTCTCCTTCTTCTGTTGCTCCTTTAATTCTTCATTCTCTTCTTTTGACATTTCAGCCGTCACTTCGCGTTCCTCGAACTCGTTCTCCACGAGCTCCCACACATCAAGCAATCCCAAAAGGGCCTTCATTCGGATACACCATCTATCGTAGTTATCCTTTGTCAATCTCAGCACTTGCATACTTGTCGTTGCCATCGTGATCTTTGAACCTCATTTTGATACCACTTGTTGGTGTATGAAGATGTGTTTGTGTGTGAGAGAGGTGGAGAGGGAATGAGAGAATTTGTTGTTTGTCTACTCAACTTGTTGATTTTCCATTCATCACATCATTTATTTATAGGTACATTAGGAGATTTCCACACACTTCATTTAATGACACTCCCAACTACTTAGTCTTAATGACACATATCCAACTAACTTAGACTTTCTACACTCTTCTACATTAAACAAGTTTACTATTTTCCAACATCACCTTCCCTTCAAATCATCTCCTGATCTCCCCCGATAGACCCTCTGCAGTGATTATCCCACCGCTTCCGTTAAGAGTTAACCGCTATGTTGTTCTTGGAAAAATCACCCAAATAACCACTTTTTGAAACTCAAACACAGAAACAAGGGGAAACTAAGTCCATAACTGAATATAACCAAGGGCTCATCTCTCAGATGCGCCATTTGGGGCGCATCTGAGAGATGCGCCATTTTTCCGCTGGTTAACGGTCAAATCTGTTAACCCATAGCGGCTCAACGGTCAAATATTTGACCGTTGAGTCAAATGGCGCATCTCTCAGATGCGCCATTTACGGCGCATCTGAGAGATGCACCATTCTTGGTGCATTTCTCAGTTGCGCCATTTTCGGAGCATCTGAGAGATGCATTTTTTTGGTCTATAAATACACATCGTAGCCCATTCATTTTTTATTTTGGTTGTTCAAGAGTTTATTGTTTTTGTTGAAGAGTTGAAAAATCAGTCCATTAATTGTTGTACCAATTTATACTAATGTAATATATCTGATTTGCAGTTCATATTTTAGTTAGTTGTACATAGTTATTTCAATGATGACATAGAATAGAATTGCCTGGTACAAGATTTAGATTTTTATGCTTGCCAATATATATATAGTAAGTATGTATGTGGTGATGTGCTAATACACTTTGAGTTGCATTTTTCGGCGCATCTGAGAGATGCATTTTTTTGGTCTATAAATACACATCGCAGCCCATTCATTTTTTCTTTTGGTTGTTCAAGAGTTTATTTTTGAAGAGTTGAAAAATCAGTCCATCAATTGCTGTACCAATTTATACTAAGGTAATATATCTGATTTGCAGTTCATATTTTAGTTAGTTGTACATAGTTATTTCAATGATGTCATAGAATAGTATTGGCTGGTACAAGATTTAGATTTTTATGCTTGCCGATATATATATAGTATGTATGTGGTGATGTGCTAATACACTTTGTAATAATAATCATGTAGGAAAATATGGTGACCCTATGGTTTCGATACGATGGTGAGTGGGATCTTAACGGCGTTAACGTTATGTACAAAAGGGGCAAAAATAGTTTTTATGAAACTAATAGAGACATTACACTTGATAAGGTCGTATTTGTGGCTAAGAGCATGACTCGGTGCCGAGCACCAAATGTTACATTTTTGTGGATATTCTATGGAGAAATGAATACAGTCGGCTCTCAAAGTTATTGGGAGTCCATTTTGTCGTTAGGCATCGAGCAAATTGAACTGGTTCTCATACCAAAATGGGGTGATCGAGCATGTAAGTCTAAATAAAATTTATTCATTAATATTAACAATAATAACTATTGCCTAAATTAATTATATACATTAGAAAATTCTAAGAGGACAACTATAACTTAAAATATTTAAGTGGCTATTAAATTTCAGATCAATCAAATTAACGGTTTCATTTAGAGAACGACCTATAAATTTATACGTAAACTAATTCTACATATATAGAAATTCTAAGTGGTAACTACAAATTAAAATATACAACTAATTATTACCTTTCAAAATTTATCAAATTAACAATTTTATTGATGGATCTATACCTATAGGCAGTAACGGGTATGTAAATTCCTATCAGCATGTAAGTCTAAATAAAATTTATTCATTAATATTAACAATAATAACTATTACCTAAATTAATTATATACATTAGAAAATTTTAAGAGGGCAATATAACTTAAAATATTTAAGTGGCTATTAAATTTCAGACCAATCAAATTAACAGTTTCATTCGGAGAACGACCTGTAAATTTATACGTAAACTAATTCTACATATATAGAAATTCTAAGTGGTAACTACAAATTAAAATATACAACTAATTATTACCTTTCAAAATCTATCAAATATACAATTTTATTGATAGATCTATACCTAGAGGCAGTAACAGGTATGTAAATTCCTATCAGCATGTAAGTCTAAATACAATTTATTCATTAATATTAACAATAATAAATATTACCGTGTCCCAAGTAACATGCTGAGATATATGAGTCGGCTGGTCGTAAAGAAGTGACGGATCTGCTGGTTGCGCCATATCAAAAATCTGACAATCTAAGAATTTTTTGAGAGATTTTGGAGTTGAAAATGAGCTGATGCGCTCTAGATGGCGCACAGCTATATATAGAGAAATTTATGGCGCATCTCTCAGATGCGCCGTAAATGACGCATCTGAGAGATGCGCCATTTGACTCAACGGTCAAATATTTAACTGTTGAACCGCTAAAAAAGGCTCATCTCTCAGATGCGCCCAAAATGGTGCATCTGGAGTTGCGCAATTTGACTCAACGGTCAAATATTTGACCGTTGAGCCGCTATGGGTTAACGGTCAAATTTTTTACCGTTAACCAGCGGAAAAAAATGGCGCATCTATCAGATTCGCCCCAAATGGTGCATCTCTTAGATGCGCCCTTGGGCATATTCAGTTATGGACTTAGTTTTCCCTTGTTTTTGTGTTTAAGTTTCAAAAAGTGGTTATTTGAGTGATTTTTCCTATGTTCTTGCTCTCTCGTCCGACCCATGAGTCTGGTTGGGACCCTGACGCAATTTGGCCAGTTGGGTCATCTTGATTTCTGTATAAAGGCTCCGTATCTGGGACCGTATCTTGTTTAGGAGCTTGACTGGAGTTGTTTCCATGAAAGGTGGTAGGTTGGTCTGGTGGACTTGACTTGCTTATTTAGCGGAGACTCTAGATTTCTGCTTCCTGATTCTGCTGCTATCTGCTGGTAATTAGTATGTTGATTAGATTCACCATTACCACCTTCTGCTGAGTAATAACCAGATTCTATGATAATATAAGTTAAATTGTTTTTCTTACTAATTACTACTGGAAGTTGGCTCATTTCCATCTGATTTTGGGGTTGATCGTCGTTTGTACTTATTAGGTTATGTCTTGGTTACGTGATTACCCACTTTTTATGAATGTTGTTCAGTATACACAACTTGCTATTTGGTTGGTGGTTTAGCATACCATATAGTTTGTAGGGTTAATAACTAAAAAACTGTCCAAGGTTTACCCTATGTTAAAATTAGGTGTCTGAAGTTTGAAATGTTAAAATGGACTGTCCCAAGTTTCATTTTTGTTGAAATTTGGTGTATCGGTGTGATGACTTTAGAGAAGTCAATTCGGACGAAACTGTCTGTCAAATTCGAGCTCTCATACACACTCCCTTCTCGTTATCTTGCCGGGACCGTCACCTAAAAAGTTGGTCATATCCGGGCAAGTAAATCTTGCTCTATTGTCCTTGGAAAATGGCTCTACACCACTCTTCTAGAAACTTTTTTTTAATGTTCAATTTTTAGGTGAAATTTGACGATTTTGTGAAAAGTAAAGATTGATTGATTATGAGTGGGTTGGTGAGTTGATGAAAATGATTGAATGAAGATGAAAAGACGCACAAAGACACCAAATTTCAACAAAAATGAAACTTGGGACAGTCCATTTTAACATTTCAAACTTCAGACACCTAATTTTAACATAGGGTAAACCTTGGACAGTTTTTTAGTTATTAACCCTAGTTTGTAAGTTGAGAACCACGTGATGCTGCACAGAGTTTAGAGAAGAGATGTTTTAGACTTTTAGTTGCCTAACCTTGGAAGTCATAGCTGAATTGATGACATCATATCGTGTTTTGCTGTCAAAGAGATACCATTGGTTGCATAGTTATCTTAGGCGAATTCAAATAGATCTTTCTTTTTCATAGCATTTCTAATTTTCTCTCTGTAGTTCATAATTTCAGTGCAGAAAAATATAAGGGTTTCCTCAAGCATTGATATATCTCAATGCTAAGTTTTAACACTGATGGGTTGGGTTTACTGGTAAAGGTTTTATCTTTAAATTCTGTTGTAGTTTTACGAATGAATAAATTTTGTGCTCTCATGTAGCTTTATAATGGTTGTTCTTCTTTTCTTGTACCCGAGCAGCAGACAAAGCATCAAATTACCTGCTAAATCAACTTTCTTATGGTGAGCTTAAGGCGGCGCAAAGTTTTGGGGCTCTGTTCTGGTAAGTTATAATATTTTTCCTTGTTTTTCAGTAGCAATAAAGGAAGCGTTGTCTATCAATATTTTGATAACATTAATTTGGCAAAACTATTTTACTGTATTTTCTTCGACAATTATATGTATCATCATGAATCATGACATTTTAGAGTATAATATATAATCCTTTGTCCACTATACATCGCATATTTTCTTTGTTCACTACATATGGTAATAGTTTATTTACTGAAACTTGACAAAAACATGAAATGGCAAGCTGCAATTAAAGTTTACAAAAAACAAATACATCTTGGAACAGTTGGTTCACAAGTAGATGCCGCTCATCTTTACGACAGGTATAAATGTCATTAAAGACTAAAGATTTGCACGTGATTGTTATTAGATATGTTTCTCTTGCTATTGCTATAACTTGGTGGATCATGGCAGCGTCAACTTATAATTTGTAGCTCTGAATCATAATCTGCAATTTTGTTTTCATAGCTTCAAATAATTAGGTGTAGAGTGTTAATTTCACTCAAATATTCAAACTATAAACTAAGAGATCAGCATTATAGATGATTCTGCAATCCAGAATGTGGTTAAATGATTCAAACTTGTTTTATAATCACTTATGTTTTGACCCAATGTGATTAAATGATAATAAAATGACAGTTTTACCATTATATTCAATCAATTCAAGTATTCTTTATTATGTTTACCGTTTTCTCATCAAACTTATCAAAAAATTTCATAAATAAAATCAAGCTTTTTTAAAAAAAATTCAGACACCGGTTTGGAATCGTAATCTTAGCTAGGAATATTATAGAGTAACTCCACGTTATACATGTTGAAAAAAAAAATTTTGGGCTTTGTTTTATTTAAACTATATTTAAGCTAATTTTTGGGCTATTTTGAATGGTTTTACTCAAGCCCACTCAAGCCCAATTTTTTGTGTGAATGAAAATGGGGAAATTTTGTACCACATCGAGTACTTTAACCATCCTCCCCCCTTCTCCTCTCCTATATAAAGGAGCCTCCCATTCACTTTTTTGGAGAATGAAAAAATGAGATCTCTTCATTTTGGTTGAGTATCCAATTTTTTCGGAATCCATATTTTTGGAATCCAAGTTATATTTTTCTCCTCATCTGTTCTTCGTGTTGACGAATTGCAGAGTTCTTCTTAGGTTGATTTCGACTTATGTTGTGTTCAACATTTCTAGTTGTTTTTAGCCGTTGTCGTCGGCTTTCCTGTTCTTTGTTTGAGTTCAGGTATTGGGTTCGGTTCGGTCGAACGTGTTGCATGCATAACACGATTCGATGACACTGTTGAATCCTGGGAGGTGATCGCCCCTTATATAAACCCCTTTGCATAACCCGAGGGTGGGGAGGGGCGAAATTGTCTTAAAGGAGACTGTGATTAGCACGGGCCTCATTATAAAAAAAGGTGTTCGTTTTCGTGTAGAACTTTACGTACAATTTCGGTGTTGCCTATATCTTGCATGTTAATTGGATGAATTACTTGTAAGTAACCGAGATTTGACTAATTGCATTTGGGTCCTTGGACTTTATAAATTTGCATATTTATCCTCAATATTTCCAACAATCTTAAGGCAATTTATTTGTTGGTTTTATAAGAGGATGCTTAATTGAATTTTGAGATTCAATTTTTTGGAGAAAATTATTTATTCTCTAAAGTTCACAAATATTGTCGAACAATGATGTTGAAAATGTGAACATGCTCGAGAGCACATGCGACTGATAAAATCGCCAAGGCCATTTAGGTCGTCGAGACTAGTAAAGTCGTCAAAAGTCGTTGAGGCTATTAGGACCGGTGAGGTCGCTAAGTCGTTGAGACTACTATGAAAAATCGAAATGGTCAAGGTTGTGGATTCTGTTAAGGCATCCGAAATTGAAATGTTTGCTAAGGTGGCTTTGGTCACCATACCCATTTTAGCCGTTGAGGCTTACAGGGTCGTTGAATCCATTATTGAAAATGAGATTAAGAAATCGGTTAAAGCCGATTTAGTGTGTATGACAACTATTATAGAATTTTATTTCATTGTCTAAAACAATGATTATTACATTTGATATAAATGTACGTGTGAATCAACGAATCGATTGCACACCCCTGAATCTTGGCACGTATGTACGCCGTGATATGTGTACATGAGTGTTTACTCAGAAGGTTAGCTCCGTGTGGGTTTGGTTTTTTCAAAACCGAAATTAACCGTGTCCAGGTTTATTTTCTGTCCAACAGAGAAAAAAAAATTAATTTGATTTTTGTAATTGAAGTGATTAAACTTAATTACTGAAATCAGAAATTCAAATCGTTATTTGAATTTTAGTAATTTGAATTTGATGTCCCGGATTACTATTGTGGGGTCGAGTACGAACCACTCGGACTTCTTAAAAAAAATCTCAAGGAGTTGGTCATAGGTCCAATGTTTGAACGCTACTCAATGAGAATGTAGCTAACACTTGGCGGACAACTCTAAAATTGGTAAAGCCCACCATCTTCACGATGTGGTCTATAAATGTTATTATTCTAACGAGTGATGCTATCTCATATACCGACGCCTTGATTAGCGAGGTTGGACACTCGTTTAGGCCGCCGTCTATAATGCAGGGAAAGTCGTCGAGACTTACTTCAGAAGTTGAAGTCAAAAGATGGAATTCTTTTTGACAATTTTGAAAAAAAAATGAAAAAAATGAGGAGAAAGCGTCCCTATTGGGAGCACTCGAAATCGTCAAAATAACTGTACGTTAAATACAGATAGACGACAAATTTGATTGGATGAAGTTGAATTACTTTAAGTGTAATGGCCGTAGTGCCTGAAGTAAACATGAATAAAAATGTTTTTGCATTGGCGTAGTCCCTATAGTGAACATGAGATAAGAATGTTCCTTCTTGTGCTAAATTTGTGGCACAATAATTTAGAACATGTTAATTACGATACCTTGCAAAGGTTATCTAACATGGTTCATATTCATAAAATCAAAATAGATCAAGAACTTAAATGTGAAGTTTGCGTTGAAGCGAAACTTATTCGCTCGAAAGGATTACCGAACTTCTTGGTCTAAATACATAGCGATGTTTGTGACTTAATATATGTCCAAGCGCGAGGCGGAAAATAAGTACTTCATTACTTTCGTAGATGATAGTACGAAATATTGCTGTGTATACTTGATGAAGGAAAAGATGAAACAATTAAAAAATTCATGGTTTACAAATAAAAACTTCAACTAAATAATTAATTGTTTTCACAATGAGAAATGCGGCAACAATTATTCTCTGTTTAAAGAATGTTGACTTAAACACGATTTAATTCGTGAAGTCATTGCACCGCATAAAACCCCGATTTAGTTGGGTCGCGGTTTCGATCCAACCGAGCAATGTTTTCCAGTTTATTTTTTTTGGACTGATTAGTATTAATAACGTTGCCGACGGTCAATGTTTTGGCTTAGTGGGTGAATGGATTGTCATTAGGCATGCATTAGATAAAAATATGAATCCAACCGCAACATTTCCTTTAAAAAAACATGTTGTTTTGGCACTTGCGGTGCAACATGTTGAGTCCTTTTATTGGTCTGAGGATCATACCGTTTGAGAAACGCAACGGTCTAATGGCCAAATTTGATCTCATATTGGTTTTAAAAAAAAATGTTGATCTGTTGATCGTCTGAGGATCTACAAGATAAAAGGATGATCCGAGGATCAATGATGATGTGGTTGAGAATTAGTAATAACTTTATACCCAACTCGTGTGTTAACACGTTAAATTTTCTAGAAGAAATTAAATAATATGGTTGAGACCATGTTTATTTTTGAGTTATGATTAATATGGGTAGCTATTTTAACTAGCAATTACCTTTTGAATAAGGTAACCCATAAAAAGGAAGATAAACTCTGTTTGAGTTGTGCTTTCAAATGTGGGGGGTGTCTTGCTAAAAGTTATGATTCCTCTACGCAAAAGGCGCATACATGCCCTAAACTGTTGATTGCATTTTCATAAGGTATGCTCAGAACAGTAATGAGTATCAGTTTCTTCGATTTGAATCGAAAGTGTCGAATAAAAACAAAGATACGTTAATGTAATCGATAAATGCATATTTCTTTGGAAAATGTATTTTTGGCTAAGTCTAGAGGAGAGGCAAGCATATGAGACTATAGAGGAAAAATAGTCAAGACCGAGAACATGGAGGGCATGTTGAGGTCGAGCCCATGATGAGTAAAAAGGCGAGGATTGAAAAATCCTATGGTCCAGTTTTCTGACCTATATGCTTGAAGTCGAACCTTAGACTTATCACGAAGACGTAAACTCTTCTGAGAGACCTCTATGAAAAGAGGCAATCAATAGTGAAATTGAGTCCATCTTGCAGAACCACACTTGAGAGCTGGTGGATCTTCCTCCCGGAGACAAACTGTTAGGCTACAAGTGGATATTTAAACGTAAAATGAAAGAACATGGATCAATTGATAATTACAAAGCTTGACTTGTCATAAAAGACTATAGACAAAAAGGAAGGATTTGATTATTTTGATACATTTTCTCCAGTAATTAGAATCACATTCATAAGGATGGTGCTTGCGATTGCAGCCTTGCAAATTCTAGAAGTACATCAAATGGATATGAAAACAACTTTCATACATGGAGATTTAGATGAAGAAATCTACATGGAACAACCTGAGGGTTTCTCTGCGCGAGAGGAGGAAAAGAAAGTCTGTAAGCTTGTCAAATCTTTGTATGGTCTAAATCAGGCGCCTAAACAATGACCTTATAAATTTGACAGCGTTTTTTATTGGAGAAATATTTCAAAATAAATAAGTATGACAACGTTTTACGTTGATAACATGCTAATCGTTGGAAGTAGCGATGATGTAGTCCGGTCAGCTGGACGTAAGTTGAATTTGAGTATTGACATGAATGATATGAGCCTTGCAGTTGTGATCTTTGGAATTAAACGTTGTCGGAAGGACTCATTCTAAGTCAAACTCATTATATTGACAAGATTTTGGATAAATTCAACAAAGATGACAAGAACGTGGTCACTACTCTAATAGATACGAGTATGTATTTTTCAAAGAACAATGGATAATGTTTTTCCCAAATTGAGTACGCTCGGATTATTGGAAGTGTCATGTACTTAATCTCATGCACTAGACCAGATATCGCTCACGTTGTAAGTGTATTGAGTCGATATACGAGTAACCCTAGTTTTGTCCATTAGAACGGGGTAATCAGGGTACCTTGGTATCTGAGACATATTCGTAATCATGGTCTACACAAAGAGATATCCTTATGTGATAGAATGTTATAGTGATGCAAAATGGATATCCGATTAGACACTACCACCTTGAGTATAAGGGGTTACGTATTAACCTTACGAGGTGCAACAGTGTCGTAGAAAATCCTCAAAACAAACAATCATAGCCAGATCGACGATCAAGTCTGAGCTATTGTACTGGAGAAATGTGCCGAAGATGCAGAATGGCTATGTCATTTTCTCGAGGATTTTACTAATTGGCCAAAACCTGTGTGTTGGATCACGGTTGGAACTCCGGTAGGTTCTTAACGGAAATCCGAACTCCTTCGCTCCAAGTAATCCTGCAAGAAGGGGATAGACCGGGCGGTGACCCAGAATCCCTCTCCGATGCTTAAATGAGTATCTCGATCACTGGTAAGCAAAATCTGTATGTAAGTCAACATAATAATCCTGAGGTAACTCCTTCCTTTATATAGGAGAGGGGTTACCTCAGTTACCTGATGAGCAACTGCCACGTTCCCTGTATCTCGGCCCATTAGCCCACGTTCCGTCTTTTCAGGCCACTTTCCCACTACGCTGGTAGTGGGCGTGTTTCTCGGCCTCATCCTCTGGTGGCAAGTCCCGACAAATGTCGGGGACTCCAGAGTTATCTCCTTTGGTCACCGCTCGGGGCCCCTCGTCATCGAGACAGGGCCTATATTCTCAGGGATTCAGCATCGGGGCCTACTTAAAGGCATATCGTCGGGGCCTGCTCAAAGACATATCATCGGGAGCGTCCAGCTCCTATGTCGGGACCGACCTTGTCGGGACTTCCCGTATTGGCCCTCCAGGCCTCTTTCAGAGCCCAATGGGCCTATTTCGCTGTTTGCTCCGTTTACTCGTCGTCAATTGGGCCTAACGGCTATGTCGGAACCCATCATTTGCCCCCAAGACATGAGGGACTTATAGTTCGTCGTGTCTTCCAGTTCCAGACCTCCCGATTTCGGCATCGGAGGCTTTCGACTTCTCGAAAAATATTTTGAAGCAGATCTCCTCCTCCAAGATTCCCCGATGTTATGAGGATAACCACCGAATCCGAAGAGATTTCTCGGTTACTCAACTATTAAATGCAGCAGGTGACGAAGCGACGGTTTTGGCACCCGTGCCTGATTTTTCTGAAAAAGCACTTTATAGCCGTTTTGTCCCTAGTGTTTCGACGATTCAGATTGAGGCGTTTTATCTTCAACGGCTCGGATTGAAACGTCTCTTTGGCTGTCCTCTCTCCTATAAAACCCCAAATCTTGGCACTATTCAGTTCTTCTTTACCGTTTCCTTCTCTGTATTTTCAAAAGCTTGAGTTCTCCTTTCCTTCTCTGATCAACACTCCGGCGACCAGAATCTCCGACCATCACGATCATCCTTTCTCCACCGAGTCAACATGTCTGGTAAGATTTTCTCCTTCGATTCCGAAGAGACTTGTTAGCATAGTTTTTCCTTTAAATCTCAGTTAATTTACTCGAACTTTTACGGAAATCGACTGTGCCTTTTCTTGCTCTGATTACTTTCCAGACGGTGAATCCAGTTCCGGGGGGAGGAAGCCCTTCAACTTCGATTATGCAGCCAATGAGATTTCCAACACTGCCTATGATGCAGCTCTCCGGGAGGGGTGCATTACTTCCACCTGGGAGCCTCGCTTCCCTTTTCCTTGGCCCCGCGTCCCGGGTGACCCTGAGGTCACTCGTCCCCGGGAAGGGGAGGTATTTGTCTCCACCGGGCAAATATCGGCAG
The DNA here is from genome assembly GCA_036873135.1 of Clarkia xantiana subsp. parviflora. Taxonomy (NCBI): domain Eukaryota; kingdom Viridiplantae; phylum Streptophyta; class Magnoliopsida; order Myrtales; family Onagraceae; genus Clarkia; species Clarkia xantiana. Next base: position 37,687,664 of record JAPTYO010000004.1, read on the forward strand.
GGATCCGATTCCCCTTCTATGGGGACATAGTCGAGATGTGTACATATTACAAGACACATCCGACTACTTTCTCCCCCCACGCCATCCGCGTGTGGAATGCCTTCCGCGTCCTTTGCTTCCGTCAACAGTGGCCCTATAGCCTCCAACTCTTCCGAACCTTCTATGGGCTGAAGTGCAATGATGCCGGAGTCTGCGCCTTCTACCCGCGGATGCCTAAGTGGAGCAAGGTGCAGCTTTCTCGGTACAGCTAGAATAATGACACCTGGAAGGTTGCTTAGGGTCGGGGGATTATCACTGACTCAGGTCCCGACAACAGCGGCTGGAAGAGGAGTTATTTCTCCATCCGCAACAGCTCCATCCCATGGCCCCGATGGGAGGTTGTGGCGGACCCTGCTCCCGCTTTCCACACTTATTCCGAGGAGGATTTCCAGATTCTCCACTGCGCGAAGGGCCAAGCACTCTTGATGGATGTCAGGTCGGCGGCTGGAGCCACGATATTCGGGGCGTACTTCTGGCACGCCTCACAGGATCGAACTAGCATCGTTTCTTCCTTGTTCATCGAGGGCCAGTAATAGCTCAGGTTCAACACCTTCCTTACGATGGATCGGGCATCTTCGTGACAGGCCAAGTATCCTTCGTGCACCTCCCTGAGGATCCGACTTGTATCGGGCTAAGCCACACATTTCAGGTAAGGAGTTGAATGCCCCTTTTTGTACAGCTGGTTGTCCACCATCACATAATTGGGCGCGATTCGGTGTAATTTGCCAGTTGCTGATTCATCATCGGGGACTGCCCCCGTAGTCAGATACGCGACTATCGGGGTCATCCAAGTAGGCTCCTCTGGTCCGGTTTCGATGGCGCATACCTCCGATTGATCGGTGGTTGACAGGATTACCTTCTCCAAGAAATACACCTTCCGACTTTCATCGAGGGGTGCCCCCAAGGCGAACTTGCTCAAGGCATCTGCTTCCGCATTCTCCTCCCTCGGGATCGCCTCAATGTCGAAGTTCTTGAAACTTTCCTTCAAGGTTTGCACCTCCCGAAGGTACTTTCTCATCGTCGGGCTCTTTGCTTCATATCGCCCCTGAACTTGGTTCACAATCAGGCTAGCGTCGCACTTCACCTTTAAGTGACCAACTCCCGTTCCTTTGGCAATCTTGAGGCCTGTGATGAGAGCCTCGTATTCAGCTTCATTGTTGGTGGCCCTGAACGTCAAGGCCAAGGCATATCGAAGGGGCTCGCCTCCGTCTGGCGGTATAAGTACGAACCCTGCTCCCGATCCTTCTGAATTTGAGGATCCATCGGTATACATCTCCCACGTATTTTCGTTATCGAGCTGTTCTGACTGTTCTGTTATCGGGACCTCCATAGTTGCCCCCTCTACAGGTCCCGCTTCTTCTAGATCGGGGGCTGTAGACTCAACTATGAAATCTGCCAACGCCTGGCCCTTAATAGCCGTTCTCGGAGCAAAGTGAATGCGGAACTCACTAAGCTCGACCGCCCATTTCACTAATATCCCCGACGCATCAGGTCGGTTCAAAAAAATACTTTAATGGCTGATTCGTCAAAACAGTAATCTCATGCGTGTGGAAGTAAGGCCTCAGCTTCCGAGCCGTAACAATCAACGCATAGAGATACTTCTCAACGGCGGGATAATTCATTTCAGATTTGGCGAGTGCCTTGCTTACATAATAGACGGGGACTTGGCTACCCTTTACAACTTTCACTAAGACAGAACTAACAGCAAATTCAGAAACAGCCAAATACAGATAGAGTGGCTCGCCTGGGATGGGCTTCGCCAGCGGCGGGAGGGTGCGGAGGTGCTGCTTGAGTGCCTGGAACGCCTCTTCACACTTTGCCGTCCACTCAAACTTCTTGTTGGCCCTCAATACTTCAAAAAACGGCATGGATCGGTCGCTTGCCTTGTACAGGAAGCGATTCATCGCGGCCAACCGGCCATTCAGCACCTGTACCTCCCGATGGTTAATCGGAGACTTCATCTCCTCGATCGCGTTCAGCTTCTCGGGGTTCACCTTGATTCCTCTCTGGCTCACCATGAAGCCCAGGAACTTCCCTGAGTGCACTCCGAAGGCACACTTGGTCGGGTTCAAGCGAACCTGATGAAGCCTCATCCGCTCGAACGATGTGGCTAAGTTGTGAACATGGTCCTTGGCCTGTCAGGACTTCACCAGCATATCGTCCACATAGGCCTCCATTGTTTTCCCCAGCATATCCCCGAACAGCTTGTTCACCATCCTCTGATAAGTTGCCCCTGCATTGATCAGTCCAAACGGCATAACATCATAATGATAGATGTCACTATCAGCATAAAAAGCAGTGTGGGAGGCATCTTCCTTGGACATTTTGATCTGGTTGTAGCCAGAGTAGGCGTCCATGAAGCTCAACAACTCATGTCCCGATGTGGAATCCACCAGCTGTTCGATCCTCGGGAGGGGATAGCAATCCTTCGGGCATGCTTTGTTCAGGTCGCGGAAGTCAACACACATCTGCCACTTGTCGTTGCTCTTCTTCACCAGGACTGGGTTGGCGACCCAGGTCTGGAATCGGAGTTCCTTGATAAACCCAGCATCGAGCAGCCTGCCTACCTCTTGCTGGATCGCGATCTTCTTGTCGGCACCCATCGGGCGCCTTCTCTGTGTGAACGGCTTGACCGCGGGGTCAATCCTCAGCTCGTGAGTAATCACGTCGGGGCTGATTCCTGACATGTCACTCGGGGACCAGGCAAACAGCTCCTTGAATTCCTTCAGCAGGTCGATCAATTCTCGGGCCATCTCCTCGGTCAGAGCGGACCCGATTTTCACCTTCCTCTGAGGTCCGTCAATCTCGACCTCCTTCAAATCTTCCATCGAGGCGGGACGCCCAAACTCCTCTCGGGGATCGGCGTCAGTCTGGAAAACAGTCATAGCCTCCCGATTCCTCCTTCGGGTGGCATTGACATAGCACCTCCTGGACGCTATCTGATCGCCTTGGACCTCCCCGATTCCGTGGTCAGTCGGGAACTTCAGTTTCTGATGGACAGTTGAGGCATTTGCCCCCAGCGGGTTGATGGTCGTCCTCCCGATGATGGCGTTGTAGGTTCCCGCAGACTCGACCACCACGAACTCTACGTTCCTCTTCTCCGACTTCCAGCCACTCCCGAACTCGACCGGTAGGGTGATCACCCCCACTGGGTAAGAGGTAGAGCCAGAAAATCCGACCATCGGGAAGCCCGCAGGCTTCAAGTCCTTCTTGGTTTTCCCCATGGCCTGCAATGCGTCCATGAACGGAATATCGGAGGAGCTCCCTCCATCAATCAGGATCCGCTTCATCTCATACCCGTCCACGTTCAGGGTCATGACCAAAGCGTCATCGTGTGGGGTCTCCACACCTATCAGGTCTTCCGCTGAAATGGGAATCACCATTTCCTCTTTCGGGGTCCAATTTCGGGCCCTCTTGCCCAGTACCACAGCGATGGGAATCCGAGAAGCATATACCTCCCGAGCTGCCGTGGTATCTCCTCCCGCAGCAAGTCCTCCATGAATCACATTAATGGTTCCCCGCTTCTCCTTGCGGGCATTGGAAGACTCTGGCTTATCCTTCTTCGGGGATCAACCGCGGGATCGGGAACGGGACCGCGATCGGGAACGGCTCCGTCGCCCAGCCACAAATTCTTTGAGCTTCCCCTTCTGGATCAGCTTCTCAATTTCCTTCTTCAGCTCCCGACAATGGTCAGTGTCGTGACCGTGGGCGCGATGGAAACGGCAATACCGATCGGCGCGGGCTCCCATGAACTCTCCATCCTTCTTCGGGGGGTACTTGGCGATACCCTGCCGGTCCATCACTGCTAACACAGCACCCATGGAGCAAATGAGAGGAGTGTAACAGTCCTCCCGCTTGCCCGACTTCGAAGGACGCTTGTCTTCCCTCCGATCGGAGCGGCCTCGACCCCGACTATTGTCAGGTTTGTCTTTCCTCCTGCGATCATCTGATTGCTTCCCCTTGTTTTTCTTCGGAGGATCGAGGTCTCCGGCAGCTATTTTCGACTCCTGCACGTCGATTTGCTGCTTCACCCTCTTCTGCAGCGCCTCCATGTTCCACACAGCCTTCTCAGCCACGCTGTGCATCAGGTCGAAACCATATGGTATTGTAAGGTTCCGAATGAAGGTGCGGATGGTTTCTCCCTCCGACATCTCCTCATCAATCTCGGCCACGCTGGCAGTGTACCTCTGGTAATAGTGCGCCAGTGACTCGTCGGGCCTTTGTACCACCTCAGTCAGGGACCTCGCGCTTTTCAGGAGGCGTCGGCGGCCCTGGTACTACTGGATGAAACGATCATGCATCTGGGTCCAGCTAGAGATGCATCCTGGAGGAAGGCTAAAGAACCAGGTCAGGGCCCTCTCACCAATTGTACCAGGGAATAAAACGCACACTATGTCGTCATTCGGGGCTCTGCCTAGACAAGCCATGAGATGCTTCTGGACATGGCGGACTGGATCCCCCTCGCCATCGTACTCCTTGATTGTCGAGATGCCCAGCCCTGGCGGGGCAGTGGTGTTCACCAATCGGGGAACGAAGGGGTGAGTGGATCGGTCCCTCAGTTCCGACATCATCTTCTTCTAGTCTCCCATGCAAATGTTCACGATCTTCACTACTTGATCGGGGGTGATAGGGCCATTGAGAGGAATGGTCCTATGTTGCTCCGGCCCAGGCCCATTGACCATGAACTGCTCCGATGGAGCGGGCTCCTTACTCTTGTCCTGGGGTTCGGGTTGGGCCTCCTGCCCGTCCCGATTCTCCATCGGCGGAGGCGGAGGCAACTCCTCCTCCTGCTTCTTGGCGGCCTCTCTCCGGTCTAAGAGAGCCTCCATAGCTTCCAAAAATACGGGCATTGCATCCATCACAGCCTTTGCCACGTCCGGCTTTGCAGGTGCATCTTGGTCCCTTCTTGGGATCTCTTCCCGGCTCTCCGACGAGTTTCGAAGGGAATCATCACGACCATCATGATGCCCCCCCTGTTTGAGAAACAGCAGGGGAGGATCATTCCGATCAACAGTGCGCTCCGGCGGCCTTGAATTCAGAGTTCCAGCAGGGCGGCGGGAACCGCCGGATTGTCCTTGTCTCTTCTTTTGCTTGCCAGCCATCGAACGGGTAGAAGTCATATTTGATGCGTTCCCACAGACGGCGCCAATGTTGGATCACGGTTGGAACTCCGGTAGGTTCTTGACGGAAATCCGAACTCCTTCGCTCCAAGTAATCCTGCAAGAAGGGGATAGACCGGGCGGTGACCCAGAATCCCCCTCCGATGCTTAAATGAGTATCTCGATCACTGGTAAGCAAAATTTGTATGTAAGTCAACGTAATAATCCTGAGGTAACTCCTTCCTTTATATAGGGGAGGGGTTACCTCAGTTACCTAATGAGAAACTGCCACGTTCCGTGTATCTCGGCCCATTAGCCCACGTTCCGTCTTTTCAGGCCACTTTCCCACTACGCTGGTAGTGGGCGTGTTTCTCGGCCTCATCCTCTTGTGGCAAGTCCCGACGGATGTCGGGGACTCCAGAGTTATCTCCTTTGGTCACCGCTCGGGCCCCTCGTCATCGGGACAGGGCCTATATTCTCAGGGATTCAGCATCGGGGCCTACTTAAAGGCATATCGTCGGGGCCTACTCAAAGGCATATCATCGGGAGCGTCCAGCTCCTATGTCGGGACCGACCTTGTCGGGACTTCCCGTATTGGCCCTCCAGGCCTCTTTCAGAGCCCAATGGGCCTATTTCGCCGATTGCTCCGTTTACTCGTCGTCAATTGGGCCTAACGGCTATGTCGGAACCCATTACTGTGTTAGAGCAAAGATTGATGAGTTTGTTTTGGTTTAATCCAAATTAAATATAATCTAATGAAATGTTGAAGATTTTCTTTAAGAGACAAGGTTAAAGCAGAAATAAGTGGTGCACCCCCCATTTGGCATGAAAACATTTGTTAAAGGTTGGGAAATGAGACACTTTGCGAAGCTGTTGTCCACAAAAGAATCAATCTAAATTTAGATGTTGCATTGACAAAATTATTCCGGCAGGAAATGATAGTATGAGGACTTTGTTGGTTTGAGAACATTGATGCAACGTTGCGATGATCAATCTGTATAACACAGTATAACCTGCATAATTGAATGTTTAGACATATACGTCATAATTCCATTAGACAGTTGCTCTCAAATATATTTATTGTGCCCGATATCGTAAAGTCGGCAGATAAATAGCGGATCCGCTACCCGAAAGGGTTAAACAGAGAGTTATTTGGCCAAGCATCGAAGGGAATAGGGCTAAAGCCCGTGTAGGAAATGCTCTTGAGAAGGAAAACCCAACCATGATGACTGGAGATCCCAAGAACTTGGTTCAATGGGACAACCTAATCACAAGAGTGAGTGTGATCACTGTGGGGGTCAAACCCCGAGCCCATTCCAATGATGCATACAGTGATGGAGCTAAGGTTAAGTTTTAGCTTGTGTCGACCTTCAAACATCGGTTAAACCGAGCATAGTAATTGCAAATTACTTAATTGAAATCACACTTTATGCAAAACTTTTAATGATTCGTAAGGAGAACTCATAGTCGTGATGATGCTCTTGAGACATTGAATCACCTATGCGAGTGAGAAGTGGGGGTCGCTTCGAAAGGAATTGTTGAGGGCGCAATTCTTAGAAACGCTTGCAGAACCAGGCGAGTGATCCAGGGCCTAGGGATCACAGGGCGTGAACCGAACCATACTAGGAAGGTACCTGTGTGGTTTATGTCATCATCTACACCAACGATAATCGGTTCAAGGACATCGTGTCTACCGACCAGTCAGTAGAGAAGGCATGATCTCACAAGGGATAGGTTCAAAGGGGTTACCCCTACCTATCCTTTGCAGGTATTGACCGTTGAACTCAAAATTCGTGTCTATATTTCCAATTTCCATTCATGTGGGGGATTGTTGAAAAAAAAAATTGGGCTTTGTTTTATTTAAACTATATTTAAGCTAATTTTTGGGCTATTTTGAATGGTTTTACTCAAGCCCAATTTTTTGTGTGAATGAAAATGGAGAAATTTTGTACCACATAGAGTACTTTAACCATCATCATCCCTTCTCCTCTCCTATATAAAGGAGCCTCCCATTCAATTTTTTGGAGAATGAAAAAATGAGATATCTTCATTTTGGTTGAGTATCCAATTTTTTCGGAATCCATATTTTTGGAATCCAAGTTATATTTTTCTCCTCCTCTGTTCTTCGTGTTGACGAATTGCAGAGTTCTTCTTATGTTGATTTCGACTTATGTTGTGTTCAACATTTCTAGTTGTTTTTAGACGTTGTCGTCGGCTTTCCTGTTCTTTGTTTGAGTTCAGTTATTGGGTTCGGTTCGGTCGAACGTGTTGCATGCATAACACGATTCGATGACACTGTTGAATCCTGGGAGGTGATCGCCCCTTGTATAAACCCCTTTGCATAACCCGAGAGTGGGGAGGGGCGAAATTGCCTTAAGGAGACTGTGATTAGCACGGGTCTCAGTATAAAAATACGTATTCGTTTTCGTGTAGAACTTTACGTACAATTTCGGTGTTGCCTATATCTTGCATGTTAATTGGATGAATTACTTGTAATTAACCGAGATTTGACTAATTGCATTTTGGTCCTTAAACTTTATAAATTTGCATATTTATCCTCAATATTTACAACAATACATTCCTATTAAGAATCAACGAGAGTTTTTATTATTCTAAACTATGTTTTGAATTGAGGATCATATTTTGCTCGATTGGCTAACACAATGTTGAATTCATAGTTAAAAGGAAGACATGTACATGGTCGTGTATTTCAGGTTGGTAAAGAGTCACCATAATTCTTAGCACTTTTTCAGCCTACAGTGATACTCAAGGTAACAAAGAGTTCACAGCATATAAAGGTTTGAGTGATGAAACATAAATTCAATGGTTAATAACTAAAAAACTGTTCAAGGTTTATTCTAGGGTTTATAGGTCTTTTGGTACCCTATGTTTGCCCACTTTTGGCTTTTGGTACTACATGTTTGGTTTTGTCTATTTTTGGTACCATATGTTTGTCAATTGTATACTTTTGGTCCGACCGTTAGTTGACCGTTAGAGTTGACCGTTAAGTAGTCACGTGACTTGCACATGCCTAGCCCCAAATTTTGATTTTGTTCAATTTAGTCCTCAAATTTTTTGTCCTAACTTTTTATTCTTGCAATTTAGCCCTTAAACATTTTCAACCGCACCCTAGGACTAAATTGACCTAGCCATGGTCCGACCCATGGCTAGTAGAACCATGGCTAGGGTCACCGGACCCGGGCAACCCTAACCATGGTCCGACCTAGCCATGGGTCGGACCATGGCTAGGTCAATTTAGCAATTGGGATCAATTGACCCAATTGAACCCTATGTTAAATTGACATAGCCATGGTCCGACCCATGACTAGGTCGGACCATGGTTAGGGTCACCCGGGTCCGGTGACCCTAGCCATGGTCCGATCTAGGCATGGGTTAGACCATGGCTAGGTCAATTTAGTCCTAGAGTACGGTTGAAAATGTTTAAGGGTCAAATTACAAAAATAAAAAGTTAGGACAAAAAATTTGAGGACTAAACTTAACAAAATCAAAATTTGGGGCTAGGCATGTGCAAGTCACGTGACTACTTAACGGTCAACTCTAACGGTAACTAACGGTCGGACCAAAAATATACAATTGGCAAACATATAGTACCAAAAATAGGCAAAACCAAACATGTGGTACCAAAAGCCAAAAGTGAGCAAACATAGGGTACCAAAAGACCTATAAACCCTTTATTCTATGTTAAAATTAGTTGTCTGAAGTTTCAAATGTTATGGACTGTCCCTAGTTTCATTGGTGTCTCTGTGTAATTACTTTAGAGAAGTCAATTCCGACGAAACCGTCTGTTAAATTCGAGCTCCTATACACACTCCATTCTCGTCATCTTGCCTGGACCGTCACCTAAGAAGTTGGCCACATCCGCACAAGTAAATCTCGCTTTGTTGTCCTTGGAAGATGGCTCCACACCACTCTTCTAGAAAAAAAAAAAAAAAAATTTAATGTTCAATTTTTGGGTGAAATTTGACGATTTTGTGATTCTAGAAAAAAAAAAATTAATGTTCAATTTTTGGGTGAAATTTGATTTTGTGAAAAGTAAAGAGTGATGGATTATGAGTGGGTTGATGAAAATGATTGAATGGAGATGAAAAGACACGCAGAGACACCAAATTTCAACAAAAATAAAACTTGGGACAGTCCAATTTTACATCTTCAGACACCTAATTTTAACATAGGTAAACCTTGGACAGTTTTTTTTTTTTTTTTTGTTATTAACCCTAAATTCAAAACTGTGTTGCATCTACAGAGCACTCTAGAATAATGATCCATAGAGCCCTGTTTTTTTGCCTGTGGCGCCATTTTGACACAATCATTCTGTTTGAAACTTGGGAATGAAATGAGAAATTTGTGTAATCCAAAGCCTTTCCTTTCCACAGACAATTTTGTCCACAAACTTGCAAAGACCAATTGATTAACAAGCTCACTAGCTTTACAAGAGCAGAATCCTCCTGGACGAGGATAAGAACCGAACACACACATTCCTACATCTCTCCCTCTTTCTATAGGGATTACAATTATCGCACAAAATCAACTAACAAAACTAGAATCTAAGTTGGTGGTAGCAGCAGAGGCACCTTTCAGGATAGGAGAGAGACCAAAGAGACAAACTCGAGAGTGACACGGCCTTTAGACCTGGTGTTGATCACGAAATGCTCTGGGTATTTCCGTAGCAGCATAAGGAGGCCATACCAAGGCTTCCCCTTGGAGTCGGGTCCATGATAGTCTTCTGATGTTAGGTATCTCCTGACTCGACTGTGGTGCCAAACACTACTGAACTGCTCCAACAACTGAGATAATAACCAAAGAAAAACATATAATCCATGTTACTACTGATTTTGTCGAAAAAGGTAAGAGATCAAATCCAAGGGTTTGTGCCTTCTGGGTACCTAGACTAGCCAGCTTTATACAATCCATTCTTTCATATCCACTAATTTGATAAGAGGGTGACATCCATAGAGTTTCAAATGCACTTCTAGTCTCCCACAGCTAAACTACTATGAATTTCTACATTCAATTATTCACATCTGTGGAGTAATTAATTAAGCAATAGATAGGTTGAGGAAAGCTTAGCCAACCTCAGCATGGAGTTTTTCCATGGGCATCCAATCTCCAGGACCACAAATATCAGAGAGCACTGTGGCCACTGATGACACCACATCCTTCTCCTCCAACTGCATTAGTTGCTGATTGTCTGCATCTCTATTTATCCTTGATGATCTTTCTGCCTTCTTATCTGCAACAAATACCAAACAAAAATGTTCAGCGTTTCAATCAATGGTTGTAGTTCATTCAGACAATACATTACTAGGGATTCAATTTTGGGTTGCGGTTAACTGATCGGAATTTTCATAATCCACGTGGACAACGTTCAGTTCACAGCTACCAAGAAAAAAAGACAATGGACGTCTACATGATAAAGAGGCATAATGCAAACAAGCCTAGCGAATGCATCGAGGATCATGAGAAAAGAGGCTCTACATTGTGCTTTGAATTATTTCATAGCACTTTGTTAAACCAAACAAACTTAAACAGATAAAAATCAGGTAAAAAAATTTTCAAGGCACATAGAGTATATTGGCAATGGATTCTTTTCTTTGATAGCCATGCTCGACAGTACTGACCACTACAGACAGAAACATAATCCGATTTGATCAGAGAAATCACATTGCAGAATCCCAATTAGCATCAGAAAATCTCCAACTCATATTACTATCTTCAGTAATCTAAACCATGAAGAGCGAATAATGTAACTCACTCAATGAACCAGACAACCCCTGCTTGCCGCCCGACCCAGCTCCACCACCACCACCATAGCTATACCCTTCCCTCCTCATCTTCTTCAGACCACCGCCACCACTACCACCAACTCCATCCTCCTCCTCCTCCTCATCATCATCATCATCATCCATCAAATACTCCCTGCCTCTGCCTTTCTTCCCCGTCAACGTGCTGCTAGGTCCACCCAGTTGGTAATTGTACTGCTGCGCTGACAACGGCGGCCCCGCGTGATGCCTAGGCTCAAGGGCTCCGCCCAGAATGCTCCGTACGGGCAACAAGAAATAGAACTCCTTGTCGCCGATCTGGAGCAGATCCTGGGAGTCCAATTTCACGGGAGGGGTGCCGGGGAGGTGGAGGACGCCCTCGACTAAGCACCCGTTCTTTCCGAGCACCTCAAGCGCGAACCGGCGGCGCGTGAAATCGTAGAATATGCGCGCGTGGTGACGAGAGATATTCATCCCGCCGCCGAGGCTAGACAGATCGACGTCCACGGTGGATTTCTTGGAGTTGCGGCCGAGGACGATGGAGTAGGTCTGCATGTAGTATTCGAAGTCTTCTCCTTGGAGCTTCGCGAATCCGGCTTCGACATCGCTGCTCGTTGCAGCCATTGATTCTTTCTTTCTTTCTGCTTTGGGAACTCAATCGAGAAAGCGTTTACTGGGGGATGGGAGTAGGGGAGTTAACGGTTGTGATTTAATATCTCATTAATCCAACGTACATGCTTTCCCCACGTCATCATACCAGGAGAATGAGAAAGTAAAGTGGCCGAGAATTCAGTTTTAATTTTACTCTCATTCAAAATCAATCGTCAGATCTTTCTTCGACCAACTTCTCTCTGTTTCGTTTCGGGTCCTCCATATTCTCCAATTCGGCGAGTCCCGCCATATTTTCTCGCAGCAGTCGGGCATTGCAGTGCCTTAATTGCTCCCGCGGTTCCGGTACTGTCTGCCGCGGCACACGTAAGTTCTCTGTCTGCTATTGGTCAAACTATTTGCTTCTTGCTGATTCTGAAACTGGGGCACCTTTGATTCGAGACCAGCGTCATTTAATCTCATAGAAGCTTATTTGGACCTCTTTCAAGAACGATTTTATTGCTTTTGTTAATTCTGATTGCTCAATGAAATATCATGGCTTCTGTGAAATTTGGATATTTCACTTTACCCCGTGAAGTATGCTATGGATATTACCTCTAGTTGATTTTGTTGATGTATCTGGAAGGTGTGATTGATCAATCAAAATCAATGCCCGTGCAAATCTTTCTGTTTTTAGTATAGCACTGTCTCATAGATTACTGATAGGGATGCTTAGTTATGTTTCTGTAGAAGAGTTTGGTAAAAAGTTAAATGCTTGAGAAGATCTCTAAATTGCTCATATAATGAGTAGTATCCCAGTCACATTACTTCTGCAATAATGTGAATTTGTTTTGAAATGTGCTTGAATCTCCGCCGTGTTACTTCTTTAATCTTGTATGATCTATCGTGACTTCAGTTGTGAATTTGCATAGGACCTGCTTGAATCTGATGAAGCAGATCGTCAAAATCATCACCTTGTTGGTGACAATCTCTGCGTTATGGATCGGTCTCATTCAGATGTCTCTCGTTCCACGTAATTACACTTGGTTGGTGAGAATGATATCTCCTTGGTCTAATGTTTCACCTGCCTACCTTTCATTTACATTCTATGTTTTAGTGGGTTGATATTGGGGCGTTCATCTACTTGTACCAGCTACCTATCTACTTGATCGTGTCATTGGGCTGTTATGGTCTACTTATGGTTGGAGTTGGTCTGATGCGATTTCCAACTTGTCCCCAAGAAGCCGTACTATTGCAGAAGGTACTCCCTAAACGAAACTTACTCGAGTATATATATATGAGGAATTACATTATATAGTGAAGCCAAATTTATTTTCCTCTTGATCTAGGGCATTTTGATCATCCTTACCATTTTACAAGAAGATTATAATATGTTCTTCAGTTAACCTGACCTCACTTAGGGTTTTAAATGTTTCTCTTAAGATTAACTTTATGAGATAACAGGACAGTCTTGTCTGGTTTGCTTCTTAAGTTATGAAATGTGTTGAATTAAGCATTTTGGGGTTGAATAATAGTCATGATGGTTATCAACGATTTGGATCCTGTCACTTTGTGTTTTGGCTTCGTATGGACTTGGTCCATTTCATGACCAGAATTTGATTCCTACACGTGATCAATGGATGAGAATTTGCTAATTCATTCAAAATTCAAATCAAGCATAAAAGATAGTGATGTGGCAGAACCTCATCCATTGAGATGGACTAATTCCATTTGAAGGAAACACTAAATAGAGAGTATCCAAGTCCAAGCCACTGAGGATGTTCAAATGGTTGACCTTAGATGGCAGTTTGATCCAATTATGTGGTTGATAATATTACTTGATCATATTCCTTGAAAGAAGGCAACAACAAGAGATTCAGAACCAGCTGTTGACTCCACATTTCAAGCTGATATTAGCTAAACTAGTATTTGATCAGCAACAAGGCCACTGAAATATTTGAAGTGGAAGAAGTTTGGTAGACTAATTCAAACATCTCATATTACTTATGAATTGAAATCGTATAGTGAAGGTTGCTTGAAGAAATAGTGAGCAATAAATGACATTACAATACAGTAGTTAGGATCCATTCAATCTTCTTGCTGCTTTGCATTGAAGGTTCCCCAACTTTTGAGGTCAGTTCTTTATATCTGCAACAACTGGTGTTGGATTTGACCATCTTTAAGAGTAGGAGGAGCAAGAGAGAAGAAATCAATTAACTGCTTCTCTATCACTTGAATACTTCAATTGTGTCTCCAGCAATTTGGAGTATTTGTTGATTCCATTAACCGCGAGTAACCATCACCTCGCGGAGGCTGTTGCATTTGCTATGATTATTAAATTAAAAGGTGATTGGTTGATCACCATAGTGATTAATTGTGTGTTTCATTTTGTAGGACATATGTGAAGCTAAGGATTATTTGAAGCAAAAAGGGGTGGATGTTGGCTCTGACTGACAATTAATTGCTGATTTTATTTTATTTTTACTTTTTACCATATATGAAGGAACCTTTGGAAATGCTATTTTCTTGTATCTGGTGTATTAAGGGATAAATCTGAGCATTACCATATTACCATGTTCTCTTTGCTTGAGGACCATCAGTCATTTAATTATATGGTTAATTCTGAATTTTGATCCATATTAACCGGAGATGTTTGAATTTTAAAAAGTTAATTTGGAAGGTCTGAATTTTCACATGTGTTGAACTTTGGTTTTCCGTCCATTTTTTGGGTTAAATTTAATAGAATTGTGTGAAATGACAATACTTTTACCCATTTTAATATTTTTTTTATTTAATACTTTATTTAGAAAATGTGAAATGACAAAATTACCCTTGAAGCAAATTAAGAAAATGCATTTTTTTTATTTAAGGGGCATTTTTGTCTTTTCAAGTCGAGTATGCGAGGGGCAATAGGGAAGTGCTGGAGGTCTAGCTAACCATCCAATTTAAGGTATTTTTTATGGAATCATTTCATTTTATTGTTGGATTCATATTGGATAAATATTGGAAAACCCCACATGATCGGAATGGGCAATTATTATTTTCAGTTCGACGGAAATTGTAACAAACGTAGCAATTTGTTCATAAATTAAAAGTTCAAGTAAAAAAAAAAAATCAAAATCAAAATAGAGATTTGTAATTAGATCAAAGTTCAAATAACAATTTGATTATTGATCCCAAATAAAAGGAATATATTTACTACCAACATCTAAAGAATATTGCAACACCAACTCAATGTTAGACACACAAAAATAAATCAGAGACGAATCGTAAAAGCGATGTACTAAAAAACTTCTATCCTTATAAACCGGCAATGATGATTTTAACAACGTAATTTTTTTGGTGCATTTTTAAATTTAGAATTACCAATTATTTCATGAGACATAATATCAGGAATTTAGGTCCAGAGTATTATAATTACTTTTAAACTTAAAAGTTATTAATTTTATATTATCTTATTTAATTAGGCAAAAAATATATTTATTTAGATATATACTGGCCACAGAAAAATGTCAATGATGGAGTGGAATGATTAAAGTGTATGATGGACAAGCCATGTCAAGTTTGATGATGTATTAGATGGAGAAAAGAAATTGCTAAATAAACTACACTATTATTAGTGTTGACACAAAAAAAAAATTATATTTGTTGGATACCATATTGAAGAATTAATTGATGTAAAATTGCATTGAACAATAATAAGAAAAGCTATAGTATGCTTTGTTTATGCCTCTCATGTGTTGTGCGAACCCAAAAGCATGTTAGTGACCCTCTCCTCCAAGTCAAGAGGGGAAGCTGAAACATCGTGGTTTGTTTCTAATTATTAGTTCACGTGTTTTGTCCACCCTTTTTGCTCATTTGCTTCTTTTGTCTTATTATCCAATTAATTAAACGTAATTATATATTTCAGCAATGATACATACGTTCCGACCTCCGCTTCCTATACATTCCGATTTGTGAGTCGGAACAAAAAGAAACTTAAAATCGGACATTTCCCTATATATTTTGGTATAAGGAAAATGATTAGAATTCTGAAATTAAAGATCCGCCATCCTCCGACTATGTCTAAGAAAATAAATGTCATTAAAGTTGGTTGAAATTACATTATGCCATTTATTAGATAAAATTGGACTGTCGGAATGCAAACAGTCGTGATGGGCCCCGGCTGAGGCCGTTAGTCCCCTTAACGATTGGCAAACGGCGACTAGGCCCGTTGGGCTAGGAGCTGGGCTGCTGGAAGGCTAAGGGCTCCGACGGAAGGAGGCCCCGACATTGAATGGCCCCGAGTAAGCATGGCCCCGACAGGGGAGAGCCCCGAAGATATCGGACCTGGACGTAGTCGGTCCCGATATGGGAGTTGACACCACTCCCCGACACCGAATCCTCAACGATGCAACTTGGGAGTCTCCGATAATGATTGAGACTCACCAGTAAGAGCACAATCCCGGAAATCTCGCCATGATTACAGTAGTGGTATTATGGGCGAGATATGTGGGATACATATAACTGTACAGATACGTGGCAAGATATACGGCGAGATATTTGGGATAGTGGATCACAATCCAACCGCCTAATCAGGTAACTGAGATAGCCTTCCCCCTATAAAAGGAGGGAAGTTATCACAGGTTAGGGTTACGTTTTTAGACACACACATATTGCTTGCTTGATCACCGTACTTACGTTAAGCATCGGAGAGGGATTCTGGGCCGCCGCCCTCTATTCCCCTTCTGCAGGATTGCGAGGAGCTAAGGAGTCCGTCACCGTAACCGGAGTTCCTACCGTGATCCAACATTGGCGCCGTCTGTGGGAAGCGCAACAAAAAGCTAAAGTAAGTTTGCTTCCCTCTGATTCCATACCATGGCTGGCAACAGGCCGCAACGATCAGGCAAGCAGGTGCCGGCCACCAGCAATCCCCCTGAGGATGCTACACAGCATCAGGATTTGAGAGACGATGGTGACAGCACTCGCCGAGACGATACCGCGCGAAGGAACAACCCCCCTGGGGGATCCAGGAACGAGGCACCTTCCCAGAATCCAGAGCTGGCCAGGGTAGTGGCAGAGGCCATGCCCCTATTCATGGAGGCCATGGAGGCCCTCCTAGACCGAAGAGAAGCTGCTAGAAGGCAGACCGCAGATCTACCGCCGCTCCCTCCGCGGCGAGATGCTCCCAGAAGGCAGGCGGACGACAACCTGCCGCCACCCCCTCCGTTGAGGGAACAGCCCATTCCCCTCAATCCAGCACCGGCGGAGAATTTCGTGGTCGATGGGCCAGGGCCAGTGCAACAAAGGACTATTCCCCTGAATGGTCCCCTCACTGCCGACCAGGTAGTGAAGATCGTGGGTATTTGCATGGGAGATCAGAAGCCCATGATGTCGGAATTGGGGAGTCAGGAGACCCATCCTTTCGTTCCCAGACTGATCCATACCCTGGCCCCTCCAGGCTTGGGTATCCCGAAGATAGACGAGTACGACGGGGTCGCGGACCCGGTTCGCCACGTGCAGAAGCACCTGACAGCGTGCATGGGCAGGACCCCAGATGAGGATGTTATCTGCGCGTTGTTCCCGAGTACCTTGGGAGAGAAGGCGATGACATGGTTCTACAGTCTGCCCACTGGATGTATAACCTGTTGGAAGGATATGCATCAGCGATTCATCGCCCAGTACCAAGGGCGTCGACGGCTGCTGAAGAGTGTTCGGACCCTGCATGAGGTGGTCCAGAGGCCCGACGAATCGCTGGCCCAATACTACCAGCGTTACACGGCTGGTATGACCGAGCTGGATGAGGAGATATCGGAGGGCGAGGCCATCCGTACCTTCCTGAAAAACCTCAATCCCCCCTACGGCTCCGACTTACTTCACAGCGTCGCGGCCAAAAAAGTCTGGAACATGGAGGCACTTCAGGCGAGGGTAAAACAGCAAATCGACGTCCAAGAGTCGAAGATCGCCGCTGGAGAATTGGCTCCTCCCAAGGGGCGTGAAGGAAAGCAGTTGTTCAAACCATTGGACAACCGACACAAGAAGGATAGCTCCGAGGGTAGTCGGAGTCGTGGACGCTCCGATCGGAGGGAGGATAGGCGTCCGACCAAGAGGGACAGTCAGAGGGAGGAGTTTACCCCCCTCAACAGGCCTTTGAAAGAGGTCTTGGCGGTAATGGAGAAGCAAGGTCTCGCTCGTTTCCCCAAGAAGAAGGAAGGAGAAAAGTTGGGCTCCCGCACCGACCGTTACTGCCGATTCCATCGGGCCTCCGGTCACGACACTGACCAGTGTCGGGAGCTGAAGAGGGAAATAGAGAAGCTTATCCAGAGGGGTAAGCTGAAGGAGTTCGTGGGAGATTCGCGCTGCAAGCCCCGTTCCCGATCTCGATCAAGATCCAAATCCCGATCGAGGTCCCCAAGGAAGAGAAGGTCCGACGCAGAGCCTTCGGAGGGCCCATCAGGGTCCCGACAGAAGAGGGTCATTAATGTAATCCATGGAGGGTTCGCTGCGGGAGGAGACACATCGTCTTCTCGGGAGCGTTATGCCAACCAAGTGCCCGTAGTAGTGGTTTTGGGAAAAAGGTCTCGGTCATGGACCCTGAAGGAGGAGATGGAGATCACCTTCTCGGCGAAGGATCTGGAGGGAGTAGAGACCCCCCACGAGGATGCCCTAGTAGTGACATTGGATGTAGGAGGATTCGAAATGAAGAGGATCCTCATGGATGGAGGAAGCTCCTCCGACATCCTCTTCTCCGACGCCCTGGAGCAAATGGGGAAGAAGAAGAAGAAAGACTTACGAGAGGTTAACTTCCCGATGGTAGGATTTTGCGGCACAACCTCTTACCCATTGGGGGTTATCACGTTGCCTGTGTGGTTCGGCAGTGGCTGGAAGATGGAGAAGAGAGATGTGGAGTTCGTGGTGGTCGAATCCACAGGGACGTACAATGCGATCATTGGAAGAACCACTATCAACCCGCTGATGGCGGTAGCCTCGACTGTCCATCAGAAACTGAAGTTCCCGACTGAGAATGGGGTCGGTGAAGTGAAAGGCGACCAGGTGGCGTCGAGACGATGCTATGTCAACGCCACAAGGAGATCGAGGAAGGAGGCTATGTCGGTTCTCCAGACAGACACTGATCCTCGGGAGGAGTTTGGGCGTCCCGCCCCCATGGAGGACCTAAAAGAAGTCGAGATAGATGGACCCGAGAGGAGGGTAAAGATCGGAGCCGCCCTATCCGAGGAAAAAGCTCAAGAGTTGATCGCCCTACTGAAAGAATTCAAGGAGTTATTTGCCTGGTCCCCGAGCGATATGCCGGGAATCAGTCGGAACGTGATCGAGCATGAATTGAATATCGACCCCACGATCAAGCCGATCGCGCAGAAGAGACGTCCGATGGGAACGGACAAAAGGATTGCAATCCAGCAGGAGGTTGGCAGGTTGCTCGACGCCGGATTCATTAGAGAGATCCGATTCCAAACTTGGGTAGCCAACCCAGTACTGGTGAGGAAGAGCAACGGGAAGTGGCGGATGTGTGTTGACTTCCGCGACTTGAACAAGGCTTGCCCGAAGGACTGTTATCCGCTCCCTCGGATCGACCAATTGGTGGATGCTACATCGGGGCATGAACTGCTAAGCTTTATGGATGCTTATTCTGGTTATAACCAGATAAAGATGGCGAAAAAGGATGCCCCACACACCGCCTTTTACGCTGACAGTGAAGTCTTCCAGTACGACGTCATGCCTTTCGGCCTAGTGAATGCAGGGGCGACGTATCAGAGGATGGTGAACAAACTGTTCGGGGATATGATTGGGAGTACCATGGAAGCCTATGTAGATGACATGCTGGTGAAGTCCCGACGAGCATCAGACCACGTTAGCAACTTGGCAATGGCCTTCGAGAGGATGAAGCTCCACCAGGTCCGCCTGAATCCAGCCAAATGTGCTTTCGGAGTACATTCGGGGAAGTTCTTAGGTTTCATGGTGAGCCAGAGGGGGATCGAGGTGAATCCCGAGAAACTAAGGGCGATAGAGGAGATGCAGTCCCCGACAAACCATAGGGAGGTGCAAGTGCTGAACGGTCGGCTGGCTTCGATGAATCGCTTCTTATCAAAGGCAAGCGACCGGTCGATGCCATTTTTCAGTGTACTAAGAGCCAACCGACAGTTCGAATGGACTGCTGAATGTGAGAAGGCGTTCCAAGCGCTCAAACAACATCTCCGCACCCTCCCGCCACTTGCGAAGCCAGCTCCAGGCGAGCCGCTCTATCTTTATTTGGCTATTTCTTCGTTTGCAATAAGCTCTGTTTTAGTTAAAGCTGTCGAGGGCAATCAGATTCCCGTCTATTATGTAAGCAAGGCGTTTGCCAAGAGTGAAATGAACTACCCTCCGATTGAGAAGTACCTCTTTGCGTTGATTATTACTGCTAGAAAGTTACGGCCCTACTTCCATGCGCATGAAATTACGGTGTTGACTGATCAGCCATTGAAACACTTCTTGAACCGGCCTGATGCGTCGGGGAGACTAGTAAAGTGGGCCGTGGAACTTAGCGAGTTTCGAATTCATTTCGCTCCGAGAACAGCTATCAAAGGGCAGGCATTGGCCGACTTTATAGTCGAATCTACTATTCCCGATCCTGAAGCAACGGAAACAGTAGAGGGGGCAACCGGGAATACTGAAGAGGTCCCGACGGCGGAGCAGTCGGAACAGCCAAATAAGGAGAACACCTGGGAGTTGTACACTGATGGCTCCTCAAGCTCGGATGGATCGGGTGCGGGGTTCGTATTGATTCCGCCAGGTGGGGCGGAGCCACTTCGATATGCATTGGCCCTAACATTTAGAGCCACCAATAACGAGGCGGAATATGAGGCTCTCATAACGGGGCTGAAAATCGCAAAGGGCACTGGAATTGAACATTTGAAGGTGAAGTGTGATGCTAGCCTGATTGTAAATCAGGTTCGGGGGCAGTATGGAGCAAAGAACCCGATCATGAAGAAGTATCTTCAGGAGGCTAGGACCTTGAAGGAGAGCTTCAAAAGCTTTGATATCGAGGCAATTCCGAGGGAAGAGAATGTGGAGGCTGATGCCTTGAGCAAATATGCCTTGGGGGCACCTTTGGAAGAGAGTCGGAAGGTACACTTCTTGGAGAAGGTGATTCTATCGACCACCGATCCGTCGGAGGTGTGCGCTATCGGAACAGGGTCAGAGGAGGAATCCACTTGGATGACCCCGATAATTGTGTACTTGACTACGGGGGCACTTCCTGAAGAAAAAGTGGCAGCGGAGCGACTGCGACGAATGTCAATTAATTACGCGATGGTGGATAACCAGTTGTACAAGAAGGGTCTGCTTTCGACGCCTTTCCTGAAATGCGTGGCTGAACCCGATGCGACTCGGATTCTGAGAGAATTGCACGAAGGAGTCGCAGCCTGTCACGAAGGCGCTCGATCTATCCTGAGGAAGGCGCTGAACTTGGGATATTATTGGCCTACGATGAATAAGGAGGCAACGGCGGTTGTTCGATCCTGTGACGCGTGTCAGAGATATGCTTCGAACATCACAGCCCCCGCTGCCGATTTGATGCCCATTGGGAGTGCTTGGCCCTTGGCACAGTGGGGCATTGACCTGGTGGGACCCCTTCCGAAAGCAAAGAGCCAGTGCACACATCTGCTTGTCGCGATTGACTACTTCTCGAAGTGGATCGAGGCCAAGCCGTTAGCCAAGACAACAGCGGGACATATTATTAAGTTCCTTCAGACCCGAATTTTGTCGAGATATGGGGTGCCGAAGGTGATCATCAGTGACAATGGTCCGCCGTTTAATGGGGCTCAGTTGGAGAAGTTCCTAGACGAGTTTGGTATCGAGCATCGGACAGCATCCGTCCGCCACACTCAGACCAATGGGCAGGTGGAGGCTGCCAACAAAATCGTGATGGAGGGCTTGAAGAAGAGGGTTTATGCTTTGGACGGAAAATGGCTAGACGAACTGGAGAACGTATTGTGGGCGGTCCGAACGACACCCAAGCGGTCAACAGGTGAAACCCCGTTTGCACTTGTTTACGGGACGGAGGCGGTCGCTCCCGTGGAAATCGCTGTGGCGTCCCATCGAACCAGAAGCTATGAGCCCTCGACAAATCCAGAAAGAGCCAGGATAGGACCTTTGACGAATGACGAAACAAGGCGCCTGGAGTTATCCTTGCTAGAGGAAAAACGGCTGGAGGCCGACATAGCGCAAGCTCGGATGCGTTTGGCGACGGCCAGGTACTACAATCGGAAGGTCAAGTCGCGACAGTTCTACGCGGGAAAACTGGTCCTACGTCGGAATGAGTTCGCCCTACAAGATCGGATCAACAAGATGTCCCCGAAGTGGGAAGGGCCTTACAAGATCGTAGGCATGCCGGCCCCGAATGCTTACAAGTTAGAAGACCTCGATGGCAAGGTATTAAGAAACACCTTTAGTGGTGAACATCTGAAGAAATGTCATGTTTGACAAATGAGTCGTCCGTAAAGGCGCGAAGATGTAATTAAGTCGCCCTGAGTGGTGCATTCTATGTTAAAGACATCAATTAATAAAGAGGTTACTTCTGATCAAAGTATTCCTAAGTTGTTCCCGATACATTAAAAAGCGTCATTGGACGTCCGAAAAATCCTTAAATTTTTAAGGTTCGATTAAAAAGCGTCATTGGACGTCCGAAAAATCCTTAAGTTTTTAAGGTTCGATTAAAAAGCGTCATTGGACGTCCGAAAAATCCTTAAGTTTTTAAGGTTCGATTAAAAAGCGTCATTGGACGTCCGAAAAATCCTTAAGTTTTTAAGGTTCGATTAAAAAGCGTCATTGGACGTCCGAAAAATCCTTAAGTTTTTAAGGTTCGATTAAAAAGCGTCATTGGACGTCCGAAAAATCCTTAAGTTTTTAAGGTTCGATTAAAAAGCATCATTGGACGTCCGAAAAATCCTTAAGTTTTTAAGGTTCGATTAAAAAGCGTCATTGGACGTCCGAAAAATCCTTAAGTTTTTAAGGTTCGATTAAAAAGCGTCATTGGACGTCCGAAAAATCCTTAAGTTTTTAAGGTTCGATTAAAAAGCGTCATTGGACGTCCGAAAAATCCTTAAGTTTTTAAGGTTCGATTTAAAAGCGTCATTGGACGTCCGAAAAATCCTTAGGTTTTTTTTTTAGGATCGATTAAAAGCGTCTTAGGACGACAGAAAGCCTTAAGGTTCTTAGGGTCCGATAAAAGCGTTATGAAGAATATAATGTAGCCGGAAATGATACTAATAAAAGGCTCGAAGGCCTAAGGAGTTCCATACGAGAAAGATAACGATAAAAGACTACAAGGACTTAAGTTGTAACAGATTAAGCTCGGTCCTCGGATGCTGGATCTTCAGAGGGCTTCGGAGGGGCAGGCTCAGAGGGATCTGTAGGAGGGTCGTCGGCGTCTTCAGAGGAGCTCTCCGACGGGAGGCTAAAGTACCTTTCTGCGGCTCGGCCGAGAATCTCGGACTTCCTCAAGTCGATGGAGTCCCCGTAGGTTTCGTTAAGCTCTTCGACAATGTCAAGGAAGGCATTCTGCAAATCTTCCTGACAATGCTTCGCCGCATCTGCTTTGAAGTCCTCCGAGCTCCGATATTCTTCGCGGCCTTGGACCTTCGCGTTTGTTATTTGGGCGGAATGCTCCGCCTTTGCCTCCTCCAGCTCCGCGATGACCCTCTGCTTCTCAAGCTTCAGCCGCTCAGCAGTTTCTTTCAATTCTGCTTTATCGAAGGCAGCCTGGCTCCGATCAGCCAAGGCCGTTTGCTGCTCCCGCCTAAGCGAGCTCTCAAGGCTTAGAATCTGCCTTTGCTGGGATTGGGCCTCTTGAGCAAGCTTGGCCCTACCCTCCTCGGCCTGCTGCCTACCCTCCTCGGCCTGCTGCCTAACCTCCTCGGCCCGCTGCCAACCTTCTTCGGCCTGCTTTCTGCCCTCCTCCGCTCGGAGCCTTGACGCCTCGGAGGCAGCTAGGTCCTCCTGGAGCTTGGTCAAGCTCTCGAGGTTGGAGTTGGCCCGTTCTTGCTCCAAAGCCTCCTGCAGGGACAGGATGTAGCCGAAGCAACGATCCTGGTCCGCCATTTCCTGAGGACAGGTACAGCTTAGTATTTAAGAGTCGGAATACTTTCAGATGAATAAAAGCAAAGTGTAACCTACCTCTATCCGACGGACGGCCATTTGACGGATGTCCGCCTTGATGTCCTCCCCTTCCAGAGAAAGGGGGCGCCTCAGTGAGGGCGGGATCGAGCCCGACACCAGGTGCAGGGCCAGGTTCTTCTCCTGGCACCCCCGACGTAGAGGAATCCCCTGTAGAGACTCCACCGGTCTCCAAGGCTCGGCACTCTGGTCCGAAGAGAAGGCCTGGTAGTAGTCTCCATCCAAGGGGAATGGAGGTACTACCAGACGAGCCCCCCCATCTTCACTTATCCGGGCTTCGGGAGTCGCGCCCCTAACTGGTGACGATGGTGGCGCGAAGGGGAGCGGGGACGTCTCCTTACCAGGTGACTTAGCAGGAGTCGACCTCGATTTTCCTCGGAGGATTAGGCCTTCCTCCTCAGCTTGGTCCTCGGAGGGGGAGTCCTCCAAGCTAATCACCCGACCGAATTCGCCACGGACTTCCGTCGGGGCATCTTCCACCCCCGGCTCCGCTGCAGGCACGGAGTCTGAGGCAGGTGCAGCAGGGGCGACGTCCGTGTGACCTGCAGCGGGGCGAACAAGGTGAGGAAGTAAATTGACATCGGTATACCAAATCAGACAACGCTCCACATATCTCTCGCGGCCAAAAAAGTCATAGCAACCCGCTTCGAGAACGTGTGGAGTTTCCCCTCGGAGGATATTCTTGACATCCCTGATCCGCCCTTCCATGTCGGAGGCCTGAAGGTCTTGAGGAACTAACTCTCTATATCTTTTTATAGCACGAAAAACTTCCTTACCTTCCTTTTCGGAACGGACGCCGAAGGCGGCCCTAACCACGTCCGCATTAGTCTGCCCCTCGGGTGTGGGGGCAGACCTTGGTGCCTCGGAGGTCTTCGTCTTCTTCCGAGACGGCTCCGACGCAGCGGAAGACTTTCTCCTGGAGGAGGACTTCTTCTTACGCTTCAGCGAATGGGAGGCATCGGTATCCTCCTGAAACAGATGGGCGGTTAGCGATGTTCGATGGGCTGTAAGCAGTGGAAACAAAAAATAATTAGAAGATTACCCAGAAAATTACATTGGAAGGGCCATCACGAATCTTTCCCCCAGCTTCGGGATCAATCAGCATAATGGAAATTTTTATCCGCTGTCGGTCAGTGACAGAAGTGGCCTCGAAGGGCTGATAACCCTCCTCCCAGCGACGGGCCTGGATGAGCATCAAGGCCCTCTTGGTCTGCTCCGACCATGTACGGAAGGGCACAGGAGGATCAGCTTCCACGACAGTCTTCGGCCATTCGATGGGACCAGGTTTGATGAAAAAGTATTGCTCTTTCCAATTAGCGTTGTCATGCCCCTTATCGTGGATGATGGCTCGTTCCTTGCAAATCTTCCAAGACACCTTCTTATCCCAGCCCATCTCCTTATACTGCTCGTCGGTCCCCTCGGGTTGGCGGGGGGTAAAAGAGCAGACCCCATCCTTGTTACAGGTCATCTTGTAGAGGACCCGCCAAAGCTCCAGAGTATAGCTCCAGTCCTCTTTGTTGATATCACACCACACCTGGAAGGCAATCCATGTACGGATTGCGTGTGGAGAGAAGGTCGTGGGATAAGTTTTGTAATGGTTGCATAACTCCACCCAACTTGGACAAAAAGGGAGTCGGATTCCCGCACGAATTTGCCCTGGGGAGATGAATACCTCGTCTCCTTTGGGGAGTGTAACCCGGGTGTCGCGAGGATTGAATTGGAACTGCTCGTAGGGATAGCGAGCCCCGAAGGAGGATTCGAAGATACCACATTCTACGCAAGCCCTATCGAAGTTAATAGGCGCAAGCGAGTTCTTGAGATACTTGAAGACGAAAGGTGATCCAACAGGAGAAGACCCACTGTTGGTGGCAAATCCCTCGGCTGAAAATCGTCGAGGGAAGGAAGGAGGGGAAATTGAAACCTAAGAAGATCAAAGATGAAAGAAAAAAGAGTAATAAGGTGAAGAATCTTACCAGACATAGTGACTGAAGCGTTGATCGGAAAAATCTGGGTGTTGGAAGCGCCGGCGAAACCTTGAAGTGAGAAGAATTAGGGCTCTTGGGATCGCAGAGAAGAAGAAATAAAGGGAAAGTGAAACAATGTCTGGGTTTAGGGTTTTATAAGAGAAGGAAAAGAGAGTTGAAGGGGTGGGCAATCTGAGCCATAGAATTCAAAACAATTCAATCAGAATCGTCCAAAGGGAAACGTGCTAATTCGAAGAAGGCGAAACGGTTTCAATCTGAACCGTCAGGGCGCATGGGACAGATAAGACAGGAATGATGACGTACCGGGGCGGTTGAAAAGTGCTTTTTCAAAAAACAGGCGTGCAGAACCCGAGACGTTCCTTCACCTTCTATCAGCATTTAATGCTGGTCTGATCAAGAAATCCCCTCGAATCCAGGCAGGATCCCAAAGGATCTTGAAGAGATCCGAGGCAAAGGCCTCCGACAAAAGTAGGGCAATGGCCTCCAACGTTTTAAATAAAGTCCCCCGACTGGGATGTTGAAGGGTCCGATATTGAAAGACGCGATGCACTATAAGTCCCTCACGTCTTGGGGGCAAATGATGGGCCCCGGCTGAGGCCGTTAGGCCCCTTAACGATTGGCAAACGGCGACTAGGCCCGTTGGGCTAGGAGCTGGGCTGCTGGAAGGCTAAGGGCTCCGACGGAAGGAGGCCCCGACATTGAATGGCCCCGAGTAAGCATGGCCCCGACAGGGGAGAGCCCCGAAGATATCGGACCTGGACGTAGTCGGTCCCGATATGGGAGTTGACACCACTCCCCGACACCGAATCCTCAACGATGCAACTTGGGAGTCTCCGATAATGATTGAGACTCACCAGTAAGAGCACAATCCCGGAAATCTCGCCATGATTACAGTAGTGGTATTATGGGCGAGATATGTGGGATACATATAACTGTACAGATACGTGGCAAGATATACGGCGAGATATTTGGGATAGTGGATCACAATCCAACCGCCTAATCAGGTAACTGAGATAGCCTTCCCCCTATAAAAGGAGGGAAGTTATCACAGGTTAGGGTTACGTTTTTAGACACACACATATTGCTTGCTTGATCACCGTACTTACGTTAAGCATCGGAGAGGGATTCTGGGCCGCCGCCCTCTATTCCCCTTCTGCAGGATTGCGAGGAGCTAAGGAGTCCGTCACCGTAACCGGAGTTCCTACCGTGATCCAACAAGTCGGAATCTCTATCATGATTCTTTGGTATAAATCTGTCCCAAACAGATAGGCCAACAGGCAACAACTCTTCATATTGAACAACTTCATTCATTTTAATCGGATATTTTAATCCGGTTTAGATCTATAAAAATATATTATATAATTAATATTTTACATCTTACGAAATAATTTGATAATCTATATATATATATAAGGCAACATGTGAGAGAGTGAAGCAATTTGGGTATGCCATGATGGGTTCGATTACACCCGTCAGGCCCTTTAACGGGGAGGAAACGGCAAACAGGCCCACCAGGCCCAAAATGAAGGTCACGACGACCTAGGAGAAGGGTCACGACAAAGGGAGTCCCGATGATGAAAGGTCCCGACAGAGTCGGTCCCGACAGTGGAGCTAGAAGCTCCCGATGAGAAGCCTTTAAGTAGGCCCCGATGATGAATCCCTGAGAATGATTGGCCCTGTCACGATGACGAGGGGCCCCGAGCGGTGACACAACGAGACAACTCTGGAGTCCCCGACGGGAGTCGGGACTCGCTACCAGAGGATAAGGCCAAGATATGCGGGGCGTGGCCGAGATACGCGGGACGTGGTTAAGATACACGGAGAGTGGCCGAGATACGCGGGGCATGGCTAAGATACGCAAGATCACACCCGAGATACACGGGATACAGGCTAACCACCCCTAACGGTTCACCAGGTACCTGAGGCATCTCTTTGCCTATAAAAGGGCAAGAGGTCACCTCAGATCACTTACGTTGAGTTCGATACACTTTGAGATTACTGCTTGCCAGTCATACGAGATACTCATTTAAGCATCGGAGAGGGATTCTGGGTCACCGCCCGGTCTATCCCCTCTTGCAGGATCGCGTGGAGCAAAGGAGCTAGGATTGCCGTCAAAGTCCGTACCGGAGTTCCACCGTGATCCAACATTGGCGCCGTCTGTGGGAAGCAAACAAAAAGCTGATATGCCTTCTACTCGATCAATGGCGGCTGGCAAGCACAGAAGACAGGGACAATCCGGTGGTTCCCGTCACCCCGCTGCAACAAATCTGGATCCACCACCGGAACAAGAGGAAAACCAGAACCATCCCCCGGCAGAGCTCTCCCAGACAGGGGGGCACAACGGAGATCCCGAAGATATTGCTCCTCAGCACCAGGGCAATAGGGGGCAGGAGGCTCCCCCAGCTACAGACTTAACAAGGGCCGTGGCGGAAGCCATGCCCATGTTTCTTGCAGCCGTAGAGGCTCTCTTGGACCGAAGAGAGGCTGCGAGGAGGCAGGAGGAGATGCCCCCGTTGGAGGAAGTGGCCCCACCGACAGAGGGTCGGAACGCACAGGAAGTCCTGCCCCGAGGCCAGGACGGAGGTAGAGCATCCGGTCAACCGGAGAGGTTCGTGGTTGATGGGCCAGGACCAGTACAGCACAGGACTATTCCCCTGAATGGTCCCATCACTCCCGACCAGGTGGTAAAGATCGTGAACATCTGCATGGGAGAACAGAAGCCGCTGGTATCGGAGCTAAGGGATCGATCCACTCATCCCTTCGTTCCCCGACTCATCGACACCCTAGCCCCGCCTGGGCTAGGCATCCCCACGATAAAGGAGTACGATGGCGAAGGAGATCCAGTTCGCCATGTCCAGGAGCACCTCATGGCGTGTCTGGGAAGAGCCCCGAGTGAGGACATAGTGTGTACGTTGTTCCCGAACACACTGGGAGAAAGAGCCCTGACCTGGTTCTTTAGTCTGCCCCCAGGCTGCATCACTTGTTGGGCAGACATGCACGACCGATTCATTCAGCAGTACCAGGGTCGGAGGCGTTTATTGAAGAGCGTGAGGTCCCTGACCCAGGTGGTGCAAAGGTCCGACAAATCACTGGCGCACTACTACCAGCGGTACACGGCCAGTGTGGCAGAAATAGACGAGGAAATCTCAGAGGGCGAAACCATCCGTACCTTCATTCGGAACCTGACAGCCCCCTATGGCTCCGACCTAATGCACAGCGTGGCTGAGAAAGCTGTGTGGAATATGGAGGCATTACAGAAGAGGGTGAAACGGCAGATCGATGTCCAGGAGTCGAATATAGCCGCGGGAGAACTGGAGCCCCCAAAGTCAAACAAAGGGAAGCAGTCGGTTAAACCTTTCGACGATCGTAAGTCAAAGGGTAAACCCGACAGTAGCAAGAATCGAGGCCGACCGGATCGGAGGGACGATAGGCGTTCTTCAAGGAAAGATAAGCGGGAGGATCTCGACATTCCTCTCAACTGCTCCATGGCGGAAGTGCTGACAGTCATGGAACGACAAGGTATCTCCAGGTACCCCCCGAAGAAAGATGGAGAATTCTTGGGATCTCGCACGGATCGCTACTGCCGATTTCACCGCGCAAATGGTCACGACACCAATCACTGTCGGGAACTGAAGAAGGAGATTGAAAAGCTGATCCAGAAGGGGAAGCTTAAGGAATTCGTCGGGGATAAGCGGTGTCGATCCCGCGATCGGTCCCCAAAAAAGAAGAGAACCTATCCAGAGTCATCCGGTGCTCGCAAGGAGAGGCGGGGCACTATCAACGTGATTCATGGAGGGTTTGCTGCTGGAGGTGATACCTCATCCGCCCGAGAGGTCTATGCCTCTAGAATCCCTACAGCAGTAGTATTGGGTAAGAGGTCCCGATCCTGGACCTTGAAAGAAGAGATGGTAATCTCCTTCTCGTCGGAAGACCTCATAGGCGTGGAGACTCCGCACGACGATGCCTTGGTGGTAACCTTGGATGTAGACGGGTTCGAAATGAAGAGAATTCTAATCGACGGAGGGAGCTCCTCCGACATTCTATTCATGGACGCGCTGGAGGCTATGGGGAGAACAAAGAAAGATCTGAAGGAGGCAAACTTCCCGATGGTCGGGTTCTCTGGCTCAACCTCCTATCCGATAGGAGTAATCACCTTACCAGTGGAGTTTGGTAGCGGGTGGAAATCAGAAAGGAGGAACGTGGAGTTTGTTGTGGTTGATTCCGCGGGGACCTACAACGCGATTATCGGGAGGACCACTATTAATCCCCTGATGGCGGTCGCCTCGACTGTGCACCAGAAGATGAAGTTCCCGACCGACCACGGAGTCGGAGAGGTCAAAGGTGACCAGGTGGCTTCCCGAAAATGCTATGTTAATGCCACCCGAAGGAGGAGGCGAGAGGCCATGACTGTCCTCCAGACAGAAACAGATCCCAGAGAAGAGTTTGGGCGTCCCGCCCCCGTAGAAGATCTGAAAGAAGTCGAGATCGACGGACCCCAGAGGAAGGTGAAAATCGGGTCTGCTCTGACTGAGGAGACAGCCCAAAAATTGGTGGAATTATTGAAGGAATTCAAGGAGCTGTTTGCCTGGTCCCCGAGCGATATGCCAGGAATCAGCCCCGACGTGATCGTCCACGAGCTGAAGATAGACCCCGCGATCAAGCCTATCACGCAGAAAAGGCGTCCGATGGGCACGGACAAGAAGATCACGATCCAGCAGGAGGTGGGCAGGTTGCTCGATGCTGGGTTCATTAAGGAGCTCCGATTCCAGACTTGGGTTGCCAACCCAGTGCTGGTAAAGAAGACTAACGGGAAATGGCGAATGTGTGTGGACTTCCGCGACTTGAACAAGGCTTGCCCAAAGGACTGCTATCCACTCCCGAGAATTGACCAGTTGGTGGATTCCACGTCGGGACACGAACTGTTGAGTTTCATGGACGCGTATTCAGGCTACAACCAAATCAAGATGGCCAAGGAAGACGCTCCCCACACAGCGTTCTACGCAGACAGTGACATCTATCACTACGATGTCATGCCTTTCGGGTTGATCAATGCTGGGGCAACCTATCAACGGATGGTGAACAAGCTGTTCGGAGATATGATGGGAGAAACCATGGAGGCTTACGTGGATGATATGCTGGTGAAGTCCCGACAAGCCGAGGATCATGTGCACAACCTAACCATGGCATTTGAGCGGATGAGGCTCCATCAAGTTCGCTTGAACCCGACGAAATGCGCCTTCGGAGTCCACTCAGGGAAGTTTTTGGGCTTCATGGTGAGCCAAAGAGGAATTGAAGTGAATCCTGAGAAGCTGAGGGCAATCGAGGAGATGCAGTCTCCGATAAACCATCGGGAGGTGCAAGTGCTGAATGGCCGACTAGCTGCAATGAATCGCTTCTTGTCCAAAGCCAGCGACCGATCAATGCCGTTTTTTGAAGTCCTAAGGGCCAACAAGAAATTCGAATAGACCGCCAAGTGTGAAGAGGCGTTCCAAGCGCTCAAGCAGCACCTTCGCACCCTCCCGCCGTTGGCGAAACCGGTTCCAGGCAAGCCGCTATACCTTTACTTGGATGTTTCTGAATTTGCCATTAGCTCTGTGTTAGTAAGAATTGTCGAGGGTAATCAAGTCCCCGTCTATTATGTAAGCAAGGCGTTTGCCAAGTCTGAATTAAACTATCCCGCCGTTGAGAAGTACCTCTTTGCGTTGATTGTTACTGCTCGGAAGCTAAGGCCTTATTTCCACGCACACGAGATTACTGTGCTGACGAACCAGCCTTTAAAGCATTTTTTGAACCGACCGGATGCGTCGGGAAGATTAGTGAAATGGGCAGTAGAGCTTAGTGAGTTTCGAATACACTTTGCTCCAAGAACGGCCATCAAGGGCCAGGCTTTGGCGGATTTTATAGCAGAATCTACAGCCCCCGATCTAGAAGAAGCGGGCCCTGTAGAGGGGGCAACCATGGAGGTCCCGATAGAAAAACAACCAGAGAGGGCAGAGCAATCAGAACAGCCAAACAAGGAAAATACCTGGGAGATGTACACGGATGGCTCCGCGAGTTCGGACGGATCAGGAGCAGGCTTTTTGTTGATACCACCGGGTGAAGGTGAACCGCTCCGATATGCCTTGGCTTTAACATTCAAGGCCACAAACAACGAAGCGGAATATGAAGCTCTTATCACGGGCCTAAAAATTGCTAAAGGCACTGGAATCGATCACTTAAGAGTGAAGTGCGACGCAGCTTTAATCGTGAACCAGGTTCAAGGGCGATACGAAGCAAGGAGTCCGATAATGAAGAAGTATCTGCGAGAAGTACAAGCCCTGAAAGAGAGCTTCAAAAGCTTCGATATCGAGGCAATTCCGAGGGAGGAGAACGTAGAGGCAGACGCCTTGAGCAAATTTGCCTTAGGGGCACCCTTGGAAGAAAATCGGAAGGTGCACTTCTTGGAGAAGGTGATCCTATCAAACATCGACCCAACACAGGTGTGTGCCATTGAAGCAAGATCGGAGGAGGAGCCAACCTGGATGACCCCGATAGTCGCGTACCTGACTACAGGGGTAGTCCCCGATGAGCAAGTGGCAGCGGACAGGATACGTCGGATCGCGGCCAATTATGTAATGCTGGACAATCAGCTATACAAAAAGGGCTGGTTCTCAACTCCGTACTTGAAGTGTGTAGCAGAACCCGACACCAGTCGAATCCTGAAAGAAATGCACGAAGGGGTCGCGGCTTGTCACGAAGGGGCCCGATCCATTATGAGGAAGGTGTTGAACTTAGGCTACTATTGGCCCACGATGAACAAAGAAGCAACGGCGTTGGTCCGATCCTGTGACGCGTGCCAGAGGTACGCCCCGAGTATCGTGGCTCCGGCCGCTAATCTGACATCCATCAAGAGCGCGTGGCCCTTCGCGCAGTGGGGGATCGACTTGGTGGGACCTCTTCCACAAGCACAAGGACAATGTAAGTATTTACTTGTAGCAATCGATTATTTTTCGAAATGGATAGAGGCGAAGGCATTGGCCAGAACAACGGGGAACCAGATCGTCAAGTTCCTCCAGACCCACATCGTATCCAGATACGGCATCCCTAAGGTGGTGATCAGCGACAATGGTCCACCGTTTAACGGCTCTCAGGTGAGGGAGTATCTGGAGGAGTTGAACATCGAGCATCGGACTGCTTATGTACGCCATGCTCAGACTAACGGCCAGGTGGAATCAGCCAACAAAATCGTGATGGATGGCCTAAAGAAGAGGGTCTATGCCTTGAAGGGCAAGTGGCTGAACGAACTGGAAAACGTGCTTTGGGCTGTTAGAACGACACCCAAACGATCAACGGGGGAGACTCCGTTTGGCCTCGTTTATGGCACGGAAGCTGTCGCCCCCGTAGAGGTAGCTGTGGCGTCCCATCGGATGAGATATTACGAGCCCCTGACGAACGATGAAGTGAGACGTCTGGACTTGGACTTACTCGAAGAGAAGAGGCGGGAAGCCGATGAAGTCCAAGCTCGAATGCGTTTGGCGACGGCCAGGTACTACAATCGGCGAGTGAAGTCCCGACAGTTCTTTGTTGGGGAGCTGGTTTGGCATCGCAACGAGTTCACCCTTTTGGATCGAATCAACAAGATGTCACCAAAATGGGAAGGACCTTACAAGGTCGTGGGGATGCCAGCTCCAAATGCGTACAAGTTGGAAGACCTCGATGGCAGAACGTTGAAGCATTCTTTTAGTGGCGAACACTTGAAGAAACACCATGCTTGAAGAAAGTCGCCTTAAGTGGTGCCCGATAAAGCCGCCTTAAGTGGTGCCCGATAAAGCCGCCTTAAGTGGTGCCCGATGTAAAAATCGCCTTAAGTGGTGTATGCTGTTTATCGTTTAATTCGATGTAAGCCAATTTTATGCCATCAATAAAGAGGTTGCTTCCAATAAGAGTTGTCCTTAAATTTATGCTAAAGTCGCCTTGAGTGGTGCACGAGAAAAGTCGCCTTCAGTGGTGCACGAGGAAAGTCGCCTTCAGTGGTGCATGAGAAAAGTCGCCTTGAGTGGTGCACGATGCTTAGATATTATTCTAAGTATCCAAAAGTCGTCTTAAGTGATGCACGGGACTAAGTCGCCTTGAGTGGTGCACAATCCTTAGATTTATTCTAAGTATCAAAAAGTCGCCTTGAGTGGTGCACGATACTAAGTCGCCTTAAGTGGTGCACAATCCTTAGATTTATTCTAAGTATCAAAAAGTCGCCTTGAGTGGTGCACGATACTAAGTCGCCTTAAGTGGTGCACAATCCTTAGATTTATTCTAAGTATCAAAAAGTCGCCTTGAGTGGTGCACGATACTAAGTCGCCTTGAGTGGTGCACGATCTTTAGGTATATCCTAAGTAATAATTAAGTCGTCTTAAGTGATGCACGGAACTAAGTCGCCTTAAGTGGTGCAAGTTATTAAATCGTCGGGAAGGACGTACGAGAATGTCTTAAGTGTCGAGGTTTCGACTTAAGCGCGTATAAGTAAAGTCACTCGGAGAAATGCAACAAAAGATCGGAACTAAAGAAGTCTGATATTGATAAGGGCTCAAGGGCCCGACGACGACAAAAGAGAAGAAGATACAAGGACTCTAAAAGATAAAAACATTCAAGCTTGGTCCTTGTCGGCAGCATTGGCAGCACCTGGGTCCGCGGAGTCGGTAGCAGAGGGATCCACAGGGTTGGCTTCGGGAGGATTGGCTATCGGGGCATCCGCACTTGGAAGTTCAGAAGCGTCTTCGACAATTACGGGGGTACTCCCCCCATCACTCTCCTCGGAAAGAGCAAAATACTTCTTCGCAAAGGGAGCGAGGGAAGGAGACTTGTCGAAATTGATAGCGTCCCCGTATTCCAGGTGGAGCTCCTCAACCGCATTGAAGAGAGTGTTCTCCACCTCCGCGCCAAAGAACTTCATGGCATCGGCTTGAAAGTCCTCGGACCTCCGATAGTCCTCCCGAACCTTCACCTCCGCCTCAGCCAGCTGCGCAGGAAATCCTGCGATTTGCTCCTCCAGAGCCTTCTTCTCGAGGACCAGTTTGTCCTCGGCAGCCTTCTTCTCCTGGGTCAGCCTGTCCACAGCTGCCTCCCGCTCCTGCCGCTCTTGCCTCAAGAGCCCCTCGAAGTCCCCAATCTGCTGCTGGAGGTCTCGAACCTTCTGATTGAGGACAACCTGTTCCTTGACAAGCTTTCCCCGCGAAGACTGGGAGGCCTTGAGATCCTCCTGAAGCTGCTCGCGGATCCCTCGGTCCCGCTCCCGGGACTCATCGTAGGCAATGACATACCCGATGAGGCGGTTGTAGTCCCCGAGCTCCTGCAATAAGAAGGAAAAGTGTTAGTGAACGAACGACCCGATTTATCATCAAAAAGAAAGAAGCGAAGTCTTACCTCTATGCGGCGGACGGCCATATCCCTGACATCCCGCTGCATATGCGTCCGATTGAGGCATATCGGATGCCGCATAGTAGGCAGGATCGAGCCTGCCAGCAGATGCAGGGCCAGCTCCCGATCCTGCTCCCCTTGTGTGAGCGGGACTCCTTGAAGCGTCTGGATAGGAGTCCATGGGGCATTCTCTTGTGAAGAATCAAAGGGCCTGTAGAAATTCCCATCGAGAGCAAGAGGAGAAAGAGGACGATGAATGGAAGGGCATGCCTCCGTCTCGGCCCGAACAGGGGAAGGAGTGAAGTCATGAATGGGCGAGAGCTGCCGCTGCTGCGGAGAAGATGAAGGAGGAGGCCCCTGAGGGGTTCGTTTCAAGGGGGATTGCCCCGTCTTCCGATGCTGACGAAGGGAGCCACCCTCGTCAGTCTCCTCGGAGGAGTCCAAGGTTTCCACCTGACGAAATTGTTCGCCAGTCGGTGCCTTCTCTCCAGCTGAGGAAGGCACCCCCGCTGAAGACGGTGCGTCCGCAGAAGCTGCAGCACCCGATGGAGCTCCCGAGCGACCTGCACCTGGAGGATGAGAAGCTTCAGAAAGGTAGTCAGGAAGTTCATCGGGATTCTTACACCAAATGATACGTCGGGAGACGTATTGATCCTTCCCACGATAATGATAGTAGCCCGCCTTCAAGACTCGGGGGGTTTGGCCTCGAAGGATTCGTTTGAAGTCAGCGATGCGGGCTTCCTTAGTCGAGGAAATCAAATCCTTCGGGACCATCCTCTTGTATGATTTAATAGCAAGTCGGAGTTTTTTACCTTCTTCTGCATTCTGGACATCAAAGAGCTGGTCCAGATCCACCCGCTTCCGCTTGGGTTGCTCCGCTGAAGGAGACCCCGACCGAGCAGCAGCCTTCTTGGCGGACTTCCTCTTCCGCGAGGGGCGGACAGCATCAGTCTCCCCCTGCTTAAGGAATAAGTCGGTCAGCACAAATACCTTCTTGGCTGCAAACAGTAAACAAAGAAGAGTTAGAAGTTTACCCAAGGAACCATATTGGAAGGGCCGTCGAAGAGCTGCCCCCCAGAAACGATATCGAGGAGTCGGATCCCGGCGTGCACCAGGTCTCGCTCCACGAGTGAGTTGGCGTTGAGAGGAGTGTAAGACTCCTCCCACCGATAAAGCTGGATAAGTTGGAGAGTTTCAAAATCCTCGTCGGCATAAGTGTGGAAGGCAGGCGGAGGGTCTGCTGCCACCTCCCACCGAGGCCAGGGAATTGAGGAGTGACGGATAAAGAAGTAGCTCTTCTTCCAGCTACTGTTGTCGGACCCTGTATCAACCAAGAGTCCCCGACCCTTGACCACCTTCCAGGTGTCACTGGTCCAACCGTACCGGGCAAGCTGCTGCTTACTCCACTTGGGCATCCGAGGGTAGAAGGCGCAAACCCCCGCCTCATTGCACTTCATCCCATAAAAGGTTCTGAAGAGCTGGAGGCTGTAGACCCACTTCTGTCGGAGGCAGAGGACTTGAAAGGCGTTCCAGAGACGGATGGCATGGGGAGAAAAGGTGGTGGGATGTGTCTTGTAATGCTGGCACATCTCGACCAAATTACCGCAAAAGGGGAATCTGATCCCCGCTGATACTTGTCCCGTAGAGACAAATACCTCCCCTTTCTGGGGACGAGTAACCTCAGGGTTACTCGAGGGGCGATGCCAAGGATACGGGAAACGAGGTTCCCAGGTGATGGTGATACAACCCTCTCGGAGGGCTGCATCATAAGCAGTATTGGAGATCTCATTTGGAGCATAATCAAAATTAAAGGGTTTTCTCCCCTCAGAGCTGGAACCGCTGTCTGAAAAGCAACCATGGCAAGAAAAATACAGTGGGACTCTTGGAAAGCTATAAAAAAGGAAAAGACGAACAAGCAACAAAGGGGAATCCCTTACCAGACATGATGAAGTAGAGGCCGAAGGAGATGAACGAAACGTCGCCGGAAAGATGATTGGAGAAACTCCAAAGACCTTCGAAATCAAAGAGCTTGGAATCGCAGAGGAGTCGCAGAGGAATCGCAGAGAGCTCTTGAGAATTCGAATACGGTAAAAGTTAAATTATGACCAGGGCTAGGGTTTTATAGTCGAAGAAGACGGTTGAAAGGACACTTCGATCCGAGTCGTCGAAGTCGAAGAGTCTTAATCTGGACCGTTTAGATGAAACGTGCAGAAGGACAACGGACGTAATGATGAAACGGCTTGAAAAGCACTTTTCAGAAAAGGACAGGCGCGAAAAATCAGGCACGTGGGCTAAAAACGTCACTCCATTATCTACTGCATTTAATGCACTGGGGAACCGAGGAGACCCCTGGGATTTAACAGTCATCTACAAAACACTGAGGAAACGTGAAGGAGAAGACTAATAATAGAGTAACTAAACCAAGGGAAAGATCCCCGATTCCAATATCAAAAGATCGGGAGCTGGAAGACACGACGAACTAAAAGTCCCTCATGTCTTGGGGGCAAATGATGGGTTCGATTACACCCGTCAGGCCCTTTAATGGGGAGGAAACGGCAAACAGGCCCACCAGGCCCAAAATGAAGGTCACGACGACCTAGGAGAAGGGTCCCGACAAAGGGAGTCCCGATGATGAAAGGTCCCGACAGAGTCGGTCCCGACAGTGGAGCTAGAAGCTCCCGATGAG
This sequence comes from Clarkia xantiana subsp. parviflora, assembly GCA_036873135.1. Lineage (NCBI taxonomy): Eukaryota > Viridiplantae > Streptophyta > Magnoliopsida > Myrtales > Onagraceae > Clarkia > Clarkia xantiana. The sequence goes on from JAPTYO010000004.1 coordinate 37,725,384, forward strand.
AAGCCTTTAAGTATGCCCCGATGATGAATCCCTGAGAATGATTGGCCCTGTCACGATGACGAGGGGCCCCGAGCGGTGACACAACGAGACAACTCTGGAGTCCCCGACGGGAGTCGGGACTCGCTACCAGAGGATAAGGCCAAGATATGCAAGGCGTGGCCGAGATACGCGGGACGTGGTTAAGATACACGGAGCGTGGCCGAGATACGCGGGGCATGGCTAAGATACGCAAGATCACACCCGAGATACACGGGATACAGGCTAACCACCCCTAACGGTTCACCAGGTACCTGAGGCATCTCTTTGCCTATAAAAGGGCAAGAGGTCACCTCAGATCACTTACGTTGAGTTCGATACACTTTGAGATTACTGCTTGCCAGTCATACGAGATACTCATTTAAGCATCGGAGAGGGATTCTGGGTCACCGCCCGGTCTATCCCCTCTTGCAGGATCGCGTGGAGCAAAGGAGCTAGGATTGCCGTCAAAGTCCGTACCGGAGTTCCACCGTGATCTAACATGCCACATCATCAATTTAGATTAACCTAATCGTGCCACATCATCATCCGTTACACAACCTGTTTAATTAAGGCTTTTGAATGAATGTAAGACCAAAAAAAAAAGGCTTTTGAATGTTGGATCAGCCTTTTTTTGATGTTGTTTCTCGGCCCACTATGACAGCTTTTTTAATGTTGGCCGTTGTGAAATATACTTTTGGAGAGACGACAGAAAATTCAAATCTTTGCCCTCCGCACCCGCACACGCAGACGCCGCAGTCATCATGGCTGAAACCTCCGCGACATATCGTTTGCTCTCCTAAATTTCAACTAATCAGTTTGCATTCGAAATACCCATCCCAATACCCATCCCTTTCCTCTTCCAAATTGTGTACGTTGCAAAAATTTATTGTACTCAATTGAATGAAACCGTTACGGTTGTAAAATTTTGTATTTGAACACCTGATCGGAATATGTTCCTCAGAAGCAAATCGACTCTCAAAGGGTAAGTTTATTACATTGCTAAATTACCAGGTTGTTCAAACATTGAAGTTTCTTGGCTGCTAAATTACCAGGTTGTTCAAACATTTTATTGTTTCTTTCAATTTTTACAATTAGATGGGAGAGAAAATCTGTTGTTTGAGATGAAAGTCTAACTACTCCCCCAAAATAAATTGTCTTCACCGATGGTAAAAGCTCCTTTGTGCAGCATGTTGGTGCAGCATGATTTTGTGTCTTAAGCTTCTTTTTCAGTTCCATATATATCAGTTTATATATGTCTGTAAATTAAAAAAGATTTCTGCTGTGGTGAAATTAGACAAGAATTTACAGCAATTAGATTGGGGTTTCCAGCAATTAGACATGATTGTACAGCAATTAGTTCCACATATGAAAACAATAAAAGACTGAGTGATCCATGTTTTATAACTTTTTCATAAACCAAGTTTGTTCCATAAACCATGTTTGTTTCGATTATTGACTAGGTTTCGTTTTATTAAACCAAGTTTATTGACTGTTGGATCACGGTGGAACTCCGGTACGATCTTTGACGGCGATCCGAGCTCCTTTGCTCCACGTAATCCTGCAAGAGGGGATAGACCGGGCGGTGACCCAGAATCCCTCTCCGATGCTTAAATGAGTATCTCGTATGGACTGGCAAGTAGTGAACTCAAAAAGTGTGTATCTCCCAATGTAATGTGATCTGAGGTAACCTCTGCTCTTTTATAGGCGGAGAGGTACCTCAGTTACCTGGTGAACCGTTGGGGTGGTTAGCCCATATTCCGCGTATCTCGGGCACGATCCCGCCTATCTAGGCCATGATCTCGCTTATCTCGGCCACGCCCCGCGTATCTCGGCCACGCTCCGCGTATCTCAGCCACGCTCCGCGTATCTCGGCCACGCCCCGCGTATTTCGGCATCATCCTCTGATAGCAAGTCCCGACTAATATCGGGGACTCCAGAGTTATCTCATTGTGTCACCGCTCGGGGCCCCTCGTCATCGTGACAGGGCCAATCATTCTCAGGGATTCATCATCGGGGCCTACTAAAAGGCATATCATCGGGAGCATCCAGCTCACCTATCGGGACCGACTCTGTCGGAACCTTTCATCATCAGGACTCCCTCTGTCGGGATCCTTCACCTTGGTTTTCTAGACCTCCATTTTAGGGCCCAGTGGGCCTATTCACCGTTCCTCGCCGTTAAAGGGCCTAACGGCCATAGCGAAACCCATCATTTGGCCCCAAGACATGAGGGACTTACAGTTCGTCGTGTCTTCCAACTCCCGACCTCCCGACATCGGAGTCGGGGACCTTTCCCTTGGTATGGTCACTCGATACAAATCTTCTCGTTCACGTTTCCTCGATCCCTTGAGGATAATCACCAAATCCGAGAAGACTCCTCGGTTCTCCTGTCATTAAATGCAGCAGATAACGAAGCGACGTCTTTGGCACCCGTGCCTGATTTTTCGCGCCTGCTTTTTCTGAAAAAGTGCTTTTCAGGCCGTTTCATCATTGCACCCGTTGCCATTCTGCACGTTTCATCTCAACGGTCCATATCAAAACGCTTCAACTTCGACGATTCAGATCAAAGCGTCCCTTCGACTGTCCTCTTCGCCTATAAAACCCTAACCGTGGGCACAGTTTCACTTTTACCGTTTCTGAAATTTCGAAAGCTCTCTGTAACTTCTGAGAACTTCAAGCTCTGCGATTTCGAAGACCCAAGTGCTCCTCCGGCCTCCTGTTCTTCCAAGAAACTTTCCGGCAACGTCAAGTTCATCCTTCCAGCCTCCAATCATCATGTCTGGTAAGGATTTCTTCCTGGTTACTCGTGTATCTTTTCCTTCATCTCTGCTTAGTTTGTTTGCAATTTCCCGGAAAACCCAATGTACCTTTCCTTGCCATGGCTGATTTCAGACAGTGGATCTAGTTCCGAGGGGAGAAAGCCCTTCAACTTCGACTATGCACTCAACGAGATTTCCAGCACTGCTTACGATGCAGCTCTCCGGGAGGGATGCATCACCTCTACCTGGGAACCTCGCTTCCCATATCCCTGGCCCCGCCCCTCGAGTAACCTTGAGGTTACTCGTCCCCGGAAAGGGGAGGTGTTTGTCTCTACATGGCAAATATCAGTGGGTATTAGATTCCCCTTCTGTGGCAATCTAGTCGAGATGTGCCAGCACTACAAGACGCATCCGACCACCTTCTCTCCCCACGCCATACGTTTGTGGAACGCCTTCCAGGTCCTCTGCTTCGGACAGAAGTGGGTTTACAACCTCAAGCTCTTCAGAACCTTCTACGGGATGAAGTGCAACGAGGCGGGGGTCTGTGCCTTCTACCCCCGTATGCCGAAGTGGAACAAGACGCAACTCGGGTTGTGCAACTGGACCAATGACACCTGGAAGGTGGTCAAGGGTCGGGGACTCCTAGTCGACACGGGGTCCGATAACAGTGGATGGAAGAGGAGCTACTTCTTCATCCGGAACTCCTCGATCCCGTGGCCCCGATGGGAGGTGGAAGCGGACTCTCCTCCTGCTTTCCACACCTATTCTGATGAAGAGTTCCAGACCCTTCAACTCATCCAGCTCTACCGATGGGGGAGTCCTATACTCCCCTCGACGCCAATTCTCTCGTGGAGCGGGACCTGGTGAATGCCGGGATCCGACTCCTCGACATAGTCTCCGGGGGTCAGCTCTTCGACGGCCCCTCCAATATGGTTCCCTGGGTAACATCTCTAACCTCTGTTTTTTACTGTTTGCATCTAAGAAGGTATCCGTGCTGACCAATCTGATCCTTAAGCAGGGGGAGACTGATGCTGTCCGCCCTACGCAGAAGAGGAAGTCGGCCAAGAAGGCTGCTGCTCCATCGGGATCTCCTTCCGCGGAGCGGCCAAAGCGGAGCCGTGTGGAGGTGGACAAGCTCTTCGATGTCCAGACCGCTGAAGAAGGTAAAAAGCTCCGCCTCGCTATTAAATCGTATAGGAATCTAATTCCGAAGGAATTGATCCCTTCGACCATGGAGGCCCGCATCGCCGACGTCAAACGTGTTCTCCGAGGGGAAACTCCTCGTGTTCTGAAGGCGGGCTACTACAACTACCGCGGGAAGGACCAATATGTCTCTCGGCGTATCGTCTGGTGTAAGGGCCCTAACGAACTTCCTGATTATGTTTCTGAAGCCTTCTCTCGTCCTCTAGGTGCAGGTCACTCGGGAGCTCCGTCGGGTGCTGGAGCCTCAGCCGGTGCACCACCTTCAGCAGGGGCGCCTCCTTCTGCAGGGGCACCACTTTTCTCCAGCGGAGAGACCCCGACCGGCGAACAGTTTCGTCGGGTGGAGAGCCTGGACTCCTCCGAGGAGACCGATGAGGGTGGCTCCCTTCGCCATCATCGGAGGACGGGGCAGTCCCCGCTGAAACCAACCTCCAAGAGGCTGGCCCCCTCGCCTTCTTCACAACAACAGCGACAACCGTCGCCCATCCACGACTTCACTCCTTCCCCAGCCCGGGGTGAGTCGGAGGCACGCCCCTCCACGACTCAATTCGGCCCTTCTTCTCTTCCCCTCGACGGGAGTTTTTACAGGGTCTTAGACCCCGCCCAGAAGGATGCTCCCTAGACCCCGATCCAGACGCTGCAAGGAGTCCAGCTCCGACAGGGGGACACGTACCCCGAGCTGGCTACGCATCTGCTGGCAGGCTCCATCCTGCCCACCATGAGGTATCCAATCTCCTTGGATCGGGAGGAAATCCGGCGGGATATTCAAGAGATGTCCATGCGGCGGATAGAGGTAAGACTTTCCCTTTTCTCTCCTTCATCAATAAGACCGGCTGCTCATCTTCTAACACTTCTCTCCCTTCCTTCGCAGGAGATGGGGGACATCAATCGCTTCATCGGGTACATCCTCACCTTTGAGGAAGCCCTGGAGCAGGAGCGGGCTAAGGGGGCTCCTGTCATAGCCAAGCTTGAGGAGGATCTCGCGGCCTCCGAGTCTTCGCGGGGAAATCTGGCCAAGGAGCAGGCCATCCTCGACCGAAAGACTCGGGACCTCCAAAAGCAGGTCCGTGACTTCGAGGGGCTCCTAAAGCGGGAGCGGCAGGAGCGGCGGGTTGCTGAGGACAAGCTGGTCCTTGAAAAGAAGGCTCTGGAGGAGCAAATCGCGGAGGTTCCTGCGCAGCTGGTCGCGGCCGAGACCAAGGGCCGGGAGGATTATCGGAGGTCCGAAGACTTCCAGGCTGATGCTGTAAAGTTCTGCAGCGCGGAGGTGGAGAACACCCTCTTCAATGCCGTTGAGGAACTCCACCTGGAGTATGGCGACGCCATCAACTTCGACAAGTCTCCTTCTCTCGCTCCCTTCGCGAAGAAATACTTTGCTCTCTCGGAGGAGAGTGATGAGGGGAGCACTCCCGCGATTGTTGAATACACAGCGGAGCCTCCAAGTGCTGACGCCCCGATAATCGACCCTCCAGCGGCTGAACCTGTGGAGCCTTCTGCCACAGACCTCGTGGACCCTGCCCCCATTGATGTCGCCGACAAGTACCAAGTCTAACTGCTTATCTTTAGAGTCCTTGTATTTTCCCCATTTTTGTAATCCTCGGGCCTTTGAGCCCTTATGAATATCAGACTCTCTTAGTTCCGATTTTCCATTGCACTTCTCAAAGCGACTTTACTTACTTAAGGCGAAACCTCGACACTTAAGATATTTTCACACATCACTTAAGACGATTTAACAACTTGCACCACTTAAGGTGACTTAATATCACGCACCACTTAAGGCGTCTTTCCAACACTTAGAATAAATCTAAGCATCATGCATCACTTAAGACGACTTAACCTCGTGCATCACTTAAGACGACTTAACAACACTTAGAATAAATATAAGAATCATGCATCACTTAAGACGACTTAACCTCGTGCATCACTTAAGACGACTTAACAATACTTAGAATAAATCTAAGAATCATGCATCACTTAAGACGACTTAACCTCGTGCATCACTTAGGACGACTTAACAATACTTAGAATAAATCTAAGAATCATGCATCACTTAAGACGACTTTTCTCGTGCACCACTTAAGGCGGCTTTTCTCATGCACCACTTAAGGCGGCTTTTCTCGTGCACCACTTAAGGCGGCTCTTCTCGTGCACCACTTAAGGCGGCTCTTCTCGTGCACCACTTAAGGCGGCTTTTCTCGTGCACCACTTAAGGCGGCTTTTCTCGTGCACCACTTAAGGCGGCTTTTCTCGTGCACCACTTAAGGCGGCTTTTCTCGTGCACCACTTAAGGCGGCTTTTCTCGTGCACCACTTAAGGCGACTTTTAAACAACACTTAGAATAAATCTAAGAATAATATGATCAGAAGCAACCTCTTTATTCATTGATGGCACAAAACTCGCTTACATCGAATCAAACGATAAATAACATACACCACTTAAGGCGATTTTACATCGGGCACCACTTAAGGCGACTTTTCATCGGGCACCACTTAAGGCGACTTTTCTTCGGGCACCAGTTAAGGCGACTTTTCATCAAGCATGACATTTATTCAAGTGTTCGCCACTAAAAGAATGCTTCAATGCTCTGCCATCGAGGTCTTCCAACTTGTACGCATTCGGAGCTGGCATCCCCACGACCTTGTAAGGTCCTTCCCATTTTGGTGACATCTTGTTGATTCGATCCAAAAGGGTAAACTCATTGCGACGCCAAACCAGCTCCCTGACGAAGAATTGTCGAGACTTAACTCGCCGATTATAATACCTGGCCGTCGCCAAACGCATTCGAGCCTGGACTTCATCGGCTTCCCGCCTCTTCTCTTCGAGCAAGTCCAAATCCAGACGTCTCATCTCATCATTCGTCAGAGGCTCGTAATATCTCATTCGATGGGGCGCCACAGCTACCTCCACGGGAGCAACAGCCTCCGTGCCGTAAACAAGGCCAAACGGAGTCTCCCCAGTTGATCGTTTGGGTGTCGTTCTAACAGCCCAAAGCACGTTTTCCAGCTCGTTCAGCCATTTGCCCTTCAAGGCATAGACCCTTTTCTTCAGGCCATCCATCACGATTTTATTGGCTGATTCCACCTGGCCATTAGTCTGAGCATGGTGGACAGAAGCTGTCCGATGCTCGATATTCAACTCCTCTAGATACTCCTTCACCTGAGCCCCATTAAACGGTGGACCATTATCGCTGATCAACACCTTAGGGATCCCGTATCTGGACACAATATGAGTCTGGAGAAACTTGACGATCTGGTTCCCCGTTGTCTTGGCCAACGCCTTAGCTTCTATCCATTTCGAAAAATAATCGATAGCCACAAGAAAATACTTACATTGACCTTGTGCTTGCGGGAGAGGTCCCACCAAGTCGATGCCCCACTGCGCGAAGGGCCAAGCACTCTTGATGGACGTCAGATTAGCAGCCGGAGCCACGATATTCGGGGCGTACCTCTGGCACGCGTCACAGGATCGGACCAACGCCGTCGCCTCCTTGCTCATCGTAGGCCAATAATAGCCCAGATTCAACACTTTCCTCATAATGGATCGGGCCCCTTCGTGACAAGCCGCAACCCCTTCGTGCACCTCTCTCAAGATTCGACTTGTGTCAGGCTCAGCCACACACTTCAAGTACGGAGTCGAGAACCAGCCCTTCTTGTACAGCTGATTGTCCAGCATTACGTAATTAACAGCGATCCGACGTATCCTGTCGGCTACTACTTCATTATCGGGGACTGCCCCTGTAGTCAGGTACGCGACTATCGGGGTCATCCAAGTGGGCTCCTCCTCCGATCCTGCTTCAATAGCACACACCTGCGCGGGTCGGTGGTCGACAAGATCACCTTTTCCAAGAAGTGCACCTTCCGATTTTCCTCCAGGGGTGCCCCCAAGGAAAATTTGCTCAAGGCATCTGCCTCCACGTTTTCTTCCCTCGGGATCGCCTCAATATCGAAGCTTTTGAAGCTCTCCTTCAAGATTTGCACCTCACGAAGGTACTTCCTCATAATCGGGCTCTTCGCCTCGTATCGCCCTGGATTTGATTCACGATCAGGCTCGCGTCGCACTTCACTCTCAAGTGAGCAATTCCCGTACCTTTAGCAATTTTCAGGCCCGTGATAAGAGCCTCATACTCAGCTTCGTTGTTCGTGGCCCTAAACGTCAAAGCCAAGGCATACCGAAGCGGCTCACCTCCGCCTGGTGGTATCAACATAAAACCTGCTCCTGATCCGTCTGAACTCGAGGAGCCATCCGTGTACATCTCCCAAGTATTTTCCTCGTTTGGCTGCTCTGATTGCTCTGCCATCTCTGGTTGTTCAGCTATCGGAACCTCCGTGGTTGCCCCCTCTACAGAGCCCGCTTCTTCTAGATCGGGTGCTGTAGATTCTGCTATGAAATCCGCCAACGCCTGGCCCTTAATAGCCGTCCTCGGAGCAAAGTGTATGCGAAACTCACTGAGCTCGACTGCCCATTTCACTAATCTCCCCGACGCATCAGGTCGGTTCAAAAAATGCTTCAAAGGCTGATTCGTCAGCACAGTAATCTCATGCGCATGGAAATAAGGCATCAACTTCGAGCAGTAATAATCAACGCAAAGAGATACTTCTCAACGGCGGGATAATTCATTTCAGACTTGGCAAACGCCTTGCTTACATAATAAACGGGGACTTGATTACCCTCGACAACCTTCACTAACACAGAGCTAATGGCAAATTCAGAAACAGCCAAGTATAGATAGAGTGGCTCGCCTGGGACCGGTTTCGCCAACGGCGGAAGGGTGCGAAGGTGCTGCTTGAGTGCCTGAAACGCCTCTTCACACTTGGCAGTCCACTCAAACTTCTTGATGGCCCTCAACACTTCAAAAAACGGCATGGATCGGTCACTCGCCTTAGACAGGAAGCGATTCATTGCAGCCAGTCGACCATTCAGCACTTGCACCTCCCGATGATTTATCGGAGACTGCATCTCCTCGATCGCCCTCAGCTTCTCGGGGTTCACCTCAATTCCTCTTTGACTCACCATAAAGCCCAGAAACTTCCCCGAGTGGACTCCGAAGGCGCACTTGGTCGGGTTCAAGCGAACCTGATGAAGCCTCATCCGCTCAAACGCCGTGGCTAGGTTGTGCACATGATCCTTAGCTTGTCGGGACTTCACCAGCATATCGTCCACGTAAGCTTCCATGGTTTTCCCCAGCATATCTCCAAACAGCTTGTTCACCATCCGCTGGTAGGTTGCCCCGGCATTGATCAGTCCGAAAGGCATGACATCGTAGTGATAGATGTCACTGTCTGCATAAAATGCTGTGTGAGGAGCATCTTCCTTAGCCATCTTGATCTGATTATAGCCCGAATATGCATCCATGAAGCTCAACAATTCATGTCCCGACGTGGCATCCACCAACTGGTCGATTCTCGGGAGCGGGTAACAGTCCTTCGGGCAAGCCTTATTTAGGTCGCGGAAATCAACGCACATCCGCCACTTCCCATTGCTCTTTTTCACCAGCACCGGGTTAGCGACCCAAGTCTGGAATCGGAGCTCCTTGATAAACTCAGCATCGAGCAACCTGCCCACCTCCTGCTGGATTGCAATCCTCTTGTCTGTGCCAATCGGGCGCCTTTTCTGTGCGATAGGCTTGATCGCGGGATCGATCTTCAACTCGTGCACAATCACGTCGGGGCTAATTCCTGGCATGTCACTCGTGGACCAGGCAAACAGCTCCTTGAACTCCTTCAGTAGATCGATCAATTCTCGGGCTGTCTCCTCGGTCAGGGCAGACCCGATTTTCACCTTCCTCTGAGGTCCGTCAATCTCGACCTCCTTCAAATCCTCTACGGGGGCGGGGCGCCCAAACTCCTCTCTGGGATCAGCATCGGTCTGGAGGATAGCCATGGCCTCCCGTCTCTTTCGTCGCGTGGCATTAATATAGCACTTCCTGGAAGCCACCTGGTCGCCCTTAACCTCTCCGACTCCATGGTCAGTCGGGAACTTCATCTTTTGGTGCACAGTCGAGGCAACTGCCATCAAGGGATTGATGGTGGTCCTCCCGATAGTCGCGTTATAAGTCCCCCGCGACTCAACCACCATGAAGTCCACCTTTCTCCTCTCCGCCTTCCACCCGCTACCGAACTCTACTGGTAAGGTGATCATTCCCATGGCTTCCAGTGCATCCAGGAACAGAATATCGGAGGAGCTCCCTCCGTCGATCAAAATCCGCTTCATCTCATACCCATCCACATCAAGGGTCACGACCAGAGCGTCATCATGTGGAGTCTCCACTCCTATCAGGTCCTCCTCGGAAAAGGAAATCACCATCTCTTCCTTCGCAATCCAAGATCGGGACCTCTTACCCAGCACCACAGCGGCAGAAATTCTAGAGGCATAGACCTCTCGAGAGGCTGTGGTGTCACCTCCCGCGGCAAATCCTCCGTGAATCACATTGATAGTGCCCCGCTTCTCCTTACGGGCACCAGAAGACTCCGGCTCAGACCTCTTCTTCTTTGGGAACCGATCGCGGGATCGGGAACGGGACCGCGATCGGGATCGAGAACGGGACCGACACCGCTTCTCCCCGACAAACTCCTTAAGCTTCCCCCTTCTGGATCAGCTTTTCGATCTCCTTCTTCAGCTCCCGACAATGATTAGTGTCGTGACTATTTGTGCGGTGGAACCGACAGTAACGATCGGTGCGGGATCCCAAAAATTCTCCTTCCTTCTTCGGGGGGTACCTGGAAATACCCTGTCGCTCCATGACCGTTAACACCTCCGCCATAGAGCTGTTGAGAGGAATGCTATGGTCCTCCCGCTTGTCCTTCCTCGAAGAACGCCTATCATCCCTTCGATCAGAGCGACCTCGACTCCGATTGCTCTCGGATTTATCCTTCGACTTACGATCGTCCAAGGGTTTGGACGACTGCTTTCCCTTATTTGAATTCGGGGGCTCAAGTTCTGCAGCAGCTATTTTCGACTCCTGGACGTCGATTTGCCGCTTCACCCTTTTCTGCAACGCCTCCATATTCCACACAGGCTTCTCAGCCACACTGTGCATCAAGTCGGAACCATAGGGGGCTGTTAGGTTCCGAATGAAGGTACGGATGGTCTCACCCTCCGAGATTTCCTCGTCAATCTCCTCCACGCTGGCGGTGTATCGCTGGTAATAGTGTGCCAGCGACTCATCGGGCCTCTGTACCACCTGGGTCAGGGACCTCACACTCTTCAATAGACGTCGACGACCCTGGTACTGCTGAATAAAGCGGTCGTGCATATCAGCCCAGCAAGTGATGCACCCTAGGGGCAGACTGAAGAACCAGGTCAAGGCTCTCTCACCAAGTGTGTTCGGGAACAATGTACACACGATATCTTCATTCGGGGCTCTGCCCAAACACGCCATGAGGTGCTTCTGGACATGACGAACCGGATCTCCCTCGCCATCATACTCCTTAATCGTGGGGATACCCAGCCCTGGTGGGGCGAGGGTATCTATTAGTCGGGGAACAAAGGGATGGGAAGATCGGTCCCTTAGTTCCGACAGCAGCGGCTTCTGCTCTCCCATGCAGATGTTCACGATCTTCACCACCTGATCGGGGGTGATGGGACCATTAAGGGGAATGGTCCTATGCTGCACTGGTCCTAGCCCATCGACCACAAATCGCTCCGACTGAGCAGGCTCCTTACCCTTATCCTGGCTCCGAGGTTGGGCCTCCTGCACATTCTGAACCTCTGCTGGTGGGGGCACTTCCTCCTGTCTCCTCGCAGCCTCTCTCCGATCTAAGAGAGCCTCCACGGCTGCCAAAAACATCGGCATGGCCTCCGCCACAGCCTTCGTCAGGTCCGTATTTGGAGGAGCCTCCTGCTCCCTATTCTGTTGGTGCTGAGCAGCATCTTCGGGGACTTCCTTGTGCCCCCCTGTCTAGGAGACCTCAGCAGGAAGATTCTGGTCCTCATCATGCTCGGGTGGTGAATTCAGAGTCGTCCCAGCAGGATAACGGGAACCACCAGATTGTCCTTGTCTTCTTTGCTTGCCAGCCGCCATTGAACGAGTAGAAGGCATATTAGCTTTTTGTCACGTTCCCACAGACGGCGCCAATGTTGGATCACGGTGGAACTCCGGTACGATCTTTGACGGCGATCCGAGCTCCTTTGCTCCACGTAATCCTGCAAGAGGGGATAGACCGGGCGGTGACCCAGAATCCCTCTCTGATGCTTAAATGAGTATCTCGTATGGACTGGCAAGTAGTGAACTCAAAAAGTGTGTATCTCCCAACGTAATGTGATCTGAGGTAACCTCTGCCCTTTTATAGGCGGAGAGGTACCTCAGTTACCTGGTGAACCGTTGGGGTGGTTTGCCCATATTCCGCGTATCTCGGGCACGATCCCGCCTATCTAGGCCATGATCTCGCTTATCTCGGCCACGCCCCGCGTATCTCGGCCACGCTCCGCGTATCTCAGCCACGCTCCGCGTATCTCGGCCACGCCCCGCGTATTTCGGCCTCATCCTCTGATAGCAAGTCCCGATTAATATCGGGGACTCCAGAGTTATCTCATTGTGTCACCGCTCGGGGCCCCTCGTCATCGTGACAGGGCCAATCATTCTCAGGGATTCATCATCGGGGCCTACTAAAAGGCATCTCATCGGGAGCATCCAGCTCACCTATCGGGACCGACTCTGTCGGGACCTTTCATCATCTGGACTCCCTCTGTCGAGACCCTTCACCTTGGTTTTCTTGACCTCCATTTTAGGGCCCAGTGGGCCTATTCACCGTTTCCTCGCCGTTAAAGGGCCTAACGGCCATAGCGAAACCCATCATTGACCAGATTTGTTTCTTTGCTCCATAGACCAGGTTTGTTTCATCATATGGTTGGTTTGGAACTACATGATGTTGATCGACATTCTTCTCTGCCATTCTTATATGTGTTTGGTGGATGTCTGCCTGGTTGGTTGGTTTATCTACTACTGCTCACAACCATTGAACCTCATTTGTTTAAATCATGGATCAATTAGAGAGGTATGTCTTAGAATGAAGTCGTAGAATGGCCGGGGAGAATAGGAGGAAGATGGAAGAAGCACAAAGGAAAGAGGCGAGCCATTGGACAACAGGCATTAGAGCAGTAGATCACAACATAAACTGATAAATTACAAGTGGACAAAATTATTCTGGGAGCTGCTTTGTTTTGGGTAGTGAATAATTTGATTTTCCACTCCTTCCCCGACATCAAATAAAGATCGGTCAGGAGGTTGTATTACATCAAGGATACTACCCACATACCTAACATGCTGAAGTTTGAGTACGATAATGCAAGAGCTTCAAGGAAAAAATTGCAATCTAGCAAAGTTGATTAAGATTGTAGTACATTCAGGTATGATTTAAAAACTGATTAACATTGGTAGCTACTATATCATATATTGGAACCATATGGCATTTTAGATGTCTTCCACTGACAGTTACTGGAGCTGTGCACTCTGTTTTACTATATCTATGGTCTAAATGTTGAGATATCTCTACTTTGGTGGCCTATTCTGTTATGTTAGCTACATACAGATGAGATCGAACCCGCTGATAGGAAGCACATTTGAGATTATTTTTTGGTTTCTGTAGTTTGTTTGGTTTGCATATTCATGAGTTGGAACACTCTACTTGATGATTACTAATACTTTGACAACATTTCAGATTTGCAAGAGTTTGCATTAGCTGAACGAAGAACTTTCATTGTCATTTAATTTTAAGGATTGTGAATGGAGGCTCCCCAGGTAGATCCGGGCTAAACATTCAGCTAATAAGATTCATATGACCTGGGTATTCTCTAACTTAACCTGCATATAGTTCATCTTCTTTTTGTATATTATTACTTTAATTTCAAATCATTATAGAACTGAAGTTGGACACGCTTTTTCATAACCTACAGTATATACGATGTCATATATATTCTCTCATATTTATAGTATTTGAACGTCTTTTCAGAAGCTTTGCAAAGCTAAGAAGCCCGATGAGTACTACAAGGACCGGTGTCTCTTAGGAGTTGTGTATAGATAGTTGCTCATATAAGCATTGATAGAGCATAATTTATTTTCATTGTTATTCTGCTTCTTCTAAAACCTCAAAATTTTAATTATTATTCCATTTTTTTACTAAAGATTCGGTTTTCACAGTTATTTGATGATATGATCTATTTATAATTGGATTTGTTGAATTTCCATGTTATGAAATATGATTGATAATTTTAGGATAGGTTCTGGTGAATTAGTTAATTGGAAGGAATTCTTGGAGGAAATTGCAGTTAGATAAATGATTAGTAGGAGAATTGGCAAGATATTGAGGAAACATATGAGTTACTTTCTATAAGAAATAACTACTGCAAATAATATAGTACAGATTACGTTATTGCAGGTTCGGCGCTTCCGCTGCTGTTAAGGATGTCGATGTATGCACGCTAGGTAACAGCACCCGGGTATATCTAGCCTCCCATGAGGTTTGTGATTTATTCGAAAAAAAGAAAGTCCTTTTTATTCTAAATCGTATGAAAAATATTTTATTTTACATACAAAAATCTTAACTTTATTTTTTTCTCAGGTTTTATAGTGGGAAGCGATGATTTTACAGTTGAAAATTTTGTTTCCTCAAATGGAAGACAAGAGTAGTCTGTCTTCATCAGAAGAACGAACTTATTTATTTCATCGAATGGAAGCTTTGGCTCTTATTTATTGTTTTATTTTTCTGGTTTTATATGTGTTTATCATGTCACCTAATGGCAACAATTAATTTTGATTGTTTGCTTCAGATGGGAGGTTTTCTTTTCTTTGGTTGGTGATATTCATTGGTTGGTGAAGCATTTTCTGAGGTCAAACTTTATAGCCTTAATAAGCATAAGATGAATCATGAATCAAACAGTGAATAATCAGTGAATTGTTTGAATATGAAACGTAGACTGATATTAAAGATATTAAAGCATGCCTTATTCGTGTGGAAGACAATTTGGTTGGTTGGAACATAGGAGCACCAAAGTAAAGTGAATGGATTATTGGATATTGGTGTGCAAGAAAGCTCTTGAAAATGTCATGTAGAATCATTTTTTATCAAT
This sequence comes from Clarkia xantiana subsp. parviflora, assembly GCA_036873135.1. Taxonomy (NCBI): domain Eukaryota; kingdom Viridiplantae; phylum Streptophyta; class Magnoliopsida; order Myrtales; family Onagraceae; genus Clarkia; species Clarkia xantiana. The sequence continues at coordinate 37,740,425 of JAPTYO010000004.1, forward strand.
ATGAATGTCGTGGCTTTGTCCGTAATATCCAAAAATATGAATAACATTCCAATGGAATTGAAGTCTTGATATGCAGTAAGCTCTTAATGTTTGAATTTTGAGATTCTTTCGAGGAAAAGAACGAGCTTCGAAGAAGACTTTGTGGAAGAATATACATATTCTTCTTGATGGCGTTAACGAGAATGATCAAGTTAAAGCATTGGGGTCAATGAGCATAGCTGGATCGATTTGGCTTTCGATTCACTGAGCTTAAGTGGATCGATTTTTTGAAGTACTTTTTTTTTCCATATATTGCCAACAAAAGCTTATAACTAAACATTAACATTTTTTTTTTTTTTGCATAATGTGTATGAAAAAATTATTAATACAATTTATCTCAAGTAACCATTTCTTTGTATACTAGTTGTTTTCGCGCGTGCGTTGCATGCGCACATTCTAAATGTTACGATCTTATATATTTCACCTAGAGAAAAACAATTGTTTACAACACCAAATTAGAGACACTGATATGCACAAAATTAAAGGCAATACATTGTTACACGTATCTAATCACGTCAAACTTCTTCAATACCCTAGCAACAATCACTTACACAGATGGAATGAACCCTTTGGTACATCAAACTGATTTAGGATTTGCACAAATAATCTTCTTCAACTTCTCACATCCAGCAGGAAGCCTCGGACATGCTCTGGCATTCTAATATCAGTGTTTTGAAAATCAGACTGGGCCGACGACCGAACCGGGTCGGACCGCGAACCGGATATATCACCGGCCCAGTTTGAGCAAAAGAACGAAATGCATAGTGAACCCGGTCTATTATGTGAATCGACGGTTGGACCGTGTTTTTTCATCTGAACCATGTCCAGTTAGACCGGGTTTTTTAAAACCTAAAAATAGATAAGCCTGGAGTCTGGACCTTCTTCTTCATCGTTCTTCTTCTTCTGCTGGACCCAGTCTGCTTCATGATCATCGTCCAATTTCGAGGTGTTTGGTAAGCTTGATTGCGGTTGGAAGAGATAGAAAACAAACCTGACTACAGACACTGTGTCTAATGTCCGCCGAAGTGCAGACCCCGGTGTCGAATCAGCCGAAGTACGGGTGCAGGTGGACTCACTTCCTCTTACATTCCAGTCAATATTTTCAACTGCCCCTTTTTGAAGCCAACAATGCAAATTTGCAAGCTCGAATGACCAATATCAATAAATAAAACATCCAGCTGCTCAGTCTCTGACAGATCTGCCTTATAAATAACATATGCCAAGGTTGTCGTTGTATTCTCAGGAATCAACTGGAGATGGCGTAACCCAGCAACAATGGTAGCATCAATAACATCTTTGGAGATCGAAATCGCTCAATTGAGATGACCATTCAGATCCTTTTCTGTAGTAAACACCTTATCAAGCCGACTCTTGGACATTACGTTCACTCTTGAGAAATAATACAAAAGCATACCAAATCTGCAGAAGGAAAAGCTGGTGAAACATAATTAATATACAAGAATAATTAGGTGGAAAAAAATTATTGCTTTAAAAACTAAGCTATAGAAATTGTGGCTAGCCACATAAGAAAATAGACATTAAAAGTTAATGTACGGTTTTTTTTTTTCAATTCCACAAAAGAGAACTGAATACTAATACATCACTATAACTTTTTTGGGTTATTATAGTGCATATACTATAACTTTCAGTAGTTGTGGCCTACATCACTGTTACTTTCACCAGCCTCTATCTTTCAGGTACACCATGCAGCCATATCAAATACAAGATCATCAATTGTTATTACTTTCAACAAAGAGCCGAAATATATCTCATACGATAGAAATAGTAGCACTTGAACAAACTTAAATAGATAGTCCGTAATCAGCTGCTAATTTGTAGAATAAACCGTTGAAATCCAATAATAAGTCCACAAATTTCATCAATCCCTAAATGAACACCTGTTATCCCAATCCATAAGTAGTAACATAATGTTGGGCGATACTATTTTTCAATTGCCAAATTGCTCAAATGAACAAAATCAATCAATTTTCAAATTATTAAAAGTCCCAAAAACAATGCTAAGCACTTAATGTAAGTGTAAATGAAAATGTAGCAATCAATAGACATCAAACTGCATGCACCCACAAGCAAGAGAGACGGATGAGGATGTCAACATACATTTTTAAGGTAGTCCATGGTAGGTTTCTCAGTGATGTGGATGCAGTTGAACTGCTCAGGTTTAGCCTCACCCTAGTCGTCTAACACAATCAGCGCCACAGTCTGCCCCTTGGGAAGCTTAGGGCAATCCTCCAACCACGAAGTAGGAGCGCTCCCATTTCTCCATTAAATCATATAGAATTACTCCACAAATTAAAATAAAAATCACAAATTAGCCTGGTGAATTCCATGGAGAAATTAAAATGTATATATATATCTATCAAAATTTCAAATTGCAGGAAAATACATGCACTTAAACAACATGTGCCTATAAATATCAACTCTATTGCCCTAAATTAGGATGAATGGTAAATTTTTTGGCAAGAAAAAGAAGATAAATCGTAATTTTGACATGCAATTGGCCAGGCCCAGGAGGATAATCACACAACTAACGAATGGTCGAAGCCTGATTCTCAATGAATACTTGAAATAATAAGTAGATCTTACCCAACTAAGTAGTAGAAGAGCGAACATTCTCTTAATTCAAACCCTCAAATTCCAGTACCACGACAATGGAGGGCGGGTGAGCGGCGGGTGGGTGAGACGGGAGTGGCGGGTAGGGGAGCCGCAAACGACGGTGGACGAGGTGCGAACGGTGAAAGAGCGTGTTGACGCACTTTCTCCTTTTTTTTGCTGTGCGGCGGTGGTGGTGGGGACGGGTACTTGCATTAGAATAGTCCAACCTTACTTCTTTATATATTATTATATAAAATAAAGATTGGCGGTTCGGTTCGGATTCCGATCCAATCCGACTTAGGGTTTACATTTTTGTTTGACCGGCTGGGACATACTGGTTCAAAAAGTTAGCCCTTGAATAGAAGGCACCTTTTGGAAAAAAAAATTGAAAGGCACCTTTTGGAAAAAAAAAATTTTTGAAAGGCACCCATTGGGGGTGAGGACCCAACACAAATTATATATTGGTATAGTAGATTTGCAACTAAATTGCACGTTTTTAGACAAGTACTACTTTATTTCATGTAAAGTATCACGTCCGCTTAAAAAATTATATATACTCAACACGAACAATCATACGTGACAGTATTGCATATTATTGGACAAGTAATACTTTATTTCATGTAAATACAAAATATGCAACCCGACAAATCATACATGATCGTGCTATTCTTCATTACATTTCAATATAATGAATTGCCACAATATACTAATTAATATAAAAAATAACCATTCAAATTTATGAACATTTTCACTATCAATATTTATGAAAAGTAAATTAGTCTCGAAATATAGATGACACAAATATAAATATGTACGGTTTAACATATCGCCCCGCGCGTAGCGCGGGGACAGCACCTAGTTCTAAATATAGACAAGTATGATATAGAAATTATCATATTGATAAGACCTCATAAAACACTCCATAAGAGCATACACAATGGTATTATATATTATTACTTAATTGTGAGTTTAACATATTTTTATATTAAATGTATAAAAACGTGTTAAAACATCCACACTGGTATTACATAGGGATTATATAAATGTGGGTCTTACATTTTTTTTATGGGCTTAATTAGCTCAATGCACCCATACGTTTCTGCATGTTGCTGGATGCACCACACATGTAAGCGAATGCACTCATACGTTTTGCTATGTTGGTGAATGCACCTGAAGCTCTAACACCGTTAGTTAAATATATATGCGCCACACATGCACCCGAATGCACCCACGAGAACCAACCACCGCGACGACAACTAATCACCGCTATGGACGAGTAGCAGACGACCAACCACGAAGAGACACGACAACGCAGTAAAGACGAGTTGCAGATGTTTAGGTTTAGGGTAATTAATTTCATCACGACCGTAGAATATGAGGATGGAGGGCATATCTGTCATTAGCAAAATCATTTATGTTTTTTAATTAAAAAATATTTGCATGTGAGTAGCACGTTAATAACTAACGACAACAATAAACAGAACTTAGACTAAAGGTGTATTGAGTAACAAAACAATACATATCGGTGCATTTAGCAACATGAAAAAACATATGGGTGCATTTGGCAACATGACTAAAACATGTGGGTGCAGTTGGCTAATTAACCATTTTTTATACAAAGTGAAAAAAACGTGTTGCAGTGGTTTTACATAGCAATCCTTAAAAATGGGACCCCATGTTTTTTTTTATGTTTTTACATAAAGCATTCCTTAAATATAAGGAAAGCACTATGTTTGCGTAAAATTAATTATTCTCTTTTTATTACAAAACCAGCGATTCTGGACATCGTCCCTCGTTTTTTTTCTTCAAATCAGCGGACAACCTCCCTCATTTTTTTTTGGTAGTGATTCCTGACAAATAAATATATAACAACCAGGAATTCTTCAATAGTTTTTTCTTTCCCGGTCGCTCGAGCATTTTAAATTTAAGTTGAAATTTAGGGATTTAAATCAAATTGGTACCTGAGTTAACAGCCCAAAACGAATTGGTACCTCCACTAAATTTTGTGACAAATTGGTACCCGAGTTAACCTGGGTGTTGCACCGTTAGAATTTCTGGTTAAAACTAACGGAATCTCATTTTTGGCGCATGAAAAGACTAAAATACCCTTATTACAGAATAGCTACGTAATAGCAATTCAAAACTTTGGAACCCAATATCTCACTCATTTCTTCATCTTTTTGGACAATTTTTTTTTGAAACCGCATAACTTTTCGAGATCTATGCAAGCCAAATAGCCTTAAAGTGATTTGACCAGTTTTTTTTTCAATAAACACCGGTTTTCATGTTAATTCGTTCTTTTTTGTATAAAGCTCCAACGCATTCTAACACTTATCAACTTTGATCACCAAATTTTTTTACTAATTGGATTCCAATACTACAATCAAACCGTTGCTCTTGGATTCCAACACTTCTGTTTAAGAACCAAATTGATATTATACCTTTCATCCAAAAGAAAACAAAAAGCGAAAGTCTTTCGAATTAATTATTATGCAATCTATAACTTACTAGAATTTTTCTTGATGTCTCCAGTAAACTATATTGGTGTGTCTCTAAATCAATAAACGTCACTACAAGAGAATATATGGATCTTAGCATGATAAGCTACCAATTTTTTTGTTTATATATTTTTTGGACATGCTGAAAAATTGACCAGTTCTGCAGGTCTTCGTTTTAAAAGCTTGACATGGTCTAACATAAAATTGCAAATGGAACAGTTTTGGCAATATCTCGAAAGAAAATTTATTGTTTGTCTCTAGCCACATAGTGGTAAAATTCTTTGTGTGGTTCTTTTAATGCAAGCTCATCTTATTTTCTCACATTACGGTCATCCCTCGGGATACTGAGAGTATCAATTTCCACATGTAGATTAAATGAGAAAATAAACTATTTTTTCTTGGTGTCCATTCTAAAAGTTCTTCCAATACCCTTAAAAGAACTTTTCATATTGTTCTATTTCAAGTATGAAACATACTTATCTATCTAAGATCCATATGTTCTCTTGCAGTGACGTTTATTGATTTAGAGACACATCAGTATAGTTTATTGGAGACTTCAAGAAAAATTCCAGTAAGTTATAGATTGCATAACAATTAATTCGACAAACTTTCATTTTTGGTTTTCTTTTGGATGAAAGGTATAACATCAATTTGGTTTTAAACAGAAGTGTTGGAATCCAAAAGCAACGGTTTGATTGTAGTATTGGAATCCAATTAGTAAAAAAATTGGGTGATTAAGGGTGATAAGTGTTAGAATGCGGTGGAGTTTGATACAAAAAAGAATGAATTAACATGGAAAACGATATTTATTGAAAAAAAATTGGGAAAATCACTTTACGGCTATTTGGGTTGCATAGATCTCGAAAAATTATGTGGTTTCAAAAAAAAATCGTCTTAAAAGATGAAGAAATGAGTGAGATATTGGGTTCCAAAGTTTTGAGTTGCTATTATGTAGCTATTCTGCAATAAGGGTATTATGGTCTTTTCATGCGCCAAAAATGGGATTCCGTTAGTTTTAACTAGAAATTTTAACGGTGCAACACCCCGGTTAACTCGGGTACCAATTTGTCACAAAATTTAGTAGAGGTACCAATTTGGTTTAAATCCCTGAAATTTATTTATGAAATTATGTTATATGATTTTAATTTATTTGTTTTACAAAAAAAAACATTAGTTTTCATTAAGTTCCATTCTTGTATCATCATCGGGTTGAGTCGATCACAGTCTTGTATCATCATTGGAATTTTGTTAATCATGGCATGCATCATTATTTACGACGTCATTGTAACAATTTGACCATGAAATTATGCGTACGCGCATAGCGCGGGCTGGGTCTAGTGTATATGAAGAATATATATGTATATAAACGAAAAAATATATATAATATAACAAATATATATATTGCAAAGAAATACATTTAATTGGACACTCAATTAAAAGACACGATTGTAATTGGGGAGGTCAAATTGAACGTCCAATCGAAGCATTTAGCTGCAATCATTTCAATTTACTGTTTAGTTCATCTCTGGTACACATCAAAAGTACTTATTTGGCCAATACATGCTCATTTTCTGTCCAATTAGATGTAAATTGTAACAGTCGTAGCAATTTGCTCGCAAATTAAGAGTTCAAGTGGCCAATTTTTAAAATTAAAATTTCGGATAACAATTGATAAATGAGTCAGTTATGTAGCGATTTAGTTCACTCCTGAAGAATCATTCATCTAAGCCTATTTTACAATTATATATTCACAAGTATGACCTTCTATGTATCGTAGCTCAAACAGTTCTCATTACCTCTCTCGTAAATTAGGGGTGGCAATCATATCGTTTCGTGTTGCTAAAGATACACGCATCTACTCGTGTCGTGTCAAAACGTGTTTACCCTATTTACGTGTCGTATCATGTCTGTGTCACCAAATTATCGTGTAGTGTCCGTGCGACATGCGTGTGACATGATAACTGCTATCTCAGGAAAATGAATAATACTAATATTACACATTTATTCCATTTTCTTTTTATAAATTATAGAAAATGGTCCAAAATTAACCAATATCACATTTTAGCAAAAAATTCAATTTAGAGAAATTCATCATTGTTTTATTTTTAATTAGTTATAAATGTTGCGGGTCAGTAGTGCACTTAATATGCATAATATTAGGGATGGGCATGTAACAGACGTAGCAATTTGCTCGGAAATTAAGAGTTCAAGTGACCAATTTTTAAAATTAAAATTTCGGATAGCAATTTATAATTTAGTCAGTTATGTAGCGATTTAGTTCCCTCCTGAAGAATCATACCTCTAAGGCTATTTTACAATTATATATTCACAAGTATGACCTTATATGTATCGTAGCTCAAGGGGTGGCAAGCATATCGTGTCGTGTCGCTAATTACACACGCGTTTACTCGTGTCGTGTCAAAACGTGTTTACCCTATTTGCGTGTCGTATCATGTCTGTGTCACCAAATTATCGTGTAATGTCCATGTGACATGATAATTGCTATCTCAGGAAAATGAATAATACTAATATTATACATTTATTCCATTTTCTTTTTATAAATTATACAAAATGGTCCAAAATTAACCAATATCACATTTTAACAAATAAATTCAATTTAGAGAAATTCTATCATTGATTTATTTTTAATTAGTTATAAATGTTACGGGTCAGTGGTGCACTTAATATGCGTAATAGTGTAAATATATTAGGAATGGGCATGTAACCGGCACGGACTGGACCTATCAGAACTAGTTTAAACAGTTATGGTCCGGTCCGGCCTGAATGTTGTATTGGCTAAGCTATATGTGAGACTAATTTGTCTGGTTTCATAGAGATTAACACAATTTTTTTTTTTTTTAAATCAGCCCAAAACCATTTCGATCCAGTAAAAACCCGTTTTAAACCAATCCGATTCCAAAGAAGTATACTAACGTTCCAGACTGGACCAGTTTTTTTTTCCCCCTAAAATACATATTAAATTAAGGGCGTAGTTGCAATATTGAAAATGATGATGTCTATATGTAAATATTAAATTTAAAATAACTGCGCCTATTCATGTTTAGGCGGTGAAACCGTTTATATTCGTGTTTTAGTAGTGGATATGCAACTCTGAGCTATACGGACATGCTCATGGTCGTGTATATTCGTGTCAGATAGTTATTTAGACACAGACCGTGTCGTATCGTATTAAAGATGCAAAAAAACAGATTCGTTACATATCGTGTTAGAAATTGTCACAAATATGAGTAATTTGTTTAGAAAAGGGTGCATTGTGTAGGTCCAAATCGTTATAAACCCTTCTATATATATATATATCATAAATTATTAGAGTATTTCCACATTCCACCCTAAAGAGAAAGAGTATTCACATCACATCCTTCCCACACTCTACTACTCCCCAACACGAGAAATTCTTGGGTACATCGGAACCAACAGCTGGCTCCGATGTGTTACCCCTTCACCCAATGAAAATCAGACATGTTGCAGCATTTTGACACGTGTCATGATACTACTGGGTATAGGGGTAACACATCGGAACCAGCTGTTGGCTATGATGTACCCAATAATCTCCCCCAACACTCTCTCACACAGAAATATTTCTATTTTTTTGTCCACTATTACATAAACACACATTCATTCCAGCTCAAAATCCACACTTCTTTTTTACTCGTTTCACGTCTCTCTCTCTCTCTCTCGCTGTTGCTTTCCTTGCTCATTGAAAGAGGAAGAAGAAGAAGAAAGCTTTAAGCTTGAAGCAATGCGGCATTGTGAGAATTAACTAACCGAATCCCCAGAATGGGTGTGTTGACTGAGTCCTTGTGTTTCTGTAAGGGTGTAGGCAGGTCGGAGATGATGAAAGGCACCATCTTTACAACTAAATCTCAGGCAATGGCCAGAGTCTCCGGTGCCGGTACTGGATTCCTCATCCATCGGAACCTCCTCTTGACCACTCACGTCTGCCTCCCGTCGGTGGCGGCCGCCGAAGCCGCCGAGATCCACCTCCAGAATGTGCTCTCTGCAAACCTCTTCCCACACAGGTAGCTACTAACTACTTCTTCCACTTGCTCTATTTAGGGTTTCGCCAGTAAAAGTAACAAAATAAGCTGCATTTCACTCTCTAATATAATTGAAATTGGATTCTCTGAGGGTTCAAGATTGAATCTTTTTCGGTGGTTGAATTTAATTTTGATTTAGATTCAGCATGTGATGATTCGGTTTGACCAATAATTGAGAATTCTACCTGTCGGTGGTAACTGCACACATTTCGTTTTGGTATGTAAGATTTTTGGTTGATGTCTCTTTTGAGATTCCAACTATGACTGCACACTTTGATGGCAACTTGAAGCAAGATTCATCAAAAAGGCACTTGGATTAGTTAGTTAGTTACACTTAGAAGATACAACAAAGCATGTCTTGTCTTGTCTTAGCTTAGCTTAGCTTCATTAAAAACAAACATCATGTCTTGTCCTAGCTGTTGATCACAATTTTAAATTCGAAATCTTCTTCTGCTTTGACCATTTCTTTTTAGCTTTTGCTGTTTCATAGTTGGTTCCATTGATATTTGAAGATGTGCTGGATGGATCTACTATTCCCCTGTGCTTTCTCTATCTGTTACTGTTTTGCAGATCCAGGGTTGACGTGAAATATATTTTTAACTTGAGACATCCTTAGCTACATTTCATATCTTTCTTATGATGTTCTTGTCATGTGATCAGTTTTATAATTCGGGTTTGATGCTGCCTGAATTCTATGAAACTAATAAAACAACTTCAGTAATAATATATAAATAAAACCCGATTGATGACAATTCCTTCCTTGATGTTCGTCTTCAAATTTGTAACTGATGATGGTTTTGCAGGTTCTTCATTACAAGTTCCGTTCTAGACCTCACGATAGTGGGATTAGACTCAGTTGATGGAGATTCAAATTCTCATAACCAGCAACCTCAGTACATAAAAACATGCACCAAACCGAACCTCGACTTGGGCAGCATTGTCTACCTTCTCGGCTACACTGACAACAACCAGTTAACTGCCGGAGAAGGAAAAGTCGTGATTGCCACTGACAACCTCATCAAACTATCAACGGATGGGATCGTGTGGGCCCCGGGTTCAGCAGGCTTCGACGCTCAGGGAAATTTAGCATTCATGATATGCGACCCGATGAAACTCGCAACATCCCCAAACACAAAGTCGTCGTCGTCCACGTCATCAACGAAGAAAAAAGACGTGGCCATGCAGTTCGGGATCCCGATCCCAATCATCTGTGATTGGTTGAACCAGCACTGGGAAGGCAGTCTTGATGAACTCAATAAACCGAAGCTGCCCATTATTCGCCTCATGTCTACGGGGCAAAAGACGGAGTATTCTTGCGCGTCGTTCACTCTTCGTCGAGTTTTCAAGCCACCAACAGAAGAAGAAGAAGAAGCAGATGATGAAGAAACAACCTCGGATATTTTCACAAAGGCTCGGGATAGGGAACAACCTAGTTGCTCTGTTCCCGCTGAAGGAGACGATAACAAAGAAGATATGGCCCACCAACTCGGAATCCCGTCTCCCGAAATATACGAATCACGCAAAGTGACTTCCGTGCCGATTCGTAAGAAAGAAAACGTGCCGATGAAGCTCTTGAATATAAATTTCCCACCGAAACCCACTCCTAGAGAACTCCTTCCTGGTTCAGATGAGAACTGGGTGAACGAAAATGGTCGACAGAGCCCAGTGAGACGAGAGGAGGAGGAACAAGGTGCAGAGGTTGAAGAAGCAGTTGCAGAGATTTGTTCTTCCACAGGGTCTGTTGATGGAGTCGAGTGTTGTTCGTCTCCACTGGAGGGTTCAGAAATGAATGGTGGGTTCAGCAGCGAAGAAGAGACGATGTACTCTGCGGAAACGGCGGAGAGCAGGAATTATACGAGTCCGAGAGAAGTAAAGTTGCAGCAAGTGGGGAGGAGCCAGGGCTGCGTTAGCTACACCACCAGGTGGGTGGGGCCCGCCCAGCAGAGGAGCGCATCGGCTGCAAGGAGAGCTCAGCTCGAGAAACAGAGGAGCTTCATCCATGGAAGGAAGGAAGGAGAGAGGAGTAATGACTATTTTAGCCCTACTGTGTCGTCCATTATGAAGAAGAAGAGCGCTGCGGAAAAGCGGCAGCAGCCACCGCCTCCTGTCAGGCCGAGGCAGACCCTCTTGCATTCGTCTCCGAAATGGGTGGTCTGATAAGGTCGTGTGGCTACACAAGTTTGGAGTATAGTTACTCACTCTGTTTTTCTTCTTCTGTTTCGATACAGTAGATTTGTAATATTATTTGTCAACACACTTTCTCAGCCGATGTATTGAAATTTGAGGGGAGGTGACAATTTATATTAAAGCAAAGACAGGGCAGAGGATTACAACAAACAAGTAGCAAATTAAAATAAGTTTTTTTTTTTTTTTTTGGGGTCAAGTTTTTCACACTAATAATTAAAGTCATAGCACATCAAAAGAGTTAAACAAACTAACAGTTAAGAAAGGATAGTAGTAGTCATGGTTCCACCAAGCTTAGTGAAGATACTGATGAGGAGGAGGAGGTGCTTGATAGTGGTACACATTCCCAAAAAAGTTGCCGTGCCCTGGGGGCGGTGGCGGCGGCGCCATCTGCATATTGTAAGGAGCAGCGCCCACAAGTGGTGGGCCATGACTTTCCATAGGGTACATATAAGGTGGTCTCTCATACATATAAGCCGGCTGGTACCTTTCATTCACCATCGGGTAGAAGGCCTTCATCGGGGCAGCTGGGATCGGGTGCCCAGCATGGGGCCTTTTTGGCTGAGGCTTTTGAACTTCAGTGGTGGTGCCTACTTGTTGCTGTTGTTTCTTCTCGGATTTGGCCTTCTCAAGCCCAATCACATCTTTTCGGATATCATCCAGAGGAAAGTGTTCCTCAAATCTATGCTCTTCCACACATTTGATGACTGTTTTGAGGGCAGAAAGCTCTCTTTCATTCACCTCACCCTATGTATGGTAAGGAAGAAAGAAAGAAACATAAATTAAGCAAAATTGGCAGGATTTTCAAACACCAAGTAAAACTGAGCAATGTGAACCCAGATCGAAACTTAAGATTTGGAATATCTTCCTGAGAAAGTATCCTTTTTTTTTCACGTTTTCACCAAGTTCCACTCTAAAATTAACACTTAAAAGAATTCCCATAAAAACAGGTCAATAAATAGCAAAACAAACCTGGGGATTGGAAACAGAGCTTCCAGGTTTGATAGGAGAAGCAGCTTTTCTTGCCTCGTCAAGGTAGGAGTTGAGCAAAGGCATAGGAGCAAACTGTTTCGTTAATCCAAATGCAAATGCTAGATTTACTGCATCTATGTGTCTCCCACTGCTAATCAACTCCTCAATAACACCTTCAATGTCCAAGAGACACCAAGCATTAAGTTAGTTGGAGGCAAAAGGGCATTATCAGTATCACATGTCTATTATCAGTATCATAAAATAACCATTTAATCAAACATCAGACTTTTGCCTAAGTGGGTCTGATGAAAGCACATTTACACACGGCCTTTTTTGGGGTAATTTATGATAGTGTTGCAAAATTGGTGGAGAAAGTCACAAACAGACCTGTCATCTTTGAGGCCAACCCAAGAGAGCGACAAAGATCTGCAGCTTGGCGACGGCGAGAAACCATTGGCACAAGTCTAGAAATAAAATCATCTTCATAATCGGATGCAATGCCAAAAGTTGCCAAAAGCTGCAAAAAAGCATGAGCCTCCAAAGAATTCCCATTGCTGGAACCCATCTCAAGAGAAGACAGCTTTGGCTTCCAATCTCCAGCAATTGCTCTGGCTTGCAACTTAACATCTTCTGTGATAATATCAGCTACAGCGAGATTGTTGTCTTTGAGAAGAATGCTAAGACATTCAAGCAGCATGATACTCGTTCGCCTAAGACCCAACAGATCGGAATCCTTTTTCCCATCAAATTTTGGCCGGTCAGTGCTGTAAAAATCTGCAAGGCACCTCAAGACAAGACCAGCTGGGCTTGGTGCTGCCCTTAGAGCAAGTGGAATTTCCTCTCTCATGGCAACGAGATTCTTCCGGTTGTCTGATATGAACTTGTGGAGCCCTTCTGAATCCATGTCTTTACAAAACTTGTCCAACGGAGGAGAAGAATTCACCTCATCATCCTCTGAAGGATCTTCTGGATCTTCCACACAACTCACAGCAGTTGTGTCTTCGGATGCTTTCTCATCATCAACAGTGCAAGCCACAGGTTTTGGCTCCTCCATGTATCCAAATGAGACCTTTCTGTGCTTCTTCAGAGAAGTTGAAATATCCATAGCAGCAGCATCTCTCTTCTTCTGGAGCCTATTCAACGAAGCCTGTTCTTTGGCCAGAACAGCAGATTCACGCTTCTGCAGCATCTCCCGGGACTTGACAACTTTGTCTTCAAACACCTTTTCTTGATCTTCCAACTCATCAAAACGCCTCTTCAAAGACTTTTCAAGTCCATGGAAATGCTCTTCCAGTTCTTTCCATTTCAAATTAAGAGTTACTGCACGGTAACTTTCAAGTTCTGCAAATGCCTTTTGAAGCTGCTGAATCTTGGAGGAGGTAGAGTCCATCAGCGATGCAACAGACTTGGTCTCTTCCATGATAGTCTGCAATCCTTGGGTGTTCAAGGCAAGAAAATATGGTTAACCTTCTTTGGCAAAGAGACAATGAAAAAATGGTGCAGATGCAAAGGCAAAGATGTGCATCCTGATCAACTAATGCTCAAGAACTCTGACACTATAGTGATGGTCGATTTACTGGATTCACCGTAAATGCAACAAACAATATGATAGAGGTATAAGCAAACTCTTCCAATCCAAATTAATCAGAACTTTGAATGCTAATCTAAAGATGATATGAATAAAAAGCTCATCATAGACCATCAATGGAAATCCAATTATCAGTGGTGTGATGCTGTAAAACAAATCAGATTTAGTTGTGGAAGAATTCCTGAATTAAGATATACTCCACTCTTAGTTAAAAACAGTAGGATGATTTCCAAGGGAAAAAAACCATTCATGAGACAAACGAACCTATCAAGTCACTGATTTGGTTATACAGCTAATATATCCAAACATAAAGCATACAGATGGAAACAGGATAATAGACAACTTAATCACTTAAAGCAGATAGCTTTTGAGAAAATAATAAAATCGTTAGAGCACAGATTTAACTCCAAAGTTTAGATCATTAAGTTGCTTCTAATTGGTTAATCGTTTCAAAATGCAGACCACTATACCAAAATGATCTCAAGCAACACTTTGTCCTATGCACATTACTAGCAAACACCTGATTACTTTACTTTACTCCCTGATAAAAACCTCAAGAATAATTTCCATTAAGTTACTTCTCATCATCAAATCCAAAGCTGAGCTAATGGACTTCAACTATTCGAGATCAATACAGAGATCCGCAGATCAGAACAAACCAGTCAAAATAACCTCAAAGTACCAAGAACAGCCCAAAAGTCAATAGGACTAAGCCAAGCACTAAAATGAAACCCTAGTACAACATCCACAGCCACAGAAAGTGCTGCACAGGTACATTAATTGCTACTACGATGAAATCTACCTAGAATCAAACACCAATCATAGCAATTTTCACACAAAATGAAGAGATTTCGCGTGAAGGAAGTCGAGCCCGATCTGGACAGTGTTGTAAAAAGGAGAAACTTACAGGGTTGGAAATATACGAAGTGAAAGAGCAGGTAGATAACTGCTGAAGATGGAGCGGAGATCAGTCGTCCATTCTAGGACTTGAATTGGTTTCCTGACGATCAGCTCCGGTGTGTGGTGGCTGCTGCTACTCTGCAATCCCTAGAGAGGTGAAGGAGAGAAAGAGGAAGAGCAAGGCGACATGGATGAATGATTTTTTAGTGCTGGTCCCCTTTGGGTATGCTTTTTGGGCTCTCCATTTTTTACTAATTTAACATCTACACTTAGGTGGAAAGGAATCTATACTAATACTAGTCTCTCTACAGTAAGTACTATAGGCATTTTTTTACTCTTTTTTTTAATAAAATAAACCCATATATAGTGTGCTTATCAAAGTTTTCAAGTAGAGACTAAGAGAATGTTGCAACTTTCGAAATTTTCACATTAGATAGATTTGTTTTCTAACTTTAATATGACAGCCTGTATATAGATAGAACTCAAGAGTAATACTCTTACTATATTGATTACATAATATTTTATAAAATGACACAAATGTGCATTCTGTGCATAATTTATTTATTTAATCTAATTTATCAACTACCTTATAATTTTTATGACAAAAACTATTACTTATTTAGATATTATAGTTATTACAATGTTACGATTATGTTGCATACTTATTGAAATTAATTTATTATACCTGATTTGAAGTAATTTCAAATTTTGAAATCAAAATTAACTATTTCCTCAACCTTTGATTGATTTGTAACTTTCATTTTAAACTAATTTAACATTATGATTTGTATAATTTGTGAATTGCCATACCCATATCAATTTTTTTTACCATATACAACTATTGTAATTATTACTATTATGTAAATAACTTAAAATTACGAAAAAGCTTATTACACCATGCAAACCAAACAAAGATGGCTCTACTAAGTCATCATCTGAAAAGTAGCCATTAAGTGACTAAGGTGCACTCCTTGTACTAACTCTCTACCACGCTCTTTGAATTTATATACATACATATTAAAATGTCAAGTAAAAAAAGATGGTTCAGTTTCATCTTTTCGTATTTAGATGCATTTTTTTTGTTTGGCCTGTTGTAGACAATTAGTTAGTTTTACATATTTTCTTTATACAGTTTATCAAAGTTCCTTTTCTATTTTCCTTATTACCAAATAACAACACAATTTTTCAATTGAGTCGAGGTATAATTACTGCTCATTAAAATTTCCATATTAGTTAATATATATCTATAATCTAAAATATTATATTAATTCGGCTTGGCATATTTACCAAAGGTTGGTTGGACCACCTGTTAAAGCGGGTTGTGTTCTCATGGGCGACTTGAGGTCAAATCCTACAAGATACATGCAAATTAAGAAATATTTGTATCTTTTATTTTAGTCTGTACATTAAATAAAGAAATAAATAATTAAAATTTTTCATTTAAACATATTATTTATACAAATTTCCATTTAAATATATTATTTATACAGTTTGGCTGCGAAAGCTTTGTAAGATCACATTATATAAAGCAATACATATAATAAGTTGTTAGTAAAAATATTCTTGTATATAGCAAATATAGGTCACATTGTTATAAATAACAGTGTGCCAATCGAGGGACAAGGACACGCTCAACGGTAAAAAAAATTGAGTAATTATTCGTCTTTATAACGTTAATTTATTTCCTAACATGTTTGGTTTTTTCGTGTTGCAGATGCAACAGAAGATGAACAAGATGAAAAATAAAGGTCGTAGGGTTCTCTCATGATGCAACATCTAACTAGAAGTGATGAAGGTCGAGTTGATATGTTCTTCAGGATAAAAATTCGAGAATTCTTATATTTCTGCCATTAAAGCTCACACGTAAGTTCCCATTAATTTTAGTAGAGGAAATTTGTATAGCCTTCTCTTCATTATATCGTTTGTTGATCGGATATATTGTCTGATTGATTTGATAGAAACTATTTGAGGGATCTAGATACGCTCGACGGTTAATAACAAAAATAGAAAAAATAAAAATAGAATAGCAATGTAAATATATAGCTCTCACATTATTAGAAACTCAAGTTATTTAGAAGCATAACAAAATGACTTACATTTAAATAAGATTTCATACTATATATATTATTAATAAAAAAAATAAAAAAATACATACATACATTGTAAGCGTATGGTGATGGGCGCCGTAAATGGTAGCTCATTTTATGTATAGGTTACCTAAGTAAATTGGGTATATGTCACATTAGGACATTGGGTCAGACCCAAATCCCAATTGACATGAGAGGCCCAAAATTAGGCCTCCTGATAAATCATGGCCGGCCGAATTTAAGGAGGGGGTAAAATGGACTTTTGTCCACTTTACTCCTCCTATATATATGGGGAGTTATGGGTTTTATTAGGGTTAATCACAATTCCCTTTAAGTGGTGCTTTGAGAGAAAACCCTTCCCCCAGAAACACATACATCGGCCGAACCTAGTATTCACCAAGGGTGTGCCAATTTGCTTTCTAGCAAACACTCCAAAGATCTGTCCCTTGCCAAGAATCGATCAAAGACTTTGCTGTGGAGAATATACCACGTAAGGCTTCCTTCACAAGAACCCCTACGGGTGCCGACCGGAGGATCGTGAACTCCCTCCTGCAAGGATCTTAAGTCTACGGACAACTGTAGAGGTATGTGCGAATCTTCCGCTGCGTAATTTCGATTACTAACATGTACCATGATTTAGTTTCCGTACTGATTACCGTTGGATTACAAGGACGTAGTACTACGGAATGCTAAACGTGTACTAGTAAGTAATCTAATTACGCAGCGGAATAATGTACACATACCTCAATAGCTTTCCTGCCCAAGAACGTTGTGGAGGGAGTTCTGATCCTCCGGTCGGAAACCGTACAAGTTCTTCGTGAGAAGAAGTCCTACGCGGTATAAGCTCCACAGCAAAACCTCTGATCGATCCTTCAACGGGGACAGAACCTCGGACTGAATGCTCGGAAGCAATTTGGCACACCAATGGTGGTGTTAGGGCGCTGGCGGAAATTCACTATAGAGAGAAAGAGATTTCTCTAAAATCACAACTTAGGAGGAGTTGTGATCTAGGTGTGTTTTTGGGAGTGACCCCAAGACCTCCTTATATAGTGGCAAAAGGAGAAAATCCTCCTCCCTACTATTAGGGTTTCGGCCGAACTATGATGTGGGTGGGAGGCCCAATTTTGGGCCTCCCATGTCACATGGGAATTGGGTCTGGCCCAATAAGCCCTAATGTGACATTTACCTAATTATCTTAGGTAACCACATATATTAACGAGCTACCAATTACGGCGCCACGTCACCATATGCTAACAGCTCCCACTCGCCGGAATGGGAGGGTGTCTGTTAATGTAATGTCATCCAATAGCATCAACATTTCAGTCTTCAGTAATTGTCTCCGTCTCCGATTAGTTCATATGAGGTTTGCCGTGCGACCGGCGGATACGACGGGCATCGTGCTACTCATCTGTTAGGAGTGTTGTAGCGCCCGCAGAACGTTGATTCCCTTTCGTAAATCAATCCTGTCAAAAATAAAATATGTACCGCATTGAATCCTTGGTCAACTGATAATTCTCCAATTGCCCGGTTTTCCACATAGGAATACTTCTCCAGGGCATCCGTACAAGTGTTCACAACCTTCAACTAATATCCGGTTGGTGGCCACCTAGTGAACACAAGGGTCGGTGAATTAGGTGAACATGACCATCCCCATTGCTTATACCCTTAGTCTAACTCAACCGGTTTCCAAGACGTGGTCACTTGGCCGTTTTCTTTGGCTCTACGCTCGTACGCTGGGAAGCGAACATTGAGCTAGACCTTAGGTATAAGTTCTGAGTCCGAGAGGATACTTTGGGTGCCTCTTCATAAGACACCCGGGATCAATCACACGCTCAAGGTGAATAAGTATGCGCCCTTTGAATCACAAGGATTCTAGCTAGCACAACCGAGCATGACCCCGTGGTCGAACATGGCACGCGTAGTATGAAGCACGCGTCGATAGTACACCTGGACAAGCCAGGGGTGGGATATGTCAATCATGTTATCGCAGAGTCTTTCATCTAGCCCTGGATATGATTTTAATGATGGACTGAGTCCAACATGGCGATTTACAAAACGAAGATTAATTCATGCTATAAGCGTGACTGTTGAGGTCGATTCCACTTGGGACACCTCGGGTTACTCTTTGCGAACCTCGATCCTCGAACCTTGAATCTGACTTCGGCTCCTATCTCGGTCTTCTACACGCCAGGTCCTGCAAAACGGGCAATAACCAGCATGGAGAGGGGGGGTGGCGCTGGTTGAGCCCTCTCCAATGCTTAAGTCACGATCTAGAGAGAGAAAGTGTGTAGAGAGAGGTCAGAGCACAAATAGCCAATTTGGGAGAGTTTCGAGTTAAGTTCTTAAATAGGAGGTCTAGGTCCCTATTTATAGGAAACCCGAGAACCGTACCCGGTTTTATGCGGTTCAATGCCGGTTTACAGGAAAACGCTTACCGACATCGAGGTTGGCTATGTGCGCACTGACTTCTCATACTTAGTAAAAATAGGGGTAAGCGCGTAGTACTAGTCGGCAGACCGGACCATGTCGACATCCGACATGGTCTGGATTGCTGAGGCAATCCGGAAGTCCCGGTCCGGGTGCTGCGCGCATCCGGACCGTTTTGACCCGGGGTGACTGCGGTAAAATCCGTTTGTGGTTCTGACGTGTTTGCGAGGTTCGAAATGTAAATACGAACCCGAATTGGACATATATCCAACACTTGCCCCCCGATTCAAGTAGCGGTTCAAAACCCATGCTTGACTCTATTTAAGATAGGATATTCGTCCAATTTAGGTTCGGCACTGACCTCAGGGGTGGCCTGTTTGTCAATCGAATGCATGGAGCACAAATTTGTCCATCTTTATTTTTGATGAACGTGCATAATCTGTTCACGGGGTTAGCGTAACAGACGGTATACATATAACAACGTGCAATTAACGACTTATTCGTAATAACATGCAATAAGCGAAATACTTGTAATAATAAATAATCATGCAACGCAGTGTCATCATGGTACGTAATGTTAACGTGTAACATGATGTTAACATGGAGATGACGACATAACATATAGATGACGTAATCGCGCAATAAAAAAAATACTTATAGCAATATAAAATTGGAGAGCATGCTTGTCAACATGAAGCATGATGTAAACATAGAATATGATGTAAGCATGTAATATGATGTAAACATGCAATATGATGTAAACATGCAATATGATGTAAACATGCAATATGTTGTAAACATGCAATTCATACTTAGATTATAAAAATAATCATGTAGCAATCATAAGTTAGAATCATGCATATATAAAAATAATATCATGCATAATAGCATATGTGTACGCAACATGCAATAATAATTGTACGTAGCGCGTCATGCA
Source organism: Clarkia xantiana subsp. parviflora (assembly GCA_036873135.1). NCBI lineage: Eukaryota > Viridiplantae > Streptophyta > Magnoliopsida > Myrtales > Onagraceae > Clarkia > Clarkia xantiana. The sequence continues at coordinate 37,760,728 of JAPTYO010000004.1, forward strand.
ACATTAGGGAGCATGAACGTAATGTAAGCATATGAGAGATGTAAACATGCTCATACATGATGTTAGGGACTAGTGCGAAAATAGATATGAGTTTAGTCCTTATCACATGGTGTAGACACTATTAGTGAAAATTAGGAGAGAGATTAGTCATTAGCTTACATCCTCCCTTGATAGTTTTCCAAGAAGCTCTCATTGCTTGTTGAAGAAGGAGCTTATGGAGGTGTAAATTTGAAGTAGCCACATCATATTTGACATCAAAAAAATTCCGGCCAAGCTAGAGGTGGAAGTCGACAGCGCGTGGTGTGCGAAACAGCGGTACGTGGGACACCAACGGAGGCGCGTGGCGAGGGCGCGTGCGGCGTTCCTGGGTGGCGCGTGGAGCTCCGGTGACGGCGTGTGAAAATTCGGACTCGCTTTGTGTTGGTGAGTCTGATTCCGTACATGGCTGGACATTTTGTGAATTCGTTTGGCCTTGATTCAATCTTGAAATCACTATGTGCTTAGTCACCTTAACATGCATACAAGGTGTTTGAGGAAATGCATTAGAATACTTAGCCCCAAATCGGCCAAAATTTTTCTAAGTGCTGAAAATTTTAGAAAAGTGCAAATGAATCGTTACACTTCCCTTATGCATAGTATTCATTGTCGACATGTTGCTCCATGCCTTAACCATTGTTTTAGTATGCTCGATGTTGACGATCGGTAGTTGTTCGTACATGGTCGTCCATGGTTGTATGTTGGTAGTGATAACTTAGGCAATGTGTGTTGATCATCATATATTGATCGTTGGTCACTGTCTGCAATCATGTTAATACACTTAGAAAATATTTCAATAATATCTAGTGCTTGTTACCATTCATGTCGTCACATGATTCTTGTCGACCGCAGGCATAGAAACACTTAGAAAATATTTCGTAGTAGTTGATGTTTGCTACTTGATGCATGTTATCCGTCATCATGCTAGTATACTTGGAGAATGCTCCTAGATAACTGATTCCATGCCGCTTGTTGATTGTTGACATCAAGGAAATACTCAGAAAATATTTTTTGACGGTTGGTTTCTTGTCGCATATAGTCCCATGTCGTAAGAGAAATACTTATAAAATATTTCAACCATATTTTGCTGCATGTCGACACCTTGTCGTACGTTGATATTTGATAGTATACTGACAGCTTGTTGTATGTCGACATGTCGTAGCATGTTGACACTTAGTAGGATGTCGACACTTAATAGCGTGCTGACAACTTGCAATATGTTGACTGTCAACCTGAGCAAAACACTTAGAAAATATTTTGCCCTTGTAATCATGTATGCTGCGAGTATGAACTTGATGTCGACATGTAAGTCAATGTGTTGAGAGGTTTGCCCCTTGCATGATGGTTGTTACTTGTTGCACGAAGACTTATTAAGTCATTGCGTACATAGTTATCTCACATGGAGCGTTCATTGCATAGATGTTTGCATAAGTGTTTGATACATGCTTGTGCGCTGATTGACTTGTCGGTTGTACTTTTCAGGATACCACATCTCGCTGTCATCTTCGAGGACTTAGCCTTTTCACAGCTGTTAATATGAGTAAGTCTTCTATCCCCATTCCGCGAGTGATACCATGTTCAGATTCTAATGACAAGTTAGACATTAATAGCCTTTGTAATCTTGTTTGTATCATACTTGTAGATTGGTTTATTGGGAAGAGCTCTTCCTTGCACGTGGCGTCTACACGTAGCACCCCTCCTTCCGACAAGTCCGCTTCATCAGTTGTTCTTGCTGCCCCTGTGATTCCCGGATATGGTCGCGGGAAGGGTCTTATGAGTAGGATATTTCCTTTGTAACTCTTTCTTACTTTTTTACATCTTTGACTTATCACTCTCGCTGTCTTGTCTTTTTGATAATTCAGCTCGTTCTCCTGCATTTGACGTTCCCGTGGCTGATTCCGAACTTCCCACCAAGCGATCCGAGGCGGCGGCGCGTGTCTCGAGCGACCCTAAGCGCGCTAAGAAAAGTGCTACCATTCCAACTCCGACTTGTGACAAGGAAAAGGGAGTTGTTGGATGCACAACGGTATCTTCTGCCCCCCGGTCGAGAGATCGACCCGCGGAGGATCGCCCTTCTCCTCAAGGTATGAGATAAACTTCTATTTTTTTGACCTTGTCTGGATGTTTAACACTTTTTTTTTTTTGCAGTGAATCCAGCTTTGAAGCGCGATCACCTACTTTGCCCCTTGGAGGGTGATGTATCTGGTAATGCATGGAAACCTCTTGGCAAGGGCAGTTTTCGCTTTCCTAAGGATGTGAAGCTTAGTATGCCGGAAGTTGGATTCCGTGTGTTGCACAGGAGTGTACCCCCGGGCGATCGACGTGCCTGTCCAAGAACTGATGAAGAAGCCGAGGAATGCGTTGAACGTGCTTTGGCCAGCTTTGCCCCCGCAAGCTAACAAGTTCCGTTTCTTGATTGCTTATGTGTCGTATGTTTTTGTTGTGTAATGCTTATGCACTTGTCTATTTGTTATGGTTCTCAGGTTGTGTCTCAGATGGTTAACATGTCTTCTCATGTTGTGGATCTTGTAAGTGCTAAAAGGGCTACTGTTAGCAAATGCAATACCGCCAGTCTTGAACTTGCATGTTCTAAGGAGAAGGTGTGTGCACTTGGTTTGAAGATTATTGATTCTGAGACCAAGTATCAGGTGCAAGAGACTCAAATTTCTGATCTTGAAGCTGAGATGATTGTGCTTGAGAAGCAGATTTCTGACGACATCACGGTCCGAGAAGCTGCCTTGATTGCTGCGCGTGAAGAGCATCATGCACTCGGAGTTGAAGCAGGTTTTGCCAAGTATTTGGATACTCCTGCCTTTAGTCTTGCAGTTAAGGAGAAGTCTGACGACATGATGGGAAAACGTGCTGAAGACTATTTCCGTCGTGTGAGCGCACTTGCCCCCAACTTTCCTTTTGGTAAGCTTGGGCCTTGTTCAGAATATGCCGTTAACTATCTTAAAGCATTTCATGCTTTAGGACTTGATGTAGCCAACTATGATGTGATTGATGATGGAGAAGGAGGCGTTGATATTGTTGTTACCTCCCCTGAGTTTATTGAAGTTGCTTCTAAGCTTTCTGGAGATAGTGGTACTTCTCATGTGGCATCGGGTTGATGTTATGTTGAGGCTTTTATCCCAACCTTCGTTTATGCTTTTGCTTGCATGGTATTTTGTCACTTAGACCTATTTTCAATAATAATAAACACGTGATAACTTGCTAGTACTATTTCATACCTTGAGTTATCTTTGTTGTACGTATGTATTGGACTTGCATGATAAGATTGATCTCCTTGTTATAATGGATAAACATCCAATGTTACGACTTGCGCATTGCAGGGTGTTATTAGCACCCCTCTTGAAAAAATTTCCAAGGCATGGCATGATATGTAAACTTGGTACTTGTAGCATTATAGATAGTAATGCACTCGACGCGGGCACTTGGCACTCAGCACTGGCACTTGACATGTAGCATTGTCGTCTTGACGAAGCAAGACTTAAGTTTATACCGCCTCTTAGTTCCACTCTAAGGCGGCGTTGTACAAGACTCGACTTGTAAGTTTAATGAGTTTTTTTAAACAGGGTGCGCTCCTGCTAGCGTTTTTGAATGAAGCCTTCCCACTTAAGGTATAGGTCTTCATTATGTCTGCATCCTTAAGAGGATATGTATAGTTTGAGTGTACATAAAGCTATCCTATCAAGGAATGTATCTTCATGGCGTATGGACCCTTAAGAGGGATGTACATACTTTGTAGATGTGTGGGGTTGTCGTCTAACAAGAGGACTTCCGTCACGATGGGGTGATTAGTCCCACCTAAGTGCTGCATCCTGGTTTGTATGCAGGGAATGACTATGAACATGAGGATTTGCCTCTAAGAGGATTTCACAACATGCCATTTTTAGAAGTAAGCATGGAGTTTGCCCTTACAAAGAGGATGTTGCAGCGCTACTTTGATAGATGTGAACATGAGGTTTGCCCTTGCAAAGAGGATGTCGCAGCATGTCACTTTTCATAGTAAATCTTGGTGTTTATCCAAGATATTGCTTGTTGTTGACGCCTTTGGAATAGTCGTCATTTTGATAGTAGACCTTGGTGTTTTTCCAAGATATTGCATGTATTAGATGTCTTTGGAATAGCCGTCACTTTTGAGTAGAGAATTTTTATAAGTCCCTTTTTGTAGATAATCCGCAAGTTGTCATTGCGACATATAAGTTGATTTGTGTTGCCGACATCTTCTTGAGATAGACGCTGTTATAGATGGAGAAATAAACTCCTTGTTGGTGTAGATAATAGATATGTTGGCGTTGTATGCCATAAGTTCCTTGTTACACATAGTGTTTAGCTTGTTGCATATGATAATGACTTGAGTTGTTGATATGAGTAATATGTTCGTTGTTTGTTACTTGGTGTTAATCCAAAGTAGAGTGTATAATGTAGAGAGGTACCTACGAGAGTAAATTGACTACATTAGATGATTGATGTAGTTACATGATTGTAAACATATCTGGAGTTATAAATCTCCTTTATTTGCATATAGGATTTAAGACAAAAAAGCTTGATACAATAGCTCCTTTGTAACATAGTATTCTTCCTTTATCCATGAAATTTCTTCAAGTGCCCCCCCCCCCCCCCGGTTGAATGTGTTTGTAAGGATGTTGCCTTCCGCATCTTGAAGGCGGTATGCGCTGACATAGGGGATTGAAATAATCTTGTATGGACCTTCCCACTTTGGAGATAGTTTGTTGATTTGATCCAAGTGTGAGAATTCGTTCCTTCTCCACACCATTTCGCCCACATGGAATTGTCTTTCTTTCACCTTCCTGTTATAATATCTTGTTGTCATTAGGCGCATACGTGCTTGGGTTTGCTCCGCGTTTCGCCTTCTTTCGTCTGCCAGGTCCAAGTCTAGACGCATTTCTGCTTCGTTGGCTTGGGGATCAAAGTGGGTTCTGCGGTATAATGAGACAACAATTTTGATTGGAGCTACTGCCTCTGTTCCATATACCAGGCTGAATGGTGTTTCACCTGTTGACACTTTTGGAGTTGTGCGCACAGCCCATAAGACGCTGCTAAGCTCTTCTGCCTATCCTCCCTTCAAGGCATGGACTCTCTTCTTAAGACCATCCAAGACAATCTTGTTAGCGGATTCAACTTGTCCATTTGTTTGGGCATGACGCACTGATGCAAAGCGGTGGTCTATGTTGAGTCTTTCGCAGAATGTCTGGAGTCTGGAACTCCTAAATTGTGGTCCAGTATCGCTAATAAGTACTTTTGGGACGCCATAGCGTGCAATGATATAGTTTCGGATGAAATCTATTATTTGCGCACCCGTTGTTCGTGCTAAAGCCTTAGCCTCGATCCACTTGGAGAAGTAGTCGATGGCTACCACGATGTACTTTGTTTGGATCTTGGAAGTGGACCCACCAGGTCGATGCCTCATTGTGCAAAGGGCCAGGAACTTGCGATTGGACACAACTCTGTTGCGGGTGCCGCTATGTTCCTTGAGTATAGTTGGCAAGATTCGCACTCTGCGACCAAGTGTGTTGCTTGGTTCTTGATTGCTGTTCGCGGTGCAAAGTAAATGCGGAATTCACTTAGCTCAACTGACCACTTTGTTAGCTTTCCTGACATGTTAGGCTTTGACAGGATATGCTTCAAGGGTTGGTCCGTTAGGACTGTTATTTCGTGCGCATGGAAGTATGGCCTCAGCTTCCTTGCTGCCACTATGAGAGCGTACAGGTACTTTTCGATCGGCATATAATTCACTTCGTACTTTGCCAGGATCTTGCTCACGTAGTATACTGGGAGCTGCGTAGTTCCTTTTTGTCTGACAAGCACCGAGCTGACTGCAGTGTTGCTCACGGATATGTATAGGTAGAGTGGTTCGCCTTGTATTGGTTTTGCTTACGCTGAGAGCGTTCGCAAGTGTTGCTTCAATTGTTGGAATGCTTCTTCACATATCGGCGTCCACTCGAACTTCTTATTTGCACGAAGCACTTGGAAAAAGGGATGGGCCTTGTCCCCTACCCTTGCTAGGAATCTGTTAAGAGCTGCTAAACGACCATTTAGTTGCTGGACCTCCTTGTGCTTCTTGGGGGACTCCATTTCTTCTATCACCTTTACTTTTTCTGGGTTTGCTTCGATTCCCCTCTCGCTGACCATGAATCCCATAACTTTTCCTGACTGCACGCCAAAGGCACACTTTGTTGGATTTAGCCTGACTTGAAATTCTCGCATTCTTTTGAACACTGTGCAGAGGTTGTCAGAATGGTTACGCCTTTTCATCGACTTCACGACCATGTCATCAACATATGCTTCCATAGTCTTCCCGATCATATCTCCGAAGATTATGTTGACCATACGCTGGTATGTCGTCCCTGCATTGATTAGTCCGAATGGCATGACCTTGTAATTGTAGATCTCGCTATCTGCGTAGAACGCGGTATGAGGTGCATCTTCTTCTGCCATTGGAATTTGGTTGTATCCTGAATATGCATCCATTACTGACATCAACTCGTGGCCTGCGGTAGCATCAACTAGTTGGTCGATTCTTGGAGGATGATATGAATCTTTCGGACATGCATTGTTGAGATCTCTGTAATCGATGCACATTCTCATCTTGCCGTTAGGCTTGGGCTCCAAGACTGGGTTTGCCACCCATGTTTGGTATCGCGATTCTTTGATAAAGCCTGCGTTCAACAACTTTCCAACTTCCTCTCGTATTGCCAACTTCTTGTCACCTCCCAACGGTCGTAATTTTTCTGCTACAACTCTGGATCCTGGCTTGATGTTGAGTCTGTGAGAGATCATGTTTGGGCTTATTCCCGGCATGTCGCTTGTTGACCACGCGAACAACTCCTTGTATTCTACTAGGTGTGCCTTGGTTTCTATCACTTCATCTTCTGACAGTGATGCGCCTACTCGGACCATCCTGTCTGGCTCATCTATCTTGATTTCTTGCAATGCTTCAACCGGAGCAAGACGTGCATGATCCATCCTTGGGTCTTCATCAATGATGGGGACTCCGCTATTGTCCGTCTTGACATTACACTGGAGTGCAACCTTGTAACAATCTTTTGATAGCTGCTGGTCTCCCTTTACTTCACCAATTCCCGCTTTTGTTGGAAATTTTATCTTCTGGTGTGATGTTGACGCTATCATGCCCCACTTGTTCATGGTTTTATATCCTAGGATTCCGTTATATGCATCAAGCTTCTCCACGATCACGAATGGGACGTCTATTTGGATTTGTTGTTCTCCCTCCCTCATGATGACTGGTAGGGTTATGACTCCTAGCGGATAGCTTGCATCTCCCATGAATCCTACTAAGGGTGAGTCCATTCTTTTAACATTCTTCTTTCTTCCAAGGGCTAGGATGATGGCCTTTGTAATGATGTTGGGCAAACTTCCACCGTCTATCATCATGCGCTTGACGTCCATGCCGTCAATTGTCATGGTTATGACTAAGGCGTCGGTGTGTGGGTACACAATGTGCTTTTTATCTTTTGATGAAAAGCAATGACGTCTTCTATGGGATCATCTTTCATGACTGCATCTATCCTGACGACATCTTCCATGACGGCGTCCTTTATGTCAGCATTCTGGCATATGCGCTTTGTCTGGGCAGCGTATACTTCTCGTTTGTACGACGTCTCTCCTTCGACTCCAAAGCCTCCATGGATCACGTGCACGTTTGCCATCTTTTCTGAAAGGGATGCAATGTATGCCATATGCTGGACTTCGAGGCCATGCTGTGCGGAGGGCACACTATTTGTTGGCATGGAGGATATGGCGTATCCTTGATTCCATAGAGTCTCCCTGAATGCGATAAGCTCTTCAAGCGCATCCATCATGGCTGGTGTGACTGGTGGCAGGTTTCTTGCACCTCTTGCTTGCTGCTGCACTCCGTCAGCTGGCATCACGTATGGGAACTCTTCGTTCCTTACCGTCCTTTGCTCAAACTCGTGCACTGGTACCTTGTTCTGGACGTCGGGACCATGCTGCGCGGAAGGCGCATTTGCGGTTGGCATGGTAGACTCTGCATCTGGAATGTGAGAAGGTCCTGGTTGGCTTCTCGTCGGCTTTGGCTTGTTTGCACCCGCCCTCTTCGTACGTCTGCCTGTCATAGCTTGCGGTATGGAACGACTTCTTGCTCGAATCACGCTGACGGCGCCAAGTGTTGAGGTCAATTCCACTTGGGACACCTCGGGTTACTCTTTGCGAACCTCGATCCTCGAACCCCGAATCTGACTTCGGCTCCTATCTCGGTCTTCTACTCACCAGGTCCTACAAACGGGCAATAATCAGCATGGAGAGGGGGGGTGGCGCTGGTTGAGCCCTCTCTGATGCTTAAGTCACGATCTAGTGAGAGAAAGTGTAGAGAGAGGTCAGAGCACAAATAGCCAATTTGGGAGAGTTTCGAGTTAAGTTCTCAAATGGGAGGTCTAGGTCCCTATTTATAGGAAACCTGAGAACCGTACCCGGTTTTATGCGGTTCAATGCCGGTTTACAGGAAAACGCTTAGCGACATCGAGGATGGCTATGTGCGCACTGACTTCTCATACTTAGTAAAAATAGGGGTAAGCGCGTAGTACTAGTCGGCAGTCCGGACCATGTCGACATCCGACATGGTTCAGATTGCCTTGGAAATCCGGAAGTCCCGGTCCGGGTGCTGCGCGCATCCGGACCGTTTTGACCCGGGGTGATTGCGGTAAAATCTGTTTGTGGTTCTGACGTGTTTGCGAGGTCCGAAACGTAAATACAAACCCGAATTGGACAGATATCTGTTGAGGTCGATTCCACTTGGGGTACCTCGGGTTGATATTCACGGATCTCGAACCTCGAACTGACTTTGGCTCCTACCTCGATCTTCTATACGCCAGGTCCTGCAGAAGGGGCGATAACCAGCATGGAGAGGGGGGTGGCGCTGGTTGAGCTCTCTCCGATGCTAAAGTCAGGATCTTAGAGAGAGAAAATGTGTAGAGAGAGGTCAAAGAGCGAATAGCCAATTCTGGAGAGTTTCGAGTTAACCTGTCAAATGGGAGGTCTAGGTCCCTATTTATAGGAAACCTGAGAACCGTACCCGGTTTTATGCGGTTTAATGTCGGTTTATAGGAAAACTCTTACCGAAATTGAGGTTGGCTATGCGCGCAGTGACTTCTCATACTTAGTAAAAATAAGGGTAAACGCGTAGTGCTAGGGGTAAGCGCGCAGTACCGGTCGGCCGTCCGGACCATGTCGACATCCGACATGGTCTGGATTTTTGAGGCAATCCGGAAGTCCCCCGGTCTGGGTGCGGCGCGCATCCGGACCGTTTTGACCCGGGGTGACTGCGGTAAGATCCGTTTGTGGTTCTGGCGTGTTTGCGAGGTCTGAAATGTAAATACGAACCCGAATTGGAAATATATCCAACACTTGCCCCCGAGTCAAGTAGCGGTTCAAAACCCATGCTTGACTCTATTTAAGATAGGGTATTCGTCCAATTTAGGTTCGGCACTGACCTCAAGGGTGGCCTGTTTGTCAATCAAATGCGCGGAGAACGAATTCGTCCATCTTTATTTTTTCGATGAACGTGCATAACTGTTCACGGAGTTAGCGTAAAAGATGGTATACATGTAACAACGTGCAATTAACGACTTATTCGTAATAACATGCAATACGCGAAATACTTGTAATAATAAATAATCGTGCAACACGGTGTTATCATGGTACATGACATAAAAGTGCAACATGATGTTAACATGGAGATGGCAACATAGCACATGGATGACGTAATCGCGCAATAAGCAAAATACTTAGAGCAATTTAAAAATGGAGAACATGCTTGTCAACATGAAGCATGATGTAAACATAGAATATGATGTAAACATGCAATATGATGCAAACATACAATTCATACTTAGATTATAAAAATAATCGTGTAGCAATCATAAGTTAAAATTATGCACACATAAAAAAATATCATGCATAAAAACATATGTGTACGTAACATGCAATAATCATTGTACATAGCGCGTCATGCAACATTAGGGAGCATGTATGTAATGTAAGCATAGGAGAGATGTAAACATGCTCATACATGATGCTAGGGAGTTGTGCGAAAATAGATATGAGTTTAGTCCTTATCACATGGTGTAGACACTATTAGTGAAAATTAGGAGAGAGAGTAGTCATTAGCTTACATCCTCCCTTGATAGTTTTTTCAAGAAGCTCTCATTGCTTGTTGAAGAAGGAGCTTATGGAGGTGTAAATTTGGAGTAATCATACCATAATCGACATCGATCAAGGTCTATCCAAGCAAAGAGTAACCCACGGCGGCGCGTGCAGGGAGGGGCGGCGCGTGGATTTCCTGGTGACGGCAAGTAGCAATTCGGACTTGCTTCGTGTTGGTGAGTCCAATTCCGTACATGGCTGGACATTTTGTGACTTCGTTTGGCCTTGATTCAATCTTGAAATCACTATGTGCTTAGTCACCTTAACATGCATACAAGGTGTTTGATGAAATGCATTAGAATACTTAGCCTCAAATCGGATAAAAAATTTCTAAGTGCTGAAAATTTTAAAAAAGGGCAAATGAATCGTTATACTTCCCTTATGCATATTATTCATTGCTGACATGTTGCTCCACGCCTTAGCCGTTGTTTTAGTATGCTCGATGTTGACGATCGGCAGTTGTTCGTACATGGACGTTAATGGTTGTATGTTGGTAGTGATAACTTAGGTAATGTATGCTGAGCATCATGTATTGATCGTCGGTCGTTGTCTGCAAACATGCTTAAACACTTAGAAAATATTTGAATAATATCTAGTGCTTGTTACCATTGATGTCGTCATATGATTCTTGTCGACCGCCGGCATGGAAACACTTAGAAAATATTTCGTAATAGTTGATGTTTGCCACTTGATGTACGTTATCCGTCATCATGCTAGTATACTTGGAGAATGCTCCTAGATAGTTGATTCCATGCCACTCTTTGATTGTTGACATCAAGGAAATACTTAGACAATATTTTCTGACGGTTGATTTCTTGTCGCATATAGTCCCATGTTGTAAGCGAAATACTTAGAAAATATTTCAGCCATATTTTTCTACATGTCGACACCTTGTCGTACGTAGATATTTGATAGTATACTGACAGCTTGTTGTATGTCGACACGTAGTAGCATGTTGACACTTAGTAGGATGTCGATACTTAATAATATGCTGACATTTAATAGCATGCTGACAGCTTGCAATATGCTGACTGTCATCCTGAGCAAAACACTTAGAAAATATTTTGCCCTTGTAATCATGCATGCTGCGAGCATGAGCTTGATGTTGACATGTAAGTCAATGAGTTGAGAGGTTTCCCCCTTGCATGATAGTTGTCACTTGTTGCACGAAGACTATTAAGTCATTGCGTACATAGTTATCTCACATGGAGCGTTCATTGCATAGATGTTTGCATAAGTGTTTGATGCGTTCTTGTGCACTGATTGGATTGTCGGTTGTATTTTTCAGGATACCACATTTCACTGTTATCTTCGTGTACTTAGCCTTTTCACAGCTGTTAATATAAGTAAGTCTTCTATCCCCATTCTGAGGGTGACACTATGTTCGCATACCGATGATGAGTTGGATGTCGACATAGTCCAGCCCGATGTCGACGTTGTTGAGTCGTTGGGTACTATACCAGGTGTGGGGGCCGAATTCGTCGTAAAACCTCCCGTTTTCCCTAAAGCCATAAAGGTTAAGGAAATATGTGTGAGTTACTTCACCAATTAGATTGATGAAGCAATGTTTGACTTATATGCATCTCGTTGCGGACTTGATCCAGTGCTGGAAGGTATATTGCCTTATGACGTGTTACCTGGCACCAAGCAAGGGCGAGTCACCGTACCTCCTGATGACTTGACCGCAGTTTATACTTCACAGATTCGGGAAGGCTTGTGCTTTCCTTATTGTCCTAATTTGATAGACCTTTGTCGTTATTATCGAATCTCTCCTTTGTATCTTTCTCCTGCCGGTTTTCACGTATGGAGTTGCTTCCGGGTGCTGTTTCACAGGCAGTCTTGGCACTACTCCACTACCCTTTTCCGCTGTTTCTATCAGATGTTGTGTCCGGACATGACGGGACTCTACGGTATGAAGATGCGTTGGCCCAACTTTCAAGACAGGGGTTTCAAGAAACTGGGGCTTGGGGATGCCAAGTGGGATTATGGACAGCGACTAGCTGCTCCGGCTGATCGCTCGGGTCCTCATTGGCGACATCATTATTTCTTCGTGTGCGATGTCGGCACAAATTGGGAAGTTGAGAAAGTCGAGAGGGCTGATCCTGCTGCTATCTTCTCCGAGCTTTCTTCGGATGATAAGGAAACTGTGAAGGTTATTTATCGATGTCAGCAATAGCGCGGTTTCCGTTGTCTACTACGCGCTTCAGAGCAGGAGTTGATTGGCGCCGGGATTTTCATACTTTCTTCTGACGGTTTGGTATATTGATAATCTTTATAACCTGTATCATGTTGCAATGTAGATCGAACTGATGGAAAAAGCTCGTCCTTGCAGACAGCTGATGTTCGCGGTAACCCGCCTGTCGGACGGCATGCTCGTACTACTGCCCCCGCTATTCCTAGAGCTTCCGGACATGGTCGCGATAAGGGAATTACAAGTAAGACACCTTCTTGCATCATCTTTGGACTTGTTAATTTTCCAATTTTTTTTGTCTTCATGTTACTTTCATTTTCAGGTCACTCTGTACTCGTGACTGAACGCGTTGTTGCCGCACCCGTCACTAGCGCTCTTCCCAAGAGGTCCGCCACAGGGGCGCGTCCCTCGAGTGATCCCAAGCGCTCCAAACCGAGTGTGACTTTTCAAACTCCTTCTTGTGATAAAGGGAAGAGAGTCGAGAGTCGCACAGTGGCGCCTTCTGCCCCCCGGTCGAGGGACCGGCCCGAGGAGGAGCGTTCCTCTCGTCGAGGTACGTGTTGTTTACTTTGACATGTTTCTTTTACTTAGGATTTTTCACTAACATCTTCTTTGTTTTATGTCGAACTTATTGCAGCACTTTCAGGCATCAAGCGTGATGACTTGATCCTATCCGACGGGATAGATGTATTTGGAGAAGATTGGTCACATTTCTCCACTGACGGTCTTCACTTTCCGAAGGATTCCAAGCTCAGCACACCGGCAGTCGGGGTGTGAGTGCTTCAAAGGTGCATTCCTCCTTGGATCATGACGTTAAGCCATCCACTGACGAGGAAGCACAAGAATATGTTGAGAGTAGCTTGGCTGAATTTGCACCGGTAAGCATTGCTTTAACTTCTATGTTCGCGTGCCGTAAGCATATGCTTTGCATTGATCGTCTTGTTGTTTGGGTTGTTGTACTTAGGCTATTTCAAGGATGATGAACATGTCATCCTTTGTGTTGGAGCTTGTGAGCGTGAAGAGGGCTGTTGTCAAGAAGAGCAATGCAGTTACTCGCGAGCTTGCACAGTCCGAGGAGGAGGTGCGAAACTTGAACTCCAAGGTCGCTGATTTTGATACACGCATTGCTGCTCGTCGCACCCATGTTGAGCAACTTGAGGCTGAGATTGCTGCTATCAAGCAGCAAATTGCAGAGAGTAGTAGCGCCCATGATGTCACGCTTGCTTCTATACGTGAGGAAGCACATATAGCAGGATTTGAGAAGGGACTTGTCGAGTATCCTAGCACCCTTGCCCATGCTGCTGCCGTCCTTGCTGCTGCCAAGGCAAAGTCTTCATCTATGATTGATGAGTTTGCCAAAGATTATATTGGCAGAGTACGCACGCTTGCCCCCGGCTTTCCGTTCGACAAGTTAGGTCCTTATTCTTCTTTTGCTGTTAACCTTGTTGCGGATTTACAACATAAGGAAGTTGAAGCGGCTTCTCTCTCCGTGATCTTTGGATATAGTAATGACGATATTGCACTTGATGTTGACTTCATGAAGATGTTGTCTTAGTCTTTTGGAGATGATGTTATCTCCTGGATAGTATCACGTTGTTTTCTTTCATCATGTTGAACCTTTTGTGAACAAGTTGATGTTATGTTGAGGCTTTTGTCCCAACCTTCGTTTATGCGTTTGCTTGCATGGTATTTAGTCACTTGGACCTGTAATAAACATGTGATAACTTGCTAGTAATATTTCATACATTGAGTTATCTTCATTTTCCGTATGTATTGGACTTGCATGATAAGATTGATCTCCTTGTTATAGTGTTTAAACATCCAATGTTGCGAATTGTGCATTGCAGGGTGTTATTAGCGCCCCTCTTGAAAAAATTTCCAAGGCATGGCATGATATGTACACTTGGTACTTGTAGCATTGTAGATAGTAATGTACTCGACGCGTGCACTTGGCACTTGGCATGTAGTAGTGTCGTCTTGACGAAGCAAGACTTAAGTTTATACCGTCTCTTAGTTCCACTCTAAGGCGACATTGTACAAGACTCAACTTGTAAGTTTAATGAGTTTTTCAAACAGGGTGCCCTCCTGCTAGCGTTATGAATGAAGCCTACCCAATTAAGGTATATGTCTTCATTATGTCTGCATCCTTAAGAGGATATGAATAGTTTGAGTATACATGAAGTTATCCAATCAAGGAATGTATCTTCATGGCGTATGGACCCTTAAGAGGGATGTACATACTTTGTAGATGTGTGGGGTTGTCGTTTAATAAGAGGACTTCCGCCGCGATGGGGTGATCAGTCCCACCTAAGTGCCGCATCCTGGTTTATATGCAGGGAATGGCTATGAACATGAGGATTTGCCTCTAAGAGGATTTCACAGCATGCCATTTTTTAGAAGTAAGTATGGGGTTTGCCCTTGCAAAGAGGATGTCGTAGCATGCTACTTTTGATAGTAAATCTTGGTGTTTATCCAAGATATTGCTTGTTGTTGACGCCTTTGGAATAGTCGTCATTTTGATAGTAGACCTTGGTGTTTTTCCAAGATATTACATGTATTTGACGTCTTTGGAATAGCCGTCACTTTGAGTAGAGAATTTTTATAAGTCCCTTTTTGTAGATAATCCGCAAGTTGTCATTGCGACATATAAGTTGACTGTGCACATAGCGCGATGACTTTGTGTTTCCGACATCTTCTTGAGATAGATGCCGTTATAGATGGAGAAATAAACTCCTTGTTGGTGTAGATAATAGATATGTTGGCGTTGTATGCCATAAGTTCCTCGTTACACATAGTGTTTAGCTTGTATTTTTGATAATAATCTTCTTGATGCCGCATAATATAAGTTACATAGGATAATGACTTGAGTTGTTGATATGAGTAATATGCTCGTTGTTTGTTACTTGGTGTTAATCCGAAGTAAAATGCGTATTATAGAGATGTACCTACGAAAGTAGATTAATCTTCATTAGAATTTTGTTATGCGTACAATCACTTGCAGGAAGGCGTCTACCGATCGCTCTTTCCGAAATATTTCTAAGTACAGAAGCGTAAACAACACTTAAGTTCTCAGCTAGAATAGACATGTTGATAAAGATGTAAAGATAGATAAAAAGTGGATAGTCTATCTCCCTTTGAGATGTCTCGGTGGCGGACAAGCATCGTCACTTGCAACATAGCTTCCCAAGGCTCCATGTGCAATGAACTCCTAGATCTCCATCTCAAAGTCAAGCAGCTGTTAGTATGGTGCCCCCATGTTTGGTGGTATCGGCACCAGTCTTCGACGTTTTTTCCTAGAAAGGCAGTCATCGGCTTGAGTGGACCCGGAAGCTTGTTTTCCAGGAGCTTAATGTATATCTCTTCCACCTCCGTGTTTAAGGGGAGTGAAGATGTCAGGGTATTCGACGCTTGAGCTTCCTGGTTCTCTTAAAGTCTGAGCTTCCTGATTCGAGCTGAGAGGTGTACCCCATCCCAGCTCGCGTTCACAAGATATTGCAGTTTCCAACTTATCTTTCAGGCATGCCATCGTTACGTCACAAGATAAAATTTAAACATTCGTTACGTCAAATTGTCGGACCTAAAATCTGACCTATGGCGAATTTACGTTTTGAAAACGTGGGATTTTGAAAAGAGTCGCCACTAGTTAATAAAGGCTAACTAGAATCCTAAATTACCTAAGCGAATAATGAATTAAACACCTAGGTATAAAATCGGTCTACGATCAGAAATTCGAGTTCGGGGGTTCTGTTACGAATTAAAACTCATGGAATTAATCACGCCCTTTCGGTACTCAATTCAAAAATTTGCCAATTTTATTGCTTATACATACATTACACTAAATCAATCTACAATGTCAAAATTAATCAAATTTCATCATATGCAAAAGATATTATCGAATATAATCTCAAATCTAAAAATTAATTATGATCTACAGGTCCTAATTAAGACAAAATCTAAAGTCCAAAATTATCTAACATGTTTAAATACATACGCAACTTAATACATATTCAATCATACATACAACTTGATTAATTAAACACTCTACCTAATCAAATTTATCTAATTACATTTAAAAATCTAATTAAATATAATACAATAATAATAATAATAATAATATAATAACAGAATAATAATAATAATAATTAAAAAAAATATAAAAAAAAACAAACCTGCAGCGGGGAAACTCACCTTCAGGAGGGAGGGAGGTCAGCGACGGGGACGGGCTCGCCGGCGGGGAAGGCGGACGACGGCGAAATCGAACGGCTGGTCGATTGGACGAGGGCGGCCCTGAACCTGCAGACAGCAACCTCGACTGGGCGGAGGAGGACCTCGGACGGCAGCTGTGGCGGCGTCAGGTAGGCACGGCGGGGACGGCAGCGGTGGCGGCGGGTCGAAGCGACGCGGTGGCTGGCTAGGATGGGCGGCCGAGCTCCATGGACGCCGGCGAAGGTAGCGCAGGGAATTGAAGAAAAAAAAAAACTTTTTCACTACAGGAAAAATTTGCACGGGTTACGAAATCTGATGTACTATTCTTATTGCTGGTGGTCTTATTTTACATGTAAAAGGACCCTATTTATAGCTAAACTAGGACCCATAAACTAGGAAAATAAAATCTGAAAAAATATGCATTTAATATTCCGAAAATATACATATATATTTATGTATTTCACCATAAATACACATAATATATTTTCTAAATATTTTACAATAAATAATGCATATACACTATCCTATTTTAAGCCAGTCCTATTTATAGAAACTTCGCGACCTTTCATATTTAAATACTTCCTTTTTTTGACGCATCACATATTTTGAACGTGCTATGCGCGGACCATAATTAGGTGTTTACAGCTTGCCCCTCTTTGGGCGAATTCCCGTAGAACAAGTTCGAGGGGATTTGTCCAAAGACGAGTAAACACTAATTTTGGTTGGGAAGTATATCTTCTTTCGAGTCTTCGAATCTTCAAGGAAACTCCTGGCTTATTTCGGAAAGTGCAAAAAAGTAGAGCCTCTGTAGGTGGTGCCCCTGTTGGAGGTGCCTCTGTTGGCGTGCGGAAAATAGAACCTCTGTTGGCGGTGCCCCTGTTGGCGGTGCCTCCATTGGTAATGCAGAAAATAGAACCTCCGTCGGCGATGCCCCTGTTGGCGGTGCCTCTATTAGTCGTGCAGAAAATAGAACCTCCGTCGGCGGTGCCCCTGTTGGCGGTGCCTCCATTGTTAGTGCAGAAAGTAAAGCCTCCAGTGGCGTGCGGAAAAGTAAAGCATCGGTTGGCGGTGCCCCTGTTGGCGGTGCAGAAAGTAAAGCCTCCAGTGGCGTGCAATAAAGTAAAACCTTTGGTGATGATTGGTAATAGAAGACCTCTACGTCAGACAGTACCAACAACCTTTGGTGACGCCTCTAGTGGCGAGTGGTAACGGAAAAACCTCTACGTCAGACCGTACCGGAAAACCTCTGGTGATATCTCCGGTGGCGAAAGACCTCTACGTCAGACCGTACCGGAGAACCTTTGGTGATGCCTCTAGTGGCGAGTGGTAACGGAAGACCTCTACGTCAGACCGTACCGGAAAACCTCTGGTGATATCTCTGGTGGCGGAAGACCTCTACGTCAGATCGTACCGGAGACCCTTTGGCGATGCCTCTAGCGGCGTATGTCGGAGAAGAGCCTCTAGTGGCGTCCGTTGGAGAAGTGCCTCTAGTGGCGTAACTTGCAAAGGCTGGATACTAAGGCTTCGTTCGTCGGGGTTGACTCTTAGGAAGCTGGAAAACTTCAGATCCTGATTGTCGGTTGTGACTTGTAGGAACAGATTGTAACAGTCCTACTCATCCTTGAATGGTGACTCGCGAGAGCAGACTTCAACCGTCCCGCTTGCCCTGAAGTTGACTCGTAGGAACAGACTGTAACAGTCCTACTCATCCTTGGAATGCGACCTGCGAGAGCAGACTGTAACCGTCTCGCTTGCCGTGAAGTTGACTCTGGAAGACGCTGCTTGCGCATGAGTGTTTGTCCCTAATTTTTGCCTAAATTGTGCATTGTGCGACAACCTAGCGGGATCTTTTTTCTTTTTTCTTTTCTTTTTCTTTTTTCTTTTTTCTTTTTCTCTCTTTTTTTTGTTGAGAATTTCTCTTTTTTCTCTCCTTTTGCCATGGTCGATTTAGATATTTTCGACAGTGCCCCTCGGTTTTTTATTTTCTCTCCTTTTGCCATGATTGCAATTTCTGAACTTGCAACCATGCCTCTCATTTCCTGATTTTTCCTAGGCCGCCCTTTCGGGTTTTCAACCTAGCGGAAGCACTCTTTATTTGATAGCCGATTAAACTGCGGATGTGACCCGTACTTTATTTTCCGCCTCGATGCCGGAGTATTTGTAGCCATTTGGAGGGTGGCTGTGACCCTTTTCTCACCGTCTTTAATGTTGCGGGAACTCTTTTGATTGTAGCCATTTGGAGGGTGGCTGTCGCCCTTCATTCCTCGTCTCTGATCCGGGAAACACTTTTTGTACGTACCCATTTCGAGGGTGGTTGTGACCCTTTCACTGAATACCCGCCGTTGATGCTCCGGGAGCGCTCTTTTGATTGTAGCCGTTTGAGGGACGACTGTGACCCTTTCTTTTATTTTCCCGCCCTCATCGGGTTCGCGAGATCACTCTTTTTGTGTAGCCATTTTAAGGGTGGCTGTGGCCCTTTTTATTCTCCCGCCCTCACAGGATTCGCGGGTTCTCTCTTTTATTTGTAGTCGTTTGGAGGGTGGCTGTGGCCCTTTCACCTATTTCCTGCTTTTGACGTTGCATGAGCGCTCTTTATCTGTAGCCATTTGAAGGGTGGCTGTGGCCCTTTCTTTACAGTCGTTTTAGGGACGACTGAGACCTTTTTTATATGTAGTTGATTTAGGGACAACTGTGACCCTTTTATTTTTCACTGCTCTCACAAAATTTACATAAAAACTCTCTTTATTTTCTATAGCCGATTAAAGGGCGGCTGTGACCCTAAAGAAAATGATTTTTTTTTTTGCTCTTATGCTTCTTCTTTTTTTTTTTTTTTTGAAAAAGAAAATTTAACGAAAATAATCAACAACAATTATGTACATGCCCCTAATGGAAAACTTGAAAATTTTAATTAAAAACATCTTCTTGAGAAGGACTCAGCTGATTGATTCGAAATATGTTGGTCGCGTCGAGGACCTGGATTGACCAATGGATGACATATGTAATGATTTCTAATCTCAGATTCTCAAGTTCCCCACTATGGCTCAATCTCGTCTGGGGATTCCCCATGGCTAGCACCTACCGGGTTAGGCTCGTCTCATGCAGGATGAATGACCCGGTTAATGAACACACATGGATGATGTTGAGTTTGGCACAGTAGTCCGCAAATGGTAAATGCATAGATATCGTCCGAGGTATCTGGGATAAATTTGACAGCTTGCGGCGAGCAAAGGGTCGCGCACGAGATGTGCTCTTCAGGGGCTTTGATTTGGGTGATTATCCAAACTGCACAATGATTAAGGAAAAACTCAAATTTCGGGGATAAAAATGATCTCAACTTTTCTTACCTGGGTGTTGGATTTTTCTAGTGGGAAATGTGCTCGCTATGCTATTGGACCTGCTGCATGTCCTGATTTTCCCGCTGCATCTAGAAATCACAACTTGTATATGAACACCAGCCGGAAAGTAAATGCCCCTGGACCTCTGATGGAAGGCTCCAACAATAATGTTTTCTTTGCTTGACATCTAAAATGTTCATTGATCAGCACATTGAATCTTCACGAGACTCTTTGATGATCTCTTGACATCTTCATGTCTTCGGACATGACCGATCTTAATAGGAGATGCCCATTGGTTACCACCGACCGTCTTAGAACTTACCGTAAAACAGATGTACAGCTTGGTTCGGGGACGCATATGAATTCCACATATGGTGGGTGGAATTTTGACATATAAGTTCTTTGGAGCAGTTACGTTTCACGTGGATGCGACCTCGTCGAAGTGGTCATCTGATCTGAGCGTCGGATATTCCTAGGGCGCAATTTGTTCTTTGTGCTACTGGATGACTGCACGTTCTCTTCATGTTGCCCCTTTTGGCCGACACAACTTGTATGTACGGGATACCTAACCAAGGGTACCTGAAAAGACCAAACATGTAAGTTAGTATAAATAAATGTTGAAGTCATGCATGATTTTTCGAAAAACTTCTAATGTCATTCATTTCGTAATTTTGATTACATTTCAGAAAGAATCAAAATTTATGATCTAAGGTGTTTTGCATTAGCATGGAGTTCGCTGAGTGCACTATCTGGCTTGAACGCATGACAGATGTTCAAAACAAAATTTTTCAAAAAGATTTTATTGTCCTTTGTTTAAACTCGAATGGTCGCACATAACCGCACATTTAAACTATTTTCTCAAAAAAATCGAATCAAATCTCTTTTTTAAAACGCTAGCTCATGCAAAGGTTGAAATGACAATTTTGCCGCAAAAGTGCAACACACCTTGGATAAAAACGAATGACACTTTGATTTTTTTTAAAATGCTCATGCATGCTCGAAAAGTTAAAGTTTTACTGTTAAGAAAGTTACAACTTACAACCAGTTTACCTGAATGATACATATGTACAAAATGAAAAATTCAGGTGAAATTTTTTTATAAAAACAAATGCAAGTGCAATTCTCAACAACTAAGAGAAGATTTACAATCTAAAAAAAAGAATCGTTTTTCCTAAAACAATGCCTATGAGATATTCATGAGGTGAAAGTTGTACAGTTGAGAAAACTTACAAGTTACCTGAATTTTTTTTTTTTTTATGAGGAAAAAAAATCAATGCATCCTAGTTGCTCAAAATTAAAAAAAATAATCAAGAGAGAAGTTTTATTTTTTTAAAAAAAATGCATATGAGATGAACAAAAAAATAAATAAATACAAGATGCAAACTTAAAAATGAAACTTCTACAACTAAGAAAATTACAATTTACCTGAAAGGTTTTCTCGAAAATAATGCATATGAGATGCACATCTTTAAAAAAAATCAGGTAAAAGGTTTTTAAACAAAGAGCCCTAAAACTAAGAGAGCTTACGATTTATCTAAATTTTTTTTTTTTAAATTAATGCATACTGGATGCATTATTTAAAATAAAACAATTCAGGTAATTTTTTTTGAAATGATGCATATGGAATGCACGTTCGAAATTAGAAGCTCTAATAGCTAAAGAGGAATCACAACTTTTTTCTAAAATGTTTTTTTGCAAGCGCGACGCGCTAACCAAAATCACAACTCACCTGAAGAGTTTTTTTAAGAAAAAAAATAATGCGTATGAAACGCAAGTTTGAAATTAAAAAAAAAAGTTTTTTTGTCTTTTTAAAAATGCAAGAAGATGAATGCATGAGAATAAAAAGTACACAGTAAAAAAAAACTTACAGTTTTCTTGACGACTCTTTTTTAATAACAAAAAAAAAAAGGATAAAACACAACATGTTAGGGGGTAAAAAATGTGTGGCTTTGCTCTACAAGGTAGGTTCCACTGATAGGTTCCCGACAAGGTGGTTTCCTCACCCCATCATAGGGATCATAAGACCTTCACAAGCGAGTGGAGTTGTTCTGAGTCGTTCCGGCGGCTCGGCCGCGCGGTCGTACCCTTACTAACTCTCCGGGGTTCCTAATTGCCCTGGGATTTAGGAATTTTGGATATTACACTAAAGTGGGTGTGTGCAAATTTAAATAATACATACACAACAAAGAAAAATGGTTAGTCGTAATAAAAACTTAACTCCACACCTGAAATCACAAAAAAAAAACAAGTTAGATCTGTGAAATAAAAATAAAAATTACAAAATCCTAACATGGCAAAAAGTGAACATACTGAGCCCGAACCCTCTAAATCGTCCCCAGCAGAGTCGCCAAATTGTCGGACCTAAAATCTGACCTATGGCGAGGTTACGTTTTGAAAACGTGGGAGTTTGAAAAGAGTCGCCACTAGTTAATAAAGGCTAACTAGAATCCTAAATTACCTAAGTGAATAATGAATTAAACACCTAGGTATAAAATCGGTGTACGATCAGAAATTCGAGTTCGGGGGTTCTGTTACGAATTAAAACTCATGGAATTAATCACGCCCTTTCGGTACTCAATTCAAAAATTTGCCAATTTTATTGCTTATACATACATTACACTAAATCAATCTAACAATGTCAAAATTAATCAAATTTCATCATATGCAAAAGATATTATCGAATATAATCCCAAATCTAAAAATTAATTATGATCTACAGGTCCTAATTAAGACAAAATCTAAATTCCAAAATTATCTAACATGTTTAAATACATACGCAACTTAATACATATTCAATCATACATACAACTTGAATAATTAAACACTCTAACTAATCAAATTTATCTAATTACATTTAAACATCTAATTAAATATAATAAAATAATAATAATAATAATAATATAATAACAGAATAATAATAATAATTAAAAAAAATATAAAAAAAACAAACCTGCAGCGGGGAAACTCACCTTCAGGAGGGAGGGAGGTCAGCGACGGGGACGGGCTCGCCGGCGGGGAAGGCGGACGACGGCGGAATCGAACGGCTGGGCGGCGTCCTGGTCGAGCGAGCTCCGGCGCAGTCACGGCGATGGTCGGGCGGAGGATCTCCGGCGGTCGATTGGACGAGGGCGGCCCTGAACCTGCAGACAGCAACCTCGACTGGGCGGAGGAGGACCTCGGACGGCAGCTGTGGCGGCGTTAGGCAGGCACGGCGGGGACGACAGCGGTGGCGGCGGGTCGAAGCGACGCGGTGGCTGGCTAGGATGGGCGGCCGAGCTCCATGGACGCCGGCGAAGGCAGCGCAGGGAATTGAAGAAAAAAAAAACTTTTTTCACTACAGGACAAATTTGCACGGGTTACGAAATCTGATGTATTATTCTTATTGCTGGTGGTCTTTTTTTACATGTAAAAGGACCCTATTTATAGCTAAACTAGGATCCCTAAACTAGGAAAATAAAATCTGAAAAAATATGCATTTAATATTCCGAAAATATACATATATATTTATGTATTTCACCATAAATACACATAATATATTTTCTAAATATTTTACAATAAATAATGCATATACACTATCCTATTTTAAGTCAGTTCAATTTTTAGAAACTTCGCGACCTTCCATATTTAAATACTTCCTTTTTTTGAAGCGTCACATATTTTGAACGTGCTATGCGCGGACCAAAATTAGGTGTTTACAGTACGCCATCCATATATTCTTCCGAACATCAAAAACGTTGGCGCGTTCATGTTCAAGTAAAACGCGACGATGACTTCTTTTTTGGTTGCCCTTAGTGCAGCTGCATTTTGGGCGAACCTCTTGAAGTAAGCTGTGATGGACTCTTCTTGTCCTTGTCTGACATCTAGGACGCTTTGTCTTGTTGGGAAGAGCATCCTATCGAGTCCAGCTCTTGGTGTTAACTCCTTTTTTCCTTCATCATCATCACTTGAAGCGAACAACTTTCTTTTTACGCTAACTTCTATCATGGAAATGGACACTTGCTTCATCTTCCTTAGAGCGTTGACGTAGCACTTCCGTGCGGCTGTTTGGTCACCTAGCACCTCGTCAATCCCATGAGGAGTTAGGAACTTCATCTTTTGGTGGGCAGTGGACGGCATGATGTCGTGCGGGTTGATTGTCGTTCTTCCTAGGATGCCGTTGTATGCTCCTAGGGTGCTCACCACTACAAATGTGACATTGATACGAAGCGCCTTCCAACCTTCCCCAGGATGACTGGTAGTGTGATCATACCCAACGGGTAAGTTGCAGCTCCTGCGAAGCTGACTAGCGGGAATGTACTTGGTGAAAAATCGGCTTCCGTTTTTCCCAATTTCATGAGAACTTCTACGTACAGTAAGTCTGCGGCACTTCCACCATCCACCAATATCCTTCGCACATCATATCCGTTGACATCCATCGTAATGACAAGAGCATCATCGTGGGGGTAGACTATGTGCTTCTTGTCAGCGTTTGAGAATGGGATGCTCACGTCTTCCTTCTCCGGTTGGCGTCTTTTTTCCATACTTGGGAAAAACTTGTAGTTGTGCAGCATAGACATCAAGAGCATTAGAAATGCTTCCTCCTGCAGCTGGCCCCCCATGAATCACATTGATGACGCCACGCTTCGGAGGTGGAGGATTGACATCCATTTTCTCCTTTCCCTTGTTCATCTTTCCGGATGGCTCAGCATGGTTCTTCTTTTGGCGCTTGTCGCCTTGATCTACATATTGCTTGAGTTCTCCTTTGAGGATGGAGTTGTTTATACAGAATCTTAGGCTGACACAGCTGTCCGTTTCGTGGCCATAGACTTCATGGTTTTCGCACCATTTGTCTTTTTCCTTTCCAAGTGGACCTTTTCGAAAGTTTGTCCGCTCCCTCCACATGTTGTCTTCCTTCATCTTTTTCAGGATCACGGAGAGTGGTGTATTCAAGGGAACGCAGTCTGCCAAGTTCACTTCCTTCGGTCTTTGGAATTTCGGCTGGAACGGCCTTTTTTGCGGCATGAATTGCCTTGGTTGTTGCGAACCTTGTTGAGGTTTCGCCTGCTTCTCTTTAGCACGAGCTGCGCTGAATTTTGCTGGATCATTATCCCTGAATCTTTCTAGATCCACGAACTCTTTGACTCTTGCTGCTAATTCTTCAAGTGTCTCCGCGGGGCGCCTCGACATCTTCTCTGCTAGGGAAAACCCTCTTCGGCCTAAGTTCCCAATGAAAGCACGCACGATCTCTCCTTCAGTGAGGTTGCCCTGAATGTCTGCGACATTTTGGTTGAAAAGGATGTAGTAATCCGCTAACGACTCATCATTTTGTTGTACCACCTCGTTCAATGCGGTTGGTCCCTTTAGGAGTCTGCGCTCTCCCATGTATATTTGAATAAACTTCGCCTTCAGGTATGCCCACGATGTAACACTTCCACATTGTAGTGAAAAGAACCAGTGTTCGGTAGTGCCCACAAGGGTGTTGGGGAATGTCATGGCGACATGATGCGGATTGTTAGTTCGTCCCAGCAAGGAGGCTTCATGTTGTTGAACATGTTCGATCGGATCTCCTTTTCCTCTGTATTTCTCTCCTCCAACTCGGTAGAGAGCATCTGGGACGCGGCTGTAAACTAGCTTGTCGGAGAACGGATGCGACGCGTTCTCTTCAAGGGCATGCATTCCCTTCATCTTTGCCTGCTTCATCTTCTTTTCGATCATCTCTTCCAAGACCTTCGCCGTAAGTCCCGTGACTGGGATGTCGCTGTTTCATGCGGGCTTCCTCCACCCTTCATTGTATGTATGAGCACGGCTTGCTTCCTTGAAATTGCCTTCCTTGTGCATGTCGGCATGGCTTGCTGACTTAAAGTTGCCTTCCTTTTGTGGCTGCTGTGAGTTGTTCACAAGGGGTTGCTTCCATCTTACTCCTTGTTGTTGCTGGTTCACCCGAAAACTTGGAGTGTATGAATGTGTTGCTTCCTTCCTTGCTTGCCGATACTGGTAGGTACCTTTAGAATATCTTTCGCCTTCTGGATGCTGCATCTCTTGATGGTTGACATCATGCGACAATTCCCTCATAGGTGCAGCATGCTCGCTAGCTGGCGGAGGTGGTGGCGGGGGTGCCATGTATCCCTTGTTCTTTAGAGTCTCCCTGAATGCGAGGAGCTCTTCCAGTGCGGCCATCATGGCAGGTGTAACTGGTGGCAGGTTGCCTGCGCCTCTTGCTTGCTGCTGCACTCCGTCAGCTGGCATCCCGTGTGAGAACTCTTCGTTCCTCTCCGTACTTTGCTCGAACTCGTGCCCTGGTACCTAGTTCTGGACGTCGGGACCATGCTGCGCGGAAGGCGCATTTGCGGTTGGCATGGAGGAGGCGGTAGACTCTGCATCTGGAATGTGAGAAGGTCCTTGTTGGCTTCTCGTCGGCTTCGGCTTGCTTGCACCCGCCTTCTTCGTAAATCTGCCTGTCATAGCTTGTGGCATGGAACGACTTCTTGCGCTGACGGCGCCAAGTGTTGAGGTCGATTCCACTTGGGGTACCTCGGGTTGATCTTCACGGATCTCGAACCTCGAACTGAATTTGGCTCCTACCTCGATCTTCTATACGCCAGGTCCTGCAGAAGGGGCGATAACCAGCGTGGAGAGGGGGGGGGTGGCGCTGGTTGAGCCATCTCCGATGCTAAAGTCAGGATCTTAGAGAGAGAAAATGTGTAGAGAGAGGTCAGAGAGCGAATAGCCAATTCTGGAGAGTTTCGAGTTAACCTGTCAAATGGGAGGTCTAGGTCCCTATTTATAGGAAACCTGAGAACCGTACCCGGTTTTATGCGGTTCAATGTCGGTTTACAGGAAAACACTTACCGAAATCGAGGTTGGCTATGCGCGCACTGAATTCTCATACTTAGTAAAAATAAAGGTAAACGCGCAGTGCTAGGGGTAAGCGCGCAGTACCGGTCGGCCGTCCGGACCATGTCGACATCCGACATGGTCCAGATTGTCGGGCAATCCGGACCAGTCCGGATTGCCTTATGGCTTTCCGTAAGTCCCCCGGTCCGGGTGCAGCGCGCATCCGTTTGTGGTTCTGGCGTGTTTGCGAGGTCCGAAATATAAATACGAACCCGAATTGGACAGATATCCAACAATATCCAACAGTGACCAAGCTATCGTTTCGTTTAACCAGGTTTATCCCCTGGTTCTTAGCCAATCTTGTTGTGGTAGAGGTTCCCCTCTCCTACAAGATGACCGTGCTTGTGTGACGAGGCAAGGTTCACATCCGACATAATTTTGGTGGAAGAGTTTTACTTCTTCCTACGATTTAGTTTATAGACCGAAAAATCCGATGTTATTTATCATTATGACGTCGATAGATCATATACTCAATTTGTAATTCTTTTATTCAATCGAAATATTATTTCAAATGTCAAAATTCCATCACTCATACAAGCCACTTATTAAGCCCTACGTAATCCAAGCAGTTTTACGTGCTTTTCGAAATTTTCTCTACGTAATGGCTTAGTCAGTGGGTCTGCGACCATATTGTCTGTGGGCAAGTATTCTAAAGCGATTATATTGTCTTCCACAACTGATTTGGCATAATTGTATTTCACATCAATGTGTTTGATCCTACTATGGTACTTTGGATTCTTAACTGCTGCAATGGCTACCTGACTGTCGGAGTATACCTTCACAGGTTTGCTCTTCTTGTCAGTGCCAATTAATGCAGTAAGAAGCCTTTTCAGCCAGACTGCTTCTTGTGCGTTTTTAGAAAGGGCAACGAATTCTGATTCCATAGTGGAAAGCGCGACACAAGATTTCTTCTTTCTTACCCATGATATGGCTTCATCAGCAAGGAGGAAAACTCCTACTATGGTGGGCTTACGATCGTCCGGATCGCCACCGTGGTCGGCGTCACTATAACCAGTCAATTCGATTTGCCTGCCCTTATAGCACAGAACATAGTCGGCAGTACCTATCAGATAACTTATAATTCGTTTTACGGCCTTTAAAAGTTGATAGCTAGGATCTTATTGGAATCTTGCTACCAGGCCCACAGCGTAACAGATGTCTGGCCGAGTACATAGCATGGCGTACATTAGACTTCCTACCATGCTTAGGTATTCTGCATTCTTCATCTGTTCACGCTCCTGCTGGTTTTTCGGGCCATCACGCTTCGAGAGCGCGCACCCGAACACAACCGGCGTATCCACGGGTTTAGCATCGAGCATTCTGAATCTTTTCAACAGTTTGTTAATATATGATTCTTGAGATAGACACAATCTCCGGGCGGCACGATCTCGAGCAATTTTAATGCCTAAGATGTAGGTGGCCTCTCCCATGTCTTTCATCTCAAATGCTGATGATAACCAGGACTTTGATTTATTCATGAAACTCACATCGTTTGCAGCAATGAGTATGTCATCTACGTATAAGGTTATGATGACATATTTAGACCCGGAGGACTTGGTGTAAACGCAGGGATCCTCGTGAAGATTCACAAATCCGTTTCCGACGATTTCCTCGTGGAATCTGCAATACCATTGCCTAGACGATTGTTTAAAACCGTAAATAGATCTTTGGAGTTTGCAAAATTTACGTTCTTTTCCAGGAGTAATAAAACCCTCTGGCTCCTCCATATAGATCTCTTCCTCCAGGTTTCCATGGAGAAATGTGGTCTTTAACATCCATTTGATGCAGGCTCGTGATCGAGGCTTGCAATAAGGGCAAGGATGGCCCTAACTGTGGTGTAACGCACAGTTGGTGAGTATGTTTCATCAAAGTCCACTCCGTGAATTTGGGTATATCCTTTCGAAATCGTTCGAGTTTTGCACCACTCAAATTTTCCATCAGTAGTGAATTATAAAATTTCACTTTCTAGCTCTGTGGTTAGCAGGTAAATCAACTGAAGACCAAAACCGAATTCGTTCTAATTTAGGAATTTTCATCCTCCATTGTTTTCCTCCATTCCAACGTGTGAGGTTCTTCCAATGCTTGCCGAACCGTCACTGGTTCGGGAACGATTGTCTCACTTTGATGGGATACTTCTTAAAAGAAGTTCGTTGCCTTAGACTAAGTCTAGGCTCGATAATCTCATCTTGAGTCTGATCGTTACTCCCACTCGGAATAATGCTTCTTTTCGGAGCATTACTCCCATTGGGAACAATGGCGGTGCTAGAACTTTTGGTCTACAACTTTCTTAGAATGACCTCTTGGTCTCAGGATTTTACCTCCGAGATTTATTCTTTGATCACTAGGATCTGGAATCAAGTTAGTCATTTCCTCCCACTAGGAATAATGGGCAGTTGCGACGACTATTGGATTTTCATCCAATGGTTCAGCATTATGATTATCAGGTCCGACTTGATTCGCATTAACATTTAGTGATGATTATGTGAGGGGGAGTGAGCCCTCCCACTGGATTTATTATGAGGACATTTCCATCATCATTTACCATGACATTCACTAATGCTATATCATTCTCCCACTCGAAGTAAGTGGGACCTGAGAATCTCCGTTATCCATTTTAATCCGATCAGTACTTTAGTTCGTTTCGTTCCGCAAAGCATTAGAAGTCCATCCTCAAATTTCTATAATGTGTCATGTTCAACCACGTTACCATTAATCCAAGCTAATTTTAAACTTGTATCTTTTAAGAGTAGACTGTACTCTTAATAAATACTTGTTTAATGCGCAAATTAATGCTGCTTAATGATAAGGTTTAACCCAAATCATTCTTAGCTTATAATTATATGGTAACGCGTCTACCGATTATATGGGAACATAGTGTTACATTAATATGATTCAACTTAATTTCATCCCGTGGGAACAATTAATGTTGGATCCTATTTTAATGTAATTTTAGACTATGTTTCTCGAAGTATTTAATGATATGATTGCTTTAGCCAAACTTTTCGTTCAAGGCTTATAGTTGGAGAGTCGTTTTACTGACTACTTCCTTTCGTTTGTTAACTCATCTATAGACTTATCCACCTCATGGGCTATGCATTTAAGCTCTCGCTTTAATGCCATAGTTGACGTCCTACTAGATAGTAGCAGCATTAAAGCATACTTCTAACTATAGTAGTCATCAATGAGTTTCCAAAGGATTACAAACGAAAATTCAGCATTCATATATTAAAACACTTCATTATTAAATTTGTACTTCAAAACGATGTGTTCCGTCTTTCGAAGTACACACGCGTGCGGCGCATAAAACAAGTTTTATCCCGTGGTTTAAATCGTTTCGTTTCCAAATTTAATTTAATAGGTTTTGAACATGTTTAATCATTACGCAAATAATCATTTTAAATGGAGTACTAACAAATAAGAATTACTAAATCTTTCGATCTAGCTATGCAATCGATGGGTATGTTCCGTTCAGCTGTACCGACTGAGATGTCGGAGTATGTGAGTCGTTTCGTTTTATTCGTCCAGTTTTACCTAGCCGAAATTTTGGTCCTAACCCGTAGGTTTGTATTTTCGTTTCGGATCTTTCTCGTTCAACCGAGACGTTAAATTGATAAGCAAATTGTGCTTCGAATCGAGCAACAATTACTTTATTCAATAACTCCGAATCCTAAAACAACCAAAATTTTAGAAACGAATAATGAACGATAAATGACAATGGTATTTCTTGATCTGAAGTTTGCATATTCGATCCATGATTCTGGCGCATATAGTCAAGAACTTTGAGTCATGTTGAACATCTCGTCTGAGTAAATTCACTAGTGAATCACTTCAAATGATCCGTGTCCGTATAAAACATTTTACAGTTTCGTACACATGACCTACGAGGCGTATTTAAGACGCACTTTATCAACGGGGTTTAACCCACCGGATTATTGTATAGGACTTATTCGGTCCAGTTCTCTTCTTGCTATGCGGATCATGGTTCACTTCTTTCGAACTCATTATGGTGAGCAGATCAGGTTTCCCTTTCACTGCTGTGGTTACTGTATTTGATTAGGCTCAAGGTTATTGAGTCCTGTCAATATCAGACAACCATATACATCATTTCCATGTTGACCTTCCATCCTGAAGACCCGATGCGGGTTTACGCCGACATCCACAGAAAGAGAGAAGACCATCTCATTCAACCGAAACATTTCTAGTGTTTGCATCTTGCTTCCACCGAGGCGGATGCGAATGAATACTAAGTTATAACATTGTCTGGTTGCAATTGAAGTCTTCTTCAACCCCTTTTTACCAAGGT
Organism: Clarkia xantiana subsp. parviflora; assembly: GCA_036873135.1. NCBI lineage: Eukaryota > Viridiplantae > Streptophyta > Magnoliopsida > Myrtales > Onagraceae > Clarkia > Clarkia xantiana. The sequence continues at coordinate 37,791,878 of JAPTYO010000004.1, forward strand.
CGAATGTATCACCATATATGCGTTCAGATCATCAAAGAACGTACTCCAATTCTTGGGGAAACAAATTATCACATTCATTTATCATTGTCAAAATCATACAGATTACTATATTCATCCGTAGTTGTCCTCTCCACTTTTTGGAATCGTAGTGGAGAGTTCAACACACACTTCAATTTTATTCATCATAATTAATACCATCAATATTGCGAGTAATATCGAATCGCATTAATTGAGCCAACTTTCACATTGATGATTATGCAAATCAGGAAGACAATAACATTTTGACAGAATTGCAAACATCGGATTATCTATTAAGATGGAATATGACAAATAGTGATCCTTTAGCCACTAAACCAAACCGACCGCCAGTAAAACGAGGGAAGGGGGTGTTGTGTAAATAGTTCAAACTATTGTCGTTTTCAACCCAATAGATCAGTCTTTTGAAAACGATTATTATGTTGCAAATTACCGGAACGGGAATTTTCAAATAAGCATACCGGATCTTGGCTTTCCCAAGGCCGTTTTTTGATTTTGTAAAATTATCCGATAATTTACGCATGCATAATACTCAATCATGCCATAAACATCGAACAAACCAAAACAACATGCTTACGCGTCAAGCGTCTAATGTTCCTTAGTATACATAATTCTACTTAAAGTAAATTACCACATGCTTTCATTTATGAACATTCTAGTATACGTGTCAAAACATGCAACTCCCGCATACATCATGCATAATTGGTGACTGGTATTTTCAGTTTTAAAAACGTTTTGAAAATATTAGGGGCTGAATGGTAATTCATGCTTACAATCAATCATGCGAAATTTCTAGACATGGATTCTATGCAATTTCAATCAGCATATCATGTCTATCCTATTGCGCATACCATATATTTAAATCCCAGAGCTCAATGCTCGCAATTTCTTTATCCAGCTAGCTTGACTGAGTCAAGACGACAGTTCTAATATATGTTGCAGAAAGTAAATAATTGCAATTCAGCCCACTAATTTAATCTAGTCCAAAAAAACATGCATATCCGAGTTCCATCCCCATAATCGTAACCAGATATTAGAATTTTATCCGAAAACGTGTTAAAACGTAAACCCTAAGAGTACTGTTTAGGTTAACTTTTAAAGTTCAAAAATATTTTGGATTAAAAATTTGACATCTTATTTTATTGAACATTTAAAATTTACGAAATTTTTTAAAATTTGGTTCGGTCCAATTTAAAATCCGGTCTGAGTCGGTCCATTTTTAAAAATCCGGTTTGGTCCGAAATGGTTCAATAAAATAAGATTGTGGTTCGGTTCATCACTCGAAACCGGTTCGGTTTAGATTCATTTAGTTACTTTGGTTCGACCCGACCCGACTAGGTCGACCCGATTAAGAAAACCCGAATTGGTTTAACCCGATCCGGATTTGCAAATTGGACCGGCCCAATAAACCAATAGGGTTCGGCCGAAATATATCTTGTGGGCTAAGTAGGGTTTTAAAATCCACTAAAAAATTAACTTAGCCACCAAGAAATATTAATTATATAAAATAATTTCCAATATTGCTAATATATATATATATATATATATATATAATTTCGGCACATATTCAAATATATATATATATATATATATATATATATATTGTCAAGATTTTATCTATAAGATGTAAATCAATCAACAATATACATATAAAAATTCCGGCACATATATAAAATTATTGTCAAATAAAATTTCGGCATATATATAATTATTGTCAAATATATCTTTAGGGATTAAAATATATATAGACAATATATTTTCTTAATCTTTTATAGTAATTAAATCTATCAATATATCTTTATCCCTATCCTTTAGCTAAATATATTGATAGTTTATATATTTTACTAGATAATGTGAATCTTTCATTATCTTTCCAATTTATAGATATATTGTCTCATTTTTATAAAATTAAAATATGGTAACAAGTATATCCACATGCTAGGGCCGGCCAAATTTTACTTACTTGCACCCTAAGAAATTAAATTTTTTACCTAATAATTCACCTAGGGTTTTCAGCACAAACATAAAAAATTGGAAAATTGTCAAATTTTAAGATCAAACCATAGCTTGATCATGAATCCAAAAAGTGTTCTTGATGAAACTCATCGTGTTCTTGAAGATCATGAACATCAAACTCAAATTCAAACCTAAAATTCGGTTTTGATCTATAAAAAGTAAATTCCAAAAAATTTAAGTTTTTAAAGATCAAACACATGATTTCTTGTTTAAATTTTCGGAAATACCTAGGTGTTCATTAACATGAAAATTTCGGTTTTTCAAGGTTCAAGAACATCAGTTTATAAAAAATTTAAGAACTCCTAACACAAGCTCTGATACCACTGTTGGTTTACGGGGACGTAATACTACGAAATGCTAAATGTGTACTAGTAAGTAATCTAATTACGCAGCGGAATAATGGACACATACCTCAATAGCTTTCCTGCCCAAGAACGTTGTGGAGGGAGTTCTGATCCTTCGGTCGGAACCCGTACAAGTTCTTCGTGAGAAGAAGTCCAACGCGGTATAAGCGCCACAACAAAACCTCTGATCGATTCTTCAACGGAGACAGAACCTCGGACTGAATTCTCGGAAGCAATTTGGCACACCAATGGTGGTATTAGGGGGCCGGCCGAAACTCACTATAGAGAGAAAGGGATTTCTCTCAAATCACAACTTAGGAGGAGTTGTGTGTTGGATTACGGGGACGTAATACTACTGAATGCTAAACGTGTACATGCAAGTAATCTAACTACGCAGCAGAATAGTGTACACATACCTTTTAGCTTTCCTGCCCAAGAACGTCGTGGAGGGAGTTCTGATCCTCCGGTCGGAACCACGTACAAGTTCTTCGTAAGAAGAAGTACTACGCGGTGTAAGCTCCACAACAAAGCCTCTGATCGATTCTTCAACGGGGACAGAACCTCAGACTAAGATGTGCCGAAAATCTCAACTAAGGGGGTGAGAGGGTTTCTCTCAAGTTCCTCAATGGAGGTACTTCTTCTTATGAATGATGTATAAACCCCTTAGGTGAGTCCCCTATATATAGGATTGGTGGAGTGGACAAGAGTCCACTCCAACCAATGTGGGACAATATTCGGCCGAACCTATACTATTAAGGGGGAGGCCCAATTTTGGGCCTCCCATGTCAATTAGGGATTAGGTTTGGCCCAATTAGCCTAATGTGACAATTACCTAATTAACTTAGGTAATTTCCTTAGCATTAACGGGTTACCAATTACGGCGCCACGTCACCATATGCTAACAGCTCCCACTCGCCGGAATGGGAGGGTGCCTATTAATATATAGTTATCCAATAGCATCAACATCTCAGTCTTCAGTCTTTGTCTCCATCTCCGAATAGTTCATACGATGTTTGCCGTGCGACCGGCGGATACGACGGGCATCGTGCTACTCATCTGTTAGGAGTATTGTAGCGCCCGCAGAACGTTGATTCCCTTTCGTAAATCAATCCTGTTAAAATAAAATATGTACCTCACTGTATCCTTGGTCAACTAATAATTCTCCAATTGCCCAGTTTTCCACATAGGAATACTTCTCCAGGGCATCCGTTACAAGTGTTCACAACCTTCAATTAATATCCGGTTGTCGGCCACCTAGTGAACACAAGAGTCGGTGAATTATAGGTGAACTTGACCATCCACATCGCTTCTACCCTTAGTCTAACTCAACAGGTTTCCAAGACGAGGTCACTTGGCCGTTTTCTTTGGCTCTATGCTCGTACGCCGGGAAGCGAACATTGAGCTAGACTTTAGGTATAAGTTCTGAGTCCGTGAGGATACTTTGGATGCCTCTTCATAAGACATCCGGGATCTATCACACGCTCAAGGTGAATAAGTATGCGTCCTTTGAATCACTAGGATTCTAGCTAGCACAACCGAGCATGACCCCGTGGTCGAACATGGCACGCGCAGTATGAAGCACACGTCGATAGCACACCTGGACTAGCCAGGATTGGGATATGTCAATCATGCTATCGCAGAATCTTTCATCTGGCCCTGAATGTGATTTTAATGATGAACTGGGTCCAACACGGCGATGTACAAAATAAAGATTAAGTCATGCATTAAGCGTGACAAGGTTATCGTTTCGTTTAACCAGGTTTTTCCCCTGGTTTTTAGCCAATCTTGTTGTGGTAGAGTTCCCCCTCTCCTTACAAGATGACCGTACCTGTGTGACGAGGCATGGTTCACATTCGACATAATTTTGGTGGAAGAGTTTTACCTCTTCCTACGACTTAGTTTATAGACCGTAAAATCCGATGTTATATTTCATTATGACATCGATAGATCATATACTCAGTTTGCAATTCTTTTATTCAATCGAAATAGTATTATTTAAAATTTCAAAATGTTATCGCTTATACAAGTCACTTATTTAAGCCCTACATAGTCCAAGCAGTTATACGTGCTCTTCGAAAATCTTTCTACGTAATGGCTTAGTTAATGGATCTGCAACCATTTTATACGTGAACAAGTATTCTAAAGCGATTATGTTGTATTCCAGAACAGATTTAGCATAATTGTATTTCACATCTATGTGTTTGGTCCTACTATGGTACTTTGGATTCTTAACTGCTGCAATGGCTACCTGATTGTCGGAGTATACCTTGACGGGATTACTCTCTTTGCCAGTGCCAATCAATGCAGTAAGAAGCCTTTTCAGCCAGACTGCTTCTTGTGCAATTTTAGAAAGGGCAACGAATTCTGATTCCATAGTGGAAAGCGCGACACATGATTGCTTCTCTTACCCATGATATGGCAGCATCAGCAAGGAGGAAAACTCTCCCTGTGGTGAACTTACGATCGTCCAGATCGCCACCGTGGTCGGCGTCACTATAACCTGTCAATTCGATTTGCCTGCCCTTATAGCACAGAACATAGTCGGTAGTACATTTTAGATACCTTATAATTCGTTTTACGGCCTTTAGATGTTGATAACTAGGATCTGTTTGGAATATTGCTACTAGGCCCACAGCGTAATAGATATCTGACCGAGTACATAGCATGGCGTACATAAGAATTCCTGCCATGCATAGGTACTCTGCCCCCTTCATCTGTTCACGCTTCTGCTGGTTTTTCGGTCCATCACGCTTTTACAGCGCGCACCAGAACACAACCGACGAATCCACAGGTTTAGCATTGAGCATTCTGAATATTTTCAACAGTTTGTTGATATAAGATTCTTGAGACAGACACAATGTCCGGGCGGCACGATCTCGGGCAAACTTAATGCCTAAGATGTACGTGGCCTCTACCATGTCTTTCGTCTCAAATGCTGACGCTAACCAGGACTTTGATTTGTTCATGAAACTCACGTCGTTCGCAGCAATGAGTATGTCATCTACGTACAATGTTATGATGACATTCTTAGACCCAGAGGTCTTAGTGTATACGCAAGGATCCTCGTGAATATTCACAAATCCGTTTCCGACGATTTCCTCGTGGAATCTGCGATACCATTGCTGAGACGACTGTTTAAGACCGTAAATAGACCTTTGGAGTTTGCAAACTTTACGTTCTTTGCCAGGAGTAAAAAACCCTCTGGCTGCTCCATATAGATCTTTTTCTCCAGGTTTACGTGGAGAGGTGTGGTCTTAATATCCATTTGGTACAGCTCTAGATCAAGACATGCAACGAGGGCAAGGATGGCCCTTACTGTTGTGTAACGCACAGTTGGTGAGTATGTTTCATCAAAGTCCATTCCGTGAATTTGGGTATATCCATTTGCAATCACTTGAGTTTTGAACCACTCAACTTTCCATCAGTAGTAAATTCTAAAATTTCACTTTCTAGTTCTGCGGTTAGCAGATCAATCAACTAAGGACCATAACCAAATTTGTTCTTATTTAGGCATATTTCATCCTCTATTGTTTTCCTCAATTCCCTCATTTTGAGGTTATTCCCTTGCTTTGCTGAATCGTTACTGATTCGAGAACGAATGTTAAGATGTTTAACACATCTTATTCGATGGGACTCTTCTCGAGAGAAGTTCGTTGCCTTTGACTATGTCTAGGCTCGTTAATCCCATCTCTAGTCTGATTGTAACTCCCACTCAGAATAATGCTTCTTATCGAAGCATCACTCCAACTGGGAAGAATGACAGTGCTTGAACTCTGATCAACAACTTTTTCAGGATGACCTTTCGATCTCGGAATTTTACCTCCGAGATGTATTCCTTGATTACTAGGATCAGGAACCAAGTTGGTCATTTTTCCCTCCCACTAGGAATAATGGGCAGTTGTATTAATTCATTGTTCTTGATTGTCACGTCCAACTTGATTCGCATTTGTATTTAGTGATGATTATATATGAGGGGAGTAAGCTCTCTCACTGGATTTATTATGAAGACTTTTGTATCATCATATACCATATCAGTCACTTATGCTGTATCAATTCTCCCACGTGGGACCTGCTAATCTCCGTTAACCATTCATTGATTCGATCAGTACTATGTCTGTTCGTTCCGCAAAACATTTGAAATTTATCCTCAAATCTTTATAATATGTCATGTTTGACCACAATACCATCAATCTTAGCTAATTTTAAACTTTTATTCCTTTAAGAGTAGACTGTACTCTTAATAAATACTTGTTTAATGCGCAATGTAATGCTGCTAATGATAAGGTTTTACCCGTATCATCCTTTTAGCTATGGTGACGTGTCAACCGATTTTATTGGAACATACAGTTACATTAATGTGAATCAACTTAATTTCATTCGGAGGAGTAATTAATGTTGAAATTCATCATTATGTAACTTTGAACTATGTTGCTTGAAGTATTTGATAAAATGATTGCTTTAGCCAAACTTTTCGTTCAAGGCTTATAGTGGGAGAGTCGTTTTACTGACTTCTTCCTTTCGTTTGTTTAACTCACCCAGAGACTTATTCACCTCAAGGGCTATGCATTTTAGCGTTCACTTTAATGCCATAGTTGATGTTCTTACTAGATTGTAGTAGCTTTGAAGCATACTTATAATCTTAGTAGTTATCAATGAGTTATATTCAAAGGATTACAAAAGAAAATTTAGCATTCAATAAAATACTTCAGCATTAAATTCGGACTTTAAAACGATGTGTCCCGTCTTTCGAGGTGACTTGCGCCACGCGCATACCAGGTTTAAACCATGGTTACGAAATCGTTTTAGTCTTCAAATTTTAAAATTGGTTTTTTATCATACATATTATTTCGGAATTTTTACCATTTTAATGGAGTACTTAAAAAATAAGGATGCATTAGCAATGTGTGGAATAGTGTAAATAATAGTATGGAAACGAACGATGATGATTTTAATACTCTATTCAAGTATTAGCCAATACTTAGAAAATAATGTATTCCACTATGGAACTTATTCAAGAACATCTTTAACAGAAATAAAAGGCAAGAGGCTTTAGCAAATTAAAGATAAAGAAATCTCTCATTCTATCTTTATTCTCCTGGGGCGTCCTCGATCAGGTCGTTGCTTCTGTTTCTCGGTTCTGTAATTCAAAAGAAAATGAATTACTCTCGAGTGTTTAGAAGCGAAAGAGAATGAATGATTTTCATCATCTATTCTCATCACGTACCTTAGGAAGATTGGTACAGGAATTAGCCAGGTGTACTTTTACGCCACACCTGAAACACGTTCGAGTTTCCTCTTTACGTGTTTGTTTTGCTTGCCTTTTCTTGCCACCAGTTTGTTTGCGTTTAAACTTCTTCTGGGATTTGTTTCCCACAAACTACTCAGTTTTGTTCTGAGGACTTTTGTCCTTTCTCTTGCCCTTCCCCTTTTGTTCGGCTGGCCCGGAGGATGCAATATGCATTTCAGATCTGGACTTTTCAGCCCTGAGTCTATCCTCTTCCAGCTCAAGATGAACTTGCACTTTCTCGAGAGTATCGAGATGGGTGGCATGGGCAAGGCTCATTTTCATGATATTCCAAGAGTCGACCAAAGAGCGGATCATGTAGTTGATTTGTTGTTCTTTAGACAGGTTTTCACCTTCTTCCTTGAGTTCAGTGATCAAGTTACACACATGCATAACATGATCCTTCATCGTATGCTTGGGATTCATCTTATAGGAATCAAGAACAATGTTTAACAATCGCTTTTGGGCTATGGTGTAAACACCAAATGTTGCCTTAAGACCATCCAAGAGGTCTTTGGCAGTTCCCAAATGATCAAACCTATAGAGAATCTCATCTTCCAGCATAGATAATAAGGTGGAACGAACATCATGATCCTTGACATCCCATTCATCATAGAATGTCTTTTGCTCTTCCGTGAGGTTTCCCTCAGGTCTAGTTTGTTTTGTGGTCAAATGTTCCAGACCTCTTATTTCAGAGATTATCATCTTAACTCGCTTGTTCCATATCTTATAATTACTACTATTCAACCTTATTCCCTTATTCAACTAGGAGATTACATTGCTAGTGGAAGCCATTGATTCTAACACATATTTATGCTAAGTTAGGAAGACAACAACATTTTGACAGAATTGCAAACATCAGATTATCTATTATGATGGAATACGACAAATAGTGATCCTTCAGTCACTAAACCAAACCGACCGTCAGTAAACCGAGGGAAGGAGGCGTCGTGAAAGAATTCACACTATCGTCGTCTTCAATCCAATACATCAGTCTTTTGAAAACGGTTATTATATTGCAAATTACCGGAACGGGAATTTTCAAATAAGCATACCCGATCTTGGCTTTCCCAAGGCCCTTATAATTTTAAAAGGAAATATCCGATAATTTACTTATGCATAATACCATATTATGCTATAAAAATCGAACAAACCAAAACATGCTTACGCGTCATGCGTCTATCGTTCCTAGCATATATAATTATACGTAAAGTAAATTATTACACGCTTTCTATTCTTTAACATCCTAGCATGTCGAAACATGCAACATCCGCACAAATCATGCATAATTGGCGACTGGAATATTCAGTTTTTAAAAATGTTTGAAAATATTATGGGTTGTTTTGCAATTCATGCTTACAATCAATCATGCGGCATTTCTAGACATGGATTCTAGGCACTTTCAGTCAGCATAGCATGTCTATCCTATTGCGCAATACATATATTTAAATCCCAAAACTCAATGCTTACAATTAATATCCAGCTAGCTTGACTGAGTCAAGACGACAGTTCTAATATATATGTTGCAGAAAGTAATCAATTGCAATTCAACCCACTAATTTAATCCAGTCCCAAAAACATGCATATCCGAGATCCATCCCCATAATCGAAACTAGGTATTAGGGTTTTAACCGAAAAATGTGTTAAAACGCAAACCCTAAGAGCACTGTTTATGTTAAATTTAAAGTTCGAAAACATTTTAGATTTAAAATTTGACGTCCTATTTTATTGAACATTTTTAAAAATTTCCGAGAAATTTAAAAATCTTGTTCGGTCCAATTTAAAATCCGGTTCAAGTCGGTCCGATTTTTAAAATCCGGTTTGGTCCGAAGCGGTTCAATAAAATAAGATTGTGGTTCGGTTTATCTCTCAAAACCGGTTAGGTTTGGTTTATTTTAGTTACCTTGGTCTGACTTGACCCGACTAGGTCGACCCGATTAAGAAAACCCGGATTGGTTTTTACCCGCTCCGGTTTAGCAATTGGACCGGCCCATAAACCCTAGGGTTCGGCCAAAATATGTCTTGTGGGCTAAGTAGGGTTTTAAAGTCCACTAAAAACTTAAATTAGCCACCAAGAAATATTAATTATTTAAAATAATTTCCAATATTGCTAATATATATATATATATATATATATATATATATATATATATATATATATAATTCAGTATATTTAAATATATATATATATATATATATATAAATATTGTCAAGATTCTATCTATAAGATGTAAATGAATCAACAATAGATATATATACATAAAATATTCGGCATACATATATATATATATATATATATATATATATATATATTATTGTCAAATATATATTTAGGGATTAAAATATGTAGACAATATGTTTTCTTAATCTTTTATAGCAACTAAATCTATCAATATATATTAACCCTATCTTTAACTATATATATTGATAGTTAATATCTTTTACAATATTATATTATGAACCTATCCTTGTTTCCGACTTATAGATATATAGTTACCTATTAATAAAATTTAAAAACGGCAACCTATATCTATTATAATTGGTGCCGAATTTTTAATTATTTGGGGGCCAAGAAAATTAATTTTTTTTACCTAAAATACCTCTAGGGTTTTCGGCACAAACATGTAAAGTTGGAAAAGTTGTCAAATTTTAAGATCAAACCCTAACTTGATCATGAATCCAAAAGGTGTTCTTGATAAAACTCATGGTGTTCTTGATAAAACTCATGGTGTTCTTGAAGATCATGAACATTAAACTTAAATTTGAAAATAAAATTCGGTTTTGATCTATAAAAACATGTGAATTTCGAAAATTTTAAGTTGTTAAAGATCAAACACATGAAATTTACTTAAAAATTTCGGATTACTCATGGTGTTCATGAACATGAAAATTTCGGATTTTTCAAAACTCAAGAACATCAGTTTATCAAAAATTTAAGAACTCCTAACCATGCTCTGATACCACTGTTGGATTATGGGGATGTAATACTACGGAATGCTAAACATGTACATGCAAGTAATCTAACTACGCAGCGGAATAGTGTACACATACCTTTTAGCTTTCCTGCCCAAGAACGTCGTGGAGGGAGTTTTGATCCTCCGGTCGGAACCACGTACAAGTTCTTCGTAAGAAGAAGTCCTACGCGGTGTAAGCTCCACAACAAAGCCTCTGATCGATTCTTCAACAGGTACAGAACCTCAGACGAAGATGTGCCGAAAATCTCAACTAAGGGGGTGAGAGGGTTTCTCTCCAGTTCCTCAATGGAGGTACTTCTTATTATGAATGATGTATAAACCCCTTAGGTGAGTCCCCTATATATAGGATTGTTGGAGTGGACAAAAGTCCACTCCAACCAATGTGGGACAATATTCGGCCGAACCTATGCTATTAAGGGGGAGGCCCGATTTTGGGCCTCCCATGTCAATTAGGGATTGGGTTTGACCCAATTAGCCTAATGTGACAATTACCTAATTAACTTAGGTAATTTCCTTGGCATTAACGGGCTACCAATTACGGCGCCACGTCACCATATGCTAACATTGTGATCAATGTGTGTTTTTGGGAGTGACCCCAAGACCTCCTTATATAGTGGGAGGAGGAGAAAATCCTCCTCCCTACCATTAGGGTTTCGGCCGAACTATGATGTGGGTGGGAGGCCCAATTTTGGGCCTCCCATGTCACATGGGAATTGGGTCTGGCCCAATTAGCCCCAATGTGACATTTACCTAATTATCTTAGGTAACCACATATATTAACGGGCTACCAATTACGGCGCCACGTCACCATATGCTAACAATTACTCCACGTAATCTAACAGTGGTATCAGAGCCTGTGTTAGGAGTTCATGAATTTGATAAACTGGTGTTCTTAAAAATTTATAATTTTGGACCGAAATCTTTAAAAAGGGATTTTAAAATTCAAATTTTAGGGTTTATGTTGGTCCGAAATTTTCATGATGGTCTTAGGTAATTTGATGTTCATGATCTTCAAGAAAAAGATGATATTTATCAAAATAAAACATAGGATTGTAGATCTTATTAAAATTTTATCTTAAAATTTGACAACTTGTTCCCAAATTTTGTGTTTTGGCCGAAAACCCTAGTAATTTACAAGGTAATTTTTTTTAATTTCTTGGTCACCAATTAAGGAATTTCGGCCGAAACTTTTAAAATAATATTGTTTACCATATTATAATTTTTATTCTACGTAACAATATATCTATAATTGGGAACATAATGATAGATTCACATTAATATATATATATAACTATCAATATATCTAAATATTTAAATAGGTTAAATATATTATTGATAGATTTTAGTTACCTAAAAGATTGAGAAAATATATTGTTAATATATGTTTCCCTATTTCAAATATTAATAATAAATAATATATACATTTATAGATGTGTGCCGATTTTTACACACACACACACACATATATATATTGTTGATTGATTTATCTTAAAGATAGAATCTTAGCAATAAATATATATATATATATATATATATATATATATATGTTTATAATAGGTCCAAAATTTATGTATATATTATTAATATTGGAAATTATTTTATATAGTTAATGTTACTTGATGGCTAAGTTTAATATTTTTGGACTTTAAAACCCTACTTGGGCCACAAGTAAACATTTCGGCCCAACCTTTACCGGGACGAATTTAAATTGAACCGGGTTTTTCTCAATCGGTTCGACCTAATTGGGTTGGGTCGGACCGGGTTACTAAGTGGATCTAATCGAACCAGTTTTGAGTGTTGAACCGAACCCTATTTTTATTGAGCCGGTTCGGACCGAACCAGATTTTATCGGACCAACGGATTTTCGGACTAGAACCGAACCGGAATTTCTAGACCGAACCGGACCAAACCCGACCGAAATTGACTGAACCGAACCGAATTTTTAAAACCGAATTCAAGTCAATTAAAATAGGGAGGTCAAGTTTTAAAATCCAAATGTTTTGAACCTTAATAGGCCTACACAGTGTTCAAGTTGCTAACCTTTATGCCTTTTTTCGATTATGGGGATGGATCTCGGAGATACATGTTTTGGGACTGGTTAAATTAGTGGGCTGAACTGCAATTGTTTATTATTCAATATATATTTATGCATGGTTAGAAATGTTGTCTTGACTGAGTCAAGCTAGCTGGATATTGCATATTGTGGGCGGAACCCTGGTTAAATATATGGAATGCACACTAGGATAGACATGCTGTGATGGTTGGAAATGCCTAGGATTCATGTCTAGAATGTTGCGTGATTGAATATAAGCATGAATTGCAAATCCGCCCCCCCTAAGTTTAAAATTATTTTAAAATCGAAAACCAGTCGCCAAATGTGTATGATGGATGTGAATGCTGCATGTTTGACACGTATGCTAGAATGTTGAGGATGTAGTCGCATTTGATAATTTACTTGGAAGTAGAATTATATATGCAAGCATGAGTTCCTCGGAACATTAGACGCGTGACGCGTAAGCATGAGTGTGGTTTGTATGATGAATGTTATTGGCGTATGATAATTTACATGGATAGTAGAATTATATATGCATGAGTGAATTCATCGGAATATTTTTCCAAAATATAAAGGGCCTTGGGAAAGCCAAGATCAGGTATGCTTGTTTTAAAATTCTCGTTCCGGTAATTTGCGATTAAAACAGTTTTAAAAGACTGGTCTATTGGATAGAATACGAAGGTAATGCGAACTCTTTCACAACCATCTTCCATTGGTTTACTGGTGGTCGGTTGGTTTAGATGACCGAGGAATCATTATTTGTCGGATTCCATCTTAATAGATATTTGATGTATGCAATTCTTTCTCAAAATGTTATTGTCTCCCTGATTATGTGTGATTATCAATGTGTTTAGTAACGAATTACAGCATAGATGACATCATATTGTGCTAATGAGCTTTTGATTGAGAAAAACTACGACTCGTGGAGCAAGCGCGTCAGTGCACTGTTGGAGGATAATGGCCTTATAGGTAACATTTAGAAGTCCATGAGCTGCCCAGATGCTGGTCTAACCAAAGACGGAGATATTGCTGACTGAGATGTCTCAGGAATTTCATGATGAGTATAAGGATGTTCCGATTACTAAGGACATTTGGGATGCCCTATATCTGAGACATGGAAACGGCATGGCAGCAATTATGCACCCACTTATACCATCAATGGAAGAAAGCTTAAACAACTACAACAAGAGTGTACTTGAAAAGGTATACGATCACCTTGCTATGTTGAAACCACTGGAAGAAGAAGGTCAGGTGGGTGAATGGGATAAAATTCAAGCCATCATCGGGGTCCTCCCGATGTCTTGGAGAGAAGCCAAGGCATTACTGACTGCCAGTGGTTCTGTGTTAGATCTTGCATCGGTGCTGAAATTCATCGAGATGGAACAGGCTCTACTGAAACCAGTACCGGGACGAGCTGGGCAAGGAAAGAGAAAGATGATGAACAAATGAAAGAAACAACAAGCCGTCGACGGTAAAATGTTGACAAAGCCTAAACCAGGCAATCTTCGACTAAAATCAGAGATAGTCCGCTGGAACTCCAGTCCACGCCGAATAGGCGAAGGTACAGGGTCCAAAAAGTCGCATCCTGAAAATGTATGCGACGTTGGTTGTGTAATGGAAGCTATAATTTCCTCTACTGTCATGTTAACTGACTCAAATCCTTCTTGGATTCTTGACTCATGTGCGACGGACCACATAGCCAACGACAAAGGACTGTTCGCCAAGTTTAGACGATTGCCAAAGGATTCTAAGAGGATATAAATTGGCGACAACTCACAAGTTGAAGTCATAGGAGTAGCGAACTGCAAGTTGTTTTTGAACAATGGCAAGACCATGCTACTTGAGAATGTCCTTTTTGCTCCTAGAATCCATATAAATGTTGTTTCTGTTTCCGCTCTTATGAATAATAATTAAATTTTATCATTTGAGAAGAACTTTGATCACATTAATAAGGCGATGTCTTCTTTGGGCATGCCTATTCCACTTATGGTCTCTTTATCATGGATTTGAACGGTAGCATAGATACGAATAGAATGTATGCATTATCCTCCAGGGAAGCAGAGACTGATGCAGCCGGATGGCATGCGAGGCTGGGACATATAAGCTATGATAGGATCCATTCATTAGCTCAGAGAGAGAACTTTTTCCTGGTACCAGCAATGTGACTAAAATCACTTGCCATGATTGTCTAGCTAGAAAGTCCACCCGCAAATCAATAGAGAAGCTCAACGAGCCGAGTATCCATTGCAGTTGATTCACTCCGACGTCTGTGGACCAATGAGTGTAACCGCTAGGAATGGGAAGCGATATTTCGTAACTTTCATTGAAGACTTTACCCGTTATGGGTTTACTCATTTGATTACTCGTAAATCCGAGGCAATAGATTGCTTTAGAAACTTTCTAAACCTCGTAGAGAATCAACAGGAGCGAAAGGTGAAAACCCTACGCACTGATAGATGTGGAGAATATCTCTCTAATGAGTTTGATAAGTTGTGCAAAGAAAGAGGGATAGCCCGTCAAACGACAATCCCCAACACACCACAGCAGAATGGTGTGGCTGAACGTCGTAATCGAACACTCCTAGACATGGTCAGAACCATGATGTCGCAGGCACAATTACCTATCTCCTATTGGAGTGATGCGTTATTGACTGCCACTCATGTAGTAAACCTTGTCCCTACTAAAGCGGTAGACACAACGCCATATGAGTTGTGGCATGGAAGAGAATTAGATCTCACCAGATTGCGACCTTGGGGTTGCGCTGCCTATACACATACGACTGACAGTCGTTTCGGCAAGTTGGGACCTAGAGGACTAAATAATATCTTTATCAGGTATTCAGAGAACTCTAAGGGTTATGTATTCATGTCAGCACAAGAAAATGGTGGCGTGGTCGAACATGAATCCAGAGACGTAAATTTTCTTGAGGACGATTTTCCAACGCTTGGAAAGATTAAAACATATGAGGTATTGACTGAAAAGGAGCAGGATAACATCGATGATCCGGTACCACTTACTTCGAGTGGGATATTTGAACCGACAACTCAATTGAATGACATGGTTAATGATAATGGAAACATTCTCATAGTAAATCCAGTGGGAGGACCAAACCCTACCACAATCACTGTTGCTGCAGAGACGATTCAAGTTGAACCTGATAATCATGTTGTCGGACCAATACCACAACCACCGATACTACCCATTGTTTCCAGTGGGAGTGTACCGACCAACTTGGTTCCAGGTCCTAGTGATCAAGGAATTAATCTTGGAGATAGGATCCCGAGACCAAGAGGTCGACCTTGGAAGGTTGTAGGTGAAGGTTCGAGCACTGCACTTGTTCCCAGTGGGAGTGATGCTCCGATCTGAAGCATTGTTCCGAGTGGGAGTAATGTTCAGAGTCAAGATGGGGGCAACGAGCCTAGACGTAGTCAAAGGCATAGATTTTCTCCTAGGAAGTATCCCATCGAGATAGGAGAAATCTTCACTCTAACTTCTGTTGACGAACCAGTGACGGTTCAACAAGCGTTGGAAGGACCTCAAGCGAAGGAATGGAGGAATGCAATAGAGGAAGAGATTTCATCAATGAAAGCCAATTCGGTATGGTCTTTAGTTGAATTACCTGCTGATTGCAGGGCCATAGGAGCAAAGTGGGTTCTTAAATTGAAACTCACTGCTGATGGAAAGGTCGAGCGCTACAAAGTCCGACTTGTTGCGAAAGGATATACCCAACTTCTCAGAGTGGACTTTGACGAAAAATACTCACCTACTGTGCGTTACACCACAGTAGGAGCCATTTTGGCCTTGGTCGCAAGTCTCGATCTCGAGCTGCACCAAATAAATGTTAAGACCGCATTCCTCCACGGAAACCTGGAGGAAGAGATCTACATGGAGCAGCCAGAGGGTTTCATTACTCCTGGTAACGAACGTAAAGTTTGTAAACTCCAAAGGTCCATCTACAGTCTTAAACAGCCGTCAGCAATGGTACCGCAGATTCCACGAGGAAATCGTCAAAAACGGATTCGTGAATCTTCACGAGGATCCGTGCGTGTATTATAAGACCTCCGGGTCTAAGTATGTCATCTTAACCTTATACGTGGACGACATACTCATTGCTGCAAATGACGTGAGTTTTATGAATAAGTCAAAGTCCTTGTTATCATCTGTATTTGAGATGAAAGACATGGGAGAGGCCACGTATATCTTAGGCATTAAGATTGCTAGAGATTGGGCTACCCGGAAATTTTTTCTATCTCAAGAAGCCTATATCAACAAGCTGTTGAAAATGTTCAGATTACAGGATTCCAAACCCGTGGATACGCCGGTGGTGTTTGGGTGCGCACTGTCAAAACATGACTGCCCCAAGAACCTGGCAGAGCGTGAACAGATGAAGGGTGCAGAGTATTTAAGCATGGTTGGTAGTTTGATGTACGTCATGCAATGCACCCATCCGGATATCTGTTACGCCGTGGGCCTAGTAGCACATTTCCAATAAGATCCTGGCTATCAACATTTAAAGGCTGTAAAACGAATAATTCGTTATCTAAAAGGTACTGCCGACTATGCGTTGTGCTATGAGGGCGGGAAGTTAGAATTGACCGGTTACAGTGACGCCGACCATGGTGGCGATCCGGATGATCGTAAGTCCACCACAGGAGGAGTGTTTCTCCTTGCTAATGTCGTCATTTCATGGACGAGCAAGAAGCAAACATGTGTCGCGCTGTCAACGATGGAATCAGAATTCGTAGCTCTCTCTCTAAGAACGCACAGGAAGCGGTCTGGCTGAAAAGGCTTCTTACTGCGCTACTAGATGGTGACGTCGGGAGTAAACCTGTGAAGGTGTTCTCTGACATTCAAGCAGCCATTGCGGCAGTGAAGAATCCGAAGTACCATAGTAGGACCAAACACATTGATGTGAAATACTTTTATACTTAATCTATGGTAGAAGACAATATAATCACTATGGAATACTTGTCCAATGATAATATGATTGCGGACCCATTAACTAAACCACTACGCAGGGAGATATTCGAAAAGCATGTAAAACTGCTTGGATTGTGTAGGGTTTAGATATGGCATGTATCTGTGATAACATTTTGATAATAGGAAGTTACATTTTTTAAACGAAAGAATTGCAATTGTGTTTATGATCTATTGACATCATAATGTTTTGATTACATCAAATTTTTGGTCTATAAACTTAGTCGTAGGAGGACGCAATCCTCTGCCAAAACTATGTCGAATGTGGGTCTTACCTCTTCACACAGGTACAGTCGTCTTGCAGTGGAGGGAGGCCTCTAATAAGAAAGGCTGGCTAAGAATCAGGGGGATAAACCTGATTACGCAAAACGATCAGCTAGTGTCGAAGTAACTCGACATGATCTTCGTTTTGCAGATCGGCGTGATGAACTTCGTTCGTCATTAATCCACATTCTGGGCCAGAAGAGAATCTGCGATAGCATGATTTGACATATCCCATTCCTTTGAATTTAAACGTTCGGGTATGCTATCGACGCGTGCTTCATACTACGCGTGCCACGTTCGACCACGGGGCCACAACTCGGTTGTGCTAGGAAATGAATCCTCGTGATTCTGGCGAGTGGGAGCTGTAAGGGTATGGTGATGAGCGCCGTAAATGGTAGCCCATTATATGTATAGGTTACCTAAGTAAATTGGTTATATGTCACATCAGGACATTGGGCCAGACCCAAATCCCAATTGACATGAAGCCCAAAATTAGGCCTCCCTATACATCATGGCCGGCCGAATTTAAGGAGGGGGTAAAGTGGACTTTTGTCCACTTTACTCCTCCTATATATATGGGGAGTTAGGGGTTTTATTAGGGTTAATCACAATTTCCTTTAAGTGGTTCTTTGAGAGAAAACCCTTCCCCCCAGAAACACCTACATCGGTCGAACCTAGTATTCACCAAGGGTGTGCCAATTTGCTTTCTAGCAAACACTCCAGAGATCTGTCCCTTGCCAATAATCGATCAGAGGCTTTGCTGTGGAGAATATACCACGTAGGGCTTCCTTCACAAGAACCCCTACGGGTGCCGACCGGAGGATCATGAACTCCCTCCTATAAGGATCTTGGGTCTACGGACAACTGTAGAGGTATGTGCGAATCTTCCGCTGCGTAATTTCGATTACTAGCATGTTCCATGATTTAGTTTCCGTAGTGATTACTCCCCGTAATCTAACATACATATACTATATATATTATCTATAGTTAAATTGCCTCACGCCCATGGAGACAATTCTGCATGAATAGTTCACGGAAGCAATGCTGTAAGGATTTATAGTAGGATAAGTATCGATAATTCGTTGTATTTCTACTTCATATGCAATCTTGAAATATTATTACTACATTGTTTCGTTTGGTATGCAACCTTGAAATATTTTTACTATATTGTTTGGTGAATATTTCAATATTATATTTTGATACTATATTCTTGAATTACATACGAGTCGCTAACAAAACGTATATCTGCAAACAATAGCTACCATCAACTTATTCAATGTATGCTTTCACCTATTAATGAATTTGTTATCAAAAGATTTATATGGTACGTTTTTTTACTTATTTATCTTGGTTTTGAATTTTTTTGTACGTCGATTAGATAATTTGATTCACGTTAATGGTAAAAAAAAAAATTATTTCCTAGCTGATTTACAACTTGATTTTTGTCAGTCTACGATTTTAGTTTGTATAATTCGTGTTTTGAATAATAAATAGTATGGAAAGGCTTCGAATGCAGTGAAGCTTGGGTGGAAAAATACATTGTTGTTATCTATGACTCAACCACTAATTCCTTCAATAATTCACGTTATGATGTTTCGATTTTGGAATCACTGCAAGTCTTGCTTGCATTGAATGCCTCTACTTTTTGTTAGTCCATACATGGGTAAAATAGTAATTCTGAAATATGTAGGATAAAAGTTTGATTATTTATTATTCAGGAATCAACATAGAATTAACGAGTAATTTGTATGTATATGAAAAACCAAAATTTGCGACCCGTAGATCGAATGAGAAAGACAATTTTTTAACTGAGGCCTGTGCTGATCACGGTTTCCTTAAGGCAATTTCGCCCCACCTCACCCTCAGGTTATGCAACAAGGTTTAAACATGGACGATCACCTCCTAGGATACAACAGTGTCGTTGACACGAATCGTGCATACAGTTCGTTTAACCGAACCGAACAGTACCTGAACTCAAAATAGAATGTGAGATTCAGATAGAAAATAATAAGAAGATTAAATCTCGGAACAATGATAAAACCTGAGCAACAGGTAGTCCAAAAATTTGAGGTGAGAAAGCTAGAGCACTATACTGCCTTGAAGTGGCCGAAATTTTTGGAGAAATTTGAGAGTGAATTTTGAAAATTTATAGTATGTTTTCGGAATAGGAATACAATCTATTTATAGTATGAGGATTAACCAATACCGAATATAGAAAATATATTTCCTGTCGCGTATAAAAATATTGATAATACATATTATACGCGTAGATAATATATAGTCGGTTGAAAAGAAATATACACCGCATATAAAATATATTCACGCGTATATTTTGTATACACTTTCTATATTAGCAGTGTTCGATGAATCTGGACATCATTAAAGCAGGTAATTTCAGTTTACTATATTGACAGAATATTATGTTTCCAAATTCGATTTTTGGCAATAAACAAAAATTCTGTTTAGCAAAAACGGGCTCGTGCGAAGTAAGCTTTTCGGGCCGGCAATCGTGTACGCACGTCGCTGTTATGCACACAAGCCAAGCCTGTCGCGGTGGATTTGGATCCGGTGATTTGCACCCCTTCTGCACATGCGCGTTTAGAGAGAGCTTTCCATCTAGTAATTAGTTTCCTCTTTAAGATGTTTTCCACCTTATATACTGGCAAAACAACGAAGTCCATGTTGGGATCAAAATGACGTGGCCTGAAGCTTCTGGTAATGGATTTCGAGATCTCGCCGGTAGCTAGCACTTTTAGGTGTCTATATCGAATTCAGGGGTGCTTAGTTTCCTTTAGGATGCTGTTGGTAAGCGATGACCTGAAAAGGGGTGGGGATGGCCCCTGATTCCACTCAGAAGCTTAAGTCAGTAATGAAATTTAAGAGAATACTGTAAAACCATGTGAATGTAATTAACAAAGTATATAGGAGAAGTGTACTGACTTTAAATGGCGACTAACCTCTTGAGAGGGTTTCTGTCCAGAGTCGGTGTAAGCAGGTGACAAGCAGGTCGCCACCTCATCTTTCCTTAGCTAGGAAGGCTTTCCTCTGGCGATTGAAGTAGGTCGCTACCTCACCATTCCTTAAGAGTAAGGTTTCTTCAGCTTAGCAGGTGACAAGTAGGTCGCCACCTGCCCCTTCCTTAAGAGGAAGGGTTTTCTCCGAGGCGGAAAGTAGGTTGCCAGTTGTCTTTTCCTTAGGAGGAAGGTTTCTTCAATAGTGTTTGGCTGTTGACTCGACTCTTGCCTTAAAAGGGAGAGTTTTTAGCAGACTTGTCTCCGGTCTTCAAGGAACTCAGTCGTCGACTTTCTCAATATTTGGTGTCGACTATCTATCCTTGTTTCTTCATTCTGAGTATGATTAGTCGTCGACTCTCTATCACGAGTCTCGACTTGTATGTTCTCAACTTGTATGCTCTCGACTATGCATTGGCATGTCCTTTATAATCCTAACCCAACACTTGCCCCCAAGACTTGAGTCGTCGGCTTCTTATGAAGAAAAGGTTTTAAGTCGCGTACTGATCAGGTGGTTCTTTTTGTCGGGATACATACTTAGTCGTGTTGTAGTCTTCAGACTTTATAGGTTACTTGAATTGAGGTCTGGAACTTCAGGCGAGATTAGGATCTCCTAGTTGGGGGCGGTGATCCGCACTCTTGATTTTCCGACCGTTTGAAAAGCTTTGAGAAGCTCAAAGGTCGTCTAGGGATTGACAACGGTGATGAACACATTTACTGCACCAATGAGAAGCTTTCAAAGATAACTTCTGTGACAAGATAACTCTAGGTTTTATCTAGTATAAATACTAAGGCTTTACTCCGGTAATTCTCGTCACTTCTCACAGTGTTTGTTCTTTGCTTACCCGCATTCTCAAGTTTTTACTTTTTTTAAAAGCGAAGGCTAGAGAAGCATGGCGACGAATCCTACTTCAGGTATTTTGAGGTCAACTCTTGAATTCTAGTTTCTTTCTGCTTTAATCGACCTACGATGGCTTTTGTAATGAACTTCTTCTTTTCCAGATTTCATCAAGATGATTCTTCGGACTCATCGTCAAGCTATGACGGGATCCCCCCATTCCTCTACTCAATTAAAGGAGGATAGAGATGGAGCATCTATCGAGACCCCTATTGATGTTGAATCCATTCCTCCTGTTAAAGAATCGCGTATGGAGTCTTCACAAGATAAGGGTAAAGCAAACATCTCGACTCATCGTTATCCTACTCGGAGTG
Source organism: Clarkia xantiana subsp. parviflora (assembly GCA_036873135.1). Taxonomy (NCBI): domain Eukaryota; kingdom Viridiplantae; phylum Streptophyta; class Magnoliopsida; order Myrtales; family Onagraceae; genus Clarkia; species Clarkia xantiana. The sequence goes on from JAPTYO010000004.1 coordinate 37,814,050, forward strand.
GGAATATTTCCTTTTCCAGCTCTTGGTTAAAAAGGAAAAGATGGGAAGATTCTTCATCATCTTCATCGATTCCAGTATCTCCTCCTGAGGCTCCTTCGAATGTATCATTAGACTACAATGGCCCGTCTTTTTATTGGGATATGCTGCTAAGTGCCTCTGTTCCCAAAGAGTTGGGATCCTTTGAATTATGGGGGGGGGGGGGGGGGGGGGGTATCCCCTTAGAGAGGGATACTTCATTGCTGATCCCGACTTGGCGCTTCATCTACTGAATGCTTCAATCCCGCCTTATGATCGTCATCGCCTGGGAACGGAAGTATGTGACGTAGAAAGAGCCACGCGTCTGTTTCTTTTGAAGCAAGTGGAGGTATGTGCCCCTTTCCATCTTTTAAGTCTATCATCTCTTTTGTTTCTCCCCTAATTATTCCTCTTTTTTGGTAGGCCTCTCGTGATTCCCTTCAATTTTCTCGACTGATGATTGATCTCCTCAAAGAGTCACAGTCGACTAAGGAGAAACTCCAAGCCTTGTCTTCCAAGGGTGGTATAGAAGAGGTTCGACGTCTTCAAGAGGAGAATGCTAGGTTAAAGGAAGATTTGGCACAAATGGCTGAGGCTTCCGTTAATGTGAAACGAGATTTTCTGAAACGTGGTGAGGCTCTTAAGGCCTCTGCTTCTTTATTCAAAGAATTTCACACCTTGTCGGAGAAGATGAGCAAGGAAAATAATGTTAGCATATGGAGATTGGGCGCCGTAATTAGGAGCCTATTAATATGTATACATTACCTAAAAAATTGGGTAAATGTCACATTAGGGTAATAGGACTTGACCCGAATCCCAACTGACATGAGAGACCCAAATATTGGGCCTTTCTTATACATGGCCGGCCGAAACTATGTGATAGGGGCAAATTGTGTTAATTTGGGGTTATGGGCCGCCGTAATTGGTAGCCCATTAATTAGGGACCATTAACCTAAGTAATTAGGTATGGGTCACATTAGGGTATTTGGGCTAGGCCTAAATCCCATGTGACATGGGAGGCCCAAAATTGGGCCTCCCACCCACATTAGGTCGGCGCCGAACATAAGGAGTAAGGAGGTGGGATTTTCCCATCTCCACTCCTATATATAGAGGACTAGGGGTGACTTATTAAGTGCTCATTCTCTATTCCCAAGTCTTGAGATTAAAACCATCCCCCTAGTTCCTCTTAGGTTCGGCCGAAACAAACACCTAGGAGGTGCCTAAATTGCGACGAGCAATTTACTCCAAGTAAGATCCACCCCGCAAGAATCGAATGAGGCATTGCTGTGAAGATCAAACCGCGTAGGGCTTCTCTAACAAGAACCTCTACGGGGTACTGGTCGGTGGATCGAGAACTCCCCTCGAAGATCTTGGGCTACATAAATTGTTAAAGGTATGTGCACTTTCTTCCACTGCGTAATTAGTTACCATGCACATATCTAGAGTTTCGTTTCTGTAAGATTAGTCAGCATAATCCAACAGTGGTATCAGAGCCTGTGTTAGGGAGTTCGTGTTTTTGATAAAATGATATTCTAGGATTTTCTTATTGCTTGGCCGAACCGAAATTTTTAATCTAGGGTTCAAAGTTTTAAAATTTTCGATTTTATGGGTAACACCATGTTGGCCGAAATTTTCATAATGTTCTTAGTAATATTTGATGTTCATGATCTTAAAGAAAAACAAGACTTTTATCAAATTTAAACTTTGGATTCTTGATCGTGACAAGATTTGATCTTGCAATTCGACCACAACCCTAATTTGGTGTTATTTTCGGCCGAACCTACTATAGGAGTTCAAGGTGAAATTTTGATTTCTTAGTCCACAAGTAAACCTATAGTGACTGAAATATTTTAAAAATATTTTTAAAACCGGCCGAAATTTTTGTTACCAATATTAGAACAATACTCACAAGATAATTGTGAGTATATTTATTATCAATATATCTAGCATATTTTTAGGCATATAGATAATATTGATGTATATATATATATTATTCATATATATATGGGTTAGTTGCCTAATGATTGAGAAAATATATATTCTTGATGAAATATATATTCCCAAATATATAATATTGACAACAATATATTCTAAAAGAGATATATATATTTGATTATATGTTCGTAAATATAGAATATTAATAGTAAATATATATATATGGTTGTGGCGAATTTATATATATATATATATATATGTAGAAAATTGGACAATATTTATTTATTGAAAATTATTTAGAGACCAAGTTAAGTTTTTAGTGGACTTTAAAACCCTACTTGGCCCACAAGTAGTTATTCGGACCAAACCCTATGGGTTATGGACCGGTACAAGTTTAGCACATCCGGGTCGGGTCAACTAACCCGGAACACCACGTGGACCGAACCGGACCAGACGGGTCAAACCGGTTCGGGTTACGCGGATTAGACCGGAGCGGGTCAAATGCCGGGTTTTTTCAATTTGTCCGACCCATTCGGGTCGGGTTGGACCGGGGCAACTAATATGGGTCAAACCGACCCGGTTTGAGTGTCGAACCGACCCGGTTTGAGTGTCGAACCGAACCGAATCCTATTTTAAAACCAAACCGGTCCGGTCGAACCCTAGTACCGAACCAGATCGGTTCGAACCGGTCCGAAGCGGACCGGAATTAATCCAAGATGAATTAATTAATTAAAATAGGATGGTCAAATTTTTAAATCCAAATGTTTTCGAACTTTAAATTACCTACACAGTGCTCACAGGTTTAGGTTATTCGCGCTTTAGTTAAACCTGATGCCTAGTTTCGATTATGGGGATCTATCACGGAAATGCATGATTTTGGGACTGAATCATTTAGTGGGCTGAATTGCAATTGTTATTTAATTGATATTATTGCATGATTAGAACTGTCGTCTTGACTATGTCAAGCTAGTTGGATTATGCATATTGTGGGCTGAGCCCTGGTTTTCAATTAATGAGTTGCGCACTAGGATAGACATGCTGTGATGGTTGCACTTGCCTAGGATTTATGTCTAGAAGTACGCATGATTGATTTATAGCATGAATTACAAATCAGCCCCAAATTTTTTAAAGCGGAAACCAGTCGCCAAATATGCATGTTTGTATGGTTTGATCACGCATGATGCGTATGCATGAATATTCAGGATTTATTAGCATGCGATAATTTACTTAGAAAGTAGAATTATATATGCTAAGTATGAGTTCCTCGGAACATTAGACGCATGACGCGTATGCATGATGTGTGTTTGGTTTCTTGGATGTGATATGCCATGATAATTTACTGGGATAGTAGAATTATATGTGCAAATTATAGTTCGTAGAAACATTTTCAAAAGGGTCTTGGGAAAGCCAAGATCGGGTGTTTTAAAACCTCCCGTTCTGGTTAAAGCGATTAAACCATTTTAAAAGTCTGATCTGTTAGAAATAAGATAACGGTAATGTGAACTCTTTCACGACCCCCCTTCCCTCGAGCCTTACTGTTGGTCAGTTTGGTTAGATGTCTGATGAATCATTATTTGATATCTTCTATCTCATAGATGTCCGATGAATGCAATTTATTTTTTCAAAATGTTTTTGTCTTCCCTCTTATGCAAATTTTCAATATGTTAGTATCGAATGAAAGAACAGATGGATTCATCTTGTCCAAATGAACTTTTGAATGAGACGAACTACGACTCGTGGTGCAGTGCATCAGTGATCTGCTAGAAGACGAAGGTCTATTAGACCACATTCATAAAACGATGAGTTGTCCAGATGTACGCCTAACCAAAGGCCTAGTATATGCCCACTTCAAGTGGGAGCAGTATGACACAAGGGCTAAGGATGTTTTGCTGCCGTAGATGTCTTCGCACATCGAAACCGTGCATAAGGATATTCCTTTCGCAAAGGATATCTGGGTTTCCCTCGTCCTGAAATATGGGAGTGTGATAGCAGTTACACTGCACCCACTTATACCGGCCTTGGACGAATGTCTAAAGAGCAACAACACCAATGTACTTGAAAAAGCACATAAACTCCTTAGCATGATAAAAACCGATCGAGAAAGAGAGTCAAATGGTTGAATGGGACAAAATTCAAGCCATAATTGGGATAAACCCAAAGTCCTGGAGAGCAACCAGGAGTTTACTGACCCTCGGAGGCTCGGTGTTGGATCTCTCTAGTGTCATGAAGATAGTCGAGATGGAACAATCTCGATTGGCACCGGTTACGAAAGAGACCGTTGTGCCAAAACACCCTGATGGACAGAGGAAGAGGAAGAGGAAAACGGGCAAGGGAAAGAAACAACAGGCTGTCAACGGTAAAACGTTGACTGAACCTGAACATAGAAAACTCCAGTTAAAATCGGAGGTTGTTTGCAAGGACTCTATTCCATGTTGAATAGGCGATGGAACTGGGCCTTGCAAATCACGTACTGACAACTTATGCGACATTGGATATGTTAAGGAAACTTTAGTTTCCTCAACAGTCATGTTAACTGATTCAAATTCCTCTTGGATTCTTGATTCAAGTGCAACAGACCACATAACTAATGACAAGAATATGTTTGCTATGTTTAGAAGAATGCCGAAGGATTCAAAAAGGATATATGTAGGCGACAAATCTCAAGCTGACGTCGAAGGAATAAGGAGCTGCAAATTGCCTATGAGCAATGGCATAACTTTACTCCTTGAAAATGTCCTTTTAGCTCCTAGAATTCGAAGGAATGTTGTTTCTGTTACTTCTCTTATGGATAATGGTTTACTTTATCATTTGAGAATTCCCTTGTTCGTATCAATAAAGGTAAAACCTTTTGTGGTAATGCATTTTCCTCTAATGGACTCATCGTTATGAATCTGAATGAGTATGGAAATTCGAACCGAATGTATTCATTATCGTCTAAAGAAGCAGAAACAGATGTGGCCGGATGGTATGCGAGGTTGGGACATATAGGTTATGACAGGGTTCAAACCCTTGCTCTGAGAGGACTGCTCCCGGGTGTTGAGATCGTTTCCACTTGGAATGTCTTGGACTGCTTTTCACGGACCTCGAACCTCGATCCACGAACCGACTTTGGCTTCTACCTCGGTCCCCGAACTAACTTTGGCCTCTACCTCGATCCCCGAACTGTCTTGGCCTCTATCTCGATCTTCTATACATCAGGTCCAGCAGAGCGGACGATAACCGGCATGGAGAGGGGGGATGGTGCTGGTTGTGCCCTCTCCGATGCTAAAGTCAGGATTTTAGAGAGAGAAAGTGTAGAGAGAGGTCAGAGCACAAATAGCCAATTCTGCAGAGTTTCGAGTTCACCCCTAAAATGGGAGGTTTAGGTCCCTATTTATAGGAAACCTGAGAACTGTGCCTGGTTTGATGTCGGTTTACAGGAAAACGCTTACCGACATCGAGGTTGGCTATACGCGCACTGACTTCTCATACTTAGAAAAAATAGGAGTAAACACGCAGTACTAGTCGGTAATCCGGACTGGTCCGGATTGCATCAAGGCAATCCGGAAGTCCCCGGTCCGGGAGCGGCGCGCATCCGGATCGTTTTGACCCGGGATAACTGCGGTAAGATCCGTTTTTGTGGTTCTTGCGTGTTTGCGAGGTCCGAAACGTAAATACGAACCTGAATTGGACAGATATCCAACACTTGCCCCGAGTCAAGTAGCGGTTCAAAACCCCTACTTGACTCTATTTAAGATAGGATATTCGTCCAATTTAGGTTCGGCACTGACCTCAGGGGTGGCCTGTTTGTCAATGGAATGTGTGGAGCACAAATTCGTCCATCTTTATTTTTTCGATGAACGTACATAATCTGTTCATGGGGTTAGCGTAACAGACGGTATACATATAATAATGTGTAGTTAACGACTTGTTCGTAATAACACGCAATAAGTGAGATACTTGGAATAATAAATAATCATGCAACGTGGTGTCATCATGGTACGTGATGTAAATGTGTAACATGATGTTAACATAGAGATGACGACATAGCACATGGATGACATAATCGTGCAATGAGCAAAATACTTAGAGCAATTTAAAAATGGAGAGCATGCTTGTCAATATGAAGCATGATATAAGAACGTAATATGTTGTAAACATGTAACATGATGTAAACATGCAACTTATACTTAGATTATAAAAATAATCATATAGCAATCATAAGTTAGCATCATGCACATATAAAAATAATAACATGCATAATAGCCTATACGTATGCAACATGCGATAATGATCGTACGTAGCGCGTCATGCAACATTAGGGAGCATGTAAGTAATGTAAGCGTAGAAGAGATGTAAACATGCTAATACATGATGCTAGGGACTTGTGCGAAAATAGATATGATCTTAGTCCTTAGCACATGGTGTAGACACTATTAATGAAAATTAGGAGAGAGAATAGTCATTAGCTTACATCCTCATTTGATAGTTTTCCAAGAAGCTCTCATTGTTTGTTGAAGAAGGAGCCTATGGAGGTGTAAATTTGGAGTGGTCACCTTAACATGCATACAAGGTGTTTGATGAAATGCATTAGGATACTTAGCCTCAAATCGGCCAAATTTTTTCTAAGTGCTGAAAATTTTAGAAAAGTGCAAATGAATTGTTATACTTCCCTTATGCATAGCATTCATTGCCGACATGTTGCTCCATGCCTCAACCGTTGTTTACATAGCGCAATGGCTTTGTGTTGCCGACATCTTCTTGAGATAGACGTCGTTATAGATGGAGAAATAAACTTCCTTGTTGGTGTAGATAATAGGTATGTCGGTGTTGTATGCCATAAGTCCCTCCCTCCTTGAACATAGTGCTTAGCTTGTATTGTTGAAGTAGATATTATGCGCATAGGTTGCTACTTGGCGCAATTCCAATGTAGTAATCATAATGTAGTATGTACCTACGAACAGGGACTTCCCTTAGTGCAAATGTGATAGGTGCGGACGCAACAGGTGCGGACGCAACAAGTGTGCACATGTCGGGAGCGGAGCTTTTCAAGTACCACCCACTGTATGTGTTTGTGAATATGTACGTACAAAGAGAGACTGTGCATTGCTGTATGCATCCTTTAGTCGATACGCGTCGATGCTTCCTTAGCATGATGCACATACGTATATATGATCGTTGATTGGTATTGTTTCCAAGGGAAGAGCTGATGTTTGAGTAGAATATTCGTTGAGATGTCGCAGGTTATAATTAACTTGGAGACTTGTTGCGATGATGCAAATGATATATACGCGACCATTACTTGGCTTAGATGCCTATGTAGAATGTCCATAGATAGAGAATTCCAGGGAGTGTTGCATACAGCTCCTCCTAGTGTTGCTCTCTAGATAGGGTGTGTCATTGAGACATCTCTTGGATGTACATATAACCTGTCTCAAATTAGTCGCAATACTTTGAGATATATATTGGTTAGGGAATAGAATGGAGTTATAAGTCTCCTCATATGGCTTTATTGCATGCAATGCCAATATGACTGGATCAGACTATTCGCGACTAGTCTGTTCCGTTCAGCTTGGATTTTGTTTTGACTAAATCAGGCTACCCTGAGTAGATGTCCTACTCGAGTGGTCTGCTTTATTCATAGTAGTGCTGTTGTGAAGTTGTTACCTCATACCTGAGTTTACCTTTGGCAGTAACTCGTGTTACCTGGACCTTGTTCAAGTAGAAGAGATCGTCTTTTGAGGGCGATGCTTGGTGTTGATAATAGACATATGGGTGTTGTATGGCCTAAGCCGTTTGTTGTTCCTAGGGCGATAGCTTGTGTTGTTGACGCGATTAATATGTGCGTTGCTTTTGGTTTTATTCCAAAGTAATGAGCATAGTGCAATAAGGTACCTACGAAAGTAGATTTAATCTTCATTAGATACTTGGAGTTCGTACAACGGATTACAGGAAGGCGTCAACTGATCATTCTTTTCAAAAAGTACTAAGGCTAATAAGCATAAGTTGTACTTAATCTAAGAAGACTTAAAGTAGATATGGAAAAATGGAGATAAAGGGATTGATGATGTGTTTGACGTCTTCATAGGTGACTTGTCGGCAAGTTGATTCTTCCACGTGCCACATAGTTCCTCAGTGCATCTAGCGTGTTAAGCTCTTCAATCTCCACCTTTTGGAATGAACAAATGTTGGTGTTATGCCCCCCAGTTTTATGGTGGTTGCACCATTTTTCAACGTTCTTGCCAAGGAAGGAAGTCATTGGCTCAAGTGGACGGGGAAGCTTGTTTTCCGGGAGTTCGACATTTGTTTCTTCCACCTTCGTGCTCCAAGAACTGTAGAAGTCGTCATAATTGGTTCCATTAATGACGTTGTTTTTCCCACACTTCGCGAGAGGTGGATTATCATTCGTCTTTTCTTTTCCTTTGCATTTTCCTGAAGACTCCACATGAGACTTCTTTTGATTCTTATTGCTTTGGTCGATATACTTCTTCATTTCTCCTTTTATGATGAAGCTGTTTACATGGAGCCTTAATCCAACACAGCTTTCCGTCTCGTGGCCATACACCACCATTTGCTTCCATCTTTTCCCAATGGGCCCTTGCGGAAATTAGAGTGCTTTTTCCACAGCTTGGTCTCCTTCATTTCTTTCAAGATGACAGACAGCGATGTGTTCAATGGAACACATTTGGCGAGATTGGTCTCTTTGAGCCTTTGGACGTCTGACTGGAATGACCTCTTTTGTTTTTGTTGTCTCTTTTTCCAGGAAGCGTCTATCTTTTCCTCAATTATTGCCTTCAAGGTTCTTGTTGTAAGTCTCGCGATTGGGACATCATCGTCATCTACAGGTTTTCTCCATCCCTCCTTATGACGGATGTCAGCGTTGTCTTGGCTTGTCATCGTGGAGGAACCTTCCTTGTGAATTTTTGAGCGAGAGGTTGGAGGTTGTCTCCATGTCCCTTCTTGGTGTTGTGCTATCATATACGGGTTGTATGAGCGCGCAACTCCTTGCCTTGTTTTTCGGTACTGGAAGGTACCTTCAATGTATTTCCCTCTACTCCTTGGCGCGGTATGTCTTGATGGCTTGTGTCTCGGGACATTACTCTTGTCTCCTCGGTTTGTCCGTTGTTTGGAGGCGGAGGTGGTGGTGGCGGGGCATATCCTTGGTTCCTTTGCATCTTTCGGAATGCAAGCAGCTCTTCGAGCGCGGCCATCATGGTAGGAGTGACAGGTGGTGGCGGGTTGACACCTTCGTATTGGGGGAATCCTTCTTCTGGCATCCCGTAAGGAAATTCTTCATTGATGTGCTTCTTAGGCTCAAATCCCAGCGGAGGTGTAACGTGCTTTGCATTGTGGACTCCTTGGTCGTACTGTGCGAAGGGCGCACTTCTTGTTGGCATGAAGAAGGTATTGGATGTGACAACAGGCATGTGGGAGGATCCAAGTTGACTTCTTGTCGGCTTCTGCGTGGTTATGACCAAGGTGTCATGGTGCACATTGTGCTCTTTGTCCTTTGATGAGAAACCAATGACATCTTTTATGGCGGCATCCTTCATGACGGCATCATTTATGTTGGCATACTTCATGACGGCATCCCGGGACTTGTGCATTGTCTTTGCAACGGACCCTTCTTGCTCGTATGACTTCTCGCCTCCAGCATCAAAGTCTCCATGGATCATATGTACGTTTGCCATCTTTTCCGAATGGGATGCAATGTACGTCGTATTCTGGACTTCAAGGTCATGCTGTGCGGAAGGCACACTGCTTGTTGGCATGGAGGATGCAGCGGACATGTCTTTATGCATGTGCGAAAGATCATGCTGACTTGTTGTCAGCTTCTGCTTGTTGGCTGCGGTTTTCTTCCAACGAACTTGATTTCTTCTTTCTTTCGGTGGACTGACGTCATCAGGAAGAGGTTGATTGCGTGCCATAGCTTGTTGCTGCACTTCGTCAGCTGGCATCTCGTATGGGAACTCTTCATTCATCTCCGTCCTTCGCTCGAACTCGTGCACTGGTGCATTGTTCTGAACTTCAGGACTGTGCTGTGCGGAAGGCACATTTGCGGTTGGCACGGATGAGGCGGTAGATTCTGCATCTGGAATGTGAGAAGTTCCTGGTTGGCTTCTCGTCGGCTTCGACATGCTCACACCCGCCTTCTTCGTACGTCTGCCTGTCATAGCTTGCGGTATGGAACGACTTCTTGCTCGAATCACGCAAACGGCGCCAAGTATTGAGGTCGGTTCCACCTGGGACACCTCGGGTTGCTCTTCGCGAATGGGTTGGATGTGCACGCAGGTACGGTCTCCTGTCAGCACGTCACGATCCACGATCCGCGAACCTCGATCCTCGAACCCCGAACTTGGCTTTGGCTACAACCTCGGTCTCCTACACGTCGGGTCATGCAAAACGGGAAATAACCAGCATGGAGAGGGGGGTGGTGCTGGTTAAGCCCTCTCCGATAGGGGTGGCAATTCGTGCTATCGTACATGCTATCGTGCGCATCATGATCGTGTCGTGTTAAACTTACTGAACACGAACACGCACGATAAGTTTATCGTGCCACATTTTACAAACACGAATACGGCACGGATATTTTTGTGCGTGTTCGTGTCGTGCTATCGTGTTGTGAAGGATATTAGGCTGTATATATATACGAGATCTTTGAGCAAAAATCAAAATGATGAACATCATATTTAAAAAAACCATGAATTAATATGTCACTATTCATAAGTTAGTATTATATAGTTTAAAAACACTAAATATTAAACCACTAATTGGAGGTAATATATAAGATTTACTCAAAAAATAATTAAAATTTAGTCGTATTAGTACAACTTTATCGTGTTATCGTGCGTGTCGTGTTAGGATACTCAAACACGAACACAACACGGAAGTTATATCGTGTTAATCGTGTTCGTGCTATCGTGTTATCGTTCTGCCATATGCTAGCACGAACACGGTTTTTTTCGTGCGTGTTCGTGTCGTGCTATCGTGCCGTGTCACAATTTTCCAGCCCTACTCTCCGATGCTTAAGTCACAATATAGAGAGAGAAAGTCTGTAGAGAGAGGTCAGAGCACAAATAGCCAATTTGAGAGAGTTTCGAGTTAACTTGTCAAATGGGAGGTCTAGGTCCCTATTTATAGGAAACCTGAGAACCGTACCCGGTTTTATGCGGTTCAATGCCGGTTTAAAGGAAAATGCTTACCGACATCGAGGTTGGCTATGTGCGCACTGACTTCTCATACTTAGTAAAAATAATAGGGGTAAGCGCGCGGTGCCAGTCGACAGTTCGGACCATGTCGGATGTCCGACATGGTCCGGATTGCCGGGTGAACCGGACCAATCCGGACTGCCTCAAGGCAACCCAGACCTCCGGGTTGCCTTGTGGCAATCCGGAAGTCCCGGTCCGGGTGCTGCGCGCATCAGGACCATTTTGGACTCGGGGTGTCCGCGGTAAAATCCGTTTATGGGTTTCGTCGTGTTTGCGAGGTCCGAAACATAAATACAAACCCGAATTGGACAGATATCCATCAGTGAGAACTATAAGATCTGGAACAAGCGTGCAAAGATGTTAATTACTGAACTAAAAGGTTTGGACCACTTGACCACAAAGCATGTTAGGCCAGAAGGAGAACTATCGGATGAACAGAAAGCATTCTATGACGAATGGAATGCTAAAGATTTAGAAATTCACTCCGCCTTGATGTCTATGCTTGAGGATGACATACTTTACGAGTATGATCATACTGAGTCCTCTAAAGACCTATGGGATGCTCTCAAGACGGGGTTTGGTGTTTACACCATGTTAGGTTCTAAGCCCTCGGTCAACGGGTCGTCGATTTAGAGCTTATTCCTCACTGGTGAACTGACGGATTCTGTGCTTCTCGGGTTCAGTCACTCTGCTCCTTTCCTTCTTCCCCACGCGACCCTGCAAGAGGGGCAGTATCAAGCATGGAGGGGGGGGTGGTGCTTGATGAACCCTCTTCGATGCCTATGTCAGTACGTCCCTTTTTAGAGAGATAAAGTCTAAAGTCTAGAGAGAAGCTAGAGCGAAAATTGCACAATTAGCCAAGATGATCAAATGAATGGTGGAAGGGTTGTATTTATAGGCAACGATGTCATTAAGGTGACTTAATGACATCGTTAACCTTTAAACACAATTAATTAGTCCTTGATCACATAATTAAAACCTTAAAGCATGGAGAGGTTGGCGGAAATCATCTAAGTGTAGGAGTCGCGAAATGGTGCCGGGGCCCTTGGGGGCGGAGAGAAAATCCGACCCCTAAGGGTAGGGGTTGGGTGTGGCCACCCAACCCCTCCCTAAGGGAGATCGGGTTGGCTGACCCGATCTCCCCTAAGGGAGGTCAGGTGTGGCCCCTAAGGGAGGTCAGGTGTCGACACATGGCCCGGACGAGTATTTTCGCCTCGTCCGGACCGTTGGTGTTTCGGCGGGGTGTTCGGGTCAAAGTTTCGATTTACAATCATTAACGGGGTGATAAAAATAAAACGATTCGGAAGTCAACGGGTTCAAATTGGGCGTATATCCATCACATGCCCCCGAGTCAACCAATGGCCTGACCCTTGATTGACTCTATTTTAGGATGGTATGACACGCGCAATTTGAAGCCGGAATTTTACCTTTTGTCGGAATCCTTACTTACCCATGGGTTTGTGTCTCTGACTCTGCCCCCTGTCTTATAAGATAGAGGAATTGCAAACGCCAGAATAGCACGGACACGTGTCCAAGCATGTGTCCGTTTGAGATGGAAATAATAAATCCAATACCATCACGAGCTTATACTCGGAAAATATACGCATGTGCGGGGATGCAATATGAATATGGTTAAGTGAGTCCATGCTTCAATTTCATGATGGGGTAAACCTATGTGGGAAAATTTTCGATTTTGGTCCAATTTTTTTTCTAAGTATAGGATACTAAAAAATATGCCTATAGGATGTTAACTAGGATAGTAATACTCCTAACCTTAGTTAAAAAAGGAGAAGATAGTAGTTTTCTATCTAAGCCCTTGGATCTCCTTTTAATTGATGGATGGTGGAGATTATGTCACTTTAAAAAACCCTACACCCTTCTCATTATAAGGAGGAGTTAAGAAACTTACCTCATTTGAAAAAAGTTGTCATCTTTTCCTCATTTTCTCACACTTGGAGGCCAAGGGAGAAAATTTTGCACACCAAGGGAGGGGGGCCGGCCGAAATTCCAGCAAGGGCCAGAATTCCGGCCAGCAGCTCGGGCACAGAGGGACCAGCGGCACGGGGCGGCGTGACGGAGGCCCTTGGCGGCGTGACGGAGGCGGGGTGAATCAGCAGCTCGGGGCGAGGCGGCGTGGACTAGGACCAGGTGGGTCCAGCGCGGCGGACGACGACGAGGCTGCCACGGGCGGAGGCGGCGTCTGGTCTGGCGAGGTCCGGCGAAGGTGAAGGGCAGCTCCGGCGCGGTGGAGGACAGCCTCTGGCGAGGCAGAATCTGATTTCCGGCGACGCCAAAATTCGAATTCCGGACCCGTTTATCGAATCGGGTCGGGTTTTCCTAAGGTCCAATCCTTTTCACTTTCATTACCGTACAAAATGTCGATACTTGAATTGTCAATTTTTGATTGCCCGTGCTTGATTGCCGATGTTTGTTATGTGATGATCGTTTGGATTTTTGAATCGTGATTGCCGTAGATAGTCGTTTGCCCGGAGATAGTTTTTTGCCCGTTTAAACTATTCCCGCTTGAATTTCGATATTTATGATGTCATTTGCATGTTGATTTCCATTGAGGGGCATAATCATAATTTTGCTCGGGAATCGGTTTTTGATCCGAGCAAAATTGCCCGATTTTGTCGTTGTAGTGTCCTTAGCATGTGTTCGTTACCTTCGTTGGGTGCCTTTGAATTTTTGGTTGTTGCTTGTCGGGTGCAAGGGTATGCCCGGATTTTTCGGAGATCTTCTTATCTTAGCACCCGTCATGCTATGACATGTATTATACTCGTGGTGGTGCCCCCGTACACAAACTTGGCAGAGGCGTTACATCCTTCGAAGGATGAGTAAGTTTTTCTTTCCCTCTGTTCGTCGCGTTATTTTCTTTCCTAGCATTAGTTCGGAGTCGGATACTGAGTTAGGGTATTGGTCGGAGCCTGATTCGAGCTTGGAATTTCCCATTGCCTTTGATTTAGGTTTCGCTACCTTGTCGGAGAACCATTTGACTAGGTCCGACTATAATGAGCATGTCACCATAGGCGACATTTTTCCTTTAGACGAGCCTTTGTACCCCTTCCTCCCTTCTTTGGGAAACACTCGCATGACAGTGACAGAGCCTCCTAGGGGGAAGGTCGTCGTCTATCCTTCCCAGATTCGGTTTGGATTACGCCTGCCCTATTGTGATGAGCTCGTAGAGCTGAGTAGATTCTTTAGGATCTCCCCTGTGAACCTTGCCCCCAGCGTTATTCGCGTCTGGGTAGGTTTCCGGGTGCTATGTTAGTGGTACTCCTTGGTCTTGTTCCGGTGCTTCTTCCGATTTCAGTATCAGAAGAAGGTAGGCTTCGCGAGTTTCGTGACTCGCTATCCTTCCCTCAAAGATTCCCGATTTGCTGATTTCGGGTTGGGCGGGGTTGAGTGGAATACTTCTCTTCGTTTCGTGGTTCGGAGCGATAATTCGGCGAGCCATTGGGCCAAAAACTACTTCTTTATCACAGATCGATACGTTACCTGGTCGGTTCTGAATGAGGACCGATCGGACGGCTGGCCTACCTTTGGGGAGTTCTCTTCTGTGGACTTAGAGACCATGAAGACTATCTACGAGAGCCACAAGACCCAGTCCTACTGCCCTGTGTCCTTGGTGACCGAGACAGGCCTCTACGAGGCAGGGATTAGTTTGACTCCTCTCTCCGGGGATTCGGTATGCTACTTAGTCTTCTCATCTGTATTTATTTTCTGTTTTTCCCTTGTAGGTTGGTTTCACGGGAAAACGTATAACGTGCAGGCAGCGCCAGTTGACTTGAGCAAGAGGAGGGCTCCCTCCAGCTCTACTCCGAAGAAGTCCCCTATGCCTGGGAAGACTGCTGGGGCCTCTGGTATACTTCTTTCTTTCTCCTCTTATGGTATACTTGTGTTTTTTCTCATGTTGTTTTCCTTGTGTTGTTAGGGCACTCTCCCTTGGTGACCGAGAGAGTCGTCTCTGTGGCAAGGGCTCTGGACCTTCAAAGTCCAAGTCACGAAGGTCCGACTCTGAGGCCGGGGCCTCGGCTGTCAAGAAAAAGAAGGCTGCAGATCCTCCTCCCCTGGTGTTCGTCCCCCGACCCTGTCTCGCGACAAAGAGATAGTGGTCGAAGAGGCGCCTTCCCGGGCTGATAAAGGGAAGCGGCCTGCTGGCGATGGTGGGGTGGTCACTGATTCTCCATCTCTTGCCCCCCAGTCGAGGGCACGGTCTTCAGGTTCGTTTATTTTTTATGTCACTGATGCTTCTATGCTTGTGTTTTTCTTTACCTTGCTTTCTTTGCATAGGTGGGCCTCCGGCTTTGAGTCGGAAGGACTTTGCGCGCCTCACTGACGAGGATATTGTGGGAGCTGAGTGGACTCCCTTTGCTGGATTGAAGGAGTTCCACTTTAACAGCGGTTCCTCCTTGCGCACCCCGGAGGTTGGCATTCGGGTACTTCGCGGTGCTATCGCTCCCGGTGATCGTGCTCCTCAGCCCAAGTCCCCTAAGGAGACCCGACGCTTCATCCAGGGGGTGTTATCCCGCTATGTCCCTGTGAGTGGTGTTTCTCTTCCTTTTCTAGTTTCATGTGATTCCTTGCTAAGTCATTTACCCCTTGTTGACTTTTCAGGGTATGTCCGACATGGTGAATATGTCGTCTCTTGCGCTTGAGCTGTCAGATGAGAAGAAGGCCCTTGAGGATAACCAGGTATCCTTGAAGGCGGAGCTTGCCACTTCCGCTGAGAAGGCTCGCCTGTCTGACTTGCAGATGCAGGAGCTTAGGGGCCAGGTAGCTCTACTTGAGACTACCGTGGGTGGTTTGCGCCGTGAGGCTGATGTTGCATCGTCACTTCATGCTGAGGAGTTGACGAAGCTTGAGGCGAGGTGCCGGGCGGAGGAGAGAGCTGTTGCAGTAGCTGAGTACAAAGCTTCCCCTGCCTTTATTGCTGATTACAGCGTTCGGTTGAACCAGGAGATGAACCAGTTCGGGGAGTACCTTGTCGATCATATCTTCCGTATTGATCCCCAGTTTCCCGTCAATGATCTTGGTGACTTTGGGCCATATGCTGCTGGTTACATGGCCGTTCTTAGGGGTCAAGCTGTCGTTGCTGATGAGCCTGCCTCTGCACAGGTGGATGCTATACCCGTGGATGTTGATAGTTCAGGCTCTTCCTCATCTTCTTCGAGTCAGGACCGTGAGGACTCTCCAGCAGGTTCTGGTTAATATGTTGATATCTCTTTATCCTTGTACATATGAGTTTACCTTTCCTCCCCTTTAATGGGTTGAGTGTTTCTCCCCTTGATGGGTCAAGTTCATTTTGGGATTGCTATACTTGGGATGTTTTCTTGCTTTCCTTCTTTGCATGGTTATGTTGGCAGTGTGTGGAACACTTGCCTTTGGTTGTGGTATGCACGATAGGGTGAGTTGTTACTTTTGATGGTTGCTTCATATGCTTCTGTATATATTCCTTTTATCATGGACTCTTCCTTTCCTTGTGCTTCCTATACTTAGCATTTCTTTTGTGTTTTCCTTTATCATTATACCTGTCATCTCATCAAGAGTAAACATTAAGTACTTATCATATCTCTTTGCCTTGTAAAGGATTGTTCCATGGTGTTCTTCTTTGTATAGTGTAATGATCCCTTCAGATGCCCTCATAGGGGTGTAGTGAATATTTCACGAGATAGGCTCTCGGAGGGCACTGGAGTTGGACCAAAGATACGCTCTTGGTGGGCGTCGAAATCTTTTCACGAGATAGGCTCTCGGAGGGCACTTAACGTTTCACAGGATAGGCTCCCGGAGGGCACAAGTTAGACCAAAGATACGCTCCTAGTGGGTGTCGAATCTGGTAGTTTGAAATCTACCTCAAGATACGCTCTGGGGGCGTCGAATCTGGTAGTTTGAAATCTACCTCAAGATACGCTCTTGGGGGCGTCGAATCTGGTAGTTTGAAATCTACCTCAAGATACGCTCTTGGGGGCGTCGAGGGTCGTAGTTTTTAGAAACCACTCTCAAGTTACGCTCTTGGAGGCGTCGAAATTCGTAGTTTTTGGAAACCACTCTCAAGATACGCTCTTGGGGGCGTCGAAGGTCGTAGTATGAAAACTACTCTCAAGATACGCTCTTGGGGGCGTCGAAGTTTGTAGTTTATGGAAACCACTCTCAAGATACGCTCTTGGGGGCTTCGAAGGTCGTAGTATGAAAACTACTCTCAAGATACGCTCTTGGGGGCGTCGAAGGTCGTAGTATGAAAACTACTCTCAAGATACGCTCTTGGAGGCGTCGAAGTTCGTAGTTTTTGGAAACCACTCTCAAGATACTCTTGGGGGCGTCGAAGTTTGTAGTTTTTGGAAACCACTCTCAAGATACGCTCTTGGGGGCGTCGAAGGTCGTAGTATGAAAACTACTCTCAAGATACACTATTGGGGGCGTCGAACGTCGTAGTATGAAAACTACTCTCAAGATACGCTCTTGGGGGCGTCGAAGTTCGTAGTTTTTGGAAACCACTCTCAAGATACGCTCTTGGGAGCGTCGAAGTTCGTAGTTTTTGGAAACCACTCTCAAGATACGCTCTTGGGGGCGTTGGAGGCGTTGTTGACTTGGAAGTCATATCTGTGTAAGGATAACATAGTGATTATATCACCATCTTCTTTGAAAGATACTTTTGAGTAACTTCTACTTCATTAAGAGCATTCATGCTTTATGTACATTTGGGGTGCCTTGGATGGATCAAGACACCCTTTGGTGGAAATCAAAGATAGTTGTAGAGTCGGAGTAACTTCTTGAGTTCTCCTTCTCAAAAGTTGTTTTTGGAAAACTTAAAATGCATGAACATGCAAAGTGCTTAATATTAAACTAAGGATATGGGGTGGTGAGTGTGTCTGTTGCCACGTACTCCTTTAGGCCTCCTTTGTAAATCATCTCTTCCACTTCTATCTTCAATACCATGCAATCATTGGTTTGATGCCCCCAAGTCCCATGGTATTCACACCAACCCTGTGCATCTCTTCCTAGGAAGGCCTTGCCCTCCTCCTTGCATTTTGGTAGCTCTTCTTTGAGGTACTCTTGAATATTTTCATCTATCTTCATTGCAAGGGGTGTCAATTTGAAGTTTACACCTCCTTTCAATGTGTCAGTCTCTATTCCTTCTTCAAGGACTTCTTCACATTGCGCTGTCTCCTTTGCAAATGCCTTGTCCAGTCTCTCTTTGAGTTCCCTCATTGTGCTTGTCATGACCACCTCATAGAGCCCTCCATATGCTTCAATTGAGGTTGGATGCATGTTTCTAAGGAAGGCCCTTACGGCCTCACTTCTTGTTATATCCATGCATGCACCGTACCTGAAGAATCTTCCAAAGTAGCTTGACATGGACTACTCCGGCATTTGCTTGATGTCGTCGATGTATTGGAAGCCCTTTTCAAAGGATTTTCTTGTTCTCTTTCCTTCTTCATTCTCTGGCTGCCAGGGTATTCTTGTTACCTTTACAGTCTTACCTCTTCGCTTCTTCTTGGGTAGTCCTTGAAAGAACTGCCTACTCAGGCGGAGTGTAACTACTGCTCTCATCTTTCCCTGCCTTAGCCTTTTCATCACCTTTTCTTTGCCTTGGATGGCCCCAATCATGACCATTGCCACTGCATCTGACTTGTGTGATCCACGTCTCATAGAGTTGACATAGCACTGTCTCGCAGTGCGTTGATCACCCAAGACTTCCCCAATTCCGTTTTCGGTGATATACTTCAGCTTCTGGTGCACTGCAGATGGCACAATTTCATATGGATTTATGGTTGTTCTTCCTAAGATCCCGTTGTAGGCTCCCAGGCTTTGAACCACCATGAAGTTGATGTTCACTTTTAGCTGTGTCCATCCCTGGCCCATGGTCACTGGTAGGGTTATCATTCCTAGGGGTAACTTGTTGCCCCTGAGAAGCCAACCAGAGGGAAGTTGACTGGTTTGATATCCGCCTTTGTTTTTCCTATCTCTTCCAAGACCCTCAGGCTTAGGAGGTCTGCGGAGCTGCCTCCATCTACCAGTATCCTTTTTACATCAAAGTTATCGATGTCCATCGTGATGACTAAAGCATCATCGTGCGGAAAGACAATATGACTCTTGTCCTTCTCCGAAAACTCAATCTTCATCTCCTCTCCTTCTCGTGGTCTCTTTCTCCACTTTGGCACTGAGCTCAACTTGGATGCATAAACCTCCCTTGCATTGGCTGTTGGGCCACCCGATGCCACTCCTCCATGTATCATGTTTATAGTCCCCCTCTTGTTAGGTGGGGGATTATAATCTACCTTGTCTTTGCCTTTATCCTTGTGTGATGGCCCTGGTTGTGTGCCATTGCCACCGTGATCAACAAACTATTTCAGCTCCCCTCTTTGGATGATATTGTTGATACTTAGCTTCAAGCTAAAGCATTCGTTCGTATCATGCCCATACGCCTCATGGTTATCACACCATCTGTCCTTGTGTGTCCCTACCATTGGGGCTCTCCATCTTCCGGGGGGCGACCATAATTTCTGATTTCTCATCTCTCTCAGGACCACTGCTGGGGTGGTGTTCAATGGTATGAACTTGATAACAATTATTTCTCTAGCCTTCAATGGCTCACCCATCTGATTTCTTTGCTGATGCGGACGCCATTCTTGTTGCCTTATGGGTTGAGGTGGCTTTCCCTTATTCTTCTTTGTATTGTCCTCCTTTGCTGCCTAAATCTTGGCTTTCTTACTCACTCTGTGCCTCTCTAGGTCTATGTGAGTTTTCACTCTCCCTGCCAACTCCTCTAAGGTACTTGCAGGTTTTTTGGCCATCTTCTCTGCCAATGTGGACCCAAAGCGGCCAAGGTTTCTTATGAAGGCTCTTATTATTTCACCCTCGGTGATGTCACCTTGTATGTCTGCTATGTTCTGGTTGAACCTTGTGTAGTAGTCAGCCAAAGATTCATCATTCTCTTGCTTCACATCATATAGGGAGCCTGTTCCTTTGAGCAGCTTTCTTTCTCCTAAGTATCTCTGAAGAAACTTCGCCTTTAGCTGTGCCCATGAGTGGATGCTCTCAGTAGGTAGGATGAAAAACCAATGTGACGCCACCCCTGATAGGGTGTTTGGAAATAAGAGTGCCTTGTAGCGGTCATCAGTTGTTCTCCCGAATAGAGAGGCTTCATGCTGCTGGATGTGCTCTAAAGGGTCTCCCTTGCCGTTATATTTTGCTATCTGTATTGTATGCAAGGAGTCTGGCACTTTGTTCATTTCCAACTCCCTCGTGAATGGGTGGTTTGTGTTGTCACTCGGGCAGTGCAATCCGTTCCTCTTGGACTCACTCATCTTCCTTGTTATTATGGCTTCTATCTCTTCCAGGGTTATCATCACCGGCGTTGGAGTATAGTCTCTCTGATATCCTCCATAATTGTAAATTGGGCTGACCGGGATCCCTTGTCCGTGCTGGTACGTAAGCGTATCCCTGATATCCTTGTTGGGGTACTTGGTGGAATTCCTGCCTCCTTGGAGGTCTAGCCTGTCTATCTGCCCCCAACGGGGTGTATGTCCTGGCATCCTGCTGTGGCTGTTGCCTTGGAGGCACAAACTGCTGCCTTCCTCTGGGGGTGGCCTTTGGTCATCTCTCCTTTGTTCTTCTCGTTGCCCTGTTGGAGGGTGCGAGTGGTGTTCTTCTTCTGGGACTTGTTCTTCCTCGTGAACTTCTTCTTCTTCATGCTGGTGTTGCCTTCCCTGCCTGTTCCTCAAAGTCTCTCTATAGGCTAGCAACTCATCCAATGCGCTCATCAACCCCGGAGTCACTGTCTGTGCTCCTTGCGAGTATGCGGGCCTTGTGTTGGTTGTGTGGGCGCGATTGTCGTTCCTTTGAGCCGGCATTCCATATGGATACCCTTGAGGTTGTGCCTCATAGTAGTACCCCTGAGGAGGTTCCGTGTATTGGGATGGCACTCCATGTTGCTCCCCCCGTCTCTGTGGCCACCTAGCCAATGGAGTTGAGGCTGTGGAAGACTCAGCCCCAGCTGGGCGTGAAGGTCCTCCTTCCTGATTGTTAGGCTGGGGTGCCTGTGGGGCTACCTGAGGCTCTGGGTGTGCAGGCTGTTTCTCTGGGTTAGGCTGCCTTGCTGGAGGTATATGCTGTCTCTCTTGCCTATTGCCCCCAGGTGGGCGATTATCTCTAGACGCTAAGCTGTTCGTCATCGCTCTCGTGATTTCCAGGCTTTCTATTCGAAACCCACGGACGGCGCTAAGTGTTAGGTTCTAAGCCCTCGGTCAACGGGTCGTCGATCTAGAGCTTATTCCTCAATGGTGAACTGACGGATTCTGTGCTTCTCGGGTTCAGTCACTCTGCTCCTTTCCTTCTTCTCCACGCGACCCTGCAAGAGGGGCAGTATCAAGCACGGAGGGGGGGCGGTGCTTGATGAACCCTCTCTGATGCCTAAGTCAGTACGTCCCTTTTTAGAGAGATAAAGTCTAAAGTCTAGAGAGAAGCTAGAGACAAAATTGCACAATTAGCCAATGATGGGTTTCGCTACAGCCGTCAGGCCCTTTAACGACGAGTAAACGGTGAATAGGCCCACTGGGCCCTAAAAGAGGTCAAGAAGACCAATGCGAAGGGTCCCGACAAGATGGGTCCCGATGGTGAAGGGTCCCGACAAGGTCGGCCCCGATATGCGAGCTGGACGCTCCCGATGATATGCCTTTAAGTAGGCCCCGATGATACGCCTTTAAGTAGGCCCCGACGATATGCCTTCAAGTAGGCTCCGATATTGAATCCCTGAGAATGCTGGCCCTATCCCGATGACGAGGGGCCCCGAGCGGTGACCAAAGGAGATAACTCTGGAGCCCCCGATATTGGTCGGGACTTGCTATCAGAGGTTGAGGCCGAGAAACACGCCCACTATCAGAGTAGTGGGGAAGTGGCCCGAGATAAGCGGAACGTGGGCTAGTGGCCGAGATAAGCGGAACGTGGGCTAACTGCCCTGGCAGTTCACCAGGTAACTGGGGTAACTCCTCTCCTATATAAAGGAGGAGGTTACCTCAGATCACATATACACACTTACATACGAATACTTTTGCTTGCCTTACCTGCCACGAGATTCTCATTTAAGCATCGGAGAGGGATTCTGGGTCACCGCGCGGTCTATTCCCTTCTTGCAGGATTACGTGGAGCGGAGGATTTCAGATTTCCGTCAAGACCGTACCGGAGTTCCAACCGTGATCCAACTTTGGCGCCATCTATGGGAAGCGTAACGAAAAGCAAAAATGACTTCTACTGGTTCAAAGGCGGCTGGTAAGCAGAAAAAGCAAGGACAATCCGGTGGTTCCCGTCACCCTACTAGAACTCTGAATTCAGGGCCGCCAAAGCGTGTTGTGGACCAAAATCTCCCTGCTGAGGTCTCCTGAACAGGGGGGCACAATGAATTTCCTGAGGATACTGCTCGACACCAAGAGAATAGGGAGGAGGATGCTCCTCCAAACGTGGACCTGACGAAGGCTGTGGCGGAGGCCATGCCGATGTTCTTGGAGGCCATGGAGACTCTCCTAGAGCGGAGAGAGGCTGCCAAGAAGAAGGAGGAGGTGCCCCCGCCTCCGCCGAGGGAGGTTCGGAATGGGCAGGAGGCCCAACCCAGAAACCGGGACAAGGGCAAGGAGCCCGCTCAGCCGGAGCAATTTGTGATCGATGGGCCTAGACCGGTGCAGCATAGGACCATTCCCCTTAATGGTCCCATCACCCCCGACCAGGTGGTGAAGATCGTGAACATCTGCATGGGGGACCAGAAGCAGATGATGTCAGAACTGAGGGATCGATCCACCCATCCCTTTGTTCCCCGATTGATAGACACCCTCGCCCCGCCAGGGCTGGGTATCCCCACAATTAAGAAGTATGATGGCGAGGGAAATCCAGTTCGCCATGTCCAGAAGCATGTCATGGCCTGTCTGGGCAGAGCCCCGGATGATGATACTGTGTGTGTGTTGTTCCCGGCCACATTGGGAGAAAGGGCCCTGACGTGGTTCTTCAGCCTGCCCCCAGGGTGCATTTCCAGCTGGGCTGATATGCACGACCGTTTTATTCAACAGTACCAGGGTCGTCGGCGCCTCTTGAAGAGCGTGAGGTCCCTGGCCCAGGTGGTGCAGAGGCCCGACGAATCGCTGGCGCATTATTACCAACGGTACACTGCTAGTGTGGCCGAGATCGATGAGGAGATATCAGAGGGAGAGACTATCCGCACCTTCCTTCGGAACCTGACAGCCCCCTATGGTTCCGACCTGATGCACAGCGTGGCCGCGAAGGCCGTGTGGAGCATGGAGGCGTTGCAGACGAGGGTAAAGCAGCAAATCAATGTGCAGGAGTCGAAGATAGCTGCCGAAGAGCTTGATCCTCCGAAGTCAAATAAGGAGAAGCAGTCGTTCAAACCATTGGACGACCGTAAGTGGAAGGATAAATCCGAGGGCAGTCGGGGTCGAGGCCGCTCTGATCGAAGGGAGGACAGGCGTCCCCCGAGGAAGGACAAGCAGGAGGATCATCACATTCCTCTTAATAGTTATATGGCTGCCGTGTTAACGGTGATCGATCAACAGGGTATCTCCAGGTACCCCCCGAAGAAGGAAGGAGAATTTTTGGGAGCTCGCACCGATCGTTACTGTCGGTTCCACCGCGCCAGCGGTCACGACACTAACCTTTGTCGGGAGTTGAAGAAGGAGATCGAAAAGCTGATCCAGAAAGGGAAACTTAAGGAGTTTGTGGCTGGGAGGCGGAGTCGATCCCGCTCCCGATCTCGATCGCGGTCCCGTTCCCGATCCCGCGATCGGTCCCCAAAGAAGAAGAAGTCCGAGCCGGAGTCTTCTGGTGTCCGTAGGGAGAAGCGGGGCACCATTAATGTGATTCATGGAGGATTGGCTGCAGGAGGTGATACCACAGCCTCTCGGGAGGTCTATGCCTCTAGAATTTCCGCTGCTGTGGTGCTGGGCAAGAGGTCCCGATCCTGGACCGCGAAGGAAGAGATGGTGATTTCCTTTTCAGTGGAGACTCCACACGATGATGCTTTGGTCGTGACCCAGGATGTGGATGGGTACGAGATGAAGCGAATTTTGATCGACGGAGGGAGCTCCTCTGATATTCTGTTTATGGATGCGCTGGAGGCCATGGGGAAAACGAAGAAGGACCTGAAGCAGGTGAACTTCCCGATGGTTGGATTCTCTGGTTCTACCTCCTATCCGTTGGGAATAATCACCTTACCGGTGGAGTTCGGTAGTGGGTGGAAAGTGGAGAGGAGGAATGTGGATTTCGTGGTGGTTGAGTCCGCGGGGACCTATAATGCGATTATCGGGAGAACTATCATCAACCCGCTGATGGCAGTTGCCTCGACTGTTCACCAGAAGATGAAGTTCCCGACTGACCACGGAGTCGGGGAGGTCAAGGGCGACCAGGTGTCTTCCAGGAAATGCTATGTTAATGCCACCCGAAGGAGAAGACGGTAGGCTATGACTATCCTCCAGACCGATATTGATCCCAGAGAGGAGTTTGTGCGTCCCGCCCCTATAGAGGATTAGAAGGAGGTCGAGATTGACAGACCTCAGAGGAAGGTGAAAATCGGGTCCGCCCTGACTGACGAGAGGGCCCGAGAATTGATTGAGCTGCTAAAGGAGTTCAAGGAGCTGTTTGCCTGGTCCCCGAGTGACATGCCAGGAATCAGCCCCGATGTGATTGTGCATGAGTTGAAGATTGATCCCGCGATCAAGCCTATCGCACAGAAAAGGCGTCCGAGGGCGCAGACAAGAGGATCGCGATCCAGCAGGAGGTGGGCAGGTTGCTCGATGCTGGATTTATCAAGGAGCTCCGATTCCAGACTTGGGTCGCCAACCCGGTTCTAGTGAAGAAGAGCAATGGGAAATGGCGGATGTGTGTTGATTTCCGCGACTTGAATAAGGCTTGCCCGAAGGATTGTTACCCGCTTCCGAGGATCGACCAGTTGGTGGATGCCACGTCGGGGCATGGATGTTTACTCTGGCTATAATCAGATCAAGATGGCTAAGGAGGATGCCCCCCACACTGCCTTTTATGCTGATAATGACATCTATCACTACGATGTCATGCCCTTTGGATTGATTAATGCCGGGGCAACTTATCAAAGGATGGTGAACAAGCTGTTCGGGGACATGCTGGGGAAAACCATGGAGGCTTACGTGGACGATATGCTGGTAAAGTCCCGACAGGCTGAAGATCATGTAAGCAATTTGGCGGTGGTGTTTGAGCGGATGAGGCTTCATCAAGTTCGTTTGAACCCAGCCAAGTGCGCCTTTGGAGTGCACTCGGGGAAGTTTTTTGGCTTTATGGTAAGCCAAAGGGGAATTGAGGTGAACCCCGAGAAGCTGAGGGCAATCGAGGAGATGCAGTCTCCGACAAATCATCGGGAGGTGCAAGTGCTGAATGGCCGACTAGCTGCAATGAATCGATTCCTGTCTAAAGCAAGCGACCGATCCATGCCATTTTTAGAAGTGCTGAGGGCCAACAAGAAATTTGAGTGGACTGCCAAGTGTGAAGAGGCATTCCAGGCACTCAAGCAGCACCTCCGCACCCTCCCACCATTGGCGAAACTGATTCCAGGCGAGCCGCTCTATCTATATTTGGCTGTTTCTGAGTTTGCTATTAGCTCTGTGTTAGTGAAGATTGTCGAGGGTAATCAAGTCCCCGTTTATTATGTAAGCAAGGCGTTTGCCAAATCTGAAATGAATTATCCCGTCGTTGAGAAGTATCTTTTTGCGTTGATCATTACTGCTCGGAAGCTGAGGCCTTACTTCCATGCGCATGAGATTACTGTGTTGACAAATCAGCCTTTGAAGCATTTTTTGAACCGACCTGATGCGTCGGGGAGATTAGTGAAATGGGCAGTCGAGCTCAGTGAGTTCCGCATCCACTTTGCTCCGAGAACGGCTATTAAAGGTCAGGCGTTGGCGGATTTCATAGCAGAGTCTACAGCCCCCGATCTGGAAGAAGCGGGTCCTGTAGAGGGGGCAACCATGGATGTCCCGATAGCAGAGCAACCAGAAATGGCAGAGCAATCAGAACAGCCAAATGAGGAAAATACTTGGGAAATGTACACTATGGCTCTTCGAGTTCAGACGGATCAGGAGCAGGGTTCGTATTGATACCACCTGGCGGAGGCGAGCCCCTTCGATATGCTTTGGTCTTAACGTTTAGGGCCACCAATAATGAAGCTGAGTATGAGGCTCTTATCACAGGCCTCAAAATTGCCAAAGGTACGGGAGTTGGTCACTTAAGGGTGAAATGTGACGCGAGCCTGATTGTGAATCAAGTCCAAGGACGATATGAGGCAAAGAGCCCGGCGATGAGAAAGTACCTTCGTGAGGTGCAAGTCTTGAAGGAGAGTTTCAAAAGTTTCGATATTGAGGCAATCCCGAAGGAGGAAAACGCGGAAACGGATGCCTTGAGCAAATTTGCCTTGGGGGCACCCCTTGAGGAAAATCGGAAGGTGCACTTCTTGGAGAAGGTGATCTTGTCGACTACCGATCCATCGGAGGTGTGTGCCATTGAAGCTGGATCGGAGGAGGAGCCCACTTGGATGACCCCGATAGCCGCGTACCTGACCACGGGGGCAGTCCCCGATGATGAAGTAGTAGCTGACAGGATACGCCGGATCGCGGTTAATTACGTGGTGCTGGACAATCAGCTATACAAAAAGGGGTGGTTCTCAACTCCTTACTTGAAATGTGTGGCTGAGCCCGACGCAAATCGGATCCTTAGGGAGGTGCACGAAGGGGTCGTGGCTTGTCACGAAGGTGCCCGATCCATTGCGAGGAAAGTGCTGAATTTGGGCTATTACTGGCCTTCGATGAGCAAGGAGGCGACGATGTTAGTCCGATCTTGTGATGCGTGCCAGAGGTACGCCCCGAATATCGTGGCTCCGGCTGCTAATCTGACGTCCATCAAGAGTGCTTGGCCCTTCGCGGTATCGACTTGGTGGGACCCCTCCCACAAGCAAAAGGTCAGTGCAAATATTTGCTTGTAGCCATTGATTATTTCTCAAAATGGATAGAAGCTAAGGCATTGGCCAAGACAACGGGGATCCAAATCGTCAAGTTTCTCCAGACCCATATTATATCCAGATACGGGATTCCTAAGGTGTTGATCAGCGATAATGGTCCTCCGTTTAACGGGGCTCAAGTGAAGGAGTATCTGGAGGAGCTGAATATCGAGCATCGGACAGCCTCTGTCCATCATGCTCAAACTAATGGACAGGTGGAATCAGCCAACAAAATCGTGATGGATGGCTTGAAGAAAAGGGTCTACGCCTTGAAGGACAAATGGCTGGACGAGCTGGAAAATGTGCTTTGGGCTGTTAGAACGACACCCAAACGATCAACTGGGGAGACTCCGTTTGGCCTTGTTTATGGCACGGAGGCAGTTGCTCCCGTGGAAATAGCTGTGGCGTCCCATCGGATGAGGTACTACGAGCCTTTGACGAATGATGAAATGAGACGTCTGGAATTGGACTTGCTCGAGGAAAAGAGGAGGGATGCCGATGAAGTCCAGGCTCGAATGCGTTTGGCGACGGCCAGATATTACAATCGGCGAGTTAAGTCCCGACAGTTCTTTGTCGGAGAACTGGTTTGGCGTCGGAACGAGTTCACCCTTTTGGATCGGATCAACAAGATGTCGCCAAAATGGGAAGGACCTTATAAGGTCGTGGGGATGCCAGCTCCAAATGCGTATAAGTTGGAAGACCTCGATGGCAGAGTGTTAAAGCATTCTTTCAGTGGTGAACACTTGAAGAAATGTCATGTTTGATATTAAGTCGCCTTCAGTGGTGCACGATGTTATTAAGTCGCCTTCAGTGGTGCACGATGTTATTAAGTCGCCTTCAGTGGTGCACGATGTTATTAAGTCGCCTTAAGTGGTGCACGATGTTATTAAGTCGCCTTAACTGGTGCAAGTTATCTATCGTTTGAGCCATCAATGAATAAAGAGGTTACTTCCGATCAGATTGTTCTTAGATTTATTCTAAGTGTGGTTAAGTCGCCTTAAGTGGTGCAAGTAAATGGCCTTAAGTGGCAAAGTCGCATTAAGTGGTGCGTGGTTCTTAGATTTATTCTAAGTGTGGCTAAGTCGCCTTAGGTGGTGCGAATGGGATTGCCTTAGTTGGCACGATTAAATCGCCTTAAGTGGTGTGGGCTAAATCGCCTTAAGTGGTGTGGGCTAAATCGCCTTAAGTGATGTGTTGAAATATCTTAGGTGACGTGCTAAATCGCCTTAAGTGGCATAGTTAAGTCGCTTTAAGAAGTGCAACGATAAATCGGGACTAAAATAGTTTGATATTTGAGAGGACTCAAAGGCCCGAGGATTCATTACAAAGAGAGAAATTACAAGGACTATAAAGATAGAGCATTAAGCTTGGTCCTCCTCAGCATCGGCGGAAGCAACACGAGATCTGTAGCAGAAGGCTCCACAGGATAGGACCCTTGGAGGTCAGTCGGTGAAGGTTCAGCAGCTGGAGGGTCGATTATCGGGGGATCAACTGTCGGGAGATCGGCACTTGGAAGCTCCGCCACGTCTTCAATACCCGCGGGGGTGTTGCCCTCATCACTCTCCTCCGAGAGGTCGAAATACCTCTTCGCAAAGGGGGCGAGAGTCGCAGACTTATCGAAATTAATGGTGTCGCCATACTCCAGATGTAGCTCCTCGACCGCGTTGAAGAGGGTGTTCTCCACCTCCGTGGTGCAGAATTTCACCGCGTCAGCTTGGAAGTCCTCAGAGCCCCGATAATCTTCCCGACCCTTGGTCTCAGCCTCGGCCAGCTTGGTAGGGACCTCAGCAAGTTCCTGCTCCAGTCCCGCCTTGGCGTCTTCCAGAGCCTTCTTCTCGAGGACAAGTCTGTCCCGAGCCTCCGCATCCGTTTTCCGCTCCTGCTGCTCCCGCTTCAGCAACCCCTCGAAATCATGAACCTGCTTTTGGAGGTCCCGAGTCTTTCGATTAAGGAGGGCCTGCTCCTTAGCCAATTTTCCCCTCGAAGACTCGGAGGCGGCGAGATCCTCCTCGAGGTTGGCTACAACCGCGGGAGCCCCCTTGGCCCGCTCCTGCTCCAACGCCTCCTCGAGTGTACCCGAAGCAGCGGTTTATGTACGCCATCTCTTGCGAAGAAAAGAGGAAGAGGTTAGCACATGAATATCCTGCCTTATCGATTAAAAGGTGAAAATAGGAACCTTACCTCCACCCGACGAATGGCCATTCCACGGATATCCGCGTGGATGTCCTCCCGATCCAGAGAGAGCGGAAGCTTCAGAGACGGCAGAACTGAGCCTGCCACCAAATGTAGACCCAGCTCCGGGTATGTATCACCCTGTCGGAGCTGGACTCCTTGCAGCGTCTGGATCGGGGTCCAGGGAGCCGCCTCCTGGTCGGGGTCGTAGGCCTTGTAGAAGCTGCCGTCCAAGGGGAGAGGAGGAGGACCGACTGGAGTCGTGGAGGTGCACATCTCCGAGTCGCCCTGGGACCCAGAGGGAGTCAAGCTGTGAATAGGCGAGTGCTGCTGCGAAGGAGGTGAGGGGGGCAGCCCCCTGGGGGTTGGCTTCAGTGGGGACTGCCTCATCCCCCGACGACGAATCAAGGCGAGGCCCTCGTCTGTCTCCTCGGAGGAGTCCAGATCTTCCACCCGACGAAACTGATCGCCTCTCTGGGTTTCTTCAGCCCCCGATCCCATCGGGGCAGGAAGTTGAGGGAGATCCTCTCCAACTTGAGCACCGGAAAGTGGTGCCCCTGCTGAAACTCCAGCCCCCCACTGAGTTCCCGAGTGACCTGCACCTGGAGGATGTGATGCTTCAGAAAGATAGTCAGGAAGTTGGTCAGGATCCTTACACCAAATGACGCGCCGGGAGAGGTATTGGTCTTTCCCGTGGTAGTTGTAGTAACCCGCTTTGAGGATGCGGGGAGTTTCCCCTCGGAGGATGCGTTTGATCTCTCTGATTCTGGCTTCCTTGCTGGAAGGGATTAACTCCTTAGGAACTTGCTTCCTGTACGACTTAATAGCTAGGCGGAGCTGTCTACCTTCTTCGGCATTTTGGACATTGAAGAGCCTGTCCATCTCCTCTACTCGGGTCCGCTTAGTCCTCTCCGCGGAGGGAGATGCCGATGAAGCAGTGGCCTTCTTTGCCGACTTCCTCTTCCGCGCGGAGCGCTGGACAGTGTCGGTCTCTCCCTGCTTAAGGAGGAGATTGGTCAGCAGTGATACCTTCTTAGCTGCAAACAATGGAAAACCGAGACATGATCAGAAATATTACCCAAGGAACCATATTGGAGGGGCCGTCGTGGAGTTGACCCCCGGAGATCGTATAGAGGAGGCGGATCCCGGCATCCACCAGGTCCCGCTCCTTGAGGGAGTTAGCGTCGAGGGGAGTGTTAGATTCCCCCGGACGGTAAAGCTAGATGCAGTGAAGGATTTGGAAATCTTCATCGGAATAGGTGTGATAAGCGGGAGGAAAGTCCGCTTCAACCTCCCATCGGGGCCATGGGATAGAACTATTCTTAATGAAGAAGTAGCTCTTCTTCCACCCGCTGTTGTCGGACCCTGTGTCAATGAGGAGCCCCCGACCCTTGACAACCTTCCAGGTGTCGCTGGTCCAACTACACCACGCAAGCTGCTGCTTATTCCATCTTGGCATCCGAGGATAGAAGGCGCAAACCCCAGCCTCGTTGCACTTCATTCCGTAGAAGGTCCGGAAGAGTTGGAGGATGTAGACCCACTTTTGTCGGTAGCAGAGGACTTGAAAAGCATTCCACACGCGGATGGCGTGGGGGGAGAAGGTAGTCGGATGCGTCTTGTAATGGGCGCACATCTCGACCAAATTCCCACAGAAGGGGAATCGGATTCCTGCCGATATTTGTCCGGTGGAGACAAATACCTCCACTTCCTCGGGACGAGTGACCAGAGGGTCGCCCGAGGCACGGTAGCGAGAGTAAGGAAGGCGAGGCTCCCAGGTTGAGGTGATACATCCTTCTCGGAGAGCTGCATCATAGGCAGTCACCGAGATTTCATTGGGTGCGTAATCGAAGTTGAAGGGTTTTCTCCCTTCAGAACTGGATCCGCTGTCTGAAAATTAGCCATGGCAGGAAAAGGCGTGGTGGGTTTTCGGAAAAATGTAAGCAAACTGATCAAAAACAGAGGAAAAACTACGCTAACATCAGAGAAGGAAGTCTTACCAGACATGATGAATCGGAGCGAAAAGGATGATCTTAACGGTCGCCGAAAAACTGATCGGAAAACAGGAAGCCGAAGAAGAACTTGAGCTTTCGAAGTTGCAGAGCTTTTGAAATCCCAGAGAGTGAAACGGTAAAGAAGAACAGTGCCCAGAATTGAGGGTTTTATAGGAGAAGGGATAGTCGAAAGGACATTCTAATCTGGACCGTTGAAGGTGAAACGTTTCAATCCGAGCCGTTGAGATAAAAGGGGGCAGAACGGAAAGAGACGTTAATGATGAAACGGCCTGAAAAGTGCTTTTTCAAAAAAAGCAGACACGAGAACCCAAGCCGTCGCTTCGTTACCCGCTGCATTTAATGGCTGAGTAACCAAAGAGTCTTCTCAGATTTGGTGACTATCCCCGAGGTATCGAGGAACCGTGGACGAGAAGATCCGTGTTAATAAATTTTGTCAAGGAAAAAGCCTCTGATACCGATATCGGGAGGTCGGGAGTTGAAAGACACGACGAACTGTAAGTCCCTCATGTCTTGGGGGCAAATGATGGATTTCGCTACTGCCGTCAGGCCCTTTAACGACGAGTAAACGGTGAATAGGCCCACTGGGCCCTAAAAGAGGTCAAGAAGACCATTGCGAAGGGTCCCGACAAGATGGGTCCCGATGGTGAAGGGTCCCGACAAGGTCGGCCCCGATATGCGAGCTGGACGCTCCCGACGATATGCCTTTAAGTAGGCCCCGATGATACGCCTTTAAGTAGGCCCTGGCGATATGCCTTCGAGTAGGCTCCGATATTGAATCCCTGAGAATGCTGGCCCTGTCCCGATGACGAGGGGCCCCGAGCGGTGACCAAAGGAGATAACTCTGGAGCCCCCGATATTGGTCGGGACTTGCTATCAGAGGTTGAGGCCGAGAAACACGCCCACTATCAGAGTAGTGGGGAAGTGGCCCGAGATAAGCGGAACGTGGGCTAGTGGCCGAGATAAGCGGAACGTGGGCTAACTGCCCTGGCAGTTCACCAGGTAACTGGGGTAACTCCTCTCCTATATAAAGGAGGAGGTTACCTCAGATCACATATACACACTTACATACGAATACTTTTGCTTGCCTTACCTGCCACGAGATTCTCATTTAAGCATCGGAGA
The DNA here is from genome assembly GCA_036873135.1 of Clarkia xantiana subsp. parviflora. Lineage (NCBI taxonomy): Eukaryota > Viridiplantae > Streptophyta > Magnoliopsida > Myrtales > Onagraceae > Clarkia > Clarkia xantiana. Next base: position 37,846,515 of record JAPTYO010000004.1, read on the forward strand.
GGGATTCTGGGTCACCGCCCGGTCTATTCCCTTCTTGCAGGATTACGTGGAGCGAAGGATTTCGGATTTCCGTCAAGACCGTACCGGAGTTCCAACTGTGATCCAACAGCCAAGACGATCAAATGAATGGTGGAAGGGTTGTATTTATAGGCAATGATGTCATTAAGGTGACTTAATGACATCGTTAACCTTTAAACACAATTAATTAGTCCTTGATCACATAATTAAAACCTTAAAGCATGGAGAGGTTGGCGGAAATCATCTAAGTGTAGGAGTCGCGAAATGGTGCCGGGGCCCTTAGGGGCGGAGAGAAAATCCGACCCCTAAGGGTAGGGGTTGGGTGTGGCCACCCAACCCCTCCCTAAGGGAGATTGGGTTGGCCAACCCGATCTCCCCTAGGGGAGGTTGGGTGTGGCCACCCGACCTCACCTAGGTGAGTTCGACGCGTGGCCCGGACGAGTATTTTCGCCTCGTCCGGACCGTTGGTGTTTCGGCGGGGTGTTCGGGTCAAAGTTTCGATTTACAATCACTAACGAGGTGATAAAAATAAAACGATTCGGAAGTCAACGAGTTCAAATTGGGCGTATATCCATCACACCACAGCCCAAAAGCGATCGTTAAACATCGCTTTTGACTCATACAAAATGAACCCCAAGCATACAATGCAAGAGCACATTAGATAAATGTCTAACATGCCTGCTGAACTCAAGGAAGCAGGAGAAATCTTGTCTGAGGAACAGAAAGTACAATCTATCATCCAATCTTTACCAGACTCTTGGGGCGAGCATGAAAATGAACCTGACCCATGTAACCCATCTCGATACTCTCGAGAAGGTGCGAGCTCATCTCGAGCTGGAAGAGGACCGACTTAAGGCTGAAAAGCCTAGAACTGAGATGCATGTTGCATCATCCTCTCTGGCTATGCAAAAGGGTAAGCGTAAGAGAAAGGTTAAAGACGTTTAGAAAAAGGCTAACAAACAGGGTGGTACAAACCAACAGAAAAAGACCAAACCTAAGCAAAATGGTGGTAAAAAAAGGCAAAGAAAGCGCGCACGACGAGAGGAAACTCGTACGTGCTTCAGGTGTGGTGTAAAAGGCCACCTGGCTGCTGCCTGTACCAGTCCTTCTAAGGTGCGTTCAGAGAAAGAATGACGAAAGTCATAAATTTTAACCATTCTCGAAAAGTAATTCAAATTTTCTTTTGAATTACAGGACCGAGAAGAGGAATGAACGTAAAGCTGGAGTGATTATCCCATATATATAAAGGATTGGAAGTTATGACCATCCTTACTTGCTTAGTCATTTTCTATATTGTTTAGTAATATATACTCTTAAGTGTTTATTTGTGTAAAACGATGAACCTTTATTTTTGCATTTAAGTCTGATGCTTACAATGAGTATGAATTATCTTACCTCGAGCCGCTTCATCTTATGGTTACGTTCCATTGCATTGCTAATTTGATTGTGATATTAAGGTATATCTTTATTTATCTTTATTTGTTAGTACTCCATTGTTAAATTTTATAATGATGAACATGTATGAAACCGATTAAACTTGAATATTGAAAATCGAAACGATTTACCTCGGGTTACACCAGGTAAAATACGCGCACAGCGCGGGTATTCCTCGAGAGATGAAATAGAACGATTCGAAATACAAAATTCAACATTAAGTGTGTCTTTGATTTAATGCTGGAAATAAATTTTCATTTGCACGAATACCAATTAAACGGTTCTACTCATACAACATTCTCGTAGAGAATTTTAAACGAGCGTTAGGTGAAAACCTAGATGCACATTCCATGGTGGTTTAAACCTTGGAGTATGAGCGAGCAATGGAAAGGAACGTCCGTTAAACGACGTCTCCCACTATTAGCCTCTAACGACAAGGGATTGGCTAAGGCATTAAAACAATATACACACTCCATTAATAAGGTCAATAACATGAACAGTAAATTTTAACCTATAACATCCCTGACATAAGGTGAGTTATTGGATTATTTACAAGTCATGTGGTGAACCTAATTAATGAAAAATCGGTTACAGTACACCAAACAACCTATTGGTAATGAGTGGAATCTTACCAAAATAGTGACGTTATTGTTGCTAAGACACATATAGTACCACATGAGCTACTGAAAAATATCTCTAAAGCATACATATGTGTAATAGCTTAGGGAGATTGGTGAAGTGGTCGAACATGAGACATTACATTATTGAGTTGACTTTCCGTAGCTTAGTTGAAATCAACGAACGAAGTTTTTGATTAAACTAGAGGACGCTTACGCTCAGGTCCCACTCGATTCGAGCGGGAGAATTGAGGCAGCAACACAAGTGAATGATATGGTAAATGAAGATGTAGACATTTTCATAGTAAATCCAGTGGGAGGAGTCAATCCGACAACAACAATCACTGTTGCTGCAGATGCGAATCAAGTCGGACCTGATCATGCTACCGAACCCATGGATGAAAATACATTTTTACCGCAACTACCTACTGTAACAAGTACGACTGGTACGACTAACCCGATTTAGTAACCGTGGAATTAATCTCGGAGGTGGAATTCCGAGACGGAGAGGTCGTCCAAGAAAAGTTGTTAGTGAAAGTTCAAGTAGCGCCCTTGTTCCCAGTGGGGGTATTGCACAGACAACGAGCATTACTCCTAGTGGGAGTGAAGTTCAATCTCAAGATGGGATAAACGAGCCTAGGCGACGTCTAAGGCAACGAACTTCTCCCAAGAAGTATCCCATCGAAAGAGGCAAGTTATTCACACTTACTTCAGTTGATGAACCGGTAACGGTTAAACAAGCTATGGAAGGACCTCAAGCGAAAGAATGGAGAAAAGTAATGAAAGATGAAATCGCCTCTATGAAAGCTAATTATGTTTGGTCTTTAGTTGATTTCCATGTTAACCGCAGAACGATAGGTGCCAAGTGGGTTCTGAAATTGAAACTCACTACTGATGGAGCTGTTGAGCGATACAAAGCTCGACTTGTCGCGAAAGGATATACCCAACTCCACGGAGTGGACTTTGACGAGACTTACTCACCTACTGTGCGTTACACCACAGTACGGGCCATATTGGCTTTGGTTGCAAGCCTCGATCTGGAGTTGCACCAAATGGATGTTAAGACTGCAGTCCTCCATGGCAACCTGGAGGAAGAGATCTATATGGAACAGCCGGAGGGTTTCATTACCCCTGGCAACGAAGGTAAGGTTTGTAAACTCTAAAGATCTATTTACGGTCTTAAACAGTCATCCCGGCAATGGTACCGCAGATTACATGAGGAAATCATTGGAAAGGGATTCATGAATCTTCACGAGGATCTGTGCGTGTACACGAAGACTTCTAAGTATAAGTACTTCATCATGACATTATATGTCGATGACATACTAATTGCCTCAAACGACGTAAGTTACATGAATGAATCAAAGTCCTGGCTAGCATCTATATTTGAGATGAAAGACTTGGGATAAGCCACGTACATCCTAGGCATTAAGATTGCTAGTAATAGGGCTGCTCGTAAACTATGTCTATCTCAGGAAGCCTATATCAACAAATTGTTGAATAGGTTTCGACTACAGGATGCCAAGCTCGTGGATACGCCGGTTGCACTCGAGTGCGCGTTGTCGAAGCGTGACGGCCCAAAGAACCTGGTGGATCGTAAACAGATGGAGAGTGCAGAATACTTAAGTATGGTTGGCAGCTTAATGTATGCCATGCAATGCACTCGACCCGACATCTTTTATGTTGTTGGCCTAGTAACACGATTCCAATCAGATCCTGGCACTCAACACCTAAAGGCTGGGAAACGGATAATTCGATACTTGAAAGGTGCTGCCGACTACGCTCTGTGCTATAAAGGTGGAGTATAGTGATGCCGACCATGCTAGCGATCTGGATGATCGTAAGTCCACTTCAGGAGGAGTATTCCTCCTTGCTAATTCTGCAATTTCATGGATGAGCAAGAAGCAAACATGTGTCGCGTTGTCTACTATGGAATCCGAATTCGTGGCCCTTTCTAAGAACGCACAAGAAGCGGTCTGGCTTAAAAAGCTCCTAACTGCATTGCTTGGTGTCAAGGACGGGAGTAAACCTAAGAAGGTATACTCTGACAGTCAATTAGCAATTGCAGTAGTTAAGAACCCCAAGTACCAAAACAGGACGAAACACATTATATAAAATATAATTTTGCTAACATGGTTGAGGAAAATGTCATCACTTTAGAATACTTGTCTACTGAAAGTATGATGGCTGATCCATTGACTAAACCGCTACGCGGGGATGTCTTCGAAAAGCATGTTAAAATGCTGAAACTGCGTAGAGTAGACAGTATCGTGATGACAACTTTTTGAAATGAGATAGAAATAAATTTTTGTTTGAGTTTATGATCATTACGACGTCAAAATGTTTAAATATTCATCGGAATTTTACAGTCTATAAACTAGTTGTAGGAGGGCCAACCTCCACAATAAAATAATGTCGAATGTGAACCAAGCCTCGTCACACAGGCTCGGTCGTCTTGACGGAGAAAGGATTCTCTATTAAGTCGAGACTGGCTAAGAACCACGGTGGCAAACCTGGTTAAGCAGAATGATCATTTGGTTTTGGAGCAACACGACAACGATCAAAGCTTTGCAGATCGCCGTTACGAACCATGTTCGTAATGAAATCACATTCTGGGCCAGATGATGAATCTGCAATAGCATATGACAATTCCCAACTTCCTGACTAAACTAAGGTTATTCTTTCAACGCGTGATCATACTACGCGTGCCATGTTCGACCACGGGGTTATGCTCGGTTGTGCTAGATAGAATCCACGAGATTCGTACGGGCACAAACTTCTTCACCTAGAGCGTGTAACTGATCCCGGATGCTATATGAAGGAGCATCCAAAGTACCATCACGGACCCAGAACTCATACCTAAGGTCGGGCTCAATGTTCGCTTCCCGGCGTGTGAGCGCAGTGCTGAACAAAAAGGCCTAGTGACCACGTCTTGGAAGCCGGTTGGGTTTTACTAAGGGTATGAGCGATGAGGATGGTCAAGTACACCTGGAATTTTCTGACTCTTGTATTCACTGGGTGGCCACCAACCTGACATTAGTTTAAAGGTTGTGAATACTTGTACGGATGCCTTGGAGAAGTATCCCAAAGTGAGAACTGGGCAATTGGAAAATCTACAGTTGACCTAGGATACAGCGCGGCACTTTTTTTTTAACAGGTTGATTAGACATGGGGAATCAACGTTCCGCGAGCGCTATAATACTCCTAACAGATGAGTAGCACGATGCCCGTCGTGTCCGCCGGTCGCACGGCAAACCTCGTATGAACTATTCGGAGCAGGGATTGGATCGAAGACCAAATGTAGATGTGTTGGTCGACAACATATTAATAGGCACCCTCCCATTCCGGCGAGTGGGAGCTGTTAGCATTTGGGGATATATGGGCCACCGTAATTGGTAGCCCATTAATTATAGGCCATTAACCCAAGTAATTAGGAATGGGTCACATTAAGGATTTTGGGCTAGGCCTAAAATCCCATGTGACAAGGGAGGCCTAATTTTGGGCCTCCCTCCTAATGGGTTCGGCACCGACCTAGACTAAAAGAGGTGAGATTTTTAATCCCACCTCCACTCCTATATATAGGGACCTTGGGGTGACTTCTTAAGTGCTATTCTCCTCCCAAGTGTTGAGATTAAAACTATCCCCCTAGGTCTAGATAGTTTCAGCCAAACCTCACACCAAGAAGGTGCCAAATTGCGACAAGCAATTTACTCCAAGTATATCCATCCCGCGAGAATCGAAGGAGGCTTTGCCGTGAAGATCAAACCGCGTAGGGTTTCTCTAATAGGAACCTCTACAGGGTACCGGTCGGTGGACCGAGAACTCTCCTCGAGGATTTTGGGCTGCAAGAAAGGTATAAGGTATGTGCACTTTCTTCCGCTGCGTAACTAGTTACCTAGCACAAACCTAGGGTTTCTTCTGGCATGATTAATCACCGTAATCCTACAGGGATGCCCAATTTTGGACCTCTCATGTCAATTGGGATTTTAGGCCTAGCCCAAAATCCCTAATGTGACATTACTTAATTGTCTTAGGTAAATTATATTAATTGGCTCCTAATTACGGTGGCCCAATCTCCAAATGCCAACACACACCACATCAAACATGCATATTTGAAGACTGGTTTTTTTCAATTTTAAAACATTTAGGGTTGACTTGCAATTCATGATAACAATCAAACATGCGTACTTCTAGACATGAATCCTAGACATTTGCATGCATCACAACATGTCTATTCTAGTGCGCAACTCATTAATTAAAATCAAGGGCTCTGCCCCCAACATTCAATATATAGCTAGCTTGACTTACTCAAGACGAAAGTTCTAATCATGCAATAATATCAATTAAATAGCAATTGCAATTCAGCCCACTAAATGACCCAGTCCCAAAATCATGCATTTCCGAGATCCATCCCCATAATCGAAACTATGCATCAGGTTTAGTTAAAATGTGAAAATATTAAACCAATAAGCACCGTGTTGTTAATATTAAAGTTCGAAAACATTTGGATTTTTAAATCTAACAATCCTCTTATATTTTCATTTCTTCATTTAGATGGCCTCGCAACTCTCGCATTGTTGTTATCATCATAATTGCATACATGTCACCAAAGTAGTTTATATGTGATGTCCTCGAGTTTCTGAAGAAGGTTCTGATGACCACTCCCTTTGTTGCATGTAGCGGGGCGGAATTTTTTGTGAATCTTACAAAGTAACTTCGTATGGTTTCGCCCGGGCACTACTAGATATCATCGACGTGGTAGATACCCCACTCGTTTGACATTTTGATTCTCCTTTCCCGGCGTTCTTCAGCTGTTTCAGGTCAGTTTCCCAGTTTTCTTGTGTCGAAACCTCTTGTGTTTCTGTCACCTGGATTGGTGCCTTTACCCAGAACTTTATAGCTCAGTCGTCTTCTTAAGTGTTGGGATTGGCCGCATGCCCATTTCTTGTTTGCACTCCACTTCTTCCAAATTTGTAGAGGCTTTTTCATTTGCTTGGTGTTGACATCATTCCAATGCTTGCACCTTGTTGCGCCTTTCTCTTCATGGCATTGACAAAGCATTTTCGTGTTGATGTCTGGTCTCCCAACACTTCACCTACTCCATGTGGAGTTAGGAACTTCAACTTTTGATGAGCTATGGACGCGACTAATATATTTGGATTGATAGTTGTCCTTCCAAAGATACCATTGTAAGCATCTAGGTGCTCTGCTATGACAAAGGTCACATTGATGTGAATCTGCCTCCATCCTTGTCCCAGACTCAGCGGTAGCATTATCGTTCCAAATGGGTAAGTTGATGTTCCAGCAAATCTAACCAGTGGGAAGTTCACTAGTGTTAGATCTGTCAGGCCCTTGCCTAGTTCTTTCAACACTTGGACATAGAGGATGTCTGTCGAGCTCCCTCCGTCCACTAATATTATTTTCACGTCAAATTAGCGATTTCCGTAGTTATGACCAGGGCATCGTCGTGCGGAAACACGATGTGTTCCATATATTTCTTTGAGAGTTGGATGAACATGTCGTCCTCTTCTCTCGGTCCCTTGCGCCAGATGGCCATGTTCGTAGGCTGTGTAGCATAGACTTCTCATGCATTCGATGACTGGCCTTCTGCGCCTATTCCCCCATGAATGACATTTATGGTGCCTTTCTTGGGGGGATGAGTGTAATCATCCATTTTGCCCTTGCCTTTGTCGATTGTCGATGGCTTAAGAGGTGGTGAACGCTCCCTCTTGTTTCCAGTATTGACGTAATGCTTAAGACGTCCCTGCTGGATTTCTATTTCAATTCTTTCTCTTAGGTCAGGGCAAGCGTTTGTGTGATGCCCTCGAGCTTCATGGAAGGCGCAGTGTTTGTCGCCGTATGGCCCAATTTGGAAATCATGCTTTTTCACATTCGACATCCACATTCTTGTTTCTTTCATATCCTGAAAGATTGCGGTGGGAGTGCATTCAAATAAATGTATTTGATAGCGTTGACGCTATCCGGACTTCTTTGTTCATTGAACTATCTTCCCTTTGGAGGGGTATCCACTCCTTTGCTCTTTGATTAGCATTTCCTTGTTGCGGTCTTCCCTTATAGGGCTTGTTACCTTCAGCTTTGTTTGAAGGGGTCACTCTTCTCATAGATCTGACCCTTTCGAGGTCTATGTGCGATTTTACTCGCGCTACCAACTCCTCCACTGTGTTAACCATGTCGAGGGCCATGCTATCTGCTATGGAAGATCCCCATCGTCCTAGGTTCCTTATGAAAGCTCGTATTATTTCTCCTTCTAACATGTCAGTTTCAGTCTCAGCTAAGTTCTGGTTGAAACGAGTGTAGTAACTCGTTAAAGTCTCATCGTTCTCTTGGGGAACATCGTCGATGGCGTTCGATCCCTTGAGGAGCTGTCTCTCTCCCAAGTATCTTTGGATGAATTCTACTTTCAGCTTCTTCCAAGAACTTATCGATGCCTTTGGAAGACCAAAGAACCAATGTGAAGCTGCTCCCGTCAGTGTTGTGGGGAATGATAATGCCATCAACCTCTCATTACTTGTACGCCCCATTAATGACACCTCATGCTGCTGCACGTGCTCCATTGGGTCTCCTTTTCCATTGTATTTATCGATTTTTCCTGGATACACTCCCTCTGGGAAGCGCGTGTATATCAGCTTTTGGACAAATTAATGTGACATCTTATCACATAGGCTATGTAGGGCTTTGCCTTTTGCTTCCTTCACTTTCCTTGTTACTAACTCCTCAATCTCTTCCATAGTCATTGTCGCCATTGGGGGGTCGGCAGGTGCTTCTTGAGCCACTTATTGGAATTCAGCTTGGTAGGGCTGGTAGTAGGGGCTTCGTTTGTACTGGAATTCATACGGAGACGGCTGCTGTTGTCTCCATGGTTGGGGCGTTGGCCTGTGCTATGATCTTTGTCTTTCTAAATTCACTCCTGCTGGGGCATGTTGATACTGCTGGGCAGGAGGCAGTATGGATGCTTGCCTTGCACTGTAGTGCATTGGCGATTGCCTTGCGGCTTGTGGGGGAGGCTGTTGCCATTCAAAGTTTGGGGGATAGTGTCCCTCTGTCTATGTTGTTCTCAGACCTTCCCTTGGTGGAACCTGATGGCTCGGGCCGAAAGGGGGTGGTCTATATCCCCTTGCTCTCAAGGCGTCTCGATATGCCAATAAGTCATCCATAGCCGACATGAAACCTGCCGTGACCAGCGAGGTACCTTGTGTAAACATTGGTCGTCCAGACGCCGCATGAGTTTGTCGGTTGAACATTGGCATGTCATAAGATAGCACTCCATGGAATGGCATTCCATATGGTTGTTCCTGTGGTGGCATGCCATAGGAGAATCCTTGAGGTTGATCGCCATGTGGTGTTCTTCGGGATTGCGCTAGAACACTTGCCTCGACATCCTTGCTCGAGTGCCTTCACACTGTCAGTGTTGATGCATTCGAAGATGCCTCCTGAACGATGGGAATGGGTGGTTCCTCCACCGGTCTTGTCGTTCTTGGTATTTGGGTGCTCGGGTGCAGGGGTGGTCTCGAACTCTCTGGAGGACGTTCGTTACCTGTTGAATGTCCGCTAGCTGTCATTAATCTCGTTACTGTCAGGCTTTTAGTTCGAGTCACACAAGACAGCGCCAATGATGGATCAAGCTCTTCGGGGTTTCGATCTTGGCGGCCTTGCGTCGAGTCGTGATCCTTCTGTTACTCGTGTTCCGCTCTTCTCCTTGCTTACCTGCACAAGGGGTAAGCCGGGGTGGTGTCCGGTGAACCCTCTCCGATACTAAAATGAGAGTTTGGTTTGTAGAGAGATAAAGCTAGAGAGAAGTCAGAGCACCGATATCAAGTCAAGAATATAGCTGTAAATGAAGGGTATAGGGTCCTATTTATAGAGTTTGAGATTTTGACACCAGAGGGGCCCACATTTACGGGTGAGACCCGTATAAAAAGTATTACGAATATGCCATGCGCGTAACCTGGGTGTCAGTCACCCGGGCGTCGGGTGCACGACGCTGGACACGTCGGCCCTGTTAACACCGGGCTGGTCCGGTGTTGTGACACCGGACTAGCCCGGTATTGTGGTACCAGACTAGTCGCGGCCGAGAGGGGGTTCGGTTCCAAGGGTGCGGATGAGAGAGGAGAGGACTCTGAAGATGTTGTCGAGTCTGCCTCTTCTTCTCATGCGCGTGCGAGTGTTGATGACTCTCCCCCTTGCATCATGGTGGTGTTGATGCTCGTTCCTTGTCTGATTGATCCTTAAGTAGTTTTTATGCCCATGTACATATGCCTTAGTAGTTGCTCCCACATGCTTTTGGAAAGACTTGTTCTTGTAGTTGAGCTTTATTTCTTGTTGTTTGGATGTCTGCACTTGTTTTTCATACATTGGTGTTGGACTTGTCGTGGTACTTAATTGTTATGATATTTTTTATGTGGATAGCTTTTCATACCTTGCACTGTTGGTTTCGGAATTGTATTAACCGCTTTATTAGGATTGCCCTTTGATTGGGGGACTTATATTCCGTATATGTATGTTAAGGTTGCTCGGCGGGTCTTATGTCCCTTTATTGGATGATTGGGTTGCCAACCGGGTCTTATATTGCCATATTATTGTATGTTAGGGTTGCCCGTCGGGTCTTATGTCCCTTTATTGGATGATTTGGTTGCCCGTCGGGTCTTACATTCCTATATCATTGTATGTTAGGGTTGTCCATCAGGTTTTAAGTCCCTTTATCAGATGATTGGGTTGCCCGTTGGGTCTTATGTTCTCATATCATGTATGTTAGGGTTGCCTGTCAGGTCCTACGTCCATTTATCAGATGATTGGGTTGCCCGTCGAGTCTTATGTTCCCATATTATTGTATGTTAGGGTTGCCCGTCTGGTCTTATTTCCCTTTATCGTTATGTAACATCATCATTAAGATGTGTTTTATTTTTTATGAACGACGTTGTACCATGTACTTAGCAAGTAGCGGTGTGCTTCCTCTATTCCTTTGTATGAGCTGAAAGAAATTTAATTCATTAGGTCATAAAATATATACATTAGAGGAAGGAAGGCGGAGTCTGTAGATCTCCTTCAAGTACTTATAGCTAAACATAATAAAAGAAAGATGATATGATAGTCTCCTTTCAAGCAAACTCATTTCTTGGTAGATGTTGTGCAACTTGGTCTCAGAGGTCTCCCTGTGGATCTGATCCTCAATTTCCAATCGAAGCACCAAACACCTGTTGGTGTTATGCCCCCAAGTAGAGTGGTATTCACACCAATTCTCGATGTCCTTCCCTAGGAAAGCTTCCGTTGTCTCGCATGCGATGATGTGATGTCATGTAGAGTCTTCCAATATAACTCTTCCACTTTACACTTGAGAGGCATGAAGTGAACAAGTCGTCCATCGCTCAGCGCATAAGCATCCCTTGGGTATCCTTCCTTTGACATGATTGCTTGCGTCAACTTTCCTTCAAAGTCCTGAATGGAATTGGTGTTGATGATACCTATGTCGCCTCTAAAATGTCTCTCGCTATCCTTCTTCAAGTGTCGGTAAAATGCTCTGACAAATTCCGACTTGGTTACTTTCAAGTCAGCGGCCACTTTCACGAGCCTTACGAAGTAAGTTTGTATTGATTCGTCTTCTTCGTGATTGATGTTACCAGGTATCGAAACCCCTCTTGGTGTCCACTTTCACCCTATTTTCTTCTTTATCGTTTGCCTTGTCCTACGTGATCTCGACCTCTGCCTCCTCTTCTTTTTTTCCCTTTCTTTACAATGAGTTTCACAGCTCGCCTCAGTTGGTTTTTCGCCTTCTTCAACATGCCTATCTTCTTGCTCAAGCATAATAGGTGACTATGTGGGAACCTTCTCTTTTATTTCTTCTTCAATACTTCGACAATCGCTATGTGTTGCGTTTGTTGATCTTTTATTCTCATCGCGTTGAGGTAGCATATCCTAGATATAGGTTGATCGCCTAGTACTTCGTCGACACCGTGAGGAGTGGGGAACTTCATCTTTTGATGAACAATTGATGGAACGATACCATTTGGGTTTGTTGGGACCCGGACTGGACGGAATGTCGGATCCTGGTGTTGATTCGGGAAGATACCTCGGGTTGCTCACTTGTCGGGTCTTCGCACGTGTCGGGGCTCGTGCGTCTCCGTATACCTGCAAGAGGGGCAGTATCGCACACCACGCAGGGGGGTGGAGTGCGATGAACCCTCTCTGAAGCTTAAGTAAGGTATTTTAGAGAGAAAAGTAAGAGATAGGTCAGAGCTTCCGCCGTCAACTTAGTCGTAAAATGGGAAAGTGGAGTCCCTTAAATAGGAGTTTTCCAACTCAAACCCGGTTTTGAACGGTCCAATGCCGGTTTAATGTAAAGTAGGAACCGGGCGTAGACGGGGAGGAAAGCTGACATCGGGAGGGTCTGCAAGTGTAGTGTTTGCGTAGGGGTTTGGACGTCACCAAAAGGATTAATTCGGACCGTCCCGGAGTATCGCGAGGATCCCGGGGTGTCTGGACAATCCGGACGGGCTCCATATTGTAGCACAATCCGGAGCCAGTCCGGATTGTGATGACAATTCGGCGTGGTGCTCATCCGAGGCGCGTACGCGCGTGCCTCGGACTTCTTAGTACTCGTGGGTGAATAATTTGAGACTGTTTGGTGGGTTTGACGTGTAAACGAAGTCCGAATAATATAAAACGAACCTGAATCGGACGTATACCCATCATATGCCCCCGATTCAAGTGGTGGCGTGGCCCCGTCTTGACTATATTTTTGATAGAGTATACGTTCGATTTAAGTTCGGGTGTTACCTCGAGGTGGGCTTATTGTCCGTCGGCATGTGGACCTTATTATGATGTATCCCTCCTTGGGCTTGGACGGGAGCAATCGTATCTGCCGACATGACTAGTGCAGCAAGCATATATGTATGACATGCGTATATGACAATCCTAGTCTGTATATGCGATCATGAATGTGGATGCTAACATATGTGTGATCATGATGTGTGCGCGTACGAGATTCGGCATACGATACGTAATGTTATGAAATTAAATCATATAAGTATGTGCATGTATATATGCGATAACATGAGTATGAGAATATGTATGTCGGGGTTGCAATTGTAAACACGTGACATGGGTATGCAAACGTGTGTATGTAGATGCGTGCGTGTATGCATAGATATGTGAACATGCACAAGTGTTAGGATTCCTTACAAAGGAGATAGAAAAAATATGGAAGGGGAAATGTGTTACCCATAGATGTATATAAGGGAGTGTATTCAAATATCTCCACACTTAGTCTTCCCCATTTTGGAGTTGTCTTCTCCATTTCTTAGAGAGTAAGTGACTTAGCACTTAAGCCACTCACCCATCCACACCCCTTCACCACCGGCCAACCACCACTCACCGGAGGAAGCAGCTTGTGGCGGCGGGACCGGCGGCAGCAGGCACGGCGAAGGACGGTGGTGACCACGGCGGAAGGTGGGCGAAGCTTCGGACGACACTCCAGTGTCGATCTCGGGTATGTAACCTCATTTTTTATGTGATTCGGTTTTTTGGGGTTGATTAAAACCATTTCCAGGTATGGTGATGTCTTTACTTGCATCAATTTGGCTAATCTTTGCCTTGATTTTGAACTTCATCATCCATGCCCACCAAGTGTTTGATGAAATGCCTAGCATAGTTTAGTATAACAAGAAGAGCTTAAAAAAGACTAAGTGTTTTACCACTAGTATGTATAGAGTAGGGATATCACTTCCCTTGTTGATTGTAATTCTTGAATACTTGAGATGTTGGCTTGACATGTATGTATATTTTTGGTGGCATAGAGATGCTTGTAGCTATGGTTAAGCTTTGTATTCCCAAGGAAGTGTTTGTATGTATATATCCATATCCTACACATGTTAGACAAGCATATGCATATAGGTGTTAGTGCTACAAATGTATTTGCACTTATTACCTTGGATGTTCGTCTTAGGCCGTGTAGGCGAGGGTAGATGCATGTAAGCATACCTACACATACATGAGTATGTGTAGGTGCATGTATGCACATCTTGGCCCTCATAGGTACATGTAAGTGCAAGTATGCACATATATTGCACATAGGCATAATTAATTATGCATGAGCACACACTAATGTATGCAAACACATATAGTTGGGCACGGGTGTGTGTAGGTACTCGCGGACACGTAGGCGCACATAGACGTACGTAGTTGTGTATACGCATAGGTAGATCGTATGAATGTTAGGACGAGGCCCTTACTAACATAGAGTTGCCCCCGTATAGAAGAAGTTCGCTATGTAGTATTTGAACACTTATAGATTTGTAAGCATGATGTTGCCCTCGAGCGAGGGGTGTTCGTTGCATAGTAGTTATCAACACTTTAGGTACACCCGCACGTATTGAATGGGTTGTTATTATATCCTCGTAGGAGTTGTAGCGTGGGGAACTGGCGCGTTTATCCTTAGGATTGCCTTCCCGACTTTCCGGATTTGTAAACATGAGTAAGTCCCATATTCCCACTCCACTTGTTAGATTTCGTTCTGATTCCGAGTCTGAGTCTTCAGAGTTTACATATTCCTCCGAATCGGAGACTATGGATGATACACCTTCTTCCCCCTAGTTGGAGCCTCGCATGGAGTCAGGGGACTTAGTGCAAACCTTTGCGGGTAACAAATTGGATCGCGATGAATATCGGCATCTCTTCATTCATTACGGGCTTTGTCCTTCGGGAGAGGCATTCTTCCCGTTTGATATTATCACTGATGCCAGTCTGGGAATGCCCACTGTGCCTCCGGACGATTTGTCGGCTATTTATGCCTCCCAGATTCGAATGGGGCTGCGTTTCCCTTATTGCTCGGACTTGCAGAAGTTGTGTCGTTAATACAGGATCTCCCCTCTTGATCTTGCACCTGCCGCGATATGGTACTAAGTTTGCTTCCGAGTACTATGCCATCGACAGTCCTGGAATTATTCGACCTTACTCTTTCGATGTTTCTTCCGGCTCCAGCGTCGTTGTTATGTTCTATTTCTATCCGCTGGCCTTTGATGAGGGGGAATGAGTTTGCTGATCTTGGGTTAGGTGAAGTGAAGTGGGATAGCACCCTTCGCTTTGTTACTGCTGTCGATCGGTCGAAGAGTCATTGGCAGGGACACTATTTCTTTACTGACGACCCCAGAATGACTTGGCCTATTATTCGGATTACGAGGCCCAATCCCATGCTGGCTTTCCATGAGTTCTCTGAGTCTGACAAGTCAACGATGAAGATGGTGTATCGGGCGCACAAGGCACGCACATACACGACCTTGTCTTGTGTGAAGGAGCGGGATTTATGCCAGGCTGGGATTTGCACTCCTCCTTCGGGAGGTATCTCGGTATGTTATGAACCTTTATAACTTCATTGTGTTGTGGTGTAGGCTGGTGTCATGGAAAAACTTCCCGCTTGCAGGCGGGCTCTCGGGTGGTGCTGTTCCTCCTGCGTGGAGCGGTCGTACAGATGTATCTGCTGTTTTCCAGGGCATGAAGCATGGATGTGGGAAAGGGAGTGCTGGTAAGTTGTATATTTGTAAGTTTGCTTTGCTTGTCAGTGTTTAATGCCTTTATTCTTATCTTGTTTTGTTCTTGTTTGTAGGTCGATCCCCGCTTGTGACGGAACGAGTTGTCGCGGCTGACGACACTCCGCTCGGGCCAAGGCGAAACGTCCCGACTCCGAGGTGCGGCCCTCGAGCGGTTCTAAGCGCCCCAAATCTGGCAGCGATGAGACGTCGAGAACTCCTTCTCTTAGAAAGGGGAAGGGAGTTGAGTCTCGCACGCTTGCGGCACCTGTGATGTCTGCCCCCCGGTCGAAGGACCGGACTTCGGAGGAGGAGCCCCCTCGTTCAGATACATTTGGTTGATCTTGCAGTGTTGTTATACTTGGTGTATTTGGATCTTCTTGTTTATCTTTGCATATTTTTATAGCCATTCCGCCTGTTGTCGCCCTTACTTGGGCCGAGTTGGTTTGTCCTTCCAAGGACTCTGTTGTTGGCGATGAGTGGGTACCCTTTTCTGCTGGAGGACCTCGTTTTTCGAAAGAGGTTAGCTTGACCACTCTCGAGGTGGGAGTTCATGTTTTCCAAAAGGTTATTCCTCCCGGAGATCGGAGGATTCGCCAGAGTGATCCCGAGAGTGCGCAGTCATGTGCTGAGGGTGCACTGTCGTGCCTTGCTCCTGTGAGTATTGTCCTTACTGCCTTATGCTTTGTATGTATGCTTGTCGTCGTTGCTACAACTTACTTGTTGTTGCTCCTTGTGTTATTCTTGTAGGTTGCCATTCAAATGGCCAACCTCTCCTCCTTTGTGATTGAACTCGCAGAGGAGAAGAAGGAATTTATGGAGAAGTGTGACATTGCCTGTCTCGAAGGTGAGCGTGCGGAGGAGAAAACACACATCTTGGGTTTGAAGATTGTTGACCTACAGGCGGAGAGTTCCTCCCGTCAGGCTCGGATTGTGGCACTCGAGTCTGATATTGTTTCCCTTCAGGCGAAGGCCGTTGCAGATAGCGCGGAGCATGATCTCGCCTTGCGAGCCATGGAGGAGAAGTCCCTTGCGGATGGAAAGGTTAGAGGCGTTGCGGAGTACAAGGCCTCCGAGTCTTATCATGCTGAAGTTCTAGCGGGTGCGGACGATGTGCTTTATGACTCCATTGAGGGTCTTATTGAGCAGGTATATGCTCTTTTCCGAACTTGCGCTTTGATCAGTTGGGTACGTACTCTGAGTTTGCCACTGGGCATGTGGCCGCCTTGAGACTTAGAGACGAGATTGTTGCCCCGCCTGTTGTGGCGGATCCCCCTATTGTTGAGGAGTATGTCCCTGTGCCTGTTTATGTCGATGCCCCCGAGGATGTCGAGGCTGACCCTCGTGAGTATGAGTTGGCGTTCAATGATGTTGGAGATGCGATTATTGTGGAGGGTACTACTCTTGGAGAGGTTGTTCCCAGGGCATGCGGAGATGCCGTTGTTGGTGGTGCTCCTAACGTGGCGTCAGGTTGAGTGTTTATTTTTACAAACTCTTTGTATATAGTTTTGGCTCCCCATGTTTGGGTTGAGTTGGGGTGTTATCCCATTGAACCCTTTATGTTTTATGTTTCTATGCTTTGACGTTGTCATATGAGACCTGTCATGAATGGTTTAGTAATGCATGGTAATATGGTAGTAATATTTCATACCTTTGTGTTTTGTGATTTTCCATGTGGTGTGGACTATAGAGTAGAGTTGAGACTCGTCCTCTTTTTGGATGTAGCATCCGTAGTTGTTGTTATTAGACATACGTCTTTGTATCGCGCGCCCCTCTTGGGTATACCAAGGAATGGCGAGATGAGTGTGTGTTGTACACATATGTTGTATGCTTGCTATATTCCATGAGTAGTAATGTGCAAGACTTAAGAGTGACGCTTAGCATTTGTGGGTAGTAATGCGTAAGGCCAATGTCCCGGTACTTGGCATTTGTGGGTAGTAATGCTGAAGTCCTTAGAGTGATCCTTGGTATTTATGGGTAGTAATGTACAATGTCGTTTTCCCGGTACTTGGCATTTGTAGGTAGTAATACCCAAGACCCATGTATACACGCGAGCGTGTCATATCAACGAGGCGAAACCTTAGTTTTTACCGTCTCTTAGTCCACTCTAGGGCGACGTTGTTACGAGACGTTACTTGTTAATTTGGTGAGTTTTTCCATCAGTTAGTTGGGAACTCCCCGCGTACCGTTGTTTCAAGGCGTTCTGTTGGCTAATCCAATTACTTGCCTTGCGATGCTAATACGCCTCCACTTTGTTAATCAAAGGGACGTGACAAAGGTCGTGTGATACGCCTTGTAATTTATTCCGTCTTTCGGACCATTCCGAAGCGACGTTGTAGCAAGACATGACTTACCAATTTTTGAATGTGTTTTGATCTGCTATTTGGGTACCCCCGCTATAGCGTTAAGGCGAGGTGTTCCTTGGCTAGTCCTTGTACTGACCTTGCGATGCTACTACACCTCGTCCTGGTTATTCCAGGGGGCTGTACAAGTTGTAGTTTTTTCCGTCTCTTGGTCCATTCCAAGGTGATGTTGTGGCAAGACACTACTTGCTTAGTTGGAGTGCTTTATTTCCGTTATTTTTTCACTGACAAGATAACATTTTACAAGACTCGACTTGTATGTTTGGTGAGATTTTCGCTGCATTGTGTACTAGGCTCCTGCCAGCGTAGAGTGTTGGTATGTAATAATGAACGTTACTTAAGGGTAGTAGTATGTTCTCATGGGGTTTCCCTCGTATAGAGGATGTCGTGCCATGTATATGTTTAGTAATCTATACTGGGTGTCTCGTTCCTCAGTAATATGTCATGGGGTTGCCCTCGTATAGAGGATGTCGCGCCATGCAAGTGATTAGTAATCTATACTGGCTGTCTCGTTCTTTAGCAAGATATCATGGGGTTGCCCTCGTATAGAGGATGTCGCGCCAGTTAATAGATGATCTCCTCTTGGTTGCTAAATCCAAGAAATGATTGTTGTAATCATGGGGTTGCCCCGAGCTGGGATGTCGCGCCATGTTACTTGTAGATAATCCTTGGAAAAATTTCAAGAATGTAGTTGTATAGAGTAGACATAATAAATGTCGTGGAAGAGAGCGTATCGCGAGCTCATTGTTGATGTCGAGTGTTGACATGTTGGTGGCGTATAATATAAGCCTCTTGTTGTATTAAGCGTTTGAGCTTGTAGTGTTGTTGCAAAGTTAATGCCTAGAGTCCACTACTTGGTGTTATTCCAGAGCAGGGATTATATGAAAGTAATGTACCTACGAAATACATTAACTTCATTAGATTCTTGCCGTATTTACAATGCTGGATAGATGGGGTCAACTGATCACCCATTTGTAAATATTCTACTAAAATCATAAACACTTAAAAAAGTAAAGCTTGAAAGTAGATGGAAGCATAAAGCTATGCGTATCGCAGTGATGTGGAAGGGATGTGATTGTCACCTCCCGACATGTTGTGATGAACACTGTCTGTTCACATTGTGTGATGGATACACACCACGCGGTGTTCCAAGGCCCCGAGGGCTATCATCTATTCAATATCCACTCGCAGAATGAGGCAGTCATTTGTGCTGTGACCCCAGGTGTTGTGGAATTTACACCAATGCGTGATGTAGGCTCCCTAGAAAACATTTGGTGTTTCCCTTGGGGAGGGTAGCTTGTTCTGCAGGATGCTCACCAATATCTCTTCGACCTATGTGTTCAGAGGAGTGAATGCATATACTGGGCCATCAAGTGTGCTCCTGCTTTCGTGTTGTTGAAAGAGTGCTCCTCCCTCACCTGCGGGTGGTTTGCTCTACCTGAGCTCCCGTTCACAAGTGACTGCTCTTTTGAGTTTCTCTTTGAGGTCACTCATTGACTGAGTGGTCCTCCAACCATACTCTCTTCCAAGTAGAAGGAAGGATCGCGCATTCGAGTTCATGAAGAACGCGTTGATCACTGCCTCCTTTGTTGCCTTTAGCAAAGCTGCATTCAGCGCGAAGCGCTTGAAGTATTCCAGAGTTGGTTCTCTTTCTTCTTGCCTGATGTCCCAAACACTTTGCAGTGTTGGGGCTTGTTGGTAGTTGGTTGGTCGTATAGGCGCAAAGAGTTGTTTAAGACGTACCTCTTCCACTTGCTTATCCTCTTCCTGTTCGGGAAAACCCTGTCTTATCATGGCGATGGAGAGTTGTTGTTTACGCCTTAGAGCGTTTACATAGCACTGTCGTGCTGCCGTTTGATCTCCTAGGATCTCTCCAACTCCATTCTTGGTTGGGAATTTCAGCTTCTGATGTGCCGTGGATGGCACTATCTCAAAGGGGTTTATGGTTGTTCTTCCGAGAATCCCATTATACGCCCCCAAGGTTTCGACCACAATAAAATTGACATTAATATCAAGCTTTTTCCATCCTTCTCCCAGTGTTACCGGGAGTGTGATCGTACCGAGTGGGTATGTTGCAGCTCCTGCGAAGCTTATGAGAGGGAATGTTCCGAGGCTCAAGTCTGACTTTGTACGACCAAGTTGTTCGATCACCTTGATGGTTAAGATGTCAGCGGAACTTCCTCCGTCAACGAGGATTCTCTTTACTTCGTAGTTCTCTATAGGCATGGTGATGACGAGTGCGTCGTCATGGGGGTATACGATGTGTCTCATGACTTCTTTAGAAAACATGATAACCATATCCTCTTCTTCCCCTCTTGGTCGTTTGCCGTATTTGGGATGCGTCTCTGCCTGTGAGGCGTAGACATTCCTTGAGTGCGAGCCTTGGCCCCCAGCAGCTGGTCCTCCGTGTATGACATTTATTTCACCCCTCTTGGGAGGAGGTGGGTTGTCATACACCTTCTCTTTTCCTTTGTTTTTCTTGGAGGTCTCTCCTTGGGTCTTTGTAAGGGTGTTTCCCCCCTGATATAACATGAATTTAAAGAATAAAATTGGCAAATTAAGTGAATTGAGTACCGAAAAGGCGTGATTAATTCCATGAGTTTAAATTCGTAACAGAACCCCCGAAC
Organism: Clarkia xantiana subsp. parviflora; assembly: GCA_036873135.1. Lineage (NCBI taxonomy): Eukaryota > Viridiplantae > Streptophyta > Magnoliopsida > Myrtales > Onagraceae > Clarkia > Clarkia xantiana. The sequence goes on from JAPTYO010000004.1 coordinate 37,867,112, forward strand.
TCGTATTTCTGATCGTAGACTGATTTAATACCTAGGTGTTGAATTAGTTATTCGCTTAGGTAATTTAGGATTCTAGTTAACCTTAATTAACTAGTGACGACTCTTTCAAAATGCACGTTTTCAAAACGTAATCGCCCTAGAGTTAGATTTAGGTCTGACAATTTGGCGACTCTGCTGGGGATAATTGAGGGTTCGGGCTCTTTATATTTACTTATTTGCCATGTTTTAGTTTTTTTTATATATATTTGACTTCGTTATTTTAACTTGGTTATTTTTGTGTGATTTCAGGTGGATTCGATTTTTTTTATGACTGATTAATTTTCTCTGTTGTGTTAGATATTACTTGAATTCACACACACCCACTTTAGTCTAATCTCCAAAACGCCTAAAACCCAGGGCGACTAGGAACCCCGGAGGTTTAGTACGGTACGACCGGAGCGGCTGGGCCGCCGGTACGGCTCGGAAAAACTCTACTCGCTTGTGAAGGTCTTATGATCCCTATGATGGGGTGAGGAAACCACCTTGTCGGGAACCTATCAGTGGAACCTACCTTGTAGAGCAAAGTCACACATTTTTTTTACCCCCCCTAAAATGATCCCTTTTTTTTTTAAAATGTTATCATACGACTGTTTGTATAGCTTTTATTTCTCATGCATTCATCTCATTGCATTTTTAAAAAAACTTCTTACCTAAATTTTCGTTCTAAATATGTGTTTCATGCGCATTATTTAAAAAACAAAACAAAAAAAAGACATCCAGGTAAGTTGTCACTCAAGATTAGCGCATCTTTCATACATTATTTTCAAAAAAATATTTTCATGAGAAATTTAACTCCCTTTTAGCTATTAGAGCTTCTAATTTTAAAATGCATTTTGTATACGTTATTTTCAGTAAAGACAAAAAAAACATTTATAGCTAAGTAGCTAGTCCCTTAGTTGTAGATTTTTATTTCTAAACATGTGTTTCAGATACATTGTTTAAAAAAAAAAAAAAAACCTTACCTAAATTTTTATTCTAAATATGCGTCTCATGCGCATTATTTAAAAAAAAATCTCAGGTAAGTTGTAATTTTGTTAGTGCGTTACGTATGCATTACTTAAAAAAAACATTTCTAGAAAATTTAATTTCTTTAGCTATTAGAGCTTCCTTTCAAACATGCATTTCATATGCATTTTTTTCTAAAAAAACCTCTTACATGAATTTTTATTTTTAACATGTGTTTTTTACGCATTATTTTTTAAAAAAAACTTTTCAGGTAAGTTGTAATTTTGGTTAGTGTATTGTATATGCATTGCTAAAAAAAACAAAACAAAAAAACAAAAACAAAAAAAAAACGAATTTTTTTTAGGAAAAATTGTAATTCCGCCTTAACTGTTAGAGCTTCTAATTTCGAACGTGCGTTCCATATGGATCATTTTTAAAAAAAAAACTTTTTAACTGAATTGTTTTATTTTTAATAATGCATCCAATATGCATTAATTTAAAAAAAAAAAAAACTTTTTAGATAAACCGTAAGCTCTCTTAGTTTTAGGGCTCTTTGTTTAAAAAACATTTTATCTGAATTTTTAATAAAAAAAAATGCATATCATATGCATTATTTTCGAAAAAACTTTCAGGTAAATTGTAATTTTTCTCAGTTGTAGAAATTTTATTTTTAAGTTTGCATCTTGTATTTATTTTTGTGCATCACATATGCATCCTTTAAAAAAAAAAAACTTTTCGTCCGATTCTTAATTTTGAGCAACCAAGATGCATTGTTTTTCTTCTCATTAAAAAAAAGATATTTTCAGATAACTTGTAAATTATCTTGACTGTAGAACTTTCATCTCAAGTATGCATCTCATGTGCATCGCATGTGCATTGTTTTAGGAAAACTAATATGTTGATAGATTGTACACATTCTTAGTCGTAGAACCTTTAGTTTCAAACATGTATTCCATGTGTTGTTTTCAAAACTACTTACCAGAATGTTTTATTTCAAGCATTTGTTTCATACGCATTATTTTTTTAAAAAACTGTAAGTTGAAAAATTCTGTTAGCTCATTCAATATGCATCATTTTCAAAAACACATTTTTACCTGATTTTTTTAAGCATGCATTCAATATGCATTATTCTTTTTTTTATAAAAAAATATTTCAGGTAAATTGTGAGTTTTTTTAGCTATAGAGCTTTCAAATTCACGCATGCATCTCAATTGCATTATTTTAAAAAGAATCCACATGAAATTTTCACTTTCAAAAATGCATTTCATATGCATCATTCGGGTAATATGTTGTTAGTTGTAACTTTCTTAACAGTAGAATTTTAACTTTCGAGCATGCATGAGCATTTAAAAAAAATAAAACTCAGTCATTCGTTCTTATCCAAGGTGTATTGCACTTTTTTGGCAAGATCGTCATTTCAACATTCGCATGAGCGAGCATTTAAAAAATGGGAGTTTTGATTCCTTTTTGAGAAAATAGTTTAACTGTGCAGTTGAGTGTTACTATTCGAGTTTAAACAAAGGACGAGAAAACCTTTTTGAAAAAACCTTGTTTTTAGGGTTAAAGGTCCTTTTGGTACCACATGTTTGCAAAAATTACACTGTTCATACCACTAGTATTTTTTCGTACCGAATTAGTACCATATGTTTCCAAACCTTACTGTTTTGGTACCTCCGTTAGGGTTCTGTAAAAAACAGCCGTTAAATGGCATGTGCCATGCACGTGACCAGCCCAAAACTTTCGATTTTGTTACAATTTAGTCCTTCTAATACATCCCTAACTTTTATTTTGTTCAATTTAGTCCTAAAACTTCAAAATCAAACCATTTTCCCAAATTGACCTAGCCGGACTTAGCCTAGGGCTAGGTCCGACCCTGGGTCGGGGTCGCCTGGGTCCTGCGACCATGACCCAGGGTCGGACCTAGCCCTAGGCTAGGTCCGGCTAGGTCAATTTGGGGAAATGGTTTGATTTTGAAGTTTTAGGACTAAATTGAACAAAATAAAAGTTAGGGATGTATTAGATGGACTAAATTGTAACAAAATTGAAAGTTTTGGGCTGGTCACGTGCATGGCACATGCCATTTAACGGCCGTTTTTTACGGAACCCAAGGTACCAAAACAGTAAGGTTTTGAAACATATGGTACCAATTCAGTACGAAAAAATACTAGTGGTATGAACAGTGTAATTTTTGCAAACATGTGGTACCAAAAGGACCTTTAACCCTTGTTTTTAAGAATCGGTCCTGCGTTCGAGCCAGATAGTGCACTCAGCAAACTTGGTAAACTCCATGATAGTGCAAAACACCATAGATCACAAATTTTGATTCTTTCTAAAAAGTAATCAAAATTAGGAAATGAATGACATTAGAGTTTTCAAAAAATCATGCATGATTTCTCATATTCTCTACACTGATTCTTCATCTTCTTCCCAAGTACCCTTGGTTAAGGTATCATGTACACATAAGTTATGCCGGCTAAATGGGGCAACAAAAAAGAACATGCAGTCATCCAGTCGCACAACGATAAATTGCACACTCGAAATATCTAACGCTGAGGTGCGTTAAATTGTACTTAATTTTTTCATTGAGATTTGAGTGTCCCTACTCTTTTGCAGGTCGAATAACCACTTCAACCAATGCCGCAACCATGTGAAACGTGAGCGCTTCAAAGAGTTTCTATGAAAAATTTCATCCACCATGTGTGAAATTCATACGCTTTCCAAGACGAGGTATACAACCGTTATGTGGCCAGGTTTAAACCATTCAGCGGTAACCATGGGGCATCTCCCATTGAGATCGGACATGTCAGGAGATGAGAAAATTTCAAGAGATCATCAAGAATCCTGTGAAGATTCAATGTGCCGATCAATGTAGCTTGACTCGATCAACTGAATCCTTTTCCGAAAAAAGTTCTGAAATTTTCAGTCTGCCACTAGGGGCATGTACTTTTCAGCAGGTGTACATACACAAGTTGTGGAGCAAGAGAATCAGGACATGCAGCAGGTCCAGTCGCATAACGAGCACATTGCCCACTAAAAAAATCCAACTCCCAGCTAGGATAATCATCCAAATCAAAACTCCTGAAGAGCACATCCCGTGTACGGCCCCTCGCTCGCCGGCCATTCTTATGCCAGCTATCGAATTTATCCCAGATACCTCGGACGATATATATGCCTAAGTTACCATTTGCGAACTATTGTGCCAAACTCAACACCATCCATGTGTGTTCGTTAATCAGGTCATTCATCCAGCATGCGACGAATTATGAACCAGTCAGATGTAGCCGTGGGGCATTCATGTTAAGATCAAGCATGGTTGAAGATAGAAGACATCCAGAGATTTTCCTATTAAAAAAGATCGAGAATCCATGAAGATCGACCGTGCTAATGAAATTCCCGCTAGGTTGAAAAAATAAAATTCCCGCTAGGTTGAAAACCTAGGCAAAAGTCAGGGAGAGGGGCATGATTGAAAACCCGCAGGGGCAATCATGGCAAAAGGTGAGATGGAAAAAGCAAAAAAAAGAGCAAAAAAAAACTCAGTTTTCTTAAGGGCCACAGCCGCCCTTTAATCGGCTACAGAAAAATAAAGAAAGCGTTCGTAAATCTTGTGAGAGCAATGAAGCAATAAAAGGGTCACAGTTGTTCCTAAATCAACTACAAATAAAAGGGTCACAGTCATCCCTAAAATGACTATAAATACAGGGCCACGACCACCCTTCAAATGGCTACAGATAAAGAGCGCTCCCGCAACATCAAAAGCGGAGAATAAGTGAAAGGGCCACAGCCACCCTCCAAACGGATAAAGATAAAAGAGTGACCCCGCGAATCCTGTGAGGGCGGGAAAATAAAAAGGGCCACAGTCGTCCCTAAAACGACTATAAAATAAAGGGCCACAGCCACCTTCCAAACGACTACAAATAAAAGAGTGACCCCGCGAATCTTGTAAGGGCGGAAAAATAAAAAAGGTCACAGTCGTCCCTAAAACGACTACAAAATAAAGGGCCACAGCCACCCTCCAAATGGCTACAGATCAAAGAGTGACCCCGCGAATCCTGTGAGGGCGGGAAAATAAAAAGGGCCACAGTCGTCCCTAAAACGACTACAAAATAAAGGGCAACAACCACCCTCCAAACGGCTACATATAAAGAGTATTCTCGTGAATCGTGTGAGGCCGGGAAATCATTTGAAAGGGCCACAGCCACCCTTAAAATGGCTACAAATCGAAAGAGCACTCCCGGAACATCGACGAAGGAAATAAATGAAAGGGCCACAGCCACCCTCCAAATGGCTACAAATCAAAAGAGCTCTCGTGACATTGAAGACGGTGAGGAAAGGGTCACAGCCACCCTCCAAATGGCTACAAATACTCTCGCATCGAGACGGGAAATAAAGTATGGGTCACAACCTCCGTTTAATCGGCTACCAAAAAAAAGAGCGCTTCCGTTAGGTTGAAAACCCGAAAGGGTAGCCTAGGCAAAATTAGGAAATGAGGGGCATGATAGCAAATTCAGAAATTGCAATCATGGCAAAAGGAGAGAAAATAAAATCCTGATGGAATAAAAACCCAAAGGGGCAATCCATGCAAAAATTAGGAAAACCGAGGGGCACGGTCTAAAATTTTGACCGTGGCAAAAGGAGAGAATATGAGAGATTAAAAAAAAATTAAATAAAAAAAAAGATCCCGCTAAGTTGTCGCGTCATGCGCAATTTAGACAAAAATTAGGGACATGCATTCAAGTCGTCACGCCACTAGAGGCATTTCTCCGACATATGCCACTAGAGGCTCTTCTCCAACAGATGCCACTAGAGGCTTTTCCTTGTCGCACGCCACTGGAGGCATCATCGATTGAGATTTTACTGTACGCCACTGGAGGCTTTTCCTTGTCGCACGCCACTGGAGGCATCGTCGATCGAGGTTTTTCTTTTCTGCACGCCACTGGAGGCTTTACTTTTCCGCACGCCACTGGAGGCTTTACTTTTCCGCACGCCACTGGAGGCTTTACTTTTCCGCACGCCACTGGAGGCTTTACTTTTCTGCACGCCACTGGAGGCTTTACTTTCCCGCACGCCACTGGAGGCTTTACTTTTCTGCACGCCACTGGAGGCTTTACTTTCCCGCACGCCACTGGAGGCTCTACTTTTCTGCACGCCACTGGAGGCTTTACTTTCCCGCACGCCACTGGAGGCTTTACTTTTCTGCACGCCACTGGAGGCTTTACTTTCCCGCACGCCACTTGAGGCTCTACTACTTTTCTGCACGCCACTGGAGGCTTTACTTTCCCGCACGCCACTGGAGGCTTTACTTTTCTGCACGCCACTGGAGGCTTTACTTTCCCGCACGCCACTGGAGGCTCTACTTTTCTGCACGCCACTGGAGGCTTTACTTTCCCGCACGCCACTGGAGGCTTTACTTTTCTGCACGCCACTGGAGGCTTTACTTTCCCGCACGCCACTTGAGGCTCTACTTTTCTGCACGCCACTGGAGGCTTTACTTTCCCGCACGCCACTGGAGGCTTTACTTTCCCGCACGCCACTGGAGGCTTTACTTTCCGCATCGCCACTGGAGGCTTTTCTTTGTCGCACGCCACTGGAGGCATCGTCGATCGAGGTCTTTACTTTCTGCATCGCTAACGGAGGCACCGCCAACAGGGGCACCGCCGACCGAGGCTTTACTTATCCGCACCGCCACTGGAGGCTTTACTTTCTGCATCGCTAATGGAGGCACCGCCAACAGGCGTCCCGCCTACAGAGGTTTTATCTTTCCGCACTAGAATAAGCATATGAGCCACCTTGAAGACTTTGAAGAATTGGAAGAGAATATACTTTCTGGTCAAAATCAGTGTTTCCTCGTCTTTGGACAAACCCCTTCGAACACGTTCTACGGGAGTCCGTCCAAAGAGGGGCAAACTGTAAACACTCGATTTTGACCCGGACGTAACGACGTTACACATGATACGTCAAATTCCGGACGCGTCAAGCCACAAAGTCTCCAAAGATTCTCAAGGGCACATTAGGAAAATTATTATAAAATATATTTTAAATTATTTCGAATTTATTTAATATTTTCAGAATATTTAAAAAAAATATATATAATAATTAGTTTTTTTTATTTTAGAAAATTATCTGAAAGATATTTATCTCCAGATATTATTTTTATTCAAAAAAATAATTATCTGTAAAGATAAATATCCTTAGGAATATTCTCTAGAATAATTATCTGTTAGCATTTTTTATTTGAATTTTATCTGTAATCTAGACTAGGTTTTTAGTATAAATAGGGGTCTAGGTTTACATTGTAACACACAGAGAAAAACACCAAAAAGAAGCAATAATACACTATTTTCGGGTTCTGTGCGATTTTTGTCTTCTAGTGAATTAGTTTTTTTTTTTTTTCTCTTTTGCACAGCCTTCATCCCCGCCGTCCAGCACCCCCGCCGGTGGCCCTGGCAGTGGCCCTGCCGGTGGCCACGCCGCCTGAAACCCGGCCACCCCTGCCCGACGACCGCCTCCCGCCGGCGACCCCTCTCTCTCTCTCTCTCTCTCTCTCTCTCTCTCTCTCTCTCTCTCTCTCTCTCTCTCTCTCTCTCTCTCTCACTCTCACTCTCTCTCTCTCTCTTCCCCTCTTCAGCCAGCCCCTCCGTCGACCACCAGAACCGCCCTTACCGACCAGCCCCGACCACGACCGTGCCAACCCACCTCGTCGCTGCGCTGTGAAGCCATCGACAGCATCGGGCAACCTCCGCCGGTGGTCACGCCAAAGCTTTTGGCCAGATCTACTATGTCGCCCATTCCGCCGGAGTTCCTGCGCCACAGGTCGGCCACCACCACTGACCGGACTGGTGCCCCACCTGGCTCGGGTCGACCGCCCCTCCCGCCTTGCTGCTCGCCTGAGTCGCCATCAACACCACCCGCCTGACAGGTGAGTCCCGCTCCAGCTCTCTTCTTTTTTGTTTTTTTTGTTTTTTGTTTTTTTAATTAATTAATTAATTAATACTATTATTTTTATTTTTATTTTCTGTTATTATTATTACTATTATTATTATCATTATTATTACTATACATATTAATTAGCTAGTCTAGATCTAAATTAATTAGATAGCATTTTTTAATAAGTGTATGTGTATGACATGTAAATATTAAATTGTATCATGTTTTTGAACATGCTTAGTTTTGTTAAGAGTTTTAGATGCTTAATAGTTTTTTTTTTTAGTTTCTAAACTTAGGTTAATGATCGATAATATTTTTTTTACATATATTAAGTTTAATTAAATTTTGACGTCGTTAGATTAATCTGATATAACATGAATTTAAAGAATAAAATTGGCAAATTAAGTGAATTAAGTACCGAAATGACGTGATTAATTCCATGAGTTTTAATTCGTAACAGAACCCCCGAACTCGTATTTCTGATCGTAGACTGATTTAATACCTAGGTGTTTAATTAGTGATTCACTTAGGTAATTTAAGATTCTAGTTAACCTTAATTAACTAGTGGCGACTCTTTCAAAATCCACGTTTTCAAAACGTAATCGCCCTAAAGTTAGATTTAGGTCTGACACTCGCCCCGCTGAATGATGTTGTTTATGTTAGGCTGAAGCAGTTGTCAGTGTCGTGTCTCTTAACCTCGTGGTTTTCCCACCACTTGTCATTTTCCTTTCCCAAGGGGCCCTTTCGCCAATTGTTTATTTCCCTCCATAGATAAGTTTCCTTCATCTCTTTTAGGATTGCTGACATAGGGGCGTTTAGTGGAATGAGGTTCGTGGTGTTGACCTCCCTTGGTTTTTGGAAACCGTCCTGGACGGGACGCTTAGGCTGTGGTTGCCACTGCTTTTGTTGCTGGTTTCCCTGGGGTTGTTTTGCCTGCGAGGCCTTGTTGGCATTGTCTTTGTTGTGCTCAACGTTCAGCTTTGCCCTTGCATTGTTCATGAACCTTTCTAGGTCCACGTACTCCTTCACGCGCGAGGCTAAGTCCTCCAGAGTTTCAGCCGGGCGTTTGGACATCTTTTCCCCCACGGAGAAACCTAAGTGACCCAGGTTCCTTATGAATGCCTTGATTATTTCGTCTTCAGACAAGTTCGTCTGAATTTCAGCAATGTTATGATTAAAACGGATGTAATAATCAGCCAAGGATTCATCATATTGTTGATTCACATCATCTAATACGCTGGAGTCTTTGAGCAGACTTCTTTCACCCATGTACCTCTGGATAAAATTTCCCTTGAAGTATGTCCAGGAGGTCACGCTTTCCTTTGGAAGTGACAAAAACCAATGTGCTGCTGAACCTATTAAGGTTTGCAGGAACGTAACCGCCACATGGTCTGAGTTTGTAGTTTTTCCCAGCAACGAAGCCTCGTGCTGCTGCACGTGCTCTATGGGATCACCTTTTCCAGAGTATCTCTCAATTCGTATGTTGTTTAGGATTCCCGGAACCCGTTCATACAACATCTCCTTGGCGAAGGGGTGACTTGCGCTATCTGTTAAGACGTGCATTGGTCTGGTCTTTTTCTGCTTTAGCTTTTGCTCAATGAGCGCCTCCAAAGTCTTAGCGTTTAACCCTGTGAGGGGAACGTTGTCATTTTTCTCAGGTATTCCCCAAACATTGTTTGGATTTCTTTGTTGGTATTGAGAGGCCTCCATGCCTTGTCTTTCATTCAGGTTACTTGGCTGCTTCCATGATTCAGCCGGGTATGGCCTTTCATAGTAAGTTGCATCAGAGTGGGATCCTTGAGGTCCTATACAATAGTATTGAGGGTTGGCAGCTGGGGGCTGTCTTTCCTATTGCCTTGGAGCTTCTCTTCGGGCTGTTTCATGAGACACTGCTTCCCCTGCAGGATATGCTTGAGCAGGTGGTGGTGGTGGTGGGGGAGGTGGTGGAGACGTGTAGCCTTGATTTCTTAGAGTATCCCTGAAGGCCAGGAGTTCCTCTAGTTCTTGCATCATTGCGGGAGTTACGGTTGGGGCAGCTTGTGCGTCTTGTGTGTCTGTATCCTGAGGTTGTTGGTTATTAGCCGGCATTCCGAAAGGTTGTTCCTCTTCCGTGTGCGCTCTTCGCTCCAAACCCGGTGGGGGTTCATTGGTTTGAGCTGTATGCTCTGTCTGAGCATTGGAAGATTCCTCCAAGGAAGCTGTGGATATAGCCTCCGGGATATCCTCAGGAACTGGATTTTTCCTCTTGGATTGTGCCCTGCTGGGCTTTCCTGTAGTGTTTCTTCTCTTTGCCATTTAGCTATTGCTGGTAAGCGAGTGCTTGTTCGTTCGAGTCTCACGGACGGTGCCAAAATGTTGGGACCCGAACTAGATGGAATGTCGGATCCTGGTGTTGATTCGAGAAGATACCTCGGGTTGCTCACTTGCCGGGTCTTCGCACGTGTCGGGGCTCGTGCGTCTCCGTATACCTGCAAGAGGGGCAGTATCGCACACCACGCAGGGGGGGTGGAGTGCGATGAACCCTCTCTGAAGCTTAAGTCAGGTATTTTAGAGAGAGAAAGTAAGAGAGAGGTCAGAGCTTCCGCCGTCAACTTAGTCGTAAAATGGGAGAGTGGAGTCCCTTAAATAGGATTTTTCCAACTCGAACCCGGTTTTGAACGGTCCAACGCCGGTTTCATGTAAAGTATGAACCGGGCGTAGACGGGAGTAAAGCTAACATCGGGAGGGTCTGCACGTGTAGTGTTTGCGTAGGGGTTTGTACATCACCAAGAGGAGTAATTCAGACCGTCTCGGAGTATTGCGAAAATCCTGGGAGGTCCGGGGTGTCGAGACAATCCGGACGCGGTGCTCATCCGGGGCGCGTACGCGCGTGCCCCGGACTTTTTACTACTCGCGGGTGAATAATTCGAGACCGTTTGGTGGGTTTGACACGTAAACGAAGTCCGAATAATATAAAATGAACCCGAATTGGACATATACCCATCAGGGTTTATGGTTGTGCCCCAGTATTCCATTATACCCTCCAAGTTCCTCCACCACCACGAATGTCACCTTTAACTGTAGATGCTGCCACCCTTCTCCCAATGTCACTGGAAGGGTGATTATTCCAAGTGGATACATAGTGGTTCCTGCAAAGCTAACGAGCGGAAAATTTAAAGGTTTGTGGCCCCGCTTGCTTTTTCCGAGCGCTTCTAGAACATTGACGTGAAGGATGTCCGTAGAACTGCCTCAATCCACGAGGATTCGCCTTATGTCATAGTTTACGATGTCCATTGTTATTACAAGCGCGTCGTCATGTGGGTGCACTACGTCCTTTAAGTCCTCATTTGAGAAGCTTATCGTCATGTCTTCCTCTGGTCTCGGACGCTTCCCGTATGTAGTCATTTCCTCAACTTGTGCCGCATAGACCTCTCTAGCGTTCGAGGACCCGCCTCGTGGATAACATTGATTGTTCCACGCTTGTTTAGTGGAAGAGGAGGATGAAGGTCCTCCATTTTCTCCTTTCTTTTTCCTTTTGAAGGAGGTCTTGGTGGTGGGCTTATTTCCCTTTTTCGACCGTCATTGACAAAATTAATTAAATTCCCCTGCTACAGGTGATCCTCGATTTTCCTTTGCAAAGTATGAAAATTATCTGTATGGTGACCCCATGCATCGTGGTATTCACGCCATTGTTCCACATTATTGCCCATTCTTCCCTATCACTTTGTTGTCGGAGGGGACCACAGTTTCAATATCTTCATTTCTTGTAAGATAACCGATGGTTCCCTCGTAAGTGGAGTAAAGAAAATGTTATGTACTCCATGTGGTCTCATTGGTTCAGCAATTCTTGGTCCCCCTTGAGGTCTCCAATCTTGTCTACGTGGTCCTTGTGGTGCTGGGGGTGGCTTCCCCTTTCCCTCTTTACCCATGTCTGGAGTCGGGGATTCGTTGTTCTTCTTTGAATTCTGATTTGATCGAGATCGTTCCAAGTCAATGTACGCCTTAACTCGCTTAGCCAACTCTCGTAGAGATTGGATTGGTAGTACCTCCACATTGTCAGCCAAGGATGCCCCCTGCCGACCTAAGTTACGCACAAATGCACGTACAATTTCTCCTTCCGAGAGCTCTATGGCGATGTCCGATATGTTTTGATTGAAGCGTGTATAGTAGCTTGCCAAAGACTCATCAAAGTCATGCTTCACATCATCCAGTGCAGATTCACCCTTTAGAAGTTGTCATTCACCCGAGTATTATTGGATGAACTTTTTCTTTAGACCCGCCCATGAAGAGACCGATGCATGTGGTAGGCCAAAGAACCAATATGAAGCGTTACCCGATAGCGTTGATGGGAATAAGAGTGCGAAATGGCTCTCTTCTGCGGTTCTTCCTAGCAAGGACGACTCGTGCCTTTAGATGTGTTGTATCAGATCACCTCTTCCCTCGTAGTCCGAGATAGGACGTGGTGACACATTCGGTGGGATGATGAATTGCAGCAATTCATGAGCGAAAGGGTGTGTTGCCCTGTCCCTAAACTTGTGCACTGCACGACCTTTGAACTCATTTATCTTCTTTGATATAAGCTCTTCAATCTCTTCTTTTGTCAAGTTGACCACAGTTGTGCTCGGCTGTGCAGTCGGTTGTGCTCTCGCATGCCCCTGAGTGGGGTGTGTTTGGTAGGTGGCGTTCCTTCGTGGAGATACACGATAACGGGGCTGCTCCTGCCTTGGATGCGCTCGTAAGCGTTCTCTTCTATCCAACATGTCATCCAAGGTTGTGAGTAGCTCTGGGGTGATGTCGATTCCTTGGGGATTGACTCTTTCTAGTCCACTACCGGCCGGCGGCGATGGTTGTGGTTCCTGGTTGATCGCCGATTGCGGAGCCCTGTTGCTATGTGAAGGGTTACTCGAAGAGTGTTGGTCCTCATGGAGCGATTGATGTCCATCACTTGTTTCTCGTTGCCCCATATTGGTATGTACCTAACGACTTACTGTAGGCACTTGTATGTTGACGCCCCCCCCCCTTTGGCCTCCCGTCCTGCTCTTGCTCGTTGCCATCGAGCGGAGATAGTAGGCTACGTGTTTCTTGCACGAATTCAGCTGACAATGCCAAATGTTTGATCACGTTCTTCGTGATCGTTCTTGTCTTGAGTCTCCACCCTCATTTCTCCTTCCGTACCTGCAAAAGGGGCACCAGGGGTGTTCCTGGTAAGCCCACTCCGATGCCTAAATGAGATATATGTTCTAGAGAGAGAAAGTGTGAGCTAGAGAGATCAAGATTACATTCAAATGATGGGAGGAGAGCTCTACTTATAGAGTTCATTGAAGGCTATTCCGGTTTCGGAGAATTCAAGTCCGGAATAGCAATTGTTATGGGTAAAAACTGGGAATAAGGCGGGTTTATCCCTTATTTTGCAACAGGTGGGCCCACATGGTTCACGGGTGTTTCGAGATGGCCTCTAATGGCGTGCTCTGGATGAATGTTCGTTCGGGGCTTGTAGTCCGGGTGAGTGGGGTACCCGAGTAGAGCCACCACTCGAGGTGTTTTTTGGTCTAAGTGTCGGGTTCGAACGAGCCTTTTGGTCGTACCTTGGGTTTCAGGATGTCCGATGTCAAAGTTTTGGTTTACAACCGACTATGAATCGATACTGTCTCGATATCGAGTCTAGTTAACAATCGTTTGGGCGTATAGCCAACACTACGGAGGTTCCATCAAGATGTTTGCTCTGATTAATAATATGCTTGTTGCACGAAGAGAACACTAATGTCGAGTTAATACGCAAGATTTAAAATGTTAGATATGGAAATTATGCCAAAGCTCGAGTCTTCTCGAAGACTGAGATATACAAGTTTAATTTGATTGAAAAAAAAACTCTAGCTGTCCGAAAGCATGGATTATCATTTTTGTAATAAAAAAAATCACTTACTAGAAAATACATATTTGGAGTCCACATTTAGGTTAAATGAATTAAAAGATTTTGAATATTATATGTTTGATTGATTTTAGTACGAATTATAGCTGGACTCAAGTGTCACGGGCCTGGAATTTTCCTAACACTCCCCAACCCGTGCGGCCTTAGGATCCACTCCTAAGTCAGCCTTTTCCTAGAAAAACTAATATGGGAAGAGTAGGAAGTGGAGAGAAGCTTTTGGAACTCAAGTGCTCTTGGATTTTTTGGATGATTTATAAATGAGAGGACTCCCCCTTTTATAGGCTCCTAAATGGGTCATCTTCCAACTACCCACATTTATTACAAGAGTCTCAACCACCTCATAAATGATATCTAGGAATTCTACCTATTTCTAGAGAATTCTACCTATTACTAGAGATATCTACAAGTGTGTGGAGTCTTCTAGAATCTTCTAGAACCGCACGCATCCCAAGACTCCTTGATATAAATTCCCGACTTATAAACGAAGCTCGAAGTGTCACGGAAAAGTCTTAATTCATCATGTAAACTCCAATTTCGTGACATTCTCCCCCACCTAGTCAAGCGACGTACTCGTCGTGTCCACCGCATGGAAAGCCTCGATCTCCTTCGGGATTTCTTCCACTTGACCTTCACCATCGTTCATCTTTAAAGCCGCAAGGTAAGTGTGCTCTCCTTTACGGATCCCCTTCTTGAGTTGCATGGCCGACAAGGTTTGCTTGTCATCTCCCTTTGAGCGCTTGATCGGCACAATGCATTGACACCTCGCATCCAATATGCAAATACAATCCGCAAAAGGAACTATCATAGCATCGATCCGATCAAGGAAGTCCATCCCGATAACGAAGTCATAATCATCGAGATGAACTACCTCCACCTTTTCTTTGCCACTCCATTGGCCCATTTTTAGGCTTACCTCGCGAGCAACACCGCATGCCGGGACTTCCTCCGAATTCACCGTCTTAAGCCGCACATTCGTCTTCTCCAAGTGAATATTCAGCTCCTTTGCGACCTCCTCGGACATATAGAGGTTGGAAGCAACCGTGTCGACAAGTGCACTCATCTTCTTGCCGGCGACCTCTACCTCCGCGAACATTAGGTCATTCGCCTTGGTTTTCTTTTTTTGGATTGAACTAAGGATCCGTAGCGAACCCAACCGTGTTTCCTCATCCTCCGCCCCATTCGAAGTCACGAGAGCTGCGAGTTTCTCCCGTTTTGGGCAATCCCGAGCCAAGTGAGGTCCCTTGCACAAGAAGCACTCAACCGGGCCACGATCCTTCCACCTCGATCCACCTTTGTCTTTGGAGAACGACTTAGTGAAACTTCCGCCATCGAACTTCCCTCCATCGGACTTGTGGAATTTCCCTCCAATGGAATGGTGAGGTTTACCACGATCTCCCCCACCATTTGACTTGGACTTCTTCGTCCGAAATTCGTGTAGCGACTCGCCCGTCACCATGGCTTTCTCTAAATTCTCCACGCCACGACGCTCCAACTCTGTTTTTGCCCATGGTTTGAGACCATCCATGAACTGAAAGAACGCCTCGCTTTGGGTTATGGAAGGAATTTGAAGCATCAACTCCGTGAATCGCCGCACGTACTCACGAAGTTCCCCTTTGTGCTCAAGTCGACGAAGCTTTCCCCGCCCCTCATTTTCAGCATACTCCGGATAGAATTGTTTGTGAAATTCTACCTTGAACTCTTCCCAAGTTTGGATCTCTTCTCCTAGTCGGTTGTCCTGCCTACGACGCCACCAAACTAAAGCATTATCTTGCAAATAAGAGAAGATCATACCAAGGCGAGACATATCATCATCTACTCCCGTGACTCGGAAGTAGTTCTCCATGCTGAATAGAAAGTTGTCCACATCCTTAGCCACTCGAGACCCCTTGAACTTGTCCGGTCGGAGGACATCCGGACGTGGACTGTGCTGCACCGTGTCTGCCCCTTCGACGCGTGTTCTCCGCACCCTATTTAGCTCCTTCTTGAGTTCATCCACCTCTGCTCGCAGCCCCACGAGCTCCTTCATCTCCTCTTTGATGGTCGTGATGGCAGCTTCAAGTGAGTCGTCCCGCTTGTGGAGATCGTCGGTTGCACGGACAAGAGCTTCCTGCACTCCCTCGTGAAGTTCCTCCATTCCAGAACGAAGCTCGTCCACACTGTTGGACGCGTCCTCGGCCTTCCCTTGGACATCCACTACGACGTTCTGCAGCTTCACGAGACGTTGCTCCATTACCGCAAACTGGTCCCTCGAACTCTCCCGGGCCTTCTTCGACTTCACCACTTCAGCATTCCCCACCTCCGACTGGTTGTTGGAAGCCATCGATTGGATTAACCTTGCTCTGATACCACTTGTCACGGGCCTGTAATTTTCCTAACACTCTCTAACCCGTGCGGCCTTAGGATCCACTCCTAAGTCAGTGTTTTCCTAGAAAAACTAATATGAGAAGAGTAGGAAGCGGAGATAAGCTTTTGGAACTCAAGTGCTCTTGGATTTCTTGGATGATTTACAAATGAGAGGACTCCCCCTTTTATAGGCTCCTAAAGGGACCATTTTCCAACTACCCACATTTATTACAAGAGTCCCAACCACCTCATAAATGCTATCTAGGATTTTCTAGAGAATTCTACCTATTACTAGAGAATTGTACCTATTACTAGAGATATCTACAAGTGTGTTGAGTCTTCTAGAATCTTTTAGAACCGCACGCATCCCATGACTCCTCGATATAAATTCCCAACTTATAAACGAAGCTCGAAGTGTTACGGAAAAGTCTTAATTCATCATGTAAATGTAAACTCCAAATCCGTGACACAAGACTGATTTATTTAAAAAAAAAAAAAACTGATCTATTCACAAAATCATTATCAATCAATCAATCAACAAATATAAATAGACAAATTAAATTAAATAAAGAGGAGCAGAAAAAAAATATTTTCTTGACTTCGAAGCGAGAGAAAACCAACTGGAAAGTTATATTGTTATCCAAATGAGACAGTCACTAACTAGCTCAATGAGTCCGATCGATACGATATCACCCCCACCCACCAAGAAGACGACGAACGCATCAGGAGGCCTATTTCCTCTCTCCTCTCCTTAAGACTTCCTTTGACTACTGCTGTAGAAAGTAGTGCCTCTGTAGCTCCGCTGTGCACTGTGCGGTATAGGTTTGGTGGTGGTGCTGCTGGTGGTTCTCTTTTCCAAAAAGTCCTCATGCCTTTTCAACTAACCTGAAGAGAAATCAGATCGCCACCCGCTCGAATCAGGAAAAAGGTAATATCTCAAACGGACTATTTTTCAGCAGTTCCTCCGATTCTCCCTCTTGAATTTGTCCGTTTTTGAATTCACGAGTTCTAGGTCTAGATCTGCAATGTACGGCATCTCTAGCGAATCTTGATTCTGCCTGCATTGTGAATTTGAGTGGCAATAGCAGTTGGTTTCGGTTCAGAGGTGTGACTTGATGCTTGGATTGATGATTTTTCTGTAGGGCCCTTAAAATGGAGAGTTTGCAGGCTTCTAGTCGGTTTAGGCGACTTCCGCGTCATTCCAGCAGTGTTGGAGCTTCGGCTCATCCCAAGCTTGACTCGCTGGTTAGTATTTGATTCTTCATGCAACTTCAAGCTTGCATTAGAGAAGGATCATGTTGGTCGACTGACGTCGAGTTTGAACTGCTCATTGAAGTATTTGCTGATTAACTTTGAGTTGATTTTCCACCTAGATGTAAAATTTGAGAATCTCATAAGATACGATGAAATAGCTGTCAGTTGATTGCAGGTTCTGCCTTGCCCGGATAGTTTTTGATATTTTGCCAGTGATTATTAGTTGATGGTTCATGGTAAACCAATGATATATAAGAAATGTGGCTTAAGAAGTGTTAGAACTCTCTGATCAGTTTGTTTAATTAGTTTCAATAATCATGTATAATATTCCATGTAACAACCATCAGTTGCTGTAAGTTGTTCCTCATTAGTATGTCTGTTTACTTGAGAAACTATTCCGAGCATTCTATCCACTTTTG
This sequence comes from Clarkia xantiana subsp. parviflora, assembly GCA_036873135.1. Classification (NCBI taxonomy): domain Eukaryota; kingdom Viridiplantae; phylum Streptophyta; class Magnoliopsida; order Myrtales; family Onagraceae; genus Clarkia; species Clarkia xantiana. The sequence continues at coordinate 37,884,944 of JAPTYO010000004.1, forward strand.
AATTTTTTACCTGTGGACTAAGGTCAAGCCAAAAGTTATTAGCTGGAACTTGCTTGCATAAGAACTGCCGTGAAGTTTCCAAGGAAAACAAAAAAATACATAGGAGATGCACTTTTCATAGTCCTCCACTTATGATAGTGGACATGATTCAGAATGTGCGATATCATATATATAAATATAAACGGCAGAAAGAGAAACAAATAGACGCGATAATAGTTACTAGACTGTCTATTTGTAGGGTTGTTAAAAAAAAAGACTGTCTATTTGTAGCCTCTAAAAACTAGCCTCCTCTAAACCCTGCAATTTGCGACTTGCGTACTTTTAGGCCATTTCTTATGCACTTGTTTTCATAAGTGACCTCAAAATAGCTATGGTTATGTATGTTTGCTTTCATTTATCGAGCAATTTTGTGAGTATTTCTTGTTCCAAAACCATGGTACATGCATCGTAATTATTAGTGCTGAAAAGTAGAAGTGCGTGGAGCTCTAATATGTATGTAATTGTGAAGAAATCTTAGTCTTTTTTTATGTCTAGAAAACATGGAGTTTCTTTTTGCCTAATGAGTTGTTGCTATGCTAGTGTTTCTTTCCTACAATATATGCATATTTACTATGTGTTCAGTCACTGCTATGCCACTACGTGGAAATTGATCATTGTATTTTATGTGAGTTGCTGAATATCACAAAATCAGGAACATTGCTGATAAAACTGACTTATATAATTATAATGTCAGCTCGATGAAAATTTGGAGCAGTGGCCGCATCTGAATGAACTTGTGCAATGCTATAGAACAGATTGGGTCAAAGATGAAAACAAGTATGGGCATTATGACGCCATTGGTCCAGTTTCCTTTCAGAATCAAATATTCGAAGGGCCTGATACTGACATTGAGACAGGTAATCCCATAACTTTTGCAACTTAGGAGGCTTGGTGATATCCTTCTTAGAAGTTTGATTACTTCCATTTCCTTGATAATCAAGTAGGTTATCTGCATGAGCTCACTTCAGTTCTTCTCATGGTGTGCCTCTTGCAATATATCCCGACTTATACACTGTTGCACCAAATAAATTTTGCTTTTTCATTTCAATCCACGTACAGAAATACGACTTGCTACTGCAAGGCAAGCAAAGGCAGAGGATGCTACTGATGATGACATCCCAAGTACTTCGGGAAGGCAATTTACAGACAACACCTCATCTGTCATGAAGGTCTGCCACACTCTGCTTGTTTTAATTTAAAAAAAGCTGCATCATGGCATCCTTCTGTTCCTAAATTGAAATTGTTTAGCACGTCTCATGGTTTATACTGGATTGTAACGCTCTAGTTTCTGCAGCATTTTGGTCTATCTCCACTCCCTGCTTATGAGCCATCCTTTGATTGGCAAAATGAGAGGTCAATGATATATGGTCAGAGGATTCCAGATTCGCAGATGACACACTATGGCAGGTTATATATCTAATCGCATAGTTCAAGAACCTTAAATGAACTCTTCTTTTTATGCATAATCTCTCTTGATTTCAGTGGATTGAAGATATCTGTCAAAGTTCTATCCTTATCATTTCAAGCAGGACTAGTTGGTGGGTGGATTCTATAACTATTTATCATTCATAGGTGTTGCGCTGGTTTTACTGCCCTGTACTACATGCTACTGTCATGCAATGCCTCTTTCCTTTATATCTGATTTTATTTCTTTCTTCCTATGTTAGAGCCCTTTCATGGGACAATATGCCTTTATAACAGGGAGAGAAGAGAAAAGTTGTCGGAAGATTTCTATTTCCGTATACAACCAACTGATTCTCAGGATGTAAGTGCATATTAACACTGAATTTTGCAATTGTAGAGCCTTTTTGGATTCATTAACAAGGATATACACTTTTCTCCAACATGCAGGGTAATGTTTCGTGTGACCCACGTGGGATTTTTTTTCTAGATGCACCATCTGCATCAGTTTGTTTGTTAATCCAACTGGAGAAATCTGCCACAGAAGAAGGGGGAGTTACTTCTTCTGTTTATTCGAGGAAAGAGCCAGTAAGCTCCCAATTCTATATTTGATCCTATGCCCCGTATCTAATAGGAAATTGCTGAAGTTAACTGTGTTATTCATCATATTTTCATAAAGTCACCATTTTGTGTCCTTTTTGTTGTTGTGCTTACTGTTTTAAATTTCAGCTGCTTTCTTTGGTCCCTGGTCCATTTTTAAGCGGCCCTATTGACCAATGTAGTAAATTTAAGTAAAGACGTTCTTCCTCACATATTCGTCATCTCCAATATGAAAGGCATCTAACCTTGTAAAAAGCAGGAAGCTAAGTTCGCCACCTCGTAGGATGCTCTTTCCTCTTGCCTTAGTTTTTTTCTTGTGACTAGCTTTTAATTTAAACCAGAAAGTTGAGAACTTTGATGTCCACAACTGTTTCTCCTGATTCATGAAGAATTTTAGATAACATGCCCAGCTTTGCAAATTGTTCCGAAAGATAAGTGAATGGTCTAGCCAGTAATGAAACTAAAAGGTGTCCAATGCTTGTTGGCATGCATCCTTTAGTAGATATTTAATAACTTCGAGTGCGGTCTATGAAATTTTTGGCCGAATTAGTCATGGACTGGATATACAATTTAAAATGATATTACTTTTAGAATAACATTATTCGAAGGTAGGGGCTGACACCTATTACACCTTGCGAAAAACTAAAAATAAAATAAAATCATTTGAAGAACTAGAAAAATATAAGGAGATGATTTTTTTTATCTGGGAACTAAAAGTACTCTTATGACCAGTGAAGACATGAACATTGGACTGAACTGTTTTGAAGTTGACTTAATAAGGATATCCATGCTTTGGTTTCTTGTAGGGACACTTGACTGAGAGAGAGAGGCAGAAACTGCAGGTGTGGTCGCGGATCATGCCTTACAGAGAGTCATTTGCTTGGGCTATTGTTCCACTGTTTGATAACAGCATTGGTGTAGCATCAGTTGGCCCTACTTCTCCAAGCAGTCCTCTTGCACCAATTGTTTCTGGGTTAAGCTCCCATGATGGTGCTCTTGAACCAGTTGCAAGAATAACATTGCATGGCAAGATGGGTTATTCAAGTGGAAGTTCTGTTGTGGTTGAACTATCAAATCTGAACAAAGTGAAAGAGAGCTACACTGAGGATTCACTTCAGGTAGACCATTGGTTCTGTCCTTATCAGGTTTAATTTTCCCAGACATGGTTTTCATGTGGAAGTGGAACAGTTATCAGAAAACCTTACCGAGTGTTACCTTTTCAAATGTTGTCCCTTTGCTTTTCTTTATGTAGGATCCCAAGCGAAAGGTTCATAAACCAGTCAGAGGTGTTCTGAGGCTGGAAATTGAGAAACATCAGACTAATCCAGTTGACTTTGAAAATGCATCAGAAAATGGAAGTGTAACCAATGATTCCATTGACCCTGGAGATAATATTTCCTCATTTTCAAAATGCCCTAGTAATGGTTCTGATGGCCCTCGGAGTGGTAGCATTAAGTTACATTCCAATGATGGAAAGGACATGTCTGAAAATAGATCCTTCGCAGAAGGAACTTCAGATCTCAACGCTAGTGATGTAAGTAGAGTATACCTGTTTTTCTATAGTGACAAATATAATCCATAAGAAGCAACCAAATTCCTGACGGTGATTCTTGATCTGCTTTCAGTGCATCTAAAACATTTCATTATGAATTTAACTTGCTTGGTGATTGACATTTTGGAATCCAATATTTTATACCATATCAAAGTTTGTTAGAAAAAAAATATATTTTCCTGTAATATATTGGTTGAAGTGATGACTTGTAAGTTTTTCTCCCCCAGATACGAAGTGAATAGTTGGTTGGCTGATAAAATATTTGTTTTTCTCTTTCAATATCTTGGTTCAAATCATGTTCATTTTCTAGGAGAAGCCTAGATTTTCACTCCCTCAAATCAAGCTTTGGCCATGATAGATAAGTATACTAAGGACCCCTGCATTTATGTATGCGAGTTGAACCGGAAGCTCATTGGCAGAGATGAACATAAACTATTCCCTAGCGGCTCAGCTGACGGATAATTTAATTTTGGGATACAACATAATATGACAAAACAGCTCCTTCATAGATAGTTGGGTTAGATGTTATGGGTCTTGATAACCCTAAGAACTAGATAATAGAAATAACATAACGATAATTGAAATAACCTTCTGCTTATCTTCTTATTCAATAACTGCGTCCCTTATATAGGACTAGACCAGTACAATCTAAATAGATAGGATATTCTGATAGATAATAATACGAAATATAATATCTAATCTTATCACTAATAATAGATATAACATATCTAAATCGATCACTAACAATAATAGATAATATCTTATATTGGATATCTTTATCAATAACATTAGAGTTGTATGTTTTTGGTGTTATGGGAAATCTAGATGGTATGTTAATGCTTTCATGGGCAATTTACGCTCCCTTGCCATGTCCATGAATCTTCTTGACATCTTTTGCCTCTCTCCTCTATTTTGTATCTCCTGCATTTCTTGGTTCTTAATAATGAAATTACTACATTTATCATAAAAATAAATATAGCAGAGCAAAAACTTAAGTGCCTTGAAATCGGACAAAGATCCCAATATTTTATATGACCCCATTTTGTTTTTCTTTCAGTTCCAAGCATTTGATTTCCGCACAACCACAAGAAATGAGCCTTTCCTCCAGCTTTTCCACTCCTTATATGTATATCCATTGACAGTAAGTTTGAGTCGGAAGAGAAATTTGTTCATACGAGTTGAACTTAGAAAAGATGATTCTGATGTTCGCAGACAGCCGTTAGAGGTAATTTCTTCTCTATGTATGTGGTATTAATTCTTTCCTGGGGTTCAAGTGGTATTGATGCTTATGTATAATTTATTGGCTGTGCATATAATTAATAATTCTCATAGGCAATGTATGCACGGGAGCCAGGTGCGTTGCTCCAGAAATGGGTTCACACACAGGTGGCCGTTGGGGCCAGGGTAGCTAGCTATCATGATGAAGTTAAACTTCTTCTTCCAGCTATATGGACACCGCTACATCATTTGTTGTTCACATTCTTTCATGTTGATCTTCAAACAAGATTAGAGGCTCCAAAACCTGTAAGTTTGGTATTCCTTTTCAGCAATATTATATTATTCACCTTCTTTGGCTTTTGCTATTGTTTTCTTTTCTTTAAATATCTCTTGGGATCTTACAATTATTGATACTTAACTGTTATATATTATATGTGAATTGTTTTTTTTATACTTTTGATTTCCTTTATCAGGTGATAATTGGATATGCAGCACTCCCACTATCTACGCATGCTCAGTATGCATTTTCCTTTCACTTTGAAATATTTTCCCTGTTCTCACCAATTACAAGTGTCTTATATTTTTCAAACTTGTGTCAATCCATAAACATGCATAAAATTTGTTTGTTTTTTTGTGCTTGCTAAAGTCAAAATTCTTTAAATCAAGTAAGGAATTAGTACAAGAGAAACATGAAGGAAACATCAGAAAAGTTACAACTAAGGGGTCCACAGTAACAAAGGGTTTTACTTAAACTTTATTACCTAAAGCTGCCACATAACATTATAGGTCTCATTTTCATACATACTTTAAGTACTGTCAAAATGCAAGTAATACATTGGCCTCAAATGGAGCAAAATTAGTATTCCTGAAACTATTCTTTAACTTCTAATTAATTTTTATTATCGCCACCAACGATGTGGGGAGAGAGCGTGAGAGAAATGATGTTGGTGACATGGCACATTGTGCATTCCTTAAAGCTATATATTATCCGTTGCAATTTTTGCATTCCTATTCCTTAAACTAAAAAGTAGTGGACCCAGAAGGAATGCTAAGTAATGCTTTGTAAAACCATTGGAGATGCTCTAAGGGGTTGACCCTCCCCTTTTGTGATGTAGAATTATTATATGATATTTATCATAGGGGATGCATGTAAACTTGTTAACTATTAAAACTTGTATTGCTTTTTGTTCCTGCCCATCAGATCTGATTCTTGATTACAAGTCTTTATTTGTCTCATCTGTAGTTCTAACTGAGGTGAACTATGCAGGTTGCGGTCTGAAATCTCTTTACCAATTATGAGAGAACTGGTTCCCCATTATCTACAGGATGCTGGAAAGGTAAATTCCAAATATGATGCTTCTCTCTGTCCTTAGTTACTGCTGTGACGCACAATAAGAACATATCTGGACAATCTTCGGAACTGGTTCATTCTTTAGTTTAAATGGCCTTTCTGGATCTTTCTTCCAAAGTGGTACTGAGAAATGCGAATAGTCTGTATAGCCTGTTAACAATAGTGTTATATTTAATAAATGAGTAGAACTATTGTTGATGAGACCCTTCCAAGGTGGGAAATTACCGCACCAATTGCTCATACAGTCAATGGAGGCAAGTTCCATGCCTTGCAAGTGGTAATGGACTGTAACGATGAGTGAGATATTAACCTTTAACATTTGAAAAATGATTAAAAACAGGGGCTTGTAAGCAGGATCAGTTAATATCCTAGCTGATTATTTACGCTGATAGCCGAAGCAAACTGCAATCCCATCTAGTTATAATGTTATATTATGATTATTTTCTTTTCCAATGTGAACTTGAATTTTGAATGTAATGTGAACTTGTATTTTGTGTACTATCAGATGATTGAATTTCCATCCAAAGAGTGCATTTTCACTTCTTAACTAATGCTGTTCTCTTTTGCAGGAGAGGCTAGATTATTTGGAAGATGGAAAAAATATCTTCAGAATGCGCTTAAGACTGTGCTCATCTTTGTATCCCATTAATGAGCGAGTAAGGGATTTTTTCCTTGAATATGATAGACACACTCTACGAACTAGTCCACCTTGGGGATCTGAACTTCTGGAGGTATCTTTCAGTTTAATGTGTTTTGTTGTCTAGTTATCGTTTTATATGCCGTTTCTCCCCCATTGTCTGAAAGTTTGCTTTCTCTACACCAACCTTTACTGCATGTTTGGTTCGTGGAAAAGGGAATAAGGAATATGGAATAGGAATAGGGAATAGGGAATATGAAATAGTTAATACTAATATGATGTTGTTTGGTTCACATGAGGAATATGGAATGAGGATTCCAAATCCAATGTTTGGTTGATAGAATGTTATAGATAAATGAATGGAATAAGTCCAAAATGACGGATATACCCTTTTGCTATCTATATTAACCTAATTAACAATATTATTAAACATAAAAATCGGAACCAGCGGCGGCGGAGGGCAGGCGGCTGAGGGCGGGCGGAATAAATTATAACCTCAACTTATATAACCAAATTATCATAGTGACATTGAGCTCATAGTATTCTGTCTATGATATAGTTAAAACAGCCTATAATAAGTACAGCACAACATAGTATGCTGTCTACTTTTGTACGAGGATATTCAGTGGATCCTGTTACCAGTACAACTTCTCAAACGCAGCCGTGCCGTTAGATTCATCCTCTTTAGTTCTACTGGACCATTATATTGAAATCGTTTTAGCTTTCCTTCCATGCTAGATATAGTTTACCTGTAGCTTTGATCTGTTAGAGGAGAGCTATTCTCAACAAATCTGCGGGTATTGTCTTTAATTCGAACCTGTGCCTTCTTTGCTGGTTAAATATGTGCTCCCTTTTCTTATATCGTGATGTTTAAAATTTGGAAAATTGTGGCTGATTTTGTATACATCTCTTTTATGCATGCAGGCCATTAACAGTTTGAAGAATGTTGATTCTACTGCTTTACTTCAGTTTCTTCACCCAATCTTGAATATGCTCCTTCATCTTATAGGAAATGGTGGAGAAACACTACAGGTACTCGGGACCACCTAGTTCTCTTCTTTCCTCCTTGTCGGCAACTCAACAGTCATTGAAAAAGAATTAAGAGAGAAATTTTAACACAATTAGATCGTGGATAAGTCAATTAAATCTCAACTCTTGTTCATTAAGAAAAAAAGTAAGTATCCAAAAACAGGCACGACGGCTATACTAGGCTTTTGATGTTCTGTTGTCTTTACTGTCATGTTCAGGTTGCAGCTTTCAGAGCTATTGTCAACATTTTGACTCGGTATGATTTTCTTACTCGTTGCATTGAACTGACCATTAAGTTGGTTGATAGCTCCAATTAATCGTGTCTAAATCATTTTAACACATGGAGTTTCTTTGTAGGGCGCAACAGGAGTCAGTTGATGATAATGAAAGAAATCGCTTTCTTGTTAACTATGTCGATTATGCGTTTGATGACTTTGGGGGACGTCAACCACCTGTTTACCCTGGCCTCGCTGCTGTCTGGGGAAGTTTAGCACGTAGTAAGGTAAAAGGATTCACTAGCCATCCCTTTCTACTTTCTAGCTTCAGTAAATAGATTACTACAGTTGTCTCCATAAAGGAATCTATTTCGAACGCCTTGTCTTCTATAGCTACCAATGTGTGAGCTGGTTCATGCTTGTCATATTGTCTTATGAGTCAGTGAGTGTAAGCTAAGTCTCAGTTTCTATCAATATTGGTCTTGTGCATTAAGTACGACCCATTGGTCTTAGCCAATATTGTCAAAGGCCTACGGTCTCGGTTTCTATCATGTTAAGGAATATAGTATCTACCATATTGGTTAATTCCTAATGTAGCATTTACCATATTAGAATACTTCTATAGTAAGCTAGGATACATGTATATATGTACCTCTCCTATTTGTAATGGAATAAGAAGTTGCGTTATCTCAATTGAGTATCTAAGTTTTACATGGTATCAGAGCGAGGGAATTAGGGTTTGAGTTGTGAGAGAGTATTCGTGGGTCATTTATAGATGCCGTTCTAATTCTCACCGCCACCACCAAAGGGTGCGGCTCGGTGTTTCCGGCGCTCGGCAGCTTCCCGGGAGTCACTTAAGAGGCGCGTGACTCTCACGCGCCACCGTCCACCGCCGCGACTCACCTCACGCGCCGGCGCGTGACGGCGCGTCCCTGGCTTTCTCTTTCCGGCGTTCACTGTACGGCGTCGCCTAGGCATTTCCGGCGCGTCTGTGGGGACATCTCTGGTGATCGGCGACATCGGTGATAGCTTCGTGGCTGTCAGTCATCGCTGTTACTATTTCAGGTCAGTTCATCTGGTCCGGTTCAGTTGCGGTCCGGTTCAGTTGTGGTCCGGTTAAGTTGCGGTCCAGTTTGATTGCATTCTGGTTTAATTACTGGCTGGTTTGATTGCGATCTGGTTTAATTGCTGGTTGGTTTGATTGCGGTCTGGTTTAATTGCTGGCTGGTTTAATTGCGGTTCGTTGCGGTCCAGTTTGGCTATTAGGGCGTGATTGATTGTTGCGGTCTTATTTGGTTTGCTGTATGATTTGATAAGAGATGGGAATCAATTCGGTGTCTACCTTTGCTGAGTCAAGTAAATTATGTCTGGTATCCTCTTCGAATTAGTGGGTACTTGATTCTGGTGCTACAGATCATATGACGGGTAATCCTAATATTTTCTATGATCTCCAGCTACATAAAGCAGTGTCTCCTGTAACTATAGCTGATGGATCAACTTATGAAATAGTGGGATCTGGTATTGTTAAGCTCAGTTCAACTATTACATTGTCATATGTACTGCACGTTCCCAAGTTTGCATTCAATCTGATCTCTGTGGGTAAACTCACTAAAGAACTCAATTGTTCTGTTACATTTTTTCCTGATCATGTAAGTTTGCAAAACATCATCGCACCGATTTACCTCTGAGGATCAATAAGCGGGTCGAGTCTGCTTTTGAACTTGTTCATTCTGATGTATGGGGCCCTTCTCCTGTTGTGGCTAAACCGGGTTTCAGGTACTTTGTTACGTTCGTGGATGATTTCTCTCGAATGACTTGGATATACTTTATAAAAAGCCGATCTGAAGTGTTCACTCATTTTTGTGCGTTTTGTGCTGAAGTGAAGACCCAATTTAACGTTTCTGTGCGTGTGTTAAGGAGTGATAACGCCAAGGAGTACATGTCCAAGTTTGAGAACTACATGATACAAAATGGGATGCTTCACCAGTCTTCTTGCGTTGACACCCCTGCTCAAAACGGTGTTGCTGAAAGAAAGAATCGCCACCTACTTGAGACGGCTCGGGCTTTATTATTTCAAATGAAGGTTTCGAAACCTTTCTGGGCAGATGCTGTATCTACGGCGTGCTTTCTAATTAATCGCATGCCTTCTCCGGTACTTAGTGGTGATGCTCCGTACAACGTGTTATTTCCGAACAAACCGTTATTCCCAGTGAAGCCACGGATATTTGGCAGTACGTGCTATGTTCGAGACGTGCGGCCTTCAGTAACCAAGTTAGACCCTAAAGCGCTGAAATGTGGATTTTTGGGATATTCTCGTCACCAAAAAGGGTATCGTTGTTACTCTCCAGATCTTAGTAGGTACTTGGTGTCTACTGATGTGTCTTTTTCAGAAAATTCTCCTTTGGTACTAGCCCCAGCATGTTGCTCCACCTGCAATGGAGGAAGATGAATGGCTAGTATACACGGTTACAAGTGCACCCGTTGAGCAGCAAGTCGATGTATCCGCAGAAACAACTAGCGTGCCTCCCGTTGAGCAGATTGATACTGTCTCAGGAACAGAGACACGAACAAGTGTGCCTCAGCCTCCACCAATACCACATCCACCCATTCTCTATCAGTACTCCAGACGAGACAAGTCTACCACTGCACCGCATGTACCGGCCGTATTGTCTGATCATCATCCCGATGAGACAACTCCTTCACAAACTCATCATCATTTGTCTGATAATCTTCCTATTGCTCTTCGCAAAGGTACACGCCAGTGCACTCTTCCTAAAGTTGCTTATCCTATTGCCAATTATGTCTCCTATAATCATCTGTCACCCTCGTCGAGCTCCTTAATTGCTTCAATTGACTCTGTCTCTGTACCTAAGACGGTCAAGGAAGCTTTAAGTCACCCTGGATGGCGTGATGCAATGCTTGAAGAGATTAATGCGCTAGATGAAAATCACACTTGGGAGCTAGTGGATTTTCCTAGAGGAAAGACAGCTGTGGGGTGTAAATGGGTATTTGCTGTTAAAGTTAACCCGGATGGGTCGGTGGAGAGGCTGAAAGCGAGACTTGTTGCAAAAGGTTATGCCCAGACATATGGTGTGGATTATTCAGAAACTTTCTCCCCGGTGGCGAAACTTACTTCAGTTCGTCTCTTTATATCATTTGCTGCATCTCGACAATGGCCGTTACACCAGCTAGATATCAAGAATGCTTTTCTTCATGGTGATCTCAATGAAGAAGTATATATGGAGCAACCACCTGGGTTTGTTGCTCAGGGGGAGTTTGGGAAAGTGTGTCGCTTAAAGAAATCTCTGTATGGCCTGAAGCAGAGTCCTCGTGTATGGTTTGGCAAGTTTAGTGAAGTTGTACTTCAGTTCGGGCTGAATAAAAGCAAGTGTGATCATTCGGTATTCTATAGAAGGTCAACAACTGGCATTGTTCTTCTTGTCGTTTATGTTGATGACATTGTTATTACAGGTGATGATTATGTTGGAATCTCATCTCTTAAGTCATTCTTGCATACAAGTTTAACACAAAAGACTTGGGTCAGCTAAAATACTTTCTTGGGATAGAAGTCAACAGAAGCAAAAATGGATTTTTTTTGTCACAGAGAAAGTATGTGCTTGATTTGCTTGCAGAAACTGGAAAGATCGGAGCCAAACCTTGCAGCACTCCAATGGATCCTGCTATACACCTCATGGAAGATGGTGATTCCTTTGCAGACCCTGAGAGGTATAGGAGGTTGGTTGGATAATTAAATTACCTCACAGTCACTCCTCCAGACATTGCTTATGCAGTCAGTGCTCTTAGTCAATTTATGTCTGCACCTACTGTCAAACACTGGTCAGCTTTGGAGCAAATTCTGTGTTACTTGAAGGGAGCTCCGGGACTATGCATCTTATATAAAGACAATGGACATACTCGGACTGAGTGTTTTGCAGATGCGGACTATGCTAGATCCAAGATTAATAGAAGATCTATTACGCGCTACTGCGTCTTTGTGGGAGGAAATTTAGTCTCTTGGAGAAGTAAGAAGCAAACTGTGGTATCTCGATCTAGTGCAGAGTCCGAGTACAGGGCTATGGCAGAATCATCATGCGAAATTCTATGGATATATCACTTGTTGGACGAGGTTGGTTTGAAGCCTGTAAAAACGGCTAAGCTCTGGTGTGATAATCAAGCCGCTCTTCATATTGCTTCAAATCCAGTGTATCATGAGAGAACCAAGCATATCGAAGTGGATTGTCATTTTATCCGAGAAAAGATAAAAGAGAACTTTATTTCTACGGGACATGCGAGGACCGGAGAACAAATTGCTGATCTCTTTACAAAACCATTGAGCGGGTCTCGGGTGGGATATTTATGTTACAAGTTGGGCATGATTAACATCTATGCTCCAACTTGAGGGAGAGTGTTAAGGAATATAGTATCTACCATATTGGTTAATTCCTAATGTAGCATTTACCATTGTTGAAATAAAGATTAAATCACGCCTTCACCTAACACCTTAAGGTTTTAGGACAGTTGGTCAAGTGGTTAGTCTTAACTTTCACATGGTATCAGAGCGCGCAGGTTCGAATCTTCGCAGCGCCAAGTTAAACCCCAATTTCATCATGTTTGCGATATGGTCAAGCAAACACGTGATGGGCTTTCTAAAATCTATCAGCCTACACGAAAAATAAGTTTCACGTGATGGGCTTTCAAAAAAATGTCTCAGCCCACACGTGAGGGGGAGTGTTGAAATAAAGATTAAATCACGCCTTCACCTAACACCTTAAGGTTTTAGGACAGTTGGTCAAGTGGTTAGTCTTAACTTTCACACTACTAAAGATAATGATAACATATACTGCAAATACCATATATAATGATCAAATGAAAATTCTTATCATATAGAAAAGAGAAGAAATTGGCAAACCTGATGCAGTAGGCTATTTACTCTAAATAGGTAGATATTGAGCCTACTAGAATAAAGAGAGACGCAGAAGAAGAATAAGAGATATAGAAAAAGAAGAGCCCTAGAGACCAAACCCTATTCTATTAATTTTGGCTATTTTTTTTACTTAACTTTAACTTAAGTTATTTAACTCTCGAACGTAATGGGTTGTGCAAAAAAGAATAATTTATTCCCAGGGTGACCCCTGAGGCGCATCGAGGCGCTCGCCTCATTGAAGACCCTTCGCCTCAGCCAGGTAGAGCGAAGGACCCTCTGCTCGCCTCAGTGCCCGAGGCGCACACCTTTAACATCACTGGTCTAAGCATTAAAAGAAGTAGCAATTTATAAAGGGCAGTTTTTTCTAAGTATCATTTACGCAGACATTCTGGACTTTTGGCACGGTTACGATATTCTCTCATCCTTCTGCTTATTACTTCTTTCGAACTTGTCTATTAGAAAAATGACATATTCCAGCTCTTTCCTTGGTTTGTTCTAACCCTGACCAGCTCTGTCTGAATATATGATTGTTTCAAATGGAGGACTTTCCTATCTGTATGTGGTATCAGTTAGGGAAGTTAATTTTATTATTATTTTATATGATTTTTTCTTGCTCAAGACTCAAGAGTAACTCTTGCCATTCATATAAGAACATAGTGTTGACAATTTTTATGCAAGCGACCTCATGTTCCCAGCTCATGGAAAAGGCCAATAATTTGCTCTGACTTGTCTCTTATCATTCTTCTCAGTAACTAGTACATTTTTTGCAGGCAAAGGGGTATCGTGTTGGACCAGTGTATGATGATGTTTTAGCAATGGGTTGGTTCTTCCTTGAGTTAGTTGTCAAATCAATGGCATTGGAGCAGACTCGCCAGTTCTATCATGTCCTCTCTTTAGGTATATTAGTTTGTTCATGCAGACATATCTAATTTTGGTGAAATTGAAATATAAGCCTATGATTAAGTTGCGCTATTGTGCCATTTTTTCTTGGTTGATGAACCCACAACAGCCTCGTAAGGCTTTTATGACTTGTGATGGACTTTTCATTTTCATTCTATTTGTACTGCTAAGATTTTCTCGTGTCAGTTCAATTGTGCATATGTTCCCAGTTATCGTAATTCATTCTGATTACCAGCTCAACAGTTAATTGTCGATCTGTGTTTGTTTTGCAGGAGAAGATATCCCACCAATGCAGTTGAAAGAAAGTGTAGTCAAATGTATACTGCAACTGTATGATTGCCTTCTAACAGAAGTGCATGAGCGTTGTAAGAAGGGGTTGAACTTGGCAAAGCGATTGAACAGCAGTTTGGCTTTCTTCTGCTATGACCTTTTATCAATCATTGAGCCTCGTCAAGTTTTTGAATTGGTAAGCTTATCCTATTCACTGAAATATCTGATACACTTAGCTGGTTCTTCATACCCTTTTGGTGCAGTATGGATGCACACGAACACACACACACATACTCTTTCTCTCTCGTGAGTTTCTTCTTTACTGGTTACTATGTCCCCCTTCCTCGTTTCTGAATGCGTAGTACCTCCTGGCTCTTTATTGACGATATATTAAGTTATTAACCCTTAACATTAAAAAAAGGGAGTTTCTTCTTTGGTGCTGGGCCAGGAGGGTAGGTCAAATTTGAGAACATTTATGAGCATAGGTTATTGCATATATGAAATTATTTTGAAACATAATCATGTATAGATTTTGTTAACCCCTTAGTTTGTATATTGGTTTGCAACCCTTTTGGTGCATTAATATTACGTTAAGGATATATTCTATCGTTTAACATTCGGAAAAAAAGAATCGCACCTATGATTCCTGGATAGTCTTACCATGTTATAAGAACATTGCTCATAGCCAGCAAGAGAGCTTCTACCAAGTCCTACTAGTCTTTTCATATTTCTCCACTTTGTAGGTGGTAATTGCTTGAATCTCTTACTAGCAGTTCTTAAACAAGTGACAGTCGAACTCTTACACTACTTCAGGTGTCCCTGTACTTGGACAAATTTTCTGGAGTTTGTCAATCAGCACTGCATGACTGCAAGCTCACGTTTTTGCAAATTATATGTGATCATGACCTTTTCGTTGAAATGCCTGGAAGAGATCCGTCAGATAGGTAATCGTGGTGCTCAACTCATAAGCTTTATGCTACCACAGTAATATCCATTCATAACAAAAAGTCTATAGAGCAATAGCAATATGTCTGGGTAATGTTCAACAGATTTCGTAATTGCTAGCAGTTTAAGAAGCTCTAGTTAGTAAAATGGTTCAACGCATAGCATGTCTGAGGAAGGAAATGCTAATTGAATAACATACATGATATGGATAAATATATCCATATTAGGATAGATTTTATTATTAATAATAGTATTAATATAATATAATATATAGAAGATATTATATATAGTAATAGAATT
This sequence comes from Clarkia xantiana subsp. parviflora, assembly GCA_036873135.1. NCBI lineage: Eukaryota > Viridiplantae > Streptophyta > Magnoliopsida > Myrtales > Onagraceae > Clarkia > Clarkia xantiana. The sequence goes on from JAPTYO010000004.1 coordinate 37,900,325, forward strand.
AAATAGCTTGTTTCCATATATTGTAATGTCAAGTCCTATTTATTGGGCTAGTGATTGAATAAGAAAATAAGCAGAAAGTTAAATAGAAACTTAGGTTTCAGAGATGGAATTCTCTCTCTATTGAGCTCAGGGTTAGTGCTCCCCTAAATGAGCCCAAGTATCCACCTACCACACAGCTATCTATCCATGGACAATTGATCCTATCCTAGGGTCATAACAATACATGTTTGTTCAACTTCATCTTGCAGAAACTACCTTTCATCCGTTCTAATACAGGAGATTTTCCTTACATGGGATCATGAAGAATTATCTATGCAAGCTAAGGTAATGCATTTGTTGGCTGATTAAACTTTGATTCATGATCACCTTCATATTTTACTTTAGTATAATTTTTATTTCCCACATAGGCACATAGCTGTCACCATGCTATTACTGTATTACATATTCCATAATAAATTCATTTTTTAATTTCAATGTCAACATTTCTTTCTTTTCCTGTATTTTGTACAACTTGAGACTTAGTGTCGATATAGGTTATTACCTTTACCATTCAAAAGAGAGGCACTACACTAAATTACTGTTGGGAAGTGTGACTACTATATCCTGTTAAGTGATTCATTTTGCTATGTAATTTCTGCAGGCAGCTAGAATATTAGTAGTTTTGCTCTGCAAGCATGAATATGATGCTCGTTACCAAAAGCCTGAAGACAAACTCTACATTGCACAGCTGTATTTTCCACTCATCGGGCAGGTGAATGGCACTGCTAATTTCCAAGCTCTTTTATGTACAATTTCTCTAGTTATTTTTTCTTTTTCATACTGAATGTACAAACATGAATATGGCATGTTTCTGTAGTTTGGGGGCACAATAACCTATTTCATGCTTCTTACTAAGGTGCTTCATGCAAGTAGATGAAACTAAGATGTTGAACTCACCTTATACAAAGAGCTTGAAAGATCCAGATGATCCAATATATGTTTTTAGACTACATTAGTAGGGTCACCTGATAAACAAATAGATTGTGTTTGAAGTAATGATTGTTGATGATACTGGAAAATGGGCAACTTCAAGATAAGGAGAGTAAGAAGTGATTCCGAGCTAAATTTATATGGTCTGGTCTAAATCAGCTTGGTTAGTTTTTTTATCTGAGGAAATTGGCATTGAACATGTACCCTTGTTTCAGTTGTGCTATATAAATATGTACTCTAAAAGTCGGATTGTCAATAACCAGTCATTAAATAAAGGGTTAAAGGTACTTTTGGTACCATATGTTTTTTTTCGAGGCTAGGTCCGACTAGGTCAATTGGGTTCGATTGGGTTGATTTTAAAATTTTAGGACTAGATTGAACAAAATAAAAGTTAGGGATGTATTAGAGGGATTAAATTGACAAAAATCAAAAGTTTAGGGTAGGTCACGTGATTTGCACATGCCATTTAACGGCCAAAACTAACGGCTAACTAACGGATGTACTAAAAATATACTTCTTGAAAAGTTTGGTACTAAAAGTAAACGAAAAAAAAACATATGGTACCAAAATCGGATTTCGGTCAAACATATGGTACCAAAAGTATCTTTAACCCTTATATAAATTATAGTCATCTAAGGGCTTCTAGTTTGTGGTGGCCAGTGTAAACCTGAAACTTTATTGTATTTTTCCAATAATTGCAGTACTGAACTTATTTTATTGTGACTTGTGCAGATCTTAGATGAAATGCCCGTCTTTTACAACCTAAATGCTGTTGAGAAACGTGAGGTTCTAATTGTGATTATGCAAATCATTCGTAATCTCGATGATACATCACTTGCCAAGGCCTGGCAACAAAGCATTGCCCGTACTAGATTGTTTTTCAAACTCATGGAGGAATGCCTTACTCTTTTCGAGGTTCTATTATTTTCCATTTGCAATTATTTAGCATTTCCCGCTGGAAATCTATTGTTAGAATTCTAAATCTCCATTGTAAAATGTAACTTCTGTATTAACTTAATTTACAGCATAGAAAACCTTCTGATGGCATGCTTCTAGGAAGCAGTTCTAGAAGCCCTGTTGGTGATGGACCTGGCTCTCCAAAGTATTCCGAAAGGCTTTCTCCAGCAATCAATTCCTATCTTTCTGAAGCCTCAAGACATGAGGTCAGAGTAAGTGAACTTTTTTTATTTAGATAAGTGCATCTTTTATGTCCAGTTGATTTGTGTATATTTTTGCAGGCTATCCTCACTTCATAACTTGTCCTTAATTCATGGTTCTCTATTTACCAATTCCCGTTTTTTTGTGTGTTTTCCTTTTCTGTTGCAGCCTCAAGGGACCCCAGAGAATGGTTACTTGTGGCAGAGAGTAAACTCCCAGTTAAGCTCTCCTAGTCAGCCATATTCTTTAAGAGAAGCACTTGCGCAGGCCCAATCTTCTAGGATTGGAGCATCAGCTCAAGCACTTAGAGAATCCCTGCACCCAATATTGAGGCAAAAGCTGGTATGCTTTTCTAAAGAGTTATTTTTACCTTCTATTCTATAATTGTTTACCTTTATACCATCTGAAATAAGCATCCAGCTTTTTTTTTTTTTTTGGATAATTGAAACATTGTACCATCTACTGTCTAGATTATCCACTTGAATATTTAACTACAGGAACTGTGGGAAGAAAACTTGAGTGCTGCCGTTAGTCTTCAGGTTCTGGAGATATCTGAAAAGTTTTCCATGATGGCAGCATCTCGTAGCATAGCTACTGATTATGGGAAACTTGATTGCATAACAGCCATTTTCATGAATTTCTTCTCTAGAAACCAATCGTTGGAGTTTTGGAAAGGTCTATTTCCTGTATTCTACGGCGTGTTTGATCTTCATGGAGCCACACTAATAGCCAGGGAAAATGATCGATTCTTGAAGCAAGCTGCATTCCATCTTCTAAGACTGGCGGTTTTCCGAAATGACAGCATCAGGACAAAGGCTGTTGTTGGGCTTCAGATACTTGTCAGGGTAGGTTCTTCTTGGCTATGTATGGAATTTGACCTTGCTATTTCATGCATATTTTCCATCTGAAGAGAATAATTTGCTGTTCTAGATAGAAGCATTTACAGAATTATCTCTACTTGATCCTCATGTTATCTATATTTTATTATTAATGCACTTGCAGAGCTCCTTTTACTACCTAACGCAAACTGCAAGGTTAAGAGTGATGCTAACCATCACATTATCAGAGTTGATGTCTGAGGTCCAAGTCACTCAGATGAAATCTGATGGGACACTAGAAGAGAGTGGCGAAGCACGGAGACTCCGCAAGTCTTTGGAGGAAATGGCTGAGGAGGGCAAGAGCACTGATCTACTAAAAGATTGTGGACTTCCAGAGAATGCTCTTGTAGTAATTCCAGAGGGATTATCGGAAAATCGATGGTCCTGGGCGCTGGTCAAGCATCTGTCTGATTGCCTCCTGCTTGCTCTTGATGGTACCCTCGACCACGCTCTTTTGGTGAGTTTTTGTTGCTTCTATGGGGCAAAAATTTGCTAAGAAATTTCCACAATTTTGTACTTTTACTATCAATAACCTGACCTTGCTTTTTAATACATCTCATAAAATATTTCAATAATACTTGTGCTGTTTTTTTGCCCTTAAAAATTAAAATAGGGACCTGTTATGAATACGGATAGGTATGCAGCTGCAGAGAGTTACTACAAACTTGCAATGGCATTTGCACCTGTTCCAGATCTTCATATTATGTGGCTGCTGCATTTATGTGATGCTCATCAGGAGATGCAATCTTGGGCTGAAGCTGCTCAGTGTGCAGTTGCTGTTGCAGGTGTTGTGATGCAGGTATGCGTGGTGAATGGATTTTTTCTCATTGGCTAAGCTCCTGTTCCTGAACATTGAAGTTCCAGGTTAAGTTCGTATAGTTTCTGTTATGACCCTAGGATATAGGATCAAAAGGTCATGGATAGGATAGATGATGGATAGTTGGGCTCGTCAAGGGGAGCACTAACCTGAAATCATTAGAGAGAGAATTCCATCTCTGAAACCTAAGTTTCTATTTAACTTTCTGCTTGTATTCTTTATTCACAATCTTTCCTTTAAATATGAATCAACCATTACATTTTAGGAAATATAAAATTTATTGGAATATTCCCTATTAATGCTGATTGAATAATCATATTTAAATAAAATACTAATTTACTAATCAATATATTATTATTATTAATAATTTCTAAAATAATAAATCCTAGGGCTAATACACTAGAATTAGTGACTGTATCATTACTTCCGCCTTAAAAAACGAGCTTGTCCTCAAGCTCGAAGATCCATCTTCTGTGAAGTACTGCTGAGTGCCCCTTATTGAGTACACATGCATTAGATAATGATTGGGGGTAAAGTTATTCTGGGGAAAAGGAGATGGATTGAATAGTATAATACTTTCAAGAGATCTAGTTTGATTTTTTTGAAAAGTAAAGGGGCAAATGGCAAATATTGGAAGCTTTCTAGGGTTTTGAAAGAAAGAGGCTGCACAGGTGAAATGGAGCTGAGGTGGGATGTGGTCGACTGGCAGCGGAGGCTCGAGGGCGGTGGTGAGGGCGGCGGAGACGGCTGGGTCGGCGAGATCTGTGGCCGGCTGGGACTGCTGCCCTTCTTTTGGATCGCCGGAGGTAGTTGTGGCTGTGAAGGCAGAGGTGAGATTAGCAGAGTCGGTGGCTGCATCTGCTGGGTTGAAGATGGCAGCTGCAGTGGTGGTGGTTGCGACTGCGGCAGCTGGAAGATGGAGGCGACTGCGGCAGCTGGAAGATGGAGGCGATCTGCTACTGAGGAGGAGGGCTGGAGTTCTGCGGCTGGCAGGTGGCTGCAGGTGTGGCTTGCGGAGGGCTGGCTGGCGGCGGCGGTGGCTTAAACGGCGGTGGCTTAAACGGCGGTGCCAGCTGGGCAGTCGGGGTCACGAAGGGTTGGCTTGTGAGCGACGACGGCTGGCCTGGGAGCGGCGGCAGCGGCATCAGAGGCGGCTGCAGCTGGATCTGTGGTGGCAGCCTCGGCAGTGGGATCGTGGCCGTGTTCGAGTCTAGAGTCGTGACCTGAGTTGGCGGGGACTGCAACCGTGGTTGCAGCGGCGACATCGGTGGAAGCGGGGACTTGCATATGTCAATCATTCTGTCACAAATAGTGTCAATCCTCGCGCAAATTTCCAACATCTCGATGGTTATCCGAGGGTCTGCCATAGGTTCGTCGGCTCTGATACCAAATGTTATGACCCCTATGATATAGGATCAAAAGATCATAGATAGGATAGGTGGTGGATAGTTGGGCTCGTCAAGGAGAGAGAACTCCATCTCTGATATATAAGTTTCTATTTAACTTTTGCTTGTATTTTATATTCATAATCTTCCCTTTAAATAGGAATCATTACATATTAGGAAATATAAAATCTATGGAAATATTCCCTATTAATGCTGATTAAATAATCATATTAAATAAAATACTAATTTCCTAATCAATATATTATTATTAATAACTTCTAAAATAAATCCTAAAATAAATCCTAGGGCTAATACCCTAGAATTAGTGACTGTATCATTGTCCTATTCAATGATATGGTAGAGGGGAAATTCTACTGATGTGAAGTTCTAGTGAGAAAGTGAAGAACCTTCTATTTTAGGAAAATAGTGATCATGTAAGATAATTTACAGCTTTCTGGAATAGTAAAGCATGTTACTTTCTCACTAAGTTTCTTCTTTTTTCTTGCCACCACCACATACAATATAATACTAGGGTTTATCTGAGTTCATTACTTTTGCCAATTATAGGCTCTTGTTGCTCGAAACGATGGTGTCTGGAGCAAGGATCACGTGACTTCACTACGAAACATCTGCCCAATGGTCAGCAACGAGATTAGCTGTGAGGCTTCTGCTGCAGAGGTTGAAGGGTACGGTGCTTCAAAACTCACTGTAGATTCGGCTGTAAAATACCTACAGCTTGCAAACAAGCTCTTCTCTCAGGCCGAGCTCTACCATTTCTGTGCAAGCATTCTTGAGCTCGTCATCCCGGTCTATAAAAGTAGAAGGGCTTACGGGCACCTCGCAAACTGCCACACGCTTCTAACCAACATCTACGAGTCTATCCTTGAGCAAGAATCAAGTCCAATACCTTTTACAGATGCAACATACTATAGAGTTGGATTCTATGGGAGTCGATTCAGGAAACTTGACAGGAAAGAATATGTTTACAGAGAACCCCGTGACGTGAGATTGGGAGATATAATGGAGAAACTGAGCCACATATATGAGTCCAAGATGGATGGAAACCATACCCTACACATAATACCTGATTCGAGACAAGTGAAGGGAGAGGAATTAGAGGCTGGAGTCTGCTACTTGCAGATAACTGCTGTGGATGCAGTAATGGAAGATGAGGACTTGGGCAGCAGGAGAGAAAGGATGTTATCTCTATCAACTGGAGGAGTGCGTGCTCGTGTATTTGACCGTTTTTTGTTTGATACTCCTTTTACCAAGAATGGAAAGACACAGGGAGGATTGGAGGATCAGTGGAAGAGGAGGACGGTGGTTCAGACAGAGGGGTCGTTTCCTGCGCTTGTGAATAGACTTGTGGTGATCAAGTCCGAGTCTTTGGAGTTTTCGCCAGTGGAGAATGCGATTGGGATGATTGAGACTCGGACAGCTGCTCTGAGGAATGAACTTGAGGAACCTCGCAGTTCTGAAGGTGATCAACTTCCACGCCTTCAGAGTCTACAGAGGATTCTCCAAGGCAGTGTTGCAGTTCAGGTAAAACTAACTAATTTGGGTTTGAGAAATGGAGTTGGATTTGTCATTATCCATTCGGTTTGATCAGCAGATGACATTTCCCAATTAATTTTCAATTGATTGATTGATGTGAGTTGCTGCAGGTAAATAGTGGAGTGCTTAGTGTATGCACGGCCTTCCTGTCAGGGGAGCCAGCGACTAGACTGCGGTCTCAGGAGCTGCAGCAGCTGATTGCTGCACTTCTAGAATTCATGGCGGTGTGCAAGCGGGCAATTAGGGTTCACTTTAGGTTGATAGGAGAAGAAGATGAAGAGTTCCACACACAACTTGTCAACGGGTTCCAGTCTCTCACTGCTGAGTTATCTCATTACATCCCAGCCATCCTCTCGGAGCTTTGATTTGATTTGATGCCCGCCCTTGTAGTTTTTGGTTTTACTTGTCTTATTGTCATTTATTGTTAGTTAGTTGCGTGGTTAGTGATTAATGTTGATATTGTGTATTCTTCTTCTCCCCTCCATTAAGCGGGGTTTTTGGGGGGGTGGGTGGGTGAAAATGTTGTTCATATGTCTAACCCAAATTATCTGATGTAAAACACAGCTGCTTTTGTGTGTTTGTGTGTGGGTGAATTGTAATGCAGTTTGATCAATTTGTTGTGTTGGGATAGTTGTGTTACATGCCAGTATGGGAGAACCAAATTGGTAATGGAAGAAAGTTTGCAAGAGATAGGGAGGCCACTGGCCATGCTTGTTGTTGGACAATGAATGAGACAAGTCTTATTGTATCGATTGCTCTCTTGATTATCTCCATATGATAATGAACCTCACTCATCTTTAATTTAAGGAGGTGTCAGCATCAACATGTCAATGTAACCAACCTTACTACTACTACAGCAACACCATCTTTACCAAAATGGAATAATAAGAAGAAAATGTTGTTGATGAATCAGACAGACTGAAAGAGCTAGCTTAGGTGCAGCCCGGCACCGAAATACAACATTCATTAGAAACTTTAGATTGCGGAAACTTGGTTTCGGGTAAATAAACTTGTCGAGGTCACCCAGGTTTGAGACAGTGGGTTGGTTTTTGGTACAAATAGACAGACATTCATATAATGTCTAAAGATAGAGCAGAGCTGAGCTGAGTTGAGCAGATCAATAATAATCATAATCATAATCTAGAGAGAGAGAGAGAGAGAAGACAATTTCCAATCACCCCTCCAAACCTATCATCTTCTATCAACTAACTTGAAGCGCAACCTTGCCTCCCATCCATTGTCTTCTCCCAGATAGATTAGATAGATAGTGAGTGTGGGTCATCTTCAGTTGGAATAACTCTGCATTGCACGGCGGAGTTCTCCCATGAAATCTATCTCTGATCCCACCCCACCTGCCGACATCAACTGTGTACAATACAAACAACACATTCACCCCCCATCACCCCTATATATATATTTATACTTGGAGATAGATAGACAGACAGACAGAGTACCTGATGAGGGAGTTTGATGTGTCCCCAACTGCTCCCCGAGTACATAACGGGTCTTTCTGAATTTATTCAACCCAGACTCATTCAAATGTCTATCAACTAAACAAAACCCCCCCCAAAAAGTGAATCCTAGCCTACCACATGTCTAAATGTGCGATACCAATACAACAAGGTGTTACTGAACAGATCAAATGCAACTCATAGTTCTCTCTTCAACATATATGTAAGCTAAGGGCAATTCAATAGAAGCACGATACATGACTAAACATTTACCGACACAAGAATGCATGAATACACTATTATCTCTGCTTATGTGGATATTCCATCTTGTGGGATTAATGTATGTAATTCATATGCTTATCCGGTCTAATTATGCAAAGCAGCAAAAATATTTGAGATGCACAATTTTTTTAGGTATTAATTAGCGTGTCAGTCTTCTTGCCCTAGCTAGAGAAATGAAATGTTCCGCAAGAGAAAAATAATAAATGGAGATGATATAAAGATAAGCTACATCATGAAAATTGCCATACTATAATTGCATGCATACGAGCGCCTATCCAATCCAATATTAACTCTAAAATTAAGAAGCTTACGGGATGAGTCTATAGATTGATCATTTGAAAAATTCACTGCAGCTGTCCAACCTGTACAATGAAGAGTCAGTAAATTAGGACCAAAATCTCTAAATAAAGTGCCTAAAAGCAATATCCACAGATATTTATGCAACAGTACAACTTCATCTGCTCAACTCAATTATGCAGGTTATTTCAAAGTTAGAAGCAGCATCTTTTAAAGCACCAATACTTTTATTTTTCTTAATGAAAAAAATGTAGAATGCAGTACTAGAAAAATGTAAAAAAAAAAAATATATTTGTGTATCTGAATGCACCTCCAACAACAACATTAAACTTCCATGAGAGTTTCCTAGTTTTGCTATGAAATTGTGAATAGAAAACTTACGGGCGTTTAAAAGCTGAGAAGCTTCACTATTACCACACCCTTCTAGAGCAATCAAACCAAAATTATGGTTTTCGCTAGAGAAGCTGCCAGAATTCCGATAATCATTGGAAGGAGCATTTCTGAAAGCAGCTGCTTGGTTTTTCTCCCCATCAACTATAGAAAATTTGTTTGATCAGTCAAAATTCTTTGCAAAATGAGATTTAAAAAAAAAAAAAAAAAAACTACCGATATTTGCAGTAAGAAAGAGCACGCATGAATCCAGTCCATGGTCGGATAAAATAAATGTGACAATCACATATGCAGATGAGTTTAATATATATGTTGAAGATCAACTACTATATTTTGACTAGTAATTAGCTACATTACTAACTAACAATGATATAGTCAGCAGCTAAAATATGCAACACAAATGAAACGACAAAAGTTCCTCCATTTCATAAATTTATTCAATTTTATTTCCCTAAAGTCATTACATAGCACCGAAGACGTGGCTTCAAATTTTGGTAATAAAAGAGAAAAATATATGATGTTCTACAAAAGAATCCCCAATCAGATCACGGTTAAACTGATGATAACGTGAAGCATGCCATGACATAAAATGCTTCCTCAAGAGTTTTTCATCCTGATATTGATTCTATCTTGATCTGTTTCTTTGTCTTTCCGAAGTACATTACCAACATGAGGAGAACATGGATAAATAAATTCCAAAAGAGTTAAAAATGACTACAGATAACTTGGTCAAGCAGATAAAAGCATCACAGCCACTATGAATTGCTTGAAGGATACATTTGGCAACTACTCTCAGAGGTCATATGTAGCTCCATGCATCAAATCGAATCGCAAACACAAACACAAAGTAATCTATTGGGTGACCATGCCTACGGGTTTACCTCATCATTGTTTGAGACTACCAAACCGCATTGCCCTAATTGAAGAGAAAAAAAATTACCAAACATTTTTTTATCTTGAAAAATCCCAAAACTGTGTCACTGCTGAGAAAAGAGTAAATACTGACTGATATTTCCCCAACTCTCCTTTCAGAGAAAATTGCATGAAAAGGAAAGCGAAACATAAAAGAGAAGAAAGAACCAAAATCTTGGACCTAAAGTACCTCCCGATTTGCGCCTTCCCAGGGTTCGATTCCTGCAAAGTAGAAGAAAATTGGAAACTCGTGTTCATTCACCAGACCAACTCAAACGAAGTTGCATCTCTTTAATCAAACTTATTATTAAAGATAAATATTACAGCTTTCTGCCACACACAAAAAAACCAACACTTGGATTAGACTAAAATCCAAGGAGGCAGGCGATAAAGAGTAAGAAAAGGGAGCAGAGAGACGAGGGAGATTGAAGTGCCTTTGATTTGGAGGAGCATAGCGCTTGACAACATTGGACGACGGATCAGCCGCCGAAAGCGGAGGAGAGTTCTCCAGCATCGCTTACTCTTTCCTGAGAATCTTTGCGCGAAGCTTGCAAGGAAAGAGAAAGAGAAGTTGCAAGGTTTCAGTTGATTCAGCGACGGTGCCGTTGGATTCACCAACTGAATAAGTAACTTACGGCTAATTTCATAGTAAAAGTCAATGTAAGATTTAGATAGTAATTAATTAAGAGCAGTATTAGGGCACTGGTTCATCCGGTTCGAATGACCGTTCCTGCAGATGCTTTAGACAGACAGACTCATCAATTATATAATTCTAAACATGAATCTGCACCACCTACCTGCTCAGTTCAAAAGTAACGGGACATCAGAACGAAGCAGGGCATCTAGGTGGTCGACGGAGCTGGCTGAGCCCACGGGACATCAGAACGAAGCAGAGGTTGCTCTGCGGTGGTTTCCGATGCGCAATCAGTGGTGGCCAGACGGGGAGAAGGATTACCTGAGGTGAGGCACATGGAGCGCTGATATGTACGTACTGTGGCATGTCCAAGTGAAGAAGACGAAGGTGAGGGGTGGCACTGGCAGCAGAGGTGAGGGTCAGCACTCGGCAACATATCTAGAGTTTATTATTTAACCAAATCACTTTAAGATTTCAATTATTTTCAACATTTTCCAATTAATTATTTTCCTTTTTATGGCAGAATAAAAATATTTACCTTTTTGGTTGTCGAACCGGTGACCTAGTAGACCGGCCGGTCCGCCTAAAACCGGTCGGTTCTCAAAAAACCGGGATGTTGGATCGGGTTCACATACATCCTGAACTTTTAAGTGAATCGGACCGGCTGAGGTACCGGTTACGGTTCGAATCCAATCGGACCGTCGGTCCGGTTTGAACCTGGTCTAACCGTCGATCCGGACCGATTCAGACCCGGTCGGACCGTCGGTCTGGTCCGATTCGAACCCGGTCGGACCGCCGGTCCGGTTCTGATAACACTGATTAAGAGCATCCACAATGCTTTACATAAATTATAAATTTTCCATATAAACATTTATTTATACTTTAAATAATACGTTAAGTTAAGATATACATAAATAATATTTGCTCTCCAATCATTTTACTTAACTATATTCTTTAAATATATTTTATTATTAATTTTTTTTTAACAACTGCCAATAAGATATTAACATTAATTATAACATGAATTAATTTATTATAAATAATTTGTTACGTAATACATAGTGCATTCCTTAAATTTAATGAATATGTTATGTAAAAATAGGTGGGTCTCTCTTTTAAGGAATGCTATGTAATGCATCTTTATACAATTTACATAAAATATATGTTTACCCCCACATTTAAGTAATAATATGTAATACCATTATGGATGCTCTAAGTAGGGAGTCAATTCTTGGTTTTGTGCGTATTAATAATCTTGTATAATTAATTTATCGTGTTATGTTTTACGACATATAAATACAAGCATGCAATTTCTTGTAAGACGTTCATGTGTTTGTTATCATGTTATATATATACAGAATTTGTAAGCAAATATTAAAATAATGAATTTCAAATAGTAAAAATTATAAATTAATATGTTAATATTCATAATTTTTAGTGTAGAGTTGACAAACTCTAAAAATTAAACAACTAATTGGAGTTGTTGGCAAAAAAAAAAAAAAAAGTAATTGGAGTTTACAAGCTATTAAACAAGATTTATTTAATATATTACTCAAGAATTAGATTCACAACTTTATCGTGTTTGTCAGGTTGTGATACTAAACAAGATTCGAAAACTACACTATTTTAATCGTGTTCATGTTATGGATATGTCATATACTTCCACGAACACAATTTTTTTTTATTTGTATGTTCTTTTTGTATATGAAATTGTCAGCCCTATAATTAAACGTCTTATTATTACTATTTTTTTTCAAGCTTTGAAAAAAATAGTTTTTTTTTTTTTTTTTTCAGTTAGCAACCTTATTTTTTGCGCACGTGGTCATTGGGAGAGCAATGCCTCATCCAGTGGCGAATCCAACGATTAAAAAATGGGGGTTCACTATTTAAAATAAAATTTAAATTTAAGAAATTCATAGTATATATCTAAATTATTAAAGTCCATATCAATGCAATAAATTAATATATATATATATATATAGAAAGACTAAATTCACCATTCTTCTTTATATGAGTTTTTGTGTTTTGAAATAAAAAGATTTTACTAATGTTTTATATCAATTTAATTTTAAAATTATAGGTAACGTTAATACAAAAAACACAAATGTATTTAAAACTTACTAGCTTAATAAATCAAATAGATCATCATCAATAAACTAAATTGTCTATAATAATCAATATAATTACAACAGTGAATTTACACCCAACTTAGCGCTAGACTAATTTAGGGTTTTTGTATTTGTATTATATTTTTCAATTAACTTTCGAACAAAAATTGATGAGCAAGTAATTAAATTGTAGTTACATATATATTGTCTAACATTATAGGTAACATTAATACAAAAACATAATGTATTTAAAACTCACTAGCTTAAGAAATCAAATTGATCATCATGAATAAACTAATGTTGTCTATAATAACCAATAGAATTAAAATAGTGAGTTTGCACCCAACTTAGGGCAAACTTAGACCAATTTAGGGTTTTTGTATTTGTATTATTTTTTTCAACTAACTTTCGAACAAAAATTGATGAGCAAGTAATTAAATTGTATTTCCTTGGAAAAAAAAGTAATTAAATTGTATTTACATATATATTGTCTAAATGTGTATGTTATATATAATAATAATATATACATAGAAAATGTTGAAAGAAAGGTAGAATGGGAGAGAGAGAGAATGGTGAAGAGGAGAAGGGGTTCACATGTAAACAAATTAAAATGTCCCCATTCTTTTAAATGGATCCGCATCTAACCTCATCATAGCTTATGTAGAGTGAGAAACTTAATATTTCCCTTCATTATGTTTTAAGCAAGGTTAATATCCACAAATTCCCATTCCAGGACTCAAATAACTCAATTTTCTCACATAAAATATTTGTGTTAACAGATTCGTTCGATCCAAAACAAACTTGAGATAATGAGTATAATTCGAAAATAATAATAATAAATCATAAGTGGTTAAAAATCCATTATTATGTTTTAAAGAAGTTTAATTTCCAATTCCTATCCATCTCTAACAAATCAATTCTATACGATTAGGGAAAAATATGAAAATGCATGCAAATATTTGTTAAAATTGATAATTGCACCAATAACACTTGTTTGTTTCTGCATAATTCTGCCACATTATCGCATAAATGTTTGTAATAGGTTTTTTAATAGTGCAACACACATGTCAATAACAAGTAGATATACAAGCGCTAAACTAGATACTTGCATGTGGACGCGCGTGCATGTCGTTATCGTGAGATTGTTATAAAGACATGACCCTAGTGACTCCAATGAGGATATAATAATAAAATCTTATCAGAAATACATGAAATTGTGTAACCTAATGGTATACAATTTTTAAAAAAATATATTAAAAATTTAAAGTAAAATGCTTGAGTGACTTGAAGCAAGAAAACTCATTACAAGGGCCCCAGGTCGTTTGAGCATTTTTTTTAAAAAAATAGTTTTCTATTTTTATAACATTATATGTTATATTTTTTTTTTCCAGTAACGATTTATTCTTATATCATTCTCGAAGTCGGTATGGGTGAAATTGGACCGGCCGATCTAGATTTTCATTTCATTCAACTTTTTTTTTTCAATAAAAAATTATTATAACAAAAACAAAACATCTAAAATTAATACGTTTTATGTTTTTTTCTTCTGATTTTCGATTTAACCAAAGAACCGAAAATGATATTTTACATAAAAAAATCACATAACAAAATCATATTTGTCTTTAACTAAATAACAACAAAATTCTGTAGATTAATCATTAACAAAAGAATAACATAAGTTTGCAAATAAGAAAATAAACAAAAGTTCTGCAATCATCCTTAGCAAAATGCAAAAGTCAACTAATTCTAATCCTTCTTGGACAAAAGTGAATTTTCTTATCATGTCATTCTTGCCAATGTCACGCTCAATTCTAACTCCAAGCCTAAAAATGCAAAAACTAATAAGTCATGTCCATAATTGACAAGACAAACTAAATTGAATGCAGTTACAATACGCGAAATTGATATGAATGTACCAATTATCATCAATCATCCACACTGGTGGAGTTTTTGAACGCATTACACATGTTTCTTAAAAGTTTCAGTGCTTTTTAGTAAATTGGCATAAAAATTAAATTTTAAAATGATATAAAAGTATTATAGAAATGTGTACTTTTCAAATAAAATTTATTCTTCAAGATCAATCGAAATCGGAGGACTTCAGAGCCAATCCTTTTTGCATATTAAAGCCTCAACATAAGTGGACTAAGAGAGCTGCGAGAATCAAGCACTCAGCCTCATGTGCTAAAAGCACTTTCTGAAGCTACTATAGAAACAAGAATTGCGAATACAGCTCGATTCATCCTTGCAAGACACATGAATCGACCTCCATTTAACCTCCACCACCTAAATATATCAAAATCAATTACATAAGCTTCACAAGTTTCAGCCAAATATTTTTCTAGTTCACTTTTCTCTTCAGTTTGAGTCCCAGTTTCACGCATTAACTTCATTGTCAGAAAGTCTGCAACATGCATCAAACATGGTTTTTTTTTTTTTTTTTAATGTCAAGGGGATGTAACATGTATTCTTGCTAGATTGATCAGTACTTGAACCTAATTATATCATTTTGTATTCTTCAAATATAGAACTTAGTGTGTAACCACATTAACCTTCATGTATGTTGCTACCTCTTGAAGATAGCATGTATTGATCATCCATTCAACATTCTCAATTTGTTCTTAGTGTTAAGTATCTCTGCTATAAAGAAAAGCTTATTGATAATGCAAATGTTTTCAAAGTATTTTAAATACTTCTCCCTCACATTTCTAACTATTTTTTGAATCTGTATACCACTATCATTACAATACATCAATTCCCATATAAATTGCACACACTTCTACCATATAGATATTGCAAATAATATATGTCAAACCTTATATACGCTTGGTAGCGTCGTGAAACAGCTCCAGAAAGGGCAAGATAGCTGCTGCATGATCTCAGTCTTCCTCATTTGTCAATGCTGTTGACTTAGAAATTTATTATCTGCACTTCTTATTTTTCATCTCCATCATAAAGAAAGCATGTTGAAAGTTTAAAACTGATTTTAGCATCAAGAATATTGAATTCCACCTAGTACCTACATCCATACACACCAAACTTTTTCATTCTATATCTTATCTGCATCAATCACACTTTTGAAAGTAAGCAACCTTGCTGGGGAACTCATCACATTTTAACAGTAGAATAAATTCTAAAAATTGCAGTATCTAACTATTGTAAAACTTCATGCACAGTCAAGTTCAAAGTATGTGCACATCATCTTACATGAAGAAGCTGGCGATTCAATACATAAGAATTCCAAAGTGCAAACATTTTCTTCGAGTAATCAATTGCAACATCATTTGAATTAGTATTATCAACTGAGGATGTCATCACTTTCTTTATGGCCCTAACGAATCAATCACATTTCAATTACATTGCTAATCATAAATATAATGTGCAGTAAGACAAATATACCTAAACTTTTGACAAGATGTCCAACAATTTGTTGTTAAAATTTCTTTGTGAGAATTATTGGAAAGTATTTCCTTCAAAGCAACCATGTCATGCAAAAAAACTTAAATGCATATTCTGCTACTGTCATACATGAAGTACACTGAAATTTATGGTTTAAATATTTTTGAAAATCGATGAAATGCAGGATGATCAATCGTTCTAAAATGTAGCTCCATATCCACAATCATTCTAGCTAGTCCAATTCAAGCAACTTCTAATTCAAATGTTAGCACACTGTCAACTTCATTAGATTCATGAACCAATGGTAAAGTATTTTTTTTCTCTTATCCTTATTTTGAAAATGATACTTTTTACATCTTGTTAAATGGTTAAGTAAAAAACTTGTACCATTCATAGTAGCAACACGCAATTTCTTACCACAATATATTTACTAAGAAAAATTTGAGTCATATTTATCCTTTGTGAAATGCTATCAAGCCTCAGAGCTTAACTTGCTATCAATTGCAGAAGAGCTCGAACACTTTTGACGACATCTAGTACTTGGTGGTTTAGCAGATGTTGCATCAATTGGTGTTGCTGGGACTCCATTAGAATTTGCTTGGATAGAAGATGCCGATACATGTGCCTCAACCAAAATCTAGGACGAAATCGAATTAATAAAATGAACTGACGAGAGCTAAAACTGTAACTGAGTGAATTATCATAACCGTGTTTGAGACTTGTATAGCTTGGACAAAAGATGCTCATGCATGTGCCTCAGCATGGCAATAGTATGGAACTAAATTGAATTAGTAATTGAGTAAAATGAACCGACTGAAACCCTAATCATTACTGTATATGAGACTTGTATGGCTTGGACAGAAGATGCTTCTGGATGTGCTTCAACCATAGTCTAGAATGAAATTGAATTAGTTCTCTGATGATTACAATGAAATGACTGAATAAAAAATAAACTTAACTAAAATTACTATGTTAGAGACTTCATGAGCATAAGCTTGGACAGGCGATCCTCATGCAGGTGCCTCATGCATAGTCTGGAATGAATTCAACGAAATCAAACTTTGTCTCTTGGAACTCTAGACACTGAACAAAAGAATTAAGGATGCAAAATCAAAGCACAAATCTGTTCTAATTGAGGAGATCAGGAAAAATTGAAGATGAAACTTTGTTTATATATGAAGAAGTTTTAAATAGATGACGATTGGAAATTGAATCGTCATTGAACTAAAGCGTCAATCGACAATCATTAAAGGAAAATGAAGGAGAATGGAGTGTCTCTGGAGAAGAGTAGGGAGTTAATTGTCCGGGACTCTTCGTTATCTTAAAAGAATCAAAATAGTATTAAGCAATAAGTAACAACTAATTAATATTAATTATTAATTAATAAGCAATATAATATATAATATATTTCGATCGGTTCGGTCTCCATGGTTTTTGAGTTTGAGGACTGAACCAAATCGAAAATCTAAACTATAATATTAAAAACCGTCCATATACCAAACTGTATATTAACGGTTCAGTTTGATGGATTTACGGGATAGTTACTACAGATTAAACACGTGTATATGCCAGGTAAACTAATTACGCAACGGAAAGGAGTACATACTAGTTTATCTTCAGAAGCTCAAGATCGTTACAGAGAGAGTTCTCGATATGCCGGACGGGTCCTGCAGGACTCTGGTTAAGGAGCAATATGCATGCAATTGACTCCACAGCAAAGAATCTTTCAATCCGGTGACCGGATGGATCTCTAGGGTAAATTGTTGACACAATTTCGGCACCTCCTTGTGTAGAAGACCACTTCGGCCAAACCTCTATAGAACATAGAATATACGGAGAGAGATTTCTTTTCCTTTTAACTTAGGGGATAGTTATTAACCATAATAAATCCCCGTAACACCTCCTATTTATAAGAGGAGGTGATCAAAACCCGCCAAGGGTTTACCCTATAGTTCAGCCGAAATTCACACAAATTGGGCTTGGCCCATTTTGGGCCAATTGTGGCTCATAGGGATTTTGGTCTGACTCAAAATCCCTTATGTGCCTAACCCCAATTGTGCTTAATCGGTTGGGTTTATATTAATGGGCTCCCAGTTACGGCATCCCATATGCATCAAATGCCAATAGCTCCCACTCGCCAGAATGGGAGGGTGGTGTACGATGTTATGGGGATAGTTACTACGGACAAGACACACATGTAGATGCCAGGTAACTAATTACGCGGTGGAATAGGGACACATACTAGTTTCTCCTTTGTCGTAGTCCCAAGATCTTGTGGGAGTTCGCGGTCCACCGACCGGATCCTGTAGTGATTGTTGTTAAGGAATCGCCTACGAGGAATGATCTCCACAAAAAAGCCTCTTGTTCCTTGCGGGATGGATCTCTGGGGTAAATTGCTCGAAGCAATTTGGCACCTCCTTCTTGTAACCTTCGACCGAACTAGCACTAATAGGGAGGAGGGATTTCTTTATCTCAACACTTAGGAGAAATGGGTGATTAACTATTAACCTTAGAGAAATCCTGACACCCCTATTTATAGGAGGAGGTGGGAAAAATCCCACCTCCTTATTTGCTTGGTTCGGCCGACCTACATAGGAGAGGGGAGGCCCAATTTTGGGTCTCTCATGTCAATTGGAATTTTAGGCCCAACTCAAACTGCTGGGCTTATATTAAATGACTCATATTATGGCGACCCATTCACCAAATGCCAACATCTCCCACTCGCCGGAATGGGAGGGTGCCTGTTAATATGTTGTCGACCAACACATAAATATTTATTCTTCGATCCATGCCCCACTTCGGAATAGTTCATACGAGATTTACCGTGCGACCGGCAGACACAACGGACATCGTGCTATTCATCAGTTAAGAGTGTGGTAGCGTCCGCGGAATGTTGATTCCCAACTTGTGATCAACCTGTAAACATATCTGTCTCGTGTTGTATCCCTGGTCAACTATCATTCTCCAATTGCCTAGATTCCACATAAGAACACTTCTCTAAGGCAACCACACAAGTATTCACAACCTTCAAATAATATCCGGTTGGTGGCCACCTAGTGAATACAAGAGTCTGAGAATTATAGGTGAACTTGACCATCCCCATCGCTCATACCCTTAGTCAAACTCAACCAGTTTCCAAAACGTGGTCACTAGGCCTTTTTGTTCAGCAGTGCGTTCGAACGCCTGGAAGTGACCATTGAGTTTGACCTTAGATAAGAGTTCTGAGTCCGTAAGGATACTTTGAGTGCTCCTTCATAAAGCACCCGGGATCAGTCACACGCTCATGGTGAAGAATTTTGCACCCATCCGAATCTCGAGGATTCTACCTAGCACAACCGAGCCTGACCCTGTGGTCGAATGTGGCACGCGTAGTATAGAGTGCATGTCGATAACATAACTTGAACTTACATATTTTCTGGAGTGGGAAACGTCATATGCTTTTGCAGATTCTCATCTGGCCCATAATTTGGTTTCTGATGAACTGATTTTATCACGACGATACACAAAACAAGATCATGTCGTGTTACCCAGAAACCAAATGATCGTTTTGCTTAACCAGGTTTTTCGAAAGCACATTGGTTCTTAGCCAGTCTTGACATGGTGGAGGTTCCTCCTTTGTCAAGATAACCGAGCCTGTGTGACGAGGCTGGCCCACATTCGACATTTTTTATGAGAGGTTTTACTCTCCAATGACTAGTTTATAGATAGTGAAATCCGATGTAATCCAACCATTATGACGTCGTAAGATTATAAACTCAAAATTGCATTTCTTTATATCCAAATATTACTTCGAAACTCAAAATTTTATTTGACACAATCAATCCTCATAAACCCTACGCAGTCCAAGCATTTTAACATGCTTCTCGAAAACATCCATGCGTAGTGGTTTAGTTAATGGGTCTGCCACCATATTCTCAGAGGATAAGTATTCTAATGTGATCAAGTTGTCTTCTACCACACTGTTCGCATAATTGTATTTAATATCAATGTGTTTCGTCCTATTATGGTACTTTAAATTATTGACTACTGCAATCGCTGCTTCACAGGCTTACTCCCGTCCTCGACGTCAAGCTGTGCAGTCAAGAGTCTATTTAGACATACTGCCTCCTGTGCATTCTTAGAGAGTGCCACGAATTCAGATTCCATCGTAGACAGCGCGACACATGTTTGCTTCTTGCTCATCCATGAAATGGCGGCATTAGCAAGGATAAGTACTCCTCCTGAGGTGGACTTACGATCATCCGGATTGCCACCATAGTCAGCGTCACTAAACCCAGATAATTCTAGCTTCCTACCCTCATAACACAGTCCATAGTCGGCAGTACCTTTTAGGTATCGAATAATTCGTTTAATAGATCGTAAATGTTGATATCTAGGGTCTGACTGGAAACTTGCTACTAGGCTCACGACGTAACAGATATTCGGACGAGTGTATTGCATGGCGTACATCAGACTGCCAACCATACTGAGTACTTTGTACTCTTCATCTGTTCACGCTTCGCCTGGTCTTTCTGGCCATCACGCTTCGACAACGCGCACCCATACACGACCGGCGTATCCACTGCTTTGACATCTTGGAGACTGGACCTTCTCAACAATTTGTTGATATAGGCTTCCTTGGAAAGACACAGTTTCTGAGCAGCCCGATCCCTAGCAATCTTAATGCCTAGGATGTACGTGGCTTCTCCCATGTCCTTCATCTAAAAAACATATTCTAGCTAGGACTTTCATTCATTTAAATAACTCACGTAGTTCACGGCAATAAGTATGTCATCGACGTACAATGTCAAGATAACGTACATGGACCCAGAGGTCTTCGTGTACACGCAGGGATACTCGTGAAGATTCACGAATCCGTTGCCAACGATTTCATCGTGGAACCTGCGGTACCATTGCAGAGACAAATCTTTAAGATCATAAATCGACCTTTGGAGTTTACAAACTTTACGTTCGTTTCCAGGGGTAACCGAACCCTCCAGTTGCTCCATATAGATCTCTTCCTCCAGGTTTCCGTGGAGGAATGCGGTCTTAACATCCATTTGGTGCAGCTCAAGATCGAGGCTCGCACTGGGAACTATGCTCCCACTCGGAACAACTCTCCCACTAGGAACAAGGGCGGTGTTTGAACCTTCACCAACAACTTTTCTTGGACGACCTCTTGGTGTCGGGATTCATCCTCCAAGATTAATTCCAGGGTTACTAGGACCCGAAACCAATACGGTTGTCTCACTACCACTGTTTCCAACAGGTAGTTAAGGTATTATAGGATTCTTATTCTACGGTTCAGCAATGTGAGGATCATATGGAACAGCCGGAGGGTTTCATTACCCCTGGCAACGAACGTAAGGTTTGTAAACTCCAAAGATCTATTTACGGTCTTAAACAATCATCCCAACAATGGTACCGCAGATTCCATGAGAAAATCATTGGAAACAGATTCGTGAATCTTCACGAGGATCCGTGCGTGTACACGAAGACTTCCAAGTCTAAGTACGTCATCTTGACATTATATGTCGATGACATACTAATTGCCGCAAATGAAGTTACATGAATGAATCAAAGTCCTGGCTAGCATCTGTATTTGAGATGAAAGACATGGGATAGGCCACGTACATCCTAGGCATTAAGATTGCCAGGAATAGGGCTGCTCGTAAACTATGTCTATCTCAGGAAGCCTATATCAATAAATTGTTAAAAAGGTTCCGACTACAGGATGTCAAGCCCGTGGATACATCGGTTGTGCTCGGGTGCGCGCTGTCGAAGCGTGATGGCCCGAAGAACCTGGTGGAGCGTAAACAGATGGAGAGTGAAGAATACTTAAGTATGATTGGCAGCTTAATGTATGCCATGCAATGCACTCAACCGGACATCTGTTACGTTGTTGGCCTAGTAGCACGATTCCAATCATATCCTGGCAGTCAACACCTAAAGACTGTGAAACAGATAATTCGATACCTGAAAGGTACTTCCGACTACGCTCTGTGCTATGAGGGTGGAAAACTCAAAATGTTAGGATATAGTGACGCCGACCAGGAAGCCTATATCAATAAATTGTTAAAAAGGTTCCGACTACAGGATGTCAAGCCCGTGGATACATCGGTTGTGCTCGGGTGCGCGCTGTCGAAGCGTGATGGCCCGAAGAACCTGGTGGAGCGTAAACAGATGGAGAGTGAAGAATACTTAAGTATGATTGGCAGCTTAATGTATGCCATGCAATGCACTCAACCGGACATCTGTTACGTTGTTGGCCTAGTAGCACGATTCCAATCATATCCTGGCAGTCAACACCTAAAGGCTGTGAAACAGATAATTCGATACCTGAAAGGTACTTCCGACTACGCTCTGTGCTATGAGGGTGGAAAACTCGAAATGTTAGGATATAGTGACGCCGACCATGGTGGTGATCTGGATGATCTTAAGTCCACTTCAGGAGGAGTATTCCTCCTTGCTAATGCCGCAATTTCATGGATGAGCAAGAAGCAAACATGTGTCGCGATGTCCACAATGGAATCCGAATTCGTGGCTCTCTCTAAGAACGCACAAGAAGCGGTCTGGCTTAAAAGGCTCCTAACTGCATTGCTTGACGTCGAGGACGGGAGTAAACCGGTGAAGGTATACTCTGACAGTCAAGCAGCAATTGCAGCAGTTAAGAACCCCAAGTACCACAACAGGACGAAACACATCGACATGAAATATAATTTTGCTAAGAATATGGTTGATGACAATATTATCACTTTAGAATACTTGTCTGCTGAAAGTAGGGGTGAGCAAAAAGTCCATAAAGTCCAAGTCCAGTCCGGGACCGGTCCAGGACCGAACCGAAAAGTCCAGGACTGTTTGAGTCCAGGTCCAGTGGACCTATCATTTCGGTCCTCAACGGTCTTGGACTTAATTTCGGTCCGGGACCGTGGAGTCCAAATCTGGACCGTTTGGACCGTTAAGGCAATAACTAGCTGTGTAGGTGTTGTTGCTTGCTAATTGCCATAGTGCTGTACTGCTCGGGTGTAGGTACTGTAGCAGTGTTTTTTTTTTTTTGGGTAAATGCTGTAGCAGTCTTCGTCTAGCCCTTGCCTATATATATAATTTTAAATTTTATTACTATTTTGTAGTATTATATTTTGCTTATTTGTTAAAAAAAAAATTATTCCCATTTCTTAGAATTTTTTGTTAGTTATTTAATAAAAAATATTACAAATAAAAAAAATTGGATTTGTTTTTAGATTATTTCTATGAAATATTTGGATTCTAAGAATTCTTAAAAAAAAAACGGGAATAAAAAGATTGGAATGGCTTAAACAGTCTTAACAAATCCTGGACCGATCTTGAAGAATATATATTCCACGTTATATTTAGATTTAGCTAAAAAAATTAAGATTTAATATATTAATATTTAAAAATTATCATGTATTAAAAAAATATTCAGATTTAATATATTAACATTTAAAATATATAATATATATTAAAAATTCATAATAATATTTACAAAATATATATATTAACAAATTCATATTTAAAAAATAAATTCAGATTTTAAAAAAAAAAACCTTGAATAAAAAAAAGGTCATGGATTGAACTTAACAGTCCTAACGGACCTGGACCGATACCAGGACCGTTAAGTCCAGGACCGCTAAATCCAGGACCATTAAGTCCAGGACCGTTAAGTCCAAAACCGTTAAGATCTATTTTAAATGGACCGGTCCATGCTCAGTCCTAACTGAAAGTATGATGGCGGACCCATTGACTAAACCACTACACAGGGACGTCTTCGAAAAGCATGTTAAAATGCTGAGACTGTGTAGGGTTTAAGTAGACGGTATCGTGATGACACTCTTTGAAATATATAATGGAAATAAATTGCAGTTTAATTTATGATTATTACGACGTCCTGTTTGAATATTCATCGGAATTTTACGGTCTATAAACTACTCGTAGGAGGGCCAACCTCCACAATAAAATAATGTCGAATGTGAACAAAGCGTCGTCACACAGGCTCGGTCGTCTTGACGAAGAAGGGATTATATATTAAGTCGAGACTAGTTAAGAACCACGGTGGAAAACCAGGTTAAACAGAACGATCATTTGGTTTTGGAGTAACACGAAAATGATCAAAGTTCTGTAGATCGCCGTTACGAACCACGTTCGTAATAAAATCACATTTTGGGCCAGATGACGAATCTGCGATAGCATATGACATTTCCCAACTTTCTAACTAAACTCAGGTTATGCTATCAACGCGTGCTTCATACTACGCATGCCATGTTCGACCACGGGGTTTTGCTCGGTTGTGCTAGAGAGAATCCACGAGATTCGTACAGGCACAAGCTTCTTCACCTAGAGCGTGTGACTGATCCCGGATGCTATATGAAGCAACATCCAAAGTATCCTCACGTACTCAGACCTCAGACCTAAGGTCAGGCTCAATGTTCGCTTCACGGCGTGTGAGCGCAGTGCCGAAAAAAAAGTCCTAGTGACCACGTCTTGGAAACCGGTTGGATTTGACTAAGGGTATGAGCAATGAGGATGGTCAAGTACACCTAAAATTTTCCGACTCTTGTATTCACTAGGTGGCCACCAACCTGACATTAGTTGAAAGGTTGTGAATACTTGTACGGATGCCCTGAAGAAGTATCCCAAAGTGGGAACTGGGCAATTGGAAAATTTGCAGTTGACCCAGGATATAACGTGACACTTTATTTTTAACAGGTTGATTAGACATGGGGAATCAACGTTCCGCGTGCGCTACAATACTCCTAACATATGAGTAGCACAATGCTCGTTGTGTCCGCCGGTCGCACGGCAAACCTCGTATGAACTATTCAGAGCAGGAATTGGATAGAAGACCAAATGCGGATGTGTTGGACGACAACATATTAATAGGCACCCTCCCATTCCGGCGAGTGGGAGTTGTTAGCATTTGGGGTTATGGACCACCGTAATTGGCAGCCCATTAATTAGGGACCATTAACCTAAGTAATTAGGTATGGGTCACATTAGGGTATTTGGGCTAGGCCTAAATCCCATGTGACATGGGAAGCCCAAAATTGGGCCTCCCACCCACACTAGGTCGGCGCCGAACATAAGGAGTAAGGAGGTGGGATTTTCCCACCTCCACTCCTATATATAGAAGACTAGGGGTGACTTATTAAGTGCTCATTCTCTCTTCCCAAGTGTTGAGATTGAAACCCTTCCCCTAGTCCCTCTTAGGTTCGGCCGAAACACACACCTAGGAGGTGCATAAATTGCGATGAGCAATTTACTCCAAGTAAGATACATCCCGCGAAAATCGAATGAGGCTTTTTTGTGAAGATCAAACCTCGTAGGGCTTCTCTAACAGGAACCTCTACGGGGTACCGGTCGGTGGATCGAGAACTCCCCTTGAAGATCTTGGGCTACAGAAATCGTTAAAGGTATGTGCACTTTCTTCCGCTGCGTAATTAGTTACCATGCACGTATCTAGGGCTTCGTTTCTGTAGGATTAGTCACAATAATCCAACATATTCGAAGGTGACAACGATGGATATTCCCATGAGTCGGAGGACAACTTCGCTCGCATGCACAAGCTGCTTAATGAATCGAGCGGTAAAAGGCTCAAAAGAAAATCTGGTGGGTCAAAGCACCGTCGATAAAGCGCGTGTTAGGTACGCCTTGTTTTCCATGTACATAAAATCGTAAAACATTTTAATACAACACAGATCGTCTGATGTGATTCACTTGTGAATTCTTTTTAGGTGTGAGGTTCGACATGGCTTGAAGATTCATGATTATCAATTTCTCTTTGTTGCTGCTTTATGATCAGATCCTTGTTATTGTCATTTTATCTTTCGTTGTTCTTTTAACTGATAATTTTGGTTATTAATATATATCGGATTATTGAATATAGTAATTGTCATTGAGATTGAGATTGATTTCAATTCGATTATGAGTACAATTTACTTATCAATTTATCGAACAAAATATGATGTTGAGGGACAATACCAAAATTTTGGCCTTGTCAAGAGGCCGATAAAGAAACGAACACACATACTCCATTTCATTGTAACCCATCGATTGCATAACTAAAACGAACGATTTAGTTATAATTAATTGTTTCGTACCCCATAAATACTTTTACTGATAACGTAACGACGAACATGTATGAAACGATCATTAAATTTTGGAAACGAAACGATTTCACCTAAGGTCAGCACGTAAGGTGGCGCGCGTGTAGCGCATGTATCCGTGTAAAAATGATACACCTCGATTCCAAACATAAATTTAATGATGAGATGTATGATTTTAATGCTCAGAATAACTTTCATTAATAACTTAGCCCAATTTGGGTTTACTCATCTGATTACTTGCCATTTCCAGACCATTGAGATCTTTATAAGCTATCTCAATCTCGTAGAGAATCAACTGGAGCGAAATGTGAAAACCATGCGCACTGACATATGTGGAGAATACCTCTCGAATGAGTTTGATAAGTTATGCAAAGAAAGGGGTATTTTCCGTCAAACGACGATCCCTTATACACCACAACAGAACAGTGTGACGGAGCGACGTAATCGTACACTCCTGGACATGGTAAGAACCACGACGTCGCAAGCTCAACTTCTGATCTCCTTTTGGGGTGATGTACTGTTGACTACCACTCATGTAGTAAACCGTGTACCAACAAAATCGGTGGACTGACACCATATGAGCTGTGGACTGGTAAAGAGGTGGATCTTACAAGACTGCGCCCTTAAGGTTGCGCAGCATACAAGCATCAAACCGATTGCCGATACGACAAATTGGGACCTAGAGGATTGAAAATTATCTTTATTATATACTCCGAAAACTCTAAGGGATACATGTTTGTGGTGGCTCAGAAAAATGCTGACGTGGTCGAACATGATTCCAGAGATGTTACGTTTATTGAGGATGAATTTCCTAAGCCCGTTGACATCTAAATGAATAAAGTCTTAGTAGAACTTGAACATGATGAGAATGACCAGGTCCCACTTACTTCGAGTGGGAAATTTGAGGGAGCAACAACAAGAAATGATATGTTAATCATAATAAATCCAGTGGGAGGAGACAATCCAACCACATAAATCATAGTTGCTCCATGTGCGAATCAATAGTACCTGATCATGATCATCTAGTTGCTGAACCGTTGGATGAAAATCCTATAGTTCATCAACTACCTACTGGGGCCAGTGGGAGTGGGACAACCAACTTGGCTGGTCCGAGAGACCATGGAATTCATCTCAGAGGAAGAATCCCGAGACAAAGAGGTTGTCCAAGAAAAGTTGTTGGAGAAGGTTCTAATAACGCCCTGGTTCCTAGTTGAGGCATTATTCCCAGAGGAAGTATAGTTCTAGATGGGAATAATGAGCCTAGACGTAGTCAAATACATAGAACTTCTCCTAATAAGTATCCCATCGAAAGAGGTGAATTGTTCACCCTGACTTCGGTTGATGAACCGTTAACGGTTAAACAAGCTATGGAAGGTCCTCAATCAAAGGAATGAAGGAAAGCAATGGAAGAAGAGATAGCCTCTATGAAAGCCAATTCTGTTTGGACGTTAGTTGATTTGCCTGTTAAACGCAGAGCCATAGGGGCTAAGTGGGTTCTGAAATTGAAACTCCATGCCGATGGAAACGTTGATCGATATAAAGATCGAATTGTCGCTAAAGGATATACCCAACTCCACGGAGTGGACTTTGATGAGTCTTACTCACCGACTGTGCGTTACACGAAAGTCCAGGCCATTTTGGCCTTGGTTGATAGCCTCGATCTCGAGCTGCACCAGATGGATGTGAAGACTGCATTCCTTCACGGGAACTTGGAGTAAGATATCTACATGGAGCAACTAGAGGGTTTCTCATCCCCTGGAAACGTACGTAAAGTTTGTAAACTCCAAAGATCGATCAATGGTCTTAAACAATCGTCTCAGCATACCGCGAGTTCCACGAGGAAATCGTTGGTAACAGAGTCGTAAATCTTCACGAGGATGCCTGCGTGTACACCAAGACCTCAGGGTCAAAGTATGTTATCTTGAAGTTGTACGTCGATGACATTCTAAGTGTCGCGAACGATGTGAGTTACTTGAATGAATTAAAGTCTTCGTTAGCATCTGTGTTTGAGATGAAAGACATGGGGGAGGCCACTTATATCCTAGGCATTAAGATTGCTAGGGATCGTGGTGCTCGGAAATTATGTCTTTCTCAGGAAGCCTATATCAACAAGTTGTTGAGAAGGTTCAATCTCTTTTATGCTAAACCTATGGATAAAC
The DNA here is from genome assembly GCA_036873135.1 of Clarkia xantiana subsp. parviflora. Classification (NCBI taxonomy): domain Eukaryota; kingdom Viridiplantae; phylum Streptophyta; class Magnoliopsida; order Myrtales; family Onagraceae; genus Clarkia; species Clarkia xantiana. Next base: position 37,928,818 of record JAPTYO010000004.1, read on the forward strand.
CGGTTGTATTTGGGTGTGCGTTGTCGAAGCGTGATGTCCCAAAGAACTTGGCAGAGCGTGAACAGATGAAAAGTGCAGAGTACCTCAGTATGGTAGGAAGTATGATTTATGTGATGCAATGCACTCGTTCTGACATTTGTTACGTTGTGGGTTTGGTAACGCGTTTCCAATCAGACCTCGATTATAACCATTTAAAAGCCGTCAAACGGATTATGAGATATCTGAAAGGTACGACAGACTACCGACTATGCTATGAGGGAAGTAAGTTAGAATTTATAGGATATAGTGACGCCGACCACAGTGGTGATCTAGATTATCATAAATCCACCTCAGGTTGAGTGTTTCTCCTTGTTAATGCTGCCATCTCTTAGATGAGCAAGAAGAAATCTTGTGTCGTGCTGTCAACTATGGAATCCAAATTCGTAGCTCTCTCAAAGAATGCACAGGAGGCTGTCTGGCCAAGGAGACTGATGATTGCCCTACTTGACGTCGAGGACGAGAGTAAGCCTTTGCGCATTTACTCTGATAGTCAAGCAACAATAGGGGCATTCACTAATCCTAAGTACCACAGTAGGACTAAAACTTTGATATAAAATATAACTATGTGAAAAGTGTGGTAGATGACAAGTTGACCACAGTTCAATACACGCCTTCTGAAAACATGGTTGCGGATCCATTGACTAAACCTTTGCGCAAGGATGTATTCGAAAAGCACGTAAAACTGCTTGGCTTGCGTAGGGTTAGAAGGCTTGTAATGTGACAGTAACATTTTTGAATTCGAAGTAATATCTGAATAAAAGAATTGCTACTTGAGTTTATATTTTACGACATCATAATGACATTATTACATCGGATGGACGGTGTATAAACTAGTCGTTGGAGCGTAAAACCTTCTAATAAAATATGTCGAATGTGGACCTTGCCATGTCACACGGGCTCGGTCGTCTTGATGGAAAGGATTCCTCAGCCATATCAAGACCGGCTAAGAACCATGAAATTTCGAAAGATAATCCCGGTTAACTAAAACGATCATTTGGTTTCGGGGTAACACTACACGTCAAAGTTTTGCAGATCGCCATTACGAACTCAGTTCGTCTACCACCACATTATGGGCTAGATGAGAATCTACGATAGCATATTCCATTCCTATTCCTAATATAAATTCAGTTTATGCTATTGACGCACACTTCATACTGCGCGTGCCATGTTCGACCACGGGGTCAGGCTCGGTTGTGTAAAACAAAATCTTCCATGATTTGAACTACACAAACTTCTTCACCTTGAGCATGTGACTGATCCCAGGTGCTATATAAGAAGCACCCGAAGTACCCTTACCACTCGGAACTCATATCCAAGGCTGGGCTCAATGTTCGCTTCCATACGTACGAGCGTACCGCCCGAACAAAAAGGCCAAGTGACCACGTTTTGGGCACCGGTTGAGTTTGACTAAGGATATGAGTGATGGGGATGGTCACGTACACTTGTAATTCTCCGACTCTTGTATTCACTAGGTGGCCAACAACGGGATATTAGTTGAAGGTTGTGAATACTTGTGCAGGTGCCTTGAAGAAGTATCCATTTGTGGGAACTAGGCAATTGGAGAATAACAGTTTACCAGGGGTACAACGCATCACAGAGAAGTAACATGTTGATAACATGATACAGAATCAACGTTCCGCAGACGCTACAACACTCCTAATCGATGAGTTGCACGATGTATGTTGTTTCTTCCGGTCGCACGGCAAACCTTGTATGAAAAATACGGGAACATGATTGGATCATGAATGGATATTGATGTGTTGGTCGACAACATATTGCACCCTCTCATTCCGGCGGGTGAGAGCTGTTGGCATTTGATGTATATGGGCAGTCGTAATTGGAGCCCATTAATATAACCCCAAAAGATTAAGAATAATTGGAGTTAGGCACAAAAGAGATTTTGGGTCAGGCCAAGATCCCTATGAGCCACAATTGGCCCAAAATGGGCCAACCCAATATGCTAGGTATTTCAGCCGAAATTAGGGAGTAGTCCTAGGTGGACTATGCTCAGCTCCTCTTATAAATAGGAGGTATTAGGTGGTTTCTTAGTGTTAATCACTCTCTCCCTAAGTTGACAAGAAAAGAAATCTCTCTCCCTAATATTAGTGGTGTTTTGGCCGAACCACATCAAGCATAAGGAGGTGCCGAAATTGTTTCAACAATTTACCCCAAAGATCCATCATGTCACCGGATTGAAAGAGACTATGTTGTGGAGACAATTGCCTGCATATTTCTCTTTAACCAGAGTTCCTGCAGGACTAGTCCGATAGATCGAGAACTCCCTCATTGACGATCTTGGGCTACGGAAGATAAACTGTATGTGCACCTTTCCGCTGCGTAATTAGTTTACCTGACATGTACATGTTTTTAATCTGTAGTAACTATCCCCTCCTAAATCCATCAGTTAAGAGGTCCGAGGATGACTTCGTCGGAGCGGATGAGTGACTAGACCGGGGATGGTTTGGTTGGGCTAATTGGCGTTGAGTGTCAGATTCGAGAGGGGGACCTGTGCTAGAGGAGAAGACAATCACGATGCTTGATATAATATAATATAATAAAAACAAACAAGTAGTAACAATTGGGAGCTGTTTTTGGGAAGAAGTCGATGAAGATGGTGCTGCAATCGAGGCTCTGCGGTGTGGCTGTTGCAGGATGAATGAACGATGGCGTCGATGTCGAGCGGATGGAGAAGACCATGAAGCAGCTCCTATCTACATAATAATACAATATCTATATACATAAATACATGTGTATATATAATATAATATAAGTTAGTCAAAATGATGTTCATAGAAGAATCCATCGGCAGCTAACATCTTTTTATTCATCTCTGTCGATTTTTTATTTATAGTAACTATTGTCTAATCTATTCTAAGTAACAAATATTTTTGATTTATTTTGCTAATAAATACAATATAATCTAAATATTCAGAAATATACTCTGCACTAATTACAGTTAACTATCTTAATATTGTCTGAGCATTCTTGAAAGCTTCGCGACTTGCCATATTTAAACACTTCCTCATTTGGGGCGCCACGTGTCACGCATGTCGCGCATGTCCAAAATTAGGTGTTTACAGCTTTATCGTACTAGACTTAGGTTTCCGCAAGTCTAGACAGTGTAAACCTCCTCTCTCCGAGAAGTTAGGGCTTCCTTCGGTATCTCCAGGTGATGTAGTTCTTTTAGGTTGTTCCTCCAATCGAGATGCATTGGTTCACTGGCCTTTGGTCATGTTTACCATCGAAGGACCCTTACCTGCTCCGCCTCTTTACTTTTGTTATACATGATTGGACAATGGTACAAGTACGCTTGTGTGTTGCTACCTTATCCTACTTCTCTTGTACTCACCGTTCTTGAAGTTGCAGCTCTATGTGGCCGATTACTCCTACTTACTCACGCTGGTAGGATTTGATTATTTTCCCCTATTTCCCTTTTGCTCGAGACGTTAGCATGCAGAACGAGTCTCCTTCTAGAAACAACGTATTCCGCAGAGATCCAGATTATGGCGGATTCACTCCTGTTGTTTAGACTTTGGTATCACCTTCTTGTATTGTTTTGTCTCAGATTAGTGCTTTCAATAACGTACGACATTCTGAAGACCCAAATATCTATTTAGTTCTGACTGTCTTCCTTAGCGTTGTTCAAACTTTGTAGCTAGTTGTTTGTAACCAGATGTTTGTTGTTAATTGAATGACATTTCGTACAAAAAAAATTATCTTAAATAATAGTTGTAGGAAATTATTTCAACTCGATTTCTCAGCCATCAGATTATGCATGTGTAATGAAGACTCATTATCTCTCCTGGATTCTGACTGATTCTCTCTCATGATCTAACGGCCGGGAAATCGAGTTGAAATAAACTCGACTGCATTTAAGCCAACCCCTTAAAGTATACAAGAATATTATCTAAATAACTTAAAGCCCCACAAAGAAAATTATATATAAACTAGCTACTAACCCCGCGCACCGCGCGGGTAATATCGAAAAGTAAAGTTGATTATTTCGAGCCTAATAGATATACATACAAAAATATTGATGGCAAAAAAGGCATATATATATATAAATATTTTCACTTTTTAGATTTTTGGACTATTTAGATTTAAAGGAAACTATACTTAAAAATTAATAATATATATTATAAAGATTAATCATTAAAAAATTATAATTCAAAAGTATATACTTTTATATTTTCCTATATCCATATAGTATATATATTTCATTTTAACCAATATTATATTTTCTTAATTTTTTTGGGTACACTGTTGTTTGGTTAATAATAATAACTATATAATATATTTTCTTAACCATATAAAGTCTCTGAATAAAAATATAAACAGAATAATCTATCATAAATTAACTAATTAAATTTAATTGAATGAGGAGTAAAAGAATTTACCAATAATTCTCTCTATATTTACAAAAAAAAAAAAAAAAAAACCCATATATTATGAATATTCACTATTTTAAGCATCAATTATAATTTCTATCTAAATTCAATATATGAAAAAAAAAAAGTTCTTATTAAATTGATCAAAGTACGATCTCTCAACTTCTCCTTCAATTTATATAGATTTTCTTGAAATTCGATTATACTAATTAGAATAATGTTCAACTGGTCATGAGAGACATTAAGAAGAGATTAATGGTTGAGACCACCATATGGATTGAAACCAAGTATTAATATTTAAGAGAAGATTGTGCTGGTGTTTTCATTAATCAACCTCACCTTAGACTTGCCTCCCTAAATCATCATTTCATTTCAATCGCTCCAAATGAACTACGTAGATGACAGTCGTCAGGTTTGTCAAAGGTGGGGCTAGTGTCTCGGACTCTCTCTTCTTTTGTTTGAGTATTCTCGAATTCGCTTAGTCTTTCATGTCTCGTCTTTAATTCTCAATAATATACTCATGGTCGATGCTTAATAGTTCTTGTGCCCTCATTCAAAACACGGTTCAAAGATGAATGATCACTTGCATATCAATGTCTCGAAATGATGAATTCTCATTCGTGAATAAAATGTTATACTTGGAAATAATAAGTAAATTATAATGACTAATCCATATGAACATTAACAAAAAAATAATCTACAAATATGTTTACCAAATAAAAAAACTACAAAATTTGTTAATTTACTAATCTCGTTGTTGTACCGTGGAGGAGTTTGGGAAAGCCAGGGTTGTTGACTAATTAACCCTGAAGATCAGAATAATCAATGTTAAATATACATATAATATTTAAATTTAATATATATATATTTCTACAAAATATTTATTATGTAAAAACTAAATTATAATATCATATGCACACCTTATATAATTTCAGTCTCATTCATTGTTTGCATATTAGTAAAATACACGATAATGGATATTAGGTATATTCTTAATCGATTTGGTTTTCTTTGACCTACATTAATCTTTGAAAGTTATACATTCTCTATAAGAATATAGTACGAAGAAAGAAAGAACAAAAAGCCATGCAAAAGAATTAGGATTTAGTACCATGCATGCATGTATTAACCTTCAATTCTTCATTTGTCTTTCCTCAATACACCACGTACTATTGTTGCCAATCTCCAATTTTGATGTTTCATAAATTACCTAAATATGAAAGGAGTTGAGAATTAAATCGAGTACAATTAGATTACACACTCAAATTAGTTAAAGGATGTAATATAGTTGATTTAATAGTCATAAATAAATAACCAAAATCAAGTGATGGAGGTTGTTATATGTATATCTTAATAATTAAACATAAACGGTATCCTGAAAACGTTATTATAGTCATGTAGTTCCCTTGAAAGAGGCAAATAGGAAGCCTTAACTACTAAGTTCGATCTTTAGATGTAATGTGTGTTTTAGATCATTCCTAAGGGAGGTACTACATCGGACCATCACTATAGCGTACATATATGAAGAGCTACTTTCTGCGTTCATTGAACAATCTAGATACACTTAAACATAAATGGAAAAAAATAAAAGAAATTTAATATAAGACTTATTCTCATATAGCAACCTCGTAAACTCTACCTTCAAATTATACGAACTCGCCCCCGACTATGAAACCAATTAGATTGCATTGATGGTCTCGCGACTCGTACATATTAAGCTCCTTCCTCATCTGCATATGTACGAATTGAATTTTCACAGACATCCACTGGAGTTATGGACCCATGCATTCCTGTTAATCAAGCATATAATGAACATATCAATGACACGTTTGTGAAAAATAAGAGTATATCATATATAATTATTATTAACTGCTTGAGAATGAACTTAATAAAAAGTGAAAAAAAAAACTAATTAATGAATAAGGTGATTGCATTTAAAGTAGTCAAAGAAACCAATAAATATCTCACACCTTAGGACATGCAACCGAATAAGCCTTAATATATATATATATAATTGCTCTGAATTATATATTTAGATTTGGTATTCGATTATATATAGAGGCATATGGTCGTGTTAGTTTGGTAATTATGCATGTGGTATATATTGATGTTACGAAATATTGTATAGATATAGAAAGAAAGTTCCAAACGTATAAAATAGTGTTATATACCCTAGCTATATGTATATATATATATATGGAAAGTGATAAATGTGGCTAATCAGATTTCCACTTTCGAGCAGAAAAGAGTTGAAAAACTTATTAGGAAGCTTTCAAAATAGCTTTGCGATTCCTAATTTAGTGTCCGATTGAATGAGATTTGTATTATATATTTATTACTTATTATGTTATAATAATAATTTATAATTCAATATTTGTCTGTATATTGGTAATGTATATATAATATATACGTAGAAGTCATTATTTCTCTATATATATATATAGCTTATGTGGCGGCCTATGGTCTTCCGGAGCCAAACTGTATAGATTTATCATTTAAAAGGAAACTTTTAATTAATTTGTTTCTTTAAATTGCGTAGAGACCAAAATAGGATATAAAAATACTTCTTAATTTTCGACCAATCAATATTATGTATCTATATTTAGAGAACCCTATTAAATTACGATTAAATTAGGAAACGGTGACAGGGCAAACTGTCCACGTGTCAGACAGAGGGCTTCCGATGCCGAATTAATATAATATAGTAGATTACGGAGTAATTCGAAATTAACGCAAGGCAAGGGGAAGTGTTTAAATATGTTCCGTTTCAGATTTTCAACTTTCTGAAGTTGGAAACGAAGAGCTGAGCAATCGATAATGGCAGACGCGAGGAGCCCTATTACGACCGAATCGGCAACTAAACAACGCACAGCTATCAAGTCCAGTTCAGGTTTCAACAGCTACCCTGTTTGGAAGCGCAGGGTAAAAACTTCTCTCTCCGAACTTCTTTCTCGATTAATTTTCATGTTTATTTTGATTATTTCTGTAAATTTGTGATATGATTTTTTCTGATAGAAGAATCATTGATGTTTCTTGGAAGTATAGCTGAGGGAGAATTGTTACAAGAGGGTTCGCGATGATAGGAGTCGTCTGCTCTGGAAGATGAGATCGCCTGATTCATTGCCCGATTCGAAATGTTTGAACCACAAGGTCTGTGCGTGCATCTTTTATTTTATCAATTGCTTTCCTGAAATTCACTAATATTAGTACAGTCCATGTATTCTGCTGAAGTATAAAGTACAAGGTAGAAATGTTCTGAAACCCTACTTTGTGGATAAATGTAGATATTGCAAGTTATATCAACAATATCTTTTAGAAATACTCCGTTTTTTTCATTATACTGTTGAAGTTTAAAGAACTGGCAGTCTGACAGTATGACGACGATTCACAGTTGTGATGGTATGTTCCTATATTTCTGTAGAGATATGTTTCTTGAACGCTTCTTCTCTTAAACCACACAAATAGTTATTGAAATACATATTCAAATAGTGGTCAGCTCTTCTGGGTTAGATTTTGCAGTTATTCTGATTTTTCATGTCTCTAGTTTAAGTTTCTATCTTGCAGCATGATCTGATATGTTTCATGTGCGGTATATGTTGCTAGATCTTTTGCTTTATTTTCTGCAGGCGACATATTGACTCTTCAGCCAATTACTTCTACTGTAGGAACTTGTTAGAGCTGCATTTCAGGGCATAGTTTCTGATGAACTTAAAAGAATCAAGGATTCATCCATTACTGGCTGTTCGGATATCTCAGATGCAACCCGTGAAATGAAAGATATGATTTGGGAGTATGATGGGCTTCCTGATTCGTATGAAGGAGACTGTGAAGATATACTGCTAGAAATGCAAAGGATCTTCTATGAAGATCTCAGAGCAGAACCAAATAGAGCAGGTACCTTCTTTCCCAAATGGGCCCTGATTGTGCGCTGTTTATTCTTCTAGAATGATGTTTATGCTTATTTGTGTGTAAGGATTCTCGTATCTCTTCAGAAGTTGATAAGATTAAAGAGCATAGATAGTTTGGAGATGTAAAAGATGGTATGTTTTAGTGGATCACACTGAAAATTTACTGATCATCATAGTGAAATGTATTTCAGGAACTGAAAATCTTGCTGCATCTTGGGAAGATGAAGAGGATGAATATTTGGCCCATTCCATTAATGAATATATGCAGTTGAATGCGGAACAGGTATGATTATTCACTTTGTAGTAAACTAGTAATTGAAGATAAAGCTGCGTTATTGAAGTCTATCATGCATGCGCCATGAGAAAACACTTTGAGGTTATCAATTTCATAATCTGTCACATATCTATTTGGAATGCAGGCAAGCATGAAACAAATTACCAACTCTCTGAATCTATTTTATATTCTTGTAGAAAATCCAGTTTTTCTACATTCATTCCCAAGAATCCGAACTTCATGTGGAACTTTTTGACCCAGTCCAGATAACTATTACTGAGAAACTTCTCTTATGGCACTCTTTTGCCAGATCAGCTAGTTGGAGTGACCCCACAAATTAAATTAGGAAAAGAAATATGATGTTTGTGTCTGAGCTAGATTATGAGAAATTTTGTAATTGTGTTACTTACAAGGCAAGCAAGGAGACCTGGTGCCCCTGCTGTAAGCAAGGAAAGTTGAAAGAGAATCATAATCTAATTTACTGCAACCTTTGTGAACTCAAACTCAGAAAAAGCGATGAGGTAAGTTTTGCAATCATACTGGTTTTGTCAATTCAGATGTGCAGTTGGTTATTTTCCATTCTGGTGTCCTTGAATTCACATATTATCATCCTTGACCCCTTGTAATTATGCCTTTAGCTCATGTGATGCATTGTGTATTAAATAATAAAACTAGGCGATGATATTTAAATGCATTGGTTTCAGGTGACTCTAGAATTTTTAAGATGCCGACTTGCAGAAGAACATGCAGAACATCTAGACCGAGGTTGCAGATCAAAACCGAGCTTCAGCATCGAGACAGTTTTGGATCTTACTGCTGTTTTCATCACGTGTTCTAGTTGTGATACCTTTGAAATTGTGATATAGAGATCCATATTTCGAGTGTTTGAGATGGTGATATAGTTTAAATGTTTATTGGTTGGTTTGTAAAGTATGCTTATGAGGAATGACCGCGGATGTTTTGATTTTCCACATTGTCAGGGTGAAAACTTAAATGCCTTCTATCTAATATATATATTGGTTAACTGATTTCACTCGATCGTTTATTGCAATCTCAGCTTTTTATAAAATATATATATAGAAGTGTGATAGACAGTCCGACAGTCGGAATCTTTACATTCCAAACTGTCTTTTAGTGGCAAGTGTCACGGGCTTGGAGCTTTCCACGCTCCCAGCGGAATACGCGGGCATCCGGCACTCCCACGTCCGGATCGGTCATCTTCTCTCCCAAGATCAGTTCTCGAAGCCTAACTCGCACTGCGCATACGGACGGAACGGGTCATGGTTAGGGGTCTTTGCTCCGGAGAGCAGCTTAACTGGTTTTCGGCCTGCCCTGGCCATCATCAGGAGAGCGGCATTAGCTCCCGAACCAATAGGATCCCGAAGGATATGCAACGTCTTACCGATAACAACTAGAGAGATCCACATCCATCACGTCCTGTCCTGGCTTCCAATTACTACTCCCCCTAAAGAGCTTTATTTACAAAAGCTACTCTAGAAGTAGTAGACGTTGGGTGTGCTCCAACTAGCACCAGTTTTCCAGGCACGTGACATTCTCCCCCACCCAACCAACGCAACGCCCTCGTTGCGTTCGTCCGCTGTCTTCCAAGGAATCTTCGATTCTTCCACAGCAGGACACACTTCACCACACCATCAACATCTTCTGCTTTCTTAAGTGTGGTAAGAGTTGCTTTTTGCGCATTGACTCCTCGTTTGAGAAAATCAAATTCAATCGTTGGGCACAGTCACGAATCCACGTGAGCCACCACTACGATCCCGTGAAAATGTCTCCTCCTCAATCCAGAGAAACGGCAATCCAGCCTAAGAGACTTCCCACCCCATGGGCACGCTACTTGGCAACTTGCCTCTGCCCTTCCAGCAGTCGATATCATCACTCGCTCTTTTAGGTATAAACAAGTTGAGTCCACAACTTGCTTCCGCCCTTCCAGCAGTGATCCGCACAGCAACGTAACTCATTCCTCCTTATCGAACACTCCTCCTTCAAGTTCCGTAACAAGCCAATATATATGCGACTGTCCCATATCAACGCACAACACTGAACTCCGGACTGAAGGCCCACCTTGTTCTTTAAGGCTTCCGAGCCGCGCCACTCAATGGTATCCCGTGGTAAAGTAACAACCACTAACGTTCAGAATCCGCAGCAGTAACTCTTCTATCTTGAAGCTCCCATGGAACGATCGAGAACTTTGCTCTGATACCACTTGTCACGGGCTTGGAGCTTTCCACGCTCCCAGCGGAATACGTCCGCGGGGCATCCGGCACTCCCACGTCCGGATCAGCCCTCTTCTCTCCCAAGATCAGTTCTCGAAGCCCAACTCGCACTGCGCATACAGACGGAACGGGTCGTGGTTAGGGGTCTTTGCTCCGGAGAGCACCTTAACTGGTTTTCGGCTTGCACTGGCCATCATCAGGAGAGCGGCATTAACTCCCGAACCAGCAGGATCCCGAAGGATATGCAACGTCTTACCGATAACAACCAGGACATTGGAAACCAGCCATTGACTTGTAAGCGACACCCCATGTATGGGGGGAGAGATCCACATCCATCACGTCCTGTCCTGGCTTCCAACTACTACTCCCCCTAAAGAGCTTTATTTACAAAAGCTACTCTAGAAGTAGTAGACGTTGGGTGTGCTCCAATTAGCACCAGTTTTCCAGGCACGTGACACAAGGGTATAATAAAGCACAACATTGAGGTCTGTTTTGTAGCAAGGCATAAGTAGGATGATTGACATTCTGATTGTCGGACTTATAGATTTGTTCTCCTTAGGTTTTCATGCTGTAGATGAGGATATATATAGGACTAGCTCTCCTTCAGATTAGGCAACTAAATAACTCATAATAAGTAAATAATATATCTCTAAAACTCCTCCTCAAACTGGAGCATATAGATCATGTGCACCAAGCTTGGCACAAATATAATGTCCACAAGAGCCACCAAGAGCTTTTGTGAGAATATTAGCGAGTTGACCACCAGAATTAACAATCTCAGTTCAATTGCCTTGGAGACGATCTTCTCTCGAACAAAGTGACAATCAACCTCTATATGTTTTGTTCGCTCATGAAAAACTGGATTTGAGGCTATGTGGAGAGCTGCTTCATTATCACAATAAAGCTTCATTGGTTTATCATCTCCAATTCTTAACTCTTGAAAAAGATGTTTGAACCACATGAGCTCACATGTGCCAAGTGCCATGGCTCTGTACTCAGATTCAGCACTCGAGCGAGCAACCACATCTTGTTTCTTACTTTTCCATGAGATTATATTTCCCCCAACAAATACACAATAACCTATTGTGGATATTCTATCAATCGGACAACCCGCCCAATTAGAATCAGTATATCCCATCACTTTAATATGTCCTCTATCTCTATATATCAATCATTGACCTGGTGACTTCTTGATGTACCGGAGTATCCGAGTTACAGCCTGCCAGTTTTGAATACACGGAGATTGCATGAACTGACTAACCACACCTACCGCAAATGAGATGTCTGGTCTAGTGATGGTGAGATAGACCAATTTACCCACTAACCTTCTATATCTTTCTGGTTCATCATATAACTCCCCCTGATTTGGAAGAAGTTTACTCTTTGGATCCATAGGGCTATCAACGGGCCTACAATTCAACATGCCCTTTTCTACCAGAATATCTAGTGCATACTTCCGTTGAGAGATGCAAACATCATTTGTTGATTGAGCTATTTCAATCCCGAGAAAGTATTTAAGATTCCCTAAATCCTTCGTCAGGAAGCGACTAAATAAGTGACTCTTCAACTGCTAAATCTTCTCATGATCGTTGCCGGTAATAATAATATCATCAACATAAATTATCAAATAGACGCAGAGACCACAAGAAGAATGTGAATAAAAAACTTAATGATCAGCTTCGCTTCGGGACATCCCAAATTCTTGAATAATAGAGCTGAATATTCCAAACCAGGCTCGTGGTGACTGCTTGAGTCCATACAAGGAGCGACGTAGCCTACAAACCAGACCTGACTCCCCCTAAGCAACAAACTCCCCCTGAGGAACAAACCCTGGTGGTTGCTCCATATATATATCTTCTTCAAGCTCTTCATGAAGAAATGCATTCTTAATATCTAATTGATACAACAACCAATGTTTGATTGCTGCAATAGCAAGAAATAGCCGCACAAAAGGAATCTTTGCTAGTGGAGAGAATGTATACCCATAATCAAGACCATAAATTTGAGTGTAGCCCTTCGCCACAAGACGGGCTTTAAGGCGGTCAACCTGGCCATCAGCTCCTACCTTGATAGCAAACACCCATCTACAACTAACAGTACTTTTCTTCGGTGGGAGAGGAACCAATTCCCACGTATCACTCTGTTCCAAGGCTTGCATCTCATCAATCATGGCTTGCTTCCATCCAGGGTGAGAAAGTGCTTCTCGAACAGTTTTGGGAACGGTAACAGTGGATAAAGTCGAAACAAATGCGAAGTGTGATGGAGAAAGCCGGTGAAAGCTCAAGAAGTTATAGATAGGATGAGGGTTACGAGTCGATGTAGAGCTTTCTCGAAGGGAAAAAGGTAAATCATCTGACAACTCAGGTTGTTCCGTAGTAGGTGTAGACGACTGGAGTGGGGAAGAATCGGGAGACTCTGAAGACTCTGTGGAGGACTCATCTAGAGGAAGCCATGGGGGCGGGAGCTCAACTGAAGTAGGCGTTGTGGAGGGATCGACCAACGTAGTTTGTTTACGCCGACGTTGATACTGAAGAAGAGGTGGCGGAGATGGAATCGAAGGCGAAACATCTAATTCAGCAGGAGTAGAAGAAGATGCATTTGGTACTTCAAATGATGACAGAAGTATGACGGAAAGAGGCAACATCTCCAACTCAGTAGCGGACTCGACCGAGGAAGAAGAAAAATATGGTGTATCCTCAAAAAACATGACATCATCGGACATATAGTATCGGTTATTAGCCGGTCATCGGTATCCTTTCTGTAATCTAGAGTATCCGAGAAAGATGCATTTGATAGATCGAGCAGAAAGCTTATCTAGTCTAGGAGAAAGGTCATGAACAAAACAGGTACTACCAAAGACACGAGGACTCACGTGAAACAATGGTTCCTTAGGAAACAAAATAGCATACGGAACCTGATATTCAGAGAGGAAGAAGGCATTCTATTAATCAAATAACATGATGTTAAGAAAGCATCACCCCAATGACGAACAGGCACATGCGCGTGAAGTAACAATGTACGGGCAGTGTCAATAAGATGCCTATTTTTGCGTTCGGCAATGCCATTTTGTTGAGGTGTATGCGGACATGTGGACTGATGTAAGATACCATGTCGAGTCAAAAAGGACGAAAAAGTACCCGAGAAATATTCACGTGCATTATCATATCGAAGAAGTTTGATATTTTGAGCAAATTGGGTCTTAATTTCAGCATGAAAAGACTGAAAAATAGGGAATAACTCGGTACGATCTTTCATTAAATAGACCCAAGTGCAACGAGAATTCATCAATAAAAGGAACAAAATATATGTATCCAGCGGAAGTAGATACTCGACTAGGACCCCAAACATCCGAATGTATTATTGAAAAAGTGGAATCAACTCTAATTTCACCATGACTACGAAAACTCGACCTAACATGTTTCCCTAACTGACAAGACTCGCAATTCAGAGATTTCAACTTGACCAAGCTAGGAACCATATGCTGAAGTTTGAACAATCTGGGATGACCAAAACGTTGATGAAGTAGGTGTGGAGACCTCGGCATCACAAATAACCGATTGTGTTTGTAAATAGTAGAGTCCTCCTGATTCATATCCCACAGCGATTGTCCGACCAGTCTCACGTTCATGTATAAAAAAGGAATCCTTACTAAACGTTACAGAACAATTTAAGGAACGAACCAATTTGCTGACAGATATCAGGTTAAATGGACTGCCTGGGATGTATAAGATAGATTCTAAGGATAAAGATGTGCTTGGGGACGCGCTGCCAATTCATTTGGCTGCAACTTTCGAACCACTTGCAAGGGTAATTTGGTGTGTGGAATTTAGCGGAGAAATTGAAGTGAAACTAGAAGGGTTACCTGCAGTATGATCTGAAGCGCCTGAATCAATAATCCATCGATTCTGAGTGTTACCAGATTGATAGATGCAAGTAGTTGAACTTGTAACCGCTGTTGTTTGGACTTGCTGAGCTCTCTTCATCTTCAGGAACTCACGATACTCTGCTGCAGAAATTCTGACATCCATCGATTCCATTGGACTAGTGGCTTTTGTTTGTTCAGTAAAACTGACATTAATAGTATGATCCTCTAAAAATCTCTTAATTCGATAACAAGTGTTAACAGTGTGGCCCATCTTCCCGCAATGAGAGCATTGAGGTCGAACACCTCGATGTCCAATATTGTGTCCAACACGTGTGGGTGACCCAAATTGAACCGGAAAAGCAGATTTTATGAAATGCTTAGAAGCATTTTATGGAAGTCCGGAGGGGGCAATTGCTCCCTCTCGCTCCTATGTAGACTCGTGGGACCCATAAAATGCAATTGCTCCCTCTCGCTCCTATGTAGACTCGTGGGCCCACGAGTCTACATAGGAGCGAGAGGGAGCAATTGCCCCCTCTGGACTTCCATAAAATGCTTCTAAGCATTTCATAAAATTAGGAAAAATGAAATATTTGGCCCTTTAAAATTTAGAGATAATGATATATATCTAGATTTGCCCCCTTCAATTGAATATATATTACTCTTAAAGAAAATAGAGATAACATTCATTAAAGAGGAAATCCTTGTAGATTAAAATTTGAACATTAATATATACAAAAATGATGGAATTAATATATTAATTAAGTTAAATATCATATTCATATTCATATTGTTTCATACTAGTTATTTTATATTATATTATATATAGTATATTTGTTTATTAAGTTGAATTAACAAAGAAATATGAATTTGAGTGAAGTTAACTAATTATGTTAATAGATATTCATTTTTTTTAATTTAAAAAATGAGTAATTTTAGTCTTTTACTAAATAGTAGTAAATTTAAGTTCAACTATTTGTTACGCATTAATACTTTATTGTGATTTTTTATTTAATTATTTATTTTGTGGTTATTCACAATAATATTTTTCGAAGTTTTCAGAACATGAATACTCGTAGTGAGAGATTGTAAAAGTATTTACTAATATAATTTATAACATTATTAATTTATATTTTGCCCCCTCTGACTGTATTTTCTAGCTTCGTGCCTGATAACAGGAAACACTCCACCACCAATTCTCACCATCCACAAAAATCTACATCATAAACATTATTGGCAACACCAAAAAAACTAATATGACAAACATTTCTCACTAAATACCCACAGATGTAATAGTTTCAGTATAATTCCAGACATGGCCATGGGAAATAAAAATCAGCTCTACCTTTTCCTTCTCATAAGAATCTTTATCTAACATAATCAAGCAAAGATTTTTAAGTAGACACGTCAATGATGTTTAATTTAAGTCGCCTTACTTGTTGATGTCGTCAGATGAATAACCAGTAACACCACCAAAAACAACTAACACGTAGTCAACATCAAGTTGTCTCATTATGTCATAGCCTTCATGTTAGGATCGGTTTCGCTCAACACTCATAAATTGATCGATATAGAAAACAATAGAGACACAAGATTTAACGTGATTCGGTCAAAATCGACCTATGTCCACAATTCCGGCGGCTGGCGTTTCTATTAGGTATTCACAGACTAGTTACAATAGAGGAGAATACAAAACTATTTAATAGTGGTGGAGAAATAATCATAAACCCTACCGAGTCGGGTTGGCCCAAAATTCGGGTCGGAGCTCCCCAACCTTTGGTAGGGGGGCTACCGCCCCCCCTTAAACCCCCCGTTGACCTCAGCGCCGAGGTCAAACAGCGATAATCAGGATCCACAACTCAACACTTCATCCTCATACGATGACATGGCACGTCCAACAGTAGCGATATGAGTATTGTTCCACGTATTTTTGTCGACAATAACAGTTCTGTTTGGCAGTTATTTGGTATCCATAATCCCACCATGACATCACCTTAGCATCCTGAGGTGTATTCTGACGAAGCCAAAAGTACGCCTCACGATAATCATCAAAGATAACTCGGTTTCCATGGGCACCTCTTGCAGACAACACAATTGACAGTGATGAATATGCCTCAGGTCAGATGCGACCCACGTACAATGGCTTGCATACTTACTGAACAAGTAAAACGCACCGAAGAGGAGAGCTATGACACCATTTCATTGAATACGCTGGGATTGATCAAGTAAAGCCTGTTCAACCAAAAGATCCACAAACATCACTTCAGTAAAATAATCAAAATGATATGACGACATTAGTAACTGTCGATCAAATGAACTCCCTACTTCAAGAAAGCATATATATATATATATATATATAATATGGATCCTTTAAATGGATATTCAAATTTCAAAATTCAAGTTGGAGAGGAAATTTCTCAAGTAGACACACTTTTAAAGCATTGTTACCGGGTCAACCATAACATGTACATAATACAAACATGTACATTTGGGTCTGGGTGAGCAGCATGCACATCAAGCATATTTACTCTAAGTGCTTTACTGCTAGAAACGTAGTTAGCATGAAAAACAACTCACTATCATAACTGCTTCCTTTACTAAAAATCTAATTTACAGAATTGTTCATGGACTATTTCTTAAGGGTCGAAAAGAAAGTCTCACCTTTGAAGATGCTTTACTTCCTCATTTGTTAGAGGCGGTTTGTGAGATCGGTTTGGCCCTCAACAACTGGGTTAAATTCTTTATGGTGACAGAAACTGCAATGAGTCCATACATTACTATGAATATGGTGGCGTCTGACAACCTCTTGAAATAAAAGTAGAGTCCTGCTGGGAAAAGAAAGAGCGGAATATGAAAATCAAACATGAACGAGGACCATGCTGTTGGTTGATGCTCTGAGACGGAGGCAATGATTGGTATATGGTCCTTTGCATATGTTGGGTTAAGAAGAGAGTAGAAACGTCATGTCCAAGGGGAGATATATCCCGAAGATGTGCCAACTCCAAGTGCAATAGAACCCACAGTAATTGCAGATGTTACAGTGATCCTCAGAAAAGCTTGAAATAGCTTTGTGTCGTTTAGTTGGCGCTTTACCCAACCCAAGAAGTAAAACACCTGCGAACAAGGACATATGATTAGTAAGTTGAAGATCATCTACCAACATCCGAAAATTACTTAGAACAATCAAATGACAATAGACTATAAAAGCAGGCATCATGAACAAAGTAAAGACAATACTACTTGCACATATTGTAGCTGAAACGGCAGCCTTTGTTCTCACCTACCAGTACAATAATACTGTTGCCCGAATTTGATATTCATGGTTCTTTAGGGACTAAACTATGGAGCGGCCGCTGCTTCACGCGGCCTATTAATAATGTATTTTATTCTTAATATCTGGTTTAATGATTTTCGGCCTGGTCTGGTTCGACTAATTCCGGTTTAACAGCGTTAGGATCTCCCGTTAAATTTGTTTGGATGTACTGTGACCCAACAGCATGGTAGTGGCTGCACCTGACAACCTTTAATATTTAATTCTATTATGTTTGTTCCAATTGATATATGAAATCAGTAGCAACTAAAATTATTTTATGTGCATGAATTATATTCCATAATATTAATTAATTATTTAAATGTCCATTTTTTTATTTACTCTGGTGGTGGTTTTCATTTAGGGTATGGATAAGGTTTATAGTAAACTTGACTAGGGGTTTAGTATTTTCACTATGCCTTAGTGGTTGTATTTTTTTAAAATTTAATATTTAATTCTATTATATTTGTTCCAATTGATATATGAAATCAGTAGCAACTAAAATTATTTTATGTGCATGAATTATATTCCATAATATTAATTAATTATTTAAATGTCCATTTTTTTTATTTACTCTGGTGGTGGTTTTCATTTAGGGTATGGATAAGGTTTACAGTAAACTTGACTAGGGGTTTAGTATTTCCACTATGCCTTAGTGGTTGAATTTTTTTTTTAAAATTTAAAATTTAATTCTATTATATTTGTTCCAATTGATATATGAAATCAGTAGCAACTAAAATTATTTTATGTGCATGAATTATATTCCATAATATTAATTAATTATTTAAATGTCCATTTTTTTATTTACTCTGGTGGTGGTTTTCATTTAGGGTATGGATAAGGTTTATAGTAAACTTGACTAGGGGTTTAGTATTTTCACTAGGATTTATAGGTCTTTTGGTACCCTATGTTTGTCCACTTTTGGCTTTTGGTACCGCATGTTTGGTTTTGCCTATTTTTGGTACTATATGTTTGCCAATTGTATACTTTTGGTCCGACCGTTAGTTGACCGTTAGAGTTGACCGTTAAGTAGTCACGTGACTTGCACATGCCTAGGCCCAAATTTTGATTTTGTTCAGTTTAGTCCTCAAATATTTTGTCCTAACTTTTTATTTTTGTAATTTGACCCTTAAACATTTTCAACCGTACCCTAGGACTAAATTGACCTAGCCATGGTCTAACCCATGCCTAGATCGGACCATGGCTAGGGTCACCGGACTCGGGTGACCCTAACCATGGTCCGACCTAGTCATGGGTCGGACCATGGCTATGTCAATTTAACATAGGGTTCAACTGGGTCAATTGAACCCAATTGCTAAATTGACCTAGCCATGGTCCGACCCATGGCTAGGTCGGACCATGGTTAGGGTTGCCCGGGTCCGGCGACCCTAGCTATGGTTCTACTAGCCATGGGTCGGACCATGGCTAGGTCAATTTAGTCCTAGGGTGCGGTTGAAAATGTTTAAGGGCTAAATTGCAAGAATAAAAAGTTAGGACAAAAAATTTGAGGACTAAATTGAACAAAATCAAAATTTGGGGCTAGGCATGTGCAAGTCACGTGACTACTTAACGGTCAACTCTAACGGTCAACTAACGGTCGGACCAAAAGTATACAATTGGCAAACATATGGTACCAAAAATAGGCAAAACCAAACATGTAGTACCAAAAGCCAAAAGTGGGCAAACATAGGGTACCAAAAGACCTATAAACCCTTTTCACTATGCCTTAGTGGTTGTATTTTTTTAAAATTTAATATTTAATTCAATTATATTTGTTCCAATTGATATATGAAATCAGTAGCAACTAAAATTATTTTATGTGCATGAATTATATTCCATAATATTAATTAATTATTTAAATGTCCATTTTTTTATTTACTCTGGTGGTGGTTTTCATTTAGGGTATGGATAAGGTTTACGGTAAACTTGACTAGGGGTTTAGTATTTCCACTATGCCTTAGTAGTTGAATTTTTTTAAAATTTAAAATTTAATTCTATTATATTTGTTCCAATTGATATATGAAATCAGTAGCAACTAAAATTATTTTATGTGCATGAATTATATTCCATAATATTAATTAATTATTTAAATGTCCATTTTTTTATTTACTCTGGTGGTGGTTTTCATTTAGGATATGGATAAGGTTTACAGTAAACTTGACTAGGGGTTTAGTATTTCCACTATGCCTTAGTGGTTGAATTTTTTTTTAAAATTTAAAATGTAATTCTATTATATTTGTTCCAATTGATATATGAAATCAGTAGCAACTAAAATTATTTTATGTGCATGAATTATATTCCATAATATTAATTAATTATTTAAATGTCCATTTTTTTATTTACTCTGGTGGTGGTTTTCATTTAGGGTATGGATAAGGTTTACGGTAAACTTGACTAGGGGTTTAGTATTTTCACTATGCCTTAGTGGTTGTATTTTTTTAAAATTTAATATTTAATTCTATTATATTTGTTCCTATTGATATATGAAATCAGTAGCAACTAAAATTATTTTATGTGCATGAATTATATTCCATAATATTAATTAATTATTTAAATGTCCATTTTTTTATTTACTCTGGTGGTGGTTTTCATTTAGGGTATGGATAAGGTTTACGGTAAACTTGACTAGGGGTTTAGTATTTCCACTATGCCTTAGTAGTTGAATTTTTTTAAAATTTAATATTTAATTCTATTATATTTGTTCCAATTGATATATGAAATCAGTAGCAACTAAAATTATTTTATGTGCATGAATTATATTCCATAATATTAATTAATTATTTAAATGTCCATTTTTTTATTTACTCTGGTGGTGGTTTTCATTTAGGGTATGGATAAGGTTTACAGTAAACTTGACTAGGGGTTTAGTATTTCCACTATGCCTTAGTGATTGAATTTTTTTAAAATTTAATATTTAATTCTATTATATTTGTTCCAATTGATATATGAAATCAGTAGCAACTAATATTATTTTATGTGCATGAATTATATTCCATAATATTAATTAATTATTTAAATGTCTATTTTTTTATTTACTCTGGTGGTGGTTTTCATTTAGGGTATGGATAAGGTTTACAGTAAACTTGACTAGGGGTTTAGTATTTCCACTATGCCTTAGTGGTTGAATTTTTTTTTAAAATTTAAAATGTAATTCTATTATATTTGTTCCAATTGATATATGAAATCAGTAGCAACTAAAATTATTTTATGTGCATGAATTATATTCCATAATATTAATTAATTATTTAAATGTCCATTTTTTTATTTACTCTGGTGGTGGTTTTCATTTAGGGTATGGATAAGGTTTACGGTAAACTTGACTAGGGGTTTAGTATTTTCACTATGCCTTAGTGGTTGTATTTTTTTAAAATTTAATATTTAATTCTATTATATTTGTTCCAATTGATATATGAAATCAGTAGCAACTAAAATTATTTTATGTGTATGAATTATATTCCATAATATTAATTAATTATTTAAATGTCCATATTTTTATTTACTCTGGTGGTGGTTTTCATTTAGGGTATGGATAAGGTTTACGGTAAACTTGACTAGGGGTTTAGTATTTTCACTATGCCTTAGTGGTTGTATTTTTTTAAAATTTAATATTTAATTCTATTATATTTGTTCCAATTGATATATGAAATCAGTAGCAACTAAAATTATTTTATGTGCATGAATTATATTCCATAATATTAATTAATTATTTAAATGTCCATTTTTTTATTTACTCTGGTGGTGGTTTTCATTTAGGGTATGGATAAGGTTTACGGTAAACTTGACTAGGGGTTTAGTATTTCCACTATGCCTTAGTAGTTGAATTTTTTTAAAATTTAATATTTAATTCTATTATATTTGTTCCAATTGATATATGAAATCAGTAGCAACTAAAATTATTTTATGTGCATGAATTATATTCCATAATATTAATTAATTATTTAAATGTCTATTTTTTTATTTACTCTGGTGGTGGTTTTCATTTAGGGTATGGATAAGGTTTACAGTAAACTTGACTAGGGGTTTAGTATTTCCACTATGCCTTAGTGGTTGAATTTTTTTTTAAAATTTAAAATGTAATTCTATTATATTTGTTCCAATTGATATATGAAATCAGTAGCAACTAAAATTATTTTATGTGCATGAATTATATTCCATAATATTAATTAATTATTTAAATGTCCATATTTTTATTTACTCTGGTGGTGGTTTTCATTTAGGGTATGGATAAGGTTTACGGTAAACTTGACTAGGGGTTTAGTATTTTCACTATGCCTTAGTGGTTGTATTTTTTTAAAATTTAATATTTAATTCTATTATATTTGTTCCAATTGATATATGAAATCAGTAGCAACTAAAATTATTTTATGTGCATGAATTATATTCCATAATATTAATTAATTATTTAAATGTCCATTTTTTTATTTACTCTGGTGGTGGTTTTCATTTAGGGTATGGATAAGGTTTACGGTAAACTTGACTAGGGGTTTAGTATTTCCACTATGCCTTAGTAGTTGAATTTTTTTAAAATTTAATATTTAATTCTATTATATTTGTTCCAATTGATATATGAAATCAGTAGCAACTAAAATTATTTTATGTGCATGAATTATATTCCATAATATTAATTAATTATTTAAATGTCTATTTTTTTTATTTACTCTGGTGGTGGTTTTCATTTAGGGTATGGATAAGGTTTATAGTAAACTTGACTAGGGGTTTAGTATTTTCACTATGCCTTAGTGGTTGTATTTTTTTAAAATTTAATATTTAATTCTATTATATTTGTTCCAATTGATATATGAAATCAGTAGCAACTAAAATTATTTTATGTGCATGAATTATATTCCATAATATTAATTAATTATTTAAATGTCATTTTTTATTTACTCTGGTGGTGGTTTTCATTTAGGGTATGGATAAGGTTTACAGTAAACTTGACTAGGGGTTTAGTATTTCCAATATGCCTTAGTGATTGAATTTTTTTAAAATTTAATATTTAATTATATTATATTTGTTCCAATTGATATATGAAATCAGTAGCAACTAATATTATTTTATGTGCATGAATTATATTCCATAATATTAATTAATTATTTAAATGTCTATTTTTTTATTTACTCTGGTGGTGGTTTTCATTTAGGGTATGGATAAGGTTTATAGTAAACTTGACTAGGGGTTTAGTATTTCCACTATGCCTTAGTGGTTGAATTTTTTTAATATTATATTCCTTATCATTACTATTATAATATATAATATAATCATATAAATTGATACCCTAAAATAATTGGAAAAAAATAACTTGATATTATTAATATATATTTATCCAAATAATGCCTAAGGTATACATCAATATAAGTGAATAGAAAAAAATTATTGGTTAGAATCGGTGATTTAAAATAGAATTTAGTAAATTTGAACATAATTATACTATAATAGAACTACGTATGCAGTTAATAAATAGTAAGATAACTTTTGCACAGTCATGAAAATATAAATATATATATATTAAATAAATGGGTAAAGAAGAGTCTTTATCTCTCTTACTTTTTGGTACGGTTGTTGAAAAATAATTTTAAGAAAAGGGAAAAGAAGATTCTGTCCCTCTCTCCTGCTTATCTTCTTCATCTTCCTCGAACCGTGGTCTAATTCACTTAAGTGATGTGATATGATGTGACAAGAACCACTAAACCGCATTTTTTCACTTTTTTGGTTATTTACAAGTTTGCCATTAAATACAGACCTCTAATTGGTGGAAATTAGGCCGCTTGAAGCAGCGGCCGTTCCATAGTTTAGTCCGTTCTTTAGAGCTACCAATTATAGAAATGTTAAAGGTACTTTACACACCACATGTTTGGCTGTATGTGGCTTTTAGTACCAGATGTTTGGTTTTGTATACTTTTGGTATCAAACGTTTGAAAAAATGTGGCTTTTGGTACATCTGTTAGTTGGCCGTTATTTTTTGCCGTTAAATGACATGTGCAAGTCACTTGACCGATCCTAAACTTTGATTTTGTTCAATTTAGTCCCTCAAATATATTCCTAACTTTTATTTTGTTTCATTTAGTCCTAAAACCTCAAAATCGACACCCCAATTGACCTAGCCCCAATTGGGTTAATTGGACCTAATTGTATCTAAGTCAACTGGGTTTTATTGGTTCAATTGGGTTCAATTTTGAAGTTTTAAGACTATATTAAACAAAATAAAATTTAGGAATATATTTGAGGGACTAAATTGAACAAAATTAAAAGTTTATGGTCGGTCACGTGACTTGTACATGTCATTTAACGACCAAAACTAACGACCAACTAACAGATGTACCAAAAACCACATTTTTTTCAAACGTTTGGTACCAAAAGTATACAAAACCAAACATCCGGTACTAAAAGCCACATTCGGTCAAACATGTGGTGTGAAAAGTACATTTAACCCATTATAGAAACATACATTCTCCAGTCACCAGTTGTCACCAGTTGAGACTTTTTCCATCTCCAATATATACATAAAACACAGTAGCAATAATCCAGGATATGAAGAGAGTGTATGATGACTAAGAAAAAGTTTCATTCTAGTCATCCATTCAGGAAACTCAATCAATTCAAGAACTTTTTAACATTCCACGTCAAATCTGCTAATACAAGCTTAAGTGGTAAAGGAATACGAGATTGAGCTGAACCTGCAACAAGAAGAAAACACCCATGGCGGCCATGTGCTCCCCAGACTGCACATGCTGAAAACCAACGAATCAGATTGGCATTGCAAGTAGCATTCCTACCACATACATGCATTTATACGCCACATACAATCTCATTGAATATTTCCAGTGATCAGCAAAACCAGAACATAAAGTGGGACCAAATTGATGATAAACACATAACCGCCCTACGCAGATATAGAATATTGTGTTTGTATACTTTCATAATCTGGTGAATACACATATATAAATACTACACAATCGTAATCTCCTAGGATTACATAGCTAAAAGATATATTACATAATCTTATACAATATTTACATCCTTAGAGATATACTCGTTGCCATCTTTAGATAATTCATCTATACGCCCCCGCAAGATGGCGGATCCACCAGAGACGCACAACTTGGACCATAAGAGTTGATGACGTGAAGTAGGCATCGGTTTTGTGAGAGCATCTGCAAGCTAATCTTCTGTGGATACATGAAGAACTTTAAGTTGCCCTTGGGCTACTTGGTGGCGAACAAAATGAAATTCAATGGCAATATGCTTCATTCGAGAGTGAAAAACCGGGTTAGCACAAACATAAGTCGCACCAATGTTATCACAAAAGATGGTAGGCGGCTGTAATGAGGGAACTCCAAGCTCTTGTAATAGAGACTTAATCCACGCAACTTCAGCGGCAGCGGCTGCTACGACTTGATATTCAGCTTCCGTAGTTGAGCGAGCAACAGAGAGTTGCTTACGAGAGCACCAGGAGATGGCATTGCACCCAAGATACACTACATAGGCAGATGTGGAACGATAATCATCACGGCTTCCAGCTAGATCAGCGTCCGAGTAGGCACGTAAGGCGAGCGATGAGGTGTTTTGCAGCTGCAAGCCATAGTGAATTGTTGACTTCAGATAACGAAGAACACGCTTTAAAGCTTTCCAATGATGAATAGTAGGAGCATGCATGAATTGAGATAATTTGTTGACGGCAAACGACACATCAGGTCGCGTGAGAGATAAATATTGTAGTGCACCCACAAGGCGACGATAGGTAGCTGCGTCCACCGTATAGATAGATGCACCATCATCAAGAGCCAGGCGAGACGTTGTCGCAAGTGGAGTGGATACCGGTTTTGATGCCGTCATAGATGCTCGATCAAGTACGTCTCGTATATACTGATGTTGAGAGAGAAACAACCCCGTTTTGGTGTGTATCACTTCAACTCCAAGGAAGAAATGCAGATCACCAAGATACTTAAGAGAGAATCTTCTTGAAATGGCTAATAAATTTTTTTTTTACGGCAACCCTATTACTACCAGTAACAAGAAGATCATCTACATAAGTGTTGAAAAATGAAATCTTCACCGACAATAAATCACACAATTGTCAATGAAGAAATAGTGAAAGTAATTGTGTGGTGTTTATTGTCATGTTGTCAGAAGAAATATTGCTCATGACAACAATGTCAAGAATTAGGTAGCAAATGTCTAGGATAAAGTCTTCTATCATCAATGTATCTTTGACTTAGGCTATGGAAGAAATCTATTTATGTAGACAAAGTGAATGTAATGAGTGTGTGCTCAACAAAGAAAACCGAGAGCATATGTATGTCTGAGAGTAATACTAGCCAAAGTTGCATTTATCCATTTCATGTTCATTTTATTCATCTTCTTCCTCACATAATCTTTGTTATCTTATTCGTTAAGTTAATTCCGCTAACTTAGCGATTATATCCCAACCGAGTATTTTTCCAACAGTGGTATCAGAGCTCAAAAGATCTTAAAGGGTCAAATCATCCCCACCAAAAAAATTCCGACTGAAGCATGTCTTCGTCAAATTTCTCTCTTTCATCTCCACCAATTTTTGGAGGAGAAAATTATGATTTTTGGTCCGTAAAGATACGAGCGTTTCTGATGGCAAACGACCTATGGGAAGCAGTTACGAAGGAACCGGAGAAGGAGATCGATGGAGAAGAAATCGATGCAACCAGACAAAAAATTCTAAAGGAGCATATGTTGAAGGATGTCCGAGCAATTACCGTCATCCACTCCGCCGTCACCGATGCCATTTTTCCGAGGATCGTTGGAGCCGCAACAGCAAAGCAGGCCTGGGATATCCTCCAAAATGAGTATCAAGGAACGGAGAAGGTACGCACGATCAGACTCCAGACCGCCAGAAGGGAGTTTGAAAATTTGAGAATGAAGGAGAACGAAAGTGTTCAAGATTACTCATCCAAATTGAGTGAACTTGTGAACCAGATGAAGTTGTATGGCGATGAGACAAATGATCAAAGAGTTGTTGAAAAAGTCTTGATCAGTCTCCCAGACAAATTTGATCCGATTGTAGCGGCCATCGAGCAGTCCAACGACATCAAGACAATGTCTCTGACCGAGCTAATTGGTTCTTTGCAAGCTCATGAGCAAAGAATAATTAGAAGGTCAGAAACTCCAGCTGAAGGTGCATTCCAGTCCAGCCACAATTTCAAGAAGGGTGGCAAAAATCAAGGATTTGTTAAAAACGACAAAGCAAATTTTCCAGGTCCCTCTAAGGAGCCCGGGAAGACTGGAAAATTTCCTCCATGTAGCACTTGCGGGAGGACAAATCACATGCCGAAGGATTGCTGGCACAAAGGAAAAATGCAATGTCGATTTTGCAAGAAATTTGGGCATGTTGAGAAATTTTGTAGAGCTAAGCAAAATCAAAATAGCTCTCAAAATCAACAGACCCAGAAGGCCAACATGTCGGAGGATCAATTTCATGGAGATCAACTGTTCATCGCTAAGCAAGGAGGTTCCAGTTCTGGAGATGAAGTATGGCTCATTGATAGTGGTTGCACAAACCACATGTCAAACAATTCCAAGGTGTTCTGCCAGATGGATTCTTCTGTCAATGTCCCAATCAAAATGGGAAATGGAGCCGTTGTCAATTCCTCAGGCAAAGGAACCGTAGCAGTTCAAACCAGTAAAGGTACTAAATTTATCCAAGATGTTCTTTACGTGCCTAAACTGGATCAGAATCTGCTAAGCGTAGGCCAAATGATCAGCAATGGTTATTGCCTAGTTTTCAAGAATGGAGCATGTAGGATTTATGATGCTGCCCACAGTGAAATTGCATGTGTTAGCATGAAGGAGAAGAGTTTTCCTATTTCTTGGGATCATGCTCATAATGTCATGAAAGCGTCCACTGATGAGACATGGTTATGGCATAGGAGATATGGTCATTATAATTTAGATTCTCTCAAGCTGTCTTTTCAAAAGAACTTTGTGAGAGATTTAACTCCTATCCATGTTCATAAGGATGTATGTGAAGCATGTCAGTTGGGTAAAATGCATAGAAAACCATTTTCTAATGAGGAGACTTGGAGAGCCTCTCAAAAACTTGAGTTAGTGCACACTGATGTTTGTGGTCCAATGAGAACTCCATCCCTAAGTCAGAATCGGTATTTCATCTTGTTCATAGATGATTATACTAGGATGACGTGGGTGTATTTTATGAGGCAAAAATCCGAAGTTTTCACGATCTTCAAAAAGTTTAAAACCATGGTCGAAAATCAAAGTGGTTGTAAACTTAAGAAGATTAGATCGGATAATGGGAAAGAGTACACCTCCAAGAATTTTGAGAAGTTTTGTGAAGATGAGGGTGTTGAACATCAACTGTCAGTTGTTTACACTCCACAACAAAATGGTGTTTCCGAAAGGAAAAATCGAACTGTGATGGAAATGGCTAGATGCATGCTGAATGAGAAAAAGATGCCTAACGAGTTTTGGGCAGAAGCAGTATATACTACTGTGTATCTGTTGAACAGGCTTCCGACGAAGGCAGTGGCAAATGTCACTCCAATTGAAGCTTGGAATGGAGCAAAGCCGTCTGCCAAACATCTCAAAGTGTTTGGTTCTCCATGCTACGTTCATGTCCCGGACCAGAAGAGGCACAAGCTAGAAGAAAAGGCGCTCCGTGGTATTTTTGTTGGCTATAGTTCTCAATCCAAAGGATACAGGATCTACAACCCTATCATTCAAAAGGTTGTAACCTGTAGAGATGTTGTCTTTGATGAGAATTCTATGTGGGACTTTGAAGCAAAAGAAGTCCGGAAGAAGCCGATGCTCAATTTCCAAGATCAACCTAGTACTTCCGAAAGTGCTGAGGTTGATGATGATGTTGAAGCTGACAACACACCCGATGATGAAGAAGAGGAGGAGCATGACGAGGAAAATCATGCAGAGTTGCAAAACTCTGTAGATTCAGACTCTCCTATCAGAAGGGTGAGATCTCTCTCAGATATATACGAGAGATGTAATGTTGCACTTATCGAACCGGAAAGCTATACAGAAGCTTCAAGGTACGATGAGTGGAATTCCGCGATGGAGGAGGAGCTGCACATGATCAACAAGAATGACACGTGGCAACTTGTTGATCGACCAAATCACAAGAAGGTCATTGGTGTCAAGTGGATATACAAGCTGAAGGTCAATCCAGACGGTTCAATCTTGAAGCACAAGGCGAGACTCGTGGCGAAAGGTTATTCTCAAGAACCCGGAGTTGATTATTCAGACACTTTTGCACCAGTGGCAAGGCATGATACCATCAGAACTCTCATTGCTCTTGCCGCGCAAAAAGGTTGGAAAATTTTCCAACTCGATGTCAAGTCGGCATTCTTGAATGGATATCTCCAGGAGGAGGTATATGTCGAGCAACCCGAAGGATGGTTCATGAAGGGCCAAGAAGACAAAGTCTACAAGCTGCACAAGGCTTTGTATGGGTTGAAGCAGGCTCCAAGAAGCTGGTATAGCAGAATTGATGATTATTTCATCAGTCAAGGATTCAGCAGAAGCGAGAGTGAACCCACTCTTTATGTCAGATTCAAGAACAGGTCAGAAATACTTGTAGTATCATTATATGTTGATGATATTCTTGTTACTGGAAGTAGTCCTGACATGGTTATTGAGTTCAAGAAAAAAATGATGGAGAAATTTGAGATGACAGATTTGGGTCTTATGAATTATTTTCTTGGGATGGAAATATGCCAAAACAAAAAAGGCATTTTCATATCTCAAAGAAAGTATGCTGAAAATATTTTGAAGCGGTTCAAGATGGATCGTTGCAAGCCAGTGTCTACTCCTTTAGTAGCCAATGAGAAGCTGTGCAAAGAAGATGGCGCCGGCAGAGTTGATCAAAGTCATTACCGGAAGCTGATTGGCAGTTTGTTATATTTAACTGCGACCAGACCTGATCTAATGTTTGCTGCAAGTTTATTATCCAGATTCATGCATGCTCCAAGTCAAATCCATTTAGGAGCAATGAAGAGGGTGCTCAGATACATTCGAGGTACAACCGACTACGGGATTTGGTTTACATCCACTGCAGATGCAAAGCTCGAAGGCTACACTGATAGTGATTGGGCTGGATCCGTAGATGACATGAAGAGCACATCAGGTTATGCATTTACGCTTGGTTCTGGAATTTTTACTTGGCTTTCGAAGAAGCAGGAAACTGTGGCACAGTCAACCGCAGAAGCTGAGTACATTGCAGCAGCAACCGCAACCAATCAAGCGATTTGGTTAAGGAAGATTTTGCAAGATGTCGGACATGCCGAAACAGAGGCAACTGAGATTTACTGCGATAGCAAATCAGCAATAGCTATTGCAAAGAATCCAATCAACCATGGGAAGACGAAACATATCAAGGTGAAGTATCATTTTATCCGTGAAGCTGAAAAATCGAAAGAGATCAAGCTAGTTTATTGCAATACTGAGGAGCAGATTGCAGATATCTTCACCAAGGCACTTCCGAAGGCAAAGTTCGAATTTCTGAGATCAAAACTCGGAGTATTCGGTGAAACTTTCATGGAGGAGTGTTGAAAAATGAAATCTTCACCGACAATAAATCACACAATTGTCAATGAAGAAATAGTGAAAGTAATTGTGTGGTGTTTATTGTCATGTTGTCAGAAGAAATATTGCTCATGACAACAATGTCAAGAATTAGGTAGCAAATGTCTAGGATAAAGTCTTCTATCATCAATGTATCTTTGACTTAGGCTATGGAAGAAATCTATTTATGTAGACAAAGTGAATGTAATGAGTGTGTGCTCAACAAAGAAAACCGAGAGCATATGTATGTCTGAGAGTAATACTAGCCAAAGTTGCATTTATCCATTTCATGTTCATTTTATTCATCTTCTTCCTCACATAATCTTTGTTATCTTATTCGTTAAGTTAATTCCGCTAACTTAGCGATTATATCCCAACCGAGTATTTTTCCAACAATAAGCAAGGAAATATATTGTCGCATCATCGCGATGTAAGATAAACAACGAGCTATCAGATAAAGAGTTGACAAAACCATATGATAATAAGAACGCACTTAGTTCCTTGTACCAAGACCGATGTGCCTGTTTGAGTCTATAGATCGCTTTGCGTAGCCGACAAACATGCGTAGGGCAAGAAGCGTCAACAAATCCTGGGGGCTGCTTCATATATACTTCATCATCTAGTGTGCCTTGGAGAAAGGCATTGTTGACATCGAGTTGATGTACGGACCAGTTCATGACAAGCGCAATTTTTAGAACAGTGTGAATAGTAACTGGTTTTACAACCGGACTAAATGTGTCTTTGTAGTCGAGTCCCGGTCGTTGGTGGAAACCCTTTGCAACAAGAGGAGCCTTATGTCGATCAATACTTCCATCTGGTCGTCGTTTGATGCGAAACACCCACTTGCACCCTACGACATTCTGATCGGAATTAGCGGGAACAAGATCCCATGTGCCATTGGAAAGTAGGGCATCGAACTCTACAGACATGGCATTTCGCCACTTTGAATCATCGAGAGCTTGTGAAACACACTTAGGTTCAAGAGACAAAGTAAATGGATGTTTAGTAGACATAAACAATTGCTTCGGTTTATATATTCCATGTTGAGATCGGGTTGCCATGTGGTGTGTCCGTGAGGGAGGAACAAGAGCCTTCTATTGTTGTATGGTAGTAGGAACATGTGAAGCAGCTCTTGATTCCACTGGTTCAATAGGTGGGATACCTCCATTTGTAGGCTCAGTTCGTGACACATTATTCTATGGTGGGGACAGCATAGGGGACACTTGGTGTGAGGCCTGTGGTGATGACGGGACTGCAGTTGTTGTTCCATGTTTGTGCTCCTGGTTTGGAGTGATATCTACATCAATGGAGCGAGGTGATGGAGAGAGCACGGGCAAGTGAATCAGACTTGGCACATCCGTCGTCGAAAAATTCTGCACTTTTGACTGAGAGTTGTATCTAGGAAATAACGACTCATCGTATACAACATGACGGGATATAAATGTCTTGAGGGTGGAGGGATCGAAACATAAGTAAGCACTTTGGACAAGTGAATAGCCAACAAATATGCATGGTCTAGAACGAGAATCAAGTTTGTGTTTGGCATACGGAAGCAACCAAGGATAACATCGACACCCAAAGATACGTAACATCGAATAATTAGGGACCTTACCGAAGAGACATTCAAACGGAGATTGACGAGTCAAGACAGGAGTCGGAAGTCTATTGATAAGGTATACGGTGGTAGGAATGCATATGACCAAAACACGTTGGATAAATTGGCATGATGAAGAAGACTTAGACCCGTTTCGACAATATGACGATGGCGACGTTCTGCAAGTCCATTGTGTTCGGAATTGTGTGGTGGTGTCTTGAAATGAGATATTCCATGTTGTTCAAGAAAGGGTGCTAATTTTAAGTATTCACCACCACCATCGGTAAAAAGACTACGAATGGGATGATTGAAGTATTTTTCAACCACAGCCTTAAACTTAACAAACACCGCATACACATTAGATTTTTTACGAATTGGATACAACCAAATGTATCTAGTAAAATGATCAACGAAAATCACATAGTACTTGAAACCA
This sequence comes from Clarkia xantiana subsp. parviflora, assembly GCA_036873135.1. Lineage (NCBI taxonomy): Eukaryota > Viridiplantae > Streptophyta > Magnoliopsida > Myrtales > Onagraceae > Clarkia > Clarkia xantiana. The sequence continues at coordinate 37,961,418 of JAPTYO010000004.1, forward strand.
TCAATTAACATAAACGGCAGCGGACCCCAAACATTAGAAAAAATGAGTTCAAGCGGATGATTACTCACTAGACTAGTTTCCGTGAACGGAAGTTTGTGAGTTTTATTACAACTACACAACTCACAAATGGATAGATTACCACGAACTGGTTGCGGTGATAAGGAAAACTTGTGAAGAACATATTGAAGAGTTGAAGATGACGGATGCCCAAGCCTCTTGTGCCAGTCTCCTTTCACGCTTGAAACGGAGGTCATCACCATGGGAGTTGAAGCTGCCGCGCTTGATTCAAAGGAAACTGAGTTATTCTTGCAAAAACTAAATACGGATATTAAATTCCTTGTCATCAAAGGCACACATAAAACATTAGATAATTTGAAATTTGCTTTCATAGAAGGAATTAGAGCTGAACCAGTGTGTGTTATGGGTAATTGGGAGCCATCTCCAATCAAGATTTCTTCAGTGGCTTCATACGGTGATCCCAAGGAAAGATTTTCAAAGTCACTGGTGACATGATGAGACGCTCCGGAATCCAATATCCAATCAGAATTTGAATGTTTTTCAGGAGTCGCAACATGAACAGCCAGCCTGGAGGTTTCATTTGATAACAGTGTTTGGCGCTATGTCCGGGCTTGTCACAGAATTGACACACAAGTCTTGATGAGGGCTGCTGCTGGTATCTTGGTGAGACTGTGATGGAGCTTGTCCTTGATTAAATCGATGCTGTTGCTGTGAGTTCCCTTGGCGGCTACTCTGTTAATAGCTTGAATTCATATTCAGTTGTGGGGAACTTGAGTTGCTGCGGTACTGTGTGGAATTCTTATGCTGCCACCTGTGATTTGAATTGGATCCTCTCCTAGCATCATTTGCGGTGACTGCAATAAAGTCAGGAGCAGCATCTTGTCTCCGAAGAAACGAATCGTGATCGACCAGTTTGTCATGGAGTTCTTCAAATCCAGGTGGAGTGTCGCGAGCACGAATAGCTGCAGAAATTTAACAAAATTCCCGTCCAAGACCTTGTAGTGCATAAAGAACCATGTCATCATCATTAAGGGGTGAATTAATAATAGCCAAATCATCTGCAATGGTTTTGAGCGTCTCCAGGTATTCAGAGACTGATTTGTCCCCTTTCCGAAGAGTTATGAGGCGTTCTTTTAGAGCAAGAATGTGAGACCTAGAGCGACTGGCATATGCACGGATTAATTTTTCCCATGCCTCCTTGGAAGTTGTGGCCGAAGCGATAATTGACAAAGCTCGAGCCAAAGTAGACGCCATGAAGCAACAACTGGTCTTGGCGCTTCCATAAGGAGAACGCCGGGTTGAATTGAGAGACACCATCTATCTCAACCATGTCAGGAGGGCACAACTTGCTTCCATCAACGAAGCCAAGAATATCATGCCTAAAGAGTAACGTGTTGAATAGAGCGCGCCACGTAGTGTAGTTATCAGCCGTCAATTTGAACGGCAACTGAGTTGAATTGAAGGTGATCAAGCTACTGCTGCTGGAATTATTGGAGTTGCCTTCAAAAGGAGTGGAGATGCTGTCACCGATTGCAGAGGTGGAGGAAGTCTAGTTGTTGGCCATAGTGGTCACAAGGTCACGATTTGGACGGAAGGGTATAATGAAAATTAAATCACAATAAAAACCTTAATTGGCTCTGATACCATATAGAATAGAGTATTTATAGCAGACACCATATAGAAGTAACCAAAAGCGGATGCCAAAGACCATGCAAGAGATCCAATGTTGACCGCTTTCACGAACAAATAGAATGTGAGCAACAATGAGAAGATCGCAACACCCTCATTGTCATAAGACCCAGCTACTGATCGGGAGATGTAGCCAGGGCAAATTGCGATTAGTGCTGCAATAACAAGGTCAACTCCGGTGTCCCAGACTTCCTTGCCAAAGAAATAAGCGACCAATGTCGTGTTAGATGCAAAGAAGAGGGCCGTCAAGACGCATAATTCACGAATATGGACTGCAAATCTCAGGAACTTGAGTATCCAGTAAATGAGGGCGGCAGTGACCATGAGACTAGGGTAGAGGGTACCGCCAATGATGCGCCCAAGCGGATACCAGCTCTCACTGTCGAACCAATTCCAGAACTCATAAATCCCTTATCTGTCAAGTACAGAGTGGTCCTGTAATTGACGTAGGGGTCGAATTCGTGGATCATTGACTCATATCGGAGTACACTGAAGAGGCGAGTGATAAAGACGAGAATGAAGACGAGTGCAAGGATGCTGACGCGGAGGAGGAGCTCCTGCTGCTTGGTCTTGAGCTTAAACGATATGATGGATGAGAGAATATCTGAGGTTTTGGTGCTCGTCAGCATGGCTGAGCTCGACGATTTGGAGACGGCGTTGATGTGATTGGATTTCTCCACCATGGTTGCAGAATTGAGAGCCTGTGTCATAGCGGCGAACTCGGATGAGTGCAAGAGTGGTTATAAACTTTGTAATTTTTTTTTGGAAAAGTATAATTTTAATTGGTTTTAGATAATTTTCGTTTAATTTATTAAATGTAGCAATTAAATTATGCATGACTTAAAAAAAAAGTAATATAAAATATTTGATTTGCGCGTTATCTCTATAAACACCTCTCCTTCTATTTCCACGACTTTTTATCTCATCTGTTTCCATTATATTATGTACCCATAATTCTTATGTTCTTCGTGATATTGATTCTTCAAATCACTGTTGCCATCTTTCATGCTCCATAATACTCCTCAATCTCATCACTAAGTTCCACGTAAATGCTTTAGAATGACCCATTCAAGTATTAAATCAAAAAGAAAAATTGACAATATAATTTTAATTTTACTGGCTTCTATATAATTTGAACTTTGGATGGAAAATTAGTCCCAAAAAATAGATAAACCAACAAATCTAAAGTTGCCAGATCTCAATGATGGACGCAATTCCTATTAGAACAACCAGTTGCAGAAAGGCAGGTCCATTAGCTGCAGATGTCTAAAAAATAATGTTTCTTCACTGCTATCCAGTGGCGTAGCCATTATAGAGAATAAGGGACTTATTGTCCCTCATTCTTTAGCTATTTTGTTATATATATATATATATATACAATTTATAATAAACTCAAGTTGTTTAGCTGTTTGTTTATCGTTATGTACTTCAACTATTATACTTTCTACTCTATCTCATTTGTTGTTTAATCTAATTCTTTATATTTAACAAATTTATGTATTTGATTTAGTTTGATTAATTTCAGCACAATTTGCAAGAACTAATTAATTCGAGGATAAAACTAATGAAAGTAGAGTGTTGGGACAAATTATTAATTTATATGAAGTTCGAGGATGAAGTTAGACAGATGATTTTAATTTAACTACCCAATTTAATTTATAGTGTGATTTGATTTTAATTTAACTACCCAATTTAATTTATTGTATGATTTTTTTTATATTTTTTAATCATTACTTTTTTACGTAAACAAAATATCATTTTTAATTTTTTTTTTAAGTGTTTAAAAATGTCCCTCATTATGGAAATTCTAGCTCCGTCACTGCTGCAATCATCAACTATTAAACATAGAAAATAATGTGAGACATGAGTAGTGTAGAAAAGAAACCTCTTCCTCCTCCACTAGTTTTTTGAGAATTACATCAATTTGACACGTGAAAATATCAATAGCAAAAAATGGGGACCTGGAAAAACCAGCAGATAAGATGCCTCAGGTACCTAGCGAATGAAGTATCTAACATAAAAAGATATATACAGTAATAGCTGAAAATCATATAAGTCTGTAGTTGAAATCTGTTATGTAGGAAATATAACTACGTAGAAGTCTTATATAGTATTGTATTAGAATACTTGTCTAGTTGTCTGTCTGGAACTATGTATTAGAGTGCATCTGTTAGGTAGGAAATAAAAATATGTAGATCTTTTAAGTTTGTATTACACTTCTTATTTGGAACTAATTTTGTATTAGAGTGTTTATATTTTAAATTTTATCTATTATTACGAGTACTTATCATTGGACTTATATATATTTAATGTAAGAATGGAGGATTAAGATATGGAAGATGAAGAAGGAGAAGTGTAGCATTAGTGGAAGATGTGGAGTTAGTCTCCGTCTCGTCAATTTAGGGGGAGCTCAGGAAGGACAATTTATGTATAATATTTTTATTGTATTCACTTAACAACCATTTTAACAGATAATCTAACATTTTATTTAAAACAACTATTTATAAACGTATTATATCTAAACTACACACTCAAAAACATGTTGTATCCTTTTACAACTTAAAGCAAACTTATTACAATTTTTTTTTTATGCTTATCCCATTTTTTTTTTGTAGAAACGAACATATATATTATCAAAATAACTACAATAACAAACTAAAGTAGTAGCCAACAAGGAATACTTGGATAAACAAAGGTTTCACTCATATTACGATTAGTTATTATAGACGCGACATGGTAGGACAGTTTTACAACCGACCGATTGACTTTGCATAATTTTAAATAACGAAAGAACTGTAACATGTGAGAATATCTGGTAAGACCCTAAACAAGGAAGGTGATTTGGCGCGGAATACTACATTGTTCTGTTCAAGCCAAATACTCTACATTATAAAGCACCTTGTAACAAATAACTCAGGATTATGAGACGGAGTACTAAGACTCCCATGCAGTTCATCTAACCACTAAACAAATAGTAGTGGAATATCGTAACACCACACGATTTTAAGTGTCTTAAAAGTACATCAATGGAAGTAAAATGACCTCCTTAGTCAAAAGGAAAAGTTGAGAGACAGAGGAAATTTACTTACAAACTCTCAAGTCTATTTGTATTTTATGATTCTTGATTGAGTGAATAAATGTCAACGATGCTATTTCCATATACACGTGTTGTGAAAGAAGACGAATCAAGACAGTAAAATGGATGTAGGTATTGATTATTATTTTTTCTCATTTATTCCCTATGGATGCAAGTAATTGGAAAACAAAGAAGACAACAACCATCGCCACTTCACCAGTGAAACCACCACAATAGCTTGGTGGCTTCTGTTAAGTTATGAGATCTAGGTCAACGGGGTATCGGCTTTGACCTCACTCCTTACGGGGGATGTGTACGATCCGGTCTTCTCGAGTTGCCTTGCCTTTGTCTATGTCCTTCTTCCTTTCCTTCTTCCCTTGGTTCCTTCTCTTCTTCTCTCCCTTTGCCCTGCAAAAGGGGCAATACCAGACACGGAGGAGGGGGGGTGGTGCCTGGTGAACCCTCTCCGATGCCTAAGTCAGAACTATATTTCTAGAGAGATAAAGCTAGAGAGATGTCAGAGCTAAATTGTTCAAATAGCCAAGATGTGTAAATGAGTTGTGAAGGTGGGGTATTTATAGGCAACGGTGTCATTAAGGTGGCTTAATGACATCGTTAGCCCTTAAATACAATTAATTAACCTTTAAGCGTATAATTAAGACTTTAGGATTCGGATGAGGCAGGCGGAGTGGACCGAGCATGGGCGTCTGAAAGGGGTGCCGGGACCCTTGGGGGGGGAGAAATCCGACCCCCAAGGGTAGGGGTTGGGTGAGGACACCCAACCCCTCCTAGGGAGGGTGGGGTTGGCCAACCCCATCCCTCCTAGGAGGGATCGGGTTGGCCGACCCGATCTCCCCTAGGGGAGATTGGGTTGGCTGACCCGATCTCTCCTAGGAGAGATCGGGTTGGCCAACCCGATCTCCCCTAGGGGAGATCGGGTCGGCTGACCCGATCTCCCCTAGGGGAGGTCGGGTGTGGCCACCCAACCTCACCTAGGTGAGTTCGCCTCTATCGGACGGGCGCTTCGGCCCCGTCCGATCCGTCGATGTTCTCGCGAAGTGTCCGGGTTGAAGTTTCGATTCGCAATCATAAATGGGACGATAAAAATACAACGGTTCGGAAGTCAACGGGTTCAAATTGGGCGTATATCCATCAGCTTCTAGAAGAAGATTAAGGCCAACAGACATCCATCTATAGTATTTGAACGTGGTATTTAATTGATCTCATATTACATCTCATTCAAGATTGTTATATCGGTCGAGATGTTGTGTAGCGAGATTTTAGAAAGAGTATGCCTCACAATTTAGTCATAGGATTTGATGGAATTGATTTGAAACAATTGATTTGATGGAATAATGCAGATTATTAATGCTGTCAATTCGAAGAATTTATTTCTCTAAGTACGTGAACGACCTGCTTTCACCGAATTTTCCTAAATAAATTATGTTGTCTTACATTACATTGTACAATCTTTCCATATACACCAAGATTGCATAATTTGGAATTGTAGAGATAAAGTTATGGCCGTTAGAAGTTGGAAATTTAAATCTGTTTTGTTCTGTCGAAATTCTGAACAGACACATTTCACTACAAGAAATCTGTCCATTTGTGAGGGTCGATTTTTTGAGGGATTTTCGAAAATCCCTCAAAAAAATCATCTTGTGAGGGATTTTGTAAGTGACATGCTTCTAGCAAATAGACCCGCCAGAAAAAATGCAGTTTTATAGGGAAATCCCTTAAAAACGTTTGTGAGGAGTTTCCCTTGAAAAATCCTTATGTAACCGGCTGAAAATCAAATCCCTCAAAAAATATTTAGGGATTTTTTTAGAGTTTTCTGTAACAAATTATTAAGGGATTTTATGAGTGAACATATATAAGGGTTTTTTGAGAGAAATTTAAGGGTTGGCTTACTAAGTGTTTTGTGAGGAATTATATTCTAAGGAATTTGTGAAGGAATTTATAGTGTTGCTTATTTAGGATTTTGTGAGGAATTATGTTCTACGGAATTTGTGATGGATTACTATAATATATATTAATATAATATTATTCTATTTATACATATATATATATATATATATATATATATATATATATATATATATATATATAATTAAGATTAATACCACAAATATATAATACAAAAATATGATATAACATCTAACTTTAAAGATTACATAGTCAAGTGTATCATGTCTAAATAACACATTTGTCCATTAAATAAAAAATTAAACTAACCCATACAACCAAAATAGAACTCGCTCAAAATCATACCACCATTCAACTTTATTGCAATTTCATCATTTATCCTGAGGACAAAGTAAACCAAATTAATTGACAAGGCAAGGCACATAATCAAGCAAATGAAATATACAAGAATTTAGCTATGTAAAGAGCTTAGACTAATTACCTGAATAACTTTGACTCCCGATCAGTCACCGAAGTGTGTTTTGGCTGGAGAGAAGCTTTGCCTCCGGCAGCCATATCCTTCGGTGCTGCAGGGACATCCGACGACCTTGAGAAGAAACTATATGTAGTCGATTCTGCAGCTTTGGTCACTGAAATTGTAGTGAATTTCCAGTAAGATGAAATGTTTTTTTTCCAAGGAGATAAACAAAAAATCAACTGAACCATCAAACATCATTTAATCAAATCACTAACGCCGAGAAATTTTCTGATATATTTGATTAGTTCCAAAATCAACACAATATGTAAGTCAATTTCATCAGAACTGCTAAAATAACCAGTAAAATCAGTTATGCTTTCACTAAAGAACATGGAGATGCAAATCGTGCAAGTAGAGCATCATTACGGTACAAGTAACAGTTGATTCATCATCATCTTGAAGATACAAGCACTGATTATGCAAAAATGAAATCTATCGGATCAAAATCCAGTCCAGTAATATTCAAGCACACTAATTCGAAGAATTCGCCTAATTCTAGATAGATGAAGATTAGAGAGGAGAACCTGAGGAAAGATGCTGGTTCCTCTTAGGGAACTTGATCTGTGTAATTCTCTGCATCAAGTCGCCTCCTCCGGGCATCTTCTGTCGCTGTTGTTCGGATTCTGCAACTTCACTTTGCTTCGATCTTATCAGAGAGAGAGAATATTTATGTGCTTGCAGGAGGTGGAGCGAACAGATGTGGAGCAGACGAATTCCACGCTCTGCAATGCCTATCAGCCCCAATCTCAAAATTCAGACTACGACTGAAAAATGAACAGACGTAGCAGCTTATGTAATTCTGGAAGAAGGAGAATATGAGGAAGATCAACTTTACCTTTTTACTAGGTGCATTACCCACACATCGCGCGGGGTGACTTACTAAGTATATCTTACACGAAAAAACCCTAACATCAACCGCAGCTGTGAAAAAATATGCACTCAACGAATGTAGCAAACCATATCTGGTAGGTGAAGGCACTCCCATCCTGAAGCTGAAGAATAGTGGACCATGTTGAATTTGAAATCACTATGAGATGTGATGCTTTAAATACTTGCCAGTAACCTTAAAATGTAATAACTCTGAATGATATAATGATCTCACCCACAACAATCTTCAATTAAATAGTTTTAATTATTTGCCAAAACTATGTATCCAATTTTTGTGATTGTTAGCTCCGTATATTATTTTAAATTTTATTATTAACATACAATATGCATGCATATATATGCAGAAAAGTCAAAACACAATAAATATGTACCCTAAAAATCAAAACACTCACCCTCCATTTTTAGCTGATAATAAACTTTTAAGAGTTAATGGGTAATTTTAACTCTAAGTCTCTAACAATTTTAATTTTGTTATCTTATCATTTAAAATTTTACATAAATCGTTTTGAATTTGTTTTACATTACTTATTTGTTCTAATGCATTTTTTAGCCATGAAGAAAATCCATGACTTCGTCTCAGTTTCTCAGGACATGCAGATCTGCTCCAATTCCACAATATGCATGGGTCTCATTTCTCAACATCTAAATTGAAGTTTAACCGGAAAAAAAAAAACATAGCGAAGAAAAAAGACACATGAATGAGTGACAGACCTGACAGATGATGGCTAAGCGTTTGGTTTCTTGTTGGACACGGCCGAGCTGGGAGAGCACCCTCTCACAGACCTCCATCTTCTTCTTCTGAATCTCATCCTCCTTAACCCTTATGTTTGTAAGAGCTGACTTTGACATCTCATCTTCTTCCTGCAGCTTGGAGCTGTTGATGTTCAAATTATTCTGCAACACCATTTCCAGTTGTTGTTGCTGTTGTGATGACTGCGCCAATCATTAATATCAATATCAACAATAATGGGTGAAGTCATGTTGTGTGTCAGAGCATCAACACAATAACCAAAATCGACGACTCATCAACCCACCACCAAATGAAATGCATTCTGCAAAACTGTGCAATTTTGCAGTACTGTGGAGTACAATTCTGCAGATTTGAATTTATCTTCAATACATTCTAGTGAAGTTAAACACTCGATTAAAAACCAGATTTCTAAACAAAGCATAAAAATTGAAGAGCCTCAGATCAGGGTCCTCAAACTTGAATTTAGTATCTATATTTACAAACAAAGATAAAGACTATAATAAGTTAACTTCAGTAAGACATTGGACCACCATCCTAATAATTTATTAAGCAACACATATATTGATAACCATATTAGCAAAGGAGCCAAATCCTTACAATGTAGAAATCCTTACACAAGATTGGAAGATCATGTGAGCAGTGTCCTTGTTGGCCCAGAAACCTATCTTTCTGTCTAACCATATGCTCGTGCAATTCAAACCAAATCGCCATGATTAACTACCTAAACACAAACCTACTCCCCACAAATCATGTGTTTTCTAGTGTATTAATTATTATGCAGTATGGAGGTAGTTATTTCATTCTCTCAGATTATAAAGTAGAAATCATCTATATTAACAAGATGACCTACAGAGAACTTGAGATCAGCAAAAGCCAACATATTAACCAATTCAAATAATCATCATCGATCCAATTGAAAGCTATGAACCTCAAAGATGTCGGACGTGGCAATAGAATTCTTATGGCCAGCAGCACATCGAGCGAGCTGTTCTTCAGACCGTCCTGCAATGCTCGAGTAGCAACAATGGGGAGGAAGAGTCGATTAATCCAATAGTTCTTCAATCCATCCAAAATTGATTGCAATTTGAGTTCAGATGTCTCATATCTGATATGACTAGGCCTGAGGCATCATAATCGAACATATAAAAATCAAATATCTGCTAACAAAGAATCGATAATAGATCAAGTACCTGAACTAAGAGAAGTGACGAATCAAGTTTCTACTGCGAGCGATTTGATCTCGACGGAGTTGACAAAAACGAAGCTCTTGATTGATGGACGAAGCGATTGTGGAGACCTTGAATTGAACCCTTGTGGAGAGGCAACGAATTTAACGGAACACTCTACTCTTAGACGAGTGCAGTTGTTTGGATAAGAATCCCCATTGAAGCCACGGTTGCCCTAGGGTTTAGCAATAGGTCGGAGAGTAAGATCATCGTACCTGTTGAATATGATGATTAAACCTCCACCTTCACTTTTCGGTTTATAACTTTTTTTTTTTATTAAAATTGTTTTTTTAGGGAAAATCCCTCACAAATATAATTCTTTTTGTAACGAACTTAAATCTCTCACAAAACTTCCTATTAGCAAGGGTTATTAGTTAGAGATTTTTCGTAAAAAAAAATATTAACGGAAATCTAACTAAAAATTCTTAATTATCCCTTTAAAATTACCCTTACAAATCCCTTAGTATTTTATTTAGGGAAATTAAAATTTTAAGGGATATTCTCTCAGAACAGTTTCCCTCACCAAATCCTAACAAATCCCTTACAAAATGAACAAAATTTTGAGGGATCAGTTCCCTCACAAACGATCTGTCACAAATGGCTGATTTTCTTGTAGTGTTTAAAGTCATAAACGGGTCCGTTACAATTAAACTCGATCTGGAAGTATTGTAGGATATTAAATTATGTTAGTTAAGCTTTTCATTGACGTTAAGATCATTCAAGACAGAGTTTTATTGAAAAGTTAAGAACTTAAGAAGTTGCATTTTCAAATCAGTTTGGTCATTCTAGACAGTGTTGTTTGATGGCGATAACGACCTAGTTGCATTTCGTTTTTGGAAAAAGTAATTTTCAGAATTAAAGTAATTTGGATAAGATTTTCGTGGACATAAAGACCACTTAGATTGGAATTATATTGAGGAAGTTATGGTCTTTTAAAGTTGATACGTCAATCTGAAATTCTGCAGTTAACAGACACGAGTACAGCTGCTTCTTGAGGCTCATTCGGGTGAACCCGACGTCGGATTAATGCGCTGTTTGCGCCATTGGGACCGTAACTGAATAAATTATGTTCAGTAAATTATTCGTAATTCTTAAGAGTGCTCAGCTTTGTCAAATATTTGAAGATCTAAGATTGATTCAAATGCTTATGTCGGTTAAAAATGGTTCTGTTGATTCTGATGCATAGCTGAATGTGCGGTCATGATTGAGATTCATTGTCAAGGTTCGCAAGAAAATTTATATTAATCCAAGATGTTTGGTATTATAGGAATTTGGATCGGATTTGATTATGGTTATGAGTTGGGGGCCTAGTGCGGAATAAGTATATATTGACGTATGATTTGGATTAAGCGATTGAGGTAAGTGGTATGACATTTATTTCTACTTTTATAAACAATTTTGCATATAAGTTTCATGCTTAAAAAAAGAAGAGGACCAGGTATTGAAAATCTGCGTTAGATTATGATTTTATATGAAAGTGTTTCGATGCGTAACAGTTTGACGAAATGTGTTTTATTTGAAGATGATTAATAATATTAATTATGTGATTATGTTATTATATGTGATTTTATAAGAAAGCATCTTATGTAAATAGATGATTTGGTATGTATATATGTATGTGATTTGGATTTGGATTTGTTTGGATGAGACGTTTTATAAAGACGTTTTGTTTTGGCTCAACGTCAACTACGCACGACAACTTTTCAATACTGTAAATGATCATATTTTAGAATGATATGTCGACCCGACCCAGCATGAGATACAGTGATTCCTCAACCAACGGGAGAATGCTGTAAGTTTATTAGAGTTAAGAGGCATAGCACGTGAGCCATTCCAATGTTCAAGGAAATAATTTCAAAAATGTTTTAAATGTGTTTTCGATACATTTTGATATCCGTTTTAAATTAATCATTTAAATGCGATTATGAAGTCATTTTCAATGTTAAGTTTTAATCAGCATAAATATGAAATGACACATCAAAAGTTTGTTTGATTTGTTATTGATCAGAAGTATATTTTGAATGATACTTGATCCGGTAGGGTTAATGTTAGAATTACTTACTAGGTTGTTCCCGCAACCTAACCCCCAACTCAATCCACAGTGTCAGGATATAGTAATTACTCTTATGGGCCGTTAGAAGAAAATAAAGGATAAACAAGACGGTTGAGTTATCAGAGTGTGCAACAGAAGCTACTGCAGAAAGGTATCTTTACGTTTAGTTGGTATATGTTTATGGATGATAATTTTGGTATCATAGTTTACGACTTGAGAATGTTGGGCTCAGTTATTTAATCGACTAAGGATAAACAGTGGTTATCACCCCTAACTTCTAGGGTAGATTTTTGGGGCGTGACACATGTAATAAATTAAGACTAATACCCAAAGTAGACACAAACCAAACTCGACGAGCAAACTGGAAATTCCACATGGCGTGGTCCCATGTTTCATTTCCCGAGCCACATAGAGGGCAGTTTGGATCAATAACTGGTATCCGGCGGTGGATATTATCTCATAAAGGTAATCCTCCATATATTATTTCCAAATGAACATCCGTGTTTTTTTGTACTATTTGCGTCGACCACAACTTATTCTAAAATGACGAACTAGCAATCGCAGAAGAAAAAGAAACCGATGGACCCAATGCCTCTCTTCGTTGAGAATCGAGTTAATAATGTTATATACAAACTTAACTTAAAAAATACCCGTTTTTTTTTAATTCCAAATAAATCGATCATGTATGTCAAATAGAGGCAGGTTGAGTAGAGTGATGGTCGTAACAACTACTTGAGGTAAGATGGCAACAAGATTTTGCGCATACCACTTGTCTGATCACGGCTTTTGCGATCGTTCTTGCCTCTCATCTTCGCCTCTTCTTCTCCTTGCAAATCTACAAAAGGGGCACTGGGGGGGGGGGTTCCCGGTAAGCCCATTCTTATGCCAAAATGAGTCTCAGTTTAGAGAGAGAAAGTAGAGTGCTAATAGAGATAGCAAGATTACCCCCAAATGATGGAAGGAGAGCCCTATATATAGAGTTCCTTGGTAGTTAAACCGGTTTTTGAGAATTTCGAGGTCCGACTCGGTCAATTTGGGTCAAGGGTTTGATATTGAAATTTTATGACTAAATTGAACAAATTAAAAGTTAGGAATGCATTAGAGGGACTAAATTCAACAAAATCAAAAGTTTAGGGGCAATCACGTGCACGACACATGACTTTTAACGGCCAAAATGGACGGAATTTTAACGGAGGTATGAAAACGGTACAAAATGGAAACGTTTGGTATCAAATTGGTACAAAAAAAACATATGGTATGAACAGTGTATTACGTGCAAACATATGGTATTAAATGGACCCTTAACCCTGTTTATATCCTTATGTGGATGACCCTCTTTTGGAGTCCTTGGAACCGGAGAGGTGCTTCGGACATGGCGTTACATTCCTTGTCCTGTTGTATTTGCAAATCTAAATCGGGTCTATTTTTACTCGGAGTAGAGCAGAAACCTAAAACAACTGAAGAAGTCCATTAGGAACAAGAAAATGACATCGTGATTGGAATTCGATCTCGGTGAAACCATTCATCATGAGAAATTAGGTCGATAAGTTTAATGGATTTTGTTTCTTTAGAGGGACGGGGACAAAGGAAAGGGCGCCTTTCTTGAAAAACGGAAAAAAAGATGCTTCTTGAATAAATTATAAAATTAGATTAGAAAAAGGGTGTCCCACCATAAAAAACAAAAAAAAGAGGGCCGGAATCTACACAGATGTTAAGAATCTTTCTCGTACTAGTACTTCGAAGGTCTTGGTAAGGAGTGCACAAGCATTGGTCTAACCGAAGCGAGTTCATTTTCTTTTGGTTTAATATGGTATCGATAGCAATAGCTGTTTTTCCAGTTTGTCGGTCACCGAGAATAAGTTCTCGTTGACCACCCTTCTTTTGTACTTATTAGTACTTATTCTAGTAAATCAAATTTGTGGAATTGTTGTTCATATTGAAATGAATTCAAATTAATAATGAGCTGGTCAATGATACACAAACATGTCCTTGTTTTGTGTGCCTATTTATTTTCTATCGGTATTTATGGATTGATCACGAGTCGAAATATGGTTAGGGTTCTTATGTTCCTTGAACTTATATTGAATTCTGTTAATCTTAATTTCGTAACATTTTCGGATTTTTTTTATAGTCTCCAATTAAAAGGAGATAGTAGCTGTGGTAGTAATGTCCCGGAGCCCGGCTACCGACCCGAGGCGCCGAACGGGAAAGCCATAAAGGTGAAATGTCATTCTAGAAGGGCGTTACCACAACAAAATCAAATTCGAGCAAGGTGACGAGTTATTGATGTGAGATGGATCCAGAAAAGTGGGGGTTCTAGTTGTAATCCAGAAATTATTCGAGTATATATTTTTCAGAAACGCAGCTGTTTAATATAGTTTCCTATAGCAAACAACATCCTTTTGCCACCTCTCTATATGACAGAAGAAACGCGACCATGAACAACAAAGACACCTGACGATGAGAAAAATCGAGCCATCTCTGCAACTACAGGACCCAAAGCTTTTTCATAAAAGGCGAGGTCCTCGTTAGCAAGCCCAACTGAAATTCGGGTGATTCCTCCAACCCGGAAACTACGTGTTCGAATAGGGGTCATTCCTCAATATTTGCATGGAGTTCACTCCCATAAATATAGATATACCTACCCCTCGTTTGAATCCCACGAGCCTCTTATCCATTTTCATTCTATCACGGTGGAGATAATCAGGCTCGAACTGATGACTTCCACTACGTCAATGTGAGACTCTACCGCTGAGTCTTGCAGGAGTACGAGCATGGTTTTTCGACCTTGTTCCTATGATTTACTTCTTTGAACGGAAAATACTTTGTAAATATGTGCAGAGGGTTGTTCCTTTCGTGCATGTCAGCGTTGTTGCTCCCCTTGTGGGAGGTAAAGGGTTACTTTCCTTGTAGATACAATTTTTAATTTGATTGTGGGGTTTCCCAGGCGACGGTTTTGCCTTCATGGCCCGATGTTGTGGTTTCCTCAGTGGTATGCATATCTCGTATTTCTGTAAGGGCTTTCCCTTGATTTAATCATATTTGGTAACTTGTGCCTATGGATTCATATGTTTATGACTGCCCCCGTAGTGGGCAAGCTCCGCGCTTAAGATGTGTAGGATCAGTCCTTGTATTGGTTCATTTCGTGAACTTGGCATTGGTTACGCTTGGCAACTTGTAAGTGCTTGATTGCTCCCTTATCGGACATGTTGTTGCATGCAGTATTTTATCCTTGTGTGAGATACCTTTCCTAGATCATGTATATAAAGTTGCCCCAGTAGTGAATGTGTTTTGTGTTCTGGGTGGATGAGCACGGATGGTATATATGGGTTTCCAAATGGCGGTGTCATTTGTGTGGAGAGGTGTTTGTAAGTGTAAGGCCATTCCTTGTATTTTAAGAGTGGTATTTGTTCCTGGTAGTGGGCATATCTCAGATTTTTACTACCGGGGGTGGGGGTGGTATGGCATATGCATTGTTTATAGTTCTTCCTTCAAGTTTCTTTGTTTGGTTAAGTCTGTGCCTGAGGGTGCTTTTTCCAAATGAGTGAGTAATACCGCAAGCCATAATCTCCTTAGCGAGACGTATGCCTGACATTAATGAATTTTTGAGTTCGACGATCCACTTCCCGGCTCTTATCCTATCCTGACGGTGATGTTGTTCAGGTTCGGTTGCGTCTTCCATCCTCCGGGTCGGTTGGTGTTGGTCTTGTTGTGGTAGAGTAGTAATCCTATCACTTCTCCTATTATATTTCACGCCGGGAACTTTAGATTTTGATATGCTTTTTATGGTATCTGATGGGTTCGACTACAGCTGTTAGGCCCTATTAACGGTGAGGAAACGGCAAATAGGCCCGGTGGGCCCTAAACGAAGGCCAAGATGGCCCAGGCTAAGGATCCCGACGAAGGAAGTCCGAGGATGAGAGGTCCCGACAGAGTCAGACCTGACAGGCGAGCTGAACGCTCCCGACGAGATGCCTCTGAGTAGGCCCCGATGACGAATCCCTGAGAACAATAGGCCCTGTCACGATGACGAGGGGCCCCGAGCGGTGACACAACGAGATAACTTTGGAGTCCCCGATGTTAGTCGGGACTCGTTATCAGAGGGTAAGGCCGAGATACGCGGGGCGTGGCCGAGATACGCGGAACGTGGTTAAGATACACGGAGCGTGGCCGAGATACGCGGGTCGTGGCCGAGATAAGCGAGATCATGGCCTAGATAGGCGGGATCACACCCGAGATACGCGGGATACGGGCTAACCACCCCCAACGGTTCACCAGGTAACTGAGGTATCTCTTCGCCTATAAAAGGGCAAGAGGTCACCCCGGATCACTTACGTTGAAATACCTTACTTGAGATTACTGCTTGCCAGTCCGTACGAGATACTCATTTAAGCATCGGAGAGGGATTCTGGGTCACCGCCCGGTCTATCCCCTCTTGCAGGATTGCGTGGAGCGAAGGAGCTAGGATCGCCGTCAAAGACCGTACCGGAGTTCCACCATGATCCAACATTGGCGCCGTCTGTGGGAATCTAACAAAAAGCTGATGTGCCTTCTACTCGTTCAATGGCGGCTGGCAAGCAAAGAAGGCAAGGACAATCTGGTGGTTCCCGTCACCCCGCTGCGACTACTCTGGATTCACTACCAGAACAGGAGGAAAACCAAAACCATCCCGCTGCTGAGCTCTCCCAGACAGGGGGGCATAATGAAGGTCGCGAAGAGATTGCTGCTCAGCACCAGGGCAATAGGGAGCAGGAGGCTCCCCCAGCTGCGGACCTGACGAGGGCTGTGGCAGAAGCCATGCCTATGTTTTTGGCAGCCGTGGAGGCTCTCTTGGATCGGAGAGAGGCTGCGAGGAGGCAGGAGGAGATGCCCCCGTTAGAAGAAGCGCCCCCACCAGCAGAGGTTCGGAACGTACGGGAGGCTCCGCCCCGAGGCCAGGACAAGAGTAGGGTGTCCATTCAGCCAGAGAGATTCTTGGTTGATGGGCCAGGACCAGTACAGCACAGGACCATTCCCCTGAATGGTCCCATCACCCCCGATCAGGTGGTAAAGATCGTGAACATCTGCATGGGAGAGCAGAAGCCGCTGGTGTCGGAGCTGAGGGATCGATCTACTCATCCCTTCGTTCCTCGACTCATAGACACCCTAGCCCCACCAGGGCTGGGTATCCCCACGATAAAGGAATACGATGGCGAAGGAGATCCGGTTCGTCATGTCCAGAAGCACCTCATGGCGTGTCTGGGAAGAGCCCCGAATGAAGATATAGTGTGTACGCTGTTCCCGAACACACTTGGGGAAAGAGCCCTGACCTGGTTCTTTAGTATGCCCCCAGGCTGCATTACTTATTGGGCAGATATGCACGACCGGTTCATTCAGCAGTACCAGGGTCGCAGACGTTTGCTGAAGAGTGTGAGGTCCCTGACCCAGGTGGTACAGAGGCCCGACGAATCGCTGGCACACTATTACCAGCGGTACACTGCCAGTGTGGCGGAGATTGATGAGGAGATCTCGGAGGGTGAAACCATCCGTACATTCATTCGGAACCTAACGGCCCCCTACGGTTCCGACCTAATGCACAGCGTGGCTGAGAAAGCCGTGTGGAATATGGAGGCGCTACAGAAGAGGGTGAAACGGAAAATCGATGTCCAGGAGTCGAAGATAGCCGCTGGAGAGCTAGAGCCCCCGAAGTCGAATAAAGGAAAGCAGTCGGTTAAACCTTTCGACGATTGTAAGTCAAAGGGTAAACCCGAGGGCAGTCGGGATCGAGGCCGCTCTGGTCGGAGAGACGATAGGCGTTCTTTAAGGAAGGACAAGCGGGAGGATCTCGACATTCCTCTCAACTGCTCCATAGCGGAGGTACTAACGGTCATGGAACGACATAGTATCTCCAGGTACCCCCCCAAAGAAGGATGGAGAATTCTTAGGATCCCGCACGGATCGCTACTGCCTATTTCACCGCGCAAATGGTCACGACACCAACCATTGTCGGGAGCTGAAGAAAGAGATCGAAAAGCTGATCCAGAAGGGGAAGCTCAAGGAGTTCGTCGGGGATAAGCGGTGTCGATCCCGCTCTCAGTCCCGATCGCGGTCCCGTTCTCGATCCCGCGACCGGTCCCCAAAGAAGAAGAGGTCCGACCCGGAGCCGTCCGGCGCCAGCAAAGAACGACGGGGCACCATCAACGTGATTCACGGAGGATTCGCTGCTGGAGGTGATACCTCGTCCTCTCGAGAGGTTTACACCTCTAGAATTCCTACGGCTGTGGTGCTGGGTAAGAGGTCCCGATCCTGGACCCTGAAAGAAGAGATGGTGATTCCTTTTCGTCGGAGGATCTCATAGGCGTGGAGACTCCGCACGATGACGCCTTGGTTGTGACCTTGGATGTAGACGGGTACGAGATGAAGCGAATTCTGCTCGACGGAGGGAGCTCCTCCGATATTCTATTCATGGACGCGCTGGAGGCTATGGGAAAAACGAAGAAAGACCTGAAGGAGGCGAATTTCCCGATGGTTGGCTTCTCTGGCTCCACCTCCTATCCGCTAGGGGTGATCACCTTGCCAGTGGAGTTTGGCAGCGGGTGGAAAGAAGGAACGTCGAGTTTGTGGTAGTTGATTCCGCAGGGACTTACAACGCAATCATCGGGAGAACTACCATCAACCCCTGATGGCAGTTGCCTCGACTGTTCACCAAAAGATGAAGTTCCCGACCGACCACGGAGTCGGAGAGGTCAAGGGCGACCAGGTGGCTTCCCGAAAATGTTACGTTAACGCCACCCGAAGGAGGAGGCGAAAGGCCATGACTGTCCTCCAGACAGATACAGATCCTAGAGAGGAGTTTGGGCGTCCCGCCCCCATAGAAGATCTAAAAGAAGTTGAGATCGACGGACCCCAGAGGAAGGTGAAAATCGGGTCTGCTTTGACCGAAGAGACAGCCCGAGAGTTGATCGACCTACTGAAAAAGTTCAAGGAGCTGTTTGCCTGGTCCCCGAGCGATATGCCAGGAATCAGCCCCAATGTGATCGTACACGAGCTGAGGATAGATCCCGCGATCAAACCTATCACGCAGAAAAGGCGTCTGATGGGCACAGACAAGAAGATCGCGATCCAACAGGAGGTGGGCAGGTTGCTCGATGCTGGGTTTATTAAAGAGCTCCGATTCCAGACTTGGGTCGCTAATCCGGTGCTGGTGAAGAAGACTAATGGGAAATGGCGGATGTGTGTGGATTTCCGCGACCTGAATAAAGCTTGCCCGAAGGACTGTTACCCGCTCCCGAGAATCGACCAGCTGGTGGATGCCACATCGGGACATGAGCTGCTGAGCTTCATGGATGCGTATTCGGGCTACAACCAGATCAAGATGGCTAAGGAGGACGCTCCTCACACAGCGTTTTATGCAGACAGTGACATCTATAACTACGATGTCATGCCTTTCGGGTTGATCAATGCCGGGGCAACCTATCAGCGGATGGTGAATAAGCTGTTCCGAGATATGCTGGGGGAGACCATGGAGGCTTACGTGGATGATATGCTGGTGAAGTCTCGACAAGCTGAGGATCATGTGCACAACCTAGCCATGGTGTTTGAGCGGATGAGGCTTCATCAAGTTCGCTTAAACCCGACGAATTGCGCCTTCGGAATCCACTCAGGGAAATTTTTGGGCTTTATGGTGAGCCAGAGAGGAATTGAGGTGAATCCCGAGAAGCTGAGGGTGATTGAGGAGATGCAGTCTCCGATAAACCATCGGGAGGTGCAAGTGCTGAATGGCCGACTAGCCGCAATGAATCGCTTCCTGTCCAAAGCAAGCGACTGATCAATGCCATTTTTCGAAGTTCTGAGGCCAACAAGAAGTTTGAATGGACCGCCAAGTGTGAAGAAGCATTCCAAGCGCTCAAGCAGCACCTCCGCACCCTCCCGCCGTTGGCGAAACCGGTTCCAGGCGAGCCGCTCTATCTTTACTTGGCTGTTTCTGAATTTGCCATTAGCTCTGTATTAGTGAAGGTTGTCGAGGGTAATCAAGTCCCCGTCTATTATGTAAGCAAGGCGTTTGCCAAGTCTGAATTGAATTATCCTCCGGTTGAGAAGTATCTCTTTGCCTCGATTATTACTGCTCGGAAGCTAAGGCCTTACTTCCACGCACACGAGATTACTGTGTTGACGAACCAGCCTTTGAAGCATTTTTTGAACCGACCGGATGCGTCGGGAAGATTAGTTAAATGGGCAGTAGAGCTTAGTGAGTTTTGCATACACTTTGCTCCAAGAACGACCATTAAGGGCCAGGCATTGGCGGATTTCATAGCAGAATCTACAGCCCCCGATCTAGAAGAAGCGGGCCATGTAGAGGGGGCAACCATGGAGGTCCCGACAGAAGAACAACCAGAGAGGGCAGAGCAATCAGAACAGCCAAACGAGGAAAATACCTGGGAAATGTACACGGATGGCTCCTCGAGTTCGGACGGATCAGGAGCAGGCTTTTTGTTGATACCACCGGGTGGAGGTGAGCCGCTCCGATACGCCTTGGCTTTAACATTCAAGGCCACAAACAATGAAGCGGAGTATGAGGCTCTTATCACGGGCCTGAAAATTGCTAAAGGCACTGGAGTCGATCACTTGAGAGTGAAGTGTGACGCAGCTTTAATCGTAAACCAGGTTCAAGGGCGATACGAAGCGAGGAGCCCGATAATGAAGAAGTATCTACGCGAGGTACAAGCCCTGAAGGAGAGCTTTAAAAGCTTTGACATCGAGGCAATCCCGAGGGAGGAAATCGTAGAGGCAGACGCCTTGAGCAAATTTGCCCTGGGGGCACCCTTGGAAGAAAATCGGAAGGTGCACTTCTTGGAGAAGGTGATCTTATCGACCACCGACCCGACACAGGTGTGTGCCATTGAAGCAGGATCAGAGGAGGAGCCCACTTGGATGACCCTGATAGTCGCGTACCTGACTACGGGGGCAGTCCCCGATGACAAGGTAGTAGCTGACAGGATACGTCGGATCGCGGCTAATTACGTGATGCTGGACAATCAGCTATACAAGAAGGGTTGGTTCTCGACTCCATACTTGAAGTGTGTGGCAGAACCCGACACAAATCGAATCCTGAAGGAGGTGCATGAAGGGGTCGCGGCTTGTCATGAAGGGGCCCGATCCATTATGAGGAAAGTGCTGAACTTGGGATATTATTGGCCTACGATGAGCAAGGAAGCGACGGTGTTGGTCCGATCCTGTGACGCGTGCCAGAGGTACGCCCCGAGTATCGTGGCTCCGGCCGCTAATCTGACATCCATCAAGAGCGCTTGGCCCTTCGTGGGGCCTCTTCCACAAGCACAAGGTCAATGTAAGTATTTACTTGTAGCTATCGATTATTTTTCGAAATGGATAGAGGCAAAGGCGTTGGCCAGAACGACGGGGAACCAGATCGTCAATTTCCTCCAGACCCATATTATGTCAAGATACGGGATTCCTAAGGTGGTGATCAGCGACAATGGTCCACCGTTTAACGGCTCTCAGGTGAGGGAGTATCTGGAGGAGTTGAACATCGAGCATCAGACAGCTTCCGTACGCCATGCTCAGACTAACGGTCAGGTGGAATCAGCCAACAAAATCGTGATGGATGGCCTGAAGAAGAGGGTCTACGCCTTGAAGGGCAAATGGCTGAACGAACTGGAAAACGTGCTTTGGGCTGTTAGAACGACACCCAAACGATCAACGGGGGAGACTCCGTTTGGCCTCGTTTATGGCACAGAGGCTGTCGCCCCCGTGGAGGTAGCTGTGGCGTCCCATCGGATGAGATATTACGAGCCTCTGACGAATCATGAAATGAGACGTCTGGACTTGGACTTACTCGAAGAGAAGAGGCGGGAAGCCGATGAAGTCCAAGCTCGAATGCATTTGGCGACGGCCAGGTACTACAATCGGCGAGTAAAGTCCCGACAGTTCTTCGTCGGGGAGCTGGTTTGGCGTCGCAACGAGTTTACCCTTTTGGATCGAATCAACAAGATGTCACCAAAATGGGAAGGACCTTATAAGGTCGTGGGGATGCCAGCTCCAAATGCGTACAAATTGGAAGACCTCGATGACAGAGTATTGAAGCATTCTTTTAGTGGCGAACACTTGAAGAAACACCATGACTGATGAAAGTCGCCTTAAGTGGTGCCCAATGAAAGTCGCCTTAAGTGGTGCCCAATAAAAGTCGCCTTAAGTGGTGCCCGATGTAAAATCGCCTTAAGTGGTGTATGTTGTTTATCGTTTAATTCGATGTAAGCCAATTTTGTGCCATCAATAAATAAAGAGGTTGCTTCCGATCAAGATTATTCTTAGATTTATTCTAAGCTTTATAAAGTCGCCTTGAGTGGTGCACGAGAAAAACCGCCTTGAGTGGTGCACGAGAAAAGTCGCCTTGAGTGGTGCACGAGAAAAGTCGCCTTAAGTGGCGCGCGATTCTTAGATTTATTCTAAGTACTGAAAAGTCGCCTTAAGTGGTGCATAAGAATTAAGTCACCTTAAGTGGCGCAGGTTGAAAAGTCGCCTTAAGTGGTGCACGATATTAAGTCGTCTTAAGTGATGCGTGAGTCTTAGATTTACTCTAAGTATTGTCAAAGTCGTCTTAAGTGATGCACGAGAAAAGTCGTCTTAAGTGATGCACGAGATTAAGTCGTCTTAAGTGATGCATGAGAAAAGTCGTCTTAAGTGATGCACGGGAGTAAGTCGTCTTAAGTGATGCGCGAGATTAAGTCGTCTTAAGTGATGCACGAGATTAAGCCGTCTTAAGTGGCGCGTGATTCTTAGATTTATTCTGAGTATTGAAAAGACGCCTTAAGTGGTGCATGATGGTAAGTCACCTTAAGTGGTGCAAGTTATTAAATCGTCTTAAATGATGTATGAGAATATCTTAAGTATCGAGGTTTCGACTTGAGAAAGTATAATAAAGCCACTGGGAGGAGTGCAATGAAAGAATCGGAACTAAGAAAGTCTGACATTAATAGGGCTCGAAGGCCCGATGATTACAAAAGGAGGAGAATACAAAGATTCTAGCGATAAGCAGTTAGGCCTAATCCTTGTTAGCGGCATCAACGGGAACAGGGTCCGCAAGGTCTAGGGCAGAAGGCTCCACTGGGTCAGCCGTTGGAGGATTGGCTATCGGGGTCATGGGATCGAGGAGTTTCCGATGAAGAAGTAGCTCCTCTTCACTCTAAACTTGTGGTATGCATTTCCGGCCTTGAGCATCGGCTTCTCTGGTGGAAATGATACATCCTTCCCGGAGAGCTGCATCATAAGCAGTGCTGAAAATTTCGTTCAGAACATAGTCGAAGTTGAAAGGCTTCCTTCCCTCGAAACCAGATCCACCGTCTGAAATCAGCCATTGAAAGGGACGTTAGGTTTTTCCGGAAAATTACAATCAAACTAAGCAAAGACGAAGGCGAACAATAGAGAAGAAACCCTTACCTGACATGATAATTGGAGGCTGGAAGAATGAACCTGACATTGCCGGAAAGATGGCCGAAGAAACACTAAGGTTTCAAGAGTTGCAGTAAGCTTTCGAAAATTTGTAGATGATAAGAGGAAACTGTACCCTGGGTGAGGTTTTTATAGGCGAAGAGGACAGTCGAAGGGGCACTTTAATCTGAACCGTCGAAGTTGAAGCGTTCTAATATGGACCGTTGAGATGAAAAGTGCGAGATGGTAGCAGGTGCAATGATGAAATAGCCTGAAAAGCACTTTTCAGAAAAAGCAGACACAGAAAATCAGGCACGGGTACTGATGACGTCACATCATCATCTACTGCATTGGATGACTGGGGAACCGAGGAGTCCTCTTTGATTTGGCAGATATCCACAAGGCATTGAGGAAACATGAACGAGAAGACTCACACTGGATGACTATGACAAGGGGAAGATCCCCGACTTCGACGTCGGAGGATCGGAAGCTGAAAGACACGACGAACTAAAAGTCCCTCATGTCTTGGGGGCAAATGATGGGTTCGACTACAGCTGTTAGGCCCTATTAACGGTGAGGAAACGGAAAATAGGCCCGGTGGGCCCTAAACGAAGGCCAAGATGGCCCAGGCTAAGGATCCCGACGAAGGAAGTCTGAGGATGAGAGGTCCCGACAGAGTCGGACCTGACAAGCGAGCTGAACGCTCCCGATGAGATGCCTCTGAGTAGGCCCCGATGACGAATCCCTGAGAACAATAGGCCCTGTCACGATGACGAGGGGCCCCGAGCGGTGACACAACGAGATAACTCTAGAGTCCCCGATGTTAGTCGGGACTCGTTATCAGAGGGTAAGGCCGAGATACGCGGGGCGTGGCCGAGATACGCGGAACGTGGTTAAGATACACGGAGCGTGGCCGAGATACGCGGGGCGTGGCCGAGATAAGCGAGATCATGGCCTAGATAGGCGGGATCACACCCGAGATACGCGGGATACGGGCTAACCACCCCCAACGGTTCACCAGGTATCTGAGGTATCTCTTCGCCAATAAAAGGGCAAGAGGTCACCTCAGATCACTTACGTTGAAATACCTTACTTGAGATTACTGCTTGCCAGTCCGTACGAGATACTCATTTAAGCATCGGAGAGGGATTCTGGGTCACCGCCCGGTCTATCCCCTTTTGCAGGATTGCGTGGAGCGAAGGAGCAAGGATCGCCGTCAAAGACCGTACCGGAGTTCCACCGTGATCCAACAGTATCATGCAATATTTGTTTATTGAGGTACGCCCCAGAATTCTATTTTACCCTTGCGAAACGTCCATTACTACGAACTTGGTCTCAAACTTGAGCATTGAATTTAGATCTTCAAGCGTAACTCGAAGTATTATTGTTCCCATTGGGTATGATGTTCCTCATTGGAAGTCTGTTAAGGTATTATACATGGGCTTGATGTCTCCTTTCTTTTTTCACAATTTGCTTAACACCTCAAATGTTATGATATTGGCTGAGCTTCGCTCATTGACTAGTATTCTTCCTACTTTGTAATCGTTTAGGCTCATAGTTATTACTAATGCATCTTCATTGGGGAAGCTTATATGTTCCATGTCTTCTATGGAGAATTGTATTGCTCGTGCTTGTTGTATGTTATTTTGGGCTGCTTGCCCCTCCTTTACTTGGGTTTCATACACTTCCCTTACGTAGCTTGTTTCGCCTCCTGATACGAAACCTCCATGGAGTGTGTTGACCGTTGTGTAGGATTTAGGGGATTAATGCTACGAAAAAAAACCCTAAGTACGTGCATGGTAACTAATACGCAGCGGAAGAAAGTGCACATACCTAGACTGTTTCCTGTAGCCCAAGACCTTTGAGGGGAGTTCTCGATCCGCCGGACGGTACCTCGTAGAGTATCCTGTTAGAGAAGCCCTACGCGGATTATGCCTCATAGCAAAGCCTTTGTCGATTCTCCACGCGATGGATCTACTCGGAATAAATTTCTCGTCGCAATTTGGCACCTCCTTGGTGTGTACTTCGGCCGGACTTGCTCTCTAAATAGGAGGAGGGTTTTCTCTTAATCTCACAACTTGGGAGAGATTGATTAGCACTAGAAAACACCACCTTATGTCCCTATTTATAAGAGTGGAATCCCACCTCCTTATGCTAAAGTCAGCGCCGACCATGTGGGTTGGGAGACCCAATTTTGGGCCTCCCATGTCAATTGGGATTTTAGGCCTAGCCCAAAATCCCTAATATGACTTATCCTAGTTTATTAGGAACATTGACTTAATTAATGGGCTCCCAATTACGGCGGCCCATAGTCCAAATGCTAACAGATCCCACTCGCCGGAATGAGAGGGGGCCTATTAATATGTTGTTGTCCAACACATAAGCATTCGGTCTTCGATCAAATCCCTGCTTCGAATAGTTCATACGAGGTTTTCCGTGCAAACGGCGAACACGGCGGGCATCGTGCTACTCATCTGTTAGGAGTGTTGTAGCGCCGTTGAACGTTGATTCCCCATGTCTAATCAACCTGTTAAAATCAAAAGTGACGCGTTGTATCCTAGGTCAACTGTAATTCTCCAATTTCCCGGTTTCCACATAGGAACACTTCCTCAGGGCATCCGTACAAGTATTCACAACCTTTCAACTAATGTAAGATTGGTGGCCACATAGTGTACAAGATGATGGATATACGCCCAATTTGAACCCGTTGACTTCCGAACCGTTACATTTTTATCGTCCCATTTATGATTGTAAATCGAAACTTCAACCCGAACACTTCGCGAACACATCAACGGCTCGGACGAGGCCGGAGCGCTCGTCCGGCCGAGGCAAACTCACCTAGGTGAGGTTGGGTGGCCACACCCGACCTCCCCTAGGAGAGATCGGGTCAGCCAACCCGATCTCTCCTAGGGGAGATCGGGTGGACCAACCCGATCTCTCCTAGGAGAGATCGGGTCGGCCAACCCGATCTCTCCTAGGAGGGATGGGGTTGGCCAACCCCATCCTCCCTAGGAGGGGTTGGGTGCCCTCACCCAACCCCTACCCTTAGGGGTCGGATTTCTCCTCCCCCCAAGGGCCCCGGCACCATTTTCGGACTCCCACACTCGGTCCACTCCGCCTACCTTCTCCGAATCCTAAGGTCTTAATTACGCGCTTAGAGGTTAATTAATTGTGTTTAAAGGTTAACAATGTCATTAAGCCACCTTAATGACACCGTTGCCTATAAATACCCCACCTTCACGACTCATTTGAACATCTTGGCAAGTTGCACAATTTTGCTCTGACATCTCTCTAGCTTTATCTCTCTAAAACCGTACTGACTTAGGCATCGGAGAGGGTTCATCAGGCACCACCCCCCCCCCCCCCTCTGTGCCTGGTATTGCCCCTCTTGCAGGGTGGCAAGGAGAAGAGAACCAAGGAAGCAGAAGAGCATAGAGCAGTAGGACAAGCCCCAGGGGTAAGAAGTACAAGCCTCAGGAGGTCAGAAGGAGAGAAGGAAAGGAGGTCAGAAGGAGAGAAGGAAAGGAGGTCAGAAGGAGAGAAGGAAAGGAGGTCAGAGGGAGAGAAGAGAAGGACACATATCAGAACGACTACCCCAAGAGAGTATAAGGGCAGGGATCAGAACGACTACCCCAAGGGAGTATAAGGGCACGGATCAGAACGACTAGTCCTAGGAGCACTGAACCCGACATTTCATTAGTGGGAGATAAATTCTAGATTGACGACTCGTTGACCTAGACTTTATAACCTAACACTTGGCGCCGTCTGTGGGCTTCGAACAGAAAGCCTAGCAATAACAAGAGCGATGACGACCAACTTAGTATCTAGGCATCACCGCCCACCTGGGGGCAATAGGCGAGGGAGACAGCCCATACCTCCAGCAAGGCAGCCTAACCCAGAGAAACAGCCTGCACACCAGAGCCTCAGGTAGCCCCACAGGCACCCCAGCCTAACAAGCAGGGAGGAGGCTTCCACAGCTTCAACTCCATTGACTAGGAAGCCACAGGGACTGGGGGGCAACAAGGAATGCCATCCCAATACACGGCACCTCCACATGGGTACTACTATGAGGCACAACCTCAAGGGTATCCATATGGAATATTGACTCAAAGGAACGACAATCGTGCCCACACAACCAACATAAGGCCCGCATACTCGCAAGGAGCACAGACAGTGACTCCGAGGTTGATGCACGCATTGGATGAGCTGCTAGCCTATAGGGAGACCCTGAGGAACAGGCAGAGAAGGCAACACCAGCATGAAGAAGAAGAAGTTCATGAGGAAGAACAAGTCCCAGAAGAAGAACACGACTCGCACCCTAGAGCAGGGCAGCGAGAAGAACAAAGAAGAAATTGTCAAGAGCCACCCCCAGAGGGAAGGCAGCAATTTGTGCCTCCTAGGCAACAACAGACACAACAGGACGCCAGGGCCTACACCCCACTGGGGGCAGACAGACAGCCAAGACCTCAAAGGAGGCAAGAATTCCACCAAGTACCCCAACAGGGACATACACCGCACTAAGGGAAGACATACATGACTGACCAACAAGGATATAGGAGTTCCAACATCAACCATGGCAATGTACACATACAGTCCGTATCACCACAGACATGCCTAAGGGACATACCAAGGAAAGCTCAAAGGGAGGGACATAGTCCCAACAACACAATAAAACAACCACCTACCCATGATACAGCACGACAGGTCCAAACCCCTTGTGCATGACAACCCTTGGCACACGTCCTCCTAGGACAGAGGAGGAGTTGAAAAGACAAGGATTTGAACAGGGAACTAATAGAGTACCACACCACGTCAGCACATAGCTACTACAATGGGAAGTCTCATGGAGAGACATAGTTGAGTGAGACCGCACATAGCATACATGGAGGATGCACCTCCACCTAGTCCGCCTTGCAAGGATGCGACCTCATATTCCTCAAGTGGAAGGAATACACACAGACTAATGGAGGAAGACAGTTACATTACCAAGGAAGCAGGGGATTTCAACACCCCACACCCATATCCTTCCCATATCCTCTTATTTAATTTAACTGCATAACAAGTCAACTCCCTAAAAGGAGTAGATTATGATACTTAACATCAACATGTTTTCCAAGAATGACCATACCGGACGCCTTCGGGCTCCGTGATATATATATACACAGGTGGACCACTAGAAGAATCAGTAAAAGGCCGTCGACAATCAAGAGATGCACAAGCAACAGATTCCTCAATCCCAAAGAACACCTATAAGGTCAAGTTTCTGGGAAAGATCACAAGATGGAAAGCTCACTTACAAAAATAAGTTGAGCACTCCCAACATCCTATAGAGGAACTACCATGAAGGATTACCCCTACTACAACCGTCCACTAAGCATCCTAGGGCCAAGCCCGTCAAAGGATCCCATCTGGCATTGGTATGCAAGGGGGGCACCAGTCACAACATGCCCTCCCCACAAACGCCCATTAGCACAAGAGGGGGTAGCCGCGAACACATCCCTCAAAAAATGGAGGAAACCATATCACATGGGTAACGCCCACCATCAAAGGCAAACACCTCCAGCGGATCTTTATGATTTCACAAAATAGCCAGGAGACACAACCACACTTAGAAAGCTCATCCAAGATAATGGAATACACTTCCATCAAAAACCCTCAAGGACACCAAGCCTAGCAAAGGAAGAACGGTGACACCATCATCAAGCTTTTAAAAAGGGATATGGAAAACATAGTATTTCCACACAATGATATGTTAGTCATAAGAGAGGGAATCACCAACTTTGACATGAAGAGAACCATAGTACATGAAAGGAGTCCGTCAGACATCTCCCATGACCAACCATTGATGATACTAGAGAAGAGTCAGGCATACCTAATACCAAGGGACCCCCTACTAGTAAAGGTGGTCAGAACATCAACACACCCATTAGGGACACGGCACTGCAAATGAACCAGGAAAAGGATGGAACACATATCCTTACAAGTATCCTTACAAGTATCCTTACAAGTATCCTTGCATTTATCCTTGCAAAAATAAACTCCGTAGATAAAGAGGTCATCTAATAGATGACTATGTCTCTGTTCTCAAAATATGATCCTAACCCGGAGATCCTTGGACTCCGTATCATATATGCAATGAATAACATGTTCATCAAAGATAGGTACACAAAGATTCAAGACAGCGCCATAAAGATTAGGCGCATACCTCTACCAAGTACGACACATTTGAGTGTTCATAAACACTCCCTCGCCATCGCACAAGAAAGAAAGGCAGCCAAGGATACAAGTCCTAACAAAACAAACATCGGTAGAAAATCCGGTCATTGAAGTCATGCACCAAGAGAGAAACTCTAAGGATGCAAGATTAGCAAAAGAGATAGTCCAACAACTAGAGTATGAAAAAGGAGATACATCTCCTACCAAGAGCCTTAGGGCAGGATAATAGTTCTACAAGATCAACCAAAGAAGAGCTCTAAAGCTTGGGGAGTAAGGTTTCAAGATCGACCCTCGCATTAGACGCACTTCCCGATCAACCACCTTGTCTGCAAATGATAAGACATTTGACCCTGGCATCCCATCAAGAGGAGAACCCCGATAAAAGGGGCACTAGAAAAATATCCCGCCTCTAAGGCCATACGCCGAATACATGATGAATGAAGGTTATGACAAAACAAAAAAGGAGAGACTTGTCAGCTCAACACACCTCAAACACGTATACGCACGCAATACAAATGCAGCCTCTAATGAAGTTATCCAACAAGGAATAGCCAATACGAGGGCAAACCCATGGAAATTCAGGGAACATCACTGGCGAACCTAAAGAAAAACGTCCTTTTTAGGTTCAAGTCCTAATTCAAAAGAAGTCTATAACCAAGATTCAAGGTGGGAGGAGCATGACCAATGTGACACTCACCAAAGGCATTGAAGAATACTCCAATGTGAAGGAAAAGGCAAGGCACTCTAAGTGCCACAACACTCCAAGAAGATACAGCCCGGTCAGACCCCCACACCCCCATGCACGAGCAAAGAGCATGGATCAGATTGAATAGTCTGAAACACGCCTACGAGATTAACAACTCAAGACACCATTCTATGAGAGAGCTCTTCAACCTACACAAGGAAAGGGGGGAAAAATTTACAAGCACCCCTAGGATACAGACACTGCCACATCCTAGTTATCAAGAGAATGAATTCCACCCCCACCCACCCAAAGCAAAAGCTCTTCCACCCAACCTCCAAAGACACATCCGACAAAGGCATCATTCAAACCATGCCTATGACTGAAACAAGCAAGCATGAGAAAGAGTAAATCCTACAAGGGACACTCATCGCATTCAAAGAAGCAGACAAGGGAGCCCCGAGCATAAGGGGTACCCAACCAAGAAAATGAACGAGGGGCCTTCAACGGCCAAATATGAAAGGCGGTGTAACCACCAAGCAACTTGGGGGGCACCAAACGAATAAGTGCTTGGTAGTCCACCTAAGTGTAAAAGAAGAGATTAGAGGCAGAAGATCACAATAACATGTGATACCACTTCTCCTAGAAGAGGTCACATAGAGGAAAACATCCTCAACTCCCTATACGAACTCGTCCTAAGTTGGCAACACACAAACATCGCCCTCGAAAGGTGATCTCCCACATTGAAGAAAAAGCGTGGTAACAGGCAATATCGTAGAAGGAGAAGTCAAGTAAAGACTCGAAAAGCATACCAAAAATGCACCATACATGAGAAGGGACACAAGATAAGGTAATATTATGAGCCCTCCGGGAGCCAATCCCGCGAACACATTCGACGCCCCCAAGAGCGTATCTTGAGAGTAGTTCTAAAACTACGAACCCTGTGCCCTCCGGGAGCCTATCCCGCGAACAGATTCGACGCCCCCAAGAGCGTATCTTGAGAGTAGTTTTTATACTACGACCTTCGACGCCCCCAAGAGCGTATCTTGAGAGTAGTGTTCATACTACGACCTTCGACGCCCCCAAGAGCGTATCTTGAGAGTAGTTATTACACTACGACCTTCGACGCACCAAGAGCGTATCTTGAGAGTGGTTTCCAAAAACTACGAACTTCGACGCCCCCAGGAGCGTATCTTGAGAGTAGTGTTCATACTACGACCTTCGACGCCCCCAAGAGCGTATCTTGAGAGTAGTTATTACACTACGAACTTCGACGCACCAAGAGCGTATCTTGAGAGTGGTTTCCAAAAACTACGAATTCGACGCCCCCAGGAGCGTATCTTGAGGTAGATTTGCAACCTACCAGATTCGACGCCCCCAAGAGCGTATCTTGAGGTAGAAAAAACACTACCAGTTCGACGCCCCCAAGAGCGTATCTTGAGGTAGATTTCAAACTACCAGTTCGACGCCCACCAGGAGCGTATCTTTGGTCTAACCTGAGCCCTCCGGGAGCCTATCCTGTGAAACGTTAAGTGCCGTCCGAGAGCCTGTCTCGTGAACAGATTTCGACGCCAATCAGGAACGTATCTTTGGACTAACCTGAGCCCTCCGGGAGCCTATCCTGTGAAACGTTAAGTGCCATCCGAGAGCCTGTCTCGTGAACAGTTTTCGACGCCCACCAAGAGCGTATCTTTGGTCTAACAGTACAACGTATACCGTGTAAGGGGTATCAGAAGAGATCATCGCACCATACTGAGAAGGATCCCATGATAAAGTAATCTTAAAGTAAGGTTGTATAAAGAACACATAATGTTTTTTCTTGATGAGATGGCAGGTATGGCAGGTATGGCATGAAGGAAAACACAAAAGAAAGATAAGGAAAGGAAAGCATATACAAGGGACAAGTCCATCACCAAAGGATCATACACAGAAGCACAAGAGATTATCATGAAAAGTAACGAGTTATCCTACCATCCATATCACAAGTCACGAGAAGTATCCCAAAGGAACCCAACACCACCAAGGAGGATAGCAAAGACATGAAATCCAAAGTTCAAGGCTCTCAAAATAAACTCGACCCATCAAAAAGAGGAATTGCCTTACAGGTCGCACAAAGCAACCTCCGACAAATGTTATTGTCTTGCATGTCGCCCTCGCGTGACCTATGGTCGTATCAGACTTGAACATTGTCAAGCACAACTCATGAAGGAGACATCTAAAGAGCATAAAGGATACAACATCCGACAAGACGAGACATCGGGACCTAACCCAACAAACATAGCCTAAACATAAGGCAGCTATAGCAATAAAGGCTCTCCAACGAGAAAGGAATACTAAAGCACAACTCCATACATCGTGATGTGGCTATCATGTCCACATACCCTGAAGTGGCTATCATGTCCACATACCTTGAAGTGGCTATCATGTCCACATACCTTGAAGTGGCTATCATGTCCACATACCCTGAACTGGCTATCATGTCCACACACTACAGAAGGGCTATCACTCCGACACATCACGAAGTGGCTATCACGTCCACATACCCCGAAGTGATTATCATGACAGCACGTCATAAAACATCTGTCAAAGACATGCATTGTAAAGACACCATCCCGACCACGAACATCAAAAGGCTACGCCTAGCCTTAGGAGGAGGTTCAAGAAAAAGGAAAAACAACACCATTCATACGCTCATCAAAGGTATGGACTTATATGAAGACAACCTCCATATCTCACGAAATCAACCATGAAGCAAAGAATCACGACAAGCACTATTGAGGGCATATAACAAAACGATCCCCACAACGATCACAACTACGATACTAGTAGAGGCTAATTCAAGAGCAGTCTCCACCAAACTCCAAAGCAAGAATTTGCTATCTTAATTAGAGCCATGGCAAGAGAGGGGAACCTCAATGTAAGATGATGATCACACCCGTCACCAAAAGAAAAATCTTCAACGCAGGGGTTAATAACATAACCCATAGGAAAGACAAAGACACCTTCAAAAGTCGTCAAATCCATATGAAGATGAAATAAACTTGAGACTCGGCCCCTCGGCTGGGGGGCAGGGGATAGAGAAGAGACATCAAGACCTATGATCACCCCATCGCCAGCCACAGGTCGTTCCCTTTTGTCAAGAAAAGAGGGCGCCTCTTCAACCACTACCTCCTTATCATGGGAGGGAGTCAGCAAGGGGGCACTTGAAGGAGAGCCTCTCGCGGTTTCCTTCTCCTTAGCAGCCGAGGGCCCGACCTCAGAGTCAGGTTTCCGTGCCTTGGATTTAGATTGACTTGAACTCTCACCCACCACAAGAACCATTCGGTAACCAGAAAGAACGCTCTAACAACAAGAAGGAAGCAGCATGAGAACAATCATAAATATATCACAAAGAAAAGAGAGGGGAAAAAGAACATACTGGAAGCATTAGCAGCCATCCCTGACTTAGAAAAATTCTTGGCCTGATAAGCAGAACTAGAGGGTTCTTCCCTCTCATCCGATTCAACGGTCTCCTTGTCTGAAGAAGAAAGCTCCCCAAAAATGAGTCATCTATATGAGCAACCAACGCAAAGATCGACCCTTACTCATGGAGGGGCGAGATACGCCTACTACGGGGGCAACCTTAACACCAAGGGAAGATGGCAAACTTTTAGTTTCCCCAAATGGAGCAACGCTCCAACACATCCGAAGGAAGGGTCAACCCTTAACACATGTCAATAGACCCCTTCGCTCGCGGCGGTAAGAAGAAAGCTTGTAAGAATTTTCACCCCCACTTTTATGGGGAACAAATTGCAGGGTAAAGGTCAAGAGCTATACGCATGCTCCAACGGATGAAAGAAAAATGATACACATGCCGAAGGTCGAGGTAAATGAACAATGCTCGCGCTAGTACGAGGAAGGCGGGACGTTGCGTCCCATTGAGTGGCAGAGTTCCTACCCTCAAGTAAAGGAGAGGTCTATTCTCTCACCCTTGCACTTATGCTCATATTCATGATTAACACCTACAGATACATCAATGTCATCACTCATGCTTATACTCACAACCCATCCATACATACATGTTCATGCTTGCACTCATATGCATGCCCACATACACACTCCCATGTGTTCAAACATTTAGATGTCCATGCACACGGCCGCCATATATTCATGAATACATTCATGACTACAATCGCAGCATGTCTCCACTCACTCTCATCCTTATGTTCCTATTTGCATGTATGCTAGTACACATCCTCATGTTCATGATATGTCCATGTTCACTCCTAGTTAACATCCTATAGGCATATTTTCTAGTATCCCATACTTAGAAAAATTTCGGACCAAAATTGAAATTTTTCTTCACTTAGACTTATCCCGGCATGAAATTGAAGCATAAGTCACTTAGTTGCATTCATATTGCATTCCTATGTGAACATGTATTCTTTGAGTATACGCCTGCGGCAAAGATAGGTTTATTACTCCCACCTCAGACGGACACGTGCCTAGGCACACGTCCGTACTACTCTGACGTTTACAATTCCTCTATCTCATAAGACAGGGGGCAGAGTCAGAGGCACGCATCCATGGGTAAGCAAGCATTCAGACAAAGAAGGTAAAACCCCGGTTTCAAATTGCGCGTGTCATACCATCCTAAAATAGAGTCAATCAAGGGTTAGGCCATTGGTTGACTCGGGGGCATGTGATGGATATACGCCCAATTTGAACCCGTTGACTTCCGAACCGTTACATTTTTATCGTCCCATTTATGATTGTAAATCGAAACTTCAACCCGAACACTTCGCGAACACATCAACGGCTCGGACGAGGCCGGAGCGCTCGTCCGGCCGAGGCAAACTCACCTAGGTGAGGTTGGGTGGCCACACCCGACCTCCCCTAGGAGAGATCGGGTCAGCCAACCCGATCTCTCCTAGGGGAGATCGGGTGGACCAACCCGATCTCTCCTAGGAGAGATCGGGTCGGCCAACCCGATCTCTCCTAGGAGGGATGGGGTTGGCCAACCCCATCCTCCCTAGGAGGGGTTGGGTGCCCTCACCCAACCCCTACCCTTAGGGGTCGGATTTCTCCTCCCCCCAAGGGCCCCGGCACCATTTTCGGACTCCCACACTCGGTCCACTCCGCCTACCTTCTCCGAATCCTAAGGTCTTAATTACGCGCTTAGAGGTTAATTAATTGTGTTTAAAGGTTAACAATGTCATTAAGCCACCTTAATGACACCGTTGCCTATAAATACCCCACCTTCACGACTCATTTGAACATCTTGGCAAGTTGCACAATTTTGCTCTGACATCTCTCTAGCTTTATCTCTCTAAAACCGTACTGACTTAGGCATCGGAGAGGGTTCATCAGGCACCACCCCCCCCCCCTCTGTGCCTGGTATTGCCCCTCTTGCAGGGTGGCAAGGAGAAGAGAACCAAGGAAGCAGAAGAGCATAGAGCAGTAGGACAAGCCCCAGGGGTAAGAAGTACAAGCCTCAGGAGGTCAGAAGGAGAGAAGGAAAGGAGGTCAGAAGGAGAGAAGGAAAGGAGGTCAGAATGAGAGAAGGAAAGGAGGTCAGAGGGAGAGAAGAGAAGGACACATATCAGAACGACTACCCCAAGAGAGTATAAGGGCAGGGATCAGAACGACTACCCCAAGGGAGTATAAGGGCACGGATCAGAACGACTAGTCCTAGGAGCACTGAACCCGACATTTCATTAGTGGGAGATAAATTCTAGATTGACGACTCGTTGACCTAGACTTTATAACCTAACACAAGAGTCGGAGAATTTCAGGTGTACTTGACCATCCCCATCGCTCATACCCTTAGTCAAACCCCGGGGATGGGGAGAGGCGTCTGGGCAGGGTCCTGGGACCTTCGAGGTCAGATGGAAAATCCGACCCCCTAAGGTCCTGGGATTGGTCCAGCCGGACCAGCCTCTCCTAGGAGAGGTCAGTCCTGCCGGACCGATTTCTCCTAGGAGAGATCGGTCCAGCCGGTCCGATCTCACCTAAGTGAGGTCGGGCCAGCGGACTGGTCCGGGCGAGTATTTTTTGCTCGCTTGGATCGTTCGCGCAGCGGGTAAAGTGTTCGAGTCCAAGTTTCGAATTATAATCGTGAGTGGGGTGGCCAAATTAAGACAATCAGAATGGAAACGGGTTCAAATTGGGCGTATATCCATCAAAGGTGGATGGTCGGAATCAGAGGCTTTAAAAAAAGGAAAAAAATAATCTTTTCAACTCGATCTGTTAAAATTAACCCCAAAATATAATGGAAAACCAAATAGCAACAATACTGAAAATTGAGACACTAAATATCAACAATTTAAATTTGAGACACCAAACTGACACTTGGGTCAAAATTGGGACTGCAAATAGGTTCTATTCCTATATATATATATATATAATCTTCTCAACTCAATCTATATATTTAAGTTGCCTAGAAGAAAATAGCAAGATATATTCAAGCCCGTGGTGTGGTGTATAGGTCTTGGCAAGCTAGTTCTTTTTTGTTCTTACAGAAATAATAAAAACAACCCACAACTACAAAAGAGAAGGAACCGGGTCTACAAACTCTCAAAAGAGACAAACCAATACAACAGAAAAAGAACTAGGTCAAACACCAAAACAAACCCAAAAAAGAACTAGCTTGTCGATATTCGTCTTCTCTCTTTGAGACGATTCGGTTCATGATTTCTCTTGTTCTGTTGATTCTTTCTCCCGGAGTCACTCAAGCGTCGCTCTTCCTTTTTCTTGAGGATTCTTTTGTCGCTATCAAGTCAGTGCAGGTTTGCGTCTCTTCATTGCCTTAATCTTGAGCGATGTCGAAGAATGTTAAAGAAACCTCCAATTCGAAGGTGGCAGATCTGCATGCAACTAAAACGGGGGACTTTATTACTGCGATGAATATCGACTCCAGGCATCCTCTTTACCTTCACTTAAATGACCATTCCGGTTCGTATACTAGTTCTCATGTTCTTATTGACATTGATGATTAACCTATGTGGAGCTGTCCTTTAAGATTTGCTTTAGTTGGTAGAAACAAGTATGGTTTCGCCACTGGTACATGCCTTATGGAGAGTTATTCGTCGCTCCTTGATGAACTTTGGGATCAATGTGATTTTGTTGTCTTTGGTTGGATTATGAACTCAGTCTCAAAAGAGATTGGGAGAACTATTATGTACATTGAGAATGCATTTCTTACCTGGAAGAAATTGAAGCAAAGATACGATAAACAGAACGGATCTAGGATTTACCAGCTCTATCGTGATATAATATTGAATAGGCATGTCTCGATTATGTTTCTGTTTTCTTCACTAAGCTGGTGGTATTGTGGGCAGAGTTTGATGCTGTCTGAGCTTTGCCATATATTGATCATGAACTTTTCAACAAACATGTGGTTCATAAGAAAAATCTCAGGCTATTTAAGTTTCCTATGGGTCTTAATGATAGCTACTCATCCATCAGGAGCAGTTTGCTCCTTTGGGGGTCATTTACCAAGTTTGAATGAGGCATGTAACTTTCTTATACAAGAAAGAGCTAGCGAAATTTTTCATCCACTACTGCTGCTTCTTTTGATATCTCTTCTGCGAATTTTTGTAGAAACTTTGACGAAGGAAAGTCCAACCAGATCCTGGAATATATATTTTCTCGTAAAAGGGGACATCTAGCTAATAGATGTTACTCTAAGGGTTGTGTATTTTGCAAGAAAAATGGACATGTGAATGACAATTGCTTCAAGTTGAATAATGAGCAATCTAAGTCCAAGGGTGGAGGATCTAAGGCCAACATTGCTATTACTGAAAAGGGTGATGGGGCAGGAGCTCCTGCAGGTTCCTCTCTTGATACTTCTAGTCAAGAGGGGATAATTGCTTTCACCCCATAGCAAGCAGCTTTTATCCAACATTGGACATCTTGGAAGGACTGCCAATGTGTTGCTTCCTTTCATTCAGACTCTTTTACATTACAGAACCTCTCAAGTGGGAGGGCCTTGGTGAATGAAAATGAGCAATTAATGTTAGGTTCTAAGTCTCGGGTAACCGGGCGGTCGACCTAAGCCTTATTCCTCACTGGAGATCTTGCGGATTCGGTGCTCTTGAGTCTTGTCGTCCTAACCCGTGTCCTTCTGTCCTTCGCCTTCGCTTCTCTTCTCGCCCTGCAAGAGGGGCAATACCAGGCACGGAGGGGGGGGGGGGGGTGGTGCCTGATGTACCCTCTCCGATGCCTAAGTCAGTACGGTATTTGTAGAGAGATAAAGCTAGAGAGATGTCAGAGCTAAATTATGCACTTTGCCAAGATGTTCAAATGAATGGTGGGAGAGTTGTATTTATAGGCAACGGTGTCATTAAGGTGGCTTAATGACATCATTAACCTTTAAACACAATTAATTAGCCTTTAATCATGTAATTAAGACCTTAAGGCACGGAGAAGGTTGGCGGAAATAAACCGAGTATGGGAGTCGAAAAATGGTGTTGGGGCCCTTGGGGGGGGGGGGAATCCGACCCCCAAGGGTAGGGGTTGGGTGTGGCCACCCAACCCCTCCCTAGGGGAGATCGGGTTGGCTGACCCGATCTCCCCTAGGGGAGGTCGGGTGTGGCCACCCGACCTCACCTAGTAGAGTTTACCTCGGCCCAGACGAGTATTTCGGCCTCGTCCGAACCGTTGGTGTTTCCGCGGGGTGTTTGGGTCGAAGTTTCGATTTACAATCATTAACGGGGTAATCAAAATAAAACGAATCGGAAGTCAACGGGTTCAAATTGGGCGTATATCCATCACATGCCCCCGAGTCAACCAATGGCCTGACCCTTGATTGACTCTATTTTAGGATGGTATGACACGCGCAATTTGAAGCCGGGATTTTACCTTTTTGTCGGAATACTTACTTACCCATGGATGTGTGTCTCTGACCCTGCCCCCTGCCTAATAAGATAGAGGAATTGCAAACGTCAGAATAGCACGGACACGTGTCCAAGCACGTGTCCGTCCGAGATGGAAATAATAAATCTATCCCCGCCATGGGCTTAAACTTGAAAAATATATGCTCGCATGGGGATGTAATTCGAATACAGCTAAACGGGTCCATGCTTCAATTTCATGTCGGGGTAAGTCTATATGGAGAAAATTTTTAATTTCGGTCTAAAATTTTTCTAAGTATGGGACGCTTAAAAATAAACCCATGGGGTGTTAACTTGAGTGGAAATAAGCCTAACCATAGTCTAAGGGAGGTAAAGATGATAGTTTTCCCTTAACCCTTAGATCTCATCTAATTTAAAATGGAGGGTTGTGATTATGTCACTTTAAAAAACCCTACACCTTTTCAAATATATGGAAGAGTAAAGAAATTACCTCACTTAGCCACCATTGTCATCTTTTTCCTTTTTCCTCACACTTGGAGACCAAGGGAGGAATTCTTGCACACCAAGGGAGGGGGGCCGGCCGAAATTCCGGTGAAGGACCAGAAATTCCGACCAGCAGCTCCGGCGAGAGGAGACCACCGGCACGAGACGGAGGCGACAGGTGGACCAGCGACGGTCGACGACGTGGGGAGCGGAGGCGTGGGGAGGACCGGAGAAGGGCAGTGGCTGGACGAGGGACAGCGTCGGGACCGGCTGGAGTGGGCGACGGCGAGGCGAGGCGGCTCCGGCACGACGCGAAGCGACCTCCGGTGACGGCAGGGTCTGACCTCCGGCGAGGGGCTGATTTCCGGCGGTCTTCAAACTTGAAATCCGGACCCGTTTATCATATCGGGTCGGGTTTTCCGAAGGTCCAATTTTTTCCTTCTCGTTACCGTATAAAATGTTGATACTTGAATTGCCGATATTCGATTGTCGATGCTTGATTGAATATGTGATTGCCGTAGATAATCGCCGATTTGGGGAAATTTTTTTGACCGGTCGTCCGGAGATTAGACTATTCTCGTTTTGAATTTGATATGGAGGCGCCATTTGTGTGTTGATTCCCGTTGGAGGACGTAATCGTAATTTTACCTGGGAATTGATTTTCGGTTTGAGCAAAATTGTCTGATTTCATCGTTGGGGTGTCTTTGGTGCGTGTTTGTTACCTTTGTTGGGTGCCTTTGGATTTTTAGTTATTGTTTGTCGGATGCCGGGGTATGCTCGGTTTTTCCGGAAGTTTTCTTGTTTTGACGTCTGTCGTGCCGCGGCAGGTACTGTATTCGTGGTGGTGTCCCCGTACGCAGACTCTGCAAAGGCGTTACATCCTTCGAAGGATGAGTAAGTTTCTCTTTCTTTCTATTCGTCGCATCGCTTTCTTTCCTGCCATTAGCTTAGTGTCGAAATCTGAGCCGGGGTGTTAGTCGGAGCCTGATTCGAGCTTTGGAATTTCTCGCTGCCTTTGATTTAGGTCTTGCTGCTTTGTCGGAGAACTACCTGACTAGGTCTGACTATAACGAGCACGTTACTTTAGGTGGTATTTGCCCCTTAGATGAGCCTTTATATCCCTTCCTCCCCTCCTTGGGAAATACCCGCCAGACAGTGACAGAGCCCCCCAGGGGGAAGGTCGTTGTTTACCCTTCCCAGATTCGATTTGGATTGCGGCTGCCTTATTGCGATGATCTTGTAGAATTGAGTAGGTTCTTTAGGATCTCCCCTGTGAACCTTGCTCCTAGTGCTATCCGTGTCTGGGTGGGCTTCCGGGTGTTATGCCACTGGTACTCCTGGAAGTACTCACTGGTCTTGTTCTGATGCTTCTATCGATTCCAGTACCAGAGAAAGGTAGGCTTCGCGAGTTTTGTAACTCGCCATCCGTCCCTCAAAGATTCCCGATTTGCTGACTTCGGGTTGAGCGGGGTCGAGTGGGATACTTCTCTTCGCTTCGTGGCACGGAGCGATAACTCGGCGAGCCACTGGGCCAAACATTATTTCTTCATTACGGATCGATATGTTACTTGGTCGGTCTTGAATGAGGATCGGTCAGACGGCTGGCCTGCCTTTGGGGAGTTCTCTTCTGCGGATTTAGAGACTATGAAGGCCATCTATGAGAGCAACAGGACCCAGTCATACTGCCCCGTGTCCTTAGTGACCGAGACAGATCTTTATGAGGCAGGGATCAGTTTGACTCCTGACTCCGGGGGTTCGGTATGTTACTTAGTCATCTTATCTACATTTACTTTCTGCTTTTCCCTTGTAGGTTGGTTTCACGGGAAAACATATAACGTGCAGGCAGCACCGGTCGATCTGAGCAAGAGGAGGGCTCCATCTAGCTCTACTCTGAAGTCCCCTATGCTTGGGAAAACTGCTGGGGCCTCTGGTATACTTCCTTCTCTTTGCCTCTTTACGGTATACTTGTGTTTTTCTTACCTTGTTTTTCTTGCATTGCTAGGGCACTCTCCCCTGGTGACCGAGAGGGTTCTCTCCGTAGGCAAGGGCTCTGGACCTTCTAAGTCCAAGTCGCGGAGGTCCGACTCTGAGGCCGGGGCCTCGGCTGTCAAGAGGAAGAAAGCTGTAGATCCTCCTCCACCTGTTGTTCGTCCCCCGACCCTGTCTCGCGACAAAGAGATGGTGGTTGAAGAGGCGCCTTCCCGAGCTGACAAGGGGAAGCGACCTGTTGGTGATGGTGGAGTGGTTACTGGTTCTCCATCTCCTGCCCCCCAGCCGAGGGCACGGTCGTCAGGTTCGATCTTCTCTATGTCACTGATGCTTATATGTTTGTATTTTCCTTTATCTTGCTTTGTTTGTATAGGTGGGCCTCCGGCTTTAAGTCGGAAGGATTTCACGCGCCTTACCGACGAGGATATCGTTGGGTCTGAGTGGACTCCTTTTGCTGGGTTGAAGGAGTTCCACCTTGATAGCAGGTCTTCCTTGCGCACTCCGGAGGTTGGTATCCGTGTGCTTCGCGGTGCCATCCCTCCTGGTGATCGTGCTGCTCAGCCTAAGTCTCCTAGGGAGACCCGGCGGTTCGTTCAGGGTGTACTATCCTGTTATGTGCCTGTGAGTGGTGTCTCACTTTCCCCTTTTTACTTTCATGTTGTTGCTTTTCCAATTACTCATCTCTTGTTTGGTTTTCAGGGTATGTCTGACATGGTGAACATGTCATCCCTTGTGCACGAGCTATCCGACGAGAAGAAGGCTCTTGAGGACAGCCAGGTATCCCTGAAGGCGGAGCTTGCCACTGCCACTGAGAAGGCATGCCTGTCCGATCTGAAGATGGAGGAGCTCAGGGACCAAGTGTCCTTACTTGAGACTACCGTAGGTAGCTTATGCCGGGAGGCTGAGGTCGCATCTTCACTCCATTCTGAGGAGTTGCGGAAACTTGAGGCGAGGTGCCGGGCAGAGGAGAGGACTGTCGCAGTTTCTGACTACAAGGCTTCCTCTGCCTTTACTGTTGACTACAGTGTGCGGCTTACTCAGGAGATGAACCAGTTTGGTGAGTATCTTGTTGACCATATTTTTCGTATTGATCCTCAGTTTCCGGTTGGCGATCTGGGTGATTTTGGGTCGTACGCTACTGGTTACATGGTTGTCCTTAGGGGTCAGGCTGCTGTTGCAGACGAGCCTGCCCCTACACAGGTGGATGCTACGCCTGTGGATATTGACACTTCGGACTCTTCCTCCTCTTCCTCTATCTCTGCTGGTGGTTCGGCCTCGGGGGGTCAGGGGGACTCCCCAGAGGGCTCTGGTTGACGTATTGACATCTTTCTATCTTTGTATATACGACCATACTCTTTCTCCCCTATGATGGGTTGAGTATCTTTTGGGATTTCTGTAGGATTTTGTGTTGCTTTCCTTTTCGTATTGTGTTGTTGGCAGTGTGGGTCACTTGCCTTTAGATGGGTACTTCGTATGCTTTTGTATGTATTCCTTTGATCATGGACTCTTCCTTTGGTGTGTTTCCTTTACTTATCCTTCTTTTGTGTTTTTCTTCATGCCATACCTGCTATTTCATCAAGAAAAAAGATTATGTGTTCTTCTTACAATCTTACTTTGAAATTACTTTCTCATGGGATCCTTCTTAGTATGGTGCAATGATCTCTTCTAATGCCCTTTAAATGGCATTTATGATATTGTTAGACCAAAGATACGCTCTTGGTGGGCGTCGAATACTGTTCACGAGATACGCTCCCGGAGGGCACCAGTAGTTAGACCAAAGATACGCTCTTGGTGGGCGTCGAAACTGTTCGCGAGATACGCTCCCGGAGGGCGTCGAAACTGTTCACGAGATACGCTCCCGGAGGGCACCAGTAGTTAGACCAAAGATACGCTCTTGGTGGGCGTCGAAACTGTTCGCGAGATACGCTACCGGAGGGCACCAGTAGTTAGACCAAAGTTACGCTCTTGGTGGGCGTCGAAACTGTTCGCGAGATACGCTCCCGGAGGGCGTCGAAACTGTTCGCGAGATACGCTCCCGGAGGGCACCAGTAGTTAGACCAAAGATACGCTCTTGGTGGGCGTCGAAACTGGTAGTTTGAAATCTACCTCAAGATACGCTCTTGGGGGCGTCGAATCTGGTAGTTTGAAATCTACCTCAAGATACGCTCATGGGGGCGTCGAAGGTCGTAGTTTTAGAAGCTACTCTCAAGATACGCTCTTGGGGGCGTCGAAATTCGTATTTTTGGAAACCACTCTCAAGATACGCTCTTGGGTGCGTCGAAGGTCGTAGTTTTAGAAACTACTCTCAAGATACGCTCTTGGGGGCGTCGAAGGTCGTAGTATGAACACTACTCTCAAGATACGCTCTTGGGGGCGTCGAAGGTCGTAGTATAAAAACTACTCTCAAGATACGCTCTTGGGGGCGTCGAAGGTCGTTGTATAAAAACTACTCTCAAGATACGCTCTTGGGGGCGTCGAATCTGTTCGCGGGATAGGCTCCCGGAGGGCACAGGGCTCGTAGTTTTAGAACTACTCTCAAGATACGCTCTTGGTGGCGTTGAAGGTGTTGTTGACTTGGTGTCATATCTGTGTAAGGATAACTCAATGATTATATCAGCACATTCATTGGAAAATACTTTTTGAGTGACTCCTACTCCCTTAGGAGCATTCATATTTTTTGTACACATGGGATGCTTTAAGTGGATCAAGACACCCTTTGGAGGAAATCAAAGATAGTTGTAGAGTTGGAGTAACTTCTTGAGTTCTCCTTCTCAAAAGTTGTTTTTGGAAAACTTAGAATGCTTGAACATGCAAAGTGCTAAATATGAAACTAAGGATATGGGGTGGTGAGTTTGTCTGTTGCCACGTACTCCCTTAGGCCTCCATTA
Organism: Clarkia xantiana subsp. parviflora; assembly: GCA_036873135.1. Lineage (NCBI taxonomy): Eukaryota > Viridiplantae > Streptophyta > Magnoliopsida > Myrtales > Onagraceae > Clarkia > Clarkia xantiana. Next base: position 38,006,078 of record JAPTYO010000004.1, read on the forward strand.
TAAATCATCTCCTCCACTTCTATCTTCAGCACCATGCAGTCGTTAGTTTGATGCCCCCAGGTCCCATGGTACTCACACCAACCCTGTGCATCTCTTCCTAGGAAGGCCTTGCCCTCCTCCTTGCATGTGGGTAGTTCTTTATTGAGGTACTTCTGAAAATTTTCTTCTATCTTCACTGTGAGGGGTGTGAATTTGAAATTTACACCTCCTTCCAGCGCGTCAGTCTCTCTTTCTTTTCCCAGGACTTCCTCCGATTGCTCCATCTCCTTTGCAAATGCCTTGTCCAGATTCTCTTTGAGCTCTCTCATTGTGCTTGTCATGACCATTTCATAGAGCCCTCCATATGCTTCAAATGAGTTTGGATGCATGTTTCTAAGGAAGGCTCTAACGGCCTCTCTTCTTGTGATGTCCATGTTGGCACCATAACTGGAGAATCTCTCAAAGTAACTTGATATGGACTCCCTCGGCATTTGTTTGATATCATCTATGAATCGGAAACCTCTTATGATGGAGTCCCTTGTTCTCTTTCCTTCTACGCTCTCTGGCTGCCAAGGTATGCTTGTTACCTTTACAGCCTTGCTCATGTGTCTCTTCTTAGCCATTCCTTGAAAAAGCTGCCTGCTCAGGCGGAGTGTAACTCCGTTCTTCATCTTTCTTTGCCTTTGTCTCCTCGTCACCTTCTTTTTGTCTTGGTTGGCCCCTCTCATGACCATTTCCACTGTGTCTGACTTGTGTGATCCACATCTCATGGAATTGACGTAGCATTGCCTTGCAGTGCGTTGATCACCCAAGACTTCTCCAATTCCGTTCTCAGTGATGTATTTCAGCTTCTGATGCACGGTAGATGGCACGATTTCGTATGGATTTATGGTTGTTCTTCCTAAGATCCCATTGTAGGCTCCCAGGCTTTCAACCACTAAGAAGTTAACATTCACCTTCAGCTGTGTCCATCCTTGGCCCATGGTCACTGGCAGGGTTATCATTCCCAAGGGGTAACTTGTTGCCCTGAGAAGCCAACCAGAGGGAAGTTGACTGGTTTGATGTCTGCCTTCGTTTTTCCTATTTCTTCTAGGACCCTTAGACTTAGGAGGTCTGCCGAGCTGCCCCCATCTACCAGTATTCTCTTTACATCAAAGTTATCAATGTCTATTGTGATGACTAAAGCATCGTCATGTGGGAAGACAATGTGGCTCTTGTCCTTCTCCGAGAACTCAATCTTCATCTCCTCTCCTTCTCGTGGTCTCTTTCTCCACCTTGGTACTGAGCTCAGTTTGGATGCGTAAACCTCCCTTGCATTAGCAGTTGGGCCACCTGATGTCACTCCTCCGTGTATCATGTTTATAGTCCCCCTCTTGTTGGTGGGGGATTATGGTCTACTTTGCCTTTGCCTTTATCCCTGTATGATGGCCCTAACTGTATGCTGTTGCCCCCATGATCCACGAACTGTTTTAGCTCCCCCCTTTGGATGACATTGTTAATGCTTAGCTTCAAGCTAAAGCATTCGTTCGTGTCATGCCCGTATGCTTCATGGTTATCACACCATCTGTCCTTGTGCGTCCCCACCATTGGGGCTCTCCATCTTGCAGGGGGTGACCAGAGTTTCTGATTTCGCATCTCTCTTAGGACCACTGCTGGGGTGGCGTTCAATGGTATGAACTTGATGACATTTATTTCCCTAGCCTTCAGTGGTTCACCCATCTGATTTCTTTGCTGAGGCGGACGCCACTCCTGCTGCCTTATGGGTTGAGGTGCCTGAGGTGGCTTTCCTCTGTTCGGCTTTGCATTGTCTTCCTTAGCTGCTTGAATCTTGGCTTTCTTACTCGCCCTGTGCCTCTCCAGGTCTATATGAGTTTTTACTCTCCCTGCTAGCTCCTCTAAGGTGCTTGCTGGTTTCTTGGCCATCTTTTCTGCCAGTATTGGACCCGAAGCGGCCTAGGTTTCTTATGAAGGCTCTTATTATCTCACCCTCGGTGATGTCGCCCTGTATGTCTGCTATGTTCTGGTTAAACCTAGTGTAATAATCAGCCAGAGATTCATCATTTTCTTGCTTCACATCATCGATGGAGCCTGTTCCTTTGAGTAGCTTCCTTTCTCCTAGGTATCTCTGAAGAAATTTCGCCTTTAGTTGCGTCCATGAGTGGATGCTCTCAGTAGGTAGGCTAAAGAACCAGTGTGAGGCCACCCCTGATAGGGTGTTTGGAAATAGGAGTGCATTGTATCTTTCGTCAGTAGTTCTCCCGAATAGAGAGGCTTCATGCTGTTGAATATGCTCCAAAGGGTCTCCCTTGCCATTGTACTTTGCTATCTGTATAGTATGCAGGAAGTCTGGCACTTTGTTCATTTCCAACTCCCTCGTGAAGGGGTGGTTCGTTTTTTCACTCAGACAATGTAGGCCGTTTCTCTTTGATTCATTCATTTTTCTCGCTATCATGGCCTCTATCTCCTCCGGGGTAATCATCACCGGCGTCGGAGTATAGTCTCTCTGATATCCTCCATAGTTGTAAGCTGGGCTTACTGGGATCCCCTGTCCGTGCTGGTACGGACTGTAGGCGTATCCCTGATATCCCTGCTGGGGTACTTGGTGGAATTCTTGCCTCCTTGGAGGTCTTGCCTGTCTGTCTGCCCCCAGCGGGGTGTATGCCCTGGCGTCCTGTTGTGTCTGTTGCTGCCTTGGAGGCACAAATTGCTGCCTTCCCTCTGGGGGTGACTCTTGGTAATTTCTTCTTTGTTCTTCTCGCTGCCCTGCTCGAGGGTGCGAGTGGTGTTCTTCTTCTGGGACTTGTTCTTGATCATGGACTTCTTCTTCTTCATGATGGTGTTGCCTTTCCTGCCTGTTCCTCAGAGTCTCTCTATAGGCTAGTAGCTCATCCAACGCGCTCATCAGCCCTGGAGTCACTGTATGTACTCCCTGTGTGTATGCTGGCCTTGTGTTGGTTGTGTGGGCGCGATTGTCGTTCCTTTGAGCCGGCATCCCATATGGATATCCTTGAGGTTGCGCCTCATAGTAGTATCCCTGAGGAGGTGCCGTGTATTGGGACGGCACTCCCTGTTGCTCCCCCTCTCTTTGTGGCCTCCTTGCCAATGGAGTTGAGGCTGTGGAAGACTCAGCCCCAGCTGGGCGTGAGGGTCCTCCTTCCTGGTTGTTAGGCTGGGGTGCTGTGGGGTTACTTGAGGCTCTGGGTGTACAGGCTGTTTCTCTGGGTTAGGCTGCCTTGCTGGAGGTATAGGCTGTCTCCCTCGCCTATTGCCCCCAGGTGGGCGGTGATGCCTAGATGCTAAGTTGTTCGTCATCGCTCTTGTTATTGCCAGGCTTTCTGTTCGAAGCCCACGGACGGCGCCAAGTGTTAGGTTCTAAGTCTCAGGTCAACGGGCGGTCGACCTAAGCCTTATTCCTCACTGGAGATCTTGCGGATTCGGTGCTCTTGAGTCTTGTCGTCCTAACCCGTGTCCTTCTGTCCTTCGCCTTCGCTTCTCTTCTCGCCCTGCAAGAGGGGCAATACCAGGCACGGAGGGGGGGGGGTGGTGCCTGATGTACCCTCTCCGATGCCTAAGTCAGTACGGTATTTGTAGAGAGATAAAGCTTGAGAGATGTCAGAGCTAAATTATGCACTTTGCCAAGATGTTCAAATGAATGGTGGGAGAGTTGTATTTATAGGCAACAGTGTCATTAAGGTGGCTTAATGACATCGTTAACCTTTAAACACAATTAATTAGCCTTTAATCATGTAATTAAGACCTTAAGGCACGGAGAAGGTTGGCGGAAATAAACCGAGTATGGGAGTCGAAAAATGGTGTTGGGGCCCTTGGGGGGGGGGGGGGGAATCCGACCCCCAAGGGTAGGGGTTGGGTGTGGCCACCCAACCCCTCCCTAGGGGAGGTCGGGTGTGGCCACCCGATCTCCCCTAGGGGAAGGGTGTGGCCACCCGACCTCACCTAGGTGAGTTTACCTCGGCCCGGACGAGTATTTCGGCCTCGTCCGGACCGTTGGTGTTTCCGCGGGGTGTTTGGGTCGAAGTTTCGATTTACAATCATTAACGGGGTAATCAAAATAAAACGATTCGGAAGTCAACGGGTTCAAATTGGGCGTATATCCATCAATTAATTAGGTCTATATTTTCTCAGAAATGATCTTCAACATGTTTCCTCTGATGCTCGTTCCCTTTCTGTTAATAAGGTGACCTTATAGCACCAACATTTTTGGCATGTTTCATTTCAAACCTTTAAGCATATTGAATCTTTAGATTTACCTAAGAATAAGTATTTTGTTTTAGACAAATGCAATATCTGTCCCAAGGCAAAGATTATAAGAAACAGTTTCCATTTTTCAAACTCCAGAGCTGCTTCCACTTTTAACTTGATGCATTGTGATGTTTGGGGTCCTTATAACACCCCTACTTATGATGAAAAAAAGGTTTTTTTTCTAACCATGGTTGATGACCTCTCAAGTGGGAGGGCCTTGGTGAATGAAAATGAGCAACCAAGTCTATATTTTATCAGAAATGAAATTCAACATGTTTCCTCTGATGCTCATGCCCTTTCTGTTAATAAGGTGACCTTATAGCACCAACATTTTGGCTCTGTTCCATTTCAAACATTTAAGCATATTGAATCTTTAGATTTACCTAAGAATAAGTCGTGTGTTTTTTTACAATTGCAATATCTGTCTCAATGCAAATATTATAAGAAATAGTTTTCCTCTTTCAAATTCCAGAGCTGCTTCCACTTTTGACTTGATGCATTGTGATGTTTGGGGTCCTTATAACACCCCTGATGGGTCCGACTACAGCCGTCAGGCCCTTTAACGGTGAGGAAACGGCAAACAGGCCCACCAGGCCCCAAATGAAGGTCAAGGTGACCCAGGAGAAGGGTCCCGACGAAGGGAGTCCCGATGAAGAAAGGTCCCGACAGAGTCGGGACCGGCAGATGAGCTGGAAGCTCCCGATGAGAAGCCTTTAAGTAGGCCCCGATGACGAATCCCTGAGAACGATTGGCCCTGTCACGATGACGAGGGGCCCCGAGCGGTGACATAATGAGATAACTCTGGAGTCCCCGACGGGAGTCGGGACTCGTTATCAGAGGATAAGGCCAAGATACGCGGGGCGTGGCCGAGATACGCGGAACGTGGTTAAGATACACGGAGCGTGGCCGAGATACGCGGGGCGTGGCTGAGATAAGCGAGATCATGGCCTAGATAGGCGGGATCACATCCGAGATATGCGGGATACGGGTTAACCACCCCCAACGGATCACCAGGTACCTGAGGCATCTCTTCGCCTATAAAAGGGCAAGAGGTCACCTCAGATCACTTACATTGAATTACATACTCTGAGATTATTGCTTGCCAGTTCGTATTGGGCACTCATTTAAGCATCGGAGAGGGATTCTGGGTCACCGCCCGGTCTATCCCCTCTTGCAGGATTGCGTGGAGCGAAGGAGCTAGGATCGCCGTCAAAGTCCGTACCGGAGTTCCACCGTGATCCAACATTGGCGCCGTCTGTGGGAATCAAACAAAAAGCTGATATGCCTTCTACTCGATCGATGGCGGCTGGCAAGCATAGAAGACAGGGACAATCCGGTGGTTCCCGTCACCCCGCTGCAACAAATCTGGATCCAGTACCAGAACAGGAGGAAAACCAGAACCATCCCCCGGCTGAGCTCTCCCAGACAGGGGGGCACAATGAAGGTCCCGAAGATATTGCTCCTCAGCACCAGGGCAATAGGGGGCAAAAGGCTCCCCCAGCTACAGACTTGACAAGGGTCGTGGCAGAAGCCATGCCCATGTTCCTGGCAGCCGTGGAGGCTCTCTTGGATCGGAGAGAAGCCGCGAGGAGGCAAGAGGAGATGCCCCCGTTGGAAGAAGTGGCCCCACCAACAGAGGGTCGGAACGCACAGGAAGCCCCGCCCCAAGGCCAGGACAGAAGTAGGGCATCCGGCCAGCCGGAGAGGTTCGTGGTTGATGGGCCAGGACCAGTACAGCACATGACCATTCCCCTGAATGGTCCCATCACTCCTGACCAGGTGGTAAAGATCGTGAACATCTGCATGGGAGAACAGAAGTCGCTGGTGTCGGAGCTAAGGGATCGATCCACTCATCCCTTCGTTCCCCGACTCATCGACACCCTAGCCCCGCCTGGGCTAGGCATCCCCACGATAAAGGAGTACGATGGCGAAGGGGATCCGGTTCGCCATGTCCAGAAACACCTCATGGCGTGTCTGGGAAGAGCCCCGAGTGAAGACATAGTGTGTACGCTGTTCCCAAACACACTCGGAGAAAGATCCTTGACCTGGTTCTTCAGTCTGCCCCCAGGCTGCATCACTTGTTGGGTGGATATGCACGACTGATTCATTCAGCAGTATCAGGGTCGGAGACGTTTATTGAAGAGGCCCGACGAATCGCTGGCGCACTATTACCAGCGGTACACTGCCAGTGTGGCGGAGATCAATGAAGAGATCTCAGAAGGTGAGACCATCCGTACCTTCATTCGGAACTTAACGTCCCCCTATGGTTCCGACCTGATGCACAGCGTGGCTGAGAAAGCTGTGTGGAATATGGAAGCACTACAGAAGAGGGTGAAACGGCAAATCGATGTCCAGGAGTCGAAGATAGCCGCAGGAGAGTTGGAGCCCCCAAAGTCAAACAAAGGGAAGGAGTCGGTTAAACCTTCTGACGATCGCAAATCAAAAGGTAAACCCGACAGTAGTAGGAATCGAGGCCGCCCGGATCGGAGGGACGATAGGCGCTCTTCAAGGAAAGATAAGCGGGAGGATCTGGACATTCCTCTCAACTGTTCCATGGCGGAAGTACTGACGGTCATGGAACGACAGGGTATCTCCCGGTACCCTCCAAAGAAGGATGGAGAATTCTTGGGATCTCGCACAGATCGCTACTGCCGATTCCATCGCGCAAATGGTCACGACACCAATCACTGTTGGGAACTGAAGAAGGAGATCGAAAAGCTGATCCAGAAGGGGAAGCTCAAAGAATTTGTCGGGGATAAGCGGTGTCGATCCCGCTCTCGGTCCCGATCGCGGTCCCGTTCCCGATCCCGCGATCGGTCCCCAAAGAAGAAGAGAACCGATCCAGAGTCATCCGGTGCTCGCAAGGAGAGACGGGGCACTATCAATGTGATCCACGGAGGATTTGCTGCTGGAGGTGATACTTCATCCGCCCGAGAGGTCTATGCCTCTAGAATCCCTACGGCGGTGGTGTTGGGTAAGAGGTCCCGATCCTGGACCTTGAATGAAGAGATGGTAATCTCCTTTTCGTCGGAAGACCTCATAGGCGTGGAGACTCCGCACGACGATGCCTTGGTGGTAACCTTGGATGTAGACGGGTTCGAAATGAAGAGAATTCTAATCGACGGAGGGAGCTCCTCCGACATTCTATTCATGGACGCGCTGGAGGCTATGGGGAAAACAAAGAAAGATCTAAAGGAGGCAAACTTCCCGATGGTCGGGTTCTCTGGCTCAACCTCCTATCCGCTAGGAGTAATCACCTTACCAGTGGAGTTTGGTAGCGGGTGGAAATCAGAAAGGAGGAACGTGGAGTTTGTCGTGGTTGATTCCGCGGGGACCTACAACGCGATTATCGGGAGAACCACCATTAATCCCCTGATGGCGGTTGCCTCGACAGTGCACCAGAAGATGAAGTTCCCGACCGACCATGGAGTCGGAGAGGTTAAGGGCGACCAGGTGGCTTCTCGAAAATGCTATGTTAACGCCACCCGAAGGAGAAGGCGAGAGGCCATGACTGTCCTTCAGACAGATACAGACCCCAGAGAGGAATTTGGGCGTCCCGCCCCCGTAGAAGATCTGAAAGAAGTCGAGATCGATGGACCCCAGAGGAAGGTGAAAATCGGGTCCGCTCTAACGGAAGAGACAGCTCAAAAACTGGTGGAGTTGCTGAAAGAGTTCAAGGAACTGTTTGCCTGGTCCCCGAGCGATATGCCAGGAATCAGTCCCGATGTGATCGTACACGAGTTGAAGATAGACCCCGCGATCAAGCCTATCACACAGAAAAGGCGTCCAATGGGCACGGACAAGAAGATCGCGATCCAGCAGGAGGTGGGCAGGTTGCTCGATGCTGGGTTTATCAAAGAGCTCCGATTCCAAACCTGGGTTGCTAATCCGGTGCTGGTGAAGAAAACTAACGGGAAATGGCGAATGTGTGTGGATTTCCGCGACCTAAATAAGGCTTGCCCGAAGGACTGTTATCCACTCCCGAGAATCGACCAGCTGGTGGATGCCACGTCGGGACATGAGCTGTTGAGTTTCATGGACGCGTATTCAGGCTACAACCAGATCAAGATGGCCAAGGAAGACGCTCCCCACACAGCGTTCTACGCAGACAGTGACATCTATCACTACGATGTCATGCCTTTCGGATTGATCAATGCTGGGGCAACCTACCAGCGGATGGTAAACAAGCTGTTCGGAGATATGCTGGGGAAGACCATGGAGGCTTACGTGGATGATATGATGGTGAAGTCCCGACAAGTCGAGGATCATGTGCACAACCTAACCATGGCGTTTGAACGGATGAGGCTTCATCAAGTTCGCTTAAACCCGACGAAATGCGCTTTCGGAGTCCACTCAGGAAAATTTTTGGGCTTTATGGTGAGCCAGAGAGGAATTGAGGTGAATCCCGAGAAGCTGAAGGCAATTGAGGAGATGCAGTCTCCGATAAATCATCGGGAGGTACAAGTGCTGAATGGCCGACTAGCTGCAATGAATCGCTTCTTGTCCAAAGCCAGCGACCGATCAATGCCGTTTTTTGAAGTCCTGAGGGCCAACAAGAAATTTGAATGGACCACCAAGTGTGAAGAGGCGTTCCAAGCACTCAAGCAGCACCTTCGCACCCTCCCGTCGTTGGCGAAACCGGTTCCAGGCGAGCCGCTCTACCTTTATTTGGCTGTTTCTGAATTTGCCATTAGCTCTGTGTTAGTAAAGGTTGTCGAGGGTAATCAAGTCCCCGTCTATTATGTAAGCAAGGCGTTTTCCAAGTCTGAATTGAACTATCCTACCGTTGAGAAGTACCTCTTTGCGTTGATTATTACTGCTCGGAAGCTAAGGCCTTATTTCCACGCACATGAGATCACTGTGCTGATGAACCAGCCTTTAAAACATTTCTTGAACCGACCGGATGCGTCGGGAAGATTAGTGAAGTGGGGAGTAGAGCTTAGTGAATTTCGAATACACTTCGCTCCAAGAACGGCTATTAAGGGCCAGGCATTGGCGGATTTCATAGCAGAATCTACAGCTCCCGATCTAGAAGAAACGGGCCCTGTAGAGGGGGCAACTATGGAGGTCCCGATAGAAGAACAACCAGAGAGGGCAGAGCAATCAGAACAGCCAAACGAAGAAAATACCTGGGAAATGTACACGGATGGCTCCTCGAGTTCAGACGGATCAGGGGCGGGCTTTTTGTTGATACCACCAGGTGAAGGAGAACCGCTCCGATACGCCTTGGCTTTAACATTCAAGGCCACAAACAACGAAGCGGAGTATGAAGCTCTTATCACGGGCCTGAAAATTGCTAAAGGCACGGGAGTCGATCACTTGAGAGTGAAGTGTGACGCAGCTTTAATCGTAAACCAGGTTCAAGGGCGATACGAAGCGAGGAGTCCGATAATGGAGAAATACCTACGCGAGGTGCAAGCCCTGAAGGAGAGCTTTAAAAGCTTCGATATCGAGGCAATCCCAAGGGAGGAAAACGTAGAGGCAGACGCCCTGAGCAAATTTGCCCTGGGGGCACCCTTAGAGGAAAATCGGAAGGTGCACTTCTTGGAGAAGGTGATCTTATCGACCATCGACGCGACGCAGGTGTGTACCGTTGAGGCAAAATCAGAGGAGGAGCCCACTTGGATGACCCCGATAGTCGCGTATCTGACTACGGGGGCAGTCCCCGATGATAAGGTAGCAGCAGACAGGATATGTCGGATCGCGTCTAATTATGTGATGCTGGACAATCAGCTATACAAGAAGGGCTGGTTCTCCACTCCGTACTTAAAGTGTGTGGCAGAACCCGACACCAATCGAATCCTGAAGGAAATGCATGAAGGGGTCGCGGCTTGTCACGAAGGGGCCCGATCCATTATGAGGAAGGTGTTGAACTTGGGCTACTATTGGCCCACGATGAACAAGGAAGCAACGGCGTTGGTCCGATCCTGCGACGCGTGCCAGAGGTACGCCCCGAGTATCGTGGCTCCGGCCGCTAATCTGACATCCATCAAGAGCGCTTGGCCCTTCGCGCAGTGGGGCATCGACTTGGTGGGATCTCTTCCACAAGCACAAGGTCAATGTAAGTATTTACTTGTAGCGATCGATTGGTTTCGGGTTCTGCCATAGAGGCAAAGGCATTGGCCAGAACGACGGGGAACCAGATCGTCAAGTTCCTCCAAACCCACATCGTGTCCAGATACGGGATTCCTAAGGTGGTGATCAGCGACAATGGTCCACCGTTTAACGGCTCTCAGGTGAGGGAGTATCTGGAGGAATTGAACATTGAGCATTGGACCGCCTCCGTACGCCATGCTCAGACTAATGGCCAGGTGGAGTCAGCCAACAAAATCGTGATGGATGGCCTGAAGAAGAGGGTCTATGCCTTGAAGGGCAAGTGGCTGAACGAACTGGAAAACGTGCTTTGGGCTGTTAGAACGACACCCAAACGATCAACGGGGGAGACTCCGTTTGGCCTCGTTTATGGCACGGAAGCTGTCGCCCCTGTGGAGGTAGCTGTGGCGTCCCATCGGATGAGATATTACGAGCCTCTGACGAACGATGAGATGAGACGGCTGGACTTGGACCTACTCGAAGAGAAGAGGCGGGAAGCTGACGAAGTCCATGCTCGAATGCGTTTGGCGACGGCTAGGTATTACAATCGGCGAAGTTAAGTCCCGACAATTCTTCGTCGGGGAGCTGGTTTGGCGTCGCAACGAGTTCACCCTTTTGGATCGAATCAACAAGATGTCACCAAAATGGGAAGGACCTTATAAGGTCGTGGGGATGCCAGCTCCAAATGCGTACAAATTGGAAGACCTCGATGGCAGAGTATTGAAGCATTCTTTTAGTGGCGAACACTTGAAGAAACACCATGCTTGATGAAAGTCGCCTTAAGTGGTGCACGATGTAAATTCGCCTTCAGTGGTGCACGATATTAAGTCGCCTTAAGTGGCGCAAGTTGAAAAGTCGCCTTGAGTGGTGCACGAGAAAAGTCGTCTTAAGTGGTGCACGATTCTTAGATTTATTCTAAGTACTGAAAAGTCGCCTTAGGTGGTGCACGATACCAAGTCGCCTTGAGGGGTGCATAAGAATTAAGCCGTCCTAAGTGATGCACGAAAAAGTCGTCTTAAGTGATGCACGATGTAAAGTCGCCTTCACTGGTGCACGATATTAAGTCGCCTTAAGTGGCGCAAGTTGAAAAGTCGCCTTGAGTGGTGCACGAGAAAAGTCGCCTTAAGTGGTGCACGATTCTTAGATTTATTCTAAGTACTGTAAAGTCGCCTTCAGTGGTGCACGATATTAAGTCGCCCTAAGTGGCGCAAGTTGAAAAGTCGCCTTGAGTGGTGCACGAGAAAAGTCGCCTTGAGTGGTGCACGAGAAAAGTCGCCTTGAGTGGTGCACGATCCTTAGATTTATTCTAAAGTATCAAAAAGTCGCCTTGAGTGGTGCACGATATTAAGTCGCCTTGAGTGGTGCACGATCTTTAGATTTATTCTAAGTGTTGTTAAGTCGTCTTAAGTGATGCACGGAATTAAGTCGCCTTAAGTGGTGCACGAGAAAAGTTGCCTTAAGTGGTGCACGATCTTTAGATTTATTCTAAGTGTTGTTAAGTCGTCTTAAGTGATGCACGGAATTAAGTCGCCTTAAGTGGTGCACGAGAAAAGACGCCTTAAGTGGTGCACGATATAAAGTCGCCTTGAGTGGTGCACGATATTAAGTCGTCTTAAGTGATGCGTGATTCTTAGATTTACTCTAAGTAATATTAAGTCGTCTTGAGCGGTACATGATGATAAGTCGCCTTAAGTGGTGCAAGTTATTAAATCGTCGGGAATGACGTACGAAAATGTCTTAAGTGTCGAAGTATCGACCTAGGCAAGTATAGTAAAGCCACTTGAAGAAATGCATCAAGAAAATCGGAACTGAGAAAGTCTGATAATTAATGGGGCTCGAAGGCCCGATGATTACAAGAGGAGGAGAATACAAAGATTCTAGCGATGAGCAGTTATGCCTAATCCTGGTTAGCGGCATCAACAGGAACAGGGTCCGCAAGGTCTAGGGCAGAAGGCTCCACTGGGTCAGCCGTTGGAGGATTGGCTATCGGGGTCATGGGATCGAGGAGTTTTCGATGAAGAAGTAGCTCCTCTTCACTCTGAACTTGTGGTATGCATTTCCGGCCTTGAGCATCGGCTTCTCTGGTGGAAATGATATATCCTTCCCGGAGAGCTGCATCATAAGCAGTGCTGAAAATTTCGTTCAGAACATGGTCGAAGTTGAAAAGCTTCCTCCCCTCGAAACCAGATCCACCGTCTGAAATCAGCCATTGAAAGGGACAGTAGGTTTTTCCGGAAAATTACAATCAAACTAAGCAAAGACGAAGGCGAACAATAGAGAAGAAACCCTTACCTGACATGATAATTGGAGGCTGGAAGAATGAACCTGACATTGCCGGAAAGATGGCCGAAGAAACACTAAGGTTTCAAGAGTTGCAGTAAGCTTTCGAAAATTTGTAGATGATAAGAGGAAACTGTACCCTGGGTGAGGTTTTTATAGGCGAAGAGGACAGTCGAAGGGGCGCTTTAATCTGAACCGCCGAAGTTGAAGCGTTCTAATCTGGACCGTTGAGATGAAACGTGCAGAAGGACAACAGACGTAATGATGAGACGGCCTGAAAAGCACTTTTCAGAAAAGAACAGGCGCGAAAAATCAGGCACGAGGGCTGAAAACGTCGCTTCACTATCTACTGCATTTAATGAACTGGGGAACCGAGGAGACCCCTGGGATTTGGCAGTTATCTACAGAACACTGAGGAAACGTGAAGGACAAGACTAGTACTGAGTGACCATGTCAAGGGAAAGATCCCCGATTCCAATATTGGGAGGTCGGGAGTTGGAAGACACGACGAACTAAAAGTCCCTCATGTCTTGGCGGCAAATGATGGGTTCGAATACAGCCGTCAGGCCCTTTAACGGTGAGGAAACGGCAAACAGGCCCACCAGGCCCCAAATGAAGGTCAAGGTGACCCAGGAGAAGGGTCCCGACGAAGGGAGTCCCGATGAAGAAAGGTCCCGACAGAGTCGGGACCGGCAGATGAGCTGGAAGCTCCCGATGAGAAGCCTTTAAGTAGGCCCCGATGACGAATCCCTGAGAACGATTGGCCCTGTCACGATGACGAGGGGCCCCGAGCGGTGACATAATGAGATAACTCTGGAGTCCCCGACGGGAGTCGGGACTCGTTATCAGAGGATAAGGCCAAGATACGCGGGGCGTGGCCGAGATATGCGGAACGTGGTTAAGATACACGGAGCGTGGCCGAGATACGCGGGGCGTGGCTGAGATAAGCGAGATCATGGCCTAGATAGGCGGGATCACATCCGAGATATGCGGGATACGGGTTAACCACCCCCAACGGATCACCAGGTACCTGAGGCATCTCTTCGCCTATAAAAGGGCAAGAGGTCACCTCAGATCACTTACGTTGAATTACATACTCTGAGATTATTGCTTGCCAGTTCGTATTGGGCACTCATTTAAGCATCGGAGAGGGATTCTGGGTCACCGCCCGGTCTATCCCCTCTTGCAGGATTGCGTGGAGCGAAGGAGTTAGGATCGCCGTCAAAGTCCGTACCGGAGTTCCACCGTGATCCAACAACCCCTACTTATGATGATTTGTTTTTTTTAACTATGGTTGATGACCATTCTAGGGTATGTTGGGTGCACTTAATGCAGTTTAAATCAGATGTTTTGATGATTGTTAAATCATTCACTGCTTTGATTGAGAATCAGTTTGGTAAGTGAATCAAATGTTTTCGCACTGACAATGGTGGAGAATTCTTCAATCAAAATCTGAAAGAGTTCTTTAAACTTAAAGGTATTCTCCACCAATTCCCTCAGAGCTGTTGTTTTTTACTTTGTAACATGTAATCGTTCTTATTTTCAATAATATCAGTCTCTTAAAATTAAATAAAAAAAACCGTGGATCCTCGCACATTGTCCCATCAGGAGCAGAGCGCAATTAATTAAGGAACACATTAGCTAGCTAGTAGAATAAAACAGACAATATGTGCGTCATGTCATGTTTTTTTTAGGGTTACGAACCTATAAACTGTCCAAGATTTGCCCAATAAGTTTGAAATGTTAAAATAGACAGTTTCAAGTTTCAGTTTTGTTAAAATTTGGTGTCTCTTCAGGTTTTTTTTATCTCCGTTCAATCATTTTTTTATCAACCCACTCATAATCCACCACTCTTTACTTTTCACAAAATCGCCAAATTTTCCCCAAAACTTGAACATCCAAAAGAAAATGTTTGCAGCAGAGTGGTGTGAAGTGATTTCAGCGGCAATGGAGGGGGATTTACTTGCGCGAATATGACCAACATCATAGGTGACGGTCCTAACAAGGTGACAAGAAGAGAGCATGCATGAGAGCTCGAATTTGACGGTCGGTTTCGTCGGGATTGGCTTCTCTAAAGTAATCCCACCGAAACACCAAATTTCACCAAAAATAAAACCGGGACTCTCCATTTTAACGTTTCAAACTTCAGACACCAAATTTTAACATTAGGCAAACCTTGGACAGTTTATAGGTTCATAACCCTTTTTCTTACGATCGACATATTCTTATATCATAGAATATATAATATATGTAACTCTCAAATACCTGATTATTTACAATCATTTAAAGAAAAAAAACAAGGAATGCAATTTATGCATGAACTCTTCTAGACAAGTTCAGATGGAGTCCATTGACTAATCTTGCAGATGGAAAGAAAGACATGGAATCTTGCTTGATCTGCTTCCATTGGTAGGTCGTCACAAAGTAGTGGAGGAACATCGCGATCTGTAACCGGGCAAGCTCAGCACCGGGGCAAAACCGAGCGCCTCCTCCAAAAGGACAGAAGTATGGGCTCTTTCTCCAATTTCTCTTTTCCTTCAACATTAATTAATTATTCAAAGTAAGTATATATATATTAGGATCATAAATAAAGGTATTAGTATATATATAAGTAACTAGTACGTATTTACGAGACGAGAAAAATTAATTAATTTAAAGACCTGAGTTTCGGGTTGCATCCATCTCCAAGGGTTGAAGTTTAAAGCATCATTATATGAAGACTCATCTAGATGAACTGCTGATAGAAAAGGAACCACAAAGCATCCTTTAGGAATCACGTAATCTCCATACGACACATTCTCTTTGGCTTCTCTCATTAGCCAGATAGCGATTCCCCCCAGTCTAAGCGTCTCGTCTATTACCTGTGTGTTTAATCAGCAGTAGTGTTGTGATACCATGTGTATTTATTAATGAATGTATATCTCCCTTTTCCGACAATGCCATACGGCTATGTGGCAATTTCTGACATATAAGCAATTTCCAACACAAATAGAATTCAATATCTAAACAATTCTGATACATTTAAACATAATAATTAATATTAAACATGTTCAATCAGGTTCATAAATAAGATACAAATCCACGTGTTTGACTATGTCATGTATGATTAGTGATAAGAATTAACATGTTTTGTCTACTCATATTTAGTATTAACTTCTAAACCTACTAATGTTAGTAACCACTTATTTATTTTTTATAATGTTTTTCTACTGTTATTAAGGTTACACTATCAGAAAATAGACATTATTAATGATTGATATGATGCAAATTCTAGGTGCAGTTAAAAAAACAGACTTAATTAGTTGTAATAATAACTAACTTACACACTGGGTGAAGGGCATTGCTTTATAATCCTCCCATGATAGTAGCTCATTAGCCTCAGCAGTTTTCTTCAAGCTCTCTTGTTCTTCCTAGGAGGACACAACTATACATTAGTCTAGAGTAGACAGCATAAATAAATAAATTAATTTATATGGAACAAGGTAGGTAGGTTGGTTTGATGATTAACCAGGAGTTGATTGAGTGCTGTTGGGGATTGAGACAGGAAATAAACAGCAAAGAGCATAGTTTTAGCAGTGGTTTCGTTGCCAGCAAATATAAGGTTGATGATGAAGTCTGAAATTGCTTCATCATCTGGAAGACAATCTTCCTCTACCAGTCTTCCCAACACTCCCAGTACTTGCGATGATTTCCTCGACAACTCTATCATTCCTTGTATTTTCTCCACGATTCTCTTTCTTGCCTGTAAATTAAATTCCAATTACAAGAGAGTGAGTTTAATTTGAGAATAATTGAATTTTTAAGTTATGTTGGCATTAATAATTGACCTTCATGGCAGTGTGATAGGCAAAATGGGGGAAGTTGATGGGAAGAGAGAGGCAGCCGTCGACGAAGTGGGAGAAAAGCAGTGCCATCTCGTTGATGTCTGATTCGTTAGACATCCCTAGCAACTGCTTCACCATTAGGTTTATCGCCACCTGCATGCGCATTCCAAACACACATCCCATTAACCTATATATATATTTTTAACACTAATTATATAAACAACTACCTGCCTGTGTCATATAGTTTTACTTAAATTCATAGATTCTTTGAATATGTACTGATTCTGGCTTCTATATTATTTGATATATACTCTATCTAATTAATATATATTCAAAGTCCCTCTTCTTGGAGAAATTATTTTCCTGAATACAAATTTAGATACTAAAAAATTGGATGACTATTAATTAATAGGTTTGCATTATTATGAGATTTGGTGAATGAATGGATTTGGAGAAGAAAATAAAAAGAAAAACCTTTCTGCAGACATCTTGGAGAAGGATGGTTTGATTGTGAGGGAAGTGAGACAAATTAGTAAGCATGAGAAGCTGAATGTCCTTCAAGTAATGGGAGTTGAGTTGGTCCAGGCGCATCATGGTGGATGCTATTCCGTGGAGCTTCCTCTGCTGCTCCCCTTGCATAGTGATGACTCCATTCTTCCCCACCAAGTCACGAAACGACTTTGGGTAGCTCGACTGGAACAGCCTCCCTTCATTCTGCATTACAAACCGATTAAATGTCGCATCTGCAGATACAACTCCTCTTTTCCCCATCAACTTGCACGAGAATATCTTCCCGTATCTGCACAACCAACCAGTTGCTCTCTTAATTCAAAAGTTTCTTGTTTGTGTTGATAACATAATATAAGAGTGTGCTGAATATCTTTATCGACAAGTAGGTTCGGATGGTTAAACGTGTACGTCTAAATATACGTGTGAATGTTGAAATGTAAATATTAAACCATATACGTACCTTTTGACCTGTTGCTCGACGAAACGAGGTGGGTGGGAGCTAGCAACGGCGGTGAACCAGGTGAGAGTGTGGCCAACCAGCGGCCACCCATTTCCGCCCGGCGGCAGCTTACGTGCGATGACGTTTTTGCATATTCGTCGTCTCTTCTTCAAGAATGAGTTTGTGGGAAGCAAGAGGAGGGTTGTGATAATGGCGCACCACCACCATCCTGATAATTCTTCTATCATCTACCTACACTACACTAGAGAGACATACATATTCCCAAGACATACATGGCCTTACTTTATTTATAGCAGCTACCTAATAATCTCCACTTGTAATCAATCAAATCATTTAGAACATCCACGGATCGATCTCGAGGTCAAACTCATCTTAATTACCTTCCGCTGTTATGATCAATTTTATGCAAACTCGATCACAATCTCATGTTAATACCTAATTGCTCTCAATAACCCAATCTATCTTAATTCAACCTTTTTTTCTTTTTGTTCCTAAAAAATGAGAAAGTCATACTAAATTTAAACAGTACACTTCAAATAACGTTTCTCCATTCTATGTGACACAATTTATCTATTCTATGTGTTAAAATTTGAGGTTTTACATATAATAAATTCGTTCAAAGGCATCTGTTTTAACAAAAACATATGTATATATCATCTAATAAAATATAAATACCAAAATCTTTGTTAAAAGTTAAATATCTTAGGTTAAAATATATCACATTTTAATTTATGGGCCTATATTTAAGATTTAAATTTGGGTTAATACATTGTTTAGTTATTTATGTTTGCACAATGTGATCAAATGGTTACTTTTGTTTTTTGACGTGATAGTTTGGTTACTTACGTTTCAATGCGTGATTAAATGGTTCAAACGTGTTACATTTAGTTACTTATGTTTGACCCAACGTGATTAAATGATTATAAAAAGACGTTTTTACCCTTTAATTAAAAAAAATTCAAGAGAATTTCACATCTTGAAGCTCTAAGACTGATCATAACTCTTTAGTATTAAAATTGAAAATTGATCAGAACTTTTAGTATTACAATTCAAATATGAGTGTACGTATACGTGTACGTATGTGACTATACACATACAAAACCCAACAATCAAATTCCCCAACTCCGAGATCGGAAAAAACTTCAATTTTTTTTTCATTTGTTAAAATTAAAACTAGATTCGAATCTGGCGTTCAGTTTTGAAAAAAAATAATATGAAAATATGAAAAACTTAATAAAATTGACGAAGAAGTCAATAAATAACATGGAGAACGTGATAAAGATCGAATATAGAAAGTTTTGGACATTTCATCAAAATACAACCAAACTTTCACATTACAAACATAGGTAACTAAAAAGTACACGTTTGAACCAAGCGATCACATTGTCAAACGTAAGTAACCAAACGATGTATTAACCCTTTAAATTTACGGTGGCCAACAAATTCTAAGATTCAGTATACATCAACATGCAATTTTTTTTTTCTGCGCATTTTATAATTGATTGATTATTATAAAATGTTTATGACTATAATAATTGTACTCGACTAGTTGAACGCGTTTACAGCTGAAGGAAAAGGGGATTATATTCTATATAAGCTAATTAATGAATCTCCCTCGAGTCCTCGACTACCAACGTGCGTGCTTATATGAATGAGCATAAATGGTTAAGAACCTATAAAATATCTGATGTTTTCCTTATATTGAAATTTAGTATCTGACTTATAATTGAGTGTCTGAGGTTTCATGTTTGTTGAAATTTGGTGTCTCCGTCTGTTTTTGCTGTTTAGTCAAACGAAAAGTGGTCACGTAAAGAACACGTGACATGCAAATAAATAAATATCCCAAAAATACCCCTTTCCTAAAGTTTGTCCCTCACATGCCCTATTGAAAAGACGAAAAAATATCCATCGGTGTCAAAAAAAAAATATATGTGCGCCTATTCTTCTTCAATTCTTCTATCACTTCGATCACACTCTCCCACACTCTTCTCTACTCACTCAAATTTCAAATTCCCCCAAATACTGAAGAAACAAAGTTGGATAAATGTTTCTTGACCCTAACTTTCAGAAATAGATTTCAGGATCGCCTTGTGTTACTCTCTTAGGTGTCTATTTCGACCTCACCGGGTACTTAGTTTCCTTTGTGGTGTTTTGCTGGCGCCAACCTGAAAAAGGGGGTGAGGATTTTCCCCTGATTCCACTCTGAATCTTAAGTCAGTAATGGATTATGAGAATAATAATGTAAGATGTATGTAAATAATGAAAATACTCAAGGGTATTTTTAGGGGAAGTTTACCGACTTTGTATGGCGGTTACCCTTTAGGAAGAGTTTCTATCCAGAGTCTGCACAAGCAGGTGACAAATAGGCTGCCACCTCACCATTCCTAAGGAAGGAAGATTTCTTCATGGCGGTAGAAGCAGGTGAAAAGTAGGTCGCCGCCTCACCATTCCTTTGAGGGGAAGGTTTCTTCAGAGAGGCGGTGACAAGCAGATCGCCACCTGGACCCATTCCTTAAGAGGAAGGTTTTTCATGACAATGTTTGGTTGCCGACTCGACTCATGCCTTAAGAGGGGGAGTCTTTATCGAGGCTTGTCGCCATCCTTCAAATGTCGTATGAGTTGTCGACATCTTTAGAAGCGAGTGTCGACTATTTGTCTTAATTTCTTCATTCTGGACATAAGTAGTCCCAACTTTGATGGTCCCGACTAATAATTTTCCGACCTCATATCATCTTGAATTGTAACCTAACACTTGCCCCCGAGACCTGAGTCGTTGACTTCATTATGATGGAGAAGAAGGTTTAGATCGAGTATCGTTCTCAAGATCTTCTGGCGGAATTCATTCCAAAACGTTGGGCAATACTTCGGTTGTTTTTCGAGAATCGTAGGCGGGATTTTCATCGCATAGTCGAGGCGACTACCATTCTTTTTCAGACTTTATGACTGTTGGAAGACTATGGTAAGTCCAATAGTCACTTGTAGACTTTAAACGGTAACTTTTGCAATCAATACGGACATGCCCACCTAGTCCTCTTAATCCCGTCTCATTTAGGTTTGAAGCTATATGGTTGGACCATTCGGAGTTCCTCCCTTTCCTCAGATCTTCTTGGGCCACACATATCCATGGCTCACACCAATTCACACTTAGCCAGAATTGAGACGCCTCTGATTCGATCTCCGTGCCATTTTCAACCATGTCAAAACCAGATTATCCTCTCCTCTAGCTCTCCTTGTTGATATTCAGACTAGGGACCGTGGTTCCCAGGAGGGAAATCAACTAAGATTACATATCTCTTGCCTTTATACCCGCGAGGAGATGTTGTGGCATCACAAGTCTCGCCAAATTTTGCTTAAATTGAGGGATCGTAACACCCATTTTTCTGTGTTAAAACCCTTGTTCAGCGCAAAGTAAATATGATCTCTTGGATCAGTATGAATACAGATTAATGGCTCATGCGATAGGAAGATGTCCAACAACATACCATGCAATATTTTACTGCACTGTTTACTGCCACTCAAACCCCACCCCCCACTATTACCCTCATATCGACCAACTCCCTCAGCTTGTCCCCTCTGCAACCCACCCTACCCTTAAAACTATGGTTTCCGAACTGGAAAATTCCCAAGCACTGTATAGAATGGGCCTGATAAAGCTCCTGGACCTGACGGCTCCCCCCTGAGACATCTAGGGCTGTTAGAAGTTTTTTTCCACTCGGGTAACAAAAATTAGGCGAGCTCAAAACGACTCTTATTGTGCTTAACCCTAAAATTGACTGCCCTGAGCTTATTTCTGAATGGCGCCCTAGTAGCCTGTGCAATACCTTGTACATGTAGATCGTAAATATCCTAGACAACCAGCTTCGGCCAGTTTTTAATTTGATGATATCTCCTTTTCAATCAGTGTTTGTACCAGGAAGACTGATTACTAACAACATGTTACATGCTCAAGAAGTCCTTCATACTCTTAAACGAAGATGACGGAAAAACATTGGACTAATGGCTCTGAACCTGGACATGAGTAAAGCGTATGACGGAGTGGAGTGGCCTTTCCTCCGTCGGGTTATGGATCGCCTTAGGTTCCCGGATATCTTCACAAGCTGGATTATGGAGTGTGTCTCTACACCAACCTTATCCATTCTCATTAATGGACGTCAGACTAATTTGCATATGGTGATTGGGCGCCGTAAATGGAAGCCCATTAATATGTATATGTTACATAAGAAATTGGTTAAATGTCACATTAGGGAATTGGGCTTGACCCAAATCCAATTGACATGAGAGGCCCAATATATTGGGCTTCCCTTATACATGGCCGGCCGAATATTACTAGTAGGGGGTCCACTTTGCTTCTCCTATAAATAATGGGTGTTAGGGTTTTCATTAAGGCTAATTCACAATTCCTCCTAAGTGGTGATTTGAGAGAAAAACCCTCCTCCCTAAATACCTAGTTCGGCCGAACCATATACTACACCAAGGGTGTGCCAATTTGCTTCGAGAAAATCCCTCTGGAGATCCGTCCCTGCCAAGAATCGATCAGAGGCTTTGCCGTGGAGCTAAAACCGCGTAGGACTTCCTTTACAAGAACTTCTACGGTTTTCGTCCGGTGGATCATGAACTCCTTCGGCAGGATCCTTAGGACTACGGAAAAGGTTTAAGGTATGTGCACATCTTCCGCTGCGTAATTCTGATTACAAGCATGTACCTGTGTTTATGTTTCCGTAGTTATCTGACCTGTAATCCAACAGTAGTATCAGAGCCTGTGTTAGGAGTTTATGATTTTGATAAATTGATGCTCTTGAAAATTTAAAATTTTGGCCGAAAATTTAAGGATGTAAGATTTTAATATTTTTGAAATTTTTAAGTTGGTAATGCCGAAATTTTCATGATGTTCTTAGTAAAATTTGATGTTCATGATCTTCAAGAAAAGCGTGACTTTTATCAAAATCGAACATTGGATTGTAGATCTTAGTAAAATTTGATCTTGAAATTTGACCACTTGTCTCAAATTTCATGTTTTTGGCCGAACCCTATAGGAATTACAAGGTAAATTTTTTAATTTCTTAGGCCCCATGTAATGTGTATTTCGGCCGAAACAATTAGGGATATTGTTTACCATATTTTAATTTTTATTAAAGGTAACAATATATCTATAATTGGAAACATAATGATAGATTCACATTTATATATAAATATATATATAACTATCAATATATCTAGATAATTAATAGGGTTAAAGATATTATTGATAGATTTAGTTGCCTAAAAAATTGAGAAAATATATTGTCAGTATATTTGTTTCCCTATTAAAGATATTGACAATAAATAAAATAAATATTTATATATGGTAGCCGAAAGTTACAAATATATATATATAATATTGGAAATTATTTTACATAATTAATATTTCTTGGAGGCTAAGTTAAGTTTTTTTAGTGGACATTAAAACTCTACTTAGCCCACAAGAATATTTCGGCCGAACCCTAGGGTTAATGGGCCGGTCCAATATGCTGAACCGGACTGGATTAAACCGGACCGGGTTTGCTTAATCGGTTCGATCTTGCTGGATTGGGTCGAACCGGGGTAACTAAGTGAATCTAACCGAACCGGTTTTGTGTTGAACCGAAGCAAACCCTATTTTATTGGACTAAATCTGACCAAACCAGATTTTTGAAACAAAACCGGACCGAACCGAACCGGATTTACTGGACCCGAACCGAAACGGACCGAAATTGACTGAACCGAACCAGATTTTCAAAATCGAATTCAAGCCAATTAATAAAATAGGTTGGTCAAGTTTTAAAATCCAAATGTTTTCGAACTTCAAATTAGTCTACACAGTGCTTGAAGGTTTAAAACTTTCAAGTTTTGATTAAACTTTAATGCCTAGTTTCGATTATGGGGATGGATCTCGGAAATGCATGATTAAGGGACTTGTTTAATTAGATGACTGAATTGCAATTGTTTACTTTTTGTCACAAATATTTATTAGAACTGTTGTCTTGACTATGTCAAGCTAGCTGGATGTGGGGGGTAGAGCCTTGGTTAAATATATAGTATGCACACTAGGACAGACATGCTGTGATGGTTGCGATTGCTTAGGATTCATGTCTAGAAATACGCATGATTAACTGTAAGCATGAATTGCAAGTCAGCCCCTAATATTTAAAAAAATTTAAAAACAAAACCCAATCGCCAAATATGCATGTTTGATGTGGAAGTTTCATGTATGACACGTATGCTTGAATGTTGAGGATGTAGTTACTGTTAGATTACGGGGAGTAATCACTATGGATACAAAAATCATATTACATGCAAGTAATCGAAATTACGCAGCGGAAGATTCGCACATACCTCTAAAGTAATCCGCAGTCCTGTTGGATCACGGTCGAAGCTCCGGTAAGTTCTTGACGACAAACCCGAACTCCTTAGCTCCGCGTAATCCTGCAAAAAGGGATGATCCGGGTGGTGACCCAGAATCCCTCTCCGATGCTTAAATGAGAGTTTGAACGATGGGGTGGATAGAAAAAGTCTAAGTTCGTCTTAGAGAATGTCTGTTCTGAGGTAACTTCCTCCTTTATATAGGAGGGGAAGTTACCTCAGTTACCTGTAACTGCGCCTGGCGGTTAACCCACGTTCCGTATATCTCGTTGAAGATTCTGTGTATCTCGCCCCACGCTCCGCGTATCTCGCCCATGCTCCGTGTATCTCGGGCACGCCCTGCGTATCTCGGGGGAGCTTATCCATATCTTAACCGTTTCCCCACTACTCTATCTAGTAGGCGGGTTTCTTGGTCTTATCCTCTGATCACAAGTCCCGATCCGTATCGGGGACTCCAGAGTTGTCTCATTCTAGGTCACCACCCAGGACCCCTCGTCCCACGGGACAGGGTCAGCATTCTCGGGGCTTTATTATCGGGGCCTTCTCAAAGGCATATCGGAGCCTACTCAGAGGCTTCTCGTCGGGAGCATTCAATTCATATATCGGGACCGATCTCGTCGGGACCCTTCATACTGGGCTTCTGGGCCTTCCAGGCCTTTCGCGAGGCCCACTAAGCCTACCCGCCGTTTATTGACTGTTAACGGGGCTAGCGATTACATCGGAACCCATCATTTGCCCCCAAGACATGAGGGACTTGTAGTCTGTCGTGTCTTCCAATTCCGAACCTTCCGACCTCATCATCGAAGGCTTTTGTCTTCATACCTCCCGATATTACCATCGGAGGATTTCATCTTCGGACCTCCCGATGTTACAATCGGAGGCTTTTACCTTGGGTACAACTCTCTAATCACAAAGCTTCTCACTCACGATTCCTCGAGACTCTAAGAACAGTTGCCGAATCCGAGGAGACTCCTCGGTTACTCCAGCATTAAATGCAAGAGATAATGAAACGACGCCTAAGCAGGCCTTACTTCCATGCCCACGAGATTACGGTGTTAACTAATCAGCCCTTGAAGCACTTTTTGAACCGACCGGAGGCGTCGGGGAGATTGGTGAAATGGGCAGTCGAGCTTACGGAGTTCCGTATTCACTTTGCCCCAAGAACAACTATTAAGGGCCAGGCATTGGCGGACTTCTTAGCAGAGTCTACAGCACCCGATCTGGAAGAAGCAGGTCCTGTAGAGGGGGCAGCCATGGAGGTACCGATAGCAGAACAATCAGAACAGCCAAATGAGGAGAACACCTGGGAAATGTACACTGATGGTTCTTCAAGTGTAGAAGTATCGGGGGCAGGATTTGTATTGATACCGCCCGGTGGAGGCGAGCCCCTGCGATATGCCTTGGCCTTGACGTTTAGGGCCACCAACAATGAAGCTGAGTATGAGGCTCTCATCACGGGCCTTAAAATCGCCAAAGGTACGGGAGTTGATCATTTAAAGGTGAAGTGTGATGCTAACCTGATCGTGAATCAAGTCCAAGGGAATTACGAGGCGAAGAACCCGACAATGAGGAAGTATTTGCACGAGGTGCAGACTCTGAAGAGAAGCTTCAAAAGCTTCGACATTGAGGTGATCCCGAGGGAAGAAAACGCGGAGGCAGATGCCTTAAGCAAGTTTGCTCTAGGAGTAGCCCCCGAGGAAAATCGGAAGGTGCATTTTCTGGAGAGGGTAATCATCTCAACCATTGATCCATCGGAGGTGTGTGCTATTGAAGCAGGATCGGAGGAAGAAGAGAAGCCCACCTGGATGACCCCGATAGTCACATACCTGACTACGGGGGCACTCCCCGACGATGAAGTGGCAGCTGTTAGGTTGCGTCGAATCGTAAGCAACTACGTGATGGTGGACAACCAGTTATATAAGAGGGGGCATGTAAAGCCTTTTCTGAGGTGTGTGGCGGAGCCTGACACGAATCGGATTTTGAGAGAGTTGCACGAAGGAGTCGCGGCCTGTTATGAAGGGGCCCGATCCATTGTGAGGAAAGCGCTGAATTTAGGCTACTACTGGCCTTCGATGAACAAGGAAGCGATAGCGTTGGTCCAAACTTGTGATGCCTGCCAGAGGTACGCTCCGAATATCGTGGCTCCTGCCGCGGACTTGACGTCCATCAGGAGTGCTTGGCCCTTCGCGCAGTGGGGCATTGACTTGGTGGGACCCCTTCCACAAGAAAAATGTCAGTGCAAGTACTTACTTGTAGCCATTGATTACTTTTCGAAGTGGATAGAGGCTAAGGCGTTGGCCAAGACGACGGGGCAGCAGATCCTCAAGTTTCTCCAGACTCAAATCGTATCCCGGTACGGGGTTCCTCAAGTGTTGATCAGCGATAATGGCCCTCCGTTCAATGGGGCTCAGTTGAAGGAGTATCTGGAGGAATTGAACATTGAGCATCAGACAGCTTCGGTCCACCACGCTCAAACAAATGGGCAAGTGGAGTCAGCCAACAAGATCGTAATGGATGGCTTGAAGAAGAGGGTCTATGCCTTGCAGGGTCATTGGCTAGATGAGCTTGAAAATGTGTTGTGGGCTGTTAGAACAACACCCAAGCAATCGACGGGGGAGACTCCGTTTGGCCTTGTTTATGGCACGGAGGCAGTTGCTCCCGTAGAGATAGCGGTGGCGTCCTATCGCAGGAGGTATTATGAGCCACTGACGAACGAGGAAATGAGGCATCTGGACTTGGACTTGCTCGAAGAGAAAAGGTGGAAGGCGGATGAAGTTCAGGCTCGGATGCGTCTGGCAACAGCCAGGTATTATAAACGGCGGGTAGGCTGAAAAACCACGTCAAGGCCCTTTCTCCCAATGTGATCGGGAACAGCGCACACACGATGTCATCATTCGAGGCTCTACCCATACAGGCCTGGACATGCCTCTGAACATGGCGGACTGGGTCCCCTTCACCATCGTACTCCTTGATGGTCGGAATGCCTAGCCCTGGCGGGACGACAGTATCTATCAGCCGTGGAACAAAAGGATGAGTAGATCGATCCCTCAGCTCCGATGTCATATGTTTCTGGTCACCCATGCAGACGTTGACAATCTTCACCACCTGGTCGGGGGTGATGGGGTCATTCAGGGGAATGGTCCTGTGTTGCACTGGTCCGGGACCGTCGACCAGGAGCCTTTCCGAGTGCGCGGGTTCCTTACCCCTATTCCTGGACTAAACCTTCTGTTCCTCCTGAACCTCCCTCGGAGGGGGTGGAGGTAACTCTTCCCTTCTCTTGGCAGGCTCTCTTCTGTCCAGAAGAGCCTCCATGGCCTCCAGGAACATGGGCATAGCATCTCCTACTGCCTTAGCCAACTCCGGGTTCGAGGTGGCACCTACCTCCCTCCGCGGGATTTCCTCCCTGTGCACCACTGGATTTGGATGTGCATCCACCTCCCTTCTCGGGATATCCTCCCTGTTCACCGCCGTGTCTCGGACTGAGACCTCGCGATCTTCACCATGCCCCCCTGTGTGAGAAACAGCAGGGTGATCACCTAGTTCAGCAACATGCTCCGGCAACACGGAATTCACAGTTCCAGCAGGGCGAGAAGTGCTCGCCGGGACTTGCTTCTTTTGCTTGCCACCACCAGCCATTGATCTAGTAGAAACTATTGTGACTTTTTGTTCGTTCCCACAGACGGCGCCAATGTTGGATCACGGTCAAAGCTCCGGTAAGTTCTTGACGGCAAACCCGAACTCCTTAGCTCCGCGTAATCCTGCAAAAAGGGATGATCCGGGTGGTGACCCAGAATCCCTCTCCGATGCTTAAATGAGAGTTTGAACGATGGGGTGGATAGAAAAAGTCTAAGTTCGTCTTAGAGAATGTCTGTTCTGAGGTAACTTCCTCCTTTATATAGGAGGGGAAGTTACCTCAGTTACCTGTAACTGCGCCTGGCGGTTAACCCACGTTCCGTATATCTCGTTCAAGATTCCGTGTATCTCGCCCCATGCTCCGCGTATCTCGCCCACGCTCCGTGTATCTCGGGCACGCCCTGCGTATCTCGGGGGAGCTTATCCATATCTTAACCGTTTCCCCACTACTCTATCTAGTAGGCAGGTTTCTTGGTCTTATCCTCTGATCACAAGTCCCGATCCGTATCGGGGACTCCAGAGTTGTCTCATTCTAGGTCACCATCCAGGACCCCTCGTCCCACGGGACAGGGTCAGCATTCTCGGGGCTTTATTATCGGGGCCTTCTCAAAGGCATATCGGATCCTACTCAGAGGCTTCTCGTCGGGAGCATTCAATTCATATATCGGGACCGATCTCGTCGGGACCCTTCATACTGGGCTTCTGGGCCTTCCAGGCCTTTCGCGAGGCCCACTAAGCCTACCCGCCGTTTATTGACTGTTAACGGGGCTAACGATTACATCGGAACCCATCAAGTCCCAAGATCTTTGTAGAAAGGAGTTCACGATCCTCTAGTCGGCACCCGTAGGGGTTCTTGTGAAGGAAGCTCTACGTGGTATATTCTTCACAGCAAAGCCTCTGATCGATTCTTGGCAAGTGACAGATCTCTGGAGTGTTTGCTCGAAAGCAAATTGGCACACCCTTGGTGTTTGCTACGTTCGACCGAAGTATGGTGCTCTTGGGGGAAGGGTATTCTCTCAAAACACAAGTTAAAGGGAATTGTGATTAACCCTAATAAAACCCCTAACTCCCAATAATTCGGCCGACCATGCTAGTATAGGGAGACCCAATTTTGGGCCTCTCATGTCATTTGGGATTTGGGTCTAGCCCAATGCCCTAAAGTGACATGTACCCAATTAACTTAGGTAACATATACATATAATGGGCTTCCATTTACGGCGCCCATCACCATATGCTTGCAGCTACATGTGATAGTTTACTTAGAAAGTAGAATTATATATGTGCTAGCATGAGTTCCTCGAAACATTAGATGCATGACGCGTATGCATGATGTATGGTATGGTTGATAAATTTGGCTTGCTATGATAATTTACTTGTGAAGTAGAACTGTATATGCATGCGTAAGTTCATAGGAATATTTTTCAAATACAAAAGGGCCTTGGGAAAGCCAAGATCGGGTATGCTTATTTCAAAGTTCCTGTTCCGGTATTTTTCGAATAAAACCGTTTTAAGAGACTGATCTATTGGATTGAAGACGACGCTAATGTGAACTCTTTCACGAACCCCCTTCCCTCGGTTTACTGGCGGTCGGTTGGTTTAGATGGTTAAGGAATCATTATTTGTCGTAATCCATCTTAATAGATATCTGATGTATGCAATTCTTTCACGAAATGTTATTGTCTCCCTGATTATGCGTGAATATCAATGTGTTAGTAACAGATTACAGCATGGATGGCTTCATCATGTGCTAATGAGCTTTTGATTGAGACGAACTACGACTCGTGGAGCAAACGCGTCAGTACACTGCTGGAATGTCAAGGTCTCATAGACCACATTCAAAGGAAAATGAGCTGCCCAAATGATGATCTCACCAAGGGACTTGCATTCGTCCACTTCCAGTGGGAGCAAGATGACAAGAAAGCAAGGGAGATACTGCTGTCTGAGATGTCTCAGGACTTCTATGATGAGTATAAGGTGTAAGCATATGGTGATCGGCTTCGTAATTGGTAGCCCATAATATGTATAGTTTACCTAAGGAAATTAGGTAAATGTCACATTAGGGTAATTGGGCTAGACCCAAATCCCAATTGACATGAGAAGCCCAAATTTTGGGCATCCCCTATGCATGGCCGACCGAAACCTAGGTGTGGGCAAAGTGGACTTTTGTCCACTTTGATCCTCCTATAAATACATGGTGTTAGGGGATTTTTAGGGTTAATCACTATTCCCTCATTAGAGTGTTTTAGAGAGAAAAACCTTCAACCCCACACCACAGTAGTTTCGGCCGTACCCTTTGCTTCACCAAGGTTTGCCAATTTGCTTTCCAAGCAAACACTCCAGAGATCTGTCCCCGTGCCAAGAATCGATCAGAGGCTTTGCTGTGAAGCTTCTACCGCGTAGGGCTTCTCTAACAAGAACCTCTACGGGTTCAGACTAGAGGATCGCGAACTCCCTCCTAAGAAGATATTGGGTCTACGGATCATCTTAAAGGTATATGCGAATCTTCCGATGCGTAATTCCGATTACTAGCATGTACTTTGTTTAAGTATCCGTAGTGATTACTCCCCGTAATCTAACATTGGTATCAGAGCTTGTGTTAGGAGTTCATGATTTTGACAAATTGGTGTTCTTGAAGTTTAAAATTGAAAACCGATTTTTTTTAAAAGAAAATTTTAAAATTTCGATTTTTTAGGGTTCTTGGTTAATTTGATGTTCATGATTCAAGAAAAGTGTAATATTTATCAAAATCAAACATTGGATTGTAGATCTTATTAAAATTTGATCTTGAAACTTGACAACTTGTTTCTAATTATTTGTTATTTCAGCCAACCCTAAGGAATTGCAAGGTAAAATTTTTAATTTCTTAGGCACCACGCAAAGTAATTTCAGCCGAAATAACAAATTATATTGTTTACCATATTTTAATTTTTAATTAAGGAAACAATATATCTATAATTGGGAACATTAGGATATATTCACTTTAATATATAGAAATATATATCACTATCAATATATCTAAATATTTAATAGGGTTAAAGATATTATTGATAGATTTGATTGCCTAAAAGATTGAGAAAATATATTGTCAGTATATTTGTTACCCTATTTAAGATATTGACAATAAATAAATATATATATATATTATATTGTGCCGATTTTTTTCATATATATATATATATATATATTTGATTGATTTAATCTGATAGATAGAATCTTGTCAATAAATATATATATGTTAGTAATCTGGCCGATATATATATATTGGAAATTATTTTATATAATTAATGTTACTCGGCGGCTAAGTTAAATATTTTTTGACTTTAAAACCATACTTGGGCCACAAGTAAACATTTCGGCCCAACCTTTGAAATTTTAACTATTGGGCCGGTCCAATATGTCAAACCGGGACAGGTTTTAATCGAACTGGGTTTTCTCAATCGGTTCGACCTAATCGGGTCGGGTTGAACCGGGGTAATTAAGTGGATCTAACCGAACCGGTATTGTGTGTTGAACCGAACAGAACCCCATTTTATTGTATCAGAGCTTGTGTTAGGAGTTCTTGAAATTTTGATAAACTGATGTTCTTGAAAATTTTATAAAAACCGAAATTTTTATTATGAACACCATGAGTAATCCAAAATTTTTAAACAAATTTCATATATATTTGATCTTTAAAAACTTAAAATTTTCGAAATTTACATTTTTTTATAGATCAAAACCAAAAATTCATGTTTAAATTTGAGTTTGATGTTCATGATCTTCAAGATCACGATGAGTTTTATCAAGAACAATATTTGGATTCATGATCATAGTAGTGTTTGATCTCAAAATTTGACAAGTTTTCCAATTTTTGGTGTTATGGCCGAAACCTAGGTGAATTATTTGGTAAAAATTTTAATTTTTTGGGGTGCAAGTAAATAAAATTCGGCCGGCCTAGCATGGTGGATATATTTGTTACCATATTTTAATTTTATTAAAAGGAGACAATATATCTATAAATTGGAATGATAAGGAATGATTCACATTATATATTAAAATATATAAACTATCAATATATTTAGCTAAAATATAGGGATAAAGATATATTGATAGAATTTAGTTACTTAAAAGGATTAAGAAAAATACTATCAACATATATTTTAATCCCTAAAGATATATTTGACAACAATATATATATATATATATATTTCGGCATAATAATTAAACAACATATATAAATATTGTCAAGATTTTATCTAGAAGATGTAAATCAATTAACAATATAAACATATATATCCATAATTTCGGCCACAAATATATATATATATATATATCCATAATTTCGGCCACAAATATATATATATATATATATATATATATTTGTGGCCGAAATTATGGATATATATGTTTATATTGTTAATTGATTTACATCTTCTAGATAAAATCTTGACAATATTTATATATGTTGTTTAATTATTATGCCGAAATATATATATATATATATATATATATGCAATATTGGAAATTCTTTTAAATAATTAATATTTCTTGGTGGCTAAGTTAAGTTTTTAGTGGATTTTAAAACCCTACTTAGCCCACAAGATATGTTTCGGCCGAACCCTATGGGTTTAATGGGCCGGTCCAATTTGCAAAACCGGAACGGGTTAAACCAATCCGGATTTTTCTTAATCGAGTCGACCTAGTCAGGTCGGGTCAGACCAAAGTAACTAAGTGAATCTAAACCGAACCGGTTTCGAGTGATGAACCGAACCACAATCTTATTTTATTGAACCGTTTCGGACCAAACCGGATTTTTAAAATCAGACCGGATTTTAAATTGGACCGAACCAAATTTTAAAATTTTGCGTAAATTTTAAATATTCAATAAAAATAGGATGTCAGATTTTAAATCCAAAATGTTTTCAAACTTTAAAAGTTAACCTAAACAGTGCTCTTAGGGTTTACGCTTTAACACGTTTTCGAATAAAACCCTAATACCTGTTACGATTATGGGAATAGATATCGGATATGCATGTTTTTTGGGACTGGATTAAATTAGTGGGTTGAATTGCAATTGTTTACTTTCTGCAACATATATTAGAACTGTCGTCTTGATTTAGTCAAGCTAGCTGGATAAAAATTGCGAGCATTGGGCTCTGGGATTTAAATATATGGTATGCGCAATAGGATAGACATGCTATGCTGATTGAAATTTCCTAGAATCCATGTCTAGAAATTTCGCATGATTGATTGTAAGCATGAATTGCATGTCAGCCCCTAATATTTTCAAAACGTTTTTAAAACTGAAAATACCTGTCGCCAATTATGCATGATGTATGCGGAAGTTGCATGTTTTGACACGTATGCTAGAATGTTCATGAATGAAAGCATGTGGTAATTTACTTTAAGTAGAATTATGTATGCTAAGGAACATTAGATGCATGACGCGTAAGCATGTTGTTTTTGTTTGTTCGATGTTTATGTAACAGTTCAGGTTTACTACCAGAGAAGGGAAAAAATATTCTCAAAAAACTTCACATCTCGGATGATGAAAAAAATTATGAGTTTAAAATCATAAACTCTATAACCCTTCTGGGTGTCTGAGTATCCAAAAAACACACAAGGTATTCCTCTGGCAAGTAACTTGTCTGAAACTAACAAAACTTTAGCATAACACAAGCATCCAAAGGTTCTCAGGTGATATAACATATGTTTATGACTAAAAAGAACTTCAATAGGGGACTTTCCATCCAAAATTTTAGTAGGCGTTAAATTGATCAAATAGCAAGCAGTGAGAATACAATAGCCCTAAAATCTGTTAGGAATAGAAGCTTGAAGTTTCAGAACCCTAGCAACTTCCAAAATATGTATGTTTTCTCTCAACTCTCCCATTCTATTGGGGAGTATAAGGGAAACTACTCTGGTGGATAATGTCATGTTCTTTGAAAAAGGAACTGAGTTGCTCATTGATGAATTCACCACCATTATATTATCACTTCTAAAAATCTTGACAGTTTTATTAAATTGGGTTTGAATCATAGCAACAAAGTTTCTAATAATAAGAACAACATTATGCTTGAACTGAATCAAGAAAACTCAGGTAAGTATGGAATGATCATCAATTAGAGTAAGAAAAAATCTTTTATTATCATGAGTAGGGGTATGATAGGGTCCCCAAACATCAGAGTGAATGAGATCAAACATAGACTCAGCTTTAGAATCAGAATCAGGAAAATGTTGCCTAGTAATACGAGCCAACGGGCAAACAGTACAATCATGAACAACAAGACTTTTATTCCCAACATGTTTAAGAGAATCAACATATTGCATAGTCTGTAAAGAAGCATGACTAAAACGATGATGCCACAGTAAAATATCATCATTATTGGCAGTAGATAAAACCACATATATGCCTTTGGTGCTGCTGGTGGTGAGAAAATACAAGGGTTAAGAACCTATGAAAGGTCTGAACTATCACCCATGTTAACGGGAGAGGTCTGAAATTTAAAAAGTTAATAACGGAGGTCTGAAATTTCAGTTTTGTTGATAACAGCGGTCTCCGTTAGTTTTTTCCGTTAAAACTAACGGAAGTTGGTCACGTGCTTGGCATGTGACCGGAAATAAAAAAATTTCCAAAAATTCCCTTCTATCAAGTGTGCCCCTCACATGCTTGAAGTGAAAAGACCAAAATGCCCTTGAAGCCACCACGGCTCCACCAACCCAGCTCCGGCGACCACCAACCGTACTCCGGCGACCACCACCGTACTCCGGCGACCACCACCGTACTCCGGCGACCACCACCAAGGCTCCGATTGGGCTCCGATCGGAGCCAAAAAAGCTCTGATCGGAGCCAAAAAGCTCAGATCGGATTTTTTGGCTGAGGTAGTGGCCGGAGTCGGGTCGCCGGAGTCGAGGTGGTGGTGGCCGGAGTCAGGTGGCGGTGGCCGGAGTTCGGTGGTTTTAATTTGACTTTAGGGGTAAAATTGTCATTTCACATTTCCTTAAATAAGATATTAAATAAAACAAAATATTAAAGGGGGCAAAAATGTCATTTCACACAATTATGTTAAATTTAACCCTAAAAATGGACGGAAAACCTCAAATCAACAAAATTGAAATTTCAGACCTCCGTTATTAACTTTTTAAATTTCAGACCTCTCCCGTTAACATGGGTGATAGTTTAGACCTTTCATAGGTTCTTAACCCAAAATACAATCCAGAATCTTCACTGCCATTGCCCAAGACCCTCCCACTTGAGAGGTCCTGTAGTATAGCAGTTTTTTGTAAAAAAAAAAAAAAAAAAAAGAAGTTGCACTGCAGTTCAAGTCTTCAAAAAGTTTAGAAATGGAAATAAGACGACTATACTTGAACTCAGGTACATACAAAACATTTTTCAAATACTGACCATCATTGAATTTGAAATCCCCAATACCAGCAATATTAGAAAACACACCATTAGGCAACTTAAAATGGCAACTTTTAAATTCGGACAAGTTGGGACTTAATTTCAAAAAACCCACTCTCATGCCAGGCCCGACCCGGTAACCTTGTACGTGGAGCTAACATAGGGGACAAACCCAACACCGCCTATCGGAACAGGGCTCTGATACCACAACTTTGCCAGGATGATCCGGCGTATGCAAGTACAAACAATGAAACAGATGAATCTCCGAAGAGAGATTGAGATTCTACATACCTACGGTTGCTCCAACTCCCGAAGTCTCAATGAGTTCGTTGGTGCCATCCTGTGGATTGTTCGTCTCTTCCATCTCATTGAATCAAGAGTCAGGTAAGCAAGGTTGAATCTTCAGAAAAGAACCGTCCAAGATGCAGACTCCCTCCACGAATCGATTCGCAGAGAAAGATTGACGAAATCGATCTGAAATCGAAAAAGAACCTTTACGAACTGTGGAAACAAGATGAAGGAAACACGGCTTGGTGGAGGAAAAGGATGAAGGCGGAATCATGAACCAGATCGAGACTCGATGGAGATCAATCTTCATCGATGCTTTGATACCATGTCAAATTCGTGAAACCCTAACCCTAGAAATCAGAGAGCAAAAGAGAGGCTAGAGGACTTACGAATCATTTCAGAGTGTTCCTTCACTTGGACTCTGATCACCTTATATCCCTAAGAGAAACCTTGAGCTTTAGAAAAGCTCTAGGTTTTACCCCACAGTTTATATATCTGAAGTTACTCACCCCAAAGAAATAAAAACACAACCAATTAAGTCCTAACTATTACAAATGGGCCACGAAACACACGGGCCAGAAACAAAGAGGTCCACAATAAAACAAAAAATGAAATGGGCCAGCTTGGAAGCCCAACGGAGAAATCCAACACTTAGTAATTCCTTGTTTTTTTTTTGTTCCAAAGTAATTCCTTGTTATTATTATTAGAATTTCTTTGATTAGTAGCGTGCATTATTGCATTTTAGTAATTAATTAACATGTTCCTGAATTTGGAGATTTTGACAATTTTTTAGTTACATACACAGACTTTTGTTCTGATATTTTGGATAAATTGTAGCTAGCTGAATTTAATTGTATATAGTAGCAATATGTTAAATATATTTCATATAAATTTACTGTTTCGAGGTGACAAACATGAATGTTGCTTATTTGTCCTCCTCTATTTTTTTTTTTTGAAAATTATTTGTTAATTTTT
This sequence comes from Clarkia xantiana subsp. parviflora, assembly GCA_036873135.1. Classification (NCBI taxonomy): domain Eukaryota; kingdom Viridiplantae; phylum Streptophyta; class Magnoliopsida; order Myrtales; family Onagraceae; genus Clarkia; species Clarkia xantiana. Next base: position 38,042,142 of record JAPTYO010000004.1, read on the forward strand.
TGAGTAATGTATTATTTGGTAACTGAACTTTGCGAAAATTTACAATTTATTAGTTGAACTTAAAAAAAATCCAATTACCTGATAGCTTGATGTGCATGGCATGTCAACCAGCTCGCCTTTTGACGACAAAATAATTAGACGAGATTATCAAATTGCAACTTAACATAGTTCAATTAGTAATTTATCTAAACAAAATTTTAGTTAACAAAATGTCAATAGCCTCAAGTAGCCAGTACATATTATTTAATTTTATAATTATCCTAGAGACCAACAAAAAAAGGTGAAGAAGCTGCATGCACGAGGCATATATATATATATATATATATATATATATGATAATGCTGTTAAGCATTAATGCTAGCGTATGAATGATGCATGCATCAGGTTCAGGTGGAAGCAGTCATGAAAGCTTGTTAACTAGGTCCCTGAACTTTATGAACGCGTTGCTAGCTATATTTGATTTGCTATTATGAATTAATTTACCACCATGTCCAAAAAAAACTAATTTACCACTAAAATCTTATTGCTTCACCATATATATAGTATAGTACATTAAAATAGGAGATATATATCAAGGGCGCGGAATTTGTGTGAAGTTTTTGGTGCGATACTAAAAACGGCTATGAAGATGTATGAGAGTTTTAGAGTACGTAGCTAACTATATTTTTAAAAAGAAAAGAAAAGAAAAGAAAATTGAGCGAGGTCTCGCTGTTGACGTTCGTTGCCTTTTGTCAGTTAGTTAGTTGAGAGCTCGAGGAGTGGAGGTAGACTGAGCTGAGGAAATAGCTTCGGCTTTACTCCACAATTATTAATAACTAGGTGCTGATCCGCGCTACGCGCGGGACATTCAATAATATATTTTTTCAAAATGAAAATATATAATATAACGTACAACTAAATGAAGATAATTTCACGCGTAAACAAAATAAAGTAAGAAAAGTATAAGATTTTTTTAAATGTTTATTTTAGAATAAAAAATATCTACAACTTTTGTTAAATTAAATATATATAATTTAATGATTATGAATTTTCAAGAATTACGGTTAAGCACCACATTCGTAAAATCTAAATTTCAAGACAGTTAAATTTTAATTTTTTTTTAATTTTGGCAATCATTTTATTTAATTTAACGAAATTGCACTCTCGTAGTGTTATTACAATATGCATTTAAAAAGTTATAACCGAATTTAGACATCAAACTGACAAAAATGTCAACTCCTATTCGAACGGTCCAACTAACCGATTTAGAAAAAAACGAATATTGCTTACCACTTTGTCATTGTATTTTTTAAAAAATACATTAAATTATAATTACCATAATGTTTGTTTGATTTTATATTGCAAATATCACTACAAGAGATTGGGTCAAAGGCAACGTATAAAATGGATATTGTCAACGTATATAAACGTTGGCTTAATTTTGACGACGTTGATCACAACGCTTATTGAAGCGTAGCAATTGCTTGGTGTGGGGAAGATTGATGGCAACACTATTGTATACATTGAAAATATTAATAGATAGGTGACGCTTATTTACGTTGGCCAACTTATTTAATAGTTGACGTTTCTTTACGTTGGCTAAACTAAATAGAGACGCAACGCTTTTTTTATTGTGTTGTCATTGTTCATGTTCACTAGTAACGCTAGTAAACATTGACAAACTTAAATATATAGTCAACGTATAAATGCGTTGTTAATCTCAATTACATAATCAACATATTCAAGCATCGTTAAATTGAAAATGTAATGACATATATAAGTGTTGGCTTATTAACGTTGATCACACCATCGAAATCGTAATTCAAATTTGTATTAATAAAATTCACTAATATATCAAACTCCAATTATTTATTCATATAACAAAAAAAAGATTATTCCAAAGACAAATCAATAGCAAATAGTAGAGTTCGCTACGAATTATTGTTTTCACTAAGACTATTACTAAAAGCTTATTTATTCGGCGAGATCCTTTATTACTTGATACCAACACAAAGCAGGAGCTCAGATATTCCTTTTGTCATCTCTCTGCAATACAAAATACACATTTGAAATCATCAATCTTTAATTGTAAAAAAAAAACCATCACTCTTTATACTTATACCACAACATGAAGTTAATTCATAAACTCAACATATCAAAAGCTACCTAGCATAACCATGGAACAAAAAAATTAATCAATGAATGGTTCAGTCACCTTTTAAAATCTCTATGCATCAACTTTATTAATTATAATAACAACTTATAATCTATCAATTTACAGCAAAAAAAACAACTCATATAAGGAGAGATATAAACCAACTCTCTTCAATCACTACTGGAATCTTAAGTGGATCCATGAGCCTATTACTGTCACAAAGATCCAACATGGTAAGCATAGTAGCTATCCTACATGTATCACAGCACTAAAAGCACGTAGGACAAAGCATGGATGACTTTGATCTAGCTAGATCAGTTGTTGGTGAAGATTTTAACGTAAGGAGGGGCAAGATTATGATAATTAAGTAACTCTCTTTGAAGAGAAGAAATATGTTGAAAAAGACGATCGAAGTTATCGATTTGTGGAGCAAAAACTTACAGTTAAAGGTTGTAGCAGATGGACCAATTCCATAGATAGAGAGCATCCTCGCAACTGTACGGTCTACCGCATCTTGCATTTGTCCATTCACCTCTGCTACAACCTCATCTCTAACCTCCTCACGAATCGCAGCTCGATCTTCTGGTCCAATATTACCCCTCCTGTTTACTTGTAATTCAGCTTCAAGTTCAGCCCGCACTTCTGCTCTAATGCTGTCTCGCATTCCGGCAATCTGTTCCTCCATTTGTTTCAACTTGTCTTCAGCTTCTTTAGACATTCCAGAAGATGCGTGTACTTCAGTAAGATCTTTTTGAACAACCCCAAGTCCAAGTCCTCGCACCCGTCCATGTTTGTCTAAACCAACAATATCATCATAAACTTCATTTTGCAATGCCACATGATTCTCCACCCCTGTCTCCATATTAGCAACACGATCAGCAACTCTGTTTTCCCCTTCCTCCTGCATAATAATATAAATATAATCAACACACGTATCTGTTTCATAATTATCACAATGTAACATTCAGAAAAAAAACAACTTTTATACATACAATAATTTTTTGCGCAAACTCAGTAACAAATCTTCCATCCTTATGCTTATGTTGGAGTGCAAAAGCCTCTAATCGCGAAGGGGACCTATTATGTTCTTCATGCTGTAAATGTACATAGCAAACTGTAAAAAAATATGAAATTTTTCTTTATGCATAAAAGTTTATTAGTATTCAGTCAATCATCCCTTACGAATTTATCATTCAGTTCAGCAAAACTTCTTGAGCCAGCGGTGTGAGGGGTGTTCATACGCGAACGTGCATGCTTCCCTAAACGAGATGCTCTCTGGTGAAGTGATAAAAATCAGCTACACATATTCACAAAATTGGTAGATAATGAACGTATTAAATAATTTACATGTTTATGTTACCTTGCTTTTCTCACTAAACCAACTAAGGACCAGGTCTCTCCATTGAGCTTCAACAACTTTTTCTGGTTTCTTTCTAATAATCTCACCAATGGGTTGTCCCTCGACGAAAAATTGCTTCCTTAAGTTATGTTTGTGTCCTCTCCACTTACTTCCAATAGACTGATTTAAAAACCTTTCAACCCGATAGTTGTTTTCAGGGATTGTAAATTTTCCCTACCAAAACAATAAGGAATGATGTTAAGACTAACTAATTACAAATCATTAACGTTATAAAAAGATGCTTGGATATTTGAGTCAAAAGGTGAACATAAGAACCTTAACAATGTCTATGATAGCTTCCTTATTCACCACTTTTCTCCAGTCATGATAATGCAGAGGACATAAGTTCCCTTTCCGTGCAACACTTCCAAGGAAATCAGCCAAGATATGACGTGCTGGTCCAACAGCTTGTCCATACTTATTAAATTTAACTTCAATTCTGAACCCCTCTTCTAAAGACCATACGTCTGCAGCATGCGAAGGCCCCCGTTTCTTTCGCACTCTCACTGCATTGGCTACAAAAGAATCAATCACGTGATAAATTATTCAATGAAATTCATTGAGTTTGTAAGACAAACCTGGTTGCTCAACTTCAACTTCATCTTCAGCAACAATCGTTGTTTCAGTATGCTCAGGAGGCACTCTTGTCGTAGGAGTGGTGATTCCCACCCTTCTAAGCCTTCTTGTTCTACTTGTAGTCACCATTGCTTTTAAGCTTTCAGCTTTAGTCAATATTACAATAAGTACAAGATGTACATAATAATAATATTATCAGAAACTCAAGTTGCAGCTATAACATGTAACATATATCAACGCAATGAAATAAAAATTGTAAGTCACTATATCAAGCTAACATGAATAGAAAATTCAAGCACAGTGCAATTATTCATCATCTACTCTAAGCAGACTAGTATAACCATCTAAATCTACACATAAATTAATAGAGGGGGCCAAACACTGGGTATATGTTTCTTCATCATCAATTTCAGCTTGCAATGATCCACCCATGTCATAGATAACTCTTGGCTTTGTCATAACAACATGTTGCCATCCTTTGCTCTTAGGATCATCTACATAAAAAACTTGTCTCGCCTGAGATGAGAATATGTAGGGATCGTCCTTGAGTGATATTCCAGTGTGTATCAACTTAGAGAAATTCACAAGAGTGAACCCGTTATCGTCCATCTTTAATCCTCTTGGAGAATTAACGTCAACCCAATCACATCGGAATAAAATGACTTTAAATACTCCATAGTAGTTAAGCTCAATTATCTGTTTCAGAATCCCATAGTAGCTTGTACCATCAACTTCCACCATAACTCCACTATTCTGTGTCTTTCTCATGGCCTCACGACTCTTAGTGTGAAATCGAAATCCATTAATAATAAAACCATCAAAACTTTGAATGACTTCATTAGGCCCTCGAGCAAGTGCGACGATCTCGGGAGACACTTTTTGAGCTATCATTTTAGGAACCTAATACAAAATATTTTAAGGCTTAGAAAATATATGACTATCAGTTAGTATATAATTTTGATCACTAAATGTACCTGTCTTAGAAGCCACCCAGGAAACTTTTCAATAAGCCATTTGTTCTCAAGTAATTGAGTGGATTGTACACGATGGGTAGTTCTCATTGAATTCAAAAATTCTCTGCATTCCATGTAGTAAACATGAAAAATATATCTTATTTTGTGTATAAATCGGATTAATGTATTAGTTCATATCTATATATATACATTATTATATTTATATATTTAAAAAAGTACATACCTTCGATAGTTGTTTAGCTTATCACTATGCACGAGCACATAACGATGGGCCTGGTCAAGGGATTTTCCATCTAGAATCTCAGTTCTAATAGTTCCAAGTGCACGACCACCAGAGGAAAACAAATGATTATCATCTCGGGGTTGTTCATAATTTCTCTCCGGTTGACACATACTTGCCTCTATAGCTGGAATATGTACTGAGCAAAAGGTAACATTCTCCAACGTTATATACCCTTCGGCAATTGATCCTTCAGGGCGTGCTCGGTTACGTACAAGTGATTTAAGATCAACTAGAAATCTAACAACATAAAAATGGTTTAATATATGACCAATATAACAATAAATTAATAAATCCAAATTCAAGTATAGTATGAACTAACCGTTCCATAAAATACATCCATCGATATTGTACTGGACCTCCCAATTTCGCCTCCAATGGTAAATGAATGATCAGGTGGACCATTATTGTGAAGAAGCTTGGTGGAAATATCTTCTCCATCTTGCATAGAGTGAGTGCGATTTCATCTTGTAATTGATCCAACTGATTTGGATCAAGTACTTTTGAGCATAACTTCTTGAAGAATGTGGACAACTCGGAAATAATAGAAATTAAAGCCTTGCTCGCGACACCTCTTAAGGAAATAGGAAGTATATCTTGCATCATGATATGACCGTCATGGCTTTTAAGATTCATCAATTTCCTCTCTCTCAAGTTGACGCATCTTGCTATATTTGATGAATAACCATCTGGAACCTTCATGTTCTTTAAAACATGTAAAAACATGTCCTTCTCCCTTGAGGATAAAGTGTAGCAAGCTGGTGGAAAATCATTTGGACGGTCCTTGTAAGGATGAAGCTCGGGTCTAATACCCATATCTTCCAAATCACGGCGTGCTTGAATATTGTCTTTACTCTTCTTATCAAGATTCAGTAAAGTGCCAATTAAATTATCAAATACATTTTTTTCTATATGCATTACATCTAGATTATGACGAAGGAGATTATGCTTCCAATAAGGCAAGTCGAAAAAGATGCTCATTTTCTTCCATACTTGGATGTGACCATGAGCGATTGTATCCTCAGCTTCATTTGCATGCTCCATTTCATCAATGTTATCTTGATCTTCCACTAAATCACCCAACTCCAAACCCGCCAAATCATCAGCATCTTCCTCTTCTAATCCTCCTCTTGTGGATATGGAAGTAGAGATTCTCTTCTTTCTTTTTGAAGTTTTTTTAACTTTACCATATGTAAAGCAAGTTCCTTCAACTTGACTTAGAACTTCAACCCCGGATGGTGGAATGGGGGGAGTACTAAGCTCATTGGTATTATCAAATTGGTCAGCCTGAAATCTAAACTCATGGTTGATATCCAACCACCGACGATGACCCAAGTAACTAAACTTTTTACCGTGCTTGAGCCAGCGGGAATTGGTTGATGTCATACAACTTGGACAAGCTATACGACCTTTAGTACTCCAACCAGATAAATTTGCATAGGCTGGAAAATCATTGACCGTCCATAACAGACATGCCCGTAGGTTGAAGTTTTGACCAATTGAAGCATCAAACGCATCTACACCTTCCCATAACTGTTTCAACTCGTCAATTAACGGCTGCAAATACACATCAATATCATTCCCAGGTCCTTTTTCACCGGGAATAACCATTGATAAAATTAGAGAAGTCTTTTTCATACAAACCCACGGTTCCATATTATAAGGAACCAGCACAACAGGCCATGTGCTATATGTTGTGCTCATTGTCCTAAATGGATTAAATCCATCACTAGCTAGGCCTAATCTTACATTACGGGGATCAATAGCAAAATCAGGATATCGTTCATCAAATTCTTTCCATGCCTTTGCATCAGCAGGATGTCGTAGTAATCCATCTTTAGTGCGTCCGGTATCATGCCATCTCATAGAGGAAGCTGTCCTAGATGGCCTGAACAAACGCTTCAATCTTGGAATCAATGGAAAATAACGCAAAACCTTTGCAGGCTTCTTTGGTCTTGTAGTGGTTTGATCATCAAGAAATGGATCATCGTTGTTTCCTTCTTTGGTCGATTCCCATCTAGAAGTCCCGCATGTCCGACAAGATTCTTCAAGTTTAGAGTCGCCCCAATATAATGTGCAGTCATTAGGACAAGCATGAATCTTTTCATAGCCAAGATTTAATCTCTTGACTATTTTTTTCGCATCACTATAAGATGAGGGTAGTGTTGCACATTGAGGAAAGGCTTCTTTAATCAAATCAAGCATTAATGTTATTAGCTTAGAAGTTGAGCCTCCAGCAAGTACTTTAATGTGGTAAATTCGTAGAACAAACATCATAGTGGTGAAGTTCGTACAACCAGGGAATAAAGGCTCGTCATCCTCTCCTAGCATATCTCTAAACGCATCTGCGGACTGATGGTCATCATCACAGTTACTCGGTTGTACATGTTCTGTTTCTACGTTAGCTATATCCTCGATATTGAAATCATCATGGCATCTTTCATTCAATTATGAGGATTTGTTGGCATAACTTGAAGCACAATTCTCATGTTGCTCTTGCGCTCTATTATTAATAATAGACTCGAGATTAGAACCACCACCTAAGCTATGACTTTCTACATATTGTTTCTCTCCATGTAAAATCCAAGTTTGATATCCATATCCCTCCATAAAGCCATCACATGTAAGATGTTCTCTAACAGATTTGGGATCAATGACATATCTATTTAGGCAAAACTTGCATGGACAATACATTTTTCCATCTGTTGGGGCATACTTTAGGCTAAATTCAATGAATACTTGTAAACCGTTCTGGTAATCAGAACTTGACCTTGGAGAAAATACCCAACTTTTGTCCATTCCTATAGAAATATGGTTACTTTTAGTTCAAATTACTTTCAACTAAAACATTTAAGTTACACAATATTCACATAATTATTGAGAAATTTAAGCATCAAACAAATACAACACATACGATAAGATTAGAAAAAAAGCTCATTGATGGGTTCATATTACTGTCCTAATTTAGCAAAGAACTAGTCTGGAAACACAATTTCAATTAAGAAAACATAGCTTACCTGGTATACACCTGATGGGATAAAAGAAGACTGGACGCAGAGAAGTGTATCTGGAGCAGCCGAGATAGCAAAAGTCACCAACAGAAAATAGACCTAATCAATATAAAATATATATCAGATTAACTTTGCAATTCCAGAGTAACCAGTCTGACGCTCATGCACTTTACTTCAAAGTAAGAAGAGGACTCACCGATTACTGCCGTTGATTTCCATCACCCTCACCACTGACAGCTCCTATGAATTATATATATGACAATCCTAATTAAGACACGCTCATTCACATCAATTTCTTCTTTTTGGCGCCCAAATTCCATCGAGCGCGCGAGATGAGAGCTTAATTGGAAATACATGGTGCAAATTTGTGGAACCGTAAAAGGAATTAACTTTCCAAAAATTGGAAACCTAATATGCAGAGGAGAAGAAGGAAATCCTTGTGCTCGACGTCTTTGGAATAAACGATGGGAAATTGATTCTATTTCCAAACGTCTATAGCATGTGTTGGGCCTAAATGTCTCCAGCTAGATTTAGTTACGTTAGTTTGACTATGTGTTGGCCCAATACTTCCAAATTCTAAAGTGGGCCACACATGTACAAACATTGTGATTTAAACGTTGGCTAAGCTCCAATTTGTTGTAGTGTATATACGTTTTTTTTCTTCTAACAATTATATAGGTTTTGTTGAGTTTTAATGTCGATGTGGAGGAAGTTGATTGGAGGAAGAGGCTTATGTGGAAGCTTTATAGAGTTTCATTTATTCTTTTAGAGAAGACACGTGGCAGCAAAGAGAGTAGTAAAAATGATGACATGGCAGTATAAGAATACTCTACTCTCTTTCCTCCTCCCTTGATAGATTAATCATGCGACTTCCATCTTCTAAATAAATGCACGGACCTCATGATAAAGACCCTTTGACTTATTTACCCTCCACTAGTAGTGGAGACGATGCGAATACTAAAATGTGTTGGAGAGGTTAAAATTGTCCATTTTACAATGTTCGCTGCACGACACGTGCATCTCTTAAGTTTCTTCTGGAGCCGCTAAAAAACCAGTCAAATTAAAGGTGCTCCGCACGGGTTCATTATTATCTTTACTAATTTTATATTATTTATATATTAGGGTTAAGAACAATATGGGCCTGAATGTTTGCCCATGTTGCCAAAATGAGTCTAAATTGAAAAAACGTATAATTATGGGTCTGAATTTTGAGTTTTGTTGATAATCGAGTTTCCATCCAAATTTGCTGTTAAATGTAACAGAAATACGTGAAATGACAAAATTACCCTTGTAAACACCTAATTTTGGACAACGCGCGACGCGTGACATGTGGCGTGCTAAATGAGGAAATGTCTAAATATGACAAGTCGAGAAGCTTCCAAGAATGCTCTAGTTCAAAACTAGGATAGTTTATATATTTAATGCAGTGTATATTTTCTGAATATTTGTATTAAGTATTTAGAATATTTAGAGTATATTAGGAGAATAAATCAATATGATTTACTGCTTAGATTAGACTAGCCTAGACACTATATATAGTGGTCTATGTTTACATCGTAAAGGGGGTGGCATCGACGGAAGAAAAAAACAACACAGAGAAAAGATGAAGAAATAAAGATTCTTGTTTGGTTTGGTTTCATTTGGTTTCGTATAACATTATTATTATTATAATTGAGTCTTCTTCCTCAATTCATGTACAGAGTTCCTTATCATCTGCAAGCCCCCCATCGTGCCCAGCAAGGTCCGAGCGATCCATCATCCCCGTTCTGCTCGTCGATTTCAACAATCGGCCCATTCGCTCCAGTTCACCGGTGTCCAACCCAGCAGCCACCTATTGCTCCAGCTCCACCTCTGTTCATATGTGGCGCTCAAATATGTGACACCACCATCACCATTGGAAGCCAGCAAGAATCATCGCAGTAGAAGAACGTGGAATTATCTTTACGGAAGGTTAGTGGAGAAACCTGCAACACTTAATTAAAGGTTCATACATATTCATGCTTCTGTTTGGTGGTATATAACATGCATGAATTGGATTTAATTAAAAGGTTCTTCCCTATGTTACTTATCCCTATGTTTGCTATGTTACATAACCCTAAACTCTAATTCTAAAAACCAAACTTAAGCAACCCATGATTGTCGTAATCCTAATTAGAGCAGTACTCAATTCTATAGCTTCATGTTTATCTTATTTTAGATTTATTTTAATCTTCCATGTATTTTTAGGTCATACTGTACTAGATAATTTAGAATATGATTTTATGGTAAGATAATTAGAAATAGATATTGACGTAGCAAATAAAGTGAATTGAGTACCGAAAGGGTGTAATTAAAGATCTATATTTTTAATTCGTAATAGAATCCCCGAACTTGAATTTCTGATCGTAGACCGATTTAATACCTAGGTGTTTAATTCGTTATTCACTTAGGTAATTTAGGATTCTAGTTAGCCTTTATTAACTAGTGACGACTCTTTTCAAAATCCACGTTTTTCAAAACGTAATTCGCCGTAGGTCGGATTTTTAGGGTCTGACAATTTGGCGACTCTGCTGGGGAAGATTTAGAGGGTTCGGGCTCAGTATGTTCACTTTTTGCCATGTTAGAATTTTGTAATTTTTATTTTTATTTCACAGATCTAACTTGTTTTTTTTGTGATTTCAGGTGTGGAGTTAAGTTTTTATTATGACTAACTATTTTTCTTTATTATGTATGTATTATTTAAATTTGCACACACCCACTTTAGTGTAATCTCCAAAACGCCAAAAACCCAGGGCGACTAGGAACCCCGGAGGTTTAGTACGGTACGACCGGAGCGGCTGGGCCGCCGGTACGGCTCGGAAAAATTCTACTCGCTTGTGAAGGTCTTATGATCCCTATGATGGGGTGAGGAAACCGCCTTGTCGGGAACCTGTCAGTGGAACCTACCTTGTAGAGCAAAGCCACACATTTTTTACCCCCCTAACATGATCTGTTTTTTTGTTGTAAATGTTATCGTGCATTCGTCTCATTGCATTTTTTTTTAAAGAACAAAAAAAAAACTTTTTCAGCTAAGTAGTTAGTCATTTAGAAATTTTATTTACGAACATGCATTTTGTATGCATTGTTTTTTTTTTTAAAAAAAAAAAAACCTCTTACCTGAATTTTTTTTTTAATTTCAAACTTGTGTTTCATACGCATTATTTTTTTTTTAAAAAATCTTCAGGTAAGTTGTGATTTTTGTTAGCGCGTCGCACATAAAAAAAAACATTTTTGGAAATTTTAATTCCCCTTTAGCTATTAGAGCTTCTAATTTCGAACGTGCATTCCACATGCATCATTTCAAAAACTTTTTACCTGAATTGTTTTATTTTAAATAATGCATCCAGTATGCATTAATTTAAAAAAACTTTTTAGATAAATAGTAAGCTCTCTTAGTTTTAGGGCTCTTTGTTGAAAAACCTTTTACCTGAAATTTTTAATCAAAAAACGTGCATATCATACACATTATTTTTCGGAAAAACCTTTCAGGCAAATTGTAATTTTTCTTAGTTGTAGAACTTTCATTTTTAAGTTTGCATCTTGTACTTATTTTTTTTTTTTGTGCATCTCATATGCATTTTTTTTTTTAAAAAAAATTCACTTGTTTTTTTTTAATTTTGAGCAACTAGGATGCATTGATTTTTTTTTCCTCATAAAAAAAAAAACAAAAAAATTCAGGTAACTTGTAAGTTTTCTCAACTGTACAACTTTCACCTCATGTACATCTCATAGGCATTGTTTTAGGAAAAACGATTCTTTTTTTTTAGATTGTAAATCTTCTCTTAGTTGTTGAGCTTCTAATTCCAAACATGCATTGCATTTGCATTTGTTTTTAAAAAAATTCACCTGGATTTTTCATTTTGTACAAACACTCCATATGTGTCATTCAGGTAAACCGGTTGTAAGTCGTAAGTTTCTTAGCAGTAGAACTTTAACTTTCGAGCATGCATGAGCATTTAAAAAAAAAAATCAAAGTGTCATTCGTTTTTATCCAAGGTGTATTGCACTTTTTCAGCAAGATCGTCTCAACCTTTGCATGAGCTAGCGTTTTGAAAAAGAGATTTGATTCTGATTTTGATTTTTTTGAAAAAACAGTTTAAATGTTTAGTTGAGTGTGACTATTCGAGCTTAAACAAAGGACGAGAAAATCCTTTTGAAAAAAACTTCATTTTGAACATCTACGTGCGTTCGAGCCAGATAGTACACTCAGCGAACTCATTAAACTCCAAACTAGTGCAAAACACCTTAGATCATAAATTTTGATTCTTTCTGAAATGTAATCAAAATTATGAAATGAATGACATTAGAAGTTTTCCGAAAACTCATGCATGACTCATTTGATTCTTTATGCTAATTTTCATGTCTGGTCTTCTCAGGTACTATTGGATAAGGCATCCGGTACATATAAGTTCTGTCGACCAAATGAGGCAGCCAAAAAAACATGCAGTCATCCAGTTGCACGAAGAACAAATTGCACACTCAGGATATCCAACGCTCAGGTACGATGAATTGTACTTGATTTTTCCTTGAGATTTGAGTGTCCCTACTCTTTTTGCAGATCAGACGACCACTTCGACGAGGTTGCAACCACGTGAAATGTGACTGCTCCAAAGAACTTACATGTCAAAATTCCACCTACCATATGTGGAATTCATAAGCATCCACAAACCAAGCCGTACATCCGTTTTACGGTGAGGTTTAAGCCGGTCAGTGGTAACCAAGGGGCATCTCACGTTAAGATCAGACATGTCCGAAGATGGAAAATATCAAAAGATCATCAAGCGTCCCCAGAAGATTAATGTGCCGATCAATGATCGTTTGAGATGTCAAGCAAATGAAGCATTATTGTTTGTGCCTTCCGTCAGAGGTTCAGGGGCATTTACTTTCCGGCAGGTGTTCATATACAAGTTGTGATTTCTAGATGGAGCAGGAAAATCAGGACATGCAATAGATCCATTCACATATGGAGCAAATTTCCATTAAAGATGTCAGGCACCCAGGTAAGAGAAGTCGTGATCAATTTTCTCTCCGAATTTTTTTTTTCCTTACTCATTGTGCAGCTCGGATAATCATCCAAATCAAAGCCCCTGAAGAGCACATCTCGTGCGCGGCCCTTTGCTCGCCGCAAGCTGTCGAATTTATCCCAGATACCTCATGCGATATCTATGCCCAAATTTACCATTTGCGGACTACTGTGCCAAACTCAACACCATCCATGTGTGTTCATTGGCCATGCCATTCATCCTGCATGCGACGAGCCTAACCCGATAGGTGCTAGCCATGGGGCATCCCTAGACGAGATTGAGCAATAGCCGGGGCACTTGAGAAGCCAAGATTAGAAATCACTGTCTACGTCATCCATTGGTTGTAAGGTCCATCCAGGGCGTCGACACGATCAACCTATTTTGACTCAATCAGGTGAGTCCTTCTCTAGAAGATGTTTTGAATTAGAAATTTCAGATTTGCCACTAGGGGCACGTACATAATTTTTGTTGATTATTTTCCCTAAATTTTCGTTTAAAAAAAAAAGCAAAAAAAAAAAAAAAAGGAGATTCTATGGATAAAGGATCTAATTGATAGAGAAAGCTGGCAAAAAAAAAAAAGCAAAAGCAAAAAATTTTAGGGTCACAGCCGCCCTTTAATTGGCTACCGATAAAAATAAAGAGAGTGCTCATGCATATTTTGTGAGATCAGGGTCACAGTTGTCCCTAAATCAACTACAGATAAAAAAGGTCACAGTCGTCCCTAAAACGACTACAAAGAAAGGGCCACAGCCACCCTTCAAATGGCTACAGATAAAGAGCGCTCCTGCAACATCAAAAGCGGGAAATAGGTGAAAGGGCCACGGCCACCCTCCAAACGGCTACAAATATAAGAGTGACCCCGCGAACCCTGTGAGGGCGGGAGAATAAGGGTCACAGCCACCCTTAAAATGGCTACACAAAAAGAGTGATCTCGCGAAACCGGTGAGGGCGGGAAAATAAAAGAAAGGGTCACAGTCGTCCCTCAAACGGCTACAGTCAAAAGAGCGATTCTGAAACATCGATGGCGGATATTAAGTGAAAGGGCCAGAACCACCCTCAAAATGGTTACATACAAAGAGTGTTTCCCGGATCAGAGACGAGGAATGAAGGGCCACAGCCACCCTCCAAATGGCTACAATCAAAAGAGTTCCCGCAACATTGAAGACGGTGAGGAAAAGGTCACAGTTACCCTCCAAATGGCTACAAATATTCCCGCATCGAGGCGGAAAATGAAGTACGGGTCACAGCCACCGTTTAATTGGCTACCAAATAAAGAGTGCTTCCGCTAGGTTGAAAACCCGAAAGGGCGGCCTAGGCAAAATCAGGAAATGAGAGGCATGGTTGCAAGTTCAGAAATTGCAATCATGGCAAAAGGAGAGAAAATAAAAAACCGAGGGGCACGGTCGAAAATCTCTCAATCGGCCGTGGCAAAAGGAAAGAAAATGAGAGATTTAAAAAAAAAAAAAAGATGAAGAAGAAAAAAGAAAAAAGAGAAAGATCCCGCTAGGTTGTCGCACAATGCACAATTTAGGCAAAAATTAGGGACAAACATTCATACGCAAGCAGCGTCTTCCAGAGTCAACTTCACGGCAAGCGAGACGGTTACAGTCTGCTCTCGCAGGTCGCATTCCAAGGATGAGTAGGACTGTTACAGTCTGTTCCTACGAGTCAACTTCAGGGTAAGCGGGACGGTTGGAGTCTGTTCTCGCAAGTCACCATTCAAGGATGAGTAGGACTGTTACAGTCTGTTCCTACAAGTCACAACCGATAATCAGGATTTGATGTTTTCCAGCTTCCTGAGAGTCAACCCCGACGAACGAAGCCTTAGTATTCAGCCTTCGCAAGTCACGCCACTAGAGGCACTTCTCCAACGGACGCCACTAGAGGCTCTTCTCCGACATACGCCGCTAGAGGCATCGCCAAAGGGTTTCCGGTACAGTCTGACGTAGAGGTCTTCTATTACCACTCGCCACTAGAGGCATCACCAAAGGGTCTCCGGTACGGTCTGACGTAGAGGTCTTCCGCCACCAGAGATATCACCAGAGGTTTCCCGGTACGGTCTGACGTAGAGGTCTTCCGTTACCACTCGCCACTAGAGGCATCACCAAAGGGTCTCCGGTACGGTCTGACGTAGAGGTCTTCCGCCACCAGAGATATCACCAGAGGTTTTCCGGTACGGTCTGACGTAGAGGTCTTCCGTTACCACTCGCCACTAGAGGCATCGCCAAAGGGTCTCCGGTACGGTCTGACGTAGAGGTCTGCCGCCACCAGAGATATCACCAGAGGTTTTCCGGTACGGTCTGACGTAGAGGTCTTCCGTTACCACTCGCCACTAGAGGCATCACCAAAGGTTCTCCGGTACGGTCTGACGTAGAGGTCTTTCGCCACCAGAGATATCACCAGAGGTTTTCCGATACGGTCTGACGTAGAGGTTTTTCCGTTACCACTCGCCACTAGAGGCGTCACCAGAGGTTGTTGGTACTATTTGACGTAGAGGTCTTCTGTTACCAATCATCACTAAAGGTTTTACTTTATTGCAAGCCACTGGAGGCTTTTCCTTGTCGCTCGCCACTGGAGGCAACGTCGATTGATGTTTTACTTTACTGCACGCCACTGGAGGCTTTACTTTTCCGCACGCCACTGGAGGCTTTACTTTTTCGCACGCCACTGGAGGCACTGCCAACAGGGGCACCGCCGATAGAGGCTCTACTTTTTTTGCACTTTCCGAAATAAGCCAGGAGTTTCCTTGAAGATTCGAAGACTCAAAAGATAGACAGACTTCTCATCCAAAATTCGGTGTTTCCTTGTCTTTGGACGAATCCCCTCGAACATGTTCTACGAGAATCCGCCCAAAGAGGGGCAAACTGTAAACACCTAATTTTGGACAACGCGCG
Source organism: Clarkia xantiana subsp. parviflora (assembly GCA_036873135.1). Taxonomy (NCBI): domain Eukaryota; kingdom Viridiplantae; phylum Streptophyta; class Magnoliopsida; order Myrtales; family Onagraceae; genus Clarkia; species Clarkia xantiana. The sequence continues at coordinate 38,058,452 of JAPTYO010000004.1, forward strand.
ACGCGTGACATGTGGCGTGCTAAATGAGGAAATGTCTAAATATGACAAGTCGAGAAGCTTCCAAGAATGCTCTAGTGCAAAACTAGGATAGTTTATATATTTAATGCAGTGTATATTTTCTGAATATTTGTATTAAGTATTTAGAATATTTAGAATATATTAGGAGAATAAATCAATATGATTTACTGCTTAGATTAGACTAGCCTAGACACTATATATAGTGGTCTATGTTTACATCGTAAAGGGGGTGGCATCGACGGAAGAAAAAAACAACACAGAGAAAAGATGAAGAAATAAAGATTCTTGTTTGGTTTGGTTTCATTTGGTTTCGTATAACATTATTATTATTATAATTGAGTCTTCTTCCTCAATTCATGTACAGAGTTCCTTATCATCTGCAAGCCCCCCATCGTGCCCAGCAAGGTCCGAGCGATCCATCATCCCCGTTCTGCTCGTCGATTTCAACAATCGGCCCATTCGCTCCAGTTCACCGGTGTCCAACCCAGCAGCCACCTATTGCTCCAGCTCCACCTCTGTTCATATGTGGCGCTCAAATATGTGACACCACCATCACCATTGGAAGCCAGCAAGAATCATCGCAGTAGAAGAACGTGGAATTATCTTTACGGAAGGTTAGTGGAGAAACCTGCAACACTTAATTAAAGGTTCATACATATTCATGCTTCTGTTTGGTGGTATATAACATGCATGAATTGGATTTAATTAAAAGGTTCTTCCCTATGTTACTTATCCCTATGTTTGCTATGTTACATAACCCTAAACTCTAATTCTAAAAACCAAACTTAAGCAACCCATGATTGTCGTAATCCTAATTAGAGCAGTACTCAATTCTATAGCTTCATGTTTATCTTATTTTAGATTTATTTTAATCTTCCATGTATTTTTAGGTCATACTGTACTAGATAATTTAGAATATGATTTTATGGTAAGATAATTAGAAATAGATATTGACGTAGCAAATAAAGTGAATTGAGTACCGAAAGGGCGTAATTAAAGATCTATATTTTTAATTCGTAATAGAACCCCCGAACTTGAATTTCTGATCGTAGACCGATTTAATACCTAGGTTTTTAATTCGTTATTCACTTAGGTAATTTAGGATTCTAGTTAGCCTTTATTAACTAGTGGCGACTCTTTTCAAAATCCACGTTTTCAAAACGTAATTCGCCATAGGTCGGATTTTTAGGTCTGACAACCCTTTTGCAATTATTATACAATTTATCAGTTTAATTAATGAAATGTGAAATGTCTAAAATACCCCTGCATACTAATTATGCCCTAAGGCCACCACGGCCACCGCCACCGACCACCACCCTAGCTCCGGCGACCACCACTCCAGCTCCGGCGACCACCACCCCAGCTCCGGCGACCCAAAAAGCTCCGATCGGAGCTTTGTGGCCCCGATTCGGAGCTTTTTTGGTCGCCGGAGATGGGTGGTGGTCGCCGGAGCCGGGTGGTGGTGGTCGCCGGAGCCGGGTGGTGGTGGTCGCCGGAGCTGTGGTGGCTTAAAGGATATTTTCGTCTTTTTAGGTCAAACATGTGAGGGACACACTCAGGTCAAAGGGCATTTTCGAGTTTTCAAATTATTTTCCGTCACTTTTAACAGAAAAAATAGACGGAGACCTCACTTATACACAAAACTCAAAATTCAAGCCCTTAATAATACGTTTTTTCAATTCAGACCCCTTTTGGCAACATGGGCAAACATTCAGGCCCCTATTGTGTTTACAAGGAAATGTAATATTACTATATTACACTATTCCTAAATTACATAGTTTCCCTTTTTGCTATTTCCTAATCTGTGTTTTATTCCTTTCTGACACTCCCCCTCAAGTTGAGTAGTGGGATTCCCGATGCTCAACTTGTCCAGAATGTTTCTGAAGACCTTTCCGTTTACAGACTTCGTTAGGATATCAGCTAGTTGATCTTCAGACCGTACGAATGGTAGTTCTACCACTCTGTTTACTATATTATCCTTGGCGAAGTGTTTGTTTATCTCCACATGCTTCATATTGTCATGTTGCACTGGATTCTCGGAGATGCGAATAGCTGCTTTATTATCGCACATGATCTTGGTTGGAACCGATGGAGGGAACCCGATTTCCGTGAGCAACTTTCGCAGCCACAATACTTCTTTGATCCCTTGTACTATTGCTCGATATTCTGCCTCTGCACTAGACAGTGAAACTGCTTTTTGTTTTTACTTCTCCAAGTGACTAGGTTTCCTCCTACTAAGGTGAAGTATCCATAAGTTGATCTTCGATCCACAAGGTATCCCGCCCAATCCTCATCGGTGTATCCTTGTACCTCTAAGTGCCCATTCGTCTTGAACAGCACCCCATCACCCGTTGTCCCCTTCAAGTACCGTACGATTCGTCGTGCTGCCTCCATGTGATCTACTTGAGGCTGATGCATAAACTGGCTTACTATCCCTACTGCATATGCAATGTCTGGACGTGTATGTGATAGGTAGATAAGGTATTGCTCCTTGTCTGCCAATTCTGTCCCTTCCACAATCCGGAGTTTATGATTTACTACAATCGGTATATCAACCGGTTTGCAGTCAATCATCCCTGTTTATGCCAGCAAATCCAAAACATACTTCTTTTGGCATATGAAAATTCCACGTTCTGACCGTAGCACTTCGATTCCGAGAAAATACTTCAGTATCCCTAGATCCTTCATCTCAAACTCTTTGAACAAATTTCCCCTCAGCCTCTGTATTTCTTCTACATCGTTCCCTGTAATGGTCATATCATCAACATATATAATCAAACAAGTTACGAAATTTTGTCGTCGCTTGAGAAACAGAGTATGGTCGGAATTGCTCTGTTTATATTCATATCCTTTCATGGCTGAAGTAAACCTGCCAAACCAAGTCCGGGTTGACTGTTTGAGGCCATATAGAGTTTTCTTCAGTCGACATACTTTCCCTGTCCTGAACTTTCCTGTGTACCCAGGAGGAACCTCCATATAAACCTCTTCTTTTAATTTCCCGTGTAGGAAAGCATTCTTCACATCAAACTGATGAAGCGGCCACCCCTCATTTGCTGCTATTGAGAATAACACCCTGATTGTATGAATTTTGGCTACTGGAGAGAACGTCTCTGAGTAGTCAACGCCATATGTCTGGGTGTAACCTTTTGCCACTAGTCGAGCCTTATATCGCTCAATAGTTCCATCAGGTTTGTGTTTTATTGTAAACACCCAACGACACCCAACCGGCCTCTTCCCAGGTGGTAGGGCACACATCTCCCATGTACCACTCTTTACTAGAGCCTTCATCTCCATCTCCATTGCATCTATCCATTTTTCTGACTCCATAGCCTGTTGTACTGTGGTCGGAATTGCTCGGAACACAGTGACGAGGTAAAAGCCTTGGCCTCATCAGATAATCTCCCCCTGGCTATGTTAGCTATAGGATATCTTGACCCCCGACTTTCCTTCTCTGGAGAGTACCGTTTGGGTGGAACTCCCCTATTTGCCCTCGGAGGTAGTACATATCCTTTTATAGTCTCCTCCTGGATTGGTTCCGTGGATTGTTCTTCGACTGTTTCACGATGATTAGAGGAAACGAAAGGACTTTCAGGGCGTTCAGAGTTACTTACCTCGGGCACCAGGTTGGGAGGAATCTCTTCTGTGACATTGGGTTCTGCGGGTTGTATTGGAGTGGCTTTGGTACTGTGATCTTCTTCTCCTATAACTACCTCGGAAGATGGTACCCAGCTCAGCCAACTCAGTGTGTCTAAATGTGGTGTCCCCTTCTGACCACCAGATTGGCTGTGATAAAAATACTCGGTCTCAAGGAAGGTACAGTTCATGGTGGTGACTATATGACAGTTTCGGGGATTGTAGCACCTGTATCCCTTTTGATTGACACCGTACCCCACAAAGACACATTTTCAGCACATGGATCAAACTTATTACGATGGATTTTGGGAACGTGGACAAAGACAGAGCAATCAAATATTCTTGGTTGTAGAGTAAGGATCGGAGGTATAGGGGTGAAATCGGACAATGTTTGTAATGGGGTTTTGAGTTGGAGGAATTTTGTGGGAAGTCTGTTCAAAAGATATGTAGCAGTAGCAAGAGCTTCTGGCCAAAAGGACTTTGGGACTCGAGACTCAAGTAAGAGAGCTTGCGTCATCTCTAAAAGAATCCGGTTTTTTCTTTCAGCCACACCATTTTGTTTGGGAGTGTGCGGACACGTGGTTTGATGAACTAGCCCTTTAGATTGAAAAAACTTCTTCATTGAGGTGTTAACAAACTCCCCCCCCATTATCAGACCGCAAGACTTTGATATGGTGATTGAATTGAGTTAGGATCATGGCATAAAAGAGGGAGAACTTTTCGTGAACCTCTGACTTATGTTTAAGAAAATATACCCACGTCATCCGAGTGCAATCATCCACAAATATAAGGAAAAAACGAAACCCTTGCCCCCCCACAACAGGGGCCGGTCCCCATACATCAGAATGAACTAGTGAAAAAGGTACGAACGATCTAGTATTATTGGGTTTATAACTTTGTCTATGGCTTTTGGCAAACATACAAGTCCCACAATGCCATTCATTATTCAAAGGAAATAACCTTGGAAATAGAAGCTGTAGATAACCCGTGGAGGGGTGCCCCAATCTGCGATGCCATAGCCAGGCCTCCCGATATGTAGTCCCGCTAGCTATCATCACAGTACCTTGTTGAGTCACATCGTCCACGTATTACAACCCTTGGTGCTCAGTGCCACGTCCAATAATCACCCCCGTCCTGATGTCCTGTAAGATACAAAAAAAGGGTACATTAATACCGTACAATCAAGTTCCTTCGTCACATGACTAATTGACAATAATTTATGTGTTAACGGAGGCACATAAAGACAATTTGATAATCTCATCGTGGAGGAGATCTCAACCGTCCCCCCCCCCTTGCACGGGTATTACTCCCCCATTAGCGGCTTGAACATGTGTTTTGTTTGGCACAGACAGAGACATAATGTCAGATATATCAAATGTCATGCTGTCGGTTGCACCACAGTCAAAGATCCAGGACTTGTTTTGCTGCTTATTAAAGTTCTGGGCTGAATTGACACTACTTAAAGTTGCTGGGGTAATATTGAAAGGTTTGGAAGAATTTCCAAACCCTATACCTGCTCCTCCTTTCTCTGGCGCCGCTGAACCAAAATTAGATTGAGAGGAAGTTCTTGCTCTCCATCGCGCTGAAGACTCAGATGCCCTCATGTCTGCTTTCTTTTCCGTCGAGCCTCCTCCCAGCGCAGCCACGGGCGAGCCTTCTCCCAGCGCAGCCACGGGCGAGCTTCCCCCAGCGCAGCCACGGCCATTCCTAGCGCCGCCTCTTCTTCGTCGTTGAAGGCGACGTCGCTCCGGCTTCCGGTGGTGGCGCTGCCTACGGCGGTGGCTCCTTTCTTGTGGCCATCAATCCACCAATCGGGATACCCACGTAATTCGAAGCAATCATCTTTGGTATGTCTGGTTTTTCCACGTTGGCTGCACTTCAGTCGTGATTTATCCACCTGAGATGGTCGGCTGTTCTGTCGGTCGTTCTGTTTATTACCTGTGTCTGACCGAAGATGCACCTTTGAAACGAGTCTGATGCCTGCGGTGTCGCCTGGCCGAGCGACCCTTAATCCGGCCGCCACGCCTTGCTGTGATGACGACGAAAGGATGTTCTGGTGGGCTGTTTCTTTCCGAACAGCGGCGTAGGCTTTTTCAACCGAAGGTAGAGGGTCCCATCGAAGCATTTCTCGTTTAATGGAGTCATATTGTTGGTCAATGGCATTCAAAAACTGAAATAATTTTTGTTCGGCTCTGAGCTTGTTATATGTCGCGATGTCTTCGGCACAAATCATTGGGTTTGGATCTCTTCGCTCGATCTTTCCCCAAACTCCCTGCGTCACAATCCAGAAATCCTCGAGAGGTATCCCATTCTGTTTTAATTCATTCTCTTTGACGTGCAAATCAAATGTCTGTAGCTTGTCTTTCCCGCTGCCGTATGTGACCACAAGAGCATCCCACAACGAATTTGCTGTTGGAAACTCGGTCAGGTTACTTGCGAGTGCGGGTTCAATGTTCTGTATAAGCCACGAAAAAACGACAAGATCATCTTGTTCCTAGCGTTCGTAACTGTCACCTGTCTGTTCTGGCTGTGGTGACTTCCCTAACAGATGTCCTAAGAGTGCCTTGGATCTTCCTCCAATGGCTATTCGAATCATACAAGCCCATAGTGCATAGTTTTGGCTATTTAACTTAACACTGATTTGCAGGCTGTCCGATAAGTTTTGTTTGGGGGTTTGGTTTTGGGAATTGAGACTCAATTTGATGAGTTTGGCTATTTGAGTTGTCAGGTCGTCATTGTTGATGCCTGTTTGGTTGGTGGAGCTATCATCGTCAGACATGGTAGCTTAATTTAGGTGTGATGGAAGGAAAAATTGGTAGATGATTAGCATTAAGAAAAAATCGGTCCTTGAACCGTTTGAACCTGCTCTGATACAATGATAACTTGTAAACTTTCTTATTCATATAATCTGTGATACAAGTGTTTATGTAGGAAATGCTGGAGCTAATTAGGAAAGGTAATACAAGGAAATGTAATATTACTATATTACTCTATTCCTAAATTACATAGTTTCCCTATTTGCTATTTCCTAATCTGTGTTTTATTCCTTTCTGACAAAACCTATGTTTACCAGATCAATTTTGTACAGCTTCGTTCAAAGATGAAAGTCCATGGATATCAGATAATGGGGATATCATATATTATGTAAAAATTCATAATGTGGACATAACTCTTCAGATAAGGAACAAACCTGACGATATTTAACAATTATTAACACATAACTTAATTTGTGAGAGCCAAACCCTAGAAACAGAAGTGTAAAGGAGACGAAGACTTCGGGTCCTCAGGTGAATTCCTTCATTTTGGTCACCCCGCCTTTAATACCTAGAAACAATCTACAAAACCCAGTTTACAACACACACTTGAAGGAATAGCCAAAGAAGCCCCTAAACACATGGAAGTCCAACAAAACAGCCCTTAACGCAACTAACTAAACTAAAAAAAAAAAGTCATCAACAAAATACAACACAAGCAATAACAAACAAGTCCCCAAGGAAACAGATTGTAACACAGAAGGCCCTAAACTTCAACACCCTCCCTCAATCTGAAGCCTAGGTATATTCATGGACATCCTCCTCTTCAAACTGCTCTTCTTACCAAACAAGTTCTTCAAGCCAAGCAACCCTGCAATATGATAATGTACCTTTCTAGCCAGCGCCTTTGTAAAAATATCCGCAAGTTGCTCTCCAGTCCTAACATATCTCAAATCAACAACATTAGCAAAAAGCATATCTCTAATAAAATGACATTTGACCTCAATATGCTTTGTCCTTTCATGAAAAACAGGATTTCTAGCAATCTGCATTGCTGCAGTACTATCACAGTGCAACACGGAGGGGCCAGTTTGTTCAAAACCTAACTCCCTCAATAAGTTCATCAACCAAATAATCTCAGAAAGAGCCTTACCAGTGCTGATATACCCAGCTTCTGCAGAAGATAAGGAAACAGTTTCCCGTTTCTTTACTTTCCAGGAAACCAGAGAGGAACCAAGCTTAATACAATATCCTGTAACTGACCTCATCGTTAAAACACAACCAGCCCAATCAGAGTCAGAATAAGCATTCAATTTAACATCAGAAGTAGAGTCCAGAAACAATCCTTTTCCAGGCTCAGATTTGATATATCTCACAACTCTTAAAGCAGCCTGCATATGAGACTCCTTAGGATCTTCCATAAATTGACTCAAATTCTGAACAACAAAACTAATATAAGGACGAGTCATGGTCAAATACAACAGTTTCCCTATCAGCCTTCTATGAATACTGACATCACTTAGGGGAAGATCAACATAATTGAGCTTCAAATGTTTATTATAAGCTCTAGTGGTTAGCTTCAGACCAAATTTCATAGGGTTTCTTGCATTTTTACAACCAAGAAGACCAGTTTCACTAATAAGATCTATGGCATACTTTCTTTGACAGAGCACTATTCCAGAACTGGATCTAGATACCTCAATGCCTAGAAAGTATTTAAGTTCACCTAGATCCTTCATTTTGAAGCAAGACACCCTTAAGTTCAGAAATGAGTCTACCACTTTTACCAGTGATTAACAAATCATCAACATACACAAGCAAAACAACTAATTCAGATTCAACAGATTGTAAACATGGAATAATCAAGTTTGGACTGAGAATATCCAGAATCAATCAAGGTTCACACAACATCAAATTCCACTGTCTAGAAGCCTGTTTTAAACCATATAGGGATTTCAGTAATCTGCAAACAACCCCCCATGATTACTGAAGCCCTGAGGCAAATGCATATAAACCTCTTCCACCAAGTCACCTTGTAAAAAAGCATTGTAAACATCCATCTCAAATAAAGGACAAGTATGAATAGAAGCCAAAGCTAACACAATTCTAATAGTATTCATTTTTGTAACAGGAGAGAAAGTCTCAAAATAGTGAATACCAAGCTGCTGCTTATAACCTTTGGCTACTAATCTAGCTTTATGCCTTTCTAATGAGGCATCAGATTTAAATTTAAGCTTATAAACCCACTTACATCCTATTGCTATCTTACCAGGGGAAGAGGAACTAACTCCCAAGTTCCATTAGCTTCCAATGCCTCTATTTGCTCCTGCATTGCCCTTACCCAAGATGGGTCTTTGGATGCTTCATGGAAGCTAGCTGGTTCACTCAACTCAGAGATGTTAGTCAAGAAACATTTATAAGAATGTGAAACACCAGCATAAGAAACAAAGTCAGTAATAGGATACTGAGTAGAACACTTTCCAACCACATAATCATGGAGATGAGATGGGACTTTTTTTATGTCTAGTGGACCTACTCAGCTCAGGAACCACGGTAAAACTATGAACATGTTCATCATCTGGATTGGGAACAATTTCATCAGAACTAGAATGTTCATCATCTGATGAGGGAATTGAAGGGACAATGCTACCAGAATCAGGATCATCAGCCAACACATCAGAACTATGCTGATTAATATGATTTTTCTGATATAAAATCAGTAGGATCTTCATAGAATCTAGATCTGGGTGTACTTGTGCCAAAAATGGGTAACAAATCAGGCTTGCTTTTCTCAAAAGGGAATATATCTTCATGAAAAACCACATCTCTACTCACAAACCAACTGCTCTTATTCAAATCATATAGTTTATATCCCTTTTGAGTGGAAGAATAACCAAGAAAAACACAAACTATTGCACGAGAAGCAAGCTTGTCTGAAACCATCAGATTTTTAGCGTAAGCAAGACATCCAAAAACCCTTAAATGCTCAATACTGATTGCCTTTCCTTTTAAAATTTCAAGGGTCATTTTCCTTCCAAAAGAGGAGAAGGCGTAAAATTAATAAGATGGCAAGCAGTTAAAACACAATCACCCCAAAATCTGTTTGGAAGAAAACTTTGCAACTTGAGTGCCCTAGCTACTCCCAAAAGATGTCTATGTTTTCGTTCAAATCTTCCATTTTTTTGTGGGGTATAAGAGCAGCTGCTCTGATGTATAATACCCTTTTTTTGAAAAAACAGACTCAGTTGCTCATTAAAAAATTCTCCCCCATTGTCAGTTCTAGAAATCTTAACATGTTTTTCAAATTAGGTACTAATCATGGCAACAAAGTTCTGTAAAATAATTGGGACATCAGATTTGAATTGCATAAGAAAAACCCAAGTAAGTCTAAAGTAATCATCCACCAAAGTAAGAAAAAAACGCTTGTTATCATAAGTTGGTGTATGATATGGCCCCCACACATCAGCGTGAATGAGATCAAAGATAGAAATAGCTTTTGAATCAGATAATGGAAAAGATGGCCTAATGATCTTAGCCTTGGGACACACAGAACAATGCTGTAAATGAACTTGTTTATTCTGATAACAATCTAAAGAGGCAACATGTTTTAAAATTTGAACAGAGGCATGCCCAAACCTCCTATGCCATAACATGGGCTTATTAAAAGAAGATTTTAGAGAAACATGCTCAACTTTATTGCTTGGCATAACAGAATAGTAAATACCTGAATCCTCTTTAAAAGTCCCCAAGACCTTCCAATTTGAGAGGTCCCGCAAAATAGCAAGTTTTGGAAAAAAAGTTGCAGAACAATTCAGATCCTTAGTCAATTTTGAAACAGAAAGGAGATTCTATTTGAAATCTTGTGAAAAAAGCACATTCTGCAACTTCAAATCATGAAAAATCGTGTGGTCACCAATGCTTTCAACATTAGCAAAAGAGCAATTGGGTAATTAGACTCTGGAACCCTTAACCAAACTCAAATTGTTCAACCATTTGGAATTGTTAGTCATATGGTTTGTGGCTCTAGTGTCAATTATTCAAGAGTTATTAAAACTATTTTTAGAAGAGTTGAGAGATATACCTGCAACATTGGCATTGGAAGTGCCAACTGTTGCTGTCTGTGCCATAGGGTTGCTCAATTGCCCAATAGTGTCCATCGGCTTCTCAAAATGGTCATTGGTGAAGAGGATGTAATTCCACCCTGCACTCCCACCAGGAAGGCTTGCAGATGTCACATTGCTTGCTGAAGCATCAAATTCCATGCCACCGTTCACACCAGAGGCAACACTGGATTGATTTTCTACAGTCTTTCCCTTTGATGCATCACGATATTTAAAACAGTTCTCCTTACAAAGCCCCTTTTTCTTGCAGTAATCACACCCTCTTGAATAGCATCTATCAGTACTGTGTCCCTTCCTTTTACATAAGTCACACACAACATTGAAAAATGGATTTTTCTTCACGCCACCATTAACACCACTATTAGCACTTAAAATGTTCCCAACAGAAGCAACATCAGAGGTGACAGTCTTGTGGCTTTCCTCTTGAGTCAACATTTTGTAGGCTTGATTAACAGAGGGTAATGGATCAAGCAACAACAGTTGACTCCTAACAGTGGAGTAAGAATCACTGAGTCCCATAAAAATTTGGAAAATCCGCAGGTTATCTTTATGCTCAAGATGTCTTTTGAAGAGATCTTCCTCAATATGTGGCAAAGCACAAGCAGAATCAAACTCAGCCCACAGGTATTTCAGTTTGGTGAAAAAAGAGGAAACATAATCTAAACCTTGTCTAGTAAGAGTGATATCCCTGTGAAGCTGATAGGTTCTAGATCCATTTCTCTTATCGAATCTTTCCTTCAAATCAGACCATGCCTTAGAAGCACTAGTCGTATACATGATGTCGTTCCCAAAATTGCGACTAACAGAGTTCAAGATCCATCCAAAAACCACAGTGTTGCATCTATCCCACAAATAATGCAAAGAAGATTAGAAATTATCACGAGAGCAGGATCCATTCACAAAACCTAATTTGTTCTTGCCATGTAATATAATGAACAGAGCCCTACTCCACATCGGATAGTTCTCAGATCCAGTCAAACGATCAGAAACCACAGTCATGCTAGGGTTATCCGAGGCATGCAGATATACAGGATGTTGTGAATGTACCTCTGGATACGATTCGAGACCGATTACCTTCTTTCCTGAGGTGGAATCCTCAAGATTCTTCTTTCCTGAGGTGGAATCCTCAAGATTCTTCTCCTCGGCCATGAGAAAAACGAAACGTCACTAGATACGTCAACGGAAAGATCAAAAGAGGTAGATCGAAGCGTCGCGAACACAGAAAATCGCGATAAGAAGAATCGCCACAGAAGGAAGATGAACCGTCGGGGCAAACACAGGAGAGAATGAACAAGATGAAGCCAAGATCGTGAAGGGAAGACAGCTACGAAAGCGATTAACGCAAAGGATCACGAACGCGAAGGATCGCGTTGCTCTGATTCCATATTAATTTGTGAGAGCTAAACCCTAGAAACAGAAGTGTAAAAGAGACGAAGACTTCGGGTCCTCATGTGAATTCCTTCATTTGGTCACCCTCGCCTACCTAGAAATAATCTACAAAACCCAGTTTACAACACACACTTGAAGAAATAGCCAATGAAGCCCCTAAACACACGGAAGTCCAACAAAACAGCCCTTAACACAACTAACTAAACTAAACAAAAAAGCTCTCAACAAAATACAACACAAGTAATAACAAACAAGTCCCCAAGGAAACAGGTTGTAACACAGAAGGCCCTAAACTTCAACATGACTAACTGCATTTCCATGTTGGCTATCATATTGAACTTGAACAATATATCTAGACCTTTTGGCATATTTCTGAAGTAAATATATATCAAAACCAGCACAACGAAACAACAATTGAAGGTACATTTGAGGCAATTAGCAATAGATATCTTTCTAATATGTAATAATGTAATAGGATACCTTTAAAATGAGCGAAATAAATGTGTATGTCTTCTTTTGGATCAAACCTTCGGTCCATCTGCAACTGGGTCTAACTTGTCAAACTACAATAACAATATGCAATGCAATAGACCTAAAATAGCTAATGAAATAACAAACCTGCAATGTACTTTTTATAACACCAAGCATCAAACCAAGCCCCTTGCCAACCAATAGGCTATGCTCTGTAGGGGATGTAAAGAAAAAACCCTTTAATGATTGAGACGAATAACAGATTGCAGAAGAATGTAACCAAATGATGCATGCTGCAGAAAACTACATGGCATGGAAGCACCTTATACCAAAAAATAAAGCGAAGACCCTCAGAGTCAATCAAAATGCTTCAAAAGGATATTGGATCACATAAAAAATAAACTTTGAAGTCCCACCTATGGTTTGCACCCTCTCAATAAGTGGCTTCACGCAAATAGTTTGAAGTGGTATGAATATCTGAGGAGGAAGTCTTTGCTCTTTCAGATATTGTGGACAAATAGAAGGTTAAAATTCAAAAACTAGTCAAACATGGCAACAATACCACATTTTTTTCTTAATAAACTAAGCACCCATCATTACAAAACAACCATTTCGAACAATTCAATTCACTTTAAATGATAGTCTAACTATTTTCCTTTTCTTTGTGGATCTCAGAAAAAATCTTTACCAACCAACTTTTGAGGACGAAATTGCTCAAACCTCACAAATCATCAAGATCCTTGGATTAAATAGAAGAATGAATCCAGAGAATAGATAAATAATCAATAGATAAAAAAAAAAAAGCATGCTAGGATAGCATGTTAGATTATTAGTACGTTGATACATTCTTGCCCATTCTATTCGTCGTGAGCAACGAAAGAATACATAAACCTACCCATAGCAACCGTGACAGCAAGGTTGTACTTTATTAGTCCAAATAATATTATTCCATCAAAGATATTCTTATTAGATCAATTTTTTACTGCTTTAATTATTTATATCTAAAAGTGATATATTAACAACAGGAAAATAAGAGCAGCATCTAGCAGTGAAAGTAAAGTGTTACAAAAAAAATCTATAAAGGAAGTAAGTAAAAGTTATACGTTATATTTTTATATTTTCAGATACAGATACCTGACAAATTGAGGTATTACCTCTATTTATCTCTTATTATTGACATTGTAATCATCCACGTAACAAACATAAGCTTTAGCTGCTTAGAAATGTAATTTTGTAAAAGAATTATGAGATGATAACCATGAACTCAAACATAGTCATCTTCAGGACAGGTAGCTTCCATAACCTTGTCTGCAAAAATATATTTCGAGACACACATACCTGCAAAAGAGATGAGTTGAAATCGATCTCCACGGTTTCCGCACATAGGAATCATGTAATGAAAGAAAGGCCACAATCAAACATCCAGTTTGAGATCGCTAAGAGAGCAGACCTTGTCAAAGAGATCCCAAAGAAAGCCTACAAAAATATGAAGATGAGGTTATTTAAAACCATATGTAAGAATATGCATCCATATCCCATGCTTCTAACTACTTGAATGTTGAATTCAAGGAATTTTGAGGAAAAGCAAGATTTTTTAGTCCGAGAAAAACTGGAATCTCCGTTTAATTGCAGATCTGTGACAAAGTTGAAGAGTCGTGAATTGCATATCGGTGACGAAGGTGAAGAATCAGACAACAAAATGAAATAAACAACAGATTTTACCTTCCATCAGAAAAATAGTGTAAAGTAACAGCAGCAGTAGAAAATTCCATATTGAGAATGAAAAAAAAAGGAATAGATAGGTCCATATTTTTATCAGATAGATAACTAAAATGAATGAAAATTGCCTACAAATCAATTTTCCATAATTCCGCAAAAAATAACTTGTGAAAGCAGCTAAATTGTTGTCCATATGGAATCGTCAGTCCATATCAACACAATTTATACTGAAGATATTTACTTGCTCATCTTAAATGAAAAAGAAACACATTTCATGATGCAAAATTGATCAATTCTGAAATTGCTTATTGGTTTCTTGAATTATGATTCAACTATCTCAATTGTCAAAACCTATAATATGTACAGTAGAATTCATTTAAAAAAATTGATTTTTTTTTTTTTTACCTTCTATGAGAAATGAAAGAACAACAACCCAAGTAGATTGCGACGACATAGGATGCTGCGGCATAGCAGGGCAAGGCAGGTACATTGGGAAGAAATGTAAACTTCGTAAACTGGTGGGTCGCAGCAATTAAGGATGCACATAAATCATAACAGCCCGGTGGAGGTGTAACCGTGCTGTGGAAGTGTAACAACCGAAAGCACAATGGAAGTGTAATAGACAATAACCTAGAGGCTAGAAGATAGAAACGGTCGATTAGAAACCGTTTGTAACAGAAGCGATTAAAAAACAGACATTAGAAACAGCTACGGAGGCAACGAGAAAATCTCAATCGGACGGTTGAAGTGTAATGATCTGAATGGAGGTGGATCTAAGGTAATGGAGGACGGTTGAAGTTGAAAAATCTGAAGGGAGGCGCATCTAGGGTGAAGGCAGAGGATTTTTGAAGCGCGTGTACATTCAGGACAGAGGCATGACTGAAGCGGGGAGGGAAACTTCTTTAGCGCATGAGTATGACGATCCAATCAAATTAGTAATTGCTGACATGACACTCGATTAGCAGCCTAATTAAAGTCTAAGCATCTAAATTATATACTCCGCGCGTTGCGCGATATGTATTTTGTTTATAAAATTATCGAAATATTATAAAATAAATTTATATTAATAATTATTTTCCTTAGTCTATATTATATGAAATAATTTTTTTAAGCAAATTAAACACTAACACACATTCATTGAAATTGTTGGAGAAGGTTACTATTAGCAAAAATTGCCCAACATGCACAATATCGAAAAGAAACACCTCTTTAATGATGCTCACTGTAAGTGAAGTTACTTCCGAAAAAATTGATTGTAGAAACCATCTTAACATTCCATTCTTAATCGCAACCTTCCAACAAAATGCTTCGGGATTGAACATGTGATAAGTTTGAATGCATGGTATAACTTAAATTTACTAAATATTAATCATAGCAGGATGAAGATGGAGGATGGAATGCTTCTAGTGTAACGCTCTAGCAAGGAAGTAAAGTATGATGTAAAACAACCAGGATGTTTGAAGTTCATCAAACTTATTAGTAAAGTATGATGGACAATTAATTGCCTCGAGAATAAATAAGTTGTACCAATTCAATTAACTTATTGTACATGTCATTATCTAGTTTTACTACTTGTAAATCTAACATTTATCTCACCCAAATTATATATATACTAGTATTTGCTCAACGCAATGCGCGGGGCTGATACTCTTTTAATTATTGTTTGTGTTTATGTTATGTATTAATTATATAGATGATAAATTATAAATATTTATGAGCTAATTCTGGTTATTTTTCAACGATTTTTTAAACATTATTTACTATTTATTTATCAAGTGAAAAATGTAATGCACAAAAATATCCATAATTTTTTTTTTATTTAAAAAAAAATCTATCTAAATAAAAATATACCTCCTTCTCGTTGCCATACTATCGAGCACAATCAATTTAGCGTAGCCAATATGCAGTTTAATCAACATAAATTAATTTAAAGTAAAATTGTCATCTTTCGATTATGCTATAAAATTATTTACCTTAACGATTACAGTGAGGGTATCATAAATGAGGATGTGATCGACATTCCGGGTGCCGAGACGATTGTAGGGGTCTTAGTCCTAGTATTCTGCTCGAAGAAGCAATTTTCATTCGACATTGTGTTGATTTTTTAGATCGATGTAACCGAATACTGAGATTAAAAATCATTTTAGCAGTGAAATGAACAAAACC
Organism: Clarkia xantiana subsp. parviflora; assembly: GCA_036873135.1. Taxonomy (NCBI): domain Eukaryota; kingdom Viridiplantae; phylum Streptophyta; class Magnoliopsida; order Myrtales; family Onagraceae; genus Clarkia; species Clarkia xantiana. The sequence goes on from JAPTYO010000004.1 coordinate 38,074,722, forward strand.
AAAGAAGACAACGGAGATGAAAATTCATGGACGGAGAATTTAAATAATTAATATGGATTAGTAACAGCTGGAGGATAAGAATTGGTAGGTTTTATCAAAACATATTTACTTTCAGTTTCCAAATATTTTCATTTTTTTTATTATATTACTATGATATCTTACTCGCACTCTACTTAAGAAATAGTAATAATTCATCATTTATTTTATTTTATTACAATATGTAGTACCATAAGTTTGAACATTGAAAACATATGATATATTGCCAATTGATGTTGGTGTAATTCAAACATTAGAAGAAAAAAAATTAGGGTGTATTTGATAATTTTAAAAGCATAAGCTTACTTTTGATAATCTTAAAAATGGCTATATTATAGTTAGTTTTAGAAAATAATTAAAAAGGTGACAAAATAGGTGGAAAAAAGAGGTTGTTTCAATGAAAGTAAACATTCATGAAATTTTTCTTAAAAAGTATTTAAATTTAAGGAGGCAATGCACATTTTATTCTTAAGAATTGGTATAAGAAATCTTTTGTTAAGTTAAAATTTTACATTTTTGCAAATTGATACCCTAATTGTTAACACTATTTTAACTATATGTTGCACAAATTATTTTTGTAAAGCTCACAAAAACTATTATAATATGAATATGAAGAATGTGAATTAGTATACTAATTAAGATTAACTAATATACATGTAGAAAAAAATTAGATTAAAGAATTGAATGAAAAATAGTAATGTGTAACATATTAAGAAGTTACAAAACGAATTACTAACCAATCAAAATGCTTGTTGGTGACATGACAAAAATCTAGGCTATTAGCCAAAATTGCATCTCAATTATATTACATATAGATTTTTACAAATGATATCCTAATTGTTAACACTATTTTAACTACATGTTGCACAAATTATTTTTGTATAGCTCACAAAAACTACATGGCAAAAATCTAAGCTAGTTGCCAAAATTGGATCTCAATTATATTATATATATATACTAGCTATTTATCCCGCACATTGTGCGAGATTCAATAATTTCTGCAATAGTTATGTTTTATTATGTTATTATATATGTAGATGACGTTTTTTAAATGTATATTTCAATGTTCATAATGTTACTATTGAGAAATCGACTTGAGTTAAATCGACTTTATTTTAGTCGAACCAAAAAATATAAGTATTACTGATACTAACCATCACATAAAATAACTGCATATATACTTGGAATAACTCAACAATTTAAGTATTTCTAGTATTCCAAAAGCGATAATAATACAACTGATTATTATAAAACGAAGTTGTAGTTCATCCCAATGAAGACAAAATGCATAAATAGCATGCCATATAACAATTATGTACACAGAAATTCGAGCATATGATCTCATTCACGTACTGTGAGGCTTGAAGTCATTTTCTTGGTCATGTGCCTATGAAAGCTGCATCTTCCATTTGGTTTGGTTGGCTTCTTAGTTCACAATGAGCATCGAAGGTTCCTTCAAGCACCTCGCCACTTGTTTCCTTAAACACCCCTTCACCGCGTTGCATTTGTATTATCACAAATAAAACCCCACTTACAATTAAATTGCAGTTAGTTTTGACAATTTTGTGACTTATGTATGATTTTGTTTTGTTCTTTTGTCATCAACTATAAAGTGTTCCAATCCACCATTGTTTTTGGACCTAGATAGCATTGTTAAGTCCACTAACCCATTTAAACAGTTAAAAAAGCTTTTGGCCAAAAAAAAAAACAGTTAAAAAAGCTAACGTTCAGTAACAAAAACAATCTTTGAAGATCACTGCTATCTAAATCTTGAATGAAAAATTCTCAAACACCTACTGGTTGAGGGATTCATCTAACACCAAAGCTTGGATGTCTGCATCAGTAACTCTCCGGTGCATCATCATTTATCATCGTTAAAAAATGCAAATTATATCAAATAGTAAAAAAGTTTGGTTTTGAAACATTTTTCTATTCAGCTACTGCTTTCAATTGCTAGAATACCTTCTCAAGCTACTCAACATTCACAATTGATAATATGAAAGACTTTAACTGAAGTCATTTTTTTATATCCACCACACCTGTTATTACATAACATCAGTTATAACAACCCATAAGCACAACAGAGAAATACTCACGTGATACAACAGAGAAATACTCATTTCCAGAAGCATAGCTGAAACTAATACATTCTCATTTCAACTTAGGGACATGTATACAGATATTGTGTAATGTTATATGTTAATTTACTGAGATGTGTATATATAATAGATAGATACCATTTTATCATCGTCTCTACTAAGATATATTCTAATTCGTATTTCATTTTTATTTTGTGTAGAGTAAATGAGAATGCTAATGGGTAAACACTAAACAATGACTCTCTAGGTTAAGCTGGTGCAAAAATAAGACTATTGAATGTTTGGAAAGTTTGAAAGGGCAACTACCTTTGACAAATCACACTCTTCTTGAAAACTTTTGTAGTACACGAAGAAATAGATTTAAGGTCATGTATCTTCCTTTCACATCTAAAGTAAACATAAAAGACCAGTGTAATAAGAATCTGAAAGAAAAGATAACATCACCATGTAGTAAGAGTAATTATAATATTATGCAGAAATCATCGAGAATTATTTTCAATTTAAGCATAAGATAATGATGATCACAAAATACCTCTGATTGGGGTAGGGTAGTGAAACCACAATCATTTCTTTCGTCTAGTAGGCATCCACCTATCAAGTTTTGTGCTTCTTCTCTAATTAAAACTAAGATAGCTAGTTGTTTCCTGTCAAGGTTGAGTTTCCATTGATTACAAAGTAGAACCAATATAAGAAAGACCATTATATTCATTAGCTTCAAGGGCTAGAACTAGATTGCATCAAAAGTGCACTTCAATCAATTCAGGAAAAAAAAGGGTTACTAACCTATGAAATGTCTGAAATTTGACCAATGTTAACCGGAGAGGTCTGAATTTTCAAAAGTTAATATGGAAGGTCTGCATTTTCAACTTTGTTGATATTTAGTTTTTCGTCCATTTTTAGGGTTAAATTTAACAGAATTGTCTGAAATGACACTTTTGCCCCTTTGAATATTTTGTGTTATTTAATACCTCGTTTGAGGAAATGTGAAATGACAAAATTACCCCTGAAGTCAAATTAAGAATTAAGTCCCTATTTTTTATTTTGTTTAATTTAGTCCTCAAATTTATATTCTTAAGTTTTGATTTTTACAATTGAGTCCCTATTGTTTTCTCCGTCACCGCACAAGTCCACCGGCCACCACCCGAGGCCACCCGATCACCACCCAAATCGTGGCAGGCTAGCCCCAAATCGTGGCCGGCCAACCCCAATCGTGGGCGGCCAGCCACAATCAGGGCCGGCCAGCCACAATCGGGGTCAGCCAGCCCCAATCGGGGCCGGCAGCCACCGATTGGGGCTGGCCACCACCCCAATCGGGGCTAGGGGGTTCCAGATCTGGGCCCCTTGGCTTCGATTGAGCCACAGAGGGCTCGGTCGGAGCCCTCTGTGGCCCCGATTGGGGTGGAGGCCACCACCAATTGGTGTGGTGGCCTGCCCCAATTGGTGGCTGCCGGCCTTGATTGGGGCTGACCTGCCCCAATCGGTGGCTGCCGGCCCCGATTGGGGCTTGCTGACCACGATTGGTTGGTCGTCGTCGGCCTTGGGTGGTGGTCGGCGGCCGCGGGTGGAGGCCGACCACGATTGGGGTATTTTCGTCTTTTCTTTTCAAGCATGTGAGAGGGGGGCAATTTCGTCTTTTCATTTTCAAGCATGTGAGGTGCACACTTTGATAGAATGGCATTTCTGGGATTCAATTTTATTTCCAGTCACATGCCAAGCACGTGACCAATTTTTGTCAATTTTAACGGAAAAAATTAACGGAGACCTCTTATATCCATAAAGTTGAAGCTTCAGACCTTCCATATTAACTTTTGAATTCAGACCTCTCCGGTTAACATGGGTCAAATTTCAGACCTTTTAAAAAAAAAAAAACCAGTGCAGTTATACTTTGAGTTTTAGGTAATTTCACTTCATGCATAATTTAGCTCAAAACTCAAGTCACAACAAATTCCTAATTTCTAGATGCCAATCAGTGAAAATTAACAACCCATAAGCACAACAGAAAAATACTCACTTGATATAGCATTGTTGGAATCCGTGTTTCGTAAGGCTCATTCAATGTAATCACCCCTCGGACACCAATTGTTGGATTACGGGGACGTAATACTACGAAATGATAAACGTGTACTTGTAAGTAATCTAATTACGCAGCGGAATAATGTACACATACCTCAATAGCTTTCCTACCCAAGAACGTTGTGGAGGGAGTTCTGATCCTCCGGTCGGAACCCGTACAAGTTCTTCGTGAGAAGAAGTCCTACGCGATATAAGCTCCACAACAAATACTCTGATCGGTTCTTCAACGGGGACAGAACCTCGGATTGAATGCTCGGAAGCAATTTGGCACACCAATGGTGGTGTTAGGGGTTCGACCGAAATATGCTTGTAGAGAGAAAGGTTACCACCTGTTAAGTCCGCTTCCACTTGGGTAGCTTCGGGCTTCTTTTTCACGAACGAGCACAGGATGTGTGTATAAGCGGGAAGGCCGCGATCCTTGAAACACAATCCTTGAACTAATCTTCAAGTCCTCGACCTCGAACTCTCGAACTTCGGATCCTACACGAGGGGCAGTAACCAACGTGGGAGAGGGGGGGAATGCTGGTTGGGCCATCTCCGACGCTCAAGTCAGAATTTTTAGAGAGAGAAAGCCTTTTAGAGAGAAGTCAGAGCATCCAAAGTCCAAAATGAGGGAGTTGTCCAGAATGGGAGACCTAGGCCCCTATTTATAGGGAACCTAAGGATCATGCCCTGTTTCAAACGGCTTGATGTCGGTATGAAGGAAGACGTATACCGTCAGCAAGGTGGACTATGCATGCACCGACTTCTTGCACTTGACAAAATAATCGGGATGAGCGTACGAAGAACATCGGTAATCCGGACCTACCCGGATTGTTTAGCAATCCGGGCCTTTGGATCGCCTTAGGGCAATCCGGAAGTCCTCCGGTCCGGGTACTGCGCGTATTCCGGACCGTTTTAGACTTAGGTGTCCGCGGAAGAGTTATTTTACGGGTCTTGGGGTATTTTGCGAGGCCCGAAATGTAAATACGAACCCGAATTGGACAGATATCTAACACTTTCCCCCGAGTCAAGTAGCGGTTCAAAACCCATACTTGACTCTTTTTAAGATAAGATATTCGTCCAATTTAGGTACGGTACTGACCTCAGGGGTGGCCTGTTTGTCGATTCGAGTGTAGGGATCATAAATTTGACCAACTTCAACTTTCCGCCGTACGTACGTGATCTGTTTATAGGGTTAACGTAGCGGACAATATACATAGAACAATATGCAATTATATTCGTAATATCACGTAATGAGCGAAATAAAGATTTATACAACGTGATAACATCATGGCACATGAAGTAAGCATATAACATGTTGCCAACATAGTAAACGGATGACATAATCATGCAATAAGCAAAACACTTAGAATAATATGAAAGGGAAGAGCATGTATGTAATCATGAAGCATGATGAAAACATAGAAATGATGCAAGAATGTAGAATGATGTAAACATTTAATGCATACTTAGATCATAAAAATAATCACACAACAACCATGAGATAGCATCATGTACGTATAAGAATAATAACATGCGTAATGATCTACGAAGCGCGTCATGCAACACTAGGGAGCATGTATGTAAAACAAGCATAGAAGAGGTGTAAGTATGCTTGCACATGATACTAAGGACTTGTGGGAAGATAGATATTGGTTTAGTCATTAGCACATGGTGTAGGCACTATTAATGAGAATTAGGAGAGAGAATACACATTATCTTACATCCTTTATAGATAAATCCCCAAGAAGCTCTCCATTTTTGATGAAGAAGGAATTCATGAAGGTGTGAATTTGGGGTAGTAACATCATATTTGACATCGATCAAGATCGAATCCGGGCAAGGAGGAGGCCAAGGAGGCGCGTGTAGAAGAGAGGACGGCGCGTGAGGTCACCGTGGCGGCGCGTGATTTTGCAATGGCGGCGCGTGGGTCTTCAGGTGAGGGTTAGTAGCAATTTGAACCTTCTTCGTGTCGGTGAGTCCAATTTCGTACATGGCTGGACCTTTCGTGACTTTGTTTGGCCTTGATTTAGTCTTGAAATCACCATGTACCTAGTTATATTACCATGCATACAGGTTGTTTGATAAAATGCATTAGAATACTCAGGTTGTTTGATAAAATGCATTAGAATACTTAGCCCCAAATCGGCCAAAATTTTTCTAAGTGCCGAAAATTTTAGAAAAGTGTAAATGAATACTTATGCATAGTGTTCATTGCCGACATGTTGTTCCATGCCTTAATCGTTGTTTTAGTATGCTCGATGTTGACGATCGGTAGTTGTACGTACATGGCCGTTAATGGTTGTATATTGGTAATGATAGCTTAGGCAATGTACGTTGAGCATCATGTATAGACTGTCGGTCATTGTCTGCAAACATGTTAAAAATACTTAGAAAATATTTTAACAATATTTAATGCTTGTTACCATAGATATCGTCGCATGAGCTTTGTCGATAAGCATCGCAGGAATGCTTAGGAGGTATTGTGTAGAAGTTGATAATAGCTACTTGATGCACACAATTCATCATTGTCGACATGTATGTACGTACATGGAAATACTTAGAAAATATTCTCCCCTTGTCGACATGTATGTACATACATGGAAACACTTAGAATATATTCTCCCCTTGTCGAAATGTATGTACGTACATGGAAACACTTAGAAAATATTCTTCACTTGTCGACATGCATCCTTGTCAACATGTATGTACATACATGGAAATACTTAGAAAATATTCTTCACTTGTCGACATGCATCCTTGTCGACATGCAGGTAAATACATGGAAACACTTAGGAAATATTCTTCACTTGTCGACATGCATCCTTGTCGACATGTATGTTCGTACATGGAAATACTTAGAAAATATTCTTCACTTGTCGACATGCATCCTTGTCGACATGTAGGTACATACATGGAAACAGTTAGGAAATATTCTTCACTTGTCGACATGCATCCTTGTCGACATGTATGTACGTACATGGAAATACTTAGAAAATATTCTTCACTTGTCGACATGCATCCTTGTCGACATGTATGTACATACATAATTCTCGCATACTGACTGATTTGTTGTTTGTAATTTTCAGGATTCCGAGTTACGCAGTCTTCTTTTCAGAGTTAGTCTTCTTGCCGCGGTTACTATGAGTAAGTCTTCTATCCCCGTTCCACGAGTGACATTATGTTCAGATGTCGGTGACGAGCCTGGAATCAACACAGTTGAGTCTCTTAAGGATACAACGAGGAATGTGAGTTACTTCTTCAACTATATTGACGAAGATATGTTTGAGTTGAACGCGACTTTTTGTGGACTTGATCCTTCTTTGGAAGGTGTTCTTCCTTATGACGTGCTGCCAGACTCCGAAAAAGGGCAAGTTACTATTCCTCCAAGTGATCTGTCCGCAGTTTATACCTCGCAGATTAAGGAAGGCCTGCGTTTTCCCTATTGTCCTGACTTTGTGGACCTTTGTCGCTATTACCGGATATCACCCTTGAGTCTATCTCCTGCTGGCCTCCGTGTATGGAGCTGTTTTCAAGTTTTTTTTCACAGGCAATCTTGGCACTATTCTACCACCCTTTTCCGATGCTTCTATCAACTGATGTGCCCAGATGCGACGGGGTTATGTGGAATGAAGATGCGTTGGCCAAACTTGCAAGATAAGGGTTTCAAGAAGCTTGGTCTTGGAGATGCCGAGTGGGATCACAAACAACGTCTAGCCGCCCCGGCTGATCGTTCTGGTTCTCATTGGCGACATCATTACTTCTTCGTATGTGATGTCTGGACTATTTGGGATGTTGAGAGTGTGGAGAAAGCTGATCCTGCTCCTATTTTTTCTGACCTTTCCTTGGATGATAGGGAGGCGGTGAAGAGTATTTTTCGATGTCAGCAGGAGCGCCGCTATCGTTGTCCATTACGTGCTTCAGATCAAGATTTGATTGATGTCGGGATTCATATACTTCCTTCTGAAGATTTGGTATGTTGATACCTTTTATAACCTGTACTATGTTGCAATGTAGGTCGTATTGATGGAAAAAGCTCGTCTTTGCAGCCAGCTAATGATCGTGATAACCTGTCAGTTGGGCGTCGTGTTCGTAATATTGCCCCCACTATTCCTGAAGGCTCCGGACATGATCGTGGTAAAGGACCTAAGAGTGAGGCATCTTCTTGTATCTTCTCTTGACTTGTTGATTTTCCAAGTTTTGTTATAATCATGTTATCCTTGTTCTTTTAAGTAAATTCATACATGTGACCGAGCGCGTTGTTGCAGTGTCTGCCACTAGTGTTCTTCCCAAGAGATCTGCCACAGGGGCGTGTCCCTCGAGTGATCTGAAGCGCTCTAAACCAAGTGCGGCTATTCCAGCTCCTTCTTGCGATAAAGGGAAGAGAGTTGAGAGTTGCACGATAGCGCCTTCTGTCCCCCGGTCGAGGGACCGGCCGGAGGAGGAGCGTTCTTCCCGCCGAGGTATGCATTGTTCTATTTGACATTCTTCTTATACTTAGTATATTTTGCTAATGTCCTCTTTGTTTTATGTTGTTCTTATTGTAGCGTTGCCACGTATTAAGCGTGATGACTTGATCCTTTCTGACGGGATTGATGTTTCTGGAGAAAACTGGTCACCTTTCTCCGCTGGTAGTCTTCATTTTCCGAAGGACTCCAAACTTAGCACCCCAGGAGTTGGTGTGCGGGTGCTTCAAAGATGTGTTCCTCCTGGTGATCATGATGTCAAACCGTCTACCGATGAGGAGGCACAGGCATACGTTGAGAGCGGCTTAGCTAAATTTGCACCGGTAGATCTTGTTCTAACTTTTTTGCCTTCCTGCTGTACACGTATGCTTCGGTGTTGTTGTTGATCATGATCGTCTTGTTTGTTGTACTTAGGCTATTTCAAGGATGATGAACATGTCTTCCTTTGTGTTGGAGCTTGTGAGCGAGAGGAGGGCTGCTATCAAGAAGAGCAATACAGTTTCTCGCGAGCTTGCACAGTCCGAGGAGGAAGTGCAGAATTTGAACTCCAAGGTTGCTGATATTGAAACACGCATTTCTACTAGTCGCGTCCATGTTGAAAAACTTGAGGCCGAGATTGCTGCTATCAAGCAGCAAATTGCGGAGAACAACAGTGTTCATGATGTCGCGCTTGCTTCATTTCGTGATGAGGCACATAGAGCGGGTGTTGAGAAGGGACTGGCTGAATATCCTAATACCCCTGCTTATTCTGCTGCCGTTCTTGCCGCTGCTAAAGCGGATCTTGCACCTTTGGTTGATGAGTTTGCCAAAGATTATATTGGCAGAGTACGCACACTTGCCCCCGGATTTCCGTTCGAAAAGCTAGGTCCTTATTCTTCTTTTGCTGTTAACCATATTGCGGATTTGCAACGTAAGGCAGCTGAAGCGGCTTCTATTGCTTTTACCTTTGGATATGATAATGCTGATGTTGAACTTGGTGTTGATTTCCTGGACATGCTGTCTTAGTTCTTTGAAGATGATGATATGTTTGAGGCTTTTGTCCAAACTTTTATTTGTACGTTTGCTTGTATGGTACTTCGTCCTTTGGACCTGCTTTTCAATAATAATAATCATGTGATAACTTGTTAGTAATATTTCATTCCTTGAGTTATCTATGCTGTCCGTATGCTTTGGTTTTGGAAGATAGGATAGATATCTTTAGATGATGAACATGATGTCCGTAGTTGCGACTGTATGTTGCGCATTGTTGAGTGTTATGAGCGCCCCTCTTGGTTAGATTCCAAGGCATGGCGAGATGCGTACACTAGGTACTTGTAGTGTTGTAAGTAGTAATGTACTTGGCACTCGGCACTTGACATGTAGCAGTGTCATTTTGACGAAGCAAGACTTAAGTTTATACCGTCTCTTAGTTCCACTCTAAGGTGACGTTGTTGCAAGATTCCTCTTGTTTATTTTGTTGTTTTTGCGTTAAATGCTAAAGAGCAAGATAACATTATACAAGACTCGACTTGTAAGTTTGATGAGTTTTGTACAAGGTTTGCTTTAAAAAGCGTATAACATGAAGCTATCCCTTTTCGGGCCTAAGTCTTCATGGTGTATGAACCCTTAAGAGAGTATCCATACTTTTAGTGTGTGGGGTTGTTGTCTATTAAGAGGATTTCCGCCACGATGGGGTGATCAATCCCATAATGCATTTGCCGCATCCTGTTTCTATTCAAGGAATGGCTATGAACATGAGTATTTGCCCGAAGGATTTCACAACATGTCATTTTTTAGAAGTAAACGTGAGGTTTGCCCTCTTGGAAAGGATGTTGCAACATGTTACTTTTTGATAGATGTGAACATGGGTATTGTCTTTTCGAGGAGGATATTGCACCATGTCACTTTTTTTTAGAATAGGTTTTGGTTTTCTTCCAAGGCATTGCATGTTGTTTTGTTTCTTGATGTTAATCCATAGTAGAATGCATAATGTAGAGATGTACCTACGAAAGTAGATTGACAATCATTAGATACTTGTTGTGTTTATAATAGTTTTGCAGGAAGGCGTCTATTGACTGCTTCTTCCGAAATACTTCTAATTCAAAAGCATGATCTGCACTTATATTCCTAAGGGTGCACTGAAAAAGATAGATCAGAAGTGGAAAGTCTATCTCCCTCAAATATATCTTGGTGGCTGATGGGAACTGTTGTTTGCGACATAGCTTCCCAAAGCTCCATATGCAATGAATTCTTCGATCTCCATCCTCAAAGTCAAACAGCCATTTGTATTGTGCCCCCAAGTTTGATGATATTGGCACCAATCTTCAATATCCCTGCCTAAGAAGGCGGTTTTACGGCTCAAGTAGTCTTGGAAGCTTGTTTTCCAGAAGCTTGGCGTATATCTCTTCCACCTCCGTGTTTAAGGGAGTGAAGATGTTAGCGTACTCCATACTTGGGCCTTCTGGTTTCCTTGAAGTTTGATCTTCCAAACTTGCGTTGAGAAGTGTGCCCCATCTCAATTCCCGTTCACAAGAGATCGCACTCTCCATCTTGTCTTTTAGGCATGCCATCGTCTTAGTTGTACGCCATCCAAATTCCCTTCCGAATAGCAAAAATGTTGGCGCGTTCATGTTCAGGAAAAATGCGTTGATGGCGTCCTTCTTGATTGCTCTTAGTGCAGTTGTATTTTGAACGAACCTTCGGAAGTAGGTCATGATGGATTCTTCTTCTCCTTGTCTGACATCAAGCACACTCCGCTTAGGCGAATAAAGCATCCTGTCAAGTTCAGACCTTGGCGATAACTTTTCCTTCTTCCTTTTATCATCATCGTTTGAGGCAAACAACTTTCTCTTTGCACCAACTCCTACCATGACGATTGACACTTGTTTCATTTTCCTCAGGGCATTGACGTAGCACTTCCGTGCGGCTGTCTGATCCCCTAGCACCTCTCCAATCCCATGAGGAGTTAGGAACTTCATTTTCTTGATGAGCTGTAGATGGCACAATGTCATGTGGGTTGATCGTTGTTCTTCCTAGGATGCCTTTATATGCCCCCAGGTTATCCACCACCACAAATGTGACGTCTATACGCAATGCCTTCCAACCTTCTCCCAGGATAACTAGAAGTGTAATCATGCCCAATGGGTAGGTTGCCGCTCCTGCGAAACTAACCAGCGTAAACGTGCTCGGCGAGAGATCGACTTCCGTTTTCCCCATCTTCTTGAGCACTTCTATATGAACTAAATCCGCAGCACTTCCACCATCTACCAGAATCCTTTGCACGTCATATCCATTGATGTCCATTGTTATGACCAAAGCATCATCGTGGGGATACACTATGTGTTTCTTGTCGGCATTTGAGAATGGGATGACTATGTCTTCCTTCTCTGGTTGTCGCCTCTTCCCGTACTTGGGTAGGACTTGTAGCTGCGAGGCATAGACATCTCGGGTATTAGAAACGCTACCTCCTGCCGCTGGCCCACCATGGATTACGTTGATGACACCACGCTTTGGTGGTGAAGGGTTCTCATTCATCTTTTCCTCTCCCTTATCCCCCTTTCCGGATGGCTCAGCGTGGTTCTTCTTTTGGCGCTTGTCGCCTTGATCCACATATTGCTTGAGCTCTCCTTGGATGAAGTTGTTTATACGAAATCGTAAGCTGACACAACTGTTTGTTTCATGGTCGTAGACTTCATGGTTTTCACACCATTTAACTTCCTGCTTTCCCAGTGGCCCCTTTTGGAATTTGCTGGCTCCCTCCACATATTATCTTCCTTCATCTTCTTCAAGATTACTGAAAGTGGTGCATTCAAAGGAACGCATTCTGCCAGGTTCACTTCTTTTGGTCTTTGGAATTCTGGCTGATATGGCCTCTTATGGGGCTGGAATTGCCTCGCTTGTTGCGGGCCTTGCTGGGGTTTTGCTTGCTTCTCCTTAGCGCGAGCTGCACTAACTTTCACCTTATGCTGTTCTCTGAATTTGTCTAGATCCACGAATTCTTTTACCCTTGCCGCCAATTCTTCAAGTGTCTCAGCTGGGCGCTTTGACATCTTTTCAGCTAGGGCATATCCTCTTCGGCCTAAATTTGCAATGAAGGCGCGAACGATTTCTCCTTCGGTGATGTTTCCATGAATGTCTGAGATGTTTTGGTTGAAGCGGATGTAATAATCTGCTAACGACTCGTCGTTTTGCTGTGTCACCTCATTCAACGCATTTGGCCCTTTAAGGAGTGTGCGCTCTCCCATGTATCTTTGAATGAATTTTGCCTTTAGATATGCCCATGACGTAACGCTTCTGCATGGTAGCGAAAAGAACCAATGTGCGGCAGTTCCAACGAGAGTATTAGCGAATGTCATGGCAACATGATGCGGGTTGTCAGTTCGTCCCAGTAGAGAAGCTTCATGTTGTTGCACATGATCGATTGGATCTCCTTTTCCTCTATATTTTTCTCCGCCGATTCTGTACAGGGCATCTGGAACGTGACTGTGCACTAGTTCATCAGAGAATGGATGTGCTGCATTCTCTTCCAGGGCATGCATTCCCTTCATCTTCGACTGCTTCATTTTTCTCTCAATCATTTCTTCTAAGGCCTTAGCCGTAAGTCCCGTAATTGGGATGTCATTGTCGTATGCGGGCTTCCTCCACCCATCGTTGCATGTGTCAGCATGGCTTGCTGTCTTAAAGATATCCTCCTTGTGTAGGCGTTGTGAATTGCTCACAGGAGGTTGCTTTCATCTTACTCCTTGTTGTTGCTTCATGCCAACACTTGGGGTGCATGAATGTGCTGGCTCCTGCCTGGCCTGTCGATAGGTATCTTCAGAGTCTCCTACTCCCTCTGGATGTTGCGGCTTTTGCTGGTTGGCATCATGTGACGCCTCCCTAGCTGGTGCAGCTTGTTCGTTAGCACGCGGGGGTGGTGGCGGAGGTGCGTCATATCCTTGACTCCTTAAGATCTCCCTGAGAGCAAGGAGTTCTTCAAGTGCTGCCATCATCGCCGGTGTGACTGTAGGCATGTTGGTTGCATTCCTTGGTTGTTGCTGTGCTTCCTCAGCTGGCATCCCCGATGGGAATTCCTGATTCACCCTTGTCCTTTGCTCTTGTGCAGGCGCATTGTTTTGATCTTCTGGCCCATATTGTGCAGGAGGGGCATTTGTGGACGGCATGGATGAAGCCGTAGCGTCCGGAATATAAGAAGGTCCTGGTTGGCTTCTCGTTGGTTTCATCTTGCTTGCACCCGCCTTTTTTGGTCGTCTTCCTGTCATGGCTTGTAACACGCCTTTTTGTTCTAATCACTTCAGACGGCGCCAAATGTTAAGTCCGCTTCCACTTGGGTAGCTTCGGGCTTATATTTCACGAACGGGCTCGGGATGTGTGTATAAGGACGGGAACGCCGCGATCCTTGAAACACAATCCTTGAACTAATCTTCAAGTCCTCGACCTCGAACTCTCGAACTTCGGATCCTACACGAGGGGCAGTAACCAGCGTGGGAGAGGGGGGGAATGCTAGTTGGGCCCTCTCCGACGCTCAAGTCAGAAGTTTTAGAGAGAGAAAGCCTTTTAGAGAGAAGTCAGAGCATCCAAAGTCCAAAATGAGGGAGTTGTCCAGAATGGGAGACCTAGGCCCCTATTTATAGGGAACCTAAGGATCATGCCCAGCTTCAAACGGCTTGATGTCGGTATGAAGGAAGACTTATACCGTCATCAAGGTGGACTATGCATGCACCGACTTCTCGCACTTGGCAAAATAATCGGGATGAGCGTACGAAGAACATCGGTAATCCGTACCTACCCGGATTGTTTAGCAATCCGGGCCTCTAGATTGCCTTAGGGCAATCCGCAAGTCCTCCGGTCCGGGTACTGCGCGTATTCCGGACCGTTTTAGACTTAGGTGTCCGCAGAAGAGTTCTTTTACGGGTTTTGGGGTATTTCGCGAGGCCCGAAATGTAAATACGAACCCGAATTGGACAGATATCTAACACCACCGGAGGTAAAAGTCGTCAAATTGAATTACGATGCAGTATGGGATGAGCAAAGCAAGGCTGGAGCCATTGGCATCATAGCTCGGAATCAACCTGGTGTGGTGGTTGGTGGATTTAATAGACGTATCGATGAATTAGGTTATCTTTCTCTTGAGGCATTTGTTGTGCATGAAGCTGTGAGACTTGCCATTCAAGAGAGGTGGGCTAAAGTTGAAGTTGAAACAGACTAATTGGAAGTGGCACTATCTTTGAATGAGGAACAACATCAGATTCACGGGAGGATAGAGCCCATCATCGAAAACTCAAGCACCTAGCCTCCCAAATTTTAGACGTAAAATGGCGAGCTATCTCCCGAAAAGCTAACGAATGTGCAAACTGGATCGCTACGCAATCCAGAAAGATGTCGTGCTTAATAAGGATCGGGAATTTATCCCCCTACGATGTAATGAACGGTTGATATTTCATGATTAATGAATGTTTATTGGCCCAAAAAAAAATTCAACAACATATATATATATGTAAAAATCAGCACCTATATATAAATATATATATATTATTTATTGTCAATATCTTAAATAGGGAAATATATTTTCTCAATCTTTTAGGTAACTTAAATCTATCAATTATATCTTTAACATATTTAAATATTTAGATATATTGATAGTTATATATATTTATATATACTAATGTGAATCTATCAAAATGTTCCCAATTATAGATATATTGTTACCTAGAATAAAAAATTAAAATATGGTAAACAATATCATAAAAAATTTCGGCCGAAATTTTATCCCTTGGTGCCTAAGAAATTAAAAAAATTACCTTGTAATTTACCTAGAGTTTCGGCCAAAAACACTAATTTGGGAACAAGTTGTCAAGTTTTAAGATCAAATTTTAATAAGATTTACAATCCAATGTTTGATTTTGATAAATATCATCTTTTTCTTGAAGATCATGAACATCAAATTACCTAAGAACATCAAGAAAAATTTCAGTTTTACCAACAACTAAAAATCGAAAATTAAAAATTTTTCTTTTAAAATTTTCGGTCAAATTAATGACTTTTCAAGAACACCAATTTATCAAAATCATGAACTCCTAGCACAGGCTTTGATACCACTGTTGGATTACGGGGAGTAATCACCATGGTACATGCTAGTAATCAAAATTACGCAGCGAAAGATTCGCACATACCTCTACAGTTATCCGTAGTCCCAAGATCTTTGTTGGAGGGAGTTCACGATCCTCCGGTCGGCACCCGTAGGGGTTCTTGTGAAGGAAGCCCTACGTGGTATATTCTCTACAACAAAGCCTCTAATCGATTCTTGGCGAGGGACAGATCTCTGGAGTGTTTGCTCGAAAGCAAATTCGCACACCCTTGGTGGATATGTGGTTCGGCCGAATATGGTGTCTCTGGGGAAGGGTTTTCTCTCCATATGGTGTCTTGATGGATATGTAGTTCACACCCTTGTGATTAACCCTAATAAAACACCTAACTCCCCATATATATAGGAGGAGTAAAGTGGACAAAAGTCCACTTTACCTCCACCTAAATTTCGGCCAGCCATGCTTAGTATAGGGAGGCCCAATTTTGGGCGTCTCATGTCATTTGGGATTTGGTTCTGGCCCAATGTCCTAAAGTGACATGTACCCAATTAACTTAGGTAACATATACATATAATGGGCTTCCATTTACGGCGCCCATCACCATATGCTTACATGCACGTCCCTCCGCTCGCTCGCCCGAATCTCTAGAACCGAACTGATCTTGGTCTCGACCTTGGACGATGATATAGTTGTTATGAATGACTTGACGGGGTTATGGAAGATTGATAAGAATTGTAAAGTGAACGCGGTTGTCGAGTCTTGTTTGTTTCAGGTCTTTCCATCATTTTTCCCAGTACACGAATTTCTCACTTCCTCTGATTAAAGCTAGGTTTAATCCAAAGGTATGTGTTAGGTTATAAATAAACCCGACTATGTATGTAGGTTCTTGGTCTATGGTGATTTCCTACAGGTGACAGGTCGAGTACGCTTTCAAGGTGAGGAGAAGAAGTCGATGACCTTTCTTGTTTATTCCAACCATTTGGAGATAAAAGGTCGACTACCAATCATGAAGAAGTCGACTTCAAAAGAATGACTGGTCGATTATGGAGACTTAGAGAATCTTCCAGAGGACAGGTGGCGACCTGTTTCCCACCGTCTTCAAGGGAAAACCTTCCCTCGAAAGTAAAGACAGGTGGCGACCTGCTTCCCACCGTCTCCAAGGGAAAAACTTCCCTCGAAGTAAAGACAGGTGGCGACCTGCTTCCCACCGTCTCCAAGGGAAAACCTTCCCTCGAAGTAAATGTGAGGTGGCGACTTGCTTGTCACCTGCTTCAGCCGCCTTAGGAAAGACTTCCCTCATAAGTAAAAGTTAGGTGGCGACCTTCTTGTCACCTGCTTGGCCGACTCCAAAGGAAAACTCACTAAGGAGATAACTGCCACTGATAAGTCGGTAACTTTCCCCTATAAATAGGGACCTATCTTATTCAATTAAAAACAATCTGCTCTGAATACTTGTACATTACACTGTCAAATACATTACTAACTTAAGCTTCATAGTGGAATCAGGGGCCATCCCCACCCCTTTTTAGGTGCTCGACCTTAAAAGTCTCCCGGAGGAAATCAAGTCCTCGAGAGAGCTACGTCCAAGGCGAAGCCTAGAAGTCCATTCCGTGAAGTTTGAGGCCACGTCATTTTGATCCCAACATTTCGGGCCGTCTGTGGGAACATATCAAAAAGTCATGGCTGCCGAAAAGAGCAAGATTTCCAACACTCCGGTGGAAGAAAGGAGCAGTCCACCAGTGGATCCTACCCATCGAGGCCGATCCCCCAAGAAGATCCCCCAATATCCCAATCTAATGGTGTTGGCGACGATGAAACCCTCAACCATTCCAAATCTCTGCCAATTTTGAAAGATGCGAGGAAAGCTCCCCAGGCTGTTCCTCTGGAGGTAATAGCTGCCTTTATTACCTTTTGGAATAAAACCCAAGCAGGGGTTGTTGCAGAGAAAAGAGAGCCAACCCGAGATGTCTCACAAAAGGAAGAAGTGGCTTCCAGTGTAAAAATCCAGAAGGAGAATCCCCTGGAGAAAGAAACCCCTAAAGCCCCCGAGGCCGAAACGGTGAGCAAGGAACCTGTCCTGTTCACAATAGGGCAGGTCGAAGAACTGTTGGAGAAGAAGAGGCGAGGTGCGAACGATTTGCTCATCGTTCGTGATCATACTTCTCACCCCTTCACCAAAAGGCTATTCTATACTCGAGTTCCCCCGCAAGTCTTCGCGAGGAGCATCAACGATTATACCGGAGAAGGCGACCCAGTTCGCCACATCAACGCCCACAACTCCTCCCTCTTGGGAAGAGGGGCAACGCCTGATCATTATGCAGCACTCTTCCCAACCACGCTGAAGGAAGATGCGCCTACTTGGTTTTATGGTCTCCCCGACAACTCTATAGACTCATGGGATGAGCTGAAAACCAAATTCATTGAAGGACACATAGGTCAAAGGCAGCGCCTCAAGAGCATGAACTTCCTCGACAAGATCGAGCAAGGCCCAGGTGAAACCTTGGCCAACTACTTCACAAGGTTTTACAAGATACTCCAACAACTGAACGAGGACGCCACGGATGGCGAGCTGATCCGGACCTTCTGGAGGGGCCTTAGAGTGCAGAGCCAAGCTCTGAAAGACAGCATGGTGATGAAGCCCGTGCAAAGGATTGACGCCCTCGCCGTCAAAGTAAATAAATTCATCGACCTAGAAAGGTTGCATGAAGGGTTGCCCGAAGAAGTCAAGAAACAACTGGTGCCCGCCAAGATCGAGGAGGGCTCCGCTTCCCGACCGCCCAGGAGGGAAGAAAGACGTGAGCGAGACTTCCGCACGGGAAATCGACAAGGAATAAGGAGGGATCCTAATACCTATCCAGGCAAGTTTACTCCACTCACACACAACATATCAGTAGTATTGCAAGAAATGGAGAAACTTAGGCTGGACGATCCTTCTCAAGTAAGAAAAGGCCCGATGGGATCCCAGATGAAGAACTATTGCTGTTACCATCGAGTACAAGGGCACGACACCGACGATTGTGTGGCCCTCAAACACGACATCGAGAAATTGATCAAAAGGGGTAAGTTGTCTAAATTCATCAAAAAAACCGTTCAAACCACAGCAAAAACGAAGTCGAAGTCCTCGGGGGAATTCTCGATCTCCCCCTCACAATAACCTCGCCCCAATACAAATGGGGACAATCTATGTCATCGCGGGAGGCTTAGCCTCAGGAGGAGAGACAAGCACCGACGCGAAGTATATGTCGCCCAGATAGCTCGTGATGGAAAAGGAAAAGCGCCTGCAAAGACAGAGGCAGTAACTATCAGTTTCACTACGGACGACCTCATGATGGTGACTCAACCACATGAGGACGCCCTTTTCATCACCGCCACTATTGCAGAGTACGAAGTAAAGAGGATCCTCATCGACAGTGGAAGCGCGACAGATATACTTTTCTTCGAGGCCTTTCAAAATTTGGGTCTGACCCAAAGGGACCTCATGAAAGTCGACTTCCCCCTCATAGGATTTGCAGGAAGGACCACCTATCCAATGGGAGCAATCAAACTCCCGATAGTTCTGGGAAAAGAGAAGACGACTCTAACAATCGATGTACTCTTCGTAGTCGTCGACGCCGCTTCCGCCTATAACGCCATCATTGGAAGGAAGACGCTCAATCCTCACCGAATAATCCCATCGACTGCTCATCAAGTAATGAGTTTCCCGACGCTACAGGGAATTGGGGAAGTGAGAGGCGACCAAACAGCATCCCGACGATGCTACGTCAGTTCAATGCGATGTCGAAATCAGAGATAAGTCATAGAGACAACACCTCCTTAAAGAAATAATATTGTTTATTATGATAAGGCTAATGTTCGTTTTATGGTGTTCCTCTTTTTTGTTAAAACTCAGGAAGGATGAATGAATATAGGCCTTTCAAAGGCTCTTCTTTTTCTCAAGATATCTGAGTTCTCTCTTTTAAGGCGACCGACATTTAATATCGACCATCAATAATCTGATATCCACTAAATCACTCAGATTCGGCGATAATATGCGGCGTCGAAGACAAACTTTTTCCAAATCAAGAGTCGACCATCAAAAATCTGATATCTACTAAATCACTTAGATTTGTCGACTACTTGAAAGCGGTTAAGTAAACGAAGAACCCAAGAGTCGATCATCAAAAACATCTGATATTTACAATATCACTCAGATGGATCGAGCTCCTTGAGGTGCAGAAGAACCCAAGAGTCGATCATCAAAAACATCTGATATCTACAATATCACTCAGATGGATCGAGCTCCTTGAGGTGCAGAAGAACCCAAGAGTCGATCATCAAAAACATCTGATATCTACAATATCACTCAGATGGATCGAGCTCCTTGCGGTGCAGAAGAACCCGAGAGTCGATCATTAAAAACATCTGATATCTACAATATCACTCAGATAGATCGACTACTTGCGGTATGAAAGAACTCAATAGTCGACCATTAAAACATCTGATATCTACAAAATCACTCAAATAGATCGACTACTTGAGGTTTCGAAAGTCGATCATCCCGCCTCGAAGTTCGGTGTCGACCATTCAAAATCCGATATCCACTAAATCACTCGGACAAATCTACAACTCGAGAGAAAGGTTAGATACTTGGGAATTACCCTTAAAATCATTCGATTATATGGAGACCTAATGATTGTTCTAAAGTCGAGTATGTTTTCTATTAAGTTCGTTGAAAGATCTATGAAAACGGTGAAAAGCCCAAGAGAGGGCGAGCATATGTAAGATTGCTAAAAATTATCCTTCATTATCAAACGGGAGTTTACAAAATATCGAGAAGGAAATTAAAAGCGTCTATGCTAAAATCTATCTATCAGCCCTAGCTTTGGCTTTAGCTTCCTCCTGCAGATATTCTCGAAGAACTGCCACTCTCGAGAGGTCCAGGTTAGGGCCCAAGGCCCTAAGGTCGGCCACCAATGAAGCAAAAACTGAGAGAAGCATCTGCCCGCTCGCCATGGCGGCGTCCGTTTGAAAGGCCAAGCTGACCTTGTAAGCGGCAACAGCATTCCGCTCAGGCTCCTCGAGCTCTTCCACCCTCTTCTTCAGCTCGATGTTCTCTTCGCGCTGAGAATCCAGTTGGGCACGGAAAATTTTGGAGAAGGCAGCAGCATCAAGATATGCCTTGCCAAGCACGACCGCCAAAACTCCACTAGCTCTCAGAGCCTCCTTGCAGGTATCGAGCTCCCCAGATATGGTGCCCAAGACCCTCTGAAGGCTGGAAACCTCCCCTTCAAGGCGAGCCACCTTTTCCGGAAGGCCCTGCACTTCTTTGGCCTCCGACTCCAGGGAAGCAAGCTGCCCCTTTGCGAGAGATAACTCCTCGCCAAGGTCGATGTGCAACTGACCCACCTGCAAGAAATCGCGGTTGGCCTGGAAAGGAAAAAGTCGTCAACATAAGGTACAAATAATATGTATCGACGAATAAGAATATGGTTCTACCTTGGACTATCGATGCAGGAACATTCGAGTGGCGTCCTCCACTCGATCTGTAGGGAGGCGAGGACGATCCCGGGGAGGAACAGAGGCGTTCAGCAAGTGAAGGGCCATCTCCTTGGTGGCGATGGAATGGCCCTCCTTCAGCTTGTACTCTCCTAGAGTGGCGAGAGGGTTCCAATCGACATCTCGTGGCGGAGAGTCGGGGGCAGAAGGAAGCATCCTCCAAGCAAATGGAGGACCCTCATATCCCAAGCCTTTCTTGGCTTGAGAAGAAGAAGCCTCAGCAATACCCTTGCCCTTAGGGTCGACTTCTGCGAGGAAAATACGTTAATAAAAATGAACTACCAAGAACTAAGTAAGGAATCTATCAAGGCAAAAGTCTGTACTAGTGGGGGGCAAGGGACTAGTGGACGTCGGATCGACTCTAGAAGTAACCTCCTGAAATGAGGAGACTGGAGTGGCAGTGGTGATCTTCACTTTCTTCGAAGGAGTGGCGCCTGCCCTCCCAGCGGGTCTCTTGGTCCTCTTCTTCAAGGACTTTGGGTGTTCTTCTACGGCCGATTGGGTGGCTTCTTCCTGTTCAGAAGAGTCGACCACCATGTCAGGCGAAGCCCCCCTCCAAAGTAGGTTGGGCGTCCTCCATGGACAGAGGTTCCGAAGTGGCTCTAGTTCCACTTCCACTTCCTGCTGCCCCGCCAACAAGGGGCACTCCAGTCGCCGCCTGCTTATCAAAAAGCCTTGTAAATAGACCTACAGAAAGCAAAAGAAAGGATTCAAGAAACGACTAAAGATAGAAAGAAAAAACGATTACCCAGTTTATAGGAGGATCCTCGAGGCGGAGACGAATGGAAGCATTGATAAGGGCCTGTTCCGAGGTATCGGATATCGACTTCAAAGGAAGAAAATCGGGAGAAAATATGGTGGCATGAATCTTATAGACCGTGTCGACTTCCTCCGGTGTTAATCCTTGAAGAGTTGGGGCACGATCCGTGCCTAAAGGAGGAAGCAGAGGCCACGGGACGCTTACTCGACAGAAGAAATAATGATTCTTCCAATTGGCGTTTTTCGATTTAATGTTGCAAATCAACTGTGGGGCAGACTCCCAATCAAGATCGCTGCCAGTAGGCCAACGACTCCTGAAATTGTAGGTGCCATGAGGCGTACGTTGTAGTTGGTAGAAGCTGCAGAAAACCCTCAAAGAATACTTCCACTCATAGGTGGAACACAAACAACGAAACCCACCCAATAACGGAGGGCATTCTCCGTAAATTGGCAAGGATGGATGCGATAATGCTCGCAGAGTTCCATCAAGTCGCCACAAAAAGGGAATCTCAGTCCCGCCTCGAGATGACCCACGAAGACCGCCACTTCTCCCTCTTGGGAAAAATATTTTGGTCCCGGGGGACCAGAGTATCGAGGATGTTCATCATCGCTCAGATTACCCAAAGCCACGGCCTTCATGAAGCCATGTCTGGTCAATTTACTAACCTTAGGAGAAGGAGGGGAGGGAACGAAATCTTCAAGATTACCTTCAGGAATGGGGAGAGCCATCGGAGTTCTAGAGAGAGAATGAAGGAACGAAGCTTCTCGCTGAGGATCGGAGGGACCTGCGGTGGCAAATCCGATCAAAATCCTCTCTTCAGGCGTACAAGGACGAGGAGAATTAGGGTTTATAAAGAAGGCACTGTATTGATTCGCCATGATTGGAGAGAAGACGAAGATGAAAGGTGAAAAGTGAAAGTAAAAAGGGGGTATTTATAGAAGAACTCCCTCGCCGGGATAACTTCCTTGCGAAGCCTTGTCAATGTCAGCCATTCATTGGTTCTTCATCTGACAACATGACCGTTAGCCTACACCTGTAGAGCCATTGAGAGGATGACTCCCCAGCTTCCCTAGGAGATCTCTGCATGCCGAAACCATCTCTTCTCCCAACGGATAGAAATCCTAATCCCGAGGGAGGGCCTCTTCAACTTCTGGAAAGTATGAAAAATCTACAAGTCCTGAGAATTAGATTATCTCGCCACAAAATGGGGCTTTACTCGACTCAAGCCTTCACCTTAAGTAAATGAAGCTGACGACTCGAGTCTCGGGGGCAAGTGTTGGGTTATAAATAAACCCGACTATGTATGTACGTTCTTGGTCTATGGTGATTTCCTACAGGTGACAGGTCGAGTACACTTTCAGGGCGAGGAGAAGAAGTCGACGACCTTTCTTGTTTATTCCAACCATTTGGAGATAAAAGGTCGACTACCAATCATGAAGAAGTCGACTTCAAAAGAATGACTGGTCGACTATGGAGACTTAGAGAATCTTCCAGAGGACAGGTGGCGACCTGTTTCCCACCGTCTCCAAGGGAAAACCTTCCCTCGAAAGTAAAGACAGGTGGCGACCTGCTTCCCACCGTCTCCAAGGGAAAACCTTCCCTTGAAGTAAAGACAAGTGGCGACCTGCTTCCCACCGTCTCCAAGGGAAAACCTTCCCCCGAAATAAAGGTGAGGTGGCGACCTGCTTCAGCCGCCTTAGGAAAGACTTCCCTCCTAAGTAAAAGTGAGGTGGCGACCTGCTTGTCACCTGCTTGGCCGACTCCAAAGGAAAACTCACTAAGGAGATAACCGTCACTGATAAGTCGGTAACTCTCCCCTATAAATAGGGACCTATCTTATTCAATTAAAAACAATCTGCTCTGAATACTTATACATTACACTCTCAAATACATTACTAATTTAAGCTTCGGAGTGGAATCAGGGGCCATCCCCACCCCTTTTTAGGTGCTCGACCTTAAAAGTCTCCCGGAGGAAATCAAGTCCTCGAGAGAGCTACGTCCAAGGCGAAGCCTAGAAGTCCATTCCGTGAAGTTTGAGGCCACGTCATTTTGATCCCAACAGTATGCATTTGGGATTATGGAATAAACTTCTTCGATCTGGATGCTTTGAGAAGAGAGAAATACACAGAAGAATATAATTACTCGAAGAATCTGGTGAGTGTGGATTTCTTGTTCCTCACTTTTACTTCTTTTATGAATCCATCATTTATTTCTTAGTATTGGCTAAAAAATAGTTAATTCGTAGTGTTTGGTTAGCATTGAAGCTTATGAACTTCACTTGTTACCTAGTTGAGTGATATTTCATATGATGCAAAGTCGTAAGTAGCTGGTGCTTTCAGCTATCCTGAACACAATTATTAGTATGCAAAGTGGGGAATCATATACTTTTTATTTAGTGGACGTGATTATTAGATGTTATGACGGTAAACCAAACTCTTCAAATATTAATATGTAGGTGAGAATCCCTCTAGCAACTTTTGACTTGTATTAAAGGCTATAAAGTTTGAAATTTTGAGAATACGAGAAAATTTGTAGTCTAGAAATTTTAGTGTTTCTACTATAGTTGAGATTTGAGTACTTTCTTTATTTTTAATGATAAGAAACTGCAAGTAATGTTTGTATCATCATATTTAAATAAATGGGAATGTTTGATGTTGTAGAACGAGACAAATGAAACGGTAGAATGATGGGTATGTTATAAGCACGGAGCCCTGTAGTGGTACACTTTAATGTCTTACAATTTCAGAGAGAGACAGAGAGCAGATCATTGTATTATATAGTCTTCAAGAGACTGAAATGTCACACTTTGAAGACCAAACAACTATTCTGTTCAATTGGTATTAGGTAGTGAATATAGAAAAAGTTTTTTTAAAAAAATAAAATAAAAGAGAGGTTTAGAATTGGTTTTTATATGGTTCGGTTCTATAGCTCCAAAAGTGGAGTGGTTCTTACCTGGTACCAGGAACTGAATGAACCATAAAACTTGTTCCGGGTCGGTCCAGAACCAAACCAGCACAGCCCTACCTCCTAGAGTGGTTTTTATAATGAAAGGTGTAGTATTTTCCATTTGTTGGGAGGTTTTTAGCAGTTTTATTTATACGAATCAAAATGAAACTGGGCCGTTTGCCGGCCAGTTGAGATGATGGGCAGTAGTCGGTAGATGTTGTTATCCCTGTCCCATTAGAATTAGATGGACAAGGCTGATTAGTTTTTTTTTTTAGGGAAAAAGTCTTAAAACCAAAAGTTTTCAGCATGTTGAATTAGTACGTACTCCAGTTTACTTAGTTTTTTTAAATTAAAATTTGGGTGATGATTTTTAATTGGGTCAAATATCTTGTTACAAATTGGTTATTAATAGGTTTTGCGTTCATGGTTTAGTGTAAGGATGTTACAATTCAGATTTGATCTTACAAATAATCGATCGTGTGGTCGGCCGATTATAGTTTTTTTTTTTTTTTTTTTGGTTTCCCGCGGGGTGGTCCTAGGGCTCTCATCAGGAGGGCAGCACCCGTAGCATGCTTGCTCCACACCTAGACTAATCCCCACTCGCACCGGGTCAGCCCGTAAGGGGTAAAGTGCTGCCCATGAACAATTTTCCATTCTCATGGTCACTAGTGGGGATTGAACCCCTGACCTCTGGTTAAGGGATAAGGCGCTGAACCACCACACATTGTTACATGGTTTATTATAGGTTGATTTGAAGAACCTACGCTGGGTGTATTAAATATGGGACTCAACTCAACAATCAAGAGTGTAGTTTTTTTTTTTTTTTTTTTTTTGTGATAAAGCTCAAATGCATTTAAAATTGGGCTTAACAATCCCAAATTACAATTTACATTTTCTGAAGCAACAACATGCAATTTTTCCTTTCTAAAATTAAATTTGAATTAAATAAAATTTTAATGTCAAAAGGCATAAATTTTAAATTTATGGGTGAGAGTCATTGATACTTTTAAATATGTAATATATATATATATATATATATATATATATATATATATATATATATAATTAATTTTGTTGGCCAACAAAAGGGATGTCGTAGTGACTCTAAAATTATCCATACAAAATGTTTGTATTTTAGTGTTCACGGTCAGTGCACTACAGGAAAACAGGGTTTAAGCAACGCTAAAATTGGCTTTAGGCGACGCTTTTTGCGTCACCTAAAGTTTGGCGACGCAATCCGCGACGCAAATGGAAGCGTCGACAATGGGGGGAGTCGCCTAAAACATTGCGACGTTTTAGCCTAAGCGTCGCCTAAAATTAAGTAAAAGACAACGTTTTTTTAACGTCGTCCTTATCTAAGATTTAGATAACGCCGAAAAACGTTGTGTAACTTTTAAGTATAGACAACATATTCGGCGTTGCCTATACAAGAAGTATAGGCAACGCTTTAAGCGTTGCCTATACAAGAAGTATAGGCAACGCTCTTCAGCGTTGCCTATACTTGAAGTATAGGCAACGCTCTTCAGCGTTGCCTATACTTGAAGTATAGGCAACGCTCTTCAGCGTTGCCTATACTTGAAGTATAGGCAACGCTCTTCAGCGTTGCCTATACTTCAAGTATAGGCAACGCTTAAAGCGTTGCCTATACTTCTTGTATACGCAACGCTTTAAGCGTTGCCTATACTTCTTGTATAGGCAACGCATAAAGCGTTACCTATTCTAGTATATAGACAACGCAGCAGTGCAATACGATTAATATATTATAAACCAACAATGCAATATACATTATATTGCAATATACACTCATTCTACCCAAAAAAAAGTCATCACATAAACAAAGTAGTTGATAGGTTTTTACATAAACAAAGTAGTTGATAGGTTTTTACATAAACATAATAGAAGTTTATAAAATAGTAGAGATAGTTTTCAAATATAATAACTGACAAGTAGATAATCATAAACATAATAATGACTCATATCTTATCTTAAGAAGGTTGGCTCAGTCCAAACCCCTTAAGAATAGCTAACATCTCCGCTCGTGCATCCGCTCGTGCATCCGCTCGAACACGCTCTAGTGCCTCTGCTTGCTCAACCCTGACACGCTCAAGTGCCTCCGCCTGCTCAACTCGTGCCCGCTCAAGTGCCTCTGCCTGCTCAACTCGTGCACGCTCAAGTGCCTCCGCTTGCTCAGCTTGTGCACGTGCAAGTGCCTTTGACTGTTCAGCAATGGTTGCTTGGTACTCCCTAAACATTGTCTCATAATGCTCGTTCCGACCTGAACTAGCACTCCCTCCATTTAGATCGGATGTGGTAACTCCCAACCCATATCCTCTTATGCGACCGTATCGATCTACTCCAACCACCTCCTCATAAACCTCATTCTCCAAGGCAATCTTCTGTGATTCAGAAATGACAGGTACAGACTTTGTAACAATTAGTTCTGATGCTTTCTCCTATGACATAAAACACAACAACACATGAATCTATATTTAGGCATTTTGATCTATATTACTCATTTTCTAGCAAAGCATTTAGGTTACCATCATTTGGCGTGTGGCCTCATTCACAAACTCCCCATTAACACCTTTATGTTGGTAACCAAAAGCTTCCATTTTTGATGGTGACCTATTATGCTTTAGGTGCTGTAACAACATAAACAAATAACACTTTGAGATTCTTGTCAACATCACAGAGATCACTTGTCAACGTCATCATAAACCAAATTTCAATTTGTCCAAATAATGCAGTTTCCAATTATAAGTCCTAAAACTTTAAATGTAGCAAAACAAAAGTAGCCATATCACCTAACGACACCTAACGATAAAATCAAGCAGCATTTTAAAGATCAAATCAAGCAGCATTTTAAAGATCAAATCGCGAAAACAGCAGCATTACAATAATCAACAACCAATCCAATCTTTAATTTGGCCAACATACTGAAAGTACTGTGAGTTGAATAGTACTTACAAACTGTTGTCGTCGCTGAGCAAAGCTGGTCGAACCTGATGCGTGCAATGTAGTCACATTACTCCTAGCTCGTATCCCTAACTCAGAAGCTTTCTACAATAAGTGAAACAAACACAATATTGAGTTAACATTACTCAGAATTACTCACAACATTGTCACGGTAAAATAATCAAGACGCTTCTAATCGAGAGGTCGTAGCATGAAATTGTTACCTGACTTGCATCTGTATTCCAACGGAGCACCAAATCCTTCCATTGATGAGCATTGACATTTTCAGGAACATTACTTATGATTTCCGCCAAGGAATATTGCTCTTTCTTGAAGTATTTTCCTTTTAGTTTGCACTTGTAGTTCTTCCACTTTTGACCCACAGATTGTAGGATAAACTTATGAGCTTTTGCAGTGTTTGTGGTGTTCACTATTGTGAAACGTGCCTGTCAAAATGTCAAAATTATATATTGTCAACCCAATTATGTGTGCCACAGCAATTATGTTTGACAGTAGTTACCAAAGAGGGTTGCTACAATTACTAACCAATAGCGTTACCTCTCTATAGGACACCAAATAATCAAATCAAAACCCAGAAAACCTCTAACACATTAAAACTTGGCTTTGTTTTGGCTAGATTAACTTCCATTAAAACTCAAAAAGAAAGTTCATTAACACACAACCTAGACTAGAACAGTCTTAAAAGCAGAGAAAAACAACTACTTCAACATATAAAACTCAGCAAACTCAGCTCTACAAAAGCAACTTACTATGAGTATAATCTTGACCCTTAGCTAAACCAAACGAGAAAAAAAACATCAACTTGGTTGTCCATATGGCTATATTGGAGATCAAGGAGCATATACCTTAACCGTTTTCAACATCTCTTGTTTTTCATCCACCTGGAATGTCCTCCAATCTTCGTAATGTAAGGGGCATAAATTGCCATTCCGAGCTATGGTTCCAAGAAAATCACTTAGAACAGATGCACCATTTCCGTCCGGTTGCCCAAAATCATTGAACTCAACTTCTATTCGACAGTCTTTTGGGAGTTCCCAAACATCCTTTGCACATGAAGGCCCCCTTGTACGACGAACTTGAGCTTGGTTCCCTAAATTTAAAACAAAAACAAACTACATTATTATAGCTTTATTTTTGAAAAAAATAAACTACATTACTATAACTTTGCAATAAATAAAGAGTGCAGAAATGCTAACCAGTTTGAACATTGTTGACACTGTTAGCAGATTCCGTGTCATCTACTTGATCAGCAGGTCCTACAGGAGGTGTTGTAATTTGAACTCTTCGTAACCTTTTTGATCTTTTGAATGTCATTCTAACCTTGAGTTGGGTCTGCACCGAGCTGGAAATTAGTAATCAAATACATCTAAGTCTAGTTCAAATCTGAACCATAACAGAGTAGGCACGTTCATATCAAACATTTAACTTTTTACGCTTTTGATCTGGAATGTCACTATGGAAAGGATCATCAATTTTCTCATCCTTGCTCACTGCCCATCTTGATGATCCGCATGTTTGACAAGATTCAAGAGCTTTATTATTACCCCAGTATAATGTGCAGTCATTTGGACAAGCATGAATCTTCTCATAACCAAGATCAAGCTTCCTAATGATCTTCTTAGCATCATAATATGATGAGGGAAGTGACTTGCATTGAGGAAAAGCCTCTTTAAGTAATTCAAGAATCAATGTAAGTAACTTAGACGATGAACCCCCGGCTAATGCTTTGATATGGTAAATCCGTAGAACAAATGACATAGTTGTGAAGTTTGTACAACCTGGGAAAAGTGGATCATCTGAATCACCTAAAAGATCATTTAACAAACCTCCTTCAGTAACATTCTCCCTAACAAAAGATTCATCATTTTCATAAGTATCCTCCCCTGTGTTTATTCTAGATGTAAATTCCTCAGTGTGTGAAACACTTGATCCTTCCCTTATCTCTTGATAATTTGCTTCTAGGGTCTCAGATTCTAGTTCCACGCCATCTCTCTCCCCATGGAACGCCCAAACTTGTTGGCCATAATTCCGTATGAACCCTACACAAATAAGATGTTCTTCCACCAACTTTGGAGTCTGGGTATACCGGTTGTAACAATTCTTACACGGGCAATAAATATTCCCGTTAACCGGAGCTTTCTCAAGGGCAAATTTAATGAAAGCTTTCACACCATTTTCATAGGCCGAGCTTGATCTAGATAACTTAACCCAACTTTTATCCATTTCTGTCAAATCAACACCATACAACAATCAACACTGGATAATGTTTGCTAGCTAGCTAGCTAAGGGTCTGTTTGGCTGAAATATAAATGGAATATAAGGGAGACATACTGCTTGTTGGTTGGAGGTAATTTTTTTTTTTAAGATTGTGGATCAGTAATCTTTCGGGTTGGTCTATTTTGGAGCAGAATGTTCGTAAACTCAGTAAAAGGGAGGTCATATTGTTGTGGGGGTGGGTATTAATTATAGTTAGCAACAAGTTAATTCTGTCATTCTCATCCATCCATCACTTTGATCAAACCCTATAGCTAGCTAAGATAGTATTCATAAAGAGTCAAACAAGAAAATCAGCTCAACCTACATAGTTTAGAAGCAGTGATAGAAAATTAGTGTTTGCCATAATTACTATATATATCTTTCATATCAGCCAGTATATTATATTTGGTATAGCTACACTAATAATTACATATACTGTTGTGTGGATACTGAGAATTGACTAACCTTAGGTGTCAGGTTCGGTTTCCACCAGATTTGCGAAATCAATTGTGCGGGTTTAGCGAACACTGAGGTGTGCTATATGAGAATAGTCCTACAACAGTTCAACAATATAACCCATCAAATAGTATCAACAGCATAAGATTATAAGCAAAAGTGGCGTTAAAGGAGGGATAGCTAAGAAGAAGAAGAGGGGTTTGGTTGATTCTAAGAAAGGTTGATCACGAAAATAAGCTCGATAGTTCAGTGTTCTTATTTGTATGAACTTGGTTTATCATTGACAGACTACCTGTGAGGGAGAGGAACGACAGAGTGCAGGCTACTGAGGGCTTCACGAACACTCCTTTGGCTCCACCTTGCTGCTGCTGGTGGAATCCTGGCCTGAATTAAAACAACATCAGTAAATGCCATAAAAATCAACAGAGCAGCTCATTTTAAGAGAAGATTCAGCGAGTTTTTTTTTCCTTGAATCATTTACGAATTTGAATCGATAAATTGAAACCAAACCTAATCTCTCATTTACTTCTAAGTGTTTCAGCTTGCTCAATTTTTCAATCCCCTAAATGACCACATCTGTTCGGTAGATGATATGATTCCAGATAAGAAATCTCCAGATGAGACAAATTGACAAGGTTTGAATCGCAGGATGAACTGAGTAGTCAATCCACTAAGTAGGTTTGTCAAATATGTCACGCAGGATGGACAAACCTAGAATCGCAGGATGAACTGAGTGATGAATGAATCAGAGTCGCTCGGAGTCGGAGTCGCTTGGAGTCGGAGTCGGCACCTGTAATTGTAGTGGATCAAGCGCCCTGGAACCTGGAATCGTAGTGGATCAAGCGCCCTGGAACCTGTAATCGTTCGGAGTCGACATTCCTTTCAGACTAGGTGAAGAAGAGCAAGGTCGTGAGGAGGAAATGAACGTACAGTTTTTTTTTGGTGAAAAAACGTACAGTTGCTTAAATGAATAAATATGATTTTTTATTTTTGAAAAAAAAAAAGCGTTGTTTAAACCTCTCAATAAAGCAACCTTCACTAAAATTCGTCGCCTAAATTTAAATTTTAAACAACGCTATACGTAAGCAATGCTTAATATTCAAATTAAGCCAACGTTTTCATAAACGTTGTTTAAATTTAAACAATAAGAAACGCTCTACTTAAATACGTCGCGTAAACCTTAAACTTTAAACGACGCTCAGATGACGTGTTGCTTAATATATATACTAACACAACGTTTTAATAAAACGTTGTTTGAAACTTATAGTTAAGCAACGCCCTAATAAAAAACATCGCCTAAACCAAACTTTAGATAACGTCAAAACAAAGCGTTGCTTAATATTAATGTTTAGCCAACGTTTTCATAAACGTTGCCTAAAGCCCTGCCCGCCAAAAATATTTGCGACGCTTTTAAAAGCGTCGCAACTTTTGCGTCGCTTAAAACCAATTTTCTAGTAGTGGTGGTTTTTTCCCATTATTTTTTATACACAAAAATGCCATAAACTATATATATCCATTTACCAATATATAAAGTGGCTTGGGTCCTCACCTCCAAAGGACACCTCATCTTCAAAAGGTACCACTTCTGGAAAAAAAAATTGAGAGTAAACCGTTTGAGTTGGGAATTGAAGACTAAACAGTGTGCTAAACCGAGAACTGACGACCAAAACGTCCATAGCCAGGAACTGAAACGACACACCTCTGTTGGCCAAAAAAAAAAATTAACAACGCTCCTCCAATAATGCCACTCGTCGGCGGCCCATCGATCCCCCCTGCTAGCCGCTGCACTCCCACCACACCTATGTTCGATCGACAAACCATCTCTTCAACTTCAGGGATACAGACCGTCACTGTCGCTGCCTAGACCGCTGCTCCCCGGACGTCGGCCGCTACACTGCCGCTACGACTCTACCAATTTCAAGGAATTTGTGCTCGCCGGTTCGTATCCGATCGCTTTCTTCAAGTTGCTCGATCTCTCTGCTTTGGTGGTTGCAACATAATCACTTTCTTGCGACTGGTTCTGATTTTCAACCATGGGGACAGTGAAACTGCTGATGGACAGCTTCAACGCCGTTGTCGACGACTATTGGTCGTAGGTGGGTGCCAATGAACGAAGAGATGGATTGTCCGACCTCCAATCGACATCACACAATGCAACCATTCAGATTTCAGAGTTCTCTATCCCCTCTCTTCGAACCTTAGTCGGTTTCTGCAATTCTTTCAATTTGTTCTATCCTACATTTGATTATTATGTTTTCTCCGTAGTTTTAATTCTCCAACCATAAATCTGAGTTGCAGAATTTCATGGAGACCGTCACTGGAGGGACTTTAACATTGCAGGTGACATGGTTGATGGAGAAAGAAGCCAAGTCGACAACTGGACGGAGCTTGGTGGTGGGGAATGGAGTGATGGGCCAAACGCTAATTATGTTTCCCAAGTGGGAGTTAATGTGTTGCATGTTTGCCTTTTCCCTTTGGAATAGAGAATAAATCAATGGATAGTGGGATACTGCAAATGGTGATTGAGAATTACGAACCGTAGGTTGATGATTCGATGGATTGATCAATGAGGTACTCGATAACGCAAACTAAGGAGCATAAAAGAACAAAGGATGAACAAGAGCTTTCACTTAATACTGCTCTCCATTGTGAGGTAAGCAATACGATAAATCTAGCCACTTTGGAAAAAAAAAGGATGAACCGACACCAATAACAGTATTGTTACCTGATTTGGAATTTTTGAAGGTTTCTGAAGATGAAAATCATGCTCTTAAGCAATTAAGTGGAAGAAAGAATTAGTAAATAAGCAAAGTAAAAAGACTGAACATACTAGGTCAAGGTGCTTGCTAGACAAAACATTAGGAGTATTTTAGAAGAATTGTCATGATCATGTCCATTCATGTAAACATGGCCTTGATAGAGCCAACACTTAACTGATTTGAACTTCAAACAGTTAACAACATCAACTTCAGCTGTGTAGACTTTAGGTAAATACTTTCAGTATGTATTCTCACGTAGAATTCTAACAAAGTTCAACGTAATTCCAATCTAATCAAATTGAACGTACGTGCAGGAGGAGGAGGAGGAGCTTTCTGCTGCAATTGACACCAACACGGACTTATGTTTGTTTTGTTGGACCAAACACCATTGTGTTGAATAATATCATGACAGCCCTGCGCAGCAACAATCAAATTATTGGCATCCTTGGGCCGAGTTGGTACAGCAAACACATTTGCAGTGAAGTTGGACGTCTACTCAAAGAAGAAGATTTGATCGATGAAGCAGTGGGATCATATAATGCAGTGGTTACTATTCAGCAAGTGTTGAAAATAGCGTTGGGTATTACTACTACTAGCTGTACAAGAAGCAGCGAGACATCACAAGAATCTATCCGTCAAACCCTAATTTCGATGACAGGTAGTAGTAATCAGCTGCAAATAAAAAAGATTGCTCTTGGTGTTGCCTTACCTCAGTGAGGAAGTAGATCTTGAAGCTGTTGGAATTCCACCGCCTAATGATTTTTTCAAGATAATCCTTCTGTCTAATAAAAGACAAGTGCTGCAGAATATGGGCGCTCAAAAAGTCTTCGAGATTCAAAGGACTGAATCCATAAGTGAATTTTACATAGTACTAGATGGATATGTGGAAGGAAATTCTGATCTCAAGAAATTAGCTGATGAATGTGGTTCGGATATAGGAAAACTCTTAGTCTCAAGGCTAGCGCGAATGCGCGAATGCGCGAATGCCTTCCAACATCTCAAAGAGCCCCCATTTAAATATGAGGACCGTAAGAAAGTGATACACTCCTTTAATCCACATGAGTACAATTATTCAACTTATGTGCATGGGTTCTTATAGGTACGAACATTTATATATCTTCCACTTCTTAATTAATTGCTCCATAATAATACATTCATTACACATTATATACCCTATATAGCTTACTTTAATCATTAGTTGGCAGCAACTCAAAGTTAAAAAAAAAAAAATACGACAAACTTTTAGTTACAACGTTCATTGAACTAAAAACTTTTAGGGTAGAGTTTTACATGCATGTGGAGACTACCAAGATAAAATAAATAAAGAAACCATCTTGTATCTGGAATTTGGATGTTATTGAGAGCTTGATGATGGCAGTACGTGTTTCCTAACTTTATAATTTTGTGTATGACGCAGGAGGCTATCGTAAAGAAGACATATGGTTGAATAATCATTTCAAGAAAGTCACCTCACATTTAGAGGTTATTTGTGGATCTATGAATTTTTTTTTTCTTTAAATTGTTGCTGCTTATTCAAGCCTTGATACTGTCTTGCTACTGTTTTAGGGTCATGAACATTCTTATTTTGATTATGTTGACTGGGCACGGAAAAAGGTACATAATTACACTATTTAGTTTTTACTGTTATATACAAATCTTGTACATGTAATGCAAATGTATAACATTACCATGTATAGGACTGGTTACAACAAGGTGGTCAGAAGCCAAAATGTCATCTTCAAGCTTGCGGAAAAAATTGCATGTACTAATTAAGTTTGTTAACTGCCCTAATTTTCTGGATTTATACTGTCTTGAATATAGTTTAATCAGCAGCACAAGGTTAGTTCAATGGTGAAGGTTTATGATATTCTATTCAAGTTACATTGATTTTTTCTTTAGTTGAGAAAGCAGATTTAATTGTTGCTCTTAAATGGTTACTCAATTAGTGTAAAACACAGCATTATTTTATCTGTACAATGAGTCGAGGATGTCTAAAATTTGAGGTACATACAATTTATTTAACGATCAAACACTGAACAGTTCACAATAGGCATATGACATTTATCCCCATGCCATAGATTATGGATATAGGTCACTACATGATTTTCTTCGATAAAAAACTTATAGTTTTCCCTTAAGCATTCACCCTATTAAACAACCACATTGGTGCTTCATAAAATATTTATTTTTCATCGTATAGCTTTCTCCCAACATGTTTTTAAGGCATCCAAAATCTGTTATATTTTCACCCAATGTTATGCTTTTGATGAATGCATTTATAATTTTTTACATTGCACTTAAATATTTAAAGAATAAAGTTAACACATGCGCGTGCAACGCACGCGCGGCAACAACTAGTATTTGAGAATTACTAAAATTTTCATTAGTTAAATTGCATTAATTTTTTTAGTTAAGGTCGCTTAGCTGATATCCTACATTAATAATCATTAACTTCTTAATACAATATACCTATAAATTTGAATCACCTTGAAAGTAGGATATGTACTCAACTCGTGCAAACTTCGAGTACATGTTGAGATTTTTTGTATCACATATATCAGTCAATTGTCATATAAAGTGTCAAAATATGGGTCAACCACAGTTCTTGAAATTTGACCTTACAGATAAATTACTCATCGTCCAACCTTTAGGGTCTCGAGCTATTAATTTAGTTCTTCCGCCTATCAGTTCAAACAAATTGTGTACAACCTAATTAGTTAATTAAGTAATTGACATAAAGTTAAGTATAAACTTTATACTTTAATGAATTGAATTTCATTTAGCGTTAAATCAATTTTTTTTGGTATTATGGTATAAAATTGCAAGGAAATTATATAGTTATGTTTGTATAGGTTAAACTGCTTCACCGATCAACAATGACTCTAAGTAGTTAAGTACTGGTTTACAATCTTCACTCCTCAAGTTGATGAGTTAGATACAACTTTGTCGTTAATAACCCACGTCATTCGCAATCCAACTCAGTATTAGTTCTAACCATAAATATATATACTTGTAAGGCTAATTTAGTACCGTAACTGAAACAATAGTTAATTTTGTACCTAATTAACCTCTTCTATTTTTCCCATTTTGAATTATATTGTGTCGTTCTTTTTTATCATACGTATTCATTTCTCCCAACCCATTAACTTGACCACTTATTAATTAAATATTATCATATTAGAAAACTTAAGATAAATTATGTATTTTGAAACTTAGACAATCGATACGCGTGCAACGCACGCGTTAATAACTAGTATATATATATATATATATATATATATATATATATATATATATATATATATATATATATATATATATATATATATATATATATATATCTTTATACCAATATAAAATGTGAGGGTTGTCCTCACCCCCTAAAAGTACCTCTTGAACATTTTTATTTTTATTTTATTATTATTATATATATAATTTAGTTTCCATATTTTGTATTTTATTATATATATACGTGTTATATTTAGTTCCCTTATTTTTTATAAAATTGGCGATTTAGACTTTTTATCTTTGAGACTCATCTATTTATCTTTACTATTACTAAAAAAAAAACCATTTGGTTATTTTTAGTTTTTTGTTCGCTTAATTGGTAGGTCACCGTAGTTATTATTAATTTCTCCATCAAATATACTTATCAATTAAAGTCAACATGCATTCAATAGGTGCAAATGTAAGGTAGATGCATTTTTCCATTCACTATCACCGATCTGGGGATGTTCCGCTTGTTGACATTTTTGTATCAAATAAATTAGTCACTTGATAACTCATATAACATATCAAATATGGATCAAACGTGGTTCTTGAAGTTTGAATTTACATATAACATGTTACTCAATGTTTAATACTTAATGACTCGAACTATCGATTTAGTTCTTGCGTTTGTAAATTCAATCATATTTGGCATCTCCTAATTGATAGTTGAATAAATAGTTAAGTTGAATTCAAGTATAAACTTTAGACATTAGTGTTTTAAAAAGATCGATGATTTAGTCCCTACAATATTTGAGTATTACTAAAAATTTCATTAGATAAATTGCATTAACTTTTTTGTTAAGGTCGCTTAACTGACATGTTACATTAATTATCATTAACTTATTAATACAATATACCTATAAATTTGAGTCACGCATAAAGTATGATATGTACTCAACTCATGCAAACTTCGAACACATGTTGAGATTTTTTTGTATCACATAGATCAGTCACTTGTCAAATCATATCAAATGTCAAACTATGGGTTAACCACGGTTCTTGAATTTTGATCTTTTACAGATAACCTGGTACTCGTTGTCCAACATTTAGGGTCTCGAATCATTAATTTAGTTCTTCCGTCAATTAATTAAATCAAGTTGTACCATAATTAGTAGTTAAATAAGTAATTGACATATCAAGTATAAACTTTAGATTTTAATGAATTGAAATTTCTTTTAGCGTCCCGTTGGCCAATTTTTTTTTCCTTTAGCTTTAAATCAATTTTTGTTGGTATTATGATATAAAATTGCATGAAAAGTGTATAGTTACGTTTGTATAGGTCAAACTGCTCCACCGATGACTCTAAGTGGCTAATTACGGGCTTACATTCTTCACTACTCAAGTTGATAAATTAGATACAACTTTGTCGTTAATAACTCACGTCATGCTCCAGTAAATTAGTATCGTAATTTAAAACAATAGTTAATTTTTTGACTTAATTATCCTCTTCTATTTTTCCTGTTTTGAATTACTTTATGTCGTTATTTTCGATCACAGATTCATTTCTCGCAAACCCTAAATTTGGCCATCTATTAACTACATATTAAAATATTAGAAAACTGAAGATAAATTATATATTTTGAAATTTAGACGATTGATACGCGTGCAACGCACGCGTTAATAACTAGTATATATATATATATATATATATATATTATTTTGATGTATTTCTCCATTTTCGATGAGTTCTTCGGGGGTCTCTATTCTTGAAGATGGCAATTGTAGTATTACGATGGAATTCAAGATCAGACATGGTGTACCACTACATGTATATGTAGAACTTCACTTTTGTATTTAAAATGGAATGAAGTTTTTAGGTCAGTTTATGTTCAACAATTTCCTTTATAACATATGTCATGTTTTCCTCATTGAGTAATTATTCTTATGGTATGTTGTAGTCACGTGTCAGATATGTAGAATTGTCTTATTATAATCAAAATGAATTGACTTCTGTTTTCCGATACTTCATTTTAACCTTGTTACATTGAGATTATGTTTAATAAATTATCTCAAATTCTATGATGTTAACCATTGGTTTCCTTGCCACAGCTATGCTCGCTGCTCTAATTAACATTTTGGACAATTAACTTTATTTTTTTAATTCATTTTTTAGCCTTTTCGCGCGTGAAAGAGGGTGTTAAATACCAAATGAATCGACAGAAAAATACTAACATATTCGGCCTTAATTGGCAAAATCCACATCTACTTATAACATGCAAACAAAAGTCTAGCCTGGGGTCAGATTTCTTTTCCAGGTAATAGAGTTGTGTTTTATATAAAAAAGTACAACTTTTAATGTTTTTTTTTGCCAAGAAACGGTTTAATATTGACTTGTGGATTCGTGCTGTATGTTTAAAACATACTAAAAGTATAATAACAAAACGTCACATTTGTTTATCTGGATAAGTTTTCATGAATCTCACCTTAAACAACTGTCGCACGTGCAACATATTTGTCAGACGCCTAATATTTATATGAAGCAAGAATCAACATAAAAAGATTTCTTTTTAATCTTGAAAAACTAATTAATTCATGTTAAATCTTTAGCTGTGACCACATCCGAAAACTCTATCTATTTTTAGACAAAGTGTAATTACATGGGTATTTCTAAAAGATTGATCCATACAATAAGGGCACAAGGTAAAGATTGACCCTAGACATGGACAAGAGATCATTACACCCGCACTATAAGGTAAATGACAATACCTTTTCCTATTTACAGTATGCAAAATCTGACTCAATCAGTTAAAAACCCACTATAAATACATATTATTCTTTACACTTAAGTACTTGTGTTCTTTGTTCTATCAGCATTGTTCACTCACTGAAACTCGTTACGAAATAACAAAATCTTGAGTTTGGCTGGAAAAATCATGGGTGTACCCATCTTTCTTACAGTAATAAGCCAATGTGCCCTAACCATGATCATGGTAGCAAGTGTTGTAAACGGGTTAGGTGTAAATTGGGGTTCTATCACATCGCATCCAATTGATCCGACAATAGCTGTGCAAATGTTGAAGGACAACGGAATCAACCAAGTGAAGTTGTTCAATGCAGAAGCTGAGATATTAAGCGCCCTGCAAGGAACGGACATGGAAGTTATGATAGGAGCTTCCAATCAGTTGCTTAAGTCACTAGCCCAAGATTATAGCAAAGCACAAGAATGGGTCAAGGAAAATGTCACTGCATATGTCTCTGGTAAAAGCAGTGTAAATATCAAGTAAGTTATCTTATATATATACATATCAAACATCAACTAAATCACAATTCTCTTGTGATCTCGATAAAGCTACCCTCACGAATTAATTTTATATTTTGATATTTCAACAGGTATGTAGCAGTTGGGAATGAACCGTTCCTTACAGCTTACAACGGCTCAAACTTAAACACGACATTTCCAGCCTTGCAGAATATCCAGAAGGCATTAAACGAGGCAGGCCACACAGATATCAAGGCCACGGTGCCACACAACGCCGACGTCTACCTAACATATAATAACTTACCATCCGGGGGCATTTTTCGACCAGACATAAGTTCATTGATGGTCAGTATGGTGAAGTTTCAAAATAGGAATAAATCACCTTTTTTGGTGAACATTTACCCATTCCTCGCCGTAAAAACCGACCCTAATTTCCCATTCAACTTTGCATTTTACGATAACAAGAGCAAACCTATCGTCGACAGTAAAATAACGTACACCAACATGTTCGATGCGAACTATGATAGTCTGGTATGGGCACTCAAGAAAGCCGGAGTGGGTGATATGGAGATCATGGTTGGAGAAATCGGGTGGCCAACAGACGGCGATGTTCTTGCAAATGTGAGCTTAGCCAAGAGGTTCTACGATGGATTCTTAGAAAACATAGGTCGAGGAACACCGCTTAGACCCCAAAACATCACTTTCTACTTATTCAGTCTATTCGATGAGGACATGAAGAGCACCCTCCCAGGAAATTTCGAGCGACATTGGGGACTTTTCAGGTACGATGGACAGCCAAAGTTTGCCATTTCTCTTTCCGGAGAAAGTGAAGACAAATTGCTTGTGGCTGCTAAAGGAGTTAAGTACCTGGATGATCAATGGTGTGTCTTCAACGGTAATCCGTCTGTAAACAAGACATTGTTAGGATTGGACATGGAGTATGCTTGCGACAGGGCTGATTGTACTAGTCTCTCAAATGGGTCATCATGTTCAACTTTGGATTTTGCGAAAAATGCTTCTTATACATTCAACCAGTACTTCCAAGCGCAAAACCAAAATCCACAAGCGTGTTACTTCGACGGAAATGCGCATATCGTGAAAAAGAATGCATCGACCGATAGCTGCCTCTTCTTTATCCAAATCCAAAACCAAACAAACACTAACCCAAAAGGGAAAGCAAGTGATGGAGTTAAGACTACTGCCTCATCAATAGTAAGCACCATTAGATGGTTGATTCTTATTGGGTTGTTCGTGTAATACGGAGGCACCAAATTAAGGAGAAGTACTACAAATGCACACGTCATCTGAAGGAAATGATCATTGGCAATGACATAAAGAAGATGGAAAGACAAGATGAATAATAAGCTCTACAACTTCATATTAAGAATTTTTGAAAAAGTAGAAATCCGAGCAGAAGAACAAAATAAGACTTTCCACAGGATTTCGAGATTTAGTTTGTACCTAATTTATGTATCCCAAGTTTTCATTGGGCGATTCAAGCCTTGGAATAAAGCAAGCGTCGATTTGATTCCATATTGTCCTAACGTTGTTTATTCTTTTCGATTACTATTAAGCAAGGTTATTAGGACCCCGATCCGGATTTTAGGATCTTATGATATTACGATCCTAGTGGAGTAAAACGATCTCAATCCCTATTAGGATCTTAATATTGTAGGATATTAAAGGATCCTGATCCTGATATTAGGATTTTACGATTCTACGACCTCAGTTAAATAAAACGATCCTACAATTCTACGATTCAACTTAACATAAAATCATCCAATAAGGATGAAGTCGTGAATTAATTTCGGATTAAGCAAATTAACGTCTTTATTATATATCTATAATATTAGGGTGGAAAATTAAAAATGATTTTAAGGCTATTTTAAAATCTCATGGGGTAAGTTGTCCATCATCTCCTAACAGTTTCTTCTATATTTATATTATTTGTTAGAATAGTGAAACCTACCGAATTAGAGTAGTACGTTATAACTATTCATAATAATTATCACGTCAAATATTATACGATTACATGTATATTTATATTTATTAAATTTTATAATATTTATTCGAAGATTTGATAAATTAGTACTTGTATTAAATGATTATTTTTTGGTTGATGTTTATTTACTAGATATATAGAAATTTATATACATTAATCTATATAGTATAACATATCATAGAAAATTATTCATACATCATATGTTAATTTATAATTTATGTAGAATCATACAATCCACAATTTGATCCTAAATCTGATCCTATCCTAAAACGATCCTATTTATGCTCTCGATCATAACAACCTTGCTATTAAGATGCTTAAAATGATCCACTTGACATACTTATTAAAGATGTGTCCATGATAAAACAGTAAAGACCAGTCATACTTTTTTTTTTTTTACAAAATTTCATCTGCAAATTCAGGAAAATTGTTGAGGTTAAATGCATCCAGACCAACCATAGTTTAAAAAAAATATCTGCAATTTTAGTTCAAGAATGGCTAAAACTCTCCTTAAAGAGGGTTCACCAACTAGATTCAAATTAGTTAATGTTGAGAACGCTACTTATTTAACCAATCAGACAAACCATATTTGACTGGAATGAAATTATGTATATATTGATCTACTAGATCTTTATTTGGTAGTAGATCTACTAAATCTTCTGCTGCAGGCAAGTCTTGATTCTGTTGGAAATAGAGGGATAGTTACTACGGAATAAAACACGTGTAAATGTCAGGTAAACTAATTACGCAGCGGAATAGGGGCACATACCCGAAACATGAAACTAGTGTGTCTAGGGAAGAGGGATTTCTTTTGTCTCAACACTAAAGAGTAAGGTGGTTAGCCCTGAATAAATCCCTTACACTCCCTATTTATAAGAGGAGGTGGGCAAAACCCACATCAACCCTAATAGCAAGTTCGGCCAGCCACTTAGTGTAAAATGGAGGCCTAATTTTG
Organism: Clarkia xantiana subsp. parviflora; assembly: GCA_036873135.1. Classification (NCBI taxonomy): domain Eukaryota; kingdom Viridiplantae; phylum Streptophyta; class Magnoliopsida; order Myrtales; family Onagraceae; genus Clarkia; species Clarkia xantiana. The sequence continues at coordinate 38,117,556 of JAPTYO010000004.1, forward strand.
GGCCTCTCATGTCAATGGGATTTTAGGCATGGCCCAAAATCCCTAATGTGACATTACCCAAATACTTAGGTGATAGGCTTATATTATAGGGCTCCTATTAAGGCGGCCCATTCACTAAATGCCAACAGCTCCCACTCGCCAGAATGAGAGGGTGCCTGTTAATATGTTATCAACCAACACATTAACATTGAATCTTTGATCCAGTCCAGCTTTCAAATTGTTCATACGAGGTTTTTCGTGCGATCGGCAGACACAACGGGCATCATGCTACTCATCGGTTAAGAGTGTTGTAGCGTCCGTGGAACGTTGATTCCCAACATGTTATCAACCTGTTACTTATTTGTGGCGTGGTATCCCTGGTCAACTGTTATTCTCCAATTGCCTAGTTTCCAAATAGGAACACTTCTCCAAGGCATCCGTACAAGTATTCACAACCTTCAACTAATATTCGGTTGGTGGCCACCTAGTGAATATAAGATTCGGAGAATTACAAGTGTACATGACCATCCCCAATGCTCATATCCCTAGTCAAACTCAACCGGTTTCCTGTACGTGGTCACTGGGTCTTTTTGTTAAGCACTGCGTTCGTACGGCTAGAGGCAAACATTGAGCCCAACCATAGATACGAATTCCGAGTGGTAAGGATATTTCGGATGCTCCTTAATTAATAATTTGGAATCAGTCCAACGCTCAAGGTGAAGAAGTTTGCGCCCATCAGAATCTCGGAAGATTCCACCTAGCACAACCGAGCCTGACCCCGTGGTCGATCGTGGCACACGTAGTATGAAGTGCGCGTCGACAGAATAACCTGAAATTGCATATTGTCAGGAGTGGGAAATGTCATATGCTACCGCAGATTTTCATATGGCCCATTATTTGGTTTCCGATGAAAAGATTTCATCACGGCAATCCGCAAAACAATGATCATGTCGTGTTACCACGAAACCAAATGATCGTTTTGCTTAACCAGGTTTATCTTTCGAAACACCGTGGTTCTTAGTCGTTCTTGACATGGTAGAGGTTCCCCTCCTTCAAGACGACCGTGCCTGTGTGACGAGGCAAGGCCCACATTCAACATATTTTATAGGGAGGTTTTACACTCCAACGACTAGTTTATAGAACGTAAATCCCAATGTAATTCAGCCATCATGACTTCGTAAAATCATAAACTCATATTGCAATTATTTTATTTAAAAGCTCAAAAATGTTATTGAGACAGCATAGGCATCTTAAACCCTACGCAGTCCAAGCATTTTGACATGTGTTGGGATCAAGTTGACGTGGCCCTTAGCTTCCAGAAGTGAAATTTGAGGTGTCGCCTTTAACTAGCTCGCTTAGGTGTCTATATCGACCTCACATGGTATTTAGTTTCCTTAGGAGTCTGTAAGCCGTTAACCTAAAAAGGGTTGGGGATCTTCCCCTAATTCCACTCCGAAGCTTAAGTCAGTAATTGAATATGAGAATAATATTATGAAAAATATATGAGAGAGAATATGAATACAAGAGTATTTATAGGCAAAGATTTATACCGACTTTAAGTGGCGGAAGCTGTGCTCTGGTTGATTTTTTAGTGGCAGTGGCCGCCTTCCTCTGATTGGTTGAGGAGGACGGTGGTGTGTCAGTAGGTGACCAGTGGGTTTCCACCTGATCATTCTTCACATCAAAGGTTTCTCTAACTAGGTGACAAGTAGGTTGCCACATCAGCTATACCTTGAGAAGAGGTTTCTTTGACTTAGAAGGCGGCAAGCAGGTTGCTAGCTGGTGCCTCTTCCTTACAGGAAGGGATTTCTTCCTAGGGTTAGGTCATCGAATCGCCTTATGCCTGAGGAAGGATTTTTATTGAGAGTCGACACCTCTCTTTATGTCATTGGCTTTAGTATCGTCGCCTTAAGGAAGGCATGTCGATACTTTGCCTTTGTTCCCTTGATGCAAACTTAAGTTGTCATCGACTTAAGGGTTTGACGTCCTGACTTTGGATATTCTCGATCCACCCAAGGTTGCCTTGATTCATATCCCAACACTTGCCCCCAAGACATAAGTCATTAATCTTATTTTGATAAGAGGGAGGGATTGTGTAGAGTCACCTTCTTATAATGAGAAGCGGATTTTATCTTTCTGCCTTTTTTACGGAAATAGGTGTATCGAAGGTCGAGGAGTTTAATAGTTTAGTTGCATTCCTTTTTCCCTCGTCGATTTTATTAAGTCGAGGAGTCAGTATTATGACTGATCTCCTTGGTATTTGCCGACTATATAGAGTCGTGGAGTCATATTATGACTGATATCCTTTGTAGAAGGCGACTATCGGAAGTTGAGGAAGCACCTTCTCTCTTAGGAAGAATTTTCGTCGCCGTACTTTTCTGTTAAAGTATCTAGCCGTGACGAGCTTCATTCTTCCTTGAGTTTCTTCTGAAGACTATATCTTCTCGTCGACTAGGTCTAGATCGGTTCTTCTCTGTTTCTTGTTTTAGTCAGCTTCGAATGTAGCGACTATTTAAGAAATATTAGTTACCTCGATATGAGATACAGCTTCCGATCCATAAACCATCTTGAACGGGGTCTCACCGGTGGCTCTTTTGGGCGAGGTTCTGAGAGCCCAAAGTACTTGGTCTAACTCTTCTACAAATTTCCCTTTAAAGTCGCCATCCTTTTTTCAACCCATTGAGGATCGTCTTATTGGCCACCTCTACCTGTCCACTAGTTTGGGCGTGATGGACGAAGCCAAAATGATGATGTATTAGCATGTCCTAGCAAAAGTCGGCAAACTCGTCGCTAGCAAATTGGGGACCGTTATCACTAATGAGGATCTCTGGAACCCCATATCGACATATGATTTGCTCGAATGAACTTACTCATTTATAAGGTGTTGGTTGACGCCAGGGCTCTTGCTTCAATCCATTTTGAGAAGTAATCAATTGCGACCTCGATGTGTGTTTGTTGACCTGTCATTTTAGGAAGAGGCCTTATAAGATCGATTCCCCATTGCATGAAGGGTCAGGCACTCATCATTGGTGCAAGTTCCGCTGGTGGCCTTGTTATTTTTTGGCATAGACTTGGCAGGTTGGGCAAGCTTGTACAAGTATTAGCGCCTATTTACTCATCCTAGGCCAGTAGAATCCCTGGCGCAATGCCTTTTGAATCAAAGTTCTGGCTCCTTCGTGTCACCCTACGTCTCCTTTATGTATATCTCCCATGACCTTCTCCGTTTGAAGGGCGTCTATACATTGAAGATAGGGCGTCGAGAATCCTCGTTTGTAGAGGTAACCGTCGAGGATTATGAATCGTCCCGCCATCCTTTGGATTTAGTCGCTTCCACGAGTTTTCGGGAAGGTCCCCACATTCCAAGTATTTATGGATCGGAGTAATCCATGAATCAAGAGCTTGGATATTAAGGATATCTGCCCCCGCTTCTATGGCGGGATAAAGGGATCGTTCGATTAAGTGTACAAGCTTTGGAGTGGCATTTCCCTAGGCGAATTTGCTGAGAGCATCTATTTCTTGGTTGCTTTCCCTGGGGATAGCCTCTATCTGAAAGTGAAGCATATCATGCACGAGTCGCCTTACTTCTTCCGCATACTTCTTCATGTTTTCTCCCTTGGCGAGGTATGTTCATTTAGTCTGATTAACAATCAATTCAGAATCACGTCGAACTTTTAGATTCAAAATTCCCATACCTTTGGCTATCTGAAGGCTTGTTAACAAGGATTCATACTCTGATGGCGTTAAGATTAGCTCGGCCCCACATCCTTGTCAGTATACAGGTGCCAAGGTAACACATCGTTAGCTACACTCTCGGGTGTTGCCTTTACATGTTCTTCCCGAGGGAGAGTGACAGGCTTGGCATCAGGTGTCATCGTGTTCTCGGCTATAAAATCGGCGAGTGCCTGCCCCATGATAGCTTTTCGTGCCTCAAAGTGTATACGAAATTCACTTAATTCTACTGCCCATTTCACCATTCGTCCTGAGATGTCGGGCTTGTGCAGGAGCTTCTTCAAGGTTTGGTTGGTGAGAACCGTGATTTCGTGAGCGTGAAAATAAGGTCTCAGCTTCCTCGCCGCTATCAGTAGTGCGTACAAGTATTTCTTGATTTCCATGTAGTTTGCTTCAGCAATGCCAAAGAGTTTACTAACATAGTAAACCGGAATCTGAATGTTGCATGTTTCCTTAATGAGTACTGAGCTTACCGCTGCTGAGCTTACACCAAGATAGAGAAATAGGGGATCTCCTGGTAGTGGTTTTGCCAGGGCAGGGAGCGAGGGGAGGTGCTTCTTCAATTGTTGGAAAGCCTCCTCGCATTATGGCATCCACTCAAACTTTTTGTTTGCCCTCAATATCTTGAAGAAGGGGAGAGATTTGTCGCCTAATCGTGCCAGGAATCTTCCTATTGACGTTATTCTTCCATTGAGGCTTTCGACTTCCCTCTGACAGGTTGGCGATGACATTTATTCTATGGCGGAAACCTTTTCTGGGTTGACTTCAATCCCTCTTTGGCTAACCATGAACCCTAAGAATTTTCCTGATTAGACGCCAAAAGCACACTTGGTCGATTTTAGACGTACTTGGTGGCATCGCATGTAGGAAAACGCCTCTTCTGAATCTTGAACATGATCCTGGCCTCTTTTAGTATTGACGAGCATGTCGTCGACATAAGCCTCCATATTTATTCCCAAACATAGATTTGAAAAGCTTGTTAACCATCCTTTGGTAGGTGGCCCCACATTTATTAACCCAAAATGCATGACTCTGTAGTGATAAATAACATTGTCGGCATAGAAAGCTGTATGGGCCTCATCGTCGGGATGGATTTGTATTTGGTTGTATCCAGAGTAGGCATCCATGAAGCTTAGGAGCTCATGTCCTGATGTGGCATCCAAGAGCAGGTCGATTCTTGGTAGTGGATATGAGTCTTTGGGGCATGCCTTTTTGAGATCTCGAAAGTCTACTCACATCCTCCATCTTCCATTGGATTTTCTTACCAAGAAAGAATTAGCGACCCCGGTTTGGAATCGTATCTCCTTGACAAAACCAGCATCGACCAACTTTCCCACCTCCTGGTGTATCACCGCCTTCTTTTCTGCTCCCATGGATCTTCTTCTTTGATTTGTAGGCTTCACAGCTGGATTTATTTTCTCGTAGGAAAAGATGTCGAGACTTATCCCCAACATGTCACTAGGCTCCCATGAGAATAATTCCTTATACTCCCTAAGGAGAGAAAGTATCCTTTCCGCCAGCTCTGAATGTAAAGCAAACTCGATTTTGACCTTCTTGTCGTCTCCCTCAATGGAGACTGCTATAGTTCCTCCATTGGAGTTGGTCGTCCGCCTTCTTCTCGTGTATCTTCGTCCATGACAATAGATAGAGTCTCCTTTTGGTTGTGCCTCCGGAGTAGATTTACATTGCATTGTCAAATGTCTTTTGGTCGCTCCATACTTACCCCATTCCATGATGAGTATGGAATCTCATAACTTGATAGGCCGCGGAGGGAATGATGTAGTTGTGTTGGATTATGGGGACGTAATACTACGGAATGCTAAACGTGTACATGCAAGTAATCTAACTACGCAGCGGAATAGTGTATATACACCTTTAGCTTTCCTGCCCAAGAACGTCGTGGAGGAAGTTCTGATCCTCCGGTCGGAACCACGTACAAGTTCTTCGTGAGAAGAAGTCCTACGCGGTGTAAGCTCCACAACAAAGCCTCTGATCGATTCTTCAACGGGGACAGAACCTCGGACTAAGATATGCCGAAAATCTTAACTAAGAGAGTGAGAGGGTTTCTCTCAAGTTCCTCAATGGAGGTACTTCTTATTATGAATGATGTGTAAACCCCTTAGGTGAGTCCCCTATATATAGGATTGGTGGAGTGGACAAAAGTCAACCAATGTGGGACTAGTTTCGGCCGAACATATGCTATTAAGGGGGGAGGCCCAATTTTGGGCCTCCCATATAAATTAGGGATTGGGTTTGGCCCAATTAACCTAATGTGACAATTACCTAATTAACTTAGGTAATTTCCTTAGCATTAACGGGCTACTAATTACGGCGGCCACGTCACCATATGCTAACAGATCCCACTCGCCGGAATGGGAGGGTGCCTGTTAACATATAGTTATCTAATAGCATCAACATCTCGGTTTTCAGTCTTTTGTCTCTGTCTCCGAATAGTTCATACGAGGTTTGCCGTGCGACTTGGGGATACGACGGGCATCGTGCTACTCATCTGTTAGGAGTATTGCAGCGCCCGCAGAACGTTGATTCCCTTTCGTAAATCAATCATGTTAAAATAAAACATGTACTGCACTGTATCCTTGGTCAACTGATAATTCTCCAATTGCCCAATTTTCCACATAGGAATACTTCTCCAGGGCATCTGTTATAAGTGTTCACAACTTTCAACTAATATCCGGTTTGCGGCCACCTAGTGAACACAAGAGTCGGTGAATTATAGGTGAACTTGACCATCCTCATCGCTTATACCCTTAGTCTAACTCAATTGGTTTCCAAGACGTGTTCACTTGGCCGTTTTCATTGGCTCTACGCTCGTACGCCGGGAAGCGAACATTGAGCTAGACCTTAGGTATAAGTTCTGAGTTCGTGAGGATACTTTGGATGCCTCTTCATAAGACATCCGAGATCAATCACAAGCTCAAGGTGAAGAAGTATGCACCCTTTGAATCACTAGGATTCTAGCTAGCACAACCGAGCATGACCCCGTGGTTGAACATGGCACGCACAGTATGAAGCACGCGTCGATAGCACACCTGGACTAGCCAGGATTGGGATATGTCAACCATGCTATCGCAGAATATTTCATCTGGCCCTGAATGTGATTTTAATGATGGACTGGGTCCAACACGGCGATGTACAAAACGAAGATTAAGTCATGCATTAAGCGTGACAAGGTTATCGTTTCGTTTAACCAGGTTTATCTCCTGGTTCTTAGCTAATCTTGTTTTGGTAGAGGTCCCACTCTCCTTACAAGATGACCGTGCTTGTAACACCTGGTCCTAACGAATACCTAAGCGTATAACAGGTTAAACACCCAAGTATAAAATCGGTCTACGATCAGAAATCCGAGCTCAGAGGTTCTATAACGAATTTAAAAAAAAATTAAATACGCCCTTTCGGTACTCAATTCACTTAATTGCCAACTTTATGTTTTTATATATATTATATTAATCTAACGATGTCAGGATTTAATTAAATTTATTATATGCAAAACTTGTCAACTATAATATTAAATCTAGAAATTACTTATAAACTATAACTCCTAGTAAAAGTGAGCTCTAAAATATTTAGAAAAAACTTCAAACATGCTAAGTCCATTACAACTTACTATATTATTCAACATATATACATACTTAAGCAATTAAACATGCTACCTAACTAAATTTAATCAAATTACATCTAAACCACTAATTAAATAATTACATTTAAACTATTTAATATAATATAATATAATAATTATAACATAATAACTCATTAATAGTAATTAAATAATGAAAGAATAATAATAGTAAAATAAAAAAAATAAAACAAAGAAGAAGAAAGGACGGGCTGCTCACCGAGGAAGACGGCAGGAGGGGAGAGCTGGTCTGGGCGGAGCGACGAGGCACGACGGTCGGGATCGGGACTGACTGACTTACGACGGCGTAGTGGTCTGGCGGTCGGGTGCGACGAGGCGACTGCCGATCGGGATAGCGAGGGGTCGGAGCTAAGGGCAGAGCGCGGTGGACGAGCTGGCGTTTGCAGTAGCGGGGACGGCGAACAGAGGGCCAGGTCGCTACGGGTACGCGGGCGATGGTGGTTCCGGGCGGAGCCGAGGGGCGGCAGGCGAGGCCGCCGACGAGCCGAAGCTGGCGGGTGGTCGCGGCGAACTAGACGGGAAACCTCCGGCGGAAGAGAAGACCAAAAAAAAAAAAAATTCATATTCACTAGGATACAAAAAAGCACGGTTTTCGAGAACTGATGTATTATTATTGCTGTTGTGTATTTTTTTACATGTAAAATGACCATATTTATAGCTAAACTAGGACCCCAAATAGGGAAAATAAAATATGAAAATATATACATATAATATTCCGAACATATACATATCTTTGGGCAAATTCCCGTAGAACATGTTCGAGGGGATTTTTCCAAAGATGAGTAAACACTAATTTTGGTTGGGAAGTATATCTTCTTTTGAGTCTTCAAGGTAGCCTTTGGCTTTATTGACGGTGCGAAAAAGTAGAATCTCTGTTGGCGATGCGGAAAGTGGAACCTGTAAGCATAAGGTAATGAGCGCCGTAATTGGTAGCCCATAATATGTATAGTTTACTTAATGAACTTGGGTAAATGTCACATTAGGGTAATTGGGCTAAACCCAAATCTCAATTGACATGGTAGGCCCAAAATTGGGCTTCCTCAATTACATAGGCCGGCCAAAACCCTAGGTGGGGTAAAGTGGACTTTTGTCCACTTTACTCCTCCTATAAATAAGAGGTGTTATGGGATTAGGGTTAATCACAATTCCCTCACAAGAGTGTTTTAGAGAGAAAAACCCTCCCCCATAAACCCTAGTTTCGGCCGAACCATAACCCTATCCAAGGGTGTGCCAAATTGCCTTCGAGCAAACTCTCTAGAGATCTATCCCCGTGCCAAGAATCGATCAGAGGCTTTGATGTGGAGCTTGCACCACGTAGGGATTCTCTAATAAGAACCTTTACGGGTCCCGACCGGAGGATCGTGAACTCCCTCCTGAGAAGATCTTGGGTCTACGGATCACCCTAAAGGTATGTGTGAAACTTCTGCTGCGTAATTCCAATTACTAGCATGTACCTTGTTTAAGTATCCGTAGTGATTACTCCCCGTAATCTAACAGTGGTATAAGAGCACGTGTTAGGAGTTCTTGATTTTGATAAATTGATATTCTTGACAATTTAAAATAAAAACCGAAAATTTTAAATTTTTTTTTTTTTATGGTTGTTGGTAAAACCGAAATGTTCATGATGTTCTTGGTAAAATTGATGTTCATGATCTTCAAGAAAAGTTTAATACTTATCAAAATCAAACATTGGATTATAGATCTTATTAAAATTTGATCTTGAAACTTGACAACTTTTTTCTAATTAAGTGTTAATTTTGGCTAACCCTAAGGAAGTGCAAGGTAATTTTTTTTAATTTCTTAGGCACCAAAAAAATAAATTTGGCCGAAATTAATTTTTGTAGTGTTTACCATATTTTAATTTTTAATCTAGGTAATAATATATCTATAATTATAAACATAAGGATAAATTCACATAAATATATAGAAATATATATCACTGTCAATATATCTAAATATTTAATAGGGTTAAAGATATTATTGATAGATTTTATTGCATAAAAGATTGAGAAAATGTATTGTCAGTATATTTTTTACCCTATTTAAAATACTGACAATAAATAAATATATTATATATATATATATATATGAACCGAATTTTACATATATATATATATATATATATTTAATATTAGAAATTATTTTATATAATTAATATTACTTGGTGGTTAAGTTAATTATTTTTTGACTTTAAAACCCTACTTGGGCCACAAGTAAACATTTTGGCCCAACCTTTAAAATTTTAATTATTGGGTGGTCCAATAAATTAAACCGGGACGGATTTAAATCGAACCGGGTTTTCTCAATCGGTTCGACCTAATCGGGTCGGGTCGAATCAGGGTAATTAAGTGGATCTAACCGAACCGGTTTTTGTGTGTTGAACCGAACCAAACCCTATTTTATTGGACCGGTTCGGACCAAACCAGACTTTAAAATTTAAAACCGGACTGAACCGAACCGGATTTACAGGACCGAACCGAACCCAATTTTCCGGATCGGGCCGAACCGGATTTTCTGAATCGGACCAAACCGAACCGAAATTGACTGAACCGAAATGATTTTCAAAACCTAATTCAAGTCAATTAAATAAAATAGGGTGGTCAAGTTTTAAAATCAAAATGTTTTTGAACCTCTAAATGGACTACACATTGCTCATAGGTTGCTAACCTTTATGCCTTGTTTCAATTATGGGGATGGATCTCGGAGATACATGTTTTTGGGACTGAATTAATTAGGGGGCTGAATTGCAATTGTTTATTATTCAATATATATTAATGCATGATTAGAAATATTGTCTTGACTTAGTCAAGCTAGTTGTATATTGCATGTTGTGGGCGGAGCCCTAGTTAAATATATGGAATGCGCACTAGGATAGACATGCTATGTTGGTTGGAAATGCCTAGGATTCATGTCTAGAATATTGCATAATTGAATATAAGCATGAATAGCAAATCAGCCCCTAATGTTTAAAATTATTTTAAAACCGAAAACCAGTCGACAAATATGTATGATTGTTGTGAAATATTCATGCTTGACACGTATGCTAGAATGTTGAGGATGTAATTGCATTTGATAATTTACATGGAAGTAGAATTGTATATTCAAGCATGAGTTCCTCGGAACATTATATGCATGACGCTTAAGCATGAGTGTGATTTTTTTTGATGAATGTTACTTGCGTATGATAATTTACATGGTTAGTAGAATTATATATGCATGAGTCAATTCATCGGAATATTTTCCAAAATACAAAGGGCCTTGGGAAAGCCAATATCGGGTATGCTTGTTTTAAAATTCCTGTTCCGGTAATTTCCGTTTAAAACTGTTTTAAAAGACTGATCTATCGGATTTAAAATGACGATAATGTGAACTCTTTCACAACCATCTTCCATTGGTTTACTGGTGGTCGGTTGGTTTAGATGACTGAGGAATCATTATTTGTCTGATTCAATCTTAATCGATATCTGATGTATGCAATTCTTTCTCAAGATGTTATTGTCTACCTAATATATGCATGATTATCAAAGTGTTAGTTTTCATGGCTGGATCGGTTCCCTTCTACAAGCCTGGCAATCTGGATGGTATGGATTATGATGCGTGGAGCGAATATATAAGAGAACTCCTTGTCGCTGAAAATATACATAAGTGTATTGACATGAACAAAGCGTCCTTACATACCCTAACAAGTTAAGGAGCTTTATGGATCGGAGAGCTTGCGAGGTGATACTGGCAACCTTGGACGGAGAGGTTGCGGAGGACTTCAAACTCAACCTTAGTGCTCTTCAACTTTGGTGCGCCATTAGACTCCGCACAGTGGAGGTAAGGTAGCTGAAGCCAGAAAAGTGCTATTTAAGTATGTTTCCCTTATTTCTCAAGATGCAGGTTTAATACCAACATCAGATCTCACTAACGAGAGATCAAATTGGAGATAGATACTCAGTATTGCGCAAAGGTACCCTCTATCATGGTTGGCTGACGACAACAGACTTGCCTACTTGATTGAATCAATCAATTCATCACGGCCCTGTTTGTTGATAGCAAACAAGATCAACCAGTGGGTCCCTCTGTGCTTCACCGCAAGAGATCAAGGGAAGATGTAGATGTAAGCATATGGTGATGGACGCCGTAATTGGTAGCCCATAATATGTATAGTTTACCTAATGAACTTGGGTAAATGTCACATTAGGGTAATTGGGCTAGACCCAAATCCCAATTGACATGGGAGGCCCAAAATTGGGCCTCCCCAATTACATAGGCCGGCCGGAATATTTAGGTGGGTAAAGTGGACTTTTATACACTTTACTCCTCCTATAAATAAGAGGTGTTAGGGAAATTTTAGGGTTAATCATAATTCCCTCACAAGAGAGTTTTAGAGAGAAAAATCCTCCTCCCACACCTAGGGGTTCGGCCGAACCATACAAGTCACCAAGGGTGTGCCAAATTTCTTTCGAGCAAACTCTCCAGAGATCTATCCCCGTGCCAAGAACCGATCAGAGGCTCGGCTGTGGAGCTGCACCACGTAGGGCTTCTCTAACAAGAATCTCTACAGGAGTCATCGAAGGTTCTTTACTACAATAGAGGGAAATATGTTAGGTTTAGACTCGTCCGCCTGCTCTTTGTGCCCCCGGGTCGAGGGGCGAATTTCGACAAAGAAGTCGATTTGAAAGGGTATGCTGCCTATGTTGTCGATCATCCCTTGAACTTGTCACGTTTATCTTTCTTGTTTGCTTCTTTGATGAAAGTATTGCTGAGGGATCGCGCGCGTGCTGAGGGATCTTGCGCGTGTTGAAAAGGCGTGCGTATGCATGTTTGCTTTGCCCCCATGTGTCTTGCTTGCTTTATCCTTGTGAGTATCATTCTTTACTCCTTTGTATTTTTTCTCCAAGAAGCATGATGTTGTTTCCTATGCAATGGCTAGAGCGAACAAGAAAGCTTGCTGCTTGGATGCTAGAGTTGTTGGATTGAAGGCTTCTGGCTTTGTTTAATAGGCTCGAGTTGCTGCCCTTTAATCTGAGATGACTGTCCTTCGCAAGAAGGTTGCTGATGATAGCTGATGGATATACGCCCAATTTGAACCCGTTGACTTCCAAACCGTTGTATTTTTATCATCCCATTAACGATTGTAAATCGAAACTTCAACCCGAACACTTCACGAACACATCAACGGCTCGGACGAGGCCGGAGCGCTCGTCCGGCCGAGGCAAACTCACCTAGGTGAGGTTGGGTGGCCACACCCGACCTCCCCTAGGAGAGATTGGGTCAGCCAACCCGATCTCTCCTAGGGGAGATCGGGTGGACCAACCCGATCTCTCCTAGGAGAGATCGGGTCGGCCAACCCGATCTCTCCTAGGAGGGATGGGGTTGGCCAACCCCATCCTCCCTAGGAGGGGTTGGGTGCCCTCACCCAACCCCTACCCTTGGGGGTCGGATTTCTCCTCCCCCAAGGGCCCCGGCACCATTTTCGGACTCCCACGCTCGGTTCACTCCGCCTACCTTCTCCGTATCCTAAGGTCTTAATTATGCGCTTAAAGGTTAATTAATTGTGTTTAAAGGTTAACGATGTCATTAAGCCACCTTAATGACACCGTTGCCTATAAATACCCCACCTCCACTATTCATTCGAGGATCTTGGCAAGTTGCACAATTTTGCTCTGACATCTCTCTAGCTTTATCTCTCTAAAACCGTACTGACTTAGGCATCGGAGAGGGTTCATCAGGCACCACCCCCCCTCTGTGCCTGGTATTGCCCCTCTTGCAGGGTGGCAAGGAGAAGAGAGCCAAGGAAGCAGAAGAGCATAGAGCAGTAGGACAAGCCCCAGGGGTAAGAAGTACAAGCCTCAGGAGGTCAAAAGGAGAGAAGGAAAGGAGGTCAGAAGGAGAGAAGGAAAGGAGATCAGAAGGAGAGAAGAGAAGGACATATATCAGAACGACTACCCCAAGGGAGCAGAAGGGCATGTATCAGAATGACTAGTCCTAGGAACACTGAACCCGGCATTTCATTAGTGGGAGATAAATTCTAGATTGACGACCCGTTGACCTAGACTTTATAACCTAACACTTGGCGCCGTCTGTGGGCTTCGAACAGAAAGCCTGACAATCACGAGAGCGAAGACGAACAACTTAGTGTCTAGAGATAATCGCCCACCTGGGGGCAATAGGCAAGAAAGACAGCCTATACCTCCAGCAAGGCTGCCTAACCCAGAGAAACAGTATGCACACCCAGAGTCTCAGGTAACCCCACAGGCACCCCAGCCTAACAAGCAGGCAGGAGGACCTTCACGCCCAGCTGGCTAGGAGGCTTCCACAGCTTCAACTCCATTGACTAGGAAACCAGAGGGACAGGGGGGAAATAAGGAGTGCCATCCCAATACACGGCACCTCCACAGGGGTACTACTATGAGGCACAACCTCAAGGGTGTCCATATGGAATACTGACTCAAAGGAACGACAATCGTGCCCACACAACCAACATAAGGCCCGCATACTCGCAAGGAGCACAGACAATGACTCCGAGGTTGATGAACGCATTGGATGAGCTGCTAGCCTATAGAGATACCCTGAGGAACAGGCAGAGAAGGCAACACCAGCATGAAGAAGAACAAGTCCCAGAAGAAGAACACCACTTGCACCCTCGAACAGGGCAATGAGAAGAACAAAGGAGAGACAACCAAAGGCCACCCCCAGAGGGAAGGCAGCAGTCTGTGCCTCCAAGGCAGCAACAGACACAGCAGGATGCCAGGGCATACACACCTCTGGGGGCAGATAGACAGGCAAGACCTCCAAGGAGGCATGGATTCAACCAAGTACCCCAACAGGGACATACACCGCACTAAGGGAGGACATACATGCCAGACCAACAAGGATATAAGAGTTCCAACATCCACCCTGGCAATGTACACATACAGTCCGTATCACTACAGACATGACTAAGGGACATATCAAGGAAAGCTAAAAGGGAGGAACATAGTCCCAACAACACAACAAGGCAACCACCTACCCATGATACAGCACGACAGATCCAAACCCCTTGTGCATGACAACCCTTGGCACACATCCCCCTAGGACAGGGAAGGAGTTGAAAAGACAAGGATTTGAACAGGGGACTCATAGAGTACCACACTACGTTAGCACATAGCTACTACAATGGGAAGTCTCATGGAGAGACATAGTAGAATGAGATCGCACATAGCATACATGAAGGATACACCTCCACATAGTCCACCTTGCAAGGATGCGACCTTATATTCCTCAAGTAGAAGAAATACACACAGACTAACGGAGGAAAACAGTTACATTACCAAGGAAGCAGGGGATATCAACACCCCACACCCATATCCTCCCCATATCCTCTTATTTAATTTAACTGCATAACAAGTCAACTCCCTAAAAGGGGTAGATTTTGATACTTGATATCAACATGTTTTCCAAGAATGACCATACCGGACGCCTTCGAGCTCCGTGATATATATATACACAGGTGGACCACTAGAAGAATCAGTAAAAGGCCGTCGCCAATCAAGAGATGCACAAGCAACAGATTCCTCAATCCCAAAGAACACCTATAAGGTCAAGTTTCTGGGAAAGATCACAAGATGGAAGGCTCACTTACAAAAATAAATTGAGCACTCCCAACATCCTATAGAGGAACTACCATGAAGGTCACAAAGGATTACCCCTACTACAACCTTCCACTAAGCATCCTAGGGCCAAGCCCGTCAAAGGATCCCATCTGGCATTGGTATGCAAGGGGGGCACCAGTCACAACATGCCCTCCCCACAAACGCCCATTAGCACAAGAGGGGGTAGCCTCCAAAAATGGAGGAAACCATATCACATGGGTAACACCCACCATCAGAGGCAAACACCTCCAGCGGATCTTTATGATTTCACAAAATAGCCAGGAGATACAACTACACTTAGAAAGCTCATCCCAGATAATGGAATACACCTCCATCAAAAACCCTCAAGGACACCAAGCCTAGCAAAGGAAGAACGGTGACACCATCATCAAGCTTTTAAAAAGGGATATGGAAAACATAGTATTTCCACACAATGATATGTTAGTCATAAGAGAGGGAATCACCAACTTTGACATGAAGAGAACCATAGTACATGAAGGGAGTCCGTCAGACATCTCCCATGACCAACCATTGATGATACTAGAGAAGAGTCAGGCATACCTAATACCAAAGGACCCCCTACTAGTAAAGGTGGTCAGAACATCAACACACCCATTAGGGACACGGCACTGCAAATGAACCAGGAATAAGGATGGAACACATATCCTTAAAAGTATCCTTACAAGTATCCTTGCATTTATTCTTGCAAAAATAAACTCCGTAGATAAAGAGGTTATCTAATAGATGACTATGTCTCTGTTCTCAAAATATGATCCTAACCCGGAGATCCTTGGACTCCGTATTATATATGCAATGAATAACATGTTCATCAAAGATAGGTACACGAAGATTCAAGACAGCGCCATAAAGATTAGGCGCATACCTCTACCAAGTACGACACATTTGAGTGTTCATAAACACTCCCTCGCCGTCGCACAAGAAAGAAAGGCAGCCAAGGATACAAGTCCTAACAAAACAAACATCGGTAGAAAATTCGGTCATTGAAGTCATGCACCAAGAGAGAAACTCTAAAGATGCAAGATTAGCAAAAGAGATAGTGCAACAACTAGAGTGTGAAAATGAGATACATCTCCTATCAAGAGCCTTAGGGCAGGATAATAGTTCTACAAGATCAACCAAAGAAGAGCTCAAAAGCTTGGGGAGTAAGGTTTCAAGATCGACCTTCACACTAGACGCACATCCCGATCAACCACCTTGTCTGCAAATGATAAGACATTTGACTCTGGCATCCCATCAAGAGGAGAACCACGATAAAAGGGGCACTAGAAAAATATCCCGCCTTTAAGGCCATACGCCGAATACATGATGAATGAAGGTTATGACAAAATGAAAAAGGAGGGACTTGTCAGCTCAACACACCTCAAACACGTATACGTACGCAACACAAATGCAGCCTCTAATGAAGCTATCCAGCAAGGAATAGCCAATACGGGGACAAACCCATAGAAAATCATGGAGCATCACTTGCAAACCTAAAGGAAAACATCATTTTTAGGTTCAAGTCCTAATTCAAAGGAAGTCTATAATCAAGATTCAAGGTGGGAGGAGCATGACCAATGTGACACTCCCTAAAAGCATTGAAGAATACTCCAATGTAAAGGAAAAGGCAAAGCACACTAAGTGCCACAACACTCCAAGATTATCACAGCCCGGTCAGACCCCCCATGCACGAGCAAAGAGCATGGATCAGATTGACTAGTCTGAAACACACCTACGAGACTAACAACTCAAGACACCATTCTATGAGAAAGCTTTTCAACCTAAAACACAAGGAAGGGGGGGAAAGAATTTACAAGCACCCCTAGGATACAAACAATGCCACATCCTAGTTATCAAGAGAATGAAATCCACCACCACCCACCCAAAGCAAAAGCTCTTCCACCCAACTTCCAAAGACACATCCGACAAAGGCATCATCCAAACCATGCCTATGACTGAAACAAGCAAGCATGAGAAAGAGTAAATCCTACAAGGGACACTCATCGCATTCAAAGAAGCAGACAAGGGAGCCCCGAGCATAAGGGGTACCCAACCAAGAAAATGAACGAGGGGCCTTCAACGGCCAAATATGAAAGGCGGTATGACCACCAAGCAACTTGGGGGGCACCAAACGAATAAGTGCTTGGTAGTCCACCTAAGTGTAAAAGAAGAGATTAGAGGCAGAAGATCACAAGAACATGCAATACCACTTCTCCTAGAAGAGGTCACATTAGAGGAAAACATCATCAACTCCCGATACGAACTCGTCCTAAGTTGGCAACACACAAACATCGCCCTCGAGAGGTGATCTCCCACATTGAAGGAAAAGCGTGGTAGCATGCAATATCATAAAAGGGAAAGTCAAGTAAAGACTCGAAAAGCATACCAAAGACGCACCCTACATGAGAAAGGACACAAGATAAGGTAATATTATGAGCCCTCCGGGAGCCAATCCCGCGAACACATTCGACGCCCCCAAGAGCGTATCTTGAGAGTAGTTCTAAAACTACGAACCCTGTGCCCTCCGGGAGCCTATCCCGCGAACAGATTCGACGCCCCCAAGAGCGTATCTTGAGAGTAGTTTTTATACTACGACCTTCGACGCCCCCAGGAGCGTATCTTGAGAGTAGTGTTCATACTACGACCTTCGACGCCCCCAAGAGCGTATCTTGAGAGTAGTTTCTATACTACGACCTTCGACGCACCAAGAGCGTATCTTGAGAGTGGTTTCCAAAAACTACGAATTTCGACGCCCCCAGGAGCGTATCTTGAGGTAGATTTGCAACCTACCAGATTCGACGCCCCCAAGAGCGTATCTTGAGGTAGAAAAAACACTACCAGATTCGACGCCCCCAAGAGCGTATCTTGAGGTAGATTTCAAACTACCAGTTTCGACGCCCACCAGGAGCGTATCTTTGGTCTAACTTGTGCCCTCCGGGAGCCTATCCTGTGAAACGTTAAGTGCCCTCCGAGAGCCTGTCTCGTGAACAGTTTTCGACGCCCCCAAGAGCGTATCTTGAGGTAGATTTCAAACTACCAGTTTCGACGCCCACCAGGAGCGTATCTTTGGTCTAACTTGTGCCCTCCGGGAGCCTATCCTGTGAAACGTTAAGTGCCCTCCGAGAGCCTGTCTCGTGAACAGTTTTCGACGCCAACCAGGAGCGTATCTTTGGTCTAACTTGTGCCCTCCGGGAGCCTATCTTGTGAAACGTTAAGTGCCCTCCGAGAGCCTGTCTCGTGAACAGTTTTCGACGCCAACCAGGAGCGTATCTTTGGTCTAACTTGTGCCCTCCGGGAGCCTATCCGGTGAAACGTTAAGTGCCCTCCGAGAGCCAGTCTCGTGAACAGATTCGACGCCCACCAAGAGCGTATCTTTGGTCTAACAGTACCATATATACCATTTAAAGGGTATCAAAAGAGATCATCGCACCATACTGAGAAGGATTCCATGAGAAAATAATTGCAAAGTAAAGTTGTATAAAGAACACATAATGTTTGTTCTTGATGAGATAGCAGGTATGATGTGAAGGAAAGCACAAAATAAAGATAAGGAAAGGAAAGCATATACAAAGGAGAAGTCCATGACCAAAGGATCATATACATAAGCACAAGAGGTTATCATGAAAAGTAACGAGTTATCCTACCATCCATATCACAAGTCAAGAGAAATATCTCAAAGGAACCCAACACCACCAAGAAGGATAGCAAAGACATGAAATCCAAAGTTCAAGGCTCTCAAAATAAGCTCGACCCATCAAGAAGAGAATTTCCTTACAAGCCACACAAATCAACCTCCGACAAATGTTATTGTCATGCATGTCGCCCTCGCGTGACCTATGCTCGTATCAGACTTGAACATCGTCAAGCACAACTCATGAAGGAGACATCTAAAGAGCATAAAGGATACAACATCCGACAAGACGAGACATCGGGACCTAACCCAACAAACATAGCCTACACAAAAGGCAACTATAGCAATGAAGGCTCTCCAATGAGAAAGGAATACTAAAGCACAACTCCACACACCTTGAAGTGGCTATCATGTCCACATACCTTGAGGTGGCTGTCATGTCCACATACCTTGAAGTGGCTATCATGTCCACATACCCTGAACTGGCTATCATGTCCACACACTACAGAAGGGCTATCACTCCGACACATCACGAAGTGGCTATCACGTCCACATACCCCGAAGTGATTATCATGGCAGCACATCATAAAACATCTGTCAAAGACATGAATTGTAAAGACACCATCCCGACCACGAACATCAAAAGGCTACGCCTAGCCCTAGGAGGAGGTTCAAGAAAAAGGGAAAAACAACACCCTTCGTACGCTCATCAAAGGTAGGCACTTATATTTCAACCCACTGGGTGATACTAGGAAGGAGACGTCCTCATTATGAAGACAACCTCCATATCCCACGAAATCAACCATGAAGCAAAGAATCACGACAAGCACTATTGAGGGCATATAACAAAACGATCCCCACAACGATCACAACTACGATACTAGTAGAGGCTAACTCAAGAGCAGTCTCCACCAAACTCCAAAGCAAGAATTTTCTATCTTAATCAGAGCCATGGCAAGAGAAAGGAACCTCAATGAAAGGTGATGATCACAACCATCACCAAAAGAAAAATCTTCAACGCAGGGGTTAATAACATAACCCATAGGAAAGACAAAAACACTTTCAAAAGTCGTCAAATCTACATGAAGATGAAATAAACTTGAGACTCGGCCCCTCGGCTGGGGGGCAGGGGATAGAGAAGAGACATCAAGACCTATGATCACCCCATCGCCAGCCACAGGTTGTTTCCTTTTGTCAAGCAAAGAGGGTGCCTCTTCAACCACTACCTCCTTATCATGGGAGGGAGTCAGCAAGGGGGCACTTGAAGGAGAGCCTCTCGCGGTTTCCTTCTCCTTGGCAGCCGAGGGCCCGACCTCAGAGTCAGGTTTCCGCGCCTTGGATTTAGATTGACTTGAACTCTCACCCACCACAAGAACCATTCGGTAACCAGGGAAGAACGCTCTAACAACAAGAAAGAAGCAGCATGAGAACAATCATAAGTATATCACAAAGAAAAAAGAAGGGAAAAAGAACATACTGGAAGCATTAGCAGCCACCCCTGACTTAGAAAATTTCTTGGCCTGATAAGCAGAACTAGAGGGTTCTTCCCTCTCATCTGATTCAACAGTACGTTCGGAACGCTCTGCCCACACCTTGTATGTTTCTCCATGAAATCAACCTACAAGGGGTCATACGAGTCCCTGCCTCATACGAGTCCACCTCGGACACCCAAGACACAGGATGGTCAGATTTGGTCTGACTACCTTGGAAAACGATCTTCAAGGTCTCCCTGTCTGAAGAAGAAAGCTTCCCAAAAGTGAGTCATCTATACGAGCAACCAACGCAAAGATCGACCATTACTCATGGAGGGGCGAGATATGCCTACTACGGGGGCAACCTTAACACCAAGGGAAGAGGGCGAACTTTTAGTTTCCCCAAATGGAGCAACGCTCCAGCACATCCGAAGGGAGGGTCAACCCTTAACACATGTCAATAGACCCCTTCGCTCGCGGCGGTAAGAAGAAAGCTTGTAAGCTTTTTCACCCTCACTTTTATGGGGAACAAATTGCAGGGTAAAGGTCAAGAGCTATACACACGCTCCAACGAATGAAGGAAAAATGTTACACATGCCGAAGGTCGAGATTAATGGAAAATGCTCACGCTAGTACGAGGAAGGCGGAACGTTGTGTCCCATTGAGTGGCAGAGTTCCCACCCTCAAGTAAAGGAGAAGTCTATGCTCTCACCTTTGCATTTATGCTCATATTCATGATTAACATCTACAGGTACATCAATGTCATCACTCATGCTTATACTCACAACTCATCCATACATACATACATGTTCATGCTTGCACTCATATGCATGCCCACATACACACTCCCGTGTGTTCAAACATTTAGACGTCCATGCACATGGCCGCCATATATTCATGCATACATTCATGACTACAATCGCAACATGTCTCTACTCACTCCCATCCTTATGTTCCTACTTGCATGTATGCTAGTACACATCCTCATGTTCATGATATGTCCATGATCACTCCTAGTTAACATCCTATAGGCATATTTTCTAGTATCCCATACTTGGAAAAAATTTTGGGCCAAAATTAAATTTTTCCTCACTTAGATAGAATCCCGGCACGAATTTGAAGCATAAATCACTTAGTTGCATTCGTATTGCATCCTTGTAAGAGTATGCATTTTTTAAGTATACGCCGGTAGCAACAATAGATTTATTACTCCCGCCTCAGACGGACGCATGCTTAGGCATACGTCCGTGCTACTCTAACGTTTACAACTCCTCTATCTCATAAGACAGGGGGCAGAGTCGAAGACACGCATCCATGGGTAAGCTGGCACTCAGATGAAAGGTAGAAACCCCGGTTTCAAATTGCGCGTATCATACCATCCTGAAATAGAGTCAATCAAGGGTTAGGCCATTGGTTGACTCGGGGGCATGTGATGGATATACGCCCAATTTGAACCCGTTGACTTCCAAACCGTTGTATTTTTATCATCCCATTAACGATTGTAAATCGAAACTTCAACCCGAACACTTCACGAACACATCAACGGCTCGGACGAGGCCGGAGCGCTCGTCCGGCCGAGGCAAACTCACCTAGGTGAGGTTGGGTGGCCACACCCGACCTCCCCTAGGAGAGATCGGGTCAGCCAACCCGATCTCTCCTAGGGGAGATCGGGTGGACCAACCCGATCTCTCCTAGGAGAGATCGGGTCGGCCAACCCGATCTCTCCTAGGAGGGATGGGGTTGGCCAACCCCATCCTCCCTAGGAGGGGTTGGGTGCCCTCACCCAACCCCTACCCTTGGGGGTCGGATTTCTCCTCCCCCAAGGGCCCCGGCACCATTTTCGGACTCCCACGCTCGGTTCACTCCGCCTACCTTCTCCGTATCCTAAGGTCTTAATTATGCGCTTAAAGGTTAATTAATTGTGTTTAAAGGTTAACGATGTCATTAAGCCACCTTAATGACACCGTTGCCTATAAATACCCCACCTCCACTATTCATTCGAGGATCTTGGCAAGTTGCACAATTTTGCTCTGACATCTCTCTAGCTTTATCTCTCTAAAACCGTACTGACTTAGGCATCGGAGAGGGTTCATCAGGCACCACCCCCCATCTGTGCCTGGTATTGCCCTCTTGCAGGGTGGCAAGGAGAAGAGAGCCAAGGAAGCAGAAGAGCATAGAGCAGTAGGACAAGCCCCAGGGGTAAGAAGTACAAGCCTCGGGAGGTCAAAAGGAGAGAAGGAAAGGAGGTCAGAAGGAGAGAAGGAAAGGAGATCAGAAGGAGAGAAGAGAAGGACATATATCAGAACGACTACCCCAAGGGAGCAGAAGGGCATGTATCAGAATGACTAGTCCTAGGAACACTGAACCCGACATTTCATTAGTGGGAGATAAATTCTAGATTGACGACCCGTTGACCTAGACTTTATAACCTAACAATAGCGAGGTGCGCAATTATTTTGCGATGACGTATAGACAGGCGTTGGCATCTTGATGTATGATTTATGCAAGGTGTGTATACTCTTGTCCCCGTGCTTTTGTTTGGTCAATCTTGGTATATTTGCTAAGTCTGCCACTGATCATGTAGCACCCTTGCGCACTCAAAGTGCGGTTTGCACATCGTGCTAATGTTTGTGTTCGTTGATGATGATGTTTGAATCGCATCCTGTTATTATGTTAGTCGTTGTATACACATGCATGGTATTAGGAAGTTGTTCGCAGCAATAGTCGAACCTTGAAACTCTTCATAGAGTATATGAGTACACATGTATGTCCTGCAAGAATTGGCTAATATACATGTATAGGTGTTAGTACCATAATTATATATGTACTGTTAACCTGAATAGTCGCGCATTTCCATGTTGCTCATGCGTGTAGATGTCGTTTAGGCATGTATTATATAGGTCGCGTGGGCGTGTACGTAAGGGCTGTATAGGCTATGTAGATGTTGAGTGGGGTATACCACTTGCATGTTGTACTAGGTTGGGTGCGTTTTCTCTACCAAGCTTTGTACCTAGTTGTTGTTCCCCATGTTTGGGTTGAGTTTACGCTGGGTGTTGTTCCCTGAACCTTTTATATATACGTTTGATGTTGTCGAATAGACCTGTCATGATCATAGTAGAAATGCATGATAACTCGTGAGTAATGTTTCATACCTTTTGTTACCATAGTTGTCTGTATATATTGGACTTGCATGATAGGATTGATTTCCTTGTTGTAATGCATATAACATCCGTAGTTGTGACAATAGGACATGCGTCGCTATGTGTCATGAGTGCCCGTCTTGTTTTGATATTCAAGGAATGGCATGATGAGTGCATTGAGTACTTTTTATGTTTATAGATAGTAACATACAAGATCATAAGATAGCAATGCGTTTGGTGTTGGCACTTGGCACGAGGGCACTTGGCACGTAGTAGAGTCTTCTTGACGAGGCAAGACCTTAGTTTATACCGTCTCTTAGATCCACTCTAAGGCGACGTTGTGACAAGACGCTACTTGTTCTATACTATGCGTTTTTCCATCCGTCGGTTGGGCACACCCCACGTGACGTTGTTGCAAAGCTTTCCATGGTTAGACCCATACTTACTTTGTGATATTATAACGTCTCAACTTGGTTAATCCAAGGGATGGGACAAAGGTCGTATCCATATGCCTTGTAGTTTTTTACCGTCTCTTGAACCATTTCAAAAGGCGACGTCGTGGCAAGACGCTACTTGCACTATGTTATGCGTTTAACACCTCAAACTTGTCGATGACCGACAATATTATGTGTTTGACAAAGTGTGTTTCTTTGCCTTGTTCGTTGCCTTGCCCGAATTTGCTTGGAGCGTCTGCCTCTTGGTTTTCATTCCTCGGGACCGACGTTATGTCGAAGGTGTCGAAACTGTCAACGAGTTCCTTTTCTTGTTTTAGGTACTTTTAAAGGTGTCAACGACGTTCCTTTGCTTTCGAAGGTATGTCGCACCCGCGTTGATTAGACCAAACGGCATTACCTTGTAGTTGTATATGTCGTTGTCTGCATAGAATGTAGTGTGCGGTGCATATTCCGGAAACATTGGTATTTGATTGTACCCTGAATATGCGTCAATTATAGTCAGCAATTCATGGCCTGCAGTGGCATCGACCAATTTGAAAATTCTTGGTAAAGGATAAGCATCCTTGGGGCATGCATTGTTGAGGTCCCTGTAGTCGATACACATCATCAGCTTTATGTTCGGCTTTGGTACCAATACAGGGTTTGCGACCCATGTTTGGAACCTTGCCTCTTCAATGAAACCATCTTCTAAAATCTTCCCTACTTCTTCTCGGACGGCTACTTTCTTATTTTCCCCGAGTGGTCGTAGTTTTTGTGCGATGGCACGAACATCTGGCTTGATGTTGAGCTTGTCTAAAATCATGTCTGGTCTTATCCTAGGCATATCGCTTGGGGACCATGCGAATAGGTCTTTATACTCCCTTAAGAGTGTTGTGGTTTCTATCACCTCGTCCTCCGAAAGTGATGCGCCTATTCGGACCATCCGATCTGGTTCGTCTACTTTTATTTCTCGTAACTCATCCAATGGAGTTGGATGAGCGCGCTCTTTTCTGGGGTCATCGTCAATAGAAGGGATATCGTTATCATCCTCCTTGACGTTGTGCTGAAGTGTTGTGTTGTAACACTCATTTGATAGTTGTTGGTCCCCCTTAACTTCCCCAATTCCTGCAGTGGTTGGGAATTTTAGCTTTTGATGTGCTGTTGAGACTATTATACCTCACGTGTTCATAGTCGTGTAACCTAGGATGCCATTGTATGCATCTAGTTTTTCCACTACTAAGAAAGGTATCTCCATGCACAGTTGTTTATCACCAGTTTCCAGAGTGACTGATAACTTGATTTTTCCCACCAGGTACTTGGTGTCGCGGATGAAGCCAACAAGTGGTGAGTGCACCTACTTGATACTATTTTTCCTTCCCAAGGCGAGGACCATTTCCTTGGTTAGTATGTTGGGGGAGCTCCCTCCATCTACTAATATAGGCTTGATATACATGTTGTCTACTTCCATGGTTATGACCATAGCATCGTCGTGTGGATACACTATATGCTCCTTGTCTTTTGCCGAGAAGTATATGACGTCTTCCATGGCTTCGTCATCCTGTTGGTGTTTGGCAGGCTGTTGTACAACGTGGGATGCATATGCTTCCCTTGCGTATGATGTTTCGCCTCCGGCTCCGAAACCACCTTGTATGACATATGTGTTTGCCATGTAGCTGTTGCTGGTAAGCAACTGCTTGTTCGTTCGAATCTCGCGGACGGCGCCAAATTGTTGGGACCCGGACTCGATGGGGTGACGGGTCCTTGTATGAATGTACTGCGGGTTATCGGTATGCAGGGTTGACACACGTATTTGTATGCACGTACCTGCTGATATCTGCGCAAGGGGCAATATCACACACCACAGAGAGGGGGTGTGGACTGGAATGAGCCATCTCAGATGATTAAGTAATCTAGAGAGAGAAAGCTAGAGAGAGGTGAGAGCTCCTTAGCCAACTTCAGTTATGAAATGGTTGGGTAGATTCCCTTAAATAGGGGCACCTTGAACCCGAACCCGGTGTTGAACGGTCTGGCGCCGGTTTAGTGTAAAACGTGAACCGGGCGTGGACGGGAGTAAAGTTGACATCGGTAAGGCTCGCACGTGCAGTGTGTACGTAAGGGTTTGCGTGTCACCGAGGGGACAATCCAGACGACACCGAGATGTAACGACAATCCGGACGAGTCTTATGTTCGGAACGCGTACGCTCACATTCCAAACCGTTTTAAGCTCGCGGGTAAATAATTTTAAGTCGTAATTGGGTTTGACGTGTAAACGAAGTCCGAATATAAAACGAACCCAAATCGGACGTATACCCATCAGTCCTCAAGAATGTAACGTCTCTAGACTCATGTTCGACCATGCCACCATTCTCCTGAGCCGCCACAAACACGTATCCCTTAGAGTGTTCAGAGTATCTTATAAAGATACTTTTCAGGCCTCTAGGACCCAACTTGTCGAATCGGCTGTCGGTCTGATGCGTGTATGTTGCACAAGCCCAAGGGCGCAGCCTGGTAAGATCCATCTCTTTACCAGTCCACAGCTCATATGGTGTCATGTCCATCGATTTTGAAGGAACAAGTTTTACTTCATGAGTGACGGTCAACAACGCATCATCCTCAAAAGAGATCGGAAGTTGAGTTTGCGACATCATGGTCTTAACCATGTCCAAGAAGTGTATGATTAAGATGCTTCACCTTACCTTGTCTGTAATGGCGTATTAGGGATTGTATTTTAACGGACAATACCACTTTCATTGCACTCATTTCAGAGGTTTTATCCACCATTGATCGCGCATTAGGTTTTCACATTTTTGCTCGAATTTATTCTCCACAAGAAATTCCATGAGTAAATCCTAAATTGATATTTGCAAATGAAAGTTTATTTCAAGCTTCAAATCAAACACTTCTTATTAAATTTTTACTTCGAATCGATGTGTTCGGTCTATCGGGGCGACACTAACGCTACATGCGTGACACACGGGTTTAACCCATGGTGCAATCGTTTCGTTTCCAAATTTTAAATTGATTTAATTAATTTCGCACATGTTCGTCGTTACAATTTAATTATTTTATGGAGTACTAACAATTAGTTATAACAAAATCGTTCGTTTTAGTTATGAAATAGATGGGGTTGCAATGAATTGAAGTATGTGTGTTCGTTTCTTTTATTCGACCACTTGACCTGGCCAAAATTATGATTATTATTTTTTTTTCTTAGTTCGTATATTCAAATTTCGTTCAGATAGATCCCTTTGACCGGGTCGATAGATTGATAACTAAATTGTACTTCGAATCGAATTATACTCGACCTTAATAAAAATTACTTTATCCAATCATCTGAAACACAAATAACCAAAATCATCAATACAAAGGTTCTTGATCTAAAGGTCATGTGTTCGATCCACGCTCATCACACAGACAGTCGAGAACTCGGAGTCATGCCAAACACCACATCTGAACAAATTCACGAGTGAATCACATCAGATGATATGTATCTAAATAAAAAAATTTAAAGCTTTGTATACATGACATACGAGGCGTACTAGAGACGCACTTTATCAACGGTGCTTTGACCCACCGGATATTCGTTTAGGACCTCTGCGGTCTGGTTCTCTCCATGATATATGAAAATCACAGTTGACTTCCCTTGATGTCCAGTGTTGATTTGTGAAGTTGGTTTCCCTTTTTTCCCTGGTTAGTGCACTTGAATAGACTCATGGTTTACTTAATTGATTTAATCAAGCAAGTGAGCCCCATCATACTCAACTAAAACATTTCTAGCTTCAGCGGCCTTGCTTCCACCAAAGCGGATGTAAAGGAAACACCAAAGCTGTAATGTTGTGTGGTTGCAACTGAAGTCTTCTTCAACCCTTTTATCCAAGGTTGAAAATATCACCACAAACGCTTTTAGATCATCAAAAAAACTACTCCCATGATTGGGAAACAGATTACCACATTCATCCGATGGTGTTCTCTCCCCTTTCGGAATCGCAGCGGAGAGGAGTTTCAACACATACTCCTTCTATTCATCATATCTCACACCATCAAGATTTTGATGAATATAGAAATGCACTCTATCAGCCATATAAATTCACACATTGACAAACTATGCGACAATCAGGGAGACAATTTAAAACATTTTGAAAATAGAATTCCTTACATCTGATATCTATGAGATAGAAGGCGAACAACAATGATTTCTCAGCCATCTAGCCAATCCGGCCACCAGTAAACCAATAGAAGGAGGTTGTGAAAGAGTTCACACTACAGACGTATCATTTCTAATAGATCATTCACTTTAAAACGGTTTAATCGCTTTCATCAGAACAAGAATTTTCAAATATGCACGATCTTGGCTTTCCCAAGGCCCTTTTAAAAAATTTCCGAGGATTTTGCATGCAAACATACATAATTCTACTATATAAGTAAATTATCATACACATGCACATCCAAGAAACTATCATACATACGCATCACGCGTAATCACACCACATCAATCATGCATATTTGACTACTAGATTTTGATTTAAAATATTTGGGGCTGACTTGCAATTTTTATCATCAATCATTCATGCCAACTTCTAGACATGGGTCCTAATCAAGATCACTCAGCATAACATGCCTATCCTAGTGCGCAACTCATTAATTGAAAACAGGGTTCCGCCCCCAACATGAAATATCCAGCTAGCTTGACATAGTCAAGACCCAATTCTAATCATGCATTTGTATCAACATATATAATAATTTTAGTTCGGCCCACAAGATGATTCAGTCCCATAATCATGCATTGCCGAGATCCATCCCCATAATCGAAACTTGGCAACAAGTTTGAATAAAATGTAAAAATATCAAACCAATTCGTGCTGTGTAGATGATTTTAAAGTTCGAAAACATTTGGATTTAAAATTTGACCAACTTTTTTCAGTTGACTCGGGACGCTCCAAATAATTATAGTCCGGTTCAGTCACTTTCGGCCCGACCAGTCCGGTCTGGTTAAACCGGTCTGATCGGTTCGGTTAAACCGGTCCGACCGGTCAGGTTAAACCGGTCAGGTTCGGTTAAAATATGTAATTCGTTTCGGTTTTTCACACAAACCGGGTCGATTTGGTTCGACCCATTAGTGTACCTAGTCCGACCCGAATGGGTCGGACCGATTAAACCGGCGGAACCCGAGCCAGTTGAACCGGTTGGACCGATTCGGGTTCCATCGGTTATCCGGGTCAGTCGACCCGACCCGAATGTGCAAATTGGACCGGCCCATTTACCCTATTAGGTTTGGCCGAAATAAAACTTGTGGGCTAAGTAGAGTTTTAGAATCCACTAAAAACTTAACTTAGCCACCTCGTAATATTAACTATATATATAGTTTCCAAATATATTTGCACAATATATATATATATATATATATATATATATGTATTAATTTCGGCCACTATAGGTATATATATATATATATATATATATATATATATATATATTGTCAAGATTTTATATTAGGGATATAAATCTATCAACAATATATTTTCTCAATCTTAGGCAAGTAATATTTATCAATAATATCTAACATCCCTAAAATCATGCTTGAATATATCGATAATTAATGTTACAATTATCTTGTGAACCTAACCCGAAAATTCGGCCAAATACATTACATGAAGGGCCGAAACTTTAAGCAAATTTTACCATGTATGCTTCGGCCGAAAACACCAATTTAGGGTTAATGGTCAAATTTCTATATCAAAATTTACTAAGATCAATAATCAAATGTTTAATTTTGATAAAATTCGTTTTTTTCTTGAAGATCATGAACATCAAGTTTTACTAAAAAGACGAATTCATGAACTATCAGTTTTACCTAAAACTCAAAATCACCAATTTTATCAAAAACATGAACTCTCTACACGGGCTCTGATACCACTGATGGAATTAGGGGACGATTACTACGGAAACAAAATCACAAGGTACGTGTTATGTAACGAATTACTCAGCGGAAAAAACGCACATACCTATATTGCATTCTGTAGTTCCAGGAACATGACGGGGAGTTCACGTTCTGCCGGACGAGTCTTGTAGGAACTCTTGTAAAGGAGCAATCTACGAGGAATAGTCTCCACAGAAAAGCCTATTTTCAATAGGTCACTAGGATGGATCTCCGGGGTAATTGCTTAAAGCAATTTGGCACCTCCTTACTCAATAGAGTATTTCGGCCGAACCTTATTTGTGAGGGAAGAGGGATTTCTTTTTGTCTCAGTTTAAAGTGAGGAGGAGGAGCTTTATTAATTAACAAATGCTGAGACGCTCGGCTACAAGAACGTCTATCACGATCACTATCACTCGCGGGTTTGCACTCCCCAAGTCTCTCACATTCAGTCACGAAATTCCTCACTCTTTAGGTCACGGAATTATGTTCTAAATCACAAGGGAGAGCAGCTCATTTTATACTTCAAGGGCTTGCAACAAATCTCTCATAAATATGTATCTATATCTAGACTCAAATCCTATCAAATGAATATATATATTCATCCAACACTTATCTATATCTATACCAACATAAATATATTTATATCTAGTTTAGGATATATATTTATAACATATATATAGCATTAGCATACAATTAAAGTCAATATATATATATATATATATATATATATATATATATATATATCACCACAAATACCTCATTAGAGATATCTTTCAGCATATGATTTGATCTTCCTATCCTGGGGCGGATTGACCTTGCTTAGGGGCTAAGACTTCACATTAGGGAAGAAACCACGAGCTTCTTGGCCACCAAGAAAGCTTCTTGATCGGTACGAATGGATGCCCAACACTTGCACCGATATTGGCTGGCATTTACTTGAACACTTGATGTTCACTATGTTTGTGCTTAAGGAGGCACTTACCGCATCACTATAGAGGCACTTACTGGAGCATGGTAAAAAAACTTACTGGAGCACAGTAGAGGCACTTATAGAGGCACGAATGATACTTCATGCTGAACACCGTTCCAACATGGACTGAGGTACTTGCTAGGCACTTACCGAGGCACTTACTGAGGCATTGGCTGAGGCGTACTCCAAGGCACGCTGGCTGCCAAGGCACTTCACTCACAACATCGGGACATCCTTCCTTGCAACTTCAAACCCCGCATTCATTGTTTTCGCCCTTAAGCCAACATCAATCATTCATAAAACACTTGCACGCCGCTAAGATTCTATCTATTCACCCGCCAATCGCTTGTTGGTCTTGGGAAGCACGTCTATCATAGTCAAATACATGCTTCCCAATATGTTCGACACATCGGGTATTAACATAAAGACTTAGGGGTATTTTTTGGAACTCACAATTGGACGATTTTTTTAAACCTAATTTTTAAATTGAGAGATATATTAAAAGAATATATGCATCCTATTATTGACTAATATGTGGTACGTAAGTTGGAAATGTATCCTATCATCTAGTATTTAAAATATATTAATGTAAGTTTAAAATATGTATATTTAATAATACATAGTAAATGGATATTTACATGATTTATAATGATAATAATAATAATATTATCATACTAATATGATGTTATATAGTGTATTTTGTTTTAATTATTCTGATGTTTCTTATTATTATATAGTTATTATGAATTCCAAATAAAAAATATATTTTATCAGTAGTTGTAACAATTTTTTGTGATAATTATTATTTTGGTGAGTTTTAGAATATATATAGAAAAATTATAATATTATTATTAGTTTTGATTTATAACATAAATTTATATTCTGAATATTTATTCTAGTTTTTTTGCCAAAATTATTTTAAAATGTTTATTCTAATTAGATATATTATAGCAACATAATATTAATAACTATCTATCATAATATATATTTTTTATTATAATACATTATGTATAATTATACTTAGTTACATAATAATAAATTTATATTAGTATTTATATAATATACATAAAGTATGACTAATGTAGTTTTACATGTTAATAATAGAAATCAAACTTTTTACAAATTAAAACTATTATTGTAATACTCTTACTATTGTACTATTATTATAAATAAAATTATAAATGATATATAATATATAATATACTAATAAATGTTCTACAATTTTTTTTAATTATAATATTATTTTGAATAATCATATTTATAAAAATATAATAAAAAGACAGTAAATAAGTATGTGATAAACCTATTATGTAACAAGCCTTGAGAAACAATGATATGTTTCGGAAAAAATCTAGAGTTTCCAAAAGTACACGTGGCAAATCCATGTTATCAACCGTTATGTAAGAAGTTAAAAACTAAAAGAATCAAAAGTTTATATGTCATAATTATAAAAGATATATCAAAATTATTTATATGCTCACAAAAATAATATGTTTAGGATTGCCCATACTAGGGGTGGCAATTTCTGACACGAATACACGAGTTGTATCTGAGCTGTTTTTTCACATTTCTGACACGACACGACACGGTCCGTGTCTAAACAACTCTCTGACACGAATATACACGACTATAATCATGTCCGTGTAGCTCAGAGCTGCATGTCCACGAATAAACACAATTTAACGGCTAAACACGAATAGACACGGTTATTTAAAATTTAAGATTTACATATATAGACCTCATAATTTTCAATATTGCAATTAAGCCCTTAAATTAATATATATTTTAGAGATGAAAAAAAAAAACCCCGATTCTGGCGTTTAGAACTGGTACATTTCGGACCCGTTCCAAACAAACAAAGTTTTCAAGTGGAGAACATAACCAAAGAGCCGTTAGTATACTTCTTTGGAACCGGTCTTGAACTGGACCGAACTGGTTTTAGACTGGTTTGGGACTGGACCAGAATGGTATATATAAAAATTAGAAGAACCGGTTTGTATCGAGCCGGACTATTTTTAACAAAATAGTCTAGAACCGGTTCCGAACTAGACCATTATATCTTAGCCAATAAAAAATTTGGACCGGAACGGACTTGACCGTAACTGTTTAAACAAGTTCCGTTCCGGTCCGGCCCGGACCGGACCGCTTCCATGCCCATCCCTAATATATTTACATTATTACCCATATTCAATGCACCACGGACCCGCAACATTTATACTAATTAAAAATAAAACAGTGATGAATTTATTTATCAAAAAGTGATGTTGGTTCATTATGGATCATTTCGTAATATTTGTAAAAAAAAACGGGCCAAATGCATAATATTAGCATTATTGAGTTTCCTGAGATATCACTTATCATGTCACACGGACACGACACAATAATGTGGTAACACGAACAAGAAAATAGGATGAGCACGTTTTGACACGACACGTGTGTCACTAGCGAAACGACAGGAATAGACACGACACAATCCGATTGCCGCCCATTGCCCATACATCGGACATACCACATTCCCAGCCTATTTTGGCTCTAGAAAGTCCAAAAATTATTCTTGCACACATTAAAAAAATAACAAGATTTGGACCCCGTAAACAAGGACAAAAGAGCCGCCGTATTATTAGGTAACTTGACAATACTTTTTCCTATTTATGGCATATAAAATCAATTTAACTGATTTAATAAAACCACTATAAATACATACGGTTATGCACATTTGAGTAAATATTCTTTTAGTAATTAATATTCACTCACTAAAGCTCGTTTTAGAAATAATCATGAGTGTACCTATCTTTCTGATGCTAATAAGACAATGTGTTATAAGCATATTCCTATTGGTGAGTGGTGTGAGCTGTTTGGGTGTAAATTGGGGTTCCATCATGTCGCATCCGATAAATCCTAAAATAGCAGTGCAAATGCTGAAGGACAATGGGATCCAACCAAGTGAAGTTGTTCAATGTTGAAACTGACATATTGACTTCCCTGCAAGGAACGGATATGGAAGTTATGATAGGAGTTTCCAACCAGATGCTTCAACCACTAGCCCAAGATTATGCCACAGCTCAACAATGGGTCAAAGCAAATGTTACCGCACATATCTCTGATGGTGTAAATATCAAGTACGTACGCTTATATTATAATTATTCTTCATCCACGTGCGTTTTATGTGAGATTTTACTCATATAAAAACCTATATTATAATATTGTTGACTTGGTTTTTAAACAAAAATTCAACCCTTAAATTAATATACTACTAGTACATGTGCATCTTATTATTATTAATTTGTTACGTACATTTATTTAAATAAATTATAAATATACGATATTTGTGTCATGCATATGAATTTTTTTTTCGAATGAAAAAACCATTCTAAAATTGTTGTATCTTATAAAAAGTTACTACTCTTTAACTGTGAAAATAAATTTACAATAAATTAAATGAAAAAGAATTTATATTTATAGACATTAAAACTATAAATTATTATGTTATGTGACGTGATTTTTTCTTGACCGTTTCAAAGATCAGAAGCTTTAAATTGATTTTAAACCTTAAAATTGTTGATTTTTTATACGTGTTATTATCTAATTTACAAAAACAATCTATTTCCTTAGATTTTTAACATTAACTGTGAAATAATCGAAATTAAGAACTCAAAGAATTCCTTATTTTCAAGTATCATCACATAGCGTTTACGCTATGTATTTAGGGAATCGTGATTAGCAATCACTCGTTTAACTAATAATTACTTTTGCTTCTTGATATTTTTTAATAGGTATGTAGCAGTTGAGAATGAGCCTTTCCTAACATTCTACAAAGACACAAACATCAACACGACCTTCCCAGCCTTGCAGAACGTCCAGAAGGCACTAAATGAGGCAGGACACACGAGTGTTAAGGCCACCGTGCCGCACAATGCCGATGTGTACTTTTCTTACGATGGCTTACCCTCGGGTGGTATATTCCGACCCGACATAAGCTCATTGATGGTTAGTATGGTCAAGTTTCTTAACAGAAACAAATCACCCTTTTTGGTGAACATTTATCCATTCCTTGCCGTAAAAACCGATCCACATTTCCCATTCAACTTTGCATTTTATGATAACAAGAGCCAACCAATAGTTGATGGTAAATTGACATACACTAATATGTTCGACGCGAACTACGACAGTCTTGTTTGGACACTGAGAAAAGCTGGGGTTCCTGATCTAGAGATCATGGTGGGAGAAGTCGGTTGGCCAACTGACGGTGACATTTACGCAAACGTCACCTTAGCCAAGAGGTTTTATGACGGATTTTTGGCACAAGTAAGGAAAGGAACACCACTTAGACCCCACAACTTCACCTTCTACTTATTCGGTTTATTTGACGAGGACTTGAAGAGCACCCTTCCAGGTAATTTCGAGCGTCATTGGGGACTTTTTAGGTACGATGGACAACCAAAATTTCCTATTGACCTTTCTGGAAATGGGCCGAACAAATTGCCTGTGGGGGCTAAGGGAATCGAGTACATGACCGACCAGTGGTGCGTCTTAAACGATAATCATACTACGAACAAGACCCTATTAGAGTTAGATAATGACTATGCGTGCAACATGGCAGATTGTACTAGCCTCTCATACGGATCCTCGTGCTACTCTTTGGATCCTATGAAAAAATCTTCGTATGCTTTTAATCAGTATTTTCAAACGCAGAACCAAAATCCACAAGCATGTAATTTTGATGGAAATGCGCATATCGTGACAAAGAATGCATCCACGGAAAATTGCTTATTCTTCATCCAGATCAATCCAAACCAAACAAGCCCAAGCAATGAAATAGGCGCAACAAGTCCAACGAACAAAAAAAGTCATGGAGTTAAGGTTGCCGTAAAAGAAAATATCATTGGATGGTCCTTACTCTTCCTTATTGGCTTGTTTATGTGATGCAGAGACCCGAAAAAAGAGCTAAATTAACCAAAATGCACACCCATCATGGAAAAACATCTTTGTTGGCAATAACAGGTCTAACACAGAGAAGATGAGAAGACAGGACGAGGAATAATGGCTATAAACAGTGTAGCTCGGAGGTATATATGAACTACATGAATCAAAACTTTTCCGAGCAAATAAACATACAAAGTTATGGGTGTACCGACTTCGCAACGACTGAAAGTGCTTGAAGGGACAACATAAATGATACATAGAGATGACACCAAATGCATTGGTTTTGTTGTTACTTTAATGAAAGTTGTAAAAGCACTAGTATGATTGAACTTTTTAGTAAAATTCGTAGCATTTCTTAAAATAGCACTTTAAAAAGAACTAATGACAAATATAACATATAAAATTAATTATTTGTAAATCTAACAGCTAATGCAGGTTCCTCCTGCGTAAAAAAATTTCAAATAAAAAAATAACTCAGTCATCTCAACCGTAGTTATACGCAGGATGAACTTGCATTTACATGTTAGATTTGCAAACCTTTTATTTTATATGTTACTAGTTATTAACGCGTGCGTTGCACGCGTATTAATCGTCTAAGTTTTAAATACATAATTTATTTTCAGTTTTCTAATATTTTAACATGTAATTAATACATGGCCAAGTTTAAGGGTTGTGAGAAATGAATCTGTGATCGAAAAGAACGACACAAAGTAATACAAAACGGGAAAAATAGAAGAGGATAATTAAGTCAAAAAAATTAACTGTTTTTATTTTTAAATTACGATATTAATTTACTGTTATAACTAATAATGAGTTGAATTGAGCATAATGTGAGTTATTAACGACAAAGTTGTATCTAATTTATCAACTTGAGGAGTGAAGAATGTAAGCCCGTAATTAACCACTTAGAGTCATCGGTGGAGCAGTTTGACCTATACAAACGTAACTATACACTTTTCATGCAATTTTAAATCACAATACCAACAAAAATTGATTTAACTCTAAAGGAAATTTCAATTCATTAAAATCTAAAGTTTATACTTTGATTTTATGTCAATTACTTATTTAACTACTAATTAGGTTGTACACAATTTGATTTAATTGACAGACTGAAGAACTAAATTAATGATTCGAGACCCTAAATGTTGGACGATGAGTACCAGGTTATCCGTAAAAGATCAAAATTCAAGAACCGTGGTTGACCCATATTTTAACAATTGATATGATTTGACAAGTGACTGATCTATGTGATACGAAAAGAATCTCAACATGTACTCGAAGTTTGCACGAGTTGAGTACATATCTTACTTTATGGGTGGTTCAAATTTATAGGTATATTGTATTAATAAGTTAATGATAATTAATGTAAGATGTCAGTTAAGCGACCTTAGTAAAAAAGTTAATGCAATTATATAATGAAATTTTTAGTAATGCTCAAATATTGTACAAGCTAAATTACCAATTTTTTTAAAACACTAATGTCTAAAGTTTATACTTGAATTCAACTTAACTATTTATTATCTACCAATTAGGAGATACCTAATATGATTGAATTTACAAACGCAAGAACCAAATCGATAGTTCGAGTCAATAAGTATTAAACATTGAGTAACATGTTATATGTAAAGTCAAACTTCAAGAACCACGTTTGATCTATATTTGATATGTTATATGAGTTAGCAAGTGACTAATTTATTTGATACAAAAATGTCAACAAGCGGAACATCCCTAACTCGGTGATATAGTGAATGGAAAAATGCATCTACCTAACATTTGCACCTATTGAATGCATGTTGACTCTAATTGATAAGTATATTTGATGGAGAAATTAATAATAACTACGGTGATCTACCAATTAAGCGACCTAAAAAACTAAAAATAACAAAATGTAACTAAATTGTTTTTTTAGTAATATATAAAGATAAATAGATGGGTCTCAAAGATAAAAAGACTAAATCGCCAATTTTATAAAAACAGGGGAACTAAATATAACACGTTTATACATATATAATAAAATAAAAATACATGGGAACTAAATATAGTATATATATATATATATATATAAAATAAATAAAAATAAAAATGTTCAAGAGGTGCCTTTTGTGGTGAGGACAACTCTCACATTTTATATTGGTATAAATATATTTGTTATTATTTGTTTTTAAAATGCTTCCTAAACATAGTGGTGCAGCTTCATCCTTTGCCCTGATAATAAAATGAACATACATTGTTTTCTGAGAGACTCATTTGAAGCCCCTAATCTATAATACATTACTGTTTTGATCCTAATGAATATCCAAATGTTGACAAAATTTAGCATTGCCAAACAAGACATTGCATAATCTTCAAAGTGAATTAATTACCAAGCAAACTGAGGACGGTCCTTGGAATGACAAAAAGACATGAAATTGATTTTGGTTGTTGTTTACGCTATTACATCCAACAAGACCGACCGACCACCTTTTACAACAGCTTGCTTGCTTACGTGAATCTCAAATGAATCTTCCTTCTACCCCAAATATGTGTTTCTGTATGCAACTTTCCAGGTCTTCTTCACTGCTCTCTCTCTCTCTATACGGATCGGATTGGATCATATCGAAACTGCAGCATCAATAATCTACAGTAAGGTAGAGTGCGGTGTGGTATATCACATTATCATCGTGTCCTATCATCCTTGATCGTGTCTTCAAGAACAGCATTTCCACTATTTATTCCCTCTGCCTCATTCCAACAACTATCGACACAAGGAAGCTGATATTCATCGGGTTTCAGGGCCAATGCAAAATCAGGCAGCGGTGGAGCTGTCTCTGTGATCCTGCCATATTTATTTATAAATAAAAACAAATATTGAATTATTCATCATTCAAAAAAAAAAAAAGAATTTTCTTGCATACCAAGAATCACCTACTTTTCTTGAGGATACAGATCACGGTTTATCCTAACTTTGGTGGAAGCTTCTTTTGGGATTTTTTCTGAGAGATACTTCATCATTCCCCAAAGAGGCGGATTCCTAAACCAAAAAAATGGGTTTAGAATCTCGATCCAGAAGAAGATGAAAAATGAATTGTTGAAGCCATCAATTACCTTGATTGAGGAGCAGAAGCATGGAATGCCTCACAAACCTTGTTACTTTCTTTGAGAGACTCATCAGATGCTTGGAGAGCAGCTGCTGCCATCCCATGCGACTTCTCTGTGTTTACCTCGTCCAGAATCAACCCATGGTAGTAATATGCAGCTGCCTTTACCACACATTTAAGTTTCCATTCACCACCAACAAACACACTATTTCAAAATTCACGCACAAAACTTGTAAAATCAGGTACCTTCGCTTCGAGATATTTCCACTTTACAAAGA
Source organism: Clarkia xantiana subsp. parviflora (assembly GCA_036873135.1). NCBI lineage: Eukaryota > Viridiplantae > Streptophyta > Magnoliopsida > Myrtales > Onagraceae > Clarkia > Clarkia xantiana. The sequence continues at coordinate 38,156,380 of JAPTYO010000004.1, forward strand.
GGCGATGCTTTTCGCCCCAACCATTTGACAATGGAAGGTTCATAAGGCTATCTTGAGCCTATCAAATGTTAGAGAACCAAATAATTACTCCAACATCAATTGTCAATTACGAGCATGACCAAAAAATATGATTATTCATACACTGCTTGAGCGGGGAAAAGATAAACTAAATCGCTACCTGCTTCCAATATTTGACCATTTCACATGCAAGTCTTCGCTTCACAGCAAGAGTGGCTTTAGTACTATCAATTGCTAATCCGAGTTGTACATCGGCAGCCTAATTTTTTCACCAAACGCATTGTCATATAACTGTTGGCCAGTAGTAAAAATTGTTTTTGTTTTGTTTTAAAAAATACTAATCAACAGAAAAAAAAAAGGCTGCACCAGTCCCAGTGATTGCAGGCAAAGAGCTCGAAGAACTCCTTCACTGAGATCTACTGGTAACTCTCTCCTAAAGGCAAAAAAGAGGGATCAAATCAGACTTGGCACCAAGAGAATGAATTAAGTTCAGATGTTACAGTAGTAAAACCTGAGTTCATCAGGTAGCTGTGGTAGTACATATCGAACTGCAGTATCTAAATACCCTGCCACCTTCAGAAAAACATCAACCGATGTCCTCCTTTTCTCTGAAGAAAAAATCGAACAAAATGTCTTAGATTTGAATCAGATATTGGATTAAGCCCAAACATCAACTGATAAGTGAGGAAAAATTGAGTCTTTAACCGATAAAGCTACCAAATCCATCAACCATGAACAGGTTCGGGATACAGAGAAAGATAGCTCTGCAGTTTTTATTATTTTTTTATAAGTTTACTGCTTCGAAATTGAAACTCTCGAGCATGCACAAAGGAATACATTAATTTCATTGAACATACCATCTGAAACTTTTGACGGATAGCCATCAGCAGAAGCTCTTGGAAGGAGCATTAAATTGGCTTGTGAAAATGATAGCATAGCCATCATATGCAGAACTGATAGAACCTCATACCAGGCGTTAGACATAGCCGTTTCCTGCAACAAAACAATCTTAAACTTGTCAGAATTCACAATCCTCTGACTCTACCAATGGCATGAAAGCGAAATTACATATGAAAATTAAATCCAAACCTCTCTATCATCTTCTTGATTGATCCAAATAAACTGCACTTTGTGTTGAAGCTGATTTCCTATAAAAGGAAAAATCACGAAAAATACATGAATTTTAGTAAAAACATGATAATTTAAATAAATAAAAATGCTCCCACTGCATATAATGAAGAAAGATGTTTTGATTTACCATCTTTGACAAGACCCAGAAGAACAGGAAGGTAATCTTCTAGAGCCTGCTGAAGATCAGCCAATGTTGAACCTCCTGCAACACCTTCACTTATTAGTCTACCATTTATTTTTTGGTCACATAGTAGTCTACCAGTTAGAAACACCAAAATTGCATACATTTTTTGTTAAATTAAAAAATATATCAAATACCATGTTGTGTGGCACTTTTTCTCTTTGTTCTTGTGATTGTGGGAGCTTCTTGGGCAGCCATTACAACTACACGGGTCCTAAGCGCAGAAAGGCGCTCTACTAACTTCTTCGACAAGTGACAACCAAGAGATTCCGAAAACTCAACTGCTTTAGGAATCCTGATGCCTGGAACATACACAAAAACATCACCAAGGTTTCCGGGTTTTCTTCTGTTATTGCCTTTATCCTTTGCTGTTGAGACAAAGCATCCCATGACTCAATCTGTAGATACAATTCAACAAGATTCATCAACAGATTATGAAATAGAATTTACAAAGTTTGATAAGCATAGTGGATGTCACAATAAAGCCAAGTCAGGCAGTAGTTGCTGTTACAAAGTCTACTTAAGTTTCCGAAAAAGGAAATATTTCTTTCGGGTTTTTTTTCCAATGCGAGAAATCCAAATGGGAATCATTCTTTTGAAGAGATAAAGCTGAAAGGCATTTCATGGGTGGATGACACGTCAAGTTTCCGAATTGAAAATGTTGGTTTCAGTTTAACTAGAAATGGGAACCCCGTTGATGAAAAATTGCTTCATTTTAGTGGAGATTCAACCTTCTCATGAACCGATAAAGTTCGACTAAATCGGAAACATTTTGAAGTGATGAATATCCAACCGCAACCAAAATAGTCCTTTTTTTAGAAAATAACCAAATCAACTAGAGTTTCATTGCTTTAGCTTTAATAGAATGCAAACACAGCAGATCACGACAGAAAACTACCAACCAGAATCAGTACAAGTTCCCTGAAATTGCGGAAAATCAACAGAGTTAAAAATAAAATGCAGATGAAACATCCTCAAGTTTCGGCAAAATTCTCCAGCGCCCAATCCAGCTATTCCGGAAAAATAGCACACACCCAGTGAAACCCATCCAAATCCAGAATCGGTGAAGCAATAAAGTTCTCACCTTTTTCGAATTTAAGTAGCAAATAAGGAAAACCCTTGAAATTCTTGAGCTGAGCTGAGCTGCTGCAACAGAGCCAGGGATTATCAACCCTTGCCCAGAAAGCAGCAATAATAATAGAGAGGAACAAGGAAGCAAATCTCAAATTCCAAAATCGGACATTCTTGACAAAGGAGAGGAGAGAGAAAGAAGACAAGGTTCAAATAAAATTTAACTTGGTTGTTGCAGATGGGATGATATAAAATGCAGCATTGCATAGTTGAGTTGAGACTTCCTATTTATATAAACAAATAAAAGATTTGATTTTAATATTATTTTTCTTCAACAGTTACGAGCGAGGAGCCGTATAGAATAGCGGCTTCTGCTAACAAGGCCCCACTACTTTTTATTTTCTTCTTCTTTTCGATATAAATTATTTAATTGGTGGTATTTAAAGCACTTTTAGTTTTAATGGTGAGTTTATAATTCTTCCATATTAATAAGTAGGTACATCACAGTTAATTTATTAAAGTAAAATTATTATTGTAGATACTGCAGTAAAATTGGAAATCTCTAGTAAGGTTAAATTCCACTTATATTTTGGGATTCACGTAATTTTATTTTCTTAATATGAATTTTTTTTTATAAAAAACAATATATATATAAATTAATATTTGTATTTTAAAAATCTTGTCATAAACAAACCCGTAAATAAGAATCAAGTATTGGACCGGCTTAATTTAAAAAATTGGAAGAATATATATATATATATATATATAATAATAATAATAATAATAATAAAGCTAAATGATTTTTTTTAATAAATTTTACATTTTTTTAAAAAAATTCGTCAAATTTAAGTTAAATATTCAGATTCCAACTTTGGTCAATGTGTGTGGTCATCTCGAAAATCAAAACTCGACGTCTTTAGGGCAATAGTTCAAATATTTACCTAATATAACTAAAAATAATTTACGGTTCTTTGTGTATTTAAAAAAAAATTATCTAAAAAGTTAAAAATATAATATATAAATGAGCACGTAATGGTTTTTTTACTAATGTTTGTCATAATTTAAAAATTATATTAGAGCAAAAAATAAAACAATATGTTAAAGTTGCCAACTAAAAAGAATAACATATATAATATAAGACTACATAGAATAGGCGCTCGAATCTCAGATTAATAAATAACCAGAGATGTTCTACCAAATTCTCTTATAAATTTTTATGTTTATCTTTATCGCGTAATTTTATATTATTATTAGGGGTAATATTTGTATTACTACTAGGTGCAATCCCCACGCGACGCGCATGATGGTTGATATGTATAACTATTGATATAATAATAACGATTAATCAACTTCATTGAATCGATGTTATTTCTTCATATCTTGATTTATCCTCGTTGGGAGATTCACGCATACAGACGTTAGTTATATACATATTAGTAAATCGGTTATATGTATTTATCGAGTGGTTTTACTAATTATTTCAAATATATGCAAATTGGAAGTATATTATATATCATCCTAAATTCTTTTTACGACAATGTATCATAAATAAAATATTCCTTTGATATAATAATATCATATAATAAGTAAATTAAACAAAAATATATGCAATAAAATAATATAATACTTTTATTACAAAAGTATTCAATATTTAATAATATGAAATTTTATACTATTTCATAGTTTAGAAGTGATGATTGTGCCACACGATGAAATATAAATATTTCGATTCTGGAAGCTCTAAAATTGATTCGAAGTTGAAAAGTAGTAATTTCTGTTAGTTTACTTAATATTAAAAATGACTGATTGCGGCTTGTGTCATAATCTGACTTAGCGTAGTATCATAATTATATATATGAAAGAAGAAAAAAAATAAATAAAAAAAATTAAAAAGTTGGCATCGACATGAACTGTAACGTGGTGAGTTCCTACTAGACGATGACAAAACAGTAACATTTGTAATATTATTCATTCCTGGTGGCGCCTAGTGGCGTTTAGTAGCAAATATTGGAACTAGGAATCCCCATTTTGAAATTAGGACTCTCATTGAAATGTCTAATTCCTATTTAATCATTATTAGTATAAACCAATAGTAAATGAAACTAAGAACTCTCTATAATGATAAATTTACCTTATGACACTAGAATTAGGAACTATAAAGTGTGAACTAGCATTGAAAGTACTTTTACATGTAATTGGTTTCTCTAAGATAACTTTCAATGGTAGTTCCTAATTCCTAGTTCTTAATTCATGGTTCCATGTTGTAATTTTACCATTATGAGAAGTTCCTTGTCCCTAGTGTCATTTACGGTTGGTTCCAACTTTTTAATATATTTTTTTCAATTATTTTTCTTCTCACTTTGATATTATATATATATATATATATATATATATATATATATATATATATATATATACTAGGTGCTATTCCCAGGCTATACTCGGGCGACTAGTTAAAAACCGTAAATATTAACATGTGTAGAAAAAAATTGAAAGTGCGGGCGGGTTATTAAACCGTACATGTGCAGAAAAAAATAATTGAAGTTTCTAATCTCTTCTTGGGTCAATGAGAAATGATGCAAATGAAATAATCATGAACTTCTTGGACAAACTCTTTTATGGGCAGGATCATAAACATTGTATGGACCAAAAAAAAAGTAAATATTTGTTATATTGACAATCGGACCCCGGATTGATAGATTCCATAGTTTGCATATACTAATCACCAAGGTGCACTCATGATGTTTACGCCATGCCTTTGTTGATCATATACCGACGATGATCTAGCTCTTTCTTGGTTCAATATAAGTCTATTAATTTTTCCACCTCCACCTAAATATACGAAAGGAGATGCATTTTCTTCCAATGTTTTGCTAAAATCCTGCATTTTTAATAAACCACTGCTAGAAAATTACTTAATTCCTGGCTCTTGTACAATTTTTTCATATCATCATTTTCATCAAACTCGATCTGTAAAGTTTCACATAATAATCTCCATTAGGTTGTAAAAAAAAATAAAATATTCTTCAATCATAATCACATATTATACAACTTTCATTTATCAAATTTATATATTTCGTTTATCAAATTAAGGTGGAGAGGAGACCAAGGAAAAAGTTTGAATTATCAACATTGATTTCCCAATAAAACATAGTTGAGTTCTCACTTCTCATATACCATAGTTGAACTGCAACACAATTTTTTACATATACGTTTCTTGTGCATCATATAAATAGCAATTAGCTGTGATAGTCATTCTGTATTGTGAGCACAGAAAAGAGAAATTGACTGAGTACCTGCTGTTAGAAAAAAAATGGGCTTTTTAACAAAATTTTATTTGAGTTGGTTTTATGGGCTAAATTGTCTTTAGTCAAGCCCAATTTTACTTAAGCCTATATTTAGTGTGTGGAATTTGTGAAGTGTTTTTGTACCATATCGAGTAGTTTCACCAAATCCTCTCCATTCATCTCCTATATAAATGAGTCTCCTCTCTTCTCTTATTTGCACATTAAGAAATAGAATCTCTTCCTTTTTGATTGAGTATTCAATTTTTCGGAACCCATAATCATGGGATCCAATTATATTTTCTCATCTTCTGTTCTTCGTGTTGACGAATTGCAGAGTTCTTATTAGGTTGATTTTGACTTATGTCGCGTTCGATCTTTCTAGTTATTTTATTTATAGCTGTTGTCGTCGGCTTTCCTGTTCTTTGTTTGAGTTCAGGTATTTTGAGTTCAGTTCGGTCGAACGTGTTGGATGCATAACACGATTCGATGACACTGTTGAATCCTGGGAGGTGATCGCTCCTTGTAAAAACCACTTTGCATAACCAGAGGGTGAGGAGGGGCGAAATTTCCTTATGGAGACCGTAATCCGCACGGGCCTCGGTATAAAAAATACGTATTCGTTTTCGTGTCGATTTTACGTATAATTTCGGTGTTGCCTATATCTTGCATGTTAATTGGAGGAATTACTTGTAAGTAACCGAGATTTGACCAATTTAATTTTGGTCTTGGACTTTATAAATTTGCATATTTACCCTCAATATTTCCAACAATCTTAAGGCAAATTTTTTATTTGTTGGTTTTATAAGAGGGTGCTTAATTGAATTGTTGAGATTCCATTTTTGGAGAAAATAATTATTTATTCTCTAAAGTTCACAAATAGTGTCGAACAACGACGTTGAGAATGTGAACATGCTCGAGTAAGAGCACATGCGACTGATAAAATCGCTAAGGCCATTTAGGCCATCGAGACTGATAAAGTCGAAAAGTCGTTGAGGCTATTAGGACCGTTGAGGTTGCTAAGTCGTTGAAACTTCTATGACTAATCGAGATGGTCAAAGTTGTTGAACCTGTTAAGGCATCCGAAATTGATATATTTGCTAAAGTGACTTTGGTCACCATACTCACTTTAGCCGTTGAGGCTTATGAGGTCGTTGAATCCACTGTTTAAAATTGGATTAGGAAGTCGGTTAAAGCCGATTTAGTGTATATGACAATTGTTATGGAAATTTTATTTCCTTGTCTAAAACACTGAGTATTACATTTGAAATGTATGTAAGTGTGAGTAAACGATTCGATTGCACACACCTGAAACTTGGCACGTATGTACGCCATGACGTATGTACGCCGTGACGTTTGTAATTGAAGTGATTAAACTTAGTTACTGAAATCGGTAATTCAAATCGATTTTTGAATTTTAGTAATCTGAATTTGATGTCTCGGATTACTAGTGTGGGGTCGGGTACGAAATACTCTGACTTCTAAAAAACAAAATCTCAAGGGGTTGGTCATAGGTCCAATGTTTGAACGCTACTTAATTAGAATGTAGCTAACACTTGCCGGACAACTCTAAAATTGGGAAATACCACAATCTTCTCGATGTGATCTACAAATGCTATCATTCTGCGAGTTATACTATCGCAGATGCCGGCGCATTGATTATCGGGATTGGACATGTTAGATTACGGAGAGTAATCACTACGGAAACACAAAACATGGGACGTGTATGTAATCGAAATTACAACGGAAGAGTTACACATACCTCAACAGTTACCGTAGTCCAAGATCCATTGCACGAGAGAGTTCTCGATCCACCGGACGGAACCCGTAGAGGTTCTTGTGAAAGAAGCCCTGCGTGGTGTTAGCTCCACAGCAAAGCCTCATATCAATTCTTGGCACGGGGATAGATCTTCAGAGAGTTGCTCGAAAGCAATTTGGCACACCTTCGGCGTTGGCAATGGTTCGGCCGAAACTAGTAGGTGTGGGAGGAGGGTTTTCTCTCTAAAACACTATTGTGAGGGAATTATGATTAACCTTAAAATATTCTCTAACACCTCTTATTTATAGGAGGTGTAAAGTGGACAAAAGTCCACTTTACCCCACCTTAATAATTCGGCCGGCCTATGTATTTGGGGAGGCCCAATTTTGGGCCTCCCATGTCAATTGGGATTTGGATCTGGCCCAATTACCATAATGTGACATTTACCCAAGTTCATTAGGTAAGCTATACATATTATGGGCTACCAATTACGGCGCCCATCACCATATGCTTACAGCTCCCACTCGTCGGAATGGGAGGGTGCCTATTAATGTATTGTTGTCCAAATCCGCATCAACATTTCTCCCCTTTGATCTGCTCCGTGCTTCCGAATATTTCATACGAGGTTTGCCGTGCGACCGGCGGATACGACGGGCATCGTGCTACTCATCTGTTAGGAGTGTTGTAGCGCCCGCGGAACGTTGATTCCCTTTTTTTTTTCAATCAACCTGTTATAAACAACATTTATTTATATTGTATCGCGATGTATGCTAGGTCAACTGATAATTCTCCATTTGCCTAGTTTCCACATAGGAACACTTCTCCAAGGCATCCTTACAAGTATTCACAATCTTCAACTAATATCCGGCTGGTGGCCACCTAGTGAATACAAGAATCGGTGAATTACAGGTGAACTTGACCATCCCTATCGCTCATACCCTTAGTCAAACCCAACCGGTTTCCAAAGACGTGGTCACTGGGCCTTTTTGTTCAGCACTACGCTCGTAGGCTGGGAAGAGAGCATTGAGCCTGACCTTAGGTACGAGTTCTGAGTCCATGAGGATACTTCAGGTGTCTCTTCATAAGGCTCTCGGGATCAATCACACGCTCGAGGTGAAGAAGTTTGCACCCGCCAGAATCACGAGAAATTCCTTCCTAGCACAACATAGCGGTGACCCCGTGGTCGAACATGGTACGCGTAGTATGAAGCACGCGTTGATAGCATACCTGAACCTTTTGGGTCAACATGAATGGGACATGTCAATCATGCTATCACAGATTTTTATCCGGCCCAGAATGTGGATTTATGACGAATGAAGTTCATCATGACGATCTGCAGAACGAGAATCACGTCGAGTTACTTCGACAATAGATAATCATTCTGCTCAATCAGGTTATCCCCCTGATTCTTAGCCAGCCTTGCATAGTGGAGGCCTCCCTCCACCGCAAGACGACCGTACCTGTGTGACTAGGTAATGCCCACATTCGACATAGTTTTGGCAAAGGATTGCGTCCTCCTACGACTCAGTTTATAGACCGTAAATTTGATGTAATCAAAACATTATGACGTCGATTGATCATAAACTCAGTTGCAATTCTTTCGCTTATAAAATGTAACTTTCTAATATCAAAATGTTATCACAGATACATGCCATTTCTAAACCCTACGCAATCCAAGCAGTTTTACATGCTTTTCGAATATATCCCTGCGCAGTGGTTTATTTTATGGGTCCGTGATTATATTATCATTGGACAAGTATTCCATAGTGATTAAGTTGTCTTCAACCATAGATTAAGCATTGAAATATTTCAAATCAATGTTTTTGGTCCTACTATGGTACTTCAGATCTTTAACTGCCGCAATTGATGGCTGACAGTTGGAGAACGCCTTCATAGGTTTACTCGCGACGTCACCGTTTAGCAGTGCAGTAAGAAGCCTTTTCAGCCAGACTGCTTCCTGTGCATACTTAGAGAGAGCTACGAATTCTGATTCCATTGTAGACAGCGCGACACAGGTTTGCTTCTTGCTCGTCCATGAAATGGCGGCATCAGCAAGGAGAAACACTCCTACTGTGGTGGACTTACTATCATCTTGATCGCAACCATGGTCGGCGTCACTGTAACCGGTCAATTCTAACTTACCGCCTTCATACCACAGTGCATGGTCGGCAGTACCTTTCAGATAACGAATTAGGTATAACTAATAACTCGTTTTACAGTCTTTTAAATGTTGATAGCTAGAATCTGATTGGAAAAGTGCTACTAGGCCCACGGCGTGATAGATATCCGGATGGGTGTATCGCACAGTGTATATCGAAATATCAACCATACTAGAATTCTCTGCACCCTTCATCTACTCATGCTCTGCCGGGTTCTTGGGGCTGTCACGTTACGACATTGCGCACCCAAATACCACCGGCGTGTTCACGGGTTTGGCATTCTGTAATCTGAACCTATTTTCAACAGATTGTTGATATAAGATTCTTGAGATAGACATATCCTCCGGGTAGCCCGATCTTTGGCTGTTTCAATGACTAAAATATACGTGGCCTCTCCCATGTTCTTCATCTCAAATACAGATGCCAACCAAGACTTTGACTTGTTCATGAAACTCATGTCGTTTGCGGCAATGAGTATGTCGTCCACGTACTAGGTTAAGATGACATACTTAGACTCGGAGGTCTTATAATACATGCACGGATTCTTGTGAAGACTCACTAATCTATTTCCTACGATTTCCTCGTTGAATCTGCGGTACCATTGTCGTGACGACTGTATGAGACCGTAGAAGGACATTTTGGAGTTAACAAACTTTACGTTCGTTACCAGGAGTAATTAAACCCTCTGGTTGCTCCATGTAGATCTCTTCCTCCAGGTTTCTGTGGAGGAATGCGGTCTTAACATTCCTTTGGTGCAGCTCGTGATCAAGACTTGCGGCCAGGACCATGAATAGCCCTAACCGTGGTTTTACGCACAGTCATTGAGTTTCTCTTATCAAAGTCCTATCCGTGAAGCATTGGGTAAGACCTTTCGCAATGAGTCGGGTTCTCCGACTTGTTCCATCAGTGGTGAACCTTCTTTCAGGGATCACCTGATCCTTATGCCACTGTGGTTAACTGGTAAATCAACTATAGAATATAATGGCTTTCATTTAAGGCGATCTCTCTCATTTATTATTTCTTTCCATTTCTCCACTTGAGGTCTTTCCAGTGCTTGCCAACAGTTTGAGCGGGGTTTTCACTTTGCTCAATGGGATGCTTGCCTTTGACTCTCGTATAGGCATTATGAGTCCCACTAATTAGTCTGATCTTTTCTCCCAATCGGAATAACGTTTCGCATCGTAGCATCATTTCTATTGGGAATAATCCTACCCCTCGGAACAATGCTTCTTATCGGAGCATCGTTTCTGTTGGGAACAATAGCAGTGCTAGAACCTTGACCTATAACTTTCCTATTACAACCTTTTGGTCTCGGGGTTTTACTTCCGAGATGCATTCCTTGATCACAAGGATCTGGAACCAAGTATGGTTGGATCACTCCCACTGGGAACAATAGGTAATATAGATAGTCGTATCATTCCTGGTTCAGCAATTTTGACCATAAGGTTCGACTTGATTCGTCCCAATAGCAACATTGATTACTTGTGGTAGGGTTTATTCCTCCTACTGGATTTATTATGAAAATATTCCCATTCTCATTTACCATGTCATTCACTTGAGTTGTTGGTTCAAATCTCTCCCACTCGAATTAAGTGGGACCTGATTGTCATCGTTATTCTGCTATGTTTTGATCATGACTATGTTGATTGAAACTGTTCATGCATTTAGAAAAATCGTCCTCTGAGTGATGTAACGTGACATGTTCGACCTGCGGTACCATTTAATCCAAGATGGAAATAGGTATTTTCTAGGAGTAACTGGCGTACCCTTGTTCTAAATACGTGTTTATTGCGCAAATTAATGTCGCATGGTGATATGATTTAACTCACTGTCACCCTTCAGCTATGATTGTTACCTACCTTACCGATATTAATTGAAACATAGTTTCATCATTCCATATGGAACTTCTGATATAACGAATCCAACATTATGTATGTATAAACCGTGTCTTTTGAAGTGTGTCATTTTAACTTGAATGCCTAGCCTGACTTTTCGTTCAAGGCTTATTGAAGGAAAATCGTATAACCGACTTCATACTTTCTCATTTGCTAACTTATCTCAGAGATTTTATTCCATCTCTGAACTGAGCGTTTTAGGTTTTCACCTTGTGCTTCAGCTGATACTTTTACAGGGTCGTAGTAGCTTTCGAAGCCTACTTCCTACCGATGTAAATGTTATCAATAAGTTGTTTCCATAGGAATGCGAACGAGAATTCAGCACAAACATTATTCAAAACACTTCAATATTAAACTCTTACTTTGAAACGATGTGTTCCGTTTTTCGAGGTTTACTTGCGCATAGCGCAATTTTACAGAGGTTTCATTCCTTGGTATAATCGTTTCATTTCTAAATTTAATTCAATTTAATCCAATCGGTGGCAAACATGATCATCATTACAGTTTATTTCATTCAACGGAGTAATTAATAAAGAAAGATATAATTAATTTATAAGCAATGCATCAAACAGCAATTAAAAGGGATCGAATAGCATGATGAATGGTAATCAATACTTTATTCGAGCAGTTGTCGAGTGCGCTAAATATAGCGTTTCATGAGTTTCAAGGAACATTATTATTATAAAGTATGTTTAAACTGAAAATTATGAAGAGGTTCAATTTTGCAAAGCAAATAAAGATAAAGTCTTTCAATCTTTATGACTCGGGGCAAGTTTCTCAGGTTTGTGCTTGTTCTCCTTCTCGGTTCTGTAATTTAAAAAGGTAAATTGAATTACTCTCGAGGATTCCTTGAAGAACTTATGAGTTTATCATTATTCTTCAATACGTACCTTAGGAGGATTTGTGCAGGCAACAGCAAGGTAAACTTTCACGCCACACCTAAAACACGTTCGAGTTTCCTCTTTACGTGTTTGTTTTGCTTTTCCTTTCTTGCCTCCGAATTGCTTTCGTTTGAACTTCTTCTAAGACTTTGGAGCTATCGGCTTATCAGCCTTAACCCGAAGGTTCTTTCCCTTCCTCTTGCGCTTACCCTTTTGCTCAGCTGGATTCAAGGATGCTAGATGCATTTCCGCTCTCGGCTTTTCAGCCTTGAGACGATCCTCCTCCACCTCTAGGTGAACTCGCACTTTCTCGAGGTTATCGAGTTGAGTGGCATGGGTAAGGTGCATTTTCATGCTATTCCAAGAGTCAGGCAAAGAACGAAACATGCATGAGACCTTTTATTCGTCGGTCAGGATCTCTCCTGCCTCCTTGAGTTCAGAAAGCATGTTAGACATATGTCTAAGATGCTCCTTCACTGTGTGCTTTGGATTCATTTTATATGAGTCTAAAGTGATGTTTAACGATCGCTTATGGGTTGTGGTGTAAACACCAAACCCTGCCTTTAGACCATCCCACAGGCCCATGGCAGACTCATAGTGATCATACCCATAGAGTATATCATCCTCGAGCAGTGACAACAAGGCGGAACGAATCTCTTGATCCTTTGCATCCCAGTCATCATGGATTTTCTCCAATTCAGCCGTGAGGTCTCCCTCTGGCCTGACTTTCTTCGTGGTCAAGTGCTCCAAGCCCTTTCATTTCAGTGATCACCATCTTTGCGTGCTTATTCCAGATCTTATAATTATTGTTGTTCAATCTTACTCCCTTATTCATTTGGGAGATCACATTGCTGATCGCAGCCATGACTAACACATCGATGATCAAGCAAAATTAGGGAGACAATAACATTTTGAGAAAGAATTGCATATATCAAATATCTATTAAGATGGAATCCGACAAATAATGATTCCTCAGTCATCTAAACCAAACGACCACCAGTAAACCAATGGAAGATGGCTGTGAAAGAGCTCACACTATCGTCGTTTTCTATCCAACAGATCAGTCTGTTAAAAGCGATTTAAATCGCAAATTACCGGAACGGGAATTTTAAAATAAGTCTACCCGATCTTGGCTTTCCCAAGGCCCTTTTTGGTTTTGGAAAAATCATTCCGATGAATTCACTCATGCATACACAATTCTACAATCCATGCAAATTATCATATGCTAGTAACATTCATCATACATACCATATACATGCTTACGCGTCATGCGTCTAATGTTCCGAGGAACTCATGTTTGCATTTATAATTCTACGTATTATCAAACGCAACTACATCCTTAACATTCTAGCATACGTGTCAAACATGTAACATCCACATCAATCATACATATTTGGTGACTGGTTTTCGGTTTTAAAATAATTTTAAACGTTAGGGCTGATTTGCAATTCATGCTTATATTCAATCACGCAAGCTTCTAGATATGAATCCTAGGCATTTTCAACTATCACAGCATGTCTATTCTAGTGCGCATATCATATATTTAACCAGGGCTCCGCCCACAACATGTAATATCCAGCTAGCTTGACACAGTCAAGACAACAATTCTAATCATGCATAAATATATATTGAATAATAAACAATTGCAATTCAGCACACAAATTTAATCTGTCCCAAAAACATGTATCTCCGAGATCCATCCCCATAATCAGAACAAGGCATAAATGTTAGCAACCCTATGAGCATTGCGTAGTCCACTTCGAGGTTCAAAAACATTTGGATTCTAAAACTTGACCTCCCTATTTTAATTGACTTGAATTCGGTTTAGAAAACATTGTTCGGTTCAGTCAATTTCAGTCCGTTTTGCTCCGGTTCGGTCCGGTTCAGAAAATTCGGTTCGGTTCGGTCCGAAATAGGTCGAACCGATTTAGAAAATCCGGTTCGAATTAATTTCGTTCCGGTTTAACATATTGGACCGGGCCGATAATTAAAATTTTAAAGGTTGGGCCGAAATGTTTACTTGTGGCTCAAGTAGGGTTTTAAATCCATTAAAAAAATATTAAACTTAGCCACCAAGTAACATTAACTATATAAAATAATTTCCAATATTAAAAATATATATATATTTCGGCCATTATATAACATATATATATTTATTGCTAACATTCTATCTTTAAGATTAAATCAATCAACAATATATATATATATATATATATATATATATATATATTTATACTTCGGCATAATATATATTATACATATTTTATTTATTGTCAATAACTTTAATAGGGAAACAAATAACTGACAATATATTTTCTCAATCTTTTAGGTAATTAAATCTATCAATAATATCTTTAACCCTATTTAAATATTTAGATATATTGATACTTATATATTTCTATATATTTTAATGTGAATCTATCCTAATGTTCCCAATTATAGATGTATTGTTACCTTAATTAAAAAAATAAAATATGGTAAACAATATAATTTTAATAATTTTCTATGTATGTGCCGAAATTTCATTGCTTAATGACCAAGAAATTAAAAATTTTACCTTGAAAAATAATTAAAATTTTCGGCACAAACACTAATTGGGAACAAGTGGTCAAATTTTAAGATCAAATTTTAATAAGATCTACAATCCAATGTTTGATTTTAATAAATATCATCTTTTTCTTGAAGATCATGAACATCAATTTTACCGTGAACATGAAAATTTCGGACCTATCTCACAAAACCCTAAAATTCGAAACTTTTTAAAATCTTCTTTAAAAATTTCGGTCCAAAGTTTTAAATTTTCAAGAACACCAATTTATCAAAATCATGAACTCCTAACACAGGCTCTGATACCACTGTTAGATTACGGGGAGTAATCACTACGGAAACACAAAACATGGTACGTGCATGTAATCGAAATTACGCAGCGGAAGAGTTACACATACCTCAACAGTTACCGTAGCCCAAGAACATTTGCACGAGGGAGTTCTCAATCCACCGATGGAACCTGTAGAGGTTCTTGTGAAAGAAGCCCTACGTGGTGTTAGCTGCACAGCAAAGCCTCAGATCATTCTTGGCACGGGGACAGATCTTCGGAGAGTTGCTCGAAAGCAATTTGGCACACCTTCGGCGTTGGCAATGGTTCGGCCGAAACTAGTAGGTGTGGGAGGAGGGTTTTCTCTCTAAAAGACTCTTTTGAGGGAATTATGATTACCCCTAAAATATTCCCTAACACCTCTTATTTATAGGAGGAGTAAAGTGGACTTTTACCCCACCTTAATAATTCGGTCGGTCTATGTATTTGGGGAGGCCCAATTTTGGGCCTCACATGTCAATTGGGATTTGGGTCTGGCCCAATTACCCTAATGTGACATCTACCCAAGTTCATTAGGTAAACTATACATATTATGGGCTACCAATTACGGCGCCCATCACCATATGCTTACAGGACACTCGTCTAGGTCTCCATCTACGATGCTGAGAAAGTAAAAAAAAATGGAATTCTTTTTGACAGAATCTGGAAAATAAATAAATAATGATGAGGAAGCGTCCCTGTTGGGAGCACTCGAATTCGTCTAAAGAGCTTTACATTAAATACAGACGGACGACAACTTCAATTGAGATGAAATGATGTTATTTTAAGTTTTTTGGCCGTAGTGCCTAAAGTAAACATGAATAAAAATGTTCTGTATTGGTCGTTGTTCCTAAAGTGAACATGAATAAAAATGTTTTGTATTGGTCGTTGTGCCTAAAGTGAACATGAAATAAGAATGTTCATTCTTATGCTAAATTTGTGGCACAATAATTTAGAACATGTTAATTACGATACCTTGCGGTGGTTATCTAACATGGTTCATATTCCTAAATTCAAAATAGATCAAAAACTTATATGTGAAATTTTGCGTTTAAGCGAAACTTATTCGGTCGAAAGGATTACCGAACTTCTTGGTCTAATACATAGCAATGTTTGTGACTTTAAATATGTCCAAACACGAGGCTAAAAATAAATACTTCATTACTTTCGTATATGATAGTATTAAATATTGCTATGTATACTTGATGAAGGGAAAAGATGTATAAACAATTTAAACAAATTCATGGTTTACTAACAAAAACTTGAGTTTCAACTAAAATAATTAAATGTTTCGCAGTGAGAAATGCGGTCACATTGATTCTTTGTTTAGAGAATGTTGACTTAAACATGATTTAATCCGTTAAGTCATTTCACCGCATAAAAACCTGATTGAGTTGAGTCGCGATTTCGATCCCCCTGGGCAACATTTTACGGATTAGTGTTAGTTACAATTTTATGACATTTATTTTGTTGCCGACTGTCATGGTTTTGGCTTTGTGGGTGAAAGGGTTTTCTTTAGGTATGTATTGGATAAAAATGATCGAATCAAACCGCAACCCTTATGATGGATCCTTTACTGAGTAAAGTGTCGGATCCTAGTGATGACGTTGGAAGAATGCCTCGGGTCGCTCACTCTTCGGGTCTTCGCACGGATCGGGCTCCCGCGTCTCCGTATACCTGCAAGAGGGGCAGTATAGCACACCACGTAGGGGGGGTGTGTAGTGCGATGAACCCTCTCTGAAGCTTAAATCGGGTATTTTAGAGAGAGAAAGTAAGAGAGAGGGCAGAGCTTCCGCTGTCAACTTAAGTTCGAAATGAATGATCAAGACTCTTATTTATAGGAAACCTTGGAATCAAACCGGGTTTAGAACGGTTCTACGTCGGTTCAATGCAAAGTATGAACTGAGCATAGACGGGAGTAAAGCTGACCTCGTGAGGGTTTGCACGTTCAGTGTTTACGTAGGGGATTACATGTCCCGGGGTATCGCACGGATCCCGGGAGGTCCGGGGTGATGGGACAATCCGGAGGTCAGATTGTCCCACAATCCGGACCAGCTCCGGATTGCAAGACAATTCGGACGCGGCACAAGTCCGGGGCGCGTACGCGCGTACCCCGGACCTTTTAGTACCCGCGGATGAATAATTTGAAACTTTTTAGTGGGTTTGACGTGTATGCAAAGTCCAAATAATGTAAAACGAACCCGAATCAGACGTATACCCATCATTTGCCCCCGAGTCAAGTGGTGGCATGGCCCCGTGTTGACTCTATTTTCGATAGAGTATATGTTCGATTTAAGTTCGGGTGTTACCTCGTAATGGACTATTTAGCCGTCGGCGCGTGGACCTTATTATGACGTATCCCTCCTTAGATTTGGACGGGAGTGATCATATCTGTCGACATGATTAGTGTAACAAGCATACATAGATGACCCATACGTATATGACAATCCTAGTCCGTGTATGCGATCATGGTTATGAATGCTGACACATATATGATTATGACGTGCATGTGTACGAGAGTTGGCATACGATACGTAATGTTATGAAATTAAATCATATAAGTATGGGCATGTATATATGCAATAATATGGATAAGAGTACATGCATGTCGGGGTCGTAATTGCAAACATGTGACATGGACATGTAAAAGTGTGTGTGTCGATGTATGCGCGTATGCATGAATATGTAAACATGCATAGGTGTTAGGAAATTCCTCCAAAGGAGATAGAAAAAATATGGAAGGGGAAAGATGTTATCCATAGGTGTATATAAATGAGTGAATTCAAATAATTCCACACTTTATCTTCTCCCTTTTTAGAACTGTCTTTCCCTTTTCTTAGAGAGTAAGTGACTTAGCACTCAAACCACTCACCCACCCACACCCCTTCCACCACCGGCCAACCACCACTCACCGGGAGACCCGGCTCGTGGCGGCGAGTCCAGCGGCGGACAGCGGCCAGGGCGGCGGACGGCGGCAGCTTCATCGGACGGCGGGCGGAGCTTCGGGCAACAGTCCGGCGACGATCTCGGGTATGTAACCTCATTTTTTGAGGTGATTCGGTTTTTGGAGTTGATTAGAACCATTTCCAGGTATGCCAATGCCTTTACTTGCATCAATTTGATTAATCTTTGCCTTAAACTTGATCATCCCATGCCCACCAAGTGTTTGATGAAATGCCTAGGATAGTTAATCATAGCAAAAAAGAGCATAAAAATGGTTAAGTGTTATACCACTTGTATGTATATAGTAGGAGTGATGCTTTCCTATTGATTGCCATCTTTGATTGCCAAAGGAATTGTCGTGACATGTATGTACACACTTGGTTGTATGGAGATGCTTGTAGCTATAGCTAAGCTTTGTATTCCCAAAGGGGATGTATGTATATATGTATGAATCCATATCCTACACATGTTAGATAAGAATATGCATATAGGTATTAGTACTATGAGTATATTAACACTTGTTACCTTGGGGGATTTGCCTTAGGCCACATAGGTGAGCATAGATGCATGTAAGCATTCGTAGATACACATGAGCATGTGTAAGTGCATGTATGCACATGTTGGCACTCATAGGTACATGTAAGTGCATGCATGCACATATAGTTGCACATAGGCACGTAGAGTGGTGCATGAACACATACTAGTGTATGCAAACACATATAGTTGAGCGCGGGTGTATGTAGGTACTCGCGGATACGTAGGCGTGCATAGACATGCGTAGGTGTGCACGCACATGTAGATCATATAAGTGTTGGGACGAGGCCCTTACTAACATAGAGTTGCCCCCGTATAGAGGATGTTCACTATGTAGTAGTTGAACACTTTATAGATTTGTGAGCATGATGTTGCCCCCGAGCGGGGGGCATTCATTGCATAGTAGTTGTTAACACGTTGGGTGTACGTGTATGTATTGAACGGGTTGTAGTTGTATCCTTGTAGGAATTGTGTAGTGAGAAGCTGGGGCGTCCATCCTTAGGATTACCTTCTCGACTTGCTGTCTTTGTGAACATGAGTAAGTCTCATATTCCTACCTCTTCTGTTAGATTTCTTTCTGATTCGCATTATGATTCCGAGTCGTAGTCTTCGAAGTTTACGGATTCTTCCGAACCGGAAACTATGGACGATATACCTTCTTCCTCTGAACAGGAGCCTCGCGTGGAGTCAAGGGACTTGGTGCAAAACTTTGCGGGTAACAAATTGGATCGTGATGAGTATCAGCGCCTCGTCGTTCGTTCTGGGCTTTTTCCTTTGCGAGAGGCATTCTTCCCGTTTGATATTATCCCTGATGCTAGTCCGGGAATGCCCTTTGTGCCTCCGGATGATTTGTCGGCTATTTACGCCTCCCAGATTCGAATGGGATTGCGCTTCCCTTACTGTTCGGACTTGCGGAATTTGTGTCGTTATTATAGGATCTATCCTCTTGATCTTGCACCTGCTGCGATACAGTACTGGGTTTGCTTCCGAGTACTATGCCATCAACAGTCCCAGAGTTAATTGACCTTACTCTTTCGATGCTTCTTCCGGCTCCAGCGTCTGGATGCATCTGGGTTATGTTCTATTTCTATCCGCTGGCCTTTGATGAAGGGGAAGGAGTTCGCTGATCTTGGATTGGGCGATGTGAAGTGGGATAGCACTCTTCGCTTTGTTACTGCTCTCGACCGGTCGAAGAGTCATTGGCAGAAACACTATTTCTTACTGACGATCCCGGGATGACCTGGCGTATTATTAGGATTAAAAAACTTGATCCTGTGCCGGCCTTTCGTGAATTTATCGAGTCTGAAAAAGAAGCGATGATGAAGGTGTATCGGGCGCACAAGGCGCGTGCAAACACGACCTTCTCTTGTGTGAAGGAGCGAGATTTGCGCAGGGCTGGGATTTGCACTCCTCCTTCGTGAGGTACTTCTGTATGTTATGAATCTTTATAAATTCCTTGTGTTGTGATGTAGGCTGGTGTCATGGAAAAACTTCCCGCTTGCAAGCGGGCTCTCAGGGAGGCGCTGTTCCTACTGCACGGAGCGGTCGCACGGATGTGTCTGCTGTTCTCCAAGGCATGAAGCCTGGACGTGGTAAAGGGAGTGCGGGTAAGTTGTATATTTGCGAGGTTGTTTTACTTTTCTGTGTTCAATGGCTTTGTTTTTATCTTGCTTTGTTCTTGTTTGTAGGTCGATCCCCCTCGTGGCGGAACGAGTTGTACGACTGTTGACACGCCGCCTCGGGCCAAGGTGAAGCGTCCGACTTCGAGGTGCGGCCCTCGAGCAATCTTAAGCGCCCCAAGTCTAGTAGTGGGGAGGTTTCGAGAACTCCTCTTAGCATGGGGAAAGAAGTTGAGGCCCGCGTGCGTGCCGTACCTGTGATGTCTGCCCCTCGGTCGAGGGACCGGACTTCGTAGGAGGGGCCTCCCCGCGCATTTATATTGGTTGTTCTCGTATTATTGCTATACTTGGTGTATTTGGATCTTCTTGTTTATCTTTGCATATGTTTATAGCTTTTCCGCCTGTTGCTGCCCTTACTCGGGCCGAGTTGGTTTGTCCCTCCAAGGACTCTGTTGTTGGTGATGAGTGGGTACCCTTCTCTGCTTGAGGACCTCGCTTTTCGAAGGAGGTTAGCTTGACCACTCCTGAGGTGGGAGTTTGTGTTTTTCAGCAGGTTATTCCTCTTGGGGATCGGAGGATTCGCCCAAGTGATCCTGAGGGTGCGCAAGAATAAGCTGAGGGTGCACTGTCGTGCCTTGCTCCTATGAGTATCTATTCTTACTCTTTCATGCCCTGTGTGTATGCTTGTCTTTGTTGCCACTTCTTACTTGTTGTTTATTCTTGTAGGTTTCCATTCAGATGGCCAACCTCTCCTCCTTTGTGATTGAACTCGCAGAGAAGAAGAAGACATATATGGAGAAGTGTGACATTACCTGTCTCAAGGCTGAAGATGCTAAGGAGAAGGCGCGGATTCTGGGTATGAAGGTTGTTGACATAGAGGCGGAGAGTTCCGCTCGTCAGGCTCGGATCGTGGCGCTCGAGTCTGATATTGTCGCCCTTCAGGCGAAGGCCGTTGCAGATAGCGCGGATCATGATCTCGCCTTGCGGGCCGTGAAGGAGAAGTCCCTTGCGGATGGCAAGGTTATGGGTGTTTCGGAGTACAAGGCCTCTGAGTCTTATCGTGCCGAAGTTCTGGCGGGTGCGGACGATGTGCTTTATGACTCTATTGAGTGTCTTATCGAGCATGTATATGCTCTTGTTCCGAACTTGTGTTTTGATCAGTTGGGTCCGTATTCCGAGTTTTCCACTGGGCATGTGGCTGCCTTGAGGCTTAGAGATGGGATTGCTGCCCCGCTGTTGTGATGGATGCCCCCCGATTGTTGAGGAGTATGTCCCTGCTATGGTTGTTAGGAACGCCCCTGAGGATATCGAAGCTGACACCCGTGAGTACGAGTTGATGATCAATGATGCTGGCTATCCGATTATTGTGGAGGGTAACACCTTTGGAGAGGATGTTCCTGAGGCATGCGGAGATGCCGTTGATGGTGGTGCTCCTGATGTGGCGCAGGTTGAGTGTTTGTTTTCACAAACTCTTTGTATATAGTTTTGTCTCCCTATGTTTGGGTTGAGGTTGCTTATTGGGGTGTTATCCCTTTGAACCCTTTATGTTTATGTTTCTATGTTTTGACGTTGTCGTATGAAACCTGTCATGAATGGTTTAGTAATGCATGGTGATATGGTAGTAATATTTCATACATTTGTGTTTTGTGATTATCCATGTGGTGTGGACTATAGAGTAGAGTTGAGACACGTCCTCTGATTGGATGAAGCATCCGTAGTTGTTGTTAGGAGACATACGTCCCTGCATTGCGTGCCCCTCTTGGATATACCAAGGCATGGCGAGATGCATGTGTCATGGACACATATGTTGTATGCTTGTTATATACTTAGGCCTGAAAAAGGATAGCTTCATGTTATACGCTTTTTAAAGCAAACCTTGTACAAAACTCATCAAACTTACAAGTTGAGTCTTGTATAACGTTATCTTGCTCTTTAGCATTTAACGCAAAAACAGCAAAATAAGCAAGAAACATCTTGCAACAACGTCGCCTTAGAGTGGAACTAAGTGACGGTATAAACTTAAAGTCTTGCTTCGCCAAGACAACACTGCTACATATCAAAGGCCAAGTACCAAGTGTACATAACACCCTGCAATGCGCAAGTCGCAACATCGTATGTTCTATCCATCACAACAAGGAGTTCAATCCTATCATGCAAGTCCAATACATACGGACTATGAAGATAACGCAAGGTATGAAATATTACTAACAAGTTATCATATGATTATTATTATTGAAAAACAGGTCCAAAGGACGTAGTTCCATACAAGCAAACGTACCATCACCTCCAAATGACTAAGACAGCATATTCAGGAAATCAACACAAAGGACAAACATCAACTCAAAGGTACATGAGAAGTCCCACTATCCCCAGTAAGCTGTGGAACAACATCCATAAGTTCGGGAGGAGTAGCAATGACATTAGCACCTCCTCCATATTCAATCATATCATAGGCGGTAACATCAAGCCCCAAAGTGTGCAATGCCTTAAGATAGTTAACGACATAGTCAGAGCAAGGCCCAAGCTTGTCAAACGGAAAGTTGGGGGCAAGTGCGTGGACACGACGAAAGTAATCCTCAGCACGCTTTCCCATCATGGTATCGGTTATCTTCTTAGCTGCGAGACTAAAAGCAGGAGTACTCAAATACTGGGAAAAACCCGCTTCAATTCTAAGCGCATAATGTTCCTCACGTGCGGCAATCAAGGCAGCCTCTCGAGACGTGATGTCATCAGAAATCTGTTTCTCAAGCGCAATCGTCTTAGCTTCAAGATCAGAAATTCGAGTCTCATGCACCTGATACTTGGTCTCGGAATCAACTATCTTCAAGCCAAGTGCACACACCTTCTCCTTAGAACGAGCAAGTTCAATACTAACGGTGTTACATTTGTTGACAGTAACTCTTCTAGCACTAACAAGCTCCACAACATACGACGACATATTAACCATCTGAGACACACCTGAAAATCATACAAGAACACAAGGCCATAAACATTACACAACAAAGGTGTACGGCACGAAAGTTATCAAGGAATAGAACTTGTTAACTTATAGGAGAAAAGTTGGCCAAAGCATGTTCAACACACTCTTCGGCTTCTTCATCAGTCCTCGGACAAGCACGTCGATCGCCTGGGGGCACACTCCTATGTAGCACACGAACGCCAACCTCTGACATATTAAGTTTCGCCTCTTTAGGAAAGCGAAGACCACCCCTACCAAGAGGCTTCCAAGCATCACCAGATATATCACCTTCCACGGGACGAAGAAGATGATCACGCTTCAAAGCTGGGATCAGTGCAAGGAAAAGATAAAGAATAAAAACCAAGTGTTAAAAATCAGAGTATAATGAGAAATGCAAAGTACATCTCATACCAACAGACAAGGAGCGATCCTCTGCGAGTCGATCTCTCGACTGGGGGGCAGAAGATACCATCGTGCATTCAGTGACTTCCTTTCCCTTATCAAAGGTGGAGGGAGGAAGGGCAGCATTCGTCCTTACACGCTTAGGATCACTCGAGACATGCGCCACCACCTCAGATCGCTTGACAGGAAGTTGATAATCATCCACGGAAACATCAAGAACAGGGGAACGTACTGAATAATAAAAAATACAAGACAAATGTGAAGTCAAAGAAGTAAAAGGTAAGGAAAAGTTACAAGGAAAAACATCTTACCCATGAGCCCCCCTTTCCGCGACCATATCCATATGTCACGGGGGCAGCAAGAACAAGTGATGAAGCGGACGTCTCGGATGGTGGAGTGTTGCGAATAGACTCCGCATGTAAGGAAGATTTCTTACCAATAAACCAGTCTACAAGGATGATATAAGCAAGGTTACGAGGACCGTCAACATGTAGCTCGTCACCAACATTTGAACATTATGTCATTCGCAGAACGGGGATAGAAGACTTACTCATAGTAACTGCGGCAAGAAGATTAACTCTGAAAAGAGGACTGCGCGACTCGGAATCCTGAAAATTACAAGTAACAAATCAATCAGTGTGCGAGCAATATGTATGTACACGCATATCGACATGGATACATGATTACAAGGGCGAAATATTTTCTAAGTGTTTTGCTCAAGATGACAGTCAGCATATTGCAAGTGGACATCACGCTACTATGTGTCAATCATATTACCAAGTATTAGCAAACAACAAGGTGTTGGCATACAACCTGCGTTTACATAAAGTATACAACGTACATAGCCAGGGATAGAGAAAAAAATTCTAAGTATGGGGGCAAGTGCGCATATATATGTACGCACATACATGTCGACAAGGATGCATGTCGACAAGTGAAGAATATTTTCTAAGTATTTATATGTACGTACATACATGTCGACACGGGTGCATGTCGACAAGTGAATAATACTTTCTAATTGTTTCCATGTACGTACATACATGTCGACAAGGGTGCATGTCGACAAGTGAAGAATATTTTCTAAGTATTTCCATGTACGTACATACATGTCGACAAGGGTGCATGTCGACAAGTGAAGAATATTTTCTAAGTGTTTCCATGTACGTACATACATGTCGACAAGGGTGCATGTCGACAAGTGAAGAATATTTTCTAAGTATTTCATGTACGTACATACATGTCGATAAGGGTGCATGTCGACAAGTGAAGAATATTTTCTAGAGTGTTTCCATGTACGTACATACATGTCGACAAGGGTGGATGTCGACAAGTGAAGAATATTTTCTAAGTGTTTCCATGTACGTACATACATGTCGATAAAGGGAGAATATTTTCTAAGTGTCTCCGTGTACGTACATACATGTCGACAAGGATGGGTTGCGTGCATCGAGTGGCTATTATCAATGTCTACACAATACCTCCTAAACATTCCTACGATGCTTATCGACAAAGCTCATACGACTACATCTATGCTAACAAGTATTAGATATTGTTAAAATATTTTCTGAGTGTTTTAGTATGTTTGCAGACAATGACCGACAGTCTATACATGACGCTCAACGTACATTGCCTAAGCTCTCATTACCTACATACAACCATTGACGGCCATGTACGTACAACTAACGATCATCAATATCGAGCGGGCTAAAACAACGACTAAGGCATGGAACAACATGTCGGCAATGAACACTGTGCATAAGGGAAGTATAACGATTCATTTACACTTTTCTAAAATTTTCAGCACTTAGAAAATTTTTGGCCGATTTGGGGCTAAGTATTATAATGCATTTTATCAAACACTTTGTATGCATGATAAGATAACTAGGTACATGGTGATTTTAAGACTAAATCAAAGCCAAACGAAGTCACGAAAGGTCCAGCCATGTACGAAACTGGACTCACCGAGACGAAGCAAGTTCAAATTGCAACTCGCCCTCACCTGAAGACCCACGCGCCGCCGCCGCCGTCTTCACGCGCCGCCGCTGTCGTCTCACGCACCGTCTCCCTTGCCTCATGCGCCGCCTCGTTCCCCTCCTTGCCCGGATTTGATCTTGATCGATGTCAAATGTGATATGACTACTCCAAATTCACACCTCCATGAATTCCCTCTTCATCAAGAATGGAGAGCTTCTTGAGGATTTATCTATTAAGGATGTAAGATAATGGGTATTCTCTCTCCTAATTCTCATTAATAGTGCCTACACCATGTGCTAAGGACTAAACTAATATCTATTTTCACACAAGTCCTTAGTATCATGTATAAGCATACTTACACCTCTCCTATGCTTGTTTTACATACATGCTCCCTAGTGTTGCATAACGCGCTTCGTAGATCATTATGCATGTTATCACTTTTATACGTACATGATGCAAACTCAAGGTAGTCGCGTGATTATTTTTATAATCTAAAGTATGAATTGAATGTTTGCATCATTTTCCATGCTTACATCATACTACATGCTTGCATCATTTACTATGTTTATATCATGCTCAATGTTGACAAATATGCTTTCCAATTTCATATTATTCTAAGTGTTTTGCTTATTGCACGATCACGTCGTCCGTTTACAATGTCGTCATTTACATATTGACAACGTGTTACATGTTTACATCGTATACCATGGTATTATCACGTTGCATGTTTCTTTATTATTACAAGTATTTTATTCATTACATAATATTGAAAATATAGTTGCATGTCGTTGCACGCATATTGCCCGTTACGCTAACCTTGTAAACAAATTACGTACGTACGACGAAAAATTAAAGTTGGTCAAATTTATGATCTCAACACTCGAATTGACAAACAGGCCACCCCTGAGGTCAGTACCGAACCTAAATTGGATGAATATCTTATCTTTGAAAAGAGTCAAGCACGGGTTTTGAACCACTACTTGACTCGGGGGCAAGTCTTAGATATATGTCCAATTCGGGTTCATATTTACATTTCGGGCCTCGCAAAATACCCCAAAACTCGTAAAAGAACACTTCCGCGGATACCCATGTCTAAAACGGTCCGGAATACGCGCAATACCCGGGCCGGAGGACTTCCAGGTTGCCCTAAGGCGATTCAGAGGCCCGGATTGCCAAAGGCAATCCGGGTAGGTCCGGATTACCGATTTTCTTCGTACGCTCACCCCGATTATTTTTCCAAGTGCGAGAAGTCGGTACATGCATAGTCCACCTTGATGACGGTATACGTCTTCCTTCATACCGACATCAAGTAGTTCAAAACTGGGCATGATCCTTAGGTTCCCTATAAATAGGGGCCTAGGTCTCCCATTCTAAACAATTCCCTCATTTTTTGGACTTTGGATGCTCTGACTTCTCTCTAAGGCTTTCCCTCTCTACAAATTCTGACTTGAGCGTCGGAGAGGGCCCAACCAGCATTCCCCCCTCTCCCACGCTAGTTACTGCCCCTCGTGCAGGATCTGAAGTTCGAGATCGAGGACTGGAAGATTAACTCAAGGATTGTGTTTTAAGGATCGCGGCGTTCCCGTCCTTATACATACATCCCGAGCCCGTTCGTGAAAAAGGAAGCCTGAAGCTACCCAGGTGGAAGCAGACATAACACCTCATATCTATGGCCAGCCTAATCACTTAGAGGGCAGAGTGGACTTTTGTCCACTTTGTTCCTCTTATAAATAGGGAGGTGTTAGAGATTTATTAAGTGCTAATCTCTTCGTCATTTGTGTTGAGATAAAAAGAAATCCCTTCTCCCTAAATAATACCTAGTTCGGCCGAACCAGGTAACTCCCTAGGAGGTGCCAAATCGTGACGAGCAATTTACTCCAGTGATCCATCCCCACTAAAGAATCGACAGAGGCTTTGCTGTGCAGCATAATCCGCGTAGGGCTTCCTTAACCAGAACCTCTATGGGAACCGTCCGGCGATTTGAGAACTCCCATCAGTGATCTTGGGACTACGGAATCATTATAGGTATGTACACTGTCTTCCACTGCGTATTAGTTATCATGCACGTATCTATCTTTTTATTTCCGTAATATTTAGCCCCGTAATCCAACAGTGGTACAGAGCTTGTGTTAGGATTTCATAATTTTGATAAAATTGGTGTTTTGGGATTTGATATAGCCGGCCGAAAATTTTTAATATCAAGTTTTTAATTTTTTTTTTCAAGGTGGCCAAAAATTTCATGATGTTCATAATAAAATTTGATGTTCATGATCTTCAAGAAAAACGTGACTTTTATCAAAATTAAACATTGGATTGTTGATCGTAGTAAGTTTTGATCTTGAAATTTGACCACTAACCCTAATTAGAGGTTTCGGCCGAACCACTTTAGGTGTGCGAGGTCAAATTTTTTATTTCTTAGTTCACAAGTAACCCTAAAGTGACCAAAATTTTCAAGAAAATTTTCAATTTAATTCGTGCGTAATTTTTGCCTAGGGTTTTAGGCATCAATTAGGGCTAGATTCACAAGATAATTGTGGATAGAAACTGTTGGGTTATGAGATCTAGGTCAACGGGTGGTCGGCTTTGATCTCACTCCTTACTGGGGATGTGTGTGATCCGGTATTCCTGAATTGCCCTGTCTTGACCTATCTTCTTCCTTCCTTCCTTCCTTCCTTTGCCTCTTCTCTCCTTCTACCCTGCAGAAGGGGCAGTACCAGACACGGAGGGGGGGGGGGGGGGGGTGGTGCCTGGTGAACCCTCTCCGATGCCTAAGTCAGTATTCTTCTTAGAGAGATAAACTAGAGAGATGTCAGAGCAAAATAATCCAAATTGCCAAGATGATCAAATGAGTTGTGAAGGTGGGGTATTTATAGGCAACGGTGTCATTAAGGTGGCTTAATGACATCATTAACCTTTAAACACACTTAAGACCTTAGGATACGGAGAAGGTAGGCGACGTGAACCGGGTGTGGGTGTCCGAGAATGGCGCAGGGGCCCTTGGGGGGGGAGAAATCCGACCCCCAAGGGTAGGGGTTGGGTGAGGGCACCCAACCCCTCCTAGGGGGGATGGGGTTGGCCAACCCCATCCCTCCTAGGAGAGATCGGGTTGGCCGACCCGATCTCTCCTAGGAGAGATCGGGTTGAAGTTTCGATTTACAAACGTTAATGGGACGATAAAAATACAACGGTTTGGAAGTCAACGGGTTCAAATTGGGCGTATATCCATCACATGCCCCCGAGTCAACCAATGGCCTAACCCTTGATTGACTCTATTTCAGGATGGTATGATACGCGCAATTTGAAACCGGGGTTTCTACCTTTCATTTGAGTGCCAGCTTACCCATGGATGCGTGTCTTCGACTCTGCCCCCTGTCTTATGAGATAGAGGAGTTGTAAACGTTAGAGTAGCACGGACGTATGCCTAAGCATGCGTCCGTCTGAGGCAGGAGCAATAAATCTATCTTTGCCACCGGCGTATACTTAAAAAATGCATACTCTTACAAGGATGCAATACGAATGCAACTAAGTGACTTATGCTTCAAATTCGTGCCGGGATTCTATCTAAGTGAGGAAAAAATTAGTTTTGGCTAAAAATTTTCCTAAGTGTGGAATGCTCAAAAATAAAACTATCTTGATAATTTTTCTAAGTATGGAGATATATTTAGCTATAGTTGAAAGGGATAAAAATGATGGTTTTTCCTTGACCCTTAGATCTCATTTAAAGATAGATGGAGGGTGGTGATTAAAACCCCTTAAAAAACCCTATCATCTTTTCAAAATAGAGGAGAGTTAGAAAAATACCTCAAGGAGTCACCATAGCCACCATCTTCCCTTTCCACTCACCCTTGGAGAGTAAGAAAAGTTTGAGAGCACCCCCAAGGTTAGGGCCGGCCGGAATTTCCACCAAGGGGCAGAAATCCGACCAGCAATTCAGCCGGAACCGGGGACGGGAGGGAGCCCAGTCGAAGGCGACGACGTGGTCTCTGTCGGACGGTGGCCAGCAGCGACGCGGGGACGGCTGGAAGCTCAATTGGCGACGGCGACGCGGCATTGGTCGGACGGTGGTGGTCGACGGCGAGCCTACCTCTGACGACGACAGCACCAAGTCCGGCGGGGGTCGTCGACGGCGATACAAAGCAGCTTCGGTGTGACCTAGGGCGGCTTCCGGCGACGGTGGGGCGGCTGGGATCAATTCCGGCGACGACGGGGTCTGACCTCCGGCGAGGACCTGATTTCCGACAACACCCAAATTTGAATTCCGGACCCGTTTATCACATCGGGTCGGGTTTTCCGAAGGTCCGCTCTTTTCCTTTCCGTTACCGCGTAAAACGTTGATTTTTG
The DNA here is from genome assembly GCA_036873135.1 of Clarkia xantiana subsp. parviflora. Lineage (NCBI taxonomy): Eukaryota > Viridiplantae > Streptophyta > Magnoliopsida > Myrtales > Onagraceae > Clarkia > Clarkia xantiana. Next base: position 38,186,385 of record JAPTYO010000004.1, read on the forward strand.
AATCGTTGATATTTGATTGCCGATGCTTGATTGCCGATGTTTGATTGAATGCGGGATTGCCGCGGATAGCCGTTGATAGATGTGGATTTGGAGAAAAAATTTTGCCGGTCGTCCGGATATGGTTTCTTGTCCGATTGGGCTATTCCGGTCTTGAATTTGATGTCGTACCGCCGTTGGTGTGTTAATCTTTGTTGGAGGGTATAACGGTAATTTTTTTTTTTTTTTTTTTTCAAAACCCGACCTTAGGCTCGGATAAAATATTCAAGTTGGTTGTCGTGGTGTCCTTGGCTCATGTTGACTATCTTTGTTGGGTGTCTTTGGATCTTTGATTGTTGTCGTTGGTCGGGTGTCGGAGTATTTCCGGTTCTTCGGAAATTTTTCTTGTCTTGATATTTGTCGTGTCATGGCAGGTGCTATATTCATGGTGGTGTCCGCACACACTGACTCTACAGAGGCGTCGCGTCCTCCGAAGGATGAGTGAGTTCCTTTTCTCTTCCTTTTTGGTTGCATTATTTCCTTTCCTATTGCTAGCTTAGTGTCATGACCTTCGTTGGGGTGTTAGTCGAAATTTGATCCGTACTTTGGGATTTCCTGCTACCTTTGCCTTAGGTTTCGCTATCTTGTCGGAGAACCATCTCACTAGGTCCGATTACAATGAGCATGTTACCCTAGGGGATATCTGTCCCCTAGATGAGCCTCTGTATCCTTTTCTCCCCTCCTTGGGGAATACTCGCGAGACGGTGACGGAGCCTCCTATAGGGAAGGTCGCCGTGTACCCCTCCCAGATCCGATTTGGGCTGAGGTTGCCTTATTGTGATGAGCTTATAGAGTTGAGCAGGTTCTTCAGGATTTCTCCTGTGAACCTTGCCCCCAGTGCCCTTCGTGTCTGGGTGGGCTTCCGGGTATTGTGCCATTGGTACTCCTGGAAGTACTCCCTCGTTCTATTCCGATGCTTCTACCGGTTCCAGTACCAGACGAAGGTGGGGTTTGCGAGTTTTGTAACTCGCCATCCGACCTTTAAGGATCCCCGATTTACTGATTTCGGGTTGAGTGGGATCGAGTGGGATACCTCCCTCCGTTTCGTGGCCCGGAGTGACAATTCGGCCAGTCACTGGGATAAGCATTACTTCTTCATTACGGACCGATACGTCACTTGGTCGGTTTTGAATGAGGATCGGTCCGATGGTTGGCCTGCTTTTGGAGAGTTCTCCTCCGTTGATTTGAAGACTATGAAGATCATTCACGAGAGCAACAGGACTCGGTCATATTGCCCCGTGTCCTTAGTGACTGAGACGGATCTTTACGAGGCCGGGATCAGTTTGACTCCTGACTCCGGGGGTTCGGTATGTCACTTGGTCTTTCCATCTTTATTTACCTTCTGCTCTTCCTTTGTAGGTTGGTTTCATGGAAAAACCTATAACGTGCAGGGAGCCCCTGTTGATCTGAGCAAGAGGAAGGCTCCTTCTAGTTCTGCTTTGAAGAAATCCCCCCTGCCTGGGAAGAAGGCTGGGGCCTCTGGTATGCTTTCTCCTATTTGCTTCTTTATGGTATAATCTGTGTTTTCCTTATCTTGCTTTTCTTATATTGCTAGGGCGCTCCCTCTTGGTGACTGAGAGGGTCGTCTCCGTTGGCAGAGATTCTGGACCTTCCAAGTCCAAGCCGCGGAGATCTGATTCTGAGGCCGGGGCCTCGGCTGCTAAGAGAAAGAAGGCCGTGGATCCTGCTTCGCCTAGTACTCGTCCTCCGACCCTATCTCGTGATAAGGAGATGGTGGTCGAAGAGGTGCCTTCCCTGGCTGACAAAGGGAAACGACCTGCTGGTGGTGGTTCCCCTGCCCCCCAGCCGAGGGCACGGTCCTCAGGTATGATCTCTACCTTGTTGCTGATCCTTCTATGTTTATATTCTCCTTTGATTTGCTTTGCTTGTGTAGGTGGGCCTCCGACTTTAAGTCGGAAGGATTTCGCCCGTCTTACTGATGAAGATGTTATTGGGTCTGAGTGGACTCCTTTCGCTGGTCTGAAGGAGTTCCACTTCGATAGCACCTCCTCTTTGCGGACTCCTGAGGTTGGTGTCCGCGTACTTCGCGGCGCCGTCCCCCCTGGCGATCGTGTTGCTCCGCCCAAGTCTCCTGGGGAGACTCGGCGCTTTGTTCAAGGGGTACTTTCTCGTTATGCACCTGTGAGTTGTTCTTTGCTTTCCTCTTATTACTTTCATAATGGCTATCTTTCGGTTACTCATCCCTTGTTTGAATTGTTAGGGTATGTCTGACATGGTGAACATGTCCTCGCTCGTGCTCGAGTTATCTGACGAGAGGAAGACCCTTGAGGACAGCCAGGTCTCTCTCAAGGCGGAGGTCGCTACTGCTGCTGAGAAGGCGCGATTATCTGATTTGAGGATGCAGGAGCTCCGGGACCAGGTGTCCTTGCTTGAGACCACTGTGGGCAGTTTGCGTCGGGAAGCTGAGGTTGCAGCGTCGCTCCATTCTGAGGAGTTACGGAAGTTGGAGGCTAAGTGTCGTGCTGAGGAGAGGACTGTTGCGGTTTCTGAGTACAAGGCCTCATCTGCCTTCACTGCCGATTATAGCGTGCGTCTCACTCAGGAGATGAACCAGTTCGGTGAGTATCTGGTTGATCACATTTTCCGTATTGATCCTCAGTTCCCAGTTGGTGACCTTGGTGACTTCGGGCCATATGCCAGTGGTTACATGGCTGTTCTGAGGGGTCAGGCTGCTGTGGCAGACGAGCCTGCCCCTCCCCAGGTGGATGCTACACCAGTGGAGATTGGTACCTCAGATTCATCCTCATCATCCATCTCTGCCGGGGGCTCAGCTTCGGGGGGTGAGGGTGACTCCCCCGAAGGTTCTGACTGATGTGTTTATCTCATGCTATCCTTGTATATAACTACACTCCTTCTCCCCTTTAATGGGTTGAGTGTCTTTTGAGATTGTGATGGTGTTTGTTGTTACTTTCCTTTGCCGCGTTGTGTTGTTGACTACGTGGTTCGTTTGCGTTTACACTAGTGCTTCTCATCTTTTTGTATATATCTCTTTGGTTATGGGCTCTTCTCTTGATGTGTTTCCTTTACTTGTCTTTCTTTCGTGCTTTCCTTCATGTCTTACCTGCCATTTCATAAAGAAAAAACATTACTTGTTCTTCACATTACTTTACTTAGAAATTTCTTTCTCATGGTATCCTTCTGAGCATGGTATCCTTCTAAGCATGGTATCCTTCTAAGAATGGTATGATGATCTCTTCTGATACCCCTTACACGGTATACGTTGTACTGTTAGACCAAAGATACGCTCTTGGTGGGCGTCGAAATCTGTTCACGAGACAGGCTCTCGGACGGCACTTAACGTTTCACAGGATAGGCTCCCGGAGGGCTCAGGTTAGACCAAAGATACGCTCCTGGTGGGCGTCGAACTGGTAGTTTGAAATCTACCTCAAGATACGCTCTTGGGGGCGTCGAACTGGTAGTGTTTTTTCTACCTCAAGATACGCTCTTGGGGGCGTCGAATCTGGTAGGTTGCAAATCTACCTCAAGATACGCTCCTGGGGGCGTCGAATTCGTAGTTTTTGGAAACCACTCTCAAGATACGCTCTTGGTGCGTCGAATTCGTAGTGTAATAACTACTCTCAAGATACGCTCTTGGGGGCGTCGAAGGTCGTAGTATGAACACTACTCTCAAGATACGCTCCTGGGGGCGTCGAAGTTCGTAGTTTTTGGAAACCACTCTCAAGATACGCTCTTGGTGCGTCGAATTCGTAGTGTAATAACTACTCTCAAGATACGCTCTTGGGGGCGTCGAAGGTCGTAGTATGAACACTACTCTCAAGATACGCTCTCGGGGGCGTCGAATGTCGTAGTATGAACACTACTCTCAAGATACGCTCTTGGGGGCGTCGAATGATGTAGTGTGATAACTACTCTCAAGATACGCTCTTGGGGGCGTCGAACCTGTCATTGACTTGAAGTCATATCTGTGTAAGGATAACTTTGTGATTATACCACTACATTCACTGGAAAATATTTTTTTGAGTAACTTCTACTCCCTTAGGAGCATTCATGTTTTTGTACACTTGGGATGCCTTGGTGCATCAAGACATCCTTTGTAGGAATCAAAGATAGTTGTAGAGTTGGAGTAACTTCGTGAGTTCTCCTTCTCCAAAGTTGTTTTTTGAAAAGCTTGTAAAGCTGAAACATGCAAAATGCTAAATATGAAACTAAGGATATGGGGTGGTCACTGTGTCTGTTGCCACGTATTCCTTGAAGCCTCCATTGTAAATTATTTCTTCCACTTCCACCTTCAACACCATGCAGTTGTTGGTTTGATGTCCCCAGGTCACATGGTACTCACACCAACCCTGTGCATCTCTTCCTAGGAAGGCCTTGCCTTCCTCCCTGCATGTTGGTAGCTCTTCCTTCAGGTGTTTGTGGAAAATTTCTTCTATGCTGATTGTGAGGGGTGTGAATGTGAAATTGACACATCCTCCCAATATGTCAGTGTCTCTTCCTTTCTCCGGAACTTCATCCAACTGCTCCGCTTCCTGTGCAAATGCCCTGTCCAGCTTATCTTTGAGCTCTCTCATTGTGCTCGTCATGACCATCTCATAGAGCCCTCCATATTCCCTGAATGAGTTTGGATGCATGTTTCTAATGAATGCTCTGACTGCTTCTCCCCTTGTGATGTCCATGTTGACACCATACTTGAAGAATCTCTGGAAATAGCTTGATATAGACTCCCGCGGCATTTGCTTGATATCATCTATGTAACGGAAGCCTCTTAGGATGGAGTTCCTTGTTCTGTTCCCTATTATGGTGTCTGGCTGCCAAGGTATGGATGTCACCTTCACAGCCTTGCTCCTGTGTCTCCTTGTAGGCACTGTTTGAAAAAACTGCCTGCTCAAACGGAGTGTCACTCCACTCCTCCTCCTTCCTTGCCTTTGTCTCCTTCCCCTCCTTCTTCTGTCCTGGTTGGCCCCTACCATGACTACAGCCACTGTGTCTGTCCCGTGTGATCCACGTCTCATTGAGTTGACGTAGCACTGCCTTGCGGTGCGTTGATCACCCAGGACCTCTCCAACCCCGTTCTCCGTGATGTACTTCAGCTTCTGGTGAACAGTGGATGGCACTATTTCATATGGGTTTATGGTTGTCCTTCCTAGGATCCCATTGTAGGCTCCCAGGCTTTCAACCACCAAGAAATTGACATTTACCTTCAGCTGGGTCCATCCTTGGCCCATGGTCACTGGCAGGGTTATCATCCCCAGGGGGTAACTTGTTGCCCCTGAGAAGCCAACTAGAGGGAAGTTGACTGGCTTGATGTCTGCTTTGGTTTTCCCTATCTCTTCCAACACTCTCAGGCTTAGGAGGTCAGCTGAGCTGCCCCCATCCACCAAAATTCTCTTTACATCAAAATTGTCAATATCTAAAGTAATAACTAGAGCATCGTCATGTGGAAAGACGATGTGGCTCTTGTCCTTCTCCGAGAACTCGATCTTCACTTCTTCTCCTTCTCTTGGCCTTTTTCTCCACCTTGGCACTGAGCTTAGCTTGGATGCATAGACCTCTCTTGCATTAGCAGTTGGGCCACCCGATGCTACTCCTCCATGTATCATATTTATGACTCCTTTTTTGTTGGGTGGAGGGTTGTAGTCTATCTTTCCCTTGCCCTTGTCTTTCTGTGATGGCCCTAGTTGCATACTGTTGCCCCCATGGTCTATGAATTGCTTCAGTTCTCCCCTCTGGACGATGTTGTTTATGCTTAGCTTTAGGCTAAAGCATTCATTTGTGTCGTGACCATAAGCCTCATGGTTGTCACACCATCTATCCTTGTGATTTCCCACCATTGGGGCTCTCCACCTTGCAGGGGGTGACCAAAGCTTTTGGTTCCGCATCTCTCTAAGTACGGTGGCTGGAGTGGCGTTCAATGGGATGAACTTAATGACGTTTATTTCTCTAGCCTTTAAGGGTTCACCCATTTGGTTTCTTTGTTGTGGCGGACGCCATTCCTGCTGCCTTGCTTGCTGCGGTGCCTGGGGTGGCTTGCCTTTGTTTGGCTTTTGATTATCCTCCTTGGCTGCCTGGATTTTGGCCTTCTTGCTTGCCCTGTGCCTTTCAAGGTCAATATGCGTTTTAACTCTTCCTGCGAGCTCCTCCAAAGTGCTTGCTGGCTTTTTGGCCATCTTTTCAGCCAATGTTGATCCAAAGCGACCTAAGTTTCTGATGAAGGCTCGTATTATCTCCCCTTCGGTGATGTCTCCCTGGATGTCTGCAATATTCTGATTGAACCTAGTATAGTAGCTGGCCAGGGATTCATCGTATTCTTGTTTCACGTCATCGATGGAGCCTGTTCCCTTGAGGAGTTTCCTCTCCCCTAGGTATCTCTGCAGAAACTTAGCTTTTAGCTGCTCCCATGAGTGGATGCTCTCAGAGGGCAGACTGAAGAACCAATGTGAGGCCACCCCTGTTAGGGTGTTTGGGAACAAGAGTGCCTTGTACCTTTCATCAGTGGTCCTCCCAAATAGGGAGGCCTCATGCTGTTGGATATGCTCTAGGGGGTCTCCCTTCCCATTGTACTTTGCAATTTGCACTGTGTGCAGGGAGTCTGGCACCCTATTCATCTCCAGTTCTCTTGTGAAAGGGTGGTTCGTCTTGTCACTTAGACAATGCAGGCTGGGTTTCTTTGACTCATTCAATTTCCGGGTTATCATGGCTTCTACCTCCTCCGGGGTGATCATCACCTGCGCCGGAGTATAATCCCTCTGATATCCACTGTAGTTGTAGACTGGGCTTACTGGGTTCCCTTGTCCATGCTGGTATGGACTGTAGGTGTACCCTTGGTACGCCTGCTGGGGTGCTTCATAGAAGTCTTGCCTCCTTGGAGGTCTTGCTTGTCTTTCCTCTCCAAGCGGGGTGTAAGCCCTGTTGCTCTGCTGTTGCCTAGGAGGCACGAATTGTTGCCTTCCCTCTGGGGGTGGCTCCTGGTAATATCTTCTTTGTTCCTCTCGCTGCCCTGCTCGAGGGTGCGAGTAGTGCTCTTCTGTTGGGATCTGCTCCTCTTCATGAGCTTCAGTGTAAGTCCCTTGGGTGTATGCCGGCCTTGCATATGCTGTGTGGGCGCGGTTGCCATCTCTCTGTGCCGGCATCCCATACGGGTACCTTTGGGGTTGCTCTTCATAATAGTATCCCTCAGGGGGTGCCGTGTTGTGGGAAGGCACTCCCTGTTGTTCTCTTTCTCTCTGTGGCCTTCTTGCCCGGGGGGTGGAGGCTGTGGAGGACTCAGCCCCAGCTGGGCGTGAAGGTCCTCCCTCCTGGTTGTTCTGTTGTTGAGGAGGGTGTGGTATTTCTTGGGGCTCTGGATGCATTGGTTGCTTCCCAGGGTTAGGCTGCCTCCCTGGGGGTATGGGTTCTCTTCTCCGCCCATTGCCCCCGGGTGGGCGTTGGTGCCTAGACACCCTACTGTTCGTCATAGCTCGTGTAATAGCCAGGCTTTCTGTCCGAAGCCTACAGACGGCGCCAAGTGTTGGGTTATGAGATCTAGGTCAACGGGTGGTCGGCTTTGATCTCACTCCTTACTGGGGATGTGTGTGATCCGGTATTCCTGAATTGCCCTGTCTTGACCTATCTTCTTCCTTCCTTCCTTCCTTCCTTTGCCTCTTCTCTCCTTCTACCCTGCAGAAGGGGCAGTACCAGACACGGAGGGGGGGGGGGGGGTGGTGCCTGGTGAACCCTCTCCGATGCCTAAGTCAGTATTCTTCTTAGAGAGATAAACTAGAGAGATGTCAGAGCAAAATAATCCAAATTGCCAAGATGATCAAATGAGTTGTGAAGGTGGGGTATTTATAGGCAACGGTGTCATTAAGGTGGCTTAATGACATCATTAACCTTTAAACACACTTAAGACCTTAGGATACGGAGAAGGTAGGCGACGTGAACCGGGTGTGGGTGTCCGAGAATGGCGCAGGGGCCCTTGGGGGGGGGGGGGAGAAATCCGACCCCCAAGGGTAGGGGTTGGGTGAGGGCACCCAACCCCTCCTAGGGGGGATGGGGTTGGCCAACCCCATCCCTCCTAGGAGAGATCGGGTTGGCCGACCCGATCTCTCCTAGGAGAGATCGGGTTGAAGTTTCGATTTACAAACGTTAATGGGACGATAAAAATACAACGGTTTGGAAGTCAACGGGTTCAAATTGGGCGTATATCCATCAGAAACTATCAATATATCTTAGCACAATATTAGGGATATAGATAATATTGTCAATATTGATAGATATTAGTAGCCTAAAGATTGAGAATATATATATATATATATATATATATATATATATATATATATATTGTTGATAGATTTATATCTCCAAATATAGAATGTTGACAGTATATATATATATATATATATATATAGATAGATAGTACCGAATATATATGTGTATATATATTGTTGATAGACATATATATTCGGTACTATCTATATATATGTTTGTGCCGAAATTTATATATATGTGCAGATATTGGAAATTATTTTATAATTAATTGTTACTTGGCGGGTCAACCAAATAGAGTTTTCTCAATCGGTCCGACCCATTCGGTTCGGATCGGACCGGGCAACTAAAATGGGTCGAACCGACCCGGTTTGTGTTAAGGGCCGAACCGAATTCCTATTTTAAACCGAACTGGTCCGACCGAACTGTTTTTTTAACCAAAATCGAACCGGATCGGCTGAACCGGACCGAACCATGTCAATTTAAAATAGGATGGTCAAATTTTAAAATCCAAATTTTTTCGAACTTTAAAATTACCTACACAGTGCTTATAGGTTTAATATTTTCACGTTTTAATTAAACCTAATGCCTAGTTTCGATTATGAGGGTGGATCTCGGAAATGCATGATTTTTGGACAGTGTCATTTAGTGGGCTGAATTGCAATTGCTATTTAATTGATATCGTTTCATGATTAGAACTGTCGTTTTGACTATGTCAAGCTAGTTGGATATTGCATGTTGTGGGCAAAACCCTGGTTTTCAATTAATGAGTTGTGCACTAGGATAGACATGTTGTGATGATTACAAATGCCTAGGATTCATGTCTAGTACGCATGTTTGATAGATATCATGAGTTGCAAGTTAGCCCCAAATATTTTTAAAACCGAAAATCAGTCGTCAAATATGCATGTTTGTTATGGTGTAATCACGCATGATGCGTATTGCTATTTAATTGATATCGTTGCATGATTAGAACTGTCGTTTTGACTATGTCAAGCTAGTTGGATATTGCATGTTGTGGGCAGAGCCCTGGTTTTCAATTAATGAGTTGCGCACTAGGATAGACATGTTGTGATGATTACAAATGCCTAGGATTCATGTCTAGTACACATGTTTGATTGATATAATGAGTTGCAAGTTAGCCCTAAATATTTTTAAAACAGAAAATCAGTCGTCAAATATGCATGTTTGTTATGGTGCAATCATGCATGATGCGTATGCATGAATGTTGAGGATGTATAAGCATGTGATCATTTACTTAAGCACTAGAATTATATATGCTTGCATGAGTTCCTCGAAACATTAGACGCATGACGCGTATGCATGATGACTGGTTTGTTTCATGGATGTGATATGCGCATGATGATTTGTATGTGTGGTAGAATTGTATGTGCATCTTGAAATCCTCGAAACGTTTTAAAAAGGGCCCTGGGAAAGCCAAGGTCGGGTGTTTTAAAACCTCCCGTTCCGGTAAAAGCGATTAAACCGTTTAATACTGATCTATTAGAAAGAAGACGTCGGTAATGTGATCTCTTTCACGACCCCCTTCTATCAGTTTAATTTCTGTCGGTTTGGTTAGATGTATAAGGAATCATTATCTGTCGCCTTCTATCTCATAGATATCTTATGTATGCAATTCTTTTTCCAAAATGTTATTGTCTCCCTGATTATGCATGATTGTCGATGTGTTAGTTTCAATGGCTGCGATTAGCAATGTTATCTCCCAAATGAACAAAGGAGTGAGACTTAATGGTAAGGACTATAAGATCTAGAATAAGCGAGCGAAGATGGTGATTACTAAATTGAAAGGTTTGGACCACTTGACCACAAAGCATGTTAGGCCAGAGGGAGACCTCACGGATGCAAAGAAGGAATTCCATGACGAATGGAATGCTAAGGACCGGGAAGTTGGATCCGCCTTGATTTCGTTGTTGGAGGATGATATACTCTACGAGTTTGATCACTTTGAGTGTTCTAAGTACCTATGGGACGGTCTCAAAGCAGGGTTAGGTGTTTACACCACAGCCCAGAAACGGTCGTTAAACATCGCTTTAGACTCATATAAGATGAATCCTAAGCACACGATGCAGGAGCATATTAGACAATGTCCAACATGCTTGCTGAACTCAAGGAGGCAGGGGAAACCCTGTCTGAGGAACAGAAAGTCCAGTGTGTCATCCGCTCTTTACCGGACTCTTGGAATAGCATGAAAATGCACCTTACCCATGCCACCTATCTCGATAGCCTCGAGAAGGTGCGAGCTCATCTCGAGCTGGAAGAGGATCGACTCAAGGCTGAAAAACATAGAGCTGAGATGCATGTTGCGTCATCCTCCCCAGCTGTGCAAAAGGGTAAGCGCCAGATGAAGGGTAAAGACCTTCAAAAGAAGGCTAACAAAATGCTTGGTCCAAACACACAAAGAAAGTTCAAACCAAAGCAATTTGGTGGCAAGAACATGCAGAAAAAGCGTGCACGTAAAAAGGAATCTCGAACGTGTTTCAGGTGCGGCGTGAAAGGCCACCTGGCTGCTGCCTGTACCAATCCTCCTAAGGTACGTTCCGAGAAATAATGATGAAAGTCATATGTTATCATAAAATTCCTACTTCCTCGAAAGTTATTCAATTTCCTCATTTTGAACTACAGAACCGAGAAGAGCAAGAAGCGTAGAAGTGGAGAAGATGCCCCAGAATTAAATAAGGATTGGATGTAGAAACTGTCTTTACTTGCTTGTATAAGCATATGGTATTGAGCGTCGTAAATGGAAGCCCATTATATGTATATGTTACTTAAGTTAATTGGGTACATATCACTTTAGGACATTGGGCCAGACCCAAATCCCAAATGACATGGGAGGCCTAAAATTGGGCCTCCCTATACTAGCATGGCCGGCCGAATCATGGGTGGAGGTAAAGTGGACTTTTGTCCACTTTACTCCTATATATATGGGGAGTTAGGAGTTTTATTAGGGTTAATCACAATTCCCTTTAAGTGGTGTTTTGAGAGAAAAATCTTCCCCCAAGAACACCATATTCGGCCGAACCTAGCAAACACCAAGGGTGTGCCAATTTGCCTTCGAGCGAACACTCCAGAGATCTGTCCCTTGCCAAGAGTCGATCAGTGGCTTTGCTGTGAAGAATATACCACGTAGAGCTTCCTTCAGAAGAGCCCCTACGGGTGCCGACCGGAGGATCTTGAATTTCCTCCTTCAAAGATCTTGGGACTACGGACTTCTGTAGAGGTATGTGCGAATCTTCCGCTGGGTAATTTCGATTACTTGCATGTACCATGGTTTTAGTTTCCTTAGTGATTACTCCCCGTAATCTAACAGTGTTATCAGAGCCTGTGTTAGGAGTTCATGATTTTGATAAATTGGTGTTCTTGAAATTTTAAAACTTTGGACCGAAATTTTCAAAAAGGGAATTTTAAAATTTTCGAATTTTTATGGTTAAGGAGGTCCAAAATTTTCATGACATTCTTAGGAAATTTGATGTTCATGAACTTCAAGAAAAATATGATTTTTTTTATCAAAATCAAACATTGGAATGTACATCTTATTAAAATTTGACCACTTGTTCCCAAATATGCGTTTATTTCGGCCAAACCCTAAAATTACAAGGTAAAATTTCTAATTTCTTAGGTACCAAGTAAGGGAATTTCAGTTGAAATTTTTAATAATATTGTTTACCATATTTTGAATTTTTATTTTAGGTAACAATATATCTATAATTGGGAACATTAGGATAGATTCACATTAATATATAGAAATATATATAACTATCAATATATCTAAATATTTAAATAGGTTAAAGATATTATTGATATATTTTAGTTACCTAAAAGATTGAGAAAATATATGGTTAATATATATTTCCCTATTTAAGATATTGATAATAAATAATATATATATATATATATATATATATATATATATATATGTGCCGATCTTTTACATATATATATATAAATTGTTGATTGAAAAAATCATAAATATAGAATCTTAGAAATAATATATATATATATATATATGTTTTAATTAGGTCCGAAATATTTATATATATATATATATATATATATATATATATATATATATATATTATTAATATTGGAAATTATTTTATATAGTTAATTTTACTTGGTGGCTAAGTTAAATATTTTTGGACTTTAAAACCCTACTTGGGCCACAAGTAAACATTCTGGCCCAACCTTTAATATTTTAATTATTAGGACGGTCCAATATGTCAAACCGGGACGAATTAAAACCAAACCGGATTTTCTCAATCGGTTCGACCTAATCGGGTCGGGTCGGACCGGGGTAACTAAGTGGATCTAACTGAACCGGTTTTGAGTGTTCAACCGAACCGAATCCTATTTTTATTGGCCCGGTTCGGACCTAACCAGATTTTAAATTAAAACCGAACCGAACCGGATTTTACCGGACCGAACCGAACCGATTTTTCCGGACCGGACCCTAACCAGTGGGAGTGATACCCATTGTTTCCAGTGGGAGTGATCCGACCAGACTTGGTTCCAGATCCTAGTGATCAAGGAATTCATCTCGGAAGTGAAACCCCGAGACCGAGAGGTTGTCAAAGGAATGTTGATGGTCAAGGTTCAAGCACTGCTCTTGTTCCCTAAGGAAACGATGCTCCGATAAGAAGCATTGTTCCGAGTGGGAGAATTGTTCCCACTAGAAGTGATGCTACGATAAGAAGCATTATTCCGAGTGGGAGAAATGATCAGAATCTAGACGGGATTAACCAAGCCTGGACGAAAGTCAAAGGCATCGAACTTCCCAAGAAGTATCCCATCGAGTAAGGTGAAAACCTCGATCTAAAAACTGTTGGCAAGCATTGGAAAGACCTCAAATGGATAAATGGAGGAAAATAATAAAAGAGAGAGATCGCTTAAATGAAAGCCATCATAGTCTATAGTTGATTTACCTGCTAACCACAGGGGCACAAGGATAAGGTGAGTCCTGAAAGAAGGCTCACCACTGATGGAAAAGGTCGGGAGGTGCGAAACCCGACTTGATGCGAAAGGATATACTCATTTCACGGAGTTGACTTTGACAAAACAAACTCACTGACTGTGCGTAAAACCACGGTTAGTGCCAATCATGGTCCTGGTCGCAAGTCTCGATCTCGAGGTGCACCAAATGAATGTTAAGACCGCATTCCTCCACGGAAACCTGGAGGAAGTGATCTACATGGAGCAACCAGAGGGTTTCATTACTCCTGGTAACGAACATAAAGTTTGTAAACTCCAAAGGTCCATCTACGGTCTTAAACAGTCGTCCCAGCAATGGTACCGCAGATTCCACGAGGAAATCGTAGAAAACGGATTCGTGAATCTTCACGAGGATCTGTGCGTGTATTATAAGACCTCCGGGTCTAAGTATGTCATCTTAACCTTATACGTGGACGGCATACTCATTGCCGCAAATGATGTGAGTTTTATGAACAAGTCAAAGTCATGGTTGGCATCTGTATTTGAGTTGAAAGACATGGGAGAGGCCATGTACATCTTGGGCATTAAAATTGCTAGAGATCAGGCTACCCGGAAATTATGTCTATCTCAAGAAGCTTATATCAACAAACTTTTGAAAAGATTCAGATTACAAGATGCCAAACCCGTGGATATGCCGGTGGTGTTTGGGTGCGCACTGTCAAAACCTGACGGCCCCAAGAACCTGACAGAGCGTGAATAGATGAAGGGTGCGGAGTATTTAAGCATGGTTGGTAGTTTGATGTACGCCATGCAATGCACCCGTCCAGATATCTGTTACGCCGTGGGCCTAGTAGCATGTTTTCAATCAGATCCTGGCTATCAACATTTAAAGGCTGTAAAATGAATTATTCGTTATCTGAAAGGTACTGCCGACTACGCACTGTGCTATGAGGGCGGGAAGTTAGAATTGACCGGTTACAGTGATGCTGACCATGGTGGCGATCCGGATGATCGTAAGTCCACCACAGGAGGAGTGTTTCTCCTTGCTAATGCCGCCATTTCATGGACGAGCAAGAAGCAAACCTGAGTCGCGTTGTCCACGATGGAATCAGAATTCGTAGCCCTCTCCAAGAACGCACAGGAAGCGGTTTGGCTGAAAAGGCTTCTTACTGCGCTGCTTGATGGTGACGTCGGGAGTAAACCTGTGAAGGTGTTCTCTGACAGTCAGGCAGCCATTGCGGCAGAAATCCAAAGTACCATAGTAGGACCAAACACATTGATGTGAGATATTTTTATGCTAAATCTATGGTAGAAGACAATATAATCACTATGGAATACTTGTCAACTGATAATATGATTGCGGACACATTAACTAAACCACTACGCATGGAGTTATTCGAAAAGCACGTAAAACTGCTTGGATTACGTAGGGTTTAGAAATGGCATGTATCAGTGATAACATTTTGATATTAGAAAGTTACATTTTGTAAGCGAAAGAATTGCAATTGAGTTTATGATCAATCAACGTGATAATGTTTTGATTACATAAAATTTTAGGTCTATAAACTAAGTCGTAGGAGGACGCAATCCTCTGCCAAAACTATGTGAATGTGGGCCTTACCTCATCACACAGGTACGATCGTCTTGCGGTGGAGGGAGGCCTCTACTAAGCAAGGCTGGCTAAGAATCAGGGGGATAAACCCGATTACGCAGAACGATCATCTAATGTCGAAGTAACTCGACATGATCTTCGTTCTGCAGATCGCCGAGATGAACTTTGTTCGTCATTAACCCACATTCTGGGCCAGATGAGAATCTGCGATAGCATGATTTGAAATGTCCCATTCCTTTGAACTTAAACGTTCAGGTATGCTATCGACGCGGGCTTCATACTACGCGTGCCACGTCCGACCACGGGGTCACGACTCAGTTGTGCTAGGAAAGAATCCTCGTGATTCTGGCAGGCGCAAACTTCTTCACCTCGAGCGTGTGATTGATCCCAGGAGCCTTATGAAGAGGAACCCAAAGTATCCTCACGGACTCAGAACTCATATCTAAGGTCAGGCTCAATGTTCGCTTCCCGGTGTACGAGCGTATTGCTGAACAAAAAGGCCCAGTGACCACGTCTTTGGAAACCGGTTGGGTTTGACTAAGGATATGACCGATGAGGATGGTCAAGTTCACCTGTAATTCAACGACTCTTGTATTCACTAAGGTGGCCACCAACCGGATATTAGTTGAAGGTTGTGAATACTTGTACGGATGCCTTGAAGAAGTGTTCCAATGAGGAAACTAGGTAAAAGGAGAATTATCAGTTGACCTAGGATACAACACTACACTATATAAATGTTGTTTATAACAGGTTGATTGGAGAAAAGGGAATCAACGTTCCGCGGGCGCTACAACACTCCTAACAGATGAGTAGAACGATGCCCGTCGTGTCTGCCGGTCTCACGGAATACCTTGTATGAACTATTCAGAAGCAAAGGACTAGATCGAAGGAGTGGAATGTTGATGCAGATTTGGACGACAATACATTAACAGGCACCCTCCCATTCTGGCGAGTGGGACCTATAAGCATAGGGTGTTGGGCGCCGTAAATGGAAGCCCATTATATGTATATGTTACCTAAGTTAATTGGGTACATGTCACGTTAGGACATTGGGCCAGACCCAAATCCCAAATGACATGGGAGTCCCAAAATTGGCCTCCCTATACTAGCATGGCCGACCGAATTATGGGTGGAGGTAAAGTGGAATTTTGTCCACTTTACTCCTCCTATATATATGGGGATTTAGGGGTTTTATTGGTGTTTTTAGAGAAAACCCTTCCCCCAAGAACACCATATTCGGCCGAACCTAGCAATTACCAAGGGTGTGCCAATTTGCCTTCGAGCAAACACTCTGGAGATCTGTCCCTTGCCAAGAATCGATCAGAGGCTTTGCTGTGAAGAATATACCACGTAGGGCTTCCTTCACAAGAACCCCTATGGGTGCCGACCAGAGGATCGTGAATTCCCTCCTGCAAAGATCTTGGGACTACGGACTACTGTAGAGATATGTGCGAATCTTCCGCTTCTTAATTTCGATTACTTGCATGTACCATGGTTTTAATTTTCGTAGTGATTACTCCCCGTAATCTAACAGCTTGAACTTTTCTCTTTTCAGTTATGAATACTCTTGGATTATAATTTTCCTCGTGAAAAAGGGGAACCTTTTATTTTGGGCATGTAAAGAATGCTTGAATTGAATATCGATAATTCCTATTATTCTTCACCTCGAGTCGCTTGATCTTATAGTTATTGTCCAACACATTGCTAATTTGAGTGCGATCGATTTAAATATTACTTATTTGTTAGTACTCTATGAAATAATTAAAACCGTAATGATGAACATGTACGAAACCGATTAAATTAAATTTTGGAAACGAAACGATTTCACCATGGGCAATAATTGGTGATATGCGCGCCAGGTGCAAAATTCCTCGATAGATGGGACACATCGATTCAAAGTACAAATTTAATACGAAGTATATTTTTTATTTAATGCTTGATACAAATTTTTATATGCAATATAAAGATGCATTTCGGGTTTTACTCATTGATTTCTCATAAATCGAGAAGAAGTATGCTTCAAATGCTACCACGATCTCGTAAAGAATCAATTATTGCACAAGATGAAAACCTAATGCACTATTCAAAGGTGGAATAAACCTCTAAAAATGACTATGCAATGAAAAAGGATCTGTCTGTCAGACGACTATCCAATTATACGCCTCTAACGATAAAGATTGGCGGAGCATTTCAAATCATGCACTTCTAGGACATAATATGAAACATGATGTCTTTAGCTCAACTTCCGATCACCATCAAGGATGATATATGTTGACTTTCACTCATGTAGAACTTTGTTCCAATAGTATCAGTTATCATGACACCATGTGAGCTATTAAATGGTAATGAGACGGATCTTACCAAAATGCAACATACCGGTTGCAAAACAAACACACATTGTACCAACAACCGTGAAAGCAAAAGTTGGAACCTAGAGTACTGAAAAGTATCTCTATAGCATGCATGTGTGTGGTGGCTCAGGAGATTGGTTGCGTGATTGAACATGAGACGTTACGTTCCTTGAGGGTGAATTTCCATTGTTTTATAACATCAAAATGAACGAAGTCTTGATTGAACTAGAGTAGGATGATGATGATCAGGTCCTACTTACTTCGAGTGGGAGATTTGAGGCAGCAACACAAGTGAACGACATAGTAAATGAGAATGGAGACATTTTCATAATAAATCCAGTGGGAGGAGTCAATCCAACAACACAGATCACTGTTGCTGCAGGTGCGAATCAAGTTGAACCTGATAATAATGTTACTGAACTGCTGGATGAAAATCCTATAATACCTCTACTACCTACTGGTGATAGTGGGAGTGGTACAACCAACTTGGTTCATGGTCCTAGTAACCGTGGAATTAATCTCGGAGATAGAATCCCGAGACCAAGAGTCCGGCCAAGAAAATTTATTGGTGAAGGTTCAAGTAACGCTCTTGTTCCCAGTGGGAGCATTGCACCGATAACGAGCATTATTCCCAGTGGAAGCTTTGTTCAAGTTCAAGATGTGACTAACGAGCCTAGACGTAGTAAAAGGCATCGAACTTCTCCCAAGAAGTATCACATCGAGAGAGGTGAATTATTCACTATGACTTCGGCTGAAGAACCGGTAACGGTTAAACAAGATATCGATGGACCTCAAGCGAATGAATATAGGAGAGCAATGGAGGATGAGATCGCCTCTATGAAAGCTAATTCGGTGTGATATTTAGTTGATTTGCCTGCTAACCGCAGAGCCATAGGGGCAATGTGGGTTCTGAAGCTGAAACTCACTGTTGATGGAGCTGTCGAGCGGTACAAAGCTTGACTCATTCCGAAAGGATATAAACAACTTCACAGAGTTGACATTGATTAAACATACTCACCGACTGTGCGTTACACCACAATCCAGGCCATTATGGATTTGATTGCAAGCCTCGACCTAGAGCTGCACCAAATGGATGTTAAGACTGTATTCCTCCACGGAAACCTGGAGGAAGAGATCTATATGGAGTAGCCAAAGGGTTTCATTACTCCTGGTCATGAACATAAAGTTTGTAAACTCCAAAGATCGATCTACGGTATTAAACAATCGTCCCGGCAATGGTACATCAGGTTCCACGAGGAAATCGTCGGAAACAGATTCGTGAATCTTCATGATATTCCATGCGTGTACACTAAGACCTCTAAGTTGAAGTACATCATCCTGACATTATATGTGGATGACATATTGATTGCCGCGAATGATGCGAGTTACATAAATTAATCAAAGTCCTGGCTGGCATCTGTATTCGAGATAAAGGACATGGGAGAAGCCACGTACATCTTAGGAATTAAGATTGCTAGGGATCAGGCTGCTCACAAACTATGTCTCTCTCAAGAATCCTATATTAATAAACTCTTGAAAAGGTTCATACTCCAAGATGCCAAACCCGTGGATACGCCGGTTGTGTTTGGGTACGCGTCGTCGAAGCGTGACATATAGAAAAACCTGGCTGAGTGTGAACAGATAAAAAGTTCAGAATACCTTAGTATGGTTGGCATCTTGATGTATGCCATGCAATGCACTCATCCAGACATTTGTTACGCTGTGGGTCTAGTAGCACGATTCCAATCAGACCCTGCCTATCAACATTTAAAGGTCGTGAAACGAATTATTCGATGCCTGAAAGGTACTGCCGACTACGGACTGTGCTATTAGGGTGGTAATCTAGAATTGACAGGGTTCAGTGACGCCGACCACGGTGGCGATCCGGATGATCGTAAGTCCACCTCAGGAGTAGTATTTTTCCTTGCTTACGCCGCCATTTCATGGATGAGCAAGAAGCAATCCTGTGTCGCTCTGTCTACGATGGAATCCGAATTCGTGGCCCTCTCTAAGAACGCACTGGAATCAGCCAGGCTTAAAAGACTCTTAACTGCATTGCTTGGCGTCGAGGACGGGAGTAAGCCTGTTAAGGTATACTCTGATAGTCAAGCAGCAATTGCAGCAGTTAAGAATCCTTATTACCATAGCCGGACGAAACACATTGATATAAAATGCATTTATGCTAAGAATATGGCCGAGGAAAAATTAATCACATTGGAATACTTGTCCACTGAGAGTATGATGGCGGATCCATTGACCAAACCTTTACGCAAGGATGTTTTCAAAAAGCATATGAGAATGCTAGGACTGCGTATGATTTAAGTGGATTGTATTATGATGATAACATTTTGAGATTTAAAGTAATATTTGAATGAAATGAATTGCAATTTGAGTTTATGATTTTTAGTCTCATAATATTTGAATTACATCGGATTTTTACAGTCTATAAATTAGTCGTAGGAGGGACAACCTCCAAAATAAAATAATGTCGAATGTGGACCAAGTCTTGTCACCCAGGCTCGGCCGTCTTGACGAAGAGGGGACCTCTACCATATATAGACCGGCTATGAACCACAGTGGCAAAATTGGTTAAGCAGAACGATTATTTGGTTTGGGGTAACACGCCATGATCTAAGTTTTGCAAATTGCCGCGACGAACATTGTTCGTCAGATAACCACATTCTGGGTCAGTTGACAAATCTGCGATAGCATATGACATTTCTCACTCCTGACTAAATTTCAGGTTATGCTATCGACGCGCGCTTCATAATGCGCGTGCCATGTTCGACCACGGGATTAGGCTCGGTTTCCTAGACAGAATCCACGAGATTCGGATGGGCACAAACTTCTTCACCTTGAGCGTGTGACTGATCCCAAGTGCTTTATGAAGAAGCATCCAAAGTATCCTCACAGACTCAAAATTCATACCTAAGGTCAAGCTCAGTGTTCGCTTCCCGGTGTACGAGCGTAGTGCTGAACAAAAAGGCCAAGTGACCACGTATTTGAAAACCGATTGAGTTTGACTAATGGTAAGATCAATGGAGATGGTCATGTACACATGTAATTCTCCGACTCTTGTATTCAGTAGGTGGCCACCAACCTGATATTAGTTGAAGGTTGTTAATACTTGCACGGATGCCTTGAGGGAGTATTCCTATGTGGAAACTATGCAATTGGAGAATAACAGTTGACCTAGGACACAACGCGTCATACTATTGTTTTCACATGTTGATTAAAGATAAGGAATCAACGTTCCGCAGTCGCTACAACACTCCTAACAGATGAGTAGCACGATGCCCGTTGTGTCCGCCGGTCGCACCGAAAACCTCGTATGAAGTATTCCGAAGAAGGCTGGATCGAAGACAAATGTTGATGTGTTGGTCTACAACATATTAACAGGCACAGTCCCATTCCGGCGAGAGGGAGCTGTTGGCATTTGGAGATTGGGCCGCCGTACTTAGGAGCCCATTAATATGAGTATGTTACCTAAGACGTTTAGGTAATGTCACATTAAGGATTTTGGGCTAGGCCTAAAATCCAAATTGACATGAGAGACCCAAAATTGGGCCTCCCTCATATCTATGGCCGGTCGAATTACTTAGAGGGCAAAGTGGACTTTTATCCACTTTGCTCCTCTTATAAATAGGGAGGTGTTAGGGATTTATTAAGTGCTAATATCTTCTTCATTTGTGGTGAGATAAAAAAAATCCCTTCTCCCTAAATAACACATAATTCGGCCGAACCAAGTAACTCCCTAGGAGGTTCCAAATTGTGACAAGCAATTTACTCCAGTGATCCATCCCGCTAAAGAATCGACAGAGGCTTTGCTGTGGAGCATAATCCGCGTAGGGCTTCCTTAACCAGAACCTCTACGGGAACCGTCCGGCAGATCGAGAACTCCCCTCAATGATCTTGGGACTACAAAAGCATTATAGGTATGTACACTATCTTCCGCTGCGTATCAGTTACCATGTACGTATCTAGGTTTTTGTTTCCGTAGTATTTAGCCCCGTAGTCCAACAAGTTATACGTCACTTATGATGGAATAAGATCGATTCAATAAATTTTATTAATAAATATTATTATATAAAAAATTATACCTATCAACTATTTTGCGCGCCACGTGCGCATTGCACCTAGTAGTATTACAATATTACCTCTAATAAGAATATCCAATTACATGATAAAGAGAAACATAAAAATTAAAAGAGAATTTAGTCGAACATCTCTAGCAATTTAGTAATGATTGTCTCAATTCTATGTAAGCTCAAACATATATTTATTTATTTATTTATTTTAGTTGGCAAATTTAAGGTATTGTTTGTATTTTTCTACAATGTAATTTTTAAATTATGGAAATCATTATTTAAAAAATTGCGTACTCATTTATATATTATATTAGTATCTTTTTATATAATTTTTTAAATACCAACAAAATAGTTTTTTAAATACAGAAGGTAAATAGTTGAACCATTACTCTAACGACGTCGAGTTGGACTTTCGGGATGACCTCACACGTGGTCAAAGTTGGAACAAAAATATTTGACATAAAATTGAACAAATTTGATGAATTCGGTGTAAAAATAATTAGATTTTTATAATTTTGTGTATAATTTTTTTAAATCAAGTTGGTCCAAAACTTGAATTTCATTTAATGGTTTGTTCATGTCTTTATTTTTTAAAATATGAATATAGTTTTATATATAGTGTTTTTTTTATTTAAAACACGTACTACGAGTATGAAATTATATGAATTCTAATATTGAAGTAAAATTTGGTCTCCACTATTAAATAGCGTTACAATTTAATATAGCAGTTTCATTTTAATAAGTTGACGTAACGTTGATAGGTGAGATGTATGGAGCTCGTCATTTGAACTACTCTTCTTATAAAATATAAACTATCTATGTGGATTTAATAACATTACTTCCGTAGTCTTGCCAACGGTCATGCTATAGATAGTGTTAAAACTGTCATAGATAATAACAAATAATAAAAAATAAAAAAGTCGCTACTTTTTATACTGCTTTTGGAAATTGACTTTTTACATAAATACAATAATAACACACTTTTGAAAAGTGATTGGGGCCGGGTTGTTAATTAGGTCAAAGACTCAAAATACACAAGAAGATATTGGTGCACCTGTCGCCGACCTCTGTCAGATCAGAACCTGCATTATTAATTTGCTGTCGGGCACATTAAACAAATTAATAATGCAGGTTAATGCACTTTCAGCAAAAAAAAAAAATTTGCTGTCGGGCACATTGGGTGATTTCCACAAGGATCAAACTATATATTGAAGATAAAAAAAAAAAAAACTATATGTGCGTATTCCAACTTGTATCATTCTACTCAGGAAATATAATTTAATGAACAATTTAAACATATTCATCGCACTATAGAAATAATAATATGAGTTATCTTAATCGAATTATGTACAAACGGATTACTGTTGTTATAAAGAAATCTTACACATAGAACGAATATATTTTTTCAGTTTTTAAGGGAAATTTTTAATTTGGGTTAATAACTAAAAAACTGTCCAAGGTTTACCCTATGTTAAAATTAGGTGTCTGAAGTTTGAAATGTTAAAATGGACTGTCCCAAGTTTCATTTTTGTTGAAATTTGGTGTCTTTGTGCGTCTTTTCATCTTCATTCCATCATTTTCATCAACCTACCAACCCACTCATAATCCATCACTATTTACTTTTCACAAAATCGTCAAATTTCAACTAAAAATTGAACATTAAAAAAAAAAGTTTCTAGAAGTGTGGTGTAGAGCCATTTTACAAGGACAATAGAGCGAGATTTATTTGCCCGGATGTGACCAACTTTTTAGGTGACGGTCCCGGCAAGATGACGAGAAGGGAGTGTGTATGAGAGCTCGAATTTGACAGACGGTTTCGTCGGAATTGACTTCTCTAAAGTAATCACACCGAGACACCAAATTTCATCAAAAAAATGAAATTTGGGACAGTCCATTTTAACATTTCGAACTTCAGACACCTAATTTTAACATAGGGTAAACTTTGGACAGTTTTTTAGTTATTAACCCTTTTAATTTCCTCTCCTTTTTACATGTTCATATCATTTTTACATGTTAATGTTCTTCACCATCTTCGACAGCTTCTTCTTCCTCTTCCACCTAATCACAGCACAAACTTCCCCGACACGTATCTCTGCAAAACTCTGCATCACCTTTTGTTTCCCCTTTTTGCTTCGGCTTCTCCCCGCCCAGCTGGACCAATTCGACTCCTTGCATGTCTGACAACTGAGATCACTGCAACAAGTAATAACTCTCAGTAATCATTACACATTCCCCTAAACATGCATATCCATAAACTGTCATCTTCATTCCCCTTTCATCTTCCACATCCGCGCAGAAAACACGTGAGATTAAAAAGAATTTTCGTCGTCTTCCAATTTACTCACCCTCACCTACCTTGGCTCAAAATAACTTCATGGAGAATCTCAATCTTGTCCTGCTTGGTCGCTTTCTCAACCCAAGAAGAATGAGTATGGCCATGGTTAACAGCTACGTGGAGAACAAATGGAGGACTGAGCATGTCCCTGAGATCATCAGGAGAGATGACAATTCCTGGGTCTTCATCTTCCGTTCAGCTGAAGAAGCTCAGGAGGTCTATCAGAATGGTCCCTTCATCATTGAAGGCAACCTCCTAGGCTTCGCAAGACCAACAATGGAAAACCCTTTCCCGGAGGTGGACTTCTCAAGAATACCAACTTGGATAGAGCTTAGGGAAATACCTCACATGTTAATGGAAAAAGAATATGTGGAATTTCTGGCATCAGCTGTGGGGGAAGTAATTCGATCTGAGTTACATGCAACTCATCCTTGGTTAACTACATCCAAGGGTTTTGGTGTATATGAACTACCTAAACCCAGTTCTACCTTCTATTGGTGTCTCAACTGGCACAGTTGAATCAGAAGTGCTCATTTCTTACAGGCCAGGTCTTCCCTATAGAAGGTGTGGACGCTTTGGCCACACACTAGGGCACTGCTGTCTGGCTGAAGAAATCGTCATTAGGGACCTCAATACAATGTTTCTTCGACTCACTGATAGAGCTGGTGTAGGTCCCATTTCAAACAATTCACACTACCTCTATACCTTTGGGAACAGGGGCTCTGGATTGCTTACAAATTGGATCCCTTACAACTCTGATGACCGAAGGAATACACCCACACAAGGAGGCACCAACCAGACATCCCAGGCCAGACAGGGTGAGGGACCCTCCAGAGTTGCGGAATCAAATGGACATGCACACCCATCAGAACTTGCTCAGAGAATCACCTTGTCAGTTGCACGTCACAGAACCACAAACCTACCACAGCAAAGGACCCCCTTAGCTTCTACACAAGCTCCCCAAGTTTCAACAGAACCATATCTAGCTATCCCCATCTCAAGCCCAAATTTATCTGAGTCTTCTGCATCAGATTCCCTCCTCCTTTTTACTACCTCACCAACCAGCGTCCTGCCATACCCACCACATCATCCCCACCAAGTTCACTAGGTTCCAGCACAGCACCCTTATGTTGCACACCCATACGTCATTTACCCGCCTCAGCCATACCCTTTCACTGCTCAGTTTTCCCATTTCCAATCTCCTCATCCCTTCCAACCCTACCCAAGCACTCCACAACCAATGCATTTTCCTGGCTACCCACAAGTTGTTGTATACTGCCCTTGGCCCCTATCTTGGATTCCACCAACACCACAACCCACATCATCAGACATCACCCACTCTCAGGCTAGTCACACCATGTGCCAAACTCCTCCACCGGGATTTCAACACCCTGCCAAATTTGATTACACAGCTTCCATACCAGCCACCAGCAATGTCATGCAGCCCCAACCTTCATCAGTTACTTGCCAACCAAACATCCCAACAACTGTCATCAATAGAGCTTCCTCTAGCGCAGCGCATACCCAAATGGTGCCAACTCATAATCATCAGAGGACTTCAAGAAATGAAATAGTTGACGTCTATATGGATGATTCAACTCTTGCAGAGCAACTTGTCTTAATGAAGCAATTTAATCTTCAAGAACAAAATTCCTTTAGCTCTGATGAACAGTTCACTGCTCACCATAACTTACAAAGATCTTCCCCAAGCATCATCCCAATGGTTCAAGCTGTTCAGCAGGCAACACTCCCCACCCAGACCACGACTCCGGACATTGCCATAGTTCATCACCGCCCAAGAAAGGAGCCCATGCAACTCCCCGAATCAAGCAGACCAGCAAGAAGAGTCTGGACCAGAAGACCATTCCAACCAAATGCTCCACTCACAATCCTTGGTGTTAGACAGAGGCAGGATGAAGAAGAAGACTTGAGCCACCTCAGAAGATTACGTCCAAGACTGGAGCACCATGAAGATCATCAATCTCCACATATTCATTCCTCCAGCGCAAGGATAAATGCTCACCATGCCAGCCTTTTCCCAGATTTTGACGAGGTATCACAACTCTTTCACACTTGGCATACTGAATTTTACACCTTGTATATTCATGTTGCTGCAAGTATGTACTTCTTTGCGGAGGGGTTTGAGGGACCTTCTCTGCATCCATTATGTTAACATTAGTCTGGAATTGTCAAGGCATTGGAAGAGCCTTGACAATTCAACACTTGAGACGCCTCATCAACCACTGGAGGCCTCATTTTGTCTTCCTATCTGAGATCAAGAGTAACATGAGTAGATTATAGCAATCACTGTCTAATCTAGGATACAATAGTAGCTTTGATTACCCACTAGAGGAGGTCTGATTTTGGCTTGGAAGTTTGTTTACCAAGTTGATCTCATCCTTATCCACATAAACCTCATCCATGTTAATATCAAAGAAACTCCTTCCTCTCCCCAATGGTTGGCTACTTTTGTCTACGCACCTAGTAAGTTTATTAGGCGTCAGGAGTTTTGGACTACTCTTAACTCTCTTCCAAATATTCACAGCTTGCCCTGGTTACTAATAGGGGATTTCAATGATATTTGGGCTCAATCTGAGAAACATGGTGGTAACCCTTTGTCAGCTGATCGTCTCATTAAAGTCCATAATTGGTCAGATTCTCTAAATCTCCTTGATATAGGTGCCCAAGGTCCAAAGTTTACTTGGTCTAACAGAAGAATTCCTCCAGATCTTATCTTGAAAGATTAGACAGAGCCTTAGTTACTTCAGAATGGCTTAACCTTTTCCCAAATGCTACACTGTTCAACTTACCTAGACTAGGTTCTGATCATTGTCCAATCATGCTAAACACAAACCCACAAATTATCTCAACAGGTAGAAGACCATTTAGGTTTGAAAATATGTGGATGGAGCACCCAGATTTTCAGAATGCTTTGCTTACTTCTTGGAATAAAACCACTTCCAACCCTCCACAATCAACTCTCCACTTCAAACTTTCAAGACTAGCCATAGATTTGAAGGTTTGGAATAAATCAACTTTTGGAAATGTACAACACAAGATTGCTGAAACTCTACTCTCCTTACATCACTCTCAAGAAGTTTCCAATCACTCCTTTGAAGAGATAGAACTAGAAAAGCACCTGAATGATCTTTATTCTGAAGAGGAATCACTCTGGAAGCAGAAATCGAGAGAGCAATAACTTGTTATGGGAGACAGAAACACTAAATTCTTTCATGCTAAAACTTTAGCTAGGAGGCAAATCAACAAACTCAGCTGGACAATGTCCCCTAATGGAGAGTGGCTAACCACAAGATATTACATCTCACGTGGTGGACTACTTTACCCATCTTTTCACTGCACAGGAACCACAACCTGAGTTTTCACTTCTCCAAGTCATCACCACACAAATTCTTGATCTAGACTCCTTAGGTAGGCCAATTCAAAATGGCGAAATCCTAGCAGCTCTAAGAGATCTTCACCCTGACAAGTCCCCATGCCCAGATGGTTTCCCACTAGGATTCTTCCAAAAACAGTAGACCACACTCTCAGAGGATACACTAAGTGCCATCAACTCCTTTTTCCAAACTAGCAAGCTCCTTAGGGATCTCAACAAGACATTTATAGTTTTAATTCCAAAAACACATCAACCTCAATCTATTCAACAGTGGAGATCTATTGGCCTTTGCACATCTGTCTACAAAATCATCTCCAAAATTCTGTCAAATAGATTGAAGGAGGTCCTTCCAAGAATTATATCTCCCCATCAGAGTGCCTTTGTTAAATGTAGACTCATTTCTGTCAACACCCTCATAGCTCAGGAAATCCTCCATGTACTCAGGAAAAGAAGAAGAGGGAAGATAAGTCTCATGGCTCTTAAGCTCGATATGACCAAAGCTTTTGATAGAATTGAATGGCCTTTCCTCAAAGCTACAATGCTTAAACTAGGTTTTCCCAAACAATTTGTACATTGGATCATGGAATGTGTATCTTCTTCAACTCTATCTGTTCTTATCAATGGTTCCCTACCGCAAACATTGCTTCCTCTAGAGGTCTCAGACAAGGAGACCCCCTATCACCCTTTCTATTCATCCTTTGTGCTGAGATTCTATCCAGGAACCTATCCAAATATCAAGACACTAGACTTATCTTTGGGATCAAACCAGGAGTCCCTTGCCCAAAATAAGCCATCTTCTCTTAGCAGATGATAGTTTCATTTTCATGGAGGCCAAACACTCAAATATCCTCTCATTGCAGAATCTCCTCCTTGAGTATGAGCAACAATCAGGTCAACTTGTTAACTTCACAATGTCAAGCATACTGTTTAGTCATAACAAGATTCCTAGTCTTCAAGACACCCTTCTCCAATCAATGGGAATCACAAAGATGCAAGACTCTGATCTTTACCTGGGATTACATATTAATTGGATCAAGCATAATCAATTAATAGGTAATACACTCTTGGAGCGCATTTCTCAGAGAATACAGTGATGGATGAGCAAACTTCTGAATGCTGCTGGAAAGGAGGTTTTGATCAAATCTACAGCTTCATCCATCCCAACGTATGCTATGTCTTGTATTAGACTTCCACTCTATTTTCATCACAAGCTTGAATCTATGCTGAGAAATTTCTGGTGGAACTCCAAACTAGATAAGAGGGGTATCCCCTAGGTAGCCTGGCATAAACTAACCCGTAGTAAATCAGTGGGAGGTCTAGGTTTCAAGGATTCCAAACAGCAAAATGATGCCCTTTTAATCAAACAAATATGGCGTCTCCTTACTTCAACTGATTCCCTGTGGGCTCACTGCCTCAGATTGAAATACCTTTCAGATGACTCCTTCTTTACTTGCAAACCAAGACAACACCATAGTCTAGTCTGGAGAACTTTACTCAATATTAGACCTCTTCTCCTTTATGAAACTCGATGGTTTGTAGGTAATGGCCACTCAATAAACTTCTGGACAGATCCTTGGGTCCCAAACATACCTTTACTAGCCTGCTGGATGAATGTTGAGAATCCCCCACCTAACATCAAAGTGAGTCATTTCTTGAACACACAGAATTCCACCTGGAATATACCTATACTGCAAGTAGCCCTTCACCCAATCTTAGTAGACACCATCACAACCATTAATCTTTCAATATTTCCAACACAAGATACACTCAACTGGGGTGTTCTGGTGGTCTAGCTCCGGGAGCTAACCTAAAAGACGTATCACCTCATTTAACCCATCCAGTCCTCTTTGTGGTAAACATCCGGAAACCTGGAATCACCTTATGTGGAATTGTCAATTTTCTCAACATATTTGGTTTGCCTCAAGCTTCTCAGTTAGAAGTGCCAGCTTGCCTTTATCTTCTATTCAAGATTGGATTCTTTTTGGAAGATATAGTGAACCATGGCCCAACACCCTACCTCTCAAATGTCTAATTCTCTGGTCCATTTGGATTATGAGAAACCAATTGGTGTTCAATGTAAAACAACCCTTTATTGATGAGGTTATGAACATACTTAACATATTATGTACTGATAATGATTATGTATTTGATGCTCAAACAAGATCAAGACCACCAGCCACAGCAGGGAGACAACTTCTTCCACAATCCATAGTCTCTTGGGGGAATTCGTTGCTTCCACACTCATGGACTATTGTTTCTGATGGAGCATTTGATTCAGAAGCAGAATTAATCTCAGTAGCAGCACTCATCTATAACTCTTTTGATCAACTTCACTCAGTTTCTTTATCGTTTATGTATGGTTCTTCACCTCTTTTGTCAGAAAGTCTTGCTTTTAGAAATACCCTTTTGTTAGCTTTTCCATTCAGAAAGGAGTCGGTTATCATCAAAACAGACTCGACTCAACTGGTCTGAGAAATCCAAGGATCACCTCTACATCAAGCTGAAATTTTTCCTTTACTTAATGACTTAAAAACTCATTGTTCTTGGTTTTCATTTTTGTCATTGTTAAAGTTCCTAGAGTAAGAGTCCGTTCTGCTCATCGTCTAGCTAGATATGCTTTAAATACTAGAACTCAAGGTACTTGGTTGCATCCCTTTCCGCAGCACTTACCTCTTCTGTAATTGTGGTTTTAATATAATTCCTTTCACAAAAAAAAGGTGAATATGAATAAAATAATACTTTTTTTTTTTTTACTACATATCACATCTTTTTTACTTGGATAACACTGCCACGTTAGTATTAGATAAGAAATTCAATATTTTGATAGTAAGGTGACCATTAATCAATGTCAACAAATATTGTGTACCAAATCCTAATATGGATATATAACTGACCAAACATAAGTTCAAAGACTTTTACTGAACGTTCAATCCAATTATATATTTATTTAAAAAAAAAAATACAAGACTAAACTGAAGTGAAGTGAATTGAATCCACAATTGTAATGACATTATTTGTCATTGTTCTATCTATTAAGGTATTGTTCTTATATTTTGAAGGAAGACTGTTGATAAGAAGACAAATCACACCACGCAGCACAATAGAATGAGATTGAAATTGTTTAGGAAAGATAACTCCTAAAGCTGCAACCTAATTAACTTACTTTTCAAATGTTTTACGGCCGTGACAAAAAGAAAATCACAAAATTAGTAGTTAAATCACAAAATTGTAAGGTATCTTTCATTTTCTTAGAATCTCTGTGTCTGGATTGCTGGCAAGAGTTCATTGCTCTCCACAAACTGACATTTTGACAATTCAATTCACCTTCTCATTAGGAGATCTGATGGATATATGCCCAATTCGGGTTCGTGTTTATATTTCGCACTTCACAAACAAGTCAAACCCACAGTAACAGATCGAAACACTATACCCGCGAGTCATAACGGTCCGGACGGGCTATACGCGCGTTCGGACCGGACTCGGCCGGATTGTCACGGACAATCCGGAGGGGTCCGGATTGTCCAAATCCGACGTGGTCCGGATTGCCGCCTGCGACACCCGTACTTTTACCGACATATTTTTACACTAAGTCCGAGTTTCCCAATAGCCAACCTTTTTTAAACCCGATCCCGTTTCACGTTTTTCTACTAAACCGGGATCGAACCGCGCAAAACCAGGTTCGAGTCCAAGAGTTCCTATATAATGATTTTTGGTCACCCATTTCAGGTCAAGTCACTTTAAGATTGGCTTAGGAGCTCTGACTTCTCTCTAACTTAATCTCTCTAAATTCTCATTGAAGCATCAAAGAGGGTTCAACTAGCACCACTCCCCTCTCTTCGCGTACTAGTTACTGCCCCGCGTGCAGGTATTAGGAAAGAGGCGCGTATACTCCGCAAGGCGCGCGTAGGCGCATACACCTAGGCACACGCGCGTACAGATATAACAAGGGATAGTGTGCTAACACTCCGGGACACCAATACCCAGTCATGCGAACAACTACGCATATAAACACCCAAACACTTAACCATTTTAATGGCTTGTGGATCTTCGACACTCCGAAAGTCCGACACTCTGACATCCCGACACTCCGATAGTCCGACACTCCGATAGTCCGACACCCGCAGGTTCTGACTCCTCGGTTAGGATTATACACACCCGTTCGACTACTCGTTAGTCCGCGCGGGTCAGGTCGAAACATTTGGCGGTGTCTGCGAGATTCGAACAAATAGTCATTACTTGCCTTCAAGAGCTAAATAATCAATACAAGCGTAGGCACTCACAGAGCCTTCCCAAGAGGACATGCAAAGACCAACGTTGATGAGCTGCACTGCACTATGCCGCACCATACTACGATAAGCTACGATATGCTGCGCTATTCTGACGTCGCAACCACTGCCATGGCGACTCTGTTTACCGCCGCCCCTGCAGCAATATTCATCAAGATAGCAGTAATCACTGCTATCACCACAACAGCAATCGCTAACACTACTACCGATGCGACGCATATAACCACCATCCATGCGACCAACAGGTTGCACGCGTCGCTGCCATTCCGGCCCCGCGAAGGGACTTTTAACGCCGGAAACCGTCTTCAACTAAAGCCATATACAAGACTACATAGTCCAGACCTTATGGTGGAGGCAACAATGCGAATCCCCAAGACGCTAGCTATCGTGCCCATCGCAAGAGTATCCTTTTTAGTAGCAACTGTATATTTACAATCACATAAATGCAGGTCGTACCTACAGAAGATCAATACAAAGCAAGTATATATTCAACACAAGGTTGACGAGACCTCCAACCAAGGAACTCACACGACTGAAACAAGGAGTAACCCCTTACTATAAACTCAATGTTATAACTATTTCTATACATTACAAATTTCTATCTTATGATAAGGAAAGTAGGAATAAAAGCGAACACAAAGGGGGAAGATACGACCTTAGTCGCATTACCTCAACAAGTTGCATCCAACGACCAGCTATCAAACGCGCGCACATGCAAAGTGCGTACGTCTTTACAGTGCACCCAATGCTAGGCATAGCAACACCCCATCAGGACAAGGTGCAACAACCAACACACAAACAATGCGCAATATGACGGGAGCACACCCAACAATCCCTAACCGGGGGCATGCTCTGGTTACATTTCCATGAAGGAACTCAAAGGCGTTTAACATCGCCACCAAATGGAAAAATGGGGGGACACCATTCAAGGGACAATCCCACCACCACGAGGGGACGTTATTCAATATCAACTCCTGCGCTATACGCACATCTGTGACAAACCCATCACGTGGAGAAGGCGAGATAGCTATCTCCGGCATCCTACAAATACTCCCTCGCTGAGAAAATAAGAAGCGACGTGACTCTAACACGGATGGATAGGTCCTATATAAACTGGCGGAAATACATATGCCTACGCACACTTACATGCGCCTACGCGCACCTACATGTACTTACATGCACCTACACAGGCATGCACGACCTAATGTGGAAGTTAAAAGGTAACATAAGGAATACCTTCGGTAACAACAAAAGGAAAAGCAGGGAACCTTGTCAGTTCAACATTCTTCAACCATGTATACATCCGTGTCACAAGCACAACTTCAAAGGAAGTTAGGCTACAAGTCATAACCACTACGAGGGTACAACACCACAAAGAGTCATGAGTATAGGAAGAAGTACATCAAGTAAAGCAAGATCTCGAGGAGATAGACAATGTCCGCACGGAACTTTCAACCCAACGCATAGCGTCACTCTTCTCAACAGCGCGGGAAACACATTCAAGAAGGGAAGGATTGCTCCTATCCAATACCACCAACAAATACAATTGCATCAAAATGCAAGAAATAGGAGGGAGGGAATTTACAAGTCCTCCTCAAGTACGGATGCTACCATATACCAGTCACCAAGGAAAATGCCCAACACTCGTCGTAAGAACGGGGGCACGTCGCGAACTACAACTCTCACAAAGACTCAACAATCTCCTACTTACAAGAGATACGTACCAAGCTTGAGCAAGGAACAACAGTGCGACTACCAAGCGACTTGGGGGGCACCAAACGAACAAGTGCTTGGCACTCCACCTAATTACAGAGGAAGATATCAGAAGTGAAAGGCCACGCAAACACGGGAACATGCGAACACGCAACACCACCCCTCCTAAGAGGAGGTCACAAACGAGGAAAACAACCTCAGAGCCCTATACAGATTGCCTGATGATGGTAGCATCAGGCATCGCCCTCGAAAGACGATCTCTACTACTTGAGTAAGTCCAAGGTAACAGGTATTACTGCCAAGAGTAAACCCAAGTATGAGGTAACATCTCTACAAAAAATACTGTTATGAATAAAACAAGTCACTCGAGTAAGATATCTACTCAGGACAGTCTGATTTACTCGAGGCAAAATCCAAGCTGAACGGAACAGACTAGTCGCGAATAGTCTGGTCCAGTCAAGTTGGCATTGCAGGCGATAAAGCCGTATAAGGAGATTTATAACTCCATTTTATTTCCTAACCAATATATATCTCGAAGCATTGCGAACCAATTTTAGACAGGTTATACGCACATTCAAGAGATGTCTCAAAGGCATACCCTACTCTGGAATCACGCCAAGTAGCGGACTATACGCATACTATTTGCATCAACAATACAAGCTATTATGCTAGCTACAACAAACATCTTATATTATACAACGCTGAAATATCAACAATCGACACCGAGCATGCAAACGCTCTCTATCTCTCTTGACATCTACTACGAACAACGTCGATAACATACCGCACCTTGCTACATTACGACATTATACTCCCTACTCTAGAATCATACCAAGTAGTGGGCTATATGCATTTATTTTGCATCAACATCGCAATCTATCACGTTAAGAACAACAAACTACCTGTATTATACGCCACCATCATGTCGACAAGGCTATCACCAATATCGACAATGAGCACACAAACGTGTTCTACATATATAAGGGGCTAATCACCCCACATGGCGTGATATCCTCTATCAGAGGTATCCTCATGTATAAGACGGGCGTACCATCCCCTTCCTGGGACTCCTCGCCATGGCGTGACATCCTCTATCGGAGGCATCCCCATGTACAAAAGCCAGGCGTAGCATCCCCTTCCTGGGACTCCCCGTCATGGTGCGACATCCTCTATCAGATGCATCCCCATGTACAAAATCCGGGCGTAGCATCCCCTTCCTGGGACTCCCCGCCATTGTGCAACATCCTCTATCAGAGGCGTCCCCATGTTTACTATAAGGCATGGCATTCCCCTTTTTAAGGATCATCCTTCAAAACATGATAGGACCCGGGCAAGAGGGCAACCGCATGTCAACCTACTGCGTACTATTAAAGTCCGGTAGCGTTTCTCTACAAATCGACTAGGAGAAATTCTGTAGTCGCCGCTATACTCATTATACTAAAACTCATCCAAACTGACAAGTCGAGTCTTGTACAATGCTATCTTTGAAGTTAGAAAACAGTGATAATAAAACACATCCAAATTAGCAAGTCGTGTCTTGACACAACGTCGCTTTGGAGTGGACTAAGAGACGGAAAAAACTGCAAGTCGTATGGATACGGTCTTGTGCAACCACTTGGCATAACCAAGCAGATGGGCAGTAGTATCGCAAGATAAGTACTGGAATATCCACAGAATATCTTGCAAAAAAGTTACAAGAGGTGTTGTCGAGTAACGGATGGAAAAACACATCATAATTAACAAGTAGCGTCTTGTGACAACGTCGCCTTGAAGCGGTTCAAGAGATGGTAAAAATACAAGGCTTATTGATACGACTTTTGTCCCGCCCCTTGGAATAACCAAGTCGTGGTGTGGTAGCATCGCAGGGTGAGTACTGGAATATCCATGGAAAACCCCGCAACAACGTTACGAAGGGCGTGCCCGAGTGACAGACGGAAAAACGCCCCAAACTTAGCAAGTAGTGTCTTTCCACAACGTCGCCTTAGAATGGACTAAGAGATGGTATAAACTAAGCGCCAAGTGCCAAGTGACAAGTGCCGAGTTCCAAGTGCCAAGTGCCGAGTGACAAGTGCCAAGCGCCGAGTTCCAAGTGCCAAGTGCCAAGTGCCAAATGACAGCCAAGTGCCGAGTGCCAAGGGCCAAGTGCCAAGCGCCAAGTGCCAAATGCCGAGTGCCGAGTGCCGAGTGCCGAGTGCCGAGCGCCAAGTAGACAACACATGTGTTTAACACACTCTTCTATTATGCCATTCCTTTGTAATAACCAAGAGGGGTGCGCGACATACAACGACGTACGTCCTAATATTACAACTATGGATGCTGCATACATTCAATCATGGATTATAAATGCTATCATGCAAGTCCAACACATACGGACAAGTTTAATAACGAAAGGTATGAAACATTACTAATAAGTTATCATGCATTTCTAAAGTGTATTTGGAAGGTTTATACGACAACGTCAAACATATATATAGAAGGTTCAGGGGCCAACACCCAATGTAACCTCAACCCAGACACGGGGAGCAAAAACTATGTACAAAGCAAGGTAAGGCAAACACAGTCAACCTGATACAACATGCAAGGGGTATCCTCAATTCAACAACTACATAGCCTATACGGCCTTTATGTACGCGCCCACGCGGCCCTTATGTACGCGCCTATACGGCATCTACAAGTGTGTCCAACATGGCACTAGGCGGCTATTAGGGGTAACAGTACATATATAATTATTGTACTAACGTCTATACATATATATCAGTCAATGTTTACAGGGCATACATGTCTATTTACATAGTCTATGAAGAGTATCAAGGTTCGACAACTGTCGCGAACAATACAACAATACCGAGCCTATTTATACAAGGGCTAACATCATGCAAATTGCAATACAAACATCATCGTCAATATCAAACACAATATTAGCACGATGTGCAACCGCACTTTGAGTGCGCAATGGCGCCAAACGTCTTGTGGCAGACTCAAAAAATACACAAAGGTGATCAAACGAAGAGCAAAACAAGGGTATACACACTTTCCAAAAAATTATACATCAAGACACCAGCACCTATTTGGACATCATTGCGGAGTAACAACGAAGTCTTTATCCTGCAAGGAAGGTCTCCTCCTCTTTATAAGCACTCTAGTCTGCAGGGCAAGTGCGCGTACCTCGCCATTATCAACAACCTTCTTGCGAAGGGTAGTCATCTCGGACTTGAGAGTAACAACTTGAGCCCACTAAACAGAGGCAGAAGCCTCCAATTCAAAACTAGTCCCATATTCAACAAGGATCGAGGTATACTCAAAGAACCCATCAAAAAAAGTAAAGAATGATACTCACGGGGGCAAAACGAACCCGAATGCGCGTGCACCTTCAGCACGCGCGCGAACCCTCAGCATGCGCGCGAACCCCAGGAGAAACAACCCTATGTAGCACATGCACTCCCACCTCGGGAGTGCCCAAACACAAATCCTTGGCAGAGTGTCACTTGCAATACTACCATCAAACAAGAAAATAAGAAGGATAGATGCAACAAGTTTAACGGAGTATCAACAACATAAAGGGGGCAGAAATACTACCAATCGGCTCCTCTGCCGAGATCCGGTCCCTAGACATGGGGGCAGAAGGGCAGGCGGACGATTCCAAGCCTAAACATCTTTCCCTTTGTTGAGGGAAAGAGCCTTCGACGACTCGCCACTAGTAGTAGATCCATATTGCTTGGAGTTGCTCAAGGGACGAATCTCATAGTCGGACCGCTTTATTCCAAGTCAAGTAAGAGTATTGTCGACTGTGATGACGCGTGTGTTCACAGGTCACAACTCAGGATTCCACTTCGTTATACCTGAGGGGGCGCCGGCACCCTCGGACTTGGGACTCACGCCCGAGCCAGACAGAAGAATTAACACTAAGTCGACCTCGAGTCTGACTCGGACTGAGAAAGACAAAGTAACGAAGAGTAGAGCCGGAGGACTTACTCTTTCGTCTAAAGCCGACAAGACAAGAAAGGTTAACCCAACCAATTCCAGAATCGGAGCACCAAACTCCGTTCCACCATCACGATCAGAGCTTCTACAATACAAAAAAGAAAACGTTCACCAATCCATGCATACGTCGACCATGATACGAAAAATCCGCGAAGAATGCTAAGAAAAGTCATAGCATGCCACTGTTATTCTAAGATTACCAGTTTAAAAGATTTTGGAGAGTCGTGTTAAGCACGCACACCTCTTACCAAACGTGCGCACTTCTTAAGTAGCTGCGCCTTCAAAGCATACACTCCTCCAAAATGCGCGCATCCTCGAAGCGCGCACGCCCTCAAAGCGTGCACACGTCGATACTCTAAGGGAAAGAGTAACACCTCTCGCTCAGAAGCTAAGTATAGTAATAGCAGACATGGCGCAACGCGCGCATGCTTCGAAACATCAACATGAGATGTAACAAGTATAACAACATAGACGTAACGCCGCGCGCACGCGCGTCAACATATCAATGTGGGATCTATCACCTCAAGTATGAAGCGCCTAATGGATACACTAAGCGGCTATCACGTCCGCATATCTCGGAGCATCTATCATGTCCGCACATCTCGAAGCGGCTATCATGTCCGCATATCTTGGAGCGGCTATCACGTCCGCATATCTCGGAGCGGCTATCATGTCCGCACATCTCGAAGCGGCTATCATGTTAGCATATCTTGGAGTGGCTATCATGTCCACACATCGTCTAACAATTATCGTGTTCGCAAGTCGAAGGAAGCACTTTATCTTGAAAACACCTGGTAGCGGCAACAACATGGAAAGGCACGTCGCCTCGTCGACCTCTGTCCTATAATACAAGGCATGTTGCCTCGTCAACCTCTGTCATATACTACAAGGCACGTCGCCTCGTCGACCGCTGTCATATACCGTAAGGCACGTCGCCTCGTCGACCTCTGATCTACGCCCTACCATGGAAACATCAAGTAGCAGTCGCCAAATGCACCCTACCTGGGAAAAACCAAGTAACAGTCGTGGAACATGCCCTACTTTGGAAAACCTAAGTAGAAATCGGCACAAGGGTCAACACCCCGTGTCTGAGACAAATATGTGGCAAACATCCCCACTGCGGGGGCAACTCCACACCTACGGACTTATAAGTTCACAACTACTACATAGCGAACATCTTCTATACAGGGGAAACTCTATATCAGTAAGGGCCTCTTTCCGACAATTATACAGCCTATATTGTACTACGCGCGTCTGCGCGACACAACAATACGCGCGTCTGCGCGACCCAACACTACGCGCGTCTGCGTGACCTGATACTACGCACGTCTGTGCGACCTGACACTACGCGCGTCTGCACGACCTAATACTATGCGCATCTGCGCGAACGCGCGACTCAACACTACATACGTCGGGGCGACCTAACACATGTCTATCATGGGACGTTCATCGACAACATGTCGGAGGCCTAACACCTCGCGACTAAGGGGCTGGCACGCCTATGGTCCGAATCGGTACCTACATACTCCTACATGGTCTACGCGCCTATACAACACATACATGTACGTACTCGGCCACGTCACTACAGACACTCCCACTCCAGGGGCAATACTGTATTGACAAAGGTCTCGTCTCTCAACATACACGTTGCGAACATAATCCTGTTATGAGGTGATCGTCAACGACACGACGAATACATGACGCCTCCCAGTATCGGGACCTGCGCGTCCGTAACACACACTCTTCTATATAGCGTGAGGATGAATTTATACACACGTCCGTCAAAAAAATAAGGAAAGGCGACGTCAAGGCTCGCGCGCCCAATTATCAGATTACATACACGCATCAACAAGCTTGGAACATGCTCGGACAGGCTCAGAAAAGAGTCTAAGTACTTGACACTACAAAACGCGACATCATACTACCGTATGTGTACGCGCGAAGTCCGTACGCGAGAAGTCCACGCACGTAAATTCCACACTCGCGAGGTCCGCACACGCGAAGCCCGCTCGCGCGTAATGTACCTATCTATATATTGTACAAGGAATGGTGAAATTTGACTATCTCCGAGAGCATGACTAAGTATGGAGACTAAGCAAGGAGATGCTCTCCTCTCACACCCTTGTGGTATTCATACTTATGTGTAAGTATTACCTCATCTCTATTTTTTCTAACTCCTTAAGTGCATACTCTAGTGCTTACATGTGTCATATACACACACTCATTTACACGTGCGCGTGACCATTCTGACATTTTTGCATACCCATGATTTATTTACGTTTACACCACTGATTAAATCCATGGTTCATATTTTTTATCATCACATGATTAATTTCATGATTTTATTATTGCCAACATGTTGTTGTATTGCATGTGCCTACTTACTTAAATGTGTTTGACACATCCGCACGCACGCTAATGTCCACGTCTATGATCGTGCATATTTACAAATCCTTACATATATTTATTATATATGCATACACGCTGCACTAACCTTGTCAGCAGATGGATACTCACCCGGAAATTTAAAAGATAGGCGATATCGAGGCCCGCGTGCCCGATTGTCAGTAAGACAACCCCTGAGGTCAGTACCGGACCAAGATTGGTCATTTATCCTATCTTAAAATAGAGTCAAGCAAGGGTCAAGCGATTACTTGACTCGGGGGCTAGGGATGGCAATGAGTCAAGGGTACCTGACCCGATTTTGACCCGATGACCCACCGACCCGCGACCCGCGGGGCGGGTTCGGGTTTGGGTTCACGGCGACCCGCTGACCCGACCCGACACGAGCTTTCATTTTACATATATATATATATATATATATATAATATATGTATATTATATAAAAATATACGGGTAATATAACACATAGTCAAAATAACAATTATTCTAATGAATTGGGTGATTTATATTTGGATTATGAGTTAATTTAATAATTTATGATTTAAATTTGGAGTTGAATTTGGATACGGTAACATAGAATTTAGAATTTAAGATTTAAAATGATAAACTATACCTCACACGGGTCGACCCGACCCGAAAGTGCATGGGACTGGTCCGAGTCGACCATATTGACCCGCGGGGCGGGTCCGGGTCTGGCGATACCCGCCCCGACCCTCCCCATTGACATCCCTATCGGGGGCAAGTGATGGTTATATGCCCAATTCGGGTTCGTGTTTATATTTCAGACCTCATAAACACGTCAAACCCACGAAAACGGATCGAAACATTATACCCACGAGTCAAAACGGTCCGGACAGGCAATACGCGCGTTCGGACCGGACTCATCCGGATTGTCCAAGACAATCCGGACCACGTCGGATTGTCCAAATTCGACGTGGTCCGGATTTCCGCCTGCGACACACGTACTTTTGGAGCAGGATAACGATAATAATTAGGTCCCACTTATTTCGAGTGGGAGATTTGAGGCAGCAACGCAGGTGAATGACATGGTAAATGAGGATGGAGACATTTTTATAGTAAATCCAGTGGGAGGAGACAATCCTAGCACACAAATCACTATAGCTGCAAGTGCGAATCAAGTTGAACCTGATAATCACGTAGCCAGACCGCTGGATAAAAATCAAATAATGCCACAACTACCCATTTTTCCCAGATGGAGTGGATCAACCAACTTGGTTCCAGGTCCTAGTGATCAAGGAATTAATCTCTAAGGTAAAATCCCGAGACCGAGAGGTCGTCCAAGAAAAGTTGTAGGTCAAGGTTCTAGCACTACCCTTGTTCTAAGTGGGAGTGATGTTCCGATAGAAAGCATTATTCCAAGTGGAAGCAAAGTTCAGACTCTAGATGGGATTAACGAGCCTAGACGAAGTTAAAGGCATCGAACTTCTCCCAAGAAGTATCCCATTGAGAAGGGCGTGATATTCACCCTAACTTGTGTTGACGAACCGGTAACGGTTCAACAAGCGTTGAAAGGACCTCAAGCAAAGGAATGGAGGAAAGCAATGGAGGAAGAGATCGCCTCAATGAAAGCCAATTCGGTATGGTCTTTAGTTGATTTACCTGCTAACCGCAGGGCTATAGGGGCGAAGTGGATTCTGAAACTAAAAATCAATGCTGATGGAAATGTCGAGCGATACAAAGCCCGACTAGTTGCGAAAGGATACACCCAGCTTCACGGAGTGGACTTTGATGAAGCATACTCACCGACTGTGCGCTACACCACATTCGGGGCAATCCTAGCCTTGGTCGCACGCCTCGATCTAGAGCTGCACCAAATGGATGTTAAGACCGCATTCCTCCACAGAAACCTGGAGGAAGAGATCTATATGGAGCAACCGGAGGGTTTCATTACTCCTGGTAACGAATGTAAAGTTTGTAAACTCCAAAGATCCATTTACGGTCTTAAATAATTCTCTCGGCAATGGTACCGCAGATTCCACGAGGAAATCGTTGGAAACGGATTCGTGAACCTCCACGAGCATCCATGCGTCTATACAAAGACCTCTGAGTCTAAGTACGTCATCTTAACCTTATACGTGGATGACATACTCATTGCTGGGAACGATGTGAGTTTCATGAATGAATCAAAGTGTTGGTTGGCATCTGTATTTGAAATGAAAGACATGAGAGAGGCTACGTACGTCTTGGGCATTAAAATTGTTAGAGATCGTGCCATCCGGAGGTTATGTCTTTCTCTGGAAGCCTATATCAACAAACTGTTGAAAATGTTCAGATTACAAGATGCCAAACCGGTGAAGACGCCGGTAGTATTCGGGTGCGCGTTGTCAAAACGTGACAGACAGAAGAACCAGCAAGAGCGTGAACAGATAAGGAGTGCAGAGTATTTAAGCATGGTCGGAAGTGTCATGTACGCCATGCTTTGCACTCGTCTGGACATCTGTTACTCTGTGGGCCTAGTAGCAAGATTCCAATCAGACCCTGGCTATCAACATTTAAAAGCTGTAAAGCGGATCACACGATATCTGAAAGGTACTGCCGACTACGTACTGTGCTATGAGGGCTGGAAATTAGAATTGACTGGAATCAGTGACGCCGACCATGGTAGCGATCCAGACGATCGTAAGTCCACCACGGGAGGAGTGTTTCTCCTTGCTAATGCCGTCATTTCATGGATGAGCAAGAAGCAATCATGTGTCGCGCTGTCTACGATGGAATCGGAATTCGTTTCTCTCTCCAAAAATGCACATGAAGCAATCTGGCTGAAAAGGCTTCTTACTGCGCTGCTTGATGGCAATGTCGGGAGTAAGCCTGTGAAGGTGTACTCTGACAGTCAGGCAACTATTGAGACAGTAAGGAATCTAAAGTACCATAGTAGGACTAAACACATTGATGTGTAATATAATTATTCTAAATCTATGGTAGAAGACAATCTAATCACTTTAGAATATTCGCCCACTAATGACATGGTAGCGGACACATTAACTAAACCATTACGCAAAGAGACATTTGAAAAGCATGTTAAACTACTTGTATTGCGTAGGGTTTAAATGTGGGCGTGTGTCTGTGATAACATTTTAATAATTGAAAGTTACATTTCTGATAATTGAGAGAATTGAAATTCGAGTTTATGCGACGTCATAATGTTTGATTACATCGGATTTTACGGTCTATAAATTAAGTCGTAGGAGGATGCAATCCTCTGCCTAAATTATGTCGAATGTAGGCCTTGCCACAACGTCACACGGGCACGGTCGTCTTGTAGGAGAGGGGGATCTCTGCCGCAACAACACAGACTGAGAACCAGGGAGATACGCTTGGTTACGCAAAATGATCATTTGGTTTCGGAGTAACACGACATGATCTTCGTTTTGCACATCACTGTGATGAACTATGTTCGTCATTAACCACATTCTGGGCTAGATGAAAATCTGCGATAGCATTATTGACATATCCCACTCCTGACTACGGTCGGGTATGCTATAGACGCGTGCTTCATACTAAGCCTTCCATGTTCGACCACGGGGTCATGCTCGGTTGTGCTCGATAGAATCCTCGAGATTCGGATGGGCGCAAACTTCTTCACATCGAGCGTGTGATTGATCCTGGGAGCCTTATGAAGAGGCACCCGAATTATCCTCATGGACTCAGAACTCATACGAGCGTAGTGCTGAAGAAAAAGGCCAAGTGACCACGTATTTGGAAACTGGTTGGGTTTGACTAAGGGTATGAGCGATGGGGATGGTCAAGTTCACCTGTAAATCACTGACGCTTGTATTCACTAGGTGGCCACCAACCGGATATTAGTTGAAGGTTGTGAATACTTGTACGGATGCCTTGGAGAAGTATTCCTACGTGGAAACTAGGCAATTGGAGAATTAACTGTTGACCTAGGATACAACGCGATACAATTTGATGTTTTTAACAGGTTGATTTGAGATAGGGAATCAACGTTCCGCGGGCTCTACAACACTCTTAACAGATCAGTAGCACGATGCCCGTCGTATATGCCGGTCGCACGGCAAACCTCGTATGAACTATTCAGAAGCAGGGGCAAGATCAGAAGAATGAAATGTTGATGCGATTTGGACAACAGTACATTAACAGGCACACTCCCATTCCGGCAAGTGGGATCTGTTTGCATAGGATGATAGGGCGCCGTAAATGGAAGCCCGTTAATAAGTATATGTTACCTGAGACAATTAGGTAAATGTCACATTAGAGAAATTGGGGTTGACCCAAATCCCACTTGACATGAGAGGCCCAATATTGGGCCTCCTTATACACTAGGCCGGCCGAATTATGGGAGAGGGCAAAGTGGACTTTTGTCCACTTTGCTCTTCCTATAAATAGGGAGTGTTAGGGATTTTATTAAGGTAATTGATATTCCTCCTTTGTGGTAATTTGAGAGAAATCCATCCTCCAAGAAACACCATATTCGGCCGAACCTAACACTTCACCAAGGGTGTGCCAATTTGCTTTGAGCAAACACTCCGGAGATTCGTCCCTGCCAAGAATCGATCAGAGGCTTTGCTGTGGAGACTATACCACGTAAGGATTCCTTAACATGAACCTCTACGGGTTCCGTCCGGTGGATCAATAACTCCCTTAGCAAGATCTTGGGACTACGGAAAGCGATTAAGGTATGTGCGCATCTTCCGCTGCGTAATTATGATTACTAGCATGTACCATGTTTATGTTTCCATAGTATTTAGCCCCGTAATCCTACAGGATATACGCCCAAACTATCACACATTGAGCCCTATAATTAGGCGACTCTCTATTATAATTCGAAATTTTGAAAAACGGGCACCCCGAGGCCCTAAACACTTTAGGCCCAGAATACCCCGGGTGGCGAAATCCACTCGGGGGTACCCGAGCGGAAGCTCCCGCTCGGGTTACCCGAGTGCTCCATTAAGGGTATCCACCCGGGTAACCCCCCCCCCCCCTTCATCCGGATGAGTTTCACTTGTCCAGATCCTTTACCCCTGACGATATTTCACCAGGGGTTCGCCCTTAGAAGCCCTTT
This sequence comes from Clarkia xantiana subsp. parviflora, assembly GCA_036873135.1. NCBI lineage: Eukaryota > Viridiplantae > Streptophyta > Magnoliopsida > Myrtales > Onagraceae > Clarkia > Clarkia xantiana. The sequence continues at coordinate 38,230,804 of JAPTYO010000004.1, forward strand.
TTGGGACACTTAAGCTATAAAGCTCACCTACGGTTGAACCAAGGTCAAATACACTATATTTACGGTCAACACCAATTTATATTACTAAAATGCCATAACCGAACCGGAAAAGCACCGGAACCGGAGCGGTTCAAAAGGAACTCTATAAATAAAGGTCTGCATCCATCATTTGAAGGTATTCTATCTCTCTCTAAACTTACTTTCTCTATCTAAACATATAATCATTTAAGCATCGGAGTGGGCTTACCAGGAACCCCCCGAAGGCCATTTGCAGGTATTCGAGGCGAATGGAGAACGATGATTCGAGATGAGGAAGGCACTCGAAGAACGCGTGCAAACAATTTCTAAATTAGGTTTCTTCAGAAACTAATTCCCAAAACAGTTTTTTTTAATCATTTTTATTTTTTCCTTTACATCCAAAAGTTTATATTTGGTTACATTTGATCCTAAACCGAAATATATGAAATATGTTGAAAATTTAAAGTAAATTATATGTAAAAGTTATAAACTAAAAAAAATAATAAAATAGTAATTATGAAAAAAAATATCTAATCGTAAATTATGCTAAATAGATAAATTATATAAAAAAATTAATGATATAATATGTAAATAAACTAAATACTCGTGATTTGTTTAAGTATGAAAATATAAAAATCAAAACGTACATAAACCCTAAATAAAACATGTTAAATTTACAAAAATTAGTGAGTTGAAAAATAACAGATAGACTAATTTAAATTTGAAAAATAAAAATAATAAATTTAAGAATAAATTTCTGTTAGTATATTTTTTAATCCTCTTAATAAATAATTTTTATATCATTATATATTTGTTTCAAAACTTATTTATTTTAAATTTTATCTAATAATTTCACACATTTTCATCATTTAATTAATTAATTTTTTATTTCCATTTCTATTTTATTTTTTCATACATTTATCTTCTTAATTTTCAATTTATTTTTTTAATCTTTTTTGTATTATATTTTGTTTTAAGGTTTATTTGTAATATAATGTAACCTTTAGAATGTATTTTTAATAATATATATTATTAAAAATATGAAAAAAAAAACCTATTTTGGGAATTAATTTCTAAAGAAACCTAATTTGAGAAATAGTTTGATGGAATGACCTAGTTTGAACATTGACTGCCAAACTCAAAGCGTGTAATGAAGCAGAGCCACAAATTCACCAAGGAAATTTGGGCAACAAAGATAGGCGCAATGTAACACCAAGAGAACCGAACCACTAAAGGGGTCAATGTGTAGAAAATGGGTCAATATTATAGAATAAATATATGGGTTGATAACTAAAAAACTGTCCAAGGTTTGCCCTATGTTACAATCAGGTGTCTGAAGTTTCAACTGTTAAACTGAAGTGTCCAAAGTTTCAGTTTTTTTAAAATTTGGTGTCTCTGTCCAAAATTGCAGTTAAATATAACAGATTGTGTCACGTGCTTGACATGTGAGGTGCTAAAAATTTAAATTCCAAAACTACCCTAATCGATAGTGTGCCCCTCACATGCCCAAGTGAAAATTCAAAACTACCCTTGGTCCAAAATAAACTCCTCCCCTCGCCGGAACCGGCACAAGGCCGCCGGGGACCTTCAATCGGGGTCAGACAGCTCTAATCGGAGTTGCCCGACCCCGTTTGGGCCACTGATGGCCCATATCAGAGCCACAAAGCTCTTGATCGGAGCTCTATTGCTCAGGTCGGAGCTCTGTGGCTCGAATTCGGGCCCTCGGTAGACCAATCATCGCAGGAGACGGGTGGCGGTCGCCAGAGAGAAGGTGGTTGTAATTTGACTCCAGGGGTAATTTTATCATTTCACACTATCTCAAATAAAGTAGTAAATTAAACAAAATATTGAAAGGGTAAAAGTGTCATTTCACCTTATTTTGTTAAACTTAACTCCAATTTTTTATGGAAAATCAAATTTTAACAAAACTGAAACTTTGGACACTCTATTTTAACATCTGAAACTTCAGACACCAGATTTTAATGAGTTTTTGAACATAGTAGGTCCATATTAACAACTAAACACAAATATAGGCCAAGTGAATAATTAATTACAAATGTAGGCCTAGCTGGGAACCCCCAACCCGACGTACTGAATTTTTTTACTTGACCGGATACCCCAAACATGGCCTATTGGTAATTTTTTTTTATCATTTAGTGGTCACGGGTGGTCAGCCCCGTGACTCGTGCAGCAACTTTAAAAAAGTTGCTACAGAGTACGCCAGGTTGGTGGGACGCGGCGTAATGCTGTCGGTGCTGCGACATCACGACGGTAAGTTTTTGTTTTTTGTTTTTTTTTTTATTTCTATCTCTATATATTTAACCCTCATTTATCATACATCATACAAACATATATTTCCCTATTACATTAAACAACCATTTCCTACCATTATATTCAACATTCTCAAATTTGCTAAGTTCATCTTCCCTAAATGGCTGATGAAGGAAGTTCGACCAGGCGAAGTGGTTGTGGAAAGCAACCAATGATATCATATGCACCTATTCTATATATTCAGGGAAAACACAAGTCTCAAATCACCCATAAAGATACTGGAAGTTTTATTTAAATATATAAATAAACTAATGAAAAATGTGAATTTCATATATTTATATGTTATATACTAATGCGTATTACGTTACGTTTTATGATTAATCAAATAGTCAGCGAAATATGCCTATATTATTCATATTTAGTAATTTTGACATTCATGACGATAGGTCAACAACCCTAGTATGAGATTGTGCTTAGTTCGATCATACCGTATGTGGGAGATCGACCCGCTAACCAGCAGATACGTCGATGAAGCGGGTTTCATGTACGCAGGCAAGACATCAACTATACAATTAGATCTTGCACTATTGCATGCACTAGCGGAGAGGTGGCGTCCAGAGACAACCACATTTCACCTTCCAGATGGTGAAATGACTATCACCCTTCAAGATGTGTCTATGATTTTAAGGTTACAAGTTGACGGTCCGCTGATAACCGATTTCTACCAAAGAAATATTTACGACAAAAAAAAAAATAGTCTCACTACGACCCAGTTCAACGATTGCTTCCGGGACCTACCCACCACAGACAAGTGTAGAAAAGGTACACTGGAGGTAAAAGTAACATATTTGACTCAATGGAATGTAATCGATAATAAAGCGCATGATTATTTTACGAACGATCACTTTGTAGCTCAACGTAGAGCTAGGGCATATTAATGGTCTTTCTAGGCGAATGTCTGTTAACTAATTCTACCCAAGGGTATGTACCTATGGAGTACATACATTTCTTGCTTGATTTTAGTGAGTGTAGTAAATTCAGATGGGCATCAGTTGTATTAAGCTTCACGTACAGAGGTCGCTATAGGTGGGTCAGTATCAAAAATCAAACAGAACTCCCGATTTGCGGTGTGTTCCTACATGAATTAAGAATATTATGAAATGTAGTGTTTACAACCTGTGATTTAGTGACAGCGTGCTAAGTTTTCCCGTAATGAAGGTGTGGTGTTGGACGTGTATCGTAGTCGGCAGACCGAAAATGTTGAAAAACCCCGTCAATTACGAAACTGTTGGTTGTTGGTGTGTGGGAGCGAAGACCAGAAAATAAAATGTGGTACCTCGTTGTCGTTTCTATTATCGGTATCAGTTGATTTCGCTAAAAAAAAGGGTAACAAAATATTTATCTTGATAATATTTTCAGTGTTAATTATATTTTTCATCTATAGATATTAATTATGTTAATGTTCACTTGCAGATTACTTGGGAAGCGTATTTGAAATATTTGGCGAGCTATGTGGCAGGAATCTGTTGCGAGGCTTGGAACTTGTTTAAGATCTGGTTGCCTCTGATCCACTTCAATTGTGTAGAATGGCAAATGGCTGATCGAGTTTATCGACAACTTAGCTTGCCTCAACAAATCCCCGAACACTGCCCCAGAAATCGACATGAATGGGATAGTCTCCATATGCATGAGAGGTGGATGAAAGTATCATTGAAAAGCTGGGAAAAAAAACAGGAGAACTACATCTTGATATGGTTGCACTGTAGGGAAAATTATGAAGCTCCTGCTCCTATAGCTGCATCATACAGGGACTACATAAGTTGGTATGAATCTTTCACCAACAACTACGTATATTACGATGATTTCCCACCAGTAAATGAAGAGATCGCAAGAGAGGCACTTCCAGAGGCACAGGCAGAGCCCTTCCCGACGCAAGGCCATTTTGAACCTCATGGATGGTCCTACCAAGTGCTGGTATATTTAATTTTTACAATTATATAAATCAGTATAAAATTATATCGTTTTTGTTTAAAATAAATGTTATGTTATCGTTTATAGTTGCGAAAAATCGAACGTATGCTAAAAACATCACTGAAGGCAATGGTTGAAACAGAGTATTTGTACGTCACAAAATGTCTACATGCAAATATTGACCACGCACGCGTTGCGTTTGAAAAAGTTGGGATGAGTAGACATTTTGAAGGTTTAATGTCGCAGGAGGTGAACCGAAGTAGCGACGAGGATGAGCCGCAGATGGACGAACAATCTCGTGGGAATAGTGCACAGCCTCCGCTCGTTACACAAGACACACAACCAAGATGGGAATCGGTATATCGGCCAGGTCCACCTGATGAAGGATTACGGCCCATATCAGCGTATCAAGGATTAGGGCCCAATACATCTGAGCAAGGATCATGGTCAAATACAGCTGATCAAGGATCATGGCCCAATCCTCCTTTCGGAAGTAGTTTGTACTAATATGTTAAGACTATTTGTAATCTTATTTACCGCATTTAGACTGTCGTATAAATTCCATCGGAATCCGAATTGTTCGCCGCTTGCACCATATCTATTCGTAACCGTTTGCATCGTTGGCTTTCTTTAACAAGTGTAAATTCATATAAATTATTTAAAAGTTTTGGAACATTTTCCAAAAACGAGTTTTGGCCCAAAAATTGTGTTTTAGGGGGGGTCGAACACCATTTATGGTGAGAAAACCTAAATTTGGAAGTGTTAAAAAAATTGAGAAAATTACAGCTTCTTACTTACATATACAATGACTAACACTAGAGTTTCGTTGCATTTGGAGTTGTGGGTAATCGGCAATGTCCTGTCAAAGTTCGGTCATTTGTCGACATTTTACATTGGCAACGTCATATAAATTTTAACGGACTCCAAATTCTTTTCCTTTTGCACCGTTGACTTTCTTTAACAATTTTAAATTAATATTCATTATTTCACATTTTTTTAAACATTTTAACAAAAATCGAGTTTTGTTCAAAAAATTGTGTTTTAGGGGGGTCGAACACCATTGATGGTGAGAAAACCTCGAAATGTTCAAACAAATTTGAAAAATCACAGCTTCTTACTTACATAATAACATTACTAACATATTACACAAGAACAAATAAGATACAATACATACACTAAATCAAAGTCAACAACATCGATGCAACTTGTATTTGCTGCACGGTAGGCACACATCACGTGCTTGCACGGAAGACGAAAAAAGTCCATTCATTGCATTCACAGTGTTTCATTTCTAGGTTTACAATGAATGTGCGGCCAGTATGAGATGAAACTTCGTATTTGCTGCCGCTTCCATACTTCGTAGCAGCAAAGTACTTCGAATCCTCTTCAGCTTTGTTAAGAAGCTCTCTTATTTTTCCAACAAATTTGTGTTTCTGAGAAATTTGCAATTCAACCTTCTCGGTTCGCTCTATCCAGTATGCATTCATCTTCATTAAAGTTTTAAAAAGAATCGCGGTAATGGGTAATGCCCTTGTATCCTTCAACACAGCATTGAACACCTCCACTTGATTTGTTGTCATATTCCCGTACCAAAGGCCTTCGTCGTGTGCTCTAGACCACGCGGAGAACATTCCACATCCGTCCATGAAACGTTGGTACTTGCCACCGTCAGCATTGTACCATATTTGGTAATCTCGTACAAATAATGTCTTGCTTGATGTCCATACCAGATTAGCGAATGCCTTCTTCAGGTCGTTATTCTTGAAGTACGTATTGAAGTTGCTCAACAAATGACAAGCACAAAACCCGTGAGACCCAACTCCAATTGGAAAGATCTCCCTAACGGCTTTCAGAATACTAACGTGACGATTAGACATAATACATACTTCACGCTTATCTCTTGTCACATGTTTCCGAAGACATTCTAAAAACCATTTCCGTGTATCATCATTCTCTTTGTCACACAAAATAAATGTCAATTGTACGACTTGGTTATCAGCATCGTACGCAACTGCCACAAGAAGTTTACCGGTATACTTCCCATACAAGTGTGTGATGTCAATGCTTATCAAAGGCCGACAATGTCGAAAACCCTTAATTGGCGGTCCAAACGCCCAAAACCATCTATCGAAAGTCGCTACTTCACCAAATAGACTTTTCCATTCGTAGTCGAATATTGTGCCCGGATTATAATGCGCGATTGCCGTCATGAGCGAGGGAAACCGTCCAAATGCCGACTCGTTTGTGCCTTAGATATCTTCGAGCACTTTTTGTTTCGCGTACCACGTCTTCCGGTAACTTGGCATCTCCTTCCATTTTGTGTTTACAATTTTGTTATAACTCGGCAATCTTCATCCCGTGATTTGCCTTAACATGATCGTAAATACAACTAAAGATAATCTTGATATCAAGATTTCTATTCTTCGTGATCATCTCACTATTCAAACATGAGTGTGGAGGCACTAACGACTTTATGGTCAATTTGCCAAGTAGCTTCTTAGTTGCATATAGGAACCAAGAACAAGAATTGTTCTTGCATACGAATATGAGCTTAGTAGTACTAGATGCACTAGTTCTGCATTCTCGTGCATACTTGATGTGCCATGTTTTAACAACCTCTTGTAGTGCTTCTTTATCATCATAAGATTTTTCAACTTCAAAATGGTTCACGTCGAATGATGAAGAGCCGTCTTCAACAACCCATTCGTTGCACTGCAACTGTTCAGTCAAGTCACCCTCGTCCAATTCCTCCAGGTAGTTACTACACTCATCACGAGCAATTAACTGGTCTTCTTGGTCAGTGTCATGTACCTCATGGTAATAAACCGCGGCCAAAACAACTTCGAGCTGATCCAAATCTGCCAGTTCATCTCCACCCGTCGGCACTCCAACATTACTGCATTCTTCTTCTGGGACAGTGTTGCTGCATTCACCATTTGTAGGATCTCCTTCCTATAATCCAAGACGTGACATTTGATATGCTGGGTCGGACAGCTCTAATCGGAGTCGCCCGACCTCGTTTGGGCCACTGATGGCCCATATCAGAGCCACAAAGCTCTTGATCGGAGCTCTATGGCTCAGGTCGGAGCTCTGTGGCTCGAATTCGGGCCCTCGGTAGACCAATCATCGTAGGAGACGGGTGGCGGTCGCCAGAGAGAAGGTGGTTGTAATTTGACTCCAGGGGTAATTTTATCATTTCACACTATCTCAAATAAAGTAGTAAATTAAACAAAATATTAAAAGGGTAAAAGTGTCATTTCACCTTATTCTGTTAAACTTAACTCCAATTTTTTACGGAAAATCAAATTTTAACAAAACTGAAACTTTGGACACTCTAATTTAACATCTGAAACTTCAGACACCAGATTTTAATGAGTTTTTGAACATAGTAGGTCCATATTAACAACTAAACACAAATATAGGCCAAGTGAATAATTAATTACAAATGTAGGCCTAGCTGGGAACCCCCAACCCGACGTACTGAATTTTTTTACTTGACCGGATACCCCAAACATGGCCTATTGGTAATTTTTTTTGTCATTTAGTGGTCACGGGTGGTCAGCCCCGTGACTCGTGCAGCAACTTTAAAAAAGTTGCTGCACAGTACGCCGGGTTGGTGGGACCCGGCGTAATGCTGTCGGTGCTGCGACATCACGACGGTAAGTTTTTGTTTTTTGTTTTTTTTACTTCTATCTCTATATATTTAATCCTCATTTATCATACATCATACAAACAAATATTTCCCTATTACATTAAACAACCATTTCCTACCATTATATTCAACATTCTCAAATTTGCTAAGTTCATCTTCCCTAAATGGCTGATGAAGGAAGTTCGACCAGGCGAAGTGGTTGTGGAAAGCAACCAATGTATCATATGCACCTATTCTATATATTCAGGGAAAACACAAGTCTCAAATCACCTATAAAGATACTGTAAGTTTTATTTAAATATATAAATAAACTAATGAAAAATGTGAATTTCATATATATATATATGTTATATACTAATGCGTATTACGTTACGTTTTATGATTAATCAAATAATCAGCGAAATATGCCTATATTATTCATATTTAGTAATTTTGACATTCATGACGATAGGTCAACAACCCTAGTATGAGATTGTGCTTAGTTCGATCATACCGTATGTGGGAGATCGACCCGCTAACCAGCAGATACGTCGATGAAGCGGGTTTCATGTACGCAGGCAAGACATCAACTATACAGTTAGATCTTGCACTATTGCATGCACTAGCGGAGAGGTGGCGTCCAGAGACAACCACATTTCACCTTCCAGATGGTGAAATGACTATCACCCTTCAAGATGTGTCTATGATTTTAGGGTTACAAGTTGACGGTCCGCTGATAACCGATTTCTACCAAACAAATATTTACGACAAAAAAAATAGTCTCACTACGACCCAGTTCAACGATTGCTTCCGGGACCTACCCACCACAGACAAGTGTAGAAAAGGTACACTGGAGGTAAAAGTAACATATTTGACTCAATGGAATGTAATCGATAATAAAGCGCATGATTATTTTACGAACGATCACTTTGTAGCTCAACGTAGAGCTAGGGCATATTAATGGTCTTTCTAGGCGAATGTCTGTTAACTAATTCTACCCAAGGGTATGTACCTATGGAGTACATACATTTCTTGCGTGATTTTAGTGAGTGTAGTAAATTCAGATGGGCATCAGCTGTATTGAGCTTCACGTACAGAGGTCGCTATAGGTGGGTCAGTATCAAAAATCAAACAGAACTCCCGATTTGCGGTGTGTTCCTACAGGAATTAAGAATATTATGAAATGTAGTGTTTAAAACCTGTGATTTAGTGACAGCGTGCTAATTTTTCCCGTAATGAAGGTGTGGTGTTGGACGTGTATCGTAGTCGGCAGACCGAAAATGTTGAAAAACCCCGTCAATTACGAAACTGTTGGTTGTTGGTGTGTGGGAGCGAAGACCAGAAAATAAAATGTGGTACCTCGTTGTCGTTTCTATTATCGGTATCAGTTGATTTCGCTAAAAAAAAGGGTAACAAAATATTTATCTTGATAATATTTTCAGTGTTAATTATATTTTTCATCTATAGATATTAATTATGTTAATGTTCACTTGCAGATTACTTGGGAAGCGTATTTGAATTATTTGGTGAGCTATGTGGCAGGAATCTGTTGCGAGGCTTGGAACTTGTTTAAGATCTGGTTGCCTCTGATCCACTTCAATTGTGTAGAATGGCAAATGGCTGATCGAGTTTATCGACAACTTGGCTTGCCTCAACAAATCCCCGAACACTGCCCCAGAAATCGACATGAATGGGATAGTCTCCATATTCATGAGAGGTGGATGAAAGTATCATTAAAAAGCTGGGAAAAAAAACAGGAGAACTACATCTTGATATGGTTGCACTGTAGGGAAAATTATGAAGCTCCTGCTCCTATAGCTGCATCATACAGGGACTACATAAGTTGGTATGAATCTTTCACCAACAGCTACGTATATTATGATGATTTCCCTCCAGTAAATGAAGAGATCGCAAGAGAGGCACTTCCAGAGGCATAGGCAGAGCCCTTCCCGACGCAAGGCCATTTTGAACCTCATGGACGGTCCTACCAAGTGCTGGTATATTTAATTTTTACAATTATATAAATCAGTATAAAATTATATCGTTTTTGTTTAAAATAAATGTTATGTTATCGTTTATAGTTGCGACAAATCGAACGTATGCTAAAAACCTCACTGAAGGCAATGGTTGAAACAGAGTATTTGTACGTCACAAAATGTCTACATGCAAATATTGACCACGCACGCGTTGCGTTTGAAAAAGTTGGGATGAGTAGACATTTTGAAGGTTTAATGTCGCAGGAGGTGAACCGAAGTAGCGACGAGGATGAGCCGTAGATGGACGAACAATCTCGTGGGAATAGTGCACAACCTCCGCTCGTTACACAAGACACACAACCAAGATGGGAATCGGTATATCGGCCAGGTCCACCTGATGAAGGATTACGGCCCATAACAGCGTATCAAGGATTAGGGCCCAATACATCTGAGCAAGGATCATGGTCAAATACAGCTGATCAAGGATCATGGCCCAGTCATCCTTTCGGAAGTAGTTTGTACTAATATGTTAAGACTATTTGTAATCTTATTTACCGCATTTAGACTGTCGTATAAATTCCATCGGAATCCGAATTGTTCGCCGTTTGCACCATATCTATTCGTAACCGTTTGCACCGTTGGCTTTCTTTAACAAGTGTAAATTCATATAAATTATTTAAAAGTTTTGGAACATTTTCCAAAAAAACGAGTTTTGGCCCAAAAATTGTGTTTTAGGGGGGTCGAACACCATTTATGGTGAGAAAACCTAAATTTGGAAGTGTTAAAAAAAATTGAGAAAATTATAGCTTCTTACTTACATATACAATGACTAACACTAGAGTTTCGTTGCATTTGGAGTTGTGGGTAATCGGCAATGTCCTGTCAAAGTTCGGTCATTTGTCGACATTTTACATTGGCAACGTCATATAAATTTTAACGGACTCCAAATTCTTTTCCTTTTGCACCATTGACTTTCTTTAACAATTTTAAATTCATATTCATTATTTCACATTTTTTTAAACATTTTAACAAAAATCGAGTTTTATTCAAAAAATTGTGTTTTAGGGGGTCGAACACCATTGATGGTGAGAAAACCTCGAAATGTTCAAACAAATTTGAAAAATCACAGCTTCTTACTTACATAATAACATTACTAACATATTACACAAGAACAAATAAGATACAATACATACACTAAATCAAATTCAACAGCATCGATGCAACTTGTATTTGCTGCACGGTAGGCACACATCACGTACTTGCACGGAAGACGAAAAAAAAGTCCATTCATTGCATTCACAGTGTTTCATTTCTAGGTTTACAATGAATGTGCGGCCAGTATGAGATGAAACTTCGTATTTGCTGCCGCTTCCATACTTCGTAGCAGCAATGTACTTCGAATCCTCTTCAGCTTTGTTAAGAAGCTCTCTTATTTTTCCAACAAATTTGTGTTTCTGAGAAATTTGCAATTCAACCTTCTCGGTTCGCTCTATCCAGTATGCATTCATCTTCTTTAAAGTTTTAAAAAGAATCGCGGTAATGGGTAATGCCCTTGTATCCTTCAACACAGCATTGAACACCTCCACTTAATTTGTTGTCATATTCCCGTACCAAAGGCCTTCGTCGTGTGCTCTAGACCACGCGGAGAACATTCCACATCCGTCCATGAAACGTTGGTACTTGCCACCGTCAGCATTGTACCATATTTGGTAATCCCGTACAAATAATGTCTTGCTTGATGTCCATACCAGATTAGCGAATGCCTTCTTCAGGTCGTTATTCTTGAAGTACGTATTGAAGTTGCTCAACAAATGACAAGCACAAAACCCGTGAGACCCAACTCCAATTGGAAAGATCTCCCTAACGGCTTTCAGAATACTAACGTGACGATTAGACATAATACATACTTCACGCTTATCTCTTGTCACATGTTTCCGAAGACATTCTAAAAACCATTTCCGTGTATCATCATTCTCTTTGTCACACAAAATAAATGTCAATTGTACGACTTGGTTATCAGCATCGTACGCAACTGCCACAAGAAGTTTACCGGTATACTTCCCATACAAGTGTGTGATGTCAATGCTTATCAAAGGCCGACAATGTCGAAAACCCTTAATTGGCGGTCCAAACGCCCAAAACCATTTATCGAAAGTCGCTACTTCACCAAATAGACTTTTCCATTCGTAGTCGAATATTGTGCCCGGATTATAATGCGCGATTGCCGTCATGAGCGAGGGAAACCGTCCAAATGCCGACTCGTTAGTGCCTTAGATATCTTCGAGCACTTTTTGTTTCGCGTACCACGTCTTCCGGTAACTTGGCATCTCCTTCCATTTTGTGTTTACAATTTTGTTATAACTCGGCAATCTTCATCCCGTGATTCGCCTTAACGTGATCGTAAATACAACTAAAGATAATCTTGATATCAAGATTTCTATTCTTCGTGATCATCTCACTATTCAAACATGAGTGGGGAGGCACTAACGAATTTATGGTCCATTTGCCAAGTAGCTTCTTAGTTGCATATAGGAACCAAGAACAAGAATTGTTCTTGCATACGAATATGAGCTTAGTAGTACTAGATGCACCAGTTTTGCATTCTCGTGCATACTTGATGTGCCATGTTTTAACAACCTCTTGTAGTGCTTCTTTATCATCATAAGATTTTTCAACTTCAAAATGGTTCACGTCGAATGATGAAGAGTCGTCTTCAACAACCCATTCGTTGCACTGCAACTGTTCAGTCAAGTCACCCTCGTCCAATTCCTCCAGGTAGTTACTACACTCATCACGAGCAATTAACTGGTCTTCTTGGTCAGTGTCATGTACCTCACGGTAATAAACCGCGGCCAAACAACTTCGAGCTGATCCAAATCTGCCAGTTCATCTCCACCCGTCGGCACTCCAACATTACTGCATTCTTCTTCTGGGACAGTGTTGCTGCATTCACCAATTGTAGGATCTCCTTCCTATAATCCAAGACGTGACATTTGATATGCTGGGTCATATTCTATTTCTTCAATGTACGTCTATTTATCCCCTACTGAGTTTATATCGTCATCTTTATCCCCTATAGGTCTTGGTAGCACAAACACTTCTACCCAGTGTGTAGATGTGTCCGACATAAGAGACTCCCAGTACTGATAACCATCAATTTGGGATAACTCGCTTCTTTGCATGCACCAAAGCGATGCTATCTCAATACCGGTAAGTGTTGTGGAAAACAACTTTGCGTCACGAAAACTGATGTTCCGATCAGTTGGAAAATCATATGAGAAGCCTCCTTCGTAATGACGCTCCCAACAGACGACGTCAACCCATCCGCCATATCGAAACTGGTGGATGTACGCCCAAGCTATCACTAATTGGGCCCGAGAAGTGGGCCGGAACCGGATATAACTCGAAACTTAGGACACGGACACCCAGGGCCCATCACATGGGCCCGGAAAATATCCCAAGTGGAAAAGCCCACTCAGGAAGACCCTGGGTGGAAAAACCACCCGGGGGCACCCAAGCAAAGTACCCTTGCTCGAGTACCCGAGCAAGGTGCTCCTTGCTCTGGCACCCGAGCAAGGCCTCAGGGGTACCCCTCCAGGTACCCCTATCCGTCCCCCGGACGATATCTCACCCGGGGCTTACCCTTGAAGGGCCAAACACCAACACTTAGCCATAATAAGCTTATCTACGGTCGAACCGGGGTCAAAGGTAACTTATTTACGGTCAAGGCCATCTTATAATTACGAACCCGCCATAACCGGATAAGAGAACCACTGGAACCGGGGCAGTCCAATAGAAACTCTATAAATAGAGAGCCCATCCGCTCATTTGAAGGTAATCTCTCTCTCTCTAAGTTCACCCTCACTCTCTAGAAGCTCTCAACTGACTTAAGCTTCGGAGTGGGCTTACCGGGACCCTCCGTTCCCCTTTTGCAGGTAACCAAGGAAGGAAGAAGAGAGTCCAAGCACGAAAGAGCCCAAGATGGAGAAGATCGGGAATAAGAAACCCATTAAGAAGGAGATCGAGAAGGAGAAGCCCACAACAAACACTCGTGTGTAATCACTGGTGCCGTCTACTGGATTTGAAAAAGAAGAACGTTGCTACTACTTGCAATCGATGGCAACAACAAGGAGGCAAGTTAGGGGGCCAAGCAGACAACCACCCACGGGAGAAAACAACAAACCACAACCCGGAGGGAGTAGGCAAATTCTGGTGGTCAGCCAACAAACAACCGTTGAAAGGGAACGAGGGGGGGGGGGGGAGCAAGAAATGAGGAACATCCACCTCCCGAGGAACAACACTCTTCGACCAATGCTCGCCCAGAAGTAACGGTGAACCAACCGCAACCTCAACCACCCCAACAAGCAAGAACATACAACATCACTCTTGAGTTAATGGCAACACTAGAAGAAATGCTAGAAAGAAGGGAACATCTACGGGCGCATGTAATACAAGTACAACAAAGGTACCAAGCGTCACCTCCAAGGTCGGTAGGGGGACACATGCAAGCATATTCTAACACCATGAACCAGCAACCCCAGGGAAGGGGATATTACCAGCAAAGGAACCTCAATTACCAGGCAGCCAACGATCAAGGATATGTGGCACCCCAGAATGGGCAAGGATACGCTGGACCTCAAAACGGTCAAGGATATGCTGAGCCTTAGTACAATCAACAGAATATGGGTCCCCAAATGGCAGGGCAGCAAAACATAGAAGCAATGACATTCACTAAGGAGGAAATTGAAGAGCTGATTGCCAAGAAAATCAAGGACTCAAAGGGAAGAGCCATGCATAAGATGAGAGACAGGGCCTCACACCCCTTCACTCAGGAGCTGATCAATGTAATGGTCCCGCCAAACGTCACGGCCCGTCAGATCCCGGACTATGTCGGAAAATGGGACCCAATACAACATATCCAGAAGCATGAGTCATCACTTTTGGGGAGAACAGCGGTGGAACACCATTATGCAATGCTATTCCCTTCAACTATGACATGAAATGCCTCATACTGGCTCTTCAGTCTACCTCAGGGGTCGATCACCTCATGGGCAAACTTAAAGGATAAATTTATCCAGCAGTACTTAGGGGAAAGGCAGCTCCTAAAGGGAGAATCCGCACAGGATGATGTAAATCAGGGTTACGACGAAAGTTTGGCAAGCTACTACACTAGGTTCAACCAGAACATCTCTGACATAGCAACAGTGTTATCTGAAGGAGAGATAGTTCGAGCCTTCGTAAGAAATCTGGGACGTCGGAGGGCACCTCTAGCGGACAACGTGGAAGTAATGCCAATCAACTCTCTGGAGGAAATGGCTGAAAGAGTAAAAGCTTATATCGATATGGAGCGCGCACGCTCAAACCGAAAGAAAAGGTATGAAGAATAGGCAAATGAGAACAAACCAGCAAAAGGAAAACCCCAACAGCCTCAGAACCAACAACAGGCCCCAAGAAGACAAGCATGGACTCCTCAGGGAGGGACAATGACAAATGAGCAGCAAAGGCCTCAAGGCATCCATAACATAGTGTTCACCCCTCTCACAAGGGAAGTCTCAGTCATCTTACAAGAGATGAAGAGGCTCAACTTGTGGACACCACTGGAAGAGAAAAGGAAGACAAGAATGGGAAACAACATTGAGCAATGGAGTGAATACCACAATGCCGATGGACACCACACAGACAATTGCTTCCACCTGCAGCGGGACATTGAAAACCTCATCCAAGAAGGCATGCTAAAGAACTTTGTCAAAGATGAAAGGAAAAGAGAAAGGAGTCCCCAGCCGAGGTACAACGACAAAGGAAAGGGAAAAGAGAAAATGGAAGACCTCTCCCCACCACAAAACACAAAACTAACCATCAACGTCATTCATGGCGGCTCGGCAAGCATGGGGAGAAGTCTCCAACTCAAGAGAAGTTTATGTCGCCCAAGTCACATAGATGCCTCCATTCAGAAAATGCCAAAGGCCGGTCGACAACATGAAGATAACATTCTCGGATGAGGATTTGAAGTATGTGGTATACCCACATGACGACGCCTTGGTAATCACGATGGATATCGCGGGTTTCAATGTGAGAAGAATACTAGTGGATGGGGTTAGCTCCACGGACATCCTTCATATCGATGTGATAAGAGCAATAGGAAAGACAGAGCGAGACCTCAGGCCTGTTAACTTCCCTTTGATCAGCTTCGCGGGGGCAACAACTTTCCCCCTTGAAATAATCACCCTTCCGGTGACCATAGTTGGACACAACTCCTATTGAAAGTAACATTTGTGATGGTCGGAGAATTAGGAGCTTACAATGGGATAATGGGTCGTACAACGATTAACCCAAATCGTATAGTCCCATAAACCGTCGATCAAAATATGAAGTTCCCGACACCAAATGGCATAGGAGAGGTACTGGGAGAACATGCAGCGTCAATGAAATGGCATGAGAAGGAGGGCACAACATGGCCTACCCATCGCCTTCGTGGAGTACCAAGAGGATATCCGAAAGGAAGGGCCACTCAAGCCTAGAGCACCATGATAGGGGCAATGAAGGGAGCCATAACCCACCTTTTGAACATGACAAGGAAGGTTTTTAGGAAGAGAAAGAGACAGGAACACCAAGAGCAAGATATGGAAGACATGGAAAAGAAGGAAAGGGAGGAAGGAAAGAAAAGAAGAGGAGAAAGAAGGGCGGACCGAGAAAGCCTGTAGGCCGTCCAACAAAAAGAAGATGAGCTGATAAAGAATTATTTTGTAAGGCTAGTGACGGCGGCCGCGGAGCTCAAAACAACCAAGAATGAATTCGTAAGAGCTTTCTTCAGGAACCTAAGGAGGAACGCCAAAGAATACTTCAGAGGAGAATGGTACATTGCCGCCATAACATCAGTTGAAGAGTTCAACCATAAGCTGTGGCAAGCCATACAGATTGAAGAGAAAGAGGAAAGGAGCTACTACAAGCTCAGCGATGGCAGGACAGTACATTTCACACCTCTAAGGAGTGACATTGGAGAGTTGTACAATGCAATCCTCTATGACCGGATTCCACCACCCCGGAGACATCAAGGGCCTTCATAGGAACAGAGCTGGAAGGATGGTGTGAGTATCAAAAATCTTGGGGGCATAGCACAAACAATTTCTTAGCCCTCGGACTTGAGGTCGAAGAGGAAATACACGCTGGCCGCCTGGAGGAAGAAGTCGGATCGGAGGAGCTGGAGTTCGACCCCACTTGATAGTGGAGAATATCTAAACCTTTATTTTTTAAGTCTAAATACTAGAGTACTTGAAGGAGATCTACAGACTCCAGTTAGAATTCACTTTATGTATGAAGCAACAATGGAACTAAATGAATGAGATGTTTCTCCAGGAAAAAATAGGAACCGAAAAGGTACATAAGACCCATAGGGCCACCCTTACAAAACCAAAAATGGGAAGATCCAAAAAGACAACCTTGGCATATGATAAAGCGATCAACACCCTTTACATATGAACAAGGGAAGATCTATACGGACAACCATTACAACCGAAAATTGACAAAAGACCCATAGGGCCACCCTTACAAAACCGAAAATGGGAAGATCCAAAAAGACAACCTTGACATATGATAAAGCAATAAAAAACCTTTACATGTGAACAAGGGAAGATCTATACGGACAACCATTACAACCGAAAAGGGACATAAGACCCATAGGGCCAACCTTACAAAACCGAAAATGGGAAGATCCAAAAAGATAACCTTGACATATGATAAAGCGATCAACAACCATTACATATGAACAAAGGAAGATCTATACGGACAACCATTACAACCGAAAAGGGACATAGGACCCACAGGGCCACCCGTACAAAACCGAAAATGGGAAGATCCAAAAAGACAACGTTAACATATGATAAAGCGATAAGCAACCTTTACATATGAACAAGGGAATATCTATACGGACAACCATTACAACCGAAAAGGGATATAAGACCCACAGGGCCACCCTTACAACAGAAAATGGGAAGATCCAAAAAGACAACCTTGATATATGATAAAGCGATCAACAACCTTCACATATGAACAAGGGAAGATCTATACGGACAACCATTACAACCGAAAAGGGATATAAGACCCACAGGGCCACCCTTACAACCGAAAATGGGAACATCCAAAAAGACAACCTTGACATATGATAAAGCGATCAACAACCTTTACATATGAACAAGGGAAGATCTATACGGACAACAATTACAACCGAAAAGGGATATAAGACCCACAGGGCTAACCTTACAACCGAAAATGGGAAGATCCAAAAAGACAACCTTGACATACGATAAAGCGATCAACAACCTTTACATATGAACAAGGGAAGATCTATACGGAAAACCATTACAACTGAAGAGGTATATAAGACCCACACGGCTACCCTTCCAACCGAAAATGGGATGATACAAAAAAAAAACCTTGACATATGATAAAGCGATCAACAACCTTTACATATGAAGAAGGGAAGACATATACGGATAACCATTACAACCGAAAAGGGATATATGACCCACAGGGCTACCCTTACAACCGAAATTGGGATGATCTAAAAAGACAAACTTGACATATGATAAAGCGATCAACAACCTTTACGTATAAGGGAAGATCTATAAGGACAACCATCACAAAATATAAGGAACAAAAATCTTGAAAATATAGGCCATCTGAATATTATATCATAGCAAAAGGCGTGCTAAAAAGCAAATAAAGACACCCAAGTACAACATAAGAGAAAATACGAAAATAAGGGAAAGCAGTCCACAGTATCTACTCAAAAGCCGAAATCATCTCCAAAACAAGTAGGAGAAAAACACAAATGCAACAATAACAACATAGAGAAGACGCACAAGCTCAACCGTCCTTCGCAAAGGGGGGATCCTCCTCTCTAGCAGGAACTCGTGAGGGGACGGCAACCTTGGCAGCTCGACCAACATTTGTTTTGGAAGAGCTATCATCCACAGCCCGGCCGGCCGTAACTTTCGTACGCTCCATCCGCTGAGCAAGGTGGGAAATCACATCCACAGCAAACTGAGCGTATTCGTCAAGCTGGTCAAAAGGGAAGGTAGGGCAAAGAGCATGAATCTTGTCAACCATTTTCACGCCAAAGGTGTTCATAACACGCTGACAATGCTTCTCGGCGCGAGTAGAAAACTCCTTAGTGACAAGGAAGTCCTGGACTCCAACAGTTTTTCCCTTCTCAAATCCAAGAGCCTCACCCTCCTTCAGACCAGACAACATACCCTCCTCACGGGCATCCTGGAGTGCTTCCTCCAATTTCAACCCCGCAATCAGAGCTTCGTCCGCTCGGTCAGCACGAACATCATCAAGCTCCTGCTGGAGAAGAATCAAACGACTAGCCAGAGTAATCTCGAAAACTTTGAGCTCTTCATTCTCCTCGCGGAGTCGCTCCACGGTGACCTTCAGAGTAGATCAAGAACTTTTTGGGTAGTCTCGAGCGGCACAACCATCTCTCGAAGAATATCCCGCTCGCGTCCAATATTAACCAGGTGAGAGCCAAGGTTAACACAGAAGATATACCCTACAAAAGAAGAAGCAAAGATAAAAAAGAATAAGTAACAAAAAAAAAAGGAACACATTATATATGCACTCACCGGGGCAA
This sequence comes from Clarkia xantiana subsp. parviflora, assembly GCA_036873135.1. NCBI lineage: Eukaryota > Viridiplantae > Streptophyta > Magnoliopsida > Myrtales > Onagraceae > Clarkia > Clarkia xantiana. Next base: position 38,250,302 of record JAPTYO010000004.1, read on the forward strand.
ACTGGGACAAAGCACCCTTCACACAATGATGGATCCCCTAAAGGTTGGTGGGAGGAAGAGATCGATCGGCCGGAGGAACAATAGATCTCATCATAGGAATAGCAACCTCCGGAGTGGTATGTGAGGCGGATATGTCGTACAACTGCCGATCAGAAGTTTGGAAGGGCAACCAAGAACCGCTCCTAACATCACCATCGAGGGGGCGGATAAGATCCTCAGGAAAGATCAAAGGCAACTTGATCCTTCCTAAAAATCCAATGTGAGGTGCAATAAAGGTCAGACGAGGGCTCATATATGAAAAAACAATAATATAATGTACCTGGCACAGGAATTCTGTCATCGAACGAGCCCCTCGGGGGGAAGACGGGGTGAGGAGAAGAAAAATCCATCAGTATCACCCGAAGCCTCTTCATTCTCCGGAGGAACGGGAGAATCATCAATGATGTCCTCAACAGGAACCTCTCTCACTTTATGACAATAGGAGAATCGGGAGGGAGAGAGGAACGAATCAACGTTTTGAGCTTTAGGAACAGGGGTTTCTATCTCCAAGGCAGATCGCTTTGACCTGATCTTGGGCAATATCTGCACGACTGAGACAGAAGGAGACCACCCTGAAAATAAACAGAATATGGGTGAAGACCAAATAGACAAAACAAATAAAATAAAAGAGCACCAACACAGTACCTAAGGAAGGCATCGCCGCCCCCGACGACAGCAATATAGTAGCAGGAGGCTCAACCACAGGCAAAGGCATAGGAGAAGCAATCGAAGTCTCCCTCTCTGAGGGGACGTCCTCTCCAACATCATCTTCCTCCTGAAACAGGGAAGGCCGATATTGAAACCAACCTACAAGACAAAGCAAAATTTACAGGTATCGAGAATTAAAAAATTGCATACCGGGCGTGGAACAGGACGTGCCGTTTTAATTCCTGAACCGCACAAATCCTCCTCCGAGAAACGCCGCACGAACTCAAAAGAGCCTGTCGTATTCCCAATATATATCAACTTCAGAGCTTGCCTTTAGGTAGTAGAAAGCTCGGAAAACTCGGGGCGATCATCCTTCAGAAGGGGGGAGTCCAATGACAAAGAGACATCATGACCCTCGACAAAGAAATAGTATTTCTCCCAATGACCGCTACCACTCTCAAAGGCAAGGATGAACCGACGTTTGTTGTCCCACTTAACTTTACCCAACTCCGAGAATCCCTTTTGATTCAACAAAGGGTATCCAATGACGAAGGAATAAAACCCAGAATCACAACCATGCTGAATGCGATAGAAACATAGAAAGAGACGAAGGGAATAGACCCAGAATTGGCGATGACATAACACCCTGAACCCAACCCAAGCACGAATGGCGGACGGGGCAAGACAAAGGGGAGAAATTCGATAATACTCACAAAGCTCTAGAAGCTCGGCACAATAAAGGAAATAAAGCCCCGCTTTAATCTGGTGAATATACCCCTCCGACATCCCCTCCGGCGGAGGAATAACCGAACTATCACGATGACGATACGGCATGCCAAAGGGAAAAAAACCAGTCCCCGAGCTAAACAGTCCCGCCATCTTGGAATGGAAGAGGAAGTAATCCCACTTAACAAATTCTTAGGATACACATCGAATAAGAAAACCGGGTCAAGAAGAAAAGCTAACTCATCCTCAAGGATGGGTTGTAACTCATCTTCCGTATCCGACTCAGAATCAGACGCATCCGGAACGTAAGTCAGGCTCAACTCAGGATGCGGGAACCGTTTCCCCATAAAACAGTCCTCATGGGGATATTGGATTATAGGAGCTTTAGATGCAAGAATAGTACGAACGGCTCTACAAGAAGAAGGCTTACTAATTTTCAAGCTGAAACCAAACAAGCACTCCCTTGCACGACGGAGATCCAAAAATACACCTGACTAGGAGGAAAGGAAAACATCAGTCCGTCATAAAACCATAACGGTCCCTCATGACACCATGTAAATTCATCAACGCCAACCTACTCAAGGGTACGTCCCAAAGTGCACAAAGATCAAATGCCTACTACGGGGGCAAAAGACACGTGCATGGATGATACTACTCGACAAAGGAAGGTGCGACGATGGACAAAACATGAAAAATACCTCTAGAAGGGAGGACAAATAAAATCACCTCAACATTGCTTAAGGTAATGAAAGGAAGGAGTTAAACCTTCAACATGAGAGAATATATCATATACAAATAAGGAGGTGACCTAGGCATGGTACTATGGCACCCAAACACCAAACACCAAACACCTAACAAGTTCCTAAGAAGGCAACATCTATACAACACTCACCTCAAAATACCCAAGCTCAACAACAACAAAGGCAATCTTCCACCTCAAATCAAGAGCAAATAATGGAGCAACTCAAGTATCTATGGCAAGGCATTGGCTTTTATAGAAATCAATGGAGAACAAACAAGGGAGGGGGCTAGAAGATCGAACCTTGAAAAAATGGAGCCAAACCGGTCAAAACACAGGTTCAAGGAAACCAGCCACCGGGAAGAATTCCCGTCGCCTCCACCACCGGAAGGAGCTCCGGCCACCGTCGCTACCCGCGGTCCCACCTGGAGCCGACCCCGACCCCGCAGCTGAAAACCCGACCTCCGTGACCCGAGCCACCAGCCGCCCCAGCACCAGCCGCCCCAACACCAGCCCTCCCGTCGCCCCTGGCAACGATAGGTCCCCCCCAACCGGTCTAAGCTAGGCCTCCAAAAACAAATCCCACCCCAAATCAAAACTAACTAGGCTCCATGTGAAGTGTGGTGACGTAATTGGATGTTTGGGTGGAAAAATTGAAAATGGAGGAGAAGATGAAAACCTAGGTTAAAGAAGATGGAAAAATGAAAGAGGAGGAAATAATGAATTGGAATCCAAATATATGCTTTATAAAGTGTATTTTATGGATTTTTTTCTCTAAACACTCCATAAAAGGAGACACGAACAAAAGGACACAGTCCGAAGGATAAGTAAAACGAGAACAAGGCTCGTAATTCTTACTCCCATAGAACATTATCACGTGAACTTGCTTAAATTTAACTACATCATTTTTTCGTCTATATATTTAGATCCTCTAAAACAGGGGGCATAGAAATAAAAGCACACCTCGAGCACTCGATAAAGGCCGGGATCACCATAAGGCCTTCTCAAAAAAGGAAGGAGGAAATTACGACGCATCTCAAGAACTGGATAGAGGCCGGGAACGTCACAAAGGTACGTCACTTTACCCGCTTGGGCGATATTCCGCTAAAAATAGAGTCAAGAAAAGGTGAAACCATTCCTTGACTCGGGGGCAAATGGTGGATATACGCCCAAGCTATCACTAATTGGGCCCGAGAAGTGGGCCGGATATAACTCGAAACTTAGGACACGGAGACTCGGGGCCCATCACATGGGGCCAGAAAATATCCCAAGTGGCAAAGCCCACTCGGGAAGACCTCGGGTGGAAAAACCACCCGGGGGCACCCAAGCAAGGGACCCTTGCTTGGGTTACCCGAGCAAGAAGGGACTTTCTCTCCCTTGCTCGGGCACCCGAGCAAGGCCTCAGGGGTACTCCTCCAGGTACCCCCCCTATCCGTCCCCCGGGCGATATCTCGCCCGGGGCTTACACTTGAAGGGTCAAACACCAACACTTAGCCACAATAAGCTTATCTACGGTCGAACCGGGGTCAAAGGTAACTTATTTACGGTCAAGGCCATCTTATAATTACGAACCCGCCCTAACCGGACTAGAGAACCACTAGAATCGGGGCAGTCCAATAGAAACTCTATAAATAGAGAGCCCATCCCTTCATTTGAAGGTAAACTCTCACTCTCTCTAAGCTCACCCTCTCTCTAGAAGCTCTCAACTGACTTAAGCTTCGGAGTTGGCTTACCGGGAACCCCCGGTGCTCTTTTGCAGGTAAGCAAGGAAGGAAGAAGAGAGTCCAAGCACGAAAGAGCCCAAGAAGGAGAAGATCGGGAATAAGAAACCCATTAAGAAGGAGACCGAGAAGGAGAAGCCCACAATAAACACTCGTGTGTAAACAGAAACTGTATGATAAACATATCCTAAATGGGTGTGACCAAAACAAAACTAGTTCATGACACTTATGTCACTATTTTTTTTAGCAAAATTGGTTCAGTTCATATTATTATTTTAAAATATTTGAACAGACAAAATTTACAATTTGTCATTTTTATTGTATAACACGGATATAAATTTTTTGTTCATCAATTATGTCATCTGTCAGACCTAAAATCTGACCTAGGGCGATATACGTTTTGAAAAACGTGCAAGTTTGAAAGAGTCGCCACTAGTTAATTATAAGGCTAACTAGAATCCTAAATTACCTAAGCGAATAACGAATTAAACACCTAGGTATAAAAGTGGTCCACGATCAGATATTCGGATCCGGGGGTTCTGTGAATTAAAAAAATATAATTTTTAACTACGCCCTTTTCGTACTTAGTTCTCTTGATTTGCCAATTTCATTTTTTAGATATATTATTCAAATTAATTTAACAATGTCAGGATTTAATTAATTTCATGTGCAAAAATCATTATTAACTATAAACCTAAGTCTAAAACTAATTGTAGTTTATAACTCCTAATTAAAACAAAATCTAAAAAATACCAAAATTATTAAATATGCTCAAATTCTGCAAAACCCAATATAAATTTAACATACATACAATTTGAACAATTAAACATAATATCTAATTAAATTTAATCAACCTACATCAAAAGTACTAATTAAATTAACAATTAAATTTAAACTATTTAGTTAAATATAACACAATAAATATAATATCAGAAAATCTTATAGATAATTACATAAGTAAAGAAAATAAAAAAACAAAAAAAAACAGAAACGTTGCTACTTACCTGGGACCGACGGGGCAGCTTGGTGCCGGCAGGAGGTCACGGGAGCCACGGACGATGGAGTGCAGGCAGAGAGGACCGGTCGACCTGAATGGGAGGGCGTGCGGTGGAGGTCAGGCGGCGGTCCGGCGGGTTGGCGGAGCGAACATGAGAGATAGAGAGAGAGAGAGAAAGAGAGAGAGAGAGAGAAAGAGAGAGAGAGAGAGAGAGAGAGAGAGAGAGAGAGAGAGAGAGAGAGAGAGAGAGAGAGAGAGAGAGAGAGAGGGCCGGCATCGAGGGCGGCGTTGATATGGCGGGCCGGATGCGGTGGTCCGGCAAGGCAGCTCGCCGGCGTGGTCATGGCTAGCTGTGGTCTGGCTGGCTCTGTAGCCACCGGCGATGAAGGGAAGACCAGATTTTAAAAAAAAAAACTTTTGCAGAGGAAAAAGACAAAATTTGCATAGATTTCGAGAATATATGTAGTATTATTGATGTGGTGTCCTTTTTACATTGACAAGGGGTCCTTTTATAGCTAACCTAAACTATAATATTAGGAAAACAATATATTTGCTCCAATATACACAATAAATCCGAAAATTACATAATATATATTTATGAACATTGCCATAAATATATATTATATATTTTCTGAATTTTACATAATATTTAGTGCATATATATTATCCTAATTTGAGCTAAACCTATTTTTAGCAACCTCGTGACCTTCTATATCCAGATACTTCCTTTTTTTAAAACGCGTTACACATAACATTTTTAACGTGCTACGCGCGGACCAAAATTAGGTGTTTACAGCTTGCCCCTCTTTGGACGGACTCCCTAGAATGCAATCGAAGGGGTTTGTCCAAAGACGAGTAAACACTAATTTTGGCTAGGAAGCATATCCTCTTCCGGGTCTTCAAGTCTCCAAGGTGGCCTTTGGCTTTATTGACGGACATCACTAAAGAAAACCTTATTGGTAGTGTGGAATGTAGAGCCTCCAGCGGCAGTGCGGAAAATAAGGGCCTCCAGTGGCGTGTAGTAACGAAAAGCCTCGGTCGGCGGTGTCTCTGTTGACGGTGCTTCCGTTGGCGGTGCATAAAAGTAAAGCCTCCAGTGGCGTGCAGTAACGAAAAGCCTCCAATGGCATGTAGAAAAGAAAAGACTCCAGTGGCATGACTTGCGAAGGCTGAATACTACGGCTTCGTTTGTCGGGGGTGACTCTCAGAAAGCTAGAAAACTTCAGATCCTGATTGTAGGCTGTGACTCGTAGGAACAGACTATAACAGTCCTACTCATCATTGAATGGTGACTTGCGAGAGCAGACTGTAACCGTCCTGTTTGTCATGAGACTTGTAGGAACAGACTGTAACAGTTCTACTCATCCTTGAATGGTGACTTGCGAGAGCAGACTGTAACCGTCCCGTTTGTCATGAGACTCGTAGGAACAGACTGTAACAGTCCTACTCATCCTTGAATGGTGACTTGCGAGAGCAGAATGTAACCATCCCGCTTGCCGTGAAGCTGACTCGTAGGAACAGATTGTAACAGTCCTACGCATCCTTTAATGGTGACTCCCGAGAGCAGACTGTAACCGTCCTGCTTGCCATGAAGGTAACTCGTAGGAACAGACTGTAATAGTCCTACTCATCCTTGGAATGGTGACTCGCGAGAACAGGCTGTAACCGTCCCGCTTGCCATGAAGGTGACTCATAGGAACAGACTGTAACAGTCCTACTCATCCTTGAATGGTGACTCGCGAGAGCAGACTGTAACCGTCCCGCTTGCCGTGAAGTTGACTTGGAAAGCGCTGTACCGTAGATAATACCCAGGCGCACGAATGTTTGTCCCTAATTTTTTCCTAAATTGTGCATGGTGCGACAACTTAGCGGGATCTTTTTCTTTTTTCTTTTTTCTTTTTTTTTCTTCTTTTTTTTGTTGTGAATTTCTCTTTTTTCTCTCCTTTTGGCACGGCCGATTGAGAGATTTCCGACCGTGCCCCTCGGTTTTTTTATTTTCTCTCATTTTGCCATGATTGCAATTCCTGAACTTGCAACCATGCCTCTCATTTCCTGATTTTGCCTAGGTCGCCCTTTCGGATTTTCAACCTAGCGCAAGCACTCTTTATATGGTAGCCGATTAAACGGTAGCTGTGACTCGTACTTTATTTTCCGCCTCGATGCGGGAGTATTTGTAGCCATTTGGAGGGTGGCTATGACCCTTTTCTCACCGTCGTCAATGTTGCGGGAGCTCTTTTGATTGTAGTCATTTGGAGGGTGGCTGTGGCCCTTTATCCTCGTCTCTGATCCGAGAAACACTTTTTGTATGTAACCATTTCGAGGGTAGTTATAGCCCTTTCACTTAATACCCGCCATCGATGTTCCGAGAGCGCTCTTTTGATTGTAGCCGTTTAGAGGGACGATAATGACCCTTTCTTTTATTTTCCCGCCCTCACCGGGTTCGCGGGATCACTCTTTTTGTGTAGCCATTTTAAGGGTGGCTGTGGCCCTTTTTATTCTCCCGCCTTCACAGGGTTCGCGGGGTCACTCTTTTATTTGTAGCCGTTTGGAGGGTGGCTGTGGCCCTTTTTATTCTCCCGCCCTCACAGGGTTCGCGGAGTCACTCTTTTATTTGTAGTCGTTTGGAGGGTGGCTGTGGCCCTTTCATTTATTTCCCGCTTTTGATGCTGCGGGAGCACTCTTTAACTGTGGCCATTTGAAGGGTGGCTGTGGCCCTTTCTTTGTAGTCGTTTTAGGGACGACTGAGATCCTTTTTATTTTTAGTTGATTTAGGGACAACTGTGACCCTTTTATTTCTTCAATGCTCTCACAAGAATTGCATAAACACTCTCTTTATTTTTATGTATCCGATTAAAGGGCGGCTGTGACCCTAAAGAAAAATGATTTTTTTTTTTTTTTGCTTTTTTGTTTTTTTTTTTTTGAAAAATAAAATTTAACGAAAATAATCAACAATACTTATGTACATGCCCCTAGTGGCAAATTGAAAATTTTTAATTCAAAACATTTTATTGAGAATGACTCAGCTGATTAAGTCAAAATACGTCGGTCGTGTCGACGCCCTGGATGGACCCTATGGTCATTGGATAACATAGACAATGATTTCTTCTATCGGCTTCTCGTCGCATGCAGGATGATTGTCCTGGTTAATGAACACACATAGATGCTGTTGAGTTTGGCACAGTAGTCCGCAAATGGTAAATTTGGGCATAGATATCGCCCGAGGTATCTGGGATAAATTCGACAGCTGGCGGCAAACAAAGGGTCGTGCACGAGATGTGCTCTTCAAGGGCTTTGATTTGGATGATTATCCATGCTGCACGATGAGTAAGAAAAAACTCAAATTTCAGGGATAAAAATGATCACAACTTCTCTTACCTGGGTGTTGGATTTTTTTCTAGTGGGCAATGTGCTCGCTATGCGATTGGACCTGCAGCATGTTCTGATTTTTCTGCTCCATCTAGAAAACACAAGTTGTATATGAACACCGGTCGGAAAGTACATGCCCCTGGACCTCTGACGGAAGGCACCAACAATAATGCTTCATTTGTTTGACATCTCAAATGATCATTGATCGGCACATTGAATCTTCTGGGGACCCTCTATGTTCTCTTTATATTTTCCATGCCTTATCTCAATGGGAGATGCCCCTTGGTTACCGCCGACTGGTTTATACCTCGCCGTAAAACAGATGTACGGCTTGGTTCGGGGACACGTATGAATTCCACACATGGTAGGTGAAATTTTAGCATGGAAGTTCTTTGAAGCAGTCACGTTTCACGTGGATGCGACCTCGTGGCAGTGGTCGTCTAATCTGCAAAAAGAGTAGGGACACTCAAATCTCAAGGAAAAATCAAGTACAATTCATCGTACCTGAGCATTGGATATCCCGAGTGCGTAGTTTGTGCTTCGTGCAACTGGATGGCCGCACGTTCTTTTTTGTTGCGTGCATAACTTATATGTACATGATACCTTAACCAAGGGTACCTAAAAAGAGTGAATGAAAAATCAGTCTAGAGAATACGAGAAATCATGCATGATTTTTTTTAAAGCTCTAATGTCATTCATTTCATATTTTTTATTACTTATGAAAATGAATCAAAATTTATGATATAAGGTGTTTTGCACTATCATGGAGTTCGTTGAGTGCACTATCTGGCTCGAACGCAGGACATATGTTCAAAACAAATTGTTTTTCAAATATATTTTATTGTCCTTTGTTTAAACTCGAATGGTCGCACTCAACTGCACATTTAAACTATTTTCTCAAAAAAAAGAATCAAATCTCTTTTTTAAAACGCTAACTCATGTGAAGGTTGAGACGATCTAGCCGAAAAAGTACAATACACCTTGGATAAAAACGAACGACACTTTGAGTTTTTTTAAATGCTCATGCATGCTCGAAAGTTAAAGTTCTATTGGTAAGAAACTTACAACTTACAACCATTTTACCTGAATGATACATATAGAATGTATGTACAAAATGATTAATCCAGGTAAAGTTTTTTTATAAAAAGAAATGCAAATGCAATGCATGCTTGGAGTTCAAAGCTCAACAACTAAGAGAAGATTTATAATCTATCAAAAAAATTATTTTTCCTTAAACAATGCCTATGAGATGTACATGAGATGCATATTTGAAATGAATTTTCTACAGTTAAGAAAAATTACAAGTTACCTGAAAATATATATTTTTTTTTAATGAGGAAAAATAATCAATGCATCTAGGTTACTCAAAATTAAAAAATCAGGTGAATTTTTTTTTTTCACAAAAATAAATACAAGATGCAAACTTAAAAATAAAAGTATAAAACTAAGAAAAATTACAATTTACCTGAATTTTTTTCGAAAATAATGCATCTGAGATGCACGTCTTTTGATTAAAAAAATCAGGTAAAATGTTTTTTAAACAAAGAACCCTAAAACTAAGAGAGCTTACGATTTATCTAAAAAGTTTTTTTAATTAATGCATACTGTATGCATTATTAAAAATAAAACAATTCAGTTAAAAAGTTTTTTTAAAATGATGCATATGGAATGCACGTTCGAAATTAGAAGCTCTAATAGCTAAAGCTGAATTACAATTTATCCTAAAAAATGTTTTTTTTTTTTTTTTTTGCATATGCGACGTGCAACCAAAATTACAACTTACCTAAAGAATTTTTTAAAAAAATAATGCGTATAAAACGCAGGTTTAAAATAAAAAATTCAGGTAAGAGGTTTTTTTTTTTTTAAAAAAACAATGCATACGAAATGCATGTTTGAAAAGAAAATTTCTACAACTAAATGACTAACTAGTTTGCTGAAATTTTTTTTTGTTGTTTTTTTTTTATAAATGCAATGAGATGAATGCATGAGAAATAAAGTTATACAAACAGTAATATTTACCTGATAACATTTACAACAAAAAATATGGACAAAAACAACATGTTAGGGGTCTAAAAAAAAGTGTGGCTTTGCTCTACAAGGTAGGTTTCACTGATAGGCTCCCGACAAGGTGGTTTCCTCTCCCCATCATAGGGATCACGGGACCTTCACAAGCGAGTGGAGTTGTTCTGAGTCGTTCCGGCGGCTCGTCCGCGCGGTCGTACTCTTACTAACTCTCCGGGGTTCCTAGTTGCCCAGGGTTTTAAGCATTTTGGGTATTACACTAAAGTGGTGTGTGTGAGTTCAAATAATGCCACAAAAAAAAATGTTAATTGTAACTCTAAAAAAATGTACATGTCACACAAAAAAAACAAAGTTAGAATGGTGAAGATAATAAAATATAAAAACTAAAAAAACATGGCAATAAGCGAATATAATGAGCCCGAACCCTCTAAATCCCCAGCAGAGTCGTCAAATTGTCGGACCTAAAATCTGACCTAGGGCGATATACGTTTTGAAAAACGTGCAATTTTGAAAGAGTCGCCACTAGTTAATTATAAGGCTAACTAGAATCCTAAATTACCTAAGCGAATAACGAATTAAACACCTAGGTATAAAACTGGTCTACGATCAGATATTCGGATCCGGGGGTTCTGTTACGAATTAAAAAAATATAATTTTTAACTACGCCCTTTCGGTACTCAGTTCACTTGATTTGCCAATTTCATTTTTTTAGATATATTATTCAAATTAATCTAACAATGTCAGTATTTAATTAATTTCATGTGCAAAAATCATTATTAACTATAAACCTAAGTCTAAAACTAATTGTAGTTTATAACTCCTAATTAAAAAAAATCTAAAAAATACCAAAATTATTAAATATGCTCAAATTCTGCAAAGCCCAATATAAATTTAACATACATACAATTTGAACAATTAAACATACTATCTAATTAAATTTAATCAAACTACATCAAAAGTACTAATTAAATTAAATAATTACATTTAAACTATTTAGTTAAATATAACACAATAAATATAATATCAGAAAATCTTATAAATAATTAAATAAGTAAAGAAAATTAAAAAAAAAAAAACAGAAACGATGCTACTTACCTGGGACCGGCGGGGCAGCTTGGTGCCGTCAGGAGGTCACGGGACGACAGCAGCCACGGACGACGGAGTGCAGGCAGAAGAGGACCGGTCGACCGGAACGGGAGGGCGTGTGGTGGAGGTCAGGCGGCGGTCCGGCGGGCTGGCGGAGAGAGAGAGAGAGAGAGAGAGGGCCGGCATCGAGGGCGGCGTTGGTATGGCGGGCCGGATGCGGTGGTCCGGCGAGGCAGCTCGCCGGCGTGGTCAGGGCTGGCGGTGGTCTGGCTGGCTCTGTAGCCACCGGCGATGAAGGAACGACTAGATTAAAAAAATAACTTTTGTAGAGGAAAAAGACAAATTTGCACAGATTTCGAGAATATATGTAGTATTTTTGATGTGGTGTCCTTTTTACATTAACAAGAGGTCCTTTTATAGCTAACCTAGACTATAATATTAGGAAAACAATATATTTGCTCCAATATACACAATAAATCCGAAAATTACATAATATATATTTATGAACATTGTCAAAAATATATATTATATATTTTCTGAATTTTACATAATATTCAGTGCATATATATTATCCTAATTTGAGCTAAACCTATTTTTAGCAACCTCGTGACCTTCTATATCCAGATACTTCCTTTTTTTAAAATGCGTTACACATAACATTTTTAACGTGCTACGCGCAGACCAAAATTAAGTGTTTACATCATCATAGTTTTGTTAAATCATTTAGATAAACCATGAAGATTATCTTATCCTGATAAAATGTGCATCCACAAAATAGTTAAATCGATAAAATAAAAAAAGGGTTAACAGGTGTTTTTGTTCATGATGTTTGACGACTTTTGAGTTTTGGTCCATGATGTTTTTTTTGCTTAGTTTTGGTCTCATATGTTTGCATATTTTTTTAGTTTTGATCATTCTGTTACATTCTGTCCATATTTTCCGTTAAGTAACATTAGCAAGTCACGTGATCCACCCTAAACTTTTAATTTTTTTTCAATTTTTAGTCCCTCTAATACTTCACTAACTCTTTTTTTGTTCAGTTTAGTCCCAAATTTGTAAAATTGACCTCAAATTGGACAACTAAGTCCAATTGACCTAGCCCTGGGCTAGCCCAGGACTGTGTCTGACCACGGCCAGGGTTGCCGGACCCTAGCGACCCCAACTGAGATCGACCCAGCCCTGGTCTAGCCCAGGACTGGTCCAATTTGACCTAATCCAATTGGGGGCAAGTTGACACCAAAACTAGAAAAATATGCAAACATACGAGACCAAAACTAGGAAAAAAAATATCATGGACCAAAACCCAAAAGGTGTCAAACATCATGGATCAAAACACCTGTTAACCCTAAAAAAAAATTGATCTTCATGTATAATTTCAAAATATTTGTTTCCAAGCTTCATGTATGGTTTTAAAAACTATCATCTTAAAAAAATACATACTATTCTTTTTTTAAAAATATTAGTTCAATTCATATTATTATTTAACATATTTGAACTAATGAAATTTACAATTTTTCATTTTTATTTTATATCACATATATTAAAAAAAATCTCTCTCAATTATGTCATCATAATTTGTTTCAATCGTTTAGATAAACCATGAAGATTATCTTATTCTGATAAAATGTGCATCCACAAAATAGTTAAATAGATATATTAAAAAAAAATGATCTTCATGTAAAATTTCAAAATATTTGTTTCTCAACTTCATGTATACTTTTAGAAACTATATTCGTAAAAAAAATACACACTATTTTTTTTTTTACAAAATTAGTTCCATTCATATTATTTGTTAGATATCTGTCCAATTCGGGTTCGTATTTACATTTCGGGCCTCGTAAAATATCCCAAAACCCGAAAAAAAAACCCTTTCGCGGACACCCAAGTCTAAAACGGTCCGGGATACGCGTAATTCCCGGGCCGAAGGACTTCCGGATTGCCAAAGGCAATCCGGACCCGTCCCGGATCGTTAAACAATCCGAGTAGGTCCGGATTACCGTTTTACCTCGTACGTTCACTTCGATTAATTTGCCAAGTGCGGGAAGTCGGTGAATACATAGTCCGCCTTGATGACGATATACGTCTTCTTTACATACCGACATCAAGTACTTCAAAACTGAGCAGGATCCTTAGGTTCCTTATAAATATGGGCCTAGGTCTCTCATTTAGACAATCCCCTCACTTTTGGACTTGAAATGCTCTGACTTCTCTCTAAGGCTTTCTCTCTCTAGAAGTGCTAACTTGAGCGTCGGAGTGGGCCAACCAGCATTCCCCCCTCCCACGCTGGTTACTGCCCTTCGTGCAGGACCCGGAGATCAAGAGTTCAAGGTTGAGGATTGAAGTCTAGCTCGGTGATTGTGTATTAAGGATTGCGGCGTTCCCGTCCTTATACATATATCTCGAGCCCGACCGTGAAGGAAGAAGCCTGTTCGTGAAGGAAAAATCCCGAAGCAGCCCAAGTGGTGAAGCGAACCCAACAATTGGCGCCGTCTGAAGTGATTCGAACAAAAGGCCGTGTTGCAAGCCATGACAGGAAGACGACCAAAGAAGACGGGTGTAAGAAGGACGAAACCAACGAGAAGTCAACCAGGACCTTTTCATATGCCGGACGCAGAATCCACGGCTTCGTCCACTCCGTCCACAAACGCCCCTCTTACACAGTTCGGGCCAGAAGTTCAAAACAACGTGCCTCCGCAAGAGCAAGGAACGAGGGTGGATCAAGAAATTCCATCAGGAATGCCAGCTGAGACAACACAGCAACAACCAAGGAATGTAGCCATCATGCCTACAGTCACACCGGCAATGATGGCAGCACTTGAAGAACTCCTTGCTCTCAGGGAGATCTTAAGGAATCAAGGGTATGCTGCGCCTCCACCACCCCCGCGTGATAATGAACAAGCTGCTCCAGCTAGAGAAGCGTCATTTGATCCCAACCAGCAAAAATCGCAACACCCAGGTGGGGTAGAAGATTCTGAAGATGCCTATCAACAGACCAGGCGGGTGCCAGCACGTTCATGCACTCCAAGCGTTGGCATGAAGCAACAATGAGTAAGATGGAAACAGCCTCCCGTGAGCAATTCACAACGCCCACACAAGGAGGATAGCTCTAAAACAACAAGCCATGCTGGCACATGCAATGAGGGGTGGAGGAAGCCCGCGCACGAAAATGACATCGCAATCACGGAACTCACGGCTAAGGCCTTAGAAGAAATGATTGAGAGGAAAATGAAGCAATCGAAGATGAAGGTAATGCATGCCCTGGAAGAAAATGCATCGCACCCATTCTCTGATGAATTAGTGCATAGTCACGTTCCAGATGCCCTGTACAAAATCAGCGGAGAAAAATATAGAGGGAAAGGAGATCCAATCGAGCATGTGCAGCAACATGAAGCGTCTCTGCTAGGACGAACGGACAACCAGCATCACGTTGCCATGACATTTGCTAATACTCTCGTTGGAACTGCTGCACATTGGTTCTTCTCGCTGCCATGCGGAAGCGTCACGTCATGGGCATATCTAAAGGCAAAATTCATTCAAAGATACATGGGAGAGCGCACACTCCTTAAAGGGACGAACGCGTTGAATGAGGTGACACAGCAAAACGACGAGTCGTTAGCAGATTATTACATCCGCTTCAATCAAAACATCTCAGACATTCCAGGGAACATCACCGAAGAGGACATGCCCTGGCTGAAAAGATGGCAAGGCGCCCAGCTGAGACGCTTGAAGAATTGGCGGCGAGAGTAAAAGAATTTGTGGATCTGGACCGATTCGGAGAACAACATAAGGCGAAAGTTAGTGCAGCTCGCGCTAAGGAGAAGCAAGCAAAACCCCAGCAAGGCCCGCAGCAAGTGAGACAATTCCAGCCCCACAAGAGGCCATATCAGCCCGAATTCCAAAAATCAAAAGAAGTGAACCTGGCAGAGTGCGTTCCTTTGAATGCACCACTTTCCATAATCTTGAAGAAGATGAAGGAGGATATTATGTGGAGGGAGCCAGCGAATTTCCGAAAAGGGCCACTGGGAAAGCAGGAAGATAAATGGTGTGAAAACCATGAAGTCTACGGCCATGGAACAAACAGCTGTGTCAGCTTGCGATTGCGCATAAACAACTTCATCCTTAAAGGGGAGCTCAAGCAATATGTCGACCAAGGCGACAAACGACAAAAGAAGAACCATGCAGAGCAACCCGAGAAGGGAAACAAGGGAAAAGAGAAAGTCAACGAAAACCCACCACCGCCAAAGCGTGGTGTCATCAACGTAATCCATGGTGGGCCAGCAGCAGGAGGTAGCGTTTCTAACGCCCGGGATGTCTATGCCTCACAGCTTCATGTTCTGCCCAAGTACGGAAAGAGGCGGCAACCAGAGAAGGAGGACATAATCATCCCATTCTCAAACGCCGACAAGAAACACATAGTGTATCTTCATGATGATGCTTTGGTCATGATGGGTTCCGATGTAATCGTTAGCCCCGTTAACAGCCAATGGACGGCGAGTAGGTCCAGTGGGCCTCGTGAAAGGCCTAGAAGGCCTAGAGGCCCAGCACGAAGGGTCCCGACTTTAGCGGTCTCGATGTATGAGCTGAATGCTCCCGATGAGAAGCCTCTGAGTAGGCCCCGATATGCCTTAATAAAGGCCCCGATAATAAAGCCCCGCAGAGGCTGGACCTGTCCCGCAGAGACTGAAGGTCCTGGGTGGTGATCTAGAATGAGACAACTCTGGAGTCTCCGACAGGAGTCGGGACTTGTGATCAGAGGATAAAGACCGAGAAACCCGCCTACTAGATAGAGTAGTGGGAGACGGTTAGAGATAGAGACAAATCCCCCGAGATACGCAGGGCGTGCCCGAGATACGCGGAGTACGGGTAAGATACGCGGAGCGTGGGGCGAGATATATGGAATCCCAACCGAGATATACGGAATCGTGGCGAGATACACGGAATCATGGGCAAAACTGCCAGGCGCAGTAACAGGTAACTGAGTAACTTCCCCTCCTATATAAAGGAGGAAGTTACCTCAGAAAACGATCATCTAATACGAACTTAGACTTTTTGCTAACCACCCATTGATCATATACTCATTTAAGCATCGGAGAGGGATTCTGGGTCACCACCCAGGTTATCCCCTTTTGCAGGATTACGCAGAGCCCAGGAGTCCAAAGCTTTCCTTCAAGGACGTAACGGAGCTTCGCCCGTGATCCAACAGGTCATAACAATGGACATCAATGGATATTATGTGCAAATGATTCTGGTAGATGGTGGGAGTGCTGCGGATTTAGTGCATATAGAGGTGCTCAAGAAGATGGGAAAAAAGGAAGCTGGTCTCTCGACGAGCACGTTTCCGTTGGTTAGTTTCGCAGGAGCGGCAACCTACCCATTGGGCATGATTACGCTTCCAGTTATCCTTGGAGACGGGTGGAAAGCATTGCATATAGACGTCACATTTGTGGTGGTGGACAACCTGGGGGCATATAACGGCATCCTAGGGAGAACAACGATCAACCCACATGACATTGTGCCATCTACAGCTCATCAGAAAATGAAGTTCTTAACTCCTCACGGAATTGGAGAAGTGCTAGGTGATCAGACTGCCGCACGAAAGTGCTATGTCAATGCCCTGAGGAAAATGAAACAGGTGTCAATTGCCATGATAGGAGTTGGTGCAAAGAGAAAGCTGTTCGCCTCGAACGAAGATGACGAAAGGAAGAAGGAAAAGTTATCACCAAGGTCCGAACTTGACAGGATTCTTTGTTCACCTAAGCTGAGTGTGCTTGATGTCAAGCAGAGAGAAGAAAAATCCATCATGTACTACTTCCGAAGGTTCGCTCAAAATGCAACTGCACTGAGAGAAATCAAGAAGGACGTCATCAACGCATTTTTCCTGAACATGAACGCATCAACATTTTTGCTATTTGGAAGGGAATTCGGGTGGCGTACAACCAAGACAATGGCGTGCTTAAAAGACAAGATGGAGACTGCGATCTCTTGTGAGCGTGAATTGATATGGGGCACGCCTCTCAACACAGGTGGGGAAGCTCAAACTTCAAGGAAATCAGAATGCATGGATTATGCCAACATCTTCACACCTTTTAAAACAGAGGTGGAATAGATATACGTCAAGCTTCTGGAAAACAAGCTTCCAAGACCACTTGAGCCCGAAAACCGTCTTCTTAGGCAGGGATGTTGAAGAATGGTGCCGATATCACCAAACTTGGGGGCATAGTACCAATGGTTGTTTGACCTTGAGGATGGAGATTGAAGAATTTATTGCTCATGGAGCTCTGGGAAGCTATGTCGCGAACAACAAACTGCCGAGATATATTTGAGGGAGATAGACTTTCCACTTTTAATCTATCTTTTTCAGTGCACCTTTAAAAATATAAGTGCAGTTCATGCCTTTGTAATTAGAAGTATTTCGGATGAAGCAGTCAATAGACGCCTTCCCGCAAAGTTATTGTAAACACGACAAGTATCTAATGATGATCAATTTACTTTCGTAGGTACATCTCTACATTATGCATTATACTCTGGATTAACATCAAGTAGAAAACAACATGCATACTACTCATAATCATCACGCCATGCAACTTATAATAGGCGACATCAACAAGTGCATCTTCAACAAATTCAAAAGCAATATCATGCAATATTCCAAAAGTGACATGGTGAAATATTCTTCTCAAAAGGACAATACTCATGTTCACATCTATCAAAAGTAACATGTTGTGACATCCTTTCCAAGAGGGAAAACCTCAAGTTTACTTCTAAAAAATGACATGTTGTGAAATCCTTCGGGTAAATCCTCATGTTCATAGCCATTCCCTGAATTAAAACAGGATGCGGCAAATGCAATGATGGGACTGATCACCCCACCGTGGCGGAAGTCCTCTTATTAGACGACAACCCCACACTCTAAAAGTATACACACTCTCTTAAGGGTTCATACACCATGATGACTTAGGCCCGAAAAGGGATAACTTCATGTTATACGCTTTTTTAAGCAAACCTTGTACAAAACTCATCAAACTTACAAGTCGAGTCTTGTATAACGTTATCTTGCTCTTTAGCATTTAACGCAAAAACAGCAAAATAAGCAAGAAGTACCTTGCAACAACGTCGCCTTAGAGTGGAACTAAGAGACGGTATAAACTAAAGTCTTGCTTCGTCAAGACAACACTGCTATATGTCGAGTGCCGAGTGCCAAGTGCCCGTGCCAAGTACATTACCTCTTACAACATTGCAAGTACCTAGCGTACACATCTTGACGTGCCTTGGAATCCAACCAAAAGAGACGCTCATAACACTCAACAATGTGCGACATATAGTTGCAATTACGGACATCATGTTCATCATCTAAGGATATCTATCCTATCTCTCAAGTCCAAAGCATACGGACAACATGGATACTCAAGGTATGAAATATTACTAACAGGTTATCTCATGATTTTTATTATTGAAAAACAGGTCCAAAGGACGAAGTTCCATACAAAGCAAACACACAAATAAAGGTTTGGGCAAAAGCCTCAAACATATCATCATCTCCAAAGGACTAAGACAATATGTCCAGAAAATCAACACCAAGTTCAACATCAGCATTGTCATATCCAAAGGTCAAGGCAATAGAAGCCGCTTCAGCTGCGTTACGTTGCAAATCCGCAACATGGCCAACAGCAAAAGAAGAATAAGGACCCAGCTTGTCGAACGGAAACCCGGGGGCAAGTGCATGAACTCTGCCAATGTAATCTTTGGCAAACTCATCAACCAAAAGTGCAAGATCCGCTTTAGCTGCAGCAAGGATGGCGGCAGAATAGGCAGGGGTACTAGGATACTCAGCCAATCCCTTCTCAACTCCTGCTCAGTGTGCCTCGTCACGAACAGAAGCGAGCGCGGCATCATGAACACTGTTGTTCTTCCGCAATTTGCTGCTTGATAGAAGCAATCTCGGCCTCAAGTTGTTCAGCATGGACGCGACGAACCGCAATACGCGCATCAATATCGGCAACCTTGGAGTTCAAATTATGCACTTCCTCTTCAGACTGTGCAAGCTCGCGGGAAACTGTACTGCACTTCTTGATAGCAGCCTTCCTCTCACTTACAAGCTCCAACACAAAGGAAGACATGTTCATCATCCTTGAAATAGCCGAAGTATAGCAAACAAGGCAATCATGATCAACAACGACAACAAAGTATAAGTGTACAACAAGAAGGCAAAAATTTAGAACAAGATCTACCAGTGCAAATTCAGCTAGGCCATTCTCAACGTATGCCTGTGCCTCCTCATCAGTAGACGGTTTAACATCATGATCACCGGGAGGAACACATCTCTGAAGCACACGCACGCCAACTCCTGGAGTGCTAAATTTGGAGTCCTTCGGGAAATGAAGACTACCAGCAGAGAAAGGCGACCGGTTTTCTCCGGAAACATCAATCCCGTCAGAAAGGATCAAATCATCACGCTTAATACGTGGCAACGCTACAATAAGAACAAAATAAAACAAAGAAGAAATTAGCAAAATATACTAACTGTAAGAAGTATTTCAAGTAGAACAATGCATACCTCGGCGGGAAGAACGCTCCTCCTCGGGCCGGTCCCTCGATCGGGGGGCAGAAGGCGCTATCGTGCGGCTCTCAACTCTCTTCCCTTTATTGCAAGAAGGAGCTGGAATAGCCGCACTCGATTTAGAGCGCTTCGAGTCACTCGAGGGACACGCCCCTGCGACAGATCTCTTGGGAGGAACACTAGTGGCAAATACCGCAACAACGCGCTCAGTCACATGCACGGAGTTACCTAAAGGAACAAAGACAACGTGAATATAACAAAACTTGAAAAATCAGTAAGTCAAGTGAAAGATACAAGAAGACGCCTCACTTTTAGGTCCTTTTCTACGATCATGCCCGGAGCCTTCAGGAATAGTGGGGGCAACATTGCGAGCACGACGCCCAACTGACAGGTTGTCACGATCATTAGCTGTCTGCAAAGACGAGCTTTTTCCATCAAAACGACCTACATTGCAACATAGTACAGGTTATAAAAAATATCAACATACCAAATCTTCAGAAGGAAGTATATGAATCATGGCATCAATCAAGTTTCGATCTGAGGCACGTAATAGACAACGATAGTGACGCTCTTGCTGACATCGAATAATGCTCTTCACCGCCTCCTTATCATCCAAGGAAAGGTCAGAAAAAATAAGAGCAGGATCAGCCTTCTCCACATTCTCAACATCCCAAATAGTCCAGACATCGCATACGAAGAAGTAGTGATGTCGCCAATGCGAACCAGAACAATCAGCCGGTGCGGCTAGACGTTGTTTGTGATCCCACTCGGCATCTCCAAGACAGAGCTTCTCAAAGCCCTTATCTTGCAAGTTCGGCCAACGCATCTTCATTCCACACAACCCCGTCGTGTCTGGACACATCAATTCATAGAAGCATCGGAAAAGAGTGGTAGAATAGTGCCAATATTGCTTGTGGAACAAAACTAGAAAACGGCTCCATACACGAAGGCCAGCAGGAGATAGGCTTAAGGGTGATATCCGGTAATAGCGGCAAAGATCCACCAAGTCAGGACAATAGGGAAAACGCAGGCCTTCCTTAATCTGCGAGGTATAAACCGCGGATAGATCACTTGGAGGAATAGTAACTTGCCCTTTTCTGGAGTCCGGCAGCACGTCATAAGGAAGAACAGCCTCCAAAGCAGAATCAAGTCCACAGCAAGTCGCGTACAGCTCAAACATATCTTCATCAATGTAGTTGAAGAAATAACTCACATTCCTCGTAGGGTCCTTAAGAGACTCAACTGTGTTGATACCCGGCCCATCTCCAACATCTGAACATAATGTCACTCGCGGAACGGGGATAGAAGACTTACTCATGATAACCACGGCAAGAAGACTAACTCTGAAAAGAAGACTGCGTAACTCAGAATCCTGAAAATTGCAAGTTACAAGTTAATCAGTGTGCAAGCTCCATGTATGTACATGCATATCGACATGAGTACATGATTTCAAGGGCGAAATATTTTCTAAGTGTTTTGCTCAAAATGACAGTCGGCATATTGCAAGAGGACATCACACTACTATGTGTCAAATATATTACTAAGCGTTAACATACAACAAGATGTTGACATACAACCTGCTTTTACATCAAGTACATGGATATAGCATACAAAGCCAGAGGGAGAGAAAAGATTCTAAGTACGGGGGCAAGCGCGCCCATACATGTACATACATACATGTCGACAAGGATGCATGTCGACAAGTGAAGAATATTTTCTAAGTATTTCCATGTACGTACATACATGTCGACAAGGATGCATGTCGACAAGTGAAGAATATTTTCTATGTATTTCCATGTACGTACATACATGTCGACAAGGATGCATGTCGACAAGTGATGAATATTTTTTAAGTATTTATATGTACGTAGATACATGTCGACAAGTGAAGAATATTTTTTAAGTATTTCCATGTACATACATACATGTCGACAAGGATGCATGTCAACAAGTGAAGAATATTTTCTAAGTATTTCCATGTACGTACATACATGTCGACAAGGATGCATGTCGACAAGTGAAGAATATTTTCTAAGTATTTCCATGTACATACATACATGTCGACAAGGATGCATGTCGACAAGTGAAGACTATTTTCTAAGTATTTCCATGTACGTACATACATGTCGACAAGGATGCATGTCGACAAGTGAAGAATATTTTCTAAAGTATTTCCATGTACGTACATACATGTCGTCAAGGATGCATGTCGACAAGTGAAGAATATTTTCTAAGTATTTCCATGTACGTACATACATGTCGACAAGGATGCATGTCGACAAGGATGCATGTCGACAAGTGAAGAATATTTTCTAAGTATTTCCATGTACGTACATACATGTCGACAAGGATGCATGTCGACAAGTGAAGAATATATTCTAAGTATTTCCATGTACGTACATACATGTCGATAAGGATGCATGTCGACAAGTGAAGAATATTTTCTAAGTGTTTCCATGTACGTACATACATGTCGACAAGTGAAGAATATTTTCTAAGTATTTCCATGTATGTACATACATGTCGACAAGGAGAAAATATTTTCTAAGTGTTTCCATATACGTACATACATATCGACAAGGAGAAAATATTTTCTAAGTGTTTCTATGTATATACGTACATGTCGAAAAAGATGGATTGCATACATCAAGTAGCTACTATCGACTTCTACACAATGCCTCTTGAGTATTCCTACGATGTTTATCGACAAAAGCTCATACGACAACATCTATGCTATCATTACCAACATACAATCGTGCACGTGCAACTATCAATCATCAATATCGAGCATGCTAGAACAACGACTAAAGCATGGGAAACATGTCGGCAATGAACACTATGCATAAGGGAAGTATAACGATTCATTTACACTTTTCTAAAATTTTCAGTACTTAGGAAAATTTTGGCCAATTTGGGGCTAAGTATTCTAATACATTTTATCAAACACCTTGTATGCATGATGAGATAACTAGGTACATGATGATTTCAAGACTAAATCAAGGCCAAACGAAGTCACGAAAGGTCTAACCATGTACGAAATTAGACTCACGGACACGAAGCAAGTTCGAATTACTACTCGCCCTCACCCGAAGATCCACGCGCCACCGCCGTCCGCACGCGCCGCCGCCACCGCCCTCACGCGCCGCTGCCGATTGTTTCACGCGCCATCCCCATTTGCTTCACGCGCCGCCTCGACTCCCTCATTGCCCGGATTTGATCTTGATCGATGTCAAAAGTAATGTAATTGCTCCAAATTCACACCTCCATGAATTCCCTCTTCATCAAGAATGGAGAGGTTCTTGAGGATCTATCTATTAAGGATGTAAGATAATGGGTATTCTCTCTCCTAATTCTCATTAATAGTGCCTACACCATGTGCTAAGGACTAAACTAATATTTATTTTCACACAATTCCTTAATTAGTATCATGTATAAAGCATGCTTACACCTTTCTTATGCTTGTTTTACATACATGCTCTCTAGTATTACATAACACGCTTCATAGATCGTCATGCATGTTATCACTTTTATATGTACGTAATGCAAATTCATGATGGTCGTGTGATTATATTTATAATCTAAGTATGAATTGAATGTTTGCATCATTTTCCATGATTGAATCATACTACATGCTTGCATCATTTTTCATACTTACATCATGCTTCGTGATTACATACATGTTCTCCAATTCCATATTATTCTAAGTGTTTTGCTTATCGCATGATTACGTCATTCGTCTACTACGCTGTCATCATTTACATATTGACAACTTGTTATATGCTTATTTTATACACCATGGTATTATCACCTTGCATGTCATTGTACACATATTGTTTGTTACGCTAACCTTGTAAACAGATTACGTACGTACGGCGGAAAATTAAAAAAGTTGGTCAGATTTATGATCTCAACATTCGAATTGACAAACAGGCCACCCCTGAGGTCAGTACCGAACCTAAATTGGACGAATATCTTATATTTGAAAAAGAGTCAAGTACGGGTTTTGAACCACTACTTGACTCGGGGGAAAGTGTTAGATATCTGTCAAATTCGGGTTCGTATTTACATTTCAGGCCTCGTAAAATATCCCAAAACCCGTAAAAAACCCTTTCGCGGACACCCAAGTCTAAAACGGTCCGGGATACTTGTAATTCCCGGGCCGAAGGACTTCCGGATTGCCTAAGGCAATCCGGACCCGTCCCGGATTGTTAAACAATCCGAGTATGTCCGGATTACCGTTTTACCTCGTACGTTCACTCCGATTAATTTGCCAAGTGCGGGAAGTCGGTGCATACATAGTCCGCCTTGATGACGATATACGTCTTCTTTACATACCGACATCAAGTACTTCAAAACTGAGCAGCATCCTTAGGTTCCCTATAAATAGGGGCCTAGGTCTCTCATTTGGACAATCCCTTCTCTTTTGGACTTCAAATGCTCTGACTTCTCTCTAAGGCTTTCTCTCTCTAGAAGTGCTAACTTGAGCGTCGGAGTGGGCCCAACCAGCATTCCCCCCTCCCACGCTGGTTACTGCCCTTCGTGTAGGACCCGGAGATCAAGAGGTCAAGGTTGAGGATTGAAGTCTAGCTCGGTGATTGTGTATTAAGGATTGCGGCGTTCCCGTCCTTATACATATATCTCGAGCCCAATCGTGAAGGAAGAAGCCTGTTCGTGAAGGAAAAAGCCCGAAGCAGCCCAAGTGGTGAAGCGGACCCAACATTATTATTTTAACATATTTGAAACAAAAGAAATTTACAATTTTTCATTTTTATTGTATATCACAAATATTAAAAAAAAATCCCATTTATGTCATCATAATTTGTTTAAATCATTTATATAAACCATGAAGATTATCTTATCCTGATAAATTGTGCATCCACAAAATAGTTAAATAGATATAATAGAAAAATTGATCTTCATGTATAATTTCAAAATACATGTTTCTCAGCTTCATGTTAGTTTTGAAAACTATCATCGTAAAAAAAATACACACTATTTTGTTTTTAACAAAATTAGTTCAATTCATATTATTATTTTAACATATTTGAACAGACGAAATTAGTTCAGTTCATTCTATTTACAACATTCTAATCTACGTAATCATCATACTTTCTACCATTATATCATATATGTATATATTCTAAATTTGTAAGGTAATACAAAAAAATACATTACCTTAAGCATTATAGCTGCAGATAATATTGGACGGGACTGAACAATAACAACCTTCCACGTTCTTGTGAAAATTTGAAGAAGTATATATAGAGAGAATGGTAGGAAATGGTTGTTGAATGTAAGAGGGAGATATTTGTTTGTATGATGAATGTGTAAGCATATGGTGATGGGCGCCGTAAATGGAAGCCCATTATATGTATATTTTGTTAGATTACGGGGAGTAATCACTACGGAAACTAAATCACGGTACGTGCTAGTAATCGAAATTACGCAGCGGAAGAGTTACACATACCTCTACAGTTGTCCGTAGACCCAAGATCTCCGCAGGAAGGAGTTCACGATCCTCCGGTCGGCACCCGTAGGGGTTCTTGTGAAGGAAGCCCTACGTGGTATATTCTCCAAAGCAAAGCCTCTAATCGATTCTTGGCAAGGGACAGATCTCCGGAGTGTTTGCTCGAAGGCAAATTGGCACACCCTAGGTGTTGATATGGTTCGGCCGAAACTTTAGTGTGGGGAGGAGGGTTTTTTTCTCTAAAAAACTCCAATGAAGGATTAAGGATTAACCCTAAAAGTCCCCTAACACCATGTATTTATAATAGGAGTAAAGTGGACAAAAGAACACTTTACCCACCTTAATGTTTCGGCCGGCCATGTATAAGGGAGGCCCATATTTTGGGCCTCTCATGTCAATTAGGATTTGGGTCTGGCCCAATATCCTAATGTGACATTTACCCAATTAACTTAGGTAACATATACATAAAATGGGCTTCCATTTACGGCGCCCATCGCAATATGCTTATAGCTCCCACTCGCCGGAAAGGGAGGGTGCATGTTAATGTACTGTCGTCCAAATATGCATCAACATTTCATTCCTTCGATCTAGTCCTTGCTTCCGAATAGTTCATACGAGGTTTGCCGTGCGACTGGCGGATACGACGGGCATCGTGCTACTCATCTGTTAGGAGTATTGTAGCACCTGCGGAACGTTAATTCTCTTTTTTCTAATCAACCTGTGATAAACAACATTTATATTGTATCGCGTTGTATCCTAGGTCAACTGATAATTCTCCATTTGCCTAGTTTCCACTTAGAAACACTTCTCCAAGGCATCCGTACAAGTATTCATAACCTTCAACTAATATCCGGCTGGTGGCCACCTTAGTGAATACAAGACTCTGTGAATTACAGGTGAAATTGACCATCCCCATCGCTCATACCCTTAGTCAAACCCAACCGGTTTCAAAAGACGTGGTTACTGGGCATTTTTGTTCAGCACTACGCTCGTATGCCGGGAAGCGAGCATTGAGTCTGACCTTAGGTATGAGTTCTGAGTTCATGAGGATACTTCGGGTGCCTCTTCATAAGGCTCCCAGGATCAATCACACGCTCGAGGTGAAGAAGTTTGCGACCGCCAGAATCATGAGGATTCCTTTCCTAGCACAACCGAGCTGTGACCCCGTGGTCGAACGTGGCACACGTAGTATTAAGAACGTTTTGATAGCATACCTGAACGTTTAAGTTCTAATGAATGGGATATGTCAAATCATGCTATCGCAGATTCTCATCTGGCCTAGAATGTCGATTAATGATGAACGAAGTTCATTACGGCGATCTGCAAAACGAAGATCATGTCGAGTTACTTCGACACTAGATGATTTTTTTTGCGTAATCAGGTTTATCCCCCTGATTCTTAGCCAGCCTTGCTTAGTAGAGGCCTCCATCCACCGCAAGACGACCGTACCTGTGTGACGAGGTAAGGCCCACATTCGACATAGTTATTGCAAAGGATTGCGTCCTCCTACGACATAGTTTATACACTGAAAATTTGATGTAATCAAATCATTATGACGTCGATAGATCATAAACTCAATTCCAATTCTTTCGTTTCAAAAATGTAACTTCCAATTATCAAAATGTTATCACAGATACATGCCATATCTAAACCCTCCGCAATCGAAGTAGTTTTACATGCTTTTCGAATATCTCCCTACGTAGTGGTTTAGTTAATGGGTCCGCAATCATATTTTCAGTGGACAAGTATTCCATAGTGATTATATTATCTTCTACCATAGATTTATTATAAAAGTATTTCACATCAATGTGTGTGGTCCTACTATGGTACTTCGGATTCTTTACTGCCGCAATGGCTGCTTGACTGTCAGAGAACACCTTCACAGACTTAGTCCCGACGTCACCATCTAGCAGCGTAGTAAGAAGCCTTTTCAGCCTGATCGCTTCCTGTGCATTCTTAGAGAGAGCTACGAATTCTGATTCCATCGTTGACAGCGCGACACAGGTTTGCTTCTTGCTCGTCCATGAACTTGCGGCATTAGCAAGGAGAAACACTCCTCTTGTAGTGGACTTACGATCATCTGAATCGCCACCATGGTCGGCGTCACTGTAACCGGTCAATTCTAACTTCCCGCCCTCATAGCACAATGCGTAGTCGGCAGTACCTTTCAGATAACGAATTATTCGTTTTACAGCCTTTAAATGTTGATAGCCAGGATCTGATTGGAAACGTGCTACTTGGCCCACGGCGTAACAGATATTCGAAGGAGTGCATTGCATGACGTACATTAAACTACCAACCATGCTTAAATACTCAGCACCCTTCATCTGTTCACGCTCTGTCAGGTTCTTGGGGCCGTCACGTTTTGACAGTGCGCACCCAAACACCACAGGCATATCCACGGGTTAGGCATCCTGTAATCAGAACCTTTTCAACAGCTTGTTGTTATAGGCTTCTTGAGACAGACATAATTTCCGCGTAGCCCGATCTCTAGCAATCTTAATGCCCAAGATGTACGTGGCCTCTCCCATGTCTTTCATCACAAATACATATGCTAACTAGGACTTTGACTTATTCATGAAACTCACGTCATTTGCAGCAATGAGTATGTCGTCCACGTATAAGGTTAAGATGACATACTTATACATGGAGATCTTGTAATACACGCACGAATCTTCGTGAAGATTCACAAATCCGTTTCCTACGATTTTATCGTGGAATCTGCTGTACCATTGCTGTGACGACTGTTTAAGACCGTAGATGGACCTTTGGATTTTACAAACTTTACGTTCGTTACCAGGAGTAATGAAACCCTCCGGCTGCTCCATGTAGATCTCTTAATCCAGGTTTCCGTGGAGGAATGTTGTTTACTTGCGACCAAGGCCAAAATGGCTCGTACTATGGTGTAATGCAAAGTTGGTGAGTATGTTTCGTCAAAGTCCACTTGGGTATATCCTTTCGCAACAAGTCGGGCTTTGTAGCGCTTGACTTTTCATCAGCAGCGAGTTTCAATTTAAGAACCACTTTGCTCTTATGGCCCTGCGGTCAGCAGGTAAATCAACTAAAGACCATACCGAATTGGCTTTCATTGATGAGATCTCTTCCTCCATTGCATTCCTCCATTCCTTTGCTTGAGGTCCTGCCAACGCTTGTTGAACTTGAACCGTCACTGGTTCGTCGACAGATGTTAAAGTGAAGATTTCTCCTCTCTCGATGCGATACTTCCTAGGAGAAGTTCTATGCTTTTGACTATGTCTAGACTCGTTGCCCCCATCTTGACTCTGAACATTACTCCAACTGGGAACAATGCTTCTAATCGGAGCACACTCCCACTGGGAACAAGTGCAATGCTCGAACCTTCAGCTACAACCTTCCTAGGTCGACCTCTTGGTTTCGGGATCCTATCTTCGAGATTAATTCCTCGATCACTGGGACCTGGAACCAAGGTGGTCGGTATACTCCCACTGGAAAAAATGGGTAGTATCGATGGTTGTGGTATTGGATCGGTAACATGATTATCAGGTTCAACTTGTTTCGTCTCTGCAACAATAGTAATTCTGGTAGGGTTTGGTCCTCCCACTGGATTTACTATGAAAATGTTTCCATTATCATTAACCATGTCATTCACTTGTGTTGCTGGTTCAAATCTCCCACTCGAATTAAGTGGGACCTGATCATCAACGTTATCCTGCTCCAGTTCAGTCAATGCCTCGTCTGTTTTAATCTCTCCAAGCGTTGGAAGACCGTCCTCAAGAAAAGTTACGTCTCTGGATTCATGTTCGACCACGCCACCATTTTCTTGAGCTAACACGAATACGTAACCCTTAGAGTTCTCTAAATATCCGATAAAGATACTCTTTAGTCCTATGGGTCCCAACTTGCCGAAACGGCTGTCGGTAGTATGTGTATAGGCAGCGCAACCCCAAGGTCGCAATCTGTTGAGATCTAATTCTCTTCCATGCCACAGCTCATATGGCGTTGTGTCTACCGCTTTAGTTGGGACAAGATTTACTACATGAGTGGCAGTCAATAACGCATTACTCCAATAAGAGATCGTTAATTGTGCCTGCGAAATCATCGTTCTGACCATGTCTCGGAGTGTTCAATTACAACTTTCAGCCACACCATTCTGTTGTGGTATGTTGGGGATTGTCTTTTGACGGGCTATCCCTCTTTCTTTTCACAACTTATTAGAATCATTAGAGAGATATTCTCCACCTTTATCAGTGCGTAGGTTTTTCGCCCTTCACTCCTGTTGATTCTCTACGAGGTTTAGAATGTTTCTAAAGCAATCTATTGCCTCGGATTTACGAGTAATCAAATGAGTAAACAGTAATGGGTAAAGTCATCAATGAAAGTTACGAAGTATCGCTTCCCATTCCTAGCGGTTACACTCATTGGTCTACAGACGTCGGAGTGAATCAACTGCAATGGATACTCGGCTCGTTGAGCTTCTCCAAATGGTTTGCGGGTGGACTTTCCAGCAAGACAATCATGGCAAGTGAGTTTAGTCACATTGCTGGTACCAGGCAAAAGCTCTCTTCGGGCTAATGAATTGACCCTATCATAGCTTATATGTCCCAGCCTCGCATGTCATTCGACTGCATCAGTCTCTGCTTCCTTGGAGGATAATGCATACATTCTTTTCGTATCTATGCTACCATTCAAATCCATGATAAAGAAACCATAAGAAGAATAGGCATGCCCAAAGAAGACATCGCCTTTATTAATGCGAACTAAGTTCTTCTCAAATGATAAAATGTAATTATTATTCATGAGAGCGGAAACAGAAACAACATTTCTACGGATTCTAGGAGCAAAAAGGACATTCTCAAGTAGCATGGTCCTACCATTGTTCAAAGACAACTTGCAGTTCCCTACTCCTATGACTTCAACTTGTGAGTTGTCACCAATGTATATCCTCTTAAAATCCTTTGGCAATCGTCTAAACTTAGCGAACAGTCCTTTGTCGTTGGCTATGTGGTCCGTCGCACCTGAGTCAAGAATCCAAGAAGGATTTGAGTCAGTTAGCATGACAGTAGAGGAAACTAGAGCTTCCATTACACAACCAACATCGCATACCTTGGATGCGATTTGCTGGACCCTGTACCTTCGCCTATTCGGCGTGGACTGGAGTTCCCGCGGACTATCTCTGATTTTAGTCGGAGATTGCCTGGTTTAGGCT
Source organism: Clarkia xantiana subsp. parviflora (assembly GCA_036873135.1). NCBI lineage: Eukaryota > Viridiplantae > Streptophyta > Magnoliopsida > Myrtales > Onagraceae > Clarkia > Clarkia xantiana. Next base: position 38,280,855 of record JAPTYO010000004.1, read on the forward strand.
TTGTCAACATTTTACCGTCGATAGCGGGTTGTTTCTTTCCTTTGTTCATCATCTTCCTCTTTCCTTGCCCAGCTCGTCCCGGTACTGGTTTCAGTCGAGCCTGTTCCATGTCGATGAATTTTAGCACCGATGCAAGATCTAACACAGAACCAATGGCAGTCAGTAAAGCCTTGGCTGCTCTCCAAGACTTCGGGAGTACCCCGATGATGGCTTGAATTTTATCCATTCACCCACCTAACCTTCTTCTTCAAGTGGTTTCAACATGGCAAGGAGATCGTATACCTTTTCAAGTACACTCTTGCTGTAGGTGTTTAAGCTTTCTTCCATTGATGGTATAAGTGGGTGCAGAATTGCTGCCATGTCGTTTCCATATCTCAGGAAGAGGGCATCCCAAATGTCCTTAGTAATCGGAACATCCTTATACTCATCATGAAATTCCTGAGAGATCTCAGTCAACAATATATACTTTCCTTTCTTGTCATCTTGCTCCCATTGAAAATGGGCAAATGCTTGGACTTTGGTTAGACCAGCATCTGGGCAGCTCATGGACTTCTGAATGTGACCTATAAGGCCATTATCCTCCAACAGTGCACTGACGCGCTTGCTCCACGAGCCGTAGTTGCTCTCAATCAAAAGCTCATTAGCACATGATGATGTCATCTATGCTGTAATTCGTTACTAAACATGTTTATAATCACGCATAATCAGGGAGACAATAACATTTTGAGAAAGAATTGCATACATCAAATATCTATTAAGATGGAATTCGATAAATAATGATTCCTCAGTCATCTAAACCAACTGACCACCAGTAAACCAATGGAAGATGGCTGTGAAAGAGCTCACATTACCTTTGTCTTCTATCCAATAGATCAATCTTTTAAACGGGTTTTAATCGCGAATTACCGGAACGGGAATTTTAAAATAAGCATACCCGATTTTGACTTTTCCAAGGCCCTTTTTATTTTGGAAAAATATTCCGATGAATTCACTCATGCATATATAATTCTACCATCCATGTAAATTATCATACGCCAGTAACATTCATCATACAAACCACACTCATGCTTATGCGTCAAGCGTCTACTGTTCCGAGGAACTCATGCTTGCATATATAATTCTACTTCCAAGTAAACTATCAAATGCAACTACATCCTCAACATACTACCATACGTGTCAAACATATAACATTCACATCCATCATACACATTTGGCGACTAGTTTTCGATTTTAAAATGATTTTAAACATTAGGGGCTGATTTGCAATTCATGCTTATATTCAATCACGCAACATTCTAGACATGAATCCTAGGCATTTCCAACCATCACAACAAGTCTATCCTAGTGCGCATTTCCCAAATCATATATCTCCGAGATCCATCACCATAATCGAAACAAGGCATAAAGGTTAGCAAACATTGAGCACTGTGTAGGCCTATTAAGGTTCAAAACATTTGAATTTTAAAACTTGACCTCCCTATTTTTATTGACTTGAATTCGGTTTTAAAAATACGGTTCGGTTTCAGTCAATTTCTGTCCGGTTTGGTTCGGCCCGATTTTAATTTTAAAATCTGGTTCGGTCCGAACAGATCCAATAAAAAATAGGGTTCAGTTCGGTTCAACACACAAAACCGGTTTGGTTAGATCCACTTAGTTACTTCGGTCTGACCCGACCCAATTAGGTCGAACCGATTGAGAAAACCCAGTTCGGTTTAAATTCGTCCCGGTTTGACATATTGGACCGGCCCAATAATTAAAATATAGAGGTTGGGCCGAATTGTTTACTTGTGGCCCAAGTAATGTTTTTAAAGCCCAAAAATATTTAACTTAGCCACCAAGTAACATTAACTATATAAAATAATTTTCAATATTATATATATATATATTTCGGCCAATATTACTACATATATATATTTATTACCAATATTCTATCTTTAAGATTAAATCAATCAACAATATATATATATATATATATATATATATATATATATATATATATGTAAAATTCGGCACATACATATAAATATATATTTTATTTATTGTCAATATCTTAAATAGGGAAACATATATAAACAATATATTTTCTCAATCTTTTAGGTAACAAAAATCTATCAATAATATCTTTAACCTATTTAAATATTTAGATATATTGATAGTTATATATATATTTCTATATATTAATGTGAATCTATCCTAATGTTCCCAATTATAGATATATTGTTACCTTGTTTAAAATTAAAATATGGTAAACAATACAATTTAATAATGTGGCCGAAAATATTGTTTGCTTAGAGACCAAGAAATTAAAAAAAATTTACCTATAATTTTTGCACAAACAAGTAATTGGGAACAAGTGGTCAAATTTTAAGATCAAATTTTAGTAAGATCTACAATTCAATGTTCGATTTTAATAAATATCACATTTTTCTTGAAGATCATGAAAATTAGTTTTCCTAAGAACATCATGAAAATTTCGGACCACCATAAACATAAAAATTTTAAATTTTAAAATTCCTTTTAAAAAAATTCGGTTTGAAAATTTTAAATTTTCAAGAACATCAATTTATCAAATCATGAACTCCTAACACATGCTCTGAGACCACTGTTATATTACGGGGAGTAATCACTACGGAAACTAAATCACGGTACGTGGTAGTAATCGAAATTACGCAGCGGAAGATTTACACATACCCCTACAATTGTCCGTAGACCCGAAATCTCCGCAGGAGGAAGTTCACGATCCTCCGGTCGTCACCCGTAGGGTTCTTGTGAAGGAAGCCCTACGTGGTATATTCTCCACAGCAAAGCCTTTGATCGATTCTTGGCAAGGGGACAGATCTCCGGAGTGTTTGCTCGAAGGAAAATTGGCACACCCTAGGTGCTGATATGGTTCAGCCGAAAATTTAGTGTGGGGATGAGGGTTTTTCTCTCTAAAACACTCCAAGGATGGATTAAGGATTAACCCTAAAAATCCCCTAACACCATGTATTTATAGGAGGAGTAAAGTTGATAAAAATCCACTTTACCCACCTTAATGTTTTGGCCGGCCATGTATAAGGGAGGCCTATATTTTGGGCCTCTCATGTCAATTGGGATTTGGGTCTGGCCCAATACCCTAATGTGACATTTACCCAATTAACGTAGGTAACATATACATATAATGGGCTTCCATTTACGGCACCCATCACCATATGCTTACATATGTTACCTAAGTTAATTGGGTACATATCACATTAGGACATTAGGCCATTAGGCCAGACCCAAATCCCAAATGACATGAGAGGCCCAAAATTGGGCCTCCATATGCATAGTGGCTGACCAAATTTAATAGATGGGTAAATTGGACTTTTGTCTACTTTACTCCTCCTATATATATGTGGTGTTAGGGGTTTTAATTAGGTTAATCCTTAATCCTTTCTTGGAGTGTTTTAGAGAGAAAAACTCTCCTCCCCATTAACACCACACTTCGGCCGAAACTACCACATACACCAAGGGTGTGCCAATTTGCCTTTGAGCAAAGACTCCGGAAATCCGTCCCCTGCCAAAAATCTATCTGAGTCTTTGCTGTGGAGAATATACCACGTAGGGCTTCCTTCACAAGAACCTCTAAAGGTGCCAACCGGAGGATCGTGAACTCCCTTCTGCAAGAATCTTGGGACTACGGACTACAGTTGAGGTATGTGCGAATATGCCGCTGCGTAATATCGATTACTAGCATATACCATGTTGCAGTATCTGTAGTGATTCCTTCTCGTAATCTAACAGTGGTATTAGGGCATATGTTAGGAGTTCATGATTTTGATAAATTGGTGTTTTTGAAAATTTAAAATTTGGACCGAAAATTTTAAAAAAGAGGATTTAAATTTTTTTAATATTTGGGGTTAATAGTGTTCCGAAATTTTCATGATGTTCTTAGAAAATTTGATGTTCATGATCTTCTAGAAAAATGTGATATTTATCAAAATTGAACATTGGATTGTAGATCTTACTAAAATATGATATTAAAATTTGACCACTTGTTTCCAATTTAGTGTTTATTTCGGTCAAACCCTATTACAAGGTAAAAAAATTTATTTCTTAGGCTCCAAGAAAGCTAATTTTGGCAGAAATTAATTATTTTATTGTTTACCATATTTTAATTTTTATTCTAGGTAACAATATATTTATAATTGGAAACATTGGGATAGATTCACATTAATATATAGAAATATTTATATATAACTATCAATATATCTAAATATTTAATAGGGTTAAAGATATTATTGATATATTTAGTTTCCTAAAAGATTGAGAAATATATTGTCAATATATGTAATTCCCTATTTAAGATATTGACAATAAATAAAATATATATTTATATATGCTAGCCAAATTTTACACACACACACACACACACACATATATATATATATATATATATATATATATATATATATTTATTGTTGATTGATTTAATATTAAATATAGAATCTTGGCAATAAATATACTGTTAGCATATGGTGCGTAGCGCCGTAATAGGAGCCCGTTAATTAAGGGAATCACCTAAGTTAATTAGGTAATTATCAATCTGGGCTAATTGGGTCAAATCCAATCAGTAATTGACAAGGGAGGCCCAAAATGGGCCTTCCCCCTTATTATGCATGGTTCGGCCGAAACCCTAGTAACACATTGCTTGGAGTTGCCTTTTGGCAACTCCACCCAATACTATATATAGGGGTGACTCCTAAGGGTTTAAACACACAATTAATAACAAGGATCTCCATTGAGAAAACTTGTCACCCTAGTCTAATATTTCGGCACCATCACATCAAGTCTGAGGTTCCATCTCCGTTGAAGAATCGATCAGAGGTCTTGTTGTGGAGCTACATCACGTGGGACTTCTTCTAACGAAGAACTTGCACGTGGTTCTGACCGGAGGATCAGAACTCCCTCCACATCGTTCTTGGGCAAGAAAGCTAAAAGGTATGTGTACTAATTCCGCTGCGTAGATTAGATTTCTTGCTAGTACACGTTTAGTATTCCGTAGTATTACGTCCCCATAATCCATCAGTGGTATCAGAGCCAGAGATAGGAGTTCTTAAAATTTTGATAAACTAATGTTCTTGAATCTATGAAAAATACGAAATTTTGTAGGTTGATTAACATCAATATGTGTTCCGAAATTTTCAACGTGAAATCATGTATTTGATCTTTAAAAACATTAAATTTTCGAAATTTATGTGTTTTTGAGGATCAAAACCGAAAAATCTTGTTATGAAATTGAGTTTGATGTTCATAATCTTCAAGAACACCATGAGTTTTATCAAGAACACAATTTGGATTCTTTATCAAGATAGTATTTGATCTTAAAATTTGACAACCATTTCCAATTTCATGTTTGTTGGTCGAAACTCTAGGGAAATTTGGGTAAAAAAATTAATTTTCTTAACCCCTAAATAATTAAAAATTTCGGCCACCCTATTAGAGATATAGGTTGCCATTTTTAAATTTTAATTAATAGGTAACTATATCTAGAAGTTGGAAAATAAGGATAGGTTCTAATATAATATTGTAAAGGATAGTAACTATCAATATATGTGGATTAAAATAGGGATAATATGCATATTGATAGATTTAGTTACTATTAAACAATTAACAAGATATATTGTCTACATATTTTAATCCCTAAAAGATATATTTGACAATAATATATATATAGTTTAGCCGAATTTTATATATATATTATATATTGTTAATTGATTTACATCTTAGTGATAAATCTTGACAATATATATATATATATATATATATATATATATATATATATATATACTAGTTATTAACGCGTGCGTTGCACGCGTATCAATCGTCTAAATTTCAAAATACATAATTTATCTTCAGTTTTCTAATATTTTAATAAGTAGTTAATACATGACCAAGTTTAGGGGTTGCGAGAACGACACAAAGTAATTCAAAACAGGAAAAATAGAAGAGGATAATTAATTCAAAAAATTAACTATTGTTTTAAATTACGATACTAATTTACTGTTATAACTAATAATGAGTTGGATTGAGCATGACGTGAGTTATTAAAGACAAAGTTGTATCTAATTTATCAACTTGAGAAGTGAAGAATGTAAGCCCGTAATTAGCCACTTAGATTCATCGGTGGAGCAGTTTGACATATACAAACGTAACTATACACTTTTCATGCAATTTTATATCATAATACCAACAAAAATTGATTTAACGCTAAATGAAATTTTTTTTGGCCAATGGGACGCTAAAGGAAATTTCAATTCATTAAAATCTAAAGTTTATACTTGATATGTCAATTACTTATTTAACTACTAATTAGGTTACAATTTGATTTAATTGACACACGGAAGAACTAAATTAATGATTCGAGACCCTAAATGTTGGACAATGAGTGCCAGGTTATCTGCAAAAGATCAAAATTCAATAACCGTGGTTGACCCATATTTTGACATTTGATATGATTTGACAAGTGACTGATCTATGTGATACAAAAAAATCTCAACATGTACTCGAAGTTTGCATGAGTTGAGTACATATCATACTTTATGGGTGGCTCAAATTTATAGGTATATTGTATTAATATATTAATGATAATTAATGGAACATGTCAGTTAAGCGACCTTAACAAAAAAGTTAATGCAATTTATATAATGAATTTTTTAGTAATACTAAAATATTGTAGGGACTAAATCATCAATTTTTTTAAAACACTTATGTCTAAAGTTTATACTTGAATTCAACTTAACTATTTATTCAACTATCAATTAGGAGATACAAAATATGATTGAATTTACAAACGCAAGAACTAAATCGATAGTTCTAGTCATTAAGTATTAAACATTGAGTAACATGTTATATGTAAAGTCAACCTTCAAGAACCACGTTTGATCCATATTTTATATGTTATATGAGTTAGCAAGTGACTAATTTATTTAATACAAAAATGTCAACAAGCGGAACATCCCCAAATCGGTGATATAGTGAATGGAAAAATGCATCTACCTTACATTTGCACCTATTGAATGCATGTTTACTCTATATTTGATGGAGAAATTAATAATAACTACGGTGACCTACCAATTAAGCGACCTAAAAAATTAAAAATATCAAAATGTAACTAAATGTTTTTTTTAGTAATAGTAAAGATAAATAGATGGGTCTCAAAGATAAAACACTAAATCGCCAATTTTATAAAAATAGGGGAACTAAATATAACACACATATATATATATAATAGAATAAAAAGTATGGAAACTAAATATATCTATATATATATATATATATATATAATAAAATAAAAATAAAAATTGGGAACTAAATATAACATATATATATATATATATATATATATATATATATATAATAAAATAAAAAATATGGAAACTAAATATATATATATATATATACATAATAAAATAAAAATAAAAATAAAAATGTTCAAGAGGTACCTTTTGGGGTGAGGAAAACTCTCACATTTTATATTGGTATAAAGATATATATATATATATATATGTTTAGCCGAATTATATATATATATATATATTAGCAATATTGGAAATTATTTTAAATAATTAATATTTCTTGGTGGCTAAGTTATGTTTTTAGTGGACTTTAAAATCCTACCTAGCCCACAAGACATATTTCGGCCGAACCCTAGGGTTTATGGGCCGGTCCAATTGCTAAACCGGAACGGGTAAAACCAATCCGGGTTTTCTTAATCAGGTCGACCTAGTCGGGTCGGGTCGGACCGTAGTAACTAAATTGAACCTAACCTAACCGGTTTTGAGTGATAAACCGAACCACGATCTTATTTTATTGAACCATTTCGAACCAAACGGAAATTTTTAAAATCAGACCAGGTTGAACCGTATTTTAAAATTTAGACTGAACCACTTTAAAATTTTCGGAAATTTTAAATTGTTCAATAAAATAGAATGTCAACTTTTAAATCCAAAATGTTTTCGAACTTTAAAATTAGCATAAACAGTGCTCTTTGGGTTTGTGTTTTAATACACGGTTTCAGTCAAAACTCTAAATGCCTGGTTTCGATTATGGGGATGGATCTCAGACTTGCATGTTTTTGGAACTTGATTAAATTAGTGGGTTGATTTGCAGTTGTTTACTTTCTGCGTCATATATTTTGATATAATTAGAATTGTCGTCTTGACTCAGTCAAGCTAGCCGGATATTATATTGCGTGCATTGAGCTCTGGGATTTAAATATATGGTTTGCGCAATAGGATAGACATGCTATGCTGATTGAAAGTGCCTAGAATCCATGTCTAGGAATTCGCATGATTGATTGTAAGCATGATTTTCAAAACAGCCCCTAATATTTTCAAAGCATTTTATAAAACCGAAAATTCCAATCGCTAATTATGCATGATGTGTGCGGATATTGCATGTTTTGACGCGTATGCTAGGATGTTCATAATAGAACGCATGTGATAATTTACTTTATGTAGAATTATGTATGCTAGGAACATTAGACACATGACGCGTAAGCATGTTGTGTTCGATATTTATGGCATGGTATGATGATTTGCTAGATGTAGTATAATTATAAATATGCATGCGTAAATTATCGGATAATTTTATAAAATCATAAGGGCCTTGGGAAAGCCAAGATCGGGTATGCTTATTTGAAAATTCCCGTTCCGGTAGTTTGCTAAAGAATAACCGTTTTCAAAAGACTGATCTATTAGATTAAAAACGACAATAGTGTGAATTCTTTCACGACAACCTCTTCCTCGGTTTACTGAAGGTTGGTTTGGTTTAGTGACTGAAGAATCACTATTCGTCGTATTTCATCATAATAGATAATCCGATGTATGCAATTCTATCAAAATGTTGTTATCTTCCCAACCTACTGTTATTATCAACGAATAGATGGCATTATCATGTGAATCTGAGCTATTAGTTGAGACGAATTATGACTCGTGGAGCCAACGCGTCATTACGATTTTGGAAGCACAAGGTCTGTGTGACCACATACAAATAACCATGAATTATCCAAATGTCGGACTCACCAAAGATCTAGCATTTGACCATTTTAAGTGGGAGCAAGATGACAAGAAAGCAAAGGAGTTGATACTGTCGGAAATGTCAGAAGATTTCTATGTCCGCTATAAGGATGATCCGACGACAAATGACATCTGGGATGCCCTCTTTCTGAAATATGGAATTGGCATGGCAGTTACACTGCACCCACTTATACCAACATTAAAAACCTGTCTGAATAACAACAGTAAGAGTATACTTGAAAAAGTATACGACCTCCTTCGCCTATTCAAGCCATTGGAAGATGATAGTCAGATGGCTGAATGGGATAAAATTCAGGCCATAATAGGGATCCTCCCGAAGTCTTGGAGAGCAACCAAGGCTATATTGACTGTCAGCAGTTCCATACTTGATATTGCATCCTTCCTGAAAATAGTCGAGATGGAACAGGCTCGATAAAAATCGGTAACGAAGAAACCGAAATCCACAGGACAAGCTGGCCGCAAAAAAAGGTAATTCAGGAACAAAAGAAAGAAACAACAGGTAGTCGACGGTAAAATGTTGACTTCACCTAAACAAGGCAGTCCCAGATTAAAATCTGAGATAGTTTGCGGGAACTCCAGCCCACGCCGAATAAGCGATGGTGCAGGTTCCAGCAGATCGCATCCTGAGAAGTTATGCGAATTTGGTTATGTAGAGGAAGCTTTAGTTTCCTCAACTGTCATGTTAACTGACTCAAATCCGTCTTGGATTCTTAATCCAGGTGCAACGGACCACATAGCCAACGATCGAGAACTATTTTCCAAATTTAGACGATTGCCGAAAGATTCTAAAAGGATATACATTGGCGACAACTCACAGGTTAAAGTCATTGGGGTAGGGACTTGCAAATTGCCGATGGGCAATGCCAAATTCTTACTTCTAGATAGTGTCGGATTTTCGCTCCTAGAATCCGTAGGAACGTTGTTTCTGTTTCTGCTCTTATGGATAAAAACTTTATTTTGTCATTTGAGAGATCCTTTTTTCGTATAAATAAAGGGGATACTTTATTTGGATATGCCTTTTCTTATAATGGTTTGTTTATCATGGATCTACATGGCAATGTAAATTCATATCGTTTGTATGCAATGTATTCCAAAGAAGCAGAAACTGACACAACCGGATGGCATTCGGGGCTTGGACATATAGGCTATGACAGAGTTCAGTCGTTGGCTCGACGAGGGCTTCTCCCCGGAACAAACAATGTGGTCAAACACACATGTCACTGTCTGGCTGGAAAGTCCACCCGCAAGCCATTCGGTGAAGCAAAACCAGCAGAATTTCCATTGCAGATAATCCATTCAGATGTCTGTGGACCAATGAACGTAACTACTAGGAATGGAAAGCGATACTTCGTAACTTTCATTGATGACTACACCCGATTTGGGTTTACTCATTTGATTACTCGCAAATCTGAAGCTATAGATTGCTTTAAAAGCCTTCTGAAGCTCGTGGAGAATCAACAGGAGCGGAAGGTGAAAATCCTTCGCACCGATAGAGGTGGAGAATATCTCTCTAATGAGTTTGATAATTTATGCAAAGAAAGTGGGATCGCCCGTCAAACGACGATCCCTAACACACCACAGCAGAATGGTGTGGCTGAACGTCGTAATCAGACTCTCCTAGACATGGTGAGAACCATGATGTCACAAGCACAATTACCAATTTATTATTGAAGAGACGCATTGCTTGCTGCCACTCATGTAGTAAACCTTGTCCCATCAAAAGCAGTTAGCACAACACCGTATGAGCTCTGGACTGGTAGAGACTTAAATCTTACCAGGCTGCGACCTTGGGGGTGCGCAGCTTACACACATACAACTGACAGCCGATTTGGCATGTTAGGCCCTAGAGGACGTAAGAGAATCTTTATAAGATACTATGAGAACTCAAAAGGTTATTTATTTGTGTCAACTCAAGAAAACGGTAGTGTGTACGAACATGAATCCATAGACGTCACTTTTCATGAGGACGAATTTCCATCGCTTCAAGAGATAAAAACAGATGAAGTTCTGACCGAACTAGAACATGGTGATGATGATTCTCAGGTCCCACTTTATTCGAGTGGGAGATTTGGCACAGCAACAAGTGATTCGGTTAATGAGGAAGATATCCCCATTATAAACCCAGTGGGAGGGCTCACTCCCCCCTAAACACAAATCACTGTTGCTGGGAATGCGAATCAAGTAGAACCTGACATTCATAACACACAACCACCATCAATTCCCATTATTTCTAGTGGGAGTGGGATGATAGCTCCAGTTCCAGATCCTAGCGATAAAAGAACTAATCTCGGAAGTGAAATTCTGAGACGAAGGGGTCGTCTTAAGAAAGTTGTTGCTCAAAGTTCTAGTAACGCCAACATTCCTAGTGGGAGTAGTGCCCCGATAAGAAGAATTATTCCAAGTGGGAGTATAGGTCTAACTCAAAATGGGATAGGTGAGCCTAGACGCAGTCAAAGGCAACAAACTTCCCCTAAAATGTATCCCATTGAGAGAGGCGAAATATTCACTCTCACATCTGTTGATGAACCAATAACGGTTAAACAAGCGATGGAAGGACCTCAAGCAAAGGAATGGAGAAAAGCAATAGAAGATGAAATCGCCTCAATGAAAGTTAATTCGGTTTGGTCATAAGTTGATTTGCCTGCGAACCGCAGAGCAATAGAAGCTAAGTGGGTTTTGAAACTCAAACTCACTGCTAATGGAGAAGTCGAGTGATACAAAGCTCGACTAGTTGCAAAAGGATATACCCAAATCCACGGAGTGGACTTTGATGAAACATACTCACCAACTGTGCGTTACACCACAGTAAGGGCGATCCTTGCCCTAGTTGCTAGTCTTGATCTAGAGCTACATCAAATGGATATTAAGACCGCATTCCTCCATGGAAACCTGGAGGAAGAGATCTATATGGAGCAGCCATAGGGTTTTATTACTCCTGGCAAAGAACGTAAAGTTTGCAAACTCCAAAGATCTCTATACGGCCTTAAACAATCGTCTCGGCAATGGTATCGTAGATTCCACGAGGAAATCGTCGGATACGTATTCGTGAATCTTCATGAGGATCCCTGCGTATACACCAAGACCTCCGGGTCTAAGTATATCATCATAACACTATACGTGGATGACATACTTATTGCTGCGAACGACGTGAGTTTTATGAATAAATCAAAGTCCTTGTTAGCATCAGCATTCGAGATGAAAGACATGGGAGAGGCTACATACATCTTAGGAATCAAAATCGCCCGAGATCGTGCCACCCGGAAAATATGTCTATCTTAGGAATCATATATCAACAAATTGTTGAAAAGATTCAGAATGCTGGATGCTAAACCGGTGGATACGCCGGTTGTGTTTGGGTGCGCACTATCGAAGCGTGATGGCCCGAAAAACCAGCATGAACAGATGAAGAATGCAAAGTACCTGAACATGGTAGGGAGTCTAAGGTACGCCATGCTCTGTACTCGGCCAGACATCTATTACGCTGTGGGCCTAATAGCAAGATTCCAATCAGATCCTAGTTATCAACATCTAAAGGCTGTAAAACGAATTATCAGATATCTAAAAGGTACTGCCGACTACGTTCTGTGCTATGAGGGCGATCGGCTCGAATTGACCGGTTATAGTGACGCCGACCACGGTGGCGATCCGGATGATCATAAGTCCACCATAGGAGGAGTTTTCCTCCTTGCTAATGCTGCCATATCATGGGTTAGCAAGAAGCAATCTTGTGTCGCGCTTTCCATTATGGAATCGGAATTCGTTGCCCTCTCCAAAAACGCACAATAAGCGGTCTGGCTGGAAAGGCTTCTTACTGCATTAATTAGCACCGACAAGAAGAGTAAACGTGTGAAGGTATACTCCGACAGTCAGGCGACCATTGCGGCAGTTAAGAATCCAAAGTACCATAGTAGGACAAAGCACAGTATTGTGAAATACAATTATGTTAAATATGTTCTGGAAGACGACATAATCACTTTAGAATACTTGCATACAGACAATATGGTCGCAGACCCTTTAACTAAGCCGTTACGTAGGGAGATTTTTGAATAGCACGTACAACTGCTTGGATTACGTAGGGCTTAAACTGTGTGGCTTGTAAAGGTGATAACATATTGACATTTGAAATTATGTTTCAATTTGAATAAAGGAATTGTAATTTGAGTTTATGATTTATCGACGTCATAATGATTAACAACATCGGATTTTACGGTCTATAAACTAAGTCGTAGGAAGAAGTAAAATTCTTCCACCAAAATTATGTCGAATGTGAACCTTGCCTCGTCACACAGGCACGGTCATCTTGTAAGGAGAGAGAAACCTCTACCATAACAAGATTGGCTAAGAATCAGAGGGGTAAACCTGATTAAGCAAAATGATAACATTGTCACGCTTAACAGCATGACTTAATCTTCGTTTTGTAAATCTCCGAGTTGGATTTTGTCCATCACTGTAAATCACATTCAAGGCCAAATGAGAGATTCTGCGATAGCATTATTGACATATCCCATCCCTGGCTTTACCAAGTGAGTTATCGTCGCGTGCTTCATACTGCGCGTGCCACGTTCGACCAAGTGGTCATGCTCGGTTGTGCTAGATAGAATCCTTATGATTCAAAGGGCGCATACTTCTTCACCTTGAGAGTGTGATTGATCCCGGATGACTTATGAAGAGGCATAAAAAGTATCCTCACGGACTCAGAACTTATACCTAAGGTCTGGCTCAATGCTCGCTTCCCGGCGTACGAGCGTAGTGCCAAAGAAAACAACCAAGTAACCACGTCTTGGAAACCGGTTGAGTCAGACTAAGGGTATAAGCGATGGGGATGGTCAAGTTCACCTTTAATTCACCGACTCTCGTGTTCACTAGGTGGCCGCCAACCGGATATCAGTTGAAGGTTTTGAACACTTGTACGGATGCCCTGGAGAAGTATTCCTTTGTGGAAACTGGGCAATTGGAGAATTAACAGTTGACCAAGGATACAATGTGATACATAGTTTTATTTCAAACAGGTTTGGTTCATGAAAGGGAATCAACGTTCTGTGGGCGCTACAATACTCCTAACAGATGAGTAGCACGATGCCCGTCGTATCCGTCGGTCGCAAGGCAAGCCTCGTATGAAATATTCGGAGACGGAGACGAAGACTGAAGACTGAGATGTTGATACTATTGCATAATCGTATAGATTAACGAGGACCCTCCCATTCCGGCGAGTGGGAGCTGTTAGCATATGGTGACATGGCGCCGTAATAAGAGCCCGTTAATTAAGGGAATTACCTAAGTTAATTAGGTAATTATCAATCTGGGCTAATTGGGCCAAATCAAATTAGTAATTGACAATGGAGGCCCAAAATGGGCCTCCCCCCTTATTATGCATGGTTCGGCCGAAACCTTAGTACCACATTGGTTGGAGCTGCCTTTTGGTAACTCCACCCAATACTATATATAGGGGTGAAAACTTGTCACCCTAGTCTAATATTTCGGCACCATCACATCAAGTCTGAGGTTCCATCTCCGTTGAAGAATCGATCAGAGGTCTTGTTGTGGAGGTACATCGCGTGAGACTTCTTCTAACGAAGAACTTGCACGTGGTTCCGACCGGAGGATCAGAACTCCCTGCACATCGTTCTTGGGCAGGAAAGCTAAAAGGTATGTGTACTAATTCCGCTGCGTAGATTAGATTTCTTGCGAGTACACGTTTAGCATTCCGTAGTATTACATCCCCATAATCCAACATATATATATGTTTCAATATTGACCGAAATATATATATATTTAATATTGGAAATTATTTTATATAGTTAAAGTTACTTGGTGGCTAAGTTAAATATTTTTAATGGACTTCTAATCCCTACTTCTGCCACAAGTAAACATTTCGGCCCAAACTTTTTGGTTTTAATTATTGGGCCGGTCCAATATGTCAAACCTGGACGAATTGAACCGAACCGGGTTTTCTCAATCGGTTCGACCTAATCGGGTCGAGTCGGACCGGGGTAACTATGGATCTAATCGAACTGGTTTTGTGTGTTGAACCAAATCGAACCCTATTTTATTGGACCGGTTTGGACCGAACCAAATTTTGAAATAAAAACCGGACCGAACCGGATTTTATACCGGACCGGACCTGAACCAGAATTTCTGGACCGAACAGAACAGGATCGAACCAAACCAAACCAAACCAAAATTGACTGAACCGAACTGAACTTTCAAAACCGAATTCAATTCAATTAAAATAGGGATGTCAAGTTTTAAAATCCAAAAGTTTTGAACCTTAAAATGCCATACACAGTGTTCAAGGGTTGATAACCTCTATGCATTGTTTGGATTATGGGGATGGATCTCGGAGATACATGTTTTAGGGCTGGATTAATTAGTGGGCTGAATTGCAATTGTTTATTATTCAATATATATTTATGCATGATTAGAACTGTCGTCTTGACTGAGTCAAGCTAGTTGGATAATGAATGTTGGGGGCGGAGCCCTGGTTAAATATATGGTATGCGCACTAGGATAGACATGTTGTGATGGTTGGAAATGCCTAGGATTCATGTCTAGAATGTTGCGTAATTGAATATAAGCATGAATTACAAATCAGCCCCTAATGTTTAAAATTATTTTAAAATTGAAAACCAATCGCCATATATGTATGATTGATGTGGAAGTTTCAAGTTTGACACGTATGCTAGAATGTTGAGGATGTAGCCACATTTGATAATTTACTTGGAAGTAGAATTATATATGCAAGCTTGAGTTCCTCGGAACATTAGATGCATGACGCGTAAGCATGAGTGTGGTTTGTGTGATGAAAGTTATTGGCGTATGATAATTTTCATGGATGCTAGAATTATATATGCATGAGTGAATTCATCGGAATAGTTTTCCAAAATAAAAAGGGCATCGGGAAAGCAAAGATCGGGTATGCTTGTTTTAAAATCCCCGTTCCGATAATTTGCGATTAAAACCGTTTTAAAAGACTGATATATTGGATTGAAGACGACAGTAATGTGAACTCTTTCACAACCATCTTCCATTGATTTACTTTTGGTTGGTTGGTTTACATGACTGAGGAATCGTTATTTGTTTGTTTTATCTTCATAGATAACTGATGTATGCAATTCTTTCTCAAAATGTTACTATCTCCCTGATTTTTGCATAATCGTCGATGTGTTAGTATGAATTGGTTGAATTAGTGCGATTCGATATTCCTCGCAATCTTGATGGTATGAATCATGATGAACAAAAAGAGTACTTGTTGAACTCTCTACTACAATTCTGAAAAGTGGAGAGGACAACTACGAATGAATATAGTAGTCTGTATGATTTTGATAATAAGAGACAAATGTAATAATTCTTTTCAGCAAGCATGGGAGAATGTTCTTTGTTGATATGAACGCATATGTGGTAATACATTCAACTTTGGTAAAAGGGGGGTTGAAGAAGACTTCAATTGTAACCAGGCAATGTTGCAGCTTAGTATCCCTTTGCATCCGCCTCGATGGAAGAAAGGATGCAAAAGCTAAACGTTTCGGTTAAACGGGATGGTCTTCTCTCTTTTCATGGATGTTGGCGTAAAACCAACATCGGATCTTTAGAATGAAAGGTAAACATGGAAAAGATGTATATGGTTGTCTGATATTGACAGGACTCAATAACCTTGAGCCTAATAAAGTACAGTAACCACAGCAGTAAAAGGGAAACCTTCTCTGCTCACCATATTGGGTTCGAAAGAAGTCAACCATGATCCGCATATCATAGAGAGAACTGGACCATAAAGGTCTTATACGATAATCCGGTGGGTTAAACCATGTTGATTAAGTGCGTCTCAAGTATGCCTCATAGGTCATGTGTATGAAGCGGTAAAAATGTTTTATACAGACACAGATCAGTTGACGTGATTCACTCGTGAATTTACTCAGATGTGATGTTCAACATGACTTAATGTTCTCGACTATCTATGCATCAATCATTGATAAAATACGCGAACTTCATATCAAGAACCCTACCATTGTCATTTATCTTTCGAGTTACTAAAATTTTATTGAATAAAGTAGTTTCCGTTAGATTAGAAATGTGATCTACTTGTCAAAATTAATCGACCCGGTTAAACAGGATCGATCCGAAACGAAATTTCGGCCAGGTAAAAGTGGTCGAATAAAACGAAATGATTCAGGTACTCCGTCATCTCAGTCGGGACAAGTGAACTGAACATACACATCAATTGCGTAGCTAGATCGAAAGATTTAGTATTTCTTAATTGTTAGTACACCATTGAATGAACTAATCAGTAATGATGATCATGTGAAAAACCGATTGGATTAAATTAAATTAAATTCGGAAATGAAACGATTTAACCAAGGGTTAAAACTTCGGTAATTAACACCGTGCGCAGGTAGACCTTGAAAGACGGAACACATCGTTTCAAAATACGAGTTTAATAATGAAGTGTATTGAATGATTAAGTGCTGAATTTTCGTTTGCATCCATTCGGAAACAACTTATTGATAAAGTTTACATCGGAAAGAGGTACGCTTCATAAGCTACCACGACCTTGTAAAAGTATCAGCTGTCGCATAGGGTGAAAACCCAAGATGCTCAGTTCGGAGATGGGATGAAATCCCTGAGATAAGTTTGCAAACGAAGAAGGATGAAGTCAGTTAAACAATTTTCCTTCCAAACGCCTTGAACGATAAGTCAGGCTAGGCACAATGTTAGAGTCAATATATCAGGCGTTCCCTATGGGATGAAGAAGATGACTCACATGTATGTAAACTGTGTTCCAATAAAATCGTTAAGACACGTCACCATAAAAGATAAGGAATGATAATGAGTTAAATCATACCATCGTGCGACATTAAATTGCGTACTAAACACGTATTTAGGACAAGAGTACGTTACCTACTCTTAGAAAATACATGTTTAAAGCTTTTGAAAATGGTGCCGTGTTCGAACATGAGACATTACATCACTTGAGGACGAATTTCCTGATGGATTGGACGTTATACTACGGAATGCTAAATGTGTACTTGTAAGTAATCTAATTACGCAGCGGAATAATGTACACATACCTCAATAGCTTTCCTGCCCAAGAACGTTGTGGAGGGAGTTCTGATCCTCCGGTCGGAACCCGTACAAGTTCTTCGTGATAAGAAGTTCTACGCGGTATAAGCTCCACAGCAAATCCTCTGATCGATTCTTCAATGGGGACAAAACCTCGGACTGAATGCTCGGAAGCAATTTGGCACACCAATGGTGGTGTTAGGGGGCCGGCCGAAATATGCTTGTTGAGAGAAAAGGATTTCTCTCAAATCACAACTTAGGAGGAGTTGTGATCAAGGTGTGTTTTGGGAGTGACCCCAAGACCTCCGTATATAGTGGGAGGAGGAGAAAATCCTCCTCCCTACTATTAGGGTTTCGGCCGACTATGCTTGTGGGTGGGAGGCCCAATTTTGGGCCACCCATGTCACATGGGAATTGGGTCTGGCCCAATTAGCCCTAATGTGACATTTACCTAATTATCTTAGGTAACCACATATATTAACGGCTACCAGTTACAGCCACGTCACCATATGCTAACAGCTCCCACTCGTCGGAATGGGAGGGTGCCTGTTAATGTATTGTCATCCAATAGCATCAACATTTTAGTCTTCAGTTATTGTCTCCGTCTCCGAATAGTTCATACGAGGTTTGCCGTGCGACCGGCGGATACAACGAGCATCGTGCTACTCATCTGTTAGGAGTAATGTAGCACTCGCAAAACGTTGATTCCCTGTCGTAAATCAATCCTGTCAAAAATAAAATATGTACCGTATTGTATCCTTGGCCAACTGATAATTCTCCAATTGCCTAGTTTTCCACATAGGAATACTTCTCCAGGGCATCCGTACAAGTGTTCACAACCTTCAACTAATATCCGTTGGTGGCCACCTAGTGAACACAAGAGTCGGTGAATTATAGATGAACATGACCATCCCCATCGCTTATACCCTTGGTCTAACTCAACCGGTTTCCAAAGACGTGGTCACTTGGCCGTTTTCTTTGGCTCTACGCTGGTACGCCGGGAAGCGAACATTGAGCTAGACTTTAGGTATGAGTTTTGAGTCTGAGAGAATAGTTTGGGTGCCTCTTCATAAGACACCCGGGATCAATCACACGCTCTAGGTGAAGAGTAGGCGCCCTTTGAATCACAAGGATTCTAGCTAGCATAACCGAGCATGACCCCGTGGTCGAACATGGCACGCGCAGTATGAAGCACGCGTCGATAGCACACCTGGACAAGCCAGGGGTGGGATATGTCAATCATGCTATCACAAAGTCCAACACGGCGATTTATAAAACGAAGATTAAGTCAAGCTATAAGCGTGACCAAGTTATCGTTTTGTTTAACCATGTTTATCCCCCTTGTTCTTAGCCAATCTTGTTGTAGTAGAGGTTCCCTGTTGCGTCCTGGATGAACTGGGTCGTGAGGATGCGTCTGTTCGTGTGGTTGTGCGGGTTTTTGGGCTGTAGCCCTTCGTCGGGAAGAGGTTTGGGCCACTGGCGAGTGTTCGGTTGACTCCCTAAAGGTCCGTGTCTCAGTGTAGTTGTGTCTCAGGAGGCGGTGATCTGTGCACAAATCCGGATGTCTGGGCGACGATTCCTGCACAAAGGACCAGTGCTAGCACGGAGAGGGGGGTGGTGCTAGCGGAGCCCTCTCCGAAGCTTAAGTCACTATAGGGGTAAAAGAGTAATTTCTAGAGAGAGAATATTTCTAGAGAGAAGTCAGAGCTCAAAATACCAAAGTTGGGCAAATGAGAGGATGTGTGAAAATGGGTGGCCAAGGCCTCCTATTTATAGGCTTCCTTGGGACCGGACCCGGTTTTAAAGCGGTTTGATGACGGTTCAAAAGCATGCGGTAACCGTCATCCATATTGGTAATGCACGAACTTGACTTCTCTACACGTAACGGTAATCGCGGGAACGGTAATCGCACAATACCCGCAATGCAATCCGGACCTCCGGATTGCATTGCAACCCGGACCTCCGGATTGCTTCGCGCAATCCGGAGGTCCGGTCCGGACGCGCGTAAATGCGTTTCCGGACCGTTTTGACCCTTTGGGAGATGTTTTCAAACCGAGATGTAATTTTGACGTGTTTACGAGGCCCGAAGTGTAAATACGAACCCGAATTGGACATATATCCATCACTTGCCCCCGAGTCAAGCAACGGTTTAGAACCTTTCTTGACTCTATTTTTAAGTTAGGATACGTGTCCAATTTGAGTTTGACGCTAACCTTTCGGTTTTGATCGTTGGTCGGATGTAGACATCTTGATTTCGTCTGTCCTTTGATTTTCCGACCGAATGACTTTATTTCCTGTCATCATGGTTAGTGCAATAGGGAATGCGCATACGTAGCGTGCAAGTATGGTTATCGTTGGAGACATAAGCAATTAGTAATACATCATGCGAACATGCCTTTATTAACATGTATGCACAAGTAATGGTCATGGCAAGATTGTAATTACGCAATGCAAGAGATATAAACCGTATGCTTTTAAAACGAATTAGCGATTATCAAATCACGAATCATGCGATATGGAAAAATGCGCGTAGAATGACGGGTTTGATACATGCAATATCAAAATAATCAGGTACGTAGGAGTAGATATTTAGAAGAGAGGGTGGAGTATACCATAAGTGTTTAGGCGCGAGTGTAGATAAGTTAATCCTTTAATCCTTATCAACAAAGCATATTTTGGGATATGTAATTACACACATCCCCAACTATCCTTCCAGCACCTTTGGAAATTCATCATTCCTTCTTCTTTGCAAGTAATTCCTTCTTCATTTCCCGATATTGTTTGTGTGTTCATAGTTTCTTCGCCGTCGTAGAGCTTAGGCATATCCCGAAGGTTTCGTGTTTGATCCTTAACTTGTTTTCAGCAATTGACACCACCATTCGACTCAGATTGTCACGAGGATTCCAACGCCGCTTTCGGAATCGCCAGGAGACGCCGGACGCGCCCTCACGCGCCGCCGCGTGAGATTCGACCTTGCCGGCGCGTGTAACCCACGCGCCGCCTTCCCGGGCTCTGTTCGTCGCGGTCCTTACCTTTCCGAAATCGTCTCGACGAAGGGAGTCCATTGTGATACTTTTCATCACGTTTTGAGGTAATTTGGAAACTCGATTTTACAGGACAGCTTCGACTTGATTTCGAATGTCGCCGTATTGTTGTTCGTTTGAGCTATTTGTCGTTGTGGTCGTATGTGACTGTTTGTTGACGCTTGTATGTCGAATAATTGCTGATTGGTTGCCGTTATTATCGCCGTTGGTCCATGACCTAGACGATTTTTCATTTCCGTGGATAGTTGAGGTAGAATTCCTCGTTTGGACATAGTGCCCCCGTGTCTTTGTGTAGAGGCTTTTGGTCGGTATACGTAGTTTTTTTCCTTTGGTGGGTTTTTTGATTGACGGGGATTGCCAAATGACTTTAGGAGTAATTGTTTGTCGTTTTAACGCCTTAGAGAAATATTTTCCCTAAGTGTTGCCGCGTTCGATCCTTGCGGTTCGTCGCGCTAATCCTGTCGTTTGCATGATAGCCTCTTAAGATGTTAATCCCCTTTATCGCATGTACCCACTTTGCTATGCGCATGGACTTTGGCTATGTGCGTTGACTTTTGCTACGCGCGTTGACTCTTGCTATGCGCGTTAACCTTTGCTATGCGCGTTGACTTTTGCTATGCGCGTTGACTTTTGCTATGCGCATTGACTTTCGCTATGCGCGTTGACTCCTGCTTGATTTTTGCAGATTGTGGAGCCGTGGTAACCTCTTGTGGAGCTTCCTTCCTTTTGACCAAGTTGTTGCAATGAGTAAGTCTATCCCTCCTCTATCACAGACTCCCTTTAATTCTGATATAGAGGACGACTTGGAAGTAGATCCGGCTTTGCCAGTAGATAGTGTTTTAGACACCGACGAGGGTGTAGCTGCTGGTCCTTTTGTTGGGGCGTCTCTTGCTGGCGAGACTGAGGTGTTGGTTAGGTATTATACTAACCGCTTGGATAGATCCCTGCTCACCTTGTATGCGAGTGCTTCCGGACTCGACGCTTGTACCGAGGCTTTTTACCCCTTTGAGATACTCCCTGATAGCAGTTTAGGAGATGCTACTCCTCCGCCTGTAGATTTATCTGTTGTATACACATCTCATGTTAGGGAAGGTCTGCGGTTTCCCTACTGCTCTCACTTGATTGAGCTCTGTAACGGTTACGGGATTTCTCCTTTAGATCTTGCGCCTAACGGGATTCGAGTATGGACTTGTTTTAGAGTGTTGCTTCACAAGCAATCTTGGCGTTACTCTCGCACCCTCTTTCGCTGCTTCTACCAGCTTAAGAGTCCAGACTCTGCAGGATTGTGCAGTGTAAAGGTTCGTTGGCCGAATTTGCAAAGCGATGGTTTTAAGGAGCTCGGTCTTGGAGAAGCCAAGTGGGATTCTAATTACCGATTAGTCGCTGCAGTGGATCGGTCTGCTGATCATTGGAGACATCATTACTTTTTTGTTCATGATGCGGGAACGACTTGGGATGTCGAGTATGTTCGGAAGTCTGATCCCGCGCCAGCCTTTCGGGAACTTTCTTTGTCGGATAGGGAGGTGATAAAGAAGATATACCACTGTCAACAGTCGCGCGACTTTACTTGCTCGCTACGTGCATCCGATCAGGAATTAGTTGATGCTGGGATTCATGTGCTCCCTTCTGCAGCTTCGGTATGTTAATCATTTTTATAACCTTTTACCGTGTTGCACTGTAGGTTGGTTTGACGGAAAAAGCTCGTCTTTGCAGACGGCGGCCGCTCGCAAGATTGCTTCTAGCGGAAGAATTGCTCCCCCTCTTGCTTCTGGAGCATCGGCAGCTTCTGGACGTGGAAAGGGTAGATGGTTTTAAAAGAACAATCTTCCTTATGTACTCTCTTGGTTGGGTTGTAACTTTGCATGTTACTTGCAGGTCGCGCGACGCTTGTTACTGATTGCGTTGTTGCCGTTCCTGACTCTTCCAAACGGTCCACCACTGGGGCGCGTTCTTCGAGCAGTTCGAAGCGTCCGAAGACTACTGTGACCGTCCCTACTCCTTCCTGTCATAAAGGGAAGGAAGTTGACGGTTGCGAGGATGTGTTGTCTGCCCCCCGCTCGAAGAAGCGGTCCGAGGTGGAACGTTCTCTTCCTTCTGGTATAAGCTGAACACTTGATTATGTGCTTTTGTGCACTTTGTTTTTGGCTTTTGCATAACTCTGTTTGGTTTACATGTAGGGATCCCACCACTTGGGCGTGGGGATTTGCTTCGTCCTTTGGAAGGTGACATTTCTGATGGTAAGTGGATGCCATATGTGGCAGGAGATCTTACTTTTCCCAAGAGCTCCCAGCTGAGCATGCCTGAAGTTGGCGTACGCGTTCTTCATCGATCTATTCCTCCTGGTGATCGAGTTGTTCGGCCCTCGAGTGACGAGGAAGCGCGCACTTTTTTTGAGAGACCGCTATCTGGATTCACTCCAGTGAGTATCTTTTTTCACTTTGCTATGTTCATTGTTTCCGAACATGTATGCTTATTGTCTCCTTGTTTTCAGGTTGTTTCTAATATGGTGCACATGGCCTCCTTCATGTTGAAGCTTGTCCAGGAGAGGCGTGCCATTGCTGACAAAGCTGCCGCTTTGTCCAAGGAGCTTGAGGAAGCTAAAGACGAAGTGCGCCGTCTTTCGTTGAAGAATACGGATTTTGATGCTCGTTATGAATCTGATCATGCCAGACTTGTTCAGCTTGAATCTGAGAATGCTGCCATTGAGAAGGCAATTTCTGATAACGCGGGCAAGCACAAGGTTGCCTGTCGGAAAGTGCGCGAGGAAGAAATGAAGGCTGGCATTGAAGAGGTACTTAGCAAGTTCCCTTCTACTCCTGGATTTGACAGTGCGGTTACTGCTGCTGCCACGGCGAATGCCGCTCCTATGCTCAGCGAGTTTGCTGAGGACTTTATTCGTAGAGTGAGCATTCTTGTTCCTGGCTTTACTTTTGACAAGTTAGGGCCGTACGCGGAGTCTGCTGTTGGGCAAGTTGCCGAGTTTCGTCGCTTAGATACTGCAACATCTCAGTTTGCATTTTTGTTTGGAGAAGACGGTGGTGGCACTAATGTGCAACTTCTGCCTGTTCCGCCCAGCCCTGTCCGGGATGATGGAATCCTTTGATTTGTGCCATCTTTTTGATATGTTGAACTCGTTATGAGTTCGCTTGCCCCCCGGCTTCTATGTTTAGAAACTTGTTGGAGTTGTTCTTTGATTGTTGCTTGTGACTTGTTCGCTTTGAACTACGTCGTTTGAACCTGCTTTATACATAGCAGTTTGCATGATAACTTGTTAGTAATATTTCATACCGTTATCGCTTATTGTGTTTACTGAACGTGGATGACTAGTAGTGTAAACGTAGTCCCCGTAATCGTGACTGATAGCCACTTTTGATTCAAGATTGTTTGTACGATACGTTACGCATGTTGTACGTCTTCCTGCATAGCTTGTCGCTGTATCTGTCGAAACCTGTCAAGTGATTCGCGTATAGCGACTTAACAAGTAGGATGTTTGAAATGTGTTATCTTAGCTTGAGCAAGATACTAGTTTATACTGTCTCTTAGTTCCACTCTAAGGCGACGTTGTACAAGACTCCACTTGTAAATTTTATGAGTTTTAAACAGGGTGCGCACCTACCAGCGTGTATCAACCCGCGTTGGGGAAGCATACGTAAAAACCTTTTTGGGTTTTGAAAGAGTGTTTTGTGAATCCTAAAAAGCTTGTTTGATAAAATGTTTGAAAAGGTGTTAGATATAAAATATTTGATAAAGTATTTGGCAAAATATTTGGTAAAAATATTTGTGATACATGATTCCTGCGTCCAGGGACCATGTAACACTTTTGAGAGTATGAATTGTGATGCATGTTTTCTGCGTCCAGGAACCATGCAACACGGTTTTGAAAATCTGTAGTATGGAAATGTCATCTAGCAAGAGGACTTCTGCCGTATAGAGTGAACCCTAACCAGGAATTCGTAATATGGGATTGTTATCTAATAAGAGGACATTCGCCATGAAGAGTGAACCCTTACCAGGAATTCGTAATATGGGATTGTCATCTAAACAGAGGACATTCGCCATGAAGAGTGAACCCTTACCAGGAATTCGTAATATGGGATTGTCATCTAACCAGAGGACATTCGCCGTGAAGAGTGAACCCTTACCAGGAATTCTTAATATGGGATTGTCATCTAACCAGAGGACATTCGCCGTGAAGAGTGAACCCTTACCAGGAATTCGTAATATGGGAGTGTCATCTAACCAGAGGACATTCGCCATGATGAGTGAACCCTAAACAGGAATTCGAGCTTGTTGTGGCGTGGTATCGTTGTCTATCAAGAGAACCTCTGCCACTTATGGGGTGATCAGTCTCGTTATTGTATTTGCCCATCCTGTTCTGAATCCAGGGAATGGCTATGAACATGAGGATTTGCCTCTAAAAAGAGATGTCACAGCATGTCATTTTCTAGAAGTACACATGGGGTTTGTCTTTTCAAAGAGGATACCTCAACATGTCATCTTTGGTAGTAGGTCTTGGTGTTAATCCAAGATATTGCTTGTAGACGACGGTTCTTGAATAGTTGTCACCTTGAGTAGAGAATTGTTATAAGTTCCTTTTTTGTAGATAATCCGCAAATTGTCCTTGCGTCATATAAGTTGGCTGTGAACATAGCGCAATGGTTTTGTGTTGCCGGCACCTTCTTGAGATAGATGCCAATTTATGAATGGAGAAATAAACTCCTTGTTGGTGTAGGTATGCAAATATCGTCCATTATGTGTCTGCTGTCTTTGAAAATGTCTTGGGCTTAACTCCAAGTTTTTGATTCTATGATGATATCTTTTGATGTGGTCATCAATATGAGTGAATTGTTGTTGATGATAAGCGTTGTCATAACGCGTAATAGATTTTGCTTGCGCATGGCATAATATCTTGGATTATTGATGTGACTAATAAGCGCGTAGTTTAGTTGCTTCGCTTTTAATCCAAAAATAGCGTGCAAGAGATAGATGTGTACCTACAAATGTAGATTGACTTTATTAGAAACTTGCGCGTGTTTACATTGATTATACTAGTAACACTAGGAATGCGCAAAGTAATCTGAAAGATAGTTGTTCCTCCCGTTTCATTATTGCTGGTTTGATGACGACGTCGCGGAGTCGGTTGCAACAAATCGCCTTAATGCACCTAGCTCGATGCATTCTTCAATCTCCCACCTTAATGGTAGACACATGTTTGTGTTGTGCCCCCATGTTTTATGGTACTTGCACCATTCTCTGATGTTGTTGCCCAAGAAAGCTGTCTTCGGAACAAGTGGACTTGGGAGCTTGTTTTCAAGTAGGTTGACGTAAATGTCTTCAGCAACCGTGTTTAGCGGTGTGAAGATGTTGTTGATATCGATGCTTGCGTCTTCCTGTTTGTTCATTTTCGCTCGAACTTCTTTGTCCCAACTGAGGGGTGTACCCCACCTCAGTTCTTGTTCGCATAAGACTGCTCTCTCAAGCTTATCTTTTAGATCTGCCATGGTTTTTGTTGTTCGCCATCCATGAGTTCGTCCGAAGAGAAGGAAAGATCTGGCGTTCATGTTTGCATAGAACACGCTTATCACTTCTTCTCTTGTTGCTTTCGCCGAGGAGGCGTTAGAAGCGAATCTGATGAAGTATTCCATGATTGGCTCGCCTTCTCCCTACTTGACGAGCCATATCTGGTGCCATGGCGAATATTGGATGCTTTCTTGTGGGTTCCAAACTGTAACAACTTGTTCCACCACTTGCTTCTTTCTTTCATCAACAACTTTCTGCCTCTTGAAGGAATTTATCATTGCCACATGGAATTGGTGCTTTGCTCTCAAGGCATTGACGTAACAACGTCTTGCGGTTATCTGGTCGCCTAGCACTTCCCCAATCCCATGTTCCGTAGGGAACTTCATCTTTTGGTGGACAGTGGAGGGCACGATCACATAGGGGTTGAGCGTTGTTCGTCCCAAGATTCCGTTGTAGGCCCCGAGAGATTCTTCAACGACGAAAGTGACGTTGACATGCAATGCTCTCCACCCCTGGCCAAGGATGACAGGAAGCGTGATTGTACCCAGGGGTTGTGTAGCTGCTCCGGCGAAGCTGACTAGCGAGAAGGTTCCTGGGGTCAAGTCTTTGACAGATCTTCCCAGTTGCTCTAGGACTTTGACATGTAGAATGTCAGCAGAGCTTCCACCATCGACAAGGATTCTTTTTACATCGTATCCGTCAATGTCCATGGTTATGACTAAAGCATCATCGTGAGGGTAAACGATATGCTTTAAGTCTTCCCTGGAGAATTGGATGACCGCATCTTCTTGCTCCGGTTGCTTGCGCTTTCCGTATTTCGGCAATGTTGCTGCTTGGGATGCATAAATGTCTCGAGCATTAGACACTTGTCCTCCTGCGGCAGGTCCTCCGTGTATGACGTTGATTACACCTCGCTTAGCTGGCGGAGGGTTGTTATTGACCTTCTCTTTTCCCTTGTTTCCTCTTTTTGATGACTCTGCTTGAGCCTTTCTCGGGGGGTTGTCGCCTTGATCGAAAAATTGCTTCAATTCGCCCATGAGGACGAAGTTGTTAATGCGGAAGCGTAGACTGACACAGCTGTCGGTCTCATGGCCGAAGACCTCGTGGTTTTCACACCACTTGTCCTTGTCTCTCCCCAGTGGGCCTTTCCTGAAATTGTTCGGCTCTTTCCACATATTTGCGTTCTTCATCTCTCTCAATATTACAGACAGCGGGGCATTCAAAGGAATGCAGTCGGCAAGATTTACTTCCTTTGGCTTCTGAAAATCTCCTTGAAAAGGTCTTTTCGGCTGAGGTTGCCAATGTCTTCCTTGTTGACCACTTGAGTGTGGTTTTGGTTGGTTCTGCTTTGGATTCTCTTTTGCCTTTGCCGCAGAGATTTTTGCCTTGTTCTGACTTCTGAACCTTTCGAGGTCCACGTACTCTTTTACTCTTGCGGCTAGCTCCTCCATGGTTTCGGCTGGGCGCTTCGCCATCTTTTCTGCTAGGGCATAGCCTCTTCGTCCGAGGTTTCGAATGAATGCTCGGACAATCTCTCCTTCCGTCAGGTTTCCCTGAATATCAGAGATATTCTGATTGAAACGGACGTAGTAGTCGGCGAGAGATTTTTCGTTTTGTTGTTGGACGTCGTCCAGAGCACCTGACCCCTTTAGCAATGTGCGCTCGCCCATGTATCGTTGAATGAATTTAGCCTTCAAATCTGCCCATGAAGTGATGCTTCCGCATGGCAGCGAGAAGAACCAGTGTGCTGCGGTCCCGGCAAGAGTTTGTGAAAACGTCATTGCGAAGTGATGTGGGTTCTTTGTTCTGCCTAGCAGGGAGGCCTCGTGCTTTTGCACGTGTTCCACTGGATCTCCTTTTCCGCGATAGAGATCTCCTCCAATCCGGTACAGTGCGTCTAGGACGCGACTGTTTACAAGGTGGTCTGCGAACGGATGTGACGCCCTTTCCTCAAGTGCGTGCATACCCTTCATTTTTTCTTCCTTCATCTTCTTCTCCACCATTTCTTCTAACATCTCGGCGGTAAACCCTTTTACAGGCTCAGCGTAACCTGTTGAAGGATTTTGCCGACCATTGTTGTGGTAGATGTCGGATTGATCTCTGCTTGTGGCCTGGAAGGGATCATCCCTCGTTGGGTGCTGTGGGTGGTAGAATGGGGGCTGCCTTTCATTCCTCCAATGACGGGCTCCTTGGGAAGGAGTGTATGACCGTGCAGCTTCATGTCTTGCGTGTTGGTTTCTGCCCTGGAAAGGATTGCCGTGGCGAGTAGTGTCTTGCGACACCTCTCTTGCTGGCGCGGCATGCTCTTGGTTATTTGGAGGTGGTTGAGCAGCATATCCCTGGTTTTTTAGAGACTCGCGGAATGCGAGTAACTCTTCCAACGCAGCCATCATCGCTGGAGTAACAGTGGGCATTGGGTTTGCTCTCGTTCTCTGTTCGCCTTGCGGCATTTCCGTCTGAGATTCCTCTTCATTCACCTCTGGCTCGAAACCAGGTGGAGGTGAGAGATGCTCGTTCCTTGGCTCTCCGTGCTGTGCGTCGGGCACATTGTCAGTTGGCAAAGATGAAGCTACGGTAGTAGCTCTTGGAATGTGGGAGGGTCCCGACTGACTTCCGGCTGGCATTTGGCCTCCTGTTCTTTTGTTTGCCGGGGACTTCTTGGGACGTCCGGGCCTTTTCCTTATGTTCCTTGTGTTCACCTCTTCGGGAGGTTTGCGATCACTCGTCATGATTTTGCGGTATGGTAGCTTCTTGTTCGAATCACGTAGACGGCGCCAATGTTGCGTCCTGGATGAACTGGGTCGTGAGGATGCGTCTGTTCGTGTGGTTGTGCGGGTTTTTGGGCTGTAACCCTTCGTCGGGAAGAGGTTTGGGCCACTGGTGAGTGTTCGGTTGACTCCCGTAAAGGTCTGTGTCTCAGTGTGGTTGTGTCTCAGGAGGCGGTGATCTGTGCACAAATCCGGATGTCTGGGCGACGATTCCTGCACAAAGGACCAGTGCTAGCACGGAGAGGGGGGGGGGGGGGGGGGGTTTTGCTAGCGGAGCCCTTGAGGAGTTTAAGTCACTATAGAGGTAAAAGAGTAATTTCTAGAGAGAGAATATTTCTAGAGAGAAGTCAGAGCTCAAAATACCAGAGTTGGGCAAATGAGAGGATGTGTGAAAATGGGTGGCCAAGGCCTCCTATTTATAGGCTTCCTTGGGACCGGACCCGGTTTTAAAGCGGTTTGATGACGGTTCAAAAGCAAGCGGTAACCGTCATCCATATTGGTAATGCGCGAACTTGACTTCTCTACACGTAACGGTAATCGCGGGAACGGTAATCGCACGATACCCGCAATGCAATCCGGACTTCGTCGAATTTGGGCAATTCGGCGAGGTCCGGATTGCGAGCAATCCGGAGGTCCGGTCCGGACGCGCGTAAATGCGTTTCCGGACCGTTTTGACCCTTTGGGAGATGTTTTCAAACCAAGATGTAATTTTGACGTGTTTACGAGGCCCGAAGTGTAAATACGAACCCGAATTGGACATATATCCATCATTCCCCTCTCCTACAAGATGACCGTGCCTGTGTGACGAGGCAAGGTTCACATCCGACATAATTTTGGTGGAAAAGTTTTACTTCTTCCTACGACTTAGTTTATTGACCATAAAATCCGATGTTATTTATCATTATGACGTCAATAGATCATATACTCAATTTGCAATTCTATTATTCAATCGAAATATTATTTCAAATGTCAAAATGCCATCACTCATACAAGCCACTTATTAAGCCCTACATAATCCAAGCAGTTTTACGTGCTTTTTGAAAATTTCTCTACGTAATGGCTTAGTTAATGGGTCTGCGACCATATTGTCCGTGGACAAGTATTCTAAAGAAATTATATTGTCTTCCACAATAGATTTGGCATAATTGTATTTCACATCAGTGTGTTTGGTCATACTATGGTACTTTGGATTCGTAACTGCCGTTATGGCAGCTTGACTGTCAGAGAATACCTTTACAGGCTTCCTCAATTCGTCAGTGCCCAACAATGCAGTAAGAAGCCTTTTCAGCCAGACCGCTCCTGTGTGTTTTGGAGAGAGCAACGAGTTCCGATTCTTTCGTAGCCAGCGCGACACATGATTGCTTCTTGCTCTTCCATGAAATGACGGCTTTTAGCAAGGAGGAATACACCTCCTGTGGTGGACTTACGGTCATCCTGATCGCCACCATGGTCGGCGTCACTGAAAAACGGTCAATTCTTTCTACCTGCCCTCATAACACATCACGTAGTCGGCAGTACCTGTATGACTCGTTTTATGGTCTTTAAAAGTTGATAGCTAGGGTCTGATTGGAATCTTGCTACTAGGCCTACAGCGTAACAGATGTCTGGACGAGTGCATAGCATGGCGTACATTAGACTTCCTACCATGCTTAGATACTCTGCATCTTTTCACGCTCCTGCTGGTTCTTCAGGCCATCACGTTTCGACAGCGTGCACCCGAACACCACCGGCGTATCAACGGGTTTGGCATCGAGCATTCTGAATCTTTTCAACAGTTTGTTGATATATGATTCTTGAGACAGACACAATCTCCGGGCGGCACGATCTCAGACATTTTTAATGCGTAAGATGTACGTGGCTTCTCCCAT
Organism: Clarkia xantiana subsp. parviflora; assembly: GCA_036873135.1. Classification (NCBI taxonomy): domain Eukaryota; kingdom Viridiplantae; phylum Streptophyta; class Magnoliopsida; order Myrtales; family Onagraceae; genus Clarkia; species Clarkia xantiana. The sequence goes on from JAPTYO010000004.1 coordinate 38,312,171, forward strand.
GTCTTTCATATCAAACGCTGACGATAACCAGGACTTTGATTCGTTCATGAAACTCACATCGTTTGCAGCAATGAGTATGTCATCTATGTATAAGGTTATGATGAGATACTTAGACCCGGAGGTCTTGGTGTAAATGCAGGGATCCTCGTGAAGGTTCACAAATCCGTTTCCGACGATTTCCTCGTGGAATCTGCGATACCGTTGCCGAGACAATTGTTTAAGACCGTAAATAGATCTTTGGAGTTTGCAAACTTTACGTTCTTTTCCAGGAGTAATAAAACCCTCTGGCTGCTCCATATAGATCTCTTCCTCCAGGTTTCCATGGAGAAATGCGGTCTTTAACATCCATTTGATGCAGGCTCGTGATCGAGGCTTGCAATAAGGGCAACGATAGCCCTAACTGTGGTGTAACGCACAGTTGGTGAGTATGTTTCATCAAAGTTCACTACGTGAATTTGGGTATATCCTTTCGTAATCGTTCAAGTTTTGCACCACTCAAATTTTCCATCAGTAGTGAATTATAAAATTTCACTTTCTAGCTCTGTGGTTAGCAGGTAAATCAATTGAAGACCAAAACCGAATACGTTCTAATTTAGGCATTTTCATCCTCCATTATTTTCCTCCAATTCGACGTTTGAGGTTCATCCAATACTTGTCAAACCGTCACTGGTTCGTGAACGAATGTCTCACTTGATTGGATACTTCTTAAAAGAAGTTCGTTGCCTTAGACTAAGTCTAGGCTCGATAATCTCATCTTAAGTCTGATCGTTACTCCCACTCGGAATAATGCTTCTTCTAAGAGCATTACTCCCACTGGGAACAATGGCGGTGCTAGAACTTTGGTCTACAACTTTCTTAGAATGATCTCTTGGTCTCAGGATTTTACCTCCAAGATTTATTCCTTGATCACTTAGGATCTGGAATCAAGTTAGTCGTTTCCTCCCACTAGGAATAATGAGCAGTTGCGATGACTATTGGATTTTCATCCAATGGTTCAGCATTATGATTATCAGGTCCGACTTGATTCGCATTAACATTTAGCGATGATTATGTGAGCGGGAGTGAGCCCTCCCACTGTATTTATTATGTGGACGTTTTCATCATCATTTACCATTTCATTCACTTAATGTATTCACTAATCCTATATCATTCTCCCACTCGAAGTAAGTGGGACCTGAGAATCTCCGTTGCCCATTTTAATTCGATCGGTACTTTATTTCGTTTCATTCCGCAGAGTATTGGAAATCCATCCTCAAATTTCTATAATGTGTCATGTTCGACCACGTTACCATTAATCCAAGCTAATCTTAAACTTGTATTCTTTAAGAGTAGACCGTACTCTTGATAAATACATGTTTAATGTGCAAATTAATGCTGCTCTATGATAAGGTTTCACCCGTATCATTTCCTAGCTTTTAAGGTAACGCATCAACCGATCTTATTAGAACATAGTGTTACATTAATATGAATCAACTTAATTTCATCCCGTAGGAACACTTAATGTTGAGTTCTAACATAATGCAATTTTAAACTATGTTTCTTTGAAATATTTTAATGATATGATTGCTTAGCCAAATTTTTCGTTCAAGGCTTATAGTGGGAGAGTCATTTTACTGACTACTTCATTTCATTTGTTAAAACATCCAGAGACTTATCCACCTCATGGGCTATGCATTTAAGCTCTCGCTTTAATGCTATAGTTGATGTTCTACTAAACCGTAGTAGCATTAAAGCATACATCTTGACTATAGTAGTTATCAATGAGTTATTTCCAAGGGATTATAAACGAAAAATTAGCATTTTTTCATTAAAACATTTCTTTATTAAATTTTTACTTCAAAACGATGTGTTCCGTCTCTCGAGGTACACTTGCTTACGGCACATAAAACCAGTTTTATCCCGTGGTTTAAATCGTTTCGTTTCTAAATTTAATTTAATCGGTTTTGAACATGTTTAATTATTACGCAAATAATTATTTTAAATGGAGTACTAATAAATAAGAATTACTAAATCTTTCGATCTAGCTAGCATTCGATGGGTATGTTCAGTTCACTTTTACCGACTGAGATGACGGAGTATGTGAGTCGTTTCGTTTTATTCGTCCACTTTTACCTAGTTGAAATTTTGGTCCTAACTCGTAGGTTTGAATTTTCGTTTCGGATCGTTCTCGTTCAACCGAGACGTTAAATTGATTAAGTAAAGTGAGCTTCAAATCGAGCAACAATTACTTTATTCAATAACTCTGAATCTCAAAATAACCAAAATTTTAGAAACGAACAACGAACGATAAATGACAATGGTATAGTTCTTGATCTGAGGTTTGCATATTTGATCCATGATTCTGGCGCATATAGTCAAGAACTTTGAGTCATGTTGAACATCTCGTCTGAGTAAATTCACAAGTGAATCACTTCAAATGATTTGTGTCTGTATAAAACATTTTACGGCTTCATACATGACCCACGAGGCGTATTTGAGACGCACTTTATCAACGGGTTTTAACCCACCGGTTTATCGTATAGGACATGTTCGGTCCAGTTTTGTTCTTGCTATGCGGATCATGGTTCACTTCTTTAGAACTCATTATGTTGAGCAGATAAGGTTTCCCTTTCACTACTGTGGTTACTGTATTTGATAAGGCTCAAGGTTATTGAGTCATGTCAATATCAGACAACCATATACATCTTTTCCATGTTGACCTTCCATCCTGAAGACCCGATGCGGGTTTTACGCCGACATCCATGGAAAGAGAGAAGATCATCTCATTCAATCGAAACATTTCTAGCGTTTGCATCCTTGCTTCCACCGAGGCGGATGCGAAGGAATACTAAGCCATAACATCGTCTGGTTTCAATTGATGTCTTCTTCAACCCCTTTTTACCAAGGTCGAATGTATCACCATATATGCGTTCAGATCATCAAAGAACCTACTCCAATTCTTGGAGAAACAAATTATCACATTCATTTCTCATTGTCAAAATCATACAGATTACTTTATTCATCTGTAGTTGTCCTCTCCACTTTTTCAAATCGTAGCGGAGAGTTCAACAAACACTCCAATTTCATTCATCAAAATTAATACCATCAAGATTGCGAGTAATATTGAATCGCACTAATTGAGCCAAATCACACATTGATGATTATGCAAATTAGGAAGACAACGACATTTTGATAGAATTGCAAACATAAGATTATCTACTAGGATGGAATATGACGAATATTGATCCTTCAGTCACTAAATCAAACCGACCGCCAGTAAAGCAAGGGAAGAGGGTGTTGTGAAAGAGTTCACACTATCCTCGTCTTCAATCCAATAGATCAGTCTTTTTGAAAACGGCTATTATTTTGCAAATTACCGGAATGGGAATTTTCAAACAAGCATACCCGATCTTGGCTTTCCCATGGCCCTTTTTGATTTTGTAAAATTATATGATAATACCCATGCATAATACTATATCACGCCATAAACATCGAACAAACAAAAATAACATACTTACGCATCATGCGTCTAATGTTCCTTAGCATTCATAATTCTACTTAAAGTAAATTGCCACATGCTTTCATTCATGAACATTCTAGCATACGTGTCAAAACATGCAACTTCTGCATACATCATGCATAATTGGCGACTGGTATTTTCAGTTTTAAAAACGTTTTGAAAATATTAGGGGCTGATTTGCAATTCATGCTTACGGTCTTATAATGCGAAATATCTAGATATGGATTCTAGGCACTTTCAATCAGCATAGCATGTCTACCCTATTGTGCAAACCATATATTTAAATCCCAAAGCTCAATGCTCGCAATTTATTATCCAGCTAGCTTGACTAAGTCAAGTCGACAGTTCTAATATATGTTGCAGAAAGTAATCAATTGCAATTCAGCCCACTAATTTAATCCAGTCCCAAAAACATGCATATCCGAGATCCATCCCCATAATCGTAACCAGGTATTAGGGTTTTATCCGAAAAGGTGTTAAAACGTAAACCCTAAGTGCACTGTTTAGGTTAACTTTTAAATTCGAAAACATTTTGGACTTAAAATTTGACATCCTATTAAAATTTCCGAAAAAAATTTAAAATTTGGTACGATCCAATTTAAAATCCGGTCTGGTCCGAAACGGTTCAATAAAATAAGATTGTGGTTCGGTTCATCACTCGAAACCGGTTCGATTTAGATTCACTTAGTTACTTTGGTCCGACCCGACTAGGTCGACCCGATTAAGAAAAACCCGGATTGGTTTAAACCGTTCTGGTTTTGCAAATTGGACCGGCCCAATAAACCCATAGGGTTCGCCGAAACATTTCTTTATGGGCTAAATAGAGTTTTAAAGTCCACTAAAAACTTAACTTAGCCCACAAGTAATATTAATTATGTAAACTAATTTCCAATATTGCTAATATATATATAAAATTCGGCACTTATATATTATTAATATATATAAATATTGTCAAGATTCTATTTTTAAGATGTAAATAAATTAACAATATAAATATATATATATAATTTTCGGCCAAATATATATATATAATTATTATCAAATATATATTTATGGATAAAATATATGTTGACAATATTTTTCTTAATCCTTTTAAATAACTAAATCCTATCAATAAATCTTTATCCCTATATTTTAGCTAAATATATTGATAGTTTATATAATTTAATATCTAATGTGAATCTTTCCTTATCTTTCCAATTTATAGATATATTGTCTCCTTTTAATAAAATTAAAATATGGTAACAAATATATCCATTATGTTAGGCCGGCCGAATTTTACTTACTTGCACCCCAAGAAATTAAAAATTTTACCTAATAATTAACCTAAGGTTTCGGCCATAACACCAAAAATTGGAAAAAATTTCAAATTTTAAGATCAAACACTACTATGATCATGAGTCCAAATATTGTTCTTGATAAAACATATTGTGTTCTTGAAGATCATGAACATCAAACTCAGATTTAAACATGAATTTTCGGTTTTGATCTTTAAAAACATGTAAATTCCGAAATTTTAAGTTTTTAAAGATCAAACATATGAAGTTTTTTTAAAAATTTCGGATTACTCATGGTGTTCATTATGAAAATTTCGGTTTTTATAAAATTTTAAAGAAAATCAGTTTATCAAAATTTCTAGAATTCCTAACACAAGCTCTGATACCACTGATGAATTACAGGGACGTAATACTACGGAATGCTAAACGTGTACTTGTAAGTAATCTAATTACGCAGCGGAATAATGTAAACATACCTCAATAGCTTTCCTGCCCAAGGACGTTCTGGAGGGAGTTCTGATCCTCCTGTCGGAACCCGTACAAGTTCTTCGTGAGAAGAAGTCCTACGCGGTATAAGCTCCACAGCAAATCCTCTGATCGATTCTTCAACGGGGACAGAACCTGGGACTGAATGATCGGAAGCAATTAGGAACACCAATGGTGGTGTTAGGGGGCCGGCCGAAATATGCTTGTTGAGAGAAAAGGATTTCTCTCAAATCACAACTTAGGAGGAGTTGTGATCAAGGTGTGTTTTGGGAGTGACCCCAAGACCTCTTTATATAGTGGGAGGAGGAGAAAATCCTCCTCCCTACTATTAGGGTTTCGGCCGACTATGCTATGTGGGTGGGAGGCCCAATTTTGGGCCTCCCAGGTCACATGGGAATTGGGTCTGGCCCAATTAGCCCTAATGTGACATTTACCTAATTATCTTAGGTAACCACATATATTAACGGGCTACCAGTTACGACGTCACGTCACTATATGCTAACATTTCCAATGCATGGTCAGTTTTCAAACTGGTGTAGTCTTGATCAAACCGGAGCAGGAAACAATGACAATTAGGTACCACTTAATTCGAGTGGGAGAGATATTTGAACCGGCAACTCAAATGAATGAAATGGTAATGATAATCGAAACATTTTCATAGTAAATTCAGTGGGAGGAATAAACCCTACCACATGAGATCACTGTTGCTGTAGAGACGAATCGAGTAGAACCTGATAGTTTTCAGTGGGAGTTACCCATTGTTTCCAGTGGGAGTGATACGACTAACTTGGTTCCAAGGAATTTATCTTGTAAATAAAACCCCGAGATCAAGAGGTCGTCCAAGGAAAGTTGTAAGGCGGTCAAGGTTTTAAGCACTGCTCATGTTCCCATTGGAACTGAAGCTACGATAAGAGACATTATTCCAAGTGGGAGAAACGTTCAGACTCAAGATGGGATGAAAAAGCCTAGACGAAAGTCAAAGGCATCGAACCAATTGAGTAGGGTGATAACCTCGCTCTAAAAATTGTTAGTGAGCATTGGAAAGACCTCAAGTGGAGAAATGGAGGAAAACAATAAAAGAGAGAGATCCTAAATGAATGCCATTATAGTCTGTAGTTGATTTACCTGCTAACCACAGGGGCACAAGGATAAGGTGAGTCCTGAAAGAAGGCTCACCACTGATGGAAAAGGTCGGGCGGTGCGAAACTCGACTTGTTGCGAAAAGACATACCCAATTTCATGGAGTTGACTTTGACAAAATCAACTCATCGACTGTGCGTAAAACCACGGTCAAGACCAATTATGGTCCTGATCGCAAGTCTCGACCTCGAGCTGCACCAAATAGATGTTAAGACCGCATTTCTCAACGAAAACCAGGAGGAAGAGATCTACATGGAGCAACCGGAGGGTTTCATTACTCCTGGTAACGAACGTAAAGTTTGTAAACTCCAAAGGTCCATCTACGGTCTTAAACAGTTGTCTCGGCAATGGTACCGCAGATTCCACGAGGAAATCAAAGGAAACGGATTCATGAATCTTCACGAGGATCAGTGCGTGTATTATAGGACCTACGGGTCTAAGTATGTCATCTTAACCTTATACGTGGACGACATACTTATTGCCGCAAACAACATGAGTTTTATGAACAAGTCAAAGTCATGGTTGGCATCTGTATTTGAGATGAAAGACATGGGAGAAGCCACGTAAATCTTAGGCATAAAAATTGCTAGAGATAGGGCTACCCGGAAATTATGTCTGTCTCAAGAAGCCTATATCAACAAACTGTTGAAAAGGTTCAGATTACAGGATACCAAACCCGTGGATACACCGTTGGTGTTTGGGTGCGCACTGTCAAAACGTGACGGCCCCAAGAACCTAGCAGAACAAGAACAGATGAAGGGTGCAGAGTATTGAAGCATGGTTGGTAGTTTGATGTACGTCATGCAATGCATCCGACCGGATATCTGTTACGTCGTGGGCCTAGTAGCACGTTTCCAATAAGATCCTGACTATCATCATTTAAAGGCTGTAAAACGAATTATTCGTTATCTGAAAGGTACTGCCGACTACGCACTATGCTATGAGGGCGGGAAGTTATAATTGACTGATTACAGTGACGCCGACCATGGTGGCGATCCAGCTGATCGTAAGTCCACAACAGGATTAGTCTTTCTCCTTGCTAATGCCGCCGTTTCATGGACGAGCAAGAGGCAAACCTGTGTCGCGCTGTCCGCGATGGAATCAGAATTCGTAGCCCTCTCCAAGAATGCAGAGGAAGCGGTCTGGCTGAAAATGCTTCTTACTGCGCTGCTTGATGGCGATGTCGGGAGTAAACCTGTGTGATGGATATACGCCCAATTTGAACCCGTTGACTTCCGAATCGTTTTATTTTTATCACCCCGTTAATGATTGTAAATCGAAACTCCAACCCGAACCCTTCGCGAAAACACCAACGGTCCGGACGAGGCCGAAGCGCTCGTCCGACCAAGTTAGACTCACCTAGGTGAGGTCGGGTGGCCACACCCGACCTCCCCTAAGGGAGATCGGGTCAGCCAACCCGATCTCCCCTAGGGGAGATCGGGTGGACCAACCCGATCTCCCCTAGGGGAGATCTGGTCGGCCAACCCTATCTCCCCTAGGAGGGGTTGGGTGGCCTCACCCAACCCCTACCCTTGGGGGTCGGATTTTCCTTCCCCCCAAGGGCCCCGGCACCATTCTCGGACTCCCATACTCGGTTTATTCCGCCAACCTTCTCCGTATCCTAAGGTCTTAATTACGTGTTTAAAGGTTAATTAACTGTGCTTAAAGATTAACGATGTCATTAAGCCACCTTAATGACACCGTTGCCTATAAATACCACACTCCACTATTCATTCGATCATCCAGGCAAGTTGCATAATTTTTCTCTGACATCTCTCTAGCTTTATCTCTCTAAAACCGTACTGACTTAGGCATCGGAGAGGGTTCATCAGGCACCACCCCCCTCCCCCTCTGTGCCTAGTATTGCCCCTCTTGCAGGGCGCGAGGAGAAGAGAAGCTAAGGACGGAAGGACACAAGCTAAGGTAGCACAACCCGAGAGCACCGAATCCGCAACATCTCCAGTGAGGAACGAGACTTGAGTCGACCGCCCGTTGACCCTAGACTTGGAACCTAACACTTGGCGCCGTCCGTGGGTTTCGAATAGAAAGCCTATTTATCACCAGCTAGATGGCAAGCGTATATGTCATTCATAGAGGTTATGGAGCTGGAGGAGAGTCAGCGAATGCTAGAGAAGCGTATATGGCACAGTTAGAGGACCATAAACCAAAGGAAGAACAAGCAGAAGGAAAGAGAGAAGATAAAATACAATTTTCAAGAAGAGACATGAAGCATGTGTTACCAGACAACAAGGATGCCCTAGTCATAACAATGAAGATCACTGATATGGACATTGGAAGAATCCTGGTAGACAGTGGAAGCTCACCCAACATCATTAGCAAGAAAGTCCTCAACATACTGGGAGTAAGGCCAAGTAGCATAAAACAGGTTCACTCCCCCTTGGTGGGATTTTCAGGAGAGCCAACATACCCACTGGGGGCAATCACACTACCTGTGACATTGGGCATATACCCCGCTGGGGGCAGACAGACAGGCAAGACCTCCAAGGAGGCATGAATTCAACCAAGTACCCCAACAGGGACATAGTCCCAACAACACAACAAGGCAACCACCTACCCATGATACAGCACGACAGATCCAAACCCTTTGTGCATGACAACCCTTGGCACACATCCCCCTAGGACAGGGGAGGAGTTGAAAAGTCAAGGATTTGGACAGGGGACTCATAGAGTACCACACCACGTTAGCACATAGCTACTACAATGGGAAGTCTCATGGAGAGACGTAGTAGAGTGAGATCGCACATAGCATACATGAAGGATACACCTCCACCTAGTCCGTCCTGCAAGGATGCGACCTTATATTCCTCAAGTGGAAGGAATACATACAGACTAATGGAGGAAAACAGTTACATTACCAAGGAAGCAGGGGATATCAACACCCCCACACCCATATCCTTCTCATATCCTCTTATTTAATTTAACTGCATAACAAGTCAACTCCCTAAAAGGGGTAGATTTTGATACTTGATATCAACATGTTTTCCAAGAATGACCATACCGGACGCCTTCGGGCTCCGTGATATATATATACACAGGTGGACCACTAGAAGAATCCGTAAAAGGCCGTCGCCAATCAAGAGATGCACAAGCAACAGATTCCTCAATCCCAAAGAACACCTATAAGGTCAAGTTTCTGGGAAAGATCACAAGATGGAAGGCTCACTTACAAAAATAAGTTGAGCACTCCCAACATCCTATAGAGGAACTACCATGAAGGTCACAAAGGATTACCCTACTATAACCTTCCACTAAGCATCCTAGGGCCAAGTCCGTCAAAGGATCCCATCGGGCATTGGTATGCAAGGGGGGCACCAGTCACAACATGCCCTCCCCACAAACGCCCATTAGCATGAGAGGGGGTAGCTGCGAACACATCCCTCCAAAAATGGAGGAAACCATATCACATGGGCAACACCCACCATCAGAGACAAACACCTCCAGCGGATCTTTATGATTTCACCTAATAAGCTCATCCCATGTAATGGAATACACTTCCATCAAAAACGCCCAAGGACACCAAACCTAGCAAAGGAAGAATGGCGACACCATCATCAAGCTTTTAAAAAGGGATATGGAAAACATAGTATTTCCACACAATGATATATTAGTCACAAGAGAGGGAATCACCAACTTTGACATGAAGAGAACCATAGTGCATGAAGGGAGCCCGTCAGACATCTCCCATGACCAACCATTGATGATACTATAGAAGAGTCAGGCATACCTAATACCAAAGGACCCCCTACTAGTAAAGGTGGTCAGAACATCAACACACCCATTAGGGACACGGCACTGCAAATGAACCAGGAATAAGGATGGAACACATATCCTTACAAGTATCCTTACAAGTACACGAAAATTCAAGACAACGCCATAAAGATTAGGCGCATACCTCTACCAAGTACGACACATTGGAGTGTTCATAAACACTCCTTCGCCATCTCACAAGAAAGGAAGGCAACCAAGGATACAAGTCCTAATAGAATAAACATCGGTAGAAAATCATTTCATTGAAGTCATGCACCAAGAGAGAAACTCTAAAGATGCAAGATTAGCAAAAGAGATAGTGCAACAACTAGAGTATGAAAAAGGAGATACATCTCCTATCAAGAGCCTCAGGGCAGGATAATAGTTCTACAAGATCAACCAAAGAAGAGCTCAAAAGCTGGGGGAGTAAGGTTTCAAGATCGACCCTCACACTAGACGCACATCCCGATTAACCACCTTGTCTGCAAATGATAGGACATATGACTCTGGTGTCCCATCAAAAGGAGAACCCCGATAAAAGGGGCAGTAGAAAAATATCCCGCCTTTAAGGCCATACGCCGAATACATGATGAATGAAGGTTATGACAAAACAAAAAAGGAGGGACTTGTCAGCTCAACACACCTCAAACACGTATACGTACGCAATACAAATGTAGCCTCTAATGAAGTTATCCAACAAGGAATAGCCAATACGGGGGCAAACCCATGGAAAATCATGGAGCATCACCTGCAAACCTAAAGGAAAACACCCTTTTTAGATTCAATTCCTAATTCAAAGGAAGTCTATAATCAACATTCAAGGTGGGAGGAGCATGACCAATGTGACACCCCCTAAAGGCATTGAAGAATACTCCAATGTGAAGGAAAAGGCAAAGCACACTAAGTGCCACAACACTCCAAGAAGATTATCACAGCCTGGTCAGACCCCCCCCGTGCCCGAGCAAAGAGCATGGATCAGATTAACTAGTCTGAAACACACCTACAAGATTAACAACTCAAGACACCATTCTATGAGAGAGCTTTTCAACCTAAATACAATCCCTTCCAAGATACGTTACTCCTACTATATCATCACCGCAGAAGTGTTTTTTCTAAAAAACACAAAGAAGGGGGGGAAATAATTTACAAGCACCCCTAGGATACAAACACTGCCGCATCCTGGTTATCAAGAGAATGAAAATCACCCCCACCCCCTCCACCCAACCTCTAAAGATACATCTGACAAAGGCATTATCCAAACCATGCCTATGACTGAAACAAGCAAGCATGAGAAAGAGTAAATCCTACAAGGGACACTCATCACATTCAACCAAGCAGACAAGGGAGCCCCGAGCATAAGGGGTACCCAACCAAGAAAATGAACGAGGGGCCTTCAACGGCCAAATATGAAAGGCGGTATGACCACCAAGCAACTTGGGGGGCACCAAACGAATAAGTGCTTGGTAGTCCACCTAAGTGCAAAAGAAGAGATTAGAGGCAGAAGATCACAAGAACATGCAATACCACTTCTCCTAGAAGAGGTCACATAAGAGGAAAACATCCTCAACTCCCTATACGGACTCGTCCTAAGTTGGCAACACACAAACATCGCCATCGAAAGGTGATCCCCCACATTGAAGAAAAAGCGAGGTAGCATGCAATATCATGGAAAGAAAGCTCAAGTAAAGATCTAAAAGGCGTATCAAAGACACACCCTGCATGGGGAATAACCCAAGGTAAAGTAATATTCTGAGCCCTCCGGGAGCCAATCCCGCGAACACATTCGACGCCCCCAAGAGCGTATCTTGAGAGTAGTTCTAAAACTACGAACCCTGTGCCCTCCGGGAGCCTATCCCGCGAACAGATTCAACGCCCCCAAGAGCGTATCTTGAGAGTAGTTTTTATACTACGACCTTCGACGCCCCCAAGAGCGTATCTTGAGAGTAGTGTTCATACTACGACCTTCGACGCCCCCAAGAGCGTATCTTGAGAGTAGTGTTCATACTACGACCTTCGACGCCCCCAAGAGCGTATCTTGAGAGCAGTTTCTATACTACGACCTTCGACGCACCAAGAGCGTATCTTGAGAGTGGTTTCCAAAAACTACGAATTTCGACGCCCCCAAGAGCGTATCTTGAGAGTGGTTTCCAAAAACTACGAATTTTGACGCCCCCAGGAGCGTATCTTGAGGTAGATTTGCAACCTACCATATTCGACGCCCCCAAGAGCGTATCTTGAGGTAGATTTGCAACCTACCATATTCGACGCCCCCAAGAGCGTATCTTGAGGTAGAAAAAACACTACCAGATTCGACGCCCCCAAGAGCGTATCTTGAGGTAGATTTCAAACTACCAGTTTCGACGCCCACCAGGAGCGTATCTTTGGTCTAACCTGTGCCCTCCGGGAGCCTATCCTGTGAAACGTTAAGTGCCCTCCGAGAGCCAGTCTCGTGAACAGATTTCGACGCCCACCAGGAGCGTATCTTTGGTCTAACCTGTGCCCTCCGGGAGCCTATCCTGTGAAACGTTAAGTGCCCTCCGAGAGCCAGTCTCGTGAACAGATCTCGACGCCCACCAGGAGCGTATCTTTGGTCTAACCTGTGCCCTCCGGGAGCCTATCCTGTGAAACGTTAAGTACCCTCCGAGAGCCAGTCTCGTGAACAGATTTCGACGCCCACCAGGAGCGTATCTTTGGTCTAACCCGTGCCCTCCGGGAGCCTATCCTGTGAAACGTTAAGTGCCCTCCGAGAGCCAGTCTCGTGAACAGATTTCGACGCCCACCAGGAGCGTATCTTTGGTCTAACCGGTGCCCTCCGGGAGTCTATCCTGTGAAACGTTAAGTGCCCTCCGAGAGCCTGTCTCGTGAACAGATTCGACGCCCACCAAGAGCGTATCTTTGGTCTAGCAATACCATATATACCATTTAAAGGGTATCAGAAGAGATCATCACACCATACTGAGAAGGATTCCATGAGAAAATAATTGCAAAACAAAGTTGTATGAAGAACACATAATATTTTTTCTTGATGAGATAGCAGGTATGATGTGAAGGAAAAAACAAAAGAAAGGTAAGGAAAGGAAAGCATATACAAAGGAGAAGTCCATGACCAAAGGATCATATACAGAAGCACAAGAGGTTATTATGAAAAGTAACGAGTTATCCTACCATCCATATCACAAGTCAAGAGAAGTATCTCAAAGGAACCCAACACCACCAAGAAGGATAGCAAAGACATGAAATCCAAAGTTCAAGGCTCTCAAAATAAACTCGACCCATCAAGAAGAGAATTGCCTTACAAGTCGCACAAATCAACCCCCGACAAACGTCATTGTTTGGCATGTCGCCCTCGCGTGACCTATGCTCGTATCAGACTTGAACATCGTCAAGCACAACTCATGAAGGAGACATCTAAAGAGCATAAAGGATACAACATCCGACAAGACGAGACATCGGGACCTAACCCAACAAACATAGCCTAAACAAAAGGCAACTATAGCAATGACGGCTCTCCAATGAGAAAGGAATACTAAAGCACAATTCCATACATCGTGATGTGGCTATCATGTCCACAAACCCTGAAGTGGCTATCATGTCCACATACCCTGAAGTGGCTATCATGTACACATACCCTGAAGTGGCTATCATGTCCACATACCCTGAAGTGGCTATCATGTCCACATACCCTGAAGTGGCTATCATGTCCACGTACCCTGAAGTGGCTATCATGTCCACACACTGCGAAGTGGCTATCATGTCCACACACCATGAAGTGGCTATCATGTCCACACACTGCGAAGTGGATATCATATCCACACACCAAGACCATCAAGTCCACCACAAGCCTAAAGAGCCAACACCCAACCTCAAAAGGAGATTCAAGAAAAAGGGAAAAACAACACCCTTGATACGCTCATCAAAGGTAGCCACTTATATTTCAACCCACTGGGGGATACTAGGTAGGAGACGTCCCCATTATGAAGACAACCTCCAGTCTCATAAAATCAACCATGAAGCAAAGAATCACGACAAGCACTATTGAGGGCATATAACAAAACGATCCCCACAACGATCACAACTACGATACTAGTAGAGGCTAACTCAAGAGCAGTCTCCACCAAACTCCAAAGCAAGAATTTGCTATCTTAATCAGAGCCATGGCAAGAGAAAGGAACCTCAATAAAAGGCGATGATCACACCCATCACCAAAAGGAAAATCTTCAACACAGGGGTTAATAATATAACCCATAGGAAAGCCAAAGACACCTTCGAAAGTCGTCAAATCTACATAAAGATGAAATGAACCTGAGACTCGGCCCCTCGGCTGGGGGCAGAGGATAGATAAGAGACGTCAAGACCTATGATCACCCCATCGCCAGCCACAGGTTGTTTCCCTTCGTCAAGTAAAGAGGGCGCCTCTTCAACCACTACCTTCTCATCATGAGAGGGAGTCAGCAAGGGGGCACTTGAAGGAGAGCCCCTCGCGGTTTCCTTCTCCTTGGCAGCCGAGGGCCCGACCTCAGAGTCAGGTTTCCACGCCTCGGATTTAGATTGACTTGAACTCTCGCCCACCGCAAGAACCCATTCAGTAACCAGAGGCGAACGTTCTAACAACAAGAAGGAAGCAACATGAGAACAATCATAAGTATATCACAAAGAAAAGAGAATGGAATGAGAACATACTGGAAGCATTAGCAGCCTTCCCTGACTTAGAAAATTTCTTGGCCTGATAAGCAGAACTAGAGGTTTCTTCCCTCTCATCCGATTCAACGGTCTCCCTGTCTGAAGAAGAAAGCTTCCCAAAAATGAGTCATCTATACGAGCAACCAACGCAAAGATCGACCCTTACTCATGGAGGGGCGAGATACGCCTACTACGGGGGCAACCTTAACACCAAGGGAAGAGGGCGAACATTTAGTTTCCCCAAATGGAGCAACGCTCCAACACATCCGAAGGAAGGGTCAACCCTTAACACATGTCCATAGACCCCTTCACTCGCGGCGGTAAGAAGAAAGCTTGTAAGCATTTTCACCCTCACTTTATGGGGAACAAATTGCTGGGTAAAGGTCAAGAGCTATACACACGCTCCAACGAATGAAGGAAAAATGTTACACATGCCGAAGGTCGAGGTTAATGGACAATGCTCACGCTAGTACGAGGGAGGCGGAACGTTGTGTCCCATTGAGTGGTAGAGTTCCCACCCTCAAGTAAAGGAGAGGTCTATGCTCTCACCTTTGCACTTATACTCATATTCATGATTAACATCTACAGGGGTACATCAATGTCATCACTCATGCTTATACTCACAACCCGTCCATACATACATACATGTTCATGCTTGCACTCATATGCATGCCCACGTATACACTCCCGTGTGTTCAAACATTTAGACGTCCATGCACATGGCCGCCATATATTTATGCATACATTCATGACTACAATCGCAGCATGTCTATACTCACTCCCATCCTTATGTTCCTACTTGCGTGTATGCTAGTACACATCCTCATGTTCATGATATGTCCATGTTCACTCCTAGTTAACATCCTATAGGTATATTTTCTAGTATCCCATACTTAGAAAAATTTTAGACCAAAATTAAGATTTTTCTTCACTTAGACTTATCCCGGCATGAAATTGAAGTATGAATCACTTAGCCATATTCGTATTGCATCCCTATGCGAACGTGTATTTTTCGAAATATACGTCCGTAGCAAGGAAAGATTTATCATTCCCACCTCAGACGGACGCGTGTTTAGACACGTGTCCGTGCTGTTCTGACATTTACAATTCCTCTATCTTATAAGGCAGGGGGCAGAGTCAGAGGCACACATCCATGGCTAAGTAAGCATTCAGACAAGAAGGTAAAATCCCGGTTTCAAATTGCGCGTGTCATACCATCCTATAATAGAGTCAATCAAGGGTCAGGCCATTGGTTGACTCGGGGGCATGTGATGGATATGCGCCCAATTTGAACCCGTTGACTTCCGAATCGTTTTATTTTTATCACCCCGTTAATGATTGTAAATCGAAACTCCAACCCGAACCCTTCGCGAAAACACCAACGGTCCGGACGAGGCCGAAGCGCTCGTCCGACCAAGTTAGACTCACCTAGGTGAGGTCGGGTGGCCACACCCGACCTCCCCTAGGGGAGATCGGGTCAGCCAACCCGATCTCCCCTAGGGGAGATCGGGTGGGCCAACTCAGGGGAGATCGGGTTGGCCCACCCGATCTCCCCTAGGGGAGATCGGGTCGGCCAACCCGATCTCCCCTAGGAGGGGTTGGGTGGCCTCACCCAACCCCTACCCTTGGGGGTCGGATTTTCCTTCCCCCCAAGGGCCCCGGCACCATTCTCGGACTCCCATACTCGGTTTATTCCGCCAACCTTCTCCATATCCTAAGGTCTTAATAACGTGTTTAAAGGTTAATTAACTGTACTTAAAGATTAACGATGTCATTAAGCCACCTTAATGACACCGTTGCCTATAAATACCACACCTCCACTATTCATTCGATCATCCAGGCAAGTTGCATAATTTTGCTCTGACATCTCTCTAGCTTTATCTCTCTAAAACCGTACTGACTTAGGCATCGGAGAGGGTTCATCAGGCACCACCCCCCTCCCCCTCTGTGCCTGGTATTACCCCTCTTGCAGGGCGCGAGGAGAAGAGAAGCTAAGGACGGAAGGACACAAGCTAAGGTAGCACAACCCGAGAGCACCGAATCCGCAACATCTCCAGTGAGGAACGAGACTTGAGTCGACCGCCCGTTGACCCTAGACTTGGAACCTAACACTGTGAAGGTGTTCTCTGACAGTCAGGCAGCCATTGCGGCAGTAAAGAATCAGAAGTATCATAGTAGGACCAAACACATTGATGTGAAATATTTTTATGCTAAATCTGTGTTAGAAGACAATATAATCACTTTGGAATACTTGTCCACTGATAACATGGTTGCGAACCCATTAACTAAACAACTACGCAGGGAGATATTCGAAAAGCATGTAAAACTGCTTGGATTGCGTAGGGTTTAAAAGTGGCATGTATCTGTGATAAAATTTTGATATTTGAGAGTTACATTTTTGAAACGAAAGAATTGCAACTGAGTTTAGGATCTATCGACGTCATAATGTTTGAATACATCAGATTTACAGTCTATAAACTAAGTCGTAGGAGGACGCAATCCTCTGCCAAAATTATGTCGAATGTGGGTCTTACCTAGTCACGCATGTATGGTCGTCCTGCGGTGGAGGGAGGTCTCTACCAAGCAAGGCTGGCTAAGAATCAGGGGGATAAACATGATTACACAAGATGATCATCTAGTCTCGAAGTAATCCTTCGTTTTGCAAATCGCCGTGATGAACTTCGTTCGTCATTAATCCACATTCTGGGCCAGATGAGAATCTGCGATAGCATGATTGACGTATCCCATTCCTTTCAACTTAAAATTTCTGGTATGCTATCGACGTTTGCTTCATACTGCGCGTGCCATGTTTGATCACGGGGTCACAGCTCGATTGTGCTAGATAAGAATCCTTGTGATTCTAGAGGGCGCAAACTTCTTCACCTCGAGCGTGTGATTGATCCCGGGAGCGTTATGAAGAGGCACCCAAAGTATCCTCACGGCTCGGAACTCATATCTAAAGTCAGCCTCAATGTTTGCTTCCCGTCTTACGAGCGTAGTGCTGAAGAAAAATGCCTAGTGACTGCATCTTTGGAAACCGGTTAGGTTTGACTAAGGATATGAGCGATGGGGATTAATGGATATACGCCCAATTTGAACTCATCTCCATTCGGATTTTCTTATTTTGATCACCCCACTTATGATTATAATTCGAAACTTGGACCCGAGCACTTGACCCACAGCGCGAACGGCCCGGGCAAGCAAAAATACTCGCCCGGACCCGTCCGTTGGCCCAATCTCATCTAGGTGAGATCGGGTCTGCTGGCCCGGTCTCACCTAGTAGAGATCGGGTGGGCTGACCCGATCTCTCCTATGAGGGATTCGTCCAACCTGGACCAATCCCAAGCCTTGGGGGTCGGATTTTTCGCCCGACCCCGAAGATCTCGGGACCCTTCTCAGACGTCATACCCCCCTCTCAGGGGTATACTCGACATCCCGAACCTTGCCACCAAAACCGTCCCTCGTGGCGACCGGACTTCATTTTCCCCATCCGAAACTTAGACTTTTTCACCCACCCCTCCGTGTCGTTAAGGGTTTAATCCTATCGTTATGTGTTAATTAAGTACGTTTAGGGGTTAACGGTGTCATTAAGCTACCTTAATCCCCCCGAAGTCTATATATACTACTCAAGTTCAATTCATTCGGTTCATGGTGCATCTATACACATTTTTAGCTCTGGCTTCTCTCTACTTTATCTCTCTAGAATCTCGGGCTGACTTAGGCATCGGAGAGGGCTCATCTAGAGGTCGGCAAGGAGCGAGATGATGGACCACATTGAGCCGACGGACTACATTTACAAGCTAACGAAACATCGAAGAAGGTAATCTACCCGTGAGAAGTGTCATTCGGATTGGAGACCTGCCGACCCGATACACACGACTTAAAACTTGGTGTCGTCCGTGGGTTTTGAACAAAAAACCTAGCTATCACGAGATCAAGGACCAACAGTTTTCCATCTAAGAACAACTGTCCACCGGGGAACAACATGCCACTAAACAACCAAGGGGGGCAACCTGTGCATCCACCACGGCAGCCCGTACCCCCGGCAAGACAACCTACCCCACAGGGGCAGCCTGTATCCCTTGCACATCAGACAACCCCACAAGCACCTCACGCAAACAACCAAGAAGAACCGTCACGCCCAGCTGGGGCTTAGTCTTCCACTGCTTCGACCTCTATGGCTCGACAACCACAGGGGCAGGGTGTGCAACAAGGAGCGCCGTCCCAAGGATACCAATACACGGAACCTCCACAGAGGTACCATTATGGAACACACTCTCATGAGTATTCATATGGAATGACAACACCAGGCATGCCTGGAAACAACAAGCGTACCCATACCACCAATCCAAGGCCTATGAATTCACAAGAAGCACAGAAAGTGACTCCGGGGTTCATGAATGCATTAGAAGAGTTGTCGGCTAATAGAGAAGCTTTGAGGAGTAGGCAAGAGAGGCAATACCAACAAGCAGAGCAGTACCGACAAGCAGAGAAGTATCTAGAGGAGGAGCAACACCCACGCCTTGCAACGGGGCAACGTGAAAATCAAGGAAGGAATGAGCAAGTGCCACCCACAATGGGGAGGCAACAATATGTGCCTCCAATACAAATCCAAGCACCGCAAGGTACATGGGCATACACTCCACTGGGAGAGAACATGCAGCCCCAGCCACCAAGGAGACAAGATTTTCACCATCCCCCACCACAGGGATATCCACAATATACATATAGTCCATATCACCATGGAACTGGGATCCCTACGAGCCCGGTCGTGACCTATGACATACTCCAGTGAAACTACAGTTTGTTACCAGTGATGCTAACTCAATAGGATGTAGAAGTGATACAAGGGGAAATGCAGTGAGACATAGCGCCCGTCGTACAAGAGGCAATCGATACAAGAGTTGGTTTCAAAAAGAAACAATAATCTTTTCAAGTCAAGACAAGCAAAGCTTCCAGCAGGGAAACTCCATCGATCAATACAAGGAGTAATCTTTCACTTTACATTCAATGATCCAAATACCTTGACATGACTATGCATGGAAAACTCCTATCTTATGACAGGGAAAAACAGGAGATGAAAACAAATACAAAGAGGGAAGGATTGAACATCTGGAGAAACACCAGTTTCGATTCAGAGACTTGAATTGATTTGTCGGAATCGCCGTCGTCGATCACCCGAGCTTATCGCCTCTTTCCGCTAAGCCATCCCGCGCCTCAGAGCTATAACCAGTCACTGAGCTGATCAACATCGTCGGGTTCCGTCAAACTGGCCGCACTGAGAAACAAATTTCATTGCCAACTACAACCTACCAAGCGTGTACACTTTCGAAGCGCGAGTAGCCTCAAAGAAATCGCGCCTACAAAGCTCACCCAAATCAAAGACGTTAAAGAGTTCAAATCAGGGTTACGCACAAGGAATGGATGAAATTGAAACACCTCCAATAAGAGGTGATTGATTACTCGACAACCATGGGTACACTCAACACTAGAGAGGGGAGATAATTTCTAACTCCCAGGCCAAGATACAAAGAATGATCCCCTAGTCATCACAAGGGTCACCAAAAGTTTCAACATTAGAAAGATAATGGTTTCAAAAGAGCAACTACCTACAAGCGAGAGACACCCGCATAACGGGTAACACTTGACATGTTGTCAAAATTGTCGCCCTCCTAGATTACACACCAACAGGCGTTCAGAATTAGAGAAGAGCAAAATGTAAATCTACGCGCTAGCAAGAAGACGTTATGACAATCTCTCACACCTAGAGGCCAAGAGGAAATCAAATAGACTTACGGCGGACAGAATAAACAATAGAGATGCCGGAAACCCCGAGAACGTATGGAGATAAAACATCCCAAGATATACTAACCGACCGGGCGGACCTCCGAGTCCGTCTCACAGCAGTTGTCTTGACCGGACGCCCCCATCTGATGCACGACCCCACTACTTGGATCCGCTGAGCCGCCTCAAGAACTCGGTCCGTCATGTTTGAACAGGAGCTACAGTTCAATCTACTCTCCCTCATAAAGCATTTCAAGAAGATAAATATACACACCCAAGATTAGAGCTCAATTCCTGAATGAGAAGCAAAATGTGCCTGGCAACCCACAACCACCGCGGAGCGTACAAACCAGCTATTAACAAAGGGGGAGGGGAGATTTAAACTCCACGTACCAAAGCGCCAGATAAGCAAAGCAATGCAAGAAGAATTTTAGTGTCAAACGCTTCACCTACTACACAATCCATCGAGGAACATCACCAACGTATGTGATCTTACACAATCAGAATATGAAAACGGGGATACATATCCCTTCAAGGGCCTTATGGCATGATAATAGCTCTCCAAGCTCAACAAAGGAAGCGGTAACTCCTACTTCAGAATCATCAACGTCATTATTCGAGCAAGGAATCAACACCAAATTCAGGCTCAGAATCTAAGGTAAATGAATCCACATCTCAAAAGCTCAGGAAGTAAGGTTTCGAGATCGACCCTTACACTAGACGCCCATCCTGATCAAGCACCTTGCCTGCGAATGGTAAGACATTTGCCCCTGACATCCCATCAAGAGGAAAACCCCGATAAAGGGGGCACCAGGGGAAGGTCCCGCCTTTAAGGTTAAAATCCAAACACTTAGTGAGGGAAGGTTACAACAAAGGAAAAGAGAAGGAACTTTTCAGCTCGACACCCCCCAAACATGTATACGTACACAAACGCAGCTTCTAATGAAGTTATCCAAAAATGCATAGCCAATACGGGGGCAAACCCATGGAAAATCATGGAACATCACCTGCAAACCTAAAGGAAATTATCCTTTTTAAGTTCAAGTCCTAATTCAAGGGGAGCCTATAATCAAGATTCGAGGTGGGAGGAGCATGACCAATGTGACACTCCCCATAAGCATGGAAAAATACTCCAATGTAAAGGCAAAGGCGAAACACACTAAGTACCACAACGCTTCAAGAAGGTTATTACAGCCCGATCAGACATCCATACCCGAGCAAGGGGCATGGATTAGACTCACCAGTCTGAAACACAACTTCAAGTTAAACAACTCGAGATACCATGATACGATAAAGTTCTACAACTCAGATGCAACACTTTCCAAGAAACATTACTCCTACTCGATCATCACCGCAAAAGCGTTTTACCCAAAACACAAGGAAGAGGGGGCAATAATTTACAAGCCTTCTCTGGATATGGACACTACCACAACCAGTTACCAAAAAAATGGAAATCACCCATGCCCGCCCAAAAGCAAAAGCTTCCCTCCCAAATCTAAGAGATACATCGACAAATATATTGCCCAAACCATGACTATGATTGAAGCAAATAAGCATGAGAAAGAGTAAGTCCTGCAAGGGATAACCATCGCGCAAAAAAAAGCAGACATATCAAATACAACACAACTTAGGGAACCCCAAGCATAAGAGGTACCTAGCCAAGGAAATGAACAGTGGGCCTTCAATGGCCAAACATGAAAGACGGTGCGACCACCAGGCAACTTGGGGGGCACCAAACGAACAAGTGATGGGTACTCCACCTAAACATAGAAGTGGAGACTAGAAACAAAAGCTAATGAGAACACGCGATACCACTCCTCCTAGAGAAGTCACAAAAGAGGAAAACCTCAACCCCATGTACGGATTCGTCTGAAGTTGATGACAGCAAGCATCGCCATCGAAAAGTGATCTACCACACTCAGGAAAATGCTAGGTAACATGTAATATAGAAGAAAGAAAACTCAAGTAAAGATTCAGAAGGCGTATCAAAGACGCACCCTACCTGGAAAATAACACAAGGTAAAGTCATATTTTGTGCCCTCCAGGAGCCAGTCCTGCGAATAGTTTCTACGCCCCCAAGAGTGTATCTTGAGAGTAGTTTTAAACTACGAAATTCTGAGCCCTCCGGGAGCCAGTCCCGTGAACAGTTTCTACGCCCCCAAGAGGGTATCTCGAGAGTAGTTTTAAACTACGAAATCCTACGCCCTCCGGAAGCCAGTCCCGGGAACAGTTTCTACGCCCCCAAGAGCGTATCTTGAGAGTAGTTTTAAACTACGAATTTCTGCGCCCTCCGAGAGCCAGTCCTGTGAACAGTTTCTACACCCCCAAGAGCGTATCTTGAGAGTATTTTTAAACTACGAAATTCTGCGCCCTCCGGGAGCCAGTCCCGTGAACAGTTTCTACGCCCCCAAGAGCGTATCTTGAGAGTAGTTTTAAACTACGAAATTCTGCATCCTCTGGGAGCCTGTCCCGCGAATAGTTATGTGCCCTCCGAGAGCCTATCTCGTGAAAAAAATTATGCGCCCTCCGGGAGCCTGTCCCGCGAATAGTTATGTGCCCTCCGAGAACCTATCTCGTGAAAAAATTATGCGCCCTTCGGGAGCCTGTCCCGCGTATAGTGTTGTGCCCTCCGAGAGCCTAACTCGTGAAAAAAATCTGCGCCCTCCAGGAGCCTGTCCCGTGAATAGTTATGTGCCATCCGAGAGCCTGTCTCGTGAAAAAATTATGCACCCTCCGAGAGCCTATCTTGTGATATCATTATGTGCCCTCCGAGAGCTTATCTCGCGAACATATTATGCGCCCTCCGAGAGGCTATCTCGTGATAACATTATGTGCCCTCCGAGAGTCTATCTCGCAAACATATTATGTGCCCTCCGAGAGCCTATCTCGTGATAACATTTTGTGCCCTCCGAGACCTAATCTTGTGAACATATTCCGCCCCCTCCGAGAGCCTATCTCGTTTGCGCCCTCCCACAGCCTATCTCGCGAACACATTCTGCGCCCTCCGAGAGCCTATCTCGCGAAAATATTATGCGCCATCCGAGAGCCTATCTCGTGAAATTTTTTACAATCCCCACGAATGTATCTTGAAGAACCCTTCTCCTTTACAAAGAAAGAATATATGATATGATAAACATGCAAGTTTGTTCATGATGACATTACAGGTATCATGATACATGAGAATGCTAAAATGACATCAAGTAAATAAATGCATGCACAAGAAAGGAGCCCGCAAAGAAGGAACCACACAAACAACCACAAGAGGCTATCATAACCAAGTAACAAGTCATCCCACCATCCAAGTTATAGCAGACA
Organism: Clarkia xantiana subsp. parviflora; assembly: GCA_036873135.1. NCBI lineage: Eukaryota > Viridiplantae > Streptophyta > Magnoliopsida > Myrtales > Onagraceae > Clarkia > Clarkia xantiana. The sequence goes on from JAPTYO010000004.1 coordinate 38,336,120, forward strand.
TCTTAAAGAGAACCAACACAACCAAGTCAAGTAGTAAGGCTATAAAACGCCTAAGTATGAGATCGCCAAAACAAACTCAACCCAACACAGGGGGAATCCATTTAACACAACAACGGATAGGGATGTCAGATAATCAACCGGATGCCAGTGGGGAGTCCTCGCGGTCTTGATGCTCTGAAGAAGAACTACTAATAGAACTCGAAGAAGATGAAGAGGAACCCGAATCAATGACATCAATAGGAGTAGTATCCTCCTGCACAGGGGCATCAGCTAAGTTCTTAGCAACCGCAGCCTGCCCCCTAAGCACAAAAACATAACCACTCGCATAAGGACAAAAATCACCCAAGTCATCAAACGGAAACCTAGGATCAGTCCTAAATATATGGTCCGTAAGATACTCTCCAAACTCATTCATCTCCCTGGTACATCGAACCTGGAAATCAGCAGCATGGGCAAGGGAATACTTATACTCAGTCACTGCAGTAACTCTCTCCTCCGTGCGACACTTATCCTCAATATTCTTCTACTCCGCAGCATGGAGTGAAGATTCAACATCAGCTTTTTGGCGCAAATCAACAATAGTAGTCTCAAGCGAGGCTACGTGATCTCGAAGCTCTTCATCTTCAAGTCAGAAAGGCGAGTTTTCTCCACAACACTGCTAAGCCAGCCTTCAAGGATACTTGACTACCCTCAAGTACCTTGTTCTCCTCAGATAACTCAAGTGCAACGGACGAAAGGTTAACAATATCAGACATACCCTGAGACAATGAGCAAACATCAGGTCACATAACAAACAACTACATAGAGCGGAAAAGAAAAGAAAGGGGTCACTTACTGGGGCATAGCGAGATAAAACTCTTTGAATGAAACACCTGGTTTCCTTAGGAGACTTGGGGTGAGAGATACGATCTCCAGGAGCAACAGCACTACGCAAGACATGAACCCCAACCTCAGGAGTACGCAATGATGAATGGTTGTCGAAGTGATACTCCTTTAATCCAGTAGAAGGAGTCCACTCAGCTCCGACAATGTCCTTGTCAGCCAGGCGAATCAAATCTTTGTGACTCAACGCAGGAAGTCGGACTGTCACAACAAGTTAGAAAAGGACCACAAACAACAAGCAACAATACATTTACAAGTTAGGAAATAGTAAAAACTTGAGACTCGGCCCCTCGGCTGGGGGGCAAGGGATGGAGGAGAGGCATTAAGATCTATGGAAAACCCATCACCATCTGCAGGTCACTTCCCTTTGGATTTAGACGGGCTTGAACTCTTACCCACTGAAGTACGCGCTCGGTGACCAAGTGAGAATGCTCTGACAACATAAAGAAAGCAACATGAGAACAATTATAAGCATATCATAAAGGAAAGAGAATAGAAAAAGAACATACTGGAAGCCTCTGCAACCTTCCCTGACTTAGAAGACTTTTTGACCTCTGGAGCGGAACTGGAGGGTACCCTCTTCTTATTCAAATCAACGATGCGTTCGGAATGCTCCGCCTGCACATTATACGTTTGTCCATGAAACCAACCTACAAGGGGGAAATGAAAGATGAATGAAAACAAGAGGATAAATTACATACCAAGCTCCCGGAAGGAGGATCCAAGCGAATCCCCGCCTCATACAAGCACCTCGGATACCCAAGAAACAGGACGATGAGGTTTGGTCCAATTGATTTGAAAAATGATCTTCATGGTCTCCTTTTCTGAAGGAAAAAACTCCCCAAAAGTGGGCCAGCCATCCGAGCGACCGACGCAAGGGGTCGACCCTTACTCATGGAAGGGCGAGATACGCTTATTACGGGGCCAACCTCAACATCAAGTTACGGGAGCAAAACTGTCACCCAAGAGATCCGGCCATCAAAGTACGAGGTATACCAACAAAGGGAACAAACACCGAAGCGCTACAAAGAGGGCGAACTTTTAGGTTCCCCCAAAAGAAGCGACGCTCCGACACCTCCGAAGGAAGGGGCAACCCTTAACATATGTCGATGAATCCCTTTCGCACAAAGGGTAAAAAGAAAGCTTGAAGGGAAAAACACTGCGCCCCGTCGAGTAACAGTGCTCGCACTCTTGAATAAAACGGAGGTCTAAACTCTCACCCTTATACTTATGTTCATAATTTTGATTTACATCCATAAGTGCATCAATGCCCTCCCTCACACTTATGCTCACAACATGTTCATGCATACGTCCATGTTTATGTCTACGCTCACGTGCATGCCAACATACACACTCATATGTCTTCAAACACTTAGACCTCCATATACATGGTTGCCATATATTTCTGCATACATTCATGTCCACGATTGCGGCATGACTACACTCACTCCCATACTTGTGTTTTTACTTGCATGTATGCTAGTACACACCCTCATGTTCATGATATATCCATGTTCACTCAAGTTAGCATTTTCCATTTGCATATTTTTCACATTCCCATACTTATAAATTTTTTAAACCCGGTCTAGATATTTTTCACAAGACAGGGCTCACCCCGCATATGCACGTATTGATTACGATAACATGGAATTACATTACAATAGTCCATATTCATGATCGCATTGCATCCCCACGCATGTATATGTTATTAAAATACATACATGAGAAGATCTGATTTTTATATCCACATTTTTCGGACACGGGCCTAGGCGCGTGCACGTTTGCTCTAATGTTTATATTTCCTCTATTTTGAAAAACTGAGGACAAGGCCCGGAAAAGGCGCCTACAGACAAGCAAGGGATTCATCAAGAGGTAAAATCACGGTTTCAAATTGTGTGTATCATCCTATCGTAAATAGAGTCAGTCAACGGTTAAGTCATTGGTTGACTCGGGGGCACGTGATGGATATACGCCTAATTTGAACCCGTCTCCATTCGGATTGTCTTATTTTGATCACCCCACTTACGATTATAATTCGAAACTTGGACCCGAGCACTTGACCCACAGCGCGAATGGCCCGGACAAGCAAAAATACTCGCCCAGACCCGTCTGTTGGCCCAATCTCATCTAGGTGAGATCGGACCAGCTGGACAGGTCTCACCTAGGTGAGACCGGGTCAGCCCACCCGATCTTTCCTAGAAGAGATCGGGTGAGCTAGCCCTATCTCTCTTAGGAGGGATTGGTCCAGCATGGACCAATCCCAGGCCTTGGGGGTTGGATTTTCGCCTGACCCCGAAGGTCTCGGAACCCTTCCCAGACGTCATACCCCCCTCTCGGGGGTACACTCGACGTCCCGAACCTTGCCACCAAAACCGTCCCTCGTGGCGACCCAACCTCATTTTCCCCATCCGACACTTAGACATTTTTACCCACCTCTCCGTGCCATTAAGGGTTTAATCCTATCACTATGTGTTAATTAAGTACGTTTAGGGGTTAACAGTGTCATTAAGCTACCTTAACCCCCTGAAGTCTATATATACTGCTCAAGTTCAATTCATTCGGTTCATGTTGCATCTATACACATTTTTAGCTCTGGCTTCTCTCTACTTTATTTCTCTAGAATCTCGGGCTGACTTAGGCATCGGAGAGGGCTCATCAAGCACCACCCCCCTCTCCATGCTCGATATTGCCCCTTGTGCAGGTCGGCAAGGAGCGAGATGACGGACCACATTGAGCCGACAGATTCACTTACGAGCTAACAGATCATCGAAGAAGGTAATCTACCTGTGAGAAGTGTCATTCGGATTGGAGACCTGCCGACCCGATACACACGACTTAACAGGGATGGTCAAGTTCACCTATAATTCACCGACTCTTGTATTCACTAGGTGGCCACCAACCTGATATTAGTTGAAGGTTGTGAATACTTGTACGGATGCCTTGGAGAAGTGTTCCTATGTGGAAACTAGGCAAAAGGAGAATTATCAAATGATCTAGGATACACAGTGACACTATATAAATGTTGTTTATAACAAGTTGATTGGAGAAAAGTGAATCAACATTCCGCAGGCGCTACAACACTCCTAACAGATGAGTAGCACGATGCCCGTCGTGTCCGCCGGTCTCACGGAAAACCTCGTATGAACTATTCGGAAGCAAGGACGAGATCGAATGAGTGAAATGTTGATGCAGATTTGGACAACAATACATTAACAGGCACCCTCCCATTCCGGCGAGTAGGAGCTGTAAGCATATGATGATGGGCGCCGTAAATGGAAGCCCATTATATGTATATGTTACCTAAGTTAATTGGGTACATGTCACATTAGGAAATTGGGCCAGACCCAAATCCCTATTGACATGAGAGGCCCAAAATTGGGCCTCCTTATGATTAGTGGCCGGCCGAATTTAATAGGTGGGTAAAGTGGACTTTTGTCCACTTTACTCCTCCTACATATATGTGGTGTTAGGGGTTTTAATTAGGTTAATCATTAATCCTTCATTGGAGTGTTTTAGAGAGAAAAACCCTCCTCCCCATAAACACCACACTTCGGCCGAACCTACCACATACACCAAGGATGTGCCAATTTGCCTTCGAGCAAACACTCGGGAGATCCGTCCCCTGCCAAGAATCGATCTAAGGTTTTGCTGTGGAGAATATACCACGTAGGGCTTCCTTCATAATAACCTCTACGGGTGCCGACCGGAGGATCGTGAACTCCCTTTTGTAAGAATCTTGGGACTACGGACTACTGTTGAGGTATGTGCGAATCTTCCGCAGCGTAATATCGGTTACTAGCATGTACCATGTTTGTAGTATCCGAAGTGATTACCCCCCATAATCTAAAAGTATGATGATAAATGAGGGTTAAATATATAGAGATGGAAGTTAAAAAAACAAAAAATACTTACCGTCGTGATGTCGCTGTCGGTTGTTGGTGTGACAGCACCGACAGCAGTACGCCGGGTCCCACCAACCCGGCGTACTGTGCAGGGGATGACCACCCGTGACCACTAAAAGACAAAAAAAAAATACCAATAGGCCGGGTTGGAGGGACCCGACTAGTAAAAAAAGAAAAAAAGAAAATTCCGTATGTCGGGTTTGGGGTTCCCAACTAGGCCTACATTTGCAATTAATTGTTCAGTTGGCCTATATTTGTGTTTGGTTGTTAATATGGACCTACTATGGTCAAAAACTCGATTTTAACGTATGGCAAACTTTGGACAGTTTTTTTAGTTATTAACCCTAAATATATTATGTAATGAGGCTTAACCGCTTAGAACGACATGAGACCATAATGACTGTAGAGATTCGTCCAACGAAACGAAACAAATCTCTTTTTCATTATACTTGACTCCAACTATTGAGACATAGCTTGAGTTTAATTGCTATATGAAATTATGTTTCTATTGGTAAAACATACTGGAAAAAAAATTTAAATAAAATTAAAATATGTAACAATGGTGATACATAGGATGTCATGCTTGCATTGGTATTATAATCACAATGGAAATAAATAGACCTATCAACTACTCTATAATTAATTAGGAGATTTTAATACTTTCATAATAGCAAAGATAGAATGCGGCACTTGCACCCAAAAACACGGGGAGGACAGGACATGTGGCGAACTAGTAGTTATGGCAGGGCAGACAACTCCTCCTAATTTGTTGGAATATTGACCGTATATATATATATATAAGGACACGTGTACGGCTGGTCTGGCCTCTGCTATTTCATATTCGTCGTCGGACACCCAAAAATATTGTCATCTACAATTTATAGTAACTGTTACGAACCAACCATCCACGCCACGTAACACACTAACTATGGTTGTTGGTTGAAACCATTTAAATTTGAAGTGTCCGTGGAGCTGGATGGAGATCCTCTGCCGTAGCTGTGCTTCAGTCTTCACCTTTAGATGATTACCACATTATATAATGTAGACAATCTTCTTTCTTTTATAATAGGGTTAAATGGTCTTTTCTGCTTTGGTCAATGTTGGTTTTTTTTATCATATATTTAATTTCGTAGGCTTTTGGTGTTATATATTTGCATTTTGTAAACTTTTGATGCATTTGTTAGTCAACAGTTACGTTTAACCGTTAAATACTTTTATTTTGTTCAATTTAGTCCTCCAATTTCTATTTCTAACTTTTAATTTTTACAATTTAGCCCCTAAATACTACAAATCCGACATAGATCAAAATTGACAGAGCTAGGGTCCGACCCACGGCTAGTCGGACGCTGTCTAGGTTGCTCAGACACGGGCGACCCTAGCCAGGGTCATACCCTGTCGTGGTTCGGATCCAGGTTGGGTCAATTTGACCTAAGGGTCCGATTGAAAACCCAATCGGACCCTTAGGTAAAATTGACCCAGCCTGGATCCGACCCATGGCTGGGTCCGACCCTTGCTAGAGTCACCCAGGTTTGGTAACCTAGCTAAGGTCCAACCTGATGGGTTCGACTACAGCCGTCAGGCCCTTTAACGGTGAGGAAACGGCAAACAGGCCCACCAGGCCCCAAATGAAGGTCAAGATGACCCAGGAGAAGGGTCCCGACGAAGGGAGTCCCGATGATGAAAGGTCCTGACAGAGTCGGTTCCGACAGATGAGCTGGAAGCTCCCGATGAGAAGCCTTTAAGTAGGCCCCGATGACGAATCCCTGAGAACGATTGGCCCTGTCACGATGACGAGGGGCCCCGAGCGGTGACACAACGAGACAACTCTGGAGTCCCCGATGTTAGTCGGGACTCGCTATCAGAGGATAAGGCCGAGATACGTGGAACGTGGTTAAGATACACGGAGCGTGGCCGAGATACGCGGGGCGTGGCCGAGATAAGCGAGATCATGGCCTAGATAGGCGGGATCACACCCGAGATACGCGGGATACGGGCTAACCACCCCCAACAGTTCACCAGGTAACTGAGGTATCTCTTCGCCTATAAAAGGGCAAGAGGTCACCTCAGATCACTTACGTTGAAATATACTCTTTGAGATTACTGCTTGCCAGTCCGTACTAGACACTCATTTAAGCATCGGAGAGGGATTCTGGGTCACCGCCCGGTCTATCCCCTCTTGCAGGATTGCGTGGAGCAAAGGAGCTAGGATCGCCGTCAAAGTCCGTGCCGGAGTTCCACCGTGATCCAACATTGGCGTCGTCTGTGGGAAACAAACAAAAAGCTGATATGCCTTCTACTCGATCAATGGCGGCTGGCAAGCACAGAAGACAGGGACAATCAAGTGGTTCCTGTCACCCCGCTGCAACAACTCTGAATTCACTACCAGAACAGGAGGAAAACCTGAACCATCCCCCGACTGAGCTCTCCCAGACAGGGGGGCACAATGAAGGTCCCGAAGACATTGCTTCTCAGCACCAGGGCAATAGGGGGCAGGAGGCCCCCCCAGCTGCGGACCTGACAAGGGCGGTGGCAGAAGCCATGCCTATGTTTTTGGCAGCCGTGGAGGCTCTCTTGGATCGGAGAGAGGCTGCGAGGAGGCAGGAAGAGATGCCCCCGTTGGAAGAAGTGGCCCCACCAGCAGAGGTTCGGAACGTACAGGAAGCTCCGCCCCGAGGCCAGGACAGGAGTAGGGTGTCCATTCAGCCAGAGAGATTCGTGGTTGATGAGCCAGGACCGGTACAGCACAGGACCATTCCCCTGAATGGTCCCATCACCCCGGATCAAGTGGTAAAGATCGTGAACATCTGCATGGGAGAGCAGAAGCCGCTGGTATCGGAGCTGAGGGATCGATCTACTCATCCCTTCGTTCCCCGACTCATAGACACCCTAGTCCCACCAGGGCTGGGTATCCCCACGATAAAGGAGTACGATGGTGAAGGAGATCCAGTTCGTCATGTCCAGAAGCACCTCATGGCATGTCTGGGAAGAGCCCCGAATGAAGACATAGTGTGTACGCTGTTCCCGAACACACTTGGAGAAAGAGCCCTAACCTGGTTCTTTAGTCTGCCCCCAGGCTGCATCACTTGCTGGGCAGATATGCACGACAGGTTCATTCAGCAGTACCAGGGTCGTAGACGTTTGCTGAAGAGTCTGAGGTCCCTAACCCAGGTGGTACAGAGGCCCGACGAATCACTGGCACACTATTATCAGCGGTACACTGCCAGTGTGGCGGAGATTGATGAGGAGATCTCGGAGGGAGAAACCATCCTCACCTTTATCCGAAACTTAACGGCCCCCTACGGTTCCGACCTAATGCACAGTGTAGCCGAAAAGGCTGTGTGGAATATGGAGGCACTGCAGAAGAGGGTAAAACGGAAAATCGATGTCCAGGAGTCAAAGATAGCCGCGGGAGAGTTGGAGCCCCCAAAGTCGAACAAAGGGAAGCAGTCGGTTAAACCTTTCGACGATCGTAAGTCAAAGGGTAAACCCGAAAGTAGTCGGAATCGAGGCCGCCCTGATCGAAGGGACGATAGGCGTTCTTCAAGGAAGGATAAGCGGGAGGATCTCGACATTCCTCTCAACTGCTCCATGGCGCAGGTACTGACGGTCATGGAACGACAAGGTATCTCCAGGTACCCCCCAAAGAAGGATGGAGAATTCTTGGGATCTCGCACGGATCGCTACTGCCGATTTCACCGCGCAAATGGTCACGACACCAACCATTGTCGGGAACTGAAGAAGGAGATCGAAAAGCTGATCTAGAAGGGGAAGCTCAAGGAATTCGTCGGGGATAAGCGGTGTTGATCCCGCTCTCGGTCCCGATCGCGGTCCCGTTCCCGATCCCGCGATCGGTCCCCAAAGAAGAAGAGAACCGACCCAGAGTCATCCGGTGCTCGTAAGGAGAGACGGGACACTATCAATGTGATTCATGGAGGGTTTGCTGCTGGAGGTGATTCATGGAGTCATCCGCCCGAGAGGTTTATGCCTCTAGAATCCCTACGGCGGTGGTGCTGGGTAAGAGGTCCCGATCCTGGACCTTGAAAGAAGAGATGGTAATCTCCTTTTCGTCGGAAGATCTCATAGGCGTGGAAACTCCGCACGACGACGCCTTGGTGGTAACCTTGGATGTAGACGGGTTCGAAATGAAGCGAATTCTGATCGACGGGGGAAGCTCCTCTGACATTCTATTCATGGACGCGTTGGAGGCTATGGGGAAAACGAAGAAAGATCTGAAGGAGGCAAACTTCCCGATGGTCGGGTTCTCTGGCTCTACCTCCTATCCGCTAGGGGTAATCACCTTACCAGTGGAGTTTGGTAGTGGGTGGAAATCAGAAAGGAGGAACGTGGAGTTCGTGGTAGTTGATTCCGCGGGGACTTACAACGCGATTATCGGGAGAACCACCATCAACCCCCTGATGGCGGTTGCCTCGACAGTACACCAGAAGATGAAGTTCCCGACCGACCACGGGGTCGGAGAAGTCAAGGGTGACCAGATAGCTTCCCGAAAATGCTATGTTAATGCCACCCGAAGGAGGAGGCGAGAAGCCATGACAGTCCTCCAGACAGACACAGATCCTAGAGAGGAGTTTGGGCGTCCCGCCCCCGTAGAAGATCTGAAAGAAGTCGAGATCGACGGACCCCAGAGGAAGGTGAAAATTGGGTCTGCTCTGACTGAGGAGACAGCCCAAAAATTGGTTGAGTTGCTGAAAGAGTTCAAGGAACTGTTTGCCTGGTCCCCGAGCGACATGCCAGGAATCAGTCCCGATGTGATCGTACACGAGCTGAAGATAGACCCCGCAATCAAGCCTATTACGCAGAAAAGGCGTCTGATGGGCACAGATAAGAAGATCGCGATCCAGCAGGAGGTGGGCAGGTTGCTCGACGCTGGGTTTATTAAAGAGCTCCGATTCCAAACTTGGGTTGCTAATCCGGTGCTGGTGAAGAAGACTAACGGGAAATGGCGAATGTGTGTGGATTTCCGCGACCCGAATAAGGCTTGCCCGAAGGACTGTTATCCACTCCCGAGAATCGACCAGCTGGTGGATGCCACGTCGGGACATGAGCTGTTGAGTTTCATGGATGCGTATTCAGGCTACAACCAGATTAAGATGGCCAAGGAAGACGCTCCCCACACAGCGTTCTACGCAGACAGTGACATCTATAACTACGATGTCATGCCTTTCGGGTTGATCAATGCTGGGGCAACCTACCAGCGGATGGTGAACAAGCTGTTCGGAGATATGCTGGGGAAAACCATGGAGGCTTACGTGGATGATATGCTGGTAAAGTCCCGACAAGCCGAGGATCATGTGCACAACCTAACCATGGCGTTTGAGCGGATGAGGCTTCATCAAGTTCGTTTAAACCCGACAAAATGCGCTTTCGGAGTCCACTCAGGGAAATTTTTGGGCTTTATGGTGAGCCAGAGAGGAATTGAGGTGAATCTCGAGAAGCTGAAGGCGATTGAGGAGATGCAGTCTCCGATAAACCATCGGGAGGTACAAGTGCTGAATGGCCGACTAGCTGCAATGAATCGCTTCCTGTCCAAAGCCAGCGACCGATCAATGCCATTTTTTGAAGTCCTGAGGGCCAACAAGAAATTTGAGTGGACCACCAAGTGTGAAGAGGCGTTCCAAGCACTCAAGCAGCACCTTCGCACCCTCCCGCCGTTGGCGAAACCGGTTCCAGGCGAGCCGCTCTATCTTTATTTGGCTGTTTCTGAATTTGCCATTAGCTCTGTGTTAGTGAAGGTTGTAGAGGGTAATCAAGTCCCCGTCTATTATGTAAGCAAGGCGTTTGCCAAGTCTGAATTAAATTATCCTACCGTTGAGAAGTACCTCTTTGCGTTGATTATTACTGCTCGGAAGCTAAGGCCTTATTTCCACGCACACGAGATCATTGTGCTGACGAACCAGCCTTTGAAGCATTTTTTGAACCGACCGGATGCATCGGGGAGATTAGTGAAGTGGGCAGTAGAGCTTAGTGAGTTTCGAATACACTTCGCTCCAAGAACGACCATTAAGGGCCAGGCATTGGCGGATTTCATAGCAGAATCTACAGCCCCCGATCTAGAAGAAGCGGGCCCTGTAGAGGGGGCAACCATGGAGGTCCCGACAGAGGAACAACCAGAGAGGGCAGAGCAATCAGAACAGCCAAATGAAGAAAATACCTGGGAAATGTACACGGATGGCTCCTCGAGTTCGGACGGATCAGGAGCGGGCTTTTTGTTGATACCACCGGGTGAAGGTGAACCGCTCCGATACGCCTTGGCTTTAACATTCAAGGCCACAAACAACGAAGCGGAGTATGAAGCTCTTATCACGGGCCTAAAAATTGCTAAAGGCACCGGAGTTGATCATTTGAGAGTAAAGTGTGACGCAGCTTTAATCGTGAACCAGGTTCAAGGGCGATACGAAGCGAGAAGTCCGATAATGAAGAAATACCTACGCGAGGTACAAGCCCTGAAGGAAAGCTTTAAAAGCTTCGATATCGAGGCAATCCCGAGGGAGGAAAACGTAGAGGCAGACGTCCTGAGCAAATTTGCCCTGGGGGCACCCTTGGAAGTAAATAGGAAGGTGCACTTCTTGGAGAAGGTGATCTTATCGACCATCGAGCCGACGCAGGTGTGTACCATTGAGGCAAAATCGGAGGAGGAGCCCACTTGGAGGACCCCGATAGTCGCGTACCTGACTACGGGGGCAGTCCCCGATGATAAAGTAGCAGCGGACAGGATACGTCGGATCGCGGCTAATTATGTGATGCTGGACAATCAGCTATACAAGAAGGGCTGGTTCTCAACTCCGTACTTGAAGTGTGTGGTAGAGCCCGACACAAATCGAATCCTGAAGGAGGTGCATGAAGGGGTCGCGGCTTGTCATGAAGGGGCCCGATCCATTATGAGAAAAGTGCTGAACTTGGGCTATTATTGGCCCACGATGAGCAAGGAAGCAACGACGTTGGTCCGATCCTGTGACGCGTGCCAAAGATACGCCCCGAGTATCACGGCTCCGGCCGCTAATCTGACATCCATCAAGAGCGCTTGGCCCTTCGCGCAGTGGGGCATCGACTTGGTGGGACCTCTTCCACAAGCACAAGGTCAATGTAAGTATTTACTTGTAGCAATCGATTATTTTTCGAAATGGATAGAGGCGAAGGCATTGGCCAGAACGACGGGGAATCAGATCGTCAAGTTCCTCCAGACCCACATTGTGTCCAGATACGGGATTCCTAAGGTGGTGATCAGCGACAATGGTCCACCGTTTAATGGCTCTCAGGTGAGGGAGTATCTGGAGGAGTTGAACATCGAGCATCGGACTGCTTCCGTACGCCATGCCCAGACTAATGGCCAGGTGGAATCAGCCAACAAAATCGTGATGGATGGCCTGAAGAATAGGGTTTATGCCTTGAAGGGCAAGTGGCTGAACGAACTGGAAAACGTGCTTTGGGCTGTTAGAACGACACCCAAACGATCAACGGGGGAGACTCCGTTTGGCCTCGTTTATGGCACGGAAGCCGTCGCCCCCGTGGAGGTAGCTGTGGCGTCCCATCGGATGAGATATTACGAGCCTCTGACGAATGATGAAATGAGACGTCTGGACTTGGACTTACTCGAAGAGAAGAGGCGGGAAGCCGATGAAGTCCAAGCTCGAATGCGTTTGGCGACGGCCAGGTACTACAATCGGCGAGTGAGGTCCCGACAGTTCTTCGTCGGGGAGCTGGTTTGGCGTCGCAACGAGTTCACCCTTTTGGATCGAATCAACAAGATGTCACCAAAATGGGAAGGACCTTATAAGGTCGTGGGGATGCCAGCTCCAAATGCGTACAAGTTGGAAGACCTCGATGGCAGAACGTTAAAGCATTCTTTTAGCGGCGAAAACTTGAAGAAACACCATGCTTGAAGAAAGTCGCCTTAAGTAGTGCACGATAAAGTCGCCTTAAGTGGTGCCCGATGTAAAATCGCCTTAAGTGGTGTATGCTGTTTATCGTTTAATTCGATGTAAGCCAATTTTGTGCCGTCAATAAATAAAGAGGTTGCTTCCAATCAGAGTTATCCTTAGACTTATGCTAAGTGTCAAAGTCGCCTTGAGTGGTGCACGAGAAAAGTCGCCTTGAGTGGTGCACGATCCTTAGATTTATTCTAAGTATCAAAAAGTCGCCTTAAGTGGTGCACGATATAAAGTCGCCTTGAGTGGTGCACGATACTAAGTCGCCTTAAGTGGTGCACGATCTTTAGATTTATTCTAAGTGTTGTTAAGTCGTCCTAAGTGATGCACGGAACTAAGTCGCCTTAAGTGGTGCGCGGAATTAAGTCGCCTTAAGTGGTGCACGAGAAAAGTCGCCTTAAGTGGTGCACGATATAAAGTCGCCTTGAGTGGTGCACGATATTAAGTCGTCTTAAGTGATGCGTGATTCTTAGATTTACTCTAAGTAATATTAAGTCGCCTTGAGCGGTACATGATGATAAGTCGCCTTAAGTGGTGCAAGTTCTTAAATCGTCGGGAATGACGTACGAAAATGTCTTAAGTGTCGAAGTATCGACCTAGGCAAATATAGTAAAGCCACTTGAAGAAATGCATCAAGAATATCGGAACTTAGAAAGTCTGATAGTTGATAAGGGCTCAAAGGCCCGACAATGACAAAAAAGGAGAAGATACAAGGACTCTAAAGATAAACGCTTAAGCTTGGTCCTTGTCGGCAACATCGGCAGCTGCTGGATTCGCGGAGTTGGTAGCAGAAGGTTCCACAGGGTTGGCCTCGAGAGGATCAACTATCGGGGCGTCTGTTACGTCTTCGACAATTGCGGGAGTACTCCCCCCATCACTCTCCTCAGAAAGAGCAAAGTATTTCTTCGCGAAGGGGGCGAGGGAAGGAGACTTGTCAAAATTGATGGCATCGCCATACTCCAGGTGGAGCTTCTCAACCGCATTGAAGAGAGTGTTCTCCACCTCCGCGCCAAAGAATTTCATAGCATCGGCCTGGAAGTCCTCAGACTTCCGATAATCCTCCAGGCCCTTGGCCTCCGCTTCGACCAGCTGCGCAGGAAATCCCGCGATTTGCTCCTCCAGAGCCTTCTTCTCGAGGACCATCTTGTCCTCAGCAGCCTTCTTCTCGAGGACCAGCTTATCCACAGCAGCCTGCCGATCCTGTCGCTCTTGCCTCAGGAGCCCCTCGAAGTCCCCGACCTGCTTCTGGAGGTCCCGAACCTTTTGGTCAAGGACAGCCTGCTCCTTGACAAGCTTCCCCTGCGAAGACTGGGAGGCCTTAAGATCCTCCTTGAGCTTGTCGAGGGCTGCTCGGTCCCGCTCCCGGGACTCATCATAGGCGATGAGGTACCCAAGAAGACGGTTGAAGTCCCCGAGCTCCTACAATAGAAGAAAGAAAAGTGTTAATAGACAAACAACCGGATTTACCAATGAAAAGAGAGAAGCGAAGTTTTACCTCTACCCGACGCAGGGACATCTCTCTGACATCCCGATGCATAGCAGTCCGATTCAGGGAAATCGGATACCGCATGGTAGGCAGGATCGAGCCTGCCAGCAGATGCAGGGCCAGGTCCTGGTGCTGCTCCCCTTGTCTGAGCGGAACTCCTTGCAACGTCTGGATGGGAGTCCAGGGGGCATTCGCTTGTGAGGGGTCGAAGGGCCTATAGAAATTTCTATCGAGAGCGACAGGAGGAGGAGGACGATACGTGGAAGGGCATGCCTCCGTCTCGACCCGGACGGGGGAAGGAGTGAAATTGTGGATGCGCGACGGCTGACGCTGCTGCGGAGAAGAAGAAGGAGGCGGCCCCTGAGAGGTTGTTTCAGGGGGGATTGCCCCGTCCTCCGGCGATGACGAAGGGAGCCCCCCTCATCAGTCTCCTCGGAGGAGTCCAAGCTTTCCACCCGACGAAACTGTTCGCCGGTCGAGGTTTTCTCCCCAGTTGAGGGAGGCACCCCTGTTGAAGACGGTGCATCCGCGGAAGCTGCAGCACCCGATGGAACTCCCGAGCGACCTGCACCTGGAGGACGAGAGGCTTCAGAAATGTAGTCAGGGAGTTCATCAGGATTCTTACACCAAACGATACGTCGGGAGACGTATTGATCCTTCCCATGATAGTGGTAGTAGCCCGCCTTCAGGACACGAGGAGTTTCGCCCCGAAGGATCCGTCTAACATCAGCAATACGAGCCTCCTGGGTCGAAGGAATCAAATCCCTCGGGACCATCCTCCTATACGATTTAATAGCAAGTCGAAGCTTTTTACCTTCCTCAGCAGTCTGGACGTCGAAGAGTTGGTCCAGCTCCACCCGCTTCCGCTTGGGTGGCTCCGCAGAAGGAGACCCCGACTGAGCAGCAGCCTTCTTGGCGGACTTCCTCTTCCGCGAAGGGCGAACAGCATCGGTCTCCCCCTGCTTAAGGAACAGATCGGTCAGCACAGATACCTTCTTGGCTGCAAACAGTAAACGAAGAAGAGTTAGAAGTTTACCCAGGGAACCATATTAGAAGGGCAGTCGAAAAGCTGCCCCCCAGAGATTATATCGAGGAGTCGGATCCCGGCGTTCACCAGGTCCCGCTCCACGAGGGAATTGGCGTCGAGGGGAGTGTAGGACTCCCCCCATCGGTAAAGCTGGATGAGTTGAAGAGTTTCGAAATCTTCGTCGGTATAGGTATGGAAGGCAGGCGGGAGGTCTGTTGCCACCTCCCATCGGGGCCAGGGGATCGAAGAGTGTCAGATGAAGAAGTAACTCCTCTTCCAACCACTGTTGTCAGACCCCGTGTCAACCAGGAGTCCCCGACCCTTGACCACCTTCCAGGTGTCATTGGTCCAGTTACACCGTGCAAGCTGCTGCTTACTCCACTTGGGCATCCGAGGATAGAAGGCGCAAACCCCCGCCTCGTTGCACTTCATCCCATAGAAGGTTCTGAAGAGCTGGAGGCTGTAAACCCACTTCTGTCGGAAGCAGAGAACCTGGAAGGCGTTCCATAGGCGGATGGCATGAGGAGAGAAGGTAGTTGGATGCGTTTTGTAATGCTGGCACATCTCGACCAGATTACCACAGAAGGGGAATCTGATCCCCGCTGATACTTGCCCCGTAGAGACAAATACCTCCCCTTTTTGGGGACGAGTAACCTCAGGGTTACCCGAGGGGCGAGGCCAAGGATACGGGAAACGGGGTTCCCAAGTAGAAGTGATACACCCCTCTCGGAGGGCTGAATCATAGGCAGTATTGGAAATTTCATTCAGAGCATAATCAAAATTAAAAGGCTTTCTCCCCTCAGAGCTGGACCCGCTGTCTGAAAAGCAACAATGGCAAGAAAAACACAGTGGGATTCTTGGAAAGCTATAAATAAGGAAAAGACGAACAAGCAATGAAGGGAAAATCCTTACCAGACATGATGAAGTGGAAGTTGAGGGAATGAACTGGGCGTCGCCGGAAAGATGACTGGAGAAACTCTGAGACCTTCGGAATTACAGAGCTTGAATTCGCAGAGAAGTTGCAGAGAGCTTTTGAGAATTCGGAAACGGTAAAAGTTAAAGTATGCCCGTGGCTAGGGTTTTATAGGCGAAGAGGACAGTTGAAGGGACACTTCGATCCGAGTCGTCGAAGTCGAAGAGTTTTAATCTGGACCGTTGAGATGAAACGTACAGAAGGACAACAGACGTAATGATGAAACGGCCTGAAAAGCACTTTTCAGAAAAGAACAGGCGCGAAAAATCAGGCACGAGGGCCGAAAACGTCGCTTCACTATCTACTGCATTTAATGAACTGGGGAATCGAGGAGACCCCTAGGATTTGGCAGTTACACACAAAACACTGAGGAAACGTGAAGGAAAAGATTAGTACTGAATGACCATGTCAAGGGAAAGATCCCCGATTCTAATATCGGGAGGTCGGGAGTTGGAAGACACGACGAACTAAAAGTCCCTCATGTCTTGGGGGCAAATGATGGGTTCGACTACAGCCGTCAGGCCCTTTAACGGTGAGGAAACGGCAAACAGGCCCACCAGGCCCCAAATGAAGGTCAAGATGACCCAGGAGAAGGGTCCCGACGAAGGGAGTCCCGATGATGAAAGGTCCCGACGGAGTCGGTTCCGACAGATGAGCTGGAAGCTCCCGATGAGAAGCCTTTAAGTAGGCCCCGATGACGAATCCCTGAGAACGATTGGCCCTGTCACGATGACGAGGGGCCCCGAGCGGTGACACAACGAGACAACTCTGGAGTCCCCGATGTTAGTCGGGACTCGCTATCAGAGGATAAGGCCGAAATACGCGGGGGCGTGGCCGAGATAAGCGAGATCATGGCCTAGATAGGCGGGATCACACCCGAGATACGCGGGATACGGGCTAACCACCCCCAACGGTTCACCAGGTAACTGAGGTATCTCTTCGCCTATAAAAGGGCAAGAGGTCACCTCAGATCACTTACGTTGAAATATACTCTTTGAGATTACTGCTTGCCAGTCCGTACTAGACACTCATTTAAGCATCGGAGAGGGATTCTGGGTCACCGCCCGGTCTATCCCCTCTTGCAGGATTGCGTGGAGCAAAGGAGCTAGGATCGCCGTCAAAGTCCGTGCCGGAGTTCCACCGTGATCCAACACAACCCAGCCGTGGGTTGGACCCTAACTCGTTCAGTTTTGATTTATGTCTGATTTGTAGTCTTTAAGGTCTAAATTGAAAAAATTAAAAGTTTGGAATAAAAATTGGAGGACGAAATTGAATAAAATAAAAGTGTTTAACGGTCAAACTTAACAGTTGACTAACGGATGGACCAAAAGTCTACAAAATGCAAACATCTGACACCAAAAATCTACAAAAATAAACATATGGCACCAAAAACCAACATTGATCAAACATATGGCACTAAAAGACCCATTAACCCTTTACAATATTTTTAATTGTTTTTTTTTTCAAAATTTAATCCAAATAGCAACCTAAAAAAGTCCAAATATTAAAGTGCATCAAAATAGTAAACGTCGCTGATGTGAACAATAACGTCATCCAAGACAAAAAAAATTCACCTTTTTATTTTTAAATCTTTTTTTTGTTTTTTTTTGTTTATAATTTAAATAGTTTTTATAGTTTTATTATGTTTTTTCTAAACACTATCAGATTGGGTTTACATTTAGGCACATTCAATTCTAAATGATAAAAATTTAATATTTTATCCTCTAGAGTTAACCCGGTAAATCTGTTCACAATAGCGTATTAAAATTTATGGTTTACGATATTTTTTCTAAAATCATATTGAGCTTGGTTCGCTTAGGTTGGGTTAGCCCTAGAGAATTAAACTGTTAAAAAAATTTTATCATATAAGATTAACCTGACTAAACATTCATTCAACATTATAATATGATTTTAGAATTCACAGTTTATATTTTTTTTTCTTTTAAAATCCTATTAACTTTGGCGTACAGTTAAGCCGGATTAAACATAGATGATAAAATTGTTAATAGTTTTATCATTTAGGGTTAACCCGACCTAACTGTACCCCAACACTAACATGGTTTAAACAAAATCATAAAACTTCAAAAATCCTTTAAATTATAAGTTTAAAAGAAAAATTTGAAAGAATTAGAATTATATTTCTTTATTATGATCGAATAGACATATTTATATATATGTATATATATATATATATGGTAGAATAATTTAGCACTTTATCTATTTACCATCTTAAGCACCGCGACAATTTGTGGAAAGGGTTCGATGTTGACGTGTCCCCTTTTTTTTTGGTAAATATGTTGACGCGTCTCCTTCTTCCCTTGTTTGTACGACACAGGAAAACATTGCTTTCACAATTGGCTTATTTTTCCACATGCAAATGAAATTTTGATCTGAGTTTAGACGGTAAAATAGTCGTCTCTACATTATGCAAGGAGAATAAAATTCTGGCAATGACAGCGCGCTAATTATTAGTTCGGTTACAACTATATATATATATATATATATATATATATACTAGTTATTAACGCGTGCGTTGCACGCGCATAAATCGTCTAAGTTTCAAAATACATAATTTATCTTCAGTTTTCTAATATGATAATATCTAATTAATATATGGCCAAGTTTAGGGGTTGCGAGAAATGAATCTGTGATCGAAAAGACCGACACAAAGTAATTCAAAACGGAAAAAATAGAAGAAGATAATTAAGTCAAAAATTAACTATTGTTTTAAATTACGATACTAATTTACTGTTTAACTAATAATGAGTTGGATTGAGCATGTCGTGAGTTATTAACGACAAAGTTGTATCTAATTTATCAACTTGAGGAGTGACGAATGTAAGCCCACAATTAACTACTTAGAGTCTTCGGTGGAGAAGTTTGACCTATACAAACGTAACTATACACTTTTCATGCAAATTTATATCTTAATACCAACAAAATTTGATTTAATGCTAAAGGAAATTTCAATTCATTAAAATCTAAAGTTTATACTTGATTTTATGTCAATTACTTATTTAACTACTAATTTGATTGTACACAATTTGATTTAATTGACAGACGGAAGAGCTAAATTAATCATTCAAGAACCTAAATGTTGGACGATGAGTACCAGGTTATCCGTAAAAGGTCAAAATTCAAGAACTGTAGTTGACCCATATTTTACAATTGATATGATTTGACAAGTGACTGATCTATGTGATACAAAAAACTCTCAACATGTACTCAAAGTTTGCACGAGTTGAGTACATATTATACTTTATGGGTGGCTCAAATTTATAGGTATATTGTATTAATAAGTTAATGATAATTATGTAACATGTCAGTTAAGCGACCTTAACAAAAAAGTTAATACAATTTATCTAATGAAATTTTTAGTAATACTCAAATATTGTAGGGACTAAATCATCAATTTTTTTAAACACTAATGTCTAAAGTTTATACTTGAATTCAAATTAACTATTTATTCAACTACCAATTAGGAGATACCTAATATTATTGAATTCACAAACGCAATAACTAAATCGATAGTTCGAGTCAATAAGTATTAATCATAGAGTAACATGTTATATGTAAAGTCAAACTTCAAGAATCACGTTTGATCCATATTTGATATGTTAGTTGAGTTACCAAGTGACTAATTTATTTGATACAAAAATGTTAACAAGCGGAACATCCTCAAATCAGTGATATAGTGAATGGAAAAATGCATCTACCTGACATTTGCACCTATTAAATGCATGTTGACTCTAATTGATATATATTTGATGGAGAAATTAATAATAACTACGGTGACCTACCAATTAAGCGACCTAAAAAACTAAAAATAACAAAATGTAATTAAATGGTTTTTTAGTAATAAATAATAAAGATAAATAGATGGGTCTCAAAGATAAAAAGACTAAATCGCTATTTTATAAAAATAGGGGAACTAAATATAACACGTATATATATATATATAATAAAATAAAAAATATGGGAACTAAATATAATATATATATATATATATAATAAAATAAAATAAAAATGTTCAAGAGGTACCTTTTGGGTGTGAGGAAGATATATATAGTGAATCTCATCATGAGAGTAAGTTGATTGCAAAGGGCTCTAGTCTAACCTCCCATTTATTGCTTCATTCATTTGGCCTTACTATGTTTGTTTTGTGTATATGATATGATATACCAAAGAAAAGAAAAGTTGGTGACTAGGACAGTAGATTTTTTGGTGCATCACTTCTGATCTACACGTTTGAATCCATCTATGTTTGCCACGATGTCAATCCGGCTATATATTATCTGTCCTTACCTAGATGCGCCAAGTGTCCCCCCCCCCCCCCCCCCTTTTTTTTTGGTAAAAAGTGCACATACTATATTAACCAGTATCATATTACAAAAGAGATAAACCGGGAGGAAAATGCCAATACCTTGAGTTTGAGTAGATAAAGAAAATCTAGCTAAACGATGTCCGGATCGAACCACTGTACTTGATACCTTAACTATTACAAGAGAAATAAACCAAGAACACAGTGTCTTTATATCACTAAGTAAACCAAAAAGATCTGCTTGATTGTAGTTGCCCCTTATGTTGCTTGCTTCAGGAGAAATGAGTCTGTTTTCAGATAGATGCTTTGTCTTCTGTAGGGGAATGCTAACAACAGAGCAGCTCGACAAGCTAGGCCCTCATCCAAAAGTGGGAATGATCCTTGCATCAGTTGAGTTGAAACTAAAACTAATAAACCTACTGAATTATAAAGTAAAGCTGCTACAACAATTGTTTCAGCTACTGAGTCATGAGCTCCATCAATAATAAGTGTCCATGAGTTCAGAAGCTGTTGTTGTGTGTCCTCAAGGGTTGTTCGATGGATGGCCTTCCTAATGAGCTGCCTGGCAAACAATCAAATGCATGTTTATTATCATCAAGATTACTCATGAAGCTGTCTATGCAGGGTATCTTTGATTGAAAGATTCTTTGGTTCCTGGTAAGCCAAATATTCCAGAGAACTAAGCATTTGGGAGGCAGATCTTCTGGTTTGGTGTTGATATCTTTAGCCAACAATTCCATGACTGTGTGAATGGATTGAATCATTGGTCCTCCCACAGCAAACATCGAAGCAAACCATATACACTTAGCAAAGTCACACTTCCACATTAGATGAGTCCAGGTTTCTGAATCTTTTCCTCATAAAGGGTAAATGGGGTCAATAGTAGAGATACGTCGATGAAGGTTAGCTCCCAGAGCTGAACCTCCTGAACATCCATTCCAGATGAACATTTAACATTTGGTAGTAACTTTGATTTCCAAATCTTGTTCCAGAAGTTAAGACTAGCAATCATAGGGGATGCCGAGGTTGATCCATATTTAAAGGAGTGCTCTATAGTGGAAATTAGTCTATAACCTGACTTAACAGTGTACTCCCCTGAGGAGTTAGGAGTCCATGTAAGTGTGTCTTGAGTAGGGAAGATTGGAAGTGAGATATTGGAAATAAGGTGCACTAATACAGGATGCAGTGTGTTCTGTAGGAGTGGTATGTTCCAAGTTGATTGACGCTGTAGCTGGAAGTGATGAACCTAAGCTCAGGGTTATAATTCTGATTGGTCCATAATGAAAGAGATGGAATATTTGGTACCTATGGATCAATCCAAAAATTAATGGAGTGATCATTTACAACAAACCATCTAATTCCAAGCTAGAAAAGGGGGCGAAGCTGCAAAAGTGTTCTCCATACTGAGCTATGATGTTGTCCTGGCTTGCAAGTAAAGAATGTGTGCTGAGAGATATATTTCAATCTTAAGAAATGAGCCCACAGGGAATCCTTAGATGTTAAGAGACGCCAAATTTATTAAAAGAGCTGAGTTTTGGTGTTTGGTGTCCTTAAGTCCCAATCCCCCTGATTGATTTTGTGCCAAGCAATTCAAGGCATACCTTTTCTATCTAGACTAGACTTCCACCAGAAATTTCTTAAGATTGATTCAATCTTGTTATGGATTTGGAGGGGTAATTTAATACAAGACATTGTGTAGATTTTGATGGAAGAAGCTGTTGATTTAATCGACACCTCTTTACCCGCTGCATTGAGGAGTTTGCCCATCCACCCCTGGACTCTCTTTGAAATTCTATCTAATAGGAAATTTCCAATCATCTGTTTTTGGTTGATCCAATTGACAGGTAATCCTAAGTATAGATCACTATCATTTTCTTAACCCCCAAAGATAACAAAAGAGAGTCTTTGATCTGTTGGGAGGTATTATGACTGAAAGTGATACTAGATTCTGAAAATTTACCTGCTGGCTAGATTGCAGTTCATAGTGATGCAACAGTTGTTGCACAGATTGGACATAGTTAAGCTTAGTCTCCATGAATATAAAGCTATCATCTGCGAATAGTAGGTCTGTAATTGGTGGAGAAGATGGACCAGGTTTAATACCACACATGGTACCAGAAGTTTGAGCATTTGAGAGGTTTCTTGATAGAACATCAGCACAGAGAATGAATAGCAAAATGGGACAAAGGATCCCCTTGTTGGAAGAATAGCTTGTGAATGGCTGCCATTTATTAGAATAGAAAGATAAATGTAGCTTTGTGAGTGTTGCTTGAGAAACAGTCATTCAATTCTATCAAAAGCTTTGGACATATCTAGCTTGAGCGCTATTAGTCCAACTTTCCCTCTTCTCCTCTTCCTAATGACATGTAATATTTCTTGTGCCAGTAGAGTATTATCAGAAATCAACCTGCCTTGTACAAAGGCACTCTGGTAAGGGGAAATAAGGTCTGGAAGAACTCTTTTCAGTCGATTTGTAAGGACCTCAAAAATGATTTTGTAAGTTGTGGTACATAAGCTTATTGGTCCCCAGTGTTGCATTGTCTGAGGTTGGGAAGTCTCTGGAATGAGAGCTATAAAGGTCTTATTTAAGTACCTTAGCATTTTCCCTGTTTGGAAGAAAGATTGGATAGCTGCTAATGTATCAGCAGAGTTAATGTTCCATTGGTGTTGGAAGAAACTTGGTGGAAAACCATCTGGGCCTGGGGACTTATCAGGGTTCAAATCCATAAGTACCTTAAGTATTTCAAAGTTCTGCACTGGAAGACCTAGGGAGCTGAGATTGAGAGTTGGGAAAGGTAAGGCATGGAGGAGGGTATACTCTGGTGGGGGAAGCATTGTTGTAAACACTGTTGAAAAATAATTGACTTCATTATTGGATATTTCAGAAGGATTGATTATCCACTCACCATTGTCTTTAAGGATCCATTTTAGCTTGTTGATATGCCTTCTAGCAAAGGTTTTGGCATGAAAGAATTTTATATTCCTGTCCCCTTGAGTGAGCCATTGCTCCCTTGATTTCTGACACCATAATGTCTCTTCTTCCTGATATAGGTTTTGTAGATGTGCCTCCTTGTCTGCCTTAGCCAAGGAAGGTGGGTTAGTGGATTCCGGTATGAGTTGTAGAGAGCTAAGAGCTGAGCATATATTCGGCTGAATATTTCCAAAAACATTTATGTTCCACCTTTACAGATCGGTGCTGAGAGTAGATAGTTTTTGGTGCAGAACAGATTAAGGTAGCATTGATTTATTTTTCTCCCATGAGAAGGTGATGAAGTCCTTAAAGGTAGGATGATCCATCCACATATTTTTAAACCTGAGTGGATTGAGTTGTGTTTTGAGTATGCAGGTTAAGCATTATAGGACAGTGATCAGAACCAAGCCTTGCAAGATTGAAAAGAGTAGCATTTGGGAAGAGGTGAAGCCATTCAGTAGTGAGAAGAGCTATATCCAGACGCTCAAGAGTTAAGTCACGTGGATCTCTCCTATTGGACCAAGTAAATGAAGGCCCCTGACCTCCTAAATCCAAAAGATCCAACGAATCTGTCCAGGAATGCATTTGAAGGAGACGTTCATTAGATAAGGGATTACCACCAAGTTTTTCTAATTGACTCCATAAATCATTGAAATCTCCTATAAGGAGCCAAGGTGAGCAAGGTGGTACTTGAAGAGACTTAAGGGTGGACCAGAAAGTGTGTCTTTGTCAAAATTTGCTAGGAGCATAAACGAAGTTGCCAACCAAGGAGCTGATGTTGGTGTAAGCTGGAGTTGAACATGGATATGATTTTCTTGAATTGTGAGAGGGTGAACATGGAACATATATTTCCAAGCTAGGATAAGACCTCCTCTAGTTTTCTCAGGTGGTTGAGCTAAGGATTGATCATAACCTATGTTTCTAAGGATATCTTGAATTCTAGTAATGCTACTCTTGATCTCAGAAAGGAAAACAAGTTGTGGCATCCAATGAGAAACATGACGCCTCAGGTGTTGAATTGTCAAGGCCCTCCTCGTGCCTTGACAATTCCAAGTCATGATAATCATAATGAGAGCGGAATATACCTCAAGGGTATTTCCGCATGACATTCATCTCTAGCAACATCTACTTGATGCGAAGAGTAAAATGTAGAGTGTCATGTAATAAATAGTAAATATACCTCATCAAAATTTGCAATTGATGACTGATTAGTTGTATGAGAAGTTCCAACCTGGCCATTTGAAGTTGATATGTGACTAGATGATCCATCCTGAGCTAACCATGGACGGAGCCTCCTCAGATAACTGAAATTCCCCTCTTCTTCTTTTCTACGCTGACGGGTACCAAGAGTGGGAAGAGGTGTTCCTCTGATTGTTAGGGCACTAGTATTTGGGAAGGCTCTTCTTGTCCATGTCCTTCTTGGTGCTTGACTTGAAGATTCTGAGAAAACCCTTGGTTCCTTCACAAGCATATGAGTGATGGGTTCCATATTTTGCTGAGGGCCAACTGTGTCTAGAGCTGCTTGTTGTACTGTTTGCACAATTGGAAGTGTTAAGGAGGAAGGCTGAGTTGATGGTGCAACAGAGGAAAAATGCTCAGTCGATATTTGATCTTGTAGATGAAATTGCTCGATGAGCAAAAGTTGCTCTACCAATGTAGAGTCATCCATATATATCTCCTATGTACTTCAATCTGAGTCCTGAGATTGTGTATATGGGGATGTTTTTAGACCTCTGCCTAAAGCAAGTTGTTCAGTGGATGGACCCGTCTGAAGAATAGGGAACAGATAGCTTGGGGGCAAGAAACCTGTGGCTGAACTTGTTTAACCTGAATTTGCATCCCTAAGTGGTTTAAAGTTGGCGGTTCTAGGGGTAAATTGGAAAGGGGAATCCCGGAGGTGGTGATTGTTGAGTAGCAGAGGAGGACTGAGTGTGATGTTGGTGAGAAGAAGATGGCATAGGTGGAATCCAGGTAAGAGGCCATGGGCTAAATGATGGAGGTGGGTAACTGGAAAGGCTATATATGGGTGATGAAATGGTGCTGGGTAGTTGACATGAGTGGTTTGTTGTTGTTGGGAAGTTGGATGGAATGGGTAAGGGTAGGGGTATGGAAGGGGGGGATAGTAGTGCATGTAAGGATGGAGGTAATGAGGGTGGATAGATGTTGTCTGAGCTGAAAAATATGAAGACTGAGGAGGATACGGGAGCACAGTTGTGGAGAGGTGATGGGTGTTAGTGTATCTGATTGGGATGAGTCAGAACTTATTGGGGTGGTGAAAGGAGTGGTATAGAGTGTGGTGTGGTGAGTGGTAGTTGGTTGGGGAGTTGACTGTAAAACAAATAGGGGCTCTGTTGACTGACCTTGAATCTCTGTGGGAGCTACAGGTGCATTATGTCTATGATGAGCTAGAGTGAGAGTGATTCTCGTTGCAAGCTCAGAGGGATGAGCTTGATCATTTGAAGTAGCATGCATGTTATTAGATATGTCAGCTTGTTGACGAGCTGAGTGTTGTCAAGATCCACCTTGAGTTGGTGTATTCCTGGCATTGTCAGTACTGAAGGCAATCCAGTTTGTGAGAAGACCAGAGCCTCTGTTAGCGAGTGTATAGAGATCATGTGTATCATCGGAGATAGGTGCAGCCCCAGCTCTGTCAGTTAACCGAAGGAACATGGCATTCAGGTCTCTAATCACTATTTCCTCCGCAACTCGGTAGTGGCCAAGAGAATGACCAAATCTGCCACATCTCCTGCAAGGAAGTCCTTGCTTATATGAAATCAACACTTCAGTTTCCGCTGATCCCGTGGAGACTCCAATTGAAGGCAACACTGGATTAAGGTAATTCATGAGAACCAAAACCCTTGGATGAGTAGTTAACCAAGGATGTGTTGCATGCATTTCCGAGCGAACTACCTCACCAACAGCTGAAGCTAGGTATTCCACATATTCTGCCTCCATTAGAATTTGTGGAATATCTCTAAGCTCTATCCAAGTGGGCACTCTGGTGAAATCTACCTCAGGGAAATGATTATCTAGAGTTGGACGCGCAAAGACTAAGAGATTACCTTAGATGATAAATGGACCGTTTTGATAGACTTCCTGGGCATCAGCAGCAGAACGAAAAATAAACGCCCATGAGCCATCTTCACGGGAAATGATTTCAGGTACATGAGTAACTCTCAATAGATTACGAACAAAAGCTGATACTGTTGCTTCGCCATTGATGGGTCCGATTATAGCCGTCAGGCCCCTTAACGGCGAGGAAACGGCAAACAGGCCCACCAGGCCCAGAGTAAGGGTCAAGATGACCTAAGAGAAGGGTCCCGATGAAGGGAGTCCCGACGAAGCAGGGTCCCGACAGAGTCGGTCCCGACAGTGGAGCTAGAAGCTCCCGACGAGAAGCCTTTAAGTAGGCCCCGATGATGAATCCCTGAGAATGATTGGCCCTGTCACGATGACGAGGGGCCCCGAGCGGTGACACAACAAGATAACTTTGGAGTCCCCGACGGGAGTCGGGACTCGTTACCAGAGGATAAAGCCAAGATATGCGGGGCGTGGCCGAGATATACGGAACGTGGTTAAGATACACGGATCGTGGCCGAGATACGCGGGGCATGGCTAAGATACGCGAGATCGTGTACGAGATAAGCGGGATATGGGCTAACCACCCCTAACGGTTCGCCAGGTACCTGAGGCACCTCTTTGCCTATAAAAGGGCAGGAGGTCACCTCAGATCACTTACGTTGAATTACATACCCTTTGAGATTATTGCTTGCCAGTCATACGAGAGACTCATTTAAGCATCGGAGAGGGATTCTGGGTCACCGCCCGGTCTATCCCCTCTTGCAGGATTGCGTGGAGCAAAGGAGCCAGGATTGCCGTCAAGATCCGTACCGGAGTTCCACCATGATCCAACATTGGCGCCGTCTGTGGGAAACTAACAAAAAGCTGATATGCCTTCTACTCGCTCGATGGTGGCTGGCAAGAACAGAAGGGGACAATCTGGTGGTTCCCGTCACCCTGCTGCAACAAACCTGAATTCAGTACCAGAACAAGGAGAACAACCAGATAGGGCAGAGCAATCAGAACAGCCAAACAAGGAAAACACCTGGGAGATGTACACGGATGGCTCCGCAAGTTCAGACGGGTCAGGAGCGGGCTTCTTGTTGATACCACCGGGTGAAGGTGAACCGCTCCGATATGCCTTGGCTTTAACATTTAAGGCCACAAACAATGAAGCGGAGTATGAAGCTCTTATCACGGGCCTAAAAATTTCTAAAGGCACTGGAATCGATCACTTGAGAGTGAAGTGCGACGCGGCGTTAATCGTGAACCAAGTTCAAGGGCGATACGAAGCAAGGAGCCTGATAATGAAGAAGTATTTGCGAGAGGTACAAACCCTGAGAGAGAGCTTCAAAAGCTTCGACATCGAGGCTATTCCGAGGGAGGAGAACGTAGAGGCAGACGCCTTAAGCAAATTTGCCCTGGGGGCACCCTTAGGAGAAAATCGGAAGGTGCACTTCCTGGAAAAGGTGATCTTGTCAAGCATTGACCCCACGCAAGTGTGCACCGTTGAAGCAAAATCGGAGGAGGAGCCCACTTGGATGACCCCGATAGTCGCGTATCTGACTACGGGGGCAATCCCCGAGGATAAGGTAGCAGCAGACAGGATATGTCGGATCGCGTCTAATTATGTGATGTTGGATAATCAGCTGTACAAGAAAGGCTGGTTCTCGACTCCGTACCTGAAGTGTGTAGTAGAACCCGACACCAGTCGAATCCTGAAGGAAATGCATGAGGGGATCGCGGCTTGTCATGAAGGGGCCCGATCCATTTTGAGGAAGGTGTTGAACTTGGACTATTACTGGCCCACGATGAGCAAAGAAGCAACGGCGTTGGTCCGATCATGCGACGCGTGCCAGAGGTACGCCCCGAGTATTGTGGCCCCAGCTGCCAACCTGACATCCATCAAGAGCGCTGGGCCCTTCACGCAGTGGGGCATCGACTCGGTGGGACCTCTTCCACAAACACAAGGACAATGTAAGTATTTACTGGTAGTTATCGATTATTTTTCAAAATGGATAGAGGCGAAGGCATTAGCCAGAACAACGGGGAATCAGATCGTCAAGTTCCTCCAAACCCACATCGTGTCCAGATATGGGATTCCTAAGGTGGTGACCAGCGACAATGGCCCACCGTTTAACGGCTCTCAGGAGAGGAAGTATCTGGAAGACCTCGATGGCAGAGCGATAAAGCATTCTCAGTGGCGAACACTTGAAGAAACACCATGCTTGAAGAAAGTCGCCTTAAGTGGTGCCCGATAAAGTCGCCTTAAGTGGTGCCCAATAAAGTCGCCTTAGGTGGTGCCTGATGTAAAATCGCCTTAAGTGGTGTATGCTGCTTATCGTTTAATTCGATGTAAACCTATTTTATGCCAATAAATAAAGAGGTTGCTTCCAAACAAGAGTTGTCCTTAGATTTATGTTAAGTATGAAAGTCGCCTTCAGTGGTGCACGACGAAAGTCGCCTTCAGTGGTGCACGACGAAAGTCGCCTTCAGTGGTGCACGACGAAAGTCGCCTTCAGTGGTGCACGACGAAAGTCGCCTTCAGTGGTGCACGACGAAAGTCGCCTTCAGTGGTGCACGACGAAAGTCGCCTTCAGTGGTGCACGACGAAAGTCGCCTTCAGTGGTGCACGACGAAAGTCGCCTTCAGTGGTGCACGATGAAAGTCGCCTTCAGTGGTGCACGACGAAAGTCGCCTTCAGTGGCGCACGGTGAAAGTCGCCTTCAGTGGTGCACGATGAAAGTCGCCTTCAGTGGTGCACGATGAAAGTCGCCTTCAACGGCGCACGATGCAAGTCGCCTTCAGTGGTGCACGATGAAAGTCGCCTTCAGTGGCGCACGGTGAAAGTCGCCTTCAGTGGTGCACGATGAAAATCGCCTTCAACGGCGCACGATGCAAGTCGCCTTTAGTGGTGCACGATTCTTAGATTTACTCTAAGTAATATAAAGTTGTCTCAAGTGATGCCCGAGAAAAGACGCCTTAAGTGGTGCACAATACTTAGGTTTATTCTAAGTATCCGAAAGTCGCCTTCAAGGGTGCACAATACTAAGTCGCCTTAAGTGGTGCGTGATCTTTAGGTCTATCCTAAATAACTTTTAAAGACGTCTTAAGTGATGCATTCGATATTGAGTCGCCTTAAGTGGTGCAAGTTATTAGATCGTCGGGAGGACGTCTGAGAAATTCGTAAGTATCGAAGTTTCGACAGCCAAGCACTAAGTCGTCTTAAGTGATGCACTCGACGTTAAGTCGCCTTAAGTGGTGCAAGTTATTAAATCGTCGTGAAGGACGTATGAGAATTAAAGAAGTCACTCGGAGAAGTGCAACAAAAGATTGGAATAAAAGAAGTCTGATATTGATAAAGGGGCTCAAAGGCCCGACAATGACGCAAAAGAAGAGGATACAAGGACTCTAAAAAGATAAAAGCATTCAAGCTTGGTCCTTGTCAGCAGCATCAGCAGCAGCTGGATCCGCGGAGCTGGCAGCAGAGGGGTCCACAGGATTGACTTCGGGAGGATTGGTTATCGGGGCGTCGGCACTTGGAAGCTCAGAGGCATCCTCGACAATTACCGGGGTACTTCCCCCATCACTCTCCTCGGAAAGAGCAAAGTATTTCTTCGCAAAGGGAGCGAGGGAAGGAGACTTGTCGAAATTGATGGCATCCCCGTACTCCAGGTGGAGCTCCTCAACGGCGTTGAAGAGAGTGTTCTCTACCTCCGCGCCAAAGAACTTCATGGCGTCAGCTTGAAAGCCCTCCGACCTTCGATAGTCCTCCCGACCCTTGGCCTCCGCTTCGGCCAGCCGCGCCGGGAACCCCGCGATCAGCTCCTCCAGAGCCTTCTTTTCGAGGACCAACTGGTCCTCGGCGACCTTCTTCTCCTGGGTCAGCCGATCCACGACTGCCCCCCGCTCCTGCCGCTCCTGCCTCAAGAGCCCCTCGAAGTCCGCGATCTGCTGCTGAAGACCCCGAATCTTCTCATTGAGGGCAGCCAGCTCCTTGGCCAGCTTCCCCCGCGAAGACTGGGAAGCCTTGAGATCCGCCTGAAGCTGCTCCCGGACTCCGCGGTCCCGCTCCCGGGCCTCATCGTAGGCAATGACATACCCGATGAGGCGGTTGTAGTCCCCGAGCTCCTGGAATCAAAGGGGAAAAGTGTTAGAAGGACAGAAGACCCGATCTATCGATTAACCAGAAAAAGCGAAGTCTCACCTCGATGCGGCGCACGGCCATACCCCTAACGTCCCGCTGCATATGCGTCCGATTGAGGGGAATCGGATGTCGCATAGAAGGCAGGATGGAACCCGCCAGAAGATGCAGGGCCAGCTCTTGGTCCTGTTCCCCTTGTGTGAGCGGGACTCCCTGGAGCGTCTGGATCGGAGCCCAGGGGGCATCGGCCTGCGAGGGGTTGAAGGGCCTATAGAAGTCCCCATCGAGAGCCATGGGAGAGATGGGACGGGGAAGAGAGGGGCACATCTCCGTCTCAGCCCGGACAGGAGAGGGAGAGAAGTCATGGATAGGAGAAAGCTCCCGCTGCTGTGGAGAAGACGAGGGAGGCGGCCCCTGAGGGGTTGGTTTCAAAGGGGATTGCCCCGCCTTCCGACGCTGCTGAGGGGGGTCAACCCCGCCGGTCTCCTCGGAGGAGTCCAGAGTCTCCACCTGGCGAAACTGTTCACCAGATGGTGCCTTCTCTCCAGCTGAGGAAGGCACCCCCACTGAAGGCGGTGCATCTGTAGAAGCTGCAGCACCCGAAGAAGCTCCCGAGCGACCTGCACCTGGAGGATGAAGAGCTTCAGATAGGTAGTCAGGAAGTTCATCGGGATTCTTACACCAAATGATACGTCGGGAGACGTATTGATCCTTCCCGCGGTAGTGATAATAGCCTGCCTTCAAGACTCGGGGAGTTTCGCCTCGAAGGATCCTTTTGACATCAGCAATTCGGCCCTTCTTGGTCGAGGAAATCAAGTCCGACGGAACCATTCTTTTATACGATTTAATAGCGAGTCAGAGTTGTTTACCTTCTTCAGCATTCTGGACCTCGAAGAGTTGGTCCAGATCCACCCGTGGCCGCTTGGGCTGCTCCGTTGAAGGAGACCCCGACCTGGCGGCAGCAGCAGCCTTCTTGGCAGACTTCCTCTTCCGCGAGGGGCGGACAGCGTCGGTCTCCTCCTGCTTAAGTAATAAATCGGTCAGCACAGACACCTTCTTTGCTGCAAACAATAAACGAAGAAAAAGTTAGAAATTTTACCCAAGGGACCACGCTAGAAGGGCCGTCGAAGAGCTGCCCCCCAGAAACAATACTGAGGAGTCGGACCCCGGTATGCACCAGGTCCCGCTCCACCAGAGAGTTAGCATTGAGAGGAGTGTAAGACTACCCCCAACGATAAAGCTGGATCAATTGAAGAGTCTCGAAGTCCTCATCAGCGTAGGTGTGGAAAGCAGGCGGAGGGTCTGCTGCCACCTCCCACCGAGGCCAAGGGATAGAAGAATGTTGGATGAAGAAGTAGCTCCTCTTCCAGCTACTGTTGTCAGACCCCGTATCAATCAAGAGTCCCCGACCCTTAACCACCTTCCAGGTGTCACTGGTCCAACCGTGCCGGGCAATTTGCTGCTTACTCCATTTGGGCATCCGAGGATAGAAGGCGCAAACCCCCGCCTCGTTGCACTTCAACCCATAGAAGGTCCGGAAAAGTTGAAGGCTGTAGACCCACTTCTGTCGGAGACAGAGGACTTGGAAGGCGTTCCAAATGCGGATGGCATGAGGAGAGAAGGTAGTAGGGTGTGTTTGGTAATGTTGGCACAGCTCGACCAGGTTACCGCAGAAGGGGAACCTGATCCCCGCTGATATTTGTCCCGTAGAGACAAATACCTCCCCTTTCTGGGGACGAGTAACCTCAGGGTCACTCGAGGGACGATGTCGATCATACGGGAAGCGAGGTTCCCAGGTGAGGGTGATGCAACCCTCTCGGAGAGCTGCATCGTAAGCAGTGGTGGAAATTTCATTCGGAGCATAGTCAAATTTAAAAGGTTTTCTCCCCTCGGAGCTGGAACCGCTGTCTGAAAAAGCAACCAGGGCAAGAAAATACAGTGGGATTCTGGAGAAAATTAAGAAGAAAAAGACGAACAAGCAACGGAGAATGTTTCCTTACCAGACATGGTGGAGTAGAGGTTGGAAGAGACAAACGAAATGTCGTCGGAAAGATGATCGGAGAAGACTCCAAGGATCTTCGAAAGCACAGAGCTTGGAATTGCAGAGGAATCGCAGAGAGCTTTTGAGAATTCGAAGACGGTAAAAGTCAAATTATGACTGTGGCTAGGGTTTTATAGTCGAAGAAGACAGTTCAAAGGACACTTCGATCCGAATCGTCGAAGTCGAAAGGTCTTAATCTGGACCGTCGAAATGAAACGTGCAGAAGAACAACGGGCGTAATGATGAAACGGCCTGAAAAGCACTTTTCAGAAAAGGACAGGCGCGAAAAATCAGGCACGTGGGTCGAAAACGTCACTCCATTATCTGCTGCATTTAATGCATAAGAGAACTGAAGAGACCTTTGGATATAGCAGTTATCCATAAAACCCTGAGGAAACGTGGAGAAGAAGACTGACAACCTTAGGTAACTGAGCCAAGGAATAGATCCCCGACTCTAGTATTGGAAAAATCGGGAGTTGGAAGACACGACGAACTAAAAGTCCCTCATGTCTTGGGGGCAAATGATGGGTCCGATTATAGCCGTCAGGCCCCTTAACGGCGAGGAAACGGCAAACAGGCCCACCAGGCCCAGAGTAAGGGTCAAGATGACCTAAGAGAAGGGTCCCGATGAAGGGAGTCCCGACGAAGCAGGGTCCCGACAGAGTCGGTCCCGACAGTGGAGCTAGAAGCTCCCGACGAGAAGCCTTTAAGTAGGCCCCGATGATGAATCCCTGAGAATGATTGGCCCTGTCACGATGACGAGGG
Source organism: Clarkia xantiana subsp. parviflora (assembly GCA_036873135.1). Taxonomy (NCBI): domain Eukaryota; kingdom Viridiplantae; phylum Streptophyta; class Magnoliopsida; order Myrtales; family Onagraceae; genus Clarkia; species Clarkia xantiana. Next base: position 38,369,635 of record JAPTYO010000004.1, read on the forward strand.
GCCCCGAGCGGTGACACAACAAGATAACTCTGGAGTCCCCGACGGGAGTCGGGACTCGTTACCAGAGGATAAAGCCAAGATATGCGGGGCGTGGCCGAGATATACGGAACGTGGTTAAGATACACGGATCGTGGCCGAGATACGCGGGGCATGGCTAAGATACGCGAGATCGTGTACGAGATAAGCGGGATATGGGCTAACCACCCCTAACGGTTCGCCAGGTACCTGAGGCACCTCTTTGCCTATAAAAGGGCAGGAGGTCACCTCAGATCACTTACGTTGAATTACATACCCTTTGAGATTATTGCTTGCCAGTCATACGAGAGACTCATTTAAGCATCGAAGAGGGATTCTGGGTCACCGCCCGGTCTATCCCCTCTTGCAGGATTGCGTGGAGCAAAGGAGCCAGGATTGCCGTCAAGATCCGTACCGGAGTTCCACCGTGATCCAACAGCCATGACGGTGAGGGTTGAGGAAACGGCCAAGAAGAACAAAGATAAGATTCTCCATTAAGTTAAGGCGGTGAGAAGATTTTGGAGTTGTATTAATTGATAGACAGACAAAGATTCGTTTCAGTCTGTAAACTCTACGATGAAGAGGAATGTGAAGTGGAACTGAAGAGAATAAGGCATGTTGCAGCGTAGGTAATGATCGTTAAGCGTCTAGGTATAGGTGTAGGTAAAGTTACTGTCAGACTTTCATGGATGAAGATTGGCTGAAGATTGTTTTATCCAAGGAAGTGAAGTCGAAGCGAAAAGCTATCCAAAAGCTGGCGTGTAGGGAAAAGGAAGAAGACTATTGTTCGAAGCTAGCAGGGAAGCTAAGCTGGAGCAGAGATGGAAGGAAGAAGATGAAGATAAAGCTCCCTCAAGAAAATCGAAGCTAGTGTTTCGAGGGAAAGAGAGAGAGTTGAAGAATTCACTCATATATGTGTTCCCTTTTAAACTTAACATTTAATGACTTGTCATGTTCAATACCCTTTCTAATTAAAAAAAATGATAGTCATTCCGAAATTTATAAGGGAGATATTCTGAATTTAAGAGTGAATAATTATGCTCTCAATTTTTTCAAAATTTACATTTTTTTAAGATTAAAACCCAATCAGATCATGTCCGAATCTAAAACTGGTTCGTCCCTTTTATACGTTTAATAGTAAGCTCGGATTACAGGCGATTGTAAATGTAGTCGAATTTAGAACCATTAGATTTGAAGAGAGAATAAATCAGATTTCATAAAAGAGAAACTTAATCAAATTTCTACAGTTGCACAAATCTCGATATACCAGATCTAATAATTACTATAAATTCAACTACATTTTAGCCAAACTCGTGACATATTCAAACAAAGAATAAAGAATAATGTATATATGAGTAGTTAAACCATCACTTTTGTCTATAAAAATATTGTCAAGGCATTTTTCAGTTCATCCAAGTTTTTTTTTTACTAATCCTATTTTTTTTTTCTAGTTTTGCCCGCTTTACCAATTTTACTTTTGTTAAAAGTCGATGTAATAAGTTTCAATTTTTTAATAAATAACAAATTATCTAATGAAACATCGTAGTTAAAACTTGCAAGAGTGTTTCAAATTATTATAATTGAACAACATCTCGATGGATCTTGTGACCCAACCAAGGGTCTCTAATCTAAATGAGGACCCAAGACCATTTAACTCAAAGGCTATGAGCTGGTGCTGGATGGATCTCTGGGGTGAATTACTTGAAGTATTTCGGCACTTACTCTTGAGAGTAGTGATTCAGCCGAACCTAGTGTCTCTAGGGAGAAGAGATTTCTTTGTGACTACTTAAAGGGAGAGAATGACCAACCCCAAAAATTCCTAGCATCTCTTATTTATAAGAGTAGATGAGCAAATCCCTAGGTAGGTTACCCACCTATTTCGGTCGAACCTATATGTCTAATTGGGTCGGCCCTTTGGGCTGCGCATGCCCCATGGGATTTCGGCCTAACCTGAAATCCCCTATGTGCCATACCACAAATTAGACTAAGCATGTTGGGCTTATATTAATGGGCTCCTATTAGGGAGGCCCATTTACTCTAAATGCCAACAGCTCCCACTCGCTGGAATGGGAGGGTGCCTATTTATGTTGTTGCCCAACACATCAATATTTATTCATTGATCCAATCCAGTTCCCGTATTGTTCATACGAGGTTTTCCGTGCGACCGGCAGACACAATTGACTTCGCGCTACTCACCGGTTAAGACTGTTGTAGCATCTGCGGAACGTTGATTCCCAACCCGTTTCTTCTCTATGCCACGATGTACCCCTGGTCTAATGTTATTCTTCAATTGCCTAGTTTCCCTTAAGGAATACTTCTCCAAGGCATCCGTACAAGTATTCACAACCTTCAACTAAAATCCGGCTGGTGGCCACATAGTGAATACAAGAGTTGGAGAATTACAGATGTGCATGACCATCCCCATTGCTCATATCTTTAGTCAAACTCAACTGGTTCCCAAAACGTAGGCACTTGGCCTTTTAGTTCGGCACTACGCTCGTACGCCTGGAAGCGAACATTCAGCCTAACCTTGGACATGAGCTCCGAGTGGTAAGGGTACTTCGGGTGCTGCTTCATTTAACACCCGGGATCAGTCACGCGCTCAAGGTGAAGAAGTTTGTGTACTTCAGAATCTTGAAAGATTCCGTCTAACACAACCGAGCCTAACCCCGTGGTTCGAACATGGCACGCGTAATGTGAAGTGTGCATCGACAACATAACCTGAATTTATTTTATATTAAGAGTGGGAATGTCATATGCTATCGTAGATTCTCATCTAGCCCAGAATGTGGTGGTAGACGAACGGAGTTCGTCACGACGATCTGCAAATCATTGATCATGTTTTGTACCCCGAAACCATGTAAACACCTAATTTTGGTCTGCGCGTAGCACGTTCAAAATATCATATATGACGCGCCAAAAAGGAAAGTATTTAAATATGGAAGGTCGCGAAGTTTTAAAGATAGGACTGGCTTAAATTAGGATAGTTATTTGTATTTATTGAAGATAATATTTGTTGAATATTTAGAGTATATTTTCTGAATATTTAGCATTTATGGTTATAATAAATCTGTAATATTTGTTTCCTAGTTGGCTTAGGTCTAGATTAGTATAAATATATGCGATTTACAATGTAATGGGAGAACAGAAAATCAAAATTAAAATAAGACTCCTTTATCGAAATATGTGCAAGTTAATATATTTTTTTTAAACTTCTTCCGCGTCTTCTGCAAACCTTGGAGCGCAGCCCGTCCGCGGTGGCCACCGCTGCTCCACCCTGCTCAGCCTGCATCGGCTTCGCCACCACGCCTGCCACCTGCCTGCGACCACGACCCGCTAAGTCTTGTCGCCAGTCGACCGCTCGCTTCCGCCCAGCCTCTGGAGTTTTAGCCGATCTCCTCTCCCTCTCTCTCTCTCTCCTCGATTTTCCTCTCTCTCTCTCTCTCCTCGTTTTTCCTATGGAGTCCCGACGATGCCCAGCTCAAACAGCCCTTCCTTGTCGGAGTTACCTCGCCCAGGCCTTCGCCAACTCCTTCTCCGACCAATTGACCACCGTAGCTCGCTACCTGCCCAAGACCAGCCAGCGCGCCACCCCTTTCCTCCATCCATCGTTGCTGTCTCTTCGCCTGAATCTCGCCGGAGTTTTCCCTATCAGGATAGTGCTGTTCCGTTCTCGCTGGCGGTGTAGTCGTCCCGCCGTTGTCGAAGCCCCTTGCCGCCGTGACCCCTCCCAGTGCCGGTGTTAGTTGCAGAACATGTGCGCTTCCCTTTCTTATTTTCTGTTATTTTAATTATTATTATTTATTTATTTATTATTTGTTTTTCTATTTTATTTATTTATTATTGTTATATTAGAATAACTATATTGATGTTAGTCTAGTCATGTACAAGTACTCTAGTTTAATTATATGTTGCAACACCATATATTTTTTTATTATTATTTTTATATATGTTATGTTAGTAGACTTAGTTTAACATAATTTATATTCGATTAGTTAGATTAGATGTTAAAGGGTTAATTATGTATATTCATCATGTTAGTTTATGTGTCGATCCAATTGTATGTGATAGACGTTAATATTATTAGTTTTTATTGTTGTTTTTTCTTATAATTGATATATAGTTGACTAATGAAAAAATTGGCAAATAAGTTAATTGAGTACCGAAAGGGCGTAGTTGAAAATTATATTTTTGACTCATAATAGAACCTGTGAACTCGAATTTCTGATCGTAGTCCGATTTTATACCTACGTGTTTAATTCGTTATTCGCTTAGGTTATTTAGGATCCTAGTTAGCCTTATAATTAACTAGTGGCGACTCATTTCAAAATCAACGTTTTCAAAACGTAATCGACTTAGGTCAGATTTTAGGTCTGACAATTTGGCGACTCTACTGGCGAGGTTTTAGAGGGCTCCGGCTCTTTATATTTGCTTATTTGTCATGTTTTATTTTTTTTTTTTTTATATTTGACTTTGTTATTCTAACTTGGTTATTTTTTTGTGATTTCAGGTGTGGAGTTAAGTTTTTATTATGACTGACTATTTTTCTTTATTGTGTATGTATTATTTAAATTCGCACACACCACTCTAGTGTAATGTCCAAAACGCCTCAAACCCCCGGCGAATAGGAACCCCAGAGGTTTAGTACGGTACGACCGGAGCGGTAGTTCCGCCGGTATGACTTGGAAAAACTCACTCACTCGTGTAGGTTGTAAGATTACGGGGAGTAATCACTTCGGATACTAAAACATGGTACATGCTTGTAATCGAAATTACGCAGCAGAAGAATTCGCACATACCTCAAAGAAGATCCGTAGTCCCAAGATCTTGCTGAGGGAGTTCGCGGCTCTCCGGTCGGCAAGGTTCTTGTTAAAGAAGCCCTACGTTGTATAGTCTCCACAGCAAAGCCTCTGATCGAATCTTCGGCAGGGACAAATCTCTGCAGTGTTTGCTAGAAAGCAAATTGGCACACCCTTAGTGCCAGCAATGGTTCGGTCAAACTAGTGGTGTGGGGAGGAGGTTTTTCTCTCTAAAACACTCCAAGGAAGGATTAGTGATTAGCCATAATAATCCCCTAACACCAAATATATATAAGAGGAGTAAAGTGGACAAAAGTAAACTTTACCCCACTATTCAGTTCGGCCGGCCTATGTATTAGGGAGGCCCAATTTTAGGCCTCTCATGTCAATTGGGATTTGGCTCTAGCCCAATTACCCTAATGTGACATTTACCCAAGTTCCTTTAGGTAAACTATACATATTATGGACTACCAATTACGGCGCCCATCATAATATGCTAACAGCTCCCACTCGCCGTAATGGGAGGGTGCCAGTTAATGTATTGTTTCCCGAATCGGCATCAACATTTCACTCTTTCGATCTTGCCCTTGCTTCCGAGTAGTTCATACAAGGTTTTCCGTGCGACCGGTGAACACGACGGGCATCGTGCTACTCATCTGTTAGGAGTGTTGTAGCGCCCGCGGAACGTTGATTTCCTTTCTTCAATCAACCTGTTATATATCACATATAAAGGGTCGCGTTGTATCCTAGGTCAACTAATAATTCTACTTTTGCCTAGTTTCGGCATAAGAATACTTCTCCAAGGCATCCTTACAAGTATCCACAACCTTCAACTAATATCCGGTTGGTGGCCTCCTAGTGAATACAAGAGTCGGTGAATTATAGGTGAACTTGATCATCCCCATCGCTCATATCCTTAGTCAGACCCAACCGGTTTCCAAAGACGTGGTCACTAGGCCTTTTTGTTCAGTACTACGCTAGTACGCCGGGAAGCGAGCATTGAGCCTAACCTTAGATATGAGTTCTGAGTCCGTAAGGATACTTCGGGTGCCTCTTCAAAGGCTCCCGGGATCAATCACACGCACGAGGTGAAGAAGTTTGCACCCAATAGAATCTCAAGGATTCTTATCTAGCACAACCGTGTTGAGACCCCGTGGTCGAACGTGGCACACGTAGTATGAAGCACGCATTGATAGCATACCTGAACTTTTAAGTTGACAGGATAAGGGATATGTCAATCATGCTATCACAGATTTTCATCTGGCCCAGAATGTGGATTAATGACGAACGAAGTTCATCACAGCGATGTGCAAAACGAAGATCATGTCGAATTTCTTCAAAACTAGATAATCAACTCGCGTAATCAAGTTTATCCCCTTAATTCTTAGCCAGTGTTGCTTGGTAGAAGCCTCATTCCACCGCCAAACGACCGTATCTGTGTGACGAGGTATCGCCCACATTCGACATAGTTTTGGTAGAGGATTGCGTCCTCCTACGACTTAGTTTATAGACCGTAAATCTGGTGTATTCAACATTATGACATCGATAAATCATAAACACGATTGCAATTCTCTCTTTATTAAAATGTAACTTCTAATTATGAAAATGTTATCACAGATACTATGCCACAATTAAACCCTACGCATTCCAAGTTTTATGTGCTTTTCGAATGTCTCTCTGCGTAATGGTTTAGATAATGGGTCCGCAACCATGTTATTAGTGGACAAGTATTCCATAGTGATAATATTGTCTTCTACCATGGATTTAGCATAAATATATTTCACATCAATGTGTTTTAGTCCTACTATGGTACTAGGATTCTTAACTGCCGCAATAGCCGCTTGACTGTCAAAGTATACCACGATGGGTTTACTCCCGTCTTTGACATCAAGCAGTGCAGTAAGAAGCCTTTTCAGCCTGACCGCTTCTTGTGCGTTTTAGAGGGAGCTACGAATTCCGATTCCATCGTAGAGAGCGTGAAACAGGTTTGCTACTTGCTCGTCCATGAAACGCGGCATTAACAAGGAGAAATACTCCTCCTGTGGTGGACTTACGATCATCCGGATCTCCACCATGTACGACGTCATTGTACGGTCAATTCTAAACTTCCTGCCTCATAGCACAGAGCGTAGTCGGCAGCACCTTTCAGATAACGAAATATTCGTTTTACAGCCTTTAAATGTTGATAGCCAGGATCTGATTGGAATCGTGCTACTAACCCCACAGCATAACAGATGTCCGGACGGGTGCATTGCATGGCGTACATGAGATTAGCGACCATGCTCAAGTACTCTACACCCTTCATCTGTTCATGCTCTGCCAGGTTCTTAGGGCCGTCACATTTTCACAGTGCGCTCCCAAACATTACCGGCGTATCCACGTGTTTGGCATCTCGTATTCTGGACCAATTTCAAAAATGTGTCAATATAGGCTTTCATGAGATAGACATAATTTTCGGGTAGCACTATCTCTAGCAATTTAACACCTACGATATACGTGGCCTCTCCCATGTCTTTCATCTCAAACACAAATACCAACCGGGACTTTGACTTGTTCATAAAACTCACATCGTTTACGGCAATGAGTATATCATCCACGTATTGGGTTAAGATGACATACTTAGACCTGGAGGTCTTATAGTACACGCACGGGTCCTCGTGAAAATTCAGGTATCTGTTTCCTATGATTTCCTCGTGGAATCTGCGGTACCATTGTCGAGACGATTGCTTAAGACTGTAAACGGATCTTTGGAGTTTGCAAACTTTACGTTCGTTACCAGAAGTAATGAAACCCTCTGGTTGCTCCATATAGATCTCTTACTTTAGGTTTCCGTGAAGGAACCTGGTCTCAATACTCATTCGGTGCAGCTCGAAATCGAGACCTGCGATCAGGACCAAGGTTGGCCCTAACCGTTTTTTTACGCATAGTCGGTGAGTTTTTTTTCGTCGAAGTCCATTCCGTGGATTTGTGGTCATCCTTTCGCAACAAGTCATATTACGGATCATCCGACTTTTCCATCAGTGATGAGTCTCATTTTCAGGACCCATCTAACCCTTATGCTCCTGTAGTTAGTAGGTAAATGAACAAAGACTATAATGAAATTTTTTTTTTACATTTAGGCGATCTTTCTCATTCTATTGTTTTCCTCCATTTATTCGCATGAGATCCTTTCAATTTTTTCAACAGATGTTAGAGTGAGGTCATCACCCTTATTGATGGTATACTTCTTGGGAGAAGTCTGATGCCTATGGCTTTCATCCAGGCTCGTTAATCCCATCCGAAGTCTGAACATTCCTCCCACTCGGAATAATGTTTCTTATCGGAGCATCACTCCCACTGGGAACAAGAGCAGTGCTTGTACCTTGATTCACAACTTTTCTTGAACGTCTCCTCGGTCTCGGGATTTTACCTCCAAGATAAATTCCTTGATCACTAGGATCTGGAACCGAGTTGATCATTACACTCTCACTGGAAACAATTGGTAGTGATGAAAGTTGTGGTGTCATTGGACTTTCATCCAGCGGTTCAGCGTCATGATTATCATGTTCAACTTGATTCGTCGTTACGGCAACATGGATTTTCGTATGGTAGAGGGTTTAATCGTCCCACGGGATTTACTATGTAAATGCTTCCATTTTCATTTTCCATGTCGCTCACTTGAGTTGCCGGTTCAAATCTCTCCCACTCGAATTAAGTGGGACCTGAATATCAGTCTAATATTGCTCAAATCTGATCAAGACCTCATCTGTTTAAAACTTTACTAAGTATTGAAAATCGTTCTCAAGTCATGTAACGTTCCATGTTCGACCACGGTACCATTTCTAAAAGCTATAAACATGTATTTTCTAAGAGTAGTTACCGTACCCTTATTCCATATACTTGTTTAATGCGCCATCTTAATGTCGCATGATGATATAATTTAACTCATTATCATTCTTTAGATTTTATGGCATCGTTTATACCGATTTGATTGGAACAAAGTCTTACATAAACGTGCCTCATCTTTCTTTCATCCATAGGGATCGTATGATAGATTGACTCTAATATTATGTTTTCCTAGCTTTGCTACATGAAGTTTGCGATGTCAAATAAATGCCTAGCCAGACTTTCGTTCAAGGCTTATAGAAGGAAAATTGTTTAACCGACTTCATCCTTCTTCGTTTGCGAACTTATTTCAGAGATTTTATCCTACCTCTGAACTGAGTGTTTTAGGTTTTCACCTAGTGCGTCAGTTGATTCTTTTACAAGGTCGGGGTAGCTTAGAAGCATACTTCTTACCATTGTAAATGTCATCAATAAGTCATTCCTGAAGGGATGCAAACGAAAATTCAGCATTCATTCATCAAAAAACACTTCAATATTAAATTCGTACTTTGAAACGACGTGTTCCGTCTTTCGAGGTCCACGTGCGCTTATTTGCGCAATTTACTAAGGTTTAATTCTAAGGTAAAATCGTTTCGTTTCAAAATTTAATTCAATTTAATCCAATCGGTTACGGACATGTTCATCGTTACTTATTATTTCATTTAATGGAGTACTAATTATGAATTAAGAAAGAATTTTAATCGGTTGATTCTTAGCGCTACGAAATCCATGGATTTTAATGGCATTTTGATATTATTCAATCATTAGACTATGGTGGAATTTGTTTGACTTGGCTAATTCTTATAGCCTTAATTTTCGGTTCTTATTGTAATTCGGATCGATCCCGTTCAACCGGGTCAATTAATCTTGATAAGTAGATCGCATTTCGAATCTAATGGAAACCACTTTATTCAATAATTCAGAAATTATCAACCAAAAATTCAAACATAATTTGAACAATAAGGAAAAAACAACATGAACATTATTAAGGTCTCAGATCTTTAACTTGAACTGAAAGCGAAGAAGAATGGATGTGCAGTCTTTACCACATTCTGCAGTGTACCTGAGATAAATTCACAAGTGAATTAGCCAGTTGCCTTGCATGTGAATAAAAAGTTTTACGGTTTTATATGTATATTTGGTAAACAATTCGTACCTTGTAGGTAATGTAATCATGGTGGTTAACGCACCGGATCATCGTTTGGACCTTTTCTTAGCAGGGGTTTGCAAACATTTCAGCATCCCAATGAATCTTTCATCGAATGCCTCTCGTTTTTCAGGAAATTTTTCTTCTTCATGATCCGCTTTGAATAGGTCAATGGTCGTTTTAATCGATGTGATTAGACGCGTGAGACCTTCTTCATCACCGAACCATGAAAAAAGAAACATTTTCATGACTTTCCTACCCCTCATCCATGTGTCTACTTCTTCAACGGGATTACGATCGGTTACTACACCGTCATCACTGCATAGAATATCGTAATATTCTGCATTAAGGCTTTTGCTTCAGCGGCCTTCCCTCCGTCGAAGCGAAGGTATATGGCGCACCAAACATGCAGCGCACTAGTCTGTGGAATCCGAGTTTCAGCCTTAGCTGTCAGCTGCAAGAGGATTATCTCTTGTGCCTTGCGATCTCTTGTCAACCTTTTCTTGTTCGCGCTTTCATGTGGATTTCCATATTCGTCCAAATTTATCTTTTGTGCTTGCAGGCTGATTAGATCAGTTAGTTCTTAAGCAATCAGCATATCTATAACATTCTTTCTCCATGCAACATAATCAATGTCATCCAAATTGCGAGGATCGTAGAAGCGAACCGATCTAGCCATGAAAACAAACACTTTGATGATCATGCAAAAATCAAGGAGGCAATAACATTTTGAGAAAGAATTGCATACATCAGATATCTATTAAGATGGACTACATCAAATAATGATTCCTCAGTCATCTAAATTAACCGACCACCCGTAAACTGATGGAAGGAGGTTGTGAATGAGTTCACATTATTGTCATCTTCAATCTAATAGATTAGTCTTTTAAAACGGTTTTATCGCAAATCACCGGAACGAGAATTTTAAAACAAGCATACCCGATCTTGGCTTTCCCAAGGCCCTTTTTATTTTGAAAAATTTCCGATGAACTTACTTCATGCACATACAATTCTACTTGCCACGTAAATTATCATATGCAAGTAACATTCATCATACAATCACACATCATGCTTACGCGTCATGGGTCTATTGTTCCGAGGAACTCATGCTAGCATACATAATTCTACTTCCTAAAGAAATTATCACATGTAGGTACATCCTTAACATTCTAGCATACGTGTCAAACATGCAACATCCACATCAATCATACATATTTGGCGACTAGTTTACGATTTTAAAATAATTTTGAACATTAGGGGTTGATTTGCAATTTATGCTTACATTAAATATCGCAACATCTAGACATGAATCCTAGGCAATTTCAACCATCACAGCATGTCTATCCTAGTGCGCACACCATATATTTAAACAGGGCTCCGCCCACAATATTCATTATCCAGCTAGCTTGACTCAATCAAGACGACAGTTCTAATCATGCATAAATATATGTTTGAACAATAAACAATTACAATTCAGCCCACAAATTATACCAGTCCCAAAAACATGTATATCCGAGATCCATCCCCATGATCGTAACGAGGCATTAAGGTTTAAATTAATAAACCCTTTGAGCAATGTGTAAGCTAACCGGAGTTCAAAACATTTGGATTTTAAAACTTGACTTCCCTATTTTATTTAATTGACTTGAATTCGTTTCGAAAAACTGGTCCGGTTCAGTCAATTTTTGATCCGGTTTTGTCCAGTTAAATCAAGTTCATGTACGGTTCGGTAAAATCCGGTTCGTTTTGTTCCGGTATTATTTTCAAAATCTGGTTTGGTCCAAACCGGTTCAATAAAATAGGGTTCGGTTCAACACTCATGACCGGTTCGGTTAGATCCACTTAGTTACCCTGTCCGACCTGACCCGACCAGGTCGAACCGATTGAGAAAACCCGGTTCGGTTTAAAAACCTTACGTCCCAGTTTTATAAATATTGGACCGGCCCAATAATTTCAAAAGGGTTTGGGCCGAAATGATTACTTGTGGGCTAAGTAGGGTTTTGATGTCCACTAAAACTTAACTTAGCCATCAAGTAACATTAATTATAAAAATAATTTCCAATATTAATATATATATATATATATATATATATATATATATATATATATATATATATATATATATATTTCGGCCAAATCTATAACATATATAAATTTATTGCCAAGATTCTATCTATAAGACAAAATCAATCAACAATATATATATAAAAATCGGCTAAATATATATAATATATATTTTATTTATTCTTCAAAACTAGATAATCATCTCGCGTAATCATGTATATCCCCTTAATTCTTAGCTGGTCTTGCTTGGTAGAAGCCTCCTTCCACCGCCAGACGACCGTACCTGCGTGACGAGGTATGGCCAACATTCGACATAGTTTTGGCAGAGGATTGCGTCCTCCTACGACTTAGTTTATAGACCGTAAATCTGATGTATTCAACATTATGACGTCGATAAACCATAAACTCGATTGCAGTTCTCTCTTTATTAAAATGTAACTTCTAATTATCAAAATGTTATCACAGATACTATGCCACAATTAAACCCTAAGCGTTCCAAGTTTCACGTGCTTTACGAATGTCTCTTTGCGTAGTGGTTTAGTTAATGGGTCCGCAACCATGTTATTAGTGGACAAGTATTCCATAGTGATAATATTGTCTTCTACCATGGGTTAAGCATAAATATATTTCACATCAATGTGTTTTAGTCCTACTATGGTACTTGGATTCTTAACTGCCGCAATAGCCGCTTGACTGTCAGAGTATACCACGAAGGGTTTACTCCCGTCTTTGACATCAAGCAGTGCAGTAAGAAGCCTTTTCAGCCTGACCGCTTCTTGTGCGTTTTAGAGAGAGCTACGAATTATGATTCCATCGTAGACAGCGTGAAACAGGTTTGCTACTTGCTCGTCCATGAAATGGCGGCATTAGCAAGGAGAAATACTTCTCATGTGGTGGACTTACGATCATCCGGATCTCCACCATGTACGACGTCATTGTAATCGTTCAATTCTAAACTTCCTGCCCTCATAGAACAGAGCGTAGTCGGCAGCACCTTTCAGATAACGAAATATTCGTTTTACAGCCTTTAAATGTTGATAGCCAAGATCTGATTGGAATCGTGCTACTAAGACCACAGCATAACAGATGTCTGGACGGGTGCTTTGCATGACGTACATGAGACATGCGACCATGCTCAAGTACTCTACACCCTTCATTTGTTCATGCTCTGCCAGGTTCTTGGGGCCGTCACATTTTCACAGTGCGCTCCCAAACATTACCGGCGTATCCACGTGTTTGGCATCTCGTATTCTGGACCAATTTCAAAATATTGTTAATATAGTCTTTCATGAGATAGACATAATTTCCGGGTAGCACTATCTCTAGCAATTTAACACCTACGATATACGTGGCCTCTCCCATGTCTTTCATCTCAAACACAAATACCAACCAGGACTTTGACTTGTTCATAAAACTCACATCGTTTACGGCAATGAGTATATCATCCACGTATTGGGTTAAGATGACATACTTAGACCTGGAGGTCTTATAGTACACGCACGGGTCCTCGTGAAAATTCACGTATCCGTTTCCTACGATTTCCTCGTGTAATCTGGGGTACCATTGTCGAGACGATTGCTTAAGACTGTAAACGGATCTTTGGAGTTTGCAAACTTGACGTTCGTTACCAGAAGTAATGAAACTCTCCGGTTGCTCCATATAGATCTCTTACTTTAGGTTTCCGTGAAGGAACCTGGTCTCAATACTCATTCGGTGCAGCTCGAAATCGAGACCTGCGACCAGGACTAAGGTTGGCCCTAACCGTGGTTTTATGCATAGTCGGTGAGTTTGTTTCGTCGAAGTCCATTCCGTGGATTTGTGGTCATCCTTTTGCAACAAGTAGGATTACGGATCATCCGACTTTTCCATCAGTGATGAGTCTCATTTTCAGGACCCATCTAACCCTTATGCTCCTATGGTTAGTGGGTAAATCAAAAAAGACTATAATGAATTTTTTTTTTCATTTAGGCGGTCTTTCTCATTCTATTGTTTTCCTCCATTTATTCGCTTGAGTCCTTTCAATGTTTTCAACAGATGTAAGAGTGAGGTCATCACCCTTATTGATGGGATACTTCTTGGGAGAAGTTTGATGCCTATGACTTTCATCCAGGCTCGTTAATCCCATCTTGAGTCTGAACATTCCTCCCACTCGGAATAATGCTTCATATCGGAGCATCACTCCCACTGCCCACTGGGAACAAGAGCAGTGCTTGTACCTTGATTCACAACTTTTCTTGAACGTCTCCTTGGTCTCGGGATTTTACCTCCAAGATATTTCCTTGATCACTAGGATCTGGAACCGAGTTGATCATTACACTCCCACTGGAATCAATGGGTGGTGATGAAAGTTGTGGTGTCATTGGACTTTCATCCAGCGGTTCAGCGTCATGATTATCAGGTTCAACTTGATTCGTCCTTACGGCAACAGTGATTTTCGTATGGTAGAGGGTTTAATCCTCCCACTGGATTTACGATGAATATGTTTCCATTTTCATTTTCCATGTTGCTCACTTGAGTTGCCGGTTCAAATCTCTCCCACTCGAATTAAGTGGGACATGAATATCAGTCTTATATTGCTCAAATCTGATCAAGACCTCATATGTTTAAAACTTTACAAAGTATTGAAAATCATTCTTAAGTCATGTAACGTTCCATGTTCGACCACGGTACCATTTCTAAAAGCTATAAACATGTATTATCTAAGAGTAGTTACCGTACCCTTGTTCCATATACTTGATTAATGCGTCATATTAATGTCGCATAATGATATAATTTTTCTCATTATCATTCTTTAGCTTTTATGGCATCGTTTATACCGATTTGATTGGAACAAAGTCTTACATAAACGTGACTCATCATTCTTTCATCCATAGGGATCGTATGATAGATTGACTCTAACATTATGTTTTCCAAGCTTTGCTACATGAAGTGTGCGATGTCAAATAAATGCCTAGCCTGACTTTCGTTCAAGGCTTATAGAAGAAAAATCGCTTAACCGATTTCATCCTTCTTCGTTTGCGAACTTATTTCAGAGATTTTATCCTACCTCCGAACTGAGTGTTTTAGGTTTTCACCTAGTGCGTCAGTTGATTCTTTTACAAAGTCGGGGTAGCTTAGAAGCATGCTTCTTACCATTGTAAATGTCATCAATAAGTCATTCCTGAAGGGATGCAAACGAAAATTCAGCATTCATTCATAAAAAAACATTTCAATATTAAATTCGTACTTTGAAACGACGTGTTCCGTCTTTCGAGGTCCACGTGCGCTTATTTGCGCCATTTACTAAGGTTTATCTCTAAGGTAAAATCGTTTCGTTTCCAAATTTAATTCAATTTAATCCAATCGGTTACGAACATGTTCATCGTTATTTATTATTTCATTTAATGGAGTACTAATAATGAATTAAGAAAGAATTTTAATCGGTTGATTCTTAGCGCTACGCAATCCATGGATTTTAATGGCATTTTTATTTTATTCAAACACTAGACTATGGTGGAGATGTATGGATTTGTTTAACTTGGCTAATTCTTATAGCCTTAATTTTCGGTTCTTATCGTAATTCGGATCGATCTCGTTCTATTGGGTCAATTAATCTTGTTAAGTAGATCGCATTTTGAATCGAATGGAAACCACTTTATTCAATAATTCAGAATTTATCAACCAAAAATTCAGACATAAATTGAACAATAAGGAAAAAACAACATGAACACTATTAAGGTCTTAGATCTTCAACTCGAACTGAATTCGGAGAAGAATGGATGAGCAGTCTTTACCACGTTCTGCAGTGTACCTGAGATAGGGCTGGCAATTTGTGACACGACACGATAGCACGACACGAACACGCACGAAAAAAAGCGTGTTCGTGCTAGCATATGGAAGAACGATAACACGATAGCACGAACACGATTAACACGACATAACTTCCGTGTCGTGTTCGTGTTTGAGTATCATAACACGACACGCACGATAGCACGATAAAGTTTTACTATTAAGAGTAATTCTTAAGTATTTTTTGACCAATTCTTATTTGTTACCTTTAAAAACTCCAATTAGTGGTTTAATTTTAGTGTTTGTAAACTCTATATTATTAACTTATGAATACTGACATATTAATTCATAGTATTTTTATATATGGATTTCATTATTTTGATTTTTGCTTAAAGATCCAGTATAGAGATGTACAAATGTGTATCCTTATACAACACGATAGCACGACACGAACACGCACGAGAATATTCGTGTCGTGTTCGTGTTTGTAAAACGTGGCACGATAAGCTTACCGTGCGTGTTCGTGTTCAGTAACTTTAGCACGACATGATTATTGACACGCACGATAGCACGCACGATAGCACGAATTGCCACCCCTAACCTGAGATAAATTCACAAGTGAATTAGTCAGTTGTCTTGCATGTGAATAAAAAGTTTTACGGTTTTATATGTATGTTTGGTAAACGATTCGTACCTTGTAGGTACTGTAATCATGGTGGTTAACGCACCGGATCATCGTTTGGACCTTTTCTTAGCAGGGGTTTGCAAACATTTCAGCATCCCAATGAATCTTTCATCGAATGCCTCTCGTTTTTCAGGAATTTTTTCTTCTTCATGATCCGCTTTGAATAGGTCAATGGTCGTCTTAATCGATGTGATTAGACGCGTGAGGCCTTCTTCATCAGCGAACCATGAAAGAGGAAACAGTTTCATGACTTTCCTAGCCCTCATCCAAGTGTCTACTTCTTCAACGGGATAACGATATGTTACTACACTGTCATCACTGCATAGAATATCGTAATATTCTGCATTAATGCTTTTGCTTCAGCGGCCTTCCCTCCGTCGTAGCAAAGGTATATGGCGCATCAAACATGCAGCGCACTAGTCTGTGGAATCCGAGTTTCAGCTGCAAGAGGATTATCTCTTGTGCCTTGCGATCTCTTGTCAACCTTTTCTTGTTCGCGCTTTCATGTGGATTTCCATATACATCCAAATTTATCCTTTGTGCTTGTGGGCAGATTAGATCAGTTAGTTCCGCAACAATCAACATATCCATAACATTCTTTCTCCATGCAACATAATCCATGCTATCCAAATTGCGAGGATTGTTGAAGCGAATTGATCCAGCCATGAAAACTAACGCTTTGATGATCAGGCAAAAATAAGGGAGGCAATAACATTTTGAGAAAGAATTGCATACATCAGATATCTATTAAGATGGACTACAACAAATAATGATTCCTCAGTCATCTAAATTAAGCGACCACCCGTAAACTGATGGAATGGGGTTGTGAAAGAGTTCACATTATTGTCATCTTCAATCTAATAGATCAGTCTTTTAAAACGGTTTTATCGCAAATCACCCAAACGAGAATTTTAAAACAAGTATACCCGATATTGGCTTTCCCAATGCCCTTTTTATTTTGAAAAATTTCCGATGAATTTACTTCATGCACATACAATTTTACTTGCCACGTAAATTATCATATGCAAGTTACTTTCATCATACAATCACACCTCATGCTTACGCGTCATGCGTCTATTGTTCTGAGGAACTCATGCTAGCATACATAATTCTACTTCCTAAGAAAATTATCACATGCAGCTACATCCTTAACATTCTAGCATAAGTGTCAAACATGCAACATCCACATCAATCATACATATTTGGCGACTAGTTTTCAATTTTAAAATAATTTTAAACATTAGGGTTGATTTGCAATTTATGCTTACATTAAATATCGCAACATCTAGACATGAATCCTAGGCAATTTCAACCATCACAACATGTCTATCTTAGTGCGCACACCATATATTTAAACAGGGCTCCGCCCACAACATTCATTATCCAGAATGAATCTATGTTTGAACAATAAACAATTGCAATTCAGCCCACAAATTATACCAGTCCCAAAAACATGTATATCTGAGATCCATCCCCATGATCGTAACGAGGCATTAAGGATTAAATTAATACACCCTTTGAGCACTGTGTAAGCTAACCAGAGTTCAAAACATTTGGATTTTAAAACTTGACTTACCTATTTTATTTAATTGACTTGAATTCGTTTTGAATATCCGGTTCGGTTCAGTCAATTTTTGGTCTGGTTCGGTCAAGTTAAATCAGGTTCAGGTCCGGTTCGGTAAAATCCGGTTCGGTTCGGTCCGGTATTATTTTCAAAATCTGGTTCTGTCCAAACCGGTTCAATAAACTAAGGTTTGGTTCAACACTCAAGACCGGTTCGGTTAGATCCACTTAGTTACCCTAGTCCGACCCGACCCGACTAGGTCAAACCAATTGAGAAAACCCGGCTCGGTTTAAAAAGATTACGTCCCGGTTTTATACATATTGGACCGGCCTAATAATTTCAAAAGGGTTTGGGCCGAAATGATTACTTGTGGGCTAAGTAGGGTTTTGATGTCCACTGAAAACTTAATTTAGCCATCAAGTAACATTAATAATAAAAATAATTTCCAATATTAATATATATATTTCGGCCAAATCTATAACATATATAAAGTTATTGCCAAGATTCTATCTATAAGACAAAATCAATCAACAATAAATATATATATGTAAAACTCGGCTAACTATATATAATATATATTTTATTTATTGTCAATATCTTTAATAGGGAAATAAATAACTGACAATATATTTTCTTAATATTTTAGGTAACTAAATCTATCAATAATATCTATAACCCTATTTAAATATTAGATATATTGATAGTTATATATATTTTCTATATATTAATATGAATCTATCCATATGTTTCTAATTATAGATATATTGTTACCCAGATTAAAAATTAATATATGGTAAACAACATAATAATTAATTACGGCCGAATTTTATTTTCTTGGTGCCTAAGAAATTAAAATTTTTACCTTGCAATTCCTTAGGGTTAGCTGAAATTAACACATAATTAGAAACATGTTGTCCAGTTTCAAGATCAAATTTTACTAAGATCAACAATCCAATGTATGATTTTGATAAAAACCTTGTTTTTCTCGAAGATCATGAACATCAATTTTACCAAGAACATCGTGAAATTTTCGGGTTCACCAACAACCCAAAAATTTAAAATTCCCTTTTAATATTTTCGGCAAAAACCATGCTTTTCAAGAACACCAATTTATCAAAATCATGAACTCCTAACGCATGCTCTGATACCACTGTTAGATTACGGGGAGTAATCACTACGGATACTAAAACATGGTACATGCTTGTAATCGAAATTACGCAGCGGAAGAATTCGCACATACCTCAAAGAAGATCTGTAGTCCCAAGATCTTGCTGAAGGTGTTCGCGACTCTCCGGTCGGCACCCGTAGAGGTTCTTGTTAGAGAAGCCTTACGTGGTATAGTCTCCACAGCAAAGCCTCTGATCGACTCTTCGGCAGGGACATATCTCTATAGTGTTTGCTAGAAAGCAAATTGGCACACCCTTAGTGCTAGCAATGGTTCGGCCGAACTAGTGGTGTGTGGAGGAGGGTTTCTCTCTCTAAAACACTCTAAGGAAGGGTTGGTGATTAGTCCTAATGATCCCCTAACACCACATTGCTTTATTTTTAATAATGCATCCAATATGCATTAATTTAAATTAAAAAAAACGTTTTAGATAGATCGTAAGCTCTCTTAGTTTAGGATTCTTACGTTTAAAAAAAAAGCATTTTACCTGAATTTTTAATCAAAGACATGCATCTCATATGCACTAATTTCGAAAAAAAAAAAAAAAAAAAAACTTTCAGGTAAATTGTATTTTTTTTAGTTGTAGAACTTTTATTTTTAAGTTTGCATCTTATATTTATTTTTATGCGACTCATATGCATTCTTTTCAAAAAAACTTTTCATCTCAATTTTTAATTATCGCAACCAAGATGCGTTGATTTTTTTTCCTTGTTAAAAAAAATATTTTTTCATGTAACTTGTAAATTTTCTTTACTGTAGTATTTTTATTTCAAGTATGCATCTCATGTATATCCCATACGCATTGTTTTAGGAAAAATAATTTGTTGATAGACTGTACATATTCTTAGTCGTAGAATTTTTAGTTTCAAACATGCATTCCATATGCATTGTTTTCAAAACCTCTTACCATAATGTTTTATTTTAAGCATGTGTTTCATACGCATTATTTTTTTTAAAAAAAACTTTTCATGTAAGTTGTAAATTCTGTTAGTGCATTCAATGTGCATCATTTTTTTAAAATATTTTTAGGAAAAAATGTAATTCCTTTTTGGCTCTTAGAGTTTTTCAATTTAATCATGAATCGCATATGCATCATTTTCAAAAACATTTTACCTGTTTTTTAAGCAAGCATTCAGTATGCATTATTTTTTTTAAAAAAAACATTTCAGGTAAATTTAAGTTTTTTTAGCTATAGAGCTTTAAAATTCACGCATGCGTCGCATTTGCATTATTTTTTTCCTTTTAAATCCACCTGAAATTTTTATTTTAAAATATGCATTCCACATGCATTATTCAGGTAAACTTGTTGTAAGTTGTAGGTTTCTTAGCGTTAGAACTTTAACTTTCGAGCATGCATGAGCATTAAAAAAAAATCAAAGTGTCATTCATTTTTATCCAAAGGGTATTACAGTTTTTCGGTGAGATCTTCATTTTAACATTCGCATGAGCGAGCGTTTAAAAAATGGGAGTTTTGATTCTATTTTTTGAAAGAAAAAAAAAACGGTTTAATTTTTCTTTTGAGTGCGACTATTCGAGTTTAAACAAATGACGAGAAAATCTATTCGAAAAAAACTTTGGTTTGAGCATTTGTCATCTGTTCGAGCCAGATAGTGCACTCACCAAAGTCAATAAACTCCAAGATGGTGCAAAACACCTTAGATTATAAATTTTGATTCCTTTTTAAAAGTAATCAAAATTATGAAATGAATGACATTAGAGTTAAAAAAAAAAAGGGTTAATAGGTGTTTTGGTCCATGATGTTTGACAACTTTTGGATTTTGGTCAATGATGTTTTTTTTTACCTAGTTTTGGTACCATATGTTTGCAAAAAATTTCTAGTTTTGTTCTAACCGTGACATTCCGTCCATTTTTTGACATGTTCAAGTCACGTGATCCACTCTAAACTTTCAATTTTGTTCAATTTAGTCCCTCTAATACTTTCCTAACCTTTTTTTTGTTTAATTTAGTCCCGAAGTTTCAAATTTTCAATTGGACCTATTGTCCAATTATGGTCAATTTTGAAACTTCGGGACTAAATTGAACAAAAAAAAGGTTAAGAAAGTATTAGAGGGACTAAATTTAAAGTTTAGAGTGGATCACGTGACTTGAACATGTCAAAAAATGGACGGAATGTAACGGTTAGACCAAAACTATAAAAAATCTGCAAACATATGGTACCAAAACTAGGTAAAAAAAAACATCATTGACCAAAACCCAAAAGTTGTCAAACATCATGGACCAAAATCATGCATGATTTCTCATATTCTCTACACTGATATTTCATTCACTCTCTTCAGGTTCCCTAAGTTAGGTATCATGTACATATAAGTTCTGTCGGGACTCAGGTGCGATGAATTGTACTTGATTTTTTTCTTTCGATTTGAGTGTCCCTACTCTTTTTGCAGATCAAACGACCACTTCGACGAGGTCGCAACCACGTCAAACGTGACTGCTTCAAAGAACTTTAATGCCAAAATTCCACCTACCATGTGTGGAATTCATATGTGTCCCCGAACCAAGCCGTACATCCGCTTTACGGTGAGGTCCAAACCAGTAAGTGGTAACCAAGGGGCATCTCCTATTGAGATCGGACATGTCTGAAGAAGGGAAAATATCAAGAGATCATCGAGAGTCCCGTGAAGATTCAGTGTGCTAATCAATGAGCATTTGAGATGTCAAGCAAAGAAAAAATTATTGTTTGTGCCTTCCAACAGAGGTTCAGAGGCATTTACTTTCCGGCAGGTTTACATATACAAGTTGTGTTTCCTAGATAGAGCAGGAAAATCAGGACATGCAGCAGGTCCAGTCGCATAGCGAGCACATTGCCCACTAGAAAGATCCAACACCCATGTAAGAGAACATGTGATCAACTTTATCCCTGAAATACGACTGTCCCTTTTCTCTTTTTGCAACTCGGAAAATCAATCCAATCGAGTCCCTTGATCCACTTATCTCGCATGTGGATCTTTACTCATTGACCATGCTTGCGTCGACCGAAGAACTTGTTCAAGATACATCACGCAGTAACCATGCATCTGAAGCTCTACGACCTGCTTGGCCAGTCAATATTTAATAGGATTAAAGATATTATTGATAGATTTAGTTACCTAAAAGATTGAGAAAATATACGTTTTCCTATTTAAAATATTGACAATAAATATAATAGATATTTTATATGTTAGCCGATTTTTACACACACACACACATATATATATATATATATATATATTGTTGATTGATTTAATCTTAAAGATAGAATCTTTGCAATAAATATATATATGTTTATATTTTGGCCGAAATATATATATATATATTATTGATATTGTAAATTATTTTATATAATTAATGTTACTTGGTGGCTAAGATAAATATTTTAATGGACTTTAAAACCCTGCTTGCGCCACAAGTAAACATTTCAGCCCAACCTTTCATATTTTAACTATTGGGCCGGTCCAATGTATCAAACCGGGACGAATTAAAACTGAACCGTATTTTCTCAATCGGTTCGACCTAGTCGGGTCGGGTCGGACCGGGGTAACTTAGTGGATCTAACCGAACGGGTTTGTGTGTTGAACCGAACCGAACCCTATTTTTCTTGGACCGGTACGGACCGAACCAGATTTTAAATTTAAAACCGGACCGAATCGGATTATCCGGACCGGACCCGAAGCAGATTTCCTGGACTGAACCGAACCGGACCAAACCGGACTGAAAATTGACTGAACCGAACTGTATTTTCAAAACCGAATTCAAGTCAATTAAAATAGGGAGTTAAAATCCAAATGTTTTGAACCTTATTAGGCCTACACAGTGCTCAAGGGTTGATAACCTTTATGCCTTGTTTCGATTATGGGGATGGATCTCGGAGATACATGTTTTTGGGACTGGTATAATTAGTGGGCTGAATTGCAATTGTTTATTATTCAATATATATTAATGCATGATTAGAAATGTAGTCTTGACTGAGTCAAGCTAGCTGGATATTGCATATTGTGGGCTGATCCCTAGTTAAATATATGGAATGCGCACTAGGATAGACATGTTGTGATGGTTGAAAATGCCTAGGATTCATGTCTAGAATGTTGCGTAATTTAATATAAGCATGAATTGAAAATCAGCCTCTAATGTTTAAAATTATTTTAAAATCGAAAAATCAGTCGCCAAATATGTATTATTGGTATGGAATCTTCATGTTTGACACATATGCTAGAATGTTGAGGTTGTAGTTGCATTTGATAATTTACTTGGAAGTAAAATTATGTATGCAAGCATGAGTTCCTCGGAACATTAGACGCATGACGCGTATGCATGAATGTGGTTAGTATGATGAATATTACTTGCGTATGATAATTTACATGGATAGTAGAATTATATACGCATGAGTGAATTTATCAGAATGTTTTTCCAAAATAAAAAGGGTCTTGGGAAAGCCAAGATCGGGTATGCTTATTTTAAAATTCCCATTCCGGTAATCTGCGATTAAAACCATTTTTAAAAGACTGATATATTGGATTTAAAACGACAGTAATGTGAACTCTTTGACAGCCATCTTTCATTTGTTTACTGGTGGTCGGTTGGTTTAGATGACTGAGGAATCATTATTTTTCGGATTCAATCTTAATAGATATCTGATGTATGCAATTCTTTCTCAAAATGTTATTGTCTCCCTGATTTTGGTATTATAATCAACGTGTTTAGTAACGAATTACAGCATAGATGGTATCATCTTGTGCTAATGAGCTTTTGATTGAGATGAACTACGACCCGTGGAGAAAGCGCGTCAATGCACTGTTGGAGGATAATGGCCTGGTAGGCCACATTCAGAAGTCCATGATTTGCCCAAATGCCGGTCTCACTAAAGACCTGGCGTATGCCCATTTCCAATAGGAGCAAGATGACAAGAAAGCAAAGGAGTTATTGTTGTCTGAGATGTCTCAGGAATTCCATGATGAGTATAAGGATGTTCCAATTACAAAGGACATTTGGGATGCCCTCTTCCTGAAATATGGACACGGCATGGCAGCAATCATGCACCCACTTATACCAATTATGGAAGAAAGCTTAAACAGCTACATCAAAGTGTACTTGAAAAGGTATATGATTTCCTTGGCATGTTGAAACCACTAGAGGAAGAAGGTCATGTGGGTGAATGGGATAAAATTCAAGCCATCATCGGGATCCACCCGAAGTCTTGGAGAGCAGCCAAGGCTTTTCTTGATAGCCAGTGGTTCTGTGTTGGATCTTGCATTGGTACTGAAATTCATCGAGATGGAACAAGCTCGACTGAAAGAAATACCGAGCCAAGCTGGGCAAGGAAAGAGAAAGAGGATGAACAAAGGAAAGAAACAACAGGCACTCGATGGAAAAATGTCGAAAAAGCCTAAACAAGGCAATCTCCGATTGAAATCAGAGATAGTCCGCGAGACAGTCGACGCCGAATAGGCGAAGGTACATGGTCCAACAAAATGCATCCTGAAAAGGTATGCGAGGTTGGTTGTGTAATGGAAGCTCTAGTTTCCACAACTGTCATGTTAACTGACTCAAATCCTTCTTGGATTCTTGACTCAGGTGCGACGGACCACATAGCCAACAACAAAGGATTGTTTGCCAAGTTTAGACGATTGCCAAAGGATTCTAAGAGGATATACATTGGCGACGACTCATGAGTTGAAGTCATTGGAGTAGGGAACTATAAATTGTTTATGAACAATGGCAAGACCATGCTACTTGAAAATGTCCTTTTTGCTCCTAGAATCCGTAGAAATGTTGTTTCCGTCTCCGCTCTTATAAATAATAATTACATTTTACCATTTGAGAAGAACTTTGTTCGTATCAATAAAGACAATGTCTTCTTTGGGCATGCCTATCCTCTTATGGTCTCTTTATCATGGATTTGAATGGAAGTATAGATTCGAGTAGAATGTATGCATTATCCTCCAGGGAAGCAGAGACTGACGCAGCCGGATGGCATGCGAGGCTGGGACATATAAGCTACGATAGGGTCCACTCATTAGCTCGAATAGATCTTTTGCCTGGAAGCAGCAATGTGATTAAACACACTTGCCATGATTGTCTGGCTGGAAAGTCCATCCGCAAACCGTTTGGAGAAGCTCAACGAGCCGAGTATCCATTGCAGTTGATTCACTCCGACGTCTGTGGACCAATGAGTGTAACCGCTAGGAATGGGAAGCGATACTTCGTAACTTTCATTGACGTCTATACCCGTTATGGGTTTACTCATTTGATTTCTCGTAAATCCGAGGCAATAGATTGCTTTAGAAACTTTCTAAACCTCGTAGAGAATCAACAGGAGCAAAATGTGAAAACCTTACGCACTGATAGAGGTAGAGAATATCTCTCTAATGAGTTTGACAAGTTGTGCAAAGAAAGAGGGATAGCCCGTCAAACGACAATCCCCAACACACCACAGCAAAATGGTGTGGCTGAACGTCGTAATCGAACACTCCTTGACATGGTCAGAACCATGATGTCGCATGCTCAATTACCTATCTCCTATTGGAGTGATGCGTTATTGACCGCCACTCATGTAGTAAACCTTGTCCCAACCAAAGCGGTAGACACAACGCCATATGAATTGTGGTATGGAAGAGAATTAGATCTCACCAGATTGCGACCTTGGGGTTGCGCTACCTATACACATACGACTGACAGCCGTTTCGACAAGTTAGGACCCAGAGGACTAAAGAGTATCTTTATAAGGTATTCAGAGAACTCTAAGGGTTATGTATTCATGTCAGCTCAAGAAAATGGTGGCGTGGTCGAACGTGAATCCAGAGACGTAAATTCCCTTGAGGACGAATTCCCAACGCTTGGCAAGATTAAAACAGATGAGATATTGACTGAACTAGTGCAGGATAACATAGATGATCAGGTCCCACTTAATTCGAGTGGGAGATTTGAACCGGAAACGCAAGTGAATGACATGTTTAATAATAATGGAAACATTTTAATTTTAAATCCAGTGGGAAGACCAAACCCTGCCACACAAATCACTGTTGCCGCAGAGACGAATCAAGTTGAACCTGATAATCATATAGCTGAACCGACACCACAACCACCAATACTGCCCATTGTTTTCCGGTGGGAGTACTCAGACCAACTTGGTTCCAGGTCTTAGTGATCAAGGAATTCATCTCGGGGATAGGATCCCTAGACAAAGAGGCTATCCGAGGAAGGTTGTAGGTCAAGGTTCAAGCACTGCACTTGTTCCCAATGGGAGTGATGCTCCGATAAAAAGCATTGTTCCGAGTGGGAGTAGCGTTCAATGTCAAGATGGGGGCAACGAGCCTAGACGCAGTCAAAGGCATCAAACTTTTCCTAGGAAGTATCCCATCGAGACGGGAGAAATCTTCACTCTAACATCTGCTGACGAACCAGTAACCGTTCACCAAGCATTTGAAGGACCTCAAGCAAAAGAATGGAGGAATGTAATGGAGGAAGAGATCTCATCAATGAAAGCCAATTCAGTATGGTCTTTAGTTGATTTACCTGCTAACCGCAGAGCCATAGGAGCAAAGTAGGTTCTTAAATTGAAACTCACTGCTGATGGAAAGGTCGAGCGATACAAAGCCCGATTTTCTGCGAAAGGATATACCAAACTTCAAGGAGTGGACTTTGACGAAACATACTCACCCACTGTGCGTTACACCACAGTACGGGCCATTATGGCCTTGGTTGCAAGTCTGGATCTCGAGCTGCACCAAATGGATGTTAAGACCGCATTCCTCCACGGAAACCTGGAGGAAGAGATCTACATGGAGCAACCAGAGGGTTTCATTACTCCTGGTAACAAACGTAAAGTTTGTAAACTCCAAAGGTTCATTTACGGTCTTAAATAGTCGTCTCGGCAATGGTACCCCAGATTCCACCAAGAAATTGTAGGAAATAGATATGTTAATCTTCACGAGGATCTTTGCGTGTATTATAAGACCTCTGGGTCTAAGTATGTCATCTTAACCTTATATGTGGATGACATACTCACTGCCGCTAACGACGTTAGTTTTATGAACAAGTCAAATTCCTGGTTGGCATCTGTATTTGAGATGAAAGACATGGGAGAGGCCATGTATATCTTAGGCATTAAAATTGATAGAGATCGAGATACCCAGAAATTGTGTCTATCTCAAGAAGCTTATATCAACAAACTGTTGAAAAGATTCAGATTACAGGATGCCAAACCCGTGGATACGCCGGTAGTGTTTGGGTGCGCATTGTCAAAACGTGACGGCCCCAAGAACCTAGCAGAGCGTGAACAGATGAAGGGTGCGGAGTATTTAAGCATGGTCGGTGGTTTGAATTACGCCATGCAATGCACCCGTCCGGATATCTGTTACGCCGTGGGCCTAGTAGCACGTTTCTAATCAAATACTGGCTATCAACATTTAAATGCTGTAAACGAATTATTCGTTATCTGAAAGGTACTGCCGACTACGCACTGTGCTATGAGGGCAAGAAGTTAGAATTGTCCAGTTACAATGACGCCGACCATGGTGGCAATCCGGATGATCGTAAGTCCACCATAGGGGGAGTGTTTCTGTCGCAAAATTTCATGAACGAGCAAGAAGGAAACCTGTGTCGCGTTGTCCACGGTGGAATCAAAATTCGTAGCTCTCTCTAAGAATGCACAAGAAGCGGTCTGGCTCAAAAGGCTTCTAACTGCACTGCTTGGTGGCGATGTCAATAAACCTGTGAAGGTCTTCTCTGACAGCCAAGCAGCCATTGCGGCAGTTAAGAATCCGAAGTACCATAGTAGGACCAAACACATTGATGTGAAATATTTCTATGCTAAATCTATGGTAGAAGACAATATAATTACTATGGAATACTTGTCCACTGATAATATGATTGCGGACCCATTAACTAAACCACTACGCATGGAGATATTCAAAATGCACATAAAACTGCTTGGATTACGTAGGGTTTAGAAATGGCATGTATCAGTGATAACATTTTGATATTAGAACGTTACATTTTGTAAGCGAAAGAATTAAAACTGAGTTTATGATCAATCGACGTCATAATGTTTTGATTACATCAGATTTACGGTCTATAAACTAAGTCGTAGGAGGACGCAATCCTCTGCCAAACTATGTCGAATGTGGACCTTACCTCGTCACACAGGTACGGTCGTCTTGCGATGGAGGGAGGCCTCTACCAGGCAAGTCTGGCTAAGAATCAGGGGATAAACTTGATTAAGCAAGACGATTATCTAGTTTCGAAGTAACTCGACACGATCTTCATTTTGCATATCGCCGTGATGAACTTCGTTCGTCATTAAACCACATTCTAGGCCAGATGAAAATCTATGATAGGATGATTGAAATATCCCTTTCCTGTCAACCCAAAAGGTTCAGTTGTGCTATCAACGCGCGCTTCATACTACTCGTGCTACGTTCGACCACGGGGTCACAGCTCGGTTGTGCTAGGAAGGAATCTTTGTGATTCTGGCGGGCGCAAACTTCTTCACCTCGAGCGTGTGATAGATCCAGGAGCCTTATGAAGAGGCACCTGAAAGTATCCTCACGGATTCAGAACTCATATCTAAGGTCAGACTTAATGCTCGCTTCCCGGCGTACGAGCGTAGTGCTAAACAAAAAGGCCCAGTGACCACGTCTTTGGAAACCGGTTGGGTTTGACTAAGGATATGAGTAATGGGGATGGTCAAGTTCACCTGTAATTCACCAACTCTTGTATTCACTAGGTGGACACCAACTAGATATTAGTTGAAGGTTGTGAATACTTGTATGGATGCCTTGGAGAAGTGTTCCTATGTGGAAACTAGGCAGAAGGAGAATTATCAGTTGACCTAAGATACAGCGCGGTACTATATGAATGTTGTTTATAATAGGTTGATTAGAGAAAATGGAATCAACGTTCCGCGGACGCTACAATACTCCTAACAGATGAGTAGCACGATGCCCGTCGTATCCGCCGGTCGCACGGCAAACCTCGTATGAACTGTTCGGAAGTAAGGACCAGATCGAAGGAGTGAAATATTGATGCAGATTTGGACGACAATACATTAACAGGCACCCTCCCATTCCGGCGAGTGGAAGTTGTAAGCATATGGTGATGTGCGCCGTAAATGGAAGCCCATTATATGTATATGTTACCCAAGTTAATTTGGTAAATGTCAAATTAGGGAATTGCGCCAGACCTAAATCCCAATTGACATGAGAGGCCCAAAATTGGGCCTCCATATACATGTGGTCGGCCGAAACTTATAGTGAGGGTAAAGTGGACTTTTGTCCACTTTACTCCTCCTATATATATATGGTGTTAGGGGATTTTTAGGGTTAATCACTATTTCCTCATTAGAGTATTTTAGAGAGAAAAGCCCTCCACCCCACACAAGGGTTTCGGCCGAACCACTCCCCACCAAAGGGTGTGCCAATTTGCTTTCTAGCAAACACTCCAGATCTGTCCTTGCTGTGGAGAACATACCACGTAGGGCTTCCTTAGCCAGAACCTCT
Source organism: Clarkia xantiana subsp. parviflora (assembly GCA_036873135.1). NCBI lineage: Eukaryota > Viridiplantae > Streptophyta > Magnoliopsida > Myrtales > Onagraceae > Clarkia > Clarkia xantiana. The sequence goes on from JAPTYO010000004.1 coordinate 38,399,199, forward strand.
ACGGGTGCCGACCGGAGGATCGTGAACTCCCTGCAGGAAGGATCTCGGGACTACGGACAACGTTTGAGGTATGTGCGAATCTTCCGATGCGTAATTTCGGTTACTAATATGTACCATGATTTAGTATCCATAGTGATTACTCCCCGTAATCTTACAAGATGTGTCTGTAAGACATTTCCACAAAAACGTCGAACATCGAAGGATATGGCGTTTCTTAAATTCGGTGGGGAATACATTTCGTATTAAAATAATATATGTTTTCCGCTCGACTTCGTCAAATCGGTCATAGAAGTGTCTGGGATTGTTCGACCGTGCACGGGTCGTACCGGTGGGTATTTCTCATTTCGTACCCACCGCTTACTTATCGATCAATTCAGCCGGAGAGATCGGTTAGGAAAAGATCAGGACCATTTTTTTTGTCAAATCGGACGTAATCCAGTGGGAAAACCGCAGTACTTTCCCGACCGACGGGTCAATCAGTATTCATGCGGTCGGAAATCGCTTATTTTCTTGTAGTGTATAGAGGAATAATACGTAGCTCTGTCTCAAATACGATTTAGCCTAAACAACTCAGCGCTCTTACAGCCACGCCACTTCAGCTATTACCTTGCCGCCATAATGATATTTTCCTGTCGTCATAGAACGATCATGTTAAAGACAATTGACAACTAGTAGATCATCTGCAAGGGTCTATGAACCACCATGATAATCTAGATTTTAGAAAGCCAAAAGAATGCTACGTTTTAATTTTTTGTAATTATTTAGAAAACTAAAGAATGCTAAAATTTTAAAAGATATGAAGCCTGAATGCAATAGTTAATAATTTTCCTTTTTTTGTAGAAGACCAAAGAATGCTACTTTTTTTTCCAATTTTTTGAAAGCCAAATGCTATTTTTTTTCTCACCTTTTAGAATGTTATTTGGCAAAAAAAAAAAAAAAAACTATGGGACTATATCTCGATGAGTAGTCTATCATAAGTAAAATTGTATATAATTCAAATAAGTACCCTTTTCATGTATATATATGAATAGTTTACTTTGGGTAAAATCCAGCAAACTGGTGATAGTATCGATCATTTTCTTTTTTGGGTAAAAGATGATATCGAATCGGATCTAATAAATAAGGGATTTAAATCAAATTGGTACCTGGGTTAACAGCCCAAAACGAATTGGTACCTCCACTAAATTTTGTGACAAATTGGTACCCGAGTTAACCTGGGTGTTGCACCGTTAGAATTTCTGGTTAAAACTAACGGAATCTCATTTTTGGCGCATGAAAAGACAAAAATACCCTTAATACAGAATAGCTACGTAATAGCAATTCAAAACTTTGGAACCCAATATCTCACTCATTTCTTCATCTTTTAAGACGATTTTTTTTTGAAACCACATAATTTTTCGAGATCTATGCAACCCAAATAGCCGTAAAGTGATTTTCCCAGTTTTTTTTTCAATAAATATCGTTTTCCATGTTAATTCATTCTTTTTTGTATCAAACTCCACCGCATTCTAACACTTATCACCCTTGATCACCCAATTTTTTTACTAATTGGATTCCAATACTACAATCAAACTGTTGCTTTTGGATTCCAACACTTCTGTTTAAAAACCAAATTGATATTATACCTTTCATCCAAAAGAAAACCAAAAATGAAAGTTTGTCGAATTAATTGTTATGCAATCTATAACTTACTGGAATTTTTCTTGATGTCTCCAATAAACTATATTGGTGTGTCTCTAAATCAATAAACGTCACTGCAAGAGAACATATGGATCTTAGATAGATAAATATGTTTCATACTTGAAATAGAAAAATATGAAAAGTACTTTTAAGGGTATTGGAAGAACTTTTAGAATGGACACCAAGAAGAAATAGTTTATTTTCTCATTTAATCTACATGTGGAAATTGATACTCTCAGTATCCTGAGGGATGACCATAATGTGAGAAAATAAGATGAACTTGCATTAAAAGAACCACACAAAGAATTTTACCACTATGTGGCTAGAGACAAACAATAAATTTTCTTTCGAGATATTGCCAAAACTGTTCCATTTGCAATTTTATGTTGGACCATGTCAAGCTTTTAAAATCGAAGACCTGCAGAACTGGTCAATTTTTCAGCATGTCCAAAAAATATATAAACAAAAAAATTGGAAGCTTATCATGCTAAGATCCATATATTCTCTTGTAGTGACGTTTATTGATTTAGAGACACACCAATATAGTTTACTGGAGACATCAAGAAAAATTCTAGTAAGTTATAGATTGCATGATAATTAATTCAACAGATTTTCGCTTTTTGTTTTCTTTTGGATGAAAGGTATAATATCAATTCGGTTCTTAAACAGAAGTGTTGAAATCCAAGAGCAACGGTTTGATTGTAGTATTGGAATCCAATTAGTAAAAAAATTTGGTGATCAAAGTTGATAAGTGTTAGAATGCGGTGGAGCTTTATACAAAAAAGAACGAATTAACATGGAAACCGGTGTTTATTGAAAAAAAAACTGGTCAAATCACTTTAAGGCTATTTGGCTTGCATAGATCTCGAAAAGTTATGCGGTTTCAAAAAAAAAATTGTCCAAAAAGATGAAGAAATGAGTGAGATATTGGGTTCCAAAGTTTTGAATTGCTATTACGTAGCTATTCTGCAATAAGGGTATTTTAGTCTTTTCATGCGCCAAAAATGAGATTCCGTTAGTTTTAACCAGAAATTCTAACAGTGCAACCCCAGGTTAACTCGGGTACCAATTTGTCACAAAATTTAGTGGAGGTACCAATTCGTTTTGGGCTATTAACCCAGGTACCAATTTGATTTAAATACCAATAAATAATGAATCGACGGCAGATAGCGTACGTCACCAAACCCGCCGTCCACAGCCTCTTGGCCTTCCACGTTCAACTACACGTGTCTAGAACTACTGACTCTGCTGTCACGGCAATTCGTGAATCTAAATCATTGATTTCATTGGCCCATCCTCACATTGAACTTGCTTATCAACCGCACCCTCTGTTTATTTCCTTCCCCATTTCATATGCAACAAATTTGGGACCGAATATTTATTTAACGGTATAAATAATATATCCGGAGACACGTGCCACCACATCGCTGTCTGTGTTTTATTTTCAACCTCCATCGATCTGCTGATAATAGATAATTAATAGTCTGGGCCTCTGGGGGACCAGATTCTAGATCTTATATTATATATATAATGATAAAAGAGTATGGGCATGACTTTTTTTAGTTTGGGTAATCATAGATTAAATTTTATTAATAAAAACAACTGCAATATATATATATATATATATATATATATATATATATATATATATATATATATATATATATATATATATAAATAAAAAACAATAGACATTTGATTTGAAAAAAAAAAAAACACAATATTATTACAGCAGCTAAAGCAGAATTCCATAAAGTCTGGACAGCAAGAAACCGGGCTCAAACACGAGACCAACTGTAGAACAAGCAAGAGACAGCGGATGATTCTGCCAGCGAGGATAGAACATGGAAGCCACTGCAAGAATATTATGTGAAAATCAATTGCGATGAATCATGGGAGTCCAGAACAGGTGAAGGGGGAATATGAGGCATCGCTAGAGATCATAGAGGAGCAGTCCAGGGCGGATTTGGTGAATTCAAAGAATGGGGAGATAGCTTGAAGCTTGAGGTCGAAGCAATTCATAGAGGGGTTCAACTACCGATCGAGCAAGGTTGGACAAAAGTGGTGATAGAGTTCGACTCCAAAGAGGTGATAGATTTTCTAGACGGAAGATCGAGGGAAATGAACTGGAGAGTCTAAGATCAGCTTCAAGCCATCTTAGCGAGGTCGTCGTTATTGCAAGAAGTCAAGTGGTCGTTTGTCCCTTGTGATGCAAATGCATGTGCTAATTGGATTGCGATCCAATCTATAAAGAGCTCGTGTTTTAATAATTGGGTAATTTTACTACATCCTCTCTTTTGTATTTAATTGTATTGGTTCGGGAACACATCCCTCCTTAAATTTGCTTGATGAATATTAAATAATTTCTTGGCAACAAAAAAAAAGTCGTGGTAGGTGGTGCCGTGGTGGTAATTGTTGAATATCCCACTATGAGTGGTTATACCACACCGGTGGTAATTGTAATATTAGAGCACCATATAAGCAAGTGGGCTACCTCCTTCTACCACCAATTAGTTTTAGGATGGAACCCCGCTTGTGGAAATGGTTGCTCGATGTTGGCCCGTTGGGTTTGACTCGGCCCAATGTAGAATTTAATATGGTATCAGAGCCAGAGCCCGGTTCCGGTTATTAGCGATGTGTGGGGGTTTGTGTCCCCTTGTTGGCTCCACGTACCATATTTAGGTCTGGATTAGGCCTGAGTGTGTAAGTGGGGTTTGTTAAAAATTAATCCCAGTCCGTTCGGATATGAAAAATTCGGTGTCTTAGTTAAAGAGTCCTCACAATGTGGGGGAGTGTTGAATATCCCATTGTGAGTGGTTATACCACACCGGTGGTAATTGTAATATTAGAGAACCATATAAGCAAGTGAGCTACCTCCTTCTATCACCAATTGGTTTTAGGATGGAACCCCGCTTGTGGAAATGGTTGCTCGATGTTGGCCCGTTGGGTTTGACTCGGCCCAATGTAGAATTTAAGATGGTACCAGAGCCAGAGCCCGGTTCCGATTATTAGCGGTGTGTGGGGGTTTGTGTCCCCTTGTTGGCTCCACGTACCATATTTGGTTCTGGATTAGGCCTGAGTGTGTGAGTGGGGTTTGTTAAAAATTAATCCCAGCCCGTTCGGATTTGAAAAAGTCAGTGCCTTAGTTAAAGAGTCCTCACAATGTGGGGGAGTGTTGAATATCCCACTGTGAGTGGTTATACCACACCGGTGGTAATTGTAATATTAGAGCACCATATAAGCAAGTGGGCTACCTCCTTCTATCACCAATTTGTTTTAGGATGGAACCCCGCTTGTGGAAATAGTTGCTCGATGTTGGCCCGTTGGGTTTGACTCGGCCCAATGTAGAATTTAAGATGGTATCAGAGCCAGAGCCCGGTTCCGATTATTAGCGGTGTGTGGGGGTTTGTGTCCCCTTGTTGGCTCCACGTACCATATTTGGGTCTGGATTAGGCCCGAGTGTGTGAGTGGGGTTTGTTAAAAATTAATCCCAGCCCGTTCGGATTTGAAAAAGTCGGTGCCTTAGTTAAAGAGTCCTCACAATATGGGGGAGTGTTGATTATCCCACTGTGAGTGGTTATACCACAACAGTGGTAATTGTAATATTAGAGCACCATATAAGCAAGTGGGCTACCTCCTTCTATCACCAATTGGTTTTAGGATGAAACCCCGCTTGTGGAAATGGTTGCTCGATGTTGGCCCGTAGGGTTTGACTCGGCGCAATGTAGAATTTAAGTTGGTATCAGAGCCAGAGCCTGGTTCCGATTATTAGCGGTGTGTGGGGGTTTGTGTCCCCTTGTTGGCTCCAGTACCATATTTAGGTCTGGATTAGGCCTGAGTGTGTGAGTGGGGTTTGTTAAAAATTAATCCCAGCCCGTTCGGATTTGAAAAAGTCAGTGCCTTAGTTAAAGAGTCCTCACAATGTGGGGGAGTGTTGAATATCCCACTGTGAGTGGTTATACCACATTGGTGGTAATTGTAATATTAGAGCACCATATAAGCAAGTGGGCTACCTCCTTCTATCACCAATTGGTTTTAGGATGGAACCCCGCTTGTGGAAATTGTTGCTCAATGTTGGCCCATTGGGTTTGACTCGGCTCAATGTAGAATTTAAGATGGTATCAGAGCCAGAGACCGGTTCCGATTATTAGCGGTGTGTGGGGGTTTGTGTCCCCTTGTTGGCTCCACGTACCATATTTGGTTCTGGATTAGGCCTGAGTGTGTGAGTGGGGTTTGTTAAAAACTAATCCCAGCCCGTTCGGATTTGAAAAAGTCGGTGCCTTAGTTAAAGTGTCCTCACAATGTGGGGGAGTGTTGAATATCCCACTGTGAGTGGTTATACCACACCGGTGGTAATTGTAATATTAGAGCACCATATAAGCAAGTGGACTACCTCCTTCTATCACTAATTGGTTTTAGGATGGAACCCCGCTTGTGGAAATGGTTGCTCGATGTTGGCCCGTTGGGTTTGACTCGGCTCAATGTAGAATTTAAGATGGTATCAGAGCCAGAGCCCGGCTCCGATTATTAGCGGTGTGTGGGGGTTTGTGTCCCCTTGTTGGCTCCACGTACCATAGTTGGGTCTGGATTAGGTCTGACTGTGTGAGTGTGGTTTGTTAAAAATTAATCCCAGCCCGTTCGGATTTGAAAAAGTTGGTGCCATAGTTAAAGAGTCCTCACAGTGTGGGGGAGTGTTGAATATCCCACTGTGAGTGGTTATACCACACCGGCGGTAATTGTAATATTAGAGCACCATATAAGAAAGTGGGCTACCTCCTCCTATCACCAGTTGATTTTTGGATGGAACCCGCTTGTGGAAATGGTTGCACGATGTTGGCCCGTTGGATTTGACTCGGCCTAATGTGGAATTTAATAGTAATTAATATTCCGAGACAATTTGGTAAGGTGTTCATAAACACTAATTTTTTTTTTAAAAGCACATAATTTAGCAAGGAGTCGAAAGTATTTCTAACATCGAACCGGTTCGACAAAATTAATGCTAACGCGGTGGACAAAGTTTTTAATATGGCAGAGACCAAAAAAAAAGAGTGAATTTCACCATGGGCTAAGTCCGACCTTGGGTCGGGGTCGCCGGACCCAGGCGACCCCGACCCAGGGTCGGGCCTAGTCCTAGGCTAGGTCCGGCTAGGTCAATTGGGACCTAGCCCCAAATTGGGTATAGGTCCCAATTGACCTAGCCGGACTTAGCCTAGGGCTAGATCCGACCCTGGGTCGGGGTCGCCTGGGTCCGGCGACCATGACCCAGGGTCGGACCTAGCCCTAGGCTAAGTCCGGCTAGGTCAATTTGGGAAAATGGTTTGGTTTTGAAGTTTTAGGACTAAATTGAACAAAATAAAAGTTAGGGATGTATTAGATGGACTAAATTGTAACAAAATTGAAAGTTTTGGGCTGGTCACGTGCATGGCACATACCATTTAACGGCTGTTTTTGACAGAACCCTAACGGAGGTACCAAAACTGTAAGGTTTGGAAACATATGGTACCAATTCGGTACGAAAAAATACTAGTGGTATGAACAGTGTAATTTTTGCAAACATGTGGTACCAAAAGGACCTTTAACCCTATTATTTAATTTAATATAAAATTAGATTATTTTTCAATTAGACACATGGATCCTAGGAGGGCATTGGGCCGGGGATAAACAATAAACACCACTCAATAGTTAAACACCCACAACAGCTACGTGTCGTCCATCTTGTTGGATCACGGGCGAAGCTCCGTTACGTTCTTGACGGAAAGCTTGAACTCCTGGGCTCCGCGTAATCCTGCAAAAGGGGATGACCTGGGTGGTGACCCAGAATCCCTCTCCGATGCCTAAATGAGTATGTGATCAATGGGGTGGTAAGCAGTAATCTAAGTTCGTATTAGAATGTCTTTTCTGAGGTAACTTCCTCCTTTATATAGGAGGGGAAGTTACTCAGTTACCTGTGACCGTGCCTGGAAGTTTTACCCATGATTCCGCATATCTCGTTCGGGATTCCATATATCTCGCCCCACGCTCCGCGTATCTCGCCCACTCTCCGAGTATCTCGGGCACGCCCTGCGTATCTCGGGGGAGGTTATCTATATCTTAACCGTCTTCCCACTACTCTATCTAGTAGGCGGGTTTCTCGGTCTTATCCTCTGATCACAAGTCCCAACCCCTGTCGGGGACTCCAGAGTTATCTCATTCTAAGTCACCACCCAGGACCCCTTGTCTCACGAGACAGGTCCAGCCTCATCGGAGCTTTATCATCGGGGCCTTTACAAAGGCATATCGGGGCCTACTCAGAGTCTTCTTGTCGGGAGCATTCAGCTCATGTATCGGGACCGCTAAGGTCGGGACCCTTCATACTGGGTTTCTGGGCCTTCCAGACCTTTCACGAGGCCCATTGGACTTACACGCTGTTTAATGACTGTTAACGGGGCTAACGATTACATCGGAACCCATCATTTGCCCCCAAGACATGGGGGACTTTCAGTCCGTCGTGTCTTTCAATTCCAGACCTCATGACCTCATCGTCGGAGGCTTTTGTCTCCATACCTCCCGATACTGCCATCAGAGGCTTTTGCCTTGAGCACGATCCTTGGATAACTTAGCTTCTCTCTTATGATTGCTTTAGGCCCACTGGACTCTAAAGACAGTTGCCAAATCCGATGAGACTCCTCGGTTACTGCAGCATTAAATGCTGAGGATTATGAAACGGCGCCCAAACCGGCGTGACTGCTACTTTCTGAAAAAGCACTCATTACGTCACCAACGTCTCTTCCGTACCGTCCCCATAATCTCGACGATCAAGATTGAACCGTTTCGTCTTCAACGGTTCAGATTGAATCCGTCCAGTTGTCCTTTTGCTTATAAAAGCTAAAACCCTGGCACTATTCACTTCTTCTTCACCATTTCAATTTCTAGAAGTTCTGCCATTTTCGAACTCGAAGCTTCTTCCCCAAGTTTCTTTTGCTCTTCAAGTGATCCAAGGCCTTCAACCCTCCCGATCCTTCTTCATCTTCTCCAAGCAATCATCAACAATGTCTGGTAAGGTTTTCCTTCTCTGTTTTCAGGATTTGCTGATGTTACCTTCTCCTCCTTTCTCAAGTTTTCCTGTTTGTAACCGTTTTTAGACGAGGCTAGTTCTGGGGCAAGGACCCCTTTTACCTTTGAGCTTGCTGTTAATGAGATTTCCGAGACCTCGTACGAGGTTGCTCTCCGAGAAGGCTGCATTACCTCGGACTGGGAGCCCTGCTTCCCCTACGAGTCTCAGCCAACCACTAGGAGGAAGCATATCGTCCCGCGTCCTCGAGAGGGAGAAGTGTTCGTCTCCACCGGGCAGATAAACGCTGGGATTCGATTCCCTTTTTGCGGGAACCTGGTGGAGATGTACAACTTCTACAAGACACATCCCTGCACCTTCTCTCCACATGCCATCCGCGTGTGGAACGCTTTTCAGGTTCTGTGCCTCTAGCAGCGGTGGACGTACAGTTTGCTACTCTTTCACACCTTCTACGGAATGAAGTGTAATAAGGCTGGTGTTTGCTCCTTCTCTCCCCGACTCCCCAAGTGGACAAAGGAGCAACTTTCACGTTTCGGCTGGGATAGCGAGACCTGAAAGTTCCATAAGGATCGGGTGCTTATTCGTGATTCAGGGTCCGACAATAGCGGATGGAAGAAGTATTACTTCTTCGTCCAAAACAGCTCTGTCCCATGGCCCCGATGGGAGGTTGTGGCGGACCCTGCCCCCAAGCTCGAAGTCTACACCGAGGATGACCTCAACACTCTCCAGCTGGTCCAGCTTTACCGTTGGGGGGAATCCTTCATTCCCCTCGACGCCAACAAGCTCGTGGAGAAAGACTTGATTCATATCGGAGTCCGGCTCCTCGATTCCGTTTCCAAGGATTTGGTCATCTGGGTAACACTTCTAACCACTTTGTCTTTTCATTTTTGCAGCCAAGAAAGCATCTCTGTTGACCCATCTCATGTTGAAGCAGGGGGAGACCGATGCCGTCCAGGGTGGCTCCAAACGGAAGCGGAAGTCGCTGAAGAAGGGAACTTCTTCTTCTGCTGCTCCCCCGACTGAAGAGCGGACCGAGGCCAAGTGGGCCAGAAGGGAGGAGATAGACCAAGCCTTCGGGGTCACTACCGCCGAGGAAGGTAAGCGTGTTCGTCGTGCTATTAAGAAATATAGGAAGCTGGTCCCCGAAGAGTTTATCCCCGCTGATCGGGAATCGCGGGTTCGAGAAATCAAATACATCCTTCGAGGAGAAACCCCCCGCGTTCTCAAGGCGGGATACTACAACTTCTTTGGAAAGGACCAACATCTTGAGCGCCAAATCATCTGGTGCCCCCATGATACTCTTCCTGATTTTATTCGTCCCGCAACCGCAGGTCCATCGGAGGCCCTCACTCCGAGGAAGGCTGCTACTCCAGCACGGGTCGCGACTCCACAGGCGCCGATGATGGAGGATACCCCGACGGAAGCTCAGTTCCGTCAGGTGACTGTCTTGGAGGCTTCTCCCTCCTCTGAGGATCCTGATGAAGGCGGCCTGCTTCCCCGCCGAAGGCCAGGTCGAAGCACCCTTAGGCCGACCGTGGAGGACGTGTCCCGGAGTCCTCCTCCAGAGCTCCGCACTCCGACCCCCCGAGCCTCCGACCGAGGTGGCTCCTCCAGCTGAGGCTTCCAGGGTCATTCCTCCTCTCCCCGTGGATGAGAATCTTTACAAGGTTTTCACCCCCGACCAGGAGACGGTTCCCTGGAACCCGATCGAGTCTCTCCAGGGGATCTCACTCCATCGGGGAAACCTTCAGCCTGAATTGGCCCTGCATCTGCTGGCAGGGTCAATTCCACCGGCTCTAAGGCGTCCAATCTCCTTGGCGCGGGAGGACATCGAGGAGGAGCTCCGCAATATGGCTATCCGTCGGATGGAGGTAAAACTTTACCTTTGCTTTGTTCTCTTCATTGTTGTTGCCTTCGATTATCGGATTCTAATCTTTTTTTCCCTTTCGTCTTAGGAAACCGCGGACCAGCAGCGCTGCTTTGGCTTCATCCTGGCTCTCAAGGGTGCTTTGGAGGAGGCACAAGCCAAGTCGGACCCCGACGCGTTGGCCAAGCTCCAAGCGGACCTCGACGAGGCTGTAGCGGCCAATAATAAGATAGCCAAGGAGCAGGCCCTCCTTGGCGAGAAGGCTCTGGGCCTGCATAAGCAGGTCCAGGATCATGAGGTTGTGCTGCGTCGGGAGCGGAGGATGCTCCAGGAGGAACAGCGGCGGCACGAGGCGGAGAAGGGGCAGCTCATCCGCGAGAAGGACATTCTCGCGGAAGCTCTCGCGGAGGCCAAGGCGAGACTTGAAGCCGAGAAGGCTGAGTTTCCTGCCAAACTGGCTGAGGCAAAGGCTCAGGGTCGCGAGGAGTATCGGAACTCCGATGATTTCCAAGCGGATGCCGTGGGGTTCTACAAAACTGAGGTGGAGAACGTTCTGTTCGATGCCGTCGAGGAGCTCTACACGGCATACGAGGATTCCATCGACTTCAAGAAGTCCGAGACCCTTGCCCCTATCGCGGAGAAGTACTTCAACCTCCCCGCGGAGAGTGATGAGGCTGATGCCGCGGACCCGACTCCGCGGACTGCGGAGCCTTCTGCCCAGGCCCCTCCGAATCTTACTCCCTCCGACGCTGCTGAGGACCCAACTTCCAACAAGGACCAAGCTTAATGCTCTATTCTTTAAGTCCTTGTAATTTTTCCTCCTTGTATCCTCCTTATCTTTTGTATCGGAACCTTTAGGCCTTTGAGCCTTTATATAAGAAATTTCTTTCATCTGTTTTGGTCCCGATAATCGTTTGCGCTGTTTAAAGCGACTTTAGATCCGTTACTTAAAACTTTCCGACGCATCACTTAAGATGACTTCATACATCCTTCCGATGCTTTACTCGGGACTTCACCACTTAAGGTTTCTCGTCCATATCACTTAACGTAATTTCGTATGTCTTTCTCGACATTTTCCTCGGGACTTTACCACTTAAGGTTTCTCATACATCACTTAAGAAGATTTTTCGCACCCATTAAGGCTTTTATCGCGCCATTTTAGACGACTTAATCGTACCCCTTAGGGTTTTTTCGTACCCTTTAAGGCTTTTTGCCGCATCATATAGACGACTTACGCGGACCCGTTAGGGCTTTTTCGTACCCTTTAAGGCTTTTTGCCGCATCATATAGACGACTTACGCGGACCCGTTAGGGCTTTTTCGTACCCTTTAAGGCTTTTTGCCGTATCATATAGACGACTTACGCGGACCCGTTAGGGCTTTTTCGTACCTAGGCTTTTGGTTGCATCATAAAGACGACTTACTCATACCCCGTAAGGTTTTTGTCCGTACCTCGAAAGGCTTTTTGTCGCGCCATAAAGGCGACTTAATCGTACCTCGTAAGGCTTTTATCGTACCTCGGAAGGCTTTCGTCGCGTCCTTCAGGACGTCTTACTAACAGTTAGAATAAATCTAAAAGCAATTTGATCGGAAGCAACTTCATTTATTCATTAATAACTCAAAGCTTTGCTTACATCGGATCGATAGATAACTTGCGCCATTCGCGGCGACTTAATATCAAACATGATACTTCTTCAGATGTGCGCCACTGAAGGAATGCTTTAACGTCTTGCCATCAAGGTCTTCTAGCTTGTACGCATTCGGAGCTGGCATCCCTACGATCTTGTAAGGTCCCTCATTTCGGCGATATCTTGTTTATCCGATCTTGATGAACGAACTCGTTCCTCCGCCAGACAAGTTCTCCAACGAAGAATTGTCGGGACTTGACACGTCGATTATAATATCGGGTTGTTGCCAGACGCATCAGAGCCTGAACTTCATCAGCCTTCCACCTTTTCTCCTCGAGCAAGTCTAAGTCTAGACGTCTTATTTCCTCGTTCGTTAGAGGCTCATAAAACCTCCTGCGATGGGACGCCACCGCTATTTCCATGGGGGCAACTGCCTCCGTGCCATAGACAAGGCCAAAAGGAGTCTCCCCTGTCGACTGCTTGGGTGTTGTTCTAACAGCCCACAGAACGTTTTCAAGCTCATCTAGCCAATGACCCTGCAAGGCGTAGACTCTCTTCTTCAAGCCGTCCATCACGATCTTGTTGGCTGATTCGACTTGGCCATTAGTCTGAGCATGGTGGACGGAAGCTGTCCGATGCTCAATGTTCAATTCCTCCAGGTACTCCTTCAACTGAGCCCCATTGAAGGGAGGGCCATTGTCACTAATCAGCACTCGAGGAACCCCGTACCGGGATACGATCTGAGTTTGAAGGAATTTGAGGATCTTCTGCCCCGTCGTCTTGGCTAACGCCTTAGCCTCTATCCACTTCGGAAAGTAATCGATGGCCACGAGTAAGTACTTGCACTGACCTTTCGCTTGTGGAAGAGGTCCCACCAAATCAATGCCTCACTGCGCGAAGGGCCAAGCACTCCTGATGGACATCAAGTCCGCGGCAGGAGCCACGATATTCGGAGCGTACCTCTGGCATGCATCACAGGATTGGACCATCGTTGTCGCTTCCTTGTTCATCGAAGGCCAATAGTAGCCTAGATTCAACGCCTTCCTCACAATGGATCGGGCCCCTTCATGACAGGCCGCGACTCCCTCGTGCAGTTCTCTCAGGATCCGATTCGTATCAGGTTCCGCCACACATTTCAGAAAAGGCTTTACATGCCCCCTCTTGTATAACTGGTTGTCCACCATTACGTAGTTGCTCGCGATTCGTCGCAACCTAACAGCTGCCACTTCATCATCGGGAAGTGCCCCCGTAGTCAGGTATGTGATCATCGGGGTCATCCAAGTGGGTTTCTCTTCTTCCTCCGATCCTGCTTCAATAGCGCAAACCTCCGATGGATCGATGGTTGAGATAATTACTTTCTCCAGAAAGTGCACCTTCCGATTCTCCTCGGGGACCACTCCCAGAGCAAACTTGCTTAAGGCGTCTGCCTCCGCATTTTCTTCCCTCGGGATTGCCTCGATATCGAAGCTTTTGAAACTTCCCTTCAAAGTCTGCACCTCGTGCAAATATTTCCTCATTGTCGGACTCTTGGCTTCATAGTTCCCCTGGACTTGATTCACAATCAAGCTGGCATCACACTTCACTTTTAAATGATTGACTCCTGTACCCTTGGCAATTTTAAGGCCCGTGATGAGAGCCTCATACTCAGCTTCATTGTTGGTGGCCCTAAACGTCAAGGCCAAGGCATATCGCAAGGGCTCGCCTCCACCGGGCGGTATCAATACGAATCCTGCCCCCGATCCTTCTACACTCGATGAACCATCAGTGTACATCTCCCATGTGTTCTCCTCTTTTGGCTTTTCTGGCTGTTCTGCTATCGGGACCTCCGTGGTTATGGTTGCCCCCTCTACTGGACCCGCTTCTTCCAGATCGGGTGCTGTAGACTCAGCTATAAAATCCGCCAATGCCTGGCCCTTAATAGCAGTTCTTGGAGCAAAATGAATGCGGAACTCCGTCAGCTCGATGGCCCATTTCACCAATCTCCCCGACGCCTCCGGTCGGTTCAAAAAGTGCTTCAAGGGCTGATTAGTTAACACCGTAACCTCGTGGGCATGGAAGTAAGGTCGTAGCTTTCGAGCAGCAACAATCAACGCAAAGAGATACTTCTCAATAACGGGATAATTCATTTCTGATTTGGCAAACGCCTTGCTTACATAATAAACAGGCACTTGGTTTCCCTTGACAATCTTTATTAAAACAGATTTAACAGCAACTTCAGAAACAGCCAAATAGAGATAAAGCGGCTCGCCTGGAACCGGTTTCGCCAACGGCGGGAGGGTACGGAGGTGCTGCTTGAGTGCTTGGAATGCCTCCTCGCACTTGTCGGACCATTCAAACTTCTTGTGGGCCCTTAGCACATCAAAAAATGGCATGGCTCTGTCACTCGCCTTGGATAGGAATCGATTCATCGCGGCCAACCGGCCATTTAACACTTGAACCTCCCGATGAGTCTTCGGAGACTGCATCTCCTCGATTGCTCGCAGCTTCTCGGGATTCACCTCGATTCCTCTCTGGCTCACCATGAACCCTAGGAACTTCCCCGAGTTCACCCCGAAAGCGCACTTGTCCGGATTCAAACGAACCTGATGAAACTTCATCCGCTCAAACGCCGCCGCCAAGTTTTGGACATGGTCTCCTGCCTGTCGGGACTTCACCAACATGTCGTCCACATAAGCCTCCATCGTCTTTCCCAGCATGTCTCCGAACAACTTGTTCACCATCCTCTGGTAAGTGGCTCCAGAATTGATCAGTCCGAAGGGCATAACGTCGTAGTGATAGACGTCACTATCAGCATAGAAGGCTGTATAGGGGGCATCCTCCTTCGCCATCTTGATCTGGTTGTAACCAGAATAGGCATCCATGAAGCTCAGCAGCTCATGTCCCGATGTAGCATCCACCAACTGATCAATCCTCGGGAGCGGATAGTAATCCTTCGGGCAGGCCTTGTTCAAGTCGCGGAAATCGACACACATCCGCCACTTCCCATTACTCTTTCTTACCAGGACTGGGTTAGCGACCCAAGTCTGGAATCGGAGCTCCTTGATGAATCCAGCGTCGAGCAGTCTGCCCACCTCTTGCTGGATCGCGACCCTCTTATCCGCGCCCATCGGATGCCTCTTCTGTGCAATAGGCTTGATCGCGGGATCAATCTTCAGTTCGTGCACAATCACGTCGGGGCTGATTCCTGGCATATCACTCGGGGACCAGGCAAACAGCTCCTTGAAATCCTTCAGAAGCTCGATCAACTCTCAGGCTCTTTCCTCCGACAAAGCAGACCCGATCTTCACCTTCCTTCGAGGTCCATCAATCTCAACCTCCTTCAGATCCTCCATGGGGGCAGGACGCCCAAACTCCTCTCGAGGATCGGCATTAGTCTGCAGGACAGCCATGGCTTCCCTTCTTCTCCTTCGGGTGGCATTGACATAACACCTTCGTGACGCCACCTGGTCATCCTTGACCTCTCCGACCCCATTGTCAGTCGGGAACTTCATCTTCTGTTGGACGGTTGAAGCAACTGCCATGAGAGGGTTGATGGTGGTCCTCCCGATAATAGCATTATACGTTCCCGCCGATTCTACCACGACGAAATCCACGTTCCGCCGTTCCATCTTCCATCCACTACCAAACTCCACCGGTAAGGTAATCATTCCCAACGGATAGGAAGTAGATCCAGAGAATCCCACCATCGGGAATTTCACCTGCGTCAGGTCCTTCTTCGTCTTTCCCATGGCTTCCAGGGCGTCCATGAAAAGAATGTCGGAAGAGCTCCCTCCGTCTATCAGGATCCGCTTCATCTCGAATCCGTCCACATCCAGGGTCACGACCAAGGCGTCGTCGTGAGGGCTCTCTATGCCTATAAAATCCTCCGCTGAGAAAGAAATCACCATTTCTTCCTTTAGAGTCCACGACCGGGACCTCTTGCCTAGCACCACAGCAGCAGAGATGCGGGAGGCATAATTCTCCCGAGAAGCGGAGGTGTCACCTCCCGCTGCCATTCCTCCGTGAATGACGTTAATGGTCCCCCGCCTCTCCTTACGGGCACCAGAACCGGAGGCTTCCGGCTCAACCTTCTTCTTCTTTGGAGATCGATCACAGGATTTGGAACGGGACCGCGACCGAGTTTTGGAACGGGATCGGCACCGTCCCCTCCCGACAAACTCCTTCAGCTTCCCCTTCTGGATCAGCTTCTCTATCTCTTTCTTCAGCTCCCGACAGTTATCTGTGTCGTGATCATTGGCTCGATGGTAGCGACAGTAACGATCTGAGCGTCCTCCTAAGAACTCACCCTCTTTCCTCGAGGGGTATCGAGCGAGACCCTGCCGATCCATCACGGCTAGCACGGAGGTCATCGAACTATTGATGGGAATGCTACGACCCTCGCGGTTATCCTTCTTCGGAGGACGCTTGTCCTCCCTTCTCTCGGGGCGACCACGGTTCCTACTTCCCTCCGATTTGTCGCTCCCTTTGCGATCATCCGACAGTTTGGACGATGTCTTTCCTCTTCCTGACTTCGGAGGATCAAGTTCTCCGGCGGCAATCTTCGACTCTTGCACGTCGATCTGCTGTTTCACCCTCGCTTGCAGGGCCTCCATACTCCACACAGCCTTCGCAGCTACACTGTGCATCAAATCGGACCCATATAGAGCAGTCAGGTTCCGAAGGAAGGTTCGGATGGTCTCTCCCTCCGATATCTCCGCATCGATCTCCGCAGCACTAGCAGTGAACCGTTGGTAGTAGTATGCCAACGATTCATCGGATCTCTGTACCACCTGTTTCAAAGACCTCACGCTCTTCAGGAGACGCCTACGACCTTGATATTGCTTGATGAAGCGATCGTGCATATCAGCCCAACACGTAATACTTCCCGGCGGTAGGCTGAAGAACCAGGTCATGGCCCTTTTTCCAGGGTGATCGGGAACAGTGAACACACGAGGTCATCATTCGAGGTTCTACCCATGCAGGCCTGGACATGCCTCTGAACATGGCGGACCGGGTCTCCTTCACCATCGTACTCCTTGATGGTCGGGATGCCTAGCCCTGGCGGGGCGACAGTATCTAGCAACCGTGGTATGAAAGGGTGAGTAAATCGGTCCCTTAGCTCCGATGTCATATGCTTCTGGTCACCCATGCAGATGTTGACAATTTTTACCACCTGATCGGGGGTAATGGGGCCATTCAGGGGAATGGTCCTATGTTGCACTGGTCCGGGACCATCCACCACGAATTTCTCCGAGTGCGCGGGCTCCTTACCCTTATTCCTGGGCTGAATCTCCTGAACCTCCTGTTCTTCTAGAACCACCATTGGAGGAGGTGGAGGCAACTCCTCTGCCCTCCTGGCAGCCTCTCTCTTGTCCAACAGAGCCTCCATGGCCGCCAAGAACATAGGCATAGCATCTGCTATTGCTTTAGCCAACTCCGAATTTGAGGAAGAACCTGCTTCCCTCCGCGGGATTTCCTCTCTGTGCCCCACCGGATTTGGGGGAGCATCCACCTCCCTTCGGGGGATATCTTGCCTGTTCACAGCCGTGTCTCGGACCGAGACCTCATCATCACCATGCCCCCCTGTCTGAGAAACAGCAGGGTGCTCACCTTGTTCAGCAGCATGCTCCAGCAACGGGGAATTCACAGTTCCAGCGGGGCGAGAACTGCCGGCCTGGACTTGCTTCTTCTTGCCACCACCGGCCATTGATCTGGTAGAAACTATTTTGGCTTTTCGTTACCTTCCCACAGACAGCGCCAATGTTGGATCACGGGCGAAGCTCCGTTACGTTCTTGACGGAAAGCTTGAACTCCTGGGCTCCGCGTAATCCTGCAAAAGGGGATGACCTGGGTGGTGACCCAGAATCCCTCTCCGATGCCTAAATGAGTATGTGATCAATGGGGTGGTAAGCAGTAATCTAAGTTCGTATTAGAATGTCTTTTCTGAGGTAACTTCCTCCTTTATATAGGAGGGGAAGTTACTCAGTTACCTGTGACCGTGCCTGGAAGTTTTACCCATGATTCCGCATATCTCGTTTGAGATTCCATATATCTCGCCCCACGCTCCGCGTATCTCGCCCACTCTCCGAGTATCTCGGGCACGCCCTGCGTATCTCGGGGGAGGTTATCTATATCTTAACCGTCTTCCCACTACTCTATCTAGTAGGCGGGTTTCTCGGTCTTATCCTCTGATCACAAGTCCCAACCCCTGTCGGGGACTCCAGAGTTATCTCATTCTAAGTCACCACCCAGGACCCCTTGTCTCACGTGACAGGTCCAGCCTCATCGGGGCTTTATCATCGGGGCCTTTACAAAGGCATATCGGGGCCTACTCAGAGGCTTCTTGTCGGGAGCATTCAACTCATGTATCGGGACCGCTAAGGTCGGGACCCTTCTTACTGGGTTTCTGGGCCTTCCAGGCCTTTCACGAGGCCCACTGGACTTACTCGCTGTCTAATGACTGTTAACGGGGCTAACGATTACATCGGAACCCATCACATCTCATCTATTGCCTGCCACGTTGTCGGGATGTAATTGTGTGAATTTCAGCTTCACCTTCTCAAACTTGCCGAGGTGTTGTATTCAAAAGTTCCGTCTTATAGATGGTAGTTGTGCTGGTAAAAGCAAGTTCCATAAAGTTCACACAGGTTCAATCTGTTGTAGAATTAGACTTCTAAACTTTTATTTTGCCTTAATCCAAACTTTTATGAAAAGTTGGAGTCCTAACTAACTAATTACTTTTTTTTTGGATTACAATATATTAGATGCTAACCCCGCGCACCGCGCGGGTAAAATCGTGAACTAAAAAATTGAGTTTAGTTAAAAATTTAAAATCGTTGGAATTGGATTTAAGAGATAAACATAATTTGAAAATTTTTATAGATATAATATTGAAAATTTTATATGTTTTCATCATTTATATAAAAATATAAATTAAAATACTTATTTTATCTTAATCTTAAATAAAATGTATATTAGAAATATTAATTATTATTTTTAAGTAAATATATCCTACAATATTTTGTGCGCCCTTTCAATTATGAAAATAATTAACTCCTAAACCAAACTTTTGAGAAATAGAAAACATAAATCATTTTATATCTATAAATTTATAGATAACCATTTTTAAATTTATGATATATATAGAGAGAGAGTTATATAGAGTTATATGTACATTATATACCAACTAGGTGCTGAACCCGCGCTACGCGCGGGATGACCCGTTAAACGGTACTTGTTTATTTATGTAATGTAAAATGTTGAAATTATGTTTTGAGTTAGTTGCATTCAATAATATAATTTTTGTTTTCAGATGGACATATATTATTTATAAAAAAAATATATATTTATTTACCAATTTGAAGGCAGCTTATAATTCATTTTCTATTAAACCTAATAGTTTAGTACTTTTAAAAAAAATTAATGCAAATTGAATAAAGTGTGTGTGTTTATTTTTTAAATGAAATAATGGTTATGATAACGTAGATGAATGATTCTAGTATTTTTTTCCCTCAGTGTTCATTAAATACGTAAATTAGATCAAATTTGTTGAATACATAAATTGCATGATTGAGGGAAGGAAAATAAAAAAAAATATTAAAGTTTTAATAATTTAGAATTTGAGATTACGTGCAGTAAATACTTTAATATTTTTGGAAAAAAATACCTTAATATCTTAAACATTAAAAACCAAACAAAGTGAAATGGTCTTTCTACCGAAAAAAATAAAATGCGGCTCTCATTTTTTAACGACCCACACAAAAATAACAGTAGTATTAATAATAATAACAGTAATAATATTAATAATAATCCATTGCAAAAAAAAAATATTCTATTATTATAATCTACATTAATATATCGAAATTTAAAGCTTATAATTTTATTAATACTTACTATTTTATTATCAACGGTCATTCGGTCAAGCTACGTATTATGGAAAAAAAAAAAATCCACTATGATAGACTAAGAATCTTTGTAATCTAAATACCCAAAACCATAACCAGATAGATTGGTAAAAAAAAAAAACCATAACCGTATTCTACTTTAACCCTAATTTATCTAGCCCCATACGCAATCATAAATAAACTCCCACCTCCATCCTTATCTCCATCATTCTTTCCGGTGCAATCAGAGACGCTTCACATTCCATCCTTGTTCATATGTTCTGTCCATCAAGGCTCGCGTCCAACTGGTCCCGATTTGATCCATGTGAGATCCAACTTCGTCGACACCCACTCCATTTTCGTCAGAGCATCTGAAACCAAAATCGGCGCCAAACCTAGCTTTCCTTCACATCTCATTGGTACCGCTGTAATTCAAGTTAGAGATTAACAGATCTCTTCTTTCCGTTCCGACCGTTGTGTGATCCGCTGTATATATGTAATCGTCTTCTCTATGCTTATGGATGTGAATAGAGTGATGCTTTTTTTAGTGTTGTCCGTCCCGGGTAGTCGATATTTGTTTGGTTTGGTCTTGAATGTGAATCAAAAGAAACATTTATATAGAATGAGAAACTTGTTCATCATCCAATGAAATTAGTGTAGGGAGAAACCTTTCCATATACCATTGAAAATATTTGAAAAGTCTCTACAACCGTACATGAAATAAAGATAGAGATTGTAATTATTTGTTTTTGCTTAGTTTTATTATAGCTCAAACAAAATAAAGTTAGAGAATGTAATTAATTATTTTTGCTTAGTTTTATTATATCTTAGAACATGTGTCAACATATTATTTGCTACCATTGCTGACGTGTCACGATTAGGATAACTTAAAATGATGATGTGGCACACCCAAAATGCTTCACTCTCTCACATGTTCCCTTATGATAATTATCTTCAACAAACAATGCTCAGTTGGTTGATGACAACCTTAGAGCCGCATAATATCTCTGCTTGCACACAATTTTTCTTCTACTTTGATGGTGAAGGGATTGTGGTTAGATAGGAATAATGTTGGTAACATATCACACTAGCCTGTCCTATTGTCACTTACTGTGTGTGTATATATATATTACATTGATCTGTTTAATTTCAATGGAAAGTCCTCTGTTCCATTGGCTTTGTTTGCCAGCATTATGTAACATTTGGTATTTGAATTTGCACAACCTTTTAGTTTTCTCTCCAAGGGCACAAATTAAGTACCTTTCTTAATACTTCAGCTCTTTTAAACCCTTTGAAACTAATGGATTAATAACAAAACAATAAATCTGTTCCCCTACATGCTTGGAAAAGTTTCTGGTCTGGTTACAATATCAGAATCAGAACAATAACGTACAATTCAAAGTTATTGTGAAGCATTAATTCCTAACAGAAAATTCTAATATCGTCATACAACCAAACAATTGTAGTATATAATGGAATTTCCCAACAAGCATTGTATGCTACTGGATTTATTTTTTAATTTTGTTCCACTTACTGTGATCACACCACTGCTCATGAGCTGTTGGACTAGTAGGAAGTGCTATAAACTAAAAAACCCTTGTTTTGCTGAGGACAAACTTTTCCATCGACAACACTTTGTTTTGGTACTACTTAATGTTTACTCCTGCACATGCGCTTGCTGTATTCTGTCTTTGACATAAGAACCAGACAGTTGTTGCCAATCATGTCCCGAGACTAAAAACACCTCTTGAACGGAACCAAATGCTGCATTTTTTTTAATAGTGTAAATGCGGCGTTTGAAAGGTTGCAATATATTATATCCCTCCCTCACCTGTAATTGTTATTGATAGTAAAGAGGCACCTTCCTCTCCTAAACAAACTGGTCTCCACTCCTTATATTGACTGACCCGATAGAGCTCCTGAAAAGATGAATAGTGCCTTAATCTGTTGGCCGAAACAAAGGGCGCTCTTTTTTGTGGATCAGTTTGTCCCCTACCTAAACCATAAAATGATTTCTCCTCCTCCTCTTTCAGTAATGATCTAGTTGTTGTTGTTGGGATGCATTATTCCCCCAACTTGGCCCCTAGCTTAGCTTAGTGGAGGTAGTGCACCTTTCCTTTGATTACTAAATTATTTTAATTTTTTTATCCAATATGACAGACATTCAACTGTTTGTTCTCATCTATTCCTTTTCGGAGCTCCATGTGAACAATCTTTGTATGATGATATATGATACTCTGTGAAATGTTGCAGTTGGAGTCACAATTCCCTGCTGTTTATACTCTTAGTTGTTGAGCCTCAAAAGTTCTTCAATTCAATCATTTGGTTGCTAGTTTAACTCAGCCTGCTGGTTAAGTCCAGTCCGGTCGGTATTGCTCCCAGAAACATACCAGTTTAGATGTACTATCAGATATTAGAAAGAAAAAAAACAAAGATAGAGTTGCTGCAATGTTGAAAGTTAAGTTAAAACTAGATTGCATGGATGCATTATTTTCAGAGTATTCTGGATCAATTGTTTTTACTACATATTGAATCTCTCATCAAGGTGGGACTGGGACCAACATTGATAGGTGAAGCTGTACCCTCTTGAATTGAATTTAATATAATAATGCTCACATACATACATACTTAAGAGTACAACCTTGCCCCCCTTAATATGTCTCTATATTCCAATTTTGTATATCCTGAGATGAATGAAGTTGGTTGTGTTAGGATCGATTCTCTCAGCTCTCACAAACGGATTAAAAGAAAGCAATAGAGAACACCAGATTTAACGTGGTTTGGTCAACGCGAGCTACGTCCACGGGCAAAAGAGGAGCACCACTTCACTAGCACAATCAACACTTGGGGGTTACAAGACGAGACCCCATAGAGCACACACTCTCACAATATATGTAGAGACCTTACACACGCTCTAATTACATAAACACTCGTCTAAAACAGCTCGAACTCTCGCACAGGACTCACGCCCTAATATTCTCTGTTGATTTGTCTCCCTATGAAGACTACACTCACGGCACAGCAGCTCTCTACGTTTTTGACCTAAACCCTATATATATATATATAGTAGACCCTAGGCACACCGCCTCTGTTTATATATATTATATATTATATATGTTACGAAAGTAGATAGGTAGTAGAATGAGAGAACTTGAGGATGTCTTATTATCACACATAAGGAGCCCTTATATAGGGATTACATATACTTGTGGAGGAAGTAAATTTAATACTAGGAAAGTCTAAACAAGGAAGATGGTATATATACGTAATATTGAACATCCACTAAATATATTCATAACACTCCCCCTTGGATGTTCATAAGGGAATTGTGCCTCGTTAAAACCTTACTAGAAAAAACTCATTGGGATAAAAATCTAGTGAAGGAAAAAGTGTACACAATTATGGATCCCTTTTTGTAAGCTGCCTCGTTAAAAACCTTACCAGAAAAACCCGATGGGATAAAACCTTGGTTAAGGGAAAAAGAGTGCAGCGGTGTAGATTCTCCCCCTGATGTTGACATCGCGTAATTTCATCAAGTCGACGCAATCCAATCATGTTCGCCAATATTCCAGATGTCGCAGTCGATAAAGCCTCCTTAAAAAGATCCATTTGATAGTCATATGAACAAATTCATTGGATGAAGAATAACTTGAGGCGAATGTGTTTTGTACGTCTCCTTTGATATAACGATCTTCAACTCGAGCTATATAACCTGCATTATCTTCATATATACAAAATAATGGTACAATATATTTATTATCCAACATTCTTGGAAAAAATTTCATGCTAGCATTTTCAATCCTTCTAGGATTTTCACTTTAATTTTGCTATCGGCTATAAATAATTCATATGTGGGACGCATTAAAATCTTTTTATGTACTGCCAACGTAATAATATATTTGAAGGTGATTTTTCCACTAAATGATCCATATAATAAATGCCAGGATTTCGCATATAACATTTGTACAGGTTGTGCGTATATATCTTACGACACAATTTATTTATGCGGGAAATAATTTGTATCCACTGGCTTCCACCTTATGCATTTTTCATGTTATTACTTGCGTCTTTTCAAACTTTGGCCAATCATAATACTTGTTTAACATATTGAGCTCAAGATCCTCGACTCCTCGTCTTGTTTTAAGATTTCAATCATGAATAATACTCAAAACTGTTGTCGACAACTTTATATTTTACGGTTCCATCACTTCCCGTTAATGACATAACTCATTGAGATATCTTTATTACAATTATTTTCAGGTACCTGAACCACTTATGGGGTTTCATATTTAGTTATATCTCTTTTCCTGTTTTCCTGAAGCGAGTGGAGCAATATCAATACATATAACTTTATGTATGAAATAATTTTTCACATTTATGTGTATTCAATATATAAATACTACCAAAAAAAAAAAAAAAATTATCGACGTGATCGGTGTGATGTTCATCCTCTTGTCGACAACGTGATGTCGTATACAGTAAATTCATCATATTGCTGACAAGTAAACATAATATTAGTTAGAATACAAAATACAAAAAAAAAATATAGGTAGAACCTAATATCAGTTAAAAAAAAAATTATAATCTTCCCTCTTATAATATGTTTGATGGTGATGGCCATATTTTTGATGATGATGCCGTATGTCCTGAGGGTAAACATAAAGATGATCCCTCAAATAATATTTCCCGGACCCCTCAATTCTTCACGGACCACGGAGCGGCGCAAATTTGGATATTAATCGGAAAGCAGCGACTATTGGTGAAAGCAAGTGCTCCAGATAATTAGGGTTGCTTAGGTATAATATAGAGGACAGCGGCAGCAATGTAATTAAGGAGTAGCTAATAAAAAGTGTGAGGCAAATCGTGCTGATAACGTGTTACGAAAGTAGATAGGTAATAGAATGAGAGAACTTGAGGATGTCTTATTATCACACATAAGGAGCCCTTATATAGGGATTACATATACTTGTGGAGGAAGTAAATTTAATACTAGGAAAGTCTAAACAAGGAAGATGGTATATATACGTAATATTGAACATCCACTAAATATATTCATAACAATATAATAATAATCAACAATAATAATTCAGCCGATTATTATATATATCACAGTCAATCTGCTACTTTATATAGTTAATGGGCTAACTAACCCAAATTTAAACAAACCCAACAGTCTCCACCTTTGTCTTGAATTCACCATAGCTCCACCTTGACTTGTATTCTCCATAGCTCCACCTTAACTAGCGTACTCCATGGTCCGCTACCTCCTTTGCCAAGGCCCTCGACGGGCCTACCCCGATCTCTGCGAGATCCTAACCGAGCTCAAACGTTGCCCGGTCTCAGCTTTCGCTACACTGAGGCAACATGCCTCCAAGTCTTCAAACTTGACCAGTCCCCTGTCCCTGTCCCGGACTAACCGATCTGGAGTAGAAACAACATGATCTTTCTGACCAGAAGAGCAACCAACCTACAACTCCACCTTCTTCAAGACACTCTGTCTTCTCATATCATCATCCGTCAACAACAGGTAGTTTAACGAAGGTGAATACCTGTCTGTTGGCCTGGTAGTTCTGGATGATCTTCTCAACACCTGCCCAGGTGTTACTGGATCTACCTCTGACTTGATCTCTGGCTCCCTTGGGGTCATCGCGAAACTGACTCGTTTCTTCTTCCCCGTAACATACTTTCACAGAGTCCCTTGTCAACACACTTCGGGCCCTCTAAAGCTACTTTCTTCACCAGCATCTTCATTTCTTTAACACTCATCTATTTGGATACACTATTCTCAATAGCAGCCGCGTTTACACACCTTTCAATGGTGTACAAGGTTCCAGGTTTGAGGCCCCGTGCTACAACCATAGAACCCTTCTTAATCTTCCACAAACCATTCCCAAACTCTGCTACATAACCTGTGCGATCCAACTGACCAACCGAGATCAGATTCTTCTTGAGAACAAGAATGTACCTGACATCTTCCAATGTCCACTGATTTCCCGCTGGACTGTGAATGCAGACATTCCCCTTCCCTTCAATCTCCAACACCTTGTTGTTAGCAAGATACACATTTCCAAACTTTCATGACTTGAAATTTCGGAACAACTTCTTGCTCGGAGACGAATGAAACGACGCTCCAGAATCCACAATCCAGGATTCAAGTGAGCTATCCACACTGAGGGTTAACACGTTCCCGATGTCTTCTGCTGAATTCACAGAATCACTATCATTGCCAGGTTCGTGATTCTTCTTATTGGACTTCGGACAATCAGATCGATAGTGGCCTTCTTCACCACGATTCCAACATGATCCTCGTGGTATTTCTCTGTTTTTTTATTTTGAGCGTTCATGCTGATTAGAACCCTTTGATTTACTTATCCCCCTTCTGTCAACACTGAAAGCACTTCCTGGTGATTCACGAATTTTTCTTTTACGAATGCTTTCGTTAAGAACAACGTCTCGGATTTCATCAAACTTCAGCTTCTCAGATCCACGGGAACTACTAACTGCGGAAACAATAGTATCCCACGACTCGGGCAGAGATGACAACAAAATCAAAGCTTTAACCTCATCCTCAAAATTAATCTCAACAGAACTCCGTTGCGACACAATCATATTAAAAGCATTAATATGTTCAACAACAGAACCACCTTCAACCATCTGTAAATTGAAAAATCTACGCATCAGATATACCTTGTTCATCGACGATGGTTTCTCATACATGTTTGCCAACGCCTTCAGCACACCTGTCGTCGATGTTTCCTTGACGATGTTGAACGCAACGTTCCTGGACAAGCACAATCGGATCAGCCCCAGAGCTTGTCGATCCTTGAGCTTCCGCTGTTGCTCCGTCATGGATTCCGGTTTCTCCCCAGACAAGTGTTCGTACAGATTCTTCTGTTATAAATAATCTTCAACCTGCATCTTCCAGAAACCAAAATCGCTTCTATCGAAGTTCTCTATTCCAGCCTTCGACAACTCCATCTTCAGTGATCATGTTGAACCTCCTTAGCTCTGATACCAGTTGTTAGGATCGATTCTCTCGACACTCACAAACGGATTAAAAAAAAGCAATCGAGAACACCAGATTTAACGTGGTTCAGTCAATGCGACCTACGTCCACGGGCAAAGGAGGAGCACCACTTCACTAGCACAATCAACAACGGAGGGTTACAAGATGAGACCCCATAGAGCACACACTCTCACAATATATGTAAAGACCTTACACACGCTCTAATTACATAAAAACTCGTCTAAAACAGCTCGACCTCTCGCACAGGACTCACACCCTAATATTCTCTGTTGATTACTCTCCCTATGAAGACTACACTCACGGCACAACAACTCTCTACGTTTTTTTTACCAAAACCCTATATATATAGTAGACCCTGTTGGATCACGGTTGGAACTCCGGTACGGTCTTGACGGAAATCTGAAATCCTTCGCTCCACGTAATCCTGCAAGAAGGGAATAGACTGGGCGGTGACCCAGAATCCCTCTCCGATGCTTAAATGAGAATCTCGTGGCAGGCAAGGGAAGCAAAAGTATTAGTGTGTAAGTGCGTCTATGTGATCTGAGGTAACTTCTTCCTTTATATAGGAGATGAGTTACCCCAGTTACCTGATGAACTGCCAGGGCAGTTAGCCCACGTTCCGCTTATCTCGGCCACGTTCCGCTTATCTCGACTAGTTGCCCACGTTCCGCTTATCTCGGGCCACTTCCCCACTACTCTAATAGTGGGCATGTTTCTCGGCCTCAACCTCTGAGAGCAAGTCCCGACCAATATCGGGGACTCCAGAGTTATCTCATTAGGTCACCGCTCGGGGCCCCTCATCATCGTGACAGGGCCAACATTCTCAGGGATTCGATATCGGGGCCTACTCAAAGGCATATCATCGGGGCCTACTTAAAGGCATATCCTCGGGGCCTACTTAAAGGCATATCATCGGGAGCGTCCAGCTTGCATATCGGGACCGACCTTGTCGGGACCCTTCACCATCGGGACCCATCTTGTCGGGACCCTTCACCATCGGGACCCATCTCGGCCATTAAATGCAGCGGGTAACGAAGCGACGACTTGGGTTCTCATGTCTGCTTTTTCAGAAAAAGCACTTTTCAGGCCGTTTCATCATTAACGTCTCTTTCCGTTCTGCCCCCTTTTATCTCAACGGCTCGGATTGAAACGTTTCACCTTCAACGGTCCATATTAGAATGTCCTTTCGACTATCCCTTCTTTTATAAAACCCTCAATTCTGGGCACTGTTCTTCTTTCTCTTCTATCGTTTCACTCTCTGCGATTTCAAAAGCTCTGCAACTTCGAAAGCTCAGGTTCTTCTTCGGCTTCCTGTTTTCCGATCAGTCTTCCGGCGACCGTTAAGATCATCATTTTCGCTCCGATTCATCATGTCTGGTAAGACTTCCTTCTCTGATGTTAGCGTAGCTTTCCCTTGTTTTTGATCAGTTTGCTTGCATTTTTCCGAAAACCCACCACGCCTTTTCCTGCCATGGCTAATTTTCAGACAGCGGATCCAGTTCTGAGGGGAGAAAACCCTTCAACTTCGATTACGCACCCAATGAAATCTCGGTGACTGCCTATGATGCAGCTCTCCGAGAAGGATGCATCACCTTAACCTGGGAGCCTCGCCTTCCTTACTCTCGCCACCGTGCCTCGGGCGACCCTATGGTCACTCGTCCCGAGGAAGGGGAGGTATTTGTCTCCACCGGACAAATATCGGCAGGGATCCGATTCCCCTTTTGTGGGAATTTGGTTGAGATGTGCGCCCATTACAAGACGCATCCGGCTACCTTCTCCCCCCACGCCATCCGCGTGTGGAATGCTTTTCAAGTCCTCTGCTTCCGACAAAAGTGGGTCTACAGCCTCCAACTCTTCCGGACCTTCTACGGAATGAAGTGCAACGAGGCTGGGGTTTGCGCCTTCTATCCTCGGATGCCTAAATTGAATAAGCAGCAGCTTGCGCGGTGTAGTTGGACCAGCGACACCTGGAAGGTTGTCAAGGGTCGGGGGCTCCTCATTGACACAGGGTCCGACAACAGCGGGTGGAAGAGGAGCTACTTCTTCATTAAGAACAGTTCTATCCCATGGCCCCGATGGGAGGTTGAAGCGGACTCTCCTCCCGCTTATCACACCTATTCCGATGAAGATTTCCAAATCCTTCACTGCACCCAGCTTTACCGTTGGGGAGAATCTTACACTCCCCTCGACGCTAACTCCCTCAAGGAGCGGGACCTGGTGGATGCCGGGATCCGCCTCCTCGATATGATCTCCGGGGGTCAACTCCACGACGGCCCCTCCGATATGGTTCCTTGGGTAATATTTCTGATCATGTCTCTGTTTTCCATTGTTTGCAGCTAAGAAGGTATCACTGCTGACCAATCTCTTCCTTAAGCAGGGAGAGACCGACATTGTCCAGCGCCCCGCGCGGAAGAGGAAGTCGGCAAAGAAGGCCACCGATTCGTCGGCATCTCCCTTCGCGGAGAGGACTAAGCGGACCCGAGTAGAGGAGATGGACAGGCTCTTCAATGTCCAAAATGCCGAAGAAGGTAAACAGCTCCGCCTAGCTATTAAGTCGTACAGGAAGCAAGTTCCTAAGGAGTTAATCCCCTCCAGCAAGGAAGCCAGAATCAAAGAGATCAAACGCATCCTCCGAGGGGAAACTCCCCGCATCCTCAAAGCGGGTTACTACAACTACTACGGGAAAGACCAATACCTCTCTCGGCGCATCATTTGGTGTAAGGATCCTGACCAACTTCCTGACTATCTTTCTGAAGCATCTCATCCTCTAGGTGCAGGTCAATCAGGAACTCAGTCGGGGGCTGGAGCTTCAGCAGGGGCACCACTTTCCGGTGCTCGAGTTGGAGAGGGTCTCCCTCAACTTCCTGCCCCGATGGGATCGGGGGCTGAAGAAACCCCGACATGCGATCAATTTCGTCGGGTGGAAGATCTGGACTCCTCCGAGGAGACAGACGAGGGCCTCGCCTTGGTTCGTCGTCGGGGGACGAGGTAGTCCCCACTGAAGCCAATCTCCAGGGGGCTGCCCCCTTCATCTCCTTCGCAGCAGTACTCGCCCATTCACAGCTTGACTCCCTCTGGGTCCCAGGGCGACTCGGAGATGCGCACCTCCACGACTCCAGTCGGTCCTCCTCCTCTCCCCTTGGACGGGAGCTTCTACAAGGTCTACGACCCCGACCAGGAGGCGGCTCCCTGGACCCCGATCCAGACGCTGCAAGGAGTCCAGCTCCGACAGGGTGATACATACCCGGAGCTGGGTCTGCATTTGGTGGCAGGCTCGGTTCTGCCGTCTCTGAAGCTTCCGCTCTCCCTGGATCGGGAGGACATCCGCGCGGATATCCGTGGAATGGCTATTCGTCGGGTGGAGGTAAGGTTCCTATTTTCACCCTTTAATCAATAAGGCAGGATATTCATGTGCTAACCTTTTCCTCTTTTCTTCGCAGGAGATGGCGGACATAAACCGCTGCTTCGGGTACATCCTGACCCTCGAGGAGGCTCTGGAGCAGGAGCGGACCAAGGGGGCTCCCGCGGTTGTAGCCAAGCTCGAGGAGGATCTCGCCGCCTCCGAGTCTTCGAGGTGAAAATTGGCTAAGGAGCAGGCCCTCCTTAATCGAAAGACTCGGGACCTCCAAAAGCAGGTTCATGACTTCGAGGGGCTGCTGAAGCGGGAGCAGCAGGAGCGGAAAAAGGATGCGGAGGCTCGGGACAGACTTGTCCTCGAGAAGAAGGCTCTGGAAGACGCCAAGGCGGGGCTGGAACGGGAAATTGCTGAGGTCCCTGCCAAGCTGGCCGAGGCTGAGACCAAAGGTCGGGAAGATTATCGGGGCTCTGAGGACTTCCAAGCTGACGCGGTGAAATTCTGCACCGCGGAGATGGAGAACACCCTCTTCAACGCGGTTGAGGAGCTCCATCTGGAGTATGGCGACGCCATTAATTTCGATAAGTCTGCGACTCTCACCCCCTTCGCGAAGAGGTATTTCGACCTCTCGGAGGAGAGTGATGAGGGCAACACCCCCGCGGGTATTGAAAACGTGGCGGAGCTTCCAAGTGCCGATCTCCCAACAGTTGATCCCCCGATAATCGACCCTCCAGCAGCTGAACCTTCACCGACTGACCTCCAAGGGTCCGATCCTGTGGATCCTTCTGCCACAGATCTCGTGGATCCTGCTTTCGCCGATGCTGACGAGGACCAATCTTAATGCTCTATCTTTATAGTCCTTGTAATTTTTCTCTCTTTGTAATGAATCCTCGGGCCTTTGAGCCCTCACAAATATCAAACTATTTTTGTTCCGATTTATCGCTGCACTTCTTAAAGCGATTAATTATGCCACTTAAGGCGATTTAGCACGTCACCTAAGACACTTCAACACATCATTTAAGACGATTTAGCCCACACCACTTAAGGCGATTTAATCGTGCCAACTAAGGCAATTCAATTCGCACCACCTAAGGCGACTTAGCCACACTTAGAATAAATCTAAGAACCACGCACCATTTAATGTGACTTTGCCACTTAAGGCCATTTACTTGCACCACTTAAGGCGACTTAACAACACTTAGAATAAATCTAAGAACAATCTGATCGGAAGCAACCTCTTTATTCATTGATGGCTCAAAATCTGCTTACTTCGAATCAAACGATAGATAACTTGCACCACTTAAGGCGACTTAATAACATCGTGCAACACTGAAGGAGACTTAACAACATCGTGCACCACTGAAGGCGACTTAACAACATCGTGCACCACTGAAGGCGATTTAATATCAAACATGACATTTCTTCAAGTGTTCACCACTAAAAGAACGCCTTAATACTCGCCATCGAGGTCTTCCAAATTATACGCATTTGGAGCTGGCATCCCCACGACCTTATAAGGTCCTTCCCATTTTGGCGACATCCTGTTGATCCGATCCAAAAGGGTGAACTCGTTCCGACGCCAAACCAGTTCTCCGACAAAGAACTGTCGGGACTTAACTCGCCTATTGTTCCAGTTCCAGGCGTCTCATTTCATCATTCGTCAAAGGCTCGTAGTACCTCATACGATGGGATGCCACAGCTATTTCCACGGGAGCAACTGCCTCCGTGCCATAAACAAGGCCAAACGGAGTCTCCCCAGTTGATCGTTTGGGTGTCGTTCTAACAGCCCAAAGCACCTTTTCCAGCTCATTCAACCATTTGCCCTTCAAGGCATAAACCCTTTTCTTCAGGCCATCCATCACGATTTTGTTGGCTGACTCCACCTGTCCATTAGTTTGAGCATGATGGACAGAGGCTGTCCGATGCTCGATATTTAGCTCCTCCAGATACTCCTTCACTTGAGCCCCGTTAAACGGATGACCATTATCGCTGATCAACACCTTAGGGATCCCGTATCTGGATATAATATGGGTCTGGAGAAACTTGACGATTTGGTTCCCCGTTGTCTTGGCCAATGCCTTAGCTTCTATCCATTTTGAGAAATAATCAATGACTACAAGCAAATATTTGCACTGACCTTTTGCTTGTGGGAGGGGTCCCACCAAGTCGATACCCCACTGCGCGAAGGGCCAAGCACTCTTGATGGACGTCAGATTAGCAGCCGGAGCCACGATATTCGGGGCATACTTCTGGCACGCATCACAAGATCGGACTAACATCGTCGCCTCCTTGCTCATCGAAGGCCAGTAATAGCCCGAATTCAGCACTTTCCTCGCAATGGATCGGGCACCTTCGTGACAAGCCGCGACCCCTTCGTGCACTTCCCTAAGGATCCGATTTGCGTCGGGCTCAGCCATACATTTCAAGTAAGGAGTTGAGAACCACCCCTCTTTGTATAGCTGATTGTCCACCACCACGTAATTAACCGCGATCCGGCGTATCCTGTCAGCTACTACTTCATCATCGGGGACTGCCCCCGTGGTCAGGTACGCGACTATCGGGGTCATCAAAGTGGGCTCCTCCTCCGATCTTGCTTCAATGGCACACACCTCCGATGGATCGGTGGTCGACAAGATCACCTTCTTCAAGAAGTGCACCTTCCGATTTTCCTCGAGGGGTGCCCCCAAGGCAAATTTGCTCAAGGCATCCGCTTCCGCGTTTTCCTCCCTCGGGATTGCCTCAATATCGAAACTTTTGAAACTCTCCTTCAAGACTTGCACCTCATGAAGGTACTTTCTCATCACCGGGCTCTTTGCCTCATATCGTCCTTGGACTTGATTCACAATCAGGCCAGCGTCACATTTCACCCTTAAGTGACCAACTCCCGTACCTTTGGCAATTTTGAGGCCTGTGATAAGAGCCTCATACTCAGCTTCATTGTTGGTGGCCCTAAACGTTAAGGCCAAAGCATATCGAAGGGGCTCGCCTCCGCCAGGTGGTATCAATATGAACCCTGCTCCTGATCCGTCTGAACTCGAAGAGCCATCAGTGTACATTTCCCAAGTATTTTCCTCATTTGGCTGTTCTGATTGCTCTGCCATTTCTGGTTGCTCTGCTATCGGGACCTCCATGGTTGCCCCCTCTACAGGACCCGCTTCTTCCAGATCGGGGGCTGTAGACTCTGCTATGAAATCCGCCAACGCCTGACCTTCAATAGCCGTTCTCGGAGCAAAGTGAATGCGGAACTCACTAAGCTCGACTGCCTATTTCACTAATCTCCCCGACGCATCAGGTCGGTTCAAAAAATGCTTCAAAGGCTGATTCGTCAACACAGTAATCTCATGCGCATGGAAGTAAGGCCTCAGCTTCCGAGCAGTAATGATCAACGCAAAAAGATACTTCTCAATGGCGGGATAATTTATTTCAGATTTGGCAAACGCCTTGCTTACATAATAAACGGGGACTTGGTTACCCTCGACAATCTTCACTAACACAGAGCTAATAGCAAACTCAGAAACAGCCAAATATAGATAGAGCGGCTCGCCTAGAATCGGTTTCGCCAATGGTGGGAGGGTGCGGAGGTGCTGCTTGAGTGCCTGGAATGCC
This sequence comes from Clarkia xantiana subsp. parviflora, assembly GCA_036873135.1. Classification (NCBI taxonomy): domain Eukaryota; kingdom Viridiplantae; phylum Streptophyta; class Magnoliopsida; order Myrtales; family Onagraceae; genus Clarkia; species Clarkia xantiana. The sequence continues at coordinate 38,433,274 of JAPTYO010000004.1, forward strand.
TCTTCACACTTGGCAGTCCACTCAAACTTCTTATTGGCCCTCAACACTTCAAAAAATGGCATGGATCGGTCGCTTGCCTTAGACAGGAAGCGATTCATTGCAGCTAGTCGGCCATTCAGCACTTGTACCTCCCGATGATTTGTCGGAGACTGCATCTCCTCGATTGCCCTCAGCTTCTCGGGGTTCACTTCAATTCCCCTTTGGCTTACCATAAAGCCTAAAAACTTCCCTGAGTGCACTCCAAAGGCACACTTGGCTGGGTTCAAACGAACTTGATGAAGCCTCATCCGCTCAAACGCCACCGCCAAGTTGCTTACATGATCTTCGGCCTGTCGGGATTTTACGAGCATATCGTCCACGTAAGCCTCCACGGTTTTCCCCAGCATGTCCCCGAATAGCTTATTCACCATCCTTTGATAAGTTGCACCGGCATTAATCAATCCAAAGGGCATGACATCGTAGTGATAGATGTCACTATCAGCATAAAAGGCAGTGTGGGGGGCATCCTCCTTAGCCATCTTGATCTGATTATAGCCAGAGTCAGCATCCATGAAGCTCAGCAATTCATGTCCCGACGTAGCATCCACCAACTGGTCGATCCTCGGAAGCGGGTAACAATCCTTCGGGCAAGCCTTATTCAAGTCGCGGAAATCAACACACATCCGCCATTTCCCATTGCTCTTCTTCACCAGAACCGGGTTGGCGACCCAAGTCTGGAATCGGAGCTCCTTGATAAATCCAGCATCGAGCAACCTGCCCACCTCCTGCTGGATCGCGATCCTCTTGTCTGCGCCCATCGGACGCCTTCTCTACGCGATAGGCTTGATCGCGGGATCAATCTTCAACTCATGCACAATCACATCGGGGCTGATTCCTGGCATGTCACTCGGGGACCAGGCAAACAGCTCCTTGAACTCCTTCAGCAGCTCAACCAATTCTCGGGCCCTCTCGTCAGATAGGTCGGACCCGATTTTCACCTTCCTCTGAGGTCTGTCAATCTCGACCTCCTTCAAATCCTCCATAGGGGCGGGACGCCCAAACTCCTCTCTGGGATCAGCATCGGTCTGGAGGATAGTCATAGCCTCCCGTCTTCTCCTTCGGGTGGCATTAACATAGCACTTCCTGGAAGCCACCTGGTCGCCCTTGACCTCCCCGACTCCGTGGTCAGTCGGGAACTTCATCTTCTGGTGAACAGTCGAGGCAACTGCCATCAGCGGGTTGATGGTAGTTCTCCCGATAATCGCATTATAGGTCCCCGCGGACTCAAACACCACGAACTCCACATTCCTCCTCTCCGCTTTCCACCCACTACCGAACTCCACCGGTAAGGTGATCATTCCCAGCGGATAGGAGGTAAAACCAGAGAATCCAACCATCGGGAAGTTCACCTGCTTCAGGTCCTTCTTCGTTTTCCCCATGGCCTCCAGCGCATCCATAAACAGAATATCGGAAGAGCTCCCTCCGTCGATCAAAATTCGCTTCATCTCGTACCCATCCACATCCAGGGTCACGACCAAAGCATCATCGTGTGGAGTCTCCACACCTACCAGGTCCTCCGCTGAAAAGGAAATCACCATCTCTTCCTTCGCGGTCCAAGATCGGGACCTCTTGCCCAGCACCACAGCAGTAGAAATTCTAGAGGCATAGACCTCCCGAGAGGCTGTGGTATCACCTCCTGCAGCCAATCCTCCATGAATCACATTAATGGTGCCCCGCTTCTCCTTACGGACACCAGAAGACTCTGGCTCGGACTTCTTCTTCTTTGGGGACCGATCGCGGGATCGGGAACGGGACCGCGATCGAGATCGGGAGCGGGATCGACACCGCCTCCCAGCCACAAACTCCTTAACTTCCCCTTCTGGATCAGCTTTTTGATCTCCTTCTTCAACTCCCGACAATAGTTAGTGTCGTGATCGCTTGCACGGTGGAACCGACAGTAACGATCGGTGCGAGCTCCCAAAAATTCTCCTTCCTTCTTCGGGAGGTACCTGGAGATACCCTGTCGATCCATCACCGTTAACACGGCAGCCATAGAACTATTGAGAGGAATGTGATGACTCCCGCTTGTCCTTCCTCGGGGGACGCCTGTCCTCCCTCCAATCAGAGCGGCCTCGACTCCGACTGCCCTCGGATTTATCCTTCCACTTATGGTCGTCCAATGGTTTGAACGACTGCTTCCCCTTATTTGACTTCGGAGGATCAAGCTCTCCGGCAGCTATCTTTGACTCCTGCACATCGATTTGCTGCTTTACCCTCGTCTGCAACGCCTCCATACTCCACACGGCCTTCGCGGCCACGCTGTGCATCAGGTCGGAACCATAGGGGGCTGTCAGGTTCCGATGGAAGGTGCGGATAGTCTCTCCCTCCGATATCTCCTCATCGATCTCGGCCACACTAGTAGTGTACCGCTGGTAATAATGCGCCAGCGATTCGTCGGGCCTCTGCACCATCTGGGCCAGGGACCTCACACTCTTCAAGAGGCACCGACGACCCTGGTACTGCTGAATAAAACGGTCGTGCATATCAGCCCAGCTGGAGATGCACCCTGGGGGCAGGCTGAAGAATCACGTCAGGGCCCTTTCTCCCAATGTGGCTGGGAACAACACACACACAGTATCATCATCTGGGGCTGTGCCCAGACAGGCCATGACATGCTTCTGGACATGGTGAACTGGATCTCCCTCGCCATCATACTCCTTAATTGTGGGGATACCCAGCCCTGGCGGGGCGAGGGTGTTTATCAATCGGGGAACAAAGGGATGGGTGGATCGATCCCTCAGTTCCGACATCATCTGCTTCTGGTCCCCCATGCAGATGTTCACGATCTTCACCACCTGGTCGGGGGTGATGGGACCATTAAGGGGAATGGTCATATGCTGCACCGGTCCAGGCCCATCGATCACAAATCGCTCCGACTGAGCGGGCTCCTTGCCCTTCCCGGTTTCTGGGTTGGGCCTCCTGCACATTCTGAACCTCCCTCGGCGGAGGCGGAGGCACCTCCTCCTTCTTCTTGGCAGCCTCTCTCCGCTCTAAGAGAGCCTCCATGGCCTCCAAGAACATCGGCATGGCATCCGCCGCAGCCTTCGTCAGGTCCGCGTTTGGAGGAGCATCCTCCTCCCTATTCTCTTGGTGTCGAGCAGTATCCTCAGGAACCTCATTGTGCCCCCCCCCTGTTCGGGAAACCTCAGCAGGGAGATTTTGGTCCACAACACGCTCCGGCGGCCCTGAATTCAGAGTTCCAGCGGGGTAACGGAAACCACTAGATTGTCCTTGCTTTTTCTGCTTGCCAGCCGCCATTGAATGAGTAGAAGTCATTTTTGCTTTTCGTTACGCTTCCCACAGACGGCGCCAATGTTGGATCACGGTTGGAACTCCGGTACGGTCTTGACGGAAATCCGAAATCCTTCGCTCCACGTAATCCTGCAAGAAGGGAATAGACCGGGCGGTGACCCAGAATCCCTCTCCGATGCTTAAATGAGAATCTCGTGGCAGGCAAGGCAAGAAAAAGTATTAGTGTGTAAGTGCGTCTATGTGATCTGAGGTAACTTCTTCCTTTATATAGGAGAGGAGTTACCCCAGTTACCTGATGAACTGCCAGGACAGTTAGCCCACGTTCCGCTTATCTCGGCCACGTTCCGCTTATCTCGACCAGTTGCCAACGTTCCGCTTATCTCGGGCCACTTCCCCACTACTCTAATAGTGGGCGTGTTTCTCGGCCTCAACCTCTGATAGCAAGTCCCGACCAATATCGGGGACTCCAGAGTTATCTCATTAGGTCACCGCTCGGGGCCCCTCGTCATCGTGACAGGGCCAACATTCTCAGGGATTCGATATCGGGGCCTACTCAAAGGCATATCATCGGGGCCTACTTAAAGGCATATCCTCGGGGCCTACTTAAAGGCATATCATCGGGAGCGTCCAGCTTGCATATCGGGACCGACCTTGTCGGGACCCTTCACCATCGGGACCCATCTTGTCGGGACCCTTCGCATTGGTCTTGTTGACCTCTTTTAGGGCCCAGTGGGCCTATTCACTGTTTACTCGTCGTTAAAGGGCCTAACGGCTATAGCGAAACACATCAGACCCCAGGCACACCGCCTCTGTCTATATATATATATAATATATAATAATAATCAACAATAATAATTCAGCCTATTATTATATATATCCCAGTCAATCTGCTACCTTATATAGCTAATGGGCTAACCTTACCCAATTCAAGACAAACCCAACAGGTTGGTATGGATGGATATTGTTGGATATCACAGTCAATCTGCTACCTTATATAGCTAATGGGCTAACCTAACCTAAATTCAAGACAAACCCAACAGGTTGGTTCAGGACTTCGCAAAAACGTCGAAAACCACAAACGGATCCGAAAAACAAACACCCGAGGAACAAAACGGTCCGGACGCACGTATGCGGCCGGACCGGAACCTCCGGATTGCCTTAGGGCAAACCGGACCTCCGGATTGCCATATGGCAACCCGGACCGGTCCGGATTGCCCTAAGCGGTCCGGACCACGCCGGATGTTGAATCCGACATGGTCCGGACCGTTAACGGGTACCGCGCGCATCCTTTTTTATCGTCCGAACACTGAGTAAAAGAGTTCTCCTAGGCCAAACTTAAACAAACCAGACGACGGTTCTTACTTTCCTTTAAACCGGCGTCGACCACACAAAAACCGGGTTCGGTTCTAAGGTTGCCTATAAATAGGAGACTTTGGCCACCCATTTGGACACATTCTCGAGATTTTGGATTTGGAGCTTTGACCTCTCTCTAGAATATTTTCTCTCTTTAGACTCTCATTTAAGCATCGGAGAGGGTTCAACCGGCACCACCCCCCTCCGTGCTGGTTATTGCCCTTCCTGCAGGTAGAAGACTACACGATGTCGATGAAGCGCGTATTGCCGATAGTCAGTTTCCGTCATCCATCCAACCAGTCACATTCACTACCTGCATAGCCGAAGAGTCCGACTACCCGGTTGGATTTGGATGCAACACTTGGCGCCGTCCGCGATATTCGAACAAAAAGCTGTATCGCACCACGAGCTATGGCAAGCAATCAACCTCCTCCGGATGATGTCAACCCGCAGGAGAAGAAGAGAGGCCCTGGTCGCCCAAAGAAAGCTGATACTACAGCCAGAAAACCGATGAGAGGTCAGCCTGGACCTTCGCACATCCCCGAAGCAGCATCCACTGCTTCCTCCGTGCCAGCAAGGAGTGTGCCTGCCGCACAGCACGGCCCAGAAGTCCAGACCACACCGCGCGGAGCACCACCGCCGGATTCGAGCCAAGGAGACATGAAGAGTTCCCTTACGGGATGCCAGCTGAGGGTGTTCAGCAACAACAAGGAGGTGCCAACCCAGGGCCACCAGTCACACCCGTTATGATGGCAGCTCTTGAAGAATTTTTAGCATTCAGAGAGAATCTGAGAAACCAAGGATTTGCTCCGCCACCGCCACCTCCACCTCCGGTCTACGGCCAAGCCGCCCCGGCAAAAGCAGTGTCGCACGACACCGGACGACAAGAGTCACAACGACAAGGAGGAGGAGGCCAATACACAGAAGGTACATTCCAGTACCAGCAACCAAGGCAGGAGCCAGCACGCTCATACACTCCGTACGGAAGAATGCAGCATCCAGAAGAAGCAATGAGACAACCTCCACGTACCTTCGCAACAGCAGTACAAGGAAGTCTCCCTCCAAGGAACAAGTCAAAACAATGTTGACATCCATCGCAATGCTGGATGGAGAAGACCTGTCATCAATGATGACTTCCCAATCCCAGGTCTCACAGCAAAGGCCTTGGAGGCAATAATCGAAAAGAAGATGCGAGAGTCAAAATTGAAAGGGATGCACGCGTTGGAAGAGAATGCGTCGCATCCATTTGCTGACGAGTTGGTGTACACCCGCGTCCCAAACGCTCTGTATAGACTGGGAGGAGAAAAGTATCGAGGAAAGGGAGATCCAATCGAACACGTGCTACAGCACGAGGCATCCTTGCTGGGAAGGACAGACAACCCGCATCATGTCGCCATGACATTCCCCAATACATTGGCAGGAACAGCCGCGCACTGGTTCTTGTCCCTACCTTGCGGAAGTGTAACTTCCTGGCCATACCTGAAGTCAAAGTTCATACAACGTTATATGGGGGGACGCACTCTCTTAAAGGGCGAAAATGCATTGAATGACTTACAACAACAAAACGATGAATCATTGGTGGATTAGTACAGCCGTTTCAATCAAATCATATCCGACATTCAAGGCAACCTGACGGAAGGAGAGATAGTGCGCGCTTTCATAAACAAACTTGGAAGGAAGGGATTCTCGCTCGCTGAGAAAATGTTAAAGCGTCCAACTGAGACATTAAAAGAGCTTGCAGCAAGTCTCTATTGCCATGGTCGAGTTTGACAAAAAGAGAAAGATGTCTAATCTAAGTGATGATGATGGAGGAAGAAAGCAGCGGTCAACACCAACTGCTTTGCTCGATGCGATACTTTTCCCAACACGACAGAGTGTTTGGGATGTGAGACAAGACCAATGAGAACCTATAATGACTTACTTCAGGAGATTCGCCAAAAACACCGCCATGCTGAGGACAACGAAAAGAGAAGTCATAAATGCGTTCTTTGTGAACATGAACATCGAATCCTTCCTCTTATTTGGCGAGACATACGACTGGCGAACAACTGTCACGATGACAGACCTGAAGGATAAACTTGAGACGACGGTGTCTTGTGATCGTGAGCTAGGATGGGGTACACCTCCTAGTTCAACTCTGGAAGCTCAAGCTGCAACGGCATCAGGATTAACAAGCCCAAACTACGACAAGTTCTTCACTCCCCTGAACACGGAGGTTGAAGAGATATACGTGAAACTCCTGGAAAACAAGCTTCCTTGTCCACTTGAGCCACCAACCGCTTTCCTTGGCAAAGAAATCAAATATTGGTGGAAGTATCACAAGACTTGGGGGCACAGCACCAACAGTTGTCTGTCCCAAGGGTGGAAATTCAAGAACTCATCGCACTGGGCGCATTGACCAGCTACGTGGCTCGCACCGGAACAAGTTCTCCATCAGACCAATCATAAAGTGGCGGACATCCCATCAATCCCCCTATCTACTTTGCGCGTTTGTACTATTGTCTTAGTTAAAATGCGACGGCACCGTCTTGTGCAAGGCAACTACGTTGCTCCTCTATCATCTTCTATCCGGTAGACTTGGTAAAAGGGCCCCGACTTTGATCTTTCAAGAATTATAGTTCGACCGCAGCTGCCTCCCCTTTTTTTGGGGGGGGGGGGGGAGGGGTCCTCCTAAAAAGATCTACTAAATTCGTCGACCTAATCATCCAAATCTAACTTTGTCCTGGATAACTGATCTAGGCTTAGTTGAGCCACCTGGAAGGGTACACGACCCGACCCCGAAGTTGGGCTAGAGGACACCCCCCTATGGACCACGACGCATTTCTACGTCGGCCACCGGGCAACCACTAATCAAGACAACCAAAACTCCCACCTTCTTCATCCCAAACAGTTCTGAGAGATCGAGGTAAATCACTTTTGAACGGGAAAAAGATTGGGTTGGACCGTAAGTCCCTATCTACTTTGCGCGTTTGTACTATTGTCTTAGTTAAAATGCATCTCGTACTTTAAGTTTAGTCTTTATGATTACTAGACTTACTACGCTTTGGAAGGTATGATCAGTTGACGCCTTCCCGCAACTCTCTGTACATAATCCAAGTATCTAATGGAGTTAATTTACCTTCGTAGGTACAATACTATATCATGCATAGTACCTTGGAATTACGCCAAGAAACAACTACAAGCATATTACTCACATCAACAATACAAGCCATCGCTCTATGTACAACGATCAACTTATATCATACGACGACAAATCAACTGTCAACATCAACAAAGAGTATTTAAACACTCTCTGTCTATAATGACGACTACCCCGAATAGCGTCAACAACATACTATATCTTGAGTTTAAACCAAGATCTATCAAAGTGACATGCTGCGACATCCTCCTTCGAGGGCAACCCTCATGTTCACAACTATTGAAGTGACATGCTGCGACATCTTCCTTCGAGGGCAACCCCCATGTTCACAACTATTAAAGTGACATGCTGTGACATCCTCTTCGAGGGCAACCCCCATGTTCACAACTATTAAAGTGACATGCTGTGACATCCTCCTTCGAGGGCAACCCCCATGTTCACAAATATCAAAATGGCATGCTGCGACATCCTCCTTTGAGGGCAACCCCATGTCCATAAGCCATTCCCTGAATACAGAACAGGATGCGGCACACAGGTGTGACTGATCACCCCATCGTGGTGAAAGTCCTCTTGATAGACGACAACCCCACAAATCGACAAAGTATGAACAACCAATCACGGAATCATACTTCATGAAGAATTATTCCTTAAGTGGGCAGCTTCATGTACTCTAAAAGTATGAACAACCAATCACTTAATCATACTTCATGAAGACTTATTCCTTAAGTGGGCAGCTTCATGTACTCTAAAAGTATGTATACTCACTCAATGGTTCATACTCCGTGAAGACGTATTCCTTGTTAGGATAACTTCACGCTAGCAGGTGCGGACCAAACACATCAAATAAAACACACCTAATGCAGCAAGTAGTGTCTTGCCACAACGTCGCCTTGGAGTGGACCAAGAGACGGTAAAAACTACAAGTCGCTTCAACGCGGTCTTGTGCAATTCTTCTGGACTAACCATGGAGAGTTCTAGTAGCATCGCAAGGCAAGTACTGGAATAGCCACGGAAAACCTTGCAACAACGTCACGCGGGGTGTGCCCAAACTGACGGATGTAAAAACGCATAGCATAGAGCAAGTAGCGTCTTGCCACAACGTCGCCTTGAAATGGTTCAAGAGACGGTAAAAACTACAAGGCGTGATCATACGACCTTTGTCCCGCCCCTTGGATTAACTAAGTTGAGGCGTAGTAGCATCACAGGGTAAGTACTCGGTTAGCCACGGAAAACCTTGTAACAACGTCACACGGGATGTGCCCAAATTGACGGATGGAAAAACGCACCAAATACAACAAGTAGCGTCTTGACACAACGTCGCCTTAGAATGGAACTAAGAGACGGTATAAACTAATGTCTTGCCTCGTCAAGATGACTCTCCTACATGTCAAGTGCCAGTGTCGAGTGCTAAGTGCCAAGTGCCCGCGCCGAGTACATTACTACTTACAACGCTACAAGTACCTAGTGTACGCATCTTGCCATGCCTTGGAATCTAACCAAGAGGGGCGCTCATAACACTCAACAATGCGCGATATACAGTCGCAACTGCGGACATCATGTTCATCATCTAATGATATCTATCCTATCATCTAAGTCCAAAGAATACGGACAACATAGATAACACAAGGTATGAAATACTACTAACAAGTTATCATGAATTCTATTGTGATCAAAGCAGGTCTAGACGACATAGTTCAAAGCAAGCTGAACATAAACAAAAGTTCTAAGGACAACTCCCAAACCAACGTCAACCCGGACACGGGGGGCAAACGATAAAAGCAATAGTTCAACATGCTCAAATAATCAACCAGACGCCACTCAAGGAGTACCGTCATCTCTAGCAGGCTCAGGAATAACTGTCATCATCTCGACGGCAGGATCAAAGTCGTCGTCATCCCCAAACATCATATAAAAGTTAGCCGTCTCAAGCTCTAGACGGCGTAACTCAGCAACACGCTCAAAAGCGGATGCTGCGTAAGGACCCAACTTGTCGAAAGGAAAGTCGGGATCAAGTAGACGTACCCTGCGAACATAGTCCGCAGCAAACTCGTGAATCAACGGCTCAAACTTTGTCGTAGCAGCAGAAGTAACGACGGCAGTAAAGGCCAATGTGGTAGGATACTTGACAAGTCCTTCTGCGATCCCAGCCTTACGCCCCTCCTCACGCGCAGCACAAAGCGCGGCTTCATGCGCGCTGTCATTCTCCGCTATCTGTTTCTTGATAGCCGCGATCTAAGCCTCAAGATGATCAGCATGGGCACAACAAGATTCATACTTCGCATCGAAGTCAGTAGTCTTCGAAAACAAGCTCTGAGTTTTCTCCTTAAGAATCACAAGCTCACGGGAGGCAACACCACGTTTCTCAACGGCAGCTTTCCTTTCGCGCATGAAATCCAGCGCAAAGGATGACATGTTCACCATGTTCGCAACAGCCTAAAAGAGAATACCCAACAAGTTAAGATTGTCACAGCAATGCATTCACGCACAACCAGATAATCATAAAAATAGTGTCGTCACATACCGTGGCAATTGGCAAACCCAGATAAGGAGCCTTCAACATACTGTCGCATCTCCTCATCCGTGGAAGGCGCAAGGTGTCGATCGCCTGGAGGAACACACCTCTGCAGCACGCATACCCCAACCTCTAGAGTACTAAGCTTCGAACCTTTGGGAAATCGAAGACCCCCAATAGAAAATGGCGCCCAATCATCACCGGATAGGTCGCCCTCCAGTGGACGAACCAAGTCATCACGCTTAAGTGATGAAAGCGTTGCAACTAAAACATTAAAGAAATATGAGAGACACAAGCAAAAAAAATACAAGGAAAGATAACAATGTGCACAGTACAAACCTCGGCGCGGAGGACGCTCCTCCGCGGGACGCTCCTTCGAGCGGGGGGCAGAAGGCGCCATCGCGCGATCTTCAACTCCTTTCCCTTTATTGTGAGAAGGAGTCGAGACAATCGCACTCGGATTGGAGCGCTTGTGATCACTCGAAGGACGCGCCCCAGCTGCGGACCTTTTGATAGGAGCGATAGAATCGGGTGTCGCGACAACGCGCTCGGTCACGGTCGCAGAGCGACCTGCAAACAAGAAGTAATATGAGGACAACGATTCGGAAAATCAATAAATTTGATGGAAAAAATAAGTAAACATCTTACTCGTAAGTCTCTTGCTGCGACTATGCTTGGAAGTAGCGGGGGCTGAAGAAGGGACAGTCCTTCCAACAGGAGGAACATCGCGTGCAGCCACTGTCTGCAAAGTTGAGCTTTTTCCATCAAACCAACATACATCACAACATAATGAAAGTTATAAAGACTCTTAGCATACCAAAGTTTCATAACGAAGCGTTTGAATCCGGGCATCAAGCAATTCTTGATCCGACGCACGTAACTGACATCGATAGAATGCGCACTATGGTCACCTTATCCGTTGACGAAAGCTCGGAAAAGGCAGGGGCAGGATAGGCAACCTTAACCTCCTTAGTATCCCAAGTAATGCTGTCATCACACACGAAAAAGTAGTGATGTCGCAAATGTGAACCAAATCGGTCAGTCTCAGCCGCTAGTCGATGAGTACGATTCCACTCCGCGTCCCCAAGCCCAAGTTGCACAAATCCTTTGTCACGTAGGTAAGGCCAACGTATCTTCACGCTACATTACCCTGTCATGTCCGGACATAAAAGCTGGTAGAAGCAGCGAAAGAGAGTAGTCGAGTAAGGCCACGAGTGTTGGTGAAATAACACACGAAAACAAGTCCATACGCGAATGCCTGTGGGTGTAAGATCCAAAGGGGAAATCCGATAGAAGCGGCACAAATCGACTAAGTCAAGGCAATAGGGAAAGCGTAAACCCTCCCTAACCTGTGAAGAATACACAGCGGTCAAGTCGCCCGGAGGGATAGTAGCTTCACCCTTAGCAACATCGGGCAACACGTTGCGAGGAAACACACCCTCAAAAATCGGATCAAGTCCAGAAGTAGACGCGTCCAGTATAAACTTCTCTCTCTCCATCCTGTTCGAGAGATATCTTGTTTTTACCTCAGCTCCTTTCGCCGCTTCCGGCGCGACAGGAGTCTCGATAACAGCCTCGGCTTCCGCACTCAGTGTTTCGTCCAGTAGAGCAATCATGTCGGCATCCGACTCACTACTATCATCGGAACATAAAGTATCCCGCGGAGTAGGAATGAAAGACTTAATCATGATAACAACCTCGTTGAAGGAATCACCGCAACCGAAACCACCTGCGACCTGAAAGTGCAACCTACAATCAAGACAACGTTCGTTAGTTTTCAAACGACGTACACTCTACTTGTAACAATCACCATGAAAACATACGCCCTATGTCTACATCAAGCCCATGGATACAACGTACATAACAATGGATAGAAAAAAGATTCTAAGTGTGGGGGCAAGTGCGCACATACTAGCGCGCACATACGAGCACATGCGTACATCTGTCGACATACAACGAGATGTCGGCTATCAGGAATATTTTCTTAGTGTCCAAACCATAGCAGCTGTGAGCATACAACGGGATGCCGGCTGTCAGGAATATTTTCTAAGTGTTCAAACCATATCAGCTGTGAGCATACAATGAGATGCCGACTGTCAGGAATATTTTCTAAGTGTTCCACTATGTCAGTAATCAACAACCGTCAACGCGCGACAAGTTGATGACAATCAACAACCGTCAACGCGCGACAAGTTGATGACAATTAACAACTGTCAACACGCGACAAGTTGATGACAATCAACAACCGTCAACATACAACAAGTTGATGTCAGTCAATAGCTTTCGACATACAACAAGTGTACAACAAGATGTCGGCTATCAGGAATATTTTCTAAGTGTCCAAACCATAGCAGCTGTGAGCATACAACGGGATGCCGGCTGTCGGGAATATTTTCTAAGTGTTCAAACCATATCAGCTGTGAGCATACAATGAGATGCCGACTGTCAGGAATATTTTCTAAGTGTTCCACTATGTCAGCAATCAACAACCGTCAATGCGCGACAAGTTGATGACAATCAACAACCGTCAACGCGCGACAAGTTGATGACAATTAACAACTGTCAACACGCGACAAGTTGATGACAATCAACAACCGTCAACATACAACAAGTTGATGTCAGTCAATAGCTGTCGACATACAACAAGATGTCAACTACCAAGGAATATATTCTAAACAACATATAAGCTCAATGAACAAGGATCAATATAACGACAGACAATTGTGTCCGGACACCGGCTAACAATCAACATTGAGCATGCCAAAACATCACTCAAGCCATAGTGCAACGTGTTGACAACAATCACAATGCATAAGGGAAGTTTAAATACTTATCTCTATCTTTCCAAAATTTCCAGCACTTAGCCAAAATTTTGGCCGATTTGTGGAACTAACCTCTTGTATGAATTTTATCAAACACCTTGTGGGCATACTAGAGTAATCAATTTCAAGATACAATCAAGATCCAATTGAGCCTAAATAAGGTTGCGAATGTTTTAGCCATACCCGGAATTGGACTCACCACCACGAGAGGACACCGGAAAGCTGCCCGCCGCCGCCAAAATCACCCGCCACCGTCACGCGCCGTCGCCGGTGTCACGTGCCGCCGAGCTCCGCCGCGCCGTGGCCTCCTCCTCTTGCCGGAAATCTCGCCGGCGGTGATAGTTTGATGGCTGCCCGGAAATTACTTGGTCTTCAAATATTTGGCCTCCAAATTTGCCTTTCTCAAGTTTTCTTCTTCTTCAAGAAAGGAGAGAGCACTAAAAGCTACTAATAGCGGAGGATTAACTAATGGGTATTCTCTCTCCTATATCTATCCATCATTATCTAGGGGTACATCCTAAAACTTTAATTATTTCTTACTAAGTCATGAAATAGCATGTTTACATGTTGTCATCTCCTTATTTCAACACTTAGAATTTTCTAAGTATGTTATGACTATATGCTATGTGATGGATATTGATATAAACATATTTATTTGATACCATAATAGGTATTAACTATAAATAGTCTGATGCCATAACGGTCAATCAGCTATTAATATTCAACTACCATAACCGTAATTGCTTAAATATTATGTTACCATAACGGCCATCGTCAACAAATGGCTATATATCATAATAGTTATTATGTTATTTTATATAAAGAAATCTCTGATTAACATTTGATATATGAAAAATATATACATAATAGTGATCTCTCTCTTTACATAAACGGTTACTAATTTGACCGTTGGAGAGGGATCGCCGGGGTTCGCCCTGGCATTGTCCCTTTTTGTAGGTACGTGCCCGGAATTTGAAGACTAAGGAGCTCGGAGACACTGCGGAAACCAACCCGGTATTTCCAGGATCCAACATTGGCGCCGTCTGTGGGAATAAAAAAATTAGCAGTGTTCGATTTCGTAAGTAACTCGGATCTGGGCTCGCACCTTTTGGTACTTTACGGTTTTGAAGTCACCGTTTCTTACTTCACATAGAAGAACCAGATCTGATGTATCTGTCCATTAATAAACACCCAATGAGGTCATTCCACCTCAGACGAAGAAAATGGAATTTGACCAAAATTCATGCACGTAGCTTACATGGCTCCTCCAACCTCTCTAAAGCAGTCATCAGAACCAAACTCGTTGGAGATTGGACGTCAACGGCCCTCATGAGGTGACACACTGTGACCTGGGTCCTCAAGGTTCATACCCGCAACAACGACTTCACCGCCTTGACGACGGTTATATTCGGTAATCACTAAGGCCAACATTATCCTTCACTGACGTCATCGTTGAAAACCGCCTTGTCCGCACCCACCGCGGCATCTTCTCCTTCCAAAAGTCCCTCCGCGGCCTCGACACTTTTCCGCCGTCACAGATCTGATCCACGTCGCCGGCAGGCACGAAACTGGTAATGTCTTTTAGCCACGACATATTATGGCTATTGCGGTGGTTTCTGTGCGGCGGACATGAAAAAGGCCCAGCGCCATGAGAGAGCTCTGTCTTTGACATGAAGAAGCTCGCCTCCGATCTACGTCACCAGCGGACATGGATGAGCTCCACCACCATCGAGTTCCCTTCAGAGCGTAGAAGGAAGGAGGGGTCACAAAATTGACCTACTGGGCCTCACCTATTAGTGGCTTGTTCAAGTAGCCCATTTAGAAAACTCACCTTGTCGATTGCTCCACCTACGAACTACGAAGCTCCATACATTCATTCCCGGGTGGTTTCCTTCATTTATTATTATTATTATTATTATTATTATTATTATTATTATTATTATCTACAATCTCCATGAGCAGTAAGCTTCATGAACGAGCAAGCTGCCATCCGAGCATTGACAGCCACTGGTGTTTGACTGCTCCAACGAATCTGATCAGATTTAGAATGAGCTGGTGGTACACTACAAGAAAACACCCTTAAATAAAACGAACTTTGACACGGGGTGTTTAGTCGTTTCAAATTGGGACGTGTTTGAGTCAAATTAGGCACGAGGTAGAGTTTAGCACGTGTACTGACACGGGGCGTTACCTCGTTTCAAATATAGACGACTGTTGGGACGATTTTTGACACGATGAATCTGACATAGGGTTAGTCCGTGCACAATTCGTTGATGAAAGAATAACTGAGACGACCCTGATACGAATTATACACGACCCCAATATTTGTGCTACTAAAACAAATTTAGAGATGCTGCAGAGTCTCGAACTTGCGAAAAACGGTTATAGGCCAGATTTTGAGCGTGTTACCACTAGGCTAAGTGGCTTTATTTCTTTCATTTAGGCAGATTTAAAGTATGTACTAATCAGTTTAAGGTATGAAGATTTAAGGTATTTACTAATTATTTAAGAAATAATCAATTCATTGTTAGTGATTTATAGTATATATATATATGAATTAGTTTAATATGTGAACTAAGTTATATACTAATGATTTAAGGTAGAAAGTAATGACTTAAGGTATCTAGAATGATTTAAGGTATGCACTAATAATTCAAGGTATAATGTTTTAAATGTTATTGATGTAAGGTATCTAACAATGATTTAATGTATATAGTAATAATTTAAGGTATAATGAGCTAAATGTTATTGATTTAAGGTGTGTGTACATAAATTAGTTGAATATGTGATTTAAGGTATATATGATTACTTTAAGGCATACACTAACGATTTAAGGTAAAATGACTTAACTACTAAGTAATTTAAGGTATGTAGTAGTAAATTAGTTGAATATTTGATTTAAGGTATATAGGACTACTTTAAGGCATACACTAGTGATTTAAGTTATAATGACTCAACTACTAAGCAATTTAAGGTATGTAGTAGTGAATTAGATGAATATGTGATTTAAGGTATATAGGATTACTTTAAGGCATACACTAATGATTTAAGGTAGAATGACTTAACTACTAAGTAATTTAAGGTATGTAGTAGTGAATTAGTTGAATATATGATTTAAGATATATATGACTACTTTAAGGCATACACTGATGATTTAAGTTATAATGACTTAATTGCTAAGTAATTTAAGGTATGTAGTAGCGAATTAGTTGAATATGTGATTTAAGGTATATAGGACTACTTTAAGGCATACACTAATGATTTAAGTTATAATGACTCAACAGCTAAGTAATTTAAGGTATGTAGTAGTGAATTAGATGAATGTGTGATTTAAGGTATATATGACTACTTTGAGGCATACACTAATGATTTAAGTTATAATGACTTAACTACTAAGTAATTTAAGGTATGTAATAGTGAAATAGATGAATATGTGATTTAAGGTATATATGATTACTTTAAGGCATACACTAATGATTTAAGGTAGAATGACTTAACTACTAAGTAATTTAAGGTATGTAGTAGTGAATTAGTTGAATATGTGATTTAAGGTATATATGACTACTTTAAGGCATACACTGATGATTTAAGTTATAATGACTTAACTGCTAAGTAATTTAAAGTATGTAGTAGTGAATTAGTTGAATATGTGATTTAAGGTATATAGGACTACTTTAAGGCATACACTAATGATTTAAGTTATAATGACTCAACTGCTAAGTAATTTAAGGTATGTAGTAGTGAATTAGATGAATATGTGATTTAAGGTATATATGACTACTTTAAGGCATACACTAATGATTTAAGTTATAATCACTTAACTACCAAGTAATTTAAGGTATGTAGTAGTGAATTAGATGAATATGTGATTTAAGGTATATAGGACTACTTTAAGGTATACACTAATGATTTAAGGTAGAATGACTCAACTACTAATTAATTTAAGGTATGTAGTAGTGAATTAGATGAATATGTGATTTAAGGTATATATGACTAATTTAAGGCATACACTAATGATTTAAGTTATAATCACTTAACTACTAAGTAATTTAAGGTATGTAGTAGTGAATTAGATGAATATGTGATTTAAGGTATATAAGACTATTTTAAGGCATACACTAAGGACTACTCTAAATCACCACACCTTAAATCACAAACCACTATACCTTAAACCATAAATAATATTCTAAACCACTATACCCTAAATCACTATACCCTAATTAATATGTTCCAACCTAATTTTAAATGTGATACACATTTATTATTGTAATAGATGACACACATTTAATTAGCTCATATTTATTTCATAATTAACTTATTATTTTTTAATTTGACATATATATCCTAAATGACAATACCATAAATCACCATACCATAAATCCTAAATCAGAACGTCATAAACCTTAAACTACTTTTCCTTAAACCATAACCATACCCTAAATCACTATAGTCTAATTAATATTTTCCAACTTAATCTTAAATGTGATACACGTTTATTGTTGTAATAGATGACAAACATTTTATTTAATTAACTCATATTTATTTCAAAATTAACTTGTTATTCTTTAATTTAACATTATTACATCACTTTTTCATTGATCCATATTTTCATTTATTTTAATGCAATAGAATTATCTTAAAAATAATTACATAATAAAGACCTAATGTTGCATTTCATATCACTAATTAATAGTGTATTAATTCCATGTGTACATTCTACTTTTAAAAATGAAATTCATTTTGAGTAATAATAAAATATTAAGTAAATGGTAACAAAATAATGTTAATTAATATTTTCAATAAATTAATAAACTCATTTACTTTAACCAATTATAATATAATCTATACCCTAAACCATAAATCAATTTACTCTTAATACTTTATTATTATTATTATGCATGAAAAATTAAAAAAAAACCAATATATTTAATATATATTATTAAATATTTTAAAAAGTAATAAGAGATTTTTATTTAATAGAATATTATTTGAGGTGAATAATATGACACATTAGTAAAAATATGGTGAATTTAGTTTTATTGTAAGTCTTTTATTTAAAAAAAAAAGAAGGATAAAAATAACTGATATTCATTTGTATTATTAATACTGGATTATCACGGTAAAAATGACAGGTTCAAAGAAGAAAGTATATGTGGCTTGCTAGACTTGAACTCTGGATGTTTGGAAAAAGTTCGGTCTCCATACCACTGAACTAGGAAAACTACATTGTTAGACTTTGTAGAACATTATATTTTATATTTATTAATAATGTGCAGGTATATATAAATACCGTAACCCTAATCTTTCCTTCACCAATCACTTTCCTCCCGCCCCTCTCCCTATCTGCAGTCCCCCTCTCCCTGTTTGATGAAACCCTAATTCTGCGTGAGACCCTTCTCCTCCGATTATGCCAAAAGTAAAGCTCTGATAAGCAGCTGTTGGTTGTGGATCTTCATTGCGCAGCTGTTTGTTGGTTAAATCGAACCCTCTAATCCATGGAGGTCGCCTCTCTTCAGCCGCATTCTGTCCGTCTATGTATTGGTGCGTCTTTTTCTCTCTTCTGTGTTCAATCGATAATGCCGAATAGAGGTTTTAAGAAATCAATTTGTTTCTCTTCAACACCCTTCTCACTGCTATGCTCTACATACCTTGAACTTGTGAGTAAAGTGCATTTGAATTTTCACTGGCTTGAAACTTTTAATAGTTTCTGATTTGATTTTCACCCGCTTCTTGTTCAATTCGTTCACTGCTTCTTGTGTATTGGCTCGACTGATTATTTTTGTTCCTTATGATGTTTAGGGAAGTGAGTTGGATCAGGGTTATTCAGTTTGATTTCTTGATTTACAAGTGAAATCCCGCGGACCTGATTTTTCCTGCAGTAAATAATCGTGCTCCTTAATGTCGTGCAATAAGGGTGAGCAAATCTCGGTCACGGTTAGCTCAATTCGGTGGTGATAATTTCTGTAAGTTCTGTTTTTTTTTTTTTGTATTGTTATAAATATAATTCCTTGTGGCACACTTGGTTGGTAAAAAAATCAACAATGTGTAAATTATTAAAGAGGCTCAGATCCATGGTACCAGCATAATTAATCTTGAAGAGCAGATATTATAGATACTAACCGTTTTTTGCAAGCCCTAAATGTGTAGTGGCTTCAATTATCTTAATACCAATCCCTTTGAGGCCCTTATCACCATTGTCATCATATATTGATGCAATTTGCTTACTAAGGAATGATTGAATGCATGTTGGTATTTGTATTGTAGGTATGATTTACATGTTAAGAGTATAAAATGTGGGAAGTGCACTTAGTTTCAACTTGCAGATTCATAAGCACAACATGGTTTTGGTGGAAACCGAAGGGTCTTACACGAGTCAGATGAGTGTAGAATCTCTGGACGTGCATGTGGTTCAGTTGTATTCGGTGATTTTTAAAGCAGATGAAGATGAAGGTGATTATTATATAACCACCACTCCAAAGATGCTCACCACTGACTTTGCTACTTGATGGGTTCCGATGTAATCGTTAGCCCCGTTAACAGCCAATGGACGGCAAGTAGGTCCAGTGGGCCTCGTGAAAATCCTGGAAGGCCCAAAAGCCCAGTGTGAAGGGTCTCGACCCTAGCGGTCCCGATGTATGAGCTGAATGCTCCCGACAAGAAGCCTCCGAGTAGGCCCCGATATGCCTTAATAAAGGCCCCGATAACAAAGCCCCGCGGAGGCTGGACCTGTCTCGTGAGACAAAGGGTCCTGGGCGGTGACCTAGAATGAGATAACTCTGGAGTCCCCGACAAGAGTTGGGACTTGCGATCAGAGGATAAGGCCGAGAAACCCGCCTACTAGATAAGAGTAGTGGGAAACGGTTGAGATATAGATAACTTCCCCCGAGATACGCAGGGCGTGCCCAAGATACGCGGAGTATGGGCGAGATACGCGGAGCGTGGGGCGAGATACACGGAATCCCGAACGAGATATACGGAATCGTGGGCAACGGCCAGCCACGGCCACAGGTAACTGAGTGACTTCTCCTCCTATATAAAGGAGGAAGTTACCTCAGAAAACACATTCTCTAATACGAACTTAGACTATTGCTTACCACCCCATTGATCACATACTCATTTAAGCATCGGAGAGGGATTCTGGGTCACCACCCAGGTCATCCCCTTTTTGCAGGATTACGCGGAGCCCAGGAGTTCGAGCTTTCCGTCAAGAACGTAACGGAGCTTCGCCCGTGATCCAACATTGGCGCCGTCTGTGGGAAACTAACAAAAAGCCAAGATAGTTTCTACCAGATCAATGACCGGTGGTGGCAAGAAGAAGCAAGTTCAGGCCGGCAGTTCTCGCCCCGCTGGAACTGTGAATTCCCCGTTGTTGGAATATGTTGCCGAACAAGGTGAGTACCCTGCTGTTTCTCAGACAGGGGGGCATGGTGATGATGAGGTCTCAGTCCGAGACACGACGCTGAACAGGCAAGATATCCCGCGAAGGGAGGTGGATGCTCCCCCAAACCCGGTGGGGCACAGAGAGGAAATCCCGCGAAGGGAAGTAGGCTCTTCTTCAAACTCGGAGTTGGCCAAGGCAGTAGCAGATGCTATGCCTATGTTCTTGGCAGCCATGGAGGCTCTGTTGGACAAGAGAGAGGCCGCCAGGAGGGTGGAGGAGTTGCCCCCGTGAGAAGAGCTGCCTCCACCCCCTCCAAGGGTGGTTCCAGACGAACAGGAGGTTCAAGAGATTCAGCCCAGGAATAAGGGTAAGGAGCCCGCGCACTCGGAGAAGTTCGTGGTTGATGGTCCCGGACCGGTGCAGCACAGGACCATTCCCCTGAATGGTCCCATCACCCCGGATCAGGTGGTGAAAATTGTCAGCATCTGCATGGGTGACCAAAAGCAAATGACATCGGAGCTAAGGGATCGATCCAGTCATCCTTTCGTTCCACGGCTGCTAGATACTGTCGCCCCGCCAGGGCTAGGCATTCCGACCATCAAGGAGTACGATGGTGAAGGAGACCCGGTCTGCCATGTTCAGAGGCATGTCCAGGCCTGTATGGGTAGGACCTCGAGTGATGATCTCGTGTGTTCGTTGTTCCCGATCACCCTGGGAGAAAGGGCCATGACCTGGTTCTTCAGCCTCCCGCAGAGAAGCATTACGTGCTAGGCTGATATGCACGATCGCTTCATCAAGCAATATCAAGGTCGGAGGCGTCTCCTGAAGAGTGTAAGGTCCCTGACCCAGGTGGTGCAGAGATCCGACGAATCGTTGGCATATTACTACCAACGGTTCATGGCGAGTGCCGCGGGGATTGATGAGGAGATATCGGAGGGTGAGACCATCCGCACTTTCCTGCGGAACCTAACTGCTCCGTATGGTTCCGATCTGATGCACAGCGTAGCCGCGAAGGCTGTGTGGAGCATGGAGGCCCTGCAAGCAAGGGTGAAGCAGCAAATCGACGTGCAGGAGTCGAAGATTGCTGCCGGAGAGCTTGATCCTCTGAAATCGGGAAGAGGAAAGACATCGGCCAAGCTGTCGGATGATCGTAAAGGAAGCGACAAATCGGAGGGAAGTAGGAGCCGTGGTCGCCCCGAGAGAAGGGAGGACAAGCATCCTCCGAGGAAGGATAATCGCGAGGGTCGTAGCGTTCCCATCAACAGCTCGATGACCTCCGTGCTAGCTGTGATGGATCGGCAGGGTCTCGCTCGATACCCCCCGAGGAAGGAAGGAGAGTTCTTGGGAGGTCGCTCTGATCGTTACTGTCGGTACCATCGAGCCAATGGTCACGACACGGATAACTGTCGGGAGCTGAAGAAGGAGATATAGAAGCTGATCCAGAAGGGGAAGCTGAAGGAGTTCGTCAGAAGAGGACGGTGTCGATCCCGCTCCAAAAGTCGGTCGCGGTCCCGTTCCAAGTCCCGTGATCGATCCCCGAAGAAGAAGAAGGTTGAGTCAGAGCCCTCTGGTTCCGGTGCCCGTAAGGAGAGACGGGGGACCATTAACGTCATTCACGGAGGAATGGCAGTGGGAGGTGACACCACCGCTTCTCGGGAGAATTATGCTTCTCGCATCTCCGCTGCTGTGGTGCTAGGCAAGAGGTCCCGGTCGTGGACTTTAAAGGAGGAAATGGTGATTTCTTTATCAGCGGAGGATTTGATAGGCGTGGAGAGCCCCCACGATGACGCCTTGGTCGTGACCCTGGACGTGGACGGATTCGAGATGAAGCGGATCCTGATAGACGGAGGGAGCTCCTCCGACATTCTTTTCATTGATGCCCTGGAGGCCATGGGAAAGACGAAGAAGGACCTGACGCAGGTGAACTTCCCGATGGTGGGATTCTCTGGATCGACTTCCTATCCGTTGGGGATGATTACCTTACCGGTGGAGTTTGGTAGTGGCTGGAAGATGGTACGGCGGAACGTGGATTTCGTCGTGGTTGAATCGGCGGGAACATATAACGCCATTATCGGGAGGACCACCATCAACCCTCTCATGGCAGTTGCTTCGACTGTCCACCAGAAGATGAAGTTCCCGACTGACCATGGGGTCGGAGAGGTCAAGGGTGACTAGGTGGCGTCGCGAAAATGTTATGTCAATGCCACCCGAAGAAGAAGGAGGGAAGCCATAGCTGTCCTGCAGACTGATGCCGATCCTCGAGAGGAATTTGGGCGTCCCGCCCCCATGGAGGATTTGAAGGAGGTTGAGATTGATGGACCTCGGAGGAAGGTGAAGATCGGGTCTGCTTTGTCGGAGGAAAGAGCCCGAGAGTTGATCGAGCTCCTGAAGGAGTTCAAGGAGCTGTTTGCCTGGTCCCCGAGTGATATGCCAGGAATCAGCCCCGACGTGATAGTGCACGAGCTGAAAATTGACCCCGCGATCAAGCCTATCACGCTGAGGAGGCGTCCGATGGGCGCGGATAAGAGGATCGCGATCCAGCAGGAGGTGGGCAGACTGCTCGACGCTGGATTCATTAAGGAGATCCGATTTCAGACTTGGGTCGCTAACCCAGTCCTGGTGAGAAAGAGTAATGGGAAGTGGCGGATGTGTGTCGATTTCCGCGACTTGAACAAGGCCTGCCCGAAGGATTGCTATCCGCTCCCGAGGATTGACCAGTTGGTGGATGCCACATCGGGAAACGAGCTGCTGAGCATCATGGATGCCTATTCTGGTTACAACCAGATCAAGATGGCGAAGGAGGATGCCCCCCATACGGCCTTCTATGGCGATAGTGACGTCTATCACTACGACGTAATGCCCTTCGGACTGATCAATGCTGGAGCAACTTACCAGAGGATGGTGAACAAGTTGTTCGGAGACATGCTGGGAAATACCATGGAGGCGTATGTGGATGACATGCTGGTGAAGTCCCGACAGGCAGGAGACCATGTCCAAAACTTAGCGGCGGCGTTTGAGCGGATGAGGTTTCATCAGGTTCGGTTGAACCCAGACAAGTGTGCTTTCGGGGTGAACTCGGGGAAGTTCCTAGGGTTCATGGTGAGCCAGAGAGGAATCGAGGTGAATCCTGAGAAGCTGCGAGCAATCGAGGAGATGCAGTCCCCGAAGACTCATCGGGAGGTTCAAGTGTTGAATGGCCGGTTGGCCGCGATGAATCGATTCTTATCCAAGGCGAGTGACAGAGCCATGTCATTTTTTGATGTGCTAAGGGCCCACAAGAAGTTTGAATAGACCGACAAGTGCGAGGAGGCATTCCAAGCACTCAAGCAGCACCTCCGTACCCTCCCGCCGTTGGCGAAACCGGTTCCAGGCGAGCCGCTTTATCTCTATTTGGCTGTTTCTGAAGTCGCTGTTATCTCTGTTTTGATTAAGATTGTCAAGGGCAACCAAGTGCCTGTCTATTATGTAAGCAAGGCATTTGCCAAATCTGAAATGAATTATCCCGCTATTGAGAAGTATCTCTTTGCGTTGATTGTTGCCGCTGGAAAGTTACGACCTTACTTCCATGCCCACGAGGTTACAGTGTTAACTAATCAGCCTTTGAAGCACTTTTTGAACCGACCGGAGGTGTCGGAGATTGGTGAGATGGGCCATCGAGCTTACAGAGTTCCGTATCCATTTTGCTCCGAGAACTGCTATTAAGGGCCAGGCATTGGCGGATTTTATAGCTGAGTCTACAGCACCCGGTCTAGAAGAAGCGGGTCCCGCAGAGGGGGCAACCATGGAGGTCCCGATAGCAGAACAGCCAGAACAGCCAAATGAGGAGAACACTTGGGAGATGTACACTGATGGTTCATCGAGTGTAGAAGGATCGGGGGCAGGATTCGTATTAATACCGCCTGGTGGAGGCGAGTCCTTGTGATATGCCTTGGCTTTGACGTTTAAGGCCACCAACAACGAAGCGGAGTATGAGGCTCTTATTACGGGCCTCAAAATTGCCAAGGGTACGGGAGTTGATCATTTAAAAGTGAAGTGTGATGCTAGCTTGATCGTAAATCAAGTCCAAGGGAACTATGAAGCCAAGAGCCCGACAATGAGGAAGTATTTGCACGAGGTGCAGACTTTGAAGGGAAGCTTCAAAAGCTTCGACATCGAGGCAATCCCGAGGGAAGAAAACGCGGAGGCAGACGCCTTAAGCAAGTTTGCTCTGGGAGTGGTCCCTGAGGAGAATCGGAAGGTGCACTTCCTGGAGAGAGTAATTATCTCAACCATCGATCCGTCGGAGGTTTGCGCTATTGAAGCAGGATCGGGGGAAGAAGAGAAACCCACCTGGATGGCCCCGATGGTCACATACCTGACTACGGGGACACTCCCCGATGATGAAGTGGCAGCTGTCAGGTTGCGTCGAATCGCGAACGACTACGTGATGGTGGACAACCAGTTATACAAGAGGGGGCATGTAAAGCCTTTTCTGAAATGTGTGGCGGAGCCTGATACAAATCGGATCCTGAGAGAGCTACACGAGGGAGTCGCGGCCTGTCATGAAGGGGCCCGATCCATCGTGAGGAAGGCGTTGAATCTAGGCTACTATTGGCCTTCGATGAACAAGGAAGCGACAGCGATGGTCCAATCCTGTGATGCATGCCAGAGGTACGCTCCGAATATCGTGGCCCCAGCCGCGGACTTGATGTCCATCAGGAGTGCTTGGCCCTTCGCGCAGTGGGGCATTGATTTGGTGGGACCTCTTCCACAAGCGAAAGGTCAGTGCAAGTATTTACTCGTGGCTATCGATTACTTCTCGAAATGGATAGAGGCTAAGGCGTTGGCCAAGACAACGGGGCAGCAGATCCTCAAGTTCCTTCAAACTCAGATCATATCCCGGTATGGGGTTCCTCGAGTGTTGATCAGCGATAATGGCCCTCCGTTCAATGGGGCTCAGTTGAAGGAGTACCTGGAGGAATTGAACATTGAGCATCGGACAGCTTCCGTCCACCATGCTCAGACTAATGGCCAAGTCGAATCAGCCAACAAGATCATGATGGACGGCTTGAAGAAGAGAGTCTACGCCTTGCAGGGTCACTGGCTAGATGAGCTTGAAAACGTGCTGTGGGCTGTTAGAACAACACCCAAGCAGTCGACAGGGGAGACTCCGTTTGGCCTTCTCTATGGCACGAAGGCAGTTGCTCCCGTGGAGATAGCGGTGGCGTCCCATCGCAGGAGGTATTATGAGCCTCTAACGAACGAGGAAATGAGACGTCTAGACTTAGACTTGCTCGAGGAGAAAAGGTGGAAGGCTGATGAAGTTCAGGCTCAGATGCGTCTGGCAACAGTCCGATATTATAATCGGCGTGTCAAGTCCCGACAATTCTTCGTTGGAGAACTTGTCTGGCGGAGGAACGAGTTCGTTCATCAAGATCGGATCAACAAGCTATCGCCGAAATGGGAGGGACCTTACAAGATCGTAGGGATGCCAGCCCCGAATGCGTACAAGCTAGAAGACCTTGATGGCAAGACGTTGAAACATTCCTTCAGTGGCGCACACTTGAAGAAGTATCATGTTTGATATTAAGTCGCCGCGAATGGCGCAAATTGTCTATCGATAAAGATCCGATTAAGACGTCCTGAAGGACGCGACAAAAGCCTTCCGAGGTACGATAAAAGCCTTACGAGGTACGAGTAAGTCGCCTTTATGGCGCGACAAAAAGCCTTTCGAGGTACGGAAAAAGCCCTACGGGGTATGAGTAAGTCGCCTTTATGGCGCGACAAAAAGCCTTTCGAGGTACGCACAAAAGCCCTACGGGGTATGAGTAAGTCGTCTTTATGATGCAACCAAAAGCCTAGGTACGAAAAAGCCCTAACGGGTCCGCATAAGTCGTCTATATGATGCGGCAAAAAGCCTTAAAGGGTACGAAAAAGCCCTAACGGGTCCGCGTAAGTCGTCTATATGATGCGGCAAAAAGCCTTAAAGGGTAAGAAAAAGCCCTAACGGGTCCGCGTAAGTCGTCTATATGATGCGGCAAAAAGCCTTAAAGGGTACGAAAAAGCCCTAACGGGTCCGCGTAAGTCGTCTATATGATGCGGCAAAAAGCCTTAAAGGGTACGAAAAAGCCCTAACGGGTCCGCGTAAGTCGTCTATATGATGCGGCAAAAATCCTTAAAGGGTACGAAAAAGCCCTAACGGGTCCGCGTAAGTCGTCTATATGATGCGGCAAAAAGCCTTAAAGGGTACGAAAAAGCCCTAACGGGTCCGCGTAAGTCGTCTATATGATGCGGCAAAAAGCCCCAACGGGTGCGATTAAGTCGTCGGGAATGACGCGATAAAAGCCCTGAGGGGCATGATTAAGTCGCCTAGAATGGCGCGATAAATGCCTTAATGGATGCGAAAAATCATCTTAAGTGATGTACAAAATTGCCTTAAAAGGCATGGATGAGAAACCTTAAGTGGTGAAGTCCCGAGGAAATTGTCGCGAAAGACATACGAAATTACATTAAGTAATAGGGACGAGAAACCTTAAGTGGTGAAGTCCCGAGTAAAGCCTCCGACGGCGGTATCGGGAGGTATGAAGACAAAAGCCTCCGACGGCGGTATCGGGAGGTATGAAGACAAAAGCCTCCGATGGCAATATCGGGAGGTATGAAGACGAAAGCCTCCGACGGCGGTATCGGGAGGTATGAAGGTAAAAGCCTCCGATCAAGATATCAAGAGGTCTGAAGACAAAAGCCTCCGACGGCAGTATCGGGAGGTATGAAGATAAAAGCCTCCGACGGCAGTATCGGGAGGTATGAAGACAAAAGCCTCCGACGATGAAGTCAGGAGGTCTGGAATTGAAAGACACGACGAACTGAAAGTCCCCCATGTCTTGGGGGCAAATGATGGGTTCCGATGTAATCGTTAGCCCCGTTAACAGCCAATGTACGGCGAGTAGGTCCAGTGGGCCTCGTGAAAAGCCTGAAAGGCCCAAAAGCCCAGTGTGAAGGGTCTCGACCCTAGCGGTCCCGATGTATGAGCTGAATGCTCCCGAAAAGAAGCCTCCGAGTAGGCCCCGATATGCCTTAATAAAGGCCCCGATAACAAAGCCCCGCGGAGGCTGGACCTGTCTCGTGAGACAAAGGGTCATGGGTGGTGACCTAGAATGAGATAACTCTGGAGTCCCCGACAAGATTTGGGACTTGCGATCAGAGGTTAAGGCCGAGAAACCCGCCTACTAGATAAGAGTAGTGGGAAACGGTTGAGATATATATAACTTCCCCCGAGATACGCAGGGCGTGCCCAAGATACGCGGAGTATGGGCGAGATACGCGGAGCGTGGGGCGAGATACACGGAATCTCGAACGAGATATACGGAATCATGGGCAAAACGGCCAGCCACGGCCACAGGTAACTGAGTGACTTCTCCTCCTATATAAAGGAGGAAGTTACCTCAGAAAACACATTCTCTAATACGAACTTAGACTATTGCTTACCACCCCATTGATCACATACTCATTTAAGCATCGGAGAGAGATTCTGGGTCACCACCCAGGTCATCCCCTTTTTGCAGGATTACGCGGAGCCCAAGAGTTCGAGCTTTCTGTCAAGAACATAACGGAGCTTCGCCCGTGATCCAACACTACTGTCATTGTCGGAGAAGGACTTCTTCTTTACTCTAACTCCACCACCCAACTTGGGGGCCTCCTCCTCCTGGTCCTTACCCATTTGACCTCGACTTCTTAGTCAACCAAGCTAAGTCCATTAGGTAAACAAGTTTGGATCTCTATCATTATTATTATATAGAGTTTCCTTGCTACATCAAGTTTACCTCTCTATTTCTCTTTGAACAAGCACATAGTTGTACATAAGCAACATGATTTTCGTTCATTGTTTTCAATTATTGAGTCATCTGCTTTTCTCTACAAGATGAGTCAGGTTTCGTTAGTGATTTTATTCAGTTGCTTTTCTCTCCTGTCGCACTCCTCTCCATGATAGGATTTTGAAACTCCTGTGTGGAATATGTTCCTAGGATCTTGCCCAAGAATGAGGACCCCAGCTTGGTTAATAGAAATAAGAGAATGCTAGGTCAGCTTTCGGGCACTTTAGAGGTAATACCCCATTGCTCGTAGATAAGTATTGTATTGGTCATTTATTTGATTACTTATATGAATGAAACTTTATACATTGAACTGTAACTGTGACCATTGTTCAGTTGCACAATTGAATTGATTAGCTAATTGAGTCCTTTCTGAATCATGTTTTTGAGTAGTTTTGTCTAATTTCAACATATTTATTTTCTTTTCACTGCTACCAAATGATGACAATTTTTTTCTTTACATCTTGATGGACATTTGATCCTGGCTGGTAATTTCTAGCAATTTAGTTTTGAGTACACTTGGGTAGAAGAAAACAAGTGCTTTTAAGGGTATTTAAAAGGTGACAGATTTCTATACAATTTCATTAACCTGTATGATTGGGATATGCTTGCATTCATGGACATATTATTTTATTCATCCCCAGCTCTTCCATGTATATTTTTTTAGTATATGTCAGTTAAATAGGTATTATTCATGATTATCTTATTGTCATATATCATCCAGAAGTTTTAGGTGTTGTTGCTCGTAAATATCTGTTTATTAGATATATTGCTCTTTCCTTGTTGCTATGACCATACATCTCGCCTCATATGTTGTCTTCTATGAGAAGTATAACTCCATAAACTTGGTCGTGATAGAAAGCAGTGTAATTTTATTGTTTTTCATTTACACTTTGTCTGCATAACTCAATTTGGTTTTATCGGCAGGGGTCAAGCAGAAAGTTGTTCAAAGATAGAAAATGTGTTCAAAGTTTTCTGGTGGCTTTGACAGTACTTGCTTTGGAAGTATAAAGGTAAGAACATTAGGCTCCATCTGTTTCTGATCACACAATACAAAATGCATTAACAACACAACTTATGGTATTGTATTTTGTAATATGAAATGGACCGAGGAAAGCTTTAAATGGAACTTCAAGGAGAAAGGAAGTCACATGTGAAGAGCGACGAGTGCCCTCAAGGAACAAAAATTTAAGAAATGTTGTAGTTGTTGGGCAGAAACTATGGCTCTAGGCATTCAAGAAATGCACAGGTAGGTATATTTAGTGCTGGAGGATGCAATGAGAAGATGTTGGAGATGTTGAGTGATTTATAGAGTCATAGTCTCATAGATGATGATCTTTTTTTTTTTTGTAAATAGATGGGAATATCCATTTAATGTGTATTTACATTTCAATTAAGTTTCCTAATTGTATTGAGGAATATATATAAATATATTTGATATTTATAATTTTGGATTAATTTGAATTTGATTTCGATAAATATTTTGGGTTATGAATCGTTACATTATAACTAGTAATAAAATCTAACAAAATGACTAAATTAATAAGTTTTAGGGTTAAATAAATGCATTATAAAATCAACATATAGATTGAAATTTCTTTACTTTGTAATTGATAAATAGAATCGATTAATCTTACTTTATATCCGATAAAGAGAGTTGAGACGGATGACTCTATTATTGTGTTTAGGGACACCAATATTGCATTCTAAATGTTTTTTATTGAGACAAATTGTTTAATCCTAATATGTATTTCTAGAGTCAAATTTGTTGATTCTAAAAGTAATTTACCGAGACAAGATAATGACAGAAATGCGTGTACAAGGTCGTGTGTAATGGCGTGTAGGTGTGGAAACGATTTTGGCAAGAGTTTGACACGGGGCATACTGACACGTGTTTGCAACATTTTGTACACGAGGAACAGTACCAGGCAAGACCTACCCCGTGTGAAAAAAAAATTCACACTCAATTACTAATAACGAGGTCACCCCGTGCCTAACCCGATTCTACCACGTATGCACATGAATTTGAGACGAACTGGCCCGTGCCAATTGACCCTGCTCTCTTGTAGTGGTAGGCCGGAATTGGCAGGACTGCAAAGAAGAAGTTAGACGAAGAAGAAGCCCCCAAATCCTTCCAAAGCGTGGGGTTGATTCAGTCTCGAACGTCACTTGCTCCTTCCGAAGTTTGGTATGCAATTTGATAAGTAAACCTATATCTTTATACCAATATAAAATGTGAGAGTTGTCCTCACCCCAAAAGGTACCTCTTGAACACTTTTTTTTTTAAATTTTATTATTATTATTATTATTATTATTATTATTATATATATATATATATATATGTTATATTTAGTTCCTATATTTTATATTATATTATATATATATATACGTGTTATATTTAGTTCCCCTATTTTTATAAAATGACGATTTAGTCTTTTTATCTTTGAGACCCATCTATTTATTACTAAAAAAACCATTTAATTACATTTTGTTATTTTTAGTTTTAGGTCGCTTAATTGGTAGGTCAGCGTAGTTATTATTAATTTCTCCATCAAATATATATCAATTAGAGTCAACCATGCATTTAATAGGTGCAAATGTCAGGTAGATGCATTTTTTCATTCACTATATCACTAATTCGAGGATGTTCCGCTTGTTAACATTTTTGTAGCAAATAAATTAGTCACTTGCTAATTCAAATAACATATCAAATATGGATCAAACGTGGTTCTTGAAGTTTGACTTTACATATAACATGTTACTGAATGTTTAATACTTATTGACTCGAACTATCGATTTAGTTATTGCGATTGTAAATTCAAACATATTAGGTATCTCCTAAATGGTAGTTGAATAAATAGTTAAGTTGAATTCAAATATAAACATTAGACATTAGTGTTTTAAAAAAATTGATGATTTAGTCCCCACAATATTTTTATAAAATGGCGATTTAGTCTTTTTTATCTTTGAGACCCATCTATTTATCTTTACTATTTATTACTATAAAAACCATTTAATTGCATTTTTTATTTTTAGTTTTTTAGGTCGCTTAATTGGTAGGTCACCGTAGTTATTATTAATTTCTCCATCAAATATATATCAATTAGAGTCAACATGCATTTAATAGGTGCAAATGTCAGGTAGATGCATTTTTCCATTCACTATATCACTGATTTGAGGATGTTCCGCTTGTTAACATTTTTGTAGCAAATAAATTAGTCACTTTCTAACTCAAATAACATATCAAATATGGATCAAACTTGGTTCTTGAAGTTTGAATTTACATATAACATGTTACTCAATGTTTAATACTTATTGACTCGAACTATCGATTTAGTTATTGCGATTGTAAATTTAAACATATTAGGTATCTCCTAAATGGTAGTTGAATAAATAGTTAAGTTGAATTCAAGTATAAACTTTAGACATTATTGTTTTAAAAAATTGATGATTTAGTCCCTACAATATTTGAGTATTACTAAAAATTTCATTAGATAAATTGCATTAACTTTTTTGTTAAGGTCGCTTAACTGACATGTTACATAATTATCATTAGCTTATTAATACAATATACCTATAAATTTGAGCCACCCATAAAGTATGATATGTACTCAACTCGTGCAAACTTCGAGTACATGCTGAGATTTTTTTTGTATCACATAGATCAGTCACTTGTCAAATCATATCAATTGTCAAAATATGGGTCAACCACGGTTCTTGAATTTTGACCTTTTACGGATAACCTGGTACTCATCGTCCAACATTTAGGTTCTTGAATCATTAATTTTGTTCTTCCGTCTGTCAATTAAATCAAATTGTGTACAACCTAATTAGTAGTTAAATAAGTAATTGACATAAAATCAAGTATAAATTTTAGATTTTAATGAATTGAAATTTCCTTTAGCATTAAATCAATTTTTGTTGGTATTATGATATAAAATTGCATGAAAAGTGTATAGTTACGTTTGTATATGTCAAACTGCTCCACCGAAGACTCTAAGTGGTTAATTGCGGGCTTACATTCTTCACTCCTCAAGTTGATAAATTAGATACAACTTTGTCGTTAATAACTCACGTCATACTCAATCCAACTCATTATTAGTTATAACAGTAAATAAGTATCGTAATTTAAAACAATAGTTAATTTTTGACTTAATTATCTTCTTCTATTTTTCCCGTTTTGAATTACTTTGTGTCGGTCTTTTCGATCACAAATTCATTTCTCGCAACCCCTAAACTTGGCCATGTATTAGTTACATATTATCATATTAGAAAACTGAAGATAAATTATGTATTTTGAAACTTAGACGATTTATGCGCGTGCAACGCACGCGCTATTAACTAGTATATATACATATGGTTCATATGCTTCATTCAGTGAAAAACATGCATTAGCTGTATACATTCACGAGGTATACTCTTTCTGCATTTGCTGCATATACTTTCATGCATATATTTTCATGGACGAAGGACGACCACTCGTCATTTTGCTCCATAGACTTTCACGCATGCATTTGCTTCTTATGCTGATATAGATCAAGTAGCCATCGATTAAAAGTGACAGCAATTAGTTCATCTTTATCCTCGATGAAAAAGAATTAAACATGGTAAAGGAAGGAATAAAGAGAAGGGGCAGCTCCAATATTGACCGTAGAAAAGAGTACGACGACCATGGTAGTCACCGGAGAATCTTTAGGAGCCCATCTCTCACCGGACAATTAATCCTCTATGCCATTGATTATTAGCCGCCGAGATATTCAAATCAAACGGGTTCGGCGAAATCGTGGTCGATCAACAAATCGATAATTCAAGGCTCGCTGACGATGTCAGGCAGGCCCTATATACCTCGAAGTTCTGCAATTATGCATAAGGAATTGAACTGTATAGTGATCTCCGACCACCCATACATTCTGATTGGCCATTGGTGCCACCATCGACCTCCATCGCTCCGCCTTTCCCTGCTCCATTTTTATTGGGGACAATTTTGCTACAGCGACAAACCCAAGACAGTGTCTTTAGCACGCTGCAATTATGTGAATATAAAGTTGGGTTAAAGGTCCTTTTGGTACCACATGTTTGCAAAAATTACACTGTTCATACCACTAGTATTTTTTCGTATCGAATTGGTACCATATGTTTCCAAACCTTACTGTTTTGGTACCTCCGTTAGGGTTCTGTCAAAAACAGCGGGTTAAAGGTCTTTTTGGTACCTCCGTTAGGGTTCTATAAAGTTTGAGAGGTCTCCACAAACCTAAGTTCGTCATGATCGAGCGGGTAAAAGCTAAAGCCTCGGCATGGATAAATGGCCACTGAGATGGATGTGATCAACAATGGAGATGATATGTAACCAAGTCAAGCCATAATCTGCTGAAGGCTTATGAATACTAGAAATAAGGAATTAGATATGGCCCAATATATAATATTATGTAAGTTCAGCCCATCAAGATGTGAGAATGCTGATATAAGGCGTGACTACTGTCTGTATTGGTATTCATTTGAACAATAAACTACTGAAGTTCCCTAAATCCATTCTAGATCTATTCCTTTTCTGTTTGTACCTATCATTGGTATCAGAGCCAAAACCACCTTCTCTGCGTCTGCTCCTTCTTCTTCATTTCTCCGCTCTTTTTTCTTTCCACCTTCTATGGCGACTGAAACTCGTTGGCAGCAGCAGGAGCGAGCTACATCTGAGCTTAAGCAAACTGTTGAGGGTCATTCATCTTCGATCGAAGAAATACGGTCATCGATGACTGAAATGAAGGCGACGATGAACGGAATCCTCAAGCACTTCGAGTTCATGCGTCAAAAAGGAGTCATGGCGAGCTCGGAAAATGTTGCATCTCCACAGGATCGGGCACTCACAACACCATCTACATCGGGACTAGCGGCTCGTTCCTTCAGGATCGGCAAACTCGAGTTTCCGAAATTCTTTGGCGAGGACGTTGTCGGGTGGATCTATCGCTGCAACCACTATTTTAAGGTGGACTCTATAGCTGATGAGATGAAACTCGATTTGGTGTCAATCCATATGGAAGGGGATGCTCTCATGTGGCATCAATCGTACATGAAGATGAAAGAACTGCAGGGTGAAACCGTATCGTGGGACGATTACTCAACGGCGATTCAATCCAGGTTTGGTTTGAGTTCCTTTGATGACCCAATCTTGGATCTGAAAAATCTGAAACAGCAGGCCTCTGTGACTGAATATTATCGTGATTTCACTGCATTATTTCATCGTGTTCAATTGCTGGATCCTATGACTGAACGCCAAGCCTTAAGTATATTTATTGCTGGGTTGAAGTTGAACTTGCAGGGCCCTGTTCGTATGGTACAACCTCGTACCATATACGATGCTTTTTCATTGGCCAAATTACAGGAGGCTACGTCACAGCTGGTCGAGCCATCGTCATTTTTGAAACCTCGATTTCCTGCAGCTCCAAAACCTGCGGCTCCTACAGCTCCACAATGGCGTAATGCGGGATCTCGTAACAGCAGAATTTTATCTAGCAAGGAGATTGAAGAAAAGCGTGCCAAGGGATTGTGCTTCGCTTGCGATGAGAAGTTTACCCCGGGGCATCGTTGTCGAAGACACCAACTCTTTATGTTGGAAATTGACGATGATGAGGTGAACATCGATACAGGGCCTTTCCTCGACGAAACACCACATGAAGTGATATTAGACGAGAACCCTCACATCTCGTTACATGCTATTGATGGATCATTTGGGAGCTCAACTCTTAAAGTAGATGGAATCGTTGGTCAGAAATCACTACGAATTTTGATCGATTCGGGGAGCACGCATAATTTCTTGGATATTCATGTGGCTAAAAGATTGGGTTGTTCTTGCTTGCAGCTTTCCAAATTTAATGTCACCGTAGCAAATGGACAAGTTATGCCATGTACATTTGCTTGTAGAGGATTTAAATGGATTCTTCAAGGACGGGAGTTCTCTGCCGATGTACTTCTCTTGCCCCTGGATAATTATGACCTCATTTTAGGGGCTCAATGGCTCTCCAAATTCGGTGACGTTGTGATGAACTTCAACGATCTTTACCTGAAGTTTTTTGACGAGCATGGCCTTTGTGTGATCAAAGGAAAACCAGATGCTGTTGTGGGGATCTCAACTCCTGCAAAGTTGGAGAAATTGCTTAACAAGGGTACCTCAGTGGCTGCAATTCACCTTTGCAGTATATCAGTTGCTGCAGCTCCGCTGGCTACATCGGTGTCTATTATTGACTCCCATGATGAAATTCTACAAAACCTCCTACTAGAGTTTGCCGATGTATTTGCAGAACCTCAAACATTACCACCTTATCGTACCTTGGACCATACCATTGAGCTGAAACCGGGTTCAGCTCCAATATCGATCCGCCCTTATCGCTATCCGAGTCCCCAAAAGTCGATTATTGAGAAGATGGTTACTGATTTACTGGAGCACCAAATTATTCAGCCAATTAAAAGTGCATTCTCAGCCCCGATTGTTCTTGTCAAGAAAAAGGACGGGTCATGGCGTTTGTGTGTGGATTATAGGAAGCTGAATGCAATGACAATTAAGAATAAGTTTCCTATACCTTTGGTTGAGGAACTCCTCGATGAGTTACATGGGGCTGCTATTTTTTCCAAGATAGATTTACGCTCGGGTCTTAGCCCTTCCAGATTTTTCGAAGCCCTTTGTCATAGAGACTGATGCTTCAGCTATGGGACTCGGTGCAGTATTGACGCAGGAGGGCCACCCAATTGCTTATATAAGTAAAACTCTCTCCGCTCGTCATCAAGGATTATCCGCTTATGAAAAAGAATTGCTTGCCATATTGTTTGCCGTCAAGAAATGGCATTACTTCTTGATTGACCGCCACTTTGTGATTCGGACTGATCAGCAGAGCCTCAAGCATCTGCTTTACCAAAAGGTTTCTACTCCACTGCAGCATACTTGGCTCGCCAAACTCTTGGGGTATGATTACGAGATTGTTTATAAAGCGGGAAATGAGAACATAGCTGCAGATGCTCTGTCACGTATTCCAGAATCTGAAATTTGCTCCATCACGGTCTCTTGTATGCCTCCCGTGTTGTTGGGGAAGATCAAGGAAAGCTGGTCCAATTCAACTGATATTCAGCATCTTCTTTCTGCTGTCAAAAACGGCACTGGCCCGGTGAGTTTTTCATGGAAAGATGAGATTTTGTGGAGGAAGGGTAAAATTGTTGTTGGACCTGATAATGAGCTACGCAAAGAATTGCTGGATTTGATGCATACCTCGGTAGTTGGTGGTCACTCTGGCCTACACGCCACCACTCAACGAATGCTCTCGGTGTTATATTGGAAGGGAGCCAAGAAAGATATTCGTCAATACATTCGAGAATGTCACGTTTGTCAATAGAACAAATCAGAAACAGTTGCTAGCCTGGGGTTATTGCAGCCATTACCAATTCCATCGGGCATATTTACTGACTTGTCGATGGACTTTATTGGGGGTCTTCCTAAGTCTCAAGGGAAGAATGTTATTATGGTGGTTGTAGACAGACTCACAAAGTACGCCCATTTTATCGGTCTCACCCACCCGTATACAGCAGCCACGGTAGCCCAAGCTTTCCTCGATAATGTTTATCGCCTTCACGGTCTACCTCAGTCGATCGTGAGCGATCGAGATCCGATATTTGTGAGTACATTCTGGAAACATCTCTTCTCTTATCAAGGTGTGGAATTGAAACTCTCATCGGGCTATCATCCACAAACTGATGGTCAGATGGAGGTAGTGAATCGTTGCTTGGAGGGTTATTACGTTGCATGACTGGAGATCGGCCGACTTCGTGGTCATCGTGGCTCCCCCTCGCTGAATGGTGGTACAATACCACACCACATTCAGCGATCAAGATGTCCCCCTTTGAAGCTCTATATGGTTATTCAGCTCCGGTTCATATTCCATATCTGCCTCGAGACTCATCAGTCCCAGCTGCTGATTTATTACTCCGAAGTCGAGAAGATAGCATCAACCTATTGAAGTTTCGTCTCAACCGGGCTCAACATCGAATGAAGCAACAAGCGGATAAACACCGATCGGAACGCCACCTTGATGTGGGGGACCTAGTTTACCTCAAACTCCATCCATACAAACGTGCATCACTTAAAGGACACCATGTTCATAAGTTGCTTCCAAAGTATTATGGTCCGTTCCGTGTCCTGAAGAAGATCGGTATGGTGGCGTATCACCTAGAGCTGCCTTCAAATGCCAAAATTCATCCTGTTTTTCACGTCTCCTTGCTTAAAAAGGTGTGGGGCAAACACTTCACTCCGGTACCACTGCCAGAAGATCCGGAACTTACAAGTACAGCTGTTCCCTTAGCAGTGCTGGATAAGAAGACGGTTCGTCGTCGCAACAAGGCTGTCGTTCAAGTGCTTATTCATTGAGCGAATTCTTCTCCTGCTGATGCAACCTGGGAGTATCTTGATGAATTCAGGACCAGATTTCCAGATTTTAACCTTGTGGGCAAGGTTTTTGGAGAGGGGAGTAATGATATGTAACCAAGTCAAGCCATAATCTGCTGAAGGCTTATGAATACTAGAAATAAGGAATTAGATATGGCCCAATATATAATATTATGTAAGTTCAGCCCATCAAGATGTGAGAATGCTGATATAAGGCGTGACTACTGTCTGTATTGGTATTCATTTGAACAATAAACTACTGAAGTTCCCTAAATCCATTCTAGATCTATTCCTTTTCTGTTTGTACCTATCAGGAGAAGGTTTCACCATTGTTATGGGTGTAAAATGTCACGAATATAAATGAAGATACAGAAACTGTAGTTGCTATGAGTTTTACCATGGATAGAGATTCTCCTCTACAATCGGGTAGAAATGATGAAGCCTCGGTTGGATTATTCATACCGAATCGGTGGTAGATGGTAACGTTCCCAATTTGGGCAGAATTTATTTTGAACGTTAAAATTCATTTAAGTAATATTTATTGTCATAAAAGGCTAACATTATTGACAAACAGCTAAGTGATTAGCAAGCTAGTTTGTGTATGTGCGAGGTGTGTGCAGCCAGGAGTTCCGAGTTCTCAAAACTTCGACTGCCCGACCGTTCCGCCATTGAAAGAAAGGACCCCACCGCCGTGGACTTTCCTTCACAAGCGTGAAAATGACTTCAAAGGGGTAAAAAATTCACATAGGGCCTTCGTCCGTTATTTGGGCCAAACACAAAGTTGGGCCTTCTCTCCTCAAATGGGCCTAATATTCTAAGGGGGACCAAGGTACAAGAGCTGATAATGCCTAAAGCTTCATAAGCCCAGCACAAGGTGACCAAGAGAGCCTTCGCCCCAGGCTCTCTAAACCGGCTGTCCCAGATCACTGAACTGCTACTTCTAAGTGAATCAACCGGTCCACATCGGTCAAACCGATTGGCCCAGTCAAGCCGGTCAAATCTGGCAAAATTGGTTCATCGCGACCATTGAGTCGAATTCGTCTAACACGGATAAGTCTCTATTACAGTACATTTAATTGTTATAAGCATTCATGTTTGATAAAATGACATTATAATGGTGATTTATCTTGATTCCTTGTGTGAAAGGAAACCCTAGTAAACGAATGCAATTAAACCACTAACTACGTGGCGTTGACTTTGTTTAGCTCACAACCATCATCGTTCATCTGGGGCGTTGACTTCACTAAGGCATGAAGCCTCAACACCAAAGCACGCCTTCGAGAAGCTTACTAGCTAAGCTAGCAAGATAAGTTTCCTATTCATTTACATAAGTTAGCTATCGATTTGATGATGCTGTTAAGATAAGCACTTATAGAAACTATTTACACTTTTGAGTGAAATATACCTCCATGCATTTATTGCTTCATACACGTAGTTATTCATATATATATATATAAACATGAATGTGCATAGTCCACTGAGATAACCTATCAGTTAAAACCCAGGCATTATCACGAGGACCAAGTGTTGGTCTAGTCAACGCCTATTAGACATCACGTCACTTGGCAATTGATGTTGACCAACCCGCTTTACTAATAACTTATAAGTGTGGGGGACATAAAGGGTCGCATGCATGTTTCATCAACGGTTGCATAAAACATTACTTGTTAATTCATATGAAAATAGTCACGAGGGATACATGACACTTTATCAGTGTCCGATCGCCACATCATAATGCTACATGTATAGCTATTTCATACACTAGTATCGTAACAGGGACATCTGTATATGCATACATGTACGAATGATTATATCATCATTTTATCTAATATGTTACATCCACATCATGTGTTATCTTAAGACTTGTTTTATAAACCAATAAGAGGCGACACCTCTCCTTGGCCTTGGGGCATGATATATATAGATGTGTGTTGCTATTATATTATGAAATCATATTTATTTCCATGTGCATTTCGTAATCTAACACATGGGTAATGAGATATACATTTAAAAGACAAGAAGTAATACGTATTACACAGATTATTTTGTCATTAATACACATTATTTAGATATACGTGTGTTCGCATGCATACATTCCCGCAAGTCATGAAGCCATTTCTGCTCTTGCTCTATTATCCATTGATGAAGCTTACCGCTATTTGACATCAGTGGAAACTTATGGAGATGGAAGTGAAACAACCTCTAATCTATCTACGACCGCTCAATACCGCATCATGTCGGTCAATACTGACCAAACCAGTCAACATCAATCGAACTGGTCAAACTACAGAACCGGTTAAACACCGATAAAACTGGTCAACATCAATTAAACTGTTCAACAGCAGTCAAACCGGTCAACAATAGTCAACCGCAGTCAAACCGGTCAACAGATGTCGCTAAACGCCGAAATCAGGGAAGCATCTATACCCTACATTATTATTTGTCTATGGCATGCTTTGAAAAATTCAAATGAGTATGAATTTATATAAATGAACTGATTGTCGAATCTGACATCCTATGGAGAGGATAAGAAAACAAAGGAGCAAGCCTCCAAAGTGTATATCTAAGTATACAACGTCCAGATCAAGAGGACATGAGCGTCCAACACATGCACGCTCCTACATCTCTCATTACCCAAATATACCCACAACGTGGGGAAATAAAACCCACAATGAGGGGAGGATATATGCTTCAACGCACGCCCCTAAACTAAAGACATGGGGGCAAATCTGAACAACCGCTCCATAGCAGGAAAGTCATTCCCCAAACTTTTACATTATGCATCTTTTTAAGAGCAACTATATTATGCTTATAATCTCTATTTTTAGAAGAATTAGGCTTGTCCGAAAAGTACTTTCCGCCCAAGCCTAGGGGGCATAGGAGTACTGGGCAACACTATATCTACTTCAGTACTTTACTACACAAATACTAACGCCCTAGCAGCTACATATAGACCTAGTTGCCAAACACTTACACTTAGACTCATTGGGAATCTCCAAATTCCAAGTCAAAACTTAAAACGTGGTGGCTAACACCCGACATACACTAGAACGTCGCGTCGCTACGCCCCTCTTATAACTCAAAATCGGATTTATATCTTATTATAACTCAAACACGGATCTATATCTGATTACAATGATACGCATAAGTATTCCCCCCATATTACATCTCACAAACGTGATCCTTCGATCAAGTGCGTAGTTTACTTACAACATGCGGCCATGATCCTTAGATCTATCGCACGAACGTATAAAACGACAGAAGACCTACCAGAAGTGGCAACAAAAAGACCTGAACCATTTAGGGAACCATTACCCCTTATAAAAACTACAAGTAGTTTTTGGGCACCGTCAATGTGCTATGCCCAAAACTCAAAATCTATCAAGCGCGCAGGTATATCACTCCTGCCGCTACTGCAACTACAACAACTCTCAGGCGTGCAGGTATATCACTCCTGCCGCCCTGACTATTCCTATTACGACATCAGTTGCGCATGTATATCACTCATGCCGCCCTGACTATTTCTATTACG
The DNA here is from genome assembly GCA_036873135.1 of Clarkia xantiana subsp. parviflora. Taxonomy (NCBI): domain Eukaryota; kingdom Viridiplantae; phylum Streptophyta; class Magnoliopsida; order Myrtales; family Onagraceae; genus Clarkia; species Clarkia xantiana. The sequence goes on from JAPTYO010000004.1 coordinate 38,474,572, forward strand.
ACATTAGGCGCGTAGGTATATCACTCATGCCACTTTTGATTATTCATATTATGACGTCAGGCTCGTAGGTATATCACTTCTACCACCATGATCCGGTGATCAGTCTTATCGCCATATTATTGCCATATTATATTACGATTCATCGATCAGGTGCGTAGGTATATCACTCCTACCGCCATGATCCAGTGATCAGATTATTTCCATATTACATTATGATTCCCCAATCAGGTGTGAAAGTATATTACTCCTACAACAGTGGTCATTCGATCAGGCGCGAAGCCATATTATATTTGCTGCCACAAATTTCAAGGTGACTATCATGTCCACACATCAAAAAGTGGTTATCATGTCCACGAACTTCAAGGTGGCTATCATGTCCACACATCATAAAGTGGCTATCAAGTCCACGAACTTCAAGGTGGCTATCATGTCCACAAATCGCAAAGAGAGTAATATTTTACATGAACGGGTTGGTGGACAAACCACCCTTCATAGGTGTCCGTCCAAAGATGCGGTCATCCCTAAACTACTCCAAGAGAGTAATATTTCACATGAACGGGTTGGTGGACAAACCACCTTTCATATGTGTTCATCCAAAGAGGTGGTCACCCCCAAACTACTCCAAGAGGGTAATAAAGGGTTGGTAGACAAACCACCCTCCATAGTCGATCGTACAAAGAGACGATCGTCCATAAACACTCCAAGTGAGTAAAATAAAGGGTCGGTAGACAAACCACCCTCCATAGTCGATCGTACAAAGAGACGATCGTCCATAAACACTCCGAGTGAGTAAAACAAAGGGTCGGTAGACAAACCACCCTCCATAGTCGATCGTACAAAGAGACGATCGTCCATAAACACTCCAAGTGAGTAAAATAAAGGGTTGGTACACAAACCACCCTCCATAGTCGATCGTACAAAGAGACGATCGTCCATAAACACTCCGAGTGAGTAAAATAAAGGGTCGGTAGACAAACCACCCTCCATAGTCGATCGTACAAAGAGACGATCGTCCATAAAAGCTCCAAGTGAGTAATATAAGTGTCGGTAGATAAACCGCCATCCATAGTTGATCGTACAAAGAGACGATCGTCCATAAAAGCTCCAAGAGAGTAATATAAGGGTCGGTAGACAAACCGCCCTCCATAGTCGATCGTACAAAGAGACGATCATGCTCCAAGAGAGTAATATATTGTAATATGAATTATTGTGTAATGGATGCAGGTTCATTTAACTCAGAGCCTAATGCAGGCAAAGCCTCCATCAGCCTCAGGGGCAAATGATGGATATTGATATAAACATATTTATTTGATACCATAATAGGTATTAACTATAAATAGTCTGATGCCATAACGGTCAATCAGCTATTAATATTCAACTACCATAACCGTAATTGCCTAAATATTATGTTACCATAACGGTCATTGTCAATAAATGGCTATATACCATAATAGTTATTATGTTATTTTATATAAAGAAATCTCTGATTAACATTTGATATATGAAAAATATATACATAATAGTGATCTCTCTCTTTACATAAACGGTTACTAATTTGACCGTCGGAGAGGGATCGCCAGGGTTCGCCCTGGCATTGTCCCTTTTTGTAGGTACGTTCCCGGGATTCGAAGACTAAGGAGCTCAGAGACACTGCGGAAACCAACCCGGTATTTCCAGGATCCAACACTATGCACACATGATTTGGTGCACACATGACATAACGCGCACATGACTTAAACACGCGTTATATCATTTTAAGTGCATGATTCATATCTTTTATTATTATCACAAGATTACTGGCATGATTTAATTATCAATCGTCTATTCGCATCTTTCACAATCATGCTGACATCACGTTCATGTTGACATCATATGTCATGTTTGCATGTTTCCATGAGGATTATCACATAAGTTCATAAACATGTGCGCAGTGTTTATTGTTCACTGTTATATGTATATTGCTAGTTGCGCTAATCATGTCGGCAGTTAACATACCTCCCGACAAAAGTCAAAGTGGAGCGAAATCGAAGCCGTCGCGCTCAATGATCAAACGAACCACCCTTGAGGTCAGCTCCGAACCTAAATTGGGCTTACATCCTAGCTTAAAATAGAGTCAAGTATGGTCTAAACCGTTACTTGACTCGGGGGTAAGTGTTGGATATCTGCCCAATTCGGGTTCGTATTTACGTTCAGGACTTCACAAACACGTCGAAAACCACAAAAGGATCCGAAAAACAAACACCCGATGAAAAAAATGGTCCGGACGCACGTATGCGTCCGGACCGGAACCTCCGGATTGCACTAAGGGAAACCGGAGGTCTGGATGCCTTAGGGCAAACCGGACCTCCGGATTGCCATAAGGCAATCCGGACCGGTCCAGATTGCCCTGGGCGGTCCGGACCACGCCAGATGTCGAATCTGACTTGGTCTGGACCGTTAACGGGTACCGCGCGCATCCTTTTTTATCGTCCGAACACTGAGTAAAAGAGTTCTCCTAGGCCAAACTTAAACAAACCAGACGACGGTTCTTACTTTCCTTTAAACCGGCGTCGAACCGCACAAAAACCGGGTTCGGTTCTAAGGTTTCCTATAAAATTCCACCTCATATGTTGGTAGATAGGTCTTATCCATTCCACCTCATATTTATTATATATAGTGACTGAGGCCCTTTTCAAATTCCTCAGCAACACCCATGTTGGATTTACCTTGTCCTCAAGTAACTTCAGTTTCAAAATAAATCTGTGGTTGAAAATGACATCACTTCACCAATTCTAACTTACTTTTGATAAATTTAAACGGAGTAGTTAATTAACTATGGCAACTTGCATTGCAAGTGCAAATCTATAGATTAATAATATTAACTATGGTTTCTATATTTTTTTTATTTGGTCTTCTGTGTTCTTTCATCTTAATTTAGGTAGTGAAGCTCTAGTATTTTCAAACGGATGAGTATTCAAATTTATACTATGACCTCTATTCTATTATGATTTTGATCATGTTTTTGTTGTATTATTTTCATCTTTTTTTCCTGCAACAATCATCTCACTTATCTTCATTATGTGAGTTTACAATAGTTTTGAGGGTTAAGAAAGCTATAAACTGTCTGAAGTTTGCCCATGTGAGATTTTTGTGTCTGAAGTTTAAAATGTTGATATTGAATGTCTGAAGTTCCACTTTTGTTGAAATTTGGTTTTCCATCCAAATTTGCTGTTAAATTTGATGGAATGATGTGAAATGTCGAAATTGCCCCTCATACTATTATGTCCGGCCGGTCATCCTACTCCGGCCGGCCACCACCAACTAGGGGCTGATGGATATACGCCCAATTTGAACCCGTTGACTTCCAAACCGTTGTATTTTTATCGTCCCATTACCGATTGTAAATCGAAACTTCAACCCGAACAATTCGCGAGAACATCAACGGCTCGAACGGGGCCGAAGCGCCCGTCCGGCCAAGGTAAACTCACCTAGGTGAGGTTGGGTGGCCACACCCGACCTCCCCTAGGAGAGATCGGGTCAGCCAACCCGATCTCTCCTAGGGGAGATCGGGTGGACCAACCCGATCTCTCCTAGGAGAGATCGGGTCGGCCAACCCGATCTCTCCTAGGAGGGATGGGGTTGGCCAACCCCATCCCCCCTAGGAGGGGTTGGGTGCCCTCACCCAACCCCTACCCTTGGGGGTCGGATTTCTCCCCCCCCAAGGGCCCCTGCGCCATTTTCGGACACCCACACCCGGTTCACGTCGCCTACCTTCTCCGTATCCTAAGGTCTTAATTGTGCGTTGAAGGTTAATTAATTGTGTTTAAAGGTTAACGATGTCATTAAGCCACCTTAATGACACCGTTGCCTATAAATACCCCACCTCCACAACTCATTTGATCATCTTGGCAATTTGGATTATTTTGCTCTGACATCTCTCTAGTTTATCTCTCTAAGAAGAATACTGACTTAGGCATCGGAGAGGGTTCACCAGGCACCACCCCCCCCCCCCCCCTCCGTGTCTGGTACTGGCCCTTCTGCAGGGTAGAAGGAGAGAAGAAGCAGAGGAAGGAAGGAAGGAAGGAAGGAAAGACATAGGCTAAGACAGGGCAACTCAGGAATACCGGATCACGCACATCCCCAGTAAGGAGTGAGATCAAAGTCGACCACCCGTTGACCTAGATCTCATAACCTAACACTTGGCGCCGTCAGTGGGCTTCGAACAGAAAGCCTGGCTATTACACGAGCTATGACGAACAGTAGGGTGTCCAGGCACCAACGCCCACCCGGGGGCAATGGGCGGAGAAGAGAACCCATACCCCCAGGGAGGCAGCCTAACCCTGGGAAGCAACCAATGCATCCAGAGCCCCAAGAAATACCACAGCCTCCTCAACAACAGAACAACCAGGAGGGAGGACCTTCACGCCCAGCTGGGGCTGAGTCTTCCACAGCCTCCACCCCCCCGGGCAAGAAGGCCACAGAGAGAAAGAGAACAACAGGGAGTGCCTTCCCACAACACGGCACCCCCTGAGGGATATTATTATGAGGAGCAACCCCAAAGGTACCCGTATGGGATGCCGGCACAAAGAGATGATAACCGCGCCCACACAGCATATGCAAGGCCGGCATACACCCAAGGGACTTACACTGAAGCTCATGAAGAGGATCAGATCCCAACAGAAGAGCACTACTCGCACCCTCGAGCAGGGCAGCGAGAGGAGCAAAGAAGATATTACCAGGAGCCACCCCCAGAGGGAAGGCAACAATTCGTGCCTCCTAGGCAACAGCAGAGCAACAGGGCTTACACCCCGCTTGGGGAGGAAAGACAAGCAAGACCTCCAAGGAGGCAAGACTTCTATAAAGCACCCCAGCAGGCGTACCAAGGGTACACCTACAGTCCATACCAGCATGGACAAGGGAACCCAGTAAGCCCAGTCTACAACTACAGTGGGTATCAGAGGGATTATACTCCGGCGCAGGTGATGATCACCCCGGAGGAGATAGAAGCCATGATAACCCGGAAATTGAATGAGTCAAAGAAACCCAGCCTGCATTGTCTAAGTGACAAGACGAACCACCCTTTCACAAGGGAACTGGAGATGAATAGGGTGCCAGACTCCCTGCACACAGTGCAAATTGCAAAGTACAATGGGAAGGGAGACCCCCTAGAGCATATCCAACAGCATGAGGCCTCCCTATTTGGGAGGACCACCGATGAAAGGTACAAGGCACTCTTGTTCCCAAACACCCTAACAGGGGTGGCCTCACATTGGTTCTTCAGCCTGCCCTCTGAGAGCATCCACTCATGGGAGCAGCTAAAAGCTAAGTTTCTGCAGAGATACCTAGGGGAGAGGAAACTCCTCAAGGGAACAGGCTCCATTGATGACGTGAAACAAGAATACGATGAATCCCTGGCCAGCTACTATACTAGGTTCAACCAGAATATTGCAGACATCCAGGGAGACATCACCGAAGGGGAGATAATACGAGCCTTCATCAGAAACTTAGGTCGTTTTGGGTCAACATTGGCTGAAAAGATGGCCAAAAAGCCAGCAAACACCTTGGAGGAGCTTGCAGGAAGAGTTAAAACGCATATTGACCTTGAAAGGCACAGGGCAAGCAAGAAGGCAAAAATCCAGGCAGCTAAGGAGGATAATCAAAAGCCAAACAAAGGCAAGCCACCCCAGGCACCGCAGCATGCAAGGCAGCAGGAATGGCGTCCGCCACAGCAAAGAAACCAAATGGGTGAACCTTTAAAGGCTAGAGAAATAAACGTCATTAAGTTCATCCCATTGAACGCCACTCCAGCCACCGTACTTAGAGAGATGCGGAACCAAAAGCTTTGGTCACCCCCTGCAAGGTGGAGAGCCCCAATGGTGGGAAATCACAAGGATAGATGGTGTGACAACCATGAGGCTTATGGTCACGACACAAATGAATGCTTTAGCCTAAAGCTAAGCATAAACAACATCGTCCAGAGGGGAGAACTGAAGCAATTCATAGACCATGGGGGCAACAGTATGCAACTAGGGCCATCACAGAAAGACAAGGACAAAGGAAAGATAGACTACAACCCTCCACCCAACAAAAAAGGAGTCATAAATATGATACATGGAGGAGTAGCATCGGGTGGCCCAACTGCTAATGCAAGAGAGGTCTATGCATCCAAGCTAAGCTCAGTGCCAAGGTGGAGAAAACGGCCAAGAGAAGGGGAAGAAGTGAAGATCGAGTTCTCGGAGAAGGACAAGAGCCACATCGTCTTTCCACATGACGATGCTCTAGTTATTACTTTAGATATTGACAATTTTGATGTAAAGAGAATTTTGGTGGATGGGGGCAGCTCAGCTGACCTCCTAAGCTTGAGAGTGTTAGAGGAGATAGGGAAAACCAAAGCAGACATCAAACCGGTCAACTTCCCTCTAGTTGGCTTCTCAGGGGCAACAAGTTACCCCCTGGGGATGATAACCCTGCCAGTGACCATGGGCCAAGGATGGACCCAGCTGAAGGTAAAGGTCAATTTCTTGGTGGTTGAAAGCCTGGGAGCCTACAATGGGATCCTAGGAAGGACAACCATAAACCCATATGAAATAGTGCCATCCACTGTTCACCAGAAGCTGAAGTACATCACGGAGAACGGGGTTGGAGAGGTCCTGGGTGATCAACGCACCGCAAGGCAGTGCTACGTCAACTCAATGAGACGTGGATCACACGGGACAGACACAGTGGCTGTAGTCATGGTAGGGGCCAACCAGGACAGAAGAAGGAGGGGAAGAAGACAAAGGCAAGGAAGGAGGAGGAGTGGAGTGACACTTCGTTTGAGCAGGCAGTTTTTTCAAACAGTGCCTACAAGGAGACACAGGAGCAAGGCTGTGAAGGTGACATCCATACCTTGGCAGCCAGACACCATAATAGGGAACAGAACAAGGAACTCCATCCTAAGAGGCTTCCGTTACATAGATGATATCAAGCAAATGCCGCGGGAGTCTATATCAAGCTATTTCCAGAGATTCTTCAAGTATGGTGTCAACATGGACATCACAAGGGGAGAAGCAGTCAGAGCATTCATTAGAAACATGCATGCAAACTCATTCAGGGCATATGGAGGGCTCTATGAAATGGTCATGACGAGCACAATGAGAGAGCTCAAAGATAAGCTGGACAGGGCATTTGCACAGGAAGCGGAGCAGTTGGATGAAGTTCCGGAAAAAGGAAGAGACACTGACATATTGGGAGGATGTGTCAATTTCACATTCACACCCCTCACAATCAGCATAGAAGAAATTTTCCACAAACACCTGAAGAAAGAGCTACCAACATGCAGGGAGGAAGGCAAGGCCTTCCTAGGAAGAGATGCACAGGGTTGGTGTGAGTACCATGGGACCTGGGGGCATCAAACCAACAACTGCATGGTGTTGAAGGTGGAAGTGGAAGAAATAATTTACAATGGAGGCTTCAAGGAATACGTGGCAACAGACACAGTGACCACCCCATATCCTTAGTTTCATATTTAGCATTTTGCATGTTTCAGCTTTACAAGCTTTTCAAAAAACAACTTTGGAGAAGGAGAACTCACGAAGTTACTCCAACTCTACAACTATCTTTGATTCCTACAAAGGATGTCTTGGTGCACCAAGGCATCCCAAGTGTACAAAAACATGAATGCTCCTAAGGGAGTAGAAGTTACTCAAAAATATTTTCCAGTGAATGTAGTGGTATAATCACAAAGTTATCCTTACACAGATATGACTTCAAGTCAATGACAGGTTCGACGCCCCCAAGAGCGTATCTTGAGAGTAGTTATTACACTACGTCATTCGACGCCCCCAAGAGCGTATCTTGAGAGTAGTGTTCATACTACGACATTCGACGCCCCCAAGAGCGTATCTTGAGAGTAGTGTTCATACTACGACCTTCGACGCCCCCAAGAGCGTATCTTGAGAGTAGTTATTACACTACGAATTCGACGCACCAAGAGCGTATCTTGAGAGTGGTTTCCAAAAACTACGAACTTCGACGCCCCCAGGAGCGTATCTTGAGAGTAGTGTTCATACTACGACCTTCGACGCCCCCAAGAGCGTATCTTGAGAGTAGTTATTACACTACGAATTCGACGCACCAAGAGCGTATCTTGAGAGTGGTTTCCAAAAACTACGAATTCGACGCCCCCAGGAGCGTATCTTGAGGTAGATTTGCAACCTACTAGATTCGACGCCCCCAAGAGCGTATCTTGAGGTAGAAAAAACACTACCAGTTCGACGCCCCCAAGAGCGTATCTTGAGGTAGATTTCAAACTACCAGTTCGACGCCCACCAGGAGCGTATCTTTGGTCTAACCTGAGCCCTCCGGGAGCCTATCCTGTGAAACGTTAAGTGCCGTCCGAGAGCCTGTCTCGTGAACAGATTTCGACGCCCACCAAGAGCGTATCTTTGGTCTAACAGTACAACGTATACCGTGTAAGGGGTATCAGAAGAGATCATCACACCATGCTCAGAAGGATACCATGAGAAAGAAATTTCTAAGTAAAGTAATGTGAAGAACAAGTAATGTTTTTTCTTTATGAAATGGCAGGTATCACATGAAGGAAAACACGAAAGAAAGACAAGTAAAGGAAACACACCAAGAGAAGAGCCCATAACCAAAGGGATATATACAAAAGCATGAGAAGCACTAGTGTAAAGGCAAACGAACCACGTAGTCAACAACACAACGCGGCAAAGGAAAGTAACAACAAACACCATCACAATCTCAAAAGACACTCAACCCATTAAAGGGGAGAAGGAGTGTAGTTATATACAAGGATAGCATGAGATAAACACATCAGTCAGAACCTTCGGGGGAGTCACCCTCACCCCCCGAAGCTGAGCCACCGGCAGAGATGGATGATGAGGATGAATCTGAGGTACCAATCTCCACTGGTGTAGCATCCACCTGGGCAGGGGCAGGCTCGTCTGCAACAGCAGCCTGACCCCTCAGAACAGCCATGTAACCACTGGCATATGGCCCGAAGTCACCAAGGTCACCAACTGGGAACTGAGGATCAATACGGAAAATGTGATCAACCAGATACTCACCGAACTGGTTCATCTCCTGAGTGAGACGCGCGCTATAATCGGCAGTGAAGGCAGAGGAGGCCTTGTACTCAGAAACCGCAACAGTCCTCTCCTCCGCACGACACTTAGCCTCCAACTTCCGTAACTCCTCAGAATGGAGCGACGCTGCAACCTCAGCTTCCCGACGCAAACTGCCCACAGTGGTCTCAAGCAAGGACACCTGGTCCCGGAGCTCCTGCATCCTCAAATCAGATAATCGCGCCTTCTCAGCAGCAGTGGCGACCTCCGCCTTGAGAGAGACCTGGCTGTCCTCAAGGGTCTTCCTCTCGTCAGATAACTCGAGCACGAGCGAGGACATGTTCACCATGTCAGACATACCCTAACAATTCAAACAAGGGATGAGTAACCGAAAGATAGCCATTATAAAAGTAATAAGAGGAAAGCAAGGAACAACTCACAGGTGCATAACGAGAAAGTACCCCCTGAACAAAGCGCCGAGTCTCCCCAGGAGACTTGGGCGGAGCAACACGATCGCCAGGGGGGATGGCGCCGCGGAGTACGCGGACACCAACCTCAGGAGTCCGCAAAGAGGAGGTGCTATCGAAGTGGAACTCCTTCAGACCAGCGAAAGGAGTCCACTCAGACCCAATAACATCTTCATCAATAAGACGGGCGAAATCCTTCCGACTTAAAGTCGGAGGCCCACCTACACAAGCAAAGCAAGTCAAAGAAGAATATAAACATAGAAGGATCAGCAACAAGGTAAAGATCATACCTGAGGACCGTGCCCTCGGCTGGGGGGCAGGGGAACCACCACCAGCAGGTCGCTTCCCTTTGTCAGCCAGGGAAGGCACCTCTTCGACCACCATCTCCTTATCACGAGATAGGGTCGGAGGACGAGCACTAGGCGAAGCAGGATCCACGGCCTTCTTTCTCTTAGCAGCCGAGGCCCCGGCCTCAGAATCAGATCTCCACGACCTTCCCTATAGGAGGCTCCGTCACCGTCTCGCGGGTATTCCCCAAGGAGGGGAGAAAAGGATACAGAGGCTCATCTAGGGGACAGATATCTCCTAGGGTAACATGTTCATTGTAATCGGACCTAGTGAGATGGTTCTCCGACAAGGTAGCAAGACCTAAGGCAAAGGTAGCAGGAAATCCCAAAGTACGAATCAAATTTCGACCAACACCCCAACGAAGGCCACGATACTAAGCTAGCAATAGGAAAGGAAGTAAGGCGACCGAAAAAGAAGAGAAAAGGAACTCACTCATCCTTCGAAGGATACGACGCCTCTGAAGAGTCTGTGTGCGCGGACACCACCAGGAGTATAGTACCTGCCACGACACGACGAATATCAAGACAAGAAAAATTTCCGAAGAACCGGAAATACTCCGACGCCCGACCAATGACAACAATCAAAGATCCAAAGACACCCAACAAAGATAGTCAACATGAGCCAAGGACACCACGACAACCAAGTTGAATAATTTATCCGAGCCTAAGGTCGAGTTTTGGACAAAATTACCGTTATACCCTCCAACAAAGACTAACACACCAACGGCGGTACAATACCAAATTCAAGACCGAGATAGCCCAATCGGACAAAAAACCATATCCGGACGACCGGCAAACATTTTTCCCCAAAATCCACAACTACCAACGGCTATCTACGGCAATCCCACATTCAATCAAGCATCGGCAATCAAATATCAACAATTCAAAAATCAACGTTTTACACAATAAGGGAAAAGAAAAGAGCGGACCTTCGGAAAACCCGACCCGATATGGTAAACGGGTCCGGATTTCGAATTTGAAGACCCCCGGAAATCAGTCCCTCGCCGGAATTTAGGCCTTGCCGTCGCCGGAGGTGATCTCGCCCGCCCCACCGTCGCCGGAGAGCCCTGCACGTCGCACCGGAGTCGTCCCCCTTCGCTGTCGACTGCCCTCGATGGACCAGCAGCCGTCCCCGCCGGCAGCGACCTCACCGTCACCTGGCCGTCCCTCTGCGCCGCTGATGATTGGGCTGCCGTCCCAGCCAGCTGCCGCCTCCGTCCGACGCCGGCGTTCCCTCTCCTTGGCCGGTCGGAATTTCTGGTCCACCACTAGAATTCTGGCCGGTCCTCCTCCTTGGGGGTGCTCTCCAATCTTTCTTGCTCTCCAAGGGTGAGTGAAGAGGGAAGATGGTGGCTATGGTGACTCTTGGAGGTATTTTTCTAACTCTCCTTTTCTATGTTAAAAGGATGATAGGGTTTTTTAGAGGGTTTTAATCACCACCATCCATCTATCCTTAAATAAAATCTAAGGGCCAAGGAAAAACCATCATTTTTATCCCTTTCAACTATAGCTAAATATATCTCCATACTTAGAAAAATTATCAAGATAGTTTTATTTTTGAGCATTCCACACTTAGGAAAATTTTTAGCCAAAACTAAATTTTTCCTCACTTAGATAGAATCCCGGCACGAATTTTAAGCCTAAGTCATTTAGTTGCATTCGTATCACACCCCTGTGCAAGTGTGTATTTTTTGAGTGTGCATCTGTAGCAAGGATAAGTTTATTACTCCTATCTCAGACGGGCGCGTGCCTAGGCACACGTCCGTGCTGCTCTGACATTTACAATTCCTCTATCTCATAAGGCAGGGGGCAGAGTCAGAGGCACGCATCTATGGGTAAACGAACATTCAGACAAGAAGGTAAAATCCCGGTTTCAAATTGCGCGTGTCATACCATCCTGAAATAGAGTCAATCAAGGGTTAAGCCATTGGTTGACTCGGGGGCATGTGATGGATATACGCCCAATTTGAACCCGTTGACTTCCAAACCGTTGTATTTTTATCGTCCCATTACCGATTGTAAATCAAAACTTCAACCCGAACAATTCGCGAGAACATCAACGGCTCGAACGGGGCCGAAGCGCCCGTCCGGCCAAGGTAAACTCACCTAGGTGAGGTTGGGTGGCCACACCCGACCTCCCCTAGGAGAGATCGGGTGGACCAACCCGATCTCTCCTAGGGGAGATCGGGTGGACCAACCCGATCTCTCCTAGGAGAGATCGGGTCGGCCAACCCGATCTCTCCTAGGAGGGATGGGGTTGGCCAACCCCATCCCCCCTAGGAGGGGTTGGGTGCCCTCACCCAACCCCTACCCTTGGGGGTCGGATTTCTCCCCCCCCAAGGGCCCCTGCGCCATTTTCGGACACCCACACCCGGTTCACGTCGCCTACCTTCTCCGTATCCTAAGGTCTTAATTGTGCGCTTGAAGGTTAATTAATTGTGTTTAAAGGTTAACGATGTCATTAAGCCACCTTAATGACACCGTTGCCTATAAATACCCCACCTCCACAACTCATTTGATCATCTTGGAAATTTGGATTATTTTGCTCTGACATCTCTCTAGTTTATCTCTCTAAGAAGAATACTGACTTAGGCATCGGAGAGGGTTCACCAGGCACCACCCCCCCCCCCCCCCCCCCCCCTCCGTGTCTGGTACTGCCCCTTCTGCAGGGTAGAAGGAGAGAAGAAGCAGAGGAAGGAAGGAAGGAAGGAAAGACATATGCTAAGACAGGGCAACTCAGGAATACCGGATCACGCACATCCCCAGTAAGGAGTGAGATCAAAGCCGACCACCCGTTGACCTAGATCTCATAACCTAACAGGGGCAATTTTGGAATTTATTTTTTTATTAGGTCATGTGCTTGTTACATGACCAAATTCTGTTAATTTTAACTGTAAATTTAGACGGAGAAATCGAATTTCAACAAATGTGAAACTTCAGACATTCAATATCAATATTTTAAACTTCAGACACCAAAATCTCACATAGGGCAAACTACAGTTTATAAGTTTTTAACCCTAGTTTTGACTCCAATTTTATCTGATGTATGAATGAACTCTCCAGTATGAATATGATTTTATACTTATTCAATATATTCAATAATATTATTTTCGATAACGTTTACGTATAAATTGTTGTATTATTTTCATCCGTTTTGCTGCTACAAACAACTTCACTAGTGTTGATTTTGTGGATTTGTAATAGTGGTTAAATTTAATTTGAACAAAGTTCTTGAAATCGATTTCGTATGTAAAACACAGTTGATTGAAATAGGAAAAGGGACCAAGGTGAAATACTAACTCATGGATAACACCCGATTGGACCTCTAAGGCCCAAACACGGTTGCCCCGCCGACCTCAAGGTAAATCCGTTTATTTCTAAAGGGTGCGCACCATGTTCTGATTGCCGCAAAACAATCGGACTTGTTCGGTTGCGCCGGCCTCGTCCGGAGCAACCGGATAACTCCGGTAGCAGGGCAACCGGACCTTGTCCGCTTGCAAAGCAGCCGAACATGTCCTTGCCGGGACCGACACACCCCGTGTCGGTCCCCCTACCCCCGGACACCGTCGTCCGGGGCACTCGCGTATACTCGACCTCTCTCAATCTCTGTGCGGGCTCCACTTAAAAATGTGGGCCCCTCCGGTGCCCAAATCCAAAACTCTATAAATAGGGGCCTAGGTCCTTCATTTCAAACTTAATCTCGGATTGAGACCGAAGCTCTGACTTCTCTCTCTAGAATATTTGATCTGACTTAGGCATCGGAGATGGTACGCCAGAGACACCCCCCCCCCCCCCCCTCCCCCCTCTCCTATCTGGCACTGCCCCTTTGTGCTGGAAAGGCGAAGAACGAGATTGAAGTGACACTCCTAGGAAGAAGGAAGGAACACGACTCGATATCTAGGCCGTCAATATCGAACCCCGAGCAAGGTCGTTCCATCATTGGCACTGTCTGTTGTGATTCGAACTAAAAGTCAGAAATAAATTAGCGAAATGCCTGTCATAAACTTAATCCATGGGGGATTCGGGTCAGGAGGAGAATCGTCTGAGGGACGCAACGATTACACCCTCCATGTGAAAGAGAATGCATTAGAATACATGGACACACCTGACTGGCTAGAGGGTATCATTCAGTTCACCATCAAGGATATGAAGTATGTAACACAACCGCACACAAATGCTTTAGTCATCACCATAATAATGAGCAACGCAAAAGTGAAAAAGGATATTAGTGGATGGGGGAAGCTCGCCAAATTTCATAACAAGGCGAGTGATAGAAACGATTGGGATAAAGAGAAGGAACATCAAACCAGTGCATTCACCACTGGTAGGGTTTGCAGGGGATACAGTGTAGCCTATAGGGGTAGTTACCCTGCCAATAATGCTAGGTATCGGACAGAGTAAGCTCTGCATTGAAGAAACATTCATAGTGGTAGAGCACCTAGAGGCTTGCAATGACATACTAGGATTAGCAACCATCAACAAGTATGGCATGGTCCCTGATGGATATGTGACCAATTCAGGTTCGTATTTATATTTCGGACCTCGTAAACACGTCAAAAATTACATTGCGGTTTAGAAAAAACCTCCTAAGGGTCAATCCGGAGGTCCGGGTTGCACGACAATCCGGACCTCGCCGAATTGCCCAAATTCGACGAGGTCCGGATTGCTCTATGGGTATTACGCGATTACCGTTACGTATAGGGAAGTCGAGTTCGCGCATTGCCAATATTGATGACAGTTACCGCTTGCCTTTGAACCGTCATCAAACCTCTTCAAAACCGGGTCCGGTCCAAAGGTAGCCTATAAATAGGAGATCTTGGCCACCCATTTTCACACATCCTCTCATTTGCCCAACTTTGGCATTTTGAGCTCTGACTTCTCTATAGAAATATTTTCTCTCTCTTGAGTTATTTTTCTCCCTTTTAGCCCAATCGTGACTTAAGCATCGGAGAGGGCTCCACTAGCACCACCCCCCCCCCCCTCTCCGTGCTAGTATTGGCCCCTTGTGCAGGAACGGGCCCCGCAGCTAAGGTGTGGAAGAGAAATAGGAGTAAGATGTGCCCAGACGCTAAGACTTGTGCCCAGACAGCCATTTCCTGAGACATAGACTTTTCCTGAGACACAGACCTTTCCTGAGACACAACGTTAAAACCAAACACTCGTCACCGGCATCAGGCGAATACCTCTTCCAAGCGAAGGGTGTCAGCACAAAAACCCGAACAACCCAATCAGACAGACGCGTCCATCCGAACCAGTTCAACCAGGATGCAACATTTGGCGCCGTCTCCGTGATTCGAACAAAATCTATAATACCGCAAAGACATGACGAGTGATCGCAACCCTCCCGACGAGGTTAACGCAAGAAATGCAAGGAAAAGGCCTGGACGTCCTAAGAAGTCTCCGGCAAGCAAAAGAGCAGGAGGTCAGAAGCCAGCTGGAAGCCAGCCGGGACCTTCCCACATACCGAGAGCTACTTCCGTAGGTTCATCCATACCAACCCAGGATGTGCCCGACGCACAACACAACCACCAAGAATCAAATGAAGAGCATCGTTCACCCCCACCTGGTTTTGAGCCAGAGATGCATGATGATGAACTTCAGACAGAAATGCCGCAAGGCGAACAACAAGGAACAGGAGCAAACCCGATGCCTACGGTTACTCCAGCAATGATGGCTGCGCTGGAAGAATTACTCGCATTCCGCGAGTCACTGAAAAATCAAGGATATGCGGCCCAACCACCTCCAACCGCCCAGGAACACGCTGCGCCGACAAGAGAAATGTCGCAAGACACTACCCGCCAAGGCGGTCCATTCCAGGGCAGAGACCAACATACAAGATATGAAGCCGCACGTTCATACACTCCTTTCCAAGGAGCCCGTCATTGGAGGAATGCAGAAAGGCAACCCCCACACCACCGCTCACAGCAGCCAACGAAGGATGATCCCTTCCAGGCCACAAGCAGAGATCAATCTGACATCCACCATAACACTGGTTGGCGAATTCCTGCAACGGATTATGATGCGCCTGTAAAAGGGTTTACTGCTGCGATGTTAGAAGAAATTGTTGAGAAAAAGATGAAAGAAGCAAAGATGAAGGGTATGCACGCGCTTGAGGAAAAGGCGTCGCATCCGTTCGCGGACCAACTTGTAAACAGTCGCGTCCCAGACGCACTGTACCGAATTGGAGGAGATCTCTATCGCGGAAAGGGAGATCCAGTGGAACACGTGCAGAAGCACGAGGCCTCTCTGCTAGGAAGAACGAAGAACCCACACCACTTTGCAATGACGTTTTCACAAACTCTTGCCGGAACAGCAGCACACTGGTTCTTCTCGCTGCCATGCGGAAGCATCACCTCATGGGCAAACTTGAAGGATAAGTTCATTCAACGATATATGGGCGAACGCACATTGCTGAAAGGAACAAATGCTCTGGACGACGTCCAACAGCAAAATGAAGAATCTTTCGCTGAGTATGACGTTCGCTTCAACCAGAATATCTCTGATATTCAGGGGAACCTGACGGAAGGAGAGATAGTACGAGCATTCATCCGAAACCTCGGACGAAGAGGCTACGCCTTAGCAGAAAAGATGGCAAAGTGCCCAGCTGAAACTCTAGAAGAGTTAGCCGCAAGAGTTAAAGAGTACGTGGACCTAGAAAGGTTCAGGAGCTAGAACAAGGCGAAAGTCTCTGCTGCAAAGGCGAAAGAAAACCCAAAGCAGAATCAAGCAAAACCGCCCTCAAGCGGTCAGCAAGGAAGAAATTGACAGCCTCAGCCGAAAAGGCCTTTTCAAGGAGATTTCCAGAAACCAAGAGAAGTAAACCTCGCTGACTGCATTCCATTGAATGCGCCGCTGTCCGTGATATTGAAGGAAATGAAGGATGCGCCGCTGTCCGTGATATTTCAGAAAAGGTCCGCTGGGGAAAGACAAAGACAAGTGGTGTGAAAACCATGAGGTCTTCGGCCACGAAACGGACAACTTTGTCAGCCTACGTTTCCGCATTAACAACTTCGTCCTCAAGGGCGAATTGAAGCAATTCGTCGATCAAGGCGACAGCCCCCCAAAGAAGACTCAAGCAGAGTCATCAAAGAAAGGAAGCAAAGGCAAAGAGAAAGTCAACGACAACCCTCCTCCGGCCAAGCGAGGTGTTATCAATGTTATCCACGGGGGACCTGCCGCCGGAGGTCAAGTGTCAAATGCTCGGGACGTTTATGCATCCCAAGCAGCAACATTACCAAGATATGGAAAGCGCAAGCAACCGGAACATAACGACGTGGTTATCCAATTTTCCAGGGAAGACTTAAAGCATATCGTTTACCCTCACGACGATGCTTTAGTCATAACCATGGACATCGACGGATATGATGTGAAGAGAATTCTCGTTGATGGTGGAAGCTCTGCTGACATTTTACATGTCAAAGTCCTGGAGCAACTGGGAAAATCAGTTAAAGACTTGACTCCGGGAACTTTCTCGTTAGTCAGTTTTGCCGGGGCAGCCACATACCCCCTGGGAACGATCACGCTTCCTGTCATCCTAGGCCAATGGTGGAAAACATTGCACGTCAACGTCACTTTTGTCGTTGTGGAATCTCTTGGGGCCTATAATGGAATTTTAGGGCGAACAACGATCAACCCTTACGTGATTGTGCCCTCTACTTTCCATCAGAAGATGAAATTCCCTACTGACCACGGGATCGGGGAAGTACTAGGCGACCAGATATCTGCAAGACGATGTTACGTCAACGCCCTAAGAGCAAAGCAGCATTTCCATGTGGCGATGGTGAATTCTTTCAAGAAGAAAAAAATTGTTGATTGTGGATACCGTGAGCAAGCTGTTATAGTTTGGAATCACAAGAGTACGTTTAGTATTCATCATGGAACCAGATATGACTCGTCAAGCAGGGTGAAGGCGAGCCAATCATGAACTACTTCAACAGATTCGCTGCCAACGCCTCTTTGGCAAAAGCAACAAGAGAGGAAGTGATAAGCGTGTTCTTTGCAAACATGAATGCCAGATCCTTCCTTCTCTTCGGAAGAACTCATGGATGGCAAATAACCAGGACCATGGCAGATCTAAAAGACAAGCTCGAGACGGCAGACTTGTGTGAACAAGAACTGAGGTGGGGTACACCCCTCAGTTGGGACAAAGAAGTTCAAGCTGAAACGAACAAACAAGAAGGCGCGAGCATCAATATGGACAACATATTCACACCGCTAAACACGTTTGTTGAGGAAATTTACGTCAACCTACTCGAAAACAAGCTCCCGAGTCCACTTGTTCCAAAGACTGCTTTCTTGGGCAACAACGTTAAGGAATGGTGCAAATACCACAAAACCTGAGACACAACACAAACAAGTGTCTACCACTGAGATGGGAGATAGAAGAATGCATCGCGCTGGGCGCGTTAAGGCAATTTGTTGCAACTGACTCTGCAACGTCATCGTCAAACCAACCATGAAAGAGACGGGAGAAATAACTACCTTTCCGATTACTTTGCGCATTTCTATTCTAAGTGTTTTTAGAATCATCGCATCTAGTTTCTTTACATATTTTAAGAATGAATGATCGGTTGACGCCTTCTCGAAAAAACAATGTAAATACGCGCAAGTATCTAATGAAGTTAATCTACATTTGTAGGTACATATCTATGTCTTGCATGCTATTTTGGATTGAACGCGAAGTAACAAAACTACACATTTATTATCTACATCAACAATCCAAGATATTATGCTATGTGCAAGCAAAAAATCAACTACGCGTTATGACAACGCTTATCATCAACAACTTACTCATATTGACGACTATATCAAAAGGCGTCATCAAGGAATCAACAACTTGGAATTAAACCCAAGATATATTCAAAGTCAGCATGCTGCAACAACATATTTGCAAGGACATAATTGCAATCTTTTACTTCAAAGCGTCATACCAACGACGTCCTGCTTCAAACGTCATATTAACGACGTTCTATCTACAATGTCTTATTGATGACATACAAATGACATGCTGTGACATCTCTTGTTAGAGGCAAATCCTCATGTTCATCGCCATTCCCTGGATTCAGAACAGGACGGGAAAATACAATACGGGACTGATCACCCCATTAGTGGCGGGATTTCTCTTGTTAGACAACGACCCCACGCTACAACAAGTGTGTATCTCCTATTAAGGGTTCAAACTTTACGGCGAACGTCCTCTTGTTAGATGACTATCCCGTACTATGAATTCCTGCTTAAGGGTTCACTCTTTACGGCGAACGTCCTCTTGTTAGATGACAATCCCGTACTATGAATTCCTGCTTAAGGGTTCACTCTTTACGGCGAACGTCCTCTTGTTAGATGACAATCCCGTACTATGAATTCCTGCTTAAGGGTTTACTCTTTACGACGAACGTCCTCTTGTTAGATGACAATCCCGTACTATGAATTCCTGCTTAAGGGTTCACTCTTTACGGTGAACGTCCTCTTGTTATATGACAATCCCGTGCTACGAATTCCTGCTTAAGGGTTCACACTTTACGGCGAACGTCCTCTTGTTAGATGACAATCCCGTACTACAGATTTTCAAAGCGTGTTGCATGATTCCTGGACGCGGAAATCATGCATCACAATACATATTTTCAAAACGTTTTACGTGGTCCCTGGACGCAGGAATCATGTATCACAAAATTTTTTTCAAAAACCAAAATGTTTTTACGTATGCTTCCCCAACGCGGGTTGATACACGCTGGCAGGTGCGCACCCTGTTTACAAAACTCATAAAATTTACAAGTCGGGTCTTGTACAACGTCGCCTTAGAGTGGAACTAAGAGACGGTATAAACTAGTATCTTGCTTAGCCAAGATAACACCTTTCAAAAACACTACTTGTTAAGAAAAGTCGCTATACGCGAAATACTTAACAGGTTACAACATATATAGCGGCAAGCTATTCAGGCAAGAAGGGCAACATGCGTAATGCATCATGCAAACAAACTTGAGAACATCTCAAGTCATCAATCAAGAAGTGGCTAACGGTCACGGCTACGGAGACTACATCTATGATTACTAGTCATCCACATTCAACAAAAATAGTAAGTGATAACGGTATGAAATATTACTAACGTGTTATCATGTAAACTGTTATGCATAAAGCAGGTTCAAACGACATAGTTCAAAGCGAACAAGTCACAAGCAATAACCAAGGAACAACTCCAACAAAGTTCCAAACATAGAAGCCGGGGGCAAACAGACTCAGAAACGAGTTCAACATATCCAAAAGCAATAAGCATGGCACAAATCAAAGAACGCCATCATCTGACAAGACTGTGTGGAACAGGCAGAAGTTGCACATTAGTGTCACCACCGTCTTCTCCTAACATAAAGGCAAACTGAGCTACTGCAGCATCCAAACGACGGAGCTCGGCAATGTGCCCAACCGCAAACTCCGCATACGGCCCAAACCTGTTAAAGGGAAAGCCGGGAGCAAGAATGCTCACCCTACGAACAAAGTCTTCAGCAAACTCGCTAAGCATAAGAACGGCCTTCGCCGTAGCAGCAGCAGTAACCGCGCTGTCAAACTTAGGAATAATAGGGAACTTTCCAAGTCCCTCCTCAATGCCGGCCTTCATTGCCTCTTCGCGCACCTTCCGACAGGCAACCTTATGGTTGCCCGCATTGTCAGAAATCGCCTTCTCGATAGCAACATTCTCAGCTTCAAGCTGAACAAGGCGGGCATGATCAGAATCATAACGGGCATCAAAATTCGTCATCTTCAAAGTAAGACGGCGCGCTTCATCCTTAGCTTCCTTAAGCTCGCCAGACACAACGGCAGCTTTATCGGCGATAGCACGCTTCTCCTGGACAAGTTCCAACATGAAGGAGGCCATGTGCACCATGTCAGAAACAACCTGAAAATAACAAGACAATAAGCATACACGCTCGGAAACAACGAACATAGCAAAGCAAAGAAAGACACTTACTGGTGTGAATCCAGACAGTGATCTCTCAACAAAGGTTCGCGCCTCTTCGTCGTTCGATGGCCGAAAAAGTCGATCACCAGAAGGAACGGATCGATGAATAACACACACACCAACTTCTGGCATGCTAAGCCGGGAACTCATTGGGGGAACTCTTTGGGAAAGTGAGATCACCTGTCATATACGGCATCCACTTACCATCCAAAATATCACCTTCTAAAGAACGAAGCAGATCCGCACGTCCAAGTGGCGGGAGCACTACATGCAAACCAACTAGAGTTATGCAAAAACCAAAAACAAAGCGCTCAAAAGCACACAGACAAGTGTTCAGCTCATACCAGAAGGAAGAACACGTTCCACCTCGGGCCGCTCCTTCGAGCGGGGGGCAGACAGCGCATCCTTGCAACCGTCAACTTCCTTCCCTTTATGGCAGGAAGGAGTAGGAACAGTCACGGCAGTCTTCGGGCGCTTCGAACTGCTCAAAGGACGCGTCCCAGCGGCGGACCGTTTGGCAGAATCAGGAGCGGCAATGACGCGATCAGTAACAAGCGTCTTGCGACCTGCAAAGAGAACACAAAGCTACAATCAAAATACAACTAAACTAAGACAGTGTACAAGAAAGACTGCTTATTCAAACCGTTTACCTTTTCCATGTCCGGAAGCTGCCGATGCTCTGGGAGCAAGAGATGGAACAATCCTTCCGTTAGAAGCAATCCTGCGAGCGGCTGCGTCTGCAAAGACGAGCTTTTTCGTCAAACCAACCTACATTGCAACACGGTAAAAGTTATAAAAATGCTTAACATACCGAAGCCGCAGAAGGGAGCACATGAATCCCAGCATCGACCAACTCCTGATCAGATGCGCGCAGCGAACAAGTAAAACCACGCGATCGCTGACAATGATATATCTTCTTTATCACCTCCCTATCCAGCAAGGAGAGCTCCCGAAAAGCAGGCGCGGGATCAGGTTTCCGAATACGCTCGACGACCCAAGTCGTGCCCGCATCATGCGTAAAAAAGTAATGGTGCCTCCAATGATCGGCAGAGCGATCCGCGACGGCAACCAATCGACGATTAGAATCCCACTTGGCTTCACCAAGGCCAAGTTCCTCAAACCCATCACCTTGCATGTTCGGCCAGCGTACTTTCACGCTACACAACCCCGCAGAGTCCGGACTCTTAAGCTGATAGAAGCAGCGAAAGATGGTGGGAGAATAATGCCATGACTGCCTGTGAAACAGCACCCTAAAGCAAGTCCACACCCGAATTCCATTGGGCGCAAGATCTAAGGGGGAAATCCCATAGCCGCTACAAAGCTCAATTAGGTCAGGGCAATAAGGAAAGCGCAAACCCTCCCTAACATGAGATGTATAAACAACGGACAAGCCTATAGGCGGAGGGGTAGCATCTCCTAAACTACTCTCACGAAGCACATCAAAGGGGTAAACAGCCTCTACGCGAGGGTCAAGTCCAGAAGCACTCGCATACAGTACAAACAAGGGCCTATCCAAACGGTTAGTGTAACACCTAACCAGTACTTCCGTCTCTTCGACGGGAGGTGCCTCAGCAGAAGACTCAGCAACTACGCCCCCATCAGTGCCCAAAACACTATCTACTTGTGTAACCAAATCTACTTCCGAGTCATCCTCAACGTCAGAATTAAAAGGAGTCTGCGATAGAGGAATGGTAGACTTACTCATAGCGACAATTCGGTAGGAAGGAGTTCCACAAAAGATTACTGCGACTTCACAATCTGCAAAGACCAAACAAGAAGTCTACACATCAAAGTCATGCGATCATAAAGCGCCAATGCACATAACAACATATGTGTAAGCAAAATCAACCCGCATAGCAAAGTCAATACGTACAACAAAAGTGGCCAACGTCCCAAAAAAACATCATGCAAGTGGTACGACTAACGTGACGAACCGCGAAGAGCAAACGCGACAACACTTAGGAAAAATATTTTTTCTAAGGCATCAAGACAACAAACGACTACCCTCAAAGATGTTTAGCAACTTCCGACAAACCGACAAACCCGTTAAAGGAAAAACAACACGTACCGATCAAAAGGCCATTACACGAAGGCATGGGGGCAATATATCAAATTGGGGAATTTTACCACGACTATACACGGAGGTAAAAATTGTCTAAGGCATGAGCTAACGACAATTAATAGCAGCAATAACCACCAGCAATTTTCAACATACGAACACCAATGAGCAGCTCTATGCAACAACAACGACAAATATTTCAAAAACAACAACATGGCAACATCCAAAAATCAAGACGAAGCTGTTCTGTAAAATCAAGTTTTCATACTACCTCAAAATGTGACAAAAAGTATCACAATGGACTCCACTCGTCGAGACGATTTCAGAAAGGTAAAAATCGCGCGAACGAATCACGGGAAGGCGGCGCGTGGGTTACACGCGCCGCCAAAGCGACGCACACGTGACGGCGCGTGAGGGCGCGTCCGGCGTCGGCTGGCGATTCTGAAGGCGGCGCCAGAATCCTCGCGATGTTTTGAGTCGATTGGTGGTGTCAATTTCTGAAAACAAGTCAAGAATCAAACACGTAACTTTCGGAATGCACCTAAAGTTTACGGCGGTGAAGAAACTATGAACAAGCAAATAGTTTCTAAAAATGGTAGAGCAATTACCTGCAAAGAAGGATGAAGAATGAATTCCTAAAAAGCTGGAAGAATGATTGGAGATTAGTGTAATCACATATCCCAAAACATTCCGTGATGATAAGGATCGAAGGAGTAATTCATCTACACTCACGCCTAAGTGCTTACGGTATACTCCACCCTCTTCTAAGTATTTACCAATCTCTAGGCGTATGATTATTTCAGTACTACGCATATCAAATTCATCATTTTACATGCATGTTTGCATATCGCATGATTCATGATTTATTAATCGCTAAGTGATTTTAGGGTATACGGATTATATTTCTAGCATCACGTAATTACATTCTTGCCATAACCGTTACTTGTACATGCATGTTGATAAATAGCATGTCCGCATGACATATTACTAATCGCTTATATCCCTAGCGGTAATCATGTTTGCACGTTATATATGCGCATTCTCTATTGCACTAACCGTGATGACAGGAAATAAAGTCACTCGGTCAAAAAATCAAAGGACGGATGAAATCAAGACTTCTACGTCCAACCGACAATCAAAACCGGAAGGTTAGCGTCAAGCTCAAATTGGACATGTACCCTAACTTAAAATAGATTCAAGAAAGGTTTTAAACCGTTACTTGACTCGGGGGCAAGTGATGGATATGTGTCCAATTCGAGTTCGTATTTATATTTCGGACCTCGTAAATACGTCAAAAATCACATTGCGGTTTAGAAAACGCCTCCTAAGGGTCAAAACGGTCCGGAAGCGCGGTACGCGCGTCCGGGTTGCACGACAATCCGGACCTCGCCGAATTGCCCAAATTCGACGAGGTCCGGATTGCTCTATGGGTATTAGGTGATTACCGTTACGTATAGGGAAGTCGAGTTCGCGCATTGCCAATATTGATGACGGTTACCGCTTGCCTTTGAACCGTCATCAAACCGCTTCAAAACCGGGTCCGGTCCCAAGGTAGCCTATAAATAGGAGACCTTGGCCACCCATTTTCACACATCCTCTCATTTGCCCAACTTTGGCATTTTGAGCTCTGACTTCTCTCTAGAAATATTTTCTCTCTCTAAAGTTATTTTTCTCCCTTTTAGCCCAATCGTGACTTAAGCATCGGAGAGGGCTCCACTAGCACCACCCCCCCCCCCCTCCGTGCTAGTATTGGCCCCTTGTGCAGGAACGGGCCTCGCAGCTAAGGTGTAGAAGAGAAATAGGAGTAAGATGTGCCCAGACGCTAAGACTTGTGCCCAGACAGCCATTTCCTGAGACACAGAATTTTCCTGAGACACAGCGTTAAAACCGAAAACTCGTCACAGGCATCAGGCGAATACCTCTTCCAAGCGAAGGGTGTCAGCCCAAAAACCTGAACAATCCAATCAGACAGACGCGTCCATCTGACCCAGTTCAACCAGGACGCAACAGTCCTATCAATGGTCCACCAAAAGATAAAGTTCCTTACCCACAAGGGAGTAGGCGAGATAGTGAGTGATCAAAAAATGTCAAAAGAATGCTATGCAATGGCAATGACACTAAGTCCTCCAATAAACAAAGAGGATCCAGTGACAATAGATGAGGATCCAAGAAAAGAATATGCTTGCCCATCCCCCATAGAGGAGCTCACAGAGGTATCTATAAATGATCTGGAGAAAAAGATAAGGATAGGAGTTTCATTATCAGAGGAGGAGGCTAAGAAGCTAGTAACGCTCTTGAGGGAGTATAAAGATCTATTCTCATGGTCACCCAGTGACATGTCAGGGATAAGCAAAGACATCATAACTCACAAGCTGAACATCGACCCGACAAAGAGACCGATAACCTAGAGATTAATCTTGCATCATTAGATTAATCTGATGTAACATATATTTAGAGAATAAAATTGGCAAAATTAAGTAAATTGAGTACCTAAAACGCGTAGTTAAAAATTATATTTTTAATTCATAATAGAACCCCCGAACTCAAATTTCTAATCGTAGGCCGATTTTATACCTAGGTGTTTAATTCGTTATTCGCATAGGTAATTTAGGATTCTAGTTAGCCTTAATTAACTAGTGGCGACTCTTTTCAAAATGCATCGTTTTCGAAACGTATCGCCTTAGGTCATATTTTAGGTCTGACAGATGCTAATGTGGAGGAACTAGGCACTTACCATTGGGTCCTCTGAGCGTCGGAGTAGGTTTATCAGGCTATGGCTCAGTTTACCCCTTTCTTGTAGGATGCCAAATGGACATCACGGGACGAACCGACATACAAGGCGAACAGACATTACGAAACAAGCAGACGTAACTAACGGAAGAAAGACTATCGACTAGACTAATAGAGATTAAGCCTGAACATAAATAAGATAAAGGAACCCACCGTTTTTTTTTTTTCCTTTTTTTCAGCATCTCTTATACAAAAGACGTCATTTAGAAGGATTTTATTTATAATATACTAAATTTACTTTACGCTTAAAATAATTTTCACTCATTCCGTGTTGGTCAGTAAAGAAGTAAAGTCTTTGCTATAAACAGTCGCACTGTTGTATCATAATATTTAGCTCTTGTGGCTTTCGTTGTGGCTGGGAGGATGTTCGTGTAGCTTGCAATCGATGCTGACTTCCACAAAGATCTTTTAATTTTCCGATAAGCACTGCTTTTAACTAGATTTTAATAACTTTGAGGATTTTCTTAATGTTAGCACTAGCAGTTTTTTTTTCGCGGGGTGGTCCTATCGCCGTTCCGTTACGATTTATTTCTACGTGGTTATTGTGCTTTATTTTTTTCAGTTGGAAAGAATATTAATATCTGATGTCAAGAGTAATTTTTTTTTTTTTGTTATATATATACAAATGATACAGAAAAATTATGTACATACTCAAATTAATTTAAATTCAGTTTTATCATACTAACATTACTTTTTTGTTTTTTTGCTGGGTATACTAACAATACTTGATTCAAACAATTCTACGCTATTTCCCCTTAAAGAGTGTGAGTGACGTCATTGTTGATGGGTTCCGATGTAATCGTTAAGCCCGTTAACAGCCAATGGACGGCGAGTAGGTCCAGTGGGCCTCGTGAATAGCCTGGAAGGCCAAGAGGCCCAGTATGAAGGGTCCCGACTTTAGCGGTCCCGACGTATAAGCTGAATGCTCCCGACAAGAAGCCTCTGAGTAGGCCCCGATATGCCTTAGTAAAGGCCCCGTTGATATAAGCCCCGCAGAGGCTGGACCCGTCCCGTGAGACAAGGGGTCCTGGATGGTGACCTAGAATAAGATAACTCTGGAGTCCCCGACGGAAGTCGAGACTTGTGATCAGAGGATAAGACCGCGAAACCCGCCTACTAGATAGAGTAGTGGGACAACGGTTAAAGATATAGATAAACTCCCCGAGATACGCAGGGCGTGCCCGAGATACGCGGAGTATGGGTAAGATACGCGGAGCGCGGGGCGAAATCTACGGAATCCCGAACGAGATATACGGAATCGTAGCGAGATATACGGAATCATGGGCAAAACGGCCAATTACGGTCACAGGTAACTGAGTAACTTCCCCTCCTATATAAACGAGGAAGTTACCTCAGAAAACACACTATCTAATACGTACTTAGATTACTGCTGCCACCCCATTGATCATATACTCATTTAAGCATCGGAGAGGGATTCTGGGTCACCGCCCAGATCATCCCTTTTTGCAGGATTACGCGGAGCCCAGGAGTCCAGAGCATTCCGTCAAGGACGTAACGGAGCTTCGACCGTGATCCAACATTGGCGCCGTCTGTGGGAACTTACGAAAAGTCAAGATAGTTTCTACCAGATCAATGGCCGGTAGTGGCAAGAAGAAGCAGGTTCAGGCTGGCAGTTCTCGTCCCGCAGGAACTGTGAATTCCCCATTGCCAGAACGTGTTGCTGAACAAGGTGAGAACCCCGCTCTTTCCCAGACAGGGGGGCATGGTGATGGTTATGAGGTCTCAGTCCGAGACACGGAGATGAACAGGCAAGATATCCCGCGAAGGGAGGAGGACGAGGCTCCCCCGAACCCGGTGGGGCGTAGAGGAGAAGGAGTCCCGCGAAGGGAAGAAGGGTCGTCTTCGAACTCGGAGTTAGCCAAGGTGGTAGCAGATGCTATGCCCATGTTCTTGGCTGCCATGGAGGCCTTGCTGGACAAGAGAGAGGCTGCCAGGAGGACAGAGGAGTTGCCTCCGCGAGAAGAGTTACCTCCACCCCCTCCGTGGGTGGTCCCAGAAGAACAGGAGGTTCAGGAGGTTCCGCCCAGGAGCAGGGGTAAGGAACCCGCGCACTTGGAGAAATTCGTGGTCGACGGCCCAGGACCAGTGCAAAACAGGACCATTCCCCTGAATGGCCCCATCACCCCCGATCAGGTGGTGAAGATCGTCAGCATCTGCATGGGTGACCAGAAGCAGATGACATCGGAGCTGAGGGATCGATCCAGTCATCCTTTCGTTCCGCGGCTAATAGATACCGTTGCCCCGCCCGGGCTAGGTATTCCGATCATCAAGGAGTATGATGGTGAGGGGGACCCAGTTCGCCATGTTCAGAGACATGTCCAGGCCTGTATGGGTAGGACTTCGAACGATGACCTCATATGTTCGCTGTTCCCAATCACCCTGGGAGAAAGGGCCATGACCTGGTTTTTCAGCCTCCCCCCAGGATGCATTACGTGCTGGGCGGACATGCACGATCGGTTTATCAAGCAATATCAAGGTCGGAGGCGTCTTCTGAAGAGTGTAAGGTCCCTGACCCAGGTGGTGCAAAGACCCGACGAATCGTTGGCATATTACTACCAACGATTCACTGTCAGTGCCGCAGAGATCGATGAAGAGATATCGGAGGGAGAGACCATCCGCACTTTCCTTCGGAACCTGTCCGCTCCATATGGGTCCGATCTGATGCAGAGTGTAGCCGCGAAGGCTGTGTGGAGTATGGAAGCCCTGCGGGCGAGGGTGAAACAACAAATCGACGTCCAGGAGTCGAAGATTGCTACCGGGGAGCTTGACCCTCCAAAGTCGGGAAGAGGAAAGCCATCGTCCAAGCTGTCGGATGATCGCAAGGGGAGCGACAAGTCGGAAGGGAGTAGGAACCGTGGTCGCCCCGAGAGAAGGGAGGACAGGCGTCCTCCGAAGAAGGATAACCGCGAAGGTCGAAGTGTCCCCATCAACAGCTCGATGACCTCCGTGCTAGCTGTGATGGATCGGCAGGGTCTTGCCCGATACCCCCCGAGGAAGGAAGGAGAGTTCTTGGGAGGTCGCTCTGATCGTTATTGTCGGTACCATCGAGCAAATGGTCACGACACAGATAACTGTCGGGAGCTGAAGAAGGAGATAGAGAAGCAGATCCAGAAGGGGAAGCTTAAGGAGTTCGTCGGAAGGGGAAGGTGCCGATCCCGTTCCAAAAGTCGGTCGCGGTCCCGTTCAAAGTCCCGTGATCGATCCCCGAAGAAGAAGAAGGTCGAGTCGGAGCCCTCTGGTTTCGGAACCCGTAAGGAGAGACGGGGGATCATTAACGTCATTCACGGAGGAATGGCAGCGGGAGGAGATACCACCGCTTCACGGGAGAATTATGCTTCCCGCATCTCCGCTGCTGTGGTGCTAGGCAAGAGGTCCCGGTCGTGGACTCTGAAGGAGGAAATGGTGATTTCTTTCTCGGCGGAAGATTTGATAGGCGTGGATAGCCCCCATGATGACGCCTTGGTCGTGACCCTAGACGTGGACGGATTCGTGATGAAGCGGATCCTGATAGATGGAGGGAGCTCCTCCGACACTCTTTTCATGGATGCCTTGGAGGCCATGGGAAAGACAAAGAAGGACCTGACGCAGGTGAACTTCCCGATGGTGGGCTTCTCTGGATCGACTTCCTATCCGGTGGGGATGATTACCTTACCAGTAGAGTTTGGTAACGGCTGGAAGATGGAACGGCGGAACGTGGATTTCGTCGTGGTAGAATCCGCGGGAACGTACAATGCTATCATCGGGAGGACCACCATTAACCCTCTCATGGCGGTTGCCTCGACAGTCCACCAGAAGATGAAGTTCCCGACTGACCATGGTGTCGGATAAGTTAAGGGCGACCAAGTGGCGTCACGAAAGTGTTACGTCAATGCCACTCGAAGGAGAAGGAGGGAAGCCATGGCGGTACTACAGACCGATGCCGATCCTCGAGAGGAGTTTGGGCGTCCCGCCCCCATGGAGGATCTGAAGGAGGTTGAGATTGACGGACCTCGAAGGAAGGTGAAGATCGGGTCTGCTTTGTCGGAAGAAAGAGCCCGAGAACTGATCCAGCTCCTGAAGGAGTTCAAGGAGCTGTTTGCCTGGTCCCCGAGTGATATGCCAGGAATCAGCCCCGACGTGATTGTGCACGAGCTGAAGATTGACCCCGCGATCAAGCCTATCGCGCAGAGGAGGCGTCCGATGGGCGCGGACAAAGAATCGCAATCCAGCAAGAGGTGGGCAGACTGCTCGACGCTGGATTCATCAAGTAACTCCGATTCCAGACTTGGGTCGCTAACCCGGTCCTGGTGAGAAAGAGTAATGGGAAATGGCGGATGTGTGTCGACTTCCGCGACTTGAACAAAGCCTGCCCGAAGGATTGCTATCCGCTCCCAAGGATCGACCAGTTGGTGGATGCTACATCGGGACATGAGCTGCTGAGCTTCATGGATGCTTACTCCGGATACAACCAGATCAAGATGGCGAAGGAGGATGCCCCCCACACAGCTTTCTACGCTGACAGTGACGTCTACCACTACGACGTGATGCCCTTCGGATTGATCAACGCCGGAGCAACTTACCAGCGGATGGTAAACAAGTTATTCGGAGACATGCTGGGGAAGACCATGGAGGCATATGTGGATGACATGCTCGTAAAGTCTCGACAGGCAGGAGACCATGTCCAAAACTTGGCGGCAGCGTTTGAGCGGATGAAGTTTCATCAGGTTCGGTTGAACCCAGACAAATGTGCTTTCGGGGTGAACTCGGGGAAATTCCTAGGGTTCATGGTGAGCCAGAGAGGAATCGAGGTGAACCCTGAGAAGCTGCGAGCAATCGAGGAGATGCAGTCTCCGAAGACTCATCGGGAGGTCCAGGTGTTGAATGGCCGGTTGGCCGCGATGAATCGATTCTTATCCAAGGCGAGTGACAGAGCCATGCCATTTTTTGATGTGCTAAGGGCCCACAAGAAGTTCGAATGGTCCGACAAGTGCGAGGAGGCATTCCAAGCACTCAAACAGCATCTCCGTACCCTCCCGCCGTTGGCGAAACCAGCTCCAGGCGAGCCGCTTTATCTCTATTTGGTTGTTTCTGATGTTGCTGTTAGTTCTGTTTTGATTAAGATTGTCAAGGGCAACCAAATGCCTGTCTATTATGTAAGCAAGGCATTTGCCAAATCAGAAATGAACTATCCCGCCATTGAGAAGTATCTCTTTGCGTTAATTGTTGCCGCTCGAAAGCTCCGACCTTACTTCCATGCCCACGAGGTTACGGTGTTGACAAATCAGCCCTTGAAACACTTTTTGAACCGACCGGAGGCGTCGGGGAGATTGGTGAAATGGGCCATCGAGCTTACGGAGTTCCTAATACATTTTGCTCCGCGAACTGCTATTAAGGGCCAAGCATTGGCAGATTTTATAGCTGAGTCTACGGCACCCGATCTGGAAGTAACGAGTCCCGTAGAGGGGGCAACCACGGAGGTCCCGATAGCAGAACAGGCCCCGATAACAGAACAGCCAGAACAGCCAAATGAGGAGAACACTTGGGAGATGTACACTGATGGTTCATCAAGTGTAGAAGGATCAGGGGCAGGATTCGTATTGATACCGCCCGGTAGAGGCGAGCCCCTGCGATATGCTTTGGCCTTGACATTCAAAGCTACCAACAATGAAGCGGAGTACGAGGCTCTCATCACGGGCCTCAAAATTGCCAAGGGTACGGGGGTCGACCATTTGAAAGTAAAGTGCGATGCCAGCTTGATCGTGAATCAGGTCCAGGGAAACTATGAAGCTAAGAGCCCGACGATGAGGAATTATTTGCATGAGGTGCAGACTTTGAAGGGAAGCTTCAAAAGCTTTGATATCGAGGCAATCCCGAGGGAAGAAAACGCGGAGGCAGACGCCCTAAGCAAGTTTGCTCTAGGAGTGGTCCCGGAGGAAAATCGGAAGGTGCATTTCCTGGAAAGGGTGATTCTCTCGACCATTGATCCATCGGAGGTATGCGCTGTGGAAGCAGGATCGGAGGAAGAAGAAAAACCAACCTGGATGACCCCGATGGTCACATACCTGACTACGGGGGTACTCCCAGATGATGAAGTGGCAGCTGTCAGGCTGCGTCGGATTGCGAACGACTACGTAATGGTGGACAACCAGTTATACAAGAGGGGGCATGTGAAGCCTTTCCTGAAATGCGTGGCGGAGCCTGATACAAATCGGATCCTGAGAGAGCTACATGTGGGAGTCGCGGCCTGTCATGAAGGGGCCTG
Organism: Clarkia xantiana subsp. parviflora; assembly: GCA_036873135.1. Classification (NCBI taxonomy): domain Eukaryota; kingdom Viridiplantae; phylum Streptophyta; class Magnoliopsida; order Myrtales; family Onagraceae; genus Clarkia; species Clarkia xantiana. Next base: position 38,506,495 of record JAPTYO010000004.1, read on the forward strand.
ATCTATCGTGAGGAAACCATTGAACCTAGGCTACTATTGGCCTTCGATGAACAAGGAAGCGACAGCGATGGTCCAATCCTGTGATGCATGCCAGAGGTACGCTCCAAATATCGTGGCTCCCGCCGCGGACTTGATGCCCATCAGGAGTGCTTGGCCCTTTGCGCAATGGGGCATTGATCTGGTGGGACCTCTTCCCCAAGCAAAAGGTCAGTGCAAGTACTTACTCGTGGCTATCGATTACTTCTCAAAGTGGATAGAGGCTAAGGCATTGGCCAAGACGACGGGACAGCAGATCCTCAAGTTCCTTCAGACTCAGATCATATCCCGGTATGGGGTTCCTCGAGTGTTGATCAGCGACAATGGCCCTCCGTTCAATGGGGCTCAGTTGAAGGAGTACCTAGAGGAGTTGAACATCGAGCATCGGACCGCTTCAGTCCGCCATGCTCAGACCAATGGCCAAGTAGAATCAGCCAACAAGATCGTGATGGATGGCTTGAAGAAGAGAGTCTACGCCTTGCAAGGCCATTGGCTGGATGAGCTGGAAAACGTGCTGTTGGCTGTTAGAACAACACCCAAGCAGTCAACAGGGGAGACTCCGTTTGGCCTGGTCTATGGCACGGAGGCAGTTGCTCCCGTGGAGATAGCGGTGGCGTCCCATCGCGCGAAATACTACGAACCTCTGACGAACGAGGAAATGAGACGTCTAGACTTAGACTTGCTCGAGGAGAAAAGATGGAAGGCTGATAAAGTCCAGGCTCGGATGCGTCTGGCAACAGCCCGATATTACAATCGACGTGTCAAGTCCCGACAGTTCTTCGTTGGAGAACTTGTCTGGCGAAGGAACGAATTCATTCATCAAGATCGGATCAACAAGTTATCGCCAAAATGGGAGGGACCTTACAATATCGTAGGGATGCCAGCACCCAATGCATACAAGCTAGAGGACCTTGATGGCAAGACGTTGAAGCATTCCTTCAGTGGCGAACACTTGAAGAAGTATCATGTTTGATATTAAGTCGCCGCGAATGGCGCAAGTTATCTATCAATCCGATGTAAGCAAAGCTTTGAGTTATTAATAAAAGAAGTTGCTTCCGATCAAATTATTTTCAGATTTATTCTAATTATTAGTAAGACGTCCTGAAGGACGCGACAAAATCCTTTCGAGGTACGAGAAAAGCCTTACGAGGTACGCGTAAGTCGTCTATATGATGCGGCCAAAAGCCTTAACAGGTACGGACAAAAGCCCTACGGGGTATGCATAAGTCGTCTTTATGATGCAACCAAAAAGCCTAGGTATGAAAAGGCCCTAATGGGTCCGCGTAAGTCGTCTATATGATGCGGCCAAAAGCCTTAACAGGTACGAAAAAGCCTTAGCAGGTCCGCATAAGTCGTCTATATGATGCGGCAAAAAGCCTTAAAGGGTACGATTAAGCCGTCTGGTAAAGACGCGATAAAAGCCCTTTAAGGGTACGATTAAAGTCGTCTGATTCGGCGCGATAACAGCCCTAAGGGGTGTGAAAAATCATCTTAAGTGATGGGGAAAATAGGCCTTGAAAGGCAGGGACGAGAAACCTTAAGTGGTGAAGTCCCGATTGGATAAGAAACCTTAAGTGATGAAGTCCCAATTGGACAAGAAATCTTAAGTGGTGAAGTCCCGATAAGACGAGAAACCTTAAGTGGTAAAATCTCGAGTAAAGCGTCGGAAGGACGTATGAAGTCATCTTAAATGGTGCATCGGAACGTTCTGAGTAACGAATTTAAAGCCGCTTTAAGTAAGTGCAAACGAGTATCGGGGCCGAAACAGATGAAAAGAAACTGCTTATATAAGGGCTCGAAGGCCTAAGGGTTCCGGTACAAAGGATAAAGAAGACAAGGAGAAACTACAAGGACTAAAAATATAAAGCGCTAAGCTTGGTCCTTGTTGGAGGTCGGATCTTCAGCAGCATCGGAGGGAGCAGGATTCGGAGGGACCTGGGCAGAAGGCTCTGCAGTCTGCGGAGTCGGGTCCGCAGCATCGGCCTCATCGCTCTCCGCGGGGAGGTTGAAGTATTTCTCGGCGAAGGGGGCAAGGGTCTCGGACTTCTTAAAGTCGATGGAGCCCTCGTGTGTCGTATAAAGTTCCTCGATGGCGTTGAATAGAACGTTCTCCATCTCGGCCTTGCAGAACCCCACGGCTTCCGCCTTGAAATCTTCAGAGTCCCGATACTCCTCGCGACCCCGCAGACGACCCTCCTCGTGGGCCTGAGCCTTTGCCTCAGCCAGCTTGGCAGAGAACTCATCCCTCTCGGCCTCAAACCTCGTCTTGGTCTTCGCGAGAAGATCCGCGAGAACGCCTTTCTCGCGGAGGAGCTGCTCCTTCTCCGCCTCGTGCCATCGATGCTCCTCCTGCATCATCCTCTGCTCCCGACGCAGGACGACCTCATGATCTTGAACCTTCTTAAGCAGGCCCTTGGCCATCTCGTCAAGGAGAGCCTTCTCCTTGGCCATCTTGTCCTTGGCCGCCACAGCCTCGTCGAGGTCTGCCTGGAGCTTGGCTAGCACGTCGGGGTTCGACTTAGCTTCAGCCTCCTCCAAAGCACCCTTCAGAGCCAGGGCAATGCCAAAGCAGCGCTGTTGATCCGCGGTTTCCTAAGGCGAAAGGAAAAAGGATTAGGATCCGATGGTCGAAGGCAAAGACAATGAAGAAAACAAAGCAAAGGTAAAGTATTACCTCCATCCGACGGACGGCCATAGCGCGGAGCTCCTCTTCGATGTCCTCCCGCGCTAAGCAAAGCGGCTGTCTCAAAGCGGGAGGAATTGACCCTGCCAGCAGATGCAGGGCCAAGTCAGGCTGAAGATTCACCCGTCGAACCGAAAACCCTTGGAGGGATTCGATCGGACGCCAGGGAACCGTCGCCTGGTCGGGGGTGTAAATCTTGTAAAGATTTTCATCCATCGGAAGAGGAGGGATAACCTCGGCATCATCAGCGGGAGGAGCTACCTCGGTCGGAGGAGGCTCAGGAGTAGGAGTGCGGAGCTCGGGAGGAGGGCTCCGGGACGCGTCTCTCACGACGGGCCTCAGGCTGCTTTGTCTGGACCTACCGCGGGGAAGCAGGGCACCCTCATTGGGATCCTCGGAGGAAGGAGAGGCCTCCAAATTAGTCACCTGACGGAACTGGGCTTCCGTCGGGGTATCCTCCAGCATCAGCTCTTGCGGAGCCGCAGTCTCCGCTGGAGTGGTAGCCTTCGTCGGAGTAGGAGCCTCCGATGGACCTGCGGTGGCAGGACGAATATAATCAGGAAGAATTCCACGAGGACACCAGAGAATTTGGCGTTCGAGATGCTGGTCCTTCCCAAAGAAGTTGTAATATCCCGCCTTGAGAACGCGGGGAACTTCTCCTCGAAGGATGCACTTGATTTCCCGAACGCGCGATTCCCGATCAGCGGGGATAAACTCCTGGGGAACTAGCTTCCTATATTTCTTAATAGCACGACGAACGCACTTACCTTCCTCGACGGTGGTGGCCCCGAAGGCCTGATCTATCTCCTCCCTCCAGGCTTTTTTAGCCACGACCTGCTCCTCGGTCGGAGGAGCGGTAGAAGAGGAAGTTCCCTTCTTCAAGGACTTCCGCTTCCGCTTGGAGCCACTCTGGACGGCGTCAGTCTCGCCCTGCTTCAACATGAGACTAGTCAGCAGAGATGCCTTCTTGGCTGCAAAAATAAAAGACAAGATGATTAGAAGCGTTACCCAGATGACTAAATCTTTGGAAACGGAGTCGGACTCCGATGTGAATCAAGTCCTTCTCCAGGAGCTTGTTGGCGTCGAGGGGTATGAAGTTGTCTCCCCAACGGTAGAGCTGAACCATTTGGAGAGTTTTGAGGTCATCCTCAGTGTAGACCTGAAGCTTGGGGGCAGGGTCCGCCACGACCTCCCATTGAGGCCATGGGATAGAGCTGTGCTGGACGAAGAAGTAATACTTCTTCCACCCGCTGTTGTCAGACCCCGAGTCGCGAATCAGCACCCGATCCTTGTGGAACTTCCAGGTCTCGCTGTCCCAGCCGAAACGTGAAAGTTGCTCCTTTGTCCACTTGGGGAGTCAGGGGGAGAAGGAGCAGACACCAGCCTTGTTGCACTTCATTCCATAGAAGGTGCGGAAGAGCAGCAGACTGTACGTCCACTGCTGGCGGAGGCATAGGAGCTGGAAGGCATTCCACACGCGGATGGCGTGTGGAGAGAAAGTACAAGGGTGTGTCTTATAAAAATTTCACATCTCCACCAAGTGCCCGCAGAAGGGGAACCGAATCCCCGCGCTTATTTGTCCGGCAGAGACGAACACTTCCCCCTCTCGAGGACGAGTGACGATGTGCTTCCTTCGGACGGCGGGCTGAGACTCGTAGGGGAAACGAGGCTCCCAATCCGAGGTAATGCAGCCCTCTCGGAGAGCAACCTCGTACGAAGCCTCAGAAATCTCATTAACGGCCAATTCAAAGGTGAAAGGGGCCCTAGCCTCAGAACTAGCCTCGTCTAAAAACGGTCACGAACAAGAAGATTTGAGAAAAGAAGAGCAAACATCAGTAAATCAGGAAAATAGAGAAGAAGATCCTTACCAGACATAATTGATGATTGCCGAAAGAAGATGAAGAATGGGTTGAAAGATTGAAAGCCTTGGATCACTTGAACGGCAGGAAGAACTTGGAGGAGAAACTTCGAATGCAAGAACAGCAGAAATTGAGAGAGTGAAGAAGAAGTGAATAATGCCAAGGTCTCAGCTTTTATAAGCAAAAGGACAAATGGAAGGACTTAATCTCGACCGTGGAAGACGAAAAGATTCGATCGTGATCGTTGAAATGATGAAGACGGTACGGAAGAGACAGCTGGACGGGCCTAATCTGGACCGTTGAAGAGGAAACGACACGATCTTAATCGACGAGATTATAGGGTACAAGTACGGAAGGGATGTGAGTGACGTCACAGCTGCTTTTTCAGAAAGCAACAGTCACGCTGATTTAAACGTCGTTTCCTTATCCCCAAGCATTTAATGCTACAGTAACCGAGGAGTCTCCTCGGATTTGGCAACTGCCCATGGGGTCTGGTGGGCCCAAGGAAATCATGAGTAAGAAACTCTGTAGTACAACAATCACGCGCAAGGCAAAAGCCTCCGATGGAGATATCAAAAGGCCCGAAGATAAAAGCCTCCGACGGCGGTATCGGGAGGTTTAGAGACAAAAGCCTCTGATAGCGAGGTCAGAAGATCTAAAACTGGAAGACACGACGAACTAAAAGTCCCCCATGTCTTGGGGGCAAATGATGGGTTCCGATGTAATCGTTAAGCCCGTTAACAGCCAATGGACGGCGAGTAGGTCCAGTGGGCCTCGTGAAAATCCTGGAAGGCCAAGAGGCCCAGTATGAAGGGTCCCGACTTTAGCGGTCCCGACGTATGAGCTGAATGCTCCCGACAAGAAGCCTCTGAGTAGGCCCCGATATGCCTTAGTAAAGGCCCCGTTGATATAAGCCCTGCAGAGGCTGGACCCGTCCCGTGAGACAAGGGGTCCTGGATGGTGACCTAGAATAAGATAACTCTGGAGTCCCCGACGGAAGTCGAGACTTGTGATCAGAGGATAAGACCGCGAAACCCGCCTACTAGATAGAGTAGTGGGACAACGGTTAAAGATATAGATAAACTCCCCGAGATACGCAGGGCGTGCCCGAGATACGCGGAGTATGGGTAAGATACGCGGAGCGCGGGGCGAAATCTACGGAATCCCGAACGAGATATACGGAATCGTAGCGAGATATACGGAATCATGGGCAAAACGGCCAATTACGGTCACAGGTAACTGAGTAACTTCCCCTCCTATATAAACGAGGAAGTTACCTCAGAAAACACACTATCTAATACGTACTTAGATTATTGCTGCCACCCCATTGATCATATACTCATTTAAGCATCGGAGTGGGATTTTGGGTCACCACCAAGATCATCCCTTTTTGCAGGATTACGCGGAGCTCAGGAGTCCAGAGCATTCCGTCAAGAACGTAACGGAGCTTCGACCGTGATCCAACAATTGTGTTTGAAGCCAACTAAAATGAATTGTCGGTCGACTCACGAGAGGCAACATAACATAACATGGTTGTTGATTAAATTAATTAAGCGACAATTGGATGGATGAGTAAATCCATGCGCAACTAGTAAATCTATCTCTATAGTATAATGTAGAATGATTTAGCAATATTATTATTATATTTCGTACCACAATACCTGTTATTATTTTAGTTAATAAAAAAAAATTATATATTGACTATTTTTTAATTTCTAAATTTTGAAGCTGGTTGATTAATGGAAGCTTCCAATATGTTCCTAGGAGCAGGACAATTGACCCCATTAATTACACCATATATAGCATAGCAGCAATAATGACCATACAACCACGCACCGAAACAGAAAGACGATATAACAATTTCTAATAACTTGTTAAAACAAAAAGAAAAGGCTGAGTTTTTTAGTAAGGAAGAAGAAAAAGGCAGGAATACTAATGCTTTTGCCTTTTTGGGGTCCTTTGCCAACTCCTTCCTGTTTGGCGAGACCGAATAATTATTCATTCATTCATGTTGCTGTTGCTGTTGATGCTCTTGTTGTGATGCTTCTTCTTCAATCTTTATCCATCCTATCCTATTATTCCTAACAGCGATGCCAAACTCCAAAGTTGTAGACCAGTCCAGGCAAATTTAAAGATTAACGACATATTTGGTAAATTTAATAAAAAATGATAAAAATAGAATATGGATAGAAAATGAGTAATTGTCATTTAAGATGAAGGGGGTAAATATGAAATTTAAATTTCGATCCCAAATATTATTTACATCTAAACATTACTTTTTTATGATTTTGTAGTCATATTCCTTTTGCATTTTATAAATAAACGTGTCATAAACTCTAATAATAAGGCAATAAAGTTTCTGAAAGAAAAACCTTCGCAGTAAATAATTTTATGATTATACAAATGCATAAACATAATTCCGCTTAAGGATCCGGATACGATAAATCATTCAAAACATTAAATAAATTCAAAAGTTATTTAGTACCTCATATAGTTGGGTATTAAAATACTAAAAACTTGCGTAAGAACTTCAAACTTGACTAACAAGCAATTAACTAATATATGTCATAAAAGTATCAAAATCAAATTGATTAAAAAATTGTGCACAATGGTGATATCACAAACAACTTCATACTTGAGCTCATGATAGACCAGCTCGCAACTATAAAAATGTTATTAAATTCACTTAATCTTTTTTTTTTTTTTTAAATATTGTCATGCATACCCATTTTTTTCAAATTATAAAATGAGCATTCAATAGAATATATTGACATAATTAATGTGAATATAACATATGTTATACTAAACATGCATGTTACCAAATCTACAATAGGTGATCATTTTTGGTTTCATAACAACTACTTCATTTACAACTCAATAGCAACCCCGAACTGTATCGGGTATCTCGTTGGGAGAGTATTTTGTGTGACGGTTATACCACATCATCAATGCCACGTGAAGCGACGAATTAATAGAAGTATGATATTTGGAAAAATCTCCAAATAATCAAACTTTTAAATATTTAATTATCTTCATAAATTACTAACAAATCATATTGAATAGTTTTAGGTTTGTTTTTCTAAAAAACTAATAGATTGAGTGAACAGTTTGGCTGCATAAACCATAGATGGCTAAATTAGACGTACAGTTTGGCCGGATGAATCCTAAACGGCTAAAATTAATGATTGGGTGAACCCAGTCTAATATGATTTTATAAATAAATAAATAAATAAAACCTAAAACTGCTTAAACCCTTAAAATACTCAAATTCTAAAAATAAATAAACCATTAAATTACTCAAAACATAAACTCTAAAAAAGACATTTTCTTAAAAAAAAAAAACTCGAGAAATAAAAAAAAAAAAAAAAACAAAATAATTGCCAACAATAACTATGTACATATTTTTTCTCTTAAGAGTTGCATGTAATTAAAATAGTTATATTAGAAGATCATTTTCATTAATTAAAAATTTGATAATGTGAAATTTTTTCTAAATGTCATGCTTTTATTAACTTGTTGCTCCATATAACATTAATAACATGGTGGTCATTCCCATAAATCTTGAATGGTAAATTTAGTAGATAGCAGCGGCGAATTGGATTAGGTAGGTTGTGGATAATAATAGTGTACATAAATATAGTATTATAACTACTGATTTGCCTTTTTTTATTGGTGAATCAATTATTATCATCTTTAACGAAATAAAATGAAAAATCATTAGTCTTGGTTATCAATCGAACGAACGACTTCATAATAAGTGACGGCAGCCATCCAATCCAACGGTTGGGATGTAATTGTGGTGGAGAAGATGTTGGTCTTCCTCTTCCCCACTTACATAAAGTCCGTCTCCTCCTGTCCCCTTTTGCTGTGTAGAGCACTCACTGCCTCTTCTCAGACAGACCATTGGTGGAAGCGAAAGAAAAACTCAAGACCCGCCATGGATGCACACAGTTTCATCTTCTTCTCCATTTTCATCCTCCATTTCTTGATTTTCTCTTCTTTTTAAGTCTCTTCAGAATTCAATCTTTCCTGCAAAAAATAAATCTTGAATTTGCAGATACCCGCTTTCCTTTTTCGCTGAAATTTTGAATTTCTTTGGTAAAAGAAACAACAAACGGCGCTTTTTTGAAGAATGTGGAAGAAGCAGGCAGAATGTTTGGCTGTGTGTGTCTGTTTGTAATACAGTGCATGAAAATCAAATCAGTATTGTTTGTAGCAGTAGTGGTCAGAACTGAAATGGGTCATCTATTTTGGAACTCATCATCACAGAAAACATCATCTAGTGACGGATTTGAGAGGGTGAGTAAGGTGGTTCTTATGATAGTTGGTGTGGTGTGGTGTCTGTTCTTGGTTTGGATTGCAGTGATTCCATCTCTCTCCACCCTCCCATGTTTCAGGCCTCCCTACGCTTACATACTCCTCAACTTCATAATCCTCTCCATCGCCTTCTCTTCCTCCTTCCACATCAAGATTCCCGAAAAGGTCAAAACTTTGCATCAAGATGACCAATTTGAAGCTCAACAAGTCGTTCTGGTGCATGAAGAAGAAGAAGAAGAAACAGTAAAGAAGCAGATAGTCGTGGACCCGTTAACTGCTCCCATCTCCGACGACGTCAACATTTTCCCCGGTACCAAGATTTCCAGAGAAAGCTTAGAAGAAGAGAAGCAGATGGTAATGGCTGAGGCTGAAGAAGACTCACTGGACTCAATATGGAAGAACATAATGGAAAGTCAAGGGAATAAGCCGCAGCTCAACAAGTGTGACACGTGGAACTCACCGCCGAATGTTGAGGCGGAGGAAGATGATGCGATTTGGGGTAAGCGGGAGATGAGAAAGTGCGAAACTTTCATCAGGAGGGAGAAGATGGTTAGCCAAGATGAGCTCAACCTTCGAGCCGATGCGTTCATCAAGAAGTTCAATCTGGAGATGAAGTTGGAGAGGGAAGAATCTCATCTCCGGCAAATCAACACGCTGAATCGACGACTCCAATACACCCGATTGAGCTGAGAATAATAACTAATAATCCAACAGATATGACTGATCAAACCGAAGATCGATGTTAGTTACTTGGTTGGGCTCTATCGGTTCCAAGGGAATTTATGGTCAGGATTCAAAGGCAAGACACTGTTGATATATATATATATATATAGTAGTTGAGGTTCAACTCGGCATGATGATAATATCTTCTATCATATTATTATTATATATGTATGTACGTAGTAGTAAATAAGTATAAGTTGGTCTGTGTTTTCCTCAACGAGCTAGGGGTGTTGGAAAATTGCAGAATGAATGGTATTGCTTTGTGTGGTAGCATTACAAAGAGCAGCATTTGGCGTGGTCTGCACTGCATGCATCAAGTTGTGTCTCTTTCTTGATTGTTAAGAATTTTAAGAAACAATCAGAAAGCAGGCATAAAAAACTTCCCTTTAATTTGGTTATAGTTATTGTTGCAGAGTTGAATTCACAAGTATATTTAATTATTACAATGTATATACGAAAGTATGAACAACGGTGGCGGATACTTGGGGACATTTATGAGATGATGATTCTCTGGAATGTCACTTGAACTGGGGAAGAAAAGATCAATGAGGATGTATGTCCTCCAAAATGTATTTATATTGCAGTGTCTATGACATGTCAGAAAATTAGGAGAAAGATGAAAAAGTAATTAAAAAAAGGATAAGGGTATTGTTTACAATATTAATATTTAGGAGGATTACCTTAAAAAGTTGTAAACCACAAGATATTGTATTAATTAATCAGTCAATCTGATATTCTTCCCCCATTATTTTGCACAAAACCATCATTAGGGGTGTTAACGAGGCGGGGTGGGTATTGCTTGCCCCGTACTCGCCCCGTACATCTCAAGGGCGGGGTAGGTCAACCCGCGGGTGTCCACCGGAGGTAGAAATCTATTATTTACAGTTATAAATCCTAAACTCTATATTTATTATATTCAAGTTCAACTAAAAATTTTAATCACATATTACATATTTAACTTCAAATTCAAATACAAGTCATCAAACTCATAGAGTCATTATTATTTTGACTAGGCATTATATTATCTATATAAACTTGTATAATATATATATATATATATATATATATATATATATATATATATATAATTCACGCGCGGGGCAGGGCGGTAGGGCGGTTTGACCCCAAACACAGACCCGCCCCACAGGTCACGGATCACGGGTCGACGGGACAAAATCGGGGCAGGAGGAGACGGACTTTATGTAAGTGGGCAAAATCGGGGCAGGCCCCGCGGGTCGACGGGTAGCAGTGACCCGTTGCCACCCCTACCAATAAATTAAGTACGTAGTGATTAATTACCAAATATGATCGATCATGTTAATCATGAGAAAGTCTTAGTTATATCTAAGGCTGGCAATTTGTGACACAACACAATAGCATGACACGAACACATACAAAAAAAAAAATAGTGTTCATGCAAGGATATGATAGAACGATAACACGATAGCACGAACACGATATAATTTATGTGTCGTGTCCGTGTTTATGTATCACAACACGACGCACATGCACGATAGCACAATAAAGTTGCGTTGCCAAGTTTTAACTCTTATGTAATTTATTTATTTAATAGCTTTTAAAACTCCAATAAATGGTTTTAACTTTTAGAGTTTATCAGATATATTAGAAATACTGAAATATTAATTCGCAATTTTTTTCTATATAAAGTTAATTATTTTATTTTTCCTTAAAGTTCTCGACATATATGTACAATTGAATAACTTAATACAACACGATAATACGATACGAACATGTGCGAAAAATTGAGTGTCGTGTTCGTATTTGTTAAACGTGGCATAATAAACTTACATTGCGTGCTCGTGTCCAATTGGTTTAACACGACACGACTACTAACACGCACAAACAAAGTATCACCCTAGTTACATTTCCCCCGATCGGTCCGGGTAAATGGAACAACCTCTTCTTCATTGCCAAGGTCAAGGTGCTGCCTAATCACCTTTCCCACAACTTCGCAACTTGTCGTAGTCATACCAATGGCATGGCATGGCAGCACATATGATTGGTATCTACCCGGGCCGACATGCCAGTATTATATTATGTATGTATAAACTTTCTCTTTCAATATTTAGTCCATGAAAGGTTCTCGGGAGCCAAATCCATGTTTAGCATTTTAATAAAAATTAAACAAAAATAAATATAAAGATTTTTAAAATAGCACAAAACGCAGGACCGTACGCAGGAATGTCCTGTGTCTGTGTGCAGCAATGGGGACCACCTCTGACAAACAGGCGGGACAAAGGCAACGTGCAAGGGGATTTTTTTTTTGCCATCCTCGTTCCCAGTTATATATTTTTTGGCCATCCTCGTTCCTAGCATGAGAATTCCCATTATATATTTATTTAATTTAATAATAATAAAAGCATACTTATATATAATTGTCAACAAAATATTGATAATGGCCAAAAAAAAAATATTGATAAAAAAATTAATAAAAAATCTTTATGAATAGACTTTAAAGAAATATATTTGTATTTTATGTCAATACACTTTAACTGATATATATATAACTATCAAAATGTGATTATTTAATAACCACAACTCGATTTACTTAACTGTAGGGTTTGCTCTAACTTGTGGAATTTTTCACATAAATATCCGGTCTTTAAAATCTAAATAGATAAAACAAGGTACGAAGTTTGGTTCACCAATTTACGTAAGTACTCGACTCCCATTCACATATGAGATCATACATTACTCTCATTCGCATCACTTGTTCGATTAAATAGTAATTAACGTAATTAACTCCCATTCACATATGAGATCATACATTACTCCCATTCACATATGAGATTATACATTACTCTCATTCGCATCACGTGTTCGATTAAATAGTAATTAACGTAATTAACTATTTTTTTTAAAAGTAACAAGAGTACTCGACTCCTATTCACGACGGGTTATTCGATCGTCGATTTTGGTCCGAGTAGTCCGAATGCTGGTTTACATAATATGGGGAAAATCTTGTGTAGGGGTGGTTTTATGACTTCCGTCCATTGGCCCAAAAAAAAAAATCTTCCGTCTAGCTTTATTTTGTTTTGTTGCTGCATTTATTTATTTATTTATTTATTTTTTCTCTTTCATCCACCCCATTTTTTAAGAAATTCTTGGTTGCCACCGTTCCAACAGGTGGCAACCAAGGTGGTGGCCCTCCACCAATTGTCTTCTGCCATGTGTCTATTCTCACTACCAGACCTTGCCAAGTGCCGAAATATCATTGGTGGAGGGCCACCACCTTGGTTGCCACCTGTTGGAACGGTGGCAACCCAAGAATTTCTCCCATCTTTTACTGCAACTTTTATGTGAAATTCATTACGTTTAGTTTTAATCTTTAAGGTTGTTTTAATAATAAAGATTTATAATTTGACCTTTTAATTAAATCCAATAACCCAATAATCAATAGTCATAGTATTTAAATATTTTGTTTATGACTTTTACCTCTAATTAAATCGTATTGGTTCCTTACAAAAAAAAATGTGATTGGGTGACCTTGTAATTAAATCCAATAACCCAATAATCAGTAGTAATAGTTCAGTATAGACTATTTGCCATCATTTTTTAAATGTGCAGAGTTTTGTTTGAAACTAAGAGTATTTTTGGGTAAGATTTTCAGTTATTATTTATAAATAAAATATATGCATTATCATTATAAATAATAACTCAAATAAATACCAATTCTTCTAATTAGAAAATAAAAATAATCTTATTGTCTAAGATAATACATTACTTTATTTTACCATGAGATAATGTATATCTCTTTCGGTGCAAAATGAATTATAAAAAAAAAATGGCAAAATAAACAAGAGCAAAGAAGATAAAAGTGTAAAAGAGATACTTTATTTACAATTAAAGAAAGCTTGAATGTGTGCATATAACATTAAGGGTTAATAACCAAATTGCTACATGAACTTTGGCCCGTTTACAAATCGCTACCTCAACTTTTGATTTTGAAAATTAGCTACCTCAACTTTGAAATTCAGATCAAATCACTACCTCAGTCAATTTTTTTTGTCAATTTAGACAAAATTGAACCACGTGTGTTTTTTTCAAATATTTTTCTTCCAAAAATGCCCTTGTCTTTAATCATTACCTCCTTGCGTGAACATACTTCACCGTCTTCTCTCCATTATCATCTTTGCTTTATAATTTTCTTCTATGTCGTATATATATCTTCAATTCCAAGATTTCAGACAAACTTCTATATTACTTATTAACAATTCCACCATAAAAAAAGGTTAATTTCGCCGCTCTACTTGCTCTGTTCACCTGAAAATTATGTATGGAATTTGCAAATGTCATATATATCCTAATGAAAATATAACGGAATTTAAATTGTTTTGATGTTAGTTTCAAGTATACCAGACATAGATACAGATTTAAAGTTGTCTCTCTCAAGTGTTTGAACTTCTCATTTATCTCTTAATATTATCTTATCTTTTATCTTTTTGTGTAAATGCTGAAAATGCTAGTAGGTGGAGTGAGTTTAACTTAATTTGTATTATATTTTAAGGACGTATTACTTTTTTATGACTTTGATCCACAAATACCCAGACCCCTTTCATTTGAAGCAATTGAATAACAGAATAACGAAAAATATTTGATATGATTCAACAACAAAATAACAAAAAGTAAACGTCGTAATAGTGAAAATTGCAGCAGCTAAAAGTGAAAAGAAAAAAAAAACAGCAATGATACAACATATTTACTGCAGCAAGATAACACAACAAAATAACACATAACCTAAACGTAATATAATTAAAACCGAACTAAAAATTGCATAAGCAAAAGCGAAAAAAAAAAACAACAATGAAACAACACCATTACTGCATCAAAACAACAACAAAACAACTTTTAGATTCTGCAGCTTGTTTTGATGGAGGAATTGTTAATTAGTAATGTAGAAGTTTGTCTGAACTTTTGGAATTGAAGATATACATATAACATAGAATAAAATAATAAAGTAATGATGATAACGGAGAGAATATGGTGAAGTATGTTCATGCAAGGAGGCAAGGAGGAGAGACATGAGCATTTTTGGAAGAAAAATATTTGAAAAAAACACATGTAGTTCAATTCTGTCTAAATTGACAAAAAATTGACTGAGGTAGCGATTTGATCTGAATTTCAAAGTTGAGGTAGCTAATTTTCAAAATTAAAAGTTGAGGTAGCGATTTGTAAGATGACTAAAGTTCAGGTAGCAATTTGGTTATTAACCCTAACATTAAACGATAGTTCAAAAAAAAAAACCAAACATATGCTAGGATTTGCTAGGATTCTTTAAAAGTATCCATACTTTAAACTTATTTTTGCAAATATTTTATTTATAATTTTATCCAAAAATTTGAAAAATTAAATTGAATAATCACAATGGTTATAAAGTGAATTTTAATATTTTTTTTTTTGAATTTAAATGTTAAGGTTTACATTGTAGAAAATAAAAATAAAAATTTTAAAAAAAACACAAAAAAAAAATATTCGGAGGCAAAAATAAAAATGAAATAATTACTAATAAGAGACATAGTATAATGCTCTTAAAATTGAAGAATTAAAATATAAATAAAATAATTTATAAACAAAAATAATGCATGAAAGCACCAATACTTTAAAATGATGTTAGACAAACCGAGTGCCGGAAGAAAGAGGAAAAAAAATGATTACAGCAACAAAACAATACTTGAAACGCGGAGGAAGAAAATCTGACAGAACAGAACGGCGAACGGAGTGGCTAACGGTGAGAGAAAATCTGATTTTCATAAAGAGAAAGGTTCTTAACACGTGGCGTGCTGTGATAGGGGCGGTGTAACACCGCCCCTGCACAAGATTTCCCCCATAATAGGAGTCGAGTAAAAAAAGATTTCGAAAAAATGTATTTTAAAAAACAAAGTTTTGTATATTTTTTTTCAAAATTTTAACTATTCTTTCGGTCTATTGATTACACATATATATCAAACTTGAGATAAAAGTACTTGTCCAAGATTAATCAAAATTGATTCACTTGATTTTTTTTTTTTCAAATCTATTTTTTAAATATATACAATTTGTTTATGTTTATTTTGTCGATTTAGTAGAACAATCGAGTTCACTCAGTTTTTTTTAGTTGGTCAGTTTCCTTTCTTAATTAATATTAATATAAAAAGTGATTTTTAAATAAAAAAATCTGATGGCAAAAAAAATATATATTATATTTTATTTATAAATGTATTTAGAAATTTGTTTTTATGTTTAACCAAATTGCTACCTGAACTTTAAACCAATTACAAATTGCTATCCGGATTTTAAATATTTTAAACTGGCTACCTGAACTTTCAATTTCCGAGTAGATTGTTACTTCCGTGACAATTTCAGTCAAACTGGATAGAAAATGAGCATGATACGGCCACAACGTGCATTTTCATGTGTACTCAAGATGAATTTAGATCTAAACTAAAATAATTGTAACGAAATACATTCAATTAGACGTTCAATCGAAATGTACCATTGGAATTGGGCAGATGTCCAATTGAAATTTTTCGATGCAACATTTCAGTATATATATATGTGAATCTATCTTGGGTGCACATGGAAAAACCTCATGTAGTTGGTACATGCTAATTTTCTGTTCAGTTTGACCAACATTATAACCGAGATAGCAATTTGTTCGGAAATTGAAATTTCGGGTAGACAATTTTAAAAATTTAAAATTCAGATATCAGTTTATAATTCGCTCAAAGTTCATATAGCAATTTGGTTATTAACCGTTTTGTTATGATATTTTTATGTTGTGTTTAGACTTTAGAGAATTGGTGGTATTTGGGATAGAATAAAAGGGAGAGAAGAAAAATGAAGAGTTTTTGACCAAAATAGGGTTACATGGACAACCAAATACCAATATAGGCTAGAAAAAAAAACCAATTACAAATATAGGGCCAGCCGGGTTGGGGAAACCCGGCCAACTGTTTTTTTTTTTTTTTTTTCCGAAAAACCGAAAATTAAAAAAAAAAAAATTGGAACACACTTGGCCGGGTTGCCCCAACCCGGCCAAATATGTTTTTTTTTCTGTTTTTTTTTGTTAATAGAAGTTGTAAAAATTAATGGTTTTGTAATTTTTTTTCTAAAAAACCTAATTGACATGGTGAACCCTAGAGGGCAAATTGACAGACATTTTCCGTTTACCAGTTTTCGTAAAAAAATTACAAAACTACTAATTTTATATTTTTTCGAACTCACTTAGCCGGGTTCCCACAACCCGGCCAAGTAGATTGCGGTGTAAAACAATGGGTGATGTTGACATCGCAATTAATTAATTTTGAGGAAAAAAAAAACACTACTTGGCGGGGTTGTGGGAACCCGGCCAAGTGAGTTCGAAAAAATATAAAAGTAGTAGTTTTGTAATTTTTTTACGAAAACTGGTAAACGAAAAATGTCTGTCAATTTGCCATATAGGGTTCACCATGTCTAATATGTTTTTTTTAAAATTTTTATTTATAAAACCATTAATTTTTACAACTTCTATTAAAAAAAGAAAAAAAAAAGAAAAAAGAAAAACATATTTGGCCGAGTTATGGCAAACCGGCCAAGTGAGTTCCAATTTTTATTATTTTTTTTTTTCAGTTTTCCGAAAAAAAAAAATTTCAGTTAGCCGGGTTCGGGGAACATGGCCAAGTGAAGTCCAATTTTGGAACTCACTTGGTCGGTTTCGGGGAACCCGGCCAGCCCTGTATTTGTAATTTTTTTTTTCTGGCCTATATTGGTATTTGGTTGTCCATGTATTTCTATTTTGGTCAAAAAGTAAAAAAAAAAAAATAAAGAGGAATAGAAGGTTTTACGTAGTTGAAAACGAAAACTTGAAACTTGAGCGCGCGGTTCACGTGGAGAGAGAGAGTAATTTCTTCTTTCCTAAAGTCCCATCTTTGACGCGACAACTATTGTACGCAGGATGAACCAACAAGGTTTTATTTTTATATATATTTTATTTAAGAAAAAAATTCAGGTTCTCGGCCGGTTGAAATTAAGTCCAACAACCAGTCGGTCTATTTACTAATGGGCTGTCTCAAAATTTTAATATATGCCTCAACTTTAACATCATCTCCGATTCATGACAAGAAATAAAATCGGTGATTTTGATTGTACAAAAAGCAAACACTCATAGTTCATACGGCACTTCTCATCAATGGATGATAGTATTTTGTGGTTCCAAAACATAACATAACATGGTCAGGAATATCTGAGTTGTTTAAAACATGAAGCAGTTGGCATTGGGGCTATCAGAAGTGAATTCCTTACTCCATTTGATGATATAATCTCTGGAAGATCCAACCAAATCTAAATTCGAGCAATAGACTCACAAGAATTACCTGCGAATTAACTAAAATATATAAACATGGCTTGAAAGAGGTTACTGGAATCAAGATGGGAACCACTAATTCATGTGTTTTCGTTATGGAAGGAAAGGTGGGCTTGGTATTTCAAAATTTCAACTCTGTTTCCACATCAATTTTGTATTTGTTTCCACTTCAACTGATTGAGAACCAACCTGGCAGACGGGATCCAGAGATCGAAAGCAACCAACATTTTCTCGAACCGTCAACGATTCAAAAAGGCCTTTTAAGATTATCAGTGAATAATCACAGCCTTACATAAGAACAAATAGGCTTGTCTTGTGAGAGCTCGTGGGCAAGTTCTCCTCATAGCCATGTCCAACCACAGACAGCTGCATCAACTTCTCCCTCCTATATGCAAGAATTAATCAAGGTCTAGGGAATACCCGAAACAACAGTGGCAAGGACACATATGGACAGTTATCAACACTAACAGCTTCCACCATTTGCAGAGTTCTATCTAGGCAAGTAGAAATTGCAAAAATAAAAATAATACTTACCTGATATATAAAACGTGTAATCGATAACAAATATGCATCTTCGCTCCATGCTATGGAATCGAGAAAAAATTGACTTTGATATTCAGAATTACACCACCGTTATGTCGATATTCATTGCCTGCAACAAAAATAAATTATATATATGAAACATGATATTCAATTTCCAACTCTTCCAATTCTGGATTGGCAGAAGAAGAAATCATGATGTTTTACCTTTGTGATTACTCCAATATATTGAGGATTCCTCTTATGATCTGCCATGAGTAATCTCTGTCGGAAGCTGTTCTTCAGACTCTCTTCTTTGTGGGAAATAAATTCCAGCTATTCTGTTCTAACATGAGATGCAAGCCATTAAAATCCTCTACTTGGACCAGAAAATTATTTCAGGAGAGAAAAATGTGAAAAGCACAACCCTAAAATTCCGGGTCTGTTGTGGTCAAGAGTATATCATATATTGCTTGCTTCTTAACATTCGTAGAGAAGCAATGGCAAGATAATTGATATACCACAGTATTATAAGCATCATAAATTCAAATTTAAGTTAGAAGATATAAATACTAAAGAAGAAAATACCTCGGGTTGGTATTCCACAACCATCAACACACTTATTGTATCTTGTAAGACTATATTTCAAGCTGCAAAAGTATACAAACACATAGACTCATCGTCTAAAAGATCAATCTCAAATGATAACCAATTTGACAGAGAGGATCCAGCTCCCTTATTGGCATTGAATGCTCTAAAGTCTAAATATCTTATATCATCAATGAAAAATGTATTATTTTTACAGCAATAAGAAATTCCATGACTATGCAATAACATCTGCAAGGTTTAAAATTTGCCTGTCGCAAGATTCTACATTATAATTGATGGATAAATGTCCAATTCGGGTTCGTATTTACGCTTCGGGCCTCGCAAACACGTCAAAAATTACATCTCGTCTCGAAAAAACGTCTCCCAAGGGGTCAAAACGGTCCGGAAACGCGTAAACGCGCGTCCGGACCGGACGTCCGGGTTGCAAGCAATCCGGACGTCCGGATATCCGGATTGCAGCAATCCGGACTGCAGCAATCCGGAGGTCCGGATTGCACGGCAATCCGGACCTCGCCGAATTGCCCAATTTCGACGAGGTCCGGGTTGCATCACGGGTATCGCGCGATTGCCGTGTCCGCGATTACCGTGTCCGCGATCACCGTTACGTGTAGAGAAGTCAAGTTCGCGCATTACCAATATGGATGAAGGTTCCCGCTTGTTTTCTTGAACCGTCGTCAAACCGCTTTAAAACCGGGTCCGGTCTCAAGGAAGCCTATAAATAGGAGGCCTTGGCCACCCATTTTCACACATTCTCTCATTTGCCCAACTTTGGTATTTTGAGCTCTGACTTCTCTCTAGAATTCTCTCTCTCTAGAAATTACATTTTTGCCACTATAGTGACTTAGGCATCGGAGAGGGCTCTGCTAGCACCACCCCCCTCTCCGTGCTAGCATTGGTCCTTTGTGCAGGATCCGACGCTTGAGACACAGACTTGCCGGGTCACAACCTCGCCGGGTCACAGCCTTGCCGGGTCACAACCTTACCGGGTCACAACCTTGCCGGGTCACAACCTTGCCGGGTCACAGCCTTGCCGGGTCACAACCTTGCCGGGTCACAACCTTTCCGAGACACAGACCTCACGCGGGAGCAAGTCCGCACAGCTACGTAAATAGACGCGTCCCCACGACCTCGTTCATCCCGGACGCAACATTGGCGCCGTCTACGTGATTCGAACAAAAAGCTACAGTACCGCATAAATCATGGCGAGTGATCACAACCCTCCCGAAGAGGTGAAAAATCTAAGGAAAAGACCCGGGCGTCCCAGGAAGTCCCCGGCGAACAAAAGAGCAGGATGCCAAGCTCCAGCTGGGAGCCAGTCGGGACCCTCCCACATCCCAAGAGCTACTTCCGTAGCCTCATCCATACCGACGGACAATGTGCCCAACGCACAGCACAGAGAGCCAAGGGACAAGCATCACGCGCATCCACCCGGTTTCGAACCACAAATGCACGAAGATGAATCCCAGACAGAAATGCCGCAGGGCGAGCAAAGAGCGGGGGCAAACCCGATGCCCACCGTCACTCCAGCGATGATGGCCGCGATAGAAGAGCTACTCGCATTCCGCGAGTCTCTCAAAAACCAAGGATACACAGCTCAGCCACCTCCAGTCAACCAACAGTATGCTGCGCCAGCAAGGGAGACATCGCAAGACACCACTCTCTATGGCAATCCTTTCCAGGGTGGGAACCAACACGCAAGATATGAACCTGCACGGTCATATACTCCTTTCCAAGGAGCTCAACAATGGAGAAACGAAAGGCAGCCCCCATTCTACCACCCACAGCAACCAACGAGAGACGATCCTTATCAGGCCACAAGCAGGGATCAATCTGACATCTACCGCAACAATGGTCAACAAAAACCTTCAATAGGTTATGCTGAACCAGTAAAGGGATTTACCGCCGAGATGTTAGAAGAGCTGGTGGAGAAGAAAATGAGGGAGGCAAAAATGAAGGGTATGCACGCTCTTGAAGAAATGGCGTCACATCCGTTCGCTGAGCACTTGGTGAACAGTCGCGTCCCAGACGCACTGTACCGAATTGGAGGAGACCCCTACCGGGGAAAAGGAGACCCAATTGAACACGTGCAAAAGCACGAGGCCTCTCTGCTAGGCAGAACAAAGAACCCGCATCACTTCGCAATGACGTTTTCACAAACTCTTGCCGGGACCGCAGCACACTGGTTCTTCTCACTGCCTTGCGGAAGTATTACTTCATGGGCAGACCTAAAGGCCAAATTCATCCGGCGATACATGGGTGAGCGCACACTGTTGAAAGGGGCAAACGCTCTGGACGACGTCCAACAGCAGAACGAAGAGTCCCTTGCCGACTATTACGTCCGCTTCAATCAGAACATTTCTGACATTCAGGGAAACCTGACTGAAGGAGAAATTGTTCGGGCTTTTATCCGAAACCTCGGCCGAAGAGGCAATGCCTTAGCTGAGAAAATGGCAAAGCGCCCAGCAGAATCCATGGAGGAATTGGCCGCAAGAGTAAAGGAGTACATAGACCTTGAGAGGTTCAGAAACCAGAACAAGGCAAAAATCGCTGCAGCGAAGGCGAAGGATAATCCAAAACAGAACCAACCAAAGCCACACCCAGGTGGTCAACAAGGAAAATATTGGCAACCTCAGCCGAAAAGACCTTTCCAAGGGGATTTTCAGAAGCCAAAGGAAGTAAACCTTGCCGACTGCATCCCTCTAAATGCCCCGCTGTCTGTAATCCTGAGAGAAATGAAGGACGCGAATCTGTGGAAGGAGCCAAACAACTTCAGGAAAGGCCAAATGGGAAGCGACAAAGACAAGTGGTGTGAAAACCACGAAGTCTTCGGCCACGAGACCGATAGCTGCATCAGTCTTCGCTTCCGAATCAACAACTTCATCCTCAAAGGCGAATTGAAGCAATTTGTGGACCAAGGCAACAACCCCTTGAGAAAGACTCAGCCAGAGTCGTCAAAAAGAACAAACAAGGGAAAAGAGAAAGTCCATGACAACCCTCCGCCAGCCAAGCGAGGGGTAATCAATGTCATACATGGAGGGCCTGCCGCCGGAGGACACATATCCAATGCTCGGGACATTTATGCATCCCAAGCAGCAACACTGCCGAAGTACGGAAAGCGCAAGCAACCCGAGCAAGAAGACGCAGTCATCCAATTCTCCAGGGAAGACTTGAAGCATATCGTTTATCCCCACGATGATGCTTTAGTCATTACCATGGACATTGACGGGTACGATGTGAAAAGAATTCTTGTGGATGGTGGAAGTTCTGCTGACATTCTACACATCAGAGTCCTGGAGCAACTAGGAAAATCTGTCAAGGACTTGTCCCCAGGAACCTTCTCATTAGTTAGCTTCGCAGGAGCAGCTACACAACCCTTGGGCACAATCACACTTCCGGTCATCCTTGGCCAGGGCTGGAAAGCATTACATATCAACGTCACTTTTGTAGTTGTAGAATCCCTCGGAGCCTACAACGGAATCTTGGGACGAACAACGATCAATCCTTATGTGATCGTGCCCTCCACCGTCCACCAAAAGATGAAGTTCCCGACAGAACATGGAATTGGAGAAGTGCTGGGCGATCAGATAACCGCAAGGCGTTGTTACGTCAATGCCTTGAAAGCAAAGCACCAATACCATGTGGCCATGGTAAATTCCTTCAAAAGGCAGAAAGTGGTTGATGAAAGAAAGAAGCAACCAATGGAACAAGCCATTACAATCTGGAAACCGCAAGAAAACATCCAATTATCACCATGGCACCAGATTTGGCTCGTGCAGCAGGGAGAAGACGAGCCAATCTTGGAATACTTCATCAAATTCGCCTCCAACGCCTCAACCGCGAAAGCAACAAGAGAAGAAGTGATAAGCGTGTTCTACGCAAATATGAACGCCAAATCTTTCCTTCTCTTTGGACGAACTCATGGGTGGCAAACAACAAGGACCATGGCGGATCTAAAGGAAAAGCTTGAGACAGCAATCTTTTGCGAGCAAGAACTGAGGGGGGGTACACCCCTCAGTTGGGACAAAGGTGTTCGAGCAGAAACGAACAACCAGGAAGACGCAAGCTTTGGTATCAACAACACCTTCACACCGCTAAACACGGTGGCCGAAGACATTTACGTCAACCTGCTGGAAAACAAGCTCCCAAGTCCGCTTGCCTCGGAGACAGCTTTCTTGGGCAACGACATCAGAGAATGGTGCAAGTACCATAAAACTTGGGGGCACAACACAAACATGTGTCCACCATTAAACTGGGAAATCGAAGAATGCATCAGGCTAGGTGCACTAAGGCGATTTGGTGCAACCAACTACGCGACATCGTCATCAAACCAGCCATGACGAAACGGGAGAAACAACTCTCTTCTAGATTACTTTGCGCATTCCTACTACTTTTAGTACAATCAATGTAAATACGCGCAAGTATCTAATAAAGTCAATCTACGTTTGTAAGTACATACTTATCTCTTGCACGCTGTTTTTTGGATTAAACGCGAAGCAACAAAACTACGCGCATGTTATCTACTTCAATAATCCAAGAAACTACGCCATGTGCAAGCAAAATCTATTACGCGTCATGGCAACGCTTATTAAGAACAACCTACTCATATTGACGACTACATCAAGGCGTCATCATGGAATCAAAAACTTGGAAATACAGGCTACACCACGATTACTACTCAGGAATTACACCAAGTAGTAACCTATGGACAAAAATCTACTTCAACAATACAAGCTAAGCGTTGTGTGCTAGAAGGGATTTATGGTATACAACACCAACATATTTGTCATCTACACCAACAAGGAGTTTATTTCTCCATTCATAATATAAGCACCTATCTCTAGAAGATGCCAGCAACACAAAGCCATCAAGCTATATACAACCAACTTATTCCATAATGACAACCTGTGGACTACTATCAAAACGGCAACTATTCAGGGCATCATCTACAAGCAATACCTTGGACTAACGCCAAGGCCTACTATCAAAATAGCAGGTTGAGGGGCAAATCCTCATGTTCATAAGCCATTCCCTGGATCCAGAACAAGATGGGCATACAGGGCTGATCACCCCTTAAGTTATGGGTGTCCTCTACTTAGACGACACTCCGGATACCGAGTAAGGGTTCATTCTTTGAAATGGGTGTCCTCTGTTTAGACGACACTCCGGACACCGAGTAAGGGTTCATTCTTTGAAATGGGTGTCCTCTGTTTAGACGACACTCCGGACACCGAGTAAGGGTTCATTCTTTGAAATGGGTGTCCTCTGTTTAGACGACACTCCGGACACCGAGTAAGGGTTCATTCTTTGAAATGGGTGTCCTCTGTTTAGAAGACACTCCGGACTCCAAGTAAGGGTTCATTCTTCAGTGTCCTCTATCTAGACGACACTACGAATTCCAGGCCAGAATTCGTTTTATACGGCAAAAGTCCTCTGGCAAAGATGACAATTCCGTACTACAGATTTTCAAACCGTGTTGCATGGTTCCTGGACGCAGAAAGCATGCATCACAATTCATATTCTCAAAAAGTGTTACATGATCCCTGGACGCAGGAATCATGTATCACAAATATTTTTTCAAACATTTTACCAAAAATTTTGCCATATATTTTATCAAACATTTTATGTATCAAACACCTTTCCAAAAAAATTTTGTCAACATGATTTTTTGGATTTATCACATTCAATGCCAAAATATTTTCTCAAATATTTTATCAACAAGCCTTTTAGGTTTCCCCAAAAGGCTCAAATATTTTTCACAAAATGCTTCTTCAAAAACTTAAATGTTTTTACGTATGCTTCCCCAACGCGGGTTGATACACGCTGGCAGGTGCGCTCCCTGTTTAAAACTCATAAAATTTACAAGTCGAGTCTTGTACAACGTCGCCTTAGAGTGGAACTAAGAGACGGTATAAACTAGTATCTTGCTTTGTCAAGGTAACATATCTCAAATAATGTTGTTACGTATGCTTCCCCAACGCGGGTTGATACACGCTGGCAGGTGCGCTCCCTGTTTAAAACTCATAAAATTTACAAGTCGAGTCTTGTACAACGTCGCATTAGAGTGGAACTAAGAGACGGTATAAACTAGTATCTTGCTTTGTCAAGGTAACATCTCTCAAATAATGTTGTTACGTATGCTTCCCCAACGCG
Organism: Clarkia xantiana subsp. parviflora; assembly: GCA_036873135.1. NCBI lineage: Eukaryota > Viridiplantae > Streptophyta > Magnoliopsida > Myrtales > Onagraceae > Clarkia > Clarkia xantiana. The sequence goes on from JAPTYO010000004.1 coordinate 38,531,732, forward strand.
AGTTGATACACGCTGGAAGTTTGCAACACTTATAGCGGCAAGCTATTCAGGAAAGAAGGGCAATATGCATAATGCATCAGGCAGGCAATCAGGAGAACATCTCAACTTATCAATCAGGAAGTGGCTATCAGTCACGACCGCAGGGACTATGTCTACGTTACTAGTCATCCGCATTCAATAAACACAGTAAGTGATAACGGTATGAAATATTACTAACAAGTTATCATGCAAACTACTATGTATAAAGCAGGATCAAACGACGTAGTTCAAAGCGAACAAGTCGGAAGCAACAACTAAGGAGCAACTACAACAAGTCTTCAAGCATAGAAGCCGGGGGGCAAACAGACTCAGAAACGAGTTCAACATATCTAAAAGATGGCACAGATTAAAGAATGCCATCATCTCTAACAGGACTCGGCGGAACAAGCAGAAGTTGCCACCGTCTTCTCCAAACAAAATCTATAATGTGCAAGTCGCAACATCCTATGCTCTACCCATCCTGCCATGCCTTGGAGTCTAGCCAAGAGGGGCGACCACAGTACTTAACATTGTCCAGGTGACGAAATGTCATGCGAGCAAAAGCATGAACAAAGAATTATCAACAAACACTTACCTCAGTAGGAGTAACGCTCCTCCTTGGGCCGGTCCCTCGACCGGGGGGCAGAAGACGCCACTACACAACCCTCAAATCTATTTCTCTTATCACAAGAAAGAGTTAGCACGGTCATGCTCAACATAAAGAACCAAGAATCGCTCGAGGAACACGCCCCTGCATCGGATCTTTCGAGAATTATGCTAAGAACAGAAACTGCAGCTGGCAATAACTGGGAAAATCAACAAGATTTAATATCTTGGAAAGTGCTATCAACAATACAGTCAGTGTGCAAGCGCACACCAACACTTATTCAAGCACTCATGCGACAGACGCCCCATGTGAAAACAACCACAAACGTACAAGACTTATTAAGTCTTCGCGCAGCAAGTAACAAGCATCGCGCAAGGGGGGCAACCTCTTCAACATATCAACATCAACGCGCGTATCAAGATTAGCGCGCGTATCATTTTTCCATGTACGTACATACGTGTCGACAAGGATGCATGTCGACAAGAAGAAAATATTTTATAAGTATTTCCATGTACGTACATACATGTCGACAAGGATGCATGTCGACAAGAAGAAAATATTTTCTAAGTATTTCCATGTACGTACATACATGTCGACAAGGATGCATGTCGACAAGAAGAAAATATTTTCTAAGTGTTTCCATGTACGTACATACATGTCGACAAGGATGCATGTCGACAAGGAAAAAATATTTTCTAAGTGTTTCCATGTACGTACATACATGTCGACAAGAAGAAAATATTTTCTAGGTGTTTCCATGTACGTACATACATGTCGACAAGGATGCATGTCGACAAGAAGAAAATATTTTCTAAGTGTTTCCATGTACGTACGTACATGTCAACGAGGATGCATGTCGACAAGGAAAAAATATTTTCTAAGTGTTTCCATGTACGTACATACATGTCGACAAGGATGCATGTCGACAAGAAGAAAATATTTTCTAGGTGTTTCCATGTACGTACATACATGTCGAAAAGGATGCATGTCGACAAGAAGAAAATATTTTCTAAGTGTTTCCATGTACGTACGTACATGTCAACGAGGATACATGTCGACAAGGGGAGAATATTTTCTAAGTGTTTTCACGTACGCACATGCACGTCAACAAAGATGAATTGCATACAACGAGTAGCTACGCCCCCTAAGCCCACCTACGACGCTCATCGTCAAAGCTCATACGACGACATCTATGGTAACCAACATTAGATATCGCTTAAATATTTTCTAAGTGTTTCAGCATACTTGCAGGTAATAACCAACAGTCTATACCTGACACTCAACCATTAACATCAACGCGCGCATCAGCATCATCGCACGTGTCAAACCGATCATTATATGCGTATGTTGCAATCTCATGATCCAAGATTCGGTAACCATTTAGTCATTTTAGAAACGTACGATTTCTATTTCTTGCATTGTATAATCACGATCTTGCCACGTCCATTACCCATGCATACATGTTGATAGACGCATGCTCGTATAAGTGCATTTCCAATTGCTCGTATCTCCGACAATAACCATGCTTGCACGTCACATATACATTTCCTATCACACTAACCATAGTGACAGGAAATAAAGTCATTCGGCCGGAAAGTCAAGCGACGGACGAAATCAAGATGCCTACGTCCGACCAACGATCAAAATCGAAAGGTTAGCGTCAAACTCGAATTGGACAAATATCCTAACTTAAAATAGAGTCAAGAAAGGTTTTAAACCGTTACTTGACTCGGGGGCAAGTGATGGATAAATGTCCAATTCGGGTTCGTTTTTACGCTTCGGGCCTCGCAAACACGTCAAAAATTACATCTCGTCTCGAAAAAACGTCTCCCAAGGGGTCAAAACGGTCCGGAAACGCGTAAACGCGCGTCCGGACCGGACATCCGGATTGCTTGCAATCCGGAGGTCCAGATTGCATTGCAACCCGGACCTCCGGGTTGCAGCAACCCGGACGTCCGGGTTGCAGCAACCTGGACGTCCGGGTTGCAAGCAATCCGGACCTCGCCGAATTGCCCAATTTCGACGAGGTCCGGGTTGCATCACGGGTATCGCGCGATTGCCGTGTCCGCGATTACCGTGTCCGCGATCACCGTTACGTGTAGAGAAGTCAAGTTCGCGCATTACCAATATGGATGACGGTTCCCGCTTGTTTTCTTGAACCGTCGTCAAACCGCTTTAAAACCGGGTCCGGTCTCAAGGAAGCCTATAAATAGGAGGCCTTGGCCACCCATTTTCACACATTCTCTCATTTGTCCAACTTTGGTATTTTGAGCTCTGACTTCTCTCTAGAATTCTCTCTCTCTAGAAATTACCTTTTTGCCACTATAGTGACTTAGGCATCGGAGAGGGCTCCGCTAGCACCACCCCCCCCCTCTCCGTGCTAGCAGTGCAGGATCCGACGCTTGAGACACAGACTTGCCGGGTCACAACCTCGCCGGGTCACAGCCTTGCCGGGTCACAACCTTACCGGGTCACAACCTTGCCGGGTCACAACCTTGCCGGGTCACAGCCTTGCCGGGTCACAACCTTGCCGGGTCACAACCTTGCCGGGTCACAACCTTTCCGAGACACAGACCTCACGCGGGAGCAAGTCCGCACAGCTACGTAAATAGACGCGTCCCCACGACCTCGTTCATCCCGGACGCAACAATAATCATATGTTCTCATAACTCAAGTAGACACGTGTTTCTTGTCACCAGTTGGTGCATCCCTATCCAACCCAATATCAGAGAATTTCGCATTGAAGTTCTGAAAATGAAAAACAATACCATTAAGACATAGGAGTTTAATTAAAAAAAATCAAGCTTAAATAAATTAGATGTGAATCATCTTATAAGTGGATAAGATATTAAAAGTCTTTAAGTCAAGATAAATAACTTTTAGCTCGGCATCACGTAGAAAGGCATTCGCTTTAGCATCAAGGTCGATTTTCATGCACAGCTTCCAGGATAGTGGTTGGAAGTAAGCTCTTCCTGTTTAGGGTAAAAGAAAATTTACCTTCTAGTATACTGGTAAATAAAAAGTAATAGAAAGAACATGATTTGGTATGAATAGAGATGGTAAATTTTAGGGTTAAAGAACTTATGAAAAGTCTGAACTATCACTCATGTTAACGGGAGATGTCTGAAATTTAAAAAGTTAATAACAGAGATATGAAATTTCAATTTTGTTGATTTGAGGTTTTCCATCCATTTTTAGGGTTAAATTTAACAGAATTCTGTGAAATGACATTTTTGCCCCTTTAATATTTTGTTTCATTTAATATCTTATTTAAGGAAATGTGAAATGACAATTTTACCCCTAGAGTCAAATTAAAACCACCCAACCCGGCCACCACCACCCGACTCCGGCGACCACCACCTCAACTCCGACGACCACCACCTCGGCTCCGGCGACCCAACTCCGGCCACCACCTCGGCAAAAAAGCTCCGATCGGAGCCAAAAAAGCTCCGATCGGAGCCCAATCGGGGCCGGTGGCTCCAATTTGGGCCCAATCGGAGCCTTGGTGGTGGTCGCCGGAGTACGGTGGTGGTCGCCGGAGTACGATTGGTGGTCGCCAGAGTACCGTGGTGGCTTCAAGGGCATTTTGGTCTTTTCACTCCAAGCATGTGAGGGGCACACTTGATAGAAGGGCATTTTTGGAAATTTATTTTATTTCCGGTCACATGCCAAGCATGTGACCAACTTCCGTTAGTTTTAACGGAAAAAACTAACGGAGACCGCTGTTATCAACAAAACTGAAATTTCAGACCTCCGTTATTAACTTTTTAAATTTCAGACCTCTCCCGTTAACATGGGTGATAGTTCAGACCTTTCATAGGTTCTTAACCCTAAATTTTACATATGAGAGCTGACTCTTACTTTGACATATTGTGCTCGGACCAAAACCTCTTGAGCACAGCTACTGAATTCGTCTAGTCTATTTTCCACATTTCACCTGAGCAATGTCTTTCCATAAAATCTGCATTTATCTTTAGATCAAAATCATTCAGATCACCCTCCAGTTCCATTTGTTGTTTAATAGGATAGCATCAACAATACTACTCATGTTACTCTTGCATGATGAAGTGCTGCAGGTCTGGTTTATGATTCTGATAGCAAACTTTCTTAATTCAGGAAGTCATTTGTCCCACTATTCCTACAAATCACCTATGCAGAAATAACAAAGTCTAGTAAAGATATAAAGCACTACAATTTACCAGCTGAATTAAAAAAAAAAAAAGAGTGATATTTAGGCGTACAAATACAAAATAGATCTATCAATATGAGTTTTGCACTTATCAGTCACAAAGTGATCTTACAAACTAAAGAGATTTTGTGCAACTTACATGGATAGTCTCTCTTATAATATTCATACGAATGGTAAATAAATTTAATCATCAGTTATGGTTGTTTAGTTTATAAACTTTCTAAAGAAATTCAATCCAGAATTAGAAAGATCCAACTGATACGGTAGTTGCTACATTCTCCATTTGAAAATAAGTGCAGGAGACATGGCAACACCAAATTCGCCCACACGGGACACTGAACATGTACTGAAGTTAAGTTTTTCTCCCAATTCGAAATCATATTGCTGGAATAATTCTAGTTGCTAGTTTTTGACATTCAAATCGTGCAAAAGTAAAAGAGCAAGCTGGTAATAACTAATAACTCGATTTACAGCTACTCAATCATGATTTTTAAAGAAAAGTAGTAAATTTGCAGCTCAGCATTGTGAGTGAGTTATTACAACATGAAGATCAGATATAGCAATGATGTCCATAGAACATGATGCAGTGAGATTGGTGGCATACTGCAGAATGAGATTCCATCTCTGATAAACATGCATATCATTCACATGAGTATATTTAATGTTACAATATATATTTAATGTTACAATATATATTCTAATTATGTGGCCAGATAATATTAATGAGTATAGATATATTGAATAATGTATTATATTATATTATATCAATATATATCTTTATGGTATGATTTAATCTAGACCGTTCAATTGGTTACTTGATGGACGTACCAGATTAAAGGGTTAATATTATAAACGGTCCTCTCTCCCTGCCAGTTATTGACACAGAGAGAAAGAGTAGTTCTCCATCAACTGGTCTCTGACAGAAGGATGGACAAGGGAGAGAAGTAGAACCGTTCTACAGAGAAACGAATTGGTAGTCTAGGAAGATCTGAGGAATTGAGATCAAGACCAGGTAAGTCATTCCTCACTATACTTTAATCCACATAAAGCATGATCAAGATCCTGGCAATTAGGGTTTGTAAATCTTACATGTGGTATCAGAGCCTGAGTTATTGATTATGCCTTATGATGAGATTATTGGTCATCACGGTTAGAATTTCACTTCGTAATGAATTTAAAGCATTGAAATCGTACGAATTGGGAACGGTTATTATTTTAACAATTATGGTATGTTTATCGGTGGAATTGGAATTCACGGTTACGAACCTTTTGTTTAAAGCATCTCTTATGTTAATCAGTGGGATTGTTTAACCTTTAATTCCATCGGTCACATTCTGGTTATACTCCCATGTACGATTTCCCTTCATAACCCTAATTGATTATATTAGTTCTTTGACTCTTACCTGCCCTAGTAATTAATGCCAAAAATTGGCTTAGTTATCTATTGAATGAGAAAATCAATAACGGGCGGCATCCTGTCTCGTGATTTACTGATGAATTGGTTGTGGAATTGTTGTTATTTTCCTGTATGTTAATTACAATCGGTTGATGTATGTGTTGTACTTTAATTAAACAAATCAACTTGTTTCACCTAATTCTCCTTTTATTGTGGAATTTTAATCCATTTCAATCAATGGATTGTTATATACTGTATGAGGTACCGGTGAGGAATTTGGATTTGTTCAATTAAATTCATCCGGCGAATGTGGCTCACGGACAGTTTCTGCAACTATTTGGCTTTCTTTGGAGTCTATAAAGAGGAATAGTGCCAGTTATTGATGAAGGAGATACTGCCTAGCTAGTATCGTAAAGTTGGGAAGAATGGGTCAATTGGCAAGTACACCACTCTGCACTTCCATCTTCGTGCAATGATAGACCTTGATGCCATTACACTTAAGTATTGAGCCAAGTACGATTAAACATGACTCTTAACTGAGGTAATTATTTTCCCTCTTATCCTTATGTTCTATCTCATGAAGATGATAGCATGATAGATATTTAAGTTTGCAATTACGTTTGCTTGCAAATCTTAAGAGCATACTAGCATGTATAGTATTCAGATTGTGCTTGTTAAATTAACCAACTAGTTTACCTATTTCGTTCATCACGTGCTTTAACAGTGATTAGAATCTCGTGTTTATAATAGTCTAAATAAACACATGAATGATAAATTTGGGGTATGTATGTTAATGATAATGTAAAATTACTCCTATGCATGTGTGTATGAATTTTAAAGCATGATGATGTTATGATGAATAACATATAACATATTAGATTATGTGATTCTAATTTGAAGTTAAGAGTTGATTATGTTTCAACAATGAAGGATAAGCTATTAATTTAGTTTAGAATCTGAATTAAGTTTTTTTTTTGGTCATCGAATAAAATTAGTTTTCCTTTTATGACCGTTAGTTTTGATTGGATTATCAATCATGATGAAGGATATAAGTTTTTCCTTGATAATTGCTTCCGCTAATCGCTAATGAAAAATTATAGTTTTTATGGTGCAAAACCATTAACTTTATGGGTTAAATATTTTATTTTAGCCAAACCTAATGTTCTCTAGTGATGTTTCAATATCATGATGATAACCATTACGTCGGGTTATAATTAGTCATTGAAATATTACTTTAAAGCATATATGCACGACTTTATAGTTAGTTTCTAATCACCAAAGTGATTGAACTAGAATGATAAGGTTATGGTTTAATGAGACATTATTATCAGCATGACTTTATAGTTAGTTTCTAGTCACCAAAGTGACAGAACTAGAATGTGTTGTCATGCCTAAAGAAAATCAATTATTATATGCATGAACATATATTTTAAGTAGATTATTGTCACCAAAGTGGCTAATCTAAAATGTTTATTTGTTCATGCATATAATACAATAGTAATGTCTAAAGAAAGATCAATAATTATATGCATGAACTTGTATTTTAAATAGATTATTGTCACCAAAGTGGCTAATCTAGAATGTTTATTTGTTTCATGCATATAATACAACTGTCATTTATCCATGATAATAATGAAATGCCTATTACAGTATACATGATTGGATAAATTGACATTTACAGGTTACTAGAATTTTAGGATTTGCCCAAAGGTGAATCGCTTTTTATGACCTGTAAACATGATGGGATAATTAAGATGTTTTGGTTCTATATATTTGTATATCCAAAGATAACTTATATATTTAACTGAAGATTTTCTTTAATTGTCCAATAATGTTATGGAATTGAATTAAGAATCGTGTGTTATAGCCGTTGCCCAAAGGTCGGTTATAATATACATTGATAATTTCCAAATAATATTATGGCATTTAATTAAGATTAGTATATTATAGTCGTTGCCCAAAGGTCGATTATAATATACTCTTATTGATTATCTGAATCTATATAGTTTCTTTACTAATTGGCATTTACTTAATGGTAGTATATTATAGTTGTTGCCCAAAGGTCGATTATGATATACTTTAAATGATTAGCTGATTCTTATTAGCTTATTTTATGAATGAGAAAGTATGTAATTTGCAGCTATTATAGTTAATTCGCATGTATGTTCTGTTATTGTGTTTAATAGGTTTGACTTTCTAAACCGTGTAAGTCAGGTTCCACTAAAGTTACTAGGTCCTGACTTAACACAATTAAACAGTATCCTTACGGGTACACAACTTAAGTAGAAAGTCAAATCATAAAGTATAAACACGATACAACATAGTAAATATTAAGTTTATGCGAATAATATTGTCTTATTCCACAAACAGTAAAGAAAGAAAATTATGAAGTTTTGTGGATGAAAGTACAAGTTATGTAATAAGTCACTCGTATGTACAAACCTACAATCATTAAGATTTGAGTTGTAGAGTTTGTAGAAGTTTGAGTTGGCTAACTTATGGAGCAAGATTAAAGACCTTAAGGATGACTAGAGACAACTCAATATTTATGAGAGCACTACAGAGTGTTCATTATGGGATATTGAGTTAGCTCGTATGTTTATGAAGAATAAGGAAGTCACATGTCAACCATGCATAAAGGAGTGCTGCTAAAAGGTTAGTGCAATTGTTTTCATACATGAATAAAATGTAATATTTCGTATATCTCGCTTATTGCATGATTATTTATACGGAAAATTAATAAGTGTCAAGAATAGGGGGATAATTTGTATATCTTCTTGAACTTATGAATTTATGTTTATTTTCCGTATTATGTTTTAATGAAGTTAATCACGTTTATCAATGTATGACTATATCCATTTGCTGAGTGTTTTTTCTTGATGGAAAGTAAGCAATTAGATAGAAAAGTGAAAACTTATAATGTCTTTATGTGTGGTGACTTTCATGAGAAATGTATAAAAGTATGATATGACTTTTAGTTCACTAATAAGCCTTCTTAAGAGAGCATGTCATACATTTATGAAAATAGTATTGTGGGAAATATAATCGGACTTTGAAAGTTACTGTTAAGAGTTAGACAAGTAAATCTTCTTTACCCATTAATGACATTAAGTTGTGGATGTATGAGTTAAGTCTGAGATCCCATAAAGGCAATTCCAACATTTTATTGATCTGTGCGTTGGAAGGGAGCTTGGTTAAGACACCGTTATGTTTGAGGTTGTCTAATAAAGTTAAAGTAAATATTTATGATCCACATTAAAGAATGGATTCTTGAATGAAATGTTTACTCTGGAGTAACATTAAAAGATCCAAAGGGTATAATGACTTACTTTCTTAACTGAAGTCCGAAAATTGTAGAAACCAGTTATGTTAATCTTAAGAATAATGAAATTAGTGGGAGTGTCTGAATAATAAGATGTGGATATTATGGTAAATGATAGACATTGTCTATCTGTATGAATACATTATTCACATGGATTAGAATATAGTTCCATCAGTTGAATGAAAATTTCAACATAAGGGATAATGTTCGAAAGACATGATACTCCATAAAGAAAGAAAAATATAATCATCTGATAAAGTTAAATAATTTAGAATAACATTACGAAAATTTGTTATTCTGGAAGTTGGTTTACTTGTAGGATTCAGATATTAGTAAATATTTTTCGGTTTCATTCTCACAATATATTATGCTATGAATTATATATTTCTCAATTAATGAATTTTCCTTTTAGAAATCAATTTATGAGATAAAATAAATGTTTCCCACGAATGGTTTAGTAAGTTACTTTACAGTCGTATGAACTGTAAGATTAGTGGGAGTATGTAGATATTTTACCTGTATAATTGATTATTTCTTGCTCACATTTAAATGATTGTGTATTATGATTCTCTCTGAAGTTAAGATGAAAGTTAATGTGAGAGACAATTTATGTGACAAAGATTAAATTAAAATTTTAATCTAGTCACAGTTACGGTTGGATTGTCTCAGAAAGCTCACATTGAAATGATCTTAAAGAGAGAGTATAATTCGCAAATGCTGCAAATAAAGTCCTAATGCACCTACAAGAACATGTGAATGCATTTATGTTCATGTAGATTCAGATTTAAGGGATATCTTGACAGTTGAAAGTCCACTCTTAATTAATTGTTCCTTTTATGTGTTGGAGCAATATTACAGAAAAGTAGTAATTATCTGTCGTTATTAATAATGTAAAGTAAGGCTTTAGCATGTTTATCATGCATTAAGAACTGTGGGACTTATTTCAGGGCTTGAGGTTGTCAACACCGTTACCAAGTCGTTGGAAAATTTATCGTAATAACGCCACAGTTATTTCTTCGTCAAAACGACAAGCATTAAAGGTGCAAACTTATGGAATGAAAGTTTATTGTCGTTAAGAAGAAAGTTCAGAAACTAGAGTGTCTGTCAGCATAATGGCCAAGCTGACAATGATGTATTTAAATGAATGTTTACAACTAATGACATTAAATAAGCATGCAAATAATGGGTCTTAGTTGTAAAGTTGATGATGATGATGTTTGACACTCTGAGCTCAATGATATGTTTCTGAATCCAATGTTTTCCTGTTAATTATGATTGTGTACACATAAAGTTTATGATAACGGGGAAAACCTTATGCAAAGCCTTACTCGGACCCTAATGTGTTTATATATATTGCTTACAGGCTTATGTTTGATAAGATGTGATTGTCGTGGTATATGGAAGGGAGTATGCTGCTTAAATAAGTGTATGACCGCCATAACCCGCATTTACAGATTATTGAATGTAAGTGATTATGATGAACGGAAAGATTAGATTTTACGCGCGCCTTATGTTATTCCATAAAGATGTAAGACTTATGTGATTATCTGGCCAAGTGGGAGAATGTAAGAATATATATTTAATGTTACAATATATATTCTAATTATGTGGCCAGATAATATTAATGAGTATAGATATATTGAATAATGTATTATATTATATTATATCAATATATATCTTTATGGTATGATTTAATCTAGACCGTTCAATTGGTTACTTGATGGACGTACCAGATTAAAGGGTTAATATTATAAACGGTCCTCTCTCCCTGCCAGTTATTGACACAGAGAGAAAGAGTAGTTCTCCATCAACTGGTCTCTGACAGAAGGATGGACAAGGGAGAGAAGTAGAACCGTTCTACAGAGAAACGAATTGGTAGTCTAGGAAGATCTGAGGAATTGAGATCAAGACCAGGTAAGTCATTCCTCACTATACTTTAATCCACATAAAGCATGATCAAGATCCTGACAATTAGGGTTTGTAAATCTTACAATTACAACATGAAGATCAGATATAGCAATGATGTCCATAGAACATGATGCAGTGAGATTGGTGGCATACTGCAGAATGAGATTCCATCTCTGATAAACATGCATATCATTCACATGAGTATGATCTTTTTACAATCTAAGATGCTAATTAAGACAACACACATGGATATTCTTTCTGGGTTAGTGTAAATGCGTATTCATCTATTATGAAATGTAAATGAGTACATCCCTTTTCTAAAAAATGGTTATTGTAAAGAGTCATAGTGAATTATACTAAATCATATTGAGTTAGCACAATTATCTAAATGAGTTCATCTCAATTTCTTAGCCTTCATCCAAATTAGCCTATCGTTGCTTCCAAATTAATTTCATGGTAAAAATATGAAGATTCAGCATTATAAATAATTAATGAAGTGCTTCCATTGGTGGGTGACTGTAAGAGAATGGACCGGCTGGTGCAGGAGGTCTTATTAGGGACTCCAACGGGAACTTGATTGGAGGGTTTGCAATGCATATTGGAGATGGGAAATACATAGAAAAAATGCAAACTTAAAAAAAGCCAGACGGGTAAAATTGACAAACCTGTGTTGTAGTGAAATTTGATTGCGTCTTTGCACTCCCTCTCTCCGGTGAACTTGAGATGCTACTCATCAGTCGGGTCAGATGTATACATAATTGATAATAGGATACAGTGAACCTAGAGGAGTTGAAGAGTTCCTGACATTGGGAATACAACAACAAAACCCATTCTTAATTAACAGCGGGAATACAACAACGTAAGTGCATGTATAGGAACAGACCACTTTGAATGACTACATCGGAAGACTACTACAATTTAATTCATCCATCACATGGGAAGTAATCTGCAGCGGAATTAATTTCGACTGACTTGCCTCGCAGTTCAAATTCTATTCCTACATAGTCGTACCAAAATGAACCTAACCATACACAAACCAGACCCTGACAATACTTTTGAAGCTTGAAGTCTTGAACACATCAATCATAACCCAAACAATGTGAACAAACTTAGATTAGTCAACGTAATTTAGCTCTAGTTCAATTAGTATTCATTCTTTCAACAGCAGCAATTAACCTCTTGGAAAAAGAGTAAACCAGCATCCGATCAAAACAAAAAATTATTAAATAAAAAAGAAGCAGATTTGGTAACAGCAATCAACGCCTGAACGAAAATAGAGAGTTAAGCAAAAAGAAAAAGCAATTCCTGGATCTAAGAGGGATAGAGAAAATATTACCTAAGACGGTGTTAATCAGATTCATAGCGACCTGGTTCTGTGAAGCATGCATAGGATGGCGTGGTCCTGTTACCCTTGTTGTTGGCAATAATCTCAACTCGATCGTGCTGCCATACACAGACACACGAGTATGTAGTTTCTGGTTTAGGGTTTAGATTGAAGTAAGGAGTGTAGTCGGGAGGAACATATAGTATTATAGGGCGTGCAAGTTCCAGAAGGTTCAGATTATACAGTGAACATGGAGGAGTTGAAGAGTTCCTAACATTACGAATACAACAACGATACCCATTATTAACTAACATTAGGAATACAGCAACATAATTGCATGTATCAGCAACATTGGGAATACCCATTATCGAAGCAGGGCTTCTTCCAGCAGCTCCCGTCGAAACCTGAAGCTCCTTCATCCGAGATATACTGAATGTGCTGCATAGATAACTGGATTTGAAAAACCCCAGCTCCTGGTTGAATCTGGATGCCTCATTCTACCTAAATTTATATATATATAGATCATTATGTAAACTGTAGTTTATTTTGTTACCTCTATTGTTATCACTGTAACTATTGGACACGAATATACCAGATGATTTCTTCTCCAACTTTCGTTCCTAGATATTATTATAATAAATATACAAAACCCAAATAAATTAAAGAATCTATTTTTGAAATTAAAATGAAACAAAATAGCTAACATCTAGAAGAGTATAAATAACATTAGCCAACCTATCTTCGCACATCCTTCGCTTTTTTTAATTAATAATAATAAAGGTCCTCATCTTGATATTATTGTACAGTACAAATCTGAATAGAGTTGTACTAATTAATTATCATAGTTTTTTTTTTTTTTTTTTTTAACAAAATCTAGAACGAATATGTCATCAGATGAACGGAATGATAAAAGAAAATGCCAACCACGTAATTCTAAGTCTTTATATATTTTTTTTAGTTAAAAACAATTTTTTTATAAAAAAAACAAAATAATAACATATTTTTAAATAAGATCTAATATTTTTAGTAAAAAAAATATTCGCAGTAGTAATATTTGTAAATCTATATAATATGTTTCCTAATTAATACAATATTGGCAATAATAAATTAATATAGGTATATATATATTATCTTTAAAATTACGTTTACTAAGTATAAGAAACCCTAGTGAGTCCCACTAAAAGAATTTAAGGGCCTAACACGAGGTTAAATATATTTATGCAACCTGACAACGATATTTCTGAACTTTACCTCAAAATATTCTTTCTTTTCGACATTGATTTTCTTCGAATGCTTCGGCTTTCAACCTAAGAAGAAAATAGTTGAAATTTATTCGAAAAATTATACACATGTATTTTATCCATAGATTAAATATATATTTAGTCTAAAAGAAAATGGAGATTTCTGCCACGACTTTATTAAATTTCAAATTATTGAATGCTATAATATGATATGAATATATAAATAATAACTAAAATATTATTATGACTAAATATATATAGATGAGATGAAAGTTCTACCTCTTGTTGAGCTCAATGTCGAACCCACCTGTCAAATTCGAATTTAATAATTAAATATTATCTAATTACAAAGATTAAAACTTCGTAACAATTTTAATTGCTCATATAAAAAAAAAATCTATGGATCCTGCACAAAAAAAAAAAAGAATTTTGATCAATTAGTAAAAATTTATAAAGAAATTATAGTTCCAATGGTTTATAGTTTAACAAAGAAATGAAGATCAAAGATCGAGATTATTAGAAATTAGGTTGATACTTGATAGGATGGACCGAAAATTAATATGAACATCATTCGCAACTATGCATAGAGGATACACATATTGATTAATTTATTAGTAATTAGAGATTACACACAATTTGATCCTGCATAGTTTTGTAATTAGGAAGTAAAAAAATAGTATAAATGCTAAATTGTAAATATAGATACATAAGGTTTAGTTACAGTTAGATTTAATAGATACATAAAATATTTATATGTGATAAAATTCATAAAACATACAGAGTTTTAGTTGCTTTCACATACTCTAAAAAAAAAAATAGTATTTGTTGGATATCTGCCCAATTCGGGTTCGTATTTACATTCCGGACTTTGCAAACACGTCGAAAACCACAAATAGGTCCGAAAAACAAACACCCGAGGAACAAAACGGTCCGGACGCACGTATGCGTCCGGACCGGAACCTCCGGATTGCCATAAGGCAAACCTGACTGGCTGGATTGCTTTAGGCATTCCAGAAGGTCCGGATTTTCCCAAGCAATCCGGACCCCGTCGGATTCTAAGTCCGATGGGGTCGGACTGCCGTCAACGGGCGCTGCGCACATCCTTTATTGTCCGAACACAAAGAGTGAAGAGTTCTCCAAAGTCTAAATAGACGACGGTTCTTATTTTCTTTTAGACCGGCGTCGAACCGCACAAAAACCAGGTTCGGTCGCCTATAAATAGGAGACATTGGCCACCCATTTCGGGACATACTCTAGATTTTGGCCTTGGAGCTCTGACCTTTCTCTAGAATATTTTCTCTCTCTAAACGCTCATTTAAGCATCGGAGAGGGTTCAACCTGCACCACCACCCCCCCCCCCCCCCCCCCCCCCGTCGTGCTGGTTATTGCCCTTCCTACAGGTTAGCACCGCGAGGAGCCGATAGTGCACATTGCTGACAGCCCCTTGCCAACATCAGAAAGCCCACTTCCGAAACCCGACGTGTCTCCAACCTGAAGTGCCGAAGAATCCGACTACTGGGTTGGATTTGGACGCAACACTTGGCGTCGTCTGCGAGATCCGAAACAAAAAGCTGCATCATACCACGAGCTATGACAAGCAATCAACCTCCTCCAGATGATGTCAACCTGCAGGAGAAGAAGAGAGGCCCCGGTCGCCCAAGGAAAGCTGATACCACAGCCAAGAAGCCGATGAGAGGTCCACCTGGACCCTCGCACATCCCTGAAGCAGCATCCACTGCTTCCTCTGTGCCAGCCAGGAGTGTGCCTACCACACAGCATGGCCCAGAGGTCCAGACCACACCGCGCGGAACATCACCGCTCGGATTCGAGCCAAGGAGGCATGAAGAGTTCCCTTACGGTATGCCAGCGGAGGGTGTTCAGCAGCAACAGGGATGTGTCAACCCAGCGCCACAAGTCACACCCGCCATGATGGCAGCTCTTGAAGAATTGCTAGCATTCAGAGAGAATCTGAGAAATCAAGGATTTGACCCTCGCACATCCCTGAAGCAACATCAACTGCTTCCTTTGTGCCAGCCAGGAGTGTGCCTGCCACACTGCATGGCCCAGAGGTCCAGACCACACCGCGCAGAACACCACCGCCCGGATTCGAGCCAAGGAGACATGAAGAGTTCCCTTATGGGATGCCAGCGGAGGGTGTTCATCAGCAACAAGGAGGTGTCAACCCAGCGCCACAAGTCACACCCGCCATGATGGCAACTCTTGAAGAATTTCTAGCATTCAGAGAGAATCTGAGAAATCAAGGATTTGCTCCGCCACCACCACCTCCACCTCCTGTCAACAGCCAAGCCGCCCCGGCAAGAGCAGTGTCGCACAACACTAGACTACAAGAGTCGCAACAACAAGTAGGAGGAGGTCAATATACAGAAGGCACGTTCCAGTACCAGCAACCAAGGCAGGAGCCAGCTCGCTCCACTCCTTACGGAAGTATGCAGCATCCAGAAGAAGTAAGAAGACAACCTCCACGTACCCGCTCGCAGCAGCAGTACAAGGAAGTCTCCCTCCAAGAAACAAGTCAAATCAATGCTGACATCCATCACAACGCTGGATGGAGAATACATGTCATCAATGAAGACATCCCAAACACAGGTCTCATAGCAAAGGCCTTTGAGGCAATAATCGAAAAGAAGATGCGAGAATCAAAGCTGAAAGGAATGCACGCGCTAGAAGAGAATGCGTCGCACCCATTTGCTGATGAGCTAGTGTACAGCCGCGTCCCAGATGCCCTGTATAGATTGTGAATAGACAAGTACCGAGGAAATGGAGATCCGATCGAACACGTGCAACAGCACGAGGCATCCTTGCTAGGAAGGACAGACAACCCGCATCATGTCGCCATGACATTCCCTAATACATTGGCAGGAACAGTCTCGCATTGGTTCTTTTCCCTACCTTGCGAAAGTGTAACTTCCTGGCCGTACCTAAAGTCGAAGTTCATACAAAGCTATATGGGGGAGCGCACTCTCTTGAAGGGTGCCAATGCATTGAATGAAGTACAACAACAAAACGATGAATCATTGGCGGATTACTACATCCGTTTCAATCAAAACATATCCGACATTCAAGGCAACCTGACGGAAGGAGAGATAGTGCGCGCTTTCATAAACAACCTTGGAAAGAAAGGATTCTCCCTCGCAGAGAAAATGTCAAAGCGTCCAGCTGATACATTGGAAGACTTGCAGCAAGGGTAAAGGAGTTCATAGATCTGGAAAGATTCATAGAGCAAAACAAGACAAAGCTGAGCGCAGCCCGCGCTAAGGAGAACAACAAGCAATCAAAGCCACATCAAGGCTCCCAACAAAACAAGCAGTGGCAGCCTCAAAAAAGGCCATTCCAATCAGACTTTCAAAAGTCCAGGGAGGTCAACCTTGCTGAGTGCATCTCGCTAAATGCACCTTTGTCTGTGATCTTGAAGACGATGAAAGAAACAAATATGTGGAGAGAACCAACCAACTTCCGCAAGGGTCCGCTCGGAAGGAGCAAGATAAGTGGTGTGAAAACCACGAAGTCTATGGACATGAGACAAATAACTGCAAGCCTATGGTTTCGCGTGAACAATATCATCCTGAAGGGCGATTTGAAGCAGTACGTGGACCAGGGCGACAAGCATCCAAAGAAGTCCCGAGCGGAACCATCAGGAAGAGGAAACAAAGGAAAAGAGAAGGAGAAGGACAACCCACCTCCTGCAAAGCGTGGCATAATCAATGTTATCCATGGAGGGCCAGCAGCAGGAGTAAGCATATCTAATGTGAGGGATGTCTATGCATCTTAGCTGCAGACACTCCCCAAGTACGGCAAGAGACGTCAACCAGAAAAGGATGCTGTCGTCATCCAGTTTTCAAACTCCGACAAGAAACACATCGTCTACCCCCATGATGACGCCTTGGTCATCACAATGGAAATCAACGGGTACGATGTGCGACGAATCCTGGCGGACGGGGGAAGTGCTGCAGACATTCTGCACATAAAAGTGTTGGAAAATATGGGAAAAACGGTGGCTGATCTATCTCCAAGCACATTTCCATCGGTAAGCTTCTCCGGCGCGGCAACTTACCCACTAGGGATGATCACACTCCCGGTCATTTTAGGAGAAGGATGGAATGAGCTTCACATCGACGTCACGTTCGTTGTTGTAAACGCTTTGGAGGCATATAATGGCATACTGGGTAGGACTACGATCAACCCATACGAAATTGTTCCATCCACTGTCCACCAGAAAATGAAGTTCCCAACGCCTCACGACATTGGTGAAGTGCTAGGAGACCAATCAGCCGCACGCAAGTGCTATCTGAATGCCCTAAGGAAAATGCAGCAAGTCTCTATTGCCATGGTCGAGTTTGGCAAAAAGAGGAAGATGTCTAATCTAAGTGATGATGATGGAGGAAGAAAGCAATAGTCAACACCAACTGCTCTGCTAGATGCAATACTTTTCCCAACACGACAGAGTGTTTGGGATGTGAGACAAGATCAAGGAGAGCCTATAATGGCTTACTTCAGGATATTCGCCAATAACGCCGCCATGCTGAGGAAAACAAAAAGAGAAGTCATAAATGCGTTTTTTGTAAACATGAATGTCAGATCCTTCCTCTTATTTGGCGAGACATACGGCTGGCGAACAACTGTCACGATGGCAGACCTGAAGGATAAACTCGAGACGGCGATGTCTTGTGAACATGAGCTAGGACGGGGTACACCTCCTAGTTCAACTCTGGAAGCTCAAGCTGCAACAACATCAGAGTAACGAGCCCCAATTACGACAAGTTCTTCACCCCCTTGAACACGAAGGTTGAAGAGATATACGTGAAACTCCTGGAAAACAAGCTTCCTTGTCCACTGGAGCCACCAACCGCCTTCCTTGGCAAAGAAATTGAAGACTGGTGCAAGTATCACAAGACTTAGGGGCACAACACCAACACCTGTCTGTCCCTATGGGTGGAAATCCAAGAACTCATCGCGCTAGGCGCATTGACCAGCTATGTGGCTCGCACTGGAACAAATCCGCCATCAGACTAATCCCCCTATCTACTTTACGCATTTTTACTATTGTCTTAGTTCAAATGCATCTCCTACTTTAAGTTTAGTCTTTATAATTACTAGACTTACTACATATTAGAAGGAATGATCAGTTGACGCCTTCCAGCAACTCTCTGTAAATAATCCAAGTATCTAATGAAGTTAATTTACCTTCGTAGGTACAATACTATATCATACATATTACCTTGGAATTACGCCAAGAAACAACTACAAGCATAATACTCACATCAACAATATAAGCCATCACACTATGTACAACAATCAACTTATATCATACGACGATAAATCAACTGTCAACATCAACAAAGAGTATGTAAACACTCTTCATCTATAATGGCGACTACCCCGAATAGCGTCAACAACATAATATATCTTGAGTTTAAAACAAGATCCATCAAATTGACATGCTGCGACATCCTCCTTCGAGGGCAATCCCATGTTCACAACTATCAAAGTAACATGCTGCGACATCCTCCTTCGAGGGCAACCCCCATGTTGACAATCATCAAAGTGGCATGCTGCGACATCCTCCTTCGATGGCAACCCCCATGTTCACAACTATTAAAATGGCATGCTGCGACATCCTCTTTTGAGGGCAAACCCCCATGTTCATAAGCCATTCCCTGAATACAAAACAGGATGCGGCAAACAGGTGGGACTGATCACCCCATCGTGGCGGAAGTCCTCTTATTAGACGACAACCCCACAAATCAACAAAGTATGAACGACCAATCACGGAATCATACTTCATGAAGACTTATTCCTTAAATGGGCAGCTTCATGGACTCTAAAAAGTATGAACGACCAATCATGGAATCATACTTCATGAAGACTTATTCCTTAAATGGGCAGCTTCATGTACTCTAACAGTATGTATAATCACTCATGGGTTCATACTCCGTGAAGACGTATTCCTTGTTAGGATAACTTCACGTATATACGCTAGTAGGAGCGCACCCCTGTCAGGAAAACTCGCCAAACATACAAGCTAAGTCTTGTACAACGTTATCTTGCCAGCAAGCGCGCAACGAAACAAAACACACCAAATGCAGCAAGTAGTGTCTTGCCACAACGTCGCCTTGGAGTGGACCAAGAGACGGAAAAAACTGCAAGTCGCTTTAACGCGGTCTTGTGCAACCCTTCTGGACTAACCATGGAGAGGTGCAGTAGCATCGTAAGGCAAGTACTGGAATAACCACGGAAAACCTTGCAACAACGTCACGCGGGGTGTGCCCAAACTGACGGATGGAAAACGCATAGCATAGAGCAAGTAGCGTCTTGCCACAACGTCACCTTGAAATGGTTCAAGAGACTGTAAAAACTACAAGGCATGTTCACACGACCTTTGTCCTGCCCCTTGGATTAACTAAGTTGAGGCGTAATAAGATCACAAGGTAAGTACTGGGTTAGCCACGGAAAACCTCGTAACAACGTCACGCGGGATGTGCACAAATTGACGGATGGAAAAACACACCAAATACAACAAGTAGCGTCTTGTCACAACGTTGCCTTAGAATGGAACTAAGAGACGGTATAAACTAATGTCTTGCCTCGTCAAGACGACTCTCCTACATGTCAAGTGCCAAGTGCCAAGTGCCCGCGCCGAGTACATTACTACTTACAACGCTACAAGTAACTAGTGTATACATCTTGCCATACCTTGGAATCTAACCAAGAGGGGCGCTCATAGCACTCAAACAATACGCGACATACAGTCGCAACTACGGAAATCATGTTCATCATCTAAGGATATCTATCCTATCATCCAAGTCCAAACAATACGGACATCATAGATAACACAAGGTATGAAATAATACTAACGAGTTATTATGCATTTTACTATGATCAAAGCAGGTCTAAACGACATAGCTCAAAGCAAGCAAAACATACACAAAAGTTCCAGGGATAACTCCCAAAACCAACATCAACTTAGAAACGGGGGGCGAACGATAAAAGCAAAAGTTCAACATGCTCAAAATAATCAATCCGACGCCGCTCAAGGAGCACCGTCATCTCTAGCAGGCTTAGACATAACCGCCATTATCTCGTCGGCAGGATCAAAATCGTCGTCATCCCCAAACATCATATCATAGTTAACCGTCTCAAGCTCTAGACGGCGTAACTCAGCAACACGCTCAATAGTGGGTGCTGCGTAAGGACCCAATTTGTCGAAAGGATAGTCGGGATCAAGTAGACGTACCATGCGAACATAGTCCGCAGCAAACTCATGAATCAACGGCTCAGACTTCGCCTTAGCGGCAGAAGTAACGGCGGCAGTAAAGGCCAAGGTAGTAGGATACTTGACAAGTCCTCCTGCGATCCCAACCTTACACCCCTCCTCGGGCACAGCACAAACAGCGGTTTCATGCGCGCTATCATTCTCCGCTATCCGTTTCTTGATAGCCGCGATCTCAGCCTCAAGATTATTCGCATGGGCACAACAAGAGTCATACTTCGCATCGAAGTCAGCAATCTTCGAAAGCAAACTCTGAGTTTTATCCTTAAGAATCGCAAGCTCGCGGGAGGCAACACCACACTTCTAGACAGCAGCTTTCCTTTCGCGCAATAGCCTAAAAGAAAATACCGAACAAGTCAAGACAGTCACATCAATGCATTCAGTCACAACCAGATAAATAGTTTCGTCACTTACCGGGGCAAACCCAGATAGGGAGCCCTCAACATGCTGTCGCATCTCCTCATCCGTGGAAGGTGCAAGGCGTCAAACGCCTGGAGGAATACACCGCTGCAACACGCGTACCCCAACCTCCGGAGTACTAAGCTTCGAACCTTTGGGAAACCGAAGACCCCAGTAGAAAAGGGTACCCAATCGTCACCAGATATGTCACCCTCCAGGGGACGAACCAAGTCACTACGCTTAAGTGACGGCAGCGCTGCAACCAAAACATTAAGGAAGTATAAGAGTCATAAGCAGGAAAAATACAAGGAAATACAGCAATGTGCACCGTACAAACCTCGACGCAAAGGACGCTCCTCCGTGGGACGCTCCTTCGAGCGGGGGGCAGAAGGCGCCACCTCGCGATCTTCAACTCCTTTCCCTTTGTCGCGAGAAGGAGTCGGGACAATCGCACTCAGCTTGGAGCGCTTGGGATCACTCAAAGGACGCGCCCCAACTGCGGACCTCTTGACAGGAGCGATAGAATTGGGTGCCGCGACAACGCGCTCGGTCACGGGCGCAGAACGACCTACAAACAAGAAGTAATATGACGACAACGAATCAAAAAATCAATAAGGTCGACGGAAAAATAAGTAAACATCTTACCCGTAAGTCCCTTGCTACGACTATGCTGGGGGGCAGCGGGGGCAGAAGAAGGGGTAGTCCTTCTAACAGGAGGAGCATCGCGCGCAGCCACCGTCTGCAAAGTTGAGCTTTTTCCGTCAAACCAACCTACATCACAACATAATGAAAGTTATAAAGACTCTCAGCAGACCAAAGTTTCAGAAGGAAGCTTTTGAATCCCGACATAAAGCAATTCTTGATCCGACGCGCGTAACAGACACTGAAAGCTGCGCGCTTCCTGACATTGATAGATGCGTACTATAGTCGCTTTGTCGGTCGAAGAAAGCTCGGAAAAGGCAGGGGAATGATCAGCAACCTTAACCTCCTCAATATCCCAAGTAATGCTTTCATCACACACGAAAAAGTAGTGATGTCGCCAATGCGAACCAGATCGGTCAGTCTCAGCCGCCAGTCGATGAATACGGTTCCACTCCACGTCCTCAAGTCCAAGTTGCTCAAATCCTTTGTCACGTAGGCAAGGCCAACGCATCTTCACGCTACACAACCCTGTTATGTCCGGACATAAAAGCTGGTAGAAGCAGCGGAAGAGAGTAGTCGAATAAGGCCACGACTGTTGGTGAAATAACACCCGAAAACAAGTCCATACGAGAATGTCTGTAGGTGTAAGATCCAGTGGGGAAATCCGATAGAAGCAACACAAATCGACTAAGTCAGGGCAGTAGGGAAAGCGTAAACCCTCCCTAACCTGTGAAGAATACACAGCGATCGAGTCACTTGGAGGGATGGTAGCTTCACCCTTAGCAACATCAGGCAACACGTCGCGAGGAAACACACCCTAAAAAATCAGGTCAAGTCCGGAAGTTGACGCGTCTAGTATGAACTTCTCTCTCTCCATCCTGTTCGAGAGATATCTAGTTTTTTCCACAGATCCTTTCGCCGCTTCCGGCGCAACATGAATCTCGATAACATTCTCCGCACTCAGTGTTTGGTCCAGTAGAGCAATCATGTCGGCATCCGACTCACTGCTGTCATCAGAACAAAAAGCAGTTTGCGGAGTAGGTACGAAAGACTTACTCATAATAACGACCTCGTTGAAGGAATTC
The DNA here is from genome assembly GCA_036873135.1 of Clarkia xantiana subsp. parviflora. Taxonomy (NCBI): domain Eukaryota; kingdom Viridiplantae; phylum Streptophyta; class Magnoliopsida; order Myrtales; family Onagraceae; genus Clarkia; species Clarkia xantiana. The sequence continues at coordinate 38,555,151 of JAPTYO010000004.1, forward strand.
CTGCAACCTGAAAATGCAACCTGCAATCAAGACAATGTTCGTTAGTTTACGAACGACAAACATTCAGCTTATAACAATCACCATGACAACATACACCCTATGTCTACATCCAGCATATGGATACAACGTACATAGCAATGGATAGAGAAAAGAATCTAAGTATGTGGGCAAGTACGCACATACTAGCATGCACATACAAGCGCGTGCGTATCGGCTGTCGACATACAACGAGATGTCGGCTATCATGAATATTATCTAAGTGTTCCAACCATATCGGCTGTCGACATACAACGAGATGTCGGCTATCAGGAATATTATCTAAGTGTTCCAACCATATCTGCTGTCGACATACAACGAGATGTCGGCTATCAGGAATATTATCTAAGTGTTCCAACCATATCGGCTGTCGACATACAACGAGATGTTGGCTATCAGGAATATTATCTAAGTGTTCCAACCATATCGGGTGTCGACATACAACGAGATGTCGGCTATGAGGAATATTATCTAAGTGTTCCAACCATATCGGCTGTCGACATACAACGAGATGCCGGCTATCAGGAATATTATCTAAGTGTTCCAACCATATCGGTTGTCGACATACAACGAGATGTCGGCTATCAGGAATATTATTTAAGTGTTCCAACCATATCGGCTGTCGACATACAACGAAATGTAGGCTATCAGAAATATTTTCTAAGTGTTCCACTATGTCAGCTGTGAGCATACAACGGGATGCCAGCTGTCAGGAATATTTTCTAAGTGTTTCACTATGTCAACTGTGAGCATACAACGGGATGCCGGCTGTCAGGAATATTTTCTAAGTGTTCCACTATATCAGCTGTGAGCATACAACGAGATGCCGACTGTCAGGAATATTTTCTAAGTGTTCCACTATGTCAGCAGTCGACACATGACAAGGTGTCGACTATCAAGGAATATTTTATAAGTGTTCCACTATGTCAGCAGTCAACACATGACAAGGTGTCGACTATCAAGGAATATTTTCTAAGTGTTCCACTATGTCAGCAGTCGACACATGACAAGGTGTCGACTATCAATGAATATTTTCTAAGTGTTCTACTATGTCAGCATTCGACATATGACAAGGTGTCGACTATCAAAGAATATTTTCTAAGTGTTCCACCATGTCAGCAATCAACAACCGTCAACGCGCGACAAGTTGACAACAATCAACAACCGTCAACGGGCGACAAGTTGATGACAATCAACAACCATCAACATACAACAAGACGCCAACTATCAAGGAATATATTCTAAGTATTCTCCTAAAACGGCAGTCAATGACAATCATGGTAACAAGCATTAAATATCTCAAACATATTTACTAACTGTTTTATCATGGTTGCAGACAATATATAAGCTCAATGAACAATGATCAATATGTCGACATACAACTATGTCCGGAATCCGGCTAACAATCAACATTGAGCATGCCAAAACATCACCTACGCCATAATGCAATGTGTTGACAACAATCACAATGCATAAGGGAAGTTTAACAACTTATCTCTATTTTTCTAAAATTTCCAGCACTTAGTCAAAATTTTGGCCGATTTGTGGAGCTAATCTCTTCTTGGAATTTTAACAAACACCTTGTGTGCATCCTAGATTAATCAAATTCAAGAAGCAATCAAGATCGATTTGAACTTAAACGAAGTATCAAAGGGTCCAACCATACCCGAAATTAGACTCGCCACCACGAGACGACCCCGGAAAGCTACTCACCACCGCCGGAGGTGACCCGCCATCGCCGGAGCTGCACGCACCGCCGCCGTCCGCCTCACGCGCCGGCGTCGGTCGCCTCACGTCCGCTCCTTCTCGTCGCCGGGATCCCGACGGTGATGACCTTGGTGTGGTTGTCCTAAAATTGTTCGATCTTCAAATATTTGGCCTCCGAATTTGCCACTCCCAAGTTTTCTTCTTCTTCAAGAATGGAGGAAACACTACAAGTTACTAATGATGGAGGATTAAGTAATGGGTATTCTCTCTCCTATATCTATCCATCATTACCTTTGGGTACATCCCAAATCTTTAATTATTTATTACTAAGTCCTCGAGTAGCATGTTTACATGTTGTCATCTCCTTATCTCAACACTTAGAATTTTCTAAGTATGCCATGACTATACACTACGCACACATGATTTGGTACGTACATAACATAACGCGCGCATGACTTCACACACGTTATAGCATTCTAAATGCATGATTCGTATCTTTTATTTCTAGCACATGATCACTTGTATGATTTAATTATCAATCGTCTATTCGCATTTTTTACAATCATGCTGACATCACGTTTATATTGACATCACACTTATGTTGATATCATGCATCATGTTCGCATGCCTCTATGAGGATCATCGCATAAGTTCATAAAAATGTGTACATTGTTTACTGTTCACTGTTATATGTATATTGCTGGTTACGCTAATCATGTCGACAGTTAACATCCCTCCCGACAAAAATTAAAGTGGAGCAGAATCGAAGCCGTCGCGCTCAATTGGCAAACAAGCCACCCTTAAGGTCAGCTCCGAATCGAAATTGGGCTTATATCCTAGCTTAAAATAGAGTCAAGTATGGTCTGAACCATTACTTGACTCGGGGGCAAGTGTTGGATATCTGCCCAATTCGGGTTCGTATTTACATTTCGGACTTTGCAAACACGTCGAAAACCACAAATAGGTCCGAAAAACAAACACCCGAGGAACAAAATGGTCCGGATTGCCATAAGGCAAACTGGTGGTCCGGATTACCTAGAAATCCGGACCCCGTCGGATTCTAAGTCTGATGGGGTCTGGACTGCCGTCAACGGGCGCTGCGCACATCCTTTATTGTCCGAACACAAAGAGTGAAGAGTTCTCCAAAGCCTAACTAGACGACGGTTCTTATTTTCTTTTAGACCGGCGTCGAACCGCACAAAAACCGGGTTCGGTCCTAAGGTCGCCTATAAATAGGAGACCTTGGCCACCCGTTTCGGGACATTCTCTAGATTTTGGCCTTGGAGTTCTGACCTCTCTCTAGAATATTTTCTATCTCTAAAACGCTCATTTATGCATCGGAGAGGGTTCAACCGGCACCACCCCCCTCCGTGCTGGTTATTGCCCTTCCTGCAGGTTAGCACCGCGAGGAGTCGATAGTGCACATTGCCGACAGCCCCTTGCCAACATCAGAAAGCCCACTTCCGACACCCGACGTGTCCCCAACCTGAAGTGCCGAAGAATCCGACTACCTGGTTGGATTTGGACGCAACAGTATTAATTCAAAACATGTTACACATAAATGTAACATAAAAAAATCACCTTACGTAGCATTGATTTTCCGAATATTTTGGTAATCGATACACTTGTTATTCCCTTTTATAGTAGCGATTAACAACGAACAACGTTAATAAGCATCTCCTTATATATTGTTCATATACAAAGAAATATTACACTGTATGATGATGAATAATTGTAGCATGAAGATTAGAAGAAGAATCTTGAAGGGAGAACCAATTTGAAACCTTGCCCAACAAACTTAACTGAAGATGGGAAGTATCAAAGACGTCAATATATATATTTATACATAAATATATAGGCAAGTCATATTATCTATTTTACTAAGAGATTAATATTTATCAAGTTACATAATTAAATTAGTAAACTTATTTATTTGTTTGTTAAATTTTATTCGCCATAACATATAAATAGTATATGTAGTAAATACTCTGTTTATTAATATAATTATATAAATTCCCAACCATATGTGACTTTTTATTGTTTTCTTTAATCTAAATTTGACCATACGTGACTTTGTATTGGATTTTCTTTAATCTAAATATGTGTAGTAAATATATTAGCATAAATACTATTTACATTCGTTGGTTGTGTATATACTCAATATTCATTGATTTTATTCCATAATAATTTATATTAATAATCGCTTACGTGGCGGCCTATGGTCTTCCGGAGCCAAACTGTATAGATTTACTATTTAAAAGGAAAAATTTGTTTCTTTAAATTGTGTAGAGACCAAAGTAGGAGATAAAAATACTTCATAATTTTCAATAAATCAATATTATGTATCTAAATTTAAAGAACTGCTATTAAATTTTGATTAAATTAGGCAACCCTGACAACGTGGACTGTCCACATGTCGGCCAGAGGACTTCCGATACCGAATTAATATAATATAGTAGATTAGGCTGCCACTGATATTACCTTAACGTTTTGTAATTTATTTAGTACTATTATATTAAAATATATATCAATGTTTTTAGAATTTTCTTATTTTTTTTAATTAGTTTTTGTGATTTGTTTTTATGTACTTTATTTTCAGTTTGGGAAAGCGTGAACGGTGATTAATCAAATTTGTGGGCAGTCCTATGGAGAAGCTCTTATGCTACTAGCACTTAAGCATTATTAAACATGTTATTTCATTTTAAAATTAGTTAATTATGTGGCTGCAAATGTAGATGAAAAGAAATATGAATGATATGTTAAATTCGTAACCTAGAACCCATTGTCAAAATTAAAGAGTTGCGGATTTCTCCATTTGGACTTCTTTCACCTTATATAAATACTGAGATTCCGAATAAAGCTACAAGGTCATTAGGTTATAGAAAGATTTGTTGGAAAATATAGCACGTAAAATGAAAATTCAATAGAAGAATTTTCTGGATTAAATGAACGAAGAATTTTTAACCGAGTCCCAAGCAGGTCACGGTCTCCTTAAGACAATTTCGCCCCTAATCGACTCGTCGGTTGTGCTAGAGGATAAACATGGACGATTGTCTCCCAGGATAAAACGGCATTCCAGTGGCAAGCTAGCACGAAGCCCTACCAGTCGAACAGAACATTGCCTGAACTCCACCAGAAGATGACTTGCGGTCGAAACGACCTATAAACCTATCGACCTCGTAAGAGAAAGAATTCAATCGAATCCCCTTGAAGACTCGAAGAATCAAAAGAAAGACAGACTTATCATCCAAAATTCGGTGTTTCCTTGTCTTTGGACGAATCCCCTCGAACATGTTCTATGGGAATCCGCCCAAAGAGGGGCAAACTGTAAACACCTAATTTTGGACCACGCGCGACTCGCGTGACGTGTGGCGCACCTAAATGAGGAAATGTCTAAATTTGACAAGTCGCGAAGCTTCCAAAGATGCTCAGAGCAGTATTAGGATAGTTATCTATATTTATTGCAGTGTATATTTTCTGAATATTTGGATTAAGTATTTAGAATATTTAGAGTATATTAGGAGAATAAATCAGTGTAATTTACTGCTTAATTAGACTAGGTCTAAGTACTATATATAGGGGTCTAATCTACATTGTAAATGACGGAAACAAAAAGAAGAAAATAACAAAGATCACTCTCGAACTTGAAAAGAGAAATCGCGCTTCAGCTCTAATTATATTACTTGTTCTGTGTGTTTTTTCAATTCATTCGTTATTCATTATTAGATTATTTTATTATAGTTTTTATCCATTGGCGGTAAGTATACATTGGTTATTATATTGTTATATATTATGGTTGTGGGATAAAAACGAACGATGATAAATTCAATACTTAATTCAAGTATTAGTAAATACTCGAAAAATAATGTGTTCCACCAAGAAACTTATTTAAGAGTATTTTCAAACATAAATAAAATTAGAAGTTTTAGCAAATCTAAAGATAAAAAATCTCTCATTCCATCTTTATTCTTCTGGGGCATCCTCGATCAGGTCGTTGCTTCTGTTTTTCGGTTCTGTAATTCAAAAGAAAATGAATTACTCTCGAGTGATTAGAAGCAAAGAGAATGAATGATTTTCATCATCTTTTCCCTTTACGTACCTTAGGAGGATTAGTGCAGGCATTAGCCAGGTGTCCTTTCACGCCACACCTGAAACACGTTCGAGTTTCCTCTTTACGTGTCTGCTTTGCTTACTTTTTCTTACTACCAGATTGTTTGCGTTTAAGCTTCTTCTTGGACTTGTTCGCCACAAACTTCTCCGTTTTGTTCTGAGAGCTTTTTCTATTTCTCTTGCGCTTCCCCTTTTGTTCGGTTGGAGCGGAGGATGCAATTTGCATTTCAGATCTAGACTTTTCAGCCTTGAGTCTATCTTCCTCCAGCTCAAGATGAACTTGTACCTTCTCGAGAGTATCGAGATGGGTAACATGGGTAAGGCTCATTTTCATGATATTCCAAGAGTCGGGTAAAGAGCGGATCATGTAGTTGATTTGTTGTTCCTCAGACAGGTTTTCACCTGCTTCCTTGAGCTCAGCGATCAAGTTACACATATGCATAATATGATCTTTTATCGTATGCTTGGGATTCTTCTTATAGGTGTCAAGAGTGATGTTTAACGCTCTCTTTTGGGCAATGGTGTAGACACCAAACGTTGCCTTAAGACGATCCCATAGGTCATTGGCAGTCCCAAAATGGTCAAACCTATAGAGAATCTCGTCTTCCAGCATAGAGAGCAAGGTGGAACGAACATCATGATCATTGACATCTCATTCATCATAAAACGTCTTTTGCTCATCTGTGAGGTCTCCCTCAGGCCTAGTTTGTTTTGTGGCCAAATGCTCCAGACCTCTTATTTCAGAGATTATCATCTTAACTCGTTTATTCCATATTTTATAATTACCGCTATTCAATCTTATTCCCTTATTCAATTGGGAAAATTACATTGCTAGATGCAGCCATCTATATTAACACATTGACAATCATGCAACGTTTAGGAAGATAACGACATTTTGACATAATTGCAAACATCGGATTATCTATTAAGATGGAATACGACGAATAGTGATCCTTCAGTTACTAAACCAAACCAACCTTCAGTAAACCAAAGCAACCTTCAGTAAACCTTCAGTCTTTTGAAAATGGTTATTCTATTGCAAATTACCGGAACGAGAATTTTTAAATAAGCATACCCGATCTTGGCTTTCCCAAGGCCCTTATGATTTTGTAAAATTATCCGATAATTTACGCATGCATATTTATAATTATACTACATCTAGCAAATCATCATACCACGCAATAAATATCGAACACAACATGCTTACGCGTCATGCGTCTAATGTTCCTAGCATACATAATTCTACGTAAAGTAAATTATCACATGCGTTCTATTGTGAACATCCTAGCATACGTGTCAAAACATGCAATATCTGCACACATCATGCATAATTGGCGACTGGAATTTTCGGTTTTATAAAACGCTTTGAAAATATTAAGGGCTGTTTTGCAATTCATGCTTACAATCAATCATGCGAATTTCTAGACATGAATTCTAGGCACTTTCAATCAGCATAGTATGTCTATCCTATTGTGCAAACCATATATTTAAATCCCAGAGCTCAATGCTCGCAATATAATATCCAGCTAGCTTGACTAAGTCAAGAAGACAGTTCTAATTATATCAAAATATATGATGCAGAAAGTAAACAATTGCAAATCAGCCCACTAATTTAATCCAGTCCAAAAAACATGCAAGTCGGAGATCCATCCCCATAGTCGAAACCAGGCATTAGGGTTTTGACTTAAACCGTGTATTAAAACACAAACCTTAAGAGCACTGTTTAGGCTAATTTTAAAGTTCGAAAACATTTTGGATTTAAAATTTGACATCCTATTTTATTGAACAATTTAAAATTTCCGAAAATTTTAAAGTGGTTCGGTCCAAATTTTAAAATCCAGTTCAACCCGGTCTGATTTTAAAAATTCTAGTTTGGTCCGAAACGGTTCAATAAAATAAGATTATGGTTCGGTTTATCACTCAAAACCGTTTAGGTTAGGTTCAATTTAGTTACTTCGGTCCGACCCGACCCGATTAAGAAAACCCGGACTGGTTTTATCCGTTCCGGTTTAGCAATTGGACCGGCCCATAAACCCTAGGGTTCGGCCGAAATATGTCTTGTGGGCTAAGTTGGGTTTTAAAGTCCACTAAAAACTTAACTTAGCCACCAAGAAATATTAATTATTTAAAATAATTTCCAATATTGCTAATATATATATATATATATATATATATAATTCGGCTAAACATATATATATATATATATATATATATATTGTCAAGATTTTATTACTAAGATGTAAATCAATTAACAATATATATATATATATATATATATATATATATATATATATATATATATATATATATATATATATATATATATATATATAAAATTCGGCCAAACCATATATATATATATTATTGTCAAATATATCTTTTAGGGATTAAAATATGTAGACAATATATATTCTTAATTGTTTAATAGTAACTAAATCTATCAATATATATATTATCCTTATTTTAATCCACATATATTGATAGTTAATATCCTTTAGAATATTATATTAGAACAGATCCTTATTTTCCAACTTCTAGATATAGTTACCTATTAATTAAATTTTTAAAAAATGGCAACCTATATCTCTAATAGGGTGGCCGAAATTTTTAATTATTTAGGGGTTAAGAAAATTAATTTTTTTACCCAAATTGCCCCTAGGGTTTCGGCCAACAAACATGAAATTGGAAAAGGTTGTCAAATTTTAAGATCAAATACTACCTTGATCAAAAATCCAAATTGTGTTCTTGATAAAACTCATGGTGTTCTTGAAGATTATGAACATCAAACTCATATTTAAACCCAAATTTTCGGCTATGATCTTTAAAAACATGTAAAATTCGAAAATTTAAAGTTTTTAAAGATCAAACACATAAAAATAGCTAAAAATTTCGGATTTATTCATGGTGTTCATGAACATCAAAATTTTCCGTTTTTATGAAATTCCAAGAACATTAGTTCATCAAAATTTTAAGAACTCCTAACTCAGGCTCTGATACCACTGTTGGATTACGGGGACGTAATACTACGGAATGCTAAACGTGTACTAGCAAGAAATCTAATCTACGCAGCGGAATTAGTACACATACCTTTTAGCTTTCCTGCCCAAGAACGATGTGGAGGGAGTTCTAATCCTCCGGTCGGAACCACGTGTAAGTTCTTCGTTAGAAGAAGTCCCACGCGATGTAGCTCCACAACAAGACCTCTGATCAATTCTTCAACGGAGATGGAACCTCAGACCAGATGTGATGGTGCCGAAATTTAGACTAGGATGACAAGTTTTCTCAATGGAGATCCTTGTTCTTAATTGTGTGTTTAAACCCTTAGGAGTCACCCCTATATATAGTATTGGGTGGAGTTGCCTAAAGGCAACTCCAACCAATGTGGTACTAGGGTTTCGGCTGAACCATGCATAATAAGGGGGGGGGGGGGGGAGGCCATTTTGGGCCTCCCTTGTCAATTACTAATTGGATTTGGCCCAATTAAGCCAGATTGACAATTACCTAATTAACTTAGGTAATTCCCTTAATTAACGGGCTCCTATTACGACGCCACGTCACCATATGCCAACACAGGTAACGTAACGATCGGTGACGAAGAAATAGTGCTTGGACCAATGACTCAATGAACGATCGACAGGAGTCACAAAGCGAGGGACATTGTCCCACTCAACCTCACCTAATCCCTAACTCCTCAAATCGAGCGTCTTTAAGAGGATAATAACGAGTCACCATGGATGCAAACCCGTTTTTCTTATTGTACCGGAATCGATAGAATCACCGGAATAGGACCAAGGAATACTTCTAGGAGTGCCAATGACATAACACTCGGAAGCTCACCCAGGCACGGATAGCAGTGGGAACAAGGTTCACGGGGGAAACCCCATGGAACCGACAAATTTCGATGAGGTCGTCGCAATAGGGATAACGCAACCCATATCGAATCTGAGAAGTGTACACTACAACCTTTCCCTCCGGGGGCACCGTCACGGTCTGGCGAACGTTTTCCAAGGATGGAAGAAAGGGATACAAGGGTTCGTCTAAGGGTCTTGATGGGTTCCGCTACGGCCGCCAGGCCCTTTAACGGCGAGGAAACGGCGAATAGGCCCATTGGGCCCTAAAATGAAGGTCAAGAAGACCAAGGTGAAGGGTCCCGACGTAGGGAGTCCCGATGATGAAAGGTCCCGACAGAGTCGGTCCCGATAGGTGAGCTGAAAGCTCCCGATGAGAAGCCTTTAAGTAGGCCCCGATGAAGAATCCCTAAGAATGATTGGCCCTGTCACGATGACGAGGGGCCCCGAGCGGTGACACAACGAGATAACTCTGGAGTCCCCGATGTTAGTCGGGACTTGCTATCAGAGGTTAAGGCCAAGATACGCGGGGCGTGGCCGAGATACGCGGAGCGTAGTTAAGATACGCGGAGCGTGGCCGAGATACGCGGGGCGTGGCCGAGATAAGCGAGATCATGGCCTAGATAGGCGGGATCGTGCCCGAGATACGCAAAATACGGGCTAACCACCCCCAACGGTTCACCAGGTAACTGAGGTACCTCTCCGCCTATAAAAGGGCAGAGGTCACCTCAGATCAATTACGTTTTTGAGATGTTACTTGAGATTACTGCTTGCCAGTCCACACGAGATACTCATTTAAGCATCGGAGAGGGATTCTGGGTCACCGCCCGGTCTATCCCCTCTTGCAGGATTGCGTGGAGCGAAGGAGCTAGGATCGCCGTCAAAGACCGTACCAGAGTTCCACCGTGATCCAACATTGGCGCCGTCTGTGGGAACATAACAAAAAGCTGATATGCCTTCTACTTGTTCAATGGTGGCTGGCAAGCAAAGGAGACAAGGACAATCTGGTGGTTCCCGTCATCCTGCTGCGACGACTCTGAATTCACCACCAGAGCATGCTGAGGACCAGAATCTCCCCGCGGAGGTCTCACGGACAGGGGGGCACAATGAAGCTCCTGAAGATACTGCTGCTCAACACCAGGGGAATAGGGAGCAGGTGGCTCCTCCAACTGCGGACCTGACGAGGGCTTTGGCAGCTGTGGAGGCCCTCTTAGATCGGAGAGAGGCTACAAGGAGGCAAGAGGAGATGCCTCTGCTAGAAGAAGAAGCGCCCCCGCCAGCGGAGGTTCAGAATGTTTGGGAGGTTCAGCCTCGAAACCTGGGCAGGGAGTCCACCCAACCAGAACGATTCGTGGTCGATAGGCCAGGACCAGTGCAGCACAGGACCATTCCCCTTAATGGTCCCATCACCCCTGATCAGGTGGTGAAGATCGTGAACATCTGCATGGGAGAGCAGAAGGCGCTGGTGTCGGAGCTGAGGGATCGATCCACCCATCCCTTCGTTCCTCGACTCATAGACACCCTCGCCTCGCCAGGGCTGGGTATCCCTACGATTAAGGAGTATGATGGCGAGGGAGATCCGGTTCGTCATGTCCAGAAGCACCTTATGGCGTGTCTGGGCAGAGCCCCGAATGAAGATATCGTGTGTACGCTGTTTCCGAACACACTTGGTGAGAGAGCCCTGACCTGGTTCTTCAGTCTGCCCCCAGGCTGCATCACTTGCTGGGCTGATATGCATGACCGCTTCATTCAGCAGTATCAGGGTCGCAGACGTCTGCTGAAGAGTGGGAGGTCCCTGACCCAGGTGGTAGAGAGGCCCGACGAGTCGCTGGCACACTATTACCAGCGGTATACTGCTAGCGTGGCGGAGATTGACGAGGATATTTCGGAGGGAGAAACCATCCGTACCTTCATTCGGAACCTAACAGCCCCTTACGGTTCCGACTTGATGCACAGCGTGGCTGAGAAGGCTGTGTGGAATATGGAGGCGCTGCAGAAGAGGGTGAAGCGGCAAATCGATGTCCTGGAATCGAAGATAGCTGCTGGAGAGCTTGAGCCCCTGAAGTCGAATAAGGGAAAGCAGTCGGTCAAGCCCTTAGACGAGCGCAAGTCGAAGGACAAAGCCGAGGGCAGTCGGGGTCGAGGTCGCTCCGATCGGAGGGATGATAGGCGTTCCTCGAAAAAAGACAGGCGGGAGGATCATGAAATTCCTCTCAACAGCTCTATGGCGGAGGTGTTGACGGTCATGGCCCGCACCGACCGCTACTGTCGATTCCATCGTGCGAATGGCCACGACACCAATCATTGTCGGGAGCTGAAGAAGGAGATCGAAGAGCTGATCCAGAAGGGGAAGCTTAAGGAGTTTGTCGGGGAGAAGCGGTGTCGATCCCGTTCTCGATCCCGATCACGGTCCCGTTCCCGATCCCGCGATCGGTCCCCGAAGAAGAAAAGGTCCGACCCAGAGTCTTCCGGTGCCCGTAAGGAGAAGCGGGGCACTATCAATGTGATTCACGGAAGATTTGCCGCGGGGGGTGATACCTCGTCCTCCCGGGAGGTTTATGCCTCTAGAATTCCTGCTGCTGTGGTGCTGGGTAAGAGGTCCCGATCCTGGACCCTGAAGGAAGAGATGGTGATCTCCTTTTCGTCGGAGGATCTCGTAGGCGTGGAGACTCCGCACAATGACGCTTTGGTCGTGACCTTGGATGTGGACGGGTACGAAATGAAGCGAATTCTGATCGATGGAGGGAGCTCCTCCGATATCCTGTTCATGGACGCGCTGGAGGCCATGGGAAAAACAAAGAAGGACCTGAAGGAGGCGAACTTCCCGATGGTCGGATTCTCTGGTTTTACGTCCTATCCGCTAGGAGTGATCACCTTACCAATGGAGTTTGGTAGTGGGTGGAAATCGGAAAGGAGGAACGTGAAGTTTGTGGTAGTTGAGTCCGCGGGGTCCTACAACGCGATTACCGGGAGAACTACCATCAACCCCCTGATGGCAGTTGCCTTGACTGTTCACCAGAAGATGAAGTTCCCGACCGATCATGGAGTCGGAGAGGTCAGGGGCGACCAGGTGGCTTCCAGGATATGTTATGTTAACGCCTCCCGAAGGAGAAGACGGGAGGCTATGACTGTCCTTCAGACAGATGCTGATCCCCGAGAAGAGTTTGGGCGTCCCGCCCCCGTGGAGGATTTAAAGGAGGTCGAGATTGATGGGCCTCAGAGGAAGGTGAAAATTGGGTCTGCCCTAACCGAGGAGACAGCCCGAAGGCTGATCGATCTACTGAAAGAGTTCAAGGAGCTGTTTGCCTGGTCTCCGAGTGACATGCCAGGAATCAGCCCCGACGTGATTGTGCATGAGTTGAAGATTGATCCTGTGATCAAGCCGATCGCACAGAAAAGGCGTCCGATGGGCACAGACAAGAGGATTGCTATCCAGCAGGAGGTGGGCAGGTTGCTCGATGCTGGGTTTATCAAGGAGCTCCGATTCCAGACCTGGGTTGCTAATCCAGTACTGGTGAAGAAGAGCAACGGGAAGTGGCGAATGTGCGTTGATTTCCGCGACCTAAATAAGGCTTGCCCGAAGGAATATTACCCGCTCCCAAGAATCGACCAGCTAGTAGATGCCACGTCGGGACATGAGCTGTTGAGCTTCATGGATGCGTACTCAGGCTATAACCAGATCAAGATGGCTAAGGAAGACGCTCCTCACACAGCATTTTATGCAGACAGTGACATCTATCACTATGATATCATGCCTTTCGGGTTGATCAATGTCGGGGCAACCTACCAGTGAATGGTGAACAAGCTGTTTGGAGATATGCTGGGGAAAACCATGGAGGCTTACGTGGACGATATGCTAGTGAAGTCCTGACAAGCTGAGGATCATGTGCACAACCTAGCCACAGCGTTTGAGCGGATGAGGCTTCATCAGGTTCGCTTAAACCCGACAAAGTGCGCCTTCGGAGTCCACTCAGGGAAATTTCTGGGTTTTACGGTGAGCCAGAGAGGAATTGAGGTGAATCCCGAGAAGCTGAGGGCGATCGAGGAGATGCAGTCTCCGATAAACCATCGGGAGGTGCAAGTGCTGAATGGCCGACTGGCTGCAATGAATCGCTTCCTGTCCAAGGCAAGTGACCAATCAATGCCATTTTTTGAAGTCCTGAGGGCCAACAAGAAGTTTGAGTGGACCATCAAGTGTGAAGAAGCTTTCCAAGCACTCAAGCAGCACCTCCGCACCCTCCCACTGTTGGCAAAACCGGTTCCAGGCGAGCCGCTCTATCTTTACTTGGCTGTTTCTGAATTTGCCATTAGCTTTGTATTAGTGAAGGTTGTCGAGGGAAATCAAGTCCCCGTCTATTATGTAAGCAAGGCGTTTGCCAATTCTGAATTGAATTATCCGGCCGTTGAGAAGTATCTCTTTGCGTTGATTATAACTGCTCGGAAACTGAGGCCTTATTTCCATGCACACGAGATTACTGTGTTGACGAACCAGCCTCTGAAGCATTTTTTTAACCGACCGGATGCGTCGGGGAGGTTAGTGAAATGGGCAGTCGAGCTCAGTGAGTTTCGCATACACTTTGCTCCGAGAACGGCTATTAAGGGCCAGGCATTGGCAGACTTCATAGCAGAATCTACAGCCCCCGATCTGGAAGAAGCGGGCCCTGTAGAGGGGGCAACCATGGAGGTCCCGATGGCAGAACAACCAGAGATGGCAGAGCAATCAGAACAGCCAAGCGAGGAAAATACCTGGGAGATGTACACGGATGGCTCCTCGAGTTCAGATGGATCAGGAGCAGGGTTTGTACTAATACCACCAGGTGGAGGTGAACCGCTTCGATATGCTTTGGCTTTAACATTTAGGGCCACAAACAACGAAGCTGAGTACGAGGCTCTTATCACGGGCCTGAAAATTGTCAAAGGTACGAGAGTCGCTCACTTGAGAGTGAAGTGTGACGCGGCCCTGATTGTAAACCAGGTTCAAGGGCGATACGAGGCGAAGAGTCCGATGATGAGGAAGTACCTGCGCGAGGTGCAAGCCGTGAAGGAGAGTTTTAAAAGCTTCGACATCGAGGCGATCCCGAGGGAGGAAAACGTGGAGGCGGATGCCCTGAGCAAATATGCCCTGGGGGCACCCTTGGAGGAAAATAGGAAGGTGCACTTCTTGGAGAAGGTGATCTTGTTGACCACCGACCTGACACAGGTATGTGCTATTGAAGCAGGATCGGAGGAGGAGCCCACTTGGATGACCCCGATAGTCGTGTACCTGACTACGGGGGCAATCCCCGACGATAAAGTAGTAGCTGACAGGATACGTCGGATCGCGGCCAATTACGTGATATTGGAATTAGCTATACAAGAAGGGCTGGTTCTCGACTCCTTACTTGAAGTGTGTGGCTGAACCCGACACAAGTCGAATCCTGAAAGAAGTGCATGAAGGGGTAGCAGCTTGTCATGAAGGGGCCCGATCCATTATGAGGAAAGTGCTGAACTTAGGCTATTATTGGCCTACGATGAGCAAGGAGGCGACGGCGTTGGTCTGATCCTGTGACGCGTGCCAGAGGTACGCCCCGAATATTGTGGCTCCGGCTGCTAATTTGACACCCATCAAGAGCTCTTGGCCCTTCTCGCAGTAGGGCATCGACTTGGTGGGACCTCTTCCGCAAGCACAAGGTCAGTGTAAATATTTGCTTGTAGCTATCGATTATTTTTCGAAATGGATAGAGGCAAAGGCGTTGGCCAGGACGACGGGGAACCAGATCGTCAAATTTCTCCAGACACATATTGTATCCAGATACGGGATTCCTAAGGTGGTGATCATCGACAATGGTCCACTTTTTAACGGGTCTCAGGTGAAGGAGTATCTGGAGGAGTTGAACATCGAGCATCGGACAGCTTCTGTCCGCCATGCTCAGACTAATGGCCAGGTGGAATCGGCCAACAAAATCGTGATGGATGGCCTGAAGAAAAGGGTCTATGCCTTGAAGGGCAAATGGCTGAACGAGCTGGAAAACGTGCTTTGGGCCGTTAGAACGACACCCAAACGATCAACTGGGGAGACTCCGTTTGGCCTTGTTTATGGCACGGAGGCTGTTGCTCCCGTGGAGGTAGCTGTGGCGTCCTATCGGATGAGATATTACGATCCTTTGACGAATGATGAGATGAGACGTCTAGATTTGGACTTGCTCGAAGAGAAGAGGGCAGAAGCCGATGAAGTCCAGGCTCGAATGCGTTTGGCGACGGCCAGGTATTACAATCGGCGAGTCAAGTCCCGACAATTCTTCGTCGGGGAGCTGGTTTGGCGTCGCAACGAGTTTACCATTTTGGATCGAATCAGCAAGATGTCACCAAAATGGGAAGGACGTTACAAGGTCGTGGGGATGCCAGCTCCAAATGCGTACAAGTTGGAAGACCTCGATGGCAGAACGTTAAAGCATTCTTTTAGTGGCGAACACTTGAAGAAACACCATGCTTGATGAGAAGTCTCCTTAAGTGGTGCCCGATGAGAAGTCGCCTTAAGTGGTGCCCGATGAGAAGTCGCCTTAAGTGGTGCCCGATGAAAAGTCGCCTTAAGTGGTGCCCGATGTAAAATCGCCTTAAGTGGTGTATGTTGTTTATCGTTTGATTCGATGTAAGTCAATTTTGTGCCATCAATGAATAAAGAGGTTGCTTCCAATCTGAGTTATTCTTAGATTTATTCTAAGCGTTATAAAGTCGCCTTTAGTGGTGCATGAGGAAGTCGCCTTGAGTGGTGCACGAAAAAGCCGCCTTGAGTGGTGCACAAAAAAGTCGCCTTGAGTGGTGCACGAGAAAAGTCGCCTTGAGTGGTGCACGAGAAAAGTCGCCTTGAGTGGTGCACGGAAAAGTTGTCTTAAGTGATGCACGAGATTAAGTCGTCTTAAGTGATGCGTGATTCTTAAATTTACTCTAAGTGTTGTTAAAGTCGTCTTAAGTGATGCAAGAGATTAAGTCGTCTTAAGTGATGCAAGAGATTAAATCGTCTTAAGTGATGCATGATTCTTGGATTTACTCTAAGTATTGGAAAGTCGCCTTAAGTGGTGCGCAATAGTAAGCCACCTTAAGTGGTGCAAGTTCATAAATCGTCTTAAGTGATGTGTGAGAATATCTTAAGTGTCGAGGTTTCGACATAAGTAAATATAGTAAAGTCGATTTAAGAAGTGCAAGGGAAAATCAGAACTAGGAAAGTCTGATATTCATAAGGGCTCAAAGGCCCGAGGTCGGCGGCATCGACGGGAGCTGGGTCCACGAGGTCTGTGGTAGAAGGCTCCACAGGTTCAGCCGCTGGAGGGTCGATCATCGGGGCGTCAGCACTTGGAGGCCTTGTTGCGTCTTCAACAACCGCGGGAGTACTCCCCCCATCACTCTCCTCCGAGAGAGCAAAGTATTTCTTCGCGAAGGGAGCGAGAGAAGGAGACTTGTCGAAGTTAATGGCGTCGCCATACTCCAGGTGGAGTTCCTCGACTGCGTTGAAGAGGGTGTCCTCCACCTCCGCACTGCAGAACTTCACAGCATCAGCCTGGAAATCTTCAGACCTCCGATAATCCTCCCGGCCCTTGGTCTCGACCGCGACCAGCTGCGCGGGAACCCCCGCAACTTGCTCCTCAAGAGCCTTCTTCTCGAGGACCAGCTTATCCTCAGCCACCTGCCGCTCTTGCCGCTCCCGCTTGAGGAGCCCCTCGCAGTCACGGACCTGCTTTTGGAGGTCCCGAGTCTTGCGGTCCAAGATGGCCTGCTCCTTGGCCAGTTTTCACCGCGAAGACTCGGAGGCCGCGAGATCCTCCTTAAGCTTGGCCGTGACCGCCCGCTCTTGCTCCAGGGTCTCCTCATAGGCGAGGAGGTACCTGATGGAACGGTTGATGTCCCCCATCTCCTGCGAAGAAAGGAAAAGAAGTATTAGTAGATGAACAATCGTATTTATTGATGAAGAAAAGAAGATTGAAAAGCTTACCTCTACCCGACGCATGCACATCTCCTTAACATCCCGGCGCATCTCCTCCCGATCTAGAGTAATCGGATACCTCATAGAAGGCAGGATGGAGCCTGCTACCAGATGTAGGGCCAGCTCCGGATATGTATCCCCTTGTCGGAGCTGGACTCCCTGCAGCGTCTGGATCGGGGTCCAGGGAGCATCCTCCTGGTCGGAATCGAAAGCCTTGTAGAAGCTCCCGTCGAGGGGAAGAGGAGAAGGGCCGTTTGGGGACGAGGAGGGGCGTGCCTCCGACCCACCCCGGGCTGGGGAAGGAGTGAAGTCGTGGGCGGGCGACGGTTGTCGCTGCGGTTGTGAAGAAGGCGAGGGGGGCAGGCCCTTGGAAGTTGGTTTCAGCGGGGACTTCCCCGTCCTCCGACGATGGCGAAGGGAGCCACCCTCGTCAGTCTCCTCGGAGGAGTCCAAGCTCTCCACCCGACGAAATTGTTCGCCGGTCGGGGTCCCACCACTGGAGAAAAGTGGTGCCCCTGCCGAAGGAGGCGCCCCTGCTGAAGGTGGCGCGCCTGCTGAGGCTCCAGCCCCCGATGGAGTCCCGGAGCGGCCTGCACCTAAAGGACGAGAAGAGGCTTTAGAAACGTAATCAGGGAATTCATTGGAACCCTTACACCAAACAATACGTCGGGAGACGTATTGGTCCTTCCCGCGGCAGTTGTAGTAGCCCGCCTTCAGGACACGAGGAGTTTCACCTCGAAGGACTCGTTTGACGTCGGCGATGCGGGCCTCCATGGTCGAAGGAATCAACTCCTTCGGGACCATCCTCCTGTATTATTTAATAGCGAGGCGGAGCTTTTTACTTTCTTCAGCGTTCTGGACGTCGAAGAGCTTGTCCACCTCCACACGGCTCCGCTTGGGCCTCTCCGCGGAAGGAGACCCCGATGGAGCAGCAGCCTTCTTGGCGGACTTCCTCTTCCGCGAAGGGCGGACAGCATCGGTCTCCCCCTGCTTAAGGATCAGATTGGTCAGCGCGGATACCTTCTTGGCTGCAAACAGTAAAAGAAAAAAGGGTTAGAGATTTACCCAGGGAACCACATTGGAGGGGCCGTCGAAAAGCTGCCCCCCGGAAACTACGTCGAGGAGTCGGATCCCGGCATTCACCAGGTCCCTCTCCACAAGAGAATTGGCGTCGAGGGGAGTATAGGGCTCCCCCCACCGGTAGAGCTGGATGAGCTGAAGAGTCTGGAAGTCTTCATCGATATAGGTGTGGAAGGCGGGAGGAGAATCCGCTTCCAACTCCCATCGGGGCCACGGGATCGAGGAGTTCTGGATGAAGAAGTAGCTCCTCTTCCACCCGCTGTTGTCGGACCCCGAGTCGACCAGGAGTCCCCGACCCTTGACCACCTTCCAGGTGTCAGTGGTCCAGTTGCACAACCCGAGTTGCGTCTTGTTCCACTTCGGCATCCGGGGGTAGAAGGCACAAACCCCCGCCTCGTTGCACTTCATCCCGTAGAAGGTCCTGAAGAGCTTGAGGCTGTATACCCACTGCTGTCGTAAGCAGAGAACCTGGAAGGCGTTCCACATGCGTATGGCGTGCGGAGAGAAGGTGGTCGGATGCGTCTTGTAATGTTGGCACATCTCGACTAGATTACCACAAAAGGGGAATCTGATCCCTGCTGATATTTGCCCCGTGGAGACAAATACCTCCCCTTTTCGGGGACGAGTAACCTCAAGGTTACCCGAGGGGCGGGGCCAGGGATACGGGAAACGAGGTTCCCAGGTAGAGGTGATGCATCCCTCCCGGAGAGCTGCATCATACGCAGTGCTGGAAATCTCGTTCAAAGCATAGTCGAAGTTGAAGGGCTTCCTGCCCTCAAAACTAGATCCGCTGTCTGAAATTAGCCATGGAAAGGCACATTGGGTTTCCCGGAAAACTACAAACAAAGGAAAAAGGTACAAGCAACGAAGAAGAAACCCTTACCAGACATGATGGTTGAAGGCTGAGAGGATAAACTTGACGTTGTCGAGAAAGTGGCTTGGAAGAACAGGAGGCCGGAGGAGCACTGAAGTCTTTGGAATCGCAAAAGCTTGAATTCTCAGAGAGGTTGCAGAGAGATTTTGAAATTTCGGAGACGGTAAAAGTGAAACTGTGCCCACGGTTAGGGTTTTATAGGCGAGGAGGACAGTCGAAGGGACGCTTTGATCTGAATCGTCGAAGTTGAAGCGTTCTGATCTGGACCGTTGAGATGGAACGTGCAGAATGGCAACGGGTGCAATGATGAAACGGCCTGAAAAACACTTTTCAGAAAAAGCAGGCGCGAAAAATCAGGCACGGGTACTAAAGACGTCGCTTCGTTATCTGCTGCATTTAATAGCTGAGGAACCGAGGAGTCCTCTCGGATTTGGCAGTTATCCACAAGGTATTGAGGAAACGCGAACGAGAAGACTTGTACTAAGTGACGATGCCAGGTGAAAGATCCCCGACTTCGACGTCGGGAGGTCGGGAGTTGAAAGACATGACGAACTGTAAGTCCCTCATGTCTTGGGGGCAAATGATGGGTTCCGCTACGGCCGTCAGGCCCTTTAACGGCGAGGAAACGGCGAATAGGCCCATTGGCCCTAAAATGAAGGTCAAGAAGACCAAGGTGAAGGGTCCCGACGTAGGGAGTCCCGATGATGAAAGGTCCCGACAGAGTCGGTCCCGATAGGTGAGCTGAAAGCTCCCTATGAGAAGCCTTTAAGTAGGCCCCGATGAAGAATCCCTGGGAATGATTGGCCCTGTCACGATGACGAGGGGCCCCGAGCGGTGACACAACGAGATAACTCTGGAGTCCCCGATGTTAGTCGGGACTTGCTATCAGAGGTTAAGGCCAAGATACGCGGGGTGTGGCCGAGATACGCGGAGCGTAGTTAAGATACGCGGAGCGTGGCCGATATACGCGGGGCGTGGCCGAGATAAGCGAGATCATGGCCTAGATAGGCGGGATCGTGCCCGAGATACGCGGAACACGGGCTAACCACCCCCAACGGTTCACCAGGTAACTGAGGTACCTCTCCGCCTATAAAAGGGCAGAGGTCACCTCAAATCAATTACGTTTTTGATACGTTACTTGAGATTACTGCTTGCCAGTCCACACGAGATACTCATTTAAGCATCGGTGAGGGATTCTGGGTCACCGCCCGGTCTATCCCCTCTTGCAGGATTGCGTGGAGCGAAGGAGCTAGGATCGCCGTCAAAGACCGTACCGGAGTTCCACCGTGATCCAACATTAGGGCCTGACACCGCCTAACTCAACGTACTCGTTATACTCGCGTCGACCCAACTTGAGACGGACTCCGACTCGGACCAATACTCAAACTCAGTGTCTGACTCAAAATCCGAATCTGAGCTAACATCAGGAAAGAAAGTAACACGACGAACCGAAGGAATAAAGAACTTACTCATTCTGCGCAAGATGTAACGCTGCTGCAAGGTCCGAGTCTTGGGACACCACCACGAGTATAAAACCTGCTATATCAAGCTAAACATCAGAACGGGGTAACAACGATCAAGCAAGGAATAACAACCAACGAATAACGATCAAGGCTCTACCATGCCTAACAACAACAATGGCTATGTACAAGCAATAACAAAATCAAGCAAGGAAAATCTACTCGGGCAAAAAGCATTTTCCAAGCAAACGACGGTTATCCGATCAACACGACAATCACAATACAAGCATTCGGGAAATTATCACAAGTCAAGCATAGGCAATTAAATACAAGCATTTAATATGTTCATGGAAAGAAAAAGATCAAACCTTGGGAAATCCCAAACCAATTCGAACACTCGGTTCAAAATTGGAATCACGCCGTGGCCGAGAAGGCGCCATCGTCGCCGGCAAAATCACCGCACTACGCCCTCGCCGGTGAAATGGTCACCGCTGTCCTCCGTCGGAGTTCTGTCACGCCGGAGAACCTCACCTCGCCATCCGGTGTCGCGCCACGTGGAGGATCGGACTGGTCCTCCTCTTCCCGACGCCGCGCTGGTCGACCTCCGCTGCAGTTGGCCCTGCCGTGCCCAACTGCTCACCGCGCCGCCCGTCCCGACCAAGAGCTCCCCATGTCGATGCGCCGGAGTTCCTCTCCCTCACCGTTGAAATTCGGACCGGCCACCCCCTAATTTAAGGGCAAGTAATTTTCTTGACCTCCAAGAATAGGAAATTGGAGAGAAAAGATGATGGTGGCTCCAAGTGAGGTAATTCTGTTATCTTATTTTATAAGTAAATGTGTGTAGGGTTTTTGGAGGAGACATAATCTCCATCATCAATTTGAATTAAAGAAGATCTAAGGGTTAGATAGAAAACTATCTCCTTTACTCCCTCTTAACTATAGTTAAACACATCCTCACTCAAGTTAGCATTTTTTATGTGCATATTTTTAACATTCCCATACTTAGAAATTTTTTAGACATGATTCAAATATCTTTACTCCCCCTTCAGATGTACACTCATTGATTACGGTATCATGAAATTGGATCGCATTAACCCACGATCATGATCGCATTGCATTGCCATGTATATTAGCATTTTTAAAAGATGTATGCATGAGAAGTTTGAACTTTCATTACATCCATATTTTACAGACACGTGCCTAGGCACTCGCACGTTTACTCTAACGTTTACAGTTCCTCTATTGTGAGAAACGGAGGACAAGGCACGGAAAACGCGCCTACAGACAAGCAAAGGACTAGTCAAGAGGTAAAATCACGGCTTCAAATTGCGCGTTTCATCCCATCATAAAATAGAGTCAATCAAAGGTTAGACCGTTGGTTGACTCGGGGGCATGTGATGGATATACGCCCAATTTGAAACCATTTTAATCTGGATTGTCTTATTTTGGCCACCCGACTTACGATTATAATTCGAAACTTTGACACGAGCACATTACCCATGGCGCGAACGACCCGGACGAGCAAAAAACACTCGTTCAGACATGTCCGATGGCCCGATCTCACCTAGGTGAGATCGGTCCACCTGAACCGATCCCAGGGCCTAGGGGTCGGATTTTCCCTCCGACCCCGAAGGTCCCGGGACCCTGCCCAGACGGTGTAGTCTCCCCCCAAGGGTGTGTGCGACGTCCCGCACCTTGTCACACGGAACGCCCTCCGCGGAGTCCCGACGTCATTTCACTCGTCCAACACTTAGTCATTTTCACCAACCTCTCCGTGCTTTTAAGGTTTTTATCCCTCAGTTATGTATTAATTAAGTGCATTTAGGGACTAACGGTGTCATTAAGCCACCTTAATCCCCTTGGAGCCTATATATAGTACTCAAGTTCTACTCATTTCCATCATGTTGCATCTTCACTCGTTTTTAGCTCTGCCTTCTCTCTAGATTTCCTCTCTCTAGAATACCGAACTTACTTAAGCATCAGAGATGACTCATCGAGCACCCTCCCCCCTCTCCGTGCTCGATATCGCCCCTTGTGCAGGTTGGCAAGGAGTTTTTGAACAGATCGCTTGGAGCTAACGGATCGCAAAGAATAACAATTTACCCGTGAGAAGTGTTATTCGGATCGAAGACCCGCATACCCGATACACACATTTTAACACTATCAATCGTTCTTTTGTTCGGTTCCTCAACCATTCTCAAAACAATTTCCAAGTCGAGCGGATGTCCTGGATCCTCTATGAGTTGTTCTCAAAACTCAATCATTTAATTATATCACTAATTAGGGGTCTTCGACTTCCGTGCTAACAATGAAATAGTGATTTAATATTATGATTTCTAGATCACTACATTCTAACGCTCGTCTTCGAAAAAACTCTCAATGAAAATACTAATGATTTACTACTCATTAAGACCATTTGAGCGGGCGTTTAGACTATTTCATCATTTTGTTATGCCACTCGCCCGGGGCTTTCAACCTCTATGCTAACAACTAAGCAGTGACTAAATATCATGATTTTGAGAACCATTACATCTTCACGCTCAATTTTGCATTCGTAGTGTTCGTTGTTCATTGGTCAATTTTGTATCTCATGATTTACGGGTGTGACCTTATGTCATGCTCAATTAATGTCAACAAAAATGTATTTGTACCACAACTCGTGGATTTATCACATAACATTAAGTTTAATAGCCATAAAGTCTAAAGCTATAACATAAATACAATTAAGAATAACATTCAAGTACGCGAGTTAAAATATTAAAACGAATAACTGCATGTGTTGGATATCTATGATATTGATCACCTCCACTAAAGTTCATTTACTGTTCTATACCAAAATCACCAGGTCCAATGAAATCAAATTTATTTCATTAAATTCCCTAAAGTTTCGATATCCATCTCCTAGATCAGTCTTTCTAAACAGTACAACATAAGTGAACCATAATGAATCTAAGTCATTCTCCGACCTCTAAGGCATGTTTGATTGCATGTATTATGATATCCTAATACATGTATTAGCTAATACTTAGTTTGTTTTTATTTGGTATTAGTATTAACAAATACTTGATATTAGTTAATACTCACTTGTATAAGGAATTTGGTATTAAATTAACCCACCTAAAAATCAAGCATTAGTTAATACCAACCTCGTAATGACTCATTTACCCTTGGAATATATGGCAAACTCTCATTGTATGCACCGATATTTCGGGCAAGACCACCGGCCGGACTTCGACGACCTCTGGCCGGACTCCGGCGACCTCCGGCCGGACTCCGCCACCATCGGCCGGACTTCAATTATAATAATAATTAAAAAAAAGTGTACATATCTATTTAGGGGCGTTTCGATCTTTTAGTCATTTTATTAAGATATTCTAATACAAAGTTCATCCAAACGTTGTATTAGGATATCCTAATACACTGTTCAATCAAACATTGTATTAGCTTAGCATGTATTATGATATCTTAGTCGATGCTCAGCTAATACATGTATTAGCTAATTCATGCAATCAAACATGCCCCTAGGGTCCAATCGACCTTGCTATGGTGAGACTCATGGCTGGGTCGGACCACGGCTAGGGTCGTCCGGGTCAGGCGACCCTAGCTGTGGTCCGGCTAAGTCATAGGTTGCACCATGACTAGGTCAATTGGACCTAGGTTTTTTTAGAGACTAATTTGTAAAAACCAAAAGTTAGGTATATAAATTTAAGGACTAAATTGAATAAAATAAAAATATTTAACGGTCAAATTTGAAAGTTGACTAATGGATGCATATAAAATGCTAATATGTGGCACTAAAGGTTATATGACACTAAAAATCAACATTGATCAAACATATGACATCAAAAGATCTTTTAATCCTACTTTAATATATTAATTTTAAAAACGAATTTATGTACAAAGCATGAATTTATTAACATTGTTCTACAATTGATAATTGACCTTGTTCCTTTCCCCAACTGTTGCAATTAATATGTACTAGCTCGCTTTTTCTAATGGATCTGATGTTAGGATTCCATTGCAACATACCTCTGAGTTCTGACTAACCTCGATTCGGACGACTACGTTGCAACTTGCCTCTGAAGATCGGGGATAAATCAGAGGTGCAGAATAAGGTTTACTCTGTATGCGACGATGGCAAGGTAAAGAAGCCAAAGTAGTGTAAATTTGATGAAGGGAGCAAGAAGATGTTTGGATGGTGGGGAAAGAGTCGAGAAAATGAACCCCTTCACGTTTGGAATTAAAATGTAATATAAAGTGTGTTGTTTAATGTCTATATGTATTATATATATAACCGGATTAAGAACCTACTCATAGTTTCAAGCTTGGACCACGTTACAGTATTTTAAGTTTAAATTGTTGCTAATAAGTGTTTCTTAGTTTTCGTTTGGGTTAAGAACCTATGAAAGGTCTGAACTATCACCAATGTTAACGGGAGAGGTCTGAAATTTAAAAAGTTAATAACAGAGGTCTGAAATTTCAATTTTGTTGATTAGAGGTTTTCCGTCCATTTTTAGGGTTAAATTTAACAGAATTGTGTGAAATGACATTTTTGCCCCTTTAATATTTTGTTTTATTTAATATCTTATTTAATGAAATGTGAAATGACAATTTTACCCCTAAAGTCAAATTAAAACCACCCAACTCCGGCCACCGCCACCCGACTCCGGCCACCGCCACCCGACTCCGGCCACCGCCACCCGACTCCGGCCACCACCACCCGACTCCGGCGACCACCACCTCGACTCCGACAACCACCACCTCGGCTCCGGCGACCCGACTCCGGCCACCATCGAGGCCAAAAAGCTCCGATCGGAGCCAAAAAAGCTCCGATCGGAGCTTTGTGGCTCTGGTCGGAGCCACAGAGCCACAGAGGCTCCAGATCGGAGCTCTGTGGCTCCGGCCGGGGCCACAGAGCTCCAGATCGGAGCTCTGTGGCTCCGGTCGGGGCCACAGAGCTCCAGATCGGAGCTCTGTGGCTCCGGTCGGGGCCACAGAGCTCCGACCGGAGCCACAGAGCTCCGATCTGGAGCTCTGTGGCCCCGGCCGGAGCCACAGAGCTCCGATCTGGAGCTCTGTGGCCCCGGCCGGAGCCACAGAGCTCCGATCTGGAGCCTCTGTGGCTCTGGTCGGAGCCACAGAGCTCCGACCGGAGCTCTGTGGCTCCGACCAGAGCCACAAAGCTCCGATCGGAGCTTTTTGGCTCCGATCGGAGCTTTTTTGGCTCCGATCGGAGTCCAATCGGGGCCGGTGGCTCCGATTTTGGCCCAATCGGAGCCTTGGTGGTGGTCGCCGGAGTACGGTGGTGGTCGCCGGAGTACGGTGGTGGTCGCCGGAGTACGATTGGTGGTCGCCGGAGTACCGTGGTGGCTTCAAGGGCATTTTGGTCTTTTCACTCCAAGCATGTGAGGGGCACACTTGATAGAAGAGCATTTTTGGAAATTTATTTTATTTCCGGTCACATGCTTGGCATGTGACCAATTTCCGTTAGTTTTAACGGAAAAAACTAACGGAGACCGCTGTTATCAACAAAACAGAAATTTCAGACCTCTGTTATTAACTTTTTAAATTTCAGACCTCTCCCGTTAACATAGGTGATAGTTCAGACCTTTCATAGGTTCTTAACCCTTTTCGTTTTTTTTAAATTTCCCTCCGTTTTTTAATTATTATTAAATTTAATAGATTTTTTTTCATTAAAAATTTAATAGATTTGAATATGCATTTTCTTCAATTCAGGTATATATATTCTAATTAAAATTAAATTAAAACTCAATTTTGCATAAATTTTCAATTTCACTATGTATGCACACTAATTTCCATAAGTTAAAGGGAATCGTGTCGTTTTATTATTATTTTTTCTTTAAATGCTCTTGTTATTGAATTTTATGAAGTATCGAACCAAAATTCGTCACACGTTAACATAAAAACGAATAGAAAACCAAAAACAATGAAAGCGAAACGTGAGACACCTATTAGCTTACACGGGAATGTAAGACATTCATGGTCAGCAAATTACCCCTTAAGGGCTAACCCAGTCGGTTGAAAATTAGTCTAAGTGTGGAGTAAACATGCTACGGATGATGCCAAAAATGGCCCAAGGACTACTCTACGGAAAACCAAAAACTAAAAAATAAAAAAAAGTTAAATCTGGAACAAAGTTTCATTTCGGTTAAATTCTTGAATTGCTGCTAAAAAAGATAGCTTGGAGCATACTCTACTCTTCAAAAGCATGTTTAGTACACAAATAATGCATAAAGTGCATCCCAGAAACAACAAAAGCTTCACCAAAAGGGTGAGTGATATTGAAAAGGTGTTCAAGGAGAAAGCAGAGAAACCCCGATTTAGGTTGTTGCTGCAGCAGCAGCCTCAAATGTCTCTCCAGGAACAAGCTCGGGCACGTCATCATCATCATCTGCACCTTCTGGTTGAGCATTAACATCACCACCACCACCTTTCTGCAATTGCTCAGCTAGTTTCCTCAGGTTGTCCAAATTGTCAGGTCCTGAACATTTGAACCAATGTTCATTTGTATGAGTTCTTGATTATGAACAGAACAACATTCAGACACAACTGTTTTATTCAATAGATTTACCTAGTTGGTTGAGGATGCCAGGTAGAATATCTGTCAATTCTGCAAAATCAGAGATTCAAGATTAACATAAAATCTCAGTAAAGGCAAAACCCACCTGTTAAAATATTCTTCTATTTAATTTTTCAAACATTAAACTGCAGGTCTTAATAGGAGCAAATGCTAAACTATAGTTTTTATAGTGCATAAGATGTTCTGAAACAAAAGTCTACCGCAATAAAGTAATTCATTTTGATGAAGTTACAAACTTCACGAATAAATAAAGGACAGTAATAGTTGTTGAATTGAAAATCACGTGCTATGCTAGATTAATACAGACACTAGAAAATCTTGATATATTGGCTTATCTAAAATCAAGTTAATCCTAGCCATTCATCGTTGATGAAGAAAAGAGATGCTTACTCTTAGTTTGAGGTGTGCCGCTCACAACCCAAGTGTTTGCTGCTACTGAGGCTTGAACTGATAGGAAGTTTAGAAAAAAAAAAAAAAAAAAAAAAAAAAAAAACTCTTTCAGTCACTGCCATTCTACTCAATGAACATCATTTAAGTACACCTAATGACACTACCTTTTGGGTTCAAAAACTGGATGACAAAATCGTCCTTAAAAATGTTTACTTCCTCAATAGAAGGGATAGAGTTTACTCCAATTCTCTTCAATGTACTCTGAAGTCTTTTATCATCAGTGGTGGTAGTCTTATGAACAGCCTTCTTCTTTCTGCAGATTATTCATCAGGAGAGCAAAACACTGAAAATCAGTATTTAAATTACTAAATTTACATAAGTCACTACAATGATATTCTACTTCATGCTAAAACGATTAGATAATTTGGTCTGGCAAGAATTTTAGCTTTCATATCACCGAAGTGATTAATGTTTCACGCACCTTAAGGGATTCAGAATCATGCAAATGAGATACTAGAACACGAAAATTATTCAAAACAAGCTTTTCCTAATAACAGCACTAAGGTTATGTAGAAATGAACAGACCTTCTCACGGTACCCTTTCCACCGGTCCGCACAGAACCGGCCATCTTTATAAGCTTCTCCCTATTCATCTACATTATAGTAGTAGATAAATGAGTGAGGCAGAGGAAAACCAGAAATTTGTTTAAAATCTATATTTAAGAGAAATAACCTGACTGACACAACGGATGCGGATAAAGGATAAAAGAAGTAATGAAGTATTTAACCAAATACTTATGAACAAGATCAATATCTTTGAAATGTAATTTGATAGTCTGATAGATTCTTCTTCACTTAGTAGGAAGCAAGAAGGCTAAGCTAAAGTATAATCATTATATACATAAATATATAGTATCAATAAACTATATAATACTAGATATAGATGTAGAATAGAGAAATATACTTACCGTTATATTAATCATGTAGATATATTAGAGATACTTAAAAGACATTTCATGGGTTCTTCAGCTCTGAGTCATAACCGCAATGCTAGAACAAGTAAAAACCAACAAAACCAAACATTTCACAGCCCATTGAATCAACGTATACAGAAGAATCATGATCATACAGCAATTAACAAGGTCCAGCAATTATCCAACCGAAGCACTCTACCCTCAACCCTAAGAATCTCTTCTTTAGTGAAAACAAATAAAGATTGAAGGGTTAAGAACACAATAGGGGCCTGAATGTTTGCCCATGTTGCCAAAAGGGGTCTGAATTGAAAAAACGTATTATTAAGGGCCTGAATTTTGAGTTGTGTTTTTTCAAGTCTCCGTCCAAATTTTCTGTTAAATCTAACAGAATCACGTGAAAAGACAAAAATACCCTTTTGTAATTATTATACAATTTATCAATTTAATTAATAAAATGTGAAATGTCTAAAATACCCCTACAAACTAATTATGCAATTAAGGCCACCACGCTCCGGCCACCGCCCGGCGACCACCACCCGGCTCCGGCGACCACCACCGGCCTCCGGCGACCGCCACCGGCCTCCGATCGGAGCTAAAAAAGCCCTGATTGGAGCTCCGAAGTGGGTATTGCCGTGACAACCAACTTTATAAGCACCTCCCGGCCTGCGTTGTTAAGGAGTAAAGACTTCCAACCTTGCAGTTTTGCGACAATTCGTTCCTTAAGGAAACCCAACGCCTCTCACTTCGACCTCCCCCAAATCGTCGGAAGGCCAAGATACTTTCCCAGGTTTCGGATCGCCCGCAGCCCCATAACGCGTTCAATATCCAACTTAGTCCTCTCTCGCTCATTGGAGCCGAAGTAGACCACCGATTTTTGAAAATTGATCGCCTGAACTAATGCTCCACAATAAGCACGCATTATCGTCATAAGAGCCTCGGCATTACCTCTAGTGGCCTCGAGAAAAAAGACTGAATCGTCCGCAAAAAAGAGATGATGAAGGACCGGACAATCCCGCTTCATGCGTATACCCGATAGTCTCCCCCTAACAACACCATCCGACAACATCCTAGACAAGACATATGCCACAATGATAAACAAATAAGGCGATAGCGGATCCCCTTGCCGGATCCCCCTCGTAGGCCGAAAAGCTGGCGTGCGCTTCCCATTAACAACGACTTGGTACGTGACGGAGGAGACACAAGCATAAACCAAACCAACCCAACGATCACAAAACCCCATCTTGCGAAGCACCGCTACTAATAAATCCCACTCGATTCGGTCATAATCCTTTTGCATATCGACTTTCAAAGCACACTCCTCCTTCTTGGCACCCCCTCGATTACGTAAATAATGAAACGCCTCATGTGCCACCAAGATGTTGTCATGGATCAATCTAATTGAGACAAAAGCGCTATGATACGGTGTAATCATACCAGACAGATAAGGCTTGAGACAGTTATCCAACACCTTAGAGATAATCTTGTATACGATGCTACAAAGGCTGATCGCCCTGAACTCGCTTGGCAAATGCAGTTTGCAACCTTGGGGATCAATGTAATATATGTCATACCTAGTTTCGACGGCAACAACCCCGTAGTGAAAAATGTAGTGATCAAGCGGAACACATCATTGGAAAATACATCCCAGTACCGCCGGAAAAATAAGCCTGGGAAGCCGTCTGGGCTTGGCGCCTTACTCGGGCCCAACTGGAAAGTTGCTGCTTTGACCTCCTCCAAAGTGACTGGCCGAATAAGCTCCCGGTTCACATCAAACGAGACCAATGGCGGGTTAACCTCCAAAAACCCGTCCCAACCACGGCAACCCGACGTCATAAACAAACCCCGGAAAAAATCAACAAGAATCGCCGAGATCCCACCCTCATCGGTCACCTCAGCCCCCGTTGCATCATTGAGGGATAGGATCTTGTTACGTCGTCGACGATCGATGGTAGTCGAATGGAAGAATTTTGAGTTACGATCGTCATAGTTTAGCCACTTCACTCGAGACCGTTGTTTCCAATGCATTTCTTTACGCTTCCATAGAAAACCCAAAATCTTTTGAAGCTCAAGCTCCTCGTTGTGCGTGTCACCCCGCTGGACCCCCTCTTATAATTCCTTCAATCTGACATATATTTGGCGGATCTGTTTCCTTATATTACCAAATCGGTGCTTGCTCCTCTCAACCAACCGACGACGACATTTTCCTAGTTTTACATTCACAAGTGGCTCTCGACTCGCGGAAGAAGCCGAGACACCTTCACCCATGTTGCGTGTATTAGAAGATCACATTCTTCATGCTCAGTCCACATTTCCTCAAACCTGAACAGTTTCGCCCCATGACGATCTTTGTACCGCATGACCACAACAATGGGTGAGTGATCCGACCCAATAGATGGCTCGTGGAACACCTGAGCCCGTGGGAAAGCCGCAAACCATTATGGGTTAGCCAATCCTCGATCCAACCTCTCCCGAACAAGAACACCATTAAACCGATTGTTGGACCACGTAAACATAGGTCCGTTAAAATGCAAATCCATGAGTCGTGCTTCCTCAATCATGCCATTAAAGGCATCTATGCGAAATTGTTCCTTCCTCGGACCGCCCAGTTTCTCATCATGCGATCGAATATCATTAAAATCCCTGACACACAACCATGGACCCGATCGCCTCCGAACAAATATTAATTTGTGTAGTTTAATCATTTAATGTCTATAGTAAAAATCTAATTTTTAATTTTTTTTTTTCTAATTTATTCTCTAAAATTTTAATATTGTTAAGAAAATAGACATTTCTACAATGTTTTACAAGCACTATGCTGCTGATTTTTTTTCTTTTCATTTTTTGATTGCCCTAAAAGTGAACTTATAAAAAAATGGCATTATCAATGATATGATACAAATTATAGGTGCTACTAGAAAAAATATATATTTTTTAAAGTTTTACGTATGTTACAATTAACTTCACCATCTATTAAAAGAGCACAAACATAGTGCTTGTGTTATTCATTTTTGCGTTTTTCACAAGCACCAGGATTGCCTACCATAATGGACAGAGCTACGAATTTTGTTAAGAGTGCAAGTATTAAATAAGGCAAACACTTTATGTAAAATAATTCACGGGGCAAATGTAAGATTTTCAAGGACTAAATAAATTGACTTTATTAATGATATGATACA
The DNA here is from genome assembly GCA_036873135.1 of Clarkia xantiana subsp. parviflora. Classification (NCBI taxonomy): domain Eukaryota; kingdom Viridiplantae; phylum Streptophyta; class Magnoliopsida; order Myrtales; family Onagraceae; genus Clarkia; species Clarkia xantiana. The sequence goes on from JAPTYO010000004.1 coordinate 38,587,364, forward strand.
AATTATAGGTGCAACTAGAAAAATTTATATTTTTAAAGTTTTACATATGTTATAATTAACTTCACCATAATATTAAAAGAGCACAAACATAGTGCTAGTGTTATTCATTTTTGCATTATTCACAAGCACCAGGGTTACCTACCAGTAGGGACGAAGCCATAAATTTTGTTCAGAGGGCAAGTATTAAATAAGGCAAACACTTTATAATGTAAAAAAAATTTCACGGGGCAAATGTTAGATTTTCAATGACCAAATCGAGAAATATTATAATTTTTAAGTTCAATAGTACACATCACAGAAAATGAGGGGCAATTTCTCCATCATGCCTTAATACATTTGTCTATGCCTATCAGGGTCGCCCACGTCATGCAAGCCAAACCAAGGCCGAATCTAAACATGGCTTAACCTTGGCTGGATCCACCGAGAAAAGGGTCCAATTGCACCATGTAGGATATAGGGGATTAATACTACGGAAACAAAACCCTAGATACGTGCATGGTAACTAATACTCAACGGAAGAAGGTGCACATATCTATAATGTTTCTTGTAGCCCAGGAACTTTGAGGGGAGTTCTCGATCCGCCGGACGGTTCCTCGTAGAGGTTCCTGTTAGAGAAGCCCTACGCGGATTATGCCTCACAGCAAAGCCTCTGTCGATTCTCCGCGGGATGGATCTATTCGGAGTAAATTGCTCAACGCAATTTGGTACCTCCTTGGTGTGTTCCTTGGTTCGGCCGAACCTCTTATTTTGGGGGGAGGGTTTTACTTTAAACTCACAACTTGGGAGAGAATAATAGCACTAGTAAAATCCTCCATATGTCCCTATTTATAGAGGAGGAGGTGGGATAAATCCCACCTCTTAATCACATAAGTCGGTCGGCCATATATTTGGGGGGAGGCCCAATTTAGGCCTCCCAAGTCAATTGGGATTTTACGCCTAGCCCAAAATCTCTAATATGACCCATCCTAATTTCTTAGGAACATGGACTTAACTAATGGGCTCCCAATAACGGCGGCTCATAGTCCAAATGCTAACAGCTCCCGCTCGATGGAATGGGAGGGTGCCTATTAATATGTTGTTGTCAAACACATAAGAATTTGGTCTTCAATTAATCCCTGCTTCAAATAGTTCATACGAGGTTTACCGTGTGACCGGCGGACACGACGGCCATCGTGCTACTCATCCGTTAGGAGTGTTGTAGCGCCCGCGGAACGTTGATTCCCCATGTCTAATCAACCTCTTAAAATCAAAAGTGCCGCGTTGTATCCTAGGTCAACTGTAATTCTCCAATTGCCCAGTTTCCACATAGGAACACTTCCTCAGGGCATCCATACAAGTATTCACAACCTTTCAACTAATGTCAGGTTGGTGGCCACCTAGTGAATACAAGAGTCGGAGAATTTCAGGTGTACTTGACCATCCCCATCGCTCATACCCTTAGTCAAACTCAACCGGTTTCCAAAGATGTGGTCACTAGGCCTTTTTGTTCAGCACTGCGTTTGTACGCCGGGAAGTGAACATTGAGCCTGACCTTAGGTATGAGTTCAGAGTCCGTAAGGATACGTTGGATGCTCCTTCATATAGCATTCGGGATTAGTCACACGCTCTAGGTGAAGAAGTTTGTGCCCATCTGAATCACATGGATTCTATCTAGCACAACCGAGCATAACCTCGTGGTCGAACATGGCACGCGTAGTATGAAGCACGCATCGATAGCATAACCCGAGTTTAGTCAAGGTGTGGGAAATTTCATATGCTATGGCAGACTTTTCATCTGGCCCAAAATCTGGTTTTATCATGAGCGTAGTTCTTAATTGGCAGAACGTTGATCACTTCGTGTTACTCTGAAAACCAAGTGATCGTTTTGCTTAACCAGGTTTTCCACCATGGTTCTTAGCCAGCCTTTATTGGATGGAGAATCCTCTTCTCCGTCAAGATGACTGAGCCTGTGTGACAAGGCTTGGTCCACATTCGACATTATTTTACTTTGTAGGTTGTCCCTCCTACGACTAGTTTATAGACCGTAAAAATTCGATGAAGTTTCAATCATTATGACGCCGTAATAATCATAAACTCAAGTTGCAATTCTTTAAAGTTTCAAAAGTTGTCATCACGATACAGTCTACTTAAACCCTACGCAGTCCCATCATTTTAACATGCTTTTCGAAAACATCCCTGTTTAATGGTTTAGTCAATGATCCGCCATCATACTTTCAGTAGACAAGTATTCTAATGTTATAAATTTGTCCCCAACCATATTCTTAGCATAATTATATTTTATATCAATGTGTTTCGTCCTGCTATGGTACTTAGGGTTCTTAACTGCTGCAATTGCTGCTTGACTGTCAGAGTATACCTTTACAAGTTTACTTCCATCCCCGACCCCAAGCAATGCAATTTAGAGCCTATTAAGCCAGACTGCTTCTTGTGCGCTTTTAGAGAGGGCAACAAATTCGGATTCCATCAATGACAGCGCGACACATGTTCGCTTCTTGCTCATCCATGAAATGACGGCATTAGCAATGAGGAATACTCCCCTGAGGTGGACTTACGATCATCCGGATCGTCACCAAGGTCGGCGTTACTAAATCCTAACAATTCTAGTTTTCCACCATCATAGCATAGAGCGTAGTCGCAGTACCTTTTAGGTATCGAATTATTCGTTTCACATCCTTTAGGTGTTGAGTGCCTGGATCTGATTGGAATTGTTCTACTAGGCCCACAGCGTAACAGATGACTGGACGAGTGCATTGCATGGCATACATTAAACTCCCAACCATACTTAAGTATTCTGCATTTTTCATCTGTTCACGCTCAGCCAGGTTCTTCGGGCCATCACGCTTCGATAGCACACACCCGAACACAACCAGCGTATCCACGGGCTTGGCATCCTGTAGTCTAAACCTTTTCAACAATTTGTTGATATAGGGTTATTGAGATAGACATAGCTTAGGAGCAGCCCGATTCCTAGCAATCTTAATGTGTAGGATGTACGTGGCTTCTCCCATGTCTTTCATCTCAAATACAGATGGTAGCCAGGACTTTGATTCATTCATGTAACTCACGTCATTCGTGGCAATTAATATGTTATCGACGTATAATGTCAAGATGACGTATTTAGACTCGGAAGCCTTCGTGTACACACATGGATCCTCGTGAAGATTCAAGAATCCATTTCCAACGATTTCCTTGTGGAATCTGCGGTACCATTGCCGGGTAGATTGTTTAAGACCGTAAATAGATCTTTGGAGTTTACAAACTTTATGTTCGTTGCCAAGAGTAATGAAACCCTCCCGCTGCTCCATATAGATTTTTTCCTCTAGGTTACCGTGGAGGAATGCAGTCTTAACATCCATTTGGTGCAGCTCCAAACTGAGGCTTGCAACCAGAGCTAAAATAGCACGCACTGTGGTGTAACGCATAGTGGGTGAGTACGTCTCATCAAAGTCCACTCCGTGAAGTTGGGTGTATCCTTTCGCAATGAGTTGAGCTTTGTATCGCTCGACAGCTCCATAAGCAGTGAGTTTCCGTTCAGAACTCACTTGGCACCTATTGCGCTGCGATCAACAGGAAAATCAACTAAAGACCAAACCGAATTAGCTTCCATAGAGGCGATCTCATCCTCCATTGCTTTCCTCCATTCTTTCGCTTGAGGTCCATCCATAGTTTTTTTTAACCGTTACCGGTTCATCAACAGAAATGAGGGTGAACAATTTACCTCTCTCGATGGGATACTTCTTAGGAGAAGTTCGGTGCCTTAGATTGCGTCTAGGCTCGATTTCCCTATCTTGAGTTTGAACTACGCTCCCACTAGGAATGATGCTCGTTATCGGTGCAATACTCACACTGGGAAAAAGAGCGTTACTTGAACTTTCAAAACAACTTTTCTTGGAAGACCTCTCAGTCTCGGAATTCCACCTCCGAGATTAATTCCACGGTTTGATGACTGGAAACCGAGTTGGTCGTTCCTCTCCCACTAGGTATAGTAGGAAGTTGAGGTAAAATCGGATTTTCATCCATAGGTTCAATAACTAGATTATCAGGTTCGACTTGATTCGCACCTGCAACAACATTGATATGTTTAGTTGGATTGACTCCTCCCACTGGATTTATTATGAAGATGTCTCCATCTTCATTTACCATATCGTTCACTTGTGTTGCTGCCTCAAATCTCCCACTCGAAGCGAGTGGGACCTGATTATCATTATCTTCCAGTTCAATCAAGACTTCGTTTGTTGATATATATAAATAAATGGAATTTCAACCTCAAGTATTGTAACGTCTCATGTTCGACCACGTCACCGCGCTCCCAAGCTATTACACATATGCATACACAAAGATACTTTTCAATATTCCACTCGGTACTATGTGTATATGATTTGCAACACGAATATTGCAATTCTGGTAAGATTCTCTCATTACCAATAGCTCACATGGTGTCGTGTAACCGATTTGTTCATTAACTAGGTTCACCACATGATTTGCAGTTGACCATAACTCACCTTTGAAAGGGTTTTTATGTGTTAAACTTACGATATCATGGTACTGACCTTATTTATGAAGTGTGTTTCGTCGTGGCGGGTCTCCCATCACTTCTATTTGATGGTACGTTTCTTTAGCTATTATATGTATATAGCTTTTAGCAACGACTCTCTACTTCATTTTGAGTTGGTTTCGTGTGATGTCCATGTACTCTGTAGGTTGTCATTCTTTATTGCTTTGCGTGTTTTTTGTTTTTTGGGTGTTGGTTCCTGAGATGTGGCGTGCTTGCTGTGTCGCTTTTGTGACCTCCAGAGATAGATTATATTCGGGGCTTGTAGTTATGCTCCTTGCGTTTGCAGCATTTGTATGTGTCCTTATTGTGATTGACGAGGAATGATACCTAGTGTAGTTTTCCCTCCATACTTAGAATATTTCTAGAAGCCCTAATTTGCTGCTTCCATGAGATCGCGTGTTGTGCTTCCCCCGTTGTCATTGTCGAGGATTGTTGCATGGTGTAGCTTCCTTCCAAATTCAGAATAATTCTGGAAGCCCAGATTTGTTGTTTCGGTGAGACAGCATTTGAAGCTGATCCCATTGTGACCTATATGAGAATTGTATCCAACTTGGTTTTACATTCCAATCTTCGAATGATTTAGAAAACCATGTTTGCTGTTTCAATGAGACAGTGTGTGAAGTTGCCCCCGTTGCCACTTGCGAGGCGTGATACATAGTGTAATTCTTTCCAGACTTAGAATAATTCTGGAAACCCATATTTGTTGTTTCAATGAGACAGCTTTTGATTGTGCTCCCTCTTGGTGTGAACCAAGGCATGAGTCTTTTTGAAGCGATAGTGTTACTTGTTGTAGTTGAGTATCTTGTAGCCTTTTGTGTGGTTCTTTCGTCATCGTATGATATGGTACTTGCAAGGCAGCTATACGTATATGTACGCTGCTATACCGCGCACAATGTGGGGTTAGCGTATTTTGAATTTATGTTTGGTTGCACCATATATAAAATGTGGTGTAAGAACTTGTTGTTTGTTTTTAGGGTTAACAGGTCTTTTGGTCCATGATGTTTGACAACTTTTGGATTTTGGTCAATGATGTTTTTTTTTACCTAGTTTTGGTACCATATGTTTGCGGATTTTTTCTAGTTTTGGTCTAACCGTTACATTCCGTCCATTTTTTGACATGTTCAAGTCACGTGATCCACTCTAAACTTTAAATTTAGTCCCTCTAATACTTTCTTAACCTTTTTTTGTTCAATTTAGTCCCGAAGTTTCAAAATTGACCCTAATTGGACAATAGGTCCAATTAAATTTTTGAAACTTCGAGAATAAATTGAACCAAAAAAAGGTTAGGAAAGTATTAGAGGGACTAAATTGAACAAAATTGAAAGTTTAGGGTGGATCACGTGACTTGTACATGTCAAAAAATGGACGGAATGTAACGGTTAGACCAAAACTAGAAAAAATCTGCAAACATATGGTACCAAAACTAGGTAAAAAAAACATCATTGACCAAAAACCAAAAGTTGTCAAACATCATGGACCAAAAGAATTATTAACCCTTGTTTTTATTTCTCAGAACACACATTGCTGTACTTCCTGGGTTTAGCACATGTTGTTTGGTTTTTGTGTGTTTCTCATAGTTTGTCGTTGCATCTCTACTTGTTGTATCCTAATGTTGTGTTAGGCAAGGTTGTATCTTGCGACTTGCTTTTTCGTGAAAAACTGTGTCTGGCTTATGTTCCAGTGCAAGTCTAATGTGCTAGCTGAATTACTATTCGCTTTGGATTCGGTTATACCTCTACCTGGTTCTTGATCCAGCGTAAGATTTGTGCGCTAGCTGATGGTAATCCAGTCTACGCTTATAAGAACCTCTATATGGTTTATGTTCCAGCATAGGACCAACGCTAGCTGGTTTATTCCAGTCTAGGTTGTTCTTGAACCCTTATCTGGTGTATGTTCCAGCGCAGGGCCAACACACTAGCTGGGTTGAACTCCAGTCTAGGGTTGTGAGTTTGAACCCCCACCCAGTTTCGAGGCTAGAATGGGGGCCAACGCTGGGAGGTTGGACCTCCTCCTAGGGTTGTTATTGAACCCCTAGCCAGTTTATGTTCCGGCTTAGAGACCAAGCAACAGCTGGTGGGAACTCCAGACTGATGGTTGTAGCCACTGTTAGATACAAAGTCCAACAACAGGGCGAGCACTTTCTTATCATTGGTACATTTGTTTTGGGGTCTTTCTTTTTATAACGTTGTTCACCTGGCCAGGACTTTTTGCAACTTTTCGGTTGATGGGGCGTCCCCCATGATCTGCAAAACATGCTTGAATTGACTCAATATATTTGTTAGTTAAAACATGCTATGGAGTTATGCATCTCCTTGCAGGGCCCTCCCTTTTATTATATTGTCCTTTTGGACTAGACTTGCAATATGACTGGATCAGACTATTCGCAACTAGTCTGGTCCGTTCAGATTGGGTCTTGATTCGATTTGATCAGACTATCCGAACTTGATATTTAGTTCATGTGGTCTGTTCTATTCGAATTCATGTTTCTCATAGAGATATTACCTTTTACCTGGTGTACCTGTTTGGAGTTTTGTATGTTACTTGAGTTTTTCACAAGTATGGAGTTCGCGATGTAGGGTCATTCTTGTTGTCGTATGCGAAGAGAGAATCCATTTGGATGGTTGGAACTGTTTCTCTCCTTTGTGACTTTCTTCGGAAAGTCTGTCTACTTGTGCGAGTTAGAGCGTGGAGCTCTTGTCCTCATTCTGTCTCCCCAATTGCTTGGTGGTGAACCCGTTCGAGTACACTTGATGAGTGGTGGTTCACTTTCTTGTTTCTTGTTTGGTTGCCATTCGAACTTTTGGCTCCCCGATCTTTCTTTTTTGCTTGAGTATGTCTGTTTGTTTAGGATTCATAGGCGTCTCCTATTGCACTTGCTGTTTTTATATGCGTGTTTGGTGATGATCGTTTTTGTACGCGGTCCTGTTTCTTCATCTTTCTTATTTCGAACCTGTATTTGAAGAAAACTTGTAATTTCCTTTCCATTTTCCCTTGCACTAGGTGATGGTGTCCTAGATTTGAAGTCTGCTACTCTGTTTGGTAGTGGCCGCCCTGTGGGGGTACTTGTTGAATTTTATGTTTTTTTGCATTTCTCTATGCCTTAGAATATTTTCTGAGGCTTTTGGGGAATGTCATCCTGGTTGTGATCCTCCTATTTCCAACTTGTTGTCTTAATACCTGAAAATTAAGAAAACGAGCATTTTTCGATGGGGTGACCGAGGTCGCCTTTACGTCTTGGTGGATGAGTGCGGCTAATGTGTGGGTCGATTTCGAATCCTTTTCCTCGTGTTGTTACTCCTTCTTGGTTAGGCCTACGACCTTTAGTACCCCTGGCGGTAGGTGCATCTCCATTTCATTGATTTGGTTGTTCCACGTTTGCTTGTTATTCCTTGGATGTGTTTGGTTCTTCGGCCAGCACTTGGTTCTGTGTCTTCTGTGATGATGGTGGGTTGCCACTTGGTTGCTGTCCCCCTTTTGCTTGTTTTTCCTTAGAATTTTTCAATGAGATTCTAAGGGTATTTGTCTTCTTCTTGGAAGTGAAAATCTTCTCTTGAATGTGTTTCACGAGGGTTTGTCTCTGGAGTTGTTGTCTGGAACTCGTCATGAGTATCGACTTGGTGTTGTCTCTTTTTGGTAGTGACTATTTACTCAAAGTGAGTATTTTGTCGAATTCACTTTCTGTTGACGACGGATTTGGTCGATTTCGATGTTTGGTTGGCGATGATTGTTGTCGCGATGATGTTTTCGCCGAGGGTAGGCAGCGCTGGCGGGCGGAACCTGGCTATCCAGCGGGGATGTCTGGCAGCGACTGTGGTTGTGTCACTTCGTTGATGTTATTTGTTATGTTATAGTGTTTCTAAATTGTACTCCTTCGTACCTAATTATTGAACTTCTGGTTTGTTGTGTTTGCAATGACTTACGTGTCGCCTCCACGCTTGTGGTGTTGGCGCTTTTTCTTCCTGACGGGTGTAAAATCTTGTTCATGTTTTCCTTTCGCGTGTTTGTATGGTTTTTCATGTTGTGGTTGAACACCATTTTTTCCTTTGGCGTGTCATTTATTTGGCATGCTTTGCTTGGTTGGAAGCAGCAGTGGCCTGCCGAGTAGTAGCTTGTGTTTGTTCAGCGTTAGCAGTGGCTTGCTGAGTGGTTACATGTGTTTGCTGATTGGTAGTGGAGGTTTGTTGGATGGTAGCATATCTTCTTACATGTCACGTAGACGGGAATTTTAGGGTGTTTGACCCAAAATTTGTCCAAGTGTTGGCGTTGGTTGCTGCCAGTCACTTCTCTTGCTGCCAGTTATTCCTTTGTGAACTGGATTATGTCTTTCCACCCTCCCATTTTTTGTACATGTTGATTGATGTTGTTTTCTAACTTGGATGCATATATTTCTTGGAAAATATGTTCCATATCCGACATATATCCTGCCAGTGCTGGGGAAAGCTCCTTACGAGTGTGTTGGGCGCGACGACCTGATGTGCGTGTGTCGGTTATATAATGATGTGTCATAGGATGGAACTCCGTGTGACGATCTTGCAAAAGGCATTCTATATGTTGGGATACGTATCGGGATCCCAGTGGGGACATTCCGTATAGGAAGCTGTGCGATACTCCATGTCGTTGTCTTCTTGTTTCTCTTCCCAGCTATTGGCCAACTTTGTGGTGTAGACGACGTTGATGACATGTCGCCTGGGAGTTGGGTTGGTCTTATCTGGTTATTCGGCTGCTGTGCCACAACTGGTTTTTCTTCCTCTGGTGGGTTTATTTTCTCTTGAACTTGTTTGTTTACCACCTGTGTAGACTCCACATGTGGGCATGTTTGCTGTCCCGTAGGAAGCGCTTGTCCAGTGCTGGGGATTGTTGCGTTGGGGCTTGTTGCGCTAGGGCGATTACTTGCTCCTACACTTGTTCATTTTTCATCATTGTACTTTTCGTTTGGTTTCTTTATCAACACAGGGTTTACGACCCATGTTTGGTAGCTGTTCACTTTTATGAAACCTGCCTCCAGCAGTTTCCCCACGTCTTCTTGTATTACCACCTATTGGTCTTACTTTTGCTTTATAGCTCGTTTGCCTGAACCTAACATGTGTGATATCATATCCTTACTTATTCCTGACATATCGCTTGGGGACCAAGCGAATATATCATTGAACTCTCTTAGCAGTGCAGTCAGCGCTGCTGCCTCCTCTGGTTGTGTTTTGCGAAGGAGTAACACTCATTTTCCATTTGTCGGTTTCATAGGCCTTCTCTTACACCTGTGTCGGTTGGGAACTTCAACTTCTGGTGCGTCGTGGATGGATCCATTCCGTACCTGTTTATGGTTGTAAGTCATAGTATTCCATTGGATTCCTTTAGTCTCTTAACTATAATGAACGTATTGGAATTTGGAGCTGGTTGTCTCCTTTTGGTGAATTTGATTTTGGCCTCCAGTTTCTGTGTGCTGGGTGGCCTCTGGATTGCTGCCTTGTCTAATTCGGCTGCATACTCTTTCCATCCTCTTGATGATTCACCTCCTGAACCTAGTCCTCTGTTTATTCCCTGAATTGATGACATTTTCTCACGGTGGCTTTGGCTTTTTGTTCGAGTCAGATAGACGGCGCCACTATTAGGACACGCTTCCAATCAGTTCATTTTGCGTGAACCAATCGGTCGGTACCCGACAAAATTGTGATGATCCTCGTAGACCTGTGTGGATGTTTCTCCTATAAAGCTGTCCTTAGCTCCAAAATAGTTCTTTTTCCTCGTAAACCTATAAAAACGTCTCGCTGGACATCCGTTTCCCAACTTCAAGTTCGAGTCTTGTTCCATGTCCACCTGCAAAATGGGCTACCGGGCAAAAAGGGGGGGTGCTCGGTCAGCCCTCTCCGATGCCTAAATGAGGACTTGCTAGAGAGAAGCTAGAGCAAATTCAACTTGGTGACTTGTGGAAATGAATGGCCAAGGGTCCTATTTATAGGACTCTTGGGTCATTAATTTTCTAATTGCAGTATTAGCCCGTTAATCATGCATTAATTAAGATAAAGTGAAATTAGGCCTTACTAAGCATCGGAGGAGTTGGTAATATTTTGGGCAGTTCGGGAACAGCGTGGCCAGAGGGAGGCCCTCGGGCCGAAAAATGTTCGGTTAGGGGAGTCCCTAGCCGAACTTGTTCCTTTGCCGGGCGATCTAACCTCGCCCGGCCTTTCATTGGTGGACTTTTTTGGGTTAGAGGTTTTCAAAGTTTCGGTTTAGAACCGTCTTTGTATGCTCGTGGCTCATCGGCCCTCTCCAGTTGTTTAACCCACAACACACCCTCTCATGTGGGGGCTTTCTTTTCGTCCACAACCAATCTGAAGGTGATACCACTTTTACACCCCATACCTCTGATGGAGATTGCTGAAATGGAAATGTAATCTCAATCAGAAACTTTACCAAATAGTCACGTACGAAAATTCTGTGTCATTTTGCGTTTGTAAAATGTGACACGATAAACTTACCGTACATGTTCATGTTTAGTAAATTTATCATATTGATAAGCACGATAGCACAAATTGTCACCCCCTATTTGACGTATAAAATAAAGTGTTAATAACCTAGGAAAGATATGAAGTTTGGCCCATGTTAACCGGAGAGGTCTGAAGTTTCAAAAGTTAATATGGAAGGTCTGAAGTTTCAACTTTGTTGATTTAAGGTTTTTCGTCCATTTTTAGGGTTAAATTTAACATAATTGTTTGAAATGACACTTTTGCCCCTTTTAATATTTTGTTTTATTTAATATCTTATTTGAGGAAATGTGAAATGACAAATTACCCCTGAAGTCCAATTAAAACCACCCCGACTCCGGCCACCGCCACCCGACTCCGGCGACCACCACCCTGCTCCGGGGACCACCACCCAACTCCGTCGACCGTCCCCATGGCTCCGATTGGGCCCAAATCGGAGCCGTGGGGGTGGTCGCCGGAGCTAGGGTGGTGGTCTCCGGAGCCGGGGGAGTGGTTACCGGAATCAGGTGGTGGTTGCCGGAGCCGAGGTGGCGGTGGCCGGAGTCGTGGTGGCTTTAAGGGCATTTTTGTCTTTTCACTTCAAGCATGTGAGGGGCACACTTGATAGAAGGGAATTTTGGGAATTTAATTTTATTTCCGATCACATGCCAAGCATGTGACGAACTTCTGTCAGTTTTAACGGAAAAAATTAACGGAGACATCTTATATCCAGAAAGTTGAAACCTCAGACCTCTCAAATCAACATTTAAAACTTCAGACCGCTCCGGTTAACATGGGCCAAATTTCAGACCTTTCCTAGGTTATTAACCCTAAAATAAACAAAATTAGTTGCTAACTTCCAAACCCTCTCAGAATACAATATATCATCCATCTCTTTCCTTTACGTAACAAACAATGCTCAGATTAGGTTGTTCCTTCCTAGCCCCCACATTTATCACCCATGCTCAGATTAGTGTCACGGGCTTGGAATTTTCCCTAACTTTTCCTCACCCGTGCGGCCTTAGGAACCGCTCCTAAGTCAGCCTAACCCTCGATCACAAAAGCTAATGCAATGAATATGAAGAGAGAACTCTTGCATGTATTGTATTGCTCAACTCTTGGATGAATACAAATGAATGAGAGGACCCCTATATATACAAGTGGGGAAGGCTCTCTAAGGAAACTCTACAATAAATGGGGAGACATATATGGCAAGTGGCATATTCTATATCTACCCTCTAATACAGCGAACTTGGACAGATACGTCGTATCGGGACTCTTGAGACTTCACCCTCTATACTTGCCATTTGTGAATGGATCCCGTTCACATTGGGCTGATTCCTGGATGTATGCTCCAGGTGCGTGACATTCTCCCCCACCAAACTCGGACGACGCCCTCGTCTTCTCTTCCGCGTTGTACTTCTCGATCTTGTCCTGGAACTGCCATAACCCGTCCGCGGGTTCCCAACTCGCCTCGCTGTCTGGTAGTCCCTTCCACTTGATCAAGTACTCTCTTCTTGGATTCCTCCGATACTGGCGAACTATGCGGTCCGAAAGGACCTCGGATACATCTCGATCATACGTCGTCTTTATCCCGATTGGTGCACGTGTGGATTCCGCTCAGTTTGGGCCTTCCTTGTCCTAGTGAAACGGCTTCAACGTACTCACATGGAACACCGGATGCAACTTGAGCTTTTTGGGGAGCTCAAGCTTGTAGGCCACCTTGCCCACCTTCTTCAATATTCAGAAAGGCCCTTCGTATCGCCGGACAAGTCCTTGGTGCAAGTTCCTATGTCGCAAGTGTTCATGTAGCTTAACCATCACCATGTCGCCCACCTCGAATGCACGATCACGCCTCTTGGTGTCGGCCCACTTCTTCATTTGCATAGAGGCTTTGTGCAAACATGACCGCGTTAGTTCCTTCTCATCATGCCACGCCTTGGCAAAATGGTACGCCGTTGGACTCTGCCCCGTGTACCCCGTCGCAACCGCACTCGGCGTGAGTGGTTGTTGACCCGTCACGATCTCGAACGGGCTCCAGTTTGTGGACTCGCTTCGCTGCAAGTTGTATGAGAATTGGGCTACGTCGAGCAACTTCGCCCAATTTTTTTGCGTGGAGTTCACATAGTGCCTCAGGTACATTTCCAGCAAAGCATTGACCCTCTCTGTTTGGCCATCGGTTTGGGGATGTAAGCTGGTTGAGAAGTTTAGATCTGTCCCGAGTAATTTGAATAGCTCAGTTCAGAACTTACCCGTGAAACGGATCCCTATCGCTCACAATGACCTGTGGCACGCCCCAATACTTTACCACGTGCTTCATGAACAACTTGGCTGCCTCCGCGGCTGGGTAATCCTTCGTTACGGAATGAAGGTTGCATACTTCAAAAACCTGTCCACCACCACCATGATTGTTTGGCTCCCTTCGGACTTGGGCAAGTTCATGATGAAATCCATGGATATGCTCTCCCATGGACGTTTAGGAACGGGCAACGGCTGCAAAATTCCTCCTGGTCGCCCCTGCTCGATCTTGTCCTGTTGGCAAACAAGACAAGTATGCACATATGCCTCAATATCATCGCGCATGTTAGGCCAATAATACCTTTCCTCCAATAGGGCCATCGTGCGATGCACTCCCGGATGACCTGCCCACTTTGAATCGTGGCACTTCTGTAATACTTCCTTGCGCAACTTCCCGAAATGAGGTACGTACAAACGTCGTCCATGTGTATAGAGCAGCTCGCCTTCACACCAAAACCGTCGGGTTTTGCCCTCCCGTGCTTGCTGCAGTAATGCTTGTGCTTGAGAGTCGTGCGTCAATCCATCTTTGATCCGCTCCACTAATGGATTCTCTACGCGAGAAATTGCTGCAATCCCCGCCTTCGGACTTGATGACTCTCCTACGCACTTCACCGTCTTCAGTCATTCGTCGGGTGCGGACCCAACAAAGGTCAGCGACTTCCTTCCCCGTGATGCTTCGGATAGCGTCGAGCATCCGCAACGACCCCAACTGAGCTACTTCTTTTTCCTTCTCCTCGGAAGTAACAAGAGCTGAAAGGTTTTCACATACCGGGCACTCGCTCGCATGGTGAGGCCCTTTGCACAAAAAGCACTACCCTTTGCGTTCCGGGAAAGATCAGGCCATGTGAGGCCCCTTGCAATAGAAGCATTCCATCGGTCCGCGATCCTTCGTATACGATCCCCCAGTGTCATTTGAGAACGACATGTTGAATATTCCTCCGTTGGACTTACCTCCCATGGATTTGGGAGACTTGTCACCTCCGGAATAGTAAGGTTTACTGCGATCTCCCCCACCATTTGGCTTCGGTTTCTCCGTCCGAAGCTCCTTCAACGACTCGGCCGTCGTCATGGCCTTGTCGAGCGTCTTCACATCCCGACGCTCCAGCTCCGTCTTCGCCCAGGGCTTGAGACCATCCATGAACTGAAAGAACACCTCGCCCTCGTTCATGGAAGGGATTTGGAGCATCAACTCCAAGAATTGGTTGACATATTCCCGAAGATTCCCCTTGTGCTCCAATCGACGAAGCAGCCCACGTGCCTCGTTCTCTCCGTACTCTAGGTAGAATTGCGCACGAAATGCAGCTGTGAACTGATCCCATGTGCTGATTTCCTCCCCTCCTCGGCTATCGCGCTTCCTACGCCACCACACCAAGGCATTGCCATGCAAATAAGAGGAAACCATACATACGCGTGCCGAGTCCTCCTCTACTCCCGTTATTTGGAAGTAGTCCACCAAAGCGAACAAGAAGTTGTCCACTTCATTTGCCACTCTTGACCCCTTGAATGGATTTGGATTCAGAACATCAAGACGATGAACATTCCGCTCCACGGCTGCCCCATCGCCTCGCATCCTCCTCACGAGGTTGAGCTATTGCTTTAGCCCATCCATTTCAGCTTGAATCCCTTCAAGCTTAACAAGCTTCACCCACATTTCATCGAATTCAGCAAGCTTCACACGTATCTCAGCGATTTCAACAAGCTAACCTCGCATCTCGGCCAACTCTGTCCGCATCCCCCGGAACTCCTTCACCTCCTATCGAGTGGCAGTGATGGTAGCTTCGAGCGCATCGCCCTTCTTCCCAAATTCCTCAATGCGTCCTTCACATCATTATGGAGCCCCTCCATTCCGGAACGGATCTTGTCCACACTCTTGGACGCATACATGGCGTCCTCTTGGACTTCCGCCATCACGTTTCGCATCTCCTCCACACGATGATCTAGGTCCGCGAAATGCTCATTGGTACTCATCTTGGGCTTCTCGGCAGCTACCAACTCCGACTGCTTGCTAGATGCCATCGATTGGAAAGGATTGAAACTTAGCTCTAATACCACTTGTCACGGGCTTGGAGTTTTCCCTAACTTTCCCTCACCCGTGCAGCCTTAGGAATCGCTCATAAGTCAGCCTAACCCTCGATCACAAAAGCAAAAGCTATGAATATGAAGAGAGAACTCTTGTATGTATTGTATTGCTCAAGTCTTGGATGAATACAAATAAATGAGAGGACCCCAAATATACAAGTGGGGAATGCTCTCTAAGGAAACTTTACAATAAATGGGGAGACATATATTGCAAGTGGCATATTCTAAATTTATCCTCTAATACAACGAACTTGGACAGATATGTCGTATTGGGACTCTTGAGACTTCACACTCCATACTTGCCATTTGTGGATGGATCCCGTTCACATTGGGCTGATTCCTGGGCGTTTGCTCCAGGTGCGTGACATAAGATTGTTCTTTCCTAGCCCCCACCTTTATCACCCATCCGCCAATAAGGCAATACCACACTCCAATCAGGGCCGACCACCACCAGTTGGTGGTGGCTACAGCCCTAATCGGGGCCGGCCACCACCAATTGGGGTGGTGGTCGGGCCCAATTGGCGGTGGTCGGTCCGTTTCGTGGCGGCCTAAGTGGTGGTGGCCGGCGACCTTGGGCGATGACTGGTGTAAACTATAGTGACTAAATTGTAAATATGGTTAACATGTATTTTGGTCCATGATGTTTGACCATTTTTGGGTTTTGGTCCATGATGTTTTTTTTTTTTTTTTTGCCTAGTTTTGGTACCATATGTTTGCAGATTTTTCTAGTTTTGGTCTGACTGTTACATTCCGTCCATTTTTTCCGAACTGACATGTGCAAGTCACGTGATCCACCATAAACTTTTAATTTTGTTCAAATATAGGGGAATTGACACCCTAAACCTAGTTCAATTTGGGCCAAGTGATCTAGGTTTAATGGGTCAAATTCGAGGGAACTGACACCATAAACCTAGTTCAATGGGTCAATTCCCCCAAATTTGAACAAAATTAAAAGTTTATGGTGGATTACGTGACTAGTACATTTCACTAAACATAAAAAATGGACTGAATGTAATGGTCAGACCAAAACTAAAAATATCTACAAACATATAGTACTAAAACTAGGAAAAAAAAAACATCATGGACCAAAACCCAAAAGTGGTCAAACATCATAGACCAAAAGACATGTTAACCCTCGTAAATATTAATATTTAGAAATATAAATTTGAGAACTAAATTTAACCAAATAAAAGTAGTTAACGATAAAACTAACTATTAACTAACGGAAACACCAAAATACATACCTCTCAAACATATGATAACAAAATTAACAATCGTTAACATGTTGCACCATAAGACCCTTCAAAATTTGAGCTACACTGCTTTTAATCTTTTATAGTCAACACAGCACAAGAATCAACAATTCATAATAATAAACAATAGGGACTAATATCAGCAGGCCCGAAAATCCAAGAAAAGTGTCAATTTCTGAACAAGGAGATCACGGGTCCCGTACGGGGGCTTCGTGGTGACGATCCAATCTCTCTCGAGAAGCCCCGACTTGGATCCTCCTTGCATTTCATCATGGAAGGACGACACGATTTGGTAGATGGAGACTCTAAGTATGTCAGATATTGCGTATGCCTTGGAGTGCAAGGGAGAACCCTTCTTTTTACCTGCCACGCTGCTCGGAAATTCCCTTCTTCCGGTGTTCGGGGGGGCCCACCGGATGCCGCCAGCGCCAACCAGGTGGTCCGATGACTGCATGTGGCTCTTCTTCCCTAAGAAGGATTCAATAGCCAGAAGGCAAGAAAGTATGGTCGAGACTGCTGCTGCGTTGCTGCCTGAGAGCTGTGCCACTCCGAACCGATCTTCGTTGTGGGACCGTGCGGTCAGGGAGGCCACCGTTCTTGCAGACCATGCACATAACTACATAATATAGGGGAAAAACCACCAGTTGTAAATGTACATTTTTTTTAATTCTAGGTGTACAAGTAGAAGCAATAGATAGTGACAGACAGCAAAGTCACTCTACCACCTAAAACGAACCAAATTTCATGTTCCACGAAATGTCTCTACCAATGCTATAGTTTAAAAAAACAAAATGTCCTACTTTACTTACAAATCAAACGGCTGAAACAAGATTCACCCTTAGTTATAATTAGGGTCGATAAACATGTGGTGATGCAACATCTATGTTACACAATAAAGCCAAGTTTTCAACAAAACGATGCAGCAAGCACCACAGCTTACTTCAAAAACCATGAGCACTGCGTTGACTCTGTAGCTTATGCAATTAACAGGTCTTTTGGTCCATAATGTTTGACAACTTTTAGGTTTTGGTCCATGATGTTTTTTTTTTGCTTAGTTTTGGTACAATATGTTTGCATATATTTCTAGATTTGGTCTGACTGTTACATTCCGTCCATTTTTTTCCGTTGAGTGACATGTTCAAGTCCCGTGATCCACTCTAAACTTTCAATTTTGTTCAAATTTGGGGGAATTGACCCATTGAATTA
The DNA here is from genome assembly GCA_036873135.1 of Clarkia xantiana subsp. parviflora. Taxonomy (NCBI): domain Eukaryota; kingdom Viridiplantae; phylum Streptophyta; class Magnoliopsida; order Myrtales; family Onagraceae; genus Clarkia; species Clarkia xantiana. The sequence goes on from JAPTYO010000004.1 coordinate 38,605,213, forward strand.
GGTTTAGGGTGTCAATTCCCCCAAATTTGACCCATTAAACCTAGTTCAATTCGCACAAATTGAACTAGGTTTAGGGTGTCAATTCCCCCAAATTTGAACAAAATTGAAAATTTAATGTGGATCACGTGACTTGCACATGTCAGTTAATGGAAAAAATAGACGGAATGTAACAGTCGGACCAAAATTAGAAAAATATGCAATCATATGGTACAAAACTAGGAAAAAAAAAACATCATGGACCAAAATGACATGTTAACCCTAAAAAAAAAGTTAAGAATCTATAAACTGTCTGAAATTTGCGCTATGTGAAATTTTAGTGACTGAAGTTTAAATTGTTAATATTGACTGTCTAAAGTTTCAACTTTCTTGAAATTTACTGTCTCCGTCCAAATTTGGTGTTAAAATTGACAGAACTTGGTCATGTGCTTGTCACATGCCCCAATAAAAAAAGGATTAAAAACCTGTAACCTGTCCAAGGTTTGGTGTCTGGAGTTTCATTTATTGATATGAGGTGTCTGAAGTTTCAACTTTGTTAAAATTTTGTTTTCCATCCATTTTTCAGGTTAAATTTAACAATTTTGTGTGAAATGACACTTTTGCCCTTTTAATATATATTTTTTTATTTATTACCTTAATTGAGAAAATGTGAAATGACAAAATTACCCCTGAAGCCAAACAAGGAGGATGATATTGATTTTTTTTTATATATGAAGGGTATTTTTTACTTTTCATTCTAGCATGTGACTGTTGAACAATGGCATCTTTGGGATATTTTTTTTGTTCAGGTCACGTGGTCATCACATGACGAATTTCTGATTGATTTAACAGCAAAAACAGATGGAGACACCAAATTTCAACAAAATAGAAACCACAGACAGTTCATATCAACATTTGAAACTCCAGACACCAAAATCTCACAATGGCCAAACTTTGGACAGTTTATAGGTTCTTAACCCTAAAAAAAATCCCAACATTGCCCCTAGTTGGGTGGTGGTCGGCCACCGGAGTTGTGGCGGTGGCCAACGGCCGGGGTAGGGTGGTGTGGTGGACGGCTGCCGGAGTTGGGTGGTGGCCGGCCGGAGTAAACATAATAGTATCAGGGGCAATTTCGACTTTTTACATCATTCTGTCAAATTTAACAGCAAATATAAACGGAAAACTAAATTTCAACAAAGTTGAATCTCCAGACAGTCAATATAAAAAATTTAAACTCCAGACACCAAAATCTCACATAAGGCAAACCTCAGACAATTAATAGGTTCTTAACCCTAAAAAAAGTGCTAATAATATCATCACTAAAAAGGGGAAACTATCCCAACAGTTGTCACCAATCAGCCAACCACTCCACTCCCTCAAGTGTTATGGGTATCAGCTACAACTAACCAGCATGTTGTTCCATCTACCGGAATTGGAGTAAAATGATTGGAAAAAAGAATATTGGGTTTTTCAGAGCAAATTTAGACAACAAAGCATCATCATATCCATCATGGACAACACTTAAAAGAATTATGTGCAGCTCAGCTAAAATGCATGCAAAACAAAAAAGGTGAGAGACATACCTGGTAGTTATTAAGCAATTCTAGCTGAATATCGCTCAGAAACAGTAACTGAGTGGATTGCTGAAAGGTTTTATCAACAGAAGTAGTTGTTTCCAGAGCTTCACCCAACTTTGCTGCAAGTTGTTCCAAAGGCCTCAAACATACAGCCATTACCCTTTTATAAGTTTCACCACTTTCCTCATAGAAGGCAGCTCGCCTCCAAGTGTCAACATTGTTCTCACATACCATGCAGAGGTCGAGGTAACCAAGATACTGTACAAGTGAGCCAGAGGAGCTGTCCTCCAATGCTGCAAGAAGTGGCTCACTCGGGTTTGTTTCTGCTGCAGCTGATCCTCTTGGTGGAGCAAATATGAATCTCTTAGCATGAAGTACCTACAATCCATCAACAAAATATATTCAACTAAATGAACGTAAAATGGCAAGGGTTCTATCCATCCGCTACCGAATCTTAGATTTCTTTTCTAACATATAGCAAACCATAATAAACAGAAGACTTCACAAACATGCTAACATCTCTATCATGCGAATTTGGCCTGATAATATAGCTTTCCCTGAGGAGCTCATGAAAATATAAGGATCCCATTTGTATTTCCCACTAAAACAAAAATTCACAACTCCGCCCTAACTTTCTATGAATCTGTCCTCCTGAATTTCAGTATACCCTCCTAGGCTCATCTATTCCTTCCAAATAATAAAAAACATGGTTATAGTTCCATCAAAGAGAACACGAGTCACTACGCATCTTCTTGTTCAAATTTCTGCACACAGCTCCTTCTTGCGGATAAATACCATCAAGGACTCTACTTTAGATAATTATGTTGTAGCATCCTAATATATGAGAAGTTTCTGAGATGTCTTGCATCAAATGGTGTTGTTTTAAAGGGCTACAGCAATAAACAATAAAATCAACAACAGGTGATTGAAAATCTTTGAAAACGAAATTCTCGGAGGGGTGGAAACTATGATTACGGATGTCAAGTACTGTAAACTATGATTTATAACTTTTAAGGAAAATTAAGCCGTCCATCTTGGTGGGAATCAAGTTGCGAGTCGAATTAAGTTGATTGTACTAGGGCAAAGCCCTCACTTTTACATATACATACATTGTAAACAGCAAACATAACCTTTCCTTAACAAGCAGTCCAACTTTCTCTTAAAACAAAAGGTGGAGGTTTTAGAAGTCCACTCAATAGCAAATATGTTAGAATCAATTGCCCGGGAGACTTTTCTATTGTAAGCTTCACAGAACAAGACTGGAAACGCGGATCACATAAAGTGGCAAGAAAGTGAATTTACCTGATGTAAATGGTGACTCAATTCCCAGCAGAGAAAAACTGCAAAGCTCCCAATGCCGAAGATTACCTCCAGAAAGAATGAGCCCATGGATATTTCACTCTTGAAATGCAGCCATACAAATAATGCAACCGCAGCTGTGAAAAAGTATGCACTCAACGAAAGTAGAAGAGCATATCTGGTAGCTGAAGGCACTCCCATCTTGAAGCTGAAGAATAGTGGACGCTGTTGAATTTGAAATCAGTATGAGATGTGATGTTTTAAACACTCGCCATTAACCTTAAAATACAATAACTCTGACTGATAAAATGATCCCATCCACAACAATATTCAAATAATTTCCTTTTTATTGGCTACGAAACATTTTCTATTTTGTTATTTTAGTTACTAGGTCCAATAACCTTAAGGTTAGAGACATTGATCAACTGGGGGATAAACCCAACCCAAGCAGTAAGATATACAGGCGCTTCAGTTTCCGAACAATTGACAATTCCTAAGAAGATAAAACCATAAATTTGATAGTACTCAGTTGGCAACCTGGGTGAAATTCGAAATCGACTACGAACTAACAATACGTGCTAGAACATTAATTGGGAGACTCAAAGAGAGCTACTGACCTGAACAATGGGGAACTTCAGAATCCATCTCTGCTTATAGACATAAAAGAGCCCATAACATAAACCCACCGCAAAACCTCTGAACCCCAACGCTCTCACATTGAAACCACCATCACTCAAAACCCAGCTTATAGCTGCAACTGAAACAAACCCCGACACGGCACAAGCTGCGACGAACCCGGCAATGCTCAGAGAAAGTTCGGCACTGCGCCGGAGCTCCGGCAGCACAGCCGGCGTCGAGGCTGTAGCTAGACGGCACAGGCCTTTAACTAGGTCAAACGGTGACGCAGGTCGATCAAGCCTGGGAGAAGAGAGGGTTGACAGGGAAGCAGAGAAGAGAAGGTGGGAGAGCTCAAAGAAAATGAAAGAAATCAAGAAACCTAGGACTGAAGATGATGATCGCGAAGTGGGGGTAGTGGCGCCGAGGGTGAAAATCACGAAGAGGAACTTAAAGAGAAAGAAGAGGAGGGTGGATGGGATGGACTGCCATATCAAGAACCCTAGGAATCTCTTCCTGGGTATGGTCTCAGCCGGAAAAGATGGCATTTTTTTTAGCTTTAGGAGTTCTGTTGGATACAGACCGTAGATGTCTTGCTGGTTATCGATTGGTTGGTTGAAGCTTAGAGGAGAAGCGGGAAGATGAAGACTGTCTACTGCTCTGCTCACTGGTAGTGAGGAGAAGGAGACGGAGACGAAGGAGAAGAGAGGAGAAGAGGAGAGGGAAGCACTTTTTCAAGCACTTTTCGCCCTTCAGTCTTCAAGTAGACGCAGCCCAACAGTTCGATTACCGGGAAGATTGTACTTTTTATTCAAGAGCCAGTCGGCCCATTATTCTTTTTTTATATATTCTTTTCTTAAACAGAAAAGAAAGCCCATTTTTTCGTCAGCCTATACTATGAAGTGAATCCTTCTTTCCAAAATAAATAACCAAACTATCTTTCCAATGGTTAAAACAAGTTGTATTTTTAAGAGTGAAATAAGTTTGTATTCCACAGTGTTACGTTTTTGGTTTACAAATCGGATGTGAATTGGACAACATAGAAGTAAGAAGGAAAATTGATCATGCTCATATTCTTTACACTGGTTTTTTTTCTTCATTCACTTTTTGCAGGAACCCTTGGTTAGGTATCTTGTACATATAAGTTCTGCCGGCCAAATAGAGCAATAAAAAAGAACGTACAGCCATCCAGTTGCACGAAGAACAAATTGCGCACTCGGGATATCTGACGCTCAGGTACGATGAATTGTACTTGATTTTTCCTTGAGATTTGAGTGTCCCTACTCTTTTTGCATATCAGACGACCACTTCGACGAGTTCGTGGTCACATGAAACGTGACTGCTCCAAAGAACTTACGTGTCGAAATTTCATCTACCATGTGTGGAATTCATACGCGTCCCCGAACCAAGTCGTACATTCGTTTTACGATAAGGTCTAAACCTGCCAGTGGTAACCAAATGGCATCTCCCGTTCAGATCGAGCACAACTGCCAGATGGAGAAAACAATCGGAACATGCAGCAGGTCCATTCACATATGGAGCAAATTGCCATTAAAAATTTCGAGCACCCAGGTAAGAGAAGTTGTGTATATCCCTGGAGTTTGAGTTTTTCCTTACTCATTTTGCAGCTCGGATAATCATCCAAATCAAGGCCCCTGACGAGCACATCTCGTGCACGGCCCTTTGATCGCCGGCTGTTCTAACGTCAACCGCCGAGTTTGTCCCAGATATTCCAGACAATTTTCATACGTGACCTGCCGTGCCAAACTCAACACCATCCATGTGTGTTCATTAACCAGGACATTCATCCTGCATGCGACAAGCCTAACCCGATAGGTGCTAGCCATGAGGCATCCCCAGACGAGATTGTGCAATAGCCGGACACTTGAGAACCCAGGAGAATAAATCATTACCTATGTCATCCATTGTCGTAGGGTCAACCCAAGGCGTCAACACGACCAACATATTTTGACTCAATCAACTGAGTCCGTCTCTAGAAGATGTTTTGAATTAGAAATTTTCAATTTGCCACTAGGGGCATGTACATAATTGTTATTGATTAGTTTCGTTAAATTTTCTTAAAAAAAAAATCATTTTATTTTAGGGTCACAGCCGCCCTTTAATTGGCTACCGATAAAAATGAAGAGAGTGCTGCAAATTTTGTGAGAGTAGTGAATAAATAAAAGGGTCACAGTTGTCCCTAAATCAACTACAAATAAAAAGGGTCTCAGTCGTCCCTAAAACGACTACAAAGAAAGGGCCATGGCCACCCTTCAAATGGCTACAGATAAAGAGCGCTCCTGCAACATCAAAAGCGGGAAATAGGTGAAAGGGCCACAGCCACCCTCCAAACGGCTACAGATAAAAGAGTGACCCCGCGAACCCGGTGAGGGCGGGAAAATAAAGAAAGGGCAACAGCCACCCTCCAAACGGCAACAAAAAAAGAGTGACCCCGCGAACCCTGTGAGGGCAGGATAATAAAAAGGGCCACAACCACCCTTAAAATGGCTACACAAAAAAGACTGATCCCGCGAACCCGGTGAGGGCGGGAAAATAAAAGAAAGGGTCACAGTCGTCCCTCTAAATGGTTACAATCAAAAGAGCGGTCCCAGAACATCGATGGCGGGTATTTAGTGAAAGGGCAACAACCACCCTCGAAATGGTTACGTACAAAAAGTGTTTCTCGGGTCAGAGACGAGGAATGAAGGGCCACAGCCACCCTACAAATGGCTACAATAAAAAAGCTCCCGCAACATTGAAGACGGTGAGAAAAGGGTCACAACCACCCTCCAAACGGCTACAAATACTCCCGCATCGAGGCGTAAAATAAAGTACGGGTCACAACCACCGTTTAATCGGCTACCAAATAAAGAGTGCTTCCGCTAGGTTGAAAACCCGAAAGGGCGACCTAGGCAAAATCAGGAAATGAGAGGCATGGTTGCAAGTTCAGAAATTGCAATCATAGCAAAAGGAGAGGGAAAAAAAAATCGAGGGACACGGTCGAAAATCTCTCAAAACGACCGTGGCAAAAGGAGAGAATAAGAGAGAAATTCTCAAAAAAATAAAAAGGAGAAAAAAGAAAAAAGATAAAGATCCCACTAAGTTGTCGCACCATGCGCAATTTAGGCAAAAATTAGGGACAAACATACATGCGCAACACAGCGCCTTCCAAAGTCAACTTCACGGCAAGCGGGACGGTTACAGTCTGCTCTCGCGAGTCAGCATTCAAAGATGAGTAGGACTGTTACAGTTTGTTCCTACAAATCAAGGGGCAATCGGGATCTGAAGTTGTCCAGCTTTCCGAGAGTCACCCCAACGATGCTGCGCTATCCCAGAAATGCTAGTCATCACATTTATCCATTCAACGGTGTTGCGTTGTCCTAGATATGCTAGTCACCACAACGATGCTGCGCTGCCCCAGGTATGCTAGTCATTACAACCAGTGTTGCGCTGCCCCAGGTATGCTAGTCACTATCGATAATCAGGATCTGAAGTTTCCCAGCTTTCTGAGAGTCCCCCCGACGAACGAAGCCTTCAGCCTTTGCAAGTCACGCCACTAGAGGCATTTCTCCAACGGACGCCATTAGAGGCACTTCTCCAACGGACGCCACTAGAGGCACTTCTCCAACGGACGCCACTAGAGGCTCTTCTCCGACGGACGCCACTAGAGTATCTTCTCCGATACACGCCACTGGAGGCTTTTCCTTATCGCTCGCCACTGGAGGCATCAACGATTAAGGCTTTACTTTATTGCACGCTACTGGAGGCTTTTTCTTGTCGCTCGCCACTAGAGGCGTCATCGACCAAGATTTTACTTTACTACACGCCACTGGAGGCTTTACTTTTCCGCTCGCCACTGGAGGCTTTACTTTTCCGCTCGCCACTGGAGGCATCATCGATCAAGATTTTACTTTACTGCACGCCACTGGAGGCTTTACTTTTCCGCACGCCACTGGAGGCTTTAATTTTCCGCACGCCACTGGAGGTTTTACTTTCTGCAACACCAACGGAGGCACTGCCAACAGGGGCACCGCCGACCGAGGCTTTACTTTTCCGCACGCCACTGGAGGCTTTAATTTATGCACCGCCAACGGAGGCACCGCCAACAGGGCACCGCCGACCAATCTCTTATTTACCGCACTACCAATGAAGGTTTTCTTTCGCACCGTCTGAAATAAGTCAGGAGCTCCCTTGAAGACTCGAAGACTCAAAAGAAAGACAGACTTATCATCCAAAATTCGGTGTTTCCTTGTCTTTGGACGAATCCCCTCGAACATGTTCTACGGGAATCCGCCCAAAGAGGGGAAAAATGTAAACACCTAATTTTGGACCACGCGCTAAATGAGCAAATGTCTAAATATGGCAAGTCAAGAAGCTTCAAAGAATGTTCAGTGTAATATTAGGACATTTCTCTGTATTTATTGCAGAGTATATTTTCTAATATTTAATGTAATATTTAGTATTTATTAGTCAAATAAATCAGTAGATTTTGTTTCCTAGTTAGAATGAAACCCTAGGTAACTATGTTAGCCTATATATATATGTGTTGGTCTCGACATTGAAAGGAGGAGAAAAATTGAGAGAAATACATAGCAATAAACATGATCGTTTCGGGTGGAAGAGAGTCGAAGCATTTTTTTTTACTTTAGTTGTTCATTGGAATTTTGTTAATTTCTTTATTAGTATATGTAGTCATTATTATTATATTCATATTTAAGAATTTCATATTGAATGATGAACAGAGAAGACGTCTATGGATTGCAATTCCCTCCATGGAAATTCACGACAACCCACCATAGATACGACTCAGTTATGGTTGCCGCAACACCGACTGAACCATCATCATCCTCTCTCCCGATGTAGCAATCGCCATCTTCCGACCCACCATGGAAACCATATTACATCTTGCTCGACCTCCCGAGTTCACCTGCTAAGGCCGCCGACAAACAGCAGCTTCGTTCCCGATCCACGTATACCGGACCCGCACCTCACCTAGCAGCCATGACAGACCACCAAGGTCACTTTCACAAGCCGATGTCGATCCCTTGCCACAACGTCAATTCCCCACCGTTTTCATCTATTCACTCAGTTAATCATCGAGTTCGACACCAGCAACGCGTCCTCCTCGTTCGCTGCTCCTCTCGAGTCCGTCGTACGCCACTCGCTGCCCGCGCTCTGAATTCCACCGCGACGCCGCTGCTGGGTTCAGTTCCGGTCATCCTCGATTCCGCCGAGTCGACCATGAGAGGAATCGATTCGAGTCCAAAGACCGATATTGGAGCCTCACCGTTATCTTGTCCTCACCATTGTCCAGTTGATGCTCTTCATCGTCCACCTCTTATCTCCAAAACTCTGTTCTGATTATTACTATTTAGTTTTTTCTTATTATCATTTATTATATTTAATTGTTTGGCTTTGTTTTGTTCATTACATGTTCGTCTTCGACCATCGTCACTATGTTTCCAACCCAGCCACCGGAGCTCTGTCGCCTAGCATCGACCGGATTATGTCGCTGCTGGATTCACCCCGCACCAGACGGCGTTCGCTTCGCCACTGTCCGTCCACTTGTCCCTCGCCTAGCCCATCACCTCCAGTGCTCAGTTTGTCGCTCGCTTTCTCCGACCAGTCCCAGATATGCCCGGCCGAGCTCCTTTCATCGTTCATCTCCGATTCCAATTCAAGACCTCCATCCGTGCCACGCTCCACCAGCACAGCTGCCATTCGATTGCCCGAATTAGACGCGTAGACCAGCAATACCCGTCCTGCTTTGATACCTCCGGTTAGGGCTGGGCATGGTTCGGTTCTGGCTGAACCGGTTCAGAACCGAACCGGAACCGGATTTAAGGTTCAGCCGGTTTTCTATACCTGGCATGAACCGAACCGGATATACGGCTCCAGAACCAAACCATGGCAGAACCGGTTCAAAACCGGTTCAAAACCGGTTCTGAACCTTTTTTTTTTCTTCAAACTTTTTTTTATTTAAAGTTCTAATTACGCACCAAATTCGATAATAGACGAACAATTCATAAACTTTCAAAATATAAAGATAACCAATCACTTCATCATAGATAGTATCGAAATCTAAATTCCAAACAATCTGATAATATAAGTTGAAATATTTAAAGCATAAATCTTGAGACTTCCACCGGTTCTTGAGAGGCGACATGCGTAGCTCAAACGCCAATAGTGCAACAAATCTATGAATGAAAAATAAATAAAAAGAGTTAGTATATGAAGTAAGTTAATCATGAATAAAACATAACTGACTTGAGATTTATTTTTTACCAAATCTAACTTGATTTCACCGAACAAATTTAAGTGCCGAACTGAACCCCGGTTATGTTGAACTGAACTCCAGTTTCTGTTGAACTAAACCGAGTTCAGTTCTGCTGAACTGAACTGGGTTCAGCAGAACTGCACTGAACTGGGTTCAGTTCAGCAGAACTGAACTGAACCCAGTTCAGTTCTCGAACCCTTGAACTAAGTTATTGAACTTACTAAGATAAATGATCCATATGACATCAACCGTTGGTGGAATCTCCTGGAACATTCTCATCTTGACTGAACTCTACAAAAGTTAACGAAAAAAATTAATCAAGTAGACTAACAAATTACTAAATTAATTTTCAAGTCAGTGAATTACCATTTTGAAACTTCTCAATTTCTTCAAAGTCTTCATCTGTTAGCAATGAGAATTGGGTTCCCTTAAGCCAATCTTGTGTGCATATAAGACTCTCAGCTGTAGTAGGGTCCAAACAACTACGATACTCACTGACAACTCTCCCTCCAGTGCTAAAAGCACTTTCAGAAGCTACCGCGGAAACCGGTATGGCCAACACATCCTTTGCAATAGAAGCAAGTACCGGAAGCCTATTCGAGTTCGCCTTCCACCAGTTAAGCAAATCGAGATCACTGTCCCGCTTATAAGGCTCAAGATCTTCTTTCAAGTACTTATCAAGCTCAGTTGTTGAACTTGATTGACCGGTATTGCCCGTTGCTTGCCAATATGCATTGGCATAATCATCATTATCATCATCATCATCATCACCATCATCATCACCATCAATGTGCATCGGTTGGTGACTTGTAATGCTTTCGTTCACTTTTGCATATTGATCAAATATTGACGTCAAATTAGTTTCCAAATCATGCTCGAGGACACCGGCTTTATGATGGTCATAGAAGGTGTTAAAATAGAACTCAACACCTTTCATCTTTTGCCTAGGATCAAGAACCAAAGCAATCATCAACAACATGTTAACCTTATACGAATCTCCCCAATATTTCATGAACTTTGCTTTCATCCTTGTAGCCATATCTTTAACTGATGGATCTCGGTTTGACAAATTTTTGTTAATTGCCATCCCAATAGCAGACACCTCAACAATGTAACTACTAGCAGTAACATATGAAGATCCGGAAATGCGCATTGTAGCATTATAAAATGCCTTAAGAAAAGGCAAAATACTACGTGCATGACTCCAATCAGTAACTGTAGGGACACCATCCTTCTTTACAAGCTCCTCAGTGTACTTCTCTGTTTCATCTCCTTCTAATCGCTGAAACACCTTCTGATAGAGTAAAGCAACATCCAACATTTTATAGGTGGAATTCCATCGAGTTTCAACATCCAGTGACACTATGCGATTAGTTGAAATATTTGCAGATTTGACATGAGTTTTAAATATGTCAAACCTAGATGTAGATCCTATTACATACTTCACTACATCACGGATTCTAGAAATAGACTTAACAATTCCAGACAACCCATCCTGTAGAACCAGGTTAAGGATATGAGCACAACAACGCACATGCATATGGTTACCATCCAAGACAGAACTTGTGCCCTCTTCTTCTATGAGCCATCTCTTCAGAAAATTCATTGTACCAGTGTTGGAACTAGTGTTATCCACTGTAATACATAAAACTTTCCTAATCTTCCACTGCTGAAGTTTCTCCTTAATAACTCTACCCACTTGCTCACCTGTATGACTAGTAACTCGAGCAAAATTCAAGATCTTCTTATGCAATTTCCAGTTATCATCAATAAAATGTGCAGTAAGGCTCATATAACTAAAGCTCTGACATGAAGTCCACAATTTAGTAGTTAGACAAACCTTACCTTTAACACTTCTGATGAAATTCCCCAACTTTTCCTTCTCTTCCCCATACATTTGTAGAACGTCTCTGGTCAGTGTTCTGCGTGAGTGAACCTCAAACCTTGATTGTAACACCTTAAGAAACTGCCTAAACGCTTCATTTTCAACGAACCTAAATGGCAGCTCAGCAACAATAAACATTCGAACAAGCTCTCTACGACAAAGAGCTTGATCGAATTTAGGTACAGTTGAATGCAAAGGTGGTCGAGAAACAACACCACTGCTACCATCTCCCCTTTCACCATCTTCTTTTGGGAAAAAGTTATCCATGGTTACTTTGAAAGGATATTGGTTACATCTTATCGTATGATTTTTCAAAGAACTTGTACCGTCAGCTACAATATGTGCACCACAGTACAAGCACTGACCAACAGGCTTACCCTTAGCACTAAATTTTTTCAACCTGTCGTAATGTTTCCAGTGTGGAGATTCATTTTTTCGACTCGCCTCTGGCTCCCATCCATATCGAGAATTGTTGCCTTTCTTTGGAGCTTTAGCAATTCGACTTGCCTCCGATGGAACTATTGGCACCTCTGATGGTCCATCCAAATGAGGAAATGCAGCTTTATCTACTTCTGCTGATTGATTACCGTTTGATGGATCATCAATGTCAGCAATTTTCCTCTTAGGACGCTCTTTTTTTTGTACTCCACTGTTTACTCTTCCAGAAGATGATGATGGTAGAGACATCTAAAATGCAAAATATAAATCAGCACATCAATATCCAAGCTTCATATACTTACTACACAAAATATTTAGTGATAATTCATTCAACCTATAATAATAAAATTTCATCGAACTTAGAGCTCAGATCTGTTAACTGAATTCGGTTCAGTTCTGCAGAACAGAACTGTCTGCAGAACTGAACCGAGTTCTGCAGAACTGAACTGAACCCAGTTCAATTCTGCAGAACTGGGTTAAGTTCTGTTGAACTGAACCCAGTTCAGTTCAACAGAACTGAACCCAGTTCAGTTCAACAGAATTGAGCCCAGTTCAGTCCTGCAGAACTCGGTTCAGTTCTGTTGACAGAACTGAACCGAGTTCTACAGAACTGAACTGAACCCAGTTCAGTTCTGTTGAACAGAACTGAATTCGGTTCAGTTCTCGAACTGAACTGAGTCGTCGACGAACCCAAAATAAAAAATTCATCAAAAAATCGTTGCGGGTGATCCGAACGAGGAAGGCATTATTAAATTGTATCAAGTGAAAGAAACGGATCGATTCAAACTCATTTAACGAAATCCTACAGAAATAATAAACGCTATAGGAAGTTAGAATTTAGGAACTCACCGTAGCAAATTGGATTTGGCAAAACTCGTCGGCGATGTGGTGGATGGAGGTCCGGCGGGAGTGCCACTGGGCAGCGTCTTCCTAGAGGAGCGGCAATTTTTTTTACTGGAGTCTGTCTGGACTGACGGCTGTAATTAGGAGCGTAGGGTTATTTTTTTTTAACAACCGGTTCAGAACCGATTCTGAACCGGTTCTGAACCAGCTGAGAACCGCTCCTAATATATATATTAAAAACCAAACCATATACAAACTGGTTCGGCCAGAACCGATTCTATCCGGTTCGGCCAGAACCGGTTCTATCCGATTCGGTTCAACCAAACCGGTTTTTTTCCCCAGCCCTACCTCCGGTTATTCTCAAAGCCAGGCTTAACGATAAACGATGAAATATCGGTATTTGTTGTAGTATATTCATCAGCATCGGTGGAGCAGCAGTGGAGCAGCATTGCCCGAAGGTAGTTGGTTGGTGAAATCCATCGCAAGCTCCAGCTCTTATCCAAACATCATAATCATATTCATGCAGGTAAGGTTTTTATTAATATATGTATATTATATATCTGTATGAATTACTTTTATTATTTTATATATTATATTCTATGTGTATGTATATGTATATATGTTTGCCTTAAAGATTATTTGACTAATAATGATTACTGTATCGTGAATTTAGCCATAATCACTATTTAATTGTTGCTCGGTTCGTTTTTATCAAATAATATATAGTCGGTATGTGATGAGAAATTAATTTGAGTTTAGTGTTAAATACTAGAATCATGGCAATTAAGTTATCTGAATACCGAAAGGGCGTGATTAATTTTATGTGTTTTTAATTCGTAATAGAACCCCCTAACTCGAATTTCTGATCGTAGACCGATTTTATACCTAGGTGATTAATTCGTTATTCCCTAGGAAATTTAGGATTCTGGTTAGCCTAATAATTAACTAGTGGCGACTCTTTTCGAAATCCACGTTTTCAAAAACGTAATTCGTCATATGTCAGATTTTAGGTCTGACAACCTATAATTCAACTCTTGTAGGTGGCCAACGACCAAATATTAGTTGAAGGTTGTGAATACTTGTACGGATGCCTTGGAGAAGTGTTCCTATGTGTAAACTAGGTAGAAGGAGAATTATCAGTTGACCTAGGATACAACGCGGTACTATATAAATGTTGTTTATAACAGAATGATTAGATAAAAGGGAATCAACGTTCCGCGGGCGCTACAATACTCCTAACAGATCAGTAGCACGATGCATGTCGTATCCGCCGGTCGCACGGCAAACCTCGTATGAATTATTCGGAAGTAAGGACCAGATCGAATGAGTGAAATGTTGATGCAGATTTGGACGACAATACATTAACAGACACCCTCCCATTCCGGCGAGTGGGAGCTGTAAGCATATGGTGATGGGTGCCGTAATTGGTAACCCATAATATGTATAGTTTACCTAAGGAAATTAGGTGCATGTCACATTAGGGTAATTGGGTTAGACCTAAATCCCAATTGATATGAGAGGCCCAAAATTGGACCTCCTTATACATGTGGCCGGCCGAAACCCTAGGAGGGGTTAAAGTGGACTTTTGTCCACTTTACTCCTCCTATATATATGGGGAATTAGGGGTTTTATTCAGGTTAATCACAATTCCCTTTAAGTGGTGCTTTGAGAGAAAAACTTCCCCCAAAAACACCTATAGCCGGCCGAACCACATCCACCAAAGGGTGTGCCAATTGGCTTTCGAGCAAACACTCCAGAGATCTGTTTCCTTGCTAAGAATCGATCAGAGACTTTGCTGTGGAGAATATACTACGTAGAGCTTCCGTAACCAGAACCTCTACGGGCGTCGACCGGAGGATCGTGAACTCCCTGCAGAAGGATCTTGGGTCTACGAACATTGTTTGAGGTATGTGCGAATCTTCCGCTGCGTAATTTCGGTTACTAGTATGTACTACGTTTTAATGTCCGTAGTGAGTACTCTCCGTAATCTAACATGTATGTGTTAGGGAGGAGGGTTTTCTCTCAAATTACCACAAATGAGGAATTCTGAATTACCCTAATAAAACCCCTAATACTCCCTGTTTATATGAGGAGCAAAGTGGACAAAAGTCCACTTTGCCCACTCCTCACTTTCGGCCGGCCTAGTGTATAAGGAGGCCCAATTTTGGGCCTCTCATGTCAATTGAGATTTGGTTCTAACCCAATTTCTCTAATGTAACATTTACCCAATTGTCTCATGTAACATATACATATTAATTGGTTTCCATTTACGGCGTCCAATCATCATATGCTAACACCAGCAAAACTAAGCATATACTATTAACAATAAAATTTAGGATCCAACCAAACACAATAGTATCACACTTATCAAAACGAACCTTCCAATTAACCACATAAAGTGCGGGAAACGAAGACGGAAAACCAGTGTTATCAGAACCGGACCAGACCGGCGGTCTGACCGGGTTCGAACCGGAACCGGTGCCTCAACCGGTCCGGTTCGAGTAAATCCGGAGGATGCAAGCGAACCCGGTTCGATAGCCGAGTTTTTAATGAACCGGCCGGTTCTTAGCGGACCTGGCGGTTCACCGGTCCGCCGGTTCAACATCCTAAACTCAAAATTACCAACTCCAGATCGGTAAAACTCTAAATTTCATACAAAATCAGTAAATTTCCAAATCCAAATTCAAACCAATTCCCAAATCCAAATTCAATCTCAAATCTCCTAATTGCAATATATCATCAACAAAATGCACATTCAATTCGTTTCTAATTAATGTACTACAAAAAAAAAAAAAAAAACTGGTGCTGGTCTGGAGGAAGGAGGTCAGATCTGTGAAGCGGCGAAGGAGTTGTCGGAAGTTCCCGGACTTCAACCTCGTCCCTAATGGCTGAAGTATGCTGCTCCGATTTCCACAGCACCGATCAGAGCATCAATGGAGGAAGACTAAGCTCTTGGCCATGATTGATGAGGCTTAGGGCAACGAGTGGGTGGGAGACCAGCAGGTAAGGGAAGGGGAGGGGAAGGGTTGCTACGGCGGGGGAAAAAGATAATGGTGGGTGGGAGCTGTGAGGGTTTTTGGTTTAGGGTTGGGGAGAGAGAAAGAGAGGGGGTTTTGGTTGGGAGAGAGTGACGAGATGAGATGAATGAGAGAGGTGGGGGTGGGGTGGAGAAAAAGGCAAAAGGAATAGCTCAGTACGGTCGGACCGGATTCGAACCGGGTTGAACCGGACGAACCGGGAACCGGATACCTAACCGGTTCGACGCCCGGTCCGGATCTGATAACACTGCGGAAAACAACAGGATCGACTAATTGAAGCGAATCAACGCTTCACTTGCTATGATACTATGATTAAAAGTGAGAATCAGATAATTTCCATGAAACCCTAGAAGAATGAAGATGAATGATGACAGAGATGGAGGAGATGAAAAGTTGTGGGTAAGCATAAAATACGTAAGGAGCTCAAGTCACAAAAGATTCTTTAGGGGGTTACTTTAGCAACAAAATTTAGGATCCACGACAAAACTAAACACTAAAATAACCCCTAAAGAAGTTGAGCAGCTTGACCATTCAACATTATCTATCCATCAAGTACTGTCAGCTTAAACTCATCAAAACACCTCACAGATAAGTGGCTGCTGGAAACCAAACGGATTTTTATTATTCCGCAAAAAAAATTCATACAATTAATAGGTACCAGAGCTATTATCTCACAGCTATCTACTTAAATCAGACCTCGTTACAACTAACTCCACAGTAAGTACAATTAACTGCTGGTGTGGTGGGTGCTATGAACATACACGGGCTCTTTGCGGCTGTATTTCATACGAGGCGCCATCAGGTGACTTAAACTCACTCTCTGCCATGCACCTCTTGTAGGCCACAAACCCTCGAGAAGAAGTGTTTCTTGACTTGCAAGGTTTCTCTTCTTCACTCTGAGTTTGAGATTCTGCAATATCTGCGTTTCTCTCTGTACATTCCATTTCAGTTACGTTAGATCCAGTAGAAGATCCCTCCTTGTGAACCTCAACTCCCCCTTGTGCCACATTTGGGTGGGCATAAGGCAACCATTCTGTTCTCAAATGCTCTTCATTACCATAAATGTTTCCGAGAGATAGTTGCAGAGATGAATCCGGAACCTTTTCAACCACTTCACTGTTGTTCTTAAGTTGGAGCAGCTTCAAAATGCTTGCTTCTTTTGCATTTGCCTGATCAACTTTTGTGAAAGAGACAGTCCTCCCAAAGAGCTTAATGGTCGAAGCTTTTTCAGGCTTTGAATCCAAGCTCTGGAAATAATTAATAAACATAACAAAATCATTCATTCATTCATTCAACATTTTTTTTACTTCTATAATATAATAGCTGTTCATGTAGAGATGTTTACCGATGAAGGTAGATTCTTCTTTGCGTTGTCTTTCTTTTCGGTAGCCGATAAACTTAGGTAAGGCAAATCAGAGATGCATGAAGTCGGGGAGTTGGACCCACAATTCTGCAGTCCCTCTGAACATGTTCAGAACAGAACTGATGTTGGCGAATCTCTTTCCCTCTCCTTGTCTACGAGGTCCGACTCATATAGAGATGGGGACCTTTCAAGTTGAGATTTTCTGGGGTATGGATGCTTGGCTTCCTCTTTGGACGTGGTGGAGGTATGTCAATTAGAGTACTTGATCCCTCAGGACTATTGTCATCAACTCCTCGAGCAACCTAACAATCACAAATTAAGAAAAGATTAATACATTGTACATCACACGCGACTCACGAGTAGGTGATTGTAGAAAAATTGTGGTAAGGAACTTAACAAAGTCCATACCATGGTTTTTTGTTAAGATGTTTATTATACTGAGAGAAGCATGTAGATTACAAAATCACTTTCAAGTATCAACCTTGGAGAAGTATTTCTGGGCATGACTTCGAATCTGAACAGCACTCTTGGTGCCTACATATTCTGCAGTAGAAAATAAACACGCGGTTCACAACACTAATTGCTTGTTCCCTCGAGATTGAATGAATTAATCTAATCAAATATTCGGACATTACCTTCAATCTGGCGCCAACCACGCCCGTTCAGTTTGAGAGCATCGACAAACCTCTGATGCTCTTCCTCAGTCCATTTCTCTCGTTGCTTGGTAATTGTGTAAGGCTTCCTCACCTTAGGGGCAAGGTCACATCCAAAAGAGTAAACTTTGTTCGACTGGACCACATTGGATGCACTTGATGTTGCTGGACCATCATTCTGATTCTATACCCAGAATAAAGTAAACAGAGAAAATCTCAACATTTTTTTCTTTTCTAAAGTTGCAAAACTCAATGTAGCAATTGAATAACAAGGAGATTAATCAATAAACAGAATAAGCAGACAACCCAAATACATGGATCCTATTGTGGAAAGACAAATGTACAGAATTTACACAACAAAAGGTCAACACAAGAGTAAAGCAAAGACATGTCTAAACAGTTAGGTGAAGATGGCAGCTAATAACCTAAGACTAATAAGAGTGAAAATGACCATGAAATCAATTGACCATCAAATATAGCAAATGGAGTTGAACTCTGAGCATTTGCTGCAAAAACAGGCTTTTATTGGCTATATTAGCAATTAGGAACTAACAACTAAGTCAGGATGTACTTATTTATTTCTAACATTCTTAAGTCAGATATTGCTGGATCACCATCAAGACAGAACCTCATTCAGACTAGTTAAATCAGAAAGATATCCAGACAAGTGATGGGCTCAAACATCAACAGAGATTAAAAAAAAAAAAAAACAGATCTTTACACTCTATTTCATGATCTAACACCTTTAACAACAACTAATCGTGGACATTCAAATGGATTTGTGGCAAATAATAATAATATTAATAAGTACATAAAAGTGCTGAAGTGAAGCAATTGAGTACCTGTGGCTCCATTTCCGCAGAGTCGTCAAGGCTTTGATCCTGCAACAAGAAAAAAGAGCAGAACAATAAATCAGTGAATAAGATCCCCAACCCTAATCTAACCGCGGTGAAACAAATTATTCACAAACGAGGCTGTGACACATTGAAGTATGCAACAAAAGCTTCATTCATCACTCCAGAGCATTGGCATGGAAATGCGAAAGGGAGTATCAATTCATTCCGCCAAATCGGAACTCAATTTTGTACAACAAACAAAAAGAAACAGTGCTCTATCACCGATATACATCAAAATGAAGCATGGAAATTCAGGAATCAGAAATTTAGGCGCAATGCAACATATATAAAACGGAAAAATATTAGAGGATCTTCGTCAGCATACCTTAAATCTTAGAGGCAGGCACCGATTGGCTCAGCAATGAAGGCAGCGGCGAGTTTATCAAGATCCTTCCCAGAGACAGATTATTCCCCTAAGTCCACATGACTCTTATGGAATTCCAGTAAGAGGAAGAAGAGGCAGAGACCACAGAAAGCCGGGGACTGAAGGAACAAAAAAAAAAAAAAAGAAAGGGAGGGAGGGAGGGAGGGAGGAATCCAGCAATGGTACCTCGGTGGTAGTGAAGTATTTCTCGAAGAGAGGAGAAAACTGCAGAGGAGGAAGGGGCGGAAATGAGGGGAAATAAAAGGGATTGATCCACGTCAGACGAATTCTACCGATTAATTTTCCAACTTTGCCCCACCATGGGGCTTTCGAGAAGGAGCTACCATCTTGTGGCTGAGAATGCTCTGCCCGTTTCCACGTGGCGGACCCTCGTGACGTGTCCCACTTGTTTCCGATTCTTGCAGTTTTATTTGTGGAAGATATTAAATCTAAGCGGATAAATAAATATTTCAGCAGATTTTATTTTTCATACCATAGATAATAATATTATTGTCATTTTTATAGATAATATTTTAAATTATCCACATAATAGAATATATTATTCTATTGTTGCTCTATGGTATTGGTGGGGTCTCTTCTTACCATGCTCACGCGCGATTGTGAGATCCAGGTCACTCGCGCTCTGAGCCACTCGTTTGGCAGGGACCTAACTGGCAGCCACCGTTGTTGCCTGACGGTAAAGGAACGTGTCTGTTCTGCGGTAGACCAGCAAAGCGCAGAAAAAAGTGAGGCCTGCCTGAGTCACGTTCGCCGTTAGTAAGCACGGTCGTAACTAGGAATGACAACGGATCACGCGTACCCGCTAACCCGCGGAGACCCGTCCGATTTTGGCTCGTCGACCCGCGGTCTGTGGGATATGGGACGGGCCCGGGTCTAGTTTCCGCGGGGCGGGTCCGGGGTCGCGGGGCCCATTAGACCCGCCCCGTAGAGATTGAAGATGTTCGTGGTACAGAAACTAGTCGCTGCTACTTCGCTAGTCTTGTTATTATTTAGGGTTAATAACCTAGAAGAGGTCTGAAGTTTACCTCATGTTAACGGGAGAGGTCTGAAGTTTAAAATGTTGATTTGAGAGGTCTGAAGTTTCAATTTTGTTGATAACAACGGTCTCCGTCTATTTTTACCGTTAATTGTGACGGAAGTTGGTCACATGCTTGACATGTGACCAGAAATAAAATAAATTTCCAAAAATGCCCTTCTATCAAGTGTGCCCCTCACATGCTTGAAGTGAAAAGACCAAAATGCCCTTAAGCCCACCATGGCTCCGGCCACCGCCACCTGGCTCCGGCGACCACCACCCGACTCCGGCAACCACGACTCCGGCTCCGGTGACTACCAATCCAGCTCCCACGACCACCACCGTACTCCGGCGACCACCACCACGGCTCCGATTGGGCCCAAATCGGAGCCACAGAGCTCCGATCTGGAGCTTTGTGGCTCCGACCAGAGCCACGGAGCTCCGATCAGAGCCACAGAGCTCCGATCTGGAGCTCCGTGGCTCTAGTCGGAGCCATAAAGCTCCGATCGGGCTTTTTTGGCTGAGGTGGTGGCCGGAGCCGGTGGTAGTCGCCGGAGTCGAGATGGTGGTCGTCGGAGTCGGGTGGTGGTGGCCGGAGCTTGGTGGTTTTAATTTGACTTTAGGGGTGAAATTGTCATTTCGCATTTCCTTAAATAAAATATTAAATAAAACTAAATATTCAAGGGGCAAAAATGTCATTTTACACAATTGTGTTAAATTTAACCCTAAAAATGGACGGAAAACCTCAAATCAACAAAGTTGAAACTTCAGACCTCTCAAATCAACATTTTAAACTTCAGACCTCTCCCATTAACATGGGTAAACTTCAGACCTCTCATAGGTTATTAACCCTATTGCAAACAGTGAGTGAAGAGAGAGAAGTTGCCTTTCTTTCGGTTATTTTTCAGCTTTTGTGTAGAAGCTTTGTTTCTTCATCTTCATCACTACTACTCATCAGGGGTTTGTTTTGCAGATTCTTGTATATAAAAGAGAGAGAGAGAGAGAGGCCCAATGAATCAAGTTGATAAGAAGAAGATCGATCCCACAACTAGCAAGCAAATGGGGCCTAAGCAATAAAACAAAACAATATATGACACCGTAGTTAATTAATTATATATACCAACTATATTGTAGTTTTGCATGCATAGCTACCTAGATATATAGATGCACATTCACACACGTCACCCTTCAATTTGTGCATCCCAATCTTCTTACATAATTTATCTCCACGCACCTTCTCAAACCAAAAACAAAATATTACTTGTACCATATTTATAGAATGTTTTTTTTTTTTATCTATCCATGTCTACTATATTATTAATTGTCGTTATTTAACAACTTTAATATCATTTCGAGATATTATATTTACACAATCTCATTCACTAATTACTTTGTTAAATGGTCTTATTCATTTCAAAAAATGTTGTTAAATTATTACTCCGTTATCTTTCTGTTATGGTTATATATAGCTGAGCTGTTATAATAATATATAGGGGAAGTTTAGTAGTATGTAATACGTTAAAATGTGAAATTATATTAGGGTTAGACTTTTAATAGATTGATGATGCTATTGTCTCGATATCTTCTCCGTTTTTGAGTTAATGCACCTTCTTCGTTTCTTAATCTATCCCCACATTAACTTATATCGATTAATCGGGTTCGTATACTTGGTATCAGAGCTATTCTCGTCTATGTTGATTTGATTTGATTCCGGCCACTATTGCTAACTCCGACCAGCGCCTACCACCGTCTAAACCGACCATCGCTCCGCCTCCGTCTGCCCCAACTACCACCCCGCCCCCAACCCACTACTACTACATCCGATCACATCTCCCGATTCTGATCACTGTCAACTCTATTGTTTCTGCCGTCGTATGTCTCCTTCACCCTCTTCGTATTGTCTAGTCAAACGCCGTCGATATCTGCCAATCTTCTCCGTGTGGCCACAGTCACCCTCCTCTGTTGGTTTCCGTCGTCTGCTTGTATCACGCACGGACTAATTAGTTACCTTATGACACTATTGTTGTTTACCATTGTGAAGGTAAATGCTGCTTTCGAATAAAAAAGAGAAGTTTGTTGGCGACATTGATGTTCTACTTCCTCTATTGTTGCTGTTGTTGTAATACGTATTACTCTTGATTATAGTTGCCCCTGCAAATTGCAGTAGGTTTGTAGTTTCTAATGCTTTCTCTGTTTTGAACATAAGTTGTTTGTGAAAACGCCTAAGAGAAAAGATCTTAAGCAAATTACACTGGTGATTGCTACTCTACTACCATTATTGGTTGCAATTTGTAATGGATACAGCAGAATTTCTTCGCATCGTGGATTTGATTCAGAACGATATACAAAAAGTACTGTCGGACCTAAATCTGACCTAAGGCGATTACGTTTTTGAAAACGTGGATTTTTGAAAAGAGTCGCCACTAGTTAATAAAGGCTAACTAGAATCCTAAATTACCTAAGTGAATAACGAATTAAACACCTAGGTATTAAATCGGTCTACGATCAGAAATACGAGTTCGGGGGTTCTGTTACGGATTTAGAAAAATTATTTTCTAATTACGCTCTTTCAGTACTTTAATTAACCTATTTGCCAATTTTAAAATTTAAATATGCGTCACGACTAATTAATCTAATGTTATCAAAATTTAAACTAGTTTTCATCCACGAGTTTTTATTAATGACAGGTTTAAACCTAAAAAAAATATTAAGCATCTAAAACTCCTAATTTAGGTAATACAATTTTAACTACTTAATTACATATCATATAACCACCAGCAGTAGTGGTCTAGTGGTCGAGAGCGCTTACTCCCAAGTGGTTTGGCTCCGAGGTCCCAGGTTCGAAACCCTTCAGGGGCGTCACCTCGCGATGACCTGATCATTGCACCCGTTGCCATTCTGCACGTTTCATCTCAACGGTCCAGATCAGACCGTTTCAATTTCGACGATTCAGATCGAAGCGTCCCTTCGACTGTCCTCTTCGCCTATAAAACCCTAACCGTGGGCACAGTTTCACTTTTACTGTCTCCGAAATTTCAAAAGCTTTCTGTAACTTCTCTGCGAATTCAAGCTCTGCAATTTCGAAGACCTCAGTGTTCCTCCAATCACCTTTCCGGCAACATCAAGTTCATCCATTCAGCCTTCAACCATCATGTCTGGTAAGGGTTTCTTCTTCGTTGCTTGTACCTTTTTCCCTTGTTTGTAGTTTTCCGGGAAACCCAATGTGCCTTTCTATGGCTAATTTCAGACAGCGGATCTAGTTCTGAGGGCATGAAGCCCTTCAACTTCGACTATGTTTTGAACGAGATTTCCAGCACTGCATATGATGCAGCTCTCCGGGAGGGATGCATCACCTCTACCTGGGAACCTCGTTTCCCGTATCCCTGGCCCCGCCCCTCGGGTAACCTTGAGGTTACCCGTCCCGGAAAAGGGGAGGTATTTTCTCTACGGGGCAAATATCAGCGGGGATCAGGTTCCCGTTTTGTGGTAATCTGGTCGAGATGTGCCAGCACTACAAGACGCATCCGACCACCTTCTCTCCGCACGCTATACGCCTGTGGAACGCCTTCCAGGTCCTCTGCTTCCGACAACAGTGGATATACAGCCTCAGGCTCTTCAGGACCTTCCACGGGATGAAGTGCAACGAGGCGGGGGTTTGCGCCTTCTACCCTCGGATGCCGAAGTGGAACAAGACACAACTCGGGTTGTGCAACTGGACCACTGACACCTGGAAGGTGGTCAAGGGGCGGGGACTCCTGGTCGACACGGGGTCTGACAACAGCGGGTGGAAGAGGAGCTACTTCTTTATCCAAAACTCCTCGATCCCGTGGCCCCGATGGGAGGTGGAAGCGGATTCTCCTCCCGCCTTCCACACCTACACCGATGAAGACTTCCAGACTCTTCAGCTCATCCAGCTCTACCGGTGGGGGGAGTCTTACACTCCCCTCGACGCCAATTCTCTCGTGGAGCGGGACCTGGTGAATGCCGGGATCCGACTCCTCGACGTAGTTTCCAGGGGGCAGCTTTTCGACATCCAGAACGCTGAAGAAGGTAAAAAGCTCCGTCTTGCTATTAAATCGTACAGGAGGATGGTCCCGAAGGAGTTGATTCCTTCGACCATGGAGGCCCGCATCGCCGATGTCAAACGAGTCCTTCGAGGGGAAACTCCTCGTGTCCTGAAGGCGGGCTACTACAACTATCGCGGGAAGGAACAATCTGTCTCCCGACGTATTGTTTGGTGTAAGGGCTCTGATGAACTTCCTGATTACATTTCTAAAGCCTCTTCTCGTCCTTTAGGTGCAGGCCATTCTGGGACTCCGTCGGGTGCTAGAGCCTCAGCAGGCGCGCCACCTTCAGCAGGGGCGCCTCCTTCGGCAGGGGCACCACTTTTCTCCAGTGATGGGACCCCGACCGGTGAACAATTTCGTCGGGTGGAGAGCTTGGACTCCTCTGAGGAGACTGATGAGGGTGGCTCCCTTCGCCATCGTCGGAGGACAGGGCAGTCCCCGTTGAAACCAACCTCCAAGGGGCTGCCCCCTCGTCTTCTTCACAACCGTAGCGACAACCGTCGCACGTCCACGACTTCACTCCTTCCACAGCCCGGGGTGGGTCGGAGGCACGCCCCCCTACGTCCCCAGATGGCCCTTCTCCTCTTCCGCTCGACGGGAGCTTCTACAAGGCCCTCGACTCCGACCAGGAGGATGCTCCCTGGACCCCGATCCAGACGCTGCAAGGGGTCCAGCTCCGACAAGGGGACACATATCCGGAGCTGGCCCTACACCTGGTAGCAGGCTCGATCCTGCCTTCTATGAGGTATCCGATTACCTTAGATCGGGAGGAGATGCACCGGGATGTCAAGGAGATGTGCATGCGTCGTATAGAGGTAAGTTTTTCATCCTTCTTTTCTTCATCAATAAGACCGATCGTTCATTTTCTCATGCTTCTTTTCCTTTCTTTGCAGGAGATGGCGGACCTCAACCGTTCCATCGGGTACCTCCTCGCCTACGAGGAGGCTTTGGGGCAAGAGTGGGCGGTCACGGCCAAGCTCAAGGAGGATCTCGCGGCCTCCGAGTCTTTGCGGGGAAAACTAGCCAAGGAGCAGGCCATCTTCGACCGCAAGACTCGGGACCTCCAAAAGTAGGTCCATGACTTTGAGGGGCTCCTCAAGCGGGAGCGGCAAGAGCGGCAGGTTGCCAAGGACAAGCTGGTCCTCGAGAAGAAGGCTCTGGAGGAGCAAGTTGCGGGAGTTCCCGCGCAGCTGGTCGCGGCCGAGACCAAGGGCCGGGAGGATTATCGGGGGTCTGAAGATTTCCAGGCTGATGCTGTGAAGTTCTGCAGCGCGGAGGTGGAGAACACCCTCTTCAATGCGGTCGAGGAACTCCACCTGGAGTATGGCGACGCCATCAACTTCGACAAGTCTCCTTCTCTCGCTCCCTTCGCGAAGAAATAGTTTGCTCTCTCGGAGGAGAGTGATGGGGGGAGCACTCCCGCGATTGTTGAAGACACAGCAGAGCCTCCAAGTGCTGATACTCCGATAGTCGACCCTCCAGCGGCTGACCCTGTGGAGCCTTCTGCCACAGACCTCGTGGACCCTGCTCCCGTTGATGCCGCCGACAAGGACCAAGCCTAACTGCTTATCTTTAGAGTCCTTGTATTCTCCTCAATTTTGTAATCATCGGGCCTTTGAGCCCCATTAATATCAGACATTCTTAGTTCCGATTTTTCATTGCACTTCTTAAAGTCACTTTACTATACTTACTTAAGTCGAAACCTCGACACGTAAGATATTCTCACACATCACTTAAGACGATTTACCAACTTGCACCACTTAAGGTGACTTACCATCATGCACCACTTAAGGCGTCTTTCTCGTGCACCACTCAAGGCGACATTTCTCGTGCACCACTCAAGGCGACTTTATCAACACTTAGCATAAATCTATGAATAACTCTGATTGGAAGCAACCTATTTATTTATTGATGGCATAAAATTTGCTTACATCGAATCAAACGATAAATAACTTACACCACTTAAGGCGATTTTACATCGGGCACCACTTAAGGCGACTTTTCATCGGGCACCACTTAAGGCGACTTTTCATCGGGCACCACTTAAGGCGACTTTTCATCGGGCACCACTTAAGGCGACTTTTCATCGGGCACCACTTAAGGCGACTTCTTGTTAAGCAGGGTGTTTCTTCAAGTGTTCGCCACTAAAAGAATGCTTTAACGCTCTGCCATCGAGGTCTTCCAACTTGTACGCATTTGGAGCTGGCATCCCCACGACCTTGTAAGGTCCTGCCATTTTGGTGACATCTTGCTGATTCGATCCAAAAGGGCGAACTCGTTGCGACGCCAAACTAGCTCCCCGACGAAAAATTGTCGGGACTTGACTCGCCGATTGTAATACCTGGCCGTCGCTAACCGCATTCGAGCCTGGACTTCATCGGCTTCTCGTCTCTTCTCCTCGAGCAAGTCCAAATCTAGACGTCTCATCTCATCATTCGTCAAAGGCTCGTAATATCTCATCCGATGGGACGCCACAGCCACTTCCACGGGAGCAACAGCCTCCGTGCCATAAACAAGGCCAAACGGAGTCTCCCCAGTTGATCGTTTGGGTGTCGTTCTAACTGCCCAAAGCACGTTTTCCAGCTCGTTCAGCCATTTGCCCTTTAAGGCATAGACCCTTT
The DNA here is from genome assembly GCA_036873135.1 of Clarkia xantiana subsp. parviflora. Taxonomy (NCBI): domain Eukaryota; kingdom Viridiplantae; phylum Streptophyta; class Magnoliopsida; order Myrtales; family Onagraceae; genus Clarkia; species Clarkia xantiana. Next base: position 38,632,161 of record JAPTYO010000004.1, read on the forward strand.
TCTTCAGGCCATCCATCACGATTTTGTTGGCCAATTCCACGTGGCCATTAGTCTGAGCATGGCGGACAGAGGCTGTCCGATGCTCGATGTTCAACTCCTCCAGATACTCCTTCACCTGAGACCCGTTAAACGGCGGACCATTGTCGCTGATCACCACCCTAGGAATCCCGTATCTGGATACAATATGCGTCTGGAGGAACTTGATGATCTGGTTCCCCGTCGTTCTGGCCAACGCCTTTGCCTCTATCCATTTCAAAAAATAATCGATAGCTACAAGCAGATACTTACATTGACCTTGTGCTTGTGGAAGAGGTCCCACCAAGTCGATGCCCCACTGCGCGAAGGGCCAAGAGCTCTTGATGGGTGTCAGATTAGCAGCCGGAGCCACAATACTCGGGGCGTACCTCTGGCACGCGTCACAGGATCGGACCAAGGCCGTCGCCTCCTTGCTCATCGTAGGCCAATAATAGCCCAAGTTCAGCACCTTCCTCATAATGGATCGGGACCCTTCATGACAAGCCGCAACCCCTTCATGCACCTCTTTCAGGATTCGACTTGTGTCAGGCTCAGCCACACACTTCAAGTACGGAGTCGAGAACCAGCCCTTCTTGTATAGCTGATTGTCTAGCATCACGTAATTAGCCACGATCCGACGTATCCTGTCAGCTACTACTTTATCATCGGGGACTGCCCCCGTAGTCAGGTACGCGACTATCGGGGTCATCCAAGTGGGCTCCTCCTCCGATCCTGCTTCAATAGCACACACCTGTGTCGGGTCAGTGGTCGGCAAGATCACCTTCTCCAAGAAGTGCACCTTCCGATTTTCCTCCAAGGGTGCCCCCAGGGCAAATTTGCTCAAGGCATCTGCCTCCAAGTTTTCCTCCCTCGGAATCGCCTCGATGTCGAAGCTTTTAAAACTCTCCTTCAAGGCTTGCACCTCGCGCAGGTACTTCCTCATCATCGGGGTCGCCTCGTATCGCCCTTGAACCTGGTTTACAATCAGGGCCGCGTCACACTTCACTCTCAAGTGAGCGACTCCCGTACCTTTGGCAATTTTCAGGCCCGTAATAAGAGCCTCGTACTCAGCTTCGTTGTTCGTGGCCCTAAATGTTAGAGCCAGAGCATATCGAAGCGGTTCACCTCCACCTGGTGGTATTAATACAAACCCTGCTCCTGATCCATCTAAACTTGAGGAGCCATCCGTGTACATCTCCCAGGTATTTTCCTCGTTTGGCTGTTCTGATTGCTCTGCCATCTCTGGTTGTTCTGCTATCGGGACCTCCATGGTTGCCCCCTCTACAGGGCCCGCTTCTTCCAGATCGGAGGCTGTAGACTCTGCTATAAAATCCGCCAATGCCTGGCCCTTAATAGCCGTTCTCGGAGCAAAGTGTATGCAAAACTCACTAAGCTCGACCGCCCATTTCACTAATCTCCCCGACGCATCAGGTCGGTTCAAAAAATGCTTCAGAGGCTGATTTGTCAACACAGTGATCTCATGCGCGTGGAAGTAAGGCCTCAGCTTCCGAGCAGTAATAATCAACGCAAAGAGATACTTCTCAACGGCGGGATAATTCATTTCAGACTTGGCAAACGCCTTGCTTACATAATAAACGGGGACTTGATTACCCTCGACAACCTTCACTAACACAGAGCTAATGGCAAATTCAGAAACAGCCAAATAAAGGTAGAGCGGCTCGCCTGGAACCGGTTTCGCCAACGGCGGGAGAGTGCGAAGGTGCTGCTTGAGTGCTTGGAACGCTTCTTCACACTTGGCGGTCCATTCAAACTTCTTGTTGGCCCTCAGGACTTCAAAAAATGGCATTGATCGGTCACTTTTCTTGGACAGGAAGCGATTCATTGCAGCCAGTCGGCCATTCAGCACTTGCACCTCCCGATGGTTTATCGGAGACTGCATCTCCTCGATCGCCCTCAGCTTCTCGGGGTTCACCTCAATTCCTCTTTGGCTCACCATAAAGCCCAAAAATTTCCCTGAGTGGACTCCGAAGGCGCATTTTGTTGGATTTAAGCGAACCTGATGAAGCCTCATCCGCTCGAACGCCATGGCTAGGTTGTGCACATGATCACCAGCTTGTCGGGATTTCACCAGCATATCATCCACGTAAGCCTCCATGGTCTCCCCTAGCATATCTCCGAACAGCTTGTTCACCATCCGCTGGTAGGTTGCCCCGGCGTTGATCAACCCGAAAGGCATGACATCGTAGTGATAGATGTCACTGTCTGCATAGAATGCTGTGTGAGGAGCGTCTTCCTTAGCCATCTTGATCTGGTTATAGCCCGAATATGCATCCATAAAGCTCAACAGCTCATGTCCCGACGTGGCATCCACCAGCTGGTCGATTCTCGGGAGCGGGTAACAGTCCTTCGGGCAAGCCTTATTCAGGTCGCAGAAATCAACGCACATTCGCCACTTCCCGTTTCTCTTCTTCACCAGTACCGGATTAGCAACCCAAGTCTGGAATCGGAGCTCCTTGATAAACCCAGCATCGAGCAACCTGCCCACCTCCTGCTGGATTGCAATCCTTTTGTCTGTGCCCATCGGACGCCTCTTCTGCGCGATAGGCTTGATCGCGGAATCAATCTTCAGTTCGTGCACAATCACGTCGGGGCTGATTCCTGGCATGTCACTCGGGGACCAGGCAAACAGCTCCTTGAACTTTTTCAGCAGATCGATCAACTCTCGGGCTGTCTCTTCGGACAAAGCAGACCCGATTTTCACCTTTCTCTGAGGCCCATCAATCTCAACCTCCTTCAGATCCTCCACGGGGGCGGGACGCCCAAACTCCTCTCTAGGATCAGCATCTGTCTGGAGGATAGTCATGGCCTCTCGTCTCCTCCTTCGGGTGGCGTTGACATAACATTTCCTGGAAGCCACCTGGTCGCCCTTGACCTCTCCAACTCCATGATCGGTCGGGAACTTCATCTTCTGGTGAACAGTCGAGGCAACTGCCATCAAGGGGTTGATGGTAGTTCTCCTGATAATCGCGTTGTAGGTCCCCGCCGACTCAACTACCACAAACTCCACGTTCCTCATTTCCGATTTCCACCCACTACCAAACTCCCCTGGTAAGGTGATCACTCCTAGCGGATAGGAGGTGAAACCAGAGAATCCGACCATCGGGAAGTTCGCCTCCTTCAGGTCCTTCTTCGTTTTCCCCATGGCCTCCAGCGCATCCATGAATAGAATATCGGAGGAGCTCCCTCCATCGATCATAATTCGCTTCATTTCGTACCCGTTCACATCCAAGGTTACGACCAAAGCGTCATCGTGCGGAGTCTCCACGCCTACGAGATCCTCCGACGAAAAGGAGATCACCATCTCTTCCTTCAGGGTCCAGGATCGAGACCTCTTACCTAGCACCACAGCAGCAGGAATTCTAGAGGCATAAACCTCTCGGGAGGACGAGGTATCACCCCCCCGCGGCAAACCCTCCGTGAATCACATTGATTGTGCCTTGCTTCTCCTTACGGGCACCGGAAGACTCCGGGTCGGACCTCTTCTTCTTTGGGGACCGATCACGGGATCGGGAACGGGACCGTGATCGGGATCGAGAACGGGATCGACACCGCTTATCCCCGACAAACTCCTTAAGCTTCCCCTTCTGGATCAGCTTTTCGATCTCCTTCTTCAGCTCCCGACAATGATTGGTGTCGTGGCCATTCGCGCGATGGAATCGACAGTAGCGGTCGGTGCGAGATCCCAAAAATTCTCCTTCCTTCTTCGGGGGGGTACCTAGAGATACCCTGTCGCTCCATGACCGTTAACACCTCCGCCATAGAGCTGTTGAGAGGAATGTCATGATCCTCCCGCCTGCCTTTTTCGAGGAACGCCTATCATTCCTTCGATGAGAGCGACCTCGACCCCGACTGCTTTCGGCTTTATCCTTCAACTTGCGCTCGTCTAACGGTTTGACCGACTGCTTTCCCTTATTCGACTTCGGGGGCTCGAGCTCTCCAGCGGCTATCTTCGATTCCTGGACATCGATTTGCCGCTTCACCCTCTTCTGCAGTGCCTCCATATTCCACACAGCCTTCTCAGCCACGCTGTGCAGCAAGTCGGAACCGTAGGGGGCTGTTAGGTTCCGAATGAAGGTACAGATGGTTTCACCCTCCGAAATCTCCTCGTCAATTTCTGCCACGTTGGCGGTGTATCGCTGGTAATAGTGCGCCAGCGACTCGTCGGGCCTCTGTACCACCTGGGTCAGAGACCTCACACTCTTCAGCAGACGTCTGCGACCCTGGTACTGCTGAATGAAGTGGTCGTGCATATCGGCCCAGCAAGTGATGCAGTCTGGGGGCAGACTAAAGAACCAGGTTAGGGCTCTCTCGCCCAGTGTGTTCGGGAACAACGTACACACAATATCCTCATTCGGGGCTCTGCCAAGACACGCCATGAGGTGCTTCTGGACATGACGAATCGGATCTCCCTCGCCATCGTACTCCTTAATCATGGGGATACCCAGTCCTGGCGGGGCGAGGGTGTCTATGAGTCGAGGAACGAAGGGATGGGTGGACCGATCCCTCAGCTCCGACACCAGCGGCTTCTGCTCTCCCATGCAGATGTTCACGATCTTCACCACCTGATCGGGGGTGATGGGACCATTAAGGGGAATGGTCCTGTGTTGCACTGGTCCTGGCCCGTCGACCACGAATCGCTCTGGCTGAACGGACTCCCTACTCCTGCCCTGGCCTCGGGGCTGAGCCTCCCGCATGTTCTGAACCTCTGCTGGTGGGGGCGCTTCCTCTTCTAGTGGGGGCATCTCCTCTTGCCTCCTCGCAGCCTCTCTCCGATCTAAGAGGGCCTCCAGAGCTGCCAAAAACATTGGCATGGCTTCCGCCACAGACCTCGTCAGGTCCGCAGCTGGAGGAGCCACCTGCTCCCTGTTCCCCTGGTGTTGAGCAGCAGCATCTTCGGGACCTTCATTATGCCCCCCTATCTGGGAGACCTCAGCAGCAGGAAGATTCTGGTCCTCCTCGCGTTCCGGTGGTAAATTCAAAGTCGTCGCAGCAGGATGACGGGAACCACCAGATTGTCCTTGTCTTCTTTGCTTTCCAACCACCATTGAACGAGTAGAAGGCATATCAGCTTTTTGTTACGTTTCCCACAGACGGCGCCAATGTTGGATCACGACGGAACTCCGGTACGATCTTTGACGGAGATCCTAGCTCCTTCGCTCCACGCAATCCTGCAATAGGGGATAGACCGGGCGGTGACCTAGAATCCCTCTCTGATGCTTAAATGAGTATCTCGTGTGGACTGGCAAACAGTAATCTCAAGTAACGTATCTTAAAACGTAATTGATCTGAGGTAACCTCTGCCTTTTTATAGGCGGAGAGGTACCTCAGTTACCTGGTGAACCGTTGGGGGTGGTTAGCCCGTATTCCGCGTATCTCGGGCACGATCCCGCCTATCTAGGCCATGATCTCGCTTATCTCGGCCACGCCCCGCATATCTCGGCCACGCTCCGCGTATCTTAGCTACGCTCCGCGTATCTCGGCCACGCCCCGCGTATCTCGGGCTTAACCTCTGATAGCAAGTCCCGACTAACATCGGGGACTCCAGAGTTATCTCGTTGTGTCACCGCTCGGGGCCCCTCGTCATCGTGACAGGGCCAATCATTCTCAGGGATTCGTCATCGGGTCCTACTTAAAGGCTTCTCATCGGGAGCTTCCAGCTCACCTATCGGGACCGACTCTGTCAGGACCTTTCATCATCGGGACTCCCTCTGTCGGGACCCTTCGCCTGGGTCATCTTGACCTCCATTTAGGGCCCAGTGGGCCTGTTCGCCGTTTCCTCGTCGTTAAAGGGCCTAACGGCCATAGCGGAACCCATCAATAATAATAAATAAATTAAAAAAACAAAGCAGCGGGAATACCTGTGAGGAGATGAAGACACAGCACCGGTGCAACACAGCAGGGAGGACGGCACCGGATCTGGGACGGACGGCACCGGCAGGACAGGCGGCGCCGACAGGAGAAGACCACAGCGACGGTGGCCGGCGGGCGGACAGATGACGGCGGGGCGAAATGAAGCAGGAATCACTGGCGCAATCGGATGGAAGGGTCGTCAGAGAAGGCAGACGAAGGGCAGCCGGCGACGCGGGGTGGAGCTCTGGTCGTGGTCTGGAGACGGCGCGGCGGTCAGGCGAGGCGTGGCTGCTGGTCCGGCGGGAAGAGCAAACCAAAAGAGAAAAAAAAATTGATACTAGATGATAAAAATCGCACGGATCCCGATAAGAGCTGATTTATTATTTTCTGTTGTCCCATACAATGTAAATTACAACTCTATTTATAATACCTAGAGATTATCCTAACTAGGAAATAAATATTGTTGATTTATTCTAACAATAAATGCTAAATATTCAGAAAATATACTCTAAATATTCAACAAATATTCTTTGCAATTAATACAAATAACTATCCTAATTTAAGCCAGTCCTATCTTTGGAAACTTCGCGACCTTCCATATTTAAATACTTCCCTTTTTTTTAACGCGTCACATATAACATTTTGAACGTGCTTCCATATTTAACGTGCTACGCGCGGACCAAAATTAGGTTTTTACAGCTTGCCCCTCTTTGGGCGAATTCCCGTAGAACAAGTTCGAGGGGATTTGTCCAAAGACGAGTAAACACTAATTTTGGTTGGGAAGTATATCTTTTTCGAGTCTTCGAATCTTCATGGAAACTCCTGGCTTATTTCGGAAAGTGCAAAAAAAGTAGAGCCTCCGTCGGCAGTGCCCCTGTTGGCGGTGCCTTTATTAGCGTGCGGAAAATAGAACCTCTGTTGGCGGTGCCCCTGTTGGCGGTGCCTCCATTGGTCGTGCAGAAAGTAAAGCCTCCAGTGGCGTGCGAAAAAGTAAAGCCTCCAGTGGCGTGCAGAAAAGTAAAGCCTCCAGTGGCATGCGGAAAAGTAAAGCCTCCAGTGGCGTGCAGTAAAGTAAAACCTCAATCGACGTTGCCTCCAGTGGTGAGCGACAAGGAAAAGCCTCCAGTGGCGTGCAATAAAGTAAAACCTTTTGTGATGATTGGTAACAGAAGACCTCTACGTCAGACAGTAGCAACAACCTCTGGTGACGCCTCTAGTGGCGAGTGGTAACGGAAGAACCTCTACGTCAGACCGTACTGGAAAACCTCTGGTGATATCTCTGGTGGCGAAAGACCTCTACGTCAGACCGTACCGGAGAACCTTTGGTGATGCCTCTAGTGGCGAGTGGTAACGGAAGACCTCTACGTCAGACCGTACCGGAGACCCTTTGGTGATGCCTCTAGCGGCGTATGTCGGAGAAGAGCCTCTAGTGGCGTCCGTTGGAGAAGTGCCTCTAGTGGCGTGACCTGCGAAGGCTGAATACTAAGGATTCGTTCATCGGGGTTGACTCTCAGGAAGCTGGAAAATTCCGGATCCTGATTGTCGGTTGTGACTTGTAGGAACAGACTGTAACAGTCCTACTCATCCTTAAATGGTGACTCGCGAGAGCAGACTTCAACCGTCCCGCTTGCCCTGAAGTTGACTCGTAGGAACAGACTGTAACAGTCCTACTCATCCTTGGAATGCGACCTGCGAGAGCAGACTGTAACCGTCTCGCTTGCCGTGAATTTGACTTTGGAAGACGCTGTGTCGTAGAAAATACACATACGCACGAATGCTTGTCCCTAATTTTTGCCTAAATTGCGCATGATGCGACAATCTAGCGGGATCTTTTTTTTTTTTTTTGAGAATCTCTATTTTTTCTCTCCTTTTGCCACGGTCGATTGAGAGATTTCCGACCGTGCCCCTCGGTTTTTTTATTTTCTCTCTTTTTGCCATGATTGCAAATTCTGAACTTGAAACCATGCCCCTCATTTCCTGATTTTGCCTAGGCCGCCCTTCCTTTATCTTCCGCCTCGATGCAGGAATATTTGTAGCCATTTGGAGGGTGACTGTGACCATTTTCTCACCGTTTTCGATGTTGCGGCAGCTCTTCTGATTGTAGCCATTTGGAGGGTGGCTGTGGCCCTTCATTCCTCGTCTCTGATCCGGGAAACACTCTTTGTATGTAACCATTTTGAGGGTGGTTGTGGCCCTTTCACTTAATATCCGCCATCGATGTTTCGGGATCGCTCTTTTGATTGTAGCCATTTAGAGGGATGACTGTGACCCTTTCTTTTATTTTCCCGCCCTTACCGGGTTCGCGGGATCACTCTTTTTGTGTAGCCATTTTTTAAGGGTGGTTGTGGCCCTTTTTATTCTCCCGCCCTCACAGGGTTCGCGGGGTCACTCTTTTATTTGTAGCCGTTTGGAGGGTGGCTGTGGCCCTTTCACCTATTTCCCGCTTTTGATGTTGCAGGAGCGCTCTTTATCTGTAGCCATTTGAAGGGTGGCTGTGGCCCTTTCTTTATAGTCGTTTTAGGGACGACTGAGACCCTTTTTATTTCTAGTTGATTTAGGGACAACTGTGACCCTTCTATTTTTCACTGATCTCACAAAATTTACATAAAAACTCTCTTTACTTTTCTGTAGCCGATTAAAGGGCGGCTGTGACCCTAAAGAAAATGATTTTTTTTTTTTTTTTTTGCTCTTTTGCTTTTTTTTTTGCTTGCTTTTTTGAAAAAGAAAATTTAACGAAAATAATCAACAACAATTATGTATATGCCCCTAGTGGCAAATTGAATTTTTTAATTCAAAACATCTTCTTGAGAATGACTCAGTTGATTGAGTCAAAATACGTCGGTCGTGTCGACGCCCTGGATGGACCCTACGGTCATTGGATAACATAGACAATGATTTCTTCTATCGGCTTCTCAAGTGCCCTGGCTATTGCCCAATCTCGTCTGGGGATCCCCCATGGCTAGCACCTACCGGGTTAGGCTCGTCACATGCAGGATGAATGACCTTGTTGATGAACACACATGGATGGTTTTGAGTTTGGCACAGTAGTCCGCAAATGGATATGTGCTCTTCAGGGGCTTTGATTTAGATGATTATCCAAGCTGCAAAATGAGTAAGGAAAAAATCAAATTTCGGGGATATAATTGATCACGACTTCTCTTACCTGGGTGCCCGATATCTTTCATGGAAATTTGCTCCATATATGAATGGATATGTTGCATGTTCCGTCTTTTTCTTCATATGGCGGTTGTGCTCGATCTGAACGGGGATATGCCATTTGGTTGCCACTTACCAGTTTAGACGTCACCGTAAAATGAATGCATGTATTCCCTGTATGGAGATTTTGACCACTGAGTGATTTGAATCCTTCATCGGCCGCCTTGATGGGCTTGGTAGTCCATATTTTTTTTGAGTGCTTTGCCAGGAACATCGACTCAAGAAAAGACTGAATTGTCAATCGACTTGCATCATTCCTAAAAAAAGAAAACCAATTAAACAAGCTCAAATATAGGGATTTATTTATATTGATTATATCATGACAATATCCCTCTTTCCTATGCGGGGCTCATGATCTTGCCGCGCAAGGTACATAACTGAAAAGTTTATTCATTGCTAAAAAAATGGATGTAGCGTTAGGAGAAATAAGGTGGATGAGGCCGAAGGGGTGTCGGCGTCAGCCGACGGAACTGCGTTAAGAATCAAAAGCTTATGGTCAACGAGATCCTGGATCCTATGCCTCAGACGCGAGCAATCCTCAGTTGAGTGACCAAATATCCCCATGTGAAACTCACACTTCGAGTTCAGATCATTGTTGGGTATCCTTGAAGTAGTCTTCCAAACCTCAGGACCAATGAGACCCTGAGCAAGTGCTTTCTGATACACTTCGGTGGCCGATACTGGTAAAGGTGTGAATTTTCTAGACTCCCGCATCTTGTTCACAGTCCGGTTTTCAGGTCCACCTACAACGGGGGTTTGCGGAGCTTGGGTCTGGTAGATTGCACCTACGGTTGTGTCTTTGGATGACCAGTTCTTGGAGCCTCCCTTTTTGGTTATATCCTCTTGTTGACTCCTGGAGGGGTCTTCAATTTTTCCAGTCTGAATGCCATGCTCTACCATTTCTCCGGATTTCACCAAATCAGCGAAGTTGGCTGAAACATGCCCTAACAAATGGGAGTAATATGCCCCTTTAAGAGTGCCGATGAACATGGACACCGCTTCTGCGTCTTCTAATGGTGGTCGGACCCCAGCGGCTTTCTCTCTCCAAGCCTGCATATAGCTTCTAAATGATTGCCCCCCTTTCATATCCATGCTTTGGAGGTCTATGCGGGTCGGAGCTGTATCCAAGTTGAACTTATACTGGCGAACGAAACCGTCAGCCATCTCTTCCCACGTAGAAATGTCACCGGCTTTCAAGTTCATGAACCAAACCAAAGCCGCTCCCTTCAAGCTTTCCTGGAACGTCTGGATTAAGAATTTCTCATACCTCCGGTAAGGGGCATCTTCGTGAGGTAAATCCTCAAGTGGACAATGGGATTACCGGTGCCATCATACTTCTCAAAGTCGGGGACTTTGAACTTCTCCGGTCTTGACATGTCAGGGAAAAGGCATAGTACGGAGTAACCAATGCCTCCATACTGCTCAAGTCCGGACAAAACCTTCATCTTTTCCTCCATTTTCTTCAAGCGACGATCCTGTTCGGATTCGATGACAGGTGATGATGTGGCTGCATTTGTGCCGATTGCATCTCCTTGGTTAACATGCCCATACATTACCGTCGGTTTCGGGAGGACATGCGGCTTCGATGTAAATTGATCAGGAATGACCAAAACAGGGGGTTGGTCATGAGAAGGTTCTACCGTGGCGTCGGGAAGCACGGTTGCAGCCGGCATTGGAGGTCCGGTATTCGCCACAGGTGTTGTGGAGGATTCTGGATTCGAGGTCGCTGTCAGCAAGGCCGGTTTTAGAGTATTGTAAGTTGATCGAGCCCCGAGGAGTTCCATGATGCGCTCCATGTTTGCCGACATGGATGCCATATCCTGATGCATTTTAGCATTAGCCGTCTCGATCTCGGCTATTCGTTCCTCTTGTTGCTGGATCTTCTGAGCGTCCTCCATGTTAGTGGTTTGTCGCGTGATGGCCAGTAATACCTGCAGCGAAAAATGGAATATTCAGAATATGGAACATAAGATATCATGCATGATCGTTTTTAAAGTAATGTGTCATTCAACTCATCATCTTTTGGAAAATGTTTTAAAATATGTTTCTAAGACGTTTACACAACTGCGAAACTTGGTCAAAACGTGTCGAGTGCTTGCCCCAAAATCCGAGCGAAGGTAATGCAATAAGATTTTTTTCAAAATGGTTTCACTTTTTACCACTTGTTCGGAATTTGGAAAGAGCACTTAACTCTGACGTTTCTATTTTAAACGATTGCAGCGCTCCACTCTACGAGGTATTTCTTTGATAGTCTTGCTCTGCGTCCATCATGCTGGTCCGAATCTGGTCAAAGCCAGCCTTGAAAAATGGAAGGGCCATGATACAAAGGCAATTCGCAGTTTTCTCATTCTTACCGAAAATGGTGTGTAAAGCATTTTAGAAACGATGATTTGAATGACACATTTTTGGGAAAATATGATGCATGTTTGTAACGTAAATTTCCATTAATACGCATTGTACAATTACATACGGTACAAAAAAATATTACATCAAGACCCATGTCTTATACATGAAAAATTCTAAGGGTCGAGACCAATTAGAAAAAGAACACACGCAAGTACGCACAGCGGCAAGATCGAAGCTTCGGGTGTCTGTTTTTGCTTTGTTCTACAAGGTAGGATCCACTGATAGGTTCCCGACAAGGTGGTTTCCTCACCCCATCATAGGGATCATAGGACCTTCACAAGCGAGTAGAGTTTTTCCGAGCCGTACCGGCGGCCCAGCAGCTCCGGTCGTACCGTACTAAACCTCCGGGGTTCCTAGTCGCCCTGGGTTTTAGGCGTTTTGGATATTATACTAAAGTGGTGTGTGTGCGGGTTCAATAAAGAAACGTAAGTTAGTAAAATAAAAAGTTCCGCACCTATCACATAAAAACTCAAAGTTAGAATAACAGAATTATACACAAATAAACTATAAAATGGCAAATAAGAAAATATACAAAGCTCGAACCCTCTAAATCTTTCCCCAGCAGAGTCGCCAAATTGTCGGACCTAAATCTGACCTAAGGCGATTACGTTTTTGAAAACGTGGATTTTTTAAAAGAGTCGCCACTAGTTAATAAAGGCTAACTAGAATCCTAAATTACCTAAGTGAATCAAGAATTAAACACCTAGGTATTAAATCGGTCTACGATAAAAAATACGAGTTCGGGGGTTCTGTTACGGATTTAGAAAAAATATTTTCTAATTACGCCCTTTCGGTACTTAATTAACCTATTTGGCCAATTTTAAAATTTAAATATGCGTCACGACTAATTAATCTAATGTTATCAAAATTTAAACTAATTTTCATACACGAGTTTTTATTAATGACGGGTTTAAACCTAAAAAAAATATAAAGCATCTAAAACTCCTAATTTAGGTAATACAATTTTAACTACTTAATTACATATCATATACATATACACAAAAACATGGTATCTAATTAAATTTACATTTTAACTATCTAATTAACACAACATGATAATAATAATAAGTAATAAAAAATAACAAAAAACTAATTATTAAATAATAATAATAATATTAAATAACAATAATAATAATAATAATAAATAAATAAATAAATAAATAAATAAATAAAAACAAAGCAGCGAGAATACCTGTGAGGAGATGAAGACACAGCACCGGTGCAACACAGCAGTGAGGACGGCACCGGATCTGGGACGGACGGCACCGGCAGGACAGGCGGCGCCGGCAGGAGAAGACCACAGCGACGGTGGCCGGCGGGCGGATAGATGACGGCGGGGCGAAATGAAGCAGGAATCACTGGCGCAATCAGATGGAAGGGTCGTCGGAGAAGGCAGACGAAGGGCAGCCGGCGACGGGGTGGAGCTCTGGTCGTGGTCTGGAGACGGCGCGGCGGTCAGGCGAGGCGTGGCTGCTGGTCCGGCGGGGCGTGGCTGCTGGTCCGGCGGGAAGAGCAAACCAAAAGAGAAATATATATATATATATATATATATATATATATATATATATATATATATATATATATTTTGGACACTAGATGACAAAAATCGCACGGATCCCGATAAGAGCTGATTTATTATTTTCTGTTGTCCCATACAATGTAAATTACAACTCTATTTATAATACCTAGTGACTATCCTAACTAGGAAATAAATATTGTTGATTTATTCTAACAATAAATGCTAAATATTCAGAAAATATACTCTAAACATTCAACAAATATTCTTTACAATAAATACAAATAACTATCCTAATTTAAGCCAGTCCTATCTTTGGAAACTTCGCGACCTTCCATATTTAAATATTTCCCTTTTTTTTAACGCGTCACATATAACATTTTGAACGTGCTACACGCGGACCAAAATTAGGTGTTTACAAGTACAATGATTGTTAGATAATATTCGGGATGCAACTAAAAAAGTTGCAAGCCTAAAGGGGTGAATTTTCTCAATACTATTACCGTGATGAACATGTGCCTGCCTTTTATGATATTGTTGAAATTCAGTCCAATCACTACAACAAATCAAAACATTAATGACGATTGGTTGTGAAAAATTCACAATTATCATAAATAAAACTTGTATTAGTGACAACTAAAATAATTTGTCACTTTATACATAATTAGCAGGGAATTTTTTTATTTTTTTATTTTTTAATCACTATTGATATGATTTTTAGTCACAACTTTTTATTTCTTCACTAACGTACTTAGTATATGTCATTAAAATAGTTACAACTCTGACAAAATTATATTTGTCACTAGTATACGTACATCGCATCGGTGGCGAATTGCTGATTGTCACTAATATATTTAGTTTATTTTTAGAGAATCTAAAAATTTTGAAAATAATAATATATAACTACAGAGATGCGAGTTTGAAGAAGCACATTAATTAATCCTCCTAACAACATCGTATTCCGCAGAGAAACTAGGGGTGAATAAATTACCCATTTGGAATCGGAACCGGACAGGAACTGGTCATTTGGGTAGGTTCCGAGTAGATATAAACGGTTCTGGTACGGTCTAGGATAAAATTTCAAGAACCGATATTTTCGGTTCTGGTTCAGGGATAATTTTCGGGTAAAGTTCTGAATAATAAAGTTAGGAACTGTTTAATATTGGTTTAGTTCTGAGATACCAAAAAGTACTGGGTAATCGGAACCGCTCACCCATAAGAGAAACTGATTATGACAGATTCACTTATGTTGTTTAAACCTTTGGTATAACTTTTTTGCATTGTTTTGTCTCTTTTTAGTGCTTTTAATAACATAGTACATTTGGAAGACCAGGTTATCTCTTGTTTAGTGTCAGTTGTCTTCCTTAGTGTTTTTTAGATTTTGTAGTTGGTTGTTTGTAAAAAAATGACAAAAATACATTTAATCAATTTTTATGTGATTTTTTTTAAAACTCACGCTACCACTCCTTCAAGTAAAAATATGCCAACTAAACGTGATATTCTAATTCCTTTTTTTTTTTTTTTTTTAAATAATGATTATTTAATAATTAATTTTATTAAGAGAAATGTTTTGTAATCGGTAAATTAATGGTTTCATTGAAAATTAAATCATAATAAGTCACACTGAATTTTTTATTATTATTTAAAATAATTAAATAAAACAAATAGTTATCTATTAACTAACTATATCGAATTATATACTTTTATTTTATATTTATTAATTTTATTCATTATTTGTTAAATTACTATTTTTTTTGTGAATTTTTTTTTTCTTATTGTTAATATTTTTGTCACCATTTTTTTTTCCAAATTAACATCATAATATCGGAGGAGTCTCACATAATCACTACAAGAAAAAACGAGTTTACCTACAAGCTAAATCAGTTGGAATCCAAACGAAAATGGGTTGTTCCGGTCGTTTTCCGTCCGATACGGCCTCTCGTTAAAATGATAGTAGGGACTCGGCCAGAAACGTTCCTGATGAGTAAAATCGGTCGGGAATGGTTGCTGAGGGGAAACATCAGTCGGGAAGGGGAAGGTACAATAAGTCAGTCGTTAAATTTCCCGATCGAAGTCCAACCGCTGTTAGGATGGCGGCAGAGGCTTGCGAGGCTGCGTTGTCGCCCTCTCGACTTTAATTGGCCGGTGCTAAAGCTGTCCTAGGGAGTTGCATCCTGGTGCTACTGAATATGCGTCTTTAGTATCATATTTTTAGTTTCTGATGAAAGCCTTCAGACTACCATTAGGAAAAGTTAATTACACTCATTTAGTCACTCATTCCGTTACTACTGAAACATTCCATTGCAGTTGCATAACCCCGTTGCAGTATGCAATATTCAGTTGTGCTGACTTCGACCCGAAATACTACTACAGGAGACGTTTACGATTATTCGTTGTGGACATTTAGCAATCATGCACCCGATGCCAAAGGTATTCTGGCGATTTAGTGTTAAGTGAATTCAAATAGTGTTGTTCAGCTAGGTGATTCCAATGTTAAGTTCAGATCAAATAGACGGGTTCTGAGTGTAGAAATGAACCGCTATATGTTGCCTTCACCGTATTGTGGGTCAATCCTGAAAGTCAATTTTTAGCACCGCACGTTTCCATTGCTAATAGCCACTTGTTGACATGTCAAGTACTGTTTCGACACAACACGTCTAGAATCGGCTGGGTTCAAGTCAAATTGATGGAATTAGCTAATTCTTGCAAGTTCCCGTATGATGGACAAAATCAGATGTAAACACGTAATTTATCCAATACATTCATAATAGATTTTACAAATTGTCTTTACAATAAATTACTCAACAACAACTTCTCAGTTCAAGCATATGTTGACATAACATATTTCAGTACTTTTATAGGTATAATATATATTTGTGTTTTCACATCTTTTTATACTTGCCATATCAATTATCAAAAGTGAAACCTGGTTTGTTGATGTGCTTGGCTACAAAAACAGAACAAAACGAAGAGACTAACGTTAGTTATATTACATTTATTTCTTCAACTGAAAGAGTTTGGTTACTGAAAAAATAGAGACTACAAAGTTAACAACCTGCAAGCCAAAAAAATTGAACAATCTCTCTGGGAAGGTCTGCCCCTGTAGATGCTCTTAAATTTGAATCTTTTTATATTTATTATATTTCATTTTCCCAGTATCCCTATTATGCAACTTCCCTTCCGCCGGACGACGCGCCATTCCAGCACGTGAAATTAATGATAAACCATACAACAACTATGACTAAATAAGCAACATTAACTTCCAATAGGGGCAGCCATGAAACCTCCTCGAGAAATTCTTCCAGGTATACGATGGTTGGACTGTGCAAATCGCACCACAGTCGCATCGTCGAAGTTTATATGGAGGAATCTCGATGGTATAAGCGTGAGGCGGAGAGTTCGCAGAATTGGTGCACTCGTTCATGTTTGGGTCGGGTTTCAGAGAGAAGTGGAAGAGAAGGATTAAACGAAGCAAATTATGCAAAAGAATAAAATAGAAACAGGTCACGTGCCCCTCATATGGTTTTACAGAGAAGGGTAAAATAGGAATATAAAATTTAAATTTTCGAAAAAATAAAATAAAACAGATCACGTGCCCCTCACGTGGTCAATTAACGGCCAATTTTAACAGAATACTAACGAAGGTATGAAAGCAGTTAAAAATGAAAATCATTGGTACCAATTTGGTACAACAAAAAAAAACATATAATATGAACAGTGAATTTCGTACAAACATGTGGTATACCGTAAGAATGAAGAATTGGTCTAGATCATCCATTCCAACCGCCCCAACTGAAAAATCAACACAAACCCACAAAGCAATAGCGTTTATGTTTCATTATATAATATTTACTGTTCACTTATTTGGTTAATTCAAGGGTACAATAAAAAAATAGAAAATATAACTTAAACCAACAAATATATTTGTCACGTCATATGTCCATCCATCATTCTTTAGACCCCGAGCCAATAACAACAAGAAGCCTACATACTTGGCTAAATATGAACATGGTATCCTTCTTTGAAGGATACACTTCAGTAGTCTATTTCAAACATCAACCAATGGTTCCTTCTCCAAGACAGGGAGCGATCCATCTATTACTGTACCCTAGAGTTCAACCACTGGATTATATCGTCTGCAATCGCTTCCTTCTCTGGTTCGAAGAGGAGGTCGTGCAGGTACCCATCGTATAATTTGATGGTCTTGTCAATCGAGGATGCTTCTTCATATAGCTTAACAGAAGCTTCTGGGTCTGTCACTGTGTCCGCAGTACCGTGGAGAACAAAAAATGGGACTTTGAGTTTGGTTAGATTCTTCTGCAAGTACGAAGCCACTCGGAGGATCTCGTATCCTGTTCGAACCCGAATCGAGCCGGTATAGACAAGCGGGTCTGTGTACTTCTCAACTAGGGCTGCCGGGTCCCTTGAGACGGGCATCCCCTTCTTGTTCGCTGCACTCACTTCGTACCTAGGCACTAGAAATGACACAATCGGAGCAATCACCTGGTGGAGGAAAACCCGGTTCTGTTAGACAAATTATGATTTTTATTTATAAGGATATATTTGACATAATTGGTATAAATTGAATTTTTTTTATTAATAATAAGAAGTGCGTCTTAACCAACTGTTCAACTTATGAGCGAAGGCGTTTAGCACACTCTTATACTTCAACATCCTCCGGCCACCTCTGGATTGACCAACTCTGGATCAAATTATGAATTCCAGGACTGGGAACACGTGTGTTTTGATACCATGTTAATAATAAGACGCACGCCTTAACGATTGTCCCATAAGTCTGACTTATGAGTAAAACCCATTCGGTACACTCAAACTTCAACAGATTTGAATTGCCAACTACTTTGGTACGGAACTTACTGTATAGATAGGATGTGCTGGCTGAACTCCAACTGCAGGTGATGTCAAAACTAAACCAGCGGCACGATCCGATACTTTCGGGTCAAGTGCTGCTTTCAGAATAATGGCGCCACCCGTTGAGTGGCCGAAGAAAAAACATGGCAACCCAGGATTCTCGGCTGTGACTTTCTCGAAAAATATTTTCTGCAAAACCAACAAAATGATGGAGAATATAGTTAGATAAGTAAATTATTGTAGCTGAATTGATCTTTTGTAATTGGATGAGGAAAGTTACCAGATCAGAGACAGCGGCATCGAGGGAATGTACAAATGCATGTAAACCATCACTACCACCGTGACCTAAGAAAGTATAAGATTAACTTTTGGAGTATCTGGAAAAATGAAAATGTAGATGTTGAACACATTAAACTTACCAATCCAGTCCATAGCGTAGACCTTGAATCCATTGGCGTTTAACTTCTTTGCAAAAACGTTGTATCTCCCACTGTTGAGCAGTATTTTTACATCCATCAGTAATGAATCATACTAAGTAGCATCAACATCAATATGTTAAGCCAATTCAAGTAGAACGGACCTGTGTTCGTTCAGGCCATGCAGAAGAACAACCAATCCCCTGCAAAAGATAGACACAAATAGAATAGCTATCATCAAGAATTGTTCTTCCGGTGGAGCAATAGTCCAATTAATTGCAAGTACAAGACAATGCAAGAGCAGGATTGATTATAGTGGTCATGAAGAAATCCTCTGTCAAGATCAAGAGGATCAACCATGCGATTCCTTGGTTCTAACGAATCTCGGATATTTAAATGTCAATCGTTTTTTTGATTGTAGCGTATAAGAAACTAAGAATATGCCTATTTGACACTTGTCCCAACGCTGTCCAAAAATAGCTCTCCCTTTCACATAGAGGTAGGAACACCAGACACGACAGCATTGTAAACCATAATTGGAACTGAAAATAATTCGAAATTTCTTTTCTGGAGAAGATAACAAAGATGTCTCCAAAGCAATGTAGAAATCTAAAAACTGTCACACCACACCAAAATTAAAGGCATAAAAGAGATGGCCAGTTTCCAACAAGAACATAGTCAATTACGCCGGAAAATTCATCAAGGATAAATGATAATGAGCAGCAAATATGGACCCAGAAACCGAATAAACATTTCAATCATTAGACGGAACATCTGCAATTACCTGACCCTGACGTCGACCGGAGACCAGGACTGCGTGAACAACGTGTCCCCCCTCGCTGTTGGGAAGAGCGAGAATTCTCTGACACAAGTTTGATCATCGTCTTGCAACACCCTTCTCTTCGCTAATTTCCGCCGATGAGCCACCTCCTGGTCAACCACCGTCGCCGCCTTCCTCCACAAGGACGGCACCCTAACCACCGCGCTCCCATCCCTACGGCTGCTCTGTGTGGAGCTTCCTATGCCCTCACCCTGCTTCTTCTCGTCCATTTCCTTTTCCAACGCCATCGAACCCACCGACCGCTTCGGCCTCGAACGGAACGGAACCAGCAGTAGCAGAATAAAGGCGTGCATTAGCATCAACAAGCTCCGCATGGCCCGCAGCGTGAAAATGGCGCTGATCCGCCCGCTCGCGCCCGACGTCAGCATAATAGACGATGAAGATGGTGTTATCGACCGCGCATCCATGGCCGCAGACGAAATTCCCCGAATTTCCGACAATTTCTGACCGGAGAAATCCGAGTTGCGGTTGAATTGCGAGATCGAACAAGAATCTTTGTTCAGTCGTCTACAATTTCTCAATCTAACATCAAAATTAGGCGAAGATGGAGATGGGTTGTGGATACGGATCGAAAATGGGGATCCTCTCGACGACACCAACATATAACAATCGGAGACACACCAAATGGAGATGATCCAAAAATTGAAAAGCCAAATGGGTACCGGATTCCAATGTCCAAAGGATAGAGGGAAAATCGTGGTGCTAAATTTAGCGCCCAATTATCGGCTAAATATAGCGAATCCAAAACTGGGAGAGAGAGAGAGAGAGAGAGAGGGAGGTGGAGCGTGATAGAGATGGGGGTAACTGGGAACGAGAAGGAGTTACTGGTGTGGTGGTAGTGACAACGAGGCTTTATAGAGAGGAAGAATTCAATTCGTTTCGGTTAACTTCGATCCGTTTAGTCTCTGCAATGAAAGCGAAGGAAGAAGGATTCGGAATATAACGATGGCGGAAAGAGAGAGAGAGATTTGGCATCGAGATGAAGGGGGTATCTGGTAACATCGGTATGTTCGTAGAACCGTCATAGGAAATACCGATAAACCACCGACTGTCCATCCATATCCTTAGAGCACTTCCAATAGTAGTGCCTAGTGCCTAGTTACTAGTTCCATGTTGTAAATTTATTATTGTAGAGAGTGCCTAGTGCCTGGTGCCATTTACTGTTGGTCCCTACTGGTAATGATTAAATAGGCACTTGCATTTTCAATAGGAGTGCCTTGTTCCAAAATGGGAGTGCCTAGTTCCAATTTTTGCCACTGGACGCTGACTAGGCGTGACTAGGATTACTAATATTACTGTTTTGCCATTATTGAGTGAATAGTGAAGTGAGACAGTGCCTACTAGTAGGAACTCCCAAGTTACTGTTCATGTCGGTGCCAACTTTTTAATATTATTTTATTCGATTGTGTTGCTCATCTCTTTGATTGTATATATATTCGGTTACGCTAAGTCAGATAGACAAGAGCCGTAATCAGTCATTTTGAATATTATGTAACATAAATAACGACACAAACCAATATTACTACTTTTTAACTTTGAATCAATTTCGAAATTTCCATATCTAATTTGTTTATATGTTACCATGTTGAATAACCGTTAATTCTAAATTTTGAAATAGTATAACATTTCAAATTATTAAATATGGAAAATAATTACTACACAATATTATATTATTTTAATGCATATATATTTTTATATATATTATATTATATTATATTATATTATATTATGAAAGAAATATATCTTTTACGATAAATTATTATAAAAATTATACTTTTAGAATGATGTATATATAATATATTTCTAATTTACATATATTGAAAATCATATATAAAAACACATGATTAATGCAATAATAAATTTACTAATATGATCATGAATGTACATAAACGTGAATATGTTGATGATGTTGAATTAATATATGTCAATCAACGTATAACAGATATACACTGATTATGGTGAAATAATAGATTCAATGAATTTGATTGATCAATGTTATTATACCAACAATTATACTTATCAATCATTCTGCATGCCGCATGGGGACTGCACCTAAAAGTAATTTTACATTGGTCAAGTAACGTATAATTATTGCAATGAATTGACAATAGAGAACTATGGATATGCACGAACCGGTCGGGCCCGAATATGTTTCGAACTGGATTGGTACTAATTAAAACAGTATGGTCCGGTATGGACTGAATTTGAAATTAGCACTAAAAATTCTAGACCGATTTTGGACTGGAACTGTAAAAAAAGTCTGGTTCGGTTCAAAACTGGTCCGACCCATTTTCCTTTACAAATTTACCCTAATTAAAAAAAACGAAAAACCGATCCTCCGACAAAACTGATCCAGTTAAAAACCAGTTCAAAACAGTCTGGTCCAGTCAAAAATAAATTTTTTGAGAAGTATATTACTGGTTTTTGGTCCGGTTCTCCTCTCGCATAATTGGTCTGTTTGGAACCGGTCCAGTCTATACCAGTTCCAAACCGACCGATTATTTTCTTATCCCTATAGAATGTAAATTTTTATTAAAAAATTCAATTACATTTTTATAATTTTGTATATATTTTTCCCTATTTTTTTTAATTAAAACATCTAATACTTGAATCTCATTATTTATTCATGTCCGTATTTGTAAAAAAATATGAATATATAATGATATATAATTTATATATAATGCAAAAATTATATTTGAATTATGAAATTTTGTGGGTCCCAATGTAGAAGTGGAACTTGGCCTCCACTACTGGAGAGAGTGCCAATTTTACAGTGCCATTTACTGTAGCAAATACTGTAGCAGTGCCACTTTGATGAGTTGGCAGTGACGTGGCTGCTGATGTGGAGGCACTAGGCACTTCCTATTGGAAGTGCTCTTAGTCAACACAATAATTTATAACTAATTTTATTTTTTAAGACACAATTTTGTTAACTAAGTTTGATTGGGACACACGGGTAAAGTAAATTTTGCTATTATAGAGACAGGGGAATTGAGTTCGAATTCTCCCTAACATAAGTAGTTTGAACCTTATTGAAATTACAGAAACGGGTGCATTTCCCGCGCATCGCGCTTGCGCGAGATGATAATTTACTAAATATGTATAATTAACAAAGTAATATTTGATAAAATTTATACTGACTATTTGTAATATGTTTTTTTTTTTATGAAAGTCGAACTTTATTGAAAAAGAACTATTACAAACTACAAATAAGAAAATACCCACTCTGGAGAGATTTGTTAACAACCAATACCCGACCTAGTAGGGCAGGTACTAACAGAATAACAGAAACAGCTACAACAGAGTAATGCACAGAAATACAACTAAACGTAAATAGACTAAAACAAGATAACGGATTAACGGAAAGGATGACCCCAGGCAAATGATAGAATCTTGGAGAGGAGGAATCCACCTGATACAGCGGCATCCGTAGCCCTTCGGAGGGTAGAAGAACCTTCATCAAGGGCGACATAGCTAACAGAGGACCTACACACCAAGCGATACAAACAGGTCCCATAATAATTCGGAAACACAAACAACTCCATAAACTAACAAGGATAACCGCATGACCGGTTCAGATATTTCTAAGTGGTAGGGACTGGACGAAACCAGTCTACCGAAGCACCCCTGTCCGTGGAACATCCGCTAAGGACTAACGCATCAGGGATGCCAAAGAAATGCTCTGTTTCTCCGTTAAGAGAAGGAAATGAGATACGACCGCTGACGCAGTCGTATCGTGGGTACCCCGAAGGGTAAATATCATGCGGTGGCTTGTACTGAGAACGAAGTGTTGGTTCTGACGAATCATGGGTTCAGCTGGAAGGGGTAGATAGGGGAGGGTAGAAGGCCACATTACCGTCGTCTTCAATCCAATAGATCAGTCTCTTTAAAAAGGGTTTATTCGAAAATTACCGGAACGAGAACTTTGAAATAAGAATACCCGAGTTTGCCTTTCCCAAAGCCCTTTTGTATTTAAAAATGTTCTGATGAACTTACGTGTGCCTATATAATTCTACTTCACAAGTAAATTATCATAGCAAGCCAAAATTCATCAACAAAACCACACATCATGCATACGCGTCATGCAATTTAATGTTTCGAGGAACTCATGCTAGCATATATATAATTTTACTTTCCAAGTAAACTATCACATGCAGCTACATCCTCAACATTCAGGCATAAGTGTCATACATGAAAACTTCTACATAAATCATGAATATTTGGCGACTGACTTTTTTTTAAAAAAACATTTAAAATATTAGGGGCTGACTTGAAATTCATGATTACAATTAATCATGCGTGTTTCTAGACATGAATCCATGGCATTCGCAAACATCAAAGCATGTATGTCCTAGTGCGCAAACCATATATTTAATCAGTGCTCTGCCCCCAACATCGAGCTAGCTTGACTTAGTCAAGAAAAAAGTTCTAATAAATATATGTGACTAAAAGCAACCAATTACAATTCATCCCACTAATTAATCCAGTCCCAAAATCATGCATTTCCGAGATCCATCCTCATAATCGAAACTAGGAATTAAAGTTTAATTAAAACATGAAAGTTTTAAACCTTCGTGCACGGTGTAGACTAATTAAAGTTAAAAAAAATGGATTTTAAAACTTCACCATCCTATTTTATTAATTGACTTGAATTCAATTTTGAAAAATCTGGTTCGGTTCAGTCAATTTCTGTCCGGTTCGGTCTAGTAAATTCGGTTCGGTCCGGTTTTATTTTCAAAATCTGGTTCGGTCCGAACCGGTCCAATAAAATAGGGTTTGGTTCAACACACTAAACCGGTTCGGTTAGGTCCACTTAGTTACCCCGGTTCGATCCAACCCGGCTAGGTCGAACCGATTAAGAAAACCCGGTTTGGTTTTATTCCTATCCGGTTTAGCAAATCGGACCGGCCTATTAATCACATAGGGTTGGGCCGAAATAATCTTGTGGGCTAAATATGGTTTTAAAGTCCAATAAAAACTTAACTTAGCCTCCAAGAATTATTAACTATATAAAATAATTTCCAATATTGCATATATATTTATATTTCGGCACACATAAACAAACATATATATATATATATTTATTGCCAATATTATATGTATAAGACAAAATCAATCAACAATATATATATATATGTAAATTTCGGCACATACATATATATATATGTATTTTATTTATTGTCAATATCTTTAATAGGGAAACAAATATATGAAAATATATTTTATTAATCTTTTAGGTAACTAGATCTATCAATAATATCTCAATCCCTATAAATTAGCTAGATATATTGATAGTTATATATATTTCCATATATTTAATGTGAACCTATCCTTATGTTTCCAATTATAGATATATTGTTATCTTTAATAAAAATTAAAATATGGTAAACAATTACCCTAATAGTTTCGGCCGAAATACACATTACTTGGGGCCTAAGAAACTAAAAATTTTACCTTGTTAATTTACCTAGGATTCGGCCGAAATACATAATTGGAGACAAGTGGTCAAATTTCAAGATCAAATTTTAATAAGATCTAGAATCCAATGTTTGATTTTGATAAAAGTTCCCTTTTTCTTAAAGATCATGAACATTTTCGACACATACACTTAAAATATTTTCGGCGAGAAATTTAAATTTTCAAGAATATCAATTTATCAAAATCAAGAACTTTTAACACAGGCTCTGATACCACTGTTGGATTACGAGGCAGATTACTACGAAAACATAAACAAGGTACATGCTTGTACTCAGAATTACGCAGCAAAGGATATGCACAAACCTTAAACCCATTCCGTAGTCCCCAAGGATCCTGCTGAGGGAGTTCACGACCCACCGGACGCAATCCGTAGAGTTCTTGTTAAGGAAGTCCTACGCGGTATTAGCTCCACAGCAAAGTGTTTGATTACGGGGAGTAATCACGACGGATACTAAAACCATGGTACATGAAAGTAATCAAAATTACGCAGCGGAAGATTCGCACATACCTCTACAGTAGTCCGTAGTCCCAAGATCTTTGTAGGAGGGAGTTCACGATCCTATGGTCGGCACCCGTAAGGGTTCTTGTTAAGGAAGCCCTACGTGGTATATTCTTCACAGGAAAGCCTCTGGTCGATTCTTGGCAAGGGACAGATCTCCGGAGTGTTTGCTCTAAGGCAAACTGGCACACTCTTGGTGTTTGCTAGGTTCGGCCGAATATGGTGTCTTTGGGGGGAAGGGTTTTCTCTCAAAACACAACTTAAAGGGAATTGTGATTAACCCTAATGAAACCCCTAACTCCCCATATATATAGGAGGAGTAAAGTGGACAAAAGTCCACTTTACCCCCCCCCCCCCCCTCATTAATTTCAGCTGGCCATGCTAGTATAGGGAGTTCCAATTTTGGGCCTATCATGTCAATTGGGATTTGGGTCTGGCCCAATACCCTAATGTGACATGTACCCAATTAACTTAGGTAACATATACATATAATGGGCTTCCATTTACGGCGCCCAACACCATATGCTTACAGCTCGGAATAGGAGGGTGCCTGTTAATGTATTGTCGTCCAAATATGCATCAACATTTCACTCCTTTAATATGGTCCTTTGCTTCCGAATAATTCATACGAGGTTTGCCGTGCGACCAACAGACACGACGGGCATCGTGCTACTCATCTGTTAGGAGTGTTGTAGCACCCGCGGAACGTTGATTCCCTTTTCTCCAATCAACCTGTTATAAACAACATTTATATATTGTCACGCTGTATCCGAGGTCAACTGATAATTCTCCTTTTGCCTAGTTTCCTCTTAGGAACACTTCTCCAAGGCATCCGTACAAATATTCACAACCTTTAACTAATATCCGGTTGGTAGCCACCTATTTAATACAAGAGTCGGTGAATTACAGGTGAACTTTACCATCCCCATCGCTCATATCCTTAGTCAAACCCAACCGGTTTCCAAAGACGTGGTCACTGAGCCTTTTTGTGCAGCACTACGCTCATACGCCGGGAAGCGAACATTGAGCCTGACCTTAGGTATGAGTTATGAGTCCATGAGGATACTTCGGGTGCCTCTTAATAAGGTTCCCGGGATCAGTCACACGCTCGAGGTGAAGAATTTTGCGCCCATTAGAATCACGATGATTCTTATCTAGCACAACTGAGTTGTGACCCAGTGGTCGAACATGGCACGCGTAGTATGAAGCGCGCGTCAATAGCATACCAGAACTTTTAAGTTCAAATGAAAGGGATATGTCAAATCATGCTATCGCAGATTTTCATCTGGACCAAAATGTGGATTAATGACGAACAAAGTTCATCACGGCGATCTGCAAAACGAAGATCATGTCGAGTTACTTCGACACTAGATGACCGTTCTGCGTAATCAGGTTTATCCCCCCTTATTCTTAGCCAGCCTTGCTTAGTAGAGGCCTCTCTCCACCGCAAGACGACCGTACCTGTGTGACGAGGTAAGGTCCACATTCGACATAGTTTTGGCAGAGGACTGCGTCCTCCTACGACTTAGTTTATAGACCGAAAATTTGATATAATCAAAATATTATGACGTCGATTGATCATAAACTCAGTTGCAATTCTTTCGCTTACAAAATGTAACTTTATAGTATCAAAATGTTATCACAGATACACGCCACTTCTAAACCCTACGCAATCCAAGCAGTTTTACATGCTTTTCGAATATCTCCCTGTGTAGTGGTTTAGTTAATGGGTTCGCAATCATGTTATCAGTGGACAAGTATTCCATAGTGATTATATTGTCTTCTACCCTAGATTTAGTAAAAAAATATTTCACAACAATGTGTTTGGTTCTACTATGGTACTTCGGATTCTTTACTGTCGTAATAACTGCCTGACTGTCAGAGAACACCTTCAAAGGTTTACTCCTGACGACACCATCAAGCAGCGCAGTAAGAAGCCTTTTCAGCCAGACCGCTTCCCATGCATTCTTGGAGAGGGCTATGAATTTCGATTCCATCGTGGAGAGTGCGACACAAGTTTGCTTCTTGCTCGTCCATGAAATGGCGGCATTAGCAAGGAGAAATACTCCTCCTGTGGTGGACTTACGATCATCCGGATCGCCACCATGGTCGGCGTCACTGTAACCGGTCAATTCTAACTTCCCGCGCTCATAGCATAGTGCGTAGTCGACTGTACCTTTCACATAACGAATAATTCGTTTTATAGCCTTTAAATGTTGATAGCCAGGATCTTATTGTAAACGTGCTACTAGGCCCACGACGTAACAGATATCCGGACGGGTGCATTGCATGGCGTACATCAAACTACCGACCATGCTTAAATACTCTGCACCCTTCATCTGTTCTCACTCTGCTAGATTCTTGGGGTCTTCACGTTTTGACAGTGCGCACCCAAACACCACCAGCGTATCCACGGGTTTGGCATCCTGTAATCTGAATCTTTTCAACAGTTTGTTGATATAAGCTTCTTGAGGTAGACAAAATTTCCGGGTAGCCTGATCCCTAGCGATTTTAATGCCCAAGATGTACGTGGCCTCTCCCATGTCTTTCATCTCAAATACAGATGCCAACCATGACTTTGACTTGTTCATAAAACTCACATCATTTGCGGCAATGAGTATGTCGTCCATGTATAAGGTTAAGATGACATACTTAGACCCAGAGGTCTTATAATACACGCATGGATCCTCGTGAAGATTCACGAATCCATTTCCTACGATTTCCTCGTGGAATCTGCGGTACCATTGCTGAGATGACTGTTTAAGACCGTAGACCTTTGGAGTTTACAAACTTTACGTTTGTTACCAGGAGTAATGAAACCCTCTGGTTGCTCCATGTAGATCTCTTCCTCCAGGTTTCCGTGGAGGAATGCGTTCTTAACATCCATTTGGTGCAGCTCGAGATCGAGACTTGCGACCAAGGCCAGAATGGCCCGGACTGTGGTGTAACGCGCAGTGGGTGAGTATGTTTCGTCAAAGTCCATTCCGTAAAGTTGGGTATATCCTTTCGCAACAAGTCGAGCTTTGTATCGCTCGACCTTTCCATCAACAGTGAGTTTCAATTTGGGAACCCATTTTGCTCCTATGGCCCTGAGGTCAGCTGGTAAATCAACCAAAAACCATACCAAATTGGCTTTCATTGATGAGATCTCTTCCTCCATTGCATTCCTCAATTCCTTCGTTTGAGGTCCTTCCAACGCTTGTTGAACCGTTACTGGTTCGTCAACAGATGTTAGAGTTAGGATTTCTCCTCTCTCGATGGGATACTTCCTAGGAGAAGTTCTATGCCTTTGACTACGTCTAGGCTCGTTGATCCCATCTTGACTCTGAATGTTAATCCCACTCGGAACAATGCTTCTTATCGGAGCATCACTCCCACTGGGAATAAGGACAGTTCTTGAACCTTCACCTATAACCTTCCTTGGACGACTTCTTGGTCTCAGGATCCTATCTCCGAGATATATTCCCTGATTACTAGGACCTGGAACCAACTTAGTCGGATGACTCCCACTTGAAACAATGGGTAGTATCGGTGGTTGTGGTATCGATCCGGCTACATGATTATTAGGTTCAACTTGATTCGTCCTTGTAGCAACACTGACTTGTGTGGTAAGGTTTGGACCTCCCACTGGATTTACTATGAAAACGTTTCCATTATCATTAACCATGTCATTCACTTGAGATGCTGGTTCAAATCTCCCACTCGAAGTAAGTGGGACCTGATCATCAATGTTGTCCTGCTCCAGTTCAATCAATACTTCGTCTGTTTTAATCTCTCCAAGCGTCGGAAATTCTTCCTCAAGGAAAGTTACGTCTCTGGATTCATGTTCGACCACGCCACAATTTTCTTGAGCTGACACGAATACGTAACCCTTAGAGTTCTCTGAATACCTTATAAAGATACTCTTAAGTCCTCTGGGTCCCAACTTGCCGAAATGGCTGTCGATTGTATGTGTAAAGGCTGGGCAACCCCAAGGTCGCAGTATGGTGAGATCTAATTCTCTTCCATGCCACAGCTCATATGGCGTTGTGTCTACCGCTTTGGTTGGGACAAGGTTTACTACATGAGTGGCAATTAATAACGCATCACTCCAATAGGAGATTGGTTATTGTGCATGCGACATCATGTTCTTACCATGTCCAGGAGTGTCCGATTACGACGTTCAGCCACACCATTCTACTGTGGTGTGTTGGGGATTGTCGTTTGACAGACTATCCCTCTTTCTTTGCACAACTTATCTAACTCTTTAGAGAGATATTCTCCACCTCTATCAGTGCGTAGGGTTTTCACCTTTCGCTCCTGTTGTTTCTCTACGAGGTTTAGAAAGTTTCTAAAGCAATATATTGCCTCGGATTTACGAGTAATCAAATGAGTAAATCCATAACGGGTAAAGTTATCAATGAAAGTTACGAAGTATCGTTTTCCATTCCTAGCGGTTACATTCATTGCTCCACAGACGTCGGAGTGAATCAGCTACAATGGATATTCGGCTCGTCGAGATTCTCTGAACGGTTTGTGAGTGGACTTTCCTGCTAGACAATCATGGCAAGTGATTTTAATCACGTTGCTGGTACCAGGAAAAAGCTCTCTTCGTGCTTATGAATGGACCTTATCATAGCTTACATGTCCCAGCTTCGCATGCCATCCGGCCGCGTCAGTCTCTGCTTCCCTGGAGGATAATGTATACATCCTATTCGATTCCACACATCCATTTAAATCCATGATAAAGAGACCATAAGAGGAATAAGCAGCCCAAAGAAGACATTGCCTTTATTTATGCGAACAAATTTCTTCTCAAATGAAAAAATGTAATAATTATTCATAAGAGCGGAAACTGAAACAACATTTCTACGGATTCTAGGAGCAAAAAGGACATTTTCAAGTAGTATAGTCCTGCCATTGTTCATAGAAAACTTGCAGTTCCCTACTCCAATGACTTCAACTTGTGAGTTGTCGCCAATGTATATCCTCTTAGAATCCTTTCGCAATCGTCTAAACTTGGCGAACAGTTCTTTGTCGTTGGCTATGTGGTCCGTCGCACCTGAGTCAAGAATCCAAGAAGGATTTGAGTCAGTTAACATGACAGTTGAGGAAACAAGAGATTCCATTACATAACTAACGCTGCATACCTTTTTAGGATGCGTTTTGCTGGATCCTGTACCTTCGCCTATTCGGCGTGGACTGGAGTTCCAGCGGACTATCTCTGATTTTAGTCGGAGATTGCCTGGTTTAGGCTTTGTCAACATTTTACCGTCGACAGCCTGTTGTTTCTTTCCTTTGTTCGTCCTCTTTCTCTTCCCTTGCCCAGCTCGTCCCGGTATTGATTTCAGTCGAGCTTGTTCCATCTCGATGAATTTCAGGACTGATGCAAGATCTAAGACAGAACCACTGGCAGTCAGTAAAGCCTTGGCTAATTTCCAAGACTTCGGGAGTACCCCGATGATGGCTTGAATTTTATCCTATTCACCCACCTGACCTTCTTCTTCCAGTGGTTTCAACGTGCCAAGGAGATCATATACCTTTTAAAGTACAGTCTTGAAGTTGCTGTTTAAGCTTTCTTCCATTGTTGGTATAAGTGGGTACAGGATTGCTGCCATGCCATTTCCATATCTCAGGAAGAGGGCATCCCAAATGTCCTTTGTAATCAGAACATCCTTATACTCATCACGGAATTCCTGAGACATCTCAGTCAGCAATATCTCCTTTGCTTTCTTGTCATCTTGCTCCCATTGAAAATGGGCAAATGCTAGGTCTTTGGTTAGACCAGTATTTGGCAGCTCATGGACTTCTGAATGTGACCTATTAGGCCATTATCCTCCAACAGTTCACTGACGCGCTTGCTCCACGAGTCGTAGTTGGTCTCAATCAAAAGCTCATTAGCACAAGATGATGTAATCTATGTTGTAATTCGTTACTTAACACGTTGATAATCACGCATAATCAGGTTGACAATAACATTTTGAGAAAGAATTACATACATCAAATATCTATTAAGATGGAATCCGAAAAATAATGATTCCTCAGTCATCTAAACCAACCGACCACCAGTAAACCAATGGAAGATGGCTGTGAAAGAATTCACATTATCGTTGTCTTCCATCCAAATCAGTCTTTTAAAACTGTTTTAATCGCATATTACCGGAACGAGAATTTTAAAACAAGCATACCCGATCTTGGCTTTCCCAAGGCCCTTTTATTTTGGAAAAATATTCCGATGAATTCACTCATGCATATATAATTCTACTATCCACGTAAATTATCATACGCCAGTAACATTCATCACATAAACCACACTCATGCTTACGCGTCATGCGTCTAATATTCCGAGAAACTCATGCTTGCATACATATTTCTACTTCCAAGTAAATTATCAAATGCAGCTACATCCTCAACATTCTAGAATACGTGTCAAACATGTAACATTCACATCCATCATACACATTTGGCGACTGGTTTTCGATAAACATTAGGGGCTGATTTGCAATTCATGCTTATATTCAATCATGCAACATTCTAGACATGAATCCTAGGCATTTCCAACCCTCATAGCATGCTTATCTTAGTGCGCATTCCATATATTTAACCAGGGCTCTGCCACAATATGCAATATCCAGCTAGCTTGACTCAGTCAAGACAACATTTCTAATCATGCATAAATATATATTGAATAATAAACAATTGCAATTCAGCCCACTAATTAATCCAGTCCCAAAAACATGTATCTCCAAGATCCATCCCCATAATCGAAACAAGGCATAAAGGTTATCAACCCTTGAGCACTATGTAGGCCTATTAAAAGGTTCATTTGGATTTTAAAACTTGACCTCCTTATTTTAATTGACTTGAATTCGGTTTTGAAAATACGGTTCGGTTCAGTCAATTTCAGTCTGATTTGGTCCGGTTCGGTTCGGTCCAGGAAATTCGGTTCGGGTCTGGTCCGGTAAATTCGGTTCGATCCACTCAAATCTTCCAACTGACAAGGGAGATTTACCAAACATCTCAAGGGGTTCTATCAATCACTGAATACTTTGCAAAGATGAAACAACTTTGGGATGCTCTTGCTTCTGTTGATGAATTGAATCTCCAATGTGCTGGAGATATTGCAATTGTTAATGAACACAAGGAGAAGCAAAAGTTGATTAATGAAGCATTCCCATTCATAGATCCGGTTTTAATTTAAAATTAGGGTTAAAGGTCCTTTTGGTACCACATGTTTGCAAAAATTACACTGTTCATACCACTAGTATTTTTTCGTACCGAATTGGTACCATATGTTTCCAAACCTTACTGTTTTGGTACATCCGTTAGGGTTCTGTCAAAAACAGCCGTTAAATGGCATGTGCCATGCACGTGACCAGCCCAAAACTTTCAATTTTGTTACAATTTAGTCCATCTAATACATCCCTAACTTTTATTTTGTTCAATTTAGTTCTAAAACTTCAAAACCAAACCATTTTCCCAAATTGACCTAGCCGGACTTAGCCTAGGGCTAGCTCCGACCATGGGTCGGGGTCGCCTGGGTCCGGCGACCATGACCCAGGGTCGGACCTAGCCCTAGGCTAGGTCCGGCTAGGTCAATTGGGACCTAGACGGACCTAGCCCATGGCTAGGTCAATTTGGGGAAATTGTTTGATTTTGAAGTTTTAGGACTAAATTGAACAAAATAAAAGTTAGGGATGTATTAGATGGATTAAATTGTAACAAAATTGAAAGTTTTGGGCTGGTCACGTGCATGGCACATGCCATTTAACAGCCGTTTTTTACGGAACCCTAACGGAGGTACCAAAACAGTAAGGTTTGGAAACATATAGTACCAATTCGGTACGAAAAAATACTAGTGGTATGAACAATGTAATTTTTGCAAACATGTGGTACCAAAAGGACCTTTAACCCTTAAAATTATGTTCGATCCGAACCAGTCCAATAAAAATAGGGTTCGGTTCAACACACAAAACCGTTTTGGTTAGATCCACTTAATTACCCCGGTCTGATCCGACCCAATGAGGTCGAACCGATTGAGAAAACCCCGTTCAGTTTTAATTCGTCTCGGTTTGACATATTGGACCGGCCCAATAATTAAAATACAAAAGGTTGGGCCGAAATGCTTACTTGTGGCCCAAGTAGGGTTTTAAAGTCCAAAAATATTTAACTTAGCCACCAAGTAACATTAACTATATAAAATAATTTCCAATATTATATATATATATATATATATTTCGGCCAATAGTGAAACATATATATATTTATTGCCAAGATTCTATCTTTAAGACTAAATCAATCAACTATATATATATATATATGTAAAAATCGGCTAGTATATATAAATATATATTTTATTTATTGTCAATATCTTAAATAGGGAAACATATATTAAAAATATATTTTCTCAATCTTTTAGGTAACTAAAATCTATCAATAATATTTTTAACCTATTTAAATATTTAGATATATTGATAGTTATATATATTTCTATATATTAATGTGAATCTGTCATAATGTTCCAAATTATAGATATATGGTTACGTAGAATAAAAATTAAAATATGGTAAACAGTATACCTACATGTTTCGGCCGAAATATTGAAACTTGGTGCCTAAGAAATTAAAAAATTTACCTTGTAAAACACTTAGGGTTTCGGCACAAACACAAATTTGGCAACAAGTGGTCAAATTTTAATATCAAATTTTAATAAGATCTATAATCCAATGTTTGATTTTGATAAATATCACATTTTTCTTGAAGGTCATGAACATCAATTTTCTAAGAACATCATGAAAATTTCGGACCACCTATAACTTAAAAATTCGAAATTTTAAAACTTTTTCATTTAAAATTTTCGGTCCTAATTTTAAACTTTCAAGAACAACAATTTATCAAAATCACGAACTCCTATCACATGCTCTGATACCACTGTTAGATTACAGGGAGTAATCACTACGGATACTAAAACCATGGTACATGCAAGTAATCGCAATTACGCAGCGGAAGATTCGCACATACCTCTACAGTAGTCTGTAGTCCCAAGATCTTTGCAGGAGGGAGTTCACGATCCTCCGGTCGGCACCCGTAGGGGTTCTTGTGAAGGAAACCCTACGTGGTATATTCTTCACAGCAGAGCCTCTGATCGATTCTTGGCAAGTGACAGATCCCTGGAGTGTTTGCTCGAAGGAAAATTAGCACACCCTTGGTGTTTGCTAGGTTCGGTCGAATATGGTGTCTTTGGGGGAAAGGTTTTCTCTTAAAACACCACTTAAAGGGAATTTTGATTAACCCTAATGAAACCTCTAACTCCCTATATATATAGGAGTAAAGTGGACAAAAGTCCACTTTACCCCCCTCATTAATTTCAGCCGGCCATGCTAGTATAGGGGAGGCCTAATTTTGGGCCTCTCATGTCAATTGGCCCAATAACCTAATATGTACCCAGTTAACTTAGGTAACATATACATATAATGGGCTTCCATTTACGGTGCCCAACACCATATGCTTACACAAAGCCTCTGATCGATTCTTGGAAGGGACGGATCTCCAGAGTGTTTTGCTTTAAGAAAATTAGCACACCCTTGGTGGTGAGGTGGTTCGGCCGAAAATATTAGTTCTAGGGGGGTTTCTCTCAAATCACCACTTGGGAGGAATTGTGAATTTCTCCAAATAAAACCCTAACGCCCTTTATATATAGGAGGAGCAAAGTGGACAAAAGTCCACTTTGTCCCTACCACCATATTCGGCTGTCTATGTATAAGGGAGGCCCAATATTTTGGGCCTCTCATGTCAATTGGGATTTGGGTCAAACCCAATTTCCCTAATGTGACATTTACCCAATTTCTTAGGTAATGTATACATATTAATGAGCTTCCAATTACGGCGTGCAATCACTATATGCTAACAATACAAATGGTATACATGATATATCATGTCCTTGAAGAAAATATTTTAAGATATAATGTCAGTATATATTGACAATATTGTCTTTTCTTTACTCGGACTATGAAAGTATTGTAGTGTGTGGTTTTAAATTGTATGGGTTAAATGTATAAATGCATACTTATGGAGAATCATTTCAGTAATTAATATGATGAACGAGCGGTATATGACCCGTAATATATTAGAAATAGTTTTTCTTATACTATAATATACAACCAAATTCATATGTTGGAGTACTACTACTTTATGTAGTAAAACGTTGAGAAAATAGTGGGGGTTACGATTCGAGATGATGCGAATTTAAGAAACAACGTCGTATAAAGGATCGACTCTTTAGAGTAAAGAAATTTAAAGCCATATATGTGTCTTTCGCTTTCTTGCGAGACAAAAATATAACTATGAGATAATATTAAACTAGATTGACAACTAATTGAAATTTAATGAGGCTCGGTTGATAGGACTGCTTAAGAAAGACGTATTTGCAAATGCATTGGAAATGAAATTAATTGATTAATATGCAAGGACTAGAGTACCTGAGAGAGAACAAATAAAGTTGTGCATCTATACTGCAAAGTAGACTATAAGTCTTAAAAATGATTGAGTTAAGGCAATTGGTTTAAAGATCACTTTTTTTTTTTTTTTTTTAATTCAATCATGTGATAGTTAGCCGGAATTTATCAAATTACTCTTAAGAGAGTTAGTGCGATCCACTACCAGTGGAATATGATTTAAGCCCCCTAGCAAAGTCATAAGTAATGTAAACCAAACTTTTCATCTAGTACTACCCCTAGATCAAAAGCTTAAAGGGTAACAATAAGTTACTATATGGCTGGATTTAGTACTAAACCGGCATAGTACTATCTGTTACTTAGAGATGATGAGTTATATACTCTTAATGAAGAACATAATAATTAAATTGTTTAGGTTTCTAAGTAACAGGTAAACGAGAGGAACTTCACCTATATGAACAATAGAAGTGGTGTCTCTTCTAAAACGGATTAGGGCGTTCGTTGCAAATTGTTCATGAAATCGGAATTGAGCACATGGTCGTAAAAGTGCTAGTTATGAAAAGAACTTCTCACGTGTGATGATTTCCGGTTCTAACAATAGAAATCTTGGTTTAAGCGACTGAGCCACCATTGATTTTGTTGGAGCTTTAAAATTTTATACTGATTGAAGGTTCAAATCGAAAGATACTTTCACGAATGAATGAGCTATTATATTTAATGGACACTAGTACATTACAATCTAAGTGGGAATTGTTAGAATTTTATAAATAGATTGTAATACTCATATTATATTATATATATAAATATATGCATGCATGATATAAGACATGCTTGTACATGGTTTATAGAAACATGCACATACTTGACTGCGTGCTATTGGATATTGCGCCGTTTACCAAAAAAAAATATATGTCGCCAATAATTTGGAGGGAATATTTTCGAGTTTGGAGCCATATGTAAGGCATCAGTTGCTTAAGTTGTAACCTGTGTTATCATAACCGGACCGGGCATCGATCCGGGTAGGCTTCTGATTCCCGATTCAGGCGGTATGACCTAGTTCAAACCTAGTCCAGCCATTTTAATGAGAACATAGAAGTAACCCAGTAGATTTACTTGTTATCTTCATGACTGACTATTGTTGTATCTCTTTCCCTTCCACTTTTCTTTTCTTTCGTTCATCTCTTTCCCTCCCTTCCATCCCGAGAGAGAGAGAGAGAGAGAGAGAGAGAGACTATAGCTTGGTGCTGAACTACCTACAATAACCAGTAGAGAGACGGGAGGGAGGTGACAACGGAGGTCGGTGAAGGAGTGAACAGAGGAGGCCGCAGAAGGAGCGGAGAGCCAGAGAGAGAGTGGAGAATCGGAAGACTCCGTAGTCGAGCGGCTGTTGAGGAAGACTACGATCTCATATTTAGGGAAAAGCTAGCGCTGGACGGCTGATGGTGAAACAGAGCAGCACCATCTCTCTTATTCGGGAACCGTTTTGTTCTGGGTACCGAACTGCCGGACCGCCCGGTCTGCTCAAAACCGGTCGGTTCGTCAAAAAACCCGGCTATCGAACCGGGTTCGCATACATCCTCCAGAATTGCTTGAACCAGACCGTTGGAGGCACCGGTTCCAATTCGAACTCGGTCAGACTGCCGATACGGCCCGTTTCTAATAACACTGGTTGTAACCTTTCGATTCAAACCAAATAGGTATTATATAGTCTATAAATAGGGTGCATGTTAGGCAATTAAACTCATCACAAATTAATTTACTTACTCTCAAGTAAGTATGATTTATGTGATCATGCGGTGTCGCTTATTTTGTCGGTACGATGAGAAGTTCTTAAATAGGTCTCTGAGTTTTGCTACTCGTTAGACCTAATGATTTTGTTGTATTCTCGAAGATGATTTAATAGTAACCGTTAGCAAAACTCGTGAACGACTATATGTATGCGCCTCAAAATCACACATATTCGATGTGTCGTATCCCGTATCGTATTACTTGTGTTAGATAAATATATGTCATGTATCAGAAAATTCTTTTCGGTTATATGTTCCGTATCAAATGATTCATGGTTGAATCAGTGTCCCGTACCGAATAATACATGTTGGCTTGTGATATGTATAAGTGATTACTTACTCATACTCTAACCTAATCTCACTAATAAATATAATAAATAAAGTATATAAATGGGTGTAACATATATTTATTTATTTATAGTATAGTGTATGTATATATCGACCAACATAACATATGTGTATAATCATAATGGTATATATCAGAATTAATATTTACAAATCAGCATCATCGGGCTATATAAAATAAAAGAGAGAGACTAAAGAGAAGTCACCACCTCCAAGAGGAAGAGGAAAGAAACAGAAGAAGTTGATATAATAAGAGTGAAGATACAAGGAATCCTCTGTTTCTCATCTACTAACTACCCTGCATCTTCTTCTAATACATGGGCGGAAAAATTCCATCCTCTAAGAGTCTCTGACCGATATGGGTCTTCCGGCGAGGCCGAGCGGTGATCTGGACCGCTGCCGCTTTATCTCTCGTCGGAGCTCCGGCTGCCTCGGAGACCAGTCAACTATCCTCTCCTCCTTGATCTTCCTCACTTGGCTGTGAATTGGTGAACCCACCGGGGATTGAATTGCCTTGTCGTCCTCCTTCCAGTTGCCATCTGTGCAGCTGTCGGTCATCTTCTGTTCCATGATTCTCTCTCTTTCTTTCTTTCTCTCTCTAGATTTTCTTAGGTTTGAAGGCTTGTGTGGAGTGTTGTGGATGGAGGAAGAAGGAGAGGCTTTATACGCAATGCGTAGCGTAGAGAAGAGGAGTTTGGTGCGAAGGTGCACCGTTTGGATTGGTTTGAGTTGAATTGAAAGACGACTGCTTTTGACCGAGTTTATGATTGGGGTCTACTATACTGCATCCACCTCACTGTAACTTACCATGGACTCGCACTTTTTTATCCCGTTCCATCTAGGGATGGCAACGGGTATCGGGACCCCGCTGACCCGCGGGCCCGATCTGGTTTTGACCCGCTGACCCGCGGGTCACGGGGCGTGTTCGGGTCGGGTTGGACACGGGTCGGATCGGGTCCGGGTCTAGGGCCGCTGGGCCCGTTGACCCGCCCCGAATTTCTAATATATATATATATATATATTTTATGTTAATATAATGTAACATTTACTAAACAATATGCTTAATATAGTACCTATATAAATAACATTGACTTAATCATAAATAGATGTATATTTAGATTAGTAGGATTAGTTAATTTGGATTTGGTGTTTAGATTTGAATTTGTATTTTGTGATGAATTTGATGTGTTTGTTGTTTGTATTTGATTGATGTTAGATTTATGGTTTGAATTTATATACAATGTAATATTTTGTCAAAAAAAATGTATTTAATATTGATAAATGAAAAACAAAAATAAAAAATTATTCACACGGCGGGGCAGGTCGGGCCCGCGGGATTTGTGACCCGCCCCGCCCGATCCGGGAGGAATAATTTCTCGGGTCCGGGTCAGCCAGGCCGACCCGCCCCGTTGCCATCCCTAGACTTCCATCTCATTTTGTTCTGGACTTTTTTATTGTTGACTTGTGAGAGTAAGGAATGGAATTTAAGGATAGTTAAAATTTAATTAATTAATATATTATATAAATTCTGAAGGAAAGAGAATAAGACGAGCAATCTAGAGTTGTCACGTCAGCATGGTGAGCCAATTAGAAGCCGTCATATCAGTCTTTAGTATTGTTGTCAAAACCGGTTCACGATTCGACTGGTCTGATTTCCGGTTTATCCAATCCAAAAAGCAAGCAGATTTCGCACCGTTAAATATTCAATGTATGCAATTAATTGCAATTAAAATTTCTCTGATTTTGGACCGTTTAAGATTTAATAATTCTTAATTGCAATTAAAATTTCTCTTAGGAAACGCTGACTGTACGAACTGCCCACGTGTCAGTCAGAGGGCTTCCGGTGCCGAATTAATATAATATAGTAGATATATTATATAGACTAAGAGATATCAATAAAAAGAGTAGTATTTCATTCAACAATATTGAATCTATCCGGTCTTACGGTAAATATAACGGTTAATCATCAAAAGCAAAATCAACTTTCGGTTATATTTTACAGATGCTTAATTTGTACTTTTAATAAAAACCAACCAATTTTTTAATAGATTTACAAATTGAAATACAAACTCTAGTACTTTTATCATTACAATATGATGGAAATTTTAATATTAACCTAGCTAATAAGAATTATGATACTGAATTTTCCATTCAATTTTTTTCTTTTTATTGAACTTCAATCACTTTGAGAATATAATTTCATAATTAAGTGAAGAAGATAAACATTTCTAATTGCAAAAGCGTGACAGCAAATTAGACTTAGACATCATAATTTTTTGTTATATTAAATTGAACACGTGAGTATAGCATGCAAACGATTTTTATCCCGTTTTAAAGACAAAACACCCAAGTCCGAGATTGTATTTTGCAAATCTGGTGAAATCTTAGTTGTTTCGTTTGTAAAATACAAAGTTGAGTTTGCTTCTTTTTTTTTTAACTCAAAATTCAGTTTTCTTTTAATGTAATCAAATTATAAACTTATTCACATAGTTATAATAATTTCAATATCAAGTATTATTATATGTTATATAACTAGACTTTTACTGATAAAATCCTTTTGTTGGTAATTTATGGATTTCCATTAATATAGCCCTCTTTAATCTTTAAGATGAAAAAAATATGTGTCACGGTCGAAGCTCCGGTAAGTTCTTGACGGAAAACCAAAGAATTATCGGGAGGTCTGAGAAATTTTAATAATTCTTATTTTTTTAATAATCCAAGTTGAATCACGGTCCAAAGATTAAAGAGGGCTATATTAAACGGTCCAAGTTAATAATATAGCCCTCTTTAATGTTGGATCACGGTCGAAGCTCCGGTAAGTTCTTGACGGAAAACCTGAACTTCTTGGCTCCGCGTAATCCTGCAAAAGGGGATGATCCGGGTGGTGACCCAGAATCCCTCTCCGATGCTTAAATGAGAGTTTGAACGATGGAGTAGATAGCAATAGTCTAAGTTCGTATTAGAGATGTGTGTTTTCTGAGGTAACTTCCTCCTTTATATAGGAGGGGAAGTTACCTCAGTTACCTGTAACCGCGCCTGGCAGTTTACCCACGTTCTGTATATCTCGTTCAGGATTCCACGTATCTCACCCACGCTCCGCGTATCTCGCCCACACTCCGCGTATCTCGGGCACGCCCTGCGTATCTCGGGGGAGTTTATCTGTATCTTAACCGTTTCCCCACTACTCTATCTAGTAGGCGGGTTTCTTGGTCTTATCCTCTGATCACAAGTCCCGATCCCTATCGGGGACTCCAGAGTTGTCTCATTCTAAGTCACCACCCAGGACCCCTTGTCCCACCGGACAGGGCCAGCATTCTCGGGGCTTTATTATCGGGGCCTTCTCAAAGGCATATCGGAGCCTACTCAGAGGCTTCTCGTCGGGAGCATTCAGTTCACGTATCGGGGCCGATCTCGTCGGGACCTTTCATACTGGGCTTCTGGACCTTCCAGGTCTTTCGCGAGGCCCATTAGGCTTATCCGCCGTTTATTGACTGTTAACGGGGCTAACGATTACATCGAAACCCATCATTTGCCCCCAAGACATGAGGGACTTATAGTCCGTTGTGTCTTCCAATTCCGGACCTTCCAACATCATCATCGAAGGCTTTCATCTTCAGACCTCCCGATATTACCATCGGAGGCTTTTATCTCAGACCTCCCGATATTACCATCGGAGGCTTTTACCTTGGGTGCAACTCTTTAATCACAGAGCTTCTCGCTCACGATTCCTCGGGACTCTAAGGACAGTTGTCAAATCCGAGGAGACTCCTCGGTTACTCCACCATTAAATGCAAGGGATGATGAAACGGCGCCTAAGCAGGCGTGACTGTTGCTTTCTGAAAAAGCAGTATTACGTCACTAACGTCTCTTCCGTACTGTCCCCTATAATCTCGGCGATCCAGATTGAGTCGTTTCGTCTTCAACGGTCTGGATTTGAATCTGTCCAGCTGTCTTTTTTATCTATAAAAGCCAAGATCCTGGCACTATTCACTCCTTCCTTACCGTTCTGATTTCTGAAAGCTCTGCCATTGTCAAACCTCGAAGCTTTTCTCTTCAAGTCTCGTTTGATTCTCCGACGATTCAAGGCTTCCTCCAGCGATTCAAGGCTTCCAGCCGTCCAGATCTTCTCTTCGTCTTCTCTGATCAATCATCTGGTAAGGTTTTCCTTTTTTGCCTCCGTGATTTACTGATATTATCTTCTTTTCTTGCCTAAGTTTTCCCGCTATGGCCGTTTTTAGACGAGGCCAGTTCTAGAGGAAGGAACCTCTTTACCTTCGAGCTTGCTACTAATGAAATCTCGGAGACCCTTTATGAAGCTGCTCTCCGGGAAGGCTGCATCACTTCGGCCTGGGAACCTCGCTTTCCCTACGATTCTCACCAACCCACCAAGAGAAGACACATAGTTACCCGTCCTCGGGAAGGAGAAGTGTTTGTCTCCACGGGACAAATAAACGCCGGGATCCGATTCCCTTTCTGCGGGAATCTGGTTGAGATGTGTAACTTCTACCAGACGCATCCAACCACCTTCTCCCCACACGCTATCCGCGTGTGGAATGCCTTCCAAGTCCTGTGCCTCCGCCAACAATGGACGTACAGCCTGCTGCTCTTCCGAACCTTCTACGGAATGAAGTGTAACAAGGCTGGAGTCTGCTCCTTTACCCCTCGACTTCCCAAATGGACCAGGGAGCAACTCGCTCGCTTCGGCTGGGATGGCGAGACTTGGAAATTCAACAAGGATCGGGGGTTCCTTCGCGATTCAGGGTCCGACAACAGCGGGTGGAAGAAGTACTACTTCTTCGTCCAGAACAGCTCCGTCCCGTGGCCCCGATGGGAGGTTGTCGCGGACCCTGCCCCCAAGTTTGAATCTTACACCGAGGACGACTTCAACACCCTTCAACTGATCCAGCTTTATCGTTGGGGGGAGTCCTTCGCACCCCTTGACGCCAATAAACTCGTGGAGGGGGACCTGATCAAGATCGGGGTCCAACTCCTCGATTCAACTTCCGACAACTTGGTTCTTTGGGTAACACTTCTAACTGCATTTTACTTTCATTTTTGCAGCCAAGAAGGCATCTCTGCTGACCCATCTCATGTTGAAGCAGGGGGAGACCGACGCTGTCCCAAGCTCCAAGCGGAAGCGGAAGTCCTTGAAGAGGGGAACCTCCTCTTCTGCGGCTCCTCCGACTGAGGAGCAAGTCGCGATGGCCAAGCGGGCCAAAAGAGAGGAGGTGAACAAGGCCTTCGGTGTCACCAGCGCCGAGGAAGGTAAGCGTGTTCGCCAAGCTATTAAAAAATACAGGAGGTTGGTTCCCGAGGAGTTTATCCCCTCCGACCAGCAGTCGCGGGTCAGAGAAATCAAATACATACTTCAAGGGGAAACCCCCCGCGTCCTCAAGGCGGGCTATTACAACTTCTGTGGAAAGGACCAGTACGTCCCGCGCGGGGTCATCTGGTGCCCCAATAATGAACTTCCTGACTTTATTCGTCCCGCAACCGCAGGTCCATCGGAGGCTCTCACTCCGACGAAGGCTGCAACTCCAGCGAGGGCTGCGACTCCACGGGAGCTGACAACAGAGAATACCCCGACGGAAACTCAGTTCCGTCAGGTGACTGACTTGGATGTTTCCCCTTCCTCCGAGGAGCCAAATGAAGGCCTGCTTCCCCGTCGGAGGCCAGGGCGGAGCATCCTGAGGCCAGCTGTGAAGGACATGTCCCGGAGTCCTCCCTTGGATTTGCGCTCTCCCACTCCGGAGCCTCCGACCGAGGCTTCCAGGGTTATCCCTCCTCTTCCCCTGGATGGGAGCCTCTACGAGGTTTACACCCCGATCAAGAGACGGTTCCCTGGAACCCGATCGAGTCTCTTCGAGGGGTCCCACTCCATCGGGGAGACCTTTAGCCAGAATTGGCCCTGCATCTGCTGGCAGGGTCAATTCCACCATCCTTGAGACGTCCGATCTCCTTGGCTGACGAAGATATCGACGAGGATCTTCGCGACATGGCCATCCGTCGGATGGAGGTAAAAACTTTACTTTCGCTTTTGCTCTTGCCTTCGATTGTCGGACCTTAACCTTTTTTCCTTTTGCCTCAGGAAACTGCGAGCCAACAGCGCTGCTTTGGCTACATCCTCGCTCTGAAGGATGCTCTGAAGGAGGAGCGGGCCAGGTCGAACCCCGACGCCTTGGCCAAGCTCCAGGAGGACCTTGCCGATGCTGTTGCGGCAAAGGAGAAGATAACCAAGGAGCAGACCCTCCTTGGCCAGAAGGCTATGGACTTGCAAAAGCAGGTCCATGACTATGAAGCCGTGTTGCGTCGGGAGCGGAGGATGCTCAAAGAGGAACAGCAGCGGCACGAGGCGGAGCAGAGGCAGCTCGTCCTCGAGAAGAACATTCTCGAGGAAGCTAAGGCGGGACTCAAGGCCGAGAAGGCTGAATTTCCTGCCAAGCTGGCTGAGGCAAAGGCTCAGGGTCACGAGGAGGGTCGCGAGGAGTATCGGAACTCCGATGATTTCAAGGCGGATGCCG
The DNA here is from genome assembly GCA_036873135.1 of Clarkia xantiana subsp. parviflora. Taxonomy (NCBI): domain Eukaryota; kingdom Viridiplantae; phylum Streptophyta; class Magnoliopsida; order Myrtales; family Onagraceae; genus Clarkia; species Clarkia xantiana. Next base: position 38,676,374 of record JAPTYO010000004.1, read on the forward strand.
TGGGGTTCTGCAAGGCCGAGGTGGAGAACGTTCTGTTCAATGCCGTCTAGGAGCTTTACACGGTATACGAGGATGCCATTGACTTCAAGAAGTCGGAGACCCTCGCCCCCTTCGCGGAGAAATACTTCAACCTCCCCGCGGAAAGTGATGAGGCCGATGCCCCCGAGGGTGCCGCGGACCCGACTCCACGAACTGTGGAGCCTTCTGCCCTGGACCCCGCGAACTCTGCTCCCTCCGAAGCTGCTGAGGACCCAACATCCAACAAGGACCAGGCCTAATGCTTCATTCTTTAAGTCCTTGTAATTTCCTCTTAATTTCCTCCTTGTATCGGAACCTTCAGGCCTTCGAGCCTTTATGAAAAATTCCTTTTATCTATTTTGGTCTCGATTATTATTGCACTACTTAAAGCGACTTGACTCGTTACTTAAAACGTTCCGATACATCACTTAAGATGACTTCATACATCCTTCCGATGCTTCACAATAACTTACCACTTAAGGTGATTTCATACGTCCTTCGCGACGTTTTTCTCGGGACTTGACCACTTAAGGTTTCTCGTCCATGCCGTTCAAGGCAATTTCACACATCACTTAAGATGATTTTATCGCACCCTTTAAGGCTTTTTATCGCGTCATTCCAGACGACTTAATCATACCCCTTAAGGCTTTTTGCTGCATCATAAAGACGACTTACTCGGACCCCTTAGGGCTTTTTGCTGCATCATAAAGACGACTTACTCGGACCCCTTAGGGCTTTTATTCATACCTAGGCTTTTTGTTGCATCATAAAGACGACTTAATCATACCTCGTAAGGCTTTTGTTCTTACCTCGGAAGGCTTTTATTGCGTCCTTTAGGACGACTTACTCGTACCTCGGAAGGCTTTTTAATCGTACCTCGGAAGGCTTTTATCGCGTCCTTTAGGACGCCTTACCAACAGTTAGAATAAATCTAAAAGCAATTTGATCGGAAGCAACTTCTTTTATTCATTAATAAATCAAAGCTTGCTTACATCGGATATCAGATCAATCGATAGATAACTCGCGCCATTCGCGGCACTTAACATCACGCACCTCTTAAGGCGACTTAGGATCAAACATGATATTTCTTCAAGTGTGCGCCACTGAAAGAATGTTTCAACGTCTTGTCATCAAGGTCTTCTAACTTGTACGCATTCGGGGCTGGCATCCCTACGATCTTGTAAGGTCCCTCCCATTTTGGTGATAGCTTGTTGATCCGATCTTGATAAACGAACTCATTCCTCCGCAAAACAAGTTCTCCAACGAAGAATTGTCGGGACTTGACCCGCCGATTATAGTACCTGGCTGTTGCCAGACGCATCCGAGTCTGAACTTCATCAGCTTTCCGCCTTTTCTCTTCAAGCAAGTCCAAGTCCAGACGTCTCATTTCTTCGCTCGTCAGAGGCTCATAATACCTCATGCGATGGGACGCCACCGCTATTTCCACGGGAGCAACTGCCTCCGTGCCATAAACAAGGCCAAACGGAGTCTCCCCCGTCGATTGCTTGGGTGTTGTTCTAACAGCCCACAACACGTTTTCAAGCTCATCTAGCCAATGACCCTGCAAGGCATAGACCCTCTTCTTCAAGCCATCCATTACGATCTTGTTGGCTGATTCCACTTGCCCATTTGTTTGAGCGTGGTGGACCGAAGCTGTCTGATGCTCAATGTTCAGCTGCTCCAGATACTCCTTCAACTGAGCCCCATTGAACGGAGTGATGGATATACGCCCAATTTGAACCCGTTGACTTCCGAATCGTTTTATTTTGATCACCCCGTCAATGATTGTAAATCGAAACTTCGACCCAAACACCCCGAGGAAACGCCAACGGTCCGGACGAGGCCAAAATACTCGTCCGGACCGAGGCAAACTCACCTAGGTGAGGTCGGGTGGCCACACCAGACCTCCCTTAGGGGAGATCGGGTCAGCCAACCCGATCTCCCCTAGGGAGGGGTTGGGTGGCCACACCCAACCCCTACCCTTGGGGGTCGGATTTTCTCCCCCCCAAGGGCCCCGGCACCGCTTCCCGACTCCGATACTCAGTTTATTTCCGCCAACCTCTCCATGCTTTAAGGTTTTAATTACGAGATTAAGGGCTAATTAATTGTGTTTAAAGGTTAACGATGTCATTAAGCCACCTTAATGACACCGTTGCCTATAAATACAACCTTTCCACCATTCATTTGATCATCTTGGCTAAGCATACAATTTAGCTCTGACATCTCTCTAAGTTTTAATTTTATCTCTCTAAGAAACGTATTGACTTAAGCATCAGAGAGGGTACATCAAGCACCACCCCCCCTCCGTGCTTGATATTACCCCTCTTGCAGGGCACGTGGAGAAGAGAAGGCGAAGGACAGAAGGACACGGATTAGAACGACAGGACTTAGGAGCACCGAACCCGTAGTTTCACCAGTGAGGAATAAGGTTTAGGTCGACCACCCGTTGACCTGAAACTTAAAACGTAACACTTGGCGCCGTCTGTGGGTTTCGAATAGAAAGCCTAATTATCACCGGCCAGAGGACAAGCATATATGTCATTCATGGAGGCTATGGAGCTGGAGGAGAGTCAGCAAATGCCAGAGAAGCGTATACGGCACAGTTAAACGACCTTAAACCGAAAGAAGAACAAGTAGAAAGAAAGAAAGAAGACGTAATACAATTTTCAAGAAGAGACATGGAGCATGTGTTACCAGACAACAAGGATGCCCTAGTCATAACAGTGAAGATCACTGATATGGACATTGGAAGAATCCTGGTAGACAGTGGAAGCTCACCTAACATCATTAGCAAGAAAGTCCTCAACATACTGGGAGTAAGGCCAAGATGCATAAAACAGGTTCACTCCCCCTTGGTGGGATTTTCAGGAGAGCCAACATACCCACTGCGGGCAGTCACACTACCCGTGACATTGGGGGTAGGCCAGAGGCAGTTAAAGATCGATGTCCCTTTCTTAATCACATAGGAAATGGAGGAATACAATGGAGTCCTAGGTACCACTACAATCAACAAATGGGGTATGGTGCCATCAACACTATATCAGAAAATGAAATTCCCCACAAGTCAAGGAATAGGAGAAGTAAAGGGTAACCAGAAGGTTGCAAGGAAATGTGCAAGGATCGCACTAAGCAAGAAGAAAACAACAAAGGAGGTCCTACTAATAGATGAGGACCCAAGAGAGGATCATGGGAGACCCGCCCCCATGGAGGAATTAAAAGAAATACTCATAGAAGAGCCCGATAGGAAGGTAAAAATCGGGACCGCCTTATCTCAGGAAGAGGAAAAGCACTTAGTAGCTTTATTAAGGGAATACAAGACCTGTTCGCCTGGTCACCAAGAGATATGCCAGGAATATCAGAAGAAGTAATTTCACACAAGCTCAATATAGACGCGGCAACGCGACCAATAACACAAAAGGTAAGGCCAATGGGAGGAAGCAAAAAGATAGCTATCCAGGAAGAAGTGGAAAGGCTATTGAAAGCAAATTTCATCAAGGAGATTAGATTCCAAACATGGGTGGCAAACCCAGTACTGGTTAAGAAGGCGGGAGGAAGTTGGAGAATGTGCATCGATTATCGCGACCTAAACAAAGCATGTCCTAAGGACTCATATCCACTCCCAAGAATAGATCAGTTAGTGGATGCAACATCAGGTCACCAACTAATGAGCTTCATGGATGCATACTCAGGATATAACCAGATAAAAATGGCCCCTGAAGACGCCCCTCACACAGCATTCTACGCTGACAGCGAGATATACCATTACACGGTGATGCCCTTCGGACTCATAAATGCTGGAGCGACATACCAAAGAATGGTCAACAAAATCTTCGGGGACATGATAGGAAAGACAATGGAGGCATACGTGGATGACATGATCGTCAAATCCAAAAAGAAGAAAGACCATGTGGAAAACCTTCGCTCAACGTTTGAGAGAATGAGGCAATACCAAGTCCGCCTAAACCCGAAAAAATGTGCATTTGGGGTACAATCAGGGAAGTTTTTAGGCTTCATGGTAAGTCAGCGAGGCATAGAGGTAAACCCCGAGAAACTACAAGCAATTGAAGAAATGCAGTCACCTACGAAGCACAAAGAGGTTCAACGACTGAATGGGAGGTTGGCAGCTCTTAACAGATTCCTGTCCAAAATAGGAGACAAAGCATTACCCTTCTTTGAGGTATTAAGGGCAAACAAGAAGTTCGAATGGACACCAAGATGTGAAGAAGCCTTCCAACAACTCAAACAACATCTAAAGACACTACCACCCCTAGCAAAGCCTACACAATGGGAGCCCCTCTACCTCTACATCTCCGTGAGCAATGTGGCAGTAAGCTCGGTGCTAATAAAAGAAGAAAACGCTGCACAATTGCCGGTATACTTCGTAAGTAAAACATTGGCAAAGTATAAGATCAACTACTTGCCAATAGAAAAGTACCTCTATGCACCGATTATATCAGCAACGAAGTTGAGACCATATTTTCTTGGGCATGAGGTAACAGTCCTCACAGACCAACCATTGAAACACCTCCTCCAAATAACAAACACATCGGGAAGACTGACCAAATGGGCAATTGAGCTAAGTGAGTTTCGTATTCACTTTGCCCCTAGAATAGCTATAAAAGGGCAGGCTCTAGCAGATTTTATTGCCGAATTCACCGGAATTAATCCAGATGAAGACTTGGGAGAAATCAAAACGACAAGCGAGGCGAGTAGTAGTCAGGAGAAACAACCAGAAGAGTTATGGGAGATGCATACCGATGGGTCATCCAACGCGGGAGGTTCAGGTGCAGGCCTCCTACTATACCCACCAAATAGAGATACACCTCTGCGTTATGCCGTGGCACTTACCTTTAAGGCAACGAACAATGAGGCTGAATACGAAGCACTGATAACAGGCTTGAGAATAGCCAAAGGAGTAGGGGCAAAGCACCTAAGAGTTAAGTGCGATTCTCAACTAGTTGTCAATCAAGTGAAAGGAATCTACACTGCAAAGTCTGAAAACATGCAGAAGTACTTACAGCAAGCCAGGGACCTAATAAAGAGCTTCCAAAGCTTCGACATTGAGTCAGCCCCAAGAGAACAAAACCAAGAGGCGGACGCCTTAAGCAAACTAGCCCTAGGGGCAGAAGCAGGCAAAGAGGTTCACTTTGTAGAGCAAAGAATGCAATCAGTTATAGAACAAATGGAAACTCTAGTAATAGATGAAGGAGGAGCCTGGATGACCCCAATGCGTCAGTACATCATGGAAGGAAAACTCCCAAAGGACAAGGTAGAGGCAGTTAAGATTGAAAGGATGGCTAGAAACTATGCAGTGATGGACAATGAAATCTACAAAAAAAGGTACTCCACACCTTTCCTCAAATGCATAGCATACCCAGAAACAGAGAGAGTACTTGCAGAACTCCATGAAGGAGATGCGGGGTGCCATGAAGGAGCATGATCAATAATCCGAAAGGTCTACAACCTAGGATACTATTGGCCATCAATGAGCAAAGAAGCAGCAGATTTGGTACAAAAATGTGATCACTGCCAAAGGTACTCCAGGAATATAACAGCCCCAGCAGCAAAGCTAAGTTCCATCTCGGGAGCCTGGCCATTCGCACAGTGGGGGATTGATATGATAGGCCCCCTACCAAGAACAAAAGGGCAAAAAACCTGCATAATAGTAGCAATAGACTACTTCTCCAAGTGGATGGAAGCAAAGGCAATGGGAAAGACAACAAACGAGCAAATCGTTAACTTCATTCAATCTCACATTGTCTCGAGATACGGAGTCCCAAAAGCGATAATAAGTGATAATGGCCCACAATTCAAGAGCAAGAAACTGCAATGGTACTGCGAAAGGCTGAATATAGAACACCGCTTCGCATCAGTAAAACACCCTCAGACAAACGGGCAAGTAGAGTCGGCAAATAAAATAGTGCTAGACGGTTTAAAGAAACGACTCCATGCTACCAAGGGAAGTTGGGTAGATGAGTTGGAAAATGTTCTATGGGCAGTACGGACAACACCAAAGATAGCCACAGGAGAAACACCATTTGGCCTAGTATACGGGACCGAAGCGGTGGCACCAGCAGAAATAGCTGTATCATCGCTAAGAACCACGTACTTTGAAGAGCATGAGAACAACAAAGCAAGACTCTTAGACTTAGACCTTGTGGATGATAAAAGATGGAACTCAGAGGAAGCACAGGCACGAATGCGCCTTGTATCCGCAAGATATTACAATCGCCAAGTCAAGGAGAGGCAATTCCACATAGGAGAACTAGTGCTCAGAAAGAACGAGTTCTCACACTTAGACCAAGTCAGAAAATTATCTCCAAAGTGGGAAGGGCCGTATAAGATAGCATCAGTTCCATACGCAAATGCTTACCGCCTAGAGGATGGGGACGGGTATATCTCCACAAACACCTTCAGTGGAGAACACCTAAAGAAGTACTACGTCTAAGAAGACAGCACAAGCAAAAGACCATATCCTTAGTTTCATATTCAGCACTTAGCATGTTCAAGTATTTTAAGTTTTCCAAAAACAACTTTTGAGAAGGAGAACTCAAGAAGTTACTCCGACTCTACAACTATCTTTGATTTCCTCCAAAGGGTGTCTTGATCTGCCCAAGGCATCCCAACTGTACTTAAAGCATGAATGCTCCTAATGAAGTAGAAGTTACTCAAAAGTATCTTTCAAAGAAGATAGTGATACAATCATTATGTTATCCTTACATAGATATGACTTCCAAGTCAGCAACACCCTCAACGCCCCCAAGAGCGTATCTTGAGAGTAGTTTTCATACTACGACCTTCGACGCCCCTAAGAGCGTATCTTGAGAGTAGTTTTCATACTACGACCTTTGACGCCCCCAAGAGCGTATCTTGAGAGTAGTTTTCATACTACGACCTTCGACGCCCCCAAGAGCGTATCTTGAGAGTAGTTTTCATACTACGACCTTCGACGCCCCCAAGAGCGTATCTTGAGAGTAGTTTCTAAAAACTACGACCTTCGACGCCCCCAAGAGCGTATCTTGAGAGTGGTTTCTAAAAACTACGACCTTCGACGCCCCCAAGAGCGTATCTTGAGGTAGACTTCAAACTACCAGATTCGACGCCCCCAAGAGCGTATCTTGAGGTAGACTTCAAACTACCAGATTCGACGCCCCCAAGAGCGTATCTTGAGGTAGATTTCAAACTACCAGAATCAACGCCCACCAGGAGCGTATCTTTGGTCTAACTCGTGCCCTCCGGGAGCCTATTCTGTGAAACGTTAAGTGCCCTCCGAGAGCCTGTCTCGCAAACAGTTTTCGACGCCCACCAGGAGCGTATCTTTGGTCTAACTACTGGAACCCTCCGAGAGCCTGTCTCGTGAACATCATTCGACGCCCACCAAGAGCGTATCTTTGGTCTAGCAGTACCGTATATACCATTTAAAGGGTATCAGAAGAGATCATCGCACCATACTAAGAAGGATCCCATGAGAAAATAATTGCAAAGCAAAGATTGTATGAAGAAGGCATAATGTTTTCTCTTGATGAAATAGCAGGTATGATGATGAAGGAAAATACAAGAGAAACGCAAAGAAAAGAAAGCACCAGAAAGGGAAAGGTCCATAACCAAAGAACTACACATAAAGACACAAGAAGTTATCATGAAAAGGGGAGATAAGCACCCTGCCATGCATAACATAAGTAAAAACATGAGTATCAAACAAAGATGGCAAAGCAAGGAAATGTGGAGTTTCAAACTCTAAAGACAAGGGCAACCCACCAACAGGAAGAGTAGTAAGAAGACACCACAAGAGATAGGTGTACTACTTCCCCATCTTGGCAATATGCCTAACAGCGAAGTCAGACAAATCACCAAGCTGAGAAAAAGGAAAGACAGGAGCAATCATGTACATACGCTCAAGAATCGCCTTCAAAGAAATACGCTTAGCCACAGAGCAGCGAACATCGATAGCAGCCTGATAAGAGGAGGAAGCCTTATACTCAGCGATAGCACACCCTTTCTCCTCCACACGAAACATCTCCTCAAGGGACACCAACTCAGCAGCCCGAAGTACTCATCGCGATAAGACTTTTGTCTTAAGGCTTCAATCTCTTTTTTAAGAAGGGCAATACGACTCCCCAAATCCCGGCACTGCAAATCTGTGATACGACTACGCTCCAAACAACTAACAAGCTTAGAATTAAGGGAGACACAAGTGTCCTCGTGCACCTTCTTCCCCTCGGCAAGATCAATAACAAGGGTGGACAAATTAACAAGGTCGGCAATACCCTGCGACAAAAACAAAGAATGAGACAGATAAAGCACGAAAGAATAAACGTCCTAAAGGATAACAAAGTTAAGAAAAGTTACAGAAGCAAGCGAGACAACACATCATGAGCCAATTCATAAACTGCCTCCGACCCTTTAGAAAGAGACACACGATCTGCAGGAGGAATAGCGGACTGCAAGACACGAACTCCAACCTCAGGAGTTTGCAAAGAAGATTGATTGTCAAAACGAGCCCCACGCCCATAATAAGGCGCCCACTCAGACCCAACAATTCCATCAACAGGAGGACGAGATAGCTCCTTTCGACTCAGAAGTGGAAGACGAAGTCTACCTACAACAAGATACAGAGTAAACACCAATATATACTAAGGAAACTCAGACATTCCAGGACTTACCAAACAAGGGTGAAGAAAAAGATGGCTCCCGGACCCTCGATAGGGGGGCATCAATATAGAAAGAAGATGATACCCTAACATCACCACCGCTCTTACCTCCAATTGGAGGACACCTCCCCGCACCACAAAAAACCGATCTTTTTGCAATCGAAGGTCCGGTCCCAGAGTTAACTACTCCCACCCGTACTGGCCTCTTACTCCTCATCAAACACCGGGGAGATCTGCTGATCGAAAACACGCAAGCTTAGCCCAAGAAAAACAGAAAAGGGATAGTAGAGACAAGATAAAACTCATTTTCCTAAAACGACGAATACAAAGTCAAAAGGTAAGAATAGAAAGATGATACGGGAAAACCCCACAGGCCAATGAGCAGAGGTAAGGGGGCAAGGGGAGACAGTTATAACTCCCAGCATAGAGAGACCCCAATGGCCGGTAAGCAGAGGCAGGGGAGCAAGGGGAGACAGTTATAACTCCCAGCATAGAGAGACCCCAATGGCCGATAAGCAGAGGCAAGGGGGCAAGGGGAGATAGTTATAATTCCCAGCATAGAGAGACCCCAATGGCCAACAAGCAGAGGCAGGGGGACAAGAGGAGATCGTCATAATCCCAGTATAAAAGACCCCACGCGCCAGTAAGCAGAAACACGGGGGCAAGAGGATGAAAAGAGGATGAACCAAACAGGACTATATCACCATGAAGACCCACAAATCAAAAACGATACAAGTAAAGAAACAATCAAGGGAGAGGCGGGATTACGTCTCCCCAAAAGCAACGCTTACACAAAGCAAAAGGCACGTACCTCAGTACGACACGCGTCCCGAGAAGTGAATCCAACCAAGGATCCTAACCGCCTAAAAGAAAAGAAAAAGGACAACGAGAATGAGGTAATCACTTACCCCTTTTTATAGTAAAAGGGAATAGGATTTTTTCCAAAACCGCTAAATCGACACCGTTGATTTTTGAAAAGAAAAAAATTCAAGGGTCAGATTTAAAAACTGATACCCCTAGTTCCCATTAACCACGGTTAAACTCACACCACCATAGTTAGTATCTTATAGGCATATTTTTTAAATATAACATACTTAGAAAAATTTCAGACCAAAATCAAAATTTTTCTCCACTTAGACTTACCCCGACATGAAATTGAAGCATGGACTCGTTTAGCTGTATTCATATTGCATCCCCACACGAGCGTATATTTTCCAAGTATACACCCATGGCGGGGATAGATTTATTATTTCCATCTCAGACGGACACGTGCTTGGACACGTGCCCGTGCTATTCTAACATTTACAATCCCTCTATCTTATAAGACAGGGGCAGAGTCAGAGACACACATCCATGGGTAAGTAAGGATTCCGACAAAAGGTAAAATCCCGGCTTCAAATTGCGCGTGTCATACCATCCTAAAATAGAGTCAATCAAGGGTCAGGCCATTGGTTGACTCGGGGGCATGTGATGGATATACGCCCAATTTGAACCCGTTGACTTCCGAATCGTTTTATTTTGATCACCCCGTCAATGATTGTAAATCGAAACTTCGACCCAAACACCCCGCGGAAACGCCAACGGTCCGGACGAGGCCAAAATACTCGTCCGGACCGTGGCAAACTCACCCGACCTACCGCTATTTCCACAGGAGCAACTGCCTCCGTGCCATAAACAAGGCCAAACGGAGTCTCCCCCGTCGATTGCTTGGGTGTTGTTCTAACAGCCCACAGCACGTTTTCAAGCTCATCTAACCAATGACCCTGCAAGGCATAGACCCTCTTCTTCAAGCCATCCATTACGATCTTGTTGGCTGATTCCACTTGCCCATTTGTTTGAGCGTGGTGGACCGAAACTGTCTGATGCTCAATGTTCAGCTGCTCCAGATACTCCTTCAACTGAGCCCCATTGAACGGAGGACCATTATCGCTGATCAACACTTGAGGAACCCCGTACCGGGATACGATTTGAGTCTGGAGAAACTTGAGGATCTGCTGCCCCGTCGTCTTGGCCAACGCCTTAGCCTCTATCCACTTCGAAAAGTAATCAATGGCTACAAGTAAGTACTTGCACTGACCTTTCGCTTGTGGAAGGGGTCCCACCAAGTCAATGCCCCACTGCGCGAAGGGCCAAGCACTCTTGATGGACATCAAGTTCGCGGCGGGAGCCACGATGTTCGGAGCGTACCTCTGGCACGCATCGCAAGATTGGACCAACGCTATCGCTTCCTTGTTCATCGAAGGCCAGTAGTAGCCTAAATTCAGCGCTTTCCTCACAATGGATCGGGCCCCTTCATGACAGGCCGCGACTCCTTCGTGCAACTCTCTCAGAACCCGATTCGTGTCAGGCTCCGCCACACATCTCAGAAAAGGCTTTACATGCCCCTTCTTATATAACCGGTTGTCCACCATCACGTAGTTGCTTACGATTCGACGCAACCTAACAGCTGCCACTTCATCGTCGGGGAGTGCCCCCGTAGTCAGGTATGTGACTATCGGAGTCATCCAGGTGGGTTTCTCTTCTTCCTCCGATCCTGCTTCAATAGCACACACCTCCGATGGATCGATGGTTGAGATAATTACCCTCTCCAGAAAGTGCACCTTCCGATTCTCCTCGGGGGCTACCCCCAGGGCAAATTTGCTCAAGGCATCTGCCTCCGCGTTTTCTTCCCTCGGGATTGCCTCAATGTCGAAGCTTTTGAAGCTTCCCTTCAAAGTCTGCACCTCGTGCAAATATTTCCTCATTATCGGGTTCTTCGCCTCGTAATTCCCCTGGACTTGATTCACGATCAGGCTAGGATCACACTTCACCTTTAAATGATCAACTCCCGTACCTTTGGCGATTTTAAGGCCCGTGATGAGAGCCTCATACTCAGCTTCATTATTGGTGGCCCTATATGTCAAGGCCAAGGCATATCGCAGGGGCTCGCCTCTACCGGACGGTATCAATACAAATCCTGCCCCCGATTCCTCTACACTTGAAGAACCATCAGTGTACATCTCCCAGGTGTTCTCCTCATTTGGCTGTTCTGATTGTTCTGCTATCGGGACCTCCATGGCTGCCCCCTCTACAGGACCTGCTTCTTCCAGATCGGGTGCTGTAGACTCTGCTATAAAGTCCGCCAATGCCTGGCCCTTAATAGCCGTTCTCGGGGCAAAGTGAATACGGAACTCCGTAAGCTCGACTGCCCATTTCACCAATCTCCCCGATGCCTCCGGTCGGTTCAAAAAGTGCTTCAAGGCTGATTAGTTAACACCGTAATCTCGTGGGCATGGAAGTAAGGCCTCAGCTTTCGAACAGCAATAATCAACGCATAGAGATACTTCTCAACAGCAGGATAATTCATTTCAGATTTGGCAAATGCCTTTCTTACATAATAAACATGAATTTGGTTGCCCTTGACAATCTTTATTAACACAGAACTAACAGCAACTTCAGAAACAGCCAAATAGAGATAAAGCGGCTCGCCTGGAACCGGTTTCGCCAACGGCGGGAGGGTGCGGAGGTGTTGCTTGAGCGCCTGAAATGCCTCCTCGCACTTGTCGGACCACTCAAACTTATTGTGGGCCCTTAGCACATCAAAAAATGGCATGGCTCGGTCACTCGCCTTGGATAAGAAACGATTCATCGCGGCTAATCGGCCATTCAACACCTGAACCTCCCGATGGGTTTTCGGAGACTGCATCTCCTCGATTGCTTTCAGTTTCTCGGGATTCACCTCGATTCCTCTTTGGCTCACCATAAAACCTAGGAATTTCCCCGAGTTCACTCCGAAAGCGCACTTGTCCGGATTCAAACGAACTTGATGAAACTTCATCCGCTCAAACGCCACCGCCAAGTTGCGGACATGGTCTCCCGCCTGTCGGGACTTCACCAACATGTCATCCACATAAGCCTCCATGGTCTTTCCCAGCATGTCCCCGAAGAATTTGTTCACCATCCTCTGGTAAGTCGCTCCAGCATTGATCAGCCCAAAGGGCATAACGTCATAGTGATAGACATCACTATCAGCATAGATGGCTGTGTGGGGGGCATCCTCCTTTGCCATCTTGATCTGGTTATAACCAGAATAAGCATCCATGAAGCTCAGCAGCTCATGTCCCGACGTGGCATCCACCAGCTGGTCGATTCTCGGGAGCGGATAACAGTCTTTCGGGCAAGCTTTGTTCAAGTCGCGAAAATCGACACACATCTGCCACTTTCCGTTACTCTTCCTCACCAGGACCGGGTTAGCGACCCAAGTCTGGAATCGGAGCTCCTTGATGAACCCAGCATCGAGTAGCCTGCCCACCTCCTGCTGGATCGCGATCCTCTTGTCCGCGCCCATCGGACGCCTCTTCTGCGCGATAGGCTTGATCGCGGGATCAATCTTCAGCTCGTGCACTATCACGTCGGGGCTGATTCCTGGCATATCGCTCGGGGACCAGGCAAACAGCTCCTTGAACTCCTTCAGGAGCTCGATCAATTCTCGGGCCCTTTCCTCCGACAAAGCAGACCCGATCTTCACTTTTCTTTGAGGTCCGTCAATCTCGACCTCTTTCAGATCCTCCATGGGGGCGGGACGCCCAAACTCCTCTCGAGGATCGGCATCAGTCTGAAGGACAGCCATAGCTTCCCTCCTTCTCCTTCGGGTGGCGTTAACATAACACTTCCTGGATGCCACCTGGTCACCCTTGACCTCCCCGACTCCATTATCAGTCGGGAATTTCATCTTCTGGTGAACGGTCGAGGCGACTGCCATAAGAGGATTAATGGTGGTCCTCCCGATGATAGCATTGTACGTCCCCGCAGACTCCACCACGACGAAATCCACGTTCCGCCTTTCCACTTTCCACCCATTACCGAATTCCACCGGTAAGGTGATCATTCCCAGCGGATAGGAAGTAGAACCAGAGAATCCCACCATCGGGAAGTTCACCCGCGCCAGGTCCTTCTTCGTCTTTCCCATGGCCTCCAAGGCGTCCATGAACAGAATGTCGGAGGAGCTCCCTCCGTCTATCAGGATCCGCTTCATCTCGAATCCATCCACATCCAAGGTCACGACTAATGCGTCATCGTGGGGGCTCTCCACGCCTATCAGATCCTCTGCCGAGAAAGAAATCACCATTTCTTCCTTCTTAGTCCACGATCGGGACCTCTTTCCTAACACCACGGCAGCAGAGATATGGGAAGCGTAATTCTCCCGAGAAGCGGAGGTATCACCTCCCGCTGCTATTCCTCCATGAATGACATTGATGGTTCCCCGCCTCTCCTTACGGGCACCGGAAGATTCCGGCTCAACCTTCTTCGTCTTTGGAGATCGATCACGGGACCTGGAACGGGACCGCGATCAAGTTTTGGAACGGGATCGGCAGCGTCCCCCGCCAACAAACTCCTTAAGCTTCCCCTTCTGGATCAGCTTCTCTATCTCCTTCTTCAGCTCCCGACAGTTATCTGTGTCGTGACCATTGGCTCGGTGATACCGACAATAACGATCAGAGCGACCTCCCAAGAATTCACCCTCTTTCCTCGGGGGGTATCGGACGAGACCCTGCCGATCCATCACCGCTAGCACGGCGGCCATCTATCTGTTGAGAGGAACGTGACGACCCTCTCGGTTATCCTTCCTCGGAGGACGCTTGTCCTCCCTTCTATCGGGGCGACCGCGGCTCCTACTTCCCTCCGATTTGTCGTTCCCTTTGCGATCGTCCGACAGCTTGAACGATTGCCTTCCTCTTCCTGACTTCGGAGGATCAAGCTCTCCGACAGCAATCTTCGACTCTTGCACGTCGATTTGCTGCTTCACCCTCGCTTGCAAAGCTTCCATACTCCACACAGCCTTCGCGGCCACACTGTGCATCAGATCGGAACCATATGGGGCAGTTAGGTTCCGAAGGAAGGTGCGGATGGTCTCTCCCTCCGACATCTCCTCGTCGATCTCCGCAACACTAGCAGTGAACCGTTGGTAGTAATACGCCAACGATTCGTCAGACCTTTGCACCACCTGGGTCAAAGACCTCACGCTCTTCAAGAGGCGCCTACGACCCTGATACTGCTTGATGAAGCGGTCGTGCATATCACTCCAGCAAGTAATACATCCTGGCGGCAGGCTGAAAAACCACGTCAAGGCCCTCTCTCCCAATGTGATCGGGAACAGCACACACACGATGTCATCATTCGCGGCTCTACCCATACAGGCCTGGACATGCCTCTGAACATGGCGAACTGGGTTCCCTTCACCATCGTACTCCTTGATGTTCGGAACACCTAGCCCTGGCGGGGCGACAGTATCTATCAGCCGTGGAACAAAAGGATGAGTAGATCGATCCCTCAGCTCCGATGTCATATGCTTCTGGTCGCCCATGCAGATGTTGACAATCTTCACCACCTGATCGGGGGTGATGGGGCCATTCAGGGGAATGGTCCTGTGCTGCACTGGTCCGGGACCGTCGACCACGAACCTTTCCGAATGCGCGGGTTCCTTACCTCTATTCCTGGACTGAACCTCCTGTTCCTCTTGAACCTCCCTTGGAGGAGGTGGAGGCAACTCTTCCCTTCTCTTGGCAGCCTCTCTTCGGTCCAGAAGAGCCTCCATGGCCTCCAGGAACATGGGCATAGCATCTGCTACTGCCTTAGCCAACTCCGGGTTTGAGGAAGCACCTACCTCCCTCCGCGGGGTTTCCTCCCTGTGCACCACCGGATTTGGAGGAGCATCCACCTCCCTGTTCACCGCCGTGTCACGGACTGAGACCTCGTGATCTTCACCATGCCCCCCTATGTGAGAAACAGCAGGGTGATCACCTTGTTCAGCAGCACGCTCCGGCAACGCGGAATTCACGGTTCCAGCAGGGCGAGAACTGCTCGCCGGGACTTGCTTCTTCTGCTTGCCACCACCAGCCATCGATCTAGTAGAAACTATTGTGACTTTTTGTAAGTTCCCACAGACGGCGCCAATGTTGGATCACGGTCGAAGCTCCGGTAAGTTCTTGACGGAAAACCTGAACTCCTTGGCTCCGCGTAATCCTGCAAAAGGGGATGATCCGGGTGGTGACCCAGAATCCCTCTCCGATGCTTAAATGAGAGTTTGAACGATGGAGTAGATAGCAATAGTCTAAGTTCGTATTAGAGAATGTGTGTTTTCTGAGGTAACTTCCTCCTTTATATAGGAGGGGAAGTTACCTCAGTTACCTGTAACCGCGCCTGGCAGTTTACCCACGTTCCGTATATCTCGTTCAGGATTCCACGTATCTCGCCCCACGCTCCGCGTATCTCGCCCACACTCCGCGCATCTCGGGCACGCCCTGCATATCTCGGGGGAGTTTATCCGTATCTTAACCGTTTCCCCACTACTCTATCTAGTATGCGGGTTTCTTGGTCTTATCCTCTGATCACAAGTCCCGATCCCTATCGGGGACTCCAGAGTTGTCTCATTCTAAGTCACCACCCAGGACCCCTCGTCCCACGGGACAGGGCCAGCATTCTCGGGGCTTTATTATCGGGGCCTTCTCAAAGGCATATCGGAGCCTACTCAGAGTCTTCTCGTCGGGAGCATTCAGTTCACGTATCGGGGCCGATCTCGTCGGGACCTTTCATACTGGGCTTCTGGACCTTCCAGGTCTTTCGCGAGGCCCATTAGGCTTATCCGCCGTTTATTGACTGTTAACGGGGCTAACGATTACATCGAAACCCATCAAATGTCACAGTTTTGAGAATAATAAGGATAATTATGAATGAAAGAAAGAAAATAATGAATGGGCATTAATTAGTTATTATATAATTTGGATGCATGTAGGTTATTTTTTTGACTGCCATGTCAGCATTCTAATTTTTTATTGGCTGATGAAAGTCACGCTCCTCACGCGCCCTTCTTCTAATTCTCCACAGCGCTCCAATCGTTTGGATTCCGGTCTTTGCCACCGTCTTCTTTATGGCGCTTCCGTTTCTGTTTGTTTCTTCTTTACGCGGATCAGTTTTTGCAATCCGTTAGAGCACTTCCAATGGGAAAAGCCATTTTGGTTGCCATTTTGAGCCACCTCACCTCCACATCATCAATTGTTAAAAAAATATTAATTTAATTTAAAATGTCTTAACCTCCTACAATGGCAAAGACAATTTTTGTCTCAATTTTGATTATTATATAATATAAATATTAGATAGGACATGGAGAGAGAATAAAAACTATAGCAAAATATGAAAGAACACAAAATGTCCCATGGACAACTTAGAGGAAAGAGAATAAGAAATTAGATGGACAATTAGTGGTATGGACAAATTTTTTCAAAACCTCTCACATCCACATAAGTAAATGTCTTGAAAAATTTGCCCATTGGAAGTGCTCTTACAACTTTTGTTCCAATTTTTGGACCCCTGCGTTACAGCTTCTGCATTTCAGCTTTACATCTTCTACAATCTGGTGTTACTGCACCTACATTAAGATCACCGTCCGTTTTTTTAATCGGGTATTACATGAGTTTCACCCTCGCGAAGTATTTCAAGCACAACAATTTCTCAAGCTTTGTCAGACAATTGAAAACCCATGTAAGCTCCTCTTCTCTCTTCTCTATTGTAGCTCAAATCGGTGTTCTGCTTTGATTCCGTTGCTCATCCCCTGGTCGGACTCCGTCAATTTTGTAGGGATTTAAGAAGGTCGTGCCTGATCGATGCGAATTTTTAAACGATTGCTTCCACTGATTTCTTCCAGGTCTTTAAGGCACTGGATTAGGTCTGTTTTTTGCACCACCAATCACTTCAGATGTGAGTTTCTTAGTTTTCTTGGTTACCTAAGCCACCAAGTTACTGATTTCTAGACAAATTGATTAAACATCGTTATTAATTCAATTCCAGTGAAGGAATGGGGAGTGTTCTTATTATCCTTATGATTCCGATTTTTTTTTCCGTTATCAGACTACATTGTTTTTGAAGTAGATGGCACTGAGAGAAAGATTGGTAGTGAATGGTGATACTATTAGAACTAGTCTGTTAATGTAACTAGCAAGTCAATATCGTTAAGTTAGTTTTGACTTTCTCCTCTTGTATATAAATAGATAGCTCTCACTATATTTTGAGTTGAGTTGAATAAAATCATTTTCTCTCAATTCACAAGTATCTGAAATGGTATCAGAGCGAAAGGATAGAAGATTCTGTTATAACCACTTTTTCCGGTGACTCCATTCTTTCCGGCGGATCAACTCGTTTTTTCGCGACGTAATCTTCTTCATCTGAGCTTCGTTTTAGCTCCGTTGAGTGGCGATTTTCAGGTCTGACGGGGAAGTCTGTGTATACAGAGCGGTACCGTCGCTGAAACTTGTTCGTTGCGTTGTGATTTCAGAGATAGTTCTCTCCTCATTTCTTTCTTCTTCTCTGTTTGTTTCTGGAACATCCTTCTCATGGCGGGAGTTGTGCTGACGGAATTGGAAGAGAAATTGTATCTGCATCCTTCTGACATGACTGGAACATCGTTGATTCCTTTCAAGCTCGCCGGAACGGACAACTATCAGCTCTGGAGCGAATCTATCAAAGAAGGACTTCTTGTGAAGAACAAAATTTGTTTCATCGACGGGACATGTACTCACGAATCTGTTCCGATCAATCAACGTCAAAAGTGGGATCGCTGCAATGCCATAGTCAAAGCTTGGCTTCGCTATTCCGTTGAAAAGGAATTGATTAGCGGATTAGTCTATAATCCTACAGCACAGAGTGTTTGGGATGATTTGGAATCCATGTTCAACAAAGTCGACGACACTAGACTTTTCCAGCTGACTCGAGACATTTATCATGTCACTCAAGGTACTTTACCTATCACGATCTATTACGGAAAATTGAAGAAGCTATGGGATGAAATTGCCGCTATTGATGATTTAGCATTAGTTTGCAATGAAGATATTGCTCTGTTATCTGTTCATAAAGAAAAGCAGAAGTTAATTCAGTTTCTGATTGGGCTGAATGAAACATATGCTACTGCTAGAACAAATTTGCTTATGCGTAAGCCTTTGCCTAGCCTGAGTGAGGCCTATTCTGTTCTTCTACAAGAAGAGAATCAACGTAGTGTGTCTGGTTCGATTATTGATGGCATTGATAATGGAGGATCTACAGCTCTATATTCTTCTCGTAATGGCGGTGGTAATTCATCTTACAAAGGTTCAAACTCAGGTCCACAATTCAATATGAAGAGTTCTAATAGTTCTAGTGCTGGTATAAACCAATTTCGTGGTCGAATTGACAAAACCAACTGGATTTGCTCTTATTGTGGAAGAAAAGGCCATAGAATTTATGATTGTTGGTCTAAAAATGGGATACCTGAACACATGAAGAAGAAGTTTGCTTCTGCTAATGTAGCAATTGAGGATGTTGATTCATGTGGGAGTTACACAACACCTCTGAGTGAAGGAATGATAGCTGAACGTCATACTTCACCAGTAAACTCAGGAGGTCAATCTTTACAGCAAATTCAGGAGCAATTGAACCAAATAAATCAATTCCTTCAAAATCTGAACAAGGGCAAAGAGTCTTCAACTGATGTTGTGCAAGCCAATATGGCAGGTACAATCATTGATCCTTCTCTTCTTACGTCCTGGATAGTTGATTCAGGAGCAACCGATCATATGACTCATCATGCTGAATGGTTATTTGACGTTCGTGTGAATAATACATCAGCTCAGTTTGTTCAACTCCCTAATGATCAGAAATGCAAAGTTACACACATTGGGACTTGCTATATAAACTCTGGCTGCATTTTGAAGAATGTATTGTTGGTTCCTGATTTCAAATACAATTTGATTTCAGTCAATAAACTAGCAAGTCAGTTGAATTCCCATGTTACATTCACATATGACTGTGTGATTCTTCAGGACCCCTTAGATGGGAAGATTCTGGTGACTGGTTTGAAAGTTAGAGGACTCTATATCTTACATGCAAAGAAAGAAGAAGTTGCAGTTACTGCTACGTCTGTGCACAAGTTTGACAATGATCCTGTGCTTTTACATAGAAGATTGGGCCATACTTCCTCTTCAAAGCTGGAGTTATTATGTTCAGAAAAACTAAGTAATAAAGCTGTGATTCAATTGCAGCAATGCCCCATTTGTCCTCTAGCCAAACAAGCAAGATCTGTATTTCAATCTAGTAATTCTCATTCAGACAAGGTGTTTGATCTGATACACCTTGATTTATGGGGACCATATCGTGTTGCTACTATCAGTGGTTATCAATACTTCTTGACCGTTGTTGATGATTGTTCTAGAGCCACTTGGATTTTTTTGTTAAAAACCAAATCAGATGATGTCCTTAATATCAAGTCTTTCTTGAAAATGGTGCAGACTCAGTTCAACACTTGTGTCAAAGTTGTAAGGAGTGACAATGGTGGGGAGTTTGTTAATGACATGAGCAAAGAGCTTTTTCAAAAACTGGGAATCATTCATCAGACCAGTTGTTCTCATTCTCCTCAACAAAATGGACGCGTGGAACGGAAACACAGGCATCTACTTGATCTAGCAAGAGCTATCAGGTTGCAAGCTTCAATCCCTTTACGTTTCTGGGGGTATTGTGTACTGGGGGCATGTTACTTAGTTAATTTGCTACCCACAAAAATCTTGAATGGATTAAGCCTCTATGAAGTATTGTATAAAAAGCCTCCAAACTATGGTCATTTGAGGACCTTGGGGTGTCTCTGTTTTGCCAAAAATTTAAACAACAAAGACAAATTTGCTGCAAGAGCATCGCCATCAGTGTTCATGGGATATTCTACAACTAAAAAGGGATACATAGTCATGAGCATAGCAGATTCTGTATTTCAAGTATGCAGGGATATTAAATTTGTTGAATCTATATTCCCTTTCAGCTTGTCCAGAGTTGAACTTTCCAAAGTGCTACAAAACTCTGGATCCATTGACTCGTCCTCAATATGGCAAGACAATGAAGAGTCTACTACACCCTGCATTTATGATCTAGTTGATGCTGATACTGGTCATGCACCTGCTGAAGTACCACAAGAAACTGCTGTTCCAACTGCTGAAATACAACAAGAAGATGTTATTTCAGTAAGAAGGTCAAATATGATGATAAGACCTCCATCTAAGCTGCAAGACTATCTCACAACCACAATAAGGTCCACTGATGGGAGATCAAATGCTGTGTTTGGTTTACACAGATTCATTCAGTATGATAATGTTTCCCCTCAGTATTACAGCTTTCTTTCTTCCATTGGAAAAGTTTATGAGCCAACTTACTACTCAGAAGCTGTCAAAGACCCTAAATGGGTGGAGGCAATGAAAGAAGAAGTCACGGCTCTACAAAGAAATGGTACCTAGACTCTAGTTGATTTGCCTAAAGATAAGAAGGCAATTGGATGCAAATGGATTTATAGAGTCAAGTATCATGCTGATGGGACTTTGGAGCGTTACAAAGCAAGACTTGTGGCGAAAGGCTATACACAAGTGGAAGGAGATGACTACACTGAGACATACTCTCCAGTAGTTAAGATGGCTACTGTGAGAACTCTTATTGCTTTGGCTGCTGCTCATTCTTGGGAACTTTTTCACATGGACGTAAGCAATGCGTTCCTACAAGGTGATTTGCATGAAGACATTTATATGGAAATTCCTAAGGGCTTTGGGCATGATTTGAAGGCTCCAAAGGTTTGCAAACTTCAAAAGTCATTGTATGGACTTAAACAAGCTTCGAGACAATGGAACTTGAAACTCACTCAAGTTTTGTCTAAACATGGCTATGAACAAAGCAGGGCAGACAACTCGTTATTCACTAAGAAGAATGGACAAAAAAAGGTTTATCTTCTCATTTACGTGGATGATCTCTTAATAACAGGGACATATGCTGCAATTATAACAGAGCTAAAGACTGTTCTTCATAGGAATTTCAAACTTAAAGATCTAGGGCATCTAAGATACTTCCTTGGAATTGAAATAAGCAGATCCATGGAAGGAATTCTGATTAATCAAAGAAAATATGCCCTGGAACTAATCATGGATGCTGGGTTAGGAGCAGCAAAACCAGCTTTCACTCCAATGGAGCAGAACATGAAGTTCACCACAGTGGAATATGACAAGATCTTTAAGCTTAATGCAGATGACAAGCTCTTTGGTGATATTTCTTTGTACAGAAAACTGATTGGCAAACTCCTATATCTAACCATGACCCGTCCTGACATAGCCTATGCAGTCCAGCAGCTCAGTCAATTTGTGCATCAGCCCAAGAAGTCACATTTTGATGCACTAATGCGTATGCGTATTATCAAATATGTGAAAATGTCACCTGGCCAAGGACTGATTTTTCCAAAGAAAAGTGATCTGAAACTTCAATTGTACTGTGATGCTGACTGGGGTTCATGCTTGTTTACTAGAAGATCACTGAGCACGTACTGTATCAAGATTGGAAATAGGGCTGGCAATTTGTGACACGACACGATAGCACGACACGAACACGCACGAAAAAAAGCGTGTTCGTGCTAGCATATGTAAGAACGATAACACGATAGCACGAACACGATTAACACGACATAACTTCCGTGTCGTGTTCGTGTTTGAGTATCATAACACGACACGCACGATAGCACGATAAAGTTGTACTATTTAAGAGTAATTCTTAAGTATTTTTTGAACAATTCTTATTTGTTACCTTTAAAAACTCCAGTTAGTGGTTTAATTTTAGTGTTTGTAAACTCTATATTATTAACTTATGAATGCTGACATATTAATTCATAGTATTTTTATATATGGAGTTCATTATTTTGATTTTTGCTTAAAGATCTCGTATAGAGATGTACAAATGTATATCCTTATACAACACGATAGCACGACACGAACACGCACGAAAATATTCGTGCCGTGTTCGTGTTTGTAAAACGTGGCACGATAAGCTTACCGTGCGTGTTCGTGTTCAGTAAGTTTAGCACGACATGATTACTGACACGCACGATAGCACGCACGTTAGCACGAATTGCCACCCCTAATTGGAAATGCTATGATTGACTGGAAATTAAGAAGCAAGAAACTCCATCAAAATCAAGCGCATAGGCAGAATATAGGAGCTTGAGTGTTGCTGTTTCTGAAGCAATTTGGATGAGAAGACTACTTCATGAGCTTGACTTCATCATTACAGAACCTACCATTATTCACTGTGATAGTGAAGCTGCAATTCAGATAGCCAAAAATCCAGTTTTTCACGAAAGGACAAAGCACATTGAATTAGACTGTCATTTCATTCGCAGTCACATAATCAATGGTGCTATCAAAGCAAGTCACATTGATACTAAAGATCAACTGGCTGATTTACTTACAAAAGCCTTGAGTCGTCAGCAGCATGAATTTCTTATCAACCAATATGGTATCAAGGATGTTTTCCGAGAAGAAGTCGAACAGAAGAGATGAATAGAGATGGGAGAATATTAGAACTAGTCTGTTAATGTAACTAGCAAGTCAATATCGTTTAGTTTTGACTTTCTCCTCTTGTATATAAATAGATAGCTCTCACTGTATTTTGAGTTGAGTTGAATAAAATCATTTTCTCTCAATTCACAAGTATCTGAAAGATACTCTCAGAGAAAACGATCTCATCATCAGGTATTATGGATGATTTTTCAATCTGTATGAGCTCGATCTCGAATTAAATCTTCTATATGGATAGATCATTTAGAATGACTGTAAGAGATGATAATTCTTCGTCGGACTACCCTAAATCGTAATTCTTCTTCGGACTACCCTAAATCGTCCAATTCAGTTCTTATATTTTTGGTGCCTCCTTCCATGTTAGTAGTTCTGTTCTTTTGTTTCAAAGCAATTGATTTGGGTTTTTCCTTAGTGCAGATTTTTAACTGGTTTGGGTTGTGGTCGCTGTGAAAATTCCAATTTCAACAAAATTCGTATTTTCTTTGCAGGAAAGGGAAAATTTTCCATAGACGCATGCAACTGTCATGCATCACTGTCTATCGTGGCCATGACTGCAGGAATGTGTCATGACTGATGAAAGATTTTGAATTGGTGCCCTTTTTGCACCTGGTGAAGTGTAAGAATAAGGAAAGATTTGAGACTTCACATATGCATAGCAAACTCTCCCATGAGACTCTCTGGTCTTAAACTCAGTAAGCCTACTCATAATTTTCTTGTGCCTCCCTCATTATATAATGCATATCGCCACCTATAGAACCTCCATATAGGTACATAAGATTGACATAAGATATTACAAGTCATGATACTAGCAAGATTCAGGTTTCTTATTGCATTCCAATTTTTGTCCTCTATTACATCATTTTCTGAATTTTATCTATAAAATCAATTGAATTACATTCTGTACTTGGAGTCAGCTCTGTGTGTATTAGGATTTGGTCAATTGAAATTACCTAATCTTTACTATTTTTTCTCATTACCGTGTGTTTGATCGTGGTATTAAAAAAAAGCTTTAATTGAAGTGTATCTTGATGGTCAGATATGCAGATTAACTTCGTTAGTTTTTTACATCGAGATGGTCTTCTAAGTGCTTGCATTTCTAAAATTCAAGAGATCAGGTAAGTGAAAAAATGTATGCAGTGTGGTTTCTCAAAGTGCACTTGATCTCTGACTCTCTTGATGGTAACTGTTATCAACTTCTCAATCGACTAATTGCGACTAAAAGTTCTTTCTTTTTTATTAAAAAAATTTCTGCAATCGACTAATTGTTATAATAGTTCTTTCTTTGTATATATATATTCGATCAAGCAGGTAAAAAAAAATTCTTTTTCTTTATTGGCCAAGAGTATAAAAGTTAGAATTCAAGTTTCTCTGTCTATAATCTACCATCATCAATGAATCCTATAGAAATGCAGTTCATCAAATAGTGATGGGTGGTGGAGGAGGATAATAGATAACATGTTAGGGTAACAAATAATATAAGGATGTTGCAGCTGCATTGATGATCGACCTCTAAAGATAATAATTCTATTATTATACTGAAAGTTCCAACCTCAGTTCTAACATGTAAATATTTTATTAAATACTGCTCACCAAAGATGGGTTGAATATTCCTTTTGGTGATTCAGCCAACCAAAGATACCAGATTCAATAGTTCGAAAAATTGAAATTAGATGAGTTACTAAAGATGAAAGGGAAGGGGTGTGTGGTAGCAAAAGAGCATTCAATGTTTGATAGAGATATCTGTAGATGAAGAAGGATTTAGAAGCGAAAGATGAGAATATCGAGATGAAGCAATTGTTGGAGTAGCGCGAGTTCTGGGAATGGACGCAAAATTGTATTTGTAGAAGAGAATTGATACAAGTTCCGACTTGTACGTTCCGTGAAGTTCCGATGTCCCTCTGATTGTTTGCCACGTTGACAGAAAAAAAGCGTCTGTTTTTATCTCTCCAGTTTTTATTAGAAAGACAAAAGTACCCTTGATGTTGATGTGTGTCAGTTAGATGATGCTTGAAATAAATAATTGGATGTGTCTTTTCTCTCTCCTCACTTTATTAATATATATTTTTTTCTTCTTTTCTTTATTTTATTTATTTTTCCATGAAAACCATTTTTTTTTTTGGCCATATGGAAACCATAATTCTTCCGTACTTTATTTGTTAACTCAAAGTAAAACTTTATTTATACAAAACAATTATTCCGTATAAAATTATTGATATTTATTCTGTTTAATATTGTTTATAATGTTATTTTAAAAGTGAATCTAATAGCATATAATATTCTACCCAAATTACTTTAGTCTGAATTTTTTCCATTTCCAATCAGAGTTGCCCCAAAAAAAAAAGAGTAATTCGAATCAAAGAACCAACATGGCTATATCAGTCACCAAACTAGGACAACTTTTAATAAAGCAAAAACAAAAAAACTCATCATCCGGTCTTAATCTTCACACGCACTCTTTTTTTTTTTTTTTTAAAGTGTCATCTCCATCAGATTGTGCATGTACCTGCAAAATAATATAAATAATGTGAGTATAATCTATCTAAAATGAAGATGGATAATATATAAAATATAAAAAACAGTTCTAAAACATACCTTATGATGTTCAGTTCATTTGCCGGTGGATACATTTGTTGATGTTTCTTGAATCTCAATCTCCTAAATGTTAAAAACAATTAAAGAAGAATAAGTGTACAATTTTGTATGACTTGTAATCAGTGATATTTTTAATTATGGTACCTGTATATGTGATGATTTATCCATGGCATTGTTGCTAATCAAATATACTTCACTTCCAGCACAAGAATTTGCATCCATCTAGTTCAAATGAGTTGACAAAAGAACAATATTCAACTATTTATAAACTAGGTAGCTACAGAGAGAAATTCATCCACTATTATTTGCTGAAAAATAGTACATGGAGCAGTTGCTACTAATCAAGGCAATAGTACAATGTAATAATAAGATAATAAAGTACCTTCTCATTCCATGTTTGCTTTGAGGTTGATCTTTCAACTTTTCTAGTTTTGACACCTTGTGTTCCTTTTATGAGTTGTAACTACATGTTTAAGAAAGAAAATTAGTATACAAAATTAAATAAAATATATGTCAAAAGTCATAAGAACTTAGAACTTAGTTATTATACCTTCTTCTTCCTCATAATATGTTCGGTTGTAGATTCCTTTCTCTTGAATGGTGGACGTCCTTTACTACGTACTTGTTCATGAGACAACAACTTTTGATTTGAATTTGTATCAAGATGTTGTAAGTCACCTACTTGACTTAAATTACAATCCTTTTCCCCACTGCAGTTCTTATGCTCACCACTTTTCTCCAATTTGTCCATTTCATCATCTATGAATCTCATAACAGCGGCAGAAGTTTCTAAAGAGTTAGCTGCAATGTCGGCAAGTTTAGCAAACTTTGCGCACAATTTGTCGAATCTCTTATCCCGCTCGCTAGTCCCCCAATCACCATAACAATTTTTCACATAATAATGACGATGCTTAAGATCTTTTCTCCAACGAGTCAGAATGTAACGAAAAGGAACTTCGTTCACATCCATCTCAATCAAGATCTTTACTATATGCCTACAAATGATGCCTTTAAATTCAAAAAGAAGGCAAGAGCATTGTATATCACATTCAGCTTCGTCGTAAGCCACAGTATATGCAACCCTCTTTTTATAGTTTCCTTCCTTACCTCTCCAAACATCAGAGACATTGAAGATGAACACCCCACCATCTTTTTTGTGTAGCGTGGAATTACAATAAAGTAACCCTCTTAACTCATCTTGAAATAATCTAAATATATTATTAGTATAAGCATCTCGAAACTGTCTCTCAAAACTATACTCTGTTATAAGAGTGTAACTCTGATTGAGAGATTCAAAGTCTGCTTTATTTTCCTTCTCCATTTTGCTTCTTAAAGCATTATCATATTGCTCCACAAACTGCTTTAATGAAGTTTTCGAATTCACATAATCATCAAAAAAAGCATTCATGCTCTCACTTCTTTGAGTGGTGGACATTCCTGCCCAAAAATATTTTTTTCACATATGCCGGTATCCAACGGTTACGATCTTCATATAAGGAGCTCAACCAAACATTTCCCGTTGTAATCTTGAATTATTTGTAACCAATTCTCATCAAACTCATTAGGCTCGATTGATTCATAAACAACACTCTTTAGTTTTCTTTTGATAGACTTATACTCAGGCAACCTTCCTAATTTTTCAGGAATCTTTTTCATGATGTGCCAAAGACAAAGACGGTAATGAGAATGTGGAAATACCTTTGTTATAGCTGCCTGGATAGCATAGCATTGATCCGTTATTATCGCCTTTGGATGGTTGCCTTTCATACACTCTAACCATGATGTGAATAACCAAATATAAGTCTCAGTATCCTCATGTGACAATAAACCACAACCAAACAGTATTGATTGTCCATGGTGGTTTACTCCAACAAAAGCACCAAACGACATATTGTACTTATTTGTCAAGTATGTACTGTCGAATGACACCACATCTCCAAATGACTCATATGCTGCTCTTGATCTTGCATCAGCCCAAAATACATTTCGTAGACGCCCGTCATCACCGATATCAATCACATAATAGAAATTTGAATTCCTTTGATGCATACGAGCAAAGTAACTGCGAAGTGCCTCTGCATCTCCTACCCCTAATCTTAACTGCCTCACTTTAGCAATGTAATTTCGACAGTCCCTTTCTTCAAAAGACAATTCCTCGTATCCTCCTTCTTCTACTACCAATGACTGATAGTTCTTGCTAAGAGAAATCCCTGCCCTATCATTTAGCTCAAGTCTTCTTTTTGAATTGGCACCCATTCTTTTATGACATCTTTGATAACGCGCTTTTTTTGGACTCAAAGCGTGATTATGCTCAAGATAAACACAAGATATGGTGCATCGCCCGCTACCTTCTACAACCACATTAATCTTTGCTCTACAACCTGTCTTAATCGACGGTCTTATTTTAAAAGAGTTTCGTGCCGTTGACACGAATTTACCGCTTCTAGAACATGCTAGGGAGAAATACTTTACTCGTCCATTGTCATCACTTTTAGTGCTAACTCTTTTAATTCCAAATCCTTGTTTATAAGCATACCGTTGATAGTACGCACTAAGATCTTCTTCTGAATTGAACATCATCCCTATCGCTGGAATTGGTTCTTCCACAACCGGTGAATCTAGCTTGGATGTATGTGCAACTCCTACTTCATTACCGTGAAATTGTTCCTCCAAATGAGATGTATCTACCTCCATCTGTAAAGGTGAAGTTCTATATTCATTAAAGTTGTAAATAAAAAATACATTTCAATAGAAAGAATGGTCAAAATTTCAGAAGTATGCAAAATTATTCAAAAAAAATCTAATTGATTTCTTACTTGAATTTCAGAATTCGCCTGTAGATGATCAGCTGCAACCTCCGTTTATCTTACCACATTGAAATCAAGAGAGCTACACCCAGTATTTTCTCTGTATCCGATCTATCCTAAGTACAGAAGAAACACTTTGTGAAAAAGGTAAACAGAAGAAGGAATTCGCAGAGTAATATTAGACTGTTGAACTTCCTACTTAATAGATAGAATATATCTACATTAATTAAATAATAAATATATATATATATATATATATTATTATTAATGAAAAGTGAAACAGAAGTGAGAGAATATTCAATTCAATTTATTATTATATAATAATATATACATAAGGGTATATTTGTCTTAACGATGCAAACAAGAGAGATAAAAAAGACACACTTTTTTCAAGCCACGTGTCACGGAACTAATAAGGCATCGGAACTTCACGGAACTTGTAGATCGGAACTGGTATCATTTCTCTTTGTAGAAAAGGTTCTAGCAAATTAAGAAGACTTGAAATCTCTATGTAACATGAATAACAAGTTGATTTTTTTAGCCTAAAAAAAGTTGATTTTGTTAATAAAAAAAATTAACTTATTAGAAATGAATATGGTGATAATAAGTTTCTATTTATTTTTTGTCATTCAAGTCCAGTTCTAACCTTTACAACTACATATATCTTAATATTGTTTGCATATACCATCATCATAATAATACGTAACCCCGCACAGTGTACGGGGAAAATACCTAGTTAATTAGTTATCGGTGATCCACGACATCAACGTGGCATACAATAAAAGTGTGAGCGAGGACCATCATTGTGGAGGTGGCCGGTGGGTGGCTGATAAGCAAACATTTAACCCAACTGAATAGAATAGAATATAGATTATAGAATTCGGACTGTGTGTGAACAAGTAAGTAAAATGCAAATGGATTAACATTTAATAATACGTACGTACTTTGGTTAGCTAGAGGAGCAGGTGGACAAGGGTGTTGCATTTTCTGACCTTCCTATCCTATGTTATATGTTCAATCTATCTAAAACAATAATATTCCGCAACTTGTCTTTAAACATATTCTAACAAGACAAGTTGCGGAATATTATTGTTTTAGGCACCTTCTTGTTGCAAGCTGGGCTGTATTTGTTTGTGTTCATGGGCCCGGTCTTTTGTTTGTGGCCTTCTCTGTTTCAGATTATTATTATTGGGCTAATTGTTGGAGTCCAATAATTGTTTTTGTTGTTTGGGTTTGTTCGGGGGGCTTTCTGTCAGTTTGTGTTTGTTATGGGCCTCGTTCCTTCACTTGTTTATTTTTTGGAGTGTTGTAATAAACCTTATATATTTAGATTAGGGTTAGGGGGAGAAGGTCAGACCAAATGAAGGAACTCTGACCTGAGAACCCTGAGTGCTGTGTACAATCTTCTGAAACCCTAATTCCTTCGTTTCTCTCTCAAAATCTCACATGGTATCAGAGCCATGGATGATTCCCATCCATTGTTTCTCGATCACACCTTCTGTTTCGTCACTTTGATTCGTTGATTCTCCACTCCACCTGTTCCTGCACGCGAAAGACGTTTCATCTCCCGGCGTTTCTTGGGGGACGATCTCACTCGGATCTTTCTTGATCTTGCTTCGTTTTCTCCGAGCGACTTCTCGTCTTCTTCCTGTTGGCATCTCGATTGCTTGTTCTTTTCGCTGCAATGACGAAAACTGATGGTGAAGACTCTGGATCGAAGACGGCAATCGGTGCAACCGTGATAGATGACACTATCGCGGCCTTCAAAATTGACGCCAGGCATCCCTTATACCTCCATTCCAGTGATCATCCTGGTTCGTATTCCACTTCTCACACTCTTACTGGTATAGGTGATTACCCTATGTGGAGTAGGTCCCTCCGTTTCGCTCTGGTTGGTAGAAATAAATATGGATTTGTTACTGGTACTTGTGTGAGAAGCAATTTTAGTGCCTCTTTAGATGATCTCTGGGATCAATGTGATGCTATAGTTTTCGGATGGATAATGAATTCTGTTTCTAAGGAGATTGGGAGAACCATCATGTATACTGAAAATTCCTTTCTCGCCTGGAAAGACCTCAAACAACGATTTGATAAGCAGAATGGGTCTAGGACATATCAACTCCATAGGGAGATTGTGTTATGTAGGCAGGGGCTTGATTCTATATCTGTGTTCTTTACCAAGATTAGAAGTCTTTGGGATGAATTCGATGCTGTCTGTGCTTTGCCTTACGTCACTGACCCCCTCTTTGAGAAATATGTTGAGCACAAAGAGAATTTACGCCTCTTTCAATTCCTGATGGGATTGAATGAGAATTATGCTGCTATAAGGGGGAACCTTCTCCTTTGGGACCCTCTCCCAAGTGTTAATCAAGCCTGCAATCTTCTTGTCCAAGATGAGAGCCAGAAGGATGTAAGTTCTATCATTGCTGCCTCTGTCGATGTGAGTTCTGGTAACAGCAATGCCACTTCAGATAAACCTAAGGGCAACCCTAATCTAGAATGCACTTTCTGCCACAAGAAAGGGCACCTTGTGGATCGATGTTACTCAAAGGGTTGTGACTTCTGCAAAAAGAAGGGCCATGTCAGAGACAATTGCTATAAGTTGAGGGATATGGCCAAGGGAAAGAGTGCTGGGGCTAAAGCAAACATTGCCTCCTCTGGGATGGGTGATGCATCTTCTGCTCAAGCTTCAGTTAACTCCACAGATGGTATTGAAGCTGAAAGCAACAAAGGAGGGATAACCTTTACAACTAAACAGTTCGAGCAGCTTCTGCAGAACATGGGGCACCTTGGTAGGACTGCAATACAAGCAGGTTCTGCTGGACCCAATGATCACAGAGCCAATACTGCAGGTATCTCCCTCCTTGTTGACAGTTACATGATTAAGAATTGTTGGATTTTTGACACAGGGGCCACCAATCATATGACTTTCCAAAAGGATTGGTTGGTCGATTTTAAAACTCTCACTGGAACCAAAGTGAATTTGCCAAATGGGGGTTTTTCTGAGGTTGTTGGATATGGGGATTACTACTTAACACCTGACATGAAATTGAACAATGTTTTATATATACCAGATTTTCAATTCAATCTCATGTCAGTTTTTAAGGTTACAGCTGATCTAAATTGTGCTGCTCTTTTCTATAAAAATTATGTTATTTTACAGGACCTCTCAAGTGGGAGGGCCTTGGTGACTGGAAATGAAGACTCAGGTTTATATGTTTTCGAACATTTTTCCACTTCTGAGTCTGTTTTACATGCTAGTTTACCAAATAAAGCCAATCTGTGGCATAAAAGATTAGGGCATGCACCTCTTCAAACTTTACAAAGTTTTGATTCTTTGCACACTTATTCAGATAAATCAGCTGTAATCGATCATTGTACTGTCTGTCCCAAGGCAAAAATTACTAGAAATTCCTTTCCTATATCTTCTTCCAGGGCTTCCAATATTTTTGATCTTGTCCATTGTGATGTTTGGGGTCCCTATAGTGTGCAAACCTATGATGATAAACGTTTTTTTCTCACCCTTGTTGATGATTATTCCAGAGTTTGTTGGGTTCACTTGATGCAGTTCAAATCTGATGTTTACATCATTTTAAAGAATTTCATTACCATGATCAAGAACCAGTTTGACAAGAGTATTAAATGTTTTAGAACAGATAATGGTGGGGAATTCTTCAATTTCAATGTTAAAACTCTTTTCCAAAATAATGGAATTCTCCACCAGAGTAGCTGCTCTCATACTCCCCAGCAAAATGGGAGAGTTGAGAGGAAACACAGACACTTGTTGGAAGTTGCTAGGGCAATTAAGTTTCAGGCTTTTATACCTATTCAATTTTGGGGGGAATGTGTCCTCACTGCCTGTTACCTGATTAACTTACTGCCCACCAATGTTTTGAATGGGAAATCACCTCTTGAGGTTTTCAGTGGAAAAACACCAACCATCTCACATCTTAGAGTTTTTGGATGTCTATGCTATGCTAAGAACCTAGTTGTGACTGACAAGTTTGCTTCACGTGCTATTCCCTATGTTTTCTTTGGATATTCTGAGTCACAGAAAGGTTACAGGCTCTACAATCTAATTGAAATGAATTTTTTTGTTAGTAGAGATGTTACCTTCAATGAAAACATTTTCCCTTTCAAATATAGCAAACTTGATCAGATGCCTAGTTCTAAGCAATCCTTTGATAAATCTGAGTATGATGATGGTGTTTTCTTATATTCTGATTTACCTGAGAATTTTATTCCCACTGATTCCTCTTCTGATATTGTCCCACATACTGGTTCTATTAATGATGGTACTTCAGGGGATTTACTTGATAGCCCCATACCAGATGATGTTTCAGATCATATTCAAGATTCTGATTTACATCCTATTCCTGTTATGTCAAATGATGCACCCACATTTGATACAATGGGATCTGATGACAACAATGTCCCTCCAATCCAAATGACAAGATCTGGTAGGTCTGTGAAACCACCCATATGGACCACTGACTATGAAATGGGAAACTTGTCTACCTCCCATCCCATTCAGAACTGTATTAGTTATGATGATATTTCCACAGTTTATAAATGCTATCTCACATCCATATCTGAGTTGGTTGAACCAGATAACTATACAGTTGCAGCAAAGGATCCTGCATGGGTTCAAGCTATGAATGACGAGGTCTCAGCCTTGGAGGAGAATGGCACTTGGGATTTAGTCCCCCTACCACCAGGTAAATCTGCCATAGGTTGCAAGTGGGTGTATAAATTGAAATATAAGTCAGATGGTACCTTGGAGAGGTATAAAGCACGTCTAGTTGCTAAAGGTTATAAACAGAAATATGGTATTGATTAGTTTGAAACCTATTCCCCCGTTGTGAAAATAAACACTGTTAGAACCATTTTGGCTCTTGCATCTATTCATAATTGGCCACTTTATCAAATGGACGTGTTTAATGCTTTTCTCCAAGGTGATTTGGATGAGGAAGTATATACGAGATTACCTGAGGGTTTTGGTAGCCAGGGGGGTGATGGTTTGGTCTGTAGGCTACGCAAATCCCTTTATGGGTTAAAACAGTCTAGTAGACAATGGAATTTAAAGCTGTCTGAGTCCCTTATTCATGCTGGTTATAGCCAATCCAAATATGACTATTCTGTTTTCATGAAATTTGATGATGATCAATTTGTTGTTTTATTAGTATATGTGGATGATCTCATGATAACAGGTAACAGTGCTAAGCTGGTCTCTGAGTTGAAGGGTGTTCTTGAATCTAACTTCAGAATGAAAGATTTAGGGGAAATGAAGTATTTTCTTGGTATTGAGATTGCTAGGTCTGATGAAGGTATATACCTTTGTCAGCGTAAATATGCTCTTGAACTCATTTCTAAAGTTGGCCTAGCAGGTGGGAAAACAGCTAAGACTCCAATGGAGTTGAATGCAAAACTGACCAGCAGGTTTTATGACAAACATTTGCAGCTGAATAATGCATATAAACCCCTAGATGATGTCTCCTCTTACCGCAGACTGATAGGGAAGTTGCTTTATTTGACCATTACTCGTCCTGACATTTCTTTTGCAGTTAGGCATATGAGTCAATATATGCAAGATCCCAAGTTGTCACATTGGGATGCTCTGCTGAGAATTGTGAGATATGTTAAACGTGAACCCGGGAAAGCTTTGCTGTTATCTTCTAATGATGTCCCAAATATTGTTGGTTTCTGTGATGCAGATTGGGCCACCTGTGTTGAAACAAGGAGGTCAATCACAGGTTATTGTGTTAAGATGGAGAATTCTTTGATTTCGTGGAGAGTTAAGAAACAGGATACTGTTTCTAAATCCTCCGCAGAATCTGAATACAGAAGTTTGAGTGATCTTCTAAAGGAGATTATCTGGATTCGTGGTCTTTTGAGTGAATTAGGTTTTACTCAAAAGGATCCTACTCTGATTTATTGTGATAGCCAGTCTGCTATTAAGATTGCCACTAACCCTGTTTTCCATGAACGGACTAAACATATCGAAATAGATTGTCACTTTATTCGTGAGAAATTGTTGCGTGGTTTTGTGCAGCTTGAACATATAGGTACACAAGAGCAACTTGCAGATATTTTTACCAAGGTTCTTTCTGTCCAACAGCATCATTTTCTGGCTGACAAACTTGGAATGAAGAATTTGTTTAGGAAGAAGGGGGAGCAGGATGAAGATGGCATGGTTTGAATACAGCTTCCAGCTTGAGGGGGAGTGTTGGATTATGGGCACCTTCTTGTTGCAAGCTGGGCTGTATTTGTTTGTGTTCATGGGCCCGGTCTTTTGTTTGTGGCCTTCTCTGTTTCGGATTATTATTATTGGGCTAATTGTTGGAGTCCAATAATTGTTTTTGTTGTTTGGGTTTGTTCGGGGGGCATCTGTCAGTTTGTGTTTGTTATGGGCCTCGTTCCTTCACTTGTTTATTTTTTGGAGTGTTGTAATAAACCTTATATATTTAGATTAGGGTTAGGGGGAGAAGGTCAGACCAAATGAAGGAACTCTGACCTGAGAACCCTGAGTGCTGTGTACAATCTTCTGAAACCCTAATTCCTTCGTTTCTCTCTCAAAATCTCACATATATATATATATATATTGTAACAATTACCACGTCTAATAAATCTCGAGATTAATTATTATAGTTATTAGATGGATTAACTATATTATTTATTAAAAATAATATCTTAAAAAACTTGGGTATATAAATTTAATTACTGATTTTACTTTTATATAAAAATCAGTAGAATAAATTTTAAATAAAAACTTACTTTAGTCCATTTAAATGTTTTTAATATATGGAAAAAACATATATATCTAACGTTAGGCCACAAAATGAAATATGACTTGAGACTTTAATTTCATTTACTACTTCAGCCTAAAATGATTTAACAAATATGTAAATTTTATATGTTGTACATACTTAAATTTTCCATCATGGAGACCCAACGGCTCCACCCTTATTTCCATATAGAAAAATTACTTAATTGAGACATGAGTGTATTTTTGGACTCTTTAGTATTTTGGCCAAAAAAAAAGTTATTTATTTTTGCTCCACTAAGATTTGTTTTTTAATAAATCACATATATAACTAGGTTAATTAAAGAATTGTTAGCTGAAGTCTGGATGTTTTCCTAATTTGTCAGACGATTTTTTTTAATTGATACCCTACTAAATGAATTTATATATAAAGTTATATAATATTCTAGTCACTTTTAATACGTTTTTAAATGGTGACAGAAACACGTATATATATTTTTTAGTAATTTTATAATATGATGGAAATTACTCTTTGAACTTAGAAGAAATCTATAACTTGCTAACTTCCTGAAAGTTGCAATTTACTACTTGAACTCTGGAAAAAAATTGTAATTTTTTAGTTAAGTTCTCACAACTCTTAAGGGACACGTTTATGTTTCTATCGTCATTTAACAACAAATTAGATAAAAACTAGCTTATTGCATTTTACATTAGTCTAGTTAGCAATTTATTTGAAAATAATCCACCTAGCAAAGTTGTACAAACTTACAATGCTGAAAATATTTCATCAAGAGAAACTAAATTTTTGTCGCCAAAACATTTTTTTTTTGGCGAAAGGAAGATATTATCATTCATGATGAAATAAAAGAAAAGAAGTTTAAGGCAGGGTATAATTCTGATCATTCACGATTAACAATAACAAAGAGGGCGGGGATACAAAGACTCAATTAAGACAACACAGCCTTTTTTGAATTCTATTGCAACTCAATTAGCGCACTCATTCGCTTTACACGGAACCACATACCAAATAACCTCATGAAAATGTTCCGCTTATCATAACACGTTGATAACCCGAGTAGAAATTATCCAATCAACGCGTGTGTTCTCCCCTATGTATCACTTCCATTGAGTAGGATTCAATGATTACCTACTGCCACCCATATGCAATGACTGTTGGGATTCGGGGTTTAGGGTTAGAGTACGAGCAACCAATCACTTAAATATATCACAAGACAATATGTATTATTCACTAGGGGACATTGATTCAAGCATGAATCATTCTCGACACGGGACATATAAACCGACATGAATTATCTGATATGAGACATGTATTTAACCAACATGAGTAATATGATACGGGACATCGATTTTGAGGCGCATACATATAGTTGCTTTCCGAAAGATGATATTTTCCCCCACTCGTAAACGAGTTTTGCTAACGGGTTACTAGCAAATCATCTCCGAGGATACAGAAAAATCACTAGGTCAAATGAGTAACAAAACACGAAGACCTATTAAAGAACCTCTCACAGAACCGACATAATAATGAACACCGCAAAATCACATAAATTAGAGTAAGTAAGTTGATTTCGGATGACATGCTATGGCAGCCTATTTATAGGCAAATATGAACATCCAAAGTGCACTATTTATTTGGCGGTAAATTTGTTTTTAACATCGGAACTTTCTTTTCTTCAATAGTCACCATTTATCCGCCAAAATTGGAATGCTGTTATATTACCAACATTTCACATCTTAATTATATACAAATTTCCAACAAGGGCTAGGTCAACACTCCTCTCCACTGTCATCATCTCCAACTCAAGGACCTCTAAATCCGTAACATGCTGGTTGAATCCCCCAAGAATCACTCCATGCTCATTCCTTGCTATTCCACCGTCTACATGTTGTGTTTCAAGTGAAGCATCACAATTGAGGTTCACTAATTCTGAACCCGCGCTGCACTCTATGGTTCGCACAAGTCTGCAATGTATTCTGTGGTTGCTGCTCAACTCTCTCCGTCTTTTTCCTGGGATCTGACCCTGTGCATCTCTTGGCATGCCTCCCTCCTTCCAAATAGCTAGCTATCCCAACATGTTGCTCCTATTAACCACCGACCATCATGGTCAAAACTGAAATTGAACACTGGGGAATGTAATACGGAACTTGAATTGAAGAATGAAATTGATTTAGACTTTCAATTCTTCATTGGTTTACTCAATTACACATAGCTTCTAACTCAGCTAGCTAACAGACTTAACTAACTAGGAGACCTAAAATACAAATTGGCCCCTCTAGTATGTAGAAGATGAAATACGGTAACTGAAATAAGTTTCAGATAATGCAGAAACGGTCCCTGAAGTTTGATACTTCATCATTCATCTACTTCTTCCTTTCCTTCCTCCTTTTCTGCAACTCGATACAGGTTCTTTACCCCATATCCTTGTAACAACTGATTCAGCTACTGTTTGCCCAATGCCTTCGTCAGTAAATCTGCAAGTTGTTCTTTGGTATGCACATGAGAAGTTTCAATCACTCCTTTTGTCAACTTCTCTCTCACGAAATGATAATTCACTTCAATGTGTTTTGTTCTTTCATGATACATTGGGTTTGCTGCTATCTGTATGGCAACCTTATTATCGTAAATCACCATTGTTGGCCCTTCCTGATCAAACCCAAGCTCCTTCAAGAGCCCTCTCAGCCAAACTATTTCTTCAGTAACTATCCTCATTGCCTTATACTCAGCTTCTGCACTCGAGCAAGATACTGTGTCCTGCTTCTTTGATTTCCAAGAAACCATTGATTCTCCCAATTTGATGCAAAATCCAGTAACTGATCTCCGTGAAACTGGACAAGAAGCCCAATCACTATCACAATATGCAGTCATCTTGGTCGGTCTATTCTTTGATGGAAAGAACAAACCTAAACCTGGACTGCCTTTAACATATCTAATAACTTTGAGAGCTGCTTTCATGTGGGACTCTTTTAGATTGTGAATGAATTGACTGAGGTGTTGCACAGGATACGCAATGTCTGGTCTGGTCATATTGAGATTAAGCAATCTCCCTACTACCCTTCTATATTGCTCTTCATCAGTCAATCTTGTATCATATCTATTTTGCCCAAACAATTCATCATATTGCAGAGAAGTAAGTTTGTGCTTCTGTTCCATTGGTGAACGAGCAGCTTTGGCTTCTAGCAGTCCTGCATCTGCTATTAATTCCAAGCAATACTTCCTTTGATTCAAGATAATGCTTTCCTTGGATCTTGCAATCTCAAGTCCTAAGAAGTACCTCAATTCACCAAGGTCTTTTAGCTTAAAATGCAGCTTCAAAGTGTTCTTCAAGTCATCTATCATAGACTGACTAGAACCAGTAATTAAGATGTCATCCACATATACAAGCATGTGGACTTGATTTCCTCCTTCCATCTTTGTGAACAACGAGTAATCATATTTACTCTGCTTATACCCATGCTGAATCAAGCAATCTGTCAATTTAATATTCCATTGACGCGAGGCTTGTTTGAGTCCATACAAGGATTTGATAAGCCTGCAAACCTTCCATTTGTCTGAAGCTCTAAATCCTTGTGGCAGCTCCATGTAGACTTCTCCATTCAAGTCTCCTTGGAGAAAAGCATTGCTAACATCCATTTGACACATTGCCCAATTCCTGCTTGCTGCTATGGATAGGATTGATCTGACTGTAACCATCTTCACTACGGGAGAGAAAGTCTATTTATAATCAATTCCTTCCTTTTGAGTGTATCCCTTAGCAACTAGCCTTGCTTTGTATCTTTCTATGGATCCATCTGAGTTGTATTTCACACGAAAGACCCATTTACACCCAATAGCAATCTTATCACTTGGAAGAGTAACCAGTTTCCAGGTGTTATTTTCTTCGAGAGCTGCAACATCTTCTTCCATAGCTTTAATCCACTTACTATCATTTGCTGCTTCTTGAAAAGTCTAAGGCTCTCTAATCTTTTCCAAACATCCCAAAAAACAGCTATATTCTTCAGAAACCATTGAGTAGTCAATTGCTTTGCAGCTCATGATATAATCTCTCTGTCATCCAGGTTTATGCCTCGATATGTGAGACATTCTCACTTCATTTCCATTATTAGCAGCTAACTCAGGTGTGTTGTATTCCTCCTGAGTTTGAACTTGATCGCCTTGAGCTTCTTCTTGAGCTTCTTCAGCTGATTCAGAGAACTCACCCACTTCCATATCTGCAAATATGTCTGCTGCTTCCTCAACAATATTTCTATCATCAACCAAATCTTCATTAAAGAACCCATTGTCTAGTTCTTCAAAGAAACTCGGCTGTGCAAGAGGCATCACTATGTTTTTCTCTTTAGATCTGAAAGGAAAGACGTGCTCTTGAAATTTCACATCTCGTGCAACAAAGAATTGTCCACTTTCAGATTTAGGAGAAGATACCCCTTCTTAGTTTGTGAGTACCCCATCATTACAGCAGCAATAGACCTGGGCTGAAACTTGTCTTTGCTGTTCACATCAAATGCAAAACACAAACATCCAAACACTCTGAGGAGGTCATAAACAGCTTTCTTCTCATGTAAAACCTCAAAAGGTATCTTCCCTTGAAGCACTGTGGAGGGCATCAAATTGATGATGTAACATGCTGCAATGACACATAATCCCCAATAACTTATCGAGAACACAAGCTTCAAATTTCAATGCTCTTGCAACACATAGTAGATGCATGTACTTCCTTTCCACTACCCCATTTTGTTGAGGTGTATGAACACAGCTGGTTTGATGCACAATACCTAATTCAGACATCAGTGCTTTCATCAATCCATTGCAGAATTCAGTCTCATTATCACTTCTTATACACTGCACTGATTTCCCAAACCGTGTCTTCACCAGGAGAAGAAAGTTTTTCACATGTAGCACCACTTCGTCCTTGCTTCTCATCAAATATAACCAAGTGGTCCTGCTAAAATCATCCAAAATGGTCAAGAAGAATCTGAACCCATCATAGGTTTTAACACGATATGGTCCCCAAACATCAAGGTGAATCAAAGCAAAGATCCTTCTTGATTTACTCGAGCTTAAAGGAAAAGACAAGCATGTTTGCTTAGCCAAAGGGCAAACACTACATTCTTTTATTGCTTCTAACTGTTTGGAATTGAAAATAGAAAGAGTTTGAAGTAGCTGAGGTGAAATATGTCTTAGTCTTTTATTCCAAACAGCTACATCTCCATTTAATCTTCTCTTCTTGATCACCATCAATGAAATTTGCCTGTATTCTCCCCTTTTCCAAGCTCCTCTTCGTTTGATTTAACTTGAGCATATACAAACCTTAATGGAGAGAACCAATCCCCACTATTTTTCCACTTGAGAGGGCCTGAAACTTCACCATTTCAGGAAGAAATATCACAGACAAATCAAGTTATCTAATCAGCTGAGAAATCGAGATCAAGTTATACTTGAAATCTGGGGCATAGAGAACCTTGTGAAGCAATAAGGATTCTCCAATAAAACATGAACCTGTGTGTGTTACTGATGATTGACTACCATTTGGTAGATGCACCATCTTATTTGGATATTGATTGGCTTCCAGATTGAATAACCAATCTTTATGACATGTCATATGTGTGATGCACCACTATCTACTATCCAGAATTCATCAGATGCAGCGCTAACATATCCACAAAAGAGTGTACCTGTCATATTTGCTTTACCTTCATGATCAGCAGCATTGATTCCTCCTCCTTTGCTTTGCAGTTGAGACAACATCTGCTTGACAGCTTGTGCTAGTTGTTGCTCACTGAAAGAATGAGAAATCCCTTGAACATGCTGTGACCTGTGCTACACCACCAGAAGACTGCTCATATGAGACATTATGAGCTGTCGTTTTATGCCCTTTTCCTTTTCTGCCTTTTCTGCAGCCCATTTCTTCTTAATATGTTCTGGTACACCATTCTTTTTTCAGCAACTGTCTTCATCATGACCTCTCCTATTGCAAAAAGTGCAAAGAAGATTAGCTTTAGCTTTGTTCCTGCCAGTAGAAGCTGATTGAGATATTCCTGAAGATCCTCCCACATACAGTGCAGAAGGCTCCACTTTATCCACCAATCCATCTGTAATAGATCCTCCAAGCAACTTCTGACTCTCATCATGAATCAATACTGAATATGCAAAGTTCACAGTGGGAAGAGGATGCATCATAAGATGATTAGTCCTGACATGCGTGTAAGTCTCACTGAGTCC
Organism: Clarkia xantiana subsp. parviflora; assembly: GCA_036873135.1. Taxonomy (NCBI): domain Eukaryota; kingdom Viridiplantae; phylum Streptophyta; class Magnoliopsida; order Myrtales; family Onagraceae; genus Clarkia; species Clarkia xantiana. Next base: position 38,717,818 of record JAPTYO010000004.1, read on the forward strand.
ATTTAGGAACTGCATGAGCTTTTGTTTATCGCTATCAGCAATAACTTTGGATGACACAACACAGTTCCCACATAGATTATCACCATCAGCTGCTGCTAGTTCGTCCCAAATCATCTTAATCTTCTCAACAAAAAAAAATCCGCAACAGTCATGTTCCCTTGCTTAATCTGATATAATTCTCTTATCAAATGAAAAATTCTTGTTCCGTCTATCTTATTATATCGCTCACGCAAATCTAGCCAAATTGAACGTGCAGTAGGACTATAAACCAATCCATGCTGCAAATTCTTAGCAACTGATCTAGTCAACCATCCTTTGACTATTGCATTGCATCGATCCCATCTAAACTGATCCGCAACGCGATCTTCAATGGAGCTCTGATACCATGATCAAAACTGAAATTGAACACCGGGAATTTAATACGGAACTTGAATTGAAGAATGAAATTGATTAGACTTCCAATTCTTCATTGGTTTACTCAATTACACATAGCTTCCTTATATAGTAAGTCAGCTAGCTAACAGACTTAACTAACTAGGAGACCTAAAATACAAATTGGCCCCTCTAGTATGTAGAAGATGAAATACGGTAAAATAAGTTTCAGATAATGCAGAAATGGTCCCTGAAGTTTGATACTTCATCACATCATATCCATCTCTCCTTTTTTGTGAGCAGTGGCATTTTTTAGAAAGTCCGCAACCGAGTTTACATTGAGCTAATTAATCCGGTCGAATCGTCAGCGTTGAAAACCATATAGGTAGTGTCATTGGAAAGCCATGTGTTGGATGGACATCAATGTTCGTTCATAGCTACAGCGTTTGAGGCAAGTCTCCATAGGAAGCTAGCTACAATCCTTCCAGTTTGGTGGATTCATATTCTGCTGCTGCATGGCATTGGGTACCACTTCTTCACACATATCTCACCTGTGTATATACATACATATCAGATTCATAACTCACCGGTTGGTTTACTATATAAGGCCATATAAACGTATCAGCTATATGGGAGCTGGAGGTCCCAATGCAGTACATCTCCATTAATAAGTTCAGAGACTCCCTTATTTAACAGACGAGGCAACTGATTATCTGTTTGCAGTCGAAATCGCAGTACGCCCAAGCATCGCTAAAAATGTTAACGCTTTGGTCGTCACTTATCTTCCACATTGCATTGGCCATATGAAAGTCCCTACCAGCTAGCTAACAAACTAGACCAAGCCCATTACACCCGAGCCCTTTTCGTAGAATCTTCTTTGCCATTTTTGTTAACAACCAACCCAACATTGAAAAATTCCAACTCCTAGGAACTCCGCAATTCTTCGGCTTCGTTAAAACATCCCAGCTTTTCCAGTGAATTTTTCTTTCCCTACCTTGTTGACCCCACCAAAAGAGAGCGATGAGCTAGTTCATCTCCATACACTACGTTTTCGGAAGCAAAAAGATAATCATGGTGTATGTCGGGTATGACGGTGATAACTGATTTAATCAACACCTCCTTTCCCGAGTTGTAACATAAAAGGATCTCCACCCTCTAAGCTTTCGTCTTGATTCAGAAAACCTAGAGCTTCTCGTTTCGATCGGCCCCATATCGTTGGCAAACCCAAGTATTTCTCCGGATTCCTTATCGCTCGTACATCGAATACGCCTTCTACAGCTCTTATAGTTTGGTCACCCACATTAGAGCCAAATTAGATATTAGAATTTGCCATGTTCATATCTTGTCCGGACGCCGCGCAATATTCATCCACGAGGCGTCAAAGGCACAAAGCATTTTACTTTGTTGCTCGGATAATAAATATCAAATCGTCGGCGAAGAATAAATGATGGAGATCGGGACAACCTCTCTTCATTTAAATCCCGATCAAGCTGCCACTATTAGCCTCCGTTGTCACCATTTGGGATAAGATATCCGCCATGATGATGAACACGTAAGAAGATAGCGGGTTGCTTTGTCATAAACCCCTCGTTGGCCGGAATGGGAGAGTTCGCTTACCAATGAGCACAATTTGGTAAGTGACTTTCGATACACAATCCATGATCATATTCACCTACCGAGTACTAAAACCCATCTTCGTCATTACAACCGCTAAAAAATCCCATTATATTCGGTTGTCGCTGATTAGGATTTTAGAGATCCCAAATCAGCTTATGATTTTCTCTCGAGTGAACTTTATCATTTGGAAGGCCGTTGTTGATGCTAAGGCTTTTGCCTTTATCGACTTTGAGAAGTAATCAATTGTGACAACTATATTTCTGCGTTGTCCCGTTGATTTTGGTAATGGGTCAATCAAGTCGATTCCCCATTAGGCGAATGGCAAAGCACTCATCGTTGGTGTGAGCTCTGCTGGAAGCTTAGCTATTTTGGGGGTGTAAGCTTGGTAGGCAGGACATGCTTGAACAAAAGTTGTTGATTCCTTGCTCATTGTTGGCCAGTAGAATCCTTGGCGTAAAGCTTTAAGTTCTTGGCCCTTCGTGGCATCCAGCATCGCCCCTATGTAAGTCACCGAAGCGTAGTGACACATCTGAGATAAGGTGTGGAGAATCCTCTTTTGTAGATATATCCGTCTAGGATGAAAAAACTTTTGACCAATCGTTGTATATTTGTTGCTGAGAGTGACTCTTCTGGAAAGTGTCCACTTTCCAAGTAAGCTTGAATGGGATTCATCCATAGTGGAGAATCTTGTATGTAGGAGACATCAGACCCTATTTCGACCGTCGAATATAGGGAGATTTCAATGAAGTGTACATGAGTTTCAGTGAGTCCTCCCAGGGAAAATTTACTCAAGGCGCCCGCCTTCTGGTTACTCACTCAAGGAATGGCTTCTATTTGACAGTGCAACATATCCCGTACGAGTTGTTGTACCTCTCCTGAGTATTTATTTATTTATTTATTTTTTCATTTTTCCTGTTTTTGCGGCATACACCCCCTTGGTTTGATTGACGATCAACTCTGAGTCGCAACGAACCTTTAGTTTAGTGATTCCCATACATTTGGCTATCTTGAGACTCGTGAGTAGAGCCTATTTTGTCTCATTGGTGGTGGCGCGGAAGGTTAATGTTAACGCGTACTGGAGTAGCTCTCCATCTGGTGGCGTCAACAATAATCTTGCCCCACACTCTTGTACTGAAGAAAAGCCGCCGACATACAAAAGCTAGGCTAAAGTGTCGTTGGCGGTAATATTTGTTGTTGATTTTACATTTTCATCTGGAATAACAAAGGGCTTCGCATATGGTGTTACTATATTTTCTGCAATGAAGACAACAAGTTCTTGCTCTTTGATAGCCTTTCGGGGTTCAAAATGTATCCGGAACACACTCTACTCTACCGCCCATTTAACCATTTGTCCTGAGACATATGGTATTGGAGCAATTGATTTAGAGGTTGGTTGGTGAGTATCGTGATTTTATGGGCGTGGAAGTATGGCCGGAGCTTTCTTGACGCCACCAACAACGTGTATAACTATTTCTAAACTTCCATGTAGTTTGCTTCGACGACGCCAAAGAGCTTACTGTCATAGTAGACTGGTATTTGAATGTTGCCATCTTTTTTTTTTATGAGAACGGAACTTACAGCAGCTGAGCTGATGGTCTAGTAGAGGAAGAGTGGGTCCTCTGAGAGGGGTTTCGCCAAGCCTGGGAGCAAGTGCATATGACTCTTTAATTGTTGAAAGGTATCTTCACACTCCATAGTCCACTCGAATTTCTTGTTGGCCCTTAGCACTCTGAAGAAGAACAGCGATTTTTCTCCTGATTGTGCTAGGAACCTCCCGAGTTATGCCAGTCTTCCGTTTAAGCCCTAAACCTCCTTATGGGAAGTAGGGTGGTAATCCTTCGATTGCCGCCATTTTATCGGGGTTAGCCTCAATTCCTCTCTAACTTACGATGAAGCTAATTAATTTTCCTGACTGGACGCGAAAGGCACATTTGGACAGATTTAGTCGCACATTGTGTAACCGCATGCAAGCGAAGGCTTCCACCTGGCCTTTGACATGATCGACATGGCTTTTCTTAGATTTGACCAACATGCCATCCACGTATGCTTCCAAGATTAGTCCAACATGCGCTCAAAAATCTTGTTGACCATCCTCTGATATGTTGCCCCAACGTTGATAAGCCCAAAGGGCATTACCTTGTAGTGGTAGATGTCGATCTTGGCGTAAAACGCGGTGTGCGACTTGTCTTTAGGATGCATTGGATATGGTTGTAGCTAAAATATGCATCCATGAAACTCAAGAGTTATGGCATGAGGTGGCGTCGACCAACCGATCTATTCAAGGCAATGGATATGAATACTTAGGGCATGCCTTATTGACATCATGGAAATATACGCACATCCGCCATTTTCCACTAGAATTCTTTCCTTGAACTCGATTTGCGACCCATGATTGGAATCGTATCTCCTTGACGAACCTTGCATCGACAAATTTCCCAAATTCTTGACATATTGCCGCCTTTTTGTCAGCGACCATTGACCTTCTTTTCTGAGCTATGGGCTTCACTGCTAGATTGATTTTTCAGGTCGTGATAGATGATGTCGGGACTGATTCCGGGCATGTCTTCTGGTTTCCAAGCAAAAAGCCCCTTGTATTCCCTCAGGAGTGAAGTTATGCCGTCGATGATTTCTTGTGGAAATGCCGATCCGATCCTAACCACCTTTTCAGTGCCATTGGTCTCGACATCTACCAACTATTCCATCGGGGCTAGACGCCCACCTTCCTACCAGGGATCTTCATCAGTTGTGATGGATAAGGTTTCCCTTAGGCTACGTCGTCGCAAGGTGTTGACGTAACATTTTCTGGACGTGAGCTGGTCACCAGTTAGTTCTCCTACTCCATGGAGGGTAAGAAATCTCGATACTTTGTGGACGGTAGAGGGGACGATGTAGTTGGCGTTGAGCGTCGTTCTCCCCAAAACAGTGTTGTATGTGGTCATGGTGTCGATAACCACGAACAAGACCTCTATATGAACTGCTTTCCATCCTTGCCCCAAAATTATGGAGAGTCGGATGGCACCAACTCGGGTCGGTCCGACCAAAATGGTCCGGTTCACGTCAATTCGGGCCGACCAATCCGCTAGCGTAAAAACAGTCCGACCGGTCCGGTTTAAATAGGATTTTGGTTCGGTTCTTCACGCAAACCGGGTCTGTTTGGTTCGACGCATTAGTTGCCCGGTCCGACCTGACCCGGATGGGTCGGACCGATTGAGAAAATTCGGGTTCGGTTGACCCGACTCGCCTTGACCCGTGGAACCCGACCCGATTCGGTTCGGGTTCTCATGGTCATCCGGGCCAATTGACCCGATCCGGATGTGCTAATTCGACCAACCCATTAACCCTATATGGTTCGGCCGAAATATACTTGTGGGCTAAGTAGGGTTTTAAAATTCACTAAAAACTTAACTTAACCACCAAGTAATATTAATTATAAAAATAACTTCCAATATTTGTACTATATATATATATATATATATATATATATATATTATCAAGATTCTATATTAGGGATATAAATCTATCAACAATATATTTTCTCAATCTTTAGGAAACTAATTGTTGGATTACGGGGACGTAATACTACGGAATGCTAAAATATGTACATGTAAGTAATCGAATTACACAGCGGAATTATGTACATACCTCAATAGCTTTCCTGCCCAAGGATGTTGTGGAGGGAGTTCTGATCCTCCGGTCGGAACCTCGTACAAGTTCTTCGTGAGAAGAAGTCCTACGTGGTATAAGCTCCACAGCAAATCCTCTGATCAATTATTCAAAGGGAACAGAACATCGGACTGAATGCTCGAAAGCAATTTGGCACACCTATGGTGTTAGGGTGGCCGGCCGAAACTAGGTTATTTGAGAGAAAGGTATTTCTCTCAAATCACAACTTAGGAGGAGTTTTGTTAATGTGTCTTTTGGGAGTGACCCCAAGACCTCCTTATATAGTGGGAGGAGGAGAAAATCCTCCTCCCCTATATCTAGAGTTTCGGCCAACCTTTGTGTGGTGGGAGGCCCAATTTTGGGCCTCCCATGTCACATGGGAATTGGGTCTGGCCCAATTAGCCCTAATGTGACATTTACCTAATTATCTCAGGTAACCATATATATTAACGGGCTACCAATTACGGCGCCACGTCACCATATGCTAACAGCTCCCACTCGCCGATATGGGAGGGTGCCTATTAATGTATTGTCATCCGATAGCATCAATATTTCAGTCTTCAGTTGTTGTCTCCGTCTCCGAATAGTTCATACGAGGTTTGCCGTGCGACCGGCGGATACGACGGGATCGTGCTACTTGTTGCGTCCTGGATGAACTAGGTCGTGGGGACGCGTCTATTTGTATGGTAGAGCGGGTTTTCGGGCTGTAAACCTTCGTCTGAAAGAGGTTTGTGCCACTGACGAGTGTTAGGTTGAGTCTCGTAAAGGTCTGTGTCACGAAAAAGCGGTTGTGTCTCAGGCGGGGTCTGAGTCTCAAAGGCGGTGGACTGTGCACAAGTTTGGATGTCTGAGGCGTCGATTCCTGCACAAAGGACCGGTGCTAGAACGGAGAGGGGGGGTGGTGCTAGCGAAGCCCTCTCCAATGCTTAAGTCACTATAGGGCTAAATGAGTAATTCTAGAGAGAGAAAATATTTCTAGAGAGAAGTCAGAGCTCAAAATACCAAAGTTGGGCAAATGAGAGGATGATCAAAATGGGTGGCCAAGGCCTCCTATTTATAGGCTTCCTTGGGACCGGACCCGGTTTTAAAGCGGTTTGATGACGGTTCAAAAGCAAGCGGTAACCGTCATCCATATTGGCAATGCGCGAACTCGACTTCTCTACACGTAATGGTAATCGCGAAAACGGTAATCGCACAATACCCGTAATGCAATCCGGACCTCGTCGAATTTGGGCAATTCGGCGAGGTCCGGATTGCAAGCAACCCGGAGGTCCGGGTTGCAATGCAATCCGGACGCGCGTAAATGCGCTTCCGGACCGTTTTGACCCTTTGGGAGACGTTTTTCAAGTCGAGGTGTAATTTTGACGTGTTTACGAGGCCCGAAATATAAATACGAACCCGAATTGGACACATATCCATCACTTGCCCCCGAGTCAAGTAACGGTTTAAAACCTTTCTTGACTCTATTTTTAAGTTAGGATACGCGTCCAATTTGAGCTTGACGCTAACCTTTCGGTTTTGGTCGTTGGGTGGACGTAGACATCTTGATTTCGTCCGTCCTTTGATTTTCCGACCGAATGACTTTGTTTCCTGTCATCACGGTTAGTGCAATAGAGAATGCGCATATGTAGCGTGCAAGTATGGTTACAGTTAGGGATATAAGCAATTAGTAATACGTCATGCGAACATGCTTTTATCAACATGTATGCATAAATAACGGTCATGGCAAGAACGTAATTACGTGACGTAAGAAATATAATCCGTATACTTCTAAAACGACTTAGTGATTATCAAACCATGAATCATACGATATGAAAATATACGTGTAGAATGACGGGTTTGATACGTGCAATACCAAAATAATCACGTACGTAGGAGTAGATATTTAGAAGAGAGGGTGGAGTATACCGTAAGTGCTTAGGCGTGAGTGTAGATGAGTTACCCCTTTAATCCTTATCACCAAGGCATCTCTTGGGATATGTAATTACACAAATCCACAATCATTCTTCCAGCACTTTGGGAATTCATTATTCCTTCTTCTTTGCAGGTAATCCCTTCATCATTTCCAGAAATTATTTGTGTGTTCATAGTTTCTTCACCGTCGTAAAGCTTAGGCGTATCCCGAAAGTTTCGTGTTTGATCCTTGACTTGTTTTCAGAAATTGACACCACCAATCGACTCAGATTGTCACGAGGATTTCAGAGCCGCCTTCGGAACCACCAGACGACGCCGGACGCGCCCTCACGCGCCGCCGCGTGAGCTCCGCCTTGCCGGCGCGTGTAACCCACGCGCCGCCTTCCCGTGCTCCGTTCGCTGCGGTCCTTACCTTTCTGAAATTGTCTCGACGAGGGGAGTCCATTGTGATACTTTTCGTCACGTTTTGAGGTAATCTGGAAACTCGATTTTACAGGAAAGCTTCGACTTGATTTCGAATGTCGCCGTATTGTTGTTCGTTTGAGCTATTTGTCGTTGTTGTCGTATGGAACTGCTTATTGGTGTTTGTACGTCGAATAATTGCTGATTGGTTGCCGTTACTATTGTCGTTAGTTCATGCCTTAGACGATTTTTCACTTCCGAGGATAGTTGAGGTAGAATTCCCTGATTAGACATATTGCCCCCGTGTCTTTGTGTAGAGGCTTTTTGGTCGGTATGCGTAGTTTTTTCCCTTGGCGGGTTTGTTGGTTGATGGGGATTGCCAAACGAATTTAGGAGTAGCCGTTTGTTGTTTTGACGCCTTAGAAGAATATTTTTCCTAAGTGTTGCCGCGTTTGATCCTCGCGGTTCGTCGCGTTAGTCCCACCGTTTGCATGATAGCCTCTTAAGACGTTAGTCCCTTTTATCGCACGTACCAACTTTGTTATGCGCGTTGACATTTGCTACGCGCGTTGACTTTTGCTACGCGTGTTGACTTTCGCTACGCGCGTTGACTTTTGCTATGCACGTTGACTTTCGCTACGCGCGTTGACTTTTGCTATGCGCGTTGACTTTCGCTACGCGCGTTGACTTTTGCTTGGTTCTTGCAGATTGTGAAGTCGTAGTATCCTCTTGCGGAATTCCCTTCCTTTTGATCGAGTTGTCGCTATGAGTAAGTCCTTCATTCTTACTTTGAAATTTTTTGAGCATCTTGACACTCATAATGGATAGCCTTTTAAACGGCTATATGTATTTTGTGAATTCATATTGCAGGTTGGTTTGCCGGAAAGAGTTCGTCTCTCCATGCAGCGGCTTCGCGTATTGCTTCTCGCGCCGATCAGGCTTTGGTGGCCCCTGCTCCCATCACTCCTGCCAATTCGGGGCGTGATCCTGGCAAAGGGTCTTCTAATCATGTGACCGGGGATACTCCCCCAGTGTCTGATTCTCACGTTTCTTCCAAGCGGACTGACACAGTGGTGCGTGGCCCGACTGATCCCAAGCGCTTGAAGCCAAATGCGGCTACTTTCACTCATAAAGGCAAGGAAGTCGCGAGTCGCAATATAGCGCCATCTGCCCCCCAGTCGGGAAACCGACTTGTGGAAGTCCGCGGACTTTGTAAGTATGCTTTTGATGAATGTATTCCGTGGTTTTGTTATTTGTTGTTAACCACTTTCCTTCTTTGTTGTAGCGGTTCCTCCTCTTAGGCGCGACCATCTGGTCTGCCCAGTTGGATTGGATATTACTGGGGACACTTGGGCACCTTTTGGTAATGGTGGAGTTTATTTTCCCAAGGAGTCTTCACTTCGCACTCCAGAGGTTGGAGTTCGCGTGTTGCGTAGATGTGTTCCACCAGGTGATAGACATTCTTGTCCATCGACTGATGAGGAGGCTGAGGCTTATGCGCAGAGTGCCTTATCCCGGTTTGCTCTCGTAAGTAACTTGATTCTTTTGCCAAGTTTGTTGTTTTTGCGATTTATGTTTGGCTTATCGCATTGATGTGTGCAGGTTGTTGCCGACATGGTAAACATGTCGTCTTTTGTTATGGAGCTGGTAAGCGCGAAGCAGGCAGCTATGGATAAGTGTGACGCTCTATGTCAAGAGTTGTCACGAACCAAAGAGGAGGCTCGCGTGATGAGTTCGAAGGTCACTGCTTCTGAGGGCCGTTATGAGGCGCGCCATACTCGCTTATCAAAGCTTGAGTCTGAGATGATCGCTCTTGAGAAGAAGGTTACAGACGATCTTCATTCTCAAGGAGCGGAATTACTTGCTCTCGGTAAGGAGAGTCGGGAGAAGGGCGTACAAGTGGGTTTTACCAAGTACTTGGGAACTTCTGATTTTGAAGCTGCTGTCGAGGAGAAAGTGAACTACTTGATGAGCGAGCGTTCCGAAGATTACTTCACCCGTGTGAAGGATCTTGACCCTGGGTTCCCTTTTGGCGAGTTAGGGCCTATGCGAGTTACGCCCTTTCTCACATTGAAGCGTTGAACCTTTTGGAGTGTGGCCTTCCCAACTACGAGATGTTGGTTGATGATAGCGGAGATATAGACGTCATTGTTACTTCTCCTGAGTTTATGGAGGTTGCCCCCAGGCCTTCTGGAGGTGGTGCCGCTATTTGAACTGCTCGTTTTATTTTGAGCATGTTGGGCTCGTTTCCACTTTGCTTCTGTTTGTATTTGGAACTTTGTTGGAGTTGTTCCTTGGTTGTTGTTTGTGACTTGTTCGCTTTGAACTACGTTGTTTGAACCTGCTTTATACATAGCAGTTTGCATGATAACTTGTTAGTAATATTTCATACCGTTATCGCTTACTGTGTTTACTGAGTGTTGATGACTAGTAACGTAGACATAGTCCCTGTAGTCGTGACCGATAGCCACTTTTGATTCAAGATTGCTTGCATGATGCATTATGCATGTTGCTCGTCTTTCCTGCATAGCTTGTCGCTATATCTGTTGAAACCTGTCAAGTGATTCACGTATAGCGACTTAACAAGTAGTATGTTTGAAATGTGTTATCTTGGCTTGGACAAGATACTAGTTTATACCGTCTCTTAGTTCCACTCTAAGGCGACGTTGTACAAGACTCGACTTGTAAATTTTTTGAGTTTTAAACAGGGTGCGCACCTGCCAGCGTGTATCAACCCGCGTTGGGGGAAGCATACGTAAAAACATTTTTGGTTTTTGAAAGAGTATTTTGTGAACCCTAAAACGCTTGTTGATAAAATATTTGGAAAGGTGTTTGATACATAAAATATTTGAAAAAATATTTGATAAAATATTTGGCAAAATATTTGTGATACATGATTCCTGCGTCCAGGGACCATGTAACACTTTTGAAAATATGAATTGTGATGCATGTTTTCTGCGTCCAGGAACCATGCAACACGGTTTGAAAATCTGTAGTACGAAATTGTCATCTAACAAGAGGACTTCTGCCGTATAGAGTGAACCCTAAACAGGAATTCGTAATATGGGATTGTCATCTAACAAGAGGACATTCGCCATGAAGGGTGAACCCTAAACAGGAATTCGCAATATGGGATTGTCATCTAACAAGAGGACATTCCCCATGAAGAGTGAACCCTAAATAGGAATTCGTAATATGGGATTGTCATCTAACAAGAGGACATTCGCCATGAAGAGTGAACCCTAAACAGGAATTCGTAATATGGGATTGTCATCTAACAAGAGGACATTCGCCATGAAGAGTGAACCCTAAACAGGAATTCGTAATATGGGATTGTCATCTAACAAGAGGACATTCGCCATGAAGAGTGAACCCTAAACAAGAATTCGTAATATGAGATTGTCATCTAACAAGAGGACATTCGCCATGAAGAGTGAACCCTAAACAGGAATTCGTAATATGGGATTGTCATCTAACAAGAGGACATTCGCCATGAAGAGTGAACCCTAACCAGGAATTCACACTTGTTGTAGCGTGGGGTCATTGCCTAACAAGAGAACTTCCGCCACTTATGGGGTGATCAGTCCCGTATTGTATTTGCCCATCCTGTTATGAATCCAGGGAATGGCTATGAACATGAGGATTTGCCTCTAACCAGAGATGTCACAGCATGTCATTTTCTAGAAGTAAACATGGGGTTTGTCTTTATAAAGAGGATACCTCAACCTGCCACTTTTGATAGTAGGCCTTGGTGTTAATCCAAGATATTGCTTGTAGTTGACGCCTTTAGCATAATTGTCATTTTGATAGTAGACCTTGATGTTATTCCAAGGAATTGCTTGTAGATGACGCCTCTTGAATAGTCGTCATTTTGATAGTTAATCCGTTGGTTGTCATTGCGGCATATAAGTTGATTGTGCACATAGCGTAATGGCTTTGTGTTGTCGGCACCTTCTTGAGATAGATGCCAATTTATGAATGGAGAAATAAACTCCTTGTTGGTGTAGATAATAATTGTTGTAGTTACTTTGTTTTTCTTCCAAGTAACGTACATAGAGTAGTGATGTTCCTACAAAGATAGAACAACTTCATTAGGTTCATGAGATTATTACAAAGATGCCACTTTATATGAGAGAGTGGACTTTTCAACAAGTAGATGCGTTATGGAAATAAGAGCAAAGGGCTTGATACAACAGTTCCTTTTGTGATAGAAGATTATCCTTTCATCCGTGGAATTTCTTCAAGTGTCCTCCACTAAATGTGTTTGTAGAGGCATTGTCATTTGCATCTTCAAGGCGATATGCGTTGATATACGGGATGGATATGACCTTGTAAGGGCCTTCCCATTTTGGAGACATCTTGTTGATTTGATCGAGATGTGAGAACTCATTCCTTCTCCACACCATTTCTCCGACATGGAATTGTCTTTCTTTCACCTTCCTGTTGTAATATCTTGCAGTTATCAAACGCATGCGTGCCTGATTATGTTCAGAGTTACGCCTTTTTTCTTCAGCCAAGTCTAAGTCTAGACGCATGTCTACTTCGTTGGCTTGAGCGTTGAAATGGGTTGTGCGGTAGGATGAGACAGCAATTTCGATGGGAGCGACTGCTTCCGTTCCATACACCAGACTGAATGGTGTTTCTCCAGTTGACTCCTTTGGAGTTGTTCGAAGTGCCCACAGTACACTGCTAAGCTCTTCTGCCCATCCTCCTTTTAATGCGTGCACTCTTTTCTTGAGACCGTCTAGGACGGTCTTGTTGGCTGCTTCGACTTGTCCGTTGGTTTGAGCATGGCGGACTGATGCGAAACGGTGGTTAATGTTGAGTCTTTCGCAAAATGTTTGAAGCCTTGAGCTCTTGAATTGTGGTCCGTTGTCGCTGATTAGCACCTTCGGAACTCCATATCGTGCGATGATGTGATTTCGGATGAAATCCATTATTTGTGCATCGATTGTTTGTGCCAATGCCTTTGCCTCGATCCACTTTGAAAAGTAATCGATTGCGACGACAATGTACTTGGTTTGGCCTTTTGATTTTGGAAGTGGACCCACCAAATCGATCCCCCATTGTGCGAATGGCCAGGAGCTTGCAATTGGGCTTAGCTCGGCGGTTGGTGCCGTGATACTTCTTGAATAAAGTTGGCAAGATTCGCATTCTGTGACCAAGAGAGTAGCTTGGTTCTTCATGGTTGGCCAATAGTATCCCAAGCTCAATGTCTTGCGTATTAGAGATCTCGCACCTTCATGGCAGGCTGCTTGGCCTTTATGGAAATCCTCTAACACTTTCTGGCCTTCCCGAAAGGTGATCCACCTTAGGTATGGGGTTGAAAATCCTTTCTTGTAAAGCTCGTCATCTATCAACGCGTAATTGACGGCTTGTCTCTGGATTTTTTGGGCTTGAACTTTGTCTTCGGGGAGCTTGTGGTCTTTGAGATATGCCAATATTGGGGTCCTCCAATCTGGATCTGGATTGATGCACAAGACTTCGAATTTGTCAATTACTGACAAGATTCTGTTTTCCACGAAATGCGTTTCTTTGCCTTGTTCATTGCCTTGTGCGAAATTGCTCAAGGCATCAGCTTATTGATTTTCTTCTCTAGGCACTGCAATGATGTCGAAGGTATCGAAGCTTGTGATGAGGTCTTTTGCTTGCCCCAAGTATTTTTGCATATTTTCTGACTTTTTCGCGTACTCGCCTTTGACTTGATTGACGACTAACTGCGAATCGCACTTCACTCTTAGGTGTTTAACTCCAACACCTTTTGCAATTCTTAAGCCAGTTATCAATGCTTCGTACTCCGCCTCGTTGTTTGTTGCTCTAAATGTTAAGTTTAGAGCATACTTCAACGAATTAGATCCATCGGGAGGTATTAGAGGAATCCGGCACCTGATCCTCCTACGTTTGAAGATCCGTCGGTGTACATTTGCCATACTTCGGTATGTTCTTCAATTTGTTGAGGTCCAACTTGGTCACCTGTGTCGGGTGTTATCCCGGTGAATTCTGCGATGAAGTCTGCCAATGCTTGCCCCTTGATCTCCGTTCGAGGAGCAAAGTGAATGCGGAATTCACTTAACTCCACCGACCACTTTGTTAGCTTTCCTGACATGTTTGGCTTTGATAGGATGTGCTTAAGAGGTTGGTCTGTTAAGACTGTTACTTCGTGTGCGTGGAAGTATGACCTCAGTTTCCTTGCTGCTATTATAAGCGCGTACAGGTATTTCTCGATTGGCATGTAGTTTACCTCGTACTTTGCGAGTAACTTGCTTACGTAGTAGACTGGGAGCTGGGTAGTCCCTCTTTGTTTAACAAGGACTGAGCTGACTGCTGTGTTGCTCACTGATATGTACAGGAAGAGGGGCTCGCCTTCTATCGGTTTTGCCAATACTGGCAATGTGCGCAGGTGTTGTTTTAATTGCTGAAAGGCCTCTTCGCACACTGGTGTCCATTCAAACTTCTTGTTTGCACGCAAGACTTCAAAGAAAGGGAGTGCCTTGTCGCCTATCCTGGCAAGGAATCTGTTTAAGGCTGCTAGACGGCCATTCAGTTGTTGGACTTCCTTATGTTTCCTTGGGGACTCCATTTCTTCAATTGCCCTCACCTTTTCTGGGTTAGCCTCTATCCCCCTCTGGCTCACCATGAATCCCAGGATTTTTCCTGATTGTAAGCCGAAAGCGCATTTTGTTGGATTTAGGCGGACTTGATATTGACGCATTCTTTTGAAGATTGCTCGCAGGTCGTCAACATGGTTGCGCCTTTTGGTTGACTTCACGACCATGTAATCTACGTATGCCTCCATTTTCGTTCCGATTAAATCGCCAAAGATGGTATTGACCATTCGCTGGTATGTTTCTTCTGCATTGATCAGGCCGAATGGCATCACCGTGTAGTTTTATATTTCGCTATCTGCATAGAATGCAGTGTGCGGTGCGTCGTCTTTGAACATTGGGATCTGGTTGTATCCTGAGTATGCATCCATTACGGACATTAATTCATGGCCGGTGGTGGCATCGACTAGTTGGTCGATTCTTGGGAGAGGATATGAATCCTTGGGGCATGCATTGTTGAGATCTCTGTAATCGATGCACATTCTTAACTTGCCACTTGATTTAGGTACCAACACCGGGTTTGCCACCCATGTTTGGTATCTTGATTCTTCAATGAATCCTGCGTCAAGCAGTTTTCCCACTTCTTCTCTGATTGCCAGCTTCTTGTTGCCCCCGAGGGGTCGAAGTTTCTGGGCTATTGCTCGAGTTCCCGGCTTGATGTTGAGCTTATGGGAAATGACGTCTGCGCTTATTCCGGGCATGTTGCTTGGTGACCATGCGAATAACTCTTTGTACTCTTTGAGGAGTGCTGTGATTTCTATCACTTCATCTTCTGACAGGGATGCTCCGATTTGGACCATTCTGTCTGGCTCTTCGATCTTTATTTGTTTTAACTCTTCTACTGGGGCCGGTCGGGCACGGCCTTCTCTTGGATCATCATCAATGATGGGCATGTCATCCTTGTCTGGCTTGACGTTATTTTGGATTGCCACATTGTAACAATATCATTGATAACAGTTGGTCACCTTTGACTTCACCGATTCCGGCTGCAGTTGGGAATTTGATCTTCTGGTGTGCCGTGGATGGCACCATTCCCCACGCATTCATGGTTGCGTATCCTAAGATACCATTGTATGCGTCAAGTTTTTGTACTACCACAAATGGTACTGCAATTTGGAGACGTGAGTTGCCTTCTCCCAGTATAACTGGCAGTGTTATGGACCCCAATGGGTAACTTGCATCTTCCATGAATCACACTAAGGGTGAATTCATTCTATTGACATCCTTCTTTCTCCCCAGAGCTAGGATGACGTCTTTTGTGATGATGTTGGGCGAACTTCCTCCATCGACCAAGATACGCTTGATGTCCATGCCGTCGATTGTCATGGTTATGACTAAGGCGTCATTATGCGGAAATGTTATGTGCGTCTTGTCTTCTGAAGAAAAGCCAATGGCGTCTTCTAGGACAACGTCTCCTTGCTGATTGCCTCTACGCTCCTGCTGGTTTTTCGGGCCATCACGCTTCGATAGCGCGCACCCAAACACAATCGGCGTATCCACGGGTTTAGCATCCAGCATTCTGAATCTTTTCAACAGTTTGTTGACATATGATTCCTGAGATAGACATAATCTCCGGGCGGCACGATCTCGGGCAATTTTGATGCCTAAGATGTAGGTGGCCTCTCCCATGTCTTTCATCTCGAATGCTGATGCTAACCAGGACTTTGATTTATTCATGAAACTCATATCGTTCGCAGCAATGAGTATATCATCCACGTATAGAGTTATGATGACATACTTAGACCCGGAGGTCTTAGTGTATACGCAGGGATCCTTGTGAAGATTCACGAATCTGTTTCCAACGATTTCCACGTGGAATCTGCGATACCATTGCTGATACGATTGTTTAAGACCGTATATAGATATTTGGAGTTTGCAAACTTTGCGTTCTTTGCCAGGAGTAATAAAACTCTCCGGCTGATCCATATAGATCTCTTTCTCCAGTTTTACTTGGAGAGGTTTGGTCTTAATGTCCATTTGATCCATGCTCGAGTTCGAGACTTGCAGTCTTGGGCAAGGATGGCCCTGACTATGGTGTAACTCATAGTCGGTGAGTCCGTCTTTATCAAAGTTCACTTCGTGAATTTGGGTATATCCTTTCGCAATTATTCAAGTTTTGCACCACTCGAAATTTCCACCAGAAGTGAATTCTAAGATTTCACTTTCTAGTTATGTGGTTAACAGATAAATCAACTAAAGGCTAAAACTGAATTAGTTCTTATTTAGGCATTTTCATCCTCCATTGTTTTCCTCCATTCCTAGTTTGAGGTCCTTCCGATACTTTGGCGAACCGTCACTGGTTCATGAACGAATGTCTTACTTGATGGGATACATCTTAAAAGAAGTCCGTTGCCTTAGACTAAGTCTAGGCCCGATATTCTCATCTTAAGTCTGATCGTTACTCCCACTCGGAATAATGCTTCTTCTCGGAGCATTACTCCCACTGGGAACAATGGCGGTGCTTGAACTTTGTTCTACAACTTTCTTAGAATAACCTTTTGGTCTCGGGATTTTACTTCCAAGATTTATTCCTTGATCACTAGGATCTGGAACCAAGTTGGTCGATTCCTCCCACTAGAAATAATGGGTAGTTGTGTCAGTTATTGGATTTTCATCCAATGGTTCAGCATTATGATTATCAGGTCGGACTTGATTCGCATTAACATTTAGTGATGATTATGTGAGGGTCCCACTGGATTTATTATGAAGATGTTTCCATCATCATTTACCATGTCATTCACTAATGTTATATCATTCTCCCACTCGAAGTAAGTGGGACCTGAGAATCTCCGTTATCCATTTTAATTCGATCATGTTTACCATTAATCCAAGCTAATCTTAAACTTGTATTCTTTAAGAGTAGTCCGTACTCTTGATAAATACATGTTTAATGTGCAAATTAATGCTGCTTTATGATGAGGTTTCACCCAAATCATTTCTTAGCTATTATGGTAACGCGTCAACCGATTTATTAGAACATAGGTTTTACAATAATGTGATTCAACTTATTTCATCCCGGAGGAACATTTAATGTTGAATTCTAACATTTATGTAATTTTAGACTATATCATTTGAAGTGTTTAATTACATGATTGCTTTTAGCCAAACTTATCGTTTTAGGCTAGTAGTGGGAGAGTCATTTTACGGACTGCTTCCTTTCGTTTATTAACTCGTCCATAGATTTATCCATCTCGTGGATTATGCATTTAAGCTTTCGCTTTAATGCTATAGTTGACATCCTACTTGATCATAGTAGCCTTTTAAAGCATACATGTTGACCATAGTAGTTATCAATGAGTTATATCCAAAGGATAAACGAAAAATAAGCATTCATTCATTAAAACACTTCTTTATTAAATTTGTACTTCAAAACGATGTGTTCCATCTTTCGAGGCACACGCGCGTATGGCGCATAAAAGCAGTTTAATTTCGTGGTTTAAATCGTTTAGTTTTCAAATTTAACTTAATCGGTTTTGAACATGTTTAATTATTACGCAAACAATCATTTTAAATGGAGTACTAACAAATAAGAAGAATTATGTCGGTTCGCCTTTTAGAACTATGCGATCGATGAATTTATTTAGTGCAGTTTGACCTGACTGAGATGACGGAGTATGTACGTCGTTTCGTCTTGTTCGACCAATTTTACCTGGCCGAAATATTGGTTCTAACCCGTGGGTTTGAATTTTCGTTTCGGATCGTTCCCTTTGACCGGAACGTTAATTTGAGAAGCATACTGTGCTTCGAATCGAGCAACAATTACTTTATTCAATAATTCCGAATCTCAAAATAACCAAAATTTTAATAATTCGAACGAACAACGAACGATAAATGACAATGGTATGGTTCTTGATATGAAAGTCATGTGTCTGATCCATGCTTATATGAACTTTAAGTCATGTTGAACATCACATCTGATTAAATTCACTAGTGAATCACATCAAATGGTTTGTGTTCAAATAAAACGTTTCACGATTTTACATACATGACATACGAGGCGTGTCTAAGAAGCACTTAATTAACGGGGTTTAACCCACTGGATCAATCGTATAAAACCTTTTTACGGTCTAGTTCATTTAATGATATATAGATCACAATTGACTTCATTTGATCTCTTGTGGTGAGTAGAGAAGGTTTTCGCTTCACTGCCTTGGTTCCTATGCTTAACTAGACTCAAGTTTATTGAATCCTGTCAATGTTAGGCAACCATATATATCTTTTCCATGTTGACCTTGGCTTTTACACCACCATCCATGGACAAAGAAAAGAACATCACATTCAACCGAGACATTTCTAGCTTTAGCATCTTTGCTTCTACCGAGGCAGATGCAAAGGAACACCAAGCTTTGACATTGTCTGGTCGCAATTGAAGTCTTCTTCAACCCCTTTATCCAAGGTTGAATGTATCACCACATTTGCATTCAGATCATCAAAGAACCTACTCCAATTATTGGGAAACAAACTATCACGTTCATCTCTCATTGTCAAAATCATACGAACTACCATATTCATTCTTAGTTGTCCTCTCCGCTTATCAGAATCGTAGTAGAGAGGAGTCAAATACATATTCCTTACGTTCATCATAATTCATACTATCAAGATTGCAATGTTCATAGAAGCGTACCAACTTAGCCATGAAAACTCGATACATTGATAATCATGCTAAGTTAGGATGACAAAAACATTTTGACAGAATTGCAAACATCGGATTATCTATTAAGATGGAATACGAAAAATAGTGATCCCTCAGTCCTCTAGACCAATCCGACTGCCAGTAAATCGAGGGAAGGGGGTCTGTGAAAGAGTTCACACCAATGTCGTCTTCAATCCAATAGATCAGTCTTTTGAAAACGGTTATTATTTTGCAAATCACCGGAACTGGAATTTTCAAACGAGCATACCTGATCTTGGCTTTCCCATGGCCCTTTGTGATTTTATTAAATTATCCGATAATTTATGCATGCATAACATTATATCACGCAATAAACATCGAACAAAACAAACAACATGCTTACGCGTCATGCGTCTAATATTCCTTAGCATACATAATTCTACGTAAAGTAAATTATCACATGCTTCTAATCATGAACATCCTAGCATACGTGTCAAAACATGCAACTTCCGCATACATCATGCATAATTAGCGACTGGTATTTTCGGTTTTAAAACATTTTGAAAATATTAGGGGTTGATTTATAATTCATGCTTACAATCAATCATGCGAAATTCTTAGACATGGATTCTAGGCACTTTTAATCAGCATAGCATGTCTATCCTATTGCGCAATCCATATATTTAAATCCCAGAGCTCAATGCTCGCAATTTATTATCCAGCTAGCTTGACTAAGTCAAGACGATAGTTCTAATATATATTGCAGAAAGTAAACAATTGCAATTCAGCCCACTAATTTAGTCCAGTCCCGAAAACATGCATGTCCGAGATCCATCCCCGTTATCGTAACTAGGTATTAGGGTTTTATCCGAAAACGTGTTAAAATGTAAACCCTAGAGCACTGTTTAGGTTAACTTTTAAAGTTTGAAAACATTTTGGAGTTAAAATTTGACATTATTTTATTGAACATTTTAAAATTTGCGAAAACTTTAAAATTCTGGTTCAGTCCAATTTAAAATTCGGTTCGGGTCGGTCCGATTTTAAAAATCCAATTTGGTCCGAAATTGTTCAATAAAATTAGATTGTGGTTCGGTTCATCACTCGAAACCGGTTAGGTTTAGATTCATTTTAGTTACCTTGGTTCAACCTTACCCAACTAGGTTGATCCGATTAAGAATATTCGGATTGGTTTAACCATGTTCCGTTAATGCAATTTGGACTGACCCATAAACCCTAGTGGGTTCGGCCAAAACACATCTTTTGGGCTAAATAGAGTTTTAAAGTCTACTAAAACCTTAACTTAGCCCATAAGAAATATTAATTATGTAAAATAATTTCCAATATTGCTAATATATATATATAAATTCGGCACACATATATATTATTAATATATATAAATATTGTCAAGATTTTATGTATAAGATGTAAATAAATTAACAATATATATATATATAATATATTCGGCCAAATCTATATATATATAATTATTTTCAAATATATATTTAGGGATAAAATATATATAGACAATATATCTTCTTAATCTTTTTAAGTAACTAAATCCTATCTATATATCTTTATCCCTATATTTTAGCTAAATATATTGACAATTTATATATTTTATTATATAATGTGAATCTTACATTATCTTTCCAATTTATAAATATATTGTCTCATTTTAATAAAATTAAAATATGGTAACAAATATATCTAGCTATGGCCGGCCGAAATTTAAATTACTTGCACCCTAAGAAATTAAAATTTTTACCTAATAATTACTAGGGTTTTTCGGCACAAACACCAAAAATTGGAAAAATTGTCAAATTTTAAGATCAAACACTATTATGATCATGAATCCAAAAAGTGTTCTTGATAAAACTCATAGTGCTCTTGAAGATATGAACATCAAACTCAAATTCAAACATGAATTTCGGTTTTGATCCATAAAATCATGTAAATTTCGAAAATTTTAAGTTTTCAAAGATCAAACATGTGAAATTTATTTAAAAATTTCGGATTACTCATGGTGTTCATAATATATATAAATTTCGGTTTTCATATAAATTTCAAGAACATCAGTTTATCAAAATTTTAAGAACTCCTAACCTGGCTCTGATACCACTGTTGGATTACGGGGACGTAATACTACGGAATGCTAAAATATGTACATGTAAGTAACCGAATTACGCAGCGGAATTATGTACATACCTCAATAGCTTTCCTACCCAAGGATGTTGTGGAGGGAGTTCTGATCCTCCGGTCGGAACCTCGTACAAGTTCTTCGTGAGAAGGAGTCCTACGTGGTATAAGCTCCACAGCAAATCCTCTGATCAATTCTTCAATGGGAACAGAACCTCGGACTGAATGCTCGAAAGAAATTTGGCACACCTATGGTGTTAGGGTGGCCGGCCGAAACTAGGTTATTTGAGAGAAAAGGATTTCTCTCAAATCACAACTTAGGAGGAGTTGTGTTAAGGTGTCTTTTGGGAGTGACCCCAAGACCTCCTTATATAGTGGGAGGAGGAGAAAATCCTCCTCCCCTATATCTAGGGTTTCGGCCGACCTTTGTGTGGTGGGAGGCCCAATTTTGGGCCTCCCATGTCACATGGGAATTGGGTCTGGACCAATTAGCCCTAATGTGACATTTACCTAATTATCTTAGGTAACCACATATATTAACGGGCTACCAATTACGGCGCCATGTCACCATATGCTAACACTAATATCTAACATCCCTAAAATCATGCTAGAATAAATCGATAATTAATGTCACAATTATCTTGTGAATCGAACCCTAATTTCAGCCAAATACATTATTGTGCCGAAAATAATTAAACAAATTTAAAATTATATTCGGCTGAAATAAACAAAATTTTAGGGTTCGTAGTTAAATTTCTAGATCAAATTTTAAGATCAATAATTTAATGTTCAAATTTGATTAATGTCACGTTTTTCTTGAAGATCAAAAACACTCATCATGAATATCAGTTTTACTAAAATCAAGAACCCCAATTTTATCAAAATCATGAACTCCCTACACAGGCTCTGATACCACTGTTCAGACTGAAACACGTGTACATGTCAGGTAAACTAGTTACGCAGCAGAATAGGGGCACATACCAGTTTCTTGATTTCCGTAAACCTAAGATCTTGAGGGGAGTTCACGGTTTGCGGATGGCTCCTGTAAGCATTCTGGTTAAGGAATCACCTACACGGAACACATCAAAGTCTCTTTCAATTCTTTGGCAGGATGGATCTCCGGGATAATTGCTCGAAGAAATTCGGCACCTCCTTGGCTCATATGTATTTCGGACGAACCACTTTCATAGGGAGGAGAGGTTTCTTAAGTCTCAACATAAATGAGTAAAGTAGTTAACCCTGAATAAATCCCTGACACTTCCTATTTATAAGAGGAGGTGGGCAAAACCCACCTCAAACCTAATACCAAGTTCGGTTGGCCACTTAGTGTAAAGAGGAGGCCCAGTTTTGGGCCTCTCGTGTAAATTGGGATTTTAGGCATGGCCAAAAAACCTTAATGTGACATTACCAATTACTTAGGTGTTGGGCTTATATTAAAGGGCTTCTATTACGGAGGCCCATTAACCAAATACCAACAAATTTATTATTATTATATTAATCTATATGAAGAGTATACTATATTTAATAAAATAAGATTTAAAAGACTATATATTTTGACAACAACTAACTTCATAAGATTATGTGTGTGGTTAATACTATAGTCATTTATAAATTCTAAGGCTAAATATTTAAACTCAATACACATAACTACTAAAATTGTATTAATTAAAACATTATATATAGTTTTATAAGATAAGTTTCATAAAAAAGTTACAAAAAAAGACTTACTTATTTTATACGAACATTATGTGCATTATTATAAAAAATAAAAATATAATAATAACAATAACAATAACAATAACAATAACAATAGTATTATCATAATAAACAATAAAGATAATACAAAATATTTTATCTATTTGATAAATAATAATAACACTCCGTAATGTTGAACGTAATCTCACACTACATCCGATTTTGGATGTAATCTCACATTATGTTGAATTTAGTTTGGACGTAATCTCAGATTACAATGGACATTATTGTTAGATTACGGAGAGTAATCACTACGGATACTTAAACAAGGTACATGCTAGTAACTGGAATTACGCACCGGAAGTTTCACTCATACCTTTAAGATGATCCGTAGATCAAAGATCTTCTCAAGAGGGACTTCACGATCCTCCGGTCGGGACCCGTTGAGATTCTTGTTAGAGAATCCCTACGTGGTGCAAGCTCCACAGCAAAGCCTCTGATCGATTCTTGGCACGGGGACAGATCTCTGGAGAGTTTGCTCGAAGGCAATTTGGCACACCCTTGGTGAGGGATATGGTTCGGCCGAAACTGTCAGGGTGAGGGGTTGAGGGTTTTTCTCTCTAAAACACTCTTGTGAGGGAATTGTGATTAACCCTAAAAATCCCCTAACACCTCTTATTTATAGGAGGAGTAAAGTGGACAAAAGTCCACTTTAGCCCACCTAGGGTTTCGGCTGGCCTATGTATCTGGGCAGGCCCATTTTGGGCCTCCCATGTCAATTGGGATTTGGGTCTTGCCCAATTACCGTAATGTGACATTTGCCCAAGTTCATTAGGTAAACTATACATATTATGGGCTACCAATCACGGCGCCCATTACCATATGCTTACAATTACATTACAATGCAGGTTACGTCGTTTGGCAAACCAAAAAACGTAATTTGGATGTAATGTGGGATGTAATGTGAGATTACATCCCACATTACATCCATCCAAACACCCCCCTTAAGCACCTAATGACCCTGTATTTACGAGTAATCAGATGAGTAAACCCATATTGGGTAAAGTCTTCAATGAAAGTTATTCTGAGCATCAAACCATACATCTTTACATTAAATTTGTGCTTTGAATCGATGTTTTTCAGTTTTACGCAGAATTCATGCGCTGCACACGCCACACTTAGGTCTCGCCCTGGGTGAAATCGTTTCGTTTCCACAATTTAATTCATCGGTATCATACATGTTCCTATTTACGATATCAATCATATTTATGGATTACAAACAAATAAGGAATACAAAACATTCGACCTCATTACACAATGTTCAGAACGGAAAAATTAAGATTCAGAAGTGCAAGATGAAACAAACATAACGTGGTTAAACCAATCAAATTATGAAGAATCTCAATTCGCATAAAATGCATAAATCAACATGTATCAAATTGAAATACACAAATGTTCTAGCAAGCAAAGGAAGTGAAAAGTTCAAAGATAAACTTCCGCTCTTATTTGATTCACTTTATCCTTTTATTCTGAGGACGTCCTCCTTTTGTCTCTGATGGGTATACGCCCAATTGGAACCCGTTTTAATTCAGACCGTCTTATTTTGATTACCCCATTTACGGTTATAAATCGAAACTTTGACCCGAACACTTCGCCTAAAACGCTAATGGTCCGAACGAGGTAAAATTACCCGCCCGGACCCGACCATCGACCTCACCTAGGTGAGATCGGGTGGACCAACCCGATCTCTCCTAGGGGAGATCGGGTGGGCCAACTTGATCTCCCCTAGGCGAGATCGGGTGGGCTGACCCGATCTCCCCTAGGGGAGACCGGGTTGGCTCACCCAACCCCTCTTAGGAGAGGTTGAGCAAATCCACCCGATGTCAGGCCTCAGGGGTCGGATTTTTCGTCCGACCCCAAGGGTCCTGACCTCTTTTCCACCCGTCCCACACTTAGATTATTTCGCCTACCCCTCCATGCTTTAAGGGTCTAATCACACGGTTATGAATTAATTAAATGCGCTTAGGGGATTAACGATGTCATTAAGCCTCCTTAATCCCCCCGAAGCCTATAAATATTGCTCGTATCCTATTCATTTCCATCACGTTGATTATTTTACTGGCTTTTACTCTGCCCTCTCTCTAGTTTGTCTCTAGTTAGGCATCGAAGAGGGTTCACCAAGCACCAACCCCCCCCCCCCCCTCCGTGCTTGGTACTGCCCTTACTGCAGGTCGGTCAGAAGGAAGAAGTCAGGAGAAGAGAAGGATACGGATCAGACCATCAAGCGAATAGAGCATCGGATCGACCTATTTACCCGTGAGAAGTGACACTTGGATCGACAACCCGTTGACTCAAGTGACGTGATTTAACACTTGGCGCCGTCCGTGGGTTTTCGAGCAGAAAGCCAGGCTATCACGAGAGCGATGAAGAACAGTCTGCCATCCAAAGACAACCGTCAACCCGGGGGCAACATGCAAAACAACCAAGTAGGACAGGCTGCACCCCCGGCAAGATAGCATGTTCCTCCACCAAGGGAACCTACCACCCAGAGACAGCCTGTACCCCTAGTACATCAAACAGCCCAGCAAGCACCCCAAGCTAAGAATGAAGGAGGACCATCACGCCCAGCTGGGGCAGAGTCTTCCACCGCCTCGACCCCCTTGGTTCAGAGACCACGAAGGCAAGGTGTACAGCAAGGAGTGCAATCTTAGGGGTACCAGTACACGACACCTCCACTGGGGTACCACTACGAGACGCACACCCAAGAGCACCCTTATAGAATGCCAAGGCAAGGCATACCTAGGAACAGCAACAGAGCTTGTATGACCAATACAAGGCCAATGAACTCACAAGGAGCACAAACAGTGACTCCTGGGTTCATGAATACTTTAGACGAGATGTTAGCTTATAGGAAAGCACGGAGGCGAGGGCAAGGAAGGAAGCACCAACAAGGAGAACAGAATCCGCATGAGGAACAGTTCTATGAAGAAGAACAAGTCCCAGAAGAAGAGCAACACCCCCCAGCAGAACAGAGAGAAGGTCGGGGAAGAAGTGAGCAAGGGCAACCCCCAGTGGGGAGGCAACCATCTGTGCCTCCAAGGCAATATCAAGCTCAACCAGAAGCAAGGGCATACACCCCACTGAGGGAGGACAGGCAAGCCCGACCTCCAAGAAGAGAAGAATTCCAGCATCCACCCCAACAAGGATACCAAAGGTACACGTACAGTCCGTATCATAACGGACAAGGGATCCCCGCAAGCCCGGTTACCAATTATGATGGATACCAGAGAAATTACAGCCCGTCTCCAGTAATGCTGACCCACGAGGAAGTGGAGGCCATGATCACAAGAAAAATGAATGAGTCAAAGAAGAGTGAGTTACACTGTCTGAGTGACAACACAAATCAACCCGAGTGCTAGACTCGTTGCATTTGATAAAGATAAAAAATACAATGGTAAGGGTGACCTTTTAGAACACATCCAGGAACATGAAGCTCCCCTCCTAGGTAGGACAACAGAGGATTGCTACAAGGAACTTTTGTTTTCAAACACCTTGCCAGGGGTAGCATCGCACTGGTTCTTTAGCCTACCTACCGAGAGCATCCATTCATGGGCACAGCTAAAGGCAAAATTTCTCCAAAGGTACTTGGGAGAAAGGAAGCTACTCAAAGGAACAGGCTCACTTGATGATGTGAAGCAGGAGAATGAAGAGACACTGGCTAATTACTTCACAAGGTTTAACCAGAACCTGGCTGAAATACAGGGTGACATTACCGAAGGCGAAATCATAAGAGCCTTCATAAGAAACCTTGGCCGCTATGGCTCTACCTTAGCGGAAAAAAAATGGCCAAAAAACCCGCTAGCACCCTAGAGGAGCTGGCAGGAAGGGTGAAGACACATATAGACCTAGAAAGACACATAATGAACAAGAGAGTAAAGGTCCAGACATCGAAAGAAGAAAATACAAAGCCAAGTAAAGGAAATCCACCCCAGGCTCCCTAGCCCATAAGGCAATAAGACTGGCGTCCGCCCCAGCCAAGGAATCAGACAGTGGAATCACTAAGACCAAGAGATATCAATGTCATTAAGTTCATACCACTAAATGCAACCCCAACCGTGGTATTGAGAGAAATGAGGAACTTGAAGATATGGTCACCCACAGGGAGATGGAGAGCCCCAATGGTGGGAACGGATAAAGAAAAATGGTGTGACAATCATGAAGCACCTGGCCATGATACAAATGAATGCTTCATTTTGAAGTTAATCATAAATAATGCCGTGCAAAGGGGAGAGCTAAAGAAGTTTGTGGATCATGGAGGCAGCAGTACACCAACAAGACCAACCCAAAAAGAAAAGGGCAAAGAGAAGATGGACTATGCCCCCTCTCACAACAAGAGAGGAACGATCAATATGATACATGGTGGTGTCGCGGCAGGCGGACCATCTGCAAATGCGAGAGAGGTGTATGCCTCCAAGATAGACATGACAATAAATGGAGGAAGAGGCCAAGAGAGAAGGAGGAGATGGTGATCGAAATTTCAGAGAAGGACAAGAGCCATATCGTCTTTCCACATGACGATGCTCTAGTGATAACGTTAGACATCGATAACTTCGATGTGAAGAGGATACTAGTCGATGGAGGGAGCTCGGCAGATATACTAAACCTGCGAGTCCTAGAGCAGATAGGCAAATCCAAGTCAGATTTGAAGCCAGTCACTTTTCCTCTAGTCGGATTCACTGGAGCAACAAGCTACCCTCTGGGCATGATCACCCTACCAGTTACAATGGGCCAAGGGTGGACTCAGCTAAGGATCAAAGTGAACTTTGTGGTGGTGGAAAACCTAGGAGCTTATAATGGGATCCTAGGCAGAACAATCATAAATCCATACGAAATAGTTCCCTCAATAGTTCACCAGAAGCTGAAGTATATCACTGAAAGCAGAATAGGTGAAGTCCTAGGTGATCAACGCACCGCAAGGCAATGCTACGTCAATTCCATAAGGCGTAGACCACACCAATCCGACTCTGTGGCAATGGTGATGATATGGGCTAGTCAGAAAGAGAAAGAAAAGAGGAAAAGGCCAAGCTACAAGAAGGGAAGGACAGGAGTTACACTCCACCTAAGCAAGCAGATGTTCAAAAATTTGGCAAGAAGGTCAGGGATGGACAAGGTTGTAAAGGTAACAAGCATACCTTGGTAGCCAGAAAATGAGAATGGAAGGAGAACAAGAAGAGAAATTGAAAGGGGCTTCAGGTATATTGATGATGTCAAGCAAATGCAAGGAGAATCCCTTACAAGTTACTTCAAAAGGTTCATGGAATATGGGTCCAACATGGAGTTAACAAGAAGTGAAGTTGTAAGAGCCTTCCTTAGGAACATGCATCCAACCTCTTTCGAGGCCTTTGGAGGTCACTACGAGGTAGTGATGACAAACACGATGCGAGAGCTTAAAGAGAAACTGGATGAGGCATTTGAGAAAGAGAAGGAACAGTATAGCGAAGAATCCAAATGAGAGGAGGAAAACTACAAACAGGAAGGGGGGATGAACTTCAACTTCACACCTTTAAAAGTGCAAGTGGAGGAGATTTTTAAGGAACACTTAATCAAGGAACTGCCAATATACAAAGAAGATGGCAAGGCCTTCCTAAGAACGGATGCAACAGGATGGTGTTATTACCATGGCACATGGGGGCACAAGACTAATGATTGCATGGTACTGGAAATTGAAATTGAGGAGATGATCTTCAAGGGAGAACTCAAGAAGTACATAGCACCAGGGGCACCCACCATTGCCTAAGGAGATCACACCAGAGGAACACCATATCCTTAGTTTCATATTTCGTATCTTACATGTTTACAAGTTTAGTTTTCTAAAAAACAACTCTTGAGGCGGAAAACTCACGAAGTTTCTCCAACTCTTCAACCGTCTATTTTCACCTAAAGGATGTCTTGGACCACCCAGGATACCCCCGTTTGTACATATGGCATGCATGCCCTCAATGAAGTAAATGTTCATCAAAATATTTTCTAAGTATGAGATGAGACAAGCATCATGTTCTCCTTACCCAAATATGACTACCAAGTCTATGACTCTTTTAACGCCCCCAAGAGCGTATCTTTAGAGTAGTTCTAAACTACGAAACTCTGCGCCATCCGGGAGCCTATCCCGCGAATAGATTCAAGACCCCCAATAGCGTATCTTGAGAGTAGTTCTAAACTGCGAAACTCTATGCCGTCCAGGAGCCCATCCTGTTAATAGTTATGTGCCCTTCCGAGATCCAATCTCGTGAAAAAATTTGACGCCCCCAAGAGCGTATCTTGAGAGTAGTTTCTAGACTACGAAAACTATGTGCCATTCAAGAGCCAATCCTGTGAAATATTTCGTGCCCTCCGAGAGCCAATCTCGCGAAAAGATTCGACGCCCCCAAGTTTGTATCTTGTGGACTAACACTGTGCCTTCCGGGAGCCAATCCTGTGAAAAGTTCTGTGCCCTCCGGGAGCCAATCCTGTGAAAAGTTCTGTGACCTCCGAGAGCCAATCTCGCGAAAAGATTCGACGCCCCCAAGAGCGTATCTTGTGGACTAACACTGTGCCCTCCGGGAGCCAATCCTGTGAAAAGTTCTGTGCCCTCCGGGAGCCAATCCCGCGAAAAGATTCGACGCCCCCAAGAGCGTATCTTGTTGACTAACACTGTGCCCTCCGGGAGCCAATCCTGTGAAAAGTTCTGTGCCCTCCGGGAGCCAATCCTGTGAAAAGTTCTATGCCCTCCGGGAGCCAATCCCGTGAAAAAATTCGACGTCCCCAAGAGCGAATCTTGTTGATCAACTCTGTGCCATCCAAGAGCCAATCTTGCGAACAACTATGTGCCTTCGGGGAGCCTATCTCATGAAAAATTACCTATTCTCATAGGAGCATTTGATAAAGTGATCTTTACATCACTCACAAGAGCATGTCACTGCAGTTAAAGATTTGGTGTCGCGACATCATCCCTCCATTATGGTGATTTTGGAAACCATGATCAGTGGTGACAGATTAAAGAAGCAAGCTGAAAAACTTCCCTTCACATCTCATTTTGCCGTTGACTCGAGAGGTCTAAGTGGAGGCATTCTTATCCTTTGGCGTCAAGATCACGTCCATCTCAATATTCTGGGACACACAGAACAAGAAATCCATGCCGAAGTTCAGGTACAAAACTCTAATTCATCTTGGATTCTCACAGGTATTTATGCCAGCGTTAACAGAACTGAAAGGAGAATCCTTTGGGAAAATCTAAAATCCGTGTCTGCTAGTATTAATAAACCTTGGGTGGTTATGGGGGATTTTAATGATGTTCTAATGCTTCTGAAAAACGGGGTGGTCTTGATATTAATCTTAGTAGAACTGACGATTTTCATGATATGCTCCAATCTTGCTCTTTATCGGATTTGGGTTTTAGTGGTCCTAAGTTTACTTGGGCTAGGAGAAGGGAAACAGGTGCACTCATTCAGCAGAGGCTAGATAGAATCGTAGCAAATTCTGAATGGCGGCTCCGATTCCCTGAAGCTAGAGTCACCCATCTCCCCAGAACTAAGTCTGATCATTGTCCTCTTCTTCTAAACCTTAATCCAAAATATTTGAAGAATAGTAACAGACCTTTTCGATTGGAGGCCATGTGGCTCTCCCACCCCACTTTTAAAGATCTCGTCAAATCAGTTTGGGATGTTGCTGAAAATGACCTCCTTAGAGCCCAAAATATATTTCCCGAAAAGTCTAAGGAGTGGAATAAAATGATTTTTGGTGACATTTTCAAAAAAAAAAATAAGTTGCTAGCAAGACTTGATGGAATTCAAAGAAGCCTGGCTAGGGGTCACAGTGACTTCCTTCTAAATCTTGAAAAGCAGCTTCGACTCGAGTTTTCAATTCTCCTTTCAAATGAAGAGAAGTATTGGGCTATGAAATCTAGAACTAAATGGATCCAAGATGGTGACAGGAATACAAAGTTTTATCACCTTACCACCATCATCCGAAGGAGTCATAGCAAGATTGTGGCTATTAAGAGTCCTGTTGGGGATTGGGTTTATGATATCAATCGAGTTAAAAGTATCTTTCAAAACCATTTTACTAACCTTTTTCAAACTTCCAAGTCTCATTCTAACAGGATGGTTTTGTGTGATTCTCGATGGAGTTCTTATCTATCTGAGGATATGGTCAAGAGTTTAAGTTTTCCAATTCAAGAAGCTGAGATCATTAGAGCAGTTAAATGTTTAAAACCTTTCAAAGCTCCTGATCCAGATGGTTTGCACCCAATATTTTTTCAAAAAAATTGGGATTTAGTAGGAAATTCTCTTTCTACTATGATTAAAGAGGCTTTTACTTCCAAGAAAATACCTCCGGGACTGAATGACACTCTTATTTTCCTTATCCCTAAGTGTCAAAATCCTCAATCAGTCTCCCAATTTCGGCCTATAAGCCTTTGCAACTCTGCTTTTAAGGTCATTTCAAAAGTCATTGTAAATAGAATTAGACTTTTTATGGAAAAAATTATTTCCCCTCTCCAGGCCAGCTTTATTCCCGGTAGAAGGTCTCATGACAATGTTGTTATTTTGCGTGAACTCCTTCAAATGTTGAAAATGAAGAAAGGCAAAACTGCTTGTATGGTCATAAAAATTGATTTGGAGAAAGCTTATGACCGACTTGAATGGGATTTTATCAGAACCGTGTTAACTTATTTCAAGTTTCCTATAGATCTCATTGACATTATCATGGATTGTGTTTCTTCTACCTCTCTTACATTGCTCTTCAATGGAGGTAAGTTGGAAAGTTTTCTACCTTCTAGAGGGATTAGACAGGGGGACCCCCTTTCTCCTTATCTTTTTATCCTTTGCATGGAATATCTTAGTCAACTGATTGTTGGGGAGGTCGAAAATGGAGAATGGACACCTTGCAAAATAGCTAGAGGCTCTCTACCCATTTCACATCTATTTTTTGCCGATGATTTGATCTTGGTCAGTCAAGCAAATGATACTTGTTGTGAAACTATTTTGAGTACTTTGAATTCCTTCTGTGAGGTTTCTGGCCAGAAAGTTAACAACGCCAAATCTCAAGTGATTTTCTCAAAGAATATTGATACGAACATCCAAGTTGATCTTGCTCAAAAACTTGGCTTTAAAGTTATCGATGATATGGGTAAGTACCTTGGGTTTCCTCTTAACTTGTCAAATGCAAACAAACGATCGTTTTCCTTTATTGTGGACAAAGTTAAGAGTAAACTCACAGGTTGGAGAGCCAATTGCTTATCTTTGGCAGGAAAGGTTGTTTTAATTAATTCTGTGCTCTCCACGATTCCTAGTTATTACATGCAGTGTACATGTTTTCCTAAAGCTATTTGTGATGATCTTGACAGAATTAGTAGGAACTTTTTGTGGGGTTCCACTGAGGAGAGGAGAAAAATGCACCTTATCAAGTGGGATAATGTTTCAAAACCAAAAGATATGGGGGGGATTGGGGATTAAAAGATCTTGGGAGACAAATCAAGCTATTTTAGCTTCGTTTACTTGGAGAGCAACTCAGTCAAATGCCCCGTGGGCACAAATCATCAAACACAAGTACCTTAGCGCACGTAGAGCCTACCCGAGAAATGGATCTTGCACTTGGAAAGCTCTAGTTGTTGGACACCAAGCTCTCTCCAAGGGTCTTGGATGGGTTGTGGGTAACGGTGAAAGTATTAATGCTTGGAATGGTACTTGGGTAGAAAATTCGTCTCTTAGACCATTGATTCATGGTCCACTTAGGGAGGACGAACAATCCATACGAGTGAGTTCACTCAAGGATGGGGAGGGTAATTGGAACTTTAATGCAATATCTTTCGAGCTACCTAGAGAAGTGACTGATAGGCTACTTCACATACCTTTTAGTAAAGGAGGTGTGGTTGAAGATAAACTCATTTGGAGACTATCCTCAAATGGAAAACCTTCTGTAGGTTCAGTTTATTTAGCCCTTATGCTTGACCAACACCCTTCATCCTTAGAGGATACCCAGATTGATTGGAATTGGATTTGGAAGGTTAAAACCCTCCCGAAGATCCAAACTTTTTTATGGATATGTTCATATGATCGTATTTGCTCTGCCTTCTTGCTCTGGCGGAGAGGTTGTAATGTTGATCCTCTATGCCCAGTTTGTTTTTCAGGTGTGGAAGACACTCTCCACATTCTTCGAGAATGTCCAAAAACCAAAGCATTATGGGCAACAATGGGTATCCCTATACCTACCTCTGATTTCTTTTCTCTACAACTGTTTGACTGGTTGAGTTTGAACTGCAGGTCTCAGGTTGTTCATGCATCTGGACATGCGTGGCCAACTATGTTCTCCTTCACGATTTGGAGCATATGGAAAGAGAGGAACTCTCTAATTTTCAATCAACGTTCATTTGCAAATGACATCTACAGATCCATACTCTTTCAAGTGAATGAATTTTCCATTGTTAATGCACGAGCAATTTGTCCCAACCTTCATGATACTATTCTTGTTAATTGGAACCCTCCTCTTAAAGGTTGGCTGAAATTGAACACTGATGGTTCAGCGAGGAACAACCCTAAATTAGCTGGTGCAGGTGGTATCATCAGGGATGAATGGGGAAGATGGGTAACGAGTTACTCTAGGAGATTGGGCATTTCAAATAGTTTGCTTGCTGAATTGTGGGCTCTTCGGGACGGACTTACCATAGCTTCAGATAACTGGATCGAATCTATTCATGTGGAAACAGATGATTTGGAAGTCCATCACTTAGTTTGCGATGATTCAGTTGAGAATTACATTCTTAAGCCTATTATTATTGATTGCAGAAACTTGATAAAGAGCTTTAGAAGATGCAAATTCCGTCATGTCTTTCGGGAAGCAAATGGAGCAGCAGATGCGATAGCGAAACTTGCAGCTAATCAAGAAGACAATTATTTGGTTATCCATGATGTTCCTCCTCGCCAATCTCATTTGCCGGTGTTAAAAGACATGTTAGGTATAGCGGAATCGAGAATTGTATCTCGTAGGGAGTAGTTTACTCTTGTAAGGATGTTTATTGTTAGTTTGTTCTTCTATATTACCAAAAAAACAAAAATTATAATTTTTTTACAAGGCAACGATATATGATATGAAAAACATACAAGTTTGTCCATGATAAGATTGCATGTATCATAATAGACAAAGATAGCATAGTATGTCAAGTAAGAAGAAGCATAAACAAGGAAGGAGACCATGACCAAGGAACCAAATAAACAACCACAAGCAGACACCGTGAAAATTAGCAAGTTATCCTACCATCCATACCACAAGTCAAGAGAGATATCTCAAGAGAAACAAACACAAACAAGAAAAGTAGGCAGAGCAATAAAATCCCAAGTGTAAGGCTCTCAAAATAAGCTCGACCCATCAAGGGGAGAAACCGCTCAACCCATCAAGGGGAGGAAAAGTAAAGAGATATATACAAGGGTAAGGGAATCAGATAGTCAACCAGATGCCACTTGGGAATCTTTACGATCCTAATGCTCTGATGACGAACCTCTAATAGAACTCGATGAGGACGAAGAGGAACCCGAGCTAACAACATCAACAGGTGCAGCATCCTCCTGCAGAGGGGCAGGGGCTATGTTCTCAGCAACAGCAGCCTGTCCCCTAAGCACTGTCATATAACCCTCAGCATAAGGTCCAAAGTCACCCAGATCGTTAATTGGAAAGTTAGGATCAATCAGAAATATCTGATCAACAAGATACTCCCCGAACTGGTTCATCTCTTGGGTAGATCGAACCTTATAATCAGCAGCATATGCATGGGAAGACTTATACTCAGCTACGACGGCAACTCTCTCCTCCATGCGGGATTTCTCCTCAACCTTCTTCAACTCCTCATCATGGAGTGAAGAAGCAACAACAGCCTTCCGGCGCAGGTCACCAACAGTGGTCTCGAGCAAGGCTACCTGACTCATAAGCTCTTGCATCCTCAAATCAGATAGGCGAGCCTTCTCAGTGGCACTAGCAAGCTCTGCCTTCAAGGACACCTGACCATCCTCATTGGCTTTCTTCTCATCAGAAATCTCAAGTGAAAGAGACGAGAGGTTAACCATATCCGACATGCCCTAAGATAGCAAAAAATAGCAAATCACATAACAAGCAATCATAGGGAAAATAGAAGAGAAAGAAGCATCACTTACCGGGGCATAGCGAGATAACACACCCTGAATGAAGCGCCTGGTTTCTTTAGGTGACTTAGGACGAGAAACGCGATCCCCAGGAGAAACACCACTGCGAAGAACCCGGATACCAACCTCTAGGGTGTGCAGAGAGGAATGGCTATCAAAGCGATACTCTTTGAACCCAGCAAAGGGAGTCCACTCAGCTCCCACAAAGTCCTCATCAGTAAGGCAAGCAAAGTCCTTCCGGCTCAAAGCAGGAAGTCCAGCTATAAAAACAAAGTAAAAATGAAAACAAGAAGCAAATATCAATATATCTACAAGAAAAGAAGAAGTAGAACCTGAGACTCGGGCCCTCGGCAGGGGGGCAGGAGATGGAGAAGAGGCATCAAGGCCTATAGGCACTCCACCACCATCAGCAGGTCACTTCCCTTTGTCAGTCAGGGAGGGCGCCTCTTCGACTACTATCTCTTTATCGCGATATGGTGTCGGCAAACGAGCACTGGAAGGAGAATGGCCCACAGTCTTTTTCTTCTTAGCAGCCGAGGTCCCGACCTCAGAATCAGGCTCCCGTGACTTAGACTTGGAGTGGCTGGAACTTCTGCCCACGGGGATGATACACTCAGTAACTAAAGGAGAGTGCCCTAACAACATAAAAGAAACAACATGAGAACAATTATAAGTATATCATAAAAGGGAAAGAAGGAAAAGACGAATATACTAGAGGCCTCCGCAGTCTTCCCAAACTTGGAAGGTTTCTTAGGGGTAGAGCTTGAAGGAGCTTTCCTCTTCGTCAGGTCGATAGGCTCCGCCTGCATAGCATATGTTTTTCCGTGAAACCAAACTACAAAGGAAGAGCAAAATATGAATAAAAACGAGAAGACTAAATGACGTACCAAACCTTCGGGGGGAGGGGTCAAACGAATCCCCGCCTCATAAAGGTCCGCTCGGTCACCACGGACACAGGACAGTAAGACTTGGTCCAATGACTTTGATAGATAATCTTCATGGTCTCTAAATCTGAGGAGGAGAACTCCCCAAAGGCGGGCCAACCATCCGACTGATTCTCATTAAGAACCGACCAAGTGACATAACAATCAGTGATGAAGAAATAGTGTTTAGACCAATGGCTCGCCGAGTTATCACTTGAAGCCACGAATCGAAGGCCGCTATCCCACTCGACCTCGCCCAACCCAAAGTCCACAAATTGGGAATCTTTAAGAAAGGGATAGCGAGTCACCAAGCTCGCAAAACCTACCTTCCTCTGATATTGGAAGCGGTAGAAACACCGGAACATAACTAGAGAATACCTCCAGGAATACCACTGGCATAGTACTCGGAATCCTACCCAAACGCGAATAGCGCTGGGGGCAAGGTTCACAGGAGAAATCCTGAAGAACCGACAGAACTCGACAAGTTCATCACAATAAGGGAGACGTAACCCATATCGAATCTGAGAGGGATACACCACGACCTTTCCCTCTGGGGGCTCTGTCACCGATTCACAAACATTCCTCAAGGATAGGAGGAAAGGGTACAAAGGCTCATCTAGAGGACTAATGTCACCTAACTCAATGTGGTCATTATAGTCGCTCCGAGTCAAGTGGTTCTCCGACAACGGTGAAGACCTAACTCAAAAGCAGTGGGAAATTCTAAGCTTGAGAAAGACTCCGACTTAGATCAATACCCAAATTCAGTATCTGGCTCAAAATCCGACTCTGTGCTAATATCTGGAAAGAAAGTAATGCGGCGAATGGAGGGGATGAAAAACTTACTAATCCTCTGAAGAATATAGCGTCTCTGCAAAGTCTGAGTTTTGGGGCACAACCACGAATGCAATACCTGCCGTACCAAGTTAAGTGTCAGAATAGAGGAATTTCCCCAGAAAACTCGGGAATACCCCGGTTTCGACACATCAACAAACAAGCGATAATCACGGCCCAGAGATACCCAATAACAACAACGGCTACGAGCAAGCTATTTTATGACAACAAAATCGGGCAATTTCACTCGGGCAAAAAATCATTTCCCGGGCCAAGGACAATTTTACCCCCCAACAACACCCGGCATACGAGTGACAACTCGATACCAAATTCAAACAAGGAAAATCCAACGAGCAAAAAACCATTTCCGAGCAAACGACTATCTACTCGACATGACCATCGCGACACAAGCAATCGGGAAATCATCACAAATCAAGCAAGGGCAATCCAAATACGAGCATTTCACATGTTCACAAAAAGAGGAAATGATCGAACCTTGGGAAATCCCGAACCAATTCGAAGAGAGAGCTCGGAATTTGACTCCCGCCGTCGCCGGAGACGCCCCAACGCTAAGTCGGAGCCGCCCCGGTGCTGCTTCGCCTTCGCCGGTGGGAAGAACGGCCAGACCTCGCCGTTCGACGCCGCGTCGCGGGTAGGGACGGAGCTCGCTCCCTCCGCCCTGTCGACCATCGCTCCCTCCGCCCTGCACAGCCGCGCCTCGCCTCGCCGGGTCTCGCTCTCGCCTTGCCGGGCCGCCGCGCCGAATCTCTCCCTTCCCTCGCCGGAATTTTGGCCGGCCACACTCTCTTGTGGGTCTTGAAATTTTTCTTGATCCCCAAGAGTGTGAAGTGAAGAGAAAAAAGATGATGGTTGCTAAGTGAGGTAATCCTATTCCCTTATTTTATAACTAAAAAGTGTGTAGGGTTTTTTAAATTTACACAATCACCATCATTCATTTACATTGGAGGAGATCTAAGGGTTTAGATAGAAAACTATCATCTTTACCCCCCCCCCCCCTCCTTTGACTATGGTTAGGCATATTTTTACTCAAGTTAACACCCTATAGGCATATATTCCATTATCCTATACTTAGAAATTTTTGGACCCAATTCAAAAGTTCTTTCCCGGCCTATACTCACCTCGTAGGAAATTGAGGTACGTAGATTCATATCCATGATTGCATTGCATCCCCATGCACGTACGTATTTTTAAAATGTATATTTGAAGGGATCGAATCTTTTATGATTATATTTATATTCCGCGGACACGTGTCTAGAACACGTGTACGCATGCTCTAAAGTTTACAATTCCTCTAGTTTTGAGAATCAGAGGACAAGGCTCGAAAAACGCGCCTACGGACGGTTTCATCAAGAGGTAAAGTCACGGTTCCCAATTGCGCGTATCATTCCATCCTAAAATAGAGTCAACCAAGGGTTACGCCATTGGTTAACTCGGGGGGGCAAGTGATGGATATACGCCCAATTGGAACCCGTTTTAATTCAGACCGTCTTATTTTGATTACCCCATTTACGGTTGTAAATTGAAAATTTGACCCGAACACTTCGCCTAAAACGCTAACGGTCCGAACGAGGTAAAATTACTCGCCCGGACCCGACCATCGACCTCACCTAGGTGAGATCGGGTGACTTCACCCGATCCTTCCTAGGGGAGATCGGGTGGACCAACCCGATCTCCCCTAGGGGAGACCGGGTTGGCACACCCAACCCCTCTTAGGAGAGGTTGGGCAAATCCACCCGGTGTCAGGCCTCAGGGGTCGGATTTCCCGTCCGACCCCAAGGGTCCCGACCTCTTTTCCACCCGTCCCACACATATATTATTTCGCCTACCCCTCCATGCTTTAAGGGTCTAATCACACGGTTATGAGTTAATTAAATGCACTTAGGGGATTAACGATGTCATTAAGCCACCTTAATCCCCCCGAAGCCTATAAATATTGCTCGTATCCTATTCATTTCCATCACGTTGATTATTTTACTGGCTTTTACTCTGCCTTCTCTCTAGTTTGTCTCTCTAGATACTTTAGATTGACTTAGGCATCGGGGAGGGTTCACCAAGCACCACCCCCCCCCTCCGTGCTTGGTACTGCCCTTACTGCAGGTCGGTCAGAAGGAAGAAGTCAGGAGAAGAGAAGGATACAGATCAGACCATCTAGCGAATAGAGCATCGGATCGACCTATCTACCCGTGAGAAGTGACACTTGGATCGACAACCCGTTGACCCGAGTGACGCGACTTAACAGTCTCACGCTCCTTCCTCACCTCGGTTCTGTAATTCATAAGTGGGATTCAGTTACTCACCATGTTACATGAATATAAAGAGAATATATGTATGTCGTCATTGTTTCCCAGAACGTGTCTTTGGAGGATTAGTACAAGTAGCTGCCAGGTGGCCTTTTACCCCACACCTGAAGCACGTTCGAGTTTCCTCTTTACGTGCTCTTTTCTTATGACTGTTCTTTCCATCAGCTTGCTTAGGTTTGAAATTTTTTGATCATTCGGACCAGATGACCTTTTAGTCTTTCTTGCAAAATCTTTGCCATTTCTCCCGCGCTTAGCCCTTTGTTTTGTTTGAGAGGTTGACGCAATATGCATCTCGGCCCTTGGCTTTTCAGCCTTGAGACGATCCTCTTCCAATTCGAGATGAACTCGAATCGCCTCGAGAGTATCGAGGTGATTAGCATGGGTAAGGTGCATTTTCATGTTGATCCAAGAGTCGGGCAAAGTGAGGATGACGCATTGGACATATGTTCCTCAGTCAGGGTTTCCCCTGCTTCCTTGAGTTCAGCAAGCATATTAGAAATGTGTCTAATGTGATTTTTCATGGTATGCTGATGATTCATCTTGTATGAGTCTAAAGCGATGTTTAACGACCGCTTCTAGGCTATGGTGTAACATCAAACTCTATTTTAAGACTATCCAAAGATCTTTAGCAGACTCATGAGGATCATACTCATAGAGTATGTCATCCCCCAACAATGTAATCAAGGCGGAACGAATTTCAAGGTCCTTGGCACTCAATTTGTCATGGAATTCCTTTTTCTCATCAGTGAGGTCACCTCAAGCCTAATATGTTTAGTGGTCAAATGATCCAGACCTTTCATTTCAGTTATTACCATATTTGCACGCTTGTTCTAAATCTTATAGTTATCACCATTCAACCTCACTCCCTTTTTCATTTGGGAAATGACATTTTTAATTACAACTATTGAAACTAAAACATTTACAAACAATTGCGAAAATTAGGGTGACAATTTTAAACCATTTTTTAAAAGAATTGCTTACATCAGATATCTATGAGACACGAAGAGACAAACAATGATTCCTCAGTCATCTAGCCTAACCGACCACCAATAAATCAATAGAAGGACCATGTCCATTGTGTCTACTGGTCGCACGGCAAACCTCGTATTAACTATACCGAAGCTGGGCATGGATCGAAGAATAAATGTTGATGTGTTGGTCGACAACATATTAACAGGAACCCTCCCATTTCGACGAGTGGGAGCTGTTGGCATTTGGTGAATGGGCCGCCATAATATGAGCCCTTTCATATAAAGCCCAACAGTTAGTTATTGGGTAATGTCACACTAGGGATTTTAGGCTGAGCCTAAAATCCCAATTGACATGAGAGGCCCAAAATTGGGCCTCCCATCTCCTTATATGGCCAACCGAAATTAATAGGAGTGGAGATGGTATTTTCCCATCTTCTCCTGTAAATAGGGGGTGTCAGGATTTCTTTAGGGTTAATTAGAAAATCACTCTCTCTCCTTAGTGTTGTGACAAAATAAACCCTTCCTCCCTATAGAGCTAGTTCGGCCGAAACATAGATCAAGGAGGTGTCAAATTGCTTTGAGCAATTACCCCAAAGATCCATCTCCGCGAGGAATCGACAAGAGGCTTTGCTGTGAAGACCATTCCTCGTAGGCGATTCCTTAACAAGAATCACTAGAAGATCCAGCCGGTGGACCGCGAACTCCTAAACAGGGCCGTCTCAAGAGAAATGGAGGCCTAAAGCGAGATTTTAATTTGGGGCATTTTTATTTTGTGGATTTTTTATTAAAAAAATTTGAGCTTTCATAGACACAAAATCACTAATTAAAGGTATATATACTCAAAAAATTACTAACATTTCATTTTCAATTGATATTTAATCTTTATTGATCTTAAATAATATTTTATTAATTTTAATTTTAAAAAACTTATTTCACTTGAAGCAACAGTCGCTGGAATTGTTAACATTATTCCATAAGCAATATATGCATTGGAAAAAGTTTTTTTTGTGTGATTCAATATTTCAACAAGAGGTTTATCTTCTATTTGATTAATTTTTGTTAACACTTTTAGTTCAATGAATAAATCTAATCCATCAATATCAGAACGGTCGTTAAAAACAGAATGAAAAAAGTATAACATGCTTATATTGAATTTATAGATGATTTGTTCAAGTAGAAAAGATTGAGTTAGCCGATGTGCCCCAATAATCATATTCATATGATTTTGTTGGAACTAAAATTATCATGGTCTCAAAAGAAGATTTCAAAGTATTTGTATAGTGATTCTATTAAAATGAACTACAATTTATATAGGAAAACATGACCGTTACAAATAATATTTAAGATAAAGAATAACATATATGTAGAAAGTAGTTATTTGTATTACTTAAATAATGAGTGAATTTAGCATAATTAATTAATTAATTAAAGAAACAAAAGTTTACATTAGAATAAATTATGTTTGTGGCCGATAGTAATTAGTAATTCTGTTTGTGGCCGATAATTGATTACCTAGAAAATAGGAAGTAGATTAGTAAAATAATTAAATATGTTTTCATTTAATTAAGTAGTTAAACCCGACCCGACCCGAAAGGCCCATTTGGCCGGGGCCGGGTCAGCCAGGCCGACCCGCGGGGCGGGTCCGGGGCTGCAAAAACCCGCCCCGACCCGCCCCGTTGCCATCCCTAGTAATTATGATCGGTGAAATTAAATTTGGTGGGGCCAAAAATTTCGGATCATTTAATGCTAATTAGTATTTAATTCGAAAATAATAATAACTATGGGAAAATGTTATTAATTAAAAACGAATTAACACTAATTAATTACTAATATACTACTAACTATAATTATGAGGCCTTAATATTATGAGGTCTAAAGCCCTAGCCTTGGTTGCTTGGGCCTTAGGCCGGCCCTGCTCCCAGAAGATCTTGGGACTACGGCAAAGGAGAAATCAATATGAGTCCCTATTCCGCTACGTAATTAGTTACCTGGCATGTACACGTGTTTATGTCCGTAGTAACTATCCCCTTATATCCTACAATATGTGCATTGTAATATAATGTCCATTGTAATATGAGATTACGCACAAACTCCATTCAACGTAATGTGAGATTCTATCCAAAAACGGATGTAATGTAAGATTACCTCTAACATTACGGAGTGTTATTATTTTATTATTATTTATTAAATAGATAATATATTTTGTATTTTTTTTGGTAACCAAAGAAGCGATTTTATGACGATAACATGCCAAGAGATTACAAAAGAGATCTCTTGCTGAGATCATTAGTTGGTTTAGAAGAAGTTCTACTAACTTTACTGACGTTCAAAGAAGAAAACAAAGACATTAAGGAGCTAATATCAGAAAGGAGGCCAAAGAGCACAGCTGGTTGAGGGACATGGTCATCAATGGAATTCTTCAAGATGACTGAGTCTGTAAAGAAGGAGCAAGACTCGTGTTTGAAACGCAGTGCCATGATTAATCCAGCTATGCAGGCTAAACCCTCCGCAAGTAAAGGATCAGTTCCCGTCACAAAAGTAGTAGTCAGACCCATACTAATACCAAAAGGATCAAATAAAAAAGCCGCTCCCACTAGAAGTTCATTAACTGTATCTACCACACCATCAGCGATAAGCCTCCAATGGTGACCTGTAATCCTGGTAGTTACTGAAGCTGAGACGGTGATTGATCCTTGTCCATATCCTCCGCTGGGGTGCCCTAGTTGAGTAGTAAAAGCATCCAAGTGATCAGTAAATAAAGCGTTAATCAAGTGCATTACACTTGGGATATCAGGCATCTTGTTTTGAAAAATCAAAGCATTCCTAGTTAACCAAATACTCCACAGAATAATGCATTTCTTAGTTAGAATGTGCAACTGGTTGTGCGCGGGGTAGCTGACTTTGTGTGTAAGCCAATCCTGGATAGAAATAAAATCTAGACCATATGTGTTAACCATAAGAGGGCAAGCAAACCAAATTCTAATTGCAAAGGGGCAGGTCCACATCTAGTAATCCCAAGTCTCATCTTCATGCAAACACAAAGGACAGGTAGGGTCGATATCAGAAATACGTCTTTGAATATTTTTGCCAAGGGCTAAACCTCCATTGCAACCCTTCTAGACGAACATCTTTGTTTTGGGTAGGATTGGTAGGGACCAAAACTTAACCCAAAATGAAAGACTAACAGTTATAGTAGGGGCAGAGGTAGATCCATATTGTAAAGCCTGTCGAAGCATCTGAATGGAGTGATAGCCAGTTTTCACTGTGTATGAGCCAAGACGATGATACATCCATACAAGTTTGTCTGGTGTAGAGAAAAGAGGTAAGGAAATTGAGGATACTAAATGAACTATCATAGGATGGAGGAGTTGTTGAAGAATATCAATTCTCCAAGAACGGTTTAGAGGGTCAATTACTGAGGCTACTTATACATTGTATGGGGTTACCAAGGGGAGCCTCCAGTGCAATAATGAGGAAATATCCGAGACCCGGGGATCCATCCAAAAATTCACTGAGAAACCATCACCAATTTTCCATTGACATCCCTAGAGCAGTAGAGGTTTTAGCTTTATAAGTATCTTCCAGACCGGTGAGTGGTTTGGGGAGCAAGTAGCAGAGAAGAAAGTGGAGTCTGGAAAATACTTTTGACGTATGACTAAGCCCCAAAGGGAATTTTGGTATGTAAGAAGGCGGCATAGTTGTTTCAGCAAAAGGGCATAGTTTTGTGATCTCGGATCTTCAAACCGAAGACCACCATCGTTTTTACTCTTAGAGAGTTTTTCCCAAGAAATTCAAGTAATAGCTGATTTTGCTATAGAGTTCTTCCACCAAAACTCTCTAATGATCTGTTCTAACTTGTCAAGAATATGACAAGGCAATTTGATGCAGCTCATAGTGTATGCTGGGATAGAGGAAGCACACCTCCTTACCATCAGGGGAGGGGAGGCTAGACATCCAGTACTGAATTCTGGAGCTGACCCTTTCCACAAGGGTTTTGCCAAGTCTTTTCTTTTGGGAAGACCAATCAATTGGAAGTCCCAAATAAAGATCTTCCTCATTCATTTCTTTAATGCGGAGAGAATTGAAAAAGGAAGATCTAATTGGGAGGGGTGTGTTGATACTGAATTTGATACTTGACTTTGCATAGTTGACAGCTTGACCAGATTGAGACTCATAGGAAGTGAGAAGGTTTTAAAAGGAAGAGAGAGTAGTATTATTGACCTGAAGGAAAAAGGAAGTTGTCATCAGCAAAGAAAAGATGGTTGATGGGCTGACAATTGGAGGTTGGCTTGATACCGTTAATGAGATCCTGATGTTGAAGAGCTGGGAGAAGGGTGGAAAGCACTTTCGTACATAATATAAAGAGAAAAGGAGATAAGGGATCTCCTTGACG
The DNA here is from genome assembly GCA_036873135.1 of Clarkia xantiana subsp. parviflora. Lineage (NCBI taxonomy): Eukaryota > Viridiplantae > Streptophyta > Magnoliopsida > Myrtales > Onagraceae > Clarkia > Clarkia xantiana. The sequence continues at coordinate 38,762,440 of JAPTYO010000004.1, forward strand.
CAATCCTCTTAAAGGGTCAATCTTGTCTGAGGGTACTCCATTAATGAGAATTCTGATGGATAAGGTGGAGATGCAAGCCATAATCCAATCTAAAAAGATGATGGGAAATTGTAAATTTGTGAGCACATCCTTGAGAAAGCTCCTTTCAACCCTATCGAAAGCCTTGCTCATATCAAGTTTCAAAGCTAAAAGAGATTTTTGCCACGTCTTCTTTGTTTGATTGAACGGAGGAGCTCCTGAGCAAGGAGTATGTTATCTGAAATCAGGCGCTGGGGGACGAAAGTGCTTTGGAAAGGGGAGATAATATGAGGAAGAACTGATTTGAGTTTATTAGCAAGGAGTTTAGAGATAATCTTGTAAGTAGTGTTGCACAAGCTAATTGGTCTCCATTGGGACAAAATTTGAGGCTGGTTTTGTTTAGGGATGAGGACCAAAAAAGTGTTATTTACTTCCCTAAGGATATGACCGGAATGGAAGAAGTCCCTAACAGCTCTGATGGTGACAAAAGAAACAGTCTCCCAGTTATGTTAAAAGAATTAAGGCTGGAAACCATCTGGACCTGGCGACTTATCAGGAAACATTGATTTAATAGCTGGTGTGATTTCGATTTCAAGAACATGGTCTGCAAGATGACTCAGTTGTGATTGGAGGTTTCTGTCTTGAGGCAGAAAGTAAGAGGTTGAGGAGAACCAGGAGAGGTTGAGGTGAAAATTTCATTAAAGTAAGCGCATATGTGATCATGAACCTGAAGTTTATCAGTGAGCCAGGTCCCATATGAACCAGAATCCAGTCTAGTCTATTGACGTGTCTTCTGGCTAGAGTTTTTGCATGGAAGAACTTTGTGTTCCTATCCCCCTCCAGGAGCCAGAGTTGACGAGATTTCTGTTTCCTGTGAACTTCTTCAAATTTGTAAAGATCAGATATAGTAGAGGAGGTAGAAACTTCCTCAGGAGGTTGATCAGAGAGTGATTGAAGCTGATGGAGTTTATCTAGAGCTGAATTGATTTGGGAATTGAGAGAGCCAAAAGTAGATTTGTTCCAATGCTTCAAGGAATGACGGAGGCTTGTGAGCTTCTTGCAGAGGATGAATTGATGAGAGCCTGGAAATTTTTTATCCATGGAAGATTTAAGCAGCTGGTTGAAAGTAGGATGAGATTGCCACATCTTTTCATAATGAAAAGGATAATGATTTTTGCATCGGGAAGGCATGAACCATTTGAGAGGGATAGAATAATAGGGCAATGATCTGATGTCAACATTTAAAGGTGAAAGACTTGGGCATTAGGAAACTGAGAGAGTCAATCATGGGTTGCAAAGGACCTATCAATTCTTTCCCTGATTAAATCTGGGCCAGACCTACGATTGGACCAAATGAATTGGGGGCCTTGGAAACCAAGGTCCATAAACTGAAGAGAGACAGACCAAATGTGGACTTGAAGTATTCAGGAAGCTAAGATTGGATTGCCTCTTTTTTTTCTCACTTTGATCCCAGACATCATTGAAATCTCCCAAGAGAACCCAAGTGAGGTTATGAGAGGGATTATGTGTTGAAAGAAGATCCCAGAAAGCAAATCTATCAGCATATTTGGAAGTGGCATATACAAAGGTTAAAAGGTAGGGAGCCAAAGTTGGAGAAGGTTGAATGTTGCAGTGGATGAATTTGGAATTTGAGTTGAGGACTTCCAAGAATGAACATATTTCTCCAGGCAATGATAATACCACCTCTAGTATCTTGGGAAGCAACTAAACTTGTATCTGTAAAACATAGGTTTAAAAGGAGTTTATCTATTCTAGGGATACTACACTTAAATTCATATAAGAAAACTAAAATAGGTCTCCATTGCGCCACAATCCGGCGCACGTGTTGAATTGTCAGGGCACTGGCATAGTCCTGACAATTCCAGGCTAAAGTTATCATAATAGTTGCGGGAACTGCAATCAATGCAGACCCGCCGATAAAATAGCACTATAATTTGAACAAGACAAAGAAGATCTAGAACTATAATGCAAATCGTGCCAAGCTAAAAGAAAAAGGGCAACTTTATTAAAAGTTGATAGTACCTCAGCACCACCTTCTTAACCCACCTGAGAATCCGGCATATCCTGATCAGAGGCCAGAGAGCCGGAGGAACCCATTGAGCTTGAGGTGGTGATCCTTTGTCTCACCCTGCGTTCTGGAGATGGAGGCTGACTATGGAGATCATGAGAACTGGAAGGCTCACCAATTTGGATACCCCTATAGGAAGAGAAATACCTCTTCCGTGGCTGAGATAGTGGTTCTGCAACTAGTGGTTCCTTCCCATGATAATGGTCTAAAGTGGCCTCAAGCAAAGTTGTGCTCATTGCATGTGGTGGAGCGGTGTTGGATGGCCCAGATTCATCAAAAGAGGCTCTAGGCGGAAGATGAGAAGGGCCATGACTCGCCAAGGCATCATAGTGTCCAGAGAGCATGAGATGTTCTGCTATAATTGTGTATGGGGTTGGGAGATTAAAGGAATAGGTCCTTGGATGGGCCGAGGAAGGGTTTGCTGGAGAAGGTTGGGCTGGCAAGTTGAAATTTTGAGATAAGGGATTATCAGTTGTAAGGGCAACGACTGGGGCAGAAATGGTAGCTTCAGAGGAAATGGGTAGAATCATTGGCACATTGGAGATATCAGGTATCTCAAAGGCTTCACGAAAGGGTGGGTAGGTTGTGTCCCACAAAAAAGAAGGGTGTAAGGCAGCAAAGTGACTCTGAAGTTGAGCCCAGATGTAATTCCAGTGTTGGTAGAAGGGCACATAGACAGTAAGGGGAAAATGGGAGTGTGCATGTGGGAAGTTCATTGGGAGGGAATTTGGTGATGAAGGGAAAGCTGGGGGTCTGTTGGTGGTAGGGAAGAGTCTTGCTGGAGCCAAGGAGATGGAGCTTGAGAGAGACTAGGGTCGAGGGTGGATATTGGTGAATGAAAGGGTAGTTGGGAGGAGGTTGAGAGGGTGGAGTAGGCTGTCTTGTGGATAAAGGGACTGCATGGATGGGCTTATCTTTGTCTATAGGGCCATTAGAATGGACCACACCAGAATGGTCAATCTGAACTGGGGAATGCATATGCCTTTGGAGGACCGAAACAGGGTCTGATTAAGTCCTAGAAGCGCCATTTCAGCAAAATGTTGACGTCTGTTACGAGGACCACCACGATTAGGGGTATTGAAGTTTGGATTTTGATGCAGGGGCATCCAGTTATTAAGGTAACCGGAACCTCGATTGCCAAAAGTGTACATGTCATGGGGGGACTGACTGACAGGGAAGAAACGTGCCTCCTCTGCTCCGTCTGAAATTCTGGATAAACGATCGGTGATATCTCTAACCACAGTTTGTCCAGGAATGCGACACTCTTCCAGGTTGTGGCCAAAACGTCTGCAGCGACGACAAGGAAGCCCAATACAGTAAGAAATGAGCACCCCATAAGTGTTAATCCCATCAGTAAGACCTATCGTGGGAAGGACATGTTCCCTAAGATTGATCCTAACCCTAACCTTAGGGTGGGCAGTAACTAGCCAAGTTCTCTCCCTGGCAAATTCAGTTTGAATAACTTCCCCAACATGAGACGCAACCAAGATGATGTTTTCCTCAGACATCATGCTCATCGGAATTCCCCGGAGCTTAATCCACATTTGGACACTAGAGAAGTCAGTGGTTGTGACAGGATTAACCTGATCAGGACGCCAATGTTCCAGAATCATGCCCTGGATGTTAAAGGCGCCATTTTGCAAGACCTCTAATGCTTTATATGGAGAAGAGAAAATAAAAGTCCATAAGCCATCTTCACGACGAATGAATTCTAGAGCACGATCGACCCGCCAGTTGTTTGCAACAAATTTTTGGACGACATCTTGAAGAACCCTTCTAATCAAAAGGAAACGACCAAAGAGATCATGTTGCAACATTTCCATAGCATTAACTGAAGATGAAATAGATGAGATTTTTTTTGCCGTCACTGAGACATAGATTCTGTTCAAGAGTGGAGTGGAGTAGTCATTGCGCCGATGAAAGGAAAGAAAGGGTCGGATAAATAAGGAAGATGAAGACATGGCGGCAGAGCATAGAGAGCGATGAGGGAAATGATTGCAAAAAAAAAGACCTTGCGTTTCCAGCAGAACATGTTAGCGGACATGCAAGAGGAACCGTTGGGCCACGTAAGAGTGAAAGCTGAATGGAAGATACGCAGAAGATTTTCCAAAACCAAGAGAAGCAACTGAAGAAGATGAAGAGACTCCAGCAATCCTAGGTGAGAGAAAGGAGCAAGCTTCTGGGAAAAAAAAAAAAAACTGCGTCACTCAAATATTTTGTATTATCTTTATAGTTTATTGTGATAATAAAAATCTTGTTATTATTATTATTTTTTTTTTTGTTTTTTATATACTTCATAACTCAGTATTATAATAGATAATAATGCACATGATGTTCGTATAAAATGAGTAAGTCTTTCTCATCGCATTTTTTTTATGAAAATTATCATATAAAATGTTTAATTAATAGAATTTTAGTAGTTGTACATATAGTGTTTAAACATTTAGTATTTAGAATTCATAAATGACTATAGTATTAACCACACACATAATCTTTAAAAAGTTAGTTGTTGTCATAATATGTATTCTTTTAAATCTTATCATATTAAGATATAATATACTCTCGTATAGATTAATATAATAATAATAAAGTCACATTACAATGCACGTTACAACACATACCAAACACTATAATCTAACATTACATTCCACATTATAGCACAATCAAACACTGCAATCTAACAATATATTACGTAGCTCACATTACTTGTAATTTCATATTCCAAATAATTTCATATTACGTCCATCCCAATGCCCCTTAAAATACATGATGAACACATTTATTTATAAAGTAATATTTCTCATAGAAAAAAAAAGGGTAATACTTTTAGAGATTTCATATAAAAAAAATTCTAGAGATCATAATGATTAATGATACTGAGGTGCCACAACCTGACCGGTCACCGAACCGGTGAGGGTGCCGGTTCCCGGTTCTCCAGTCCGAACCCGGTTCGAACCCGGTCGAACCGGTCCTAGTGTGAAATCAGTATAAATTTTCTTCATAGCCTTTCTATCCCTCTCGCACTATGAAGACAAGCATTCTCTCCCTCTCCTCTTCCCTCCCCATCTTCCCTTCCTCTCGTTCTTTCATAATTCCCCCCTCTCCACTTTTTTAATCAAACAATCGTAGGGCTCCCACAAAGAATCGAGTGGGCGTGGTTCTTCGACTCGAGCCATGCCCATGGCTTCCCCATCCCGCTTCAATGCTCACCGGACCTAGATGTTGGTGGATATACGCCCAAGCTATCACTAATTGGACCCGAGAAATGGGCCATAACTGAAAATAATCTGAAACTTGGAACACGGACACCCGGGCCCATCACATAGGCCCGAAAAAACACCCCGAGTGGCGAAATCCATTCGGGAAGACCCCGGGTGGAAATACCACCCGGGGGGCAACCCAAGCAAGAAGGACCTTGCTCGGGTGACCCGAGCGGGACCTTGGGGATACCCGTCCGGGTATCCCTCCTCCGTCCGGACCCCCACCCTCGGGCGATATTTCACCCGGGGCTCGCCCTTGGAGGCCACTCCCACACACTTAAACACATTATGCTCATCTACGGTCGGATCGAGGTCAAATGCACCTTATTTACGGTCAATGACAACTTATATTACGAACCTGCCACAACCGGACCAGTGAACCACTGGAACCGGGGCGGTCCGATATGAACTCTATAAATAGAGACCTCGTCTCTTCATTTGAGGATAATCTTTTGATCGCTCACTCAAGCTCTGCCTTCTCTCTATTTTATCTCTTTGAGAGCATATACTCATTTAAGCATCGGAGAGGGCACACCGAACACCACTCCCCTTGGTCTCGGTATCGCCCTTTTTGCAGGTATCCTACGGAAAAGGAAAGGCGGAGGTCTGAAGCAAGAAGGCACTCAGGACACCGTATGCAAATAGTGGACTTACCGGGCGCCCCCTCCCGGGCGCCCATTTGCAAGTATACGAGAAGAAGAAGCCCACGAGGCAGGAATACTAGAAGGAGAAGTCTGATAAGAAGAAGAGAACGGAAGGAGAAGCCCACGAAGGACACTCGTGTATAAACAAAGCCCACGAAGGACACTCGTGTGCAAACAGATACAGCGACCGGCAGCTCCATCTCACATTGTCACCACCGAGGTTGTGCTGGTTCCACCTATGGTCGATTGCCTCCACTCTCCCAGCCAAAACAAGCAGTAGAGAGCCTATTTCGTAGATCCTCCATCAAGTTCTCGATTCTCTTCTGGAAGCTCCCGTCCCGCCATGCCACCATATCCATGACCATGACTCCGGTGTTGAAGTAGCAGGGCCTTTGGGAAGCGAAAACCCTAGACAGCACCGGATCTGACCAGAAACTATCGTTGAAGTACTCTGTGAAATTGGCGTGGTAATACTCTGGCACGACAATAGGCTTTCTTGAATCTAAGTTTTTTTTTTCTTTTTTTTTCCATGTTCTGGACACTGAACCGGCGGACCGGCAGATCGCCCGTTCTGCTCAAAACCGGACGGGTCGACATAAACCTGCTAGAACCCGGTCGGACTGCCGGTCAGTACCGGATCTCATAACACAGTTGAGTGCGTGTGTACGGACACAACGCTCGGAATCTTGTCCGGGTAACATTCTCTCTCCTCCATCTCTCATTCTCACTTGATTGAGAAGCGGCGTTCTATATTCTATATAAGAGGGGGCATTGGGAAAATAGAATACAGAGAAGCCATAACTAATAATTAACTATAACTGAAGAAGAAACAGAAAATCAGTACATATCTCCTCTCTGGTTTCTTTCTAATTGAGGCTGTACCGTTTCACCACACCCTCTATATTAGTCCCGATCTCTCTTCCAATCCGTGGCGGGCGGTGGTTTCTTCCTTCCTTCTTACTTAGACCGACAAGACAACCTTCAGCAGCAATTCAGTTTCCGGCGACCACCATGGGTATCTCTCTCTCTAGAAAGCTCTCCACCGACCTCCTCAGTTTCCTGTCCTTCTCTTTGAATAATAAAGGATCGGTCCCGGCCAAAGTCTACCCCATGCCACTACACGACACGGTCAATCTTGTCTCTCGCACTGGCCGCCATTTGCAGCGTTACGACGATAAGGGCTGTCGCCAAGTTGTTGGGTGCGTCCTGTCCTCCAATTATTGGATTGAATTCAGTCTTCTTCTTAATTAATACCCCGTTGATATATTTCCCCCAGTTTCTAGGGTAGGGTTCTTCACCTCTCTGCTTTAATCAATGAATCGTTTTCTTTGAATTCAACAGATGCATACCCTACAGATTTAGATACACCAATGGGGCTAAGGAATTAGAGGTCATGATGATCAGTTCACAGAAGGGATCAGCAATGCTGTTTCCAAAGGTATATTATACATCCATTCATCATATATATATATATATATATATATATATATATATATATATATATATTTTAATTAAAAAAATTTACAAATAATTGAATCTATCAATTAATCATTTCTGTACTATATATATAATGTGATAATAGGGTGGTTGGGAAACTGATGAATCAATCAAAGATGCTGCTTTGCGCGAAACTATGGAGGAAGCGGGCGTGACGGGCAAAGTCGAAGTAAGCACCTCTATCGATTTAAGAATGTAATCTATTGAAACAATGAATTACTGAGAATGTGGTTGAAATTGCAGGAAATATTAGGTCAATGGACATACAAGAGCAAAAGCCAATGCGCATACCATGATGGGTATCTGTTTCCTTTACTTGTCGAGGAAGAGCTCGAGTTGTGGCCTGAGAAAAACGTCCGACAACGAAGATGGGTATGTATAATAGATAAAGACTTTATTATCCATGAAATTTAATTAGGTTGGCTTGGATTGATTATTGATGGACAGTTGGGTTTATGCATACAGTTGAATACAGTAGAAGCTAAGAAGGTGTGCAAACAGTCATGGATGAAGGAAGCCTTGGAGGTGTTTGAATGCAGATTAGTGGAGGAGGGGAATCATGCACACCAATTAACTCTATAAATTAACTCTAATCTTTCTTTTCTATTAATTAGGTTTTCTTATAGAGGTTAGGGGGAGTAATTTAGTTAGGCGGAGAAATAGAAGAATTTGGATTCATTATTTATTTAATTCATCCATTCATTCATTGGTGGAATTTGGTTCCATTTCCCCTTTATAATAAAATAATATGTATTTGTTAATCATTGTTAATATTGTATTTGGACAAATTAGTGAAATTATTATCTATTTTACATAAAAAAAAAAGTTACAACAGAAATGTCATTTAAAAATTCTGCACGTGTTTTGATGTCTTATTCTCCGGAGATACTGCGAGATTCCATGCACGTTCCTGTCCGGGTTTTTCCATATATAGTTGGGTTTGTTGACTTCATCATTGCCATCTGATATCAAACCCAGCAGAAGAATGGAGCTTTGAGCCTTTGACTATCTTCTCTTGCGTTGACATACGTGTATATATATATATATATATATATATATATATATATATATATATATATATATATATATATATATATATATATATATATATATATATATATATATATATATATAGTTAACAGGTCTTTTGGTCCATAATGTTTGACAACTTTTGGGTTTTTGTCCATGATATTTTTTTTACCTAGTTTTGGTACCATATGTTTGCAGATTTTTTCTAGTTTTGGTCTAACCGTTACATTCCGTCCATTTTTTGACATGTTCAAGTCACGTGATCCACCCTAAACTTTAAATTTAGTCCCTCTAATACTTTCTTAACCTTTTTTTTTTGTTCAATTTAGTCCCGAAGTTTCAAAATTGACCCCAATTGGACAATAGGTCAAATTGAAATTTTGAAACTTCGGGACTAAATTGAACAAAAAAAAGGTTATGAAAGTATTAGAGGGACTAAATTGAACAAAATTGAAAGTTTATGGTGCATCACGTGACTTGTACATGTCAAAAAATAGACGGAATGTAACGGTCGGACCAAAACTAGAAAAAATCTGCAAACATATGGTACCAAAACTAGGGGGAAAAAAAAACGTCATGGACCCAAACCCAAAAATGGTCAAACATCATGAACCAAAAGACATGCTAACCCTAGATATATATGCAAAAACAGTCGACTGGGGAGATGTAATGCAATGCAACTAGGTGTATCGGGCTCACATCTCCTTAGAAGCACTATTCAGAAACTCTCTAGCTTTCGAATAGTTTTGATTCTATCTGGGGACGAATCTACATATATATTTATCGGGTCACAGGACACTTAACTTGACCGAGTTAGAGGAAAAAATAAGTAATTACCGATAAGGATCTCGTATAAAAATTGGAAATGACCTCATAAAAATTCAAAGGAAACTAATAATCAGTGTTATCAGAACCGGACCGGACGCTGAACCGATGACGGTGCCGATTCCCGGTTCTCTGGTTCGAACCCGGTTTTGTTGCACAACCAATATATTATATTAGAGAGTGCCCAGAAAAAAAAAATTATTAGAGTAGGTTAAATTCAGCCCAGCCCAACATAAAACCTAAACTAAAACCTTCACTTCCCACTCACTCATCAGCCTCCACCCTCCCCTCTTCTCATCACTTGCCCGCCCCTTCCACTTTCTACTTCCCAGTTCCCATTCATGCTCACCTTCCTCCCTCCACCCTCCCCTCATCACTAATCACTTGTCTCCCACCTCGCCGCACTGCTGGACCTCGTCTTTTTTGTTCGTCGTCTCCGATCTGGACCACCTGGACCTCGTCCTCTTCGTTCGTCATCTCCGGTCTGGACCACTTCGCTCACCTCGCCGCACTGCCGAACCACAGTCGAATTAAACTGTTTAATTAATTCATTTCATAATTTGTTCCTCGAATCTGTCCGCGGTGGACCTCTACATCGACAAATTCTTCCTCTTCTCCAGATATTTGTATGCTGCGGCGATCTATAAAAAAAACCCTATTTTTTTTATAAAGAAGTCCGAACCGGCGAACCGGCCGTGTTAGGTTATGAGATCTAGGTCAACGGGTGGTCGGCTTTGATCTCACTCCTTACTGGGGATGTGTGTGATCCGGTATTTCTGAGTTGCCCTGTCTTAGCCTATCTTCTTCCTTCCTTCCTTCCTTCCTTCCTTCCTTCCTTCCTTCTACCCTTCTACCCTGCAGAAGGGGCAGTACCAGACACGGAGGGGGGGGTGGTGCCTGGTGAACCCTCTCCGATGCCTAAGTCAGTATTCTTCTTAGAGAGATAAACTAGAGAGAGGTCAGAGCAAAATAATCCAAATTGCCAAGATGCCCAAATGAGTTGTGAAGGTGGGGTATTTATAGGCAACGGTGTCATTAAGGTGGCTTAATGACATCGTTAGCCCTTAAACACAATTAATTAACCTTTAAGCACGTAATTAAGACCTTAGGATACGGAGAAGGTAGGCGGCGTGAACCGAGTGTGGGTGTCCGAAAATAGCGCAGGGGCCCTCGGGGGGAAAGAAATCCGACCCCCAAGGGTAGGGGTTGGGTGAGGGCACCCAACCCCTCCTAGGGGGGATGGGGTTGGCCAACCCCATCCCTCCTAGGAGAGATCGGGTTGGCCGACCCGATCTCTCCTAGGAGAGATCGGGTTGGTCCACCCGATCTCCCCTAGGAGAGATCGGGTTGGCTGACCCGATCTCTCCTAGGGGAGGTCGGGTGTGGCCACCCAACCTCACCTAGGTGAGTTTTCCCCGGTCGGACGAGCGCTCCGGCCTCGTCCGAGCCGTTGATGTGTTCGCAAAGTGTTCGGGTTGAAGTTTCGATTTACAATCGTTAATGGGATGATAAAAATACAAAGGTTTGGAAGTCAACGGGTTCAAATTGGGCGTATATCCATCACATGCCCCCCGAGTCAACCAATGGCTTAACCCTTGATTGACTCTATTTCAGGATGGTATGACACGCGCAATTTGAAACCGGGATTTTACCTTCTTGTCTGAATGCTCGCTTACCCTTAGATACGTGCCTCTGACTCTGCCCCCTGCCTTATGAGATAGAGGAATTGTAAACGTCAGAGTAGCACGGACGTGTGCCTAGGCAAGCGTCCGTGTGCGGTAGGAATAATAAACTTATCTTTGCTACAGGTGCATACTCAAAAAATACACACTTGCACAGGGGTGTGATATGAATGCAACTAAATAACTTATGCTTCAATTTCGTGCCGGGATTCTATCTACGTGAGGAAAAATTTAATTTTGGCCAATATTTTTTCTAAGTATGGAATACTAGGAAATAAACCTTAGGGGATGTTAACTATGGTGAGTATGAGCTTAACCGTGGTTAACGGGAACTAGTTTTTGAATCTTGTCCCTTGAAATTTTCTTTTCTAAAATTCAACGGTGTTGATTTAGCGACTTTAGAAAAACCCTAATCCTTTGTGCTATAAAAGGGCAAGTGATTACCTCATTCTCGTTGTTCTCTTCCCTTCTTTTCTTTTTGACGGTGGAATTTCCAGTCGGACTTACTTCTCGGGGCGGGTGTTGTATTGAGGTACGTGTTTCTTCTCTTGTGTGAGTGTTGCTCTTGAGGGACTTAATTCTGCTTCTCCTTCAATCGTTTCCTTACTTGTCTCGTTCTTGATTTGTATGTCTTCCTGGTAATGTAGTCCTATTTGGTTCATCATTTTTCATCTTTTTACCTTCATGCTTCCGCTTACTGGCGGGCGAAGTCCTCCCTATTGGGATTATAATTATCTCCTTTTGCCCCCTGTCTCTGCTAGTTGGCCAGTGGTGTCTCTCTCCTTATGCTGGGGGTTATTACTATCTCCCCCTGCCCCCCTGCTTCTGCCTGTTGGCTGGTGGGGTCTCCTTATGCTGCGGGTTATTACTATCTCCCCCTGCCCCCCTGCCTCTGCCTGTTGGCTGGTGGGGTCTCCTTATGCTGGGGGTTATTACTATCTCCCCCTGCTCCCCTGCCTCTGCCTGTTGGCTGGTGGGGTCTCCTTATGCTGGGGGTTATTACTATCTCCCCCTGCCCCCCTGCCTCTGCCTGTTGGCTGGTGGGGTCTCCTTATGCTGGGGGTTATTACTATCTCCCCCTGCTCCCCTGCCTCTGCCTGTTGGCTGGTGGGGTCTCCTTATGCTGGGGGTTATTACTATCTCCCCCTGCCCCCCTGCCTCTGCCTGTTGGCTGGTGGGGTCTTTCTTGTCGTCTTTCTATTCTTGTCTTTTGACCTTGTGTCCATCTTTTTAGGGGAATGAGTTTGTATCTCTTGTCCATTGTTCGCTTTCTGTTTTCTTTAGGCTAAGCCTGTGTTTTTTCGATCAGCAGAACTCTCCGGTGATTAATGAGGAGTAAGAGGCCAGTACGTGTGGGAGTAGTTAATTCTGGGACCGGACCTTCGATTGCAAAAAGATCGGTTTTCTATGGTGCGGGGAGGTGTTCTCTAACTGGAGGTAAGGGTGGTGACGTTAGGGTGCCATCTTCTTTTTATATTGATGCCCCCCAATCGAAGGTCCGGGAGCCATCTTTTCCTTCTTCCTTGTTTGGTGAGTCCTTGAGCCTCTGAGCTTCCTTAGTGTACCTTGGTATTTACTCTGTGCTTTGTTATAGGTAGACTTCGTCTTCCGCGTCTGAGTCGGAAGGAGCTGTCTCGTCCACCTGTTGATGGAATTGTTGGGTCTGAGTGGGCGCCTTATTATGGGCGTGGGGCTCGTTTTGACAACCAATCTTCTTTGCAAACTCCTGAGGTTGGAGTTCGTGTTCTGCAGTCTGCTGTTCCTCCTGCCGATCGTGTGTCCCTATCCAAAGGGTCGGAGGCAACATATGAGTTGGCTCGTGATGTGTTGGCTCGCTATGCTCTTGTAATGTAACCGTTTTATCCTTTAGCATATTTCTTCTCCGTGTGTTATCCGTCTCATCTTTTGTTTTTGTTGTAGGGTATGGCCGATCTTGTTAATTTATCCACCCTTGCTATTGATCTTGCTGAGGAGAGGAAGGTGTACGAGGACATTTGTGTCTCCCTTAAATCCAGTCTTATTAGCTGTTTGGAGCATAGTCGCATCACCGATTTGCGGTGCCGAGACTTGGAGGGTCGCATTGCTCTTCTTAATGAAGAGGTTGAGGCGTTGAGACAAAGGTCTTATCGTGATGAGACACTCCGGGCTGCTGAGTTAATCTCTCTGGAGGAAATGTGTCGTATGGAGGCGAAGGAGTGTGCCATTGCTGAGTATATGGCCTCCTCCGCTTATCAGGCTGCTATCGACGTTCGCTGCTCTGTGGCGAAACGTATTTCCTTGAAGGAGATTCTTGAGCGTATTCACATGATTGCTCCTGACTTTCCTTTCTCTCGACTTGGTGATTTGTCAGACTTTGCTATTAAGCATATTGCGAAGATGAGGGGATAGTACCCCTATTTCTTGTGGTAGTCTCATGTGTTTGTGAGTTGTGGTTGTCTTTAGAGTTTAAAACTCCACCTTTCTTAGTGTTGCCATCTTTGTCTGATACCCCTTACACGGTATACGTTGTACTGTTAGACCAAAGATACGCTCTTGGTGGGCGTCGAAATCTGTTCACGAGACAGGCTCTCGGACGGCACTTAACGTTTCACAGGATAGGCTCCCGGAGGGCTCAAGTTAGACCAAAGATACGCTCCTGGTGGGCGTCGAACTGGTAGTTTGAAATCTACCTCAAGATACGCTCTTGGGGGCGTCGAACTGGTAGTGTTTTTTCTACCTCAAGATACGCTCTTGGGGGCGTCGAATCTGGTAGGTTGCAAATCTACCTCAAGATACGCTCCTGGGGGCGTCGAATTCGTAGTTTTTGGAAACCACTCTCAAGATACGCTCTTGGTGCGTCGAATTCGTAGTGTAATAACTACTCTCAAGATACGCTCTTGGGGGCGTCGAAGGTCGTAGTATGAACACTACTCTCAAGATACGCTCCTGGGGGCGTCGAAGTTCGTAGTTTTTGGAAACCACTCTCAAGATACGCTCTTGGTGCGTCGAATTCGTAGTGTAATAACTACTCTCAAGATACGCTCTTGGGGGCGTCGAAGGTCGTAGTATGAACACTACTCTCAAGATACGCTCTTGGGGGCGTCGAATGACGTAGTGTAATAACTACTCTCAAGATACGCTCTTGGGGGCGTCGAACCTGTCATTGACTTGAAGTCGTATCTGTGTAAGGATAACCTTGTGATTATACCACTACATTCACTGGAAAATACTTTTGAGTAACTTGTACTCCCTTAGGAGCATGTATGTTTTTGTACACGTGGGATGCCTTGGTGCACCAAGACATCCTTTGTAGGAATCAAAGATAGTTGTAGAGTTGGAGTAACTTCGTGAGTTCTCCTTCTCAAAAGTTGTTTTTTTGAAAATTTGGAAAGCTGGAACACGCAAAATGTGAAATATGAAACTAAGGATATGGTCTTTTGCTTGTGCTTTCTTCTTATACGTAGTACTTCTTTAGGTGCTCTCCACTGAAAGTGTTTGTGGAGATATACCCCTCTCCATCTTCGAGGCGGTAAGCGTTTACGTAGGGAACTGACGCTATCTTGTATGGTCCTTCCCACTTCGGAGATAATTTTCTGACTTGGTCTAAGTGTGAGAACTCATTCCTTCTTAGTACCAGTTCTCCTACGTGGAATTGTCTCTCCTTGACTTGGCGGTTGTAGTATCTTGCTGAGACAAGGCGCATTCGTGTCTGTGCTTCTTCTGAATTCCACCTTTTATCCTCCACCATGTCTAAATCTAAAAGTCTTGCTTTGTTGTTCTCATGCTCCTCAAAGTACTTGGTCCTCAGTGATTGTACAGCTATTTCTGCTGGTGCCACCGCTTTTGTTCCGTACACTAGGCCAAATGGCGTTTCTCCTGTGGATATCTTTGGTGTTGTCCGCACTGCCCATAGAACATTTTCCAGCTCATCTACCCAACTTCCCTTGGTGGCGTGGAGTCGTTTCTTTAGGCCATCTAGCACTATCTTGTTTGCCGATTCTACCTGTCCGTTTGTCTGAGGGTGCTTTACTGATGCGAAACGGTGGTCTATATTCAGTTTTTCGCAATACCACTGCAATTTCTTGCTCTTGAATTGTGGGCCATTGTCACTTATTATTGCTCTTGGCACCCCGTACCTCGAGACAATGTGAGATTGGATGAAATTGACGACTTGGTCGTCTGTTGTCTTCCCCATTGCCTTTGCTTCTATCCACTTGGAGAAGTAGTCTATTGCAACAATTATGCAAGTCTTCTGACCTTTTGTTTTTGGTAGGGGGCCTATCAAATCAATCCCCCATTGCGCGAAAGGCCAGGCTCCTGAGATGGAGCTTAGCTTTGCTGGTGGGGCTGTTATATTTCTGGAGTACCTTTGGCAGTGATCACATTTTTGTACCAAGTCTGCTACTTCTTTGCTCATTGATGGCCAATAGTATCCTAGGTTGTAGACCTTTCGGCTTATTGACCGTGCTCCTTCATGGCACCCCGCATCTCCCTCATGGAGTTCTGCAAGCACCCTCTCTGTTTCTGGGTATGCTATGCATTTGAGGAAAGGTGTGGAGTATCCTTTCTTGTAGAGTTCATTGTCCATCACTGCGTAATTCCTAGCCATCCTTTCAATCTTGACTGCTTCCACCTTATCTTTTGGGAGCTTTCCTTCCATGATGTATTGTCGCATTGGTGTCATCCAGGCTTCTGCTTCATCTATTGCTAGAACCTCAATTTGTTCTATCACTGATTGCATTCTTTGCTCTACGAAGTGAACCTCTTTGCCTGCTTCTGCCCCTAAGGCTAGTTTACTTAAGGCGTCTGCCTCTTGGTTTTGTTCTCTTGGGACTGACTCAATGTCGAAGCTTTGGAAGCTCTTTATCAGGTCCTTGGCTTGCTGTAAGTATCTCTGCATGTTTTCGGACTTTGCAGTGTAGATTCCTTTCACTTGATTGACAACTAGTTGAGAATCACACTTGACCTTTAAATGCTTTGCCCCTACTCCTTTGGCTATTCTCAGGCCAGTTATTAGTGCTTCGTACTCAGCCTCATTGTTTGTTGCCTTAAAGGTAAGTGCCATGGCATAGCGCATAGGTGTATCGCTGTTTGGTGGGTATAGTAAGAGGCCCGCACCTGAACCTCCTCCGTTGGATGACCCATCAGTATGCATCTCCCATAATTCTTCTGATTGTTTCTCCTGACTACTACTTGCATCGCATGTAGTTTTGACTTCTCCCAAGTCTTCGTCTGGATTAATTCCAGTGAATTCGGCGATAAAATCTGCTAGAGCCTGACCCTTTATGGCTGTTCTTGGGGCGAAATGAATGCGAAACTCACTTAGCTCAATTGCCCATTTGGTCAGTCTTCCCGATGTGTCTGGTCTCTGCAGGAGGTGTTTCAATGGTTGGTCTGTGAGGACTGTTACTTCATGCCCATGAAAATACGGTCTCAACTTTCTTGCTGATATAATCAGTGCATAGATGTACTTTTCTATTGGCAAGTAGTTGATCTCATACTTTGCCAATGTTTTGCTTACGAAGTATACCGGCAATTGTGCAGCGTTTTCCTCTTTAATTAGCACTGAGCTTACTGCCACATTGCTCACGGAGATGTAGAGGTAGAGGGGCTCCCCTGGTGTAGGCTTTGCTAAGGGCGGTAGTGTTTTTAGGTGTTGCTTGAGTTGCTGGAAGGCTTCCTCACATCTCGGTGTCCATTCAAATTTCTTGTTTGCCCTTAGTACCTCAAAGAAGGGTAATGCCTTGTCTCCTATTTTGGATAGGAATCTGTTAAGGGCTGCCAACCTCCCGTTCAGTCGTTGAACCTCTTTGTGCTTCGTAGGTGACTGCATTTCTTCAATTGCTTGAAGTTTTTCGGGGTTTACCTCTATGCCTCGCTGGCTTACCATGAAGCCTAAAAATTTCCCTGATTGCACCCCAAATGCACATTTTTTCGGGTTTAGACGGACCTGGTATTGCCTCATCCTCTCGAATGTTGAGCGAAGGTTCTCCACATGGTCCTTCTTCTCTTTGGATTTGACTATCATATCGTCCACATATGCCTCCATTGTCTTCCCTATCATGTCCCCAAAGATTTTGTTGACCATTCTTTGATATGTTGCTCCAGCATTTATGAGTCCGAAAGGCATCACCGTGTAATGGTATATCTCGCTATCAGCATAGAATGCTGTGTGAGGGGCGTCCTCAGGGGCCATTTTTATCTGGTTATATCCTGAGTATGCATCCATGAAGCTCATTAGTTGATGACCCGATGTTGCATCCACTAACTGATCTATTCTTGGTAGGGGATATGAGTCCTTAGGGCAAGCCTTGTTTAGGTCACGATAGTCAATACACATTCTCCAACTTCCCCCCGGCTTCTTCACCAGTACCGGGTTTGCCACCCATGTCTGGAATCTGATTTCCTTGATGAACTTTGCCTTTAGTAGCTTTTCTACTTCTTCTTGGATAGCTATCTTTTTGCTTCCTCCCATTGGTCTCACCTTCTGTGTTGTTGGTCGCGTTGCCGCGTCTATATTGAGCCTGTGTGAGATCACTTCTTCTGATATCCCTGGCATATCGCTTGGTGACCAGGCGAACAGATCCTTGTATTCCCTTAGTAAAGCTACTAAGTGGTTTTCCTCTTCCTGAGATAAGGCAGTCCCAATTTTAGCCTTCCTATCGGGTTCTTCTATGAGTATCTCTTTTAGTTCCTCCATGGGGGCTGGTCTTCCATGATCTTCTCTTGGGTCCTCATCTACTAGTAGGACTTCTCTTGTTTTCTTCCTCTTGCCTAGTGCAATCCTTGCACATTTCCTTGCTACCTTCTGGTTGCCTTTTACTTCCCCTATTCCTTGGCCTGTGGGGAATTTCATTTTCTGATGTAGTGTTGATGGTACCATACCCCACTTGTTGATTGTAGTGTTACCCAGGATCCCATTGTACTCCTCCATTTCTTCTGTGATGAAGAATGGGACATCAATCTTTAGCTGCCTCTGGCCTGTACCCAGTGTCACAGGTAGTGTGACTGCCCCCAGTGGGTATGTTGGCTCTCCTGAAAATCCTACCAAGGGGGAGTGAATTTGTTTTATGCTACTTGGCCTTACTCCTAGTATGTTGAGGACTTTCTTGCTAATGATGTTGGGTGAGCTTCCACTGTCTATTAGGATTCTCCCAATGTCCATATCAGTGATCTTCATTGTTATGACCAGGGCATCCTTGTTGTCTGGTAACACATGCTCCATGTCTCTTCTTGAAAATTCTATTATGTCTTCTCTCTTTCCTTCTGTTTGTTTTTCTTTTGGCTTAGGAGCCCCTAACTCTGCCATATATGCTTCTCTGGCATTCGCTGACTCTCCTCCAGCTCCATAACCCCCATGGATGACATATACGCCTGCCATCTAGCTGGTGATAATTAGGCTTTCTGTCCGAAGCCCACAGACGGCGCCAAGTGTTAGGTTATGAGATCTAGGTCAACGGGTGGTCGGCTTTGATCTCACTCCTTACTGGGGATGTGTGTGATCCGGTATTTCTGAGTTGCCCTGTCTTAGCCTATCTTCTTCCTTCCTTCCTTCCTTCCTTCCTTCCTTCCTTCTACCCTTCTACCCTGCAGAAGGGGCAGTACCAGACACGGAGGGGGGGGTGGTGCCTGGTGAACCCTCTCCGATGCCTAAGTCAGTATTCTTCTTAGAGAGATAAACTAGAGAGAGGTCAGAGCAAAATAATCCAAATTGCCAAGATGCCCAAATGAGTTGTGAAGGTGGGGTATTTATAGGCAACGGTGTCATTAAGGTGGCTTAATGACATCGTTAGCCCTTAAACACAATTAATTAACCTTTAAGCACGTAATTAAGACCTTAGGATACGGAGAAGGTAGGCGGCGTGAACCGAGTGTGGGTGTCCGAAAATAGCGCAGGGGCCCTCGGGGGGGAAGAAATCCGACCCCCAAGGGTAGGGGTTGGGTGAGGGCACCCAACCCCTCCTAGGGGGGATGGGGTTGGCCAACCCCATCCCTCCTAGGAGAGATCGGGTTGGCCGACCCGATCTCTCCTAGGAGAGATCGGGTTGGCCGACCCGATCTCTCCTAGGAGAGATCGGGTTGGCGAAAATAGTGCAGGGGCCCTCGGGGGGGAAGAAATCCGACCCCCAAGGGTAGGGGTTGGGTGAGGGCACCCAACCCCTCCTAGGGGGGATGGGGTTGGCCAACCCCATCCCTCCTAGGAGAGATCGGGTTGGCCGACCCGATCTCTCCTAGGAGAGATCGGGTTGGCCGACCCGATCTCTCCTAGGAGAGATCGGGTTGGTCCACCCGATCTCCCCTAGGAGAGATCGGGTTGGCTGACCCAGGACCCTCACCTAGGTGAGTTTGCCCCGGTCGGACGAGCGCTCCGGCCTCGTCCGAGCCGTTGATGTGTTCGCAAAGTGTTCGGGTTGAAGTTTCGATTTACAATCGTTAATGGGATGATAAAAATACAAAGGTTTGGAAGTCAACGGGTTCAAATTGGGCGTATATCCATCAGGCCGGTTCTCGTAAAACCGGCCTTCCGAACCGGGTTCGCTTACATCCTCCGGAATTCTTTGAACCGGACCGTGGAGGGGTCCGGTTCCGGCTCGAACCCGGTCGGACCGCCGGTCCGGTCCGGTTCTGATAACACTGCTAATAATATGTATTTCTTAGTAGTCTGGTGATTTACTGAGTGAAAATTAATTGGCTCATACATGGCTCAATTCATATCATCAACACTCTTACCTATATTAATATTGACAATTTTTGTTTACAATTTTGTAAGTATGGTTTACAATAAAAATATTATTAATATTTATTTATCTCATTCTAAGTTTTACTTATTATTATCATAAGTACAGTCTAGTCTTATCTATTTTTGCTAGATAAGGAACGTGTTCCGCCTTGAATTTGGTTGTTTTTCTCGTTGAACTTGCAATAATAACTGAATTCCTTTTGGCAAAAAAAAAACTAGATTAATAAATATTATTATTTTATGATTTAATATATTTTACGTATTGATTGTTTATTTTCTTTGATTGATCGTCAACAACTATAATTTTTTGTATGTTATTTATATTTGTATTGGATATTATTATTATTTAAAGTTTCTTTTTTTAATTGAACTTTATCAATTTTTTAGGTGAAATTTTGTTAGTTCGACTCAAAATTATATTATTGACCTGACCGATTTTTTTTTTTATTGTGCACCCATTAACACCTGAGTCCTGGATTAGTCACTGCTTCTACCGGAGTAAGATGACTCCCTTCCAAGATCCAAACACCGAAGGGAAGTCACTGCTCCGGCAAACTCTCTCGCCGGCGATGAGCATGGAGCTCCTTCTCCAGCATATGCCTAAGCCTAAGCCTAAGCCTAAGCAAAAGCCGGAAGCCCCACCACAACGGATGGCCTTGTTCAACCTCTCCTTCACCACATTCTCCGCATCCGTCTCACCAAATCGCGGAATCCGCCTCACCCCCTCACCCCTCACTACCCCCCCCTTCACCCCACCATCACCACCACCCCCGAGCCCGCAGAAACACCCACCACCTCCACCACAACCACCCCCACACGTCCCCACGCGCGTCAACGCGCCCGCACGCGCCCACACGCGCCGCCACGCACCACCGCACGCGCTCTACGCGCCTCACACACGTTCCACACGCGCCTCGCGTGCTCCGCCCACGCTCCTACTGCAGCGGCGCGTGCATACCACGCGCCGCCACGACCCATCTCCACCCCCAATATGCCGTGCACCGGTCGCCTTCGTCCCTCCAAGGGCCGTCGTGGATGTTGTTCACCATTTTAAGCTCAAACTCGACTATATCATGGCGGTACAGCCTATTACCTTCCCCCATCTACCCCTTCCAGCTGAACCCATGGTTCGTCAGAACCAACTCTTCGTTCTCAGGACAAGCCACCGCATGATATTTACCCTTCTGGGTACCCATGATACGACCGCGTCAGCGGTCGTATCTCATTTTCTTCTCCTAACGGAGAATCAGAGCATTTCTTTGGCATCCCCGACGTGCGCTAGTCCTTTGCGGATGTTCCACAGGCAGGTGTGCTTCGGTAGACTGGCTTCGTCCTGCCCCTACCACTTAGAAATCTCTGCACTGGTCATGCGGTTATCCTTGTTAGTTTATGGAGCTGTTTGTGTTTCCGATTTATTATGGGTCCTGTTTGGTATCGCTTGGTGTGCAGGTCCTCTGTTAGCTTTGTCGTCCTTGAGGAAGGTTCTTCTACCCTCTGAAGGGCTACGGGTGCCGCTGAATCAGGTGGATTCCTCCTCTCCAAGCTTCTATCATTTGCCTGGGGTCATTTATTTCGTTAATCTGTTATCTTGTTTTAGTCTGTTTACGTTTAGTTGTATTTCTGTGTGTTGCTCTGTTGTATCTATTTATGTTGTTCTGTTAGTACCTGCTCTACTAGGTCGGGTATTGGTTGTTAACCAATCTCTCCAGAGTGGGTATTTTCTTATTTGTAGTTTGTAATAGTTCTTATTCAATAAAGTTCGTATTTCATAAAAAAAAAAAAGCAGAAATTATTAAAGTAAAAAAAGAGATATTGCTTGTATCAACACACAGCGGTCAGTTTTTCCTTCTCAAAATAAATCTCTTGATGGTAAAAACAAAAGAGAAGCACCACTAGAGATACATTAACTAGAGTTTTTTTTCCCTTAATTGAAATGTGTTTCGTATGAAATAACTAAATATCTCTCGTGTTTGATGGGTTCCGATGTAATCGTTAGCCCCGTTGACAGTCATTAGACGGCGAGTAAGTCCAGTGGGCCTCGTGAAAGGCCGGGAAGGCCCAAAAGCCCAGTATGAAGGGTTCCAACCCTAGCGGTCCCGATATATGAGCTGAATGCTCCCGACAAGAAGCCTCTGAGTAGGCCCCGATATGCCTTTGTAAAGGCCCCGATAATAGAGCCCCGCGGAGGCTGGACCTGTCTCGTGAGACAAAGGGTCCTGGGTGGTGACCTAAAATGAGATAACTCTGGAGTCCCCGACAAGAGTTGGGACTTGTGATCAGAGGATAAGGCCGAGAAACCCGCCTACTAGATAAGAGTAGTGGGAGACGGCTGAGATATAGATAACCTCCCCTGAGATACGCAGGGCGTGCCCGAGATACGCGGAGTATGGGCGAGATACGCGGAGCGTGGGGCGAGATACACGGAATCCCGAACGAGATATACGGAATCATGGGTAAAACGGCCAGCCACGGTCACAGGTAACTGAGTAACTTCCCCTCCTATATAAATGAGGAAGTTACCTCAGAAAACAGATTCTCTAATACGAACTTAGATTACTGCTTACCACCCCATTGATCACATACTCATTTAGGCATCGGAGAGGGATTCTGGGTCACCACCCAGGTCATCCCCTTTTGCAGGATTACGCGGAGCCCAGGAGTTCAAGCTTTCCGTCAAGAACGTAACGGAGCTTCGCCCGTGATCCAACATTGGCGCCGTCTGTGGGAACGTAACGTAAAGCCAAAATAGTTTCTACCAGATCAATGGCCGGTGGTGGCAAGAAGAAGCAAGTCCAGGCCGGTAGTTCTCGCCCCCCTGGAACTGTGAACTCCCCGTCGCTGGAACATGTTGCTGAACAAGGTGAGCACCCCGCTGCTTCTCAAACAGGGGGGCATGGTGATGCTTATGAGGTCTCAGTCCGAGACACAGAGGTGAACAGGCAAGATATCCCGCGAAGGGAGGTGGATGCTCCCCCAAACCCGGTGGGGCACAGAGAGGAAATCCCGCGAAGGGAAGTAGGCTCTTCCTCAAACTCGGAGTTGGCCAAGGCGGTAGCAGATGCTATGCCTATGTTCTTGGCGGCCATGGAGGCTCTGTTGGACAAGAGAGAGGCTGCCAGGAGGGCAGAGGAGTTGCCTCCGCGAGAAGAGCTGCCTCCACCCCCTCCGAGGGTGGTTCCAGAAGAACAGGAGGTTCAGGAGATTCAGCCCAGGAATAAGGGTAAGGAGCCCGCGCACTCGGAGATGTTCGTGGTTGATGGTCCTGGACTAGTGCAGCACAGGACCATTCCCCTGAATGGCCCCATCACCCCCGATCAGGTGGTGAAAATTTTCAGCATCTGCATGGGTGACCAGAAGCAAATGACATCGGAGCTAAGGGACCGATCCACTCACCCTTTCGTTCCACGGCTGATAGATACCGTCGCCCCGCTCGGGCTAGGTATTCCAACCATTAAGGAGTATGATGGTGAAGGGGACCCGGTCCGCCATGTTCAGAGACATGTCCAGGCCTGTATGGGTAGGACTTCGAGTGATGATCTCATATGTTCATTGTTCCCGATCACCTTGGGAGAAAGAGCCATGACGTGGTTTTTCAGCCTCCCGCCGGGAAGCATTACGTGCTGGGCTGATATGCACGATTGCTTCATCAAGCAATATCAAGGCCGTAGGCGTCTCCTGAAGAGCGTGAGGTCTTTGACCCAGGTGGTGCAGAGATCCGATGAATCGTTGGCGTACTACTACCAGCGATTCACTGCTAGTGTTGCAGAGATCGATGAGGAGATATCGGAGGGGGAGACCACCCGAACCTTCCTTCGGAACCTAACTGCTCCGTATGGTTCCGACCTAATGCACAGCGTAGCCGCGAAGGCTGTGTGGAGCATGGAGGCCCTGCAAGCGAGGGTGAAACAACAAATCGACGTGCAGGAGTCGAAGATTGCTGCTGGAGAGCTGGATCCTCCGAAGTCAGGAAGAGGAAAGCCATCGTCCAAGCTGTCGGATTATCGCAAAGAGAGCGACAAAACGGAGGGAAGTAGGAGCCGTGGTCGCCCCGAGAGAAGGGAGGACAAGCGTCCTCCGAGGAAGGATAACCGCGAGGGTGGTAGTGTTCCCATCAACAGCTCGATGACCTCCGTGCTAGCTGTGATGGATCGGCAGGGTCTCGCTCGATACCCCCCGAGAAAGGAAGGAGAGTTCTTGGGAGGCCGCTCTGATCGTTACTGTCGGTACCATCGAGCCAATGGTCACGACACGGATAACTGTCGGGAGTTGAAGAAGGAGATAGAGAAGCTGATCCAGAAGGGGAAGCTTAAGGAGTTCGTCGGAAGGGGAAGGTGCCGATCCCGTTCCAAAACTCGGTCACGGTCCCGTTCCAAGTCCCGTGATCGATCTCCAAAGAAGAAGAAGGTTGAGCCGGAAGCCTCTGGTTCTGGTGCCCGAAAGGAGAGGCGGGGGACCATTAACGTCATTCACGGAGAAATGGCAGCGGGAGGTGACACCTCCGCTTCTCGAGAGAATTATGCTTCCCGTATCTCTGCTGCTGTGGTGGCAAGAGGTCCCGGTCGTGGACTCTAAAGGAAGAAATGGTGATTTCTTTCTCAGCGGAGGATTTGATAGGCGTGGAGAGCCCTCACGACGACGCCTTGGTCGTGACCCTGGACGTGGACGGATTCGAGATGAAGCGGATCCTGATAGACGGAGGGAGCTCCTCCAACATTCTTTTCATGGATGCCCTGGAGGCCATGGGAAAGACGAAGAAGGACCTGACGCAGGTGAACTTCCCGATGGTGGGATTCTCTGGATCGACTTCCTATCCGTTGGGGATGATTACCTTACCGGTGGAGTTTGGTAGTGGCTGGAAGATGGAACAGCGGAACGTGGATTTCGTCGTGGTAGAATCGGCGAGAACGTATAACGCCATTATCGGGAGAACCACCATCAACCCTCTCATGGCAGTTGCTTCAACTGTCCACCAGAAGATGAAGTTCCCGACTGACAATGGGGTTGGAGAGGTCAAGGGTGACCAAGTGGCTTCGCGAAAGTGTTATGTCAATGCCACCCGAAGAAGAAGGAGGGAAGCCATGGCTGTCCTGCAGACTGATGCTGATCCTCGAGAGGAGTTTGGGCGTCCCGCCCCCATGGAGGATTTGAAGGAGGTTGAGATTGATGGACCTCGAAGGAAGGTGAAGATCGGGTCTGCTTTGTCGGAGGAAAGAGCCCGAGAGTTGATAGAGCTCCTGAAGGAGTTCAAGGAGCTGTTTGCCTGGTCCCCGAGTGATATGCCAGGAATCAGCCCCGACGTGATTGTGCACGAATTGAAGATTGATCCCGCGATCAAGCCTATCGCACAGAGGAGGCGTCCGATGGGCGCGGATAAGAGGGTCGCGATCCAGCAAAAGGTGGGCAGACTGCTCGACGCTGGATTCATCAAAGAGCTCCGATTCCAGACTTGGGTCGCTAACCCGGTCTTGGTGAGGAAGAGTAATGGGAAGTGGCGGATGTGTGTCGATTTCCGCGACTTGAACAAGGCCTGCCCGAAGGATTGCTATCCACTCCCGAGGATTGACCAGTTGGTGGATGCCACATCGGGACACGAGCTGCTGAGCTTCATGGATGCCTATTCTGGTTACAACCAGATCAAGATGGCGAAGGAGGATGCCCCCCATACAGCCTTCTATGCCGATAGTGACGTCTATCACTACGACGTAATGCCCTTCAGACTGATCAATGCTGGAGCAACTTACCAGAGGATGGTGAACAAGTTGTTCGGGGATATGCTGGGAAAGACTATGGAGGCGTATGTGGATGACATGCTCGTGAAGTCCCGACAAGCAGGAGACCATGTCCAAAACTTGGCGGCGGCGTTTGAGCGGATGAAGTTTCATCAGGTTCGTTTGAATCCGGACAAGTGTGCTTTTGGGGTGAACTCGGGGAAATTCCTAGGGTTCACGGTGAGCCAGAGAGGAATCGAGGTGAATCCCGAGAAGCTGTGAGCAATCGAAGAGATGCAATCTCCGAAGACCCATCGGGAGGTTCAAGTGTTGAATGGCCGGTTGGCCGCGATGAATCGATTCCTATCCAAGGCGAGCGACAGAGCCATGCCATTTTTTGATGTGCTAAGGGCCCACAAGAAGTTTGAATGGTCCGACAAGTGCGATGAGGCATTCCAAGCACTCAAGCAACACCTCCGTACCCTCCCGCCGTTTGCGAAACCGGTTCCAGGCGAGCCGCTTTATCTCTATTTGGCTGTTTCTGAAGTCGCTGTTAGTTCTGTTTTGATTAAGATTGTCAAGGGCAACCAAGTGCCTGTCTATTATGTAAGCAAGGCGTTTGCCAAATCTGAAATGAATTATCCCGCTATTGAGAAGTATCTATTTGCGTTGATTGTCGCTACTCGAAAGCTACGACCTTACTTCCATGCCCACGAGGTTACGGTGTTAACAAATCAGCCCTTGAAGCACTTTTTGAACCGACCGGAAGCGTCGGGGAGATTAGTGAAATGGGCCATCGAGCTTACGGAGTTCCGTATTCATTTTGCTCCAAGAACTGCTATTAAAGGCCAGGCATTGGCGGTTTTATAGCTGAGTCTACAGCACCCGATCTGAAAGAAGCGGGTCCTTTAGAGGGGGCAACCATGGAGGTCCCGATAGCAGAATAGCCAGAACAGCCAAAAGAGGAGAACACTTGGGAGATGTACACTGATGGTTCATCGAGTGTAGAAGGATCGGGGGCATGATTCGTATTGATACCGCCCGGTGGAGGCGAGCCCTTGCGATATGCCTTGGCCTTGACGTTTAGAGCCACCAACAATGAAGCGGAGTATGAGGCTCTCATCACGGGCCTTAAAATTGCCAAGGGTACGGGAGTCGATCATTTAAAAGTAAAGTGTGATGCCAGCTTGATCGTGAATCAAGTCCAGGGGAACTATGAAGCCAAGAGCCCGACAATGAGGAAGTATTTGCACGAGGTGCAGACTTTGAAGGGAAGCTTCAAAAGCTTCGATATCGAGGCAATCCCGAGAGAAGAAAATGCGGAGGCAGACGCCTTAAGCAATTTTGCTCTGGGAGTGGTCCCCGAGGAAAATCGGAAGGTGCACTTCCTGGAGAGAGTGATTATCTCAACCATCGATCCATCGGAGGTTTGCGCTATTAAAGCAGGATCGGAGGAAGAAGGGAAACCCACCTAGATGACCCCGATGGCCACATACCTGACTACGGGGGCACTCCCCGATGATGAAGTGACAACTGTTAGGTTGCGTCGAATCGCGAGCAACTACGTAATGGTGGACAACCAGTTAAACAAGAGGGGGCATGTAAAGCCTTTTCTGAAATGTGTGGCGGAGCCTGATACGAATCGGATCCTGAGAGAGCTACACGAGGGAGTCGCGGCCTGTCATGACGGGGCCCGATCCATTGTAAGGAAGGCGTTGAATCTAGGCTACTACTGGCCATCGATGAACAAGGAAGCGACAGCAATGGTCCAATCCTGTGATGCATGCCAGAGATACGCTCCGAATATCGTGGCTCCTGCCGCGGACTTGATGTCCATCAGGAGTGCGTGGCCCTTCGCACAATGGGGCATTGATTTGGTGGGACCTCTTCCACAAGCGAAAGGTCAGTGCAAGTATTTACTTGTGGCCATCGATTACTTCTCGAAGTGGATAGAGGCTAAGGTGTTGGCCAAGACAACGGGGCAGCAGATCCTCAAGTTCCTTCAAACTCAGATCATATCCCGGTATGGGGTTCCTCGAGTGTTGATCAGCGATAATGGCCCTCCGTTCAATGGGGCTCAGTTGAAGGAGTACCTGGAGGAATTGAACATCGAGCATCGAACAGCTTCTGTCCACCATGCTCAGACTAATGGCCAAGTCGAATCAGCCAACAAGATCGTGATGGATGGCTTGAAGAAGAGAGTCTACGCCTTGCAAGGTCATTGGCTGGATGAACTTGAAAACGTGCTGTGGGCTGTTAGAACAACACCCAAGAAGTCGACAGGGGAGACTCCGTTTGGCCTTGTCTATGGCACGGAGGCAGTTGCCCCCGTAGAGATAGCGGTGGCGTCCCATCCCAGGAGGTATTATGAACCTCTAACGAACGAGGAACTGAGACGTCTAGACTTAGACTTGCTCGAGGAGAAAAGGTGGAAGGCTGACAAAGTTCAGGCTCGGATGCGTCTGGCAACAGCCCGATATTATAATCGGCGTGTCAAGTCCCGACAATTCTTCGTTGGAGAACTTGTCTGGCGGAGGAACGAGTTCGTTCATCAAGATCGGATAAACAAGTTATCGCCGAAATGGGAGGGACCTTACAAGATCGTAGGGATGCCGGCCCCGAACGCATACAAGCTAGAAGACCTTGATGGCAAGATGTTGAAACATTCCTTCAGTGGTGAACACTTGAAGAAGTATCATGTTTGATATTAAGTCGCCGCGAATGGTTCAAGTTATCTATCGATCCGATGTAAGCAAAGCTTTGAGTTATTAATGAATAAAAGAAGTTACTTCCGATCAAATTGCTTTTAGATTTATTCTAACTGTTAGTAAGACGTCCTAAAGGACGCGACAAAAGCCTTCCGAGGTACGACAAAAAGCCTTATGAGGTACGAGTAAGTCGCCTTTATGGCGCGACAAAAAGCCTTATGAGGTACGAGTAAGTTGCCTTTATGGCGCGAAAAAAAGCCTTTCGAGGTACGGACAAAAGCCCTATGGGGTATGAGTAAGTCGTCTTTATGATGCAACCAAATGCCTAGGTACGAAAAAGCCCTAACGGGTCCGCGTAAGTCGTCTATATGATGCGGCAAAAAGCCTTAAAGGGTACGAAAAAGCCTTAACGGGTCCGCATAAGTCGTCTATATGATGCAGCAAAAAGCCTTAAAGGGTACGATTAAGTCGTCTGGAATGACGCGGTAAAAGCCCTAAGGGGTACGATTAAGTCGTCTAGAAGGGCGCGATAAAAACCTTAAGGGGTGCGAAAAATCATCTTAAGTGATGTATAAAATGTCCTTGAAAGGCATGGATGAGAAGCCTTAAGTGGCAAAGTCCCGAAGAAAATGTCGCGAAAGACACACGAAATTACGTTAAGTGACTTGGACGAGAAACCTTAAGTGGTGAAGTCCCGAGTAGACAAGAAACCTTAAGTGGTGAAGTCCCGAGTAGACAAGAAACCTTAAGTGGTGAAGTCCCGAGTAGACGAGAAACCTTAAGTGGTGAAGTCCCGGGTAGACGAGAAACCTTAAGTGGTAAAGTCTCGAGTAAAGCATTGGAATGATGTATGAAGTCATCTTAAGTGGTGCATTGGAACGTTTTAAGCAACAGATCTAAAGTCGCTTTAAATAGCGCAAACGATTATCGGGACCAAAACAGATGAAAGAAATTTATTATATAAAGGCTCAAAGGCCTAAAGGTTCCGATACAAAAAGAGGAGAATACAAGGACTCTAAAGATAAGCAGTTAGGCTTGGTCCTTATTGGCGGCATCAGCGGGAGCTGGGTCCACGAAGTTGGTGGCAGAAGGCTCCACAGGGTCAGCCGTTGGAGGATTGGCTATCGGGGTCATGGGATCGAGGAGTTTCCGATGAAGAAGTAGCTCCTCTTCACTCTGAACTTGTGGTATGCATTTCCGGCCTTGAGCATCGGCTTCTCTGGTGGAAACGATACATCCTTCCCGGAGAGCTGCATCATAAGCAATGCTGAAAATTTCGCTCAGAACATAGTCGAAGTTGAAAGGCTTCCTTCCCTCGAAACCAGATCCACTGTCTGAAATCAGCCATTGAAAGGGATGTTAGGTTTTTCCGGAAAATTACAATCAAACTAAGCAAAGATGAAGACGAACAATAGAGAAGAAAACCTTACCAGACATTGTCGATGATGGCTTGGAGAAGATGAAGAAGGTTCGGAAGGGTTGAAGGCCTTGGATCACTTGAAGAGCAAAAGAAACTTGGGGAAGAAGCTTCGAGTTCGAAAATGGCAGAACTTCCAGAAATTGAGACGGTGAAGAAGAAGTGAATAATGCCAGGGTTTTAGCATTTATAAGCAAAGGGACAACTGGATGGATTCGATCTTGACCGTTGAAGACGAAACGATTCAATCTTGATCGTAGAGATTAGGGGGACGGTACGGAAGAGACGTTGGTGACGTAATGAGTGCTTTTTCAGAAAGCAGCAGTCACGCCGATTTGAGCGTCGTTTCAAAATCCCCAGCATTTAATGCTGCAGTAACCGAGGAGTCTCCTCGGATTGGGAAACTGCCCATAAGAGTCCAGTGGGCCCAAGGCAGTCGTGAGTTAGAAACTTTGTTATTCGATAATTACGTGCAAGGCAAAAGCCTCCGATTGAGATATCAAGAGGCCTGACGACAAAAGCCTCCGATGGAAATATCGGGAGGTATGGACATAAAAAGCCTCCGACGATGAAGTCGGGAGGTCCGGAACTGGAAGACACGACGGACTACAAGTCCCCCATGTCTTGGGGGGCAAATGATGGGTTCCGATGTAATCGTTAGCCCCGTTGACAGTCATTAGACGGCGAGTAAGTCCAGTGGGCCTCGTGAAAGGCCGGGAAGGCCCAAAAGCCCAGTATGAAGGGTTCCGACCCTAGCGGTCCCGATATATGAGCTGAATGCTCCCGACAAGAAGCCTCTGAGTAGGCCCCGATATGCCTTTGTAAAGGCCCCGATAATAGAGCCCCGCGGAGGCTGGACCTGTCTCGTGAGACAAAGGGTCCTGGGTGGTGACCTAGAATGAGATAACTCTGGAGTCCCCGACAAGAGTTGGGACTTGTGATCAGAGGATAAGGCCGAGAAACCCGCCTACTAGATAAGAGTAGTGGGAGACGGCTGAGATATAGATAACCTCCCCCGAGATACGCAGGGCGTGCCCGAGATACGCGGAGTATGGGCGAGATACGCGGAGTGTGGGGCGAGATACACGGAATCCCGAACGAGATATACGGAATCATGGGTAAAACGGCCAGCCACGGTCACAGGTAACTAAGTAACTTCCCCTCCTATATAAAGGAGGAAGTTACCTAAGAAAACACATTCTCTAATACGAACTTAGATTACTGCTTACCACCCCATTGATCACATACTCATTTAGGCATCGGAGAGGGATTCTGGGTCACCACCCAGGTCATCCCCTTTTGCAGGATTACGCGGAGCCCAGGAGTTCAAGCTTTCCGTCAAGAACGTAACGGAGCTTCGCCCGTGATCCAACAGTGTTCATTTCGTAGAAAGATATACTTTAGTTCTACTTTTATATATCAGCACTCAAACAAGATTACGCTATTATTATTATTTTGGTTCCTGCAAGGTATTCCGAATTACTTTATTATAATCACTACTTTTTTGAGCAGTTAGTTTGCATTGAAAGATGCAAACTTTGTTGTATTGAGTTTATTTATTTATTGAGTTTTTTTTTTCTAAAGAAATTTATTTATTAGGTATTTTGGTGTCATGTGTTTGATCAGTGTAATGTTTTAAAAATCGGATTGACCGCTAAATCGGGAGTGTGACCAATTCTCGGTTAGACTAGTCCGACTAGGTTCTCTCTTGTTTGACCGGCGGTTCACTGCAAAACAGCCTACTACTTTGCTGTTTAGGGCCATATTTGTGTCCCACATCGATTGAAAAATAGAGATTTGGCGCATTAATAAGTAAGAGAGGTACTACTCAAGTCCAACAGGAATTCCTCATTTTCAGGGCCCAAGTGAGGAAAACGAGCTCTGTTAGGCTGGGTTGGGCTTAGTAAGGACAGTCGCTTTGGCATGGGGGCGGCCGACCTGAGACCGTGATCGGGCTCGCAGACCAAGGGCTATTGACCCCCGGAGTTCCGATCATCTTACGTGGGCTAACGATTCTCGTCTGGGCCGCGACGATGACATCACGCGCATTAAAGGGTAGACTGTAATACCCCATATTTGTGTACCACATCAATTTGAAATTAGAGATTTGGAGCCTTAATAAGTAAGAGAGGTGCTACTCAAGTCCAACAGGAATTCCTTTTTTTTCTAGGCCCAAGTGAGAACAACGGACTTAGTTTAGCTGGTTTGGGCTAGTGGGGACTGTCACTCGGGCTTTGAGGCATGACACTCTGTTCGTCAGTATGTGAAAATTGGAAACAACAGATTTTCGGGTAAAACATCGTACTTCGCTACCATTCCACCTCCGCTCTCAGCCATCCCGCCGGTGGAGCTCGCCTGCTCGATCCCCATCTCGGGTCTCACTAGTGCCCATCTCGGCTCTCAGAAGTGCCCCTACTGGCTTCGTTCCCCTTCGTCTACAAATTCCTAGTCGTTTCATCGTCCCGCCGTCGCTACTTGATCGCCACCTAGTTGTCGATTTGCAAATCGTTCCACTATTACCCGATCCGACCACCGCCGTTGATTTGTAGGTCTGTTTTTCTTGATGTTTTGGAAGTCGATGAAGGGAGATTCCTCCTCCGCAACAGAAGAGGGGAGGGAGCAGGGCAGTGGATGAGGAGCAAAAAAGATGAAGTATTGAAAATCTAAAGTAAAGAAAAAAAAAGAGAATTAAAGAAGATGAAGATTTTAGGGTTGGAGGCTGCAGTTAGAAGATTGCGGCTGATTTCAAGTGGTGGGTAGGGTTTTTAATGTATTTTATGGTTTTTTAATTTTTTTTTTCTTTCTTCTCAACTCTAACCCAGTTGGACTGGTCCAAGTTCCTTGAGAACCGTCCGTCCGATCGCCAATTCACATAGCAGACCGGGTTCGATGTGTACATTTTTAGTGAATCAAACCATTTGGAGGCCAGTTCGCGGTCCGACCTGATTCGACCGCCGATCCGATTTTCAAAACACTGAATCCTAGTTGAGTTTTGGTGTCATATTTTTTTTAGAATTTAGGTGCTATACGTTTGCATTTTGTATACTTTTGGGGCACCTGTTAGTCAACTGTCAAGTTAATTAGATCTTTAAGTGCCCATGTGCAAGTCACGTGACTTCATTCTAAGTTTCATTTTTGTACAATTTAGTCACTTATTTTTCCGGTCAACCAATCTTTTTGCGACCACCGCTCAAAGTCTTCCGACCACCGCTCAAAGTCTTCCAACCACCGCACAAGGATGCCGACCACCATCCAATCTCACTGATGACCACCAATCGGAGCCGTTCGGCTCCGTTTGGTGGTTACCTGTGGATTAGGATGGTTTCCGGCGACCTTGTGCGATGGCCGGAGAACTTTGGGTGGTGGCAGGAAGAAGATTGGTTGGTCGGGGAAAATTATTAGGAAATAAATTGAACAAAAATGAATGAGAATGTCATGTGATTTGCACATGGTTACTTAACGGTCAACTAAACGGGTGCGCCAAAAGTCTCTACAAAACGCAAATGTATAACACCAGATGTCTACAAAGAGGATATAACACCAAAAACAAACTTTAGTCAAATACTACCAAGACAATTTAATCCTTATTTATATTTTATATAAACAGGTTTTACACTATATATAAAGTAAACGACAATTGGGCGATATACTATTATTATTGGTTTTTCAATTCACCGAGCACCAGTACATTTATTCATTTATTAAAATTTCACAAGAAATTTAAAGATTTACTCTTTTGAATTTCTTAAAAATCCATTATCATTAGGTTACTTTTGTGTTGTCAGTCGAATATACTATCAAATATTTTTAGCTACCACTGCAGTGATGGATTATTGGTTGATAGTCACTTCCATATGGTTAACTTTAAGATTAAGACATTACGCCTCCATTGTAATCTGATTAAAAACCATTTCCTTGGGAAGGCTCGTCCACTTTGAGTCTAACTGACAGGTTTCATAACTAGATGAAACTGCTGGTGATATTTTTGACAGGTTTATTGGTTTGCCACTATTGGCGCATATTTTTTGCTTACCAAAAAAATTGAAAATTAGCTGCCTTTATTAGAATGTATTTACAGCTGCTACACAATAGAAGATCACTACTATTGAACATGAATGAAGCTATAAATATATTCAAATGAAGCGTCGGCGTATAATCAATGGGGTTTGGATAAGTATAAAATATTTGCGTGCGTGTAAAATGAATGAAGGACGTGTTACTACTTGGATCCTTAAATTAATTAGTTTAATAAGATTGAATCATGGATGATGAAAGAAACTAATATTACTTTCATGCCTAGTGGCTACTTCCTAGTTCTATATTGTACTCGTATTATTGTAGAGAGTTCCTAGTGGCTAGTATTATTTACTGTTGGTCTCTACTGGTAATGATTAAATAGGAACTTACATTTCCAATGGGAGTGCCTTGTTCCAAAATGAAAATTCCTAGTTCCAGTTTTTGTCAATGTACGCTGACTAGGCGCCAATAGACGTGACTAGGATTACTGATATAGCTCTTTTGCCATTATCGAGTGAATAGTGAAGTGTGACAATGCCTACTAGTATGAACTCTCATGTTACTGTTCATGTCAGTGTCAACCATTTAATATTATTTTATTCAACTGTTTTTTTTTTCTCTCTTTGATTGTATATATATTCTGCTACGCTAAGTCAGATAATGACATGAGCCGTAATCAGTCATTTAAATATTAAGTGACCAAAATTACAATTTTTTAACTTCGAATCAATTTTAGAATTTCAAGATCTAATTTTATTTTTTTATATTTTACCATGTTGAACAACCGTCAATTCTAAATTTTGAAATAGTATAAAATTTCATATTATTAAATATGAAAATAAAAGTCTTAAAAAATATATTATTTTAATTCATATATATTTCTATCTAATTACTTATATTCTTATATGAAAGAAATATATTTTATTTATGATAAATTGTTATAAAATTTATACCTTTAGGATGATATATAATATATTTATGGTTTACGTATATTGAAAATCATTAGTAAAAATAAATTATTAATATATATAAGTAATTTACTAATATGATCTGATGCATGTGCATAAACGAGAATGACTTACGGTAATGAATCAAGATATGTCAATCATCGTATAACATATCTTGTATAGAATGTATATCGAAAATAATATTCAATTACGCGATAAAGAGAAACATAAAAAATTACAAGAGGATTTAGTCGAACATCTCTGGCAATTTACTAACGTGTGTGACAATTCTATGTATCAAATATATATATATATATATATATATATATTTATGTTAATTTTTATTATAGCTGGCAACTTTAATGTATTATTTGTGTATTTTTTGTACTGTAATTTACAAATTATTCCAGTCATTATTTAAAAAAATTAGGTGTTTATTTATATATTATATTCGTAAATTTTAGTATAGTTTTTATAATATTAAAATAATCATTTAAAAAAATTATAGTACGTAAATGATTGAACTATTACCCAAACGACGTCGAGTTTTGAATTTCGGGATAACAATACACATCGGTCAGAGTTGAATCTAAATATTTAATCTAAAAATGACCAACTTTGACGAATTCGTAAAAATGTAAAATTTCATTAAGAATCAATTACTTTTTTTTTTTTATGATTTTGTATATATTTTTTCTAAAAATAAATATTTAAATTATATATAATGCTTAAAAAAATCATATTGTGAGTATGTAATTATTAGGGATGGCAACGGGTCTCGGGGCCCCGCTGACCCGCGGACCCACGGGGCCTGACCCGGTTTTGACCCGCCGACCCGCGGGGCACGGGGCGGGTCCGGGTTTAGTGTCACGGGGCCCCGTAGACCCGCCGCGGAGTACTAATATATAATATTATTAATATTAAGTAATGTTTATTAAACAATATGAACCATATTGTAACTATAAAAATAATAAGGACCTGAATATAAATAAGTTTGAAGTTAGATTAGGGTTAGCTTTTTTCTATTCACTCTACCAGCTAGGGGTGAGCAAATTACCCAGTTGGAACCGGAACCGGTCCGGAACCGGTCATTTGGTAGGTTCCGGGTAGATGTAAATGGTTCTGGTACGGTTCTGGGATTAAATTTCAAGAACCGGTATTTCCGGTTCCGGTTCCGGGATAAGTTTTCGGGTACCCATATACCCGGAACCGGAACCGTTATATATATATAAATTAAAAAAACACTAAACATTTAACAAATTTAAAATTGGTTTGTGGAAAATGTTATAATTATTTTTATGATTCACTTGGTATAACATAAATTTCAGTTTCAATTGGCTACCGAGAACCCGGTTCCAACTGGGTATCCAGAACCCGGTTCCAACTAGTACCTAAAATTCTATTATTTAGTTTGAAAATTTGTAACCGGTTCCTTAACGGGTACCCGGAACCGATTGGCTCTTAACGGTTCTGGTACGGTTCCGGTTCCTAAATGTTCTGGTACGGTTCTGGGTAATAAAGTTAGGAACCGTTTAGTATTGGTCTGGTTCTGGGATACCCTAAAAGTACTGGGTACCCGGAACCGCTCACCCCTACTACCAGCAGGAAGCAAGTCAGCAAGGGCACTCCACTTCCAACGGCGGGATTCTTCAGCACGACAGTCCATCTCCTGAGCTCCAGCACAGCACGGCAATCCAGCTCCAGCACAGCACGGCAGCTCCACTTTCAGCAGCAATAGCGGGATTCTTCAGCACTTTGTATATGAAGTGAGGAAAAAAAAATAACCTGTCAACTTTCGGGTCGGGTCGGGGCCCCGCGGGTCGACCCGCAGGATTTTTTTGTCCTGCCTGACCCGCCCCACGAGGCACAAGTACCCGGGTCCGGGTCTGCAAAGTTGACCCGCGGGGCGGGTCCGGGGCTGTGAAAACCCGCCCCGACCCGCCCCGTTGCCATCCCTAGTAATTATATGGGTCCCAATATAGAAGAGAAACTTGGCTTCCACCATTGGAGAGAATTTCAAGAGAGTTCCAATTTTACTTTAGAAGTTACTGTAGCAATGCCAATTTAGTGTCATTTCGATGAGTTAGCAGTGACATGACAACTGACGTGGAGACACTAGGAATTCACCATTGGAAGTGGGCGTTTGGATGAACGTAATGTGAGATTACTTGAAATGTGAGATTACAAATAATGTGAGACGTAATGTGAGATTACTTGTAATGTTAAATTACAGTGTTAGGTTATTCTGTAATGTAGAGTGTAATGTTAGATTACAATGTTTGATGTGTGTTGTAATGTGCATTGTAATGTGACTTTATTATTATTATATTAATCTATATGAGAGTGTTATATCTTTATATGATAAGATTTAAACGAACATATATTTTAACAATAACTAACTTCTTAATGATTATGTGTGTGATTAATACTATAGTCATTTATGAAATCTAAATATTTAAACTCAATTCGCACAGCTATTAAAATTCTATTGATTAAAACATTATAAATAATTTTATAAGATAATTTTCATAAAAAAAAGGTTAATAACTAAAAAACAGTCCAAGGTTTATCCTTTGTTAGGTGTCTGAAGTTTGAAATGTTAAAATGGACTGTCTCAAGTTTTATTTTTGTTGAAATTTGGTGTCTCTCCGCGTCTTTTCATCTCTATTCAAAATTTTCATCAACTCACCCACCCACTCATAATCCATCAATCTTTACTTTTTACAAAATCGTCAAATTTCACCAAAAAATTGATCATTAAACAAAAGTTTCTAGAAGAGTGGTGTGAAGCCATTTTCCAAGGACAACAGAACGAGATATACTTGCGCGGATGTGGCCAACTTCTTAGGTGACGGTCCCGGCAAGATGACGAGAAGGGGGTGTGTATGGGAGCTCGAATTTGACAGACGGCTTCGTCAAAATTGACTTATCTAAAGTAATCACACCGAGACACCATATTTTTAACAAAATTGAAACATTAGACACTACAATTTAACATTTGAAACTTCATACATCTAATTTTAACATAGGGTAAACATTGGACAGTTTATTAGTTATTAACCTAAAAAAATACAACGAAAAAGACTTACTCATTTTATACGAACATCATGTGCATTATTATTTATTATAATAATAAATTATGAAGTATCTAAAAAATAAAAAGCTAATAACAACAAAATTATTATCAACATAATAAATTGTAAAGATAATACAAGATAATTTACATATTTAGTAAATAATAATAAAATAATAACACTCTGTAATGTTGGACGTAATCTCTCATTACATATGTTTTTGGATGTAATCTCACATTACGTTGAATGAAGTTTGAACGTAATTTCAGATTACAATACACATTACATTACAATGCACATTACGTCGTTTGATAAATTAAATAACATAATGTGGATGTAATGTGAGACGTAATGTGAGATTATCTCAAACATTACGTCAATCCAAACACCCCCTAAAAGTCAAATGATACTACACTACTATACACTCATCATTGTCGATATGATCTATATATTATATAAGGTAGCTGGAAAGAGAATGCTTGAGTATGGAGGTGACACATCAGCAATCTGAAGCTACTGCAGTGTGCCACCTCAGCAGACACCTTTCACTCAGCCCAACTCCACTATTAACGGGCCGAGAAGCCAAGAAGGAGAACAGCCCATAATCAAAAGCCTAGCCAAGAAGGAGAACAGCCCATGCCAATTGAAATTTGCTCTACACGGTGAAGGAAGTCGTCGTCGTAATCACCAGCTGGACGGTGAAGGAAGGCGGCCGGAGCTCGACGGATCGACTTAAATCAAGTACTGAGGAGTATGAGAGCGATGACGAAGAAGAAGGAGAACAGCCATGTAAGGAGATCCCCCATAATCAGAAGCCCTTGCCAATTGAAATTTGCTCTAGACGGTGAAGGAAGTCGTCGTCGTAATCACCAGCTGGACGGTGAAGGAAGGAGGCCGGAGCTCGACGGACTCAAATCAATCAAGGAAGGCGATGATAACGAATTATACATCGACACGTTGGTGTCTTCTCCTCCCTCACGATGGTGTCTCTCCTCGACATTTCAGTCACCACATCGTCGATTTGGGGCTACGTTGCGTTGATTATGGGCTCCTGAGTCCGCTTCTCCTTCAATCTCTCATCCAATCGTGGACACAATCATCAACCTCGCTACCCAGCTGAGTCGCCATCGTCGATTTTGGGCTCTGCTGCGTGGATTTGGGCAAGGTGAACCTTCTTCTACATTAAAGAATCAGATATCATCGCTCCCAGTTTGGCAGTTCTACAATGGATAAGCACCCTCTGTTGAGGGTTGTGGTTAGGCAGACAAAATCGGGCATGATCCTGCCCATGCCACTGCGATCTTGATTCATATTAAGTGTTCCATGGGTGGAAAGGAATGAAAGAGTTTATAATTATCAGATAGCGGATTGTGAAAATTCAGGTGTCGTTCACTCACTTATTCATCATTTTTCATTCATCTTCATTTTGAATAGTTAGATAACTAATTGCATAGCCTTTCCTGATCTCAGAGAATGTGATTTTTAGATCTGTGTGTGTTTGAGTTGGGGATTTAAGCTTGGATCGATCGACTGCAATTCGGTATGATTTTACTTCCATGTTTAATTTAAGTACGATGAATACTAACTTCCAGTTTGGGCCTCAAATCTATTCTATATCCCTTTATTGTATCTATTCAAGCAGCTGCACTATATCCCTTTATTGTATCTACTCAAGCAGCTGCACGGATTCATCAGGTTTGGAACTTTGGATAAGCACCCTATGTTGAGTGCTGTGGTTAGGCAGACAAAATCGGGCATGATCCTGCCCATGCCGTTGCGATCTTGATTCATATTAACTGTTCCATGGGTGGAAAGGAATGAAAGAGTTTATAATTATCAGATAGCGGAAGATAGCGGATTGTGAAAATTCAGGTGTCGTTCACTCACTTATTCATCATTTTTCATTCATCTTCATCTTGAATAGTTAGATAACTAATTGCATAGCCTTTCCTGATCTCAGAGAATGTGATATGCCACTTTTAGCCATTAGAAATTATTTTCATGTAGTGTTATACTTATGGTAGGTTCGGTTATGGCAGGAGGAGATGAACATGTTTCTGCGTATTCGGTAGGGATGAGCAACATGACTTCCTAGGGGGCAACATTAAACTCTGTTCAGCTTCTGAGATTTTTTGCTATTGAAAAGTTTACAATTTTTTTGCTACTTTTGCTATAAATGTTGAACAATCATCACTTTAAAAATTACTGGTTGAAGTTGTAGAGGCTGAGTTGTATCAAAATCCATCTCTTAACATTTTGATATTTATGCTTTAGGGTCGACGGAAACCTGATTTTCATAGATAGGAGACAAGTTCCTATGTTAGTGAATTCAGGAACACTAGCTAAAAATCCAAAAGCCTCTAAAAATCTTCTTGATTCGGGATATCTTCACCTCTGCAATGTTAGACGATGATCTAAATATTCTATTTTAGCAATAACAAAGATTTACTAAGCTCATTCAAGAAAGGAAATAGAGAAGCATGTGAGTGATCAATGTGAACTGACATTGAGTTTGGTAAGGTAATGATGATGAGATCAACAAAGCTACAGTTTATTGAAAATTTATTTATTGTTGGCAGTGTGTTTATGAAGTTTGGTTCAAGACTTTGACGTACAAATATTGGAAGATATGATCACCAACCTAACCTCTTGCAATCTGCAACTTAGTGATAATTAATGCATATTCATAATTATAACAGTTTTATTCTTTAGGGTGATCATCATCAAAAGAGAAGATTATGGTATAACATTGTTGTGATATTGACGACCATTGAAAACTATTTTTAAGCAGAGATGACTTGGAAATGTTCATTGATTTGACACCTTTTGTGAACCCATAAATTGTTTAGTATAAAGTTCATTATCTTATTGCTTCTGGTCTTTTTAATCAACCATAAATGTTTGTCAATTTAGTTTTTGCATTGCAGATAAGAGAGTTCAGTCATCTGTGGTTGGCAAGGAACCACTATTTCTGTTCATTCCTTCGTTGATTGTACTCCTTATTGAATAGTGGTTGTCTGGCATCTGTTTCAATTGTTTTGCAGCTCACACTGTCTTTCTAAAATAATGGCATATAGCAGAAGTGATGCTAAAAAAAGATAATTCTGATTCAAGTAGTCACTCTGATGAGGATGCTTCTGATGATGGTGGGTAATTTGATTAACTGAGATTCTGTGAATTTACTTATGATATCGGAAAGTTTATGTTATGTTATTAGATCCTCTTTTATTTCCACTTCCAAGTTATTATAAGTTTGGATTATTTGCAGATGTAGGAGTAGGGAGGTGTATACTGGGGAAGGATGAACTGGCTTCATTGGAAAAGGTTATCTTGCTCTTTACTTGCTGGTGTAAATGTGAAAAACATATTATGTATATCTATATATATATAGTAATTTATTGATTTGTTGAGACAATGTATTATTATGTTTATTTATGATCAGCGGTTGGTTTGTGGTTAGAGAAACTAAATTATATGTTTCAAACTGAATTGCAGGTTCCTGGAGTTTGCAGATTTCTGGAGGTTGTAGGTTCTTGGATATGCATGCCAACTGTTCGATGGAATTCCTAGATGAGCATGAAATCTGTTTGCAGAATTTATTTCCATTGCTGGAAGGTTATTCTACTCCAAGCCGAGGAGGGTCTCTGAAACGTAATACCTCAACTGTAAGCCCAACTCAAGGATAAACTGCAGAATGCATTATGGTTGATGGAGATGATTTTTCTTTCTTACCTCTAAATTATGAAGGTGCCAACATTAGTTACAACGTATATGCAATTGAATATTAGTGTAGGATTATGTCAAGGGTTTGTTGAGTTGTCCATTTTTTAATTGATTGTAATCACATGATTGGCTAACTCTAAGTATAACAACAGTGGCTAACTCCTATTTTTTGTCAATCTTTTGAGTTGCAAGTTTGTGATAAAGCACCATATATTTTTTAGTTTATTAAATATTAATAACATATTGTTAATTTATTTTATCTAATTATTTTTTAAATATTTCTCTAATTGCTCAAATCTAATTTTTTTAATTAAGTTTTATTGTTTAGAAGGTCGCCCTGCGCGTAGCGCAGGGTTAGCACCTAGTTTATATACAATGTTTAACGTCGTCTCTTGTCGACCTTTCTCTCTCTCTCCCTTGTCTCTTCATCTAAAATATCCGGGCCCCACCTTGTCGGTGTTGAAAGTCTGCAAAATTTGTCAGAGAAAACCAAGCAGCAGCTAGCTAGAATCAATTACTTCAAAAAAAAAAAAACCTTGGCCAACAGTTTAGACGACATTGGCCATTATAAAATTGGACAAGTAAAAAAGAATAGTACAACTTAGACCAATTAGAAAAGGAATCATACGTCGGGTGTTTGGGTCACCTATTCAGATCAAGTGTCTATGAGACTAATCTAATCGGCGGTGTATTGAAAAGTGAATAATCCAAGACTCTATATCAAATTATATTAAAAATATATAAAATAACATCCAACAGGTCTCGATGGATCACCCTCGTTGAGTTCCGATCTTGTAGGTCTTTCTCGAGCCGGGATCGCTTGTCTTGCTCGTATTCGACTCCTTATCACGCTCACCTTCACAAGGGGGTAAGCCGGGGGTGTCCGGCGAACCCTCTCCGATGCTAAAATGAGAGTTCGGTTTTAGAGAGATAAAGTTTTAGAGAGGTCAAAGTATTCATGTGAAATCAAGTTGTAAATCATTGATATGAGGCACTATCTATAGAGATTGTGATCTTGATATCGGGGGGGGGGGGGGGGGGGGGGGGACATTATTGGGTGGGGTCCGCGTAATATTCCATACGGGACGTTGATGCATGTAGCGCGCGTAGCCCGGGTGTTGGTCACCCGAGTGTCGAGGCCAAGCGCGGGACGCGTCGGCTCCATTATGACCAGACTAGTCCGGTCCTTGGCATCGGACTAGTCCGGTTGGAGGTCACTCCGTCCGGACGGAGGTTTCTTGGGTGGACTAGCGCGTGTTTATTCGGGTCTCGGCTTCATACCGTGTTCGAGGTTGACGGGGCGACCAAGTCGAGCCTAAGCGAGGTCCAATTAGGTGTATATACACTATTTGCCCCGAAGTCAAGCATTGGTTTTACCTTTACTTGACTCTATTTTTTAGAAGGATGCACACCATATTGTACCTCGGCTATATTTTAACTCTTTAATTAGTTTGTCGTTGTCAGTGCGCGTTGCCCGACAGTCGTTCCTTCCTTGCTAGGAGGATTCTTAACCTATGACATTGTCATAATCATAGATACAAAAATATACACAAGTATGGGGTGAGTCATAAGTGTGTAAACATATGGATTCATGGATGTAAGCATTGATACAGATCATACGTGCTTGTAATGTATCGTAAGTAATATTGCAAGTGAACGCAAGCGTGTTGACATGGGTACGAGCGTATGAACGTGATAGAGCATATATGAATGAATGTTTGTATGTCATCATGTGTGTGTATACCAAAATAGTAACATTTGATGCAAGTGCATGTATACATGTAATGATCGTGGAAAAATTCTAAGTGTTTGCCAACACTAGCATTGGTGCATATGGATGCTTTCATGTAATGAGCATGAAAAATTTCTAAGTCTTGGAGAAACACTAGTATTGATGCATATATATGCATACATACAAATCATGGAAAAAATTTCTAAGTGTTGGACAACACTAGCATTGATGCATATGGATGCATACATGTAAATCATGGAAAAAATTTCCAAGTGTTGGACAACACTAGTATTGATACATATGGATGCATACATATAAATCATGGAAAAAATTTGTAAGTGTTGGACAACACTAACATTG
This sequence comes from Clarkia xantiana subsp. parviflora, assembly GCA_036873135.1. Taxonomy (NCBI): domain Eukaryota; kingdom Viridiplantae; phylum Streptophyta; class Magnoliopsida; order Myrtales; family Onagraceae; genus Clarkia; species Clarkia xantiana. The sequence goes on from JAPTYO010000004.1 coordinate 38,805,889, forward strand.
ATGCATATGGATGCCTACATGTCAATCATGAAAAATTCTAAGTGTTGGACAACACTAGTATTGATGCATATGGATGCATACATGTAAATCATGGAAAAAATTATATGTTTCCACGAGTGAAAGAATTTTTGCTTCCGTTCGGGTTATCTTTCATATCGATCATTTTGCATATAACCTGTAATCATGAAATCAACATGTAAACAGTTGCCCCCGAAGTAGGCTTGTTAATGCCTTAGACGTGAGGTGTTGAGTCTTGCGTCGATGGTGTTGTGTGCTATGCTTGAAATGCCTTGCTCTTAAGCCAGGTGCGTTATTATATCGGACGCATGGTGTTACACTTTGTGTCCACCATGTGTCATATCATTAGTATCATATTGCCCAAGAAGTAGGCGTAGTGATCATTTCGGAAGTAGGGTGTCAGCCCTTGCGTCGGTCGTGTTTCATAATGTGATTATGTCTTCTTGCCCCCGAAGTAGGCGTAGTAGTCGTCCCAGACGTAAGGTCTATGTAGGATTTAGGGGATTAATTCTACGGAAACAAAACCCTAGATACGTGCATGGTAACTAATATGCAACGGAAGAAGGTGCACATACCTATTGTTGGGTTATGATTAAAACACGATATTAAGCATAAGAGTCGAGTTCGTTTAAAGGACAGGAAAAGAAGAGTCGTCGACCTTTTTGACTCGTCTTAACGAGATGAGGATAAAAGGTCGACGACAACTTATGAAAAAGTCGACTTCCAAAGTACGACTGCCCGCCACTAGGAGAAACCTTCCTTCAAAGGTAAAGACAGGTGGCGACCTGTTGATCACTATCATCAGAAGAAACCTTCCTTCGAAGGTAATCATAAAGCGGCGACCTGTTCTTAACTGCCACCAGAGGAAACCTCCTTACGAAGGTAACTACAGGTGGCGACCTGCTCAAAGAAAACTTCCTCAGTAAGAAACACTTAGCTGGAGACCTGCTTGTCACCAACTGACTGCTCACCGTCTCACTCAGCCAATCACAGAAGAGAAACCACCGCCCCTCAGCTACCAATCAGGGCATAGCAGCCGCCCTATAGAAAGTCGGTAATCTGTTCCTATAAATACGGACTGCTTTTTACCCACCAGGGGTTCAGTCAGTTCTAAATACGTTCATATATTATTACTCTCAAATCCATTACTGACTTAAGCTTCGGAGTGGAATCAGGGGCCATCCCCACCCCTATTTTAGGTTCTCGCCCCACACAACCTCTTAGAGGAAAACTTAGCATTCGAGAGAGCGAAGTTCGAGGCGATACTTGGAAGTCCATTTCCCGAAGTTCAAGGCCACGTCATTTTGATCCCAACATTTGGCGCCTTCTATGGGAACCCGAGATCAAAAGGTCATGGCACCACAAAGAAATCAAACAAGACAAAGTCAAGTACGGATAGCCAACGGTATATTCCAAGGACCAAACGAGACATTGGAAGACTACTTTAGGAGATTCCAAGGAGGATATACGGGGGGCGAGCTCTCAGAGAGCGAAACCATCCAGACATTCTTCAGGGGGTTAGGATCCCGGTCTCGATCCTTAACCCTCACTCAAGCCATAACCCCGGTAAGAAGCCTGGAAGGATTAATACAACTTGCTAACCATCATGTGGACTTAGAGCGAGCACAAAGGGGGATATGGATGACGAAGGGTATATTTCAAGGGTCGGACGAAACCCTGGAAAATTACTCTAGGCGATTTCAAGAAGGTTATACCGGAGGCGAACTCATGGAAGGAGAGGCCATTCGAATGTTCTTTAGAGGATATGGAGTTCAAACTCGACCTTTGGCCCTCACTCAACACACGGAGCCAGTAAGAAGTATGGAGGAACTAGAAGAGCGAGTAAACTTCTACATAGAAGTAGAGCAAGCTCAGAGGAATCGTCGCCTCCAATAAAGGCATCCACATAGTAGGGGCGAAAGCTCATCTCAACGGGAGATATCATCCAGAGAATTCCGGCGAACTCAGCAAAGGTTAGAGCGATTTCATTTAAATGAGGAAAGCCGGTATTCTACTCCCTGTTGTGAGCACTACCGGTAAGAGGGGCATAGCATGGAGGATTGCCTCCTCGAAAGAAGAGAATTAGAATTCATGAGAAGGGAGATCCAACGCCACCATCGACGTCGCTCTCACGAGTCAAGGAGATGGAGAACACCCCCGGGGAATGATATCAACATCCTAGCTGGAGGATTCGCAGCAGGAGGAGAAGTAAGCTCGGCCAGGGACCAGTACGCTGACCGCTGCACTTTAATAAGCCCCTTGAAAAGGCCGAGAGAATTGGAACCAATGGCAATTACCTTCTGAATGGAAGATCTATCGGAGACCTCTCAGCCCCAGGAGGTTAAAAGGATATTGGTGGACGGAGGAAGCTCCACAGACGTAATCACCATCCACGTTCTCGCCACCATGGGGTAAAAAAGAAAAGATCTGCAAGAGATGACTTCACCTTTGGTGGGGTTCGCGGGAAGAACGACTTATCCCTTAGGGGCAATACAACTCCCCGTAATCCTAGGGCGAGGATGGAAAGCCTTGCACCTAAAAATTCTCTTTGTGGTAGTCGATCAGATCCACGCCTACAATGCGATATTAGGGAGAACCACTCTCAATCCCAACCATATAATACCTTCCACCGTTCATCATGTAATGAGATTCCCTACCCATCATGAGCTAGGAGAAGTCTGGGGCGATCAAGAAACCTCTCGACAATGCTACGTCGACCTCCTCAGAAGATCAAGTCAAAGAGAAACCCTCTCCATCGTTACAGAGGAGGACCCTCGAGAGGAGGGAGGACGACCGGCCCCGATGGATGAATTAGTCGAAATCGTCCTAGAAGGGAAGGGGAAGAAAGTGAAGATTGGAGCAGCCTTACCCCCAGAGTTAGCCCAGAGAATAACTGCCCTCTTTAGGGAATACAAGGAACTATTCGCTTGGAAACCCAGCGACATGCCAGGGATAAATCCAGAAATTATCTCTCACGAGCTAAAGAAAGCCGCAATCCGCCAAGAGGTTGGAAAATTAGTGGAAGCAGGTTTCGTCAAAGAAATACGATTCCAAACTTGGGTCGCCAACCCGGTATTGGTAAAGAAATCCAACCAAAGATGGAGGATGTATGTCGATTTTCGAGATCTCAACAAAGCATGTCCAAAAGATTCCTATCCTCTTACAAGAATTGATCAGTTAGTCGACGCCACTTCAGGACATGAACTCTTAAGCTTCATGGACGCCTATTCTGGGTATAATCAAATACGAATGCATCCCAAGGATGAGGCTCATACAACGTTCTATGCTGACAGCGACATCTATCACTACACTGTCATGCCGTTTGGTTTAATAAACGCGGGAGCTACTTACCAACGTATGGTGAATAAGCTTTTCAAACCTATGATAGGAAGGAACATGGAGGTATACGTAGACGACATGCTAGTCAAAACCAGAAGGGGGCACGACCATGTTCAAGATTTAAAAGAAGCCTTCGCATGCATGAGACTTTACCAAGTCAGATTAAATCCCACTAAGTGTGCATTTGGGGTCAAGTCGGGGAAGTTTTTGGGTTTCATGGTCAGTCAGAGAGGGATCGAGGCCAATCCAGAGAAGGTGACCACCATAGAAGAGATGTCCTCACCTACCTGCCATAGAGAAGTACAAAGTCTGAATGGGAGACTGGCCTCACTGGGAAGATTCTTGGCAAGATTGGGAGATAAATCCCTCCCTTTCTTTAAAATCCTACGAGCAAACAAGAAGTTCGAGTGGACAATCGAGTGCGAAGAAGCCTTCCAACAGTTAAAAGCACACCTTCACTCGCTCCCCGCTTTAGCCAAGCCTTTGCCAGAGGATCCCTTATTCCTATACTTAAGCATCAGCTCAGCAGCAGTGGGCTCGGTTCTTATCAAAGAAACCGACGACATTCAGATGCCCGTATATTATGTTAGCAAGCTCTTTGGCGTAGCCGAGGCTAACTATATGGAAATCGAGAAGTATCTGTATGCTCTGTTAATAGCGGCTAGGAAGCTTCGACCTTACTTTCACGCCCATGAAATTACGGTGCTCATCAATCAACCTTTGAAGCAACTATTGTAGAAACCTGACATCTCTGGGAGGATGGTTAAATGGGCAGTCGATTTAAGTGAATTCTGCATCCACTTCAAACCTCGAAAAGCAATCAAAGGCCATGCATTGGCCAACTTTATAGCTGAAAACACATCAACGCCAGACGCGCAACCCATTATCCTCCCGCAATAAGAGCACGTGAAGACTACCCCAGAGAGTGGGGCCAACGACACCATGCCATGACTGTTGTATACTGATGGATCATCTTCCGCCTTGGGATGCAGAGCAGGTCTAGTATTAAAGCCACCTGATGGAGCCACTTCGCTACGCTCTAGCCTTAAATTTTCGAGCAACCAATAACGAGGCTGAGTATGAAGTCCTGCTAACAGGCCTCCGAATAGCTAAAGGTATGGGCATTACTAATTTGAAAGTACGGTGTGACTCTGAGTTAATCGTCAATCAGACAAACGGAACGTATGTCGCCAAAGGAGAAAATATGAAGAAGTACGCTGAATAAGTACGAAGGCTCGTTCGAGATATGCCTCACTTCCGAATAGAAGCTATTCCTCGAGAGGAGAATAAAGAGGCGGACGCCCTCAGTAAGTTCACCCTAGGAAATGCCCCTCCAACCATGATGCACTTCGTCGAAAGATCCCTTTATTCAGCAGTAGAAGCAAGAGCTGAAATCCTTAATATCCAGGCTCCCGATTCTTGGATCACCCCCATCCAAAACTACTTAGAAAAGGGAACTCTCCCAGAAAACTCGATAGAAGCAACCCAAATTCAAAGAGCAACTGGACGCTTCGTGATCTTAGATGGATATCTCTACAAAAGAGGATACTCCATGCCCTACCTAAGGTGCATAGCCGCTCCTCAAACGGAAAGGATAATGGAAGACCTACATGGAAGGGAGGCGGGTTGCCATGAAGGAGCCAAAACCTTAGTACTCAAGGCATTGCGACAGGGATTCTATTGGCCGACAATGCACAAAGAAGCAGCAGCGTTAGTTCGGGCTTGCTTCGCCTGCCAAATTTACGCTCCAAGGATCGCCAAACCACCAGCAGATCTTACTCCCATGATGAGCGCCTGGCCCTTTTCTCAATGGGGGATTGATCTTATTGGACCCCTACCCCAATCTACAGGTCAGCAAACACATATCGTAGTCGCCATCGACTACTTTTCTAAATGGATAGAAGCCAGGGCTCTAGCATCCACAACCTCTTTTCAAATGATTAAGTTCATACGAGAACAAATCATTTGCCGGTATGGAGTCCCTAAGATCCTTATTAGCGACAATGGCCCCCAGTTCGCTAGTGATGAACTCGCCGACTTCTGTGAAGAAATGTTGATCAATCATCGATTTGGCTCTGTACATTACGCCCAAACAAACGGTCAATTAGAGGCCGCCAATAAAACGATCCTCAATGGATTGAAGAAGAGAGTTAGCCGCTATAAAGGGAAAATGGGTTGAAGAATTAGACCAAGTTCTATGGGCACTTAGAACCTCGTCCAAAAGAGCCACGGGAGAAACTCCGTTCAGTATGGTTTATGGATCGGAAGCAGTCTCACCCATCGAAGTGGCCAATATCTCCCAAAGAGTCGCAGCATACCAAGTTAACCAAAACGATGAACAAAGAAAGATCGACTTGGATTTAGCCGACGAAAAAAGATGGACTTCGGAAGAAATTCATGGAAGAATGAAGCTTGCCACCGCCAGATATTTCTATTGAAAGGTAGGACGGCGCCAATTCTTCCTAGGAGAAAAAGTCCTGCGAAGAAATGAATTCCTGACAACAGACCAAAGAGGAAAAATGGTGCCGAAATAGGAAGGACCTTCGACTTCATACAGTCGCCGTCTACAAAGGAGCAGTCTTAACTAACTCCTCAACTTCCGAAAGTCATCATCCGTCGAAGAGAACGATAAAACGGAATTGGAGGCCATAACAAGATAGAAAGGTAATACTCGAAAAGACTCCTTCCCCTTATATTATAAATAAAGAGGAAGGATTCATGTCTCGGGGGCAAGTGTTGGGTTATGATTAAAACTCGATATTAAGCATAAGAGTCGAGTTCGTTTAAAGGACAAAAAAAGAAGAGTCGTCGACCTTTCTGACTCGTCTTAACGAGATGAGGATAAAAGGTCGGCGACAACTTATGAAAAAGTTGACTTCCAAAGTACGACTGCCCGCCACTAGGAGAAACCTTCCTTCAAAGGTAAAGACAGGTGGCTGATGGATATACGACCAATTTGAACCCGTTGACTTCCAAACCGTTATATTTTTATCGTCCCATTAACGTTTGTAAATCGAAACTTCAACCCGAACACTTCGCGAGAACATCAACGGCTCGAACGGGGCCGAAGCGCCCGTCCGGCCAAGGTAAACTCACCTAGGTGAGGTTGGGTGGCCACACCCGACCTCCCCTAGGAGAGATCGGGTCAGCCAACCCGATCTCTCCTAGGGGAGATCGGGTGGACCAACCCGATCTCTCCTAGGAGAGATCGGGTCAGCCAACCCGGTCTCTCCTAGGAGAGATCGGGTCGGCCAACCCGATCTCTCCTAGGAGGGATGGGGTTGGCCAACCCCATCCCCCCTAGGAGGGGTTGGGTGCCCTCACCCAACCCCTACCCCTGGGGGTCGGATTTCTCCTCCCCCAAAGGCCCCGGCACCATTTTCGGACTCCCACACTCGGTCCACCCCGCCTACCTTCTCCGAATCCTAAGGTCTTAATTATGTGCTTAAAGGTTAATTAATTGTGTTTAAAGGTTAACGATGTCATTAAGCCACCTTAATGACACCGTTGCCTATAAATACCCCACCTTCACAACTCATTTGATCATCTTGGCAATTTGGATTATTTTGCTCTGACATCTCTCTAGTTTATCTCTCTAAGAAGAATACTGACTTAGGCATCGGAGAGGGTTCACCAGGCACCACCCCCCCCTCCGTGTCTGGTACTGCCCCTTCTGCAGGGTAGAAGGAGAGAGGGAGCAAAGGAAGGAAGGAAGGAAGGAAAGACATAGACTAAGACAGGGCAGCCCAGGAACACCGGATCACGCACATCCCCAGTAAGGAGAGAGATCAAAGCCGACCACCCGTTGACCTAGATCTCATAACCTAACACTTGGCGCCGTCTGTAGGCTTCGGACAGAAAGCCTGGCAATTACACGAGCTATGACGAACAGTAGGGTGTCTAGGCACCAACGCCCACCCGGGGGCAATGGGCGGAGGAGAGAACCCATACCCCCAGGGAGGCAGCCTAACCCTGGGAAACAACCAATGCATCCAGAGCCCCAAGAAATACCACAGCCTCCTCAACAACAGAGCAACCAGGAGGGAGGACCTTCACGCCCAGCTGGGGCTGAGTCCTCCACAGCCTCCACCCCCCGGGCAAGAAGGCCACAGAGAGCAAGAGAACAACAGGGAGTGCCTTCCCACAACACGGCACCCCCTGAGGGATATTATTATGAAGAGCAACCCCAAAGGTACCCGTATGGGATGCCGGCACAAAGAGATGATAACCGCGCCCACACAGCATATGCAAGACCGGCATACACCCAAGGGACTTACACTGAAGCTCATGAGGAAGAGCAGATCCCGACAGAAGAGCACTACTCGCACCCTCGAGCAGGGCAGCGAGAGGAACAAAGAAGATATTACCAGGAGCCACCCCCAGAGGGAAGGCAACAATTCGTGCCTCCTAGGCAACAGCAGAGCAACAGGGCTTACACCCCGCTTGGGGAGGAAAGACAAGCAAGACCTCCAAGGAGGCAAGACTTCTATGAAGCACCCCAGCAGGCGTACCAAGGGTACACCTACAGTCTATACCAGCATGGACAAGGGAACCCAGTAAGCCCAATCTACAACTACAATGGGTATCAGAGGGATTATACTCCGGCACAGGTGATGATCACCCCGGAGGAGATAGAAGCCATGATAACCCGGAAATTGAATGAGTCAAAGAAACCCAGCCTGCATTGTCTAAGTGACAAGACTAACCACCCTTTCACAAGGGAACTGGAGATGAGTAGAGTGCCAGACTCCCTACACACAGTGCAAATTGCAAAGTACAATGGGAAGGGAGACCCCCTAGAACATATCCAGCAGCATGAGGCCTCCTTATTTGGGAGGACCACTGATGAAAGGTACAAGGCACTCTTGTTCCCAAACACCCTAACAGGGGTGGCCTCACATTGGTTCTTCAGCCTGCCCTCTGAGAGCATCCACTCATGGGAGCAGCTAAAAGCTAAGTTTCTGCAGAGATACCTAGGGGAGAGGAAACTCCTCAAGGGAACAGGATCCATTGATGACGTGAAACAAGAATACGATGAATCCCTGGCCAGCTACTATACTAGGTTCAACCAGAATATTGCAGACATCCAGGGAGACATCACCGAAGGGGAGATAATACGAGCCTTCATCAGAAACTTAGGTCGCTTTGGGTCAACATTGGCTGAAAAGATGGCCAAAAAGCCAGCAAGCACCTTGGAGGAGCTTGCAGGAAGAGTTAAAACGCATATTGACCTTGAAAGGCACAGGGCAAGCAAGAAGGCCAAAATCCAGGCAGCCAAGGAGGATAATCAAAAGCCAAACAAAGGCAAGCCACCCCAGGCACCGCAGCATGCAAGGCAGCAGGAATGGCGTCCGCCACAGCAAAGAAACCAAATGGGTGAACCCTTAAAGGCTAGAGAAATAAACGTCATTAAGTTCATCCCACTGAACGCCACTCCAGCCACCGTACTTAGAGAGATGCGGAACCAAAAGCTTTGGTCACCCCCTGCAAGGTGGAGAGCCCCAATGGTGGGAAATCACAAGGATAGATGGTGTGACAACCATGAGGCTTATGGTCACGACACAAATGAATGCTTTAGCCTAAAGCTAAGCATAAACAACATCGTCCAGAGAGGAGAACTGAAGCAATTCATAGACCATGGGGGCAACAGTATGCAACTAGGGCCATCACAGAAGGACAAGGGAAAGGGAAAGATAGACTACAACCCTCCACCCAACAAAAGAGGAGTCATAAATATGATACATGGGGGAGTAGCATCGGGTGGCCCAACTGCTAATGCAAGAGAGGTCTATGCATCCAAGCTAAGCTCAGTACCAAGGTGGAGGAAAAGGCCAAGAGAAGGAGAAGAAGTAAAGATCGAGTTCTCGGAGAAGGACAAGAGTCACATCGTCTTTCCACATGACGATGCTCTAGTTATTACTCTAGATATTGACAATTTTGATGTAAAGAGAATTTTGGTGGATGGGGGCAGCTCAGCTGACCTCCTAAGCTTGAGAGTGTTAGAAGAGATAGGGAAAACCAAAGCAGACATCAAACCGGTCAACTTCCCTCTAGTTGGCTTCTCAGGGGCAACAAGTTACCCCCTGGGAATGATAACCCTACCAGTGACCATGGGCCAAGGATGGACCCAGCTGAAGGTAAATGTCAATTTCTTGGTGGTTGAAAGCCTGGGAGCCTACAATGGGATCCTAGGAAGGACAACCATAAACCCATATGAAATAGTGCCATCCACTGTTCACCAGAAGCTGAAGTACATCACGGAGAACGGGGTTGGAGAGGTCCTGGGTGATCAACGCACCGCAAGGCAATGCTACGTCAACTCAATGAGACGTGGATCACACGGGACAGATACAGTGGCTGTAGTCATGGTAGGGGCCAACCAGGACAGAAGAAGGAGGGGAAGGAGACAAAGGCAAGGAAGGAGGAGGAGTGGAGTGACACTCCGTTTGAGCAGGCAGTTTTTTCAAACAGTGCCTACAAGGAGACACAGGAGCAAGGCTGTGAAGGTGACATCCATACCTTGGCAGCCAGACACCATAATAGGGAACAGGACAAGGAACTCCATCCTAAAAGGCTTCCGCTACATAGATGATATCAAGCAAATGCCACGGGAGTCTATATCAAGCTATTTCCAGAGATTCTTCAATTATGGTGCCAACATGGACATCACAAGGGGAGAAGCAGTAAGGGCATTCATTAGAAACATGCATCCAAACTCATTCGGGGCCTATGGAGGACTCTATGAGATGGTCGTCACGAACACAATGAGAGAGCTCAAGGCAAGGCTGGACAAAGCATTTGCACAGGAAGCGGAGCAGTTGGATGAGACTCCAAAGAGAGGAAAAGAAATGGACACATTGGGAGGAGGTGTCAATTTCACATTCACACCCCTCACACTCAGCATAGAAGAAATTTTCCACAAGCACCTCAAGCAAGAGCTACCAACATGCAGGGAGGAAGGCAAGGCCTTCCTAGGAAGAGATGCACAGGGTTGGTGTGAATACCATGGGACCTGGGGGCATCAAACCAATGACTGCATGGTGTTGAAGGTGGAAGTGGAAGAAATAATTTACAATGGAGGCTTCAAGGAGTACGTGGCAACAGACACAATGGCCACCCCATATCCTTAGTTTCATATCTAGCATTTTGCATGTTTCACCTTTACAAGCTTTTCAAAAACAACTATTGAGAAGGAGAACTCACGAAGTTACTCCAACTCTATAACTATCTTTCATTCCTACAAAGGATGTCTTGGTGCACCAAGGCATCCCAAGTGTACAAAAACATGAATGCTCCTAAGGGAGTAGTAGTTACTCAAAAGTATTTTCCAGTGAATGTAGTGGTATAATCACGACACAGATATGACTTCAAGTCAATGACAGGTTCGACGCCCCCAAGAGCGTATCTTGAGAGTAGTTTTCATACTACGACATTCGACGCCCCCAAGAGCGTATCTTGAGAGTAGTTTCCATACTACGATATTCGACGCCCCCAAGAGCGTATCTTGAGAGTAGTGTTCATACTACGACCTTCGACGCCCCTAAGAGCGTATCTTGAGAGTAGTTATTACACTACGACCTTCGACGCACCAAGAGCGTATCTTGAGAGTGGTTTCCAAAAACTACGAATTTCGACGCCCCCAGGAGCGTATCTTGAGAGTAGCGTTCATACTACGACCTTCGACGCCCCCAAGAGCGTATCTTGAGAGTAGTTATTACACTACGAATTCGACGCACCAAGAGCGTATCTTGAGAGTGGTTTCCAAAAACTACGATTTCGACGCCCCCAGGAGCGTATCTTGAGGTAGATTTGCAACCTACCAGATTCGACGCCCCCAAGAGCGTATCTTGAGGTAGAAAAAACACTACCAGTTCGACGCCCCCAAGAGCGTATCTTGAGGTAGATTTCAAACTACCAGTTCGACGCCTACCAGGAGCGTATCTTTGGTCTAACCTGAGCCCTCCGGGAGCCTATCCTGTGAAACGTTAAGTGCCGTCCGAGAGCCTGTCTCGTGAACAGATTTTGACACCCGTCAAGAACGTATCGGTGGACTAATCTGTGCCCTCCGGGAGCCTATCCTGTGAAACGTTAAGTGCCGTCCGAGAGCCTGTCTCGTGAACAGATTTCGACGCCCACCAAGAGCGTATCTTTGGTCTAACAGTGCAACGTATACCGTGTAAGGGGTATTAGAAGAGATCATCACACCATTCTTAGAAGGATACCATGCTTAGAAGGATACCATGCTCAGAGGGATACCATGAGAAAGAAATTTCTAAGTAAAGTAATGTGAAGAACAAGTAATGTTTTTTCTTTATGAAATGGCAGGTAAGACATGAAGGAAAGCACGAAAGAAGGATAAGTAAAGGAAACACACCAAGGAAAGGGTCCATACCCAAAGAGCCATACACAAGGCATAGGGAGACATCATGAGAAGAGATATATACAAAAAGATGAGAAGCACTAATGTAAAGGCAAATGAACCACGTAGTCAACAACACAATGCGGCAAAGAAAAGTAACAACAAACACCATCACAATCTCAAAAGACACTCAACCCATACAAGGGGAGAAGGAGTGTAGTTATATATACAAGGATAGCATGAGATAAACACGTCAGTCAGAACCTTCGGGGGAGTCACCCTCACCCCCTGAAGCTGAACCGCCAGCGGAAATGGATGAAGAGGAGGAGTCTGAGGTACCAATCTCCACAGGTGTAACATCCACCTGGGCAGGGGCAGGCTCGTCTGCAACAGCAGCCTGACCCATCAGAACAGTCGCGTAGCCAGTGGCGTATGGCCCAAAGTCACCAAGGTCGCCAAACGGGAACTGAGGATCAATTCGGTAAATGTGATCAACCAGATACTCACCGAACTGGTTCATCTCCTGAGTGAGACGCACGCTATAATCGGCAGCGAAGGCAGATGAGGCCTTGTACTCAGAAACCGCAACAGTCCTCTCCTCAGCACGACACTTAGCCTCCAACTTCCGTAACTCCTCAGAATGGAGCGACGCTGCAACCTCAGCTTCCCGACGCAAACTGCCCACAGTGGTCTCAAGCAAGGACACCTGGTCCTGGAGCTCCTGCATCCTCAAATCAGATAATCGTGCCTTCTCAGCAGCAGTAGCGACCTCCGCCTTGAGAGAGACCTGGCTGTCCTCAAGGGTTTTCCTCTCGTCAGATAACTCGAGCACGAGCGAGGACATGTTCACCATGTCAGATATACCCTAACAATTCAAACAAGGGATGAGTAACCGAAAGATAGCCATTATGAAAGAAATAAGAGGAAAGCAAAGAACAACTCACAGGTGCATAACGAGAAAGTACCCCTTGAACAAAGCGCCGAGTCTCCCCAGGAGACTTGGGCGGAGCAACACGATCGCCAGGGGGAACGGCACCGCGGAGTACGCGGACACCAACCTCAGGAGTCTGCAAAGAGGAGGTGCTATCGAAGTGGAACTCCTTCAGACCAGCGAAAGGAGTCCACTCAGACCCAATAACATCTTCATCAGTGAGACGGGCGAAATCCTTCCGACTTAAAGTCGGAGGCCCACCTACACAAGCAAAGCAAGTCAAAGGAGAATATAAACATAGAAAGATCAGCAACAAGGTAGAGATCATACCTGAGGACCGTGCCCTCGGCTGGGGGGCAGGGGAACCACCACCAGCAGGTCGCTTCCCTTTGTCAGCCAGGGAAGGCACCTCTTCGACCACCATCTCCTTATCACGAGATAGGGTCGGAGGACGAGCAGTAGGCGAAGTAGGATCCACAGCTTTCTTTCTCTTAGCAGCCGAGGCCCCGGCCTCAGAATCAGATCTCCGCGGTTTGGACTTGGAAGGTCCAGAATCTCTGCCAACGGAGACGACCCTCTCAGTCACCAAGGGGGAGCGCCCTAGCAAGGTAAGAAAAACAAGATAAGGAAAACATAGGTTATACCATAAAGAAGCAAATAGGAGAAAGCATACCAGAGGCCCCAGCCTTCTTCCCAGGCAGGGGGGATTTCTTCAAAGCAGAACTAGAAGGAGCCTTCCTCTTGCTCAGATCAACAGGGGCTCCCTGCACGTTATAGGTTTTTCCATGAAACCAACCTACAAAGGAAGAGCAGAAGGTAAATAAAGATGGAAAGACCAAGTGACATACCGAACCCCCGGAGTCAGGAGTCAAACTGATCCCGGCCTCGTAAAGATCCGTCTCAGTCACTAAGGACACGGGACAGTATGACCGAGTCCTGTTGCTCTCGTGAATGATCTTCATAGTCTTCAAATCAACTGAAGAGAACTCTCCAAAAGCAGGCCAACCATCGGACCGATCCTCATTCAAAACCGACCAAGTGACGTATCGGTCCGTAATGAAGAAGTAATGCTTAGCCCAGTGACTGGCCGAATTGTCACTCTGGGTCACGAAACGGAGGGAGGTATCCCACTCGACCCCACTCAACCCGAAATCAGCGAATCGGGGATCTTTGAAGGTCGGATGGCGAGTTACGAAACTCGCAAACCCCACCTTCGTCCGGTACTGAAACCGATAGAAACATCGGAATAGAACGAGAGAGTACTTCCAGGAGTACCAATGGCACAATACCCGGAAGCCCACCCAGACACGGAGGGCACTGGGAGCAAGGTTCACAGGAGAAATCCTGAAGAACCTGCTCAACTCTATAAGCTCGTCACAGTAAGGCAACCTCAGCCCGAATCGGATCTGAGAGGGGTACACGACGACCTTCCCTATGGGAGGTTCCGTCACCGTCTCGCGAGTATTCCCCAAGGAGGGGAGAAAAGGATACAGAGGCTCATCTAGGGGACAGATATCTCCTAGGGTAACATGTTCATTGTAATCGGACCTAGTGAGATGGTTCTCCGACAGGATAGCAAGACCTAAGGCAAAGGTAGGAGGAAATCCCAAAGTACGAATCAAATTTCAACTAATACCCCAACGAAGGTCACGATACTAAGCCAGCAATAGAAAAGGAAGTAATGCGACCGAAGAGGAAGAGAAAGGGAACTCACTCATCCTTCGGAGAATACGACGTCTCTGAAGAGTCTGTGTGCGCGGACACCACCAAGAATATAGCACCTGCCACGACACGACAAATATCAAGACAAGGAAAATTTCCGAAGAACCGGAAACACTCTGACACCCGATCAACGACAACGATCAAGAATCCAAAGACACCCAGCAAAGATAGTCAAATTGAGCCAAGGACACCACGACAACCGAGTTGAATAATTTTATCCAAGCCTAAGGTCGAGTTTTGGAAAAAATTACCATTATACCCCCCAACAAAGATTAACGCACCAACGGCGGTACGATATCAAGTTCAAGACCGGGATGGCCCAATCGGACAAAAAACCATACCCGGACGACCGGCAAACATTTTTCCCCAAAATTCACAACTACCAACGGCTATCTACGGCAATTCCACGTTCAATTAAATTTCGACAATCAAGCATCGACAATCGGCAATCAAGCATCGGCCATCAAATATCAACGATCCAAAAATCGACGTTTTACGTGGTAACGGAAAGGAAAAGAGCGGAACTTCGGAAAACCCGACCCGATATGATAAACGAGTCCGGATTTTGGATTTGAAGACGCCCGAAAATCAGTCCCTCGCCGGAATTTGAGCCTTGCCGTCGCCGGAGGTGATCTCGCTCGCCCCACCGTCGCCGGAGAGCCCTGCACGTCACACCGGAGTCGTCTCCCTTCGTCGTCGACAACCCCCGCCGGATTTGGTGTCGTCGTCGTCAGAGGTGAGCCCGTCGTCGACCACAGCCGTCTGTCCAATGCCACGCCGCCGTCGTCGTCGTCGGCCAAGCCCCTGGCCGCCTCCGCGTCGCCGTTGGCTGCCTCCCGCCTGGAGCTGTGTCGTCCCCTCCGGCAAAACTCCCTCCCGTCGCTGGTTCCGGCTGAGTTGCTGGTCGGATTTCTGCCCCTTGGTAGAAATTCCGGCCGGCCCTAACCTTGGGGGTGCTCTCCAATCTTTCTTGCTCTCCAAGGGTGAGTGAAGGGGGAAGATGGTGGCTATGGTGACTCTTGGAGGTATTTTTCTAACTCTCCTTTTTTATGTTAAAAGGATGATAGGGTTTTTTAGAGGGTTTTAATCACCACCATCCATCTATCCTTAAATAAAATCTAAGGGCCAAGGAAAAACCATCATTTTTATCCTTTTCACCTATAGCTAAGTATATATCTCTATACTTAGAAGAATTATCAAGATAGTTTTATTTTTGAGCATTCCATACTTAGGAAAATTTTTGGCCGAAATTAAATTTTTCCTCACTTAGATAGAATCCCGGCACGAATTTGAAGCATAAGTTATTTAATTGCATTCGTATCACACCCCTGTGCAAATGTGTATTTTTTGAGTATGCACCTGTAGCAAAGATAAGTTTATTACTCCTACCACAGACGGACGCGTGCCTAGGCACACGTCTGTACTACTCTGACGTTTACAATTCCTCTATCTCATAAGGCAGGGGGCAGAGTCAGAGGCACGCATCTAAGGGTAAGCGAGCATTCAGACAAGAAGGTAAAATCCCGGTTTCAAATTGTGCGTGTCATACCATCCTAAAATAGAGTCAATCAAGGGTTAGGCCATTGGTTGACTCGGGGGCATGTGATGGATATACGCCCAATTTGAACCCGTTGACTTCCAAACCGTTATATTTTTATCGTCCCATTAACGTTTGTAAATCGAAACTTCAACCCGAACACTTCGCGAGAACATCAACGGCTCGAACGGGGCCGAAGCGCCCGTCCGGCCAAGGTAAACTCACCTAGGTGAGGTTGGGTGGCCACACCCGACCTCCCCTAGGAGAGATCGGGTCAGCCAACCCGATCTCTCCTAGGGGAGATCGGGTGGACCAACCCGATCTCTCCTAGGAGAGATCGGGTCGGCCAACCCGATCTCTCCTAGGAGGGATGGGGTTGGCCAACCCCATCCCCCCTAGGAGGGGTTGGGTGCCCTCACCCAACCCCTACCCCTGGGGGTCGGATTTCTCCTCCCCCAAAGGCCCCGGCACCATTTTCGGACTCCCACACTCGGTCCACCCCGCCTACCTTCTCCGAATCCTAAGGTCTTAATTATGTGCTTAAAGGTTAATTAATTGTGTTTAAAGGTTAACGATGTCATTAAGCCACCTTAATGACACCGTTGCCTATAAATACCCCACCTTCACAACTCATTTGATCATCTTGGCAATTTGGATTATTTTGCTCTGACATCTCTCTAGTTTATCTCTCTAAGAAGAATACTGACTTAGGCATCGGAGAGGGTTCACCAGGCACCACCCCCCCCCTCCGTGTCTGGTACTGCCCCTTCTGCAGGGTAGAAGGAGAGAGGGAGCAAAGGAAGGAAGGAAGGAAGGAAAGACATAGACTAAGACAGGGCAGCCCAGGAACACCGGATCACGCACATCCCCAGTAAGGAGAGAGATCAAAGCCGACCACCCGTTGACCTAGATCTCATAACCTAACAGTGGCGACCTGTTGATCACTATCATCAGAAGAAACCTTCCTTCGAAGGTAATCATAAAGCGGCGACCTGTTCTTAACTGCCACCAGAGGAAACCTCCTTACGAAGGTAACTACAGGTGGCGACCTGCTCAAAGAAAACTTCCTCAGTAAGAAACACTTAGCTGGAGACCTGCTTGTCACCAACTGACTGCTCACCGTCTCACTCAGCCAATCACAGAAGAGAAACCACCGCCCCTCAGCTACCAATCAGGGCATAGCAGCCGCCCTATAGAAAGTCGGTAATCTGTTCCTATAAATAGGGACTGCTTTTTACCCACCAGGGGTTCAGTCAGTTCTAAATACGTTCATATATTATTACTCTCAAATCCATTACTGACTTAAGCTTCGGAGTGGAATCAGGGGCCATCCCCACCCCTATTTTAGGTTCTCGCCCCACACAACCTCTTAGAGGAAAACTTAGCATTCGAGAGAGCGAAGTCCGAGGCGATACTTGGAAGTCCATTTCCTGAAGGTCAAGGCCACGTCATTTTGATCCCAACACCTATAATGTTTCCTGTAGCCCAGAACCTTTGAGGGGAGTTCTCGATCCGTCGGACGGTTCCTCGTAGAGGTTCGTGTTAGAGAAGCCTTACGCGGATTATGCCTCACAGCAAAGCCTCTGTCGATTCTCCGCGGGATGGATCTACTCGGAGTAAATTACTCGACGCAATATGGCACCTCCTTAGTGTGTTGCTTGGTTCGGCCGAAACTAGGCTTTTAAGGAGGAGGGTTTTCTCTTAATCTCACAACTTGGGAGAGATTGATTAGCACTAGAAAACACCACCTTATGTCCCTATTTATAAGAGTGGAGGTGGGATTAAAAATCCCATCTCCTCACAAGTAAGTCGGCGCCGAACCCATGTAGGAGGAACGCCCAATTTTGGGCCTCCCATGTCACATGAGATTTTAGGCCTAGCTCAAAATCCCTAATGTGACCCAAACCATAATTACTTAGGTACATGGCTTTTAATTAATGGGTTCCCAAGTACGGCGGCCCATAGTCCAAATGCTAACAGCTCCCACTCGCCGAAATGGGAGGGTGCCTATTAATATGTTGTTATCCAACATAAGCATTTGGTATTCGATCCAATCCCTGCTTCGAATAGTTCATACGATGCTCGTCGTGTCTGCCGGTCTAATCAACTTGTTAAAATCAAAAGTGTCGCGCTGTATCCTAGGTCAACTTTAATTCTCCAATTGCCCAGTTTCCACATAGGAATACTTCCCCAAGGCATCCGTACAAGTATTCACAACCTTTCAACTAATGTCAGGTTGGTGGCCACCTAGTGAATACAAGAGTCGAAGAATTTCAGGTGTACTTGACCATCCCCATTGCTCATACCCTTAGTCAAATCCAACCGGTTTCCAAAGACGTGGTCACTAGGCCTTTTTGTTCAGCACTGCGTTCGTACGCCGGGAAGCGAACATTGAGTCTGACCTTAGGTATGAGTTCAGAGTCCGTAAGGATACTTTGGATGCTTCTTCATATAGCATCCGGGATCAGTCACACGCTCTAGGTTAAGAAGTTTGTGCCCATCCGAATCATGTGGATTCTATCTAGCATAACCGAGCATAACCCCGTAGTCGAACATGGCATGCGTAATATGAAGCACGCATCGATAGCATAACCTGAGTTTAGGCAGGGTGTGAGAAATGCCATATGCTATCTCAGATTTGTCATCTGGCCCATGTGATTTTATCACGAACATAGTTTGTAACGACGATTGGGAAAACGTAGATCACTTCGTGTTACTCCGAAAACCAAGTGATCGTTTTACTTAACCAAGTTTTCCTCCATGGTTCTTAGCCAGTCTTGACTGGATGGAGAATCTTTTTCTCCGTCAAGACGACCGAGCCTGTGTGACGAGGCTTGGTTCACATTCGACATTATTTAACTTTGGAGGTTGTCCCTCCTACGACTAGTTTATAGACCATAAAAATTTGATGAAGTTCCAATCATTATGACGTCGTAATAATCATAAATTCAAATTGAAATTCTTCAAAGTTTCAAAAGTTGTCATCACGATACAGTCTACTTAAACCCTAAGCAGTCCCAGCATTTTAACATGCTTTTCAAAAACATCCTTGCGTATTGGTTTAGTCAATGGATCCGCCATCATACTTTCAGTAGACAAGTATTCTAATGTGATAACTTTATCCACAACCATATTCTTAGCATATTATATATTATATCAATGTGTTTCGTCCTGCTATGGTACTTAGTGTTCTTAACTGCTGGATGTTAGATCGTGTCCCTCGGGTCGTCGGGTCTCTGATCCGAGAGGCACTTCTCACGGGTCATAAGTATATCCTAGGAGGGGTTGGGCAAGCTAACCCTATTTTAGGCCTTGGGGGTCGGATTTTCCGCCCGACCCCAAGGGCCTCGATCTCCCTTTCACCCGGCCTACACTTAGCCTTGCACACCTCTCCATGCTTTAAGGGTTTAATCCTATTATTTTGTGTCAACTGAGTACATTTAGGGATAAACAGTGTCATTAAGACACCTTAATGACACCGTTGCCTATATATACTCCACAAGTTCCATTCATTCTAACAAGGTTTTACATCTTTGTATACCTAGCTCTGCTTTCTCTCTAGGATTTTATCTCTCTAGAGAACTCAGACTTACTTAAGCATCAGAGAGGGTTCACCGAGCATCACCCCCCTCTCCGTGCTCGGTACTGCCCCTTGTGAAAGTCAACAGGAAGCGAAGGAACGAATCAGACAGACAAGCTAGACCGATCAAGAAAGATAGCGAATAACCCGTGAGAAGTGCCACTCAGATCAGAGACCCGACGACCCGAGGGACACGGTCTAACCTTGCAATTGCTGCTTGACTGTCAGAGTATACCTTTACAGGTTTACTCTCGTCCCTGACCCCAAGCAATGCAGTTAATAGCCTATTAAGCCATACTGCTTCTTGTGCGTTCTTATAGAGGGCAACGAATTCGGATTCCATCGTTGACAGCGCGACACAGGTTTTCTTCTTTCTCATCCATGAAATGGCAGCATTAGCAAGGAGGAATACTCCCCCATGAGGTGGACTTACGATCATCTGGATCGCCACCAAGGTCGGCGTCACTGAATCCTAATAATTCTAGTTTTCCACCCTCATAGCACAGAGCGTAGTCAGAAGTACCTTTCAAGTATCAAATTATTCGTTTCAAAGCCTTTAGGTGTTGAGTGTCTGGATCTGATTAGAATCGTGCTACTAGGCCCAGAGCGTAACAGATGTATGGACGAGTGCATTGCATGGAATATATTAAGCTGCCAACCATACTTAAGTATTATGCTCTTTTCATCTGTTCACGCTCAACCAGGTTCTTTAGGCCATCGCATTTCGACAGCGCGCACCCGAACACAACCGGCGTATCCACGGGCTTGGCATCATGTAGTCTAAACCTTTTCTACAGTTTGTTGATATAGGATTCTTGAGATATACATAGCTTATGAACAGCCCGATTCCTAGCAATCTTAATGCCTAGGATGTACGTGGCTTCTCCCATGTCTTTCATCTCAAATACAGATGCTTGACAAGACTTTGATTCATTCATGTAACTCACGTCGTTCGCGGCAATTAATATGTCATCGACATATAATGTC
This sequence comes from Clarkia xantiana subsp. parviflora, assembly GCA_036873135.1. Classification (NCBI taxonomy): domain Eukaryota; kingdom Viridiplantae; phylum Streptophyta; class Magnoliopsida; order Myrtales; family Onagraceae; genus Clarkia; species Clarkia xantiana. Next base: position 38,826,362 of record JAPTYO010000004.1, read on the forward strand.
AAGATGACGTATTTAGACTCGGAAGTCTTCGTGTACACGCATGGATCCTCATGAAGATTCACGAATCCATTTCAAACGATTTCCTCGTGGAATCTGCGGTACCATTGCCAGGAATATTTTTTAAGACCGTAAATAGATCTTTGGAGTTTACAAACTTTATGTTCGTTTCAGGAGTAAAGAAACCCCCGGATGCTCCATATAGATCTCCTCCTCCAGGTTACCATGGAGGAATGGAGTCTTAACATCCATTTGGTGTAGCTCCAAATCGAGGCTTGCAACCAGAGCTAAAATAGCTCGCATTGTTGTGTAACGCACAGTGGGTGAGTAAGTCTCATCAAAGTCCACTCCGTGAAGTTGGGTATATCCTTTCGCAACGAGTCGAGCTTTGTATCGCTCGACAGCTCCATCAGTAGTGAGTTTCAGTTTCAGAACCCACTTGGCACCTATTGCGTTGCAATCAGTAGGCAAATCAACTAAAGACCAAACCGAATTAGCTTTCATAGAGGCGATCTCATCCTCCATTGCTTTCCTCCATTCTTTCGCTTGAGGTCCATCCATAGATTGTATAACCGTTACCGGTTCATCAACCGAAGTGAGGGTGAACAATTCAACTCTCTCGATGGGATACTTCTTAGGAGAAGTTTGATGCCTTAGACTGCGTCTAGGCTCGACTATCCCTTCTTGTGTTTGAACTACGCTCCCACTAGGAATAATGCTCGTTATCGGTGCAATACTCCCACTGGGAACAAGAGCGTTACTTGAACTTTCACCAATAACTTTTCTTAGACGAGCTCTCGGTCTCGGAATTCCACCACCGAGATTAGTTCCACGATTTTGATGACCGGGAACCGAGTTGGTATTTCCACTCCCACTAGGTATAGTAGGAAGTTGAAGTAAAATCGGATTTTCATCCATAGGTTCAGTAACTAGATTATCAGGTCCGACTTGATTCGTACCTGCAGCAACAGTGATATGTGTGGTTGGATTGACTCCTCCCACGGGATTTATTATGAAAATGTCTCCGTCTTCATTTACCATATTGTTCACTTGTGTTGCTACCTCAAATCTCCCACTCGAAGCGAGTGGGATCTGATTATAATTATCTTCCAGTTCAATCAAGACTTCGTACGTTGATATTTATAAAGCAATGGAATTTCAACCTCAAGTATTGTAATGTCTCATGTTCGACCACGTCACCACGCTCTCAAGCTATTACACATGTGTATGCATAGAGATACTTTTCAGTAATCCACTCGGTACTATGTGTGTATGATTTGCAACACGAATGTCACAATTCCAGTAAGATTCTCTCATTACCAATAACTCACATGGTGTCGTGTAACCGATTTGTTCATTAACTAGGTTAACCACATGATTTGCAGTTGACCATAACTCACCTTTGAAAGAGATTTTATGAATCAAACTTATGATATCATGGTACTGACCTTATTTATGAAGTGTGTTTCGTTTTAATGCTCCGCCGATCCTTTGTCGTGATATGGTATAGTGGGAGACGTCATTTATCAGACGTTCCGTTTCATTGCTCGCTCATATCCCAATGTTTAATCCATCCGGGATCGTGCATTAGGTTTTCACCTTATGCTTGTTTTGATTCTCTATGAGAACTTTGTATGAGTAATAACCCTTGAAGGGGTATTCGAGCAAATGAAAGTCTACTTTAAGCATTAAATCAAGAACATATTTATATTGAATTTTGTACTTCGAATCGATGTGTTCCGTCTTTCGAGGATCACTACCGCTACGTGCGTGCCTCACCAGGTATGACCCATGGTGAAATCAATTTTTCCTTGAATCGATTTGTTCCGTATCTCGAGGAACATTCATGCTACGCGCGTAAATCACCAGGTATAATCCTCGGTGAAATCGTTTCGATTTTGAAAATTCAGTTTAATCGGTTTCGTACATGTTCATCATTACAATTATAATTTCATAATGGAGTATTAACAAATAAGGATTTTAAAATATCGCGCTCAAATTAGCAATGCAATGGACTATAACCATAAGATCAAGCGGCTCGAGGTGAATAATATTTATACTAAATCCAAGCATTCACTACGTGCCCGGAATAAAGCTTCCTGATTATTTCACGAGGAATCCCTTTTAGTTCAACTGTATTCATTACTGAATGAGATTAAAAAAAAGGGTCAAGCATCTAAGGAAGGTTTTAATATCCAGTCCTTATTTATTTGACGGTTCTATCTCCAACTTTACGTTCATTCCTCTTCTCGGTCCTGTAATTCAAAATGACGGATTTGAATCACTCTCGAGAATTTGGAATTTTATGAGAATATATTACTCTTGTCATTCTTTCTCTGAACATACCTTAAGAGGACTAGTACATGCAGCAGCTAGGTGGTCTTTCATACCACACCTGAAGCACGTACGAGATTCCTCTCGACGTGCGCGCTTTTTCTGCCTGTTCTTACCACCATTTTGCTTAGGTTTGAACCTTTTATGTGGGTTTGGACCAAATTGTTTGTTAGCCTTCTTTTGAAGGTTTTTCCCCTTTCTCTTGCGCTTACCCTTTTGCATAGCTGTGGAGGATAACACCACGTGTATCTCAGCTCTAGGCTTTTCAGCCTTGAGTCGATCCTATTCCAGCTAGAGATGAGTTCTCACCTTCTAGAGAGTATCGAGATGGGTTGCATGGGTAAGGTGCATTTTCATGCTGCTCCAAGAGTCTGGTAAAGAGCGGATGACGCATTGGACCTTCCGTTCCTCAGACAGGATCCCTCCTGCTTCCTTGAGTTCAGCAAGCATGTTAGACATTTTTTAATGTGCTCCTGCATCGTATGCTTTGGATTCATCTTGTATGAGTCTAAAGCGATGTTTAACGATCGCTTTTGGGCCGTGGTGTAAACACCAAACCCTGCTTTAAGACCATCCCATAGGTCCTTAGCAGACTCAGTGTGATCATACTCATGGAGTATGTCATCCTCCAGAATCGACATCAAGGTGGAGCGAACTTCCAGGTCATTCATCATAGAATGCCTTCTGGTCATCACCGAGGTCTCCCTATGGCCTAACTTCTTTAGTAGTTAAATGGTCCAACCCTTTCATTTCAGTAATCACCATCTTTGCTCGCTTATTCCAGATCTTATAATTCTTACCATTTAATCTTACTCCCTTATTCAATTGGGAGATGACATTGCTAATTGCATCCATTCGAACTAATACATTGACAATCATGCATAAGCGGGAAGACAATAACATTCTGAAAAAGAATTGCATCCATCAGATATCTATGAGATAGAAGATGACTAATAATGATTCCTCAGATATCTAACCCAACCAACCGACAGTAAACCGAGGGAAGGGGGGGTCGTGAAAGAGTTCACATTACCGTTATCTCCTTTCTTATAAATCAGCCTTTTATAACGGTTTAATCGCTATAGCCAGAACGAAAGGTTTCTAAAACACCCGGTCTTGGCTTTCCCAAGGCCCTTTTTGAAAAATGTTTCTAGGAACTCAAGTTTGCACATATAATTCTACTACACAAATAAATTAACATGCGCGTATATAATCCAAGAAACCATATGTTGGATCACGGTTGGGACTCCGGTACGGTCTTGACGGAAATCCGAAATCTTTCGCTCCACGTAATCCTGCAAGAAGGGAATAGACCGGGCGGTGACCCAGAATCCCTCTCTGATGCTTAAATGAGAATCTCGTGGCAGGCAAGGCAAGCAAAAGTATCAGTATGTAGGTGCGTATATGTGATCTGAGGTAACTTCCTCCTTTATATAGGAGAGGAGTTACCCCAGTTACCTGATGAACTGCCAGGGCAGTTAGCCCACGTTCCGCTTATCTCGGCCACTTGCCCACGTTCCGCTTATCTCGGGCAACTTCCCCACTACTCTGATAGTGGGCGTGTTTCTCGGCCTCAACCTCTGATAGCAAGTCCCGACCAATATCGGGGACTCCAGAGTTATCTCATTAGGTCACCGCTCGGGGCCCCTCGTCATCGTGACAAGGCCAATCGTTCTTAGGGATTCAATATCGGGGCCTTCTTAAAGGCATATCACCGGGAGCGTCCAGCTCGCATATCGGGACCGACCTTGTCGGGACCCTTCACCATCGGGACCCATCTTGTCGGGACCCTTCAAATTGGTCTTCTTGACCTCTTTTAGGGCCCAGAGGGCCTATTCACCGTTTACTCGTCGTTAAAGGGCCTAACGGCTATAGCGAAACCCATCATTTTCCCCAAGACATGAGGGACTTATAGTTCGTCGTGTCTTCAGCCTCCGAACCTCTCGACAACTGACTTCCAAGAGTCCGATCCTCCCGTGGCTAATCTTCCAGGATCCGATCCTCCGACCGCGGAGCCTTCTGCCACAGACCTCGTGGACCCTGCTCCCCTCGACGCTGCCAAGGATCAAACTTAATCGCTTTATTTTCTAATCCTTGTAATTTCCTTCTTTTGTCGTGAACCTGATTGCCATTTATAATATCAATCTCTTTTGGTTCCGATTATCGCTATACCATTTAAGGTGAATTACTTGCGCCACTTAAGGCGATTTGATCATACCACTTAGAGTGATTCGATACGTCACTTAAGACATTTTTCCCACGCCACTTAAGGCGATTTAATCGTACCGCTGCCACTTAAGGCAATCACACCACTTAAGGTAATTTAATCACGCCCCTTAAGGCAATTTATCCACACCACTTAAGGCGATTTAATCGCGCCACTTAAGGCAATTTATCCACACCACTTAAGGCGATTTAATCGTGCCACTTAAGGCGAAACCACGCCACTTAAGGCGAAATCACGCCACTTAAGGAGATTTAACTACACCACTTAAGGCGATTTAATCGTGCCACTTAAGGCGAAACCACGCCACTTAAGGCGATTTAACTACACCACTTAAGGCGATTTAATCGTGCCACTTAAGGCGAAACCACGCCACTTAAGGCGATTTAACTACACCACTTAAGGCGATTTAATCGGAAGCAACCTCTTTCTTCATTGATGGCTCAAAATCTGCTTACATCGAATCAAACGATAGATAACTTGCACCACTTAAGGCGACTTAATAACATCGTGCACCACTGAAAGCGACTTAATAACATCGTGCACCACTGAAGGCAACTTAATAACATCGTGCACCACTGAAGGCAACTTAATAACAACTTGCACCACTAAAGGCGACTTAATAACATCGTGCACCACTGAAGGCGACTTAATAACATCGTGCACCACTAAAAGAATGCCTCAATACTTTGCCATCGAGGTCTTCCAACTTATACGCATTTGGAGCTGGCATCCCCACGACCTTAAAGGTCCTTCCCATTTTGGCGACATCTTGTTGATCCGATCCAAAAGGGTGAACTCGTTCCGACGCCAAACCAGTTCTCCGACAAAGAACTGTCGGGACTTAACTCGCCGATTGTAATATCTGGTCGTCGCCAAACGCATTCGAGCCTGGACTTCATCGGCATCCCGCCTCTTTTCCTCGAGCAAGTCCAATTCCAGACGTCTCATTTCATCATTCGTCAAAGGCTCGTAGTACCTCATCTGATGGGACGCCAAAGCTATTTCCACGGGAGCAACTGCCTCCGTGCCATAAACAAGGCCAAACGGAGTCTCCCTAGTTGATCGTTTGGGTGTCGTTCTAACAGCACAAAGCACATTTTCCAGCTCGTTAAGCCATTTGCCCTTTAAGGCATAGACCCTTTTCTTCAGGCCATCCATCACGATTTTGTTGGCTGACTCCACCTGTCCATTAGTTTGAGCATGATGGACAGAGGCTGTCCGATGCTCGATATTCAGCTCCTCCAGATACTCCTTCACTTGAGCCCCGTTAAACGGAGGACCATTATCGCTGATCAACACCTTAGGAATCCCGTATCTGGATATAATATGGGTCTGGAGAAACTTGACGATTTGGTTCCCCGTTGTCTTGGCCAATGCCTTAGCTTCTATCCATTTTGAGAAATAATCAATGGCTACAAGAAAATATTTGCACTGACCTTTTGCTTGTCGGAGGGGTCCCACCAAGTCGATACCCCATTGCGCGAAGGGCCAAGCACTCTTGATGGACGTCAGATTAGCAGCCGGAGCCACGATATTCGGGGCATACCTCTGGCACGCGTCACAAGATCGGACTAACATCGTCGCCTCCTTGCTCATCGAAGGCCAGTAATAGCCCAAATTCAGCACTTTCCTCGCAATGGATCGGGCACCTTCGTGACAAGCCGCGACCCCTTCGTGCACCTCCCTAAAGATCCGATTTGCGTCGGGCTCAGCCACACATTTCAAGTAAGGAGTTGAGAACCACCCATTTTTGTATAGCTGATTGTCCACCACCACGTAATTAACCGCGATCCGGCGTATCCTGTCAGCTACTACTTCATCATCGGGGACTGCCCCCGTGGTCAGGTACGCGGCTATCGGGGTCATCCAAGTGGGCTCCTCCTCCGATCCTGCTTCAATGTCACACACCTCCGATGGATCGGTGGTCGACAAGATCACCTTCTCCAAGAAGTGCACCTTCCGATTTTCCTCGAGGGGTGCCCCCAAGGCAAATTTTCTCAAGGCATCCGCTTCCGCGTTTTCCTCCCTCGGGATTGCCTCAATATCGAAACTTTTGAAACTCTCCTTCAAGACTTGCACCTCACGAAGGTACTTTCTCATCACCGGGCTCTTTGCCTCATACCGTCCTTGGACTTGATTCACAATCAGGCTAGCGTCACATTTCACCCTTAAGTGACCAACTCCCGTACCTTTGGCAATTTTGAGGCCTGTGATAAGAGCCTCATACTCAGCTTCATTGTTGGTGGCCCTAAACATTAAGGCCAAAGCATATCGAAGGGGCTCGCCTCCGCCAGGTGGTATTAATACGAACCCTGCTCCTGATCCGTCTGAACTCGAAGAGCCATCAATGTACATTTCCCAAGTATTTTCCTCATTTGGCTGTTCTGATTGCTCTGCCATTTCTGGTTGCTCTGCTATCGGGACCTCCATAGTTGCCCCCTCTACAGGACCCGCTTCTTCCAGATCAGGGGTTGTAGACTCTGCTATGAAATGGCCAACGCCTGACCTTTAATAGCTGTTCTTGGAGCAAATTGAATGCGGAACTCACTAAACTCGACTGCCCATTTCACTAATCTCCCCGACGCATCAGGTCGGTTCAAAAAATGCTTCAAAGGCTGATTCGTCAACACAGTAATCTCATGCGCATAGAAGTAAGGCCTCAGCTTCCGAGCAGTAATGATCAACGCAAAAAGATACTTCTCAACGGCGGGATAATTCATTTCAGATTTGGCAAACGCCTTGCTTAAATAATAAACGGGGACTTGGTTACCCTCGACAATCTTCACTAACACAGAGCTAATAACAAACTCAGAAACAGCCAAATATAGATAGAGCGGCTCGCCTGGAATCGGTTTCGCCAATGGTGGGAGGGTGCGGAGGTGCTGCTTGAGTGCCTGGAATGCCTCTTCACACTTGGCAGTCCACTCAAATTTCTTGTTGGCCCTCAACACTTCTAAAAATGGCATGGATCGGTCGCTTGCCTTAGAAAGGAAGCGATTCATTGCTGCTAGTCGGCCATTCAGCACTTGCACCTCCCGATGATTTGTCGGAGACTACATCTCCTCGATTGCCCTCAGCTTCTCGGGGTTCACCTCAATTCCCCTTTGGCTTACCATAAAGCCCAAAAACTTCCCCGAGTGCACTCCAAAGGCGCACTTGGCTGGGTTCAAACGAACTTGATGAAGTCTCATCCGCTCAAACGCCACCGCCAACTTGCTTACATGATCTTCGGCCTGTCGGGACTTTACCAGCATATCGTCCACGTAAGCCTCCATGGTTTTCCCCAGCATGTCCCCGAACAGCTTGTTTACCATCCTTTGATAAGTTGCCCCGGCATTAATCAATCCAAAAGGCATGACATCGTAGTGATAGATGTCACTATCAGCATAAAAGGCAGTGTAAGGGGCATCCTCCTTAGCCATCTTGATCTGATTATAGCCAGAGTAAGCATCCATGAAGCTTAGCAATTCATGCCCCGACGTGGCATCCATCAACTGGTCGATCCTCGGAAGCGGGTAACAATCCTTCGGGCAAGCCTTATTCAAGTCGCAGAAATCAACACACATACGGCATTTCCCATTGCTCTTCTTCACCAGAACCGGGTTGGCGACCCAAGTCTGGAATCGGAGCTCCTTGATAAATCCAGCATCGAGCAACCTGCCCACCTCCTGCTGGATCGTGATCCTCTTGTCTGCGCCCATCAGACGCCTTTTCTGCGCGATAGGCTTGATCGCGGGATCAATCTTCAACTCATGCACAATCACATCGGGGCTGATTCCTGGCATGTCACTCGGGGACCAGGAAAACAGCTCCTTGAACTCCTTCAGCAGCTCAATCAATTCTCGGGCCCTCTCGTCAGACAGAGCGGACCCGTTTTTACCTTCCTCTGTTGTCCGTCAATCTCGACCTCCTTCAAATCCTCCATAGGGGCGTGACGCCCAAACTCCTCTCTGGGATCAGCATCGGTCTGGAGGATAGTCATAGCCTCCCGTCTTCCCCTTCGGGTGGCATTAACATAGCACTTCCTGGAAGCCACCTGGTCGCCCTTAACCTCCCCGACTCCGTGGTCAGTTGGGAACTTCATCTTCTGGTGAATAGTCAAGGCAACTGCCATCAGCGGGTTGATGGTAGTTCTCCCGATAATCGCATTATAGGTCCCCGCGGACTCAACCACCACGAACTCCACATTCCTCCTTTCCGCTTTCCACCCACTACCGAACTCCACTGGTAAGGTGATCATTCCCAGCGGATAGGAGGTAGAACCAGAGAATCTAACCATCGGGAAGTTCACCTGCTTCAGGTCCTTCGTTTTCCCCATGGCCTCCAGCGCATCCATAAACAGAATATCGGAGGAGCTCCCTCCGTCGATAAAAATTCGCTTCATCTCGTACCCATCCACGTCCAGGGTCACGACCAAAGCATCATCGTGTGGAGTCTCCACACCTACCAGGTCCTCCGTTGAAAAGGAAATCACCATATCTTCCTTCGCGGTCCAAGATCGGGCCCTCTTGCCCAGCACCACAGCAGCGGAAATTCTAGAGGCATAGACCTCCCGAGAGGCTGTGGTATCACCTCATGCAGCCAATACTCCATGAATCACATTAATGGTGCCCCGCTTCTCCTTACGGACACCAGAAGAATCCAGCTCGGACTTCTTCTTCTTTGGGGACCGATCGCGGGATCGGGAACGGGACCGCGATCGAGATCGGGAGCGGGATCGACTCCGCCTCCCAGCCACAAACTCCTTAAGCTTTCCCTTCTGGATCAGCTTTTCGATCTCCTTCTTCAACTCCCGACAATGGTTAGTGTCGTGACCGCTGGCGCGGTGGAACCGACAGTAACGATCGGTGCGAGCTCCCAAAAATTCTCCTTCCTTCTTCGGGGGGGTACCTGGAGATACCCTGTCTATCCATCACCGTTAACACGGCAGTCATAGAACTATTGAGTGGAATGTGATGATCCTCCCGCTTGTCCTTCCTCGGGGGACGCCTGTCCTCCCTTCGATCAGAGCGGCCTCGACTCCGACTGCCCTCAGATTTATCCTTCCACTTACGGTCGTCCAATGGTTTGAACGACTGCTTCCCCTTATTTGACTTCGGAGGATCAAGCTCTCCGGCAGCTATCTTTGACTCCTGCACATCGATTTGCTGCTTTACCCTCTTCTACAACGCCTCCATGCTCCACACGGCCTTCGCGGCCACGTTGTGCATCAGGTCGGAACCATAGGGGGCTGTCGGGTTCCGAAGGAAGGTGCGGATAGTCTCTCCCTCCGATATCTCCTCATCGATTTCGGCCACACTAGCAGTGTACCACTGGTAATAATGCGCCAGCGATTCGTCGGGCCTCTAGACCACCTGGGCCAGGGACCTCACGCTCTTCAAGAGGCGCCGACGACCCTGGTACTGCTGAATAAAATGGTCGTGCATATCAGCCCAGCTGGAGATGCACCCTGGGGGCAGGCTGAAGAACCACGTCAGGGCCCTTTCTCTCAATGTGGCCGGGAACAACACACACACACAGTATCATCATCCGGGGCTCTGCCCAGACAGGCCATGACATGCTTCTGGACATGGCGAACTGGATCTCCCTCGCCATCATACTCCTTAATTGTGGGTATACCCAGCCCTGGCGGGGCGAGGGTGTCTATCAATCGGGGAACAAAGGGATGGGTGGATCGATCCCTCAGTTCCGACATCATCTGCTTCTGGTCCCCCATGCAGATGTTCACGATCTTCACCACCTGGTCGGGGGTGATGGGACCATTAAGGGGAATGGTCCTACGCTGCTTCGGTCCAGGCCCATCGATCACAAATCGCTCCGACTGAGCGGGCTCCTTGCCCTTGTCCCGGTTTCTAAGTTGGGCCTCCTGCACATTCCGAACCTCCCTCGGCGGAGGCAGAGGCGGAGGCACCTCCTCCTTCTTCTTGGCAGCCTCTCTCCACTCTAGGAGAGCCTCCATGGCCTCCAAGAACATCGGCATGACATCCGCCACAGCCTTCGTCAGGTCCGCGTTTGAAGGAGCATCCTCCTCCCTATTCTCTTGGTGTCGAGCAGTATCCTCAGGAACTTCATTGTGCCCCCCTGTTCGGGAACCTCAGCAGGGGGATATTGATCCACACTGCGCTCCGGCAGCTCTGAATTCTGAGTTCCAGCAGGGAGGTTAGAACCACCAGTCTGCCCTTGTTTTTTCTGCTTGCCAGCCGCCATTGAACGAGTAGAAGCTATCTTTGACTTTTTGTTAGATTCCCACAGACGGCGCCAATGTTGGATCAGGGTTGGGACTCCGGTACGGTTTTGACGGAAATCAGAAATCCTTCACTCCACGTAATCCTGCAAGAAGGGAATAGACCGGGCGGTGACCCAGAATCCCTCTCCGATGCTTAAATGAGAATCTCGTGGCAGGCAAGGCAAGCAAAAGTATCAGTATGTAGGTGCGTATATGTGATCTGAGGTAACTTCCTCCTTTATATAGGAGAGGAGTTACCCCAGTTACCTGATGAACTTCCAGGGCAGTTAGCCCACGTTCCGCTTATCCCGGGCCACTTCCCCACTACTCTGATAGTGGACGTGTTTCTCGGCCTCAACCTCTGATAGCAAGTCCCGACCAATATCCGGGACTCCAGAGTTATCTCATTAGGTCACCGCTCGGGGCCCTTCGTCATCGTGACAGGGCCAATCGTTCTTAGGGATTCAATATCGGGGCCTACTTAAAGGCATATCATCGGGAGCGTCCAGCTCGCATATCGGGACCGACCTTGTCGGGACCCTTCACCATCGGGACCTTTCTTGTCGGGACCCTTCGCATTGGTCTTCTTGACCTCTTTTAGGGCCCAGTGGGCCTATTCACCGTTTACTCGTTGTTAAAGGGCCTAACGGCTATAGTGAAACCCATCACCATACATTCCTCATACATATGCGTCATGCATCTAATGTTCCGAGGAACTCGTGCTTAGCATATATAATTCTACTTCTTAGGTAAATTATCACATGTTAATCCATCTGCAACATTCATGCATACGCATCATGCGTGATCACACCATAAAAAACATGCATATTTACGTTTTTAAAAAATTTGCTGACTTGCAATTCATGTTATAAACCATTCATGCGTACTTCTAGACATGTATCCTAGGCAATTGCAACCATCACAGCATGGCTATCCTAGTGCGCAACTCATTAATTGAAAACCAGGGCTCCACCCACAATTGCATAATCCAGCTAGCTTGACATAGTCAAGAAGACAGTTCTAATCATGCGATAATATCAATTAAATAGAAATTGCAATTCATCCCACTTAATGATTCAGTCCCAAAATCATTCATCTCCGAGATCCATCATCATAATCGAAACTAGGCATCAGGTTTAATTAAAACGCGAATAATTTAAATCTGTGAGCACTGTGTAGGTAATTTAAAGTTAGAAAACATTTGGATTTAAAAATTTGAACATCCTATTTTAATTTAATTAACTCAGTTCGTATTAATTCCGGTTCAGATCGGTCCGGTTTGGTTAAAATAATTGCTCGGCCGGAGCGGTTCGGTTTAAAATAGGATTCAATTCGGTTCGTCACTCAAACCAGGTCAATTAAACCCATATTAGTTGCGCCAGTTCGACCCAACCTGAAGGGGTCGGACCAATTGTGAAAACCCGGCGTTTGACCCGCTCCGGTTCTACCCGTGTGACTCGAACCCAGTTCGGTACGGCAAGACCGGTTCGGTCCGGCTCGGTTCACATGGTATTCCGGGTTGGTTGACCCGACCTGGATGTGTTAAAATTGGACCGGTCCATAACACATAGGCTTCGGTCTGAATTATTACTTGTGGGTCAAGTAGGGTTTTGGTGTCCACTAATAATTAATAATTAAATATTGTCCAATTTTCTGCATATATATATATATATATATATTTTGGCACACATTATATATATATATATATATATATATATATATATTTATTGTCAAGATTCTATATTTACAAATATATAATCAATCAACAATATATATACATATATATGATTAGCAACACAATATATATGTATATATATATATCATTTAGAAAATATATTATTGTCAATATTCAATATATTATATATATATATATTATCAATATTATATATTTTCTCAATCTTTTAGGAAACTATATTATCAATATTATCTAGATCCCTAATATTATGCCAGATATATATTGAGTTACTATCCATAATTATCTTGTGAATATAGTCCTAATATGGCATCATCTTTAACCTTGAAAATTTTGGCCGAAATATTTGTAAAGATATTGTCAATATTTTCGGTTCCTATAGGGTTACCTGTGGACTAAGAAATAACAAATTTCACCTTGTACACCTATAGGTGGTTCGGCTGAAATAACACCAAAACTAGGGTTTGTGGTCAAATTTCAAGATCAAAACTTGTCATGATCCAGAATACAAAGTTTAAATTTGATAAAAGTCTTATTTTTCTTAAAAATCATGAACATCAAATTTTACTATGAACATCATGGAAAACATGGCCAATCCGATTTTACCAAGAAAAATCGAAAATTTGAAACTTTAAAAGTCTTTAAATGTTTCGGCCAACACTATGAAAAACAAGAACACGAACTCCCTAACAGAAGCTCTGATACCACTGTAGGATATAGTGGATTAATACTACGGAAACAAAACCCTAGATACGTGCATGGTAACTAATACGTAGCGGAAGAAGATGCACATGCCTATAATGTTTCCTGTATCCCAGGACGTTTGAGGGGAGTTCTCGATCCGTCGGACGATTCCTTGTAGAGGTTCCTATTAGAGAAGCCCTACGCGAATTACGCCTCACAGCAAAGCCTCTGTCGTTTCTCCGCGGGATGGATCTACTCGGAGTAAATTGCTCGACGCAATTTGGCACCTCCTTGGTGTGTTGATTGGTTCGGCCGAAACTAGGCTTTTAGGGATGAGGCTTTTCTCTTAATCTCACAACCTGGGAGAGATTGATTAGCACTAAAAACACCACCTTATGTCCCTATTTATAAGAGTGGAGGTGGGATTAAAAATCTCACCTCCTCACAAGTAAGTCAGCGCCGAACCCATGTAGGAGGGTAGCCCAATTTTGGGCTTCCCATGTAACATGGGACTTTAGGCCTAGCCCAAAATCCCTAATGTGACCCAAACCCTAATTACTTAGGTACATCGCTTTTAATTAATGGGCTCCCAATTACAGCGCCCATAGTCCAATTGCTAACAGTGTAGGCCCTTGTGTCATTCGTGCTTCATAGCGTGTATATGTCATGTTGCCCCCGTAGTAGGTGTATTTGTCATTTATTGAGGAAACGAAACTGATTTTTCATAAGTATCACTAAGCCTTCCATTCATATTGTAGGCTACTCGTACCACCTGTTCCTTGAAACTTTTAGCTTTTGGCGTGGACGTGATTGTCGTTGCCTTATTGGAACGCACTTCACATCATGTATAAGTCTTCTTCTTATAGAGATGTTGTTACTTTTTTTCCCGATCGTTATTGGGCGTCAGAGCCTGAAGAGGATTGGGAGGCCTCTAACGAGTTTGAGTCGGATGTAGGGGGTTACCCCTTGCGTCGAACGCTTTTCGTAGTGCGCGCGTCATGTTGCCATCGTGGTAGTCATGTCAGGCGTTTTGGACACATGGCATTATTCCTTGCGTCGATCGCATTTCATAGCATGCGTGTCACGTCGCGTTGCGCTTGCTGCAATCATAGTTAGTTTCTGGAAGAGAGGTATTAATCCCCATGTTGGCTCTACGCGTGCGAGGGGTTACGCCTCATGATGACGCGTCGTCGTGTGCGCGCATTGTGCTGCGCCTGTAGCAGTTATACTATAGGATCGATAAATGAGGTGTTATGCCTCATGGTGATGCGTCATCGTGTGCGCGCATTGTGTTACGCCTGCAGCAGTTATACTTTAGGATCAGGAAATGAGGTGTTATGCCTCATGTTGATGCATCGTCCCGTGCGCGCATTGTGCTTCGCCTACAGAAGTTATACTTTAGGATCGGGAAATGAGATGTTACGCCTTATGATGATGTGTTGTCATGCGCGTATCGTTCTATGCCCGTAGTATGCACACTTGAATTCTAGATGTGAGGTGTTAAACCACATATTGGTATGTAGATGTACGTGCGCATCGCGCTGCCCCCGTAATGGGCGCGCATTGCGTATATCATCGTTGTGCACCTAGTGTCGTCCAGGAAAATTATAGTATAAGCATGGGCCTTTGATGAGAATATGAAGGGCATTGGCTTTCCCTTCTCCTTGGACCTCTTTTTAAGGTTGGATTTAGCTTATTGACTTTTATGATCACGATAGCATTTTCACTATATATGGATATGGTAGTCAATTAGCGATGTGTGGATATGATAACCATTTCATGATGTATGGGCGTGACTGACCCCTTGTGATGTATGCACTAGATAGCCATGTTGCGGTGTGTGGACGTGATAGCCATTTTTTATTTGTATGTGCGGTAGCCCCCTTGAGATGTGTGGGCATAATGGTCAATTAGCGGTGTGCGGACATGATAGTCACTTGGAGAGGCTTTGGAATAATAGCCACTTAGCCATGCGTTGTAATGATAGCCACTTTTCAATGTATGAACTTGATAAACATTTCGAGATTTGGAGTTGTGCTTTCATACTCCAATCTTGTTGTAATACCTGTCATTTAATTTTTGACGTTGTAATATGTTATATGAGTTGTGTTTCATACCTTTGATGTTATGTTTGACATTTGATTTAGGTTATGTCCTCGTAGCTTGTTTGATTGAGTGTCCCATCCATCCTGTATTTGGGATGTTCACCCTTGTTGTCATTTCGGTTTTTGGCCTATCTTGTGATGTGAGAGATCCTTCGATGATTGATGTTTTTCAGATAGAGTATGAGCAGTGATCGCGATTTGCGAGATAATTGCACGTAATCTTGGTTTTTCCAAGGCATGGTGTGATTTGGGAGATAAAGCCCGTCTTATGTTTACCTGCATGACCATATTTTTCATGACATGAAGATGTCGACAAGATTTGTTGGCGTGATTTTAACTTATCGACACCTTTTAACTACGTGCCTATGGGTACAAGGACTCATTTTAAGGACTTGAACGCAACTCGCTTGATATAGAGATGCCAGCAAGATTTGTTAGTGTGATTTTAACTTATCGCCACATATTAACTACGCGCCCACGTGTACGAGTACTCGTTTTACGGACTTGAACGCAACTCTTGTGACATAGAGATGTCAGAAATATTTATTGGTGTGTTTTTAACTTAACGCCACCTTTTAAATACGCACCCCATGAGTACGAGGACTCGTTTTACGGACTTGAACGCAACTCGCGCAATATAGAGATGTCGGCATGATTCGTTGGTGTGATTTTAACATATCGCCACCTTTTAACTACGCGCCCCCCGAGTACGAGGACTCATTTTACGGACTTGAACGCAACTCGCGCGACATAGAGATTTCAGAAAGATTTGTTGGTGTGATTTTAACTTATCTCCACCTTTTAACTACGCGCCCCACGAGTACGATGACTCGTTTTACGGACTTGAACGCAACTCGCGCAATATAGAGATGTCGACATGATTTGTTGGTGTTATTTTAACTTATCACCACCTTTTAACTACGCGCCCCACGAGTACGAGGACTCTTTTTACGGACTTGAACGCAACTTGCGCGACATAGAGATGTCGGCAATATTTGTTGGAAGAAATGCCTCGAAGGCTCTTGGTGCAAAGTTTTGCATATTGCCACTACTTGGTGTTATTTCCGAAGTAGGGTGCTTGCTTTATAGGTCCTTTAGATATGTATATACTGGAAAACATTCCTTTCATTCGACACTCATGACATTTATAAAACTTCATTTATGGAGTCCAAAGATCTCCTTCAAGTAATTGTGCAAAAAAGATTAAATTGAAAGAACTAGATAGACTGGCTCCATGAGTGGAGTCTTTTCTGGGCTAGACTATGTGAACGTAAATAAAGTAATGAGGAGGACAAAGATATGTTCTCCTCTTGTTAAGTTGCCTCATCCTTGGTATGAGAGTTGGCACATTGTTTTCGTTCCTCCCATGTAGGTGTATTTGATGTTTCGAACATTTCCTTTGTTGAGCCATGTAGAGGTGTCCGCATTTGAGGAAGACTTGTAATTTCCTTTTCCTCTTTTCCCTTATCATCAAACCAAAACTTGCAAAGCATGGTTATATCAAATTGTTTAGATTATAGAATATAAGGTAAAAGATTACCTTTTGGTTGGTGATACATGTCGAGCTCAATGCGTCTCGCCTTTTCCTTAGAGTAATTTTAAAGGCTCTAGAAGGGTGTCGTTTTGACTGCGATCCGCCTCATGTTATGTTCGTGGGGTTACCCCCGTAGTAGCTATGTCTTGTAGCTCGACTTTCTTGAAAGTTGTGCTCATGTTGTGTATGTATACACGGATAAGGGATGTCAGAATGATAGGGTTCTTCCCCTTTTTCCTTTGAAATAGCTTTCATTTATTCAGTGTTTGGCGTGTGACTTCAATGGTAGGATATTATACCGACGCCTTCTTTGTCGGGAGTTGTATCCTTGCTTGTCTGTCGGGGAAACATGTAAATGTCTTGTTCCTTCGAAGTTTCTGATTTATAAGAACGGGTACTTGTCTCTCAGCCGGAGCTAAGTTTCTTTTTTCCTTCTTCAAGGAATGTTTTCAGGGCCCCGCCTTTCTTTCTGAAGAGATGGCGAAGGCAACTTTCATCCCCGCCCAAGTGCGAAGAACTTGGCGGATGTGTGCTTCTAACGTGAGGGCGCGATCTCGAATCTCACTATCCATGTCGTTACTCTTTCCTTGATTAGGCTTGGGGCCTTTTAGGATCCTTAATGGGAGGTGTATCTTCTTTTTCTTGACTTTGTTATTGCACGGTCTCCCTTGGGAGTCTTGTATTTTAGAGTTCCGTATTGACGAGAGGAAATGATCCGTCTCTGAGCTTTTGCATTACCTTTCTCCTTGATTCTTTAATCTTCTTTATTAGGAGCGTATCTAGTTCCCTCATTGTTAGAACCTGTGGTGATTGCTTTAGGTGTCTCTTGATGCTTAAAGCTAAGCATTCCCTTAATTGGGATGAGCCTGACAGTCTCACTTGAGATTGGAGTTCTTTGAATTCAGTCGCCCATCCTGGCCATTTTGATAAATCATGTAGGTCAAATTGAGACGTTTGCCCGTGAGGGTGGGCGTAGTCCATTTGATATGATTTCCTCAATTTCTGGGAGCAGTATGCTCGTGGCCGGCCTCTCTTATGTTAATAAGTGACCTTTTCCTTTTTTGAGGATGGCACGTTGCCATTTGAATGGTGCCCACCTTGTTTATCAATGCGGTGTGATGCCTCACAGCAAGCTTGTTGCTAAACTTTTTTGGGGAGGGTTGTAGTAAATGAGTGTTCCTTTGTGACCTTCATTGAATTTGTTTAATGGGATGTTAAGAGCATTTGCCTCCTTTTTGGAAGTGAGCTTCCAATCTTGACTATTATTTTAATGCAAACCAGTTGTAGGTCAATAAGTTGAGAATTTGATGCGAACCCATTGTCGAGAATTTGCCTCCTTACCTCTGTGTAGGCCAACACGTCGTCTATAGTTGGCGTAAAACCCATTGTAACTAGTGGAGCTCTTTTGGAGTATATTGGACGGGCGGACACGCCTTGTAAGTGTAACAATTGTACATGGGTTTGTTGTAAGATGGGATTTCATAAGATGGTATTCCATATGGTTCTTCATAGGAAGGCATAACGTATTGGAACCCATTGTATGGTATTCCTTTTTGAAACCTCTTAAACGGTGCTTGAGAGCGTAGGAGAAGACGACGATGAGGACACGTCTCGAGGTAGCCCCGATAGTCCCGACCGGTTATAGTGGCGACAGAGTAGCACATCGTAACACTCCATTGCTTATCTTTGCTATGTCATACCGCAGTGCCATGGAGTAGCACTCCTTTATATGATAGCCACTTATTCGATATGCGGACATGATAGCCGCTTTGAGATGTGCGTTTTGAAGGCGTGCGCGCGCTTGGAGGTGCGCGCACTTGGAGGTGCGCTCACTTGGCGGAGCGCGCGCTTGGAGGTGTGCGCGCTTGGCGGTGCGCGCGCTTGGAGGTCGCTCTGTCCGGACGGAGGTTTCTTGGGTGGACTGGCGCGTGTCTATTTGGGTCTCGATTTCTTATCGTGTTTGGGGTCGACGGGGCGACCAAGTTGAGCCTTAGAGAGTTCCAATTGGATGTATATCCACTAGGGCTTGATTGAAAAACTAAGCTTAATGGAGTGGAAGTGGTATATAACTAACCCTATATAGAACAATGAAAGCATTATGCATGATAAACACTATATATAATAAGGACATGAAGTTTCACGAGGTATATATTGAGTGACCCAATCAATCATTTATTTGATATATATATAAGGGTTAAAGGGTTTGTTGGTTCCATATGTTTGGTCAATGTTAGTTTTTGGTGCCATATGTTCTATTTTGTAGGCTTTGGTGCCATATGTTTGCATTTTGTAGACTTTTGGTGTATCTGTTAGTCAACGGTTAAGTTTGACCATTAAATTGTTTTGTTTTTTTTTTTTTCAATTTAGTCCTTGTTAAATCTGCTTCCACCTGGGTAGCTTCGGGCTTCTTTTTCACGAACGGGCTCGGAATGTGTGTATAAGGACGGGTACACCGCGATCCTTAAAACACAATCCTCGAACTAGTCTTCAAGTTCTCGACCTCGAACTCTCGAACTTCGGATCCTGCACGAGGGGCAGTAACCAGCGTGGGAGAGGGGGGAATGCTGGTTGGGCCCTCTCCGACGCTCAAGTCAGAATTAGAGAGAGAAAGCCTTTAAGAGAAGAGTCAGAGCATCCAAGGTCCAAAAATGAGGGAGTTGTATGTTGGTAATGATAGCTTAGGCAATGTACGTTGAGCGTCATGTATAGACTGTCGGTCATTGTCTGCAAACATGCTAAAATACTTAGAAAATATTTTAACAATATCTAATGCTTGTTACTGATGGGTTCCGATGTAATCGTTAGCCCCGTTAACAGTCAATAAACGGCGGGTAAGCCTAGAGGGCCTCGCGAAAGACCTGGAAGGTCCAGAAGCCCAGTATGAAGGGTCCCGACGAGATCGGCCCCGATATGCCTTTGAGAAGGTCCCGATAATAAAGCCCCGAGAATGCTGGCCCTGTCCCGTGGGACGAGGGGTCCTGGGTGGTGACCTAGAATGAGACAACTCTGGAGTCCCCGATATGGATCGGGACTTGTGATCAGAGGATAAGAATAAGAAACCCGCCTACTAGATAGAGTAGTGGGGAAACGGTTAAGATACGGATAAACTCCCCCGTGATACGCAGGGCGTGCCCGAGATACGCGGAGCGTGGGTGAGATACGCGGAGCGTGGGGCGAGATACACGGAATCCTGAACGAGATATACGGAACGTGGGTAAACTGCCAGGCGCGGTTACAGGTAACTGAGGTAACTTCCCCTCCTATATAAAGGAGGAAGTTACCTCAGAAAGGTTACACTCTCTAATACGAACTTAGACTATTGCTATCCACCCCATCGTTCAAACTCTCATTTAAGCATCGGAGAGGGATTCTGGGTCACCACCCAGATCATCCCCTTTTTGCAGGATTACGCGGAGCCAAGGAGTTCAGGTTTTCCGTCAAGAACGTACTGGAGCTTCGACCGTGATCCAACATTGGCACCGTCTGTGGGAAACTTACAAAAAGTCACAATAGTTTCTACTAGATCGATGGCTGGTGGTGGCAAGCAGAAGAAGCAAGTCCCGGCGAGCAGTTCTCGCCCTGCTGGAACCGTGAATTCCGCGTTGCCGGAGCGTGCTGCTGAACAAGGTGATCACCCTGCTGTTTCTCACACAAGGGGGCATGGTGAAGATCACGAGGTCTCAGTCCGAGACACGACAGTGAACATGGAGGATATCCCAAGAAGGGAGGTGGATGCTCCTACAAATCCGGTGGTGCACAGGGAGGAAATCCCGCGGAGGGAGGTAGGTGCTTCCTCAAACCCGGAGTTGGCTAAGGCAGTAGCAGATGCTATGCCCATGTTCCTGGAGGCCATGAAGGCTCTTCTGGACAGAAGAGAGGCTGCCAAGAGAAGGGAAGAGTTGCTTCCACCTCCTCCAAGGGAGGTTCAAGAGGAACAGGAGGTTCAGTCCAGGAATAGGGGTAAGGAACCCGCGCACTCGGAAAGGTTCGTGGTCGACGGTCCCGGACCAGTGCAACACAGGACCATTCCCCTGAATGGCCATCACCCCCGATCAGGTGGTGAAGATCGTCAACATCTGCATGGGCGACCAGAAGCATATGACATCGGAGCTGAGGGATCGATCTACTCATCCTTTTCTTCCACGGCTGATAGATACTGTCGCCCCGCCAGGGCTAGGTATTCCGACCATCAAGGAGTACGATGGTGAAGGGGACCCAGTCCGCCATGTTCAGAGGCATGTCCAGGCCTTTATGGGTAGAGCCGCGAATGATGACATCGTGTGTGTGCTGTTCCCGATCACATTGGGAGAAAGGGCCTTGACGTGGTTTTTCAGCCTACCGCCAGGATGTATTACTTGCTGGACTGATATGCACGACCGCTTCATCAAGCAGTATCAGGGTCGTAGGCGCCTCTTGAAGAGTGTGCGGTCTTTGACCCAGGTGGTGCAGAGGTCTGACGAATCGTTGGCGTATTACTACCAACGGTTCACTGCTAGTGTCGCGGAGATCGACGAGGAGATGTCGGAGGGAGAGACCATCCGCACCTTCCTTCGGAACTTAACTGCCCCATATGGTTCTGATCTGATGCATAGTGTGGCCGCGAAGGCTGTGTGGAGTATGGAAGCTTTGCAAGCGAGGGTGAAGCAGCAAATCGACGTGCAGGAGTCGAAGATTGCTGCCGGAGAGCTTGATCCTCCGAAGTCAGGAAGAGGAAAGCAATCATTCAAGCTGTCGGACGATCGCAAAGGGAACGACAAATCGGAGGGAAGTAGGAGCCGTGGTCGTCCCGATAGAAGGGAGGACAAGCGTCCTCCGAGGAAGGATAACCGAGAGGATCGTCACGTTCCTCTCAACAGTTCGATGGCCGCCGTGCTAGCGGTGATGGATCGGCAGGGTCTCGTCCGATACCCCCCGAGGAAAGAAGGTGAATTCTTGGGAGGTCGCTCTGATCGTTACTGTCGGTATCACCGAGCCAATGGTCACGACACGGATAACTGTCGGGAGCTGAAGAAGGAGATAGAGAAGCTGATCCAGAAGGGGAAGCTTAAGGAGTTTGTTGGTGGTGGACGGTGCCGATCCCGTTCCAAAACTCAATCGCGGTCCCGTTCCAGGTCCCGCGATCGATCTCCAAAGAAGAAGAAGGTTGAGCCGGAATCTTCCGGTGCCCGTAAGGAGAGGCGGGGAACCATCAATGTCATTCGTGGAGGAATGGCGGCGGGAGGTGATACCTCCGCTTCTCGGGAGAATTACGCTTCCCGTATTTCTGCTGCCGTGGTGTAAGGAAAGAGGTCCCGATCGTGGACTATGAAGGAAGAAATGGTGATTTCTTTCTCAGCAGAGGATCTGATAGGCGTGGAGAGCCCCCACGATGATGCCTTGGTCGTGACCTTGGATGTGGACGGATTCGAGATGAAGCGGATCCTGATAGACGGAGGGAGCTCCTCCGACATTCTGTTCATGGACGCCTTGGAAGCCATGGGAAAGACGAAGAAGGACCTGACGCAGGTGAACTTCCCGATGGTGGGATTCTCTGGTTCTACTTCCTATCCGCTGGGAATGATCACCTTACCGGTGGAATTCGGTAGTGGGTGGAAAGCGGAAAGGCGGAACGTGGATTTCGTCGTGGTGGAGTCTGCGGGGACGTACAATGCTATCATCGGGAGGACCACCATCAATCCTCTCATGGCAGTCGCCTCGACCGTCCACCAGAAGATGAAGTTCCCGACTGATAATGGAGTCGGGGAGGTCAGGGGTGACCAGGTGGCATCCAGAAAGTGTTATGTTAACGCCACCCGAAGGAGAATGAGGGAAGCTATGGCTGTCCTTCAGACTGATGCCGATCCTCGAGAAGAGTTTGGGCGTCCCGCCCCCATGGAGGATCTGAAAGAGGTCGAGATTGACGGACCTCAAAGAAAAGTGAAGATCGGGTCTGCTTTGTCGGAGGAAAGAGCCCGAGAATTGATCAAGCTCTTGAAGGACTTCAAGGAGCTGTTTGCCTGGTCCCCGAGCGATATGCCAGGAATCAGCCTCGACGTGATAGTGCACGAGCTGAAGATTGATCCCGCGATCAAGCCTATCATGCAGAAGGGGCGCCCGATGGGCGCAGATAAAAGGATCGCGATCCAGCAGGAAGTGGGTAGGTTGCTCGACGCTGGATTCATCAAGGAGCTCTGATTCCAGACTTGGGTCGCTAACCCGGTCCTGGTGAGGAAGAGTAACGGGAAGTGGCGGATATGTGTCGATTTCCGCGACTTGAACAAAGCTTGCCCGAAAGACTGTTATCCGCTCCCGAGAATCGACCAGCTGGTGGATGCCACGTCGGGACTGAGCTGCTGAGCTTCATGGATGCTTATTCTGGTTATAACCAGATCAAAATGGCGAAGGAGGATGCCCCACACAGCCTTCTATGCTGATAGTGATGTCTATCACTATGATGTTATGCCCTTTGGGCTGGTCAATGCTGGAGCAACTTACCATAGGATGGTGAACAAGTTTTTCGGGGACATGCTGGGAAAGACCATGGAGGCTTATGTGGATGACATGTTAGTGAAGTCCCGACAGGCGGGAGACCATGTCCGCAACTTGGCGGTGGCATTTGAGCGGATGAGGTTTCATCAAGTTCGTTTGAATCCGGACAAGTGCGATGAGTCGTTTCTTATCCAAGGCGAGTGACCGAGCCATGCCATTTTTTGATGTGCTAAGGGCCCACAAGAAGTTTGAGTGGTCCGACAAGTGCGAGGAGGCATTTCAGGCGCTCAAGAAACACCTCCGTACCCTCCCGCCATTGGCAAAACCGGTTCCAGGTGAGCCGCTTTATCTCTATTTGGCTGTTTCTAAAGTTGCTTTTAGTTCTGTGTCAATAAAGATTGTCAAGGGCAACCAAGTTCCTGTTTATTATGTAAGCAAGGCGTTTGCCAAATCTGAAATGAATTATCCCGCTGTTGAGAAGTATCTCTTTGCGTTGATTATTACTGCTCGAAAGCTGAGGCCTTACTTCGATGCCCATGAGATTACGGTGTTAACTAATCAGCCCTTGAAGCACTTTTTGAACCGACCGGAGGCGTCGGGGAGATTGGTGAAATGGGCAGTCGAGCTTACGGAGTTCCGTATTCACTTTTCCCCGAGAACGGCTATTAAGGGCCAGGCATTGGCGGACTTCATAGCAGAGTCTACAGCACCCGATATGGAAGAAGCAGGTCCTGTAGAGGGGGCAGCCATGGAGGTCCCGATAGCAGAACAATCAGAACAGCCAAATGAGGAGAACACCTGGGAAATGTACACCGATGGTTCTTCAAGTGTAGAGGGATCGGGGGCAGGATTTGTATTGATACCGCCCGTTAGAGGCGAGCCCCTGCGATATGCCTTGGCCTTGACGTTTAGGGCCACCAACAATGAAGCTGAGTATGAGGCTCTCATCACGGGCCTTAAAATCGCCAAAGGTACGGGAGTTGATCATTTAAAGGTGAAGTGTGATGCTAACCTGATCGTGAATCAAGTCCAGGGGAATTACGAGGCGAAGAACCCGACAATGAGGAAGTATTTGCACGAGGTGCAGACTTTGAAGGGAAGCTTCAAAAGCTTCGACATTGAGGCATCCCGAGGGAAGAAAACGCGGAGGCAGATGCCTTGAGCAAATTTGCCCTGGGGGTAGCCCCCGAGGAGAATCGGAAGGTGCACTTTCTGGAGAGGGTAATTATCTGAACCATCGATCCATCGGAGGTATGTGCTATTGAAGCAGGATCGGAGGTAGAAGAGGAACCCACCTGGATGACCCCGATAGTCACATACCTGACTACGGGGGCACTCCCCGACGATGAAGTGGCAGCTGTCAGGTTGCGTCGAATCGTAAGCAACTACGTGATGGTGGACAACCAGTTATATAAGAAGGGGCATGTAAAGCCTTTTCTGAGATGTGTGGCGGAGCCTGACACGAATCGGATTCTGAGAGAGTTGCATGAAGGAGTCGCGGCCTGTCATGAAGGGGCCCGATCCATTGTGAAGAAAGCGCTGAATTTAGGCTACTACTGGCCTTCGATGAACAAGGAAGTGATAGCCTTGGTCCAATCTTGTGATGCGTGCCAGAGGTACGCTCCGAATATCGTGGCTCCCGCCGCGAACTTGATGTCCATCAAGAGTGCTTGGCCCTTCGCGCAGTGGGGCATTGACTTGGTGGGACCCCTTCCACAAGCGAAAGGTCAGTGCAAGTACTTACTTGTAGCCATTGATTACTTTTCAAAGTGGATAGAGGCTAAGGCGTTGGCCAAGACGACGGGGAAACAGATCGTCAAGTTTCTCCAGACTCAAATTGTATCCCGGTACGGGGTTCCTCAAGTGTTGATCAGTGATAATGGTCCTCCGTTCAATGGGGCTCAGTTGAAGGAGTATCTGGAACCGCTGAACATTGAGCATCGGACAGCTTCGGTCCACCACGCTCAAACAAATGGGCAAGTGGAATCAGCCAACAAGATCGTAATGGATGGCTTGAAGAAAAGGGTCTATGCCTTGCAGGGTCATTGGCTAGATGAGCTTGAAAACGTGCTGTGAGCTGTTAGAACAACACCCAAGCAATCGACGGGGGAGACTCCGTTTGGCCTTGTTTATGGCACGGAGGCAGTTGCTCCCGTGGAGATAGCGGTGGCGTCCCATCGCATGAGGTATTATGAGCCTCTGACGAACGAAGAAATGAGACGTCTGGACTTGGACTTGCTTGAAGAGAAAAGGTGGAAGGCTGATGAAGTTTAGGCTCGGATGCGTCTGGCAACAGCCAGGTACTATAATCGGCGGGTCAAGTCCCGACAATTCTTCGTTGGAGAACTTGTTTGGCGGAGGAATGAGTTCGTCTATCAAGATCGGATCAACAAGCTGTCACCGAAATGGGAGGGACCTTACAAGATCGTAGGGATGCCAGCCCCGAATGCGTACAAGTTAGAAGACCTTGATGGCAAGACGTTGAAACATTCTTTCAGTGGCGCACACTTGAAGAAATGTCATGTTTGATCCTAAGTCGCCTTAAGAGGTGCGTGATGTTAAGTCGCCGCGAATGGCGCAAGTTATCTATCGATTGATCCGATGTAAGCAAGCTTTGAGTTATTAATGAATAAAAGAAGTTGTTTTCGATCAAATTGATTTTAGATTTATTCTAACTGTTGGTAAGTCGTCTTAAAGGACGCGATTAAAGCCTTCCGAGGTACGATTAAAAAGCCTTCCGAGGTACGAGTAAGTCGTCTTAAAGGACGCGATAAAAGCCTTCCGAGGTACGATTAAAAAGCCTTCCGAGGTACGAGTAAGTCGTCTTAAAGGACGCGATAAAAGCCTTCCGAGGTACGATTAAAAAGCCTTACGAGGTACGATTAAGTCGTCTTTATGGCGCGATAAAAAGCCTTCCGAGGTAAGAACAAAAGCCTTACGAGGTATGATTAAGTCGTCTTTATGATGCAACAAAAAGCCTAGGTATGAATAAAAGCCCTAAGGGGTCCGAGTAAGTCGTCTTTATGATGCAGCAAAAAGCCTTTAAGGGGTATGATTAAGTCGTCTAGAATGACGCGATAAAAAGCCTTAAATGGTACGATAAAATCATCTTAAGTGATGTGCGAAATTGCCTTGAACGGCATGGACGAGAAACCTTAAGTGGTGAGGTCCCGAGAAAAACGTCGCGAAGGACGTATGAAATCACCTTAAATGGCACGGGCAAGAAACCTTAAGTGGTAAGTTCTTCTGAAGCATCGGAAGGATGTATGAAGTCATCTTAAGTGATGTATTGGAACGTTTTAAGTAACGAGTCAAGTCGCTTTAAGTAGTGTAATAATAATCGAGACCAAAATAGATAAAAAAAAAATTTCATAAAGGCTCGAAGGCCTGAAGGTTCCGATACAAGGAGGAAATTGTGAAGAGGAAATTACAAGGACTTAAAGAATGAAGCATTAAGCCTGGTCCTTGTTGGAAGTTGGGTCCTCAGCAGCTTCGGAGGGAGCAGAGTTCGCGGGGTCCAGGGCAGAAGGCTCCGCAGTTCGTGGAGTCGGGTCCGCGGCACCCTCGGGGCATCGGCCTCATCACTCTCCGCGGGGAGGTTGAAGTATTTCTCCGCGAAGGGGGCGAGGGTCTCAGACTTCTTGAAGTCAATGGCATCCTCGTATACCGTGTAAAGCTCCTCGACGGCATTGAACAGAACGTTCTCCACCTCGGCATTGCAGAACCCCACGGCATCCGCCTTGAAATCGTCGGACTTCCGATACTCCTCGCGACCCTGAGCCTTTGCCTCAGCCAGCTTGGTAGGAAATTCAGCCTTCTCGGCCTCTAGCCCTGCCTTGGATTCCTCGAGAATGCTCTTCTCGAGGACGAGCTGCCTCTGCTCCGCTTCGTGCCGCTGCTGTTCCTCTTTGAGCGTCCTCCGCTCCCGACGCAGCAAGGATTCATAGTCATGGACCTGCTTTTGCAAGTCCATAGCCTTCTCACCAAGGAAGGTCTGCTCCTTGGTTATCTTTTTCCTTGCCGCCACAGCATCGGCAAGGTCCTCCTGGAGCTTGGCCAAGGCGTCGGGGTCCGACCTGGCCCGCTCCTCCTTCAGAGCATCCTTCAGAGAGAGGATGTAACCAAAGCAGCGCTGTTGGTTCGCAGTTTCCTGAGGCAAAAGGAAAAGAGGTTAAGGTCCGATAATCGAAGGCAAGAGCAAAAGCGAAAGTAAATTTTTACCTCCATCCGACGGATGGCCATGTCGCGAAGATCCTCGTCGATATCTTCGTCAGCCAAGGAGATCGGACGTCTCAAGGATGGTGGAATTGACCCTGCCAGCAGGTGCAGGGCCAATTCTGGCTGAAGGTCTCCCCGATGGAGTGGGACCCCTCGAAGAGACTCGATCGGGTTCCAGGGAACCGTCTCTTGATCGGGGGTGTAAACCTCGTAGAAGCTCCCATCCAGGGGAAAAGGAGGGATGACCCTGGAAGCCTCGGTCGGAGGCTCCGGAGTGGGAGAGCGCAAATCCAAGGGAGGACTTCGGGACACGTCCTCCACAGCTGGCCTCAGGATGCTCCGCCCTGGCCTCCGACGGGGAATCAGGCCTTCATTTGGCTCCTCGGAGGAGGGGGAAACATCCAAGTCAGTCACCTGACGGAACTGAGTTTCCGTCGGGGTATTCTCTGTTATCGGCTCCCGTGGAGTCGCAGCCCTTGCTGGAGTTGCAGCCTTCGTCGGAGTGAGAGCCTTCGATTGACCTACGGTTGCGGGACGAATAAAGTCAGGAAGTTCATTATTGGGGCACCAGATGACCCCGCGCGGGACGTACTGGTCCTTTCCACAGAAATTGTAATAGCCCGCCTTGAGGATGCGGGGGGTTTCCCCTTGAAGTATGTATTTGATTTCTCATGACCCGCGCCTGCTGGTCGGAGGGGATAAACTCCTCGGGAAGCAACCTCCTGTATGTTTTAATAGCTTGGCGAACACGCTTACCTTCCTCTCTTTTGGCCCGCTTGGCCATCTCGACTTGCTCCTCAGTCGGAGGAGCCGCAGAAGAGGAGGCTCCCCTCTTCAAGGACTTCCGCTTCCGCTTGGAGCCTGGGACAGCGTCGGTCTCCCCCTGCTTCAACATGAGATGGGTCAGCAGAGATGCCTTCTTGGCTGCAAAAATGAAAGTAAAAATGCAGTTAGAAGTGTTACCCAAAGAACCAAATTGTCGGAAATTGAATCGAGGAGTTGGACCCCAATCTTGATCAGGTCCCCCTCCACGAGTTTATTGGCGTCAAGGGGAGCGAAGGACTCCCCCAACGATAAAGCTAGATAAGTTGAAGGGTGTTGAAGTCGTCCTCGGTGTAGGACTCAAACATGGGGGCAGGGTCCGCGACAACCTCCCATCGGGGCCACGGGACGGAGCTGTTCTGGATGAAGAAGTAGTACTTCTTCCACCCGCTGTTGTCGGACCCTGAGTCGCGAAGGAACCCCCGATCCTTGTTGAATTTCCAAGTCTCGCCATCCCAGCCGAAGCGGGCGAGTTGCTCCTTGGTCCATTTGGGAAGTCGAGGGGTAAAGGAGCAGACCCCAGCCTTGTTACATTTCATCCCGTAGAAGGTACGGAAGAGCAGCAGGCTGTACGTCCATTTTTGGCGGAGACACAGGACTTGGAAGGCATTCCACACGCATAGCTTGTAGGGAGAAGGTGGTTGGATGCGTCTTGTAGAAGTTACACATTTCAACCAGGTTCCCGCAGAAAGGGAATCGGATCCCGGCGTTTATCTGTCCCGTGGAGACAAACACTTCTCCTTCCCGAGGACGGGTAACTATGTGTTTTCTCTTGGTGGGTTGGCGAGAATCGTAGGGAAAGCGAGGTTCCCAGGCCGAAGTGATGCAACCTTCCCGGAGAGCAGCTTCATAAAGGGTCTCCGAGATTTCATTAATAGCAAGCTCGAACGTAAAGAGGTTCCTTCCTCTAGAACTGGCCTCGTCTAAAAACGGCCATAACGGGAAAACTTAGGTAAGAAAAAGAAGATAATATCAGTAAATCACGGAGGCAAAGAAGGAAAGTCTTACCAGACATAGTGGGTGATTGATCGGAGAAGACGAAGAGAAGATCTTGACGGCTGGAAGCCTTGAATCGCCGGAGAATCAAACGAGACTTGAAGAGAAAAGCTTCGAGGTTTGACAATGGCAGAGCTTTCAGAAATCAGAACGGTAAGGAAGGAGTGAATAGTGCCAGGGTTTTGGCTTTTATAGATAAAAAGACAGCTGGACAGATTCAAATCCGGACCGTTGAAGACGAAACGACTCAATCTGGATCGTCGAGATTATAGGGGACAGTACGGAAGAGACGTTAGTGACGTAATAATGCTTTTTCAGAAAGCAGCAGTCACGCCTGCTTAGGCGTCGTTTCATCATCCCTTGCATTTAATGGTGGAGTAACCGAGGAGTCTCCTCGGATTTGGCAACTGTCCTTAGAGTCTCGAGGAATCGTGAGCGAGAAGCTCTGTGATTAAAGAGTTGCACCCAAGGTAAAAACCTCCGATGGTAATATCAGGAGGTCTGAAGATGAAAGTCTTCGACGATGATGTCGGAAGGTCCGGAATTGGAAGACCCGACGGACTTTAAGTCCCTCATGTCTTGGGGGCAAATGATGGGTTCCGATGTAATCGTTAGCCCCGTTAACAGTCAATAAACGGCGGGTAAGCCTAGAGGGCCTCGCGAAAGACTTGGAAGGTCCAGAAGCCCAGTATGAAGGGTCCCGACGAGATCGGCCCCGATATTCCTTTGAGAAGGTCCCGATAATAAAGCCTCGAGAATGCTGGCCCTGTCCCGTGGGACGAGGGGTCCTGGGTGGTGACCTAGAATGAGACAACTCTGGAGTCCCTGATATGGATCGGGACTTGTGAACAGAGGATAAGACCAAGAAACCCGCCTACTAGATAGAGTAGTGGGGAAACGGTTAAGATACGGATAAACTCCCCCGAGATACGCAGGGCGTGCCCGAGATACACGGAGCGTGGGAGAGATACGCGGAGTGTGGGGCGAGATACGTGGAATCCTGAACGAGATATACGGAACGTGGGTAAACTGCCAGGCGCGGTTACAGGTAACTGAGGTAACTTCCCCTCCTATATAAAGGAGGAAGTTACCTCAGAAAGGTTACACTCTCTAATACGAACTTAGACTATTGCTATCCACCGCATCGTTCAAACTCTCATTTAAGCATCGGAGAGGGATTCTGGGTCACCACCCAGATCATCCCCTTTTTGCAGGATTACGCGGAGCCAAGGAGTTCAGGTTTTCCGTCAAGAACGTACCGGAGCTTCGACCGTGATCCAACAGTTACCATAGATGTTGTCGTATGAGCTTTGTCGATAAGCGTCGTAGGAATGCTTAGGAGGTATTGTTTAAACGTTGATAATAGCTACTTGATGCACGCAATCCATCCTTGTCGACATGTATCTACGTACATGGAGACACTTAGAAAATGTTCTCCCTTTGTCGACATGTATGTACGTACATGGAAACACTTAGAAAATACTCTTTACTTGTCGACATGCATCCTTGTCGACATGTATGTATGTACATGGAAATACTTAGAAAATATTCTTCATTTGTCGACATGCATCCTTGTCGAAATGTATGTACGTACATGGAAACACTTAGAAAATATTCTTCACTTGTCGACATGCACCTTTGTCGATATGTATGTACGTACAAGAAAATACTTAGAAAATATTCTTCACTGGTCGACATGCACCCTTATCGACATGTATGTACGTACATGGAAATACTTAGAAAATATTCTTCACTTGTCGACATGCACCCTTGTCGACATGTATGTACGTACATGGAAATACTTAGAAAATATTCTTCACTTGTCAACATGCACCCTTGTCGACATGTATGTACGTACATGGAAATACTTAGAAAATATTCTTCACTTGTCGACATGCATCCTTGTTGACATGTATGTATGTGCGCACTTGCCCCACACTTAAGAATTTTTCCTCTATCCCTGGCTATGTACGTTGTATCCATATGCTTGATGTAACCGCATGCTGTATGCTAACACCATGTTGTATGCTAACACTTGGTAATATGCTGACACATAGTAGCATGCTGTCTGCTTGCAATATGCTGACTGTCATCTTGAGCACAGCACTTAGAAAATATTTTGCCCTTGTAATCATGTATTCATGTCGACATGCGTGTACATACATAGTGCTCGCACAGTGATCGATTTGTTACTTGTAATTTTCAGGATTCCGCAGAGTTATTCTTCTTGTCGCAGTTACTATGAGTAAGTCTTCTATCCCCGTTCCGCGAGTGACATTATGTTCAGATGTTGGTGACGAGCCGGGTATTAACACAGTTGAGTCTCTTAAGGATACAACGAGGAATGTGAGTTACTTCTTCAACTATATTGATGAAGATATGTTTGAGTTGTACGCGACTTGTTGTGGACTTGATCCTTCTTTGGAAGGTGTTCTTCCTTATGACGTGCTGCAAGACTCCGAAAAGAGGCAAGTTACTGTTCCTCCTAGTGACATGTCCGCAATTTATACCTCTCAGATTAAGGAAGGCCTGGGTTTTCCTTATTTTCCTGACTTGGTGGACCTTTGTCGCTATTACCGGATATCACCCTTAAGTCTTTCTCCTGCTGGCCTCCGTCTTTGGAGCTGCTTTCGAGTTTTGTTTCACAGGCAATCTTGGCACTATTCTACCACTCTTTTTCGATGCTTCTATCAACTGATGTGTCCAGACGCGACGGGGTTTTGTGGAATGAAGATGCGTTGGCCAAACTTGCAAGATAAGGGTTTCAAGAAGCTTGGTCTTGGAGATGCCGAGTGGGATCACAAACAACGTCTAGCCGCCCCGGCTGATCGTTCTGGTTCTCATTGGCGACATCACTACTTCTTCGTATGCGATGTCTGGACTATTTAGGATGTTGAGAGTGTGGAGAAAGCCAATCCTGCTCCTATTTTTTCTGACCTTTCCTTGGATGATATGGAGGCGGTGAAGAGTATTTTTCGATGTCAGCAAGAGCGCCGCTATCGTTGTCTATTATGTGCTTCAGATCAGGATTTGATTGATGCCGGGATTCATATATTTCCTTCTGAAGATTTGGTATGTTGCTAACTTTTATAACCTGTACTATGTTGCAATGTAGATCGTATTGATGGAAAAAGCTCGTCTTTGCACACAACTAATGATCGTGATATTGCCCCCACTATTCCTGAAGGCTCCGGACATGATCGTGGCAAAGGACCTAAGAGTGAGGCATCTTCTTGTATCTTCACTTGACTTGTTGATTTTCCAAGTTTTGTTATATTCATGTTGTCTTTGTTCCTTTAGGTAACTCCGTGCATGTGACTGAGCGCGTTGTTGCAGTACCTGCCACTAGTGTTCTTCCCAAGAACTCTGCCGCAGGAGCGTGTCCCTCGAGTGATCCAAAGCACTGTAAACCAAGTGCGGCTATTCCGGCTCCTTCTTAAGGGAAGAGAGTTGAGAGTCGCACGATAGCGCCTTCTGCCTTCTGTCGAGGGACCGGCCCGAGGAGGAGCGTTCTTCCCGCCGAGGTATGCATTGTTCTATTTGACATACTTCTTATACTTAGTATATTTTGCTAATGTCCTCTTTGTTTTATGTTGTTCTTATTGTAGCGTTACCACGTATTAAGCGTGATGACTTGATCCTTTCTGACGGGATTGATGTTTCTGGAGAAAACTGGTCACCTTTCTCCACTGGTAGTCTTCATTTTCCGAAGGACTCCAAACTTAGCACTCCAGGAGTTGGTGTGCGGGTGCTTCAAAGATGTGTTCCTCCTGGTGATCACGATGTCAAACCGTCTACCGATGAGGAGGCCCAGGCATACGTTGAGAGCGGTTTAGCTGAATTTGCACCAGTAGATCTTGTTCTAACTTTTTGCCTTCATGCTGTACGCGTATGCTTTGTTGTTGTTGTTGATCATGATCGTCTTGTTTGTTGTACTTAGGATATTTCAAGGATGATGAACATGTCTTCCTTTGTGTTAGAGCTTGTGAGTGAGAGGAGGGCTGCTATCAAGAAGTGTAGTACATTTTCTCGCGAACTTGCACAGTCCGAAGAGGAAGTGCAGAATTTGAACTCCAAGGTTACCGATATTGATACGCGCATTGCTACTCGTCGCGTCCATGTTGAACAACTTGAGGCCGAGATTGCTGCTATCAAGCAGAAAATTGCGGAGAACAACAGTGTTCATGATGTCGCGCTTGCTTCTGCTCGTGACGAGGCACATAGAGCGGGTGTTGAGAAGGGACTGGCTGAATATCCTAGTACCCCTGCCTATTCTGCTGCCGTCCTTGCTGCTTCTAAAGCGGATCTTGCACCTTTGGTTGATGAGTTTTTCCAAAGATTATATTAGCAGAGTACACGCACTTGCCCCCGGATTTCCGTTCGACAAGCTAGGTCTTTATTCTTCTTTTGCTGTTGACCATGTTGCAGATTTGTAACGTAAGGTAGCTGAAGCGGCTTCTATTGCTTTGACCTTTGGATATGATAATGCTGATGTTGAACTTGGTGTTGATTTCCTAGACATGCTGTCTTAGTCCTTTGGAGATAATGATATGTTTGAGGCTTTTGACCAAACCTTTATTTGTGTGTTTGCTTTGTATGGAACTTCGTCCTTTGGACCTGTTTTTCAATAATAAAAATTATGTGATAACTTGTTAGTAATATTTCATACCTTGAGTTATCAATGTTGTACGTTTGCTTTGGATTTGGAAGATAGGATAGATATCCTTAGATGATGAACATGATGTCCGTAATTGCGACTATATGTCGCGTATTGTTGAGTGTTATGAGCGCCCCTCTTGGTTAGATTCCAAGGCATGGCAAGATGAGTACGCTAGGTACTTGTAGTGTTGTAAGTAGTAATGTACTTGGCGCGGGCACTTGGCACTTGGCACTCGGCACTGGCACTTGACATGTAGCAGTGTCGTCTTGACGAAGCAAGACTTAAGTTTATACCGTCTCTTAATTCCACTCTAAGGCGACGTTGTTGCAAGATACTTCTTGCTTGTTTTGCTGTTTTTGCGTTAAATGCTAAAGAGCAAGATAACATTATACAAGACTCGACTTGTAAGTTTGATGAGTTTTGTACAAGGTTTGCTTTAAAAAGCGTATAACATGAAGCTATCCCTTTACGGGCCTAAGTCTTCATGGTGTATGAACCTAGGGCTGGGCATGGTTCGGTTTTTGGCCGAACCGGTTCAGAACCGAACCGGAACCAGATTTTAGGTTCAGTTGGTTTTCTATACCAGGTAAGAACCGAACCAGATTTTAGGTCCTAGAACCGAACCATAGGAGAACCGGTTTTGAACCTTTTTTCATTTTTTTACTAAAATTCAAAATGTACACCTCTTTTTTTACTAAAATTCAAAATATACGGCCAATATATATAACTATTCCTAAGTTAAGTTTCGAGTTCAAAACTAAACTCAATTGACTGTAGAACTGATATGAGCTAACATAGTATATAATAACTATATATAAGTAAACAAATCTGCTACGACCACCTATATATCCAATATGAACCAAACCCAAGTAGTGAAGGATCTACCCTATGGGTGTAAACGATTCAAGCTACTCGTGAGCTTCTCGAGATCGGTTTGGTCGATATTCAAATTCGACTCGCTAAATTTCGAGTCGAGTTGAACTTTTTTGATACCGAGTCGAGTTCGAGTTCACTTGTACTCGACTCGAGAGGCTCGCGAGCCTAATCGAGCTTTTTTGTTTTGCATATTCGAGTCGAGTTTGAGTTTTTCGAGTTTTACGTAATAATATTATATATGTATATATTGAGTCGAGGAAGAGTTCGACATCGAGCTAAGATGCACCATTTATTATTTAATTGAATTTTTAACCTTCTCTAGCCGAACTCGAACATGTCAAGTATGGCACCGAGTCGAGCTCGAGCTTGAAAAATTAAGGCTCGGTCGAGTTCGAGCTCGAGTAAACTGAGTCGAGTCGAGCATGCCGGATACTCGGCTTGTTTATAGCCCTTTAATCTACCCAAAAAAAAGATGCAAGAGTGTGTTACTATTTAACTATTTAGGCTTTATGTAATAAAAGTGGTTCTGAAAAACTGGTTCAAAACCGGTTCGGAACCTGTTTTGAACCAGTTGAAAACCGCTCCATATATTCCTTATCAAAACCGAACCATTTAAGAACCGGTTCAGTCAAAACCGGTTTGTATTGGTTCGGTTCCGGTTTGGTTCCGGTTCGGTTCGCCCGAACCAGTTTTTATGCCCAGCCCTATATGAACCCTTAAGAGAGTATACATACTTTGAGTGTGTGGGGTTGTCGTCTATTAAGAGGATTTCCGCCACGGTGGGGTGATCAGTCCCATCATTGCATTTGTCGCATCCTGTTTTTATTCAGGGAATGGCTATGAACATGAGGATTTACCCGGAGGATTTCACAACATGTCATTTTTTAGAAGTAAACATGGGGTTTGCCCTTTTGAAAAGGATGTCGCAACATGTTACTTTTGATAGATGTGAACATGGGTATTGTCCTTATGAGGAGGATATTGCACCATGTCACTTTTAGAATAGGTTTTGGTTTTTCTTCAAGGTATTGCATGTTGTTTTGTTTCTTGATGTTAGTCCATAGTAGAATGCATAATGTAGAGATGAACCTACGAAAGTAAATTGACCATCAGTAGATACTTGTTGTGTTTACAATAGTTTTGCGGGAAGGCGTCTATTGAGTGCTTCTTCCGAAATACTTCTAATTACAAAATCATGATCTGCACTTATATTCCTAAAGGTGCACTAAAAAAGATAGATTAGAAATGGAAAGTCTATCTCCCTCAAATATATCTTGGCGGCTGACGGGCACTGTTGTTTGCGACATAGCTTCCCAAAGCTCCATGTGCAATGAATTCTTCAATCTCCATCCTCAAAGTCAAATAGCCATTGGTATTGTGCCCCCAAGTTTGGTGATATCGGCACCAATCTTCAATATCCCTGCCTAAGAAGGCGGT
Source organism: Clarkia xantiana subsp. parviflora (assembly GCA_036873135.1). Taxonomy (NCBI): domain Eukaryota; kingdom Viridiplantae; phylum Streptophyta; class Magnoliopsida; order Myrtales; family Onagraceae; genus Clarkia; species Clarkia xantiana. The sequence goes on from JAPTYO010000004.1 coordinate 38,862,639, forward strand.
TTCTGGCTCAAGTGGTTTTGGAAGCTTGTTTTCCAGAAGCTTGACGTATACCTCTTCCACCTCCGTGTTTAAGGGAGTGAAGATGTTAGCGTACTCCATACTTGGGCCTTCTGATTTCCTTGAAGTTTGAGCTTCCATACTTGCGTTGAGAGGTGTGCCCCATCTCAATTCACGTTCACAAGAGATCGCAGTCTCTATCTTGTCTTTTAGTCACGCCATCGTCTTAGTTGTACGCCATCCGAATTTCCTTCCGAATAGCAAAAATGTTGGCGCGTTCATGTTCAGGAAGAATGCGTTGATGGCGTCCTTCTTGATTGCTCTTAATGCAGTTGCATTTTGAGCGAACCTCCGGAAGTAGGTCATGATGGATTCTTCTTCTCCTTGTCTGACATCAAGCACACCCTGCTTAGGCGAACAAAGAATTCTATCAAGTTCGCACCTTGGCGATAACTTTTCCTTCTTCCTTTTATCATCATCGTTTGAGGCAAACAACTTTCTCTTTGCACCAATTCCTACCATGGCAATTGAGACTTGTTTCATTTTCCTCAGGGCATTGACGTAGCACTTTCGTGTGGCTGTCTGATCACCTAGCACCTCTCCGATCCCATGAGGAGTTAGGAACTTCATTTTCTGATGAGCTGTAGATGGCACAATGTCATGTGGGTTGATTGTTGTTCTCCCTAAGATGCCGTTATATGCCCCCAGGTTATTTACCACTACAAATGTGATGTCTATATGCAGTGCCTTCCATCCTTCTCCAAGGATTACTAGAAGTGTGATCATGCCTAATGGGTAGGTTGCCGCTCCCGCGAAACTAACCAGCGGAAATGTGCTTGGCGAGAGATCAGCCTCTGTTTTTCCCATCTTCTTGAGCACTTCTATATGCACTAAATCCGCAGCAATCCCACTAATTACCAGAATGGCTCTGCACTTTCTCCTTTCCCTTGTTCCCCTTTCCAGATGGCTCTGCATGGTTCTTCTTTTGGTGCTTGTCGCCTTGATCCACATATTGCTTGAGCTCTCCTTTAAGGATGAAGTTGTTTATACGAAATCGCAAGCTGACACAGCTGTTTGTTTCATGGCCGTAGACTTCATGGTTTTCACACCATTTATCTTCCTGCTTTCCCAGTGGCCCCTTTCGGAAGTTTGCTGGCTCCCTCCACATAATATCCTCCTTCATCTTCTTCAGGATTACGTAAAGTGGTGCATTCAAAGGAACGCATTCTGCCAGGTTCACTTCTTTTGGTCTTTGGAATTCTGGCTGATATGGCCTCTTATGTGGCTGGAATTGTCTTGCTTGCTGCGGGCCTTGTTGGGGTTTAGCTTGCTTCTCCTTAGCGCGAGCTGCACTATTTTTTGCCTTATGTTTTTCTCTGAATCTGTCCAGATCCACGAATTCTTTTACCCTTGCCGCCAATTCTTCAATTGTCTCAGCTGGGCGCTTTGACATCTTTTCAGCCAGGGCATATCCTCTTCGGCCTAAATTTGCAATGAAGGCGCGCACGATTTCTCCTTCGGTGATGTTTCCTTGAATGTCTGAGATGTTTTGATTGAAGCAGATGTAATAATCTGCTAACGACTCGTCGTTTTGCTGTGTCACCTCATTCAACTCATTTGGCCCTTTAAGGAGTGTGCGCTCTTCCATGTATCTTTGAATGAATTTTGCCTTTAGATATGCCCATGACGTAACGCTTCCGCATGGTAGCGAAAAGAACCAATGTGCGGCAGTTCCAACGAGAGTATTAGCAAATGTCATGGCAACATGATGCGGGTTGTCAGTTCGTCCCAGCAGAGAAGCTTCATGTTGTTGCACATGCTCGATTGGATCTCCTTTTCCTCTATATTTTTCTCCACTGATTCCGTACAGGGCATCTGGAACGTGACTGTGCACTAGTTCATCAGAGAATGGATGTGATGCATTCTCTTCCAGGGCATGCATTCCCTTCATCTTCGGCTGCTTCATCTTTCTCTCAATCATTTCTTCTAAGTCCTTAGCCGTAAGTCCCGTGATTGGGATGTCATTGTCATATGCGGGCTTCCTCCACCCATCGTTGCATGTGTCAGCATGGCTTGCTGCCTTAAAGCTATCCTCCTTGTTTAAGCGTTGTGAATTGCTCACAGGAGGTTGCCTCCATCTTACTCCTTGTTGTTGCTTTATGCCAACACTTGGGGTGCATGAACGTGCTGGCTCCTGCCTGGCCTGTCGATAGGTATCTTCAGAGTCTCCTACTCCCTCTGGATGTTGCGGCTTTTGCTGGTTGGCATCATGTGACGCCTCCCTAGCTGGTGCAGCTTGTTCGTTAGTGTTAGGTTATGAGATCTAGGTCAACGGGCGGTCGGCTTTGATCTCGCTCCTTACTGGGGATGTGTGTGATCTGGTATTCCTGAGTTGCCCTGTCCCAACCTATGTCCTTCCTTCCTTCCTTCCTTCCTTCCTTTGCTTCTTCTCTCCTTCTACCCTGCAGAAGGGGCAGTACCAGACACGGAGGGGGGGGTGGTGCCTGGTGAACCCTCTCCGATGCCTAAGTCAGTACTCTTCTTAGAGAGATAAACTAGAGAGATGTCAGAGCAAAGTAATCCAAATTGCCAAGATGATCAAATGAGTTGTGAAGGTGGGGTATTTATAGGCAACGGTGTCATTAAGGTGGCTTAATGACATCGTTTAACCTTTAAACACAATTAATTAACCTTTAAGTGCATAATTAAGACCTTAGGATACGGAGAAGGTAGGCGACGTGAACCGGGTGTGGGTGTCCGAAAATGGCGCAAGGGCCCTTGGGGGGGGGAGAAATCCGACCCCCAAGGGTAGGGGTTGGGTGAGGGCACCCAACCCCTCCTAGGGAGGATGGGGTTGGCCAACCCCTCCTAGGGAGGATGGGGTTGGCCAACCCCATCCCTCCTAGGAGAGATCGGGTTGGCCGACCCGATCTCTCCTAGGAGAGATCGGGTTGGTCCACCCGATCTCCCCTAGGAGAGATCGGGTTGGCTGACCCGATCTCTCCTAGGGGAGGTCGGGTGTGGCCACCCAACCTCACCTAGGTGAGTTTACCTTGGCCGGACGGGCGCTTCGGCCCCGTCCGAGCCGTTGATGTTCTCGCGAAGTGTTCGGGTTGAAGTTTCGATTTACAATCGGTAATGGGACGATAAAAATACAACGGTTTGGAAGTCAACGGGTTCAAATTGGGCGTATATCCATCACATGCCCCTGAGTCAACCAATGGCCTAACCCTTGATTGACTCTATTTCAGGATGGTATGATACGCGCAATTTGAAACCGGGGTTTCTACCTTTCATCTGAGTGTCAGCTTACCCATGGATGTGTGTCTTCGACTCTGCCCCCTGTCTTATGAGATAGAGGAGTTGTAAACGTTAGAGTAGCACGGACGTATGCCTAAGCATGCGTCCGTCTGAGGCGGGAGCAATAAATCTATCTTTGCTACCGGCGTATACTTAAAAATGCATATTCTTACAAGGATGCAATACGAATGCAACTAAGTGATTTACGCTTCAAATTCGTGCCGGGATTCTATCTAAGTGAGGAAAAATTTGGTTTTGGCTAAAAATTTTCCTAAGTATGGAATGCTCAAAAATAAAACTATCTCGATAATTTTTCTAAGTATGGAGACATACTTAGCTATAGTTGAAAATGATAAAAATGATGGCTTTTCCTTGGCCCTTAGATCTCATTTAAAGATAGATGGAGGGTGGTGATTAAAACCCCTTAAAAAACCCTATCATCTTTTCAAAGTAGAAGAGAGTTAGAAAAATACCTCAAGAAGTCACCATAGCCACCATCTTCCCTCTTCACTCACCCTTGGAGAGCAAGAAAAATTGGAGAGCACCCCCAAGGTAAGGGCCGGCCGAAATTTTCACCAAGGGGCAAAAATCCGGCCAGCAGCTCCGGCGGGAAGTGGTCACCAGCGCGGACGAAGGCAACTGGTGGACCAGCATCTCGAGACGGCGGCTTGATTCCCGGCGGCTGACGGACGGCGACGCGGCAGGTTCTTGGCAGGTGGGGAACGGCGACCAGACGAGCAGCGGCGTCCGGAGCTTTCGACGGCGAGCTCGTCTCCGGCGGTGGCAACGTCAGGTCCGGCCAGGATCGTCGATAGCGGGACCAGGCAGCTCCGGCGTGGTTGGGGACGGACGGCGGTGGTCGACGACGAGCTCACCTTTGACGACGACGGCACCAAATCCAGCAAAGGTTGTCGACGGCGATAGGAAACAGCTCCGGTGTGACCTTCGGCGGCTTCCGGTGACGTTGGGGCGACTGAAAACAGTTCCGGCGACGACGGGGTCCGATCTCCGGCGAGGACCTGATTCCCGGCAACGCCCAAATTCGAATTCCGGACCCGTTTATCACATCGGGTCGGGTTTTCCGAAGGTCCGTTCTTTTCCTTTCCGTTACCGTACCAAATGTCGATTTTCGAATCGTTGATATTTGATTGCCGATGCTTGATTGCCGATGCTTGATTGCCGAAATTTAATTGAATGTGGGATTGCCGTAGATAGCCGTTGGTGGTTGTGGATTTGGGAAAAATGTTTGCCGGTCATCCGGATGTGGTTTCTTGTCCGATTGGGCTATCCCGGTTTTGAATTTGATATCGTACCGCCGTTGGTGTGTTAATCTTTGTTGGAGGGTATAACGGTAATTTTTTCCAAAACCCGACCTTAGGCTCGGATAAAATTATTTAACTTGGTTGTCGTGGTGTCCTTGGCTCATGTTGACTATCTTTGCTGGGAGAACCATCTCACTAGGTCCGATTACAATGAACATGTTACCCTAGGAGATATCTGTCCCCTAGATGAGCCTCTGTATCCTTTTCTCCCCTCCTTGGGGAATACTCGCGAGACGGTGACGGAGCCTCCTATAGGGAAGGTTGCCGTGTACCCCTCCCAGATCCGATTTGGGCTGAGGTTGCCTTACTGTGACGAGCTTATAGAGTTGAGCAGGTTCTTCAGGATTTCTCCTGTGAACCTTGCCCCCAGTGCCCTCCGTGTCTGGGTGGGCTTCCGGGTATTGTGCCATTGGTACTCCTGGAAGTATTCTCTCGTTCTATTCCGATGCTTCTACCGGTTCCAGTACCAGACGAAGGTGGGGTTTGCGAGTTTCGTAACTCGCCATCCGACCTTCAAGGATCCCCGATTTGCTGATTTCGGGTTGAGTGGGATCGAGTGGGATACCTCCCTCCGTTTCGTGGCCCGGAGTGACAATTCGGCCAGTCACTGGGCTAAGCATTACTTCTTCATTACGGATCGATACGTCACTTGGTCGGTCTTGAATGAGGATCGGTCCGATGGTTGGCCTGCTTTCGGAGAGTTCTCTTCAGTTGATTTAGAGACTATGAAGATCATTCACGAGAGCAACAGGACTCGGTCATACTGCCCCGTGTCCTTAGTGACTGAAACGGATCTTTACGAGGTCGGGATCAGTTTGACTCCTGACTCCGGGGGTTCGGTATGTCACTTGGTCTTTCCATCTTTATTTACCTTCTGCTCTTCCTTTGTAGGTTGGTTTCATGGAAAAACCTATAACGTGCAGGGAGCCCCTGTTGATCTGAGCAAGAGGAAGGCTCCTTCTAGTTCTGCTCTGAAGAAATCCCCCCTGCCTGGGAAGAAGGCTGGGGCCTCTGGTATGCTTTCTCCTATTTGCATCTTTATGGTATAATCTGTGTTTTCCTTATCTTGCTTTTCTTACATTGCTAGGGCGCTCCCCCTTGGTGACTGAGAGGGTCGTCTCCGTTGGCAGAGATTCTGGACCTTCCAAGTCCAAGCCGCGGAGATCTGATTCTGAGGCCGGGGCCTCGGCTGCTAAGAGAAAGAAAGCTGCAGATCCTGCTTCGCCTACTGCTCGTCCTCCGACCCTATCTCGTGATAAGGAGATGGTGGTCGAAGAGGTGCCTTCCCTGGCTGACAAAGGGAAGCGACCTGCTGGTGGTGGTTCCCCTGCCCCCCAGCCGAGGGCACGGTCCTCAGGTATGATCTCTACCTTGTTGCTGATCCTTCTATGTTTATATTTTCCTTTGACTTATTTTGCTTGTGTAGGTGGACCTCCGACTTTAAGTCGGAAGGATTTCGCACGTCTTACTGATGAAGATGTTATTGGGTCTGAGTGGACTCCTTTCGCTGGTCTGAAGGAGTTCCACCTCGATAGCACCTCCTCTTTGCGGACTCCTGAGGTTGGCGTCCGCGTACTCCGCGGCGCCATCCCCCCTGGCGATCGTGTTGCTCCGCCCAAGTCTCCTGGGGAGACTCGGCGCTTTGTTCAGGGGGTACTTTCTCGTTATGCACCTGTGAGTTGTTCCTTGCTTTCCTCTTATTACTTTCATAATAGCTATCTTTCGGTTACTCATCCCTTGTTTGAATTGTTAGGGTATGTCTGACATGGTGAACATGTCCTCGCTCGTGCTCGAGTTATCTGACGAGAGGAAGACCCTTGAGGACAGCCAGGTCTCTCTCAAGGCGGAGGTCGCCACTGCTGCTGAGAAGGCGCGATTATCTGATTTGAGGATGCAGGAGCTCCGGGACCAGGTGTCCTTGCTTGAGACTACTGTGGGCAGTTTGCGCCGGGAAGCTGAGGTTGCAGCGTCACTCCATTCCGAGGAGTTGCGGAAGTTGGAGGTTAAGTGTCGGGCGGAGGAGAGGACTGTCGCGGTGTCTGAGTACAAGGCCTCCTCTGCCTTCACTGCCGATTATAGCGCGCGTCTCACTCAGGAGATGAATCAGTTCGGTGAGTATCTGGTTGATCACATTTTCCGCATTGATCCTCAGTTCCCAGTTGGTGACCTTGGTGACTTCGGGCCATATGCCACTGGTTACATGGCTGTTTTGAGGGGTCAGGCTGCTGTTGCAGACGAGCCTGCCCCTGCCCAGGTGGATGCTACACCAGTGGAGATTGGTACCTCAGATTCCTCCTCATCATCCATCTCTGCCGGTGGTTCAGCTTCAGGGGGTGAGGGTGACTCCCCCGAAGGTTCTGACTGATGTGTTTATCTCATGCTATCCTTGTATATAACTACACTCCTTCTCCCCTTTAATGGGTTGAGTGTCTTTTGAAATTGTGGTGGTGTTTGTTGTTACTTTCCTTTGCCGTATTGTGCTATTGACTACGTGGTTCGCTTGCCTTTACATTAGTGCTTCTCATGCTTTTGTATATATCCCTTTGGTTATGGGCTCTTCTCTTGGTGTGTTTCCTTTACTTGTCTTTCTTTCGTGCTTTCCTTCATGTCATACCTGCCATTTCATAAAGAAAAAACATTACTTGTTCTTCACATTACTTTACTTAGAAATTTCTTTCTCATGGTATCCTTCTGAGCATGGTGTGATGATCTCTTCTGATACCCCTTACACGGTATACGTTGTACTGTTAGACCAAAGATACGCTCTTGGTGGGCGTCGAAAACTGTTCACGAGACAGGCTCTCGGATGGCACTTAACTTTTCACAGGATAGGCTCCCGGAGGGCTCAGGTTAGTCCAAAGATACGTTCCTGATTGGTGTCGAAATCTGTTCACGAGACAGGCTCTCGGACGGCACTTAACGTTTCACAGGATAGGCTCCCGGAGGGCTCAGGTTAGACCAAAGATACGCTCCTGGTGGGCGTCGAACTGGTAGTTTGAAATCTACCTCAAGATACGCTCTTGGGGGCGTCGAACTGGTAGTGTTTTTTCTACCTCAAGATACGCTCTTGGGGGCGTCGAATCTGGTAGGTTGCAAATCTACCTCAAGATACGCTCCTGGGGGCGTCGAATTCGTAGTTTTTGGAAACCACTCTCAAGATACGCTCTTGGTGCGTCGAATTCGTAGTGTAATAACTACTCTCAAGATACGCTCTTGGGGGCGCCGAAGGTCGTAGTATGAACACTACTCTCAAGATACGCTCCTGGGGGCGTCGAAGTTCGTAGTTTTTGGAAACCACTCTCAAGATACGCTCTTGGTGCGTCGAATTCGTAGTGTAATAACTACTCTCAAGATACGCTCTTGGGGGCGTCGAAGGTCGTAGTATGAACACTACTCTCAAGATACGCTCTTGGGGGCGTCGAATGTCGTAGTATGAAAACTACTCTCAAGATACGCTCTTGGGGGCGTCGAATGTCGTAGTATAAGAACTACTCTCAAGATACGCTCTTGGGGGCGTCGAACCTGTCATTGACTTGAAGTCATATCTGTGTAAGGATAACTTTGTGATTGTACCACTACATTCACTGGAAAATACTTTTGAGTAACTACTACTCCCTTAGGAGCATTCATGTTTTTGTACACTTGGGGTGCCTTGGTGCACCAAGACATCCTTTGTAGGAATAAAAGATAGTTGTAGAGTTGGAGTAACTTCGTGAGTTCTCCTTCTCAAAAGTTGTTTTTTGAAAAGCTTGTAAAGCTGAAACATGCAAAATGCTAAATATGAAACTAAGGATATGGGGTGGTCACTGTGTCTGTTGCCACGTACTCCTTGAAGTCTCAATTGTAAATTATTTCTTCCACTTCCACCTTCAACACCATGCAGTTGTTGGTTTGATGCCCCCAGGTCCCATGGTACTCACACCAACCTTGTGCATCTCTTCCTAGGAAGACCTTGCCTTCCTCCCTGCATGTCGGTAGCTCTTGCTTGAGGTGCTTGTGGAAAATTTCTTCTATGCTGAGTGTGAGGGGTGTGAATGTGAAATTGACACTTCTTCCCAATGTGTCCATTTCTCTTCCTCTCATCGGAACTTCATCCAACTGCTCCGCTTCCTGTGCAAATGCCTTGTCCAGCCTTGCCTTGAGCTCTCTCATTGTGCTCGTCATGACCATCTCATAGAGCCCTCCATAGGTCCCGAATGAGTTTGCATGCATGTTTCTAATGAATGCCCGTACTGCTTCTCCCCTTGTGATGTCCATGTTGGCACCATAATTGAAGAATCTCTGGAAATAGCTTGATATAGACTCCCGCGGCATTTGCTTGATATCATCTATGTAGCGGAAGCCTTTTAGGATGGAGTTCCTTGTTCTGTTCCCTATTATGGTGTCTGGCTGCCAAGGTATGGATGTCACCTTCACAGCCTTGCTCCTGTGTCTCCTTGTAGGCACTGTTTGAAAAAACTGCCTGCTCAGACGGAGTGTCACTCCACTCCTCCTCCTTCCTTGCCTTTGTCTCTCTCCCCTCCTTCTTCTATCCTGGTTGGCTCCTACCATGACCACAGCCACTGTGTCTGTCCCGTGTGATCCACGTCTCATTGAGTTGACGTAGCATTGCCTTGCAGTGCGTTGATCACCCAGGACCTCTCCAACCCCGTTCTCCGTGATGTACTTCAGCTTCTGGTGAACAGTGGATGGCACTATTTCATATGGGTTTATGGTTGTCCTTCCTAGGATCCCATTGTAGGCTCCCAGGCTTTCAACCACCAAGAAATTGACATTTACCTTCAGCTGGGTCCATCCTTGGCCCATGGTTACTGGTAGGGTTATCATTCCCAGGGGGTAACTTGTTGCCCCTGAGAAGCCAACTAGAGGGAAGTTGACCGGTTTGATGTCTGCTTTGGTTTTCCCTATCTCCTCTAACACTCTCAAGCTTAGGAGGTCAGCTGAGCTGCCCCCATCCACCAAAATTCTCTTTACATCAAAATTGTCAATATCTAAAGTAATAACTAGAGCATCGTCATGTGGAAAGACGATGTGGCTCTTGTCCTTCTCCGAGAACTCGATCTTCACTTCTTCCCCTTCTCTTGGCCTTTTTCTCCACCTTGGCACTGAGCTTAGCTTGGATGCATAGACCTCTCTTGCATTAGCAGTTGGGCCACCCGATGCTACTCCTCCATGTATCATATTTATGACTCCTTTTTTGTTGTGTGGAGGGTTGTAGTCTATCTTTTCCTTGCCCTTGTCTCTTTGTGATGGCCCTAGTTGCATACTGTTGCCCCCATGGTCTATGAACTGCTTCAGTTCTCCCCTCTGGACGATGTTGTTTATGCTTAGCTTTAAGCTAAAGCATTCATTTGTGTCGTGACCATAAGCCTCATGGTTGTCACACCATCTATCCTTGTGATTTCCCACCATTGGGGCTCTCCACCTTGCAGGGGGTGACCAAAGCTTTTGGTTCCGCATCTCTTTAAGTACGGTGGCTGGAGTGGCGTTCAGTGGGATGAACTTAATGACGTTTATTTCTCTAGCCTTTAAGGGTTCACCCATTTGGTTTCTTTGCTGCGGCGGACGCCATTCCTGCTGCCTTGCATGGTGCGGTGCCTGGGGTGGCTTGCCTTTGTTTGGCTTTTGATTATCCTCCTTGGCTGCCTGGATTTTGGCCTTCTTGCTTGCCCTGTGCCTTTCAAGGTCGATATGCGTTTTAACTCTTCCTGCAAGCTCCTCCAAGGTGCTTGCTGGCTTTTTGGCCATCTTTTCAGCCAATGTTGACCCAAAGCGACCTAAATTTCTGATGAAGGCTCGTATTATCTCCCCTTCGGTGATGTCTCCCTGGATGTCTGCAATATTCTGGTTGAACCTAGTATAGTAGCTGGCCAGGGATTCATCGTATTCTTGTTTCACATCATCAATGGAGCCTGTTCCCTTGAGGAGTTTCCTCTCCCCTAGGTATCTCTGCAGAAACTTAGCTTTTAGCTGCTCCCATGAGTGGATGCTCTCAGAGGGCAGGCTGAAGAACCAATGTGAAGCCACCCCTGTTAGGGTGTTCGGAAACAAGAGTGCCTTGTATCTGTCATCAGTTGTCCTCCCAAATAGGGAGGCCTCATGTTGTTGGATATGCTCTAGGGGGTCTCCCTTCCCATTGTACTTTGCAATTTGCACTGTGTGCAGGGAGTCTGGCACCCTGTTCATCTCCAGCTCCCTTGTGAAAGGGTGGTTCGTCTTGTCACTTAGACAATGCAGGCTGGGTTTCTTTGACTCATTCAATTTCCGGGTTATCATGGCTTCTATCTCCTCCGGGGTGATCATCACCTGCGCCGGAGTATAATCCCTCTGATACCCACTGTAGTTGTAGACTGGGCTTACTGGGTTCCCTTGTCCATGCTGGTATGGACTGTAGGTGTACCCTTGGTACGCCTGCTGGGGTGCTTCATAGAAGCCTTGCCTCCTTGGAGGTCTTGCTTGTCTTTCCTCCCCAAGCGGGGTGTAAGCCCTGTTGCTCTGCTGTTGCCTAGGAGGCACGAATTGTTGCCTTCCCTCTGGGGGTGGCTCCTGGTAATATCTTCTCTGTTCCTCTCGCTGCCCTGCTCGAGGGTGCGAGTAGTGCTCTTCTGTTGGGATCTGCTCCTCTTCATGAGCTTCAGTGTAAGTCCCTTGTGTGTATGCCGGCCTTGCATATGCTGTGTGGGCGCGGTTGCCGTCTCTCTGTGCCGGCATCCCATACGGGTACCTTTGGGGTTGCTCTTCATAATAGTATCCCTCAGGGGGTGCCGTGTTGTGGGAAGGCACTCCATGTTGTTCTCTTTCTCTCTGTGGCCTTCTTGCCCGGGGGGTGGAGGCTGTGGAAGACTCAGCCCCAGCTGGGCGTGAAGGTCCTCCCTCCTGGTTGTTCTGTTGTTGAGGAGGCTGTGGTATTTCTTGGGGCTCTGGATGCATTGGTTGCTTCCCAGGGTTAGGCTGCCTCTCTGGGGGTATGGGCTCTCTCCTCCGCCCATTACCCCCGGGTGGGCGTTGGTGCCTAGACACCCTACTGTTCGTCATAGCTCGTGTAATAGCCAGGCTTTCTGTCCGAAGCCTACAGACGGCGCCAAGTGTTAGGTTATGAGATCTAGGTCAACGGGTGGTCGGCTTTGATCTCGCTCCTTACTGGGGACGTGTGTGATCTGGTATTCCTGAGTTGCCCTGTCCCAACCTATGTCCTTCCTTCCTTCCTTCCTTCCTTTGCTTCTTCTCTCCTTCTACCCTGCAGAAGGGGCAGTACCAGACACGGAGGGGGGGGGGGGTGGTGCCTGGTGAACCCTCTCCGATGCCTAAGTCAGTACTCTTCTTAGAGAGATAAACTAGAGAGATGTCAGAGCAAAGTAATCCAAATTGCCAAGATGATCAAATGAGTTGTGAAGGTGGGGTATTTATAGGCAACGGTGTCATTAAGGTGGCTTAATGACATCGTTTAACCTTTAAATACAATTAATTAACCTTTAAGTGCATAATTAAGACCTTAGGATACGGAGAAGGTAGGCGACGTGAACCGGGTGTGGGTGTCCGAAAATGGCGCAGGGGCCCTTGGGGGGGGGGGGGAGAAATCCGACCCCCAAGGGTAGGGGTTGGGTGAGGGCACCCAACCCCTCCTAGGGAGGATGGGGTTGGCCAACCCCATCCCTCCTAGGAGAGATCGGGTTGGTCCACCCGATCTCCCCTAGGAGAGATCGGGTTGGCTGACCCGATCTCTCCTAGGGGAGGTCGGGTGTGGCCACCCAACCTCACCTAGGTGAGTTTACCTTGGCCGGACGGGCGCTTCGGCCCCGTCCGAGCCGTTGATGTTCTCGCGAAGTGTTCGGGTTGAAGTTTCGATTTACAATCGGTAATGGGACGATAAAAATACAACGGTTTGGAAGTCAACGGGTTCAAATTGGGCGTATATCCATCAGTTAGCACGCGGGGGTGGTGGCGGAGGTGCAGCATATCCTTGACTCCTTAAGATCTCCCTAAGAGCAAGGAGTTCTTCAAGTGCCGCCATCATCATCGGTGTGACTGTAGGCATGTTGGTTGCATTCCTTGGTTGTTGCTATGTTTCCTCAGCTGGCATCCCCGATGGGAATTCCTGATTCATCCTCGTCCTTTGCAGGCGCATTGTTTTGATCTTCCGGCCCATATTGTGCAGGAGGGGCATTTGTAGATGGCATGGATGAAGCCGTAGATTCTGCGTCCGGAATATGAGAAGGTCCTGGTTGGCTTCTCGTTGGTTTCATCTTGCTTGCACCCGCCTTCTTTGGTCGTCTTCCTGTCATGGCTTGCGACACGGCTTTTTGTTCGGATCACTCAGACGGCGCCAAATGTTAAGTCTGCTTCCACCTGGGTAGCTTCGGCCTTCTTTTTCACGAACGGGCTCGGGATGTGTGTATAAGGACGGGTACGCCGCGATCCTTAAAACACAATCCTCGAACTATTCTTCAAGTTCTCGACCTCGAACTCTCGAACTTCGGATCCTGCACGAGGGGCAGTAACCAGTGTGGGAGAGGGGGGAATGCTGGTTGGGCTCTCTCCGACGCTCAAGTCAGAATTAGAGAGAGAAAGCCTTTTAGAGAGAAGTCAGAGCATCCAAAGTCCAAAAATGAGGGAGTTGTCCCAAAAATGGGAGACCTGGACCCCTATTTATAGGGAACCTAAGGATCATGCCCAGTTTCGAATGGCTTGATGTCGGTTTGAAGTAAGACGTATACCGTCATCAAGGTGGATTATGCATGCCCCGACTTCTCGCACTTGGCAAAATAACTGGGATAAGCGCGCGAAGAAAATCGGTAATCCGGACCTACCCGGATTGTTTAGCAATCCGGGCCGGGTCCGGATTACCTCGGCAATCTGGGCCTCCAGATCGCCTTAGGGCAATCTGGAAGTCCTCCGGTCTGGGTACTGCGCGTATTCCGGACCGTTTTTAGACTTGGGTGTCCGCGGAAGAGTTCTTTTACGGGTTTTGGAGTATTTTGCGAGGCCCAAAATGTAAATACGAAACCGAATTGGACAGATATCTAACAGTCCTCAAATTTATATTTTAAATTTTTAATATTACAATTTAATCCCTATTGTTTTCTCCGTCACCATCCAAGTCCGCCGGCCACCACCAAGGCCCGCGACCACCACTTTAGGCCGGAAACCACACCTCAAGGCCGCCAACCACCACGAATTGGAGCCAATTTATTCTCCACAAATCGGGGCACATACTAGGAAAAGACCTACATGTGGAGAATGCTTGGATAGGCCATAAATGGAACCGGAAGATCCTACACTTTTATGTAATAGGAGACATCGCTTATCTCAAAGAGCTCCTGCGAATACGGTAAATTTTGAACTCAGGTTTTAGTATTGCATTTTAATTCAATAATAATAGTGGAACATAGATTTAGATGTATAGTTGCAAGCCTAGCATATTTTGTATTTTTTGAAAAACGTTAAAAAAATTTGTTAGGGTTAGGACCTTGGGTCCAATTTACCCGGGACTAGATTTAGGAGAAGATAAGTGGCAGAACTTAATAGATTTAGGGTTTTAATTAGTTTTTTCACCGGGTTTTAAACAGGTTTTGATTTTGAAATTTTCTTCATCTTTTTATTATTAAATAAATATTTTTTTAGAGAAAATTCTTCACAAATCAAATAAATTTTGTAAGAAACTCTAAATCCCTCACAAAAAACTTCATATTAGTTGGTAAAGATTTTACCACTAGCCTTAATTTAAGGTTTCAGCCGAACCATGCGTAGGAATTACAAAGTAAATTTTTTAATTTCTTAGGCCCCAAGTTACATAGTTTCGGCCGAACCTTAGGAATTAAAACTTAAAAGTTTTGTTGGCCGAAATTGTTAGATGAATTAACCCACAATTAGGGCTAGATTCACATTTTAAATGTGATATTAACTATCAATATATTCTAGCACAATATTAGGGAAGTTAGATATTATTGATAGATTTAGATGCTTAAAGATTGAGAAAATACATTGTTGATAGATTTATATCCCTAAGTATAGAATCTTGACAACAAATATATATATATATATATATATATATAATATATTGTGCAAATATTTGAAATTATATCTATAGTTATTCTTACTTGGAGGCTAAGTTAAGTTTTTAGTGGATTTTAAAACCCTACTTAGCCCACAAGAAAGAATTCGGCCGAACCCTATTGGGTAATGGGCCGGTCGAATTTTGCAGATCCAGTCGGATCGACTGACCCGGAAGACCATGGGAACCCGAACCAATCCGGGTTTACTCAATCGTTCCGACCCATCCGGGTCGGGTTGACCGGGTAACTAATGGGTCGAACCAAGCCGACCCGGTGTGTGAAGAACCGAACTGAATCCTATTTGACCGAATCAGACCAGTTTTCACCGGACTAGACCGGTCGGACTGAATTTACGTGAACCGGGCCGTTTTGGTCGGACCGACCCGAGTCAACTGAAAATTTTAAAATCCAAATGTTTTCGAACTTTAAAATTACGTACACAACGCTAATTAGTTTGTAATTTTTATGTTTTAATCAAACCTAATGCCTAATTTTGATTATGGGGTTGGATCTCGGATATGCATGATTTTAGGACTGAGTCATTTAGTGGGCTGAATTGCAATTGCTATATTAATTGATATTATTGCATGATTATATATGCGTCTTGACTATGTCAAGCTAGCTGGATATTGCTTGTTGTGGGCAGAGCCCTGGATTTCAGTTAACGAGTTGCGCACTAGGATAGACATGTTGTGATGGTTGTTTTTGTCTAGAATCCATGATGTTCACATGGTTGATTGTTAGCATTAATTGCAAGTCAGCCCCAAATGTTTAAAATCGAAAATTAGTCGCCAAATATGCATGTTTCTTATGGAGTAATCACGCGTGACGCGTATGCATGAATGTGGAGGATGTAGCCGCATGTGATAATTTACTTGAGTAGTAGAATTATATATGCTAGCATGAGTTCCTCAGAACATTAGACGCATGACGCGTATGCATGATGACTGGATTTTTTATTGGATGTGTCTGTGTATGATAATTTACTTGTGTAGTAGAATTGTGTATGCTTGCATGAAATCATCGAAACGTTTTAAAAGGGCCTTGGGAAAGCCAAGATCGGGTGTATGTTAAAATTCCCCGTTCCGGTGAGAGCGATTAATCTTTTTTAAAAGATCGATCTATTAGAAAGAAGACGTCAGTAATGTAAACTCTTTCACGGCCTCCTTCCATTGGTTTACTGGTGGTTGGGTTGGTTAGATGTCTGAGGAATCATTACTTGTCATCTTCTCTCTTATAGATATCCGATGTATGCAATTCGTTTTCCAAAATGTTATTGTCTCCCGGATTGTCGCATGATTGTCAATGTGTAAATTACGACTTCTGGTAAAGTGCATTTCTATATTCCATGCAATCTTGATGGTGTGTGATATGATGAATGGAAGAAGTATGTGTTAAACTCCTCTCTGCCGCGATTCCGAAACCGGAGAGGTCATCAACGGATGAATGTGGTAATCCATAATACTTTGATGATAACGAATGAATTGTTGGATTACAGGGCTAAATACTACAGAAACTGAAATACGGTACATGTTAGTAATCACGATTACGCAGCGGAAGATGTGAACATACCTTAATCGCTTCCCGTAGTCCCAAGATCTTGCTGAGGGAGTTCTCCATCCAACGGACGCAACCCCTAGAGGTTCTTGTTAAGGAAGCCCTACGCGGTATAGTCTCAACAGTAAAGTCTCTGATCGATTCTTGGCATGGACAAATCTTTGGAGTGTTTGCTCAAAGAAAATTGGCTCACCCTTGGTGAATAGGTGGTTCGGCCGAAATATGAGAGTATATGGAGGAGGGTTTTCTCTTAAATCAACACAAGGAGGAATTAGGGTTCAACATAATAAAACTCCTAACACTCCCTATTTATAGGAGGAGCAAAGTGGACAAAAGTCCACTTTGCCCACCCACTATATTTCGGCCGGCCTAGTGTATAAGGGAGGCCCAATTTTGGGCCTCTCAGGTCAATTGAGATTTAGGTCTAGCCCAATTTCCCAAATGTTACATTTATCCATTTGTCACAGGTAACATATACATATTAACAGGCTTCCATTTACGGAGCCCTATCACCATATGCTAACAGCCCCCACTCGCTGGAATGGGAGGGTGCCTGTTAATGTATTGTTTTCCAAATTGCATCAACGTTTCATTCTTCAGATCTTGCCCCTGCTTCCGAATAGGTTATACAAGGTTTTCCGTGCGACCTGCGCATACGAAGGGCATCGTGCTACTCATCTGTTAGGAGTGTTGTAGCGCCCGCGAAACGTTGATTCCCTATTTCCAATCAACCTGTTAATAACATTAAGTTGTATCTCGCTGTATCCTAGGTCAACTGTTAATTCTCCAATTGCCTAGTTTTCACATAGGAATACATCTCCAAGGAATCCGCACAAGTATTCACAGCCTTCAACTAATATCCGGCTGGTGGTCAACTAGCAAATACAAGAGTCTGTGAATTACTTGTGAACTTGACCATCCCCATCGTTCATGCCCTTAGTCAAACCCAACCGGTTTCCAAAGAAGTAGTCGAACGTCGGGAAGCGAACATTGAGCCTGACCTTAGATATGAGTTCTGAGTCCACGAGGATACTTCGGGTGCCTCTTCATAAGGCTCCCAGGATCAATCACACGCTCGAGGTGAAGAAGTTTGCGCCCATCCAAATCTCGAGGATTCTACCTAGAACAACCGAGCCTGACCCCGTGGTCGAACGTGGCACCCGTAGTATGAAGCACGCGTCGATGCATACCTGAAAATTGTCAAGAGTGGGATATGTCAACAATGCTATCACAGAATTTTCATCTGGCCCAGAATGTGGTTAATGACGAACAAAGTTCATCACGACGATGTGCAAAATGAAGATCATGTCGCGTTACTCCGAAACCAAATGATCGTTTTGCGTAACCAAGTTTATCCCCATGGTTCTTAGCCAGTATTGTTACGGTAAAGGTCCCCCTTTCCTACAAGACGACCGTGCCCGTGTGACGAGGCAATGCCCACATTCGACATAATTTAGGCAGAGGACTGCGTCCTCCTACGACTCGGTTTATAGACCGTAAAATCCGATGTAATCAAATATTATGACGTCGATGAATCATAAACTCAATTTGCAATTATCTCATTTATTAAAAATGTAACTTTCAATTATCAAAATGTTATCACAGATACATGCCCACTTTTAAACCCTACATAATCCAAGTAGTTTAACGTGTTTTTCAAATGTCTCCCTGCGTAATGGTTTAGTTAATGGGTCCGCTACCATGTTGTCAGTGGGCAAGTATTCTAAAGTGATTATATTGTCTTCTACCACGGATTTAGCGTAATTATATCTCACATCAATGTGTTTTAGCCCTACTATGGTACTTTGGATTTTTAACTGCCGCACTAGCTGCCTGACTTTCAGAGTACACCTTCACAGGCTTACTCCCGACATCGTCATCAAGCAGTGCAGTAAGAAGCCTTTTCAGCCAGACTGCTTCCTGCGCATTTTTTTGAAGAGAGCAATGAATTCCAGTTCCATCGTAGACAGCGCGACACAGGATTGCTTCTTGCTCGTCCATGAGATGGCGGCATTTTCAAGGAGAAAGACTCCTCCTATGGTGGACTTACGATCGTCTGGATCGCCACCATGGTCGGCGTCACTGAAACCGGTCAATTCTAACTTCCAGCTCTCATAGCACAGTACGTAGTCGGCAGTACCTTTCAGCAAAGCATGCCGTACATGAGACTTCTGACCATGCTTAAATACTCTGCACTCGTCATCTGTTCACGCTCTTACTGGTTCTTCGGGCCATCACGTTTTGACAACGCGCAACCGAATACTACCGGCGTCTCCACACGTTTATCATCTTGTAATCCGAACCTTTTCAACAGTTTGTATATATACGCTTCCAGAGATAGACATAACCTCTGGGCGGCACGATCTCTACCAATTTTAATGCCCAAGATGTACGTAGCCTCTCCCATGTCTTTCATCTCAAATACAGATGCCAACCAGGACTTTGATTCATTCATGAAACTCACATTGTTCGCAACAATGAGTAAGTAATCCACGTATAAGGTTAAGATGACGTACTAAGACTCAGAGGTCTTTGTATACACGCATGGATCCTGTGGAGGTTCACGAATCTGTTTCCAACGATTTCCTCGTGGAATCTCCGAAACCATTGTCGAGACGATTGTTTAAGATCGTAAATGGATCTTTGGAGTTTACAAACATTTCGTTCATTACCAGGAGTAATGGAACCCTCCGGTTGCTCCATATAGATCTCTACACCCAGGTTTCCGTGGAGGAGCGCGGTCTTAACATCCATTTGGTGCAGCTCTAGATCGAGGCATGCGACCAGGGCTAGGATGGCCCGGACTGTGGTGTAACGCATAGTCGGTGAGTATGTTTCATCAAAGTCCACTCCGTGAAGCTGGATGTATCCTTTCGCAACTAGTCGGGCTTTGTATCACTAGACATTTCCATCTGCAGTGAGTTTCAGTTTCAGAACCCACTAAGCCCCTATGTCTCTGCGGTTAGCAGGTGAATCAACTAAAGACCATACCGAATTGGCTCTCATCGAGGCGATCTCTTCCTCCATTTATTTCCTTCATTCCTTCGCTTGAGGTCATTTCAACGCTTGTTGAACCGTTACCGGTTTTTCAACAAAAGTTAGATGGGATACTTCTTAGGAGAAGTTTGATGCCTTTGACTTCGTCTAGGCTCGGTAATCCCATCTTGACTCTAAACGTTGCTCTGACTCGGAATAATGCTTCTTATCGGAGCATCACTCCCACTGGGAACAAGGGCAGTGCTAGAACCTTGACCTATAACTTTTCTTGGACGACCTCTCGGTCTCGGGATTTTACCTTTGAGATGAATTCCTTGATCACTAGAATATAGAAACAAGTTGGTTGATCCACTCCCACTGGAAACAATGGGTAGTTTTGGTATTATTGGATTTTCATCAAGCGGTCCGGCTACATGATTATCAGGTTCAACTTGATTCGCACTTGCATCAACAGTGATTTGTGTGGTAGGATTGTTTCCACCCACTAGATTTACTATGAAAATGTCTCCATCTTCATTTACCACGTCATTCACTTGCGTTGCTGCCTAAATCTCCCACTCGAAATAAGTGGGACCTGACTATCATTGTTATCATGCTCCATTTCGATCAAGACTTCGTCTGTTTTGATTTCACCAAGCGTTGGAAATTCGTCCTCAAGGAATGTAACGTCTCATGTTCAACCACGACACCATTTTCCCAAGGTAATTTTAACGTGTATCCTCTAAGAGTAGTTGTCGTACTCTTGATTTGAATACTTGTTTAATGCACAAATTAATGTCGCATGATGATAAGCACTACCTCGTTATCATTCCTTTTAGCTTTTATGACGTCGTGTTTGACCGATTTTATTGGAACATAGTTCTACATTGATGTGAGTCAACTGCCTTTTATTCCATAGGGAACGTCGGTTGTTGAACTCTAATGTTATGTTGTCAAACCATGCCTGTTGAAGTGTGTTATCGATACGAATGCCTTGCCAGACTTGTCATTCAAGGCATTTAGTGGGAGAGTCATTTTACCGACATCATCCTTTTCATTTGCTAATTCATCTCAAAGATTTTATCCATCTTTGAACTGTGCATTGGGCTTTCGCCTTATGCGACAGTTGATACTTTAAGAGTTCATGGTAGCTTGTGAAGCATACCTCTTTACGTCGTATAAATATTAAATGATTTATTCCCAAAGGGAGGCAAATGAAAATTTAGCATTCATTCATTAAAACACTTCATCATTAAATTCGTACTCTGAAACGACGTGTTCCGTCTTTCGACGTACATGCGCGCGTGGCGCCTATTCCAGGTTTAACCCATGGTATGAATCGTTTCGTTTCCAAAATTCAATTTAATTTAATCCAATCGGCTTCGCACATGTTCATCATTACAGAATTTATCATTTAATGGAGTACTAACAAATAAGAAATATATAAATTTTAATTTAAAGCAATGCATCGAACAACAATAATGAGATCAAACAGCTTAGTGAAGATGGATAATCAATACTCGGTCCAAGCATTTGTTACATGCTTAAAAGAAATGGTTCCTATGTTTCAAGGAACTTATTATCAATAAGTATTTTAAACTGAAAAATAAAAAAGTTCTACCAAATAAAGATACAGACTTTCGTAATCTTTATTGTTCTGCGGCATCCTCCTTCAGGTATGCGTCGATTCTGCTTCTCGGTTCTGTAATCCAAAAAGGGTAAATTGAATTACTCTTGAGTAAGAAGAATCCAAGGAAAATTTATGACTTTCATCATTATTTCTCAGTGCGTACCTTGGGAGGATTGGTACAGGAAACACCAGGTGGCCTTTTACATCACACCTGAAACACGTTCGAGATTCCTCTCTACGTGTCTGTTTTGCTTGCCTTTTCTGAAGGCCTTTTCCTTTCCTCTTGCGCTTACCCTTTTGCTCAACTGGTATGGAGGATGCAATATGCATTTCCACTGTAGGCTTTTCAGCCCTAAGACGATCCTCCTCCAGCTCTAGATGAACTCGCACTTTCTTGAGGTTATCGAGTTGAGTGGCATGGGTAAGGTGCATTTCATGCTATTCCAAGAGTCAGGCAAAGAACGGACCACACATTGGACTTGTTAGATTACGGGGAGTAATCACTACGTAAACTTAAACATGGTATGTGCTAGTAATATCAATTACGCAGCGGAAATTTTACACATACCTCTAGAGTAACCGTAGTCCAAGATCCTTGTTCGAGGGAGTTTGCGATCCTCCAATCGGGGCCCGTAGAGATTCTTGTTAGAGAATCCCTACGTGGTGTAACTCCACAGCAAAGTCTCTGATCGATTCTCGGCACGGGGACAGATATCTGGAGAGTTTGCTCGAAAGCAATTTGGCACACCCTTGGTGACTTGTGTGGTTCGGCCGAAACACTTGGTGTGGGAGAAGGGTTTTCTCTCTAAATCTCTCTTGTGAGGGAATTATAATTAATCCTAAAATTCCCTTAACACCTCTTATTTATAGGAGGAGTAAAGTGGACAAAAGTCCACTTTACCCCTACTATTAGTTTCAGCCGGCCTATGTAACTAGGGAGGCCCAATTTTGGGCCTCCCATGTCAATTGGGATTTGGGTGTAGCCCAATTACCCAAATGTGACATTTACCCAAGTTCATTAGGTAAACTATACATATTATGGGCTACCAACTACGACGCCCATCACCATATGCTTACAGCTCCCACTCGCCGAAATGGGAGGGTGTCTGTTAATGTATTGTTGTCCAAATTCGCATCAACATTTCTCCCCTTTGATCTGCTCCATGCTTACGAGTAGTTCATACGAGGTTTGCCGTGCGACCGGCGGATACGACGGGCATCGTGCTACTCATCTGTTAGGAGTATTGAAGCGCCCGCGGAACGTTGATTCCCTTTTCTCTAATCAACCTGTTATAAACAACATTTATATATTGTACCGCGATGTATCCTAGGTCAACTAATAATTCTCCATTTGCCTAGTTTCCACATAGGAACAGCTCTCCAAGGCATCCGTACAAGTATTCACAACCTTCAACTAATATCCGGCTGGTTGCCACCTAGTGAATACAAGAATAGGTGAATTAAAGGTGAACTTGACCGTCCCCATCGCTCATACCCTTAGTCAAACCCAATTGGTTTCCAGGACGTGGTCACTGGGCCTTTTTGTTCAGCTACGCTTGTATGCCGGGAAGCGAGCATTGAGCCTGACCTTAGGTATTAGTTATGAGTCCATGAGGATACTTCGGGTGCCTCTTCATAAGGCTCCCGGGATCAATCACACGCTCGAGGTGAAGAAGTTTGCACCGTGGTCGGACGTGGCACGCGTAGTATGAAGCACGCGTTGGTAGCATACCTGAACCTTTTGGGTTGACAGGAAAGGGATATGTCAATCATTCTATCACAGATTCACATCTGGCCCAGAATGTGGTTAAATGACGAACGAATGTCATCACGGCGATATGGGAGACGAAGATCACGTCGAGTTACTTCGAAACTAGATAATCGTCTCGCTTAATCAGGTTTATCCCCCTGACTCTTAGCCAGTCTTGTTTGGTGGAAGCCTCCCTCCACCACAAGACGAACGTACCTGTGTGACTAGGTAAGTAAGGCCCACATTCGACATAGTTTGGCAGAGGATTCCTACGACTTAGTTTATAGACCGTAAATCTGATGTAATCAAAACATTATGAGGTCGGTTGATTATAAACTTTGTTGCAATTCTTTCGCTTACAAAACGTAAATTTCTAATATCAAAATGTTATCACAGATACATGCCATTTCTAAACCCTACGCAATCCAAGCAGTTTTACATGCTTTTCGAATATCTCCATGCGTAGTGGTTTAGTTAATGGGTCCGCAATCATATTATCAGTGGACAAGTATTCCATAGTGATTATATTTTCTTCTAGTATAGATTTAGCATAAAAATATTTCGCATCAATGTGTTTGGTCCTACTATGGTACTTCGGATTCTTAACTGCCGCAATGGCTGCCTGACTGTAAGAGAACACCTTCACAGGTTTACTCTCGACGTCACCATTAAGCAGCACATAAGAAGCCTTTTCAGCTAGACTGCCTCCTGTGCATTCTTAGAGAGAGCTACGAATTCTGATTCCATCGTTGACAGCGCGACACAAGTTTGCTTCTTTCTCATCCATGAAATGGTGCCTTTAGCAAGGAGAAACACTCCCCCTGTGGTGGACTTACGATCATCCGGATCGCCACCATGGTCGGTGCCACTGTAACCAGTCAATTCTATCTTCCCGCCCTCATAGCACAGAGCATAGTCGGCAATACCTTTCAGATAAAGAATTATTCGTTTTACAGGCTTTAAATGTTGATATCCACGATCTGATTGGAAACGTGAACTAGGCCCATGGCATAACAGATATCCGGACGGTTGCATCGCATGGCGTACATCAAACTACCAACCATGCTTAAATATTCTGCCCCCTTCATCTGTTCGCGTTCTACCAGGTTCTTGGGTCCGTCACGTTTTGACAGTGCGCACCCAAATACCACCGGCGTATCCACGGGTTTGGCATCCTGTAATTTGAACCTTTTCAACTGCTTGTTGATGTAGGCTTCTTGAGACAGACACAATTTCCGGGTAGCCCGATCTCTAGCAATTTTAATGCCTAAGATATACGTGGCATCTCCCGTGTCTTTCATCTCAAATACAGATGCTAACCAGGACTTTGACTTATTCATGAAACTCATGTCGTTTGCAGCAATGAGTATGTCATCCACGTATAAGGTTAAGATGACATATTTGGACCCGGAGGTCTTATAATACACGCACGGATCCTCGTGAAGATTCACGAATCCGTTTCCTACGATTTCATCGTGGAAACTGCAGTACCATTGCCGAGACGACTGTTTAAAACCGTAGATGGACCTTTGGAGTTTACAAACTTTACGTTTGTTACCAGGAGTAATGTAACCCTCTGTTTGCTCCATGTAGATCTCTTCCTCCAGGTTTCCGTTGAGGAATGCGGTCCTAACATCCATTTGGCGCAGCTCGGGATCGAGACTTGCGACCAGGACCATTAATGGCCCTAACCGTGGTTTCACGCACAGTTAGTGAGTTTCTCTTATCAAATTCCAGTCCGCGAATTGGACAAGTCCTTTCACAATAAGTCGGGTCGTTCGACCTTTTTCCATCAGTGGTGAGCTTTACTTCAGGCCTTCTGGAGTTGAAGTTATTTCTTACCTCTCCCTCCTTAGTGTTGCAATATCCTTAGAGTGGTTGTTGTTCAGTGTTCACCTCTAGTTACCCCCTTCTGA
This sequence comes from Clarkia xantiana subsp. parviflora, assembly GCA_036873135.1. Lineage (NCBI taxonomy): Eukaryota > Viridiplantae > Streptophyta > Magnoliopsida > Myrtales > Onagraceae > Clarkia > Clarkia xantiana. Next base: position 38,887,139 of record JAPTYO010000004.1, read on the forward strand.
TGTGCTCTGGAAGAGCTACCCTAGGTTCATTCAGGAAGGGATGAGAGGATGGTGCTCGTCCTTATGGAGTGGTTGTTTTTATGCTCCCTCCTTATCTTGCCCCTATTGGTATACTCTGGAAGAGCTGCCATAGGTGCATTTTTGTTGTAGCCACTTCTTTGGCCTTCTGGCCTGTTCTTGGGTGTTTGATTGCTGCCCCCACTAGGGGCTTGTTTTTCATTAGGGGATAGGGAGGTAGTTGTTGAGTAACTACCATATGTGGTGCCTTGGAGCTCGATGGAGTGTTGTTCTCCATTGGATGACGTTTGATTAGAATCCTTTAGTTATTGCCCCCGGATGTTAGGCTCCTGGAGACCCATAGTTGGTACTTTGCTACTACTCCATTTTGTTTGTTGTCATCGAGCACAGGTAGTAGGCTACGTGCTTATTGCTCGAATCCGCATACGGCACCGATGTTTGCACACGGTTCTCTTCATAGGCTTCTTCTCTCGTATTCTCGTTCTTCGTGTGCTTCCTCTTCTCGTATACCCGCTCCTTTTCTCTCGGGTACCTGCAAATGGGCACCTGGGGGTTCCCGGTAAGACAACTCTGATGTTTAAATGAGTATAAGCTTTAGAGAGATAAAGTGAGCTTAGAGAGAAATTGACTATCTTCAAATGATGAGAGGAGAGCTCTATTTATAGAGTTCCTATTGAACCTCCTCGGTTCCAATGCTTTTCTGGTCCGGTTGTGGCACTTTTGTAATATAAATTGGTGTTGACCGTAAATATAATGTATTTGACCTCGGTTCGACCGTTGGTGAGCTTAATATGTTTAAGTGAGAATGGCCTCCAAGGGTGAGCCCCGAGCGAAATATCGTCCGGGGGTAGGGGTCCGGACGAGTAAAACTCATTCGGGTAAAGGGGGATACCCGGGTGAATATCCCTAAGGCAATGGGCCTTGCTCGGGTTACCCGAGCAAGGGTGCCATGCTCGGATAACCCGAGAAAGGGTGCCCTGCTCGGGTTACCTCCAAGGGGTTTTTTTTTCCTCGGGGTCTTCCGAGTGGGTTTCGCCACTCGGGGTATTTTTGGGCCTAAGTGTTGGGCCTCATGTGTCTGTTTTTCCAAGTTTTGAATTATAATCGATTGTGGCCAAATTATAGGGCCCAATTTATGATAGCTTGGGCTTATATCCAACACTAGCCAAACCGACTGCCAGTAAACCGAGTGAAGGGGGTCGTGAAAGAGTTCACATTACCGACGTATTCTTTCTAATAAATCAGTCTTTTTAAAACGGTTTAATCACTTTTAACTGAACGGGGAGTTTTTACATACACCCGATCTTGGCTTTCCCAAGGCCCCTTTAAAACTTTTCGAGAATTTCATCCATGCATACACAATTCTACTACACAAGTAAATCATCATACGCAGGCCACATCCAAGAAACAAACATCTCATCATGCATACGTGTCATGCGTCTAATGTTCCGAGGAACTCATGCTTGCATATATAATTCTACTACTTAAGTAAATTATCACATGCGGCTACATCCTCAACATTCATGCATACGGATCGTGTGATCACACCACTTCAAACATGAATATTTGGCGACTGATTTTCGATTTTAAAACATTTGGGGCTGACTTGAAATTCATGTTATCAATCAAACATGCGTACTTATAGACATGAATCTAGGCATTTGCAACCATCACAGCATGTATATCCTAGTACGCAACTCATTAATTCAAAACCAGGGATCTGCCCCCAACATGCAATATCCAGCTAGCTTGACATCGTCAAGATGACAGTTCTAATCGTACAATAATATCAATTAAATAGCAATTGCAATTCAGTCCAATTAATGACTCAGTCCCAAAATCATGCATTTCCGAGATCCATCCCCATAATCGAAACTAGGCATTAGGTTTAATTAAGATGTGAAAATATTAAACAAATGAGCACTGTGTAGGTAATTTTAAAGTTTTAAAACATTTGGGTTTTAAAATTTGACCATCCTATTTTTAAGTTTACTCGGGTTGTCCTGGTTTAAAGGTCCGATTCAGTAGAATCCAGTCTGGTTAAACCGATTCAGCCGGCCCGGTTCAGTTTAAAATGGTTCGGCCGGACCGGTTCATTTTAAAAATAGGAATTTGGTTCATTTCTTCATGCAAACCGGGTCGGTTCGACCATTTTAGTTGCCGGTTCCACCAGACCCGGATGGGTCGGACCGATTGACAAAACCCGGTTGGTTGACCCGCTCCGGTTTGAACCCGTGGAACCCGACCTGATTCGGTTGTGTTGACCCGGTTCGGTCCGGTTCGGGTTCCCTTGGTCCTCTGGGAAGGTCGACTCGACCCGGATGTGCAAAATTGGACCGGCCCATTAACCCTATAGGGTTCGACCGAAACTTTTACTTGTGGGCTAAGTAGGGTTTTATTATCCACTAAAAACTTAACTTAGCCACCAAGTAATAATTAATTATAAAATAATTTCCAATATTTGTAGATGTTTATTTATTTATATATATATATATATATATATTATTTATTGTCAAGATTCTTACGTAAACAAAACCCTAGATACGTAGCGGAATAAGGTGCACATAACTATAATGTTTCCTGTAGCCCAAGACCGTTGAAAGGAGTTCTCGATCCGCCGGATGGTTCCCTGTAGAGGTTCCTGTTTGAGAAGCCCAACGCGGATTATGCCTCACAATAAAGCCTCAGTCGATTCTTCGCGGAATGGATCTCTTGGAGTAAATTGCTTAACACAATTTGGCACCTCCTTTTTCTTAGTGTGGTTCGGCCGAACTATAAGTATTTAGGGAAAATTGTTTTCTTTTAATCTCACCACTTATGAAGAGAGAATTAGCATTCTAAAAACCTCATAGGACTCACTATTTATAAGAAGAGTAAAGTGGACAAAAGTCCACTTCGGCCGGCCTTGCTATTAGGGAGGCCCAATTTTGGGCCTCCTATGTCAATTGAGATTTTAAGCCTAGCTCAAAATCCCTAATGTGACATCACCTAATTTCTTAAGTACATTACCTTAATTAATGGGCTCTCAATTACGGCGGACCATTGTCCAAATGCTTAGAAAATCTATCTACAATATTTATTTCATCAATCTTGGGCAACTAAACTTTATCAATAATATTCAAGATTCCTAAAATCACGCTAGAATATATCGATAGTAATTATCACAATTATATTGTGAATCTAACCCAAATTGTGGCCAAATACATTTAACAATGTGACCGGAATTTTAATTAAAATTACAACAATTAATTCGGCCGAGATTTGTAATTACTTGGGGCCTGAGAAATTAAAAATTTTACTTTGTAATTTCATATGTGGTTCTACCGAAACATGTAATTTTAGGGTTAGTGGTTAAATTTTAAGTCAAATTTTACTAAGATCGATAATCTAATGTTCAATTTGATAAATGTCACATTTTTCTTGAAAATAACATGAACATTAGTTATGAAAAAAACACTCAATTTCATGAATATTAGTTTACTAAAACTATCAGTTTTACTGAAAATTTCAAGAAAACCAATTTATCAAAATTATGAACTCCCTAACACAGGCTCTGATACCACTGTAGGATTATAGGGGATAAATACTACGGAAAAAACAAGGTACATGATATGTAAAAAAATTACGCAACGAAATATAGGGCAAATACCTACAATGCTTTCCGTGGATCCAAGATCTTCTTAAGGGAGTTCTCGATCCGCCGGATGGTTCCTGTAAGGATTTTGGTTAAGGAATACCTACGTGGGTTGGTCTCCACAGTAAAGCCTCTTGTCGATTCTTTAGCAGGGATGGATCTCCGGAGTAATTGCTTGAAGAAATTTGGCACCTCCTAGGGTAAAGGAGCGGTTCCGCCGAAACACTTAGGAAGTAGGGATGATGGATTTTCTTTTGTCTCACCACAAAGGAATAAAGTTGATGGGTTCTGCTATGGCCGTTAGGCCCCTTAACGGCGAGAAAACGGCGAACAGGCCCACTGGGCCCCAAATGAAGGTCAAGATGACCCAGATGAAGGGTCCCGATGTAGGGAGTCCCGATGATGAAAGGTCCTGACAGAGTCGGTCCCGATAGGTGAGCTGAAAGCTCCCGATGAGAAGCCTTTAAGTAGGCCCCGATGACGAATCCCTGAGAACGATTGGCCCTGTCACGATGACGAGGGGCCCCGAGCGGTGACATAACGAGATAACTCTGGAGTCCCCGATGTTAGTCGGGACTTGCTATCAGAGGTTGAGGCCAAGATACGCGGGGCGTGGCCGAGATATGCGGAGCGTAGTTAAGATACGCGGAGCGTGGCCGAGATACGCGGGGCGTGGACGAGATAAGCGAGATGATGGCCTAGATAGGCGGGATCGTGCACGAGATACACGGGATACGGGCTAACCACCCCAACGGTTCACCAGGTAACTGAGGTACCTCTCCGCCTATAAAAGGGCAGAGGTCACCTCAGGCCATTTACGTTGTGATATACACTTTGAGATTACTGCTTGCCAGTCCATACGAGATACTCATTTAAGCATCGGAGAGGGATTCTGGGTCACCGCCCGGTCTATCCCCTCTTTGCAGGACCACGTGGAGTAAAGGAGCTAGGATCGCCGTCAAGGACCGTACCGGAGTTCCACCGTGATCCAACATTGGCTCCGTCTGTGGGAAGCGTAACAAAAAGCTGATATGCCTTCTACTCGTTCAATGGTGGCTGGCAAGCAAAGAAGACAAGGACAATCTGGTGGTTCCCGTCATCCTGCTGCGACGAATTTGAATTCACCACCAGAGCATGCTGAGGACCAGAATCTCCCCGCGGAGGTCTCTCAGACAGGGGGGCATAATGAAGCTCCTGACGATACTGCTGCCCAACACCAGGGGAATAGGGAGCAGGTGGCTCCTCCAGCTGCGGACCTAACGAGGGCTATGGCGGAAGCCATGCCAGTGTTTCTGGCAGCTGTGGAGGCTCTCTTGGATCGAAGAGAAGCTGCGAGGAGGCAAGAGGAGATGCCTCCGTTAGAAGAGGAGGTGCCCCCACCAGCAGAGGTTCGGAACGAGCGGGAGGCTCAACCCTGAGGCCAGGGCAGGAGGGGAGAGTCCGTTCAGCCAGAGAGATTCGTGGTTGATGGGCCAGGACCAGTGCAGCACAGGACCATTCCCCTTAATGGTCCCATCACCCACGATCAGGTGGTGAAGATCGTGAACATCTGCATGGGAGAGTAGAAGCCGCTGGTGTCGGAGCTGAGGGATCGATCTACTCATCCCTTCGTTCCTCGACTCATTGATACCCTCGCCCCGCCAGGGCTGGGTATCCCCACAATCCAGAAGCACCTCATGGCGTGTCTGGGCAGAGCCCCGAATGAAGATATTGTGTGTACGATGTTCCCAAACACACTTGGCGAGAGAGCCCCGACCTGGTTCTTCAGTCTGCCCCCAGGTTGCATCACCTGCTGGGCTAATATGCACGACCGGTTCATTCAGCAGTACCAGGGTCGTAGACGTTTGCTGAAGAGTGTGAGGTCCCTGGCCCAGGTGGTACAGAGGCCCGACGAGTCGCTGGCACACTACTACCAGCGGTACACGGCCAGTGTGGCGGAGATTGATGAGGAGATTTCGGAGGGTGAAACCATCCGCACCTTTATTCGGAACCTCACAGCCCCCTACGGTTCTGACTTGATGCACAGCGTGGCTGAGAAGGCTGTGTGGAATATGGAGGCGTTGCAGAAGAGGGTGAAGCGGCAAATCGATGTCCAGGAATCGAAGATAGCCGCTGGAGAGCTGGAGCCCCCGAAGTCGAATAAGGGAAAGCAGTCGGTCAAACCCTTAGACGAGCGTAAGTCGAAGGATAAAGCCGAAGGAAGTCGAGGTCGAGGTCGCTCTGATCGGAGGGATGATAGGCGTTCCTCAAAAAAGGACAGGCGGGAGGATCATGACATTCCTCTCAACAGCTCTATGGCAGAGGTATTAACAGTCATGGAGCGACAGGGAATCTCTAGGTACCCCCCCGAAGAAGGAAGGAGAATTCTTTGGATCCCGCACAGATCGCTACTGTCGATTCCATCGCGTGAATGGCCACGACACCAATCACTGTCGGGAGTTGAAGAAGGAGATCGAAAAGCTGATCCAGAAAGGGAAGCTTAAGGAATTTGTCGGGGATAAGCGGTGTCGATCCCGCTCTCGATCTCTATCACGGTCCCGTTCCCGATCCCGCGATCGGTCCCCAAAGAAGAAGAGGTCCGATCCGGAATCTTCCGGTGCCCGTAAATAGAAGCGAGGCACAATCAACGTGATTCACGGAGGGTTTGCCGCAGGGGGTGATACTTCGTCCTCCCGAGAGGTTTATGCCTCTAGAATTCCTACTGCTGTGGTGCTGGGTAAGAGATCCCGATCTTGGACCCTGAAAGAAGAGATGGTGATCTCCTTTTCGTCGGAGGATCTCATAGGCGTGGAGACTCCGCACGATGACGCTCTGGTCGTGACCTTGGATGTGAACGGGTATGAGATGAAGCGAATTCTGATCGATGGAGGGAGCTCCTCCGATATCCTATTCATGGATGCACTGGAGGCCATGGGGAAAACGAAGAAGGACCTAAAGGTGGCGAACTTCCCGATGGTCGGATTCTCTGGCTTCACCTCCTATCCGCTAGGAGTGATCACCTTACCAGTGGAGTTTGGTAGCGGGTGGAGATGCAAGAGGAGGAACGTGGAGTTTGTGGTAGTCGAGTCCGCAGGGACTTACAATGCGATCATCGGGAGAACTACCATCAACCCCCTGATGGCCGTTGACTCGACCGTTCACCAGAAGATGAAGTTCCCGACTGACCATGGAGTCGGAGAGGTCAAGGGCGACCAGGTGGCTTAGAAAGTGTTATGTAAACGCCACCCGCAGGAGGAGACGAGAGGCCATGACTGTCCTCCGGACAGATGTTGATCCTAGAGAAGAGTTTGGGCGTCCCGCCCCTGTGGAGGATCTGATGGAAGTCGAGATTGACGGACCTCAGAGGAAGGTGAAAATCGGGTCTGCTTTGACCGAAGAGACAGCCCGAAAATTGATTGAGCTGCTGAAGGAGTTCAAGGAGCTGTTTGCCTGGTCCCCGAGTGACATGCCAGGAATCAGCCCCGACGTGATTGTGCATGAGCTGAAGATTGATCCCGCGATCAAACCTATCGCGCAGAAAAGACGTCCGATGGGCACAGACAAGAGGATTGCAATCCAGCAGGAGGTAAGCAGGTTACTCGATGCTGGGTTTATCAAGGAGCTCCGATTCCAGACCTGGGTTGCTAATCCGGTACTGGTGAAGAAGAGCAACGGGAAGTGGCGAATGTGCGTTGATTTCCGCGATCTGAATAAGGCTTGCCCGAAGGACTGTTACCCGCTCCCGAGAATCGACCACCTGGTGGATGCCACGTCGGGACATGAGCTGTTGAGCTTTATGGATGCGTACTCGGGCTACAACCAGATCAAGATGGCTAAGGAAGATGCTCCTCACACGGCATTTTATGCAGACAGCGACATCTATCACTACGATGTCATGCCTTTCGGGTTGATCAATGCCGGGGCAACCTACCAGCGGATGGTGAACAAGCTGTTCGGAGATATGCTAGGGGAGACCATGGAGGCTTACGTGGATGATATGTTGGTGAAGTCCCGACAAGCTGAGGATCATGTGCACAACCTAGCCATGGTGTTTGAGCGGATGAGGCTTCATCAGGTTCGCTTAAACCCAACCAAATGCGCCTTCGGAGTCCACTCAGGGAAATTTTTGGGCTTTATGGTGAGCCAGAGAGGAATTGAGGTGATTCCCGAGAAACTGAGGGCGATCGAGGAGATGCAGTCTCCGATAAACCATCGGGAGGTGCAGGTGCTGAATGGCCGACTGGCAGCAATGAATCGCTTCCTGTCCAAGGAAAGTGACCGATCAATGCCATTTTTTTAAGTCCTAAGGGCCAACAAGAAGTTTGAGTGGACCGCCAAGTGTGAAGAAGCGTTCCAAGCACTCAAGCAGCACCTTCGCACACTCCCACCGTTGGCAAAACCAGTTCCAGGCGAGCCGCTCTACCTTTATTTGGCTGTTTCTAAATTTGCCATTAGCTCTGTGTTAGTGAAGGTCGTCGAGGGTAATCAAGTCCCCGTTTATTATGTAAGCAAGGCGTTTGCCAAATCTGAAATGAATTATCCCGCCGTTGAGAAGTATCTCTTTGCGCTGATTATAACTGCTCGGAAGCTGAGGCCTTATTTCCATGCACACGAGATTACTGTGTTGACGAACCAACCTCTGAAGCATTTTTTGAACCGACCGGATGCGTCGGGGAGATTAGTGAAGTGGGCAGTCGAGCTTAGTGAGTTTCGCATACACTTTGTTCCGAGAACGGCTATTAAGGGCCAAGCATTGGCGGATTTCATAGCAGAATCCACAGCCCCCGATCTGGAAGAAGCAGGCCCTGTAGAGGGGGCAACCATGGAGGTCCCGACAGAAGAACAACCAGAGAAGGCAGAGCAATCAGAACAGCCAAACGAGGAAAATACCTGGGAGATGTACACGGATGGCTCCTCAAGTTCAGACGGATCAGGAGCAGGCTTTGTGTTGATACCACCAGGCCAAGGTGAGCCGCTCTGATGTGCCTTGGCTTTAACTAAGGCCACGAACAACGAAGCGGAGTATGAGGCTCTTATCACGGGCCTGAAAATTGCAAAAGGTACGGGAGTTGCTTACTTGAAAGTAAAGTGTGACGCGGCCCTGATCGTAAACCAGGTTCAAGGGCGATACGAAGCGAAGAGCCCGATAATGAAGAAGTACCTGCGCGAGGTACAAGCCTTGAAGGAGAGCTTTAAAAGCTTCGACATCGAGGCGATCCCGAGGGAGGAAAACGTGGAGGCAGACGCCTTGAGCAAATTTGCCCTGGGGGCACCCTTGGAGGAAAATCGGAAGGTGCATTTCTTGGAGAAGGTGATCTTATCGACCACCGACCCGACACAGGTGTGTGCCATTGAAGCAAGATCGGAGGAGGAGCCCACTTGGATGACCCCGATAGTCGCATATCTGACTACGGGGGCAGTCCCTGATGATAAAGTAGTAGCCGACAGGATACGTCGGATCGCGGCTAATTACGTGATGCTGGACAATCAGCTATACAAGAAGGGCTGGTTCTCGACTCCGTACTTGAAGTGTGTGGCGGAGCCCGATACAAATCGAATTCTGAAGGAGGTGCATGAAGGGGTCGCGGCTTGTCATGAAGGGGCCCGATCCATTATGAGGAAAGTGCTGAACTTGGGCTATTATTGGCCTACGATGAGCAAGGAGGCGACGACGTTGGTCTGATCCTGTGATGCGTGCCAGAGGTACGCCCCGAGTATTGTGGCTCCGGCTGCTAATCTGACATCCATCAAGAGCACTTGGCCCTTCGCGTAGTGGGGTATCGACTTGGTGGGACCTCTTCCACAAGCACAAGGTCAATGTAAGTATTTACTTGTAGCTATCAATTATTTTTCGAAATGGATAGAGGCAAAGGCATTGGCCAGAACGACAGGGAACCAGATCGTCAAGTTCCTCCAGACTCACATTGTGTCCAGATACGGGATTCCTAAGGTGGTGATCAGCGACAATGGTCCACCGTTTAACGGGTCTCAGGTGAAGGAGTATTTGGAAGAGTTGAATATCGAGCATCGGACAGCTTCTGTATGCCATGCTCAGACTAACGGCCAGGTGGAATCAGCCAACAAAATCGTGATGGATGGCCTGAAGAAAAGGGTCTATGCCTTGAAGGGCAAGTGGCTGAACGAGCTGGAAAACGTGCTTTGGGCCGTTAGAACGACGCCCAAACGAGCAACTGGGGAGACTCCGTTTGGCCTAGTTTATGGCACGGAGGCTGTTGCTCCCGTGGAGGTGGCCGTAGCATCACATCGGATGAGATATTACGAACCTCTAACGAATGATGAAATGAGACGTCTGGACTTAGACTTACTCGAAGAGAAGAGGCGGGAAGCCGACGAAGTCCAGGCTCGAATGCGTTTAGCAACGGCCAGGTATTACAATCGGCGAGTTAAGTCCCGACAATTCTTCGTCGGGGAGCTGGTTTGGCGTCGCAACGAGTTTACCCTTTTGGATCGAATCGGCAAGATGTCACCAAAATGGGAAGGACCTTACAAGGTCGTGGGGATGCCAGCCCCGAATGCATACAAGTTGGAAGACCTCGATGGCAGAGTATTAAAGCATTCTTTTAGTGGCGAACACTTGAAGAAACACTATGCTTGATGAAAAGTCGCCTTAAGTGGTGCCCGATGAAAAGTCGCCTTAAGTGGTGCCCGATAAAAAGTCGCCTTAAGTGGTGCACGAAAAAAGTCGCCTTGAGTGGTGCACGAAAAAAGTCGCCTTCAGTGGTGCACGAGAAAAGTCGTCTTAAGTGATGCACGAGAAAAGTCGCCTTAAGTGGTGCACGAGAAAAAGTCGTCTTAAGTGATGCACAGGATAAGTCATCTTGAGTGATGCGCGAGATAAAGTCGTCTTAGGTGATGCACGAGATTAAGCCGTCTTAAGTGATGCGTGATTCTTGATTTTATTCTAAGTCTTGGAAAGTCGCCTTAAGTGGTGCATGATGGTAAGTCGCCTTAAGTGGTGCAAGTTAGTAAATCGTCTTAAGTGATGTATGAGAATATCTTAAGTGTCGAGGTTTCGACTTAAGAAAGTATAGTAAAGCCACTGGGAGAAGTGCAATGAAAGAATCGGAACTAAGAAAGTCTGATATTAATAGGGCTCGAAGGCCCGATGATTACAAAAGGAGGAGAATACAAGGATTCTAGCGATAAGCAGTTAGGCCTAATCCTTGTTGGCGGCATCAACGGGAACAGGGTCCACAAGGTCTGTGGCAGAAGGCCCCACAGGGTCAGCCGTTGGAGGATTGACTATCGGGGTCATGGGATCGAGGAGTTTTCGATGAAGAAGTAGCTCCTCTTCACTCAGAACTTGTGGTATGCATTTCCTGCCTTGAGCATCGGCTTCTCCGGTGGAGATGATGCATCCTTCCCGGAGAGCTGCATCATAAGCAGTACTGAAAATTTCGTTCAGAACATAGTCGAAGTTGAAGGGCTTCCTTCCCTCGAAACCAGATTCACTATCTGAAATCATCCATTGAAAGGGACGTTAGGTTTTTCTAAAAAATTACAATAAAACTAAGCAAAGATGAAGGCAAACAATAGAGAAGAAACCCTTACCTGACATGATAATTGGAGGTTGGAAGAATGAACCTGACATTGCCGGAAAGATGACCGGAGGAACACTAAGGTCTCAGGAGTTGCAGAGAGCTTTTGAAAATTCGTAGATGGTAAAAGGAAACTATACCCTGGGTGAGGGTTTTATAGGCGAAGAGGACAGTCGAAGAGGCGCTTTAATCTGAATCGTCGAAGTTGAAGCGTTCTGATCTGGACCGTTGAGACGAAACGTGCAGAACGGCAGTAGGTGCAATGATGAAATAGTTTGAAAAGCAATTTTCAGAAAAAGCAGACACATAGAATCAGGCACGGGTACTGAGGACGTCACTTCATTATCCACTGCATTGAATGGCTGGGGAACCGAGGAGTCCTCTCGGATTTGGCAGTTATCCACAGGGTAGTGAGGAAACGTAAACCAGAAGACTCACACTAAGTGACCATACCAAGGGAAAGATCCCCGACTTCGACGTCGGGAGTTGAGAAGACTCGACGAACTGTAAGTCCCTCATGTCTTGGGGGCAAATGATGGGTTCTGCTATGGCCGTTAGGCCCCTTAACGGCGAGAAAACGGCGAACAGGCCCACTGGGCCCCAAATGTAGGTCAAGATGACCCAGGTGAAGGGTCCCGATGTAGGGAGTCCCGATGATGAAAGGTCCCGACAGAGTCGGTCCCGATAGGTGAGCTGAAAGCTCCCGATGAGAAGCCTTTAAGTAGGCCCCGATGACGAATCCCTGAGAACGATTGGCCCTGTCACGATGACGAGGGGCCCCGAGCGGTGACATAACGAGATAACTCTGGAGTCCCAGATGTTAGTCGGGACTTGCTATCAGAGGTTGAGGCCAAGATACGCGGGGCGTAGTTAAGATACGCGGAGCATGGCCGAGATACGCGAGGCGTGGCCGAGATAAGCGAGATCATGGCCTAGATAGGCGGGATCGTGCACGAGATACACGGGATACGGGCTAACCACCCCAACGGTTCACCAGGTAACTGAGGTACCTCTCCGCCTATAAAAGGGCAGAGGTCACCTCAGGCCATTTATGTTGTGATATACACTTTGAGATTACTGCTTGCCAGTCCATACGAGATACTCATTTAAGCATCGGAGAGGGATTCTGGGTTACCGCCCGGTCTATCCCCTCTTTGCAGGACCACGTGGAGCAAAGGAGCTAGGATCGCCGTCAAGGACCGTACCAGAGTTCCACCGTGATCCAACAAAAGTGATTAACCCTAATTAATTCTTGACACTCCCTATTTATAAGAAGACAAAACCCACCTCACCACTCTTGCATGTTTCGGCCGGCCACATAGAGAAAGTGAGACTCAATTTTGGGTCTCTCATGTCCATTTGAATTTTAGGCCTAGCCTAAAATTCTTAATGTGACATTATCTAATTAACTTAGGTAATAGTCTCATATTAATAGACTCTTAATTATAGCTGATAGATATATGTCCAATTCGGGTTCGTATTTATATTTCGGGCCTCGTAATCACGTCGAAAATCACATTACGGCTTAAGTAAACGCCTCCCGAGGGTCAAAACGGTCCGGAAGCGCGTTACGCGCGTCCGGACCGAACCTCCGGATTGCACGGCAAGCCGGACCTCGCCGAATTGCCCAAATTCGATGAGGTCCGGATTTCTCTACGGGTATCGCGCGATTACCGTTACGTATAGAGAAGTCGAGTTCGCGCATTACCAATATTGATGGCGGTTACCGCTTACTTTTGAACCGTCATCAAACTGCTTCAAAACCGGGTCCGGTCCCAAGGAAGCCAATAAATAGGAGGCCTTGGCCACCCATTTTGACACATCCTCTCATTTGCCCAACTTTGGTATTTTGAGCTCTGACTTCTCTCTAGAAATATTTTCTCTCTCTAGAGTCATCTTTCTCCTTTTTAGCCCAATCGTGACTTAATCTTCGGAGAGGGCTCCACTAGCACCCCCCCTCTCTGTGCTAGTATTGGACCTTTGCGCAGGAAACGGGCTCCAAAGCTAAGGCGAGGAAGAGAAATAGGAGTAAGATGTGCCCAGACGCTCAGACCTGTGCCCAGACCGCCATTTCCTGAGACACAGACTTTTCCGAGACTCAGCGATAAATTCGAACACTCGTCATCGGCATAAGGGGGATACCTCTTCCAAGCGAAGGGCGACAGTTCAGCCAGGACGCAACATTCGGCCCATTCGGCCAGGACGCAACACTTAGACAAACGCGTTCATTCGGCCCAGTTCAGCCAGGACGCAACATTTAGCGCCGTCTCCGTGATTCGAACAAAAGCTACCATACCGCAAAGACATGACGAGTAATCGCAACCCTCCCGAAGAGGTTAACGTGAGAAATGCAAGGAAAAGGCCTGGACGTCCTAAGAAGTCTCCGACAAGCAAAAGAGCAGGAGGTAAGAAGCCAGCTGGAAGCCGGCCGGGACCTTCCCATATACCGAGAGCTACTTCCGTAGCTTCATCCATGCCAACCGAGGATGTGCCCGACGCACAGCACAACCACCAAGAACCAAGTGACGAGCATCGCTCACCCCCACCTGGTTTCGAGCCAGAGATGCATGATGATGATGAATTTCAGTCAGAAATGCCGCAAGGCGAACAACAAAGAACGGAAGCAAACCCGATGCCTACCGTTACTCCAGCAATGATGGCTGCACTGGAAGAATTACTCGCATTCCGCGAGTCACTAAAAAATCAAGGATATGCGGCTCAACCAACTCCAACCGCCCAGGAACACGCTGCGCCAACAAGAGAAATGTTGCAAGACACTACCCGCCAAGGCGGTCCATTCCACGGTAGAGACCAACATGCAAGATATGAAGCCGCACGTTCATACACTCCTGCCCAAGGAGCCCGTCATTGGAGGAATGAAAGGCAACCCCCATACCACCGCTCACAGCAGCCAACAAGGGATGATCCCTTCCAGGCCACAAGCAGAGATCAATCTGACATCTACCATAACACTGGTCGGCGAAATCCTGCAACGGATTATGCTGCACCTGTAAAAGGGTTTACTGCCGAGATGTTAGAAGAAATTGTTGAGAAGAAGATGAAAGAAGCAAAGATGAAGGGTATGCACGTGCTTAAAGAAAGGGTGTCGCATCAGTTCACAGACCACCTTGTAAACAGTCGTGTCCCAGACGCACTGTACCGGGATTGGAGGAGATCTCTATCGCGGAAAGGGAGATCCAGTGGAACACGTGCAGAAGCACGAGGCCTCTCTGCTAGGAAGAACGAAGAACCCACACCACTTTGCAATGACGTTTACACAAACTCTTGCCGGAACAGCAGCACACTGGTTCTTCTCGCTGCCATGCGGAAGCATCACCTCATGGGCAAACCTGAAGGCTAAGTTCATTCAGCGATATATGGGCGAACGCACATTGCTAAAAGGAACAAATGCTCTGGACGACGTCCAACAGCAAAATGAAGAATCTCTCGCTGAGTATTACGTTCGCTTCAACCAGAATATCTCTGATATTCAGGGGAACCTGACGGAGGGAGAGATAGTTCGAGCATTCATCTGAAACCTCGGACGAAGAGGCTACGCCTTAGCAGAAAAGATGGCAAAGCGCCCAGCTGAAACTCTAGAAGAGTTAGCCGCAAGAGTTAAAGAGTACATAGACCTAGAAAGGTTCAGGAGCTAGAACAAGGCGAAAGTCTCTGCGGCAAAGGCGAAAGAAAACCCAAAGCAGAATCAAGCAAAACCGCCCTCAAGCGGTCAGCAAGGAAGAAATTGGAAGCCTCAGCCGAAAAGGCCTTTTCAAGGAGATTTCCAGAAGGCAAAAGAAGTAAACCTCGCTGACTGCATTCCATTGAATGCCCCGCTGTCCGTGATATTGAAGGAAATGAAAGATGCGAACATGTGGAAAGAGCCGAACAATTTCAGAAAAGGTCCGCTGGGGAAAGACATAGACAAGTGGTGTGAAAACCACGAGGTCTTCAGCCACGAAACGGACAGCTGTGTCAGCCTACGTTTCCGCTTTAACAACTTCGTCCTCAAGGGCGAATTGAAGCAATTCGTCAATCAAGGCGACAACCCCCCAAAGAAGACTCAAGCAGAGTCATCAAAGGAAGGAAGTAAAGGCAAAGAGAAAGTCAACAACAACCCTCCGCCGGCCAAGCGAGGTGTTATCAACGTCATCCACGGAGGACCTGCCGCCGGAGTAAAACTGTCTAATGCTCGGGACATTTATGCATCCCCAACAGCAACATTTCCGAGATATGGAAAAAGCGCAATCAACCGGAGCAAGACGACGTGGTTATCAAATTTTCCAGGGAAGACTTAAAGCATATCGTTTACCCTCACGACGATGCTTTAGTCATAACCATGGACATCGACGGATATGATGTGAAAATAATCCTCGTTGATGGTGGAAGCTCCGCTGACATTCTACATATCAAAGTCTTAGAGCAACTGGGAAAATCAGTTAAAGACTTGACTCCGGGAACTTTCTCGCTAGTCAGCTTTGCCGGGGCAGCCACACACCCCTTGGGAACGATCACGCTTCCTGTCATCCTTGGCCAAGGGTGGAAAGCATTGCACGTCAACGTCACTTTTGTCGTTGTGGAATCTCTTGGGGCCTATAATGGAATTTTAGGGCGAAAACGATCAACCCTTACGTGATCGTGCCCTCTACTGTCCATCAGAAGATGAAGTTCCCTACTGACCACGGGATTGGGGAGGTATTGGGCGACCAGATATCGGCAAGACGATGTTACGTCAACGCCCTAAGAGCAAAGCACCATTTCCATGTGGCGATGGTGAATTCTTTCAAGAAACAGAAAATTGTTGATGATGGAAGGCATGAGCAAGCTGTTATAGTTTGGAATCCACAAGAGTACGTTCAGTACTCATCATGGAACCAGATATGGCTCGTCAATCAGGGAGAAGGCGAGCCAATCATGAAATACTTCAACAGATTCGCTGCCAACGCCTCTTTGGCAAAAGCAACAAGAGAAGAAGTGATAAGCGTGTTTTTTGCAAACATGAACGCCAGATCCTTCCTTCTCTTCGGAAGAACTCATGGATGGCGAACAACCAGGACCATGGGAGATCTAAAAGACAAGCTCGAGACAGCAGTCTTGTGCGAGCAAGAACTGAGGTGGGGTACACCCCTCAGTTGGGACAAAGAAGTTCAAGCTGAAATGAACAAACAGGAAGGCACAAGCATCAATATGGACAACATCTTCACACCGCTAAACACGGTTGCTGAAGACATTTAAGTCAACCTACTCGAAAACAAGCTCCCAAGTCCACTTGTTCCAAAGACTGCTTTCTTGGGCAACAACGTTAAGGAATGGTGCAAATACCACAAAACCTGGGGACACAACACAAACATGTGTCTACCACTGAGATGGCAGATCGAAGAATGCATCGCGCTGGGTGCGTTAAGGCGATTTGTTGCAATTGACTCGGCGACATCATCGTCAAACCAACCATGAAGGAGACGGGAGAAAAAACTACCTTTCCGATTACTTTGCGCATTTCTATTCTAAGTGTGTTTAGAATCTTCGCATCAAGTTTCTTTGCATGTTTTAAGAAGGAATGATCGGTTGACACCTTCTCGAAAAAACAATGTAAATACGCGCAAGTATCTAATGAAGTCAATCTACATTTGTAGGTACATATCTATGTCTTGCATGCCATTTTCGATTAAACGCGAAGTAACAAAACTACGCACTTATTATCTACATCAACAATCCAAAATATTATGCCATGTGCAAGAAAAAAATCTATTACGCGTTATGACAACGCTTATCATCAACAACAACTTACTCATATTGACGACTATATCAAAAGGCGTCATCATGGAATCAACAACTTGGAATTAAACCCAAGATATATTCAAAGTCAGCATGCTGCAACAACATATTTGCAAGGACATAATTGCAATCTTTCTACTTCAAAGCGTTATACCAACAACGCCCTGCTACAAACGTCATATTAATGACGTTCTATCTACAAATTTCCTATTGATGACATACAAATGACATGCTGTGACATCTCTTGTTAGAGGCAAATCCTCATGTTCATCGCCATTCCCTGGATTCAGAAAAGGATGGGCAAATACAATACGGGACTGATCACCTCATATATGGCGGAAGTTCTCTTGTTAGACAACGACCCCACGCTACAACAAGTGTGTATATCCTGTTTAAGGGTTCACTCTTTATGGCGAATGTCCTCTTGTTAGATGACAATCCTGTACTATGAATTACTGCTTAAGGGTTCACTCTTTATGCCGAATGTCCTCTTGTTAGATCACAATCCCGTACTATGAATTCCTGCTTAAGGGTTCACTCTTTATGGCGAATGTCCTCTTGTTAGACGACAATCCCATACTATGAATTCCTGTTTAAGGGTTCACTCTATACGACGAACGTCCTCTTGTTAGATGACAATCCCGTACTATGAATTCCTGCTTAAGGGTTCACACATTACGGCAAAAGTCCTCTTGTTAGATGACAATTCTGTACTACAGATTTTCAAACCGTGTTGCATGGTTCCTGGACGCAGAAAGCATGCATCACAACACATAATTTCAAAACGTGTTACGTGGTCCCTGGACGCAGGAATCATGTATCACAAATATTTTTTCAAAAACCAAAATTTTTTACGTATGCTTCCCCAACGCGGGTTGATACACGCTGGCAGGTGCGCACCCTGTTTATAAAACTCATAAAATTTACAAGTCGAGTCTTGTACAACGTCGCCTTAGAGTGGAACTAAGAGACGGTATAAACTAGTATCTTGCTTAGCCAAGATAACACCTTTCAAATATACTACTTGTTAAGAAAAGTCGCTATACGCGAAATACTTGACAGGTTACAACATATATAGCGGCAAGCTATTCAGGAAAGAAGGGCAACATGCGTAATACATCATGCAAGCAATCTTGAGTACATCTCAAGTCATCAATCAAGAAGTGGCTATCGGTCACGGCTGCGGGGACTACGTCTACGTTACTAGTCATCCACATTCAACAAACACAGTAAGTGATAACGGTATGAAATATTACTAACAAGTTATCATGCAAACTGCTATGCATAAAGCAGGTTAAAACAAGCGAACAAGTCACAAGAAACAAACAAGGAACAACTCCAACAAAGTTCCAACCACAAAAGCCAGAAGCAAAGTGGAAAGAGCCCAACATGCTCAAAATAAACATCAAAGTGCAGCTCAAATAGCGGCACCACCTGCAGAAGGCTCAGGGGCAACCTCCATAAATTCAGGAGAGGTAACAACGACATTTACACCTCCGCTGTCATCAACCAACATCTCATAGTTGGGAAGTCCACGCTCCAAAAGGCTTAACGCCGCAATATGAGAAAGGGCATAACTCGCATAAGGCCCTAGCTCGCCGAAGGGGAACTCAGGGTCAAGATCCTTCACCCGACTGAAGTAATCTTCAGAACGCTCACTCATCAACTTGTTCACCTTCTCCTCAACAGCAGCTTCGAATTCAGAAGTACCCATGTACTTGGTAAAGCCCATTTGTACACCTTTCTCCCGACTCTCCTCACCGAGAGCAAGTAATTCCGCTCCCTGCGCATGAAGATCGTCTGTGACCTTCTTCTCAAGAGCAATCATCTCAGATTCAAGCTTGGATAAGCGAATATGGCGCACCTTATAACGGCTCTCAGAAGCGGTGACCTTCGAACTCATCAATCGCGCCTTCTCCTTGGTTCGTGACAACTCTTGACAAAGAGCAACACACTTGTCCATAGCAGCTTGCTTCGCGCTTACCAGCTCCATAACAAAGGACGACATGTTCACCATGTCGGGAACAACCTGCACACATCAATGCGATAAGCAAAACATAAATCGCAAAAACAGCAAACTTGGCAAAAAGAAACAAAATACTTACGGGAGCAAACCGGGACAAGCCGCTCTGCGCATAAGCCTCGGCCTCCTCATCATTCGATGGACAAGAATGCCTATCACCCGGGGGAACACATCTGCGCAATACGCGAACTCCAACCTCTGGAGTACGAAGAGAAGACTCCTTGGGAAAATAGACACCACCATTACCAAAAGGTGCCCAAGTGTCCCCAGTAATATCCAATCCAACTGGGCAGACCAGATGGTCGCGCCTAAGAGGAGGAACCGCTACAACAAAGAAGGAAAGCGGTTAACAACAAATAACAAAACCACGGCATATACTCATCAAAAGTATACTAACAGAGTCCGCGGACTTCCACAAGTCGGTTTCCCGACTGGGGGGCAGATGGCGCTACATTGCGACTCGCAACTTCCTTGCCTTTGTTACAATGAGTTGAAGTAGCCGCATTTGGCTTCAAGCACTTGGGATCAGTCGGGCCACGCGCCACTGTGTCAGTCCGCTTGGAAGAAACGCGAGAATCAGACACTTGGGGAGTATCCCCGGTCATATGTGCAGAAGACCCTTTGCCAGGACCACGCCCCGAATTGGCAGGACTGATGGGGGCAGGGGCCGCTAAAGCTTGATCAGCGCGGGAAACAACGCGTGAAGCCGCTGCGTGGAGAGACGAGCTCTTTCCGGCAAACCAACCTGCAGTACAAGTTCCATGAAAGACATAAAGCCGATTAATAGGCTATCCATCATGAGTACCAAGATGCTCAAAATTTGCAAAGTAAGTATGAAGGACTTACTCATAGTGGTAATTCGATCAAAAAGAAAGGAGTTCCACAAAAGGTTACTGCAACGTCACAATCTGCAAGAACCAAACAAGGAGTCTACACGTTAAAGTCATGCGATCATAAAGCGCCAATACACATAACAACATATGTGTAGCAAAGTCAACACGCATAGCAAAGTCAATGCGTGGAACAAAGTGGCCAACGTCCCAAGAGACTATCATGCAAGTGGTACGACTAACGTGACAAACGCGAAGAAGCGAACGCGAGAACACTTAGGAAAAATATTTTTCTAAGACAACAAAACGACCAGCGACTACTCACAAAGAAGTTTAGCAACTTCCGGCAACCCAACAAATCCGTTAAGGGAAAAACAACACGTACCGATCAAAAGACCGTTACGCGAAGGCATGGGGGTAATATACCAAATAGCGGAATTTTACCACGACAATGCATGGAGGTAAAAAATCGTCTAAGGCATGAGGTAACGACGATAGCAAACAACAACCAACCAGCAATTATTCAACATACGAACACCAATGAGCAGCTCTATGCAACAACAACGACAAATAGTTCAAAGGAACAACAATACGGCAACATCCAAAAATCAAGACGAAGCTGTTCTGTAAAATCGAGTTTTCAGACTACCTCAAAATGTGACAAAAAGTATCACAATGGACTCCACTCGTCGAGACGATTTCAGAAAGGTAAAGACCGCGGCGAACGGAGCACGGGAAGGCGGCGCGTGGGTTACACGCGCCGGCAGGACAACACACGTGACGATGCGTGAGGGCGCGTCCGGCGTCGGCTGGTGATTCTGAAGGCGGCGACGGAATCCTCGCGATGTTCTGAGTCGATTGGTAGTGTCAATTTCTGAAAACAAGCCAAGAATCAAACACGTAACTTTCGGGTTACACCTAAGGTTTACGGCGGTGAAGAAACTATGAACAAGCAAATAGTTTCTAGAAATGGTGGAGCAATTACCTGCAAAGAAGGATGAAGAATGAATTCCCAAAGAGCTGGAAGAATGATTGGGGATTAGTGTAATCACATATCCCAAAAGATTCCTTGATGATAAGGATCAAAGGAGTAATTCATCTACACCACGCCTAAGTGCTTACGGTATACTCCACCATCTTCTAAGTATTTATCTCTACGCGTATGATTATTTTGATATTACGCATATCAAATTCGTCATTTTACATACATGGTTGCATATCGCATGATTCATGATTTATTAATCGCTAAGTCATTTTAGAGTATACGGATTATATTTCTAGCATCACGTAATTACGTTCTTGCCATGACCGTTACTTGTGCATGCATGTTGATAAAAAGCATGTCCGCATGACATATTACCAATCACTTATACCACTAGCGGTAATCATGTTTATATGTTATATACGCGCATTCTCTATTGCACTAACCGTGACAACAGGAAATAAAGTCACTCGGTCAAAAAATCTAGGGACGGACGAAATCGAGACTTCTACGTCCAACCGACAAACAAAACCGGAAGGTTAGCGTCAAGCTCAAATTGGACATGTACCCTAACTCAAAATAGAGTCAAGAAAGGTTTTGAACCGTTACTTGACTCGGGGGCAAGTGATGGATATATGTCCATTTCGGGTTCGTAATTATATTTCGGGCCTCGTAAACACGTCGAAAATCACATTACGGCTTAAGTAAACGCCTCCCGAGGGTCAAAACGGTCCGGAAGCGCGTTACGCGCGTCCGGGTTGCACTGCAAGCCGGACCTCGCCGAATTGCCCAAATTCGACGAGGTCCGGATTGCTCTACGGGTATCACGCGATTACCGTTACGTATAGAGAAGTCGAGTTCGCGCATTACCAATATTGATGACGGTTACCGCTTGCTTTTGAACCGTCATCAAACCGCTTCAAAAGTGGGTCCGGTCCCAAGGAAGCCTATAAATAGGAGGCCTTGGCCACCCATTTTGACACATCCTCTCATTTGCCCAACTTTGGTATTTTGAGCTCTGACTTCTCTCTAGAAATATTTCTCTCTCTAGAGTCATCTTTCTCATTTTTAGCCCAATCGTGACTTAAGCTTCGGAGAGGGCTCCACTAGCACCCCCCCCCCCCCTCCGTGCTAGTATTGGCCCTTTGCGCAGGAAACGGGCTCCAAAGCTAAGGCGAGGAAGAGAAATAGGAGTAAGATGTGCCCAGACGCTCAGACCTGTGCCCAGACCGCCATTTCCTGAGACACAGACTTTTCTGAGACTCAGCGATAAATCTGAACACTAGTCATCGGCATAAGGCGGATACCTCTTCCAAGCGAAGGGCGACAGTCTAGAAACCCAAACAACCCACTTAGACAAACGCGTTCATTCGACCAAGTTCAGCCAGGACGCAACAATAGCGGCCCAATATCCAAATTCCAACAATTGGAGGACCCTCCGTTTGATAATGGTTCTCAATCACTTAGAAGCATATTGGTGTATGCTTGTAGATATATAAGTTTTGCGGTTTAGTTTGGCATATTATCATTTGTTTCAAGTAAAAAGTTTAATCAAACAATGATATTAATAAACAGTGCTACCATCAATTCCCGTCAATTCCCTTTCAATGGAACATACATCTTCAATTGATTGGATTTGCCCGTTTCAATTTAGATTTCAGATGCATGTTGACTACGAAGGCTAATGGTGAAAATTATAAATGCTCAAACAAGGTATTCATTTTTTTAAAAAATGTGAAAAATATATATATGAACATAATACAATGTAACTTGAATCTAAAAAGTTATTATTTATTCATTCATTGAGACTCAACATTCAAGGTTATTCCTATGTAGCCATGTTTATACAATCGAATTGGATGCATGACTAATTTGCATGTATGTATAATTTAATATATAGATGAAAATATCTTTTTGATATGTTTGTTAATGTAGATAATTACTCATTTCAGAAATAGTCTTAATAATTCATTTTACTTAACTGGTCGAAACAAACATCTCACTTACAAATACTAATAACAAGAGTAATCTCTGCCTATAGATTGTGTTGGTTTAGAACAACGATGATGAAGAGAAACAAATGCAATGTATACGAAATGACAGTATTACATATATTGATCTGTACTTTTTGTGCGCTTGATTGTTGTAGTAATTTTGGATATTGTTGGGTGGTTTGTGACAAAGTTGATGAATCTATGTGGATGAGCTACTTACTATTTACTTCTACACTAGCTAGGAGGTGTCAGTTATCATGCGGATTTGAATCTTTGTCAGTTAATTGACTCGTTTGGAAGGAATCACTTCTAAATATATTCCATGTGTACGTACCAAGTTTTTTTTTAAAAAAAAAAAAATTGGAAAATGTATGTGATTGATGATTTTCATTTTTATAAAGCTCATTCAGAACTAGAACTTTTGATCCGAGTATTTAAAGGTTTGTTAGAAATGTATTATTATTATTATTATTTCAATCATTTATAATTTTGTTTATGTGTAATTTCACCTATCTATTTGGCTTTGTTATCTTTAATACATGCAACACACGTGTAGAATTCACACGTGTAAAATTCTCTAGTAATATTATAAAGGTATTTTTGGTGCCACATGTTTGACCAATGTAGGTTTTTGGTGCAATATGTTTAGTTTTGTAGGTTTTTTGTGCCATATGTTTGAGAGGTTGTATGTTTTTGTTCTTCCGTTAGTCAACAGTTAGTTTGACCGTTAAATACTTTTATTTTGTTCAATTTAGTCCTCAAATTTATATTTCTAAAATTTAATATTTACACTTTAGTCCCTATTGTTTGCTCAAGTCGCCGTCCACCACCCACCACCTCTAAAGCCGCCGCCGACCACCAAGAAAATAGCCGGCCACCACCACTTGGGGCTGGAAACCACCCCAATTGGTGGTGGCCAGCCCAATCGGGGCCGGCTACCACCGATTGGTGGTGGCTACAGCCCTAATCAGGCCGGCCACCATCAATTGGGGACGGCCACCACCATTTGGGGTGGTGGCCGGCCCCAAAGGTTGGTGGCCGACCCGATTAGGGCTGCAGCCACAACCAATTGGGGCCGCCGGTTCCGATTAGGGCTGCAGCCACCACCAATTGGTGGTGGCTGCAGCCCTAATCGGGCCGGCCACCACCATTTGGGGCCGCCCACCACCCCAATTGGTGGTGGCCGGCCCCAATTTGTGGTGGTCGACCCCAATTGGTGGTGTCCGGCCCGATTAGGGCTGTAGCCACCACCAATTGGTGGTGGCCGGCCATTTTCGTGGTGGTCGCCGACGGCTTTGGAGGTGGTGGGTGGTCGGCGGCTTTCGACGGTGACTTGAGCAAACACTAGGGACTAAAATGTAAATATTAAATTTTAGAAATATAAATTTGAGGGTTAAATTGAACAAAATAAAAGTATTTAACGGTCAAACTAACTGTTGACTAACGGAAGAACCAAAAACATACAACATCTCAAACATATGGCACAAAAAGCCTACAAAACTAAACATGTGGCACCAAAAACCTACACCGGTCAAATATGTGGCACTATAAGAACTTTTAACCCTATATAAACCCAAAGTAAAAAGATAGAAGTTATCATATTTGCAGTAGCATCTTGAGACAAATTGACTATCCTGGCTGTATGTAACTAAGGGTCAACTGGTTCCTTTCTTGATTTTCTAAATCTAAAGTCGTGTTTACCAAGTCTAGAATGTTGGCATATGGGCCGCCTTTTATAGAAGCCTATTAATATAAATTCATATACATAGCACTTTAATTTATAAGGCACTTACAGTAAATTATGGATTTGCCAAATTTATTAGTGATTATTGGGCCAATTGACAAAATTTCTTAACATGTTTTCAGTTAATTAAGAGTTCAGTCGCATGTGTACGTAATTCAACCATAAACGAATTATTAGTGCTTATTGAACTAATTGAGTAATCGAACTAATTGAGTAATCTCATTAACTAATTAGAGTTTGACCCGATAGAAGAGTCCTGGAATTTCTATCTTTAGAAGATAAGGAGGTCATCATAATTAATATTAGCCGGATTACTTTGATGTTAAGAGACAGAAATCATGTCTCTCTATAAGATTCAGCCGAACCCTTGTCATAAAGGCAGTGAGAATTTTTTTTTTTCAACACAACAAATTTAATGTGGATGGCAAAACAGATTAATAGTTTAGAAATTTACAAATGTCCCTTCTATATTTAATTCTAAAAGTACATAGTATGGTCTTGATTTTGTACAGTGGATCGAGATTGAAATCAAGATTGAGAGAGAATGTGAAAGATAGAAACTGGAATAGTGTTATATTGGATTAATCTCGATCAATTACAGATGTATTGGAGTTGCTATATATAGGCTGCTAACTAACATAACTAATATTTCAGCAAAAAAAATAAACTAACATAACTAACTAGTGCTAACATAGGTGTAAACGTAGGCTTTAATGTGCTAACACTATATCTTCATTCCCTCATCTCCTTCTTCTTCTTTTTCTTCCCTGAAGACTTCTATGATCCCATAATGCTTCAACAGAGCTATATGTTGTTGTTTTACTAACGCATTAGTTAGTAAATCAGCCAGTTGATTCTTTAAAACTATGTAAACAACAGCACCAGTTTGCAAATGGTGTCTAGTAAAGTGGCAATCTAGTTCAATATGCTTTGTTCGTTCGTGA
Source organism: Clarkia xantiana subsp. parviflora (assembly GCA_036873135.1). NCBI lineage: Eukaryota > Viridiplantae > Streptophyta > Magnoliopsida > Myrtales > Onagraceae > Clarkia > Clarkia xantiana. The sequence goes on from JAPTYO010000004.1 coordinate 38,912,621, forward strand.
AAGACAGGATTCCTTGCCATTTTGATTGCTGGTTCACTATCAGTATAGATTGGTACTGGTAACAAAATCTGAATCCCGAGCTCTTTTAACAATCTACTAACCCAAAGAGCTTCAGCAACAGCAACTCTAAGACATCTGTATTCAGCCTCAGCAGTTGACAAAGAGACCGTGTCTTGCTTCTTTACTTTCCATCCCACTTTGGCATTTCCAAGTCTTACACAGTATGTACTCAGAGATTTCCTATTGAAGGGACATGAAGCCCAATCAGAATCACAATACAAGGTGAGTTGAAAATCATTTGAAGCTGGAAACATCAAACCCTGTCCAAGACTCTGTTTTATGTATTTGATAACTCGTATAGCACCAGCATAATGAGACTCCTTAGGATTGTCGACAAATTGAGTGAGTCTTTGGACTGAGAAAGCAATATCTGGACGTGTCATGGTTAAGTATAGCAACTTACCAATTAGTCTACTATATAACCCTGCACCTTGCAATGGAAGATCTCCAGAATTTGTGTTGGTTGCTTTGTCATATTCCTCAGTCGTGAGTTTGATATTGAACTCCATTGGGGTTTCAAATGGTTTAGCAGCTCCTAGACCTGCATCAGTGATTAGCTTCAATGCATACTTGCGTTGATTAATAACGAAACTTGTAGATGATCTTGCTATCTCAAGACCCAAGAAATATCTCAGATTACCCAAATCTTTCAATTTGAAGTGATTTTGCAGCATAGACTTCAGTTGAGCAATCAGAGTAGAACATGACCCAGTAATCAAAAGATCATCTACGTAAATTAATAGGAACACTGTCTCTTTTCCTTGAGTCTTGCTAAGTAAGGAATAGTCAGAGAGACTCTGAGTGTATCCATTGCATATAAGGGTCTGTGTCAGCTTTATATTCCACTGTCTTGAGGCTTGTTTAAGCCCATACAGTGATTTTTTCAACTTACAAACACGTCTAGCTGATCCCAACTCTGACCTAGAACCCTCAAACCCTTGTGGTATGTCCATATACACTTCCTCAAGCAAATCTCCTTGAAGAAATGCATTATTGACATCCATGTGTATCAGATTCCAGGACTTTGCTGCTGCAATGGCTAAGAGTACTCTCACAGTAGTCATTTTAACCACGGGTGAGAAAGTCTCTGTATAATCTGTCCCTTCAATTTGAGTGAATCCCTTGGCCACTAATCGAGCTTTGTATCTTTCAATAGATCCATCAGAATTATACTTGATTCTAAAGAACCATTTGCAACCAATTGTTGTCTTATCAGGTGGCAAATCAACTATGGTCCAAGTATCATTATCTTGCAAGGCCTTAATCTCAACTTTCATTGCTTCTATCCATTTGATATCCTTTGCAGCCTGTTTGTAAGTTGAGGGCTCTTTCTCTTTGGCAGAAGAAGTCAAATAACACTGAAAGTATGGAGAGAGATGAGCATATGAAATCACCTTTTCAATTCCATGAACATCATTTGAGATAGCCCTAGAACCAGAAATAGGAGGAACAATGAAGTCCCTTAATCGAGAAGACTGCTGAGTTTGTCTAGTACTTCTTCTGATAATAGGTGCAGAAGCTTGATTAGGCTGCTCTTCCAACAAAATTGGATTTGAAGGATTCAACTGAATGTCTGAATCAGAATTATCAGTAGACTGAAAAGATGGAATCAACTTTCTCAAGTTCTCTTTTGTCATTGAGAAAGGGAACTTGTCTTCAAGAAAATATACATCACGATTAACTTGAAATACTGAATCATAAAAATTCATGACCAGATATCCTTTTTGAGTCAAGGAATAACCCATGAATATAGCAGGATCAGACCTGGGACTAAACTTATCTTAGTTGTTCAATCTTGTTGCAAAGCATAAGCATCCAATGACCTTGAGGTGCTTTAAAGCTGGTTTCTTCTTATATAATATCTCAAAAGGGGATTTGTTATCTTTGAGAACAGAAGATGGAAGAATATTGATCAAATGACATGCTGCCAAAATGCAGTAACCCCAGTATTTTATTGGAATAGATGCTTGAAATCTAATTGCTCGTGCAACATTGAGTAAGTGACGATGCTTGCGTTCCACTCTTCCATTTTGTTGAGGAGAGTAAACACAGCTGGTTTGATGCTCAATACCTAACTTCTGAAAAAGTGACTTGCAGATCGAATTGACAAATTCACTTCCATTGTCACTTCGAATGACTTTAATGAATGCCCCAAACTGATTTCTGACTATGGAAATAAAATTCCTTATATGAAGAGCAGCTTCGCTCTTGTTCCTCAGCAAGAATACCCAAGTAGTCCTAGAATAGTCATCTAGTACAGTCAAAAAATACTGATAACCTCGTATGGTTTGAACCCTGTATGGACCCCATAAGTCCAAATGAATCAAATCAAATGGATTAGATGCATGAGAATCACTTGTGGGGAAATGAAGACGAGTTTGCTTAGCCATTGAACATACAGTGCACTGTTTAATACAATCATTCGAATGACTGAGAGATAAACCCTGAATATGTCTTATTTGACTAACTGAAACATGTCCTAAACGCTGATGCCAAAGCCAAAAATCAGCTTTATTCAATGTGTTAACAGCTGCAGCAGTAATTGAACTTGAATAAGATGAACTTGACTGAGAGGCTCTCAAAACATACAACTCTTTCCTTTTCTCACCAATCTTCATAATCCTCCCACTTGAGAGGTCATGAAGAGAAACATCATCAGATGTGAATACAACTCTACAATTCAACTGATGTGGCAGCTTAGAAACAGATATGAGATTAAACTTGAAGTCAGGTACGAGCAGTACATCAGTCAAGCAGTAGGTAGGTGTAATGTAACAAGAACCTAATGAGTCACTCTGCATTTGTTACCATTAGGTAGATACACAAACTGAGAACTGCTATTATTGACTTTTAGATCATGAAGCCAAAGTTTCTGATGTGTAATATGATTGGTTGCTCCTGAATCGATAATCCAAGTAATGGTTTCAGTAGATGAATTACCTGCCATATTAACTTGGAAATCAGACTGATCATCCACATATTGCAAAGGATCTGATCTGACTACATTGTCTGCTGCAACATGAAGCACTCTCTTGTCAACACCAGAATGAAGAATCCTTTTGTCAACTGTGCCATGATCTCCAGCAACAACATGCTCAATTACATCGTTCTCTTCCTCATTTGAAGTACCTTCATCCTCAAAAACTCCATTTGCTGCTGCCCACTTCCTTTTCATATTCTTAGGAACCCCATTCTACGACCAGCACGTATCAATCTTGTGACCTCTCTTACCACAAAATGAACAAAGCAATCCTGACTTGTCCACTCTCCCCTTGAAAGAATTCACTGATCCATTGTCCACTCTCCCTTTGAAAGAATCAACTGATCCATTATAATTGCTTGAACGAGGATAACCTCCATTAGAACGAGAATAATTTCCATTTGAACGAGAACTGTTACCAGCTGAAAACAAAGTTGTGCTGCTATCAATCAGATTATCACCAAATGCACCAGAGATAGATCGTTGACTCTCTTCTTGTAAAAGAATTGAAAAGGCTACACTCAAACTTGGTAATGGCTGCCTCATAAGCAGATTGCTTCCAATGTTGGCATAAGTCTCATTTAGACCAAGAAGAAACGCCATGAGCTTCTGCTTTTCTTTGTTAGCATTAACGAAAGCAACATCATTGGCACATTCTAACACCATATCATCAATAGCAGCTAAGGCATCCCAAAACTGCTTCATCTTAGCAAAGAACTCAGTAATTGAAAGAGTACCTTCAGTCGTGTGATATATCTCTCTGGTTAGCTGAAAAATTTGAGTCCCATCAACTTTTCCAAACATTTCACGCAGATCGTTCCATATCGTTCCATATCGATTCTGCAGAAGCAAAATATGCTCTGATACCATGTACAGTGGATCGAGATTGAGATCAAGATTGAGAGAGAATGTGAAAGATAGAAACTGGAATACTGTTATATTGGATTAATCTCGATCAAGTGTTACAGATGTATTGGAGTTGCTATATATAGGCTGCTAACTAACATAACTAAATAGTGCTAACATAGGTGTAAACAGTGTAAACATAGGTGTAAACATAGGCTTTAATGTGCTAACACTATATCTTCAGATTTTAAGATCAGTCCTCATAACTAGCTATTTTGGCAATTGCGTAAAGGCGCGCCCCTTAGATTGTGAGTCTTTGGAGAAAATTACTTTTGCACTTACTTTAAAAGCAACATGCACAACAAATAACTTTCCAAAGTTGCAATGAGGGTATCTCAATTTATTTTGTAACTTATTCAGTGGTGCTTTATTAATTTTATTTATGACCTCTTCGAGTAAATATGGTCGATATATATTGAGAATTCCCGAAATTATTCCCCACTACCATTGACTTGAATACAACAATTTATAAATAAAAGAAGAAAATTATTACAGTAGGCAATAACAGGAAACTTAAAAATGTCAATAATAATTATTACATATAAACTTCACTCTCAGATTGACATGAGTTTTACAATTTTTAATGGAATGGAATCATAAGATAGTTGTTAGATTGTATAGATAATTTTTTGAATAAGTTAAATGAATATTGTGGAAACATATGAAGCTACCAGTACTGCAGTGAGACCGAAAGATCCATATGGAGCACTGATTGGTGCAGATGATGTAGAATTGGTGGGAGAACTTCCGGCGGCGCTTGGACCGGAAGCAACACCTGCAGGGCCACCAGCAGGACCACCAGCAGCACCTGTAGTTTTCATTTTTATATTTTTGTAGTTCAATACAAACAAATGGTTAATTAATTTTTATATATATATGATAAATTTTACGATAAATAAATCCCATATTTAAAAAAAAATAAAGTAACAGAACCCACCATGGGAATACTGATTAATCAGTGAATGTGCAGCTGCAGCATCCACAGTTCCATTTCCTGTCGAGTTTGTACCTATTATAATAAAAGCTCCAATTAAATTTTCATGTTTTTTCAAAATACAGGAAATTTTTTATATAAAATATTAGAAAGATTCATTTTTAAAATACTAATTATGGATGATTAAGAACTCACTGTTAGCTAAAGAAGCAAGCAATGAATCAGTCATCTCTGCCGATGTAGCTGCTTGGGCGTTAGGGCTCGGGGCTGCCTCCGCAGCAAGCATAGCTTTAAAACAAAATTAAAGTTAGAGCCGAAAGTTTCAAAGAGTTAAATTAGAGTCCCTATAATAATATTTACATACCTGCTTCGTCACAAACAGATGAATCAACCTTGGCACCACACTTATTGGTGAGCTCTAGGACATCATGCAAGGTGACGTTAATGGAGTCAGAGAGGCTGGGGTGGCTAATCGCCTGGCAAAGGCAGTTAGGGTTGTTCAAGACGATCTCAGATAAGGGATCGCAGCAGGTGGCTGGAGGATCGGTGCTGTCAGGCTTGAAGAAATCCTTGCATGGGAGGAGCTTAGCCATGCAGGTGCCTTCTTTTATTGCGTTCTCTGCAGAGGCTGCCATCGAAACTTGAATGAAGAAGAAGAAGATGGAGGCAATTGCAGAGAAAAAGAACAAGGTCTTATTGGGTGCCATTATTTATTAGCTACACTAGATGAGCTTGTTCTTTTTCTCTGCTAAAAGGTGAATTCTGGCACCTACATATATCACTTTTACATGCTAATTTTAGACAATGGAGTTTGTTATCCATCTATAAATAGGTATGTCTTCGTGGATCATGTGGACTAAAATTTATTTTAACAATAAGGGTTTTCTCTAAATATAATAGAGCGTGTGTGTGTTTCTCTCAGGTGAAACAACAACATTAAAGTTGAAATTTATAGATTTAATTAATATGATACCGTAAGAATTAAATAAAGTTCATTACTCTATATTTATATATACGACTTATAAACCACGCACGCGCATCGATCATCTAAATTTTAAAATACATAATTGATCTTAAAGTTTATAATAAGATAATATCTATAATTAATCATAATACTTTGGAAAGTTGAGGCTTTGCTAGAAAGGAATAGATAAGAAAGGGAGAAATAGAATATGATGATTAAGTATAAAATAACTATTGTTTTCAGTTATTGTACTAAATTAGTCTTATATATATATAGAGAGAGAGAGAGATCTGTCAATGGGTAGGGTCGAGCATGACGCGGGTCATTGACGACTCAATTGTATCTAATTCATCAACTTAAGGAGTCAAGAATGTAAAATCGTGTATAACCACTTAGATTCATTAGTGGACCAGTTTGATTTATACTAACGTGATTATAAACATTTCACTCAATTTTATAGAATAATACCAACACAATTTGACTTAACGCTAAAGAAAAATTTAATTCACTAAAATATAAAGTCTATACTTGACATTACCTCGATTATTTATTAAACTACTTATTAAGATATACAAAATGGGATTGAATTGACAAATGACCCAAGGTTGGTTGGACCAACTGGTAAAGTGAGTTGTGTTCCCAGGGGCGACCCGAGTTCGAATCCCGTTGGAGACGCCTCTTTGGGAGGCCTTTAACCTTAACGCTCCCGACTTGAAATTGCGGAAGCAATCTTGTATTACCAAAACAATTGACAAACGAAATAGCTAAATTTATAGTTCGAGACCATAAATGTTGGAAGATGAGTAACATGTTATCGAATAAGATGTCAAACTTCAAGAACCGTGTTTGACCCATATTTAATCATACTTTGGGTGACTCAGTTTGATAAGTGATGGGTTCCGATATAGCCGTTAGTCCCATTAACAACGAGTAAACTGTGAGTAGGCCCACTTGGCTCCAAAAGAGACCTAGAGGACCAATATGAGGGGTCCCGACAAGGTCGGTCCCGATGTATGAGCTGACGCTCCCGATGGAATGCCTTTGAGTAGGCCCCGATGTTGAATCCCTGAGGATGTTGGCCCTGTCCCGATGACGAGGGGCCCTGAGCGGTGACCAAAGGAGATAACTCTGGAGTCCCCGATATCCGTGACGAGGGGCCCTGAGCGGTGACCAAAGGAGATAACTCTGGAGTCCCCGATATCCGTGACGAGGGGCCCTGAGCGGTGACCAAAGGAGATAACTCTGGAGTCCCCGATATCCGTCGGGACTTGCCACCAGAGGATGAGGCCGAGAAACACGCCCACTGGCAGTTATCTCAACAGGTAACTGGGGTAACTGATACTCTCATACATACTTGCCTACATCGAGATACTCATTTAAGCATCGGAGAGGGATTCTGGGTCACCGCCCGGTCTATCCCTTTTTGCAGGATTACTTGGAACAAAGGAGTTCAGACTTCCGTCAAGAACGTGCCGGAGTTCCAATCGTGATCCAACAATAGGTATATTGGCAGATTGAAAAGTTGATGATAATTAATGTTACATGCCAGTTAAGCAACTTTAACAAAAAAAAAAAAACATTAATGGAATTTAACTAAATGAAAATTTTAGTAGGGACAAAATCATGAATTTTTTGAATCACTAAAGTCTAAAGTTTATACTTGAATTTACCTTAATTATTTATTCAACTACTAATTAGGATATACCTAATGTGATTGAATTGACAAACAAAAGATCAAAATCGATAATTCGAGTCCATAAATATTAAATTGTGAGTAACATGTTATATATAGGGTCAAACTTCAAGAATCATGTTTGATCTATGATGGATATACGACCGATTCGGGTTCGTTTTATATTCGGACTTTATTTACACGTTAAACCCACTAACGTCTCTTAAAATACCTACCCGCGAGTTAAAACGGTCTGAAACGCGAACGTACCTGTTTCGGACAAAGACTCGTCCGGATTGTCGTCACAATCTGAGCCACACCGGATTGTCTCCACAATTCAGTGTGGTCTGGATTGTTACCCCGCGACGCGCTTACCCCTACGTGTTTACACTATGTGCGAGTTTTCCCGTTGTCAATCTTGCTCAAGTCCACGCCCGGTTCACGTTTGCTACTAAACCGGGGTCAGACCACTCAAAACCGGGTTCGAGTCCAAGGTTCCCTATATATAGGAATCTTGGCCACCAATTTCATAACTTGAGTTGGCTTGGGAGCTCTCACTTCTTACTAACTTTATCTCTCTATAATTCTCGTTTTGACATCAGAGAGGGTTCACCGCACACCACCCCCTCCCTCTGTGGTGTCGATATTGCCCCTTGTGCATGTGTTAGGAGGAGTGCGCGCAGACACCGCAAGGCATACGCGCGCAGATACAGCAAGGGATAACGTGTTGACACTTCGGGACATCAACGTCATGACATACGAACAACTATACATACGGACATTCGAACACTTAGCCATTTGAAGGGCTTGTAAACCTCCGACACTCCGACGGTCCGACACTCCGACAGTCCGAAACTCTGACACTCCGACTGTCTGACACCCGTGAGCTCTGACAACCCAACGAACAGATTACGCAACATCACCAGGACCCGACACTACACCCGAGTCAGGTCCCAACATTTTGGCGCCGTCTGCGAGATTTGAATAAAAAGCCACTACTCGCCACCAAAATCTAAATGGCCAATACAAGCATAGGCACTCACATAGACTTCCTAAGAGGAGATGCATCGTCTAGCACAAGAGACATGCAAAAACTAACACTGGAATGCTACGTTGTGCTACTCTGACATCACGATCCACGCTGTGGCGACTACGCTTACTGCCTCCCCTGTAACAATGTTCATCATAGCAGCAGCAATCGTTGTTACTGTCGCCGCTGCAACGTTAACACCGCCACTGTTGCGACACCTGTTACCACCAACCATCGGCGTTCGACCATCAGGTTCACAAGTCGCTGTCACTTCGGGCCGGCGAAGGGATCGCTATCACCATGAATCATCGTCAACTGAAAATACTGACGAGACGACCTAATCAAGACTTCATGGTGTGGATACCAACACGAAGCCCCCAGACACCCGCTATTATATCTATCACAAGCGTATCCTTTGCAGCAAGAACTATATATATACAATCCCATAATTGCAGGTCATACCAATGGGCGATCAATGCAAAGAAACTATATATTCAACACAAGGTTGACGAGACCTCCAACCGAGGAGCCCTCATAACTGACACAGGGAGTAACCCCTTACTATAAACTCAATGTTATAAATATGTAACTATTTCTACACATTACAGATTTCTATCTTATGACAAGGAAAATAGGAATAAAACACAATGGGGGAAGACAAGACCTTTGGAAATATCTGCTCGACTCGAAAAGTCAGCCAAACTCTTAGTTACCTCAACGAGCTGCATCCAACAACCAGCTATCAAACGCGCGCACCTATAAAGTGCGTACGTCTTTACAGCGCACCCATATCATGGGAAGCAATACCCCATGTGGAGAAGGTGCAACAACCAGCACGCAAACAACGTGCAACATGACGGACGCAAAATAAGAGATATACAAGACCGCCCATGACGGACAAAGCAAGCAATGAAATTTTTTTCAAACCACACCAATGGAGGGAAACAAGCAATCGAAACATATGATCATCATCTGATCCCAACACGACAGCTCAGTCCGTCGCGATCGCGTAAAATCCTTAATTTGCCCGACAATACCCAACCAGGGGCATGGTTACACCTCTATGAAAGAGCTCAAAAGCTATTAACATCACGTCGCATTAATAAACAAGAGGGGGACGCCATTCAAGTGACAACCCCACCACCACTGCGGAACGCAGACACCAATCGATCTAACAACATGGGAAATAGGGAATCAAGATCGACTCCTACGTTATACGCACATCTGTGCTAAACCCACCACGCGGGGAAGGCAAGAGAGCTATCTTCGACATCCTACAAATACTCATTCGCCGAGTATCATGCCACTCGGAACAGATGCTGGTAATAAGCACTATTTCCGATTACAACAAAAGGAAAAATGGGGGATTCCGTCAGTTAGACATTCCTCAACCATGTATACATTTGTGACACAAGCACAACTTCAAATGAAGTTAAGCTATAAGTCATAACCACTATGGGGGTGATGGATATACGCCCAATTTGAACCCGTTGACTTCCAAACCGTTGTATTTTTATCGTCCCATTTATGATTGCGAATCGAAACTTCAACCCGGACACTTCGCGAGAACATCGACGGCTCGGACGGGGCCGAAGCGCCCGTCCGACAGAGGCGAACTCACCTAGGTGAGGTTGGGTGGCCACACTCGACCTCCCCTAGGGGAGATCGGGTTGGCCAACCCGATCTCTCCTAGGAGAGATCGGGTCAGCCAACCCGATCTCTCCTAGGAGAGATCGGGTCAGCCAACCCGATCTCTCCTAGGAGAGATCGGGTTGGCCAACCCGATCTCCCCTAGGGGAGATCGGGTCGGCCAACCCGATCCCTCCTAGGAGGGATGGGGTTGGCCAACCCCACCCTCCCTAGGAGGGGTTGGGTGTCCTCACCCAACCCCTACCCTTGGGGGTCGGATTTCTCCCCCCCCAAGGGTCCCGGCACCCCTTTCAGACGCCCATGCTCGGTCCACTCCGCCTGCCTCATCCGAATCCTAAAGTCTTAATTATATGCTTAAAGGTTAATTAATTGTGTTTAAGGGCTAACGATGTCATTAAGCCACCTTAATGACACCGTTGCCTATAAATACCCCACCTTCACAACTCATTTGAACATCTTGGCCATTTGAACAATTTAGCTCTGACATCTCTCTAGCTTTATCTCTCTAGAAATATAGTTCTGACTTAGGCATCGGAGAGGGTTCACCAGGCACCACCCCCCCCTCCTCCGTGTCTGGTACTGCCCCTTTTGCAGGGCAAAGGGAGAGAAGAAGAGAAGGAATCAAGGAGAGAAGGAAAAGAAGAAGGACATAGGCAAAGGCAAGGCGACTCGAGAAGACCGGATCATATACATCCCCCGTAAGGAGTGGGATCAAAGCCGACACCCCGTTGACCTAGATCCCATAACTTAACACTTGGCGCCGTCTGCGGGCTTCGGACAGAAAGCCTAACTATCACTAGCAAGATGGCAAGCGTATATGTCATCCATGGAGGTTATGGAGCTGGAGGAGAGTCAGCGAATGCCAGAGAAGCATATATGGCAGAGTTAGGGACTCCTAAGCCAAAAGAAGAACAACCAAAAGGAAAGAGAGAAGACATAATAGAATTTTCAAGAAGAGACATGGAGCATGTGTTACCAGACAACAAAGATGCCCTGGTCATAACAATAAAGATCACTGATATGGACATTGGGAGAATCCTAATAGACAGTGGAAGCTCACCCAACATCATTAGTAAGAAGGTCCTCAACATATTAGGAGTTAGGCCAAGTAGCATAAAACAGGTTTACTCCCCCTTGGTAGGATTTTCAGGAGAGCCAACATACCCACTGGGGGCAGTCACACTACCTGTGACACTGGGCACAGGGCAGAGGCAGCTAAAGATTGATGTCCCATTCTTCATTACAGAAGACATGGAGGAGTACAATGGGGTCCTAGGTATCACTACAATCAACAAGTGGGGTATGGTACCATCAACGCTATATCAGAAAGTGAAATTCCCCACAGACCAAGGGATAGGGGAAGTAAAGGGTAACAGAAGGTAGCAAGGAAATGTGCAAGGATTGCACTAGGCAAAAGGAAGAAAACAAGAGAAGTCCTACTAGTAGACGAGGACCCAAGAGAAGATCATGGAAGGCCAGCCCCCATGGAGGAACTAAAAGAGATACTCATAGAAGAACCCGATAGGAAGGCTAAAATTGGGACTGCCTTATCTCAGGAAGAGGAGAACCACTTAGTCGCTTTACTAAGGGAATACAAGGATTTGTTCGCCTGGTCACCGAGCGATATGCCAGGGATATCAGAAGATGTGATCTCACACAGGCTCAACATAGACGCGGCAACGCGGCCAACAACACAGAAGGTGAGACCAATGGGAGGTAATAAAAAGATAGCTATTCAAGAAGAAGTAGAAAAGCTACTAAAGGCAAAGTTCATCAAGGAAATCAGATTCCAGACATGGGTGGCAAACCCAGTACTGGTAAAGAAGCCGGGAGGAAGTTGGAGAATGTGTATTGACTATAGGGACCTAAACAAGGCATGCCCAAAGGACTCATATCCGCTACCAAGAATAGATCAGTTAGTGGATGCAACATCAGGTCACCAACTAATGAGCTTCATGGATGCATACTCAGGATATAACCAGATAAAAATGGCCCCTGAGGACGCCCCCCACACAGCATTCTACGCTAATAGCGAGATATACCATTACACAGTGATGCCTTTCGGACTCATAAATGCTGGAGCAACATACCAAAGAATGGTCAACAAAATCTTTGGGGACATGATAGGGAAAACAATGGAGGCGTATGTGGACGACATGATAGTCAAATCTAAAGAGAAGAAGGACCATGTGGAAAACCTTCGCTCAACGTTTGAAAGGATGAGGCAATATCAAGTCCGTCTAAACCCGAAAAAGTGCGCATTTGGGGTGCAATCAGGAAAGTTCTTAGGCTTCATGGTAAGCCAGCGAGGCATAGAGGTAAACCCCGAAAAACTTCAAGCAATTGAAGAAATGCAATCACCTACGAAGCACAAAGAGGTTCAACGACTGAACGGGAGGTTGGCAGCCCTTAACAGATTCCTATCCAAAATAGGAGACAAGGCATTACCCTTCTTTGAGGTACTAAGGGCAAACAAGAAATTTGAATGGACACCAAGATGTGAGGAGGCCTTCCAGCAACTCAAACAACATCTAAAGACACTCCCACCCCTAGCAAAGCCTACACCAGGGGAGCCCCTCTATCTCTACATCTCAGTGAGCAACGTGGCAGTTAGCTCAGTGCTAATCAAAGAGGAAAATGCTACACAATTGCCAGTATACTTCGTAAGCAAAACATTGGCAAAGTATGAGATCAACTACTTGCCAATAGAAAAGTACCTCTATGCACTGATCGTATCAGCAAGAAAGTTGAGACCGTATTTTCATGGGCATGAAGTAACAGTCCTCACAGACCAACCACTGAAACACCTCCTGCAGAGACCAGACACATCGGGAAGACTGACCAAATGGGCAATCGAGCTAAGTGAGTTTCGCATTCATTTCGCCCCAAGAACAGCCATAAAGGGTCAGGCTCTAGCGGATTTTATCGCCGAATTCACTGGAATTAATCCGGACGAAGACTTGGGAGAAGTCAAAACTACATGCGAGGCAAGTAGCAGTCAGGAGACACAATCAGAAGAATTATGGGAGATGCATACTGATGGGTCATCCAACGGAGGAGGTTCAGGCGCAGGCCTCTTACTATACCCACCAAACAGCAATACACCTATGCGCTATGCCATGGCACTAACCTTTAAGGCAACAAACAATGAGGCTGAGTACGAAGCACTAATAACTGGCCTGAGAATAGCCAAAGGAGTAGGGGCAAAGCATTTAAGGGTCAAGTGTGATTCTCAACTAGTTGTCAACCAAGTGAAAGGAATCTACACTGCAAAGTCCGAAAACATGCAGAGATACTTGCAGCAAGCCAAGGACCTGATAAAGAGCTTCCAAAGCTTCGACATTGAGTCTATCCCAAGAGAACAAAACCAAGAGGCAGACGCCTTAAGTAAACTAGCCTTAGGGGCAGAAGCAGGCAAAGAGGTTCACTTCGTGGAGCAAAGAATGCAATCAGTGATAGAACAAATGGAGGTTCTAGCAATAGATGAAGCAGAAGTCTGGATGACACCAATGAGACAATACATCATGGAAGGAAAGCTCCCAAAAGATAAGGTGGAGGCAGTCAAGATTGAAAGGATGGCTAGGAATTACGCAGTGATGGACAATGAGCTCTACAAGAAAGGATACTCCACACCTTTCCTCAAATGCATAGCATACCCAGAAACAGAGAGGGTACTTGCAGAACTCCATGAAGGAGAGGCGGGGTGCCATGAAGGAGCACGGTCAATAAGCCGAAAGGTCTACAAATTAGGATACTATTGGCCATCATTGAGCAAAGAAGTAGCAGACTTGGTACAAAAATGTGATCACTGCCAAAGGTACTCCAGAAATATAACAGCCCCACCAGCAAAGCTAAGCTCCATCTCAGGAGCCTGGCCTTTCGCACAATGGGGGATTGATTTGATAGGCCCCCTACCAAAAACAAAAGGTCAGAAGACTTGCATAATTGTTGCAATAGACTACTTCTCCAAGTGGATAGAAGCAAAGGCAATGGGGAAGACAACAGACGACCAAGTCGTCAATTTCATCCAATCTCACATTGTCTCGAGGTACGGGGTGCCAAGAGCAATAATAAGTGACAATGGCCCACAATTCAAGAGCAAGAAATTGCAGTGGTATTGCGAAAGACTGAATATAGATCACCGTTTCGCATCAGTAAAACACCCTCAGACAAACGGACAGGTAGAATCGGCAAACAAGATAGTGCTAGATGGCCTAAAGAAACGACTCCACGCCACCAAGGGAAGTTGGGTAGATGAGCTGGAAAATGTTCTATGGGCAGTGCGGACAACACCAAAGATATCCACAGGAGAAACGCCATTTGGTCTAGTGTACGGAACCGAGGCGGTGGCACCAGCAGAAATAGCTGTACAATCACTGAGGACCAAGTACTTTGAGGAGCATGAGAACAACAAGGCTAGACTTTTAGATTTAGACATGGTGGAGGACAAAAGGTGGAATTCAGAAGAAGCACAGACACGAATGCGCCTTGTCTCAGCAAGATACTACAACCGCCAAGTCAAGGAGAGACAATTCCACGTAGGAGAACTAGTACTAAGAAGGAATGAGTTCTCACACTTAGACCAAGTCAGAAAATTATCTCCAAAGTGGGAAGGACCATACAAGATAGCGTCAGTTCCCTACGTAAACGCGTACCGCCTCGAAGATGGGGAGGGGTATATCTCCACAAACACCTTCAGTGGAGAGCACCTAAAGAAGTACTACGTATAAGAAGAAAGCACAAGCAAAAGACCATATCCTTAGTTTCATATTACACATTTTACGCGCTTCAGCTTCACAAGCTTTTCAAAAAACAACTTTTGAGAAGGAGAACTCACGAAGTTACTCCAACTCCACAACTATCTTTTATTCCTACAAAGGATGTCTTGGTGCACCAAGGCATCCCAAGTGTACAAAAACATGAATGTTCCTAAGGGAGTAGTAGTTACTCAAGAGTATTTTCAAGGGAATGTAGTGGTATAATCACGAAGTTATCCTTACACAGATATGACTTCAAGTCAATGACAGGTTCGACGCCCCCAAGAGCGTATCTTGAGAGTAGTGTTCATACTACGATATTCGACGCCCCCAAGAGCGTATCTTGAGAGTAGTGTTCATACTACGACCTTCGACGCCCCCAAGAGCGTATCTTGAGAGTAGTTATTACACTACGACCTTCGACGCACCAAGAGCGTATCTTGAGAGTAGTTTCCAAAAACTACGAACTTCGACGCCCCCAAGAGCGTATCTTGAGAGTAGTGTTCATACTACAACCTTCGACGCCCCCAAGAGCGTATCTTGAGAGTAGTTATTACACTACGACTTCGACGCACCAAGAGCGTATCTTGAGAGTGGTTTCCAAAAACTACGAATTCGACGCCCCCAAGAGCGTATCTTGAGGTAGATTTGCAACCTACCAGATTCGACGCCCCCAAGAGCGTATCTTGAGGTAGAAAAAACACTACCAGTTCGACGCCCCCAAGAGCGTATCTTGAGGTAGATTTCAAACTACCAGTTCGACGCCCACCAGGAGCGTATCTTTGGTCTAACCTGAGCCCTCCGGGAGCCTATCCTGCGAAACGTTAAGTGCCGTCCGAGAGCCTGTCTCGTGAACAGTTTGACACCCGTCAAGAAGGTATCGGTGGACTAACCTGTGCCCTCCAGGAGCCTATCCTGTGAAACGTTAAGTGCCGTCCGAGAGCCTGTCTCGTGAACAGTTTGACACCCGTCAAGAAGGTATCGGTGGACTAACCTATGCCCTCCAGGAGCCTATCCTGTGAAACGTTAAGTGCCGTCCGAGAGCCTGTCTCGTGAACAGATTTCGACGCCCACCAAGAGCGTATCTTTGGTCTAACAGTACAACGTATACCGTGTAAGGGGTATCAGAAGAGATCATCATACCATGCTTAGAAGGATACCATGTTCAGAAGGATACCATGAGAAAGAAATTTCTAAGTAAAGTAATGTGAAGAACAAGTAATGTTTTTTCTTTATGAAATGGCAGGTAAGGCAAGAAGGAAAGCACGAAAGAAGGATAAGTAAAGGAAACACACCAATGAAAGGGTCCATACCCAAAGAGCCATACACAAGGCATAGGGAGACATCATGAGAAGAGATATAAGCACACGGCCATATATACAACGAGTATAAACAAGTGTATCAGACAAAGATGGCAACACTAAGAAAGGTGGAGTTTTAAACTCTAAAGACAACCACAACTCACAAGCACATGAGACTACCACAATAGATAGGGGTACTATTCCTTTATCTTCGCAATATGCTTAAGTGCAAAGTCTGACAAATCACCAAGACGAGAGAAAGGAAAGTCAGGAGCAATCATGTGAATACGTTCAAGAATCTCCTTAAAGGAAATACGTTTAGCCACAGAGCAGCGAACGTCCATAGCAGCCTGATAAGCGGAAGAGGCCTTATACTCAGCAATGGCACACTCTTTCGCCTCCATACGAAACATTTCCTCCAGAGAGACCAACTCAGCAGCCCGAAGTGTCTCATCACGATAAGACCTTTGTTTCAACGCCTCAACCTCTTCATTGAGAAGAGCAATGCGACCCTCCAAGTCTCGGCACCGCAAATCAGTAATACGACTATGCTCCAAATAGTTAATAAGACTGGAGTTAAGGGAAACACAAATGTCCTCGTACACCTTCCTCTCCTCAGCAAGATGAATAGCAAGGGTGGATAAATTAACAAGGTCGGCCATACCCTGTAACAAAAACAAAAGATGAGACGGATAACGCATGGAGAAGAAGTATGCCAAAGGATAAAACGGTTAATAACATTACAGGAGCATAACGAGCCAACACATCACGAGCCAACTCATAAGTTGCATCCGACCCTTTGGAGAGGGACACACGATCAGCAGGAGGAACAGCAGACTGCAGAACACGAACTCCAACCTCAGGAGTTTGCAAAGAAGATTGATTGTCAAAACGAGCCCCACGCCCATAATAAGGCGCCCACTCAGACCCAACAATTCCATCAACAGGTGGGCGAGACAGCTCCTTCCGACTCAGACGCGGAAGACGAAGTCTACCTATAACAAAGCACAGAGTAAATACCAATATACACTAAGGAAACTCAGCTGCTCAAGAACTCACCAAACAGAGAGGAAGGAAAAGACGGCTCCCGGACCTTCGATTGGGGGGCATCAATATAGAAAGAAGATGGCACCCTAACGTCACCACCCTTACCTCCAGTTAGAGAACACCTCCCCGCACCATAGAAAACCGATCTTTTTGCAATCGAAGATCCGGTCCCGGAAGTAACCACTCCCACACGTACTGGCCTCTTACTCCTCATCAATCACCAGAAAGTTCTGCTAGCCGGAAAAAACACAGGCTCAATCCGAGAAAAACAGAAAGCAAACAATGGACAAGAGACACGAACTCATTTCCCTAAAATGATAGATACAAAGTCAAAAGACAAGAATAGAAAGACGGCAAGAAAAACCCCACCAGCCAATAGGCAGAGGCAGGGGGCAAGGGTAGATAGTCATAACCCCCAGCATAAGGAGACCCCATCAGCCAATAGGCAGAGGCAGGGGGCAAGGGGAGATAGTCATAACCCCCAGCATAAGGAGACCCCATCAGCCAATAGGCAGAGGCAGGGGGCAAGGGGAGATAGTCATAACCCCCAGCATAAGGAGACCCCATCAGCCAATAGGCAGAGGCAGGGGGCAAGGGGAGATAGTCATAACCCCCAGCATAAGGAGACCCCATCAGCCAATAGGCAGAGGCAGGGGGCAAGGGGAGATAGTCATAACCCCCAGCATGGAGAGACCCCTCAGCCCAACAGACAGAGGCAAGGGGGCAAACAGAGATAGCCATAATCCCGATGTAGAAAATCCCACACGCCAGTAAACGGAAGTATAAAAGCAAGAAGATGGAGGAAAGACAAACCAAGCAGAACTATGTTATCATGAAGACACGTAAATCGAAACGAGACAAGTAAGGAAACAACTGAAAGAAAAACAGGATCGAACTCCACAAGAACAATGCTTACACAAGAAGAAAAACGCATACCTCAATGCGACGCGTACCCCGAGAAGTAAGCCCAACCAGAAATCCCACCGTCAAAAAGAAGAGAAAAGGACAACGAGAATGAGGTAATCACTCCCCCTTTTATAACACAAAGGTTTAGGGTTTTTCCAAAATCGTCAAATCAACACCGTTGAATTTTAGAGAGGAAAATTTCAAGGGACAAGATTCAAAAACTAGTTCCTATTAACCACGGTTAAATCCACGCTCACCCTAGTTAACATCCCCTAAGGTTTATTTTCTAGTATTACATACTTAGGAAAATTTTTGGCTAAAATTAATTTTTCCGCACTTAGATAAAATCCCTGCACGAATTTGAAGCATAAGTCATTTAGTTGCATTTGTATCACACCCCTGTGCAAGTTTGTATTTTTTGAGTATACACCTGTAGCAGAGATAAGTTTATTACTCCCACCTCAGACGGACGCATGCCTAGGCACACGTCCGTGCTACTCTGACGTTTACAATTCCTCTATCTCATTAGACAGGGGGCAGAGTCAGAGGCACGCATCCATGGGTAAGCAGGCATTCAGACAAAGAAGGTAAAATCCCGGTTTCAAATTGCGCGTGTCATACCATCCTAAAATAGAGTCAATCAAGGGTTAGGCCATTGGTTGACTCGGGGGCATGTGATGGATATACGCCCAATTTGAACCCGTTGACTTCCAAACCGTTGTATTTTTATCGTCCCATTTATGATTGCGAATCGAAACTTCAACCCGGACACTTCGCGAGAACATCGACGGCTCGGACGGGGCCGAAGCGCCCGTCCGACAGAGGCGAACTCACCTAGGTGAGGTTGGGTGGCCACACCCGACCTCCCCTAGGGGAGATCGGGTCAGCCGACCCGATCTCCCCTAGGGGAGATCGGGTTGGCCAACCCGATCTCTCCTAGGAGAGATCGGGTCAGCCAACCCGATCTCCCCTAGGGGAGATCGGGTCGGCCAACCCGATCCCTCCTAGGAGGGATGGGGTTGGCCAACCCCACCCTCCCTAGGAGGGGTTGGGTGTCCTCACCCAACCCCTACCCTTGGGGGTCGGATTTCTCCCCCCCCAAGGGTCCCGGCACCCCTTTCAGACGCCCATGCTCGGTCCACTCCGCCTGCCTCATCCGAATCCTAAAGTCTTAATTATATGCTTAAAGGTTAATTAATTGTGTTTAAGGGCTAACGATGTCATTAAGCCACCTTAATGACACCGTTGCCTATAAATACCCCACCTTCACAACTCATTTGAACATCTTGGCCATTTGAACAATTTAGCTCTGACATCTCTCTAGCTTTATCTCTCTAGAAATATAGTTCTGACTTAGGCATCGGAGAGGGTTCACCAGGCACCACCCCCCCCCCCCTCCTCCGTGTCTGGTACTGCCCCTTTTGCAGGGCAAAGGGAGAGAAGAAGAGAAGGAATCAAGGAGAGAAGGAAAAGAAGAAGGACATAGGCAAAGGCAAGGCGACTCGAGAAGACCGGATCATATACATCCCCCGTAAGGAGTGGGATCAAAGCCGACACCCCGTTGACCTAGATCCCATAACTTAACAGGGGGTACAACACCATGAAGAGTCATGAGGTATCACCTATCTCTTGTACGGAGACTCCGAATTTCGAGGTTCTCCACAAAAAACACTCGGAAATTAGTCTAAGGAAAAACTAAGGAGAAAAACATCAAGTAAAGCAATGCCCCAAGAAAACTGGCACTGCTCGATAGAACGCGCAAATCCGACGCAAGGCTCAGCAGTGCCACTCAGCAGTCGGAGACACGCGTCCAGACGGGAACCGTTACCCCTACTCAATCTCACCAACAAATACACTTGCTTCAAAATGCAAGAAAGAAAGGGAGAATGAATTTACAAGTCTTCCTCAAGTATTGGCACTATCGCATGGCAGTCACCAAGGGAAACGCTAACACTCGTCGCAAGAGCGGGGGAACCTTGCCGAACTCCAGCTCCTATAAATATTGAACGATATTCTACATACAAAGGACGCTCACCACACCTGAACAAGGAAAAATGGTGCGACCACCAAGCGACTTGGGGGGCACCAAACGAACAAGTGTTTGGCACTCTACCTAATTAAAGAAGAGGAGTTCAGAAGAGAAAGACCAAAACAATATACGTCACCACTCCTCCTAAGAGAAAGTCACAAATGAGGAAAACAACCTCAACCTCCTATGCGGATTCCAACATCAGGTATCGCCCTCGTAAGGCAATCTCTTCTAAACGAAAAGGTCCAGGTAACCGGCATATTGCCAAAAGAAAACCCGGATGAGAGGTAATAACTCTATGCAAAATACTGATCTGAATAGAACAGACTAATCGGGTAAGATATCTACCCCGAATAGTCTGATTTAGTCAGAGCATAATGCAATATGAACGGAGCAGACTAGTCGCGAAAAGTATGATCCAATCATATTGACTTTACAAGCTGAATATAATGAATTAGCCGAACCGAACCGATATGAGGATCGAATAGTTCAGTCTAACAACATTGAAGATCTAGTCCAGGTGGACGATATAGCAGGCAAAATAGCCCTACAAGAAGATTTATAGCTCCATATTATTTACTAAACAGTATATATCTCGAATCAATGCGAAACAATTTGAGACAGGTTATATACAGATACAAGAGATGTATCAAAGGCACACCCTACTTACGAAACAACACCAAGTAGAGGCTGTATACAACACTCTCTGGTATTCTCTATCTACGAGCACCCTACTTAGGCATCTAAGACAAGTAGCGGTCGCATATATATCACTTGCATCATCGCAGCAAGTCTCCAAGCTAGTGACAGCACACGACGTTTGGTCGAGCGAACTACTCAAACATCAGATCCTACTTTGGAAACAATACCAAGTAGCGGTCACATACATGCATGCGCATCACGCTATGGAAGCACCAATGCGTACCGACTAGAGAACGCAGACGACGATATATTCACGGACATATTCAGCGGGGGACACTTGAAAAGGTTCCACGCCCGAGACAACCTCCTGCATAACTTGGAAATATGAGGAGCCCTCGTACATTTTTCACACATGCATCAACAACAGACCCTATTGAAAAATAGCACCAAGTAGCGGATTACATACATATTACTCACGTCAACACTACAAGCTATCATGCTAAACACAACAAACGGCCTATATTAGACGCCACCAACACGTCGGCACTCGACGTCAACAACGAGCAATCAATACGCTCTCTCTCTCGACATCCATTATATCTATTATAAACAATGACAACAACATATTACATCCTGAAAATTTCACCAAGGATTATATATCAGTAAGATGGCGCGATATCCCCAGCTCGGGGGCAACCCCATGATTACAACGGCCATTCCTTGGGTTTTTAAAACAAGATGCGGTCAACTACTACATGGTGCGACATCCACTATACGAAGGCAACCACATGAAACATGGCGCGACATCCTCTATACGAGTGAAACCTAATGTCATCGTACCGCGGACTATCAAGCCCAGTAGATATTACTAAACACCCGGGCGTGCGATCCTCCTTCCGAGGACAACCCCACACTACATTACATCCTCTATACGAGGGCAACCCCATGAAACATGGTGCGACATCCTCTATACGAGGGCAACCCCATGTCATCTTACTGCGGACTATCAAGCCTAGTAGAGATTACTAAACATCTGGGCGTGCGATCCTCCTTCCGAGGACAATCCCACACTACATGGTGCGACATCCTCTATACGAGGGCAACCCCATGAAACATGGCGCGACATCATCTATACGAGTGCAACCCCATGTCATCTTACTGCGGACTATCAAGCCCAGTAGAGATTACTAAACAACCAAGCGTGCGATCCTCCTTCCGAGGAAAACCCCACACTACATGGCACGACATTCTCTATACGAGGGCAACCCCATGAGAACCTACTGGGTACTATCAAAACCAGTAGCGTTCATTAATAATCACCCTTCTATGCCGGCAGGAGCGTATCCTGATATCATCGTTATACGCAATGCATCGAAAAACTCACCAAATCTACAAGTCAAGTCTTGTAAAACGTTATCTTGGATGTGAACAAATAACGGAAACAAAACACATCCAAATTAGCAAGTTGTGTATTGCACAATATCACCTTAGAATGGACCAAGAGATGGTAAAAACTGCAAGTCGTACAACACGATCTTGTACAGCCCCTTGGAGTAACCAAGTAGAGGTGTAGTAGAATCGCAAGGTAAGTACGGGAATAGCCAAGGAACATCTTGCCACAACACTACAACGGGGGTGCCCAAGTAGCGGAAATAAAACACATCCAAATTAACAAGTCGTGTCTTGCCACAACGTCGCCTTGGAATGGACAAAGAGACGGTAAAAACTGCAAATCGTACAACGCGATCTTGTACAGCCCCTTGGAATAACCAGGAAGAGGCGTAGTAGCATCGCAAGGTAAGTACATGGATTAGCCAGCGGAACGCCTTGCAAAAACGCTACAGCGGGGGTGCCCAAAAAGAGGAAAATAAAACGATCAAATTAGCAAGTCGTGTCTTGCCACAACGTCGGTTTGGAATGGCCCAAAAGACGGTAAAAACTACAAGGCGTATTGCACGACCTCTGTTCTGCCCCTTGGAATAACCAAGTGAGGCGCACCAGCGGAACGCCTTGCAACAACGTTACGCGGGGTGTTCCCAACTAACAGATGGAAAAATGAACCAAATTAACAAGTAACGTCTTGTCACAACGTCGTCTTAGAGTGGACTAAGAGATGGTAAAAACTTAAGTCTCGCCTCGTCGAGACGACACTTCTACGTGTGAGTAAGGGTCTTGCACATTACTAACCATAAATGCCAAGTACCGGGTGAAGGGTCTTGCGCATTACTAACCATAAATGCCAAGTACCGGGTGAAGGGTCTTGCACATTACTAACCATAAATGGCAAGTACCGGTTCAAAGTCTTGCGTGTTACTAACCATGAAATACGACAAGCATACTACTCATCTATTCATCTCACACCTATATACTACGTCATGCCTTGGGACAACCAAGAGGGGCGCGCAACACAGGGACTTATGTCTCCTCGCCACAACTACAGATAGTACATCCAATCAGAGGACGAATCTCAACTCTACTCTATAGTCCAAACCATATGGACAAACGCGATAACAAAAGGTATGAAATATTCCTAATAAGTTATCATGCATTACTAAAACATCCAAGACAGGTCTATACGACTGTTGGATTACGAGGATGCAATACTACAGAATGCTAAACGCGTACATGCAAGTAATCTAACTATGCAGCGGAATGATGTACACATACCTTTTAGCTTTCCTTCCCAAGAACGTCGTGGAGGGAGTTCTGATCATCAGGTCGGAACCATGTACAAGTTCTTCGTAAGAAGAAGTCCTACGCGGTGTAAGCTCCACAAGAAAGCCTCTGATCGATTCATCAACGAGGATAGAACCTCGGACTAAGATGTGCAACGAAAATCACTACTAAGGGGTGAGAGGGTTTCTCTCAAGTTCCTCAATGGAGGTACTTCTTATTCTGAATGAATGAATAAACCCCTTAGGTGAGTCCCGTATATATAGGATTGGTGGAGTGGACAAAAGTCCACTCCAACCAATGTGGGACAAGTTTCGGCCGAACCATGCTATTAAAGGGGGAGGCCCAATTTTGGGCCTCCCATGTCAATTAGGGTTAGGTTTGGCCCAATTAACCTAATGTGACAATTACCTAATTAACTTAGGTAATTTCCTTAGCATTAACGGACTACCAATTATGGCGCCACGTCACCATATGCTAACAGCTCCCACTCGCCGGAATGGGAGGGTGCCTGTTAATATATAATTATCCAATAGCATCAACATCTCAATCTTCAGTCTTTGTCTCCGTCTCCGAATAGTTCATACGAGGTTTGCCGTGCGACCGGCGGACACGACGGGCATCGTGCTGCTCATCTGTTAGGAGTATTGTAGCGCCCGCAGAACGTTGATTCCCTTTCGTAAATCAATCCTGTTAAAATAAAATATGTACCGCAATGTATCCTTGGTCAACTGATAATTCTCCAATTGCCCAGTTTTCCACATAGGAATACTTCTCCAGGGCATCCGTTACAAGTGTTCACAACCTTCAACTAATATCCGGTTGGCGGCCACCTAGTGAACACAAGAGTCGGTGAATGATAGGTGAACTTGACCATCCCCATCGCTTATACCCTTAGTCTAACTCAACCAGTTTCCAAGACGTGGTCACTTGGCCGTTTTCTTTGGCTCTACGCTCGTACGCCGGGAAGCGAACATTGAGCTAGACCTTAGGTATAAGTTCTAAGTCCGTGAGGATACTTAGGATGCCTCTTCATAAGACATACGGGATCAATCACACGCTCAAGGTGAAGAAGTATGCGCCCTTTGAATCACTAGGATTCTAGCTATCACAACCGAGCATGACCCCGTGGTCGAACATGGCACGCGCAGTATGAAGCACACGTCGATAGCACACTTGGACTAGCCAGGATTGGGATATGTCAATCATGCTATCGCAGAATCTTTCATATGGCCCTGAATGTGATTTTAATGATGGACTGGGTCCAACACGGCGATGTACAAAACGAAGATTAAGTCATGCATTAAGCGTGACAAGGTTATCGTTTCGTTTAACCAGGTTTATCCCCCTGGTTCTTAGCCAATCTTGTTGGGGTTGAGGTCCCCCTCTCCTTTCAAGATGACCGTGCCTGTGTGACAAGGCATGGTTCACATTTGACATAATTTTGGTGGAAGAGTTTTACCTCTTACTACGACTTAGTTTATAGACCGTAAAATCCGATGTTATATTTCATTATGACGTCGATAGATCATATACTCAGTTTGCAATTCTTTTATTCAATCGTAATAATATTATCTCAAATGTCAAAATGTTATCGCTTATACATGTCACTTATTTAAGCCCTACGTAATCCAAGCAGTTTTACGTGCTTTTTGAAGATGTCTCTACGTAATGGCTTAGTTAATGGATCTGCAACCATTTTATCCGTGGAAAAGTATTCTAAAGCGAATATGTTGTCTTCCAGAACGGATTTAGCATAATTTTATTTCACATCAATGTGTTTGGTCCTACTATGGTACTTTGGATTCTTAACTGCTGCAATGGCTGCTTGACTGTCGGAGTATACCTTGACGGGATTACTCTCTTTGCCAGTGCCAATTAATGCAGTAAGAAGCCTTTTCAGCCAGACCGCTTCTTTTGCATTTTTAGAAAGGCAACGAATTCCGATTCCATAGTGGAAAGCGCAACACATGATTGCTTCTTGCTCACCCAAGATATGGCAGCATTAGCAAGAAGGAAAACTCCTCCTGTGGTGGACTTACGATTATCTGGAACGCCACCGTGGTCGGCGCCACTATAACCGGTCAATTCTATTTGCTTGCCCTTATAGCACAGAACATAGTCGGCAGTACCTTTCAGATACCTTATAATTCGTTTTACGGCCTTTAGATGTTGAAAACTAGGATCTGATTGGAATCTTGCTACTAGGCCCACGGTGTAACAGATATCTGGTCGAATACATAGCATGGCGTACATAAGACTCCCTACCATGCTTAGGTACTCTTCCCCCTTCATCTGTTCACGCTGCTGCTGGTTTTTCGGTCCATCACGCTTTGACAGAGTGCACCCAAACACAACCGGCGTATCCACGGGTTTAGCATCGAGCATTCTGAATCTTTTCAACAGTTTGTTGATATAAGATTCTTGAGACAGACACAATGTCCGGGCGGCACGATCTCGGGCAATCTTAATGCCTAAGATGTACGTGGCCTCTCCCATTTCTTTTATCTCAAATGCTGACGCTAACCAGGACTTTGATTTGTTCATGAACTCACGTCGTTTGCAGCAATGAGTATGTCATCTACGTATAGTGTTATGATGATATACTTAGACCCAGAGGTCTTAGTGTATGCACAAAGATCCTCATGAAGATTCACAAATCCGTTTATGAAGATTTCCTCATGGAATCTGCGATACCATTGCCGAGACGACTGTTTAAGACCGTAAATAGACCTTTGGAGTTTGCAAACTTTACGTTATTTTCCAGGAGTAATAAAACCCTCTGGCTGCTCCATTGAGATCTTTTTCTCCAGGTTTACGTGGAGAGGTGTGGTCTTAGTATCCATTTGGTGCAGCTCTAGATCGAGACATGCAACGAGGGCAAGGATGGCCCTTACCGTGGTGTAACGCACAGTTGGTGAGTATGTTTCATCAAAGTCCATTCCGTGAATTTGGGTATATCCATTCGCAATCACTTGAGTTTTGAACCACTCATTTTTCCATAAGTAGTGAATTCTAAAATTTCACTTTCTAGTTCTGCGGTTAGCAGATCAATCAACTAAGGACCATAATTGAATTTGTTTTTATTTAGGCATATTTCATCCTCCATTGTTTTCCTTCATTCCCTCGTTTTGAGGTCATTCCCTTGCTTTGCTGAATCGCCACTGATTCGAGAACGAATGTTAAGATGTTTAACACATCTTATTCGATGGGACACTTCTCGAGAGAAGTCGGTTGCCTTTGACTATGTCTAGGCTCGTTAATCCCATCTATAGTCTGATTCAAACCCGTGGATACGCCGGTTGTGTACGGGTGCGCGCTGTCGAAGCGTGATGGCCCGAAAAACCAGCAGGAGCGTGAACAGATGAAAAATGCAGAGTATCTAAGCACGGTAGGAAGTCTAATGTACGCCATGCTATGTACTCGGCCGGACATCTGTTACGCTGTGGGCCTAGTAGCAAGATTCCAATCAGATTCTAGCTATCAACATTTAAAGGTTGTGAAACGAATTATAAGATATCTGAAAGGTACTGCCAACTACGTTCTGTTCTATAAGGGCAGGCAAGTCGAATTGAATGGTTATAGTGACGCCGACCACGGTGGCGATCTGGACGATTGTAAGTCCACCATAGGGGAAGTTTTCCTCCTTGCTGATGCTGCCATATCATGGGTAAGCAAGAAGCAATCATGTGTCATGCTTTCCACTATGGAATCAGAATTCGTTGCCCTTTCTAAAAACGCACAAGAAGCAGTCTGGCTGAAAAGGCTTCTTACTGCATTAATTGGCACTGACAAGAAGAGCAAACCTGTAAAGGTATACTCCGACAGTCAGGCAGCCATTGCAGCAGTTAAGAATCCAAAGTACCATAGTTGGACCATACACATTGATGTGAAATACAATTATGCCAAATCAGTTGTGGAAGACAATATAATCGCTTTAGAATACTTATCCACAGACAATATGGTCGCAGACCCATTAACTAAGCCATTACGTAGAGAAATTTTTGAAAAGCACGGAAAACAGCTTGGATTACGTAGGGCTTAATAAGTGGCTTGTATGAGTGATGGAATTTTGACATTATATTTCAATTGAATAAAAGAATTACAAATTGAGTATATGATCTATGGACGTCATGATGATAAATAACATCAGATTTTTTGGTCTACAAACTAAGTCGTAGGGAGAAGTAAAACTCTTCCACCAAAATTATGTCGGATGTGAACCTTGCCTCGTCACATAGGCACGGTCATCTTGTAGGAGAGGGGGACCTCTACCACAACAAGATTGGCTAAGAACCAGGGGGATAAACCTGGTTAAACGAAACGATAACTTGGTCACGCTTAAAGCATGACTTAATCTTCATTTTGTAAATCGTCGTGTTGGACTCTGTACATCATTAAAATCACATTCACGGCCAGATGAAAGACTATGCGATAGCATGATTGACATATCCCACCCCTGGCTTGTCCAGGTGTGCTATCGACGCGTGCTTCATACTACCCGTGCCATGTTCGACCACAGGGTCATGCTCGGTTGTGCTAGCAAGAATCCTTGTGATTCAAAGGGCGCATACTTCTTCACCTTGAGCGTGTAATTGATCTCGGGTGTCTTATGAAGAGGCAACCAAAGTATCCTCTCGGACTCAAAACTTATACCTAAAGTCTAGCTCAATGTTCGCTTCCCGTCGTACGAGCGTAGAGCCAAAGAAAACGGCCAAGTGACCACGTCTTTGGAAACCGGTTGAGTTAGACCAAAGGTATAAGCGATGGGGATGGTCATGTTCATCTATAATTCACCGACTCTTGTGTTCACTAGGTGGCCACCAACCGGATATTTGTTGAAGGTTGTGAACACTTGTACGGATGCCCTGGAGAAGTATTCCTATGTGGAAAACTGGATAATTGGAGAATTATCAATTGACCAAGGATACAGTGCGGTACATATTTTATTTTTGACAGGATTGATTTACGAAAGGGAATCAACGTTCTGCGGGCGCTACAACACTCCTAACAGATGAGTAGCACGATGCCCGTCGTATCCGCCGGTCGCACAGCAAACCGCGTATGAACTATTCGGAGACGGAGACAATAACTGGAGTCTGAAAAGTTGATGCTATTGGATGACAATACATTAACAGACACCCTCCCATTCCGGCGAGTGGGAGCTGTTAGCATATGGTGATGTGGCGCCGTAATTGGTAGCCCGTTAATATATGTGGTTACCTAAGATAATTAGGTAAATGTCACATTAGGGCTAATTGGGCCAGACCCAATTCCCATGTGACATGGGAGGCCCAAAATTGGGCCTCCCACCCACATAGCATAGTCGGCCGAAACGCTAATAGTAGGGAGGAGGATTTTCTCCTCCTCCCACTATATAAGGGGGTCTTGGGGTCACTCCCAAAACACACCTTGATCACAACTCCTCCTAAGTTGTGATTTGAGAGAAATCCATTTCTCTCTACAAGCATATTTCGGCCGGCCCCCTAACACCGCCATTGGTGTGCCAAATTGCTTCCGAGCATTCAGTCCGAGGTTCTGTCCCCGTTGAAGAAACGATAAGAGGATTTGCTGTGGAGCTTATACCGCGTAGGACTTCTTCTCACGAAGAACTTGTACGGGTTCCGACCGGAGGATCAGAACTCCCTCCATAACGTTCTTGGTAAGGAAAGCTATTGAGGTATGTGTACATTATTCCGCTGCGTAATTAGATTACTTACAAGTACACGTTTAGCATTCCGTAGTATTACGTCCCCGTAATCCAACAACCACTACGCAGGGAGATATTCGAAAAGCATGTAAAACTGCTTGGATTGCGTAGGCTTTAGTAGTGGCATGTATCTGAGACGGTCTTTTGTAAATACGTAATTGTCTTGAATAGATTAACTATTTCTTTATTTTCTGATTACCGGGAAGGGACAAAAGAAACATCTTGTTCTTTCTTCAACAATTTATGATCCACAGTGGACCTCTCAGTAGGATTCGAACCCAGATGAAGTTTTGACCATCCGTTAGAGGCAGCGGATCACGAAATCTTGGCGATCTTCTTTATCTAATGAATGGAGAGTCCACTTTGAAATCGTCCGCCCTGCACCCACCCTCCGAGTATATGCTTCAACAGGAATCACACAAGGGTAGATTGATACAATATAAACCTCTGGTAAAATGCCCTCCCGTAACCTAGCAAATAAAGTACATGGCATAGTCCGTTTTAGGGATTGGCAGCTTACCCATTCAGTGAATTTGGCACTGGGAGGGAGGCCTCTACTAGGCATGGCTGGCTAAGAATCAGGGGGATAAAACCTCATTACGCAGAACGATCATCTAGTTTCGAAGTAACTCGACATGATCTTCGTTTTGCAGATCGCCGTGATGAACTTTGTTCGTCATTAATCCACATTTTGGACCAGATGTGAATCTACGATAGCATGATTTGACATGTCCCATTGTAAGCATATGGTAATGGGCGCTGTAATTGGTAGCCCATAATATGTATATTTTACCTAATGAACTTGGGTAAATGTCACATTAGGGTAATTGGGCTAGAACCAAATCCCAATTGACATGGGAGGCCCAAAATTGGGCATCCCCAAATACATAGGTTGGCTGAAACCCTAGGTGGGGTAAAGTGGACTTTTGTCCACTTTACTCCTTCTATAAATAAGAGGTGTTAGGGGATTTTAAGGGTCAATCACAATTCTCTCACAAGAGTGTTTTAGAGAGAAAAACCCTCAATCCCACACCCTGACAGTTTCGGCCGAACCATATCCCTCACCAAGGGTGTGCCAAAATGCCTTCGAGCAAACTCTCAAGAGATCTGTCTCCGTGCCAAGAATCGATTAGAGGCTTTGCTGTGGAGCTTGCACCACGTAGGGCGTCTCTAACAAGAACCTCTACGGGTCCCGACCGGAGGATCGTGAACTCCCTCCTGAGAAGATCTCGGGTCTACGGATCATCCTAGAGGTATGTGTGAAACTTCTATTGCGTAATTCCAATTACTAGCATGTACCTTGTTTAAGTATCCGTAGTGGTTACTCCCCGTAATCTAACAGTAGTATCATAGCCACTATTAGGAGTTCATGATTTTGATAAATTGATGTTCTTGAAAATTTAAACAAAAACCGAAAATTTTATAATAAAAATAAAAAATTTGCGATTTTTTTTTTGGTTGTTGAAAAAAAAAAACTGAAATTTTCATGATGTTCTTGGTTAAATTTGATGTTCATGATCTTCAAGAAAAGTGTAATATTTTTCAAAATCAAACATTGGTTTGTAGATCTTATTAAAATTTGACCACTTGTTCCTAATTGGGTGTTTGTGCCGAAAATTTCTTGGTCTCCAAGCAAGTAAATTTCGGCACACACACATTAGAATATTGTTTACCATATTTTAATTTTTAATTAAGGTAACAATATATCTATAATTGGGAGCATAAAGATAGATTCACATAAATATATAGAAATATATATCACTATCAATATATCTAAATATTTAATAGGGTTAAAGATATAATTGATAGATTTAGTTGCCTAAAAGATTGAGAAAATATATTGTCAGTATATTTGTTACCCTATTTAAGATATTGACAATAAATAAAATATATTATATATATATAAGAACTTAATTTTACATATACATATATATATATATATATATTGTTGATTGATTTAATCTTATAGATAGAATCTTAGCAATAAATATATATATATATATATATATATATATATATATATATATATATATATATATATATATATTTTCATATGGTCCGAAATTTATATATATATATATTTAATATTGGAAATTATTTTAAATAATTAATGATATTTGGTGGCTAAGTTAGATATTTTTGGATTTTAAAACCCTACTTGGGCCAAAAGTAAACATTTCGGCCCAACCTTTGAATTTTTTTAATTATTAGGCCGGTCCAATATGTCAAACCGGGACGGACTTATAACAAACCGGGTTTTCTCAAGTGGTTCGACCTAATCGGGTCGAACCGGGGTAATTAAGTGGATCTAACAAAACCGGTTTTGTGTGTTGAACCGAACCAAACCCTATTTTATTGGACCGGTTTCGAACCGAACCAGATTTTAAAATTTAAAACTGGTCCGAACCGAACCGGATTTACCAGACCGAGTCGAACCGGATTTGCCGGACCGGGCCGAACCGGATTTGCCGGACCGGGCCGAACCGGATTTTCTAATCCGGGCCGAACCGGACCAAACCGAACCGAAATTGACTGAACCGAAATGATTTTAAAAACCGAATTCAAGTCAATTAAATAAAATAGGGTGGTCATGTTTTAAAATCCAATTTTTTTTAACCTCTAAATGGACTACACAGTGCTCATAGGGTTGCTAACCTTTATGCCTTTTTTCGATTATGGGGTGGATCTTGGAGATA
Source organism: Clarkia xantiana subsp. parviflora (assembly GCA_036873135.1). NCBI lineage: Eukaryota > Viridiplantae > Streptophyta > Magnoliopsida > Myrtales > Onagraceae > Clarkia > Clarkia xantiana. Next base: position 38,944,578 of record JAPTYO010000004.1, read on the forward strand.
CATGTTTTTGGGACTGGATTAATTAGAGGGCTTAATTGCAATTGTTTATTGATGGATATACGCCCAATTTGAACCCGTTGACTTCCGAACCGTTGTATTTTTATCGTCCCATTTATGATTGCAAATCGAAACTTCAACCCGGACACTTCGCGAGAACATCGACGGCTCGGACGGGGCCGAAGCGCCCGTCCGACAGAGGCGAACTCACCTAGGGGAGATCGGGTTGGCCAACCCGATCTCTCCTAGGAGAGATCGGGTCGGCCAACCCGATCTCTCCTAGGAGAGATCGGGTCGGCCAACCCGATCCCTCCTAGGAGGGATGGGGTTGGCCAACCCCACCCTCCCTAGGAGGGGTTGGGTGTCCTCACCCAACCCCTACCCTTGGGGGTCGGATTTCTCCCCCCCCCAAGGGCCCCGACACCACCCTCGGACTCCCATGCTCGGTCCACTCCGCCTACCTCCTCCGAATCCTAAGGTCTTAATTATGTGCTTAAAGGTTAATTAATTGTGTTTAAAGGCTAACGATGTCATTAAGCCACCTTAATGACACCGTTGCCTATAAATACCCCACCTTCACATCTCATTTGATCATCTTGGCCATTTGGACATTTTAGCTCTGACATCTCTCTAGCTTTATCTCTCTAGAAAAGTACTGACTTAGGCATCGGAGAGGGTTCACCAGGCACCACCCCCCCTCCTCCGTGTCTGGTATTGCCCCTTCTGCAGGGTAGAAGGAGAGAAGGAGCAGAGGAAGGAAGGAAGGAAAGGAGAAGATAGACTAAGGCAGAGCAGCTCAGGAACATCGGATCACACATATCCCCCGTAAGGAGTGAGATCAAAGCTGACACCCCGTTGACCTAGATCTCATAACTTAACACTTGGCGCCGTCTGTAGGCTTCGGACAGAAAGCCTGGCTATTACACGAGCTATGACGAACAGTAGGGTGTCCAGGCCCCAACACCCACCCGGGGGCAATGGACGGAGAAGAGAACCCATACCCCCAGGGAGGCGGCCTAACCCTGGGAAGCAGCCAATGCATCCAGAGCCCCAAGAAATACCACAACCTCCTCAGCAACAGAACAACCAGGAGGGAGGACCTTCACGCCCAGCTGGGGCTGAGTCCTCCACAGCCTCCACCCCCCGGGCAAGAAGACCACAGAGAGCAAGAGGACAACAGGGAGTGCCTTCCCATAACACGGCACCCCCTGAGGGATACTATTATGAGGAGCAACCCCAAAGGTACCCATATGGGATGCCGGAACAAAGAGATGATAACCGCGCCCACACAGCATATGCAAGGCCGGCATACACCCAAGGGACTTACACTGAAGCTCATGAGGAGGAGCAGATCCCGACAGAAGAGCACTACTCGCACCCTCGAGCAGGGCAGCGAGAGGAGCAAAGAAGATATTACCAGGAGCCACCCCCAGAGGGAAGGCAACAATTCGTGCCTCCTAGGCAACGGCAGAACAACATGGCCTACACCCCGCTTGGGGAGGAAAGACAAACAAGACCTCCAAGGAGGCAGGACTTCTATGAAGCACCCCAGCAGGCGTATCAAGAGTACACCTACAGTCCATACCAGCAGGGACAAGGGAACCCAGTAAGCCCAGTCTACAACTACAATGGATATCAGAGGGATTATACTCCGGCACAGGTAGTGATCACCCCGGAGGAGATAGAAGCCATGATAACCCGGAAATTGAATGAGTCAAAGAAACCCAGCCTGCATTGTCTAAGTGACAAGACGAACCACCCTTTCACAAAGGAGCTGGAGATGAACAGGGTGCCAGACTCCCTGCACACTGTGCAAATTGCAAAGTACAATGGGAAGGGAGACCCCCTAGAGCATATCCAACAGCATGAGGCCTCTCTATTCGGGAGGACAACTGACGAAAGATACAAGGCACTCCTTTTCCCAAACACCCTATCAGGGGTGGCCTCACATTGGTTCTTCAGCCTGCCCTCTGAGAGCATCCACTCATGGGAGCAGCTAAAAGCTAAGTTTCTGCAGAGATACCTAGGGGAGAGGAAACTCCTCAAGGGAACAGGCTCCATTGATGACGTAAAACAAGAATATGATGAATCCCTGGCCAGCTACTATACTAGGTTCAACCAGAATATTGCAGACATCCAGGGAGACATCACTGAAGGGGAGATAATCCGAGCCTTTATCAGAAACTTAGGTCGCTTTGGGTCAACATTGGCTGAAAAGATGGCCAAAAAGCCAGCAAGCACCTTGGAGGAGCTTGCAGGGAGAGTTAAAACGCATATTGACCTTGAGAGGCACAGGGCAAGCAAGAAGGCCAAAATTCAGGCAGCCAAGGAGGATACTCAAAGGCCAAACAAAGGAAAGCCACCCCAGGCACCACAGCATGCAAGGCAGCAGGAATGGCGTCCGCCACAGCAAAGAAACCAAATGGGTGAACCCTTAAAGGCTAGAGAAATCAATGTCATTAAGTTCATCCCACTGAACGCCACTCCAGCCACCGTACTTAGAGAGATGCGGAACCAAAAGCTGTGGTCACCCCCTGCAAGGTGGAGAGCCCCAATGGTGGGAAATCATAAAGATAGATGGTGTGACAACCATGAGGCTTATGGTCACGACACAAATGAATGCTTTAGCCTAAAGCTAAGCATAAACAACATCGTCCAGAGGGGAGAACTGAAACAGTTCGTAGACCATGGGGGCAATAGTATGCAACTGGGGCCACCACAGAAAGACAAGGGCAAGGGAAAGGTAGACTATAACCCTCCACCCAACAAAAGAGGAGTCATCAATATGATACATGGAGGAGCAGCATCAGGTGGCCCAACGGCTAACGCAAGAGAGGTCTATGCATCCAAGCTAAGCTCAGTGCCAAGGTGGAGAAAAAGGCCAAGAGAAGGAGAAGAAGTGAAGATCGAGTTCTCGGAGAAGGACAAGAGCCACATCGTCTTTCCACATGACGATGCTCTAGTTATTACTTTAGATATTGACAATTTTGATGTAAAGAGAATTTTGGTGGATGGGGGCAGCTCAGCTGACCTCCTAAGCCTGAGAGTGTTGGAAGAGATAGGGAAAACCAAAGCAGACATCAAACCGGTCAACTTCCCTCTAGTTGGCTTCTCAGGGGCAACAAGTTACCCCCTGGGAATGATAACCCTACCAGTGACCATGGGCCAAGGATGGACCCAGCTGAAGGTAAATGTCAATTTCTTGGTGGTTGAAACCCTGGGAGCCTACAATGGGATCCTAGGAAGGACAACCATAAACCCATATGAAATAGTGCCATCCACTGTTCACCAGAAGTTGAAGTACATCACGGAGAACGGGGTTGGAGAGGTCCTGGGCGATCAACGCACCGCAAGGCAATGCTACGTCAACTCAATGAGACGTGGATCACACGGGACAGATACAGTGGCTGTAGTCATGGTAGGGGCCAACCAGGACAGAAGAAGGAGGGGAAGGAGACAAAGACAAAGAAGGAGGAGGAGTGGAGTAACACTCCGTTTGAGCAGGCAGTTTTTTCAAACAGTGCCTACAAGGAGACACAGGAGCAAGGCTGTGAAGGTGACATCCATACCTTGGCAGCCAGACACCATAATAGGGAACAGGACAAGGAACTCCATCCTAAAAGGCTTCCGCTACATAGATGATATCAAGCAAATGCCACAGGAGTCTATATCAAGCTATTTCCAGAGATTCTTTGATTATGGTGCCAACATGGACATCACAAGGAGAGAAGCAGTCAGAGCATTCATCAGAAACATGCATCCAAGTTCATTCGAGGCCTATGGAGGGCTCTACGAGATGGTCATGACGAGCACAATGAGAGAGCTCAAGGCGAAGCTGGACAGGGCATTTGAACAAGAGGCGGAACAGTTGGATGAAGTTCCAGAAAGAGGAAGAGAAACAGACACGTTGGGAGGAGGTGTCAATTTCACATTCACACCCCTCACACTCAGCATAGAAGAAATTTTCCACAAGCACCTCAAGCAAGAGCTACCAACATGCAGGGAGGAAGGCAAGGTCTTCCTAGGAAGAGATGCACAGGGTTGGTGTGAATACCATGGAACCTGGGGGCATCAAACCAATGACTGCATGGTGTTGAAGGTGGAAGTGGAAGAAATAATTTACAATGGAGGCTTCAAGGAGTACGTGGCAACAGACACAATGGCCACCCCATATCCTTAGTTTTCATATCTAGCACTTTGCATGTTTCACCTCTACAAGCTTTTCAAAAACAACTTTGGAGAAGGAGAACTCACGAAGTTCCTCCAACTCTACAACTATCTTTCATTCCTACAAAGGATGTCTTGGTGCACCAAGGCATCCCAAGTGTACAAAAACATGAATGCTCCTAAGGGAGTAGTAGTTACTCAAAAGTATTTTCCAGTGAATGCAGTGATATAACCACGAAGTTATCCTTACACAGATATGACTTCAAGTCAATGACAGGTTCGACGCCCCCAAGAGCGTATCTTGAGAGTAGTTTTCATACTACGACATTCGACGCCCCCAAGAGCGTATCTTGAGAGTAGTGTTCATACTACGACCTTCGACGCCCCCAAGAGCGTATCTTGAGAGTAGTTATTAAACTACGACCTTCGACGCACCAAGAGCGTATCTTGAGAGTGGTTTCCAAAAACTACGAACTTCGACGCCCCCAGGAGCGTATCTTGAGAGTAGTGTTCATACTACGACCTTCGACGCCCCCAAGAGCGTATCTTGAGAGTAGTTATTACACTACGAATTCGACGCACCAAGAGCGTATCTTGAGAGTGGTTTCCAAAAACTACGATTTCGACGCCCCCAGGAGCGTATCTTGAGGTAGATTTGCAACCTACCAGATTCGACGCCCCCAAGAGCGTATCTTGAGGTAGAAAAAACACTACCAGTTCGACGCCCCCAAGAGCGTATCTTGAGGTAGATTTCAAACTACCAGTTCGACGCCCACCAAGAGCGTATCTTTGGTCTAACCTGAGCCCTCCGGGAGCCTATCCTGTGAAACGTTAAGTGCCGTCCGAGAGCCTGTCTCGTGAACAGATTTGACACCCGTCAAGAAGGTATCGGTGGACTAACCTGTGCCCTACGGGAGCCTATCCTGTGAAACGTTAAGTGCCGTCCGAGAGCCTGTCTCGTGAAAAGATTTCGACGCCCACCAAGAGCGTATCTTTGGTCTAACAGTACAACGTATACCGTGTAAGGGGTATCAGAAGAGATCATCACACCATGTTTAGAAGGATACCATTCTTAGAAGGATACCATGCTCAGAAGAATACCATGAGAAGGAAATTTCTAAGAAAAGTAATGTGAAGAACAAGTAATGTTTTTTCTTTATGAAATGGCAGGTAAGATATGAAGGAAAGCACGAAAGAAAGATAAGTAAAGGAGACACACCAAGTAAAGAGTCCATACCCAAAGAGCCATACACAAGGCATAGGGAGCCATCATGAGAAGAGATATATACAAAAGCATGAGAAGCACTAATGTAAAGGCAAACGAACCACGTAGTCAACAACACAATGTGGCAAAGGAAAGTAACAACAAACACCATCACAATCTCAAAGGACACTCAACCCATACAAGGGGAGAAGGAGTGTAATTATATACAAGGATAGCATGAGATAAACACGTCAGTCAGAACCTTCGGGGGAGTCACCCTCACCCCCTGAAGCTGAACCGCCAGCGGAAATGGATGAAGAGGAGGAGTCTGAGGTACCAATCTCCACAGGTGTAGCATCCACCTGGGCAGGGGCAGGCTCGTCTGCAACGGCAGCCTGACCCATCAGAACAGTCGCGTAGCCAGTGGCATATGGCCCAAAGTCACCAAGGTCACCAAAGGGGAACTGAGGATCAATCCGGTATATGTGATCAACCAGATACTCACCGAACTGGTTCATCTCCTGGGTGAGACGCGTGCTATAATCGGCGGTGAAGGCAGAGGAGGCCTTGTACTCAGATACCGCGACAGCCCTCTCCTCCGCCCGACACTTAGTCTCCAACCTCCGCAGCTCCTCAGAATGAAGCGACGCAGCAACCTCAGCTTCCCGACGCAAACTGCCCACAGTGGCTTCGAGCAAGGACACCTGGCCCTGAAGCTCCTGCAGCCTCAAATCAGATATACGCGCCTTCTCGGCAGCAGTGGCGACCTCCGCCTTGAGAGAAACCTGGCTGTCCTCAAGGGTCTTCCTCTCGTCAGATAACTCGAGCACGAGCGAAGACATGTTCACCATGTCAGACATACCCTAACAATTCAAACAAGGGGTGAGTAACCAAAGGATAGCAATTATGAAAGTAATGAAAGGAAAGCAAGGAACAACTCACAGGTGCATAACGAGAGAGTACCCCCTGAACAAAGCGCCGAGTCTCCCCAGGAGACTTGGGCGGAGCAACACGATCGCCAGGGGGGATGGCGCCGCGGAGTACGCGGACGCCAACCTCAGGAGTCCGCAAAGAGGAAGTGCTATCGAGGTGGAACTCCTTCAGACCAGCGAAGGGAGTCCACTCAGACCCAATAACATCTTCATCAGTGAGCCGTGCGAAATCCTTCCGACTTAAAGTCGGAGGCCCACCTACACAAGCAAAGCAAGTCAAAGGAGAGTATAAACATACAAGGATCAGCACAAGGTAGAGATCATACCTGAGGACCGTGCCCTCGGCTGGGGGGCAGGGGAACCACCACCAGCAGGTCGCTTCCCTTTGTCAGCCAGGGAAGGCACCTCTTCGACCACCATCTCCTTATCACGAGATAGGGTCGGAGGACGAGCAGTAGGCGAAGCAGGATCCACAGCCTTCTTTCTCTTAGCAGCCGAGGCCCCGGCCTCAGAATCAGATCGCCGCGGCTTGGACTTGGAAGGTCCAGAATCTCTGCCAACGGAGACGACCCTCTCAGTCACCAAGGGGGAACGCACTAGCAAGGTAAGAAAAACAAGATAAGGAAAACATAAGTTACATCATAAAGAAGCAAATAGGAGAAAGCATACCAGAGGCCCCAGCCTTCTTCCCAGGCAGGGGGGATTTCTTCAAAGCAGAACTAGAAGGAGCCTTCCTCTTGCTCAGATCAACAGGGGCTCCCTGCATGTTATAGGTTTTTCCATAAAACCAACCTACAAAGGAAGAGCAGAAGGTAAATAAAGATGGAAAGACCAAGTAACATACCGAACCCCCGGAGTCAGGAGTCAGACTGATCCCGACCTCGTAAAGATCCGTCTCAGTTATTAAAGACACGGGGCAGTAAGACCGGGTCCTGTTGCTCTCGTGAATGATCTTCATAGTCTTCAAATCATCCGAAGAGAACTCTCCAAAAGCAGGCCAACCATCGGACCGATCCTCATTCAAGACCGACCAAGTGACGTATCGGTCCGTAATGAAGAAGTAATGCTTAGCCCAGTGACTGGCCGAATTGTCAATCTGGGTCACGAAACGGAGGGAGGTATCCCACTCGATCCCACTCAACCCGAAGTCAGAAAATCGGGGATCTTTGAAGGTCGGATGGCGAGTTACGAAACTCGCAAACCCCACCCTCGTCCGGTACTGGAACCGATAGAAGCATCGGAATAGAACGAGAGAGTACTTCCAGGAGTACCAATGGCACAATACCCGGAAGCCCACCCAGACACGGAGGGCACTGGGGGCAAGGTTCACAGGAGAAATCCTGAAGAACCTGCTCAACTCTATAAGCTCGTCACAGTAAGGCAGCCTCAGCCCGAATCGGATCTGAGAGGGGTACACGGCGACCTTCCCTATAGGAGGCTCCGTCACCGTCCCGCGAGTATTCCCCAAGGAGGGGAGAAAAGGATACAGAGGCTCATCTAGGGGACTGATATCTCCTAGGGTAACATGTTCGTTGTAATCGGACCTAGTGATATGGTTCTCTGACAGAATAGCAAGACCTAAGGCAAAGATAGCAGGAAACCCCAAGGCACGAATCAAATTTCGACTAACACCCCAATGAAGGTCACGATACTAAGCTAGCAATAGGAAAGGAAGTAACGCGACCGAAAAGGAAGAGAAAAAGGAACTCACTCATCCTTCGGAGAATACGGCGTCTCTGAAGAGTCTGCGTACGTGGACACCACCAGGAGTATAGTACCTGCCGCGACACGACAAATATCAAGACAAGGAAAATTTCCGAAGAACCGGAAATACTCCGACACCCAACCAACGACAACAATCAAAGATCCAAAGACACCCAGCAAAGATAGTCAACATGAGTCAAGCACACCACGACAACCAAGTTGAATAATTTTATCCGAGCCTAAGGTCGGGTTTTGGAAAAAATTACCATTACACCCTCCAACAAAGATTAACACACCAACGGCGGCACGACATCAAATTCAAGACCGAGATAACCCAATCGGACAAGAAACCATATCCGGACGACCGGCAAACATTTTTCCCCAAAATCCACAACTACCAACGGCTATCTACGGCAATCCCACATTCAATCAAATTTCGGCAATCAAACATCGGCAATCAAATATCAACGATTCGAAAATCGACATTTTATACGGTAACGGAAAGGAAAAGAATGGACCTTCGGAAAACCCGACCCGATGTGGTAAACGGGTCCGGAAGTTGAATTTTGAAGACCGCCGGAATCAGTTCCCCGCCGGAGCCTCGATTTTCCCGCCGCCGGAGTCGAGCTTCGCCTAGCCCCGTCCTTCCCGCCGCCGTAGCCGTCCGTCGTAGCCACAGAAGGCCTCGCCGTCGCGAATAGCGGCTTCCGTTGCCTCAGCCGTGGTCCGCGCTGTCGTGGGTCGTCGTCCACCGGGGGTCACGTCGCCGTTCGCCGGGGACTGTGGCGTCGTCTTCAGCTGGGCCTCCTCTCACCGGAGTTGCTGGTCGGATTTCTGCCTCTTGGTGGAAACTCCGGCCGGCCCTTACCTTGGGGGTGCTCTCCAATCTTTCTTGCTCTCCAAGGGTGAGTGAAAAAAGAAGATGGTGGCTATGGTGGCTCTTTGAGGTATTTTTCTAACTCCTTTCTATATTAAAAGATGATAGGGTTTTAGAGGGTTTTAATCACCACCATCCATCTAGCTTTAAGTAAAATCTAAAGGCCAAGGAAAAATCATCATTTTTGTCCCTTTCACCTATAGCTAAGTATATTCCCATACTTAGAAAAATTATCAAGATAGTTTTATTTTTGAGCATTCCATACTTAGGAAAATTTTTGGCCAAAATTAATTCTTCCTCACTTAGATAAAATCCCGGCACGAAATTGAAGCGTAAGTTATTTAGTTACATTCGTATCACACCCCTGTGCAAGTTTGTATTTTTTGAGTATACACCTGTAGTAGAGATAAGTTTATTACTCCTATCTCAGACGGACGTGTGCCTAGGCACACGTCCGTGCTAGTCTGACGTTTACAATTCCTCTATCTCATTAGACAGGGGGCAGAGTCAGAGGCAAACATCCATGGGTAAGCAAACATTCAGACAAAGAAGGTAAAACCCCGGTTTCAAATTGCGCGTGTCATACCATCCTAAAATAGAGTCAATCAAGGGTTAAGCCATTGGTTGACTCGGGGGCATGTGATGGATATACGCCCAATTTGAACCCGTTGACTTCCGAACCGTTGTATTTTTATCGTCCCATTTATGATTGCAAATCGAAACTTCAACCCGGACACTTCGCGAGAACATCGACGGCTCGGACGGGGCCGAAGCGCCCGTCCGACAGAGGCGAACTCACCTAGGTGAGGTTGGGTGGCCACACCCGACCTCCCCTAGGGGAGATCGGGTCAGCCGACCCGATCTCCCCTAGGGGAGATCGGGTTGGCCAACCCGATCTCTCCTAGGAGAGATCGGGTCGGCCAACCCGATCTCTCCTAGGAGAGATCGGGTCGGCCAACCCGATCCCTCCTAGGAGGGATGGGGTTGGCCAACCCCACCCTCCCTAGGAGGGGTTGGGTGTCCTCACCCAACCCCTACCCTTGGGGGTCGGATTTCTCCCCCCCCAAGGGCCCCGACACCACCCTCGGACTCCCATGCTCGGTCCACTCCGCCTACCTCCTCCGAATCCTAAGGTCTTAATTATGTGCTTAAAGGTTAATTAATTGTGTTTAAAGGCTAACGATGTCATTAAGCCACCTTAATGACACCGTTGCCTATAAATACCCCACCTTCACATCTCATTTGATCATCTTGGCCATTTGGACATTTTAGCTCTGACATCTCTCTAGCTTTATCTCTCTAGAAAAGTACTGACTTAGGCATCGGAGAGGGTTCACCAGGCACCACCCCCCCTCCTCCGTGTCTGGTATTGCCCCTTCTGCAGGGTAGAAGGAGAGAAGGAGCAGAGGAAGGAAGGAAGGAAAGGAGAAGATAGACTAAGGCAGAGCAGCTCAGGAACATCGGATCACACATATCCCCCGTAAGGAGTGAGATCAAAGCTGACACCCCGTTGACCTAGATCTCATAACTTAACATTTATTATTCAATATATATTAATGCATGATTAGAAATGTTGCCTTGACTTAGTCAAACTAATTGGATATTGCATGTTTTGGGCGGAGCCCTGGTTAAATATATGGAATGCACACTAGGATACGTATGCTGTGATGGTTGGAAATGCCTAGGATTCATGTCTAGAATGTTGCGTAATTGAATATAAACATGAATTGCAAATCAGCCCCTAATGTTTAAAATTATTTTAAAACCGAAATCCAGTCGCCAAATATGTATGATTGTAGTGGAATTTTCATGTTTGACACGTATGCTAGAATATTGAGGATGTAGTTGCATTTAATAATTTACATGGAATTAGAATTGTATATCCAAGCATGAGTTCCTCGGAACATTAGACGCATGACGCGTAAGCATGAGTGTGATTTGTTTGATGAATGTTACTTGTGTATGATAATTTACATGGTTAGTAGAATTATATATGCATGAGTAAATCCATCAGAATATTTTCCAAATACAAAAGGGCCTTGGGAAAGCCAAGATCGGGTATGGTTGTTTTAAAATTCTTGTTCCGGTATTTTGCGATTAAAACCGTTTTAAAAGACTGATCTGTTGGATTGAAAACGGCGGTAATGTGAACTCTTTCACAACCACCTTCCATTGGTTTACTGGTGGTCGGTTGGTTTAGATGACTGATGAATCATTATTAGTCGGATTCAATCTTAATAGATATCTGATGTATGCAATTCTTTCTCAAAATGTTATTGTCTACCTAATTTTTGCATGATTATCAAAGTGTTAGTTTTCATGGCTGGATCGGTTCCCTTCTACAAGTATCGCAATCTTGATGGCATGGATTATGATGCGTGGAGTGAATATGTAAGAGAACTCCTAGTCGCTGAAAATATACATAAGTGTATTGACATGAACAGAGGGAGAACATTGGTGAATGAAAAAGGCGTCCTTACATACCCTAACAAGTTAAGGAGCTTTATGGATCGGAGAGCTTGCGAGGTGATACTGGCAACCTTGGACAGAGAGGTTGCAGAGGACTTCAAACTCAACCTTAGTGCTCTTCAACTATGGTGCGCCATTAGAATCTGCTTCTGTGGAGGTAAGGCAGCTGAAGCCAGAGGAGTGTTATTTGAGTATGTTGCCCTAATTTATCAAGATGCAGCTGTAATACCCACATCAAATCTCATGAACGAGAGATCGAATTGGAGAAAGATACTCAGTATTGTGCAAAGGTACCCTCTATCATGGTTGGTTGACGACAACGGACTCGGCTACTTGATTGAATCAATCAAATTCATCACGGCCCTGTTTGTTGATAGCAAACAAGATCAACCAGAGGGTCCCTCTGCGCTTCACCGCAACAGATCAAGGGAAGATGCAGAGGAATCAAGATCATCTTATTGGTCCTCAAACGATCATCCGGTGTGATGAACGCCAGTGATAAAAGTACATTAAATTGTCACATTTAAATTCCTCTCAATGCTCTACCTTATCTTTTAAAAGCTTTGTGGATGATCTAGATTTTGCCATTGTCGTTATTTCTCATACTGTTCAATTTTATGTTTGAATTTTGGTTATTGATATTTCAGATTTTTGAATAAATTAGTTACCATTCGATTTGAAATGAGTTCTACTTATCAAGATTAATCGACTCGGCTAGAAGCGAGATCGATCTGAAAAGTGAGAAAACCAAAACAGTAAGGCTATTGAACATAGCCAAATCAAACAACTCCATGCATTTTTAATCATACATTTGAGTAACATCAATATGCCATTAAATCCATTGATTGCGTCGCTCTAAGAATTAACCGATTAAAACTCTATCTTTATTATTATTAATCCATTGAATGAAATAAACTGTAATGATAATCATATACAAAATCGATTGGATTAAATTGTATTAAATTCATAAATGAAATGAAACCAAAGGTTAAATTGGGGTAAGTTGCGTCTCGCGGAAATGGACCTTGAAGGAGGAACACATCGTTTCAAAGTATGAGTTTAATGCAGAAGTGTTTAAAATGATGATGTGCTGAATTTTCGTTTGCATGCCTTCGGAAATAACTTATTGATAACATTTACATCGGTAGAAAGTAGGCTTTGAAAGCTACTACGACCTTGTGAAACTATCAACTGACGCATAAGGTGAAATCCTGAAATGCTCAATTCGGAGATTCGGTTAAACGATTTTCCTTCCGTACGCCTTGAACGATAAGTCAGGCAAAGCATTCAAATCAAATGACACACTTCTATAAGCATAGTTTGTAATCATAAATGTTGTAGTCATTTTGGCACACGTTCCCTATGAGATGATGAGAAAATGATTCACATTAATGTAAAACTATGTTCCATTATAATCAGTAGGACACGCCGCCATAAAAGCTGAAAAATGATAATGAGCTACTCACATCATCATGCGGCATTAATTTGCGCATTAAAAACATATTTAGGACAAGAGTATGTTACTACTCTTTGAAAATACATGTTTACAACTTAAAGACATGGTATCATGGTCGAACATATGACATTACATACTTGAGGACGAATTTTCCGATGCATTGACAGTTCAGAATAATGAGTCATGATCAGACAGAAAATGATATACTGACATCAGGTCCCACTTAATTCAAGTGGGAGAGATTTGAACCAGCAACTCAAGTGAATGACATGGTAAATGATAATGGGAAAATTTTCATTATAAATCCAGTGGGAGGTCTAAACACCTACCACAAGTAATCACTGTTGTTGTTTGGACGTATCAAGTAAAACCTGATTATCGTAATGCTAAACCGAAGATGCCACAACTACCTATACTACCCATTGTTCCCAGTGGGAGTGATCCGACAAACTTGGTTCCATATCCTAGTGATCAAGGAATTCATCTTGGAAGTAAAATTCTTAGACCAAGAAGTCGTACAAGGAAAGTTGTTGATTATGGTTAAAGCACTCCTCTTGTACCCAATAGAAGTGATGTTCCGATGAGAAGCATCATCTCGAGTGGGAGAATTGATCCCAATTGGAAGAAATGCTCCGATAAGAGGCATTATTCCGAGTGCGAGAGAAATTAAGACTCAAAGACGGGATAATCAAGCCTAGACGAAATTCAAAGGCATCGAGCTTCTCCGAAGAAGTATCCCATCTGAAAGAGTGATAACCTCACTCTATTGACATCCATTGGAAAGACCTCAAGTAGAGAAATGGAAGAAAATAATAAATGAGAGAGATCGCCTGAATGAAAGCCATTAAAGTCAATAGTTAATTTACCTCCTGTTGGGTTGTGATTGATTAAACTCGTCATTGAGCACAAGAGTCGAGTACGTTCAAAGAGCAGGGAAAGAAGAATCGTCGACCTTTCTGAATCGTCTTAACGAGATAGGGATGAAAGGTCGACGACAACTTATGAAAAAGTCAACTTCAATAGTACGACTGCCCGCCATCAGAAGAAACCTTCCTTCGAAGGTAAGGACAGATGGCGACCTGCTGGTCACTATCATCAGAAGAAACCTTCCTTCGAAGGTAAAGACAGGTGGCGACCTGCTTGTCACTATCATCAGAGGAAACCTTCCTTCGAAGGTAAAGACAGGTGGCAACCTGCTGGTCACTATCATCAGAAGAAACCTTCCTCCGAAAGTAAACACAGGTGGCGACCTACTTCAACCGTCATCAAAGGAAACCTTCCTCTAGAAGTAAAGACAGGTGGTGACCTGCTTGTCACCTGCTTGGCCGACTCTGAAGAGAAACCCCCCAAGGAGGGTAACTGCCATATAAAGTCGGTAACTTATCCCTATAAATAGGGACTATTTCTATTTACTTCATTACATTCAGTCAGTTCTAAATACGTTCATATATTATTACTCTCAAATCCATTATAGACTTAAGCTTCGGAGTGGAATCAGGGCCCATCCCCACCCCTTTTTCAGGTTCTCGCCCCACATAACCTCTTAGAGGAAAACTTAGCGTTCGAGAGAGCTAAGTCCGAGGCGATACTTGGAAGTCCCTTCCCCGAAGTTCAAGGCCACGTCTTTTTTATCCCAACATTTGGCACCGTCTGTGGGAACTCCGATAAAAAAGTCGTGACCTATAGAGAAGCAACAAGATGTCCAACCTCCCGGTGGAAGGAAATAATCTCCGGTGGATCCTACCACCTCGAAGCCAATCACCAGAGAAGATCCGTCCATTCCACAAGCTAATGGCGGAGGTAATGATGGAAATCTCAGTCATTCCAAGTCATTACCAAATCCAGAAGAAGTAAGGACAGTCCCCCCGGCTGTCCCCCAAGAAGTATAGGCGGCATTCATAACCTTTTGGAATCAAGCCCAGGCAGGCACCATCCCCGAAAAGGCACCCGCTCAAGAAACTTTCCAAAAGGAGGATGTGGCGTCCATCGTAAAAATCCAGGAGAAAAAACCCCTGGAGAAAGAAATTCCTAAGACTCCTGAAGGAGAAATGGCGAGCAAAGAACCTGTCCTATTCACTATGGGACAGGTGGAAGAGTTGTTAGAGAAAAAGAGAAGGGGGACGAACGATTTGCTGATTGTTCGCGATCATACCTCCCATCCTTTCTCTAAAAGGTTGTTCAACACTCGAGTTCCTCCGCAAGTCTTTGCGAGGAACATTGACGACTACACAGGCGAAGGAGATCCTGTTTGCCACATCAACGCCCGTAACTCTTCCCTCCTGGGAAGCGGGACAACTCCGGATCACTATGCAGCCCTCTTCCCAACTACGTTGAAAGAAGAGGCGTCCACTTGGTTCTATGGCCTCCCCGACAACTCGATCGATTCATGGGAGGAACTGAAGGCTAAGTTCATCGAAGGCCATATAGGCCAAAGACAGCGCCTAAAGAGTATGGATTTCCTAGATAAAATTGAACAAGGTTCTGATGAAACCTTGGCCAATTATTACACTAGGTTCCATAAGATACTCCAACAGTTAAATGAAGACGCCACGAATGGCGAGTTGATCAGGACCTTCTGGAGAGGTCTTAGGACGCAGAGCCAAGCTCTGAAGGACAACATGGTGATGAAGCCGGTGAGAAAGATCGATGCCCTCGCCACGAAAGTGAAGAAGTACATAGATCTGGAAAGATCACACGAGAAGTTGCCTCGAGAAATCAAGCGCCAAGTCATGCCAACAAAAACCGAAGAAGGCTCCGCTTCTCGACCACCTAAGAAGGAAGAAAGACGAGAGGGGAACTTCTGACCTGGAAACCGTCCGGGAATAAGAAATCCTAACTCTTATCCAGGAAAGTTCACTCCTCTTACACACAATGTAGCGGTGGTACTCCAGGAAATGGAAAAGCTTCGCCTTAGCCACCTGCCACCCATAAAGAAGAACCTGATGGGCCACCAAATGAGCGCCTATTGTCGTTACCATCAAACACGGGGGAACGATACAAAAGAGTGTATCATCTTAAAGCAAGATATAGAAGCCCTTATACAAAGGGGAAAACTGTTGAAATTTGTCGAGAAGGCCTCCAATATTCCAAAAAAAGCGGGATCGAAGCCCAAGGGAAGACTCTCGATCCCCTCCACCCGACCATCCCGCTCCAAGAGGAACGTAAATTTCATTGCCGGAGGATTCGCTGCAGGAGGAGGAACAAATTCGGCTCGGGAAGTGTACGCTACACAAATATCCACAGCGGCAGTAATGGGGAAGAGACCTCGGGAACCCGACCTCGAGACCATTAGTTTTACGATCAATCAACGATCTTGCAAAAATAGATCAACCACATGATGATGCTCTGGTGGTCACTCTACTGATCGCCACTTATAAAGTCAAAAGGATCCTCATCGATAGTGGAAGCTCGACGGATATCCTCTTTTACCAAGCATTCTTACAACTAGGTTTCTCCAAAAAGGATCTGAAGAAAGTCGATTTTCCTTTAACAGGCTTCGCAGGAGAAACTATTTATCCTTTGGGTTCCATTCGACTAACCACCATCTTGGGAGGAGACAAGACCTTACAAGTGGATATACTTTTCGTAGTGGTTGATGCAGTTTCATCCTACAACGCCATCATTGGGAGAACTACTCTCAATCCTTACCGCATCATCCATTCAATGGCGCATCAAGTAATGAAATTCTCGACGCCTCGGGGAATCGGTGAAGTTCGAGGAGATCAGGCCATAGCGCGATACTGCTATCATACGACGACACAACGATCAGAGAAGTCACAGTAACTTTTGTGATAAATACCTATTTTTGTTATAACTAATGACGAGCTTTCCGTTTTGATGTAATATTCAGGAAATGATGAATGAAATAGTCCCCCGAGATCTATTTTCTTTATAAAGAAATCATTTCGACATTATCTTCCTCGACTTGCGCCATCCAAATCGGTTATCGACCCTTATTTGCCCAAAATGGCGACTAAAGCCTAGGTGCGGCGACAATTCGATCGAAGACCTCCAAATCGGTTGTCGACCATTATGTGCCCAAAATGGCGATCAAAGCTTAGGAACGGAGACAACTCGATCAAAATCACCACGTCTCAACAGATGATACCACCCCCCGACAGCGAAGGTCGAGGTATGTCCTATTTTTTATCAAAAGGGATATAATTATTAACAATTCTTAAATCGATAAATTCTAGCAAAGAACGACAGAAGCTAGAAATCCTTTATTAAAGAAATTTATTACAAAAAGAGTCACCCTCAAAAGAAGAACATTCTAGATGAGTAAAAACTCTCATAAAGTTTTCTTCCCCTTAGAGGACGAGGTTACAAAATCATCACTTTCTGACTTCTAAGTATTGCTGAAAAGAGGAACTCGAGAAAAAGGAAAGTCAGGTTGATATGCTCTTAAGTTAGCAACCATCTCCTTTAAAGATGGGTAGAGCAAGTCCGAAGCTGCCACGACAATATCAGAGGTAAAAGCAGAACTCGCCTTATATTGCTCCACGGCCGTAGCTTCAGATTCCCTCAAGGCCGACAATTCCTTTAGCAACACGTCGACTCTCGCCCCCAATACCGTATTCTTGACTTGAAGGTTATCCTTCTCCTTTTTCTTTCTCTCCAATAAATAATGATGCTCCTTCATCAAAGCGATGGAACTCTGTAAGGATTCCTCGCACTTATGAAGATCACGCCGCAAAAGGGAAGAGGTCTCATCTGCTAGTTTGAGGTCCTCTTTCAACTTAGCATTCTCCTCTCGGAGGCTTTGAACTTCAGTCATAATTGTTGGGGGCACAGAAGTCTTATTTTTCTTAGACGCTTGTAACTCCTCGAGAAGATCGATTATCAAGCGAGAAAGCTGAAGGGAGTCTCGGGAGATCTATGAAAAAGAAACGGATGAACTATTTAATAAAGCAAATAAAGAGTAAACATGACGAGCTTATTAGAGGGCCGCCCTTACCTCAGCCTGTTTTGAGAGAAAAAGGCGAGCAACTTTTTCCACATCCTCAGGATCCGTTCCCAAACGAAGACGATCTCGAGGGGGAACGGAAGCATTCAACAAGTGAAGTGCCAGATCGGAGCCAACGAATGAATGTCCCTCTTTGAGAGAATATCCCGGCAAAGATCGGAGAGGATCCCAATTCTTGTTTGGATCCACAACAGGATTCAACAACATATCTCAGTTGAAGGGAGGACCCTCGTAACTCGAAAAACCACCGGAAGATACCTCAGGAGGAGAAGATAACGAAGTTGGCTTATCAACTTGAGGTGAAGATTTTGAAGTCGAGGAAGAAGAGGTACTTCCTCATTGTCTCTTCCTTCGCCAAGAATCGCCGCCCCTATCCCGACTCGAGCGGCGAGCAATACTTTTTGCCTTACCTTGGGAGGAGTATGGCGGTGAAGGTTCAACATGAAGATTGGCGTCAACATCAATAGGAATATCGAAAGAAGCCCCCTGATTAACTACCGGATCAGGGGCCGAGGAGGTACCGCCATAACTGAAGAGATTGGGACCTCCTCCTTAGCTCGAAGGTGGTTCCGGAGAATCATCTTTATAAATTCTGGAAATAATAATCCACGTTGATAAAAAGTCGTAGAAAAAAAGGTATTCAATGAAAATAAAAATAAGAATCCCCTCAAAAGTATCTGAAGAAGGGGAATCAGCCATGGTCACCGGAGCTTACAGAAGACTTACAGAAGTTAACTCTAAGATGGAGTCAAAATTAGACACTAAAGAAGAGGCAATTGTGGTATTTATACTAGAGCCTCTCCCCCAAAAGGAACAACTTCCCTGCAAAGCCTTCCCGATGTCAGCCATCCATTTGTGCCTTCACTGACAACAAGACCGTTGCCCTGCACCTGTCAATAGACTAGCGAGGTGACTCTCCAACTCTCCAAGGAGCTCTCAACGGTCAGAATTACTGAGCCAAAGTCTTGTTCCTAACCTAAAGTCTCTTCAACTTTTGTGAACCCAAGAGTTCTATCGGCTAACAGAGTATTCTCGCCAAGGATCAGAGATAATACTTGACTCAAGACCTCCCCTTTATAAATAAAGTTGACGACTTAAGTCTCGGGGGCAAGTGTTGGGTTGTGATTGATTAAACTCGTCATTAAGCACAAGAGTCGAGTACGTTCAAAGAGCAGGGAAAGAAGAGTCTTCGACCTTTCTGACTCGTCTTAACGAGATAGGGATGAAAGGTCGACGACAACTTATGAAAAAGTCAACTTCCAAAGTACGACTGCCCGCCATTAGAAGAAACCTTCCTTCGAAGGTAAATACAGGTGGCGACCTGCTGGTCACTATCATCAGAAGAAACCTTCCTTCGAAGGTAAAGACAGGGGCGACCTGCTTGTCACTATCATCAGAGGAAACATTCCTTCGAAGGTAAAGACAGGTGGCGACCTGCTAGTCACTATCATCAGAAGAAACCTTCCTCTGGAAGTAAACATAGGTGGCGACCTGCTTCAACCGTCATCAGAGGAAACCTTCCTCTAGAAGTAAAGACAAGTGGTGACCTGCTTGTCACCTGCTTGGCCGACTCTGAAGAGAAACCCCCCCAAGGAGGGTAACCGCCATATAAAGTCGGTAACTTATCCCTATAAATAGGGAATATTTCTATTTACTTCATTACATTCAGTCAGATCTAAATACGTTCTTATATTATTACTCTCAAATCCATTACTGACTTAAGCTTCGGAGTGGAATCATGGGCCATCCCCACCCCTTTTTCAGGTTCTCTCCCTACATAACCTCTTAGAGGAAAACTTAGCGCTCGAGAGAGCTAAGTCCGAGGCGATACTTGGAAGTCCATTCCCCGAAGTTCAAGGCCACATCATTTTGATCCCAACACCTGCTAACCACAGGGACATAAGGATAAGGTGAGTCCTTGAAGAAGGCTCACCACCGATGGAAAATATCGAGCGATACAAAGCTCGACTTGTTGCGAAAGGCTATACTCAACTTCACGGAATGGACTTTGACAAAACATACTCAACACCTATGCGTAAAACCACGGTGCATGGACATTCATAGTCCTGGTTGCAGGTTTGGATTACGAACCTCACCAAATGAGTATAAAGACCGCATTCCTCCTCGGAAACCTGGAGGAAGAGATTTATATGGAGCAACCGGATGCTTTCATTACTCCTGATAACGAACTTAAATTTTGTAAACTCCAAAGGTCCATCTACGGTCATAAACAGTCGTCTCGGCAATGGTACCGCAGATTCCACGAAGAAATCGTAGGAAACGGATCTGTGAGTTTATCACATGGATTCGTGCGTGTATTATAAGACCTCTAGGTCTGAGTATGTCATCTTAACCTTATGAGTGGACAACATACTTATTGGTGTAAACGACACGAGATTAATGAATAAGTCAAATTCCTGGTTGGCATCTGTATTTGAGATGAAAGAAATGGGTAAGGCCACGTATATCTTAGGCATTGAGTCTGCCAGAGATCGGGCTACCCGAAAATCATGTCTATCTCAAGAAGCTTAAATCAACAAATTGTTGAAAAGATTCAGATCACAGGATGCCAAAATCCGTGGAAACGCCAATGTTGTTTGGGTGCGCACTGTCAAAACATGAAGGCTCCAAGAACCTGACATAGCGTGAATAAATTAAGGGTGCGGGATGTTTTAGCATGGTCAATAGTTTGTTCTACGCCATGTAACGCACCCGTCCGGATATCTGTTACGCTGTAGGCCTAGTAGCACGTTTCCTATTAGATCCTGGTCATCAACATTTAAAGACTATAAAACGAGGAACTCGTTGTCCGAAAAGGTACTGCCGACTACGAACTGTGCTATGAGGGCAGGAAGTTAGAATAAACCGATTACATTGACGCCGACCGTTGTGGCCATCCAGATGATCGTAAGTCCACCATAGGAGGAGCATTCCTACTTGCTAATGCCGCCATTTTATGGATGAGCAAGAAGAAAACCTAAGTCGTGTTGTGCACAATGGAATCGGAATTCATAGCTCTCTCTAAGAATGCACAGAAAACGGTCTAGCTTAAAAGGATTCTAACTGCGCTGCTTGGTGGCAATGTCAAGAATAAACCTGTGAAGGTCTTCTCTGACAGTCAAGCAGCCATTGCGGCAGTTAAGTATCTGAAGTACCATAGTAGGACCAGACACATTGATATGAGATAATTTCATGCTAAATTTTAATAGTAGTAGACAATATAATCACTATGGAATACTCGTCCACCAATAACTTGGCAACGGACCCATTAACTAAACCACTACGCAGGGACATATTCAAAAAGGCATGTAAAACTGCATGGATTCTATAGGTCTAGAAATGGAATGTATCTGTGATAGCATTTTGATATTAGAAAGTTACATTTTGTAAGCGAAAGAATTGCAACTGATTTTATGATCAATCGACGTCATAATGTTTTGATTACATCAAATTTACAGTCTATAAACTAAGTCGTAGGAGGACGCAATCCTCCAGCAAACTATGTCGAATGTGGGCCTTACTAGTCACACAGGTAAGGCCGTCTTGCGATGGAGGGAGGCCTCCACCAAGCAAGACTGGCTAAGAGTCAGGGGGAAAAACCTGATTAAGCAAGACGATTCACGTCGAGAGTTTCACTTATCCATTCCCCTACTGCAGCCAAAGTGATAACGGCTGTAGCATCCACCGGTAATGTGTGGAAGAGGGTAGGTTGCTTTCTATGTGGATAGGACGTATCAACACCTTTTGAATCTTTTATTTGGAAGGAAAAATATAAAAGAATCTCTAAGAAAAATGGATTGTCGGGTCCTGAGGAGTCGAAGATCAAAACCGAAATGTTCCGGGGGTTGCACCTTCATTTCTATTTTCTATAGAATAGAAAGTGGCAGGTGGAAGAACTAGTCGCCCATTCGTGGCTCGTTCCCCCTCTCCTGTTGTCGAGTCTCTTAATGCCCTCTTGCCTATACCGGTCCCGCTGGATCCCCTGTAACCTCATCCGGATCTGATGGAGAAGGAAAACTTGACCGTTGTGTGTTGATACAAGCAATATCGAACTCTTTAGTTCAGGGAAGGAAACAGAACAAAGTGTTGAAACTTGTGATCGACAACTAGAAGAACTAAAATATATGTTTTCCGTTTCCTACTCACACGAGCCCATATCCTTGCTTTTCTATCAATCTCTAATTCTAACTTTCCCCCCCAATCTGATATTATCGTCCCGGTATAAACCGAAATTCCGTTATGGTCCAATTCTGACCGATAATAGATACTGAGACTTTGTAATATTTGATTGATCACAATTCTGTATATTCCATTTACTATAGGCAGTTTGTATGGTCAAAATGGTCGAGATATACGCAGCATGCTAAGTGAATGGCAGATTGTATCCATTGGGCAAATATAGGTTCGATCAATATTTGTTTCTCCGGAGTACCAAAAGCAAGCATGATATCATTATGAACATAAAGTCCCAAAGTATGGAACCCCAAAATGAGGCGACGCGATCTTCATTTTACATATCACCGTGATGAACTTCGTTCGTCATTTAACCACATTTTGGGCTAGATGAGAATCTGCGATAGCATGATTGACATATCCCTTTCCTGTAAACCCAAAAGGTTCAGGTATTCTATCAACGCGTGCTTCATACTACGCGTGCCACGTTCGACCACGGGGTAACAGCTGAAACCCTAGGTGAGGTAAAATGGACTTTTGTCCACTTTACTCCTCCTATAAATAAGAGGTGTTAGGGGATTTTTAGGGTCAATCACAATTCCCTCACAAGAGTGTTTCAGAGAGAAAAAACCTCAATCCCACACCATGACAGTTTCGGCCGAACCATATCCCTCACCAAGGGTGTGCCAAATTGCCTTCGAGCAAACTCTCCAGAGATGTGTCCCCGTGCCAAGAATCGATCAGAGGCTTTGCTGTGGAGCTTGCACCATGTAGGGATTTTCTAAAAAGAACCTATACAGGTCCCGACTGGAGGATCGTGAACTCCCTCCTGAGAAGATCTTGGGTCAACGGATCATCCTAAAGGTATGTGTGAAACTTTCGCTGCGTAATTCCAATTACTAGCATGTGCCTTGTTTAAGTATCCGTAGTGATTACTCCCCGTAATCTAACCCCCATTCCTTTGAACTAAAAAGTTCAGGTATGCTATCGACGCGTGCTTCATACTACGCGTGTCACGTCCGACCACTGGGTCACAACTCGGTTGTGCTAGGAAAGAATCCTCGTGATTCTAGCGGGCGCAAACTTCTTCACCCCGAGCGTGTGATTGATCTCGGGAGCCTTATGAAGAGGCACCCAAAGTATACTCACGGACTCAGAACTCATATCTAAGGTCAGGCTCAATGTTCGCTTCCCGGCGTACGAGCGTAGTGCTGAACAAAAAGGCCCAGTGACCACGTCTTTGGAAACCGGTTGGGTTTGACTAAGGATATGAGCGATAGGGATGGTCAAGTTCACCTCTAATTTCACCGACTCTTGTATTCACTAAGGTGGCCACCAACCGGATATTAGTTGAAGGTTGTGAATACTTGTACGGATACCTTGGAGAAGTGTTCCTATGAGGAAACTAGGAAAAAGGAGAATTATCAGTTGACCTAGTATACAGTGCGACACTATATAAATGTTGTTTATAACAGGTTGATTGGAGAAAAGGGAATCAAAGTTCCGCGGGCGCTACAACACTCTTAACAAATGAGTAGCACGATGCCCGTCGTGTCCGCCGGTCGCACGGCAAACCTCGTATGAACTATTCGGAAGCAAAGGACTAGATCAAAGGAGTGAAATGTTGATGCAGATTTGGACGATGTTGGATCACGATTGGAACTCCGGTACGGTCTTTGACGGAAATCCAAGTCCTTCGCTCCACGCAATCCTGCAAGAGGGGAATAGACCGGGCGGTGACCCAGAATCCCTCTCCGATGCTTAAATGAGTATCGCAAATATCTCAATAAAACTGGCAAGCAAGAGTCTCAGTATGTAATCGTATTTGATCTGGGGTAACTTCCTCCTTTATATAGGAGAGGAGTTTACCCCAGTTACCTGGTGAACTGCCAGGGCAGTTAGCCTACGCTCCGCTTATCTCGGCCACGATCCCGCCTATATCGGCCATGATCCCGCCTATCTCGGCCACGATCCCGCCTATCTCGGCCATGATCCCGCCTATCTCGGCCACGATCACGCCTATCTCGGCCATGATCCCGCCTATCTCGGCCACGCTCCGCGTATCTCGGCCTCACCCTCTGATAGCAAGTCCCGACCAATATCGGGGACTCCAGAGTTATCTCATTCGGTAACCGCTCGGGGCCCCTCGTCATCGTGAAAGGGCCAACATTCTCAAGGATTCCATATCGGGGCCTACTTAAAGGCATCTCATCGGGAGCGTCCAGCTCGCATATCGGGACAGACCTTGTCGGGACCCTTCTCCATCGGGACTCCTCTTGTCGAAACCCTTCGGATTGGTCTTCCTGACCTCTTTTAGGGCCCAATGGGCCTATTCACCGTTTACTCGTCGTTAAAGGGCTTCACGGCTACAGCGGAACCCATCATTTGCCCCCAAGACATGAGGGACTTACAGTTCGTCGTGTCTTTAAACTCCCGACCTCCCGATATCGGTATCGGAGGCTTTTCCCTTGACAAAATTCATTGACATGGATCTTCTTGTCCACGATTCCTCGATACGTCGAGGATAATCGCCAAATCCAAGAAGACTCCTCGGTTACTCGACCATTAAATGCAGCAGGTGACGAAGCGACGGTTTTGGCACCCGTGCCTAATTTTTCGCGCCTGTTTTTTCTGAAAAAGCACTTTTCAGGCCGTTTCATTATTAATGTCTCTTTCCATTCTGCTCCTTTTATTTCAACGGCTCAGATCAAAATCGTTTCAACTTCGACGACCCAGATTAGAACGTCCTTTCACTTATCCTTTCTCCTATAAAACCCTAATCCTGGGCACTGTTCTTCTTTTACCGTTTCTGCGATTTCAAAAGCTCTGCAACTTCAAAAGCACAAGTTCTTCTCCAGCTTTCTATTTTCCGATCAACCCTCCGGCAACCGTCAAGATCATCCTCTCCGTTCCACTTCATCATGTCTGGTAAGAATTCTTTCTCTACTGTTAGCGTAGCCTTTCCCTTATCTTCGATCAGTTTGCTTGTACTTTTTTCCGAAAACCCACTGCGCCTTTTGTTGCCGTGGCTACTTTTCAGACAGCGGATCCAGTTCTGAGGGGCGAAAACCCTTTAACTTCGATTACACTCCCAACGAAATCTCGGTGACTGTCTATGATGCAGCTCTTCGAGAAGGATGCATTACCAAAACTTGGGAGCCTCGCCTTCCTTACTCTCGCCACCGTGCCTCGGGTGACCCTGTGGTTACTCGTCCCGAGAAAGGGGAGATATTTGTCTCTACTGGACAAATATCGGCAGGGATCCGATTCCCCTTCTGCGGGAATTTGGTTGAGATGTGCGCCCACTACAACACGCAACCAACTACCTTCTCCCCACACGCCATCCGCGTGTGGAATGCTTTCCAGGTCCTCTGCTTCCGACAGAAATGGGTCTACAGCCTCCAGCTCTTCCGAACTTTCTACGGGATGAAGTGCAACGAGGCTGGGGTTTGTGCCTTCTATCCTCGGATGCCCAAGTGGAATAAGGCGCAGCTTGCAGCGGGTGGAAGAGGAGCTACTTTTTCATCAAGAATAGTTCCATCCCCTGGCCCCGATGGGAGGTGGAAGCGGACTCTCCTCCCGCTTACCAAACTTACTCTGATGAAGATTTCCAGATCCTTCATTGCATCCAGCTTTACCGTTGGGGGGAGTCTTACACTCCCCTCGACGCTAACTCCCTAACGGAGCGGGACCTGGTGAATGCCGAGATCCGTCTCCTCGACATAATCTCCAGGGGTCAACTCTTCGACGGCCCCTCCAATATGGTTCCTTGGGTAATATTTCTGACAATGTCTCTGTTTTCCATTGTTTGCAGCTAAGAAGGTATCACTGCTGACCAATCTCATCCTTAAGCAGGGAGAGACCGACGCTGTCCAACGCCCCGCGCGGAAGAGGAAGTCGGTAAAGAGGGCTGCTGCTCCGTCGGGATCTCCCTCCGCGGAGAGTACTAAGCGGAGCCGCATGGAGGAGGTGGAAAAACTCTTCAATGTCCAAAATGCTGAAGAAGGTAAACAGCTCCGCCTAGCTATTAAATCATGGGTTAACAGTTCTTTTGGTCCGTGATGTTTGACAACTTTTGGGTTTTGGTCAATGATGTTTTTTTTTACCTAGTTTTGGTACCATATGTTTGCATATTTTTTCTAGTTTTGGTCCGACCGTTACATTCCGTCCATTTTTTGACATGTACAAGTCACGTGATCCACCCTAAATTTTCAATTTTGTTCAATTTAGCCCCTCTAATACTTTCCTAACCTTTTTTTTGTTCAACTTAGTCCCGAAGTTTCAAAATTGACCACAATATGTCCAATTGTGGCCAATTTTGAAACTTCGGGACTAAATTGAATAAAAAAAGGTTAAGAAAGTATTAGAGGGACTATATTTAAAGTTTAGAGTGGATCACGTAACTTGAACATGTCAAAAAATGGACGGAATGTAACGGTTAGACCAAAACTAGAAAAAATCTGCAAACATATGGTACCAAAACTAGGTAAAAAAAAACATCATTGACCAAAACTCAAAAGTTGTGAAACATCATGGACCAAAAGACCTGCTAACCCTTAAATCATACAGGAAGCAAGTTCCTAAGGAATTGATCCCATCCACCAAGGAGGCCCGAGTCAAGGAGATTAAACACATCCTCCGAGGGGAAACTCCCCGCGTCCTCAAAGCGGGCTACTACAACTTTCACAGGAAAGACCAATATGTTTCTCGGCGCGTCATTTGGTGTAAGGATCCCGACCAACTTCCTGACTATCTTTCTGAAGCATCTTGTCCTCTAGGTGCAGGTCACTCGGGAGCTCAGTCGGGTGCTGGAGCTTCAGCAGGGGAACCACTTTCAGCAGGGGCACCACTTTCCGGTGCTCGAGGTGGAGAAGACCTCCTTCAACTTCCTGCCCCGACGGGATCGGGGGCTGGAGAAACCCCGACGGGCAATCAGTTTCGTCGGGTGGAAGATCTGGACTCCTCCGAGGAGACGGACGAGGGCCTTGCCTTAATTCGTCGTCGTCGGGGGACGAGGCAGTCCCCACTGAAACCAACCTCCGGGGGGCTGCCCCCCTCACCTCCTCAGCAGCAGCATTCGCCCATCCACAACTTAACTCCCTCCGGGTCCCAGGGTGACTCGGAGATGCGCGCCTCCGCGACTCTAGCCGGTCCTCCTCCTCTCCCTTTGGACGGGAGCTTCTACAAGGTCTATGACCCCGACCAGAAGGCCGCTCCTTGGGCCCCGATCCAGACGCTGCAAGGAGTACAGCGCTGACAGGGTGACACATACCCGGAGCTGGGTCTGCATTTGCTGGCAGGCTTGGTTCTGCCATCTCTGAAGGTTCCGATCTCCCTGGATCGAGAGGACATCCGCGCGGATGTTAAAGGAATGGCTATTCGTCGGATAGAGGTGAGGTTCCTATTTTCACCCCTTCATCAATAAGGCAGAATATTCACGTGCTAACCTCTTCTTCTTTCCTTCGCAGGAGCTGGCGGACATAAACCGCTCCTTCGGGTACATCTTTGCCCTCGAGGAGGCTCTGGAGCAGGAGCGGGCAAAGGGGGCTCCCGCGGTCATAGCCAAGCTTGAGGAGGATCTCACCGCCTCCGAGTCTTCGAGGGGAAATTTGGCTAAGGAGCAGGCCCTCCTCGATCGAAAGACTCGGGACCTCCAAAAGCAGGTTCATGACTTCGAGGGGCTGCTGAAGCGGGAGCAGCAGGAGCGACAAAAGGACGCAGAGACTCGGGACAAACTTGTCCTCAAGAAGGAGGCTCTGGAGCAGGAGATTGCTGAGGTTCCTGCCAAGCTGGTCGCGGCTGAGACCAAGGGCCGGGAAGATTATCGGAGCTCTGAGGACTTCCAAGCTGACGCGGTGAAATTCTGCACCGCGGAGATGGAGAACACCCTCTTCAACGCGGTCGAGGAGCTCCATCTGGAGTATGGCGACGCCATCAACTTTGACAAATCTGCGACTCTCGCTCCCTTTGCGAAGAGGTACTTCGCCCTCTCGGAGGAGAGTGATGAGGGGAACACTCCCGCGGGTGTTGAAGACATGGCGGAGCTTCCATGTGCCGACCCTCCGACAGTTGACCCCCCGATAATCGACCCTCCAGCAGCTGAACCTGTGGAGCCTTCTGCCACAGATCTCGTGGATCCTGCTCCCGCTGATGCCGACAAGGACCAAGCTTAAATACTCTATCTTTATAGTCCTTGTAATTTTCCTTTCTTTATCGTGAATCCTCGCAGACCCTTATAATATCATATCTTTTTTGGTTCTGATTATCCTTACACCGCTTACGGTGATTGCGTCACTTAAAACATTTCAACACATCACTTAAGACGATTAAGCCCACACCACTTAAGGCGATTTAGTCGTACTAACTAAGGAAATTCAATCCGCATCACTTAAGACGACTTAACCATTTGCACCACTTAAGGCAACTTAGTCACACTTAGAATAAATCTAAGAACCATGCATCACCTAAGACGACTTAACCATTTGCACCACTCAAGGCGACTTAACAACTTGCACCACTTAAGGCGACTTAACAACACTTAGAATAAATCTAAGAACAATCTGAATGGAAGCAACCTCTTTTATTCATTGATGGCTCAAAATCTGCTTACATCAAATCAAACGATAGATAACTTACACCACTTAAGGCGATTTTACATCGGGCACCACTTAAGGCGACTTTACATCGGGCACCACTGAAGGCGACTTTTATCAAACATGACATTTCTTCAAGTGTTCACCACTGAAAGAATGCTTCAATACTCTGCCATCGAGGTCTTCCAACTTATACGCATTTGGAGCTGGCATCCCCACGACCATATAAGGTCTTTCCCATTTTGGTGACATCTTGTTGATCCGATCCAAAAGGGTAAACTCGTTCCGACGCCAAACCAACTCTCCGACGAAGAACTGTCGGAACTTAACACGCCGATTATAATATCTGGCCGTCGCCAAACGCATTCGAGCCTGGACTTCATCAGCATCCCGCCTCTTTTCCTCGAGCAAGTCCAGTTCCAGACGTCTCATTTCATCATTCGTCAAAGGCTCGTAATACCTCATCCGATGGGACGCCACAGCTATTTCCACGGGAGCAACGGCCTCCGTGCCATAAACAAGGCCAAACGGAGTCTCCCCAGTTGATCGTTTGGGTGTTGTTCTAACAGCTCAAAGCACGTTTTCCAGCTCGTTCAGCCATTTGCCCTTCAAGGCGTAGACCCTTTTCTTCAAGCCATCCATCACCATTTTGTTGGCTGACTCCACCTGTCCATTAGTTTGAGCATGATGGACAGAGGCTGTCCGATGCTCGATATTCAATTCCTCCAGATACTCCTTCACTTGAGCCCCGTTAAATGGAGGACCATTATCGCTGATCAGCACCTTAGGAATCCCGTATCTGGATATAATATGGGTCTGGAGAAACTTGACGATTTGGTTCCCCGTTGTCTTGGCCAATGCCTTAGCTTCTATCCATTTCGAAAAATAATCAATGGCCACAAGAAAATATTTACACTGACCTTGTGCCTGTGGGAGGGGTCCCACCAAGTCGATACCCCACTGCGCGAAGGGGCAAGCACTTTTGATGGACATCAGATTAGCAGCCGGAGCCACGATATTCGGGGCGTACCTCTGGCACGCGTCACAGGATCAGACTAATAACGTTGCCTCCTTGCTCATCGAAGGCCAGTAATAGCCCAAATTCAGCACTTTCCTCGCAATGGATCGGGCACCTTCATGACAAGCCGCGACCCCTTCATGCACCTCCCTCAGGATCCGATTTGCATCAGGCTCAGCCACACATTTCAAGTAAGGAGTTGAGAACCACCCCTTCTTGTATAGCTGATTGTCCACCACCACGTAATTAACTGCGATCCGACGTATCCTGTCAGCTAGTACTCCATCATCGGGGACTGCCCCCGTAGTCAGATACGCGACTATCGGGGTCATCCAAGTGGGCTCCTCCTCCGATCCTGCTTCAATGGCACATACCTCCAATGGATCGATGGTCGACAAGATCACCTTCTCCAAGAAGTGCACCTTCCGATTTTCCTCGAGGGGTGCTCCCAAGGAAAATTTGCTCAAGGCATCCGCTTCCGCGTTTTCCTCCCTTGGGATTGCCTCGATGTCGAAACTTTTGAAGCTCTCTTTCAAGACTTGCACCTCGCGAAGGTACTTTCTCATCATCGGGCTCTTCGCCTCATATCGTCCTTGAACTTGATTCACAATCAGGCCCGCGTCACATTTCACCCTTAGGTGACCAACTCCCGTACCTTTGGCAATTTTGAGGCCTGTGATAAGAGCCTCATACTCAGCTTCATTGTTGGTGGCCCTAAACGTTAAGGCCAAAGCATACCAAGGGGCTCGCCTCCGCCTAGTGGTATCAATACAAACCCTGCTCCTGATCCGTCTGAACTCGAAGAGCCGTCAGTGTACATTTCCCAAGTATTATCCTCATTTGGCTGTTCTGATTGCTCCGCCATTTCTGGTTGCTCTGCTATCGGGACCTCAATAGTTGCCCCCTCTACAGGGCCCGCTTCTTCTAGATCGGGGGCTGTAGACTCTGCTATGAAATCCGCCAACGCTTGGCCCTTAATAGCCGTTCTCGGAGCAAATTGAATGCGGAACTCACTAAGCTCAACTGCCCACTTCACTAATCTCCCCGACGCATCAGGTCGGTTTAAAAAATGCTTCAAAGGCTGATTTGTCAACACAGTAATCTCATGAGCATGGAAGTAAGGCCTCAGCTTCCGAGCAGTAATAATCAACGCAAAAAGATACTTCTCAACGACGGGATAATTCATTTCAGATTTGGCAAACGCCTTGCTTACATAATAAACGGGGACTTGATTACCCTCGACTATCTTCACTAAGACATAGCTAATAACAAACTCAGAAACAGCCAAATATAGATAGAGCGGCTCGCCTGGGATCGGTTTTGCCAGCGGCGGGAGGGTGCGGAGGTGCTGCTTAAGTGCCTGGAATGCCTCTTCACACTTGGCAGTCCATTCAAACTTCTTGTTAGCCCTCAGAACTTCGAAAAACGGCATAGATCGGTCACTTGCCTTGGACAGGAAGCGATTCATTGCAGCTAGTCGGCCATTCAGCACTTGCACCTCCCGATGATTTATCGGAGACTGCATCTCCTCGATTGCCCTCAACTTCTCGGGATTCACTTCAATTCCCCGTTGGCTTACCATAAAGCCCAAAAACTTCCCTGAGTGCACTCCGAAAGCATTGGTCGGGTTCAAGCGAACTTGATGAAGCCTCATCCGCTCAAATGCTGTGGCTAAGTTGTGAACATGATCCTCAGCCTATCGGGACTTTACCAGCATATCGTCCACGTAAGCCTCCATGATTTTCCCAAACATGTCCCCGAACAGCTTGTTCACCATCCGTTGATAAGTTGCTCCGGCATTGATCAACCCAAAGGGCATGACATCGTAGTGATAGATGTCGCTATCAGCATAAAAGGCAGTGTGGGGAGCATCTTCCTTAGCCATCTTGATCTGATTATAGCCAGAGTAAGCATCCATGAAGCTCAGCAATTCATGTCCCGATGTAGCATCCACCAACTGATCAATCCTCGGAAGCGGGTAACAATCCTTCGGGCAAGCTTTATTCAAGTCACGGAAATCAACACACATCCGCCATTTCCCGTTGCTCTTCTTCACCAGAACCGGGTTGGCGACCCAAGTCTGGAATCAGAGCTCCTTGATAAATCCAGCATCGAGCAACCTGCCCACCTCCTGCTGGATCGCGATCCTCTTGTCTGCGCCCATCGGACGCCTTTTCTGCGCGATAGGCTTGATCGCAGGATCAATCTTTAACTCATGCTCAATCACATCGGGGCTGATTCCTGGCATGTCGCTCGGGGACCAGGCAAACAGCTCCTTAAACTCCTTCATAGGGGCGGGACGCCCAAACTCCTCTCTGGGATCAGTATCTGTCTGGAGGATAGTCATAGCCTCCCGTCTTCACCTCCGGGTGGCATTAACATAGCACTTCCTGGAAGCCACCTGGTCGCCCTTGACCTCCCCGACTCCGTGATCAGTCGGGAACTTCATCTTCTAGTGAACAGTCGAGGCAACTGCCATCAGGGGGTTGATGGTAGTTCTCCCGATAATCGCATTGTAAGCCCCCGCGGACTCAACCACCACGAACTCTACATTCCTCCTCTCCGCTTTCCACCCACTACCAAACTCCACTAGTAAGGTGATCATTCCCAGCGGATAGGAGGTAAAACCAGAGAATCCAACCATCGGGAAGTTCACCTGCTTCAGATCCTTCTTCGTTTTCCCCATGGCCTCCAACGCGTCCATAAACAGAATATCGGAGGAGCTCCCTCCGTCGATCAAAATTCGCTTCATCTCGTACCCATCTACGTCCAAGGTCACGACCAAAGCGTCATCGTGGGGAGTCTCTACGCCTACCAGGTCCTCCGCTGAAAAGGAAATCACCATCTCTTCCTTTGCAGTCCAGGATCGGGACCTCTTACCCAGCACCACAGCCGCGGAAATTCTAGAGGCATAAACCTCCCGAGAGGCTGTAGTATCACCTCCTACTGCCAATCCTCCATGAATCACATTAATGGTGCCCCGCTTCTCCTTACGGGCACCAGAAGTCTCTGGCTCCGACTTCTTCTTCTTTGGGGACCGATCGCGGGATCGGGAACGGGACCGCGATCGAGATCGGGAGCGGGATCGACACCGAATCTCAGCCACAAACTCCTTAAGCTTCCCCTTCTGGATCAGCTTTTCGATTTCCTTCTTCAACTCCCGACAATGGTTAGTGTCGTGACCGCTGGCGCGGTGGAACCGACAGTAACGATCGGTGCG
This sequence comes from Clarkia xantiana subsp. parviflora, assembly GCA_036873135.1. NCBI lineage: Eukaryota > Viridiplantae > Streptophyta > Magnoliopsida > Myrtales > Onagraceae > Clarkia > Clarkia xantiana. The sequence continues at coordinate 38,977,354 of JAPTYO010000004.1, forward strand.
GGATCCCAAAAATTCTCCTTCCTTCTTCGGGGGGTACCTTGAGATACCCTGTCGATCCATCACCATTAACACCTCAGCCATGTAACTGTTGAGAGGAATGTGATAGTCCTCCCGCTTGTCCTTCCTCGGGGGACGTCTGTCTTCCCTTCGATCAGAACGACCCCGACTCCGACTGCCCTCGGATTTATCCTTCCGCTTATGGTCATCCAATGGTTTGAACTACCGCTTCCCCTTATTTGACTTCGGAGGATCAAGCTCTCCAGCAGCTATCTTCGACTCCTGTACATCGATTTGCTGCTTCACCCTCTTTTGCAGTGCCTCCATGTTCCACACAGCCTTCTCAGCCACGCTGTGCATCAGATCGGAACCATAGGGGGCTGTCAGGTTCCGAAGGAAGGTACGAATAGTCTCTCCCTCCGATATCTCTTCATCGATCTCAGCCACACTAGCAGTGTACCGCTGGTAATAATGCGCCAGCGATTCGTCGGGCCTCTGCACTACCTGGGCCAAGGACCTCACGCTCTTCAAGAGGCGTCGACGACCCTGGTACTGCTGGATATAACGGTCGTGCATATCAGCCCAGCTGGAGATGCATCCTGGGGGCAGGCTAAAGAACCACGTTAGGGCCCTCTCACCCAGCGTACCTGGGAATAACACACACACAATATCGTCATTCGGGGCTCTGCCTAGACAAGCCATGAGGTGCTTCTGGACATGACGAACTGGATCTCCCTCGCCATCGTACTCCTTAATCGTGGGGATACCCAGCCCTGGCGGGGCGATCATCTGACATCATCTGCTTCTGGTCCCCCATGCAGATGTTCACAATCTTCACCACCTGGTCGGGGGTGATGGGACCATTAAGGGGAATGGTCCTATGCTGCACTGGTCCTGGCCCATCAATCACAAATCTCTCCGACTGAGCGGGCCCCTTGCCCTTATCCTAGTTTCTGGGTTGGGTCTCCTGTGGATTCTGAACCTCCTTCGGTGGAGGCACCTCCTCCTGTCTTTTGGCAGCCTCTCTCCGCTCTAGGAGAGCCTCCATGGCCTCCAAGAACATCGGCATGGCATCCGCCACAGCCTTCGCCAGATCGTTTGGAGGGGCATCCTCCTCCCTATTCTCTTGATGTTGAGCGGTATCCTCAGGAACTTCATTGTGCCGCCCTGTTTGGGAAACCTCAGCGGGGGGGTTTTGGTCCACAGCATGCTCTGGCAGCCCTGAATTCAAAGTTCCAGCAGGGTGACGGGAACCACCCGATCATCCTTGTCTCTTCTGCTTGCCAGCCACCCTTGAACGAGTAGAGGTCATTTTCGGCTTTTCGTTATGTTTCCCACAGACGGCGCCAATGTTGGATCACGATTGGAACTCCGGTACGGTCTTTGACGGAAATCCAAGTCCTTCGCTCCACGCAATCCTGCAAGAGGGGAATAGACCGGGCGGTGACCCAGAATCCCTCTCCGATGCTTAAATGAGTATCGCAAATATCTCAATAAAACTGGCAAGCAAGAGTCTCAGTATGTAATCGTATTTGATCTGAGGTAACTTCCTCCTTTATATAGGAGAGGAGTTTACCCCAGTTACCTGGTGAACTGCCAGGGCAGTTAGCCTACGCTCCGCTTATCTCGGCCACGATCCTGCCTATCTCGGCCATGATCCCGCCTATCTCGGCCACGATCCCGCCTATCTCGGCCATGATTCCGCCTATCTCGGCCACGATCCCGCCTATCTCGGCCATGATCCCGCCTATCTCGGCCACGCTCCGCGTATCTCGGCCTCACCCTCTGATAGCAAGTCCCGACCAATATCGGGGACTCCAGAGTTATCTCATTCGGTCACCGCTCGGGGCCCCTCGTCATCGTGACAGGGCCAACATTCTCAAGGATTCCATATCGGGGCCTACTTAAAGGCATCTCATCGGGAGCGTCCAGCTCGCATATCGGGACCGACCTTGTCGGGACCCTTCTCCATCGGGACTCCTCTTGTCGAGACCCTTCGGATTGGTCTTCCTGACCTCTTTTAGGGCCCAGTGGGCCTATTCACCGTTTACTCGTCGTTAAAGGGCTTCACGGCTACAGCGGAACCCATCAGACGACAATACATTAACAGGCACACTCCCATTCCGACGAGTGGGAGCTGTAAGCATATGGTAATGGGCGCCGTAAATGGAAGCCCATTATATGTATATGTTACCTAAGTTAATTGGGTACATGTCACTTTAGGACATTGGGCCAGACCTAAATCCCAATTGACATGAGAGGCCCAAAATTGGGCCTTCCTATTCTAAGCATGGGCCAGCCGAATTTAGGGTGGAAGTAAAGTGGACTTTTGTCCACTTTACTCCTCCGATATATATGGGGAGTTAAGGGTTTTATTAGGGTTAATCACAATTCCCTTCAAGTGGTGATTTGAGAGAAAACCCTTCCCCCAAATACACCTATATTCGGCCAGACCACTTCCTCACCAAGGGTGTGCCAATTTGCCTTCGAGCAAACACTCTAGAGATCTGTCCCTCGCCAAGAATCGATCAGAGGCTTTGCCGTGAAGAATATACCACGTAGGGCTTCCTTCACAAGAACCCCTACGGGTGCCGACCAGAGGATCGTGAACTCCCTTCTGCAAAGATCTTGGGACTATGGACTACTGTTGAGGTATGTGCGAATCTTCCGCTGCTTAATTTCGATTACTAGCATGTACCATGATTTAGTTACCGTAGTGATTACTCCCCGTAAATTAACAACCTCGCTGCTTGGTCAGTGATATGTCTTGCTACTAGGGATTGCAACGGGTATCAGGGCCCCGCTTACCCGCGGGGCCTCGAACCGGTTTTGACCCGCCAACCCACTGACCCGCGGGGCACTGGACCGGTTCGGGGCGGGTCCATGTTTAGTATCGCGGGGCCTCGTAGACCCACCCCGTAGTATCAATATGTAATATTTATTAGTATTAAGGAATGTTATTTAGGGTTCATATTACTTTGAAGTTAGATATTAGTTAGAGTTATACTTGAGAGTTAGCATAGCAGGCGCAACTTTTTTTTTCACTCACCACTCAGTCACACCAGTAAGCAGCAACGGCGGCAACGACACCCAAATGAGCGTCCAGAGCCCAGCGGCAACGGCTCAACACGGCAGTCCAGCTCCAGTGGCTCGCACAACACGGCAACACCTCGCACTCGGCCTTAGTCTTCCACCCAGCCGCGCGCCCACCGGTGACCACCACGTCGCCGCCCAACGCGTCCACTGCCGTTCACCACCATGTCCACTACCGTCCACCACCGTGTCCACTGTCGTCCAACACCGCGTCAAGAGTTCTTGCAGTATCAAATTTAGATTTCTCATCACAAACATGTATGCCTTGATGATGGACTACGGAGCCCCGTTGCCTCCATGATCCATTTCCTCCTCTTCCAAATCTATTACTTTGCCTACCAGTACAACCATCCAGAATCACTGCTTCTTTTTCTACACGCAAATCACCCCTTCGAACTACATCGCTATCCTCTTCCTTCACATGGATATTTGCAACACTAGTATTGTGATGTTACAATGGTGAACCATAAGTAAATTTCGATTTGGATTTGGAGTCTGGATTTGGATTTGGTGTTTGAATTTAGTGTTTGGATTTGGTAATTTGAATTTTGTGTTTGGATTTGGTAATTTGAATTTGGTGTTGTGATGTTTGTTGTTTGTATTTGATTTGGATTTGGTGTTGTGGTGTTTGTAAAGTGGAAAAAAAAAAAAAAAAACAAGTCTACCACGTTTCGGGTCGGAGCCCCGCGGGACGCGGGATTTTTTGTCCCGCCCCACGAGGCACATGAAACCTGGTCCGGATCTGCAAGGTCGCCCCGCGAGGCGGATCCGGGGCTGTGAAAACCCGCCCCGTTGCTATACCTACTTGCTACTTAGACATTGATCTACCTTGCTGAACAAGGATCATTGATGATGTTGATTCTTGTACATTGCTCCGAGTCACATGTTAAATGACCCATGTGTCGTCAGGGTGACTTGATGCTCGTTGGTCGTCACAATTGGAGTCGGCGCATCACAGATCGGATAGCTCATGGAGAGTTTGGTTGGACGGACCGGAAGAGACTTGGTTCGGTCGACCACTTGGAGAGCTTGAATCGCGGGGACAGATCTATCTATCTGTTAGACAGACGACACGTTATCTCGCTACACTTTCATTAACTTGCATAAGGTCTTGATGGGTTGGTTAATTAGTTTTTTTTTTTTTTAAGAAAGAAAAATCTTAGAGCTAATGGTGCTGTCATTAGTTGTGGTTTCTTCTACATTAAGAAAGTAACTGAAACTCTGTAAGTATTTCTATTACGTTCATCGTCCGGCGAGTGTCTCAGTCGTTCGTCCGCGTGGTAAACAGCGACCAGGACGTCGGAGTTGTGGACACGTGGCATGAGACGGATCTGTTACTGAAGCCCCCACCTCACCAATGATTAGGCCCAATTGAATTGACGATCTCCATCTCCACCGCCACCAAAGCATGTCCGTGTCTTTTCCCTCCTCTCTCTCTGTCATGGTCATGGCCATCCCTCTCCCCTTTCCTCCTCCGTTACCCCCCAAGCTTTCCCTCTGACCCTAAGGTATTGAATTTCGTCGATTCGAAGAAATTGTGTGGGCAACACCTACTTCATATCAACCTCCATGAACCAATCTCAGGTATCCAGATCACAACGTAGATGGCGATCGTGACCGGAGATCGCTACCTCGAGAAACTGGTCAAATTCGTCGAAGCTCAAGCGGGTGCCCTGATCGATGGGACCCTAGTGCTGAAGCTAAATCCTGCAGGCCTTCACTACGTGCAATCGAGGCTCGAGTCGCTGCACGAGCTCGACCGCCTCCTTGCTGGAGCTCCAGTCGATTACCTAAGGGCATATATTTCCGACCTTGGCGACCATCGGGCGCTGGAGCAGCTCCGGCGGATTCTCCGACTCCTTACATCTTTGAAGGTTGTTTCGGTGCTTCCGCTTCCGGCCCAGGACCCAACGCCACTTTCTCTGCTGCCGTTTGGTCGACTGAGGTTTCTGGAGCTGAGGGGATGCGATTTGTCGACATCTGCTGCTAGAGGATTGCTTGAACTAAGACATATTTTGGAGAAGCTAATATGCCACAATTCTACTGTGAGTACTGATTTTTATTTTTGTGCTTACCTATCAATATGCATCAAACCCTCCGATAAAAATTTGAACTTTTCTTTTAAATTCTAAATTAATATAGCATATTTACAATTTTACTGATAGTCTCTTACTCATCTTAAATTAAGAGAACGTAAGATTTATTTTTCTCCTTCTTAGTTCTTTGTACCTTCTTAAAGCATTTGCCTCTTGAATGCAGTGTTTATTCAATGCTAAGGAAATTCAACGCCTCTTGTCGTTGCCTTGACTTCTTACTATTCATTTGATGTGGAGATCTTACAAAGATAACACGGCTGCCATTTTTATTTCAAAAAGTAGTTTTACTTTCTTCAAATTATCATTCAAAATCTGTACTTTGCTTCATAAGATAAGCGGCTCGGTGCTCCTCTGTTCAGCATTGGGAGTCTGTCATTTGATGATATATTGAATATTTAGAGTTAAGAGTCTAGATTATTTCCTCGGCTTTATTATTTGCCTTTTGCTCAGTGCATTTCTTTTGATGCATGTCTTACCATGTCAAGATATGCATGAAAGAGATAATTGAAGTTTACCATTTTTTTTTCCTAAATATAGGATGCTCTTCGGCATATTTTTGCCAGTAGAATTGCTGACATAAAGAAGTCTCCACAATGGAACCGACTATCATTTGTTTCTTGTGCTTGCAATAGCATGGTTCTGATGGATGAATCCCTTCAACTCCTTCCTGCTGTTGAAACTCTTGATCTTAGTCGAAACAGGTTTTCAAGAGTTGATAATCTCCGGAAATGCGTTAAATTAAAGCATTTGGATCTTGGGTTCAATAACTTGAGAACAATTTCTTCCTTTTCCGAGGTAAGAAAGATGATTTTTGTAAGATTGCTTTTAGTGGAGACAAATATTAGTATGTAGGTGCTAGCTCTGATATTATAAGATATGGATGATTAGTACTCTGTCTTAGCCTCCTTGAGTTTAAGGAGGCTAGAAATATTCTAAATACTGAATAGTTACCATCATGTGAAATTTATCGTTCCTAAAACACACTAATTGCACTCTGCTTACATAGAAAGCAACTTTTCAAGTGATTTTAACTTTCTCAAGGATAAGATTCTTTTGGGTGCTCTGTTGAGAGCACAAGAGCTCTTCGAAGTCTTTTCATCTAGATTCCAACATTATGATGATTGTCATATTCAGGTAATAGTTATGGATTGAACATCAATTTTCTGAATCATGCAGGTTTCGTGCAATATGGTTAAGCTTGTTTTGAGGAACAATGCTCTAACTTCGTTACGTGGGATTGAGAATCTGAAGTCGCTTGAAGGGCTTGATATTTCCTGCAATCTTATTTCCAGTTTCTCGGAGTTGGAGATATTGGCAGGCCTTACTTTGTTACAAAGCTTGTGGCTGGAAGGAAACCCGGTATGTAGTGCCCGATGGTATCGGCCACAAGTGTTCAGCCTGTTTACTTATCCTGAGAGGGTAAGGCTCTTCTAATCTATTGAAGTGGCTTAGTTTTATAAACTCTAATATCTACATCCAAGTAAACTTACAAGACCCTGTTCCTTCTGGCTTTTTCCTTATCAGTTGATGTTAGACAATAATGGTATTAGTACTAGAGAGTACTGGAAGAGGCAGATTATCATTGCCAGTCGGCAGAAGCAGCCTTCTAGTTTTGGGTTCTATTATCCTGCAAAGACTGACACTGAAGGTGAAGGAAGCGTCCCCCGGAAAAAGGTATATCCGTACATTCAGGCCAACTTCACGTGATCTTGATTCTTGACTCTTGAGACTGTACATTTTGAAAATTGCATTTTTTTAATCAATTTGTTGGACTAGAGGCGGGAAGTAATTCCTCCAATTCAGATACGTGCTAGTTTTTAGCTTGTAAGAGACGTTAAATTGTGCTTTTTCTAACCCATGTATGCTAGGCTTGAACAAGAATTTAGCTTAACTCATGTTGCTGATAATTTTGTAGAGAAAGCAATCACGTCTTGCTTCTATTGAAAGCGAAGAAGAAAGTGTCTGTGTGTTCTCTGACCAAGATTCTGGCTCGTCTCATAATGAGGTCCCAAGCAAAGAGGAGAGTGCTGAGCATGATGATGAGGCTGAGATTATTGATTTGATAAACAGGGTGGAACATTTGAAGAAAGAACGCTCCATTCTTTGGTTGCGGGAGGTCAAGGAGTGGATGGGTCAGGCTCCTGAGAATATGATTGGTACATGGGATTCTGTTCAGGTACTTAACTTGCTAAGCAGGAGTAACCAGAGGGATGTTGGTGAAAGTTCCAAGTATATCTCTGATTCTGTTCAAGCTTCAGGAGATGAAAAAGGCACCGAGTCCGACCACCTCTTTACTGACAAGGCGCCGCCTCTGCATGGCCAGTTGAGTGCTGCAGTAGGTAACAGCGGAATTCTTTTTCCGGGAAAAGAGGAAATGCATTTGCAAGAGATGCGTCAATCATACTCTCATGAATTGATAAAAAGCGTTTCTGCACATGTTAAAGCCTTGCATTCCGATATGCTTGCTCCAACTAAAAAACATCATGTGGTTGGAAATTCTAGTGAATCTGCATTTACTGCTCTTGGCAATTCAGTCGAATCCCCAAGATCTCCTCCTCATTATCAGGATGACATTCTTCACCGTCGTCAGAACCTGGTTGAAGAAATTTTGCAACTTTCTGCAGATTCATATTCGATAGCATCATCTGATAGTGACAGTAGCTGTAGCGAAGATGATCTCTGTGAGTATGGATCATCATTTTCCTCTGTTAATCAGGCATCTGAAGGAATGATCATTCATTGTAACGTAGATGGGCGGTTTGTGGGTAGTTCATACAAGGGAAATTGTTCTAATAACATGAATGGCCGAGTTCAACATGCTGGAGAAAGTGGCAAGTATTTGGCAGATTCCTTGGCTGAAGAAGTTGTGGAATGCTCTCTGCAACCTAATAGTGATGAGTCCCTTGCTAGTAATCATGATTCTAATGGTGTTTTAGCCAACTCAGGTACTGGGTCTCTTCTGAAGAGCAGAGGCAAAAGAAAAACAGTAAAAAGAGTAATTAGTTTTTCATCTGATAAGGGTGGTCTTAGAAATTTCGGAATATTGATACAATCAAGTGTCGGTATGGACTTAGATGGTTTGGAAGATGAACAGGAAAAGGAATCTTGGAGTGGAAGTTCTGATCAAGAAGCTGATGAGAGAGAGATGCAACAGGATGCACTTGGTGCTGGAGATAATTGCTCGTTCAATCTGGGAGATGAATTTATAGAGAGTTATTTCAAAAAGATTGTTACTGAAGCACGATCTAGTGAAACTTGTACGCATTATCTGCGTTGCGATTGTGTGTTGGAGCAAGAGTCCATCTACAGAGAAAGGTAAACATGCTTATATGCACTGGAATGTGAGTGCCGGTTCCCTTGGAGGAAGCAGTCTTGTTTACAGTTTTCCTTGAAAGAGAATTTTTGCTCTTGCACAAATTGGACTTCTCTCTTCATACGGTAGTGTCTTAATTCTCAAAATGCATTGTACTGTAGTGTACTTTGTGATATGCACCCTTGCTGTCTACTTTTCTTCAGTCATAGCCAACACTAAAGAGTATAAGCAAAAATAATAAAATAAACTGATAATGCAGATTTATTATTTTTTGTTTTACAATGTAATATTCCCCTCCTTTTTCCTTGTCCTGTCTTTTTTCATTCAGGGAAGTAGCTGTGGTACTGAGCAGTGAACAGCAACTGTATGTGCTACTTATTGGAATCAAATTGGATGGGTCAGGTAAGAACTGTTAAGAAGTTGCAAAGACTGAATATTGACTTTCTTTCTTCAAATTGTGGTCACATTAACTGTTGATCTGTCTTATGATTCTACAGGAGCTATTTTGAGTGTGCTAGGTAGCCACATGGTTGAAGATGTTAAAGAAGTGTATGTTAGTATGGGACTTCAGGTGGTCAGGTTAGTTATTGTAATTTCTAGAAGTTATAGGGAATAATTACATTGAACTGTTGTAAAATGTAGTGCCTAATATTGTTAAATCAGGATTTGCATCGGAGGTGGACCAACATATGTGTTGATAGTGCGGAACATGGAGAAATCAAGGCAGCTACTAGGATCTTTGCAAGAGTCCGACACCCATTCATCTAAGAAAAGTTTCTCTTTAAGAAGGTGACTCGCTTTGTACTTGTTAACTATATTCTGTTCCATATGTATTTGCATGTTTGAAATCAGACATTGGTTGAAAACGATTACTTCCATGTGGTTTCGCTCCGAAGTCCCAGGTTCGAAACCCCTCATGGAGTCACTGGTGAACTAATTAGAATATCAGGTGCCGTCTGGCCCACTTACCGCGTCTTGCATAAGAGGAGGCGAGTAAAGGTGTGGGCTAAACGGGCCGACATTTTGACTATACTAGGCTGCTGGTGAGGCTACTTTGAAGGGTCAGTGATGCGCTGGTTATTCACTAAATCTAGTCATAAAAAACTTCAAACCATGAGCATGAGAGCACGAACATTACGTGGGATACTGGGATAGACTTAGGATCGTCACTACTAGTTCATTCATTTATGTTGGCAGAAAAAAAGGTCATATAGTGTTAAAAAAAATTATGTTTTAACTAGTTTCGCATTTGACAGTGTGGAGTGCATTCAGATGGAACTGTTCAGTAAGCATATATGCAGAGGCTCCAGTGCAAACGTGTACCTGTACTCGATGATTCAGTTCTGGGAGAATAGCAATAAAGGTGCGTTACTCACTATATTTAATTACTAATCTTTTTCAGATTGAACTCCCAATCCACATACCTTCAGAAATAGGAAAAAGGGATGAAAATGAATCAGATGGCATGACATTTCAGCAATTTCATAGAAAAATCATGTTCTTTTTGGTGTTATAGTTTGTACATTTACTTTCGTATGTGGTCTGCTATCCTCTGTGGCATAGAGGACTAATATGCTTGCTAATTTTTAATGAATGATGTATTCTATTTCTTCTTCATCTATCTAATGAAGAGCAAGGTCCTAGATTTGTTACTAGAAAGCATTTACTGGGATAGATCTAACTAAGCTATTGTTTAGTATAAGATTACACTCTTTATATGTGGTCGATGCTGAAGGTCTCGTTTTTATATGCACGGATTGACAGTGATCTCTAAATACTCAGTATGTTACAAAAAATGATGATTTCATGTGGCATACGAGATACTTAATTCAACATTTTGATGGAGTTCAAATTTTCAGAATATCGCTAATGGTCTAGTGATGATATATGGACAGATAAACCATGGTCCAACAGGTCCTTGTTCGTGACCCGTCACCATCTGCTTCTATGCATAGAAGATATCAGGAAGTTCAGTGGCCTTACCAGGAAATCTCGGTTTCCTCCATATTTCTCACTCGTATTGTGCTGCAGTATAGCTGATGTATTGGAAATGGTAATTTCACATCATTGTTAACTCAATTGGGTTCAATCCAAATTAATAGTGTTCCAAATTGCTTCTTAATCTCTGTTATTTTTCAGGTCATAGAGGCGGGAGAGAAGGGATCGGTGGTTCTAGAGCTTGAGCGATTTGCATGCAAGTTCCCCCCGGACTCAAATTCAAAGAAATGTGCAACCAATTCATCTCAAGACATATCCTCGGCCAACATCAAATGGAAATTGAAGTGGTCATCGGAAACAAATCAGCTACAATTTGTTGGGCTGCTAAAAGCCCTGCACTCACAAACATCGTCTCCTCTGTTTGTTCGGTCTGCACCGTGATACTGTATCGGTTTTTGTGCGTTGCTATTCGTGGTGTTGTTTGCTTGTGGTTTGGATTCGATGTAGTTGTTTGTGGGGTTTTTGGTTGATGCCTTGGTGTAGTTGGTTGGGTAATATTCTTCATTGATTGTAGTAGATTCCATTCACTTTCAGTTTGGTTATGAGCTATATATGTGTACAGAAAGAAAGAAAGATTGTGTATATTAATTAATTAATAATAAATGAAGATAGCAGATTCTGTCTTTGTATCACTGCCTGCCTGCATCTCCTGCTCCTCCTTTCTAATTCCCTTCCATTCCAGCAATGTCTGTCTTAGAGGTTAGCAGACTTTCTTAAGAATTGATTAATAGGTTAATAACCTATGAAAGGTCTGAATAATGACTCATGTTAATCGTTGAGGTCTGAAGTTTCAAAAGTTAATATGAAGGGTCTGAGGTTTCAGTTTTGTTGATATAAAAGGTCTCCGTCAATTTTTGCTGTTAAAAGTGACGGAATTTGGTCACATGGCATTCGCTAATTACTTTATTAATGCATACCGGAAATAAAATGAAATCCTAAAAATACTCGTCTATCAAAGTGCGCCCCTCACATGCGTGAAATAAAAAGACGAAAATGCCCTTAAAGAAAAAAAAAGAGGTACCACGACCCCGGCTCCGGCCACCGCCACCCCGGTTGCTTGATTGATTTTGTAGATAATTCCTAATTTGGATAATGTTTTGATTCGGATTCCTCTAGATTCTTTGTCTGAATTGGATAATACGCATACCGCAACGATGAAACAATCGCCTTATCATTTTCTCCAGCGACGCTTCCTTCCGCCGGAGCTCAAACACTGATTCCAGGCCTTCCCAACGATGTCTTAGGTTTGGTCCTCTCCTTCGTTCAGTACTTCCATCATTCCCGCCTCAAATCCATCTGTAGATTGTGGCGCGTGTTTTTCTCCTCGAATACCCTCATTTCCCTCCACCGTAAAAACCCCAAGTCCCTCTCTCACCTCCTCTGCATCTTCCCTCAAGATCCTTCAATTGCCACTCCGTACCTCTTCGACCCGCAGTCCCTCGCTTGGTGTCCTCTCCCTCGTCTTTCTCCCAGCCCTAACGGCTACGGTCTCTACAATTTCACTTCAGTCTCGATTGGCTACCTTATGTACGTCCTTGCAGCTCTCATTTCGATGTGTGATCCTTTCCTATTAATCGTCCCTCTTCATCGTCTTTGATGTTTCGCTTCGATTTCATGACCAAGAAGTGGGAGCACCTCGCTCCCATGATTTCTCCGCGAGGGAGCTTTGCTTGTATAGTGGTTCTAGATTCTGACCAGATTTTGGTGGCGGGTGGGGGTGTTAGATTACGGGGAGTAATAAATACGGATACTTAAACAAAATACATGCTAGTAATCGGAATTACGCAGCGGAAGATTCGCACATACCTTTAAGATGATTTGTAGACCCAAGATCTTCTCAGGAGGGAGTTCACGATCCTCCAGTCGGGACCCGTAGAGGTTCTTGTTAGAGAAGCCCTACGTGGTACAAGCTCCACAGCAAAGCCTCTGATCGATTCTTGGCATGGGAACAGATCTCTGGAGTGTTTGCTTGGAAAGCAAATTGGCACACCCTTGGTGAAGCAAAAGGTTCGGCCGAAACTACTATGGTGTGGGGTTGAGGGTTTTTCTCTCTAAAACACTCTAATGAGGAAATAGTGATTAACCCTAAAAATCCCCTAACAACATGCATTTATAGGAGGAGCAAAGTGGACTTGCCCACACCATTATTTCGGCTGGCCATGCATAGGGGAGGCCCATAATTTGGGCCTCTCATGTCAATTGGGATTTGGGTCTAGCCCAGTTACCCTAATGTGACATTTACCTAATTTCCTTAGGTAAACTATACATATTATGGGCTACCAATTACGGCGCCCATCACCATATGCTTACAGCTCCCACTCGCCGGAATGGGAGGGTGTCTGTTAATGTATCGTCGTCCAAATCTGCATCAACATTTCAATCCTTCGATCTGCTCCTTGCTTCCAAATAGTTCATACGAAGTTTGCTGTGCGACCGGCGGATATGAAGGGCATCGTGCTACTCATCTGTTAGGAGTATTGTAGCGCCCGCGGAACGTTGATTCCTTTTTCTCCAATCAACCTGTTATAAAAAATATTTATATTGTACCGCGCTGTATCCTAGGTCAACTGTTAATTCTCCTTTTGCCTAGTTTCCACATAGGAACACTTCTCCAAGGCATCCGTACAAGTACTCACAACCTTCAACTAATATCTGGTTGGTGGCCACCTAGTGAATACAAGATTCGGTGAATTACAAGTAAACTTGACCATCCCCATCGCTCATATCCTTAGTCAGACCCAACCGGTTTCCAAAGACGTGGTCACTGGGCCTTTTTGTTCAGCCCTACGCTCGTACGCCGGGAAGCGAGCATTGAGCCTGACCTTAGATATGAGTTCTGAGTCCGTGAGGATACTTTAGGTGTCTCTTCATAAGGCTCCTGGGATCAATCACACGCTCGAGGTGAAGAAGTTTGCGCTCGCTAGAATCACGAGGATTCCTTCCTAGTACAGTATGAAGCACGTGTTGATAGCATACCTGAACCTTTTGGGTTGACAGGAAAGGGATATGTCAATCATGCTATCATAAATTCTCATCTAGCCCAGAATGTGGTTAAATGACGAACGAAGTTCATCACGGCGATTTGTAAAACGAAGATCATGTCGAGTTACTTCGAAACTAGATAATCGTCTTGCTTAATCCGGTTTATCCCCTGACTCTTAGCCAGTCTTGCTTGGTAGAGGCCTCCCTCCACCACAAGACTACCGTACCTGTGTGACTAGGTAAGGCCCACATTCGACATAGTTTTGCATAGGATTGCGTCCTCCTACGACTTAGTTTATAGACCGTAAATCTGATGTAATCAAAACATTATGACGTCGATTGATCATAAACTCAGTTTCAATTCTTTCGCTTACAAAATGTAACTTTCTAATATCAAAATGTTATCACAGATACATGCCATTTCTAAACCCTACGCAATCCAAGCAGTTTTACATGCTTTTAAAATATCTCCTTGCGTAGTGGTTTTTGTTAATGGGTCCGTTACCAAGTTATTGGTGGACAAGTATTCCATAGTGATTATATTGTCTACTACCATTAAAATTTACCATGAAATTATTTCTCATCAATGTGTTTGGTCCTACTAAGGTACTTCGGATTCTTAACTGCCGCAATGGCTGCTTGACTGTCAGAGAAGACCTTCACAGGTTTATTCTCAACATCACAACCAAGCAGTGCAGTTAGAAGCCTTTTGAGCCAGACCGCTTCCTGTGCATTCATAGAGAGATCTACGAATTCCGATTCCATTGTGGACAGCGCGACTTAGGTTTGCTTCTTGCTCATCAATGAAATGGCGGCATTAGCAAGGAGGAATGCTCCTCCTGTGGTGGACTTATGATCATCCGGATCGCCACCACGGTCGGCGTCAATGTAATCGGTCAATTCCAACTTCCTGCCCTCATAGCACAGTTCGTAGTCGGTAGTACCTTTTCAGATAACGAGTTATTCGTTTTATAGTCTTTTAAATGTTGATGGCCAGGATCTGATAGGAAACGTGCTATTAGGCCTACGACGTAACAGATATCCGGATGGGTGCATTACATGGCGTAGAACAAACTACCGACCATGCTAAAACATCCTGCACCTTTTATCTATTTAAGCTCTGCCAGGTTCTTGGGCCGTCACATTATGACAGTGCGGACCCAAACAACATTGGCGTTTCCACGGATTTTGGCATCCTGTAATCTGAATCCTTTTCAACAGCTTGTTGATATAGGCTTCTTGAGACAGACACAATTTCCGGGTAGCCCGATCTCTAGCAATTTTAATGCCCAAGATGTACGTGGCCTCTCCCATGTCTTTCATCTCAAATACAGATGCCAACCATGACTTTGACTTGTTCATAAAATTCACGTCGTTTGCGGCAATGAGTATGTCGTCCACGTATTAGGTTAAGATGACATACTTAGACCCGAAGGTCTTATAATACACGCACGGATCTTCATGAAGATTCACAAATCCGTTTCCTATGATTTCCTTGTGGAATTTGCGGTACCATTGCCTAGACGATTGTTTAAGACCGTAGATGGACCTTTGGAGTTTGCCAACTTTACGTTCGTTTCCAGGAGTAATAAAACCCTCTGGTTGCTCCATGTAGATCTCTTCCTCCAGGTTTCCGAGGAGGAATGCGGTCTTTATACTCATTTGGTGAGGTTCGTAACCAAAACCTGCGACTAGGACCATTAATGGCCCTGCACCGTGGTTTCACGCACAGGTATTGAGTATGTTTTGTCAAAGTCCACTCCGTGAAGTTAGGTATAGCCTTTCCGCAACGAGTCGAGCTATGTATCGCTCTACCTTTTCCATCAGTGGTGAGCCTTCTTTCAGGACTCACCCTATCCTTATGCCCCTGTGGTTAGCAGGTAGATCAACTATTGACTTTAATGACTTTCATTCAGGCGATCTCTCTCATTTATTATTTTCCTCCATTTCTCCACTTGAGGTCTTTCCAATGCAGTGCAACAGTTTTTAGAGTGAGAACATCACTATTCTAGATGAGGTACTTCTTTCGAGAAGTTCTATGCCTTTGACTTTCGTCTAGGCTTGATTATCCCATCTCTGAGTCTTAACGTCTCTCCCAATCGGAATAATGCCTCTTATCGGAGCATTTCTTCCAATTGGGATCAATTCTCCCACTCGAGATGATGCTTCTTATCGGAACATCACTTCTATTGGGTACAAGAGGAGTGCTTTAACCATAACCGACAACTTTCCTTATACGACTTCTCGGTCTCGGAGTTTTACTTCAAAGATAAATTCCTTGATCACTATATCTGGAACCAAGTTTGTCAGATCACTCCCACTGGGAACAATGGGTAGTATAGGTAGTTGTGGCATCCTTGGTTTAGCATTACGATAATCAGGTTCAACTTGATTTGTCCAAACAACAACAGTGATTACATGTGGTAGGTGTTTAGACCTCCCAATAGATTTATTATGAAAAATGTTCCCATTATCATTTACCATGTCATTCACTTGAGTTGCTGGTTCAAATCTCTCCCACTCGAATTAAGTGGGACCTGATGTCAGTAATATCCTCTTCTATCTGATCAAGGCTCATTGTGTTGAAACTTTCAATGTATCGGAAAATTCGTCCTCAAGTATGTAACGTCTCATGTTCGACCACGACACCATTTTTATAGCTATAAAAACGTACTTTCAAAGAGTCGTACGCATACTCTTGTCCTATACGTGTTTAATGCGCAAATTAATGTCGCATCGTGATATGAGGTATCTCATTATCATTCTTCAGCCTTTATGGCGGCGTGTTTACCGATTATAATGGAACATAGTTTTACATTAATGTGAATCATTTTCTCATCATCCAATAGGGAACGTGTGGCGAAATGACTACAACATATATGTTTACAAACTATGCTTATAGAAGTGTGTCATTTGATTTGAATGCTTAGCCTGACTTATCGTTCAAGGCGTACGGAAGGAAAATTGTTTAACCGACTACATCCTTCTTCGTTTGCTAACTTATTTCAGAGATTTTATCCCATCTCCGAACTGAGAATTTCAGGTTTTCACCTTATGCGTCAGTCGATACTTTTACAAGGTCGTAGTAGCTTTCGAAGCCTACTTCCCGCCGATGTAAATGTTATCAATAAGTTATTTCCGAAGGAATGCAAACGAAAAGTTCAGCACATCATCATTTTAAACACTCCTTTATTAAACTCATATTTTGAAACGATGTGTTCCTCTTTCGAGGTCCACTTGCGCGAGGCGCAACTTACCCCAGTTTAACCTTTGGTCAAATTGTTTCATTTCTGAATTTAATACAGTTTAATCTTATCGGTTTCGCAGATGATTATTGTTGGATCCTTGACTAGGTGGAGTGTCGGATCCTAGTAGTGACACTGGAAGAATGCCTCGGGTAGCTCACTCTTCGGGTCTTCGCACGCGTCGGGCTCGTGCGTCTCTGTATACCTGCAAGAGGGGCAGTATCGCACACCACGTAGGGGGAGATGGAGTGCGATGAACCCTCTCCGAAGCTTAAATCAAGTATTTTAGAGAGAGAAAGTAAGAGAGAGGGCAGAGCTTCCGCTGTCAACTTAGTTCGAAATGAATTATCAAGACTTCTATTTATAGGAAAGCTTGGAATCAAACCGGTTTTTGAACGGTCCGACGTCGGTTCAATGCAAAGTATGAACAAAGCGTAGACAAGAGTAAAGCTGACATCGGGAGGGTTTGCACGTGCAGTGTTTACATAGGGGTTTACATGTCAATAATAGGAGGAATCCGGACCGTCCTGGGGTATCGCACGGATCCCGGGAGGTCCGGGGTGATGGGACAATCCAGACCCGGTCAGATTGCTCCACAATCCGGACCCGGTCAGATTGCTCCACAATCCGGATCCAGTCAGGATTGAAATGACAATCCGGACGCGACACAAGTCTGGCGCGTGTACACGCGTACCCCGGACCTTTTAGTACCCGCGGGTGAATAATTCGAAACCATTTAGTGGGTTTGATGTGTATACGAAGTCCGAAAAATATAAAACGAACCCGAAATGGACGTATACCCATCATTTGCCCCCGAGTCAAGTGGTGGCGTGGCCCCGTCTTGACTCTATTTTTGATAGATTATACGTTCGATTTAAGTTCGGGTGTTACCTCGTGATGGACTTTTTATCCGTCGGCGCGTGGACCTTATTATGACGTATCCCTCCTTGGACTTGGACGGGAGTGATCATATCTGTCGACATGATTAGTGTAACAAGCATACATATATGACCTATACGTATATGACAATCCTAGTCCGTGTATGCGAACGTGGATATGAATGCTAACACATATATGATTATGACGTGCATGTCTACGAGAGTCGGAATACGATACGTAATGTTATGAAATTAAATCATACAAGTATGGGCATGTATATATGCGATAATATGGATATGAGTATATGCACGTCAGGGTTGTAATTGCAAACACATGACATGGACATGTAAATGTGTGTGTGTGTGTGTGTGTGTGTGTAGATGTATGCGTGCATGCATGAATATGTAAACATGCATAGGTGTTAGGAATTCCTTCCAAAGGAGATAGAAAAAATATGGAAGAGGAAAGATATTACCTATAAGTGTATATAAAGGAGTGAATTCAAATAATCCACACTTTGTCTTCTCCCTTTTTAGAATTGTCTTCCCCCTTTCTTAGAGAGTAAGTGACTTAGCACTCAAACCACTCACCCACACACACCCATTCCACCACCGGCCAACCACCACTCACCGGAAGGCCCAGCTTGTGGCGGCGAGTCCAGCGGCAGCTAGGGCGGCGGACGGCGGCAGCATCGTCGGACGGCGGGCGGAGCTTCGGGTGGCACTCCGGCGACGATCTCGGGTATGTAACCTCATTTTTTTGAGGTGATTCGGTTTTTTGGAGTTGATTAGAACCATTTCCAGGTATGCCAATGCCTTTACTTGCATCAATTTGGTTAATCTTTGCATTGATTTTGAACTTGATCATCCATGCCCGCCAAGTGTTTGATGAAATGCCTAGGATAGTTAAGCATAGCATAAAGGAGCAAAAAAATAGTTAAGTGTTTTACCACTTGTATGTATAGAGTAGGGATGATACTTCCCCTATTGATTGTCATCTTTGATTGCCAAAGGAATTGTTGTGACATGTATGTACACACTTGGTTGTATGGAGATGCTTGTAGCTATAGCTAAGCTTTGTATTCCCAAGGGGGTGTATGTACGTATGTATCCATATCCTACACATGTTAGATAAGCATATGCATATAGTGTTAGTGCTAGGAGTATATTTGCACTTATTACCTTGGGGGATTTGCCTTAGGCCACGTAGGTGAGCATAGATGCATGTAAGCATTCGTAGATACACATGAGCATGTGTATGTACATGTATGCACATGTTGGCACTCATAGGTACATGTAAGTGCATGTATGCACATATAGTTGCACATAGGCACGTAGAGTGGTGCATGAACACATACTAGTGTATGCAAACACATATAGTTGGGCGCGGGTGTATGTAGGTACTCGCGGATACGTAGGCGTACATAGACATGTGTAGGTGTGCATGCGCACATGTAGATCATATAAGTGTTGGGACGAGGCCCTTACTAACATAGAGTTGCCCCCGTATAGAGGATGTTCGCTATGTAGTAGTTGAACACTTATAGATTTGTAAGGATGATGTTGCCCCCGAGCGGGGGGTGTTCGTTGCATAGTAGTTGTTAGCATGTTGAGTGTACGCGTATGTATTGAACGGGTTGTAGTTGTATCCTCGTAGGATTTGTATTGTGAGAAGCTGGGGCGTCCATCCTTAGGATTACCTTCTTGACTTGATGGCTTTATGAACATGAGTAAGTCTCATATTCCTACCCCTTCTGTTAGATTTCTTTCTGATTTGGATTCTAATTCCGAGTCGGAGTTTACGGATTCTTCAGAACCGGAAACTACGGACGATATACCTTCTTCCTCCGAACTGGAGCCTCGCGTGGAGTCAGGGGATTTGGTGCAAACCTTTGCAGGTAACAAATTGGATCGTGATGAGTAACAGCGCCTCGTCGTTCGTTCTGGGCTTTGTCCTTTGGGAGAGGCATTCTTCCCGTTTGACATTATCCCTAATGCTAGTCCGGGAATGCCCACTGTGCCTCCGGATGATTTGTCGGCTATTTACGCCTTCCAGTTTCGAATGGGATTGCACTTCCCTTACTGTTCGGAACTGCGGAAGTTGTGTCGTTATTATAGGATTTCTCCTCTGGATCTTGCACCTGCTGCGATACGGTACTGGGTTTGCTTCCGAGTACTATGCCATCAACAGTCCTGGAGTTACTCGACCTTACTCTTTCGATGCTTCTTCCGGCTCCAGCGTCCGGATGCGTCTGGGTTATGCTCTATTTCTATCCGCTGGCCTTTGATGAGGGGGAAGGATTTTGCTGATCTTGGATTGGGCGAAGTGAAGTGGGATAGCACCCTTCGCTTTGTTACTGTTGTCGACCGGTCAAAGAGTCATTGGCAGAAACACTATTTCTTTACTGACGATCCCGTGATGACTTGGCGTATTATTCGGATTACAAAACCTGATCCCGTGCCGTCTTTTTGTGAATTCTCCGGGTCTGACAAAGCAGCGATGAAGGTGTATCGGGCGCACAAGGCGCGTGCATACACGACCTTATCTTGTGTGAAGGAGCGAGATTTCGCAGAGCTGGGATTTGCACTCCTCCTTCGGGAGGTACTTTGGTATGTTATGAACCTTTATAACTTCCTTGTGTTGTGATATAGGCTGGTGTCATGGAAAAACTTCCCGCTTGCTGGCAGGCTCTCAGGGTGGTGCTGCTCCTGCTGCACAGAGCGGTCGCACGGATGTGTCTGCTGTTCTCCAGGGCATGAAGCCTGGACGTGGTAAAGGGAGTGCGGGTAAGTTGTATATTTGCGAGGTTGCTTTACATGTCTGTGTTCAATGCCTTTTTTTTATCTTGCTTTGTTCTTGTTTGTAGGTCGTTCCCTACTCGTGGCGGAACGAGTTGTCACGGCTGTCGACACTCCGCCTCGAGCCATGGCGAAACGTCCCGACTCCGAGGTGCGGCCCTCGAGCGATCCTAAGCGCCCCAATTCTGGCAGTGGCGAGGCTTCGAGAACTCCTCTTAGCAAAGGGAAAAGAGTTGAGGCCCGCGTGTCTGCCGTACCCGTGATGTCTGCCCTCCGTTCGAGTGACCGGACTTCGGAGGAGGGGCCTCCCCGCACATGTATATTGGTTGTTCTTGTATTGCTGCTATACTTGGTGTATTTGGATCTTCTTGTTTATCTTTGCATATGTTTATAGCTGTTCCGCCTGTTGCTGCCCTTACTCGGGCCGAGTTGGTTTGTCCTTCCAAAGACTATGTTGTTGGTGATGAGTGGGTACCCTTCTTTGCTGGAGGACCTCGCTTTTCGAAGGAGGTTAACTTGACCACTCCCGAGGTGGCAGTTCGTGTTTTTCAGCAAGTTATTCCTCGTGAGGATCGGAGGATTCGCCCGAGTGATCCTGAGGGTGCGCAAGCATGTGCTAAGGGTGCACTGTCGTGCCTTGCTCCTGTGAGTATCTATTCTTACTCTTTCATGCCTTGTGTGTATGCTTTTCTTTGTTGCCACTTCTTACTTGTTGTTGATTCTTGTGTTGCTCTTGTAGGTTTCCATTCAGATGGCCAACCTCTCCTCCTTTGTGATTGAACTCGCAGAGGAGAAGAAGACATATATGGAGAAGTGTGACATTGCCTGTCTCGAGGTTGAGGGTTCTAAGGAGAAGGCGCGCACCTTGGGTATGAAGGTTGTTGACCTAGAGGCGGAGAGTTCCGCTCGTTAGGCTCGGATCGTGGCGCTCGAGTCTGATATTGCTTCCCTTCAGGCGAAGGCCGTTGTAGATAGCGCGGATCGTGATCTCTCCTTGCGGGCCATGAAGAAGAATTCCCTTGCGGATGGCAAGGTTATAGGTGTAGTACAAGGCCTCCGAGTCTTATCATTCTGAAGTCCTGGCGGGTGCGGACGGTGTGCTTTATGACTCTGTTGAGGTTCTTATCGAGCATGTATATGCTCTTGTTCCGAACTTGCTTTTTGATAAGTTGGGTCCATATTCCAAGTTTGCCACTGGGCATGTGGCTTCCTTGAGTCTTAGAGACGGGATTGCTGCCCCTCCTGTTGTGATGGATGCCCCCCTGTTGTTGAGGAGTATGTCCCTGCCATGGTTGTTGGGAATGCCCCCGAGGAAATTGAAGCTGACACCCGTGAGTACGAGTTGATGTTCAATGATATTGGATATCCAATTATTGTGAAGGGTACCAAGTTTGGAGAGGATGTTCCCGGGGCATGCGGAGAGCCGTTGATGGTGGTGCTCCTGATGTGGCATCAGGTTGAGTGTTTGTTTTCACAAAATCTTTGTATATAGTTTTGGCTCCCCATGTTTGGGTTGAGGTTGCTTGTTGGGGTGTTATCCCTTTGAACCCTTTATGTTTATGTCTCTATGTTTTGACGTTGTCATATGAGACCTGTCATGAATGGTTTAGTAATGCATGGTTATATGGTAGTAATATTTCATACCTTTGTGTTTTGTGATTGTCCATGTGGTGTGGACTATAGAGTAGAGTTGAGACTCGTCCTCTTATTGGATGTATCATCCGTAGGAGACATACGTCCCTGCATTGCGTGCCACTCTTGGATATACCAAGGCATGGCGAGATGCATGTGTCATGGACACATATGTTGTATGCTTGCTATATTCCATGAGTAGTAATGTGCAAGACTTAAGAGTGACACTTAGCATTTGTGGGTAGTAATGCGTAAGGCCAATGTCCCGGCACTTGGCATTTGTGAGTAGTAATGCGCAAGTCCTTAGAGTGACCCTTGGCATTTATGGGTAGTAATGCACAAGGTCGTTTTTCCGGTACTTGGAATTTATGAGTAGTAATGCATAAGACCCATGTATACACGCGAGCGTGTTGTTTCGACGAGGTGAAACCTTAGTTTTTACCGTCTCTTAGTCCACTCTAAGGCGACGTTGTTACAAGACGCTACTTGTTAATTTGGTGCGTTTTTTCATCCGTTATTTGGGAACTCCCCGCGTAACGTTGTTGCAGGGAGTTCTGTTGGCTAACCCAATTACTTGCCTTGCGATGCTAGTACGCCTCCACTTTGTTAGTCAAAGGGACGTGACGAAGGTCGTGTGATACGCCTTGTAGTTTATCCCGTCTTTCGGACCATTCTAAAGCGACGTTGTAGCATGACACGACTTGCCAATTTTTTAATGTGTTTTGATCCGCTATTTGGGTACCCCCGTTATAGCGTTAATGCGAGGTGTTCCTTGGCTAGTCCTTGTACTGACCTTGCGATGCTATTACACCTCATCCTAGTTATTCCAGGGGGCTGTACAAGTTTGTATTGCACAACTTGTATTTTTTTCCCTCTCTTGGGCCATTCCAAGGCGACGTTGTAGCAAGACACTACTTGCTTGATTGGAGTGTTTTATTTCCGTTATTTGTTCACGGATAAGATAACGTTTTACAAGACTCGACTTGTATGTTTGGTGAGTTTTTCGCTGCGTTGAGTATCGCGGCGATTGTTGTCTACGCTCATGCTGGCGTAGAGAGTTGGTACGTAATAATGAACGCTACTTGTGGATGGTGGTAGGTTCCCATGGAGTTGCCCTCGTATAGAGGATGTCGCGCCATGTATATGATTAATAATCTATTCTGGGTGTCTCGTTCCTCAGTAAGATGTCATGGGGTTGCCCTCGTATAGAGGATGTCGCGCCATGCAAGTTTTTAGTAATCTATACTGGGTGTCTCGTTCATCAGTAAGATATCATGGGGTTGCCCTTGTATAGAGGATGTCGCGCCATGTAATTGTGTGGGGTTGCCCTCGTATAGAGGATGTCGCGCCACTTAATGGATAAGAGCCTCTTGGTTGAAAAAATCCAAGGAATGAGTGTTGTAATCATGGGTGTGCCCCCGAGCGGGGATGTCGCGCCATGTTACTTGTAGATAATCCTAAGGAAAATATCCAGGATGTAGTTGTATGGAGTAGACATAATAGATGTCGTGGAAGAGAGCGTATTGCGAGCTCGTTGTTGATGTCAAGTATTGATATGTTTGTGGCGTATGATATAAGCCTCTTGTTGTATTAAGCGTTTAGGCTTGTAGTGTTGTTGCAAGGTTAATGCATAGAGTCCACTACTTGGTATTATTCCAGAGCGTGGATTGTATGAGGGTATGTACCTACGAAAATACATTAACTTCATTAGTTATGCAATATTTACAATGCTGGATAGATGGGGTCAACTGATCACCCATTTGTAAATAGTCTACTAGAAGCATAAGAACTTAAAAAAGTAAAGCTTGAAAGTAGGTGGATGCATAGAGCTGTTCGTAACGCAGTGATGTGGGATGGATGTGTTTGTCGACTCCCGACATGTTGTGATGGAAGCTGCCTGTTCACATGGTGTGATGGCTACATGCCACGCGGTATTGCAAGGCCCCAAGGACTATCATCTCTTCGATTTCCACTCGCAGAGTGAGGCAGTCGTTGGTGTGGTGACCCAGGTGTTGTGGAATTTACACCAATGCGTGATGTCGGCTCCCAAGAACGCATGTGGTGTTTCCCTTGGGGAGGGCAGCTTGTTCTGCAGGATGCTCACAAATATCTCTTGGACCTCTGTGTTCAGAGGTGTGAATGCATATTCTGGGCCACCAAGTGTGCTCCTGCTTTCGTGTTGTTGAAAGAGTGCTCCTCCCGCACCTGCGGGTGGTTTGCTCCACCCGAGCTCCCGCTCACAAGCGACTGCTCTTTCGAGTTTCTCTTTGAGGTCACTCATTGAGCGAGTGGTCCTCCAACCATACTCTCTTCGATTTCATGAAGAACGCGTTGATCACTGCCTCATTTGTGGCCTTTAGCCAAGCTGCTTTCAGCGCGAAGCGCTTGAAGTATTCGAGAGTTGGTTCCCTTTCTTCTTGCCTGATGTCCCAAACACTTTGCAGTGTTGAGGCTTGTTGGTAGTTGGTTGGCCGTATAGGCGCAGAGAGTTGTTCAGGTCGTACCTCTTCTTCTTCGGGAAACCCTGCCTTATCATGGCGATGGAGAGTTGTTGTTTACACCTTAGAACGTTTACATAGCACTGTCGTGTTGCGGTTTGATCCCCGAGGATCTCAACAATTCATTCTTGGTTGGGAATTTCAGCTTCTGATGTGCTGTGGATGACACTACCTCCAAGGAGTTTATGGTTGTTCTTCCGAGAATCCCGTTGTAGGCTCCCAAGGTTTCGACCACAATAAAGTTGACATTAATGTCAAGCTTTGTCCAGCCTTCTCCCAGTGTTACCGGGAGTGTAATCGTACCAAGTGGGTATGTTGCAGCTCATGCGAATCTTATTAGAGGGAATGTTCCGGGACTCAAATATGCCTTTGTACGACAAAGTTGTTCGATCACCTTGATAGTCAAGATGTCAGCAGAACTTCCTCCGTCAACGAGGATTCGTTTTACGTCGTAGTTCGCTATAGGCATGGTGATGACGAGTACGTCGTCATGGGGGTATACGATATGTCTCATGTCTTCTTTAGAGAACATGATAACCAGATCTTCCGTATTTAGGATACGTCTCTGCCTGCGAGGCGTAGACATTCCTTGAGTGCGAGCCTTGGCTCCCAGCAGTTGGTCCTCCGTGTATGAAATTTATTACACCCCTCTTGGGAGGAGGTGGGTTATCATACATCTTCTCTTTCCCTTTGTTTTTCTTGGAGGTCTCTCCTTGTGTCTTTGTAAGGGTGTTTTCTCCCTGATCCACGTAGTGCTTTAGCTCGCCCCGCAGAATGATGTTGTTTATGCGCATCCTTAGGCTGAAGCAGTTGTCCGTGTCGTGTCCCTTGACCTCGTGGTTTTCACACCACTTGTCATCTTCCTTTCCCAAGGGGCCCTTTCGCCAATTGTTTGGTTCTCTCCAGAGATTCGTTTCCTTCATCTCCTTCAAGATTGCCGACATGGGGGTGTTTAATGGAATGAGGTTCGCGGTGTTGACCTCCTTTGGTTTTTGGTAACCGACATGGACGGGACGTTTAGGCTGTTGTTACCACTGCTTCTGTTGCTGGTTTCCTTGGGGTTTTTTTGCCTGTGAGGCCTTGTTAGCATTGTCTTTGTTGCGTTCAGCGTTTAGCTTTGCTCTTGCATTGTTCCAGTCCACATACTCCTTCACGCGCGAGGCTAACTCCTGCAAAGTTTCAGCCGGGCGTTTGGACATCTTTTCCCCCAAGGAGAAAGCTAAGCGACCCAGGTTTGTTAAATGTCAGCAATGTTCTGATTAAAACGGATGTAATAATCAGCCAAAGATTCATCATATAGTTGCTTCACATCATCTAACGCGCTGGAGTCTTTGAGCAGTCTTCGTTCGCCCATGTATCTCTGGATGAACTTTCCCTTCAGGTATGCCCAGGAGGTCACGCTTTCCTTTGGAAGTGAGAAAAACCAATGTGCCGCTGAACCTAGTAAAGTTTGTGGGAACGTGACCGCCACATGGTCTGGGTTTGAAGTTCTTCCCAGCAGCGAAGCCTCGTGCTGCTTGCACGTGCTCTATGGGATCACCTTTTCCAGTGTATCTCTCAATTCGTATGTTGTTTAGGATTCCCAGAACCCGTTCATATAACATCTCCTTAGCGAAGGGGTGACTTGTGCTGTCTGTTAAGACGTGCATTGGTCTAGTCTTTTTTTGCTTTAGCTTTTGCTTAACGAGCGCCTCCAAAGTCTTAGCGGTTAACCCTGTGAGGGGAACGTTGTCGTTTCTCTCGGGTATTCCCCAAACATTGTTTGGGTTTCCGCTATCCTGCCCCCAGCGCTGTTGGTAGTGAGAGGTCTCCCTGCCTTGTTTTTCATTCAGGTTACTTGGATGCTTCCATGATTCGGCCGGGTATGGCCTTTCATAGTAAGTTGCACCAGAGTAGGATCCTTGAGGTCCTGCATTATAGTATTGAGGGTTGGCAGCCGGGGGCTGTCTTCCCTGTTGTCTTGGGGCTTCTCCTCGGGTTGTGCCATGGGACACTGGTTCTCCTGCAGGATGTGCTTGAGCCGGTGGTGACGGAGGTGGGGGAGGCGGTGGAGGCGCGTAGCCTTGGTTTCTTAGAGATTCCTCTATTGCTTGCATCATTGTAGGAGTTACTGTTGGGGCAGCATGTGCGCCTTGTGTGCCTGCATCCTAAGGTTGCTGGTTGTTAGCCGGCATTCCAAAGGGTTGTTCCTCTTCAGTGTGCGCTCTTCGCTCAAAACCTAGTGGGGGTTCATTGCTTTGAGTTGTATACTCTGGCTGAGCATTGAGAGCTTCTTCTGAGGAAGCTGTGGACACCACCTCTAGGATGCCCTCGGGATCTGGCTGATTCCTCTTGGATTGCGCCCTGCTGTCTCTCCTGTAGTGTTCTTTCTTTTTTCTATTTAGCTTTGCTGGTAAGCGAGTGCTTGTTCTTTCGAGATCCACATAGAGCGCCAAAATGTTGGATCCTTGACTAGGTGGAGTGTCGGATACTAGTAGTGACGCTGGAAGAATGCCTCGGGTCGCTCACTCTTCGGGTCTTCGCACGCGTCGGGCTTGTGCGTCTCCGTATACCTGCAAGAGTGGCAGTATCTCACACCACGTGGGGGGGGGGGGTGGAGTGCGATGAACCCTCTTCGAAGCTTAAATCAGGTATTTTAGAGAGAGGGCAGAGCTTCCGCTGTCAACTTAGTTCGAAATGAATGATCAAGGCTCCTATTTATAGGAAACCTTGGAATCAAACCGGGTTTTGAACGGTCCGACGTCGGTTCAATGCAAAGTATGAACCGAGGGTAGACGGGAGTAAAGCTGACATCGGGAGGGTTTGCACGTGCAGTGTTTACGTAGGGGTTTACATGTCAATAATACGAGGATTCCGGACCGTCCCGGGGTATCGCGCGGATTCCGGGAGGTCCGGGGTGATGGGACAATCCGGAGGGTCGGATTGTCCCACAATCCGGGGCCGGTCCGGATTGTAATGACAATCCGGACGCGGCAGAAGTCCGGGGCGCGTACGCGCGTACCCTGGACCTTTTAGTACCCGCGGGTGAATAATTCGAAACCGTTTAGTAGGTTTGACGTGTATACAAAGTCTGAATAATATAAAACGAACCCGAATCGGACGTATACCCATCAATTATCATCACAAATAATTTCATTCAGTGGAGTAATAATAATAAAGAAATATATAAGCAGTACACTTATAAGAAATGCATCAAACAGCTAATTAAAATGATTGAAAAGCTTGAGAATTGGTAATTAATACTTTCTCCGAGCATGGCTACATGCTCAAAATAAAATGTTTCCTGTATTTCAAGGAACATTATTAACTATCATTTAAACTGAAGAATTTAGAAGAGATTTATTAAGCAAAGCGAATAAAGATAAAGTCTTTCATTCAATCTTTATGTCTTCAGGGCAAGCTCCTCAGGTTTGTGCTTGTTCTCCTTCTCGGTTATGTAATCCAAAAGGATGAATTGAATTACTCTCGAGGAAGAGGAGTCTTAGAAGAACTTATGAGTTTATCATTATTCTTCAGCCATACCTTGGGAGGATTGGTACAGGTAATAGCAAGGCGTCCTTTCACGCCACACCTAAAACACGTTCGAGTTTTCTCTTTACGTGTCTGTTTTGCTTTGCCTTTCTTCCCACCGAATTGCTTTCGGTTGAACTTCTTCTGAGGTTTTGGAGCTAGAGGCTTGTTAGCCTTGACCTGGAGATTCTTTCCCTTCCTCTTGTGCTTACCCTTTTGCGCAACTGGAAATGAGATGCAATATGCATTTCCGTCCTAGGCTTTTCAGCCTTGAGATGATCCTCTTCTAGCTCGAGATGAACTCGCACTTTCTCGAGGTTATCGAGTTGAGTGGAATGTGTAAGGTGCATTTTCATGCTACTCCAAGAGTTAGGTAGGGATCAGATCATGCATTGGACTTTCTGCTCCTCCGTCAGGATTTCTCCTGCTTCCTTGAGTTCAACAAGCATGTTAGACATATGTCTAATATGCTCCTTCATTGTATGTTTTGGATTCATTTTGTATGAGTCTAAAGCGACTTTTAACGATCGCTTTTGGGCAGTGGTGTAAACACCAAACCCTGCCTTAAGACCATCCCATAGGTCCTTGGCAGACTCATAGTGATCATACCCATAGAGTATATCATCCTCAAGCAGTGACAGGGCAGAACGAATCTCCTGGTCCATTGCATCCCATTCATCATGGGTTTTCTCCAGTTCAGCCGTGAGGTCTCCCTCTGGCCTTACTTTCTTCGTAGTCACATGCTCCAAACCTCTCATTTCAGTAATTACCATCCTCGCTCGCTAATTCCAGATCTAATAATTGTTGCTGTTCAATCTCACTCCCTTGTTCATTTGGAAGATTACATTCTTGATCGCAGCCATTGCTAACACTTTGATAATCATGAAAAAATTAGGTAGACAATAACATTTTGAGAAAGAATTGCATACATCCGATATCTATTAAGATTGAATCCAAGAAATAATGATTCATGAGTCATCTAAACCAACCGACCACCAGTAAACCAATGGAAGATGGCTGTGAAAGAGTTCACGTTACCGCCGTATTCAATCCAATAGATCAGACTTTTAAAACGGTTTTAATCGCAAATTACCGGAACGGGAATTTTAAAACAAGCATACCCGATCTTGGCTTTCCCAATGCCCTTTTTTATTTTGGAAAAATATTCCGATGAATTCACTCATGCATATATAATTCTATTATCCATGCAAATTATCACATGTTAGTAACATTCATCATACAAACCACACACATGCTTACGCGTCATGCGTCTAATGTTCCGAGGAACTCATGCTTGCATCCATATTCTACTTCCAAGTAAATTATCAAATGCGGCTTCATCCTCCACATTCTAGCATACGTGTCAAACATGAATCATTCACATCCATCATACATATTTGGCGACTGGTTTTCGGTTTTAATTAGTTTTAAACATTAGGGGCTGATTTGCAATTTATGCATATATTCAATTACAAAACATTCTAGACATGAATCCTAGGCATTTCCAACCATCAAAGCATGTCTATCCTAGTGCGCATTCCATATATTTAACCAGGGTTCCGCCCACAACATGCAATATCCAGCTAGCTTGACTAAGTCAAGACAACATTTCTAATCATGCATTAATATATATTTTGAATAATAAACTATCACAATTCAGCCCTCTAATTAATCCAGTCCCAAAAACATGTATCTCCGAGATCCATCCCCATAATCGAAACAAGGCATAAAGGTTAGCAACCCTATGAGCACTGTGTAGTCCATTTAGAGGTTCAAAAACATTTGGATTTTAAAACTTGACCACCCTATTTTATTTAATTGACTTGAATTCGGTTTTGAAATCATTTCGGTTCAGTCAATTTTGGTCCGGTTCGGTCTGGTCTGGAAAAAAAATCCAATTCGGGTCCGGTTCAGATAAATCCGGATCAGTCCGGTTTAAATTTTAAAATCTTGTTCGGTCCGAACCGGTCCAATAAAATAGGGTTTGGTTCGGCACAGAAAACCGGTCCGGTTAGATCCACTTAATTATCACGGTTCGTCACGATCCGATTAGGTCGAACCGATTGAGAAAACCCGGTTCGATTAAAATCCCTCCCGGTTTGACATATTGGACCGGCCCAATAATTAAAATTTCAAAGGTTGGGCCGAAATGTTTACTTGTGGCCCAAGTATGGTTTTAAAGTCGAAAAAATATCTAACTTAGCCACCAAGTAACATTAATTATATAAAATAATTTCAAATATTAAATATATATATATATATATATATATATAAATTTCGGACCATATTAAAACATATATATATTTATTGCTAAGATTCTATCTATAAGATTAAATCAATCAACAATATATAAATATATATGTAAAAATGGGCACAATATATAATATATATATTTATTTATTGTCAATATCTTAAATAGGGTAACAAATATACTGACAATATATTTTCTCAATATTTTAGGCAATTAAATCTATCAATATATCTTTAACCCTATTAAATATTTAGATATACTGATAGTTATATATATTTATATATATTAATGTGAATCTATCCTAATGTTCCCAATTATAGATATATTGTTACATTAATTAAAAATTAAAATATGGTAAACAATATAATTTTAAAAATTTCGGCCGAAATATGTCCCTTGGTGATTAAGAAATTTAAAAATTTTAACTTGTAATTCACCCAGCGTTTCGACACAAACACTAAAATTGGGATCAAGTGGTCAAATTTTAAGATCAAATTTTAATAAGATCTACAATCCAATGTTCGATTTTGATAAATATCACATTTTAACTTGAAGATCATGAACATCAAATTAACCAAGAACATCATGTAAATTTCGGACCACCCTAATCATAAAAATCCGAAATTTTAAAATCCTTCCTTTTAAAATTTCGGTCCGAAAATTTTAAAACTTCAAGAATACCAATTTATCAAAATCATGAACTCCTATCACAGGCTCTGATACCACTGTTAGATTACGGGGAGTAATAACTACAGATACTTAAACAAAGTACATGCTAGTAATCGGAATTACGCAGCGGAAGATTCGCACATACCTTTAAGATGATCCGTAGACCCAAGATCTTCTTAGGAGGGAGTTCACGATCCTCCAGTCGGGACCCGTAGAGGTTCTTGTTAAAGAAGCCCTACGTGGTACAAGCTCCACAGCAAAGCCTCTGATCGATTCTTGGCACGGGGACAGATCTCTGGAGTGTTTGCTTGGAAAGCAAATTGGCACACCCTTGGTGAAGCAAAGGGTTCGGCCGAAACTACTGTGGTATGGGGTTGAGGGTTTTTTCTCTAAAACACTCTAATGAGGAAATAGTGATTAACCCTAAAAATCTCCTAACACCATGTATTTATAGGAGGATAAAAGTCCACTTTGCCCACACCATTATTTCGGTCGGCCATGCATAGGGGAGGCCCATAATTTGGGCCTCTCATGTCAATTGGGATTTGGGTCTAGCCCAATTACCCTAATGTGACATTTACCTAATTTCCTTAGGTAAACTATACATATTATGGGCTACCAATTACAGCGCCCATCACCATATGCTTACATGGGGTTCTCGTCACATCCTTTTTAAGGCAGCAGGGAGCAGGATGAATTATGTGGAGAGGTATGACATTGAGAAGAATGAATGGGTTGCTCTAGATGGCCTGCCAAATCTCAGAGCAGGCTGCATGGGTTTTCTTGTTGGGAATGGAGAACATAGGGAATTATGGGTGATGGGTGGGTATGGAGAGTCTAGGACGGTCTTGGGGGTTGTTTCGATGGATGAGTACTATCGTACCGGAGTTTGGTGGTGGTCGCCGGAGTCGGGTGGTGGTCATCAGATCCGTGGTGGCGCTCACCGGAGTTGGGTGGTGCTCGTCGGAGCCGGGGTTGTGGTCGTCGGAGTCGGTGTGGCGGTGGCCGGAGTTAATTAGTGGAAATGGGTATTTTAGTCATTTCATGTTCCATTAATTAAACTATTAAATTGTTTAAAATATTGCAAAGGGGTAATTCTGAAATTTCATGTGGTTCTGTTAAATTTGGATGGAAAACCAAAAATCAACAAAGTTGAAACTTCAGACTCTCCATATTAACTTTTGAAACTTCAGACCTCTTCGGTTAACATGGCCATTATTCAGACCTTTTATAGGTTATTAACCCTTGATTGATTCTAGTCTAGCAAAGCAATGCAATGCTTTACCATCTCTTCTTATCTTCTCAGCAACAACTAAAATGTGAATCATCAAACAGTAGGTCGAAAACCCTAGCCCAACCCTAGCCCGAATCTAGCGTCTCTTGGGTTCTTGAGAGAGAGAGAGAGGTTCAATTTCAATACTAGAGAATCCAAGTTTCCACTAAGGGTGGGTGGGTATCCCGATTCCACCCTCTTCGGAAGGAAGGAAGCCATTACTGCGGACTCTCTAATCATGCGGGGTTGCACACTCTTATGATGTTTTGAAACCTACATATGGGATTGGGTTTACATACTCCAATCTTAGTATGAGGGTATTTGGATGGATGTAATGTGGGATTACGTTGTTTGGTTTGCCAAACGACGTAATGTGCATTGTAATGTAATGTCTATTGTAATCTGAAATTACGTCTAAACTTCATTCAACGTAAAGTAAGATTACATAAAAAAACGGAAGTAATGTGAGATTACGTCCAACATTACAAAGTGTTATTATTTTATTATTATTTATTAAATAGATAGAATATTTGGTATTATCTTTATAGTTTATTATGATAATATTAGTATTATTATTATTAGCTTTTTTATTCTTTATATACTTCATAACTCATTATTATAATAAATAATAATGCACTAAAATGAGTAAATCTTTTTCGTTGCATTTTTTTTATGAAAATTATATTATAAAACTATATATAATGTTTTAACTAATAGAATTTTAGTAGTTGTGCGTAATGAGTTTAAATATTTAGTCTTTAGAATTCATAAATGACTATAGAATTAACAACATACATAATATTTAAGAAGATAGTTGTTGTCAAAATATATATTCTTTTAAATCTTATCATATTAAAATATAATATACTCTCATAGAGATTAATATAATAATAATAATAAAGTCACATTACAATACATACCGAACACTGTAATCTAACATTAGATTCCACATTACAGCACAACCAACACTGCAATCTAACAGTACATTACATAGCTGACATTACTTGTAATCTAACATTTCAAGTAATCTTACATTACGTCCATTAAAGTATCACAAATCTAATCTAAACACATATAATGCTTAAATTAGTTAGATAATTATACAATGTTATCCAATGAGATTAGTAAGTTTTCGGGTTTAAAATCACTTTTTTTATCTTATAGCTATTTTAATTTTTTTTTAATAAAAAAATAAAAATTTAAATATCATAAAATCCATTCAATATTATATTATTTTAGTATGTATATAAATATATAATTTTGTATACTATTATTTACCTAATTTTGAATGTTTTAATTAAGTAGTCATATATTTTAAGTTTAATCTAATTTAGAAATTGTATTTTCTATTGAAAATATAAGTGAAGAACTTACAATGACATATATTATTCTAAATAAAGATTGAAATATAATTTTTAGTGAATTAAAGTTAACAAGCACAGAACAATGACAGTAGGCGATTTTATTAATATAGGTCACATATTACAGAGAATATATATATATATATATATATATATATATATATATATATATATATATATGTTATCGCGGAGAATAAAATTATATCAAAAAATTTGTATCAAAAAAATTATATCTAGGCTAAACTGCAATAATCAGGATCCATAACTTAACATTGTTAAAGTTGTCCTTTTAAAGTCTCTTGTTTTATTGTCTTTATGATGTCAAATTTGTTATGGATCAAGAATGTGAGAAAGAATCATTCATTAATCCATGTAAAGTTACAGAGTTGAATATACAAAGAATTTCAATATATATAAAAGAGTTTGAGCTCAATGAGCTATAACTAACTTCTAACTAACTTACGAACTGTGTAAACTAAGTAAGTCTACATTCTCTCATCTCCTTCGTCTTCTTCTTCTTCATACTGTCACTTCGTGAACAACTATCTTTGAATATATCAACAATCCCATAGTGACAAAGTAGTTTTTCATGCTGCAAACGGCCAAGTGCTTTAGTAAGTAGGTCAACTAATTGATTAGCATATGGAATATGGAAAACACTGATTGTTCCATTCTGAATACAATCCCTCGTAGAATGGCAATCCAATTTAATATGTTTCGTTCGTTCATGGAATATTGGATTCTTGGCCATTTGAATAGTTGATTTGCTGTCAAAATAGATAGGAATTGGATTCAACAAGTGCAAACCCAGCTTACCCAACAATCTTCTCATCCAAATAGCCTCAGCAGCAGCTTCACGTAAACTCATGTACTCTGCTTCTGCAGATGACAAGGAGATAGTATCTTGCCTCTTTACTTTCCAACCTATCATTGCATATCCAAGCTTTACACAATATGTTGTGAGAGACTTTCGACTTAATAAGCAAGACCCCCAATCTGAGTCACAGTATATGGAGAGTTCCAAGTTGTTTATGGAAGGAAACAATAAACCCTGACCTGTAGCCCCCTTTATGTATCGTACAACTCTCATTGCAGCATCAAGATGAGATTTCTTCGGGTTGTGGATGAATTGACTGAGTCTCTGCACTGAAAATGCAATATCTGGTCTAGTCATGGTCAAGTATAAGAGCTTACCCATCAACCTTCTATAGAGTGCTGCATCATCAAGCAAATGATCCTGAGTGTTGCTGCCAGAACCTTCATCATACTCAGGTGTGGTTAATTTGAGATTAAACTCCATTGGGGTAGCTATTGGCTGAGCTGCACCAAGACCAGATTCATTAATCAACTCCAAGGCATATTTCCTTTGTGTAATAGCTATTCCTGCTTTAGATCTAGCCACTTCTAATCCCAAAAAATAACTCAAGGTTCCCAGATCTTTCAACTTGAAATGGCTTTGTAAGAGATTCTTAAGTTGCTGTATTAGAGAAGAAGAAGAACCAGTAAGCAGCAAATCATCTACATATATGAGAAGAAAGACATGATGATTGCCTTGTGTCTTACTAATCAGAGAATAATCTGACTTGCTTTGAATGTAGCCATTTGCCACCAAGGTCTGTGAAAGCTTAATATTCCACTGGTGTGAGGCTTGCTTTAAGCCATAGAGTGACTTAAGCAATCTGCAAACCTTCTTGGGTTGGTTGCAGGTAAACTTAGCCACTTTGTCTCGATGAAAACCTTGTGGGATGTCCATGTAAACCTCCTCAATCAAGTCACCTTGCAAAAAAGAGTTGTTTACATCCATGTGATACAACTCCCATTACTTGGTAGCTGCTATAGCCATGATAGCTATTACAGTAGACATTTTGATCACAGGTGACTAGGTTTCAGTAAAATCAGTACCCTCCTGCTGTGTAAACCCTTTGGCAACCAAGCGTGCTTTATACCTCTCCAAAGTACCATTTGAGTTGTATTTGGCTTTGAAAACCCATTTACAACTAATAGAAGATTTGTCTCTGGGCAGCTCCACAATCTCCCGTGTCTTATTTTCTTCTAGAGCCCTTATTTCTACTTCCATGGCCTTCAACCAGTTTGCATCTTTGATAGCTTGACTATAAGAAGTGGGCTCTTTAATCTTATCAGTAGACACTAGAAAACATCTATAACGTGGAGATAAATTTGTATAACTGATATAGTTCTCAATCTCATAAGGAGTGGTGTTCACAAGAGAAACTATATAGTCATTCAAATGAGCTGGAGTTCTCCTCTGTCTGTCACTACTTCTAGGCTGCAAAACATCACCAGAAATGTTATGCTGCTGTTGAGAATTTATGGGAGGAATATTATCTACATGAGTATCAGGAGCAGCTATCTCATCAACTGCTGCAATTTCTTACTGAACCATAGGTTCAACTACAACACCATGTTCTTGTGGCAGCTCATAGAAGAGTTCATCATTCACAAGTGAATGAGGAAACTCTGTTAGGTTAGGTAACAGCTGCAGTAACTCCTCTTTCTTCATGCTGAAAAGGAAAATATCTTCTCGAAAAGTGACATCTCTGCTCACATGGAAATTTCTTGAAGTAATGTCCAGAACAATACAACCCTTCTGACTCAGAGAGTATTCCATGAAGATAGTTGGAACTGCTCTAAGAGAAAATTTGTCAGAATTCTTTAGGAAAATTGCAAAACAAAGGCATCCAAAGACTTTTAGATGTTTCACTGATGGTCTCTTTTTGTATAAAGCCTCTGAGGGAGAAATATTATGAAGAACAGAAGTGGGAAGCAGATTGATTATGTAACAAGCAGCTAACACACAATACCCCCAATAGTGAATAGGAATTGAAGCTTCCTTTCCACCCTTTCATTCTGTTGTGGCGTGAAAGCACAACTGGTTTGATGTATTATTCCAAATTCCCCAAACAAGCCTCTGCAAACTGAGTTGATAAACTCCCCTCAATTGTCACTTCTGAACTGCTTTATGTGTATACCAAACTGAGTCTTAACCATGTGAATGAATTCTTTATGTGAAGAGATGTGTCACTTTTACACATCAGCAAATAGACCCAAGTACAACGAGTTGAGTCATCTAGAATGGTGAGAAAATAATGACAACCCCTAGCAGTAGAAACACGATAGGGTTCCCAAATATCAAGATGAACCAAATCAAAAGGTAACTCAGCTTTATTTGAACTTTCAGGAAACATCAAACGAGTTTGTTTAGCCATGGGGCAAATGAAACAACTCTCAGTACAATCAATAGAATGATGAACATCACAACTATCAAAATATGACAAATGCTTGATAGAAGAATGTCCTAATCTTCTATGCCAAAGCAGCGATTCTTCATTTTTATTACTTACAACATCAGCAAAAGGTTGCAACAGTGGAGCTTGCAAAACATATAAGCCTTTACTCTGTGTTCCAATCTTCGTAATCTTTCCATCTATGAGGCCCTGAATCATCACACAATCAGCTGTGAAATTGACTCTACAATTTAACTGAGAAGGCAGCTTGGATACATATATCAGACTGAATTTGAAGTCTTGCACTAATAGAACATTATGAGTGACCTTGCAATTATGACCATTTGGAAGATGAACAAACTAAAATGGTGTTTGATTAATTTTTAAATCAACTAACCAATCCATTCTATCTGTGATGTGGTTTGTAGCACCGGAATCGACAATCCAGTTCATTAACAGAGAATTCGTGTCAATACGTGCCATATTTGCATAGATTCCATCATTACCAGCAGAATGCAACTCATCAAGCTGTAAAGGATCAGAAAACATAGAAGAATTTGCAGCCACATGAACCATTCTTGAAGAAGAAGCAACATGTTGTGGACCACCATTATCAGAAGCAACATGAAGAGCAGTATCAAGTACAGCATACTTATTATCAGTTGAATCATCATCAAACACACCATTTGTAGCAGCCCGTTTCCTCTTAACACTTTCTGGTACCCCATTCTTAACCCAGCATGTGTCAATCTTGTGGCCTCTTCTACCACAATAAGTGAAAATCCATCCAGGCTTATCTACCCAAACAGGTTTATCAGATCTTCCAACAGTCATTCCAGACTTGTTAAAATAATTAACAGACTTTCCAAAATTCCCTGAGGATCTAGACGAATACAAAGCAGTTGTATGATCAACAGAGACATCAGAGAAGGAGCTGGAAATCAATCATTGGCTTTCTTCTTGTAGAAGAACAGAGAAGGCCACACTAACAGTAGGCAATGGTTGACGCATCAACAACGAACTTCTAACATGAGCAAAACTATCATTCAGTCCTAGAAGAAACGAAATCAACTTTTGTTTCTCTTTGCTAGCACTAACTAAAGCATTAGCAGTAGCACAATGCATAACAACATCATCGATAGCAGCCAGAGCGTCCCACAATTGCTTCATACGAGCAAAGAATTCAGTAATCGATAAGGTGCCTTGAGAAGATCTATAGATTTCTCAAGTCAACTGGTAAACTTGAGTCCCATCGACCTTGTCAAACATATCTTTGAGATATGTCCAAATCGATTGCGCAGTAACGTTGTAGATCAGTCCACTAATAAGATCTTTCGCCACTGAGTTCCTCAACCACGCTTTGACAATCGCGTTAGCACGATCCCATCTGATTCTCTGTGAAGGAATGACTGAATCTCTTGTGCAGGCTCCATCGATAAATCCGAGCTTGTTCTTCACTAACAATCCCTCTCTCATAGACGTACTCCAGACATAGTAATTTGAGGATCCAGTCATCTGAAAAGGAATGAGCATCGTGCCTATGGTGTCTGCTGGATGCAGATATAGCTGATCATCTCCAGTATCCACCATGATTCTTGAAGAAATTCAGCTGAATGATGAAATTTGATCAAGAACAATAGACGGCGAACAAGATGACAGCGAATGCGGTTCTTCAATCCAAAATCGCAAACAAGAATCAACGAAATCGATAGAATCGAAACGATCAATCAATGAAACCGATGAAATCAAATCAGTCGGACTGATTGGATCGCGAAACTAGCTAAAGAAGCTCTGATACCATGTTATGGATCAAGAATGTGAGAAAGAATCATTCATTAATCCATCTAAAGTTACAGAGTTGAATGTACAAAGAAGTTCAATATATATACAAGTGATTGAGCTCAATGAGCTGTAACTAACTTCTAACTAACTTACGAACTATGTAAACTAAGTATACAAAATTATGCCATGTGGATGCCAAATGGCTAGAAAGAACTGGTTGTTAGATGGCGCCATTATGCTGGAACGAGAGACTATCATATGAATTTGAGGATGTATATGTTCATAAATAATCCGTTACATTGGCAGTGGATATCTGTAAGAGTAAGGGCATATAACACAAACTTTAGATGATATATTTTGAGAATCGAATTTGTTTTCAAAAATATAAAAAGTAAGTCAATAGGCCCTTATAGCTCAGTGGTAGAGCGTCAGTCTTGTAAACTGAAGGTCCGTAGTTCAATCCTGCGTGAGGGCATTATTTTTTCCTTTGTTTAGCTTGGGTTTTTTAGTGCGTTGAAACACCTCTGCTAAGCCATTTCTGAAAGAAAGTAAAACAATGGCAACCTTTTATTATTCCTTCTTGGAAACTTTTTCACTTGGAAGAGTACCAAAGTATTTTCTGTTCTCTACATGGCTTGGCTCTATCATTTCGACTAGATGAAAATAGAAGAATACTTAAGAGCTGTAAACTTGATCAGTCGAAATCCAGAAGCTGTTCGAGCTGTTCGTCAGTCCATTGAGGAAGTGAAGTAGTAGTGGTTCTTGCTGAAGCCAATGCTTCATTTTGATTGTGCTGTTCTTCCATACAAGTGTCCATGGGCATTGGACCACCAATGTTGCTCTCTCTCTTTTCACCATTACCTGTTGATGATCCTTCTCCTTGTTGATGATTCTTAGCTCTCGGACTCCAAACTCCCTCTAGATTTCTGTCATTATGGAGCTCCCCGTGACCGGGTTCATTTAGGCAACTGCTTAAAGTTGGTGTTGGTTCCTTCTGGGCAATAGCTACTTTGCTGTTAACTAACTTCTCTATAGTTTTAACTCCTTGTCTGAAATTATTCAGGAGCCCACCGATCGTTCCCTTTGCTTTAGACGCTGAATTGTTCAAAGAGTTTGACCTCCCACTTTCTTCTGTCGAAACATGAATAAAACATCAACATTTTGCACACCAGAATTGATTGTTCTCGTCTATGAACACGAAACAAGTGTATTTATTCATACCTGAGGCAGAAGTACGGTTCACTGTTTTTTCAAGATGATCTACCGCTGACAGAGATTCAATGTTCTTTGAGATGACCTGCAAAGTGCATAGTGTTGCGTTGTATATTAAGATCAATAGGTATTTGAACTCCTACTGTATAAGTAAATATGCATCCTTTTTTTTCATTTTAAGTATATATATATAACACAGGTCTTCAAAGCTAAATCCTGGATAAGCTGTCAAGCTCTTCATGAATAGAAGTAACACATGCATTGCATTATTATTAAATATTGTCTCTTTGTTGAAATATTTGCAAGAGGCAAGAGATATAACGCAAGAACGATAAAGTTGTTACATAATTCAACAGATGAAGATGTAATTTGATTAGTACCTTGATGACATTGTTCACCGTGACATTGAGGTAGTGCACAGATCGAGCAGGAGAAAATACTGCAACCTGAAAATACAGTGGCCTCGGTTAGTGGCTGAAGACATGAAATCTACTAGAAGTATAATAATTTCACATTAAGTGATGGGGTCATTTCAGTTCAGTTTAGTTTTGCAGATATACAACAATCCCACCTTCTGAAGTATCAAAACTGCACCGGCAGTTATCTCCATCCCAAAATCTCTTTCTGCAAGTACTTTCCGATGAATGCTTGCACCAATTGTCCCAGTCGGATCCTAGGACACATAAGCATATCAATGACACAATTCATCTACTCCCACAAAACAACCAAATGACAACCAACAATATACGTATCAAGCATAAACAATGATAGTGAATACCTTGAGAGTTACCATGAGATCACCAAGACCATTTGGTGTGCAAGATTTGATAAGTGCAACCACCTGACATTTTCAACCAGTTTGAACAATTAAAACACAATATGCAAGGCTTAGTTTGGTCCAAAACCATGCAATGCAAAGTTTTATACCTTGAAATATTAACCTAGTAACATATCACTTGGATGTTACAAAATTGAGTTCCCTAATGCAACAGTAAGTGCAAGTAAATTTTTTATCGTTGCTTATGTAATACCTGAGGCACCTTATCTTTATGACTGCTGTTAATGGAGCACAAAGGAGTCCCGATTGCCGCACCATCTCCACACAACAAGCCTAAATATTAGCAGGTACTCTCAGTAATAAAAAAAACCCACGTCAGGCCATCAAGATTCAGCAATGGAATCTATTGAATAACAATCATGAATCATATTCTGGTATTCCACACTGGAGTAAGTTTCGATCAATTTCAGTACTTCTATAATAACATCCCAGAGTACCAAATTGTTCCACCTATTTCAGACTAGGTCCATGAAATTGGATTGAATTGAGTGAAGATCTTAACTACTTCTAGTTAGATTCACTCGTAAAATGGATAGACCAAATTACCTTGACGTCTTACAAAATCCACCGCACAAACCCATGGATTCAGACTGAAATCAGCATCATCTTCACCTCCATCTTCCATAGCCCTCCTGATATACTCCTGAGTCGACACCGGCGCTTCTCCATCATCGGCTCGTTCCAAGTGCCTCACATTCCTAGCTTTGCTCTGCATCGCTGCTTGCACGGCTCCAGCAGGTCCTGGAATTCGCCACTGCTGCGAAGTTGATGCCTCGAGAGGGGGCAGAGAATCGGAGAGTAGGGCCCGAGAATCAAGATCGGCACCAGCGGCGGAGGAGGTTAGAGGGAGAGGGAGAGGTTGTGTCTGTGAACAGGGTCTGAGGGTGGAAGCGAAAGGTGTACGATTAAGGGTTTGGGTGTGAGAGAGATCAACTGGTAGTGGAAGCAGGGTTTGGCGCTTGGACGGGCGGACGAAGGAGGAGAGGTCGGAGTCGTCAACATCGAGAATCTCCCATGGCTCCACCATTTCTTCTTCTCTTCTTCCCTTCCCTGCACTGCAATGGAGTACGACGCGTCGCGCGGGAGAGTGGGTTTCAAAAATCGTA
Organism: Clarkia xantiana subsp. parviflora; assembly: GCA_036873135.1. Taxonomy (NCBI): domain Eukaryota; kingdom Viridiplantae; phylum Streptophyta; class Magnoliopsida; order Myrtales; family Onagraceae; genus Clarkia; species Clarkia xantiana. The sequence goes on from JAPTYO010000004.1 coordinate 39,019,132, forward strand.
ATAAACCATTTGGTTCTGGGCTGGGCTGGCTTAATTCACCGATGTGGACTCAATATTATTAATTTAGCCCGCAATCTTTTTAAAGTGCTATGTTGGTCCTTATTTTCTAGGGTTAATAATTAAATTACTACCCGAATTTTTATCAATTTACAAATCGTTACCTACACTTTAATTTTTTCATAATTGGCTACTCAAAATTTCAATTTCATATCAAATTGCTATATCTATTTTAATTCCGATCAAATTGGACAGAAAATTGGTTTTTTCTACCATGCTTGAGAAGTACCATGATTTTGCTTTTTTTGTTACTATGGTGGACTTAATTGTAACATATAGGTAAAACTTTTAAAAGTATGAAAAAAATATGATTTTTTAACTACACCTAGTATTTGTATCATATTATTAATAATATCAATTTCCTTAGGGAGTTCACCTCTAAGGCAATAGAAAAATATAAAAATAAGTATCACAAGCATGTTGCTTGTGGAACATAGTAGAAGAACCCCAGAAAATGAGCATTTTTCCGTCATGTGGGGGTTTTCATGTGTATCCAATATTGATTCTAATATAAATTAGAACTATTGTAACGATATACTTTCAATTGTATACTCAACTGAAATGCACAGCCGAATTGAGTGGAAATCCAATTAAGCATCCAAGCGAATGGATTTCGCTACAATACTTTCAATCTATGTTTGAATTCATCTTAAGTACATAAGAAAATATTTCACGTGGCAAAAACATGTTTATCCTCCGTTTAATTTAACGAGATTTGAAAGGAGATAGCAATTTGCTCTGAATTTGAAAGTTTAGTCAGTTAATTAAAAAAAATTAAGTAACAAGTTATAAATTGATCAAAGTTCGGTAGCAATTTTGGTTATTAACCCTATTTTCTATTGGTCCTTTTAAAAAAAAAATTCCATTTCTTTATTTTCATCGGCAAAAATAAAAATTCTTAAATTTCACCACCTCCGTCATTCGGAGCCATTTCCAGAGGTAACATTTTAATAGAACAAATATTCAGAAATATTTTTTTTAAATAAAAATTTCAGTAATAGCACAAAACGCAGGACGGTCTTGGGTAAATTTACATTGGAATTTGTCCAATGTCGACCCACCTGTGCAGAGAGACAACGTGCTTTTGGGTTTTCTATTTTTGCCCATAGTGCTTTTGCTTTTGGGTTAATCATCTGGAAATTATTCCAATTCCCATAAGCTTGTATAGGTACGGGGCCCTCAAGCTTCATTGATTTTTTTTAGAATAAAAATGTTACACACATCAACTTTTGACCGAATATGATGAATATGCGACTTATTTTTTTTTAGGGTTTCGGATAAATAGAATGAGATAAATTGTTTAAAAAAAATTGAACTTAAGAAAATATTAAAAATAACATTATAAAATATATACTACATTTAACTGTTCTAACACATTTTTAAAGTACAAAAAATATATTTAAAGGTTCATTTAGATCCATAATCAAATAATACCTCCAAGTCTAGATTAATATCTCCACGGCTATTGTAAGTCTTGATCACGACCCCTCCGGTTCCGTCTCCTTTGATTTGGATCCCTATTGCTTCTCATTCTTTTTGGAGGGTTTGGTGGATCATATTGAGTAGAAGTATGAGTCGTGTCTTGAGATGGATAATTCATTAAATTCTCGTCTAGGTCAGGAATATTGGCTTCTAGAGGACTACGAGGTTGGCTCCTACTCGTAGCCGCAGATGGTCGTCTACGTTCTTGTTCATCCCAGTTTGACTCTTCTTCTATAATCACACGGTTGAAGTTTCGCATGTCACCAGCAACATCGTATGCACTGCGACATGAAATCAGGGCAGATTCGATTGCAGTTTTTGTTTCATCAGCAGCAGTCCCGAGTGCCCTCTTTATGTAACGAATTGCACTTTTAATGTGACCCACCTATATAAAAGAAAAACACGTAAAACTTAAAAATCATAAAAGCGCAGCATAATATGTATAGAACGCAACAAAAATATTATAATTTATAATTTACCATTGTTCTCATTTGGTTTCCTCGAGGCACATACTCCATGGTTGGTGTTGGTTGAAACCCTTGTGCTGAGCGATTAACTATTTTTTGACCGAAGCGCCGCGTCACTCGATTGTACCAAACAAGATATTCTCCTTGTCGTGTCAAAACATTCATCCCACCTACTATGTACTCGGCAGCACTGTTCCAAAGGTTAATATATTGCATATGCACAATATGCCAAGGTTGAAAATTATTTATTCGCTTCAGTCTATGCAATTTGTCCCATTCTAACACATTATCAATGGCATTGGGATGTTCTGATCTATGCCAAATTGTCGAAGCACTCTATCAGGCATATGCCATCCTACATTATGAAAGTGTATTAATGAGACTTTTCTCTTCATAGTAAATTATTCTCTGTGCAAATGGGAGGTGTAGTCTGCAGTCGCTCAGGTGTATAAGGAGTCCAATTTACCTGTAGTTAAAGTAAAACAAAAAAAAATCATTTTTTAATATAAGTAATAACGTTATATGAGTATTTGTATATAAACCTGGCATTGTTCTTGAACAGTTAGTTCGTCTCGGTAAAATTGACGAACGTGGGGCTTCGGTTGTTTTTTCCAGGTAGTAGGTCCTACCCATCTAATTTGTAATAATAATAGAGACATTTAAACATAAATGTTACAATCAATTTTTTTTTAAAAAATAAGAAACTTGAGATTTCATTACCGTATTCCCAATGGTGTTTGGACATGATTTGCTTGTTGGTCAAGCATTGTGATTCGTCCTATGTGGACTACATATAAGAAATCTACGTTTAAGAAATTTGGTCGGTGTATATATTATAAGCAGTACAATCTCAATAAGAAAATTTCAAAAATTTAATTAGAATAATCTAAGTTTAGTTATAATTTTAATAAATATAGAATATAATTTAGACACTTGTAATAATAACTTATGTAAATATACATACTTTCTTGGAAGAAAAATTCAAATTTGATTCTGCTCCCTTATGAAAGTTGGTAGGTTTATATATAATAAAAAACCTAAGAGGATGAAGGAGGATTGAGTGAAAACAAATGAAAGAGGAAGGAATAGAAAATGACAGAAGGGGCTAAGGGCTGTAGTGGTTTCGTGATAAATACAACGAGAGTTTTTTTTTTTTTTTTTTAATATAAGGAGTGAGGGAATCAGATTCCCTCCGTTCCCTCAGTCATCAATTCATTGATTGATGACCTCACTTGAGGGAATCTCCCAGTATTCCCTGGGGAGATTCCCATGCCCGGTCGTGCCTGCTACCCAACGCAGGACGACAGTGTGTACGCAGGATGGACCTGCGTACGCAGGTCCATCCGGCATAATGTGTTATTTTTTGAATATTTTTATTTTAGGTGTTATTTTTTTAATTATTTTATTTAAAAATGTTATTTTAAAAAAAAAATCCGTCATTGGTGGAAACCGAAGAGAAAAGTGCCGTCTCTCTCTAAGCAAGAATCGTGGTCAATCAAGGAAGGCATCTCAGCAAAGATTGAACAACCTAACCAACAACTAATAAGTAATAATAAATGAGTCCAGCCAGAAAGAAGTAACGAACGCGGAGCAGACTTTTCCTTCTTGTAGTGTGTGTGTGGGTCCCGCTAAAACCTTCTCCTCCTTCAGAGTTTTTATAGTGGGGTGCCATTATTGGTTTGACAAGGGAAAGGGTTGATGGCGTCAAGTCAATGTTCAAGAAGCCATTCATCGAACCAACCCCAGTCGCCGTCGATGATGGAGTCCATGATGGGTCTTCTCCGTGTTCGGGTCAACCGCGGCGTCAACCTCGCCGTTCGTGACGTCCGCAGCAGCGATCCCTACGTCGTCGTCAGGCTGGGCAAGCAGGTTAAATCTGTTTCTTCTTCTTTCTCAGAATTCACAGATATTCACTGGAGTTACGTTAGATGTTGAAATTTCTTGCATCTGACCTCAAACTCAATTTGATGATCCTGCTCAAACTTTGAGGATTCCGGCTAACTGATTTTATTTTAAGAAACTTTGGTATCTAGATTAAGAATTATGCTAAAAAAATTCAAGATTGGTGATAACTTTGCATGAATGAAGTTGTGCTCAAGCTCAACAAAAAGGAACAAGAGTTTGAGCTCAAACAACACTAATATATCTATCCACAGACTGCAGGAATTCATCTGCGGTTGAAAAAAGCTCAAACAACAGTCTTAATATGTATTGCTGCCTTTTCCATCGATTGTATTCAATGTTTTCATTGCCAATTGCTCATTTAAGTTATCATACTTTCGTAGCTATGCTTGATCTACAGTATGAAATGATGAGCTCGGTAAACATTTCTCAATTATTATTCTGTGTCATTTGTTGTTGTGCCTCATTGTCTTTGTCTGTCAAGGTAGGTCATGGGTGATTTTGTATACTTCACTCTCTTGTTTAGAGGAAATTGTGTTGAACAATCCAAATCAGTATCTAGAGACATGAATACCTAAGAAATAATTCAGAAAGTAAGGAACAAGATAATAGAGATGGACAATACTGGTTAATTGTTTTCAAACTTCAGTTAGATAGGACAAGGCCAATGCCTTGAAGAGGATATGTTTTTACCAACTTCAGTGAATCAGTGGACAATTTTACCTTCCAAACATTACAAGTGAGTGTAGAATGTCAAGAGAATTTGGAAAAATCAAGTATATGCTGTAAAAAACTTTCATCTTATTTGGAAAAGCATATGCCATTTGTTGCTGAACAAAAATCCTGCTTCGTTTTTGCATTGAGTTATGTTTTTAATATAAAAAGTGGAATGACATTATGCAGCAAGTTGGGTTCTCAATGTCTTACACTTTTGTTAGTGTTATTTGGAAAAGTATGTATTTTCCATAGTGATCTTTTATGCCTATTTAGTTTCGCATTGTTTTTACTATAGAAAGATATGCAATTATGCAGCAAAGTCTACTTTAATGTCTTAATTCTCCTGCTATGATTCCTATTTGGAAAAAAAGAGAACATATATATATTGAACCAAGGTAGGGAAACATATATTTTGCATGTTGAAATTTGAGGTGGCTTTAGTTTTGCATGTTAAACTTTTTACCTCTTCAGTTTAGCATTCTAAACTTGACTACCTCTATAATTTGTACCTGAGTTTTATGCAATTGATTTAGTTTAGATTGTAAAAATTAAATCATTGCATAAAGGCCAGTACCAATAATGATTTAAATTTAGCATAGCTTGCATTTAGCAAAACGAAAAAGAGTCTGATAACAGCAGTATATTTTTGGCGAAGAGTCCTCCCTTAATTTTCGCTGGGCTAAACTAGAGGTATATGATCATTGCAGAAACTGAAGACACATGTTAAAAAGAAGAATGTAAACCCGGAATGGAATGAAGATCTAACCCTTTCGATTGCCAACCCAAATCAGCCAATCACGCTGGTAAAGTGAATTCAAATATTTTCTAAATTGTTCATCTTAATGTTGTCCTGCTTTTGATGAGACCAATGGAAAATGATGTGGTGGTTTGAGAGCAAGGGGGTTTATATGATGTTTTGATCGTCAGACTGTTTACGACCATGACACATTCACAAAGGACGACAAAATGGGAGATGCTGAATTTAGCATCAGGGCCTTCTTAGAAGTGCTGAGGATGGACTTGAGAGGTGTAGCAGAGGGGACGGTGGTGACGAGACAGTACCCAAGCAAAGACAACTGTCTGGCTGATGAGAGCTGCATCAAGTGGACAGGGGGCAGAGTGGTTCAAGACATGTGCCTTCGCCTCAGAAATGTCGAGTGTGGGGAAGTAGAAATCCAACTGCAGTGGATTGATCTTCCGGGCTGCAAAGGTATATAATTTCCAAAGCATTACAAAATTGCTTTGTGTTGGAGTCTATCATCATATGTGTTTGTAAAGTCGAATGCGATGAAAATTAATAGATAATTAATGTTTGTATGTAAGGGTAGTATTGATTGGATTGGATTGGATTGGAGTCGACTAACTGTATTGTGTGTGTGTGTGTTATAGCAGATGGATGTTGTGTTGCTTGTAAGTTGTAACTATGGTGCTTGGGATTACATTTATCATAGATTATTGAGACTGCTTTGTTTTAGTAGGTACTTTTTATCTTAGGTGGGAGTTTATAGTATGGTATCTGGATTTGGAGATAATTTTTGGCTTAGGACAAATAGATATTTTTTCCAAATGCCCATATACAGTAAACTAAATACAAATATACCATCCACTTAAAACTAATAACAAATATACCTATTTTCGCTACTGGTAGGAGCAGAAATGAACTTTATTTCCGCGCCTGGCAGAAGCGTCAGTGTATAAACCACTGATTTACTACGAACTAGGGATGGCAATGGGTCAAAACCCGCGGTTTTGACCCATATCCATATCCGCACCACACACTTCTAAAGCGATCCATATCCGCCCCATATCCATTTGAAATTTTATGGACCACTCATATCCACACCACACCATAATATGGATAATCCGTGGTTACCCACACCACACCGCATAATATTTTATTTTAATCCCTAAAAATATTTAAAAAAAATCATATTAATTCTAAAAATAATACAAATACATTCTTTTACTCTCAAAAGTTCAAAATAACATTGATTTTTTTTTTTTAACTAAACTATTCCGTTGCACTGCATTATCTTTGAAGGACTTTGATTGCGAATGAATGTGGATTTGTAGAGTAGGTGGTCAGTAGGCTGAAAATAAAAACCGGTAAGAATGAAGAATGACCAAAAACTGAATTGGACCGGTTAGGAAAAAACGGACCGTAAATAGACGATTTGATACGTAGTTGGATTATTTAGGTGTTTTCAATTTCGTTTCGGTCTCCGTGCTCTGAAAACTGTAGAAATCGAACTAGACTGATACTATCCAATATTATAATATAACTAGGTGTCAACGCGCGGTAAGTGTTTTTTTTTTTTTTTATCGAATTGTAGTATATTAAAAGTCAATATCCAATGAAAACATTTCATTTGTACAACACAAGCAACTCAAAAAATTATTTGTCAAAATTATAGAAGTTTCATTGAAATTATATTATATATATAGATTGTAGTTTTTAGTTTGAATTGATCAATATGAAATAAGCGACTTTGGATTTCGTCATTAATATATACAATAATGTTGTAATTAAATTTATATATGTTATTAATTCAGTTTTTATGTCATAATAATGGCAAAGTAAAAGTAAATTTATCATTGTTGTATGAATTTCCATAATTACCGTATTAATTTTGAAATTTTAAACTAATTTATGTAATGAATTACATGAGGTATAATTATTCAATTATGAAAAGTGTTTATTTCCTACTAAAATACTACATTATAGTTAAAAGTTTCAAAGATTTTTTATCAAGAAAATATATATTTTATTATGAACATTTAATTGTGAACTTTTTTAGAGGTTTAAAAATAAAACGAAATATGAACTTTCAATTTCAACTTTAACCCTAAATTTTATATTTGAATAAACAACAATAAGATCAAAGCTAAAGTTAAAGTTATTATAATGTAAATGATAAATTTTGTTTATATATATAACACGCTTCAAATATATATATACTACGTTATGTTTTTTTTTTCCATCTATGATATATTATTAATAAAATATTTTAAGCTATTGTAATATAATTATGTGATTTATTATCAACTGGAATAAAAAAAATAAAAACTCCATAAAAATTAAAAGAAAATTATTCATTTATCTACAAATTAAAATTCTAATAAGAAACGAAATATAACTCTAATAAATGAACAAGTTGATTGCAATTAAATATATATTAATTATAATAAAATTACAAATAAGGTATATCATTATTTTTTTGGCCAAATGAAGTATTTTCTCTAAATGGATTTATATACAATATATGATTTGTATACTATTTTCATTTTTTAATATAAGTACATATCCTCTAAAGATTGGTTATTCTAATGTAACATTAGAAATTGAGATGTCTAGCGGAGCCAGTCTCAAGGCAGAAGCTATTGTCAAAATTAGAGTCTGAGACGACAACAACGCTTAATCGAAATAAAGGGCAAGTGAGGTTGGATCGTATTTAGGAATACATTTTCAACTTGTGGAAGGCGTGGGAGAAGATGGAGCCAGAACTGGTCGTGGGTGTGTAATTTGGAGAGGCAACCCGTACATTCTCCGTCGCTTCAAGAGACAATAAATTAGTAGGAGAAGATGGTTATTTATGGTGGTGGCGGTTTGAGATGTAGCCGGAGCAGCTTATGAAGAGTTCTATGAAGAGGTTGCGAAGAGATTGATGATAAACATTAAGGAGATTGTGATTATGCTAGGGCTTAACATGTTTGATGGGAGGTAAATGAGAGTGTAGATTAAAAATAGTATATATAATAAAGTATATTTTGTATATTATTGTTGCATTTCCGGATGAGATCTTAGAAATATTCATTCATAAAATATTTTACTTTATAATTATATTTTTTTATTAATATTCTATATTTAATTTTCTGATTAATTTTTAATAGCTTCTTATGTTTCAATTTTCTTTAAAACCCCTTCTATCATCTAATTTTTTGAGCAATTGAAAATGATTTTATTAACAGTGTGTGCAATAGCAAATAACTTTGATAATAGTGTAGATTTTTTTTTTTTTTTTTTATGTTATGATGTACAACTTAATTTGATCAAATAGTTAATATTTAATTTTTTTTAATTATATTTTTTTTCTCTTAATATTCTATATTAAATATTTTAATTATTTTTAATAGTTTCTTATGTTTCATTTTTGTTAAAAAAATCCTCGATTTTCTAAATTTTAGTGCAATTGAAATTAATTTTTATAAGGGAGTGTGCAATACTTAATACAAATATTTATATTGTTTTAACATATTTTGTTTGAGAAATTTTTAAGAGTTTAATAGTGAAACGATGAGCAAAATATCATAAAGAAATTGATGGTAAGAATAATAATAATAAAAATATCACTAAGGACAAATTAAAAAATGGATCAAATTTAGAGGACTTAATGTGGTATTATATTTAATAAAAAAAGAAACGTTTCCTGAGAAGCAATGTTGAGCTTTGGAGCAAATCTAACTCATTAGAGCTACACACATGTCAATGAGATGTCATCAGAGAGTGAAAATAATTGATGTGGACCAATGTTATATCTCTATTTTAACACGTCATTGGTCTGTTTTATTACTTGTCATAATTTTGTAACAACTATCAGAATTATATTATATATTGATATTGATATTGATATTGATAATATGATATATATTATATAGTATAATAAGATTACCAAGAGTTTTGTAGGAATATCAAATATTTTCTGTTTTTATTAATTATTATTATTATTACTAATTTTCTCTTTATTAACAGTAATCTTCTCCATTTTTCTATATTGATTATTTTTTCGCTTCAATTCACCAGAGTTTCATATTTCTATTTTTTTATATATATTTCAGAATTTTGAATATATTTCTAGAATGAGAGTTGTATGAAATTTTGTTTGGTATTTTACGTAATTTGATTTAAATGGTCTTATATGTGTAAAATTGTAAATATTTTAAATAATGATTATTATTTTCAAATTTCCATTTAAATCGAAAATCGAACCGAACAAACGTACTAAATATGGAGGGTTTTTAATTTATTTTTTATACGGATTTTGGTCACTTTTTTGTATTGAAAAAAATTCAGACCCTAAAAACTGTATCCCAACCGAAATGGCTAAAAAATCGGTATGACCGGACCGATTTCACCGTGTTAGAATCTGCAATCCTTCCAAAGGCCCGAGGCTCCTCCAGAGACTTGTGCTACGGTGCTAGTGCCTTAAAGTTTGTATTTTCACAAGAAACTTGCATGAATCTATAGAGAAAAGTCACTTGAAGGAGCTTTCATGTCAATTTGGAAGGATTGTCAACGCTAGAGTGATTCGACAGAAAATGGAGTAAAGGTTGCGGCCCTTGCGGGGTTGTTAAATTTGAGTTCAGATGGGATTCTTTTTCAAACAAGTTTATACGAGAATGATTTAGGTAAACCATGGATATCCGTGGGTTATACGGTTCGATCCATATTCAACCCATATCCATATGGATATATTTAAATTATCCATATTAGCTCCGCTGATTCGTGGTGTGGATACCCGCAATGGAATATGGTGTGGTTTATCCACGGGGCAGGTAAAACACACATCCATTGCCATCCCTACTACGAACCGGCGGTTTAGAGATGGAAATGTGATTTGTGTGTTTCCATACATATCAGATGCGAAAGCATTCTTAACCACAGTTAAGACAACTTCCGCGCCTTGGAGGAGCGGAAATGTACTTATCACATTTTCGCGCTTCCCAGTAGAGGAATGGAGTTTTAACAGTAAACTTCATATTTATTTTAGACATTTCAACAATTTTCGTTGTTGGGCAAAAAAATTCAGTTTGTGAGTTCATGTATTTAACCCCTTAAAACCGCATGAGAAAAAAGTAGACAAAAAAAAAAAATCACAGTCATATATTGAAATCATAGTTCAACAATACAAAATATATAATGGTTCGCTGTTTTTTTTAGCGATTCAGAGCAGTTATAAACTACAGTCAAATATTAGATGAAATATTGTATCACATGTCGAGAATGACATCCTAATTAAGATCAAAGTCAAATGTGGTAGGCCGTGTCTTCTGAGTTACCGCCAGAGGGCGTGTCTCCTGAGTAGTTTTCGGAGCCTATTCATCATGAGTAGTCGTCGGGGTCTGTGTCTGATGAGTAAACAATTCAGAATCAGGTACATCAGAAATTGCACATCTACATCCAGCATATAAATAGGAATGTTGGTCGGCCCACAAATGTTTAACGAACTAGCTTCCACATCGTCATCGCTTGGAGTAAGCGATTATTCCATTATTTTCTGAAAGACGCATAGCTCGCTGGATGCAACGTAATCCTCATGGATTTATTCCATAGAGTCTTTTGCATGTTTCTTGTCGCGACCTGACAACTTACGCGCAATTTTTTTTTTTTAAAGATTCTTGAGGACGAGCTTCAAACCCCTAAGCTGTCGAACCAACATATAAATGAGTTAGAATAACTACTTTAATCATACTAATTATATAAAATCTAGATCAAATACTTACAAACGCTTTGTTATGTTTTCGTGTTCCTGGTAGTGCCCTGTGGTTAAGAGGGCATGTGACTGCAGTTGTTGAGGGGGAGTATTCATATGAACGCCCGAGAGAGTGACTTTTTCATACCAAGCCTGGTAGTCAATAGAACTCACACCAATGGAATAGGAAGAACAAAATCAGTAATGCGATTGTTTCACAACTCAACATACCGTGCTTGCTCAACGAACCACGGTCTGATTAGCGCATTTCTCCACGTGTCGCATGTATGAAGACTATTCCATTCACCGTGATCACCAAATGGCTCGGGAATTGGCCGTTGCAAGTAAACATGTCGGTAGCAACGATCATGCAGTGTCCACTCCATACAGTTGAAATGGATAAATAGGAGGCATACCCGTATCAGATTCGACGATTCCTTGCAGATTGCAGCTGTTGCGTCCACGGGTTCCACGTAATCTGAAAATTAACATTATCTAATTATTTAGAATATTAAAAATTAAATTAAAAAAAATTAGAAGCAAATTTATTACCCCAGTGTCCAAGAGTGGTTTTAGAAGATCTCGATAGAAATGTTGGTTGTGAAGCACCGGGTTTTATGTCGTGGTCTTCTCGCAGCGGTACCAAGAACCGATCGTACTATCACGAGGAGGGTTATTTCAATAAAAAAAAAGGTTTACCCACCCCGATATGCTCCCAACACCATACCTACATTAGAACGAAATTACGTTACAACCACATTTTTTAATTAAAATAAGCCAATTATAAGAGTTATATTTTTTTCATACCTGTAGGAGCACACCGCAACCCTGCATAATGAATTGTGTGACCGAACTAACCAAAATGCATATTCCCCTATATTGTTAGCTCAATAGTGCTAACATTTATTTTGAAGGCTTGCTACTATATATCAGCTTCTTTGTCAGCTTCTTTGTTCCACTATTGAATCAAAATACAATACTAAATTTTGAGTTAAAAAATTACCGTATCGACATGAGCTCTATGAGATATGCAATGTCTCATATTACATAGAAGTTTAGGATCTTCAGGTTCCATTTCTAGCATATCTATGCATTCTCCACCTGTATGAGCATTCACCACTGATGGGTATACGTCCGGTTCGGGTTCGTTTCTATATTATTCGGACTTCGTTTACACGTTAAACCCACCAACGAATTTGAATTATTCACCTGCGAGTTTAAGAAGGTTCGGGACGTGCGCGCACACGTCCGGGCTAAAACCTCGTCCGGATTGTTACCACAATCCGGACCTCCGGATTGTCCCTACAACCCAAACCTTACCGGACGAATGTCCCGGTGAGGTCCGAATTGTTCCTCCCGACGACATGCAAACCCTTACGTACATACTACACGTATGGACCTTCTCGATGTCAGCTTTACTCCCGTCTACGCCCGGTTTGTATTTTACACTAAACCGGCGTCGGACCGTTCAAAACCGGGTTCGGATTTAGGAGCTCATATTTAAGGGAATCCACTCACCCATTTCACAAATTAAGTTGACGCAGAAGCTCTGACCTCTCTCTAGCTTTCTCTCTCTAAGACTTCTAATTTAAGCTTCGGAGAGGGTTCATCGCACTCCACCCCCCCTCTGCGTGGTGTGTGATATTACCCCTCGTGCAGGTATACGGAGACGTACACTCCCAGACACGTGCGAAGACCCGACATATCGGCAACCCGAGGCGTATTCACACATCCATACTAGGACCCAACACTCTGTCTAGTCCTGGAACCAACATTTTGGCGCCGTCTGCGAGATTAGAACGAACAAGCTCTCGCTTACCAGAAATAGCTACATGGCAAACACAAACGTCATACATAGAGGTTTTGGAGGCGGAGGCGAAACGTCGTACGCAAGGGAAGCATATGCATACACATTGTACAACAGCCACCCAGACACCAACAGGAGGACGAATCTATGGAAGACGTCATATACTTCTCGGAAAAAGACAAGGAGCATAGTGTACCCTCACGACGATGCTCTGGTCATAACCATTGAAGTAGACAACATGGATGTCAAGCGTATATTAGTAAATGGAGGAAGTTCCTCCAGCATAATAACCAAGGAGATAGTCCTCGCCTTGGGAAGGAAAAAGAGTATCAAGCAGGTGCACTCAACACTGGTTGGTTTATCGGGGTTACCAAGTACCCGGTGGAAACAATCAAGTTACCGGTCACTCTGGGAACCAGTGATAAACAACTATGCATAGAGATACCTTTCCTAGTAGTGGAAAAACTAGATGCATACAATGGCATCCTAGGATACACAACTATGAATGCATGGGGCATGATAGACTCAACAACGCATCAAAAGCTAAAATTCCCAACTCCTGCAGGAATTGGGGAAGTTATGGGGGACCAACAACTATCAAAGGAGTGTTATAACACGGAACTCCATCACAAAATTAAGGAGGATGACAGTGTTATCCCTTCCATTGACGAGGACCCCAGGAAAGAGCGCGCTCGTCCAACTCCATTGGATGAGTTACGAGAAATAAAGATAGATGAACCAGATCAGATGGTCCGAATAAGCGCATCACTTTCGGAGGAGGAGGTGATAGAAATCACGACACTCCTAAGGGAGTAAAAATACCTATTTGCATGGTCCCCAAGCGATATGCCTTGGATAAGCCCACACGTGATCGCACAAGCTCAACATCAAGCCGGGAGTTCGAGCCATCGCACAAAAACTACGACCTCTCGGGGGCAATAAGAGGGTAGCTGTTAAGTCTGCTTCCACTTGGGTAGCTTCGGGCTTCTTTTTCACGAACGGGCTCGGGATGTGTGTACAAGGACGGGTACGCCGCGATCCTTGAAATACAATCCTCGAACTAATCTTCAAGTTCTCGACCTCGAACTTTCGAACTTCGGATCCTGCACGAGGGGCAATAACCAGCGTAGGAGAGGGGGAATGCTGGTTGGGCCTTCTCCGACGCTCAAGTCAGAATTTCTTGAGAGAGAAAGCCTTTTAGAGAGAAGTCAGAGCATCCAATGTCCAAAATGAGGGAGTTGAATAAAATGGGAGACCTAAGCCCCTATTTATAGGGAACCTAAGGATCATGCCCAGTTTTGAACGGCTTGATGTCGGTATGAAGGAAAACGTATACCGTCATCAAGGTGAACTATGCGTGCACCGACTTCTCGCAATTGGAAAAATAATCGGGATGAGCGCGGAGAACGTCGGTAATTCGGACCTCCGGATTGTTTAGCAGTCCGGGCCGGGTCCGGATTGCCTTGTGGCAATCCGGAAGTCCCCCGGTCCGGGTACTACGCGTATTCCAGACCGTTTTTGGACTTGGGTGTCCGCGGAAAAGTTCTTTTACGGGTTTGGAGTATTTTGCGAGGCCCGAAATGTAAACACGAACCCGAATTGGACAGATATCTAACACTTGCCCCCGAGTCAAGAAGTGGTTTAAAACCCGTGCTTGACTCTTTTTAAGACAAGATATTCGTCCAATTTAGGTTCGGTACTGACCTCGGGGGTGGCCTGTTTGTCAATTCGAGTGTAGGGATCATAAATTTGACCAACTTCAATTTTCCGCCTTATGTACGTAATCTGTTTATAGGGTTTGCGTAACGGACAATATGCATATAACAACATGCAATTAACGATATATTTTGCAATATCATGTGATGAGAGAAATACTTGTAATAATAAAGAATTACACAACATGATAATATCACGGTACATAATGTAAACATATAACACATTGCCAACACGTAGATGACGATATAGCAAATGGATGACGTGATCATGCAATAAGAAAAACACTTAAAACAATATAAAATTGGAGAGCATGTACGTAATCATGAAGCATGATGTAAACACATAAAATGATGCGAGCATGTAGTATGATGCAAACATGGAAAATGATGCAAACACTCAATTCATACTTAGATTATAAAAATAAGGGATTAAGTATCTTTTCATACCACTTCTTTGCACATAATCCACTTTTGGTACCACTTCTATTTTTTTGTATACTTTTGGTACCAATTCTTTCAACTTTGTATCCTTTTGGTACCACTGTTAACTTTCCGTCCAAATAGACCGTTAAGTGTCATGTGCCATGCACGTGACCGCCCTAAACTTTTGAATTTGTTTCAATTTAGTCCATCTAATGCATCTCTGACTTTTAATTTGTTCAATTTAGTCCTAAAATTTCAAAACCATGATGGGTCAAGGGTTCGATTTGGAAATTTTAGGGCTAAATTTAACAAATTAAAAGTTAGGGATGCATTAGATGGACTAAATTGAAACAAATTCAAAAGTTTAGGGCGGTCACGTGCATGGCACATGACACTTGACGGCCAATTTGGACGGAAAGTTAACGGTACCAAAAGGATACAAAGTTGAAAGAATTGGTACCAGAAGTATACAAAAAAATAGAAGTGGTACCAAAAGTGGATTCTGTGCAAAGAAGTGGTATGAAAAGGTACTTAATCCCTAAAAATAATCATGTAACGATCATAAATAAGAATCATGCATGGTAAATTCTATGTACGTAATATGTAATAGTAATTACGTGTAGTGTGTCATGAAGCATTGTGCGATATGTATGCAATATGAACATAGGTATTAGATGTACATATTGTATATACATTGATAGGTACTCATACTTGTATAGATACATGGTACCTTAGGTTGACTTGTATAGTTGACTAGTTAGTTAGGATTGATCTTCTATATATAGTAGCATCCTAACATGTAAATACTTGTTTGAATCATTTATATCATTCATATTTTATATCTCCTTATGGTTCAACCCTCCTCTCCACATTATAGAATTTAATATGGTATCAGAGCTATGGTATTTTTAGCTTCGATTCATGATTCTTCAAGAGGATTTTGCATTCTTCGATTTGGATCTTGAAGATTGAGTATCGATTCTTCGGATTTGATCTTTGGAGCTGATCTGGTGTTTACATAGACTGCTTCATGTTTGCATATGTAGATCTGCTTCATTTCAGCGGATAATTGGAGCTTTTATTCTTCGATTTGAGCTTGGATCTTAAGGATTTCAGCTTCGATTCTTTGGATTACTTGAAGATCTTTCAGTTGCTGATGTATTTCGTGGATTTGCTGCATGATTCTTCATATTTTGATTGATGATTTATGCGTTTGAAGCTACTGCTGCTACTGTGTTTGCATATGCCAGCATGGTGTTTACATACTTGCTGTTCTTCATTCTGCAGCTTCTCTACTGGTTTTGGCTGAGCTTCGATTCTGCAATTCGAGGCTTCGTTTCGAGATTTCTGCATTGCATATGCTCTCTATACATCATTGCGAAGTTTCTGTGAATATTTGAGCATCATTCGAAGATTCTTGGAGGTAATTCTGATTCAAATTCAGATTTCGCGCCTATTTTACTGCTTGATGTTCGATCTTCGATATCGAGCTTGTTTCTTGATCATTTGCTGCGATTCGAATTGCATTGGATTCGCATTTGATGCTGCTATTGATTCTAAGCTGCAATTTGTGGATTTCTGCTGTGGATTTGCGCAATTTGGTTCGATTTTGGTTCGAAGTTGCCGTGTTCTTGATACTGCTGTTATGTTGCTGCAATTTCATCAAATTCGATTTGGATAATCGATTATTTGCTGCAATTTGGACTGGATTAGTTGCGCGTTTAGGTTGCTATTGGATTCCAGTTGGTTTGTTGTTCGATTTCGACGATTTGGAGTTGAATCGAATTGGTTTTGTTGAAGAACACTTGAAGAACATCTTGAAGATCATATTCTGCCCATATTTGTTAATCTGGAAATTGCTGCATCTCGCTGGGATTGAACCTTCGACCAATTGCTTCAGTAAATGGCTGGATATTTTTGCGTCGCGCTGGATTCGAACCCGCGATCTCTGGCTGTGTAGCGCCGTGCACCGGGATTTCCACTTGGAGTTGGCATGCCTCGTGCACCCCGGTGCTCCTTCATGTGCTCTACACGTGCCATGAGTGTTTTTGGCCGAATTTGGGTGTTCTAGTCTATTTTGGCCGAATTATTGATCGAATTTGGGGCTTTTTTTGAAGATTTGTGAAGTTTGGGGCTTCTTTGCAAGTTTTTGAATATTTGGGGCTGTTTTAGGCAGTTTTCAAATTTGGGATGCTCTTTTGAGGACTTTGGGGCTGTTTTGGAGCAGTTTCAGAGTTTGAGGCATTTTTTGAAGATTTGTGAAGTTTGGGGCTATTTTGAGGATAGTTCTAAATATTGGGGCTTCTTAGAAGCTTTTGAAGACTTTTGGGCTGTTTTGAGGACAGTTTTGAGAGTTTGGGGCTGTTATGAGGACAGTTCTCAAGTTTGGGGCCGTATCCCGAAAATTGGATTTTCGAGGGGTCGTTTTGTGAAGACCGGGTTATCAACCTTGGCATTTTGGAGCGGGTTTTAATTTTTCCCATGGATCATTTGAGCGGGTTTTGAAATTCCCTTGGCTCATTTTGAACGGGTTTACCCTTGGCTCTTTATGACCGGGTTTTGATTGGACCTTGGCATTTCATTCATCATCGACATTTTATCTCAAATTTTCCTTTTAATTCTTTAGAAAGGAAGAAGAAGGAAAAGATGGGGGAATACTTATTGTATATACATTCATAGGTACTCATACTTGTATAAATACATGGTACCTTAGGTTGACTTGTATAGTTGACTAGTTAGTTAGGATTGATCTCCTATATATAGTAGCATCCTAACATGTAAATACTTGGTTGAATATTTATATCATTCATATTTTATATCTCCTTATGGTTCAACCCTCCTCTCCACATTATAGAACTTAATAATAGGAGAGATGCAAAGATGCTTGTAAAGGTTGCTAAGGACTTATATGAAAATATATGAAAGTTTAGTCCTTAGCACATGGTGTAGGCACTATTAATGAAAATTAGGAGAGATAATACTCATTATCTTATATCATTCATAGATAAATCTCCAAGAAGCTATCTATTCTTGATGAAGATGAAACTTTTGAGATCATAGATTTGGAGTAGACACACCATAGTTGATATCAATTGGATTCCGGTGTGGCACGTGTCAATTCGGACTCGCTTCGTGTTGGTGAGTTCAATTTCGTACATGGCTGGACCTTTCGTAACTTCGTTTGGCCTTGATTTAGTCTTGAAATCACCATGTACCTAGCTTACCTTAACATGCATACAAGGTGTTTGATAAAATGCATTAGAATTCTTAGCCTCAAATCGGTCAAAAATTTTCTAAGTGCTGAAAATTTTAGAAAAGTGTAAATGAATCATTATACTTCCCTTATGCATAGTGTTCATTGTCGATATGTTGTTCCATGCCGATATGTTGTTCCATGCCTTAGTCGTTGTTTTAGTATGCTCGATGTTGATGATCGGTAGTTGTACGTACATGGCCGTCAATGGTTGTATGTTGGTAATGATAGCTTAGGCAATGTACGTTGAGTATCATGTATAGACGGTCGGTCATTGTCTGCAAACATGCTAAAACACTTAGAAAATATTTTAATAATTTCTAATGCTTGTTACCATAGATGTCGTCGTATGAGCTTTGTCGATAAGCGTCGTAGGAATGCTTAGGAGGTATTGTGTAGAAGTTGATAATAGCTACTTGATGCATGTAATCCGTCCTTGTCGACATGTATGTACGTACATGGAAACACTTAGAAAATATTCTCCCATTGTTGACATCCATCCTTGTTGACATGTATGTACGTACATGGAAACACTTAGAAAATATTCTCCCCTTGTTGACATCCATCCTTGTTGACATGTATGTACGTATATGGAAACACTTAATAAATATTCTCCCCTTGTTGACATCAATCCATGTCGACATGTATGTACGTACATGGAAATACTTAGAAAATATTCTTCACTTGTCGACATGCATCCTTGTCGATATGTATGTACGTACATGGAAATACTTTAGAAAATATTCTTCAGTTGTCGACATGCATCATTGTCGACATGTATGTACGTACATGGAAATACTTAGAAAATATTTTTCACTTGTCGACATGCATCCTTGTCGACATGTATGTACGTACATGGAAATACTTAGAAAATATTTTCACTTGTCGACATGCATCCTTGTCGACATGTATGTACATACATGGAAATACTTAGAAAATATTTCTCACTTGTCTACATGCATCCTTGTCGACATGTAGGTACGTACATGGAAACACTTAGGAAATATTTCGTCCTTGTAATCATGTATGCTGCGAGTATGAGGTCGATGTCGTCATGGAAGTCGATGTGTTGAAAGGGTTTCCCCTCCTTGTATGATGGTTGTTACTTGTTGCACGAAGATTATTAGGTCATTACGTACATAGTTATCTCACATAGAGCGTCCATTGCATAAATGTTTGCATAAGTGTTGATGCGTGTTTGCGCACTGATTGGATTGTTGGTTGCATTTTTCAGGATATTAGATCTTGCTATCTTCTTGTCGGAATTAATCTTCCCACAGCTGTTATCATGAGTAAGTCTACTATTTCCATACTGCGAGTAACTCTGTGTTCGGATGTCGACATGGTTGAGCAGCTAAATAATACACCAAGTGTAGATGCTGATGTCCTTGCTTGATTAATTGATGTCGGTACACATATACGTCCTTCTGAAGATTTGGTATGTTGATGATCTTTATGACTTGTATCATGTTGTAATGTAGGTCGGACTGACGGAAAAAGCTCGTCTTTGCAGATAGCCAATGTATACAGTAATCCGCTTGTTGGAAGGGATGTCCGTACAATTGCCCCCGCTATTCTGGTGTCTTCGGACATGGTCGCGGTAAAGGACTTGTGAGTAAGGCACCTCCTTGTATCTTCTTTGAACTTGTTAATTTTCCAAGTTGTTGCTTTCATGTTGCTGAACGCGTGGTTGCAGTTCCTGGCTTTAGCACAATTCTCAAAAGATCCGACGCAGGGGCGCGTTCCTCGAGCGATTCTAAGTTCTTTATGCCGAGTACGACCGTGCTAGCTCCTTCTTGCCATAAAGGGAATAGAGTTGAGGGTCGCGCGGTGGTGCCTTCTGCCCCCCGGTCGAGGGACCGCCCCAAGGAGGAGCGTTCCTCTCATTGAGGTAAGCGTTGTTTACTTCTTCATACTTGAAACTTGATCTTGAAGACGGCTGATTTTGATGCAGGCATTTCTGATTGTCGCGCTTATGTTGAAGAGCTATGTCGTACTGAAGTTGAAGAGACCATTCTTGCCGTGTATTTTGTGCGGATGACGACAGTGCATTTGATGTTGACATTATGAACTCTTTGCCATAGATCCTTAGAGATGATGTTATCTCTTGGTTGGTGTCAGATTGCCTGCTTCCAGCATGTTGAACCCTTTGTGAATGGGTTGATGTTGTTTTGAGGTTTTTGATAAATCTTTGTTTATGCCTTTGCTTGCATGGTATTTCATCACTTGGACCTGTTTTCAATAATAATAAACATGTGATAACTTGTTAGTAATATTTCATACCTTGCGTTATTTTCATTGTCCGTATGTATTGGACTTGCATGATAGGATTGAACTCTTTGTTGTGATGGATAGAACATACGATGTTGCGACTTGCGCATTGCATGGTGTTATGTACACTTGGTACTTGTAGCATTGCAGGTAGTAATGTACTTGGCACTTGGCCTTTGACATGTAGCAGTGTCGTTCTGACGTAGCAAGACTTAATTTTATACCGTCTCTTAGTTCCACTCTAAGGCGACGTTGTTGCAAGATACTTCTTGCTGATTTTGTTGTTTTGGCGTTATATGCTAAAGAGCAAGATAACGTTATACAAGACCCGACTTGTAAATTTGATGAGTTTTGTACAAGTTTTGCTTTTATAAGCGTATAACATGAAGCTATCCTTTTTCAGGCATAAGTCTTCATGGTGTATGAACCCTTAAGAGAGTATACATACTTTTAGTGTGTGGGGTTGTCGTCTATTAAGAGGATTTCCGCCACGGTGGGGTGATCAGTCCCATAATGTATTTGCCGCATCCTGTTTTTATTCAGGAAATGGCTATGAACATGAGGATTTGCCCAGAGGGTTTCACAACATGCCATTTTTTAGAAGTAAACATGGGGTTTGCCCTTTTGAAGAGGATGTCGCAACATGTTACTTTTGATAGATGTGAACATGGGTTTTGTCCCTACAAGGAGGATATTGCACCATGTCACTTTTAGAATAGGCTTTGGTTTTCTTCCAAGGCATTGTATGTTGTTGACGTTGTTCCTGAGTGAACGCCTTCTTGAGATAGACGTCGTTATGGATGGAGAAATAAACTCCATGTTGGTGTAGATAGTAGGTATGTTGGCGCTGTATGCCATAAGTCCCTCCTTGAACATAATGCTTAGCTTGTATTGTTGAAGTAGATATTATGTGCATAGGTTACTACTTGGCATAATTCCAATGTAGTAATCATAGTGTAGCATGTACCTACGAACAGAGTTGCGCTTTGTCAGATAGTTGCAATGTTTACAAGTTTGCAAAAATATGGAGTTATGAAATTTTCTTTTTAGTAATGCATATAATAGATAAAGTAAAGGACTCTGATACGAGGACTCCTTGTTTGTGCAGGAAACTTCCCTAATTGCGGACGCGATAGGTGCGGATCGTGACAGGTGCGCATATGTCGGGAGCGGAGCTTTTCCAAGTATCACCCGCTATATGTGATTGTGAATATGTATGTATGAACAGCGACTATGCATTATTGTATGCGTCCTCTAGTTGATTCGTGTTGATGCCTCCTTAGCATGATGTACATGCCTATATATGATCATTGCTTGGTGTTTCCTTCTTAGAAGAATGGTACCGCGTGCTCTTGCAATTATTCGTTTCTTCACTTCGGTGGAATGCCGAGCACTTGTCAGCTTGGTGCCTCCCAAGTCGCTTGGCAGTCGTACCGCTGTTTCCTGATGGTTTCTATTACTTCATCTTCTGACAGTGATGCGCCTACTCGGACCATCCTTTCTGGCTCATCTATCTTGATTTCCTGTAATGCTTCAACAAGAGTAGGACGTGCATGATCTACCCTTGGGTTTTCATCAATGACAGGAATTCCGCTATTGTTTGTCTTGACATTATGTTGGAGTGCAACCTTGTAGCAGTCTTTTGATAGCTGCTGATCTCCCTTTATTTCACCAATTTCTGCCTTTGTTGGAAACTTGATCTTTTGGTGTGATGTTGACGCTTATCATACTATTAGATGTACATATTGTATAAAATATGAAAGATATAAATGATTCAACCAAGTATTTACATGTTAGGATGCTACTATATATAGGAGATCAATCCTAACTAACTAGTCAACTATACAAGTCAACCTAAGGTACCATGTATCTATACAAGTATGAGTACCTATCAATGTATATACAATATGTACATCTAATACATACCTCACTTATTCATGGTTGTATACCCTAGGATTCCATTATACGCGTCAAGCTTTTCTACGATCACGAACGGAACGCCGATTTGGAGTTGTTGCTCTCCTTCTCCTATTGCGCATTGCGCGGTGTTGAATTTAATGTGCTGTTTTTGCGATGTATGCTTCATGTGTTCACTTTCAAGGGGCCTGAGTTTATTTGATGTGTTTCTTCATACACTTGTGACTCTTCCCGAGTTGTGTCTATGTGACGATTGTGCACATGGTTGAGAGATGTTATACTGGTGGAATCCTCATCTTCTCCTTTGCTTTGGCCGAAGATTAGGTTTTGCTGTCGGCGTACATTTTGAGTGGTACGATCCTTCTTGTGTTCTTGACAAGGGTAAACTTGTTGGATGTTGGAAATAATTCTCTAACTCTTTTCTCGTGATGGGTTTGGCACAGGCGTGCATATAATATAGGAGCGTATCCTGAATTCCTATCTTCCACAATGTTGATGACGTTGTCACTTGGGTGATGCCTCCGTTTTGTTTATTATTGCAGCGCGATTTTTAGTCTTGTGTGTATAGAATGCTTGAGGCTCCGTTGCATGGGGGATGTTGTATGGCCTAAGCCGTTTGTTGTTCCTAGTGCGATAGCTTGTGTTGTTGACGCAATTAATATGTGCGTAGTTGTTACTTGGCGTTATTCCAAGGTAGTATGCATGATATAGTAATGTACCTACGAAAGTAGATTTAACCTTTATTAGATATTTGGAGTTCGTACAATGGATTACAGGAAGGCGTCTACTGATCGCTCCTTTTGAAAAGTACTAAGGCTAATAAACATAAGTTGTAGTTAATCTAAGAAGACTTAAAGTAGATATGCAAAAATGAAGATAAAGGGATTGATGATGTGTTTGACGTCTTCATAGGTGATTTGTTGAAAAGTTGATTCTGCCACGTGCCACATAGTTCCTCAGTGCATCTAGCGTGTTGAGCTCTTCAATCTCCCATTTGGGGATGAACAAATGTTGGTGTTATGCCCCCCAGATTTATGGTGCTTGCATCGTTCTTCAACGTTCTTGCCAAGGAAGGCAGTTGAAAACACTCGATTTTGACCCGGACGTAACGACGTTACACATGATACGTCAAATTCCGGACGCATCAAGCCACAAAGTCTCAAAAAATGCTCAAGGGCACATTAGGGAAATTATTATAAAATATATTTGAAATTATTTCGAATTTATTTAATATTTTCGGAATATTTAAAAATATATATATAATAATTAGTTTTTTTTTTATTTTAGAAAATTATCTGTAAGATATTTATCTCCAGATATTATTTTTTATTAAAAAAAATTTATCTGTAAAGATAAATATCCTTAGGAATATTCTCTAGAATAATTATATGTTAGCAATTTTTTATTTAAATTTTATCTGTAACTAGGCTAGGTTTTTAGTATAAATAGGGGTCTAGGTTACATTATAACGGCGGGGGTGGGGGGGGGGGGGGGGGGGGGGGGGGGGGGGGGGGGGGGAATCGACAGCTTCTAATTTCGAACGTGCATTCCATATGCATCATTTTCAAAAAAAACATTTTACCTGATTTTTTTTAAGCATGCATTCAATATGCATTATTTAAAAAAAACAAAACATTTCAGGTAAATTGTGAGTTTTTTTTTTTTTTTTAGCTATAGAGCTTTCAAATTCACGCATGCATCTCAATTGCATTATTTTAAAAAAAATCCACCTGAAATTTTCATTTCAAAATATGCATTTCATATGCATTATTCAGGTAAACTGTTATAAGTTGTGAATTTTTAAGAATAGAATTTTAACTTTCAAAAATGCATTTCATATGCGTCATTCAGGTAATACGTTGTAAGTTGTAATTTTCTTAACAGTAGTATTTTAACTTTCAAGCATGCATGAGCATTTAAAAAAAAACTCAAAGTGTCATTCGTTTTTATCCAATGTGTATTGCACTTATTTTGGCAAGATCGTCATTTCAACATCCGCATGAGCGAGCATTTAAAATAGGGAGTTTTGATTCTTTTTTGAGAAAATAGTTTAACTGTGCAGTTGAGTGCTACTATTCGAGTTTAAACGAATGACGATAAAACCTTTTTGAAAAAACTTTGTTTTGAGCATTTGTCCCGCGTTCGAGCCAGATAATGCACTCAGCAAACTTAGTAAACTCCATGATAGCGCAAAACACATTTGATCATAAATGTTGATTCATTTTCAAAAAAGTAATCAAAATCATGAAATGAATGACATTAGAGTTTTCAAAAAATCATGCATGATTTCTCACATTCTCTACATTGATTTTTCATTCACCCTTTACAGGTACCCTTGGTTAAGGTATCACGTACACATAAGTTACGCCGGCTAAATGGGGCAACAAAAAAGAACATGCAGTCATCCAGTTGCACAACGAACAAATTGCACACTCGAGATATCTAACGCTGAGGTCGGATGACCACTTCAACCAATGCCGCAACCGTGTGAAACGTGAGCGCTTCAAAGAGTTTCTATGAAAAATTTCGCCCCCCATGTGTGAAATTCATACGCTTTCCAAGACGAGGTATACAACCGTTATGTGGCCAGGTTTAAACCATTCAGCGGTAACCATGGGGCATCTCCTTTTGAGATCGGACATGTAAGGAGATGAGAAAATTTCAAGAGATCATCGAGAATCCCGTAAAGATTCAATGTGCCGATCAATGTAGCTTGACTCGATCAACCGAATCCTTTTCCGAAAAAAGTTCTGAAATTTTCAGTCTGCCACTAGGGGCATATACTTTTCAGCAGGTATACATATACAAGTTGTGGAGCAGGAGAATCAGGACATGCAGCAGGTCCAGTCGCATAGCGAGCACATTGCCCACTGAAAAATCCAACTCCCAACTTGGATAATCATCCAAATCAAAACTCCTGAAGAGCACATCTCGTTTCATTCGTCCAGCACGCGACGAATTATGAACCAGTCAGATGTAGCCGTGGGACATTCCTGCTTAAGATCAAGCACGGTTGAAGATAGAAGACATCCAGAGATCTTCCTATTAAAAAAAAGGTCGAGATTCCACGAAGATCGACCGTGCTAATGAAAGAGCATTTGAGAGGAAGAAGAAGAAGAAAAAATTATTTTCGATGTCATCCACCCATGGAAAGGATCCTCCATTCAAGACATCGACATAATCAACTTATTTGACAAGTTTTCCTCCGGAGAAGTTCTGAGAAATTAAAAGGTTTAATCTGCTATCAGGGGCATGTAACATAGTTGTTGTTGATTAGTTTCTGTAGATTTTCTTTCCATTGAAAAAGAAAAAAGAGAGAAAAAATAAATTCCCGCTAGGTTGAAAACCTAGGCAAAAGTCAGGGAGAGGGGCATGATTGAAAACCCGCAGGGGCAGTCATGGCAAAAGGTGAGATGAAAAAAAAACAAAAACAAAAACGAGAGCAAAAAAAAAAAAAAAGAAGAGCAAAAAAAAAAAAAACTTAGTTTTCTTTAAGGTCACAGCCGCCTTTTAATCGGCTACAGGAAAATGAAGGGAGTGTTTGTACTAATATTGTGAGAGCAGTGAAGAAATAAAAGGGTCACAGTTGTCCCTAAATCAACTACGAATAAAAAGGGCCACAGTCACCCTTCAAATGACTACATATAAAGGGTATTCCCATGAATCTTGTGAGATTGGGAAATCAATTCAAAGGGCCACAGCCACCCTTAAAACGGCTACAAAGAGCTCCTGCAACATCAAAAGCGGGATGAAAAGGGCCACAGTCACCCTTCAAATGACTACATATAAAGAGCGATCCCTGCGAACCCTGAGAGGGCGGGTGAAATTTTGAAAGGGCCACAACCACCCTTCAAATGGTTACATATAAAGAGCACTCCTACAACATCAAAAGCGGAGAGTAAGTGAAAGGGCCACAGCCACCCTCCAAACGGCTAAAGATAAAAGAGTGACCCCGCGAATCCTGTGAGGGCGGGAAAATAAAAAGGGTCATAGTCGTCCCTAAAACGACTACATAATTAAAGGCCACAGCCACCCTCCAAACGGCTACAGATAAAAGAGTGACTCCGCGGATCTTGTAAGGGCAGAAAAATAAAAAAGGGGCACAGTCGTCCCTAAAACGACTACAAAATAAAGGGCCACAGCCACCCTCCAAACGGCTACAGATAAAAGAGTGACCCCGCGAATCTTGTAAAGGCGGGAAAATAAAAAAGGGCCACAGTCGTCCCTAAAACGACTACAAAATAAAAGGGCCATAGCCACCCTCAAAATGGCTACATATAAAAGAGTATACTCGTGAATCTTGTGAGGCCGGGAAATCATTTGAAAGGGCCACAGCCACCCTTAAAACGGCTACAAATCGAAAGAGCAGTCCCGGAACATCGACGATGGAAATAAATGAAAGGGCCACAGCCACCCTCCAAATGGCTACAAATCAAAAGAGCTCTCGCGACATTGAAGACGGTGAGGAAAGGGTCACAGCCACCCTCCAAATGGCTACAAATACTCTCGCATCGTGACGGGAAATAAAGTACGGGTCACAGCCACCGTTTAATCAGCTACAAAAAAAAAAAAAAAAGTGCTTCCGTTAGGTTGAAAACCCGAAAAGGCGGCCTAGGCAAAATTAGGAAATGAGGGGCATGATAGCAAATTCAGAAATTGCAATCATAGCAAAATGAGAGAAAATAAAATCCCGATGGAATGAAAACCCCAAGGGGCAATCCATGCAAAAATTAGAAAAACCGAGGGGCACGGTCTAAAATTCTGATCGTGGCAAAAGGAGAGAATATGAGAGATAAAAAAAAAAAAAAAAAAGATCCCGCTAAGTTGTCGCGTCATGCGCAGTTTAGGAAAAAATTAGGGACATGCATTCAAGTCGTCAAGCCACTCGAGGCCCTTATCAAACGGACGCCACTAGAGGCATTTCTCCGACATACGCCACTAGAGGCTCTTCTCCAATGGACGCCACTAGAGGCATTTCTCCGACATATGCCAGTAGAGGCTCTTCTCCAACGGACGCCACTAGAGGGTCTTCTCCAAACGAACGCCACTAGAGGCTTTTCCTTGTCGCACGCCACTGGAGGCATCGTCGATCGATGTTTTTACTTTACTGTACGCCACTGGAGGCTTTACTTTTCCGCACGCCACTAGAGGCTTTTACTTTTCCGCACGCCACTGGAGGCTTTACTTTTCCACACGCCACTGGAGGCTTTACTTTTCCGCACGCCACTGGAGGCTTTACTTTTCCGCACGCCACTGGAGGCTTTACTTTTCCGCACGCCACTGGAGGCTTTACTTTTCCGCACGCCACTGGAGGCTTTACTTTTCCGCACGCCACTGGAGGATTTACTTTCCCGCACGCCATTGGAGGCTTTACTTTCCCGCACGCCACTGGAGGCTTTACTTTCTCGCACGCCACTGGAGGCTTTACTTTTCCGCACGCCACTGGAGGCTTTACTTTTCCGCACGCCACTGGAGGCTTTACTTTTCCGCACGCCACTGGAGGATTTACTTTCCCGCACGCCATTGGAGGCTTTACTTTCCCGCACGCCACTGGAGGCTTTACTTTCTCGCACGCCACTGGAGGCTTTACTTTTCCGCACGCCACTGGAGGCTTTACTTTTCCGCACGCCACTGGAGGCTTTACTTTTCCGCACGCCACTGGAGGCTTTACTTTTCCGCACGCCACTGGAGGCTTTACTTTTCCGCACGCCACTGGAGGCTTTACTTTTCCGCACGCCACTGGAGGCTTTACTTTTCCGCACGCCATTGGAGGCTTTACTTTCCCGCACGCCACTGGAGGCTTTACTTTTCCGCACGCCACTGGAGGCTTTACTTTTCCGCACGCCACTGGAGGCTTTACTTTTCCGCACGCCACTGGAGGCTTTACTTTTCCGCACGCCACTGGAGGATTTACTTTCCCGCACGCCACTGGAGGCTTTACTTTCTCGCACGCCACTGGAGGCTTTACTTTTCCGCACGCCACTGGAGGCTTTACTTTTCCGCACGCCACTGGAGGCTTTACTTTTCCGCACCGCCGCTGGAGGCTCTTTACTTTTCCGCACCGCCGATGGAGGCTCTTTACTTTTCCGCACCGCCACTGGAGGCTCTTTACTTTTCCGCACCGCCACTGGAGGCTTTACTTTCTGCATCACTAATGGAGGCACCGCCAACAGGCGTCTCGCCGACAGAGGTTTTATCTTTCCGCACCAGAATAAGCATACGAGCCACCTTGAAGACTTTGAAGAATTGGAAGAGAATATACTTTCTGGTCAAAATAAGTGTTTTCTCGTCTTTGGAAAAACCACTTCGTACACGTTCTACGGGAGTCCGTCCAAAGAGGGGCAAACTATAAACACTCGATTTTGACCCGGACGTAACGACGTTACACATGATACGTCAAATTCCGGACGCGTCAAGCCACAAAGTCTCAAAAAATGCTCAAGGGCACATTAGGGAAATTATTATAAAATATATTTTAAATTATTTCGAATTTATTTAATGTTTTCGGAATATTTAAAAATATATATATAATAATTAGTTTTTTTATTTTAGAAAATTATCTGCAAGATATTTATCTCCAGATATTATTTTTTATTAAAAAAAAAAATTATCTGTAAAGATAAATATCCTTAGGAATATTAGCAATTTTTTATTTAAATTTTATCTGTAACTAGGCTAGATTTTTAGTATAAATAGGGGTCTATGTTACGGGGGGAATCGACAGCGAAGAAGAAAATAAAAATCAGTTTTATTGAGTTATCCTCTAATTGCAGTTTTGTTAAAGTTTATATTATTATTTTTATGTTATTAATTTAGAGTTTTCGTTAAAATTTGATATTGTTATGTTATTATTAAAGTTTGTTTCATCATCCCCTCCACTAGGTCCCAATTGCACCGACTGAGACAACTCCATGTTCAGCCCGCTAATCACTTCGACCACCGTCCTGCTGCCGCTGTCACGATCTACATCAAGTCAACTAGCAATTCGTTTTCCGAGCTCCAGCAGGTCGTGACCTAGCCAAGTGTTGCCGACCATCACCTTGTCATCCCATCTTCTCGTTGTCGGTGTTGATTTCACTGTCACTCCTCCTCCAAGAAGCCTAGCACCCAGCAGCAGACGAAGCACGATTTTAATTTCTCCAATAGGTGACACTGCTCTTTTCCCGCTCTGAGATTAATTTAACCTCATAGCTTGATCTCTGAGTTGTTTGGGTTTTGTACCTATCGATGAGTTTCCCAATTAATGATTTCTGAGTTTGATTATCCATCGATGTACTGCGGTTGGATGGAATATAGAGACAAAAACGATAGAAAAATAATAATACCATAGTAATCTGATAATGCTTCATGAATGATTCTCTCGTATTTAAGATATTTTCTTCCAATTGTTTATGTCTTCATGGCATATGCTCTTGCTTGACAAACTATCACATTTATATATGTACACATTCATGGAGTTCATCAGCTTCTTTTCCCACTCTTACCTACGCCCACTTTAATTTCCATTTGTATTAGTTTCAAACCCTTTTTCTAGTGGGTGTTAAAGGTTTTCTTTGAATTTGATAAGTGTGCTTCACTATTAGTTGTTGTTACTATTACATTTAATTTTCTTTCGTAGGTTATGTTAAATCATTCATATATATTTAGTATTTAGACATAGGGGAAGCTTTAGTGCAGTGATATATAAATTTGTTAGTTTTGTATTAATTTAATTTGTATTCGTTTATCAGTTAATTTTGACTTGGACTAGAAAATGACAAATTAAGTGAATTGAGTATCGAGAGAGCGAGGTTATTAACATGTGTTTTAACTCGTAACAAGTACCCCCGAATCTGATTTTCTGTTCGTATACCAATTCAATATCTAGGTGTTTAATTCGTTATTCCCTAGGTAATTTAGGTTTCTAGTTAGCCTTATAATTAACTAGTGGCGACTCTATTCAAAATCCGCGTTTTCAAAATGTAATCGCCTTAGGTTAGATCTAGGTCTGACAATTTGGCGACTCTGCTGGGGAAGTTTTAGAGGGTTCGGGCTCATTATATTCGCTTATTTCCATATTTTTGTAGTTCTTATATTTTATTATCCTCACCATTCTAACTTTGTTTTTTCGTGTGACAGGTACATTTTTTTTAGAGTTACAGTTAACATTTTTCTTTTTGTGGCATTATTTGAACTTGCACACACCACTTTAGTATAATACCCAAAATGCCTAAAACCCAGGGCAACTAGGAACCCCGGAGAGTTAGTAAGGGTACGACCGCGCGGCCGAGCCGCCGGAACGACTCAGAACAACTCCACTCGCTTGTGAAGGTCCTGTGATCTCTGTGATGGGGAGAGGAAACCAACTTGTCGGGAGCCTATCAGTGGAACCTACCTTGTAGAGCAAAGCCACACATTTTTGTTACCCCCTTATCATGTCGTGTTTATCCGTGTTCTTGTTGTAAGTTATCTGATAACTGTAAATTTTTATTTCTAACTGCGTAACTTTTATTTATAAGCATGCATCCCATCGCATTTAAAAAAACCAAGAAAACAAAAAAAGCATATTTGCAGCATGTCTCGTACGTTCTTTATGCACAGTTTTCATAAACCTCTTACCTGAATTTTTGTTCTAAACATGCGTCTCATGCGCATTATTTAAAAAAAAAAAAAATCAGGTAAGTTGTAATTCATAATTAACGCATCATTCACGCATTATTTAAAAAAAACATTTTCATGAAAATTTAACTCCCTTTTAGCTATTAGAGCTTCTAATTTTAAAATGCATTCGGTATACGTTATTTTCAGAAAAAACCGAAAAATTTTAATCATGTGTTTCAGATGCATTGTTTTTACAAAAACCAAAAATTTCAAATTTTTTTAGCTAAGTAGTTAATCCCTTAGTTGTAGATTTTTTCTAAACATGTGTTTCAGATGCATTGTTTAAAAAAAAAAAAACCTTTACCTAAATTTTTATTCTAAATATGCGTCTCATGCGCATTATTTTTAAAAAAAAATCTCAGGTAAGTTGTAATTTTTGTTAGTGCGTTACGTATGCATTACTTAAAAAAACATTGCAGAAAAATTAATTTTTTTAGCTATTAGAGCTCCCTTTCGAACATGCATTTCATATGCATTTTTTTTTTAAAAAAAAAACCTATTACCTGAATTTTTTCTTTTTTAACATGTGTTTGTACGCTTTATTTTTGAAAAAAACTTTTCAGGTGAGTTGTAATTTTGGTTAGTATTGTGTATGCATTTCTTAAAAAAAAAGTTAATTGTGATTCCTCTTTAAGCTATTAGAGCTTCTAATTTCGAACGTGCATTCCATATGCATCATTTTCAAAAAAAATATTTTTACCTGATTTTTTTTAAGCATGCATTCAATATGCATTATTTAAATAAAAAAAAACATTTCAGGTAAATTGTGAGTTTTTTTTTTTAGCTATAGAGCTTTCAAATTCACGCATGCATCTCAATTGCATTATTTTAAAAAAAATCCACCTGAAATTTTCATTTCAAAATATGCATTTCATATGCATTATTCAGGTAAACTGTTATAAGTTGTGAATTTTTAAGAATAGAATTTTAACTTTCAAAAATGCATTTCATATGCGTCATTTAGGTAATATGTTGTAAGTTGTAATTTTCTTAACAGTAATATTTTAACTTTCAAGCATGCATGAGCATTTAAAAAAAAAAACTCAAAGTGTCATTCGTTTTTATCCAATGTGTATTGCACTTATTTTGGCAAGATCGTCATTTCAACATTCGCATGAGCGAGCATTTAAAATAGGGAGTTTTGATTCTTTTTTGAGAAAATAGTTTAACTGTGCAGTTGAGTGCTACTATTCGAGTTTAAACGAATGACGATAAAACCTTTTTGAAAAAACTTTGTTTTGAGCATTTGTTCCGCGTTCGAGCCAGATAATGCACTCAGCAAACTTAGTAAACTCCATGATAGCGCAAAACACATTTGATCATAAATGTTGATTCATTTTCAAAAAAGTAATCAAAATCATGAAATGAATGACATTAGAGTTTTCAAAAAATCATTCATGATTTCTCACATTCTCTACACTGATTTTTCATTCACCCTTTTCAGGTACCCTTGGTTAAGGTATCACGTACACATAAGTTACGCCGGCTAAATGGGGCAACAAAAAAGAACATGCAGTCATCCAGTTGCACAACGAACAAATTGCACACTCGAGATATCTAACGCTGAGGTCGGATGACCACTTCAACCAATGCCGCAACCGTGTGAAACGTGAGCGCTTCAAAGAGTTTCTATGAAAAATTTCGCCCCCATGTGTGAAATTCATACGCTTTCTAAGACGAGGTATACAACCGTTATGTGGCCAGGTTTAAACCATTCAGCGGTAACCATGGGGCATCTCCTTTTGAGATCGGACATGTAAGGAGATGAGAAAATTTCAAGAGATCATCGAGAATCCCGTAAAGATTCAATGTGCCGATCAATGTAGCTTGACTCGATCAACCGAATCCTTTTCCGAAAAAAGTTCTGAAATTTTCAGTCTGCCACTAGGGGCATATACTTTTCAGCAGGTATACATATACAAGTTGTGGAGCAGGAGAATCAGGACATGCAGCAGGTCCAGTCGCATAGCGAGCACATTGCCCATTGAAAAATCCAACTCCCAACTTGGATAATCATCCAAATCAAAACTCCTGAAGAGCACATCTCGTTTCATTCGTCCAGCACGCGACGAATTATGAACCAGTCAGATGTAGCCGTGGGACATTCCTGCTTAAGATCAAGCACGGTTGAAGATAGAAGACATCCAGAGATCTTCCTATTAAAAAAAAGACCGAGATTCCACGAAGATCGACCGTGCTAATGAAAGAGCATTAGAGAGGAAGAAGAAGAAGAAAAAATTATTTTCGATGTCGTCCACCCATGGAAAGGATCCTCCATTCAAGACATCGACATAATCAACTTATTTGACAAGTTTTCCTCCGGAGAAGTTCTGAGAAATTAAAAGGTTTAATCTGCTATCAGGGGCATGTAACATAGTTGTTGTTGATTAGTTTCTGTAGATTTTCTTTCCATTGAAAAAGAAAAAAGAGAGAAAAAATAAATTCCCGGTAGGTTGAAAACCTAGGCAAAAGTCAGGGAGAGGGGCATGATTGAAAACCCGCAGGGGCAGTCATGGCAAAAGGTGAGATGAAAAAAAAAAAAAAACAAAAACGAGAGCAAAAAAAAAAAAAAGAAGAGCAAAAAAAAAAAAAACTTAGTTTTCTTTAAGGTCACAGCCGCCTTTTAATCGGCTACAGGAAAATGAAGGGAGTGTTTGTACTAATATTGTGAGAGCAGTGAAGAAATAAAAGGGTCACAGTTGTCCCTAAATCAACTACGAATAAAAAGGGCCACAGTCACCCTTCAAATGACTACATATAAAGGGTATTCCCATGAATCTTGTGAGATTGGGAAATCAATTCAAAGGGCCACAGCCACCCTTAAAACGGCTACAAAGAGCTCCTGCAACATCAAAAGCGGGATGAAAAGGGCCACAGTCACCCTTCAAATGACTACATATAAAGAGCGATCCCTGCGAACCCTGAGAGGGCTGGTGAAATTTTGAAAGGGCCACAACCACCCTTCAAATGGTTACATATAAAGAGCACTCCTGCAACATCAAAAGCGGAGAGTAAGTGAAAGGGCCACAGCCACCCTCCAAACGGCTAAAGATAAAAGAGTGACCCCGCGAATCCTGTGAGGGCGGGAAAATAAAAAGGGTCACAGTCGCCCCTAAAACGACTACATAATAAAGGGCCACAGCCACCCTCCAAACGGCTACAGATAAAAGAGTGACTCCGCGGATCTTGTAAGGGCAGAAAAATAAAAAAGGGGCACAGTCGTCCCTAAAACGACTACAAAATAAAGGGCCACAGCCACCCTCCAAACGGCTACAGATAAAAGAGTGACCCCGCGAATCTTGTAAAAGCGGGAAAATAAAAAAGGGCCACAGTCATCCCTAAAACGACTACAAAATAAAAGGGCCATAGCCACCCTCAAAATGACTACATATAAAAGAGTATTCTCGTGAATCTTGTGAGGCCGGGAAATCATTTGAAAGGGCCACAACCACCCTTAAAACGGATACAAAACGAAAGAGCAGTCCCGGAACATCGACGATGGAAATAAATGAAAGGGCCACAGCCACCCTCCAAATGGCTACAAATCAAAAGAGCTCTCGCGACATTGAAGACGGTGAGGAAAGGGTCACAGCCACCCTCCAAATGGCTACAAATACTCTCGCATCGTGACGGGAAATAAAGTACGGGTCACAGCCACCGTTTAATCAGCTACAAAAAAAAAAAAGTGCTTCCGTTAGGTTGAAAACCCGAAAAGGCGGCCTAGGCAAAATTAGGAAATGAGGGGCATGATAGCAAATTCAGAAATTGCAATCATGGCAAAATGAGAGAAAATAAAATCCCGATGGAATGAAAACCCCAAGGGGCAATCCATGCAAAAATTAGAAAAACCGAGGGGCACGGTCTAAAATTATGATCGTGGCAAAAGGAGAGAATATGAGAGATAAAAAAGGAAAAAAAAAAAAAAGATCCCACTAAGTTGTCGCGTCATGCGCAGTTTAGGAAAAAATTAGGGACATGCATTCAAGTTGTCAAGCCACTCGAAGCCCTTATCCAACGGACGCCACTAGAGGCATTTCTCCGACATACGCCACTAGAGGCTCTTCTCCAATGGACGCCACTAGAGGCATTTCTCCGACATATGCCACTAGAGGCTCTTCTTCAACGGACGCCACTAGAGGGTCTTCTCCAAACGAACGCCACTAGAGGCATTTCTCCGACATACGCCACTAGAGGCTCTTCTCCAATGGACGCCACTAGAGGCATTTCTCCGACATATGCCACTAGAGGCTCTTCTTCAACGGACGCCACTAGAGGGTCTTCTCCAAACGAACGCCACTAGAGGCTTTTCCTTGTTGCACGCCACTGGAGGCATCGTCGATCGATGTTTTTACTTTACTGTACGCCACTGGAGGCTTTACTTTTCCGCACGCCACTGGAGGCTTTTACTTTTCCGCACGCCACTGGAGGCTTTACTTTTCCGCACGCCACTGGAGGCTTTACTTTTCCGCACGCCACTGGAGGCTTTACTTTTCCGCACGCCACTGGAGGCTTTACTTTTCCGCACGCCACTGGAGGCTTTACTTTTCCGCACGCCACTGGAGGATTTACTTTCCCGCACGCCATTGGAGGCTTTACTTTCCCGCACGCCACTGGAGGCTTTACTTTCTCGCACGCCACTGGAGGCTTTACTTTTCCGCACGCCACTGGAGGCTTTACTTTTCCGCACGCCACTGGAGGCTTTACTTTTCCGCACGCCACTGGAGGATTTACTTTCCCGCACGCCATTGGAGGCTTTACTTTCCCGCACGCCACTGGAGGCTTTACTTTCTCGCACGCCACTGGAGGCTTTACTTTTCCGCACGCCACTGGAGGCTTTACTTTTTCGCACGCCACTGGAGGCTTTACTTTTCCGCACCGCCACTGGAGGCTCTTTACTTTTCCGCACCGCCGATGGAGGCTCTTTACTTTTCCGCACCGCCACTGGAGGCTCTTTACTTTTCTGCACCGCCACTGGAGGCTTTACTTTCTGCATCACTAATGGAGGCACCGCCAACAGGCGTCTCGCCGACAGAGGTTTTATCTTTCCGCACCAGAATAAGCATACGAGCCACCTTGAAGACTTTGAAGAATTGGAAGAGAATATACTTTCTGGTCAAAATAAGTGTTTTCTCGTCTTTGGACAAACCACTTCGTACACGTTCTACGGGAGTCCGTCCAAAGAGGGGCAAACTATAAACACTCGATTTTGACCCGGACGTAACGACGTTACACATGATACGTCAAATTCCGGACGCGTCAAGCCACAAAGTCTCAAAAAATGCTCAAGGGCACATTAGGGAAATTATTATAAAATATATTTTAAATTATTTCGAATTTATTTAATGTTTTCGGAATATTTTAAAAATATATATATAATAATTAGTTTTTTTTATTTTAGAAAATTATCTGCAAGATATTTATCTCCAGATATTATTTTTTATTAAAAAAAAAATTATCTGTAAAGATAAATATCCTTAGGAATATTAGCAATTTTTTATTTAAATTTTATCTGTAACTAGGCTAGGTTTTTAGTATAAATAGGGGTCTATGTTACGGGGGGAATCGACAGCGAAGAAGAAAATAAAAATCAGTTTTATTGAGTTATCCTCTAATTGCAGTTTTGTTAAAGTTTATATTATTATTTTTATGTTATTAATTTAGAGTTTTCGTTAAAATTTGATATTGTTATGTTATTATTAAAGTTTGTTTCATCATCCCCTCCACTAGGTCCCAATTGCACCGACTGAGACAACTCCATGTTCAGCCCGCTAATCACTTCGACCACCGTCCTGCTGCCGCTGTCACGATCTACATCAAGTCAACTAGCAATTCGTTTTCCGAGCTCCAGCAGGTCGTGACCTAGCCAAGTGTTGCCGACCATCACCTTGTCATCCCATCTTCTCGTTGTCGGTGTTGATTTCACTGTCACTCCTCCTCCAAGAAGCCTAGCACCCAGCAGCAGACGAAGCACGATTTTAATTTCTCCAATAGGTGACACTGCTCTTTTCCCGCTCTGAGATTAATTTAACCTCATAGCTTGATCTCTGAGTTGTTTGGGTTTTGTACCTATCGATGAGTTTCCCAATTAATGATTTCTGAGTTTGATTATCCATCGATGTACTGCGGTTGGATGGAATATAGAGACAAAAACGATAGAAAAATAATAATACCATAGTAATCTGATAATGCTTCATGAATGATTCTCTCGTATTTAAGATATTTTCTTCCAATTGTTTATGTCTTCATGGCATATGCTCTTGCTTGACAAACTATCACATTTATATATGTACACATTCATGGAGTTCATCAGCTTCTTTTCCCACTCTTACCTACGCCCACTTTAATTTCCATTTGTATTAGTTTCAAACCCTTTTTCTAGTGGGTGTTAAAGGTTTTCTTTGAATTTGATAAGTGTGCTTCACTATTAGTTGTTGTTACTATTACATTTAATTTTCTTTCGTAGGTTATGTTAAATCATTCATATATATTTAGTATTTAGACATAGGGGAAGCTTTAGTGCAGTGATATATAAATTTGTTAGTTTTGTATTAATTTAATTTGTATTCGTTTATCAGTTAATTTTGACTTGGACTAGAAAATGACAAATTAAGTGAATTGAGTATCGAGAGAGCGAGGTTATTAACATGTGTTTTAACTCGTAACAAGTACCCCCGAATCTGATTTTCTGTTCGTATACCAATTCAATATCTAGGTGTTTAATTCGTTATTCCCTAGGTAATTTAGGTTTCTAGTTAGCCTTATAATTAACTAGTGGCGACTCTATTCAAAATCCGCGTTTTCAAAATGTAATCGCCTTAGGTTAGATCTAGGTCTGACAGCAGTCATTGGCTCAAGTGGACGGGGAAGTTTGTTTTCCGGGAGTTTGAAATTTGTTTCCTCCACCTTCGTGCTCCGAGGATTGTATAAGTCGTCATAATTGGTTCCATGAGTGACGTTGTTTTTCTGGCGCTTGGCGATAGGTGGATTATCATTAACCTTTTCTTTTCCTTTGCCTTTTCCTGAAGACTTCACATGAGACTTCTTTTGATGTTTATTGCCCTGGTCGATATACTTCTTCATTTCTCCTTTTAAGATTAAGCTGTTTACATGAAACCTTAATCCAACACAGCTTTCTGTCCCGTGGCCATATACTTCGTGATTTTCACACCATTTGCTCTCATCTTTTCCCAATGGGCCCTTGCGGTAATTAGAGGGATTTTTACAAAGCTTGGTTTCCTTTATCTCTTTTAAGATGACGGACAACGGTGTGTTCAATGGAACACATTTGGCAAGATTGGTGTTTTTTAGCCTTTGGACGTCTGACTGGAATGGCCACTTTTGTTGCGGTTGTCTCTTTTCCCAGGAAGCCTCTATCTTTTCCTCAATTATTTCCTTCAAGGTTCTTGTTGTAAGTCCCGTGATTGGGACATCATCATCATTAACAGGTTTTTTCCGTCCCTCCTTGTGACGGATGTTAGCATTGTCTTGGCTTGTTCTCGTGGAAAAACCTTCATTGTGTATTTTTGAGCGGGAGGTTGGAGGTTGTTTCCATGCCTCTTCTTGGTGTTGTGCTATCACAAACGGATTGTATGAGCGTGCAGCTCCTTGCCTTGGTTGTTGGTACTGGAAGGTACCTTCCGTGCATTGCCCCCTATTCTTTGGTGCAGTGTGTCTTGATGACTTGTGAGATGGGACTTTGTTCTTGTCTCCTCGACTTGTCCGTTGATTGGTGGCAGAGGTGGTGGTGGCGGGGCATATCCTTGGTTCCTTAACATCTCTCGGAATGCAAGCAGCTCTTCGAGCGCGGTCATCATGGTGGGAGTGACAGGTGATGGCGGGTTGAAACCTTTGTATTGGAGGACTCCTTGGTCGTACTGTCTGAAGGATGCACTTCTTGTTGGCATGAAGAAGGCATTGGATGTGGCAACAGGCATGTGGGAGGATCCAAGTCGACTACTTGTCGACTTCTGCGTGGTTATGACCAAGGCGTCGTGGTACGCAATGTGCTCTTTGTCCTTTGATGAAAAACCAATGACATCTTCAAAGGCGGCATCCTTTATGACAACCTCCTTTATGTCGACATACTCCATGTTGGTATCATGGGACTTGTGCATTGTCTTTACAACATACACTTCTTGCTCGTATGACTTCTCGCTTTCAGCATCAAAGTCTCCATGGATCCTATGTACGTTTGCCATTTTTCCGGATGGGATGCAATGTATGCTATATTCTGGACTTTAAGGCCATGCTGTGCGGAAGGCACGCTGCCTGTTGGCATGGAGGATGCAGTGAACATGTCTTTATGCACGTGCAAATGATCCTGCTGACTTGTTGCCTGCTTCTGTTTGTTGGCTGGCATCCCGTATGGGAACTCTTCATTGATCCCCGTCCTTCGATCGAACTTGTGTGCTGATGCATTATTCTGAACTTCGGGACCGTGCTGTGTGGAAGGCACGTTTGCGGTTGGCACGGATGAGGCGGTGGATCCTGTATCTGGAATGTGAGAACGTCCTGGTTGGCTTCTTGTCGGCTTCGGCTTGCTTGCACCCGCCTTCTTTGGTCGTCTTCCACTCATAGCTCGCGGTGCGGAACGACTTTTTGTTTGAATCACACTGACGACGCCAAATGTTAAGTCCGCTTCCACTTGGGTAGCTTTGGGCTTCTTTTTCACGAACGGGCTCGGGATGTGTGTACAAGGACGGGTACGCCGCGATCCTTGAAATACAATCCTCGAACTAATATTCAAGTTCTATACCTCGAACTCTCAAACTTCGGATCCTGCACGAGGGGCAATAACCAGCGTGGAAGAGGGGGGAATGCTGGTTGGGCCCTCTCCGACGCTCAAGTCAGAATTTCTAGAGAGAGAAAGCCTTTTAGAGAGAAGTCAGAGCATCCAATGTCCAAAATGAGGGAGTTGAATAAAATGGGAGACCTAAGCCCCTATTTATAGGGAACCTAAGGATCATGCCCAGTTTTGAACGGCTTGATGTCGGTATGAAGTAAAACATATACCGTCATCAAGGTGGACTATGCGTGCACCGACTTCTCGCAATTGGCAAAATAATCGGGATGAGCGCGGAGAACGTCGGTAATTCGGACCTCCGGATTGTTTAGCAATCCGGGCCGGGTCCGGATTTCCTTGTGGCAATCCGGAAGTCCCCCGGTCCGGGTACTGCGCGTATTCCGGACCGTTTTTGGACTTGGGTGTCCGCGGAAAAGTTCTTTTACGGGTTTTGGAGTATTTTGCGAGGCCCGAAATGTAAACACGAACCCGAATTGGACAGATATCTAACAGTAGCTGTCCGAGAAGAAGTATGAAAGCTTTTAGAGGCCGGATTCATTGAAGAATCAAGGTTCCAAAGATGGGTCACAAATCCTGTGTTGGTACCGAAGCCGAGCGGCAAGCAGAGGATGGGTATCGATTACATGGACCTCAACAATGCATGTCCCAAGGACGCATATCCTTTACCAAGAATTGACCAATTGGTC
This sequence comes from Clarkia xantiana subsp. parviflora, assembly GCA_036873135.1. NCBI lineage: Eukaryota > Viridiplantae > Streptophyta > Magnoliopsida > Myrtales > Onagraceae > Clarkia > Clarkia xantiana. Next base: position 39,059,742 of record JAPTYO010000004.1, read on the forward strand.
GATGCCACTGCAGGCAATGAACTGCTGACTATAATGGACGCATATTCAGGGTACTACCAAATACCAATGTTCCCGGAGGATGCACCGCACACGGCATTCTACGCAGACAACGACATATACAATTACAAGGTAATGCCGTTTGGCCTAATCAACGCGGGTGCGATATACCAACGGATGGTGAACACTATATTCGGTGACCTGATTGGGAAAATCATGGAAGCATACGTTGACGACATGGTTGTAAAGTCAACAAAGAGATACAACCATGCTGACGACCTGCGTGCAACATTCCAAAGAATGCGTGAATTCCAAGTTCGCCTGAACCCAGCAAAGTGCGCCTTTGGTGTACAATCAAGAAAGATACTAGGATTCATGATTAGCCAAAGAGGCATAGAGGCGAACCCAGAAAAATTCAACGCAATCGAAGAGATGGCATCTCCTACAAAACATAAGGAGGTGCAGCAAATAAATGGCCGTTTGACAGCCTTACATAGATTCCTGGCAAAGATTGGAGATAAAGCACTCCCCAGCTTTGAAATACTGCGCACAAACAAGAAGTTCGAATGGACGCCGGTATGTGAAGAAGCTTTCCAGCAGTTAAAGCAACACTTGCGAACACTGCCGGCATTGGCAAAACCAATACAAGTAGTACCCCTTTACCTCTACATATCGGTTAGCAACACTGTATTCAGCTCAGTACTTGTCAGCCAGAAGGGCAATACTCAGCTACCGGTATATTATGTCAGCAAGACCCTGGCAAAATACGAGGTGAAATACATGTCAATAGAGAAATACTTGTATGCCCTCATCGTCGCGGCAAGAAAGCTGAGACCATACTATCATGCGCAAGAAATAATGGTACTCACAGATCAGCCACCGAAACTATATTGGCAAAACCAAACATGTCAGGAAAACTGACAAAGTGGGCAATTGAGCTATGCGAGTAACGCATCCACTTCGCCCCGCGAACTGCAATCAAGGGACAAGCCTTAGCGGATATCATTGCGAAATTCAGGGATCACCCCTGATGAAACAACACAACAAAACGCCCCACGGGCAGCAGAGCCCGTTGATATATGGGAGATGTACACAGACGAGTCATCAAACGTAGGAGGCTCGGGGGCTGGACTCCTTTTAATACCACTTGATGGGTCGGAACCTCTGGAATATGCTCTAACTTTGGTATTCAGGGCAACAAACAACGAGGCAGAATACGAGGCCTAAGAATTGCCAAAGGTGTAGGTGTCAAACACCTAAGGGTAAAGTGCGACTCACAGCTGGTCGTCAATCAAATAAAGGGCGAATACATGGCAACATATCCACAAACACATACAGTGACGGACACCTGAAAAAGTTCCATGCAGGAACACACCATTTACTTAACTAAAGAGTCTTCGTATCAAGCTCTTTAACGCTTTTTATTATATGCACTACTTGAAGGTGATATAATAACTCCATATACTTGTGCAACTATGTAAGCATCGCATAACTAATGAAGTTAATATATTTTCGTAGGTACATTACCTCCTTACATTCCCTACTCTGAATAACACCAAGTAGTGGACTATATGCATTAAACATGCATCAACAATACAAGCTACTATGCTAAACACAACAAACGACCTTTATTATATGCCACCAACATGTCAATACTCGACATCAACAACGAATACTCAATACGCTCTCTCACACGACATCTGTTATGTCTACTCTATACAAGTACATCCATAAATTTATTTCTAAGGATTACTTACAAATAACATGGCGCGACATCCCCACTCGGGGGCAACCCCATGATTACAACGACCATACCTTGGATTTTTCAACCAAGAGGCGATCATCTACTACGTGGTGCGACATCCTCTACACGAGGGCAACCCCACACATTTACATGGCGCAACATTCTCTTTACGAGGGCAAACCCATGACATCTTACTGAGGAAAATGACACCCAGTATAGATTACTAAACAGTATGGATGGAAAAACGCACCAAAAAGACAAGTAGCGTCTTGTGACAACGTCACCTTAGAGTGGACTAAGAGACAGTAAAAACTAAGGTCTCGCCTCGTCGAGACAGCACATTCACGAATAATGTATACGGGTCTTGCGCATTACTACTCATAAATGCCAAGGGTAACTCTAAGGACTTGCGCATTACTACGCATAAATGCCAAGTGCTTGGACAACGGCCTTACGCATTACTACTCTTAAATGCTAAGCGTCACTCTAAAGTCTTGCGCATTACTACCCATGCAATACGGCAAGCATACAACACATGTGTATAACACATATCCATTTCACCATGCCTTGGTATAACCAAGAGGGGTGCGCAACGCAAGGACATATGTCCCCAAACTACAACTATGGATGCTACACCCAATCAAAAGACGAGTCTTAACACTACTCAATAGTCCACACCACATGGACAATCATGAAACAAAGGTATTACTACCAAGTTATCATTCATTACTAAACCATTCATGACAGGATTCATACGACAATGTAAAAAAAAAAAACATAAGCATAAAAGGTTCAAATGGAAAACAACCCAAAAGCAACCTCAACCCAATATGAGGAGCCAAAACTATATACAAAGTTTGGGATAAAACCAACAATCAACCCGGCGCCACGTCAGGAACATCCACAACAACGACATATCCGCATGCCCCGGGGACAACCTCATCAAGAGAAGTACCCTCTACTATATGCGGCTCACCATCATCATCAAACACTAACTCATACTGACGAGTATCAGTCTCGAGATCCTCAGGGGCATTCGCCTCAACAACATCAAAGGCAGGCACCTCAACAACCGGGGGCATTTACCGCAGCAGGCGGGGAAACAATCTTGTCTCTAAGACGCAACGCAGCCACATGGCCAACGTCAAAAGTGGCATATGGGTCTAACTGATCAAAGCAGAAATCGGGGGCAACAACATATACCTGTTCAATAAGGCCCTCGATGGAGTCATACAACATCTCATTCGCACCTTCCCGGATATCGGCACGATAAGACTCATAGTCCTTATACTCTTCAATGCCCTCAGCCTTGCTATCCGCATGCGCCTCCTCCCTCACAACCTGCAAGGCAAGGCAGTGTGCCTCTCCATCCTCAACAACCTTCTTATGAAGGGCAGCCATATCAGACTCGAGCGCAACAACTTGAGCCTGACGGGAAGAACTCTCTGTCTGCAAATTAGCGCCTTCGATCCCAAGAAGCGCACTTTCTCCTTCGCAATCTCCGCCTCACGACAAGCGATATCACACTTCTCCTGGAGTGCCTTCTTCTCCTTCGTGAGTTCAATCACGAAGGAGGAAAGGTTTGCCATCTGAATAGCAACCTATAAGAGGAACACAGAGATCAACAACAAACAAAGTTGTAACAACAAAAACAAACATACATACAAGTTATAAAAGAGTAAGGATGAATACTCACAGGCGCAAGAGACGACACCGCACCCTCAGCATTATCTGCGCATCATCAGGTTCGCTGGGGCGAACCCTTCGATCCCCAGGTGGGATAATCCGCTGAAATACGCGCACCCCTACCTCGGGAGTGGTCAGACTGGCTTCTTTTGAAAACGGGGTCCCCCAACAGCAAAGGGTGCCCACTCTTCACCAGCAATAGTGTCCTTTTCAGGACAAACCAAGTCAGCACGGGTGAGTGCAGCAAGAGGTGGAATACCTATGAACATACAAAAGGATAAGCAAGAAGACCCAAATATGAAAAGTATAACAATGATGTAACGACAAGCAATATACCTGTGAAGGGAGGCTCCTCTTCCGATGTCTGGTCCCTCGATCGGGGGGCAGACATAACAGGAATTGCAGGTGCGCGAGCCTGACCCTCAACTCCTTTCCCTCTGCTAAGAGAAGAAGTCTTCGACGCCTCGCCACTGCCAGTCCTGGAGCGCTTAGGATCGCTCGAGGACCGCACCCCGGAGTCGGGACGCTTCGCCTTGGATCAAAGTGGAGTGTCCGCAACAGTAACAAAACGTTCGGTCACAAGCTGGGACCGACCTACAAAAAATTACAAAGCAAGATAAGAACAAGAACATTGAACATAGGCAAGGAAAACGATCTTACAAAAATGCAACTTACCCGCATTTCCCTTCCCACGTCTAGGCTTCATGCCCTAGAGCACAGCGGAAACGTCCGTACGACTACTCCGCACGAGTGGAGCCGCACCACCCGGAGAACCCGCCTGCAAGCGCGAAGTTTTTCCATGAAACCAACCTACATCACAACACAATGAATTTATAAAGGTTCATAACATACCGAAGAACCTCTCGAAGGAGGTGTGCAAATCCCAGCCTTGCGGAAATCTCGCTCTGTCACGTGAAGCAAGGGCCTATATGTGTGCGCCTTGTGTTCCCTATATATCACCTTCATCGCCGCTTTGTCCGACTCAGAAAACTCACGAAAAGCCGGCACGGGATCAGTCTTGGTAATACGGATGATAGGCCAAGTTGTCCCCATGTCGTTAGTGAAAAAGTAATGCTTCTTCCAGTGTCCCATTGAGCGGTCAACAGCAGTAACAAAGTGAAGGGTAGTATCCCACTTCACCTCCCCCAATCCAAGGGTAACAAAATCGTCCCCTTCATCAAAGGCCAGCGGACAGAGATAGGACACAAGTCAGACGAGTCCGGACGCTGGAGCCGGAAGAAGCAGCGGAAAAGCAGAGTCGAGTAATACCATGACTGTTGATGGCATAACACTCGAAAGCAAACCCAATACCGTATGCCGGTGGGCGCAAGATCAAGAGGATAAATCCTGTAGTAGCGGCAGAATCTGTGCAAGTCCCGACAATAAGGAAAGCGCAAACCCTCTCGAATCTGGGAGGTATACACGGCTGAAAACTCCTCTGGACAGTAGGTGTTCCCGCAGCAGCATCAGTAACAACGTCGAAGGGAAAGAACACCTCTACCAGGGGACAAAGCCCAGAACGATCAACATAACGCTGATAGTCGTCGCGATCCAATATGTTTCCAGCAAAGGTTTGGAGTAAACCTCCTGACTTCGAGTGAGGCTCCGACTCGGGAGAAGAATATGACCTCCACAGTTTTCGACCCAAACGACTCCGAACACTCCGACTCGGAGTCAGAGTCCGAAACACAATAGAATCTAACTAATAGAGTAGGAATGTGAAACTTACTCATACTGATAAATCCTGCAAGACGAGAAGGCAATCCTAATGATGGACGTGCCAGCTCCTCGCACTACAAATCCTGCAAGAGTACAACAACAATCTACTCAACACACGCGCATACATCCATCGCGTCTACGACTACTACTATACAACGAACGTCCCCCGCTTGGGGGCAACATCATACTTACAAACCTATAAGTGTTCAACTACTACATAGCGAACATCCTCTATACGGGGGCAACTCTATGTCAGTAAGGGCCTCGTCCCAACACTTGTACGGTCTACATATGCATATGCACGACTACGTATACCTATGTGCACCTATGCGCACCCACGCGCGACTACATATGCTTGCATACACCAACACGTGCTCCCGCGCGACTATATGTATCTATACATGACTACATATACTTGTATACACCAACACGTGCTCCCGCGCGACTATATGTATCTATACATGACTACGTATGCTTATATGTATCCATACATGACTACGTATGCTTACATGCACCTATGTATGCTCATGCGCGCCTATGTATGCTTACATGCATCTAATCCCACATACGTGGCCTAAGGCGAATGTCTAAGGTAATAAGTGCAAACATATCCATAGCATTAACACCTATATGCATATGTTGTCTAACATGTGTAGGATATGGACACATACATACCTTGGGGGATATAAAACTCAACTATAGCTACAAGCATCATTGTGCTACCAAGTATATACATACATATCATAACAACATCTCAAGCAATCAAGGATGACAATCAACATGGGAAGTGACATCCCTACTCTATACATACTAGTGTTGAAACACTTAACCATTTTCATGCTCATTTTGCTATGCTAAACTATGCTAGGCATTTCATCAAACACTTGGTGGGCATGGATAGTCAACTTTCAATCAAGACAAGGTTTAGCCAAATTGATGCAAGCAAAGATACCATCATACCTGGAAATGGTTCCAATCAACCCCAAAAATCCGAATCGCCACAAAAATCGAGGTTAGACACCCCGTTTTGATCGCGGGAAACCCGCCGTCGCTTCGCCGCCCGCCGCCGTTGTGCCCTCGCTGCTGTCACCTCCAATGTCGCCGGTGAAAGGTGGCCGGCCGATGATGGTTGGATGTGTGTGGATGAGTGGTTTGGGTGCTAAATTTTCTTACTCTTCAAGAAAAGGAGAAGACAACTCTAGAATATGGAGACAAAGTGTGGAGATGTTTACATATACTCCCTTATATATACCTTTGGGTAATATCCTTCCCTCTCCATATTTCTTCTAACTCTTTTGGGAGAATTCCATAACACTCACACATGTTTACATATACACACATATATATATGCATGTCTATATACACACGTTTGCATGTCCATGCCACGTGTTTATTATTACAACCTCGACACACGTATACTTATGCCTATGTCATCGCATATATACACGTCCATACTTACATGATTTGATTTCATGACATTACACATCACGCGCCAACACACGTACGCGCGTATACCATGCTCGCACACATGTTAGCATTCGTACCCATGATTGCATGCATAGACTTGCGTTATTATATATATATATATATACCCATGATTGCATGCATAGACTTGCGTTATTATATATATATATATGTCATACACGTATTCTTGTTGCACTAACCATGTCGGCAGATACAACCACTCCCGTTTAAACAAAAGGGGGGACGCATAATATCAAGGCCCACTCGCCCACAGATAGTAAGTCCACCTCTAGGTAACACCCGAACTTAAATCGAACGTATACTCTATCGAAAATAGAGTCAAGCAGGGGCCGCGCCACCACTTGACTAGGGGGAAAATGATGGGTATATGTCCGATTCTGGTTCGTTTCTATATTATTCGGACTTCGTTTACACGTTAAACCCACTAACGGCTTCGAATTATTCACCCGCGAGTTTAAGAAGGTTCGGGACGCGCGTGCACACGTCCCGGGCTAAAACCTCATCAGGATTGTCACCACAATTCGGACCGGGTCCGGATTGTTCCTTGCGACGACATGCAAACCCTTACGTACACACTACACATATGGACCTTCTCGATGTCAGCTTTACTCCCGTCTACGCCCAGTTCGTATTTTACACTAAACCGGCGTCGGACCGTTCATAACCGTGTTCGGGTTTAGGAGCTCCTATTTAAGGGAATCCACTTACCCATTTAACGAATTAAGTTGACGCGGAAGCTCTGACCTCTCTCTAGCTTTCTCTCTCTAAGACTTCTAATTTAAGCTTCAGAGAGGGTTCATCGCACTCCACCCCCCTCTGCGTGGTATGCGATATTACCCCTCGTGCAGGTATTCAGAGACGTACACTCCCAGACACGTGCGAAGACCTGACATATCGGCAACCCGAGGCGTTTTCACACATCCATACAAGGACCCGACACTCCGTCTAGTCCGGGATCCAACAACCACCATCACGTGCCATGACAAGAAACAAAAGATTTGGTCCGGTGGCAGCAGCGGAAATGAGAAAGGTAGGGGACAGTTGGGGATGTTCGCAGCAGCGGAAGGAGAAAAAGGGAGTGGGGACAGAATGAAAGTGATGGAATGAATATATGGCTAGGGTTTTTGCCATTTTCTCAGCTGAGAGGAGCAGAAATTATTTGAATTTGTTCTGCTCCTCTCAGGAGCGAAAATGATCTTAGCCATGGTTAAGATCATTCTGCATTAGAGATGCGCGGAAGTTGTCTTCGCCATTTTTCCGCTAATCTCGGAGGAGGAAATGATTTAAATCACTGGTTCGTAGTAAATCGGTGGTTTATACACCAGTGTTTCGGCCAGGTACGAAATAGTGTTCCTAAATGAAGCAACACAATAGTGTTTTTGTCATTGCTCGATTAATAACTTATTATACCCTGCTTTACACAATGATAGTCATGAAGGAAACTATTGAAGCACAAGATCAAGACACCGGATCAAGGCTTTACTTGTCCATCGATACGGCTCCTCCATCCTCCGCAGCCATGAAAAACATGTTTTAGTTAGAATGTAAGCTCAAATGTGTTCAACCAATGAATTACACAACAAGAAATGCTAATCATGAGCTGCAATTTCATTTCATCTTCCTTAAGGACTAGTAAAGCATTTACCTTCTATTTTCTTGTTTATCCAAATCTTGAGCAACATCCCTGCACCAACTCTACCAGCAATACATGCACCGTAAAAGCCAATCGCACTAGCAAGAGGAAGACGAGGGAGGAAATAACATTATGGGATTTGCCTAATCTTCTTAGGTAGTCTTTTCTTCACAGTTGGTTTAGCGAAAGGATCCTTCTGCAAGCTTGTGTCAACAGCTTTCCAATCCACTCCTTGAAATGGATCTTTTGATTCTCCCGTTCCAATCACTGCCTCACCTTTTTTTTCAGTTCTGAGAACCATTGCATATAAAAATCTAACGGTGCAATCAAGCTAAATTGTTATGAATAGTAGTATATGAAATCCCCACTAACAATTAGTTCCATAGGCCATAAGAAGCATAGATTCACATGCATAAAGAAATCATGCGCGTGCACACATCAAAAATACCAAAAAGGTCAGTTTGATTAAATGGAGAAAATAGCCTCAGGTCCTTGAGCGGACGAAAGTTTGTTAAAAGAAATGTATGGAGCTTTGAAATTTCTTATTCTTGAATGGATCAGAATCAGATAGTAGAAGGAAAATCATAACAATCTACCATAGCCAATGAAAGATCGTCCCAAAATGGAGGTGAATATAATAGGGAGCAAGGTTTGATTCAAAATAAAGTAAAATCTACTAAAAAAGTTATAGTAAAGCCAGTGAGGCACTTCGTCAAAGAAGTAGTTCTCAATCAATAAGCATAGTGGAACACGTAAACATAGACTCAAACTTTGCGACATAGAATGTAATACCTCATATTTGTGTACCACATTAGTTGGAAATAAGAAATTCGAAGTCTTAATAAGCCATAGGGGTACTACTAAAGTCCAACAGGAATTCCTCATTTTCAGGGCCCAAGTTAGTACAACGGACTTTGTTAGGCTGGATGGGCTTAGTGGGGACAGTCACTCGAGATTGGGGGTGTGACATAGAATGACAGGGGTGTACGAGTTAACCACCAATTGGGTAGAAACCATCAAGATAACATCTCATTTTTAGATCAAATATTGAAACTTGCTCGATTCCACAACAATGACTGAAGTTCTTGATCCTTGTGGATTGATGGAGGAGGCTATGGAGAGAAAGGTCAGAAAGCGAGATCTAGCCGCCGTAGAGGGGTAGCGGCCTGCGGTTTGACAGCAGGGAGCTACAGTTTTTAGTTTTAGTTTGTTTAAAGTAAGACATGAGAACCCGGTTTTTTGAAAAATAGGTCGCTTTTACTCTTTGGGCTGGAGTTACTATACAATCAGATTCAGACTCGTAACGGTTGAGAACTTTTTTTAGGGTTCAATTCCCGCTAGTGACTATGAAAATGGAAAGATATTCATGGACATCATTTTACCCTTAAGGACTGGCCTTCTGCGAGTGTGGATTAGTTTATGTGTTGAACAAGCATGCAACATATGTTGCCTTTAAGACACCCCGCGGGAAAAAAGATGATTTCTTTGTATAACTTAAGTGAACTTCCGGTCCGGACCAATTGTGATAGCAAAGCTTTCAAGTTTCATTAGTGTAATGGTTAAATACTAAATAGCTAGTTGGATTTTTACAAAACAAGTGCAAATAGTTCGCTGAATTATTTCGAAAGTAGCAATTGGGTAGATTTGTTTATTTTTTTGTTAAAAATCAACAGAATTCCTCACGTAAGAAGTACGTGATGGAACCAACAAAATTACACGTCATACACCCGCATTGTAAACAACCGCATATAACTACTTATTTAAGCATTTCAGAAGTTGAATCTGCATCTGATGGAACAAATCAATCGGAGAAAATATAGTAGAAGTAGAAAAATTGGCATTCAGAAAAAAGCGGTGCAAGTGAATTTTGGTTAGGAAGTATGTTGTCACCAATTTCAGCTGCTTACCTGCACTTCATGTGCCTAACTCGTTTAGTTTTTAACTAAAAAATTAACAGAGCTACCTAATTGCTACTTTTGAAAAAGTCCGGCTAGCTATTTGCTTCATAAAAAAGTTTGGCTAACTATTTACACTTTTAAAAAAAGTCCAGCTAACTATTTAGTATTTAACCCTTATTGTAATTTAGAAGTTGATGAGCAGAAATTAAGATATTTATTTAAATATTATAGGCAACGTAGTTTATTACATATTTGTGAAAAAAAATACTAGGAATAAGTTGCATATTTTTTTTAGAGAATCACAAAATCTAGTAAAGAAAGATTTATCATTGGATGTCAAAGTGCAACTTTCACCTTAAATATCTTGAGGGATCCCGAGCATTTTTAAAGATCCCATAGTTGGCGGAAATGACAAAATAGTCTTCAAAATTCACAACAGAAATAAAAACTTATAATAGGCTAAACTCAAACTAACTGAAATAAAATACACAAATCAAGATACTTATTGAAACAATAACCTTAAATGACAATATTCAACAGCGTGCTTCAAGGCGGTGTACTAAGCAGTGACGGAGTCAGGAACTAAATAATGGGGATTCATTACTTTATTACATATCAGATAAATAAAGTAATGATTTAAAGTCGTAATTACAAGTTCGAAAATTATACAACATTGATAACTAAAATTTTAAAAAATGAGAATTTACTATCATCTACATATTAGATTTAGTTTATATGTACACATATATATTTCACATAATATGACTAAACCTTACTAATTTAGCAAGAAATTGGGGACATATGTTCCCCTTCCTTTTGGATAGCTCCGCCACTTGTACTTAGACTTCTTCTGCCCACGTGACTTCCACGTAGTAAAAGAGAATTATCCATCACCGAGAGATTCTTCCATGTCTCGGAGACACCAAATAGTGTCCCAAAACCCACTCACATGAGATGGGGCACAGTGAAGAATCTGAGAAATTATACTATACCGCAGCGTCACCACGTGCTGGCCCTCATCCCACTCACAATGGATGAGGGTGGGACCCAATCAGATGGGCCCCCACCACACACCATTGTGAGTGTGTGAGGGCTAGCACGTGGTGGCGCCGTGCTAGCGAAGAAAATCTCGAAGAATCTTTATGATTGGGCCCACTACATGTGAGAGGGTAAGGGACAACACCTGGTGTCTCCGCTCTATAGAAGAAATTTTCTTCATCACCATCCAGCCAACCCTCACTAAGAATAATCATTTACGGCCAACCACAACTTTGAGAGGCAATTTTATTTTTTATTTACTAAAAAATAATTAATTTTGTAAAATATTTATTATTTCTAAGTAAAATTAAATAAGAAATAATTGAGCCATAGTAAATGATTTAGAGAAACTTTTGATAAACATGTTGAGACTAGAAAACCAATCATGTTTGATCAACTTTATTTGCTTCTAAACTAACTTTAAATCTCTTAATAGGAACATCTAGTGTGGAAATATCATCTTAAATTATGAAATACGTTAAGAATAAACTTTAATAGTATATATCAACTTCTAAATGTTTTTTTGTTACTTTCATATAAGCAGATATATCTACAAAGGTTATTAATAATATTATGTTGATTTGTTTTCAAAAGATAAAATATTAGAAAAAGTTTATCGATATATTTAATATTCTTTCATTATCAAATTGTGTAATAAGTTGTAACTTAATATATGTCCTGACTCATTAATTTTTTCAATCATAAATTTTAAGGCAAAATATCATATTTTTCAATTAAGTTTTTTAGATTGTCCCATTATCCAAATACTGGACCAGCCACTGGTTACCGATGAGACGTTTAATTCATCAAACAGACTAGCAGACTTTGGTTCCTGGCTCTTGTGTTCTTCTGCTTGTAGCTACGTTATATAAATAAAGTACCACATGTAAATCAATACCGACCTTAGCTCAGTTGGTAGAGCGGAGGACTGTAGTTGTATTGCAGCAAATCCTTAGGTCACTGGTTCGAATCCGGTAGGTCGGATATTTTTAATTATTATTATTTTTTATCTATGGGAGTTTTAAATCTTAAGCAATCTTCTTACTTTTTTATAGCTGCATTATTTTCTCTCTGTGGAATTTTTGTAGAGAAATAAAGTTGACATTAAATAGATTGAAATTACTCGGAACAACTAGATTTTGCATGGATCTAATGGATTTCATACTTTTAAAGTTTTCTAAATGTTACAATTTAATCCATTATAAGTATATGTGTATTACATAAGTGTGTGTCCACATTACAATGACCAATTCAACATCCTTCTAGCTAGTACTGTAAGTCTAAGGCCTAACTGTAAGAAAAATGAAACTTTGCAGATGTAGAGCCAAGTTGTCCACATGAAAACCACTTGTCCAGACCAATGGATGGAAACAATGTGATCTGAATCTTCACCATCTATCTAGTCAAGTGTGTATATCAATAATCAAGATTCTCCAACAACAAGATTTGATTTTGTTAGAAAATTTGGATTGAGGATCATGTCGGGGGGGCTGAAATTTGCACCTGATCCTGTAGCCTCCGTTCCGTTGAGCTGAAAATGCAACAATAATGCAGCTAGCTTACTTCATATATATATATATAACAAATACACCATAATCATTATGAGAAAGCCATGTAACTTACTCTGGAATATTTTCAAATCCTGCTGCTCTTTATCCATCGGTTTTGTGCAATAAATCAAATGATGTTGAGTTTAGAGGATTATATGATGATGTAATGTCAACTAGAAGAAGACCAACCTTGACTCCTCCACCTCATCCTTGGCTTTGCTGCCTTCTGCAAAAGCTAAATATTTGTATATAATATATTACACAAAATATATATAAATCCGGACATGGTTGTAATGTCCAAGGTAAATATGTTTGTGAATGATTAAATACTAATTACCTTCTGAAGATGGGCATAAAACTCTGCAAACCTGGACCGCGAATTTTACCTACAGAGACAGACAGTGTTATGGAATCAAAATCTGCAAACTGTTGCAGCAAAATATACTCTCTAACCACTTTTCCTGAAACCACCTTCTTTTAACTTCTTTGCTTCTTCTTCCTTCAAACCTTCACCAAAACAAACCATTACAAATGAGAGGTCTGAATGTTAGCCCATGTTGCCGGAGAGGTCTGATTGTTAAAATGATATTATTAAGGGTCTGAATTTTGAGTTATGTTTATATGAGATGTTTCTGTCTATTTTTCCTGTTAAAAGTGACGGAAAGTGGTCACATACTTGGCATGTGACCGAAAATAAACTGAAAACCCGAAAATGCCCTCCGACCAAAGTGTGTCTCTCACATGCTTGACCTAAAAAGACGAAAATGCCCTTTAAGCCACCACCGGAGCCACAGAGCTCCGATTTGGAGCTCTGTGGCTATGACCGAAGCTTTGGAGCTCCGATCGGAGCTTTTTTTGGCTTCGATTCGGGCCAATCGGAGCCAGTAGCTCCGATTTAGGCCCAATCGGAGCCGTGGTGGTGGTCGCCGGAGTTGGGTGGTGGTCGCCGGAGCTGGGTGGTGGTTGCCGGAGTCGGGGTGGTGGTCGCCGGGTGGCGGTGGCCGGAGCCGTGGTGGCTTTAAGGGCGTAACTAGTGTGCAGGGGTGTTTTAGACATTTCACATTTTATTAATTAAACTGATAAATTGTATAATAATTGCAAAAGGGTAATTCTGTCATTTCACGTGGTTCCGTTACATTTAACAGAAAATTTGGACGGAAAATCGAAAAACAACAAACATGATAATTCAGGCCCTTAATAGCAACATTTTTCAATTCAGACCTCTCCGGACAATATGGACAAACATTCAGGCTCCCCTCCCCTATTGTGTTCTTAACCCTATATATATATAAACTTTTTTTTAAGAGAGAGCATACAAATTACGGTTTTGAAAGATACATAGCAACACTTTCGCGCCTTGCTTCAAGTTCCGCCATTTCCTTAAGAGAAGCATGAAAGACCATGAAAACAAGCAACCAGGACGTTGAAGAAGAAAATTTCCAGCTAAATTATGTCAAACTAATTTACGGAGTAAATCGGTAGCACCATTTTCTGATTAGAATCCAGCTGCCATCTGATTAGGGTTCATTCTTTCCTGGCAAAGGAATGAAACTACTAGTGGCTACAAATGAACTTACTGAACACAAAAAAATTCAACACTTTAAAGTTCCAGTAACTTGCATGAAGAAATATATATGTATATAGCCAAATATTAAGTATAGTACTATAGTTCTCATTTTTCAACAATTATACTAACTTTTGAATGCAGGAAGTTACTTCAGGAGTTGGAGCTCTTTTCCGCTGCCCATTCAGCCAACATATCCATCCCACTTCAATGATTCAAACAAATGAACAATCATTAAGCTGTAAGACAACTTTCTCTTTTTTTGCTCAGTTGCTATAAGATGACTTAGAAAGAAAGAAAAAAAAAAAAAGGGTTAATAGGTGTTTTGATCTATGATGTTTGACGTCTTTTGGGTTTTGGTCTATGATGTTTATTTTTTCCTAGTTTTGGTCTCACATGTTTGCATATTTTTTCTAGTTTTGGTCTTTCCATTGCATTCCGTTAAGTGACATGTGCAAGTCACGTGATCCACCCTAAAATTTTGATTTTGTTCAATTTAGTCCCTCTAGTATTTTCCTAACTCTTTTTTTTGTCCAATTTAGTCCTAAAGTCTCAAAATTGACCCAAATTGGAGAAGTCAATTTTGAGACTCTAGGACTAAATTGAACAAAAAAAAGGTAGGAAAGTATTAGAGGGACTAAATTGAATAAAATTAAAAGTTTAGGGTGGATTATGTGACTTACACATGTCACTTAACGGAAAATATTAACGTAAAGACTAAAACTAGAAAAAAAATATGCAAATATATGAGACCAAAACTAGGAAAGAATAAACATCATGGAACAAAACACCTATTAACCAAAAAAAAAATCAGCTAGACGATTGACAGCCTTTATATAAACTTCTGAAGAGACTAAATATGAATTTCTATTCACTCAATTTAAATGCCAAAAATGTATATGCAATTTACTCGTATTGACTGAACCGAATTCCAAAAGCTTACCAGGTATAGACGTTGGATCTTCCTCACCTGTAAACACCACCCATCTCTTCTCCTTCACTGTTAAATTAACACATCAAGATACAATTTCATGAAAATTATATAGTTCAATTTATATGCAGCATATGTGATGCAGCGTGATGGGATGAGAAGCACAGAATTTATTGATTCAAGGAATATCGAAAATCTGTCGCAGGGTTTGAGGAAAACCTCGATTTTTTCATATAAATTCAACTGAATGCAAATGATCCTTAAATACTGTAAACAGAAACACTAACCTTAGGAAATACCTGAAAATAACGACAAAGTCCAAACAAACCGAAATATTACTATCAGACCTAAAATCTAACCTTACGGCGAATTCGTTTTGAAACGTGGATTTTTTATAGAGTCGCCACTAGTTAATTATAAGGCTAACTAGAAATCTAAATTGCTAAGGAATAACGAATTATACAGCTAGAAATTCAATCGGTCTACGATCATAAATTTGAGTTCGGGGTTCTATTACGAGTTAAAATGCTTGATAATAACATCACTCTTTTGATACTCTATTCACCTATTTGCCAACTTTATTCTTTAAATACAGGTTACACAGGTGGGTGTCCCGCATTGTGTATGTAATAACCCATCGTTTCTAAACTGCTCAAGAAGCCAAAATCTGAAATTTTGAGGTTCTCGTTATCATCTAATAGCTAATTTTCATGCTTAAAGTCTCTATGATACACACTACGGCTATGGCATAAATTAATGGCACTAACCAATTGCTTAAAGTACTTTCTAGCAAATAGTTCCCCACCTCTAACATACTCCATGACAAAATAAGATTTTACCTTTAGTGGCCATGACCTCCTTGAGCTCTACCACGTTGGGGTGCCGTACCAGATGCATCACAGAGAACCCCTTCTTTATCTGCTCCATTAGGCCTTATTCTGGTCCTTGTGTATCATTTTAATGGAGACACTCTCGAGTGGTTGTGTTCTTGCTGTAGTGGACCTTTGCAAAGGTGCCCTGCCCTAGAAGACGACCCATCTCTTACTTTCCGAAAAAGAAGATCCTTTGTGGAATTGACATGCTCGGTTTGGTGTTCTACTAAATCACCCCTCTGACAGTGACGAAGGGCAACAGTGAAGTCAACGGGGCGCGGAAGAGACCACGGCAGCGACAGGATCAAGCAAGGAGTGGACGTTCGGCCTGTACTGGGCGGAGCAGCGGGCGAAGCTTCGGTCAGCGCCGAAGTAAGCAGCGGAGGGTGTATTACAGTCGTCAGAGGTGGCTTGCTGGATCGAGATGGTCAGCCGGAGCAGTGGACGGCGGAGCTTGGAGGTCGGGCATGCAGGCGGAGCTTGGAAGTCGGGTATGCAGGCGGAGGTGCTGTAGTGTCGGAGGAGAAATTATTTTATGGCATGGTGGCAAATGAACAGATTGCCCCGTCCTCTCACAACTGGTGAGATTCCATAGCAATGGGTCCCACATTCATGTGAGACGACGCTGTAGCTATACATTCGATGTATGTCATAATTTTCCGTGTCGGAGAAATGATGGTCCAGGCACTGCAAATAATAAAAAGATGAATTGCAATTAAAATAATAATAACAACAACAATGCTAACTAATGAAGTATATAATACGTTAGTTAAACAAATATCTATCTAATTATATTATAAATTCTGAAGGAAATATAATAATAGAATGAATGTAAAGCTGAAAATTTTATTCTTTACATTAATCGATGTATTTATGACAATTGAACTAAGAGTTTTATAGTAATTAACTCCATAGCATTGATTGCACTAGAGAGTTGAGGGTTTTTAAGTTTCAATTTATCACAAAATTTCGCTGATTTCGAACCGTTCAAGATTCAATATATACAATTAATCGCATTTAAAATTTCAGATTGTTCAAGATTCAATGAATAAAATTAATCACAATTAAAATTTCCCCGATTTCGAACCGTTCAAGATTCAATGTATGCAATTAATCGCAATTAAAATTTCGGACCGTTCAAGATTCAATGTATGTAATTAATCGAAATTAAAATTTCACTGATTTTTAACAGACGCTTGACGCGGAGCCGGAGAACGAAGATACCAGGCGGTACGAGCAGCTGACAGTCTCAGTGGCAGAGCCATCTCTATCTCCGGCGTGATATCGTCGGTGGTCATCAAAGCCATATCTGTTGAAGAACAGACGCGTGACACGGATCCGACGACCAAATGTAACTTGCGGTACGGGCATCTAAAATTTATTTGTGAATTTGCGCAATGGTATTTTATTGTTCAAAATTTTCAGTCTTTCGTTTACTTTTTCAAATTTTAGACTGATATTTTAATTAAAAATAGTTTTCAACATATTACGAATAGTCAGTATAAATTTCATCAAATATTAGTTTGTTAATTATACATATTTGGTAAGTCACCCCGTGCGATGCGCGGGAAATGCACCTAGTAATTAAGAAAAACAATATGAAACTGCAAGCATGACAATTCGAATGAATATGTGTTTATTTCTTGTCTCACTATTACATGAAGAATTAGACCCATATATATAGTACATAGTCTTGAGCTAATTAAGCAGTAAATTACACTGATTTATTCACCTAATAAATGGTAAATATTATTATCTAATAAGGAAATAAATATTGCTGATTTATTCTTAATAATAAATATATATAATGTCCTAATATCGCATGAGCCATTCTTGGAAGCTTCACGACTTGTCATTTTTGAACATTTCCTCATTTGGCGCGCCACATGCCACGCGTTTCGCGCGTGGTCTAAAATTATGTGTTTACAATTACAAAAAGACCCGAAAAACTCTAAAATGAGATTATAACCTTCTAAACAATGGAGTTTGGCCGAAAAGCTGCGCAGTACATGGCGAAGCGATGAATTTTGCTATAGGCACCGTTTTCGCGTGTAAAACACAATTCGCTCGCCAAAATCCAACACTTGAAAGTCCGGGACTAGAAAATCGCAGAATTCTCGAAATTGCAGAATTACTCAATTCGCCCGCATCATTCCCTCCGGAGTAGAGAAGATTCGCCCTCGAATCCTGTGAACACCCGATTTTGGACAGGGGTCGAAAATCTACCGTGACGCGTGGAACCAAGCCGGGAATAATCGAGTGATTAGAAAAAGCCAAAAAAAGTAGTTATTATTAGTATTATTATTTTAAAAAAAAACATAAAAGGGTAATTAGGCTATAGGTGTAGTATCATATATATATATATATATGTGATATTAAAAAAAAAAATAGAAAACTTGGCTTATGGTTGGCCACGTAGCTATTACCTTTCTATCATATCAATTCACCACTCCCATACAAATTTTATCCTTCCACCATTTGCTTCCCTAGGTGAAATCCATGTCACACCTCCCATACTTCATTTTTTTATCATTAAAAAATCTTATTTATTTCCCTATAAAAGGGGGGTGGCTGATGATCAAAGGGAGGGGAAGTATGATATGGGGTCACGGTTTAGGTGAAGGCACCAAAGGCTTATAAGAAAAAATCACACAGAGAAAAGAATGTGAGTTAGAGAGTAATATTAAGGTTTAACTAGTACTCGATAATTTGTGGTTAGGTTTCACGCGTCACGATATTTTACCCGGAAACGACCTGATGTAAGTACTGCTTAATCAAAAGTTGTATTTACATTTTAACTATAAATAAAGTACAATTTATTTAAAAACCCATCGCTTTCAATGTAGCGTACATAATATGTATTTCTATTTTCTACAAGTTTTATATATATATATATCTGTTTTACTTTTTTGTCATTTACATTATATATAAGTTTTATATATATTATATTACTTATTGTTATTTACTTATATGTTTATAAATTATTAAGTCTTACATCTGTTTATTCACTTATTTGTCATTTATATTAAATATAAGTTTTATATATGGTCATACTATATATTTGTCGCATTTGCATTTTCTGTAAGTTTTTATATGTGTTCGTATTACTTATATATTTCAAAACTCTGTTAAGTGTTAAAAATTAGTCCAGAGAAGTTCAGGGTCATTTTAACATGTTTCCAAAATTGTTTTCAGTTCTACCATGAACTTTACTGATTGTTACATTTCAGCCCAGAAACGTTTCTATAGTCCCTGAATTTTGCTACGTGTTACAGATTAGTCCAGAGGAGGACCATTTTAACACATTTTAAAAGTCATTTTCAGTTCATCCATGAATTTTTCGATAATTGCAAATTGGCCATGAATTTCTTGATAATTGGAACTCGGCGATGAACTTTTTGATACATGCAATTCAACCCTCAAAGTGGATATTTTAGTGAAAAATTAAACAAGACAAGACAAGCCAAAGTACCGAAAGGGCGTATTTCTAGCTTGCGAGTTTTTAATACGTAATCAAACCCCCGAACCCGAACCTCTGGACGCAGACCATTTCAAGCCCTAGGATGTTAGTATCACGTACCCTAGGCAACTTTAGGATTCCGATTAGCCTGTAATTAATCGGTGGCGACTCTTTCTATTTTCCCCGGTTCGGTGGATATTCCCATATTTGACCGAACACGCCGTTCGCCGATCCAAATAACACATTTTCAAAACCCGCTCATTTCCGAGAGCTGTTGCCCGGATCTGACGTGCGACATTTTGGCGACTCTGATGGAGATTTCCATTCAGAGGGTTTAGGCTTGTTGTGTTTGTCTTACATTATTTAATTGAATTTTCTACCATATCCGTTTTGACTGTTTGTTCGTGTGTGCAGCTTCTGATCTCATATTTTGAGTGTTTTAAATCGCTTTTGCACACACACCACATACAGTTACTATTCCTCGCCAAAAAAACAATGGCATATAGAAACATAGGGGGTTGAGTAAGAGAATACGGCCAATAGCGGTCACAACCGCCGACACGTCTCCGAAAGCCCAACTCGATGATCGAAAAGGGCCCGCGATCCCCTTAATGTGGTAGGGTACCTTTCGATTCGAGAACCTTTAGAAACTCACCTTGATAGAGCAAAGCCCCACACGGTGCAGAGCCATCAACTAGTCGTATTAATTCCAGATATGCTATTTTGCATTTTTTTCTTTATCCTGGTTCGATGTATAGGATGGGCATCCAGAAGCTCGCACACTTTTCTAAATAGTCAAGGGGCATCCACACGCCTGTATTTCTCTCCTGATGCATTCCTTTGAGAAGATAAGGAAACAAAATGTTGTATTTGCGTATACAGATGAATAGTGAGATCTTCTTCCTGTACTTCATCACGGATTTCAAACTGCCAAAGCCATCAATTGAGTTGATTTTTAAGTCATGGTTATTTCTTCTCCATTAAGTAAGGTTGATTTGCCTGATCATCATGATAATGACCGTGAATTCAATTTGCAAAAAAATAAGAAAATTTAAAAGACTTGAGTGAGATAATTTTTCAAATGACTCATTTTTATGCAACCCTAAAATACTCCTCAAAGTTTTGATTTCAAGAGTTTTAAAATCTAGAAATTCACGGTTGTTATCTCGATTTAGCCAAGCTAGAGGTATCTAAGTCATGTTTGTGCCCAATTTAAGCGGTCGGTCGTCGGCCCGACGAATCAAACACCTGGTAAAAAAAAAAACTCGGGAGGCATCAAAATTCAGAACCTCATGAATTGGCATTAATCGAATGAGAAGCAAACTGAGTGTAAAAAAAAATCTAATGGGTTAAGGGTCAGAAAAGGAATAACCCGTGACTTTTCTAAAAAAAATCATTTCAATACATTGAGGATGCTAATCGACATAATTGATGGCTATTTTTTTCCAAATCATGCATCATTATTGCAGGTTCTCTGTTCTAACTGTTGTTTTTTTTTTCACAGGTACAACTAGTGCGAACAAGCCCTAAAACATACTTCATGATCTCGTTCGAATGGAACAAATGGGGCAACTAAAAAAGAGTCATTCGCCAGAGTTCCTAACTCATGTGATATCCAAATGCTCCACCACCTCGAGAAAATGAAGAGAGGATTGTCCATCCAAAATGGACCATGCGAGCCACAACCTTTCGAACGGAACAATCCGTCTTTCACGTGTCTTCCTAGTTCAAGCGCCTTGTCGCTAGTGCCCAAACATTCATGGCTGTCGCAGTCTCCCAGACTCAGCATCTCGAGTCGCGCATCTTTCTGCGAACGCGACATAATTGATGGATATATTTTCAAAATCATGATTCATTATTGTGTATTCTTAACTCTAATTGTCGTTTTCTCACAGGTACACTTGGCTCGAACAAGCCCCAAACATACTCGTGACTTTGTTCGAATGGAACAAAATAGGCAATCAAACCAGAGTCTTCCGCCATGGTTCTGAACCCATGTGATATCCAGGGCCTCCGCCACCTCAAGAAAATGAAGAGGGGATCATCCAGCTAGAGGGGATTTGGGAGATGGGATCACCCAAAACAGAACAGTCACCTCGCCGACATGGTCTCATAAGTCAAGCGTATCATCGCTTTTTCAACGCCCAATCATTCATGGCGCCGCAGCCTTCCAAAGCTCAAATATCTCGAGTCGCGCCTCCGCCTGCGACCTTGAAATAATTGATGACTATGTTCTCATGATCATGCATCATGATCTGTATTTTCAGTTCTAATTGACGTTTTTACAGGTACATCTGGCGCAAGCAAGCCCCATACGTACTCGTGATTTCGCTCAAATAGATTAAATTAAGCAAGATGACAAGATTCTTCCGTATGGTTCCTAAAACCCATGTGATGTCCAGCGGCTCCGCCACCTCGAGAGGATGAATATAGGATTACCAAGCTAGAGGAGTCCTTGCGAGCAAAGTTCAGCCAAAATGAACAATCCATCGCCGACATGACCTACTAAATCAAGCGTCTCATCGCTTTTTCACCGCACATGCAGTCATGACCGCCGCAATCTCCCAAAATTCAACATCTCATGACACACCTCCTTCTGCGAAATCCACAGAATTGATTGCTTCATTTTCAAATTATACATAATTTTTGTGTTCTTTCAAATTCTAATTGTCATTTTCTCGCAGATAAGTCTGGCGTGATCAAGCCCCTTGCGTACCCATGACTTCAAAACGAATGTGGCAACTAAAGCCAAACCCCTCTGTCAGGGTTCCTAACCCATGTGATATTCAATGGCTCGGCCACCTAAAAAAGAGGATCAACAATCTGGAGGAGACCTCGCAAGCTATGATCGCCTGAACCGAACAATCAATCCGCTGAAGTGGCCTCCCAGGTCGAGTGCTCACTCTTTTCGGCACCCAAGAAGTCATGGCTGCCGCGGTCTCTCGGAATTCAAAATCCCAAGTCGTGCCTCAACTTGCAGTCCCTAAAAGCAGGGAACAAACTGACACTGATCAAGCTTCACACATTACTGATGTGCCTCCCAGTCAAGCTTCAAATCTGCAATGCATCACTTCTCGGAAAAATGTCTCCCCGGAAGAAAAATGACACCATGATTAAGTCATGCACAAGAACGTCCTTGCCTAATCCAGATATATAACTCACGAGGAAGGATCTGGGCATCGATATGATCTTTCCAAAGGCATCCATTGGTCACGGATTCATACCGGCGGCCATCAAATACTTCACCAAGTGCGCCGAAGCCATCATATTGGCATCAATTACAGCAAAGGTGGTTGAACGTCTCATCAAGCGAGGCATCATCGTGCATATAGTGTCCAAAGTCAATTGAAATTGACAACATCGAGATCTGAACATCAAGTTAATCGACGAGTTGTGCGACCAATTCAAGATCAAGCACACGAACTCATCCCCATATCACACGTTATGAATGGTGCGGAAGATGCATAAAATAAAGGAAGATCATTGATGAAATGATTGTCATACAAGGATGACCGCGACAAGCTGCCTCAGGCATTTACGGCCTATGAGACGTCGATCCGAACATCATCTGGGGCAACTCCATTTTGTCTGTCTCCAAAACAGAAGCATTTCACCAGTTAAAGCGGAAAATCCGTCCACTTGGTTCATCACTAAGTCAGAAATGGACGAATCTGAGTGGGCGAAGCGCACTTACAAGAGCATTCAAACCTCATCGACGAAAGTGGCTCCCTGCACTATGCCGCGGGCACCTTTACCAGAAGCGCATGGTTCGAGCGGGAAGCACGCTCCATAGAACTACACCAAGTGACCGAGTCCTTCAGAAATTCCTCCGAGCCAATCCAGATCTCGGGGCAAGTACATCCACAACTATTAAGGACCGTGAGTCGATATTAAAAAGCTTAGTGGAAGAGCCATGATCATCGATGACATGGAGGTGCAAAGACCCCCTAGTCCAGTCAACATGTACGCTGTCAAGCAGAATTATCCTTGAGAGAGTTCGCAACCAAAAAGCGATCTTGTGAATTCAACAGAAAATTTCCGCTAAACTGAAAACCCGAAAGGGCGGTTTAGGCAAAATTTAGGGAAGAGGGGCATGATCGAAAATCCCTCAAAATGGTGATCATGGCAAAAGGAGAGGAAATAAAATCTCCGCTAGGTTGAAAACCCGAAAGGGCGGCCTAGGCAAAAATTAGGGGAATCGAGAGGTGCGATAAAAAAAATGATCGTAGCAAAAGGAGAGATATCCGAGAGAAAAAAAAAGAAAAGAAAAAAGAAAATGAGAGAAAAGAAATTTTTATGGACAACTGTAATTGTCACCAGGTAGCGATGAAGAATCACAATGGTCAACATTGTCTGAGCTGCCCCGACCAGCTCACAGAGACGCACCTGGGCAGATGGAAAGTGAATGAATGCTCTAAAAAGATTTTCATCAAGAGGGGATTTTCAGTCAACCCCGCGAGGAAGACAAGCATAAAAGGCTCGACAAAAGCAGCATCATCATCAACTGGATATCTCAGCAATGAAGCGAAAAACAATATACAGCACATCGCTGAAGGAAGTTCATTCATCAAAGAATAGGGCATTCTCATGTCCATCCAGCTAAAGCTATGCAAAGTCGTTAAGCGGAACTGTTACAATCTGTTCTCGTAAGTCGCATTTCAAAGAAGTACCATTTTTGAAAAAAATTCCAAATTTTGAGAGAAAATTCCCGCTAAACTGAAAACCCGAAAGGGCGGTTTAGGAAAAATTTAGGGAAGAGGGGCGTGATTGAAAATCCCTCAAAAGGGCGATCATGGCAAAATGAGAGGAAATAAAATCCCCGCTAGGTTGAAAACCCGAAAGGGCGGCCTAGGCAAAAATTAGGGGAACCGAGAGGTGCGATAAAAAAGTGATCGTAGCAAAAGGAGAGAAATTCGAGAGAAACAAAAAAAAACAGCACATCGCTGAAAAAAAAAAAAAAGAGTTCATTTGTCAAGAATGGGGCGTTCAAATGTCTAGCTTCCCAGAGTTATATGAAATCGGCGAGCGGGACTGTTACAGTCTGCTCTCGCAAGTCACCCATCAAGGACGAGTAGGACTGTTACAGTCTGTTCCTACAAGTCAACTCCACGGCAAGCGAGACTGTTACAGTCTGCTCTCGCAAGTCACCCATCAACGACGAGTAGGACTATTACAGTCTGTTCCTGCAAGTCAAACCTCATTGCCGCACCAACGCAGGCACCGCCGTCCAAGACGTGCATCCTCCATAACCCCATCACCACCGACAATCGGAACCTGTAGTTATCCAGCTTCCGAGAGTCATAACCCGTTGAACGGAGCCTTTAGGTGTTCAGCCTCCGCAAGTCACCACCGACAATCGGAACCTGTAGTTATCCAGCTTCCGAGAGTCACAACCCGCCGAACGGAGCCTTTAGGTGTTCAGCCTCCGCAAGTCACCATCGACAATCGGAACCTGTAGTTATCCAGCTTCCGAGAGTCACAACCCGACGAAAGAAGCCTTTAGGTGTTAAGCCTCCGCAAGTCACCACCGACAATCGGGACCTGTAGTTATCCAGCTTCCGAGAGTCACAACCCGACGAACGGAGCCTTTAGGTGTTCAGCCTCCGCAAGTCACCACCGACAATCGGAACCTGTAGTTATCCAGCTTCCGAGAGTCACAACCCGACGAACGGAGCCTTTAGGTGTTCAGCCTCTGCTAGTCACCACCGATGATCGGGACCTGTAGTTATCCAGCTTCCGAGAGTCACAACCTTTAGGTGTTCATCCTCCGCAAGTCACCGCTAACGATCGGGACCTATAGATGTCTAGCTTCCGAAAGTTGTATGTTTATTTTGTATGCAATGTAATTAGTTAGCCGGGAAGACCCAAAATCAGTTGTTTGTCTTTGAACATATGTTCATTGGACCACATCCATGAACGCATGCTCAAAGAGGGGCAACTGTAAACACCCGATATTGGACAGGGGTCGAAAATCTACCGTGACGCGTGGAACCGAGTCGGGAATAATCGAGTGATTAGAAAAAGCCAAAAAAAGTAGTTATTATTAGTATTATTATTTAAAAAAAAAAGGGTAATTAGGCTATAGGTGTAGTATCATATATATATATATATATATTTGATATTAAAAAAAAAATATAGAAAACTTGGCTTATGGTTGGCCACGTAGCTATTACATTTCTATCATATCAATTCACCACTCCCATACAAATTTTATCCTTCCACCATTTGCCTTCCCTAGGTGAAATCCATGTCACACCTCCCATACTTCATTTTTTTATCATTAAAAAATCTGATTTATTTCCCTATAAAAGGGGAGTGGTTGATGATCAAAGGGAGGGGAAGTATGATAGGGGGTCACGGTTTAGGTGAAGGCACCAAAGGCTTATAAGAAAAAACACACCGAGAAAAGAATGTGAGTTAGAGAGCAATATTAAGGTTTAACTAGTACTCGATAATTCGTGGTTAGGTTCCACGCGTCACGATATTTTACCCGGAAACGACCCGATGTAAGTACTGCTTAATCAAAAGTTGTATTTACATTTTAATTATAAATAAAGTACAAGTTAGTTAAAAACCCATCGCTTTCAATGTAGCGTTTTAATTATTTTCCGTTATTTCATTTTGCACTATATATATATATATATTTACATAATATGTATTTATATTTTCTACAAGTTTTATATATATATCTGTTTTACTTTTTTGTCATTTACATTATATATAAGTTTTATATATATTACATTACTTATTTTCATTTACTTATATGTTTATAAATTATTAAGTCTTACATCTGTTTATTCACTTATTTGTCATTTATATTAAATATAAGTTTTATATATGGTCATACTATTTTGGCCAAAAAAAAAAAAATATATATATATATATATGGTCATACTATATATTTGTCGCATTTGCATTTTCTGTAAGTTTTTATATGTGTCCGTATTACTTATATATTTCAAAACTCTGTTAAGTGTTAAAAATTAGTCCAGAGAAGTTCAGGGTCATTTTAACATGTTTCCAAAACTGTTTTCAGTTCTGCCCTGAACTTTACTGATTGTTACATTTCAGCCCAGAAACTTTTCTATCGTCCCTGAATTTTGCTACGTGTTACAGATCAGTCCAGAGGAAGACCATTTTAACACATTTTAAAAGTCATTTTCAGTTCATCCATGAATTTTTCGATAGTTGCAAATTGGCCATGAATTTCTTGATAATTGCAACTCGGCGATGAACTTTTTGATACATGCAATTTGCCCTCAAAGTGGATATTTTAGTAAAAAATTAAACAAGACAAGACAAGCCAAAGTACCGAAAGGGCGTATTTCTAGCTTGCGAGCTTTTAATACGTAATCAAACCCCCGAACCCGAACCTCTGGACGCAGACCATTTCAAGCCCTAGGATGTTAGTATCACGTACCCTAGGCAACTTTAGGATTTCGATTAGCCTGTAATTAATCGGTGGCGACTCTTTCTATTTTCCCCGGTTCGGTGGATATTCCCATATTTGACCGAACACGCCGTTCGCCGATCCAAATAACACATTTTCAAAACCCGCTCATTTCCGAGAGCGGTTGGTCGGATCTGACGTGCGACAAATCCGAAGTCGGGTCCTCGTCGAAAGAATTGTCGTCGGCAAATGGGATAAGATGTTTCACATTGAACACATCAGATGTATGAATATGCCCGGGCAGCTGAAGACGATATGCACTAGAATTAATCTTCTCCACTATCTCCACGGGACAATATTCTTCGCAGCCAATTTACTATACTCACGAGCAGGAAAGCGATCCTTGGTGAGAATAGCCCACACAAAATCGCCAACCTCGAACACCACTGCCCGACGCCTTAGATCAGCATATGCTTTGTATTGGACAGTACTTGCGATCAACTGGGTATGAGTAGCCTGATGAACTTGATGGAGCTACGAAATAAAATCTTCGGTTGTAGCATGAGCACAGACATTGCCAGGCATTGTGAGTAAGTCAAGTGGACCCCTGGGGGAGAGGCCATACACCACATGAAAAAGGTTGAAGCCCGTCCTACGATTGACAGCGTGATTGTGGGCGAATTCAGCTTGAGACAACTTCAAATCCCACGACTTCCTATGGTCACCTACCAAGCCGCGCAAAAAATTTCCAAGAAAGCGGTTTACAACCTCAGTTTGTCCATCTGTTTAAGGATGATAAGCACTACTGAAGTTCAGTTGAGTGTTGACCAAACGCCATAAGCTCCTCCAAAAAATAACTCAGAAAACGAGTGTCTCGATCCGAAACAATAGATGCGGAGAGGCCATGCATACGATAGACATCACAGAAATACAGTTGGGCGACATTTACGGCATCATCCATGCGCTTACACGGAATAAAATTTTCCATCTTCAAAAAATGATCCACCACAACATAAATGGACCGATTCCCGCGCTAAGTACGGGGAAGGCCAAGGACAAAGTCCATACTAGCATCAGTCCACGGTTGTGTCGGAATTGATAGAGGCATATATAATCTAGCATTAGTCGAAGCCCCTTTAGCTAATTGTCAAACACGATAGTGAGCCACGATTTTAGCTACCTCCTTTCTCATCAAGGGCCAGTAATACGAAGCAGAAACAAGTTGGAGAGTACGATCACGCCCCACATGACCCTCATTATGTAGCTCTTGAATAATCTTCGTGCGAAGACTACAATCAGAAATGCATAGTTAGGTACTGGGAAAGAGAAACCGATCCTCCATGATAAAATAAATATGCTCCCCTTCCTGAATCTTTGAAATCACGCCGGAAAAGAAGGGATCATCGACATATAATTCAGCAAAAGACGCAAAACAGGGTACTTGTAATCGCATCTCAGTAAGGAGACCATGATGCCGACTCAGGGCGTCATCCACACGATTAGCAACCCCCGCTTTATGTTTGATCACAAAAGTGAACTGCTGCAAATAAGAGAGCCAAGAGGCATGTCGATGAGAAATCTTATCTTGGCCGTCGAGGTGCTTGAGGGAGTCGTGGTCAGTACATAGAACAAAGTCTCGCTGAAAGAGATAGTGACACCAATGTTTCACAGCCTCGACCACATCATAAAAATCCATATCGTACGTTCTAAAATGAAGTTTAGCATAAGATAGCTTCTCGCTAAAATAAGCCACATGACGGCCAGAATGACTAAGGACAACACCAATACCCATTTTGGAAGCATCACAATGAAGTTCAAAAGGTTGGGAGTGTTATTATTAGGGAATCAAAAGAGATTAGAGATTATGGAAGTAAATATTCTCGCATTTATTGCTACTGCACTTTTTGTTCTAGTTCCTACTGCGTTTTTACTTATAATATAAGTAAAAACAGTCAGTCAACGTGATTAATTTGAAGCCAACTATACAATTACAGATCAAAACCTAGGTACATTCTTGTAAATAGATTACGCAGCGGATAATGAACACATACCAGTTTTTCTTTTCGTAGCCCAAGATCGTCACGAGGGAGTTCCGATCTACCGGACGGTGTCCTGTGAGAACTCTAAATTGAGAGAAATCCACATGCAATGGTCTCCACAACAAAGCCTCTTCAATTCAGTTGCTGGATGGATCTCCGGGGTGAATTAATTGTCACAATTCGGCACCTACTTGTTGTAGGGAGTCGTTCGGCCGATCCCTTTAGGTAAAAGGGAGAGGAGATTTCTTTGTAACTACAAAAAGGGACAAAGTGATTAACCCTAAGAAATTCCCTAACACCTCCTATTTATAAGAGGAGGTGAGCAAAGCCCACCTAGGGTTGTACCACTAATTCGACCGAATCTATCAAGGGAATTGGGTTGGCTCTTTTGGGCCATTTATGGCTCATAGGGATTTGGGCCTGGCCCAAAATTCCCTATTTGTTATACTCCAATTTTGTTTAGCATGTTGGGCTTATATTAATGGGCTCCCTATTACAGCGACCCATTTACTCCAAATGCTAACAGCTCCTACTCGCCGGAATGGGAGGGTGCTTATTAATATGTTGTCGACCAACACATCAATACTTGTTATTCGATCCAATCCAATTTCTGTCTTGTTCATACGAGCTTTGCCGTGCGACCGGTAGACACAATGGACATCGTGCTACTCATCGGTTAAGAGTGTTGTAGCGTCCGCGGAACGTTGATTCCTATCCTATTACCAACATGTTACTTCTCTTTGCCACAATGTACCCTTGGTCAACTGTTATTCTCCAGTTTCCTAGTTTCCCCAAAGGAATATTTATCCAAGGCATCTGTACAAGTATTCACAACCTTCAACTAATATCTGGTTGGTGCCCACCTAGTGAATACAACAGTCGGAGAATGAAAGATGTGCATGGCCATCCTCATCGCTCATATCCTCAGTCGAACTCAACCGGTGTCCAAAATGTGGTCACTTGGAATTTTTGTTCGGGCACTACGCTCGTACGCCTGGGAGCGAACATTGAGCCCAACCTTGGATATGAGTTCCGAGTGATAAGGGTACTTCGGGTGCTGCTTCACTCAACATCTGGGATTAGTCACACGCTCAAGGTGAAGAAGTTTGTGTCCTTCAGAATCTCGGAAGATTTTGTCTAACACAAATGAGCCTGATATCATAACCTGAATTTATTTAATATCAGGAGTGGGAATGTCATACGCTATTGTAGATTCCCATCTAGCCCAGAATGTGGTGGTAGACAAACAGAGTTCGTCACGGAGATCTGCAAAATTTTGATCATATCGTGTCACCCCGAAACCAAATGATCGTTTTGCATAACCATGTTTCTCTTTCGAAATACCATGGCTCTTAGCCGGTCTTGATATTACTGAGGTTTCCTTTCCATCAAGACGACCTTGCCCGTGTGACGAGGCAGGGTCCACATTTGACATATTTTATTATGAGGTTTTATGCTCCAACGACTAGTTTATAGACCGCCCATCCGATGTAAAATTTTCATTTGGACGTCATAAAAATCATAAATTCAAATAGCAATTCTTTTATTCAAAAGTTACTTCAAATCCAAAAAATGTTAATGTCACTCATTACAAGCCTTTCACATCCTATGCAGGCCAAGCA
This sequence comes from Clarkia xantiana subsp. parviflora, assembly GCA_036873135.1. Taxonomy (NCBI): domain Eukaryota; kingdom Viridiplantae; phylum Streptophyta; class Magnoliopsida; order Myrtales; family Onagraceae; genus Clarkia; species Clarkia xantiana. The sequence goes on from JAPTYO010000004.1 coordinate 39,090,370, forward strand.
GTTTTACGTGCTTTTCGAAAACATCCTTGCGTAAGGGTTTGGTCAATGGATCTGAAACCATATTTTCCGAAGACATGAATTAAACTGTGATTAGCTTGTCCTCTATCACACTCTTCGAATAGCTGTATTTAATACTAATGTGTTTTGTCCTACTATTGTACTTTGGATTCTTTACTGCCCCTATCGCTGTTTGACTGTCAGAGTAAACGCGCAAAGGCTTACTCCCGTCCTCGACATAAGCAAGGCGGTCAAGAGTCTCTTTAGCCAGACAGCCTCCTGTACATTATTTGAGAGAGCTACGAATTCAGATTCCATAGTAGATAGCGCGACACATGATTGCTTCTTGCTCATCCAAGAATAATGCGAGGAAATGTGTGAATCATGATGATATGATTTCATTGGAGTAATCTAATGACAACTATGTTCTGATCAAAATAAGAGAGAATATTGAAATATTTGAAGGAAAGAAACCGTCGACTGTTGAAGCTATTGAGACAGTTAACATCGGTATTGTCGGACCTAAAATCCGACCTAAGGCGATTAACGTTTTGAAAACGTGCAATTTTGGAAAGAGTCGCCACTAGTTAATTATTAGGCTAACTAGAATCCTAAATCACCTAGATAGATAATGAATTAAATATCCATGTCTAAAATCGATATACGATCAGAAATTTGAGTTCAGGGGTTCTATTACGAATTAAAAATATAATTTTTAACTACGCCATTTCGGTACTCAATTCACTTAATTTGCCAATTTCATTATTAATTAAATATAAATCAATTTTGAGCACGCACAACAATAAAATCTAATAATATTAACAATTATCATACACAATTAAATCAATACAAACTAACATGATGAATATACATAATTAACTTTTATCGCCTAATTAATCTAAACTAATCAAATTCAAACTATTTATGTCAAATTAAGTCTACTAATATAACATGTATACAAAAAAAAAAAAAAATAGATAGTGTTACAACATGTATTAAACTAGAACTATTGATATATGACTAAACAAACACCAATATACAAAATAATAAATAAATAAAAACAGAAAATTAACTAATAAATAAATAAGATAAAAATAAGAAAAATCTACTGCAGGAGAGGGCAGCAGCAGCCATGGCAGCGGACGGTGACAGGCGGAGCTCCGGCGAGACCGACAGCGAACAACAGGAAACCACAGTGGCCGGAGATGGCGGGTCACGGCAGACGAGGGCTAGGGTGGAGGTCGCCGGCGCAGCGGGACTGAACTCAAGGTCGCCGGCGCAACAGAGAAGCCCTGGTCGTGGTCGGGATCGGTGCTGGCAGGAGAGCGTGGTGGATCCGGCCGAGCAGAGGATGGAGTACGGGTCAGGGACGGCTGGGCTCGAGGCGAGGTTGGTGTTCCGGCGGACACTCCGGCGAGAAAATTGCAGAGAGAGAGAGAGAGAGAGAGAGAGAGAGAGAGAGAGAGAGAGAGAGAGAGAGAGAGAGAGAGAGAGAGAGAGAGAGAGAGAGAGAGAGAGAGAGAGAGAGAGAGAGAGAGAGATGGCGAGGTCCGGTGGGAGGTTGTTGTCGGCGGGGCTGGTCGGACGACGAGGAGAGGACAGCACGGCGGCGGTGAGGGAGCGGATGGCGAAGTCGTGGCGGGGCTGGCCACCGGCGGCCGAGGGTGAAGCAGCAGGAGGATCTGGTCGGGAGAGAGAGAGAAAAAAAAAACTTTTTATTCAGTAGGAGACAAAACTGCACGAACTTCGAGAACTGATATTATTATTTTTCTGGTGTCCCTTTCTTTTACATGTAAAATGACCTTATTTATAGCTAGATTAGGACCCCTAAACTAGAGAAAATAATATCTGAAAAATATATGCATTTAATATTCTGAAAATATACACATATATTTATGTATTTCACCATAAATACACATAATATATTTTCTAAATATTTTACAATAAATAATGCATATACACTATCCTATTTTAAGCCAGTCCTATCTTTAGAAACTTCGCGACCTTCCATATTTAAATACTTCCTTTTTTTGACGCGTCACATATGACATTTTGAACGTGCTACGTGCGGACCAAAATTAGGTGTTTACAGGTATAAAAGAAGAACCCCGAGAGCTCAAGATTGGTGCGAATCTTAGTTCTTCTAAGAAGGCTCAAATAATTGAGATGTTAGGCGAGTACAAAGAGATCTTTGCCTGGTCATATGCTGACATGCCAGGATTGGACACATCAATTGCCCAAAACACAGCACTTAAGGCGACAAAGTTCGGAGTTACTCCTTAAGATTAAGGAAGAAATCATCAAGCAGATTAACGCAGGATTCCTCGAGGTGTGCAATTACTCCGAGTGGGTCGCGAACATTGTTCCGGTACAGAAGAAGGATGGTCGTGTTTGAGTCTGTGTCGACTACCGGGATCTCAACAAGGCTAGTCCGAGAGACAAATTTCATCTCCCACATATTGACACGCTGATCGATAAAACGGCGCGACACGACAATTTTTCATTCATGGATGGGTTCTCTAGATACAATCAAATCAAAATGGCAGTAGAGGATAAGTCAAAAACCACTTTTGTCACAAAGTGGGGTACGTTTTGCTACAAGGTCATGCCGTTCGGACTTAAGAATGCGGGTGCAACCTACCAAAGAGAAACGGTAACATTATTCCATGACGTGATGCATAAGCAAATAGAAGTTTACGTTGACGATATGATCGCAAAGTCCCGCGAAGATGAAGACCACCTTATCAATCTGCGTATGCTCTTTTAACGGCTCAGGAAATTCAAGCTCAGATTGAATCCAACGAACTGCACATTCGGTGTAACGTCTGGCAAGCTGCTAGGCTTTATAGTCAGCAAGAATGGTATAGAAATGGATCCCGACAAAGTCAAGGCAATCTTAGATCTTCATGCACCATCTACCGTCAAGGAGGTCAGAAGCCTACTAGGACGTTTAAATTACATTGCAAAGTTCATCGCCAATATGACAAACAAATGCCAGCCGTTCTTCCAGCTCATTCGAAAGAATGTATCGGTTTTGTGGGATGTAGAGTGCCAGCAAGCTTTCGATTCAATCAAAGCATATCTAGTCAAACCTCCAGTTTTAGTCCCACCCGTTCCAGGTCGTCCACTTATTTTGTATCTAACGGTTCAGAAGAGCTCATTAGGATGCATGTTGGGGCAACTGGACGAAGATGGCCAGACGGAGCACGCCATTTATTATCTCAGCAAGAAATTCACTGAAGGAGAGGCCAAGTACCCGAAGGTTGAAAGGACAAGTTGTGCATTAGTATGGGTGATGCAACGACTTTGACAGTATACGCTGTATTACACTATACACCTCATTTCCAAGTTGGACCCCTTGAAGTACATATTAGAAAAGCCGGTGTTAATGAAGAATGTCGCCAAATGGCAGGTCCTACTTGACGAGTACGACATACAGTTTATTCCGCGTACCGCGATAAAAGGGCAGGCCATTGCAGACCATCTAGCTGGGTTTCCTATTGACGATGATCATCAAGTGTGTCACGAGCTTCCAGATAGTGACATACTGAACGTAGAGGAAGGCAAGGGAAATAGTAGAATATGGAGAATGTATTTCAATGGCACTGCGAATTCCAACGGGAGCGACATAGGGGCAGTTCTCATCTCTCCAAAAGGCCAACATTTTCTAGTAGCGGCCAAAGTCACTTTTCCATGCACCAACAACGTGGTGGAATACGTAGCATGTATCCTCTAATTGCGAGCGGCAATTGATTTCAAGATACAGGAACTGGAGGTTTATGGGGATAACATGCTCATCATCCTCTAAACCCTAGGAGAATGGAGAAAAGAGACCCCAATTTGCAACCATACCATCAACATATAAGAGAGTTGAGCAATAATTTTGAAGAAATAACATTCACGCATATACCTCTGAGCAAGAACCAATTCGCAGACGCGCTGGCAACCCTTGCATCAATGCTGAATATTTCAGGCGAAAGTTCCGTAGAACCCTTTGAGATTGAAGTGAATGAATGTCCTGCTTATTGCTGCACACTTGAAGAATTAGATGGAGAGCCCTGGTTCACCGAAATAAAGAGATACTTTCACTCAGGCAAGTTTCCTGAGGGTGGAAGTAGTAAGGATCAGAAAACTTATGCAATTTCCGAAGATGCATATGTTTTGAAAGGGCCACAACCACCCTCAACATGGCTACATATAAAGAGTGTTTTCAAAAGGTCTAGTGAGAATGAGATATTAGAAAGGGTCGCAGTCATAATTAAAATGGCTATACACAATGAGTGATTCCACAAACTTGTGATGGCGGAAGAATTTCGAAAGGGCCACAGCCACCCTTAAAAAATGGCTATACAAGAAGAGTGCTCCCGCGAACCCTGTGAGGGCGGAAAAATAGGTGAAAGGGCCACCTTCATCCCTAAAATGGCTACAAATCAAAAGAGCTCCCCTAAACAGCCACCCTCCAAACGGCTACAAATACTCCCGCATCAATGCAGGAAATAAAGTACGGGTCACAGCAACCCAACAATTGACTACAAAAAAAAGTGTTTCCGCTGGGTTGAAAATCTGCAAAGACGATCTAGGAAAATCAGGGTAAACGAGGGGCACAGTCGAGAAATCTCTCAAAGTCGACCGTGGCAAAATGAGAGAATATGAGAAATAAAAAAAATCCCACTAAGTTGTTGCACCGTGCACACTTTAGGCAAAATTTAGGGACAGACATTCAAGCCATATGAGGCTCTTCTCCGGCGGACGCCACTAGAGGCTCTTCTCCAACAGACACCACTAGAGGCTCTTCTCCGACATACGCCACTAGAGGCTCTTCTCCAACGGACGTCACTAGATGATCTTCTCCGACGGACGCCGCTAGAGTCTCTTCTCCGACACACGCCACCAGAGGCAATTCTCCGACATACGCCACTAGAGGCAATTCTCTGACATACGCCACTAGAGACTCTTCTCCAACGGACGCCACTAGAGGCTCTTCTCCGACAAACATCACTATAGGCTCTTCTCCGACAGACGCCACTAGAGGATCTTCTCCAACGGACGCCACTAGAGAATCTTCTCTGACAAACGCCACTAGAGGTATTTCTCTGGCACATGCCACTAGAGGCTCTTACCCAACACCCGCCACTAGGGACTCATCGCACTCCACCCCCCCTATGCGTGGCGTGCGATACTGCCCCTCGTGCAGGTGTTCGAAGACGCACGTATCCCGGCACGTGCGAAGACCTGCTACATCGGCAACCCGGAGCGCATTTACCAGGACCCGACTCTCTGTCCAGTCTAGGTCCCAACAGTAAATATTTTTTACAGAGTGTCTTAAGGAATCCCATCAGGATAAAAGTATTCATAGCATGCTTACTTTATATTTATAAGAGTAATTTAAATAGCAAAATGAGAGTCATGCAATGCACGCGCGGTAACAACTAATATATATACTAATATCCAACTTAACCCTACAAAATTACCAAAGAAAAAAAAAACTAATCGCTGCGAACAAAACATTCATGAGATATTCAATACGCATTGCACCTTCAAGGCACCAAGACATCACCTTTTGAAGTTGAGAAGGAACATATTTATGTTTGCTTTGCTTTCTTTTTGGTTCCTTAGCCAACATACCTTTCCTTCCTTCAAACATATACTCGAGCCTTCAAAATCATTCTACTTCGTGGGTCTATGTCTATATTTTATTTAAGGAGTCTTCTTTTTCTTTATCCTTTTTTTTTTTTTTTCTTATTTCTATCTTGTCTTGTCTTTAAGATATTATATTAGAGTAAATAAAATTGAGTTAATATATAATTATAATGACTAAAATATGTAATAGAATTTGCTTTTCCAATTCAAAAAATCACAAGATCGAGACTGTCTCAATCAATCTATCTCCTTCGCGATGATTTCGATAATTTGCTACCTTTCAAAGTGGTGGACTTATTAGTATTATGTATTTATTATATTATTTAGTCTATAAAATTTTAATATTTCTATTATAACACTTGGAATAAAAAAAATTAAAGACGAAATAGAGAATTTAAAAAACGACGAATATAAGAACGTCGAGTTATAAAAACACCACAGTTTGTCTATCTAAACCTGAGAAGGGCCGGAGGGAGGGAAAATAATAAAGACACACACCATCACGCGTCAAAACCGTGTCTTTAACTTACAACGCGGCGTATTGGATAGAATATATTTCCTATACACGTCTCCTTTTTCAAAAATGTTTTATATTATTAATAACGTTATAAAGAAAGAATCTAGCTGTGTGATGAATATTACGCGGCCGCTACTTGCTGGGGTTCTATTTAGAAGAATTAATTTGAAGATCTAAATTTAATTATATTTGTAATGATGATCACGGGAGAAAATTATATCGATACAGTAAAAATAGTAGAAATCCAATACGGGTATCTATGTGTATATATTTCTCTCAAGGTGTATATATTTCTCTCAAGGCAATAATAACGTTATTTAACAAAACAAAATGGGATTGAAATCTTTCATATATATATATATATATATATATATATATATATGAAAAGTACCATTTGATAAATTAGTACTTAATTTTTTTTAGATATCTAATATTTATTTGTTGTGACAACACTTTTAAATATTTATATTAAACATCTTATTTATGTCTACTATTGCACCAATTAATTAGTTTTTGTTAATAGTGGAAAAAATATAATAATAAAAGAAATTACCTTTTTTTTTTTTGGTGTAAAGAACGATTCCAATAAACAACAAGAGTTTTACAAAAGATTAAAAAGAACAGACAAGCTAGAGGGAAACAGAGAAAACACCCAAGAACCAGACAACCCCAAATCCGCAGCCTGTCGACAAAGAAGGTGAGTGGGATGAACCAAAGTACGACTAGTGAAACAGACTCTAAAGGAACTATGTACATTAAGGAGAAAACGAACATCATTGATAACCCCAAAAAGAGACAAGCAAGTCGAATTAGACACCACTGCAAGAGACAGCAAGAGAGAGTCCGTCGCCAACATCACTGGAGATGAGGGTGGGGAGTGTGTTGCTGCCAGTTGGAGTCCCTAGCGACAAGCTATAGCCTCTGCAAAAAGGGGGTCCTGACCATCCGCAGAATAAACAGATGCAGCATGTAGCTTCCTAGCTTCATCAAAAAGGAGAGCTGCACCATAGACCCTACCCGACCCAATATGTACAGTACCATCAGTAAGAACTACCCAACCAGAAGTGGGCAGCACCTGCAAACGGGAATGAGTCACTCGAGTGGGGATGGATCGTCCTGCTGCCCCTGGAACATTCAGTAAACCAGCCAAATTGTCAGTTCTAATCTGTGAGAAAATATGCATAACTGATTCTATAGAAGGCTGCCTAGAATTAAACACCACAGCATTCCTTTCAATCCAAACACTCCATAGGATTAAACATTTGCAGACTAGTTGATCTTGAGGGCACCAGAGGGAGCAACCAACAGGTCCAGGGAAAAGTAGCCAATCTAGAACATTACTGCATGGTAAAAGCTGAGTTCGAATCGAGAAAGGGGAGGCAAACCAAACTCGAGCGGCGAATGGGCAATGCCACATAACGTGGTCCCATGTTTCATTTTGATCTCGACATAGGGGGCAAAGAGGGTCCACGGAAGGAATGCGTCGATGCAGTGGAAAAGCAAAGGCAAGGCCGTTGTTCAGCCCTTTCCAGAGGAACATCCGAAGTTTTGGTAAAACCGGAAGAGACCACAGTTTAGACCAAAAGAGGGGATTCCCACTCTGGTTTAAGGACGATGAGGAACCATTTTGTAGTTGGAAAGCGAGTGAATGAATAAGATGGTAGCCAGATTTCACGGAGTACATTCCAGAACGCGTACGGCTCCAGAGAAGGCGATCAGTGGTAGGGAAGTGAGGTAGGTCGATCGTTAGAATCTGATCCAGTATAACTTGTGGGAGATGTTGAGAAAGTGAAGGTAGGTTCCAGGTTTGACTTCCTTGGTTGACAAACTCCGACACCAATTGAGCAGGGAAAGTTGAAACTTGCGGGAACCAGTGTTGTAAGATGCCTATGTTGGGGACCCAAGGCTGAGTCCAGAAATCAATAGCATTCCCTGAACCAACCCTCCAACGAAGGCCCTGAAGGAGTAAGGGTCGAAGAGATAAAAGAGTCCTCCATATAGAGGAGTGGCTTGGAGAAGATGAAGTCGCGAAAAAATTAGAGGATGAAAGATATTTTTTGCGAAAAGTGGAGACCCAGATAGAATCCTCATCTGTAAGGAATCTCCAAGCTTGTTTCAAGAGGAGAGCGAGATTATAGATGCGGGTGTTTCGAAAGCCCAAGCCACCCATTGATTTCATCTGTGTAATGCGCTCCCAAGAAATCCAACAAATGCCTTTTCTATCAGGGGACCCCTTCCACCAAAAGTTGCGGGAGATACGATCAAGGTGGTTGCAGACAGATTTGGGCAAGGGCAAACAAGACATAGTGTAAGTAGGAATTGCAGCCAGGGTGGATTTAATAAGGATTTCCTTGCCGGCTGGAGAGAGAAGTCCACTCATCCATCCTTGAATACGGTGAGTGACCCTGTCGATAAGGGTAGCAGCTAGACGGGATTTATTTTTCGGCCAATCAATCGGGAGACCAAGATAAATTTCACTATCAGTCATGGGCTGAACTGAGAGAAACTGACAAAACAGATTTCGTGATATGGGATCCACATTTGGGCTGAAAAACATTCTAGATTTATCCAGATTAATCATCTAGCCTGATTCCCTCTCATAGGCGCATAAAATCTCTTTGATAGCTTTTAAATTAACAAAAGTGGCCTCCAAGAAGAGCAGACTGTCATCTGCAAAGAGCAGATGGGAGAGTTGGGGGCTTGTCTGACCAGGTTTGATACCACGAATCTTCTTTGTTTGGAGAGCTTTAGAGAGGTGGTAGGACAGAATTTGGGAGCAGAGTATAAAGAGAAAAGGGGAAAGGGGGTCCCCTTGGCGAAGTCCCCGAGAGGGACAGAATGGAGGAGTTCGCCGTCCGTTGATTAGAATTGAGAATTGGACAGAAGTAACACATTCCATCACCCAATTCACGAAAGGTGTAGGAAAGCCAAACTGAAGAAGGACTCGATATAGGAATGGCCACTCGACGCGATCGTATGCCTTACTCATATCTAGCTTGAGAGCAATTAAACCAACTGAGCCCCTTCTACGACGTTTGATGACATGAATCAATTCTTGTGCAAGGAGAATATTGTCAGTTATGATACGACCTGGAACAAAAGCACTCTGGAAAGGGGATATAAGAGGGTTAAGTACTTGGCGAAGCCGATTAGACAGTATCTTGGAAATGATCTTGTACGTTGTATTGCAAAGGCTTATGGGGCGCCAATCCGAAACTCTTACGGGGTTTGGAATTTTAGGGATAAGAGTAATGAGAGTATCATTGAGTTGGCGAATGAGATGCCCGGAAGAAAAGAAACTTGCAACCCCACTCAAAGTGTCAGTAGATACGGTCTCCCATTGAGCCTGAAAGAAATGAGGAAGAAATTACCTTCTGGATTGCAACAGTTTATAAAAATCAAATACATTTGCATAAGAAAAAAAAACATAATACAAACATCTTAAAGCTACAACAACAACAACAAGAAAATATTAATTATTAATACTTAAAAGTTTCAAAAATAAAAATCAGATAACAATATGGCAAACCGTTTAATTATTATTATTATTATTATTATTATTATTATTATTATGAAAGATTCCAATAAAAAAATGGTCGAACTTGAGATATTTATTCGTAATATACGGTATATGTGTCGGCAAAATATATACCAAGTTAAAACAGGGAATAAATAAAGATTATCAAATGCTTTTATTTATTATTAATTAATTATATATAATAATACATATTTCGTTTTTTTTTTTAATATATATCAGGAAAGAAAAAAAAAAAAAAAAAACTATAAAGGGGGGAAGGTTCTGAGAACTCCAATCCATTCGAAGTTGAAATCCGTCTTCAGTTAGTTCTGTCCATTCCAATTATTCTTCACTTTTCCAGTAACAAACTGAACTTGAACTACCATGGCCACCGTAAGCTCAGCCTCGGATTCCTCCACCGCCACCACCAACTCACCGTCCCTAACCACCATGACTGATCCAGAGCTCCAAAACCTCTTCAACCAGTTCGACACCGACGGCGACGGCAAGATCTCCGCAGAAGAGCTCTCCAAAGTCCTCGGCGCCTTCGGTGGCTCTGAATCCACCAATTCCATCGACCTCCGCCGTGCCATGGAGGAGGTCGACACCGACCACGATGGATTCATCAGCCTGGCCGAGTTCTCCGTCCTCTGCCACGCCACTTCCGCTAACACCTCCGACGCTGAGCTCCGCGATGCGTTCTCCCTGTACGACCAGGACAAGTAAGTTTCTATTCTAATTGTCATCTAGATGTTCCAATTTCGTAGACCGCAGTTAATTACGGTTTAATTAATCTCGGGTGAGTGCAGGAATGGGCTGATCTCGGTAGCGGAGCTGCACTTGGTGATGAATCGACTGAACATGAAGTGCTCGATTGAGGAGTGCGAGACGATGGTGAATTCGGTGGACGCGGACGGCGATGGGAACGTCAATTTCGAGGAGTTCAAGAAGATGATGTCGGGCGCCGGTGGCCATCAATAGGGTTGGTGCGGTGGTTGGCTTTTAGATTGCTTTTTGGATGGAGTTGGACAATAACACAAGTGGCTGGCTGGCTCACTAGAAAAAAAAAAAAAAAAAAAAAAAAAAAAAAAAAAAAAAAAAAAAAAAAATTAAGAGTCATGTCTGTTTGTCTGTCTGTTCTTTCAAGTTTCAAAGCTTGTAAAATGTCTAAATCAATTTCACTGAATAATAATGTATTAGACCAAAAACATAATAATAATAAATAGTACTAATGTGTTATAAGTATGATTTTTTTTCCAAAGAAATGCATATATTATTAAAGACAATGTCGATTACGGTGGGATGAAATCTCTATCCTTATCGATTAAAATTAAAAGAGAGAATGGGTTGTAAGACTCGATTATCTATGCACGACATCTTTCTAGAATGTATCTCGATCCAGTTTGCACACTCGTTTGCTTTTCTAGGAATAGCACGCCAAACAACTTCCGGTACTTGGGATGCAATATAGACTATATTCTCAATCATCGGAGATATCTGCCAATGGGTTTGATGATCCTCTGTAAGTGCTAGGATTACCTCATTTGCATCTGATTCAATTTCAACTCGAGTCCATCTCTCCAGCACAACTAGTTGCATTGCCTCCTGTACTACAAGTGCTTCAAGGGCTAAGCTACCGTGTTCATTAATCTTTTTATTAGCACCTCCAATGATTGAAGTGGTCGAGTTGTTAAATTGTAAAGTAATTTTTAGTGTTAGAATACTCTAGATATTAGGATTAATAAGAGCACCTAGAAACTTACGGAAGGGCTTCCTAAATTTCTAGAAAGCTCGGTTAGATGAGAGATAGTGGATAGTTATAGGTTTTTCTAGAATTAGCCTATAACTAGATTCTACTAGAGCCATGTAGTATAAATTGCTAGGTAATGTCTCCATTGTATCCATCCCAACAAACTTGTAACCCACCAACATATATAGTGAACGTAGGTTTTCTACAAAGTCTCCTACTAAGCATATTTAGAGTGTTACACTTATATATATATATATTTGAGTTCTTCTTTAGCTACTAGCTAGATACGGTCTTAGGCAAGTGCAAATCGGCACTTCGTTATTTTTTTACATGGTATCAGAGCCACATTAGCGACAACGCGGAGAGATTCAAGATCGGGATTGAAGAACTCGGGTACTCTAAATATGGATGCTGCCGGTCGCGTGATTGGACAAGGAATGGAGCTGCTGAACTCGTCCAATTACCGGATTTGGAAGTCCTGCATGGAGTCGTATCTCGTGAGCGAAGACTTGTGGGATATCGTTGGAGGCAATGATGCAACCGCCCCGGAGGAGACCGCTAGAAATGGTGAAGAACTCAAGCGCTGGAAGCGGAGGAATGCCAAGGCGGAGTTTGCCTTGAAGAGGTCGATATCGTCAGAGGTGTTTGAGAATATCTCACGATGCACCTCTGCCAGCTCGATTTGGAAGACGCTAGACCAGCTATACAATAAGAAGAATGAGGCGCGGTTACAGATGTTGGAGACGGATCTAGCGAATGCGAAACAGGGTGAGTCGTCGATTTCACAATTCTTTCTAATGTGAAGAATTTGTGTTCGGAAATTAATATACTCAACCCGGAGGAGCCAATTTCGGAGGCGCGGATAAAACGATGTATTATTCGAGGATTACGTCCCGAGTATATACCGTTTGTTACGTCGATTCAAGGGTGGGTTCAACAACCATCCTTGGAGGAGTTTGAGAACCTTCTAGCTTCACAAGAGTCGTTGGCTAAGCAAATGGCCGGGGTAAAGCTGGAGGAAGATCAGTGCGCGCTCGTGGCTCAAGTACATGAGAATGACGCCAGGAAAAAGGTTGGTGGGAATGTAGAATCGTCTCGCAGAAGAGACTTCAAGTGTTAACGGTGTGGGAAGTCTGGACATCTGAAGAGAAATTGTCGGACCAAACTAAAGGAGACTAACATGGTGGAATATAAGACCTCAACTGAAGATGAAGAGTGGGCTAAATGTTTTCTAGCCAAGATCACTCCCACGTGTGCATTTGTAGCTCGAGACTCGGGAAAGGAGTGGATTGTAGATTCCGGTTGCGGTCATCACCTCACTGGAGACGAACATCAGTTCTCCAATTTTCGTCCTCATGGAGGAGAAGAGGTTATACTCACAGCGGATGATACCATTCACCATGTTGACAAGGAAGGCACTGTTGTGATCAACAGTGGCGGCGGAACATCGACAAAGATCAATAATGTTTATCATGTTCCGGGTATGAAGAGAAATCTCCTTTCAGTGGCGAATGCAGTCGATTCAGGTATGTACGTTTTATTTGGTCCGAATGATGTGAAATTTCTCAAGAATGTATAGATGATCAAGGCGGACGTAGTTCACATTGGTGAGCGAGTAGACGACATGTTCGTGATACCGGCTTCAAATAAAAAGACTTCTTCAAAAAAGGTTCATGGAAAAAGGGGGAGCTTGATTCCTAGCGGAGACGTCCATGGTGGAGCCGATGAGAAACAAGCGGTGAAGCAAGGATCGGGAAGATCGATCACTAAGCCAGTTTGTGATCAGGATAAAAATCGCATATGCGCTTATTCTTGCTTCCTTGCAAGTCCGGCAGTTGAGAACCGGTCGTTGTATCGAGATGAAGATAAGGAAGATTCGGACTTGGATATATCTATGGGAGTTAAAGTGGTGTCGCCGACAATAGAAAAGAAGCGCCAACAAGATACATTGTCGCTTGTTAAAAGTTCGGTCTTTGATCAAAGAGGATATCATATGGCATCAAGGGAAGTGGGAGAATCAAAGCCACAAAAGACCGAAGGAAGAAGCTATTGTTGGCCGATTACAGATGGAGGTAACAAGATACGAAAAACAAAGACCTCAAGGGAACAAAGATATGAAAGATTGATTAATTCGATAGTGCACGCAAAGGCGAAGGAGATTAAGCTTCAATATCATCCTACTCGGGAGAAAGGTGCTATACGGGACGTTCGACGCGGTAGAAGTCCGGAGCAATTGCAGATATGTCTCAAGGATACTCAAAGAGGCAATTTGAGCTATTACGATCAAAAGAAAGAACGGTTACTAAAAATTACTTTAAGGGGGAGTGTTAAATTGTAAAGTAATTTTTAGTGGTACAATACTCTAGATATATGGATTAATAAGAGCACCTAGAAACTTACGGAAGGGCTTCCTAAATTTCTAGAAAGCTCGGTTAGATGAGAGTTAGTGGATAGTTATAGGTTTTTCTAGAATTAGCCTATAACTAGATTCTACTAGAGCCATGTAGTATAAATTGCTAGGTAATGTCTCCATTGTATCCATCCCAACAAACTTGTAACCCACCAACATATATAGTGAACGTAGGTTTTCTACAAAGTCTCCTACTAAGCATATTTAGAGTGTTACACTTATATATATATACATTTGAGTTCTTCTTTAGTACTAGCTAGATACGGTCTTGGGCAAGTGCAAATCGGCACTTCGTTATTTTTTTACACGAGTCACACGCTATGATTCCAATTGCACCTACTCGTGATCGCTCGCCCCAAGATGCATCACAGTTCAGCTTTATGGTTCCTCTGCTAGGAGGTATCCAAGTCTACTCCGCAGGCGCATTAGGAACATCCAAATCAGGCGGGCGGCCACCTACCGATATCGACCAAAAGTCGTTGTATTCCTTAAAGGCATGAGCTGCTGTGCGTTCCGGGTTTGGGCTCTCGTTAGCATACATGGTTTTGCATTGTTCCTTCCATATACCCCAGCAAGTTGTCCCTATCAATGACCACCTGAGATCCTTTTCTTTACAAAGTGTCCATCTTCCTCAGTTCATGAAACCAAGAGATGATATTCGTCTCACCTTTATTGCACATTCTTACATTAAGAGTAGAAAACAAGACCATGGCAGTCTATGGGCACTGAGTGAGCATATGGTCAATATCCTCCAGCTTGTCACAAAAAGGGCAACTCCCTTCAACGTCCACTTATCTACTCCGCAGCGCCATTCTCACTGGTAGTGCATCAAAATTCAACCTCCAAATGAAAGAGCGTACTTTAGGGATCGTTTTCATGGCCCATAACTCTTACCATGAAGAGTGAGTACTCAATTTTTGCCCATGGTTTGGAGTCGTTGTTGCTACAATATCTTGGTAGACAACTTTCACTTCAGCTTTGCCAGACTTGCAGGAGGGCCATATTATTTTTCAGGCTTGGAGATCGTAAGTAGGGGTATTGCTCTAATGGCTTGTGCTTCTCTTCTAGTAATCAAGTGTTGGATACCCTAAATTCCAGCTAGGTCCAGTAGGATCTATAATAGCTGATGTCTTCAAACTTTCGGTGGGTGCCTCCTCTTGACGTGCACTTAGTCGATATGAAGGGAGTGTAGGAACCCAACAATGATTAAACACATCGATCCGCGTACCATCGTCCACGATCTAGAGACCTCCGTCTATTAGTACATTTCTTCCCTCGAGTAAACTCCTCCAAGCCCATGATGACCCGACCTATTTTCTTAGCCTTAGAAAAATCAGCTCTTGGGAAATATATGCCCTTAAGGACCTGCACCCAATAAGCATCAGGATTTTGCTCTAAAAGCCAAGCCATTTTCGTTAGTAGAGCTAGGTTTAAAGCATGAAGTTCCTTGAAACCTAAGCCACCTACTCCTTTTGTCGTCGTTAACGTTTTTCAACTCAGCCAATGAATTTTTCGCTCGCTTCCCTTTTGCCTCCACCAAAATCGGGCAATCATGACATTGATTTCGGAACACCAAGTTTTCAGGAGTAGAAATAAGCTCACGGTATATGTGGGAATTGACATTACCACCAATTTGATGAGTATCTCACGACCCGTATTACTTAAAAGATCGACTTCCAACCTGAAATTTTGTTAGCAATACGTTCTTTCAAATAACCCAACGCCTCCCTCTTGGATCGGCCCCATATAGTAGGCAATCCAAGGTATTTCTTGGGGTTCTTCTCCGCTTTTATACCGAGGATATTCTCAACCACCCTTTGAGTTATTGGACGCACATTTTTTTCCAAAAAAAGGGAGTTAACATACTTATATTGATAGCTTGTCCCGATGCCTCACAATACTCGCTTATAATCTTAGTAAGCTTGGTGATATTACGTGGATCGGCCTTCAAGAAGAACAAAGAATCATCGGCGAATAATAGGTGATGGATCGTCGGACACCTTCTTTTTATATGTCTCCCTTCCAAACTTTGGGACTCCACCTCCTTTGTTATCCTTCGAGAAAGAAGGTCTGGCACTAGGATGAACAAGTACGGTGAGAGTGGATTGCCTTGTCTTATGCCCCTCGTAGGTTTAACCACCTCCGACCTCTTACCATTGATCAATAGTTGGTAAGACACAGTGGATACACAAGCGCTTACCCAACAAACCCATTTTTCGTTAAAGCCTAGCTTCCAATACCGCCTCCAAAAAAATCTCACTCAGTTCATTTGTACGCCTTTTGCATGTCCACTTTAAGGGCGCATTCCTCCGTCTGACCTGTTGCCCGAGTTCTCAAGTAGTGAAATGTCTCATGGGCAATAATGATGCTATCCTGAATTAAACACCCTGCCACAAAAGCACTGTGATACGAGGTAATAATATCTGAGAGGTAGGCTTTTAGTCTATTAGTCAAAACCTTTGAAATGATTTTATAATTAAAATTACAAAGGCTAATGGGTCTAAACTGACTAGGGTTATAAGGATTCGGGGTTTCTGGAATTAGGGCAATATCAGTAAAATTTATCGAGGCGGGTAACTTACCTGTGGCGAAGAAGGATCTAACCATGTTGAATAATTCTTTACCCACAACACCCCAATATCTTTGATAAAGGAGCCTCGGAAATCCATCTGGTCCCGGTGCCTTTAGTCCCCCATCTGAAATGTAGCCCTCTTAACTTCGTCCATTGAAACCGGTCTAGTTAAATCCGCGTTTGCATCAGTTGTAATGATTGAGGGTACACACTCAAGTAGATCACCCCAGCATCTGGTTCCATCAGAAGAAAATAGTGATCGGAAGTGTCGATGAAACTCATGAGCAATTTCAAATTTAGATTGGACCCAAGAGCCATCAGACGTACAAATTTTGAGAATTTTATTCCTTCGTCGTCGATCAATCGTGGTTAGATGGAAAAATCTCGAATTCTTATCGCCATGAGCTAGCCACTTAACCTGAGATCGTTGCTTCCAATAGATTTTCTCTCTTCGCCAAAGGTCCTCAAGTTGTTTTTTGATAGCCATTTCCTCATCTTTAGCACGTGCATCATTTGCATGAGTTTGCATGGCCTTAATCTTCTCATAGGCTCTCCGTATCTCTTTTTTGTTGTTCCCAAACTTGAGTTTACTCCATCTCAATAAATTTTTTACCACATCTGATCTTGAGCTTACTGGCCACTTTTGGAGATCGTTCACTTTGGGACACCATGGTATCAGACTGAGCCTCACTTTCCATCCAAGCTTCCTTTATAACTCCATCACATTCTTCATGTTCAAGCTACATCTCCTCAAATCTGAATAGCCTTGGCTCTTTTGAATCACCATAGCTGGGATAACTACTATTGGTGTATGATCCGAACCCATGAAAGGCTCGTGCCAAACTTGTGACCTAGGGTGCAGGTTTACCCAAGCCGAATTCGTCAACCCACGATCAAGGCGTTCCCGAACAAGTGTACCATGGAATTGGTTATTCAACCAAGTATACGGTAGACCTTGGTAGTTGAGGTCCATTAACCCCGACATCGTCTATCAACCGATTGAATTTGTCCATCTTTGATTGATTTTTCGGCAGTCCCCCTTCCTTTTCGTAGTTAAAGTGAATATTGTTCAAGTCTCCGATGCATATCCATGGTTCTTTACGACTTCGAGCTATACGTCTCAAGGTATTCCAATTTTTTTGAGGTTCCATGAAATCGGGGTGACCAGTAAAAATTAAAACCAAACGATAACCGGACCCTTAGCTTGAACAGAGCAATCCACAATGTTGTTTGATTTATATAGGACAACGAAATCTACGGTATTATCACACCAAAGAGCAATGCCACCCGATGTTCCAATAGGGTCAACATAAGCACCTTCTCTCAAACGAAGCGCTCTCCTTGTTTGCTCACAAAAATCCGACATATTTTTTGTTTCCATGAGGAATACGATTGTCACGCTTATGCCTCCCCACGAGATCCTTGAGATTAATGGCTATCACCGTCAACTACGCTGTGTGGGCAGGTATATTAGGGTTTTGGGTAGGTTGTTGAGGTGGGAGAGAGGGGTATGCTACCTCTAGGGCTGAGCAGGAAAACCCGAAAGCCCGAAAGCCCGAAAAACCCGTCCCGAGCCCGTCCCGAAAAACCCGGTCCCGAATAGACCCGAGCCCGAGTGGGCGGGACTTTTATTTTCAATTCGGGCTCGGGCTCGGGCTTTTGTACCAAAATCCCGAAAAGCCCGAGCCCGTCCCGAATTTTTTTAATACTGTATAAATATATATAATTATATATATTCCCCACTAACTATAGTTAGTATCTAACCATCTTCCTCCATGTTTGAATTTTTTTTTTTTTTTTTTAATTTTTTTCAGATTTTTTGTTAAAATTCGGGCTAGCCCGAGCCCGAGTCCCGAAGTCCCGGCTCGGGCGGGCCATTTTCCTTATTTTCGGGCTCGGGCTCGGGCTAAAAATTAGTGTCCCGAAAATTTCGGGCTCGGGCTCAGGTAAAAGCCCGCCCGTCCCGGCCCGAGCTCACCCCTAGCTACCTCCATTCTGCTATAACGATTTTAGGTTGTTGGTTGGCTGGAATTGGATAATGTGAATGAGTGGGATTTGGTGGCCGGGGGTTTCAATGGTAGTATGTGAATTAAGCTACGTACGGTATATTGTGAGCTACTAGGCATATAGATGGGGTTTGAGGCTCTGGTTTCTTCAAGTTTTCCCATACATCCTCACCACTCTCTCTTGCCCACCAGAAACCCGACAATAATTCATCCTTATGTAACCTTTGATAATACCATCATCTCCATCGATTTTCTCGCTCTCTATGTGTTGCCCAACATATTAACTGATGGGTTCCGCTATGGCCGTTAGGCCCTTTAACGGCGAGGAAACGGTGAATAGATCCAATGGGCCATAAAAGGAGGTCAAGAAGACCAAGGCGAAGGGTCCCGACAGCGAAAGTCCCGATGATGAAAGGTCCCAACAGAGTCGGTCCCGATAGGCGAGCTGGATGCTCCAGATGAGATGCCTTTAAGCAGGCCTCGATGATGAATCCCTGAGAACGATTGGCCCTGTCACGATGACGAGGGGCCCCGAGCGGTGACACAATGAGATAACTCTGGAGTCCCCGATATTGGTCGGGACTTGCTATCAGAGGTTGAGGCCGAGATACGCGGGGCGTGGCCGAGATACGCGGAGCGTGGCCGAGATACGCGGAGCGTAGCTGAGATACGCGGGGCGTGGCCGAGACACGCGGGGCGTGGCCTAGATAAGCGAGATCATGGCCTGGATAGGCGGGATCGTGCCCGCGATACGCGGAATATGGGCTAACCACCCCAACGGTTCACCAGGTAACTGAGATACCTCTCCTCCTATAAAAGGGCAGAGGTTACCTCAGATCACATTACGTTGAGTTCAATACACTTTGAGATTACTGCTTGCCAGTCATACGAGATACTCATTTAAGCATCGGAGAGGGATTCTGGGTCACCGCTCGGTCTATCCCCTCTTGCAGGATTGCGTGGAGCAAATGAGCTAGGATTGCCGTCAAAGTCCGTACCGGAGTTCCACCGTGATCCAACATTGGCGCCGTCTGTGGGAAGCAAACAAAAAGCTGATATGCCTTCTACTCGATCAATGGCGGCTGGCAAGCACAGAAGACAGGGACAATCCGGTGGTTCCCGTCACCCCGTTGCAACGAATCTGGATTCAGTACCAGAACAGGAGGAAAACCAGAACCATCCCCCGGCTGAGCTCTCCCAGACAGGGGGGCACAATGGAGATCCCGAAGATATTGCTCCTCAGCATCAGGGCAACAGGGGGCAGGAGGCTCCCCCAGCTACAGACTTGACAAGGGCCGTGGCGGAAGCCATGCCCATGTTTCTGGCGGCCGTAGAGGCTCTCTTGGATCGGAGAGAGGCTGCAAGGAGGCAGGAGGAGATGCCCCCGTTGGAGGAAGTGGCCCCACCGACAGAGGGTCGGAACGCACAGGAAGCCCCGCCCCGAGGCCATGACGGGAGTAGAGCATCCGGTCAGCCGGAGAGGTTCGTGGTTGATGGGCCCGGACCAGTACAGCACAGGACCATTCCCCTGAATGGTCCCATCACTCCCGACCAGGTGGTAAAGATCGTGAACATCTGCATGGGAGAACAGAAGCCGTTGGTGTCGGAGCTAAGGGATCGATCCACTCATCCCTTCGTTCCCCGACTCATCGACACCCTAGCCCCGCCTGGGCTAGGCATCCCCACGATAAAGGAGTACGATGGCGAAGGAGATCCGGTTCGTCATGTCCAGAAACACCTTATGGCGTGTCTGGGAAGAGCCCCGAATGAAGACATAGTGTGTACGCTGTTCCCAAACACACTTGGAGAAAGAGCCCTGACCTGGTTCTTTAGTCTACCCCCAGGCTGCATCACTTGCTGGGCAGATATGCATGATTGATTTATTCAGCAGTACCAGGGTCGGAGACGTTTATTGAAGAGCGTGAGGTCCCTGACCCAGGTGGTGCAGAGGCCCGACGAATCACTAGCTCATTATTATCAACGGTACACGGCCAGTGTGGCAGAGATCGACGAAGAAATTTCGGAGGGCGAAACCATCCGTACCTTCATTCGGAACCTGACAGCCCCCTATGGCTCCGACCTGATGCACAGCGTGGCTGAGAAAGCTGTGTGGAATATGGAGGCATTACAGAAGAGGGTAAAACGGCAGATCGATGTCCAGGAGTCGAAGATAGCCGCGGGAGAACTGGAGCCCCCAAAGTCGAACAAAGGAAAGCAGTCGGTTAAACCTTTTGACGATCGTAAGTCAAAGGGTAAAACCGACAGTAGCAAGAATCGAGGCCGTCCGGATCGGAGGGACGATAGGCGTTCTTCAAGGAAGGATAAGCGGGAGGATCTCGACATTCCTCTCAACTGCTCCATGGCGGAGGTGCTGACAGTCATGGAACGACAAGGTATCTCCAGGTACCCCCAAAGAAGGATGGAGAATTCTTGGGATCTCGCACGGATCGCTACTGCCGATTTCACCGCGCAAATGGTCATGACACCAATCACTTTCGGGAACTGAAGAAGGAGATTGAAAAGCTGATCCAGAAGGGGAAGCTTAAGGAATTCGTCGGGGATAAGCGGTGTCGATCCCGCTCTCAATCCCGATCGCGGTCCCGTTCCCGATCCCGCGATCGGTCCCCAAAAAAGAAGAGAACCGATCCAGAGTCATCCGGTGCTCGCAAGGAGAGGCGGGGCACTATCAACGTGATTCATGGAGGGTTTGCTGCTGGAGGTGATACCTCATCCGCCCGAGAGGTCTACGCCTCTAGAATCCCTACAGCAGTGGTGTTGGGTAAGAGGTCCCGATCCTGGACCTTGAAAGAAGAGATGGTAATCTCCTTCTCGTCGGAAGACCTCATAGGCGTGGAGACTCCGCACGACGATGCCTTGGTGGTAACTTTGGATGTAGACGGGTTCGAAATGAAGAGAATTCTAATCGACGGAGGAAGCTCCTCCGACATTCTATTCATGGACGCGCTAGAGGCTATGGGAAAAACGAAGAAAGATCTAAAGGAGGCAAACTTCCCGATGATCGGGTTCTCTGGCTCAACCTCCTATCCGATAGGAGTAATCACCTTACCAGTGGAGTTTGGTAGCGGGTGGAAATCAGAAAGGAGGAATGTGGAGTTTGTTGTGGTTGATTCCGCGGGGACCTACAACGCGATTATCGGGAGGACCACTATTAATCCCCTGAGGGCGGTTGCCTCGACAGTACACCAGAAGATGAAGTTCCCGACCGACCATGGAGTCAGAGAGGTTAAAGGCGACCAGGTGGCTTCTCGAAAATGCTATGTTAACGCCACCCGGAGGAGGAGGCGAGAGGCCATGACTGTATACCAGAAAGACACAGATCCCATAGAAGAGTTTGGGCGTCCCGCCCACGTAGAAGATCTGAAAGAAGTTGAGATCGACGGACCCCAGAGGAAGGTGAAAATCGGGTCTGCTCTGACTGAGGAGACAGCCCAAAAATTGGTGGAGTTGTTGAAGGAGTTCAAGGAGCTGTTTGCCTAGTCCCCGAGCGATATGCCAGGAATCAGCCCCGATGTGATCGTACACGAGCTGAAGATAGACCCCGCGATCAAGCCTATCACGCAGAAAAGGCGTCCGATGGGCACGGACAAGAAGATCGCGATCCAGCAGGAGGTGGGCAGGTTGCTCGATGCTGGGTTCATTAAGGAGCTCCGATTCCAGACTTGGGTTGCCAACCCAGTGCTGGTGAAGAAGACTAACGGGAAATGGCGAATGTGTGTGGACTTCCGCGACTTGAACAAGGCTTGCCCGAAGGACTGTTATCCACTCCCAAGAATCGACCAGCTGGTGGATGCCACGTCGGGACATGAGCTGTTGAGTTTCATGGATGCATATTCAGGCTACAACCAGATCAAGATGGCCAAGGAAGACGCTCCCCATACAGCATTCTATGCGGACAGTGACATCTATCACTACGATGTCATGCCTTTCGGGTTGATCAATGCCGGGGCAACTTACCAACGGATGGTGAACAAACTGTTTGGAGATATGCTGGGAGAAACCATGGAAGCTTACGTGGATGATATGCTGGTGAAGTCCCGACAAGCCGAGGATCATGTGCACAACCTAACCATGGCATTTGAGCAGATGAGGCTCTATCAAGTTCGCTTGAACCCGACGAAATGCGCCTTCAGAGTCCACTCAGGGAAGTTTTTGGGCTTCATGGTGAGCCAAAGAGGAATTGAAGTGAATCCTGAGAAGCTGAGGGCAATCGAGGAGATGCAGTCTCCGATAAACCATCGGGAGGTGCAAGTGCTGAATGGTCGACTAGCTGCAATGAATTGCTTCTTGTCCAAAGCCAGCGACCGATCAATGCCGTTTTTTGAAGTCTTGAGGGCCAACAAAAAATTGGAGTGGACCGCCAAATGTGAAGAGGCGTTCCAAGCACTCAAGCAACACCTTCGCACCCTCCCGCCGTTGGCGAAACCGGTTCCAGGCGAGCCGCTCTATCTTTATTTGGCTGTTTCTGAATTTGCCATTAGCTCTGTGTTAGTGAAGGTTGTCGAGGGTAATCAAGTCCCCGTTTATTATGTAAGCAAGGCGTTTGCCAAGTCTGAATTAAACTATCCCGCCGTTGAGAAGTACCTCTTTGCGTTGATTATTACTGCTCGAAAGCTAAGGCCTTATTTCCACGCACACGAGATTACTGTGCTGACAAACCAGCCTTTGAAGCATTTTTTGAACCGACCGGACGCTTCGGGAAGATTAGTGAAGTGGGCAGTAGAGCCTAGTGAGTTTCGAATACACTTTGCTCCAAGAACGGCAATTAAAGGCTAGGCATTGGCGGATTTTATAGCAGAATCTACAGCCCCCGATCTGGAAGAAGCGGGCCCTGTAGAGGGGGCAACCGTGGAGGTCCCGATAGAAGAACAACCAGAGAGGGCAGAGCAATCAGAACACCCAAACAAGGAAAATATCTGGGAGATGTACACGGATGGCTCCGCGAGTTCGGACGGATCAGGAGCAGGCTTTTTGTTGATACCACCGGGCGAAGGTGAACCGCTCCGATACGCCTTGGCTTTAACATTCAAGGCCACAAACAACGAAGCGGAGTATGAAGCCCTTATCACGGGCCTAAAAATTGCTAAAGGCACTGGAATCGATCACCTGAGAGTGAAGTGCGACGCAGCTTTAATCGTGAACCAGGTTCAAGGGCGATACGAAGCAAGGAGTCCGATAATGAAAAAGTATCTGCGAGAGGTACAAGCCCTGAAAGAGAGCTTCAAAAGCTTCGATATCGAGGCAATTCCAAGGGAGGAAAATGTAGAGGCAGATGCCTTGAGCAAATTTGCCTTGGGGGCACCCTTGGAAGAAAATCGGAAGGTGCACTTCTTGGAGAAGGTGATCTTATCAAACATCGACCCAACACAGGTGTGCGCCATTGAAGCAAGATCAGAGGAGGAGCCAACCTGGATGACCCCGATAGTCGCGTACCTGACTACGGGGGCAGTCTTCGATGATCAAGTGGCAGCGGACAGGATACGTCGGATCGCGGCCAATTATGTGATGCTGGACAATCAGCTATACAAGAAGGGCTGGTTCTCGACTCCGTACTTGAAGTGTGTAGCAGAACCCGACACCAGTCGAATCCTGAAAGAAATGCATGAAGGGGTCGCGGCTTGTCACGAAGGGGCCCGATCCATTATGAGGAAGGTGTTGAACTTAGGCTACTATTGGCCCACGATGAACAAAGAAGCAACGGCGTTGGTCCGATCCTGCGACACGTGCCAGAGGTACGCCCCGAGTATCGCGGCCCCGGCCGCTAATCTGACATCCATCAAGAGCGCGTGGCCCTTCGCGCAGTGGGGCATCGACTTGGTGGGACCTCTTCCACAAGCACAAGGACAATGTAAGTATTTACTTGTAGCTATCGATTATTTTTCGAAATGGATAGAGGCAAAGGCGTTGGCCAGAACAACAGGGAACCAGATCGTCAAGTTCCTCCAGACCCATATTGTGTCCAGATACGGGATTCCTAAGGTGGTGATCAGCGACAATGGTCCACCGTTTAACGGCCCTCAGGTGAGGGAGTATCTGGAGGAGTTGAACATCGAGCATCAGACTGCTTCTGTGCGTCATGCTCAGACTAACGGCTAGGTGGAATCAGCCAACAAAATTGTGATGGATGGCCTAAAGAAGAGGGTCTATGCCTTGAAGGGCAAGTGGCTGAACGAACTGGAAAACGTGCTTTGGGCTGTTAGAACGACACCCAAACGATCAACAGGGGAGACTCCGTTTGGCCTCGTTTATGGCACGGAAGCTGTCGCCCCCGTAGAGGTAGCTGTGGCGTCCCATCGAATGAGATATTACGAGCCCCTGACGAACGATGAAGTAAGACGTCTGGACTTGGACTTACTCGAAGAGAAGAGGCGGGAAGCTGATGAAGTCCAGGCTCGAATGCGATTGGCGACGGCCAGGTACTATAATCGGCGAGTGAAGTCCCAACAGTTCTTCGTCGGGGAGCTGGTTTGGCGTCGCAACGAGTTCACCCTTTTGGATCGAATCAACAAGATGTCACCAAAATGGGAAGGACCTTACAAGGTCGTGGGGATGCCAGCTCCAAATGCGTACAAGTTGGAAGACCTCGATGGCAGAACGTTGAAGCATTCTTTTAGTGGCGAACACTTGAAGAAACACCATGCTTGAAGAAAGTCACCTTAAGTGGTGCCCGATACGAAGTCGCCTTGAGTGGTGCACAATGCTTAGATTTATTCTAAGTATCCAAAAGTCGTCTTAAGTGATGCGCGGGACTAAGTCGCCTTGAGTGGTGCACGATACTAAGTCGCCTTGAGTGGTGCACGATCTTTAGGTTTATCCTAAGTAATAATTAAGTCGTCTTAAGTGATGCACGGAACAAAGTCGCCTTGAGTGGTGCACGATCCTTAGATTTATTCTAAGTATCAAAAAGTCGCCTTGAGTGGTGCATGATACTAAGTCGCCTTGAGTGGTGCACGATCTTTAGGTTTATCCTAAGTATCAAAAAGTCGCCTTGAGTGGTGCACGATACGAAGTCACCTTGAGTGGTGCACAATGCTTAGATTTATTCTAAGTATCCAAAAGTCGTCTTAAGTGATGCGCAGGACTAAGTCGCCTTAAGTGGTGCACGATACTAAGTCGCCTTGAGTGGTGCACGATCTTTAGGTTTATCCTAAGTAATAATTAAGTCGTCTTAAGTGATGCACGGAACTAAGTCGCCTTAAGTGGTGCACGGGATCAAATCGCTTTAGGTGGTGTGGGCTAAATCGTCTTAAGTGATGTGTTGAAATGTCTTAAGTGGCGAGGTTTCGCCTTAAGTGGCATAGGTAAGTCGCTTTGAGAAGTGCAATGGAAAATCGGAACTAAGATAGTTTGATATTGATGAGGGCTCAAAGGCCCGAGGATGCATTACAAGGAAAAAACCTCCGATACTGATATCGGGATGTCGGGAGTTGGAAGACACGACGAACTATAAGTCCCTCATGTCTTGGGGGTAAATGATGGGTTCCGCTATGGCCGTTAGGCCCTTTAACGGCGAGGAAACGGTGAATAGATCCAATGGGCCCTAAAAGGAGGTCAAGAAGACCAAGCCGAAGGGTCCCGACAACGAAAGTCCCGATGATGAAAGGTCCCGACAGAGTCGGTCCCGATAGGCGAGCTGGATGCTCCCGATGAGATGCCTTTAAGCAGGCCCCGATGATGAATCCCTGAGAACGATTGGCCCTGTCACGATGACGAGGGGCCCCGAGCGGTGACACAATGAGATAACTCTGGAGTCCCCGATATTGGTCGGGACTTGCTATCAGAGGTTGAGGCCGAGATACGCGGGGCGTGGCCGAGATACGCGGAGTGTGGCCGAGATACGCGGAGCGTGGCTGAGATACGCGGGGCGTGGCCGAGACACGCGGGGCGTGGCCTAGATAAGCGAGATCATGGCCTGGATAGGCGGGATCGTGCCCGCGATACGCGGAATATGGGCTAACCACCCCAACGGTTCACCAGGTAACTGAGATACCTCTCCGCCTATAAAAGGGCAGAGGTTACCTCAGATCACATTACGTTGAGTTCAATACACTTTGAGATTACTGCTTGCCAGTCATACGAGATACTCATTTAAGCATCGGAGAGGGATTCTGGGTCACCGCCCGGTCTATCCCCTCTTGCAGGATTGCGTGGAGCAAAGGAGCTAGGATTGCCGTCAAAGTCCGTACCGGAGTTCCACCGTGATCCAACATTCACTAATCACCAACGCATTGCTTTCATTCAATTGACTTAGCTCCAAACCATGTAAGCGAACCCGGTTTGATATCCTGTTTTTTTATGAACCGTCCGGTTCTAAACAGACCGGGCGGTTCGCCGGTTCACAGGTTCGGAGTCCAAAACAAAAAAAAAAAAAAAAAAAAAAAAAAAACCCTTCAGAAACCCTAAATCAAGAGTCGCCGTTTTCAATTTCAACCAGTGTTATCAACACATCAACAGTCGTCGTTGAAATTTTCAACACATCAACAGACCTCCAAGCTCTTAGGCAACGGCCCTCACCATATCACCCTTGATCTGCTCATATGGATCGAGAAGGTGGAGATTGGAGAAAGAAGAGAATTTGGGATAGCTGGTGCTCGATCTACCCCGAGAAAAGTCTTTTGTCTCGGTGACAACCTCCATAAAGCTCTGTCTCGGTAATCTCCGTAGAGCTCCGTCTCGGTAAGCATCGTCACCTCACCTCTCCTCTTCTTCACATCTAACCCCGTGAAAACTGAGGAGAAAATACGTCTAGGCACCGGAGCAGCTCTGCTTACCAAGTGGAAGATAAAGACAGCTAGGCACCGAAAGTAAAGCTTGGCGGAGTCCGGGCGGCAGTAGAGGAGGGTAGTGTGGTTGCCGCAGTAGTTGCAGAGCAGAGGAGCTAGGGATGGAGAAGGGTACGCGTTCTGTAAGGGGCAAGTGAGGGAGTTGGAGGGTTGTTTAGGGTTTGTTATTGGGCTGGGCTGGGCTTTTTTTTTTTTAATCTTAGGGCGTGTGTTGTTGGATTGGATTAAGCTACCTATTACAAGGAAAAACGTTTGTGCAACGAACCCGGTCGGACTGGCGGCCGGACCGGCGAACCGGTGCCCTCTTCCGTTCAATGTCCAGTCCGGTTCTGATTAAACTGGTCTAAACTCTGTTGACTGATGAGGATGAATAATGACAATCCTCTATTTCTCTTTCTTACTCTTTTGGTTTTGTAATTTTTTTTTTTATCTATAACAATTATATTATCTTATTCTATATGTATATATCTTATGGTGGATATACGCCCAAGGTATCACTAATTGGACCCGAGAAATGGGCCACGGTATAATCCGAAACTTGGAAAACGGACACCCGGGCCCATAACATAGGCCCAAAGAAAACCCCGAGTGGAGAAATCCACTCGGGAAGACCTCGGGTGGAAATACCACCCGGGGGGCAACCCAAGCAAGGATCCCCTTGCTCGGGTACCCCCCCCCCTTCCGTCGGGACGAGTTCCCCCTCGTCCGGAACCCCACCCCCTGGCGATATTTCGTCTGGGGCTCGCCCTTGGAGGCCGCACACCAACACTTGAACATATTGAACTTATCTACGGTCGAACCAAGGTCAAAGGCAACTTATTTACGGTCAAGACCAACCCATAATCACGAACCCGCCACAGCCGGACCAGAAAACCACGGGAACCGGGGCGGTCCGATGGAAACTCTATAAATAGAGAGCTCATCCCCTCATTTGAAGGTATTCACTCTCTCTCTCTAAGCTCACCCTCTCTCTAGAAGCTCTCACTAACTTAAGCATCGAAGTGGGCTTACCGGGAACCCCCCGGTGCCCCTTTTGCAGGGAAGCAAGGAGAAGATCGAGAAGGAGAAGCCCACCAAGGAAAGAGATCAGGAAGGAGAAGCCCATCAATGGAAGAGAAGCCCACGACGAACAAAAGTGAGCAAACATTGGCGCCGTCTGCGGATTCGAGCAAGAAAGCACATAGCTACTACTAGCAAGCTATGACAGTAACTAAAAGGCAGGTTGGAGAGTCAAGTAAGCAAGTTCCCACAGGTGGAAACAACCAAGCACCACCAGGAGGAGGCAGGCAATCACCATAGGTAACCCAGCAACCGACTGTGGAGGAAGACCAAGCATAGCACTATAGGAGCTCCATGGCAACAAAGGGAAGGAAAATAGAGATTGAAGGAGGCAACAACACCAAAACATCAGCCATGGACGTCCATGAGCCTAGCACTCAGGGGCAACAATCAGGAGATGCTAGACAACCTTTACCCAATGAAAGTCAGCAATCCAGGGGCAATAGTCCATCAAACTCCAACATACCACAACCAGGAGCAAACCAACAAACGCTTCCACAACCCCAAAAGAAAGAGAAGTTGCTAGTCGGAGCAACAATACATACCATACACAGAGGTTTAGCCTCAGGAGGAGAAACAGACTGTGCAAGAGAAGTATATGCTACCCAATCATCAAAGGAAAAGAGGGTTAAAGGAAGAAAATTCAACATGAAGGACATCCACTTCAGTGAAGAGGAAATGCAAAACCTGAACCTCCCCAATAATGAGGCTTTAATTGTGACTATCGGCATCAAAGACTACCAAGTAAGGAATATTTTGGTGAATGAAGGAAGATCGGCGAACATCTTGGCATTCAACACAGTGACAAGGCTCAGAATAAAGAAAAGAGATATGAAGCCCCTATACAGTCCGCTAACGAACTTCCAAGGAGCAACATCATATCCAATGGGGACAATCACCCTTCCGGTAACACTAGAGGGCGGAGGAACAAGCCTCACCTTTGAAACCGATTTCGTCATAGTGGAAAAGTTACATGGATACAATGGAATGCTAGGACGAACATCAATAAACAAGCATGGAATGATACCATCAACAACGTTCCACGTATTGAAGTTCCAAGGGGAGAAAGGAGTGGGAGAAATAAAGGGCGATCAGCAGGTCGCACGAATATGCTTAAACGACATATGGAAGAGAGAGGCCAGCGAGAAACCCCCGGACGTACTTCTAATTGACACAGATCCAAGGGAAGAACATGGAAGACCAGCACCAACAGAAGATATAAATGAAGTATTAATAGAAGAATCGGACAGGAAAATACGCCTGGGGACAACACTCTCCAAAAAGGATGAAGAAAATCTTATAAAGCTCCTCAATCGCGTGGTCACCAAGCGACATGCCAATGATAAGCGAGGAGGTGATCTCGCACAAGTTGAATATCAGCGAATCAATAAGACCGATAACCCAGAAGAGAAGATCACTAGGCGAACCCAAGAAAATTGCAATCCGAGAGGAGGTAGGAAAGTTGCTAGCAGCGGAATTCATACAAGAAATAAGGTTCCAAACATGGGTGGCAAACCCGGTTTTGGTTAAAAAGATCAACGGAAATTGGAGAATGTGTATAGATTACCGCGACTTGAACAATGCATGCCCAAAGGATGCATACCCTCTCCCCCAAATAGACCACCTAGTGGACTCCACAGCAGGACATGAAGTGATAAGCCTTATGGACGAATACTCAGGGTACAATCAAATCAAAATGTGCCCAGAGGACGCCCCACACACGGCCTTTTACGCGGACAGCGAGGTCTATCACTACAAGGTGATGCCATTTGGGTTAATCAACGCGGGAGCAACATACCAAAGAATGATCAACAAGCTATTTGGGACATGATAGGAAGAACAATGGAGGCATATGTAGACGACATGATCGTCAAATCCAAGGTGAAAGCAAATCACAAGGAGGACCTGCGAATGGTATTTGAGAGGATGCGTTTCCATCAAGTACGCTTAAACCCGCAAAAATATGTGTTTGGAGTACAATCGGGAGAGTTTCTAGACTTCATGGTAAGCCAAAAAGGAATCGAGGCGAACCCGGAAAAGCTACTAGCAATTGAAGAGATGAAATCCCCATCCAAGCCCAAGAAGGTACAACAGCTCAACGGAAGGTTAGCATCCCTAAATCGCTTCCTTTCAAGGATAGGAGATAAGGCACTCCCCTTTTTTGAGGTGCTAAGAGCAAACAAGAGATTTGAATGGACGCCAAGATGTGAAGAGGCGTTCCAATAGCTAAAGCGCCACATAAGAACACTGCCACCCTTAGCGCACCCAATAGCAGGAGAAAAACTCTACCTGTACATCTCAGTAAGTGAGACGGCAGTCAGCTCAGCATTAATAAGAGAGGAGGACGGTGTGCAACTTCCAATATACTTCGTAAGCAAGACACTTGCAAAGTACGAAGTAAATTATGTTCCAATAGAAAAATACCTCTTCGCCTGGGTAGTTTCGGCAAGGAAGCTCAAACCATACTTTCATGCTCATGAAATAGTGGTGCTTACAAATCAGCCTCTAAAACACCTACTCCAAAAACCGGATGCATCATGAAGAATGGTTAAATGGGCGATAGAGCTGAGCGAATTTAGAATACACTTCGCCCCAAGAACCGCCATCAAGGGTCAAGCCTTAGCTAATTTCATAGCAGAATTTACGGGTACACAACCGAAGACAAACGAAGAAAACCCGCAGAAACAAGCAATAGAAAAATATGAGGATGAGGACTTATGGACCATGTACACCGATGGGTCCTCCAACCAATATGGCAGGCCTCGTCATAATCCCACCACACGGGGGAACACCACTACGCTACACTATGGCCTTGACGTTTCGCGCGACAAACAATGAAGCGGAGTATGAAGCCTTGCTCACAGGCCTGCGAATAGCAAGGGGAATAGGGGTCAAACACTTGGAGGTGAAATTTGACTCCCAACTAGTAGTGAACCAAGTAAAAGGAGAATACAATGCCAAATCCCCAAAGATGCGACAATACTTGGAAGAGGTCAAGGGGGCAACAGGAGGTTTCAATACCTTCAAAATAATGGCAATACCAAGAGAAGAAAATGAAGATGCTGACTCGTTATGAAAGTTCGCCTTAGGAATCCCACAAGAAAAGGAGGTCCACTTCGCGGAAAGAGTACTAATGACAGCCTATAATAGACAAGAAATAATGGCAATCGATGCACCCGAAATCAATGAGACGCCAAATTGGATGACGTCAATCATCCAATATCTAAGCAAGGGAGATCTACCAGAAGACGCCACAAAGGCCTCAAGATTCGAAAGGCTAGCGATCAACTACCTCATCATTAATGGCGTGCTATATAAAAGAGGGTACTCCACACCCTACATGAGATGTGTAGCGGAGCCGGAAGCAGGCAAAATACTAAGGGAATTACATGAGGGGCAAGCCTCTTGCCACGAATCATGGTATTAAATGAATCATATGTTTTCCAGGTAATAACAAATACAGAAAATGGACTTAAGACCTACAAGGCCACCCTTACAATCGAAAATGGGAAGATCCAAAAAGACAACCTTGGCATATGTTAGAGCAATCAACAACCTCTATATATGACTAATGGAAGATCTAGAAGGACAACCATCACAACCGAAATGGGACATAAGACCTACAAGGCCACCCTTACAACCGAAAATGGGAAGATCCAAAAAGACAACCTTGGCATATGTTAGAGTGATCAACAACCTCTACAGATGACTAAGGGAAGATCTATAAGGACAACCATCACAACCGAAAAGAGACATAAGACCTACAAGGCCACCCTTACAACAAAAAATGGGAAGATCCAAAAAGACAACCTTGGCATATGTTAGAGCGATCAACAACCTCTACATATGACTAAGGGAAGATCTATACGGACAACCATTACAACCGAAAAGGGACATAAGACCTACAAGGCCACCCTTACAACCGAAAATAGGGAGATCCAAAAAGACAACATTGGCATATGTCAGAGCGATCAACAACCTCTACATATGACTAAGGGAAGATCTATAAGGACAACCATTACAACCGAAAAGGGACATAAGACCTACAAGGCCACCCTTACAACCGAAAATGGGAAGATCCAAAAGGACAACCTTGACATATGTTAAAGCGATCAACAACCTTTACATATGAACAAAGGAAAATCTATACGGACAAACATTACAACCAAAAAGAGACATAAGACCCTCAGGGACACTCTGACAACCAAACAAAAGAGGATCTATGAGAAACCTAAACGTACCAGGAACGAGAGTCCCATCGTCGGAAGAGCCCTTGGAAAGAAGACTAAGCGATGGGAGAAGGAGCCATCAGTGTCACCCAAGACCCCTTCAACCTAATTTTTGCCAAGATCTACAAGACATGGATCGAGGGAGAACTCCCTAAATCCAATAAAACACCAGAGGTCGAAGAAACAAACTAAGGAAAAAGCCTACACTAAGCTCTCAATCAAACAACCATCAATCGGACGCCCATCCGACCATCATAGAGTCAAGCAAAGGTTAAAACAATTGCTTAACTCGAGGGGGGGCAAGGCAGGATACGCGCCCAATTAAACAACGAACACCCACCAGCCCACCCAACAAGCAAGTAAGGAAACCTCAAGGAAGTAGCAATTAAAACACAAGAAGCAGGCCAACCACAGCAAGCCAAAATGCATAGCAGAGATACAGTAAGTGCCACTAACCCTATCACCAAACCCAAAGAGCTCCTTATAAGAAAACACAAGATACGAGCCCTACTCACCACCACGCGGGATACAACAGAAGATCAAAAGGGATTATTCAATGACACCTGCCGAAACCTTAAGGCTCGACACAACTAGAGAGGTGAAACGTCGCCTCAACCAAATAAATGGGCACAACCACTATACCATCAGAAAGCGGGGTGGCAGAGCCACCACTATAACATTGCAATATGATAAGAAGCCCTAAAATAAGAATATGGGTCACCTGGAAAGGGCCATCTCATCCCCAAGAGAAGGCCAACCATCTCCAAGACAATAACACAGACTCAAATCGAAGAGCAAACAGAGACCGTCAAACATAACAAACCAGGGGGAAAAGCACATAGCAAAAAGTACCTCAGGAAGAGGAGCAGTAACACATCAAGCACTATTAACCCTGCACGACGCACCATGCTAATTCATCAACGCCAACCTACCCAGGAGTACGTCCCAAAGCGCACAAAGATCAAATGATTACAACGGGGGCAAAGAGATGTGCATGGACGATACTACTTGCTAAAGGAAGAACTATGGAGGATAAACAAACATCACAAGCACCCCCAAGGGGGAGATGAGAAAGACCATCCCAACACTACCCAAGGTAGCCAGGGGAGGGACCAAACACCTACAGCAAGCTATGTAGCAACCAATGGCATGAAAGGAATAACCTTATATATGAGCTACCAAGCGTAATCAATACAAGGAATATCCCCTTATACATAACAACGTGTCCGCTACGGGGGCACTCACACAGTCATCAATTACTAAGCGTAACCAGCACAAGAGGGAACTCCTACATGTAAGACATCAAAAAACTCACTACGGGAGTAGCAATACATACATGGGCTGCCAAGCGCAGTCACCTAAAGGGTTAACCCCTCCGCGTCCGAAACGCCAAGCACACCCACTGTAAGGGGCACCTATATATATACAATCTCATAAATGCAGGATTCGCAATTCGTGCAAGGGCTAACCCCCCAGCGTCCGAAGCATGCCTACTACGGGGGCAGCCATATGCATACAAATCTATATGCACAGGTCACAGAGCATGAACAACACAAGGACCAAACCCTCTCTTATGGAGGAGCAAGGTGTGCACACAGCAAAGGCAGCCTCAGCACTGATCCACGATGGCAAAATCAGAATCTGGGAAGCCCCGATAACAAATCACAAGAAAATCTACAAGGGAAGAGGTCCCTTAACCTACACGAAGGGAGTAACGCTCCAACATATAAAGGGAATAACCTTCTACATCCATTTAAAAAATAATCATTCATACGAAGGGTAAGAGGATGAATCTTAAGCACTCTATAGAGTAAATTGCAGGGATAAGGTTAAAGGACCGTGGCCACACTCCGAAAAACGGGGAGAAAAACTCCACACCCGTTGAAGGCCAAAGCTAGAAAATCATACTCGCAAACGGAGCGCAACACCGCTCCCAAAGCTTCCTATCGGCTCTAAGAGCCTGAAAAGGAGATTCCTCCATTAGGGACACAGTCCTAAGGCTAAGTAAAACGAGACCAAGGCTCGTAACTCTCACCCTTATCAAATATCTATACATAGCATAATTTGCTTAAATCAGCAATATCGTTTGGTGTATCCAGCTTCCTTGAACAGGGGGTAAAGAAATTAAAACGATCATCGAGCACTCAACGAAGGACAGGACCGCCTTAAAGCTCCTTTAAACACGGGGCAAGGGAAATTACGACGTTCCTCGAGCACTCGATAAAGGCCGGGATCGTCACGAAGGTACATTTCACAACTCGCTTGGGCGATATTCCGGAAAAAATAGAGTCAAAAAAAGGTGAAACCATTCCTTGACTCGGGGGCAAATGGTGGATATACGCCCAAGCTATCACTAATTGGACCCGAGATATGGGCCATAGCCGGATATAATCTGAAACTTGGAACACGGACACCCGGGCCCATCACATAGGCCCGAAGAACACCCCGAGTGGCGAAATCCACTCGGGAAGACCCCGGGTAGAAATACCACCCGAGGGGAAATCCACCAAGATGGTCGGATCAAACATGAGTTCTCACACTCATTCATCTAAATCTCGTTAACGTTAATATCCATCGATTCCGTAGTTCTAAGGGCGGACCGATTTATTTCTTTCTTATTTGTTAGTACTCCATTATATGATAAATTCTGTAACGATTAACATGTTTGATACCGATTGGATTAAATTAAATTAAATTGAATTTTGGAAACGAAACGATTTAAACCATGAGATAGAACATGGAATAGGCACCACAGGTGCGTGTACCTCGAAAGACGGAACACGTCGTTTTCAAAGTACAAATTTAATGATGAAGTGTTTTAATGTTGAATTTTTCATTAGCCTCCCTCTTTTTGGGAATAATTCATTCAATGATTACACGATGAAAAGAGGTATGCTTCACAAGCTACCACGAACTCGTAAAGTATAAACTGACGCATAAGGCGAAAGCCCATTGCACAGTTCAAAGATGACCAAGTCTTTGGGGTGAATTAGCCAATGAAAAGGATGATGTCGATAAAATGACTCTCCCACTAAATGCCTTGAGCGAGTCGTTTAACAATACATTTGCATCAATAACACACTTAATCGACAAAATCGGTCAAACACGTCGCCATAAAAGCTAAAAGGAGTGATAATGAGTCAATTTTTATCATCATGCGACATTAACATGCGCATTAAACAAGTGTTTGGACCGAGAGTATGGTGACTACTCTTAGAGGATACATGTTTAAATTAGCTTGTGATAATGGTGTCGTGGTCGAACATGAGACGTTACACACCTAGAGGACGAATTTTCAAACGCTTGATGAGATATAACAGACGAAGTCTTGATCGAATTGGAGCAGGATAACGATGATAGTCAGGTCCCACTTACTTCGAGTGGGAGATTTGAGGCAGCAACGCAAGTGAATGAAATGGTAAATGAGGATGGAGACATTTTCATAGTAAATCCAGTGGGAGGACACAATCCTACCACACAAATCACTGTTCCTGCAGGTGCGAATCAAGTTGAACCTGATAATCACGTTGCCGAACCGCTGGATGAAAATCCAATAATTCCACAACTACCCATTGTTCCCAGTGGGAATGGGTTAACCAACTTGGTTCCGAGACCGAGAGGTCGTCCAAGAAAAGTTGTAGGCCAAGGTTCCAGCACTGCCCTTTTTCCCAGTGGGAGTGATGCTCCGATAGAAAGCATTATTCCGAGTGGGAGCAATGTTCAGACTCAAGATGGGACTAACGAGCCTAGACGAAGTCAATGGCATCGAACTTCTCCTAAGAAGTATCCCATCGAGAAGGGTGAGATATTCACCCTAACTTCTGTTGACGAACTAGTGACGGTTCAACAAGCGTTGAAAGGACATCAAGCGAAGGAATGGAGGAAAGCAATGGAGGAAGAGATAGCCTCAATGAAAGCCAATTATGTATGGTATTTAGTTGATTTACCTTCTTACCGCAGGGCCATAGGGGCGAAGTGGGTTCTGAAACTGAAACTCACCGCTGATGGAAATGTTGAGTGATACAAAGCTCAACTTGTTGCGAAAGGATACACCCAACTTCACTGAGTGGACTTTGATGAGACTTACTCACCGACTGTGAGATACACCATAGTTAGGGCAATCCTCGCGCTGGTCGCAAGCCTCGATTTAGAGCTGCACCAAATGGATATTAAGACCGCATTCCTCCACGGAAACCTGGAGGAAGAGATCTATACCGGAGGGTTTCATTACTCCTTGTAACGAACGTAAACTTTGTAAACTCCAAAGATCCATTTACGTTCTAAAACAATCGTCTCGGCAATTGTACCACGGGTTCCACGAGGAAATCGTTGGGAACAGATTCGTAAATCTCCACGAGGATCCATGCGTGTATACAAAGACCTCTGAGTCAAAATACGTCATCTTGACTTTGTGAGTTTTATACATGAATCAAAGACCTAGTTGGCATCTCTATTTGAGATGAAAGACATGGGAGAGGCTACGTACATCTTGGGCATTAAAATTTCTAGAGATCGTGCCATCCGGAGGTTGTATCTAGACTACATCAACAAACTATTGAAAAGGTTTAGATTATAGGATGTCAAACCCGTGGAAACGCCGGTAGTATTCAGGTGCGCGTTGTCAAAGCGCGACGGCCCGAAGAACCAGCAAGAGCGTGAACAGATGAGGAGTGCAGAGTATTTAAGCATGGTTGGGAGTCTTATGTACGCCATGCTTTGCACTCGGCCAGACATCTGTTACGCTGTGGGACTAGTAGCAAGATTTCAATCATACCCTGGCTATCAATATTTTAAAGCTGTAAAGCGGATCATACGATATTTGAAAGGTACTGCCGATTACGTACTGTGCTATGAGGGCAGGAAGTTAGAATTGACCGGATTCAGTAACGCCGACCATGATGGCGATCTGGATGATCGTAAGTCCACCACAGGAGGAGTGTTTCTCCTTGCTGATGTCGTCATTTCAAGGACAAGCAAGAAGCAATCCTGTGTCGCGCTGTCTACGATGGAATCAGAATTCGTTGCTCTCTCTAAAAATGCACAGGAAGCGGTCTGGCTGAAAAGGCTTCTTACTACGCTGCTTGATGACGATGTTGGGAGTAAACCTGTGAAGGTGTTCTCTGACGGTCAGGCAGCGATTACGGTAGTAAAGAATCCGAAGTACCCTAGTAGGACTAAACAAATTGATGTGAAATATAATTATGCTAAATCTATGGTAGAAGATAATATAACCACTTTAGAATACTCGCCCGCTGATGATATGGTGGCGGGCCACTAACTAAACCATTACGTAGAGAGATATTTGAAAAGCATGTGAAACTGCTTGAATTGCGTAGGGTTTAAATATGGGCATGTATCTGTGATAACATTTTGATGAATGGGAAGTTACATTTTGATAAATGAGAGAATTGCAATTTGAGTTAATGATTCACCGACGTCATAATGTTTGATTACATCGTGTACGGTCTATAAACTAAGTCGTAGGAGGACGCAATCCTCTGCATAAATTGTGTCGAATGTGGGCCTTGCCTTGTCACACGGGCACGGTTGTATTGTAGGAGATGTGGACCTCTTCCGAAGCAAGACTGGCTAAGAACCAGTTGGGAAACTTGGTTATGCAAAACGATCATTTGGTTTCAGAATAACACGATATGATCTTCGTTTTTTCACTTCGCCGGTGATGAACTTTGTTCTTCATTAACCACATTCTGGGCCAGATGAAAGTCTGCGATAGCATCATTGACATATCCCACACCTGCCGATGTTCGGGTATGCTATCGACGCGTGCTTCATACTACGCGTGCCACGTTCGACCACGGGGTCATGCTCGGTTGTGCTAGATAGAATCCTCGTGATTCGGACGAGTGCAAACTTCTTCACCTCGAGCGTTTGATTGATCCCGGGAGCCTTATGAAGAGGCACCCAAAGTATCCTCATGGACTCAGAACTCATACCTAAGGTCAGGCTCAATGTTCGCTTCCCGGCGTATGAGCGCAGTGCTGAAGAAAAAGGCCAAGTTACCACGTCTTTGGAAACCGGTTGGGTTTGACTAGGCGTATGAGCAATAAGGATGGTCAAGTTCACATGTAATTCACCGACTCGTATATTCACTAGGTGGCCACCAACCGGATATTAGTTGAAGGTTGTGAATACTTGTGCGGATGCCCTGGAGAAGTATTCCTATGTGGAAACTGGGCAATTGGAGATTTAACAGTTGACCTAGGATACAGCGCGATACAGATTGATGTTTTTAACAGGTTGATTTGAGATAGGGAATCAACGTTCCGCGGGCTCTACAACACTCATAACATATGAGTAGCACGATGCCCATCGTATCCGACGGTCGCACGACAAACCTCGTATGAACTATTCGGAAGCAGGGGCAGGATCAGAAGAGTGGAATGTTGATGCGATTTGGACAACAATACATTAACAGGCACCCTCCCATTTCGGCGAGTAGGAGCTGTTATCATATGGAGATTAGGAGCCGTAATTAGGAGCCCATTAATATGTATACGTTGCCTAAGAAATTGGGTAAATGTCACATTAAGGTAATTGGGATTGACCCAAATCCCAATTGACATGAGAGGCCCAAATATTGGGCCTCCCTTATACATGGCCGGCCGAAACTATAGTGTAGGGGCAAAGTGGACTTTTGTCCACTTTGCTCCTCCTATAAAAAAGGAGTGTTAGGGTTTTCTTAAGGGTAATTCACAATTCCTCATAAGTGGTGATTTGAGAGAAAAACCATCCCCCATAGGACAAGTTTCGGCCGAACCATATACAAGCACCAAGGGTGTGCCAATTTGCTTGGAGCAAATCACTCCGGAGATCCGTCCCTGCCAAAATCGATCAGAGGTTTCGTTGTGGAGCTAATACCGCGTAGGACTTACTTAACAAGAACTTCTACATGTTCCATCCGGTGGATCGAGAACTCCCTCAGCAGGATCCTTGGGACTACGGAAAGAGTTTAAGGTATGTGCACAACTTCCGCTGCGTAATTCTGATTACAAGCATGTGCCTTATTTATGTTTCCGTAGTAGTCAACCCCGTAATCCAACAGCACCACCACTGACGGCCCCTACTATTGTCATGCCTGCCTTCATTCTTCTATGTCGTTGCCGACTAGACCTCTCCAGGCTTCCGCCGTTGCCAAGTGGATCTCTCCGGGCTTCCGCCATTGCCGATTGGACCTGTCCGGGGTTTCTACCGTTACTGACTGGACATCTACGGGATTCCGTCGTGCCAACTAGACATCTCCGAGCTTCCTCTGTTGCCGACTGGATCTCTCCGGGCATCCGTTGATAACGACTTGACTATTCGGCATTCATGGATATTCTTCGTACGAAAATCGGTGTTCCTGCCAGAACGTCCGTCTTGCGGGGGCGTATTAGAGTATAAAATATATTAGAAAATTATATTGTATTATATGTTGATTAAGTTATATTAGGAATAGATATTTTTTAGATATACTATCATATTATATTTTCATTATTATATTATTATAGATTTTGTCTTGTATCTATACATATATAAAATGTATTCAAGATTATTAGACAAAGATTTTATGTTGTATAAGATTTCGCTCGGATTATTAGACACAATTTAAGATATGGTTAATATGTTGCCAAAATTGTATCAAAAAAATTCATGTCGTGTTCATATTTGATATCGGTAACACGACACGATCCGACACGAACCCACACGGGTCCGCACGAATTGTTAGACCTAAGTTGGGCCCACCACGCCAGCATCAAACGATAGATCTAATCGAAGAATATTCAATTTATTTCTCCCTATTTTTTAATTTCAAACTAAGAGTGTGGTGCGACTAATTATGGGTGGAGTGACGACATTGTGAAATGCGGCACAACTGAATTTTGGTGGAACGACAACAAGA
This sequence comes from Clarkia xantiana subsp. parviflora, assembly GCA_036873135.1. Taxonomy (NCBI): domain Eukaryota; kingdom Viridiplantae; phylum Streptophyta; class Magnoliopsida; order Myrtales; family Onagraceae; genus Clarkia; species Clarkia xantiana. Next base: position 39,130,768 of record JAPTYO010000004.1, read on the forward strand.
AGACGAATGGAGTCAAATGTTGGATCTATTGTCGGCGGCGAGTTAGCACCGGTGTAGTCAAGAGAGATGGTGGCTTGATTTGGGTCTAGGAGGTGGGTTGGTCAGCGGTCGATAGATGAATTTCCATAAGTTGTAAGTGTAGTTTCGTCAAATTTTAGATTTATTTTTAAATTAATAAGTCAAGTGTATGTCACTTGGGTACTTAATGGTAAAAATAATGAATATGTTCCAAATTTAATACACCATAGTAGTACTTTAAAAACCATTTGATATAATTATTAACATGAGCGCCCATGGCCTAATGGATAAGGCGCTTGACTTCTAATCAAGCGATTGTGGGTTCGAGTCCCACTGGGCGTGTGTTAATTATGATATATGTTTTTTGCAACTTCTCGGAATGGTCCTAGGTGGGCTCGGTAACATGTTTGCTTCAAACCTAGACTAATACCCACTCGCAGCAAGGTCAGCCCCTTCTGATACACCATACACGAAGCAAAACATGTTATTTTGCTCTTCTAACATGTTCCATAATGTAAATGGTGAACAAACAATTGGGAACTCAAACCTTTTGTTACAACAAATTTACAGGTGAAACTTCTTTACAGTAAACTTTTTACACGTCTTGTGAGAATTGAACACCTATGAATTACAAAAAGTAACAACCGACAACTCCAGTCTTCTCACTCACACTTGGCATGCTCCAATTTTGTTGGAGTCAGGTACGATGTAGGACTTGTTCCATCACGTATGAAAACAAACGTATCTATCAATCAATCTGCCGTTTCATCATCTGCAACTTCCAAACGTTGTCCCCTGTCTTGTCTGCTGCTTGATGAAGAAGAAGAAGATCTCGGCCTTGGAGGCACACCCGTTATGGGTTTCTGTAATGGCTTTAGTTCAGCCATGATTTCTGCAAATGATGGCCTCAATTTGGGGTCTCTGCATTTTCCAGTCAATTTAAAGATTGTCACATTCAATTTTTATTTATACCTAGATATTGTGATTACTCTAAGACCATTCAAATTGCAACATGGTAACTGCTATTAAAAAAAAAAAAAAGAGCTTGTCTGGAGATTGGTACTCACGTTAACCAACATCTCCTGATGATGTCGGCAATGACAGGTTCGATATCATTGGGAATGTCGAGGCGTCGATGTTGATATCCAACAGCACCCACAACTTGCATCGGGTTCATTCCTCCCCAAGGTTGCTGTAACGTAAATAGCTCCCACAATATCACCCCGAAGCTATACACATCACACCTAAAGTTGAAGAATTCCGCATCAGAAAATAAAATTGATATTAAACTTTTTAAAAATGTTCGTTTGAAGTATATACTTTTCGTTTGAAGGTTCGTTTCTTAGCACTTCCGGAGCCATCCACTCTGCCTGAACAAACAAGATTGCAGAGACAAATTATACATTATGAATTGGATAGCAACAGAATAAGGTCCATTAAGCATATAATGGTTTTGGGATAGTTATCAAATTGCATACAAAACAACTGCAAAAACCATAATGAACTATTTTTTTTTTAAGAAGAAAAAAAACAACGAAAAGTAGGAAATCATCTTCAAGTCGCCACTTCTATTCCTCATTCTCAAACCCATGTTGATTTCATTACTTTCAGAAGGTTTTAAAAATTAAAAATATTCCTATCCTGGTTTAACAAAATCTTTCAAATTTAACAGAGAGTGACTGCAGTATATGGTAGTTGCAATTGTCTCAAGTTAATAAGTTCAGCGTGTTTATTTATTTTTTAAAAAAAATATTGGTACGCTTTTTGCAACTCGCACAAAGTTTGGTATGCAGTTCGGTGATTATGTCAATGATTATCTAAAAAACTATGAATTTTCTAACAAAAACATAATAATATCAGCACAAGCACGATAACATGCACAAATTGACAGCCCCTTTGAATTGATTAAACCACTGATTAAATTTGGGAATCTTCATCTAGTTTACAATGTTTTTCAATCAACTCCATAGCCAGCATCACAAGAAGGGAGGAAGCAAAGCTTACAGTTCCTGCAGTTGACCGTGACGAGAGATATGTGCCATGCTTCCTTCGTGATAGTCCAAAGTCACAAACCTAAACAACACCAAAAATTCAAATCCCGATTTTATGTAGACCACAAAAGTCAAAAGCTACTATAAAGAAACTGTGAAGAGACAACGCTACCTTCACAACCCAATTTTTGTCCACAAGAAGGTTTGGTGACTTCAAATCTCGGTGTACAATGGCCGGGTTGCAACTATGTAAGTAATTCATCCCTCGAGCCTGAATTCCCATCAAAATGAGAGAAAAAGCTATCCCAGTCAAGCACGAGGAAATAGATTCATATACAAAAAAAAAAAAGCATCACGAATCTTACTGCATCAAGGGCCATCCTTAGACGTCTTCGCTCATCTAGTTGATTATTGGGTCGATGAATCAATCTGTACAAACTGCCTCTGCAGATAAAGAAACCAAACTTCAGTACTTAATAAGCATCTCAACATCTAATCCAAAAGCTTAACTTGATAAGTGGGTGCACTTTGAACACTTGATACAACTCCTAATCAATGTGTAATAAGACAAATGCCATGCATAACTTTGCTTTATCAACTAACCTTGGAAGGAATTCTGTAATAATAGAAAGATGTGGAGGTCGGGTGACTGCTCCCATGAATAGAACGACGTTAGGATGCCTGATCTTAGTCATGATTCGGACCTGACAGCACCAAGGAAGACTATCATTCATGTTTCATGGCTATAAAGATTAGTCCTGAATTTGAAAATCAGTACATAGTGCTGTCCTGTCAATGAGAATTATTAGTTTAGGATTTCACTATTATCTGAAAAAAAATCATAATTGCTAGAGGGATTTACAGAGATTTAATTAGTATTACCTTAAGTACTATTTTTTTTTAAAAAAAAAATAATCTTTCATTATCTATAAACAGATACCTCACTTCTGAATTCCTCTAGTGAATCCCCGAACATATCCTGGTCCAGGAACTTCTTTACAGCCACTTCCTGCAAAATAACACATAAAACAAGTTGTTATGAAACAGTCTCGTTATGATAACCCAGAAAGGAATGCCCTTAATACTGTAGCAATTTCGCCCACCTAATCCTCTATCTCTTAGCAACATAAGGACATAGGCTTTGTTTAGGCAGGAGTACATGGAGGAAAATGGAGTGAAATAGGCAAAAAAGAAAACCCAACATTTTACTTGTTTGGATAAACCAAAAAAAAAAAAGGAAAGGATTTTGTTCATGGTCCAATTTGAGCGATTAGAAGAGAGGTATCATCAATATGCTATAGGAAAAAAAATTACAATATTCTTCATTCTTTCATTACTTTTGAAAGGAAAATATAGTCCAATTGTAGAAATGCTCTCATTTTCCCAATCCAAACAACTATATGATAAAAAAAAATCCCCTCATTTTTCCTTATGATGAGTATCTAAACAAAGCTTTAAGACGAGAAAGATGAAGAAAATGCAGTGCTATAAGGATATCATAAGATATAAGCCACACAAAAAATGAACAAACAGCACTCTGTAGTGCTACTCCTACAGCATAAAGCTAATAAACAGTACAAACAAATTTAGATCATATTCTAGTTGACTCACCGTTCCATGCCACTCGCCACGGTACACTTCACCATAAGATCCTGAGGCACAACGCAAAACAATTTCAATAACTATAACCTGCAATCACACCTTACAACTAAGTGGTATCATCAATCGAAAAAAGAAACAGTTTTCTCTAATTGTTTAATCCAAAAATGCTGCATTTTGAAGCTTCATTTATTCTTCTTCAACACGCAAGGGAGTTCAACATATCATGATAGAGCTTGACTCGTTAGAATTCAGAATGACCCTATATATATATATATATTAAAAAAAGAAAGAGGTAATCAGTACCTAGTCCGATGCGCTCTCCTAAGGCAATTTCATCCCAAGGAATATCGAACTCAGCGACCTCATCAAATGCAGTATCAGAGAACGCGCTCTCATTTCCAACTGACCTATCTGAAATTCTTTCAGCTTCTGAATCGTGCTCACGATTCCCACTACCTCGCGGGTCATTACCATCTCCATCTCCATCACTCCGCATCCCCTGTTCATACTGCTTACTGACAGCTGCTGTGGCTGCCTTGGTGGCCACCACGGCAGCTGCTGTGGCCGTGGCTGCAGCAGCCACCGGAAGATCGAGGGTCGAAGTGTCAGCACTCGATTTTGCTGCAGCCACCACCATTGATGATGCCACCACAGCTGCAGCAGCAGCAGCTGCGGCTGCCACAGGGACATTTTTTGCATAAAACCCTGGAGCAACCTCTGGAGCATGATCTTGTTGATTTGAAGCAGTGTATCTTTGTCTGTTTTGATGCGGAAGAGGAGGCAAGAATAGGGGGCCACTCTCTTGACCCGAATTCTTGTGGGTCCCACTCGATATCCTCGAATCTACTGCGTATATGTCAGAGAAGAGATTCGGAGGAGCAACAACTCCGCTCTCGAGAAGCACATCATGAATCTTCTGAGCAAGTTGCGGGTTCTCCTTGGTGGCGTCAAGCATGTACTGAGAAACATCTTTAACTTTCATTCTACGAACAATAGGGGAGCTGACCCCCTCGGTCCAAGATGGGGATCTTCCGTGAATGAAAGGATGCTTTGTGCCGGAATTCGGTTTTGATTCGTCTGAGGATGTTGTTTTTGCCGTGACTTCTGCATCATCTTCAACCGGTGGTCGAGTTAGATTCCTACTAGGGTTTTCAATGAATTCATGATGTCTGGCAGTAGCAACGTCACTTGACCTGGAGCTTTTGTCAAATGTTCCGAAGTCCGAGCGGTCTTCGAAGGAACTCGGGACTCCACTGCTTGAAGAAGCCGCTTGAGATGATGGAGACGCGGAAAATAATAAGGATTCATCGTATTCTCTGTATAATCCAGCTGCATCGGCAGGAATAAGGATTCCAGGGTCTGCCATTAGATCAACAATGTACTCCCTGAAAAATATTATCATCCATCATCTGAATAGACAACTTCCTTCTATCCAATAAATTGACGAAAAATTAGCTAGTTCCAGAGATTATAATATTGAGCAATAAGGGAAAATGAAGATCATTAGATGCAAAACCAACCAGAACCACAAATCTTTAACCATCATGAAGCAAGTTGAACTAAGGCTTAAGAGTATATTGAAAATACCTTCCGTCCTCAAGTTTTACGAAGTTCATGGCTACGTCATTGGAACCGCTGAATTGTTGGCCCTTTACCAACTTGCATGGGATACCGAGGCTATCAGCTAAAACCTACATTTGGAGAAAAATTGGATAGTAAAAAATAGCAAGAAATTAGGAAGCATAAAACAAAAAAACCATGGATAAGATAAACTAAGTTCACTACTAAGAGAAATCCATGGTCACTTTCAAAGGTTAAGAAAGAAGAAAACAGCGGAAGCACAGCCATTTTATCACTGCAAAGCCAAGAGAAATGAAGAAAGAAAATCATAACTTTAATCTGACAAATTACTGATAAAGCAAATTGGAAATGGAAAAGGAAAATTTTAAATTGATTAGTCACCGTCAAAATGAATACATCACCCTTATGAATACATAGAAAAACGTAATCTTGACTATTGAAGTGTAAAATTATTGAATGCAAGGTGGTACGGAAAAGTTGCAAATTTTACAACATGATGAACGCTACATCCTCATGAACCCAGATAAAACATATTCATATTATTATTATAAAAAAGAGAAACAGGGAAAGAGCTAACAACCTTAAATAGCAACGCTCGATGCCGAGGCAATCCAACAGTGAGGGAACCAAGAGGCAAGACCTTGCTACCAAGATTCTCTTTCAAACTGAAACTAAGACTTTGCCAAGCTCTCAACATGTTCTCAGGGTCCGCAACTGGTCCACCCATATAATCAGACACAAGAACAGCAATCTTCCTTACCAAATAACCACATTTAGATTCTCCTATAGATCCCAACCTCGATCTAATAGCCAATTCCAAGGCCTTCTCTTCTAGTTTCAGCAAATTAGAGTCCCCTGCTCGGTTGACCAAAATCGCCTCCCACATGACAGTTTCAGTCAACGATGTTTCTTGCAAGTCCATGAGCGAAGGCATTTTCCCCACAGATGAATCAGTGACGACTCCGTATAGGTCGTAGAAACCGTCCAGTACTTTGTCATCATAGCTCAGGGCATTGTAATTCTGAGAAGCATCACATACATAATAAACCCCAACAAGCATTAGAGATGAATCAAGGACACTTATATGAGTCCATAAACTAACCAATATCAGCTAATATTAAAAAGCAACATGGCTCAATCAAAATATCCTGATTAAATAACTACTATTCCATCTTTACAGACGTCAATGCTTTGATAAATGATAAAGTCAATATCTACAATTCATGAGATAAACTTACCCAGTATCGGTATGCAACCACCTCGGCTGGTGTATTATCCGATGCAGTAGAACCCAGACTGATCTGCTTGACAGCTTCAATCTGGACAGCCTCGGGGTCCTCCCTTGCACTTAGCTCCAAAGCTATCTGTATCTGGCACTCTTCATCTACCAAGGGGTTCTTCAAATCGGCAGAACCCAACTCGCTTTTCAAGGACTCCAATCTTGAACTTAGCAAACCAACGCTATCAGATGAATCTGCTTGATCTCGAATTGCAGCATTCGAAGTTGAAGGGGGGCTAGAGTTTCGCCTATTAGCCAACCAATTCGAGAGACCCGAAAACGGCTTCTGAGAAACTCGGTCAGGTGAAGGAGCCGAGTCATGGGACTTATCTCCTCGGAACGGAGATCTTTCTTCCTCTTCAGACTGGTTCGACATGATATTCAGCTTCTTGAGGAGATTCTTCATGTTATCTGACCAAGCAGAAAAACTGAATGCTAGAGAGGTAGAAATCTGGCCACAAGCATCCCCATTGTCTTGGACCAGGCATGATATGAAACTAAACCCCCTCAAAATCACCCAAAAAACAAACCCCTCAAACTCAATCCAGAATCCCTCTATTCCTCACACAACGAAAATCAAACCCGACCATCAGAACCGATTGTGCAAAGAAAAGCCGCTTGAATCAAAACCCATATGCATGAACTGATCAAAGATACGATTTCCACGAAATTTGAGTCTGAAAACTTTTACTATAATCGTACCTTGAGTATCGGAATCGGGAATGATAATCCGAAAAAACAGATCTTTCTGCGGAAAACGGAGGAGATTGGAGAAGAAAATGGAGAAGGGTTTTGGAAAAATAGGGGATTGGAGTTGAAGAGGAGGAGCGGAGACTGAGCAAGTGGGAGAGTAGGACAGGACAGGGCCCCACTTGAGTTCTTATCGCCAGAGTGGAGGATTAATTTGACGGTCTAAGAAAACTGGTTTACATATATATATATATATATCTCGAAAATGGCAGCCAACCAACCAACTGGTCAGAAGAATCAGATTGCCGCCTCCATGCCATTGCCGCCTCGCACTCTCTCTCTTTACATTTATATCTACTTTCTCTACCTAACCCATCTCTCTCCTTTCACTGTCGAAGTCCCAAAGCGCGATTGCTGCTGCACGAGTTGAGAATCTGCGGATAATGTGAGATTTGAGAGAAACCAAATAAACCCTCACAAAAATTGCTCCTTTTTTGGATTTTTAAGGTGAAATTTCGTTTTTGTCGGTTTGTAGTCACGTTTTTTTTTGCTTTTTGGATCTCCCTTGTTCGTCATTAGCATTTGCCAGCTCCTCGTGTGGTCATGGCCGCATTGGAATTTCAGACATCGTTTCATTAATTAATTTTTTTTGGCCGAATTTCATTAAATAATTTTTTTTTATATTTTTGGCCAAAAAATAATTTATTAAATAAAAAATTCCAATAAATCTACACTGTTGACTTTTTTAAATGGATAAGTTCTACTTCCTTAAATTAGAAGTAAGACTTATATTTTCGTGCAGATATATATATATATATATATATATAATATATAATTTTGATAAAGTCTTCATAATTTTGATATATAAGATTTTTATTCTCTTAAAAATAAGTTTTTTATTAGTTAATCAATTTTTTAAGTAACGATCGATGACATGGATTTGCCACATATATATTTCTTTTTGGCCAAGTGTCACATATATCTTTAGAGGCTCTAGATTTCTTCCAAAATATTTCATTGATTCTCCGTTACAATTATCTCTCACGTCATTATTTAGTATATTTTTATCAAATATATGATATTTTATAAAATAATATTATAAATAGAACAATGCATTTTGTTGGTATATAGATAATAATTATATCATCTAGATTTTTATTTATTATAATAATTCTAAGATAAGTAATATTCTATTTTACAAAATAGATCAGTTTTAATTTATAAAAAATTTGCATTTATAATATTAACATATAAAATACATTAATCATACTTTATGTATATTATATAAATACTGGTATAAAGTAATTATTGTGTACCTAACTAGGTTTATAGATTGTATTATAAGGAAATTATTATGATATATAATTACTAATATTATGATGTTATCATATATAGCTAAAATATAAAATTATTTTATAAATAAAAATTAATATTATATATATATATATATTCTAAAATTAACCAAAATTAATAATTAATTTAAAAATAGTTACATCTACTAATAAAAATATAATATATATCTGTAATATAATTTGGGTTAGAATCTTTAACATAACAATCAAATTGAAAAAAAAAAAAAAAAAACTACAAATTTATTGGTTCACTTAATCCATGAGTTACATTTACTTAAGTGACATCACTTTTGTGCCTATGTGAACATGCTAAAATTCATAGCTCCTCCTTATTCAATCTTGATGGGAGTTACAAATTTTATTAGTATAACAAATTTAATTAAGAATCCACTAAAAAACTAAAATAAAAATCACGTTCATTTTTTTAACTATTATATTAATATTAAAATAATAGATTCGGATAAATATATATACATATTTAATATAAAAAATTATATAATATAATTTGAATTTATTTGTTTGTTTGTTTAACTATTTTTTATCACTCTCATCCACTTTTTTTCCCGAAACTCTTATTCACTTTCAATTTCATTTTTATTTAAATGTTAGTCACTTTGCATCCTCATGTTAGAAAGTTGAAATTTCACCATAAAAAAGTATTTACCAAATTACACTAAAATACGGGAAAATAAAAAATTATAACACATATAATAAACATGTTTAAAATGATAAGGATACAAATATTAAAAGTTCCTATGAAATACCTTAACAAATAATAGTTTTCATTTGCATTAAATGTATTATTTCAAATAAAAAGACCAATCAAATTAATCATATATATATATATATATATATATATATATATAAATTTAAGTAGAGAGATGAATTCAAATGCAACCAGGAGCTATGGATTTTCAAATTTCCAATGCACATATTAAGTTCAGCTGCTGGAGAATTTATGAGCTGCGGGAAGCGTCTTCCTTCAATTCCCTAAATAAAATCAGCATTATAATTTCCATGATGCATCTGATAAAAATTAATATGCAGCTTACTAAGTGCAATTAATGCAAATTCTCAGTTTCCTAAGCGCCATTAAAGTAGACACCTACCGAAGAGCCGTTCTCATCAGTTGCGTGGAAGACGAATAGCCGCTCTTTCATTATCTAAGCGGCATGAAGACCATAATTATAATGGTTCTTCTATTCCTATATAAAACGCCTGATTTGGTTAATTTCTACAGAGCAATTGTTCAAGAACGCCGGTAAGTAAAGATAATAGGATGCCTCACATGTGATTATCTTCAATCAATACGTAGATCTACCATTTCCAGCCGGTTCGCAAATTCAACCCGACGATCGACACCTCCAGTTGTCGATTCTTCTCAAGAACAATGACTGCTTCTCGAGATTCGGACAAAAAACTCATTTGTACTCTGCCATGCATCGAGTTTTACGAATTAGCAAAGTACTAGTTGAAATCGACACCGTGGTTGGGTGGAAAAGAGTATGGTGGTGTGGATTCAATTCAAGGTGACGTTTACGACAAGTTTCCGAATCAATTACTCCGACGGCAAATTGGCGGCGACTACGAACGACTAGAGAATCAGAGTTTGGTGCATCGATTCGAGAATTGGAGAAGAAGAATTATTTTTTTTTTTACAAACTTCTTGAAGGTTCATAGAAGCCGCTAGAAGGAGAGCTCTTGAAATTTGATACGACAGGTACTACAGGAATAGTTTGGGTTTTGTTATAAATTGATATGGGCTTGGATTGTTGGGTATGTGGGCTTGATCTTTGTTTATTTCTACCCAATCTATAATTAGATAGCTTGTGATGGCCCAAGAAATATATTATTGAATACTTATATTATTTTCTACATTCAGGAATTATAAGGTTTAACATTTAGTTTGATTAGTTTAACTTATTCTTAATACATAGAGGGTTGTCCGCTTAGTATTTCAAATTATATCTTATAACATTTTTTATGGTTTTAATTTTTCTTTTGTTATTAAAGGTAGATATTATTTTTCGTAATTGATTTTTCAACATAGGGCATTGCTAAAGACTATGAAAGTCTCCGTGAATTTTGCTGTGAAAGTGAACAAGTGGGACCTAATTCAACAATGGTTATTTTCTCTTTCTTATTTTTCCAAATTTGTCATTTGCATCGTTAAGCCTTTTTTTTTAAACAATTTCTTCGTCAAGTCATAAAAAGAAGATATTTAATATTGTAGTACACTTTTTTAAAAAAAAAAAAATCCATTTTACGTCTTCTAATAAAAAAAGATGGATGCAATTCAATTTGTTATAATCTAAACAATATAATTATGCTTAATATATTAGATAATGACACATAACGAAAATAGTAATACTAGATTTTAAAATTAATTAGAGAGCTTCTGGTTCCAAATACGTAGTATTATGTCAAATGACACAATAAGTGGTTCTAACTTTAATACGTCAATAAAATTAACGTCTTAAAATAATATTATATATTTAAAGTTATTAATTAAAAATCAAAATTCCGCATAAAATCCGAACAAATGATATTTGTGAAAAAAAAATTAATCAAAGTAAAATCTCACGTAAAACACGAATCTAACACGGGTCAATGACTAATATAAATTTAGTTTTTTAGTCATATTCTCATAAAGACCCTAAGTTCGTATCCATTTTTTTTCATTTGAACTAAATTAAATTGCTCTTAATTTTTTTAAGCATGTAGAATATAAAATTTAAAGAGATATAATTATATTCAATCACATGAAGAAACAACAATTCTAATGTAAAAATCAATATTATATTTATATGGTCGTTTACTGTTTCATGCTTCGGTATTATCATTCATAAAACTTATATACATAAGTTTTTTCTTTTGTAATAAATATATAATAAGTTAGCAAATAAAGAAATAAATATTTGAAACTCATGTGTCACCTTAATAAAATAGGTAGATAGATATTAATTGCTGAGGAAAAATCACATGAGGGCAAAACTGGAAAAATAATGACAGACTAATTTACTTGCAAAGAAGAGTAAATGTCACGTTGATTAAAGGTACTTTCGATTAAATTTTCACATAAAATTTCACAGTATATAATTCCGAAGCAATTTTTCACAGTTGAAAATAGTTCCGAAAATTTCACAGAAAATTTCACAGTTGAATATAGTTCCGAAGCAATTTTTCCTTGCTTTTACTACTGAAGTTTTGATTATTTTTTACCTGCGTCATAAATATTTTTTTTTAAGAGTTGTTATATATACTATTTTTTACTTGTGTCACATAATATTTTTTTATTAATTATTATACATATTTAACATTTCGACCCGCGCGCTGCGCGGGAACAGTAATCTAGTTAATATCAAATTTTAATTCCCGTAATATCCTAATAATTATATAAACAAATTATGTATCGCGCAACGCGCGGGTCAGCCACCTAGTATATTATAATTTTTTTTGCAAAAGTATATTATAATTATGTTGTCATTTTCTTTCTTTCTTTCTTTCTTTCTTTCTTTCTTTCTTTCTTTCTTTCTTTCTTTCTTCTTTTTTTTTTTTTTTTTTTTTTTTGCTTAAGGTAATTCACCCCTTGAGCCATCGGGCTTCTCGACTGTTTCCCCCTATTTCAAATTTAATAATTTCTTATATATTAATAATATTTAAATTATCAATATATATATATATATATATATATATATATATTTTTTAACATTAATTAAAAAAAATGAAATGTTTATAGATTTTATATTATAGTTATTTGTCGACCGTAGACCGTAGTATATTTTTACTAGCTACTATCCCCGCGCACCGCGAGGGTACAAAATATTAAAATACATATATTTATGTTTTTTAAATATATAATTTGTAGATCCATATATTCAAAAAATGATTAGTATAAAATACTATATTTTCTATATTAAAATACTTAATGATGACGGATAACATACATCAAGTGGCAAACATCAGCTACTACGAAATATTTTCTTAGTGTTTCTATTCGGCGGTCGACAAGAATCATATGACGACATCAATGGTAACAAGCACCATATATTATTGAAATATTTGCTAAGTGTTTTAGCATGTTTGCAGACAGTGACCAACGATCAATACATGATGCTCAATGCACATTGCCTAAGTTATCACTACCAACATACAACCATTGACGACCATGTACGAACAACTACCGATCGCCAACATCAAGCATACTAAAACAACGGCAAAGGCATGGAGCAACATGTCTGGCAATGAATACTATGCATAAGGGAAGTGTAACAATTCATTTGCACTTTTCTAAAATTTTCAGCACTTAGAAAATTTTGACCGATTTGGGGCTATGTATTCTAATGCATTTCATCAAACACCTTGTATGCATGTTAAGGTGACTAAGCACATAGTGATTTCATGATTGAATCAAGGCCAAACGAAGTCACAAAATGTCCAGCCATGTACGGAATTGGACTCACCAACACGAAGCGAGTCTGAATTGTCACACGCCGTCACCGGAGCTCCACGCGCCACCCAGGGACGCCGCACGCGCTGCTGCCACGCGCTGCTGCCACGCGCCTCCGCTGATTGCCACACGCCGCTATTCTGCACTCCACGCGCCGTCGACTTCCACCTCTAGCTTGGCCTGAATTTAATTGATGTCAAGTATGATGTGACTACTCTAAATTTACACCTCCATAAGCTCCTTCTTCAACAAGCAATGAGAGCTTCTTGGAAAACTATCAAGGGAGGATGTAAGCTAATGACTACTCTCTCTTCTAATTTTCAATAATAGTGTCTACACCATGTGCTAAGGACTAAACCCATATCTATTTTCGCACAAGTCCCTAGCATCATGTATGAGTATGTTTACATCTCTCCTATGCTTACATTCAGTGTTATCAGAACCGGACCGGACCGGCGGTCCGACCGGGTTTAGACCGGAACCGGACATCTATCCGGTCCGGTTTGGTAAAAAGACCGGTAAGCAAATGAACTGGGTTCACTGTCCGTTTTTTTGGCGAACCGTCCGGTTTTAAGAGAACCGGCCGGCTCACCGGTCTGCCGGTTCAAAAACCGAAGTCCTTTTTTTTTTTTTTTTTCTAAATCATCTTAAGGCCAAGAACTTGCAGCTGAGGTGTCGACTTGCAGGCGGGATAATCGGAACGTCACCGTCAAGAAGTGGATAATGGAGAGGATTAAAAAAAATGGTTCCATATGTATTTCCTCGTTCTGAATCTGGGCTTTTAGTTATGTACAGAGAAGAAACAATGGTTGTAGTGTTATTGTTGAATCAAAATCTCAATTAATTGAGCAGGGAGAGAGATAGAGGAGAGTGTTGACTGTTGATTACGTTTTGGTGCCACTAGGAGTTGTGGTTTTGGTCCAGCTATCCGCGGATCTCCGACCTCCACATCTAGCGTCCAGCGGATCTCCGACCTCCATCTAGGGTCTTCAATCACCTCGATTATTTGATCCAGCCTAGGCTGCCTAGCCTCTCGCGAAGAAGCCTCCGTCTAACCCTCCGAGGTCGCCTCCTATGGCTGCTGTGGCTCTCCCTCCTCCCGCAGAAAAGGGTTTGAGAGGATAGAAAATGCTTTGTACGGGGGTAGAGAGGGAGAAGGAAGGGATTAGAAGAAACAAGAAGGAGCCGACAAGCGTTTTGGGTTTGGGTTTCTACTATGGCTGGGCTGGGCTATCTATTTATGTTACTAGGCTCATATAAATTCAAAACCGGTCGGACCGGGTTCGAACCGGTTCGAACCGTTCGAACCGGGAACCGGTGCCTTGACCGGTTCGATACCCGGTCCGGTTCTGATAACACTGCTTACATTATATGCATGCTCCCTAATGTTGCATGACGCGCTACATACAATTATTATTGCATGTTATGTACACAAATAATTATGTACGATATTATTTTTATATATACATGATTCTAACTTATGATTACTACATTATTATTTTTATAATCTAAGTATGTGTTGCATGTTTACATCATATTACATGCTTACATCATATTCTATGTTTACATCATGCTTCATGTTGACAAGCATGCTTTCCAATTTTATATTGCTCTAAGTATTTTGCTTATTGCGCAATTACGTCATCCATATGCTATGTCGTCATCTCCATGTTAACATCATGTTACACGTTTACGTCACGTACCATGATGACACCACGTTGCATGATTATTTATTATTACAAGTATTTCGCTTATTGCATGTTATTACGGATATGTCACTGATTGCACACTGTTATATGTATACCGTCTGTTACGCTACCCCGTGAACAGATTACGCATGTTCGTCGAAAAAGTAAAGATGGACGAATTTGTGCTCCGCACATTCGATTGACAAACAGGCCACCCCTGAGGTCAGTGCCGAATCTAAATTGGACGAATATCCTATCTTAAATAGAGTCAAGCATGGGTTTTGAACCGCTACTTGACTCGGGGGAAAGTGATTGATATCTGTCCAATTCGGGTTCGTATTTACGTTTCGGACCTCACAAACATGAAGAAACCCATAAACGGATTTACCGCGGACACCCGAGTCCAAAATGGTCCGGATGCGCGCAGCAGCCGGACCGGGACTTCCTGATTGCCTCGGCAGTCCGGACTGGTCCGGTTCGCCCGGCAATCCGGACCATGTCGGACATGCGATGTGGTCCGGACTGTCGACTGTTACTGCGCGATTACCCCTATTATTTTTACTAAGTATGAGAAGTTAGTGCGCACATAGCCAACCTCGATGTCGGTAAGCGTTTCCCTTTAAACCGGCATCAAACCGCATAAAACCGGGTACGGTTCTCGGGTTTCCTATAAATAGGGACCTAGACCTCCCATTTGACAACTTAACTCGAAACTCTCTCAAATTGGCTATTTGTGCTCTGACCTCTCTCTACATACTTTCTCTCTCTAGATTGTGACTTAAGCATCGGAGAGGGTTCAACCAGCGCCACCCCCCTCTCCATGCTGGTTATTGCCCGATTTGCAGGACCCGGCGTGTAGGAGACCGAGATTTGAGCCAAAGTCAAGTTCGGGGTTCGAGGATCGAGGTTCGCGAATCGTGGATCGTGACGTGCTGATAGGAGACCGTACCTGCGTGCACATCAAACCCGTTCGCGAAGAGCAACCCGAGGTGTCCCAGGTGGAACCAACCTCAACCGAAAATTTTCAGATTGTCCTATGTTTGCACTAAATCAATATTGTCTCATTTATATTTTAAAACGTGAACTATTGCCATTTTTTCTTAAAATATGACGAAAACCATTAAATATTTTAAAAAATATCTTTATTTAAATTTAGAGCTATAAAATATTATATCCTTATTTTATCCACTAACAGAGTTTTGTGACTAAATATATATTAGTAAATCCATGTTTTCACAATATATTCCTAACTTTCATTTTGTATGGTTTAATCTCTTTAATATAACCCTATTATTTTGCTTTACGAAATTTAATCCATAAGTTTTTCAAAAATTGAACCCTTGGTTGTTAGCTTGGTGGCAAGGTCAATTGAGAGATGTACTCGATTTAGATATAAACTTTTATAACTCTACATTTAATTAAATATGGTTATTTTCAGTATTTTCAAAATATTTAACACTTTCTGACAGTTTTTACTAGAAAAAGGACAATAAGTCACATTTCAAAACATAAAGGGCGATAACTGATTTTTATTTTTTTCGACTTCCGACCCGATTTGATCACTCGATTTGATATATGTTATTACATACAAAAATAATCGTAGCAGGAACCTACTTAGCTAGGATCATGGATCCGCCACGGTCTATATGTCAAGGAATATATATACCATTACCAATTTATCCTCATCCCCGCAAGAAGAGTATCCGTGGATCGAGTGTCCAATCAATGGTGTGCATTTTGAGTAAAAATGTGACATATATTTAACAAAGTTGATTTTTGTGTTATATCTTTCTTAGAATTTTGGTGTTATATGCTTGCATTTTGTAGATTTTTTGTGCATCCGTTAGTTGATCGGTAGGGTTGACAGTTAAATACCCATGTGTAAATCAAGTGACTTCCCTCTAAGTTTCTTTTTGGATAATTTAGTCCCTATTATTTTCTCGGGTCAACTACTTTTCTTCCGGCCACCGACCAAATCCGTCGACCACTACCCAAGTCTGCTAAACACTACCAATTGGGCCGGCCACCACCATATCATGGTCGTCCACGACCAATCGAGGTCGGCCACCATCGATATAAGCCGTCCGACCCTGATCTGGGACACAGAGGACTCTGAAGTCTCTGTGGCTAAATCGGGGCCAGGGACCCCGATCTGGAGTCATCATGCTCCGATTGAGCTACATACTGAGCCCTATGTAGCCTAGATCAGGCAGGACAACTCTAATCGGTGGTGGTCGGCCCTGATTGGTGGCGGACGGCCCCGATACGTGGTGGTCGGTGGATTGTGTGGTGGTTGGCGGACTTGTGTGTTGACTGAAAGAAAAGTGGTCGACCAGAGAAAATAATGACTAAACTTGGCAAGGAAAGGGTTTAGAGTATCCTCATCCCCGCAAGAAGAGCACCCTAAAGTCACGTGATTTGCACATTGGTACTTAACGGTCAACTAACGGATGTACTAAAAGTCTAGAAAATGCAAACGTTTGGCACCAAGAGTCTAAAACTTAAATATACAAAAATAGAAGACCATTTAAATTTGAACCCGTATTTTAGTAATAAAAGCTGAAGTTACTAGCCGTGCATGAGGGTAAAGCTTTTCTTAATCGAATCCGGGTAATGTTCTTTAATAATAATAATAATAAATGATGAATTAATATGTCAAATTTGATAAGTCATTTTAACAAATTCTAATTAAACTAGTGGAAGTTTGAACAATTAGTAAACAGAAATAGTTTTATCGTGTACGTGAGACTCTTTCTTTCTTCTCTTAAAAACCTAGTCCAAACCTGGACCCTTTTATTTCCTTGATTGTGTTTTCTTTATTAAGAGATGTGCATGATTTGGAAGGAAGAAAGTACAGAAATGGAGGCAGTAGTGACGACTCAGGTTTCATTCTCAGCTCATGTACTCAAACACTTCTTCGCTCCCACATTTTCTTCAACTATCTATAAAGAAAATTATGCTAGTGTTATCGCTTCCACATTTGTGAGAGTGACACTCCATTAGCCATTAGCTAATGGAGTGCTAGGGAAAATCAGCTATTAGCCAACTAATATCACCAACTTTAAACCAAATGTCTTTTAACTAAGTAGGTAGCCTAATTTAGACCAAAATCACAACCATATAAATCAATGCGAAACTCCAACAATGTGAACAAAAACAGTTCAAACTTTTTCCACCCAGCCAAGGTTTTCAAAGCTGCTAAAAACATAACAAAGACATCATAATAATAATATTAAAGAGTTGCAACTTCATAAATCAACTCCCCCCCTAGTAGGCGTTGATTCCCCAGACTCGGATAACACCATCATTGTAACCGCTGAACAAGGTGCTTCCATCTGCGCTCCAGTTCAAGCTCGTGCAGTAAATCACCTACAGTAAAAATACACACACAGTTCAGTTACCAACAACATCAATCAATAAAGAATAATAAATCAGCTACCCCATAAACTAATTTGCTAACTAAGCCACTCTGAATAAAATACCTTCTTGTTTGTGGCGCCAGTGGAGCCATCAGATTTATCAGCTTCCACCTTCAAATCAACCTTCAAATCCTCAACAATGCTCTTGCTTTCAAGATCCCAGACCTTGATGCTAGTCTCAGTTGCTGCACACAGCCAGTACCTGTTGGGACTGAAGCAGAGTGAGTGAATGATGGACCCAGCATCAAGTGAGTAGAGCTTCTTCCCCTCTGACAAATCCCACAACAAAATAACTCCATCTTTGCCACCACTTGCACAGAGGGAACCATCTGGAGACACTGCTACCGTGTTCACATAGCCATTGTGTCCCGTGAGTGTGTTCCTCAGCTTGCAGTTGGTTAAGTTCCAGAGCTTCACTGTTTTGTCCCACGAAGCAGACACAATAGTGGGCTGCAGTGTGTTAGGGCTGAACCTCACACAGCTAACCCAGTCAGTATGGGCATCAGCTTCTTGGATGGTGTATTTGCACTCTCCAAGTGTATTCCAAAGCTTTATGGTGCGATCACGAGATGCCGACACAATCTGACGGTTGTCAAGAGAGAAAGCAACTGACAGGACATCCTTGGTGTGGCTCACAAACCTAGAATTAAACAAGCATCAGACTAATATACGTAGTAGTACATCCTTGTAATGCATCAAAACCAACATAATACACAAAGCAGAAATTACCCAGAACAGATATGAAAGACAAGAGCAAACTCCCTATACACTGAGCTTCACTAAGCTGCCAGTTTTGATTGAACAAAAGGTGCAAACAATTTCAGAACAGAAACCAAAAGTTTGTATGCAGATCTTTCTTCGTATTGTAGTGTTCACAATTAATACTAAAATTACACTTGCAAAACCAATGACTCAGCGGACATCATAATTGATCGCCACAGTGAAATTTGAAGCATTTTAATCCGGAACCCCGCCAATTAATCATAATACCACTTGAAGAAGTCTAAAGTATTAAGCATCTGAGCACTTAACAGCAAATCATCAACATCAAAAACCAATCACACACCACGGAACGTAGCAAGTAAGCAATCCAAAAGAAATGATAGATCGAGTACATTCGAATACCTTCTTGTGGTTACACCAGTGGAGAGATCCCAGAGTCGTAGCTCGCCATCCCAGGAGCCAGAGAGAGCAAACTGGCTGTCGGAGGAGAGCACAACATCCTGGACAAAGTGAGAGTGTCCGGTAAGACGGCGGCGAGCAACACCGAAACACCCTTCCTCCTTCTTGATGTCCCAGACGATGATTGACTTGTCCCTGGAGGAGGTGACGATCATGTTAGAGTTATCGATCGGCGAGGCGATGGCCGTCACCATGTCGGTGTGGGCCCTCATGGTGCCCTTGAGTACTAGAGCTTCTCCCATCGCTGCGGCTGCGGTCGTCGGCGTTAGGGTTTTCGAAGGGTCTGCAGAGGAGCATAGAAATTGGAAGCGAGACGTTCAGCGGAGGTTATATATGGATATGATTTAGGGTTTTGCTTTCGGCCTTTGGAAGGTCGAGACTGGGCCCAGCCAGAGACGGATCGCATTAGTACTTAAGCTTAATTTAGGGCCTCATTTTGTCATAAACTTTTCTTTCTTGCATGAATAAAAACTTAAAAAATTGTTACCCCCTCCAAGTGAAATGCCATAGTACTTGAAATTCTCTCAAAACTACTTTTATCAACTAGGTGCTGATCCCGCGCTATATGCGGGATGACATTCTAAAATATAAACGTTAACATGAATGTAAACACTCTAATTTTTTTTTTTTTTTTAGATTTTAACAACACATATAGATGCACAATTAGGTCACCAATTTTATAGTATTGTTTTGAACTACTAACGTAAATCATTACATGATGCTTCCGGAAATTCGTCTCTCAATGTTTATAACAAAGACGCCACTTTCTCTATAAATCTAATAACAAATGAGTCGTTTTTTAGTGTGGAGGATTATCTCGTACCTATGCATAAATAATATAATTTATAATTTGACATAATCACATTGACCAATTATTAGTTGTATATAATGATATTGAGAAGAAAATATTAAGACATTCATTATTCACTAATAAAAAAAATAACTGTTGTCCCCGCGTCGTGCGCAGGGAACTTAGTACGTATTTATACTAATTATACAATAATTTAATAAATTATATAATCTTGAATAAAGTCAAGTAAAAAAATTTGTCATAAAATTAGTTATATTATATATTAACATGTTTATACTTTACGTGACTTCACTGATTTTTAAGGCTCGTGATTTTATAATCAAACTAATATAGTTCAAAATCTATATTTAGTTGTATAACACATTTGTTTTAAATAATAATAATAATACTTGGAAATCAAACTTCACATTCTAAAGTGAAATGATTGTGAGAATATTTTAAAGAGAAAATAAGGAATTAGTGTTGTATGAATATTACACGTAGAGTCGGAATCATCACGCCTCACCCATACCCACTCTACATCAGGGTCAAACAAAGTATATAATTATTATTTTTGCAAAGTATATAAATTATTGGTCAATGTATACAACCTGTGTGAAAATGTTGTATTTTTGTAAGTGGTATTGTTAATTACATATTGATGTCAAACAACCTTTGAGAAAATGTTCTTTTTTTTTTTTTGTATTGTTAATCATATTGATGTTGGAGAGTAGTGGAGAATATAAATCTATTTATATATAAGGAAATAGTAATGAGTTAAAGAGACTAATAAAATAGTTTGTTAATGATTCTAAATTGCATAGCCCATTGTTGCCAAAAAAAAAAATTGCATAGCCCATTGATAAAGGCCCAAAATCGAAGCCCAAACAAAACTTGACAGCAACCCTAAAAACCTAGGCTAGCATTCATACTACTAGCAATAGCCGCACAAATAACACACCACCAACCTAAAAATCTAGGCTAGCATTCCTCTTCTTTTACTGACCCTAACCCTCCACTTACACCAACAGCCACACCACCCTCCTCTCACGGCCTCACCCATACCCATACCCACCCCACCCCACATCCACACACCCATACCCGGTCGTATCACGCCAATTGCAGCCGCCACACCGCCAACTTTGAGATTTGATTGCGACCGCCTTCGGTCGCCTCGCATGCAGTCGTCCTTGACACATTCATATTGGTTCATCCTCCAGCTATCTGGCACCACTTCACCCCGCAATCTCAAGCGATCGTGTCTGTAAACGGTGTTTACACACGAGTGTTTGTTGTGGGCTTCTCCTTCTTGATCTTCTCCTTAATGGGCTTCTTCTTCCCGATCTTCTCCTTCTTGGGCTCTTTCGTGCTTAGATTCTCTTCTTCCTTCCTTGCTTACCTGCATAAGGGCACCGGGGGTCCCGGTAAGCCCATTCTGAAGCTTAAGTCAGTCGAGAGCTTCTAGAGAGAGGGTGAGCTTAGAGAGAGAGATTACCTTCAAATGAGGGGATGGGCTCTCTATTTATAGAGTTTCCATTGGACCGCCCCGGTTCCAGTGGTTTTCTGCTCCGATTGTGGCGGGTTTGTAATTATAAGCTGGCCTTGACCGTAAATAAGTTACATTTGACCCCGGTTCGACCGTAGGTAAGTTCATTATAGCTAAGTGTTGGTGTGAGGCCTTCTAAGGGCAGGCCCCGGGCGAGATATGGTTCGGGAGTGGAGGATCCGGACGAGGAAGGCTCGTCCGGACGGGTGGGGGTACCCGGAGGGGTGCCCCTAAGGCCTTGCTCGGGTGCCCGGGCAAGGAGCACCTTGCTCGGGTACCCGAGCAAGATCCTTCTTGCTTGGGTGCCCCCGGGTGGTCTTTCCACCCGGGGTCTTCCCGAGTGGATTTTGCCACTCGGGATATTTCCGAGCCTATGTGATGGGGCCCGGGTGTCCGTGTTTTAAGTTTCGAGTCATATCTGGTTATGGCCCATTTGTCGGGTCCAATTAATAATAGCTTGGGCGTATATCCACCATTTTCCCCCGAGTCAAGGAATGGTTTCACCTTTTCTTGACTCTATTTTTAGCAGAATATCGCCCAAGCGGGTAAAGTGGCGTACCTTGGTGACGATCCCGGTCTCTATCGAGTGCTCGAGATGCGTCGTGATTTCCATCCCCCTTCTTTTTAAGAAGGTTTTGTGATGATCCCGGCCTTTATCGAGTGCCCCCCCCCCCCCCCCCCCCCCCCCGCTGTTTTTTTTTATAGAGGCTCGATACATGAAAGAAAAATGCTTTTATTAGATTTAGCAAGTTCTCTTGATAATATTTAATGAGGGTAAGAATTACGAGCCTTAGTCTCGTTTTACTTAATCTTCTGACTGTGTCCTTTGTTCGTGTCTCCTTTTGTGGAGAGAAATCCATATTATATGATTTATAAAGCATATATTTGTATTCCACTTCATTATTTCCTCATCCTTCATCTTTTCTAGAGCAGTTCTTTCTCCTCCTCATTTTCTAGAGCACCTCCTTCTTCTTCAACCTAGGTTTTCCTCCCCACTTCCTTCTTTCAATTTTTCTACCCAATCAAGGCACTTCACTTCACATGGAGCTTACTTAGGTTTGATTTAGGGTGCAACTTGCACTTCAATTTGTGGATTGGTCACTAGGGGGTGGTGGGTCACCGGGGAGGGGCGACGGGCGGCTTCGATGGGCGGCGCGACGGGGGGTGCTGTGGGCGGGCGCTACGGGTGTCGGAGGGGGGGGGGGGGTGACAGCGGTGCTACGGCGGGGTTGGCCTCGAGCGTGTCCTCCGGTGACCCTTCCGGTGGCTGGGTGGGTCTCCTCTCCGGCCGGGTTCTCTTGACCGGTTGAGTCGACTCGGTCCGGTTCGAGTTTCGACCTGGTTTGGTTGATTTTGTCTCGGTTTTTTCAGGTTTGTCCCTTTTTGCCCCCTTGTTTGTGTTCTCCATTGATGACTATAAAATCCAATCCCTTTCCATATATACTTGAGTTGCTCCAATATGTGTTCTTGATTGGAAGTGGAAGATTGTCTTTGTTGTTGAGCTTGGGAATTTTGAGGTGAGTATTGCATTGATGTTGCCCCCCCTTAGGAACTTGGTAGGTGTTTGATGTTTGGGTGTCTTAGTATTATGCCTAGGTCATTTCTTGCTTGTATAGATGATATATGCTTTGATGTAGGATATTTGATTCCTTTCTTTCATTACCTTAGGCAATGTTGAGATGGTTTTATTTGTCTTCCCTTCTAGGGATGTCTTTCCATGTTTTGTCCATCATAGTCCCTTCCTTTGACAAGTAGTATCGTCCATGCATGTGTCTCTTGCCCCCGTAGTGAGCATTCGATCTTTGTGCATTTTGGGATGTACCCTTGGGTAGGTCGGTCTTGATGAATTTACATGGTGTCATGACAGACCGCTATATTTTATGACGGACCTTTGTTTTTACCTGATGGATTTTTGTTTTTCCTTCCTCCTTGTCAGGTGTGTTTTTGGGTCCTCCGCCGTGCTAGGGAGTGTTGTTTGGTTTCAGCTTGAAAATGAGTAAGCATTCCTCTCGTAGAGCCGTTCGTACTATTCTCGCATCTACAGCTCCCATAATTTGATACCCGCATGAGGAGTATTCTATGGGAAAAAGGTCTCGACGACCCGATTTGAGCCCAACTTATGTCCCGGAGGAATCTGATACTAAATCAGATTCGGAAGTTGAGTTACAACCATTCCTTGAGGATGAGTTAGCTTTTCTTCGCGACCCGGTGTTCTTATTCGAGGTCTATCCTAAGAATTTATTGAGTAGGGATAACTTCCTCTTCCATTCCAAGGTGGCGGGGCTATTTAGTTTGGGGTATGGGTTTTTTCCCTTTGCCATGCCATATCGTTATCGTGGCAGTTCCGTTACTCCTCCGCCGAACGGGATGTCGGTGGGGTATATTCACCAGATTAAAGCGGGGTTGCGTTACCCTTATTGTGCCAAGCTTCTAGAGTGAGTATTATCGAATTTCTCCTCTTTGTCTTGCCCCTTATGTCATTCGTGCTTGGGTTGAGTTCAGGGTGTTGTGTCATCGCCAATTCTGGCCTATTCCCGATGTTTCTATCGCGTTCAGCATGGCGGTGATTCGGGGTTTTATTCCCTCGTCATTCGATACCCTTTGTTGAATCAAAAGGGATTCTCGGACTTGGGTACTGCTAAATGGGACAACAAGCGTCGGTTCGTCCTTGCCTTCGAGAGTGGTAGCGGTCATTGGGAGAAATACTACTTCTTTGTTGAGGGTCACGATGTCGCTTGGTCTTTGGACTCCCCCCTTCTGAAGGATGAACGCCCCGAATTTTCCGAGCTTTCTACTACCGAAAGGCAAGCTCTGAAATTGATATATATTGGAAATACGACGGGCTCTTTTGAGCCCGTGCGCTTTTTCTCCGAGGAGGAGTTGTGCACTATGGGAATTAAAGCGCCACGTCCTGTTCCACGCCCGGTATGCAACTTTTTAATTCATGATACCTGTAACTCTTGCTTTGTCTTGTAGGTTGGTTTCAATATCGGCCTTCCCTGTTTCAGGAGGAAGATGATGTTGGAGAGGACGTCTCCTCAGAGAGGGAGACTTCGATCGTTTCTCCTATCCCTTTGCATGTGGTTGAGCCTCCTGCTACTATATCGCTGTCATCGGAGGCGGTGAGGCCTTCTTCAGGTACCGTGTTGGTGTTGTTTTGTTTTACTTGTTTTGCCTATTTGGTGTTCACCTATATTTTGTTAATTTTCAGGGAGGTCCCCTTCTGTCTCAGCCCTGCAGATATTGGCCAAGATCATGTCAAAATGATTTGCCTTGGAGGTAGAAACCCCTGCTCCTAAGGCTTAGAAGATTGATTCGTTCCTCTCTCCCTCTCGGTCCTCCTCTTGTCATAAAGAGAGAGAGGTTCTTGTTGAGGACATCGTTGACGATTCTCCCGTTCCTCCGGAGAATGAAGAGGCTTCGGGTGATACTGATGGATCTTCTTCTCCTCGCCCCGTCTCCCCCCCGAGGGGCTCGTCCGATAACAGACCTCATGTTCCAGGTACATTATATTGTTGTTTTTTTTCATATATGAGCATTAATCTTACCTTTATTGCACCTTACATTTGATTTTCAGGTAGGATCAAGTTGCCTTTGATCTTTCCTGAGGATCTTATCCGCCCCCTCGATGGTGATGTTAGGGGAGGTTCTTGGTTGCCCTTCCAGACTTCTGATCGGCAGTTGTACGACATATCCACCTCACTTTCCACTCCAGAGGTTGCTATTCCTATGATGAATTCTATTGTTCCTCCGAACGATCAATTTCTTCCTCCCACCAACCTTGAGGGGATCCATCATTGTGTGAAGGGTGCTTTGTCCCAGTTTGCCCCGGTGAGTACATATATTATGTGTTCCCTTATTTTGTTACTTCTTTGTTTTTATCTTTGACTCTTCTTTTTTGTAGGGTATATCTTCTGTTGTTAATCTAGGCTCTCACCTGGTTAACGTTGGCCCCGACCGGGATATGCTTTGAGAGATGGTTGCGATGCTCGAGACTACCCAAAAGGTTCTCGAATCTACTCAGGTCACCGAAGAGCGACTCCACGAGGAGAATGAAGAGCTCAAACTTTCCGAGATTACTCTGGCTAGTCGTTTGACTCTTCTCCAGCAGGAGCTTGATGATGTTCGTGTTGACCGAGCGGATGAAACTCTGATTGCGGGGTTGAAGATGGAGGAAGCACTTCGGGGTGCCCATGAGGAGGGTAGGTTGTCTGGTCTGAAGAAGGGTGAGGCTCTTGGATTTGAGAAGGGCAAAGCTGTTGGAGTCCAGGACTTCCTTGTCTCTAAGGAGTTTTCTACTCGCGCCGAGAAGCATTGTCAGCGTGTTATGAACACCTTTGGTGTGAACATGGTTGAGAAGATTCATGCTCTTTGTCCTACCTTCCCTTTTGACCAGCTCGGTGAATATGCTCTGTTTGCTGTGGATGTGATTTCCCACCTTGCTAGGCGGAGCGTACGAAACTTATGGCCGGCCGGGCTGTGGGTGATAGCTCTTCCAAGACCAAGGTTGGTCGAGCTGCCAAGGTTACCGTCCCTTCACGAGTTCCTGTTAGAGAGGAGGATCCCGCCCCCCCCCCCCCCTTGTGAAGGACGGTTGAGCTTGTGCATCTTGCCTATGTTGTTATTGTTGTATTTGTGTGTTTCCTCCTACTTGTTTCGGAGATGGTTTCAGCTTTTGAATAGATACTGTGGATTGCTTTCCCTTATTTTCGTACTTCCTTTCAAGTTGTATTCAGATGGCTTGATGTGCTTTTAGCACGCATTTTGCTATGATACACTATTCAGATGGCCTATATTTTCAGGACTTACGCTTCTTGTATTTTTTTGCCATGGTTGTCCTTGTAGATTTTCACCTATTAATGTTTATCATATGTTAGGGTTGTATTTTTTGGATCCTCCCATTTTCGGTTTGTAAGGGTGGTCCTGTGGGTCTTGTATCCCTTTTCCAGTTATAATGGTTGTCCGTATAGATCTTCCCTTGTTCATATGTAAAGGTTGTTGATCACTTTATCATATGTCAAGGTTGTCCAATTGATATCAACTATGGTGTGTCTACTCCAAATCTATGATCTCAAAAGTTTCATCTTCATCAAGAATAGAGAGCTTCTTGGAGATTTATCTATGAAGGATGTAAGATAATGAGTATTCTCTCTCCTAATTTTCATTAATAGTGCCTAAACCATGTGCTAAAGACTAAACTTTCATATATTTTCATATAAGTTCTTAGCAACCTTTACAAGCATCTTTGCATCTCTCCTATGTTCATATTGCATACATATCGCACAATGCTTCATGACACACTACACGTAATTACTATTACACAGTGTTTTGAAAACCGGACCGGACCGGGTTGGACCGTGAACCGGCTGAAGGGACGGTCCGGTTCCAATAAAATATATGTATGCAGCTCGGAACCGGTTCATGCATGGAAAACCCGGTTGGACCGGGTCGGACCGGAAAAACCGGCACCGGTCTGTCCCGGATGAAACTTTAAAAAAAAAATTGTTTAATAAATTAATTAAACTTAAACCTAAGGAATACGGAAGGGCCTAAGGAGTAATGAACAAGAAATTGTACTGTAGCCTAGAGAAGAGAGGGTTTCTGATTTCTGCCGCTGCTACAATTTTTTTTTCTATTTTGTATTTTCTCCTTACTCTGCTCACCGGGATTCTTCACTGTGGCGTGGACTGCTGAGTGCTGTCGAGACTTGAGAGCTGCTGTTGACTTGGAAGTTGGAAGGTCATTGATGCTTGGGATCGGTCATCTTCTAGGCTATACGGTAATATCTTCAAGGCTTCAAGTTGTTTTCTTTCTGTATTATTGTATAGGCTAGATAGGTTAATATATTCAAATTCAATTCCTCTGATGTGAATCATATGACCCAAGCCACCAAGCATCCAGTTTTTGTATAAATAGTAATATAGTATAATACTATAATGTAATAAGTAATAACTAATTAACTATCTGCTGCTCGGTTGTTTTGTAAGTGTATGCAATAATGCATAAGTATATATATATATATATATATATATATATATATCTCACAGACATGGTTCATTCATCCATGATCTATCTCAGAGCCATGTACATAGTTGATCTTCATCATGATCAATCTCACATGGTTTATTTTTGTTGTTTAGGATTGTATTTTAAATGGCTTCAACGGATATGAGTGGTTCACCGACACCGAACGCGTCATCCAATCCTGTTTCAACTTCAAATTCCAGGGTGAAAACGGATCCAGCTTGGGGGCATTGCAAGATAATTGACGGTTCCTCTACTAAAAGGAAGCTTAATGTCTTCACTGTAAAAAACAATTTTCTGGGGGTGGGATTCATCGACTTAAGGAGCATTTAGCTGGAGTGAAAGGCAATGTTATGTCTTGTAAGAAGGTCCCTGGTGAAGTTCATTATGAAATGCAGCAAAGTATTCAAGAACATATGGGATACAAGAAAAGAAAGAGTGAGATTGCACAAGATATTGGACAAGGTTCATCAGGTGAAGACTATGTGCAAGAGCTTGATCAGATGCCTACCCAAACACCCACTCAAAACCCCAGAAGTAAGCAATCATGTGCACAACCAAAAATAGCACCAATGTTTCAGCCTAGAACAACTCGTGGATCTCAACCAACATTAAAAAGTGTTCTGCAAAGCAAGGAGGTTGTGGAGAAGTGTCATCTTGCTATATCTAGGTGGATGATTGCAGCTGCCATACCGTTTAACTCGAGTACCTCACCTTACTTTCAACAAATGATAGATGCAATTGCTAGTATGGGTGCTGGCTATAAAGGTCCAAGCTTGTACGAGCTTCGGGGACACTTGTTGGCGAAAGGTGTTGATGAGGTAAGCAAATACATTGATAGCTTTCGTGCAATTTGGAAAGATACTGGTTGCACTATCATGGCTGATGGATGGACAGATCAACGTAGAAGGACTTTAATCAATTTTCTTGTTTATTGTCCTAAAGGAGTTGTTTTTCTGAAATCTGTTAATGCTTCAGATACACCTAAAACTTCAGAAGTGATATATAATTTGATTAGAGAAGTAGTGTTGTTTGTTGGGGCTGAAAATGTAGTGCATGTGGTTACTGATAATGCTGCTAATTATGTTGCCGCGGGTAGGCTTCTGGAGAACGAGTTTAAGACAATATTTTGGTCTCCTTGTGCTGCACATTGCATAAACTTAATTTTGGGTGAGATAGGTGGTTTGGAGGAGGTTCGTAAAATTGTAGTTCAGGCGTCACAGATTACAAAGTATATGTACAACCATTGTTATGCTTTGCATTTGATGAGGAAATTCACTAATGGTCGGGAGATTCTCCGTCCTGCTCCTACACGTTTTGCAACAAATTTTATTGCATTACAAAGTATCTTATCTCAGAAAGATTCTTTGAGAGCTATGGTGACATCTAGAGAGTGGACTAGTTGTGCATATGCAAAGGAGAGTAATGCAAGAAAGTGTGTTGATCTTGTACTTGATCCAACATTTTGGAAGAATTGTGCTACTATAGTGCAAGTGAGTGAGCCTATTGTGCGTGTTTTGCGAATTGTCGATAGTGATGAAAAACCTGCAATGGGTTATTTGTATGAGGCAATGCATAAAGCAAGAGAAGAATTGTTGAGACGCTTTCATAGAAGAAAGGCGAAGATTGAGCCTTTTCTTACTATTCTTGATAAAAGATGGGATAGACAACTTCACAAGAATTTGCATGCAGCGGGTTATTGGTTGAATCCTCATTTTCAATATAATCCTGATATGATGAGTAAACACCGATGCACGTTATCAGGATTGATTGATGTCATTGAAAGATATTCTTATGGAAATAGACGTTTGGGGGAGACCATACGAAGTGAGATCATAATGTTTAAGGATGCTTTAGGTGACTTTGGAAAATTCTCCGCTATAGCTGATCGTACAAGGATGGCTCCAGGTAAATAAACTTCATCTGATGACTTTCATTGTTTCTTACTTAATAATTTTCTAGACTTATTTAACTTGTTTTTTTTTTCATAGATCAATGGTGGATGTTGCATGGGAATAGTGCACCGGACCTTCAAAAGTTGGCTATTCGTGTTCTTAGTCAAACTTGTAGTTCTTCGGGTTGTGAGCGGAATTGGAGTGTGTTTGAGCATATACATTCTAAGAAGAGGAATCGTCTAGAGCACCAAAGATTGAACGATCTTGTTTATGTTCGTTATAATTTGAAGTTATAACAACGGTGAGAATTAAACTTCTTACTTTAATTTATAACTTCTCTCATTTTTGCTATGTCGATTTTATGAAATTAAATTAAAAAAATGTGATTATTTGTGTGTGCAGTAACTTATCAAAGGATAGATTTTATGATCCTCTTGATTTTGAAAAGTCAAAAGGAATGGCAGCTTGGATATTAGAGGACGATCCTCCAACCTTATCAAATGAGGAGTTAGAAACCTTTCGTCGTGAAATGGAGAGATGTACAATTCAAGAACCTCAAAATGATGGTATCATTGTATTTTATTCTGTACTTTTGTTTAAATGACTATTATTCTTACTTTTACTTTAACAATCAGTTTTTGTTGTTAGATGATCTAGGTGAGATGAATCTTGAAGAAGTTGATGTTGAAGATGAAGATGGAGATGGAGATGGAGATGGAGATGGAGTTGGACATGGACATGGAGATGGAGATGGTGATGAAAACATCACATCTTTTGATAATGAAGAAACTGTGGATGGCTATGCTTATGCATATTATGGATGATATGTATTATGTTATGTTTGAATTTCATTTTGACAGGAGTCTTTATTTGATGATTTGATTGATTAATGATGTGGACAGGTGGTATATGCAAGTTTAAATAGACTTTTTTAGGTTTTTATGGGGTAGTATGATTAAAAGCTGCAGTTCCATAAGATAAAAAAAAAAAAAACTGCAGTTCCGTTCCGTGACTGAAGTACTGAACAGCAGCTGTTAACTTCAACAGCTTTTTGTAACATTAAACCGGTCTGAACCGGGTTTGACCGGGTTTGACCGGGTTGGACCGGTTGAACCGCGAACTGGCCACCCAACCGGTTCAAAGCCTGGTCCGGTTTTCAAAACACTGCTATTACATATTACGTACATAGAATTTATCATACACATTTATTATTTATGATCGTTACATGATTATTTTTAATCTAAGTATGAATTTCATGTTTATATCATGTCTCACGTTTACACCATACTTCATGTTTGCATCATACTACATGCTTGCATCATTTACTATGTTTACATCATGCTCAATGTTGACAAGCATGCTTTCTAATTTCATATTATTCTAAGTGTTTTGCTTATTGCATGATTACGTCATCCGTTTACTATGTCGTCATCTACATGTTGACAACGTGTTATATGCTTACATCGTGTACCATGATATTATCACGTTGTATAAATCTTTATTTCACTCATTACACGATATTGCGAATATAATTGCATGTTGTTATACGTATATTGTCCGCTACGCTAACCCTATAAACAGATTACGTACATACGGCGGAAAATTGAAGTTGGTTAAATTTATGATCCCTACACTCGAATTGACAAACAGGCCACCCCTGAGGTCAGTACCGAACCTAAATTGGACGAATATCTTATCTAAAAAAGAGTCAAGCACGGGTTTTAAACCACTACTTGACTCGGGGGCAAGTGTTAGATATCTATCCAATTCGGGTTCGTGTTTACATTTCGGGTCTCGCAAAATACTCCAAAACCTGTAAAAGAAATCTTCCGCGGACACCCAAGTCCAAAAACGGTCTGAAATACGCGCAGTACCCGGACCGGGGACTTCCGGATTGCCACAAGGCAATTCGGACCGGTCCGGATTGCTAAATAATCCGGAGGTCCGAATTATCGACGTTCTCCGCGCTCATCTCGATTATATTTTCCGATTGCGAGAAGTCGGTGCACGCATAGTCCACCTTGATGACGGTATACGTTTTCCTTCATACCGACATCAAGCTGTTCAAAACTGGGCATGATCCTTAGGTTCCCTATAAATAGGGGCCTAGGTCTCTCATTTTAGACAACTCCCTCATTTTTGGGCTTTGGATGCTTTGACTTCTCTCTAAAAGTCTTTCTCTCTCTAGAAATTCTGACTTGAGCGTCGGAGAGGGCCCAACCAGCATACCCCCCTCTCCCACGCTGGTTAGTGCCCCTCATGCAGGATCCGAAGTTCGAGAGTCTGAGGTCGAGAACTTGAAGATTAGTTCGTGGATTGTGTTTCAAGGATCGCGACGTACCCGTCCTTGTACACACATCCCGAGCCCGTTCGTGAAAAAGAAGCCCGAAGCTACCCAAGTGGAAGCAGACTTAACAATATACATCCTTTCCATGTTGACCTTTCATCTTGAATATCTGATGCGGGTTTCACGCCGACATCCATGAAAAGAGAGAATACCATTTAATTCAACCGAAATATTTCTAGCGTTTGCATCCTTGCTTCCACCAAGGTGGATGCGAAGGAATACTAAGCTATAACATTGTCTGGTTTCAATTGAATTCTTCATCAACCCCTTTTTACCAAGGTCGAATGTATCACCATATATGCGTTCAGATCATCAAAGAACCTACTCCAATTCATGGGGAAACAAATTATCACATTCATTTCTCATAGTCAAAATCATACATATTACTATATTCATTCGTAGTTGTCCTCTCCACTTTTCGAAATCGTAGTGGAGAGTTCAACACACTCCAATTTTATTCATCATAATTAATACCATCAAGTTTGCGAGTAATATTGAATCGCACTATTTCAGCCAACTCTCACATTGATGATTATGCAAATTAGGAAGACGATAACATTTTGAAAAAGAATTGCAAACATCGGATTATCTATTAAGATGGAATACAACAAATAGTGATCCCTCAGTCATCTAGACCAAACCGACCGCCAGTGAACCGAGGGAAGGGGGTCCGTGAAAGAGTTCACACTACCGTCGTGTTCAATCTAATAGATCAGTCTTTTGAAAACGGTTATTATTTTGCAAATTACCGGAATGGGAATATTTTGAAAAATATGTATACCCGATCTTGGCTTTCCCAACGCCCTTTTGTATTTTGAAAATTTCCGACTATTTTACGCATGCATATAATTCTACTACATTAAGCAAATTACCATATCATGCCATAAAATTGGCCAAACCAAACTTCATGCATACGCGTCATGCGTCTAATGTTCCGAGGAACTCATGCTAGAATACATAATTCTACGTAAAATAAATTATCACATGCTTTATCATCCTCAACATTTTAGCATACGTGTCATATGGTAGCATATGGTGACGTGGCGCCGTAATTGGTAGCCTGTTAATGCTAAGGAAATTAACTAAGTTAATTAGGTAATTGTCACATTAGGCTAATTGGGCCAAACCCAATCCCTAATTGACATGGGAGGCCCAAAATTGGGCCTCCCCCGTTAATTGCATGGTTCGGCCGAACTAATGTCCCACATTGGTTGGAGTGGACTTTTGTCCACTCCACCAATCCTATATATAGGGGACTCACCTAATGGGTTTAAACATCAATCTAATAAGAAGTACCTCCATTGAGGAACTTGAGAAAAACCTCTCACCCCCTTAGTTGATATTTTCGGTGCTCATATTAGTCCGAGGTTTAGTCCCCGTTGAAGAATCGATCAGAGGCTTTGCTGTGGACAATTGCAATTCAGCGCCCTCTAATTTTAATCCAATTCCTAAAATATGCATTTCCGAGATCAATCCCCATGATCGTAACTAGGCATTAGGGTTTTAACTGAAAATGTCTAAAAACACAAACCCTAAGAGCACTGTTTAGGACAATTTTAAAGTTCGAAAATATTTTGGATTTAAAATTTGACATCCTATTTTATTGAACATTTTAAAATCTCCGAAAAAATTTAAAAATTTAGTTCGGTCCATTTTAAAATCCGGTTCGAGTCGGTCCGATTTAAAAATCCGGTTTGGTCTGAAACGGTTCAATGAAATAAGATTATGGCTCGGTTCATCACTCGAAACCGGTTTGGTTAGGTTCTATTTAATTGCTCTGGTTTGACCTAACCCGAAAAGGTCCACCCGATTAAGAAAACCCGGATTGGTTTAACCCGCACCGGTTTAGCAATTGGACCGGCCCATGAATCCTATGGGTTCGGCCGAATTATTTTTCTTGGTCTAAATAGAGTTTTAAAATCCACCAAAAACTTAACTTAGCACACAAGAAATTTTAATTATATAAAATAATTTACAATATTGCTATATCTTTATACCAATATAAAATGTGAGAGTTGTCCTCACCTCCAAAAGGTACCTCTTGAACATTTTTATTTTATTTTATTATATATATATATATATATATATATATATGTTATATTTAGTTCCCATATTTTTTATTTTATTATATATATATATATGTGTGTGTGTGTGTGTGTTATATTTAATTCCCCTATTTTTATAAAATGGCGATTTAGTCTTTTTATCTTTGAGACCCATCTATTTATCTTTACTATTTGTTACTAAAAAAATCATTTAATTACATTTTGTTATTTTTAGTTTTTTAGGTCGCTTAATTGGTAGGTCACCGTAGTTATTATTAATTTCTCCATCAAATATATATCAATTAGAGTCAACATGCATTTAATAGGTGCAAATGTTAGGTAGATGCATTTTTCCATTCACTATATCACTGATTTGAGCATGTTCCACTTGTTAACATTTTTGTATCAAATAAATTAGTCACTTTCTAACTCAAATAACATATCAAATATGGATCAAATGTGGTTCTTGAAGTTTGACTTTACATATAACATGTTACTCTATGTTTAATACTTACTGACTCAAACTATCGATTTAGTTATTGCGTTTGTAAATTCAATCATATTAGGTATCTCCTAATTGGTAGTTGAATAAATAGTTAATTTGAATTCAAGTATAAACTTTAGACATTAGTGTTTTAAAAAATTGATGATTTAGTCCCTACAATATTTGAGTATTACTAAAAATTTCATTAGATAAATTGTATTAACTTTTTTGTTAAGGTCGCTTAACTGACATGTTACATAATTATCATTAACTTATTAATACAATATACCTATAAATTTGAGCCACCCATAAAGTATGATATGTTCTCATAACTCAACTCATGCAAACATTGAGTACATGTTGAGAGTTTTTTGTATCACATAGATCAGTCACTTGTCAAATCATATCAATTGTCAAAATATGGGTCAACCACGGTTCTTGAATTTTGACCTTTTACGGATAACCTGGTACTCATCGTCCAACATTTAGGTTCTTGAATGATTAATTTAGCTCTTTCGTCTGTCAATTAAATCAAATTGTGTACAACCTAATTAATAGTTAAATAAGTAATTGACATAAAATCAAGTATAAACTTTAGGTTTTAATGAATTGAAATTTCCTTTAGAATTAAATCAATTTTTGTTGGTATTATCATATAAAATTGCATGAAAAGTGTATAGTTACGTTTGTATAGGTCAAACTTCTCCACCGAAGACTCTAAGTAGTTAATTGCGGGCTTACATTCGTCACTCCTCAAGTTGATAAATTAGATACAACTTTGTCGTTAATAACTCACGCCATGCTCAATCCAACTCATTATTAGTTATAACAGTAAATTAGTATCGTAATTTAAAAAAATAGTTAATTTTTAACTTAATTATCTTCTTCTATTTTTCTCGTTTTGAATTACTTTGTCTCGGTCTTTTCGATCATAGATTCATTTCTCGCAACCCTAAAATTGGCCATGTATTAATTAGATATTATCATATTAGAAAACTGAAAATAAATTATGTATTTTGAAACTTAGACGATTTATGCGCGTGCAATGCACGCGTTAATAACTAGTATATATATATATATTGTCAAGATTCTATCTTTAAGATGTAAATCAATCAATAATAAATATATATATAATAATATTCGGCCAATATATATATATATATATATATATATATATATATATAATTATTGTCAAATATATATGTTTAGGGATAAAATATATATAGACAATATATTTTATTAATCTTTTATAGCAACTAAATCTATCAATATATATTAACCCTATTTTTATCTATATATATTGATAGTTAATATATATTTCAATATTATATTGTGAACCTATCCATATTTTCCAACTTATAGATATGTAGTTACCTTTAATTAAAATTAAAATATGGCAACCTATATCTATTATAATTTTGGCCGAAATTTTAATAACTTGGTTCCCAAGAAAATTATTATTTTTTACCTAATATGCTACTAGGGTTTTCGGCCAAAAACAAGAAATTGGAAAAAGTTGTCAAATTTTAAGATCAAACACTATCTTGATCATGAATCCAAATATTGTTCTTGATAAAACTTATCGTGTTCTTGAAGATCATGAAAATCAAACTTAGATTTAAACTAAAATTTCGGCACCAATCTTTAAAAACATGTATAATCCGAAAATTTTAAGTTTCTAAAGATAAAAAATATGAAATTATGTTTAAAAATTTCGGTTTTCATGATGAAAAATTTCGGATTTTTATAAAACTTCAAGAACATCAGTTTATAAAAAATTTAAGAACTCTTAACCTTGCTCTGATACCACTGTTGGATTACGGGGATGTAATACTACAGAATGCTAAACGTGTACATGCAAGTAAACTAATTACGCAGCGGAATAATGTACACATACTTCAATAGCTTTCATGCCCAAGAACGTTGTGGAGGGAGTTCACGATCCACCGATCGGGACCTCGTGCAAGTTCCTAGAAGGAAGTCCCACGAAGTATGGCTCCACATCAAATCCTCTGATCAGTTCTTCGACGGGGACAGATCCTCGGATTGATTGCTCGAAAGCAATTTGTCACACCCTTGGTGTAGGAGAGGTTCGGCCGAAACTTAACTATTGGAGTGAAGGAATTCACTCCAATTTACTCTTAAGAAGAGTTGTGAGAATGCTTAGGAAAATTCCAAGACACCACTATATATAGGAGGAATGGAGTGGACAAAAGTCCACTCCATTCCATGTGGTACTCTATGTTTAGGCCGACCACTTCAATGTATAAGGGAGGCCCA
Organism: Clarkia xantiana subsp. parviflora; assembly: GCA_036873135.1. NCBI lineage: Eukaryota > Viridiplantae > Streptophyta > Magnoliopsida > Myrtales > Onagraceae > Clarkia > Clarkia xantiana. The sequence goes on from JAPTYO010000004.1 coordinate 39,167,431, forward strand.
ATTTTGGGCCTCTCATGTCATTAGGGAATTGGGTCTGGCCCAATTACCCTAATGTGACATTTACCTAATTGTCTTAGGTAACATATATATATATATATATTAACGGGCTACCATTTACGGCGCATGTACACCTTATGCTAACTGATGGATATATGTCCAATTCGGGTTCGTATTTACATTTCGGGCCTCGTAAACACGTCAAAAATTACATCTCGGTTTGAAAACGTCTCCCAAGGAGTCAAAACGGTCCGGAAACGCGTTTACGCGCGTCCGGAACGGACCTCCGGGTTGCGCGGCAATCCGGACCTCGCCGAATTGCCCAAATTCGACGAGGTCCGGATTGCATTAAGGGTATCGCGCGATTACCGTTTCCGCGATTACCGTTACGTGTAGAGAAGTCAAGTTCGCACATTACCAATATGGATGACGGTTACCGCATGCTCTTGAACCGTCACCAAACCGCTTTAAAACCGGGTCCGGTCCCAAGGAAGCCTATAAATAGGAGGCCTTGGCCACCCATTTTCACACATCCTCTCATTTGCCCAACTTTGGTATTTTGAGCTCTGACTTCTCTCTAGAAATATTCTCTCTCTAGAAATTACTCTTTTACCCCTATAGTGACTTAAGCTTCGGAGAGGGCTCCGCTAGCACCACCCCCCTCTCCGTGCTAGCATTGGTCCTTTGTGCAGGAATCGTTGCCCAGACATCTGTATTTGTGCACAGACCACTGCCTCCTGAGACACAGCCATACCGAGACACAGACCTTTACGAAAGTCAACCGAACACTCGCCAGTGGCCCAACCTCTTCCCGACGAAGGGTTACAGCCCGAAAACCCGCTCAACCATACGAACATACGCGTCCCCGCGACCCAGTTCACCCAGGACGCAATATTGGCGCCGTCTACGTGATTCGAACAAAAAGCTACCATACCACAAAGACAATGCACAAGACAGATAACACCAACTTGGAGTATGTTGACATAAAGGATGCCGCCTTTGAAGATGTCATTGATTTCTCATCAAACGACAAGGAGCACGTTGCATACCACAACGCCTTGTCTATAACCTCGCAGAAGCCGATAAGAAGACAACTTGGATCCTTCCACATCCCTGTTGCCACATCCAGTGCTTTCTTCACTCCAACAAGAAATGCATCCTCCGCACAATGCGACCAAGGAGCCTTCCAATACAAAGGTGTCAACCCGTCACCTCCTCTACCTCCAATCAACGGACAAGTTGAGACGATAGGGACAAAGTCTCGAGTCACAAGTCATCAAGACACACTGCACCAAAGAATAGAGGGGCAATGCACGGAAGGTACCTTCCAGTACCAACAGCCAAGGCACGAAGCTCCACGCTCATGCAACCTGTACGTGATAGCACAACACCAAAAAGAGGCATGGAAACAACACCCAAAGCAGAATCAAGCAAAACCGCCCTCAAGCGGTCAGCAAGGAAGAAATTGGCAGCCTCAGCCAAAAAGACCTTTTCAAGGAGGTTTCGAGAAGCCAAAAGAAGTAAACCTCGCTGACTACATTCCTTTCAATGCCCCGCTATCCGTGATATTGAGAAAGATGAAAGATGCGAACATGTGGAAAGAGCTGAACAATTTCAGAAAAGGTCCGCTGGGGAAAGACAAAGACAAGTGGTGTGAAAACCACGAGGTCTTCGGCCACGAAACGGATAGCTGTGTCAGCCTACGTAACCGCATTAACAGCTTTGTCCTCAAAGGCAAATTAAAGCAATTCGTTGATCAAGGCGACAGCCCTCCAAAGAAGACTCAAGCAAAGTCATCCAAAATACACAAAGAAGGTCCTTCCACAAGGACAAGCCAAGACGATGCTGACATCTGTCACAAGGAGGGACGGAAAAAACCTGCTAGTGACGACGACATCCCAATCACGGGATTGACAACAAGAACCCTGAAGGCAATAATTGAAAAAGAGATACACGTCTCCTGGGAAAAGAGGCAACCGCGACAAAAGAGGCCGTTCCAGTCAGATGCCCAAAGGCTCAAAGATACCAATCTCGCCATATGTGTTCCTTTGAACACACCATTGTCTGTCATCCTGAAAGAAATGAAGGAGACCAAGCTGTGGAAAAAACCCTTTAAATTCCGCAATGGCTCATTGGGAAAAGATAAAAGCAAATGGTGCGAAAATCACGAAGTATGTGGCCATGAGACAGACAGCTGTGTCAGCTTAAGATTTCATGTAAACAGCTTGATCTTAGAAGGAAAAATGATGAAGTATATCGACCATGGCAATAAGCATCAAATGAAGCCTCATGTGAAGCCTTCAGAAAAAAGCAAGGGAAAAGAAAAGGCGGATGATAATCCACCTATCGCCAAACGCCAGAAAAACAACGTCACTTATGGAACCAATTGTGACGATTTGTACAATCTTTGGAGTATGGATGCAGAAGAAGCAAATCTCAAACTCCCAGAAAACAAACCTCACCGCCCACTTGAGTCAGCAACTGCCTTCCTTGCCAAAGATGTTGAAGAACAACACAAGCAAAGTAAAACTTGGGGACATGACATCAACTTTTGTCCATCCCCAAAAGGGGAGATTGAAGAGCTCAACACGCTAGATGCATTGAGAAACTATGTGGCACGTGGCAGAATCAACTAGCCAACACATCCCCTATGAGGACGTCGAACACATCACCAATCCCTTTATCTTCCTTATCTCCTTTTTCGCATATCTATGATAAATCTTTTAAAGATTAAGTACAACTCATTCTTATTAGCCTCAGTAATTTTCAAAAGAAGTGATCACTAGACGCTTTCTTGTAATCCGTTGTGCGAACTCTAAATATCTAATAAAGGTTAAATCTACTTTCGTAGGTACATTATTATGACGCATATTACCTTGGAATAACACCAAGTAACAACTACGCACATATTACTCGCGTCAACAACACAAAGTCTCAAGAATTTTATACGCGCAAGACTAAAAATCGTGTCGCAATAATAAACAAGGCGGGGCATTACACAAGGACAGATCATGCACTATTAGAAGATGAAACAATATAAACAATTAGGAAACAACGATACAACTGCCAAGCGACTTGGGGGGCACCAAGCTGACAAGTGCTCGACAATTCTACCTAACATATAATTGCCCAAATTCGACGAGGTCCGGATTGCATTATGGGTATCGCGCGATTACCGTTTCCGCGATTACCGTTACGTGTAGAGAAGTCAAGTTCGCACATTACCAATATGGATGACGGTTACCGCATGCTCTTGAACCGTCACCAAACCGCTTTAAAACCGGGTCCGGTCCCAAGGAAGCCTATAAATAGGAGGCCTTGGCCACCCATTTTAACACATCCTCTCATTTTCCCAACTTTGGTATTTTGAGCTCTGACTTCTCTCTAGAAATATTATCTCTCTAGAAATTACTCTTTTACCCCTATAGTGACTTAAGCTTCGGAGAGGGCTCCGCTAGCACCACCCCCCCTCTCCGTGCTAGCATTGGTCCTTTGTGCAGGAATCGTCGCCCAAACATCCGTATTTGTGCACAGACCACTGCCTCCTGAGACACAGCCATACCGAGACACAGATCTTTACGGGAGTCAACCGAACACTCGCCAGTGGCCCAACCTCTTCCCGACGAAGGGTTACAGCCCGAAAACCCGCTCAACCATACGAACATAGGCGTCCCCGCGACCCAGTTCACCCAGGACGCAACACTAACAAAAAAATAATATCAAAATATTCGGCCGAAATTTTGTCCCTTGGTGTCTAAGAAATTAAAATTTTTACCTTGTAATTTACCTAGGGTTTCGGCCAAAAACATTAATTTGGGAACAAATGGTCAAATTTTAAGATCAAATTTTAATAATATCTACAATCCAATGTTTGATTTTGATAAATATCATCTTTTTCTTGAAGATCATGAACATCAAATTACCTAAGAACATCATGAAAAATTTCGATTTTACCACCAACAACCAAAAAAAAAAATATCGAAATTTTTTAAAAATTTTTTTTAAAATTTTTGGTCAAATTAATGACTTTTCAAGAACACCAATTTTTCAAAATCATGAACTCCTAACACAGGCTCTGATACTACTGTTAGATTACAGAGAGTAATCACTACGGAAACTAAATCATGGTGCGTGCTAGTAGTCGAAATTACACAACGGAAGATTCACACATACCTCTATAGTTGTCCGTAGTCCCAAGATCTTTGCAGGAGGGAGTTCACGATCCTCCGGTCGGCACCCGTGGGGGTTCTTGTGAAGGAAGCCCTACGTGGTATATTCTTCACAGCAAAGCCTCTGATCGATTCTAGGCAAGGGACAGATCTCCGGAGTGTTTACTCGAAGGAAAATTGGCACACCCTTGGTGAGGAAGTGGTTCGGCCGAATATGGTGTCTTTAGGGGAAAGGTTTTCTTTCAAAACACCACTTGAAGGGAATTGTGATTAACCCTAATAAAACCCATAACTCCTCATATATATAGGAGGAGTAAAGTGGACAAAAGTCCACTTTATTCCCTCCTAAAATTCGGTCGGCTTACTAGTATAGGGAGGCCCAATTTTGGGACTCTCATGTCAATTGAGATTTGGGTCTGGCCCAATGTCCTAATGTGACATGTAGCCATTCAACTCAGGTAACATATACATATAATGGACTTCCATTTACGGCTCCCATCACCATATGCTTACAAAATATCATATAATACCATTTAAAGCTAAAGATATAAAGAGCACCTGAAAAAGGAACAAATAAATTCATGGTAGTTTATGGTCAGAAGAAAAATCAATTAAATCACCAACCTCTACATTTGGATCCATGTCATGGTTGGAGTACTCTTCGATCTGCATGAATTGGCCTATGTCGAACAAAATAAAGATGCGGTTAGGCGGAGAGGAAAATCCAAGAAGAAGAGTAGAGCATCTGGGGAAGAAGGAAGACGAGAAACTGGTAAAACGTGAGTCTCGTGATTAAGAAGAAAGATACTCTTGCTGTGGGTGGCGGATTAAGACCCGGCGACGCCGAACTTCCGTCTATGGCCGCGACGGGCGAAGGAACATGTGGGTCAAGAACCGCAGAGAACCACCACACCGGTATCTGGGATCTACCCTCTTTCTCTCTTCCAGCGATCGCGAATCCGAAACTGTGAAGGTACAGAAGAATGAAGAGATTATGAGGAGATAAAGAGGGAGTTCGGTGCACATGGGAGAGGAAGATATTATGGAGGAAAAAAGAAAACGGTGAGGGTCAATTACATTAATGGAGGAGATAAAGCAAACATGGAAGAAGTGGGAAGAGTCGTGTGGAGTACACTGGCGAGTGTATTGATCTGCTGACGTGGTATGCTCAGGTTAACCATCTTAGAACACTTTCAATGGTAGTGCCTAGTGCCTAGTTTCTAGTTCCAGTTTGTAAATGTATCATTGTAGAGAGTTCCTAAAGTCTAGTGCTATATACTGTTGGTCCCTACTGGTAATGATTAAATATGAACTTGCATTTCCGATGGGAGAGCCTTGTTCCAAAATGAGAGTTTTTAGTTCCAATTTTTGCCACCGGACGCTGAATAGGCACCACTAGGCATGACTATGATTACTAATATAACTATTTTGCCATTATCATAGTGAAGTTGGACAGTGCATACTAGTAGGAACTCCCACGTTACTGTTCATGTCGGTGCCAACTATTTAATATTATTTTATTCAATTTTTTTTCTTCTCTTTGATTGTATATATATTCTATTACGCTAAATCTGATAATGACATGAGCCGTAAACGGTCATTTAAAAATTAAGTAAGTTAAATAATGACAGAAACAAAAAGTACTACTTTTTAACTTCCAATCAATTTTCAGAATTTCCAGATCTAATTTGTTTATATTTTACCACGTTGAACAACCGTCAATTCTAAATTTTTAAATAGTATAAAATCTCATATTATTAAATTTGAAAAAAATCATAAAAAATATTATATTTTATTGCATATATATTTCTATCTAGTTACTTATTATTATATGAAATAATTTTTTTTTTCGTGATAAATTGTTATAAAATTTATACATTTAGGATGATATATAATATATTTATGATTTACGTATATTAAAAATCATTAGAAAAAACAAGTTATTAATATATATATAACTGATTTACTAATATGATCTGATGGATGTGCATAAACGTGAATCGACTGACGGTAATGAATCAAGATATGTGAATCATCGTATAACAGATCTTGTATAAAATGTATATCGAAAATAATATTCAATTACGCGATAAAGAGAAACATAAAAAATTACAAGATGATTCAGTCGGACATCTTTGACAATTTAGTAATGTGTGTGACAATTATATATATATATATATGTTAATTTTTATTTTAGTTGGCAACTTTAATGTATTATTTGTATATATTTTGTACTGTAATTTTTAAATTATTGCAAACATTATTTAAAAAAATTAGGTGTTCATGTATATATTATATTCTTAAATTTTAGTATAATTTTTTAAATACCAAATGAATCATTTTTTAAAAAAAAATTATAGTACGTAAATAATTGAACTATTCCTCTAACGACGCCGAGTTTTGAATTTCGGGATAACAATACACGTCGGTCAAAGTTGGAATCAAAATATTTAATCTAAAATCGACCAACTTTGACAAATTTGTAAAAATGTAAAATTTCATTAAAAATCAATTACTTTTCTATGATTTCGTATATATTTTTTCTAAATATGAATATTTAAATTATATATAATGCTTAAAAAAAACATATTGTGAGTATGTAATTATGTGTGGAATTTGGCTTCCGCCATTGGAAAGAGTTCCAATTTTACATTAGAAGTTACTGTAGCAGTGTCATTTCAATGAGTTGGCAGTGACATGACAACTGCTGATGTGGAGGCACTAGACACTCACCATTGAAAGTGCTCATCTTGCTTTTATATATTAGATATAGATATATAGATTATTACCAAAAATATTTCTGTATTTATTATATCTATTCTATTATATAATGGATAATGTCATTTTGTAACCGCCAATTTTCAATCTGATTATCTATATTACTAAGGCATAACTTGGTTTTACATAGTACCCTTCTTAACATTGGCTGAATTAATTAATGTTATCAATTAACATGGGATTTTGTGGTAATTTCTTATTTCTAAACATTTAGAGAAAAAACATTACAAATTGTCACTGCAAAGAATCGATCGAACCTACAATTTAATGCATAAAAGCCACTCATTTTTACCATCTATGCTAACAAACTATTTTTTTACTATCTTAATACTTAATTGTATTAAGCGATTTCGAATACTGAAATTAAATTAGATCGTGAAAAAAATTATTATATCAAGTTAAAAAATAATCTAAATATTCAAAATAAATTATAGATGGACCGAGCGAAAAAAATCCTTGGAATCGCATGATCATGTTTTGAAATTTAACTAACAATATTAATGTATTTCTAATGCATATCGTTGTAAGCTCATGATGATACGTTAATAACCGATAATATTAATACATTTTCACGAATAAATGTTATGATACAAAGAATGATTTATTGTTGAAAAGTGGTTCTTTCATTTTTTTTTCACTTTTTGTATTATTTAAAAAAAAAACTTAGTTGATTTTGAATAGTGTCATAACTAAAGCCCTACTATTATGTGCATATACATATACAATTACAAAATATAATTAAATTAATATTTTCTTAATTGGCTTGAGAGGTTTTTCTTAATTTGTATATTAAATATACTGGTATATGCTAGAAGTCTGCGCATTGTCGTCTTGGGACATAATGAGTCCGGCTTTAAGGAACTACAAATGCATTATTAGCTCTGATAATATAAGAATAGAACCTGACTAAAAAAAATCACCCATCAAAGGGCTCTCAGTTGTTCAACGAAAAAGGATAAAAAACACATTAAATGGTTCTTGGTCCCTCGAGCATATTAGACATAAATTAAGTCAATTTTTTTTTAACAATGCTCTAAGTACAAGTATGTCTATAACCGTAAACAAAATTAAATTGATATTTTTTAATCCACTTAAGTGGATTTCCTTAATGCTTATACTAGATACCTGCGCGCGCTATGCGCGTGCGCGTTGTCTTCCTGAGAATGTTATAATGACATCATTAGAATGTCTCCGAGAATGATATAACTCCCGGTCCCTCGAGCATTTTACTTTAAATTTTTAAGAATTTTTTATTTTCATTATATGTTACATAGTTTAATTTAAATATTTAAGAAAATACGGTTATATTCTTGTATCATTCTCGGAATCGACCCGATCTTGTATTATTCTCGAAATCATTCTAATAATATCAATATAACAGAGACAACCTGCACGCACATAGCGCGCAGGTATGTAGTTATATATAATGTATGTATTGCAATTGGCCACAAGATAAAAATAAATAGAGACGTTGCCGTTAGTGCTTGCGTTGACGCTCCCCCACACTCACACCCCCAAAGGCAACGAGCGCAGTTATCTTTTGTTTTTTCTTCCTTTCTTTGAATTCTTTCCCTGAAATCTGATTCCTTCGCGCTTCGTTGCAGCCGCAGCTAGCAGACGCCCATGTTCCAACATACTCACTTTTCTTGGATTTTCTCGAGAAACTGAAATCCCGAGAAAATCCCTTGTAGTTGTAGGGTTAATGGTATAACTAATTAGTTCACTGGGAAAGACGAAAAGTAAAAATCATGGTGGAATTGGATCTGTCAAAGAAAGTTGCCGACAGGTACATGAAGCGTGAAAAGCTCGGTGAAGGTACTTATGGAGTCGTTTACAAGGCAATTGACACCAAGGTACGTTCAAGATTCCGGCTTATTGCTCAATTTGAAATTAAATTCGTCCTTTTGTCTGAGCTTGATATCTAGGGTGGATTGAAATTCAGCCTCTCATGTCTCTAAGGTTTCAAAAGTAACGATTAGAGTGATTTAGGTATTAATTGGTGTTTTAATTGAAAAATATGGTGAATTATACGAGTAAAGCAATGCAAAGTATGATTCTGGCTTCTATCCAAGTATCGCTTGATATAGCAGTGGAGCACATTCTGGTTGAAATTCAATAATATGCTGTTGAACAGTGTCAAGTTTTAGCTTTCAATCTAAACTGGCTGGTTACTATTCATTAATTCCAAGTAAAATAATTTGGATTCTGTTGCAGACAGAACAAGTCGTCGCTATCAAGAAAATTCGCATCGGGAAGCAAAAGGAAGGGGTGAATTTTACAGCTCTTAGAGAAATCAAACTTCTAAAGGAGCTGAGAGACCCTAACATCATTGAGATGATAGATACCTTCCTTCACAAGGGAAACTTGCACCTCGTGTTCGAATTCATGGAGACTGATCTTGAAGCAGTCATCCGTGATCGAAACATATTCCTTGCACCAGGTGATATTAAATCATATCTTCAGATGACGCTTAAAGGACTTGCTGTTTGCCATAAGAAATGGTTCTTGCATAGGTATACACTTCTCTATCACTTTTTATGTTGAATAATTAAATTAATATAGATACATTATCTTTACAAGTCTCATGCTTATGGATATTATTTCCTATTCCCTCCAGGGATATGAAGCCTAATAATCTGTTGATAAGGTCTGATGGACAACTAAATTGGCTTGAATATATGGGAGTCCTGAGCGTAGATTCACTCCTCAGGTACAGTCTTTTATTGTTTGACGTCACATCCAAAAATGCCAGCAAAGCTGAAAACTGTATTGTGTTTCTCCTTTGTTTTTCTTTATGTCATTTCACATAATAGCATATAAATATAGAACTAGATTGTGGGGCTATTTAAACTTACTTTTCACAATTCCTTAGGTATTTGCTTCATGGTACAGAGCACCAGAGCTCTTGTTTGGGGCCAAACAATATGGTCCAGCAGTCGATGTCTGGGCTGCAGGTTGCATATTTGCGGAGCTGCTTTTGCGAAGACCTTTTCTACAGGTGCAAAACCTTGAATTTTTGGTGGTTTTTACCTCTTTACCTGTTGGAGTATATTTGGATCTATCTTCACATTTGTTGGGCATTACTTTGTTAGGTTGATCCTCTTAATTTTTCCTTCAGTTAGAACTGCATTTTTTCCGGTGCTTAGGTTATTGCAGCTTGCATTTTATTCATATATCTAGAAGTGGGTTTTTTTTTTTTCTTTTGCTATGCTTCAAGTTATTTATGCATTAGAAATGTTAGGTGGGTTGTTAATACTAGGATATTGATTTGGATGGAACAGGGATCGAGTGACATTGATCAACTGGGAAAGATCTTTGCAGCATTTGGGACTCCAACATCAAATCAGTGGCCTGATTTGGTATTCCTTCCAGATTATGTGGAATATCAGTATGTTCCACCGCCTCCTTTACGATCTCACTTTCCGATGGCAAGTGACGATACTCTAGATCTGTTATCTAAGATGTTCACTTATGACCCAAAATCAAGAATCTCTGCACAACAGGCTTTAGACCACAGGTATTCATGTAAATTAAATGGATACGGAAATTCAGTATCTAATTTGTTAGTTGGGTTTTGAATTTTTGTATTATATGTAGATATTTCTCGTGTCCTCCATTGCCAACCGAATCATATAAGCTCCCGAGACCAGCTCCAAAGCGAGAATCTGTGAACCCGAGGATATCGGAACTTGAAAGAGAAGGGGGTCCCACAGTGTTATCGCCTCCTAGGAAATCAAGAAGGGTGATGCCAGAACGTGATGGATGCGCATCAAAATGATAGACTTAGAGGAGATGAAATGAAGCAGCAGCAGCAGCAGCAGCAGGAACATGGAGGAGAAAACACGAACAAGAGTGACCACGCTCCAATGTCACTAGATTTTACAGTTTTTGCTGCCCAACCTCCCAATCGACCTACAATTAACAGGTATAACTAGACATTAAAATATGATGTTAAATGTATTTATATCTTTTAGTATGAAACTTTGCCGGCTAACCTTTTCTCCTCCAGAATTCTCCTCCTAATGATGTTCGTTTGATGGTTTTTGACAGCGCTGACAGGGGCCATCTGAAACGGAAGCTAGATCTTGAATTTCACGAATACAGACCCGATCTGTTACTTGATTCTATTTATACTAACATTTGTTTCGATATTCTGATGGAAGCATCATTACCGGATACGAAACTTCAGTGAGGTATGCAATGCAAGTTCCTGTCAATTTGCATCATTCAACTTATATTGTGTTCTTAGATTCTGGAGTCTTCTGAGAGAAACATGACTCTTGCTGATAATATCGTTTTCTGGAAGATCAGACAATAAATGGAAGTTTTTTAATTTTATAAATAAAATAAAATTCATTACAATTACAAAAAGAATAATAGACGACACTGTAATTGATGCTCAGCCGCCATGCCATGATAATGTCTAAGTTGTATAGAGTGTACATCTTCTGAAAATACATGCATAGAGATAGATAGATTATACCTGAAGAGAGTGTGTTTTGAGTGGCTTCTGTAATATCTATGATTAATTCAAGTTGTTAATGTTGGGGCTATGGGGCAATAAGGTGGTTATATGACTATGCAATAAGGTTCTCAGCGATCCATAAAGAGCGGGACAACATAAAAAATTATGTGCTCCCAGTTAGTTCGACCTTTGTGAAATTGGGGTCAATTTTAAAAATTCTAGATTAACTTAAAAAAAAATCGTTAGGGAAGTATTAGAGGAAGTAAATTGAATAAAATCAAAAGTTTAGGGTGGATCACGTGACTTGCACATGTTACTTAACGGAAAATATGGACGGAATGTCACGGTCGGACCAAAACTAGAAAATCTGCAAATATATAGTACCAAAACTATGCAAAAAAAAAAAAAACATCATGAACTAAAACCTGAAAGTTGTCAAACATCATAAATGAAAAGACCTGTTAAAAATTTAAATAATTAACCTAATTAACTTATTAGTGCAGCAAACTTATGGTTAGAAGGGTGGTATGATGGTTCCAAGTCCATATTCATCGGTATATTATTACCGGAATATATATATATATTCTTTATTTTTTACGTGCGCATATATTTCTGTTCATTTTTCATAAATCTTATATTTTGTGCAATCTTCTTTTTCATCAGTTGATCCCTTCGAGCTCGAAGATATCCCTTTGTAAATCACGGCTATAATTTGAACCCACATACTTGTTGGTGTTCCCTCGAAATATTGATTACAGTTACAACTACCATGAATATCACAATGGAAGAAGACTGAAATAACAAACATACCTTAGTGAGGTCCTGCAATTTGGGAGGAAAAAGTAGCGTGATAAATCAACGCTTCTTCTAAGCTTTTTTAAAGTAGCGTGATAATTAGCAGATTGAACCTATTTCAAAGAAGACAATCCAATATGCAGTAAAAATAATTAAGTAGTAAATAACTTCATACCGTCTGTGTTCTTCATCATTGAATACGATGTGTTCCACTGCTCGGGTTCCATCTTAGTGACTATAACGGTAAAAAACAATAGATATCTAAGAAGTATTAATCAAAATATTTCAAATTCCACATGCAACATATATAGAAAGGATGATCCAAATTAACATCGTTTAAGAAATAGACGAGCTATTACTATATCATTGCGTTAAACAATCAACAATTTCTATATTGCAATATCATCAAACACTCAACTACACCTTCTTCAAGAACTTTCTTTTCTTCAATAAATATATCAATCTATTACCTCCCAGAGCTTGCATCATTAATACCTGGAGGCTAGAATTAAAAAAATTAGACTCATTTAGTATGATAATTCACACTAAACATCATTATATTTTGAGGATGAAAAAAAATATTGTAACTAAGCCAAATGGACCAAAATATTCTAACTATTATTATTATTATTCAACCTTGGGTTGAATTTTCGTGAGCATTGATTGAAACATAAACGTCTGATGAATTCTAAGATACTCTCTATGAAAGAATGATGTGGTTACTGCATCATATAGTGTGGATTAGGAAAATACCTCAAGTTCTTATTTAAAACATATCAATTACTAGAATCATATGCTAGTAATCAATGGAGTGGTATACTGCCACACAATTTTAAGAATCTTTCAACGAAATCATTGTAGCAGGTTGAAAGATACAAACAAATCCACATCACAATAACATCTGAATTAAATTTTCACACTGAAAATCATACTTTAACAAAGAAACCGCTTGGGTTAAGGGATATATGATTAATGTTGATGGATCAAGCTCGTCGGAGTTCCGGTCTTGGAGGCCTTTCGTCGAGTCGAGATCGCTTTCTTTGCTCGTATTCCTCTCGTTCCTTGCCTTGCTTACCTGCACAAGGGGTAAGGGGGGGGGGGGGGGGGGGGGTGGTGGTGGTGGTGGTGGTGGTGGTGGTGGTGGTGTCCGACGAAACCTCTCTGATGCTAAAATGATAGTTCGGTTCTAGAGATATAAAGTTCTAGAGAAAAGTTAGAGCATTCCAGTGAAATCCAGTTAGGCCCTATTTATAGGGATTGTTATCTTGGCATCAGAGGGGCCCACATTTATGAGTGGGACCCGCGTAATATTCGTACGTGATGTGCCGTGCGCGTAACCCGAGTGTCAATCACCTAGATATCGGGGGCCAGACGCGCCGACCCCATTGTGACCAGACTAGTCCGGTCCTGATGTTCGGACTGGTCCTGTGTTTTGACACCGGACTAGTCCGGCCGGAGGTTTTCGGGAGGACTAGCGCGTTAACTTCGGTCTCGGCCACTTACCATGTTCGGGGGCTACGGGCCGACTAAGTCGAGCCTTAATGAGGTCTAATTGGGTGTATATCCATCATTTGCCCCCGAGTCAAGCATTGATTTTACCTTTACTTGACTATATTTTTTAGAAGGATGCACGCCCGATTGTACCTTGACTACATTTTACCTCTTTAATGAGTCTGTCGTTGTCGGTGTGCGTTGTCCAACGGTCGTTCCTTCCGTGCTAGGAGGGTCTTCGACCTATGTCATTGTCATAACCATATATACAAAAATATACACAAGTATGGGGTGAGTCATAAATGTGTTAACATATGATTTCGTGGATGTAAGCATTGATACGAATCATACGTGCTTGTAATGGATCCTAAGTAATATTGCAAGTGAATGCTGGCGTGTCAACATGGGTACGTGCATATGTACGAAATAGAGCATATATGAATGACTGCTTTGTATGTTAGTTTGCATGTACGAGATGCCAATATTGTGTCATGTGGTTCGAGTGAGTGTACATATGTAAATGATCATGAAAAATTTCTAAGTGTTGGTCAGTGACAGTGTTGACTCATATGGATGCACATATGTGAACCAATGAAAAAATTTCCAAGTGTTTGACAACACTAGCATTGATGCATATGGATGATAATAAATGAAAAAAATTCTAAGCGTTTGACAACACCTAGTATTAATGCATATGGATGCATACATGGTAATCATGAAAAAAATTCTAAGTGTTTGACAACACTAGTTTTGATGCATATGGATGCATACATGTCAATCATGGAAAAAATTCTAAGTGTTGGAGAACACTAGCATTGGTGCATATGGATGCATACATGACAATCATGGAAAAAATTCTAAGTGTTTGATAACACTAGTATTGATGCATATGAATGCATACATGTAAGTCAATGAGAAAATTACTAAGTGTTGGACAACACTAGTAGTGATGCATATGGATGCATACATGTAAAGCAATGAATTTTTTTTCTAAGCGTTGATCAACGCTTGCATCGACTCATATGGATGCATACATGTCAATCCATGGACAAAATTACGAAGTGTTGGAGAACACTAGTATTGATGCTTATGAATGCATACATGTAAAGATCATGGAAATTTTTTTAAGTGTTGGAGAACACTTGTATTGATGCATATGAATGCGTACATGTCAACCATGAATATATGCCTAAGCATTTAAAAAAATTACCGGCGTTGATGCAAATGAATGCATACGCGTTAATGCTTACAACGTTCATATTTCAGAAGTGGGGTGTTGACCCTCGCGTCGGTTTCGCGTCGTGTTGCGCATGTATCATGTGCGTAGGGTGTTAGCCCTTGTGCTCGGATGATTTGATTTTTCATCGAGCTCGATTTTTGGAGGTCCAATCTTTTGCCCTTTCTTTTCCTATCTTTAATCATAGTTGAGACAAATATTTACAATATATGGTTATATAAAAAATAATTGAATCATCGCATGTAATCGGAAAGGGATTACCTTTACTCTGATTTTGAAAAAAAAAATCGGTTTGAAAATTCTATTTTTCCCAAGTAGAAACGTCGTTGTTTCTGTTCGAGTTGTATTTCATATCGGTCATTTTGTGCATAACCCGTAATCATAAAATTGGCATATAAATTTTTTCCCTCGAAGTAGGCTTGTTTATACCTTAGACGTGAGGTGTTGGGTCTCGCGTCGATGACGTCATATGCTATGATTGCGTTGTCATGATATGTTCGTATATTGGACGTAGGGGGTTACCATTCGCGTCCATCATGTATCAATATGCCGGACGTAGGGAGTCACTCTGCGCGTTCGTCATGTATTAGTATGTAGGCATGCCAGACGTAGGGGTCACCCTGTGCGTCCGTCATGTATCATGTCATAAGTATCATATTGCCCCCGAAGTAGGCGTAGCGATCATCGTATGCTTAAGGAGTTAGCCTTTGCATTGTCATTTTCATCATCGTTTGTACCATGTCGTGTTGCCCCCGAAGTACGCGTAGTAATCATTAAGGACATAGGGTGTCAACCCTTGCGTCCGTCGTGCTTCATAGCGCGCATTCATCATATTGCCCCTGTAGTAGGTGTAGTTTTCATTACGGACATAGGGTCTCTACCGTTCCATCCGTCGCGCTTCACAGTGCACCTATGTCGTTGTGCCCCCGTAGTAGCCGTAGTAATCATCGTGGACATAGGGTGTCGACTCTTGCGTCCGTCGTGCTTTATAGCGCGCATATATCATGTTGCCCCCGTAGTAGGCGTTGTAATCATTACGGACATAGGGTGTTGACCCTTGTGTCCGTCGTGCTTCATAGCGCGCATATATCATGTTGCCCCTGTTAAAATGTGTTCCTCGGGTTGGTGATTTTCTGACCCAAGTGGCACCTCTTTCGGGTATTTCGCTCTTTTCCTTGATCCGCTTAGCTTGATTCTCTGATCCTTAGCTCCGCTCTTTTGTAGACTTGCATAAGGGGCAGTACTGAGCACGGAGAGGGGGGGGGGGTGGTGCTCAGTGAACCCTCTCTGATGCCTAAATGAGTTCGGGTTTTAGAGAGAGAAAATACTAGAGAGAGGACATAACTAAGCATGCAAAGATGTAAACTTGTTCGAATGAATGGAACTTATGGAGTATATATAGGCAACGGTGTCATTAAGGTGGCTTAATGACACCGTTAATCCCTAAACGCATTTATTAACACATAATGACATGATTAAAACCTTAATAGGATGGAGAGGTGAGTGGAAAAGTTTAAGTCTGTGCCGGCTAAAAAAGGATGCCGGTGCCCTAGGGGTCGGACGAGAAATCCGACTCCGAAGGCTTAGGATCGGGTGGACTAGCCCAACCCCCTATAGGAGGGGTGGGGCAGCTCACCCGATCTCTCCTAGGAGGGATCGGGTGAGGCCACCCGGTCTCTCCTAGGAGGGATCATGTGAGGCCACCTGGTCTCTCCTAGGAGGGATCGGGTGAGGCCACCCGATCTCACCTAGGTGAGACTATTGGATGGGCCCGGACGAGTACTTTGGTCTATCCCGACCGTTCGTGTTATTGGTGGAGTGTTCGGGTTAAAGTTTCAATTTACAATCGTAAGCGGGGCGGTCAAAATAAGACAATCCAAAGGGAGACAAGTTCAAATTGGACGTATATCCATCACGTGCCCCCGAGTAAACCAATGGCTTAACCCTTGATTGACTCTATTTTACGATGGGATGACACGCACAATTTGAAACCGTGTTGTTACCTCTTGACGAATCCTTTGCTTGTCTCCAGACGCCTTTCCCGGGCCTTATCCTCAACATGTTGCATCTTCTAGGACGCGTATGCTTCCCTTGCATAACACCCCCATGCATGAAGTATATGTTTGCCATATAGCTGTTGCTGGTTAGCGAGAACTTGTGAATCTCGCGGACGGCGCCAAAATGTTGGATCCTGACTCTTCACGGGTCTTTGACTCAAAATTCATCGGGTCCTTGAAGTGTTGTGTAGTTATGCTAACGGGTTGTTTGAGCTCGCGGGTTTCCGAAAGTCGGGATGTCGGACTGTTTGGGGGTCGGAGCGTCGGACTGTCGGGGAATTGCAGGCCCTTGAAATGACTAAGTGTTTGAATGTCTTGCAGTGTCCGCGCATGTGTGCACCTCGCGGAGTATGCGCGTGTACGCGACCTGCGGAGTATGCGTGTATGCATGCCTTGCAGTGTAGACGCGCCTCTTCCTGACACGTGCACAAGGGGCAATATCGCACACCACGCAGAGGGGGGGGGGGGGGTGGAGTGCGATGAACTATCTCCGATGCTTAAATCAGATATTTAGAGAGAGAAAGCTAGAGAGAGGTCAGGGCTTCTGCGTCAACTTAATTGTGAAATGGGTGAGTGAATTCCCTTAAATAGGAGCTCCAAAACCCGAACCCGGTTTTGAACGGTCCGACGCCGGTTGAGTGTAAAATACAAACCGGGCGTAGACGGGAGTAAGGCTGACATCAGGAAGGTTCATACGTGTAGTGTGTATGTAAAGGTTTGCGTGTCGTCGGGAGGAACAATCCAGACGAGGTTTTAGCCTGGGTTGCGTACGCGTGCTTCCCGAACCTTTTTAAACTCGCGGGTGAAGAATTCGAAGCCGTTGGTGGGTTTGACGTGTAAACGAAGTCCGAATAATGTAAAACGAACCCGAATCGGACGTATACCCATCAGTCAGCAGTTTGGGAAGAACTAGAGGTGAGCTGTTCTGGGTACACTTAATTTTATGTTATCCCGGAACCAAACCATTACTAAACGGTTCTTGATGCTCGTTATCCAGAACTGTACCCGAACCATTTGGAACCGGAACCATTTGAAATAAATCGGTTCTGGGTACCCGTTTAGAAACGATTAAGAGCAAAGTGTATTATGTCAACAAGACACAACTGTAACTAATTAAACATTTCATACATTAAATCCTAATCGACCACAATACAAAATTATTCCAAAATCACCAACCAACCTCAAAACATGCCGTAGAATGAATTTAGCTCTCAAATCAAAGATTTCACAATCTCAAATTAAAAATACTTAATCGAGAGATAACCCAACTAGTTTATCTGTAGGCGACTGTCGTTGAGAAGCTACGTTCCTAAATTTTCATGGCTTGGGAGATATGTAAAAAAGGAGTCGGGCAAAATGAATTGGAGATGTTAGAGTCTCTAACTACGCAACTTTAGGGTTTAGAAAATGAGGCTACATTATGGTCTTATCGGTTATATATTTAGGGTTAGTAAAGATGTTTTAACCATTATTAATATATAATAATAATAATATGTTAAATGATTCCGGTTCTGGGTAATTGGGTATCTGGCTACTTATCCCAGAATCGGAACTGAAAATATCGGTTCTTAGAATTTTATCCTAAAATCGTACCAGAACCATTTAATGCTACCCGGAACCTACGCAAATGACTGGTTCGGTTCCGTTCCAACTAGATAGTTTGCTCACCCCTAGGAAGAACAAAGAGTGGGAGGAGGCATAAGTCGTTGTGTGTTTACTCTGCTTAACGACGAGACTGTTGAGAGTGAAAGACTGGTTCGGTTCGTGTCAGACCGATTCGGTTTAAACTTTATTTTAAACCGGTCCGAAAATAATATCATTTGGAGGGCTTGTGTCCTTTAAGTGATGATCCAACATAAATTATATATTGTTATTATAATAGATATCATAAAATTTATTATTACTAGATGATGAATTTACTAGATAATCAAATAGACATAATCATCAGACATCAAAAGTTTAACTTAGAATCAATCATTGTAGGTCAAAACATTTCGTGTGGAAGCTTTTCAGTTTCCTCTCTAGAACCCCCAAACCCTAGTTTCAATTCCGATCGGTTTCTTCTCATCGAGCTCATGATTAACATCTATATGCCCTGATCTTCATCCCCAATCGCGCCTGTCCCTTTCCCTGCACGCTTTCTGCCTGCAACACCGATTACTTTTCACTTCAGCTCCCTAGGTTGCCCAATAACGGTTCATGCAAGTCTGGAGGTTGCAGATTTCCCCAAACGCAATCATTCCCTCTGATCGCCATGCCTATATCATCTCAGGATCGAGAATTCCCTTTCTGCACTTCACACTTTCGCCACCATAAACTCAGACTTAAGCGTATCTTTGTTTGTCTCCCAATTAAAGCAACTTCACCTACCTCGGAACATCTTAACTACATGGAAAATCTCAGATTGATTCTTCTTGGTCATTTTCTTTCACCTAGGCGACTAAGCGTGACAACTGTAACTAGTTTTGTGGAAAACCACTGGAGAATTGAGCATATACCTGAGGTAATTCGGAGGGAAGACAACTCATGGGCGTTCATCTTCCGGACAGCTGAGGAAGCGGAGGAGTTTTTCAAAATGGCCCATTCATTATTGAAGGTAACCTTCTCGCCTTTGCCCGACCTTCTCTGGAGAATCCTTTCCCGGAGGTTGATTTCACTAGGGTTCCCACCTGGATAGAGCTTCGAGATATTCCACATGCATTAATGGAAGCGGAGTACGTGGAATACCTGGCTTCAGCGGTAGGAGAGGTTGTGAGATCGGAGATGCATCCTACGCATCCCTAGTTAACCACCAACCCTAGGGTTTTAGTTTACATAAACTACCTCAATCCTGTTCTACCTTCTATTGGGGTTTCAACAGGAGCAGCTGAAACAGAGGTGCTTATCTCGTATAAGCCAGGTCTCCCTTGCCGGAGATGTGGTCGATTTGGGCACACTTTGGGACATTGCCGGGCTGTCGAGGAAATAGTCATCAGAGACCTCAACGATATGTTCCTCAGGCTGACAGATAGATCTGGCGTTGGCCCCATCTCTGACACCTCTCATGATCTGTATACTTTTGGCAATAGAGGTTCTGGCCTTCTGATTCAACTGGATACCCTACAGCGCAGACTCAAGGAGAAATACACCTACTCAGGGAGGTAGGAGCATGAATCCTCAGAGAGCTCATGGCGAAGGTTCTTCCAGACAACCACACTCAAATGGGCATGCACAACCGTCTGAGCTTGCTGACAGGATTACCCTCTCAGTAGTGTTAAGTTATGAGATCTAGGTCAACGGGGGGTCGGCTTTGATCTCACTCCTTACGGGGGATGTGTGATCCGGTGTTCCTGAGTTGCTCTACCTTAGCCTATCTTCTTCTTTCCTTCCTTCATTCCTTTGTTTCTTCTCTCCTTCTACCCTGCAGAAGGGGCAATACCAGACACGGAGGGGGGGGGGGGGTGGTGCCTGGTGAACCCTCTCCGATGCCTAAGTCAGTACTTTTCTAGAGAGATAAAGCTAGAGAGATGTCAGAGCTAAAATGTCCAAATGGCCAAGATGATCAAATGAGTTGTGAAGGTGGGGTATTTATAGGCAACGGTGTCATTAAGGTGGCTTAATGACATCGTTAGCCTTTAAACACAATTAATTAACCTTTAAGCACATAATTAAGACCTTAGGATTCGGAGGAGGTAGGCGGAGTGGACCGAGCATGGGAGTCCGAAGGTGGTGTCGGGGCCCTTGGGGGGGGGGGAGAAATCCGACCTCCAAGGGTAGGGGTTGGGTGAGGGCACCCAACCCCTCCTAGGGAGGGTGGGGTTGGCCAACCCCATCCCTCCTAGGAGGGATCGGGTTGGCCGACCCGATCTCTCCTAGGAGAGATCGGGTTGGTCCACCCGATCTCCCCTAGGGGAGATCGGGTCGGCTGACCCGATCTCCCCTAGGGGAGGTCGGCTGACCCGATCTCCCCTAGGGGAGGTCGGGTGTGGCCACCCAACCTCACCTAGGTGAGTTCGTCTCTGCCGGACGGGCGCTTCGGCCCCGTCCGAGCCGTCGGTGTTCTCGCGAAGTGTCCGGGTTGAAGTTTCGATTTGCAATCATAAATGGGACGATAAAAATACAACGGTTCGGAAGTCAACGGGTTCAAATTGGGCGTATATCCATCACATGCCCCCGAGTCAACCAATGGCCTAACCCTTGATTGACTCTATTTTAGGATGGTATGACACGCGCAATTTGAAACCGGGGTTTTACCTTCTTTGTCTGAATGCTTGCTCACCCATGGATGCGTGCCTCTGACTCTGCCCCCCTGTCTAATGAGATAGAGGAATTGTAAACGTCAGAGTAGCACGGACGTGGGCCTAGGCACGCGTCCGTCTGAGGTGGGAGTAATAAACTTATCTCTGCTACAGGTGTATATTCAAAAAATACAAACTTGCACAGGGGTGTGATACGAATGCAACTAAATGATTTATGCTTCAAATTCGTGCCGGGATTTTATCTAAGTGAGGAAAAATTAATTTTGGCCAAAAATTTTCCTAAGTATGGAATGCTCCAAAAATAAAACTAACTTGATAATTTTTCTAAGTATGGAGATATATACTTAGCTATAGGTGAAAGGGATAAAAATGATGGTTTTTCCTTGGCCCTTAGATTTTACTCAAGGATAGATGGATGGTGGTGATTAAAACCCTCTAAAAAACCCTATCATCTTTTAATATAGAAAGGAGTTAGAAAAATACCTCAAAGAATTACCATAGCCACCATCTTCCCTCTTCACTCACCCTTGGAGAGCAAGAAAAGTTTTGAGGGCACCCCCAAGGTTAGGGCCGGCCGAAATTTTCACCAAGGAGTAAAAATCCGGCCAGCAGCTCCGGCGGGAGGGAACCACCAGCACGGACGGAGCCGGCTAGCGGGTCGACAGCTCGAGGCGGCGGTGTGGAGGCGGCAGCTGGCTGGGACGGCAGCCCAATCAACAGCGGCACGGAGGGACGGACAGGCGACGGTGAAGTCGCTGCCGGCGGGGACGGCTGCTGGTTCGTCGAGGGCGGTCGACAGCGAAGGGGAACGGCTCCGGCGCGACGTGCAGGGCTTTCCGGCGACGGTGGGGCGGGCAGGATCATCTCCGGCGACGGCAAGGCCTAAATTCCGGCGAGGGACTGATTTCCGGGGGTCTTCAAATCCGAAATCCGAACCCTTTTATCATATCGGGTCGGGTTTTCCGAAGGTCCACTCTTTTCCTTTCTATTATCGTGTAAAACGTTGGTTTTTGAATCGTTGATATTTGATTGCCGATGCTTGATTGCCGATGCTTGATTGCCGATGCTTGATTGCCGATGTTTAATTAAATGTGGGATTGTCGTAGATAGCCGTTGGTAGTTGTGGATTTTGGGAAAAATGTTTGCCGGTCGTCCGGATATGGTTTCTTGTCCGATTGGGCTATTCCGGTCTTGAATTTGATGTCGTACCGCCGTTGGTGTGTTAATCTTTGTTGGAGGGTATAACGGTAATTTTTTCCAAAACCCGACCTTAGGCTCGGATAAACTATGCAACTTGGTTGTCGTTGGTTAAGTGTCGGGGTATTTCCAGTTCCTCAGAAATTTCTCTTATCTTGATATTTGTCGTGTCGTGGTAGGTACTATACTCCTGGTGGTGTCCGCGTACGCAGCCTCTTCAGAGACGCCGTATTCTCCGAAGGATGAGTGAGTTCCTTTTTCTCTTCCTTTTCGGTCGCGTTACTTCCTTTTCTATTGCTAGCTTAGTATCGTGATCTTCATTGGGGTGTTAGTCGAAATTTGATTCGTGCTTTGGGGTTTCCTGCTACCTTTGCCTTAGGTCTTGCTATCCTGTCAGAGAACCATCTCACTAGGTCCGATTACAACGAACATGTTACCCTAGGAGATATCTGTCCCCTAGATGAGCCTCTGTATCCTTTTCTCCCCTCCTTGGGGAATGCTCGCGAGACGGTGACGGAGCCTCCTATAGGGAAGGTTGCCGTGTACCCTTCCCAGATCCGATTCGGGCTGAGACTGCCTTACTGTGACGAGCTTATAGAGTTGAGCAGGTTCTTCAGGATTTCTCCTGTGAACCTTGCCCCCAGTGCCCTCCGTGTCTGGGTGGGCTTCCGGGTATTGTGCCATTGGTACTCCTGGAAGTACTCTCTCGTTCTATTCCGATGCTTCTATCGGTTTCAGTACCGGACGAAGGTGGGGTTTGCGAGTTTCGTAACTCGCTATCCGACCTTCAAAGATCCCCGATTCGCTGATTTCGGGTTGAGTGGGGTCGAGTGGGATACCTCCCTCCGTTTTGTGACCCAGAGTGACAATTCGGCCAGTCACTGGGCTAAGCATTACTTCTTCATTACGGACCGATACGTCACTTGGTCGGTTTTGAATGAGGATCGGTCCGATGGTTGGCCTGCTTTTGGAGAGTTCTCTTCAGTTGATTTGAAGACTATGAAGATCATTCACGAGAGCAACAGGACCCGGTCTTACTGCCCCGTGTCCTTAGTGACTGAGACAGATCTTTACGAGGCCGGGATCAGTCTAACTCCTGATTCCGGGGGTTCGGTATGTCACTTGGTCTTTCCATCTTTATTTACCTTCTGCTCTTCCTTTGTAGGTTGGTTTCATGGAAAAACCTATAACGTGCAGGGAGCCCCTGTTGATCTGAGCAAGAGGAAGGCTCCTTCTAGTTCTGCTTTGAAGAAATCCCCTCTGCCTGGGAAGAAGGCTGGGGCCTCTGGTATGCTTTCTCCTATTTGCTTCTTTATGGTATAACCTATGTTTTCCTTATCTTGTTTTTCTTACCTTGCTAGGGTGCTCCCCCTTGGTGACTGAGAGGGTCGTCTCCGTTGGCAGAGATTCTGGACCTTCCAAGTCCAAACCGCGGAGATCTGATTCTGAGGCCGGGGCCTCGGCTGCTAAGAGAAAGAAAGCTGTGAATCCTGCTTCGACTACTGCTCGTCCTCCGACCCTATCTCGTGATAAGGAGATGGTGGTCGAAGAGGTGCCTTCCCTGGCTGACAAAGGGAAGCGACCTGCTGGTGGTGGTTCCCCTGCCCCCCAGCCGAGGGCACGGTCCTCAGGTATGATCTCTACCTTTTTGCTGATCTTTCTATGTTTATGTTCTCCCTTGACTTGCTTTGCTTGTGTAGGTGGGCCTCCGACTTTAAGTCGGAAGGATTTCGCCCGTCTCACTGATGAAGATGTTATTGGGTCTGAGTGGACTCCTTTCGCTGGTCTGAAGGAGTTCCACTTCGATAGCACCTCCTCTTTGCGGACTCCTGAGGTTGGTGTCCGCGTACTCCGCGGTGCCGTTCCCCCTGGGGATCGTGTTGCTCCGCCCAAGTCTCCTGGGGAGACTCGGCGCTTTGTTCAAGGGGTACTTTCTCGTTATGCACCTGTAAGTTGTTTTTTGCTTTCCTCTTATTTCTTTCATAATGTCTATCTTTCGGTTACTCATCCCTTGTTTGAATTGTTAGGGTATATCTGACATGGTGAACATGTCCTCGCTCGTGCTCGAGTTATCTGACGAGAGGAAGACCCTTGAGGACAGCCAGGTCTCTCTCAAGGCGGAGGTCGCTACTGCTGCTGAGAAGGCGCGATTATCTGATTTGAGGATGCAGGAGCTCCAGGACCAGGTGTCCTTGCTTGAGACCACTGTGGGCAGTTTGCGTCGGGAAGCTGAGGTTGCAGCGTCGCTCCATTCTGAGGAGTTACGGAAGTTGGAGGCTAAGTGTCGTGCTGAAGAGAGGACTGTTGCGATTTCTGAGTACAAGGCCTCACCTGCTTTCACCGCCTATTATAGCACGCGTCTCACTCAGGAGATGAACCAGTTCGGTGAGTATCTGGTTGATCACATTTACCGGATTGATCCTCAGTTCCCGTTTGGTGACCTTGGTGACTTTGGGCCATATGCCACTGGCTACGCGACTGTTCTGATGGGTCAGGCTGCCGTTGCAGACGAGCCTGCCCCTGCCCAGGTGGATGCTACACCTGTGGAGATTGGTACCTCAGACTCCTCCTCTTCATCCATTTCCGCTGGCGGTTCAGCTTCAGGGGGTGGGGGTGACTCCCCCGAAGGTTCTGACTGACGTGTTTATCTCATGTTATCCTTGTATATATAACTACACTCCTTCTCCCCTTGTATGGGTTGAGTGTCCTTTGAGATTGTGATGGTGTTTGTTGTTACTTTCCTTTGCCGCATTGTGTTGTTGACTACGTGGTTCGTTTGCCTTTACATTAGTGCTTCTCATGCTTTTGTATATATCTCTTCTCATGATGTCTCCCTATGCCTTGTGTATGGCTCTTTGGGTATGGACCCTTTCCTTGGTGTGTTTCCTTTACTTATCCTTCTTTCGTGCTTTCCTTCATGTCTTACCTGCCATTTCATAAAGAAAAAACATTACTTGTTCTTCACATTACTTTACTTAGAAATTTCCTTCTCATGGTATCCTTCTGAGCATGGTATCCTTCTAAGAATGGTATCCTTCTAAGCATGGTGTGATGATCTCTTCTGATACCCCTTACACGGTATACGTTGTACTGTTAGACCAAAGATACGCTCTTGGTGGGCGTCGAAATCTTTTCACGAGACAGGCTCTCGGACGGCACTTAACGTTTCACAGGATAGGCTCCCGGAGGGCACAGGTTAGTCCACCGATACGTTCTTGACGGGTGTCAAAATCTGTTCACGAGACAGGCTCTCGGACGGCACTTAACGTTTCACAGGATAGGCTCCCGGAGGGCTCAGGTTAGACCAAAGATACGCTCCTGGTAGGCGTCGAACTGGTAGTTTGAAATCTACCTCAAGATACGCTCTTGGGGGCGTCGAACTGGTAGTGTTTTTTCTACCTCAAGATACGCTCTTGGGGGCGTCGAATCTGGTAGGTTGCAAATCTACCTCAAGATACGCTCCTGGGGGCGTCGAAATCGTAGTTTTTGGAAACCACTCTCAAGATACGCTCTTGGTGCGTCGAATTCGTAGTGTAATAACTACTCTCAAGATACGCTCTTGGGGGCGTCGAAGGTCGTAGTATGAACACTACTCTCAAGATACGCTCCTGGGGGCGTCGAAGTTCGTAGTTTTTGGAAACCACTCTCAAGATACGCTCTTGGGGGCGTCGAAGGTCGTAGTGTAATAACTACTCTCAAGATACGCTCTTGGGGGCGTCGAAGGTCGTAGTATGAACACTACTCTCAAGATACGCTCTTGGGGGCGTCGAATGTCGTAGTATGAAAACTACTCTCAAGATACGCTCTTGGGGGCGTCGAATGTCGTAGTATGAAAACTACTCTCAAGATACGCTCTTGGGGGCGTCGAACCTGTCATTGACTTGAAGTCATATCTGTGTAAGGATAACTTCGTGGTTATACCACTGCATTCACTGGAAAATACTTTTGAGTAACTACTACTCCCTTAGGAGCATTCATGTTTTTGTACACTTGGGATGCCTTGGTGCACCAAGACATCCTTTGTAGGAATGAAAGATAGTTGTAGAGTTGGAGTAACTTCGTGAGTTCTCCTTCTCCAAAGTTGTTTTTGAAAAGCTTGTAAAGGTGAAACATGCAAAATGCTAGATATGAAACTAAGGATATGGGGTGGCCATTGTGTCTGTTGCCACGTACTCCTTGAAGCCTCCCTTGTAAATTATTTCTTCCACTTCCACCTTCAACACCATGCAGTCATTGGTTTGATGCCCCCAGGTCCCATGGTATTCACACCAACCCTGTGCATCTCTTCCTAGGAAGGCCTTGCCTTCCTCCCTGCATGTTGGTAGCTCTTGCTTGAGGTGCTTGTGGAAAATTTCTTCTATTCTGAGTGTGAGGGGTGTGAATGTGAAATTGACACCTCCTCCCAATGTGTCTGTTTCTCTTCCTCTTTCTGGAACTTCATCCAACTGTTCCGCCTCTTGTTCAAATGCCCTGTCCAGCTTCGCCTTGAGCTCTCTCATTGTGCTCGTCATGACTATCTCATAGAGCCCTCCATAGGCCTCGAATGAACTTGGATGCATGTTTCTGATGAATGCTCTGACTGCTTCTCCCCTTGTGATGTCCATGTTGGCACCATAATCAAAGAATCTCTGGAAATAGCTTGATATAGACTCCTGCGGCATTTGCTTGATATCATCTATGTAGCGGAAGCCTTTTAGGATGGAGTTCCTTGTCTTGTTCCCTATTATGGTGTCTGGCTGCCAAGGTATGGATGTCACCTTCACAGCCTTGCTCCTGTGTCTCCTTGTAGGCACTGTTTGAAAAAACTGCCTGCTCAAACGGAGTGTTACTCCACTCCTCCTCCTTCTTTGCCTTTGTCTCCTTCCCCTCCTTCTTCTGTCCTGGTTGGCCCCTACCATGACTACAGCCACTGTATCTGTCCCGTGTGATCCACGTCTCATTGAGTTGACGTAGCATTGCCTTGCGGTGCGTTGATCACCCAGGACCTCTCCAACCCCGTTCTCCGTGATATACTTCAACTTCTGGTGAACAGTGGATGGCACTATTTCATATGGGTTTATGGTTGTCCTTCCTAGGATCCCATTGTAGGCTCCCAGGGTTTCAACCACCAAGAAATTGACATTTACCTTCAGCTGGGTCCATCCTTGGCCCATGGTCACTGGTAGGGTTATCATTCCCAGGGGGTAACTTGTTGCCCCTGAGAAGCCAACTAGAGGGAAGTTGACCGGTTTGATGTCTGTTTTGGTTTTCCCTATCTCTTCCAACACTCTCAGGCTTAGGAGGTCAGCTGAGCTGCCCCCATCCACCAAAATTCTCTTTACATCAAAATTGTCAATATCTAAAGTAATAACTAGAGCATCGTCATGTGGAAAGACGATGTGGCTCTTGTCCTTCTCCGAGAACTCGATCTTCACTTCTTCTCCTTCTCTTGCCTTTTTCTCCACCTTGGCACTGAGCTTAGCTTGGATGCATAGACCTCTCTTGCGTTAGCAGTTGGGCCACCCGATGCTACTCCCCCATGTATCATATTTATGACTCCTCTTTTGTTGGGTGGAGGGTTGTAGTCTATCTTTCCCTTGCCCTTGTCCTTGTCCTTCTGTGATGGCCCTAGTTGCATACTGTTGCCCCCATGGTCTACGAATTGCTTCAGTTCTCCCCTCTGGATGATGTTGTTTATGCTTAGCTTTAGGCTAAAGCATTCATTTGTGTCGTGACCATAAGCCTCATGGTTGTCACACCATCTATCCTTGTGATTTCCTACCATTGGGGCTCTCCACCTTGCAGGGGGTGACCAAAGCTTTTGGTTCCGCATCTCTCTAAGTACGGTGGCTGGAGTGGCGTTTAGTGGGATGAACTTAATGACGTTTATTTCTCTAGCCTTTAAGGGTTCACCCATTTGGTTTCTTTGCTGTGGCGGACGCCATTCCTGCTGCCTTGCATGCTGTGGTGCCTGGGGTGGCTTTCCTTTGTTTGGCCTTTGAGTATCCTCCTTGGCTGCCTGAATTTTGGCCTTCTTGCTTGCCCTGTGCCTCTCAAGGTCAATATGCGTTTTAACTCTCCCTGCAAGCTCCTCCAAGGTGCTTGCTGGCTTTTTGGCCATCTTTTCAGCCAATGTTGACCCAAAGCGACCTAAGTTTCTGATAAAGGCTCGGATTATCTCCCCTTCAGTGATGTCTCCCTGGATGTCTGCAATATTCTGGTTGAACCTAGTATAGTAGCTGGCCAGGGATTCATCGTATTCTTGTTTTACGTCATCAATGGAGCCTGTTCCCTTGAGGAGTTTCCTCTCCCCTAGGTATCTCTGCAGAAACTTAGCTTTTAGCTGCTCCCATGAGTGGATGCTCTCAGAGGGCAGGCTGAAGAACCAATGTGAGGCCACCCCTGATAGGGTGTTTGGGAAAAGGAGTGCCTTGTATCTTTCATCAGTTGTCCTCCCGAATAGAGAGGCCTCATGCTGTTGGATATGCTCTAGGGGGTCTCCCTTCCCATTGTACTTTGCAATTTGCACAGTGTGCAGGGAGTCTGGCACCCTGTTCATCTCCAGCTCCCTTGTGAAAGGGTGGTTCGTCTTGTCACTTAGACAATGCAGGCTGGGTTTCTTTGACTCATTCAATTTCCGGGTTATCATGGCTTCTATCTCCTCCGGGGTGATCATCACCTGTGCCGGAGTATAATCCCTCTGATATCCATTGTAGTTGTAGACTGGGCTTACTGGGTTCCCTTGTCCCTGCTGGTATGGACTGTAGGTGTACTCTTGATACGCCTGCTGGGGTGCTTCATAGAAGTCCTGCCTCCTTGGAGGTCTTGCTTGTCTTTCCTCCCCAAGCGGGGTGTAAGCCCTGTTGTTCTGCTGTTGCCTAGGAGGCACGAATTGTTGCCTTCCCTCTGGGGGTGGCTCCTGGTAATATCTTCTTTGCTCCTCTCGCTGCCCTGCTCGAGGGTGCGAGTAGTGCTCTTCTGTCGGGATCTGCTCCTCCTCATGAGCTTCAGTGTAAGTCCCTTGGGTGTATGCCGGCCTTGCATATGCTGTGTGGGCGCGGTTATCATCTCTTTGTTCCGGCATCCCATATGGGTACCTTTGGGGTTGCTCCTCATAATAGTATCCCTCAGGGGGTGCCGTGTTGTGGGAAGGCACTCCCTGTTGTCCTCTTGCTCTCTGTGGCCTTCTTGCCCGGGGGGTGGAGGCTGTGGAGGACTCAGCCTCAGCTGGGCGTGAAGGTCCTCCCTCCTGTTTGTTCTGTCGCTGAGGAGGTTGTGGTATTTCTTGGGGCTCTGGATGCATTGGCTGCTTCCCAGGGTTAGGCCGCCTCCCTGGGGGTATGGGTTCTCTTCTCCGCCCATTGCCCCCGGGTGGGTGTTGGGGCCTGGACACCCTACTGTTCGTCATAGCTCGTGTAATAGCCAGGCTTTCTGTCCGAAGCCTACAGACGGCGCCAAGTGTTAAGTTATGAGATCTAGGTCAACGGGGGGTCGGCTTTGATCTCACTCCTTACGGGGGATGTGTGTGATCCGGTGTTCCTGAGTTGCTCTACCTTAGCCTATCTTCTTCTTTCCTTCCTTCCTTCCTTCCTTCCTTTGTTTCTTCTCTCCTTCTACCCTGCAGAAGGGGCAATACCAGACACGGAGGGGGGGGGGGGGGGGTGGTGCCTGGTGAACCCTCTCCGATGCCTAAGTCAGTACTTTTCTAGAGAGATAAAGCTAGAGAGATGTCAGAGCTAAAATGTCCAAATGGCCAAGATGATCAAATGAGTTGTGAAGGTGGGGTATTTATAGGCAACGGTGTCATTAAGGTGGCTTAATGACATCGTTAGCCTTTAAACACAATTAATTAACCTTTAAGCACATAATTAAGACCTTAGGATTCGGAGGAGGTAGGCGGAGTGGACCGAGCATGGGAGTCCGAAGGTGGTGTCGGGGCCCTTGGGGGGGGAGAAATCCGACCTCCAAGGGTAGGGGTTGGGTGAGGGCACCCAACCCCTCCTAGGGAGGGTGGGGTTGGCCAACCCCATCCCTCCTAGGAGGGATCGGGTTGGCCGACCCGATCTCTCCTAGGAGAGATCGGGTTGGCCGACCCGATCTCTCCTAGGAGAGATCGGGTTGGCCGACCCGATCTCTCCTAGGAGAGATCGGGTTGGCCAACCCGATCTCTCCTAGGGGAGATCGGGTCGGCTGACCCGATCTCCCCTAGGGGAGGTCGGGTGTGGCCACCCAACCTCACCTAGGTGAGTTCGTCTCTGCCGGACGGGCGCTTCGGCCCCGTCCGAGCCGTCGGTGTTCTCGCGAAGTGTCCGGGTTGAAGTTTCGATTTGCAATCATAAATGGGACGATAAAAATACAACGGTTCGGAAGTCAACGGGTTCAAATTGGGCGTATATCCATCAAGTAGGGCGTTTAAGGACATCAGCTCAACATCAGCCAGCTTCAACTGCAGCTCAAGCTCCACAAGCATCTCAGATTCCTATGATCATCTCAAGCACCTCTGACGAGGCAACTCACACCGCCCCTCGTTCCAACCAAGCTACCCATGCACACAGTCCTATTGCTACTGATTCTTCCTCAGATCCTTTCTGGCCAGATGCAACCACAACCCCTACTTCGGTTTTGCCTTACCCTTTTCATACTCAAAAACCTCTTGCCTTGCACTCTACTCCACCACCAATGCACCATCCTCTCACCCCTTACCTGTATCAACATCATCAGCAAAACCTCAGTCAAGCTTACCCCATGCCGGTTCAGTATTCACATCCCTTTCAATACCATCATTTACTCATGGAAGCCACACCACATGCCTCCTCCCACTTCGCTTACCCACACGTTGCCATCCTTGCACCCTGGCCTTTGGCATGGATCCCACCAACACCAATCATTCCTTCTTTGCCTCAATCATCAGTAGGTCCATTTGTCTCACAACCGCCTTCCATGAGCCACAACCTTTACCAATCTCCTCCCCCTGGTTTCAACTTTCCTGTCCACACCAGATCACCAGCTGACCCCTCCCAGCAATTGCCTCCTCACCTGACAAGTACAGCAGAAAACACACGACCTCAACAGCAATCTCCCCAGTCATTCCACCCTGTTACTAGTAACCCAGCTGAGTTTCCTGTTCCAGCATCTGGAGGCACAAGCTCTTACCCGTTAGCACCCAGCACCCAGCACAGAGCCAATAGATATCTTCATGGATGACACCACCTTAGCAGAACAATTGGTCCTCATGGAACAATTTCATCTTCAAGAGAGACGTTCATCTGCTCCACCTCAAGTTACACCCGTTGTCTCAGTTCCTCAGAGCACCTCACATTTCATTCCTCAAGTTTTAGCACTTCAGAGAGCCTTGGTTCCCCCCAAATCCTACACCAACCACACAAAACACGGAGATTGTCCATCATAGGCCAGGTAAAGAACCGATAAGCATCCCAGATTCTAGCAGATCATCTAGGCGTACTTGGACAAGAAGGGCTTACAACCCAAATGCTCCATTGACTATACTGGGAACACGTCACAGAGAACAGGAACAGGAGGATTTGGTGTACGAGAGGCGCACCCGTGCAAGATTTGGGGAGGAGGAAGCAGATCATCCCATCTCAAGTGCCCCACACAGATCAGGGATCCAATTGCCCCAGGAGCCTATAGATTTTGACGAGGTATCAACCCTATTCCATAACTGGCATACAATATTTTACTCTCAGTATTATCCTGGCTCAGTCTTTTATGGACACAATGCAGAGATGCCTGGGAGGCATTCTCTGCCCTCATATGATAGCCCTATCTTGGAATTGTCAAGTCATTGGCAGGGCCTTGACAATTCAACATTTGGGGAGACTAATCAGTCACTGGAAACCCCAAATGGTGTTTTTGTCTGAAATCAAATGTAAATTATCTAAGCTTGAGCATACTTTAGGGAACCTAGGTTTTACCAACTGCCTCACTTACCCCCAGAGGAGACTAGAGGTGGCCTAATTCTAGCTTGGAGACACATCTTCCTTGTTGAGGAACTTCTAATTCATAGAAATTTTATTCATGTCAACATCACTGAAACACCTACCTCCTTACCTTGGGTTGCAAGTTTCATCTATGCACCAAGCAAATTCCTTAGGCGTCATAGATTCTGGGCCTCTCTTCAATCTCTACATGTACCTCATTCTACACCTTGGCTCCTTTTAGGAGACTTCAATGATGTTTGGTCACATTCAGAAAAACAAGGTGGTAATCAGGTATCAGCTGATAGACTTCTTCAGGTCCACAACTGGTTTAATTCTCTAAATCTTATTGACATAGGGGCTCAGGGACCAACTTTCACTTGGTCTAACAAAAGATCTCCCCCTGATCTAATTCTTGAAAGATTAGATAGAGCTTTTGTCACAACAGATTGGATGCATCTTTTCCCCAATGCTACGTTATTCACTTTAGAAAGACTAGGCTCTGATCATTCTCCTCTCATGTTAAACACAAGCCCTCATCTTTCTTCACTCTAGAGGCCTTTCCGGTTTGAGAATATGTGGTTGTCTCACCCTGATTTTCTAAACATTCTCAAAAGTTCCTGGTCTCAAAATTCAGCTTCAAACACTCCTCAAGACATTATCCACTCGAAATTGGGCAGTCTAGCAACTGATCTTAAGGAGTGGAACCATTAGTTTTTTGGTAAAATCCAACAAAAGATAAAATTCACCCTAAATTCTCTGAAAAGATGCCAAGAGCAGCACCCTTCATCCCCGGAAGAGTCTTTTTTACAAGCTCGCCTTCAGGAACTATACTCACAGGAGGAGTCTATGTGGAGACAGAAGTCTAGAGAACAATGGTTGACATTAGGAGATCGCAATACGAAGTTCTTTCATGCAAAAACTCTGACAAGAAGGCACATTAACAAGCTCAATTGGACACTAGATCAGAATGGTCAATGGCTCACTCATCCTCAGTCCATCTCCTCTCATATCGTTGACCACTTCACTGAGCTGTTCACTGCAACACCTCCACCACCATCTTTCACCCTCTTGCAACATTGTCTCTACACTAATACAGACTCCTTAGGCCCTTTAGGAGATCCTGTCTCAAACAGTGAAATAGTTTCAGCCCTATGGGACTTAAGCCCAAACAAATCTCCGGGCCCAGATGGATTTCCACCTGGATTTTTTCAACAGGTTTGGACATCGATTTCAGCTGATACTCTGTCTGCAATTCATTCTTTCTTTCAGACAGGTCACCTGTCCAAAGACTTGAATAAAACCTTCATAGTTTTGATTCCCAAGACAGCTCAACCACAAGTCATCCAACAATGGAGACCCATAAGCCTTTGCACAACAGCCTACAAAATCATCTCAAAGGTTTTATCCAACCGTTTGAAGGGGGTCCTTCCGTTGATAATAACACATTTTCAATGTGCTTTTGTCAAAGGGAGAATAATTTCTGATAACACTCATTTAGCCCAAGAAATCTTGCATGTTATCAGGAAGAGAAGAAGTGGCAAGATAGGATTGATGGCTCTCAACTTGACATGAGTAAGGATTTTGATCGTATTGAATGGCCTTTCCTTAAAGCAACCTTACCGCATATAGGTTTCCCAGTTAAATTTGTCTCTTGGATCATAGAATGTGTTACCTCTTCAACTCTCTCAATCCTAATTAATGGTACACCCACCCAATACACCAATCCATCAAGGGGGTTAAGACAAGGTGACCCCCTCTCCCCTTTCCTCTTTATTATCTGTTCAGACATCCTATCAAGGAATCTCTCATATCTGCAAAATGAGGGTCTCTTCTCTGGTATCAAGCCAGGTGCTTCTTGTCCAGCTATCTCGCATCTTTTTTTTGCAGATGATAGCTTCATCTTCATGGAAGCAAAGTCATCCAACATCACAGTTTTACAAGATATCCTAGTTCAATATGAACTTCAATCTGGCCAGCAAGTTAACTTCTCAAAATCTAGCATCCTTTTCAGTCACAACACCCCTACTACAACCCAACAGTCCTTTCTTACCTCAATGGGGGTATCCATAATGCTTGATTCTGACATCTATCTTGGCCTTCCTGTAAACTGGATCAAACAGAGAACATGGGCGGGTAATTCTCTCCTAGATAGGATCTCTAAAAGAATCCAAGGATGGATGAGCAAACTACTCTCTGCTTCTGGGAATGAGGTTCTTATTAAGGCCACTGCCTCTGCCATCCCAACTAACACAATGTCCTGTATTAGACTTCCTCAACATTTCCACAATAAGCTTGAGTCCATTCTGAGGAACTTTTGGTGGCAAACAAACCTAGAAAAAAGGGGAATTTTGTGGATAGCTTGGCACAAACTCACTCAAAGCAAAAGTCTGGGTGGTCTAGGGTTCAAAGATTCCAAACATCAAAATGACGCCCTACTACTTAAACAACTTTGGCGTTTTTCTTACTTCACAAGACTCGTTATGGGCAACATGTTTAAGACAAAAATATCTTTCTAGGGAGTCCTTCTTTACCTGCAAGCTGGGTCAACATCAAAGCTCAATGTGGCGAACTCTGCTGAATCTAAGACCTCTCTTTCTAAAAGGTATTCGTTTTCTAGTTGGCACGGGTCACAATATCAACTTTTGGACTGATCCTTTGGTGCCAAACTATCCCCGTTTAGCTGATTGGGCCAATCACACCATTCCTATCCCTTCCCTTAGTGTGGCTCATTTCTTAAATCCTCTCAACTCGTCATGGAACGTCCCACTTTTGCAGCAAACCCTACACCCAATCTTGGTATCTTCTATCCTGGAAATTAACCTTCCAATATTTTGTATAGAAGATTCCCTTAAATGGATAGCAGATCCATCAGGTGTTTACAATGTTAAATCTGGTTACAGATTGCTCTCCACAGAAGGGCACAATTTGAAATATGGTTCAACCTCGGCACCCCCTATGATTGCTAGTTTTAATCTCTGGAACAGGTTATGGTCTTCCAAACTCATTCCAAAGATCAAAATGTTCATCTGGAAGGGGTGTTCTGGTGGCTTAGCTCTGGGAGCTAACCTCCAACGTCGTATCACCTCATTCAATCCCTCTTGCCCCCTCTGTGGTTCTTGCCCAGAAACTTGGAATCACCTGATGTGGAACTGCAAATTTGCTCATCATGTTTGGTTTGCCACTTGTTTTAACCTCAAAGTGGACTGTCTACCCATCACAAATGTTAAATATTGGCTCCTCTTCGAGCCAGTTTCTGAGCCCACACTTAAGAACTTGCCATACAAATGCTTGGTGATGTGGTCTATCTGGATTACAAGGAACCAGCTAGTCTTTAGGAATCTACAACCTAGCATAGATAGTCTGATGTTTAGTCTTAATACTTTGTGTGTTGATAATGCCTCTGCGTTTGATGTTCAAATAGGAACTTACACCACACCAAGGAGACAACTTCCAGGACCTCGATCGACAATAGCTTCTTGGGGAGTGGCTCAGCAGAATGTTTCATGGACCCTTTTGACAGATGGAGCATGTGACTCAGAAGAAAATGTGATAACGGGAGCTGCTTTGTTATATAACTCTGCTAATATTTTATCTTTTGTCTCAGTGGACTTTATTTTTGGCTCTTCACCACTTTTGGCAGAGACCCTTGCTTGTCGATTAACACTATTGCTGGCCTTACCCTTTAGAAGAGAGTCTGTTGTCATCAACACAGACTCACTGCTGTTAGTTCAACCGATCAAAGGTGGAATTCAGAATCAGGCGGAGCTTTTTTGTGTGCTGGATGATATTAAAATATTGTGTTCTTGGTTTTCATCCCTTGTTGAAGTTAAAGTTTCTAGGGGTCGGGTTGGTCCGGCACATAGGTTAGCTAGATTTGTTTTGTCGAACTTTACTCAAGGAACTTGGGCTAGACCTTTCCCTGTCCATTTGCCCCTTTTGTAATTGGCTCCTGTTAGGTTATAGGTTTCAGGTCAACGGGTCGCCGGCCTAAATCCTACTCCTCACTGGTGAACTATCGGATCCTGTGTTTCCTGAGCTTGGTCGTTCTGATCCGTATTCTTCTGCCCTTATCCTCCTCTTCTCCACGTGCCCTGCAAGAGGGGCAATATCAAGCATGGAGGGGGGGGGGGTAGTGCTTGATGTACCCTCTCCGATGCTTAAGTCAATACGTTTCTTAGAGAGATAAAGCTTAGAGAGAGGTCAGAGCTAAATTGCACACTTAGCCAAGATGTTCAAATGAATGGTGGAAAAGTTGTATTTATAGGCAACAGTGTCATTAAGGTGGCTTAATGACATCGTTAACCTTTAAACATAATTAATTAGCCCTTGATCACGTAATTAAGACCTTAAAGCACGGAGAAAGTCGGCGAAAATAAACTGAGTATGGGAGTCGGGAAGCGGTGCCGGGGCCCTTGGGGGGGGGGGGAAATCCGACCCCCAAGGGTAGGGGTTGGGTGTGGCCACCCAACCCCTCCCTAGGGAGGATAGGGTTGGCCAACCCTATCTCCCCTAGGGGAGGTCGGGTGTGGCCACCCGACCTCACCTAGGTGAGTTTGCCGCGGTCCGGACGAGTATTTTGGCCTTGTCCGGACCGTTGGTGTTTCCACGGGGTGTTTGGGTCAAAGTTTCGATTTATAATCATTAACGGGGTGAGCAAAATAAAACGATTCGGAAGTCAACGGGTTCAAATTGGGCGTATATCCATCACATGCCCCCGAGTCAACCAATGGCCTGACCCTTGATTGACTCTATTTTAGGATGGTATGACACGCGCAATTTGAAGCCGGGATTTTACCTTTTGTCAGAATCCTTACTTACCCATGAGTGTGTGTCTCTGACTCTGCCCCCTGTCTTATAAGATAGAGGAATTGCAAACGTCAGAATAGCACGGACACGTGTCCAAGCACGTGTCCGTCTGAGATGGAAATAATAAATCTAATACCGTCACGGGCGTATACTCGGAAAATATACGCTCGTGTGGGGATGCAACATGAATACAGCTAAACGAGTTCATGCTTCAATTTCATGCCGGGGTAAGTCTAAGTGGAGAAAAATTTTAATTTTGGTCTAAAATTTTTCTAAGTATGGGATACTTAAAAATATACCTATGGGGTGTTAACTTGAGTGGAAATATGCCTAACCATAGTCTAAGGGAGGTAAAGATGATAGTTTTTCCTTTAACCCTTAGATCTCTTCTAATTTTAAATGGAGGGTTGTGATTATGTCACTTTAAAAAAACCCTACACCTTATCAAATATATAGAGGAGTAAAGAAATTACCTCACTTAGCCACCATTGTCATCTTTTCCTTTTTTCCTCACACTTGGAGACCAATGGAGGAATTCTTGCACACCAAGGAAGGGAGGCCGGCCGAAATTCCGGTGGAGGACCAGGAATTCCGACCAGCAGCTCGGGCAAGGAGGGACCATCGGCACGGGGCAGAGGCGAGGAGAAGGCCGGCGGAGGACGGTGGCGTGACGGCCGCTGGTCGGGACAGCGACCTAGCTCGCGGCGGAGTGGAGGGTGGCTGAGGCGGAGACCGCAGTTTGCGACGGCGAGGGCTCCTGCGACTCCGGCGGACGGCCACGGCGGCGGGGCAGGCGGGACCAGGCGTAGCTCGGCTCCGGCGACATCGAGACCAGATTTCCGGCGAGGGGCTGATTCCCGACAACATCAAAACTCGACTTCCGGACCCGTTTATCAAATCGGGTCGGGTTTTCCAAAGGTCCAATCTTTTCCTTTTCGTTACCGTATAAAATGTCGATACTTGAATAGCCGATATTCGATTGCCGATTCTTGATTGAATATGTGATTGCCGTAGATAGCCGCCGATTTGGGGAAAATTTTTGGCCGGTTGCCCGGAGATAGTTTTTTGCCCGTTTAAATTATTCCCACTTGAATTTGACGTCGCGGCACCATTTGTGTGTTGACTTCCATTGAGGGGCATAATTGTAATTTTGCCCGGAAATTGATTTTCGGTTTGAGCAAAATTGTCTGATTTTATCGATGCGGTGTCCTTGGCGCGTGTTTGTTACCTTCGTTAGATGCCTTTGAGCCTTTGGTTGTTGTTTGTCGTGTACCGGGTTATGCCCGGTCTTTCCGGAAATCTTCTTGTCTTGACACCTGTCGTGCCGTGACAGGTATTGTACTCGTGGTGGTGCCCCCGTACGCAAACTTGGTAGAGGCGTTATATCCTTCGAAGGATGAGTAAGTTTCTCTTTCTTTCTATTCGTCGCATTGCTTTCTTTCCTGCCATTAGTTCGGTGTCGGATTCTGAGCCGTATACTGAGCCGGGGTGTTAGTCGGAGCCTAATTCGAGCTTGGAATTTCTCACTGCCTTTGATTTAGGTCTCGCTGCTTTGTCGGAGAACTACCTGACTAGGTCCGACTATAACGAGCATGTTACCTTAGGTGACATTTGTCCCTTAGATGAGCCTTTATATCCCTTCCTTCCTTCTTTGGGAAACACCCGCCAGACAGTGACAGAGCCCCCCAGGGGGAAGGTTGTTGTTTATCCTTCCCAGATTCGGTTTGGATTGCGGCTGCCTTATTGCGATGATCTTGTAGAATTGAGTAGATTCTTTAGGATCTCCCCTGTGAACCTTGCCCCTAGTGCTATCCGCGTCTGGGTGGGCTTCCGGGTGTTATGCCACTGGTACTCCTGGAAGTATTCATTGGTCTTGTTCAGGTGCTTCTTCCGATTCCAGTATCAGAGGAAGGTAGGCTTCGCGAGTTTTGTAACTCGCTATCCGTCCCTCAAAGATTCCCGATTTTCTGATTTCGGGTTGAGCGGGGTTGAGTGGGATACTTCTCTTCGTTTCGTGGCCCGGAGCGATAAATCGGCGAGCCACTGGGCCAAACATTATTTCTTTATCAAGGATTGATATGTTACCTGGCCGGTTTTGAATGAGGATCGATCGGACGGCTGGCCTGCCTTTGGGGAGTTCTTTTCTGTGGACTTAGAGACTATGAAGACCATCTATGAGAGCTACAGGACCCAGTCATAGTGCCCCGTGTCCTTGGTGACCGAGACAGATCTCTATGAGGCAGGGATTAGTTTGACTCCTGACTCCGGGGGTTTGGTATGTTACTTAGTCTTCTCATCTACATTTACTTTCTGTTTTTCCCTCGTAGGTTGGTTTCACGGGAAAACGTATAACGTGCAGGCAGCACCGGTCGATCTGAGCAAGAGGAGGGCTCCCTCCAGCTCTACTCCGAAGAAGTCCCCTATGCTTGGGAAGACTGCTGGGGCCTCTGGTATACTTCCTTCTCTTTTCCTCTTATGGTATACTTGTGTTTTTTCTTACGCTGTTTTCCTTGTATTGTTAGGGCACTCTCCTTTGGTGACCGAGAGAGTTGTCTCTGTGGGCAAGGGCTCTGGACCTTCTAAGTCCAAGTCACGGAGGTCCGACTCTGAGGCCGGGGCCTCGGCTGTCAAGAAGAAGAAGGCTGCAGATCCTCCTCCCCCTGGTGTTCGTCCCCCGACCCTGTCTCGCGACAAAGAGATAGTGGTCGAAGAGGCACCTTCCCGAGCTGATAAAGGGAAGCGGCCTGTTGGTGATGGTGGAGTGGTCACTGGTTCTCCATCTCCTGCCCCCCATCCGAGGGCACGGTCGTCAGGTTCGTTCTTCTTTATGTCATTGATGCTTCTATGTTCGTATTTTTCTTTATCTTGCTTTTTTTTGTATAGGTGGGCCTCCGGCTTTGAGTCGGAAGGATTTTACGCGCCGTACTGACGAGGATATCGTTGGATCTGAGTGGACTCCTTTTGCTGGGTTGAAGGAGTTCCACTTTGATAGCGGATTTTCCTTGCGTACCCCGGAGGTTGGCATCCGTGTGCTTCGCGGTGCCATCGCTCCTGGTGATCGTGCTCCTCAGCCTAAGTCTCCTAGGGAGACCCAG
Source organism: Clarkia xantiana subsp. parviflora (assembly GCA_036873135.1). NCBI lineage: Eukaryota > Viridiplantae > Streptophyta > Magnoliopsida > Myrtales > Onagraceae > Clarkia > Clarkia xantiana. The sequence continues at coordinate 39,207,676 of JAPTYO010000004.1, forward strand.
CGTTTCGTTCAGGGTGTATTATCCCGTTATGTGCCTGTGAGTGGTGTCTCTCTTCCCTTTTTACTTTCATGTGGTTGCTTTTCCAGTTACTTATCCCTTGTTGAATTTTCAGGGCATGTCTGACATGGTGAACATGTCATCCCTTGTGCTTGAGCTGTCAGATGAGAAGAAGGCTCTTGAGGATAGCCAGGTATCCCTGAAGGCGGAGCTTGCCACTGCCGCTAAGAAGGCTCGCCTGTCTGACTTGCAGATGCAGGAGCTTAGGGACCAGGTGTCTTTACTTGAGACTACCGTAGGTAGCTTGCGCCGTGAGGCTGAAGTTGCATCGTCACTCCATTCTGAGGAGTTGAGGAAGCTTGAGGCAAGGTGCCGGGCGGAGGAGAGAGCTGTTGCAGTATCTGAGTACAAAGCTTCCTCTGCCTTTACTGCTGATTACAGTGTTCGGCTGAACCAGGAGATGAACCAGTTTGGCGTATCTTGTTGATCACATCTTTCGTATTGATCCCCAGTTTCCCGTCAGTGATCTGGGTGACTTTGGACCGTATGCTACTGGTTATATGGCCGTTCTTAGGGGTCAAGTTGCCGTTGCTGATGAGCCTGCCCCTGCACAGGTGGATGCTACACCTGTGGATGTTGATAGTTCAGATTCTTCCTCCTCTTCTTCGATCTCTGCTGGTGGTTCTTCCACAGAGGGTCAGGACCGTGAGGACTCTCCAGCAGGCTCTGGTTGATGTGCTAATATCTCTTTATCTTTGTATATATGACTTTACTTTTCCTCCCCTTTGATGAGTTGAGTGTCTCTCCCCTTGATGGGTCGAGTTCATTTTGGGATTGCTATACTTTGGATATTTTGTGTTGCTTTCCTTCTTCACATGGTTATGTTGGCAGTGTGTGGGACACTTGCCTTTTGATGGGTACTTCGTATGCTTCTGTATATATTCCTTTGATCATGGACTCTTCCTTTTGTTGTGTTTTCCTGCACATCATACCTGCTATCTCATCAAGAAAAAACATTATGTGTTCTTTATACAACTTTACTTTGCAATTATTTTCTCATTGGGATCCTTCTTAGTATGGTGCAATGATCTCTTCTGATACCCTTTAAATGGTATGTATGATACTGTTAGACCAAAGATACGCTCTTGGTGGGCGTCGAATCTGTTCACGAGACAGGCTCTCGGAGGGCACTTAACGTTTCTCAGGATAGGCTCCCGGAGGGCACAAGTTAGACCAAAGATACGCTCCTGGTGGGCATCGAATCTGGTAGTTTGAAATCTACCTCAAGATACGCTCTTGGGGGCGTCGAAGGTCGTAGTTTTTAGAAACCACTCTCAAGATACGCTCTTGGGGGCGTCGAAATTCGTAGTTTTTTGAAACCACTCTCAAGATACGCTCTTAGGGGCGTCGAAATTCGTAGTTTTTTGAAACCACTCTCAAGATACGCTATTGGGGGCGTCGAAGTTCGTAGTTTTTGGAAACCACTCTCAAGATACGCTCTTGGGTGCGTCGAAGGTCGTAGTATGAAAACTACTCTCAAGATACGCTCTTGGGGGCGTCGAAGGTCGTAGTATGAAAACTACTCTCAAGATGCGCTCTTGGGGGCGTCGAAGGTCGTAGTATGAAAACTACTCTCAAGATACGCTCTTGGGGGCGTTGAGGGTGTTGTTGACTTGGAAGTCATATCTGTGTAAGGATAACATAATGATTGTATCACCACCTTCTTTGAAAGATACTTTTGAGTAACTTCTACTTCATTAGAAGCATTCATGCTTTATGTACACTTGGGGTGCCTTGGGTGGATCAAGACACCCTTTGGAAGAAATCAAAGATAGTTGTAGAGTTGGAGTAACTTCTTGAGTTCTCCTTCTCAAAAGTTGTTTTTGGAAAACTTAAAATGCTTGAACATGCAAAATGCTTAATATTAAACTAAGGATATGGGGTGGTGAGTGTGTCTGTTGCCACGTACTCCTTTAGGCCTCCTTTGTAAATCATCTCCTCCACTTCTATCTTCAACACCATGCAATCATTGGTTTGATGCCCCCAGGTCCCATGGTACTCACACCAACCCTATGCATCTCTTCCTAGGAAGACTTTGCCCTCCTCTTTGCATGTGGGTAGCTCTTCCTTGAGGTACTTCTGAAAAATTTCTTCTATCTTCACTGTAAGGGGTGTGAATTTGAAGTTTACACCTCCTTCCAGTGTGTCAGTCTCTCTTCCTTCTTCGAGGACTTCTTCCGGTTGCCCTATCTCTTTTGCGAACGCCTTGTCCAGCTTCTCTTTGAGCTCCCTCATTGTTCTTGTCATGACCACCTCATAGAGCCCTCCATATGCTTCAAATGAGGTTGGATGCATGTTTCTAAGGAAGGCCCTTACGGCCTCTCTTCTTGTGATGTCCATGCTTGCACCATAGCTGAAAAATCTCTCAAAGTAGCTTGATATGGACTCCCTTGGCATTTGCTTGATGTCATCTATATATCGGAAACCCCTTTCAATGGATTCCCTTGTTCTCTTTCCTTTTGCATTCTCTGGCTGCCAAGGTATGCTTGTTACCCTTACAGCCTTACCTCTCTGCTTCTTCTTAGCTGGTCCTTGAAAGAACTGCCTACTCAGGCGGAGTGCAATTCCCTTTTTCATCTTTCCCTGCCTTGGCCTTTTCATCACCTTGTCTTTGTCTTGGATGACCCCCGTCATGACCATAGCCTCTGTGTCTGACTTGTGTGATCCACGTCTCATGGAGTTGACGTAGCACTGCCTTGCAGTGCGTTGATCACCCAATACTTCCCCAATTCCTTTTTCAGTGATGTACTTCAACTTCTGATGCACGGTAGATGGCACAATCTCATATGGATTTATGGTTGTTCTTCCTAAGATCCCGTTGTAGGCTCCCAGGCTTTCAACCACCATGAAGTTGACGTTCACTCTCAGCTGTGTCCATCCTTGGCCCATGGTCACTGGCAGGGTTATCATTCCCAGGGGATAACTTGTTGCCCCTGAGAAGCCAACCAAAGGGAAATTGACTGGTTTGATGTCTGCCTTTGTTTTTCCTATCTCTTCCAGGACCCTTAGGCTTAGGAGGTCTGCAGAGCTGCCCCCATCTACCAGTATTCTTTTTACATCGAAGTTATCGATGTCCATCGTGATGACTAAAGTATCATCATGCGGGAAGACAATACGGCTCTTGTCCTTTTCTGAAAACTCAATCTTCATTTCTTCTCCTTCTCGTGGCCTCTTTCTCCACTTTGGTACTAAGCCCAGCTTGGATGCATAAACTTCCCTTGCATTAGCTGTTGGGCCACCTGATGCCACTCCTCCATGTATCATGTTTATAGTCCCCCTCTTGTTAGGTGGGGGATTATAATCTACCTTGTCTTTTCCTTTATCCCTGTGTGATGGCCCTAGCTGTATGCTGTTGCCACCGTGATCAACAAACTGTTTTAGCTCCCCTCTCTGGATGATATTGTTGATACTTAGCTTCAAGCTAAAGCATTCGTTCGTATCATGCCCGTACGCCTCATGGTTATCACACCATCTATCCTTGTGTGTCCCTACCATTGACGCTCTCCATCTTCCGGGGGGCGACCATAGTTTCTGATTTCTCATCTCTCTTAGGACCACTGCTGGGGTGGTGTTCAACGGTATGAACTTGATGACATTTATTTCCCTAGCCTTCAATGGCTCACCCATCTGATTTCTTTGCTGAGGCGGACGCCACTCCTGTTGCCTTATGGGTTGAAGTGCATGATGTGGCTTTCCCTTATTCTGCTTTGTGTTGTCCTCCTTTGCTGCTTGAATCTTGGCTTTCTTACTCACCCTGTGCCTTTCTAGGTCAATATGAGTTTTCACTCTCCCTGCTAGCTCCTCTAAGGTGCTTGCCGGTTTCTTGGCCATCTTTTCTGCCAGTGTGGACCCGAAGCGACCTAGGATTCTTATGAAGGCTCTTATTATTTTACCCTCGGTGATGTCGCCATGTATGTCTGCTATGTTCTGGTTGAACCTAGTGTAGTAATCAGCCAAAGATTCATCATTTTCTTGCTTCACATCATCTAGGGAGCCTGTTCCTTTGAGTAGCTTCCTTTCTCCTAGATATCTCTGAAGAAATTTCGCCTTTAGCTGCACCCATGAGTGGATGCTCTCAGTAGGTAGGCTAAAGAACCAATGTGATGCCACCCCTGATAGGGTGTTTGGAAATAAGAGTGCCTTGTAGCGGTCATCAGTAGTTCTCCCGAATAGAGAGGCTTCATGCTGTTGAATGTGCTCTAAAGGGTCTCCCTTGCCATTATACTTTGCTATCTGTATTGTATGCAAGGAGTCTGGCACTCTGTTCATTTCCAACTCCCTCGTGAAGGGGTGGTTCGTGTTGTCACTCAGGCAGTGCAGTCCGTTTCTCTTTGACTCACTCATCTTTCTCACTATCATGGCTTCTATCTCCTCCGGGGTAATCAACACCGGCGTTGGAGTATAGTCTCTCTGATATCCTCCATAGTTATAAATTGGGCTTGCTGGGATCCCTTGTCCGTGCTGGTACGGACCGTAGGCGTATCCCTGATATCCCTGCTGGGGTACTTGGTGGAATTCTTGCCTCCTTGGAGGTCTTGCCTGTCTATCTGCCCCCAGCGGGGTGTATGCCATGACGTCCTGCTGTGTCTGTTGCTGCCTTGGAGGCACAAACTGCTGCCTTCCCTCTGGGGGTGACCCATGGTTATCTCTTATTTGTTCTTCTCGCTGCCCTGTTTGAGGGTGTGAGTGGTGTTCTTCTTCTGGGACTTGTTCTTCCTCATGAACTTCTTCTTCTTCATGTTGGTGTTGCCTACCCTGCCTGTTCCTCAGAGTCTCTCTAAAGGCTAGTAGCTCATCCAATGCGCTCATCAACCCCGGAGTCACTGTATGTGCTCCTTGTGTGTATGCGGGCCTTGTGTTGGTTGTGTGGGCGCGATTGTCGTTCCTTTGAGCCGGCATCCCATATGGATATCCTTGAGGTTGCGCCTCATAGTAGTATCCCTGAGGAGGTGCCGTGTATTGGGATGACACTCCCTGTTGCTCCCCCTCTCTTTGTGGCCTCCTTGCCAATGGAGTTGAGGCTGTGGAAGACTCAGCCCCAGCTGGGCGTGAGGGTCCTCCTTCCTGGTTGTTAGGCTGGGGTGCCTGTGGGGCTACCTGAGGCTCTGGGTGTACAGGTTGTTTCTCTGGGTTAGGCTGCCTTGCTGGAGGTATAGGCTGTCTCCCTCGCCTATTGCCCCCAGGTGGGCGGTGATGCCTAGATGCTAAGCTGTTCGTCATTGCTCTCGTTATTGCCAGGCTTTCTGTTCGAAGCCCACGGACGGCGCCAAGTGTTAGGTTATAGGTTTCAGGTCAATGGGTCGCCGGCCTAAATCCTACTCCTCACTGGTGAACTATCAGATCCTGTGTTTCCTGAGCTTGGTCGTTCTGATCCGTATCCTTCTGCCCTTATCCTTCTCTTCTCCACGTGCCCTGCAAGAGGGGCAATATCAAGCATGGAGGGGGTAGTGCTTGATGTACCCTCTCCGATACTTAAGTCAATACGTTTCTTAGAGAGATAAAGCTTAGAGAGAGGTCAGAGCTAAATTGCACACTTAGCCAAGATGTTCAAATGAATGGTGGAAAAGTTGTATTTATAGGCAATGGTGTCATTAAGGTGGCTTAATGACATCGTTAACCTTTAAACACAATTAATTAGCCCTTGATCACGTAATTAAGACCTTAAAGCACGGAGAAAGTCGGCGAAAATAAACTGAGTATGTGAGTCGGGAAGCGGTGCCGGGGCCCTTGGGGGGGGGGGGGGAGAGAAAATCCGACCCCCAACGGTAGGGGTTGGGTGTGGCCACCCAACCCCTCCCTAGGGAGGATAGGGTGGACCAACCCGATCTCCCCTAGGGGAGGTCGGGTGTGGCCACCCGACCTCACCTAGGTGAGTTTGCCGCGGTCCGGACGAGTATTTTGGCATCGTCCGGACCGTTGGTGTTTCCGCGGGGTGTTTGGGTCGAAATTTCGATTTATAATCATTAACGGGGCGATCAAAATAAAACGATTCGGAAGTCAACGGGTTAAAATTGGGCGTATATCCATCAGCTCCTGTTGATTTAATTCAAGGCAACCGTTTACCAAAAAAAAAAAAAAAAATCAGACATCAAACCCCAAATCCAAAACAAAGAAGATGATAAATCACAAATAATAATAATATTGTTCCGTTTTATTTTATTTCCATGAATATTGTTCCACTTCTAACCTACTAAAATATTATTGGCCAAAAAAAAAAAACCTACTAATATATATACATACATCATCGCAACACAACCCGAGAGAAGAAACTTTGTGCCCTGTCCCAATGAGGCCGGCCCAAGAGAAGAGAAGCCCTAAAGTTTGTTTGTACCTCAGGTAGGAGGGAATTTACCATTTCAGATCTCCCTCTTCCTCTCGTCTAGGGTTTCTCTGTCCACACTTCCACTTCCTTAGTGTCGCTCCTCTCTTCGACATTATTGGTTTGCGATCTCTGTATCTACGGTTCTAATGGCAGCAGTTTCCATGCCCGCGCCTTCCTCCAAGACCGAGTCTTACGTCGACAACAAGCGCAAAGAGGACATCCGTCAGGCCAACATCATCGCCGCCCGGGCTGTTGCTGATGCCGTCCGTACCAGTCTTGGTCCCAAGGGAATGGATAAAATGATCTCTACTGCAAACGGTGAGGTCATTATCACCAATGACGGAGCTACCATCCTTAACAAGATGCAGGTCCTCCAGCCAGCGGCAAAGATGCTTGTCGAGCTCTCCAAATCTCAGGACTCCGCAGCAGGAGACGGCACCACCACTGTTGTTGTCATAGCTGGGGCTCTGTTGAAGCAGTGCCTCATCCTTCTCTCCGCTGGGATCCACCCCACTGTGATCTCCGATTCCCTCCACAAACTTGCCATTAAAGCTATTGACATCTTGACTGCTATGGCTGTTCCTGTGGAGTTGACCGACCGCGAATCGCTGATTAAGTCCGCTAGCACCTCCCTTAACAGTAAGGTTGTGAGTCAGTACTCTTCCCTGCTAGCTCCACTCGCTGTTGATGCAGTGCTGTCCGTTGTGGAGCCTGCAACACCTGAGTTAGTCGATCTGAGGGATATTAAGATTGTGAGGAAGCTTGGTGGGACTGTGGATGATACTGAGCTAGTGAAGGGTCTGGTGTTTGATAAAAAGGTGAGTCATGCTGCTGGTGGGCCCACTCGTGTTGAGAATGCCAAGATTGCGGTGATTCAGTTCCAGATTTCTCCACCAAAGACAGATATTGAGCAAAGCATTGTTGTTTCAGACTATACCCAGATGGATAGGATACTGAAAGAGGAGAGGAATTACATCTTGGGCATGATTAAGAAGATTAGGGCAACTGGTTGCAATGTGCTGCTGATTCAGAAGAGTATCCTTAGGGATGCTGTTACTGACCTGTCCCTCCATTACCTTGCAAAAGCTAAGATTTTGGTTGTTAAGGATGTGGAGCGTGATGAGATCGAGTTCATCACAAAGACCTTGAATTGCTTGCCTATCGCAAATATTGAACATTTCCGTGCAGAGAAGCTTGGATATGCAGATCTTGTTGAGGAGTTTTCTCTTGGAGATGGAAAGATAGTGAAGATCACTGGCATTAAGGATATGGGAAGGACCACAACAGTTCTTGTTCGTGGGTCGAACCAGTTGGTCCTTGAGGAGGCTGAGAGGAGCTTACACGATGCCTTGTGTGTGATCAGATGTTTGGTCAGTAAGAGATTCCTGATTGCTGGTGGTGGAGCACCTGAGATTGAACTGTCGAGGCAGTTGGGTGCATGGGCTAAAGTGCTGCACGGCATGGAGGGATTCTGCGTCAAAGCCTTTGCTGAGGCTCTTGAAGTAATTCCTTATACCCTTGCTGAGAATGCAGGATTGAACCCAATTGCTATAGTGACTGAGCTCAGGAACAGGCATGCCCAAGGAGAAATAAATGCTGGGATTAATGTCAGGAAAGGACAGATCACAAACATCTTGGAAGAGAACGTGGTGCAGCCTCTACTTGTCAGTACCAGTGCTATCACACTGGCCACGGAGTGTGTGCGGATGATTCTCAAGATCGATGACATCGTCACAGTTAGGTAGACTTACTTAAAGAGGGATCCATTGGAAGGTGAATGAACTTTTTATGCCTTGTTATTACTGTGTCTCTGTACTCGGTAAAACACTACTTTATCGGCTTTTAGATGTTTTTTTTTTATGGCTTGAAGATTTTGAGTACCTATGTATGTTTCCTGGTTTGCTTTTTTTTTTTTTTTTCCCCTTTCTTAAACTTGATTTTCTAAGAATGCATTTGATCCTTGATGTGTGTAATGTCTTTTCCTTTGTTCTCATCTTTTTAAGTATCGTCTTATATTCACCATCTTTGATGGTCTTACCAGTTAATTTGTTCTAAAGTGTTCTTTGTCGATGTTCTTTCTTTATCCTTCGTGAAAGCACTCCCTTTTCCTTTTCGGCATGCTGTATTAGTCTATGAGATTCAGCTCCACATGACCACTATGTATCGACGCTTTTTGATAACCTTATCATATAGTTAATGAAGGGTGATTTCAAAGCATTTACATACCAAATCCCCTTACATCTCAACACCATTTCTTGAGACTTAGAAGGATAAACCTTGTCAAATGTACACATAAAGATTGGAAACAGAAACTCATTCCAGGCCACTGAGACAGCATTTTGTCTTCAAGGTAAGTAAGTCTTTGCTGGAGCTGTTCTTCTGGAAGTTTTGCCCAGGAATAGAGACTTGTATCATGGTATGTTCGATGAAAGAGAATCGGTTTCCTGTCTCTTGCTACATGTTTCAGCACTAAGAAGGTTCTTAGTCAATGGGTCTTCCTTCTCTTGGTTCTCTACTCTTTTCTCATCAGATTTGCCCCATAACACAATGTACAACCCTAGCATGATTAGAACCGCTCCAAGTATCCTGCAGCAAGCCCGAAATCCATTATTCTTTATACAAAACAATGCAAATATGCTGGGTTCATTGGTGTTAGCATGAATATGTTAGATAGATTAAAGTGCCAGATATATACCCTCCAGAAAACAAATGATCTTTGAAGATGAGGGTTGCCATGGCTGCAACTAGAACAGTTTGGACGGGTTGGAAGACAGCAACATAGACAGGACCACCTCTGTGGATGCACCAAGTTTGTAGGGAAATGACAACTCCAGAAGAAACAATCCCCTACCGAAAGAAGATATCAGATAACTTGTCCTGTTTCAACAAAACCAGATGTAGATAACAGGGACAAGATGTGCTTGCTTACCGCATACAGTATTGTGGACAGCTCCTCCCAGGAATGAATAACCCACTTGTCGAGATGATTCTCTGTGAATGCTGCAATGACTAGGAACTGAACCAACCCAAAGAAGCAGGTAAAGGAAGTGAGGGTGAGTTTAGCAGGATACTTGTTTAAGAGAGGAGCTTGAAGAACCATCCAACTAGCCCATGAGAGGCAGTGTCCAAGTAAGTAGATACAACCCCATGTCCAGTTCTTCATGCCCATGTCTCCTCCTCCTCCTCCTAGATGCAGCATAGGCCCTTTGAAGAGGGTGATGATGGTCGCTCCACCAACACATGCTATTGTCCCGATAATTTTAGCCAATCCGTCTCTTTGGTTTACATGAACTTGTTCAATCCTGCAAAGAAAAGGAAGGATGAGAAATATGGTTTGGTTTGAATAATAGAGTCGAGCTCTGTGTTTATTATATACTAACTAACTAACCAACCCAAGTGCAGCAGCCATGAGAAATGTGATTGCAGGGACAGAGTTCTGCATTGCAGAAGCAAAGGTTGGTGATGCATAGTTAAGGCCTAGAAGGTAGAACCCTTGGTTTGCTGTGATTCTGAAACAAAGATTCAAGAAGGTTGTTTGTTTGGAAGGTGCAAGGAGAAAGCTCATATTCATAGTCGTAGTAGTAGTAGTAGTTCTTATGGCTTACTTACTTACCCAATGAAAGCAAGAAGGAAGAACTGAAGCAGTAAGGTGAAAGTAAGTGGTGGTCTCTCCTTCCTGGAAGAAGAAAAATTAAGGAAAGTAAGATTGGTTGTTGGAATGAATAGTAGGGAGAGAGAAATAATGAAGGTGATCACTTTTCAAGGAAGTAAGCAGCAGGGCCAAGGAGAAGCAGAGCAATGGTGTTCCTGGAAGACGATTTTACTGACACCAATATTGAGGGCAAGCCTGGAGACGATGTGGAAACCAGCAAAGCAGAACTGGAGAGCAAGGAGAGCCAGAATCAGCTTCATTTTCTCCGAGGTGACAACATTCTCTTTTCCCATTTCCCTTCTTTCTTTCTAGCTATAGGGAATTTGTTGATTATATACATTGGCCATGGCTGCATCTGATTATGTGTGTCTGCAACTGCATGGAGTGAATGCATTATTTGGTTTTGCAGTTATGTCTCTCTCTCTCTACAACTTGCTGAACGTGGTAGCCAGGTTCCTCTATCTAACATGGAAAACAGATATGTTGTTGATTCCTGTTACTGGATCTCCTTGTGTTTCTACGGAGTTTCCATATCCACAATGAGAGAGGTTAGGGTTAAGAATTGGATGGTGTATCACAAGATTGATATCATACCCTTGTTTAAATTGAGGATTGCATGTGGTAGGCAATGATTTTCTTATGAAAGGAAGAACAGTGGAGATGGAAGGAAGGAGGCAATCCAGCGGTAGTCACATGCCTTCATTAAGTTAGCTAATTTTTATGGATAGGAAAATCCTTATTTATAATATTCCCCACTTTTATGCTAAAATCTTACACTCTAATCTCCTCAATTCCCAATATAGATTCATCTAAATTAGTATATCTTTATAACGTTGTTATCTTAGTTTTAAGAGTTTGAAAGCTGTTTTTGCTGTGTTTTATGGATCTTACAGTTTTAGTTATTAGGGATTAAGTACATTTTCATACCACTTCTTTGCACAGAATCCACTTTTGGTACCACTTCTATTTTTTTGTATACTTTTGGTACCAATTCTTTCAACTTTGTATCCTTTTGGTACCACCATTAACTTTCCGTCCAAATTGGCCGTTAAGTGTCATGTGCCATGCACGTGACCGCCCTAAACTTTTGAATTTGTTTCAATTTAGTCCATCTAATGCATCCCTAACTTTTAATTTGTTAAATTTAGCCCTAAAATTTCCAAATCGAACCCTTGACCCATCATGGTTTTGAAATTTTAGGACTAAATTGAACAAATTAAAAGTCAGAGATGCATTAGATGGACTAAATTGAAACAAATTCAAAAGTTTAGGGCGGTCACGTGCATGGCACATGACACTTAACGGTCAATTTTGACGGAAAGTTAACAGTGGTACCAAAATGATATAAAGTTGAAAGAATTGGTACTAAAAGTATACAAAAAAATAGAAGTGGTACCAAAAGTGGATTCTGTGCAAAGAAGTAGTATGAAAAGGTACTTAATCCCTAGTTATTAATATAATATGAGTAGGTTGTTTTTTTCTCTATATAGGGCTCCCAATCAGGAGGGTAATAATGGTATCATTCTTGTTTCACACTAGATCTATATTCACACTTTATTAGTTCGTAATGAATAAAGTGCTAGTCATAAATATTTTGCATAAGTTTGAGTCCCAAGATCTCTACACCATATTAGAGGGTTGGTAGTATAGCATCAATCAGGAAGCATACCCTTAATTATGAAGACGAGACAAAATTTAGTAAATGAATCAAGGCAAGCAATAATGTAAGTGAGATCCCAAAGAATCAGTCAACAACATGAATAGAAAATATTATGGGTTTATAGGTCTTTTCGTACCATATCTTTGCTCACTTTTGGCTTTTGGTACCACTTGTTTGGTTTTGCCTATTTTTGGTACTATACGTTTGCCAATTGTATACTTTTGGTCCGACCGTTAGTTGACCGTTAGAGTTGACCGTTAAATAGTCACGTGACTTGCACATGCCTAGCCCCAAATTTTGATTTTGTTCAGTTTAGTCCTCAAATTTTTTGTCCTAACTTTTTATTTTTGTAATTTGGCCCTTAAACATTTTCAACCGCACCCTAGGACTAAATTGACCTAGCCATGGTCTAATCCATGCCTAGATCGGACCATGGCTAGGGTCACCGGACCCGGGTGACCCTAACCATGGTCCGACCTAGTCATGGGTCGGACCATGGCTATGTCAATTTAACATTAGGGTTCAATTGGGTCAATTGAACCCAATTGCTAAATTGACTTAGCCATGGTCCGACCCATGGTAGGTCGGACCATGGTTAGGTTTGCCCGGGTCCGGCGACACTAGCCATGGTTCTACTAGCCATGGGTCGGACCATGGCTAGGTCAATTTAGTCTTAGGGTACGGTTGAAAATGTTTAAGGGCCAAATTGCAATAATAAAAAGTTAGGACAAAAATTTGAGGACTAAATTGAACAAAATCAAAATTTGGGGCTAGGCATGTGCAAGTCACGTGACTATTTAACGGTCAACTCTAACGGTCAACTAACGGTCGGACCAAAAGTATACAATTGACAAACGTATGGTACCAAAAATAGGCAAAACCAAACATGTAGTACCGAAAGCCAAAAGTGAGCAAACGTAGGGTACCAAAAGACCTATAAACCCAAATATTATAATCAATCAGGCAAATCTTAGATTACTGACTGTCGAAGATGGACAGATACTGCAATTTCTAAACTTTCTCATTCATGAATGCACAGGCAAAGCACTACTGTTTAATCAAGAAAGAATATTCTTCAGCAACAGACTCACTTGATTGATCAATTGCATATTCGAGATGATTCGATTAGATTAAAAAAATGATCATCGTTGATTAACAGATCTTGGGTGGTGGTATAATATTCAGATTTTATTTTGTTTTTTGAGTGTGTAGATTGACAAGGAATACTATGCCAATTGCCAACCAATCTGAGTTCTGACCTCTCGTCTACTACTTAAGGAAGTGACGTATAATTCAATTTGTGACTTGTTTTTTAAAAAAATACGGTTGAGCGGGGTTTCATTGCGAAATCTAAACAAATTTTACTATTTTTTGCAAATTTTAATCTTACTATGTCGACTTTTAATGGCAACAAGGAAAAATGACCCCAACATTTTCATTCATTGTTCAAAATCAGGTTTTTTTTTTTGCCCAAAACTTCAAAATGTAGATTTAATTCATTATTTGGTTTCTTATGTTTACCCAATGTGATCAAATAGTTACTTTTATTTTTTTGGCGTAATTGTTTGGTTACATATGTTCTGAAATGTGATTAAATTGTTCAAACTTGGCTTGAGCTCATATCTCCACGGAGATCAGCATCCACAAAACCCTGCAGTATCACCTTGCCATTGCCATAACAAAGTGACGTCTTGGTCATGCCCCTCAGGTATCTCAGAAACCATTTCACAGCTTCCCAATGCTCTTTCCCTGGGTTGGACATGAACCTGCTAACAACCCCTACTGCATGTGCTATGTCAGGTCTTGTGCAGACCATAGCATACATCAAGCTTCCAATTGCAGATGCATATAGAACAAAGGTCATCTGCTCTCGCTCATTCTATGTCTTGGGTGACTGCTCCTTTGACAACTTCTTTCGATTAGCCAAGGGAGTAGTCCTGGATTAAGCGTCACTCACCCTGAATCTGCTCCGCACCTTCTATATGTACTTCTTCTGGGATAGATTTAGAGTGCCTGCAGCCCTGTCTCGAGAAATCCTCATCCTAAGAATTTGCTTTGCTTCTCCCAAATCTTTCATCTCAAATTCTGAATATAGACTTGCCTTCAAATCGTCAATATCCCTCATGTTTGCTCCTGCAATCAACATAGCATCCACGGAAACCACTCTTGCACATGAATGAGTCAAACTACTTGTACCACTGTCTAGGTGCTTACTTCAACCCGTATGAGCTCCTGCTGAACCTACACACCATGTGTTTTTTGCCTGGAACAACAAATCCTTCTGGGTGATGCATATAGATCTTCTTATCAAGATCTCCATGTAAAAACACTGTTTTCACATCCATCTGTTCAAGGTGCAGGTTATCTGATGCAACAATACTCAACAACATCACGATAGAAGTTAACTTTACAACATGAGAAAATATTTAAGCATAATCAATATCCTTCCTTTGTAAATAACCTTTAACGACTAACCTTGCCTTGAACCTTTTCCTGCCATCTGCTTCAGTCTTTACCCTGAACACCCACTTGTTCTGTAAAGCTCTCTTTCCTGCAGGCAGTCGTGTCAACACCCATGTGTTGTTTTTCTCAAGTGAGCTCATCTCTTCATCTATCGCTTGCTCCCACTTGATCGAATCCTCCATTTGCAGAGCCTCATCAAAGGACTCATGCTCCTCTTCATTTTTCAACAACAGGTAATGTAAATATAGTGAATACCTGTCTGGTGGCCTAGTGGTCCTGGATGATCTCTTCAACACCTGCTCAGGTGTTACTGGGTCCTCTTCTGGGTCTATCTCTGGCTCGACCTCCGGTTCTTCATCATCAATGTCCGAAGTTGATTGAGTTCCTCTTGTCTTCAACTCAACCTCAACTCCCACTTGCTCTGGAGTCTCTGAAACCTTATGATCCTTGTCTTTGTACAAGACACATTAATCAAAGGCTACATCACAGTGTCTCAGGATCTTCATGTTCTTCTCATCCAAAAACCTGTAGCCAAACTTGTCAGAATCATAACCTATGAAGTAGCACTTCACAACCTTCACATCAAGCCTGTCCCTCCTCTATGAATCAACATGAACATAAGCAGTGCACCCAAAAGTTCTCAGGTGAGAATACCTGAGTTCCTTTCCCATCCATACCTCTTCAGGAATCTTGAACCCCCAGAGGAACTGAGGGTCCCCTGTTGATTAAGTAGGTAGTTGTGTTAACAGCATCTGCCCAGAACATCTTGGGCAATCCACAATGGATTCTCATACTCCGTGGACGTTCATTCAACGTCCTGTTCATCCTCTCAGCGATGTCATTCTGTCTTGCCTTACCAGGAACTGTCTTCATCAGTCTGATTTCCTCAGCAGCACAAAACTGTATGAATTCTGACTTCTCATACTCCCCTCTGTTGTCAGATCTCAGACATTTGATCTTCAACCCAGTTTGATTCTCAACTTCAGCTTTCCACTTCGTGAAAGTAGAAAACACGCCTGACTTGTGCTTCAAGTAATAGATCCATACCTTTCTACTGAAATCATCAATGAAGGTAACATAGAACCTGGATCCGCTAAGTGATGAAATTGGAGCTGATCCCCAAACATCTGTATGGACCAATTCCAAACGCTCGTTCTTTGGCTCCCTTGGAGTATTCGAGAAACTAACTCGTTTCTACTTCCCTGTGACACAGCTTTCACACAACCCCATGTCGACATTCTTCAAGCCCTGTAAAACTCCTTTCTCCACCAGCATCTTTATCCCTTTAACACTCATGTGTCCAAGTCTGTTATGCCACAGACATGAACTGGATGCAATTTCCTGAGCAACAACTGCGTTTATACACCCTTCAGTGGTGTATATAGGGTTCCAGATTTAAGACTCCGTGCTACAACCATAGCACCCTTCTTAATATTCCACGAACCATTCCCAAACTCTACTGCATAACCTGTGCTATCCAACTGACCAACCGAGATCATATTCTTCTTGAGACCAGGAATATATCTGACATATTCCAATGTCCACTGATTTCTTGCTGGTGTGTGGATGCAGACATTCCCCTTTCCTTCAATCTCCAATGCCTTGTTGTCAGCAAGGTACACCTTTCCAAACTTTATTGACTTGAAATTTCAGAACAACTCCTTGCTTGGATGATTGAAATAATGCTCCAGAATCCAAAATCCAGGATTCAAGTGAGCTGTTCACACTGAGAATTAGAGCATCCTCAATGTCTTCTGCTGAGTTCATAGAATCACTATCATTACCAGGTTTATGGTTCTGCTTCTTTGGCTTTGTATAATCAGATCGAAAATGGCATTTTCCATCGCAGCTCCAACATGATCCTTGTGGTATTCCTGGAGATTTCCCTTTGTTTCTTGATTTTGAGCGTCCATGCTGAATTGGACCCTTTTATTTACTTCTCCCCCTTCTGTCAACACTGAGAGCACTTCTAGATGAATCACCAATTTCTCGTTTGCGAATGCTTTCACTGAGAACCACATCTAGGATTTCATCAAACTTCAGCTTCTCAGAACCATGGGAACTACTAATTGCGGTCACAATAGGATCCCACGACTCAGGCAGAGATGACAGCTTTAACCTCATCCTTAAAATTAATCTCTACAGAACTCAGTTGCGACACAATCATATAAAATGCATTTATATGTTCAGCAACATGACCACCTTCAACTATCTATAAATTGAACAGTCGACGCATCAAATATACATTGTTCATCGCCGATGGTTTCTCGTACATGTACGACAATGCCTTCAACACACCTGTTGTCGAGATTTCTTTGACGATATTGAAAGAAACGTTCTTGGACAAGCACAATCGGATCAGCCCCAGGGCTTGTCGATCCTTGAGCTTCCACTACTGCTCCGTCATAGACTCCGGTTCTCCCCAGACAAAGGCTCGTACAGATCCTTCTGATACAGACAATCTTCAATCTGCATCTTCCAGAAACCAATATCGCTTCAATCGAACTTCTCTATTCCAGCTTCGACATCTCCATCTTCAGTGATCGTGTTGAATCTCCTTAGATCTGATACCAGTTGTTAAGATCGATTCTCTCAACACTCACAAATGGATCAATGTAGAAAACAATAGAGAACACAAGATTTAACGTGGTTCGGTCAAATTCAACCTACGTCCACAATTCCGGCGGTTGGCGTTTCTATTAGATATTCACAGAGAGGTTACAATTTCAGAGAATACAATGCTATTTATAATAGCGGCGGAGAAATAATCATAAACCCTACCGGGCCGGGTTGGCCCAAAATTCGGGTCGGGACTTCGCCCTGAACCCCATCCTTCGGTAGGTGGGCTACCGCCCCTCTCAAACCCCTATTGACCTCAGCCCCGAGGTCAAAGGGCGATAATCAGGATCCATAACTCAACACCTAACACCAAATGGAGATCCATTAAAAAAAGGACATTCTTATGAAAGCCACATACGAATAAGCTACTCTATTAAACCATATAAGAATAAGCACTACTCACAGTTTGTCATAATATCCAAACACACACCGCAGTAGCACCATCCTGAGAAAATGACGTGGCAACTTATCAATTAAATTCTATGCTGACAATGCAATCTCTGAAGAAGGCTATTAGGGTTTTGAGTTTATCACTCTTTTGCTTTAAGTTAAATGGACGTACCATAGTTTCAGACTTGATAGCATAATAGTTCACCGGACCTATGTATAATATTTCGGATTTTCAAGCCTTATTGATTGAGGTTTTAGGGTTTAAGGTTTTCCGGACACCTAAAAGAATTCATGCAATATATGAATACTGATGATAAAGAAGGATAATTGGAAAGATTTTCCATTGAAATCAATCAAGGCAGAAGCCATTGGGCAATAAACTAAAAAAACAAGTCTGAAGTAAGCTCATACCAATGAGTATGACCCTTTTGGCAGCTTTAATGTCCATCTGTTGCATAATCAGAAGATCGGGCACATCAACCACAACATCATCAGTATAAAAAGTAAGCTAAGTTTAAAATTCAGCATAACTGCCTAACCATAAACGCTAATGTGCAGATGTAGACTCAACGAATTGAGTCAACAAAAAATTAACTTGTAACTAAACCTTAAACCAACAGGAAAAAACAAGAAAATCTCTCATTCTTGGAGTGCTCAAACATTTAGTTGTGGCCTGCAGACTCCAGCATGGCACATAATAAGAATAAATGCTCTCTATTAAATAAGAAGACATTAAAATTATGTATTGTCATCAGTCTCCTTAACCATAGTGATGGGTTCTTACTATACGACCCTTCAAGATTGCTCATCCTCTTCGGTTTCTCTTTCGCGGTAACCTGCAAAAGGTGTGTGCCGGGGATGTTCCCGGTGAACCCTCTCCGATACTTAAATGAGTACCAGATTTAGAGAGAGAAAGTAGTAGAGTTTTAGAGAAAAAATCAGAGCACAAATCATCATAATGTTGAAAAGGGAGGCCTTATAGAGCGGCCTTATAGAGCTCAAGGGGGTTAAGCCAACTAATGACCCATAATCGCGCTTTATCAGCGCGTAATGACAAGTTTAGTCCATGTTTAGCATCAGAAAGGGTCCATAGTGTTAAGTGAGGTGCGCACATATTTCGTGCAGACCCAAGTGTTTCGAGGCGGCCGCAAGGGGTCTGGCGCGTGCAGAAGGTCCGAGTGCGCGTAGTCCGGCCAGACTAGTCCAGACGAACCAGACCATCCAGATTAGTCTTGGGTTCGGGGGGTTTGCGCCCCGCCGGACTGTTTTTCCCGTGGTGTGCGTGTTCGGGTCCTTAGCCATTTTTAAGGTCCAAGATCCGATTTTTCATCACATATAGGGTTGACGCAATGACTAAATTTAGCCTTCGTACGATTCAATTGGGTGTAGACGACCAATTGAGCTCACAGACTCTTTTACCTCTTGACGATCTTGATGTTGGCTGGCGTGCGTGGCACGGTGCCTCTTTCTTTTCTTTTTTGATTGGGATTAAGAAAGTGTAGAAATTAGCATAGTCATATGATCATGGACACAGATATATTGTAAGCATGAGTGTGGGCATATATGTTCATAGACGTGCACACATATATAAGTATGTGGTGATCACAATGTGTAAGTGTGTGTATGGATGCACATGGACATATGCATAAATATGTATGCACAAACATGGTGCAATCATAAATGTGAGAACATACATGGTCACATGCATATCGATGTAAATATGAGTGTAGGTGTACGTACAGATATGATGTAATCACAAATGCATGTGTTGAGTGCACAAGAATATATGAGGATTAGTGTAAGTGTAAGTGCTCAAGTGTTGCAATTTGCAAATATAAGTAAGGATATGGGTCTCATTACATTGGAGCCTTTTGATCCACCCCTTTTTAATCTAAGGGTTGAAATTAAAGGGTTTGAGTGAAAAGCTAACCATCCCCTTTATAAAGGATGAGTGAAAAGCTAACCATCCCCTTTATAAAGGAGAGAGGCTTACCTCATCCTAAGTAGCCACCATATTAATAGTTGTCATATTTCCCTTTCCAAATTCCTTTTCTTGAGGAGCAAGAAAATTATTCCTCCCTCTCCATTTCCTTTCTTGAAGATCAAGTAATTGCTGGGACGTGCGCATTGGGGTGCCGAAATGTCGAACCCGAGTGTTGATCCCACTGGTATTATGTTTCTTCCTTCTCGTAATCGGTTCCTTTGTATCATTCTCGTAATCTGTTTCCTTGTGAACATGCACGAATGGTCTATATGGATGCTGATGCAAAATCTGTTCGAGACCTTCCAGATGAAAGGTCTATATGGAAGAGAATGTTTTTATATCTGAAGAGGTATCCCATCTCATGGTTTGCTGATGATGAAGGACTCACTTGCTTGATTGAATTAACTGAGTATACCATGGGCCTCTTCAGGCACAGTAACCAAAGAAGAAGGGAAACCAACTTCATGAATCACCAAAGAACATCGAGGGAAATCTACCATGATATTCGCAAATCGTGGAATGAACATGACCACGAAGGTCACAAACGATGATCCGGTGCGACAAACGCCGTCGATGAAAGCGCGTCTTGGGTACCGCCTCGTTTTCCATTCAAAGCTGTAAAACGCTTTATCGGACAAAGATCATCTGATGTGATTTACCCATGAATTCTTTTTCAGGTGTGGTGTTTCGGGATGGCAAGAAGTTCAAGACTGTTAATTTCTCTCTTTGTTGTGTCTTTATGATTGAAACCTTAATATTGTCCTTTTAATCGTTCTCATGTTTGTTGAATTTTGGTTATTTGAGATTCGTAGTTATTGTTTAAAATAACCATTATTCGATTCGAAGTGCAATTTACTTATCAATATTTGGCCCCGTCTAAAGGAGCGATCCCAAAATGAAATCCAAACCTACGATTTAGGAACCAAAATATCGGCTAGGACAACTGGTTGAATAAAACGAAACGATTAACATACTCAATCATAATTGTTATAAACCCATCGATCGAGTACTTAGAACGCGATTAGATTTAATATTTCTTATTTGTTAGTACTCCATGAAAATAAAATAAACCGTAATGATGAACATGTGCGAAACCGATTAAATTAAATTTTGGAAACGAAACGATTACGCCATGTGTTACACCTGGCGTCACGCGCGTATTGCACTAGTCCCTCGACAGACAGGACAAATCGATTCAAAGTACAATTTTAATATGAAGTGTTTAAATTCAATGCTTGAATTAAATTTTCATTGGCATAAACACCCATTTCGGGTCTTACTCATATAACTTATCGTAGAGAATTATAAACGAGCAAATGGTGAGAACGTAATGCACGAGGTGAGGCGGTCAAAACCTCACATATGAGTATGCAATGGAAGGGGTATTGTCAGTTAAATGACGATCCCTATACGCCTCTAACGAATCAGATTGGCGGAGCATCTTAGTCATACACTTCATGGACATGGTCAAAACCATGATGTCGCAAGTACAACTTTCGATCTCCTTATAGGATGATGCGTTGCAGACTGCCACTCATGCAGTAAACTTTATTCCTTAAAAATCGGTCGACTCGACACCATATGAGTTGTGGACTAGTAAACAGATGGATCTTATCAGGCTGCGACCTTAGGGGGTTGCGCAGCATACACGCATCAACCCGACATCCGATTCGGCAAGCTGGGACCTAGATGCCTGAAAAGTATCTTTTTAAGGTAATCTGAGAACTCTAAGGGATACGTGTTTGTGGCGGCTCAGGATAATGGTGGTGTGGTCGAACATGAGTCCAGAGGCGTTACGTTCTTTGAGGACGAATTTCCTCAATTTGGTAACATCAAATCGAATGAAGTATTAACTGAACTAGAACATGATGATGATACTTTTTGGTAACATCAATTTGGGTTTTACCACTCGGGATACTTTTTGGGCCCACCTCTTGGGCCCAATTGGTGAAGGCTTGGGTGTATATCCACCACCTACCATGAAAACCAACAACGAGTATATTAACACTCTCTATCTATAACGACGACTACTACAAATAGTGTCAACAACATATTTCATCTTGAGTTTAAACCAAGATTTATCTACAAGTGACATGCTGCGACATCCTCCTTTTGAGGGAAACCCCCATGTTCACAACTAAAATAGCATGCTGCGAAATCCTCTAGTTAGAGGCAAATCCTCATATTCATAGCCATTCCCTGAGTTCAAGGCAGGATGCGGCAGTATTCAAAGGGACTGATCACCCCGTCATGGCGGCATCCTCTTATTAGACGACAACCCCATGTTACTACTACAAGTATGCTTCCCTATCGCGGGTCGATACATCATGGCGCGACATCCTCTCTTTAGAGGGCAACTCCATGCAACTACTACAAGTATGCTTCCCCATCGCGGGTTGATACATCATGGCGAACGTCCTCTTGCTAGAAGAAAATCCCATATTATTTTCAAAGTATGCTTCCTCATCGCGGGTTGATACAACGCTATCAGGAGCGCACCCTGTTTGAAAATTACCAACCCTACAAGTCGAGTCTTGTAAAACTCTATCTTGCTCGTGAGCATATAACGGAATAAAACACATCAAATTCAGCAAGTGGTGTCTTGCCACAACGTCGCCTTGGAGTGGACCAAGAGACGGTAAAAACTGCAAGTCACTCTAAAGTGGTCTTGTACAACCCTTCTGGACTAACCATGGAGAGGTGCAGTAGCATCGCAAAGTAAGTACGGGTCTAACCATGGAAAGCTTTGCAACAACGTCACGCGGGGTGTGCCCAACTGACGGATAGAAAAACGCATAGCATAGTGCAAGTAGCGTCTTGCCACAACGTCGCCTTGAAATGGTTCAAGAGACGGAAAAACACTACAAGACGTATCAATACGACCTCTGTCCCGTCCCTTGGATTAACCAAGTTCAGACGTAGTAGCATCACAAACTAAGTACGGGTCTAACCATGGAAAGCTTTGCAACAACGTCACACGGGGTGTGCCCAACCGACGGATGGAAAAACACATAGTATAGAACAAGTAGCGTCTTGTCACAACGTCGCCTTAAAGTGGAACTAAGAGACGATATAAACTAAGGTCTTGCCTCGTCAAGACGACTCTACTACGTCCCAAGTACTAAGTGCCAAGTGCCCTCGTGCCAAGTGCCAACAGCAAACGCATTGCCATCTTATGGTCTTGTATGTTACTATCTATAAACATAACAAGTACCCAGTATACTCTCTACTCTATTCCTTGTAATCAAAACAAGATAGGCACTCATGACACATAGCGACGCTCGTCCTATGGTTACAGCTACAGATATTATATCCACTACAACAAGGAGATCAATCCTATCATGCAAGTCCAATATATGAGGACAACTATGGTAACACGAGGTATGAAATACTACTAACGAGTTATCATGCATTTATATTGTCATCATGTCAGGTAAAGACGATAAAACCACAAGAAAGCAGAAAATAAACAAAGGTTCAAAGGTCAAGACCCGAAGTAACCTCGACCCTAAAACATGGGAAGCACAACCTTCAAACAAAGAGTTGGATACACTCTTGAAAGTCAACCTGATGTCACTGGCGAGATGTCGTCATCCCCAGCTCGCCCGGGGGAAATCTCCATAGTCTCAGTAGAAGTAATAAAGAAGTCGACATCGCCCTCATCATCAAACAGCATGTCAAAATTGGCCTCAGCAAGTTTCAAACGATGCAAGGCTTCAACGTGTCCAACAACAAAATTGGCCTAAGGACCCAACTTGTCAAAATGGAAGTCGGGGGCAAGAAGACTCACCCTACGGATATAATCTTCAGCAAACTCTCCCATTATCTTACCCGACTTCACCTTGACGGCAGCATCAACAACCCCATCAAACTCAGGAGTAGTCGAATATTATGCAGCTCCTGTCACCTTGCCCGCCTCAAAACCATCCTTGCATACAGTCTCCAACGCCACTTTATGGGCATCACCATCCTCCGTGATCATCTTCTCAAGAGCAAAAATCTTCGCACCAAGCTCAGTAGAACGAACCCGATGAGAAGTATAACGAGCCTCGAAGTCCGCTTCCTTCGAACCAAGTGTGTGTACCTCCTTCTTGGATTGAGTAAGCTCACGAATGACAACCTTGCACTTCTCAACCGCAGTCCGCTTCTCGCTCACAAGCCCCATCACAAAAAACGACATGTTCACCATGTCAGCAATAGCCTGGAGATAACACAAAAACAAACAAAGCATAAAGGTGTTACAACGATACATGCATTCATACAAAAAAGAAAGGAGAAGATTAACACTCACAGGGACAAAACGAGTCAAGGCGCTTTCAACGTAAGATTGCGCCTCTTCATCAATAGACAGCTGTGTATGTCGGTCGCCGGGAGGAACACACCTGTGCAGTACACGCACGCCCACCTCCGGAGTGCTAAGTTTAGAATCCTTATCAAACCGAGGTCCACTAACAGCAAAGGGTGTCCAGTCGTACCTAGAAATGTCGCCTTCCAGAGGACGAATCAAGTCAGCACGGCCGAGTGCAGGGAGCGCTGAAAAGCAAGCAACTACAAATGAAGTAAACAAGAAAGATAACGCAAAAATAACAAAGGAAAGAAGCGCGTAATACATACCTCGGCGAGGGGTACGCTCCTCCGCGGGTCGATTCCTCAACCGGGGGGCAGAAGGCACCTCTATACGACCTGCCACTCCTTTCCCTTTGTCGCAGGAAAGAGTCTGACCGGTCGCACCGACTTTAGTGCGCTTAGGATCACTTGAGGCACCCGCCGCCGCGTCGGACCTCTTAACAGATTTGTTGGAGCCGGGAGCAGGAACAACGCGCTCAGTCACAAGGGTGGAGCGATCTGCAAACAAAGATAAGTTAAGAGCGAACAACATGGAAGAATAGCAGAGACAAAAGAAAATATCTTACTCATCGGCCCCTTGCTACGGTCTTGTCCGGAAACCTTGGGTATGGGAGGAACTGAAGACGACGCATCCTTCCTAGCAGGAGCAAGAACGCGAGCAGGATCCGTCTGCAAAGACTAGCGCTTTCCATCAAACCAACCTACATCACAACATAATAACAAGTTATAAAGGCTTGTATCATACTCCAAATCTAAGTACGCTACCAAATCAGCTTCGGACTCGTCGCCAGTTTCCGATCATAAAGTAACATGTGGGGTAGGAATGGAAAACTTACTCATGAAGACCGTCCCAGATGAACCAATAGCTTGAACCCGAGAACTATCCTGTCAACCCAACCTGTAAAAGCAGATAACGACACCATCAGCATATGCATACATGACAGTTACTCATACGAACACTCTCCCGATGGAGACAACTACATATCTACAGACTTGTTAGTCTCTATACATCACATAGAGAACATCCCCCTCGGGGGCAACTCTATGACGACATGGGCTTTGTCCTAACACCTACATGTTCTATGCAAATGACGCGCGTCTACATGATACTACACCTTTACCTAAGGTAACAAGTGCAAATATAATTATGGCACTAACACGTATACTTGCATGTGTTTTCTAAATTAATGCAGGTTTATACCATGAACGTTGACAGCAGTCGACATATGACAGGGTGTCGACTATCAAGGAATATTTTCTAAGTGTTCCACTATGTCAGCAGTCGACATATGACAAGGTGTCGACTATCAAGGAATATTTTCTAAGTGTTCCACTATGTCTGCAGTCGACATATGACGATGTGTCGACTATCAAGGAATATTTTCTAAGTATTCCACTCTGTCAGCAGTCGACATATGACAAGGTGTCGACCAGTGTTATCAGGACCGGACCGGCGGCCCGACCGGATCGAACCGGGAACCGGTGCCTCAGTCGGTCCGGTTTAAAAAAAGACCGGAAAGGAAACGAACCCGGTTTGAAATCCGGTTTATTGGAGAACCGGTTGGTTCTGGAGGGACCGGACGGTCCGCTGGTTCGCCGGTTCGTTATCAAGTATTAAAAAAAAAAGTGTAAAACGCTAAGCCGCCACAGTAGCAGAGCTTCTAGTTCTAGAGGAAAAGTAGCAGAGAAGATAGCAACAGTCTTCCTCGCCGCCGAGTCTGCTCATGAAGAACCCGAACTGCGTCTATCACCTCAACTGCATCGATCTATCTACCCCCGATCTTCATCGATCAGTTACTCTGTTCAAACAGGTCTCATGTCGTTGAAATCTTCTCCTAATTCGATGGAACTTCGGGTTCGTTGATGCTGGATTTGTCATTCTGGTGTAGCGTGTAGGATTGCGGATTCTTTTACGTGATTAATCATGGAATCAGTGAGGAGTTCATGAAACAAGTGTTTGCTAAGAGCAAGAGGTTCTTCAGTTTACCCACGAGCGAGAAGATGAAGCTGTACAAGAAGCACCGTGGTTGCACTCCAATTTTTTACGAGCTTCTCGATCCTGGAAACCAATTGCATGGTTTATCTTATCCTATCCTCTCTTTTCTTTCTTCGTCTTCTTCAATTTAGCACTGCAAATTGCGAACATAGTAGAAGGAAGTGTGCGGAGGAAGCTTCTGGAGTGAAGTTTCTGGAATCCATCAGACTGGGTTCATTTGTTACCTATGCCTACTGTGATAGAAACTGAAGGTAAAGTTAAGTGGATGGGGTTGTCAGGGATAATAAATTTATGTTGACTATGGAAGATAAGTACTTATCTTTATGTGGCCAAGTTCTAACGCGACAACCCCACTTCAGTGGGGGATAATAAAATATAAGTAACTTTTGCAGCAGAACCGGTCGGACCGGGTTCGAACCGGCTGAACCGGGAACCGATGGCCTTGCCGGTTCAATTACCGGTCCTGATAATACTGGTGTCGACTATCAAGGAATATTTTCTAAGTGTTCCACTATAACAACAATCGACACATGACAAGGTGTCGACTATCAAAAAATATTTTCTAAGTGTTACACTATGTCAGCAGTCGACATACGACAAGGTGTCAACTATCAAGGAATATTTTCTAAGTGTTCAACTATGTTAGCAGCCGACACATGACGAGGTGTCGACTATCAAGAAATATTTCTAAGTATTTTTCTATATCAGCAGACGACACATGACGAGGTGTCAACTATCAAGAAATATTTCTAAGTATTTTGCTATGACAGCAGACGACATATGACGATGTGTCAACTATCAAGAAATATTTCTAAGTATTTTGCTATGTCAGCAGACGGCACATGACGAGGTGTCAACTATCAAGAAATATTTCTAAGTATTTTACTATGTCAGCAATCTACATGTGACGATGTGTTAACTATCAAGAAATATTTCTAAGTATTTTACTATGTCAGCAGTCGACATATGACGAGGTGTCGACTATCAAGAAATATTTCCAAGTGTTCAACTACGATAGCAGACGACAGACGGCACATGACATACGACATATGACAAGCAATCAATCATCAAGAAATATTCTCTAAGTGTTTCGTCATGAAGGAGATAACAACGAGCGATTATCAACTATCAACATTGAGCATGTCTTGATGCTATCTACGCCATGGTGCATCATGTTAACAATGGTCACTATACATGAGGGGAGTACTATTACTTACTATCATGATTATGAATTTTCAGCACTTAGCCAAAATATTGGCCAATTTGGAAAACTAATCTCTTTTGGGAATTTTAACAAACACCTTGTGTGCATCCTAGATTAACCAAATTCAAGAGGCAATCAAGATCGAATTAAACTTAAACGAAGTTGCAAAGGGTCCAGCCATACCCAAAATTAGACTCGACACCACGAGACGACCCCGGAAAGCCGACCACCGCCGGTAGAGGTCACCCGCCACCGCCGGAGACCCACGCGCTGCCGTTAGCCGGCCACGCGCCGCCTTGAGCTGTGTCGTTGTTGTCCCTCCTCTTTCCGGAATTCCACAGGTGATGTCCTTTGTATGGCTGCCCCCAAAATTGCTTGGTCTTCAAATGTGCTTAGCCCCAAAATTGGCTTCTCCAAAAGTTTCTTCTTCTTCAAGAAAAGAGAGGATCTTGAAAACTATTAAGGATGAAGGTTTAACAAATGGGTATTCTCTCTCCTATTTTCCCTAATAGTGTTCACACTTTTAGATAAGTCATAAATTCATTTCTATTTCTCTATAAGTCCTTAGTATCATGACTAAGCATGTTTACATCATTATTACAACATACGACACTTCATGACGCGTTATGTGCAATCATGCTCACATGCTACGTACCAATGATTTAATTACAATCATCTAGTTTATATTAAGGCATCATCCATGTTTTTATCATCATATGGTTGATCCATGATTCTGTTATTAATAAAACGTCATCATATCATCAACGTCGTTATCATCGCACTCGTCATGTACATATTGAACACATCCATGATTAGTGCATCTTTATGCATGTTGACATTAAGAAATATGATCACATGCATCCATTATATATATATAAATCTCTGCTACACTAACCCTGTCAGCAGATAACGAATCACTCGTCAAGAAAAATCAAGGATTGACGAAATTAAAGCTCAAGTATCCAATCGACGATCAATCAACTTCTAAGGTCAACACCGAACCTAATTGGAAGATTATCCTATTTTAAAATAGAGTCAAGTGAGTTTGAACCGTCACTTGACTCGTGGGCAAATGATGGATATTCACCCAATTCGGGTTCGTATTTATATTCCGGACTTCGTAAACACGTCAAAATCACATAAACGGTAAAACACGTCCCTGAGGTTAAAAACAATCCGGACGCGCGACACACGCGCCCGGACCGGACCTCCGGATTTCCCAGGACAACCCGGAGTACGTCGGGATCACCCGAGCCCGACGTAACCCGAGTCGTCATTTGTGACGCACGTGTTCCCTTTGTTTCATCACACTAAGTTAGAGTTTTCCAATAGCCAACCTTAATCAAACCAGACGACGGTTTACATTTTCTCTAAAACCGTCGTCAAACCGCTCAAAAACCGAGATCGGTTCTAAGGTTGCCTATAAATAGGGGACCTAGGTCATTCATTTGAGACAATTCCACTTGAGATTGGCTTAGGAGCTCTGACTTCTCTCTAGCTTTCTCTCTCTAGAAATCTCATTTTAGCATTGGAGAGGGCTCAACCGGCACCACCCCCTCCCCCTCTTCGTGCTGGTTATTGCCCTGTGTGCAGGTCCATATGACTCGACGTGAAGTAAAGAGCGCGAGAAGGAAGGATCCGACACGACGATAACTTGGAGATTCATCAAGGCCGTTACTTCTAGCGGTTCAGGACGAAACAGTGCCCTTTTTTGGAGAGCAATCCACATGCAATGGTCTCCATAGCAAAGCCTCTTCAATACGGTGACGGGATGGATCACTGGGTAAATTGTTGACACTATTTCAGCACCTCTTTTTGCAAGCATAGGTTTGGTCGAACACTTAAGAATATAGGGAGAGAGATTTCTTCTCTGTTCAACTAAAATGGAGAAAGTGATTAACCCCAATTAATTCCCTAACACCTACTATTTATAAGAGGAGATGAGCAAAGTCCACTTATGGCTTTACCCTATTTCGACCGAACTAGCATGTTTACTGGGCTGACCCATTTTGGGCCAATTATGGCTCATAGGGATTTTAGCATGACCCAAAATCTCTTATGTGTCTAACCCCAATTCCTCTTATTCTATTGGCCTTATATTAATGGGCTCTCAATTACGGCGACTCATTTACACAAAATGCCAACAATTTCCATACTCATAATATGTTTTTTTTTTCTTCCGAAGCACTATATATAATTTAAATTCTCATATTTAAATACACAAAATACAAACATGATATAACCCATGAATGAGATTCGATATTTTTGACTGGTTTGATTAATTAAAAATCGAGACAAATATGGGGAGAAAAAAAAAATAAACAACTTTGACTAACGTGTGTGTTCAATTTTGGGTTAAATATTCAGATTCTAACTTTGATTGACATGTGTGCTCATCACGAAACTCGACGTCGGTAGGGTCATAGATCATTTATTTACTCACTACATTTTTCAAGATAGTACAAATGCTTTTGTAATTTTAACTCGTAAGCACATTCCTAAACGGTAAATTAGAAAGGTACTATTTGTATGACCGCAATAAAAATCCAATGAAATAGAATAAGTAGATAATTGAATTATTACAACTCTAACCTAACAACGCAAACAACATCGAATTTTGAATTTCTAGATGACCATACTTGTCAGACAAAATTGTAATTTGAAGGTGATTTGTTATTTATTAACTTTGTCTAACTAATAAATAAAAAAGTTAGAACTCAACTTAGATTTCTTTACTATTAATTACATGTTTTTATTATTTTTCAAGTTTATTTTTCAACATGTTCAATACCATTGACTTTTATTTTCGAAATGAATACAAATCACTATATTTTTTTATTAATCCGACAAATTTTAAGATTTATATGTTTCACCGACGAAGTTTAATTTGTTCGGCAAGTACATTGTATACCTCCCAATTTTTTAGTTTTTTGGTAAATATAATATAGAAAGAAAAAAAATTGATTTCAAAACTAAAAATAAAAATGAAAATTGTACCTACAATATTTCGTCGAGAAAGAAAAAATATTTAAGGAAGGTGAGAATTGATCTTATTTTGTCATAATTACGTATAAATTTTCTTCGCTGATTAGTATATCGTGATGCATAATCGTTAGCAGATTCACGCTTACACACATTAATCAGATATATGTTAGTAAATCGGTTACATATATTAATTATGTGTTTTTATTAATGATTTCCAACATACGTAAATTCGATATATACTATGTCATTGAAAAAAAATAATTTTTACAATAATGTATCATAAAAAAATCTCTTCATTTCATATAATAATATAATATAATAAATTAATTAAATGCAAATATATGCATTAAATTAATATAATACTTTTAGTAAAAAATATTCCATATTTAATAATATGGAATTTTATAATATTGCAAACTTAGAATTGACTGTTGTGCCACTTGGTGAAATATATTTAAAAAAAAAAAAGATTGATTCCGGAAGCTTTGAAATTAATTTCTAGTTTAAAAGTATTAAATAGTAGTTTAAAAGCATAATTTAGTTCATGTCATTGTCGTTTTTGTTGAATTTTCCAATATCTTGTCAGTGACTCAAATACCTCATGATGTTTTCACATTCTTTATTTTAAAAAATTTACATAGCAGGGTTCATATAATTTTCGTTAAATGCAGAATTCAAAAAATGCTTCTTGGACCGATCCGCCTTATTATTACTTTTAACGATAAACATAGCATCGAAATTGTTGGGCCCATTTACAATAAAACTTGACGACACCAATATTCTTAGATCCGGAGGCGTCGTCGCGGTATTACGAAGGAAAAATGAGATTCAACCATTCAGCATCCAAAATTTAGCTACGACAGCATCCAACTAGCAATCTACTTGTCATCAAGGGGCAGCCAACGACTTAGTATCATCAAAGGGCAGTTGGCGACCTACTTGTCACCAAGGAGCAGTTGGCGACCTACTTGTCATTAAGGGGCAGCTGGCGACCTACTTGTTATCAGGCACCAGTTGGCGACCTGCTTGTTATCGGATCCCAGCTAGTGATCTGCTTGTCACCATGAGCCGCCTTTCTCAACCAATGAGGAACCAGCAACCAACGCCCTCTGGACTAATCATAAGCAGGGAACCACCGACGAAAACAACGGTAAAAATCTCCTATAAATAGTAAGCTCATTACTTTTATCATCAGATTACCACTTTAAAATACAGTATAATAATTAGATACTCGGAGAGGAATCGTGTGACAAACCCCGTCCTTCTTTCTTCTAAGTCTTCGCCGCGGAGTATCTAAGGAGGAGCCCTTAATTAAATTTCTGATCGAACAATAACTACAAGTTTACAATCAAACTAAAATAAGATGTTTTTTATTTTAAATTTACAGAGTAAAGAAGAGATGAAGACCTGAACTAGAACATATATATTCGACTAAAGTAAAATTAATAGGGCTAAAATTTGCTAAAACGTTAATCAATTTTAGTCTTTAAATAGTATATAATATAATATGAATATTTAAATATATTTATATCGGTCAATATATATAATTATATATTTATATTTATATATGGTTAGTGGGTCCAAGTCAAGATTCAAACTCAACACAATGAAATTACAGGCTTAGTCAAAATGACCCGTAAAAATCCCTAATCTGGCAACGGTCACGGGTAATCAGTGACCCGCAGGGCTCCGCCTCAATTTTGACCCGTTGACCCGCGATCCGTGACCGGTGGGGCGGGTACGGTTTTGGGGTCGCCCCGCCCCATTAACCCGCCCCACCCCGTATGTGGATAATTTATATATATATTACACGTATTTATATAAAACTATATAGGTAATATAATACAAAGTTAAAATAATTTGAATTTGTGACTTATATTTGGATTTGAAGTTAAATTTATTATTTGTGATTTAAATTTTAAATTGAATTTGTATATGGTAAATATAGAATTTAGGATTTAAATTACTAATAATATATTATGTACCACTAATAGGTGACCCGCGGGTCGACCCGCCCCGCGAACTATGTGAGGCGGGTACAGGTCGACCATCTCGACCCGCGGGGCGGGTACGGGGAAAGCGATACCCGCACCGACCCGCCCCGTTGACAACCCTACCTAATCCAAATCTAACTCGTGATGTGTTGTCTACGGATCACCCGCGTGGGTTGAGTCAATAATTAGTTGACAGGCCTAATACAGTCAGTAGTAACTCAGTGGGACACTACATATAGATCATGTATATACATCTAATACATGCACAAACATATATTTCTATAATATATATAAAACAGTATGGGTTTGTGATTCTCGTTTGTCCACAACACACTAGCTGTTTGTCACCCACAAAAGCAAGTGGATATGTGGTTGCTTTTGTGTATTTCGGAGTTGAGAGTCATCTGTAAGTCTATCCATAAAATAAAGTCATACTTACAGATCAGTCAGTTTATCTGGATTAATCTGTCGGTATCTTTTAGGGACAAATTCCATATATATATATATGTATGCTTATCTAGTAGCCGAAAGATGAATGCTCCAATCCAATTCATAGAAACCCTAGCTCATACTTTTTTTTTTTTGGTTTCAACAGAGATACTAAATAAAGCAAAGTCATTACAAACTAATTGCATTCAGAGCCCAAGTAGGGATGTCCGAACCAATCCAACTACCCGTAATGTTCCGTCGAGATGCCTCACGAACTAGATTGTGGGCATGACTAACAAAAGCCCGACGGACAAAACGAAAAGAAACAGCATTACAGGTGTCCAGAATAAACCTAATATCCGATAAAACAGTAAATAAAACAGGATTACAAGTAAAGGAGGAGCACATAATCAGGGACTGCAAAGTACTAGAATCTGTGTAAACAACGCCTGGTTGCGGAATAGATGACTTCGCGGGGATTATTCCAGCTTTACAAGCAACGCCTTCCGCCAAAAGAGATGAGTCCCCGGGGAGCGAGAAAACAGATACCGCCTTTAAAGAACCAGAATCATCCAGAAAGAGAGCTCCCCCGAAAACCGATTGAGTCAGGGTATTGACCGTGCCATCACAGAAGACGCCTCCACAATTGATGTCGGAGGGGGATAAGTGTCCTGTGGAGCGCCGGAGTCCATGGGTGCTAGTAATTGCGTCGGATCGCCGCGTCGCTCTGTCAAGCACAGTGAAGCTAGATGGTTATCATTACAAGCATTTGCAATAAACGACATAACAGACACATCGGTAGGCGACTTATGGCGGAAAATGACATTGTTCCGCTCAAGCCATAGTCCCCACATTATTATGCACTTGTAAATAAAAACATCATTTGTTATAACAGAACTATGTCTAACTAAAAGCCACTGGTGAATATCCAAAGGGGAGCCTATTGTGTTGGGTATACTAAACCCACAAGCAAACCAAACACGTCGAGAAAATTCACAGTTGCACATTAGCTGTATCCACGATTCTGGTGCAGTCCGACAAAAGTGGCATGTCGGATTAAAGGATGGGATTCGTCGTTGGAGGTTGATACCCAAGGGCAGGCCACCAGCACAGCCACGCCAAATGAACATACGGATTTTTGGAAGTAACTGCAGATTCCACAACTGCTTCCAAAAAGACGGACTAGCGATTGACGTAGTTATCGAAGATCCACCAGAATTCTCCCCACGGAGAATTGAATTAACAAGGTTATATCCGAGTTTAACCGAATACAAACCGTCCTTAACAGAATGCCACATGAAACGATCATTTGTAGGGGACATAGGGATAGGGATCATGGCAATAGAAGTAATCAGAACCGTAGGTAGGATTTGTGTGAGTGCAGGCAAATTCCACGAACCCAAAAGTATATAGTTGGACACTCGGACTGAAGGGACCACAAGTGACGGATGGACCCAGTCTTTTAATAATCCCATGTTTGGTACCTAAGGTTCCGTCCAGAAATTAATCGTGTGACCGTCTCCCACGTACCAGCGGCCTCCGGTTGTTAAAAAATGTCGTACATGCACCAAAGATCGCCAAACAGGGGAATGATTAGGTTGTGCTTTTGCGGAGAAGAAACTGGCCGTATGGAGATATTTGCTTCTCATGCACTCCACCCAAATGGATGTGTTATTTGTAAGGAGACGGTACGCTTGCTTGATAAGGAGAGCAATATTAGCAGCTTCCATGTTTCGAAATCCCAAACCTCCCGATGCTTTAGAGCAGCAAACTCTGTCCCATGCGATCCAATGAATCCCTTTAGAGTCTCCACTAGTATGCCACCAAAACCGTCGCATTATAGCATCAAGGTTTGATGTAACATGTTTCGGCAGTTTGATACAAGACATGGTATACATCGGAATCGAGCTGGCTGTTGCTTTCAGAAGAACTTCCCTACCTGCTGGGGATAAAAGTTTCGTCATCCATCCTTGGACGCGCTTACTGATGCGCTGAATAAGAGATTGTCCAACTTCTCTCCCCCTCCCCCAATTTATCGGGAGGCCCAAGTATTTCTCCGATGCTGACATTTGCCTGACACCCAATAACTGAGAGAATTCCAGCTGGTCCTCCGGCGAAACATTAGAACTGAACATGATTCCCGACTTTGCGTAGTTTATTAGTTGACCAGATTCTCTTTGGTAGGCATCAAGGATTGATGTCAGCACCTCGACGTTACGACGGTCAGCCTCCAGGAAAAGGATGGTGTCATCGGCAAATAATAAGTGTGAAATCATTGGCCCGTTTCGAGAGAGCCGTAGGCCCCTCAGAGTCCCGTCTGACTGGGCCCTGGATAGTTCCTGAGAGAGCATTTGTGCCACCAAAATAAAGAGAAACGGGGAAAGAGGATCTCCCTGCCTAAGACCACGTGAACAACTGATCCGCGGTGTTACATTACCATTTACGAGAACGGACAGCGTTGTCGTAGATATGCATTGCATGGTCAGGGATATGAAGTGTGGAGGGAAATTCATTTTAAGCATGATAGCACATAGAAAGCCCCATTCGACTCGGTCGTACGCTTTGCTCATATCCAACTTGAGAGCAAACAGGCCAATATACCCTACGCCTTTGTCTTATCATATGAAAACATTCTTGAGACAGGAGGGTGTTGTCGGAGATGAGTCGCCCCGGGACAAAAGCCGATTGGAAAGGAGAGATAAGTGTTGGTATGACGGCACGCAGACGATTTGTCAGTGTTTTAGCAATGATTTTGTAGGTTGTGTTACAAAGACTAATCGGCCGCCAGTCTGTCAGCGTGGTCGGGTCATCCACCTTGGGAAGGAGGACTATAAATGTGCGATTTAAATCCCGAAGCAAGGCCCCAGTAGCGAAGAAAGAGCGAACTGACATAGCAATATCTGATGCAACAACATCCCAGTTGTGTTGGAAGAATCTAGGAGGGAAACCATCAAGCCCGGGTGCTTTATCCGGGCCCATTTGAGTGATCGCAGCTGTAATCTCAAGAGTAGACGGGGGGGCAATCAAGGCGTCACAATCTGCTACTGTCAATGTTAATGTATTCCTGGAAGGAATATGGAAAACAGGAGAGGGAGGTAATGCAGTGAATAAAGATGTGAAATAGTTTCGGACATGGGCAATGACAACATGAGGTTCGGTGAGTAACCCTGTTGGAGTTAAGATTGAGTCCATACGATTGATCCGACGACGGCTGATTGTGTATGCATGGTAAAATTTTGTGTTACGATCTCCATCCATCAGCCACGTCTGTCTCGATTTCTGACGCCACATTGTTTCCTCGCTGCGGTGAAGGCATTCAAGCTCATTAATTAAAGCATCCTGAGTATCCTGGTCATGATCCAGATGCTGAGCTTCCCCAATTTCCCTGAGGGTGCGAATTATGTTGGTGCGTAGCAAACCAAAGACCGTGCGATTCCACAGTTTGAGAGACCTGGAAAGACGGCTAAGTTTGGTGGATAATTGAAATTGAGCAGAACCATCAACACGATGAGACCACGAGTTGCGAAGAAAAGGTGGGAAGTCTGGGTGTCTCAGCCACATGTTCTCAAAACGAAAGGGTCGATTACCGTGCGTCCTAGGAGGATCAATGAGTTTAAGTAGCAGTGGCGTGTGGTCGGAGGCAACCCTCTCGAGGTGCAGGACTTTGGCCGCTGGGAAACCGATATGCCAGTCTGGTGAAACGAAAACCCTATCCAATCTCTCCCTAACCCTCCGACTACCCGACCGCCCATTTGACCAAGTAAACGGCTGCCCAACGAAGCCCAAATCGATGAGCCCACAATCTGGTTCGTGAGGCATCTCGACGGAACATTACGGGGAGTTGGATTGGTTCGGACATCCATACTTGGGCTCTGAATGCAATTAGTTTGTAATGACTTTATTTTATTTAGTATCTCTGTTTAAACCAAACAAAAAAAAGTTATCATATTTTGATGCAGTAAATCTTTTTCTCTCCAATTTAATATGTTGCTATACAGCAATAAAACTAATTAGGGTTTCATAAAGATGATAGTAGATAAGTATATATATAGTAGCACTACTTAAAAAAAAAATCTAGTTATAATTTGTGTAAGAGATTTATTAGTAAGGGAAATAAACATATTTGCTAGAAAAAATATTGAAAATTCATTCCAATATACTGTGTTTTCAAGATTAGACTTCTAAAAAAATCGTCAGCAAAATATTCAAAATTGTGAAGAGATTCTTACATAATTTTGATATTTTCAAAATATTTTCGTTATAACTAAATAAAATCCTTAAAAATTCTTATAAGAGAGCATCCACAATTGGTATCATAGTACTACTTAAATGTAAGTTTAACATATTTTTTTATGTAAAGTGTAAAAAAATAATATTCCGTCATTTTATATAGCATTCCTTAAAAGTGAAACTCACTTATTTTTACATATATATTTCTTAAATTTAAAAAAACACTATGTATTACATAACCAGTTTTTTTATTATAAATTAATTCATTTATAATTAATGCTAAGATATTATAGGTGTTTGTTGGAAATTTAATTATAAAATATATTTAAAGAATGCCATTAAGTAAAACTATTATAGAGCAAATTATTTATGTATGTTTTGACTTTGTACACATAAATGTCTATGTGACAAATTTATCTCATAATTTTTTAATTTTCTTGAAAGCTTAGTTTTATATGGTCTATTATGATCATAATACTGCTAGTTGAAGAAATTATATATATATATATATAATTAATTCCCAAATATTTCTATTTATGGATATACTCGTCAAGAAAGTTCAGTTGGTAGCAACTAGCAACTTCTTCTGGTAGATCTAAAGTTTAATATCCTCTACTATGTATACGTATAGCGGCATTAATTAAACTCTGTTAAATATAACAATAATAAAGTCTCGCTAAATAATAATAATAATAAGGTTAAAGAATTTATTCAGTGTCCCGGGTTTATCCCATGTTGCATTTTGGTATCTCGTAATCAAATTGTTACTTTTGGATGTATCATATTTCATTTTGATTGTTTTTCTGTGTGATTACCTTAAGGAAACCAATCCCAACAAAAATGGCTATCAAATTCGACCTTCCTTGCATGCTCCATTC
The DNA here is from genome assembly GCA_036873135.1 of Clarkia xantiana subsp. parviflora. Classification (NCBI taxonomy): domain Eukaryota; kingdom Viridiplantae; phylum Streptophyta; class Magnoliopsida; order Myrtales; family Onagraceae; genus Clarkia; species Clarkia xantiana. Next base: position 39,244,886 of record JAPTYO010000004.1, read on the forward strand.
CCATCGCCTTGTCGGGACCGTCATTTGAGAAGGTGGTCACGTCCGCGCCGGTAAATCCCGCTCTGTTGTCACTGAAAATTGCTCCACACCACTCTACCAAAAACCCTATTTTTTGAACGTTCAAGCTTGGAGGAAAATTAGACGATGATAATAACTAAAATGAGTGAAAAATACACAGAGATATTAAAGGACAACCAAAATGAAACATGAGACATTAAATAATAACAACTTGATTTTGAAACACCAAAAAATAACCTGTGCTAAACATTTAAATCTAATAATAATAATAATAATAACTACAAAAGAATCAAGTCATATCAGAGCACCCATATATATTAACTTTGTAAACTCAGATTTAGAAACGAGAGATCGATAGGGAGTAATTAGGAAAAAAGAATTGAATTAGTATATACGGTTTGTTTAATTATCAATCTTGTTTTATTAAGTAGTAAAAGAAAAAAAAAAGGCTTTCCAGAATAGAAGCTAGCTAGCTAGCTACTTTTAATTTTATATATTACAGGAGGAGTTTAGCAAATTGATAATAAAATGGTGAATTCATATTATATTGTGTGGTCTGAATTGATAAAACCGGAGCTTCTTCTTCTGGCACATGGATGAACAAGAGTACAATTAACCTTATTAGTAAACCTGCTGCTATATATAGATTATATAAGCTGTCAAATCATTACCAGATATATAACACCAGTCAAACAAGTCTTAATATATAATATTAGGGATCTGCAGATACAACATTTCATTCTGCTATAAAAGAATAACACACCAGTCAAACAAGTCCTTATATATATATTATGATTTCTGGTTAATTAATTAAACCTAGCACACACACTATATATGTAAACCCTAAAATGACAGCTCTAGCTAGCTAATTGCGGAAATAAATATATATCCTGGTAGCTAAAATAATAATAATAATCATAATTAATCAGTTTGAGTTGAGGGAGGTAGCTAGGTTGAAAGGATGCTGACAGAAGCATAGAGAGCACAAACGAAAGAGATGCAGTTTTGATTATATATATATATTACTCTCCATCCAGTAGTGTGTGTGTTTGCAAATCTTCATCTGTGCCCTCTATCTTCTGTCAACAACTAACTATATATCCCCCAAATTAATAATTAAAACACCCTTTCCTACTAATTATCGCTAACCCTATTCTTCATTTCTCTTTCCTAGCTATCATGATAAGTAAGTATAACAAACAAAATTCACAACAACAAGAAGAAGAGAATGATATTCAACAACAAAGGGAGAATTAAAGACGTGTGTGTGTGTTTGAGGGTTTCTTTTCTTTAGATTTAAATAAATTGGTGATGAAGGACATGCTTATTTATAGTAGCTAGCTAGCTAGAGTGATAAGAATAAGATTGCCCCACTTATGAATAAAGAAAGAAAGAAGGAATCTAATGTATGCGCTTCTTTACGCGCATGCATAAATGCTTACTTTAATCAGCGGTCCAAAATAACTCATATATTATTTATATATATTATTTTTTAAAAATAATATTCTCTTCTAATGTATCATGTAATCAAAGTTTTTCTCTATCATGTTGTAAGTCCATAGATTTTAGCACTTGCTTTCATATATATATATAAAAACTACTAGCTAGGTAGATCCATGATAACTAACTAGTCAATTCATTTGGCCATAACCCAGTTAACAGTATTTAATGTGGTATGCATGATTAACTCCCACATTTTGGCCATAACCCAGTATTTAATGTAGTAAGTCCATCTCCATCTAGTTAATTTGTTTAATTCTTATTAATTATTAACATCTATCCTATCATTCACGACTCGAATACCACTGACTTGGTGAAAAGCCCTACACTTTAAACAAAAGGAGACACATCCTGCAATGACTGTGTTAGAATTATAATAACTCAATTTCCCACTCGATAATTGAACTCCTTGAAAGACCACCTAATTAATAAAAAAAAATTCTAGGAATTTATGTAAACTTAATAAATTTCTTACAAATTTATGTTGGATTTTGGCTATTTTTTAATAAAGTTGGTTTTGGGCTGGTTTTTGGACTAATGGTTTAAGCCCAATTTTTAAATTAAGCCCAACTATTTTTAGCCCAAATTTGAGTGAATGGAATTGTGAAAAACATTTTGTACCACATCGAATAGGTGAGCTCTCCTCCTCCCTTCTCTTCTCCTATATAAAGGAGTCTTCCTCTTTACTTTTTTGGTAGAAGAAAATGAGATCTCTTCCTTTTGGTTGAGTATCCAATATTTTCGGAATCCATATTTTTGGAATCCAAGTTATTTTTCTCCTCCTCTGTTCTTCGTGTTGACGAATTGCAGAGTTCTTCTTAGGTTGATTTCGACTTATGTCGTGTTCAACCTTTCTAGTTGTTTTTAGCCGTTGTCGTCGGCATTTCTGTTCTTTGTTTGAGTTCATGTATTGGGTTCGGTTCGGTCGAGCGTGTTGCATGCATAACACGATTCGATGACACTGTTGAATCCTGGGAGGTGATCGCCCCTTGTATAAACCCCTTTGCATAACCCGAGGGTGGGGAGGGGCGAAATTGCCTTAAGGAGACTGTGATTAGCACGGGCCTCAGTATAAAAATACGTATTCGTTTTCGTGTCGAAGTATACGTACAATTTCGGTGTTGCCTATATCTTGCATGTTAATTGGAGGAATTACTTGTAAGTAACCGAGATTTGATTAGTTGCATTTTGGTCCATGGACTTTATAAATTTGCATATTTACCCTCAATATTTCAAACATTCTTAAGGAAATTTTATTTGTTGGTTTTATGAGAGGATGCTTAATTGAATTTTGAGATTCAATTTTTGGAGAATTATTTATTCTCTAAAGTTCACAAATATTGTCGAACAATGATGTTGTTGAGAATGTGAACATGCTCGAGAGCACATGCGACTGATAAAATCACTAAGGCCATTTAGGCCCTCGAGACTGATAAAGTCGTCAAAAGCCGTTGAGGCTATTAGGACCGTTGAGGTCACTAAGTCGTTGAGACTATTATGACCAATCGAGATGGTCAAGGTTATTGAGTTTGTTTGATAAGGAGGCTTTGGTCACTTGACCCACTTTAGCCGTTGGGGCTTATGGGGTCGTTGAATCCATTGTTGAAAATTGGATTAAGAAATCGGTTAAAACCGATTGAGTGTGTATGGCAACTGTTATGGAATTTTATTTCCTTGTCTAGACACTGAGTATTACATTTTATATAAATGTACGTGTGAATCAACGAATCGATTGTACACACCTAAACCTTGGCACGTATGTATGCCGCGATAAATGTACATGAGTGTTTACTCAGAAGGTTAGCTCCGTGTGAGTCTGGTTTTGTTAAAACCGAATTTAACCGTGTCCAGGTTTATTTTCTGTCCAACATAAGGAAAAAAAATTGATTTTTGTAATTGAAGTGATGAAACTTAATTACTGAAATCAGATATTCAAATCGTTATTTGAATTTCAGTAATCCAAATTTGAGGTTCCGGATTAATTACTATTGTGGAGTCGGGTACCAAATACTCGGACTTCTAATAAATCTAAGGGGGTTGGTCATAAGTCCAATGTTTGAACGCTACTCAATGAGAATGTAGCTATCACTTGGCAAACAACTCTAAAATTGAGAAAGACTACAATCTTCTCGATGTGGTCTATAAATACGATTATTCTGCAAGTTATGATATCGCAGATGCCGGCGCGGGGTTGGACACTCGTCTAGGATACCGTCTGGGAGCACTCGAAATCGTCAAAAGAACTGGACGTTAAATACGGATAGACGACAAATTTGATTGAGATGAAGTTGAATTACTTTAAGTGTAATGGCCGTAGAGCCTAAAGTAAACATGAGTAAAATTGGTTTTGCATTGGTCGTAGTGCCTAAAGTGAACGTGAAATAAGAATGTTCCTTATTGTGCTGAATTTGTGGCACAATAATTTAGGACCTGTTAATTACGATACCTTGCGGAGGTTATCTAACATGGTTCATATTCCTAAATCAAAATAGATCAAGAACTTAAATGTGAAGTTTGCGTTGAAACGAAACTTATTCGGTCGATAGGATTACCGAACTTCTTGTTCTAAATACATAGCGATGTTTGCGACTTAATACATGTCCAAACGCGATGCGAAAAATAAGTACTTCATTACGTTAGTAGATGATAGTACGAAATATTGCTATGTATACTTGATGAAGGAAAATATGAAACAATAACAAATTCATGGTTTACAAATAAAAACTTGAGTTTCAACAAAATAATTAATTGTTTTCGCAATGAGAAATGCGGCAACAATTATTCTCTGTTTAGAGAATGTTGACTTTAACACAATTTAATTTGTGAAGTCATTGCACTGCATAAAACCCCGATTTAGTTGGTTCGCGGTTTCGATACCACCGGGCGACGGTTAAGGTTTTTTTTTTTTTTCTTAGTGGGTGAATGGATTGTCATTAGGTAAAAATGATCGAATCCAACCACATTTTATCCTTCAAAAAAAAAAAAGGTAGTTTTGGCACTTGCGGTGCAACGGGCCGATGTCGTTTATTGGTCGGAGGGTTATACCATTTTTAGAAACGTGGCGGTCTAATGACCAAATTTGATCTCATATTGTTTTAAGAAAAATGTTGATGTTTTGACGGTCTGATGGCCTACATTGGTACGATGGTGATCTGATGATCAATGATGATAGTGTTGAGAGTTTGTAATAACTTCATACCAAAATCGTGTGTTAACACGTTAAAATTTTCCTGGAAGAAATAAAATAATGTGGTTGAGACCATGTTTGTTAGCAATTACCTTTTGAATAAGGTACCCCATAGGAAGGAAGATAAACTCTGTTTGAGTTGTGCCTTCAAATGTGGGGGTGTCTTGCTAAAAGATATGATACCTCTACGGAAAAGGCGCATACATGCGCTAAACTGTTGATTGCATAAGATATGCTCAGAACAGTAACGCGTATCGATTTCTTCTGTTTGAATCGAAAGTGTCGAATAAACACAAAGATACGTTAATGTAATCAAGAAATGCATTTTTCTTTGGAAAATGTATTTTTGGCTAAGTTTAGAGGAGAGGCAAGCATATGAGACTATAGAGGAAAAATAGTCAAGACCGAGAACATGGAGGGCATGTTAAGGTCGAGACCGAGGTTGAAACCGAGGTCGAAACCGAGGTCAAGCCCATGATGAGTAAAAGGGCGAGGATTGAAAAATCCTATGGTCCAGTTTTTTTTGACCTATATGCTTGAAGTCGAACCTTAGACTTACCACGAAGCCGTAAACTCTTCTGAGAGACCTCTATGAAAATAGGCAATCAACAGTGATATTGAATCCATCTTGCAGAACAACACTTGAGAGCTGGTGGATCTTCCGCCCGGAGACAAACCGTTAGGCTACAAGTGGATATTCAAACGTAAAATGAACGAAGATGGATCAATTGATAATTACAAAGCCCGACTTGTCATAAAAGACTATAGACAAAAGAAAGGACTGGATTATTTTGATACATTTTCTCCAGTATCTAGAATCACATTCATAAGGATGGTGCTTACGATTGCAGCCTTGCGAAATCTAGAAATACAACGAATGGATGTGAAAAACAGCTTTCTTACATGGAGGTTTAGAGGAATAAATCTACATAGAACAACCTGAGAGTTTCTCTGCGCGAGAGCAGGAAAAGAAAGCATGTAACCTTGTCAATTCTCTGTATGGTCTTAGACAGATGCCTAAACACTGGCTTGATAAATTTGACAGCGTTTTATTGGAGAAATGTTTCAAAATAAATAAGTATGACAAACGTTTTACGTTGATGTTAATCGTTGGAAAAAACGATGAGGTAGTCTGGTCCACTGGACCTATGTTGAATTTGAGTATTGACATGAAAGACATGAATCTTGCCGATGTGATCTTTGGATTAATACTCAGTAGATCATCGGAAAGTCTCATTTTAAGTCAAACTCATATATTGACAAGATTTTGGATAAATTCAACAAAGATGACAAGAACGAGGTCACTACTCTAATAGATTTGAGTAAGTATTTTTCAAAGAACAAGGGAAAATGTTTTACCCAAATTGAGTACGCTCAAATTATTGGAAGTGTCATGTACTTAATGTCATGCACTAGACCAGATATCGCTCACGTTGTAAGTGTATTGAGTCGATATACGAGTAACCCCAGTGTTGACCACTAGAACGAGGTAATCAGGGTACTTAGATATCTGAGACTTATTCGTAATCATGGTCTAGACAAAGAGATATCCTTATGTGATAGAATGTTATAGTGATGCAAAATGGATATCCGATTAGACACTACCACATTGAGCATAAGTGGTTACGTATTCACCTTATGAGGTGCAATAGTGTCGTAGAAAATCCTAAAAAACAAACAGTCATAGCCAGATCGACGATCAAGTCTGAGTTATTGTACTGGAAAATGTGCCGAAGATGCAGAATGGCTATGCCATTTTCTCGAGGATTTTACTAATTGGCCAAAACCTGTGTTAGTGCAAAGATTGATGAGTTTGTTTTTTGGTTTAATCCAAATAAAATCCAATCTAATGAAAGGTTGAAGATTTTGTTTAAAAGACAAGGTTAACGCGGATATAAGTGGTGCACCCCCTATTTGGCCTGAAAACCTTTGTTAAAGGTTGGGAAATGAGACACTCTGCGAACCTGTTGTCCACATAAGAATCAACCTAAGAATTTAGTTGTTGGATTGACAAAAATTATTCCTGCAGGAAATGATAGTCTGAGGACTGTGATGATTTGAGAACATTGATGCAACGTTGCGATAATCAATTTGTATAACATAGTATAACCTATCTAATGGAATGTCCAAACATATACGTCATAGACGTTATATTACCATTAGACAGTTGCTCTCAAATATATTTAGTGTGCCCGATATAGTAAAGTCGGCAGATAAATAGCGGATCCGCTACCCGAAAGGGTTAAACAGAGAGTTATTTGGCCAAGCATCGAAGGGAATGAGGCTAAAGCCCGTGGAGGAAATACTCTTGAGAAGGAAAACCCAACCATGATGACTGGAGATCCCAAGAATTTGGTTCAATGGGACAACCTAATCACAAGAGTGAGTGTTGTCACTGTGGGGGGTCAAACCCCGAGCCTATTCCCATGATGCAAACAGTGATGGAGATGAGGTTAAGCTTTTGCCGGTATTGATCTTCAATAATCGGTTAAACCGAGCACAGTAATTAGAAATTACTTAATTGAAATCATTTTTTACGCAAAACTTTTAATGATTCGTAAGGAGAACTCAGAGTCGTGATGATGCTCTTGAGACATAGAATCACCTATGCGAGTGAGAAGTGGGGCCGCTTCGAAAGGAATTGTTGAGGGCGCAATTCTTAGAAACGCTTGCAGAACCAGGCGAGTGATCCAGGGCCTAGGGATCACAGGGCGTGAACCGAACTATACTAGGAAGGTACCTGTGTGGGTTATGTCATCATCTACACCAACGACAGTCGGTTCAAGGACATCGCGTCTACCGACCAGTCAGTAGAGAAGGCATGATCTCACTAGGGATAGGTTCAAAGGGGTCACCCCTACCTATCCTTTGCAGGTATTGACCGTTGAACTCAAATTTCGTGTCAAGATTTCCAATTTCCATTCATGTGGGGGATTGTTGGATTTTGGCTATTTTTTAATAAAGTTGGTTTTGGGCTGGTTTTTGGACTAATGGTTTAAGCCCAATTTTTAAATTAAGCCCAACTATTTTTAGCCCAAATTTGAGTGAATGGAATTGTGAAAAACATTTTGTACCACATCGAATAGGTGAGCTCTCCTCCTCCCTTCTCTTCTCCTATATAAAGGAGTCTTCCTCTTTACTTTTTTGGTAGAAGAAAATGAGATCTCTTCCTTTTGGTTGAGTATCCAATATTTTCGGAATCCATATTTTTGGAATCCAAGTTATTTTTCTCCTCCTCTGTTCTTCGTGTTGACGAATTGCAGAGTTCTTCTTAGGTTGATTTCGACTTATGTCGTGTTCAACCTTTCTAGTTGTTTTTAGCCGTTGTCGTCGGCATTTATGTTCTTTGTTTGAGTTCAGGTATTGGGTTCGGTTCGGTCGAGCGTGTTGCATGCATAACACGATTCGATGACACTGTTGAATCCTGGGAGGTGATCGCCCCTTGTATAAACCCCTTTGCATAACCCGAGGGTGGGGAGGGGCGAAATTGCCTTAAGGAGACTGTGATTAGCACGGGCCTCAGTATAAAAATACGTATTCGTTTTCGTGTCGAAGTATACGTACAATTTCGGTGTTGCCTATATCTTGCATGTTAATTGGAGGAATTACTTGTAAGTAACCGAGATTTGATTAGTTGCATTTTGGTCCATGGACTTTATAAATTTGCATATTTACCCTCAATATTTCCAACAATTTATACAATTTGTGAACGATTACTTCAATCAACTGTAAAAAACATTGTCACATATTACCAATTTTGTTGTAGTAAATTGATGACATCTTCGACAAAAAAATCATAATAATAATTGTGATAACATCCAGGGATTCAAACAAAACTACTAGATTGGAAAACCTAGGGTGATGATATATATTAATATGTCAATTCATGAAACAAAAAATGGAAAATTGTATGTTTCCTTGGGAAAAAGTACATGTCCTAAATAAAATGATTTTTTAAAAAAATAAAAATAAAAATAAAATAAACCGATAAACAATAAAGAAAAACTTCAAAAAAAGCTAAACTTGTTCCTTCATTTTGAAGCTAGCTAGCTAGGTATCGCCGTCTCACATGTGCCTGCAGTAAGCATGGAAGAGGAGATAACAAGGATTCATTTCGGACCATGCATCCCTCCCTCACCACACATACCTTCCTTATCCATACTTGTCTCTAACTATTTTTTTTATTTGTGAATCGGTAAAAAAAATGCGGCATGAATATTTTCTTATAGTACAGATGACTCAAATTTGAAACATCTAGCTAGTTATTAACACTAAATCTATATCGTAACATTACATAGTTAAGAGTTATTAATTTTCGTAAACCTAAGAGTGCGTTATTGAGCGTTTGTAATGGTTAAAATTAGTTAGTTATAATTAAAAAGAGCATCCACAATAATGTTTCAACAAGAATTGGTATAACAAGATAAGAAGAGAAAAAGAATGAGAATTTTCGAATCGTTAAGATAAGAGTTATTAAATTAGTTAAAAGAAAAGATGGAGTTGCACATGCACAGCAGTCAACACCCACGAATGTGGCATATATATGGTATACAAGCAAGATAGATTGCGGACCATAACATTCATTCATTTTCATTCCGAGAGAATTAGTTATTAATTATTATTATGAATAAAGTTGAGAGAGAAGAGCAGAAATGGGAAGTGGGGTCAAACTATGTTCCCCACGTGTCGACGCCCCATTTATTCACCTTCCATATTTGTGGACACTGATTGAAGACAAGACATGATCTCTGCAGCTCTTCCTTCTTTTGCAATTTGCATCTCTTTATCTCATATATCTACAAGTACGTGTCGACTTTTAAACGGTGGTTGATCCACATGACCGATGATGATCAGTAAATCGAGCATCCTTTAATTGGAAATCATATCAAATCAGATCTACTATATTATATTAATTCGCACCGGAAGCACTCTGACTGACACGTGTACAGTCCACGCGGTCACCGTTTCCTAATTTAATTGGAGTTCTCTAAATATAGATACATAATATTGATTGATTAAAAATTAAGAAGTATTTTTATCTCCTTTTTTGGTCTCTACGCAATTTAAAGAAACAAATTAATTAAAAGTTTCCTTTTAAATAGTAAATCTATACAGTTTGGTTCCGGAAGACCATAGGCCGCCACGTAAGCAGCATTATATATAGAATATCAATATTTATATAAAATAATAATATATCATGTTATATGGAATACTCGATTTTTATACTTTTATTATTATTATATATAAGGAAAATTATATTACAAAAAATAATAATAATTATTATTATTATTATAATAATATAAATGTCAACATGATTCGTATAATATATATTGTTACAAAATAGGGTTTTCTCATCTCACTTTATATACAATAATAATATAATGAAACATTTACACATAATAATAATAATATAAAACTATTATAGATATTTATATATAGATGATTTCTGCCTTATTATGTTTTTATTCACAGTTCTAATTATTAGCAAAAAAAAAGTTTTAATTAGATGATGTCCCGTTTAGGTTCAAAATTAGTTATAAAGATTAAATTGCAAAAAAAAAAAAAAAAATCCTTTTAGTTTCAAGATTAAATCGACTTTATCATGTATCAAATTTTGCAGTCTATAAATTTAGATACATAATATTGGTTTATTCAAAATTAAGAAGTATTTTTATATTTTATTTTGGTCTCTACGCAATTTAAAGAAACAAATTAATTAAAAATGTCCTTTTAAATTCACTATCTATACTGTTTGGCTCCAGAAGACTACATGCCGCCACGCAGTAATTAATAACTAAATAGAAATTACAATAAATAAGAAGCTCACATATAACTTTAAGAATTTAGTCTTTAAGAGCCTAGAATACTAAATTAGAAAAATATAATAATAGTCACGGCCACAACTTCTAAATTTAGAAGAAAATCACATATTTAAATAACTTTTTAACATTATTATATTATAATAGATAGATAAATATATACAAATTACGACCAAAACTATATATAAAAATTATACATATATATTTATTATATTATATATATAAATATAAATAAACACCTTATAAAAAAAAGAAAACAAACAAAATTACTACCATATAGGCATCATCTATACCTAATATTATTATTATTATTATTATTATTATTATTATTTTAAAAATCCAACGTTGCATGCTCATTCCATATAAAAGATTAGGCTTATTGGAAAATTTATTCTTCCTTGATAAAAAATAATATAATGTAGCATACTATATATTTTATTATTAAATAATGATTATTCATAATAAATAAATAAACTATCTAAAAATGTATTCTTCCTTTGAACAAAAATAATAAAATAAAGCATACTATATATTTTATTATAAATAATGATTATTCATAATAAATAAATAAACTATCTAAAAGTATTTATATACGAACCATGTGACGGTATTTTATTTTAATAAAAATTAGTATTTCTGTATTTTTTGCCCTCTCTCTTCATTATTAATGTTCCTTAAGAATATTACCATAATTTTCATATAAGGAAAGCATGGGCAAATTCAATATTTTCCACCCTAATAATTAGGCATTTGTCAATATTACATTTTTTCTTTCCATTTTTAATTGCCGCTTAGAAAAAAAAAAAATATATCCTAGGTTTTAGTATAAACATAGGCTACATACATAGCCATCGATTTTGGTATATATATATAATTTTTCTTTAATTATAAATAATGTGTATAAATAATGCCTCACAACAAAGCCTCCGTCGATTCTTGCGGGATGAATCTCTTGGAGTAAATTGCTCGACGCAATTAGGCACCTCTTGGATGTTGCTAGTGGTTCGTCCGAAACTTAGAGGAATGGGGATGAGGGTTTTCTTTTAATCTCACCACTTAGGAAGAGAGGAATAGCCTTAATAAAACCTCATAGGAAAAATAATCAGGACGAACCACTAACATTGCGCGACGTACAGTCGCAACTACGGACATCAAAGTCCACTCAGCATATTATCAGGAGTTGGCATATAACCTGTGTTCACATCAAGCATACGGATACAACATACATAGTCAGAGATGGTGAAAAGATTCTAAGTGCGAGGGCAAATGCGCACACACAATCTACGTACATACATGTCGACAAGGATACATGTCGACAAGGAGAAACATATTTTCTATGTGTTTCCATGTACGTACATACATGTCGACAAGGATGCATGTCGACAAGGAGAAAATATTTTCTAAGTGTTTCCATGTACGTACATACATGTCGACAAGGATGCATGTCGACAAGGATAAAATATTTTCTAAGTGTTTCCATGTACGTACATACGTGTCGACAAGGATGCATGTCGACAAGGAGAAAATATTTTCTAAGTGTTTCCATGTACGTACATACATGTCGACAAGGATGCATGTCGACGAGGAGAAAAATGTTTTCTAAGTGTTTCCATGTACGTACATACATGTCGACAAGGATGCATGTCGACAAGGAGAAAAATATTTTCTAAGTATTTCCATGTACGTACATACATGTCGACAAGGATGCATGCCGACAAGGAGAAAATATTTTCTAAGTATTTCCATGTATGTACATACATGTCGACAAAGATGGATTGCATACAGCGAGTAGCTATACCTCCTAATCACACCTGCGACGCTCATCGACAAAGCTCATACGACGACATCTATGGTAACAAGTATTAGATATCGCTTAAATATTTCCTAAGTGTTTTAGCATACTTGCAGGCAATGACCAACAGTCTATACCTGATGCTCAACCATTAGCGCCAACGCGCATAGCAAAGTCAATGCGCATAGCAAAAGTCAAAAGTCAACGCGCATAGCAAAAGTCAACGTGCATAGCAAAAGTCAACGCGCGTAGCAAAAGTCAACGCGCATAGCCAAAGTTAACGCGCGTAGCAAAAGTCAACGCGCATAGCCAAAATCAACACGCATGGAAAAGTTGGTACGTGCAAATAAAAAGGACCAACATCTCACTACAAGAATTAAGGATTATTGCGACGATCAAAATCGTTGCAATAACCCCGAAAATCATTGCAATATGTATGTTGCGATGACAAATTGTCGCAATAACTTTGTCACTATAGACCCCTAGCAATAGGTCCTTATTGCGACAAAAAGAGCAGTCATCGCAATAGAGTGTACTCTATTGCGAGAACGATTATCAACACATCTGCGAGATTAGTTGTCGCAATTGATATATCTATTGCGGGGATTTGATAACTTTGTTGCGATGAAAATTTTAAAATTATTGTCGCAGTTGGTACATGTATTGTGAGGATTCATCAATTCGGTTGCGATGAGATATTTAAAGTTATCGTCGCAATTTCTATCCTTATAGCGAGGATTTGATAACTTTATTGCGACAACACATCTAAAAATTGTTGTCTATTGCTTGGATCTTTTAATTCACTTGTGATGATAAAAATATAAAATCATCACAATAAGTATTTAATGCGACGAGTGATATTTTTATTGTGGCGGTAAATTTTGACATATCGTCGCAACAAATAAAGTTAAAAACTTGTTGCAACGATATGTCATCGCAATATAGGTTTGTAATTTTTGTATTGTTGATAAATTTTCATTGCAATAGAAATATTAATTTAATTATTAAAGATAATTTGGAATAAATATAATTATAACTACATGATTAAAATGACTAATATTATAAAAAAAATCGACAATTAAATATAATCAGGTCTAGAATACCCATATAAACTACTTATTCGACATTACTAAAGTCTAATAACATGCATACAGATAAGTTTATTGTGACATAAAAGTGTCCAAATACTAAAAAAATGCAACTAGCTAACACAGAGGTATTCCTGAAATGTTGAACAACTTCATTAGTAGCATCCCTCTCGTATTCCTGAAATGTTGAACAACTTCATTAGTAGCATCCCTCTCAAATACATTGACATGTTGCTCACCATGAACATCATTTAGAACATTCATCATATCGTCTCGTGCACAGCTCGGTTGGGCGTCGTCATCAACATCACACGAACTTGGCTCCGCATGGTGTACCCATGTGCAATAATTTGAGTCCATTCTGTTCTGAATGAGGTGAACTTTGATTTCTTCGACACTCTAATAAGAAATGTTACAACATTTTATACGTACACAATATTTTTCCATTAGACATGTTATTTTCTTTTGACATATCAATAACATCAATAAAATAATAATAAATACTCAATTAATGGTATACTTACACCCAAATAAGATAAACTATACAGTTAAATTATAAAAAAAAATTAAATAATATATTCAAATAAAGTAGAAAAGTCTCAGACCTACGATGTTAAAGAGAAATCTAAGTCTTATTTACTATTTTTATAATTTCAAACAATATAAAATATAATTAGGTTAATTTCTTTTCCATATTAGAAGATAAGGATATAGCATGCATATAGGCACGTAGCATATTTCAGCAAAAAAAAAAAAATATATATATATATAGGCACGTAGCATTCTTTGTAAGCCAAGTGTGATGGTCGTTTTTAAAGAAGAAAAAAAGTTACTAACTAATTAATAAAGACTTGCTTTAGATCTCACATTTTCTTTAATCCCTGCATGCTTCGACAAAACTGTGCTAAAAAACACGCATATGATAAACAAAGCTTTGGCTTTAGGCCTCACAAAATAATAGGCCTCAATTTTTTAATTATTAATATCATTAATTTGTTTTTTTTAACTGAAAATTACAAGTGTTTAATGCTAGTTGTCATGTGATTTTAGGGAAAAGTAATTATTATTACTAACAAAAATTAATTGTCATAATTACTTTTCTTAGAAAGGGGCTGAATTTATATCATATGCTGTTATTCGGCACAATATCATATGTTGTAATTTTAAATTCTAACTACCTTATTAAGGCTAATTAAGTTAGGAGTGACATTTTATAAAGCATTAAATAATTTGAGTCAAATGTTGACAGAAAAATAAGAGTCAAATGAACTATAATATTTTTCTCAAATTATTTACTTCAGTGAGATTTTAACTCTAAAGTGAATGAACTTCAATATTATTATTAAATAATAAATGTTCATGTTTTTTTTGCCGAAAAATGTTCTTTTTTACTACGAATAAATATCAATTTAAGATTAAGTTGATTAATAATATCTTAAAAAAATATAAATGAAAAATAAAATACTTAAAACGTATGGTAATCTTAATTCAAGTTTCCTTTTGAAAATTCAAAAAAAAAAAAAAATTGTAACAGAAATACTATACATAAAAGCCACTAAATAAAATTTCGCGTTAGGCAGAAACAAGAATTACGAATTCAGTATATGCAGAATCAGGGTATAGAGGTGCTACCGGGATAGGATGGGGACAGTTGGAGCGACAGGACGTGGACAGCATGGGCAGCAGCACGGAGGCAAATTTACAATAGGACAGTGACAAAACTGCAGCAGATCGGGGACGAACTTGTTCAAAGATCTCTGAGGGCTTCTATCTCTTCTCTTATCGCTTTGTGTTTGCAGAGCATTATTGTGTTTGCATTGCCTGATTTTGTTTGCTGAGACTGTGTTTATTCATGGTAAATTTATTTGGCCACCAAATTTCTATATGTTTATGCGGTAAATTTACTTTAGAAGGAAATAGTATATATTTCCAAGCTACTTAAAAGGAAAGGCATTAAATACAGACTTTTCTATACAATTTCGAAAATTTTCTTACTCATGGTTAAAAATGGAAATATATAGATTTAAAGAGTTCCTAGTTATGTTATTAGCAGAAGCGTAGGTGACATGAATTTTTAAATAAATCGGGGTCGAATTTACTAATACTCTTCGATTGGGTTCTACAACTGGAAATCAAAACGGTACTAGCAGTCCCTATCAATTAGACATACTAATAAAGCAGATTATTTTGATAAATCAATGTGAATTAGGACCAAAAACTAGAATTTCATGAAGCAATACTCTAAAATTAATCACGGATCATAAACTGACCCAATTACAAATAAGAACTCCCAAGTCAAGTTATCCCCTTTGATCAGTACCAAAATAGTGATTATAGATATATTTTGTCGGTGCATCCACGTGTGTGACTGTGCGAGCGATCAGTTTGATCTCCATATTATTTGTAAACGATATGTTCTCCATGCTTGTCGGAAGCCAGTGGAGCTTCCCGAGACCCGTCGATCCGAACAAATGGCATGCTGATAAGTTTTTTTATTTGTGATAAGCTTGTTGATAATGTGTCATCCTGGTGAATATAATCCAAGGACTAAGAAAAAAAAATTAGTCCTCGGAGTTTAAAATTTTATAATTGTTACCTATGAGATAATTTTTATTGTCATATTATAAACACTTATAATTAGCCCAGTTGAGTTTTTGCAAAAATAATAATAATCGGACAGTATGATTAAAAGGTTTAAGTTTTTACTGAGTAAAAAAAAGTTTTGTGTAATTTGAAGAATTTTGAAGCTTTGTATGTTTTAGGAATTAATTTTTTGAGTTTAATACTAAAGGTTTGGAATTTAAGGCGTTGGGTATTAAGGTCTTAATATTTAGAGTTTAAATTTTGAATATTAAGTTTTAATGTTAATAGTGTTTAATGTTTAATATTTCAAGGTTTAAGGTTTAGAGATTTTAGGGTTTTAGAGTTTAGAATTTAAGATTTACGATTTACGATTTCAAGATTTAGAATTTAAGATTTTAATATTTTGATTTGAAGGTTTAAGGTATTAATGTTTGAAATATTAAAGTATTAAGGTTTTAAGTATTAAAGTTTAGAATTTAAGGTTTATAGTTTAAGGTATAATGTATGAAGGTTTTAAGGTTTTGAGTGTTAAGGTTTTAAGGTTTTTATGGGTTGAGATTTAAGGTTTATGATTTAGAGTTTAAGGTTTCAGATATAAGGTTTATTAAAAAAAGTTTATAAATAGAGATATTTCGAAATATTTTGGAATATAATCAACTAGATGGCTGACCCGTGCGTTGCGTGGCAAGTAATTTGTTTATATAAATGCTATAATATAATTTAAATAAAAATTTGATATTGATAATTATTTTTATTAGTGTTTTCCATTTAAAATAATGTATTCAAGTTAAATGTAATGCGACTACATATTTGAGGCGTATATATATAGGCTTATATAACTTATTTTAATATGTGTAAACATATATATGTTTTTTTTTCCATGAAAATTCGATTCATTATTTTTATTTCTTAGTTAATAGCTTTATGCATATGATATTACGATTTTTTGTATAATTATTACAATAAACCTAATCTATTGTGAGGATAATTGACCATCGTAATAAACTCAATCTATTGTGAGGATAATGGATCATTATAATATATTGCGTGTTCATCCAATTGATTTCATGGAAAGGTTGCCATCAATTTTTTTGTGCGAATTTTGTTATTGCGAGAAGGAATCGTCGCAACTGTATAAAACACTTCCTTCCAATAAACTCATCCTATTGCAACAATATGCACTCCTAACAATAGATTTGGTGTCGTCGCAATTAGATATTACACATCATCGCAACGAATCAATTCTATTGCGACGACATATTGTCATAGCTAAAGATTTAGCATCGTCGCAATTATTTTTCTGTAGATAATTGACGCCAATTATTTTGTGGAATTTTTTTATTGCGAGAACTGGTTGTTACAATTGGATGTTCCATATCCTAGCAATAAAATAATTCTATTGCGATGTTATATAGTCATCGTAATAGATTACATGTCGTCGCAATTGATTATTCGAAGTGGGAAATTTGTATTGTGAGAAACATTCGTCGCAATTGGATATTGCATATCCTCGCAATAAACTCATTCTTTTGCGATGATAAGCTATCCTTGCAACATATTTATCTTCGACGCAATAGTTTTTTCTATTGCGATGACCTGTCGTCGCGATTGATATTGCAATGATGTTCTCGTCATTTCTACACGGTATGCGACGAAAAGTTTAAGTCGTCGCAATAGACACGATCTATAGCGAGGACACGATGTCATCACAATAGAAATTGTAGCAATAGACTAAATTTCTTGTAGTGTACTTTTGAGCTCTTAATTTTTTTTTGACTTAATTCATTCAGATTATTATATGACTTGCACGGTAGATGATGACATCAAATTTAATAGTGTAACGTGTATTATAAAAATGGTTTCACACATTATCTCTCTTTACGAAAACGTTTCATTCTAATTATATTTTTCTGTTGTCTTTAATTAGGAGATATTTAATAGTGTAGGAATTCTTCGATATCTTTACTTATTGTATGAGGCAGGTGCAAATTCTTTTTGGTTTGGGGATTAGTTTTTTTATTTAATATATTTTTGTTAACTTTTGTATAACACTGCATTTTGTTAAAATTTTATAATGATTAGTTTCAACTCGGACTACCAGACTGTACTAAATTCAATATATCTCAAATGTAGCCAAAAGTTACATGTGGAAAGATCAAACATTGGCAATATGAAACAATTTTTATTATTTTTACTTCAAGTAATTTCTAGGTTCTCTTCCATTTGATAGGATGAAGATATGTACCTTATGAATCATCAATTGTCAAAAGTCGCGAAATAGTGCTCACTTATCAATGTAATTAATTAATTACTTAACTGTTTCAATATCTTAACGTTCGTTAGTTTTAAAATATGTTTGATAATATACTTTTTGGTCAAAAAAAATTACGAAAGATGCTTCCACCAAGTTCGGATCGAATAAAACAATATATATGTTTTGAAAAGTAAGTGCTTAAGTTTTACAATATATATGATTGAATTTTGTTTATAAACATTACATAAGCTCTTTCGTTGTCCAAAAATTGTACTAATGTCTAAAGACTTTATGTTTAAAGTAATATTTGGTTGTTAATGTATTGTGTATAAACCAGTCACTTCACATACAATATGTTACTATTTTATACCATCTAAATAAATAAATCAATCAATCAAACATACTATTTTTTAAAATTATTTTTCTTAACATTTTATATAAATAAAATATATTATATAGCTATAAAAATATTAACATCAACAAAATATATTAATATACATGTGTATGTATGTAATGCACAATATATATTATTTAAACACTTAAATTGTATATATTGCAAACTAGATGGCCATCCCGACCATTGCGCAGCGTCGTCTAGAGGTCTTGCCATTTGCTTGGAGGACAATGAATGATATGAGAAACACCAAAGAGACATAAAACGCGGATTTGGGACTTTTGACCGCCATATTTCAGCTTCCTGAGATGAATTTTTGGCATTTGGATTGTACTTAATAGGAAATTAATACAAAAGGTGTTGGTAAACTTTATTTTCTTAGTTATTCTCTTTGATCTATATATGTTGTAGTATATGGGGAGGAGAATGATTTTGTTAATTAGCAACAAATAGCAAGCCTAATTTTAGCACTCATTAACTTCAGAGAAAAAAAAAGAAGAAGAGAGAAATACTAAATTATGCGACTTTATCCGTTAGTGTAAATATATAATTTTTAGATAGAAATTAATGCATTTCCATTAAAATTGTGAGACCATATTAACTTTATGTAATAACTAATAAATGAAGATAATAAGATGATGTTTATATTCTTCGGACTTTACAGCCTCTTAAGAACTACACTTACTTCAGAGCGACATTAGTTCATATTAAGAAAAAACAACATTTTACTTCCATGTTTTTTTTCTTATATTATATATATTTTTTAATTTTTTTATACTAATGATTAAAATAATTATATTTTTCGATTTTTATTTATATTATAATTTTTAAATTAATCTTCATTTTTACAATCTCATTTCAAACTAGCATACTATTTTTAAATGTTAAATTCAGTTTGTTATTGTATTACAAAAAATGATATTTTTATTATAACATTCTTACCCACTTGGTGTGGCATCATTATTTCATTTCAACATTAATAGATTTTGGACCTAGGGTCGACACTACTAGCCCATTCTTTTTAGTTGATAAAAAAAGCATTAATAGAATCTAATATATAACTCATATAATTACCCAAAAACTATATTAATTGTATAAATTTTTTTTTATTACAAATAGGATAAAAAAATATATATTTTAACCCTATTAATTTCAATATATTTTACCCGCGTTGTGCGCGGGGTTAGTAGCTAGTATATATAAATATAATTAATGCTCTTCTCACTGTTAGTTAGTTTCCCCTTGCTAGGGTTTTGATCCGGAATATATTTTATTTTGGATCACTGGCCGAGAAGAAAAAAGAATAGAGTAGCATCTTTCTTTTCTCATCTTTGACCTACAATAAATAAATATAAATATGAAAAACGATGAATACGAATATATGAATGAATACCCACCCATGCATATGCAAATATACCTTATCTACATAATAAATATATTACGAAATAAAGGTAGCTTTCAGACCACACCGGTTATAATTATGATCAGGGTCGTCTGCTCTCTAAAACACTTGGAGGCCTAAAGTTCAATCTAACGTCTTAACTTTGACCAAATTAAAAGAACTATTTTAGCTTTATTTTTTAAAAAAAAATTGGATACCTGTATTTCCAAATTCATAGCAAATTGCTACCATTTATTACAATTTATGTTAAATTAGACAAAACAAAAAATGAGCATGGCACATGAGGTCTTTTGAAGCGTACCTGCTGAGATGGATTCATTAAAATTTTGAAAATATTATTGTAAAATACCATCAATTCGACGTTCAATTAAAAGACTTCATTAGGATTGAGGGAGATCAAACATTGAACTTCCATTCAAAATAAATTCAATGCAATCCTTTCAATTAACTGTCTAATTCATCTTAGTTACACATCAAAAGACACCACATGTCTGAAACATACAAATTTTATGTCTAATTTGACATAAATTGTAACATAGACAATTTGCTCGGAAATTAGAAATTGTTGGGTAGTAATTTAAAAATTAAAATCCAAGTAGCAATTTGTAATTAGGTTCAAGCTAGATTTGGTAATTTACTCAAAAAATGATTCTTTCTTTTGTAAGTTAGAAATAAAAAATGCTTGAATTTATAATTTTAATATTACAAAATTAATTAATTTATTGAGAATTTTGAGATTGTAAATAAATTAATTTCATAATTAATGGCAATTGATTAAATTACTAGTAATGGAAAAATTAAAAAGAAATTAAAAATAATAGAGTAAAAATAAAATATTATATAATATATACTAATAATTATCGTAACACGTGTTTTCCCCAAAATGACAAAACCTAACAAGAGTATATTTAGAGGCCTTCTTAAACTTGAGGCCTAATTAGGTGGTTAAGCCGGCCCTTAATTATGATAAAACTATTCTTGTGCCCTACATAGAATAATTTCGTCAGTATTGTTGCGTCATGGATGAACTGGGTCGTGGGACGCGTCTGTTTGTATGGTTGAGCGGGTTTTCGGGCTGTAACCCTTCGTCTGAAAGAGGTTCTGTGCCACTGGTGTTCGGTTGGGTCCCGGAAAGGTTTGTGTCTCAAAGCGCGGTTGTGTCTCAGGGGGATGTCTGAGTCTCGGAAGGCGGTGATCTGTGCACAAATCCGGATGTCTGGGCGACGATTCCTGCACAAAGGACCGTTGCTAGCACGGAGAGGGGGGGTGGTGCTAGCGGAGCCCTCTCCGAAGCTTAAGTCACTATAGGGCTAAAAGAGTAATTCTAGAGAGAGAAAATATTTCTAGAGAGAAGTCAGAGCTCAAAATACCAAAGTTGGGCAAATGAGAGGATGTGTGAAAATGGGTGGCCAAGGCCTCCTATTTATAGGCTTCCTTGGGACCGGACCCGGTTTTTAAAGCGGTTTGACGATGGTTCACAAACAAGCGGTAACCGTCATCCATATTGGCAATGCGCGAACTTGACTTCTCTACACGTAACGGTAATCGCGGAAACGGTAATCGCACGATACCCGCAATGCAATCCGGACCTCCGGACGCGCGTAACGCACTTCCGGACCGTTGACCCTTTGGGAGACGTTTTCCGAACCGAGATGTAATTTTGACATGTTTACGAGGCCCGGAATATAAATACGAACTCGAATTGGGCACATATCCATCACTTGCCCCCGAGTCAAGTAACGGTTAAAAATCTTTCTTGACTCTATTTTAAGTTAGGATACGTGTCCAATTTGAGCTTGACGCTAACCTTCCGGTTTTGATTATTGGTTGGACATTGGAGACTTGATTTCGTCCGTCCTTTGATTTTCCGACCGAGTGACTTTATTTCCTGTCATTACGGTTAGTGCAATAGGGAATGCGCATATATAACGTACAAACATGATTATCGTTAGGGACACGTCATGCGGACATGCTTCTATCAACGTGCATGCACAAGTAACGGTCATGGCAAGATCGTAATTACGCAATGCAAGAAATATAAATCGTATGCTTCTGAAATGACTTAGCGATTATCAAATTATGAATCATGCGATATGTAAACATGCACGTAAAATGACGGATTCGATACGTGTAACACCAAAACAATCATGTATGTAGAGATAAATACTTAGAAGAGGGCGGAGTATACTGTAAGTACTTGTAGGTGCATTACTCCTTTGATCCTTATCATCAAGGAGTCTCTTGGAAGTAGTTGTTTGTTGCTTTGATGCCTTAGAGAAATATTTCCTTAAGTGTTGTCGTATTTGCTCTTCGCGGTTCGTCATATTAGTCGCATCGCTTGCATGATAGCTTCTTGAGACACTACAAGAAATTTAGTCTATTGCTACAATTTCTATTGTGATGACATCGTGTCCTCGCTATAGATCGTGTCTATTGCGACGACTTAAACTTTTCGTCGCATACCGTGTAGAAATGACGAGAACATCATTGCAATATCAATCGCGACGACAGGTCATCGCAATAGAAAAAACTATTGCGTCGAAGATAAATATGTTGCAAGGATAGCTTATCATCGCAAAAGAATGAGTTTATTGCGAGGATATGCAATATCCAATTGCGACGAATGTTTCTCACAATACAAATTTCCCACTTCGAATAATCAATTGCGACGACATGTAATCTATTACGATGACTATATAACATCGCAATAGAATTATTTTATTGCTAGGATATGGAACATCCAATTGTAACAACCAGTTCTCGCAATAAAAAAATTCCACAAAATAATTGGCGTCAATTATCTACAGAAAAATAATTGCGACGATGCTAAATCTTTAGCTATGACAATATGTCGTCGCAATAGAATTGATTCGTTGCGATGATGTGTAATATCTAATTGCGACGACACCAAATCTATTGTTAGGAGTGCATATTGTTGCAATAGGATGAGTTTATTGGAAGGAAGTGTTTTATACAGTTGCGACGATTCCTTCTCGCAATAACAAAATTCGCACAAAAAAATTGATGGCAACCTTTCCATGAAATCAATTGGATGAACACGCAATATATTATAATGATCCATTATCCTCACAATAGATTGAGTTTATTACGATGGTCAATTATCCTCACAATAGATTAGGTTTATTGTAATAATTATACAAAAAATCGTAATATCATATGCATAAAGCTATTAACTAAGAAATAAAAATAATGAATCGAATTTTCATGGAAAAAAAAACATATATATGTTTACACATATTAAAATAAGTTATATAAGCCTATATATATACGCCTCAAATATGTAGTCGCATTACATTTAACTTGAATACATTATTTTAAATGGAAAACACTAATAAAAATAATTATCAATATCAAATTTTTATTTAAATTATATTATAGCATTTATATAAACAAATTACTTGCCACGCAACGCACGGGTCAGCCATCTAGTTGATTATATTCCAAAATATTTCGAAATATCTCTATTTATAAACTTTTTTTAATAAACCTTATATCTGAAACCTTAAACTCTAAATCATAAACCTTAAATCTCAACCCATAAAAACCTTAAAACCTTAACACTCAAAACCTTAAAACCTTCATACATTATACCTTAAACTATAAACCTTAAATTCTAAACTTTAATACTTAAAACCTTAATACTTTAATATTTCAAACATTAATACCTTAAACCTTCAAATCAAAATATTAAAATCTTAAATTCTAAATCTTGAAATCGTAAATCGTAAATCTTAAATTCTAAACTCTAAAACCCTAAAATCTCTAAACCTTAAACCTTGAAATATTAAACATTAAACACTATTAACATTAAAACTTAATATTCAAAATTTAAACTCTAAATATTAAGACCTTAATACCCAACGCCTTAAATTCCAAACCTTTAGTATTAAACTCAAAAAATTAATTCCTAAAACATACAAAGCTTCAAAATTCTTCAAATTACACAAAACTTTTTTTTACTCAGTAAAAACTTAAACCTTTTAATCATACTGTCCGATTATTATTATTTTTGCAAAAACTCAACTGGGCTAATTATAAGTGTTTATAATATGACAATAAAAATTATCTCATAGGTAACAATTATAAAATTTTAAACTCCGAGGACTAATTTTTTTTTCTTAGTCCTTGGATTATATTCACCAGGATGACACATTATCAACAAGCTTATCACAAATAAAAAAACTTATCAGCATGCCATTTGTTCGGATCGACGGGTCTCGGGAAGCTCCACTGGCTTCCGACAAGCATGGAGAACATATCGTTTACAAATAATATGGAGATCAAACTGATCGCTCGCACAGTCACACACGTGGATGCACCGACAAAATATATCTATAATCACTATTTTGGTACTGATCAAAGGGGATAACTTGACTTGGGAGTTCTTATTTGTAATTGGGTCAGTTTATGATCCGTGATTAATTTTAGAGTATTGCTTCATGAAATTCTAGTTTTTGGTCCTAATTCACATTGATTTATCAAAATAATCTGCTTTATTAGTATGTCTAATTGATAGGGACTGCTAGTACCGTTTTGATTTCCAGTTGTAGAACCCAATCGAAGAGTATTAGTAAATTCGACCCCGATTTATTTAAAAATTCATGTCACCTACGCTTCTGCTAATAACATAACTAGGAACTCTTTAAATCTATATATTTCCATTTTTAACCATGAGTAAGAAAATTTTCGAAATTGTATAGAAAAGTCTGTATTTAATGCCTTTCCTTTTAAGCAGCTTGGAAATATATACTATTTCCTTCTAAAGTAAATTTACCGCATAAACATATAGAAATTTGGTGGCCAAATAAATTTACCATGAATAAACACAGTCTCAGCAAACAAAATCAGGCAATGCAAACACAATAATGCTCTGCAAACACAAAGCGATAAGAGAAGAGATAGAAGCCCTCAGAGATCTTTGAACAAGTTCGTCCCCGATCTGCTGCAGTTTTGTCACTGTCCTATTGTAAATTTGCCTCCGTGCTGCCCATGCTGTCCACGTCCTGTCGCTCCAACTGTCCCCATCCTATCCCGGTAGCACCTCTATACCCTGATTCTGCATATACTGAATTCGTAATTCTTGTTTCTGCCTAACGCGAAATTTTATTTAGTGGCTTTTATGTATAGTATTTCTGTTACAATTTTTTTTTTTTTGAATTTTCAAAAGGAAACTTGAATTAAGATTACCATACGTTTTAAGTATTTTATTTTTCATTTATATTTTTTTAAGATATTATTAATCAACTTAATCTTAAATTGATATTTATTCGTAGTAAAAAAGAACATTTTTCGGCAAAAAAAACATGAACATTTATTATTTAATAATAATATTGAAGTTCATTCACTTTAGAGTTAAAATCTCACTGAAGTAAATAATTTGAGAAAAATATTATAGTTCATTTGACTCTTATTTTTCTGTCAACATTTGACTCAAATTATTTAATGCTTTATAAAATGTCACTCCTAACTTAATTAGCCTTAATAAGGTAGTTAGAATTTAAAATTACAACATATGATATTGTGCCGAATAACAGCATATGATATAAATTCAGCCCCTTTCTAAGAAAAGTAATTATGACAATTAATTTTTGTTAGTAATAATAATTACTTTTCCCTAAAATCACATGACAACTAGCATTAAACACTTGTAATTTTCAGTTAAAAAAAACAAATTAATGATATTAATAATTAAAAAATTGAGGCCTATTATTTTGTGAGGCCTAAAGCCAAAGCTTTGTTTATCATATGCGTGTTTTTTAGCACAGTTTTGTCGAAGCATGCAGGGATTAAAGAAAATGTGAGATCTAAAGCAAGTCTTTATTAATTAGTTAGTAACTTTTTTTCTTCTTTAAAAACGACCATCACACTTGGCTTACAAAGAATGCTACGTGCCTATATATATATATATATTTTTTTTTTTGCTGAAATATGCTACGTGCCTATATGCATGCTATATCCTTATCTTCTAATATGGAAAAGAAATTAACCTAATTATATTTTATATTGTTTGAAATTATAAAAATAGTAAATAAGACTTAGATTTCTCTTTAACATCGTAGGTCTGAGACTTTTCTACTTTATTTGAATATATTATTTAATTTTTTTTTATAATTTAACTGTATAGTTTATCTTATTTGGGTGTAAGTATACCATTAATTGAGTATTTATTATTATTTTATTGATGTTATTGATATGTCAAAAGAAAATAACATGTCTAATGGAAAAATATTGTGTACGTATAAAATGTTGTAACATTTCTTATTAGAGTGTCGAAGAAATCAAAGTTCACCTCATTCAGAACAGAATGGACTCAAATTATTGCACATGGGTACACCATGCGGAGCCAAGTTCGTGTGATGTTGATGACGACGCCCAACCGAGCTGAGCACGAGACGATATGATGAATGTTCTAAATGATGTTCATGGTGAGCAACATGTCAATGTATTTGAGAGGGATGCTACTAATGAAGTTGTTCAACATTTCAGGAATACGAGAGGGATGCTACTAATGAAGTTGTTCAACATTTCAGGAATACCTCTGTGTTAGCTAGTTGCATTTTTTTAGTATTTGGACACTTTTATGTCACAATAAACTTATCTGTATGCATGTTATTAGACTTTAGTAATGTCGAATAAGTAGTTTATATGGGTATTCTAGACCTGATTATATTTAATTGTCGATTTTTTTTTATAATATTAGTCATTTTAATCATGTAGTTATAATTATATTTATTCCAAATTATCTTTAATAATTAAATTAATATTTCTATTGCAATGAAAATTTATCAACAATACAAAAATTACAAACCTATATTGCGATGACATATCGTTGCAACAAGTTTTTAACTTTATTTGTTGCGACGATATGTCAAAATTTACCGCCACAATAAAAATATCACTCGTCGCATTAAATACTTATTGTGATGATTTTATATTTTTATCATCACAAGTGAATTAAAAGATCCAAGCAATAGACAACAATTTTTAGATGTGTTGTCGCAATAAAGTTATCAAATCCTCGCTATAAGGATAGAAATTGCGACGATAACTTTAAATATCTCATCGCAACCGAATTGATGAATCCTCACAATACATGTACCAACTGCGACAATAATTTTAAAATTTTCATCGCAACAAAGTTATCAAATCCCCGCAATAGATATATCAATTGCGACAACTAATCTCGCAGATGTGTTGATAATCGTTCTCGCAATAGAGTACACTCTATTGCGATGACTGCTCTTTTTGTCGCAATAAGGACCTATTGCTAGGGGTCTATAGTGACAAAGTTATTGCGACAATTTGTCATCGCAACATACATATTGCAACGATTTTCGGGGTTATTGCAACGATTTTGATCGTCGCAATAATCCTTAATTCTTGTAGTGAGATGTTGGTCCTTTTTATTTGCACGTACCAACTTTTCCATGCGTGTTGATTTTGGCTATGCGCGTTGACTTTTGCTACGCGCGTTAACTTTGGCTATGCGCGTTGACTTTTGCTACGCGCGTTGACTTTTGCTATGCACGTTGACTTTTGCTATGCGCGTTGACTTTTGACTTTTGCTATGCGCATTGACTTTGCTATGCGCGTTGGCGCTAATGGTTGAGCATCAGGTATAGACTGTTGGTCATTGCCTGCAAGTATGCTAAAACACTTAGGAAATATTTAAGCGATATCTAATACTTGTTACCATAGATGTCGTCGTATGAGCTTTGTCGATGAGCGTCGCAGGTGTGATTAGGAGGTATAGCTACTCGCTGTATGCAATCCATCTTTGTCGACATGTATGTACATACATGGAAATACTTAGAAAATATTTTCTCCTTGTCGGCATGCATCCTTGTCGACATGTATGTACGTACATGGAAATACTTAGAAAATATTTTTCTCCTTGTCGACATGCATCCTTGTCGACATGTATGTACGTACATGGAAACACTTAGAAAACATTTTTCTCCTCGTCGACATGCATCCTTGTCGACATGTATGTACGTACATGGAAACACTTAGAAAATATTTTCTCCTTGTCGACATGCATCCTTGTCGACACGTATGTACGTACATGGAAACACTTAGAAAATATTTTATCCTTGTCGACATGCATCCTTGTCGACATGTATGTACGTACATGGAAACACTTAGAAAATATTTTCTCCTTGTCGACATGCATCCTTGTCGACATGTATGTACGTACATGGAAACACATAGAAAATATGTTTCTCCTTGTCGACATGTATCCTTGTCGACATGTATGTACGTAGATTGTGTGTGCGCATTTGCCCTCGCACTTAGAATCTTTTCACCATCTCTGACTATGTATGTTGTATCCGTATGCTTGATGTGAACACAGGTTATATGCCAACTCCTGATAATATGCTGAGTGGACTTTGATGTCCGTAGTTGCGACTGTACGTCGCGCAATGTTAGTGGTTCGTCCTGATTATTTTTCCTATGAGGTTTTATTAAGGCTATTCCTCTCTTCCTAAGTGGTGAGATTAAAAGAAAACCCTCATCCCCATTCCTCTAAGTTTCGGACGAACCACTAGCAACATCCAAGAGGTGCCTAATTGCGTCGAGCAATTTACTCCAAGAGATTCATCCCGCAAGAATCGACGGAGGCTTTGTTGTGAGGCATAATCCGCGTAGGGCTTCTCTAACAGAAACCTCTACGGGAACCGTCCGGCGGATTGAGAACTCCCATCAACGGTCCTGGGCTACAGGAAACATTATAGGTATATGCACCTTATTCCGCTGCGTATTAGTTACCATGCACGTATCTAGGGTTTTGTTTCCGTAGTATTAATCCCCTAAATTCTACAGGTAGAGCATATTAAAATAGGATTGAGAGTGATCTCTAGTATTTATACCACGGATAAACCGCCAAACAATCTTCTCGAATAAGATTTTTCCAAAGCATCTCTTATTGGCGCAATGATTACAAAAAGTTACCGTTAGAGATTTACGAGCAACTCTTGAGCTTAACATAGAACAAAGCCAATGTAATGGACTCGTTTGTGGGCCAAGTAATATTATTAGTAGTTTCCTAATAAGCATATCAACCAGCTGGAGAATATTCCTCTATAATGGCTGAATATGTATTTTCATATCTTGTAATAATCTAGTCTATTTGAAGGGTGAAAAGAATGAATAAAACATAAGCTAAATATTACCTCATTCTTGGAAAGGATTAGAGCTCTCCTTAACGAGCTCAATATTGCGCGTGGAAAGAAGAAGCCCTTCCGACCACCGCAGTTCTGTCACCAATACAATCTCCGATCTTGTGTTCCTGAGCGTAACAACCAGGAGTAATAGACGCCCCGACATTTTAAGAAGAATCCTGCCAGAAGACTTTGAGAGTGATACTCGACCTAAGCCTTTTTTCTCATCCTAATGATGTCAACGACTCAGATCTTGGGGGCAAGTGCTGGGTTGCGATTCTAGATAGTCCAAAGGTCGGTAGTCAGCAAGTTGAGATCATCAAAGTCAGGATCATGAAATTAAAGTCGAAGATTATTTAAGTCTATAACTAAAATACGAAGACAAAAGGTCGGCACCTCCCTATTCTAAGATTGTGTTAACCGACACGACATTCGAGAAGAATGCGACGATCCTCAACAAGAACACTTCCTCTTAAGGAATGGGGCAAGTCGACGCTGAAACGTCTTAAAGAAACTCTCCATCTTAAGGAATGGGTACAAGTGGCGACCTACTTGCCACCATCTCCCTGAAGAAACCTTCATTCCTAAGGAATGGTGAGGAGGCAAGAAGATTAGACCGACTCTACTAAACTTCTCCTCCTAAGGAACAATGAGGTGGCGACCTACTTGTCACCTGCTTGTGCCGACTCAGAAGAAAAACCTTCTCAAAGGGTAGACGCCATTCAAAAGTCAGTAATTTCCTCTATAAA
This sequence comes from Clarkia xantiana subsp. parviflora, assembly GCA_036873135.1. NCBI lineage: Eukaryota > Viridiplantae > Streptophyta > Magnoliopsida > Myrtales > Onagraceae > Clarkia > Clarkia xantiana. The sequence goes on from JAPTYO010000004.1 coordinate 39,274,854, forward strand.
TACCTTCATGTATTTTCATACATTCACACACAAACACATATACAATTATTATTCTTATAATCCATTACTGACTTAAGCTTTATAGTGGAATTAGGGGCGAATCCCCACCCTCTTTTCAGGTTAACGTCGTAGAGCCTTTTAAAGGAAACTAAGTATCCCGTGAGATCAATAGACACCTAAAAGTGCAACCACGATGACTTCCTGAAATCCGTTCCCGAAAGCTAAAAACCTGACGATTCTTGATCCAGCACGTAGAAAACAACATATAGTGATAATAATATAATTCTGTTAGGAAGATAGAATCTCAATCTAACGAAACCTTACGGAACTGATAAACTCTCTTTGGGTTGGATGATTATCCTGGTATATCCACTTCATAGATAATAAAGGACTAAACTATGGAGCGGCCGCTGCTTCATGCAGCCTATTAATAATGTATTTTATTCTTAATATCTGGTTTAATGATTTTCGGTCTGGTCTGGTTCGACTAATTCCGGTTTAACAGCGTTAGGATCTCCCATTAAATTTGTTTGGATGTACTGTAACCCAACAGCATAGTAGTGGCTGCACCTGACAACCTTTAATATTTAATTTTATTATGTTTGTTCCAATTGATATATGAAATCAGTAGCAACTAAAATTATTTTATGTGCATGAATTATATTCCATAATATTAATTAATTATTTAAATGTCCATTTTTTTATTTACTCTGGTGGTGGTTTTCATTTAGGGTACGGATAAGGTTTATAGTAAACTTGACTAGGGGTTTAATATTTTCACTATGCCTTAGTGGTTGTATTTTTTTAAAATTTAATATTTAATTCTATTATATTTGTTCCAATTGATATATGAAATCAGTAGAACTAAAATTATTTTATGTGCATGAATTATATTCCATAATATGAATTAATTATTTAAATGTCCATTTTTTTATTTACTCTGGTGGTGGTTTTCATTTAGGGTATGGATAAGGTTTACAGTAAACTTGACTAGGGGTTTAGTATTTCCACTATGCCTTAGTAGTTGAATTTTTTTTAAAATTTAATATTTAATTCTATTATATTTGTTCCAATTGATATATGAAATCAGTAGCAACTAAAATTATTTTATGTGCATGAATTACATTCCATAATATTAATTAATTATTTAAATGTCCATTTTTTGATTTACTCTGGTGGTGGTTTTCATTTAGGGTATGTATAAGGTTTACAGTAAACTTGACTAGGGGTTTAGTATTTCCACTATGCCTTAGTGGTTGAATTTTTTTAAAATTTAATTATATTATATTTGTTCCAATTGATATATGAAATCAGTAGCAACTAAATTTATTTTTTGTGCATGAATTATATTCCATAATATTAATTAATTATTTAAATGTCCATTTTTTTATTTACTCTGGTGGTAGTTTTCATTTAAGGTATGGATAAGGTTTACAGTAAACTTGAGTAGGGGTTTAGTATTTCCACTATGCCTTAGTGGTTGAATTTTTTTTGTTCCAATTGATATATGAAATCAGTAGCAACTAATATTATTTTATGTGCATGAATTATATTCCATAATATTAATTAATTATTTAAATGTCCATTTTTTTATTTACTCTGGTGGTGGTTTTCATTTAGGGTATGGATAAGGTTTACAGTAAACTTGAGTAGGGGTTTAATATTTCCACTATGCCTTAGTGGTTGAATTTTTTTAAAATTTAATATTTAATTCTATTATATTTGTTCCAATTGATATATGAAATCAGTAGCAACTAATATTATTTTATGTGCATGAATTATATTACATAATATTAATTAATTATTTAAATGTCCATTTTTTGATTTACTCTGGTGGTGGTTTTCATTTAGGGTATGGATAAGGTTTACAGTAAACTTGACTAGGGGTTTAGTATTTCCACTATGCCTTAATGGTTGAATTTTTTTAAAATTTAATATTTAATTCTATTATATTTGTTCCAATTGATATATGAAATCAGTAGCAACTAAAATTATTTTATGTGCATGAATTATATTCCATAATATTAATTAATTATTTAAATGTCCATTTTTTGATTTACTCTGGTGGTGGTTTTCATTTAGGGTATGGATAAGGTTTACAGTAAACTTGACTAGGGGTTTAGTATTTCCACTATGCCTTAGTGGTTGAATTTTTTTAAAATTTAAAATTTAATTCTATTATATTTGTTCCAATTGATATATGAAATCAGTAGCAACTAATATTATTTTATGTGCATGAATTATATTCCATAATATTAATTAATTATTTAAATGTCCATTTTTTTATTTACTCTGGTGGTGGTTTTCATTTAGGGTATGAATAAGGTTTACAGTAAACTTGAGTAGGGGTTTAGTATTTCCACTATGCCTTAGTGGTTGAATTTTTTTAAAATTTAATATTTAATTCTATTATATTTGTTCCAATTGATATATGAAATCAGTAGCAACTAATATTATTTTATGTGCATGAATTATATTCCATAATATTAATTAATTATTTAAATGTCCATTTTTTGATTTACTCTGGTGGTGGTTTTCATTTAGGGTATGTATAAGGTTTACAGTAAACTTGTCTAGGGGTTTAGTATTTCCACTATGCCTTAGTGGTTGAATTTTTTTAAAATTTAAAATTTAATTCTATTATATTTGTTCCAATTGATATATGAAATCAGTAGCAACTAAAATTATTTTATGTGCATGAATTATATTCCATAATATTAATTAATTATTTAAATGTCCATTTTTTTTATTTACTCTGGTGGTGGTTTTCATTTAGGCCTTAGGGTATGGATAAGGTTTACAGTAAACTTGACTAGGGGTTTAGTATTTCCACTATGCCTTAGTGGTTGAATTTTTTTTAAAATTTAAAATTTAATTCTATTATATTTGTTCCAATTGATATATGAAATCAGTAGCAACTAAAATTATTTTATGTGCATGAATTATATTCCATAATATTAATTAATTATTTAAATGTCATTTTTTTATTTACTATGGTGGTGGTTTTCATTTAGGGTATGGATAAGGTTTACAGTAAACTTGACTAGATGTTTAGTATTTCCACTATGCCTTAGTGGTTGAATTTTTTTAAAATTTAATATTTAATTCTATTATATTTGTTCCAATTGATATATGAAATCAGTAGCAACTAATATTATTTTATGTGCATGAATTATATTCCATAATATTAATTAATTATTTAAATGTCTATTTTTTTTATTTACTCGATGGTGGTTTTCATTTAGGGTATGGATAAGGTTTACAGTAAACTTGACTAGGGGTTTAGTATTTCCACTATGCCTTAGTGGTTGAATTTTTTTAATATTATATTCCTTATCATTACTATTATAATATATAATATAATCATATAAATTGATACCCTAAAATAATTGGAAAAAAATAACTTGATATTATTAATATATATTTATCCAAATAATGCCTAAGGTATACATCAATATAAGTGAATAGAAAAAAATTATTGGCTAGAATCAGTGATTTAAAAGAGAATTTAGTAAATTTGAACATAATTATACTAGAATAGAACTACGTATGCAGTTAATAAATAGTAAGATAACTTTTGCACAGTCATGAAAATATAAATATATATATATATTAAATAAATGGGTAAAGAAGAGTCTTTATCTCTCTTACTTTTTGGTACAGTTATTGAAAAATAATCTTAAGAAAAGGGAAAAGAAGATTCTGTCCCTCTCTCCTGCTTATCTTCTTCATCTTCCTCATCAACCACGAGAAGAACATCAATGGCGGAAGAACAAAAATAACAACATTTTTTTTTTCTTCATTGCAGTTCAAAATCTGACCATAAGGACAAGCAAGTAATCTCTTACATTATCACATATTTTCAGAGGGGGCAAACTTAAGCAAGTCAATTTTTATCAAAAACTTATAAGTATCTATTTGAGCTTCCATGGAGTTCAGGAGGGGCAATTGCCCCTTCTGGACCTTATATAGCTCCGTCCCTGTCTGAAGCTCCGTCAAACTGGACTGACTACAGACCCAAAACGGAACGTATAGTAAACGGCAAGTTCAAACGTCACTTAAAACTTCACATCCGGTCTGGATAAATCTTCGAACCGTGGTCTAATTCACTTAAGTGATGTGATATGATGTGACAAGAACCACTAAACCGCATTTTTTTCACTTTTTTGGTTATTTACAAGTTTGCCATTAAATACAGGCCTCTAATTGGTGGAAATTAGGCCGCTTGAAGCAGCGGCCGTTCCATAGTTTAGTCCGATAATAAAGTCAGCAACTTTTCATATCCAAGTACCACATCTCCGTCCAAATTGTGCTGCTGTTCAATGTTTTTGAATTCCATTCACCTTAACCTTAATTATAAGTCTGATTTTTTTTACTTTTCTATAAACTCAAATTTCTAAAGGTATAAGAAGCATTTACATCATATGACTGAACATACCAACTCTAATTTCACTGGATGATCTCTCTGATAAACACCAATTCTCTAAGATGACCCGATCCATGGCTGCAAGGATGAGTGGCCTGAAACAGCTTGTGCTCCAGCAGATCTTGTAGGAGGCCACGCCACCCTAAAAAAATAAGCATCTAAATGATAATGAATAACACATCACTGGGTCTAACTTACCCAATTCATTAAATAATAACCGGTGCCTTAATAGTATATCACCAACGCTGTTGGATTAAGCCCGTCGAGGTTCGTCCGTAGAGTGCGCTTTTGAGGTCTTGATCCATGAATGTGTTCGCCATCTCCTTACGCTCTCGTAGACCTGCAAAAAGAATTGTGCCGGATGGGGTGGTTTCCGGCGAACCCTCTCCGATGTCTAAGTAAGAGTTCGGTTTCTAGAAAGATAAAGTAGAGAGAGATCAGAGCGTTCGGGATTCACTTACCTTGAATGAAGAATGTGGTGTGGTATTTATAGAGTTTGAGAATTTGGCCATGAGGGCCCGCCGAAATGAGGTAGGGTCTTAATATTCCCTTTAGGATAGAGAGAAAGGGTATGCCCGTAGGTCGGGAGTGCATAAATCAGGTGTGCGGAAATTGGAAAATTCAGGGTGACCATAGGTCGGGTATAGGTCACCCGGACGTCGGGGCCGACTGCTGGAGTGCGTCGGCCCCGGCCGACCGGACTAGTCCGACTCTTGAGGCCGGACTAGTCCGATCTCGGCCAGATTGGTCTGTTCGGGGGGATTTTAAAGGTGGACTAGTGCGATTTTTGTATCAGGGTGTCCGTTTTGTCAAAGTTTTGGTTTCTAACCGTGTTTAGGGCCAGTGTTCATAATACAGGTAAGCCCAAATGAGGTCCAACTGGGTGTATATCCATCACTTGCCCCCGAGTCAAGAAATTGTGTAACCCTTCCTAGACTCTATTTTTGATCGGATTTAAACCCAAGTTGTGACCTTAGGCGATAAAATACATTTTTACTGAGCTTGTCTTTGTCGGTGCTTATTGCCCAAAGTTTGTCCCTTTTCTTGTAGAGATGTCTATCTGTGAAACTTATCGAAATCTAAGATACAAGAATATGCACAAGTGCTGGGTAAGTCACAAGTGTATAATTATATGCTTATATAAAGTGTATATGCCTATATGGACGTATGTCTTAGCATGTAATGTAGTGCGGTGCACAACGTAGGTGCGTACGTGGTGCTATCATGAATGTATGTAAAAGACTTAGTAAAAAATATGTATATCAATGTGAGTGAGTGCACATGTAGTAATCATGCAATGTGAGGAGGGCTCTCGTAGGCATGTAATGAAGCATTGTGTATAACATAGGTGCATACATGGTGTTGTGCAAGACATAGGTGCATAAACGCTTTGTAAAAATATGAAAATTGGCATGGATGAGTGCACATGTATCAACAATGCAACGCGAGGAGGATGCTCCTAAGTATGTAACTAAAATATTGACATTCCATGCAATACATACATGTGTGCCAATTGTTATGAAAAATTTCTAAGTGTATGCGCATGTGTCTTTACGTAAAAAGACCATGGGAAAAATTCTCAGAGTTGTGAAACACTAGTAGTAAAGCATATGTATGTACATATGTAATGATTATTGAAAAAATTCTAAGTCTTGAGCAAACACTAGCAACAATGCATATAGATGCATGTATGTAAATAATGATCTCATGTGGATAACATGGAAGAATTTCTAAGTATTGGACAAACACTAGAGTTGATGCGTAGGAACGTAGATATGATACATGTAACATCATGGTAAAACATTCTAAGTGTTGGACAAACACTAGTAGTGATGCATTTGGATGCATACATGCAAATAATGTGCCTATGTCTAAGCATGTAGTGATATGTCAACATTGATGTGACTAAGTGCATACATGTCAAGTGCAAGCATATATATGCCTAATCGTGATAAAATATGATCATTAATGTCACTGGATATCTGTGTTCAATAAGAACATATATCTAAGCGTGTAAAAATGTGCAGATGTTAACACAAGTGAGTGTGTATGTATCAACATGTACATTTGTCTAGACATGTAATGAGGTATGAGTCATTGTGCAAGTAAATGCATACATGTCGAACATGGACTTATGCCTAAATATGTAATAAGACATGGGCATTAATGCAACAAAGTGTCTATATATCAATCATGTATATATTTGTAAGTGTGTATTAAAACATTGACGTTTGGTGAAAACGAACGCCTATGAGTTAAGATTGTGTCGATTTTACGAGTGAATATCTTGGCTAAAATTTTTTTGAGCTCCTTCGAGTAAATGTGTTGTCATTTTTTGCTCGGGTTATCTCTTAAGTTGGTTGGATTATGTATGCCTTGACAACCATGCTGTTGATGTGTAGATATTTGCCCTTGATATGAGTTTGTAGACTCAAGGTGTTGAGTCTCGCGTCACTAGCGTTGTGTGGCACGTTTTGTGTTGATGGCGTCGTGTGATATGCCTATGTATAACATGTGCTCATAAGATCGAGAAATATAGATTTTCCTTGTTAGTGGCATTAGAATTATAGGTATAGGTGTCAACCCTTCTCTCTTATCACATAATAGTGATACCATATTGCCCTCGAAGTACGCATAGTGATCATCAACGTAGGGAGTAACCCTTTTCGTCATTGCCCATGAAGTAGGCGTAATGGTTGTTTGAGACACAGGATGTCGAACTCTGCACAGATCGCTCATTGTGATATATAAGTGGTGTGACGCCTTTGCGGTAGACATAGTACCATTTGGTATGTAGCGGGTGTTAACCTTTGTGTGTTGCTCCTTATAGCATGTCGATAACGTATCTTGTACGTAATGGATGTAGGTGGCACATTGGCCCCATAATATGTGTATAAGGTACGTAACTCCTTAGTATGAACGTAGGAAGTGTGCTACCCTCCTCATGAGTATATGAGGTACGTTATCTCCATAAAGGACGTGGGAGGTATATCGCCTCCGTAGTAGATGTTGAAGGTGTGTCGTCTCCATCGTGGATATGGCGTACGTATGAGGTGCGTTACCTCCGTAGTAGGTGTTGAAGGTGTGTCGTCTCCATCGTGGATATGGCGTACGTATGAGGTGCGTTACCTCCATAGTAGATGTTGAAGGTTAGTAACTCCTTATTGTGAACGTAGGAGGTGTGCTACCCCCCTCTTGAGTATGGGAGGTACGTTGCCTCTATGAAAAATGTACAAGCCATGTTGTCTATATGACGTATGTAGGAGGTGCGTTGCCTCCTTGACGTGTGTAGGAAGTGTGTTACCTTCGTAATAGATGTAGGAGGTACGTTACCCCCATAGCTTACGTAGGAGGTGCGTTGCCTCCGATATAGATGTATTAGTCGTTTGTTGGGAAAATGACTTTGAAATTTTTATAAGCGCCTACAAGTCTTCTTTTCATGTTTTAGATTGCTCGTGTTACACAATTTTGTGAACTTCACCCATTAGGTGCGGATTTGTTCGTCTCTGCCTCGGCATCAGTGCACTCTTTGTTAGATCTGAGTTGGTCTCTGAACTAAAGCCAGTGTTTGATTCCGAGTTAGGCAACTAATTAGAGACTGGCCTGGGGCTTTCCTCCGGAGTGAGGTCGGGCTCCGAGACCTTGTCTGATTCGAGGTCTAGCGATGATTTGACGCGGCGTTGGCTGCTCAGTTATGACGGGGTTGAGCTATATTGATTAGGTCATATATCCCTTTGATCATTATCAGAAGTAAAAGGTGGGAGACGTTACTGTGCTCCCTCATGGTATACAATCAATTTTCTTATCTTCACCTTATTTTTCCCTTTTCCATTGTGGGTTGGTTTGCTGGAAAAAAACCTCATTGTCATGGGTGGGCGGTTTCACCCGAGGTGTTACCTCATCTTTAAAGAGGATGGCGCCCCTAGGTGACGTTCCTCGAGTCCTCCTTCCATGATTATTTTCATATCATTCTCTTTGTATTTGTTTCAATCTGCTGGGTTAAGTAAGGCTTCTTCTATGCTGAAGTTGAAGAAACTGCCTTTGAGGGTGGATCCTTGATGGATACCTCTGTCATGAAGAGGAAGGTTATTATCGTTAACGATTCTTCCAAGACTTTTTCTTGCTACAAAGATAAGGTTGTTGTTCCTCCGGCACTTGCAAGCGAAAAGGCAAGGTTCCTGAAGTGGAGTAAGGAATTGTCCCTGACGGAGGTTGCATGTCTGACCCTCCAGCTCCCGTCTCAAGGGTGCATCTCGGAGGTACCCTTTTTTTTCCTTTACTTAATCTTTTATATGTGCTATGCATTATTCATGTGTTGACATGTAGGTCGTGTTGGATTACGGAGCTAGAAACTACGGAAACATAAACAAGGTACATATTTGTAATCAGAATTACGCAGCGGAAGATGTGCACATACCTCAAACCTTTTCCGTAGTCCCAAGATCTTGTTGAGGGAGTTCTCGATCCACTGGATGGAACCCGTAGAGGTTCTTTTTAAGGGAGCCCTACGCGGTATATTCTCCACAACAAAGTCTCTGATCAATTCTTGGCAGGGACGGATCTCCGGAGTGTTTGTTCGAAGCAAATTGGCATACCCTAGGTGTCTCAGGTGGTTCGGCTGAAACTTGTGTTTAGGGGGAAGGGTTTTTATCTCAAATCACCACCAGGGAGGAATTGTGAATTACCCTAATAAAATACCTAACACCCCCTAATTAAATGAGGAGCAAAGTGGACAAAAGTCCACTTTGCCCTCTCCTAAGTTTCGGCCGGCCTATTGTGTAAAAGGGAGGCCCAATTTTGGGCCCTCATGTCAATAGGGATTTGGATCAAGCCCAATTTCCCTAATGTGACATTTACCCAATTTCTTAGGTAACATATACATATTAATGGGCTTCCATTTACGGTGCCAATCACCATATGCTAACAGATCCCACTCGCCGGAATTGGAGGGTGCCTGTTAATGTATTGTTGTCCAAATCGCATCAACAATTCACTCTTCTGATCTTGCCCCTGCTTCCGAATAGTTCATACGAGGTTTGCCGTGCGACCGGAGGATACGACGGGCATCGTGCTACTCATCTGTTAGGAGTGTTGTAGCGCCCGCAGAACGTTGATTCCCTATCTCAAATCAACCTGTTAAAAACATCAAATTGTATCGCGTTGTATCCTAGGTCAACTAATAATTCTCCAATTACCCAGTTTCCACACAAGAATATTTCTCCAAGGCATCCGTACAAGTATTCACAACCTTTAACTAATATTCGGTTGGTGGCCACCTAAGGAATACAAGAGTCGGTGAATTACAGGTGAACTTGACCATCCCCATCGCTCATACCCTTAGTCAAACCCAATCGGTTTCCAAAGATGTGGTAACTTGGCCTTTTTCTTTAGCATTGCGCTCATACGCCGGGAAGCGAACATTGAGCCTGACCTTAGATATGAGTTCTGAGTCCATGAGGATACTTTGGGCGCCTCTTCATATGGCTCCCGGGATCAATCACACGCTCGAGGTGAAGAAGTTTGCACCCATCCGAATTTCAAGGATTCTACCTAGCAGAACTGATCATGACCCCATGGTCGAACATGGCACGCGTAGTATGAAGCACGCCTCGATAGTATACCCGAACAACGTCAGGTGTGGGATATGTCAATGATGCTATCACAAATTTTCATCTGGCCCAGAATGTGGTTAATGACGAACAGAATTCATCACCGGCGATGTGCAAAACGAAGATCGTGTCGTGTTACTCCGAAACCAAATGATCGTTTTGCGTTGTCGACCATTGATGACTTATTAGCATATCGGGATGCTATGAGAGCAAGAGGATATGGACCACCCCCTTTTGGCCCGAACCGTCAGGTTCCCCCAAGGGAGGGTCCGAGAATGACACAAACTGAGGGACACTATCCCCTACAATTTACAAGGCAACTGCCTCCCCCCCCCACCCCAAAGCCGCAAGGAAATTGGCAATGCATCTCAGTGCAAGGCAAGCATCAATACCGCCTCCTGCCCAGCAGTATCAACATGCCCCGGCAGGAGTGCATTCTGAAAGACAAAGACTGGAGCATATGCCAACGCCCCAGCCATGGAGATAACAACAACCGTCCCCGTATGAATTGCAGTACCAATGACATAGGTCGAACGCCCTCCTAGCACGGAAGAAACGACTGTCGGGCAATGCACACCAACAACGACAGATTCAATAAAGAGGTAAAATTTAGCCGATTTACAATTGGGCATGCATCCTTCTAATAAATATAGTCAAGTAAAGGTAAAACCAATGCTCGACTCTGGAGCAAATGAAGAATATACACCCAATTAGACCTCACTAAGGCTCGACATGGTCGCCCCGTCGACCTTGAACATGGTAAGTGGCCGAGACTGAAGTTAACGCATTAGTCCTCACGAAAACTTCCGTCCGGACTAGTCCGGTGTCAAAACACTAGACTAGTCCGGACATCGGGACCGAACTAGTCCGATCACAACTGGGCTGACGCGTCCCGCGTCCGGCCCCCGACGCCCGGGTGATCGACACCCGGGTTACACGCACGACACATCCCGTTTGAATACTACATGGGTCCCACCAGAAAATATGGGTCCCTCCGATACAAAGATCATAATCCATATAAATAGGGCCTTATATCCTTCATTTACAACTTGATTTCACTTGAGTGCTCTGATTTCTCTCTAGAACTTTATCTTTCTAGAACTGAACTCTCATGAGGAATACGAGCAAGGAAAAATATCTCGACTCGACGAAAGGCCGCCAATACCGAAACCCCGACGAGCATGATCCATCACAGAGCATATGTAAATAACTAGTCCATATATGGAAAAAAAATTATTGATTTGCCCTCCTCAAAAGACCAAAATTGAAAAATGCCCCTTCCCACTGTGGACATGTTGTCCCGCAAATGTCCATAGCGGGAGCTGCTGTGTCAAAGGCTGCTGTGTGCACCCTTTTTCAGCTGCAACAGCTGCAAAAAGGCTGTTGTTGCAGCTGAAAAAGGCTGCCACAACAGCCTTTTTTTTAAAAAAATATATATATACATTTTTTTTTCTTTTTTTAATTTTTTTTAAAGTCGTTTTTATTCTAAATCAAAATATTTTTTATTGTTTAAAAAAAAGTAAATTTTTTTTATTTATATTATAAAAACAATTGAAAAAGACTGGGCCAACAATCGTTTCAGCCAAGTTTATTCTCATTTAAAAAAAAATAAAACAAGTTTTAATTAAATTATAAATGTAACTTTGACAAAAAATAATTAATTATAAATGAAATTTTGGTAACAAAATTTTATTTCTATAATAGGTTATTGGACTACAAATTGTCTACAAAAGGAAACCTGGACTTGTAAATAGCAAATTGTCCACAAAAGCAAGTCTTGTAGTATATGATTAGTTACCTTTTGTGTATAACAAATTTTATTTCTGTAATAGGCTATTGGACTACAAATTGTCCACAAGAGGAAACAAGGACTTGTAAATAGCAAATTGGAGTTTTTGACCAAACTAAGCCTATTTAAACAACCAAATATAATTATAGGCCAAGTAAAAATATATTTACAAATCTAGGTCTGGCCGGGTTGGCCCGTCCCGGCGTACTGTACGCCGGTTTGGCCCGTCCCGGCGTACTGTACGCCGGGTCGGGCAGACTAGACGAACCGAAAAAAAAAAACATTTTTTTTTTCTAGTTCGCCTAGTTTAAGGCCAACCTGGCGAACAAAAAAAATTCGTTTTTTTGAATGGTAAAGTTGTAAACATATTTTTTTTTTTAAAAACCCTATTGGAAGTGGTGAACCTTAGAGGACATATGTAGTGCCATTAGGTTTTGCAATTTTTTTTTTCTAAAACCCTATTGAAAGTGGTGAACCTTAGAAGACAAATGTAGTGCCATTAGGTTTTGTAATTTTTTTTCTAAAACCCTATTGGAAATGGTGAACCCTAGAAGACAAATGTAGTGCCATTAGGTTTTCTAAAAGCCGTTAGGGATGTAATAGAGGTGTAAACACCTGATTTTGGACCACGCGCGACACTGTGGCATGGCATCCTAATTGAGGAAATATCCAAATATGACAAGTCAGGAAGCTTTCAAGAATGCTCAGTGCAATATTATGATAGTTATTTGTATTTATTGCAGAAAATATTTGTTGAATATTTAGAATTAGATTTCTAAATATTTAATAAAATAAATCAGCAGTATTTGTTTCTTAGATTAGACTAGAACAAATGTATTATAAATAGTTGTTCTATGTTTACATGTAAATGGGAGATGAAGTAAAGAGCCGAAGTTATTCCTTGCAAAAATACAAAAAATGGGGGCATTTAGTAAAAGACTGTCTTCGTCAATTTTTGTTTGGTTCTTAGTTTCTCTTATAATTGTTGAATATTAATCTTCTATCTCTGTAGTTCGTACATCCACCACCGAGAATCTAACCTGTAGCTTACTCACCGGCGCTCACCTTTCATCCTTCCACTCGACGCAGCGCTACAGAGTCCACCGCACATCTCCAGCCAGGACCTCCGCCAGTCTCTTCCAGACCTCTTCCAATAAGCTCCACACCACAACGACCCATCTGCCTCCGTTCAAACGTTGTGCCCGCAAGCCCGACCTCTCCGGTCATCCTCATGCTCGAGGTCACCATCACCGATAGGTATTCAGTTGCAGTCTCGGCATCCAGTTACATCGTTAACGTGTCACTGGCGAGACATGTCCATTGCCTAGGGTCTGAGTTGAGCAAAGACATCGAGACAGAGAAGAACCCAAAGCTTTTGTTAGAATCGTGGAGTTGTTGTCTTACTTGATCGGGGCAATCACCATTCACCCAGCCATCCCTGTTTATCGTAGCCAGATCCGAATCCTATCTCGACCTCACCGGATTGACCTCTATTCGGCCGCCCCGATCAATACTACGACTCTCTTGTTAGATTATGAGGAGTAATCACTATGGATACTAAAAATATGGTACATGCTAGTAATCGAAATTATGCAGCGGAAGATTCGCACATACCTTAACAGTAGTCCGTAGTCCCAAGATCCTTGCAAAAGGGAGTTCATGATCCTCCGGTCGGTACCCGTAGATGTTTTTGTTAAGTAAGCCCTACGCGGTATATTCTCCACAGCAAAGCCTCATATCGATTCTTGGCAAAAGACGGATCTCCGGAGTGTTTGCTCGAAAGCAAATTGGCACACCCTTGGTGTGTGGTGGTTTCGGCCGAACTAGTGGTGTTATGAGGGAAGGGTTCACATTACCACTTAAAGGGAATTGTAATTAACCCTAATAAAATCCCTAACTCCCCATATATATAGGAGAAATAAAGTGGACAAAAGTTCACTTTACCCCTTCACTAAATTTGGCCGGCCATGCATGTATTAGGGAAGTCCAATTTTGGGCCTCTCATGTCAATTGAGATTTGGGTCTGGCCCAATGTTCTACTGTGACATTTACCCAATTAACTTAGGTAACATATACATATAATGGGCATGTATTTACGGAACCCATCACCATATGCTTACAGCTCCCACTCGCCGGAATGGGAGGATGCTGTTGGATCACGGTAGAACTCCGGCACGATCTTTGACGGCGATCCTAGCTCCTTCGCTCCACGCAATCCTGCAAGAGGGGATAGACCGGGCGGTGACCCAGAATCCCTCTCCGATGCTTAAATGAGTATCTCGTATGGACTGGCAAGCAGTAATCTCAAGTAACGTATCTCAAAACGTAATGTGCTCTGAGGTAACCTCTGCCCTTTTATAGGCGGAGAGGTACCTCAGTTACCTGGTGAACCGTTGGGGTGGTTAGCCCGTATTCCGCGTATCTCGGGCACGATCCCGCCTATCTAGGCCATGATCTCGCTTATCTCGGCCACGCCCCGCGTATCTCGGCCACGCTCCGCGTATCTTAGCTACGCTCCGCGTATCTAGGCCACACCCCGCGTATCTCGGCCTCAACCTCTGATAGTAAGTCCCGACCAATATCGGGGACTCCAGAGTTATCTCATTGTGTCACCGCTCGGGGCCCCTCGTCATCGTGATAGGTCCAATCATTCTCAGGGATTCATCATCGGGGCCTACTTAAAGGCATCTCATCGGGAGCATCCAGCTCACCTATCGGGACCGACTCTGTCGGGACCTTTCATCATCGGGACTCCCTCCGTCGGGACCCTTCGCCTGGGTCATCTTGACCTCCATTGAGGGCCCCGTGGCCCCATTCACCGTTTGCTCGCCGTTAAAGGGCCTAACGGTCACAGCGAAGCCCATCATTTGCCCCCAAGACATGAGGGACTTACAGTTCGTCGTGTCTTTCAACTCCCGACCTCCCGATGTCTGTGTCGGGGATCTTTCCCTTGGCATAGTCACTTAGTACAAGTCTTCTCGTTTACGTTTCCTCAATACCTTGTGGATAACTGCCAAATCCGAGAGGACTCCTCGGTTCCCCAGCCATTAAATACAGCAGATAACGAAGCGACGTCTTCAGTATCCGTGCCTGATTTTTCGCGCCTGCTTTTCTTAAAAGTGCTTTTCAAGCCGTTTCATCATTGCACCCGTTGCCATTCTGCATGTTTCATCTCAACGGTCCAGATCAGAACGCTTCGACTTCGACGATTCAGATCAAAGCGTCCCTTCGATTGTCCTCTTCGCTTACAAAACCCTAACCGTGGGCACAGTTTCACTTTTACCGTCTCCGAAATTTCAAAAGCTCTTAGCAACCTCTCTGAGAATTCAAGCTCTACGATTCCGAAGACCTCAGTGCTCCTCCGGCCTCCTGTTCTTCCAAGCCACTTTTCCGGAAACGTCAAGTTCATCCTTCCAGCCTCCAACCATCATGTCTGGTAAGGGTTTCTTCTTCGTTGCTTGTACATTTTTTCCTTATTTGCAGTTTTCCGGAAAACCCAATGTGCCTTTCCATGGCTGATTTCAGACAGCGAATCTAGTTCTGAGGGAAGGAAGCCCTTCAACTTCGACTATGCTCTGAACGAGATTTCCAGCGCAGCGTATGATGCAGCTCTCCGGGAGGGATGCATCACCTCTACCTGGGAACCTCGTTTCCCGTATCCCTGGCCCCGCCCCTCGGGTAACCTTGAGGTTACTCGTCCCCGGAAAGGGGAGGTATTTGTCTCTACGGGGCAAATATCACCGGGGATCAGATTCCCCTTCTGTGGTAATCTGGTCGAGATGTGCCAGCATTACAAGACGCATCCGACCACCTTCTCTCTGCACGTCATACGCCTGTGGAACGCCTTCCAGGTCCTCTGCTTCCGACAGAAGTGGGTATACAGCCTCAAGCTCTTCAGGACCTTCTACGGGATGAAGTGCAACGAGGCGGGGGTTTGTGCCTTCTACCCCTGGATGCCGAAGTGGAACAAGACGCAACTCGGGTTGTGCAGCTGGACCAATGACACCTGAAAGGTGGTCAAGGGTCGGGGACTCCTGGTCGACACGGGGTCCGATAATAGCGGGTGGAAGAGGAGCTACTTCTTCATCCAAAACTCCTCGATCCCGTGGCCCCGATGGGAGGTGGAAGCGGATTCTCCTCCCGCTTTCCACACCTACACCGACGAAGACTTCCAGACTCTTCAGCTCATCCAGCTCTATTGGTGGGGGGAGTCCTACACTCCCCTCGACGCCAATTCTCTCGTGGAGCGGGACCTGGTGAATGCCGGGATCCGACTCCTCGACACAATCTCCGGGGGGCAGCTCTTCGACGGCCCCTCCAATATGATTCCCTGGGTAAATCTCTAACCTCTGTTTTTTACTGTTTGCAGCTAACCTCCAATATGTATCCGTGCTGACCAATCTGATCCTTAAGCAGGGGGAGACCGATGCTGTCCGCCCCACGCGGAAGAGGAAGTCAGCCAAGAAGGCTGCTGCTCCATCGGGGTCTCCTTCCGCGGAGAGGCCCAAGCGGATCCGTGTGGAGGTGGATAAGCTCATCGACGTCCAGAACGCTGAAGAAGGTAAAAAGCTCCTCCTCGCTATTAAATCGTACAGGAGGTTGGTTCCGAAGGAGTTGATTCCTTCGACCATGGAGGCCCGCATCGCCGACGTCAAACGAGTCCTCCGAGAGGAAACTCCTCGTGTCCTGAAGGCGGGCTACTACAACTACCGCGGGAAGGACCAATATGTCTCCCGACGTATTGTTTGGTGTAAGGGCTTTAATGAACTTCCTGATTACGTTTCTAAAGCCTCCTCTCGTCCTCTAGGTGCAGGTCACTCCGGGACTCTGTCGGGTGCTGGAGCCTCAGCAGGCGCGCCACCTTCAGCAGGGGCGCCTCCTTCTGCAGGCGCGCCACCCCGACCGGCGAACAATTTCGTCGGGTGGAGAGCCTGGACTCCTCCGAGGAGACTGATGAGGGTGGCTCCCTTCGCCATCGTCGGAGGACGGGGCAGTCCCCGCTGAAACCAACCTCCAAGGGGCTGCCCCCTTGCCTTCTTCACGACCGCAGCGACAACCGTCGTCCTCCCACGACTTCACTCCTTCCCCAGCCCGGGGTGGGTCGGAGGCACGCCCCTCCACGTCCCCAGTCGGCCCTTCTCCTCTTCCCCTCGACGGGAGTTTTTACAAGGCCTTCGACCCCGACCAGGAGGATGCTCCCTGGACTCCGATCCAAACGTTGCAAGGGGTCCAGCTCCGACAAGGGGACACATATCCGGAGCTGGCTCTACACCTGGCAGCAGGCTCAATCCTGCCTTCTATGAGGTATCCGATTACCTTAGATCGGGAGGAGATGCGCCGGGATGTAAAGGAGATGTGCATGCGTCGGATAGAGGTAATCCTTTCACCTTTCTTTTCTTCATCAATAAGATCGGTTGCTCATCTACTAATACTTCTTTTCCTTTCTTCGTAGGAGATGGGGGACATCAACCGTTCCATCGGGTACCTCCTCGCCTATGAGGAGGCCCTGGAGAAAGAGCGGGCGGTCACGGCCAAGCTTAAGGAGGATCTCGCGGCCTTCGAGTCTTCGCGGGGAAAATTGGCCAAGGAGCAGGCCATCCTCGACCGAAAGACTCGGGACCTCCAAAAGCAGGTCCGTGACTTCGAGGGGCTCCTGAAGCGGGAGCAGCAGGAGCGGCGGGTTGCTGAGGACAAGCTGGTCCTTGAGAAGAAGGCTCTGGAGGAGCAAGTTGCGGGGGTTCCCGCGCAGCTGGTCGCGGCCGAGACCAAGGGCCGGGAGGATTATCGGAGGTCCGAAGACTTCCAGGCTGATGCTGTAAAGTTCTGCAGCGCGGAGGTGGAGAACACCCTCTTCAATGCAGTTGAGGAACTCCACCTGGAGTATGGCAACGCCATCAACTTCGACAAGTCTCCTTTTCTCGCTCCCTTCGCGAAGAAATACTTTGCTCTCTCGGAGGAGAGTGATGGGGGGAGCACTCCCGCGATTGTTGAAGACACAGCGGAGCCTCCAAGTACTGATACTCCGATAATCGACCCTCCAGCGGCTGAACCTGTGGAGCCTTCTGCCACCGACCTCGTGGACCCAGCTCCCGTTGATGCCGCCGACAAGGACCAAGCCTAACTGCTTATCTTTAGAGTCCTTGTATTCTCCTCATTTTTGTAATCCTCGGGCCTTTGAGCCCTTATGAATATCAGACTTTCTTAGTTCCGATTTTCCCTTGCACTTCTTAAAGCGACTTTATTATACTTACTTAAGTCGAAACCTCGACACTTAAGATATTCTCACACATCACTTAAGACGATTTACCAACTTGCACCACTTAAGGTGACTTACCATCACGCACCACTTAAGGCGACTTTCCAATACTTAGAATAAATCCAAGAATCATGCATCACTTAAGATGACTTAATCTCGTGCATCACTTAAGACGGCTTTAACAACACTTAGCGTAGATCTAAGAATCATGCATCACTTAAGACGGCTTAATCTCGTGCATCACTTAAGACGACTTAATCTCGTGCATCACTTAAGACAACTTTTCTCGTGCACCACTCAAGGCGACTTTCTCGTGCACCACTCAAGGCGGCTTTTCTCGTGCACCACTTAAGGCGACTTTTCTCGTGCACCACTCAAGGCGACTTTCTTGTGCACCACTCAAGGCGGCTTTTCTCGTGCACCACTTAAGGCGACTTTTCTCGTGCACCACTCAAGGCGACTTTCTCGTGCACCACTCAAGGCGGCTTTTCTCGTGCACCACTTAAGGCGACTTTTCTCGTGCACCACTCAAGGTGACTAAATAACGCTTAGAATAAATCTAAGAATAACTCTGATTGGAAGCAACCTCTCTATTTATTGATGGCACAAAATTTGCTTACATCGAATCAAACGATAAATAACTTACACCACTTAAGGCGATTTTACATCGGGCACCACTTAAGGCGACTTTTCATCAAGCATGACATTTCTTCAAGTGTTCGCCACTAAAAGAGTGCTTCAATGCTCTGCCATCGAGGTCTTCTAACTTGTACGCATTCGGAGCTGGCATCCCCATGACCTTGTAGGGTCCTTCCCATTTTGGTGACATCTTGTTGATTCGATCCAAAAGGGTAAACTCGTTGCGACGCCAAACCAGCTCCCCGAGAAAGAATTGTCGGGACTTAACTCGCCGATTGTAATACCTGGCCGTCGCCAAACGCATTCGAGCCTGGACTTCGTCGGCTTCCCGCCTCTTCTCTTCGAGCAAGTCCAAATCCAGACGTCTCATTTCATCATTCGCCAAAGGCTCGTAATATCTCATCCGATGGGATGCCACAGCTACCTCCACGGGAGCAACAGGCTCCGTGCCATAAACAAGGCCAAACAGAGTCTCCCCAGTTGATCGTTTGGGTGTCGTTCTAACAACCCAAAGCACGTTTTCCAGCTCGTTCAGCCATTTGCCCTTCAAGGCATAGACCCTTTTCTTCAGGCCATCCATCACGATTTTGTTGGCCGATTCCACCTGGCCATTAGTCTGAGCATGGCGGACAGAGGCTGTCCGGTGCTCGATGTTCAACTCCTCCAGATACTCCTTCACCTGAGACTCGTTAAACGGTGGACCATTGTCGCTGATCACCACCTTAGGAATCCCGTATCTGGATACAATATGAGTCTGGAGAAATTTGACGACCTGGTTCCCCGTCGTCCTGGCCAACGCCTTTGCTTCTATCCATTTCGAAAAATAATCGATAGCCACAAGCAAATATTTACACTGACCTTGTGCCTGCGGGAGAGGTCCCACCAAGTCGATGCCCCATTGCGCGAAGGGCCAAGCACTCTTGATGGACGTCAGATTAGCAGCCGGAGTTGTGATATTTGGGGCGTACCTCTGGCACGCATCACAGGATCGGACCAACGCCGTTGCCTCCTTGCTCATCGTAGGCCAATAATAGCCCAAATTTAGCACTTTCCTTGTAATGGATCGGGCCCCTTCATGACAAGTCGCGACCCCTTCATGCACCTCCTTCAGGATTCGACTTGTGTCGGGCTCAGCCACACACTTCAAGTACGGAGTCGAGAACCAGCCCTTCTTGTATAGCTGATCGTCCAGCATCATGTAGTTAACAGCGATCCGACGTATCCTGTCAGCTACTACTTGATTGTCGGGGACTGCCCCCGTAGTCAGGTACGCGACTATCGGGGTCATCCAAGTGGGCTCCTCCTCCGATCCTGCTTTAATAGCACACACCTTCTCCAAGAAGTGCACCTTCCGATTTTCCTCCAAGGGTACCCCCAGGGAAAATTTGCTCAAGGCATCTGCCTCCACGTTTTCCTCCCTCGGGATCGCCTCGATGTCGAAGCTTTTAAAGCTCTCCTTCAAGACTTGCACCTCGCGAAGGTACTTCCTCATCATCGGGCTCTTCGCCTCGTATTGCCCTTGAACCTGATTCACAATCAGGGCCGCGTCACACTTCACTCTCAAGTGAGCAACTCCCGTACCTTTGGCAATTTTCAGGCCCGTGATAAGAGCCTCATACTCAGCTTCGTTGTTCGTGGCCCTAAACGTTAAGGCCAAAGCATATCGCAGCGGCTCACCTCCGCCTGGTGGTATCAATACAAACCCTGCTCCTGATCCATCAGAACTCGAGGAGCCATCCGTGTACATCTCCCAAGTATTTTCCTCGTTTGGCTGTTCTGATTGCTCTGCCATCTCTGGTTGTTCTGCTGTCGGGACCTCCATGGTTGCCCCCTCTACAGGGCCCGCTTCTTCCAGATCGGGGGCTGTGGACTCTACTATGAAATCTGCCAATGCCTGGCCCTTAATAGCCGTTCTCGGAGCAAAGTGTATGTGAAACTCACTAAGCTCGACTGCCCATTTCACTAATCTCCCCGACGCATCCGGTCGGTTCAAAAAATGCTTTAGAGGCTGATTCGTCAACACAGTGTAATCTCATGTGCATGGAAATAAGGCCTCAACTTCCGAGCAGTAATAATCAACGCAAAGAGATACTTCTCAACGGCGGGATAATTCATTTCAGAATTGGCAAACACCTTGCTTACATAATAGACGGGGACTTGATTACCCTCGACAACCTTCACTAACACAGAGCTAATGGCAAATTCTGAAACAGCCAAGTAAAGATAGAGCGGCTCGCCTGGAACCGGTTTCGCCAACGGAGGGAGGGTGCGAAGGTGCTGCTTGAGTGCCTGGAACGCTTTTTCACACTCGGTGGTCCTTTCGAACTTCTTGTTGGCCCTCAGGACTTCAAAAAATGGCATTGACCGGTCACTTGCCTTGGACAGGAAGCGATTCATTGCAGCTAGTCGACCATTCAGCACTTGCACCTCCCGATGGTTTATCGGAGACTGCATCTCCTCAATCGCTCTCAGCTTCTCGGGGTTCACCTCAATTCCTCTCTGACTCACCATAAAGCCCAGAAACTTCCCCGAGTGGACTCCGAAGGCGCATTTCGTCGGGTTCAAGCGAACCTGATGAAGCCTCATCCGCTCAAACGCTGTGGCTAGGTTGTGCACATGATCCTCAGCTTGTCGGGACTTCACCAGCATATCGTCCACGTAAGCCTCCATGGTTTTCCCCATTATATCTCCGAACAGCTTGTTCACTATCCGCTGGTAGGTTGCCCCAACATTTATCAACCCGAAAGGCATGACATCGTAGTGATAGATGTCACTGTCTGCATAAAATGCTGTGTGAGGAGCGTCTTCCTTAGCCATCTTGATCTGGTTATAGCCCGAATACGCATCCATAAAGCTTAACAACTCGTGTCCCGACGTGGCATCCACCAACTGGTCAATTCTTGGAAGTGGGTAACAGTCCTTCGGGCAAGCCTTATTCAGGTCGCGGAAATCAACGCACATCCGCCATTTCCCATTGCTCTTCTTCACCAGCACCGGGTTAGCAACTCAAGTCTGGAATCGGAGCTCCTTGATAAACCCAGCATCGAGCAACCTGCCTACCTCCTGCTGGATTGCAATCCTTTTATCTGTGCCCATCAGACGTCTTTTCTGTGCGATAGGCTTGATCGCGGGATCAATCTTCAACTCATGCACGATCACGTCGGGGCTGATTCCTGGCATGTCACTCGGAGATCAGGCAAACAGCTCCTTGAACTCTTTCAGTAGATCGATCAGTTTTCGGGCTGTCCCCTCGGTCAGAGCAGACCCGATTTTCACCTTCCTCTGAGGCCCATCAATCTCGACCTCCTTCAAATCCTCCACGGTGGCGGGACGCCCAAACTCTTCTCTGGGATCAGCATCTGTCTGAAGGACAGTCATAGCCTCCCGTCTTCTCCTTCGGGTGGCGTTAACATAACATTTCCTAGAGGCCACCTGGTCGCCCTTGACCTCTCTGACTCCATGATCGGTCGGGAAATTCATCTTCTGGTGAACAGTCGAGGCAACTGCCATCAGGGGGTTGATGGTAGTTCTCCCGATAATCGCGTTGTAGGCCCCTGCGGATTCTACTACCACAAACTTCACGTTCCTCCTCTCCGATTTCCACCCGCTACCAAACTCCACTGGTAAGGTGATCACTCCTAGCGGATAGGAGGTAAAACCAGAGAATCCGACCATCGGGAAGTTCGCCTCCTTCAGGTCTTTCTTCGTTTTCCCCATGGCCTCCAGCGCATCCAAGAACAGAATATCGGAGGAGCTCCCTCCATCGATCAGAATCCGCTTCATCTCATATCCACATCCAAGGTCACGACCAAAGCGTCATCGTGCGGAGTCACCACGCCTACGAGATCCTCCGACGAAAAGGAGATCACCATCTCTTCCTTCATGGTCCAGGATCGGGACCTCTTACCCAGTACCACAGCAGCTGGAATTCTAGAGGCATAAACCTCCCGGGAGGACGAGGTATCATCTCCCGCGGCAAACCCTCCGTGAATCACATTGATAGTGCCCCGCTTCTCCTTACGAGCACCAGAAGACTCCGGGTCAGACCTCTTCTTCTTTGGGGACCGATCGCGGGACCGGGAACGGGACCGAGATCGGGATCGAGAACGGGATCGACACCGCTTCTCCCCGACAAACTCCTTAAGCTTCCCCTTCTGGATCAGCTTTTGATCTCCTTCTTCAGTTCCCGACAATGGTTAGTATCGTGACCATTTGCACGGTGGAATCGACAGTAGCGATCGGTGCGGGATCCCAAAAATTCTCCTTCCTTCTTCGGGGGGTACCTGAAGATACCCTGTCGCTCCATGACCGTTAACACTTCTGCCATAGAGCTGTTGAGAGGAATGTCATGATCCTCCCGCCTGTCCTTCTTCGAGGAACGCGTATCATCCCTGCGATCAGAGCGACCTCGACTCCGACTGTTCTCGGATTTATCCTTCGACTTGCGCTCGTCTATGGGTTTGACCGACTGCTTTCCCTTATTCGACTTCGGGGGCTCAAGCTCTCCAGCGGCTATCTTCGACTCCTGGACATCGGTTTGCCGCTTCACCCTCTTCTATAACGCCTCCATATTCCACACAGCCTTCTCAGCCACGATGTGCATCAAGTCGGAACCATAGGGGGCTGTTAGGTTCCGAATGAAGGTACGGATGGTCTCACCCACCGAAATCTCCTCGTCAATCTCCGCTACGCTGGCAGTGTATCGCTGGTAATAGTGCGCCAGCGACTCATCGGGCCTCTGTACCTCCTGGGTCAAGGACCTCACACTCTTCAGCAAACGTCTGCGACCCTGGTACTGCTGAATAAATCGGTCGTGCATATCAGCCCAGCAAGTGATGCAGCCTGGGGGCAGACTGAAGAACCAGGTCAGGGCTCTCTCACCAAGTGTGTTCGGGAACAGCGTACACACGATATCTTCATTCGGGGCTCTGCCCAGACACGCCATAAGGTGCTTCTGGACATGACGAACCGGATCTCCCTCACCATCATACTCCTTAATCGTGGGGATACCCAACCCTGGCGGGGCGAGGGTGTCTATGAGTCGAGGAACGAAGGGATGGGTGGATCGATCCCTCAGCTCTGACACCAGCGGCTTATGCTTTCCCATGCAGATGTTCACGATCTTCACCACCTGATCGGGGGTGATGGGACCATTAAGGGGAATGGTCCTGTGCTGCACTGGTCCTCGTCCATCGACCACAAATCGTTCTGGTTGAGTGGACTCCCTACTCCTGCCCAGGTTTCGGGGTTGAACCTCTGCTGGTGGGGGCGCTTCCTCTTCTAGCGGAGGCATCTCCTCTTGCTTCCTCGCAGCCTCTCTCCGATCTAAGAGAGCCTCTACGGCTGCCAAAAACATCGGCATGGCCTCCGCCACAGCCCTCGTCAGGTCCGCATTCGGAGGAGCCTCCTGCTCCCTATTCCCCTGGTGTTGAGCAACAATATCTTCAGGAGCTTCATTATGCCCTCTGTCCGAGAGACCTCCACGGGGAGATTCTAGTCCTCAGCATGCTCTGGTGGTGAATTCAGAGTCGTCCCAGCAGGATGACGGCAACCACCAGATTGTCCTTGTCTTCTTTGCTTGCCAGCCACCATTGAACGAGTAGAAGGCATATCAGCTTTTTGTTACGTTCCCACAGACGGCGCCAATGTTGGATCATAGTAGAACTCCGACACGATCTTTGACGGCGGTCCTAGCTCCTTCGCTCCACGCAATCCTGCAAGAGGGGATAGACCGGGCGGTGACCCAGAATCCCTCACCGATGCTTAAATGAGTATCTCGTATGGACTGGCAAGCAGTAATCTCAAGTAACGTATCTCAAAACGTAATGTGCTCTGAGGTAACCTCTGCCCTTTTATAGGCGGAGAGGTACCTCAGTTACCTGGTGAACCGTTGGGGTGGTTAGCCCGTATTCCGCGTATCTCGGGCACGATCCCGCCTATCTAGGCCATGATCTCGCTTATCTCGGCCACGCCCCGCGTATCTCGGCCACGCTCCGCGTATCTAGGCCACGCCTCGCGTTTCTCGGCCTCAACCTCTGATAGTAAGTCCCGACCAATACCGGGGACTCCAGAGTTATCTCATTGTGTCACCGCTCGGGGCCCCTCGTAATCATGACAGGGCCAATCATTCTCAGGGATTCATCATCGGGGCCTACTTAAAGGCATCTCATAGGGAGCATCCAGCTCACCTATCGGGACCGACTCTGTCGGGACCTTTCATCATCGAGACTCCCTCCGTCGGGACCCTTCGCCTGGGTCATCTTGACCTCCATTGAGGGCCCCGTGGCCCCATTCACCGTTTGCTCGCCGTTAAAGGGCCTAACGGCCACAGCGAAGCCCATCAGATGCCTGTTAATGTATTGTCGTCCAAATCTGCATCAGCATTTCACTCCTTCGATCTCGTCCTTGCTTCCGAATAGTTCATACGAGGATTTCCGTGCGACCGGCGGACACAACAGGCATCGTGCTACTCATATGTTAGGAGTGTTGTAGCGCCCGCGGAACGTTGATTCCCGTTTCTCCAATCAACATGTTATAAACAACATTATATATAGTGTCGCGATGTATCCTAGGTCAACTGATAATTATCCTTTTGCCTAGTTTCCTCATAGGAACACTTCTCCAAGGAATCTGTACAAGTATTCACAACCTTCAACTAATATCTGGTTGGTGGCCACCTAGTGAGTACAAGAGTCGGTGAATTACATGTTGACCATCCCCATCGCTCATATCCTTAGTCAAACCCAACCGGTTTCAAAAGACGTGGTCAGTGGGCCTTTTTGTTCAGCACTACGCTCGTACGCCGAGAAGCGAACATTGAGCCTGACCTTAGATATGAGTTCCGATTCCGTGAGGATACTTTGGGTGCCTCTTCATAAGGCTCTCAGGATCAATCACACGCTCGAGGTGAAGAAGTTTTCGCCCGTTCGAATCACGAGGATTCTTATCTAGCACAACCGAGCTGTGGCCCCGTGGTCGAACATGGCACGCTCAGTATGAAGCACGCGTCGATAGGTTACCTGAACATTTAAGTTGAAAGGAAAGGAATATGTCAATCATGCTATCGCAGATTCTCATCTTGCCCAGAATGTGGATTAATGACGAACGAAGTTCATCACGGCGATTTGCAAAACGAAGATCATATCGAGTTACTTCGAGACTAGATAATCTTCCTGTGTAATCAGGTTTATCCCCCTGATTCTTAGCCAGTCTTTCTTGGTAGAGGCCTCCCTCCACCGCAAGACGACCATACTTGTGTGACGAGGTAAGGCCCACATTCGACATAGTTTTGGCAGAGGATTGCGTCATCCTACGACCTAGTTTAAAGACTGTAAATCTAATGTATTCAAACATTATAACATCGATAGATCATAAACTCAATTGCAATTCTTTCGTTTCAAAAATGTAACTTTCAATTATCAAAATGTTATCACAGATACAATCCATTTTCAAACCCTACGCAATCCAAGCAGTTTTACATGCTTTTCGAATATCTCCCTGCGTAGTGGTTTAGTTAATGGGTCTGCAACTATATCTTCTACCATAGATTTAGCATAAAAATATTTCACATCAATGTGTTTGGTCCTACTATGGTACTTCGGATCCTTTAATGCCGCATGGCTATCAAGTAGCGCAGTAAGAAGCCTTTTCAGCCAGTCCGCTTCATGTGCTTTCTTGGAGAGGGCTACGTATTCCGATTCCATCGTGGACAGCGCGACAAAGGTTTGCTTCTTGCTCGTCCATGAAATGGCGGCATTAGAAAGGAGAACGACTCCTCCTGTGGTGGAATTACGATCATCCGGATCGCCACCATGGTCGGCGTCACTGTAACCGGTCAATTCTAACTTCCCGCCCTCATAGCACAGTTCGTAGTCGACAGTACCTTTCAGATAACGAATTATTCGCTTTACAACCTTAAAATGTTGATAACCAGGATCTGATTGGAAATGTGCTACTAGGCCCACGACGTAACAGATATCCGGACGACTGCATTGCATGGCGTACATCAAACCACCGACCATGCTTAAATACTTTGCACCGTTCATTTATTCTCGCTATGCCAGGTTCTTGGGGCCGTCAAGTTTTGACAGTGCGCACCCAAACACCACGGCCGTATCCACGGGTTTGGCATCCTGTAAACTGAATCTTTTCAACTGTTTGTTGATATAAGCTTCTTGAGACAGACATAATCTTCGGGTAGCCCGATCTCTGATCGATTCTTCAACGGGGACAGAACCTCGGACTGAGATGATGGTGTGCCGAAAATCACTACTAAGGGGGTGAGAGGATTTCTCTCAAGTTCCTCAATGGAGGGACTTATGAATTACTTGATGTGTAAAACCCCTTAGGTGAGTCCCCTATTTATAGGATTGGTGGAGTGGACAAAAGTCCACTACAACCAATGTGGGACTAGGTCCGGCGGAACCACACATTAAGGAGGGGAGGCCCAATTTTGGGCCTCCCATGTCAATTAGCAATTAGATCAAGCACAATTAACCTAATGTGACATTTACCCAATTATCTTGGATAATGTCCTTAATGTTAACGGGCTACCAATTAAGGCGCCACGTCACCATTTGCTAACAGCTCCCTCTCGCCGGAATGGGAGGGTGCCTGTTAATGTATTGTCATCCAATAGCATCGACGTCTTAGACTTCAGTCATTGTCACCGTCTCTGAATAGTTCATACGAGGTTTGCCGTGCGACTGGCGGATACGTACAATTTCCCTTTCGTAGGAGTGTTGTAGCACCCGCAGAACGTTGATTCCTTTTCGTAAATCAATCATGTTAAAAATAAAACATGTACCACACTGTATCGTTGGTCAACTGATAATTCTCCAATTGCCCAGTTTTCCACATAGGAATACTTCTCCAGGGTATCCGTACAAGTGTTCACAACCTTCAACTATTATCCGGTTGGTGGCCACCTAGTGAACACAAGAGTCGGTGAATTATAGGTGAATATGACCATCCGCATAGCTTAAACCCTTAGTCTAACTCAACCGGTTTCCAAGACGTGGTCACTTGGCCGTTTTCTTTGGCTCTACGCTCGTACGCCGGGAAGCGAACATTGAGCCAGACCTTAGGTATAAGTTCTGAGTCCGAGAGGATACTTTGGGTGCCTCTTCATAAGACACCCAGGATCAATCACACGCTCAAGGTGAAGAAGTATGCGCCCTTTGAATCACAAGGTTTCTAGCTAGCACAAACGAGCATGACCCCGTGGTCGAACATGGCACGCGCAGTATGAAGCATGCGTCGATAGCACACTTGGACAAGCCAGGGATGGGATATGTCAATCATGCTATCGCAGAATCTTTCATCTGGCCCTGAATGTGATTTTAATGATTGACAGAGTCCAACACGGCGATTTACAAAATGAAGATTAAGTCATGTTGTAAGCGTGACAAAGTTATTGTTTTGTTTAACCAGGTTTATCCCCTGGTTCTTAGCCAATCTTGTTGTGGCAGAGGTCCCCCTCTCCTACAAGATGACCGTGCCAGTGTGACGAGGCATGGTTCACATTCGACATAATTTTGGTGGAAGAATTTTACTTCTTCATACGACTTAGTTTATAGACCGTAAATCCAAGGTTATTTATCATTTTGACGTCGATGAATCATATACTCGATTTGCAATTCTTTTATTCAATCGAAATATTATTTCAAATGTCAAAATGCCATCACTTATACAAGCCACTTATTAAACCCTACGTAATCCAAGCAGTTTCACGTGCTTTTCAAAAATATCTTTACGTAATGGCTTAGTCAATGGGTCCGAGACCATATTGTCTGTGGACAAGTATTCTAAAGCGATTATATTATATTCCAGAACAGATTTAGCATAATTGTATTTCACATCAATATGTTTGGTCCTACTATGGTACATTGGATTCTTAACTGCTGCAATGGCTGCCTGACTGTCGGAGTATACCTTCACAGGTTTACTCTTCTTGCCAGTGCCAATTAATGCAGTAAGAAGCCTTTTTAGCCAGACTGTCTCTTGTGCGTTTTTGGAGAGAGCAACGAATTCTGATTCCATAGTGAAAAGTGCAACACATGATTGCTTCTTGCTTACCCATGATATGACAGCATTGGCAAGGAGGAAAAGCCCTCCTGTGGTGGACTTACGATCATCCGGGTCACCATCGTGGTCGGCGTCAATATATCCGCTCAACTCTATCAGTTTTCCCTCATAGCACAGAACATAGTCAGCAATACCTTTCAGATATCTTATAATTCGTTTCGTGGCCTTTAGATGTTGATAACTAGGATCTGATTGGAATCTTGCTACTAGGCCCACAGCGTAACAGATATCTGGCCGAGTACAGAGCATGACATACATTAGACTTCCTACCATGCTCGAATTTCCATCAGCAGTGAATTCTAAAATTTCACTTCCTAGCTCTGCGGTTAGCAGGTAAATCAACTGAAGACCAAAACCGAATTTGTTCTTATTTAGGCAATTTCATCCTCCATTGTTTTCCTCCATTCCCTCGTTTGAAGTTATTTTTTATTGCTTGCTGAACCGTCACTGGTTCGTGAATGAATGTCTCACTTGATGGGATACTTTTTTGACAGAAGTTCATTGCCTTTGACTATGTCTAAGCTCGTTAACCTATCTGTAGCGTGATCGTTACTCCCACTCGGAATAATGCTTTTTTTCGGAGCATCACTCCCACGGGGAACAATGGCGGTGCTTGAACTTTGATATACAACTTCCTTAGAATGTCCTCTTGGTCTCGGGAATTTATCTCCGAGATTTATTCCTTGATCACTGGGATCTGGAACCAAGTTGTTTGTTTCCCTCCCACTAGGAATAATGGGAAGTTGTATTAGCTCTGCATTATGATTATCAGGTCCGACTTGATTCCCATTAGGATTTAGTGATGATTATATGAGGGGGAATGAGCCCTCCTACTGGATTTATTATGAGGATGTTTCCATCAACATTTACCATGTCATTCACTAATGCATTTACTAATGCTATATCATTCTCCCACTCGAAGTAAGTGGGACATGAGAATCTATGTTAACCATTCGATCAGTACTATATCCGTTTCGTTCCGCAAAGCATTGGAAATCTATCCTCAAATTTTTATAATGTGTCATGTTCGACCACGTTACTATTAATCCAAGCTAATTTTAAACTTGTATATTTTAAGAGTAGACCGTTCTCTTAATAAAAACTTCTTTAATGCGCAAATTAATGCTACTTTATGATAAGGTTTTACCCGTATCATTTCTTAGCTTTTATGGTAACACGTCAACCGATCTTATTAGAACGTAGTGTTACATTAATATAATCAACTTAATTTCATCCCATAGGAACAATTAATGTTGAGTTCTAACATAATGTAATTTTAAACTATGTTTCTCGAAGTATTTAATAATATGATTGCTTAGCCAAACTTTTCATAAAGGCTTATAGTGGGAGTGTCATTTTACTGACTACTTCCTTTCGTTTGTTAACTCATCCAGAGACTTATCCACCTCATGGACTATCCATTTGAGCTTTTGCTTAGTGCTATAGTTTACGTACTACTTGTTAGGTTATAAGCCCTCGGTCAACGGGTCGTCAATCTAGAACTTATCTCCCACTAATGAAATGTCGGGTTTAGTGCTCCTGGGGCTAGTCGTTCTGATCCATGCCCTTCTGCTCCCTAGGGGTAGTCGTTCTGATATATGTCCTTCACTTCTCTCCTTCTAACCTCCTTTCCTTCTCTCCTTCTGACCCCCTGGGGCTTGTACTTCTGCTCTATGCTCTTCTGCTTCCTTGGCTCTCTTCTCCTTGCCACCCTACTAGAGGGGCAATATCAAGCACGGAGGGGGGGTGGTGCTTGATGAACCCTCTCCGATGCTTAAGTCAGAACGTCACTTTTAGAGAGATAAAGCTAGAGAAAAGCCAGAGCTAAATTGCCCAAGTAATCAAGATTATCAAATGAATGGTGGAAATGTTGTATTTATAGGCAACGATGTCATTAAGGTGGCTTAATGACATCGTTAACCTTTAAACACAATTAATTAGTCTTTGATCACATAATTAAAACCTTAAAGCATGGAGAAGGTGGCGGAAATAATCTAAGTGCGGGAGTCGGGAAACGGTGCCGGGGCCCTTGGGGGCGGGGAGAAAATCCAACCCCCAAGGGTAGGGGTTGGGTGTGGTCACCCAACCCCTCCCTAGGGGAGATCGGGTTGGCTGACCCGATCTCCTCTAGGGGGGATCCGGTTGGCTGGCCCGATCTCCCCTAGGGGAGATCGGTTTGGCTGACCCGATCTCTCCTAGGGGAGGTCGGGTTTGGCCACCCGACCTCACCTAGGTGAGTTCGTCGCGGTCCGGACGAGTATTTTCGCCTCGTCCGGACCGTTGGCGTTTCGGCGGGGTCTTTGGGTCGAATTTTCGATTTATAATCAAAATAAAACGATTCGGAAGTCAACGGGTTCAAATTGGGCGTATATCCATCACATGCCCCCGAGTCAACCAATGGCCTGACCTTGATTGACTCTATTTTAGGATGGTATGACACGCACAATTTGAAGCCGAGATTTTACCTTTTGTCGGAATCTTTACTTACCCATAGGTGGGTGTCTCTGACTCTGCCCCCTGTCTTATAAGATAGAGGAATTGCAAATGTCAGAATAGCACGGACACATGTCCAAGCACGTGTCCGTCTGAGATGGAAATAATAAATCCAATACCATCACGAGCTTATACTCGGAAAATATACGCATGCGGGGGGATGCAACATGAATATGGTTAAGTGAGTACATGCTTCAATTTCATGACGGGGTAAGCCTATGTGGGGAAAAATTTTGATTTTGGTCCAAATTTTTTTCTAAGTATAGGATACTAGAAAATATGCCTATTGGATGTTAACTAGGAGTGAACATGGACATATCATGAGCATGAGGATGTGTACTAGCATACATGCAAGTGGGAACATAAGGATGGGAGTGGGTATAGACATGCTGCGATTGTAGTCATGAATGTATGCATGAATATATGGCGGCCATGTGCATGGACGTCTAAATGTTTGAACACACGGGAGTGTGTACGTGGGCATGCATATGAGTGCAAGCATGAACATGTATGCGTGTATGGACGGGTTGTGAGTATAAGCATGAGTGATGACATTGATGTACCTGTAGATGTAAATCATGAACATGAGCATAAGTGCAAGGGTGAGAGTATAGACCTCTCCTTTACCCGAGGGTGGGAGCTCTGCCACTCGATGGGACACAACGTTCTGTCTCCCTCGTACTAGCGCGAGCATTGTCCTTTAACCTCGTCCCTCGACATGTGTAACTTTTTTCCTTCATTCGTTGGAGCGTGTGTATAGCTCTTGACCCTCTCCCTATCGCGTGCGAAGGGGCTTATCAGCATGTCTTAAGGGTTGACCCTCCTTTCGGATGTGTCGGAGCGTTGCTCCTTTTTTAGGGAAGCTAAATGTTCGCCCTCTTCGTGATGTTCTGGTGTTTGTCCCTTTGCTTAGATCTCCTGGGTTGTGGTTTTGCTTCCGTAACTTGATTGATGTTAAGGTTGCCCCCGTAGTAGGCGTATCTCGTCCCTCAATGAGTAAGGGTCGATCTTTGCGTCGGTCGTTCGTATAGATGACTCACTTTTGGGAAGCTTTCTTCTTCGGAAAGGGAGACCTTTTTTTTTTTTTTTGGCCAAAGGAAAGGGAGACCTTGAAGATCGTTTTCCAATGCAGTCAGACCAAATCTGACTGTCTTGTGTCTTGGATGTCCGAGGTGGACTCGTATGAGGCGGGGACTCGTATGACCCCTTGTAGGTTGGTTTCATGGAGAAACGTATAAGGTGTAGGCGGAGCGTTCCGAACGTACCGTTGAATCGAACGAGAGGGAAGAACCCTCTAGTTCTGCTCATCAGGCCAAGAAATCTTCTAAGTTAGGGAAAGCTGCAGAGGCTTCCGGCATGTTCTTTTTCCATTCTCTTTTCTTTGTGATATACTTATGGTTGTTCTCATGTTGCTTCCTTCTTGTTGTTAGAGCGTTCGCCCTGGTTACCGAATGGGTTCTTGCGGTGGGAGAGAGTTCAAGTCAATCTAAATCCAAGGCGCGGAAACCTGACTCTGAGGTCGGGCCCTCGGCTGCCAAGGAGAAGGAAACCGCGAGAGGCTCTCCTTCAAGTGTCCCCTTGCTGACTCCCTCTCATGATAAGGAGGTAGTGATTGAGGAGGCGCCCTCTTTGCTTGACAAAGGGAAACAACCTGTGGATGGCGAACGGGTGATCATAGGTCTTGATGTCTCTTCTCTATCCTCTGCCCCCCAGCCGAGGGGCCGAGTCTCAGGTTTATTTCATCTTCGTGTAGATTTGACGACTTTTGAAGGTGTCTTTGGCTTTCCTATGGGTTATGTTATTAACCCTTGCGTTGAAGATTTTTCTTTTGGTGATGGGTGTGATCATCGCCTTTCATTGAGGTTCCTTTCTCTTGCCATGGCTCTGATTAAAATAGCCAATTCTTGCTTGGGAGTTTGGTGGAGACTGCTCTTGTGTTAGCCTCTACTAGTATCGTAGTTATGATCGTTGTGGGGATCGTTTTGTTATATGCCCCCAATAGTGCTTGTCGTGATTCTTTGCTTTATGGTTGATTTCATGAGATATGGAGGTTGTCTTCATAATGAGGACGTCTCCTACCTAGTATCATCCAGGGGGTTGAAATATAAGTCCATACCTTTGATGAGCGTATGAAGGGTGTTGTTTTTCCCTTTTTCTTGAATCTCCTTTTGAGGTTGGGTGTTGGCTCTTTAGGTTTGTGGTGGACTTGATGGTCTTTTTGTTTTGTGTGGATATGATAACCGCCTCTTGGTGTGTGGACATGATATCCTTTTCAGGGTATGTGGACATGATAACCACTTCAGGGTATGTGGACATGATAGTCACTTCAGGGTATGTGGACATGATAGCCACATCACGATGTATGGAGTTGTGCTTTAGTATTCCTTTCTCATTGGAGAGCCTTCATTGCTATAGTTGCCTTTTGTTTAGGCTATGTTTGTTGGGTTAGGTCCTTATGTCTCGTCTTGCCAGATGTTGTATCCTTCATGCTTTTTAGATGTCTCCTTCATGAGTTGTGCTTGACGATGTTCAAGTCTGATACGAGCATAGGTCACGCGAGGGCGACATGCAAGACAATAACGTTTGTCGGAGGTTGCTTTGTGCGACTTGTAAGGCAATTCCTATTCTTGATGGGTCGAGTTTATTTTGAGAGCCTTGAACTTTGGATTTCATGTCTTTGCTATCCTTCTTGGTGGTGTTGGGTTCCTTTGAGATACTTCTGTTGACTTGTGATATGGATGGTAGGATAACTCGTTACTTTTCATGATAACCTCTTGTGCTTCTGTATATGATCCTTTGGTCATGGACTTCTCCTTTGTATATGCTTTGCTTTCCTTATCTTTCTTTTGTGTTTTCCTTCACATCATACCTGGTATCTCATCAAGAGCAAACATTATGTGTTCTTCATACAACTTTGCTTTGCAATTATTTTCTCATGGAATCCTTCTCAGTATGGTGCAATGATCTCTTCTGATACCCTTTAAATGGTATATATGGTACTGTTAGACCAAAGATACGCTCTTGGTGGGCGTCGAAAAACTGTTCACGAGACTGGCTCTCGGAGGGCACTTAATGTTTCACAGGATAGGCTCCCGGAGGGCACAAGTTAGACCAAAGATACGCTCCTGGTGGGCGTCGAAAACTGTTCACGAGACTGGCTCTCGGAGGGCACTTAACGTTTCACAGGATAGGCTCCCGGAGGGTACAGGTGTTAGACCAAAGATACGCTCTTGGTGGGCGTCGAAATCTGTTCACGAGACAGACTCTCGGAGGGCACTTAACGTTTCACAGGATAGGCTCCCGGAGGGCACAAGTTAGACCAAAGATACGCTCCTGGTGGGCGTCGAATCTGGTAGTCTGAAATCTACCTCAAGATACGCTCTTGGGGGCGTCGAATCTGGTAGTTTGAAATCTACCTCAAGATACGCTCTTGGGGGCGTCGAAGGTCGTAGTTTTTAGAAACCACTCTCAAGATACGCTCTTGGGGCGTCGAAGTTCGTAGTTTTTAGAAACCACTCTCAAGATACGCTCTTGGGGGCGTCGAAGGTCGTAGTTTTTAGAAACCACTCTCAAGATACGCTCTTGGGGGCGTCGAAGGTCGTAGTTTTTGGAAGCCACTCTCAAGATACGCTCTTGGGGGCGTCGAAGGTCGTAGTTTTTGGAAACCACTCTCAAGATACGCTCTTGGGGGCGTCGAAGGTCGTAGTATGAAAACTACTCTCAAGATACGCTCTTGGGGGCGTCGAGGGTCGTAGTATGAAAACTACTCTCAAGATACGCTCTTGGGGGCGTCGAGGGTCGTAGTATGAAAACTACTCTCAAGATACGCTCTTGGGGGGGTCGAATCTGTTCGCGGGATAGGCTCCCGGAGGGCTCAGAATATTACTTTACCTTGTGTCACTCCCCATGTATGGTGTTTCTTTGATACGCCTTTTAGATCTTTACTTGAGTTTTCTTTCCATGATATTGCCTGTTATCACGCTTTTTCTTCAATGTGGGAGATCACCTTTCGAGGGCGATGTTTGTGTGTTGCCAACTTAGGACGAGTTCGTACAGGGATTTGAGGATGCTTTCCTCTTATGTGACCTCTTCTAGGGGAAGTGGTATTGCGTGCTCCTGTGATCTTCTGCCTCTAATCTCTTCTTTTACACTTAGGTGGACTACCAAGCACTTATTCGTTTGTTCCCCCCCAAGTTGCTTGGTGGTCATACCGCCTTTCATATTTGGCAGTTGAAGGCCCCTCGTTCATTTTCTTGGTTGGGTACCCCTTATGCTCGGGACTCCCTTATCTGCTTGTTTGAATGCGATGAGTGTCCCTTGTAGGATTTACTCTTTCTCATGCTTGCTTGTTTCAGTCATAGGCATTGTTTGGATAATGCCTTTGTCGGATGTATCTTTAGAGGTTGGGTGGAGAACTTTTGCTTTGGGTGGGTGGGGGTGATTTTCATTCTCTTGATAACTAGGATGTGGCAGTGTTTGTATCCTAGGGGTGCTTGTAAATTCTTTGCCCCCCTTCCTTGTGTTTTTTAGAAAAAACACTTTTGCGGTGATGATAGAGCAGGAGTAACGTATCTTGGAAGGGTTTGTATTTAGGTTGAAAAGCTTTCTCATAGAATGGTGTCTTGAGTTGTTAATCTCGAAGGTGTGTTTCAGACTAGTCAATCTGATCCATGCACCTTGCTCAGGCATGGGGGGGGGGGGGGGGGGGGGGGGGTTCTGACCGGGCTGTGATAATCTTCTTGAAGTGTTGTGGTACTTAGTGTGCTTTGCATTTTCCTTTACATTGGAGTATTCTTCAATGCCTTTAGGGAGTGTCACATTGGTCATGCTCCTCCCACCTTGAATCTTGATTATAGACTTCCTTTGAATTAGGACTTGAACCTAAAAAAGGATGTTTTCCTTTAGGTTTGCAGGTGATGCTCCATGATTTTCCATGGGTTTGCCCCCGTATTGGCTATTCCTTGTTGGATAGCTTCATTAGAGGGTGCATTTGTATTGCGTACGTATACGTGTTTGAGGTGTGTTGAGCTGACAAGTCCCTCCTTTTTCATTTTTTCATAACCTTCATTCATCATGTGTTCGGCGTATGGCCTTAAAGGCGGGATATTTTTCTAGTGCCCCCTTTATCGAGGTTCTCCTCTTGATGGGATGCCAGAGTCAAATGTCTTATCATTCGCAGACAAGGTGTTTAATTAGGATGTGCGTCTGGTGTGAGGGTCGATCTTGTAACCTTACTCCCCAAGCTTTTGAGCTCTTCTTTGGTTGATCTTGTAGAACTATTATCATGCCCTAAGGCTCTTGATAGGAGATGTATCTCCTTTTTCATATTCTAGTTGTTGCACTATCTCTTTTGCTAATCTTGTATCTTTAGAGTTTCTCTCTTGGTGCATGACTTCACTGACAGGATTTTCTACCGATGTTTGTTCTGTTAGGACTTGTATCCTTGGTTGCCTTCCTTTCTTGTGAGATGGCGAAGGAGTGTTTATGAACACTCAAATGTGTCGTACTTGGTAGAGGTATGCGCCTAATCTTTAGGGCGCTGTCTTGAATCTTCGTGTACCTATCTTTGATGAACATGTTATTCATTGCATATATAATACGGAGTCCAAGGATCTCCGGGTTAGGATCATATTTTGAGAACAGACACATAGTCATTTATTAGATAACCCCTCTATCTAGGGAGTTCATTTTTGCAAGGATACTTGTAAGGATACTTGTAAGGATATGTGCTCCATTCTTGTTCCAGGCTCATTTGCGGTGCTGTGTCCCTAATGGGTATGTTGATGTTCTGACCACCCATACTAGTAGGGGGTCCATTGGTTTTATATATGCCGGACTCCTTCTTAGTATCATCAATAGCTGGATATGGGGGATGTCTGACGAACTTCCTTCATGCACTATGGTTCTCTTCATGTCAAAGTTGGTGATTCCCTCTCTTATGACTAATATATCATTGTGAGGAAATACTATGTTTTCCATATCCCTTTTTGAAAGCTTGATGATGATGTCGCCCTTCTTCCTTTGCTAGGCTTTGTGTCCTTGAGAGTTTTTTTGATGGAAGTGTATTCCATTACCTGAGATGAGCTTACTAGGTGTAGTTGTATCTCCTGGCTATTTTGTGAAATCATAAAGATCCGATGGAGGTGTTTGCCTCTGATGGTGGGCGTTGCCCATGTGATATGGTTTCTTTCGTTTTTGAAGGGATGTGTTCGTGGGTACCCCCTCTTATGCTAATAGATAATCTATTTGTTTTCGGGGAGGACGCATTGTGACTGGTGCCCCCCTTGCATATCGATGCCAGATGGTGTCCTTCGACGGACTAGGCCCTAAGGTACTTAGTGGAAGGTTATAGTGAAGGTAGCCCTTTGTGATCCTCATGGTAATTCTTCTATAGGATGTTGAGAGTGCTCAACTTATTTTTGTAAGTGAGCCTTCCATCTTGTGATCTTTCCCAGAATCTTGACCTTATAGGTGCCCTTTGAGATTGAGAAATCAGTTCCTTGTGCATCTCTTGGTTGGCGGCGGCGTTTTATGGACTTTTCTAGTAGTCCACCTGTGTATATATATACCACGGAGCCCGAAGGCGTCCGGTATGGTCTTTCTTGGAAAACATGTTGATATCAAGTATCAAAATCTACCCCTTTTAGGGAGTTGACTTGTTATGCAGTTAAATTAAATAAGAGGATATGGGAAGGATATGGGTGTGGGGGTGTTGATACCCCCTGCTTCCTTGGTAATGTAATTGTCTTCCTCCATTGGTCAGTGTGTATTCCTTCCACTTGAGGAATATAAGGTTGCATCCTTGCAAGGCGGACTAGGTGGAGGTGTATCCTTCATGTATGCTATGTGTGATCTCACTCCACTACGTCTTTCCTTGAGACTTCCCATTGTAGTAGCTATGTACTAACATGGTGTGGTACTCCATGAGTCCCTTGTTCAAATCCTTGTCTTTTCGACTTCTCCTCTGTCCTAGGGGGATGTGTATCAAGGGTTGTCATACACAAGAGGTTGGGACCTGTCGTGCTGTATCATGAGTAGGTGGTTGCCTTGTTGTGTTGTCGGGGCGATGTCCCTCCCTTTGAGCTTTCCTTGGGATGTCTCTTAGCCATGTCCGTGGTGATACGGACTGTATGTGTACCTTGCTGAGGTGGGTGTTGGAACTCTTATATCCTTGGTGGTCTGACTTGCATGTCCTCCCTTAGTGGGGTGTATGTCCCAGCTCTTTGCTGTGTTTGTTATTGCCTTGGAGGCACAAATTGTTGCCTTCCCTCTGGGGGTGGCCCTTGCTCTTCTCCCCTTTGTTCTTCTCGCTGCCCTGTTGGAGGGTGCGAGTAGTGTTTTTCTTCTGGGACTTGTTCTTCCTTATGAACTTCTTCTTCTTCATGCTGGTGTTGTCTTTCCTACCTGTTCCTCAGAGTCTCTCTATAGGCTAGCAGCTCATCCAATGCGCTCATCAACCTCGGAGTCACTGTCTGTGCTCCTTGCGAGTATGCGGGCCTTGTGTTGGTTGTGTGGGTGCGATTGTCGTTCTTTTGAGTCGGCGTTCCATATGGATACCCTTGAGGTTGTGCCTCATAGTAGTACCCCTGAGGAGGTGCCGTGTATTGGGATGGCACTCCATGTTGCTCCCCTGTCTCTGTGGCCTCCTAGCCAATGGAGTTGAAGCTGTGGAAGACTCAGCCCCAGCTGGGCGTGAAGGTCCTCCTCCCTTATTGTTAGGCTGGGGTGCCTATGGGGCTACCTGAGGCTCTGGGTGTGCAGGCTGTTTCTTTGGGTTAGGCTGCCTTGCTGGAGGTATAGGCTGTCTCTCTTGCCTATTGCCCCCAGGTGGGCGATTATCTCAAGACGCTAAGATGTTCGTCATCGCTCTCATGATTGCCAGGCTTTCTATTCGAAACCCACGGACGGCGCCAAGTGTTAGGTTATAAGCCCTCGGTCAACGGGTCGTCAATCTAGAACTTATCTCCCACTAATGAAATGTCGGGTTCAGTGCTCCTGGGGCTAGTCGTTCTGATCCATGCCCTTCTGCTCCCTGGGGGTAGTCGTTCTGATATATGTCATTCTCTTCTCTCCTTCTGACCTCCTTTCCTTCTCTCCTTCTGACCCCCTGGGGC
Organism: Clarkia xantiana subsp. parviflora; assembly: GCA_036873135.1. Taxonomy (NCBI): domain Eukaryota; kingdom Viridiplantae; phylum Streptophyta; class Magnoliopsida; order Myrtales; family Onagraceae; genus Clarkia; species Clarkia xantiana. The sequence continues at coordinate 39,314,266 of JAPTYO010000004.1, forward strand.
TTGTACTTCTGCTCTATGCTCTTCTGCTTCCTTGGCTCTCTTCTCCTTGCCACCCTGCAAGAGGGGCAATATAAAGCACGGAGGGGGGGTGGTGCTTGATGAACCCTCTCCGATGCTTAAGTCAGAACGTCACTTTTAGAGAGATAAAGCTAGAGAGAAGCCAGAGCTAAATTGCCCAAGTAATCAAGATTATCAAATGAATGGTGGAAAGGTTGTATTTATAGGCAACGATGTCATTAAGGTGGCTTAATGACATCGTTAACCTTTAAACACAATTAATTAGTCTTTGATCACATAATTAAAACCTTAAAGCATGGAGAAGGTGGCGGAAATAATCTAAGTGCGGGAGTCGGGAAACAGTGCCGGGGCCCTTGGGGGCGGGGAGAAAATCCAACCCCCAAGGGTAGGGGTTGGGTGTGGTCACCCAACCCCTCCCTAGGGGAGATAGGGTTGGCTGACCCGATCTCCCCTAGGGGAGATCGGGTTGGCTGACCCGATCTCTCCTAGAGGAGGTCGGGTTTGGCCACCCGACCTCACCTAGGTGAGTTCTTCGCGGTCCGGACGAGTATTTTCGCCTCGTCCGGACCGTTGGCGTTTCGGCGGGGTGTTTGGGTCGAAGTTTCGATTTATAATCAAAATAAAACGATTCGGAAGTCAACGGGTTCAAATTGGGCGTATATCCATCACTACTCGATCATAGTAGCATTAAAGCATACTTCTAACCACGGTAGTCATCAATGAGTTATTTCCAAAGGATTACAAACGAAAATTCAGCATTCATTTATTAAAACACTTCATCATTAAATTTGTACTTTTAAAACGATGTGTCCCGTCTCTCGAGGTGACATGCGCCACGCGCCTTATACCAGGTATAGTCCATGGTTTCAAAATCCTTTTAGTTTCCAAGTTTAAAATCAAATTGGTTTATCATGCATATTATTTTGGGATACTTATTATTTAATGGAGTACTTAACAAATAAGAATGTATTAGCAATGTGTTGAATAACGTTACTAATAAGATTAAAACGAACGATGATAAATTAAATTCAATACTCAACTGAAGTATTCTCAAATACTTAGGAAAAATAATATGTTCCTTTACAGAACTTATTTAAGAGTATCTCAAACTGAAATAAAAGTCAAATTTTTTTAGCAATTTAAAGATAAAAATTTATCATTCTATCTTTATTCTACTGGGGCCTCCTTGATCAGGTCGTTGCTTCTGTTTCTGGATTCTGTAATTCAAAAGGAAAATGAATTACTCTCGAGTGTTTAGAAGAAGAAGAGAATGAATTATTTTCATCATCTTTTCTCTTTACGTACCTTAGAAGGATTGGTACAGGCAGCAGCCAGGTGTCCTTTCACACCATACCTAAAACACGTTCGAGTTTCCTCTTTGCGTGTTTGTTTTGCTTGCCTTTTCTTGCCACTAGTTTGTTTGCGTTTAAACTTCTTCTGGGGTTTGTTTGCCTCAAACTTCTCAGTTTTATTCTGAGGCTTTTGCCCTTTCTCTTGCGCTTCCCCTTTTGTTCGGCTGGCGCGGAGGATGCAATATGCATTTCAGACCTGGACTTTTCAGCCCTGAGTCTATCCTCCTCCAGCTCAAGATGAACTTGCACCTTCTCGAGGGTGTCGAGATGTGTGGCATGGGTAAGGCTCATTTTCATGATGCTCCAAGAGTCAGGCAAAGAGCGGATCATGTAATTGATTTGTTGTTCCTCAGACAGATTTTCACCTGCTTCCTTGAGTTCAGCGATCAAGTTACACACATGCATAACATGATCCTTCATCGTATGCTTGGGATTCATCTTATAGGATTCAAGAGAGGTGTTTAACGATCACTTTTGGGCTCTGAGAATGTTGCCTTAAGACTATCCAAGAGGTCTTTAGCAATTCCCAAATGATCAAACCTATAGAGAATCTCATCTTCCAGCATAGATAACAAGGCGGAATGAACATCATGATCCTTGACATCCCATTCATCATAGAATGTCTTTTGCTCTTTCGTGAGGTCTCCCTCAGGCCTAGTTTGTTTTGTGGTTAAATGATCCAGACCTCTTATTTCAGAGATTATCATCTTAACTCGTTTATTCCATATCTTATAATTACTAATATTCAACATTATTCCCTTGTTTAACTGGGAAATGACATTGCTAGTTGTAGCCATCGATACTAACACATTGATAATTGTGCTAAGTTAGGGAGACAATAACATTTTGACAGAATTGCAAACATCGGATTATCTATTAAGATGGAATACGACGAATAGTGATCCTTCAGTCACCAAACCAAACCGACCGCCAGTAAACCGAGGGAAGGGGGTGTTGTATAAAGAGTTCACACTATTGTCGTTTTCAATCCAATAGATCAGTCTTTTGAAAACGGTTATTATGTCGCAAATTACCGGAATGGGAATTTTCAAATAAGCATACCCGATCTTGGCTTTCCCAATGCACTTTTAATTTAAAAGAATTATCCGATAATTTACGCACGCATAACACTATATCACGCCATAAATATCAAACAAACCAAACAACATGCTTACGTGTCACGCGTCTAATGTTCCTAGCATACATAATTCTACGTAAAGTAAATTATCACATGCTTTTAGTCATGAACATTCTAGCATATGTGTCAAAACATGCAACTTCCGCACACATTATGCATAAATGGCGACTGGAATTTTCGGTTTTGAAAACGTTTTGAAAATATTAGGGGTCGTTTTGCAATTCATGCTTACAATCAATCATGCCAAATTTCTAGACATGGATTCTAGGCACTTTCAATCAGCATAGCATGTATATCCAATTGCGCATACCGTATATTTAAATCCCAGAGCTCAATGCTCGAATTTATTTTTCAGCTAGCTTGACTAAGTTAAGACGACATTTCTAATATATGTTGCAGAAAGTAAACAATTGCAATCAGCCCACTAATTTAATCCAGTCCAAAAAACATGCATATCCGTGATCCATCCCCATAATTGTAACCAGGCATTATGATTTTAACCGAAAACGTATTAAAAACGAAAACCCTTAGAGCACTGTTTATGCTAATTTTAAAGTTCGAAAACGTTTTGGATTTAAAATTTGACATCCTATTTTATTGAACATTTTAAAAATTTCCGAAAAATTCAAAATTTGGTTCGGTCCATTAAAAATCCGGTCCGAGTCGGTCCGTTTTTAAAAATCCGGTTTGGTCCGAAACGATTCAGTAAAATAAGACTATGGTTCGGTTCATCACTCAAAACCGGTTTGGTTAGGTTCTATTTAATTGCTCCGGTTTGACCCGACCCAAAAATGTCCACCTGATTAAGAAATCCGGATTGGTTTAACCCGATCCGATTTACAATTGGACCGGCCCATAAACCCTAAGGTTCGGCCGAAATATATCTTGTGGGCTAAGTAGGGTTTTCAAATCCACTAAAAAGTTAACTTAGCCACCAAGAAATATTAATTATATAAAATAATTTCCAATATTGCTAATATATATATATAGTTCGACACATATATATATATTGTCAAGATTCTATCTTTAAGATGTAAATCAATCAACAATATAAATATATATATATATATATATATATATATATATATATATATATATATATATATAATTTTCGGCCATATATATATATATAATTATTGTCAAATATATCTTTAGGGATTAAAATATATGTAGACAATATATTTTCTTAATCTTTTATAGCAACTAAGTCTATCAATATATATTAACCCTATCTTCATCTATATATATTGACACTTAATATATATTTCAATATTATATTGTGAACCTATCCATATTTCCACCTTATATATATGTTGTTACCATTAATTAAAATTAAAATATGGCAACCTATATCTATTATAATTTTGGCCGAAATTTTAATTACTTGGTGCCTAAGAAAACTAATTTTTTTACCTAATATGCCACTAGGGTTTTCGGCCAAAAATAAGAAATTGGTAAAAAGTTGTAAAATTTTAAGATCAAAACTATCTTGATCATGAATCCAAATATTGTTCTTGATAAAACTCATCGTGTTCTTGAAGATCATGAACATTAAACTTAGATTTAAACTAAAATTTCGGCACCAATCTTTAAAAACATGTATAATCCGTAAATTTTAAGTTTTTAAAGATCAAAAACGTGAAATTATTTTTAAAAATTTCGGTGTTCATGATGAAAATTTTCGGATTTTGAATAAGCTTTCAAGAACATTAGTTTATAAAAAAATTAAGAACTCCTAAACCTGGCTCTGATACCACTATTGGATTACGGGGACGTAATACTACGGAATGCTAAACGTGTACATGCAAGTAATATAATTACGCAGCGGAATAATGTACACATACCTCAATAGCTTTCCTTCCCAAGAACGGTGTAGATGGAGTTCTGATCCTCCGGCCGGAACCCGTACAAGTTCTTCGTGAGAAGAAGTCCTACGCGGTATAAGCTCCACAGCAAATCCTCTGATCGATTCTTCAACGAGGACAGAACATCGGACTGAGATGATGGTGTGCCGAAAATCACTAATAAGGGGGTGAGAGGGTTTCTCTCAAGTTCCTCAATGGAGGGACTTATGAATTACTTGATGTGTAAAACCCCTTAGGAGAGTCACCTATTTATAGGATTGGTGGAGTGGACAAAAGTCCACTCCAACCAATGTGGGACTAGGTCCGACCGAACCACACATTAAAGAGGGGAGGCCCAATTTCGGGCCTCAGATGTCAATCAGGAATTAGGTCAAGCCCAATTAACCTAATGTGACATTTACCCAATTATCTTGGATAATATCCTTAATGTTAACGGGCTACCAATTATGGAGCCACGCCACCATTTGCTAACCCCGACTTCATCCTTCTTCGTTTGCTGACTTATTTCAGGGATTTTATCCCATCTCCGAACTGAGTATTTCAGGTTTTCACCTTATGCGTCTGTCGATACTTTTACAAGGTCGTAGCAGCTTTCGAAGCCTACCTCCTACCGATGTAAATGTTATCAATAAGTTATTTCTGAAGGAACGCAAACGAAAATTCAGCACATCATCATTTAAACACTTCATTATTAAATTCATACTTTGAAATGATGTGTTCCTCTTTCGAGGTCCACTTGCGCGAGGGGCAACTTACCCCAGTTTAACCTTTGGTTAAATCGTTTCATTTATGAATTTAATCCAATCGGTTTCGCACATGACTATCATTAAAGCTTATTTCATTCAGTGGAGTAATAATAATAAAGAAAGATATAAGAAATATACTTATAAGCAATGCATTAAACAGCTAATTAAAATGATCGAAAAGCTTGAGAAACAGTAATTAATACTTTCATTGAGCATGGTTACATGCTCAAAATAAAATGTTTCCTTTATTTCAAGGAACATTATTAAGTATCCTTCAAACTGAAGAGTTTAGAAGATGTTTATTAAGCAAAGAAAATAAAGATAAAGTCTTTAATTCAATCTTTATATCTTCGGGGCAAGTTCATCAGGTTTGTGCTTGTTCTCTTTCTCGGTTCTGTAATCCAAAAGAATGAATTGACTTACTCTCGATTAAGAGGATTCCTAGAAGAACTTATGAGTTTATCATTATTCTTCAGCACGTACTTTGGGAGGATTAGTACAGGCAATAGCAAGGTTTCCTTTCACGCCACACCTAAAACACGTTCGAGTTTCCTCTTTACGTGTCTGTTTTTCTTTTCCTTTCTTACCACCGAATTTCTTTCGCTTGAACTTCTTATGAGGTTTCGGAGCTAGAGGCTTGTCAGCCTTGACCTGGAGATTCTTTCCCTTTCTCTTGCAGTTACCCTTTTGCTCAGCTGGAAATGAGGATGCGATATGCATTTCCGCCTTAGGCTTTTCAGCCTTGAGACGATCCTCTTCCAGCTCGAGATGAACTCGCACTTTCTAGAGGTTATCGAATTGAGTGGCATGGGTAAGGTGCATTTTCATGCTACTCCAAGAGTCAGGTAAGGATCGGATCACGCATTGGACTTTATGTTGCTCCGTCAGAATTTCTCCTGCTTCCTTGAGTTTAGCAAGCATGTTAGACATGTGTCTGATATGCTCTTTCATTGTATGCTTTGGATTCATTTTGTATGAGTCTAAAGCGATGTTTAACGATAGCTTCTGGGCAGTGGTGTAAAAACCAAACCCTGCCTTAAGACCATCCCATAGGTCCTTGGCAGACTCTTAGTGATCATACCCATAGAGTATGTCATCCTCAAGCAGTGACAGCAAGGCGGAACAGATCTCTTGGTCATTTGCATCCCATTCATCATGGATTTTCTCCAGTTCAGCCGTGAGGTCTCCCTCTGGCCTAACTTTCTTCGTAGTCAAATGCTACAAACCTCTCATTTTAGTAATTAGCATTTTCGCTCGCTTATTCCAGATCTTATAATTGTTGCTGTTCAATCTCACTCCCTTGTTCAATTGGGAGATTACATTGCTGATCGCAGCCATTGCTAACACTTTGATAATCATACAAAAATTAGGTAGAGAATAACATTCTGAGAAAGAATTGCGTACATCAGATATCTATTAAGATTGAATCTGACAATCAACGATTCCTCAATCATCTAAACCAACCGACCACCAGTAAACCAATGGAAGATGGCTGTGAAAGAGTTCACATTATCGCCGTTTTCAATCCAATAGATCAATCTTTTAAAACGGTTTTAATCGCAAATTACCGGTATAGGAATTTTAAAACAACCGTACCCGATCTTTCCTTTCCCAAGGCCCTTTGTATTTTGGAAAATATTCCGATGAATTCACTCATGCATATATAATTCTACTAACCATGTAAATTATCAATCGTAAGTAACATTCATCAAACAAATCACACTCATGCTTACGCGTCATGCGTCTAATAATCCGAGGAACTCATGCTTGCATATACAATTCTACTTCCATGTAAATTATCAAATGCAACTACATCCTCAACATTCTAGCATACGTGTCAAACATGAAAATTCCACAACAATCATACATATTTGGCGACTGGTTTTCGGTTTTAAAATAATTTTAAACATTAGGGGTTGATTTGCAATTCATGTTTATATTCAATTTCGCAACATTCTAGTCATGAATCCTAGGCATTTACAACCATCACAGCATGTCTATCCTAGTGCGCATTCCATATATTTAACCAGGGCTCCGCCCACAACATGCAATGTCCAGCTAGCTTGACTATGTCAAGACAACATTTCTAATCATGCATTAATATATAGTGAATAATAAAAAATTGCAATTCAGACCTCTAATTAATTTAGTCCGAAAAACATGTATCTCTGAGATACATTCCCATAATCGAAACAAGGCATAAAGGTTAGCAACCCTATGAGCACTGTGTAGTCCATTTAGAGGTTCAAAAAAACATTTGGATTTTAAAACTTGACCACCCTATTTTATTTAATTGACTTGAATTCAGTTTTGAAAATCATTTCGGTTTGGTCTGGTTCGATCCGGTTCGGCCCGGTCCGGCAAAATCGGTTCGGTCTTAAATTTTAAAATCTGGTTCGGTCCGAATCGGTCCAATAAACTAGGGTTTGGTTCGGTTCAACACACAAATCAGTTCGGTTAGATCCACTTAATTACCCCGGTTCGACCCGACCCGATTAGGTCGAACCGATTGAGAAAACCCGATTTGATTTAAATCCGTCCCGGTTTAATAAATTGGACTGGCCCAATAATTAATTTTTTTAAAAGGTTGGGCCGAAATGTTTACTTGTGGCTCAAGTAGGGTTTTAAAGTCCAAAAAATAATTAACTTACCACCAAGTAACATTAATTATATAAAATAATTTCCAATATTATATATATGTATATAATTTCGGACCATATTAAAACATATATATATTTATTGCCAAGATTCTATCTATAAGATTAAATCTATCAACAATATATATTTATATATATGTGTAAAAATTCGGCTACTATAATATATATATATTTATCGTCAATATCTTAAATAGGGTGACAAATATACTAACAATATATTTTCTCAATCTTTTAGGCAATAAAATCTATCAATAATATCTTTAACCCTATTAAATATTTAGATATATTGATAGTGATATATATTTCTATATATTTATGTGAATCTATCTTAATGTTCTCAATTATAGATATATTGTTACCTTAATTAAAAATTAAAATACGGTAAACAATATTATTTTGATAGTTGCCGAAATTTACTTGCTTGGAGACCAAGAAAAAAAATTACCTTCTAAATCACTAGGTTTCGGCCAAGACCATAGAATTGGGAATAAGTGGTCAAATTTCAAGATCAAATTTTAATAAGATCTACAATCCAATTTTTTATTTTGATAAATATTACACTTTTCTTGAAGATCATAACATCAAATTAACCTAGAATATCATGAAAATTTTGGTTTTACCTATAACCATAAAAATCGAAAATTTTGAAATTTTAATTTAAAATTTTCGGTTATCAATTTAAATTGTCAAGAACACCAATTTATCAAAATCATGAACTCCTAACACAGGCTCTGATACCACTGTTAGATTACAGGGAGTAATCACTACAGATACTTAAACAAGGTACATGCTTGTAATTGGAATTACGTAGCGGAAGTTTCACACATACCTTTAAGATGATCTGTAGACCCAAGATCTTCTCAGGAGGGAGTTCACGATCCTCCGGTCGGGACCCGTAGAGGTTCTTGTTAGAGAAGCCCTACGTGGTGCATGCTCCACAGCAAAGCCTCTGATCGATTCTTGGCACGGGGACAGATCTCTGGAGAGTTTGATCGAAGGCAATTTGGAACACCCTTGGTGAGGGATATGGTTCGGCCGAACTAGGTGTTATGGGGGGAGGGTTTTCTCTCTAAAAGACTATAATGAGGGAATTATGATTAACCTAAAAATCCCCTAACACCTCTTATTTATAGGAGTAAAGTGGATAAAAGTCCACTTTACACCACCTAGGGTTTCGGCCGGCCTATGTAATTGGGAAGGCCCAATTTTGGGCCCCCCTTGTCAATTGGGATTTGGGTCTAGACCAATTACCCTAATGTGACATTTACCCAAGTTCATTAGGTAAACTATACATATTATGGGCTACCAGTTACGGCGCCCATTACAATATGTGTCGGACCTAAAATCTGACCTAAAGCGAATTACGTTTTGAAAACGTTGATTTTGAAAAGAGACGCCACTAGTTAATTAAGGCTAACTAGAATCCTAAATTACCTAAGTGAATAACTGATTAAACACCTAGATATAAAATCGGTCTACGATTAGAAATTCGGATTCGGGGGTTCTATTACGAATTAAAAATGTAATTTTTAACTGCGCCCTTTCGGTACTCGGTTCACTTGATTTGCCAATTTTATTTTTTTATTAACATAAAATTCTCTATTATCAATCAAATTGATGAGAATTAACGAAATATTAAATAAAAGGGAAAAAAAGTTGTATATCTATATATAAATAAAATAGAAAGCTACCGTGTATCATATTTATACATATATAAAGTGTATAGTAAAGCAGATACCTCCTTTATCCATTATCCATTACGTAGCATCCTTTCCTGAAATTCAAAGTATATTAATATATTTTACACTATTATATAAAAACAAGTGTTTAACTGCTGCAGCACAGGACATTCTTTTGTTAGTCAAGTAAATCGACTTCAGATAACTGGCACGATTGATGCAAGAAGGAATTGGTGTTAAAAAATTGCAGCAACAGCAGGATGCGGAGCCGGGATGGTAGATAGGAAGTTGGAGTCGAAGCCGGAAGGGACAAGCAGACGAGGCGTGGTCCGGCGCTCGGAGCTTGGAGATGGGTTCGACGGTCGGAACTTGGAGCTGTAAGGAGACAAACAACCAGAGACGACGAGCTCGAGATATAGCGGATGAACAAATAACGAATGCTGTCTTCGGAGAGGAGAGAAGAGCAAGACGAGTGCCGCGGCAGAGCAGCAGATCCATGGGCAAGAGATCGTGTTGGCGGGACGCGGGTCGAGGACGAGCGGAGTTGCTGCTACGGGCGGCTCGATCGGAGGTTTCTCCGATGGATGAACTACGAGGCGAGAAGGAGCGTCGGATGTGGATGAAGTCGGCCTCGGGACGGCGAATTCCTGGGCAACCGGTGCTGGAAGGAAGGAAGGACGGCTAGGGATTCTGTGTTGTAGCGTATATGAGAAAGCAGCGAACTTTCAGCAGGGGAGACCAGGTGAATTCCGGCGATTTTAGCAGGGAATACGTTGGCTAGCGGTGGTTGGCAACGCGGCGATGGAGGTGACCGAACGGAGTGGCTGGTGGCGAGCTGACGCGGGCGGGAGGGTCGCAGCGAACGGGAAGGATGGAGGAGCTCCGCCGGAAGAGAGAGATATTAGGGAGGTGAGAGAGAGGGAGGGTCGGGTCGTTGCAACCAGCGAACCTTGGCAGTTCGGGACGCGGTGATGAGGCGTGGTCGGCGCAGCAATGACGAGCAGCGGAACTGGTCAGGGCGGCGGCAGCAGCATCATCGGGACAGCATGGAGCTTCTCCCCGGCGGAAAAAGAATAAAAATAAAAAAGCAGGAGAGAGAACAGTACAAATTTCGAGAAAAAAAAACTTTATTGCATTTTGTTTTATTTTTTTTATTTATTATTTTTTTTCTCGAGAAAAATGATATATTACTTCTTTGTGGTGTTTTTCTGTGTGTCCCCTTACAATGTAAAACTAGACCCCTATTTATACTAAAAACCTAGCCTAATTACAGATAAAATTTAAATAAAAATTGCTAACAGATAATTATTCTAGAGAATATTCCTAAGGATATATATCTTTACAGATAATTATTTTTTTTGAATAAAAAATAATATCTGGAGATAAATATCTTACAGATAATTTTCTAAAAATAAAAAAAACTAATTATTATATTTATATTTTTAAATATTCCGAAAATATTAAATATATTCGAAATAATTTAAAATATATTTTATAATAATTTCCCTAATGTGCCCTTAAGCATTTTTGGAGACTCTGTGGCTTGACGCGTCCGGAATTTGACGTATCATGTGTAACGTCGTTACGTCCGGGTCAAAATCGAGTGTTTACAATATGCTTACATTATCCTGCTCTAGTTCAGTCAATACCTCATCAGTTTTAATCTCTCCAAGCGTTGGAAATTCGTCCTCAAGAAAAGTTACGTTTCTGGATTCATGTTCGACCACGCCACCATTTTCTTGAGCTGACACGAATACGTAACCCTTAGAGTTTTCTGAATACTTGATAAAGATACATTTTAGTCCTCTGGGTCCGAAATTGCCGAAACGGCTGTCAATAACGTATAGGCGGCGCAACCCCAAGGTCGCAATCTGGTGAGATTTAATTCTCTTCCATGCCACAGCTCATATGGCGTTGTGTCTACCGCTTTAGTTGGGACAAGGTTTACTAAATGAGTGGCAGTCAATAACGCATCACTCCTATAGGAAATTGGTAATTGTGTCCGCGACATCATTGTTCTGACAATGTCTAGGAGTGTTCGATTACGACGTTCAGCCACACCATTCCGCTGTAGTGTGTTGGGGATTGTCGTTTGATGGGCTATCCCTCTTTCTTTGCACAAATTATCAAACTCATTAGAGAGATATTCTCCACCTCTATCAGTGCGTAGGGTTTTCACCTTTCGCTCCTGTTGATTCTCTACGAGGTTTAGAAAGTTTCTAAAGCAATATATTACCTCGGATTTATGAGTAATCAAATGAGTAAACCCATAACGGGTAAAGTCGTCAATGAAAGTTACGAAGTATCGCATCCCATTCGTAGCGGTTACACTCATTGGTCCACAGATGTCGGAGTGAATCAACTGCAATGGATACTCAGCTCGTTGAGCTTCTCCAAATGGTTTGCGGGTGGACTTTCCAGCTAATCAACCATGGCAAGTGAGTTTAGTCACATTGCTAGTACCAGGCAAAAGCTCTCTCCGGGCTAATGAATGGACCCTATCTTAGCTTATATGTCCCAGCCTCGCATGCCATCCGGCTGCATCAGTCTCTGCTTCCTTGGAGTATAATGCATACATTCTATTCGTATCTATGCTACCATTCAAATCCATGATAAAGAGACCATAAGAGGAATAAGCATGCCCAAAGAAGACATCGCCTTTATTAATGCAAACAAATTTCTTCTCAAATGATAAAATGTAATTATTATTCACGGGAGCGGAAACAGAAACAACATTTCTACGGATTCTAGGAGCAAAAAGGACATTCTCAAGTAGCATGGTCCTGCCATTGTTCAAAGACAACTTGCAGTTCCCTACTCCTATGACTTCAACTTGTAATTTGTCGCCAATGTATATCCTCTTAGAATCCTTTGGCAATCGTCTAAACTTGGCGAGCAGTCCTTTGTCGTTGGCTATGTGGTCCGTCGCACCTGAGTCAAGAATCCAAGAAGGATTTGAGTCAGTTAACATGACAGTAGAGGAAACTAGAGCTTCCAATACAAAACCAACGCCGCATACCTTTTTAGGATGCGATTTGCTGGACCATGTACCTTCGCCTATTCGGAGTGAACTGGAGTTCCCGCGGACTATCTCTGATTTTAGTCGGAGATTGCTTGATTTAGGCTTTGTCAACATTTTACCGTCGACAACATGTTGTTTCTTTACTTTGTTCATCCTTTTTCTCATTCCTTGCCCGGCTCGTTCCGGTACTGGTTTTAGTCGAGCCTTTTCCATCTCGATGAATTTCAGCACTGATGCAAGATCTAACACAGAAACACTGGCAGTCACTAAAGCCTTGGCTGTTCTGCAAGACTTCGGGAGGACCCCGATGATGGCTTGAATTTTATCCCATTCACCCACCTGACCTACTTCTTCCAGTGATTTTAACATGGCAAGGAGATCGTATACCTTTTCAAGTACACTCTTGTTGTAGCTCTTTAAGCTTTCTTCCATTGATGGTATAAGTGGGTGCAGAATTGCTACCAAGCCGTTTCCATATCTCAGGAAGAGGGCATCCCAAATGTCCTTATTAATCGGAACATCCTTATACTCATCATGAAATTCCTGAGACATCTCAGTCAGCAATATCTCCTTTGCTTTCTTGTCATCGTGCTCACATTGAAAATGCGCAAATACTAGGTCTTTGGTTAGACCAGCATCTGGGCAGCTCATGGACTTCTGAATGTGACCTATAAGGCAATTATCCTCCAACAGGCAACAGTGCACTGACGCGCTTGCTCCACGAGTCGTAGTTGTTCTCAATCAAAAGCTCATTAGCACAAGATGATGTCATCTATGATGTATTTCGTTACTAAACACGTTGACAACTACGCATAATCAGGGAGACAGTAACATTTTGAGAAAGAATTGCATACATCAAATATCTATTAAGATGGAATCCGACAAATAAGGATTCCTCATTCATCTAAACCAACCGACCACCAGTAAACCAATGGAAGATGACTTCCATACAATAGATCAATCTTTTAAAACGGTTTTAATCGCAAATTACCGGAACGGGAGTTTTAAAACAAGCATACCCGATCTTGGCTATCCCAAGGCCTTTTTTATTTTGGAAAAATATTCCGATGAATTCACTCATACATATATAATTCTACTATCCATGTAAATTATCATAAGCCAATAACATTCATCATATAAACCACACTCATTCTTACGCGTCATCTAATGTTCCAAGGAACTCATGCTTGCATATATAATTCTACTTACAAGTAAATTATCAAATGCGGCTACATCCTCAACATTCTAGCATACGTGTCAAACATGTATTATTCACATCCATCATACACATTTGGCGACTGGTTTTCGATTTTAAAATAATCATAAACATTAGGGGCTGATTTTCAATTCATGCTTATATTCAATCACGCAACATTCTAGACATGAATCCTAGGCATTTCCAACCATCACAACATGTCTATCCTAATGCGTATTCTATATATTTAACCAGGGCTCAGCACACAATATGCAATATCCAGCTTGCTTGACTCAGTCAAGACAACATTTCTAATCATGCATAAATATATATCGAATAATAAATAATTACAATTCAGCCCACTAATTTAACCAGTCCCAAAACATGTATCTCCGAGATCCATCCCCATAATCGAAATAAGGCATAAAGGTTAGCAAACCTTGAGCACTGTGTAGGCCTATTAAGTTTCAAAACATTTGGATTTTAAAACTTGACCTCTCTATTTTAATTGACTTGAATTCGGTTTTGAAAATACAGTTCGGTTCAGTCAATTTCAGTCTGATTTGGTCCAGTTCTGTTCGATCCAGAAAATCTGGTTCGGTCCGGTTCGATATAAACCGGTTTGGTTCGGTCCGATAATAAGAAAATCTGGTTCTGTTCGGTCCGGTTTTAATTTTAAATTCTGGTTCAGTCCGAACCGGTCCAAATAAAATAGGGTTTGGTTCGGTTCAACACACAAAACCAGTTTGGTTAGATCCACCTAGTTACCCCGGTCTGACCCGACCCGTTTAGGTCGAACAGATTGAGAAAATCTGGTTCGGTTTTAATTTGTCCTGGTTTGACATATTGGACCGGCCCAATAATTAAAATATAAAAGGTTGGGCCGAAATGTTTACTTGTGGCCCAAGTAGGGTTTTAAAGTCCAAAAATATTTAACTTAGCCACCAAGTAACATTAATTATATAAAATAATTTCCAATATTATATATATATATATCGGCCATATTAAAACATATATATATATATTTATTGCCAAGATTCTATCCATAAGATTAAATCAATCAACAATATATATTATATATGTAAAAATCGGCACCTATCTATAAGTATATATATTATTTACTGCCAATATCTTTAAGAGGGAAACAAATATTAACAATATATTTTCTCAATCTTTTAGGTAACTAAAATCTATCAATAATATCTTTAACTTATTTAAATATTTAGATATATTGATAGTTATATATATATTTCTATATATTAATGTGAATCTATCCTAATGTTCCCAATTACAGATATATTGTTACCTAGATTTAAAAAAAATTAAAATATGGTAAACAATATTATTTTAAAAAAAATAGGCCGAAATTCCTTACTTGGTGACCAAAAAATTAAAAATTTTACCTTGTAAATTACTAGGGTTTACGGCAAAAAATAAAAAATTGGGAGCAAGTGGTCAAATTTTAAGATCAAATTGTAATAAGATCTACAATCCTATGTTTGATTTTGATAAATTTCATCTTTTTCTTGAAGATCATGAACATCAAATTATCTAAGAACATCATGAAAATTTCGGACCATCATAAACCCTAAAATTCGAAATTTAAAAATTCCTTTTTAAAAAATTTATGTCCAAAATTATAAATTTTCAAGAACACCAATTTATCAAAATCATGAACTCCTAACACAGGCTCTGATACCACTGTTAGATTACGATGAGTAATTACTACAGACATTAAATCGTAGTACATGCTAGTAATCGAAATTACGCAGCGGAAGATTCGCACATACCTCAAACAATGTCAGTAGTCCCAAGATCCTTGCAGGAGGGAGTTCATGATCCTCCGGTCGGCACCCGTAGGGATTCTTGTGAAGGAATCCCTATGTGGTATATTCTCCACAGCAAAGTCTCTGATCGATTCTTGGCAAGGGACAGATCTCTAGAGTGTTTGCTAGAAAGCAAATTGGTACAACCTTGGTGAAGACTAGGTTCGGCTGATGTAGGTGTTTCTGGGGGGAAGGGTTTTCTCTCAAAACACCAATTTAATGGAATTTTGATTAACCCTAATAAAACCCTAACTCCCCATATATATAGGAGGAGTGTCAACTCTACCCCCTCCTTAAATTAGGCCGGCAATGATGTGTAGGGAGGCCCAATTTTGGGCCTCTCATGTCAATTGGGATTTGGGTCTGGCCCAATGTCCTAATGTGACATATACTTAATTTACTTGGGTAACCTATACATATAATGGGCTACCATTTACGGCGCCCACCACTATATGCTTACAGAACGTACATTCCATATGCATCATTAAAAAAAAAAAACTTTTAACCGAATTTTTTTATTTTCAATAATGCATCCAGTATGCATTAATTAAAAAAAAATTTAGATAAATCGTAAACTCTCTTAGTTTTAGGGCTTTTTAAAAAAAAAACATTTTACCATATTTTTTTAAGACGTGCATCTCATATGCATTATTTTCGAAAAAAAAAACATTTCAGGTAAATTGTAATTTTTAGTTGTAGAACTTTTATTTTTAAGTTTTCATCTTGTATTTATTGTTGTGCATCTCATATGCATCCTTTAAAAAAAAAATCACTTGATTTTATTAATTTTGAGCAACTAGGATGCATTGATTTTTTTTTTCTCATAAAACAAAAAACAAAAAAATCCAGGTAGCTTCTAAGTTTTCTCAACTGTACAACTTTCATCCCATGAACATCTCATAGACATTGTTTTAGGAAAAACTTTTTTTTTAGATAGATTGTAAATATTCTCTTAGTTGTTGAGCTTATAATTGCAAACATGCATTGCATTTGCATTTCTTTTTATAAAAAAAAATCATCTGGATTTTTCATTTCATACATGTATTTTTTAATGTACTCTTCAGGTAAACTGTTGTAAATTGTAAATTTTTTTTAACAGTATAGTTTGAAATTTCGAGCATGCATGAGCATTTAAAAAAAAAAAATCTAAGTTTCATTCATTTTTATCCAAGGTGTATTGCACTTTTTCGGAAAGATCGTCTCGACCTTCGCATGAGCTAGCGTTTTAAAAAAGAAATTTGATTATATTTTTTTGAGAAAAAAGTTTAACTGTGCAGTTGAGTATGACTATTCGAGTTTAAACAAAGGACGAGAAAACCTTTTTGAGAAAACTTTGTTTTGAGCATCTGTCCTGCGTTCGAGCCAAATAGTGCACTCAACGAACTCGGTAAACTCCATGTTGTGCAAAATACCTTAGATCATAAATTTTGATTCATTTTTAAAAAAGTAATCAAAATTATGAAATGAATGACAATAGAGTTTTCAAAAAAATCATGCATGATTTCTCATATTCTCTAGACTGATTTTTCATTCACTCTTTTTAGGTACCCTTGGTTATCATGTATATATAAGTTCTTCCGGCCAAATGGGGCAACAATAAAGAACATGCAGTCATCCAGTTGCACGGAGAAAAAATTGTGCACTCGGGATATCCAACACTCAGATGCGATAAATTGTACTTGATTTTTCCTTGAGATTTGAGTGTCCTTACTCTTTTTGCAGGTCAGAAAACCACTTCAACCAAGGCCGCAACCATGTGAGACATGAACGCTTCGAAGAATCTCCATGACAAATTTCACCTACCATGTGTGAAATTCATACGCTTTCCGAGTCAGACCATTCATCATGCATGCGACGAACCTAACCCGGTCAGTACTAACCGTGGGGCATCCCCACATGAGATTGAGAAATAGCCGGGGCACTTAAGAAACCAAGAGAATAAATCATTGCATATGTCATCCATTGGTCGTAGGGTCAATCCAGGACGTCGACACAACCGACATATTTTGACTCAATCAACTGAGTCCTTCTCTAGAAGATGTTTTCAATTAGAAATTTTCAATTTTCCACTAGGGGCATGTAAATAATTGTTGTTGATTAATTTTGGTTACTTTTCTTTTAAAAAAAAAAAAACTCACTTTTCTTTAGGGTCACAGCCGCCCTTTAGTCGGCTACAGAAAAATAAAGAGAGTGTTCATGCAAATCTTTTGAGAGCAGTGAAGAATAAAAGGGCCACAGTCGTCCCTAAAACGATTACAAAGAAAGGGCCACAGGCACCCTTCAAATGGCTACAGATAAAGAGCACTCCCGCAACATCAAAAGCGGGAAATAAGTGAAAGGGTCATAGCCACCCTCCAAACGGCTACAAATAAAAGAGTGACCCCGCGAACCCTGTGAGGGCGGGAGAATTAAAAAGGGCCACAGCCATCCTTAAAATGGCTACACAAAAAGAGTGATCCCGCGAACCCGGTGAGGGCGGGAAAATAAAAGAAAGGGTCATAGTCGTCCCTCTAAACGGCTACAATCAAAAGAGTGCTCCTGGAACATCGATGGCGGGTATTAAGTGAAAGGGCCACAACAACCCTCAAAATGGTTACATACAAAGAGTGTTTCCCGTATCAGAGACGGAGAATAAAGAGCCATAGCCACCCTCCAAATGGCTACAAATCAAAAGAGCTCCCGTAACATTGAAAACAGTGAGGAAAATGGTCGCAGCCACCCTCCAAACGGCAACAAATACTCCCGCATCAATGCAGGAAATAAAGTACGGGTCACAACCACCCAGCAATTGGCTACCACAAAAAGAGTGCTTCCGCTAGGTTGAAAACCCGAAAGGGCGGCCTAGGCAAAATCAGGAAATGAGGGGCATGGTTGCAAATTCAGAAATTGTAAGAATGGAAAATGATGTATGTGTCCAATTCGGGTTCGTATTTATATTTCGGACCTCGTAAACACGTCAAAATTACATCTCGACTTGAAAAATGTCTCCCAAAGGGTCAAAACGGTCCGGAAGCGCGTTACGCGCGTCCGGATTGCATTTGCAACCGGACCTCCGGGTTGCAGCAACCCGGACGTCCGGGTTTCTTGCAATCCGGACCTCACCGAATTGCCCAAATTCGACGAGGTCCGGATTGCATTACGGGTATTGTGCGATTACCGTTACGTGTAGAGAAGTCGAGTTCGCACATGGCCAATATGGATGACGGTTACCGCTTGCTTTTGAACCGTCATCAAACCGCTTTAAAACCGGGTCCGGTCCCAAGGAAGCCTATAAATAGGAGGCCTTGGCCACCCATTTTCACACATCCTCTCATTTGCCCAACTTTGGTATTTTGAGCTCTGATTTCTCTCTAGAAATATTTTCTCTCTCTAGAATTACCCTTTTAGCCCTATAGCGCTAGCACCACCCCCCCCTCTCCGTGCTAGCACCGGTCCTTTGTGCAGGAATCGACGCCCAGACGTTCGGACTTGTGCACAGATCACCGCCTTTCGAGACTCAGACGTCCCCCTGAGACACAACCGCGCTTTGAGACACAGACCTTTCCGGGACTCAACTGAACACTCGTCAGTGGCACAAACCTCTTTCAGATGAAGGGTTACAGCCCGAAAACTCGCTCATCCATACGAACAGACGCGTCCCCACGACCCAGTTCATCCAGGACGCAACATTGGAGCCGTCTACGTGATTCGAACAAGAAGCTACCGTACCGCAAAGTCATGACGAGTGATCACAACGCTCTCACTAAGGCCAATCCGTCAAAAACAGGAAGCGCTTTAGACGTCATAAAAGGTCCATAATGTCTCCCGTGCCAGCAAGCAGTGTGCCATCCGCACAGCACGGCCCAAAATTTCCAGGCATCCACGTGATACATGGAGGCTTTCGAGCAGGAGGCGAAACATCCTACGAAAGAGAAATATACGCTTCCCTGATGATCCATGAACCCAGAGGCAGTCAGCAAGGAGACGTTGTCCTAGAAGACGCCATTGGCTTTTCTTTAGAAGACAAGACGCACATAACATTTCCGCATAATGACGCCTTAGTCATAACCATGACAATCGACGGCATGGACATCAAGCGTATCTTGGTCGATGGAGGAAGTTCGCCCAACATCATCACAAAAGACGTCATCCTAGCTCTGGGGAGAAAGAAGGAAGTCAACAGAATGAATTCACCCTTAGTGGGATTCATGGAAGATGCAAGTTACCCATTGGGGTCCATAACACTGCCAGTTATACTGGGAGAGGGCAACTCACGTCTCCAAATTGCAGTACCATTTGTGGTAGTACAAAAACTTGACGCATACAATGGTATCTTAGGATACGCAACCATGAATGCGTGGGGAATGGTGCCATCCACGGCACACCAGAAGATTAAATTCCCAACTGCAGCCGGAATCGGTGAAGTCAAAGGAGATCAACTGTTGTCAAAAAATTGTTACAACGTGGCAATCCAAAATAACGTCAAGCCTGATGACATGCCCATCATTGATGATGATCCAAGAGAAGGCCATGCCCGACCGGCCCCAGTAGAACCATTTGTAGATGGAGCTTCAACGGCAGCTAGGTCTAGAGGGAAGTTATGAGCGTTACGCTCGTGCATAACTTCCATACCAAGGTTAGCACGGTTAATAATATCAAAACAAATAAAGATCGAAGAGCCAGACAGAATGGACCAAATTGGAGCATCCCTGTCAGAAGATGAAGTGATAGAAATCACAGCACTCCTCAAAGAGTACAAAGAGCTATTCGCATGGTCACCAAGCGATATGCCCGGAATAAGCGCAGACGTCATTTCCCATAAGCTCAACATCAAGCCAGGAACTCGAGCAATAGCCCAGAAACTTCGACCCCTCGGGGGCAACAAGAAGCTGGCAATCAGAGAAGAAGTGGGAAAACTGCTTGACGCAGGATTCATTGAAGAATCAAGATACCAAACATGGGTGGCAAACCCGGTGTTGGTACCTAAATCAAGTGGCAAGTTAAGAATGTGCATCGATTACAGAGATCTCAACAACGCATGCCCCAAGGATTCATATCCTCTCCCAAGAATCGACCAACTAGTCGATGCCACCGCCGGCCATGAATTAATGTCCGTAATGGATGCATATTCAGGATACAACCAGATCCCGATGTTCAAAGATGATGCACCGCATACTGCATTCTTTGCAGATAGCGAAATATACAACTACACGGTGATGCCATTCGGCCTAATCAATGCGGGAGCAACATACCAGCGAATGGTCAATACCATCTTTGGCGATCTAATCGGAACCAAAATGGAGGCATACGTGGACGACATGGTCGTGAAGTCAACCAAAAGGCGCAACCATGTCGATGACCTGCGAGCAATCTTCAAAAGAATGCGCGAATATCAAGTCCGCCTAAATCCAACAAAATGCGCTTTCGACGTACAATCAGGAAAAACCTGGGATTCATGGTGAGCCAGAGGGGGATAGAAGCTAACCCAGAGAAGGTGAGGGCGATTGAAGAAATGGTGTCCCCAAGGAAACATAAGGAAGTCCAACAACTAATGGCCGCCTAGCAGCCTTAAACAGATTCCTTGCCAGGATAGGCGACAAGGCACTCCATTTCTTTGAACTCTTGCATGCAAACAAGAAGTTTGAATGGACACCAGTGTGCGAAGAGGCCTTTCAGCAATTAAAACAACACTTGCGCACATTGCCAGCATTGGCAAAACCGATACAAGACGAGCCCCTCTTCCTGTACATATCGGTGAGCAACACGGTAGTCAGCTCAGTCCTTGTCAAACAAAAAGGGACTGCCCAACTCCCAGTTTACTACGTAAGAAAGATACTCGCAAAGTACGAGGTAAACTACATGCCAATCGAGAAATACCTGTACGCGCTTATAATAGCAGCAAGGAAGCTGAGGCCATACTTCCACGCACACGAAGTAACAGTCCTAACAGACCAACCCCTGAAGCACATCCTGTCAAAGCCAAACATGTCGGGAAAGCTAACAAAGTGGTCGGTGGAGTTAAGTGAATTCCGCATTCACTTTGCTCCTCGAACGGCGATCAAGGGGCAAGCATTGGCAGACTTCATTGCAGAATTCACCGGGATAACACCCGACACAGATGCCCAAGTCGGACCTCAACAAATGGAAGAACATAACGAAGTATGGCAAATGTACACCGACGGATCTTCAAACGTAGGAGGATCAGGTGCCGGATTCCTCCTAATACCTCCTGATGGATCTAATCCGTTGAAGTATGCTCTAAACTTAACATTTAGAGCAACAAACAACGAGGCGGAGTACGAAGCATTTATAACTGGCTTAAGAATTGCAAAAGGTGTTGGAGTTAAACATCTGCGAGTCAAGTGCGATTCGCAGTTAGTTGTCAATCAAGTCAAAGGCGAATACGCGAAAAAGTCAGAAAATATGCAAAAGTACTTGGGGCAAGCAAAAGACCTCATCACAAGCTTCGATACCTTCGACATCATCGTGGTGCCTAGAGAAGAAAATCAAGAAGCTGATGCCTTGAGCAAATTCACACAAGGCAATGAACAAGGCAAAGAAACTCATTTCGTGGAAAACAGAATCTTGTCAGTAATTGAGAAATTCGAAGTCTTGTGCATCAATCCAGATCCAGATTGGAGGACCCCAATATTGGCATATCTCAAAGACCACAAGCTCCCCGAAGACAAAGTTCAAGCCCAAAAAATCCAGAGACAAGCCGTCAATTACGCGTTGATAGATGACGAGCTTTACAAGAAAGGGTTTTCAACCCCATACCTAAAGTGCATCACCTTTCGGGAAGGCCAGAAAGTGTTAGAAGATTTGCATAAAGGCCAAGCATCCTGCCATGAAGGTGCAAGATCTCTAATACGCAAGACATTGAGCTTGGGATACTATTGGCCAACCATGAAGAACCAAGCTACGCACTTGGTCACAAAATGCGAATCCTGCCAACTTTATTCAAGAAATATCACGGCACCAGCCGCCGAGCTAAGCCCAATTGCAAGCTCCTGGCCATTTGCACAATGGGGGATCGATTTAGTGGGTCCACTTCCAAAATCAAAAGGCCAAACCAGGTACATTGTCGTCGCAATCGATTACTTTTCAAAGTGGATCGAGGCAAAGGCATTGGCACAAACAACTGATGCACAAATAATGGATTTCATCCGAAACCACATCATCACACGATATGGAGTTCCGAAGGTGCTAATCAGCGACAACGGACCCCAATTCAAGAGTAAGGCTTCAAACATTTTGCGAAAGACTCAACATTAACCACCGTTTCGCATCAGTCCGCCATGCTCAAACCAACGGACAAGTCGAAGCCGCCAACAAGATCGTCCTAGATGGTCTCAAGAAAAGAGTGCACGCATTAAAAGGAGGATGGGCAGAAGAGCTTAGCAGTGTACTGTGGGCACTTCGAACAACTCCAAAGGAGTCAACTGGAGAAACACCATTCAGTCTGGTGTATGGAACGGAAGCAGTCGCTCCCATCGAAATTGCTGTCTCATCCTACCGCACAACCCATTTCAACGTCCAAGCCAACGAAGTAGACATGCGTCTAGACTTAGACTTGGCTGAAGAAAAAAGGCGTAACTCCGAACATAATCAGGCACGCATGCGTTTGATAACTGCAAGATATTACAACAGGAAGGTGAAAGAAAGACAATTCCATGTCAGAGAAATGGTGTGGAGAAGGAATGAGTTCTCACATCTCGGTCAAATCAACAAGATGTCTCCAAAATGGGAAGGCCCTTACAAGGTCATATCCATCCCGTATATAAACGCATATCGCCTTGAAGATGCAAATGGCAATGCCTCTACAAACACATTTAGTGGAGGACACTTGAAGAAATTCCACGGATGAAAGGATAATCTTCTATCACAAAAGGAGCTGTTGTATCAAGCCCTTTTGCTCTTATTTCCATAACGCATCTACTTGTTGAAAAGTCCACTCTCTCATATAAAGTGGCATCTTTGTAATAATCTCATGAACCTAATGAAGTTGTTCTATCTTCGTAGGAACATCATTACTCTATGTACGTTACTTGGAAGAAAAATAAAGTAACTACAACAACTATTATCTACACCAACAAGGAGTTTATTTCTCCATTCATAAATTGGCATCTATCTCAAGAAGGTGCCGACAACACAAAGCCATTGCGCTATGTGTACAATCAACTTATATGCCGCAATGACAACCAGCGGATTAACTATCAAAATGACGACTATTCAAGAGGCGTCATCTACAAGCAATTCCTTGGAGTAACATCAAGGTCTACTATCAAAATGACGACTATTCAAGAGTCATCATCTACAAGCAAT
This sequence comes from Clarkia xantiana subsp. parviflora, assembly GCA_036873135.1. NCBI lineage: Eukaryota > Viridiplantae > Streptophyta > Magnoliopsida > Myrtales > Onagraceae > Clarkia > Clarkia xantiana. The sequence goes on from JAPTYO010000004.1 coordinate 39,338,068, forward strand.
TTCTTGGATTAACACCAAGACCTACTATCAAAAGTGGCATGTTGATGTACCCTATTTATAAAGACAAACCCCATGTTTACTTCTAGAAAATGACATGCTGTGACATCTCTGGTTAGAGGCAAATCCTCATGTTCATAGCCATTCCCTGGATTCAGAACAGGATGGGCAAATACAATACGGGACTGATCACCCCATAAGTGGTGGAAGTTTTCTTGTTAGGCAATGACCCCACACTACAACAAGTGTGAATTCCTGGTTAGGGTTCACTCTTCATGGCGAATGTCCTCTTGTTAGATGACAACCCCATATTACGAATTCCTGTTTAGGGTTCACTCTTCATGGTGAATGTCCTCTTGTTAGATGACAACCCCATATTACGAATTCCTGTTTAGGGTTCACCCTTCATGACGAATGTCCTCTTGTTAGATGACAATCCCATATTACGAATTCCTGTTTAGGGTTCACCCTTCATGGCGAATGTCCTCATGTTAGATGACAATCCCATATTACGAATTCCTGTTTAGGGTTCACTCTATACGGCAGAAGTCATCTTGTTAGATGAAAATTCCGTACCATAGATTTTCAAACCGTGTTGCATGGTTCTTGGACGCAGAAAACATGCATCACAATTCATATTTTCAAAAGTGTTACATGGTCCCTGGACGCAGGAATCATGTATCACAAATATTTTACCAGATATTTTGTCAAATATTTTATCAAATATTTTATTTATCAAACACCTTTCCAAATATTTTATCAACAAGCTTTTTAGGGTTCACAAAATACTTCTTCAAAAACCAAAATGTTTTTACGTATGCTTCCCCAACGCGGGTTGATACACGCTGGCAGGTGCGCACCCTGTTTAAAACTCGTAAAATTTACAAGTCGAGTCTTGCACAACGTCGCCTTAGAGCGGAACTAAGAGACGGTATAAACTAGTATCTTGCCCAAGCCAAGATAACACATTTCAAACATACTACTTGTTAAATCGCTATACGCGAGTCACTTGACAGGTTACAACATATATAGCGGCAAGCTATATGCAGGAAAGACGAGCAACATGCATAACGCATCATGCAAACAATCTTGAATCAAAAGTGGCTATCGGTCACGATTGCGGGGACTACGTTTACACTACTAGTCATCCACGTTCAATAAACACAGTAAGCGATAACGGTATGAAATATTACTAACAAGTTATCATGCAAACTGCTATGTATAAAGCAGGTTCAAACGACGTAGTTCAAAGCGAACAAGTCACAGACAACAACCAAGGAACAACTCCAACAAAGTTCCAAACACAAACAGAAGCAAAGTGGAAACGAGCCCAACATGCTCAATATAAAACGAGCAGTTCAAATAGCGGCACCACCTCCAGAAGGCCCGGGGGCAACCTCCATAAACTCAGGAGAAGTAACAATGACGTTTACATCTCCGCTATCATCAACCAACATCTCGTAGTTGGGAAGGCCACACTCCAAAAGGTTCAAAGCCTCAATGTGAGAAAGGGCGTAACTCGCATATGGCCCTAACTCGCCAAAAGGGAACCCAGGGTCAAGATCCTTCACACGGGTGAAGTAATCTTCGGAACGCTCGCTCATTAAGTGGTTCACTTTCTCCTCGACAGCAGCTTCAAAATCAGAAGTTCCCAAGTACTTGGTAAAGCCCACTTGTACGCCCTTCTCCCGACTCTCCTTACCGAGAGCAAGTAATTCCGCTCCTTGAGTATGAAGATCGTCAGTAACCTTCTTCTCAAGAGCGATCATCTCAGACTCAAGCTTTGACAAGCGAGTATGACGCGCCTCATAACGGCTCTCAGAAGCAGTGACCTTCGAACTCATCACGCGAGCTTCCTCCTTGGTTCGTGACAACTCTACACATAGAGCGTCACACTTATCCATAGCTGCCTGCTTCGCGCTTACCAGCTCCATAACAAAAGACGACATGTTTACCATGTCGGCAACAACCTGCACACATCAATGCGATAAGCCAAACATAAATCGCAAAAACAACAAACTTGGCAAAAGAATCAAGTTACTTACAGGAGCAAACCAGGATTAGGCACTCTGCGCATAAGCCTCGGCCTCCTCATCAGTCAATAGACAAGAATGCCTATCACCTGGTGGAACACATCTACGCAATACGCGAACTCCAACCTCTGGAGTGCGAAGTGAAGACTCCTTGGGGAAATAAACTCCACCATTGCCAAAAGGTGCCCAAGTGTCCCCAGTAATATCCAATCCAACTAGGCAGACCAGATGGTCGCGCCTAAGAGGAGGAACCGCTACAACAAAGAAGGAAAGTGGTTAACAACAAATAACAAAACCACGGAATACATTCATCAAAAGTATACTTACAGAGTCCGCGGACTTCCACAAGTCGGTTTCCCGACTGGGGGGCAGAGGGCGCTACATTGTGACCCGCGACTTCCTTGCCTTTACGAGTGGAAGTAGCCGCATTTGGCTTCAAGCGCTTGGGATCAGTTGGTCCACGCACCACTGTGTCAGTCCGCTTGGAAGAAACGCGAGAATCAGACACTGGGGGAGTATCCCCGGTCACATGAGTAGAAGACCCTTTGCCAGGATCACGCCTCGAATTGGCAGGAGTGATAGGAGCAGGGGCCACCAAAGCCTGATCGGCGCGAGAAGTAATACGCGAAGCCGCCGCATGGAGAGACGAACTCTTTCCGGCAAACCAACCTGCAATATGAATTCACGAAAGACATATAGCCGTTTAAGAGACTATCCATTATGAGTGTCAAGATGCTCAAAAATTGTCAAAGTAAGAATGAAGGACTTACTCATAGCGACAACTCGATCAAAAGGAAGAGAATTCCGCAAGAGGTTACTACGACTTCACAATCTGCAAGAACCAAGCAGAAGTCAACGTGCGTAGCCAAAGTCAACGCGCATAGCCAAGTTAACGCGCATAGCCAAAGTCAACGCGCATAGCAAAGTTGGTACATGCAGTAAAAGGGACTAACGTCTTAAGAGGCTATCATGCAAACGGTGGGACTAACGCGACGAACCGCGAGGATCGAACACGGCAACACTTAGGAAAAATATTTTTCTAAGGCGTCAAAACAACAAACGGCTACTCCTAAAGTCGTTTAGCAATCCCCGTCAACCAACAAACCCGCCAAAAAAAAAAAAAAACTACGCATACCGACCAAAAGCCTCTACTCAAAGACACGGGGGCAATATGTCCTATCGGGGAATTCTACCTCAACTATCCACGGAAGTGAAAAATCGTCTTAGGCATGAACTAACGACGATAATAACGGCAACCAATCAGCAATTATTCGACATACAAGCACCAATAAGCAGTTCCATACGACAACAACGACAAATAGCTCAAACGAACAACAATACGGCGACATTCGAAATCAAGTCGAAGCTGTCCTGTAAAATCGAGTTTCCAGATTACCTCAAAATGTGACGAAAAGTATCACAATGGACTCCCCTCGTCGAGACGATTTCAGAAAGGTAAGGACCGCGACGAACGGAGCCCGGGAAGGCGGCGCGTGGGTTACACGCGCCGGCAAGGCGAAACTCACGCGGCGGCGCGTGAGGGCGCGTCTGACGTCTCCTGGTGATTCCGAAGGCGGCCCTGGAATCCTCGTGGCAATCTGAGTCGATCGGTGGTGTCAATTTCTGAAAACAAGTCAAGAATCAAACACGAAACTTTCGGGATGCACCTAAGCTTTACGACGGTGAAGAAACTATGAACACACAAACAATTTCTGGAAATGATGAAGGGATTACCTGCAAAGAAGAATGAATAATGAATTCCCAAAGTGCTGGAAGAATGATTGGGGATTTGTGTAATTACATATCCCAAAAGATGCCTTGGTGATAAGGATTAAAGGAGTAACTCATCTACACTCATGCCTAAGCACTTACGGTATACTCCACCCTCTCTTCTAAATATCTACTCCTACGTACGTGATTATTTTGATATTGCACGTATCAAACCCGTCATTCTACGCGTATGTTTCCACATCGCATGATTCATGATTTGATAATCGCTAAGTCGTTTTAGAAGTGTACGGATTATATTTCTTGCATCGCGTAATTACGATCTTGTCATGACCGTTACTTGTGCATGCATGTTGATAAAAACATGTTCGCATGAAGTATTACTAATTGCTTATATCCCTAACGGTAACCATACTTGCACGCTACGTATGCGCATTCTCTATTGCACTAACCGTGATGACAGGAAACAAAGTCATTCGGTCGGAAAATCAAAGGACGGATGAAATCAAGATGCCTACGTCCAACCAACGACCAAAACCGAAAGGTTAGCGTCAAGCTCAAATTGGACACGTATCCTAACATAAAAATAGAGTCAAGAAAGGTTCTAAACCGTTACTTGACTCGGGGGCAAGTGATGGATATGTGTCCAATTCGGGTTCGTATTTATATTTCGGACCTCGTAAACACGTCAAAATTACATCTCGACTTGAAAAACGTCCCCTAAAGGGTCAAAACGGTCCGGAAGCGCGTTACGCGCGTCCGGATTGCATTTGCAACCCGGACGTCCGGGTTGCTTGCAATCCGGACCTCGCCGAATTGCCCAAATTCGACGAGGTCCGGATTGCATTACGGGTATTGTGCGATTACCGTTTTCGCGATTACCGTTACGTGTAGAGAAGTCGAGTTCACACATGGCCAATATGGATGACGGTTACCGCTTGCTTTTGAACCGTCATCAAACCGCTTTAAAACCGGGTCCGATCCCAAGGAAGCCTATAAATAGGAGGCCTTGGCCACCCATTTTCACACATCCTCTCATTTGCCCAACTTTAGTATTTTGAGCTCTGACTTCTCTCTAGAAATATTTTCTCTCTCTAGAATTACCCTTTTAGCCCTATAGTGACTTAAGCTTCGGAGAGGGCTCCGCTAGCACCACCCCCCCTTCTCCGTGCTAGCACCGGTCCTTTGTGCAGGAATCGACGTCCAGATGTTCGGACTTGTGCACAGATCACCGCCTTTCGAGACTCAGACGTCCCCCTAAGACACAACCGCGCTTTGAGACACAGACTTTTCCGGGACTCAACCGAACACTCGTCAGTGGCACAAACCTCTTTCAGACGAAGGGTTACAGCCCAAAAACCCGCTCATCCATACGAACAGACGCGTCCCCACGACCCAGTTCATCCAGGACGCAACATTGGCGCCGTCTACGTGATTCGAACAAGAAGCTATCGTACCGCAAAATCATGACGAGTGATCGCAAACCTCCCGAAGAGGTTAACACAAGAAACATAAGGAAAAGGCCCGGACGTCCCAAGAAGTCCCCGGCAAACAAAAGAACAGGAGGCCAAATGCCAGCTGGGAACCAGTCGGGACCCTCCCACATTCCAAGAGCTACTTCTGTAGCTTCATCCATGCCAACTGACAATGTGCCCGACGCACAGCACAAAGAGCCAAGGGATGAGCATCACTCACCTCAACCTGGTTTCGAGCCAGAGGTGCATGAAGATGAATCTCAGACGGAAATGCCGCAAGGCGAACAAAGAACGGGAGCAAACCCAATGCCCACCATTACTCCAGCGATGATGGCTGCGTTGGAAGAATTACTCGCATTCCGCGAGTCTCTAAAAAACCAAGGATATGCTGCTCAACCACCTCCAACTAACCAAGAGCACGCCGCGCCAGCAAGAGAAGTGTCGCAAGACACTACTCGCCACGGCAATCCTTTTCAGGGCAGAAACCAACACGCAAGATATGAAGCCGCACGATTGGCAATCTCTCAATCGACCGTGGCAAAATGAGAGAATAAAAGAGAAATTTTCAAAAAAGATCCTACTAGATTGTCACACCATGCACAATTTAGGAAAAAATTAGGGACAAACACTCATGCACAGTTGTATTTTTCTACGATACAGCGTCTTCCAAGTCAACTTCACGGCAAGCGGGACGGTTACAGTCTGCTCTCGCAAGTCACCATTCAAAGATGAGTAGGACTGTTACATTCTGAGAGTCACAACCCGACAAACGGAGCCTTTGGTGTTCAGCCTTCGCAAGTAACCACCGAAAATCAGGATCTGTAGTTTTCTAGCCTTCTGAGAGTCATCCCCAACAATGAACGGAGCCTCTGCAACGCACCACCGATGATCGGGACCTGTAGTTTTACCAGATTTCCGAGAGTCACAACCGAATAAGCACATGAGCCGCCTTGAAGATTTGAAGACTCAAGTGAAGACACGCTTCTCATCCAAAATTCGGTGTTTTCTTGTCTTTGAACAAACCCTCTCGAACGTGTTCTACGAGAATCCGTCCAAAGAGGGGCAAACTGTAAACACCTAATTTTGGACCACGCGCGACACGTGTGGTATGTGGCATCCTAAATGAGGAAATATCCAAATATGGCAAGTCAGGAAGCTTTCAAGAATGCTCAGTGCAATATTATGATAGTTATTTGTATTTATTGTAGAAAATATTTGTTGAATATTTAGAATTAGATTTCTAAATATTTAGCATTTATTAATAAAATAAATCAGCAGTATTTGTTGCTTAGATTAGACTAGAACAAATGTATTATAAATAGTTGTTCTATGTTTACATGTAAATGGGAGATGAAGTAAAGAGCCGAAATTATTCCTTGCAAAAATACAAAAAATGGAGGCATTTAGTAAAATACTGTCTTCGTCCATTTTTGTTTGGTTCTTAGTTTGTCTTATTGTTGTTGAATATTAATCTTCTATCTCTGTTGTTCGTACATCCACCACCGAGAATCTAACCTGTAGCTTACTCACCAGCGCTCACCTTTCATCCTTCCACTCGACGCAGCGCTACAGAGTCCACCGCACATCTCCAGCCAAGACCTCCGCCAGTCTCGTCCGGACCTCCTCCAATAAGCTCCGACCGTCCGAGCATCACCGGCGACTCGGCCACCTATGCACCACAAATCGCCATCCATTCCCAGCCCTTCCGAACGGGAAAGCTTGACCACACCACCAACGACCCATCTGCCTCCGTTCAAACGATGTGCCCGCCAGCCCGACCTCTCCGGTCGTCCTTCTGCTCGAGGTCACCATCACCGATAGGTATTCAGTTGCAGTCCCGGTATCCAGTTACATCGTTAACGTGTCACTGGCGAGACAGGTCCATTGCCTAGGGTCTGAGTTGAGCTAATACATCGAGGTAGGGAAGAACCCAAAGCTTTTGTTAGAATCGTGGAGTTGTCTTACTTGATCGGGGCAATCACCATTCACCCCAGCCATCCCTGTCTATCGTATCCAGATCTGAGTTCAATCTCGACCTCACCGGATTGACCTCCATAAGGCCGCCCCGAACACCTCTACGGCTCTACTATAGGTAAGCAACGTCTTCTTTTTTTTTGGTAATAAGCAACGTCTTCTTCATTCATTGTTATTATTATATTTGTTTATTATATTAAATTTAGTTTAATTTGTTTAAATCTAATTAGATTAGGTTAGCTAAAACTTGAATACTTAAATTGTAGTTATGTGAATGTGTAAAGTTATGTTTTGATATGAATATGTTCAATAGTGCTTTTAGGTTTTATTTCGTTTTTACATAGAAGCTACGTAGACTCAGATCATAATTGATATTACTTGGCGATGAAATTGGCAAACTTGTGAATTGAGTACCGAAAGGGTGTAATTAAAAAATGTTCTTTTTTATTTCGTAACAGAACCCCCGAACTCGAACTTCTGATCGTAGACCGATTCAAAACATAAGTGTTTAATTCATTATTTGCTTAGGTAATTTGGGAAAATAGTTAGCCTAATAATTAACTAGTGGCGACTCTTTTTAAAAAAATCCACATTTTCAAAACGTAATCGCCTTAGGTCAGATTTTAGAACTGACAAGAGGGACTAAATTGAAAAAATCAAAAGTTTAGAATGGGTCACATGACTTGATATCATGGGTAAATTAGTATAAATGGGCTCTAGATTAGTATAAGGGGGCTCTACAATTGATGACACTATGATGCTCGTTTTTTAGCTCCATGTCCAGCTACTAGATCCTTGAGGTCAATAATTTTATATGGGGAGGGTATTTTTATGTACCAATACATCATATAAGACTTTATTAGTCATATATAAAACGTGGGAGGGCTGAATAGCAACATTTGTATTAGAATGAGGTTTAAATAGATGAGTAGGCTCTATGTACGAGTATTGTCTTCTTCTTCTCGTACATAGAACCTACTCATCTATTTAAACCTCATTCTAATACAAATATTGTTATTCAGCACCCTACATCCTATATATGACTAATAAAGTCCTATATGATGTATTGTTACATAACAATACTCTCCCCGTATAAAATCCTTGACCTCAAGGATCAAGTAGCTGGACATGGAGCTAAAAATTGAGCATCATAGCATCATCAATTGTAGAGCCCCCTTATACTAATCTACCCACGACATTCCTCTACCCATATAAGTACCTTGTCCTCAAGGTTCCGGGACCGTTAAACCCGTCGTAATCTCGAATCAAATAAAATGAACTTTGGGAACAATCGAGTCCGTTGAATCCATCACAGTCTTTAACAATTTGCTCCATGAAGACACATACACCAATGAGCATAAACTTCAAATGTAGTTCATGCTTCCAAATAAGGAACTCCTCTTTAATGCTAATAGGAACTAAGTTCATTAGTATGAGACGTTCCCTAACTTTAACTAAGGAGGCAAGAGTAGTTATCCAAAATGCATCATAATTGAGCATATTTCGTGAACCCAAATAAAATCAACCAATTCAAAATCCACACCCTCCTTAATCCCTTCAATAATAACTGCAGACCCTGTATGTCCATAACTTCTTGAATAAAATCATCTACCTCATTTGGATACAAGTCGGTATATGGTATGTCTGGACAATAAGCTTCAATGATAGGATGATCTTTAGCTTCATAATGTGCTTCATATGTATTTTCAAGATCGTCAACATTCTCAGGTTTATCATCTATCCATCCTTCATGCTTAGTAGCATCTTCATTGTGGATGTCCATTAGTTCATTATCAAAACTTGAAGAATAATTATTCATAGCAGCTTCATTGATTGGATGATTAACATCAACATCATCATCAACCTCAGTAGAATTGGTAACCAATCCATCAACTGACAGCTAATCCATATTCTCTTTAGCTTACAAGATCTGAATCATGTTCTGTATTATTTAACCTACTTTGCAACTCTTGCATCTGCAACTCATGCATCTTTTGTAACTCTTGTATCATTTGCGACTGTTGCATTATCTTTTCTGACCGTTGCATCATCGATTCCAATGACCTAAGAAACTCTAATTTTTCTTCTCTACTGAAAAAAGCACCAAAATCAACATAATGGTCCACATTCAACAATTGCAAACCAATTCAGCAGCACCGGAATTCAACAATTGCAGCATCGTTTCAGTCAGATTAACAACAGCAGCACAATTAGACCAGCGATAATAGCAAGCAGAAAACAACAGAAGTAAAGAAACCAGCCAGAAACCAACAAAACCAGATGCAATAATTTGAAGCAGCAAAACGTCACAACAAACCAGGGGCGGCAGCAGCAATTCACAGAAGAACCAAGAAACGGCCAGAAATCAAGAATCAAGAACCAATAGTGACTTACAACAATATGATTTAAGCGACAGTCCAAGATTGCAAGCGGCGGTCTAAAAATTGCAATCGGTGGTCCAAGGAAAAATTTGAAAGCGGCCAAGTAGAACTCACATTCAATTGGTGGTGGTGAACTGGCCTTGGATGGAAGAACTGACAGCGGTATTGGTCGGAATTGGTGACGAGCGAGGCGTTACAGGGGCGTCAGAATGGAACTGAATATGGACGGACTGACGCCGGCGGAGCTCTTGATTGACGACAAGCGAAGCAGAAACATGAGAATAAACTTTGATCACAGTCGAACAAGCGACGTCGCCGAGTTAGGGACGCGGTGGTGGCGATGGCGGAAGGCTCAACTTGAGGGGAATCGGTTGCTCTGATACCATTATTACGTGCAGGAATAGAAGAAGAACGGAAAGAGACGCAACAGAGAAGAAGAGACAATACTCAATTCATTTCATTAATAATTCCAGTACATAGGACCTACTCATCTATTTAAACCCCATTCTAATACAAATATTCATATTCAGACCCCCACACATCCTATATATGACTAAGAAAGTCCTATATGATGTATGGTTACATAACACTTGAACATACCATTTAACGGCCAAAACTAACAGATGAATTAAATGTATAAAAAGTTCAAACGTTTGGACCAAAATAAAAAAAAAAATAAAAAATATTGTAAAAAAAAAGGGTCAAACGTATGAGACCAAAAGTAGATTTAACCATATATATTGATGATTTTATAGAATAGAGTGAATCAGATTGGTCATATCGCTTGTATACATTTTGCACTACTTTTGGTAGACAACTTTGTTATATGTAGCATACACTTATGTTTATTTACAACTCTGTCTTTACAAATTGGATGGCTTCGTATCTAGCTGAATCATTCACCTCCTCTTCTTTTCTTTCATTGGACCTCTTGGAATCTTGTTTAAGTAGTGTGAATCAAACCTTCTATAGAACTTGCTTAACTCCCATATCATTTGTCCAGCAAGATGATCGACATCTTCTTGATATCGCTCATATAGAAACGGCAGTGTTTGTATGCACATGTATCCTGAGTCAATCATCACCGCCCGATTAATTAAGAAACAGACCAAACTTTAATTATGCAGCTGCAGAATTTCATGGATGAACCATGCAAGATTGTGTGTTGCTTACCAAGATAGAGGAGGTTCAAGAAGCTGAAACAGCTTCCAATTACTGACAGGACATACAGTATGAAAATTGTCTGAAAATTCAAGAGTTTTCCTTTTCAGTTGTCTACTAGGATAATGGATTTAGCTTTTTATGTATTTATTATAAGATACCAGTAAGAACTTGGGGAGGTCACTTCCAGATGCTACATCAAGCAGCTTCTTCAAGAGCTGATTAAATTTTCTTTGGATTGCGGACGCAATTCCGTGAAAAGTTGAATCATGGAGTTTGATTGGTGGAATCTGAGGACCCCTGCAGCAGAAGAGATTGATTCCAATCATTACTTAATATTGATAGAATAGAGTAATACCATGTATAATAAATAAATATATAATAATAGGGTTAATAATCTAGGAAAGTCCTGATGTTTGACCCATGCTAACCGGAGATGTCTGAAGTTTCAAATGTTGATTTGAGAGGTCTGAATTTTCAACTTTGTGGATATAAGAGCTCTCTGTTAATTTTTTCCGTTAAAACTTGCGGAAGTTGGTCATGTGCTTGACATGTTAATGGAAATAAAATTAAATTCTCAAAATGCCCTTCAATCAAAGTGTGCCATTCACACGCTTGAAGTGAAAAGGACAAAAATGCCCTTAAAGCCACCACGGCTCCGGCCATCGCCACCCCGGCTCCAGCGACCACCATCCCGACTACAGCAACCACCACCTCGGCTCCGGCGACCACAACCCAGCTCCGGCGACCGCCACCACGGCTCCGATTGGTCCCAAATCGGAGCAACCGTCCCGATTGGGCTCAAATCGTCGGAGCTTTGTGGCTCTGGTCGAAGCTCTGTGGCTCCGATTTGGGCCCAATCGAGGCCGGTGGCTCCGATTGGGCCCAATCGAGGCCGGTGGCTCTGATTTGGGCCAAATCAGAGCCGTGATGGCGGTTGCCGGAGTTGGGTGGTTGTTGCCGGAGCAGAGGTGGTGGTCGTCGGGGTGGTGGTGGGAGGAGTCGGGTTGCGGTGGCCGGAGCCGGGTGGTTTTAATTTGACTTCAGTGGTAATTTTGTCATTTCACATTTTCTCAAATAAGATATTAAATAAAACAAAATATTAAAAAGGGAAAAAGTGTCATTTCAGACAGTTCTGTTAAATTTAACCCTAAAAATAGACGGAAAACCTTAAATCAACAAAGTTGAAACTTCAGACCTTCCATATTATGTTTTGAAACTTCAGACCTCCCCGGTTAATATGGGTCAAACTTCAGACCTTTCCTAGGTTATTAACCCATAATAATAAGAGAAAGAGGAAATAGCATGGAATGATCACCAGTTGAATATTTCTGCGGTTTTGCACCAAACGAATGTCAAGAGCATGGCTGTGATGGAAAGATGGCTCATCAAGGTTACAAAGTTGTACTCAGCAACCTCAAACAAGAACCATATCAGTGTCGATCCTGCCATAAGTCCCGCTGAAATCCTCGGATTCCTCCATAGAAGTATATCTGCAACTGTAACATCAACAACTTAAGGTGATGTGTATCACTTTGACTTATAATTTGAAAACTGTGGAGTTTTTTTGTTCTTTTAAAAAAAAATTCATTTATAGATTGGTAATGAGGGATTATGTACCCTTTCTGCCGCCGAGGATCGAGTGCATTGATCTTTTACGACCAAATGGTTTCTGCAACGGCATGTTGAGATCAGAATCTGATGATGAATGGTTTTGCATGGTTTGTTTAAAAAGTATGATTCAAGTTGTGTGTTTAGAAATATAATATATTGATTGATTTTAGATGTGAGCAGTTAGTTTATGTATGAGGAGCAAAAGGGTTTATAGTTCCAGGCTTGGAGGGAAAGTAAGCTACATAGAAATATTAAAGCAAAGAAAGGAATGACTTGTACCTTTGTAGCTTCCAATGCAAAGTCATATAATCTTTTTGCCTTGCCTACCTTCGGAGCAACATTTGGATACTTGAAAGAATTTAATTTCACCATTATAGTGCTATATGGGATTTATATACTTCTCAGCTAAATATATTTTTATAAATTTTATTTTGGGCGAGGAAAAAAAAAGTGACAGGTTCCAAATTGATCTGTTTCAGTTATGACATGAAAAATATATTAATTTTTAGGATTAATAGCTAAAAAACTGTACAATATTTACTCTATGTTAAAAGTAGTTATTTGAAGTTTCCAATGTTAAACTGTAGTGTCTAAGACTTCAATTTTGTTAAAATGTAGTGTCTCGGTGTGATAACTTTAGAGAAGTCAATTGCGACGAAACCGACTGTCAAATTCGAGCTCCCATACGCACTCTCTTCTCGTCATATTGTCGAGACCGTCACCTAGGAAGCTAGCCACATCCGCGTAAGTAAATCATGCTCCGTTATCGTTGGAAATCGCTCCACACTACTCTGCTAGAAACATTTTCTTTCAGATGTTCAACTTTTGGGTGAAATTTGCGATTTTGTGAAAAGTAAAGAGTAATGGATTATGAGTGGGTGAGTTGGTTGATGAAAATGATTGAAGTGGGACGAAAAGACGCGCAGAGACACCAAATTCCAACAATAATTGAAACCTGGGCCGGTCCATTTTAACATTTGAAACTTCAGACACCTATTTTTAACATAGAGTAAACATTGGACGGTAAAAAAAAAGTAAATATAATATATATTTGTTAAAAAAAAATTGACCATATATTAAATTTTAATTTATTAAAGGATATTTAATTAACATTATTCAACCTAATTAACATTATAATAAAAATTAATTTGGTGTTTTTACAAAAATCTAGCAATGTTATTAAAGTTTTGTAACATTTTATTGAAAGTGAATGACGGTTTTGGACTGGTCAAAAAATTTAAGACGGTTTTGGAGTATTATAAGCTAAATTCAATAAAAGAATTTGAGAAAAGAAATACCTTTTTTTGTTAGGCATATAGATTCTGTATGTATACGTACCAATTGACTCGCATTGTATTGTTAAAATGCTTGTACTAACTAAATCATATACCTTTAACTATTATATTATAAATTATTATACCCTAAATCAAGATACCATAAAACGTAAAACACTATACCTAAAATCACTATACGCTAAACCATAAACTCAAATAACCTAAATCACTATACCCACTATCAGTGTACTCTAAACCGTAAACTTGTAAACAATCGCTATACCTTAAACTATAAACCACCACCGTATAACTAAAAAAAAGAATATCAACCCTAAATTTTAGATTAATGGGTTGCAAATCTTTCAATATTATATATACAAAACCAGCACCTTAAATCTACTGAAAATGGAAAAATACAATATTATGTACGAAACCCCCAACTGATCAATCCTTTCAATTTTAGGTATACAAGACCAACTCCTTAAGTCTAGTGAAAATGGACACACACAATACTCAATGTACGGAACCTCCAACTGATCTTACAAAGCATAGTTTAGAGCGAAAAAGGAAGTTACTTTAGGTCCAAGAAACGAATATGACTGTTGAGCAAAGATTTGTTCACCACAATCTCAAAATTGATTCAACATTTGGAAATTTACATAAATCTTTTGTGCTGCAGAGGCATCTTATCTTTATCATATAATAAAAACAGAAAGCGATTACTTAGTGATTGTTTTTATTCAACAGTTTCTTAGCAGACATCTTAGGATGCCTCGAGAGATCTTTGTAGTCGATATAAACAATACCAAACCGAGAAGTATAACCCGATGACCATTCAAAGTTGTCGAGCAGAGACCACACAAAGTAGCCCGACATATTAGCCCCTTGCTCGATCCCTGCCTTCAGCTCCTGCAGATACCCTCTCATGTAGCTCATTCTCTTGGTATCGTACAACCCCCCTCCAGGAATATATCATTACATTTCCCGCATCATCCATTCCTATCAATTTTGTGTTAATTACAAATGATGTTCAAAACTATGTCATTTACAATTACAGCAAAAGAATTTTGTCCTAACACTTCCTTTTTAATTCCCCATCGTAAAGCCACTTCGAATTTTATTTGCCTCCGTTAATCAAAATTCACATCATCTATTTGCTAGTGTCAAAATTTTACTGGTTGGTATAAACCAAATCAACTATATCTTTCGTAGCAGTTAAATAGTTGGATTGAAATTGACTGCTAGCAGTATCAAGATATATAAGTTATTCAAATACGGTTGAATTTACCGTAGGGCCTATTGGAACGCCATTACGATCATCTGCAAGGGAAGAGAACTAAAAGTTAGAAAAATGCGGTTAATTCTAGCTCAACTTTAACGCTCTTGTCAATTAGCTAGCTTCATCTAATTTGTTGTTTAATGGTGACCAAAAATTGCACATTGTTAACAACAAATTAGCTAGAGCCAGCATCAAGTAAATAACCCTTAAAAACATAACAGCTAGTATTTCTTTTAGCAGAAAGATTGAGTATAAAATGTTCTTCTTACATACAAAACTAACATTCCAATCCGTTTGATATCCAGGCACATTAGGGTTGCCCTTTGAGCTGCATCCTCATCAGCTTTGCTTTCAGTTAGAGGATCGTACCAATGGAAGTCCAAAATAATTCTGATCCTCCCATTTTGCTTCGGCTGCAAGAAATGATTAAGAATGATGATATTTGCATGGTACCATTTTATCTAATCTTAAACTGGGATACCATTTCTAATGCCCTGTCCTATACTCTATCCTGGTAAATTTTACCTGCTACTTTGTTCGGCATCTCTTAACTGCTTCTGCATGAGATATATATTATTAAGTTATGAGCAACTAAGTAAGTCTCGGTCCCAGAATTGCCTGCAGTACAGTTACCGTACTCCTTGGAACATCGGTTTGGGGGGCTATGGCCATTGTCGAATCCATCAGCCGCCACAAGCCTCGCCTCGTTAAACTCATCCAATTCTTTACTCGATCCCCAAACACCTTGAAGCAGAAATCTGCATAGTCTGCATAATCTTTTCTACTGTAACCACCCATTGACAAAGACAATCATTTCAATCAAAACTTACGCCATATTTAGTTAGTTAATTGATATTATGTTAGATTTTGGTTATTCCTCAATAACCCTAACTAATATAATTTATTAACTTACATAACCCTTTGGTTCGAGAATCCTCCATATCTCTTCTCCAGAGCCTCCGGAAGGTCGTGGTGATAAAGAGTAGCATATGGAGTGATCCCTATTATACAAAAAGTAATCTGAATTAGTAAAGTGGGACATTCTTGGTTTACAAAAAAGAAAGTGACTACCTTTGATAATCATGAAGTTGATCAATCTATTGTAATAGGTGTTGGATCATATACTAGGTGGAGTGTCGGATCCTAGTAATGACGTTGGAAGAATACCTCGGGTCACTCACTCTTCGGGTCTTCGCACGTATCGGGCTCGTGCGTCTCCGTATACCTGCACGAGGGGCAGTATCGCACACCACGTAGGGGGGTGGAGTGCGATGAACCCTCTCCGAAGCTTAAATCAGGTATTTTAGAGAGAGAAAGTAAGAGAGAGGGCAAAGCTTCCGCTGTTAACTTAGTTCTGAAATGAATGATAAAGGCTCCTATTTAAAAGGAACCTTGGAATTAAACCGGGTTTTGAACGGTCCAACGTCGGTTCAATGCAAAGTATGAACCGAGCGTAGACGGGAGTAAAGCTGACATCGGGAGGGTTTGCACGTGCAGTGTTTACGTAGGGTTTTACGCGTCATTAATAGGAGGAATCCGGACTATCCCGGGGTATCGCACGAATCCCGGGAGGTCCGGGGTGACGGGACAATCCGGAGGGTCGGATTGTCCCACAATCCGGACGCGGCGCAAGTCCGTGGTGCGTACGCGCGTGCCCCGGACCTTTTAGTACTCGCGGGTGAATAATTCGAAACCGTTTAGTGGGTTTGACGTGTATACGAAGTCCGAATAATATAAAACGAACCCGAATCGAACATATACCCATCATTTGCCCCCAAGTCAAGTGGTGGCATGACCCTGTCTTGACTCTATTTTCGATAGAGTATACGTTCGATTTAAGTTTGGGTGTTACCTCGAGATGGACTTATTATCTGTTGGCGCGTGGACCTTATTATGATGTATCCTTCCTTGGACTTGGACGGGAGTAATCATATCTGTCGACATGATTAGTGTAGCAAGCATATATATATATGACATATACGTATATGACAGTCCTAGTCCGTGTATGCAATCATGGATATGAATGCTAACACATATATGATTATGACGTGCATTTGTACGAGAGTCGGCATATGATATGTAATGTTATGAAATTAAATCATATAAGTATGGGTATGTATATATGTGATAATATGGACAAGAGTATATGCACGTCGGGGTTGTAATTGCAAACACGTGACATGGACATCTAAACGGGTATGCATAGATGTAATTGTGTACGCATGGATATGTAAACATACATAGGAGTTACTAATTTCCTCCAAAGTAGATAGAAAAAATATGGAAAGGGAAAGATGTTACCTATAGGTGTATATAAATGAGTGAATTCAAACATCTCCATACTTTGTCTTCTCTCTTTTTAGAATTGTCTTCTCCATTTTTTAGAGAATAAGTGATTTAGCACCCAATCCACCCAACCACCCACACCCTTCCCACCACCGTCCAACCACCACTCACCGGAGGGCCCGGCTCGTGGCGGCGAGTCCAGCGACGGCAAGGGCGGCGGACGGCCACGACGGCGCAGCGGGCAGAGCTTCAGTCGGCATTTTCGGCGAAGATTCGGGTATGTAACCTCATTTTTTGAGGTGATTCGGTTTTTTGGAGTTGATTAGAACCATTTCCAGGTATGTCATTGCCTTTACTTGCATCAATTTGGTTAATCCTTGCCTTGATTTGGACTTGATCATCCATGCCCACCAAGTGTTTGATGAAATGTCTAGCATAGTTAAGCATAGCAAAAAAGAGCATAAAAATGGCTAAGTGTTTTACCACTTTTATGTATAGAGTAGGGATGATACTTCCCTATTGATTGCCATCTTTGATTGCCCAAGGAATTGTTGTGACGTGTATGTGCACACTTGGTTGTATGAAGATGCTTGTAGCTATAGCTAAGCTTTGTATTCCCAAGGGGGTGTATGTATGTATGTATCCATATCCTACACATGTTAGATAAGCATATGCATATATGTGTTAGTGCTATGAGTATATTTGCACTTATTACCTTGAGGGATTTGCCTTAGGCCATGTAGGTGAGCATAGATGCATGTAAGCATTCGTAGATACACATGAGCATGTGTAGGTGCATGTACGCACATGTTAGCACTCATAGGTACATGTAAGTGCATATATGTACATATAGTTGTTCATAGGCACATAGAGTGGTGCATGAACACATACTAGTGTATGTAAACACATATAGTTGGGCGCGGGTGTATGTAGGTACTCGCGGATACGTAGGCGTTCATAGACATGCCTAGGTGTGCATACGAACATGTAGATCACATAAGTGTTGGGACGAGGCCCTTACTAACATAGAGTTGCCCCCGTATAGAGGATGTTCGCTATGTAGTAGTTGAACACTTATAGATTTGTAAGCATGATGTTTCCCTTGAGCGGGGGGTGTTCGTTGCATAGTAGTTGTTAACATGTTGGGTGTACGCGTATGTATTGAACGGGTTGTAGTTGTATCCTTCTAGGAGTTGTATTGGGAGAAGCTGGGGCGTCCATCCTTAGGATTACCTTCTCGACTTGCTGGCTTTGTGAACATGAGTAACTTTCATATTCCTACCCCTTCTGTTAGATTTCTTTCTGATTCGGATTATGATTCTGAGTCGGAGTCTTCGGAGTTTACGGATTCTTCCGAACCGGAAACTTTGGATGATATACCTTCTTCCTCCGAACTGAAGCCTCGCGTGGAGTCGGGGGACTTGGTGCAAACCTTTGCGCGTAAAAATTTGGATCGTGATGAATATCAGCGACTCGTCGTTCGTTCTTGGCTTTGTCCTTTGGGAGAGGCATTCTTCCCGTTTGATATTATCACTGATGCTGGTCCTGGAATGCCCACTGTGCCTCCGGATGATTTGTCAGCTATTTACGCCTCCCAGATTCGAATGGGATTGCGCTTCCCTTACTGTTCGGACCTGCGAAAGTTGTGTCGTTATTGTAGGATCTCTCCTCTTGATCTTGCACCTGCTGCGATACGGTACTGGGTTTGCTTCCGAGTACTATGCCATCGACAGTGCTGAAGTTACTCGACCTTACTCTTTCGATGCTTCTTACGGCTCCAGCGTCCGGATTCGTCTGGGTTATGCTCTATTTCTATCTGCTGGCCTTTGATGAGGGGGAAGGAGTTTGCTGATCTTGGATTGGGCGAAGTGAAGAGGGATAGCACCATTTGCTTTGTTACTGCTATCGACCGGTCGAAGATTCATTGGCAGAGACACTATTCTTTACCGACGATCCCGGGATGACTTGGCGTATTATTCAGATTACGAAACCTGATCGCGTGCCGGCTTTCCGTGAATTCTCCGAGTCTGACAAAGCAGCGATGAAGAAGGTGTATCGGGCGCACACGGCGCGTGCATACACGGCCTTGTCTTGTGTGAAGGAGCGAGATTTGCGCAGGGCTGGGATTTGCACTCCTCCTTCGGGAGGTACTTTGGTATGTTATGAACCTTTATAACTTCATTGTGTTGTGGTGTAGGCTGGTGTCATGGAAAATCTTCCCGCTTGCAGGCGGGCTCTCAGGGTGTTGCTGCTCCTGCTGCACGGAGCGGTCGCACGGATGTGTCTGCTGTTTTCCAGGGCATGAAGCCTGGACGTGGTAAAGGGAGTGCGGGTAAGTTGTATATTTGCGAGGTTGCTTTACTTGTCTATGTTCATGACTTTATTTTTATCTTGCTTTATTCTTGTTTGTAGGTCGATCCCCACTCGTGGCGGAACGAGTTGTCACGGCTGTCGACACTCCGCCACGGGCCAAGGCGAAGCGTCCCGACTCCGAGGTGCGGCTCTCGAGCGATCCTAAGCGCCCCAAGTCTGGGAGTGATGAGGCTTCGAGAACTCCTCTTAGCAAAGGGAAAGGAGTCGAGGCCCGCGTGCCTGTCGTACCTGTGATGTCTGCCCCCCCTCCCCGGTCGAGGGACCGATTTTCGGAGGAGGGGCCTCCACGCGCAAGTATATTGGTTGTTCATGTATTGCTGATACTTGGTGTATTTGGATCTTCTTGTTTATCTTTGCATATTTTTATAGATGTTCTGCCTGTTGCTGCCCTTACTCGGGCCGAGTTGGTTTCTCCTTCCAAGGACTCTGTTTTTTGTGATGAGTGGGTACCCTTCTCTGCTGAGGACCTCGCTTTTCGAAGGAGGTTAGCTTGACCACTCCCGAGGTGGGAGTTCGTGTTTTTTCAGCAGGTTATTCCTCCCGGGGATTGGAGGATTTGCCCGAGTGATCCTGAGGGTGCGCAAGCATGTGCTGAGGGTGCACTGTCGTGCCTTGCTCCTGTGAGTATTTATTCTTACTCCTTCATGCCTTGTATGTATTCTTGTCTTTGTTGCTACGACTTACTTGTTGTTGATTCTTGTGTTGCTCTTGTAGGTTGTCATTCAGATGGCCAACCTCACCTCCTTTGTGATTGAACTCGCAGAGGAGAAGAAGACATTTATGGAGAAGTGTGACATTGCCTGTCTCGAGGCTGAGGGTGCTAAGAAGAAGGCATGCATCTTGGATATGAAGGTTGTTGACCTACATGCGGAGAGTTCCACTCGTCAGGCTCGGATTGTGGCGCTCGAGTCTGATATTGCTGCCCTTCAGGCGAAGGCCGTTGTAGATAGCGCGGATCATTATCTCGCCTTGCGGGCCATGAAGGAGAAGTCCCTTGCGGGTGGCAAGGTTATAGGTGTTTCGGAGTAAAAGGCCTCCATGTCTTATCATGTGAAGTCCTGGCGGGTGTGGACGATGTGCTTATAAGTCTATTGAGGGTCTTATCGAGCCGGTATATGCTCTTGTTCGGAACTTGTATTTGGATCAGTTGGGTCCGTATTCCAAGTTTGCCACTGGGCATGTGGCTGCCTTGAGACTTAGTGACAGGATTGCTGCCCCACCTGTTGTGATGAATGCCCCCCCCCCCCCCCCCCCCCCGTTGTTGAGGAGTATGTCCCTGCCATGGTTGTTGGGAATGCCCCCGAGGATATCGAAGCTGACACTCGTGAGTACGAGTTGATGTTCAATGACGTTGGATATCCGATTATTGTGGAGAGTACCACGTTTGGAGAGGATGTTCCCTGGGCATGCGGAGATGTCGTTGATGGTGGTGCTCCTGATGTGGCGTCAGGTTGAGTGTTTGTTTTCACAAACTCTTTCTATATAGTTTTGGCTCCCCATGTTTGGGTTGAGGTTGCTTGTTTGGGTGTTATCCCTTTGAACCCTTTATGTTTATGTTTCTATGCTTTGACATTGTCATATGAGACCTGTCATGAATGGTTTAGTAATGCATGGTGATATGGTAATAATATTTCATACCTTTGTGTTTTGTGATTGTCCATGTGGTGTTGATTGACTATAGAGTAGAGTTGAGACTCGTCCTCTTTTTGAATGTGACATCCGTAGTTGCTGTTTTTAGCCATATGTCCTTTTATCGCGCGGCCCTCTTGGGTATACCAAGGTATGGCAAGATGCATGCGTATTGGACACATATGTTGTATGCTTGCTATATTCCATGAGTAGCAATGTGCAAGACTTAAGAGTGACACTTAGCATTTGTGGGTAGTAATGTGTAAGGACAATATCCCGACACTTGGCATTTGTGAGTAGTAATGCTCAAGTCCTTAGAGTTACCCTTGGCATTTATGGGTAGTAATGAACAATGTCGTTTTTCCGGTACTTGGCATTTATGAGTAGTAATGCCCAATACCCATATATACACGCGAGCGTGTCGTTTCGGCGATGCGAAACCTTAGTTTTTACCGTCTCTTAGTCCACTCTAAGGCGACATTGTTACAAGACGCTACTTGTTAATTTGATGCGTTTTTCCATCCGTTATTTAGGAACTCCCCGCGTAACGTTGTTGCAGGGCGTTCTGTTGGCTAACCCAATTACTTGCCTTGCGATGCTAGTACGCCTCCACTTTGTTAATCAAAGGTACGTGACAAAGGTCGTGTGATACGCCTTGTAGTTTATTCCTTCTTTCAGACAATTCCAAAGCGACGTTGTAGCAACACACGACTTACCAATTTTTGAATGTGTTTTGATCCGTTATTTAGGTACCCCCGTTATGGCGTTAAGGCGAGGTGTTCCTTGGCTAGTCCTTGTACTGACCTTGCGATGCTACTACACCTCGTCATGGTTATTCCAGGGGGCTGTACAAGTTTGTATTGCACAACTTGTAGTTTTTTCCGTCTATTGGTCCATTCCAAGGCGACGTTGTGGCAAGACACTACTTGCTTAGTTGGAGTGTGTTAATTCCGTTATTTGTTCACGAACAAGATAACGTTTTATAAGAATCGAGTTGTATGTTTGGTGAGTTTTTCGCTGCGTTGTGTATTGCGGCGATTGTTGTCTACGCTCCTGCCGGCGTAGAGTGTGGGTACGTAATAATGAACGCTACTTGTGGGTAGTAGTAGGTTCCCATGGGGTTGCCCTCGTATAGAGGACGTCGTGCCATGTATATGTTTAGTAATCTATACTGAGGGTCTTGTTCCTCAGTAAGATGTCATGGGGTTGCCCTCGTGAAGAGGATGTCGCGCCATGTAAATGTTTAGTAATCTATACTGGGTGTCTCGTTCCTCAGTAAGATGTCATGGGGTTGCCCTCGTGAAGAGGATGTCGCGCCATGTAAATGTTTAGTTGTGTGGGGTTGCCCTCGTATAGAGGATGTCGCGCCACGTAGTAGATGATTGCCTCTTGGTTGAAAAACCAAGGAATGGTTGCTGTAATCATGGGGTTGCCCCCGAGCGGGGATGTCGCGCCATGTTACTTGTATGTAGTCCTTAGAAAAATTTCTAGGATGTAGCTGTATGGAGTAGACATAATAGATGTCGCATGAGAGAGCGTATTGAGTGCTCGTTTTTTATGTCGAGTATTGACATGTAGATGGCGTATAATATAGGCCGTTTGTTGTATGTAGCTTAATAGCTTGCGTTGTTGATGCAAAATAAATGCATAGAGTCCATTACTTTGTATGATTCCAGAGTAGGGAGTATTGTTAATGTATAAGTAAGGTTGTACCTACGAGAAGGTATGTGCTTCATTAGATAGTTGCCATATTTGCAGTATGATAGATAATATATGAAGTTCTATGATCTTCTTCAATTAGTGCATGTATTGAAATATTAGTATGAATACTCCCTTTGGTTGACGACGCATATTAGGTATGGGACTTTTCAAGGGTCCCTAGTTGCATGTGCTCGTTGATATATTGTTGTTTGCGCTTTTGAGTAAATATGCGTCGATGCTTCTATAGCATGATGCGTATGTATGTATGTGATCGCTACTTGGTATTTTTTCCAAGGTAGGATCTTGTGTTTAAGCAATTCGCTCAACTAGATATCGTGTGCTGACATTAGCTTGGAGACTTGCTGCGACGATGCAAGTGGTACATATGCGACCATAACTTGGCTTAGATGTCTAAGTAGGGTGCTTGTAGATAGAGTACTCCAGGGGGTGTTGTATATAACCTCTACTTGGTATTGTCTCCTAAGTAGAGTGTGTCTTTGATACATCTCTTGTATATGTACATAACCTGTCTCAAATTGTTTCGCATTGATTCGAGATGTATATTGGTTAGTAAATAATATGGAGTTATAAATCTCCTTGTAAGGCTATGTCGTCTGATGTTGTCCCTCTAGACTAGATTAGACTGAACTACTCGATCCTCATATCAGGTTTGGCTAGTTCGTTCTTTTCAGCTTGTAATGTCAATATGACTGGACCAGACTATTCGTGACGTTCTGAGTAAATCAGACTATTCGGAGTAGATATCTTATCCGAGTACTTTGTTTTATTCAGCTTAGTATTTCGCATACCTGGACCTTTTTGAGTAGAAGTGATTGCCTTTTGAGGGGGATACGTAGATATCTTGGATTGAATCCGTATAGGATGTTGAGGTTGTTTTCCTCGTATGTGGCTTCCTCTTAGGAAGAGTGGTGTTGCGTGTTCGCGTGACCTTTCATTCTTGAATTTTTTTCCCAATAGTTAGGTGGGGTGACAAGCACTTGTTCATTCGGTGCCCCCCAAGTCACTTGGCAGTCACACCATTTTTCTTTGCTCGGGTGTGATGAGTATCTCTTGTAAGTAGGATACTGCTAAACCCTTGTAATAGTCGTAGTTCGCGACATGCCCCTATTCTTGCGACTAGTGTTATGCATTCCCTTGGTGTCTGTTGTGTGGTAGCGCCCATTCTTGAGGAGTATTTGTGAATCCCTCCCTCCTATTCCTTGCATTTGATGCAAGTGTATTTGTTGGTGGGATTGAGTAGGGGTAATGGATCTCGTTCGGACGTGTGTGGCACTTAGTTTTTCCTTTGGCTGGTTTTCGAGTATTCTTGTGCGGAACCTCGAATGCCGTAGTTCCCGTACCATAGGTAGGTAATACCTTATGTTTCTTCATGGTGGTGTGCCCCCCATTGTGGTTATGCCTTGTAGCTTAACTTCTCTTGAAGTTGTGCTTGTGTCACGGATGTATACATGGTTGAGGAATGTCGAACTGACAAGGTCCCCCCCTTTTCCTTGTGTCGTTATTAGAGATAGTGTGTATGTTACCTTTAACATCCGCATTAGGCCCAATATGTGTGTGTAGGCGCATGTAAGCACATGTTGGTGTGCGTAAGTGCGCGTATGCACATGTATTTGCATCAGATTCTTTGGGATCCCTCCATCCGTGTTAGAGTCATCTCCTTCTTATTTTCTTGACGAAGGAGTATTTGTAGGATGTCGGAGATAGCTATGTTGCCTTCTCCACGTGATGGTTTTAGCACAGATGTGCGTATAGCACAGGAGTCGCTCTTGAGTAACACTCCATAGTGCTGGTGGGGTTGTCCCTTGAATGGTGCCCCCTCTTGTTTATTGTTGTGATGCGATGTTTAGAACCTTTGAGTTCCTCCATAGAGGTGTAATCAGCGTATGACCCCGCTTGGGGATTGTTGGGTGATGGTGCTTACGCGAACGCGAGGGACTAAGTTGTCGTGCTGTAATCTTTGATTTCGTTTTTGTAGGCACCGACCAGTCGGGTGTTTGACCAGATGTGTCTGTTTGTTTCCACCTATTGGTGGGGCTTGACAATGCTATCATTGTTTGCTTCGTCACAGCGCAACGAGACATGTTTGACAATGCTATCATTGTTTGCTTCCTCACAGCGCAACGAGACATGTGCAGGCTTGGTTGTCTTTTGTTACAGAGGCATGGGGTGTTGCTATATCTAGCATTGGTTGTTTGTGCGTTGGCTGTTGCACTTTGTCCCCGTGAGGAATTGCTTCCCCCATGACTTGGGTGCATTGTAGAGACGTACACACGTTGGAGGTGTATGCGTTTGACAGTTAATGTTCTTCTTTGGAGTTGCTTGCTTGATAGAGCAAGGCGGTTGCGACCACTCTGATAATCGAAGAGGGGTCCTTTGAAAGCTGTGCGCTTGAATGGTGAACATTGTTCACTGAGTGGCCAGCTCAGACAAAGCTTAAGTGGCCTTCGACAATATTCCGGCGGCGATGGTGGTCCGCGTCAAGTCGCTTTTCGAGTTGGATCGAATTTTTGAAGGCTCGAGCTTCCCTTGCTTTGTATCTTCCATGATTCCTATCATTCATTGTTAGGAGATAGAAGTATGTAATGTATAGAAATAGTTAAGTGCTTAAAATTGAATGTATAGTAAGGGGTTACTCCCTGCGTTGGTCGTGAGAGTTCCTCGATTAGAGGTTTTGATAACGTTTGCGATAGGTATGGTAGCGAGCGTCTGGAGGCTTCGCGTTGTTATCCATACCATGGGGTCTGGATTAGGTTGTCCCGTCAGTTTTTTCGGTTGACGATGATTTCCGGTGATAACAATTACCTCGCCAGGCAGGAGTGGACGTGACGTGTCCAACTTGTTGGTCGTGCACCGATAGTTGGTGGTAGTAGCGATGCTACTACGGTGATGAACACTGTTTCAGGGGGCGCATTCTGTTGGTACACCTGCTTGTAGGTGCGGTGAACTTGGCGGTATGTCCGCGGTATGTCCAGGGTATGTTTGCTGGGAGTATGCCCCCTGGGGGTACGCCTTGCTGGAGGTATGCCCGCTGTGTTGTTTGGGTAGCGTAGCAAAGCATTCCAGAGTTAGTCTTTGCATGTCCCTTGTGTTGGACTATGTGTCTCCTCTTGGGCAGTCTTTGTGAGTGTCAATGTTTGTATTGGTGCATCATCATGTTGGTGTTCTTGAGCATGTTGCATCTTCTAGGACGTATGCTTCCATTGCCTAACATCACCATGTATGACGTATATGTTTGCCATATAGCTGTTGCTGGTAAGCGAGAGCTTGTTCGTTCGAATCTCGCGGACGACACCAAAATGTTGGATCCTGTACTAGGTGGAGTGTCGGATCCTAGTAATGACGTAGGAAGAATACCTCGGGTCGCTCACTCTTTGGGTCTTCGCACGTGTCGGGCTCGTGCGTCTCTGTATACCTGCACGAGGGGCAGTATCGCACACCACGTAGGGAGGGGGGGTGGAGTGCGGTGGACCCTCTACGAAGCTTAAATCAGGTATTTTAGAGAGAGAAAGTAAGAGAGAGGGCAGAGCTTCCGCTGTCAAATTAGTTCTGAAATGAATGATCAAGGATCCTATTTATAGGGAACCTTGGAATCAAACCGGGTTTTGAACGGTCCAACGTCGTTTCAATGCAAAGTATGAACCGAGCGTAGACGGGAGTAAAGCTGACATTGGGAGGGTTTGCACGTGCAGTGTTTACGTAGGGCTTATGCGTCATTAATAGGAGGAATCCGAACTATCCCGGGGTATCACACGGATCCCGGGAGGTCCAGGGTAACGGGACAATCCGGAGGGTCGGATTGTCCTGCAATCCGGACCGGCGCAAGTCCAGGGCGCGTACGCGCGTGCCCCGGACCTTTTAATACTCGCGGGTGAATAATTCGAAACCGTTTAGTGGGTTTGACGTTTATTCGAAGTCCGAATAATATAAAACGAACCCGAATCAGACGTATACTTATCATATCAATAGGCTACTCCTTTCCAATTCACTTCTTCTGTACCACCTACATATTCAGGCAGGGGATTCATTCAAGTATAATAATAATAATGAGATTAATGTTTGAAGAAAGTAAAATAAATGATATTACTTGGTAATCCTTGACCATGAGATTGAAAAGCGGTATGCATCGAAATTGAACTTGGGAATCAGATGATCATCTTCCTGGAAACAACCAAGCAAAGCAAGAGGATCCTCATGGGAAAAAATAAAAACAAACCATAGAAATTGAATAATTAATATACCTTGTATCTGTGGTACTGATCCACTGCAACGTCTCCAGGAGCATTGTTTCCAATTCTTCATGTTCTAGAACCATTCCACCATCAAATTACAGTTAAAAACAAGATCAAAAGAATAAAAAGGTTCTTCCCTTGTCAAGATTTGAATCAAAGTCCGTCCTTTTCGCAACAAAGATTCTATCTTTCTGCATAATCTGAAATAAGGATATTTTGAGACCAAGAATCTTGACGAAGGTGTCCCAAATGTTGGGGCCCTTGCCGTCTCTGTCGGTTATTCCTTCAACTTGGTAAGCAGATGTGGAAGTTCCAAAGACAAAACCCTTGGGAAAGCTGTCTCTTCTCAGCCCTCCCATGTCCAAACTGCGATTTCGATAGCTTTGAGGTGCAGCTGCTGATGCATAATTAGCAGTGCAGACGAAGAGACAGAGAGCTTGCAAAATGACATGCGGCAATAGAGGAAGAAGCTTCATATTAGCGTCAGTCAGTCGGTCGGTCAGTTACTACTGATCAGGCAGGCTTTAATTCAAAGGTGGTCTACCGAAATATAAAGGACATATATATATATATATATATATATATATATATATATATATAAGAGTTGTTGAGGTCGGTTCCACTTGGGACACCTCGGGTTGCTCTTCGCAAACGGGTTGGATGTGCACGCAGGTACAATCTCCTGTCAACACGTCACGATCCACGATCCGCGAACCTCGAACCCCGAACTGGGCTTGGGCTCCAATCTCGGTCTCCTACACGTCGGGTCCTGCAAAATTGGCAATAACCAGCATGGAGAGGGGGTGGTGCTGGTTGAGCCCTCTCCGATGCTTAAGTGACAATCTAGAGAGAGAAAATATGTAGAGAGAGGTCAGAGCCCAAAAAGCCAAATTGAGAGAGTTGTTCAAAATGGGAGGCCTAGGTCCCTATTTATAGGAAACCAAAGAATCGTGCCCGGTTTATGCGGTTCGATGCCGGTTCAAAGGAAAACACATACCGTCATCGAGGTTGGCTATGTGCGCACTGACTTCTCATACTTAGCAAAAATAGGGGTAAACGCGCGATGCCTGTCAGCAGTCCGGACCATGTCGTCATCCGACATGGTCCGGATTGCCGGGAAAAACGGACCAGTCCGGACTGTCAAGGCAATCCGGAAATCCGGTCCGGGCGCAGCGCGCATCCGGACCGTTTTGACCCGGGGATGTTCCGCAATGAAATCCATTTGTGGTTCTGACGTGTTTGCGAAGTCCGAAACGTAAATACGAACCCGAATTGAACAGATATCCATCACTTGCCCCCGAGTCAAGTAGCGGTTCAGAACCCATGCTTGACTCTATTTAAGATAGGATATTCGTCCAATTTAGGTTCGGCACTGACCTCAGGGGTGGCCTGTTTGTCGATCGAGTGTGCGGGACACAAATTCGTCCATCTTTAATTTTCCGACGGATGTGTGTAATCTGTTCACGGGGTTAGCGTAACAGCCGGTATACTTATAACAACATGCAATCAACGACATACTTGTAATGACATGCAATGAGCAAAATACTTGTAATAATAAATAATCATGCAACGTGATGTTATCATGGTACATGATGTAAACGTGTAACATGATGTTAACATAGAAATGACGACATAGCATATGGATGATGTAATCGCGCAGTGAATAAAACACTTATAGCAATATACAATTGGGAAGCATGTTTGTCAACATGAAACAGGATGTTAACATGAAGCATGCAATAAGCAAAATACTTATCATAATATGCAATCCTGAAGTATGACGTCAACATGGGATATGATGATGACATGGTATATAGATGGTGTAAACATGCCATAAGTAAAACACTTATAATAAAATGCAAGGAACAATGTGCTTATAACAACATGCAATAAGCAAAATACTTAGAGCAATATAAAATTGGAGAGCATGCTTGTCAACATGAAGCATGATGTAAACATAGAATATGATGTAAGCATGTAATATGATGTAAACATGTAATATGATGCTAAGATTATAAAAAATAATCATGTAGCAATCATAAGTTAGAATCATGCATATATAAAAATAATATCATGCATAATAGCCTATGTGTACGTAACATGCAATAATAATTGTATGTAGTGCGTCATGCAACATTAGGGAGCATGCATGTAATGTAAGCATAGGAGAGATGTAAACATGCTCATACATGATGCTAGGGACTTGTGCAAAAATAGATATGAGTTTAGTCCTTAGCACATGGTGTAGACACTATTAGTGAAAATTAGGAGAGAGAATAGTCATTAGCTTACATCCTCCCTTGATAGTTTTCCAAGAAGCTCTCATTGCTTGTTGAAGAAGGAGCTTATGGAGGTGTAAATTTGGAGTAGTCACACCATACTTGACATTAATTTAATTCCGGCCAAGCTAGAGGTGGAAGTCGACGACGTGTGGAGTGCAGAACAGCGGCGCGTGACAGAAATGGCAGCGGCGTGTGCGGCGTCTCTGGGTGGCGCGTTGACCTCCGGTGACAGCGTGTGACAATTCGGACTCGCTTCGTGTTGGTGAGTCCAATTCCGTACATGGCTGGACATTTTGTGACTTCGTTTGGCCTTGATTCAATCTTGAAATCACTATGTGCTTAGTCACCTTAACATGCATACAAGGTGTTTGATGAAATGCATTAGGATACTTAGCCCAAATCGGCCAAAAAATTTCTAAGTGCTGAAATTTTTTAGAAAAGTGCAAATGAATTGTTACACTTCCCTTATGCATAGTATTAATTGCCGACATGTTGCTCCATGCCTTAGCCGTTGTTTTAGTATGCTCGATGTTGACAATCGGTAGTTGTTCGTACATGGTCGTCAATGGTTGTATGTTGGTAGTGATAACTTAAGCAATGTGCGTTGAGCATCATGTATTGATCGTTGGTCACTATCTGCAAACATGCTAAAACACTTAGAAAATATTTCAATAATATCTAGTGCTTGTTACCATTGATGTCGTCATATGATTCTTGTCGACCGCCGACATAGAAACACTTAGAAAATATTTCGTAGTAGTTGATGTTTGCCACTTGATGTATGTTATCCGTCATCATGCTAGTATACTTGGAGAATGCTCCTAGATAGTTGATTCCATGCCGCTTGTTGATTGCTGACATCAAGGAAATACTTAGACAATATTTTCTGACGGTTGGTTTCTTGTCGCGTATAGTCCCATGTCGTAAGCGAAATACTTAGAAAATATTTCAGCCATATTTT
This sequence comes from Clarkia xantiana subsp. parviflora, assembly GCA_036873135.1. NCBI lineage: Eukaryota > Viridiplantae > Streptophyta > Magnoliopsida > Myrtales > Onagraceae > Clarkia > Clarkia xantiana. The sequence goes on from JAPTYO010000004.1 coordinate 39,368,466, forward strand.
GTTGCATGCCGACACCTTGTCGTACGTTGATACTTGATAGTATGCTGAAAGCTTGTTGTATGTCGACACGTAGTAGCATGTTGATACTTAGTAGGATGCTGTCAGCTTGTAGTACGCGGATATGTAGTATCATGTTGACATTTAGTAGCATGTCGACACTTAGTAATATGCTGACACTTAGTAGCATGCTGAGAGCTTGCAATATGCTGACTGTCATCCTGAGCAAAACACTTAGAAAATATTTCGCCCTTGTAATCATGTATGCTGCGAGTATGAGCTTGATGTCAACATGTAAGTCGATGTGTTGAGAGGTTTGCCCCCCTTGACTATTGAGTCATTGCGTACATAGTTATCTCACATGGAGCGTTCATTGCATAGATGTTTGCATAAGTGTTTGATGCGTGCTTGTGCACTGATTGGATTGTCGGATGTACTTTTCAGGATACCACATCTCGCTGTCATCTTCGTGGACTTAGCCTTTTCACAGCTGTTAATATGAGTAATTCTTCTATCCCCATTCCGAGAGTGACACTATGTTCGGATGTCGACATGGTTGAGCTAAATAATACACCAAGTGTAGATGTTGACGTCCTCACTTGATAAATTGATGTCGGTATACATATACTTCCTTTTGAAGATTTGATATGTTGATAATCTTTATAACTTGTATCATGTTGCAATGTAGGTCGGACTGATGGAAAAAACTCGTCTTTGCAGACAGCCGATGTACTCGGTAATCTGCTTGTTGGAAGGAATGTCTGCACCATTGCCCCCGCTACTCTGGAGTCTCCAGACATGGTCGCAGTAAAGGACTTGTGAGTAAGGAACCTCCTTGTATCTTCTTTGAACTTGTTAATTTTCCAAGTTGTTGCTTTCATGTTGCTTTTGTTTGCAAGTTGCTCCGTACATGTGATTTAACACGTGGTTGTAGTTCCTGGATTTAGCACAATTCTCAAAAGATCCGTCGCAGGGGCGCGTTCCTCGAGCGATTCTAAGTTCTCTATGCCGAGTGCGACCGTGCCAAATCCTTCTTGCGATAAAGGGAATAGAGTTGAGGGTCGTGCGGTGGCGCCTTCTGTCCCCCGGTCGAGGGACCGACCCTGAGCGTTCCTCCCATTGAGGTAAGCGTTGTTTACTTCTTCACACTTGAACCTTGAACTTGAAGATGGCTGATTTTGATGCATGCATTGCTGCTTGTCGCGCCTATGTTGAAGAGTTATGTCGCATTGAAATTGAAGCGGCCATTCTTGCCGTGTTTTTTGTGAGGATGACGACATTGCATTTGATGTCGACATTATGAACTCTTTGCCTTAGTTCCTTGGAGATGACGTTACCTCTTGGTTGGTATCAGGTTGTCTGCTTCCAGCATGTTGAACCCTTTGTGAACGGGTTGATGTTGTTTTGAGGTTTTCAATAAATCTTTGTTTATGCCTTTACTTGCATGGTATTTTGTCACTTCGACCTGCTTTTAATAATAGTACAATTGCATGATAACTTGTTAATAATATTTCATACCTTGCGTTATCTTCATTGTCCGTGTGTATTAGACTTGCATGATAGGATTGATCTCCTTTTTATAATGGATAAAACATCCAATGTTGCGACTTGCGCCTTGCAGGGTGTTATCATCGCCCCTCTTGAAAAAATTTCCAAGGCTTGGCATGTTATGTACACTTGGTACTTGTAGCAATGCATGTAGTAATGTACTTGGCACTTGGCCCTTGACATGTAGCAGTGTCGTCTTGACGAAGCAAGATTTAAGTTTATACCGTCTCTTAGTTCAACTCTAAGGCGACGTTGTACAAGACTCGACTTGTAAGTTTGGTGAGTATTTCAAACAGGGTGCACTCCTGCTAGCTTTTTTGAATGAAGCCTGCCCACTTAAGGTATAGGTATTCATTATGTCTGCATCCTTAAGAGGATATGTATAGTTTGAGTGTACATGAAGCTATCCTATCAAGGAATGTATCTTCATGGCGTATGGACCCTTAAGAGGGATGTACATACTTGGTAGATGTGTGGGGTTGTCGTCTATCAAGAGGACTTCCGCCACGATGGGGTGATCAGTCCCACCTAAGTGCCGCATTCTAGTTTGTATGCAGGGAATGACTATGAACATGAGGATTTGCTTCTAAGAGGATTTCGCAGCATGCCATTTTTTAGAAGTAAACATGGGGTTTGCACTCGCAAGGAGAATGTCGCAGCATGCTACTTTTGATAGTAAATCTTGGTGTTTATCCAAGATATTGCTTGTTGTTGACGCCTTTGGAATAGTCGTAATTTTGATAGTAGACCTTGCTCTTTTTCCAAGATATTGCATGTATTTGACATCTTTGGAATAGCCGTCACTTTGAGTAGAGAATTTTTATAAGTCCCTTTTTGTAGATAATCCGCAAGTTGTCATTGCGACATATAAATTGACTGTGCACATAGCGCGATGGCTTTGTGTTGCCGGCACCTTCTTGAGATAGACGCCATTTTGGATGGAGAAATAAACTTCCTTGTTGGTGTAGATAATAAGTATGTCGGCGTTGTATGCCATAATTCCCTCCTTGAACATAGTGCTTAGCTTGTATTGTTGAAGTAGATAATATGCGCATATGTTGCTACTTGGCGCAATTCCAATGTAGTAATCATAGTGTAGTATGTACCTACGAACAGGGATGCGCTTTGTCAGATAGTTGCAATGTTTGCAAGTTTGTAAAAATATGGAGTTATGAATTTCCTTTTAACTAATGCATATAATAAATAGAGTAAAGGAATCTGATATAAGGATCCCTTAGTTGTGCAGGAAACTTCCCTTAGTGCGGATGTGATAGGTGCGGACGCAATAGGTGCGGACGCTACATGTGCGCACATGTCGGGAGCGGAGCTTTTCAAGTACCACCCACTGTATGTGTTTGTGAATATGTACGTACAAAGAGAGACTATGCATTGTTGTATGCATCCTTTAGTGGATACGCGTCGGTGCTTCCTTAGCATGATGCACATACGTATATATGATCGTTGATTGGTATTGTTTCCAAGGGAAGATCTGATGTTTGAGTAGAATATTCGCTGAGATGTCGCGGGTTATAATTAACTTGGAGACTTGTTGCGATGATGCAAATGATATATACGCGACCATTACTTGGCTTACATGTCTAAGTAGAATGTCCATAGATAGAGAATTCCAGGGAGTGTTGCATACAGCTCCTCCTAGTATTGCTCTCTAGATAGGGTGTGTCATTGAGACATCTCTTGGATGTACATATAACCTGTCTCAAATTAGTCGCAATACTTTGAGATATATATTGGTTAGGGAATAGAATGGAGTTATAAGTCTCCTCATATGGCTCTATCGCCTGCAATGCCAATATGACTGGATCAGACTATTCGCGACTAATCTGTTCCGTTCAGCTTGGATTTTGTTTTGACTAAATCAGGCTACCCTGAGTAGATGTCCTACTCGAGTGGTCTGCTTTATTTATAGTAGTGCTGTTGTGGAGTTGTTACCTCATACCTGAGTTTACCTTTGGCAGTAACGCGTGTTACCTGGACCTTGTTCAAGTAGAAGAGATCGTCTTTGAGGGTGATGCTTGGTGTTGATAATAGACATATGGGTGTTGTATGGCCTAAGTCGTTTGTTGTTCCTAGTGTGATAGCTTGTGTTTTTGACGCGATTAATATGTGCGTTGCTTTTGGTTTTATTCCAAAGTAATGAGCATAGTGCAATAGGTACCTACGAAAGTAGATTTAATATTCATTAGATACTTGGAGTTCGTACAACGGATTACAGGAAGGCGTTAACTGATCGCTCTGTTCGAAAAGTACTAAGGCTAATAAGCATAAGTTGTACTTAATCTAAGAAGACTTAAAGTAGATATGCAAAAATGGAGATAAAGGGATTGATGATGTGTTTGACGTCTTCATAGGTGACTTGTCGGCAGGTTGATTCTGCCACGTGCCACATAGTTCCTCAGTGCCCCTAGCGTTAGGGGTGGCAATTGCTGACACGACACGACGACACGATCTGACACGGACCTGCTTTTTTTCGTGTCCTGATCTACACGAAAATCTGACCGTGTCTGATAGATCTGTGACACGACTAGATACGTTTTTAGGCAAGTCCGTGTAGATCTGATCTGTAGGTCCACACGATAGACACGCATCGACACGACTTATTTGAAACTTAATATTTATATAAAGCTCAATAATTTTGCCAAAAAAAATATATAATGATCAATAATAATTTTAAAAATATTGCAACTATTTAGTACATTAATCTATTTAAAAAAAACTTATAATATGATTGTCTGTAATAATAAAAACTTCTATTGGCAAAAAAAACTTATAATATGATTTCATGTGCTAGCTTCAAGATAACTTGAAATTTAGATATCGGCTTATTTTGTTTGTAATGTTCGATTTTTTATATTTAAGTAATTTTTCTTTATGAACTTATTATTTGTATAATGAGAAGATTCAATTATTTCTCAAAATATGATGGTGCTTAATTTAGGATGATTTTGTAACATTTGTAAAAGTTTTTGGACTAAAAAGTATAATATTTTTTGGTGTAAAAACAAAATTCCGTGTCTCGTGTCTGTGTTCCGTGTGACACGATATCTGCCAACTCCCGTGTGACACGAGAACTGTCTGTGTCATATTTAAAGTGATCTGTTTAGACACGAGAGATCTGTTGACACGTATGTCACTAGTGACACGACACGAATCGACACGACACGACCTGTTTGCCACCCCTACCTAGCGTGTTAAGCTCTTCAATCTCCTCCTTTGAGGATGAACAAATGTTGGTGTTATGCCCCCCCCCCCCAGTTTTATGGTGCTTGCGCCGTTCTTCAACGTTATTGCCAAGGAAAGCAGTCATTGGCTCAAGTGGACGGGAAAGCTTGTTTTCCGGGAGTGACATTTGTTTCTTCCACCTTCGTGCTCCAAGGACTGTAGAAGTCGTCATAATTGGTTCCATGAATGACGTTGTTTTTTCCACGCTTCGCGAGAGGTGGATTATCATTCGTCTTTTCTTTTCCTTTGCATTTTCCTGAAGACTCCACATGAGACTTCTTTTGATGCTTATTGCTTTGGTCGATATACTTCTTCATTTCTCCTATTAAGATGAAGCTGTTTACATGGAACCTTAATCCAACACAGCTTTCCGTCTCGTGGCCATACACTTCGTGATTTTCACACCATTTGCTTTCATCTTTTCCCAATGGGCCCTTGCGGAATTTAGAGGGCTTTTTCCACAGCTTGGTCTCCTTCATCTCTTTCAAGATGATAGACAGCGGTGTGTTCAATGGAATACATTTGGCGATATTGGTCTTTTTGAGCCTTTGGACGTCTGACTGGAATGACCTCTTTTGTTTTTGTTGTCTCTTTTTCCAGGAAGCGTCTATCTTTTCCTCAATTATTGCCTTCAAGGTTCTTGTTGTAAGTCCCGAGATTGGGACATCATCGTCATCTACAGGTTTTGTCCATCCCTTCTTGTGACGGATGTCAACATCGTCTTGGCTTGTCATCGTGGAGGAACCTTCCTTGTGCATTTTTTAGCGAGAGGTTGGAGGTTGTCTCCATGTCCCTTCTTGGTTTTGTGCTATCATATACGGGTTGTATGAGGGCGCAACTCCTTGCCTTGTTTGTCGGTATTGGAAGGTACCTTCCGTGTATTGCCCCCTACTCCTTGGTGCGGTGTGTCTTGATGGCTTGTGTCTCGGAACATTGCTCTTGTCTCCTCGGTTTGTCCGTTGTTTGGAGGAGGAGTTGGTGGTGGCGGGGCATATCCTTGGTTCCTTTGCATCTTTCGGAATGCAAATAGCTCTTCGAGTGCGGCCATCATGGTAGGAGTGACAGGTGGTGGCGGGTTGACACCTTCGTATTGGGGGACTCCTTCTTCTGGCATCTCATAAGGAAACTCTTCATTGATGTGCTTCTTAGGCTCAAATCCCAGCGGGGGTGTAATGTGCTTTGCATTGTGGACTCCTTGGTCATACTGTGCGAAGGGCGCACTTCTTGTTGGCATGAAGAAGGCATTGGATGTGGAAACATGCATGTGGTAGGATCCAAGTTGACTTCTTGTCGGCTTCTGCGTGGTTATGACCAAGGCGTCGTGGTGCACATTGTGCTTTTTGTCCTTTGATGAGAAACCAATGACATCTTTTATGGCGGCATCCTTCATGACGGCATCCTTTATGTCGCCATACTTCATGTCAGCATACTTCATGTCGGCATACTTCATGACGGCATATTTCATGACGGCATCCTGGGACTTGTGCACTGTCTTTGCAACGTACCCTTCTTGCTCGTATGACTTCTCGCCTTCAGCATCAAAGTCTCCATGGATCACATGTACGTTTGCCATCTTTTCCGAATGGATGCAATGTACGTCGTATTCTGGACTTCAAGGCCATGTTGTGCGTAAGGCACACTGCTTGTTGGCATGGAGGATGCAGCGGACATGTCTTTATGCACGTGCGAAAGATCCTGCTGACTTGTTGTCGGCTTCTGCTTGTAGGCTGCGGTTTTCTTCCAACGAACATGATTTCTTCTTTCTTCCGGTGGACTGACATCATCATGAAGAGGTTGATTGCGTGCCATAGCTTGTTGCTGCACTTCGTCAGCTGGCATTCCGTATGGGAACTCTTCATTCATCTCCGTCCTTCGCTCGAACTCGTGCACTGGTGCATTGTTCTAAACTTCGGGACCGTGCTGTGTGGAAGGCACATTTGCGGTTGACAGATTCTGCATCTGGAATGTGAGAAGGTCCTGGTTGGCTTCTCGTCGGCTTCGGCTTGCTTGCCCCTGCCTTCTTCGTACGTCTGCCTTTCATAGTTTGCGGTATGGAACGGCTTCTTGCTCGAATCACGCTGACGGCGCCAAGTGTTGAGGTCGGTTCCACCTGGGACACCTCGGGTTTCTCTTCGCGAACGGGTTGGATGTGCACTCAGGTACGGTCTCCTGTCAACACGTCACGATCCACGATCCGCGAACCTCGATCCTCAAACCCTGAACTTGGCTTGGGCTCTAATCTCGGTCTTCTACACGTCGGGTCCTGCAAAATGGGCAATAACCAGCATGGAGAGGGGGGTGGTGCTGGTTGAGCCCTCTCCGATGCTTAAGTCACAATCTAGAGAGAGAAAATATGAAGAGAGAGGTAAGAGCCCAAAAGCCAAATTGAGAGAGTTATTCAAAATGGGAGGCCTAGGTCCCTATTTATAGGAAAACCAAAGAACCGTGCCCGGTTTTATGCGGTTCGACGCCGGTTTAAAGGAAAACACATACCGTCATCGAGGTTGGCTATGTGCGCACTGACTTCTCATACATAGCAAAAATAGGGGTAAACGCACGTGCCTGTCAGCAGTCCGGACCATGTCGTCATCCGACATGGTCCGGATTGCCGGGCAAAACGGACCAGTCCGGACTGTCAAGGCAATCCGGAAATCCAGTCAGGATTTCCTTGGGCAATCCGGTCCGGGCGCAGCGCGCATCTGGACCGTTTTGACCCGGGGATGTTCTGCAATGAAATCCATTTGTGGTTCTGACATGTTTGCGAAGTCTGAAACGTAAATACGAACCCGAATTGGACAGAGATCTGATGGATATCGGTCTAAGAACCAGATAGTAATCTCCGCTAATCGGTCCAAGTGACCCTTTAGACGGTCAAAGATAAGAAACAAGCCCTCTCCAGGAAGGGAGACGACCCTCTCCAAGAGAGAGGATCGTCCCCTCTCCAAGGAGAGGGGGACGACCCTCTCCAAGAGAGGGGATCGTCCCCTCTCCAAAGAGAGGGGGACGACCCTCTCCAAGAGAGGGGATCGTCCCCTCTCCAAAGAGAGGGGGACGACCCTCTCCAAGAGAGGGGATCGTCCCCTCTCCAAAGAGAGGGGGACGACCCTCTCCAAGAGAGGGGATCGTCCCCTCTCCGAGGAGAGGGATACGATTCTCTCTTTAGAGAAGGGATCGTCCCCTCTCCAAGGAGAAGGAGACGAATCCTTACGTGTAGGAGGAATCGTCTCTTCTCCGCGGAACAAGAAACGACTCTCTCCATAAGGAGAAGGAGTCGTCTCGTCTTCTCTGTTTATAAAATGAAGATTATCTCCTCGTATAAGAAATTAACGAAGGACCAACTGGACATAAGGGTTCGGGTTCTCATCTTCCCCAAGTGGAAGAATGAAGAAGCCTCATTGACCCGAAATTAAATAAGTGATCCCCTCTCCAAAATGAAAGTGTGCATATACAACTTTCCATACTAAGGTATCGGTGCATCATAAATGCATGGGCCAGTTTCCATATAGGCCATTCCCTATAAATATAAGTTCATAGCTCTTCTCATTTTTTACGTTTTGATTGAAATTACAATACATATCAGTTCTTAGACATCGTATTCTGAGTTCTGACTTAAGCTTCAGAGGGGGATTACCGGGCACAAGCCTGGTTTGTCCCTTAGTGCAGGGTCGGACGCGCAGACGGTCGGGTTCGAGCTTCAACCGGAGATCAAAACCCAATATTTGGCGCTGTCTGTGGGTACTTCCTACTAAAAGTCGTGGCTGTTACCCGATCAATGACAGCTAGTCGGCAAACGACGGGTGTTCCATCCAATGGACATCGTCCACCACCAAAAAGAGATCATCCGACTCAGTCCAACCGACCGCCGGTGCCCCCTGCAAACCCTCCATCCTCCCAACGTCCATCCCGTCCAGCTGGTCGACAAGATGGACCATCCCATGTCCAAGGAGATTTATCTTCTTCAGCGTCAACTCCATTGGCACGAGGACCATCTGCTCGGGAAAGGCCACCACGGGGCCCTGTTCCGTCTTACGGATTCCCGTATGGAATGCCATCGTATTGAATGCCCTCGCAAGGAATCCCGAATCCCCTCCTATGGACATCCATCATATGGAGTTACCCGCTATCCGATGCCCCCTCAAGGTGGTCTTCCCAGAAATTATCCGGTAACTCCGGAGCTTATGGCTTCTTTGGATGCATTATTGGCATATAGAGAAGCGATGAGAGCCCGAGGCGGTATGCCTCCACCACCACCACCGCAGAGTCCATTTACCCCATTGGCATCTTCATCTTCTACAGTACGGGAAGGAGAGGTACCTACTCAGCAAGTCCCTCCTCCTCCTCCGTATCAACCACAATATCAGCATTACCAGCCTCCTCCATATCAGCCGTATCCACCTCCTCCTACAACAAGTCAAAACATGAGTACGGCTATACCTCCCCCACCTCCTCAGGTCCCTATTGCTCCCACAGGGTGAATAATAACTGCTGAACAGATAAAGGCACTAATTACCAAAAAGATGGAGGAGTCTCGGGTTAAAATAATGCATAATCTGAGGGATCGTGCTTCTCATCCATTCTCGCAGGACTTAGTGGATATCATTATACCGGATAGTGTAACTCCAGCAGAAATCCTGCGTTATACTGGGAAAGGTGACCCGGTGGAGCACGTGCAGCAGCATGAAGCTTCACTGTTGGGACGAACTAAAGACGATAATCACATCGCTTTGTTATTACCGACTACTTTGACGGATGCAGCCTCACATTGGTTTTTTGGCATGCCCAAAGGTTCGGTTAGTTCGTGGAAATACTTGAAGTCCAAGTTCCTGCAGCGTTACTTAGGAACTCGTCAACTTCTCAAGGATAAAAATTCACTTGACGAAGTCCGACAAGGACATGATGAGACATTGGCAAGTTACTATGCTCGTTTCAACCAGAATCTGTCCGATATTGATGAAGATATGATCGAGGGGGAGATTATCTGTGCTTTTAAGAGAAATCTCGGAAGACTAGGTGCTGCATTGGAGGATAATATGGCTCTGAATCCAATATATACACTAGAGCAACTGGCGGCTCGAGTTAAGTCTCATATAGACTTAGAGCAGACCAGATCGTTTCGCAAAACAAAGAAGATTGCAGAATCGGCAGTTGGGGAGACGAACAAGAAAAAGAAGGAAAAGACTTCTACTCCTCATAGTCAACGCCAACCATTAACATGGGTAGCACCTGAAAATCGCCCTCGAGGCGGTCCCCGCTTAGAGGATAATCGACATCGTACGAATGAGGTTCAGGAAGTTCGTTTCACTCCTTTGAATAGGGAGCTTTCGGTTATTCTTCATGAGATGAGACAAAAGGGTCTTGACACCCCACCGCCCCCGAAGAAAGCCGGAGTGCAGTTGGGAAATCATGCCAACCATTGGTGTGTATACCAACAGTGCAAAGGCCACCACACCGATAATTGCATTCGATTGAGCCAAGACATCGAAAAATTGATCCAACAGGGTCACTTGAAGAATTTTATTGAAGGGTCTCGAAAGGGGTCACGGAGCCCTCTCCCTTTGCCCCCGGCGAAAGACAAAGGAAAGAAGGTGATGGAAGATAATACCCCACCAAAGAGGGTCGTCAACATGCTAAATGGTGGCTACGCATCCGGAGGAACGGTGAGTAATGCAAGGGAAGTGTATGCTTCTCAGGCTACTGACATCGCGCTGTCAAGGAAACGTCCAAGATCACCGGAGAAGTCAATTCTTTCTTTTTCAGAAAATGATATGGAGCAAATAAATTTCCCTCATGATGATGCATTGGTGATCACCCTAAACATTCTGGATTGTGATGTGAAGAGAATTCTTGTTGTTGGAGGAAGTTCTTCAGATATTCTGTTCCTTGAAGCTTTGGTGGCCTTGGGCAAAACCAAGTCTGATCTTAAGCCGGTTAATTTCCCACTCATTGGTTTCGCCGGATCGACTTCTTATCCATTAGGGTCAATTCTTCTTCCTGTGGTTATAGGTGCGGGGCGAAGGAAATTGGAAGTGCAAGTCCCATTTATAGTTGTAGACGCCCCTAGCGCCTACAACGGAATTTTGGGACGAACAACGATAAACCCCTACAAGATCGTTCCTTCCACAGCACATCAAGTAATGAGATTCCCGACAAAGCATGGTATGGGAGAAGTCAAGGGAGATCAGCTTCTCGAAATTGCTATGTCAATGCGTTAAGGAGAAAATATCAGTCGGTGAGTGAAACCATGGCTATCGTCACGGAGATTGATCCAAGAGAGGAGAAAGGTCGACCATCTCCAATTGAAGAGTTGAAAGAGATAGAGGTGGATGGACCAGAGAGGGTCGTCCGCATTGGCGTCCTCCTTACCAAGGAGCATGAAGAGGCCCTCGTCTCACTTTTGATGGAATTCAAGGAATTGTTTGCTTGGTCTCCGAGTGATATGTCGGGTATTAGCAAGGAGATCATTTCTCATGAATTAAGGCTCAACCCGTCCATAAGGCCAATCGTCCAGAAGAGAAGGCCAATGGGGGAAGACAAAAAAATTGCCATCAGACAAGAAGTTGATAAATTGCTTGATGTTGGCTTCGTTAAAGAGCTCAGATTTCAATCATGGGTGGCCAACCCAGTGCTCGTTAAGAAGTCTAATGGGAAGTGGCGCATGTGTATAGATTTCCGCGATCTAAACAAGGCATCTCCGAAAGATGCATACCCTTTACCTAGAATCGACCAATTGGTGGACGCAACCTCTTGACACGAATTGATGAGCTTCATGGATGCTTATTCGGGCTACAATCAGATCAAGATTGCACCTCAAGATGCTCCTCACACAGCCTTTTACGCTGATAGTGACATTTATCACTATGAGGTGATGTCGTTCGGACTCCTTAATGCTGGTGCCACCTATCAGAGGATGGTGAATAAGCTTTTTGGCGATTTTATTGGCAAGGAGATGGAAGCTTATGTGGACGATATGCTAGTAAAATCAAGGAAGAGTGCGGATCATGTTGGAGATTTGAAGGAAACATTCGAAAGGATGCGTCTGTACCTGGTCCGATTGAATCCTGCGAAATGTGCATTCTGGGTACAGTCGGGAAAAATTTTGGGCCTTATGGTAAGCCAACGTGGAATCGAGGTGAATCCTGAAAAGTTGCAAGCCATTGAGGAGATGCACTCACCCACTTTCCATAGAGAGGTTCAGCGCTCAATGGAAGATTGGCGTCACTCAGCAGATTCCTATCCAAGATAGGAGAAAAATCCTTGCCATTTTTTGAAGTGTTGCGGGCAAATAAAAAATTCGAGTGGACGGACCGATGCTGTTAAGTCTCCTTCCACTTGGGTAGCTTCGGGTTTCTTTTTCACAAACGGGCTCGGGATGTGTGTACAAGGACGGGTACGCCGCGATCCTTGAAACACAATCCTCGAACTAATCTTCAAGTTCTCGACCTCGAACTCTCGAACTTCGGATCCTGCACGAGGGGCAGTAACCAGCGTGGGAGAGGGGGGGAATGCTGGTTGGGCCCTCTCCGACGCTCAAGTCAGAATTTCTAGAGAGAGAAAGCCTTTTAGAGAGAAGTCAGAGCATCCAAAGTCCAAAATGAGAGTTGTCTAAAATGAGAGACCTAGGCCCCTATTTATAGTGAACCTAAGGATCATGCCCAGTTTTGAACGGCTTGATGTCGGAAAGTTGATTCTGCCACGTGCCACATATTTCCTCAGTGCATCTAGCATGTTGAGCTCTTCAATCTCCACCTTTGGGGATGGACAAATGTTGGTGTCATGCCCCCCAAGTTTATGGTGCTTGCATCGTTCTTCAACGTTCTTGCCAAGGAAGGCAGTCATTGGCTCAAGTGGAAGGTGAAGTTTGTTTTCCGGGAATTTGAAATTTGTTTCCTCCTCCTTCGTGCCCAAGGATTGTATAAGTCGTCATAATTGGTTCCATGAGTGACGTTGTTTTTCCGGCGCTTGGCGATAGGTGGATAATCAATCGCCCTTTCTTTTCCTTTGCCTTTTCCTGAAGACTCCACATGAGACTTCTTTTGATGCTTATTGCCTTGGTCGACATACTTATTCATTTTTCCTTTTAAGATTAAGCTGTTTACATGAAACCTTAATCCAACACAGCTTTCCGTCTCGTGGCCATACACTTCGTGATTTTCACACCATTTGCTTTCATCTTTTCCCAATGGGCCCTTGCGGAAATTAGAGGGCTTTTTCCACAGCTTGGTCTTCTTTATCTCTTTCAAGATGACGGACAACGGTGTGTTCAATGGAACACATTTGGCAAGATTGGTCTTTTTGAGCCTTTGGACGTCTGACTGGAATGGCCTCTTTTGTTGCGGTTGTCTCTTTTCCCAGGAAGCGTCTATCTTTTCCTCAAATATTGCCTTCAAGGTTCTTGTTGTAAGTCCCGTGATTGGGGCATCATCACCATTAACAAGTTTTTTCCGTCCCTCGTGACGGATGTCAGCATCGTCTTGGCTTGTCCTCATGGAAGAACCTTCCTTGTATATTTTTTAGCGGGAGGTTGGAAGTTGCTTCCATGCCCCTTCTTGGTGTTGTGCTATCACATACGGGTTGTATGAGCATGCAGCTCCTTGCATTGGTTGTCGGTACTGGAAGGTACCTTCCGTGTATTGCCCCCCTATTCTTTGGTGCAGTGTGTCTTGATGACTTGTGACTCGGGACTTTATTCTTGTCTCCTTGACTTGTCCGTTGATTGGAGGCAGAGGTGATGGTGGCGGGGTGTATCCTTGGTTCGTTAACATCTTTCGGAATGCAAGCAGCTCTTCAAGCGCGGTCATCATGGTAGGAGTGACAGGTGGTGGCGGGTTGACACCTTTGTATTGGAGGACTCCTTGGTCGTACTGTGCGAAGGATGCACTTCTTGTTGGCCTGAAGAAGGCATTGGATGTGGCAACAGGCATGTGGGAGGATCCAAGTCGACTTCTTGTCGGCTTCCACGTGGTTATGACCAAGGCGTCGTGGTACGCAATGTGCTCTTTGTCCTTTGATGAAAAACCAATGACATCTTCAAAGGCGGCATCCTTTATGTCGACATACTCCATGTTGGTTTCATAGGACTTGTGCATTGTCTTTGCAGCGTACACTTCTTGCTTGTACGACTTCTCGCTTTCAACATCAAAGTCTCCATGGATCATGTGTACGTTTGCCATCTTTTCCATATGGGATGCAATGTATGCTGTATTTTGGACTTTAAGGCCATGCTGTGCGGAAGGCACACTGCTTGTTGGCATGGAGGATGCAGCGAACATGTCTTTATGCATGTGCAAATGATCCTGCTGACTCGTTGCCTGCTTCTGTTTGTTGGCTAGCATCCCGTATGGGAATTCTTCATTGATCCCCGTCCTTTGCTCGAACTCGTGTGCTCATGCACTGTGCGGAAGGCACGTTTGCGGTTGGCACGGATGAGGCGGTAGACTCTGCGTCTGGAATGTGAGAAGGTCCTGGTTGGTTTCTTGTCGGCTTCGGCTTGCTTGCACCCGCCTTCTTCGTTTATCTTCCTGTCATAGTTTGCGGTATGGCACGGCTTTTTGTTCGAATCACGCTGACGGCGCCAAATGTTAAGTCTGCTTCCACTTGGGTAGCTTCGGGCTTCTTTTTCACGAACGGGCTCGGGATGTGTGTACAAGGACGGGTACGCCGCGATCCTTGAAACACAATCCTCGAACCAATCTTCAAGTTCTCGACCTCGAACTCTCAAACTTCGGATCCTGCACGAGGGGCAGTAACCAGCGTGGGAGAGGGGGGAATGCTGGTTGGGCCCTCTCCGACGCTCAAGTCAGAATTTCTAGAGAGAGAAAGCCTTTTAGAGAGAATTCAGAGCATCCAAAGTCCAAAATGAGGGAGTTGTCTAAAATGAGAGACCTAGGCCCCTATTTATAAGGAACCTAAGGATCATGCCCAGTTTTGAACGACTTGATGTCGGTATGAAGGAAAACGTATACCGTCATCAAGGTGGACTATGCGTGCACCGACTTCTCGCAATTGGCAAAATAATCGGGATGAGCGCGGAGAACGTCGGTAATTCGGACCTCCGGATTATTTAGCAATCCGGGCCGGGTCCGGATTGCCTTGTGGCAATCCGGAAGTCCCCCGGTCCGGGTACTGCGCGTATTCCGGACCGTTTTTGGACTTGGGTGTCCGCGGAAGAGTTCTTTTACGGGTTTTGGAGTATTTTGCGAGGCCCGAAATGTAAACACGAACCCGAATTGGACAGATATCTAACAGATGCGAAGAAGCGTTTCAACAACTCAAGGAACATGTTCCACCCTCCCACCCTTGGCGAAACCAACCCCAGGAGAAGACCTGTTTTTATATTTATCAATAAGTGATGTTGCGGTCAGTGCCGTGTTAATAAAGGAAGAGGCTGGTGCCCAACTTCCGGTGTATTTTGTAAGCAAGACTTTATCCGAAAGTGAAATAAACTATCCCGCTATTGAGAAGTATCTTTATGCGTTGATTATAGCAGCAAGAAAGTTACGGCCTTATTTTCATGCACATGAAGTAACCGTACTCACTATCCAGCCACTTAAAAATTTCTTGCAAAAGCCTGATACATCAGGAAGAATGATCAAATGGGCGGTCGAGTTAACTGAATTCCGCATTCACTTCGCACCTAGAACAGCAATTAAAGGGCAAGCCTTGGCGGATTTCATCGCGGAATCTACATGTCCTATTTTGGAGGATCCAACGCTTGAGAAAATGGGGGAGGGTGCGGAACAGTCAATCTGCGATCCAAGTTCGATATGGAGCATGTATACTGACAGATCGTCTAACGCTGAAGGCTCGGGGGCAGGACTTCTTTTAATTCCTCCAAATGAAAAGACTCCTTTGGGTTATGCTTTGGCCCTAACCTTTAGAGCCACTAACAATGAAGCGTAGTACGAAGCACTCATCACGGGGTTACGTATAGAAAAGGAATTGGAGTGGAGCACATCCGTGTAAAATGCGACACCCAACTGGTTGTGAACCAAGTGAAGGGAAATTATGTGGCAAGGTCACAAAGGATGCAAAAATATCTTCATGAATTTAAGGCATTGATGGAGAAATTCAAGAGCTTTGACATAGAGGCTATTCCAAGGGAATAGAATCAAGAGGCGGACGCATTGAGTAAATTCGCCTTAGGTGTCCCAATAGGAAAGGAGGTGCAATTCCTTGAGAGGATCATTATTTCTACAATTGATCAAGTAGAGGTAATGATGGTGGACTCTACACCTACATGGATGACTCCGATTTTTCAATACTTGTCAGACGGAATCCTTCCTCAGGAGAAAGTAGAGGCTACTAGAATTCAACGGTTAGCCATCAATTATACCATCATGGATGGTTTACTATACAAAAAGGGATACTCTACTCCCTATTTGAGATGTGTGGCATACCCAGAGTCCGAGAGAATTCTCCGAGATTTACATGAATGGTACGCGGCTTGCCATGAAGGTGCGAAATCCATAATTCGAAAGGCCCTTAATCAAGGATATTATTGGCCAACTATGAACAAGGAAGCTACAGATATGGTTCAAGCATGCGAACCATGTCAACTATATTCAAGGAAGATTACAGCCCCAGCTGCACCGTTGACAACGATTCCTAGTGCTTGGCCGTTTACGCAATGGGGGATCGACCTGATAGGACCTCTACCCAAATCCAAGGCGCAACTAACGTTCATCATCGTTGCCATTGATTACTTTTCCAAATGGATTGATTCAAAGGCACTGGCAAGAACCACGGAGTTTCATGTGTTGAAGTTCCTAAAGTCACGCATTGTCTCACAATATGGAATACCAAGGGTCCTCATCAGCGATAATGGTCCTCAGTTAGGGGATCATCAATAGCATGGTATTGCGAAGAACTGAATATAGAGCATCGTTTCTCTTCCGTTCATCACGCACAAACAAACGGACAAGTAGAATCAGCGAACAAAGTTGTCTTGGACGGATTAAAGAAAAGACTCATTGCGTTAAAAGGCAATTGGGTGGATAAGTTAGAAAATTCCCTTTGGGCGATCAGAACTACTCCGAAAACATCCACCGGCGAAACACCCTTCAGTTTGGTGTACGGAACAGAGGCAGTGGCTCCGGTAGAAATTGCGGTACCTTCACATCGTGTCATCCACTTCAGAGATGATGCCAATGAAGAAGCCAGACGTCTCGACTTAGACATGGTGGAAGAAAAAGCCATCAAGCGGAAGAAGCTCAAGCAAAAATGAGAATGGCAACTGCACGGTATTACAATCGTCGGGTCAAGACTCGCCAATTTTTCTTGGAAGAGATGGTTTGGAGAAGGAATGAATTCTCTCGGCAAAATCAATTGAATAAGCTATCACCTAAATGGGAGGGTCCTTACAAAATTGCAGCAATTCCAGCGGTGAACGCCTATAGGTTGGAGGACTCTGAAGGGAAGATATCCACTAACACTTTTAGTGGTGAACATCTTAGAAAATTTTATGCAAAAATGTATGACAATAAATTTTGAAGAATAAGTATTTATGCCAATCTCAATAAAGGTGTGTTATGCATATGTATGAATTCCACTAGTTCATGAGTTAAAAAAAAAAACGAGTTGGTAGATAAACCACTCTCCAAAGTCGATCGTTCATAGAGACGATCATCCATAAACACTCTGAATGAGTGAAAAAAAAACGATTTGGTAGATAAACCACTCTCCAAAGTCGATCGTACAAGGAGACGATCGTCCATAAACACTCCTAATGAGTGAAAAAAACGAGTTGGCAGATAAACCACTCTCCAAATTCGATCGTACAAAGAGACGACCGTCCATAAACACTCTGAATGAGTGCAATAACGAGTCGATAGACAAACCACTCTCCAAAGTTGATCGTACAAAGAGACGATCATAAATAAACACTCTGAATGAGTAAACATCAAGGGTCAATAGATTGACCATTCTCCAACCGATGTTAAAAGAAATTCGCCAAGAAGGAACAATATCATGCATAAATCAACTCAAGACAATTCCGCCAGACGAATCGGATCACCATAGATTGAAAAAATAATCAATAAACTCTTCAGGTAAGGAGGTGGTAAGATAAATTATTTGCATTTCATATCAACATCAGAAAACCATAGTACTCATTCAAAGGTAAAATTTATGCGAAAGAGTATATAGTTTACTTAAACACTACTTCGATGACAAGTCAAAGATGACGCTCTCGTACCATACCTAAATATAAGGTAAGGATAGTTTTACGCCTTGATAGGTGACAAAAGAGATAGCTAAAATACATATAAAATAAACTATTAGATAGATAGATTTTTAAAGGAGTGAGTCGTCAACCCTAATCAACGATTTGCACTTCTTCGTCGGTCCCTTCATCTCGGTCCGACTGGTCAGCCGGAGGATCAGCACCAGAGGCAGAATCATCTCCAGACGGGGTAGCAGACCAAGAGCCGTGTACATTTGCAGAAGCTTGAGAGTCTTCTTCACTGGATGAGGTGTCAGCAATGGCCCCAATATTACGAAGGTGTCACATAGCATACTTGTGAATCTCGGGAACTTTCTCGAAAGGGAAGTGAGGATCCATCTCGTGTAACTGTTCAGAAATCCTTCCAATGGCTCCCGTGATCAGGTTCTTCGCATGACTCTTAGCATGCACATGAAACGCCTCTAAGTTCATATACTCGGTGACACCCTCAGACTTGATAGCAGTCTCCTTGGCCCCAAAAGAGGCTATCTCTGCGTTAGCTCCCTCAATCGAATCTTCCAAGGAAGCAGTCGTCACATTCAATGATGAAATTCGAGCCTTGGAACTTTCTCTCAGTTCGTCACGCTCCTTAAGGGCATCATCACGTTCCTTAAGAGCATCGTCCCGCTCATGAATGGCTTTATCCAAAGAAAGACGAGAGGCCTCCGCTTGTTGCCCAACATCGGACTCCATCTTCTTGATCTTTTCCTTCAAATCGTTAACTTCTTGCCCTAATGCTCTGGAAGTTTCGCCAGGAGACTCCGCCGGATCCCGGGAAACTTTGCCGCGAAGATCAGCAAGCTGCAAAGACATCACAGTGGCCATGTACGCTAAATTCTTCTCCATAGCAACAACCTACGGAAAAGAAAAAAGAAGAAGATAATTAAAAATAAAAAGGATTTGAAAAGAATAAGGTGTAACATAGAGTATTATACCTGAGCAAGGCGAGACATGTGATGCCTCAGCACGCCTTGGACAGATGAAGGGCTCAAATCTAGCCGAATGCGATCACTAGGAGGAACCATGGCATTCAAAAGATGAAGTCCGACATCTGGATCGAGCACCGAATGACCGCGAAGGAAGGGCAAATCCTTTAGAAAGGAAGCAGGATCCCATCGTTCATGCATGCGTTTCGATCTGCTCCGATAATTCTCCTGATCGAATAAGTCATCTTCAAAGTCAAAAGGTCGACCAAAGAAGCCGACAGGATCATCCGGTCCGGCCATGGTGGCACTCCGAGCTGATTCCGGACTTCCTTCACTTTCATAAACCTCCTTAAGACTTTTTGCAGACTCCTGTCCTTCGCCATAAGTGCCGGTGACTTTTTCTTGGAGGAAGCAACGACTTTCCCCTTTTCCAGGGCAGTAACTGCCTTAGAGAGAGCGACACCTTTTCCCTTGTCGGACTTGGCATCCACCTTCTTTTTGGAACCTGCAATTGAAAATCAAAATAACGAGGGAAGAGTATCCTTAGAGCATGATACAATAAAAGATATATCTAGAAAACAGAGGTAAAATATATGGTTACCACTAGAAGGCCGGGAACCAGAAGCTTCATGCTGAGAGAAGTGGGCTTTCTTCAATTTAGGACCAGAAGAAGCGCCATAAGTAGGTGCTCCGGAGGGCTTCGAAGTAACAACTGTCGGATTTCCTTTATCTGCAATAGATTTCGCCTTTCGTTTTTTCCTAGCAACCTCCTGCGGTATGAAATCATCAGTAATCCCTCCTACGCAAGAAATAAGAATGGATTAGAGTAATAGAAATCATACCGAAGAACTAGGTAATACAGCTCGAATGCTTGCTCTAGATAAAGAGTCTTCGTCAGTTAATTGGGAATCATAGGGAGTAAAGTCAGGAGAACTGTGAAAGGCATGGATAATAGAAAAAGTCTTCTTCTCCTCAGAGGACAACTCGTGATAGAGAACCGAATTTTCCCGGAAACGAGGACGAATTTTCCAAGGCACACCACCATCGTCACAAAGGAAATAGTATTCCTTCCACTTCGCATTTTCATTCGGATGCTTGAGAACGAGATATTCACCCGAAGTCCAAGAAAGCGGTGGAGCCTTCATCCGAGTGTTTAACCTATCCGCGAATGTAGGAAGACGACAAGATACTGTACCTACTTTACTATTACCATGGGTAGTGAATGTGTGAAAGAGTCGGAACAAATTCAAGGAATATTTCTAGGAATGAGTCGCACAGAGTATACGAAAGCCTACCCACATCCTAATAGCATGAGGAGTCAATTGAGTAGGAGCTATTCCCCAATAAGAACATGCCTCTAGGAGCTCAGAACAATAAGGAAAACGAAGTCCTGCATGGATTTGGGCTAAGTAAACAACAGATTCTCCTTCGCGAAGTTCGGTGATAGGTTCTTCACCTCGAGGATATTTGACTTCAATAGGGTTTCGACATTTGAGAGTACCGTCAACATTCAAAAGCTCCACAGCCTCTTTATAATTCACACTAACAAGCCCGTTTCGTTTCAAATCCGGGGGAATGAAAAAGTTCCTAGAGGAAGAAGATTCACCCATGGTCTTACTGTATAGTAAGAAGCCATTGAAAAGATAGGAAGGTTTAGGGTGTCGCCTCGATCAAAATTTGATGAACGGTCTCCTGCACCTCCGGTGTGATAAAACTTCAGATTTAGCTTGACGAAGACGTTACTCCCAACCTACAACATCCAACAAAATTTGCTAAGACATATAACAATTCGTTTATCCTTTTGATTTACTATATACAACGTCTATGTTACTTTGCAAAATTTTGCTCGGGGGCATAGTCCTCACAACTTTACAATTGGTTCGAGAGTAGCTAAACATGTGCAACCATATATTCAAAATTGTGACTACATGTTGGAAGTTATAACTTTTAGGCAATCCAATTGAAACACGGTTGGTAATACGTTCAATTTCAAGCCTAGAACTATACATGTTTCATACATCAAGATAAGGCATCAAGATAGGTCATCAATCAGGATAAGCAAATTTAGGAGTAGATAGGGTTTACCTATGACGAAGTCGGACAATCTCGCAATTCCGGACGTCCCGACTTAGAAGGTGCGGGAGTATCGGACGAGATGTGGCGTGAACGACCTCGATTTCCGGAGTGTTAGGTTCCGGGATCTGAGTCAACAGGTGGTCGGCTCAAATCTCGTTCCTCACTGGAGATGTGGGTGATCCGGTGCTCTCGGGTTGCACTGCCTTAGCTTGCGTCCTTCCTTCCTTCCTTAGCCTCTCTTCTCCTTCCGCCCTGCAGAAGGGGCAGTACCAGGCATAGAGGGGGGGGGGGGGGGTGGTGCCTGATGAACCCTCTCCGATGCCTAAGTCAGTATCGTTTTTAGAGAGATAAAGCTAGAGAGATGTCAGAGCAAAATTATCCAAATTGCCAAGATGTCCAAATGAATTGTGGAGGTGGGGTATTTATAGGCAACGGTGTCATTAAGGTGGCTTAATGACACCGTTAACCCTTAAACATAGTTAA
Organism: Clarkia xantiana subsp. parviflora; assembly: GCA_036873135.1. NCBI lineage: Eukaryota > Viridiplantae > Streptophyta > Magnoliopsida > Myrtales > Onagraceae > Clarkia > Clarkia xantiana. The sequence goes on from JAPTYO010000004.1 coordinate 39,389,955, forward strand.
TTAACCTTTAAACGCATAATTAGGACCTTAGGATACGGAGAAGGTAGGCGGAATAAACCGAGTATGGGGGTCCGAAAGTGGTGCCGGGGCCCTTGGGGGGAAGGGAAATCCGACCCCCAAGGGTAGGGGTTGGGTGAGGGCACCCAACCCCTCCTAGGGAGGATGGGGTTGGCCAACCCCATCCCTCCTAGGAGAGATCGGGTTGGTCCACCCGATCTCCCCTAGAGGAGGTCAGGTGTGGCCACCCAACCTCACCTAGGTGAGTTTGCCTCGGCCGGACGAGCGCTTCGGCCTCGTCCGCGCCGTTGATGTTCTCGCGAAGTGTTCGGTTTGAAGTTCGATTTACAACCAATAATGGGATGATAAAAATACAACGGTTCGGAAGTCAACGGGTTCAAATTGGGCGTATATCCATCACATGCCCCCGAGTCAACCAATGGCCTAACCCTTGATTGACTCTATTTCAGGATGGTATGATACGCGCAATTGAAACCGGGGTTTTACCTTTCGTCTGAGTGCTTGCTTACCCATGGATGCGCGTCTCCGACTTTGCCCCCTGCCTTATGAGATAGAGGAGTTGTAAACGTTAGAGTAGCGCGGACGTGTGCCTAAGCACGCGTCCGTCTGAGGTGGGAGTAATAAATCTACCTTTGCTACAGACATGTACTCAAAAAATGCATACTCGCATAAGGATGCAATACGAATGCAACTAAGTGACTTATGTTTCAATTTCGTGCCGGGATTTTGCCTAAGTGAGGAAAAATTTAATTTTGGCTAAAATTTTTCCTAATTATGGAATACTCAAGAATAAGCCTAACTTGATAGTTTTTCTAAGTATGGAGATATACTTAGCCATAGTTAAAAGGGATAAAAGTGATGGTTTTTCCTTGGCCCTTGGATCTCACTTAAAGATAAATGGAGGGTGGTGATTAAAACTCTTTAAAAAACCCTATCATCTTTTCAATATAGAGGAGAGTTAGAAAAATACCTTAGTTAGTCACCATAGCCACCATCTTCCCTCTTTACTTACCCTTGGAGAGCAAGAAAGAAATTGGAGCACCCCCAAGGAGGAGGCCGGCCGAAATTTCCGGTGAGGGACCAGAAATCCGACCAGCGGCTTGATCGGGACGGCGACGAGGGAAAGCCCAGCCGGAGACGAAGGCTTGGCTTCAGGCGGACGGCGGCTGATGGTGGTGCGGGGTGCGGCGGAGGCGACAGAGGCCGCCATTCACGACGGCGAGGGAGTCCACCACTTCGACGGGCGGCCACGGCAGCGGGACAGGCGGGGACGGACGTGGCTCGACTCCGGCGGCGGGAAAATCGAGGCTCCGGCGGGGGGGCTGATTCCGGCCAGCTCCAAAATTTGAAATCCGGACCCGTTTATCACATCGGGTCGGGTTTTCCGAAGGTCCACTCTTTTCCTTTCCGTTACCGTGTAAAATGTTGGTTTTTGAATCGTTGATATTTGATTGCCGAAATTTGATTGAATGTGGGATTGCCGTGGATAGCCGTTGATAGTTGTGGATTTGGGGAAAAAAATTTGCCGGTCGTCCGGAGATAGTTTCTTGTCTGATTAAACTATCTTCGTTTTGAATTTGATATTGTATCGCCGTTGGTGTGTTGATTTCCGTTGGAGGGCGTAACGGTAATTTTACCCGAAAACCGACTTTAGGTTCGGATAAAATTATTCGATTTGGTTGTCGTGGTGTCCTTGGCTCATGTTGGCTATCTTTGTTGGGTGTCTTCGAATCTTTGGTTGTTGTCGTTGGTCGAGTGTCGGAGTATTTCCGGTTCTTCGGAAATTTTCCTTGTCTTGATATTTGTCGTGTCGTGGCAGGTACTGTATTCCTGGTGGTGTCCGCGCACACAGACTCTACAGAGGCGTTACATCCTCCGAAGGATGAGTGAGTTCCTTTTCTCTTCCTTTTTGGTCGCATTACTTCCTTTCCTATCACTAGCTTAGTGTCGCGATCTACACTGGGGTGTTAGTCGAAACTTGATTCGAACTTTGGGATTTCCTGCTACCTTTGCCTTAGGTCTCGCTGCCCTGTCGGAGAACCATCTCACTAGGTCCGATTACAATGAGCACGTTACCTTAGGAGATATCTGTCCCTTAGATGAGCCTCTGTATCCTTTTCTCCCCTCCATGGGGAATACTCGCGAGACGGTGACGGAGCCTCCTAGAGGGAAGGTCGCTGTGTACCCCTCCCAGATTCGATTTTGGTTGAGGATGCCTTACTGCGATGACCTCATAGAGTTGAGCAGGTTCTTCATGATTTCTCCTGTGAACCTTGCCCCCAGTGCCCTTCGTGTCTGGGTGGGCTTCCGGGTGCTGTGCCATTGGTACTCCTGGAAGTACTCCCTCGTTCTGTTCCGATGTTTCTACCGGTTCCAATACCAGACGAAGGTGGGGTTTGCGAGTTTCGTAACTCGCCATCCGACCTTCAAGGATCCCCGATTTGCTGATTTCGGGTTGAGTGGGGTCGAGTGGGATACCTCTCTTCGCTTCGTGGCTCGGAGTGACAACTCGGCCAGTCACTGGGCCAAGCATTACTTCTTCATTACGGATCGATACGTCACTTGGTCGGTCTTGAATGAGGATCGGTCCGATGGTTGGCCTGCTTTCGGGGAGTTCTCTTCAGTTGACTTAGAGACTATGAAGAATATTCATGAGAGCAACAGGACTCGGTCATACTGCCCCGTGTCCTTAGTGACTGAGACGGATCTTTACGAGGCCGGGATCAGTTTGACTCCTGACTCCGGGGGTTCGGTATGTCACTTGGTCTTCTCATCTTTATTTACCTTCTGCTCTTCCTTTGTAGGTTGGTTTCATGGAAAAACCTATAACGTGCAGGGAGCCCCTGTTGACCTGAGCAAGAGGAAGGCTCCTTCTAGTTCCATTCTGAAGAAATCCCCCATGCCTGGGAAGAAGGCTGGGGCCTCTGGTATGCTTCCTCCTATTTGCTTCTTTATGGTATAGCTTGTGTTTTCCTTATCTTGTTTTTCTTACATTGCTAGGGCGCTCCCCCTTGGTGACCGAGAGGGTCGTCTCCGTAGGCAGAGACTCTGGACCTTCCAAGTCCAAGCCTCGGAGATCTGATTCTGAGGCCGGGGCCTCGGCTGCTAAGAGGAAGAAAGCTGTGGATCCTGCTTCGCCTGTTGCTCGTCCCCCGACCCTATCTCGCGATAAGGAGATGGTGGTCGAAGAGGTGCCTTCCCTGGCTGTCAAAGGGAAGCGACCTGTTGGTGGTGGTTCCCCTGCCCCCCAGCCGAGGGCGCGGTCCTCAGGTTTGATCTCTTCCTTGTTACTGATCCTTCTATGTTTATATTTTCCTTTGACTTGCTTCGCTTGTATAGGTGGGCCTCCGACTTTAAGTCGGAAGGATTTCGCACGTCTTACCGATGAAGATGTTATTGGGTCTGAGTGGACTCCTTTCGCTGGTTTGAAGGAGTTCCACCTTGATAGCAGCTCCTCTTTGCGGACTCCTGAGGTTGGCATCCGCGTACTTCGTGGTGCCATCCCCCCTGGCGATCGTGTTGCTCAGCCCAAGTCTCCTGGGGAGACTCGGCGCTTTGTTCAGGGTGTACTTTCTCGTTATGCACCTGTGAGTTGTTCCTTGCTTTCTTCTTTATACTTTCATATTGGTTGTCTTTCGGTTACTTATCCCTTGTTTGAATTGTTAGGGTATGTCTGACATGGTGAACATGTCATCACTCGTGCTCGAGTTATCTGACGAGAAGAAGACCCTTGAGGACAGCCAGGTCTCTCTGAAGGCGGAGCTCGCCACTGCTGCTGAGAAGGCGCGCTTATCTGATTTAAAGATGCAGGAGCTCAGGGACCAAGTGTCCTTGCTTGAGACTACCATAGGTAGTTTACGCCGGGAGGCTGAGGTTGCATCTTCACTCCACTCTGAGGAGTTGCGGAAGTTGGAGGCTAGGTGCCGGGCAGAGGAGAGGACTGTCGCAGTGTCTGAGTACAAGGCTTCCTCTGCCTTCACTGCTGATTATAGCGCGCGTCTCACTCAGAAGATGAACCAGTTTGGTGAGTATCTGGTTGATCATATTTTCCGCATTGATCCTCAGTTTCCAGTTGGTGATCTTGGTGACTTCGGGCCATACGCTACTGGCTACATGGCTATTCTGAGGGGTCAGGCTGCTGTTGCAGACGAGCCTGCCCCTGCACAGGTGGATGCTACACCTGTGGAGATCAATACTTCAGACTCCTCCTCTTCATCCATCTCTGCCGGTGGTTCAGCTTCAGGGGGTGAGGGTGACTCCCCCGAAGGCTCTGATTGATGTGTTTACATCATGCTATCTTTGTGTATATAACTATACTCCTTCTCCCCTTTAATGGGTTGAGTATCTTTTGAGATTGTGGTGAGGTTTGATGTTGCTTTCCTTTGCCGTATTGTGTTGTTGACTACGTGGTTCGCTTGGCTTTATATTAGTGCTTCTTATGCTTTTGTATATATCCCTTTGGTTATGGACTCTTCTCTTGATGTGTTTCCTTTACTTATCCTTCTTTAGTGTTTTCCTTCATACCATACCTGCTATTTCATCAAGAAAAAACATTATGTGTTCTCCATATGACTTTACTTTGAAATTACTTTCTCATGGGATCCGTCTCAATAATGGTGTAATGTTCTCTTCTGATACCCTTTAAATGGTATACGTGGTACTGTTAGACCAAAGATACGCTCTTGGTGGGCGTCGAATCTGATCACGAGACAGGCTCTCGGAGGGCACTTAACGTTTCACAGGATAGGCTCCCGGAGGGCACAGGTTAGACCAGAGATATACTCCTGGTTGGTGTCGAAAACTGTTCACGAGACAGGCTCTCGGAGGGCACTTAACGTTTCGCAGGATAGGCTCCCGGAGGGCACAGGTTAAACCAAAGATACGCTCCTGGTTGGCGTCGAAACTATTCACGAGACAGGCTCTCGGAGGGCACTTAACGTTTCGCAGGATAGGCTCCCGGAGGGCACAGGTTAAACCAAAGATACGCTCCTGGTTGGCGTCGAAGCTATTCACGAGACAGGCTCTCGGAGGGCACTTAACGTTTCACAGGATAGGCTCCCGGAGGGCACAGGTTAGACCAAAGATACGCTCCTGGTTGGCGTCGAAACTATTCACGAGACAGGCTCTCGGAGGGCACTTAACGTTTCACAGGATAGGCTCCCGGAGGGCTCAGGTTAGACCAAAGATACGCTCCTGGTGGGCGTCGAAGCTGGTATTTTGAAATCTACCTCAAGATACGCTCTTGGGGGCGTCGAATCTGGTAGTGTTTTTTCTACCTCAAGATACGCTCTTGGTGGCGTCGAATCTGGTAGGTTGCGAATCTACCTCAAGATACGCTCCTAGGGGCGTCGAAATTCGTAGTTTTTGGAAACCACTCTCAAGATACGCTCTTGGTGCGTCGAAGGTCGTAGTGTAATAACTACTCTCAAGATACGCTCTTGGGGGCGTCGAAGGTCGTAGTATGAACACTACTCTCAAGATACGCTCTTGGGGGCGTCGAAGGTCGTAGTATGAACGCTACTCTCAAGATACGCTCCTGGGGGCGTCGAAATTCGTAGTTTTTGGAAACCACTCTCAAGATACGCTCTTGGGGGCGTCGAGGGTCGTAGTATGAATACTACTCTCAAGATACGCTCTTGGGGGCGTCGAGTGTCGTAGTATAAAAACTACTCTCAAGATACGCTCTTGGGGGCGTCGAATCTGTCGTTGACTTGACGTCATATCTGTTTAAGTAACTTCATGATTATATCATCACATTCATTGGAAAATACCTTTGAAGGAAATCCTACTCTCTCAGGAGCATTCATGTTTTTTGTACAGATGGGGTGCCTTGGATGGGTCAAGACACCCTTTGGAGGAAATCAAAGATAGTTGTAGAGTTGGAGTAACTTCTTGAGTTCTCCTTCTCAAAAGTTGTTTTTGAAAAACTTGGAAAGCTTGAACATGCTAAGTACTAAATACGAAACTAAGGATATGGGGTGGTCAATTTGTCTGTTGCCACGTACTCCTTCAGGTCCATTGTGAATCATTTCCTCCACTTTTATCTTCAGCACCATGCAGTTGTTGGTTTGATGCCCCCAGGTCCCATGGTATTCACACAATCCCTGTGCATCTCTTCCTAAGAAGGCCTTGCCCTCCTCCCTGCATGTGGGTAGCTCCTCCTTGAGGTCCTTGTGAAAGATATCTTCTATGGTCACTGTAAGGGGTGTGAATGTGAAGTTTACACCTCCTCCCAGTGTGTCAGTCTCTTTTTCTTTCTCTGGGACTTCATCCATTTGCTTCATCTCCTTTGTAAACGCCTTGTCTAGCTTTTCCTTGAGCTCTCTCATCGTGCTCGTCATGACCATCTCATAAAGCTCTCCATAGGCCTCAAATGAGTTTGGGTGCATGTTCCGAATGAATGCTTTGACAGCCTCACCTCTTGTGATGTCCATATTGGCACCATAACTGGAGAATCTCTGGAAATAGCTTGATATTGGCTCCTGCGGCATTTGCTTGATATCATCGATGTAACGGAAGCCTCTTAAGATGGAGTCCCTTGTTCTTTTCCCCTCTATGGTGTCTGGCTGCCAAGGTATGGCTGTCACCTTCACAGCCTTGCTCCTGTGTCTCCTTATAGGCGCTGTTTGAAAAAACTGCCTGCTCAAGCGGAGTACCACTCCATTCTTCATCTTTCCATGCCCTTGTCTTCTTCTTCTCTTCTTTCTATCTTGATTGGCCCCTACCATGACCACTGCCACTGTGTCTGTCCCATGTGATCCACGTCTCATGGAGTTGACGTAGCACTGCCTTGCAGTGCGTTGATCACCCAGGACTTCTCCGACTCCATTCTCAGTGATGTACTTCAGCTTCTGGTGTACAGTGGATGGCACGATTTCATATGGGTTTATGGTTGTCCTTCCTAGGATCCCGTTGTAGGCTCCCAGGCTTTCAACCACCAAGAAGTTAACATTCACCTTCAGCTGTGTCCATCCTTGGCCCATGGTCACCGGCAGGGTAATCATTCCCAGGGGGTAACTTGTTGCCCCTGAGAAGCCAACTAGAGGGAAGTTGACTGGTTTGATGTCTGCCTTGGTTTTCCCTATTTCTTCTAGGACTCTCAAGCTTAGGAGGTCTGCTGAGCTGCCCCCATCCACCAATATTCGCTTTACATCAAAGTTATCAATGTCTATTGTTATGACTAGAGCATCGTCATGTGGGAAGACGATGTGGCTCTTGTCCTTCTCTGAGAATTCAATCTTCACTTCTTCACCTTCTCTTGACCTTTTTCTCCACCTTGGCACTGAACTCAATTTGGAAGCGTAAACCTCCCTTGCGTTAGCAGTTGGGCCACCTGACGCTGCTCCCCCGTGTATCATATTTATGGTCCCTCTCTTGTTGGGTGGGGGATTGTAGTCTACTTTGCCTTTGCCCTTGTCTCTGTGTGATGGCCCTAGCTGCATGCTGTTGCCCCCATGATCCACGAACTGCTTTAGGTCTCCCCTTTGGATGGCGTTGTTGATGCTTAGCTTTAGGCTGAAGCATTCGTTCGTGTCGTGCCCGTAAGCTTCATGGTTGTCACACCATCTATCCTTGTGATTTCCCACCATTGGGGCTCTCCATCTTGCAGGGGGTGACCAGAGCTTCTGATTCCGCATCTCTTTGAGGACAGTAGCTGGAGTGGCATTCAATGGAACGAACTTGATGACATTTATTTCTCTAGCCTTTAGTGGTTCGCCCATTTGGTTTCTTTGCTGGGGCGGGCGCCATTCCTGCTGCCTTGCATGCTGAGGTGCCTGGGGTGGCTTTCCTTTGTTCGGCTTTGCATTATCTTCCTTGGCTGCTTGGATCTTGGCTTTCTTACTTGCCCTGTGCCTCTCCAGGTCTATATGAGTTTTGACTCTTCCTGCAAGCTCCTCTAGGGTGCTTGCTGGCTTCTTGGCCATCTTTTCTGCCAGTGTGGACCCGAAGCGGCCTAGGTTTCTGATGAAGGCTCGTATTATCTCACCCTCAGTGATGTCGCCCTGGATGTCTGCGATATTTTGATTGAACCTAGTGTAGTAACTGGCCAAAGATTCATCGTGCTCTTGTTTCACATCATCGATGAAGCCTGTTCCTTTGAGGAGTTTTCTCTCCCCTAGATATCTCTGCAGAAACTTCGCCTTTAGCTGCTCCCATGAGTGGATGCTTTCAGAGGGTAGACTGAAGAACCAGTGTGAGGCCACCCCTGATAGGGTGTTTGGGAACAGGAGTGCCTTGTATCTTTCATCAGTGGTCCTCCCAAATAGGGAGGCCTCATGCTGTTGGATATGCTCTAGGGGGTCTCCCTTCCCATTGTACTTTGCAATTTGCACTGTGTGCAGGGAGTCTGGCACCCTGTTCATCTCCAGTTCTCTTGTGAAAGGGTGGTTCGTTTTGTCACTTAGACAATGCAAGCTGGTTTTCTTTGACTCATTCATCTTCCGGGTTATCATTGCCTCTATTTCTTCCGGAGTGATCAATATCGGTGTTGGAGTGTAATTCCTCTGATAGCCTCCGTAGTTATAGATAGGGCTTTCCGGGGTTCCTTGTCCGTATTGATACGGACTGTAGGTGTATCCTTGGTGTCCCTGCTGGGGTGCTTCATAGAATTCTTGCCTCCTTGGAGGTCTTGCTTGTCTTTCCTCCCCCAGTGGGGTGTAAGCCCTTGCGTTCTGCTGTTGCCTAGGAGGCACGAATTGTTGCCTTTCCTCTGGGGGTGGCTCCTGGTAATATCTTCTTTGCTCCTCTCGCTGCCCTGCTCGAGGGTGCGAGTGGTGCTCTTCCGGGATCAAACGGCCCGCCAATAATCAAATGGCCCGCCAATAATCGATCCCTCAGTCCTGGACGATGCACGGTGGGATGGACGACCTCTGGCGACTCGAGAGGAGTAGAGATGGGCGACCTCCCAAAGCTGGACAACCCTCAAGTGGACGATTCCTCAGTCCGGGAGGACCTCTCAGTCGGACGACCCCCCAGCGGCAGCTCCTTCGTTGGGACGACCTCCACGCTATGACGACGGAACCACCAGGAGGACTCCCCAGCGGCAGCTCCTTCGATGGGACGACCTCCACGCAGCGATGACGGCATTACCGGGCGAGGTCGACAGCGGCTGGCCTTCTCTCTTTCGCTCCTCCTCCTCTTCACTTAAATGGGAGCATCTATCTAGAGAGAAAAGAGAGTAATTTTGAGAGGAGAGGTGAAAAGTGAATGGGGGCAAAGTAAAACAAGAGTATATATATACCTCTCAATCCTAGGGTTTTTATCTAGACCGTTGGATATCCTCCATCTAAAGGATGGATTTAAAAGAGAAACACCTATTTACACATAGATATTGACAGATATTGCAAATACGTGAAAGTTTCTCAAAAAGGAACGACATATCAAGAAATTATCGTATATTTTTTTACACTTATATCGGAAAAGATAGAATATATTGAAGATATTTGATGAATTTTCGTTACAGGATAGAGCCTAATGCAGACAAAGTCTACATCAGCCTCGGGGGAAAGTGATGGATATCGGTCTAAGAACCGGATAGTAATCTCCGCTAATCGGTCCAAGTGACCCTTTAGACGGTCGAAGATAAGAAACAAGCCCTCTCCAGGAAGGGAGACGACCCTCTCCAAGAGAGGGGACCGTCCACTCTCCAAGGAGAGGGGGACGACCCTCTCCAAGAGAGGGGATCGTCCCCTCTCCAAGGAGAGAGGGGACGACCCTCTCCAAGAGAGGGGATCGTCCCTTCTCCAAGGAGAGGGGGACGACCCTCTCCAAGAGAGGGGATCGTCACCTCTCCAAGGAGAGGGGGACGACCCTCTCCAAGAGAGGGGATCGTCACCTCCCCAAGGAGAGGGGGACGACCCTCTCCAAGAGAGGGGATCGTCCCCTCTCCAAGGAGAAGGAGACGAATCCCTCCGTGTAGGAGGAATCGTCCCTTCTCCGCTGAACAAGAAACGACTCTCTCCATAAGGAGAAGGAGTCGTCTCGTCTTCTCTGTTTATAAAATGAAGATTATCTCCTCGTATAAGAAATTAACGAAGGACCAACTGGACATAAGGTTTCGGGTTCTCATCTTCCCCAAGTGGAAGAATGAAGAAGCCTCATTGACCCGAAATTAAATAAGTGATCCCCTCTCCAAAAAGGAAAGTGTGCATATACAACTTTCCATACGAAGGTATCGGTGCATCATAAATGCATTGGCCAGTTTCCATATAGGCCATTCCCTATAAATATAAGTTCATATCTCTTCTCATTTTTTACGTTTTGATTGAAATTACATTACATATCAGTTCTTAAACATCATATTCTGAGTTCTGACTTAAGCTTCGGAGGGGGATTACCGGGCACAAGCCTGGTTTGTCCCTTAGTGCAGGGTCAGACGCGTAGACGGTCGGGTTCGAGCTTCAACCAGAGATCAAAACCCAACAATATCCATCAAGAGTGACATCATGGGACTCGAAGGATCCTCCTAAGTCCTATCAACTAAAAATTATATCCGACTTTTCTAGCTTTATCTTCTATTTCTATATCTATATGTCATAGCCATTGATTAATTAACTCTTTTTTTTCTTTTAAATAAATAAATATAATCTAAAATTGAAATTAATTAGAATAAACATTTGATTCAATAGGCGAATTCTGAGATTCACGCCATACATCTAATCTATAATACGTATATTAATTCGGTTGTTGCTGATTCCTCTGGTTGACATGTAATCATTTTGCTCAGTCAGCATTTTCTAATTTAATTGGAACTCTATAAAATTAGATACAAAATATTAATTGATTGCAAATTAAGAAATATTTGTATCTCCTATTTTAGTCTATACATAAAATAAAGAAATAATTAATTAAAAGTTTCTATCTATAAATTTGGTTGTTGGTGGCTTCTCTGATTGACATGTGTACGTTTTACTCAGTCAACGTTTCCTAATTTAATTGGAGCTCTATAAAATTAGATACAAAATATTGATTGACTGCAAATTTAGAAATATTTTTATCTCCTATTTTAGTCTATAAGTAAAATAAAAAAACAATTAATTAAAAGTTTCTATTTAAATCCTTGTCTATACAGTTTGGTTGCGGAAACTTCATAAGCCGCCACTAAGCTATATATATAAATAATAAAAATATCACTTTATATAAAACAATATAACAATATATAATAAAGAGATTTGATATTTCTTTAACACGTTTCTTTATCAATTATTAATAATTAGAAAGAATTCATAACTACTAATAGCATTTCCTACTTTATATATTACCAATTCGTCGAATACAGTCAATCTAAATATGGCATAATTAATGATCACGATAGATTTATAGTTGTACAACCTATTTTTTTCAACCCGACTTTTTCATTATTTTGATTCCTTTGTTACATACTTCTCCATCGGTGCTAGGATTTTCATGCAATAACTTTGCATCTTCGAAATCATCTTTGGTTTCGGTGCTAACACATGAAAAACGTTCAAGCGACATAAAGAAGGTCGTGGAAAAACCGTTGATGATTCGCCAAACCACCTAATCCATCCTTTTTCAAGCAATTGACTATGAAACATGAGCTATAATTGCATTGCAACAAGGCGGTTGATGTTGATGATGCTCGGCTATCGAAGTTTTTTCTAAGTAGTAGTACGAGCAAAGACAATTTTGAGGTGAGCGTGGAGGAAGAAGATGAAAATGAGGAGGGGCTTCCATTAAAGAAATTAAGGGGAGAAAACGTAAGTTTATAATATATTATAGGACGTTTTATTACTCAATTGTTTAAATTATGGAACTAAAACCATAAATCATACGATATGATATACTTGGTAATAAAGAGATGAGATGTCGATGTTATTATTGCCGTCGCGGAAGCTTTTGAAAATGTATATATGTTGGCAAATATCAAGGTCAAAACTGCAAAACACAAAAGTTGAGGGATCAATTTGTAATTTCTAAAACTTCAGGGACTAAAATGTAAATAGTCAAATTTCGATTTCTTACGTTTGATTATACCGAATCATCATGCAAGATATTGACAACTCTGAAATCACACGTATAATCGAGAAATACGAAAACGTGATATTAATATTGAGGCCTGTGCGGATCACGGTCTCCTTAAGGCAATTTCGCCCCGCCCCACCCTCGGGTTATGCAAATGGGTTTAAACTTGGGGCGATCACCTACCAGGATTCAAAAGTGTCGTCAAGTCGTGTTATGCACGAACACGTTCGACTGAACCGAACTCAATACCTGGACACAACAATATTTTAAAGATGCCGACGACGACGGCAGGAAATATAAACAGTAATAACAGAACAAATATGCTACTGTAATAAACAACAACAATAATGAACGAAGTAAAACAACCGTAGGTAACAAAACCAACTGAGCTACATAAGACACTACAAGAACACCTGAAGAAACAGAACAACATCAATACGCAGATGAACAGAAAATAATAGACCAGCAACAGATGAGAGGAGATAGTTTTTGGATTAATGTGTGAAAATGTGAAGGATTGTGTCTCTATTTATAGTGCTATGAGACTCAATCTGCATAAATGCATAAATAAATCTAAAATTTAATCTAAAATAAAAACCAATGATGTTACAAAACAATCAAAGCATCAGTTGCATAAGTTCAAAAAATTGAATCAGTTGCAGAAGTTCAAAATTGAATTTCGGATTCACTGCACTTGGACAGACCACAGTTCAGTTTAACAAAACTGGACTCGCGCAAGGCTTGCTTTTCGGACAGACATTCGTGTACGCACGTCGCGGGCGCGCACACAAGCCAAGTTTACCGCGGTGGGTATTCGATCCACTCGACTGCACCCCCTGTGCGTGTGGTGGGAGCCTCTCATGTGGGCCTCACCAGTGTCCTATTCTCAAACTCTATAAATAGGAGAAGACATTCTTCATTTACAACTTAATCTCTCATTTTCATACGAGAGCTCTGCCTACTCTCTACTTTATCTCTCTAGAAACCGACTCTGACTTAAGCATCAGAGAGGGTTCGCCAGAGACACCCCCCCTCTGGCGATCCTTTGTGCAGGTACCCAAGGCGAGAAGAACGACCGACAGTAACGCTACGAGGAAATGTAATACGACGAGGATTGAGACACGACTCGGCGCAAGGCCGCCTAGTACGGAACCCCCGACGAGCTTGTTCCATCAATGTGTATAATACGTTCTAATTTGAATATCCAAGTTGCATAAATTAGTTAAATTTATCATCAAACCACTATATTTGGGGACAAATCGAATCTCCATTTTTGTGGAAGACGTCGAATCTCCATTTTTGTGGAAGAAGTCATCAACATCACAAAATAAATCGAATCACCATTCCATGCTCAACAACAAATTTTTCAATTCAATTCGACACCGCCCGCATATCCTGAATTACTCAATACTCTACATTTTAATTTGATTCATCTCTTGGGACAAATTAGAAGATATTATCAATAAATAAGGGTAAAATAGTTCAATATACTTTAAGTAGTCTACAAAATGCAATTTATGATTTACAAATAGAAATTCCGCTTAAAAAATTTAGGGTTAGTAACCAAATTCATACTTGAACTTTGACCAATTTACAAATCACTATCTGAACTTTAATTTATTTATTTAAATATTTTTTTAACCCGGACATTCAATTTTGAGTAAATTGCTATATCTGTTTCAATTTCAGTCAAATTGGAAAGAAAATGAGCATGTTTTCGTAATGTGGAGTCTTTTCATGTATACTTATGATGTCTTCAAACATAAATTGAAAGTATTGCAATAATATAGCTTTAATTAGAGGCTCAATTAGACTTCCGCCTTATTTGAACGGTGTCTTTCAATTGAACATCAAATTTTATGTATTTTGTTAGAATTCTTTCAATTAATTTATATTTAAATTCATATTGGGTACACATTGTTAGGTTATAAGCTTTAGGTCAACGGGTCGTCGGCCTAAATCCTACTCCTCACTGGTGAACTAGCGGATCATGTGCTTCCTGGGTTCGGTCGTTCTGTTCCTTTCCTTCTTCTCCCTTCGTCCTGCAAAAGGGGCAATATCAAGCACAGAGGGGGGGTGGTGCTTGATGAACCCTCTCCGATGCTTAAGTCAGTACGTCTTCTTTAGAGAGATAAAGTTAGAGAGATGCCAGAGCTAAAATTGCATAAATGGCCAAGATGATCAAATGAATGGTGGAAGGGTTGTATTTATAGGCAACAATGTCATTAAGGTGACTTAATGACATCGTTAACCTTTAAACACAATTATTAGTCCCTGATTACATAATTAATACCTTAAAGCACGGAGAGGTCAGCGGAAATAATCTGAGTGCGGGAGTCGGAAAACGGTGCCGAGGCCCTTGGGGGTGGGGAGAAAATCCGACCCACAAGGGTAGGGGTTGGGTGTGGCCACCCGACCTCACCTAGGTGAGTTCGTCGCGGTCCGGACGAGTATTTCCGCCTCGTCCGGACCGTTGGTGTTTCGGCAGGGTGTTTGGGTCGAAGTTTCGATTTATAATCATTAACGGGGTGATCAAAATAAAATGATATGGGAGTCAACGGGTTCAAATTGGGCGTATATCCATCACATGCCCCCGAGTCAACCAATGGCCTGACCCTTGATTGACTCTATTTTAGGATGGTATGACACGCGCAATTTGAAGCCGGGATTTTACCTTTTGTCGGAATCCTTACTTACCCATGGGTGTGTGTCTCTGACTCTGCCCCCTGTCTTATAAGATAGAGGAATTGCAAACGTCAGAATAACATGGACACGCGTCCAAGCACGTGTCCGTCTGAGATGGAAATAATAAATCCAATACCGTTACGGGCTCATACTTGGAAAATATACGCACGTGTGGGGATGCAACATGAGTACGACTAAATGAGTCTATGCTTCAATTTCATGACGGGGTAAGCCTAAGTGGGGAAATTTTTTAATTTTGGTCCAAAATTCTTCTAAGTATATGATACTAAAAGATATGCCTATAGGATGTTAACTTGGGTGGAAATATTCCTAACCATAGTCTAAGGGGGGTAAAGATGATAGTTTTCCCTTTAACCCTTAGATCTCTTCTAACTTTAAATGGAGGGTTGTGATTATGTCACTTTAAAAAGCCCTAAACCTTTTCAAATATATAGAGGAGTAAAGAAATTACCTCACTTAGCCACCATTGTCATCTTTTTCTTTTTTCCTCACACTTGGAGAGCAAGGGAAAATTTGAAGAAAATCTTGCACACCAAGGGAGGGGGCCGGCCAGAAATTCCGGTGGAGGAGGTGGAATTCCGGCCAGCACGGGCACGGCGGCGCGGCGGAGGCGAGGTGATCCAGCGGCTCGGGCGAGGCGGCGTGGACCAGGACCAGGTGGGTCCGGCTCGGCGGACGACGGCGAAGCTACCACAGGCGACGGCAGCGTCTGGTCCGGCAAGGGCGGGCGACAGCGAGGCGGGGCAGCTCCGGCGCGACGCGAGACGACTTCCGGCGACGGCGGGGTCTGGCTTCCGGCGACCCCAACATTTGAATTCCGGACCCGTTTATCAAATCGGGTCGGGTTTTCCAAAGGTCCAATCTTTTCCTTTTCGTTACCGTATAAAATGTCGATACTTGAGTTGCCGATATTTGATTCGTAATTGCCGTAGATAGTCGCTTGCTCGGAAATAATTTTCGGTCCGTTTAAAATATTCCTGCTCGAACTTTGATATTTGTGATGCCATTTGCGCGTTGATTTTCGTGTAGGGGCATAATTCTAATTTTGCTCGGAAATCGGTTTCTTGATCCGAGTAAAATTGCCCGATTTTGTCGTTGTAGTGTCCTTAGCATGTGTTCATTACCTTCATTGGGTGCCCTTTAGGTTTTGGTTGTTGTTTGTCGGGTACCGGGGTATGCCCGATTTTTCCGGAGATCCTCTTATCTTGACACCTGTCATGCCGTGACAGGTATTATACTCGTGGTGGTGCCCCCGTACACAAACTTGGCAGAGGCGCTATATCCTTCGAAGGATGAGTAAGTTTCTCCTTCCTTCTATTCGTCGCGTTGCTTTCTTTCCTGCCATTAGTTCGGAGTCGGATTCTGAGTCGTATACTGAGCCAGGGTATTGGTCGGAGCCTGATTCGAGCTAGGAATTTCTCACTGCCTTTGATTTAGGTCTCGCTGCTTTGTCGGAGAACTACCTGACTAGGTCCGACTATAACGAGCATGTCACCTTAGGTGACATTTGTCCTTTAGACGAGCCCTTGTACCCCTTCCTCCCTTCTTTGGGAAACACTCGCCAGACAGTGACAGAGCCTCCCAGGGGGAAGGTTGTTGTCTATCCTTCCCAGATTCGGTTTGGGTTGCGCTTGCCTTATTGCGATGAGCTCGTAGAGTTGAGTAGATTCTTTAGGATCTCCCCTGTGAACCTTGCCCCCAGTGCTATTCGCGTCTGGGTGGGTTTCCGGGTGCTATGCCAGTGGTACTCCTGGAAGTACTCCTTGGTGTTGTTCCGGTGCTTCTTCCGGTTTCAGTATCAGAAGAAGGTAGGCTTCGCGAGTTTTGTGACTCGCTATCCTTCCCTCAAAGATTCCCGATTTGCTGATTTCGGGTTGAGCGGAGTTGAGTGGAATACTTCTCTTCGTTTCGTGGTTCGGAGCGATAACTCGGCGAGCCATTGGCCAAACATTATTTCTTTATCACGGATCGATACGTTACCTGGCCGGTTCTGAATGAGGACCGATCAGAAGGCTGGACTGCCTTTGGGGAGTTCTCTTCTGTGGACTTAGAGACTATGAAGACTATCTATGAGAGCCACAAGACCCAGTCTTACTGCCCTGTGTCCTTGGTGACCGAGATAGACCTCTATGAGGCAGGGATTAGTTTGACTCCTCTCCCCAGGGATTCGGTATGTTACTTAGTCTTCTCATCTATATTTATTTTCTGTTTTTCCCTTGTAGGTTGGTTTCACGGGAAAACGTGTAACGTGCAGGCAGCGCCGGTTGATTTGAGCAAGAGGAGGGCTCCCTCCAGCTCTACTCCGAAGAAGTCCCCTATGCCTGGGAAGACTGCTGGGGCCTCTGGTATACTTCTTTCTTTTTTCTCTTATGGTATACTTGTGTTTTTTCTCATGTCGTTTTCCTTGTATTGTTAGGGCACTCTCCCTTGGTGACCGAGAGAGTCGTCTCTGTGGGCAGGGGCTCTGGACCTTCTAAGTTCAAGTCACGGAGGTCCGACTCTGAGGCCGGGGCCTCGGCTGTCAAGAAGAAGAAGGCTGCAGATCCTCCTCCCCCTGGTGTTCGTCCCCCGACCCTGTCTCGTGATAAAGAGATAGTGGTCGAAGAGGCGCCTTCCCGAGCTGATAAAGGGAAGCAGCCTACTGGTGATGGTGGGGTGGTCACTGATTCTCCATCTCCTGCCCCCCAGCCGAGGGCACGGTCTTCAGGTTCGTTTTTTCTCTATGTCATTGATGTTTCTATGCTTGTGTTTTTCTTTACTTTGCATTCTTTGTATAGGTGGGCCTCCGGCTTTGAGTCGGAAGGACTTTACGCGCCTTACTGACGAGGATATTGCGGGAGCTGAGTGGACTCCCTTTGCTGGATTGAAGGAGTTCCACTTTGGCAGCGGTTCCTCCTTGCGCACCCCGGAGGTTGGCATTCGGGTACTTCGTGGTGCCATCGCTCCTGGTGATCGTGTTCCTCAACCTAAGTCCCCTAAAGAGACCCGGCGCTTCATCCAAGGGGTGTTATACCGTTATGTTCCTGTAAGTGGTGTTTCTCTTCCTTTTCTTCTTTTATGTGATTGCTTGCTAAGTCCCTTATCCCTTGTTGAATTTTCAGGGTATGTCCGACATGGTGAATATGTCGTCTCTTGCGCTTGAGCTGGCAGATGAAAAGAAGGCTCTTGAGGATAACCAGGTATCCTTGAAGGCGGAGCTTGCCACTGCCGCTGAGAAGGCTCGCCTGTCTGACTTGGAGATGCAGGAGCTTAGGGATCAGGTAGCTCTACTTAAGACTACCGTGGGTAGTTTACGCCGTGAGGCTGATGTTGCATCGTCACTCCATGCCGAGGAGTTGACGAAGCTTGAGGCGAGGTGCCGGGCGGAGGAGAGAGTTGTTGCAGTATCTGAGTACAAAGCTTCCTCTGCCTTTACTGCTGATTACAGCGTTCGGTTGAACCAGGAGATGAACCAGTTCGGAGAGTACCTTGTTGATCACATCTTTCGTATTGATCCCCAGTTTCCCGTTAATGATCTGGGTGACTTTGGACCATATGCTACTGGTTATATGGCCGTTCTTAGGGGTCAAGCTGCCGTTGCTGATGAGCCTGCCCCTGCACAGGTGGATGCTATAGCCGTGGATGTTGATAGTTCAGGCTCTTCCTCCTCTTCTTCTAGCTCTGTTGGTGGTTCTTCCTCAGAGGGTCAGGAACCGTGAGGACTCTTCAGCAGGCTCTGGTTGATATGCTGATATCTCTTTTATCCTTGTACATATGACTTTACTTTTCCTCCCCTTTAATGGGTTGAGTGTTTCTCCCCTTGATGGGTCGAGTTCATTTTGGGATTGCTATACTTGGGATGTTTTGTTGCTTTCCTTCTTTCCATGGTTATGTTGGCGGTGTGTGGAACATCTGCCTTTGGTTGTGGTATGCATGGTGCGTGGAACACCTGCCTTTTGATGGGTACTTCATATGCTTCTGTATATATTCCTTTGATCATGGACTCTTCCTTTCTTTGTTCTTTCCTTTACTTATCTTTCTTTTGTGTTTTCCTTCATATCATACCTGCTATCTCATCAAGAAAAAACATTATGTGTTCTTCATACAACTTTGCTTTGTAATTATTTTTTCATGGGATCCTTCTTAGTATGGTGCAATGATCTCTTCTGATACCCTTTAAATGGTATATATGGTACTGTTAGACCAAAGATACGCTCTTGGTTGGCATCGAATCTGTTCACGAGACAGGCTCTCGGAGGGCACTTAACGTTTCACAGGATAGGCTCCCGGAGGGCGCAAGTTAGACCAAAGATACGCTCCTGGTGGGCGTCGAATCTGGTAGTTTGAAATCTACCTCAAGATACGCTCTTGGGGGCGTCGAATCTGGTAGTTTGAAATCTACCTCAAGATACGCTCTTGGGGGCGTCGAAGGTCGTAGTTTTTAGAAACCACTCTCAAGATACGCTCTTGGGGGCGTCGAATCTGGTAGTTTGAAATCTACCTCAAGATACGCTCTTGGGGGCGTCGAAGGTCGTAGTTTTTGGAAACCACTCTCAAGATACGCTCTTGGGGGCGTCGAAATTCGTAGTTTTTGAAACCACTCTCAAGATACGCTCTTGGGGGCGTCGAAGTTCGTAGTATGGAAAATACTCTCAAGATACGCTCTTGGGGGCGTCGAAGTTCGTAGTATGAAAACTACTCTCAAGATACGCTCTTGGGGGCGTCGAAGTTCGTAGTATGAAAACTACTCTCAAGATACGCTCTTGGGGGCGTTGAAGGTGTTGTTGACTTGGAAGTCATATCTGTGTAAGGATAACATAATGATTATATCACCGCCTTCTTTGAAAGATACTTTTGAGTAACTTCTATCTCAATAGGAGCATTCATGCTTTATGTACACTTGGGATGCCTTGGATGGATCAAGACACCCTTTGGAGGAAATCAAAGATAGTTGTAGAGTCGGAGTAACTTCTTGAGTTCTCCTTCTCAAAAGTTGTTTTTGGAAAACTTAAAATGCTTGAACATGCAAAGTGCTGAATATTAAACTAAGGATATGGGGTGGTGAGTGTGTCTGTTGCCACATACTCCTTTAGGCCTCCTTTGTAAATCATTTCTTCCACTTCTATCTTCAACACCGTGCAATCATTGGTTTGATGCCCCCAGGTCTCATGGTACTCGCACCAACCCTTTGCATCTCTTCCTAGGAAGGCCTTGCCCTCCTCCTTGCATTTTGGTAGCTCTTCTTTGAGGTACTTCTGAAAAATTTCTTCTATCTTCATTGTAAGGGGTGTGAATTTGAAGTTTACACCTCCTTCCAGTGTGTCAGTCTGTCTTCCTTCTTCAAGGTCTCCTTCACATTGCCCTATCTCTTTTGCGAATGCCCTGTCTAGTCTCTCTTTGAGCTCCCTCATTGTGCTTGTCATGACCACCTCATAGAACCCTCCATATGCTTCAAATGAGGTGGGATGCATGTTTCTAAGGAAGGCCCTTACGGACTCTCTTCTTGTAATGTCCATGCTTGCACCATAGCTGAAGAATCTCCCAAAGTAGCTTGATATGGACTTCTTTGGCATTTGCTTGATGTCGTCTATATGCCGGAAACCCTTTTAAATGGAGTCCCTTGTTCTATTTCCTTCTGCATTCTCTGGCTGCCAAGGTATGCTTGTTACCCTTACAGCCTTACTTCTCTGCTTCTTCTTAGCTAGTCCTTGAAAGAACTGCCTACTCAGGCGGAGTGCAACTCCCTTTTTCATATTTCCCTGCCTTAGTCTTTTCATCATCTTCTCTTTGTCTTGGATGGCCCCGGTCATGACCATAGCCACTGTGTCTGACTTGTGTGATCCACGTCTCATGGAGTTGACGTAGCATTGCCTTGCAGTGCGTTGATCACCCAAGACTTCCCCAATTCCGTTTTCAGTGATATACTTCAGCTTCTGATGCACTGTAGATGGCACAATTTCATATGGATTTATGGTTGTTCTTCCTAAGATCCCGTTGTAGGCTCCCAGGCTTTCAACCACCATGAAGTTGATATTCACTCTTTAATGTGTCCATCCCTGGCCCATAGTCACTGGCAGGGTTATCATTCCTAGGGGATAACTTATTGCCCCTGAGAAGCCAACCAGAGGGAAGTTGACTGGTTTGATGTCTGCCTTTGTTTTTCCTATCTCTTCCAGGACCCTTAGGCTTAGGAGGTCTGCAGAGCTGCCCCCATCTACCAGTATTCTTTTTACATCGAAATTATCGATGTCCATCGTGATGACTAAAGCATCATCGTGCGGGAAGACAATATGACTCTTGTCCTTCTCCGAAAACTCAATCTTCATCTCCTGTCCTTCTCGTGGTCTCTTTCTCCACTTTGGCACTGAGCTCAGCTTGGATGCATAAACCTCCCTTGCATTGGCTGTTGGGCCACCTGATGCCACTCCTCCATGTATCATGTTTATAGTCCCCCTCTTGTTAGGTGGGGGATTATAATCTACCTTGTCTTTGCCTTTATCCTTGTATGATGGTCCTAGTTGTGTGCTATTGACACCGTGATCAACAAACTGTTTTAGCTCCCCTCTTTGGATGATATTGTTGATACTTAGCTTCAAGCTAAAGCATTCGTTCGTATCATGCCCATATGCCTCATGATTATCACACCATCTATCCTTGTGTGTCCCTACCATCGGGGCTCTCCATCTTCCGGGGGGCGACCATAATTTCTGATTTCTCATCTCTCTCAGGACCACTGCTGGGATGGTGTTCAGTGGTATGAACTTGATAACATTTATTTCCCTAGCCTTCAATGGCTCACCCATCTAATTTCTTTGCTGAGGCGGACGCCACACTTGTTGCCTTATGGGTTGAGGTGCCTGAGGTGGCTTTCCCTTATTCTGCTTTGTATTGTCCTCCTTTGCCGCTTGAATCTTGGCTTTCTTACTCACACTGTGCCTCTCTAGGTCTATATGAGTTTTCACTCTCCCTGCTAGCTCCTCTAAGGTGCTTGCAGGTTTTTTGGCCATCTTTTCTGCCAATGTGGACCCGAAGCGGCCTAGGTTTCTTATGAAGGCTCTTATTATTTCACCCTCGGTGATGTCGCCCTGTATGTCTGCTATGTTCTGGTTGAACCTAGTGTAGTAATCAGCCAAAGATTCATCATTTTCTTGCTTCACATCATCTAGGGAGCCTCTTCCTTTGAGTAGCTTCCTTTCTCCTAGGTATCTCTGAAGAAACTTCGCCTTTAGCTGCGCCCATGAGTGGATGCTCTCCGTAGGTAGGCTAAAGAACCAATGTGACGCCACCTCTGATAGGGTGTTTGGAAATAAGAGTGCCTTGTAGCGGTCATCAGTAGTTCTCCCGAATAGAGAGGCTTCATGCTGCTGAATGTGCTCTAAAGGGTCTCCTTTGCCATTGTATTTTGCTATCTGTATTGTATGCAAGGATTCTGGCACCTTGTTCATTTCCAAATCCCTCGTGAAGGTTTGTGTTGTCACTCAGGCAGTGCAGTCCGTTCCTCTTTGACTCACTCATCTTCCTTACTATCATGGCTTCTATCTCCTCCGAGGTAATCATCACCGGCGTTGGAGTATAGTCTCTCTGATATCCTCCATAATTGTAAACTGGGCTTGCTGGGATCCCTTGTCCGTGCTGGTACGGACTGTAGGCGTATCCCTGATATCCCTGCTGGGGTACTTGGTGAAATTCCTGCCTTCTTGGAGGTCTTGCTTGTCTTTCTGCCCCCAGCGGGGTGTATGCCCTGGCGTCATGCTGTGTCTGTTGCTGTCTTGGAGGCACAAACTGTTGTCTTCCCTCTGGGGGTGGCCTTTGGTTATCTCTCCTTTGTTCTTCTCGCTGCCCTGTTGGAGGGTGCGAGTGGTGTTCTTCTTCTGGGACTTGTTCTTCCTCCTGAACTTCTTCTTCTTCATGGTGGTGTTGCCTTCCCTGCCTGTTCCTCAGAGTCTCTCTATAGGCTAGTAGCTCATCCAATGCGCTCATCAACCCCGGAGTCACTGTATGTGCTCCTTGTGAGTATGCGGGCCTTGTGTTGGTTGTGTGGGCGCGATTGTCGTTCCTTTGAGCCGGCATTCCATATGGATATCCTTGAGGTTGTGCCTCATAGTAGTATCCTTGAGGAGGCGCCGTGTATTGGGATGGCACTCCTTGTTGCTCCTCCTGTCTTTGTGGCCTCCTAGCCAATGGAGTTGAGGCTGTGGATGACTCAGCCCCAGCTGGGCGTGAATGTCCTCCTTCCTGGTTGTTAGGCTGGGGTGCCTGTGGGGCTACCTGAGGCTCTGGGTGTATAGGCTGTTTTCTCTGGGTTAGGCTTCCTTGCTGGAGGTATAGGTTGTCTCTCTCGCCTATTGCCCCCGGGTGGGCGATTATGTCTAGACGCTAAGCTATTCGTCATCGCTCTTGTGATTGCCAGGCTTTCTATTCGAAACCCACGGACGGCGCCAAGTGTTAGGTTATAAGCTTTAGGTCATCGGGTCGTCGGCCTAAATCCTACTCCTCACTGGTGAACTAGCGGATCCTGTGCTTCCTGGGTTCGGTCGTTCTGTTCCTTTCCTTCTTCTCCCTTCGCCCTGCAAAAAGGGCAATATCAAGCACGGAGGGGGGGGGGGGGGTTGGTGCTTGATGAACCCTCTCCGATGCTTAAGTCAGTACGTCTTCTTTAGAGAGATGCCAGAGCTAAAATTGCATAAATGGCCAAGATGATCAAATGAATGGTGGAAGGGTTGTATTTATAGGCAACGGTGTCATTAAGGTGACTTAATGACATCGTTAACCTTTAAACACAATTAATTAGTCCCTGATTACATATTTAATACCTTAAAGCACGGAGAGGTCGGCGGAAATAATCTGAGTGCGGGAGTCGGAAAACGGTGCCGGGGCCCTTGGGGGTGGGGAGAAAATCCGACCCCCAAGGGTAGGGGTTGGGTGTGGCCACCCAACCCCTCCCTAGGGGAGATAGGGTTGGCCAACCCAATCTCCCCTAGGGGAGGTCGGGTGTGGCCACCCGACCTCACCTAGGTGAGTTCGTCGCGGTCCGGACGATTATTTCCGCCTCGTCCGGACCGTTGGTGTTTCTGCGGGGTGTTTGAGTCGAAGTTTCGATTTATAATTATTAATGGGGTGATCAAAATAAAACGATTTGGAAGTTAACAGGTTCAAATTGGGCGTATATCCATCACACATAACAACACCCCGCGCGGCGGAAAAATGTTTATTTTATGTCCAATTGAATAAATGTAGCAATTTCCGATTTTATCAAAAATTGAAAGTGGGGTAGTCAATTATAAAAATTTAAAGTTCAGATATAAATTATAAAAGTAATTTTTTGGCCAATATATATAAATTAAAAGTTAGTAACCAAAACAAAATTCATCAACAAACTCAGCCAACTTTCAAGGCGACTTTCGTTAAAAAAAAAAAAAAAAAAAAAATCACGGCGACAACGTCAGCAGCAACTAAGCTGCAGCAAAGCCTCCCCGGCTCTTTCCCCCAAAATCCAGATCAATTTCAATTCAAAACCTTTTCCTTCCTCATCAGTCGATGAAGATCACTCCCCCCTCTATCAATTATCTGCTCTCAATCTCCAATCTTGATCCCCTTTTCCGTTTCAGCTTCCTGAATTAAAGAAATCTAGCTGGTCAATCCCTCGATCAAATGGCGGGTCCATCAATCATGGACAACCTATTCCAGCGAACCCTAGAAGACCTCATCAAGGGAATTCGCCTGCAATTTATCGGTGAATCAGCGTACATATCCAAATCCATGGAAGAAATTCGAAAAGAGATCAAATCAACCGATCTTCATACCAAATCGGTGGCTCTCCAGAAGCTGTCCTACCTCAGTTCTCTCCACTCCATCGATATGTCCTGGGCTGCGTTCTATTGCATTGAATGTATGTCGTCCCCTCGACTGGCGGAGAAGAGAATCGGGTACGTGGCCATTTCCCAGTCTTTTAATGAGCACACCCCTGTTCTGTTGCTTATCACCAATCAGCTCAGGAAGGATCTCGGTAGTGTCAGCGAGTACGATGTCGGATTAGCTCTTGATTGCATAGCGAATATTGCAACTCCCGATCTTGCTAGAGACTTGACACCTGAGGTCTTTACCTTGTTGGGTAGCTCCAAGGCCTATCTTAGAAAAAAGGCCATTGCAGTGGTCTTCAGGGTATTTGAGAAGTACCCAGATGCAGTTAGGGTTTGTTTCAAGCGTTTAGTAGAGAGCTTAGAAAGTCCGGATTTTCGCATCTTATCCGCAGTGGTTGGTGTGTTTTGTGAATTGGCAGCTAGGGACCCACAATCTTTCTTGCCTTTAGCACCTGAATTCTATCGAATTTTGGTCGATTCGAAAAACAATTGGGTCCTTATCAAGGTTTTGAAGATATTTGCTTGTTTAGCACCTTTGGAGCCTAGATTGGCCAGACGGGTTGTGGAGCCCATATGTGATCATATGAGGAGAACAGGAGCTAAGTCTTTGCTGTTCGAATGCATCAGAACTGTTGTGACTAGTCTAAGTGAACATGAATCTGCAGTAAAACTTGCAGTTGCAAAGATTCGGGAATTCTTGATTGATGATGATCCTAATCTCAAGTACCTTGGATTACAGGCTCTTTCAATGGTTGCACCAAATCACCTTTGGGTTGTTTTAGAGAACAAGGAGATCGTGATTAAGTCTTTGAGTGACGTCGATATCAATATCAAATTCGAGTCGCTGCGATTAGTCATGGCTGTGGTGTCTGAGGCAAATGTAGTTGAAATCTCCAAGGTTTTGGTCAATTATGCGCTTAAATCTGACCCGGAATTCTGCAATTCGATTCTGGGTTCCATTTTATCCATTTGTTGCAGAAATGTCTATGAAATCATTAATGATTTTGACTGGTACGTGTCTCTTCTTGGGGAAATGGCTTTGATCCCGCACTGCCAAAAGGGTGATGAAATCGGAAATCAACTGACTGATATTGGAATGAGGGTGAAAGATGTTAGGCCTGAGCTTGTTCGTGTGTGTCGGAGCTTGCTTATTGATCCCGCATTGCTTGGAAATCACTTCTTGCACAAAATTTTGTCTGCTGCTGCTTGGGTTTCTGGAGAATACATTGAATTCTGCAAAAACCCATTGGAGATCATGGATGCTTTATTACAACCTCGCACTGATCTGCTTCCTCCATCAATAAGATCCGTCTATTTGCAGTCTGTTTTGAAAGTTTTGGTCTTTTGCGCGCATTCATGTATCTTGCAGAGAGAAAACACTGATTACTGCTCGTCTTCAATCACTGTCTTTGAAAGAGTCTCTGAAACACAGGACATTGTTCCAGAATCTGTTG
The DNA here is from genome assembly GCA_036873135.1 of Clarkia xantiana subsp. parviflora. Classification (NCBI taxonomy): domain Eukaryota; kingdom Viridiplantae; phylum Streptophyta; class Magnoliopsida; order Myrtales; family Onagraceae; genus Clarkia; species Clarkia xantiana. The sequence continues at coordinate 39,415,957 of JAPTYO010000004.1, forward strand.
GATTGATGCATGAATCTGTTGGAAATTTGTTGGAAACAGTCCAATTGGCTGTGAGTCCACTGTTGGGTAGCCATGAGGTGGAGATTCTGGAGAGGGCACGCAATGTTCTTGGTTTGGTCGACTTGATTAAGCAAGAATTCCCCGGTAAATTAATCGAAAACGAAGAAGAATCCGAAGTTTCGAAATTGATCAAATTGATAAACGATGCTTTCTCGGAAGAGCTCGGGCCTGTCTCAGTGACTGCACAGGAGAGGGTTCAAATACCCGACAATCTAATTCTCCCCGAGAATCTTGATGACTTAGATTCCATCTGTGGTGAGGATATTGGAATGGTATCTTCCCCGACAGCAATTTTCAATGTCGGGACTCATGACAGAGATTTGATGGATGTTTTCAAGATTGATGAACGAAAGAAGGAAGTTCCAGAACCTTTGAAAGAATCGACTTCTCTCCTTGCGGAGCACCGAAAGAGGCACGGATTGTATTATCTTCCTCAAGAAGGTACTAAATCCTCATCAAACAATGATTATCCTCTTGCTAATGACCCGCAAATAGTGGGTAATGATCGGGATGGTGAGGTAGAAAATTTCATGAAGCTTACCGTACATTCACTCGCCCCAAAGAAGAAATCAAGCCATTCAAAGCCGAGGCCGGTGGTGGTGAAATTGGATGAAGGGGAAGTTGTTTCTTCTTCGGGATTGAACAAGATCACCCCGAAACATGATTTGGATCTGCTGTCGGGAGCCATACAAGATGTTCTAAAGGAGAATGAATCAAATACGAGGAAAGGAAAGGGCAAAGTTGATGATGATGAATTGTTGGGGTCGAAGAAGAATCATCAGCAGAGGAAGAGTAAACATGGGAAGGAGAAAGAAGATAATGGAGAGAAGGTGAAGAAGAAGAAGAGTAGTCAACGACACGGGAAGAAGAAGAGCCGACGACAAATAGAGGACGAGGTTGCAGTGAATAATAATATTGTCGCTCAAAGTCGGGTAATTCCAGACTTTCTGTTGTAGTAGTTTTTGAAGAGTGAATTGACATAAAATTTATTACTAGCTGTTGTGGATTACCTGCAAATTTTGAGTGTTAGTTACCCATTTGGCCTCTGCTGTAGATTTGTTTTATAAAAACAGTTTTGGTTCCACAAACCATAAATGATTGATGGTGAAGAAAAGGAGATGCTTGGTGTTCCTTGTTCTTCTGCATCTTCATGATGTGATGAACTTCTTGTTTTCTCTCTGTTTGGTATGGCAGACGAAACAAGTAAAAGACATGTATACCCCTTTGGCCTCCGGCAACCACCCAATGGTCACCGCAACCGTTTTCTTTTTGGGTAATAAGTCTCCGGTAACCCCAAATATGCTTTACTGCCACCTTCTTTTTAGAAGCTTAATGTTTCAGTCCTTGAAGCATGCATGCATGAGTTTTGTTGGTTTGCTTTGAGCTTCTTAACCATATATTTATTTTATTGGTCTATCATATCTGTGACTGTATATAGTATATAGTATATCTCTACTCATTCATGCAACTTGTATATGAAAATAAACAGAAATGTTTAGATTTAGACCACTAAAATGAAAATCAAAGCAACGAATTCCAAATTTATAATATTTAAAGCCATTCATGATTTAATTAATAATAATTGGGAATCTAATATAATGCTTGTTGAACAGTGCTAACTGGTAAAATAAGTAATAATCCTTAAAGAAAAACATAGTTTGAATCCCATTAAAGAACGCATTGGGAAGATTTTAACTTAAATATGCTCCATTCGAAATTGTAAAAGCAATTTAAAAAAAAAAACAAATAATTTGGTAATACAAAATGTAGCTAATCAAAGAAATAAATTCATCGATCTACTCTGTAATATCTTTACAGATCCAGAGTAAAATGATTATTCTGATCTAAGCTAAATCAACAAAAATATTCACTAAATATCATCAATTGTATGTAATATTATATAATGAACTGCTAACATATGTATATATATAATAATAAGGGTTAATGGCACATTTGCTATCTTACACAAAATCCACCGTTTATACCATATGTTTTTTTTTTTACCAATTTGGTACCAACGGTTTCCATTTTGTGCCGTTTTCATACATCCGTTAGTGTTCCGTAAAAAATGACTGTTAAATTGTGCCATGCACGTGAGCAGCCAAAAACTTTCATTTTTGTTCAATTTAGTCCCTCTAATACATTCCTAATTTTTATTTGTTTAATTTAGTCATAAAATTTCAAAATCAAACCCTTCACCCAAATAGACCTAGCCGGACCTAGCCATGAGCTAAGCGTTCAATTTCCAGTTCGACCGGCCTGACCGCAGTCCGACTCGACCTGACAAAAAAGACCACAGAGGTTGCAGTAGAGCTGTGTGGACTTCCCTGCCTCTGCGACAGAGCAGTGCTGCTATAGAGCAGCAGACTCCCCTCCCCCCGCCAACCCACTCTACATACTCAACCCCTCGCATAATTGTCCTCACCCATTTGGATAGTACCGCATAATTGTCCTCACCCATTTGGATAGTACCGCAACCCAATTTTAGTTACAAAATTAATTTGTGAAATTAATTAATGAGATGACATTAGATTCTTTTATTTATCAAATATTATTTATAGAACATGTATACATGTTCATCAGCTCTTCCTACATGTTGGATCACGGGCGAAGCTCCATTACGTCCTTGACGGAAAGCTTTGGACTCCTGGGCTCCGCGTAATCCTGCAAAAGGGGATGACATGGGTGGTGACCCAGAATCCCTCTCCGATGCTTAAATGAGTATGGTGATCAATGGGTGGTAAGCAAAGTCTAAGTTCGTATTAGAGAATGTGCGTTTTCTGGGGTAACTTCCTCTCTTATATAGGAGGAGGAGTTGCCTAGTTACCTGTGACCATGCTTGGCCGTTTGTGCCCATGATTCCGTGTATCTCGCCACGATTCCGTTATCTCGCCCCACGCTCCGCGTATCTTACCCGTACTCCGCGTATCTCGGGCACGCCCTGCGTATCTCGGGGGATTTATCTCTATCTCTAACCGTCTCCCACTACTCTTATCTAGTAGGCGGGTTTCTCGGTTTTTATCCTCTGATCACAAGTCTTGACTCCTGTCGGGGACTCCAGAGTTGTCTCATTCTAGATCACCACCCAGGACCTTTAGTCTCTACGGGACAGGTCCAGCCTCTGCGGGGCTTTATTATCGGGGCCTTTACTAAGGCATATCGGGGCCTGCTCAGAGGCTTCTTCATCGGGAGCATTCAGCTCATACATCGGGACCGCTAAAGTCGGGACCCTTCGTGTTGGGCCTCTGGGCCTTCAAGGCTTTTCTCGAGGCCCACTGGACCTACTCGCCGTCCATTGGCTGTTAACGGGGCTAACGATTACATCAGGACCCATCATTTGCCCCCAAGACATGGGGGATTTTTAGTTCGTCATGTCTTCCAGTCCAGATCTTTTGACCTCTTTGTCGAAGGTTTTCGCTTTCATGCCTTCCGATACCACCGTCGGAGGCCTTTGTTTTCGCACCTCCCGATACCACCGTCGGGGACTTTTACCTTCACATTTCTTGATGCCTCTTTGTCGAAGGCTTTTATTTCCACACCCTCTGATACCACTGTCGGAGGTTTTTGCCTTGCGTGTGATCGTTACCTAACAGAGTCTCTTACTTATGATTGCCTTGGGCCCACCAGGCCCCATGGGCAGTTGCCAAATCCAAGGAGACTTCTCGGTTACTTGTAGCATTAAATGCCTAGGGATAAGGAAACGACGTTTAAACCAGCGTGATTGCTGTTTTCTGAAAAAGCAACTGTGACGTCACACACGTCCCTTCCGTGCCTGTGATCTTGGTGATTAAGATCGTGTCGTTTCCCCTTCAACGGTGCAGATCAAGCCCATCCAGCTGTCTCTTCCATACCATCCCCATAATTTCAACGGTTGTGATCGAATCGTTTCGTCTTCGACGGTCAAGATTACGTCTCCTCGGATTGTCCTTTTGCCTATAAAAGGTAAAACCCTGGTCTTATTCACTTCTTCTGCACTCTCTCATTTTCAGCCATCTTTGTATTCGAAGCCTCCTCTCCAAGCTCCTCCTGGTGTTCAAGTGATCCAAGGCTTTCAACCCTTCCGATCTTCCTTTACCTTACTTCTTCGACCATTGAATTATGTCTGGTAAGAGTTTCTTTCTATGTCTTCGTGATTTGCTTGCTGTTTATTCTTCTTTTCTCAAATCCTTTTGCTTGCAACCGTTTTAGACGAAGCTAGTTCTGAGGCTAGGACTCCCTTTACCTTCGAGTTCGCCATTAATGAGATCTCGGAGGCTACATATGAGGTTGCCCTTAGAGAGGGATGTATCACCTCCGATTGGGAACCTCGTTTTCCGTACGAGACCCAGTCTGCTATTAGGAGGAAGCACATCATTACACCTCATCGGGCAGGGGAAGTGTTCGTTTCTACTGGGCAAATAAGCGCGGGGATTCGGTTCCCCTTTTGCGGAAATATGGTGGAGATGTGCAACTTCTACAAAACGCATCCCTGTACCTTCTCTCCACACGCCATCCGCGTGTGGAACGCCTTCCAGCTCTTGTGTCACCGCCAGCAATGGACGTACAGTCTTCTACTGTTCCGCACTTTCTACGGCATGAAGTGCAACAAAGCTGGTGTCTGCTCCTTCTCCCCCCGACTCCCCAAGTGGACCAAGGAGCAACTTTCACGTTTCGGCTGGGATAGCGAAACGTGGAAGTTCCACAAAGATCGGGTGCTGATTCGTGACTCTGGGTCCGACAACAGTGGCTGGAAGAAGTATTACTTCTTCGTCCAGCATAGTTCTGTCCCCTGGCCTCGATGGGAGGTCGTGGCGGATCCTGCCCCCAAGCTCCAAGATTATACTGAGGATGACCTCAACACCCTCCAGATGGTTCAACTCTACCGCTGGGGGGACAACTTCATACCCATCGATGCCAACAAGCTCCAGGAGCGGAACCTGATTGCTATCGGAGTCCGACTCCTTGACTCTGTTTCTGCAGATTTAGTCGTCTGGGTAATATTTCTAACTATTTTATCTTTACCTTTGCAGCCAAGAAGGCTTCTCTGTTGACTCATCTCATTCTGAAGCAGGGTGAGACTGATGCCGTCCAGAGTGGCTCCAAGCGGAAGCGCAAACTGGTGAAGAAGGGTACTGCCTCCTCCACTCCCTTATCTGCTGCTCCTCCTACCGACGAGCAAGTCGGGGCCAAGAAGGCCAGGCGGGAGGAGATAGATCGGGCCTTCGGGGCCACCACCATCGAGGAAGGTAAGCGCGTTCGTCGTGCAATTAAACAATATAAAAAATTAGTCCCCAAGGAGTTTATCCCCGCTGATCGGAAAACACGGGTTCAAGAGATCAAGTACATCCTTCGAGGAGAAATTCCCCACATCCTTGAGGCGGGATACTACAACGTCCTTGGGAAGAATAGACATTTCGATCGTCAAATCATCTGGTGCCCTGAAGGTACTCTTCCTAACCTTATTCGTCCCGCCACCGCAGGTCCCTTGGAGACTCCTACCCCGACGGAAGCTATCATTCCAGCGGAGGCTGCAGCTCCGCAAGAACTGATGGTGGAGGACGCCCCGGCGGGAGCTCAGTTCCGCCAGGTGACCGATTTGGAAGCTTCTCCTTCTGTCGAGGAGCCTGAAGAGGGGGGCCTGCTTCCTCGCGGCAGGTCGGGGTCTAGGAGCGTGAGGCCCGCTGTTAGGGACGTGTCCCAGAGTCCTCCTCCTGTTCTTCGCACTCCAACTCCTGAGCCGCCAGCGGAGGTGGCTCCTCCTGCTGAAAGTTCCGGGGTCATCCCCCCTCTCCCCGTGGATGAAAACCTTTACAAGGTTTTCACCCCCGATGAGGGGATGATGCCTTGGAACCCGATCGAGTCCCTCCGAGGGGTTCCACTTCGACGGGGAGAGCTTGATCCTGGGCTGGCCCTGCATCTGCTGGCGGGGTGCGTTCCTCCAGCCTTGAGGCGGCCCCTGTCCTTTGCGCGGGAGGACCTTGAGGAGGAGATCCGCGACATGGCCATTCGTCGGATGGAGGTGAAACTTCTATCCTTGTTTCATTTACCTCGTTACTCTTATCTTCGATTGCTTATGTCTTGATCTTTTCCTTTCCTTCTTCTAGGACACCGCGAACCAACAGCGCTGCTTCGGCCTTATCCTGGCCCTGAAGGGTGCTTTGGAGGCGGCGGAGGCCCAGTCGAACCCCGATGCTTTAGCCAAGCTTCAGGTAGAACTCGACGAAGCTGTAGCGGCCAAGAACAAGATGGCTAAGGAGAAGGCTCTCCTCGATGATTTGTCCTCCAACCTGCTCAAGAAGGTTCACGATCACGAGGCAGTTATGCGCCGGGAGCGGAAGATGGTCCAAGCGGACCAGCAGCGGAACGAGGCGGAGAAGAAGCAGCTCGTTCATGAGAAAAACGTCTTCGCGGATCTCCTCGCGGAGGCCAAGGCGAAGTTTGAGGCGGAGAGGGCTGAGTTCTCTGCCAAGCTAGCTGAGGCCAAGGCTCAGGGCCTCGAGGAAGGCCGCCTGCAGGGCCACGAGGAAGGTTTCCAGCAAGGTCGCGAGGAGGGTCGCAGGGAGTATCGGAACTCCGAAGAATTCAAGCTGGCTGCTGTGGAGTTTTGCAAGTCCGAGGTGGAAGACGTTTTGTTCAACGCCGTCGAGGAACTCTACACAGCCTACGCGGATTCCATTGAATTCACGAAGTCCGAGACTCTTGCCCCCGTCGCGGAGAAGTACTTCAACCTCCCCGCGGAGAGTGAAGAGGCTGCTGCCGTGGACCCGACTCCGCCAACTGAGGAGCCTTCTGCCCAAGCCCCTCCAAACCTTGCTCCCTCCGACGCTGCTGAGGATCCATCTTCCAACAAGGACCAAGTTTAATGCTTACATCTTTTAGTCCTTGTTGCTTTTCTCCTTTGTTTCTTGTTTATCCTTTGTATCGGACCCCTTTTTGGCCTTCGAGCCTTTATCTAAGGAATCTCTTTCCATTTGTTTTGGTTTCGATATTCATTTGCACTTTATCTAAAGCGGCTTTAAACTCGTTACTCAGAACGTTCCCGATGCACCATTTGAGGTGACTTCCTACGTCCTTCCGACGTTTTACTCGTGACTTTACCATTTAAGGCTTCTCATCCATAATTGGGACTTCACCACTTAAGGCTTCTCGTCCATAATCGGGACTTCACCACTTAAGGTTTCTCGTCCATGCCTTTTAAGGCCATTTTTATACCCCTTAGGGCTTTCATTGCGTCTCTACCGGACGACTTAATCGTACCCTTTAAGGCTTTTTGCCGCATCATATAGACGACTTACGCGTACCTGTTAAGGCTTTTTCATACCCGTTAAGGCTTTTGGCCGCATCATATAGACGACTTACGCGGACCCATCAGGGCCTTTTCATACCTAGGCTTTTGGTTGCATCATATAGACGACTTACGTGTACCCCGTAGGGCTTTTGTCCGTACCTGTTAAGGCTTTTGGCCGCGTCATATAGACGACTTACGCATCCCCCACGGGGCTTTCATCGTACCTCGGAAGGCTTTATCGCGTCACTCAGGACGTCTTACTGACAGTTAGAATAAATTTGAAAGCAATTTGATCGGAAGGCAATTTCTTTTATTCATAAATAGGGTTAAGAACACAATAGGGGTCTGAATGTTTGTCCATGTTGCCAAAAGGGGTCTGAATTGAAAAAACGTATTATTAAGGGCCTGAATTTTGAGTTTTGTGTATAAGTGAGGTCTCCGTCTATTTTTTCTGTTAAAAGTGACGGAAAATGGTCACGTGCCAAACATGTGACCGAAAATAATTTGAAAACCCGAAAATGCCCTTTGACCAGAGTGTGTCCTCACATATTTGACCTAAAAAGACGAAAATACCCTTTAAGCCACCACCACCCGGCCACCACCACTCCGGCCACCACCACTCCGGCGACCACCACTCCGGCGACCACCACTCCGGCGACCACCACTCCGGCGACCAAAACCCCCTCCGGCGACCAAAAAAGCTCCGATCGGAGCCGAAAAGCTCCGATCGGAGCCGAAAAGCTCCGATTGGAGCTCTGTGGCTCCGATTCGGGGCCACAGAGCTCCAGATCGGAGCTCTGTGGCCCCGAATCGGAGCCACAGAGCTCCGATCTGGAGCTCTGTGGCCCCGAATCGGAGCCACAGAGCTCCCGATCGGAGCTCTGTGGCCCCGAATCGGAGCCACAGAGCTCCCGATCGGAGCTCTGTGGCCCCGAATCGGAGCCACAGAACTCCGATCGGGAGCTCTGTGGCTCCGATTCGGGGCCACAGAGCTCCCGAATCGGAGCCACAGAGCTCCGATCGGAGCTCTGGAGCTCCGGTCGGAGCTTTGGAGCTCCAATCGGAGCTCTGGAGCTCCGGTCGGAGCTTTTTGGCTCCGATCGGAGCTTCGGAACTCCGATCGGAGCATTTTGGGGTCGCCGGAGGGGGTTTCGGTCGTTGGAGGGGGTTTTGGTCGCCGGAGTGGTGGTCGTCGGAGCTGTGGTGGTGGTCGGTGGCGGTGGCTGTGGTGGCCTTAGGGCATAATTAGTGTGCAGGGGTATTTTAGACATTTCACATTTCATTAATTAAACTGATAAATTGTATAATAATTGCAAAAGGGTAATTTTGTCATTTCACGTATTTCCGTTATATTTAACAGCAAATTTAGACGGAAACTCGATTATCAACAAAACTCAAAATTCAGACCCTTAATAATACGTTTTTTCAATTCAGACCCCTTTTGGCAACATGGGCAAACATTCAGGCCCCTTTTGTGTTCTTAACCCTCATAAATAACTCAAAATAGGCTTACATCGGATCTTATTGATAGACAATTTGCGCCCTTCACGGCGGCTTAATATCAAACATGATACTTCTTCAAGTGTTCGCCACTGAAGGAATGCTTCAACGTCTTGCCTTCGAGATCCTCTAACTTGTATGCATTGGGCACTGGCATCCCTACGATCTTGTAAGGTCCTTCCCATTTTGGTGACAGCTTGTTGATCCGATCTTGATGAACAAACTCATTCCTCCGCCAGACAAGTTCTCCCACGAAGAATTGTCGGGACCTGACACGCCGATTATAATATCGGGCTGTTGCCAGACGCATTCGGGCCTGGACTTCATCAGCCTTCCACCTCTTCTCCTCGAGTAGGTCTAAGTCCAGATGTCTCATTTCCTCGTTTGTCAGAGGTTCGTAATATTTCGCGCGGTGGGACGCCACCGCTATCTCCACGGGAGCGACTGCCTCCGTGCCATAAACCAGGCCAAACGGAGTTTCTCCTGTTGACTGCTTGGGTGTTGTTCTCACAGCCCACAGCACATTCTCGAGTTCATCCAGCCAATGGCCCTGCAAGGCATAGACTCTCTTCTTCAAGCCATCCATCACGATCTTGTTGGCTGACTCTACCTGGCCATTGGTCTGAGCATGGCGGACTGAAGCGGTCCGGTGCTCAATGTTTAGTTCTTCCAGGTACTCCTTCAACTGAGCCCCATTGAACGGAGGGCCGTTATCGCTGATCAACACTCGCGGGACCCCGTACCGGGATATGATCTGAGTCTGAAGGAACTTGAGGATCTGCTGCCCCGTCGTTCTAGCCAATGCTTTGGCCTCTATCCACTTTGAGAAGTAGTCGATAGCCACGAGCAGATACTTGCACTGACCTTTCGCTTGGGGAAGTGGTCCCACCAAGTCAATTCCCCATTGCGCGAAGGGCCATACACTCCTGATGGGCATTAAGTCCGCGGCGGGAGCCACGATATTTGGGGCGTACCTCTGGCATGCATCACAGGATCGGACCATCGAGGTCGCTTCTTTGTTCATCGAAGGCCAGTAGTAGCCTAAGTTTAATGCCTTCCTTACTAGAGATCGGGCTCCTTCATGGCAGGCCGCGACTCCTTCGTGTAGCTCCCTCAGGATCCGATTTGTGTCAGGTTCTGCTACGCATTTTAGAAAAGGCTTTACGTACCCTTTTTTGTACAACTGGTTGTCCACCATTGCATAGTTGTCCGAAATCCGCCGCAACCTGACAGCTGCCACTTTGTCATCGGGAAGTACCCCCGTAGTCAGGTACGTGACCATCGGGGTCATCCAAGTGGACTTCTCTTCTTCCTCCGATCCTGTCTCAATAGCACAGATCTCCGCCGGATCAATATTTGAGGTAATCACCTTCTCTAGGAAATGCACCTTCCGATTCTCCTCGGGGGCCACTCCCAGGGCAAACTTACTCAAGGCATCTGCTTCCGCGTTCTCTTCCCTCGGGATCGCTTCGATATCAAAGCTTTTGAAGCTTCCCTTCAAAGTCTGCACCTCGTGCAAATATTTCTTCATTGTCGGGTTCTTAGCTTCATAGTTCCCCTGGACTTGATTTACAACCAAGCTAGCATCGCATTTCACCTTTAAATGGTCGACCCCCGTACCCTTGGCAATCTTAAGGCCTGTGATGAGAGCCTCATACTCCGCTTCATTGTTGGTGGCTTTTAATGTCAACGCCAAGGCATATCGTAGGGGCTCGCCTCCGCCGGGCGGTATCAATATGAATCCTGCCCCCGAGCCTTCTACACTCGATGAACCATCAGTATACATCTCCCAAGTATTCTCCTCATTTGGCTGTTCTGGCTGCTGTTCTGTTGTCGGGACTTCCTCCATGGTTGCCCCCTCTGCGGGACCCGTTACTTCCAGATCGGGTGCCGTAGACTCAGCTATAAAATCTGCCAATGCCTGGCCCTTAATAGCGGTTCTCGGAGCAAAATGGATGCGGAATTCCGTCAGCTCGATGGCCCATTTTACCAATCTCCCCGACGCCTCTGGTCGGTTCAAAAAGTGTTTCAGGGGCTGATTAGTCAGTACCGTGACTTCATGGGCATGGAAGTAAGGTCGCAGTTTTCGAGCGGCAATAATCAACGCGAAGAGATACTTCTCAATAGCGGGATAGTTTATTTCAGACTTGGCAAACGCCTTGCTTACATAATAGATAAGCACTTGGTTGCCCTTGACAATTTTAATCAAAACAGAACTAACAGCCACATCAGAAACAGCCAAATAGAGATAGAGCGGCTCGCCTGGAACTGGTTTCGCCAACGACGGAAGGGTACGGAGGTGCTGCTTGAGTGCCTGGAACGCCTCCTCGCACTTGTCGGTCCATTCGAACTTCTTGTTGGCCCTCAGTACATCAAAAAATGGCATAGCTCGATCACTCGCCTTGGATAGGAAGCGATTCATCGCGGCCAACCGGCCATTCAGCACCTGGACCTCCCGATGAGTCCTCGGGGACTGCATCTCCTCGATTGCTCGCAGCTTCTCAGGGTTCACCTCGATTCCTCTCTGGCTCACCATGAACCCTAGGAACTTTCCCGAGTTCACCCCGAAAGCACATTTGTCAGGGTTCAGCCGAACCTGATGAAACTTCATCCGCTCAAATGCCGCCACCAAATTCTGGACATGGTCTCCTGCCTGTCGGGACTTCACCAGCATGTCGTCCACATATGCCTCCATGGTTTTCCCCAGCATGTCCCCAAACAACTTGTTCACCATCCGCTGGTAAGTTGCTCCGGCATTGATCAATCCGAAGGGCATCACGTCGTAATGGTAGACGTCACTGTCGGCGTAGAAGGCCGTATGGGGGGCATCCTCCTTCGCCATCTTGATCTGGTTGTACCCGGAATAGGCATCCATGAAGCTCAGCAACTCATGTCCCGATGTGGCATCCACCAGCTGGTCAATCCTCGGAAGCGGGTAGCAGTCCTTCGGGCAGGCTTTGTTCAAGTCACGGAAGTCGACACACATCCGCCACTTACCGTTACTCTTTCGCACCAGCACTGGGTTAGCCACCCAAGTCTGGAATCGGAGCTCCTTGATGAATCCAGCATCGAGTAGTCTGCCCACCTCCTGCTGGATCGCGATCCTCTTGTCCGCGCCCATCAGACGTCTTCTCCGCGCGATAGGCTCGATTGCGGGGTCTATCTTCAGCTCGTGCACTATTACGTCGGGGCTGATTCCTGGCATATCACTCGGGGACCAGGCAAACAACTCCTTAAACTCCTTCAAGAGCTCGATCAACTCTCGGGCTCTTTCTTCCGACAAAGCAGAGCCGATCTTCACCTTCCTCTGAGGCCCATCGATCTCTACTTCCTTCAAATCCTCCATGGGGGCGGGACGCCCATACTCCTCTCGAGGATCAGCATCAGTTTGAAGGACAGTCATGGCCTCCCTTCTTCTCCGTCGGGTGGCGTTACCGTAGCATTTTCACGATGCCACCTGGTCGCCCTTGACCTCTCCGACCCCGTTATCAGTCGGGAACTTCATCTTCTGGTGGACCGTCGAGGCGACGGCCATAAGAGGATTGATGGTGGTCCTCCCGATGATCGCGTTGTATGCCCCCGCGGACTCCACGATGACGAAATCTACGTTTCGCCTCTCCATTTTCCAGCCACTACCAAACTCTACTGGTAAGGTAATCATTCCCAACAGGTAGGAAGTGGAGCCAGAGAATCCCACCATCGGGAAGTCCACCTGCGTCAGGTCCTTCTTCGTCTTTCCCATGGCTTCCAGAGCGTCCATGAAAAGAATATCGGAGGAGCTCCCTCCGTCTATCAAGATCCGCTTCATCTCGAATCCGTCCACGTCCAGGGTCACGACTAAGGCATCGTCGTGAGGGCTTTCCACGCCTACTAGATCCTCTACCGAGAAAGAAATGACCATTTCCTCCTTCAGTGTCCACGACCGGGACCTTTTTCCTAGCACCAGCGCGGCAGATATGCGGGAAGCGTAGTTCTCCCGAGAGGCAGAGGTATCTCCTCCTGCCGCCATTCCTCCATGGATGACGTTGATAGTTCCGCGCCTCTCCTTACGGGCACCTGAACCCGAGGCCTCATGCTCGACCTTCTTCTTCTTCGGGGATCGGTCGCGGGACTTGGAACGGGATCGTGACCGACTTCTGGAGCGGGATCGGCACCGCCCCTTCCCGACGAACTCTTTCAGCTTTCCCTTCTGGATCAGCTTTTCAATCTCCTTCTTCAGCTCCCGACAGTTCTCAGTGTCGTGACCATTGGCTCGATGGTAGCGACAATAACGGTCAGGACGGCCTCCTAGGAATTCGCCTTCTTTCCTCGGGGGGTATCGAGTGAGACCTTGTCTGTCCATCACAGCTAACACAGAGGTCATCGAGCTATTGATGGGAACAGCCCGACCCTCTCGGTTTTCCTTCCTCGGAGGACGCTTGTCTTCTCTTTTATCGGGACGACCACGGTTCCTACTTCCCTCCGACTTGTCGCTCCCTTTGCGATCATCCGACAGCTTGGACGATGGTTTTCCTCTTCCCGACTTCCGGGGATCGAGTTCTCCAGCAGCAATCTTCGACTCCTGGACGTCGATTTGCTGTTTCACCCTCGCCTGCAGGGCCTCCATACTCCACACAGCCTTCGCGGCTACGCTATGCATTAGGTCGGAACCGTACGGAGCGCTCAAGTTCCGCAGGAAAGTGCGGATGGTCTCACCCTCCGAAATTTCTTCATCAATCTCCGCGACACTGGCAGTGAATCGCTGGTAGTAGTGTGCCAACGATTCGTCGGGCCTCTGCACCACCTGAGTCAGGGATCTCACGCTCTTCAGAAGACGCCTTCGACCTTGATACTGCTTGATGAAGCGGTCGTGCATATCGGCCGAGCAGGTGATGCTTCCTGGAGGGAGGCTGAAGAACCAAGTCATGGCCCTTTCTCCCAGGGTTATCGGGAACAATGAGCATATGAGATCATCGTTCGATGTTCGTCCCATACAGGCCTGGACGTGCCTCTGCACATGGCGAACTGGGTCCCCCTCACCATCGTACTCCTTGATGGTCGGAATACCTAGCCCAGGCGGGGCTACGGTATCGATCAGCCGCGGCACGAAAGGATGGCTGGACCGATCCCTCAGCTCCGATGTCATCTGCTTCTGATCACCCATGCAGATGTTCACGATCTTCACCACCTGATCGGGGGTGATGGGGCCATTCAGGGGAATGGTCATGTTCTGCACTGGTCCTGGGCCGTCGACCACGAACTTCTCCAGGTGTGCTGGTTCCTTGCCCTTATTCCTAAGCGGAACCTCCTGTTCCTCCGGGTCCACCCTCGGCGGGGGTGGTGGTAATTCTTCTCGGGGAGGCAACTCCTCCGCTCTCCTGGCGGCCTCTCTCTTATCCAGCAAGGCCTCCATGGCGGCCAAGAACATGGGCATAGCCTCCGCTACTGCCTTGGCCAACTCCGAGTTTGAAGACGAGCCTTCTTCCCTTCGCGGGACTCCTTCTCTTCCATGGCCCACCGGGTTTGGGGGAGCCTCATCTTCCTCCCTACGCGGGACATCCTGCCTGTTCGTCTCAGCGTCTCGGACTGAGACCTCATAGCCATCACCTTGCCCCCCTGTCTGGGAGAGAGCAGGGTTCTCACCTTGTTCAGCAACGCGTTCTGGCAACGGGGAGTTCACAGTTCCTGCGGGACGAGAACTGCCAGCCTGAACTTGCTTCTTCTTGCCACCACCGGCCATTGATCTGGTAGAAGCTATCTTGACTTTTCGTAAGCTTCCCACAGACGGCGCCAATGTTGGATCACGGGCGAAGCTCCGTTACGTCCTTGACGGAAAGCTTTGGACTCCTGGGCTCCGCGTAATCCTGCAAAAGGGGATGACCTGGGTGGTGACCCAGAATCCCTCTCCGATGCTTAAATGAGTATGGTGATCAATGGGTGGTAAGCAAAGTCTAAGTTCGTATTAGAGAATGTGCGTTTTCTGGGGTAACTTCCTCTCTTATATAGGAGGAGGAGTTGCCCAGTTACCTGTGACCATGCTTGGCCGTTTGTGCCCATGATTCCGTGTATCTCGCCACGATTCCGTATATTTCGGCTGGGATTCCATATATCTCGCCCCACGCTCCGTGTATCTTACCCGTACTCCGCGTATCTCGGGCACGCCCTGCGTATCTCGGGGGATTTATCTCTATCTCTAACCGTCTCCCACTACTCTTATCTAGTAGGCGGGTTTCTCGGTTTTTATCCTCTGATCACAAGTCTTGACTCCTGTCGGGGACTCCAGAGTTGTCTCATTCTAGATCACCACCCAGGACCTTCAGTCTCCACGGGACAGGTCCAGCCTCTGCGGGGCTTTATTATCGGGGCCTTTACTAAGGCATATCGGGGCCTGCTCAGAGGCTTCTTCATCGGGAGCATTCAGCTCATACATCGGGACCGCTAAAGTCGGGACCCTTCGTGTTGGGCCTCTGGGCCTTCAAGGCTTTTCTCGAGGCCCACTGGACCTACTCGCCGTCCATTGGCTGTTAACGGGGCTAACGATTATATCAGGACCCATCACTACATATTATTGATCCAACCATAATAATATATATATATATATATATATATATATATATATATATATATATATATATATATATATATAGTGAGTTGTTGCACTGATTTTTAATTAGTTAAGCTAGCTATATTGTATTGTATTGTATAGAATAATTAAAATCGACATCGATGGATATACGCTCAATTTGAACCCGCTTTAATTCAGATTGTCTTATTTTGGCCACCCCACTTACGATTGTAATTTAAAACTTTGACCCGCACACATCACTCACAGCGCGAACGACCCGAAGAGCAAAAATACTCGCCCGAACCTGTCCGCTGGCCCGACCTCACTTAGGTGAGATAGGGCCAGCTGGACTGATCCAAGACCTAGGAGTCGGATTTTTCATCCGACCCCGAAGGTCTCGAGACCCTATCCGGACGCCGTACCCCCCTCCCCCAAGGGCGTGTGCGACGTCCCGAACCTTGTCACACAGACCTCTTCCCTTCCCGACATCGTTTTACCCGACCAACACTTAGTCATTTTCACCAACATCTCCATGCTTTTAAGATCTTAACCCATTCGTTATCTGTTAATTAAGTACACTTAGGGATTAACGATGTCATTAAGCTACCTTAATCCCCTTGAAACCTATATATAGTGCTCAAGTTCTATTCATTGCCATCATGTTGCAACTTTACTAGTTTTAGCTCTGCTTTCTCTCTAGATTTCATCTCTCTAGCATACCGAACTTACTTAGGCATCAGAGAGGGCTCATCGAGCACCACCCCTCTCCGTGCTCGGTATCGCCCCTTGTGCAGGTTTGCAAGGAGTTGGATAACGGATCGCTTGGAGCTAACGGATCATATTTGCAAGCTAAAGGATCGCAAAGGAGAACAAATTACCCGTGAGAAGTGTTATTCGAATCTAAGACCCGCAGACCCGATACACACGTCTTAACACTTGGCGCCATCCGTAGGTTTTGAACAAAAAGTCTGGCTATCACGAGATCAATGACAAATAGTCTGCCATCTAGGGACAACTGTCCACCGGGGGACAACAGGCCTTACCCCAGACACCACGACAGCCCGTACACCAGACAAGACAACCTACCCCGCAGGAGCAGCCTGTACCCCATCCTCAGAAAACCCCACAAGCACCTCAGGCAAACAACCAAGGAGGACTGTCACGCCCAGCTGGGGCTGAGTCTTCCACTGCTTCAACCCCTATGGCTCGACGACCACAGGGGCAAGGTGTGCAACCAGGGGTGCCGTCCCAAGGATACCAAAACACGACACCTCCACAAGGATACCATTATGGAACACACCCTCAGGAGTATCCATATGGAAGGCCAACACAAGGCATGCCAGGATATAACAATCGGGCTCATACCACCAATACAAGGCCTATGTATTCACAAGGAGCACAAACAGTGACTCCGGGGTTCATGAATACACTAGAAGAGTTGTTGGCTTATAGGGAGGCTTTTAAAAACAAGCAAGAGAGGCAGTATACACAAGCAGAGCGACATCCGTAGGCAGAGCAGTACCAACGAGCAGAGCAGTTTCCGGAGGAAGAGCAACACACACGCCCTCCAACAGGGCAGCGTGAAAATCAAGGAAGGAATGAGCAATTACTATAGAAGAATGAGAATTGTATTATTGATCTTATTTAGGGTTGAGTACATGTACCTATATATATAGATACAAGAATATATCTATAGCAATATAATAAGAAACATAATCTGATAATATACTAAGAATATATCTATTTCTAATCTAGATATATTTATCTAAATATAATAAGATATATTTATCTATAATATATCTTATTCCCTTATACGCCCCCGCAAGACGGACGTTCTGACAAGAATGGCCGATCTTGATACGAAGAATATTAATGAATGCCCCAAAAGTCCAGTCTTCTTCGGCGGATGCCCGGAGAGGTGCAGTCAGCAACGGCGGAAGCCCGGAGATGTCCAGTCGGCAACGGCGAAAGCCCGGAGATGTCCAATCGGCACGCCGGTAGCCCGGATATGTCCAGTTGGCACGGCGGTAGCCCGGAGGTCCAGTCGGCAATGGCGGAGACCCGGAGAAGTCCAGTCGGTCAGGATGCTGCTGGTCACGATGTTCACGTTGGTGAACAATAAGCAAACGACGGAGGTGAATTTGCTCGTTGGAGCAAACCTCTTAATTCCAGCAAAAAGGCAGCAAGTCTCAATCAGAAAGCTTGAATCTAGTCACGGAGCCACAGAAGAGTCCTCAGGTGTAGCGATCAGATACTTTCGCTCGTTGGAGCTAGTAGGATCGAGGATGCTGGTAGATAGAAATACCTTCATGAGCATGGGCCGATAAAAAAACTACGCTCGTTGGAGCGGGTACCAAAAGATCGGTGCAGAAATCGTCGATACGGAAGCAGGGATTTATTGTCTTATTAGAAAAGAAAGAAAAAAAAACTGAAATTAGAATTGGCCAGGGGGCGGCCGGCATGACATCTTCATAGTTGACGGCGGTGCCGACTGCCCCTGAACAGCGGCGATGGTGGGCGACGGCTTGTAAGTTGTACTCGTTGGAGTTAGAAAGACTCTGATACCATATAGAATAATGAGAATTGTATTATTGATCTTATTTAGGGTTGAGTACATGTACCTATATATATAGATACAAGAATATATCTATAGCAATATAATAAGAAACATAATCTGATAATATACTAAGAATATATCTATTTCTAATCTAGATATATTTATCTAAATATAATACGATATATTTATCTATAATATATCTTATTCCCTTATAATTACCACCCCAAGAGAAAGGTAACAGTCCGTGCCTCCAGTGCAACACCAAGCACCGCTAGGTGCATGGACATACACTCCATTGAGGGATAACACACAGCCTCAACCACCAAGGAAATAAGAGTTTCAGCATCCAACTCCGCAGGGATATCTGCGGTACACATACAATCCATATCATCACGGACACAGAATTCCTGCAAGCCCGGTAATGAATAGTCTGTCACCAGTGATGCTAACTCAAGAAGATATAGAGGCGATGATAGCGAAAAAGATGAATGAATCTAAGAAGAATGGATTGCACTGTTGAGAGATAGCACAAGTCACCCCTTTACAAGGGAGTTAGAGAACAATAAAGTGCCAGACGCGTTACACATGATAAGGATAGAAAAGTATAATGGCAAGAGTGACCCCTTGGAGCACATCTAACAACACGAAGCTTACCTCCCGGGTAGGACAACAGATGATCGCTATAAGGCACTATTCTTCCCAAATACTTTGTCATGGGTAGCATCGAACCGGTTTTTCAGCCTACCAAATGAGAGCATTCATTCATAGGCACAACTGAAAGCAAAGTTCCTCCAAAGGTACTTAGGAGAAAGGAAGTTGCTCAAGGGAACAAGTTCGCTTGACGATGTGAAACAAGAGCATGAGGAGACGCTGGCAAAATATTACACAAGGTTCAATCAGAACCTTGCTGATATACAAGAGGACATAATAGAGGGCGAAATCATAAGGGCTTTCATAAGGAACCTTGGGCGTTTTGGCTCAACATTGGCAAAAAAAATGGCTAAGAAACCCACAAGCACACTGAAGGAGCTGGCAGCGAGGGTGAAAACCCACATAGATTTGGAAAGACATAGATTAAGCAAGAGGGAAAATATCCAGGCCACAAAAGAAGAGAACACAAAGCCAAATAGAGGAAAACCACCTCAGGCTCCCCAACCAATCAGACATCAAGACTGGCGTCTGCCCCACCCAAGGAACCAGATGGGTGAGCAACATAGAGCAAAGGATATTAATGTCATCAAGTTCGTACCATTGAATACGACACCAGCATTCGTGTTGTGAGAAATGAGGAAATTGAAAATATGGGTACCTGGAGTGCCTCAATGGTAGGAGATCAAAAAGAAAAATGGTGTGACAACCATGAAGCGCACGACCATGATACCAATGAATGCTTTATTTTAAAGTTAAGCATAAACAATGCGGTACAAAGAGGAGAGCTAAAGCAATTTGTAGATCACGGGGGCAGCAGCGCACCCGCAAGGCCCGCGCAAAGGGACAAAGGCAAAGAGAAGGTTGATTACAATCCTCTTCCTAACAAAAGGGGAACGACTAACATGATACACGGTGGAGTCGCGGCAGGCGGACCAACTGCAAATGCAAGAGAGGTATATGCCTCCAAGATCGATATGACAACAAAGTGGAGAAAGAGACCAAGAGAGGAAGAGGAAATGGTGATTGAATTTTCCGAGAAGGATAAGAGTCACATCGTCTTCCCGCATGATGATGCTCTAGTAATAACAATGGACATCGACAACTTTGATGTGAAAAGAATACTTGTTGATGGAGGGAGCTCAGCAGACGCACTACATATGCGCGTGCTAGAAGAAATAGGAAAATCTAAGTCGAATCTCATGCCGGTGAATTTTCCTCTAGTCGGATTCTCAGGAGCGACAAGCTACCCTTTGGGTATGATAACCTTACCAGTGACATCGGGTCAAGGATGGACACAACTGAGGATAAATGTGAACTTTATGGTAGTGGAAAATTTAGGAGCCTACAACGGGATCTTAGGTAGAACCACAATAAACCCATATGAGATTGTGCCCTCAACAGTGCATCAGAAAATGAAGTACATCACTGAGAGCGGAGTAGGAGAAGCCCTGGGTGATCAACGCACCGCAAGGCAGTGTTACGTCAATTCCATGAGACGTAGGTCACATCAATCAGACTTAGTGGCAATGGTAACGACATGGGACAGAGGGAATAAGAACTATCAAAGATGGGAGAGAAAAAAGCCAGGTTACAAAAAGCAAAGGGTAAGAGTTACATTCCGCCTAAGCAAGCAGATGTTCGGAAGTTTGGCCAAGAGAACAGGAAGTGGTAAGGTGGTAAGGGTAAAAAGCATACCCTGGCATACAGATAACGAAAAAGGAAGAAGAGCAATTGAAAGTGGTTTCAGACTCATGGAGGATGTAAAGAAAATTCCAGGAGAATCCATTGCAAGTTATTTCGAAAGGTTCGTGGAGTACGAGGCCAACATGGAGGCAACAAGAAGGGAGGCTGTAAAAATTTTCCTTAAAAATATGCTCCCAACCTCCTTCGAGGCCTTCAGTGGTCTTTATGAAGTGATGATGACAAGCACGATGCGTGAACTTAAAGAAAAATTGGACAAGGCATTTGAGAAAGAAAGGAGGCAGCGTGGCGAAGCTTTCGAAAATAAGGAGGAAGCATACACACAAGGAGGGGGTGGGAGTGTAAATTTCAATTTCACACCCCTTAAGGTGCAAGTTGAGGAGCTTTTTAAGAAACACTTGAGCAAGGAGCTACCAGAATGCAAGGAAGAAGGCAAGGCTTTCCTTGGAGGAGACACAAGAGGATGGTGCGATTACCATGGTACGTAGGGGCACAAAACAAATGATTGTATGGTGCTTAAATTCGAAATCGAAGAGATGATCTACAAGGGAGAACTGAAAGAATACATAGCACCAGAGACATCCACCACCCACTAAAGGAACATCATCAATGAAACAACCATATCCTTGTTTTTATCTTTCGTTTAAGGCATATCTATGTTTCTAGTCTCTCATAACAACTCTCGAGGCGGAGAGCTCATGAAGTTTCTCAAACTCTTTTACTACTTATTGTTTTTCCTAAAGGATATCCTGGACTACCAACAACATCCACCTTGTGTATAATGCATGAATGTTTTCAGTGAAGTAGATGTTCATTAAAATATTTTCCAAGTATGAGACAGCGCTATCGCCAAAAACTCCTTACTTAGATACGACAACCAAGTGTATGTCACTTTCTACTCCCTTCGAGAGCCAATCTCGCGAACATATTATGCGCCCTCCCTGAGCCAATCTCGCAAACATATTATGTGCCCTCCGGGAGCCAATCCCGTGAACAAATTATGTGCCCTCAGGGAGCCAATCTCGTGATAACTTTCTGTGCCTTCCGAGAGCCAATTCCGTGATAACATTTTACGCCCTACGAGAGCCAATTTCGCAAACTTATTATGTGCCCTCCGAGAGCCAATCTCGTGAACAAATTCTGTGCCCTCCGAGAGCCAATCTCGTGATAACTTTCTGTGCCTTCCGAAAGCCAATCTCGTGATAACATTATGCGCCCTCCGAGAGCCAAACTCGCGAACACACTCTGCGCCCTCCGAGAGTCAGTCTCGTGAAATTTTTTTTACAACATCCTCAAGAACGTATCTTGAAAAGCCTTTCTTTTTACAAAGCAAGGATATATGATATGAGAAACATGAAATTTTGTTCATGATGACATTACAGGTATCATGATACACGAGAATGTTAAAAATACATCAAGTAAGTAAATGCGTGCACAAGAAAGGAGCCCGCAAGGAAGGAACCACATAAACAACCACAAGCAGTTATCATAACCAAGTAACAAGTCATCCTACCATCCACATCATAGGTTAAGGCAGACATCTTAAAGAGAACCAACACAGCCAAGTCAAGTAACAAAGCCATAAAACTTCTAAGTATGAGGCTTTCAAAATAAACTCAACCCAACACGGGGATAAACCACTCAACCCAACAAGGCAGAGGAAACCTTATACTTAACCACCGCAGAAACTCTCTCCTCCGTGCGACACTTCTCCTCGACATTCTTCAACTCTGCAGCATGAAGGGAAGAATCAACCCCAGCCTTTTGGCGCAACTCAGCAACAGTAGTCTCAAGTAAGGCTACCTGATCTCGAAGCTCTTGCACCTTCAAATCAGAGAGGCGAGCTTTCTCCTGAGAAACGCTAAGCTCAACCTTCAAGGATACCTGGGCATCCTCAAGTACCTTCTTCTCGTCGGATAGCTCAAGAGCAACAGTCGAAAGATTGACAATGTCAGCAATGCCCTGAAACAACAATCAAACAATCAAACATTCAAAACACATAGACGATAAACGAGCATACAAAGAAGAACACAAAGAATAAAACACTTACAGGGGCATATCGAGAAAGAACTCCCTGAACCAATCGTCTTGTTTCCTTAGGAGAAAAGGAGAAGAGATGCGATCCCCAGGGGCAACGACACTGTAAAGAACGCGAACCCCTACCTCAGGTGTGCGCAAAGAAACATGACGATCAAGGTGGTACTCCTTCAATCCAGAGAAATGAGTCCACTCAGAGCCTGCAATGTCTTCATCAGAAGGGAGACGCAAATCCTTACGACTCAAGGCAGGAGGCGGGCCTGTCTCTGCAAAATATGGTATGATCACAAGGCATAAGTAACAAAGCATTTACAAGAAAAGTGAAAGTAACAAACCTGAGGTTCGTCCCCTAGAATGGGGGGATGGAGAGGGAGAAGGGTCATCAAGGTCTATGGTCATCCTGTCACCCTCCATAGGTCGCTTCCCTTTGTCCGGCATAGGAGGCGCCTCTTCAACAACCATCTCTTTATCACAAGAAGGGGTCGGTACGCGGGCGTTCGAGGGAGGATCCTTTACGTGCTTCTTTTTCTCTGCAGTCCACCTCAGAGTCAGGTTCCACACCTTGGATTTAGAATGGCTTGAACTCTTGCCCACTGGGAGTACGCGCTCAGTGACTAGGGGCGAATGCTCTAATAACATAAAGAAAGCAACATGAGAACAGATATAAGTATATCATAAAGTAAAAAGAATAGAAGAGGAAGAAAACATACTAGAGGTTGCAACCGCCTTCCCTGACTTAGAAGGTTTCGAGACCTTTGGAGCAGAACTAGAAGGTGCTTTCTTCTTATTAACGGAAATAGTGCGTTCGGAATGCTCTGCCTGCACATTATACGTTTTCCATGAAACGAACCTACAAGGAGAAAACAAAAGACGAATGAAAATAAGAAGATTAATAACATACCAAATCCGCAGAAGGAGGGGTCAAGCGGATCCCCGCCTCATATAGGTCCATCTCGGACACCTAAGACACAGGACAATAAGATTTGGTCTGATGGCTTTGGTAGATAATCTTCATAGTCTCCTTGTCCGAAGAAGAAAACTCCCCAAAGTTTGGCAAGTCATCCGACCGATCGTCGCATAGGATCGACCAAGTAACGTAATGATCGGTGACAAAGAAATAGTGCTTGGACCAATGACTCAATGAATGATCGACAGAAGTCATAAAGCGATGGTTATTATCCACTCAACCTCACCTAGTCCCAACTCCTTAAATCGAGCATCTCTAAGAGGATGGTAACGAGTCACCATGGATGCAAACCCGGTTTTCTTCTTGTACTGGAATCGATAGAAACACCGGAATAGGACCAAAGATTACTTCCAGGAGTGCCAATGTCATAACACTCAGAAGCTCACCCAGGCACGGATAGCAGTGGGAGCAAGGTTCACGGGCGAAATCCCATGGAACCGACAAAGTTCGATGAGAACATCGCAATAGGGATAACGCAACCCATATCGAATCCGAGAAGTGTACACTACAACCTTTCCCTCCGGGGGCACCGTCATGGTCTGACGAACGTTTTTCAAGGATGGAAGAAAGGGATACAAGGGTTCGTCTAAGGGCCTGACATCGCCTAACTCAAGGTACTCGTTATACTCGCGTCGACCCTACCAATTCACCGACAATGGCGCGGAACCTAACTCGAAAGCAGTAAGAGGTTCCAAACTTGAGATATACTCCGACTCAGACCAATATTCAAACTCAGTGTATGACTCAAGATCCGACTATGAACTAACATCATGAAAGAATGTAACACGATGAACCGAGGTGTTAGGTTCCGAGATCAGGGTCAACGGGTGGTCGGCTCAAATCTCGTTCCTCACTGGAGATGTGGAGGATCTGATACTCTCGGGTTGCACTGTGTTAGTTTGCGTCCTTCCTTCCTTAGCTCCTCTTCTCCTTTCGCCCTGCAGAAGGGGCAGTACCAGGCACAGAGGGGGGGTGGTGCCTGATGAACCCTCTCAGATGCCTAAGTCAGTATCGTTTTTAGAGAGATAAAGCTAGAGACATGTCAGAGCAAAATTATCCAAATTGCCAAGATGATCAAATGAATAGTGGAGGTGGGGTATTTATAGGCAACGGTGTCATTAAGGTGGCTTAATGACATCGTTAACCTTTAAAACAGTTAATTAACCTTTAAACGCATAATTAAGACCTTAGGATACGGAGAAGGTAGGCGGAATAAACCGAGTATGGGAGTCCAAGAATGATGCCGGGGCCCTTGGGGGGAAGGGAGGTCTGACCCCCAAGGGTAGGGGTTGGGTGAGGGCACCCAACCCCTCCTAGGGAGGATGGGGTTGGCCAACCCCATCCCCCCTAGGGGAGATCGGGTTGGCCGACCCGATCTCTCCTAGGAGAGATCGGGTTGGCTGACCCGATCTCCCCTAGGGGAGGTCGGGTGTGGCCACCCAACCTCACCTAGGTGAGTTTGACTCGGCCGGACGAGCGCTTCGGCCTCGTCCGGGCCGTTGGTGTTCTCATGAAGTGTTCGGGTTGAAGTTTCGATTTACAATCATTAACGGGGTGATAAAAATACAACGGTTCGGAAGTCAACAGGTTCAAATTGAGCGTATATCCATCACATGCCCCCGAGTCAACCAATGGCCTAACCCTTGATTGACTCTATTTTAGGATGGTATGACACGCGCAATTTGAAACCGGGGTTTTACCTTTCGTCTGAATGCTTGCTTACCCATGGATGCGTACCTCTGACTCTGCCCCCTGCCTTATGAGATAGAGGAATTGTAAACGTCAGAGTGGCACGGACGTGTGCCTAAACACGCGTCCGTCTGAGGTGGGAGTAATAAATCTATCTTTGCTACAGGCGTATACTCAAAAAATACATGCTCGCACAGGGATGCAATACGAATGCAACTAAGCGACTTATGCTTCAATTTCGTGCCGGGATTTTGCCTAAGTGAGGAAAAATTTAATTTTGGCCAAATTTTTTTCCTAAGTATGGGATGCTCAAGAATAAGCCTGACTTGATAGTTTTTCTAAGTATGGAGATATACTTAGCCATAGTTAAAAGGGATAAAAGTGATGGTTTTTCTCTAGCCCTTGGATCTCATTTAAAGGTAAATGGAGGGTGGTGATTAAAACTCTTTAAAAAACCCTACCATCTTTCAAATATAGAGGAGAGTTAAGAAAATACCTTAGTTAGTCACCATAGCCACCCTTTTCCCTCTTTTCTCACCCTTGGAGAGCAAGAAAGGATTTGGAGCACACCCAAGGAGGAGGGCCGGCCAAAATTCTGGTGGTGGACCAGAAATTCCGACCGGCAAAGGAGAGGGGACGCCGGCGTCGGACGAAGGCAGCGGCTGGCTGGGACGACAGCCCGACTAGCAGCGGCGCGGAGGGACGGCAAGACGACGGCGAGGTCGCTGCCGGCGGGGACGGCTGCTGGTCCATCGAGGGCGATCGACGGCGAGGGGGGACGACTCCGGTGCGGCGTGCGGTGCTTTCCGGCGACGGTGGGGCGGACGAAATCAACTCCGGCGACGACAAGGTCTGACCTCCGGCAAGGGGCTGATTTCCGGCGGTCTCCAAGTTCGAAATACGGACCCGTTTATCACATCGGGTCGGGTTTTCCGAAGGTCCATTCTTTTCCTTTCCGTTACCGCGTAAAATGTTGATTTTTGAATTGTCGATACTTGATTGCCGATACTTGATTGCCGATGCTTGGTTGCCGAAATTTGATTGAACGTGGGATTGCCATGGATAGCCGTTGATAGTTGTGGATTTGGGAAAAAATTTTGCCGGTCGTCCGGAGATAATTTCTTGTCCGATTAAACTATCCCCGTTTTGAATTTGATATTGTATCGCCGTTGGTGTGTCGATTTCCGTTGGAGGGCGTAACGGTAATTTTGCCCGAAAACCGACTTTAGGTTCGGATAAAATTATTCGATTTGGTTGTCGTGGTGTTCTTGGCTCATGTTTGCTATCTTTGTTGGGTGTCTTCGAATCTTTGGTTGTTGTCGTTGGTCGAGTGTCGGAGTACTCCTGGTTTTTCGGAAATTTTCTTGTCTTGATATTTGTCATGTCGTGGCAGGTACTGTATTCCTGGTGGTGTCCGCGCACACAGATTCTACAGAGGCGTTACATCCTCCGAAGGATGAGTGAGTTCCTTTTCTCTTCTTTTTGGTCGCATTACTTTCTTTCCTATCATTAGCTTAGTGTTGCGATCTAGGCTGGGGTGTTAGTCGAAACTTGATTCGAACTTTGGGATTTCCTGCTACCTTTGCCTTAGGTCTCGCTGCCCTGTCGGAGAACCACCTAATTAGGTCCGATTACAATGAGCACGTTACCTTAGGAGATATCTGTCCCTTAGATGAGCCTCTATATCCTTTCGTCCCTTCCTTGGGGAATACCCGCGAGACGGTGACGGAGCCTCCTAGGGGGAAGGTCGTCGTTTACCCCTCCCAGATTCGATTTGGGTTGAGGTTGCCTTACTGCGATGAACTCGTAGAGTTGAGCAGGTTCTTCAGGATTTCTCCTGTGAACCTTGCCCCCAGTGCCCTCCGTGTCTGGGTGGGCTTCCGGGTGTTGTGCCATTGGTACTCCTGGAAGTACTCCCTCGTTCTGTTCCGATGTTTCTACCGGTTCCAATACCAGACGAAGGTGGGGTTTGCGAGTTTCGTAACTCGCCATCCGACCTTCAAGGATCCCCGATTTGCTGATTTCGGGTTGAGTGGGGTCGAGTGGGATACCTCTCTTCGCTTCGTGACCCGGAGTGACAACTCGGCCAGTCACTGGGCCAAGCATTACTTCTTCATCGCGGATCGATACGTCACTTGGTCGGTCTTGAATGAGGATCGGTCGGATGGTTGGCCTGCTGTCGGGGAGTTCTCTTCCGTTGATTTAGAGACTATGAAGATCATTCATGAGAGCAACAGGACTCGATCATACTGCCCCGTGTCCTTAGTGACTGAGACGGATCTTTACGAGGCCGGGATCAGTTTGACTCCTGACTCCGGGGGTTCGGTATGTTACTTAGTCTTCTCATCTTTATTTACTTTCTGCTTTTCCTTTGTAGGTTGGTTTCACGGAAAAACCTATAACGTGCAGGGGGCACCTGTTGACCTGAGCAAGAGGAAGGCTCCTTCTAGCTCCACTCTGAAGAAATCCCCCATGCCTGGGAAGAAGGCTGGGGCCTCTGGTATGCTTCCTCCTGTTTGCTTCTTTATGGTATACTTTGTGTTTTCCTTATCTTGTTTTTCTTACATTGCTAGGGCGCTCCCCCTTGGTGACCGAGAGGGTTGTCTCCGTAGGCAGAGACTCTGGACCTTCCAAGTCCAAGCCGCGGAGATCTGATTCTGAGGCCGGGGCCTCGGCTGCTAAGAGGAAGAAAGCTGCGGATCCTCCTTCGCCTGTTGCGCGTCCCCCGACCCTATCTCGCGATAAGGAGATGGTGGTCGAAGAGGTGCCTTCCCTGGCTGACAAAGGGAAGCGACCTGTTGGTGGTGGTTCCCCTGCCCCCCAGCCGAGGGCGCGGTCCTCAGGTTTGATCTCTACCTTGTTACTGATTCTTCTATGTTTATATTTTCCTTTGACTTGCTTCGCTTGTATAGGTGGGCCTCCGACTTTGAGTCGGAAGGATTTCGCACGTCTTACTGATGAAGATGTCGTTGGGTCTGAGTGGACTCCTTTCGCTGGTTTGAAGGAGTTCCACCTTGATAGCGGCTCCTCTTTGCGGACTCCTGAGGTTGGCATCCGCGTACTTCGCGGTGCCATCCCCCCTGGCGATCGTGTTGCCCAGCCTAGGTCTCCTGGGGAGACTCGCCGCTTTGTTCAGGGTGTACTCTCTCGTTATGCACCTGTGAGTTGTTCCTTGCTTTCTTCTTTATACTTTTATGTTGTTGGCTTTTCGGTTACTTATCCCTTATTTAAATTATCAGGGTATGTCTGACATGGTGAACATGTCATCACTCGTGCTCGAGCTATCTGACGAGAAGAAGACCCTTGAGGACAGCCAGGTCTCTCTGAAGGCGGAGCTCGCCACTGCGGCTGAGAAGGCGCGCTTATCTGATCTGAAGATGCAGGAGCTCAGGGACCAAGTGTCCTTACTTGAGACTACCGTAGGTAGCTTACGCCGGGAGGCTGAGGTTGCATCTTCACTTCACTTTGAGGAGTTGCGGAAGTTGGAGGCTAGGTGTCGGGCGGAGGAGAGGATTGTCGCAGTGTCTGAGTACAAGGCGTCCTCTGCCTTCACTGCTGATTATAGCGCGCGGCTCACTCAGGAGATGAACCAGTTTGGTGAGTATCTGGTTGATCATATTTTCCGCATTGATCCTCAGTTTCCAGTTGGTGATCTTGGTGATTTCGGGCCATACGCTACTGGCTATATGGCTGTCCTTAGGGGTCAGGCTGCTGTTGCAGACGAGCCTGCCCCTACACAGGCGGATGCTACACCTGTGGAGATCGATACCTCAGACTCCTCCTCTTCATCCATCTCTGCCGGTGGTTCAGCCTCAGGGGGTGAGGGTGACTCTCCCGAAGGCTCTGATTGATGTGTTTACATCTTGCTATCTTTGTGTATATAACCATACTCCTTCTCCCCTTTAATGGGTTGAGTATCTTTTGGGATTGTTGTGGGGTTTTATGTTGCTTTCCTTTGTCGTATTGTGCTGTTGACTACGTGGTTCACTTGGCTTTACATTAGTACTTCTCATGCTTTTGTATATATCCCTTTGATTATGGACTCTTCTCTTGGTGTGTTTCCTTTACTTATCCTTCTTTCGTGTTTTCCTTCATGCCATACCTGCTATTTCATCAAGAAAAAACATTATGTGTTCTTCATAACACTTTACTTTGAAATTACTTTCTCATGGGATGCTTCTCAGTATGGTACGATTATCTCTTCTGATACCCTTTAAATGGTATATGTGGTACTGTTAGACCAAAGATACGCTCTTGGTGGGCGTCGAATCTGATCACGAGACAGGCTCTCGGAGGGCACTTAACGTTTCACAGGATAGGCTCCCGGAGGGCACAGGTTAGACCAAAGATACGCTCTTGGTTGGCGTCGAAAACTGTTCACGAGACAGGCTCTCGGAGGGCACTTAACGTTTCATAGGATAGGCTCCTGGAGGGCACAAGTTAGACCAAAGATACGCTCCTGGTTGGCGTCGAAAAATGTTCACGAGACAGGCTCTCGGAGGGCACTTAACGTTTCACAGGATAGGCTCCTGGAGGGCACAGGTTAGACCAAAGATATGCTCCTGGTGGGCGTCGAAGCTGGTAGTTTGAAATCTACCTCAAGATACGCTCTTGGGGGCGTCGAATCTGGTAGTGTTTTTTCTACCTCAAGATACGCTCTTGGTGGCGTCGAATCCGGTAGGTTGCAAATCTACCTCAAGATACGCTCATGGGGGCGTCGAAATTCGTAGTTTTTGGAAACCACTCTCAAGATACGCTCTTGGTGCGTCGAAGGTCGTAGTGTAATAACTACTCTCAAGATACGCTCTTGGGGGCGTCGAAGGTCGTAGTATGAACACTACTCTCAAGATACGCTCCTGGGGGCGTCGAAATTCGTAGTTTTTGGAAACCACTCTCAAGATACGCTATTGGGGGCGTCGAGGATCGTAGTATGAATACTACTCTCAAGATACGCTCTTGGGGGCGTCGAGTGTCGTAGTATGAAAACTACTCTCAAGATACGCTCTTGGGGGCGTCGAGTGTCGTAGTATGAAAACTACTCTCAAGATACGCTCTTGGGGGCGTCGAACCTGTCGTTGACTTGACGTCATATCTGTGTAAGGATAACTTCATGATTATATCACCACATTCATTGGAAAATGCCCTTGAAGGAAATTCTACTCTCTTAAGAGCATTCATGTTTTTTGTACACATGGGGTGCCTTGGGTGGGTCAAGACACCCTTTGGAGGAAATCAAAGATAGTTGTAGAGTTGGAGTAACTTCTTGAGTTCTCCTTCTCAGAAGTTGTTTTTGAAAAACTTGGAAAGCTTGAACATGCAAAGTGCTAAATATGAAACTAAGGATATGGGGTGGTCAATTTGTCTCTTGCCACGTACTCCTTCAGGCCTCCACTGTGAATCATTTCCTCCACTTCTATCTTCAGCACCATGCAGTGGTTGGTCTGATGCCCCCAGGTCCCATGGTATTCACACCATCCCTGTGCATCTCTTCCTAGGAAGGCCTTGCCCTCCTCCCTGCATGTGGGTAGCTCCTTCTTGAGGTACTTCTGAAAAATTTCTTCTATGCTCACTGTAAGGGGTGTGAATGTGAAGTTTACACCTCCTCCTAGTGTGTCAGTCTCTCTTTCTTTCTCCGGGACTTCATCCAGTTGCTCCATCTCCTTTGCAAATGCCTTGTCTAGCTTTTCCTTGAGCTCTCTCATCGTGCTCGTCATGACCATCTCATAAAGCCCTCCATAGGTCTCAAATGAGTTTGGGTGCATGTTTCGAATGAATGCTTTGACGGCTTCTCCTCTTGTGATGTCCATATTGGCACCATAACTGGAGAATCTCTGGAAATAGCTTGATATTGGCTCCCGCGGCATTTGCTTGATATCATCAATGTACCGAAAGCCTCTTATGATGGAGTCCCTTGTTCTTTTCCCTTCTATGGTTTCTGGTTGCCAAGGTATGGCTGTCACCTTCACAGCCTTGCTCATGTGTCTCCTCTTAGGCACTGTTTGAAAAAACTGCCTGCTCAAACGTAGTACCACTCCATTCTTCATCTTTCCTTGCCTTTGTCTTCTTCTCCTCTTCTTTCTATATTGATTGGCTCCTACCATGACCACTGCTACTGTGTCTGTCCCGTGTGATCCACGTCTCATGGAGTTGACGTAGCACTGCCTTGCAGTGCGTTGATCACCTAGGACTTCTCCGACTCCATTCTCAGTGATGTACTTCAACTTCTGGTGTATGGTGGATGGCACGATTTCGTATGGGTTTATGGTTGTCCTTCCTAGGATCCCATTGTAGGCTCCCAGGCTTTCAACCACCAAGAAGTTAACATTCACCTTCAGCTGTGTCCATCATTGGCCCATGGTCACCGGCAGGGTTATCATTCCCAGGGGGTAGCTTGTTGCCCCTGAGAAGCCAACTAGAGGGAAGTTGACTTGCTTGATGTCTGCCTTGGTTTTTCCTATTTCTTCTAGGACTCTCAAGCTTAGGAGGTCAGCCGAGCTGCCCCCATCCACCAATATTCGCTTTACATCAAAATTATCAATGTCTATTGTTATGACTAGAGCATCGTCATGTGGGAAGACGATGTGGCTCTTGTCCTTCTCTGAGAATTGAATCTTCACTTCTTCTCCTTCTCTTGGCCTTTTTCTCCACTTTGGCACTGAACTCAATTTGGAAGCGTAAACCTCCCTTGCATTAGCAGTTGGGCCACCTGACGCTGCTCCCCCGTGTATCATATTTATGGTCCCTCTCTTATTGGGTGGAGGGTTGTAGTCTACTTTGCCTTTGCCCTTGTCTCTGTGTGATGGCCCTAGCTGCATGCTGTTGCCCCCATGATCCACGAACTGCTTTAGGTCTCCCCTTTGGATGGCATTGTTGATGCTTAGCTTTAGGCTGAAGCATTCGTTCGTGTCGTGCCCGTAAGCTTCATGGTTGTCACACCATCTATCCTTGTGATTCCCCACCATTGGGGCTCTCCATCTTGCAGGAGGTGACCAGAGTTTCTGATTCCGCATCTCTTTGAGGACAGTAGCTGGAGTGGCGTTCAATGGAACGAACATGATGACATTTATTTCTCTGGCCTTTAGTGGTTCGCCCATTTGGTTTCTTTGCTGGGGCGGACGCCATTCCTGCTGCCTTGTGTGCTGAGGTGCCTGGGGTGGCTTTCCTTTGTTCGGCTTTGCATTGTCTTCCTTGGCTGCTTGAATCTTGGCTTTCTTACTTGCCCTGTGCCTCTCCAGGTCTATATGAGTTTTTACTCTTCCTGCAAGCTCCTCTAAAGTGCTTGCTGGCTTCTTGGCCATCTTTTCTGCCAGTGTGGACCCGAAGCGGCCTAGGTTTCTGATGAAGGCTCGTATTATCTCACCCTCAGTGATGTCGCCCTGGATGTCTGCGATATTTTGATTGAACCTAGTGTAGTAACTGGCCAGAGATTCATCATATTCTTGTTTCACATCATCGATGGAGCCTGTTCCTTTGAGGAGTTTCCTCTCCCCTAGATATCTCTGCAGAAACTTTGCCTTTAGCTGCTCCCATGAGTGGATGCTTTCAGAGGGTAGGCTGAAGAACCAGTGTGAGGCCACCCCTGATAGGGTGTTTGGGAACAGGAGTGCCTTGTATCTTTCATCAGTGGTCCTCCCAAATAGAGAGGCCTCATGCTGTTGGATATGCTCTAGGGGGTCTCCCTTACCATTGTACTTTGCAATTTGCACTGTGTGCAGGGAGTCTGGCACCCTGTATATCTCCAATTCCCTTGTGAAAGGGTGGTTCGTTTTGTCACTTAGACAATGCAAGCTGGTTTTCTTTGACTCGTTCATTTTCCGGGTTATCATGGCCTCTATTTCTTCTGGAGTGATCAATATCGGTGTCGGAGTGTAATTTTGTTGATAGCCTCCGTAGTTATAGATAGGGCTTGCCGGGATCCCTTGTCCGTATTGATACGGACTGTAGGTGTATCCTTGGTGTCCCTGCTGGGGTGCTTCATAGAATTCTTGCCTCCTTGGAGGTCTTGCTTGTCTGTCCTCCCCCAGTGGGGTGTAAGCCCTGGCGTTCTGCTGTTGCCTAGGAGGCACGAATTGTTGCCTTCCCTCTTGGGGTGGCTCCTGGTAATTTCTTCTTTGCTCCTCTCGCTGCCCTGCTCGGGGGTGCAAGTGGTGCTCCTCCGTTGGGATCTGTTCCTCTTCATGAGCTTCTGTATTTGTCCCCTGGGTGTATACCGGCCTTGTGTATGTTGTGTAGGCGCGGTTGTCATTTCTTTGGGCCGGCATCCCATACGGGTACCTCTGGGGTTGCGCCTCATAGTAATATCCCTCAGGGGGTGCCGTGTGCTGGGATGGCACTCCCTGTTGTTCCCTTTCTCTCTGTGGCCTTCTTGCCTGGGGGGTTGAGGCTGTGGAGGACTCAGCCCCAGCTGGGCGTGAGGGTCCTCCCTCCTAGTTGTTCTGTTGAGGAGGCTGTGGCATTCCTTGTGGTTCTGGTTGCATTGGCTGCTTTCCCGGGTTAGGCTGCCTTCCTGGGGGTATAGGCTCTCTCCTTCGCCCATTGCCCCCTGGTGGGCGGTGGTGCCTAGACACCCTGCTGTTCGTCATTGCCCTTGTTATAGCCAGGCTTTCTGTCCGAAGCCCACTGACGGCGCCAAGTGTTAGGTTCCGAGATCAGGGTCAACGGGTGGTCGGCTCAAATCTCGTTCCTCACTGGAGATGTGGAGGATCTGATACTCTCGGGTTGCACTGTCTTAGTTTGCGTCCTTCCTTCCTTAGCTCCTCTTCTCCTTTCGCCCTGCAGAAGGGGCAGTACCAGGCACAGAGGGGGGGGGGGGGGTGGTGCCTGATGAACCCTCTCCGATGCCTAAGTCAGTATCGTTTTTAGAGAGATAAAGCTAGAGAGATGCCAGAGCAAAATTATCCAAATTGCCAAGATGATCAAATGAATAGTGGAGGTGGGGTATTTATAGGCAACGGTGTCATTAAGGTG
Source organism: Clarkia xantiana subsp. parviflora (assembly GCA_036873135.1). Taxonomy (NCBI): domain Eukaryota; kingdom Viridiplantae; phylum Streptophyta; class Magnoliopsida; order Myrtales; family Onagraceae; genus Clarkia; species Clarkia xantiana. The sequence goes on from JAPTYO010000004.1 coordinate 39,449,897, forward strand.
GCTTAATGACATCGTTAACCTTTAAACACAGTTAATTAACCTTTAAACGCATAATTAAGACCTTAGGATACGGAGAAGGTAGGCGGAATAAACCGAGTATGGGAGTCCAAGAATGATGCCGGGGCCCTTGGGGGGAAGGGAGGTCTGACCCCCAAGGGTAGGGGTTGGGTGAGGGCACCCAACCCCTCCTAGGGAGGATGGGGTTGGCCAACCCCATCCCCCCTAGGGGAGATCGGGTTGGCCGACCCGATCTCTCCTAGGAGAGATCGGGTTGGCTGACCCGATCTCCCCTAGGGGAGGTCGGGTGTGGCCACCCAACCTCACCTAGGTGAGTTTGACTCGGCCGGACGAGCGCTTCGGCCTCGTCCGGGCCGTTGGTGTTCTCGCGAAGTGTTCGGGTTGAAGTTTCGATTTACAATCATTAACGGGGTGATAAAAATACAACGGTTCGGAAGTCAACGGGTTCAAATTGAGCGTATATCCATCACGAGGGGATGAAGAACTTACTCATTCTACGCAAGATGTAACGCCGTTACAAGGTTTGACTCTTCGAACACCACCACGAGTATAAAACCTGCCATACCAAGCTAAGTATCAAAACGGAGTGATTTCCCGGGCAAGATCGGAGACAGCTTGACGTCGACATATCGAAAGTTATACCACACAACAATCAACAAATAACAATTGAGGCTCAATGGACCAAAAACAACAACGGCTACGTACGAGCAATTTTGCGACAGCAAAATCAAGCAAGGAAAATTTACTCGGGCAAAAACCATTTTCCGAGCAAACGACGGTTGTCCGATCAAACACGACAATCATAATACAAGAATTCGGGAAATTATCACAAGTCGAGGCAATCTAAATACGAGCATTTGATATGTTCACGAAAAGAGGAAAAAACCGAACCTTTGGAAAACCCGAGCTAATTCGAATACATGGTTCGAAATCCCCACCTCGCCGTCGCCGGGGAAAGTCGTCGTCACCGGTGTGAAACCACCGTCGCCGTCGCCCGCAACCACCGGAGGAGACCCCACGGTACTGGCCGGAAAGTCCCGGACCACCTCTTCACTTCGCGCCGCCGTGGAGCTCGCCCCGCAGCTTCGACCTGCGCCACGCCGGAGATCCCAGCCACTGTCCTCCACGCCCGTCGTCCTGTCCCCGCCGTGACGAGCCGCTCCTTCCGCCGCTGTCACGCCGCCGCGCCGAAACTCCTCCCCACCATGGAAATTGCGCTGGCCACCCCCTAATTTTAGGGCATGGAATTTTCTTGACCCCCAAGAATGGAAAATTAGAGAGAAAAGATGATGATGGCTCCAAGTGAGGTAATTCTCTTCTCTTATTTTATAAGTAAACGTGTGTAGGGTTTTTGGAGGAGACATAATCTCCACCATCAATTTGAGTTAAAGGAGATCTAAGGGATAAATAGAAAACTATCACATTTACTCCCTCTTAACTATAGTTAAGCACATCTCCACTCAAGTTAGCATTTTCCATGTGCATATTTTTTATATTCACATACTTAGAAATTTTTTAGATATGACTCAAACATTATTTACATGTGGAACCCCTTCGTATGTGCACTCATTGATTACGGTATCATGAAATTGGACTGCATCAACCTATAATCGTGATTGAATTGCATTCCCATGTATATTAGCATTTTTAAAATGTATTCATGAAGAGATTGAATTTTCATTACTTCCATATTTTACGGACACGTGCCTATGCGTGTGCGCGTTTACTCTAATGTTTACGATGCATCTATTTTGAGAAACGAAGGACAAGGCACAGAAAATGCACCTATGGACAAGCAAATGATTCGTCAAGAGGTAAAACCACGGCTTCAAATTGCGCGTGTCATCCCATCATAAAGCAGAGTCAATCAAAGGTTAGACCGTTGGTTGACTCGGGGGCATGTGATGGATATACGCCCAATTTGAACCCGCTATAATTCGGATTGTTTTATTTTGGCCACCCCACTTGCGATTATAATTTAAAACTTTGACCCGCACACATCACCCATAGCGCGAACGGCCCGGACGAGCAAAAAATACTCGCCCGGACCTGTCCGCTGGCCCGACCTCACTTAGGTGATATCGGTCCGACTAGACCGGTCCCAAGACCTACGGGTCGGATTTTTCATTCGACCTCGAAGGTCTCGAGGCCCTATCCGGACGCCGTACCCCCCGCCCCCCCAGGGCGTGTGCGACGTCCCAAACCTTGTCACACGGACCTCTTCCCGCGGAGTCCCGACATCGTTTTACCCGACCAACACTTAGTCATTTTCACCAACCTCTCCATGCTTTTAAGGGCTTAACCCCTTCGTTATGTGTTAATTAAGTGCACTTAGGGATTAACAGTGTCATTAAGCCACCTTAATCCCCTTGAAACCTAAATATAGTGCTCAAGTTCTATTCATTTCCATCATGTTGCAACTTTACTCGTTTTAGTTCTGCCTTCTCTCTAAATTTCAACTCTCTAGCATACCGAACTTACTTAGGCATCGGAGAGGGCTCATCGAGCACCATCCCCCCCCCCTCTCCGTGCTCGGTATCGCCCCTTGTGCATTGGATCTAACAGATCATATTTGCAAGCTAACGGATAGCAAAGGAGAACAAATTACCCGTGAGAAGTGTTATTCGATTCGAAGACCCGCAGACCTGATACACATGTCTTAACAAATATATTTCCAGTTGATCACATGAGTGCATGGTTTTAATCTCAATCTTATTAATTAGAGCCCTCTGCGGTTATAAAGAAATTATAGTTGAATACGCGACCACTATAAGAAAAAGGGTTTTAACCAACATAAAAACTACGGCCCTTTCAAAAGGGTTGCTAAACCTTTTTGCGTGCCAAAATTGTGCAATGTTTTGGAAAACGTCGACTTAGCATAAAAATAATGACGCTTCAAAAAAATTCAACAAAACACAAGAAGAAACGACACTATTGCAAATCGTTTAACTTTGTTTAAAGTTATGTTTAGGCGACATGTTTTGCTAATACGTGTCTTAGTGATTAGGTTTAACCAACGCTTCCTTAAAAATATATTTGGTTCGACAGACCCAATACCATTAAGGTTTATTCAACATTCGACAATCGAAAATCTCAACTACATTCGGAGGCATCGGAATCAGACGTCTACAATCACTACCCTCAGGTAACAATATAATGATCACCAAGGTCAAAATCGTATTGATCTAATGATAAGGTGTGTAATGACCCGAAATAAGAATAAATTTATATTAGGTTAGGGCTTATCTTGGATTACAAGATAAGCATCCATATAAATGTCCCATCATTCCCTCTTAAGGTTGAGACTCTCTATCCAGCTCTTTAAGTTATTCTTTTATCTAATATACAATAAATTACTTGATTAAGTTTTGGCAGGGGATTATCGGATCTCGACTCAGTCTATCCCTACGATGCAAACATGTTGAACGGGGCGCAATAGATATCCTTAGGGTCCAACAATGGGTTCATAATCTTGTAAGTGTAAGCTTCATGAATCACTGAGTTTATTTGTAACCAATAACGTAAAAGAAAAAACTTAATTTCATCTCTAATTAAAACATCCCTATCATGCACCTTCTAATTTTTCAATTGAAGCCATCATACATTTATACAGGCCAACTCCTAAAAAAAATGGTCCACTAACATAATGTTTAGGAACTAGAAAATGATGGATATATTGTTCATTTATGTATGAATATTTTGTTTTTTCTTGCATGATTTATCTATCAGTTATGTCATAATTTAAGGTTAGCAGGATAATCAACGGGAAAATGTGTTGATAGAATTTAGGTATTGTTAAGCTCCATATAAAATAAGATTCAGAGTCGACATGTATTGATTCAGAAACCTTAAAGTCGAAAAAAAGAAGTTGACGACATAAAATAATCTATCTAAGAAGATAAGGACAAGAGGCCGACGTCTACATGACAAGGGGCGGCGCCCTAAAAGGCGACAACCCCTGCTATAAAGAAAATTTCTTCTCTTAAGGAACGATAATGTGGCGATCTAATCGTCACTAGCTACAGAGAAACCTTCAATCTTAAGGAATGGTGAGGTGGCGACCTGCTTGTCACCTATTAAGAAGAAACCCTTCATCCTAAGGCAAAAGTGAGTGGCGGCCTGCTTGTCACCTGTTAAGAGGAAACCCTTCCTCCTAAGGTAAAATGAGGTGCAGACTTGCTTTTCACCATCTGAATCGCCACTGACCCCTCCTCCAACCACAAAAGGCGGCCATCGCCCTAAAACAACCAATCAGAGAAAATGATTAGCTACCACATAAGTTGGTTCACCAAATCTCTATAAATAGTAAGATGTCTTCATTCCTTACCTACGTTTTTCTTTACTACTGATATCCATATACTGACTTAAGCTTTGGAGTGGAATCAGGGGATCAATCCCCACCCCTTTCTCAGGTTCTCGCCAAACACTCAAGACCAAGAGGAGCTAGCAGCTACCAAAATCCAAAAGACCCGAAGGCGTGAAGACGAAGGCCAAGAGAAGTCCACACCAAGTTTAGTCAGATGATATTGATCCAACATTTGGCGGTGTCTGTGGGAACCGATCAAAAAGTCATGGCACCATCGAGAATTCGTACGAGACAACGTGAAACATCCCCCTCCTCCATGTTCATAACCAAGGTCATTTAAGGCCTAGAAGAAACTTTAGCTGGTTTCCATGGGCATTTTATACGAGCCCTCCAACAAAGCACCGAGGAACTCACAGAGAGGGAGATAATCCCCGCCTTCTTCGAAGGATTAAGACCTCAATCTCAAAGAGCAAAACTCTATATTCAAGTAGAGGATACCCGGGCTAGTATCAGAAGACAGAGAGAAATAGCTCGCCAGTGTCCCTCGAGATCCGCCCTCGTGCAGGAAGTCCCGAGTACGCGGGAAAGGAGCCTCCATCGAATCAAACAAAGGATAGAAGAGATAAATATAGCAGGAATTGGCCAACCCCCAGGGAATTTTGCCAACATCATCAACTCGAGGGGCATTGTACCAAAGACTGCCTCTACCTAAGGAGGTCCAATGCTTGAATGGGAGACTAGCGTCTTTAGGAAGATTCCTAGCCCAGTCGGTGTTAGCATTTGGGGCTATGGGCCGTCGTAATTGGTAGCCCATTAATTAAGGCCATTCACCTAAGTAATTAGGGATGGGTCACATTAGGGATGGGTCACATTAGGGATTTTGGGCTAGGCCTAAAATCCCATGTGACATGGGAGGCCCAAAATTGGGCCTCCCTCCTTGCTAAAGTCGGCGCCGAACCTCACATAAGGAGGTGGGATTTTTTCCACCTCCACTCTTATAAATAGGGACTTAAGGAGAGTTTTACTAGTGCTATTCTCCACTCCCAAGTTTTGAGTTTAAAGTGAAACCCTCCCCCCTTAAATAAGAGGTTCGGCCGAACCTAATACCACACACCAAGGAGGCGCCAAATTACGTCATGCAATTTACTCCGAGTAGATCCATCCCGCGGAGAATCGACAAAGGCTTTTCTGTGAGGCATAATCCGCGTAGGGCCTCTCTAACAGGAACCTCTACGAGGAACCGTCCGGAGGATCGAGAACTCCCCTCCAAGATCTTGGGCTACAGGAAACAATATAGGTATGTGCACCTTCTTCCGCTGCGTATTAGTTAGCATGCACGTATTAATCTCATAAATCAACCAGTGGTATCAGAGCCTATGTTAGGGAGTTCGTGTTTTTGATAAAATTGATGTTCTTGGTTTTCTTGATGTGGCCGGAAATTTTAACATGTTTTAAGTTTTAAAATTTCAAATTTTGAAGTGATTTTCGGACTGGCCATGGTTTTTCATGATGTTCATAGTGAAGTTTGATGTTCATGATCTTCAAGAAAAACATGACTTTTATCAAATTTAAACTTTGGATTCATGATCATGACAAGTTTTGATCTTGAAATTTGACCACAAACCCTAATTTTGGTGTTATTCGGCCGAACCTCTATAGGTGTTCAAGGTGAAACTTTTAATTTCTTAGTCCACAAGTAACCCTCTAGAAACCGAAAATATTGACAATACATTTACAAATATTTCGGCCGTAATTTTGAAGGTTAAAGATGATGCCAAAATTAGGACAATATTCACAAGATAATTGTGTATATTAACTATCAATATATCTAGCACAATTTTAGGGATCTAGATAATATTGATAATATAGTTGCCTAAATATTGAGAAAATATATATTATTGATGAAAAATATATCCCTAATATTGACAATAATATATTTTCTATAATATATATATATATATTGTGTTGCCAATTATATATATGTGTATATATATATATATATATATTGTTGATTGATTATATATTTGTAAATATAGAATCTTGACAATATATATATATATGTGTGTGTGTGTGTGTGTGTGCAGAAAATTAGACAATATTTAATTATTAATTGTTACTTGGAAGCCAAGTTAAGTTTTTAGTGGACTTTAAAACCCTAAATGGCCCACAAGTAATAATTCGGATCGAACCCTATGGGTTATGGACCGGTCCAATTTTAGCACATCCGGGTCGAGTCAACCAAACCGGAACACCATGTGAACCGAACCGGTCTAACCGAACCAGGTTCGGGTCACACTGGTAGAACCAGAGTGGTTCAAACGTCGTGTTTTCTCAATTGGTCCGACCCCTTCGGGTCAGGTCGGACCGGGGCAACTAATATAGGTCGAGTTGACCCGGTTTGAGTGACGAACCGAATCCTATTTTAAACCGAACCGGTCCGGCCGAACCATTATTTTAGCTGAAGCAGACCGGTCCGAACCGGTCTGAACTGAACCGGAATTAATACGAACCGAATAATTAAATTAAAATAGGATGGTCAAATTTGTAATCCAAATATTTTCGAACTTTAAATTACCTACACGGTGCTCACAAGTTTAAATTATTCGCGTTTTAATTAAACCTGATGCCTAGTTTCGATTATGGGGAGGGATCTCGGAGATGCATGATTTTGAGACTGAGTCATTTAGTGGGCTGAATTTCAATTTCTATTTTATTGATATTATCGCATGATTAGAACTTTCGTCTTGACTATGTCAATCTAGCTGGATTATGCATTGCATATTGTGGGCGGAACCCTGGTTTTCAATTAATGAGTTGCGCACTATGATAGACATGCTGTGATGGTTGCAATTGCCTAGGATACATGTCTAGATGTACGCATGAATGGTTTATAGCATGAATTGCAAGTCAGCCCCAAATGTTTTAAAAACATAACCAGTCACCAAATATGCATGTTTTTATGGTATGATCATGCATGATGCGTATGCATGATTGTTGGGGATTGACTAGCATGTGATAATTTACTTAAGCAGTAGAATTATATATGCTAAGCATGAGTTCCTCGGAACATTAGACGCGTGACGGGTATGCATAAGGTGTGTTTGTTTTCTTGGATGATATATGCGCATGATAATTTACTTGTGTAGTAGAATTATATGTGCAAACTTGAGTTCCTAAAACATTTTTTTCAAAAAAAAGCCTTGGAAAAGCCAAGATCGGGTGTTTTAAAAACCTCTTGTTCCGGTTATAAAGATTAAACATTTTTAAAGGACTAATCTATTAGAAAGAAGACGACGGTAATGTGAACTCTTTCACGGCCCCCCTTCCATCGGTTTACTGTCGGTTGGTTGGGTTAGATGTCTGAGGAATCATTATTAGTCATCTTCTATCTCATAGATATCCGATGTATGCAATTCTTTTCAAAATGTTATTTTCTTCCCGCTTATGCATGATTATTAATGTCTTCATAGTATAGATGGCAGATCGAAAGCGTTTCTTCGCTGAACTTGATAGTAGAAATTATGATGAATGAGAGAGATATGTTACGAACATACTCCTTGCTGCAAATGTTGAGGAACGAATAGACTCAACTGCAGGGAGGGTAAACACAGACGAATTCGGTAGTCCAAGATACAACTATGGTAAAATGTCGCAGAAAGATCGGATAGCACGCGATTTAATCCGCGCAACTCTAATTGAAGGGAGTGAAGAAAGCGAAGTGGACATTAGTGCGTTACTCCTCTGGTGCACCATACGCCTTCGCTACGGCGTAGGAATGGTTGCACACGCAAGAGACCTAATGCTTAGGTATTAGGTATTATTTGCATAGATGGAGGTGTACTCACCACTGACGATCCCAATGATGAAATATACATATGGAAGAGGATTCAAAAGGTGATGAGGATGTTTCCTCTTTCGTGGTTTGCAAACGATGATGGGCTCTCTTGTCTGATTAATACAATTCAGACTGCGACTAAGCTATTCGAAAGGAAACCCAAGGATGAATGTTCCTCAAACGAATCCCAATCAGAAGATCTTTAAGATCATATCCGTAAGTTGATGAGTAAATCCAACAACAAAAGGTCGAAACAAAATCCAGTGCGACAAACACCGTAGATGTAAGCGCGCCTAAAGGTACGCTTCGTTTTCCATATAAAGTAGTCAATACTTTATTTGAAACACAAATGCCTAACAAAATTCACATATGAATTTTTCTCAGGTGTGGTGCTCATCATTGCAAGGACTGCTCGTCTATTTTATTGATTTTTGCTTCTTTAAAATTATGTGATAATCCCGGTTTAGTTGTAAAGTGTTTACTTGTTCGATTAAGTTGTTAAAGTTGGTTAATATATGATTCGGAGCTATTGAATAAAAGTAATTTTTATTCGATTCGAAATAAAAATTACTTATCAGTCATCGTCCCAGTCAATGGGAATGATCCGGAATAAAATCTAAAGCCTCCGGGCTTAGAACCAAACTTTTCGATCAGGATAACTCTTCGAACAAGACAACGAAATAAACATATCCCATTCATATTGCTATAAGTCAGTGAGGTCGCAAATTTTAATAAATCCTTATTTGTTAATACTCCATTATGAAATTATAATTGTAATGATGAACATGTACGAACCGATTAAAATTGAATTTTCAAAATCGAAACGATTTCACCGAGGATTATACTTGGTGATTTACGCGCGTAGCATGAATGTTCCTTGAGAGATGGAACACATCGATTCAAGGAACATTCAATTTCACCATGGGTCATACCCGGTGAGGCACGCACGTAGCACTAGTGTTCCTCGAAAGACGGAATACATCGATTCGAAGTACAAAATCCAATATAAAATATGTTCTTGATTTAATGCTTATAGTAAATTTTAATTTTCTCAAATACCCCTTCAAGGGTTAATACTCATACAAAGTTCTCGTAGAGAATCAAAATGAGCATAAGGTGAAAACCTAATGTACAATCCCCGATGGATTAAACCTTGGGATATGAGCGAGTAGTGAAAAGGAACGTCTGATAAATGACGTCTCCCACTATACGCCTATCACATCAAAGGATCGGCGGAACATTAAAATGAAACACACTTCATAAATAATGTCAGTACCATGATATCGTAAGTTTGACTCATAAAATCCCTTTTCAAAGGTGAGTTCTGGTTAACTGCAAATCATGTGGTGAACCTTGTTAATGAACAAATCGGTTACACGGCACCATGTGAGCTATTGGTAATGAGAGAATCTTACCAGATTTGCGACATTCGTGTTGCAAATCATATACACATAGTACCGAGTGGAATACTGAAAAATATCTCTATGTATACATATGTGTAATAGCTTAGGAGCGTGGTAACTTGGTCGAACATGAGACGTTACAATACTTGAGGTTGAAATTCCATTGCTTTATAAACATAAAAACGAACGAAGTCTTGATTGAACATGAAGATAATGATAATCAGGTCCCACTCGCTTCCAGTGGGAGATTTGAGGAAGCAACACAAGTGAACGATATGTTAAATGAAGATGGAGACATTTTCATAATAAATACAGTGGGAGGAGTCAATTCAACCACACAGATCACTGTTGCCGCAAGTGCGAATCAAATCGGACCTGATAATCTAGTTACTAAACCTATGGATGAAAATCCGATTTTACCTCAACTTCCTTCTAGACCTAGTGGGAGTGGAACGACCAACTAGGTTCCCGGTCATAAAAACCGTGGAATTAGTCTCGGAGGTGGAATTCCGAGATCGAGAGGTTGTCCAAGAAAAGTTATTGGTAAAAATTCAAGTAACGCTCTTGTTCCCAGTGGGAGTATTGCACCGATAACGAGCATTATTCCTAATGGGAGCGTAGTTCAAACTCAAGATGGGATAATCAAGCCTAGACGCAGTCTAAGGCACCGAACTTCTCCTAAGAAGTATCCCATCGAGTGAGGTGAATTGTTCACCCTCACTTAGGTTGATGAACTTGTTAGATTACGGGGAGTAATCACTATGGATACTAAATCATGGTACATGCTAGTAATCGAAAATACGCAGCGGAAGATTCGCACATACCTCAAAGATGATCCATAGTCCCTAGATCCTCCGGTCGGGACCCGTAGAGGTTCTTGTTAGAGAAGCCCTATGTAGTACAAGCTCCACAACAAAGTCTCTGATCGATTCTTGGCACAGGGACAGATCTCTGAAGTGTTTGCTTAGAAAGCAAATTGGCACACCTTGGGTGACTATAGGTTCGGCCGAAATACCTAGGTGTGGGGTGGAGGCTTTTTATCTCTAAAACACTCTAATGAGGGAATAGTGATTAACCCTAAAAATCCCTAACACCATGTATTTATAGGAGGAGCAAAGTGGACAAAAGTCCACTTTGTCCTCACATATTATTTCGGCCGGCCATGCATAGGGGAGGCCCATAATTTGGGCCTCTTATGTTAATTGGGATTTGGGTCTAGCCCAATTACCCCAATGTGACATTTACCTAATTTTCTTAGGCAGACTATACATATTATGGGCTACCAATTACGGCGCCCATCACCATATACTTACAGCTCCCACTTGCCGGAATGGGAGGGTGCCTGTTAATGTATTATCGTCCAAATATGCATCAACATTTCACTCATTTGATCTGCTCCTTGATTCCGAATAGTTCATACGAGGTTTGCCGTGCGACCGGCGGATACGACGGGCATCGTGCCACTCATCTATTAGGAGTATTGTAGCGCCCGCCGAACATTGATTCTCTTTTCTCCAATCAACCTGTTATAAACAATATTTAAATTGTACCGCGCTGTATCCTAGGTCAACTGTCAACTCTCTTTTTGCCTAGTTTCTACATAGGAACACTTCTCCAAGGCATCCGTACAAGTATTCACAACCTTCAAATAATATCCGGTTGGTGGACACCTAGTGAATACAAGAGTCGGTGAATTACAGGTTAACTTGACCATCCCCATCGCTCATATCCTTAGTCAGACCCAACCGGTTTCCAAAGACGTGGTCACTGGGCCTTTTTGTTTAGCACTACGCTCGTACGCCGGGAAGCGAGCATTGAGCCTGACCTTAGATATGAGTTCTGAGTCCGTGAGGATACTTTAGGTGCCTCTTCATAAGGCTCCTGGGATCAATCACACGCTCGAGGTGAAGAAGTTTGCGCCTGCCATAATCACGAGGATTCCTTCCTAGCACAACCGAGCTATGACCCCGTGGTCGAACATGGCACGCGTAGTATGAAGCACGCGTTGATAGCATACTTGAACCTTTTGGGTTGGCAGGTAAGGGATATGTCAATAATGCTATCAAAGATTCTCATCAGGCCCAGAATGTGGTTTACTGACGTACGAAGTTAATCACGACGATATGCAAAACGAAGATCATGTCGAGTTATTTCGAAACTAGATAATCGTCTTGCTTAATCAGGCCTCCCTCCACCGCAAGACTACCGTACCTGTGTGACTAGGTAAGGCCCGCATTCGACATAGTTTGGCAGAAGATCGCGTCCTCTTACGACTTAGTTTATAGAATGTAAATCTAATGTAATCAAAACATTATGACGTCGATTGATCATAAACTCAGTTACAGTTCTTTCGCTTACAAAATGTAACTTTTAATATCAAAATTTATCACATATACATTCCATTTCTAAACCCTACGCAATCTAAGCAGTTTTACGTGCTTTTCGAATATCTCCATGCGTAGTGATTTAGTTAATGGGTCCGCAATCATATTATCAGTGGACAAGTATTCCATAGTGATTGTATTGTCTTCAACAATAGATTTAGCATAGAAATATTTCACATCAATGAAACTCATTGCTGATGGAGCTGTCGAGCGATATAAAGCTCGACTTGTTGCGAAAGGATATACCCAACTTCACAGAGTGGACTTTGATGAGACGTACTCAACTACTGTGCGTTACACCACAATGAGAGCTATTTTAGCTCTGGTTGCAAGCCTCGATTTGGAGCTGCACCAAATGGATGTTAAGACTGCATTCTCCACGGTAATCTGGAGGAAAAGATCTATATGGAGCAGCAGGAGGGTTTCATTACTCCTGGCAACGAACATAAAGTTTGTAAACTCCAAAGATCTATTTACGGTCTTAAACAATCTTCCCGGCAATGGTACCGCGGATTCCATGAGGAAATCATTGGAAATGGATTCGTGAATCTTCACGAGGATCCATGCGTGTACACGAAGACTTCCGAGTCTAAATAAGTCATCTTGACATTATATGTCGATGATATATTAATTGCCGAGAATGACGTGAGTTGCATGAATGAATCAAAGTCCTGTCTTGCATCTGTATTTGAGATGAAAGACATGGGAGAAGCCACGTACATCCTAGGCATTAAGATTGCTAGGAATCGGGCTGCTCGTAAGCTATGTCTATCTCAAGAATCCTATATCAACAAATTGTTGAAAAGGTTTAGACTACAGGATGGCAAGTCTGTGGATGCGCCGGTTGTGTTCGGGTGCGCGTTGTCGAAGCATGATGGCCCTAAGAACCTAGTTGAGCGTGAACAGATGAAAATCGCAGAATAATTAAGTATGGTTGGCAGCTTTATGTATGCCATGTAATGCACTCCCCGAACATTTGTTACGCTGTGGGCCTAGTAGCACGATTCCAATCAGATCCAGGCACTCAACAGGCTGTGAAACGAATAATTCGATACCTAAAAGGTACTGCCGACTACACTCTGTGCTATGAGGGTGAAAAACTAGAATTGTTAGGATTCAGTGACGCCGACCATGGTGGCGATCCGGATGATCGTAAGTCCACCTCAGGGGAGTATTCCTCCTTGCTAATGCTGCCATTTCATGGATGAGCAAGAAGCAAACCTGTGTTGCGCTGTCAACGATGGAATCCGAATTTGTTGCCCTCACTTAGAACGCACATGAAGCAGTCTGGCTTAATAGGCTCTTAACTGCATTGCTTGGGGTCAGGGACGGGAGTAAACCTGTAAAGGTATACTCTAACGGTCAAGCAGCAATTGCAGCAGTTAAGAACCCTAAGTATCATAGCAGGACGAAACACATTGATATAAAATATAATTATGCTAAGAATATGATTGAGGACAAAGTTATCACATTAGAATACTTGTCTACTGAAAGTATGATGGCAGATCCATTGACTAAACCATTACGAAGGGATATTTTCGAAAAGCATGATAAAATGTTGAGACTGCATAGGGTTTAAGTAGACTGTATCGTGATGACAAATTTTGAAACTTTAAAGAATTGAAATTTGAGTTTATGATTATAACGACATCATAATGATTGAAACTTCATCGTATTTTTACGGTCTATAAACTAGTCGTAGGAGGGACAACCTCCAATGTAAAATAATGTCGAATGTGGACCAATCCTCGTCACACAGGCTCGGTCGTCTTGACGGAGAAGAGGATTCTCCATCCAGTCAAGACTGGCTAAGAACCATGGTGGCAAACCTGGTTAAGCAAAACGATCACATGGTTTTCGGAGTAACACAAAGTGATCTACGTTTTTCCATTCGCCGTTACGAACTACGTTCGTCATAAAACCACATTCTGGGCCAGATGACAAGTCTGCGATAACATATGACATTTCTCACACCCTGACTGAAATTCAGGTTATGCTATTGACGCGTGCTTCATACTACGCGTGCCATGTTCGACCACGGGGTTATGCTCGGTTGTGCTAGATAGAATTCATGTGATTCGAATGGGCACAAACTTATTCACCTAGAGCGTGTGACTGATTCCGGATGCTATATGAAGGAGCATCCCTAAGGTCAGGCTCAATGTTCGCTTCCCGGCGTACGAACGCAATGCTGAACAAAAAGGCCTAGTGACCACGTCTTTGGAAACGGTTGGGTGTGACTAAGGGCATGAGCGATAGGGATGGTCAAGTACACCTGAAATTCTCCGACTCTTGTATTCACTAGGTGGCCACCAACCTGACATTAGTTGAAAGGTTGTGAATACTTGTACAGATGCCCTGAGGAAGTATTCCTATGTGGAAACTGGGCAGTTGGAAAATTACAGTTGACCTAGGATACAGCGCGGCACTTATGATTTTAACATGTTGATTAGAAATGGGGAATCAACGTTCCACGTGCGCTAAACACTCCTAACAGATGAGTAGCACGATGCCCGTCGTGTCCGCCGGTTGCACGGCAAACCTCGTATTAGCTATTCGAAGCAAGGATTGGATCGAAGACCAAATGCAGATGTGTTGGTCGACAACATATTAATAGGAACCCTCCCATTCCGGCGAGTGGGAGCTGTTCGCATTTGGGGTTATGGGCCGTCGTAATAGGTAGCCCATTAATTAAGGTCATTCACCTAAGTAATTAGGGATGGGTCACATTAGGGATTTTGTGCTAAGCCTAAAATTTTCTTCCTTGCTAAAGTCCGAACCGAACCTCACATAAGGAGGTGGGATTTTTCCCACCCCCACTCTTATAAATAGGGACCTAAGGAGAGTTTTGAATGAACTTCAGAATGCGAAGTATTTAATCCCCAAAATCCAACAGTCGGGAGATAGGTCGGGAGATAGGTCTCTACCTTTCTTCAAAGTGTTTAGGGCCAACAAGAAGTTAGAATGAACTTCAGAATGCGAAGAAGGCTTTCAACAATTAAAAAGCAATATGCACTCACTAGTATTGTTGGCAAAACCACTCCCAGAAGATCCACTATTCCTCTACTTAATCGTAAGCTCGACAGCTGTAAGTTCTGTCCTTATTAAAGAAGACAGAAACATTCAAATTCCTGTGTATTATGTTAGCGAAATCTTTGGCGTCGCCGAGGAAAATTATATGGAGATTGAGAAATACTGGTACGTGCTTTTGGCGGCGGCAAAAAAGCTCCGACAATACTTTCATGCTCACGAAATCATAGCCCTCACCAATCAACCTCTGAAGCAACTACAAGAATACCAGATGTCTCATGACGAAGGGTAAAATGGGTTGTAGAGTTGAGTGAATTCAGGATACATTTTGAGCATCGTAAAGTTATCAAGGGGAAGGCACTCGCCGAATTCATCATCGTAAACACAGTCACTCCAGACACCAAGCCTATTGTCATTCCAACTGAAGAGCACGTAAAAGAAATGCAAAAAGGCATCGCCAACGACATCCTATCCTAGCTTTTATATACAAACGGGTCATCCTCAGCACAAGGATGTGTGGCACTAGCCGACTTCCTCGCCGAAAACACAGTCACTGCAGACACCAAGCCTATTTTCATCCCAACTGAAGAGCACGTAAAAGCGAGCAGGTCTCCGGCTGTCCTTTCCTTCAGAGGGAAGTCTTCTAAAGGCGGCGAGCAGGTCTCCACCTGTCCTTTCCTTAAGAGGGAAGGTTTCTTCTAAGTACCTAATGGTCGACTCGACTTGATTCGTACCTTAGAAGGGAAGCTTTGGTCCTCGACTCGACTTACACCTTAAGAGGGAATCTTTGAGCGACTTTTTCGTCTTGCCCTCCTTTATGGTCGTTGCCTTGGATGTCGACTTCTGTTTGTAGGGTGGTCGACCATTCGTCTTCATCTCCTTATTCTTGACTCGAATGGTCGATCATATATTCTTTTGGGATCTCGACTTTTATTCTGTCGACTTCGTACTAGGCTGCCTCGAATCATATCCAACACTTGCCCCCGAGACATAAGTCGTTAGTCTTTAAAATAAAATGGAAGGATTTATGTCGAGTACCTCTTATGATGAGAGAAGTATTTTTGCTCCTCTGTTCTCTTAGCACATAGGCTTTTTTCCGTCATTTGGCGTTGATAGAATCGAGGAGTCAGTAGGGACTGATCTCCTTCATCGAGATGACCTCTTAGTATCGAGTAGTCAGTTAAGACAGCCCCTTTGTTGAGAGGACTTCAGGGAGTCAAGGAGTTAGCTGAGACTGCTCCTTTACTTGAAATGACTTCAGGGAGTCAAGGAGTCAGTTGAGACTGCTCCTTTGAAGATAGTTGAAGGAGCCAGTTAAGACTGAACCCCTGGATCGTCACCGACTTCATGGAGTCGAGGAGTCAGTTAAGACTGCTCCTTTGAAGATAGTTGAAGGAGCCAGTTAAGACTAAACCCCTGTGTCGCCGACTGTATGAAGTCGAGGAGTCAGTTAAGACTGCTCCTTTGAAGATAGTTGAAGGAGCCAGTTAAGACTGAACTCCTGGATCGTCACCGACTTCATGGAGTCGAGGAGTCAGTTAACACTGCTCATTTGAAGATAGTTGAAGGAGCCAGTTAAGACTGAACCCCTGTGTCGCCGACTGTATGAAGTCGAGGAGTCAGTTAAGACTGCTCCTTTGAAGATAGTTTAAGGAGCCAGTTAAGACTGAACTCCTGGATCGTCACCGACTTCATGGAGTCGAGGAGTCAGTTAAGACTGCTCCTTTGAAGATAATTGAAGGAGCCAGTTAAGACTGAACCCCTGGATCGTCACCGACTTCATGGAGTCGGGGAGTTAGTTAAGACTGCTCCTTTGAAGATAGTTGAAGGAGCCAGTTAAGACTGAACCCCTGTGTCGCCGACTGTATGAAGTCGAGGAGTCAGTTAAGACTGCTCCTTTGAAGATACTTGAAGGATCCAGTTAAGACTGAACCCCTGTGTCGCCGACTATATGAAGTCGAGGAGTCAGTTAAGACTGCTCATTTGAAGATAGTTGAAGGAGCCAGTTAAGACTGAACCCCTGTGTCGCCGACTGTATGAACTCGAGGAGTCAGGTAAGACTGCTCCTTTGTAGAGGCGACTTTCGGAAGTCGGGGAGGGAAGTCAGCGTCATGACTGATCTTTTGGTCGCCACCGACTGTAGGAAGTCAAGGAGTCAGTTAAGACTGCTCCTTTATAGCCTGTTGACATTAAGAGGAAAGAAATCATATCTTCATCACTTTATTGTAAACAAAAGTATAAAAGGATTTCTAGACATAGAACTTCTTTAGATGCTCTGCATGGAAAGTCTTATTGAGGCGTTGCCCCTAGGGATCTTCCAGCTTGTGGGGGTTGAGGCAGGGTATGTCGATGACGACATAAGGACCTTCCCATTTCGGCACTATCTTTCCTCTTTGGTCAGCTGTTAAGAACTCATTTCTCCATAAGGCCTTTTCTCCCAAGAAGAATTGACGCCGCCCCACTTTTTGGTTGAAGTACCTAGCAGTGGCGAGCTTCATTCTTTCTTGAGTTTCTTCTGAGGCCCATCTTCTTTCATCGGCTAGATCTTAATAGGTGAGACAGCTCATGATCCATACATCATGCTAAAGGGGGTCTCGCCGGTGGCTCTCTTGGGTGTGGTTCTGAGTGCCCATAGTACTTGGTCCAACTCCTCGACCCAATTTCCCTTTGAAGAGGCCTTTCTTTTCTTCAATCCATTGAGGATCGTTTGCGCATGATGAACAGAGCCAATGATGGTTTATATGCGTTTCTTCACAGAAGTCGGCGAGCTCGTCGCTGGCAAACTTAGGGCCATTGTCGCTGATGAGGATTTTTGGCACCCCATATCGACATATGATTTGTTCTCGTATGAACTTGATCATCTGGAAGATAGTTGTAGATGCCAGAGCTTTGCTTCTTTATGCCTGGTCGGCCAATAGAACCCTTGTCGTAAGGCTTTTAGTACCAAGGTTTTGGCGCCTTCATTACATCCCGTCTTTCCCTTGTGTAGATCTTCCATTATCCTTTCAGTTTGAGGAGTGGCGACACATCGAAGATAAGGAGTGAAGTATCCTCTTTTATAGAGGTATCCATCTAGGATTACATATCACGTCACCACTCTTTGAATTTTCATCGCCTCTATCGAATCTTTTGGGAGATTTCCCTTTTCCAGATAATTCTGGACGGGAGTGATCCATGAGTCGAGAGCTTGGATATTGAGAATTTCTGCTCCAGCATCAGCGGATGAATAGTGGGAGCTTTCGAAGAAATGAATGGGCACTTGCGGGACGCTACCCCAAGCAAATTTGCTGAGGGTATCGATCTCTTGATTATTTTCTCGAGGGATGGCCTCTATTTGGAAAAGAGGCATGTCCCTGATAATTCGCCGCACTTGATCCACGTATTTCTTTATGTTTTCTCATTTGGCAACGTAAGTTCCGTTGGTCTGATTATCAATTAATTCAGAGTCACAACGAACTTTTAAATTAGTTATTCCCGTACCTTTGGCGATACGGAGGCATGTCAGCGAAGCTTCATATTCCGCCTCCTTGTTGGTCGCCCAAAAGGTTAAAGCCAAAGCATATCGGAGGGGTTCTCCGGCTGGTGGCGTCAAGACTAGTCCTGCCCCACATCCTAAAGAGGAGGATGATCCATCGGTGTGCAGCAACCACGGCATGGTGTCGTTGGCAGTGTTCTCTGGCGTGGATTTCACATGCTCTTCTTGGGGGAGGATGACAGGCTTAGCATCTGGCGTTACCGTGTTTTCAGCTATGGAGTCGGCCAGTGCTTGACCTTTGGTCTCCTTCCTTGGTTTAAAGTGAATGCGAAATTCACTCAATTCCACAGCCCATTTGACCATCCTTTCTGAAATGTCGGGCTTTTGCAAAAGTTGCTTGGGAGGTTGATTGGTGAGCACCGTGATTTCATGAGCATAGAAGTAAGGTCGCAGCTTTCTCACTGCTATCAAAAGGGTATACAGATATTTCTCGATCTCCATGTAGTTAGCCTCGGCAACGCCAAAGAGCTTACTAACATAGTAAACAGGAATTTGAATGTTGCATGTCTCCTTGATAAGCACTGAACTCACCGCCGTAAATCCTCATGATATGACATTGATGCCATTATTAGGGGAGGTTCTCCATTTTCTTGGCTTGTGAGACCGGTGGCGACTTTGTCGCTGGAATTCTTCTTGTATGAATTCTTCATATCTTCTGCTTAAGAGGAAGTCCTCAGTATCATGCCCCATCGTCTGATGACGTTCACAGCATGGAGGGGAACGTCGACTTGGGGAAGAACGTCGACTTGGCCTAGGAGGAGGGCGTCGGCTATTCTCTCCTAAGGGAAGCTTTTCCAGCTTTTGCTGAGTTCGACGAAACTCTTCTAATGGGGCTCTTCGTACGAATGAGCCCTCACCTCGCCTTTGCTGAATTTCTCGTTGGGAACGGCGAGTCATTCGGGATCGTTCTGCTCCTATATGGAGAGTTGCCCGTTGGAATAATTTTTCCATCCTCTCCACTGGTTCAGTATATTGAGTGATGGCTAAGGATTGGGACTGGGGTTCCAACCCTCTGAAGGACATACAGATGGCTTCTCCCTCCGAGAATTCGCCTCCAGTACAACCTGCCTGGAATCGCCTGAAGTAATTCTCTAAGGTTTCATTTGGCCCTTGGGATATATCTTCAGCTATCCATGGTCGGTTTTGTCTTGGTCGATTCCTGGGTGGTGCCATGACTTCTTGATCTGTTTCCCACAGACGGCGCCAAATGTTGGGATCAAGATGACGTGGCCTTGAATTTCGGGAAATGGACTTTGAGGTCTCGCCTTTAACTCGCTCCTTTAGGTGTCTTTCTCTACCTCTCGGGTGATTAAATTCCTTTAGGGCTTTTTGTAAGTGGCGAGGACCTGAAAAGGGGTGGGGATGACCCCTGATTCTACTCCGAAGCTTAAGTCAGTAATGGAATTTAAGAGAGAATACTTAAAAGTATCTGAATCAAGATTAAGTAAATAATGAAAGTGAATCCATATTTATAGGGGGAGTGTACCGACTTTAAGTGGTGGTTACCCTCTTAGGAGGGTTTCTATCCAGCAGTCGGTTTAAGCAGGTGACAAAAAGGGTTCCAGCTGGTGCCTCTTCCTTCAGAGGGAAGTCTTCTAAAGGCGGCGAGCAGGTCTCCAGTTGTCCTTTCCTTCAGAGGGAAGTCTTCTAAAGGCGGCGAGCTGGTCTCCACCTGTCCTTTCCTTAAGAGGGAAGGTTTCTTCTAAGTACCTAATGGTCGACTCGACTTGATTCGTACCTTAGAAGGGAAGCTTTGGTCATCGACTCGACTTACACCTTAAGAGGGAATCTTTGAGTGACTTTTTCGTCTTGCCCTCCTTTATGGTCGTTGCCTTGGAAGTCGACTTCTGTTTGTAGGGTGGTTGACCATTCGTCTTCATCTCCTTATTCTTGACTCGAATGGTCGATCATATATTCTTTTGGGATCTCGACTTTTATTTTGTCGACTTCGTACTAGGCTGCCTCGAATCATATCCAACATTCGTGAACAAATCATATGTCGATATGGGGTCCCAAAAATCCTCATTAACGATAATGATTCCCAATTCTTCAGTGAAGAACTAGCCGAATTTTGCGACGACATGCTCATCAAACATCAATCCGGCTCAGTCCACCACACTCAAATAAATGGGCAAGTAAAGGCAACCAACAAAACAATTCTCAATGGGCTAAAGAAAAGAGTTGTGTCCTTGAAAAGAAACTGGGTGAAGGAACTTGACCAAGTACTCTAGGCACTAAGAACCTCTCCTAAGAAGGCAACGGGAGAAACATCGTTCAACATGGTATACGGGTCAGAAGCTGTCTCACCAATAGAAGTGGATAACATCTCCCAAATAATTCTTCCCTACCAATATTTCCCATCCCGACCAATTTTTCTTGTAAAGAACGTTTCCGACCGGGTTCCGGGTATCGTTTCTCCCACAGGCCATATCCAATGGAAAAAGAACGTAAAAAGCCATCTCCTTCATTTTTCCGACCAATTTCGACTATAGGAGAATCACTCTTTTCTTGAAGTGATATTCGTGTCAGAGAGTTATTTAGACACGGACCGTGTCGTGTAGTGTTAGAGATGTGAAAAAACAGATCCATTACAGCTAGCGTGTTTGTGTCGTGTCAGAAATTGCCACCCCTAGCTTGTAATAGCATTTTATGTTCACGATTTCAAACCATAATGTCCATTGGGCCAGAAATGGGCAAAGCCCATATGTGTGAATCATAAATTGCTCGTTGAACCAGCCTACATACTAACACTATCTTTTTTATAAATAAAAGAATGATTTAGTATATGTCCATCTGTTACGTAATTATTTGTGTGCATATTATATATTTAAACAACTGGTTCAGTTTGATATTGCATGGTTTGCAACTAGTAATGAATTTATGTTCTCCTCTAAAAATCTAAATTTGCTTATTTTTTTCCACTTAAAAATGTTATTAGGAGAACAACACACATAGTATACATAGTATGTATACTTCAATCTATAATAATTTTTATTTCATCGCCTCCGCCAGTAAGATGAAAGTCTTGATTATAAATATCAATAAAATATTAAATTATAATTAATATTTATTTTAGGTATTTCATTTACTTCCGTTTACATTAAATTAATCTACTTTGAAAGGAAATAAATGTTGCATAATTAAAAACAAAACTAATAATAATAAATAATAAAAGTTGGTTTGCATAAGTCAATAAACGTACGTTGTTAGAAGATTGTAACACATAAATCATTATGGGATCGGTTTTTTTTTAATTAAGAACAATGCCATCCTTGCAATATAAAATGGAGTTAGTATTTAATATCACAAAACATCATTCACTATCAAATCTTCTTAGCACCAAAACAAAAAATGGCTTCATTTCAACAATCATCATCGTTGATCTTCATCCTTGTCACAATCACATTCTTCTTCCTTGCTTCTCCCGTGTTCTGTAAATCCAAAATCGAAACCCTAATCGACCGAATTTGTGGGGACAAGGGAGTGGAGGACTATGATTTCTGCCGGAAACTCTTACACAACCATATAACAAGTTCTGCGACAGACATTAACGGTCTCACTAAGCTCACCATACGACGTACCTTCAGCCTAGCTAACTATATATACACCAACCTCTTATACTTGCTCCAAAACACAACCGACCCTTCCACCAAGAAACAACTTCACAATTGCCTAGATGGTTACGGCTTTTTGATCACCCAGTTTGACTTGGCCTCGAGTAAGTAGCTGCTACCTAGTGTGTTTAATTAATCCGATTTTTGGAGGCATTAATATTAATTTTAGTCATTTTTAAACTACTAACTTAGGGTGTCGTGTCATTTTTCATTCAGTTTTAACTATCAAGTACATGCAGCAAAATTTGAAAATTAATAATTAGATAGCTTTTTGTAAAATAGGTAAATTTAAAATAGCGCTTTATCAAACTCTATATTATCTTCAATAATTTGGTCTGGTTTTGAATTATAAACAAACAGGTTTGTTCAAGAAACAGGAATATAGAGATGCTTATGATGCAGAGAGGAAAACAGTATGGGGTGTAGAGCAATGCAAGGCCGATATCAAAATACCCCGACACCCCAAGAGTCCGGTCATTGAGGCTAACAAGAATACAAGGACACTCCTTGCCATGTCTTTGGCTTCTTTCAATCTTCTTCTCCGATATAATAACTAATTAACAAGCTCACAAACTCTAGATATAGATATCATTTATATGCTTTTATTATCAATCAATAAAAATTAAGCGTTTGATAGAATCTACTAGTTTTTCCATTATTCTACGACGATACCATGCATTGCCATCCGTTCAAGTATATAAAACCTTTCACCATGACATCGGTGATGTTGGTTAATTCGACCATCATATAAGAAGTTGATGAGTTACTTATTTTCTGTTATTCCGTTCGGTTTGACTCGCTAATTAGAATCTAGCTCGTTCAACGCCAAACGTGTGAAATCTAAACAGTAACAAGAAATTGCACCACTATATTTTGTAATGTTGTATATAACATAACATATCTTGTTTTCTTAATATTATTAAATTTTGATGATATTACAACAAATTTTTTTTTTATGATAAAAAAAATAATAATCGAAAAAATTGGGACACCGTGCTATTCTTCTTGTGACTTCTCAGGATCGCTATGCATCAACTTGTTTATTGTGATACACTTTAATCACGTATTAGCTTTCAATTAATTCTTATCTTCTACAATCTAATTTTTTTTTAGATTAATCTAATGTTGTACTGGTACTAACATGAATATTGTACACTTACAATTTTATTAGAATGATGTAGTCCAGCCCAGCTATGTGAGGCAATTACCAAGCTTGTGATGCTGAGGCAAAGAATCAGGTTTATAAATTTCCATGGAATGAGCTCTTAATGCCTGAATTTATTTATCTTTTGAACTTGAATTGAGGGTTTGTAATTATTATATGCTGCCGGATCCTACATACCAATCATAATCAGAGAGAATTAGCAAGCCATACATATACATGCGGAAATGAAAGAAAACAAAGGAGATGCCACAAGCTCTGTAATTTAGGAGAAGTTTCATTTGTCAAGCCAAGCATATTAAACGAGTATAATTTAGATTTCCAAGATCTTATTAGAATACAATATTTGCCAATACATTCATGCTCCGTGAATCATTTTCTTTGCAATTATTTTTTAAAATTTCTACATAAATTAAACCAGGTTATAATGAGTACGGTCAGCTTGGTAGAGGCGTTACACCAGAAGGACTACATGGTACTGGAGCTGGGGTGATAAACACTTATGTGAAATTCCTGGATCGAGCTTGTGAAGATTGTCAAAGTGTCATGACCACAGAGCTGCCATATCAGATAATGGAAAGGTGTAACTCCTTATATACTTCTTAGCATGAAAATTCAGGATGCTGCAAATTCAGATGACATCATAATGCCATCACACCGTGAATGTTTATTGCCTGCTAATTTATCCTCGTTTGTGGAATTAATGCCAATTTTGTCCTCCATATTTCTATTACAATGGGACACCTTCAAATCTCAAATGCCATCTTAAATTTCATATTTCCATCCATCCTTCTACCACTTGTTGATCAATATAATTTTAGAAAAAAATCACAAGATAGTGTAATACTTATTATAATTTATTACTTTATTATAAAACCTAATTTACAAAACAAAATAAAAATTATCTTATACGTTACGTTTAGACTTGAACTTATTTATGCATAAATTTTTAGGCTGTACATTTTTTTTAGCCAAATAGGGTGTAGTTTATAAATGAGTATTTCCAGTTGAAAAAAATTATTTAGGGGGTTTAAACAAGCATATTTGAGTAGGGATGGCAACGGGGCGGGTTTTCGCAGCCCCGGACCCGCCCCGCGGGTCGGCCTTGCTGACCCGGCCCCGGCCAAATGGCCCTTTCGGGGCGGGTCGGGTCAACAGTCCCGCGGGGCCCCGACCCGCCCCGCCATGTGAACAATTTTTTTTTTTTTTCACTTTTTCAATATTAAATACAATTTTTTTTGTCAAAATATTACATTATATATAAATTCAAAACATAAATATAACACCAATCAAATATAAACAATAAACACATCAAATTCATTACAAATACAAATTCAAATCCAAACACCAAATTAACAAATCCTAATAATCTAAATATACTTCTATTTGTAATTTGGTCCATGTTATTTATATATGTACTATATTAACCATATTGTTTAGTAAATGTTAGATTATATTAACATAAAAAAAATAAAAAATAAATATATTATATATATATGTATCTCGGGGCGGGTCTACGGGGCCCCGGGTCTCTAGACCCGGACCCGCCCCGAGCCCGACCCGCGGGTCGGCGGGTCAAAACCGGGTCGGGGCCCCGCGGGTCAGCGGGGCCCCGAGACCCGTTGCCATCCCTATATTTGAGACATAGAAAATTTATTGTAATTAGCTTCGTTATTTTCGATTTAAAATATACAAGTTTAAATTCGAGTAAAGCTTGATTGAGCCTAACTTTTTAGAGTCGAACTAAAATTATTACAATACTTAATATATTTAAATTTGGCTTTCTTATAATAAATAATAAAAGGTCTTATTGGTCTATATTTATTTTAAATTTGACAACTCATAGTGTATGTTGCGTCCTGGATGAACTGGGTCGGATGGACGCGTCTGTCTGATTAGGTCGTGCGGGTTTTAGGGCTGACACCCTTCATCTGGAAAAGATGTTTGTCTGATGCCGATGACGAGTGTTCGGTTTTAACGCTGTGTCTCGGAAAACGGTTGTGTCTCAGGAGGCGTCTGAGTCTCGGGAAACGGTTGTGTCTCAGGAGGCGGATGTGTCTCACGAAATGGCGGTCTGTGCACAAGTCTGAGCGTCTGGGCACATCTTATTCCTATTTCTCTTCCTCGTCTTAGCCACGGGTCGCTGGTTCCTGCACGAAGGGCCAGTACTAGCACGGAGAGGGGGGGGGTGGTGCTAGTGGAGCCCTCTCCGATGCCTAAGTCACAATAGGGCTAAAAATGTAATCTTAGAGAGAGAAAGTATTTCTAGAGAGAAGTCAGAGCTCAAAGTACCAAAGTTGGGCAAATGAGAGGATGTGTGAAAGTGGGTGGCCAAGACCTCCTATTTATAGGCTTCCTTAGGACCGGACCCGGTTTTAAAGCGATTTGATGACGGTTCAAAAGCAAGCGGTAACCATCATCAATATTGGCAATGCGCGAACTTGACTTCTCTACACGTAACGGTAATCGCGTAAACGGTAATCGCGCAATACCCGTAGTGCAATCCGGACCTCGTCGAATTTGGGCAATTCGGCGAGGTTCGGCTTGCCGCGCAACCCGGAACTCCGGATTGCTTTGTGCAATCCGGAGGTCCGGTCCGGACGCGCGTAACGCGCTTCCGGACTGTTTTGACCCTTGGGAGACGTTTTTCAAGCCGTGATGTAATTTTGACGTGTTTACGAGGCCCGAAATATAAATACGAACTCGAATTGGACACATATCCATCACTTGCCCCCGAGTCAAGTAACGGTTTAAAACCTTTCTTGATTCTATTTTAAGTTAGGATACGCGTCCAATTTGAGATTGACGTTAACCTTCCGGTTTTGATTGTTGGTTGGACGTAGAAGTCTTGATTTCGTCCGTCCTTTGATTTTCCGACCGAGTGACTTTATTTCCTGTCATCACGGTTAGTGCAATAGAGAATGCGCATATGTAACGTGCAAACATGATTACCGCTAGGGATATAAGCAATTAGTGATATGTCATGCGGATATGCTTTTATCAACGTGCATGCACAAGTAACAGTCATGGCAAGAACGTAATTATGTGATGTTAGAATTATAATCTGTATACTCTAAAACGACTTAGCGATTATTAAATCATGAATCATGCGATATGCAAACATGCATGTAGAATGACGAATTTGATATGCGTAATACCAAAACGATCATATGCGTAGAGACAAATACTTAGAAGAGGTTGGAGTATACCGTAAGTACTTAGGTGTGGGTGTAGATGAATTACTCCTTTAATCATTATCATCAAGGAATCTTTTGGGATGTGTGATTACACTTATCCCCAATCATTCTTCCAGCTCTTTGGGAGTTCATTCTTCATCCTTCTTTGCAGGTAATTGCTTCACCATTTCTAGAAACCATTTGCTTGTTCATAGTTTCTTCACCGTCGTAAACTTTAGGTGCATCCCGAAAGTTACGTGTTTGATCCTTGACTTGTTTTCAGAAATTGACACCATCAATCGACTCAGATCATCGCGAGGATTCCAGCGCCGCCTTCGGAATTGCCAGACGACGCCGGACGCGCCCTCACGCGCCGTCGCGTGAGTATTGCCCTGCCGGCGCGTGTAACCCACGCGCCGCATTCCCGTGCTTCGTTCGCCGCGGTCCTTACCTTTCTGAAATCGTCTCGACGAGTGGAGTCCATTGTGATACTTTTTGTCACATTTTGAGGTAGTCTGAAAACTCGATTTTACAGGACAGCTTCGACTTGATTTTTGAATGTTGTCGTATTGTTGTTCCTTTGAACTATTTGTCGTTGTTGTCGCATAGAGTTGTTCATTGGTGTTCGTATATCGAATAATTGCTGATTGGTTGTTGTTGCTATCGTCGTTAGCTCATGCCTTAGACGATTTTTTACTTCCGTGGATAGTTGTGGTAAAATTCCCCTATTGGACGTATTGCCCCCGTGCCTTCGCGTAGAGGCCTTTTGGTCGGTACGCGTAGTTTTTTCCCTTGACGGGTTTGTTGGTTGTCGGAAATTGCCAAACGTCTTTGGGAGTAGTCGTTTGTTGTCTTGATGCCTTAGAAAAATATTTTTCCTAAGAGTTGTCGTGTTTGCTCCTCGCGGTTCGTCACGTTAGTCGTCGCACCGCTTGCATGATAGCTTCTTAGGATGTTGGCCACTTTTGTTACACGTATCAACTTTGCTATGCGCGTTGACTTTTGCTATGCGCGTATGTCGTTATTTGTATTGGCATTTTTATGATCGCATGAATTTGACGTGTAGACTTCTTGTTTAGTTCTTACAGACTGTGAAGTCGTAGTAACCTCTTGCGGAATTCCTTTCTTTTTGATCGAATTGCCGCTATGAGTAAGTCCTTCATACTTACTTTGCAAAAATTTTAGCATCTTGGTACTCATGATGGATAGCCTACTAATTGGCTCTATGTCTTTCATGGAACTCATATTGCAGGTTGGTTTGCCGGAAAGAGTTCATCTCTCCACGCAGCGGCTTCGCGTATTACTTCCCGCGCCGATCAGGCTTTGGCGGCCCCTGCCCCCATCACTCCTGCCAATTCGGGGCGTGGTCCTGGCAAAGGGTCTTCTACACCTATGACCGGGGATACTCCCCCAGTGTCTGACTCTCGCGTTTCTTCCAAGCGAACTGACACAGTGGCGCGTGGCCCGACTGACCCCAAGCGCTTGAAGCCAAATACGGCTACTTCAACTCATTGTAATAAAGGCAAGGAAGTTGCAAGTCGCAATGTAGCGCCATCTGCCCCCCAGTCGGGAAACCGACTTGTGGAAGTCCGCGGACTCTGTTAGTATACATTTGATGAGTATATGTCGTGGTTTTGTTATTTGTTGTTAATCGCTTTCCTTCTTTGTTGTAGCGGTTCCTCCTCTTAGGCGTGACCATCTGGTCTGCCCAGTTGGGTTGGATATTACTGGGGACACTTGGGCACCTTTTGGTAATGGTGGAGTCTATTTTCCCAAGGAGTCTTCACTTCGTACTCCAGAGGTTGGAGTTCGCGTATTGCGCAGATGCGTTCCCCCGGGTGATAGGCATTCTTGTCCATCGACTGATGAGGAGGCCGAGGCTTATGCGCAGAGCGCCTTGTCCCGGTTTGCTCCCGTAAGTATCTTGTTTCTTTTTGCCAAGTTTGCTATTTTTGCGATTTATGTTTGGCTTATCACATTGATGTGTGAAGGTTGTTGCCGACATGGTGAACATGTCGTCTTTTGTTATGGAACTGGTAAGCGCGAAGCAGGCTGCTATGGACAAGTGTGATGCTCTTTGTCAAGAGTTGTCACGAACCAAGGAGGAGGCTCATTTGATGAGTTCGAAGGTCACTGCTTCTGAGGGCCGTTATGAGGCGCGCCATATTCGCTTATAGCTTGAATCTGAGATGATTGCTCTTGAGAAGAAGGTCACAGACGATCTTCATGCGCAGGGAGCGGAATCACTTGCTCTCGGTAAGGAGAGTCGGGAGAAAGGTGTACAAGTGGGTTTTACCAAGTACATGGGTACTTCTGAATTTGAAGCTGCTGTTGAGGAGAAGGTGAACCAGTTGATGAGTGAGCGTTCCGAAGATTATTTCACTCGGGTGAAGGATCTTGACACTGAGTTCCCCTTTGGCGAGTTAGGGCCTTATGCGAGTTATGCCCTTTCTCACATTGAGGCGTTAAGCCTTTTGGAGCGTGGACTTCCCAACTATGAGATGTTGGTTGATGATAGCAGAGGTGTAAACGTCGTTGTTACTTCTCCTGAGTTTATGGAGGTTGCCCCCGAGCCTTCTGCAGGTGGTGTCGCTGTTTGAGCTTCACGTTGATGTTTATTTTGAGCATGTTGGGCTCTTTTCCACTTTGCTTCTGGCTTTTGTGTTTGGAACTTTGTTGGAGTTGTTCCTTGGTTGTTGCTTGTTGTAAACACCTAATTTTGGTCCGCGCGTAGCACGTTCAAAATGTCATATGTGACGCGTAAAAAAAAAAAGGAAGTATTTAAATATGGAAGGTCGCGAAGTTTCTAAATATAGGACTGGCTTAAATTAGGATAGTTATTTGTATTTATTGCAGATAATATTTGTTGAATATTTAGAGTATATTTTCTGAATATTTAGTATTTATGGTTAGAATAAATCTGTAATATTTATTTCCTAGTTAGCTTAGGCCTAGATTAGTACAAATAGAGGTGATTTACAATGTAACGAGGGACAGAAAAAATACACAAGACGTTGCTAAATACTTATCGGTGTCTAATTGAGTTTCCTCGTTTTATATTATTATGTATACATATATGTATATCGTATTATGTGTGTAGATATAAGGTTTTGATCTTTCATTATTATATTATTACTATCATATTTATGTACTGTGTAGTGCCTATCATTGTTTCCGTCCATCCAAACATCTAAACAGCACCTCCGAGTTCCGATTACCATACTCTCATCGCCTTGCCCAAGGTCATTTCATCCACGTCGTTTGCCCCGATCCATCTCGATCAACCGCGTCCGTTGCCCAGATTCCCAGGTCCAGCCTAGATCCGTCCCAGAGCTCTTCGTCGACCAGAACGTCAGACCTCACTACAACTCCGATTTTGACCGGTATTCGGTCTGCTACCTGCTATTGGACGCCCTTCACGCTACCCTCGAACCTCGCATCCCCACTCTGACACCCGTACCATCAGCTTCAACCCCTACCGATGATCCCGATCAATCCCAGTCGCCGCTCCAGATCAGCAACGCCGACCTATGGGAATGCCGTATCCACCAGTTAAGTTGTCCGTGTCCGATGAGAAGCATCGATTCGAGTCTAATGTCAATGTCGGTGCCTCACCGTTGCCTCGTCCTCACCGCTGATCTCTGACATGTCCATCAGTCGCTCGTCGCCAGTCACGTCCGAGCTCGACTTAGCCGTTCTGCTCTGCAGTTTTCACCTCTGATCCAGTCATCGTCACCGCTATGACTCGTGTGCACCAATTGCTGCTATTCTGACCAAGACTCCACTGCAATTACCATCATCAACCTTCACAGCTACCTTCGCCGACCCCTTTGCTGCTCAGTTGCCACTGTCTAACAGCATCTCCTACTGTCGTTATGGATGATGATGACCAGATTGACTCTTTCCATGGGTTAGAAAGAGTGGTAAACCCTAGGGCAGGTACAAATCTTTGTCATCTTACTTATTTAATTTAGTTTTGTTTTATCTAATCTATTTATTATGATATTTGTTTTATATATATAGGTCTCGGTTTTATTAACCGTGAATATGTTGTAGTTGATTTTAGTTCTCAAGTTGATTAAAGAGTAGTTCATTGACCAATTAATATTAATTTGTTTGGCTAATAATATAATAATTGTAATTATAGAAAAATGGCAAGTTAGGTGAATTAGAGTACCGAAAGGGCGGAATTTTAAACAATGTTTTTATTTCCGTAATACAACCCCCGAACTCGAATTTCTGTTCGTGGACCAATTTCATGCCTAGGTGTTAATTCGTTATTTTCCTAGGCAATTTTAGGTTTCTAGTTAGCCTTATAATTAACTAGTGGCGACTCTTTCAAAATCCACGTTTTCAAAACGTAATTCGCCGTAGGTCAGATTTTAGGTCCGACACTTGTGACTTGTTCGCTTTGAACTACGTCGTTTGGACCTGCTTTATACATAGCAGTTTGCATGATAACTTGTTAGTAATATTTCATACCGTTATCACTTACTGTGTTTGTTGAATGTGGATGACTAGTAACGTAGACATAGTCCCCGCAGTCGTGACCGATAGCCACTTCTTGATTGATGACTTGAGATGTACTCAAGATTGCTTGCATGATGCATTACGCATGTTGTCCTTCTTTCCTGAATAGCTTGCCGCTATATATGTTGTAATCTGTCAAGTATTTCGCGTATAGCGACTTTTCTTAACAAGTAGTATATTTGAAAGGTGTTATCTTGGCTAAGCAAGATACTAGTTTATACCGTCTCTTACTTACACTCTAAGGCGACGTTGTACAAGACTCGACTTGTAAATTTTATGAGTTTTAAACAGGGTGCGCACCTGCCAGCGTGTATCAACCCGCGTTGGGGAAGCATACGTAAAAACATTTTGGTTTTTTGAAAAAATGTTTGTGATACGTGATTTCTGCGTCCAGCTACCACGGAACACTTTTTGAAAATATGTATTGTGATGCATGATTTCTGCGTCCAGGAATCATGTACCACGGTTTGAAAATCTGTAGAACAGAATTGTCATCTAACAAGAGGACTTTTGCTGTAAAGTGTGAACCCTTGAACAGGAATTCATAGTACGGGATTGTCATCTAACAAGAGGATGTTCGCCGTATAGAGTGAACCCTAAACAGGAATTCATAGTATGAGATTGTCGTCTAATAAGAGGACGTTCGCCGTATAGATTGAACCCTTAAGTAGGAATTCATAGTATGAGATTGTCGTCTAATAAGAGGACGTTCGCCGTATAGATTGAACCCTTAAGTAGGAATTCATAGTATGGGATTGTCGTCTAACAAGAGGACATTTGCCATAAATAGTGAACCATTAAACAGGAATTCATACTTGTTGTAGCGTGGGGTCGTTGTCTAACAAGAGAACTTCCGCCACTTATGGGGTGATCAGTCCAGTATTGCATTTGCCCATCCTGTTCTGAATCCAGGGAATGGCTATGAACATGAGGATTTGCCTCTAACAAGAGATGTCACAGCATGTCATTTTTTCAGAAGTAAACATGGGGTTTGTCTTTACAAAGAGGATACCTCAACATAGGGCTGAGCAAGAAGCCCGAAAAGCCCGAAGGCCCGAATATCCCGACCCGAGCCCGTCCCGAAAATCCCGTCCCGAGATGTAGCCCGAGCCCGGTCGGGCGGGATTTTTCTTCCCAAGTCGGGCTCAGGCTTTTTCTTAAAAAGCCCGAAAGTCCCGAGCCCGCCCGAATATATGTATATATTATATATATTTAAGTTTAACCTAAGTCTACTAACTATAGTTTAAGTAACTTTACTATAGTTAAAATAAAAAAATCCTAGAATTAGACTATTGATGATGTTTGAACTTATTGAATTTTGTATTGATGTGTTGAACTTGCATGTATTTGAAATGGATGGACCTCATATTAAGATATATTTTTTTTTTTATTTTTTGGTTCAAATTCGGGCTAGCCCGAGCCCGAATCCCGATGTCCCGACTCGGGCGGACATTTCCTTTAGGTTCGGGCTCGGGCTCGGGCCAAAAATATGAGTCCCGAAATTTTCGGGCTCGGGCTCAGACAAAAGCCCGCCCGTCCCGTCCCGAGCTCACCCCTACCTCAACATGCTACTTTTGATAGTAAATCTTGGTGTTTATCCAAGATATTGCTTGTAGTTGACACCTTTGGAATAGTCGTCATTTTGATGGTAGACCTTGGCGTTTTTCCAAGATATTGCTTGTTGTTGACGCCTTTGGAATATTCGTCATTTTGAGTAGAGAATTTCTATAAGTCCCTTTTTTGTAGATAATCCGCAAGTTGTCATTGCGTCATATAAGTTGACTGTGTACATAGCGCAATGGCTTTGTGTTGTCGGCACCTTCTTGAGATAGATGCCAATGTTATGAATGGAGAAATAAACTCATTGTTGGTGTAGATAATAGTTGTTGTAGTTACTTTGCTTTGCTTCCAAGTAACGTATATAGAATAGTGATGTTCCTACGAAGATAGAACAACTTCATTAGGTTCATGCGTTTATTACAAAGATGCCACTTTATATGAGAGTGTGGACTTTTCAACAAGTAGATGCGCTATGAAAATAAGAGCAAAAAGGGCTTGATACGACATCTCCTTTTGTGACAGAAGATCATCCTTTCATCCGTGGAATTTCTTCAAGTGTCCTCCACTAAATGTGTTCGTAGGGGCATTGCCATTTGCATCTTCAAGGCGATATGCGTTGATATACGGGATGGATATGACCTTGTAAGGGCCTTCCCATTTTGGAGACATTTTGTTGATTTGATCGAGATGTGAGAACTCAGTCTTTCTCCACACCATTTCTCCGACATGGAATTGTCTTTCTTTCACCTTCCTGTTGTAATATCTTGCAGTTATCAAACGCATGCGTGCCTGATTATGTTCAGAGTTACGCCTTTTTTCTTCAGCCAGGTCTAGGTCTAGACGCATGTTTACTTCGTTGGCTTGGGCGTTGAAATGGGTTGTGCGGTAGGATGAAACAGCAATTTCGATGGGAGCGACTGCTTCCGTTCCATACACCAGACTTAATGGGGTTTCTCCGGTTAACTCCTTTGGAGTTGTTCGTAGTGCCCACAGCACACTGCTAAGCTCTTCTGCCCATCCTCCTTTTAATGCATGCACTCTTTTCTTGAGACCGTCTAGGACGGTCTTGTTGGCGGCTTCAACTTGTCCGTTGCTTTGAGCATGGCAGACTGATGCGAAACGGTGGTTAATGTTGAGCCTTTCGCAAAATGTTTGAAGCCTTGAACTCTTGAATTGTGGTCCATTGTCGCTGATTAGCACCTTTGGAACTCCGTATCGGGAGATGATGTGATTTCGGATGAAATCCATTATTTGTGCATCGGTTGTTCGTGCCAATGCCTTTGCCTAGATCCACTTTGAGAAGTAATCGATTGCGACGACAATGTACTTGGTTTGGCCTTTTGATTTTGGAAGTGGGCCCACCAAGTCGATCCCCCATTGTGCGAATGGCCAGGAACTTGCAATTGGGCTTAGCTCCGCGGCTGGTGCCGTGATACTTCTTGAATAAAGTTGGCAAGATTCGCATTCTGTGACCAAGTGTGTAGCTTGGTTCTTCATGGTTGGCCAATAGTATCCTAAGCTTAAAGTCTTGCGTATTAGAGATCTCGCACCTTCATGGCAGGCAGCTTGGCCTTTATGCAAATCTTCTAACACTTTCTGGCCTTCTCGGAAGGTGATGCACTTTAGGTATGGGGTTGAGAATCCTCTTTTGTATAGCTCGTCATCTATCAACGCGTAATTGACGGCTTGTCTCTGGATTTTTTGGGCTTGAACTTTGTCTTCGGGGAGTTTGTGGTTTTTGAGATATGCCAATATTGGGGTCATCCAATCCGGCTCTGGACTGATGCATAAGACTTCGAATTTGTCAATTACTGACAAGATTCTGTTTTCCACGAAGTGCGTTTCTTTTCCATGTTCATTGCCCTGTGCGAACTTGCTCAAGGCATCGGCTTCTTGATTTTCTTCTCTAGGCACCGCGATGATGTCGAAGGTATCGAAGCTTGTGATGAGGTCTTTTGCTTGCCACGTGTATTTTTACATATTTTCTGACTTTGTCGCGTATTCGCCTTTAACTTGATTGACGACTAACTGCGAATCGCACTTCACTCTTAGGTGTTTAACTCCAACACCTTTTGCAATTCTTAAGCCAGTTATCAATGCCTCGTATTCCGCCTCATTGTTTGTTGCTCTAAATGTTAAGTTTAGAGCATACTTCAATGGATTGGATCCATCGGGTGGTATTAGGAGGAATCCGGCGCCTGATCCTCCTACGTTTGAAGATCCATCGGTGTACATTCTTAATATGCCACTTGATTTAGGTACAAATACCGGGTTTTCCACCCATGTTTGGTATCTTGACTCTTCAATTAATCCTGCGTCAAGCAGTCTTCCTACTTCTTCTCTGATTGCCAGTTTCTTATTGCCCCCGAGGGGTCGGAGTTTCTGGGCTACTGCTCGAGTTCCTGGCTTGATGTTGAGCTTATGGGAAATGACGTCTGCGCTTATTCCGGGCATGTCGCTTGGTGACAATGCGAATAACTCTTTGTACTCTTTGAGGAGTGCTGTGATTTCTATCACTTCATCTTCTGACAAGGATGCTCCAATTTGGACCATTTTGTCTGGCTCTTCGATCTTTATTTGCTTTAACTCTTCTACTGGGGCCGGTCGGGCACGGCCTTCTCTTGGATCATCATCGATGATGGGCATGTCATCCTTGGTTGGCTTGACGTTATTTTGGATTGCCACATTGTAGCAATCCTTTGATAACAGTTGGTCTCCTTTGACTTCACCAATTCCGGCCGCAGTTCGGAATTTGATCTTCTGGTGTGCCGTTGATGGCACCATTCCCCACGCATTCATGGTTGCGTATCCTAAGATACCATTGTATGCGTCAAGCTTTTGCACTACCACAAATGGTACTTCTATTTGGAGACGCGAATTGCCTTCTCCCAGTATAACTGGCAGTGTTATGGATCCCAATGGGTAACTTGCATCTCCCATGAATCCCACTAAGGGTGAATTCATCCTGTTGACATTCTTCTTTCTCCCCAGAGCTAGGATGACGTCTTTTGTGATGATGTTGGGCGAACTTCCTCCGTCGACCAAGATACGCTTGATGTCCATGTCGTCGATTGTCATGGTTATAACTAAGGCGTCATTATGCGGAAATGTTATGTGCGTCTTGTCTTCTGAAGAAAATCCAATGGCATCTTCTATGCCAACGTCTCCTTGCTGACTGCCTTCAGACTCATGGATCATCAGGGAAGCATATATTTCTCTTTCATATGATGTTTCGCCTGCTGCTCCAAAGCCTCCATGTATCACGTGGATGCCTGGAAATTTTGGGCCGTGCTGTGCGGATGGCACGCTGCTTGCTGGCACGGGAGACGTCATAGACTTTTTACGCCGTCCAAGGCGCTTCCTGGTTTCTGACGGATTAGCATTATTGAGAGCGTTGTGATCACTCGTCATGACTTTGCGGTATGGTAGCTTTTTGTTCGAATCACGGAGACGGCGCCAATGTTGCGTCCTGGATGAACTGGGTCGGATGGACGCGTCTTTCTGATTAGGTCGTGCGGGTTTTTGGGCTGACACCCTTCGTCTGGAAAAGATGTTTGCCTGATGCCGATGACGAGTGTTCAGTTTTAACGCCGTGTCTCGGAAAACGGTTGTGTCTTAGGACGCGTCTGAGTCTCGGGAAACGGTTGTGTCTCAGGAGGCGGATGTTTCTCAGGAAATGACGGTCTGTGCACAAGTATGAGCGTCTGGGCACATCTTATTCCTATTTCTCTTCCTCGTCTTAGCCACGGGTCGCTGGTTCCTGCACGAAGGGCCAGTACTAGCACGGAGAGGGGGGGGGTGGTGCTAGTGGAGCCCTCTCCGATGCCTAAGTCACAATAGGGCTAAAAAGGTAATCTTAGAGAGAGAAAATATTTCTAGAGAGAAGTCAGAGCTTAAAGTACCAAAGTTGGGCAAATGAGAGGATGTGTAAATGTGGGTGGCCAAGGCCTCCTATTTATAGGCTTCCTTGGGACCGGACCCGGTTTTAAAGCGGTTTGATCGATGACGGTTCAAAAGCAAGAGGTAACCGTCATCAATATTGACAATGCGCGAACTTGACTTTTCTACACGTAACGGTAATCGCGTAAACGGTAATCGCGCAATACCCGTAGTGCAATCCGGACCTCGTCGAATTTGGGCAATTCGGCGAGGTCCGGCTTGCCGCGCAACCCGGACGCGCGTAACTCGCTTCCGGACCGTTTCGACCCTTGGGAGACGTTTTTCAAGCCGTGATGTAATTTTGACGTGTTTACGAGGCCCGAAATATAAATACGAACTCGAATTGGACACATATCCATCAGTGTATAAAAATAAATGAGAGATATAATTAATTTTTTGTAAATAATAATTTGTTGGAAAATAAATCTTATAATTTTGTATATTTGAAAAAAAAAATTAATTGAGTTAATATTTATCTTATTTCGTTTTATAAATAAATAGTAAACTAAACTGAACGGGACTTACTACCATCATTCCAATGCATCCATGCTTTTGTAAAGGGCATGGCTATAATAAACTTGACTATAATTTTAGTTGAGTTCTTATCCGTTGGATTTGAATCACTTAGAAATATGTGCATTAATAATAATTTATTCTCATTCCAATTTAAAGCCCGATCTGTCATCTCTCTTTATTTTATCTTGATTTTCTCGTCTATCTCTTTCTCTTTTTCTCTTTTCATTTTTTCTATTATTAATTATATAATATACTAGATTGATGATTCGCGCTTTGCGCGATAAAATAATTTTTCATAAAATTGTAGAGATGTTGAAAGTTCACATTTTTTATTGGATAATTTACTATAATCATATTTGTTATTTGTGTACACCTTTAAAATATATATATATATACATTCAAAATAACTTTGTGTAAATGAAGGTTCTATTTTGTATCATTAATTTACATGTATGCTATTATAATTTTCAAGTATGCCCATCAGAAACTAACAAAGTATTAAAATAAATTATAATAATACCAGAATATAAAGGGAAATAGAAACACACGCCTCTAATTTATAAACATATTAGACAAATCATTGCTATGAAGAAAATTGGTTTAAACGTATAGTAAGTAAATATAATTTTATAAATAATATGTATTTTATTAGTCACTTAATGATATATAAGGATGATTAATTACTAAGAAATTGAAAAAATTGAATAGCAAACGTTGTTTCATTAGTTAGAATCGCAACACATCTTTGAAAAATAATAAGTGAAACCCCTTTTACTAACCAAACAAACAATGAGAGATGTTTAGTTGGACAAATACACATCATCTATCATAGATAATGTATGAGTTGGTCCAATTATATTGTAATATTTTTGTACATATTGACACTCAAGTTTAGTACTTGTCAACCATATAATAAACTAACCCAAATTATATGGCAAAAAATATTATACATATAATGATTTATTGATAAGATTGTGTTTTTCTTTTGTGCTAAACTTACATGGTTTCATATTTTTCAAATATATTTTGTGCTAAAACTTACATGGTTTCATATTTTCAAATATATTTATTGATATACATGGCTTAGAACAATAAGAGAGTTTTAACATTTGTAACGTTCATGAAGAAAAAAACGGACTCTATAGATGAATGAGGGTGTTTGGAGGCCATCCAAGCTATTGGAGATGCTTAGTTGGACAATTACACATCATCTATGAGAGATAATGGATGAGTTGGTCCAATTATATTAAATTTTTTGTACATATCACTACTTATGTTTTATAAATAATATGTATTTTATTAGTCACTTAATGATATATAAGGATGATTAATTACTAAGAAATTGAAAAAATTGAATAGCAAACGTTGTTTTATTAGTTAGAATCGCAACACATCTTTGAAAAATAATAAGTGAAACCCCTTTTACTAACCAAACAAACAATGAGAGATGTTTAGTTGGACAAATACACATCATCTATCATAGATAATGTATGAGTTGGTCCAATTATATTGTAATATTTTTGTACATATTGACACTCAAGTTTAGTACTTGTCAACCATATAATAAACTAACCCAAATTATATGGCAAAAAATATTATACATATAATGATTTATTGATAAGATTGTGTTTTTCTTTTGTGCTAAACTTACATGGTTTCATATTTTTCAAATATATTTTGTGCTAAAACTTACATGGTTTCATATTTTCAAATATATTTATTGATATACATGGCTTAGAACAATAAGAGAGTTTTAACATTTGTAACGTTCATGAAGAAAAAAACGGACTCTATAGATGAATGAGGGTGTTTGGAGGCCATCCAAGCTATTGGAGATGCTTAGTTGGACAATTACGCATCATCTATGAGAGATAATGGATGAGTTGGTCCAATTATATTAAATTTTTTGTACATATCACTACTTATGTTTAGTACTTGTCAACCATATGTTAAACTCATCCAAATTATATAGATATATAGATAGATCATTCAAAATACGCTCTTTACATTTTCTAATAAGTCTTAAATATATTTTACTTGTTCAGTCGAATTATTACTATTCTACCATTTTCAGCGTGCATATAATATCGGTCATTTAAGTTATAATTTCTTTTATTCTTACATTTATTTATCAATTTTTTAAAATATGAATTTTTTGTAAATAAGTAACAAAACGTTAATCATATTCTTACTATCGATCTTTTGGATGATTTTCAAAATACATTGCCGGTAAATTATTACTATCTCAATTATAAGGTATAATAATTTATTCATATTTAAGAACTCGTCTTTTTTTACCACATAAATTCATCTAATTTTGGCCAAATATAATTCATCTCTTAGTATCTCATTTATGTATATAATGAGAATTAAAAGTTATATACTAAGTATACAGTGCTAAGTGCTTCAAATTTTTGTTTGACATCAACAATCTATTTGGCGAACCATTCTACAATTTAAGTTCTTAAGTATGTGTATTCACATACTAATATTTAATTTATATTCTATAAGTGCTTTTAATAAAATATTATTTATTTCATGGTAGGAAATATCGTTAGTTGCTTCAAATTCAAGTCATCATATTGATTTCGAGGTGAAAAAATGGAGATAATGTATAGTAATACTTGTGATGAAGTTGTATCATTCTCGAACTCGAGTTAGTTATATTCATGTATCATCTTCGAAATTGATCTAACATTGTCACGATGACAACACTTACGCGAGAAGAGCGGACACGTATAATATTTTTATGATTAATCTTTTCTCAATATGCTTAAGTTTTTGCAGATCTTTTGATTTTTCATTGACTAGTAATAATTTCAAGGTTTAGATTAATATTTTTCCAAATCGAGTACTCTTTGTAAGCATGACTGATTTTTTTCTAAACGAATTGAGTTTTTTTTTTTTGCCAACAAAGTTTCTCTAATGACAACATTTAATCAGAAAATTATCATTATTTTTCTTTGGATTTAATGGTGAAAAAATTGAAATTTAAAAAAAAAATAAGAACCAAGCTCCTCCTATTTTTATTTGGTTAAAAATACTAATTAACTTATGTTTGAGTGAAATACTAAAAAAAAAAAAGAATATTGTTAAGAGAATATAATATATAATAATAATAATAACATATAAAATCCAAAAATGAATAAAAAAGACAAAACGAGAAGGTTTAAAAAAAAAACTGATAAGAACTTGGAAAGTTTTGGAAAAAAAAATCGGATTGGAACTTGGAAGAAAACTAAGTAAACAGTAAATACAGTATAGTTTATTTTAGTCGTGTCCATTTTTAAACTTTTCCTCATTACCTCATGGTTTGTGTCTTTATCTCTCTTATATTAGGTGGGTCTCATGACAAAAGCACTCATGCTTTCAAATGATCCTAGACAAACTCAAACTGAATGGATGAAACGAAATAAATCTGCTATTGACCTTTTCTTTTGCAACAACTATGGACTTTAATAGTGTTTAAACGTATTAACTCAAGTGATCATAATTTTTCCACTTACAAATGCATTAGGCAAACTCAGTCTGTAGTAAAAAATATCATAATTATATTTAAAAGAGTTATTTGACAATACGTTAAACAAATAAGCACTTTAAACATGCGTTACTAGACGCTTTATTTTTCACCCAAAGTGCTTTTAAGAGCGAAAACATTTTGGAAATGTATGGTCAAACTCACTCTAAGTTAAATTAAATTATGGGTTGAGTTTGAGCTTTTTTCTCTTTTTTTTGGATGGGTTAAGTCTAAACCGACTTTTTAATAATGGTGCAGACCGTAACTCGGCTCACAATAGCCGATCGATAGTCCCAAAAAATTATTGCAAGTGTGTATATTCTTTCCTAAATAAGACATTATGCAAGACATGATTTATCGATCACATGTCTAACTCTTCTTGCTCATATCGCGTACCTCATTGTTGTGATCTAAACACGTATCAAGTTCAGAATGAGTCACGATTTGAGATATTAAGAGTTGAGTGGGTGATCTGCATCCAAATTTATCCCTGAAGCTATGATGTAAGTAATGAACATATGAATGAGATTGGTCATTTTAGTAATTCCATAGGAGTTAGAGAACTTTATTATAATATAACAAAAATGAGTTGAAGAACTTCTTCCTTGAAAATAATAAAAAAAAATATAAAAAAAAAGTATAAAAACATAACGCTTAAGATAACTAGTTGTTTACGCGTCTGCATTGCACGCGCATATGTTTAACATTTTTCTTAAGTTTTATGCTTATGTACAGCGACACAGTTAGCTTTGTGGAGTGTTTTTTCGACTTATGAATTAGAAATGTAAAAATAAACGTGTAGTGCTTTAAATTGTTAAATATCTCATATTGTCTCCGGATTTTTATATCTCTGCAGAGCACCATGAAAGAAATTTATATGGATAATTTTTTTTTTGTAGTATTTGAACTAATATGAATTTGACTTATGGTTGTGATTTAAGTTAAAAAATATTACATTCTTTATAATGGGTGCAGAAAATGATATTTTATGTCTTCTGCGTAATAACACGCAAATTTTGGTATGTCCAAGCTCTATCACAATTCAGCAAAAAATAAAAATAAAACTGAGACAAATGAATTGTCTATAAATAAG
Source organism: Clarkia xantiana subsp. parviflora (assembly GCA_036873135.1). Taxonomy (NCBI): domain Eukaryota; kingdom Viridiplantae; phylum Streptophyta; class Magnoliopsida; order Myrtales; family Onagraceae; genus Clarkia; species Clarkia xantiana. The sequence continues at coordinate 39,491,515 of JAPTYO010000004.1, forward strand.
TAGATGGTTAAGGACTTATTGTTCACCACTGTGATAACAAATTATTATGTACATCAATACTTATATATGATAGAAAATTACCATTTTTTTGGATTCGTACCTCATAATGAAAATTACTTAACCAAGTTTTAATGCTTTGATTGTAGATATTAATTAGGTTGCAGATGGAATGTATCTTCTCAATGAGACATACAAGATGATAATTTGTAGAATTATATAAATTTTTGCACAAATATGGAAAAAAAAAATATATCCACCAAAATTTAAGAAAATTTCAAAAGGCAAAATATTTATTAGTCAAGGGATTAATCACATCAAGAAAACACCCTCATTATAAAAAAAAAAAAAAATCATTACAAAAGAAGAATAATGATACTAAATCTCTAACACAAGCATAAGTATCATAGTTTATTATAAAATGTAAATGATATCAACTTTATCTTATAAAAAAAATTATTACAAAAGAAGAATAACGATATCTATATATATATTAAAATTTAGGTAGAAAGAGAATAGTGTATGATTTATGGAGTTGGGGTTTCTCAATTTGGTTCTTCCTGCCTGTTTCAAAGTTCAACCTCATCTTCAAGACAACAATTAAGGTAAGGGGAGCTGGGGGTTCCACGGACGCAGGGGGTTTGAGCCGGGGGTTTTCTCAAACTGGAGGTTTCTACCGATGCATCTTGTGAGCTGAGAGACAATTTGAGTATGGTAGAGCATATGAACACTCAACAGACGCTCCATGAGAAGAGTAACATTTGCTCATTTAGGGTTCTCGGATTCATTCCTCTTGGACCTCTCGATTTCCTCTTCAACCCCTCGATTTCCTGTTGGGCGCCTCGATTTCCCAAGCGTTACTTCAGCTTATTTACTTCGTCTCTGTCATCTTCAACCCAAGTGTTACTTCCATCTCCCCAAAACCTTTTCTCCCCAATTATAGGCCAAGACGAAGCCATTGAGTCCCGAATTGGTCGCGGCTGGAGCTCGCCTGGTCGCCGCTAAGGAGGTCACCATTTGGGGGATGGGAAGAAGACGATTCTAGAGATCTTGGGTAATCGGAAGAGATGGTTCAATCTACCACGTGTCATCATAGTCAGGTGTCTCTCTGTAACTTTCTCTTTGGGTGATGCGATTCAAATTGATTACTCACTTACGTACACCCAGATTTATTCATAACTATCAGAATTGGATTTCTAATTAGTTGAATTTGCATAGTGGTGGATCCTATACAAAGAGGATGTAATGCTTTGTCGCGCCTATCCATGGGAGGTCCTTTAGGTTGACGCATTATGTTAGGGGAATATGCCCTGCTATGTAGGCTAGCAGTGATCGAAGATGCGATGCTTTAGTCCAACTCAGAATCGATTATCTTGCCACCAATGAACTCATTGATTATGTCACTGTGAAACTTCGGTATATCAAGTGGCACCTCAAGCTCTATTTATTTCTCCAAATATTCTCTCTCAATCAATCTTAATTTTTTCTTCCAAGAAAAGCGATCGTCTTCTAGGTTTGATTTTCTCATGAGATTGGAGATCCACTGAAGAATCTGATGCTTCAATTATTCAACTCATTGTGCTCTGAGGAATAGGCGATGGATGGTTCATTGCAAACTAAAACATGATCAAGTGAGTTTCTTTATAAATTCTATTGATTGTATGTTGCATCAATTAGTGGAATTAGTTAGTGGGATGTATGCTAACTGAATACATGTATGTGTTCATCCTTTATATTTGTGTTGAGCCCTAAATCTATACCTTATGTTGTAATCCTCATATTCCAATTTGCGCACTCTAGGTTGTTGTGGAACGGGCCGATAAGAGTGATGTGCCAGAAATCAACAAGAAAAAGCCTGTTTTTCTTTGAAATTTCTTGCTTGTGTTGTTGATAGAGTTGCTTACATTGATTCAGTATTTTATGAACATCGAGTACACTAATTAAGATAAAACTAATGATATTTTTTTAGCTTTACATCTGTAACCTGGAACTCAGAGGTGATCCTCCTTTTCTAGCATTCACACGTTGTGGGATTGATCAACTGTAATTTTGTTTTTTTTTTTTTTTCAATTGTCATTCCATTTCAGTGCTCAAGCCTGTACTATAATGGATATTAGTGTCTCCATCTGTTAACTTCTGCATTTAGGGAGTTTGGTTGTAATTTTTATAAATTTAGATTGGATGAGCATTGCTGATCTGAGGTTTCTGATATTTCTTCTACCAATACAGTTCATAAATCAAACATTCATACAGATGCTTGACAAGCTCAGTTGTATAGCAGCAGATGAAGAGTCGACTCGGGAAACACCAAGCATTTATTCTTTGAAGACATCCAAAAATAAAAACACAGAGGCTTATTTAGGGTTTAATCCAATATTCACATGGATGCTTGAGAAGTTCAACCGGCTGTACAGTAGATGAAGAGCCGACTTGGGAAATCCCAAGTATTTATTTAAAGAAACCCCAAGTATTTATTTGAAGACATCGAAGAATAATAGGACGGAGGCTGATTTAGGGCTTACGGCGACGATGATGGAAAATTCATTGGTGGCGGTTTCAGCCGAGGGAATTGGCAGCGGAGGCGCAGCGTGCCCACCGACTCCGATCGGCCTTAGCGATTCCAGCTGTGGTGGCTACACCAGTTAGCAATTTGCAAGTACATACCTCCAACTATGTTTACTTTTGGAAGCGGGTTAAGGGTAGCAATTCCATAGAGTTTCTTCATTTGACGAGAAGATGGAGAAGGAGTAGATCACACAGATTCTAGAAAGCTGTGATTCTCCAATTTCAGAAGATTTTCAACTCTCCAAATCACAAAGGTGATTTCAATTTCAGTTTCCATCATACAATTCATTTGAATCAGTATATATGCCTAGCAAATTAGGAATTGTACTATACAACGATTTTTTTTTGCAAGACTAAGCAATGGTTAATTTCTACATAGGTAATGTAGCTACTGATTCTGCTGTTGATATTATTACTGATGTAGGCATATGTTTAATCTACTACCAGGGAACGTTGGAGCGTGTTGTGACACATACAAAATAACAAATGAAGCCCCAAAATCTAAATCAATCTTCAAGGACAAATTGTTGGTTAATTTACTGTTATCCTCACTTCTGTTATGATTGGACCTGCAATTTGAGTTATACAGTCAGTTGACATTCAGTTGCTTTATTTGTTGGGTTATGCCGTAGGTCTATGCCATCCATCGATAAAGCATTGAGTTTTAATTCTAACGAATGAGCAAGCTCTCTGTCCAATTTCAGTGAGTTCTTCAATTATTTATTACAGTGGTTAGGTTAGGGTTAACTCTCTGTCCAATTTCCGTGACTCTTTTACGTTCTAACATGAGTCATTTACGTTCTAACTTATTAAAATACACTCCTAAAACTTCATTTTTACAATCTTGATGTGAACAACAACATGGAATGTTGGTTGAGGACAAGAGCATCATAGTATTGCAACAACCACTTGGTTCAATATGTGATATTAATCTGCATATTAACTTACATAATTATATCATCCAACTATGTACTCTTTAGTATTTACATGATTATATGGTCTTTAGTATTTACATGATTATATGGTTTGATCGTAATTAATTACTCTATTTTTTTTAAATATATAACAACATGTTCCTGAATTCTGATGTATCACCGAGAGGGACATGTAGTGAACAAAGTTAAATAATAGAGGGATCTTTTTGATCTAAATGACACACTTCAAAAAGATTAAGAATTCTTTACATTTGAAATTTGGTCAACCTATATAAGAAACTGGATATTGTTGATTTTGTTGGTTCTGATATGATTTCCACATGTGTGTTTGACGTCCTTTTCCCCTATTTTTACATATGCCAATTAGAGATTACTTTTTATTTCAAGTAGAATGTGATGTTTATGTTTGCGACTAAGGTTTATGCATGTGTTTCTGTATCTGTATTTGTATTGTGATGAATTAATATGCATTGCAGAACCGCACATGCAATCCTATTTAATGTCTTCTGTTGAAATTTGCAAATTAAGCGATTTTGACTGGTCATAATATTTCTACCCAATCAGACTCACTGATGTTGGTTACTTGGTTGTAGTAATTTGGTATTAGAAGGTTTTGGTGCGGAATGATGAGAACATGGTGTGGAAGAGATTGGAGCCGATGGAGATTGCAAAAAAAATTGTGCAGGAGTTGTGGACCAACACGCTTCAATGGAAGAAAGAGTCTGGAACCGATACAATCACATAGGTATGTATAAATTAACTGTAAAAATTGAGGAATGTAGTTTCATTACATTTACTTTCTTGATGATACATGGTGTTTATTGGATTGTATGAATTTGAATTCAGTGTGCTAGATCAAGTTCTTAAGTACTACTCTCAAGGCCACCACAGAATTAACAAGGACATAAGGAAATTTACATCGAGAGGCTCAGAAAGGTTGATGCAGGTTATAACCATTGATATGTACATTAAATATCATGTTTAATAATTTGAGAGGACTTTCTATGTTTGTTCCTTTAATTTAAAAAATTGACTATACTTTGGGATTAAAAATTAATATATATATATACTCGTGAAATCATCCCGCGCTCTGCGCGAGTACGGTACCCTAGTGATACTAAATCTCTAACACAAGCATAAGTGTCATAGTTTATTATACGATGTAAATGATATCAACTTTATCTTATATACAACCTGCAGTCTCAATCCACAATGGTGTAACAAATCCTAATTGTTCTTGTATCCATACGCATAAAAGAATTCACAATGCACAATCCCAATTCTCATCCCTCTTTGTGCCACATAGGTGCCAACTAATAAAAATATAATATAAAGTAAAAGTCTCTAGTAGTTGTTCATGACTACTCAAATGGTGTCTACCATATTCAGCCCCCATATTTATTTTTGTATATTCTCATCTCTCCTCCTTACATAAATAAAAAGTAAGAAAGATGAGAACTAAAAAATTGTATAGTAATGGTTTAGGGTTGTTGAACAAGAAAAATAAGTTTACTCCAATGCAAACAGACAATACATTATGCCACATGAAAGAGTTGTCCTTCAAAAAGTTAATGCATTGTGGATGCTATAAAATAAAACCCTTCTTATAATCTCTCCAAATTTGACCGGTTCGAAGACTTCTCTAAGTAATTAACGATCATGTTGTATTCATCGGCTTTGTCCAGACTCAACACCTTTTTCTCCAATTTGATACACTTTTACAGACCGGTCAATGGATCAACCATCAATTGTGGCTCCAGTTAGGTATCTGATGAGACGAAAGTCACAATTACGTCACTAGCACTCCTTATAGCTACCGCTGCCTTAAAATTTACTAAATTAAGTTGTTTAGAAAAACAATTTATTGGACCAATGTGGTTTTGGTATGAGCATAAAATTAAGATTTCTAACGATTTCTTCAACGGCGTAAAAGATGAAGGGTCTTGTTGCCTGCATTAGAGTGAATCGCCTATAGTTGTAATATGACTAAATGACTTCATCCATTCGATCCATTTCGTTCGTTGATTATTATGAATTAAAGAAACAACTCATTACATGTCCATGCATCTCAGTTACACTAACTTGAAATCAAAATTAAAAAGAAATCAAGACAATTTCTAAACCAAAGAGAGCTTACATCTAATTTACAAGCTAGATTGGTAACCATTCCTTCAAGATTAGGGGATCATATCTCATCACCATCAAAACATGCATAAATTAGTTAAGTCCACTATGTTCGATAAAAGTACTGATAAAAAATTGGTCCTTAAGTATAGTAATCAAGTGAGATGATTGTACGAATTAAGGGTACACGTGCAGATATAACCTCCATATACAAAAAAGTTGAAATTTAGTAAGACATTTGCTCTGTGAACCAGAACATGACATGAATTGGAACATTTATCAGTCCTTGAGCAAGTTGTACAATAATTAGTTCCTTCAAGGATAAATTGTTGGTTAATTTATCGCTATCCTCACTTTTGTTATGATTGGACCTGCAATTTGAGTTATACAGTCAGTTGACATTCAGTTGCTTTAATTGTTGGATTATGTCGTAGGTCTATGCCATCCATCGATGAAGCATTGAGTTTTGATTCTAATAAATGAGCAGACTCGCTGTCCAATCTCAGTGAGTTCTTCAATTATTTATTACAGTGGTTAGGTTAGGGTTAACTCTCTGTCCAATTTCTTTGACTCTTTTACGTTCTAACATGAGTCCTTTACGTTTTAACTTATTAAAATACACTCATAAAACTTCATTTTTACAATCTTGATGTGAACAACAACATGGAATGTTGGTTGACGACAAGAGCATCATAATATTGCAACAACCACTTGGTTCAATATGTGATATTAATCTGCATATTAACTTACATAATTATATCATCTAACTATATACTCTTTAGTATTTACATAATTATATGGTTTGATCGTAATTAATTACTCTATTTTTTTTTAAATATATAACAGCATGTTCCTGAATTCTGATGTATTACCGAGAGGGACATGCAGTGAACAAAGTTAAATAATAGAGGGATTTTTTTGAGCTAAATGACACACTTCAAAAGGAGTATGAATTCTTTACATTTGGAATTTGGTCAACCTATATAAGAAACTGGATATTGTTGATTTTGTTGGTTCCGATATGATTTCCACATGTGTGTTTGACGTCCTTTCCCCCTATTTTTTCATATGCTAATTGGAGATTACTTTTTATTTCAAGTAGAGTGTGATGTTTATGTTTGCGACTAAGGTTTATGCATGTGTTTCTGTATTTGTATTTGTATTTGTATTGTGATGAATGAATATGCATTGCAGAATCGCACATGCAATCCTATTTAATGTCTTCTATTGAAATTTGCAAATTAAGCGATTTTGACTGGTCATAATATTTCTACCCAATCAGCCTCACTGATGTTGGTTACTTGGTTGTAGTAATTTGGTATTAGAAGGTTTTAGTGCGGAATGATGAGAACATGGTGTGGAAGAGATTGGAGCTGATGGAGACTGCAAAACGAATTGTGCAGGAGATGTGGACCAACACGCTTCGATGGAAGAAAGAGTCTGGAACCGATACAATCACATAGGTATGTATAAATTAACTGTAAAAATTGAGGAATGTAGTTTCATTACATTGACTTTCTTGAAGATACATGGTATTATTGGATTGCATGAATTTAATTTCAGTGTGCTAGATCAAGTTCTTGAGTACTACTCTCAAGGCCACCACAGAATTAACAAGGACATAAGGAAATTTACATCGAGAGGCTCAGAAAGGTTGATGCAGGTTATAACCATTGACATGTACATCTAATATGATGTTCAATAATTTGAGAGGACTTTCTATGTTTGTTCCTTTAATTTAAAAAAATTGACTATATTTTAGGGTTAAAAATTTATATATATATGCTCGTGAAATCATCCCGCGCTCTGCGCGGGTACGGTACCCTGGTGATACTAAATCTCTAACACAAGCATAAGTGTCATAGTTTATTATACGATGTAAATGATATCAACTTTATTTTATATACAACCTGCAGCCTCAATCCACAATGGTGTAACAAATCCTAATTGTTCTCGTATCCATACGCATAACAGCATTCACAATGCACAATCCCAATTTTCATCCCTCTTTGTGCCACATAGGTTCCAACTAATCAAAATATAATATAAAGTAAAAGTGTCTAGTAGTTATTCATGACTACTCCAATGGTGTCCACCATATTCAACCCCCATATTTATTTTTGTATATTCTCATCTCTCCTCCTTATATAAATAAAAAGTAAGAAAGATGAAAACTAAAAAATTGTATAGTATGGTTTAGGGTTGTTGAACAAGAAAAATAAGTTTACTCCAATGCAAAGAGACAATACATTATGCCACATGAAAGATTTGTCCTTCAAAAAGTTAATGCATTGTGGATGCTATAAAAGAAATTCCTTCTTATTATCTCTCCAAATTTGACCGGTTCGAAGACTTCTCTAAGTAACTCACGATCATGTTGTATTCATCGGCTTTGTCCAGACTCAACACCTTTCTCCCCAATTTGATACACTTTTATAGACCGGTCAATGGATCGACCATCAATTGTGGCTCCAGTTAGGTATCTGATGAGACAAAAGTCACAATTACGTCACTGACACTCCTTATAGCTACCGCTGCTTGAAAATTTACTAAATTAAGTTGTTTAGAAAAACAATTTATTGGACCAATGTGATTTTGGTATGAACATAAAATTAAGGTTTCTAACGATTTCTTCAGCGGCGTAAAAGATGAAGGGTCTTGTTGCTTGCATTAGAGTGAATCGCCTATAGTTGTAATAGGACTAAATGACTTCATCCATTCGATCATGTCGTTTGTTGATTACTATGAATTAAAGAAACAGCTCATTACATGTACATGCATCTTAGTTACACTAACTTGAAATCACATTAAAAAAGAAATCAAGACAATTTCTAAACCAAAGAGAGCTTACATCTAATTTGCAAGCTAGATTGGTAACGTTCCTACAAGATTTGGGGATCATATCTCATCACCATCAAAGCATGCATAAATTAGTTAAGTCCACTATGTTCGAAAAAAGTACTGATTAAGAATTGGTCCTTGAGTATAGTAATCAAGTGAGACGATTGTACGAATTAAGGGTACACATGCAGATATAACCTCCATATACAAAAAGTTGAAATTTAGTAAGACATTTGCTCTATGAACCAGAACATGACATGAATTGGAACATTTATCGGTCCTTGAGCAAGTTGTACAATAATTAGTTCTGCATAGACATCAAAGACATATGAATGTCAACACCAATCTGCGGACACCCAACCCCAATGTTTTTTTTTTTTTTGTATATGAATTCATCCTACTTATAGAATTTATAGCGTCGGTTCTATCCAATTAGATCAGAGATGTTAATATAAATGCCAATACTCATATTCAGATACCAGAAGTCTTAAGTGAAGAAGAGGGAATTGAAGAACGACATACCCAAAAATGTAGAAGAGTTTCGTAGTTGAGTTCTTCGATGAGATCTCCGTTGTAGATTTGTAGATAGGACTATCAGATGAGCCGTTCCTGAAACAAATTCCATTTGATTTAACGGCTAGACTGAATTTTCAGTGAAGGGTGTAACTGTGAGATGCCTTGTGTCTGTTGGAGGCAAGCGACATTCAAACTGAATCAGTACATTGGTACATATGAGCGTCGGAGATCCAGATACATACTACTACAATCCATTGAACGAAGAGAGGTCATGATGATTGAGAGAAGACGAAGTTGCTAATGATTTGAGAGAGCGGCGGTGGAGAATGAAGATGCCGATAGAGGAGGTTGGAGCCTAACCAGTCCAATTCGGGTTGATAATAAATGAGTGTTTGGCAGGTTTGATTAGTCTTGTTTGATAAGAAAATTAATGAATTTGAAAGGACACACTACCATTTGGGGGTGATGACAACATTCACATTTTATGTTGGTAAAAAGATAGAAAAACCTAAAACAACTTGATTTTTTTACCATACTTGTCAGTTTGTGGAGCAGCACCACGCTCCAGAATATAAATAACTTAAGCTTGAGCCTTGTGGAAAGAAAAAATCTCCAGTGGCTCGGTGCCACCAGTTGCTACCCCTCATCCAATGTTATCAGAACTGGACCGGACCGGCGGTCCGACCGGGTTCGAACCGGAACCGGAGCCCTCTACGGTCCTGTTTGAGCAATTTCGAAGAATGTAAGCGAACCCGGTTCGAAAGGCCGGTTTTAGGTGAACCGGATGGTTCTGAGCGAACCGGGGGTCCGCCGGTTCGCTGGTTCAGTATCAACAAAAAAAAGAAAAAAAAAACTGAGCACAATAATAGACCAGCAAAATCGAGCACCAGAGAGCTTCAAAGCTCAGATCTTGCTTCCATATTTTTCTGGGTTGAGTGGAAGCAAGATCGAGAGAGAGAAATGAGACCTGGGATAGAGAGAAAGGGAGAAATGGTTAAGAGAGAGAGAGATAGATGAAAGGTGAGATGGGAGAGTGAGAGAGTGAGGGAGCGAAGAGGAGAGTGTGAGAGAGAGAGAGAGCAATAGGAGAGTGAGAGAGATGGATGGAATCATGGAGCTAGAAGGTTTGAAACGACAGAGTGAGAGAGAGAGAAAGGGAATGGGAGAGAGAGGGAGATGGATGAGAGAGATGGGAGAGATGGGAGAGATAGATGGATGGGTGGGGTTAGCTGTTAGACTTAAGAGCAGTGTTATCAGAACCGGACCGGACATCGAACCGGTAAGGGGTCCGGTTCCCGGTTCGACCGGTCCAACCCGATTCGAACCCGGTTCGACTGCTATAGTTATTATTTTGACTTTTTCTAAACCCTACCTCCCCACCTCTCATCTCTCTCCGCCGTCCCACTATCCCCCGGCCCCAACCCCCTCTCTCTCCTGAACACCTCTCTCCCTCACAACTCCACCCCAGACGTGACTTTCCTTCACCCCTCCCCTTCTCTCTCTTTCTCTTTCCCCCATTTCCCATTCACTCTCATCTGAACCTTCAGCACCTACTCGCCGCTTCTTCTTTCCCTCACCATGCGTAGATCAGAGGTAAGGAGCCGATTGGCCTGTTTCTCATCTGAAGCTTCACTGTTTCCCCCCATTCACTCTCATCTGAAGCTCCTCTGTTTCTCGAGCTGAGCTCTTCTTGCAGCCGATGCGCTCCTCTGCTAGGCAAGCCCCACCACCTGCTGACCTCTCCTTGCAGACGATTTTTCCTTCTCTTTGATTTTAATTTTTTTCCCTTGTACTGGGCATCGAACTGGCAGACCGGAGAACCGCCCGGTCTGCTCAAAACCGGCCGGTTCTCTAAAAAAGCGGTTATCGAACCGGGTTCGCTTACATCCTCCGGATTTGCTTGAACCGGACCGTTGGAGGTACCGGTTCTGGTTTGAACCCGGTCGAACCGTCGGTCCGGTCCGGTTCTAATAACACTGCTTAAGAGAATGGGAGAGTGAGGGAGGTCTTGGCAAAAAAAAAAGAGTGAGGGAGGGAAGGGAGGCATGTCAGGGACGGGACACAGTACAAAGCGGTCGGACCGGGTTCGACTCGGTTCGAACCGTGAACCGGACACCTAACCGGTTCAGTGTCCGGTCCGGTTCCCACATCACAGAAACGTGAGAGAGTGGCTCCTGTGGAAAAGATAAATGAAGTTTAGGGGACAAAAAGTGGGGAATTATTGTTCCAATTAACGAAAACATACAAATCTTGGCCAAAAAAAAAAAAAAAATTAACGAAAACATCAACGGCATGAACTAGCCATTGCGGTCCACGTTTTCAAATTAAAACACCACGCCTTCTCTCTCTCTGCTATGCTCCGCTCTCTTACTGCAGCAAAGACAAATCGGATCAATCATTCTCATTGTCCTTATCTCGACCATTCTCTTCGCTTCATCTATTGGTTTCTCTCAACTAACGCCTGAGTCGCAGCCTCAGCGCTTGGATCTGCCCTTGTAGCGGATACCAAGCAGTTTCTTCATCTGTTTCCGTTGTGGTATGTACTGTCGTGCTTTCCGTTTATCTCCTTTTTAAATTTAGTATGTTTTAGGTTAATTAGGTCAATATCCTTATTTTGGAGTTCTTAAATTGTAGCATGAAATATGTAATTCAAAATTTTCACAGAATCATCTAATGCTACCAGATCCTGCGGGTTAATTTGTGGGTTGCTCAGCTTGGGTAATTTTCATTCTTTTTAGATGTGGAATTTGTTGAGTCAGCATTCAAGATCTGCATGTTTTTTTTTTTTTTTTTTTTGGTACCTGAAGCTGAAGCTGAAGCTGAGCTATGTTCTGATGTTGAACTTGAAATACTCTGTTTTGCAGATTGAACTTCAATCAGTTACCGGCCACTTCACTGTCAACTACTTTACTGGGAAGGTCTAGACAGGCCTGGATTTCTGCCTGCTTGAGTATTTTCTGACAACAAGAAAGATGACATTGAGAACTCCTGGAACACCCAACTCAAAAATAGATCGAACTCCAGCATCGACACCAGGAGGATCGAGATCCAAGGAAGAAAAGATTGTTGTGACGGTTCGTTTAAGGCCATTAAGCAAAAAGGAGCAGTTGGCGAAGGATCAATCGGCATGGGAGTGTGTTGATGACAATACCATTGTGTTTAAACCTCCATCTCAAGAACGTGTAGCTCAACCCTCATCGTTCACATTTGGTACCAGAAACAAACAGCCTCTGTGTGTTGTTCATGATTGTCTCTTTACTTGTCCTTGTCAGAACCTTGGTTGATTTGATATAACCTTCAATGCTGCAGATAGAGTTTTTGGTCCTTCATCTTTCACAGAATCTGTGTACGAGGACGGAGTAAAGAAGGTTGCTCTGTCTGCACTGATGGGCATAAACGGTAATTATCAGTCTCCATCAGTCTCTACTCTTTAGGAGATAAATTTCCACATACTTGATCAAGCCGTGTTCGATTTTGTAGCAACAATATTTGCTTATGGACAAACTAGCAGTGGGAAGACATTTACCATGAGGGGAATCACTGAAAAAGCTGTTAACGATATCTATAATCACATCATCAATGTAAGTTTGGCTTTGGTGTTCTGTTTTATTTAGAAGTAAAACAAAAACCTACAATATATGGTTGCAGTTGGATAAGCTATTTAATATATACATTCGGAATTATAAAGTAAAACTCTAATATTCTGTACCTTGATGACAGACACCAGAGAGAGATTTTACTATAAAGATCTCTGGGCTAGAAATCTACAATGAGAATGTCAAGGATTTGCTAAATTCTGAATCTGGGCGCAATCTTAAGCTTCTAGACGATCCTGAGGTACTAGGATTTCATATTATTCAAGAATTCATTGTCTTCGATTCTCTTGTGTGCATCTTTAGTATTTCGATAGATGTGTTGCTTTTGCGATGCAGAAAGGAACTGTTGTTGAGAAATTGGTTGAGGAGAAGGCAAATGATGATAGACACTTACGGCAATTGATTAGCGTTTGTGAAGGTCAGAAAACAAGAAGCAACCTTTCTATATGAAATCCATAATCCAGCACATTGTGTATCTTTGAATTACTGATGAAACTTTGATGTTCTATTGTCAGCTCAAAGACAAGTTGGTGAAACTGCTTTGAACGACAACAGCTCCCGATCACATCAAATTATAAGATTGGTCCGTCAACAACTCCTTCACTATGAATTTACTCTGTGTTATGGACTAAATAACCTCTGATCCAATTAATTCATTATCATGCAGACGATCCAAAGTACTCTTCGTGAGAACTCAGATTGTGTGAGATCATTCATTGCAACCTTGGTTAGTTTTATGGCATTTCCACTTGTCTTGTCTGTTTATTAAATTTTTGGTACATTTAATAATCTGTCTAGCTGAAATCTTGCAGAACTTTGTTGATTTAGCGGGTAGTGAAAGAGCTGCACAGACACATGCAGATGGTGCTAGGCTCAGGGAAGGCTGCCACATCAACCTCAGCTTAATGACTTTAACTACTGTCATTAGAAAGCTCAGGTCGGATCCTAAAAACGTTATATCTGCTGTTCAAGATTGTGTTTCAAATTTACAGAAGTACTGATGGGTTTTTATTCAACTGTTTATCTTTGCAGCATGGGAAAAAGAAGTGGCCACATACCATATAGAGACTCGAAGCTTACACGTATACTTCAGCATTCATTAGGAGGAAATGCACGGACAGCTATAATTTGTACTTTGAGTCCAGCACTAACCCATGTTGAGCAGTCTCGCAACACTCTTTTCTTTGCGACCAGAGCCAAGGAAGTAACAAACAACGCTCAAGTGAACATGGTACTGATTTTGTATTTCCTTTTTCATGGTATCCATTGATTTCTAATGCATAGCGAAATGCTTACTTGGTCCCGTTCCGTTCTCTGCTTTGATCTACAGGTGGTTTCAGATAAGCAACTAGTTAAACATTTGCAGAAAGAAGTGGCTAGATTAGAAGCTGTCCTGCAAACACCTGAACCATCAAGCAAAAAAGATCTTAAAATTCAACAGGTGAAATGCTATAAAAGCGTGGATCTTAGGGTGAAGTTTAAAGAGAAAATGGAATCTTTTCCATTTCGAGAAATTATTCCCTATCTCATTCAATCACATTTTTTTCTTCTTAAAATGCAATTCTTTTTAGAGCCTTTCCTTTCTTTACTATGTTTTGCTGTAAGTTTTGCACTTGGAAGAATTTTTTGTTGAGAAATTGTTGGATGGTTTATAGTAACAGATGGTTTAGCATTTCTGATCAATAACAATTTTGGAATTCATATGGGGACGCATGTCTTTTTCAGTATGTCAAAACATGGCATTACTATAATATGATTGGTTTGGTGCATTACTACTCTAAGACCATGCTATAATATATAAGCATTAGAGGATTTGGTAAGTAACTATATCTTATAGCATTTGTCAATTATTTCAGATGGAGATGGAGATTGAAGAACTAAGACGGCAAAGAGATGTTGCACAGTTACAAGTGGATGAACTACGCCGCAAACTTGAAGATGACCAGAAAGTTTTAAAGATACTTGAATCACCATCCCCATCTGTAAAGAAGTGCCTCTCTTTCACTGGTTCATGGCCTACAAAGGAAGGCAAAGAGATGGAACGAGGTGATAGACCGAGGAAACAAACAATGTTAAGAATGTCCATGAGGCAATCGTCAACTGCTCCATTCACACTGATGCATGAGATTCGCAAAGTTGAGAATCTTCAGGAGCAGCTTCGAGAGGAAGCTAACCGAGCACTGGAAGTTCTACAAAAGGAGGTGACATGTCACAGACAAGGAAATCAAGACGCAGCTGAGACAATCGCCAAGCTGCAAGCAGAGATAAAGGAAATGTGTATTGTCAGATCAAAGGCAAAGGAGATTGTAGTTGAAAATGTGGTGGTTCCAGTTAACAAAAGTGTCAGTGCTAGCCTGAAGGATGAGATTACAAGACTGCATTCACAGGGAAGCACCATTGCTGATCTTGAAGAGAAGCTTGAAAATGTGCAGAAGTCGATAGATAAGTTGGTGATGTCTCTTCCAGGCACATTACAGAATCCCAGCAATGAGACGACCCCCCCAAAATCTAAGAATCAACTGAAGAAGAAGCTACTTCCTTTGGCTACAAGCAACAGTCCGAACCGCTCGGGTTTCTTAATGTCTCCTTGCTCTCCTCTTTCAAGTGCCCGACAAGTTGTGGAGGCTGATATTGAAAATAGAGCTCCACAGAATAGCAATAATAGATATGAGGACGTGGCTTCGAATGAAAACTTGCATAACTCTGAGATAGAGACCAAAGGAGGAGGAGGAGATGTCCAACCAAAAGAAGGAGCTCCAGTTTATCGGCGGACAAGTTCAGTAAACATGAAAAAGATGCAGCAGATGTTCCAAAATGCTGCTGAAGAGAATGTTAGAAGTATCAGAGCTTATGTTACCGAACTTAAAGAACGTGTGGCTAAGCTACAATACCAGAAACAACTACTTGTCTGTCAGGTTGATGTTTTTTTTTGTCAGTCTTTTTTTAATGTTACAGAATATCCTTTTCTCAGTCGCTTCTATTTCTATATTGGTGTGTGGATTTAGGTGCTTGAGCTGGAAGCAAATGAAGCAGCTGGATACAGTATCGACGAAGATGAAGATGAGATGGATGAACCCAAGGTGTCATGGAGTGTGATGTTTAAGGAACAGAGAAAGCAAATTATCGAGCTGTGGGATATGTGCTTTGTATCCATAATTCATCGGACTCAGTTCTACCTGTTATTTAAGGGGGATCCTGCAGATCAAATATATATGGAAGTGGAGCTTCGGAGATTGAATTGGTTACAACAGCACCTATCTGAGCAAGGGAATGCAACCCCAGGTCATGGAGGAGGAGATGAGCCAATGGTTTCAATTTCATCAAGGTCTGTCTCTCTCTGGATCCTTTGAGAATGCATTTGTTTAGAGATAGATAATTAATATATGATAGTATTTTGGTGCAGCATTAAAGCATTGAAAAGAGAAAGGGAGTTCCTGGCCAAGAGAATGACGTCGCGGTTGAGTGAGGAGGAAAGAGAAGCATTGTACATGAAATGGGAAGTGGGGCTTGAAGGAAAGCAGAGGAGGGTGCAGTTTGTGAACAAGCTATGGATGGATCCTCATGATCCCGGACACGTTCAGGAGAGTGCGGACATTGTGGCAAAACTAGTGGGGTTAAGTGGAAACGGAAATAACATTACAAAGGAGATGTTTGAGCTCAATTTTGTGCTTCCTTGCGATAAAAGAAGGTGGATGATGGGGTGGAACCACATCTCCAACCTTCTTAATATCTAATTCTCTCCATTTTCGGTGCTATATTGTTTCTTGTTACATAAGTCATCGGTGCGGTCGGAGATTTCCGACCAGCCAGTTTGTATTATATGATGATGAACCAACCATTCATTCTTTTATTCTTATATATATATATATATATTAGAAATGATACAGAAAGCAAGAAAGCATTATTATTAATATAAAATAAAAAAGGGGTAGGTAGCTAGCACTTGGGGTAAGGAGTTCCACAAGTGGCAGCAACCTTTCTAGCATTGGGGTTGTTGATGAACCTCTTGAGGTTAGGGTTGTTGAGGTATTGGCAGAGGCAGGGTTTCTGCTCCTTGATCTTGTTGCAGCACTGTTTGGATGGTGGAGTTGAAGTTGTGATCGCGTTTGCACATGAGGCCAGCTCTGTGGGACTGCAGGTCACACCTTCCGATACTCGAGCTCCATGAACTACAACAAGAATAACAACCATCAGTGCCATTGCTAGGTGGTTTGAGGAGAATCCCTCCTTCATAATCATCTCTATCTAGTAAACTTCTTCTTGTCTTGTGTTAGAAAAGATAGACGAGTGTGTGTGTACATACATACATGATAGGGTGGGGGCTTTTATAAAGGAGATTGATACATAAGATAAGATAAGATAACTGAGTGAGTGGGGTTGGGTTGGTTCTAACAAGGAAGGATTTTTTACTGGTTAAAAATGTTGTATTAAAAACCTACTAACGCTTTCATTTTTTTCCCCATTTTATTTGAAAATGTATGAAAATTAGTAGCTCTCCATCGCTTCCTCGACACAAGTGAATTTCTCGATTTTATAATAAAACTGTTGTTTTGTGGGATATTCATAATTAGTTTTTTTTTTTTTTTTTTTTTTTTTTTAATTTTTTATATAAAAGATTGTTCTAGAACCGCTTTTCTTTCACGCAAAGCGAGTTTGAGCCTGGAGCGTTAAGATTAAAGTCATCACAAAGAAGGCGTCTCCAATTAGATTTGAACTTTGTTCGACCCTAAAAACACATATCGATTTATCAGTTGTGATGGGTTCCGATGTAATCGTTAGCCCCGTTAACAGTCAAATAGACGACGAGTAAGCCCGGTGGGCCTTATAAAAGACCTGGAAGGTCCAGAAGCCCAGTATGAAAGGGTCCCGACGAGATCGGTCCCGATATATGAGCTGAACGCTCCCGACGAGAAGCCTCGGAGTAGGCCCCGATATGCCTTTGAGAAGACCCCGATAATAAGGCCCCGATGAAGCTGGACCTGTCCCGTGGGACGAGGGGTCCTGGGTGGTGACCTAGAATGAGATAACTCTGGAGTCCCCGATATAGATTGGGACTCGTGATCAGATGATAAAACCGAGAAACTCGCCTACTAAATAGAGTAGTGGGGAAACGGTTGAGATATGGATAAGCTCCCCCGAGATACGCAGGGCGTGCCCGAAATACGCGGAGAGTGGGCGAGATACGCGGAGCGTGGGGCGAGATACATGGAATCCTGAACGAGATATACGGAAACGTGGGTAAAACTGCCAGGCGCGGTTACAGGTAACTGAGTAACTTCCCCTCCTATATAAAGGAGGAAGTTACCTCAGAAAAGACACATTCTAATACGCACTTAGATTACTGCTTACCACCCCATCGTTCATACACTCATTTAAGCATAGGAGAGGGATTCTGGGTCACCACCCAGGTCATCCCCTTTTGCAGGATTACGCGGAGCCCAAGAATTCAAGCTTTCCGTCAAGAACGTAACGGAGCTTCGACCGTGATCCAACATTGGCGCCGTCTATGGGAATCTTACGAAAAGCCAAAATAGTTTCTACTAGATCGATGGCTGGTGGTGGCAAGAAGAAGCAAGTCCAGGCCGGCAGTTCTCGCCATACTGGAACCGTGAATTCCGCGTTGCCGGAGCATGTTGCTGAACAAGGTGAGCACCCTGCTGTTTCTCAGACAGGGGGGCATGGTGAAGATTATGAGGTCTCAGTCCGAGACACGGCGGTGAACAGGGAGGATATCCCGAGAAGGGAGGTGGATGCTCCTCCAAATCCGGTGGTGCACAGAGAAGAAATCCCGCGGAGGGAGGTAGGTGCTTCCTCAAACTCGGAGTTGGCTAAGGCAGTAGCAGATGCTATGCCCATGTTCTTGGCGGCCATGGAGGCTTTGCTGGACAAGAGAGAGGCTGCCAAGAGGGGAGAAGAGTTACCTCCAAGGGAGGAGTTGCCCCCACCTCCTCCGAGGGAGGTTCACGAAGAACAGGAGGTTCAGCCCAGGAATAAGGGTAAGGAACCAGTGCACTCGGAAAAGTTCGTGGTTGACGGTCCCGGACCGGTGCAACACAGGACCATTCCCCTGAATGGCCCCATCACCCCCGACCAGGTGGTGAAAATCGTCAACATCCGCATGGGCGACCAGAAGCATATGACATCGGAGCTGAGGGACCGATCTACTTATCCTTTTGTTCCACGGCTGTTAGATACTGTCGCCCCGCCAGGGCTAGGCATTCCGACCATCAAGGAGTACGATGGTGAAGGGGACCTGGTCCGCCATGTTCAGAGGCATGTCCAGGCCTGTATGGGTAGGACCTCGAATGATGACCTCGTGTGTTCGCTGTTCCCGATCACCTTGGGAGAAAGGGCCATGACATGGTTTTTCAGCCTACCGCCGGGAAGTATTACTTGCTGGGCTGATATGCACGACCGCTTCATCAAGCAGTATCAGGGTCGTAGGCGCCTCTTGAAGAGCGTGAGGTCTTTGACCCAGGTGGTGCAGAGATCTGACGAATCGTTGGAATACTACTACCAACGGTTCACTGCTAGTGCCGCGGAAATAGACGAGGAGATATCGGAGGGGGAGACCATCCGTACCTTCCTTCGGAACCTAACTGCTCCGTATGGTTCCGATTTGATGCACAGTGTGGCCGCGAAGGATGTGTGGAGTATGGAAGCCTTGCAAGCGAGGGTGAAGCAGCAAATCGACGTGCAGGAGTCGAAGATTGCTGCCGGAGAGCTTGATCCTCCGAAGTCGGGAAGAGGAAAGCCATCGTCCAAGCTGTCGGATGATCGTAAAGGGAGCGACAAATCGGAGGGAAGTAGGAGCCGTGGTCGCCCCGATAGAAGAGAGGACAAGCGTCCCCCGAGGAAGGATAATCGAGAGGGTCGTAATGTGCCCTTCAACAGTTCAATGACTTCCGTGCTAGCAGTGATGGATCGGCAGGGTCTCGCCCGATACCCCCCGAGGAAAGAAGGCGAATTCTTGGGAGGTCGTTCTGATCGTTATTGTCGGTACCATCGAGCCAATGGTCACGACACCGATAACTGTCGGGAGCTGAAGAAGGAGATAGAGAAGTTGATCCAGAAGGGGAAGCTCAAGGAGTTTGTTGGTAGGGGACGGTGCCGATCCCGTTCCAAGACTCGATCGCGGTCTCGTTCTAAGTCCCGCGACCGATCCCCAAAGAAGAAGAAGGTTGAGCCGGAATCCTCCGGCGCCCGTAAGGAGAGGCGGGGAACCATTAACGTCATTCACGGAGGAATGGCGGCGGGAGGTGATACCTCCGCTTCTCAGGAGAATTATGCTTCCCGGATTTCTGCTGCTGTGGTGCTAGGAAAGAGGTCCCGATCGTGGACTGTGAAGGAAGAAATGGTGATTTCTTTCTCAGCAGAGGACCTGATAGGCGTGGAGACCCCCCATGATGACGCCTTGGTCGTGACCTTGGATGTGGATGGATTCGAGATGAAGCGGATCCTGATAGATGGAGGGAGCTCCTCCGACATTCTGTTTATGGACGCCCCGGAGGCCATGGGAAAGACGAAGAAGGACCTGACGCAGGTGAACTTCCCGATGGTAGGATTCTCTGGCTCTACTTCCTATCCGCTAGGTATGATCACCTTACCGGTGGAATTCGGTAGTGGGTGGAAAGTGGAAAGGCGGAACGTGGATTTCGTTGTGGTAGAGTCTGCGGGGACGTATAACGCTATTATCGGGAGGACCACCATCAACCCTCTCATGGCAGTCGCCTCGACCGTCCACCAGAAGATGAAGTTCCCGACGGATAATGGGGTCGGAGAGGTCAAAGGTGACCAGGTGGCATCCAGAAGGTGTTATGTTAACGCCACTCGAAGGAGAAGGAGGGAAGC
Source organism: Clarkia xantiana subsp. parviflora (assembly GCA_036873135.1). Classification (NCBI taxonomy): domain Eukaryota; kingdom Viridiplantae; phylum Streptophyta; class Magnoliopsida; order Myrtales; family Onagraceae; genus Clarkia; species Clarkia xantiana. The sequence continues at coordinate 39,511,940 of JAPTYO010000004.1, forward strand.
CATGGCTGTCCTTCAGACTGATGCCGATCCTCGAGAAGAGTTTGGGCGTCCCGCCCCCATGGAGGATCTGAAAGAAGTCGAGGTTGACGGACCTCAGAGGAAAGTGAAGATCGGGTCTGCTTTGTCGGAGGAACGAGCCCGAGAATTGATCGAGCTCCTGAAGGAGTTTAAGGAGCTGTTTGCCTGGTCCCCAAGCGATATGCCAGGAATCAGCCCCGACGTGATAGTGCACGAGCTGAAGATTGATCCCGCGATCAAGCCTATCGCGCAGAAGAGGCGTCCGATGGGCGCGGATAAGAGGATCGCGATCCAGCAGGAGGTGGGCAGGCTGCTCGACGCTGGATTCATCAAGGAGCTCCGATTCCAGACTTGGGTCGCTAACCCGGTCTTGGTGAGGAAGAGTAACGGGAAGTGGCAGATGTGTGTCGATTTCCGCGACTTGAACAAGGCTTGCCCGAAAGACTGTTATCCACTCCCGAGAATAGACCAGCTGGTGGATGCCACGTCGGGACATGAGTTGCTGAGCTTCATGGACGCTTATTCCGGTTACAACCAGATCAAGATGGCGAAGGAGGATGCCCCCCACACAACTTTCTATGCTGATAGTTATGTCTATCACTATGACGTTATGCCCTTTGGGCTGATCAATGCTGGAGCAACTTACCAGAGGATGGTGAACAAGTTGTTCGGGGACATGCTGGGAAAGACCATGGAGGCTTATGTGGATGACATGCTGGTGAAGTCCCGACAGGCAGGAGACCATGTCCGAAACTTGGCGGCGGCGTTTGAGCGGATGAAGTTTCATCAGGTTCGTTTGGCAGATTTATAGCAGAGTCTACAGCACCCGATCTGGAAGAAGCATGTCCTGTAGAGGGGGCAACCATGGAGGTCCCGATAGCAGAACAGCCAGAACAGCCAAATGAGGAGAACACCTGGGAGATGTACACTGATGGTTCATCAAGTGTAGAAGGATCGGGGGCAGGATTTGTATTGATACCGCCCGGTGGAGGCGAGCCCCTGCGATATGCCTTGGCCTTGACGTTTAGGGCCACCAACGATGAAGCTGAGTATGAAGCTCTCATCACGGGCCTTAAAATCGCCAAAGGTACGGGAGTTGATCATTTAAAGGTGAAGTGTGATGCTAGCCTGATCGTGAATCAAGTCCAAGGGAATTACGAAGCGAAGAGCCCGACAATGAGGAAGTATTTGCACAAGGTGCAGACTTTGAAGGGAAGCTTCAAAAGCTTCGATATTGAGGCAATCCCGAGGGAAGAAAACGTGGAGGCGGACGCTTTAAGCAAGTTCGCCCTAGGTGTAACCCCCGAGGAGAATCGGAAGGTGCACTTTCTGGAGAGGGTAATTATCTCAACCATCGATCCATCGGAGGTATGCGCTATTGAAGCAGGATCGGAGGAAGAAGAGAAACCCACTTGGATGACCCCGATAGTCACATACCTGACTACGGGGGCACTCCCCGACGATGAAGTGGCAGCTGTTAGGTTGCGACGAATCGTGAGCAACTACGCGATGGTAGACAACCAGTTATACAAGAGGGGGCATGTAAAGCCTTTTCTGAAATGTGTGGCGGAGCCTGATACGAATCAGATCCTGAGAGAGTTGCACGAAGGAGTCGCGACCTGTCATGAAGGGGCCCGATCCATTGTGAGGAAAGCGTTGAATTTAGGCTACTACTGGCCTTCGATGAACAAGGAAGAAACAACGATGGTCCAATCCTGTGATGCGTGCCAGAGGTACGCTCCGAATATCGTGGCTCCTGCCGCGGACTTGATGTCTATCAGAAGTGCTTGGCCCTTCGCGCAGTGGGGCATTGACTTGGTGGGATCTCTTCCACAAGCAAAAGGTCAGTGCAAGTATTTACTCGTAGCCATTGATTACTTTTCGAAGTGGATAGAGGCTAAGGCGTTGGCCAAGACGACGGGGCAGCAGATCCTCAAGTTTCTCCATACTCAGATCATATCTCGGTATGGGGTTCCTCGAGTGTTGATCAGCGATAATGGCCCTCCGTTTAATGGGGCTCAATTGAAGGAGTATCTGGAGGAATTGAACATCGAGCATCGGACAGCCTCCGTCCACCATGCCCAGACTAATGGCCAAGTCGAATCAGCCAACAAGATCGTGATGGATGGTTTGAAGAAAAGAGTCTACGCCTTGCAGGGTCATTGGCTAGATGAGCTTGAAAACGTGTTGTGGGCTGTTAGAACAACACCCAAGCAATCGACGGGGGAGACTCCGTTTGGCCTTGTTTATGGCACGGAGGTAGTTGCTCCCGTGGAGATAGCGGCGGCGTCCCATCGCAGGAGGTATTACGAGCCTCTGACGAACGAGGAAATGAGACGTCTGGACTTGGACTTGCTCGAAGAGAAAAGGTGGAAGGCTGATGAAGTTCAGGCTCTGATGCGTCTGGCAACAGCCAGGTACTATAATCGGCGAGTCAAGTCCCGACAATTCTTCGTTGGAGAACTTGTTTGGCGGAGGAATGAGTTCGTTCATCAAGATCGAATCAACAAGCTATCACCGAAATGGGAGGGACCTTACAAGATCGTAGGAATGCCAGCCCCGAATGCGTACAAGTTGGAAGACCTTGATGGCAAGACGTTGAAGAATTCCTTCAGTGGCGCACACTTGAAGAAGTATCATGTTTGATATTAAGTCGCCTTAAGAGGTGCGTGATGTTAAGTCGCCGCGAATGGCGCAAGTTATCTATCGATTGATCCGATGTAAGCCAGCTTTGAGTTGTTAATGAATAAAAGAAGTTGCTTCCGATCAAATTGCTTTTAGATTTATTCTAACTGTTAGTAAGTCGTCCTGAAGGACGCAATTAAAAGCCTTCCGAGGTACGATTAAAATCCTTCCGAGGTACGAGTAAGACGTCCTGAAGGACGCGACAAAAGCCTTACGGGGTATGAGTAAGTCGCCTTTATGGCGCGATAAAAAGCCCTTCGAGGTACGGACAAAAGCCTTACGGGGTATGAGTAAGTCGTCTTTATGATGCAACCAAAAGCCTAGGTATGAAAAAGCCCTAACGGGTCCGCATAAGTCGTCTATATGATGCAGTAAAAAGCCCTAAGGGGTACGATTAAGTCGTCTGGAATGACGCGATAAAAGCCCTAAGGGGTACGATTAAGTCGTCTAGAATGGCGCGATAAAAGCCTTAAGAGGTGCGAAAAAATCATCTTAAGTGATGTGTGAAATTGCCTTGAATGACATGGATGAGAAACCTTAAGTGGTAAAGTCCCGAGAAAAATGTCGCGAAGGACATACGAAATTACATGATATGGACGAGAAACCTTAAGTGGTGAAGTCCCGAGTAAAGCATCGGAAGGATGTATGAAGTCATCTTAAGTGATGCATCGGAACGTTTTAAGTAACGAGTCTAAGTCGCTTTAAGTAGTGCAATAATGATCAAGACTAAAGTGGATGAAAGAAATTTTTATAAGGGCACGAAGGCCTAAAGTTTCCGATACAAGGAGGATACAAAGAGGAAAGTACAAGGACTTAAAGAATAAAGCATTAAGCTTGGTCCTTGTTGGAAGTTAGGTCCTCAGCAGCTTTGGAGGGAGCAAGATTCGAGGGGTCCTGGGCAGAAGGCTCCGCAGTCTGTGGAGTCGGGTCCGCGGCACCTGCAGGGGGATCGGCCTCATCACTCTCCGCGGGGAGGTTGAAGTATTTCTCCGCGATAGGGGCGAGGGTCTCGGACTTCTTGAAGTCGATGGAATCCTCGTATGCCGTGTAAAGCTCCTCGACGGCATTGAACAGAACGTTCTCCACCTCGGTTTTGCAGAACCCCACGGCATCCGCTTGGAAATCATCGGAGTTCCGATACTCCTCGCGGCCCTCCTCGCGACTCTTCTGGCGACCCTCCTCGTGGCCCTGAGCCTTTGCCTCAGCCAGCCTGGCAGGAAATTCAGCCTTCTCGGCCTCAAGTCCCGCCTTAGCTTCCTCGAGAATGTTCTTCTCGAGGATGAGCTGCCTCTTCTCTGCCTCGTGCCGCTGCTGTTCCTCCTTGAGCATCCTCCGCTCCCGACGCAGCACGGCTTCATGATCTTGGACCTACTTGTGCAGGCCCATAGCCTTCTCGCCAAGGAGGGTCTGCTCCTTAGCTATCTTCTCCCTTGCCGCCACAGCGCTGACAAGGTCCTCCTGGAGCTTGGCCAAGGCTCTGGGGTCCGACCTGGCCCGCTCCTCCTCCAAAGCACCCTTCAGAGCAAGGATGTAACCAAAGCAGCGCTGCTGGTTCGCCGGTTCCTAAGGCAGAAGGAAAAAGAAATTAAGATCCGATAATTGAAGGCAAGAACAACAAAGGAAGGAGCAAAAGTGAGAGTAAAGTTTTACCTCCATCCGACGGATAGCCATGTCGCGAAGGTCTTCCTCGATATCCTCCCGTGCCAAAGAGATCGGGTGTCTCAAGGCTGGTGGAACTGACCCTGCCAGCAGATGCAGGGCCAATTCTGGCTGAAGGTCTCCCCGATGGAGTGGGACCCCATGAAGAGACTCGATCGGGTTCCAGGGAACCGTCTCTTGATCGGGGGTGTAAACCTTGTAAAGTTTCTCATCCACGGGGAGAGGAGGGATGACCTTGGAAGCCTCAGTCGGAGGAGCCTCGGTCGGGGGCTCCGGAGTTGGAGAACGCAGATCCAGGGGAGGACTCCGAGACACGTCCTCCTCCACAGTGGGCCTCAGGATGCTCCGCCCTGGCCTTTGGCGGGGAATCAGGCCTTCAGTCGGCTCCTCGGAGGAGGGGGAAGCCTCCAAGTTGGTCACCTGACGGAATTGAGCTTCCGTCGGGGCATCCTCAGTCATTGGCTCCTGTGGGGTGGCATCCTTCCTCGGAGTAAGGGCCTCAGATGGACCTGCGGTTGCGGGACGAATGAAGTCAGGCAGAGTATTATTTGGGCACCAGATGATTTGGCGCAGGACGTGTTGGTCCTTTCCAAAGAAGTTGTAATATCCCGCCTTGAGGACGCGGGGGGTTTCTCCTCGAAGAATATATTTGATTTCTCGGACCCGCGACTCCCGGTCAGCAGGGATAAACTCCTCGGGAACCAACCTTCTATATTTCTTAATAGCATGGCGAACGCGCTTACCTTCCTCGGCAGTGGTGACTCCGAAGGCCTGGTCCACCTCCTCTCTTCTGGCCCGCTTGGCCATCCCGACCTGCTCCTCAGTCGGAGGAGCTGCAGAAGAAGAGGCTCCCCTCTTCAAGGACTTCCGCTTTCGCTTGGAGCCACCCTGGACAGCATCGGTCTCCCCCTGCTTCAACACGAGATGGGTCAGCAGAGATGCCTTCTTGGCTGCAAAAATGAAAATAAAAGGCAGTTAGAAGTGTTACCCAGATAACCAAATTCTCAGAAATGGAATCGAGGAGTTGGACTCCGATCTGGATCAAGTCCCCCTCCACGAGCTTGTTGGCGTCGAGGGGAACGAAAGATTCCCCCCAACGGTAAAGCTGGACCAGCTGAAGAGTGTTGAAGTTATCCTCGGTGTAGACTCCGAACTTGGGGGCAGGGTCCGCCACAACCTCCCATCGGGGCCATGGGATAGAGCTGTTCTGGACGAAGAAGTAATACTTCTTCCATCCGCTATTGTCGGACCCTGAGTCACGAATGAGCACCCGATCCTTGTTAAACTTCCAGGTCTCACTATCCCAGCCGAACCGAGAAAGTTGCTCCCTGGTCCATTTGGGGAGTCGGGGAGTGAAGGAGCAGACGCCCGCCTTGTTGCACTTCATCCCGTAGAAGGTGCGGAAGAGCAGCAAGCTGTACGTCCACTGCTGGCGGAGGCACAGAACCTGGAAGGCATTCCACACGCGGATAGGGTGTGGGGAGAAGGTGGATGGATGCGTCTTATAGAAGTTGCACATCTCAACCAGATTCCCGCAGAAGGGGAATCGGATCCCGGCGTTTATCTGCCCCGTGGAGACAAACACCTCTCCCTCCCGAGGACGCGTGACTATGTGCTTCCTCCTGGTGGTTTGCTGGGATTCATAGGGGAAGCGGGGTTCCCAGGCTGAAGTAATGCAGCCTTCTCGGAGAGCAGCCTCGTACAAGGTCTCAGAGATTTCGTTAGTAGCAAGCTCAAAGATAAAGGGGTTCCTTCCTCCGGAACTGACCTCGTCTAAAAACGGCCATAACAAGAAAACTCAGGAAAGGAAAAGCAGACAAATTCAGTAAATCATGGAAGCAGAGAGTGAAAACCTTACCAGACATAGTAGATGATGGATTGGAGGAGACGAGGAAAGATTTTGACGGCTGGAGGCCTTGGATCACCGGAAAATCAGACGAAACTTGGAGAAAAAGCTTCGAGGTTTGTCAATGGCTGAATTTCCAGAAATCAGAACGGTAGGGAAGGAGTGAATAGTGCCAGGGTTTTGGCTTTTATAGGCAAAAGGGCAGCTGGACAGACTCAAATCTGGACCGTTGAAGTGGAAACAACTCAATCTGGATCGCCGAGATTATAGGGGACAGTACGGAAGAGACGTTAATGACGTAATATTGCTTTTTCAGAAAGTAGCAGTCACGCCAGTTTAGGCGTCGTTTCATTATCCCTAGCATTTAATAGTGCAGTAACCGAGGAGTCTCCTCGGATTTGGCAACTGTCCTCGGAGTTTGAGGAATTATGAGTGAGAAGCTCTGTTATTCAAGAATTGTACCTAAGGTAAAAGCCTCTGATGGTGATATCGGGAGGTCTGAAGATAAAAGCCTCCAATGGTAATATCGGGAGGTCTGGAGATAAAAGCCTTCGACGATGAGGTCGGGAAGTCTGGAATTGGAAGACACGACGGACTGCAAGTCCCCCATGTCTTGGGGGCAAATGATGGGTTCCGATGTAATCGTTAGCCCCGTTAACAGTCAAATAGACGGCGAGTAAGCCCGGTGGGCCTTATAAAAGACCTGGAAGGTCCAGAAGCCCAGTATGAAGGGTCCCGACGAGATCGGTCCCGATATATGAGCTGAACGCTCCCGACGAGAAGCCTCGGAGTAGGCCCCGATATGCCTTTGAGAAGGCCCCGATAATAAAGCCCCGAGGAAGCTGGACCTGTCCCGTGGGACGAGGGGTCCTAGGTGGTGACCTAGAATGAGATAACTCTGGAGTCCTCGATATAGATTGGGACTCGTGATCAGAGGATAAAACCGAGAAACTCGCCTACTAAATAGAGTAGTGGGGAAACGGTTGAGATATGGATAAGCTCCCCCGAGATACGCAGGGCGTGCCCGAGATACGCGGAGAGTGGGCGAGATACGCGGAGCGTGGGGCGAGATACATGGAATCCTGAACGAGATATAGGGAAACGTGGGTAAAACTTCCAGGCGCGGTTACAGGTAACTGAGTAACTTCCCCTCCTATATAAAGGAGGAAGTTACCTCAGAAAAGACACATTCTAATACGCACTTAGATTACTGCTTACCACCCCATCGTACATACACTCATTTAAGCATCGGAGAGGGATTCTGGGTCACCACCCAGGTCATCCCCTTTTGCAGGATTACGCGGAGCCCAGGAGTTCAAGCTTTCCGTCAAGAACGTAACGGAGCTTCGACCGTAATCCAACAAGTTGGTCAAACAAATTTATGTTAGTTAGTACTAACATATCTTAATATATCTTAATGTCAAATGAGATTAGAGAACATGAATTGGAGATGCTCAATTTTTTTTTATTAGTATATGGTTCATATTAATCTCCTGAAAAAATTGTCCTATACACAATACTCATGACAATTCGTTGTTAGTCATACCGTATCATTGTCAACAAGTCATTTTTTTTAACAGAAAATCATTAATGGGAAACATACTAATGTATAATGTTAAAGGCACTAAGTTGGTGTGACAAAATAGGAAAGGATATTTGATATCCTTTCAACATCTACAAAGTAAAAAATAGAAGGAAGTTTACAGATTGTGCCCGCTCTAGAAACAACCGACCGTGGTACTTTAAAAAAAGACAAACTGCGAAACCAATAAGTAAATGCAAAGGTATCATCAACCACCCTGAACAAGGGGATGCATATACGAGTCTTGTTTTTGTGATAAAACACTTCATAAGCAGTGAGTCTGTTAGGGGTGTTGGATCACGGGCGAAGCTCCGTTACGTCCTTGACGGAAAGCTTGGACTCCTGGGCTCCGCGTAATCCTGCAAAAGGGGATGACCTGGGTGGTGACCCAGAATCCCTCTCCGATGCTTAAATGAGTATGTTGATCAATGGGTGGTAAGCAAAAGAGTTTAAGTTCGTATTAGATAGTCTGCGTTTTCTGGGGTAACTTCCTCCCTTATATAGGAGGAGGAGTTGCCCAGTTACCTGTGACCATGCTTGGCCGTTGTGCCCATGATTCCGTGTATCTCGCCATGATTCCGTATATCTCGGTTGGGATTCCATATATCTCGCCCCACGCTCCGCGTATCTTACCCGTACTCCGCGTATCTCGGGCACGCCCTGCGTATCTCGGGGGATTTATCTCTATCTCTAACCGTCTCCCACTACTCTATCTAGTAGGCGGGTTTCTCGGTCTTTATCCTCTGATCACAAGTCCCGACTCCTGTCGGAGACTCCAGAGTTGTCTCATTCTAGATCACCACCCAGGACCTTCAGTCTCTACGGGACAGGTCCAGCCTCTACGGGGCTTTATTATCGGGGCCTTTACTAAGGCATACGGGGCCTACTCAGAGGCTTCTCATCGGGAGCGTTCAGCTCATACATCGGGACCGCTAAAATCGGGGCCCTTCGTGCTGGGCCTCTGGGCCTTCCAGGCTTTTCACGAGGCTCACTGGACCTACTCGCCGTCCATTGGCTGTTAACGGGGCTATCGATTACATCGGAACCCATCATTTGCCCCCAAGACATGGGAGACTTTTAGTTCGTCATGTCTTCCAGTCCAGATCTTTTGACCTCGTTTGTCGGGAGCTTTTGTCTTCATGCCTTCCGATACCACCGTCGGAGGCCTTTGTCTTCGTACCTCCCGATACCACCGTCGGGGGCTTTTACCTTCACATTTCTTGACACCTCGATCAGAGGCTTTTATTTTCACACCCTCTGATACCACTGTTGGAGGTTTTTGCCTTGCGTGTGATCGTTGCATAACAGAGTCTCTTACTCATGATTACCTTGGGCCCACCAGGCCCCATGGGCAGTTGCCAAATCCAAGGAGACTCCTCGGTTACTGTAGCATTAAATGCCTAGGGATAAGGAAACGACGTTTAAACCAGCGTGACTGCTGTTTTCTGAAAAAGCAACTGTGACGTCACACACGTCCCTTCCGTGCCTATGATCTTGGCGATTAAGATCGTGTCGTTTCCTCTTCAACGGTGCAGATCAAGCCCATCCAGCTGTCTCCTCCGTACCGTCTCCATAATTTCAACGATTGTGATCAAATCGTTTCGTCTTCGACGGTCAAGATTACGTCCCTCCAATTGTCCTTCTGCCTATAAAAGGTAAAACCCTGGTCTTATTCACTTCTTCTGCACTCTCTCGCTTTCAGCCATCTTTGTATTCGAAGCTTCCTCTCCAAGCTCTTCCTGGTGTTCAAGTGATCCAAGGCTTTCAACCCTTCCGATCTTCCTTTACCTTACCCCTTCGACCATTGATCATGTCTGGTAAGAATTTCTTTCTACGTCTTCGTGCTTTGCTTGCTGTTTGTTCTTCTTCTCTTAAATCCTTTTTGCTTGCAACCGTTTTAGACGAAGCTAGTTCTGAGGCTAGGACTCCCTTCACCTTCGAGTTCGCTATCAATGAGATCTCGGAGGCTACATATGAGGTTTCCCTTAGAGAGGGGTGTATTACCTCCGATTGGGAACCTCGTTTTCCGTACGAGTCCCAGTATGCTATCAGGAGGAAGCACATCATTACACCTCCTCGGGCAGGGGAAGTGTTCGTCTCTGCTGGGCAAATAAGCGCGGGGATTCGGTTCCCCTTCTGCGGAAACATGGTGGAGATGTGCAACTTCTACAAAACGCATCCCTGTACCTTCTCTCCACACGCCATCCGCGTGTGGAATGCCTTCCAACTCTTATGCCACCGTCAGCAGTGGACGTATAGTCTTCTGCTGTTCCGCACTTTCTACGAACAAAGCTGGTGTCTGCTCCTTCTCCCCCCGACTCCCCAAGTGGACAAAGGAGCAACTTTCACGTTTCGGCTGGGATAGCGAAACTTGGAAGTTCCACAAAGATCGGGTGCTGATTCGTGACTCTGGGTCCGACAACAGCGGCTGGAAGAAGTACTACTTCTTCGTCCAGCATAGCTCCGTCCCCTGGCCTCGATGGGAGGTCGTGGCGGATCCTGCCCCCAAGCTCCAAGATTATACTGAGGATGACCTCAACACCCTCAAGATGGTTCAACTCTACCGCTGGGGGGACAACTTCATACCCATCGATGCCAACAAGCTCCAGGAGCGGAACCTGATTGCTATCGGAGTTCGACTCCTTGACTCTGTTTCCAAAGATTTAGTCATCTGGGTAATATTTCTAACTATTTTATCTTTACCTTTGCAGCCAAGAAGGCTTCTCTGTTGACTCATCTCATTCTGAAGCAGGGCGAGACTGATGCCGTCCAGAGTGGCTCCAAGCGGAAGCGCAAACTGGTGAAGAAGGGTACTGCCTCCTCCACTCCCTTATCTGCTGCTCCTCCTACCGACGAGCAATTCGGGGCCAAGAAGGCCAGGCGGGAGGAGATAGATCGGGCCTTCGGGGCCACCACCATCGAGGAAGGTAAGCGCGTTCGTCGTGCAATTAAACAATATAAAAAATTAGTCCCCAAGGAGTTTATCCCCGCTGATCGGAAAGCACGCGTCCAAGAGATCAAGTACATCCTTCGAGGAGAAATTCCCCACGTCCTTGAGGCGGGATACTACAACGTCCTTGGGAAGAATAGACATTTCGATCGTCAAATCATCTGGTGCCCTGAAGGTACTCTTCCTAACCTTATTCGTCCCGCCACCGCAGGTCCCTTGGAGACTCCTGCCTCGACGGAGGCTATCATTCCAGCGGAGGCTGCAGCTCCGCAAGAACTGATGCTGGAGGACGCCCCGGCGGGAGCTCAGTTCCGCCAGGTGACCGATTTGGAAGCTTCTCCTTCTGTCGAGGAGCCTGAAGAGGGGGGCCTGCTTCCCCGCGGCAGGTCGGGGTCCAGGAGCGCGAGGCCCGCTGTTATGGACGTGTCCCAGAGTCCTCCTCCTGTTCTTCGCACCCCAACTCCTGAGCCGCCAGTTGAGGTGGCTCCTCCGGCTGAAAGTTCTGGGGTCATCCCCCCACTCCCCGTGGATGAAAACCTTTACAAGGTTTTTACTCCCGACCAGGGGATGATGCCTTGGAACCCGATCGAGTCCCTCCGAGGGGTTCCACTCCGGTGGGGAGAGCTTGATCCTGGACTGGCCCTGCATCTGCTGGCGGGGTCAGTTCCTCCAGCCTTGAGGCGGCCCCTGTCCTTTGCGCGGGAGGACCTTGAGGAGGAGATCCGCGACATGGCCATTCGTCGGATGGAGGTGAAACTTCTATCCTTGTTTCATTTTCTTTATTACTCTTATCTTCGATTGCTTATGTCTTGATCTTTTCCTTCCCTTCTTTTAGGACACCGCGAACCAACAGCGCTGCTTCGGCCTTATCCTGGCCCTGAAGGGTGCTTTGGAGTCGGTGGAGGCCCAGTCGAACCCTGATGCTTTAGCCAAGCTTCAGGTAGAACTCGACGAGGCTGTAGCGGCCAAGAACAAGATGGCCAAGGAGAAGGCTCTCCTCGATGATTTGTCCTCCAACCTGCTCAAGAAGGTTCACGATCACGAGGCTGTCATGCGTCGGGAACGGAAGATGGTCCAAGCGGACCAGCAGCGGAACGAGGCGGAGAAGAAGCAGCTCGTTCATGAGAAAAACGTCTTCGCGGATCTCCTCGTGGAGGCCAAGGCGAAGTTTGAGGCGGAGAGGGCTGAGTTCTCTGCCAAGCTAGCTGAGGCTAAGGCTCAGGGCCTCGAGGAAGGCCGCCTGCAGGGCCGCGAGGAAGGTCTCCAGCAAGGTCGCGAGGAGGGTCGCGGGGAGTATCGGAACTCTGAAGAATTCAAGCTGGCTGCTGTGGAGTTCTGCAAGTCCGAGGTGGAGGACGTTTTGTTCAACGCCGTCGAGGAACTCTATACAGCCTATGCGGATTCCATCGACTTCACGAAGTCCGAGACTCTTGCCCCCGTTGCGGAGAAGTACTTCAACCTCCCCGCGGAGAGTGAAGAGGCTGCTGCCGTGGACCCGACTCCGCCAACTGCGGAGCCTTCTGCCCAAGCCCCTCCAAACCTTGCTCCCTCCGACGCTGCTGAGGATCCATCTTCCAACAAGGACCAAGTTTAATGCTTACATCTTTTAGTCCTTGTTGCCTTTCTCCTTTGTTTCTTGTTTATCCTTTGTATCGGACCCCTTTTTGGCCTTCGAGCCTTTATCTAAGGAACTTCTTTTCTGTTTTGGCATCGATATTCATTTGCGCTTATCTAAAGCGGCTTTAAACTCGTTACTCAGAACGTTCCAATGCACCATTTAAGATGACTTCATACGTCCTTCTGACGCTCAACTCGGGACCTTACCACTTAAGGCTTCTCGTCCAATCGGGACTTTACCACTTAAGGCTTCTCGTCCAAAACCAGGACTTCACCACTTAAGGCTTCTTGTCCAAAATCGGGACTTCACCACTTAAGGTTTCTCGTCCAAAATCGGGACTTCACCACTTAAGGTTTCTCGTCCAAAAATCGGGACTTTACCACTTAAGGCTTTCATTGCGTCTTTACCGGACGGCTTAATCGTACCCTTTAAGGCTTTTTGCCGCATCATATAGACGACTTACGCGGACCTGTTAAGGCTTTTTCATACCCGTTAAGGCTTTTGGCCGCATCATATAGACGACTTACGCGGACCCATCAGGGCCTTTTCATACCTAGGCTTTTGGTTGCATCATATAGACGACTTACGTGTACCCCGTAGGGCTTTTGTCCGTACCTGTTAAGGCTTTTGGCCGCGTCATATAGACGACTTACGCATCCCCCGCGGGGCTTTCATCATACCTCGGAAGGCTTTTGTCGCGTCACTCATGACGTCTTACTAACAGTTAGAATAAATTTGAAAGCAATTTGATCGGAAGGCAATTTCTTTTATTCATAAATAACTCAAAATAGGCTTACATCGGATCTTATTGATAGACAATTTGCGCTCTTCATGGCGGCTTAATATCAAACATGATACTTCTTCATGTGTTCGCCACTGAAGGAATGCTTCAATGTCTTGCCTTCGAGATCCTCTAACTTGTATGCATTGGGCACTGGCATCCCTACGATCTTGTAGGGTCCTTCCCATTTTGGTGACAGCTTGTTGATCCGATCTTGATGAACAAAGTCATTCCTCCGCCAGACAAGTTCTCCCACGAAGAATTGTCGGGACCTGACATGCCGATTATAATATCGGGCTGTTGCCAGACGCATTCGGGCCTGGACTTCGTCAGCCTTCCACCTCTTTTCCTCGAGTAGGTCTAAGTCCAGACGTCTCATTTCCTCGTTTGTCAGAGGCTCATAATATTTCGCGCGGTGGGACGCCACCGCTATCTCCACGGGAGCGACTGCCTCCGTGCCATAAACCAGGCCAAACGGAGTTTCTCCTGTTGATTGCTTGGGTGTTGTTCTCACAGCCCATAGCACATTCTCGAGCTCATCCAGCCAATGGCCCTGCAAGGCATAGACTCTCTTCTTCAAGCCATCCATCACTATCTTGTTGGCTGATTCTACCTGGCCATTGGTCTGAGCGTGGCGGACTGAAGCGGTCTGATGCTCAATGTTTAGTTCTTCCAGGTACTCCTTCAACTGAGCCCCATTGAACGGAGGACCGTTGTCGCTGATCAACACTCGCGGGACCCCGTACCGGGATATGATCTGAGTCTGAAGAAACTTGAGGATCTGCTGCCCCGTCGTTCTAGCCAATGCTTTAGCCTCTATCCACTTTGAGAAGTAGTCGATAGCCACGAGTAAGTACTTGCACTGACCTCTCGCTTGGGGAAGTGGTCCCACCAAGTCAATTCCCCATTGCGCGAAGGGCCATGCACTCCTGATGGGCATTAGGTCCGCGGCGGGAGCCACGATATTTGGGGCGTACCTCTGACATGCATCACAGGATCGGACCATCGCGGTCGCTTCCTTGTTCATCGAGGGCCAATAGTAGCCTAAGTTCAATGCCTTCCTCACAAGAGATCCGGCCCCTTCGTGGCAGGCCGCGACTCCTTCATGTAGCTCCCTCAGGATCCGATTTGTGTCAGGCTCTGCTACGCATTTTAGAAAAGGCTTTACGTACCCTTTTTTGTACAACTGGTTGTCCACCATTGCATAGTTGTCCGCAATCCGCCGCAACCTGACAGCTGCCACTTTGTCATCGGGGAGTACCCCCGTAGTCAGGTACGTGACCATCGGGGTCATCCAAGTGGACTTCTCTTCTTCCTCCGATCCTGTCTCAATAGCACAGATCTCTGCTGGATCGATGTTTGAGATAATCACCTTCTCTAGGAAATGCACCTTCCGATTCTCCTCGGGGGCCACTCTCAGGGCAAATTTACTCAAGGCATCTGCTTCCGCGTTCTCTTCCCTCGGGATCGCCTCGATATCAAAGCTTTTGAAGCTTCCCTTCAAAGTCTGCACCTCGTGCAAATATTTCTTCATTGTCGGGTTCTTAGCTTCATAGTTCCCCTGGACTTGATTTACAACCAAGCTAGCATCGCATTTTACCTTTAAATGGTCGACCCCCGTACCCTTGGCAATCTTAAGGCCTGTGATGAGAGCCTCATACTCCGCTTCGTTGTTGGTGGCTTTGAATGTTGACGCCAAGGCATATCGTAGGGGCTCGCCTCCGCCGGGCGGTATCAATATGAATCCTGCCCCCGAGCCTTCTACACTCGATGAACCATCAGTGTACATCTCCCAAGTATTCTCCTCATTTGGTTGTTCTGGCTGCTGTTCTGTTGTCGGGACTTCCTCCATGGCTGCCCCCTCTGCGGGACCCGTTACTTCCAGATCGGGTGCCGTAGACTCAGCTATAAAATCTGCCAATGCCTGGCCCTTAATAGCGGTTCTCGGAGCAAAATGAATGCGGAATTCCGTCAGCTCGATGGCCCATTTTACCAGTCTCCCCGACGCCTCCGGTCGGTTCAAAAAGTGTTTCAGGGGCTGATTAGTCAGTACCGTGACTTCATGGGCATGGAAGTAAGGTCGCAGTTTTCGAGCGGCAATAATCAACGCGAAGAGATACTTCTCAATAGCGGGATAGTTTATTTCAGACTTGGCAAACGCCTTGCTTACATAATAGATAGGCACTTGGTTGCCCTTGAGAATTTTAATCAAAACAGAACTAACAGCCACATCAGAAACAGCCAAATAGAGATAGAGCGGCTCGCCTGGAACTGGTTTCGCCAACGGCGGAAGGGTACGGAGGTGCTGCTTGAGTGCCTGGAACGCCTCCTCGCACTTTTCGGTCCATTCGAACTTCTTGTTGGCCCTCAGTACATCAAAAAATGGCATAGCTCGGTCACTCGCCTTGGATAAGAAGCGATTCATCGCGGCCAACCGGCCATTCAGCACCTGGACCTCCCGATGAGTCCTCGGGGACTGAATCTCTTCGATTGCTCGCAGCTTCTCAGGGTTCACCTCGATTCGTCTCTGGCTCACCATGAACCCTAGGAACTTCCCCGAGTTCACCCCGAAAGCACATTTGTCGGGGTTCAGCCGAACCTGATTGAACTTCATCCGCTCAAATGCCGCCGCCAAATTCTGGACATGGTCTCCTGCCTGTCGGGACTTCACCAGCATGTCGTCCACATATGCCTCCATGGTTTTCCCCAGCATGTCCCCGAACAACTTGTTCACCATCCGCTGGTAAGTTGCTCCGGCATTGATCAATTCGAAGGGCATCACGTCGTAATGGTGGACGTCACTGTCAGCGTAAAAAGCTGTGTGGGGGGCATCCTCCTTCGCCATCTTGATCTGATTGTACCCGGAGTAGGCGTCCATGAAGCTCAGCAGCTCATGTCCCGATGTGGCATCCACCAACTGGTCAATCCTCGGGAGCGGGTAGCAGTCCTTCGGGCAGGCTTTGTTCAAGTCGCGGAAGTCGACACACATCCGCCACTTTCCGTTACTCTTTCGCACCAGCACTGGGTTAGCCACCCAATTCTGGAATCGGAGCTCCTTGATGAATCCAGCATCGAGCAGTCTGCCCACCTCTTGCTGAATCGCAATCCTCTTTTCCGCGCCCATCGGACGCCTTCTCTGCGCGATAGGCTTGATCGCGGGGTCTATCTTCAGCTCGTGCACTATCACGTCGGGGCTGATTCCTGGCATATCACTCGGGGACCAGGCAAACAGCTCCTTAAACTCCTTCAAGAGCTCGATCAACTCTCGGGCTCTTTCCTCCGACAAAGCAGAGCCGATCTTTACCTTCCTCTGAGGCCCATCGATCTCCACTTCCTTCAAATCCTCCATGGGGGCGGGACGCCCATACTCCTCTCGAGGATCAGCATCAGTCTGAAGGACAGTCATGGCCTCCCTCCTTCTCCGTCGGGTGGCGTTAACGTAGCATTTTCGCGATGCCACCTGGTCACCCTTGACCTCTCCGACCCCGTTATCAGTCGGGAACTTCATCTTCTGGTGGACTGTCGAGGCGACTGCCATAAGAGGGTTGATGGTGGTCCTCCCGATGATCGCGTTGTATGCCCCCGCGGACTCGACGACGACGAAATCCACGTTTCGCTTCTCCATTTTCCAGCCACTACCAAACTCTACTGGTAAGGTAATCATTCCCAACAGGTAGGAAGTGGAGCCAGAGAATCCCACCATTGGGAAGTCCACCTGCGTCAGGTCCTTCTTCGTCTTTCCCATGGCTTCCAGAGCGTCCATGAAAAGAATATCGGAGGAGCTCCCTCCATCTATCAGGATCCGCTTCATCTCGAATCCGTCCACGTCCAGGGTCACGACCAAGGCATCGTCGTGAGGGCTCTCCACGCCTACTAGATCCTCCGCCGAGAAAGAAATTACCATTTCCTCCTTCAGGGTCCACGACCGGGACCTTTTTCCTAGCACCACCGCGGCAGATATGCGGGAAGCGTAGTTCTCCCGGGAAGCGGAGGTATCACCTCCCGCCGCCATTCCTCGGTGGATGACGTTGATAGTTCCCCGCCTCTCCTTGCGGGCACCTGATCCTGAAGCCTCATGCTCGACCTTCTTCTTCTTCGGGGATCGGTCGCGGGACTTGGAACGGGATCGTGACCGACTTCTGGAACGGGATCAGCACCGCCCCTTTCCGACGAATTCTTTTAGCTTCCCCTTCTGAATCAACTTCTCAATTTCCTTCTTTAGCTCCCGACAGTTTTCGGTGTCGTGACCATTGGCTCGATGGTAGCGACAGTAACGGTCAGGGCGGCCTCCTAGGAATTCGCCTTCTTTTCTCGGGGGGTATCGAGCGAGACCCTGTCTGTCCATCACAGCTAACACAGAGGTCATCGAGCTATTGATGGGAACAGCCCGACCTTCTCGGTTGTCCTTCCTCGGAGGACGCTTGTCTTCTCTTTTATCGGAACGACCACGACTCCTACTTCCTTCCGACTTGTCGCTCCCTTTGCGATCGTCCGACAGCTTGGACGATGGCTTTCCTCTCCCCGATTTCGGGGGATTGAGTTCTCCAGCAGCGATCTACGACTCCTGGACGTCGATTTGCTGTTTTACCCTCGCTTGCAGGGCCTCCATACTCCACACAGCCTTCGCGGCTACGCTGTGCATTAGGTCGGAACCGTACGGAGCGCTTAAGTTCCGCAGGAAAGTGCGGATGGTCTCTCCCTCCGAGATTTCTTCATCAATCTCCGCAGCACTAGCAGTGAATCGTTGGTAATAGTATGCCAACGATTCATCGGGTCTCTGCACCACCTGGGTCAAGGACCTCACACTTTTCAAAAGACGCCTCCGACCTTGGTACTGCTTGATGAAGCGATCGTGCATATCAGCCCAGCACGTCATGCATCCTGGCGGGATGCTGAAGAACCAAGTCATGGCCCTTTATCCCAGGGTTATCGGGAACAATGAGCAGATGAGGTCATCGTTCGAAGTTCGACCCATGCAGGCTTGGACATGCCTCTGAACATGACGAACTGGGTCCCCTTCACCATTGTACTCCTTGATGGTCGGGATGCCTAGCCCAGGCGGGGCTACGGTATCTATCAGCCGTGGAACGAAAGGATGGCTGGACCGATCCCTTAGCTCCGATGTCATCTGCTTCTGATCACCCATGCAGATGCTAACGATCTTCACCACCTGATCGGGGGTGATGGGGCCATTCAAGGGAATGGTCCTATTTTGCACCGGTCCCGGGCCGTCGACCACGAACTTCTCCGGGTGTGCTGGTTCCTTATCCTTGCTCCTTGGCGGAACCTCCTGTTCCTCGGGGTCCACCCTCGGCGGGGGTGGTGGTAGTTCTTCTCGCGGAGGCAACTCCTCCGCTCTTCTGGCGGCCTCTCTCTTATCCAGCAAGGCCTCCATGGCGGCCAAGAACATGGGCATAGCCTCCGATACTGCCTTGGCCAACTCCGAGTTTGAAGACGACCCTTCTTCCCTTCGCGGGACTCCTTCTCTTCCATGGCCCACCGGGTTTGGGGGAACCTCATCTTCCTCCCTACGCGGGACATCCTGCCTGTTCGTCTCAGCGTCTCGGACTGAGACCTCATAGCCATCACCTTGCCCCCCTGTCTGGGAAAGAGCAGGGTTCTCACCTTGTTCAGCAACACGTTCCGGCAACGGGGAGTTCACAGTTCCTGCGGGACGAGAACTGCCAGCCTGAACTTGCTTCTTCTTGCCACCACCGGCCATTGATCTGGTAGAAGCTATCTTGACTTTTCGTAAGCTTCCCACAGACGGCGCCAATGTTGGATCACGGGCGAAGCTCCGTTACGTCCTTGACGGAAAGCTTGGACTCCTGGGCTCCGCGTAATCCTGCAAAAGGGGATGACCTGGGTGGTGACCCAGAATCCCTCTCCGATGCTTAAATGAGTATGGTGATCAATGGGTGGTAAGAAAAAGAGTCTAAGTTCGTATTAGATAGTCTGCGTTTTCTGGGGTAACTTCCTCCCTTATATAGGAGGAGGAGTTGCCCAGTTACCTGTGACCATGCTTGGCCGTTGTGCCCATGATTCCGTGTATCTCGCCATGATTCCGTATATCTCGGTTGGGATTCCATATATCTCGACCCACGCTCCGCATATCTTACCCGTACTCCGCGTATCTCGGGCACGCCCTGCGTATCTCGGGGGATTTATCTCTATCTCTAACCGTCTCCCACTACTCTATCTAGTAGGCGGGTTTCTCGGTCTTTATCCTCTGATCACAAGTCCCGACTCCTGTCGGAGACTCCAGAGTTGTCTCATTCTAGATCACCACCCAGGACCTTCAAACTCTACGGGACAGGTCCAGCCTCTACGGGGCTTTATTATCGGGGCCTTTACTAAGGCATATCGGGGCCTACTCAGAGGCTTCTCATCGGGAGCGTTCAGCTCATACATCGGGACCGCTAAAATCGGGGCCCTTCGTGTTGGGCCTCTGGGCCTTCCAGGCTTTTCACGAGGCCCACTGGACCTACTCGCCGTCCATTGGCTGTTAACGGGGCTATCGATTACATCGGAACCCATCAAGGGGGTTGTTGTCTTTATGTTTGTTTCCCAACCCCAATAACAATCATTGACGACATGCAAGAGCTTCTCCCAAAAGAGGGTTGGTACCTGGTAAAACATCCATAGATATACTAGTAATCACATTAAAATGATCTACTAAAATAGTCACAACAATCACCAGCTCAAATCTTAGTTTAACTGCTCCATCTGTGAGGATAATCCAGCCACACCGTCTTAGAGCTAGTAAAGATGATCTTAGAGGTTGCCTGGTGGGGTGGTTTATGTCCTGATCCCTATAATCAAATTAGCGGCAAAATAAGTATCCATACATATGTGTAACAAAGAATCTAGAATAGTATCGATGTTAGGTTTATGTCTTGAGAAGACCGGTCGATTGGGAGCTAGCCAAATAACCCACATAACAGAACACTTCAAAGGCAAATCCGCAACAAAATAAGGCTAATTAGAGATAGGTAGCTAAATATAGTGTAAGTACCTATTCTAAATAGACATATCATGCAAGAACTCCTACGAAAGAAAAAGAAGGTGCAACCCTAATGTGGCTAGAAAACTGACACGACCACATAAGGTGGTTTCATGTTTCACGATTACTCAAACAGTAGGGGCAAGTGTCATCAATAGTGGTAATATGTCTGTTGAGGTTAGCTCCAAGAGCTAGACGTCCGTTGCAACCCTTCCGAACGAAAATCTTAACTTTTGGAATGATTTTGGATATCCAAACTCTAGATCAAAAACTGGGACTAGCAGTCATATGAGGTGCCGAGGTAGAACCATATGTTAGAGAAGATGTGGTGGAGAGTAATAACTGATAACCTGATTTAACGGAGTAAGATCATGAATTTGTGAATAACCACATTAATATGTCTACAATCAGGAGGATAGGTAAATTGAATAGAGTGAACCATGATAGGTGAGAGGAATTGACTAAGAAGTATTTCATGTCATGTTTTATTTGATGGGATGATTAAATCAAATACCCTGTCTGTATGTTGGAATTCTTGTGATGCTGACCATGCAACAAGGGTGGTACAGTTTGAGACCATGGTTCCGTCCAGAAATCAATTGAGATCTCATAACTAACACGCGAACCACATCATTGTATTAAGAGAGGTTTGAGGTGGAGTAACGTCCTCCAAACCACAAAATGTGAAAGACTCATTTTATAGATAAAGAAGGTATTATTAATCAAATATTTGTTCTCATGCGGTCTGCCCACATAGAATCACAAGAATGTAGCACTTTCTAAATCTGTTTCATTAGAAGGGTCAGATTGTAACAATTAGTGTTACGAAAAACCCAAACATCCACAATTCTTAGTACGAGTGAGTTTTGACTATGTTATCCAGGAGATTCTCTTCCTAGTCGTGGAGTTATTCCACCATAAGTATCTCATAAGTCTCTCCCTTTTATCATGAATATGGATAAGAATTTTAATACAAGACATAACATAGATGGAGATGGAAGAAGTTGTGGTTTTGAGCAGAACTTATTTACCCGCTGACGAAAGAAGAACATACATCCAACCTTAGATACATATACGTGCTAGAAGGATTGGTCCCTATTTTTTTGTTTTTGGGAGAACCAATTCAAGGGAAAGTCAAGATAAACATCAGAAACCTACATAACTGTCGGTGCAAGTTAACCTAGGATTGGTGATTTAATATGAGGAGGAAATTTAATGGGATGACAAGCACATATTGGTTTAATTTCTCACAATGTGCCTTGTTGTTGTATAAGTGTGATTTGAGAAGAAAAAACCTCTGAACATATATTTTTGATGAAAAGGAAAGGTGATAGTTCATCACCTGTCTAAGACCTTTGGTGGAGGAGAAAGTTTCATAGGGGACCCATTTAGTAAAAAGGACATGAAAACTGTGGTGACACATTACATAATCCAGTGTTTAAATGTATGTTAGAATCCTAAAGTATCTAAGACAGCAGATAGAAAATGATACTCAATACGGTCATAGACTTTACTCATATACAGTTTGAGGGCCATTAACCCAAACTTTCCTTTCCTAATTTTTTCTAATGACATGGGTAAATTATTAGGAAATAAGGTTATTGTCTGAGATTAGTCTCTGATGAAAAAAGGCACTCTGAAATGGGGAGTTCATTTTTAGTAAAACCATTTTTCAGTCTGTTTGGTAGGATTTTAGAGATGATCTTATAGGAAGTACTGCATAGAATGATTGGTCACCAGTGTGAAAGATGTTCACGAATCTGTGTTTTAGGAATAAGTGTAACAAAGGTGTTTTTTAGTTCCCTTAAAAGCAGGCTAGAGTTTAAAAAAATTGAGCACTACAGCAGTAACCCTATGATTAGTGATAGGCCAAGTAGTTTGAAAGAATCT
The DNA here is from genome assembly GCA_036873135.1 of Clarkia xantiana subsp. parviflora. Taxonomy (NCBI): domain Eukaryota; kingdom Viridiplantae; phylum Streptophyta; class Magnoliopsida; order Myrtales; family Onagraceae; genus Clarkia; species Clarkia xantiana. The sequence continues at coordinate 39,533,972 of JAPTYO010000004.1, forward strand.
GTGAGGAAAACCAACATGACCAGGTGATTTATCAGGGTGAATTTGGAAGTTGGAATAATACTGTTCTGAGTTCAAGCAGAGTACCAGGCCAACCAAGAGAGGCCAAGGAAGATGGATCCACTCTGCCAAGAAGGCGGGAAGTAAGTATGACAAGAACACTTGGAGATGCTCCCTGAAAGAGTTTAAAATAGTAGTTCCTAATGTAAGCAGAGCTCTGTGAGTCAGTAATCCAATTACAATTCTCATTTATAATCCAATCTAATCTATTAAATTTGCGATGTACAACAATTCTAACATAGAAAAATTTAGTATTTCCATCTCCTTCTGATAGCCATAACATTTGATCTTGTTTCCACATTACTTATTCCCGTTTATAAAGCTTATTAAGGAAGACTTCTAATTAACTCTGCAATATATTCCATGGTAAAGTTCCTTACTTGAGCAAATTTAAGGTTAAACAGGGAATCCTAAATAAGGCTATGCATCCTTCCAAATTTGTCTTTATTCCAACGCTTTAGTGTGTGACGGAATTTAGCCAACTAGTGGCATACAATAAACTGAGGAGACCCATAGCACACAAAAGACCAGTTATCAACAACCATCTGATGGAATTTAGAGTGCTAAGTCAACATATTTTCAAATCTAAAGGGACCTCTAGAGAAAGCTTGATGTTGTGCAGGAGAGATATCCAAGATAATGAGTGATTGATTTGAGGAAAATCTTTCAAGACTGCAGACATTGGCAGTGGAAAAATAGCCAACCAAGAAAGAGTGGCAAAACCTCTATCTAAACATTTTAGAATATGTACTGGACTATCACATCGATTTGACCAAGTGAACTGTGGTCCATGGAATCCTAAGTCTACCAAGTCCTAAGAGTTTGACCACATATGAGATTGAATGATCCTAGAAGCAGAAACAGGGTTGCCGCGCTTAATTTTTCCCGAGGGTCCCTAATGGCAATGATGTAACCTAGTAAGGCTCATATATTAATAAATGAGATAGCCATGTGAGTCAAGGATTCCCAAAAATCAAAGTGGTCAGAGAACTGTAAGGGAGCATAAATACAAGTCAGATTTCAGGGTGTAGGAAATAATGGATAATCATAAAGAAAATCAACTCTTCTTGGCGAGATTATTCCACAGATTCCTAGCTTGAAGATCTGACCCTTTCTTATTCTTCAAGCTTCTTCAATCCTAGGCGTCTTTAATAAAGTTGTTTTGCAGTTCACCGACCATGGTCCTTTAATCTCGCACTTTGCGGAAAGGAATGCTCTATTCTCCACGAACTAAACCTCACGGTATGGGAGAAGTAGACTAGGGGTCTAGGTAATAGGGTTTCATCTCTAAACTCTCTATTGCTGGTGTGAATGATTAATTGCAAAATAACACTAATGGTTCATACATGCCGAAACTTAGTACCCCACTAATTAAAGAGGTTAAGAAAACTTAGCCCCCAGGGACATCAATTTCGGCTGAAACATGCTATAGGTCCGCTCCAGTGGACCTTAAACCTTATAGTTAATGAGCAAGCCCAATAGGGCCCCTAAACCTAACTAATTTGGCCTAGCCTTATTAATTATGGTTACTTGCTCTAATTAACTTATACCTCAATTGGGTTAGTTTAATGGGCTACCATGAAGGGCGACCTGAATTCCCCAATTTCCAACAACCCCCACTCGGCCGAATGGGAGGGCGCCTATTTACCTTAACTCAATTTTGTCTTACTTACTTCCATCTGCTTCATACGAGGTTAGCCAATGCGACCGACGAACACTAACTGGACTCTGCTACTCATCACTTGGGAGTATTGTAGCACCTGCGCACAACCGTCTATACCTGTCAAAAAAACAAATCCGCCTTGCATCCTTGATTAGTCACATAATTTCGTAGGTCCATTCCATAGTATCATATACTTGAGGACTATCCGCACAAATGTTTACAACCTAATAATCATATCGGGATGGTGGCCACCTAGTGAACATAAGATTTAGAAACTTACGATAACTCCTGATCATCCTTCCCGTTCAATCCTTTTGAATCGATTCAACTCGGTATACCCAGAATTTCACTGCAGGCATTTTCTTAATCCAGGCATTCAAAAACCAAAGTAGCTCGCATTGAATCGAATCTAAGGAAAATGATTCAAGTACTAAGGATACTTTGATAACGGACCTCAGTTAGCTATCGAGATCGGTTCGCACGCTCGGTAGAGTAAATATTGAGTTTCACGAATATAATAAAATAGGCCTAACGCAACCGAGCGTTTGACTCTCGTGGTCAAATATGGCACACACAGTAGGAATTCTACATCGACAGTACGACCCTTTGCAGGGCTAAGTATGTACGCACCGTCGTTGATCGAATTCCTAGCTAGAGAGAATGTGGTCTTTAACGGCGGCCTTTAGCCACCAGGGTGATACAAAACAACAACTAGGCACCCCAAAGCCCCAATCCACATTTTTTAACATTGATAACAATGTTTTTGGCGATCATCTGCGCCGAGCTAGTTATGCTCTTAATGATCGTCGCGCCTGTGAGAAGAGGCATTTTTCCACATTCAATATATTTTAACTACGGAGTCTATTACGACTCACAACGAATATTATAGACCGCGTGGAATCCAAATGCATAAATCTTTTCTTTATTGATGTCGTTACTTTTATTAAACATAAATAGGCAGTTTATGATTAATAACAGATAGTCATTAATTCATGTCAGTCTAATATTATCCGATGATTCTAAGTACAAGATTAAACAGGTCGATGTAATCCCATCGACTCTACATGCTTTGAAAATTTATTAACCAGCAATGCCTTAGTCATGAGATCTTCAATCGTATTGTCTGTACGTAGGTACTCCAAAACCATCAGTTTGTCTTTGAAAATGTATATTCCAAAATTGTTTCTCACATCTATGTGGCGAATCCATCTATGGAACATGTACTCTTTCTTCGTTGCTTAAGTATTGATTTAATTTTAGGGTTAACTAAGATCGGTTAAACCAGCTCCACAGTCTCTCAATAACGTTTCAACGAGTCGCTTTAGCCTTGCGGCTTCCTTCATTGTTCCAGAGGAGCATTAAAATTTGGCTTACATAGTGGATGGATAGGTTTTCTTGTCAATATGCCAGGTTTTTATACCACTTTCACGCGTGAAAACTAATAACTTAAGTGGATTGACTAATATAGTCGTCCCTTAGCAACATTGGCAACACTATAGCCTACTGATTTCAAGCTCAATTTCCACGATAGTAAAGTGCGTAATTAGAAGTAGCTTCTAGATTTCATATGATTCTATTAGTGGCTACATAATATCCATGGTAAGGGTTCGACAAGTATTTCACAACAAAATCAACCTTATAACAAAAGTCTGGTCTCGTGTACACCAGAATATACATAAAACTTCCGTACGCGCATTTGTACATGCATGGGGTTGATTATAGGATTTTTTTTATTTGATCGAGTCCAACCATCTTCATAAAGGCGTGTCTACCTATTTATCATCTTTCATGTTTAACTTCTTTTAACACCTTATCGATGTAACTTATTCAAGAGAGTCATAGGCGCTGCGTCGCACGGTCCTTTTGCATTCTCAAGCTTAGGATATGCACAGCTTTGCTCATGTGCATCATCTCAAAGTAGAAGCTAACCAAGAGCTAAACCTTACGTAGTTAATCCACGTCATTCACGGCTAATTATATGTCCTATACATATTTATCAAGATCATCAATCATGATACCGATATTTTAATGTACACAGGGGTCTTTGAAGAATTCTTCAGAATCATTAGCCACGTTTACACATGGAACCTTTAGGTACAATTTCTTCGAGGATTGTTTAAGACCACAAATAGGTTTTTAAAAGCACACAAACTTTTCCTTTGTTATTCGGTTAGACAAATCCTTCAATTGCTTCTTATAGATCTATTTTTCCGACAATTAATGAAGAATGTTGTCTTTAACATTCATCTGATGCAATTTAAAGGTCCAGACTAGCTGCGATCACAAGGATGATTTGTATCGTAAAATCACAACACTTTTGGTGAGTACATTTCAACAATATCAATCCTATGTTGCTTTTAGAACAACCTATCACTATCAACATAGCCTAAAACCTTTATATGCTCCCTTTTGATGTAATTTCTTCATTCAGGAACCACATAGTCCTTATCACCTTACATCTTCTAATGAGGATAAACAAATTCCCTTTACATGGTTCAATTGCATTGAATGCAACTCAATTCTCATCGCTTCTATCTTATCAATTCTTTGAGATCATTCCAATGCTTATATGACAACTACTGATTCATCAACTAATATTGTTCGTTGATATTTCCCCATGTAATTTATAAACCTCTTGAGTATAGATCTACATCAGGAACTACAATCCGGGTTTAGAGAGTTGGCAACTTTCGACTTCACACTCCCACTGGCCAAAGTAGAATTACACCCACTAGGCACATGAAAAATTCAGCTCCCACTAGACAGCGCAGGATTGCTCCTACTCGCTTGTGAAGTCTCAGTAATTCGATCACCTATATTTTGGATGGCAGTGCTTGAAGCGTGCGTCCCAATGTTCGGGTTCCAATTTCCGTTATTAGTCAGAAAATTTTAAGTGACAGGTCCTGGATGATACGTTCCAACATGTTTTGTATTCCTTCTAGCTTTAAAAATGGCGTCGGTTAATTCATTTAAGCTCGATGCTGGACCAGCAACTAAGTCGTAGTTACCTTAGACAGCTTGGTTTTTAATTACTATATCGTCAAATTTAGCTGCGGTTTCATTTCTCCCACTCGGATTATCCGAGACATGTATATCTAACTCAACTAAAAATTTATCAGTTTCGTTTAGTTTCTAGTCACCTAGGTCTTTAGATTCGTCCTCTAAGAATACTACATTGTGTAATCCATGTTTTGTAATACTCCAACTATCCTTATTGCCCATAATTACGTAACCTTTTCGAGGTTTCAGAGTATCTGCAGAAGGTTCTCTTGTGACCACTGTCATCCAACTTGTCTTTCGTCTTTCAATGGTTTACGTATAGGCCCTACGGACTTACGGTCGTAGGTTGGACATATCAGTTTCCATTCTATCCAAAACATAAGATAATATGTTGACTGACTTAAGTTATACATGGCTCAATTTGTAGTTTTCGTCAACAACGCATCGCCTCGTAAGGAGATGTGTATTTGTGCATGCAACATCATATTTCTAACCATGTTCAAAGAGGATGCACATTTCGGCATAAAAAACACTGGTTCATTGCATTGGGTTCGACCTGATAGAATGAATTACCGGACATGGTGTAATCATGAGTTGTTTCAAAACCCTATCTTGTTTTACATATATCTCTAAAGTCTTAGTAGAAGTGTATCCACCTTGACTTATAGTTCTGGAGGTTCTATAACCATCTAGTTTAATTGATTATTCTTCGAAATTATAAATGCTCCATAAAACTTCTGTTACTTCGTAGACTTGTCAATTTTAACCAAACGAGATCTTAAGCTCACTAATGTAATCTTACACATCTAATATTCGTTACGTTCGTAATTCTAACTATAGTTAGTTTCTTACTTTTGGTGCCGAACCCATATAGGTTCCGAACCTATTGTTCTTTTGTTCCTAAAATCGGTTAACTTACATACATCTCGAAAAACAATATTTAAGATATAAGCATGAAAATTCATTAACCATTCAATTCCGTATATTATTTGCTCGGGAGGATCATTATATGTTTTATTCGATCATTTCAGATATTGATATCCTCATCCGAGTGGCGCTTAATCGTGTCAAACTAGACCTTTTGATTTACACCAACTGTTGAAATAAACTAGCTTGCTAAATTATCTTTGCACCAAACGTAACGAAATATCATTAGAAATTTGAATAACTTTTATCCTAAGAAGAAAGTACAATGGAGAAGGAAAAAAATTATTCAAACAACTTTCATAAAAAGATAATGCTGTTAGCATATGGTGACGTGGCGCCGTAATTGGTAGCCCGTTAATATATGTTGTTACCTAAGACAGTTAGGTAAAAGTCACATTTGGGCTAATTGGGCTCGACCCAATTTCCATGTGACATGGGAGGCCCAAAATTGGGCCTCCCACCCACATGATAGTCGGCCGAAATCCTAATAGTAGGGTGGTCCCACTATATAAGGAGGTCTTGAGGTCACCCCCAAAACACACCTTGATCACAACTCCTCTTAAGTTGTGATTTGAGAGAAATCTATTTTTCTCTATAGCTATTTCGGCCGACCCCTTAAACACCACTGTTGGTGTGCCAAATTGCTTCCGAGCAATCAGTCCGAGGTTTTGTCCCCGTTGAAGGAGCAATCAGTCCGAGGATTTGCTGTGGAGCTTATACCGCGTAGGACTTCTTCTCACGAAGAACTTGTACGGGTTCCGACCGGAGGATCAGAACTCCCTCCACGTCGTTCTTGGGCAGGAAAGCTATTGAGGTATGAGTACATTATTCCGCTGCGTAGTTAGATTACTTGCATGTACGCGTTTAGCATTCCGTAGTACTAATTTAAAAAGTAGTTATAATTAAAGTTTCAATTGTGTTGTTACAATCGGTTAAAAAAATTTGTGTCGTTACAATTAAGTTTTTGTCTAATTTTGCAACAAGATTTGTGTTATTTGTTATATATATATATATATATATATATAACTAATATATCTGCTATATATTCATTATATATATATTTATATATTCGTTATATATCTGCTAGGTTATATATATATATATTCGTTATATATACATACATATGGAATGGAACAGCTGTGTTTGGAAAAAAAATGAGGACAATTAATTTTACGTAAACATAAAGCATTCCTTATATTTAAGGTATGTTTAATGTAAAAACATAAATTTACGCGTGGGTCCCATTTTTAAGGACTGTTATGTAAAACCACTGTAGAGAGTTTTTTTCACTTTACATAAATAAACATGTAAGACCCACGTTTACGTAATCCTTACGTAATACCACTGTGGATGCTCTTAATAATTGACAATATTTTTTCATACGATAAATTTAATTGAAATTTGACATTGTTAGAATAATCTAATATAACATGTGTTAACGAATAAAATCGGCAAACAAGTAAACTAAGTACCGAAATGGCGTAATTAAAAATTATACTTTTTAAATTCGTAATCGAACCCCCGAACTCGAATTTCTATCGTAGACCGATTTAATACCTAAATATTTAATTTGTTATTTGCTTAGGTAATTTAGGATTCTAGTTAACCTTTATTAACTAGTGGCGATTTTCAAAATCCGCGTTTTAAAAACGTAATTCGCCGTAGGTTAGATTTAGGTCTAACAATTTGGCGACTACACTGGGGATATTAGAGGGTTCGGGCTCAGTATGTTCACTTTTTACCATGTTTGAGTTTTGTAGCTTTATTTTTAGTATTTTGACTTCATTGATCTAACTTGGTAGTTTTTGTGTGATTTCAGGTGTGGAGTTATTTTTTTTATTCATATCTGACTATTTTTCTTTGTTGTATTATTTATCGTTTGAATTCGCACACACCATTTTAGAATAGTGTCCAAACGCCTAAATCTCAGGTCAATTAGGAACCCCGGGGAGTTAGTAAGGGTACGACCGGAGCGGCTGGGCCGCCGGTACGACTCCGAAAAACTCCACTCGCTTGCGAAGGTCTTGTGATCCCTCTGATGGGGGGAGGAAAGCACCTTGTTGGGAGCCTATCAGTGGAACCTACCTTATAGAGCAAAGCCACACATTTTTACCCCCTAACATGTTGTGTTTTATCCATGTTTTTTGTTGTAAAATTTATCAGGTAAACTGTAAGTTTTTCTAACTGTGTAACTTTTGTTGGCAAAAAAAAAAACTGTGTAACTTTTATTTCTGAACATGCACCCCATTGCATTTTTTTAAAAAAAAAATCATATTTGCAGCATGTCTTTTAGGTAGAATTTTCCTTTTCAAACGTACATTCCTTATGCACGTTTTCAAAAACCTCTTACCTGATTTTGTGTTCTAAACATGCGTTTCATGGGCATTATTTAAAAAAAAAAAAAAACTCTTTTCAGGTAAGTTGTAATTTTCGTTAGTGCATCATACATGCATTACTTAAAATTTTTTTTAGGAAAAATTGTAATTCTTTTTTAGCTATTAGAGCTTCTAATTTCGAACGTGCATTCCATATGCATCATTTCAAAAACCTTTTACCTGAATTGCTTTATTTTTAATAATGCATCCAATATGCAATAATTTTAAAAAAACTTTTTAGATGAATCGTAAACTCTCTTAGCTTTAGGACTCTTATGTTAACAAAAAAAACCTTTTACCTGAACTTTTTGAAGACATGCATCTCGTATGTATTATTTTTGAAAAAAACATCTCAGGTAAATTGTAATTTTTTTTAGTCATAGAATTTTTTTTAGCTTCTCATATGCATTATTTCGGAAAAAAATATTTTCAGGTAAATTGTAATTTTTTTTTAGTTGTATCTTATTTATTTATGTGTGTCGTATATGCATCATTTTCAAAAAAAATTTACCTGATTTTTTTAAGCATGCATTCAATATGCATTATTTTTTATAAAAAAAAACATTTCAGGTAAATTGTAATTTTTCTTAATAGTAAACTTTTATTTTTAAGTTTGCATCTTAATTTTGTGCATCTCATATGCATTGTTTTCAAAAAACAATTCATCTCAATTTTGAGCAACCAAAATGCATTTTTTTCCTCTTAATAAAAACAAAAAACAAAAATACTTTTCGGGTAATTGGTAAAGTTCGTAGAACTTTCATTTCACGTATGCATCTCATGTGCATTTCATATGCATTTTGTAGGAAAAATGATTTGTAGATAGATTGTACACGTTCTTAATCGTAGAACTTTTAATTTCAAACATGCATTCCATATACATTGTTTTCAAAACCTCTTACCATAATGTTTTATTTCAAGCATGTGTTTCATACGCATTATTTTTTGGAAAAAAACTTTTCATGTAAGTTGTAAATTCTATTAGTGCATTCAATGTGCATCACCTAAAAAAAATTAATTTGGAAAAATTGTTGGCTCTTAGAGCTTTTAAATTCAAGGATGTATCACATATGCATCATTTTCGAAAAACCTTTTACCTGATTTTTTAGCCATGCATTCAATATGCATTATTTTTTATAAAAAAAAATTTCAGGTAAATTGTAAGTTTTTATTATTATTATTATTTTTAAATCCACCTGAAATTTTCATTTCAAAATATGCATTCCATATGCATTATTCAGGTAAACTGGTCGTAAGTTGTCACCTTCTTAATAGTAGAACTTTAACTTTTGAGCATGCACGAGCATTCAAAAAAAATGAAAGTGTTATTTGTTTTTATTTAAGGTGTATTACACTTTTTCGGCAATAACGTCATTTAAACAATCGTATGAGCAAGCGTTTGAAAAATGGGAGATTTGATTCTAATTTTTTATAAAAAATAGTTTAACTGTTCAGTTGAGTGCGACTATTCGAGTTTAAACAAAGGACAAGAAAATCTTTTTGAAAAAAAACTTTATTTTAAGCATCTGTCTTGCGTTCGAGCCAGATAGTGCTAAGCAAATTCAGTAAAGTCCATGATGGTGTAAAACACCTTAGATCATTAATTTGATCCATTTTTAAAAAGTAATCAAAATTATGAAATGAATGACATTAGAGTTTTCAAAAAAATCATGCATGGTTTCTCATATTCTCTACACTTATTTTTCATCCCTCTTTTCAGGTACCCTTGGTTAGGTGTCCTATACATTTAAGTTTTGCCGGCCAAATGGGGCAACAAAAAAGAACATGCAGTCATCCAGTTGCACGAAGAAAAAATTGCGCACTCGGGATATCCAATGCTCAGGTGCAATGTGTAAGCATATGATGATGGGCGCCGTAAATGAAAGCCCATTAATGTATATCTTACCTAAGACAATTGGGTAAATGTCACGTTAGGATATTGGGCCAGACCCAAATCCCAATTGACATGAGAGGCCCAAAATTGGGCCTCCGTATACATAGTGGCCGGCCGAAATAGTGTAGGTGGGTAAAGTGGACTTTTGTCCACTTTACTCCTCCTATATATAAGGGGTGTTAGAGGTTTTGTTAGGGTTAATCATAATTCCTCTCTAGTGGTGTTTTGATAGAAAACCCTTCCCCTCATAACCACCATACTTCGGCCGAACCCATCTCACCACCAAGGGTGTGCCAATTTGCCTTCGAGCAAACACTCCGGAGATCCATCCCTGTCAAGAATTGATATGAGGCTTTTTTGTGGTGAATATACCGCGTAGGGCTTCTTTAACAAGAACCTCTACGGGTGCCGACCGGAGGACTGTGAACTCCCTGCTACAGGATCTTGGGACTACGAATTACGTCTGAGGTATGTGCGAATCTTCCGCTGCGTAATATCGATTACTAGCATGTACCATGTTTATAGTATCCGTAGTGATTACTCCCCGTAATCTAACACGATGAATTGTACTTGAATTTTTCCTTGAGATTTGAGTTTCCCTACTCTTTTTGCAGATCAGAAGATTACTTCTACGAGGTCACAACCACGTGAAACGTGACTGCTTCAAACAACTTCAATGCCAAAATTCCACCTACCATGTATGGAATTCATATGCGTCCCCGAACCGAGCTGTACATCCGTTTTACGGTGAGGTTTAAACCGGTCAGTCAGTGGTAACCAAAGGGCATCTCCCGTTCAGATCGAGCACAACCGCCAGATGGGGAAAAAAATCAAAACATACAGCATGTCCATTCACATATGGAACAAATTTCCAGTAAATATGTCGAGCACCCAGGTAAGAGAAGTTGTGATCAATTTTATCCTCGAAATTTGATTTTTTTTCCTTACTCATTTTGAAAATCGGATAATCATCCAATCAAAGCCCCTGAAGAGCACATCTCGTGCACAGCTCTTTGCTCACCGACCGTTCTGGTGTCAACCGCCGAATTTGTCCTGGATACTGCAGACAGTTTCTGAAACTTTATCTACCACTGAGGCCTTCCTCAACCAGACCACTCATCCAGTAAGTGACAAGTCTAAACCAATGGGTGCTAACCATGGGTCTTCCTCCAAAGACGGGAAAATATCAATAGATGAAGAGATCATTCAAAGTGATCGAGAATCCCGTGAGGGTTGAATGTGTCAATGAATAAGTATCTGAGAAGTCAAGAGAGGAAAACATTAGTGTCAGTGTCGTCCATCAGATGGTAGACAACTCAAAACACTAACATGATCAACTCATTTGGCTCAAGCAGTCGAGTCCTTATCTAGGAGAAGTTACATGGATTCAAGAGATTTCAATCTGCCATTAGGGGAATGTAAAATAATTGTTGTTGATAACTTTCTAAAAAAAATAAAAGTAAAAAAGAGAGAAAAAAAAATAAATTCCCGCTAGGTTGAAAACCTGTAAAGGCGACCTAGGCAAAAGTTAGGGAGATGGGCATGATTGGAAACCCGCAGGGGCAGTCATGGCAAAAGGTGAGCTGCAACGTGAAGGAAAATTATGGGGATAATTCATACGGATCTAAAATAGGCACATGCTCGGTAAACTAAATACGCAGCGGAAATGGTGCACATACTTATTTTTGTTATCTGATGTCTAGGAATTCAACTAGGGAGTTCACAATCTGCCGGACAGTGTCCTGCGGGAACTTTTATTAAGGAGCAATTCACAGGCAATGGTCTCCACATCAAAGCATCTTCAATTCGATTGCTGGATGGATCTCCGGGGTAAATTTCTTGTCACAATTCGGCAACTACCTTCTGCTCTAGGTGGTTCGGTTGAACCCTATGTAATTCTAGGGAGAGGGATTTTTTTCCTGACAACTAAAAGGGAGAAAGTGATTAACCCAAGAAATTCCCCAACACCTCCTATTTATAAGCGGAGGTGAGCAAAATGTTAGATTACAGGGAGTAATCACTACGGAAACTTAAACATAGTATGTGCTATTAATATCAATTACGCAGCGGAAAGTTTACACATACCTCAAGAGTAACCGTAGTCCAAGATCCTTGCTCGAGGGAGTTCGCGATCCTCCGGTCGGAACCCGTAGAAGTCCTTGTGAAAGAAGCCCTACGCGGTATAAGCTCCACAGCAAAGCCTCTGATCGATTCTTGGCACAGGGACAGATCTCTGGAGAGTTTTCTCGAAAGCAATTTGGCACAACTTCGGTGAGGTACTTGGTGCGGCCGAACCTATAGTGTGGGGAGGAGGGTTTTTCTCTCTAAAACTCTCTTATGAGGGAATTATGATTAACCTTAAAATTTCCCTAACACCTCTTATTTATAGGAGGAGTAAAGTTGACAAAAGTCCACTTTACCCCACCATAAACTTTCGGCCGGCCTATGTATTTGCGGAGGCCCAATTTTGGGCCTCCCATGTCAATTGGGATTTGGGTCTAGCCCAATTACCCTAATGTGACATTTACCCAAGTTTATTAGGTAAACTATACATATTATGGGCTACCAATTACGGCGCCCATCACCATATGCTTACAGCTCCCACTCGCTGGAATGGGAGGGTGCCTGTTAATGTATTGTTGTCCAAATACGCATCAACATTTCTCCGAGTCCATGAGGAAAATTTGGGCGCCTCTTCATAAGGTAACTGGGATAAATCACACGCTCGAGGTGAAGAAGTTTGTGCCCATCGGAATCACAAGGATCCTAGCTAGAACAACCGAGCATGACCCCATGGTCGAACATGGCACACGCAGTATGAAGCACGCGTCGATAGGATACCTGAACAAGTCAGGGGTGGGATATGTCAATTATGCTACCGCAAATTATTTCATCTGGCCCTGAATGTGGTAGATGACGGACATAGTCCATCACGGCGATTTACAAAACGAGGATTAAGTCGCATTTTACCGAGACTAGGTGATCGTTTCGTATAACAAGGTTTATCCCCCTGGTTCTTTGCCGATCTTGTTATGGTAGAGGTCCGCCTCACCTACAAGACGATCGTGCCTGTGTGACGAGGCAAGGCCCAGATTCGACATAATTTTAAACAGAGAAATTTTATGTCATCCTACGACTTAGTTTATAGACCGTAAAATCCGATGTTCATTATTCAGCATGACGTCGATAAATCATGTACTCAATTTGCAATTCTTTATTTGATCAAAATATAACTCTCAATAATCAAATGTTATCACTAATACAAGCCACATTCTAAACTCTACTCAATCTCAGCAGTTTTACGTGCTTTTCAAATACATCCTTGCGTAAAGGCATAGTTAGTGGATCCGGCACCATATTGTTTGTGGACAAGTATTCTAAAGTGATTATATTGTCTTCCACTACAAATTTAGCATAATTATATTTCACATCAATGTGCTTAGTCCTACTATGGTACTTTGGATTCTTAACTGCCGCAATGGCTGCCTGACTTTCGGAGTATACCATCACAGGCTTACTCTCTTTGTCAGTGCCTAGCATGCAGTAAGAAGTCTTTTCAGCCAGACCGCTTCCTGTGCGTTTTTTTGAGAGGGCAACGAATTCTGATTCCATCGTAGACAGTGCGACACATGATTGCTTCTTCCTCATCCATGAAACGACGGCATTAGCAAGAAGAAATACCTCTCCTGTGGTGGACTTACAATCATCTGGATCGCCACCATGGTCGGCGTCACCGAAACCGGTCAATTCTATCTTCCTGCCCTCATAGCACATAACGTAGTTGGCAATACCTTTCAGATAATGTATAATTCGTTTTACGGCTTTTAAATGTTGATAGCTGAGGTTTGATTGGAATCTTGCTACTAGGCCCACGGGGTAACAGATGTCTGGGCGAGTGCAGAGCATGGCGTACATCAGACTTCCGACCATGCTCAAATACTCTGCGCCCTTCATCTGGTCACGCTCCTGCTGGTTTTTCGGTCCATCACGCTTTGACAGCGCGCACCCGAACACAACCGGCGTCTCCACGGGTTTGGCATCTAGCATTCTTAATATCTTCAAAAGTTTGTTGATGTATGATTCTTGAGATAGACACAATCTTCGGGCGGCACGATCTCTGGCGATTTTAATGCCTAATATGTACGTGGCCTCTCCCATGTCTTTCATATCGAATACTGATGCTAACCAAGACTTCGATTGTTTCATGAAACTCACATCGTTTCCAGCAATGAGTATGTCATTCACGTACAAGGTTAAGATGACGTACTTAGTTACGGAGGTCTTAGTGTATACGCAGGGATCCTCATGGAGGTTCAAGAATCCGTTTCCAACAATTTCCTCGTGGAACCTGCGATACCATTGTCGAGACGATTGTTTAAGACCGTAGATAGACCTATGGAGTTTAGAAACTTTTCGATCGTTGCCAGGAGTAATGAAACCCTTCGGCTGTTCCATGTAGATCTCTTCCTCCAGGTTTTCGTGGAGGAATGCGCTCTTAACATCTATTTGGTGCAGCTCGAGATCGAGGCATGCAACAAGGGCAAGGATGGCCTTGACTGTGGTGTAACGCACAGTCAGTGAGTATGTTTCATCGAAGTCCACTCCGTGCGGGTATATCCTTTCGCAACTAGTCGGGCTTTGTATCGCTCGACTTCTCCATCAACGGTGAGTTTGAGCTTCAAAACCCACTTAGCCCCTATAGCTCTGCGTTTAGCAGGTAAATCAACTAAAGACCATACCGAATTGGCTTTCATTGAGGAGATATCTTCCTCCATTTCTTTCCTCCATTCCTTCACTTGAGGTCCTTCCATTGCTTGCTTAACCGTTACCGGTTCATCAACAGACGTTAGAGTGAGGATTTCACCTCTTTCAATGGGATACTTCTTGGGAGAAGTGCGTTGCCTCTGACTTCGTCTAGGCTCGTTCATCCCATCTTGAGTCTGATCGATACTCCCACTCAGAATAATGTTTCTTATCAGAGCATCACTCCCACTGGGAATAATGGAAGTTCTGATACCTTAACTGACAACTTTCCTTGGACGTCCTCTCGGTCTCGGGATTCTACCTCCGAGGTTAATTGCTTGATCACTAGGATCTGGAACCGAGTTGGTTATTCCACTCCCACTGGGAACAATGGGTAGTTATGTCATTATTGGATTTTCATCCGGTGGTTCAGCAACGTGATTCTCAGGTTCAACTTGATTTTAGCAGCATTAGTGATTTGAGTGTAGGGGAAAGGAGCCCTCCCACTGGGACTATGATATTGTTTCCATCATCATTTACCATTTCATTCACTTGTGCTGTGTCAAATCTCCCACTCAAAGTAAGTAGGACCTGAGATTCATCGTCATCCTGTTCCAGTTCATTCAAGACCTCGTCTGTTTTTGTTACGCTAAGCGTTGGATATTCATCCTCAAGGAAAGTGACGTCTCTGGATTCATGTTCGAACACGCCACCATTTTCTTGAGCTGATACAAATACATAACCTTTGGAGTTTTCAGAATACCTAATGAAGATACTCTTCTGCCCTCTAGGTCCTAACTTGCCATAACGGTTGTCAGTTGTATGTATATATGCTGCGCAACCCCAAGGTCGTAGCATGGTGTGATTTAACTCCCTACCAGTCCATGGCTCATATGGTGTTGTGTATACCGCTTTTGTTGGTACTAGGTTTACTACGTGAGTTGCAGCTAATAATGCGTCTCCCCAATATGAGATTGGCAATTGTGCTTGCGACATTATGGTTCTGAACATGTCCAGGAGGGTGCGATTACGACGTTCGACCACACCGTTTTGCTGCGGCGTGTTAGGGATCGTTGTTTGACGAGCAATCCCATTTTCTTTGCACAACTTGTCAAACTCTTTAGAGAGATATTCTCCACCTCTATCAGTGCGTAGGGTTTTCACCTTTCGCTCCTGCTGATTCTCTACGAGCTTTAGAAAGCTTTTGAAGCAATCTATAGCTTCTGATTTACGAGTAATCAAATGAGTAAACCCAAACCGGGTAAAGTCGTCAATGAAAGTTACGAAGTATCGTTTGCCTCCTCTAGCAGTTACGTTCATTGGTCCACAAACGTCAGAGTGTATTATTTGCAACGGATGTACGGCTTGTTGTGCTTCACCGAATGGTTTACGGGTGGACTTTCCAGCTAGACAGTCATGGCAAGTATGTTTAACCACATTGCTAGTTCCGGGCAAAAGTCCTCGTTTTTCCAACGATTGAACCCTGTCATAGCCTATATGTCCAAGCCGTGAATGCCATCCGGTTGCGTCAGTTTCTGCTTCTCTGGAGGAAATTGCATACATTTTATTCGAATTTACACTACCATTCAAATCCATAATAATGAGCTCGCCAAAAGCTTGTCCAAATAAGACGTTGCCTTTATTAATACGAACAAGAGTTTTCTCAAATGATAAAACAAAGTTATTATTCACAAGAGCAGAAACAGAAACAACATTTCTATGGATTCTTGGAGCAAAAATGACATTTTCTAGAAGTAAGGATCTGCCATTGCGCATAGGCAGTTTGCAGGTCTCTACTCCGAAGACATCTACTTGAGAGTTGTCGCCAATAAATATCCTCTTCGAATCCTTCGACAATCGTCTAAACTTGGCAAATAGTTCGTTGTCGTTGGCTATGTGGTCCGCTGCACCTGAATCAAGAATCCAAGAACGATTTGAGTCAGTTAACATTACGGTTGAGGAAACTAACACGTCCATATCATAACCACATCGCGTACCTTTTTAGGGTGCGATTTGCTGGAACCTGCACCATCGCCTATCCAGCCTGGGCTAGAGGTCCCGCAGACTATCTCAGATTTTACTCTAGGACTGCGTTGTTTAGGCTGGGTCAACGTTTTACTGTCGACAGCCTGTTGTTTCTTTCCCTTGTTCTTGTAATTCCTCTTTCTTTGCCCAGCCTGTCCTGTCACCTTTATGTCTTTTGACATAGGTGCTAATCGATTCTCCTCCATCTCGATTATTTTCAAAACTGATGAAAGATCAAGCATGGAACTGCTGACAGTCAATCCAACCTTGGTTGCTTTCCAAGATTTTGGGAGGATCCCGATTATGGCTTGAATTTTATCCCATTCAGCCATCTGACTATAATCTTTCAAAGGCTTGAACATGCGAAGGAGGTCGTGAACCTTTTCAAGTAAACTCTTGATGTTGTTGTTCAGGCATTGTTCCATGGCAGGTATAAGTGGGTGTAGGGTTACTGTCATGCCACTCCCATGTTTCAGGAAGAGAGCATCCCAGATGTCCTTTTTTACAGGAACATTCTTATACCTATCATAGAATTCCTGAGACATTTTTGACAGCAAGTACTCCTTTGCTTTCTTGTCATCTTGCCCCCATTGAAAATGGTGAAAGCTAGATCTTTGGTCAATCCTGCTTCCGGGCAGCTCATTGTCCTCTGAATGTGGTCTATAAGACCTTGGTCCTCTAGCAGAACACTGACACGTTTTCTCCACGAGTCGTAGTTCGTCTCAACTAATAGCTCAGTTTCACACGAAGTAGCCATCTATGCCGTGATACGTTACTAATGCACTTGATAATCATGCATAATCAGGAGGACAATAATATTTTGAAAAAGAATTGCAAACATCAGATTATCTATTAGAATGGAATACGACAAATAGTGATCCTTCAATCATCTATACCAAAGCGACCCCCAGTAAACCAAGGGAAGGGGGACCGTGAAAGAGTTCACACTATTGTCGTCTTCAATCTAATAGATCAGTCTTTTGAAAACGGTTATTCTATCGCAAATTACCGGAACGAGAATAATTTGAAAAATATGCATACCCGATCTTGGCTTTCCCAAGGCCCTTTTTATTTTGAAAGTTATCCGACAATTTACGTATGGATATATAATTCTACTACACTTAGAAAATTATCACATCATGCCATAAAATAGGCCAAACCAAACATCATGCTTACGCGTCATGCGTCTAATGTTCCGAGGAACTCAAGCTAGCATATATAATTCTACTTTCAAGTAAACTATCACATGCTATTACATCCTCAACATCCTAGCATACGTGCCATACATGAAACTTCCATAAACATGCATAATTGGTGACTGGATTTTCGTTTTAAACACTTTTGAAATATTAGGGGCTGATTTGCAATTCATGCTTACAATCAATCATGCGAATTTCTAGACTTGAATCCTAGGCAATTCCTACCATCACAACATGTCTATCCTATTGCGCAAACCATATATTTAAATCTCAGAGCATAGCTCACGATATAATTTCCAGCTAGCTTGACTAAGTCAAGTCGACAGTTCTAATTATATTAAAATACATAGCCGAAAGTAAACAATTGCAATTCAGCCCACTAATTTAAACCAGTCCCTAAAACATGCATTTCCGAGATCCATCCCCATAATAGTAACCGGGCAATAAGGTTTATTTAAAATGTGGAATTTAAACCTTTTGAGCACAGTTTAGGCTAATTTTAAAGTTCAAAACATTTGGATTAAAAAAATTTGACATCCTATTTTATTAAATTGACTTAAAAATTTCGGTATAGTCAATTTAAAATCTGGTTCGGTCCGGTTCAATTAAAATCTGGTTCGGTCCGATCGGTTTAATAAAATAGGTTTTCGGTTCATCACTCAAAACCGGTTCGGTTTAGATTCACTTAGTTACTTAGGTCCAACCCTACCCATCTAGGTCGGCCCGATTAAGAAAACTCGGATTGGTTTAACCCGCTCCGTTAACGCAAATTGGATTGGCCCATAAACCCTAGTGGGTTCGGCCAAAATACTTCCTTGGGCTAAATAGGGTTTTATAATCCACCAAAAACTTAACTTAGCCCACAAGAAATATTAATTATGTAAAATCATTTCCAACATTGCTTATATATATATATATATACATAATTCGGCACTTATTATTGATATATATATTTATAAATATTGTCAAGATTCTATCTTTAAGATGTAAATCAATTAACAATATAAACATATATATATATATATATATATATATATATATATATATATATATATATATAATTCGGCCAACATATATATATAAAATTATTGTCAAATATATGTTTAGGGATACAATATATAGATATATATTCTTAATCTTTTTAAGTAACTAAATCCTATCAATATATTTTTATCCCTATCTTTTAGCTAAATATATTGATAGTTTATATATTTTACTATATAATGTGAATCTTTTCATTATCTTTCCAATTTATAGATATATTTTCATCTTTAATAAAATTAAAATATGGTAAACAATATATCTATACTAAGCCGGCCGAATTTTCTTTCTTGCACACTAAGAAATTAAATTTTTTACCTAATAATCACTAGGGTTTTCGGCCAAAAACACCAAGAATTGGAAAAATTGTCAAATTTTAAGGTAAAAAACCATTATGATCATGAATCCAAATATTGTTTGATAAAACTCATCTTGTTCTTGAAGATCATGAACATCAAACTTAAATATGAACATCAAATTTTCGGAAGCCCTTTAAAAACATGTAAAATCCGAAAATTTAAAAATTTTAAAGATTAAAAACACGAATATGTGTTTAAAAATTTCGGTGTTCATAAAAAATTCAAGAACACTAGTTTATCAAAATCATGAACTCCTAAACCTCGCTCTGATACCACTGTATGATTACGTGGACGTAATACTAGGAAACACTAAATTCAAGTACGTGTTAGTAATCACAATTACGCAGCAGAAGAATTCGCACATACCTTTAGTCGATTCATTTGCCCAAGATGCTGTGGAGGGAGTTCACGATCCACCAGTCGGAACCTCGTGCAAGTTCTTAGAAAGAAGTCCCATGAAGTATAGCTCCACAGCAAATCCTCTAATCAGTTCTTCGTCGGGGATAGATCCTCGGATTGATTGCTCGAAAGCAATTTGGCACACCCTTGGTGATGAACAAGGTCCGGCCGAATATTGTACTAAGGAGTGACGAAAATTCACTCCAATTTAATCTTAAGGAGAGTTATGAATTGTACTGTGAAAATCCCAATACACCTCTATATATAGGAGGAATGGAGTGGACAAAAGTCCACTCCATTCTATATTCGGCCACCTCCATGTATAAGGGAGGCCCAATTTTGGGCCTCTCATGTCATTAGGGAATTGGGCCAGGCCCAATTACCCTAATATGACATTTAGCCAATTGACTTAGGTAACATATACATATATTAACGGGCTACCATTTACGGCGCCCGTACACCTTATGCCAACATGTTAGATGTTTGAGGAATCATTACTTGTCGCCTTCTATCTCATAGATATCCGATGTATGCAATTGGTTTCCAAAATTTTATTGTCTCCCTGATTGTCGTATAATTATCAAAGTGTTAGTATCGAATGGCACCGATGAGTTCATCATGTTCTATTGAGCTTTTGAATGAGACGAACTACGACTCGTGGTGCAAACACATCAATGAACTGCTAGATGACAAGGGTCTGATAGACCACATTCGGATGAAGATGAGCTAACCAGATGCTGGCTTGACCAAAGGGCTGGCATACGCCCACTTCAATTGGGAGCATGATGACAAGAGAGCCAATGAGATTTTGCTGTCCGAAATGTCTGCGGACTTGAATTATGAGTATAAGGATGTTCGGTCACAAAGGACATCTGGGATGCTATGTTCCTGAGATATGGAAATGACATTGCGGTTATAATGCACCCATTTATACCCTCTTTGGATGAATGTCTAAAGAGTGACAGTATCAGTGTACTTGAGAAAGTATACCAACTCCTCAACATGATCAAACCGCTTGATGATGAAAGTTAGATGACTGAATGGGACAAGATTCAAGCCATTATCGGGATTCTTCCAAAGTCCTGGCGAGCAACCAGGACTCTTCTGATTGTCAGTGGTTCCATGCTGGATCTTGCATCGGTCCTAAAATTAATCGAGATAGAAGAAGCTCGATTGGCAACGGTTACGAGAGAAACCAAAGTGCCATTACAACCTGCTGGGCAGAAGAGGAAATAGAGGAACATGGGGAAGAAACAACAGGTTGTTGATAGTAAAACGTCAATAAAGTCTAAATAAGGAAATCTCCAGTTAAAATCAGAGATAGTGTCTAGGGATTCCAGCCCTCGCCGTATTGGTGACGGAGTTGGTCCTAGCAAATCGCATGTTGTCAAAGTATGCGGCGTTGGATATTTTATGGAAGCATTAGTTTCCTCATCTGTCATGTTAACTGATTCAAATCCTTCTTGGATTCTTGACTCAGGTGCGACAGACCACATAATCAACCAATGACAATGTATTATTTTCCATGTTCAGAAGAATTCTGAATTCGAAGAGGATATACATTGGCGAAAACTCTCAAGTTTCTATCGAAGGAGTAGGGAACTGCAAATTGTCTATGCGCAATGGCAGGACCTTATTCCTGGAAAACATATTTTTTGCTCCTAGAATTTGAAGAAATGTTGTTTTTGTAACTTCTCTTATGGATAATGGATTTGCTTTATCGTTTGAGAACTCCCTTGTTCGTATAAATAAAGGCAATGTCTTTTATGGGCATGCATTTTCCTCTAATGGCCTCGTCGTTATGGAATTGAATGGAAATGAATATTTAAATAGAATGTATTCATTATCATCCAGGGAAGAAGAAACTGATGCGGGAGGATGACATGCGAGGTTAGGACATATAGGCTATGACGGAGTAAAAACTCTAGCTCGCAGAGGGCTGTTGCCCGGAGCAACTCACGTGGTGAAAACCACCTGTGAGGATTGTCTAGCCGGAAATTCAACCCGCAAACCATTCGACAAAGCACTTCGAGCCGAGAACCCATTGCACTTAATTCATTCCGACGTATGTGGACCCATGAATGTCATCACTAGGGGTGGTAAATGTTACTTCATAACTTTCATTGACGAATTTATCCGTTTCGGATTTACTCATTTGATTTCACTTAAATCCGAGGCAATTTCTCAACCTCGCAGAGAATCAACAGGAGCGGAAAAAATTGTGCACTGATAGAGGTAGAGATTATCTCTCTAATGAGTTCAACAAGTTATGAAATTAAAGTGGGATTATCCGTCAAACGAAGATCCCTAACGCGATACAACAGAACGGTATGACGGAACGACATAACACTCCTGGACATGGTCAGAACCATGATGTCGCGAGCTCAACTTCCAATCACCTTCTGGGGAGATGTGTTGTTAACCGCAACTCATATAGTAAACATTGTTCCTACAAATTCGGTGGACATGAAACCATATAAGCTTTGGACTTGTAAAGAGATGGATCTTAACGAGCTGTGACCTTGGGTTTCCGCAGCATACACACATCAGACCGACAACCGATTCGACAAGTTGGGACCTAGAGGACATAAAAGTATCTTTATAAGATACTCCATGAACTATCTGGATACGTGTTAGTGGCAGCTCAGGAGAATGCTAGTCTGGTCGAACATGAGTCCAAAGATGTTACGTTATTTGAGGACAAATTTCCAACTCTTGGTAACATCAAAACGAATTAAGTCTTAATTGAACTAGAAGAGGATAATGATGTTCAGGCCCCACTCACTTCGAGTGGAAGATTTGAGGCGGCAAAACCAGTGAACGATATAGTAAATGAGAATGGAGACATTTTCATAATAAATCCAGTGGGAGGAATCAATCCAACCACGCATATCACTGTTGTTGCATGTGCGAATCAAGTAGAACTTGATTATCACGTTGCTGAACCGCGTGATGAGAACCCTATAATACCTCAACTACCTGTTGGAAACAGTGGGAGTGGGACAACTGACTTGGTTTCTGGTCCTTGTAACCCTGGAATTTATATCAGATGTAGAATCCGATACCAAGATGTCGTCCAAGAAAAGTTGTAGGTGAAGGTTCAAGCAACGCCATTGTTCCCAACGGGAGTGTTTTTCCGACTAGGAGCATATCTTCTAGAGGGAGTGTAGTTCAAATTCAAGATGGGAATATTTGAGCCTAGACGTAGTCAAAGGCACCGAACTTCTCCTAAGAAGTATCCCAGTGAGAATGGTGAATTGTTCACCCTGAATTCGGTTGATGAACAAGTAACGGTTAAACAAGCGTTGGAAGGACCTCAAGCAAAGGAATAGAGGAAAGAAATTGAGGAAGACATTGCCTCTATGAAAGCCATTCGCTGTGGTCGTTAGTTGATTTTCCGGCTAACCGCAGAGCAATATGGGCTAAGTGGGTTCTAAAATTGAGACTCACTGCTGATGGAAACGTTGAGCGCTACAAAGCTCAATTGGTTGCGAAAGGATATACCCAACTCCACGGAGTGGACTTTGATCAGACATACTCACCGACTGTGCGTTATACCATAGTCCGAGCTATTTTGGCCCTGGTTGCAAGCCTCGAGTTGGAGCTACACCGAATGGATGTTAAGACTGCATTCTTCACGGAAACCTGGAGGAAGAGACCTATATGGAGCAACCAGAGGGTTTCGTTACGCCTGGAAATGATCGTAAAGTTTGTAAATTCCAAAGAACGATCTATGATCTTAAAAAATCGTCCCGGCAATGGTACCGAGGTTCCACGAGGAAATCGTTGGCAACGGATTCGTGAATCTTCGCGAGGATCCTTGCATGTAAATAATGACCTCTGAGTCGAAGTACGTTATCTTGACGTTATACGTCGATGACATACTCATTGCCGCGAACGACGTGAGTTATTAAATGGATCAAAGTCCTGACTGGCATCTGTTTACAAGATGAAGGACATGGGTGAAGCCACGTACATCCTAGGCATTAAGATTGCTATGAATAGGGCTGCTCGTAAACTATGTCTATCTCAAGAAGCCTATATCAACAAAAAATTTAGAAGCTTCAATCTCCAAGATGCCAAACATGTGGATACGACCTGTCGTGTATGGGTGTGTGTTGTCGAAGCGTGATGGCCCGAAAGACAAGGCGGAGCGTGAACAGATGTAAAGTGCAGATTACTTCAGTATGGTTGGTAGTCTGATGTACGCCATGCAATGCACTCGTCCGGATATCTCTTACGGTGTGGGCCTAGTAGCTCGTTTCCAATCAGACCCTTAATATCAACATTTACGGTCTTTTAAACGAATTATTCGATACCTAAAAGGTACAGCCGAATACGGACTGTGCTATGAGGCTAGAAAGTTAGAATTGACTAGGTTCAGTGACACCAACCATGGTGGCGATCCGGATGATCGTAAGTACATCTCGAGAGGAGTACTTCTCCTTGCTAATGTCGTAATTTCATGGATGAGCAAGAAGCAATCGTGTGTCGCGCTGTCCATGATGGAATCCGAATTTGTTGCCCTCTCCAAGTATGCACATGAAGTTGTCTGGCTAAAGAGACTCTTGATTGCTCTGCTTGACGTCAAGGACGGGAGTAAACCAGTGGGGATTTACTTTGACTGTCAAGCAGCGATAGCAGCAGTTAAGAATCCGAAGTACCATAATAAGGCGAAACACATGATATTAAATATAATTATGCGAAGAGTATGGTAGAAGAAAAATTGACCACATTAGAATACTTATCCTCTGAGAGTATGGTGGTAGACCCATTGACAAAAACTTTACACAGGTAAGTTTTTGAAAAGCATGTCAAAATGCTTGGACTGCGTAAGGTTTTGGAGGATTGTATTGTGTCAATAAAATTTTGAGTTTTGAAGTAATATTCGAATGAAAGAATTTCAATTTGATTCTATGATCTTACGACGTCATAATGTTTGAATTGCATAAATTTTACGGTCTATAAACTAGTCGTTGGAGTGTAAAACTTCCCAATAAAACATGTCGAATGTGGGCCAGCCTCGTCACACATGCTCGGTCGTCTTGACAGAGGAGGAACCTCTACCATGTTAAGACCGGCTAAGAATCACAGTGTTTTTGAAAGATAAACATGGTTAAGCAAAATGATCATTTGGTTTCGGTGTAACACGACATGATCTTCATTCTGCGTATCACCGTGATGAACTCAGTTCATCGGAAACCACATTCTGGGTCAGATAAAAATCTGCGATAGCGTATGATATTTCCCACTCCTGACAGTATGTAAGTTCAGGTTATGCTATCAACGCGCACTTCATACTGCGCATGCCACATTCGACCACAGGGCCAGGCTCGGTTGCGCTAGATAGAATCCTCATAATTCACATGTGCGCAAACTTCTTCACCTATAGGGTGGGACTGATCTCGGGTGCTTTATGAAGGAGCACCCGAAGTATCCTTACGGACTCAGAACTCATATTTAAGGTCAAGCTCAATGGTCTCTTCCAGGCGTACGAACGCAGTGCTGAACAAAAAAGCCTAGTGACCACGTTTTGGGAACCAGTTGAGTTTGACTAAGGGTATGAGCAATGGGGATGGTCAAGTTCACCTGTAATTCTCCGAATCTTGTATTCACTAGGTGTCCACCAACCAAATATTAGTTGAAGGTTGTGAATACTTGTACGAATGCCTTGGAGAAGTGTTCTTATGTGGAAACTAGGCAATTGGAGAATTACAGTTGGCCAGGGATAGAACGTAGCATATATATGTTTGCAGGTTGATAGCAGGTTGGGAATCAACGTTCCGTGGACGCTACAACACTCTTAACCGATGAGTAGCACGATTTTCGTTGTGTCTTTCGGTCGCACGGAAAACCTCGTATGAACTATTCCAAAGCAGGGCTGGATCGGAGAACAAATATTGATGTGTTGGTCGACAACATATTAACAGGCACCCTCCCATTCCGGCGAGTGGGAGTTGTTGGCATTTGGTGAATGGGCCGCCATAATATGAGTCCTTTAATATAAGTCCAACACCTAAGTAATTGGGTAATGTCACATTAGGGATGTTGAGCTAGGCCTAAAATCCCAATGGACATGAGAGGCCCAAAATTTTGCCCACCTTCTCTTATAAATAGGGAGTGTTAGGGATTTATTCAGGGCTAATAACTCATTCTCTTAAGTGTTGAGACAAAGAAATCCCTCCTCCCTAAAAGTGCTAAGTTCGGCCGAACCCCCTACATGCTTGGAGGTGCCAAATTGCTGTGAGCAATTACCCTAGAGATCCATCCCTGCGAGGAATCGACAAGAGGCTTTTCTGTGAAGACCATTCCGTGTAGGAAATTCTTTAACAAGAATCCTTACAGGATCCGTCTGGCAGACCGCAAACTCCCCTCAAGACCTTGGGTCTACCGAAAGCAAGAAGTGGTATGTGTCTCTATTCCGCTGTGTAATTAGTTTACTGGCATGTACACGTGTTTTTTTTCTGTAGTAACTATCCTCTATATCCTACACTAAGGTTCGGCCGAACCACTACTACCAAGAGTAGGTGCCGAATTACTTCAAGTAATTCACTCCGGAGATCCATCCAGCAACCGAATTGAAAGAGACTTTGTTGTGGAGACCATTGCCTTTGGGTTGCCTCCTTAACAAGAGTCAAACGAAGGACACCGTCCGACATTCCGTGAACTCACCGTTTACGTCCTTGGGCTACGGCTCGCAATATAAGTATGTGCACCCTTTCTGCTGCGTATTAGTTACCTGGCATGTATCTGTTTTGATTCGTATTAATTCTCCCTAAAACCAACAGTGGTATCAGAGCCTGTGTAGGGTGTTCACGATTTTAATAAAAAAACATAATTTTTTAATCAAAATAGGACTTTTTTTTATTGAGGTAAAATTTATTCTAGAAAATTACCCACCAAACCTTAATGGCCGCGGCATAGCCATATATGTATTCACCCTTATTACATTATCTGTTGTTAACTAATTAAGGAGAACCTGAGTTTTTTAATGAGGCTTTGCAAGTGGATGATTCAATAACATGGTAACAAATCATGGATAAAGAAATGAGCTCACTTGAGAAAAACAACATGTGGTGTTGATCGAGCTACCTCCAGGAAGAGAGATTTATTGAGCAAGTGAATGTTCAGGGTAAAGAAGTGGATGTTCAGGGTAAAGACCGAAGTAGATGGAAGGAAAAGATTCAAGGTGAGGTTAGTAATTAAAGGATATTTGCAAGAAAAAGATATTGATTATGCTGATATATTTTCTCATGTTGTGAAATTAATTTTTATCTGATGCATCAGAGAATTAACATCTTGAGCGGACGGATGTGAAAACAACACTTTTACATGGAGATCTTAACAAGGAGATCTATAAGTAACAACCATGAAGATTTGTTGTTCCAGACAAGGAACACATGGTCTGTAATCTCAACAGAAGTTTTATATACTGAAATAAGCACCTAGACAGTGTTACAAGAAGTTTAAATCTTTCATTAAAGAAAAAAATCTCAGTGTTTTTACTTATTCTTATGTATTCTTACTCTTGTATGTGGATGACATGTTGATTGCAAGAGAAAATATGAGGGACATTAATGATCTGAAGTAAAACCTGTCTTCATTGTTTGATATGAAGGATTTTAGTGCAGCGAAGCAGATTCCAATGATGAAATTTCTTAGGATAATTTTGCAATCACCTTAAATAATCCCAGGAGCAGTACACTGAGAAGGTGCTGCGGTGGTTCAGGGTGAGTAACTCTAAACTCGTGACTACTGCTTCTGAAAATCACATGAAACTGTCAAGAGCAATCACCCAAGATACAGGAGGAGAATAGCAGATGACAGTTGTTCCATATGCATATGTAGTTGGGAGTCAGATGTATGATATGGTTTGCACGAGAACTGATATAGCACATACAATGAGAGTTGTTAGCATGTAAATGTCAATCTCGAGGAAGGAACACTGGGAATCCGTGAAATAACTTCTAAGATATCTAAGAGGAACACCAAATACTTCACTTTGTTATGGAAATGACAATGTGATACTACATGGTTTTGTGGATACTGATCTTTGTGGAGACGAGGACTCGTGCCGGTGCACATTGGGGTACATCTACATTATAGATGGAACAACAGTGAGTTGGATGTCCAGGCTTTAGAAGTGCCTTACTCTTTCATCTTGTGAAGCTCAGTATGTGGCAATATCTGAAGCCGGGAAGGAGATGATATGGCTGGCAGATTATCTAGAAAAGTTAGGCTTGAAGCAGAGAATATAGCAGAGTGTCATACAGTTGGTGAAGAACCTCATCCATTACACGAAGATAAAGCACACCAGGAGACAATATCAATTCACTTGCGAAGCGGTGGAAGAAAGCGATATGTGTTTGGAGAATATATAAGGTGCGAAGAATCCAACATACGTGTTGAAAAAAAGTGTTGAGGTTGTGCAAAACACTGGTTGGTCTTCTGTAGTAGCTTCTGCAGATGTTGCAGTGCTGTGACGATACATGAGTTGATGAGAAATTATTTATAAAAATAAAGTTTACTTGGAAGATTGAATCAGTATCCAAGTGGAAGAATTGCTTGGTTATGTACCATGATTATCAAGGTTTGACCTCCATAGTGAGGCAACAGGGGTTTTGGGGGCCGGTAGGTACCCTTCGAAGGTGAGGTTCGGGGGAGCGTTGACCCGATTTTTTTGGGATCTAATTTATTGTTCTCCATAATATAGAGATACACACTTTGTAAAAGGTAGACCTAGAGTTAATCAATAATATCGCCAGCCTCCATTATCCGTGAACATATGTCAGTTGATCGAATCTCGTAAACTGTGTCTTCTCTTTTGCTTTTTTCATTGTAATCATTTGCGAATATTGAATGAATCAATCCTAACAATTATTGATGCAGGTGGAACCGAGTAGTCTCGAAGATTTTTGGCCAAATTCCATCATCTGAGGGGTCAAAATCGCGTTTGATTTCAAAAAATCGATATTTTTCCTCAACCCTACGATTGATTTCGTTTTGCATTCGATTTCTGCGCACCTATCCCACCATCACGCTGCATCAGATTGGTAATAAATTCAAGTCGGTCCTGCGTGATGCCACCGAGACGTGCGGCTCAAGGTCAAGGTGCTGGAGGTTAACCACCGGCAGGCAACGACGAATGGCGACGTCTCTAAGACATACAACAAAGTCGTATTGATGAACTGAAACAGCGATTGGAGGAAGTCCATAATCACGAAGATGAGGAGACCCCCTCCGCTGATAACCCTTTTGCAAGACATCACCAACCAGCACCAGATGGGCGTTGGGAACTAGGATTTCGGAAGGACATAGCGGAATTCAATGGTGGCCTTAAAGGTGATGACTTTATCGATTAGCTGGCTCAACTGGAAGAATTACTGGATTACAAGGAGGTTCCAGACGACTGGCGTGTGCTCCTGGTTGCTACCCGTCTGCGCGGCCACGCGCAAGCCTAGTGGCAAAAATTGAAGAATTCGCGTGTTCGCAGGGTAAGGCGAAGATCACAAACTGGGATAAATTTAAGAGTAGGGCTAGGTTCTTGTCGTATAATTACGACCGGGAAGTTTATCAACGCTTTCAACTTCTTCGTCAAGGCGCTCGTTCCGATGATGACTATACTTAGGAATTCTACCAGCTGCAAGCTCGCACTAACCTTTCTGAATCCTCTGATCAGATGGTTTCTCGTTATATCGGTGGTCTGCGTGTGCAATTACAGGACGTGCTCAACTTGTTTGATCCTCTGAGTGTGTCTGAAGCTTATCAATGTGCCTTACAGGCGGAGAAACAAGCAGCTCGGCGTGCCAATACCGGGGTTCAACAATCTAGTTCCAGTGGTTCATATGCACCCAATCCCCGCGGAACCACCGAACAACCATCTTTCCCACCTGTTCGAGCTTCTACAGAACCCCACCCCTTCAAGGTCGCAGTATCGGTTTACGGTGCTTCAAGTGTGGTGAACCTGGCCATAGACAGTCTAAGTGTCGGAAATCAGCCACTGGCACACGGGGTCTCTTCACCAACAATACTGAAGAGGCTTATGATGCTACTTATGATAACCCTGTTTATGATACATATGCCCCAGTGATGACGTGGATGAAGAGCATGTCACCGGCGATACTGGCAATCTTTTAATGGTGCGACGTATATTCTTGACACCTCGAGCCCCGGAAGCAGATGCTACTTAGCTGCGCACCAACCTGTTCCAGTCAACGTGCACTATCGGTGGAAAGGTGTGCACCTTCAATATCGACACAGGCAATTGCGAGAACGTGATTTCATATACGGCTGTCACGAAGTTGGGTCACACTGTGGACAATCATCTGAAGCCGTATAAGCTTGCTTGGCTCAAAAAGGGTATGGATATCACTGTCCCTAAGCGTGCTCTTGTGCAATTCTCTATTGGAACTACATATAATGATCAGATATCGTGTGATGTGGTTTCTATAGATGCTTTTCATTTACTTCTTTGTCGTCCCTGGCAATATGACCTTGATGTGCAGCATAGCAGTCATTCCAACACTTCTTCCTTTTTATTTCATGGGAAGAAGATAGTGCTTGTTCCAAACAAGCCTCACATTACACATATTGCGGGCGAACAGAAACAACCTGCATTACTGTCTTGTGCCCCTTTTTAGCCTGCGGTGGAGGACTCAAAAATAGTATATTTGTTATTTTCTCATGAAATGGCAGCTAATTATTCTGGTGATGTGTCGATAGCAGTTCAGTCTTTACTGCAGGAATTTGCCGACGTAATCCCTGAGTCCCTAACGCCTGACTTGCCCCCTCTGCGTGATATTCAACACCATATTAACCTAGTTTCTGGTGCGGCTCTACCTAATCGGCCGCATTATTGTATGAGCCTGAAGGAACATGAGGAGCTGGGTAGGCAAGTTGAAGAATTGCTCGCTAAGGGTGACATTCGTGAGAGCCTTTGCCCTTGCGCTGTTCCAGCCCTCCTCACCCCCAAAAATGACGGCACCTGGCGCATGTTTATCGACAGTCGGGCAATCAATAAAATAACGGCCGCTATCGTTTTCCCATTCCTCGTTTGGATGATTTATTGGATCAACTAGGTTTTGCTTGCGTGTTCAACAAACTGGATTTAAAGAGTGGTTATCATCTGATTCGGATCCGAATGGGAGAAGAATGGAAGACAGCTTTTTAAACTCGTGAAGGCTTATATGAGTGGCTTGTGATGCCTTTCGGGCTTTCGAATGCGCCTAGCACTTTCATGCGTCTGCTGAATCAAGCCCTCCTTCCATTTAATGGAAAGTCTGTTGTCGTTTATTTCGATGACATTCTGATATATAGCAGCACCCTAGAATTACACCTCAACAATTTGAGGGAAGTATTATCGGTCATGCGCAAACACAAGTTCTTTGCTGCTGTTGCTAAATGTGATTTCATGACCTCTTCAACAAACTTTTTGGTGTATGTCATCTCTAGCGAAGGGCTCCGGGCTGATCTGAGTAAAATTAGTGCTATCGAGCAGTGGGCGCAACCCACGTCAATCACAGAGGTGCGTAGCTTTCACAGTTTGGCGTCCTTTTATCGACGCTTTATACCTCATTTCAGTGGTATTATGGCTCTTATCACGGATTGTATAAAAGGCACGAAGTTTCACTGGACTCCTGAGGCTGACGCGGCATTCCTTGATGTAAAACGAAAATTAACCTCTGCTCCCATACTGGTGCTCCCGGATTTTTCCCAACCGTTTGAACTTCAGTGTGATACCTCCAAGACTGGTATTGGCATTTTCCTTAGTCAAGCTGGACGCCCCGTGGCTTATTATAGCGAGAAACTTTCTGGTGTTAAGCTTCGTTTTAGCACTTATGATATGGAGTTTTATGCCTTAGTCCAAGCAGTGAAGCATTGGTGCCACTATCTTTTTCAGCGAGAGTTTGTTCTTTACACTGACCACAACTCCCTCAAGCACCTCGGCAGTCAAGATAAGGTCTCTCATCGACACGCCTCTTGGCTTTCTTATCTACAGCAGTTCACTTTTGTGATTAAACACAAGTCGGAGGTTGCTAATCGTCGTGTGGCTAATGCTCTGAGTCGGTGTCATGGTCTCCTTGCTGAAATACGCCTTCAGGTACCCAGTTTTGAATCATTTGTTGAATTATATGTTGATGTTCCTTTCTTTTCCGGCGAGATTGCAAAGATTCAAGTAGAAGAGCATATTGATTTTATTATGGGGGATGGGTTTATCTTTCGTGGCACCCAATTATGCATTCCTATTCGCATCTTCCGTGCGAAGATTATCCAAGAGCTACATAATGAAGGTCACGTGGGACGTGATCGTACTCTCCAGCCCGTTTGTGCCTCTTATTACTAGCCCTCGATGAGGAAAGAAGTAGCTAAGTTTGTGGCTCGCTGTCGTATTTTCCAACTAGCTAAAGGGACCCAACTAATGCTGGATTATATATGCCGCTACCCATTCCGACACAACCGTGGTCCGATGATAGCATGGACTTTGTCCTTGGTCTTTCCCGTACTCAGCGCGGGAATGACTCTATTTATGTCGTGGTTGATCATTTTTCGAAGATGGCTCATTTTATTCCGTTCAAGCGCACAGTGGATTCTATAAATATCGTTCAATTGTATTTTCGTGATGTCCATCGGCTACATTGCCTTCCCGCGTCTATTATTTCAGATAGAGACACTCGTTTTCCGAGCCACTTTTGGAGGAGTTTATGGCGCTTGGTCAACACCCAACTGAACTTCAGTAGTGCTTATCATCCTCAAACAAATGGGCAAACTGAAGTGGTAAATCGCTCTCTCGGCAACCTTTTGCGTAGCTTGGTTGGTGACCATATGAAGTCGTGGGATCTGAAGCTGTCCCAAGCAGAATTCGCGCACAATCACGCTGTTAAGCGTAGCACGGGTTTCAGTCCCTTTCATGTGGTATATGGCCTCTCCCCTAGGGGTCCGCTTGACCTGCTCACATTGCCTAGCAAGGTCCGTGATCATGCTACAGCCGAGGATTTCATATCACAGCTTCATCAGGTCCATCAGGCGGCCCATACCCGACTGACCACCCATACTGCCCAATACAAAGCACAAGCTGATCTGAAACGGCGAGTAGTAGAGTTTGAAGTTGGCGATTTTGTGTGGGCTATTCTTACAAGGATCGCTTTCCTGCTCATGGGTATAATAAGTTGGCAGCAAAGAAGATTGGTCCCGTGGAGATTGTAGAGAAGATAAATCCTAATGCTTACCGTCTTCAACTGCCCGAAAATATCCACACCTCTGATGTGTTCAACGTGAAGCACCTTATTCCGTTTGTTGGCGATGATCCTTCCGACGAGGAGCTGACTCCAGATTCGAGGACGAATCCTGTCTACCCCGGAGGAAATGATGCAGGCGGAACCGAGTAGTCTCGAAGATTTTTGGTCGTGAATAGTGTTTTCCGGCGAACGTTCGGATTTTGGCGCGTGAATAGTGTTTTTCGGGCGGAAACAGCGTTCCGGTTCAAAACCAAGGATATGCTGGGAACTGCGCTGCTTTTTGGCCAAATTCCATCATCTGAGGGGTCAAAATCGCGTTTTTATGATTCTTTTTTATAGTTTTCTATTTATTCGGGACTTGTTCGTTATTTTCGGTTATTTCATAG
Source organism: Clarkia xantiana subsp. parviflora (assembly GCA_036873135.1). Classification (NCBI taxonomy): domain Eukaryota; kingdom Viridiplantae; phylum Streptophyta; class Magnoliopsida; order Myrtales; family Onagraceae; genus Clarkia; species Clarkia xantiana. Next base: position 39,567,275 of record JAPTYO010000004.1, read on the forward strand.
ATTAGGGTTTTCTATTTAAGACATTGTTGGCTGAATTTTACAGTCAGTTATTAATTAATCGAGATTTTTCCTCAACCCTGCGTTTGATTTCGTTTTGCATTCGATTTCTGCGCAACTATCCCACCATCATTATGCATCAACTAAGAATACAATACCTGTAATAAACTTACTCTATACTTAGAATAAACTTCCGTCGCATTGGATCAATGTGTAATGAATAAACTGATAATCATGTATTTTTTTTTTTCAAAGGCAAGAAGGTGCGATGAATAGTTTTAGTGGTTAAAGAATGAGAAGAATGATTTTCTCCACTCAAATGATTATTATGTAGAGCGTGCAAAGGAAAGCGGAAAGTGGTGTTGCTACTGATTGACTTTCATCAATTACACTTTGTCCTTGTTTAAATTAGGATTGTTTTTGCAACTCTTCTTAATTATATATGATACTTCTTTAAAAACAAAATCATACGTGAGTGTTGAAAATGAGATTTTAGTTGATAATATAAAAAGAAAGAGTTTTATGTAACATAAATAAATTGCACATACATTTACGCACTTCATCGCAGCATACCAATTCGAGACAAACTGAGTCCGAATTCCACCGGAACATTTTAAGGAGAAAATTAACATTAGCTTTTTTAAAAACTTAAATCATTCACAATGGTTTTTCCTAGTATATATTATTTAAATAAGAGTTTTATATTTTTTTTATATAAATTATAGAAAAAGTTGCTATAATAATTGTATATACGATTTTTTAAATTGAGATCCATCCATAAAATATTTTTTAAGTTTAAGAAATACAATATATAAACATATCATCACATATCTTATATTTTAAATTTAATTTATCGATTTCATAATTAATACTAATAGTTTATAAATAGTTATGGAGAGTTTAATGATAAAATATGTTTAAATAATAATTTTAAGAAAAACAATTAAAAGAAAATATTATTTAAGTAAGCATTAACTTATAGTATTATATTATTTAAAATGTACACAACTATCCTGACAAATTTAAAAATGTATATTCGATAAAATGAAGGGTTAACAAGTCTTCTGGTCCATGATGTTTGACAACTTTTGGGTTTTGGTCAATGATGTTTTTTTTACCTAGTTTTGGTACCATATGTTTGCAGATTTTTTCTAGTTTTGGTCTAACCGTTACATTCCGTCCATTTATTGACATGTTCAAGTCTCGTGATCAACTTTAAACTTTAAATTTAGTCCCTCTAATACTTTCTTAACCTTTTTTCTGTTTAATTTAGTCCTGATGTTTCAAAATTGACCCCAATTGGACTATAGGTCCAATTGAACTTTTGAAACTTCGTGACTAAATTGAACAAAAAAAAGATTAGGAAAGTATTAGAGGGACTAAATTGAACAAAATTGAAAGTTTAGGGTGGATCACGTGACTTGTACATGTCAAAAAATGGACGGAATGTAACGGTTAGACCAAAACTAGAAAAAATCTGCAAACATATGGTACCAAAACTAGGTAAAAAAAACATCATTGACCAAAACCCAAAAGTTGTCAAACATCATGGACCAAAAGACCCGTTAACCCTAAAATGAATGTGAATGCTCTTACCACATAAATTTGTTGTATTGCTTTAAAAAAAATTCAAATCGGAACATGTAGTTGCAGTTGGTTCCGTTTCTTGTGCTAGTGAGTGCTACACCTATACATATTTGGGTTGCTTTCGGTGATGGGTTGAATTGATTAGCCAATTTACAATGATATCTAAGCAGCTCCGCATCATACTTCACCTTCCACATGCTTCTTCACCTTGCACATGCTTGTCTGCATCTACATTCTTCGATCATTACTCTCTCTTTAGAGCACTTGCAAATCTACTGCCGAGGGTTATCTGTAAATTTTTAAATTTTCAAATTTATAGTGTGATTTATTGTTAATTTCTATTAGTAATGATTAAATAAGAACTCTACATTTTAATGGAAGTTCCTAATTCCTAAATGAGAGTTCCTAGTTCTTATATTTGTCACTGGACATCACTAAGCGTGACTAAAATTTAAATATTACTGTTTTACTATTATCGAGTGAAGAGATAAGTGGTACTGTTCTTACTAATAGAAACTCGACACGTAACTATTCATGTCGGTGCTAACTTTTTAGTATTTTTATTCAATTGTTTTGCTTCTCTTTGATTATATATATATATATATATATTTGTGTGTGTGTTTAATTAAGTCAGATAGTGACATGAGTTTTAATTATTCATTTTGAATATTAAGTTAAATGATGACATGAAATGAAATTACTACTTTTTAACTTCGAATTAACTTTAAATTTTCGAAATCAATTTTTTTTTATTTACTATGTGGCACATTCCGTTAATTCTAAATTTTGAAATTTTATAAATCTCATATATATGATTAAATATGGAATATTTTTACTAAATAGTATTATATTATTTTAATTTTATATATATTTCCATTTAATTTATTTATTATACTATATTATCATATGAAAAATAATATATTTTGTTGATGATAAACTGTGATGGTGAATGTATGGTGAGGTTACAACTAATACCATAATAACCATACCATATTTTTTCACTCATAACATAACCATAATCATTGATGTTATTTTTCTTAGCACCATAATCATAACCATAATTTTTCAGCACAACCAAACCATTTAACCATAATCATTCAAACTAAGAGAGAATAAGTTATCAATGAATAAAGCGACCATCCAGAACAAGTATTCTCTACTGAGAACCAACGACTTGTTCGACCAATTTCAAGGGACTTGAGTCTTCTCCGAGATCGATCTTTGTTATTTATACTATCAGATGAATATTCGAGATGATAATGCATCCAAGTCACTATTCCGGACCATGTACGGTCATTGAGTTCGTAGTATGCAATTTGGGCTCACCAATACCCCAACGGTCTTTTGTGTACCAAGAATTGAGAAGAGCATGAAGGACATTTGAGGATCGTGATGTAGACACTACAAGAGAATAAGTTGTCACAAATTTTAGTAAGTGTGAGTCCTGGCTAGAGAAAGTGGAGTTTTTGGGTCACGTGGTATCTTGATAGGGCATAACTGTGGATCCGAAAAAGGTTGAGGCAATAATGCATTGGACCCCACCAACCAACGTTACAGAAATCTGGAGTTCCCTTGGTTGGCTAGGTATTATCGAAGGTTTGTTGAGGACCTCTCCAGGTTGGCGGCACCCCTAACTAGATTAACTCAAAAGGGGGTTAAATTTAAATGGTCAATTGAATGCGAATAGAGCTTTCGGGCTCTGAAGAATCGGTTGGTGTCAGCACTTGTTCTCAAAGTCCCTAGTGAAAGTGGCAGGTTCACAATATACAGTGACGCGTCAGGAAAAGGACTAGGTCGCGTATTCATGCAGAATGGTAAAGTAATTGCCTACGGCTCCAGAAAATTGAAGAAGCACGAGTTAAACTACCCCACCAATGATCTTGAACCGGCCGTAGTTGTATCCGCCTTGAAAATTTGGAGGCATTATTTGTATGGCGAACAATGAGAAGTTTTCACTGAGCACAAGAGCTTGAAGTATATTTTTACACAGAAGGAGCTCAACATGAGACATAGAAGATGGTTGGAGTTATTGAAGGACTATGACCTAACTTTGGACTACCACATTGGGAGAGCAATTGTTGTAGCTGATGCATTTAGCAGGAATCCAACAGGTTCCCTAGAAATGATGCTCACACCCCAGAGACACGTTTTGGAGGACATGAGGAAGTTGAACTGGGAAGTTCCAGTCCATAAGAATACTGCACTCTTGGCTAATATGAGTCTTCAGTCAACTCTTGTCAAATTCATCAAGTCAAAGTAGTTGGCCGACCCGGAGTTGCAAAAGATAAATGTGATGATTGATTCTGGGGTTCGTAAAGATTTTACAATTCACCGTGACAAATCTTTGAGGTTTTAGGACAGACTATGTGTGCGTGACGATCAGGAACTCAAAAACGAGATCTTACGAGAAGCTCATAGCTCATGTTACGCGTTTCAGCCATGATGGACAAAAGTGTATCAGGATCTTAAGCAGAACTTCTGGTGGAATGGTTTGAAGGAGGATTTTCCCAACTTTGTGGCACAATGCTTGATTTGCCAACAAATCAAAGTGGAACATCAACGACCCCCGGACTATTAAAGCCTCTACACATACCATAGTGGAAATTGACAAAATTTCAATGGATTTTGTCTCCGGATTGCCGATAACTCCACGTAAGAAGAATGTCATATGGGTAATTGTGGACCGGTTGACGAAGTCTGCACACTTCTTGATACATCCCGAGACGTGCTAGAAAATGTTTACATAAAGGAAATTGTACGACTGCATGGGGTCCCAAAGAATATTATATCAGACCTGATACAAGATTTGCGTCCAAATTCTAGGAGAGCCTGCATCAAGCACTTGGGACAAAGCTGAGCTTTAGCACCGCCTTCCATCCCCAAACTGACGGATAGACATAGCGAACAATTTAAACTTTAGAGGATATGTTGAGATCTTGCGTGATCGATTTTGGTGGCTCATGGGATAACCATCTACCGTTAGTCGAATTCGCCTACAACAATAGTTACCAAGCTAGCCTTAAGATGGCACTGTATGAGGCATTGTACGGTAGGAGGTGCATGTAGGATTTTAGGGGATTAATACTACGGAAACAAAACCCTAAATACGTGCTAGGTAACTAATACGCAGCGGAAAAAGATGCACATACCTATAATGTTTCCCGTAGCCCAAGACCGTTGAGGGGAGTTCTCGATCCACCGGACGGTTCCCTATAGAGGTTCCTGTTAGAGAAGCCCTACCTGGATTATGCATCACAGCAAAGCCTCAGTCGATTCTTCGTGGGATGGATCTCCTGGAGTAAATTTCTCGACACAATTTGGCACCTCCTTGGTGTGGTAGTTTCGGCCGAACCTTCAAGGGAATAGGGAGGAGGGTTTTCTTTTAATCTCACGACTTAGGAAGAGAGCATTAGCCTTATGAAACCCTCCAAGGAATCCCTATTTATAAGATGAGTAAAAGGGACAAAAGTCCACTTTACCCCTCCTTATTATTTCGGCCGGTCATGCTATTAGGGAGGCCCAATTTTGGGCCTCCCATGTCAATTGGGATTTGAGGCCTAGCCCAAAATCCCATATATGACATCTTAGGTACATGAACTTAATTAATAGGCTCCCAATTACGGTGGCCCATAGTCTAATGCTTACAGTGCCGAACCCCTACTCATGGGACGATGTATAAGAACATAATTCTTTTTACCCGAATTTGTACAACAAATGGAAGAAAAGGTCAAGGTAATTTGAGAAAGATTTCACACTGCACAGAGCAGGCAAGAGAGTTACTCGGATGAAAGACTTCGAGACCTTGCGTTTCAAGTTTAGAATAAGGTATTCTTGAAAGTTTCTCTGATGAAATGAGTAATGTGGTTTGGGCTGCGTGGGCTCCCAATTACGGCGGCCCATAGTTCTAATGCTTACAGCTCCCACTCGCCGGAATTGGAGGGTGCTTATTAATATGTTGTACTCCAACACATCTGCATTTGGTCTTTGATCCAATCCCTGCTCCGAATAGATCATACAAGGTTTGCCGTGCGACCGGCGGACACGACGGGCATCGTGCAACTCATCTGTTAGGAGTGTTGTAGCGCCTACGGAACGTTGATTCCTCATGTCTAAGTAACCCGTGAAAATAAAGTGCCGCGCTGTATCCTAGGTCAACTGTCATTCTCCAATTGCCCAGTTTCCACATATGAATACTCTTAAGGGCATGCGTACAAGTATTCACAACTTTGCAACTAATGTCAGGTTGGTGGCCACCTTGTGAATACATGAGTCGGAGAATTACATGTGTACTTGACCATCCCCATTTCTCACACCCTTAGTCAAACCCAACCGGTTTCCAAAGACGTGGTCACTTGGCCTTTTTTTTTTTTTCAGCACTGCGCTCATACGCCTGGAAGCGAACATTGAGCCTGATATTAGGTATGAGTTCTGAGTCCGTGAGGATACTTTTGGATGCTTCTTCATATAGCATCCGAGATCAGCCACATGCTAAAGATGAAGAAGTTTTTGCCCATCCAAATCTCGTGGATTCTAACTAGCAAAACTTAGCCTAACCCCGTGGTCGAACATGTCACGCCTAGTATGAAGCACGCGTCGATAGCTTAACCTGAGTTTAGTTAGGAAGTGGGAAATTTCATATGCCATCGCATATTCGTCATCTGGCCCTGAATGTGGTTTTATTACGAAAAATTTTCGTAATGACGATTTGCAGAACTTAGATCATATTGTGTTACTCCGTAAACCAAATGATCGTTCTGCTTAACCAGGTTTGCCACCATGGTTCTTAGCCAATCTTGATATAATGGAGATCCTCATCTCCGTCAAGACGGCCGAGCCTGTGTGACGAGGCTTCCACATTCGACATTATTTTATTTTGGAGGTCAACCCTCCTATGGCTATTTTATCGACCGTAAAAATCCGATGAAATTTTAAAAATTATGACGTCGTAAAAATCATAAACACAAATAGCAATTCTTTCATCAAAGTTTCAAAAGTTGTAATCACGATACAAGCTACATAAACTCTACGGCGTGCCAATATTTTAACATGCTTTTCGAAAACATCCCTGCGTAAAGGTTTAGTTAATGGATCGACCATCATACTTTCAGTAGAGAAGTATTTTAATGTGATTACTTTGTATGTTCGTGGCTTCTCCTCTGTCCTTCATCTCAAATACAGATGCCAGCCAGGACTTTGATTCATTCATGTAACTCACACCATTCACGGCAACAAATATGTCATCTAAATAAAATGTCAAGATGACATACTTAGACTCGGAAGTCTTCATGTACACCATGGATCCTCGTGAAGATTCACGAATCCATTTCCAACGATTTCCTCGTGGAATCTGCGGTACCATTTTCGTGATGATTGTTTAAGACTATATATAGATATTTGGAGTTTACAAACTTTTCTTTCGTTGCCAGGAGTAATAAAACCCCACGGCTGCTCCATACAGATCTCTTCCTCCAGGTTTCCGTGGAGGAATGCAGTCTTAACATCCATTTGGTGCAACTCTAGATCGAGGCTTGCAACCGAGGCCAAAATAGCCCTGATTGTGGTGTAACACACAGTCGGTGAGTATGTCTCAACAAAGTCCGCTCAGTGAAGTTGGGTATAACATTTCGCAACGAGTCGAGCTTTGTATCGCTCGACAACTCCATCAGCAGTGAGTTTCAGTTTTAGAACCCACTTGGCACCTATTTCTCTGCGGTAAGCAGACAAATCAACTAAAGACCATAACTATTAGCTTTCATAGAGGTGATTTCATCATCCATTCTTTCGCTTGAGGTCCATCCATAGTTTGTTTAACCGTTACCGGTTCATCAACCGAAGTGAGGGTGAACAATTTACCTCTTTCGATGGGATACTTTTTAGGAGAAGTTCGTTGCCTTAGACTACGTCTAGGCTCGTTAGTCCCATCTTGATCTTGAACTACGCTCCCACTAGGAATAATGCTTGTTATCGGTGCAATACTCCCACTGGAAACAAGAGCGCTACTTGAACTTTCACCAACAAATTTTCTTGGACGACCTCTCGGTCTCGAATTTCCACCTCTGAGGTTAATTCCACGGTTATGATGACCGGGAACCGAGTTAGTCGTACCACTCCCACTGGGTACAGTAGGTAGTTGAGGTAAAATTGGATTTTCATCCATTGGTTCAGTAACATGATCATCAAGTCCGACTTGATTCGCACCTGCACCAACAGTGATCTGGGTGGTTGGATTGACTCCTCCCACTGGATTTATTATGAAGATGTCCCCATCTTCATTTACCATATCGTTCACTTGTGTTGCTGTCTCAAATCTCCCACTCGAAGCGAGTGGGACCTGATCATCATTGTTAGGTTCCGGGATTTGGGTCAACGGGTGGTCGGCTCAAATCTCGTTCCTCACTGGAGGGGTGGATGATCCGGTCCTCTCGAGTTGCCCTGTCTTAGTTTGCGTCCTTCCTTCTGTCGCTTCTCTTCTCCTTGCGCCCTGCAGAAGGGGCAGTACCAGACACAGAGAGGGGGGGTGGTGCCTGGTGAACCCTCTCCGATGCCTAAGTCAGTATCGTTTTTAGAGAGATAAAACTAGAGAGATGTCAGAGCAAAATAATCCAAATTGCCAAGATGTCCAAATGAATAGTGGAGGTGGGGTATTTATAGGCAACGGTGTCATTAAGGTGGCTTAATGAAATCGTTAACCTTTAAACACAGTTAATTAACCTTTAAACACGTAATTAAGACCTTAGGATACGGAGAAGATAGGCGGAGTAAACCGAGTATGGGAGTCCACAAGTGGTGTCGGGGCCCTTGGGGGGAAGGGAAATCCGACCCCCAAGGGTAGGGGTTGGGTGAGGGCACCCAACCCCTCCTAGGGAGGATGGGGTTGGCCAACCCCTCCTAGGGAGGATGGGGTTGGCCAACCCCATCCCTCCTAGGAGAGATCGGGTTGGCTGACCCGATCTCCCCTAGGGGAGGTCGGGTGTGGCCACCCAACCTCACCTAGGTGAGTTTGCCTCGGCCGGACGATCGCTTTGGCCTCGTCCGAGCCGTTGATGTTCTCGCGAAGCGTTCGGGTTGAAGTTTCGATTTACAATCGTTAATGGGATGATAAAAATACAACGGTTCGGAAGTCAACGGGTTCAAATTGGGCGTATATCCATCACATGCCCCCGAGTCAACCAATGGCCTAACCCTTGATTGACTCTATTTTAGGATGGTATGATACGCGCAATTTGAAACCGGGGTTTTACCTTTCGTCTGAATGTTTGCTCACCCATGGATGCGTGTCTCCGACCCTTCTCCCTGCCTTATGAGATAGAGGAGTTGTAAACGTTAGAGTAGCGCGGACGTGTGCCTAAGCACGCGTCCGTCTGAGGTGGGAGTAATAAATCTATCTTTGCTACCGGCGTATACTTAAAAAATTCACACTCGCATAGGGACACAATACAAATGCAACTAAGTAACTTACGCTTCAAATTCGTGCCGGGATTCTATCTAAGTGAGGAAAAATTTAATTTTGGCCAAATTTTTTTTTCTAAGTATGTAATGCTCAAGAATAAACCTAACTTGATAGTTTTTCTAAGTATGGAGATATACTTAGCCATAGTTGAAAGGGATAAAAATGATGGTTTTTCCTTGGCCCTTAGATCTCATTTAAAGATAGATGGAGGGTGGTGATTAAAACCCTTTAAAAAACCCTATCATCTTTTCCATATAGAGGAGAGTTGGAAAAATACCTTAGTGAGTCACCATAGCCACCATCTTCCCTCTTTACTCACCCTTGGAGAGCAAGAAAAAATTGAGAGCACCCCCAAGGTAAGGACCGGCCAAAATTCCGGCGAGAGACACGAAATTCCGGCCAGCAGCTCCGGCGGGAGGAGGTCCAGCTGAAGACGACGGCACTGTTCCAAGCGAACGGCGACGCGACCCCCGGCGGACGACGACCCACGACGACGCGGAGCACGGCTGAGGCAGCGGGAGCCTCCATTCGCGACGGCGAGGTCTTCTGTGGCTACGGCGGACGGCTACGGCGGCGGAAAGGACGGGGCTAGGCGAAGCTCGACTCCGGCGGCGGGAAAATCGAGGCTCCGGCGGGGGACTGATTCCGGCGGACTTCAAAATTCAACTTCCGGACCCGTTTATCACATCGGGTCGGGTTTTCCGAAGGTCCATCCTTTTCCTTTCCGTTATCGCGTAAAACGTCGATTCTTGAATTGTTGATACTTGATTGCCGATGCTTGATTGCCGATGTTTGATTGAATGTGGGATTGCCGTGGATAGCCGTGGTGGATTTGAAATTTTTTTTGCCGGTCGTCCGGATGTAGTTTCTTGTCCGATTGGACTATCCCGGTTTTGAATTTGATGTTGTATCGCCGTTGGTGTGTTAATCTTCGTTGGAGGGCGTAACGGTAATTTTGCCCAAAACCCGACTTTAGGCTTGGATAAAATTATTCAATTTGGTTGTCGTGGTGTCCTTGGCTCATGTTGACTATCTTTGCTGGGTGTCTTTGGATCTTTGGTCGTTGTCGTTGGTCGGGTGTCGGAGTATTTCCGGTTCTTCGGAAATTTTTCTTGTCTTGATATTTGTCGTGTCGTGGCAGGTACTGTATTCCTGGTAGTGTCCGCGCACACAGACTCTACAGAGGCGTCGCATCCTCCGAAGGATGAGTGAGTTCCTTTTCTCTTCCTTTTTGGTCGCATTACTTCCTTTCCTATTGCTAGCTTAGTATCGTGATCTTCGTTGGGGTGTTAGTCGAAACTTGATTCGAACTTTGGGATTTCCTGCTACCTTTGCCTTAGGTCTCGCTACCCTGTCGGAGAACCATCTCACTAGGTCCGATTACAATGAGCACGTTACCTTAGGAGATATCTGTCCCCTAGATGAGCCTCTGTATCCTTTTCTCCCCTCCTTGGGGAATACTCGCGAGACGGTGACGGAGCCTCCTAGAGGGAAGGTCGCCGTGTACCCCTCCCAGATTCGATTTGGGTTGAGGTTGCCTTACTGTGATGACCTCATAGAGTTGAGCAGGTTCTTCAGGATTTCTCCTGTGAACCTTGCCCCCAGTGCCCTCCGTGTCTGGGTGGGCTTCCGGGTGTTGTGCCATTGGTACTCCTGGAAGTACTCCCTCGTTCTGTTCCGATGTTTCTACCGGTTCCAATACCAGACGAAGGTGGGGTTTGCGAGTTTCGTAACTCGCCATCCGACCTTCAAGGATCCCCGATTTGCTGATTTCGGGTTGAGTGGGGTCGAGTGGGATACCTCTCTCCGCTTCGTGGCCCGGAGTGACAACTCGGCCAGTCACTGGGCTAAGCATTACTTCTTCATTACGGATCGATACGTCACTTGGTCGGTCTTGAATGAGGATCGGTCCGATGGTTGGCCTGCTTTCGGGGAGTTCTCTTCAGTTGATTTAGAGACTATGAAGATCATTCATGAGAGCAACAGGACCCGGTCATACTGCCCCGTGTCCTTAGTGACTGAGACGGATCTTTACGAGGCCGGGATCAGTTTGACTCCTGACTCCGGGGGTTCGGTATGTCACTTGGTCTTCCCATCTTTATTTACCTTCTGCTCTTCCTTTGTAGGTTGGTTTCATGGAAAAACCTATAACGTGCAGGGAGCCCCTGTTGATCTGAGCAAGAGGAAGGCTCCTTCTAGTTCCACTCTGAAGAAATCCCCCATGCCTGGGAAGAAGGCTGGGGCCTCTGGTATGCTTCCTCCTATTTGCTTCTTTATGGTATAGCTTGTGTTTTCCTTATCTTGTTTTTCTTATATTGCTAGGGCGCTCCCCTTTGGTGACCGAGAGGGTCGTCTCCGTAGGCAGAGACTCTGGACCTTCCAAGTCCAAGCCGCGGAGATCTGATTCTGAGGCCGGGGCCTCGGCTGCTAAGAGGAAGAAAGCTGCGGATCCTGCTTCGCCTACTGCTCGTCCTCCGACCCTATCTCGTGATAAGGAGATGGTGGTCGAAGAGGTGCCTTCCCTGGCTGACAAAGGGAAGCGACCTGTTGGTGGTGGTTCCCCTGCCCCCCAGCCGAGGGCACGGTCCTCAGGTATGATCTCTACCTTGTTACTGATCCTTCTATGTTTAAATTTTCCTTTGACTTGCTTCGCTTGTGTAGGTGGGCCTCCGAATTTAAGTCGGAAGGATTTCGCGCGTCTTACTGATGAAGATGTTATTGGGTCTGAGTGGACTCCTTTCGCTGGTTTGAAGGAGTTCCACCTTGATAGCAGCTCCTCTTTGCGGACTCCTGAGGTTGGCGTCCGCGTACTCCGCGGTGCCATTCCCCCTGGCGATCGTGTTGCTCAGCCCAAGTCTCCTGGAGAGACTCGGCGCTTTGTTCAGGGTGTACTCTCTCGTTATGCGCCTGTGAGTTGTTCCTTGCTTTCTTCTTTATACTTTCATATTGGTTGTCTTTCGGTTACTCACCCCTTGTTTTAATTGTTAGGGTATGTCTGACATGGTGAACATGTCATCACTCGTGCTCGAGTTATCTGACGAGAAGAAGACCCTTGAGGACAGCCAGGTCTCTCTCAAGGCGGAGCTCGCCACTGCTGCTGAGAAGGCGCGCTTATCTGATTTGAAGATGCAGGAGCTTCGGGACCAAGTGTCCTTGCTTGAGACTACCGTGGGTAGTTTACGTCGGGAGGCTGAGATTGCATCTTCACTCCACTCTGAGGAGTTGCGGAAGTTGGAGGCTAGGTGCCGGGCAGAGGAGAGGACTGTCGCAGTGTCTGAGTACAAGGCTTCCTCTGCCTTCACTGCTGATTATAGCGCGCGTCTCACTCAGGAGATGAACCAGTTTGGTGAGTATCTGGTTGATCACATTTTCCGCATTGATCCTCAGTTTCCAGTTGGTGACCTTGGTGACTTCGGGCCATACGCCACTGGCTACATGGCTGTTCTGAGGGGTCAGGCTGCTGTTGCAGACGAGCCTGCCCCTACACAGGTGGATGCTACACCTGTGGAGATCGGTACTTCAGACTCCTCCTCTTCAATCATTTATGCCGGTGGTTCAGCTTCAGGGGGTGAGGGTGACTCTTCCGAAGGTTCTGATTGATGTGTTTACATCATGCTATCTTTGTATATATAACTATGCTCCTTCTCCCCTTTAATGGGTTGAGTGTCTTTTGAGATTGTGGTGGTGTTTGTTGTTACTTTCCTTTGTCGCATTATGTTGTTGACTACGTGGTTTGCTTGCCTTTACATTGGTGCTTCTCATGCTTTTGTATATATCCCTTTGATTATGGACTCTTCTCTTGGTGTGTTTCCTTTACTTATTCTTCTTTCGTGTTTTCCTTCATGTCATACCTGCTATTTCATCAAGAAAAAACATTATGTGTTCTTCATATCACTTTACTTTGAGATTACTTTCTCCTTGGATCCTTCTGAGCATGGTGCGATGATCTCTTCTGATACCCTTTAAATGGTATACATGGTACTGTTAGACCAAAGATACGCTCTTGGTGGGCGTTGAATCTGATCACGAGACAGGCTCTCGGAGGGCACTTAACGTTTCGCAGGATAGGCTCCCGGAGGGCACAGGTTAAACCAAAGATACGCTCTTGGTTGGCGTCGAAACTATTCGCGAGACAGGCTCTCGGAGGGCACTTAACGTTTCACAGGATAGGCTCCCGGAGGGCACTTAACGTTTCACAGGATAGGCTCCCGGAGGGCACAGGTTAAACCAAAGATACGCTCTTGGTTGGCGTCGAAACTATTCACGAGACAGGCTCTCGGAGGGCACTTAACGTTTCACAGGATAGGCTCCCGGAGGGCACATGTTAGACCAGAGATATACTCCTGGTTGGCGTCGAAAACTGTTCACAAGACAGGCTCTCAGAGGGCGCTTAACGTTTCACAGGATAGGCTCCCGGAGGGCTCAGGTTAAACCAGAGATATACTCCTGGTTGGCGTCGAAAACTGTTCACGAGACAGGCTCTCGGAAGGCGCTTAACGTTTCACAGGATAGGCTCCTGGAGGGCTCAGGTTAGACCAAAGATACGCTCCTGGTGGGCGTCGAAGCTGGTAGTTTGAAATCTACCTCAAGATACGCTCTTGGGGGCGTCGAATCTGGTAGTGTTTTTTCTACCTCAAGATACGCTCTTGGTGGCGTCGAATCTGGTAGGTTGCAAATCTACCTCAAGATACGCTCCTGGGGGCGTCGAAATTCGTAGTTTTTGGAAACCACTCTCAAGATACGCTCTTGGTGCGTCGAAGGTCGTAGTGTAATAACTACTCTCAAGATACGCTCTTGGGAGCGTCGAAGGTCGTAGTATGAACACTACTCTCAAGATACGCTCCTGGGGGCGTCGAAATTCGTAGTTTTTGGAAACCACTCTCAAGATACGCTCTTGGGGGCGTCGAGGGTCGTAGTATGAATACTACTCTCAAGATACGCTCCTGGGGGCGTCAAAATTCGTAGTTTTTGGAAACCACTCTCAAGATACGCTCTTGGGGGCGTCGAGGGTCGTAGTATGAATACTACTCTCAAGATACGCTCTTGGGGGCGTCGAGACTGTCGTTGACTTGAAGTCATATCTGTGTAAGGATAACATCATGATTATATCACCACATTCATTGGAAAGTGCCTTTGAAGGAAAACTTACTCTCTTAAGAGTGTTCATGTTTTCTGTACATGTGGGGTGCCTTGGGTGGGTCAAGACACCCTTTGGAGGAAAATAAAGATAGTTGTAGAGTTGGAGGGACTTCGTGAGTTCTCCTTCTCAAAAGTTGTTTTAAAAACTTGGAAAGCTTGAACATGTAAAGTGCTAGATATGAAACTAAGGATATGGGGTGGTCACTTTGTCTGCTGCCACGTACTCCTTCAGGCCTCCATTGTGAATCATTTCCTCCACTTCTATCTTCAGCACCATGCAGTTGTTGGTTTGATGCCCCCAGGTCCCATGGTACTCACACCATCCCTGTGCATCCCTTCCTAGGAAGGCTTTGCCCTCCTCCCTGCATGTTGGTAGCTCCTGCTTGAGGTGCGTGTGGAAAATTTCTTCTATGCTCACTGTAAGGGGTGTGAATGTGAAGTTTACACCTCCTCCCAGTGTGTCAGTCTTTCTTCCTTTCTCCAAAACTTCATCCAGCTGCTCCATTTCCTTTGCAAATGCTTTGTCGAGCTTTTCCTTGAGCTCCCTCATCGTGCTCGTCATGACCATCTCATAGAGCCCCCCATAGACCTCGAATGAGTTTTGATGCATGTTTCTAATAAATGCTCTGACGGTTTCTCCTCTTGTGATGTCCATGTTAGCACCATAACTGGAGAATCTCTGGAAATAGCTTGATATTGACTCCCGCGGCATTTGTTTGATATCATCGATGTGACGGAAGCCTCTTAAGATGGAGTTCCTTGTTCTTTTCCCCTCTTTGGTGTCTGGCTGCCAAGGTATGGTTGTCACCTTCACAGCCTTGCTCCTTTGTCTCCTCTTAGGCACTGTTTGAAAAAACTGCCTGCTCAAACGGAGTACCACTCCATTCTTCATCTTTCCCTGCCTTTGCCTCCTTCTCATCTTCTTTCTATCTTGGTTGGCTCCTACCATGACCACAGCCACTGTGTCTGTCCCGTGTGATCCACGCCTCATGGAGTTGACGTAGCACTGCCTTGCGGTGCGTTGATCACCCAGGACTTCTCCGACTCCATTCTCAGTGATGTACTTCAGCTTCTGGTGTACAGTGGATGGCACGATTTCATATGGGTTTATGGTTGTCCTTCCTAGGATCCCATTGTAGGCTCCCAGGCTTTCAACCACCAAGAAGTTAACATTCACCTTCAGCTGTGTCCATCCTTGGCCCATGGTCACCGGCAGGGTAATCATTCCCAGGGGGTAGCTTGTTGCCCCTGAGAAGCCAACTAGAGGGAAGTTGACTGGTTTGATGTCTGCCTTGGTTTTCCCTATTTCTTCTAGGACTCTCAAGCTTAGGAGGTCAGCTGAGCTGCCCCCATCTACCAAAATTCTTTTTACATCAAAATTATCAATGTCTATTGTGATAACTAGAGCATCGTCATGTGGGAAGACGATGTGGCTCTTGTCCTTTTCTGAGAATTCGATCTTCATTTCTTCTCCTTCTCTTGGCCTTTTCCTCCACCTCGGCACTGAACCCAGTTTTGATGCGTAAACCTCCCTTGCATTAGCAGTTGGGCCACCTGACGCTACTCCCCCGTGTATCATGTTTATGGTCCCTCTCTTGTTGGGTGGAGGATTGTAGTCTACTTTGCCTTTGCCCTTGTCTCTGTGTGATGGCCCTAGCTGCATGCTGTTGCCCCCATGATCTACGAACTGCTTTAGGTCTCCCCTTTGGATGGCATTGTTGATGCTTAGCTTTAGGCTAAAGCATTCGTTCGTGTCGTGCCCGTAAGCTTCATGGTTGTCGCACCATCTATCCTTGTGATTCCCCACCATTGGGGCTCTCCACCTTGCAGGGGGCGACCAGAGCTTCTGGTTCCGCATCTCTTTGAGGACAGTAGCTGGAGTGGCGTTCAATGGGACGAACTTGATGATATTTATTTCTCTGGGCTTTAGTGGTTCGCCCATTTGGTTTCTTTGCTGGGGCGGACGCCATTCCTGCTGCCTTGTGTGCTGAGGTGCCTGGGGTGGTTTGCCTTTGTTCGGCTTTGCATTGTCTTCCTTGGCTGCTTGAATCTTGGCTTTCTTACTTGCCCTGTGCCTCTCCAGGTCTATATGAGTTTTGACTCTTCCTGCAAGCTCCTCTAAGGTGCTTGCTGGCTTCTTGGCCATCTTTTCTGCCAGTGTGGACCCGAAGCGGCCTAGGTTTCTGATAAAGGCTCGTATTATCTCACCCTCAGTGATGTCGCCCTGGATGTCTGCGATATTTTGATTGAACCTAGTGTAGTAACTGGCCAGAGATTCATCATATTCTTGTTTCACATCATCGATGGAGCCTGTGCCTTTGAGGAGTTTCCTCTCCCCTAGATATCTCTGCAGGAACTTCGCCATTAGCTGCTCCCATGAGTGGATGCTTTCAGAGGGTAGACTGAAGAACCAGTGTGAGGCCACCCCTGATAGGGTGTTTGGGAACAGGAGTGCCTTGTATCTTTCATCAGTGGTCCTCCCAAATAGGGAGGCCTCATGCTGTTGGATATGCTCTAGGGGGTCTCCCTTCCCATTGTACTTTGCAATTTGCACTGTGTGCAGGGAGTCTGGCACCCTGTTCATCTCCAGTTCCCTTGTGAAAGGGTGGTTCGTTTTGTCACTTAGACAATGCAAGTTGGTTTTCCTTGACTCATTCATCTTCCGGGTTATCATTGCCTCTATTTCTTCCGGAGTGATCAATATCGGTGTTGGAGTGTAATTCCTCTGATAGCCTCCGTGGTTGTAGATAGGACTCGCCGAGATCCCTTGTCCGTATTGATACGGACTGTAGGTGTATCCTTGGTGTCCCTGCTGGGGTGCTTCATAGAATTCTTGCCTCCTTGGAGGTCTTGCTTGTCTGTCCTCCCCCAGTGGGGTGTAAGCCCTTGCATTCTGCTGTTGCCTAGGAGGCACGAATTGTTGCCTTCCCTCTTGGGGTGGCTCCTGGTAATATCTTCTTTGCTCCCCATGCTGCCCTGCTCGAGGGTGCGAATGGTGCCCTTCTGTTGGGATCTGTTCCTCTTCATGAGCTTCAGTGTGTGTCCCCTGGGTGTATGCCGGCCTTGCATATGTTGTGTGGGCGCGGTTGCCATCCCTATGGGCCGGCATCCCATACGGATACCCTTGGGGTTGTGCCTCATAATAATACCCCTCAGGGGGTGCCGTGTGCTGGGACGGCACTCCCTGTTGTTCTCTTTCTCTCTGTGGCCTTCTTGCCCGAGGTGTGGAGGCTGTGGAGGACTCAGCCCCAGCTGGGCGTGAGGGTCCTCCCTCCTGGTTGTTCTGTTGAGGAGGCTGTGGTATTTCTTGTTGTTCTGGTTGCATTGGCTGCTTCCCAGGGTTAGGCTGCCTTCCTGGGGGTATAGGCTCTCTCCTTCTCCCATTGCCCCCTGGTGGGCGGTGGTGCCTAGACACCCTGCTGTTCGTCATTGCTCGTGTTATAGCCAGGCTTTCTGTCTGAAGCCCACAGACGGCGCCAAGTGTTAGGTTCCGGGATTTGGGTCAACGGGTGGTCGGCTCAAATTTCGTTCCTCACTGGAGGGGTGGATGATCCGGTCCTCTCGAGTTGCCCTGTCTTAGTTTGCGTCCTTCCTTCTGTCGCTTCTCTTCTCCTTGCACCCTGCAGAAGGGGCAGTACCAGACACGGAGAGGGGGGGGGGGGTGGTGCCTGGTGAACCCTCTCCGATGCCTAAGTCAGTATCGTTTTTAGAGAGATAAAACTAGAGAGATGTCAGAGCAAAATAATCCAAATTGCCAAGATGTCCAAATGAATAGTGGAGGTGGGGTATTTATAGGCAACGGTGTCATTAAGGTGGCTTAATGACATCGTTAACCTTTAAACACAGTTAATTAACCTTTAAACACGTAATTAAGACCTTAGGATACGGAGAAGATAGGCGGAGTAAACCGAGTATGGGAGTCCACAAGTGGTGTCGGGACCCTTGGGGGGAAGGGAAATCCGACCCCCAAGGGTAGGGGTTGGGTGAGGGCACCCAACCCCTCCTAGGGAGGATGGGGTTGGCCAACCCCATCCCTCCTAGGAGAGATCGGGTTGGCCGACCCGATCTCTCCTAGGAGAGATCGGGTTGGCTGACCCGATCTCCCCTAGGGGAGGTCGGGTGTGGCCACCCAACCTCACCTAGGTGAGTTTGCCTCGGCCGGACGAGCGCTTTGGCCTCAGCCGGACGAGCGCTTTGGCCTCGTCCGAGCCGTTGATGTTCTCGCGAAGCGTTCGGGTTGAAGTTTCGATTTACAATCGTTAATGGGATGATAAAAATACAACAGTTCGGAAGTCAACGGGTTCAAATTGGGCGTATATCCATCAATCATCATCCTCTAGTTCAATCAAGACTTCGTTCATTGATGTTTATAAAGCTATGGAAATTCATCCTCAAGTAATGTAACGTCTCATGTTCGACCACGTCACCATGCTGCCAAGCTATTACACATATGTATAGAAATGCTTTTCAGCATTCCATGTATGTGTTTTTGTTTGCAAAATAAATCCCGCAATTTTGGTAAGATCCCTCTCATTACAAATAACTCACATGGTGTTGTGTAACCGATACATGATTTGCTGTTAACCATAACTTTCCTGTGAAAAAGGATGTTATAAGTTGAACTTGCAATATCATGGTACTGACCTTGTTTATGAAGTGTGTTGTTTTAATGCTCCGCCAATCTTTTATCGTTAAAAGCGTATTGTGGGAGACGTCGTTTAACAGACGTTCATTTTCATTGTTCACTCATACCCCAAGGTTTTATCCACCATGGAACGAGCATTAGGTCATGACCTTATGCTCGTTGAAATTCTTTATGAGAATTTTGTATGAGTAGAACCCTTGAATGGGTGCTCATGCAAATGAAAATTTACTTCAAGCATTAAATCTAGAACACACTTTATATTGAATTGTGTACTTTGAATCGATGTGTTTCATCTTTCAAGGAACACGTGTGCATTGTGCGTGCATTGTGCGCGCATCACCAGGTTCACCCATGGTGAGATCGTTTCGTTTTCAAAAATTCAATTTAATCGGTTTCGTACATGTTCATCATTACAATTTTAATTTTATAGAGTACTAACAAATAAAGGATATCTATTCGCATTCTCACTAACTTATAGCAATTTGAATGGACTATGTTATTTTTTTTTTAATTCGAACAGTCTTCCTGATCGAAAAGTCTTGGTTCTAAGCCGGAGGCATTAGATATTCATTTCGGATCGTTCAATTTATCTGGGATGATGATTGATAAGTAAACTGTATTTCAAATCGAATAACGATTACTTTTATTCAATAACTCCTAATCATACATTAACCAATAATTCAACAATTTAATCGAACAAGTAAACACAATACAACTAAAACGGTACAGTTGCAGAAATTAAAGAAGCAGAAAGCGATAAAATAGACGATAAGTCTTTCCCACATCGATCACGACACCTGAGACAAATTCATGTGAATTTGATAAGATCTTTATGATCATGTGAATTTGTCAGACGTTGTGTTTCAAATAAAGTATTCACAGCTTTATATGGCAAACGAGGCGTACCTGAGACACGCTTTAATCTACGGTTGTCCCACCAGATTTCGTTTAGTCCTTTTGTTGCTGGATTTACCCATCAGCTTACGTATATGATCATAAAGATCTTCCGATCGGGATTCTTTGGAGGAACATTCATCCTTAGGGTGCTTTTCGAATAGCTCAGTCGCAGTCTGAATTGTATTAATCATACACAAGAGCCTATCATCATTTGCAAACCACGAAAGGGGAAATATCCTTATCACCTTTTGAATCCTTTTCCATATGTCTATTTCATCTTCGGGATCGTCAGTGGTGAGTACACCTCCATCTTTGCAAAGAATGCCATAATACCTAAGCATTAGGCCTCTTGCTTGTGCGGCCATTCCTCCGCTATAGAGAAGCCATATGGTGCAACAGAGGTGTAGCGCACTAACGTTCACGTCGCTTTCTTAAACTCCTTCTACCAGGGTTGCACGGATTAAATCGCGTGCTATCCCATCTTTCCGCGAAAATTGACCGTAGTTGTATCTTGGACTATGAATTCGTCCGTTTTTACCCTCCTTGCACTTGAGTCTATACATTCCTCAGCGTTTGCATCAATGAAAATGTTTGTAACATACTTCTACCATTCATCATAATTGATACCATCAAGTTCAGTGAGAAACGCTTTCGATCTGCTATCTATACTATAAAGACATTGATAATTATGCATAAGCAGAAAGACAATGATGTTTTGGAAAAAGAACTGCGTCCATCAGATATCTATGAGATAAATGATGACTAATAATGATTCATCAGACATCTAACCCAACCGGCCGACAGTAAACCGAGGGAAGGGGGGTCGTGAAAGAGTTCACATTACTATCGTCTTCTTTCAATTAGATCAGTCTTTTAAAACGGTTTAATCACAATAACCAGAACGGGAGGTTTTAAAACACCCGATCTTGGCTTTCCCAAGACCCTTTTTAAAACTTTTTCTAGAATTTCAAGTTTGCAAACACAATTCTACTACACAAGTAAATCATCGTGCGCAGATCACATCCAAGAAAATTAACCACACCTCATGCATACGCGTTGTTGGGATCAAAATGACGTGGCCTCAAACTTCACGGAATGGACTTCTAGGCTTCGCCTTGGACGTAGCTCTCTCGAGGACTTGATTTCCCCCGGGAGACTTTTAAGGTCGAACACCTAAAAAGGGGTGGGGATGGCCCCTGATTCCACTCCGAAGCTTAAGTTAGTAATGTATTTGAGAGTGTAATATATAAGTATTCAGAGCAGATTATTTTTGATTGAAGGAGATAGCCCCCTATTTATAGGAAGAAGTTTACCGACTTTGTAGAGGCGGCTACTGGCCTCTGATTGGTTGCCTAGGGGCGGCAATCAGCCCTTTGTGATTGGCTGATAGAAGCGCTTGTCAGTCAGCTGGTGACAAGCAGGTCGCCACCTCATGTTTACTTCGGAGGAAGGTTTTCCTTTTAAGCAGGTAACAAGCAGGTCACCACCTCATGTTTACTTCGGAGGAAGGTTTTCCTTTTAAGCAGGTGACAAGCAGGTCACCACCTCATGTTTACTTCGGATGAAGGTTTTCCTTTTAAGCAGGTGACAAGCAGGTCGCCACCTGTCTTTACATAAGAGGGAAGCAGGTCGCCGCCTATCTCAGAAGTTTTCCCTAAGTTTTTGTAGTCGACCTCGACCCGTCTCCTCGATTTAGATCCCTCGTTTCTTCGGTTGAACTTATGTCGACTAATCTTCGTGATGTAGTCGATTTCCTCGAATAGTGCTTGTCGACATTTTATCTCTACTTTATTAGCACGATAAAGAAAGGTCGTCGACTTATATTTAAAATGTGCTCGACTTTATAAGCTGCGATGTCAGGTTTATTCCTGATCCAACACTTGCCCCCGAGACATGAGTCATTTCTCTTTATTGAAAATAAAAGGGAAAAGAGTTAGGTCGAGTACCATTTTCTCCTTGATTCAGTCATTTTTGGCCATCTATCTTTTCGCGAATCAATCTTTACCCAATGGATGGCCTTTTGGAAATTGAGGGAGGCAATGCATGACGGATCTCTTTGATCGTCGCCGACTGTAATAAGTCGAGGAGTCAATGTTATAATTGATCTCCTTTGTAGATGGCGACTTTCGGAAGTCGGGGGAGTCAGTGTATGACTGATCTCCTTGATCGTCGCCGACTGTAAGAAGTCGAGGAGTTAATGTTATGATTGATCTTCTTTGTAGATGGCGACTTTCAGAAGTCGGGGGAGTCAGTGTATGACTGATCTCCTTGATCGTCGCTGACTGTAAGAAGTCGAGGAGTCAATGTTATGATTGATCTCCTTTGTAGATGGCGACTTTCGGAAGTCGGGGGAGTCAGTGTATGACTGGTCTCCTTGATCGTCGCCGACTGTAAGAAGTCGAGGAGTCAATGTTATGATTGATCTCCTTTGTAGATGGCGACTTTCAGAAGTCGTGGGAGTCAATGTATGACTGATATCCTTGATCGTCACCGACTGTAAGAAGTCAAGGAGTCAATGTTATGATTGATCTCCTTTGTAGATGGTGACTTTCGGAAGTCGGGGGAGTCAGTGTATGACTGATCTCCTTGATCGTCGCCGATTGTAAGAAGTCGAGGAGTCAATGTTATGATTGATCTCCTTTGTAGATGGCGACTTTCGGAAGTCGTGGGAGTCAGTGTATGACTGATCTCCTTGATCGTCGCCGACTGTAAGAAGTCAAGGAGTCAATGTTATGATTGATCTCCTTTGTAGATGGCGACTTTCGGAAGTCTGTGGAGTCAGTGTATGACTGATCTCCTTGATCGTCGCCGACTGTAAGAAGTCGAGGAGTCAATGTTATGATTGATCTCCTTTGTAGATGGCGACTTTCGGAAGTCGGGGGAGTCAGTGTATGACTGATCTCCTTGATCGTCGCCGACTGTAAGAAGTCGAGGAGTCAATGTTATGATTGATCTCCTTTGTAGATGGCGACTTTCAGAAGTCGGGGGAGTCAGTGTATGACTGATCTCCTTGATCGTCGCCGACTGTAAGAAGTCGAGGAGTCAATGTTATTATTGATCTCCTTTGTAGATGGCGACTTTCGGAAGTCGTGGGAGTCAGTGTATGACTGATCTCCTTGATCGTCGCCGACTGTAAGAAGTCGAGGAGTCAATGTTATGATTGATCTCCTTTGTAGATGGCGACTTTCGGAAGTCGGGGGAGTCAGTGTATGACTGATCTCCTTGATCGTCGCCGACTGTAAGAAGTCGATGAGTCAATGTTATGATTGATCTCCTTTGTGGATGGAGACTTTCGGAAGTCGGGGGAGTCAGTGTATGACTGATCTCCTTGATCGTCGCCGACTGTAAGAAGTCGAGGAGTCAATGTTATGATTGATCTCCTTTGTAGATGGCGACTTTCGGAAGTCGGGGGAGTCACTGTATGACTGATCTCCTTGATCGTCGCCGACTGTAAGAAGTCGAGGAGTCAATGTTATGATTGATCTCCTTTGTAGATGGCGACTTTCGGAAGTCGGGGGAGTCACTGTATGACTGGTCACCTTGATCGTCGCCGACTGTAAGAAGTCGAGGAGTCAATGTTATTATTGATCTCCTTTGTAGATGGCGACTTTCGGAAGTCGTGGGAGTCAGTGTATGACTGATCTCCTTGATCGTCGCCGACTGTAAGAAGTCGAGGAGTCAATGTTATGATTGATCTCCTTTGTAGATGGCGACTTTCGGAAGTCGGGGGAGTCAGTGTATGACTGATCTCCTTGATCGTCGCCGACTGTAAGAAGTCGATGAGTCAATGTTATGATTGATCTCCTTTGTGGATGGAGACTTTCGGAAGTCGGGGGAGTCAGTGTATGACTGATCTCCTTGATCGTCGCCGACTGTAAGAAGTCGAGGAGTCAATGTTATGATTGATCTCCTTTGTAGATGGCGACTTTCGGAAGTCGAGGGAGTCAGTGTATGACTGATCTCCTAGATCGTCGCCGACTGTAAGAAGTCGAGGAGTCAATGTTATGATTGATCTCCTTTGTAGATGGCGACTTTCGGAAGTCGGGGGAGTCAGTGTATGACTGGTCTCCTTGATCGTCGCCGACTGTAAGAAGTCGAGGAGTTAATGTTATGATTGATCTCCTTTGTAGATGGCGACTTTCGGAAGTCGGGGGAGTCCTGTTCTCAATCATTTTTAAGACGAAATAGATCTTTATTTATATCTTGCAAATATTATCGAAATACAATATAAAGGACCTGTTTTTCTAAGCGTAGAACTTCTTCAAATTTTCTGCATTAAAAGTTCTATTAAGGTGTTGGCATTGAGGATCCTCTAGCCTGTAGGCGTTGGCGTAAGGTATCCCATTGACTATGTAAGGTCCTTCCCATTTCGGCACCATCTTTCCCCTTTGGTCGGCTACCAGAAATTCATTCTTTCTCAGGACTTTTTCCCTAGGAAGAATTGTCGTCGTCCTACTTTCCGAGTAAAATATCGTGTAGTGGCGAGCTTCATCCTTCCTTGGACTTCTTCCGACGCCCATCTTCTTTCGTCACCCAGATCTAAATCAATCTTCCGTTGCTCATCATTTTGATCGACCTGATAGGCTGCGACCCTCTGGGAGATGTTAGCCACTTCGATAGGTGATACATCCTCCGATCCATATACCATGCTAAACGGGGTTTCACCTTTTGCCCTTTTAGGAGAGGTTTTAAGTGCCCACAAAACTTGATCTTACTCCTCGACCCACTTTCCTTTTAAGGCGAAGATCCTTTTCTTCAATCCATTGAGGATAGTTTTATTGGCGGCCTCCACCTGTCCATTAGTCTGGGCGTGATGGACCGAGCCAAATCGATGATTAATTCCCATCTCCTCACAAAAGTCGGCGAGCTCGTCACTAGCAAACTGCGGACCGTTATCACTAATAAGGATCTTCGGGACTTCATATCGGCATATGATCTGTTCTCGTATGAACTTGATCATCTGGAAGGTGGTTGTGGAGGCTAGAGACTTGGCTTCGATCCATTTGGAGAAGTCATCAATGGCGACTACGATATGCGTACGTTGCCCCGTAGATTGAGGTAGAGCCCCGATTAGATCGATACCCCACTGGGCGAAGGGCCAGGCGCTCATCATAGGGGTGAGCTCTGCTGGCGGTTTAGTAATCCTGGGAGCATAGATTTGACAAGCAAAACAAGAGCTTACCAGTGACATCGCCTCTTTATGCATAGTCGGCCAGTAGAAACCTTGCCGCAGTGCTTTGAGGACTAAGGTTTTAGCCCCTTCGTGACATCCAGCGTCTCCCCCGTGTAGGTCTTCCATTATTCTTTCTGTTTGAGGAGCTGCTACACACCTGAGATAAGGAGTAGAATACCCCATTTTGTAGAGATACCCGTCTAAGGTCACAAATCGTCCAGTCACCCTTCGAATTTGAGTGGCCTCCGTTGTATCTTCTGGGAGAACCCCTTTTTCCAAGTAGTTTGTGATGGGGGTGATCCAAGAGTCGGGAGCTTGGACATTAAGAACTTCTGCTCCCGCCTCCACAGCGGAACAGAGAGAGCTTTCGATAAAGTGTACAGTCACTGATGGAGCTTTTCCCAGTGCGAGTTTACTGAGGGCGTCGGCCTCTTGATTTTCTTCTCGTGGGATGGCTTCTATTAGGAAATGGGGCATGTCCCGAACGAGTTTTCGTACCTCCTTAGCATACTTCTTCATGTTTTCTCCTTTGGCGACTGTAAACACTCGATTTTGACCCAGACGTAAAGACGTTACACATGATACGTCAAATTATGGACGCATCAAGCCACAAAGTCTCCAAAAATGCTCAAGGGCACATTAGGGAAATTATTATAAAATATATTTTAAATTATTTCGAATTTATTTAATATTTTCGGATTTTTTTTTAAATATATATATAATAATTAGTTTTTTTTTTATTTTAGAAAATTATCTGTAAGATATTTATCTCCAGATATTATTTTTTATTCAAAAAAAAAATTATCTGTAAAGATAAATATCCTTAGGAATATTCTCTAGAATAATTATCTTTAGCATTTTTTATTTAAATTTTATCTGTAATCTAGACTAGGTTTTTTAGTATAAATAGGGGTCTAGGTTACATTGTAAAACACATAGAAAAACACCAAAAAGAATCAATAATACATTATTTCTCGGGATCTGCGCGATGTCCTCTAGTGCTCAGAAAAGTTTTTTTTTTACTGGTCCAGCCACCGGACCTCCAGAGCCCGCGCGACCGGCCTCGGCTCTGCCCCACGACGCCACAACTCCGACCGCCCCAGCTCCGCCTGCCGCTGCCCACAGCCGTCCCGACCGGCCTGTCCCGTTCCGGCCATCCGACCACCTTCCGTCGCTCTCACCACCGTCTCTCTCTCTCTCTCTCTCTCTCTCTCTCTCTCTCTCTCTCTCTCTCTCTCTCTCTCTCTCTCTCTCTCTCTCTCTCTCTCTCTCTCTCTCTCTCTCTCTCTCTCTCTCTCTCTCTCTCTCTCTCTCTCTCCTTCGCCTGTGGCTGCCGGAGCCACTGACCACCACCATATCTGTCCGTCCCGTCCCACCGCCAACGTCCCGTCGCAGTCCGGCCAATCCACCTCCCGCCGGGGCTTTTCCTTCGCTGCCCAGAATCACCGACGCCGCTGCTGCTACTGCCGTCGCGCCCCAGCTCCGCCACTGTCGATCTCTTCTCTCTCTCTCTCTCTCTCTCTCTCTCTCTCTCTCTCTCTCTCTCTCTCTCTCTCTCTCTCTCTCTCTCTCTCTCTCTCTCTCTCTCTCTCTCTCTCTCTCTCTTCGTTCGCCGGAGATGGCGCCACCAAACCCGGCCACCAGATCCGCTCAGCCTGGCCACATTTCACCCCGCCGGACCGATGACCACCCCATGCGCCGCCTCGCCTGGCTGCTCGCCGTGGCCCCTGCATCTTCTTCTCCAGGTGAGTCTGCTCCAAGCTTTTTTATTTATTTATTTATTTATTTATTTATTCAATAATTATGTCATTATTATATATATATATATATATATATATATATATATATATATATATTCAATTGAATGTTATTATGTTAATTGCAATTAATTAGGTCTAATTAATAGTTAATATAATTAATTAATTTAATTAATAGTTTAAATATAATTTGGTTAAATTTAATTATAAGTTTAATTGTAGTTGACTGGATTTAATTTGATAGCATGTTTGATTGTTCAAGTATGTATATATGTTAAATATATTAGGTTGTTTGGGACTTACACATGTTAGAATCTTTATTAGATTTTATTTTTACTAGAAGGTATAGGTTATAATTAATTTTTTAGATTTAGGATATAGTTGACAATATTTTTTTTGCATATGATAAAATTCCAGTCAGATCTTGACATCGTTAGATTAATATTACAGAATTGACTAATAGAAAAATTGGCAAATTAAGTGAATTGAGTACCGAAAGGGCGTGATTAAAAATTATATTTTTAATTCGTAATAGGACCCCCGAATCCAAAATCTTTGATCGTAGATCAATTTTAGACCTAGGTTTAACTCACGTTTCACTTAGGCAATGTAGGATTCTAGTTAACCTTAATTAACTAGTGCCGACTCTATTTAAAATCCACGTTTTCAAAACGTAATTCGCCGTAGTTCGGATTTTTAGGGTCCGACAATTTGGCGACTCTGCTGGGGAAGATTTAGAGGGTTCGGGCTCATTGTATTCTCTTATTGCCATGTTTTTTGAGTTTTTATTTTTTTTTATTTTCACCATTCTAACTTTGTTTTTTTATGTGACAGATACATATTTTTAGAGTCATTAACTAACGTTTTTTTGTGGCATTGCTTGAATTCGCACATGATGGATATACGCCCAATTTGAACCCGTTGACTTCCAAACCGTTGTATTTTTATCGTCCCATTAACGTTTGTAAATCGAAACTTCAACCCGAACACTGCGCGAACATGTCAACGGCTCGGACGAGGCCGGAGCGCTCGTCCGGCCGAGGCAAACTCACCTAGGAGAGATCGGGTCAGCCAACCCGATCTCTCCTAGGGGAGATCGGGTGGACCAACCCGATCTCTCCTAGGGGAGATCGGGTGGACCAACCCGATCTCTCCTAGGAGAGATCGGGTCGCCGACCCGATCTCTCCTAGGAGAGATCGGGTTGGCCAACCCCATCCTCCCCTAGGAGGGGTTGGGTGCCCTCACCCAACCCCTACCCTTAGGGGTCGGATTTCTCCTCCCCCCAAGGGCCCCGGCACCATTTTCGGACTCCCACACTCGGTCCACTCCGCCTACCTTCTCCGAATCCTAAGGTCTTAATTATACGCTTAAAGGTTAATTAATTGTGTTTAAAGGTTAACGATGTCATTAAGCCACCTTAATGACACCGTTGCCTATAAATACCCCACCTCCACAACTCATTTGATCATCTTGGCAATTAGGATTATTTTGTTCTGACCTCTCTCTAGTTTATCTCTCTAAGAAGAATACTGACTTAGGCATCAGAGAGGGTTCACCAGGCACCACCCCCCCCCCCTCCGTGTCTGGTACTGCCCCTTCTGCAGGGTAGAAGGAGAGAAGAAGCAAAGGAAGGAAGGAAGGAAGGAAAGACATAGGCTAAGACAGGGCAACTCAGGAATACCGGATCACACATATCCCCAGTAAGGAGTGAGATCAAAGCCGACCACCCGTTGACCTAGATCTCATAACCTAACACTTGGCGCCGTCTGTAGGCTTCGGACAGAAAGCCTGGCAATTACACGAGCTATGACGAACAGTAGGGTGTCTAGGCACCAACGCCCACCCGGGGGCAATGGGCGGAGGAGAGAACCCATACCCCCAGGGAGGCAGCCTAACCCTGGGAAGCAACCAATGCATCCAGAGCCCCAAGAAATACCACAGCCTCCTCAACAACAGAACAACCAGGAGGGAGGACCTTCACGCCCAGCTGGGGCTGAGTCCTCCACAGCCTCCACCCCCCGGGCAAGAAGGCCACAGAGAGAAAGAGAACAACAGGGAGTGCCTTCCCACAACACGGCACCCCCTGAGGGATACTATTATGAAGAGCAACCCCAAAGGTACCCGTATGGGATGCCGGCACAGAGAGATGGCAACCGCGCCCACACAGTATATGCAAGGCCGGCATACACCCAAGGGACTTACACTGAAGCTCATGAAGAGGAGCAGATCCCAACAGAAGAGCACTACTCGCACCCTCGAGCAGGGCAGCGAGAGGAACAAAGAAGATATTACCAGGAGCCATCCCCAGAGGGAAGGCAACAATTCGTGCCTCCTAGGCAACAGCAGAGCAACAGGGCTTACACCCCGCTTGGGGAGGAAAGACAAGCAAGACCTCCAAGGAGGCAAGACTTCTATGAAGCACCCCAGCAGGCGTACCAAGGGTACACCTACAGTCCATACCAGCATGGACAAGGGAACCCAGTAAGCCCAGTCTACAACTACAGTGGGTATCAGAGGGATTATACTCCGGCGCAGGTGATGATCACCCCGGAGGAGATAGAAGCCATGATAACCCGGAAATTGAATGAGTCAAAGAAACCCAGCCTGCATTGTCTAAGTGACAAGACAAACAACCCTTTCACAAAGGAACTGGAGATGAACAGGGTGCCAGACTCCCTGCACACAGTGCAAATTGCAAAGTACAATGGGAAGGGAGACCCCCTAGAGCATATCCAACAGCATGAGGCCTCCCTATTTGGGAGGACCACTGATGAAAGGTACAAGGCACTCTTATTCCCAAACACCCTAACAGGGGTGGCCTCACATTGGTTCTTCAGCCTGCCCTCTGAGAGCATCCACTCATGGGAGCAGCTAAAAGCTAAGTTTCTGCAGAGATACCTAGGGGAGAGGAAACTCCTCAAGGGAACAGGCTCCATTGATGATGTGAAACAAGAATACGATGAATCCCTGACCAGCTACTATACTAGGTTCAACCAGAATATTGCAGACATCCAGGGAGACATCACCGAAGGGGAGATTATACGAGCCTTCATCAGAAACTTAGGTTGCTTTGGGTCAACATTGGCTGAAAAGATGGCCAAAAAGCCAGCAAGCACCTTGGAGGAGCTTGCAGGAAGAGTTAAAACGCATATCGACCTTGAAAGGCACAGGGTAAGCAAGAAGGCCAAAATCCAGGCAGCCAAGGAGGATAATCAAAAGCCAAACAAAGGCAAGCCACCCCAGGCACCGCAGCATGCAAGGCAGCAGGAATGGCGTCCGCCACAGCAAAGAAACCAAATGGGTGAACCCTTAAAGGCTAGAGAAATAAACGTCATTAAGTTCATCCCACTGAACGCCACTCCAGCCACCGTACTTAGAGAGATGCAGAACCAAAAGCTTTGGTCACCCCCTACAAGGTGGAGAGCCCCAATGGTGGGAAATCACAAGGATAGATGGTGTGACAACCATGAGGCTTATGGTCACGACACAAATGAATGCTTTAGCCTAAAGCTAAGCATAAACAACATCGTCCAGAGGGGAGAACTGAAGCAATTCATAGACCATGGGGGCAACAGTATGCAACTAGGGCCACCACAGAAAGACAAGGGCAGGGGAAAGATAGACTACAACCCTCCACCCAACAAAAAAGGAGTCATAAATATGATACATGGAGGAGTAGCATCGGGTGGCCCAACTGCTAATGCAAGAGAGGTCTATGCATCCAAGCTAAGCTCAGTGCCAAAGTGGAGAAAAAGGCCAAGAGAAGGAGAAGAAGTGAAGATCGAGTTCTCGGAGAAGGACAAGAGCCACATCGTCTTTCCACATGACGATGCTCTAGTTATTACTATAGATATTGATAATTTTGATGTAAAGAGAATTTTGGTGGATGGGGGCAGCTCAGCTGACCTCCTAAGCCTGAGAGTGTTGGAAGAGATAGGGAAAACCAAAGCAGACATCAAGCCAGTCAACTTCCCTCTAGTTGGCTTCTCAGGGGCAACAAGTTACCCCCTGGGGATGATAACCCTGCCAGTGACCATGGGCCAAGGATGGACCCAGCTGAAGGTAAATGTCAATTTCTTGGTGGTTGAAAGCCTAGGAGCCTACAATGGGATCCTAGGAAGGACAACCATAAACCCATATGAAATAGTGCCATCCACTGTTCACCAGAAGCTGAAGTACATCACGGAGAACGGGGTTGGAGAGGTCCTGGGTGATCAACGCACCGCAAGGCAGTGCTACGTCAACTCAATGAGACGTGGATCACACGGGACAGACACAGTGGCTGTAGTCATGGTAGGAGCCAACCAGGACAGAAGAAGGAGGGGAAGGAGACAAAGGCAAGGAAGGAGGAGGAGTGGAGTGACACTCCGTTTGAGCAGGCAGTTTTTTCAAACAGTGCCTACAAGGAGACACAGGAGCAAGGCTGTGAAGGTGACATCCATACCTTGGCAGCCAGACACCATAATAGGGAACAGAACAAGGAACTCCATCCTAAGAGGCTTCCGTTACATAGATGATATCAAGCAAATGCCGCGGGAGTCTATATCAAGCTATTTCCAGAGATTCTTCAAGTATGGTGTCAACATGGACATCACAAGGGGAGAAGCAGTCAGAGCATTCATTAGAAACATGCATCCAAACTCATTCAGGGCATATGGAGGGCTCTATGAGATGGTCATGACGAGCACAATGAGAGAGCTCAAAGATAAGCTGGACAGGGCATTTGCACAGGAAGCGGAGCAGTTGGATGAAGTTCCGGAGAAAGGAAGAGACACTGACATATTGGGAGGATGTGTCAATTTCACATTCACACCCCTCACAATCAGCATAGAAGAAATTTTCCACAAACACCTGAAGGAAGAGCTACCAACATGCAGGGAGGAAGGCAAGGCCTTCCTAGGAAGAGATGCACAGGGTTGGTGTGAGTACCATGGGACCTGGGGGCATCAAACCAACAACTGCATGGTGTTGAAGGTGGAAGTGGAAGAAATAATTTACAATGGAGGCTTCAAGGAATACGTGGCAACAGACACAGTGACCACCCCATATCCTTAGTTTCATATTTAGCATTTTGCATGTTTCAGCTTTACAAGCTTTTCAAAAAACAACTTTGGAGAAGGAGAACTCACGAAGTTACTCCAACTCTACAACTATCTTTGATTCCTACAAAGGATGTCTTGGTGCACCAAGGCATCCCAAGTGTACAAAAACATGAATGCTCCTAAGGGAGTAGAAGTTACTCAAAAATATTTTCCAGTGAATGTAGTGGTATAATCACGAAGTTATCCTTACACAGATATGACTTCAAGTCAATGACAGGTTCGACGCCCCCAAGAGCGTATCTTGAGAGTAGTTCTTATACTACGTCATTCGACGCCCCCAAGAGCGTATCTTGAGAGTAGTTTTCATACTACGACATTCGACGCCCCCAAGAGCGTATCTTGAGAGTAGTGTTCATACTACGACCTTCGACGCCCCCAAGAGCGTATCTTGAGAGTAGTTCTTATACTACGTCATTCGACGCCCCCAAGAGCGTATCTTGAGAGTAGTTTTCATACTACGACATTCGACGCCCCCAAGAGCGTATCTTGAGAGTAGTGTTCATACTACGACCTTCGACGCCCCCAAGAGCGTATCTTGAGAGTAGTTCTTATACTACGTCATTCGACGCCCCCAAGAGCGTATCTTGAGAGTGGTTTCCAAAAACTACGAACTTCGACGCCCCCAGGAGCGTATCTTGAGAGTAGTGTTCATACTACGACCTTCGACGCCCCCAAGAGCGTATCTTGAGAGTAGTTATTACACTACGAATTCGACGCACCAAGAGCGTATCTTGAGAGTGGTTTCCAAAAACTACGAATTCGACGCCCCCAGGAGCGTATCTTGAGGTAGATTTGCAACCTACCAGATTCGACGCCCCCAAGAGCGTATCTTGAGGTAGAAAAAACACTACCAGTTCGACGCCCCCAAGAGCGTATCTTGAGGTAGATTTCAAACTACCAGTTCGACGCCCACCAGGAGCGTATCTTTGGTCTAACCTGAGCCCTCCGGGAGCCTATCCTGTGAAACGTTAAGTGCCGTCCGAGAGCCTGTCTCGTGAACAGATTTCGACGCCCACCAAGAGCGTATCTTTGGTCTAACAGTACAACGTATACCGTGTAAGGGGTATCAGAAGAGATCATCACACCATGCTCAGAAGGATACCATGAGAAAGAAATTTCTAAGTAAAGTAATGTGAAGAACAAGTAATGTTTTTTCTTTATGAAATGGCAGGTATCACATGAAGGAAAACACGAAAGAAAGACAAGTAAAGGAAACACACCAAGAGAAGAGCCCATAACCAAAGGGATATATACAAAAGCATGAGAAGCACTAGTGTAAAGGCAAACGAACCACGTAGTCAACAACACAATGCGGCAAAGGAAAGTAACAACAAACACCATCACAATCTCAAAAGACACTCAACCCATTAAAGGGGAGAAGGAGTGTAGTTATATACAAGGATAGCATGAGATAAACACATCAGTCAGAACCTTCGGGGGAGTCACCCTCACCCCCCGAAGCTGAGCCACCGGCAGAGATGGATGATGAGGATGAATCTGAGGTACCAATCTCCACTGGTGTAGTATCCACCTGGGCAGGGGCAGGCTCGTCTGCAACAGCAGCCTGACCCCTCAGAACAGCCATGTAACCACTGGCATATGGCCCGAAGTCACCAAGGTCACCAACGGGGAACTGAGGATCAATACGGAAAATGTGATCAACCAGATACTCACCGAACTGGTTCATCTCCTGAGTGAGACGCGCGCTATAATCGGCAGTGAAGGCAGAGGAGGCCTTGTACTCAGACACCGCGACAGTCCTCTCCTCCGCACGACACTTAGCCTCCAACTTCCGTAGCTCCTCAGAATGGAGCGACGCTGCAACCTCAGCTTCCCGACGCAAACTGCCCACAGTGGTCTCAAGCAAGGACACCTGGTCCCGGAGCTCCTGCATCCTCAAATCAGATAATCGCGCCTTCTCAGCAGCAGTGGCGACCTCCGCCTTGAGAGAGACCTGGTTGTCCTCAAGGGTCTTCCTCTCGTCAGATAACTCGAGCACGAGCGAGGACATGTTCACCATGTCAGACATACCCTAACAATTCAAACAAGGGATGAGTAACCGAAAGATAGCCATTATGAAAGTAATAAGAGGAAAGCAAGGAACAACTCACAGGTGCATAACGAGAAAGTACCCCCTGAACAAAGCGCCGAGTCTCCCCAGGAGACTTAGGCGGAGCAACACGATCGCCAGGGGGGATAGCGCCGCGGAGTACGCGGACGCCAACCTCAGGAGTCCGCAAAGAGGAGGTGCTATCAAGGTGGAACTCCTTCAGACCAGCGAAAGGAGTCCACTCAGACCCAATAACATCTTCATCAGTAAGACGAGCGAAATCCTTCCGACTTAAAGTCGGAGGCCCACCTACACAAGCAAAGCAAGTCAAAGGAAAATATAAACATAGAAGGATCAGCAACAAGGTAGAGATCATACCTGAGGACCGTGCCCTCGGCTGGGGGGCAGGGGAACCACCACCAGCAGGTCGCTTCCCTTTGTCATCCAGGGAAGGCACCTCTTCGACCACCATCTCCTTATCACGAGATAGGGTCGGAGGACGAGCAGTAGGCGAAGCAGGATCCACGGCCTTCTTTCTCTTAGCAGCCGAGGCCCCGGCCTCAGAATCAGATCTCCGCGGCTTGGACTTGGAAGGTCCAGAATCTCTGCCAACGGAGACGACCCTCTCAGTCACCAAGGGGGAGCGCCCTAGCAAGGTAAGAAAAGCAAGATAAAGAAAAACACAAGTTATACCATAAAGAAGCAAATAGGAGAAAGCATACCAGAGGCCCCAGCCTTCTTCCCAGGCAGGGGGGATTTCTTCAAAGCGGAACTAGAAGGAGCCTTCCTCTTGCTCAGATCAACAGGGGCTCCCTGCACGTTATAGGTTTTTCCATGAAACCAACCTACAAAGGAAGAGCATAAGGTAAATAAAGATGGAAAGACCAAGTGACATACCGAACCCCCGGAGTCAGGAGTCAAACTGATCCCGGCCTCGTAAAGATCCGTCTCAGTCACTAAGGACACGGGGCAGTATGACCGAGTCCTGTTGCTCTCGTGAATGATCTTCATAGTCTTTAAATCAACCGAAGAGAACTCTCCGAAAGCAGGCCAACCATCGGACAGATCCTCATTCAAGACCGACCAAGTGACGTATCGATCCGTAATGAAGAAGTAATGCTTAGCCCAGTGACTGGCCGAATTGTCACTCCGGGCTACGAAACGGAGGGAGGTATCCCACTCGATCCCACTCAACCCGAAATCAGCAAATCGGGGATCCTTGAAGGTCGGATGGCGAGTTACGAAACCCGCAAACCCCACCTTCGTCTGGTACTGGAACCGGTAGAAGCATCGGAATAGAACGAGGGAGTACTTCCAGGAGTACCAATGGCACAATACCCGGAAGCCCACCCAGACACGAAGGGCACTGGGGGCAAGGTTCACAGGAGAAATCCTGAAGAACCTGCTCAACTCTATAAGCTCGTCACAGTAAGGCAACCTCAGCCCAAATCGGATCTGGGAGGGGTACACGGCGACCTTCCCTATAGGAGGCTCCGTCACCGTCTCGCGAGTATTCCCCAAGGAGGGGAGAAAAGGATACAGAGGCTCATCTAGGGGACAGATATCTCCTAGGGTAACATGTTCATTGTAATCGGACCTAGTGAGATGGTTCTCCGACAAGGTAGCAAGACCTAAGGCAAAGGTAGCAGGAAATCCCAAAGTTCGAATCAAGTTTCGACTAACACCCCAACGAAGATCACGACACTAAGCCATCAATAGGAAAGGAAGTAATGCGACCAAAAAGGAAGAGAAAAGGAACTCACTCATCCTTCGGAGGATGCGACGCCTCTGTAGAGTCTGTGTGCGCGGACACCACCAGGAATACAGTACCTGCCACGACACGACAAATATCAAGACAAGAAAAATTTCCGAAGAACCGGAAACACTCCGACACCCGACCAACGACAACAACCAAAGATCCAAAGACACCCAGAAAAGATAGTCAACCTGAGCCAAGGACACCACGACAACCAAATCGAATAATTTTATCCGAGCCTAAAGTCGGGTTTTGGGCAAAATTACCGTTACGCCCTCCAACAAAGATTAACACACCAACGGCGGTACGACACCAATTTCAAAACCGGGATAGTCCAATCGGACAAGAAACTACATCCAGACAACCGGCAAAATTTTTCCCCAAATCCACAACTATCGACGGTTATCCACGGCAATCCCACTTTCAATCAAATTTCGGCAATCAAACATCGGCAATCAAGCATCGGCAATCAAGTATCAACGATTCAAAAATTAACGTTTTATGCGATAACGGAAAGGAAAAGGGTGGACCTTCGGAAAACCCGACCCGATGTGATAAACGGGCCCGGAGATCGAATTTGGAGACCGCCGGAAATCAGGTCCTCGCCGGAGGTCGGACCCCGTCGTCGCCGGAACTGATTTCAGTCGCCCCACCGTCGCCGGAAGCCGCCCTAGGTCACACCGGAGCTGCTTCGTATCGCCGTCGACGATCCCCGCACTACAAAAAAACATATTTTTAGTGATGAATATTTTGTGACCATAATATAGTTAGTCACTAAAATTTAATTTTTTTAGTAGCTACATATGAATTTAGTCACAAATTATATATTCGTGAAACTATTTAGTGATGAACTAATATTTAGTTGCTAATCACAACCAATTTGTGTCCAAAGCAAAGTGAAACATGTATGTATTAGCTAAACACATGGCGATAATTGAAAGTTTTAGTTACTAAATATTAGTTTGGACAGGTACCACTGCTAAATATAATATGTGATGATTTTCATCTAGTTAGAAAATTGTAAATAACGTTTAAATATTAGTTCGTTTTATTCCTACCATTCGATATGTGTATATTACACCATTTTGTTTTCTTATCAAATATTTAAAATTAGTTGAATTTAAGTTGATAATTTTATTAATTTTCACAAATATTATAGGGCATTTATAACTTTGGTTTGGAGAAATAGTTTCTATTTTGCCAAAAAAAAAAGTATCTAACTATAACTAATCTCTAAGCAATAATAATATAGTTTATCATTTTTTATGTATTTTATGATATAGTAATTATAGTTATTTAGTAGTAGAAGAATATATTTGAAACAAAAAAAAGTGCTACTAATAAACAAGTAATTAATTAATAGAAAATAAGTTATTATTTTTATTTTGGCCGAACATAAGATAAATTATTTACAAATTAGCTAGCAATTAAATATATAAAATAAATAAAAACTATTTTTTATTCCTTAGATGATTGACCAGTCCATCTTTATCTCATGGTTAATAATAATCTAACCTAAATTTTTCCTTAAATATCTCAAATAACTGTTATTATAGTTATCTCAATTATTCAATCTCCCTTAAATTTCTCACAAATCTCGTGACAAGTGGGAGGCCATCGCACAAGATGGGAGCTCCCTAGCAGTTGAAGTCTCCATCTATTCCATATGCATGTGTAAGTGAAAGCTCTTTTCATCTTCCTTAAAACACTAGAATCTCTAGTTGATCTTCATCAATCTCCTCCAGCCACATGCGTTTTTGCAGTTCCCTCTTTTTCCTCTCTAAATTTCTCGATCAATCTATCTAATAATTCAATTTTGTGGGTGCATACATTGGAATTTATATAATTTGAAGTTGGTGGTAGCGACAGTCACTGGCTTCCGCAGTACCTCTATAGGTAATATTTTCGGTTCTCTCTATCCCTTGGATCCCGACGTGATCTATCTAGCATATCTAAGTATTAATTTGAATAAAAAACCGCCATGGATACGAAATTGCAGTTGATCTTCATCAATCTCTAGTTGATCTTCATCAATCTCCTCCAGCCACATGCGTTTTTGCAGTTCCCTCTTTTTCCTCTCTAAATTTCTCGATCAATCTATCTAAGAATTCAATTTTGAGGGTGCATACATTGGAATTTATATAATTGGAAGTTGGTGGTAGCGACAGTCACTGGCTTCCGCAGTACCTCCATAGGTATTATTTTCGGTTCTCTCTATCCCTTGGATCCCGACGTAATCTATCTAGCATATCTAAGTATTAATTTGAATAAAAAACCGCCATGGATACGAAATTGATTGTCGAATATCTCATGTCGGGTTTCACGACTACCATGCGTGTCATCGTCGTCATGTTCTTCATTGTTTTGCAGGATTCTATCGAGTAAGATGCATATGAATTCAGGAGAGACATATAGAATCATTTATACTTATTGACAATGTCGCCTACTTCCTTTAACATGTGTATATTTTATCAAAATAATTTTGCATATATTTTGTACCATTTATTTGGAGTTTATATGTTGTAAGATTATCTATGAGATCTTATTTAGAAGTTGTCCCTTATTAATGTACATAATTTTATACATGTAATTATATTGGTATATAATAATTATGAATACTCCAAGGTAGGAAGTATGTTGATATGGTTTAATTGAGAGTAATTTGTAAACCATTCACTCTTTAATATTTTATTTTGTTAGTTTTATTTAGAAACTAATAAATAAAAAACACATAAATAATATTTTTTTTTTAAATTATATAGATATATGTATTGCTTTGATCATTAATATACCACTAGCAGTTTTGGTCTAGTGGTTGAGAGCGCTGACTCTTATGTGGTTTGGCTCCGAGGTCACGAGTTCGAATCCCCACAGCGACTTGATAAAAATCATTTCCTAGGGTTACGTTGACGGGGCCAGTGCATTCGCCGGTTGTTCATAAGTTTGATATGCTCGCAAATGAACACGAAAATCCGGACATTACGTTACGGGATGGGCATAGGGTTGCCACTACTAGCTCATTCCTTTTATTTACCAAAAAAAAATCATAATTAATGATTAGTGACTCTTTGGCGTAGTTACAAATTCCTGCTTTATTTAGTGGCTAGTTTTTCACTTGGTCACTATTTCATTTAGCAACTTTATCTACTGTGACCACACTGTGACAAACATTTTTTTGGTCACTGATTTATTATGAGACTGTTTTGCGGTCTTTTGTGACCTTTCTAGTAGCCACAAAAAACATGTCCTGGTGTAGTGCCGCCGGACTTGGTGCTGTCGTCGTCAGAGGTAGGCTCGCCGTCGACCACCGCCGTCCGCCCAATGTCGCGCTGCCGTCGCCAATCGAGCCTCCAGTCTTCTCCGCGTCGCCGCTGGCCGCCGTCCGACTGAGACCACGTCGTCGCCTTCGGCTAGGCTCCCTCCTGTCGCCGGTCCCGGCTGAGCTGCTGGTCGAATTTCCGGTCCCTTGCTGGAAATTTCGGCCGGCCCTTACCTTGGGGGTGCTCTCAATTTTTTCTTGCTCTCCAAGGGTGAGTAAAGAGGGAAGATGGTGGCTATGGTGACTCCCTAAGGTATTTTTCTAACTCTCCTCTATATTGAAAAGATGATAGGGTTTTTTAAAGGGTTTTAATCACCACCCTCCATCTATCTTTAAATGAGATCTAAGGGCCAAGGAAAAACCATCATTTTTATCCCTTTCAACTATGGCTAAGTATATCTCCATACTTAGAAAAACTATCAAGTTAGGTTTATTTTTGAGCATTCCATACTTAGGAAAATTTTTAGCCAAAATTAAATTTTTCCTCACTTAGATAGAATCCCGGCACGAATTTGAAGCGTAAAGTTACTTAGTTGCATTTGTATTGCGCCCCTGTGCGAGTGTGAATTTTTTAAGTATACGCCGGTAGCAGAGATAGATTTATTGCTCCCGCCTCAGACGGACGCAGGCTTAGGCATACGTCCGTGCTACTCTAACGTTTACAACTCCTCTATCTTATAAGACAGGGGGCAGAGTCGAAGACATACATCCATGGGTAAGCTGACACTCAGATGAAAGGTAGAAACCCCGGTTTCAAATTGCGCGTATCATACCATCCTGAAATAGAGTCAATCAAGGGTTAGGCCATTGGTTGACTCGGGGGCATGTGATGGATATACGCCCAATTTGAACCCGTTGACTTCCAAACCGTTGTATTTTTATCGTCCCATTAACGTTTGTAAATCGAAACTTCAACCCGAACACTGCGCGAACATGTCAACGGCTCGGACGAGGCCGGAGCGCTCGTCCGGCCGAGGCAAACTCACCTAGGAGAGATCGGGTCAGCCAACCCGATCTCTCCTAGGGGAGATCGGGTGGACCAACCCGATCTCTCCTAGGAGAGATCGGGTCGGCCAACCCGATCTCTCCTAGGAGGGATGGGGTTGGCCAACCCCATCCTCCCCTAGGAGGGGTTGGGTGCCCTCACCCAACCCCTACCCTTAGGGGTCGGATTTCTCCTCCCCCCAAGGGCCCCGGCACCATTTTCGGACTCCCACACTCGGTCCACTCCGCCTACCTTCTCCGAATCCTAAGGTCTTAATTATACGCTTAAAGGTTAATTAATTGTGTTTAAAGGTTAACGATGTCATTAAGCCACCTTAATGACACCGTTGCCTATAAATACCCCACCTCCACAACTCATTTGATCATCTTGGCAATTAGGATTATTTTGTTCTGACCTCTCTCTAGTTTATCTCTCTAAGAAGAATACTGACTTAGGCATCGGAGAGGGTTCACCAGGCACCACCCCCCCCCCCTCCGTGTCTGGTACTGCCCCTTCTGCAGGGTAGAAGGAGAGAAGAAGCAAAGGAAGGAAGGAAGGAAGGAAAGACATAGGCTAAGACAGGGCAACTCAGGAATACCGGATCACACATATCCCCAGTAAGGAGTGAGATCAAAGCCGACCACCCGTTGACCTAGATCTCATAACCTAACAGCACACACACCACTTTAGTGTAATATCCAAAATGCCTAAAACCCAGGGCAACTAGAAACCCCGGAGAGTTAGTAAGGGTACGACCGCGCGGCCGAGCCGCCGGAACGACTCAGAACAACTCCACTCGCTTGCGAAGGTCTTATGATCCCTATAATGGGGTAAGGAAACCACATTGTCGGGAACCTATCAGTGGAACCTACCTTGTAGAGCAAAGCCACACTTTTTTTTTTTACCCCCCTAACATGATCTGTTTTTTGTTGTAAATGTTATCATGCGACTGTTTGTATAGATTTTATTTCTCATGCATTCATCTCATTGCATTTTTTTAAAAAAATATATATATATATATATATATATATATATATATATATATATATATGCTAAGTAGTTAGTCATTTAGTTATAAAAAATTCTTTCCAGACATGCATTTTGTATGCATTGTTTTCAATTTAAAAAAAATTACAAAACCTCTGGCCTGAATTTTTTATTTTAAAACATGTGTTTCATGTGCATTATTTTAAAAAAAAACCAGTTAAGTTGTAATTAACGCATCATTCGCGCATTATTTTCAAAAAAATATTTTCTCCATTTTTGCTATTAGAGCTTCTAATTTTAAAATGCATTTTGTATACGTTATTTTCACAAAAAACCAAAAAAACATTTTTAGCTAAGTAGCTAATCTCTTAGTTGTAGATTTTTATTTCTAAACATATGTTTCAGATGCATTGTTTTTAAAAATGAAAAAAACCTTTACCTAAATTTTTATTCTAAATATGCGTCTCATGCGCATTATTTAAGAAAAAAAAACTCTCAAGTAAGTGTAATTTTTATTAGTGCGTTACGCATTACTAAAAAAAAAAACATTTCAGAAAAATTAATTTCTTTAGCTATTAGAGCTTCCTTCCAAACATGCATTTCATATGCATTTTTTTCTCTAAAAAAACCTCTTACCTGAATTTTTATTTTTAACATGTGTTTTGTACGCATTATTTTTGAAAAAAACTTTTCAGGTAACTTGTAATTTTGGTTAGTGTATTGTATATGCATTGCTTAAAAAAAACAAAAAAAAAATTAAGGAAAATTTGTAATTCCGCTTTAACTATTAGAGCTTCCAATTTCGAACGTGCATTCCATATATATCATTTAAAAAAAAAACTTTTTATCTAAATTGTTTTATTTTAATAATGCATCCAATATGCATTAATTAAAAAAAACTTTTTACATAAACTGTAAGCTCTCTTAGTTTTAGGGCTCTTTGTTTAAAAAAAAAAACATTTTATCTGAATTTTTAATAAAAAAACGTGCATGTCATATGCATTATTTTCGAAAAAACTTTCAGGTATATTGTAATTTTTTTTTTTTTCGGTTGTGGAACTTTTATTTTTAACTTTATATCTTGTATTTATTTTTGTACATCTCATATGTTGATGGGTTTCGCTATGGCCGTTAGGCCCTTTAACTTCGAGGAAACGGTGAGCAGGCCCACTGGGCCCTAATAGGAGGTCAAGAAGACCAAGGCGAAGGGTCCCGACAGAGGGAGTCCCGATGATGAAAGGTCCCGACAGAGTCGATCCCGATAGGCGAGCTGGACGCTCCCGATGAGATGCCTTTAAGTAGGCCTCGATGAAGAATCCCTGAGAATGATTGGCCCTGTCACGATGACGAGGGGCCCCGAGCGGTGACACAATGAGATAACTCTGGAGTCCCCGATATTGGTCGGGACTTGCTATCAGAGGTTGAGGCCGAGATACGCGGGGCGTGGCCGAGATACGCGGAGCGTGGTTGAGATACGCGGAGCGTGGCCGAGATATGCGGGGCGTGGCCGAGATAAGCGAGATCATGGCCTAGATAGGCGGGATCGTGCCCGAGATACGCGGAATATGGGCTAACCACCTCAACGGTTCACCAGGTAACTAAGGTACCTCTCCGCCTATAAAAGGGCAGAGGTTACCTCAGATCACATTACGTTTTGAGAGACACACTTTGAGTTTGCTGCTTGCCAGTTCATACGAGATACTCATTTAAGCATCGGAGAGGGATTCTGGATCACCGCCCGGTCTATCCCCTCTTGCAGGATTACGTGGAGCAAAGGAACTCGGATTGCCGTCAAGACCGTACCGGAGTTCCACCGTGATCCAACATTGGCGCCGTCCGTGGGAACGTGACAAAAGCTAATATGCCTTCTACTCGTTCAATGGCAGCTGGCAAGCAAAGAAGACAAGGACAATCTGGTGGTTCCCGTCATCCTGCTGGGACGACTCTGAATTCACCACCGGAGCATCCCGAGGACCAGAATCTCCCTGCTGAGGTCTCCCAGACAGGGGGGCACAACGAAGTCCCCGAAGATGCTGCTCAGCACCAAGAGAATAGGGAGCAGGAGGCTCCTCCAAATGCGGACCTGACGAAGGCTGTGGCGGAGGCCATGCCGATGTTTTTGGCGGCCGTGGAGGCTCTCTTAGATCAGAGAGAGGCTGTGAAGAGACAGGAGGAAGTGCCCCCACCAGCAGAGGTTCAGAATGTGCAGGAGGCCCAACCTCGGAGCCAGGACAAGGGTAAGGAGCCCGCTCAGTCAGAGCGATTTGTGGTCGATGGGCCAGGACCCGTACAGCATAGGACCATTCCCCTTAATGGTCCTATTACCCCCGATCAGGTGGTGAAGATCGTGAACATCTGCATGGGAGAGCAGAAGCCGCTGCTGTCAGAACTGAGGGATCGATCCTCTCATCCCTTTGTTCCCCGACTGATAGACACCCTCGCCCCGGGCTGGGGAAGGAGTGAAGTCATGTATGGGCGACGGTTGCCGCTGTTGTGAAGAAGGCGAGGGGGGCAACCCCTTGGAGGTTGGTTTCAGTGGGGACTGCCCCGTCCTCCGACGATGGCGAAGGGAGCCGCCCTCATCAGTCTCCTCGGAGGAGTCCAGGTTCTCCACCCGACGAAACTGATCGCCGGTCGGGGTCTCTCCACCAGAGAAAAGTGGTGCCTCTGCTGAAGGTGGTGCACCTGTTGAGGCTCCAGCACCCGACGGAGCTCCCGAGTGACCTGCACCTAGAGGACGAGAGGAGGCTTCAGAAACATAATCAGGAAGTTCGTTAGGGCCCTTACACCAGACGATGCGCCGAGAGACATATTGGTCCTTCCCGCGGTAGTTGTAGTAGCCCGCCTTCAGGACACGAGGAGTTTCCCCTCGGAGGACACGTTTGACATCGGCGATGCGGGCCTCCATGGTCGAAGGGACCAATTCCTTCGGAACTAGCTTCCTGTATGATTTAATAGCGAGGCTGAGCTTTTTACCTTCTTCAGCAGTCTGGACATCGAAGAGCTTGTCCACCTCCACGCGGCTCCGCTTTGGCCTCTCCGTGGAAGGAGATCCCGATGGAGCAGCAGCTTTCTTGGCTGACAAAGGACGATAAAACCTTTTTGAAAAAAACTTTGTTTTGAGCATTTGTCCTGCGTTCGTGCCAGATAATGCACTCAGCAAACTCAGTAAACTCCATGATTGTGCAAAACACATTTGATCATAAATTTTGATTCTTTTTCAAAAAGTAATCAAAATTATGAAATGAATGACATTAAAGTTTTCAAAAAATCATGCATGATTTCTCATATTCTCTACACTGATTTTTCATTCACTCTTTCCAGGTACCCTTGGTTAAGGTATCATATATACATAAGTTATACCGGCTAAATGGGGCAACAAAAAA
The DNA here is from genome assembly GCA_036873135.1 of Clarkia xantiana subsp. parviflora. NCBI lineage: Eukaryota > Viridiplantae > Streptophyta > Magnoliopsida > Myrtales > Onagraceae > Clarkia > Clarkia xantiana. The sequence continues at coordinate 39,611,506 of JAPTYO010000004.1, forward strand.
AGAACATGCAGTCATCCAGTTGCACAACGAACAAATTGCACACTCGAGATATCTAAATGCTGATGTGCATTAAATTGTACTTAACTTTTTTCTTGAGATTTGAGTGTCCCTTCTTTGCAGATCGGATGACCACTTCAACCAATGCCGCAACCGTGTGAAACGTGAGCGCTTCAAAGAGTTTCTATGAAAAATTTCACCTACCATGTGTGAAATTCATACGCTTTCCAAGACGAGGTATACAACCATTATGTGGCCAGGTTTAAACCATTCAGCGGTAACCATGGGGCATCTCCCTTTGAGATCAGACATGTTAGGAGATGAGAAAATTTCAAGAGATCATCAAAGAATCCCGTGAAGATTCAATGTGCCGATCAATGTAGCTTGACTCGATCAACCGAATCCTTTTCCGAAAAAAGTTCTGAAATTTTCAGTCGGCCACTAGGGGCATGTACTTTTCAGCAGGTGTACATACACAAGTTGCGGAGCAAGAGAATCAGGACATGCAGCGGGTCCAGTCGCATAGCGAGCACATTGCCCACTGAAAAATCCAACTCCCAGGTAAGACAAGCTGTGATCATTTTTATCCCCGAAATTTGAGTTTTTCCTTACTCATTGTGCAGCTTGGATAATCATCCAAATCAAAACTCCTAAAGAGCACATCTCATGTACGACCCTCGCTCGCCGACCATTCTTATGCCAGTTATCCCAGATACCTCGGACGATATCTATGCCTAAGTTTACCATTTGCTGACTACTGTGCCAAACTCAACATCATCCATGTGTGTTCACTAATCAGGCCATTCGTCCAGCACGCGACGAATTATGAACCAGTCAGATGTAGCCGTGGGGCATTCTTGTTAAGATCAAGCATGGTTGAAGATAGAAGACATCCAGAGATCTTCCTATTAAAAAAGATCGAGATTCCATAAAGATCGACCGTGCTAATGAAAAAGCATTTGAGAGGAAGAAAAGAAGAAATCATTGTCGGTGTCGTCCACCCATTGAAAGGATCCTCCATTCAAGACATCGACATAATCAACTTATTTGACAAGCTTTCCTCCGGAGAAGTTCTGAGAAATTAAAAGGTTTAATCTGCTATTAGGGGCATGTAACATAGTTGTTGTTGATTAGTTTCTGTAGATTTTCTTTCCATTTGAAAAAAGAAAAAATAGAGAAAAAAATAAATTCCCGCTAGGTTGAAAACCTAGGCAAAAGTCAGGGAGAGGGGCATGATTGAAAACCCGCAGGGGCAGTCATGGCAAAAGGTGAGATGAAAAAAGCAAAAAAAAAAAAAAGAGCAAAAAAAAAAAGAGTAAAAAAAAGAGAGCAAAAAAAAAAAAACTCAGGGTCACAGCCGCCCTTTAATCGGCTACAGGAAAATAAAGAGAGTGTTTGTGCTAATATTGTGAGAGCAGTGAAGAAATAAAAGGGTCACAGTTGTCCCTAAATCAACTACGAATAAAAAGGGCCACAACCACCCTTCAAATGGTTACAGATAAAGAGCGTTCCCGCGACATCAAAAGCGGAGAATAAGTGAAAGGGCCACAGCCACCCTCCAAACGGCTAAAGATAAAAGAGTGACCCGGCGAATCTTGAAAAGGCGGGAAAATAAAAAAGTGCCACAGTCGTCCCTAAAACGACTACAAAATAAAGGGCCACAACCACCCTTCAAATGGTTACAGATAAAGAGCACTCCCGCAATATCAAAAGCGGAGAATAAGTGAAAGGGCCACAGCCACCCTCCAAACGGCTAAAGATAAAAGAGTGACCCCGCGAATCTTGAAAGGGCGGGAAAATAAAAAAAAGGGCCACAACCGTCCCTTAAATGACTACAAAATAAAGGGCCACAACCACTCTTCAAATGGTTACAGATAAAGAGCCCTCCCGCAACATCAAAAGCGGAGAATAAGTGAAAGGGCCACAGCCACCCTCCAAACGGCTAAAGATAAAAAAGTGACCCCGCGAATCCTGTAAGGGCAGGAAAATAAAAAGGGCCACAGTCGTCCCTAAAACGACTACAAAATAAAGGGCCATAGCCACCCTCCAAACGGCTACAAGAGTGACCCCGCGGATCTTGTAAGGGCGGGAAAATAAAAAGGGGTCACAGTCGTCCCTAAAACAACTACAAAATAAAGGGCCACAGCCACCCTCCAAATGGCTACAAATACTCTCGCATCGAGACGGGAAATAAAGTACAGGTCACAGCCACCGTTTAATCGGCTACCAAAAAAAAGAGCGCTTCCGTTAGGTTAAAAACCCAAAAGGGCAGCCTAGGCAAAACTAGGAAATAAGGGGCATGATAGCAAATTCAGAAATTGCAATCATGGCAAAAGGAGAGAAAATAAAATCCTGATGGAATGCAAAACCCAAGGGGCAATCCATGCAAAAATTAGGAAAACCGAGGGGCACGGTCTAAAATTCTGACCGTGGCAAAATGAGAGAATATGAGAGATTATAAAAAAAAAAAAAAAAAGATGCCGCTAAGTTGCTGCGTCATGCGCAGTTTAGGCAAAAATTAGGGACATGCATTCAAGTCGTCAAGCCACTCGAGGCCCTTATCCAACGGACGCCACTAGGGGCATTTCTCCGACATATGCCACTAGAGGCTCTTCTCCGACGGACGCCACTAAAGGCTCTTCTCCAACGGACGCCACTAGGGGCTCATTTCAAAATACCGCCACTAGAGGCTTTTCCTTGTTGCACGCCACTGGAGGCGTCGTCGATCAAGGTTTTTACTTTACTGTACGCCACTGGAGGCTTTTCCTTGTCGCACGCCACTGAAGGCATCGTCGATCGAGGTTTTTCTTTTATGCACGCCACTGGAGGCTTTACTTTCCCGCACGCCACTGTAGGCTTTACTTTTCCGCACGCCACTGGAGGCTTTACTTTTACGCACGACACTAGAGGCTTTACTTTCCCACACGCCACTGGAGTCTTTACTTTCCCGCACGCCACTGGAGGCTTTACTTTCCGCATCGCCACTGGAGGCTTTTCCTTGTCGCACGCCACTGGAGGCATCGACGATTGAGGTCTTTACTTTCTGCACCGCCAACGGAGGCACCGCCAACAGGGGCACCGCCGACCGAGGCTTTACTTTTCCGCACCGCCACTGGAGGCTTTACTTTCTGCATCGCTAATGGAGGCACCACCAACAGGCGTCCCACCGACATAGGTTTTATCTTTCCGCGCCAGAATAAGCATATGAGCCACCTTGAAGACTTTGAAGAATTGGAAGAGAATATACTTTCTGGTCAAAATCAGTGTTTCCTCGTCTTTGGACAAACCCCTTCGAACACGTTCTACGGGAGTTCGTCCAAAAAGGGGCAAACTGTAAACACTCGATTTTGACCCGGACGTAATGACGTTACACATGATACATCAAATTCCGGACGCATCAAGCCACAAAGTCTCCAAAAATGCTCAAGGGCACATTAGGGAAATTATTATAAAATATATTTTAAATTATTTCGAATTTATTTAATATTTTCGGAATTTTTTTTTAAATATATATATAATAATTAGTTTTTTTTTATTTTAGAAAATTATCTGTAAGATATTTATCTCCAGATATTATTTTTTAAAAAAAAAAATTATCTGTAAAGATAAATATCCTTAGGAATATTCTCTAGAATAATTATCTGTTAGCATTTTTTATTTAAATTTTATATGTAATCTAGACTAGGTTTTTAGTATAAATAGGGGTCTAGGTTACATTGTAAAACACACAGAAAAACACCAAAAGGAATCAATAATACATTATTTCTCGGGATCTGCGCGATTTTTGTCCTCTAGTGCTCATAAAATTTTTACTGGTCCAGCCACCGGACCTTCAGAGCCCGCCGGCGACCGGCCTCGGCTCCGCCCCACGAAGCAACAACTCTGACCGCCCCAGCTCCGCCTGCCGCTGCCCGCAGCCGTCCCGACCGGCCCGTCCCGTTCCGGCCATCCGACCACCTTCCGCCGCTCTCACCACCGTCTCTCTCTCTCTCTCTCTCTCTCTCTCTCTCTCTCTCTCTCTCTCTCTCTCTCTCTCTCTCTCTCTCTCTCTCTCTCTCTCTCTCTCTCTCCTTCGCCTGTGGCTGCCGGAGCCACTGACCACCACCAGATCTGTCCGTCCCGTCCCGTCCCGCCGCCAACGTCCCGTCGCAGTCCGGCCAAGCCACCTCCCGCCGGGGCTTATCCTTCGCTGCCCAAATCCACCGACGCCGCTGCTGCTGCTGCCGTCGCGCCCCAGCTCCGCCACTGTCGATCTCTTCTCTCTCTCTCTCTCTCTCTCTCTTCGTTCGCCGTAGATGGCGCCACCAAACCCGGCCACCAGATCCGCTCAGCCTGGCCACATTTCACCCCGCCGATGACCACCCCGTGCGCCGCCTTGCCTGGCTGCTCGCCGTGGCCACTGCATCTTCTTCTCCAGGTGAGTCCGCTCCAAGCTTTTTTTTTTATTATTTATTCAATAATTATGTCATTATTATTATATATATATTCAATTGAATGTTATTATGTTAATTGCAATTAATTAGGGCTAATTAATAGTTAATATAATTAATAGTTAAATATAGTTTGGTTAAATTTAATTATAAGTTTAATTGTAGTTGACTGGATTTAATTTGATAGCATGTTTGATTGTTCAAGTATGTATATATGTTAAATATAGTAGGTTGTTTGGGACTTAAACATGTTTGAATCTTTTTAAGATTTTAATTTTACTAGAAGGTATAGGTTATAATTAATTTTTTTAAATTTAGGACTATAGTTGACAATATTTTTTTTGCATATGATAAAATTCCAGTCAGATCTTGACATCGTTAGATTAATATTACAGAATTGACTAATAGAAAAATTGGCAAATTAAGTGAATTGAGTACTGGAAGGGCGTGATTAAAAATTATATTTTTAATTCGTAATAGGACCCCGAATCCAAAATCTTTGATCGTAGATCAATTTTAGACCTAGGTTTAACTCACGTTTCACTTAGACAATGTAGGATTCTAGTTAACCTTAATTAACTAGTGGTGACTCTATTTAAAATCCACGTTTTCAAAACGTAATTCGCCGTAGGTCGGATTTTTAGGGTCCGACAGCGACGTAAGTCCCATTTGTTTGATTGACAATCAATTCAGAATCACATCGTACCTTTAGATTTGGGATGCCCATACCTTTGGTTATCCGAAGACCCGTGAGCAAAGCCTCGTACTCGGCTTCATTGTTGGTCGCTCGAAAGGTTAAAGCCAGGGCATAGGTTAAAGTGGCTCTCTTTCTGGTGGCGTCAAGACTAGTCCAGCCCCACATCCTAGAGCAGAAGACGATCCATCAGTGTGGAATACCCACGGTAAGGTGTCGTTGGCCGTATTCTCTGGAGTAATCTTCACATGCTCTTCTTGAGGAAGGACGATAGGCGGGGCGTCGGGTGTTACCGTATTTTCAACTATGAAGTCGGCCAAAGCCTGGCCTTTGATCGCCTTCCGTGGTTCGAAGTGGATGCGAAACTCGCTTAATTCTACCGCCCACTTAACCATCCTTCCTGAAACATCGGGCTTTTGCAATAATTGTTTCAAGGGTTGATTAGTGAGTACCGTAATTTCATGAGCATGGAAGTACGGTCGGAGCTTCCTTGCTGCTATCAATAGAGCATATAGATACTTCTCGATTTCCATGTAATTCGCCTCGGCTACTCCAAAAAGCTTACTAACATAGTACACAGGGATCTGAGCGCCATCGGTTTCTTTGATGAGAACTGAGCTTACTGCGGCTGAGCTGATACTCAAATATAGGAACAAGGGATCTTCAGGTAAGGGTTTTGCCAGGGCGGGGAGTGAGTGAAGATGCCTTTTTAACTGCTGAAAGGCTTCTTCGCACTCCTTTGTCCATTCGAACGTCTTATTAGCCCTTAGGATCTTGAAGAAGGGGAGGGATTTATCGCCTGACCTGGCCAGAAATCTTCCCAAAGAGGCCAGCCTTCCATTTAGATTCTGCACCTCCCTATGACAGGTGGGCGAGGACATCTTCTCTATGGCGGTTATTTTTTCAGGGTTAGCTTCTATTCCTCTCTGGCTGACCATAAATCCTAGGAATTTCCCTGATTGAACTCCGAAGGCGCACTTGGTAGGATTTAGCCTCACTTGGTGTAACCTCATACACGCAAATGCTTCTTCAAGGTCTTGAACGTGGTCGTGCCCCTTCTTGGTTTTTACCAACATGTCGTCGACGTAGGCCTCCATGTTTCTTCCTATCATGGATTTAAAAAGTTTATTTACCATTTATTGATAGGTGGCCCCCGCATTTATCAAACCAAAGGGCATGACAGTGTAATGATAGATATCGCTGTCTGCGTAGAAGGCGGTGTGAGCCTCATCTTTGGGATGCATTCGAATCTGGTTGTATCCGGATTAGGCGTCCATAAAGCTTAAGAGCTCGTGTCTTGAAGTGGCGTCGACTAGCTAGTCGATCCTTGGGAGGGGATAGGAATCCTTTGGGCAAGCTTTATTAAGATCTCGAAAATCCACACACATCCTCCATTTCTTACTAGGTTTTCTTACCAATACTGGGTTGGCGACCCATGTTTGGAATCGTATCTCTTTTACGAAACCTGCTTCCACCAATTTTCCCACCTCTTGACGGATCACGGCCTTCTTTTCTGCCCCCATAGATCTTCTTTTCTGGGCGATGGGTTTTATGGCTGGGTCTATCCTTAACTCATGGGAGATAGTATCGGGACTGATTCCTGGCATGTCGCTGGGTTCCCAGGCGAATAACTCTTTGTACTTTCTGAGGAGAGTCGTTATCCTCCTCGCCTGTTCTGGGTTTAAAGCGGCCCCGATTTTTACTTTCCTTTTCGTTCCCTCCAAGATGACCTCTACCAACTCCTCCATAGGGGTCGGTCGTCCACTCTCTTCTCGCGGATCTTCTTCCGTGACTATAGAGAGGGTTTCTCTTTGATTTGATCTTTTGAGGAGGTCGACATAACATTGTCGAGATATCTCCTGATCGCCCCAGACTTCTCCTAAACAGTGGTGAGTCGGGAACCTCATGACTTGGTGGAAAGTCGATGGTACGATATGGTTGGGGTTGAGGGTGGTTCTCCCCAGTATCACGTTGTAAGAACCAATTTGGTCGACTACTACAAAACGAACCTGCAAATGGAGCGTTTTCCACCCTTGACCTAAAATCATGGGAAGCTGGATTGCTCCTAGAGGGTAAGTTGTCCTTCCCGCCAGTCCCACTAAAGGAGAAGTCATCTCTTTAAAGTCTTCCTTCTTGTATCCCATACCAGTGAGAACTTTGAGAGTGATCACGTCGGCGAAACTTCCTCCATCTACAAGTACTCTTTTAATATCTGAATTATTTATTCGAGCAGTTATTACCAGGGCATCCTCGTGGAATGGCAAGACCTCTGAAAGATCTTCTGTCGAAAAGGTGATCGCCATTGGCTCTATGTCTCTTGCCCTTTTCGAGGAGAGCTTTGGCGAGATGCACTGGGCGGCGTATTGATCCCTGGCCGAGCTTATTTCTCCCCCAGCTGCGAATCCTCCTGATAAAATGTTGATGTCGTTTCCCGGGGGCGTTCTCCATCTTCTCGACTCGTGTGCTCGATGTCGATGATGGCGTTGGATTTCCTCTTGCATAAATTCCAACTCTCTTCTTGAGAGGAGGCAATCCTTAGTGCTATGCCCCTCCTCTTGGTGATGTTCACAATAAGGCAAAGAACGATTTTCTCCTGCTTCTTGAAGCCTTTCCAATCTTTGTTGCGTTCGACGATACTGTCTTGTCGATACCCCCAGCATTGACGAGCCTTCTCCTCGTCGCCGCCGGGCTTCTGGTGGTATACTGCGAGCTGCTCGACATTGTTCCACCTCTACGTGGAGATTTATTCATTCCATCAGTTCTTCTAAACTTCCCAGAGGTTCGGTATACTGGGTGATGGCTAAAGTGTGGGACTGGGGTCCCAGACCTCTGAAGAATATTCGAATGGCCTCTCTTTCAGTACACTTGCCTCCGGTGTATCCTGCTTCGAATCGTCTGGAATAATTTTCTAGAGTCTCATTTGACCCTTGAAATATCCCTTCCGCGAGGCGTCGCGGACCTTGCTTTCTGGGTGGGGCCATGACTTTTTGATCTATTTCCAACAGACGGCGCCAAATGTTGGGATCAAAATGACGTGGCCTCAAACTTCACGGAATGGACTTCTAGGCTTCGCCTTGGACGTAGCTCTCTCGAGGACTTGATTTCCTCCGGGAGACTTTTAAGGTCGAGCACCTAAAAAGCGGTGGGGATGGCCCCTGATTCCACTCCGAAGCTTAAGTTAGTAATGTATTTGAGAATATAATATATAAGTATTCAGAGCAGATTGTTTTTGATTGAAGGAGATAGCCCCCTATTTATAGGAAGAAGTTTACAGACTTTGTAGAGGCGGCTACTGGCCTCTGATTGGTTGCCTAGGGGCGGCAATCAGCCCTTTGTGATTGGCTGATAGAAGCGGTTGTCAGTCAGCTGGTGACAAGCAGGTCGCCACCTCATGTTTACTTCGGAGGAAGGTTTTCCTTTTAAGCAGGTGACAAGCAGGTCACCACCTCATGTTTACTTCGGAGGAAGGTTTTCCTTTTAAGCAGGTGACAAGCAGGTCACCACCTCATGTTTACTTCGGAGGAAGGTTTTCCTTTTAAGCAGGTGACAAGCAGGTCGCCACCTGTCTTTACTTAAGAGGAAGGTTTCTTCTCGGAGATGGTTGGAAGCAGGTCGCTGCCTATCTCATAAGTTTTCCCTAAGTTTTTGTAGTCGACCTCGACCCGTCTCCTCGATTTAGATCTCTCATTTCTCCGGTTGAACTTATGTCGACTGATCTTCATGATGTAGTCGATTTCCTCGAATAGTGCTTGTCGACATTTTATCTCAACTTTATCAGCACGAACAAGAAAGGTCGTCGACTTATATTTAAATGTGTTCGACTTTATAAGCTGCGATGTCAGGTTTATTCCTGATCCAACACGCTTCATGCGTCTTGTTGGGATCAAAATGACGTGGCCCGATGCTTCTGGTAATGGATTTCAAGGTCTCGCCACTAGCTAACTTCTTTAGGTGTCTGTCTCGACCTCAAGGGGCACTTAGTTTCCTTTATGGTGCTTTGGTAGGCGAGGACCTGAAAAAGGGTGGGGATTTGCCCCTGATTCCACTCCGAAGCTTAAGTCAGTAATGAAATTTGAGAGAATACTATAAAAGTATGTGAATGTAGATTATTTAAATAATGAAAGTCTTCCCCTATTTATAGATAGGAAGGTTTTCCTCTGGCGGTTGTAGCGGGTCGCCACCTCACCATTCCTTAAGAGGAAGGTTTCCTTTATGGCGGCAGAAGCAGGTCGCCAGTTGTCCTTTCCTTAAAAGGAAGGTTTCTTCAGCTAACAGGTGACAAGTTGGTCGCCACCTGCCCCTTCCTTAAGATTAAGGGTTATCTCTGAGGCGGCAAGCATGTTGCTAGTTGACCTTTCCTTAGGAGGAAGGTTTCTTCAATAGTGTTTGGCTGCCGACTCGACTCTTGCCTTAACAGGGAGAGTTTTGAGCAGACTTGTCGCCAGTCTTCAAGGATCTCAGTCGTCGACTTTCTCATCATTTGGTGTCGACTATTTGTCCTTGTTTCTTCATTCCGAGTGTGATTAGTCGTAGACTCTCTTTCAGGAGTCCCGACTTATATGCTCTCGACTACCCACTGACCTGTCCTCTATAATCGTAACCCAACACTTGCCCCCGAGACTTGAGTCGTCGGCTTCATTATGAAGAAGAGGTCTTAAGTCGAGTATTGATTTAGGGTCTTTAGCGAAATTTGTTTTTAGTCGGGCTGTAGTCTTGAGTCTTCCGATTGACCTCTTGAGTCGAAATTTAGACCTTTAGTTGAGTCGTTGACTTGAGCTTTTTAATTTTTGACCGTTGGAGAGTGATTCATAGACGCTCAAAGGTTATTCATGCATCTTCAACGGCTATTTCCATATTTATTGCACCAATGAAATGCATTTGGCCATAGCTTCTTCAGGAAGGATCCCAGTAATTACTTAGTATAAATACCAGATTTTCACTTCTGTAATTTTCCATCCCACTCTTCAACCTCTCTCTCTCTTTATCTTGTTCGTACTTCAGATTTGAAGTTTCAAGAGTAAGGAGTATCCATGGCTGCCAATCCAACTTTGGGTGTTTGAGACTGTCTCCTACTGAGGTTTGCTCTTCGGATTTTATCAATCTTTGGCTATATTTATTTAATGACGAGATTTCTTTTCAGAATTCATCAAGATGTTACTTCGAAATCATCACCGAGCAATGGTCGAGTCTTCCTCTGCTGCTCCATCCAAAGAAAACGAAGAAGGATCGACTGTCAAAACTCCGATTGATGTCGAGGGTATGCCTTCTGTCGAAGAATTGCCTACAGAGCCTTCCCGAGATAAGGGTAAGGCTAAAGTAGCTACGCATTGCTACTCTCCTATGGATGAGGATATTGCCCCCTTAGGTTCTTCGGTAAAAAGGAAAAGGGGTGAGGATTCCTCATTATCTTCAAATCAAACATCTCATTCTTCTTCTACGATTCCTTCAAGTGAGACTCTGGAATGTAAAGGTCCACCTTTTGAGTGGGAGATGCTTCTAAATCCTCCCCTCGATCATCTGAAGGATTGGGATCCTATGAGTGAGTTAAAAAGGTACCCCCTTAAAGAAGGACACTCCATCGCCAATCCTGATCTGGCACTTCATTTGCTGAATGCTTCGGTCCCTCCCCAAGATCGTCACTGCTTGGGAGTGGAGAGTGTTGAGGCGAAAAAGGCCATACGTCTTTTTCTTTTGAGGCAGGCTAAAGTATGTACCGTTTCTGGTCTCTCCTTTGATTTTTTAGGTCTTCTCCCCTTTTTTATCTCACTCTCCTTTTTTGGATAGGCCTCTCGGGACTCCCTCCGATTGTCTCAGTTGCTAATCGACCTTTATGGAGAGCTACGCTCGACTAGAGAGGAGATTCTAACCATTTCATCCAAAGGTGATACAGAAGAGATCCGACGCCTTCAAGAGGAAAATACCCAACTGAAGGGGAAATTCTTGTGTAGGGGTGGTTTACACCACCCCAATTACAAGTCAACATGTGGCATTTACTTTTGTCATTAATTTATTTCCGTTTCTCTCTCTTCTCTCCCTTTTTCTGAACTGTTTTATATTTTCTCTCTCCAACTATTTCGTCTTTTAGTGGAAAAAGCTAGTTTTTTTTTTCAATCTCTTATATTTTTTAGAAAAATAATATATGATTATTAAATAATTTGTTTCATGTCCAAATTAAAATCAGGAGAATTCTCAACAATTCTCCATCATCGTCTCAGGAACCCTAAATTGCTTCAACTGTGGTAATCTACTCCTATGGTGTTTCTTCTTCAATCCATCGTTCATCACTTATCCCCTCTTGGCCAATCATCTTCCCACCCAATCACCCGGTTTCCTTTCCCGACACGTTTTTTCTTCCCCTCCCTTGCTTCCCTTTTCGTTTCAGCTTCTCTCTGCACATTCCAGGCCAATCGTTGCCACTGCATGCCCTGGGAATTGCTGCCACCTTCTACTTCTTAGTAATCATTCCCTACTGCAACCTATTTACTCCTCAATGGCCACCTGTGCACTTAAACATGATGCTCCATTTCATCTCCCCCTTCATCGCTCCAAGAACCTCCGACTGAAGCGAAAATTTGTCTGCCTACACATTACTCCTTCACCTACCTCTTCCCACATTAATTCTATGGAGAATCTCAGCCTTGTCCTGTTGGGTCGCTTCCTTAACCCTCGACGTATGGGAGAAGCAGCAGTTAATGAGTTTGTCCGTAATCAATGGAGGATTGCACATGCACCGGAAGTTATTCGACGTGAAAATGGTTCATGGGCTTTCATCTTCAGAACTGCTGAGGAGGCTTCTGAGGTCTTCCAAAATGGACCCTTTATCATCGATGGGAATCTTCTCGCCTTCGCCAGGCCAACCTTGCAGAATCCCTTTCCGGAAGTGGACTTCTCAAGAGTCCCGACATGGATTGAACTACGGGATGTTCCACAGGCTCTGATGGAGGAAGAATATATTGAGCACCTTGCATCTGCAATAGGTGAAGTTATTCGTACTGAGCTGCATGCCACCCATCCTTGGCTCACTACCTATCCCCGGGTGCAAGTTTTCCTAAACTACTTGAACCCTGTTCTTCCTTCCATAGGGGTATCTACTGGATCAGCTGAGACTGAGGTTTTGATCTCATATAGGCCGGGGCTCCCTTGCAGACGCTGTGGTCGCTATGGTCACACCTTGGGACACTGCCGTGTCACGGAAGAAATAGTCATTCGCGACTTGAATGACATGTTTCTCCGTCTCACTGATCGGGCTGGAGTTGCACCAATTTCTGATGATACCCACGACCTGTACACCTTTGCTAACAGGGGCTCTGGGCTGCTGAGCAACTGGATCCCGTACAGCACGGACAACGCTCGGAACACACCAACTCAGGGAGGGTTCGCTTCAATCATGCAACGTGGCAGACCTTCTAACTCTCAGGTGCAGCCTTCCTCTAATGGAGAAGCCCATCCCTCTGAGCTTGCCTCACGGATCACCTTATCTGTAGCTCGCCATAGGCACTTTCCTCAAGTTCAAGCCTCTCAGAACTCTATGTCTAACTCTCATGCTCATTCTTCACAACCAACATCTGCTGCTGCTTCTTCAAGGAACTTCTCACCAGTCACAGCCCCCTTATCCCCAATCACTGTCCCGTCTGACACCCACTCCTCCTCAGACACTGACTCCTACCCTTTTGTGGACACACCATCAACAGTGTTACCTTATCCTCTTCGTTCTACATCCCAGGAAGCTCCAACCTCACATCCGTCTTTCCCTTATTCGCAGTACCAATACCCTTTCCCATATCCTTTCCCCTATCCATTTCCATTTCCTCTTCCCTTGCAGCAATACCAACCATTCTACCCATCACCCTCCACTTTGTCTGTTACACAGTCTATGCAATTACCAAGTTTCCCTGGTTACTTCAGTCCCTGGCCAATTAATTGGATCCCTCCACAATTTCCATCTGCCTCTCAGTCGGACTCATCTATATTGGCACCTCCTCCAGGCTTCCCTGCAAGATCCTTAGATCTGAGACCCTTTCAAGCTTCACCAGCTACCTCAAACCCGTTATCTTGCACTCCAAGCTATGTCTTCCAAGCTCAACAGGGACCCCATCCATCCATTGAAGCCTCCTTCTTAGCCCCGGTGGCGCATCCAGAATCAAATGAAACACCCATCACGCCTGCGTCTTTCATGGATGACTCGACACTGGCGGAGCAACTGGTCCTCATGGAGCATTTCCATCTTCAGGATAAGCACCCGATAACTGAGAGAATTTCTATAGGAGACTCAGTCATTTTACCTATGGTGCAGGCTGTTCAGCGGGCTGCTCTCCCTCAGCAACCTCCCTCATCTGAAGCTGTCCATCATAGGCCAGGTAAAGAACCTGTGGGAGACTCTGAGTCAAGCCAGGCGCCACGACGGGTATGGACAAGACGGGAGCGTCCAACTGGTGCCCTCATTATCCGGGACATACCATCGCAAACTCTGGGGAGACGGAATCGTTTGGAGGAGGAAGAGGAACTAAGTTTTTTAAGAAGATTACGTCCAAGGCTTCAGGAAGAAGAAGTGGCACCTAGAGCTCACCCAACGACAGGACAGCTATCTCTTCCAGTGCTCTCGACTTTTGATGAGGTATCTATCTTATTTCAAACATGGCACTCTGCATTTTACTCCTTGTATTTTGTAGTTGAGCCTGTCTTGAACACCATAGCGGAAATACCCGGGAGGTATTTTCCGCACCATCAATGATCATCATGGATTGGAATTGTCAAGGCACTGGCAGAGCCTTGACAATTCAACACCTGAGGCGCCTGATTAATCAATGGATGCCTCACATGGTTTTTCTTTCTGAGATCAAAAGTAGTATTAGGAATATTCAGCTGGTTTTAGATAACCTAGGTTATAGACACTTCCTCTCCTACCCCCCTGATGACACTAGAGGTGGCCTAATCCTTGCCTGGAGATATATCTTCAAATTCAGTACCCTGAAGATTCATCGAAACTTTATTCATGTCCAAATTCAGGATACCCCTTCCACTGTTGCTTGGCTTGCAACTTTTGTGTATGCTCCTAGCAAACTTAGACATAGGCACGCCTTTTGGTCATCCCTTCAGCAACTTTTAACCCCTACTGATCCATCTTGGCTTCTTTTGGGTGACTTTAATGATGTTTGGAGCCATGAGAAACTAGGTGGTAACTTTCTTTCTAATGAACGTTTGCTTCAAGCTCACTCCTGGTCAGACTCTCTTAATCTGCTTGACATGAGGGCTCAAGGCCCTAAGTTCACTTGGTCCAATAACAGATCCCCTCCAAATCTTATCTTAGAAAGACTGGACAGAGCTCTCATCAATTCTAATTGGCTTTGTTCGTTCCCTAATGCTTCCTTACACAACTTGGCACGCCTAGGTTCTGATCATAGTCCACTCATGCTCAATACTTGCCAAAATGGGCAAAATCAATGCTTACTCCGGCCTTTTAGATTTGAGAATATGTGGTATGATCATCCTGACTTTCTCCATACTCTTGCCTCTTCTTGGAAGAAGATAGCTACTGGGACTTCACAATCTATTCTTCATCAGAAACTTGTCACTCTGAGCAGAGACTTACAACTCTGGAACAAAACAGTGTTTGGTAAAGTCCAATAGAAAATTTTGGCTACACTTAACTCTTTAAAACATTGTCAATCTCTTCCTTCCCAACCATCCCCTATGGAAGCTGTTTTGGAGGCCCAATTACATGACCTTTATAAGGAAGAGGAGCTACTGTGGTGCCAAAAATCAAGGGAGCAGTGGATCACCTTGGGAGACAGAAATACAAAGTTTTTCCATGCCAAAACTTTAGCTAGGAGGCATATCAACAAGCTTCTTTGGCTAACTACCCCCTCTGGGGACCAACTTTCCAATCCTGATGATATTTCTAATCATGTGGTTCAGTACTTCTCTGATCTCTTTACAGCAAACCCTCCTCTTCCTACCTACTCAATGGTCCAGGATGTCCAACCCTCCTCCTTTAACCTGAGTTCACTAGGGCAACCTATCCTCAACACCGAAATTCTTAAAGCTCTTATGGACCTGAGTCCTGACAAATCACCTGGGCCTGACGGCTTCCCACCTGGTTTCTATCAGAAGCATTGGAATACCATTTCTCTGGATTCTCTCGCTGCTGTGCACTCCTTTTTTCATTCAGGGGTAATGCTTAAAGATCTTAATAAGACCTTTATTGTCCTAATCCCCAAGACACCCCAACCTCAAACACTGCAGCAATGGAGACCCATAAGTCTCTGCACCACAGCTTATAAGATCATTTCTAAAGTCCTTGCAAATAGACTTAAGTCTGTCCTTCCCCAACTCATATCTCCTTTCCAAAGCGCCTTCATCAAAGGTCGTTTAATCTCAGACAACACCCTGCTCGCTCAGGAAATTCTTCATGTTATCAGGCGTAGGAGACGTGGTAACATTGGCCTTCTAGCACTCAAGCTGCACATGAGCAAAGCTTTTGATAGGATTGAGTGGCCTTTCTTAGAGGGGATTCTTACTAGATTGGGTTTTCCACCAACTTTTACCCATTGGATTATGGAATGTGTAAGTTCCACTACTTTGTCTGTCCTTATCAATGGTTTTCCCTCACCAGAGATTCAACCTTCCAGAGGTCTACGACAAGGTGATCCTTTATCACCTTTCCTTTTCATCTTGTGTGCTGAAGCCCTGTCAAGAAAATTGATTATGGGACAATCTAAGGGTCAGTTGAAGGGAATCAAACCAGGCCAATCCTGTGCCCCAATCAACCATTTGCTATTTGCAGATGACTGCTTTATTTTTCTTGAGGCAAGGACTGAGAACATTCAAAATCTGCAAAACCTTTTCCAGCTGTATGAACAGCAATCTGGCCAGCTTGTTAACTTCTCTAAGTCGAGCATCCTTTTCAGTCATAATACACCTGCCCATATCAAAAACTCCATTTTCCTTTCTATGGGTGTTAAAGAAATGAAGGATGAGGATCTCTATCTCGGTTTACCTGTTAACTGGATCACACAAAAGAAGCTCATTGGCACCACTCTTCTTGATCGAGTCTCTAAGAGAATTGAAGGATGGATGGCTAAACTTCTAAACTCAGCGGGAAAGGAAGTGCTACTTAAATCCACAGCTTCTCCCATCCCTATCTATGCTTTGTCCTGTGTAAGCCTCCCAGTTCACATTCACTCTAAGCTAGAGACTATCCTTAGGAATTTCTGGTGGAAATCTGGGGACAAAAAGAAAGGAATTCCTTGGGTTGCTTGGCACAAACTCACACTCCCCAAATCTGCTGGAGGTTTGGGTTTTAAGAACAGCAAACATCAGAATGCAGCCCTTCTCCTGAAGCAAATATGGCGCATTCTGACATGCCAGAACTCAATCTGGGCTGAATGTCTTCGGAAAAAATACTTATCCACTGATTCTTTCTTCACCTGTAAATCAAGGCCTTACCACAGCTCTGTTTGGAGGGCAATCGTTAATCATCGTCCTTTATTCTTGTTAGGTATTAGATGGCTTGTTGGTAGTGGTCATTCCATTAATTTTTGGACTGACCCGTGGGTACCAAACATATCTTCTTTGGCATCCTGGGTTCCACACATTCCAAACCCTCAGCAAAAAGTCCTGGACTATATCAGCCAATCTTCTTCGTGGAACTTGCCCCTCTTAAACACAGTCATTCCCCCAGTCTTAGTCTCTTCTATCA
Organism: Clarkia xantiana subsp. parviflora; assembly: GCA_036873135.1. Taxonomy (NCBI): domain Eukaryota; kingdom Viridiplantae; phylum Streptophyta; class Magnoliopsida; order Myrtales; family Onagraceae; genus Clarkia; species Clarkia xantiana. Next base: position 39,628,325 of record JAPTYO010000004.1, read on the forward strand.
TAACCATTCCAATCCCCATCTTCCAAACTCAGGATACTCTTGTTTGGACTCACACTCCCTCTGGGATCTATTCAGTTAAATCAGGTTATCACCACATCTCCACAACTGATAATAACTCTAAATTTGGTTCTACCTCGGCACCCCCTATGATTGCTAGTTTTAATTTCTGGAACAAGCTTTGGTCTTCAAAACTGCTTCCTAAGGTTAAAATGTTCATCTGGAAGGGGTGTTCAGGAGGTTTAGCTCTGGGTGCTAACCTTCACCTACGTATCTCAGCCATTAACCCCATCTGCCCCTTTTGTAGAAAACAACCTGAAACCTGGATTCATCTAACATGGAACTGTGACTTTGCAGGACGTATCTGGTTTGCTTCTTCATTTGTTGTTCATGGAATTGGTTTGAACTTCACTAACTTACAGGACTGGTTGACTCTTGATTTGGACATACACCCAGATCATTTGCCTCTGAAATGCCTTGTCATATGGAATATTTGGTTGACTAGGAATCAGCTTGTCTTTCAATCACAACAACCCTGCATTGATAGTTTCATGAGGAAGCTTAACTTACTGATCACTGATAATGAAAGATTGCTTGTTGCTCAAACAGGAACTTCGCAGGGGAGGCAGGCTTTCTCAGCAGCCGCCTCAATCAGGACCTCAATAAGCCAGCCCCAGTCATTGCTGCAGTCCCCCTGGACACTTTTGACAGATGGTTCTTGTGACAAAGTTCAAAATATCATATCTGGTGCAGCTCTCCTTTTTAATTCTGCAGGTCACTTATCTTTTGCTTCAGCCCAGCTTCTTCATGGTTCCTCCAGTCCACTCTTGGCAGAGGGTCTTGCATGTAGAACTGCTTTGTTAATGGCCTTCCCTTTCAGACACTCTGCAATCCAACTGAAGACAGACTCATCACTGCTACTGGAGGCAATCAAAGGCTCTTCTCTTCATCAGGCTGATCTCTTTTGTGTTCTTACTGACATTAAAACTCTGGTTTCTTGGTTTCCTTTTCTTTGTATTGTTAAAGTTCCTAGAACAATGGTGCATCCTAGTCATGTTTTAGCTAGATTTTGTGTTTCAACTCAGACTCAAGGCACTTGGAGCCGGCCTTTTCCGCCGGAGCTGCCTCTTTTGTAATCTGTTGCTTGCTAATGAATGTCTTTTCTCACCAAAAAAAAAAAAAATAATAATTTGTTTCTCCCTTCTTTTCTTTATTATATATATAATATGTATAATTATAATGTATGTTCAAATCTTAAAGTTAAGATAAGTGTTAATAATTTTTTAGTTTTATTTTTTAATGAATTGTAAAGAGCAAATGTGATACTTAACCACAATTCGATAATTGTCATATTTGCTCTCTAGGGTTCACCAAATTCAATAATTTTTTAGAAAAAAAAATCACAACATTAATATAGAATTTTTCAAATTATGATTTAGTTAACTTAATCACAATTTGATAATTATCACTTTTTTTTCAAGAGTTCAAAAACCTTAATATGTTATTAAAAAATTACAAAACTAACGCAACACTTATCAAATTATGATTAAATTCACTTAATCGTAAATGTGATATTTAACCACAATTCGATAATTGTCATATTTGTCCTCTAGGGTTCACCAAATTCAATAAGTTTTTAGAAGAAAAAAATCACAACATTTTTATAAAAGTTTTCAAATTATGATTTAGTTAACTTAATCACAATTTCATAATTATCACTTTTTTTTTTTCAAGAGTTCAAAAACCTTAATATGTTATTAAAAAAATTACAAAACTAACGCAACACTTATCAAATTATGATTAAATTCACTTAATCGTAATTCATTAATTATCACATTTAAGATTTATTCAATCCAATAATTTTATTAAATAAAATTAAACACTTATTATATATATATTACACCAGCTAATCTAATTTTAGAAAAAAAACTTATTTATTAGATATTTTTTTAGGCCTGGGAAACATTAATTAATTTTAAAATGACAAAAGAAGATTTTCTTTTTCTAGGTAAATGATAAAAGAAGATAGGTTAGGATAGGAGAGAAGAAAAAAAATCGGCAGACAGAGAGGTGATAGAAAAAAAAACAATACATTACTAATAGTGAAGTGGAGGAACACGTGTCATAGGGTGATTGGGGCGGTGTAAACACCGCCCCTACACAAGAATTTCCCCAACTGAAGGAAGATTTCGCAAAGACGACCGAGGCTTCTGAGGTCCTTAAGCGGGATTATCGCCGGAGTAGCGAGTATCTCAAGGCTTCATTCTCTCTGGTCAGGGATTTTCGTACTTTTTCGGACAAAATGAAAGCAAAAGATGATACCCTTTTAGCCGAAGGTGTTACACTTCGAGAGAGAGTTAAGGCCTTGCAGGCTGAGGTAAAAGGTTTGAAAGGTGCGGCGGCCTGAGCCATTGCTGATTTGAGGCGAGTCCTACTTATCGAGGTGATGTCGCCATAGCTGCTTCTGATTTGCTTTTTGTCTCTTTAAAGTAGATTGTGGCGAATTTAAAGCAGTTTCAACCCTGTTTGCTCACGTGTGTTCGTCGTGGGCTTCTCATTCGTAAATGGGCTTCTCTTTATCGATCTTCTTCCTTGATGGGCTTCTCCTTCTTGATCCTCTCCTTGCTTCCCTGCAAAAAGGGCACCGGGGGTTCCCGGTAAGCCCACTTCGAAGCTTAAGTTAGTGAGAGTTTCTAGAGAGAGGGTGAGCTTAGAGAGAGAGTGAATACCTTCAAATGAGGAGATGAGCTCTATATTTATAGAGTTTCTATTGGACCGCCCCGGTTCTAGTGGTTCTCTGGTCCGGCTGTGGCGGGTTCGTAATTATGGGTTGGTCTTGACCGTAAATAAGTTGCCACTGACCTCGGTTCAACCATAGGTAAGTTAACTATGGCTAAGTGTTGGTGTGTGGCCTTCTAGTGCGAGCCCCGGGCGAGGTATCGTCCGGGGGTGGGGGTCCGGGCGAGGGGGGCTCTTCCGGATGGACGGGGGTACCCGGAGGGGTACCCGGAGGGGTACCCGGAGGGGTACCCTAAGGCACCGAGCAAGGAGTACCTTGCCCGGGTCCCCGAGCAAGGAGTACCTTTCCCGGGTCCCCGATCAAGGAGTACCTTGCCCGGGTCCCCGAGCAAGGGAGACCTTGCTCGGGTCCCCGGGTGGTTTCTCCACCCGGGTCTTCCCGTGTGGGTTTTCCACTCGGGATATTTTCCGGGCCCAAGCGATGGGCCTCGGGTTTCTGTGTCTTAAGTCTTGAGTTATATCTGATTCTGGTCCACTTCTCGGGTCCAATTAGTGATAGGTTGGGCGTATATCCACTATTTACCCCCGAGTCTAGGAATGGCTTTGCCTTTTCTTGACTCTATTTTTAGCGGAATATCGCCCAAGCAGGTAGAGTGACGTACCTTAGTGATGGTCCCGGTCTCTATCGAGTTCTCGAGATGCGTTGTAATTTCCTCCTTCCTTTTCGTTGAGAAGGCTTTGTTGTGATCCCGGCTTTTATCGAGTGCTCGAGGCGTGGTTTTATTTCTATGCCCCCTGTTTTGGAGGATTTGAATATATAGATGAAAATATGCTGTAATTAAATTTAAGCAAGTTCACGTGATAGTATTCTATGAGGGTAAGAATTACGAGCCTTGGTCTCATTTTACTTATCCTTCAGACTGTTTCCTTTTGGTCGTGTCTCTTTTTATGGAGTTTTTAGAGGCAAGCCCATAACATATTTTTTATAATGCATATATTTGGATATTTACTTCATTATTTCCTCCTTCTTCATTTTTCAACAAAAAACTCTTCTTTCACCTTCCTTTTCTAGAGCACCTCCATCTTCTTCAATCTAGGTTTTCATCTTCTCCTCCTTTTTCAATTTCTCCACCCAAACTTCCAATTAAGTCACCACACTTCTCATGGAGCTTAGTTAGGTTTTATTTGAGGTGGGTTGGGCACTAGGTGGTGTTGGCTCGCCGGCGACGAGCGATGGAGGGGGGCGAAGGGTGTCCGGCGGGACGACGGGGGCGGTCTACGGCGGGCGAGGGGGTAGTGCCACGGTGGAATCGGGACGACGGAGGCGGGGCTGCGGACCCCGGAGGGGGTGGTTCCTCTCCGGTCGGGTGGGGTTGACCGGGTGAGTCGACTCGGTTTGGTTGATTTTTGCTTGGTTTTTCCAGGTTTGCCTCTTTTGCCCCCTCACTTATGTACCCTCCATTGATCACTATAAAAGATATAATTTCTCCATTATTTGCTCTTGATTTGAAGTGGAAGATTGCTTTTGTTGTTGAGCTTGAGAATTTTGAGGTGAGTGTTGTATAGATTTTGCCCCCTTAGGAACTTGGTGGGTGTTTGGTTTTTGGGTGCCTTAGTACCTTGCCTTGGTCCCCTCTTTACTTGTATAGACGATATATGCTCTTATGTTGGGGGTAACGGTGTTTGTTCCCTTTTAGAGGTGCTTTTCATGTTTTGTCCATCATCAAACCTTCCTTTGTCAAGTAGTATCATCCATGCATGTGTCTTTTGCCCCCGTAGTAGGCATTTGATCTTTGTGCACTTTCGGACGTACCCTTGGGTAGGTTGGTCTTGATGAATTTACATAGTGTCATGATGGACCATTGTGTTTCTACGACGGACCGATGCTTTTTCCTGATGGATTGTTTTTTTTCTTTTCTTCTTGCAGGTGTGTTTTTGGATTCTTCGTCGTGCTAAGGACTTTTGCCCGGTTCCAGCTTAAAAAATGAGTAAGCCTTCTCCTTCTAGAGCCGTCCGTACTATCCTTGCTTCTAAAGCTCCTATAGTCCGGTACCCGCATGAAGAATATTTTATGGGAAAGCGGTTTCCACGGCCTGATTTGAGCATTACATATGTCCCGGAGGCGTCTGATTCCGAGTCGGATACAGAAGTCGAGCTGCGACCCATCCTAGAGGATGAGTTGGCTTTCCTTTATGACCCTGTTTTTCCCTTTGAGGTTTATTCGCCGAATTTGTTAAGTAGGGACTACTTCCTTGTGTATTCCAAGTTGGCGGGGTTGTTTAGCTCAGGGACTGGAGTTTTTCCTTTTTCCATGCCGTATCGTTGTCGCATCAGCTCCGTTACCCTCCCTCCGGATGTGATGTCCGTTGGGTATATTCATCAAATTAAGGTGGGGTTGTGCTTCCCTTTCTGTGCTGAGCTTCTAGAGCTCTGCAAGTATTATCGCATTTCTCCCCTTAGTCTTGCGCCCTCTGCCATTCGTGCCTGGGTTGGGTTTCGGGTGTTGTGCCATCGTTAATCATGGGCTTACTCCCTCCGTCTCTTTCGATGCTTTTATCGCATCCAAAATGGTGGTGAGTCGCGATTCCATTCCCTTGTCATTCAGTATCCCCAATTGAATCAAAAGGGATTTTTGGACTTGGGCAAGGTTATGTGGGACAACAAGCGTCAGTTCGTCCTTGCCTTTGAGAGTGGTAACGGCCAGTGGGAGAAGTATTACTTCTTTGTTGAGGGCCATGATGTTCCTTGGTCTATGGATTCTCCCCTCATGAAGGACGAGCATCCAGAGTTTTCCGAGCTTTCTATTACCGAGAGGCAAGCTTTGAAGCTGATATACATTGGGAATACGATGGGGTCCTTTGAGTCCGTGCATCGTTTCTCGGAGGAGGAGTTATGCGCCAGTGGAATTAAAAAGGCACCTCCCTTTCCCCGTCCAGTATGCAATTTTGAATTCTTGATAGTTGTAACCTTTTCTTTTTCTTGTAGGTTGGTTTCAATATCGGCCTTCCCTGTTTCAGGAGGAAGATGATGCTAGGGAGGACATCCCATCGGAGAGAGAGGTCTCGATTGTTTCTCCTGCTCCTTTTCCTGTGGCTGATCCTCCTGCTTCTATATCCCTGTCGTCTGGGGCGGTGAAGCCTTCCTCGGGTACGGTGTTGGTGATGTTCTCTTTTATTTTTCTTTCTACTTTGCCTATTTTGTACTTACCCGTGTTTTGTTGAATTTCAGGGAGGTCTCCTTCTATCTCTGCCATGCAGATCTTGGCCAAGATTAGGTCTAAGAGATCTGCTCTGAAGGTGGAGGCCCGTGCTTCCAAAGCCCAAAAGGTGGATTTGCGGCTTCCTCCCTCTAGGTCCTCCTCTTGCCATAAAGAGGGAGAGGTTCCTGTTGAGGATATCATCGCTGATTCTCCTGCTCTTCCAAGGCATAAAGAGGCCTTTGGTGATACTGACGGGACCTCCTCTCCTCACCCCGTCTCTCCCCCTAGAAGTTTGTCTGAGGATAGCGGATTCCTGTTCTAGGTACGTACTAATGTTGTTCTTCTATATTATGTTTATCTTACTTTTATTGCACCTTGTATCTTCTTTTTAGGTAGAGTGAAGCTGCCCCTTATCTTTCCGAAGGAACTTATCCACCCCGTCGGGGGTGATGTTAGGGGAGATTCCTGGTTACCTTTTCAGACTGCTAATCGGCAGCCTTACGACGTATCTGCTTCTCTTTCTATCTCGGAGGTGCCGATTCATATGATGAATTCCATCATTCCTCCTTTTGATCGATCACTTCCTCCTGCAGATCTTGAGGGGATCCACCATTGTGTGAAGTCCGCCTTGTCCAAGTTTTCCCCCGTGAGTACTTATATCTTGTGTTTTTTCATTTATTTCCTTCTCATATTGACCCTTTTGTTTTGCGGGGCATATCTTCCTTCGTTAACCTTGGTTCCCACCTGGTTAACGTTGGTCGCGAGCGAGACATGCTCTGAGAGATGGTTGCGACGCTTGAATCTACACAAGAGGTTCTTGAGTCTACCCTGAAAGTTACCGAGGAACGACTCCGTGATGAGAATGAGGAGCTTCGCGTGTCGGAGGTTACCTTTGCTAGCCGTTTGACTCTCCTCCAGGAGGAGCTTGCCGACGCTCGTGCCGACCGAGCCGATGAGGCTTTTCTTGCGGAGTTGAAGATGGAGGAAGCACTTCGGGATGCCCGTGAGGAAGGTAGGCTATCTGGTTTCAAGGAGGGTTACCTGGTTTCAAGGAGGGTGAGGCTCTTGGGATTGAGAAGGGCAAGGTTGATGCAGTCCAGGACTTCCTAGCCTCTAAGGAGTTCTCCACCCATGCCGAGAAGCACTGTCAGCGTGTTATGAACACCTTTGGTGTGAATATGGTTGAGAAGATCCATGCTCTCTATCGTTCCTTCCCTTTCGACCAGCACGGTGAGTATGCCCAGTTTGCTGTGGATGTCATTGCCCGTCTTGCTAGGCGGATGGAGCGTACGAAGGTTACGGCTGGTCGAGCTGTGGGGGACAGTTCTTCCAAGACGAAGGTTGGTCGAGCTGCCAAGGTCACCGTCCCTTCACGAGTTCCTATTAGAGAGGAGGATCCTCTTCTTGCAAAGGACGGTTGAGCTTGTGGAATTTATCTCTGTTGCTATTATTGCTTTTGTTTTTTCCTCCTATTTTTTTTGGAGATGACTTCGAATTTCGGATAGATATTGTGGATGCCTTTCGCACGCATTATTGCTATGATACTCTATTAGGATTGCCTATATTTTCAGGACTTATGTTCCTTTTATTTTATAATATTGGGGAGTTCCCTTTGTGGAGTTTACGTCTCTTTTTGCATGGAATAGCTGCCTTTGTCGGGGCTCGCCCTCATGGATTGTCCCATTTTGATTGTAAGGGTTGCCCTGTGGGTCTTATATCCCTTTTCTGTTGTAATGGTTGTCCGTATAGATCTTCCCTAGTTCATATGTAAAGGTTGTTGATCGCTTTATCATATGTCAAGGTTGTCCTTTTGGATCTTCCCATTTTCGGTTGTAAGGGTGGCCCTACGGGTCTTATATCCCTTTATCGGTTGTAATGGTTGTCCGTATAGATCTTCCTTTGCTCCTATGTAAAGGTTGTTGATCGCTTTAACATATGTCAAGCTTGTCCTTTTGGATCTTCCCATTTTTGGTTGTAAGGGTGGCCCTATGGGTCTTATATCCCTTTTCAGTTGCATTGGTTGTCCGTAAAGATCTTCCCTTGCTCATATGTAAAGGTTGTTGATCGCTTTAACATATGTAAAGGTTGTCCTTTTGGATCTTCCCATTTTCGAGACATGTTATACCCTGGTAAAACATCTGATTCATTTAATACCATCATCGGTTCGTACAGAAATGAAATTCTAGGTGGAGTCCGTGGATCTCCTTCAAGTACTTCTAATATATAAACACATAAAAAAAAGGTTAAGATATCCTTCATCATCCATTAGGGTCGAACTCTGGCTCTTCTGATTCAATCTCCTCTCATAAGCGCCCGACGTTAATTTCCTCTTCGAATTCCAGCCTGAGAGTTAAGCACCTGTTGGTGCCGTGTCCCCAGGACTTATCGTACTCACACCACCCTTCCACCTCTCTTTCAATGAACGCTCTTGATGACTCTCGGGGTGGTGGGATCTTTTCGTAGAGGACGGTCTTGTACAGCACTCCAAGTTCACTCCTTAAAGGTGTGAAATGTACTGTCCTGCCGTCGCTCAGCTTGTAATAGCTTCTTTCCTCTTCTTCTTCTATTTGTATGGCCTGCCACAGCTTGTGGTTGAACTCTTCCACTGAGGTTATTGATACGATTCCCTCCTCTCCTCCGAAGTATTTGTCGGCGTCCCTCCATAGTTGTCTGAAGAAGGCTCTGACAAATTCATTCTTTTTGATGTTGAGTTCAGCCGCCACCGTTGCTAGCCTTACGAAATAGCTTTTTATCAGCTCTTATCCTTTTTGCTGGATATCATTCAGGCCCTCCAGACTCTTCCTTCTTTCGCTCCTCTTTCTTTTCTTTTCTTCTCTCCTTTTTTCTTCCATCTCTTCTACCTCTTCCTCAGCTTGCTCATGGAATTCATTTCTCTTCCTCTTCTTGAGTGCCCCCTTGGTCATCTTCAAGAGATGGGTCATCACATCTTTCACCATTCCTAGCATGCCCCTCCATCCTTGCCGCATTCCTACATTTTCATTTCTTCTTTGTGCGTCTATGAAAGCGACAAGGATCCCTTGACGTTCCTTCCTCCTCATGGCATTTAAGTAGCACTTTCTCGATGTTGCTTGGTCTCCGAGGACCTCTCCTATGCCATTCGGGGTTGGGAACTTCATCTTCTGATGGACAGTTGAGGGGACTATGCGGTTTGGGTTGATGGTTGTACGATCTAATATCCCATTATAGGCTCCAAATTCTTCGACCACCACGAATGTGACCATCAGGTGCAGTTGTGTCCATCCTTCGCCTAGGGTCACGGGGAGGGTGATTATTCCAAGCGGGTAAGTTGTTGCTCCTACGAAGCTGACCAAGGGGAAAATGACAGGCTTGAGGTCTCTTTCTGAATTTCCAATGGCTCTTATCACATAAATGTGGAGTATGTCAGTAGAGCTGCCTCCATCCACTAGCATTCTTCTTACATTGCAACATGAGATATCCATTGTGATGACCAAGGCGTCGTCGTGTGGGTAGACCACGTACTTCAAGTCCGTGTCAGAGAATACTATTTTCATGTTCTCGACTGGCCTTTGTCGCTTCCCAAATGGAGCCATCTCATTGATCTGAGTCATGTAGACCTCTCTTGAGTTGGAAGCCTCTCCTCCTGCTACCAAGCCTCCATGTATGACATTGATCGTCAGTTTTTTGTTCTGGGGGGGAGGGAAGTCCTCCATTTTCTCCTTCCCCTTTCCTTTTTCATTGTACTTTGGCTGCGGGCTTCTTTCTCTTTTCCGTTCGTCCTTAACAAATTTCTTTAACATTCCTTCTTGGATGAGGCTCTCGATGTCACGCTGCAGGGGAAAGCAGTTGTCTGTATGGTGCCCGTCGGCATTGTGCACACCACTGCTCGATATTGTTGCCCATCCTTGTCTTTCTCTTCTCCGTTGGCGGAGTCCACAAGTTTAGCCTTTTCATCTCTTTGAGAATGACTGAGGCTTCCCTTGTGAGGGGGTTAAAGACAATGTTATGTATGCCTTGAGGCATTGACTGCTCGGTTTCTCTTGCTCCACCCTACGGTGTCCACGGCTGTCTTCGTGGTGCTTGTTGTGGGATACCCGTCGGCTGGGGTTTCCCCTTGGTTTGCTTGTTGTTCTCTTGTCGTTGTGCTTCGTACCCTTTTCTTCGATTCATGCGTGCATGCTCCAAATCGATGTATGCCTTCACTCTCTCGGACATCTCTTCTAGGGTGTTGATTGGTAGGACTTCCACATTATCTGCTAGAGGTGCCCCCGAGCGTCCCAAATTCCTGAAAATGGCTCGGACTATTTCTCCTTCGGATAGCTCTGTTTCTATGTCCGCGATGTTCTGGTTGAACCTCGTGTAATAGCTTGCTAAGCTTTCGTCATATCCTTGTTTCATGTCGTCTAGTGCTGAGTCGCATTTTAATAGTTGTCTCTCCCCCAAGTATTGTTGAATGAACTTGTCCTTTAGGTCCGCCCAAGAGGCAATTGATCCTTGAGGAAGATTGAAGAACCAGTATGAGGCGTTTCCTGCCAAGGTTGAGGGGAATAACATTGCGAAGTGATCCTCCACGGCGGTCCTACCTAGGAGCGACGACTCGTGCTTTTGGATATGTTGTATCGGGTCTCCTTTGTCAACATAGTCAGCAATCTGACGCGGCTGGACGTTCGGGGGTACCATTGTATAGATTAGCTCTTGAGTGAAGGGGTGTGAAGCTCTATCTCTTAGCTTGTGCATTGCCATCCCTTTTGAGTCCTTGATCTTTCGTGCTATCAGCTCCTCTACTTCTTCTCTTGTGAGTGCTACGTTTTGCAAGTTCTGATGCATTGCGGGTTGGGGTCCGACGTACCCCTGTCCATCTTGTGGTCCCGACTGCCTCTGGTGGTTCTGGGGCTGAGCATGTCCTTGGTTGTTCTGGAGTCCATAAAACCCTTGGTCGTTCAAATGTGCACCTTGTCCTTGGCTATTCTGGGATCTTGCATATCTTTGGTCATTCTGAGGTCCTGCGTACCTTTGGCCATTCTGGGGTGTTCCGTGGCCTTGGCCATTCTGAAGCCCAGCATATCCTTGTCCGCTATTTGTCTGATTGTTAGCCCCTTTTGGTTGGGGATACCCTCCTTCTTGGTACTGCTAGTTGTTGGAGCGGGTGTACGCCGGTTGCTTTCCCCCCATTGACCTTGGATGTGATGCATGGTATTGGGTTATAAATAAACCCGACTATGTATGTACGTTCTTGGTCTATGGTGATTTCTTACAGGTGACAGGTCAAGTACGCTTTCAGGGCGAGGAGAAGAAGTCGCGACCTTTCTTGTTTATTCCAACCATTTGGAGATAAAAGGTCGACTACCAATCATGAAGAAGTCGACTTCAAAAGAATGACTGGTCGACTATGGAGACTTAGAGAATCTTCCAGAGGACAGGTGGCGACCTGTTTCCCACCGTCTCCAAGGGAAAACCTTCCCTCAAAGTAAAGACAGGTGGTGACCTGCTTCCCACCGTCTCCAAGGGAAAACCTTCCCTCGAAGTAAACACAGGTGGCGACCTGCTTCCTACCGTCTCCAAGGGAAAACCTTCCCTCGAAGTAAAGACAGGTGGCGACCTGCTTCCCACCGTCTCCAAGGGAAAACCTCCCCCCGAAGTAAAGGTGAGGTGGCGACCTGCTTGTCACCTGCTTCAGCCGCCTTAGGAAAGACATCCCTCCTATGAAAATTGAGGTGGCGACCTGCTTGTCACCTGCTTGGCCGAATCCAAAGGAAAACTCACTAAGGAGATAACCGCCACTGATAAGTCGGTAACTCTCCCCTATAAATAGGGACCTATCCTATTCAATTAAGAACAACCTGCTCTGAATACTTATATACTACACTCTCAAATACATTACTAACTTAAGCTTCGGAGTGGAATCAGGGGCCATCCCCACCCCTTTTTAGGTGCTCGACCTTAAAAGTCTCCCGGAGGAAATCAAGTCCTCGAGAAAGCTACGTCCAAGGCGAAGCCTAGAAGTCCATTCCGTGAAGTTTGACGCCACGTCATTTTGATCCTAACATTTGGCGCTGTCTGTGGGAACAGATCAAAAAGTCATGGCAACCGAAAAGAGCAAGATTTCCAACACTCCGGTGGAAGAAAGGAGCAGTCCACCAGTGGATCCTACCACATTGAGCCCGATCCCCCAAGAAGATCCCCCAATACCCCAATCTAATGGTGTTGGCGACGATGAAACCCTCAACCATTCCAAATCTCTGCCAATTTTGAAAGATGCGAGGACAGCTCCCCAGGCTGTTCCTCCGGAGGTAATAGCTGCCTTTATTACTTTTTGGAATAAAACCCAAGCAGGGGCTGTTCCAGAGAAAAGAGAGCCAACCCGAGAGGCCTCACAAAAGGAAGAAGTAGCTTCCAGTGTGAAAATCCAGAAGGAGAATCCCCTGGAGAAAGAAGCCCCTAAAGCCCCCGAGGCCGAAACGGTGAGCAAGGAACCTGTCCTGTTCACAATAGGGCAGGTCGAAGAACTGTTGGAGAAGAAGAGGCAAGGTGCGAACGATTTGCTCATTGTTCGTGATCATACTTCTCACCCCTTCACCAAAAGGCTATTCAATACTCGAGTTCCCCCGCAAATCTTCGCGAGGAGCATCGACGATTATACCGGAGAAGGCGACCCAGTTCGCCACATCAACACCCTTGTCATCACCGCCACTATTGCAGAGTACGAAGTAAAGAGGATCCTCATCGACGGTGGAAGCTCGACAGATATACTTTTCTTCGAGGCCTTTCGGAATTTGGGTCTGACCCAAAGGGACCTCATGAAAGTCGACTTCCCCCTCATAGGATTTGCAGGAAGGACCACCTATCCAATGGGAGCAATCAAACTCCCGATAGTTCTGGGAAACAAGAAGACGACTCTAACAACCGATGTACTCTTCGTAGTCGTCGACGCCGCTTCCGCCTATAACGCCATCATTGGAAGGACGACGATCAATCCTCACCGAATAATCCCATTGACTGCTCATCAAGTAATGAGGTTCCTGACGCTACAGGGAATTGGGGAAGTGAGAGGCGACCAAACAGCATCCCGACGATGCTACGTCAGTTCAATGCGACGTCGAAATCAGAGAGAAGTCATAGAGACAACACCTCCTTAAAGAAATAACATTGTTTATTATGATAAGGCTAATGTTCGTTTTATGGTGTTTGTTGGATCACGGTGGAACTCCGGTACGGATCTTGACGGCAATCCTAGCTCCTTTGCTCCACGTAACCCTGCAAGAGGGGATAGACCGGGCGGTGACCCACAATCCCTCTCCGATGCTTAAATGAGTCTCTCGTATGACTGGCAAGCAATAATCTCAAAAGTATGTTGAACTCAACGTAAGTCTTTCTGAGGTGATCTCCTGCCCTTTTATAGGCAGAGAGATGCCTTAGGTACCTGGCGAACCGTTAGGGGTGGTTAGCCCGTATCCCGTATATCTCGGAGGTGATCCCGTCTATCTAGACCATGATCTCGTGTATCTTAGCCATGCCCCGCGTATCTCGGCCACGCTCCGTGTATCTTAACCACGTTCCGCGTATCTCGGCCGCGCCCCGCATATCCTTGCCTTATCCTCTGATACCGAGTCCCGACTCCCGTCGGGGACTCCAGAGTTATCTCGTTGTGTCACCGCTCGGGGCCCCTCGTCATCGTGACAGGGCCTATCATTCTCAGGGATTCATCATCGGGGCCTACTTAAAGGCTTCTCATCAGGAGCTTCTAGCTCAACTGTCGGGACCGACTCTGTCGGGACCTTATTTCGTCGGGACTCCCTTCGTCGGGACCCTTCTCCAAAGTCATCTTGACCTTTACTCTGGGCCTGGTGGGCCTGTTTGCCGTTTCCTCGCCGTTAAAGGGCCTGACGGCTATAGTCGGACCCATCATTTGCCCCCAAGACATGAGGGACTTTTAGTTCGTCGTGTCTTCCAACTCCCGATTTTCCAATACTAGAGTCGAGGATCTGTTCCTTGGTTCAGTTACTTAATTTATCAGTCTTCTCCTCCACGTTTCCTCAGGGTTTTGTAGATAACTGCTATATCCCAAGGGTCTTCTCGGTTTCCTAGTGCATTAAATGCAGTGGATAATGGAGTGACGTTTTCGACCCACGTGCCTGATTTTTCGCGCCTGTCCTTTTCTGAAAAAGTGCTTTTTAGGCTGTTTCATCATTACGCCCGTTGTCCTTCTGCACGTTTCATCTCAACGGTCCAGATTAAGACTCTTCGACTTCGACGACTCGGATCGAAGTGTCCTTTCAACCGTCTTCTTCGACTATAAAACCCTAGCCACAGTCATAATTTAACTTTTACCGTCTTCGAATTCTCAAAAGCTCTCTGCGATTCCTCTGCAGTTCCAAGCTCTGTGATTTCGAAGGTCTTTGGAGTCTCTCCGATCATCTTTCCGGCGACATCTCGTTCATCTCCTTCAACCTCTACTTCATCATGTCTGGTAAGGAAACCCTCTTCGTTGCTTGTTCGTCTTTTTCTTTCTAATTTTTCCCAGAGTCCCACTGTATTTTCTTGCCCTGGTTGCTTTTCAGACAGCGGTTCCAGCTCCGAGGGGAGAAAACCCTTTAAATTTGACTATGCTCCAAATGAGATTTCCACTACTGCTTATGATGCAGCTCTCCGAGAGGGTTGCATCACCATCACCTGGGAACCTCGTTTCCCGTATCCTCGACATCGTCCCTCGAGTGACCCTGAGGTTACTCGTCCCCAGAAAGGGGAGGTATTTGTCTCTACGGGACAAATATCAGCGGGGATCAGGTTCCCCTTTTGCGGTAGCCTGGTCGAGCTGTGCCATCATTACAGAACACACCCCACTACCTTCTCTCCTCATGTCATCCGTATCTGGAACGCCTTTCAAGTCCTCTGTCTCCGACAGAAGTGGGTCTACAGCCTCCAACTCTTCAGGACCTTCTATGGGCTGAAATGCAACGAGGCGGGGGTTTGCGCCTTCTACCCTCGGATGCCCAAGTGGAGTAAGCAGCAGCTTGCCCGGCATGGTTGGACCAGTGACACCTGGAAGGTGGTCAAGGGTCGGGGACTCTTGATCGATACAGGGTCCGACAACAGTAGCTGGAAGAAGAGCTACTTCTTCATCCAACATTCTTCAATTCCTTGGCCTCGGTGGGAGGTGGCAGCAGACCCTCCGCCTGCTTTCCACACTTATGCCGATGAGGATTTCGAGACTCTCCAACTTATCCAGCTTTATCGTTGGGGGGAGTCTTACACTCCTCTCAATGCTAACTCTCTGGTGGAGCGGGACCTGGTGCACGCCGGGATCCGACTCCTCAGTATTGTCTCTGGGGGGCAGCTCTTCGACGGCCCTTCTAACATGGTCTCTTGGGTAAACTTCTAACTTTTCTTCGTTTATTGTTTGCAGCTAAGAAGGTATCTGTGCTGACCGATCTATTCCTTAAGCAGGGGGAGACCGATGCTGTCCGCCCCTCGCGGAAGAGGAAGTCCGCCAAGAAGGCTGCTGCCAGGTCGGGGTCTCCTTCAGCGGAGCAGCCCAAGCGGACGCGGGTAGATCTGGACCAACTCTTCGATGTCCAGAATGCTGAAGAAGGTAAACAACTCCGACTTGCTATTAAATCGTACAAGAGGATGGTTCCGTCAGATTTAATTTCCTCGACCAAGAAAGGTCGTATTGCTGATGTCAAAAGAATCCTTCGCGGCGAAACTCCCCGAGTCTTGAAGGCAGGCTATTATCATTACCGCGGGAAGGATCAATACGTCTCCCGACGTATCATTTGGTGTAAGAATCCTGATGAACTTCCTGACTACCTATCTGAAGCTCTTCATCCTCCAGGTGCAGGTCGCTCGGGAGCTTCCTCGGGTGCTGCAGCTTCCACAGATGCACCGCCTTCAGCGGGGGTGCCTTCCTCAGCTGGAGAGAAGGCACCATCTGGTGAACAGTTTCGCCAGGTGGAAACTCTGGACTCCTCCGAGGAGACTGGCGGGGTTGACCCCCCTCAACAGCGTCGGAAGGCGGGGCAATCCCCCTTGAAACCAACCCCTCAGGGGCTGCCTCCTTCGTCTTCTCCGCAGCAGCGGCAGCTCTCACCTATCCACGACTTCTCTCCTTCCCCTGTTCGGGCCGAGACGGAGGCGTGCCCTTCCATTCCTCGTCCTATCTCTCCCCTTGCTCTCGATGGGGACTTTTACAGGCCCTTCAACTCTTCACAGGCGAATGCCCCCTGGACTCCTATCCAGACGCTCCAGGGAGTCCCACTCACACAAGGGGAACAGGACCAAGAGCTGGCCCTGCACCTGCTGGCGGGTTCTATTCTGCCTTCTATGCGGCATCCGATTTATCTCAATCGGAAGCATATGCAGCGGGATGTCAGGGAGATGGCTGTGCACCGCATAGAGGTGAGACTTTTGCCTCTTTCTTGTTGGTGATAAATCGGGTCGTTTGTCCTTCTAACATTTTTTCTTCTTGTTTGTAGGAGCTCGGGGACGTCAACCGCCTCATCGGATATGTCATTGCCTATGATGAGGCCCGGGAGCGGGACCGAGGAGTCCGCGAGCAGCTTCAGGCGGATCTTAAGGCCTCCGAGTCTTCACGGGGGAAGCTTGCCAAAGAGCTGGCTGTTCTTAATCAGAAGATTCGGGACCTTCAGCAGCAGATCGCGGACTTCGAGGGGCTCTTGAGGCAAGAGCGGCAGGAGTGGGGGACAGTTGTGGACCGGCTGACCCAGGAGAAGAAGGCTGCCGAGGGCCAACTGGTCCTTGAGAAGAAGGCTTTGGAGGAGCTGATCGCGGGATTCCCTGCACAGTTGGCCGAAGCGGAGGCCAAGGGTCGGGAGGATTATCGGAGGTCGGAGGGCTTCCAAGCTGATGCCATGAAGTTCTTTGGCGCGGAGGTGGAGAATACTCTCTTCAACGCCGTTGAGGAGCTCCACCTGGAGTACGGGGACGCCATCATATAGAGTATATAAGTTGATATGCTCACATTGCATCTTGTCATTTACACTTGCATTTACTTCTATCATGTCATTAGACGATTGTATAAGGTTATTATATGGTGCATATATCATGTAGTACATGTTACATGGTGTATGCACCTTGGTGCACCAAGTTGGGCACATAGGATAGCTAGTCCTAGTTGGTGATCCTTATCACCTAGTATATATAGTTTACCTATTGCATTGTAATCCCTAATCATCAATCAACAAATGATTCAACCTTCTAAAGTTATTATGGTATCAGAGCCACCTCAAATGGCGGCACAACCACAAAGCTAAAGAAGACCAAGTTTCTTCAAAGTTTTGCCTTAACATTCACCTTGTTCAAGTGTGGATTTGCAATTTCAGCTTCGTGGATCATCTTTTCTACTTCAACAATCCATTTCTTACTTAAGAATGGACATATAGTAAGTGGAATTTCAAGAACTCAACACGCATAAAGTAGATCTGCACCTAGACTAAGCATAGCCAAGATGACTTAGTACTAGTTTGCTTGTTCTTGAAGAATTCAGCCTTGTTGAGCTGATTGCGTGTTTGATATTACTATTTCCTGGAGTTTGCTTTGTTTCTCTACATTTGGATATGGATTTTGAACATGTTTCAGCTGCGCCCCTTGCTTGATACCTGGATTTTCATTGCTTGATTTCCCTTATCTACACATTGCCCGGCTGAGAAGCATTTATGCCTACCTTGTGCTTTGTGTTCATATCTTCAAGAATTCTGAGCTTTCATCAATGGAGAATGGTTTCTAATCCATTTCTGTTGAATTTCAAACTTTGAAAATCACAAATCTTGTTGCGGAATTGTACAAGCAATCTCATAAGGGTGAGCTGGATTTTGTCCTACTATCAACAACCTTGGTGTACTACTTTTGTTTGTAGTGCAACTTGTGTATGCGATTTTGATTGGATTGTGGCAGCTGATTTCTTGGATTTGGATTCCTATTATTCACATTCCATACCTACTTGTGTTATCTGAGTTACAAAATGGCTCAAGAAACCAATGTTGATGACCCCCTTTACATACACCCCTCAGACACCACTGGCCATATGCTCATCCCTTTCCAACTACAAGGAACCTCCAACTATCATGTTTGGAGCACATCAATCAGGGAAGGCTTATTGGTGAAGAACAAGCTTGGTTTTATAGATGGCACATTCACAAGATTGGATGTTGATGTCAATGATAGAGTGAAATGGGATAGGGCAAATGCTATTGTCAAGGCATGGTTGAGGAACACTGTGGCCAAAGATTTGGTGAATGGTTTGGTTTACAACACAACTGCTTCTTCTATTTGGAATGACTTGAAGGAGATGTTTGATAAAGTGGATGGCACACAAATCTTCCAATTAACAAGGGAGATTTATCAAACATCTCAAGGTGTGCTCTCTATCACTGAGTACTTTGCCAAAATGAAGCAACTCTGGGATGCACTTGCTTCCATTGATGATTTAGATCTTCAATGTGCTGGAGACATTGCCATTGTCAATGAACACAAGGAGAAGCAAAAGTTAATGGCATTTCTTCTGGGACTGAATGACTCCTATGGACACATTAGGAGCACCTTACTTATGAGACAACCACTTCCTTCCCTTAGCATTGCCTTCTCTGTATTGGTACAAGAAGAAAGCCAAAGGACCATCTCTGGTTCCATTGGTGATGTGGGTGAGGCAACTGCCTTGTTCACTGGAAAGCATCCATCCTATGGTGGTGGTAGAGGCAATGGAAGAGGATATGCAAGGGGTAGAGGCTTTGCTAGAGGCAATGGCAATGGCATTGGAAGAGGAAATGGCTATGGAAGAGGCAACTTCAATCCTTCAAGTCAGAGACCACTCAATACTTGCAACTATTGTGGCAAGAGAGGTCACATTGAAGACAATTGCTACATCAAACATGGCTACCCATATGATCACCCAATTCATCAAACCAATCCAAATGCTCCTAAGAGGAATTGGAATTCAGCCAACATTGTTGAAGAAGGTGGCAACTCAAGCACAATTGAGCATGTGGCAGCCAAGGACAAAAGGATATTTCATGGCACAGCTGACAAAAGAATCCAACATGTTGCTGCCCATAGTGATCACTTTGATCATACACCCCTAAGCTTTGAGGATATGGATCAAGCTCATGTCAACATGGCAGGTATATCTAGTGATTCTATGGTTTGGATAGTTGACTCAGGTGCTACTAACCACATCACTCATCAAGTTGAGTGGCTACATGATTTGAAGAAAAGTGATTCAGATCACCAATATGTGCACTTGCCAAATGGTCACAAATGCAAAGTGACTCATGTTGGTTCTTGTTCTTTCTCAAGTGGATTTACCTTGACCAACATACTCTTGGTCCCTGACTTCAAGTTCAATCTGATCTCTGTATCTAGGTTACCTAGCCAGTTAAATTGCAAAGTGATCTTTACTTGTGATCATGTGTTACTTCAGGGCCAGAGTGGCAAGTCCATGGTGATTGGGGAATGGAATAGAGGACTATACACTTTGAAGGATGTGGTGCCTTCAAGCCCAAGGAAGTTGGCAGCTGCTTGCTTGGAGAATAAGGATGAAGTGTTAAGATGGCATAGGCGTTTGGGCCATGTCTCTGAACAATATTTGAATCATTTGGATGTTTTAGGCTTGAATAAGACATATGGTTGTATCAAACAATGCACTATTTGTCCTCTTGCAAAACAATCTAGATTTTCTTTTCCAACCAGTGATTCTATTGCTTCAAAGCCCTTTGATTTGGTTCACATGGACTTATGGGGTCCTTACAAAGTGCCAACCTTCAAGAACAATCAATACTTCTTGACCATTGTTGATGATCACTCAAGGGCAACTTGGGTTTATTTGATGAGGCACAAAAGTGATACTTTCTTGCACATCAAGAATTTCTTAATCATGGTGAAGAATCAATTTGGAACAATGGTCAAAACTTTGAGGAGTGATAATGGGACTGAGTTCATCAATTCTGTTTGCAAAGGTTTGCTTCTTCAATTTGGCATTCTTCATCAAACAAGTTGTGTGCATACACCACAACAAAATGGAAGGGTGGAACGCAAACATAGGGACATCCTCAACATTGCTAGAGCTATAAGATTTCAAGCATCCATGCCTTTGAGGCATTGGGGATATTGCATACTCAATGCTTGTTACTTACTCAATAGGCTTCCCACCTCTATCTTGAAGTTCAAGTCACCTATTGAAGTGTTATATGGCAAAACTCCTTCCCTTCATCACTTGAGAACTATAGGTTGTCTATGTTTTTCAACCAAATTGAACAACCATGACAAGTTTAGTCCAAGGGCTGAACCATGCATCCTAATGGGATATTCAACATCTCAAAAAGGATACCTTGTGATGAACATTTCAAACTCAGTGTTTCATGTATCAAGGGATGTTCATTTCCATGAGGATATTTTCCCCTTTAGCATGTCTAAGGATGCTCTAAAGGCTCTTATTCCATCTTGCTTGGGAGTCAAGCAACCACTTGAGGATTTCCCACCTGAGAATCCATTTCATTTTGACATGGATATATCACCCAACACTCCTCCCATTGAGGTTGTCACACCTCAAATGGATGATCAAGCACCTCCAATTGAGGATCAACCACCTCAACAACCAATTGAAGAAGAAGCACCCCAACCTTCCAATCTGAGAAGGAGTCTTAGAATTGCACAACTACACCCACCACCTCCTAGGAGAAGTGCAAGGCTTGCTGAACTCAAACAAAGATCAAGTTCAAATGCTATCTTTGGAATGGAGAAGTATGTCTCCTATGACAACTTGGGTCCACAATATAAATGCTTCTTGGCTTCCCTTGACAAGATCAAAGAGCCAACCACCTATAAACAAGCAATCAAAGACCCAAAATGGATCTTGGCCATGAAGGAGGAAATGCAAGCACTTCAAAACAACAACACTTGGGAGCTAATAGAACTCCCACAAGGCAAGTCTTCAATTGGTTGCAAATGGGTATTTAAGGTCAAATACAATTCTGATGGTTCCATTGAAAGATACAAAGCAAGATTGGTTGCCAAGGGATTCACTCAAATTGAAGGGACTGATTTCAATGAGACATTCTCCCCTGTAGTCAAAATGGACACAGTGAGGATCATATTAGCTTTGGCAGCTTCCAAATCATGGGGATTGTACCACATGGATGTAAACAATGCATTTCTTCAAGGTGATCTAAATGAAGAAGTGTATATGGACATTCCCCAAGGTTTCAATCATTCCAAGTCTCTTGAGGGATATCCCAAACTTGTGTGCAAGCTCAACAAGTCCTTATATGGTCTCAAACAAGCTTCAAGACAATGGAACATCAAGCTCACTCAAACCTTATTGAAGAATGGTTACAAACAATGTGCCTCAGATCATTCCTTGTTCACCAAGATACAAGGTGATGACAAAGTTTTTCTTCTCACCTATGTTGATGATCTTCTAATCACTGGCTCCAACACCAAGATGATCAATCAATTGAAGAACACACTCCAAACACACTTCAAATTGAAGGACTTAGGAGACTTGAGGTACTTTTTGGGACTTGAAGTTGCAAGGTCAGATAGAGGTCTTGTAATCAACCAAAGGAAGTATGCAATTGAGCTCATTGAAGATGCTGGCCTAGGGGCTGCAAGGCCTGCTGAAACCCCTATGGAGTTCAATGTCAAACTCACCACACATGAGTATGACAAAGCAACTAATTCAAACATTGATGATACACCCTTGGAGGATGCCACTTCTTATAGGAGGATCATTGGCAAGTTGCTATACCTTACCATGACAAGGCCAGACATTAGCTTTTCAGTGCAAAGACTCAGTCAATTTGTTGACAAGCCAAAGAAGTCCCATCATGATGCAGTCATAAGAGTCATCAGATACATTAAAGGCACTCCAGGGCAAGGATTGATCTATCCTTCCAACAACAAGCTCAATTTGAGTTTGTTTTGTGATTCTGATTGGGCTGCTTGCCCTTTTAGTAGGAAATCAGTGAGTGCTTATTGTGTCAAGCTAGGAGAAGCCATGATAGCCTGGAAGGTAAAGAAGCAAGACACAATTTCCCTATCAAGTGCTGAAGCAGAGTATAGATGCCTAAGAGTTGCAATTCAAGAAGCGCTTTGGGTGGGAAGAATCCTCAAGGAACTTGGCATACAAGTAAATCTTCCTATCCCAATCTACACAGATAGCCAGGCAGCTGTGAAGATTGCAAAAAATCCCATGTTTCATGAGCGCACCAAGCACATTGAGCTAGACTGCCACTTCACAAGACACCATATTCAACAAGGATTCATAGGTGTCCATTACATTCCTTCAAAGGAACAACTTGCTGACTTGCTTACCAAGGCATTGGTCAAGAGTCAACACTTAGCTTTGCTAAAGCTATATGGAATCAAGGATGTGTTCCAAGAAAGAAAAGAAGAAGAAGAAAAGGATGGGAGAATATAGAGTATATAAGTTGATATGCTCACATTGCATCTTGTCATTTACACTTGCATTTACTTCTATCATGTCATTAGACGATTGTATAAGGTTATTATATGGTGCATATATCATGTAGTACATGTTACATGGTGTATGCACCTTGGTGCACCAAGTTGGGCACATAGGATAGCTAGTCCTAGTTGGTGATCCTTATCACCTAGTATATATAGTTTACCTATTGCATTGTAATCCCTAATCATCAATCAACAAATGATTCAACCTTCTAAAGTTATTACATCAACTTCGACAAGTCTCCTTCCCTCGCTCCCTTTGCGAAGAAGTATTTTGCTCTTTCCGAGGAGAGTGATGGGGGGAGTACCCCCGTAATTGTCGAAGACGCCTCTGAGCTTCCAAGTGCGGACGCCCCGATAGCCAATCCTCCTGAAGTCAATCCTGTGGACCCCTCTAATACCGACTCCGCGGACCCAGCTGCTGCCAATGCTGCCGACAAGGACCAAGCTTGAATGCTTTTATCTTTTAGAGTCCTTGTATCTTCTTCTCTTGTGTCGTCGTAGGGCCTTTGAGCCTTTTATCAATATCAGACTTCTTTTATTCCGATCTTTTGTTACACTTCTCCGAGTGACTTCTTTAATTCGCATACATCCTTCCCGACGATTTAATAACTTGCACCACTTAAGGCGACTTAACATCGGGTGCATCACTTAAGACGACTTCTGGATACTTAGAATAAATCTAAAGATCGTGCACCGCTCAAGGCGACTTAGTATCGGGCACCACTTAAGGTGACTTAATCATTACTTAGGATAAACCTAACGATCGTGCACCACTCAAGGCGACTTAGTCCCGCGCATCACTTAAGACGACTTCTGGATACTTAGAATAAATCTAAAGATCGTGCACCGCTCAAGGCGACTTAGTATAGGGCACCACTTAAGGTGACTTAATCATTACTTAGGATAAACCTAACGATCGTGCACCACTCAAGGCGACTTAGTCCCGCGCATCACTTAAGACGACTTTTTGGTACTTAGAATAAATCTAAGGATCGTGCACCACTTAAGGCGGCTTTTTTCGTGCACCACTGAAGGCGACTTTTCTCGTGCACCACTGAAGGCGACTTTTCTCATGTACCACTGAAGGCGACTTTTCTCGTGCACCACTAAAGGCGACTTTTCTCATGCACCACTGAAGGCGACTTTTACACTTAGCATAAATCTAAGAACAACTCTTGTTTGGAAGCAACCTTTTTATTTATTGATGGCACAAAGTTGGCTTACATCGAATTAAATGATAAACAGCATACACCACTTAAGACGATTTTACATCGGGCACCACTTAAGGCGACTTTATCGGGCACCACTTAAGGCGACTTTATCGGGCACCACTTAAGGCGACTTTATCGGGCACCACTTAAGGCGACTTTATCGGGCACCACTTAAGGCGACTTTCTTCAAGCATGGTGTTTCTTCAAGTGTTCTCCACTAAAAGAATGCTTTAACGCTCTGCCATCGAGGTCTTCCAACTTGTATGCATTCGGAGCTGGCATCCCCACGACCTTATAAGGTCCTTCCCATTTTGGTGACATCTTGTTGATTCGATCAAAAGGGTGAACTCATTGCGACGCCAAACCAGCTCCCCGACGAAGAACTGTCGGGACTTCACTCGCCGATTATAATACCTGGCCGTCGCTAAGCGCATTCGTGCTTGGACTTCGTCGGCTTCCCGCCTTTTCTCTTCGAGTAGGTCCAAATCCAGACGTCTCACTTCATCGTTCGTCAGGGGCTCATAATATCTCATCCGATGGGACGCCACAGCTACCTCCACAGGGTCGACTGCTTCCGTGCCATAAACGAGGCCAAACGGAGTCTCCCCTGTTGATCGTTTGGGTGTCGTTCTAACAGCCCAAAGTACGTTTTCCAGTTCGTTCAGCCACTTGCCCTTCAAGGCATAGACCCTCTTCTTCAGGCCGTCCATCACGATTTTGTTGGCTGACTCCACCTGGCCATTAGTCTGAGCATGGCGTACAGAGGCGGTCTGATGCTCAATGTTCAGTTCTTCCAGATACTCCCTCACCTGAGAGCCGTTAAATGGTGGGCCATTGTCGCTGATCACCACCTTAGGAATCCCGTATCTGGATACGATGTGGGTTTGGAGGAACTTGACGTTCTGGTTCCCCGTTGTTCTGGCCAATGCCTTCGCCTCTATCCATTTCGAAAAATAATCGACAGCTACAAGTAAATACTTACATTGTCCTTGTGCTTGTGGAAGAGGTCCCACCAAGTCGATGCCCCACTGCGCGAAGGGCCAAGCGTTCTTGATGGATGTCAGGTTGGCGGCCGGAGCCACGATACTCGGGGCGTACCTCTGGCACGCGTCACATGATCGGACCAACGCCGTTGCTTCTTTGTTCATCGTGGGCCAATAGTAGCCTAAGTTCAACACCTTCCTCAAAATGGATCGGGCCCCTTCGTGACAAGCCGCGACCCCCTCATGCATTTCCTTCAGGATTCGATTGGTGTCGGGTTCTGCTACACACTTCAGGTACAGAGTCGAGAACCATCCCTTCTTGTACAGCTGATTATCCAGCATCACATAATTAGACGCAATCCGACATATCCTGTCTGCTGCTACCTTGTCCTCGGGGGCTGCCCCCGTAGTCAGATACGCGACTATCGGGGTCATCCAAGTGGGTTCCTCCTCCGATTTTGCTTCAATGGTGCACACCTGCGTGGGGTCGATGCTTGATAAGATCACCTTCTCCAGGAAGTGCACCTTCCGATTTTCTTCTAAGGGTGCCCCTAGGGCAAATTTGCTCAAGGCGTCCGCCTCTACGTTCTCCTCCGTTGGAATAGCCACGATATCGAAGCTTTTGAAGCTCTCTTTCAGGGCTTGTACCTCTCGTAGATACTTTTTCATTATCGGACTCCTTGCTTCGTATCGCCCTTGAACCTGGTTCACGATTAATGCTGCGTCGCACTTCACTCTCAAGTGATCGATTCCCGTGCCTTTAGCGATTTTTAGGCCCGTGATAAGAGCTTCGTACTCCGCTTCGTTGTTTGTGGCCTTGAATGTTAAAGCCAAGGCGTATCGGAGCGGTTCACCTTCACCCGGTGGTATCAACAAAAGCCGGCTCCTGATCCGTCTGAACTCGCGGAGCCATCCGTGTACATCTCCCAGATACTTTCCTTGTTTGGTTGTTCTGATTGCTCTGCCCTCTCTGGTTGTTCTTCTGTCGGGACCTCCATGGTTGCCCCCTCTACAGGGCCCGTTTCTTCTAGATCGGGGGCTGTAGATTCTGCTATAAAGTCCGCCAATGCCTGGCCCTTGATGGCCGTTCTTGGAGCAAAGTGTATTCGAAACTCACTGAGCTCTACTGCCCACTTCACCAATCTCCCCGACGCATCCGGTCGGTTCAAAAAATGCTTCAAAGGCTGGTTCGTTAGCACAGTGATCTCGTGTGCGTGGAAATATGGCCTTAGCTTCCGAGCAGTAATTATCAACGCAAAGAGGTACTTCTCAACGGCGGGATAGTTCAATTCAGATTTGGCAAATGCCTTGCTTACATAATAGGACTTGATTACCCTCGACAATCTTTACTAACACAGAGCTAATGGCAAATTCAGAAACAGCCAAATAAAGGAAGAGCGGCTCGCCTGGAACCGGTTTCGCCAGCGGTGGGAGTGTGCGAAGGTGTTGCTTGAGTGCTTGGAACGCCTCTTCACATTTAGCGGTCCATTCGAATTTTTTGTTGGCCCTCAAGACTTCAAAAAATGGCATTGATCGGTCGCTGGCTTTGGACAAGAAGCGATTCATTGCAGCTAGCCGGCCATTCAACACTTGCACCTCCCGATGGTTTATCGGAGACTGCATCTCCTCGATTGCCCTCAGCTTCTCAGGGTTCACTTCAATTCCTCTTTGGCTCACCATGAAGCCCAAAAACTTCCCTGAGTGGACTCCGAAGGCGCATTTCGTCGGGTTCAAGCGAACTTGATGGAGCCTCATCCGCTCGAACGCCATGGTAAGGTTGTGCACATGATCCTCGGCTTGTCGGGACTTTACCAGCATATCATCCACGTAAGCTTCCATGGTTTCTCCCAGCATATCTCCAAACAGTTTGTTTACCATCCGTTGGTAGGTTGCCCCAGCATTGATCAACCCGAAAGGCATGACATCGTAGTGGTAGATGTCACTGTCCGCGTAGAACGCTGTGTGGGGAGCGTCTTCCTTGGCCATTTTGATCTGGTTGTATCCTGAGTACGCATCCATGAAACTCAACAGCTCATGTCCCGACGTGGCATCCACCAGCTGGTCGATCCTTGGGAGTGGATAGCAGTCCTTTGGGCAAGCCTTGTTCAAGTCGCGGAAGTCCACGCACATTCGCCATTTCCCGTTAGTCTTCTTCACCAGTACTGGATTGGCCACGTCGAGCAACCTGCCCACCTCCTGCTGGATCGCGATCTTCTTATCCGTGCCCATTGGACGCCTTTTCTGTGTGATAGGCTTGATCGCGGGGTCTATCTTCAGCTCGTGTACGATCACATCGGGGCTAATTCCTGGCATATCGCTGGGGGACCAGGCAAATAGCTCTTTGAACTCTTTCAGTAGCTCCACCAATTTTTGGGCTGTCTCCTCAGTCAGAGCAGACCCGATTTTTACCTTCCTCTGGGGTCCGTCGATCTCGACTTCTTTCAGATCTTCTACGGGGGCGGGACGTCCAAACTCTTTTCTGGGATCTGTGTCTGTCTGGAGGACAGTCATGGCCTCTCGCCTCCTCCTCCGGGTGGCGTTGACATAGCATTTTCAGGATGCCACCTGGTCGCCCTTGACCTCTCCGACTCCATGGTCGGACGAGAACTTCATCTTCTGGTGCACAGTCGAGGCAACCGCCATCAGAGGATTAATGGTGGTTCTCCCGATAATCGCGTTGTAGGTCCCCGCGGAATCAACCACGACAAACTCCACGTTCCTCCTTTCTGATTTCCACCCACTACCAAACTCCACTGGTAAGGTGATTACTCCTAGCGGGTAGGAGGTTGAGCCAGAGAACCCGACCATCGGGAAGTTTGCTTCCTTCAGATCTTTCTTTGTTTTCCCCATAGCCTCCAGCGCGTCCATGAACAGAATGTCGGAGGAGCTCCCTCCGTCGATTAGAATTCTCTTCATTTCGAACCCGTCTACATCCAAGGTTACCACCAAGGCATCGTCGTGTGGAGTTTCTACGCCTATGAGGTCCTCCGACGAGAAGGAGATCACCATCTCTTCTTTCAAGGTCCAAGATCGGGACCTCTTACCCAGCACCACCGCCGTAGGGATTCTAGAGGCATAGACCTCTCGGGCGGATGAGGTATCACCTCCAGCAGCAAATCCTCCATGAATCACGTTGATGACTCGTCTCTCCTTGCGAGCACCGGATGACTCTGGATCAGTTCTCTTCTTTTTCGGGGACCGATCGCGGGATCGGGAACGGGACCGTGATCGGGACCGAGAGCGGGACCGGCATCGTTTATCTCCGACGAATTCCTTGAGCTTTCCCTTCTGGATTAGCTTTTCAATCTCCTTCTTCAGTTCCCGACAGTGATTGGTGTCGTGGCCATTTGCGCGGTGAAATCGGCAGTAGCGATCCGTGCGGGATCCCAAGAATTCTCCATCTTTCTTCGGGGGGTATTTGGAGATACCTTGTCGTTCCATGACCGTCAAAACCTCCGCCATGGAGCAGTTGAGAGGAATGTCGAGATCTTCTCGCTTATCCTTCCTTGGAGGACGTCTATCATCCTTCCGACTAGATCGACCTCGGTCCCGACTGCCCTCAGGTTTGCCCTTTGACTTACGATCGTCGAAAGGCTTGCTCGACTGTTTCCCTTTGTTCGACTTTGGGGGTTCCAGTTCTCCCGCGGCTATCTTTGACTCCTGGACATCGATCTGCCGCTTCACCCTCTTCTGTAATGCTTCCATATTCCACACAGCTTTCTCAGCCACGCTGTGCATCAAGTCGGAGCCATAGGGGGCTGTCAGGTTCCGAATAAAGGTGCGGATGGTTTCGCCCTCCGAGATTTCCTCGTCTATCTCTGCTACGCTGGCGGTGTACCGCTGATAATAGTGTGCCAGCGACTCGTCGGGCCTCTGCACCACTTGGGTCAGGGACCTCACGCTCTTCAACAAACGTCTGCGGCTTTGGTATTGTCGAATAAAACGGTCGTGCATGTCCGCCCAGCAGGTAATGCAGCCTGGAGGCAAACTAAAGAACCAGGTCAGGGCTCTTTCTCCAAGTGTGTTTGGGAACAGTGTACACACTATGTCTTCGTTTGGGGCTCTACCCAGACACGCCATAAGATGCTTCTGGACATGAAGGACTGGATCTCCTTCGCCGTCATACTCCTTAATCTCGGGGATACCCAGCCCTGGCGGGGCGAGGGTGTCTATGAGTCGGGGAACGAAGGGATGAGTGGATCGATCCCTTAGCTCCGACACCAGCGGCTTCTGTTCTCCCATACAGATGTTCACGATCTTTACCACCTGGTCGGGAGTGATGGGACCATTCAGGGGAATGGTCCTGTGCTGTATTGGTCCTGGCCCATCAACCACGAACCTTTCCGGCTGACCGGTTGCCTTACCTCCGTCCTGGCCTCGGGGTAGGACTTCTTGTGCATTCCGACCCTCTGTAGGCGGGGTCGCGTCCTCCAATGGGGGCATCTCTTCCTGCCTCCTTGCAGCCTCTCTCCGATCCAAAAGAGCCTCTACAGCCGCCAGAAACATGGGCATGGCTTCCGCCACGGCTCTTGTCAAGTCTGCAGCTGGGGGAGCCTCCTGCCCCCTGTTGCCCTGGTGTTGAGGGGCAATATTTTCCGGTGTTGAGGGACCATTATGCCCCCTGTTGCCCTGGTGTTGAGGGACCATTATGCCCCCCTGTCTGGGAGAGCTCAGCAGGGGGATGGTTCTGGTTTTCCTCCTGTTCTGGTACTGAATCCAAATTCGTTGCAGCGGGGTGGCGGGAACCACCGGATTGTCCCTGCCTTCTGTTCTTGCCAGCCGCCATCGATCGAGTAGAAGGCATATCAGCTTTTTGTTTGATTCCCACAGACGGCGCCAATGTTGGATCACGGTGGAACTCCGGTACGGATCTTGACGGAAATCCTAGCTCCTTTGCTCCACGTAACCCTGCAAGAGGGGATAGACCGGGCGGTGACCCAGAATCCCTCTCCGATGCTTAAATGAGTCTCTCGTATGACTGGCAAGCAATAATCTCAAAAGTATGTTGAACTCAACGTAAGTCTTTCTGAGGTGATCTCCTGCCCTTTTATAGGCAGAGAGATGCCTCAGGTACCTGGCGAACCGTTAGGGGTGGTTAGCCCGTATCCCGTATATCTCGGAGGTGATCCCGTCTATCTAGACCATGATCTCGTGTATCTTAGCCATGCCCCGCGTATCTCGGCCACGCTCCGTGTATCTTAACCACGTTCCGCGTATCTCGGCCGCGCCCCGCATATCTTGGCCTTATCCTCTGATACCGAGTCCCGACTCCCGTCGGGGACTCCAGAGTTATCTCGTTGTGTCACCGCTCGGGGCCCCTCGTCATCGTGACAGGGCCTATCATTCTCAGGGATTCATCATCGGGGCCTATAAAGGCTTCTCATCGGGAGCTTCTAGCTCAACTGTCGGGACCTTATTTCGTCGGGACTCCCTTCGTCGGGACCCTTCTCCAAAGTCATCTTGACCTTTACTCTGGGCCTGGTGGGCCTGTTTGCCGTTTCCTCGCCGTTAAAGGGCCTGACGGCTATAGTCGGACCCATCAGTGTTCCTCTTTTTTGTTAAAACTCAGGAAGGATGAATGAATATAGGCCTTTCAAAGGCTCTTCTTTTTCTCAAGATAGCTGAGTTCTCTCTTTTAAGGCGACCGACATTTAATATCGATCATCAAAAACATCTGATATCTACAATATCACTCAGATGGATCGAGCTCCTTGCGGTGCAGAAGAACCCAAGAGTCGATCATAAAAAACATCTGATATCTACAATATCACTCAAATGGATCGAGCTCCTTGAGGTGCAGAAGAACCCAAGAGTCGATCATAAAAAACATCTGATATCTACAATATCACTCAGATGGATCGAGCTCCTTGAGGTACAGAAGAACCCAAGAGTCGATTATCAAAAACATCTGATATCTACAATATCACTCAGATGGATCGAGCTCCTTGAGGTACAGAAGAACCCAAGAGTCGATCATAAAAAACATCCAATTATCTACAATATCACTCAGATGGATCGAGATCCTTGCGGTATAGAAGAACCCGAGAGTCGATCATTAAAAACATCTGATATCTACAATATCACTCAGATAGATCAACTACTTGCGGTATGAAAGAACTCAATAGTCGATCATTCAAACATCTGATATCTACAATATCACCCAGATAGATCGACTACTTGCAATACGAAAGAGCCCAAGAGTCGATCATTAAAATATTTGATATCTACTAAATCACTCAACTAGATAGACTACTTGAGGTTCCGAAAGTCGATCATCCCGCCTCGAAGTTCGGTGTCGACCATTCAAAATCCGATATCCACTAAATCACTCGGACAAATCTACAACTCGAGAGAAAGGTTAGATATTTGGGAATTACCCTTAAAATCATTCGATTTTATGGAGACCTAATGATTGTTCTAAAGTCAAGTATGTTTTCTATTAAGTCCGTTGAAAGATCTATGAAAACGGTGAAAAGCCCAAGAGAGGGCGAGCATATGTAAGATTGCTAAAAATTATCCTTCATTAATAAACGGGAGTTTACAAAATATCGGAGAAGGAAATTAAAAGCGTCTATGCTAAAATCTATCTATCAGCCCTAGCTTTGGCTTTAGCTTCCTCCTGCAGATATTCTCGAAGAACTGCCACTCTCGAGAGGTCCAGGTCGGGGCCCAAGGCCCTAAGTTCGGCCACCAATGAAGCAAAAACTGAGATAAGCATCTGCCCGCTCGCCATGGCGGCGTCTGTTTGAAAGGCCAAGCTGACCTTGTAAGCGGCAACAGCATTCCGCTCAGGCTCCTCGAACTCTTCCACCCTCTTCTTCAGCTCGATGTTCTCTTCGCGCTGAGAATCTAGTTGGGCACGGAAAATTTTGGAGAAGGCGGCAGCATCAGGATATGCCTTGCCAAGCACGGCCGCCAAAACTCCACTAGCTCTCAGAGCCTCCTTGCAGGTATCGAGCTCCCCAGATATGGTACCCAAGACCCTCTGAAGGCTGGAAACCTCCCCTTCAAGGCGAGCCACCTTTTCCCGAAGGCCCTGCACTTCTTTGGCCTCCGACTCCAGGGAAGCAAGCTGCCCCTTTGCGAGAGATAACTCTTCCCCAAGGTCGATGAGCAACTGACCCACCTGCAAGAAATCGCGGTTGGCCTGGAAAGGAAAAAATCGTCAACATAAAGTACAAATAATATGTATCGACGAATAAGAATATGGTTCTACCTTGGACTGTCGATGCAGGAACGTTCGAGTGGCGTCCTCCACTCGATCTGTAGGGAGGCGAGGACGATCCCGGGGAGGAACAGAGGCGTTCAGCAAGTGAAGGGCCACCTCCTTGTTGGCGATGGAATGGCCCTCCTTCAGCTTGTACTCTCCCAGAGTGGCGAGAGGGTCCCAATCGACATCTCGTGGCGGAGAGTCGGGGGCAGAATGAAGCATCCTCCAAGCAAAGGGAGGACCCTCATATCCCAAGCCTGTCTTGGCTTGAGAGAAGCCTCAGCAATACCCTTGCCCTTAGGGTCGACTTCTGCGAGGAAAATACGTTAATAAAAATGAACTACCAAGAACTAAGTAAGGTATCGATCAAGGCAAAAGTCTGTACCAGTGGGGGCAAGAGACTAGTGGGCTGAAATGAGGAGACTGGAGTGGCGGTGGTGATCTTCACTTTCTTCGAAGGAGTGGCACCTGCCCTCCTAGCGGGTCTCTTGGTCCTCTTCTTCGAGGACTTTGGCTGTTCTTCTGCGGCCGGTTGGGTGGCTTCTTCCTGTTCAGAAGAGTCGACCACCATGTCAGGCGAAGCCCCCTCCAAAGTAGGTTGGGCGTCCTCCATGGACAGAGGTTCCGAAGTGGCTCTAGTTCCACTTCCACTTCCTGTTGCCTCGCCAGCAAGGGGCACTCCAGTCGCCGCCTGCTTATCAAAAAGCCTTGTAAATAGACCTACAGAAAGCAAAAGAAAGGATTCAAGAAACGACTAAATATAGAAAGAAAAAAGGATTACCCAGTTTATAGGAGGATCCTCGAGGCGGAGACGAATGGAAGCATTGATAAGGGCATGTTCCGAGGTATCGGATATCGACTTCCAAGGAATAAAATCAGGAGAAAATATGGTGGCATGAATCTTATAGACCGTGTCGACTTCCTCCGGAGTTAATCCTTGAAGAGTTGGGGCACGATCCGTACCCAAAGGAGGAAGCAGAGGCCACGGGACGCTTACTCGATAGAAGAAATAATGATTCTTCCAATTGGAATTTTTCAATTTAATGTTGCAAACCAACCGTGGGGCAGACTCCCAATCAAGATAGCTGCCAGTAGGCCAACGACTCCTGAAATTGTAGGTGCCATGAGGCGTACGTTGTAGTTGGTAGAAGCTGCGGAAAACCCTCAAAGATACTTCCACTCATAGGTGGAACACAAACAACAAAAACCCACCAAATAACGGAGGGCATTCTCAGTAAATTGGCAAGGATGGATGCGATAATGCTCGCAGAGTTCCATCAAGTCGCCACAAAAAGGGAATCTCAGTCCCGCCTCGAGATGACCCATGAAGACCGCCACTTCTCCCTCTTGGGGAAAATATTTTGGTCCCGGTGGACCAGGGTATCGAGGATGTTCATCATCGCTTAGATTACCCAAAGCCACGGCATGAAGCCATGGCTGGTCAATTTACTAACCTTAGGAGAAGGAGGGGAGGGAACGAAATCTTCAAGATTACCTTCAGGAATGGGGAGAGCCATCGGAGTTCTAGAGAGAGAATGAAGGAACGAAGCTTCTCGCTGAGGATCGGAGGGACCTGCGGTGGCAATTCCGATCAAAATCCTCTCTTCAGGCGTACAAGGACGAGGAGAATTAGGGTTTATAAAGAAGGCACTGTATTGATTCGCCAGGATTGGAGAGAAGACGAAGGTGAAAGGTGAAAAGTGAAAGTAAAAAGGGGGGGTATTTATAGAAGAACTCCCTCGCTGGGATAACTTCCTTGCGAAGCCTTATCAAGGTCAGCCATTCATTGGTTCTTCATCTGACAACATGACCGTTAGCCTACACCTGTAGAGCCATTGAGAGGGTGACTCCCCAGCTTCCCTAGGAGATCTCTGCATGCCGAAACCATCT
The DNA here is from genome assembly GCA_036873135.1 of Clarkia xantiana subsp. parviflora. Taxonomy (NCBI): domain Eukaryota; kingdom Viridiplantae; phylum Streptophyta; class Magnoliopsida; order Myrtales; family Onagraceae; genus Clarkia; species Clarkia xantiana. Next base: position 39,662,012 of record JAPTYO010000004.1, read on the forward strand.
CTTCTCCCAGCGGATAGAAATCCTAATCCCGAGGGAGAGCCTCTTCAACTTCTGGAAAGTCTGGAAAATCTACAAGTCCTGAGAATTAGATTATCTCGCCACAAAATGGGGCTTTACTCGACTCAAGCCTTCACCTTAAGTAAATGAAGCTGACGACTCGAGTCTCGGGGGCAAGTGTTGGGTTATAGATAAACCCGACTATGTATGTACGTTCTTGGTCTATGGTGATTTCCTACAGGTGACAGGTCGAGTACGCTTTCAGGGCGAGGAGAAGAAGTCGACGACCTTTCTTGTTTATTCCAACCATTTGGAGATAAAAGGTCGACTACCAATCATGAAGAAGTCGACTTCAAAAGAATGACTGGTCAACTATGGAGACTTAGAGAATCTTCCAGAGGACAGGTGGCGACCTATTTCCGACCGTCTCCAAGGGAAAACCTTCCCTCGAAGTAAAGACAGGTGGCGACCTGCTTCCCACCGTCTCCAAGGGAAAACCTTCCCTCGAAGTAAAGACAGGTGGCGACCTGCTTCCCACCGTCTCCAAGGGAAAACCTTCCCTCGAAGTAAAGACAGGTGGCGACCTGCTTCCCACCGTCTCCAAGGGAAAACCTCCCCCCGAAGTAAAGGTGAGGTGGCGACCTGCTTGTCACCTGCTTCAGCCGCCTTAGGAAAGACTTCCCTCCTAAGTAAAAGTGAGGTGGCGACCTGCTTGTCACCTGCTTGCAGTGTTTTGAAAACCGGACCGGAGCTTGAACCGGAAGAGTGTCCGGTTTGCGTTCTGACCGGTTCGACCCGATCTAACCCGGTTCAAACCGGTTCAGTTGGTGACATAAGGATATGGATATGGATAAGAAGAAATCTGGAACACCCACTTCTACTCAACCTAAGATATCGTCTCTCTCCTTTATCCCTGTATGCTTCTGCAATTCGTCATTCATCCTTTCAACCCAACTAGGATTTCATCTCAAATACTAGAAAGAACATGAGCTAAGCAGTGTTTCTCTACACGCCCATGAGAGTTGTTGCTACCTCACCGCTGCTACCTCATTCTTCCCTATCAGGCTCTTGTTCATCTCATCAAGCTCTTATATCGATTTTCGAGGATTAACCCGTTAGCGTTTTCTAGTAAATTAAGAGATGAACATATGGGACAGATTACCGAGGGACGGGCGAGTAAGACAAATATATGTCGCGGATTACCATGGGAGGATTAGGTTTCTCGCGGAGAGCTAAGGTGGCCTCTCGCAATGAGCAGCGGAGGTGGTCTCTCGGGTGAGCAGAGGAGATGTGAAGATCCGGCTTGAAGAATGATGAAACCTTCTATGTGGTGAAGAATGTAGAAAGAGTCCACAAATTAGGTTCTCAACTGATTTTTTCTGAATTTACATTTTTTTTTGGTTCAAAACTTCACTGAAGAGTGAAAGACCACCACCGTTCTTGCTTCGTTCTTAGGTTAATTGAATGAATCTTCTTTTCTGTTTTAGTTTTCTCCCGGTCCGACCGGTAACGGTTCTTCCGGTCCAACCCGGTTTGACCGGGCTTTCTCTAACAGAACCGGGTCCGAGCTGTATTCTGAACTTTACTGTGACCGGGCCGGCTATACATCCGGTTCGCGGTCCGACCCGGTCCGACCGCCGGTCCAGTCCGGTTTTCAAAACACTGCCTGCTTGGCCGACTCCAAAGGAAAACTCACTAAGGAGATAACCGCCACTGATAAGTCAGTAACTCTCCCCTATAAATAGGAACCTATCTTATTCAATTAAGAACAATCTGCTCTGAATACTTATATATTACACTCTCAAATACATTACTAACTTAAGCTTCGGTGTGGAATCAGGGGTCATCCCCACCCCTTTTTAGGTGCTCGACCTTAAAAGTCTCACGGAGGAAATCAAGTCCTCGAGAGAGCTACGTCCAAGGCGAAGCCTAGAAGTCCATTCGGTGAAGTTTGAGGCCACCTTGGTTGTTCCTGCCTTAGATTTGCCCTTAGGCGCTCTCTTCTGTCCAACATTTCCTCCATTGCTGCCATCATCTCTGGTGTGATGTTATATGTTCTTGGGTTTCCTTCTTGGGGCGGTTGTGGGCGTGGGTGGTTCACTTTTTGTTCCGGATGAGCATTGGTCAAGGAATTCTGTTCCTCTGGGATTAGTTGTTCCCTGATCCTTACTTCCTCCCGATGGTCTTCAACATTTGCATGTTGGCCTACCACTTGTGGTTGCCTGCCTCCTTCTAGTGGTGCTTGGTTTTTTCCCCCCATTGGTATTTTCCTACTCGACTTTCCAACCTACCTTCTTGTTACCGCCATCGATCGCTAGTAGTAGCTATACGCTTTCTTGTTCGAATCCGCAGACGACGCCAATGTTTGCTCACGTGTGTTCGTCGTGGGCTTCTCCTTATCGATCTTCTTCCTTGATGGGCTTCTCCTTCTTGATCCTCTCCTTGCTTCCCTGCAAAGGGGCACCGGGGGTTCCTGGTAAGCCCACTCGGGAGCTTAAGTTAGTGAGAGCTTCTAGAGAGAGGGTGAGCTTAGAGACAAAGTGAATACCTTCAAATGAGGGGATGAGCTCTCTATTATGGGTTGGTCTTGACCGTAAATAAGTGGCATTTGACCTCGGTTCAACCGTAGGTAAGTTCTTTATGGCTAATTGTTGGTGTGTGGCCTTCTAGGGCGAGCCCCGGGCGAGGTATCGTCCGGAGGTGGGGGTCCGGACGAGGGGGGCTCGTCCGGACGGACGGGGGGTACCCGGAGGGGTTCCCCTATTGCCTTGCTCGGGTCCCCGGGTGGTTTCTTCACCCGGGTCTTCCCGAGTGGGTTTTACCACTCGGGATATTTTCCGGGCCCAAGTGATGGGCCTCGGGTGTCCGTGTATTAAGTATTGAGTTATATCCGGTTCCGGTCCACTTCTCGGGTCCAATTAGTGATAGCTTGGGCGTATATCCACCAAACCCGACTTCCCTTTTTCTCGAGTTCCTCTTCTTCAACCATATTTGAACGTTCCTCCTGAGAAGGACGAGGGTTTCGCTACTTCTTCTTCGAAAAGAAAGGAAACTTCTGCCAAGGCTCCTGAGAATCATTTTTTGTACTTGCGCCTCTGTAGTGTGTTTGTTTCTTAATAAAAGAATCACTTGGATTTTCTTCTCTGAATTAAGAGTGTTATCTCCATAATAAATTATTTTGCGAATGCTTATCTTTCTTATCTAATTGTCGACGTACCTAGGCTTTATCGCCATCTTGGGCACATTGCGTCGACAATCGAGGTTGTAGTTGCCGATCATCTATCGAGTTGCCAACGTGCCTAGGTTTTGTCACCATCTTGGGAACTTAATGTCGATAACCGATTTGTTTGTAGGTGTCGATCTTCTATCGAGTTGTCGATGTACCTAGGCTTTATTGCCATCTTGGCCACATTGTGTCGATAATCCATTTGTTTGTAGGCGTCGATCTTCTATCGAGTTGTCAACGTACCTAGGCTTTATTGCCATATTGGGCACATTGTGTCGACAATTCAGATGGTTGACGCCGAACTTCTTATCAAGTTGTCGACGTACCTAGGCTTTGTTGCCTTCTTGAGCACATTGTGTCAACAATCGAATTGTAGACATTGATCTTCTATAAGGTTGTCGCCGTACCTAGGCTTTGTTGCCATTTTAGGCACGTTGTGTCGACAATCAAGATGTTTGATGTTAAACAGCTTATCGAGTTGTCGACGTACCTAGGCTTTATTGCCATTTTGGGCACATTGTGTCGACAATCGATTTGTTGACGCCGATCTTCTATAAAGTTGGCGATGTACCTAGGCTTTGTTGCCATCTTGGGCACATTGTGTCGACAATCGATTTGTCGACATTGATCTTCTATCGAGTTGTCGGCGTACCTAGGCTTTGTCGCCATTTTGGGCACACTGTGTCGACAATCGAGATGTTTGATGCCGAACTTCTTATCGAATTGTCGACGTACCTAGGCTTTTTTGCCATCTTGGGCACGTTGTGTCGACAATCGAGATGTTTGATGTCAAACAGCTTATCGAGTTGTCGACGTACCTAGGTTATTTTTCCATTTTGGGCACATTGTGTCGACAATCGATTTGTAGACGCAGATCTTCTATCGAGTTGTTGACGTACATAGGCTTTGTTGCCATTTTAGGCACATTGTGTCGACAATCTAGATGTTTGATGCCGAACTTCTTATCGAGTTGTCGACGTACCTAGGCTTTGTTGCCATCTTAGGCAAATTGTGTCGACAATCGATTTGTAGACGCCGATCTTCTATCGTGTTGTCGATGTACCTAGGCTTTGTTGCCATTTTGGGCACATTGTGTCGACAATCGAGATGTTTGGCGCTTGATTGTCGATGCCTTTAGTGGAATGTTCAGATGATTACGTGCAAAGGAACCTCAAGGGGTTATATTTATTCATCGTTTTCTAATCATTACACCAAAAGGGAAAAATTTACGACAATAGTTTTATAAGAAATATAACATCTATTTGGGAGTTTTTTTTATGAATTATCTTTATGTCGTGTCGACGTGTAAAAGCAACATCGTGACATGGTTTGATCTCCCCTTACTTCCCCTATTCCTTGAGGTGTTGGAAACCTCATGATTTGATGTACCGTTGAAGGAATAATCCAATAATGGCTTTGTAGGCGGAGGCAGCATCAACGACCACGAAGAGTATATCGATCTTTAAGACTCTCTCCTTCCTTCCCAAATTTATGGGTAGTCGAATGGCGCCCAGGGGATAGATGGTTTCTCCCGCAAAACCTCTAAAAGGGAAATCGACCCTTCTTAAATCCTTTTTAGTAAATCCCATCTTTAGGAAAGCTTCGTAGAAGAGAATACCTGTTGAGCCTCCACTGTCGATGAGGATTCTTTTCACTTCATATTCTGATAGAACAATTGTGATTACCAAGGCGTCTTCATGGGGTTGAATCACTGTTGTGAGATCATCCAGTGTGAAACTGATAGTCTCTGGATCGGGCTCTCGAGGCCTTTTTCCCATTATTGTTGTCGTAGATATATTGGCAGCGTATACTTCACGAGCGGAAGTTATCTTGCCCCCTGATGCAAATCCTCCCGCGATAACATTGACGGCCCCACTTCGGATAGGGGTAGGATTGTTGTGCGGGGAGAGCGAGAACCTCCTCGTGGGGCTCCTACTCCGTTTCTTTGGAACTGTAACTAATTTTTCCACGAACTTCAGCAACTTACCCCTTTGGATAAGGGTTTCAATATCCTGCTTCAAAATTATGCAGTCATTTAAGTCGTGTCCTCTAGCATGGTGATATCGACAATAGTCGTTTATTTGATGACCCATTGGTCTTTTCCTTGTAGGTGGTGGGTCGTTAAATTTGAGCATCTCCATTTCTTGGAGTATGACAAAGACGCTGTGGGTAAGTGGGGTAAATCTCGCCAGGGGAGGGTTGTTATCCCTTCTATGGTTTTGGAGATTCCCCTATCGGAGCTTCCATCTTGTCTGTCTTCCTTCTTCTGAGGTCGCGTGGCGGAGGCTTCCTCTGTTTTAGCGGGAATGGTCTGCTTCCCGAGTTCCGCCGCTGACTTTTCATGCAACCTTTCTAGGTCGATATACTTCTTAACTTTGACGGCAAGGCCGTCAATATTTCGCATGAGCTTCATCACCATGCTATCTTTCAGAGCTTGACTTTGGACTCTTAGGCCTAACTAGAAGGTCCTTATCAACTCGCCATCGGTGGCATCTTCATTTAGCTGCTGGAGTATCTTATGATATCTGGTATAGTGAATTACCAAGGTTTCATTAGGACCATGCTCAATTTTATCTAGAAAGTCCATGGTCTTGAGGCGTTGTCTCTGGCCTATGTACCCCTCTATGAACTTAGTTTTTAGCTCTTCCCACGAATCTATTGAATTTTCGGGAAGGCCATAGAACCATGTGGAGGTTTCTTTTTTGAGAGTCGTTGGGAAGAGAGCTGCGTAATGGTCGGGTGTTGCCCCTCTTACTAGGAGGGAAGAGTTGTGGGCATTGATATGGCGAACGAGGTCTCCTCCACCGGTATAGTCGTCAATGTTCCATGCAAATACTTACAGGCGAACTCGAGTGTCGAAGAGTCTGTTGGAGAAGGGGTAAGAGGTGGATCACGAACGGTCAACATGTCGCTCAATCCCCTTCTCTTTTTCTCGAGCTGCTCTTCTACCTGCCCTATGGTGAATAGGACAGGTTCTTTAGTAGGAGCGTCGACCTTTGGGGTCTTTTGAGCCTCATTTTCCGGAAGGTTAGCCTCAATGGTCTTAACACTGGAGGCCACTTCTTCCTTATGGGAGGTTTCTCGAACTGGCTCCTTATTGTTGGGAGTGGCTCCCTCCTGAGCCTGATTCCATAAGGCTATAAAGCCTGCCATCACTTCTTGTGGGACGGCCGGCGGGGTCGTCCTCTCTTCTTCTTGATTTGGTGGCTCACAATGGGGAGGGTGTTCCTCACCATTATTTTGTTGAGGAGGATTTTCCTCGTTGGTTCGTCTGGAAGTAGTGGGATCTGCTTGAGATTTTTCCATTTCTTCCACCACCGCGGTTAATCTTCTGTTTTTGTTGGGAGCCATGACTTTTTGATCACCGTTCCCACAAACGGTGCTAGATGTTTGGATCAAAATGACGTAGCATGTAGCTTCTGGTAATGGAATTCAAGGTCTCGCCGCTAGCTAACTCCTTTAGGTGTCTGTCTCGACCTCGAGGAGCACTTAGTTTCCTTTAGGGTGCTTTGGTAGGCGAGGACTTGAAAAGGGGTGGGGATTTGCCCCTGATTCCACTCTGAAGCTTAAGTCAGTAATGGAATTTGAGAGAATACTATAAAAGTATGTGAATTTAGATTACTTAAATAATAAAAGTGTTCCCCTATTTATAGGGGAAAAGTACCGACTTTAAATGCCGGCTACCCTCTTGGGAGGGTTTCTGTCCAGAGGCGGTATAAGTAGGTGACAAGCAGGTCGCCACCTCATCTTTCCTTAGCTACGAAGGTTTTCTTTTGGTGGTTGAAGTAGGTCGCCACCTCACTATTCCTTAAGAGGAAGGTTTCCTTTATGGCGGCAAAAGCAGGTCGCCAGTTGTAATTTCCCTAGAAGGAAGGTTTATTCAGCTAACAGGTGACAAGTAGGTCGCCACCTGCCTCTTCCTTAAGAGGAAGGGTTTTCTCTGAGGCGTCAAGCAGTTTGCCAATTGACATTTCCTAAGGAGGAAGGTTTCTTCAATAGTGTTTGGCTAACGACTCGACTCTTGCCATAAGAGGGAGAGTTTTGAGCGGACTTGTCTCCAGTCTTCAATGATCTCAGTCGTCGAATTTCTCATCATTTGGTGTCAACTATTTTTCCTTATTTCTTCATTCTGAGTGTGATTAGTCGTCGACTATCTTTCAGGAGTCCCGACTTATATTCTATTGACTACCCATTGACCTGTCCTTTATAATCGTAACCGAACACGTTTAATGTTCCGAGGAACTCATGCTTAGCATATATAATTCTACTGCTTAAGTAAATTATCACATGCCAATTCATCCTCAACATTCAGGCATACGCATCATGTGTGATCACGTTATTCAAACATGCATATTTGGCGACTGATTTCCGCTTTTAAAACATTTGGGGCTGACTTGCAATTCATGCTCTAAACCATTCATGCATACTTCTAGACATGAATAATAGGAAATTGCAACCATCACAACATGTCTATCCTAGTGCGCAACCCATTAATTAAAAACCAAGGTTACGCCAACAACATGCATAATCCAGCTAGCTTGACTAAGTCAAGTCGACAGTTCTAATCATGCAATAATATCAATTAAATAGCAATTGCAATTCAGCCCACTAAATGACTCAGTCCCAAATTCATGCATTTTCGAGATCCATCCCCATAATCGATACTAGGCATCAGGTTTAATTAAAACGCGAATAAATTAAACCCCTATAACACTGTGTAGGTAATTTAAAGTTCGAAAAACATTTGGATTTTAAAAATTTGACCATCCTATTTTATTTAATTAATTTGGTTCAGATTAATTATTCTGGTTCTATTCAGACCGGTCCGGTTCGATAAAATGGTTCGACCGGACCGGTTCGTTTAAAATAGAATTCGGTTCAGTTTGTCACTCAAACCGGGTTGGTTCGACCCATATTAGTTGCCCCGGTCCGACCCGACCCGAATGGGTCGTACCGATTGAGAAAAACTGGCTATTGACCCGCTCCGGTTTGGACCCGTGGAACCCGACCCGGTTCGGTTCGGGTTCCCTTGGTCACCCGGGTTGGTTGACCCAACCCGGTTGTGCTAAATTGGACCGGCCTGTTACCCTAATTTTACCTAATCCATCAGATTAAAAATTTCGGCAATAATTAAAATATTTTCTCAAACATTTCGGTCACCTTAGGGTGACTTGTGGACTAAGAAATTAAAAATTTCACCTTGAACACCTAAAGCATGGTTCGGTCTAAAACAAGAAAATTAGGGCATGTAATCAAATTTCAAGATCAAATCTTTCAAAGAACAAGAATCCAAAGTTTGAATTTTGATAAAAGTCTTGTTTTCTTGAAGATCGTGAACACTTCACTATGAACATCATGAAGAAATATGGCCAGTTCAAATTAAAAAAAAAACAATCGAATATTTAAAACAAAAAAAAAACTTAAAAATTTTCGGCCATAATTAAGAAAACCAAGAACTCCAGTTTTATCAAATACACGAACTCTCTAACACAGGCTCTGATACCACTGTATGATTTTAGGGGATTCATACTACGAAAACAAAACCCTAGATACGTGGCAGGTAACTAATACACAGCGGAATAAGATGCACATACCTATAATGTTTCCCGTAGCTCAAGACCGTTGAGGGGAGTTCTCGATCCGCCGGACGGTTCCCTGTAGAGGTTTGTGTTAGAGAAGCCCTAGGCGGATTATGCCTCATAACAAAGCCTCTGTCGATTCTTCGCGGGATGGATCTCATGGAGTAAATTGCTCGACACAATTTGGCACCTACTTGGTGTGGTAGTGTCGTCCGAACCTTTGAGGGAATATGGAGGAGGGTTTTCTTTTAATTTCACCATGTAGGAAGAGAGCATTAGCCTTACCCTCCTAGGACTCCCTATTTATAAGAGGAGTAAGGTGGAAAAAAGTCAATTTTAACCCTCCTTATTATTTCGGCCGTCCATGCTATTAGGGAGGCTCAACTTTGGGCCTCCCATGTCAATTGGGATTTTAGGCCTAGCCCAAAATCCCTAATATGACATTACCTAATTTCTTAGGTACATGGACTTAATTAATGGGCTCCCAATTATGGAGGCCCATAGTCCAAATGCTTACAGTGCCGAACCCCTACTCATTGGTAAAATGTATGAGAGCGGATTTTTTTTACCCGAATCGGTACAACAGATGGAAGAAAAGGTCAAGGTAATTCGAGAAAGACTTCGTACTGCACAGAGCAGGCAAAATATTTACGCGGATAAAAGACTTCGAGACCTTGCGTTTAAAGTTTAGAATAAGGTATTCTTGAAATTTTCTCCGATGAAAAGAGTAATGTGGTTTGGGCTGCATGGGATACTCTGCCCGAGATATGTTGGACCGTTTGAGATTTTGCAAAAAGATGGGGAAGCGTCGTATCGACTTGTATTACCACCTGTGATTTTTGGAGTGCATGACGTGTTCCATGTCTCAATGCTAAATAAGTATGTGCACTACGGGAGTCATGTGATCGACTATCGCCCAGTGGAACTAAAAAAGACTTTTTGTTTGAGGAAAAACCTATTCAGATAGTGAATAAGAAGGACCAAGTATTAAGGAGCCGCATCATCCCATATGTGAAAGCACAATGGGAACAACACAGTGAAAGAGAAGCAACGTGGGAGTTGGAGGAAGACATGAAGTGAATGTACCCCACCCCCCCCCCCCCCCCACTTGTTCGACGACACGGGCATTACTTAAATTTCGAACGAAATATTTTTAAGCAGGGTATACCGTAAAACCTGCATAACATTTGTGGATCAACTTTGCAAGTTGAAAAATTCATGGTCTAATACAATCTAATGGCAAAGTTTAAGGCAAGGCACCCAAATCTAAAATATATCACGTAGGTATCGGCAAGGCACCCAAATCACTACAAATCGGGATTGAAGGGTTTGTGTGTGTCGTCTACTCGATCTAAGGGTGATCTAATATGTTTTCGCAGCCCTATCAAACTCTAAATAGCTTGGAGAGCAAGAGAGAATCTCTACACGAGAAACTAGCAAATTCTCGTAGCCCGACCAAGCCACCATGGTAGCGAACACATCTGAGTATTAACGAGCCTCTGAACAAGTTTCAGATCACGATTAAGGTAAACTCCATAGCTTTCTTCGCATACTTTCAGTTTTAGATGTTTGTTCCTAGAGGGAGAAATCTTCAAAGGTGATAATTTTTTTGAGAAAGAATACGCATGAGAGAAGAGAAATATTGCTGCAACTCTTCACTATATTAAGCAAATCAAAGTTTACAGCTTTATAATAGGAATGAGGAAAACAACTTAAGAGAATATCTTGCCACTACTCTAACTAATCTCCATGATTAAACTAAGTGCCCAAAAAATAGCAAAGACAGAGAAATTAATCTGATTCTTAATCTAAAATAAAAGAAACAGAAGTGGATAATGTTGAGTTGCTTGGCCTTCGGGTAACACCTTTGCAGCTCACGAAATGGTCCCTCAAATATCTTGCAGCTCAAGAATCATCTTTCAACACTCCTTGATTTATGGACTGCAAATTCTCATTCTTTCCTTCAAAACTTCAAACTTGTCAGTTGGTAATGGCTTAGCTAGAAAGTCTACTAGCTGATTTTTAGTTTTGCAGTAGGTTAAACTCACATCTCCATCTTGCTGAAATTCATGAACAGAGAAAGCTTTATGTTGAAATGCTTAGCTTTCTTATGGAACATAGCATTCTTTGTGATTTCTATTGCTGCTTGGTTGTCAACATGGATGGTAATTGCTTCTTTTTGTTGCACGTTCAAGTTAGTCAAGATCTTCCTCATCCAAATTACTTGGTTGACAGCTTCTGCACATGCCACAAACTCTGCTTCTGCAGTGGACTGAGTGACAAAGTCTTGCTTTCTTGAGCTCCATGAGAAGACTCATGATCCAAAAGTGAAGCAGTAACTTAAGTGCTCCTAAGATCTTTTGGACTTCCTCCCCAATCATTATCAGAATAGCCTTCTAATCTCAAAGTCTGATTTTTTTTTTTTTTTTAAACTTGACCCCGAGATTGACTGTTCCTTTCACATATCTCAGTACTCTCTTTGCAGCTACTAAGTGAGTTTCAGTTGCACAACGCATAAAGCGTGAAAGAATACTTACAGAATGTTGTTTGTCAGGCCTACTGGATGTCAAATATATAAGACAACCAATTAAACTTCTAAAATATCCTTCATTGATCTTGGCTAATCCATCTTCAATATACAGCTTCTCCTTTTGATTCATTGGAGTGCTGATCCCCTTGCATTTTTCCATAGAAAACTTCTTGAGAATATCATGAGCATACTTTTTCTGACACATGAAGACCTCCTTCTCTCCTTTTTTGATCACCATTCCGATAATGGTTAACAGGTCTTTTGGTCCATGATGTTTGACCACTTTTGAGTTTTGGTCAATGATGTTTTTTTTGTCTAGTTTTGGTACCATATGTTTGCAGATTTTTCTAGTTTTGGTCCGACCGTTACATTCCATCCATTTTTTTTCCGCTAAGTGACATGTGCAAGTATCGTGATCCACCCTAAACTTTCAATTTTGTTCAAATTTGGGGGTATTGACATATTGAACTAGGTTTAGGGTGTCAATACCCCCATATTTGACCTATTAAACATAGTTCAATTCACCCAAATCTAACTAGGTTTAGGGTGTCAATTCCCCCAAATTTATACAAAATTGAAAATTTAGGATGATCACGTGACTTGCACATGTCACTTTACGGAAAAAAAATGGACGGAATGTAACGGTCGGACCAAAACTAGAAAAATCTGCAAACATATGGTACCAAAATTAGGCAAAAAAAACATCATGGACCAAAACCCAAATATAGTCAAACATCGTGGACCAAAACACCTGTTAACCCTTCCGATAAAGTAATTCATGAGCCCTAGGTCTGTCATTTCAAATATCTTTGTCATCTCTTCTTTGAAGGCATTGAATTCTTCTTGATCATTGCCTGTTACTAAGAAATTATCAACATGTAAAGAGACAATGATTATATTATCTACTTTGTGCTTGACATACATAGTGGCTTCTGAACAGCTCCTTCAGAAACCCAATTTCAACAATGTGAGCATCAATTCTGCTGTACCAGGCCCTTGGAGCTTGCTTGAGTCCATTTAGAGCCTTCTTGAGCATGTACACTTTGTCTACTTCACCTTCAATTGCAAAGCCTTCAGGTTGATTAATGTATACTTCTTCTTCTAGTATTCCATTGAGAAAGGCAATTTTAACATCAAGCTGGAAGATTTTCCAGCTCATTTGTGCAGAGATAGCAAGCAGTAATCTGATAGTGTCTAGGCGTGCAACTTGTGCAAATGTTTCAAAGTAATCAACATCATATTGCTATGACTACGAAGCTTGCTTTGAATTTGTTTATGGATGAGTTAACATTGAGCTTTGTTCTGAACACCCACCTCACTCCTATCACATTCTTCTCCTCCGGTCTGTTGACAAGCTCTCAAGTGTGATTCTTTTCTTGAATTTCTTCCTCCATAGCCTTCTTCCACTTTGGAGTTTTCTGTGCTTCCTCTGGATTTGCAGGTTTGTAGATTGCCACACAGCTTCTCCAATAGATATCAGAGAGTAATCTGGTTCCTCTCACTGGAGTGTCATCCCCAGCTTCATTTCTCCATTCTTCATCTTGGGAATCTCTGAGATCAAGCTCATTTGATTGAGTTTGAGCTGAGCTTGAGTTATTCCAATCCCATTCTCCTTCTTCTTTGATTTGGACATCCCTTGGTATTGACACCTGAGGATGATAAATATTGTAAGCTTTTGAGGTTGTTTTATAACCTACAAAGTTCGCAGGCTCTGCTCTTCGATCTAATTTGTCTCTTCTTGCTTGAGGAACATGTACATAGCACACAGATCAAAAAAATAACAAAAAACTGAGAGAGGGCTTATAACCATACCAGGCTTCAAAAGGGGTCTTGTTCTTCAAGGCCTTTGTTGGTAATCAATTTTGAAGAAACACTATAGTGTTTGCAACTTTAGCCCAAAATTCCTTTGGTAGATTCTTCTGGTGAACCATGCGTCTAGACATCTCACCATTGGTTCTGTTTCTTCTTTCACTCACACTGTTTTGTTGAGGTGTGCAGATGGTTGTAAGCTTCCTTTGGCACTCTTTCTCCTGCTAGGAAGCTTGAGAATTCTTGAGGTATGTACTAGAACCATTATCAGTTATGTATTTGTATTTTGTAGCTGCTTTGATTTTCCACCAATCTTTTAAACTGCTAGAACACTTCTAAGACCTCTTATTTTTCTTCTACAGTCATCAGTAAATGTCACAAAGTAGAGACTACTTTGAAGTGAAGGAGTTCTCTGAGGTCCAAACAGGCCTAAGTGAATGACTTGCAGCTTTTGAGTTGATCTTCTAGCTTCTTTTGGGAAAGACTTCCTGATTTGCTTGCCAAAGTGACAAGCTGCAAAGTCTGGAATAGCATTTTCAAGGTTTGGCAGACCAATTGAGAGACTTCTTAATGCTTGAAGTCTTGATAAGCTGCAGTGTCCAAGCCTTTTGTGCCAAACTTTAGTGGTTGCTACCTAAGTTGGAGTTGCTACGTGAACTTCCTCAGTGGGATCAAAGTAGAAACCCTTCCTCTTCATTACCCTTTTAACTTTCATCAACTCAGCTCCTCTTTGATTCCTGATAGTGCAGAGATTCTCTTGAAAAGTCAAGGTGAGACCTTTCTGAGTAAGTTGGCTCACACTGAAATTTTGACTCGGTTCAGGAACATATAGAACATCAGTCAGGATTCTTGTTTTTGAACCAGAATGGAGTGTTACTGTCCCCTTTGATGTGGCTTTGAGTCTTCTCTCATCTCCAATACGCACATAGATGTCTCCGTAGGGCTTTAGATCTAAGAATAGAGACTTATCATAAGACATATGGTTTGAGCAACCACTGTCAATGAGCCATGCTTCAGACTCCTCACAAGTCACCAGACACTAAGCTATGGAAATTTGATCATCATCAGCATCTTCTTCCACTTGTGCTACAACTACCTGCTTCGGAGCCCTGCATATGATAGCTTCATGTCCCTTCAGATTACATTTTAAGCAATGAGCATCAGGTCTCCTCCAGCACTTGTATGGTGGATGCCCTTTTCTTATTGTAGTGACTGCAAGGAGGGTACCTCTTTCTCTGTCCTTTGCCTTTGGATGAGTCATAGCTGCCTTCTCCCCTCTCTTGAACTCCCTTCAAACTTTCGAAACAAACGCTTAGTACCGACTTGGAGAAAACCCGTGATCTTAAGGAATGTTGAGGTGGCTACCTGCTTGACACCTCCATAGAGGGAAACCTACTCTTCTAAGTAAAAGTGAGGTGACGACCTACTAGTGACCTGCTTGACACCATCATAAAGAAACTCAATCTCCTAAGTAAAAGTGAGGTGACAACCTACTTGTCACCTGCTTGGCACCGCCACAAAAGCAAACCCTCATGGGAAGGTAACGCCGTCATAGAGTCAGTTCAAAACCTAAATAAATAGTATGAACTTTACATTAATTTACAAGATTACTACTTTCAATAGACTTTACTAATTCAGAGTGGAATAAAGGGAACAACCCGGTCTTTCTCAGGTCTCATCAAGGATAGTCCCGCCAAGAAGAATAAGTTAGCCCGTAAAGCTTCAAACTTTAGAGAGGCCCAGGCAAGAACTAGAATAACCTCAATACAGACTTAGCCAGAATTTGACGATCCAAAACTTGGTATGTGATATTGTAAGAATGGTTGATTCTTTGTATTAAATAAACATGTGAGGGTAATGTTGAAGAAATTTAAATGTGAAATCGAAGAAGGAAACCTGGAAGGAATGGGGACGATGGTGAGGGAGATGGTGAGTATGGAGGAATTGCAGAAAGAGTATATGCTACAGCTCGAAACCGAACAGATGCTTTTTCTGAACAAGATTAAGAAGCTGGGTCAGTATATTTTCAGCTCCACACCACACCACCCTTCTTTAACCAGAAATTCTTATGACGACTCCTAAAAACTAGTTAAATCTCCTACGCCTCCATAATGTATATCCATCCATCCAGTAGATAAATTTTGCTAAGTCCAGTGTTTTCTTCAGTCTAAATATGGGGGATTTTGAAACGATCTCAGGGATTTCTTGGGTTTACGGGAGATGAGGGAGGAAGAGATTTATTTGGGGCTGACTTTGGATTGGTCTAGGAATAAAAAACTTGTTAAGCATATGGTTTCAAAAGGTTACAACTCGGGTTCAAGGATGGATGACTAAGTTTTTTTCCCCAACTGGAAAGGATATCTTGATAAAATCATCTGCAGCTGCAATGCCTACTTATACGATGTCTTGTCTCTGCCTCCCTAAGAAAGATACTGATGCACTCGTCTACAACGTCATTTCTAGTGGAGGACGTCGAATGATTCTTATGGGTTCTGCTGGGTGGCTTGGGACCGTATCACCAGCACTAAATGAGTTGGAGGACTGGGATTTAGAAACACTCACATTTCAACCTGGCCTTACTCCTCATACAAGCTTTTCGACTTATGGACTCAGAGGATTCGATGTGGGTTTCTTGTATTCGTAATCGATATTTCAAGCATGGCTCCTTCTTTACTGCCAAATTTTCACCCTCTCATTCCGTGTCTTGGAAAAATTTGTGTCATGTCCTTTGTTTCCTCTTGTTGGGTGCTCGTTGAAGAATATGATCAGGGCATAAAGTAAATTTCTGGACTGAGCATTGGGTTCCGATTTTTGGGCTTTTGGCTAATTGGGTACCGGGAACTTCAGATCAGCATTCACTTAAGGTTTCAACATTTATCATTGACGGCCGATGGGATTTGACCACTTTAGCTATCTTCTTACCTCCTGTCCTGGTTAGGACTATTTCTCATATTAATCTACCTCTGTTGGACACGCTGGACAAATTTTTGTGGAATCATACCACTCTCGGGAATTATTCGGTGAAATCTGGATATCACTTCATTAACTCACTCCTCAATGAAGAGGGGTTGGGCCAATCGTCGGGATCTTCTTCTTCTGCTTCTGCTAGTTCCTCTTTATGGGAGAAGCTTTGGGCTACCAAAATTCTACCAAAAATTTGAATGTTCGGTTGGAAGGGTTTTTCGGGAGGTCACCCGCTACGAGGAAATCTTCAACGACGGTTGCCATTTGTAGATTCTACTTGCCCTTTATATGGCTTAGCTACGGAGATGTGGGAGCATCTTATGTGGTGTTAGTAGTCAGGATAGGCCTAGGTCGATATTTGATTGGTTAAATGATCCCTTGGATGTTGTAGCTGTTTCTGATACAAATGTGGATACTTATAGTTATAAATGTTTAGTCCTTTGGGGTATTTGACTAGAACGGAATAATATTGTTTTCCGCGCTGCTACCCCTTCTGTGGAGTCTGTTATGTTTTTTTATTTATAATGCTTGTAATGATAATCTTGTATCTTGCTCAGTTATTTCAGAGTCTGCCAGGGTCCACGGCGGAGTCCGGGAGATAGCCCGTCTTACGTCGGCACCTACTAATTCTTGGTTCGTTCTTGTTGATGGAACTATCCGGGGAAGACGATCAAGGGTGTATGGTGCTGTAGTCCTTTTGGATCCTTTTGCTAATATTATGGTTATTTCGGTATGCAAGGCTTTTGGGGACGACCCGCTTTTGGCTAAGGTCTAACTTGTAGGACGAGAGTGTTGTTAGCATGGTCGTCGAATCGGGATATACGTTGTTTGATGTCAGATTCCTTGGCTGTGTTGACTTCAGTGGCCTCCACTTCCTCAGCTTTTTCTCCTTCTTTGTTTGGGGTTGTTTTGGATATTATATTGTTTTTACTTGATGTTCCTAGACTTCATTTTTGTTTTGCTACTAGAATTGTAGTTTCTGTTTCGCATAAGATCGTTTCGTTAGTGGCTAATGCGAATATTGATGGTACTTGGATATACCGCAATATTCCGTCTCGGTTATTAGCTTAATGTTGTATCTTATCGGGTCTATTGGCTATAATATATCATCATTTCATAAATAAATAAATAAAAACCATCCATCCATATTTCTCTCTGAAAATGGAGTTATTTTTTGTGTTACATATAGGCAAGAAATTCATCTCAAAGTTTTCTTTTGAGTTCAAAAGTGTTATCAGTTTATCACTAACAGACATAATTTTGTACTTTTAATATTTTATTACCTTTTAACATAATTTTTTTTATCTTTTAGTTTTTGGTTAAGAATCTAAAAACCATCACAACTATATGTTATGTTGATAATCATTATCTCGGATTTAAAATGTTGATATTCGATGTTTCAACCATCACATCTGTTGTTTTCCATTTTTCGATGGGTTACCGTTAAAATTAACATTTTTAGCAAAAAAATATGTTTTCTTCTTTTTTTAAGTATCGGATTTGTTGTTCATTATTTAAACTTATTTGATGCTTAAAATATATGTTTTTATTTTACTAATTTTAGATAAACAAATGGAAATCAATCGATTTAATAGTCGGAATACTGACTCTTTTTAAGTTTATAACAACCTTCATTTTTTTTTCTAGCAAAGAACTTTAGGTTCAATTAAACAACTATGACAATCATACACATGTTAATGTGACACATGATGACTAATCAACATAAGTTTTATTAAAATACATTATATAAATGGTTTATAATTTTGTATCTTTTTTATATACATTAAGACTAATCAACATAGTTTTTTTTTTAAAAAATGCATTATGTAAATGAAATTTTTTTTTTGTAGAAGCTACGCAATATATAGATAACGCAAGCAACATTACAAAAGAGGTAAATTGGGAGAAAAAGATCTCGACCAAATACCCTGAGTTTGAGAAGATAAAGAAAATCTAGCTAGAACATGTACGGATTTAATCCCTGGTCTTGAAACCTTAACTATTACAAGAAAAGTAAACCAAGAAAACGAAGTATTTATATCATTAATTAAACAGAAAAGTTCTGCTTGATGTTGTGTTGCTCCATTGCTTGCCTGCACCAGAAGGAGTGAATCTGTCTTGAGGATGGTATTCTTTCTTCTGAAGGGAAAGGCTAACAGTAGAGCAGCACGGCAAGCAAGTCCCTCAGCCAAAAGTGGGGAAGATACATGCATCAGTTGAGTAGAGAGAGATATTAACAAACCAACAGGATTATAAAGTAAAGCTGCTCCAGCAATGGTAACTGCTACTGAATCATGTGCACCATAAGTGATAAGTGTCCAAGAGTTCTGCAGCAGTATTGGATGTGGCCTTATGGGTTGTCTGATAGATAGTCTTCCTGAACAGTGCCCTTAAGAACAATCAAATACACGTTTGTTATCATTACACAAATATTAAGATTGAAAATGAATATGTCAACACAAGGAATATTTGCTTGGAAAATCCTTTGATTTCTGGCAATCCCAGATATTCCGGAGAATTAAGCATTTTAAGGGTAAATCATCTGGCTTAGTAGTGATATCCTTAGCCAACCACTCCTGGACTATTTGAATAGATCGACACAAGTCTCTTCCTACAGCAAACATTGATACAAACCAGATATGCTGAGCAAAGTCACATGTCCACATTAGGTGTGTCCAGGTTTCGGGGTTATTTCCACACAATGGGCAAACGGGGTCAATAGCGGTGATACGTCGATGAAGGTTAGCTCCCAAATATAATCCTCCAGAACACCCATTCCATACGAACATTTTGACCTTTGGAAGTAGCTTTGCAGTCCAAAGTTTGCTCCATAAATCAAAACTAGCAATCATAGGGGGTGCCGATGTTGATCCATATTTAGAGGCACGCTCCATTGTGGAAGAAGACGATAATCTGACTTAACTGAGAACTCTCTAGAAGATCTTGGTACCCATGTGAGCTTGTCCTGGGTTGGGAAGATTGAGAGGGAGATGCTTGAGATAAGGTCTACCAAGATAGGATGATGAAATGTTTGTAGGAGAGGTAAATTCCATGTTGAATCTTGTTGAAGCAGAAAATGCTGACCCTTAAGTAGATGTGAGTGGTATTATGATTGGTCCATACTGATAATGTAGGTATATTGGGCACCCATGGACCAGTCCATAAATTGATGGAATGACCATCATCAACAAACCATCTTATTCCTAGCAAGAACAAGGGACGAAGTTGCAGAAGAGTTCTCTAAACAGAGCTATGATATTGTCTTGATTTGCAAGTAAAGAAAGTATGTTGGGAAAGATACTTCAATCTTAGGCACTAAGCCCACAGGGAGTCCTTAGATGTTAGGAGATGCCATATTTGTTTAAGTAAAAGAGCTGTGTTTTGGTGCTTAGTGTCCTTAAATCCCAGTCCACCAACAGATTTACTAAGAGTGAGTTTGTGCCAAGCAATCCAAGGTAAACCTTTCCTATCTGGGCTTGAACTCCACCAGAAGTTTCTAAGCACTGTTTAATCTTTTCATGGACTTTATTGGGACACGCTTCCAATCGGTCTGGTTTTGCGTGAACCGATCGGTCGGTACCCGACATAATTGTGATGATCCTCGCGGATTCGTCCGGGATTTTCTTCGATAATGTTGTCCTTAGCTTCGAGATGTGTTCCTCTCCCACGTAGACCTGTGAAAATGTCTTGTCGGATGATTCCTAACTCCGAGCTTGAGTCTTCCTCCACGTCTTCCTCTACGTCTACCTGCAAAAGGGACTACCGAGCGAAGAGGGGTGCTCGGTGAGCCCACTCTGATGCCTAAATGAGAACTTGCTAGAGAGAGAAAATGTCTGGAGAGAAGGTAGAGCAAATTCAACTTGGCAACTTATTTGAATGAATGGCCAAGAGTCCTATTTATAGGACTCTTGAGTCATTAGTTTGCTAATTGCAGTATTAGTCCGTTAATCATGTATTAATTAAGATAAAGCGAAATTAGGCCTTACTAAGAATCTGAGGAGTTGATAATGTTTTTGGGGAGTTCGGGAATAGCGTGGCCCGGAGGGAAGCCCTCCGGGCTGAAAAATGTTCGGTTAGGGGTTGCCCTAACCAAACATGTTCGGTTAGGGGGTGTCCCTATCCGAACTTGTTCCTTTGCCGGACGATTTATCCTCGCCCGGCCTTTCATGGTGAACTTTTTCGGGTTCGAGGTTTTCCAAGTTTCGGTTTAGAACCGTCTTAGGATCCGTGCGGTAATTGAGTCGGGTCAAAGTGGGTCAAGGTGGGTGTATGTCCATCATTTTTCCCCGAGTCAAGCAATAGTCAAACTGTTTCTTGACTCTATTTTAAACGGGATAGACACCCAAATTGATCCTGCTTGATACATGTTACCTCTTTTGATGATGCTGTTCTTCCTTTTAGCTTTCTGGCTCATGATCTTCGTTGTTCTGTCTTTTGTAATTATCATAGCCAAAGTTATCAGTACGGATATAAGATACTATGTGGTAATCATAGATGTGTGTATATATTCTTAAGTGTTGTGGAATATAATTGTATACATTTTTTCAGTCATGGGATTTTTATGCAACATGTTAAATATGCTGTTAAAAAAAAAAATATATGTTGTGCTCAGCATATTGGAATATGGTTTTGCATATGACTCTATGATATTTAACATGGCATGTGTTAATTTATAGGTTTATGTACATGCAGCGTGCTGTTTCGATTTTTCACGAGAAAATTAGAGAGTCAGTACTGTATGGGATATTTTGTAACTTGGTTACCCTTTATATCTAGATGTCTTTAAATGCATAACATGAGATGATAAGAATTTAAGCTTGTTGTGTTTCCTCCATGCCTTAGCAATTCTTCCACCATGTGTTGACATGTGTGGTTGTAGTTTAAAACCACCAAAAAACTATCCACCTTTTTCTTTATAACCATTTACTTATATTTGTCCTTCATCTTCTTCATTCCTTTCTTCCACTTTCACTATTACTTTCCCTCTCCTCCTCCAAATCCTAACTCTTTCTCCCACCTCCATTTCTCCTTCTTTTTTCAATTCCTCTTAGGAAAACACTATATGGAGCTAGGATTGAAGGTTGTTGTGGTTTGAATTTGGTTTTGGTCTTGGTTTGACCAAATTTTGAGTTTGGCCAGCTAAGGGGGTTGTCGGCATCGGGTTAAGGCGGCGGAGGGAAGTACGGCGAAGGAGAGGGCGGGGATGCGTGGCGGCTGGGCAGCGGAGGAGGCGGGTCAGCCGGGGCAGCGAGGCGGCAGGGCGGGTCCGAACGGGGCTGTCACAAGGAGCTACAGCTCCGGCGTGACCGGTTTGGCACCCGGTTCGGCTGAACCGGGTTATAGTCGGACCGAGTTGGCTCAGACCACAATTTTGGTGGTCTGTTTCGAGTTCTAAAGGTTCGGTTTTTGCTCTCTTATGCTTTTCCCTATCTTATATTTGTCACCAATTGAAAATTTGTATAGCATGGATATGAAAAATTGTATGAAAATTGGATTGTTTTTTCACCTCGTTTGCTGGATGGGTAAATACCATTGTTTGCTTGTAGCTGTTTGGCTTTAGGTAGATATTTGGCATGTGTACTTGTATATTTTGTGCTCCTTTGTCCTTGAATTATGGTGGTTCGGTTGATCTGAATGTGAAGTTGGCATCTTGCTGTCTCCCTTGGATTGGTATTTTTGATGTATTGTTGTGTACTCCTTTTTTGGAGGCATATAAGGGATGGCTTCAGTGGATACCCCCCCCTTTAGTATATGTCGCTGCGTAGTAATGAATATATTTCGACTGTTAGTTTGTATGGGATTTAAAAAGTTCTCCTTTCAGATTGTATCGCGTTGCAAAATAAGATTTTGTTCAATACTTAAGGATTTATGGGCAGGATTTTGGATACTCCCCCTTTTTTGAATGCAACGCGATGCATATATTTGCATCACCAATACTTATAATTTTTTTTAATTTTTTTTAGGAAGAATTTTGAATACTCCCCATTTTTTGAATAGAGCGCGATGCATATATTTGCATCACCAACACTTAGAATTTTTTAGGCAGAATTTTGATTACTCCCCTTTTTTGAATGCAGAGCGATGCATATATTTGCATCACCAACACTTAGATTTTTTTAGGCGGGATTTTGAATACTCCCCTTTTTTTGAATGCAGCGCGATGCATATATTTGCATCACCAAAACTTAGAATTTTTTAGGCGGGATTTTGAATACTCCCCCTTTTTTGAATGCAGCGCGATGCATATATTTGCATAGCCAACACTTAAAATTTTTTAGGCTGGATTTTGAATAATCCCCATTTTTTTAGTGCAGCGCGTTGCATACATGTGCAACACCGACACTTAGAATTTTTTAGGCGGGGTTTTGAATACTCCCCCTTTTTTGAGTGCAGCGCGCTGCATACATGTGCAACACCAACACTTAGAATTTTTTAGGCGGGATTTTGAATACTCCCCCTTTTTTTATTGCAGCGCGTTGTATACATGTGCAACACCAACACTTAGAATTTTTTAGGTGGGATTTTGAATACTCCCCCTTTTTTTAGTGCAGCGCGTTGCATACATATGCAACACCAACACTTAGAATTTTTTAGGCGTGATTTTGAATACTCCCCCTTTTTTTAGTGCAGCGCGTTGCATACATGTGCAGCACCAACACTTAGAATTGTTTAGGCGGGATTTTGAATACTCCCCATTTTTTGAGTGCAGCGCGTTGCATACATGTGCAACACCAACACTTAGAATTTTTTAGGTGAGATTTTGAATACTCCCCCTTTTTTGAGTGCAGCGTGTTGCATACATGTGCAACACCATCACTTAGAATTTTTTAGGCAGGATTTTGAATACTCCCCCTTTTTTTAGTGCAGCGCGTTGCATACATGTGCAACACCAACACTTAGAATTTTTTAGGCGGGATTTTGAATACTCCCCCTTTTTTGAATTCATATATATGTTCTGAATCTTTTTTTATAGCTGCTGATTGTGTTTCTGCTTTGTTACAGGTGTTCTGGGTTGTCCTCTTTTTCTTCGACTTGGGGTTGCTTAATCTTCTTCAATGTTGCGTAAGTCGTCCTTTCGTTCCTCCATGGCCTCTTCTTGTGCTTACTAGGAGTTAGGTTTAGCTTCTAGTTTTTTGCCCACATCTGATTCAGCACATGTGTCCGAATCTGGGTTGTGTTTTGGTGGTGACGTTGATTCTGCTTTTTCTTCTGATTCTGATCCGCATGCGTCCACTCTGTTACCCCTAGGCAACTAGCTTAAGGCTCCCACTACCATAAGGTTGTTAAGCTTGCCGGCTTAGAATCCGCTGATATGCCTTGTTATTCTTATAAGTCTCTTCTGGGGTATCTTTAGGCGCTATTACCATTCCTCCCGATGGCATGTCGTGTGTGTATCCTCGTCGGGTCAAGTCTGGCTTGCGATTTCCGTATTGAAGTGCACTGCAAGATCTTTGTCGGTATTATGGGATATCCCCTCTTGAGCTGGTTCCTAGTGCTCACCGCACATGGGTTGGGTTCCGTGTGTTGTGTCTTAGGGAGTCTTGGGTTTACTCTCTTGTAATATTTCGTTGTTTCTTTCGGCTTAGATTGCAGAGTTCGTCTAGGATGTATACATTCACTTGTCGTTTTCCTGCTATGGGGGGTGATGGTTTCTGTCTACTGGGCCTTAGTGATTTGGAGTGGGATACTAAATACCGGTTCGTTTCTCGTAGCGAGAGTTCCCGTGGTGTGTGGGGGGGTGCAGTACTTATTTGCATCTGATCGACATACCACCTAGACGGTATGTCCTGATGTTGGTAAAGATGTCCCTCCTTACTGTCGAGACTTGTCCTCCTCCGATTGTGAGACCCTGAAAGTTATATGTCATTGTCATGAGCGTCGATCTTATAAGACTGTGCTAGGATTGACTGAAGAGGAGTTGGTTGATGCTGGGATTTGTGTTGCTTCCTCCGTGGGATGTTAATGGTGCTTTGTTCGTTTTTCTTTCTTTTCTTGTGGTGGGTTCTTTGATCAAGATGATTCTTTACAGGAGCTTACACCTGTTGCGAGGCCCGTTGTCGGTAGGAAGAAGACGCTTGCTTGTGTCTCTCCTAGATCGTCCAAGGTTGCTCGTCCTGGCCGTGCTGCTCCGGGTATGCGTTTCGTTTTGCCTCATACGGCTTGTATTTATATATGTCTTTGTTCTTCTAATGTTCTATTTTTTATGTCCTTTTCAGTTGTGAAGGGAGGTGCAAATCCTTCTTGTCCTCCTCTGAGAAAGTCCGACTTTGAGGTTAGGCCCTCAGATACTCTTCCGCGAAAGAGGAAAGGTGTGGATGTTGTTCGAAATCCTCCGTAGCCTTCTTGTGATAACGAGAAGGTGACCGAGTCTTCTCGTGCTTCTGCCCAGGATAAGGGGAAAGATCCTGTTTCCTGTGATGTTAAGGACATTGAAGCCGAGGTGTTTGGCGTTGGGGATGATGTTATTGCGGCCTTTGGACCTTCTTCACCTGCAGCTTCCTCAGGGGTTGTGATGTGGAGTGTACTTAGTTTTTTGTGATTGTCCTTGTACTATTCCTTTTCTTTAACCTTTATGTTTTGCAGGACTGACCACCCTTCCTCCTCTGACAGTTGATGAGCTTGTTCGCCCTTTCGAGGGTGATGTTGTTAGCCTAGCCTGGCATCCGATGTCTTCTACTCGCGATCTTCATTTCCCCAAGGATTGTTCTTTGGTGACACCCGAGGTTGGCATTAGGGTACTAAATGCCATGGTTCCTCCTTCTAATCGTTTGCATACGCCTGTCGATACTGCCGGTATACAGAGTGCCGTTCAGGGGATGTTGTCCCATTTCGTTCCCATAAGTTGTGTGGGCCTGGTATTTCTCTTCTCTACTGTGTTTACCGATTTGATGTTTTGCTTGTTGTCTTTCAGGTTATGTCCCATATGCTGAACTTATCCTCATTTTCCATTGATGTGTCACATGAGAGGGACATTGCTCATGCTAGAAAGAGTCAGCTGGAGGCGGAGTTGGCGGCGTCTAAGGCGAACGTTCGATCCTTGGGGGTTAAGATCCAAAGTCTGAAGAAGATATCTGAGCTTGAAGTGTGTTTTCCCAGATGTTGCAGAGGGAGGCGGATATGAAGGCGGATTATGACGCGAAGCTGGCACTTGTTAACGAGGCAGCGAATTTGAAGGCAAAGGATGTTGGTGTTGCTGAGTATAAGCCCTGTGATTCGTTTATAGCGGATGCTCAGCGTGCGAATGCTGAGATGCTGATTGCACGTGGTCACGAGATTGTGCAGAAATTTTATATGCATTGTCCTGATTTCCAGTATCTGAGTTGGGAGACCTTGAGAGCTTTGGGAAGTTTTATGCCCCTCCGCTGGATGTTGATGATATGTTGGTTGACGAATAAGAGGGATCGGGGGCCTCAACTCCTTCTCAAGGTAATGTTGGAGACTTGGTTTCTGGGGGCTTAGAAGATGGTGGGGATCATCCTGTTGATGCTGTTTGAAGCTTGTTACTTTCTACTTATTTGTATGAACCTTTTTATGTTTGTGATGTATGCGCTGCCACTATTATTTCAGATATTGTTTTCCTCCTAGTGACTTGATTATGTATGTTGTGGCCCTTGTGGTTGGGCCTATTTTGGATGTTGTATCCTTATTGCTTTGGTAGAAACAGTAGTTTGTTTGACTTTGATGCGTAGTCTATTTGGTTGTGTTTGGGTGTTGGTTTCCTGGATGAACCGTTGTTGCTGTTCTGATTGGATGGAGTGTGTCACTGCCCTCGTTGTCCATGTTGAGGAGTGCTGCATTGTGTGTTTCTACTCCAGGCTTAGAATATGTATGGGAGGACTGATTTGCTGTTTCAATGAGACACCGTGTTAGGTTGCCCCCGTTGTCATTATCGAGGATTGTTGCATGGTGTAGCTTCTTTCCATACTTGGGATAATTCTGGAAGCCCGGATTTGTTGTTATGATGAGACAGCGTTTGAAGTTGATCCCGTTGTGGTTTATGTGAGGGTTGTGTCCAACTTGGTGTTCGATTCCGATCTTGGAATGATTTTAGAAGACCATGTTTGCTGTTTTGATGAGACAGCATGTGGAATTGCCCCCTCCTGGTGTGAACCAGGGCATGAGTCTTTTTGGAGCGATAGTGTTACTTTTTATATATAGGTGGCTGTTAGCCTTTGGCGTGATTCCTTTTTCATCGTATGGTATCGTATCTGTAAGGAGGTTATTTTTATATGTATGTTGCTATACCACGCACAATGTGAGTTAGCGTATTTTGAATTTTTGTTTGGTTGCACCATGTATAAGATCTGGTGTAAGATCTTGATGTTTGCTTTTGTTTCTCAAAACACACATTTCTGCACCGCTTGGGTTTAGCACCGGTTGTTTGATTTTTGTGTGTTTTACAGATTTTGTCGTTGCAACTTTACCTTTTTTATCCAAGTGTTATGGTAGGCGAGGTTGTATCCTGCAATTTGCTTTCTCGTGAAAAGCTTTGTTTGGCTTATTGTTTCAGTACCAGTCTAATGTGTTAGCTGAATTACTATTCGCTTTAGATTCGGTTTACCTCTACCTGGTTCTTGATCCAGCGTAAGGTTTGTGTGTTAGCTGGTGGTAATCCAATCTATGCTTATAAAAACATCTATCTTGTTTATGTTCTAGCATAGGGTCGACGCTAGCTGGCTTATTCCAGACTAGGTTTTTCTTGAACCCTTGCCTGGTGTATGTTCCAGGGCAGGGCCAACACACTAGCTGGTTTGAACTCCAGTCTAGAGTTTTGAGTTAGAACCCCTACCCAGTTTCGAGGCTAGCATAGGGGTCAACGCTAGGAGGTTTGATCTCCTCCTAGGGTTGTTATTGAACCCCTACCCGGTTTATGTTCTGGCGTAGAGGCCAAGCAACAGCTGCTGGGAACTCCAGACTGATGATTGTAGCCACTGTTAGGTACAAAGTCCAGCAACAGGGCGAGCGCTTTTTGTCGGTGGTACATTTATTTGGATCTTTTTTGTCATTTCGTTGTTTTACCGGCCGGCCTTCTTTTCTTACATCTATTCATTCTACGGCTACTTTACAACATTTGTGACTGACACAACATTATTTGACTCGATTTTTTTGGAGTCTTGACGCTTGGTTGTTGTTCCTAGTTGATTCTTTTGTACTTGTCTCATTCATGCAACAACATACGCATTTTCATTAGATATGGTTTGCACAATGGATTACATCATAAGGTAGTTCATGAAAAGTAGACTAAGCTAAACTCCCCATAGGAAGTATCTTCTTGTTTATGACTAATTTCAAAATAAAAAAAGGATAGGTGACAAATGCATATGAGCATTCCCTTTGCCGGTTGGCAAGTTTTTATCATGTGGAGGGCGCTTCATGCCCTAAACCTGCCTAGACAACCCTTGTACAACATTGTTTCAATCTCCAGCTTTAACGTGAGGCAATTTTCTGTTTTGTGACCCCAAGTTCCATGGAACTCGCACCACTGGTTGATGTTGCGGCCGACAAATGCTTTTTCTAGGAGAGGTGGTTCGATGAAATGGCGCAGGTGTTCCTTGAATAGTTCTTCCACTCCAATGTTGAGTGGCGTGAAGTCAAATGTTGGTGCAAAGGTTGACTTTTCATGTACTTGCCGGCCTCATCATCCCTTTCAGTCTCCACTAGTTCAGTGTTGCCTCCCTGTTCCATCTCTTTTTGTTGACTTATCTCTTCTTCTTCCCAAGTTATTGCATACTCCAGCTTGTCTTTCAAATCATGCATTTTTTGTGTCATCATTATGCCATAGGCTCCTCCAAAGTATTTTCCCTTGTCAAACTTGAGGTTCCTGTAAAAGGCTCTGATGACTTCTCCTGGTGTTGCTTGCAGAAGGGCTGCATTCTTCGGGAGTCTGTGAAAATAGTGTCGTATTGTTTTGCCTTGTTTTTGCACTATGTCATCCACATGCCTAAATCCCCAAGACCTTGTTAGGTTGGTTCTTTGTTCGCGCCTTTCTTCCAATGTTTCCTCCCGGGCTGGAACTGTCTCACTTTCTTGCACCTTATGTCCACGAGCTGCCTTTTGGTTTCTCCTGCTGGCTGGTCCTTTTCTGACTAGCCTGAAGCACAGCAACCTGCTTAGGCGTAGTGAGCCTGTCAGGAATTTTCCTTGCCTTGTCTCGCGGTTCCTCTTTTTCGTCACCATTCTTGTTTCCCGTTCGAATGGGGTTTCAACCATGTTGATTGTTGTGTGTCGGTGTGACCTTGGCTTCAAGGCATTCAGATAGCATTTACGCGTTGTGGCTTGGTCGCCTAGCACTTCTCCTACCCCGTGGGGAGTTGGAAATTTCATTTTTTGGTGTACGATTGAGGCCACTATCTCATTTGAATTGATAGTTGTTCTTCCTAGAATCCCATTGTAGGCTCCTAGCTCTTCCACCATAATAAAATTGACGTTCACCCTGATCTGTGCCCAATCTGCCCCCATTGTGACTGGAAGCACGATTGTTCCTAGTGGGTAGATTGTTGCCCCCGCGAAGCTGACTAACGGGAAGTTTACCTGCTTTAAATCCTGCAGCCTTTTCCCGAGTTGTTCGAGAACCCTAACATGGAGTAAGTCTGCTGAGCTGCCTCCGTCCACTAGAATTCTCCTTACATCAAAACCGTCCACATCAAGGGTTACAACAAGTGCATCATCGTGAGGATACACAATGTGTGCCATGTCTTTCTTCGAAAATTGGATGGCGTTATCCACCTCCTCCCTGGGTCGTTTGCCATAGAGTTCCAGACTTGTTTGTGAGGCATAGACCTCTCTGGCATTAGATCATTTTCTTCCTGAGGTCGGGCCTCCGTGTATTACGCTGATTGTACCCTTTTTCTGGGAGGTGGATATTCACCTATTTTTCCTTTCCCTTATTCGTTGTCGCCTGTGTTGGTTGAGGTCCTCCGCTCCTCTTTCTGTGGTCATCCACAAACTGTTTCAAACCTCCCATTTGTATGATGTAGTTTATGCTGGAGCGAAGAGTATATCAGTCATCTGTTAGGTGCCCCCATACTTCGTGGTTGTTACACCACTGCTCTTTCATTTTTCCCATGGGACCTTCCCTGAATCTGCTTGGTGTTTTCCAGATATTCATCCTCTTCATCTCCTGCAAGATCACAGAAAGAGTTGTATTTATAGCTAAAATTGTTGTCTGTTGTGGTGTTTGCTTGATGGCATTCATGGCTTGGGGCCTTTGCTGCTCTCTTTGATGGTTGGGGGGCCGTGGTGGCGTCCATTTCTGTTGTTGCGCAGGTGCTTGTTGCTACTGAGGTGGTTTACCTCCATATGGCCTTTGATGTTTGTTCTGTCCTGCTGGGCCACTGGCGTTAGGTTGAGTGGGTGCCTTCAACTTTCTATTTATCTGTCTCTTTCCAAATATATTTTTTGATTCGTGTCGCAAGCTCCTCGATTGTTTTTACTAGTTTTATGGCCAGTTTGTCTGCAAGGGCAGAGCTATTTCTTCCCAAGTTTCTTATGAATGCTCGCATTATTTCCTTGCTTTCCAATTCCTCATCAATATCTGTTCTGGTTGAAACGAGTGTAGTAGCTTGCTAATGTCTCGTCGTTTCCCTGACGAACATCATCCAGCGACCCTGCGCTCTTCCTGAGTTGGCGTTCACCGAGATATCTTTGTAAGAATTTCTTCTTCAGATACTCCCATGATGTTACTAAGTTCTTTGGAAGTCCGAAGAACCAGTGTGCCGCCTGGCCTATTAATGTGTTTGTGAAGAGCATCGCAATTACGTTTCCATCGGTTGTTCGGCCTAAGAGTGCAGCCTCGTGCTGTTGGATGTGCTCCATTGGGTCTCCTTTTCCATTGTATCTTTCCGGACGACCTGTGTTTAGTCCGTCAGGCACATGGCTATGGATGATTTTTTGTGAAAAGGGTGTGATGTCTTATCGCTGAGTATGTGCAAAGCTTTTCCCTTAGCTTCAGCCATCATCCTTGTGATCATGTCCTCAACCTCATCTTGTGTCACCACCTGTGGTGGTGGATCAGGGGTAGCTTCAAGGTTCGCGTTTGCGGGGGTTTCCTGCCTTTCATGGTGTTGTGGGTTGTTGAAGTGGTGTTGGTGTGGAGGTGCTTCTGTATGTGGTCCCTGTCCAGCTGGGGCATGATAGTATCCGTCTCTTGGAGGGTTAGGATGTGGTGCATGCCACGTCCGTTGTGGCGGTGGCCTGTTTCTTTGTCCTTGCTCCTGTGGGGGCACATTTTCCCCGTTTTGGTATTGCTCTGGCCGGGGGTCTTGGAAATTTCCTCATCTTTCTTCATGTTCAGCTTCATGGGACATGCGTCCCCTTTCTGGGTCATACGTTGCCTTTGCTGGGGGAGCTCCTTCTGAGCGTGTCACGAACTATGGTCTTTCGTACGCGTACCTATTATAGGGCGGTATGTCATAGGATGGGGCTCCGTATGACTGTCATGCGAAGGGCATTCCATATGGTGGATAGCCATATCGGAATCCGTGTGACGGCATTCCGTATAGGAAGGTTTGCGAAAAGCTTAGACGTTGTCTCCTTCCAACTCTTCCCAGCTGCTGTCTGGCTCTATGGTGTAGACGATGTTGATGATGCATCTACCGGAAGGGCTGGACCTGCTTGGCTATTCAGATGCTGTGCTACAGACGGGATATTTCCCTCTAGGGGGTTCACCTGTTCTTGTGGCTGTTCGTTTTCTTCCCTTGCAACTTGCACATGTGGACGTTCCCGATGTCCAGTAGGAAGTGGTTGTCTACCTCCTCCTGGTGGTGGTTGCTCTCTGGGTGGTGGTTCTTCCCTTGATTGTTCACTCCCTGTCGTCATTCCTCTTGTGATCGCCATGCTTTTTGTTCGAGTCAGACAGACGGTGCCACTGTTGGGACACGCTTCCAATCGGCCCGGTTTTGCGTGAACCAATCGGTCGGTACCCGACAGAATTGTGATGATCCTCGCGGATTTGTCCGGGTGTTTCTTCGGTAATGCTATCCTTAGCTTCGAGAGTTGTTCCTCTCCACGTAAAACTGTGAAAATGTCTTGTCGGATGTCCGTTTCCTAACTTCGCGTCTACCTGCAAAAGGGACTACCGAGCGTGCTGGGGGGGGGGGTGCTGGTGAGCCCACTCCGATGCCTAAATGAGAACTTTCTAGAGAGAGAAAATGTCTAGAGAGAAGCTAGAGCAAATTCAACTTGGAAACTTGTTTGAAATGAATGACCAAGGGTCCTATTTATAGGACTCTTGAGTCATTAGTTTGCTAATTGCAGTATTAGTCTGTTAATCATGTATTAATTAAGATAAAGCCAAATTAGGCCTTACTAAGCATCAGAGGAGTTGATAATGTTTTTGGGGAGTTCGGGAATAACGTGGCCCAGAGGGAGGCAATCCGGGCCGAAAAATGTTCATTTAGGGGTGTCCCTAGCCGAACTTGTTCCTTTGCCGGGCGATTTATCCTCGCCCGTCCTTTCATTGGTGGGCTTTTTCGGGTTCGAGGTTTTCCAAGTTTCGGTTTAGAACCGTCTTTTGATCCGCGCGGTAATTGAGTCGGGTCAAAGCGGGTCAAGGTGGGTGTATGTCCATCAGATTTGAAGAGGTAATTTGATGCAGGAAATTGTATGAATTGGGATAGAAGATGCAGTTGACTTAATCAGGACCTTCTTTCCCGCTGAATTAACTAATTTTCCCATCCATCCTTGAATTTTCTTTGAGATTCTATCTAAAGTTCCAAATATTTATTTTTGAGTGATCCAGTTGACAGGTAAACCCAGGTAAATATCTGATGTAGCGTGAAGGGGATAGATGGGACAAAAACTCATTGATTCTAGGGGAATGCCGAGAATTTGTTGGATAGAGGCGCAATAATTCGTTGATTCAGAAGAATACCGAAGAATTGACGCAAGGTTGAGGAAAACCTCGATTTTTTTTTTCATATATCAATCAACTGAATACAAACGACGGCTAAGAGAGTCTTAAATAATGAAAATAAAAACCCTAACCTTATGAAAATTCCGAAAATTAACTAAATCCAACTAAAACCGAAAATTGCGAAAAAGACCCGAAGAAACATAAAACGATTTTAGCCCTTTTAACAACGCAATTTGGCCAAAAACCATTAAACCCCATAATACTTATAGGTCTTGCTCAGATCGTCATTTCCGCATGAAATAATATACTCGCACGCCAAAATCCGACAATTCAAGATCTCCCACATCATTCTCTCCGGGGAAGAGAAGATTCTCCCTCGAATCTTGCGCAAGGAAGGCCATTAATATGAAGCAGGAAGAAGAACACACTCAGCCACAACATCATAAAAATTTTCACGTGAAGCGGTTTTCGAGTGTGGTCTGGGTGCCGACGTTGGGGTTGATTTGTCTTGTGGCTTGTACCCAAAATCGGAGGTCAAGAGGCCTTCGAAATCGCTCATGGCGGTCGGGGAAAGGATGAATCCAGGATCATGGAAAGTGGGGTGATGGTCGATCGTCGCTGTGATGTCATCATCGTCAGTGTACTCATCATAAATTGGATTATCAAGAACAGTAGCAGTTATGGTACGATCTGGTGCTAGGCAATCAAGGAACGGCATCGCGCAGGATCTTCGACTCTTATACCAATTTGATGCAGTGTGACAGGGATAGATGGGACGAAAACTCGTTGATTCTAGGGGAATGCCGAGAATTTGTTGGATAGATACGCAATAATTCGTTGATTCAGAAGAACACCGAAGAATTGACGCAGGGTTGAGGAAAACCTTTTTTTTTCATATATCAATCAACTGAATACAAACGACGGCTAAGAGAGTCTTAAATAATGAAAAAAAGCCCTAACCCTATGAAAATTCCGAAATTAACAACTAAATCCAACTAAAACCGAAAATTGCGAAAAAGACCCGAAGAAACATAAAAATGCAATTTTAGCCCTCTAAACAACGTAATTTGGCCGAAAACAATCAAATCCCATAATTTATTAAGAGTCTTGCTCAGATCGTCGTTTCCGCATGAAATAATGTACTCGCACGTCAAAATCCGACAATTCAAGATCTCCCACATCAAGATCACTGTCTTGCATTTCTTTTACCCCACTGAAGGATAAGGGAGTCTTTGATCTGTTAAGAAGTATTTTGCTGAAAGTGATGCTAGACTTCTGGAAATTTACATGTTGCCCTTATTGTTGTTCATAGTGTTGAAACAAGTTTTTTAAGGACTGAACATAAGTGGCTTTTGCTTCCAAGAATATGAAGTTGTCATATGCAAAAACAAAATAGGTGATTGGTGGACAGGAAGGCACATGCTTATGCCACAGATGAGACCAGAAGCTTGAGTATTGATGAAGTTTCTAGAAAGAACATCAACACAAAGAATGAAGAGTAAAGGGGATAGGGGATCTCCTTGTCTCAAACCCCTTGATGAAATTATGGTTAGTGAGAGACATCCATTGATAAAAACAGATAGGGTTGAGGAGCAGACACATTCCATAATCCAACATATGAATTGACAATGAAATTCTAGCTCAGTTAATGTTGCTTGCAGGAAGAATCATTTAATCTTATCAAAATCTTTGCTCATATCTAGTTTGAGAGACATCAACCCCACTCTTCCCCGTCTTCTTTTCCTAATAACATGTAAGATTTCTTGAGCTAGTATTGTATTATCAGAAATCAATCTGCCCTGAACAAAAGCACTTTGGTAAGGAGAGATGATGTCAGGGAGAATTGTTTTAAGACGATTTGTGAGGACCTTAAAAATGATTTTGTAAGCAGTGATGCACAGGCTAATTGGTCTCCAGTGTTGTAGGATTTGAGGCTGGGAAGTCTTTAGAATGAGGACAATAAAAGTCTTATTAAGATCTCTAAGCATATTCCCTATAAGAAAAAAAAAACTTTGAATAGCTGCTAATATATCAACAGAGATGATATTCCACTGTTGTTGGAAAAAACCTGGTGGAAAGCCATCTGGGCCTGGAGACTTATCAGAATTCAAGTCCATAAGAGCTTTGAGCATTTCATGGTTCTGAACAGGATTCCCATGGAACTAAGATTCCCATGAAACTAAGATTGGATGTTGGAGAATGCAAAGCTTGGAGGAGTGAGTAATCAGGTGGGGGCGGTATTGCATTGAAATGAGTAGAGAAATGATTCACTGCATGAGTAGAAATATCTGATGGGTGGGTGATCCATTTCGGGTTCATTATGTAAATGATGGTTTATAATTCTTATATCTTTCTAGTATAAAAAAACAACTTTTTTTATGTTATTGAAAGTTTAGTTTTTATATCATGAAAAAAAAAGGGTTAAGAACCTATGAAAGGTCTGAACTATCACCCATGTTAACG
The DNA here is from genome assembly GCA_036873135.1 of Clarkia xantiana subsp. parviflora. Classification (NCBI taxonomy): domain Eukaryota; kingdom Viridiplantae; phylum Streptophyta; class Magnoliopsida; order Myrtales; family Onagraceae; genus Clarkia; species Clarkia xantiana. Next base: position 39,696,433 of record JAPTYO010000004.1, read on the forward strand.
GGAAATGTCTGAAATTTAAAAAGTTAATAACAGAGGTCTGAAATTTCAATTTTATTGATTTGAGGTTTTCCGTCCATTTTGAGTGTTAAATTTAACAGAATTGTGTGAAATGACATTTTTGCCCCTTTAATATTTTGTTTTATTTAATATCTTATTTAAGGAAATGTGAAATGACAATTTTACCCCTAAAGTCAAACTAAAGCCACCCAACTCCGGCCACCGCCACCTGACTCCGGCCACCACCACCCGACTCCGGCCACCACCACCCGACTCCGGCGACCACCACCTCGACTCCGACGACCACCACTTCGGCTCCGGCGACCCGACTCCGGCCCCGATCGGAGCCAAAAAGCTCCGATCGGGGCCAAAAAGCTCCGATCGGGGCCATAAAGCTTCGATCGGGGCCAAAAAAGCTCCGATCGGAGCCAAAAAGCTCCGATCGGAGCTCAATCGGGGCCGGTGGCTCCGATTTTGGCCCAATCAGAGCCTTGGTGGTGGTCGCCGGAGTACGGTGGTGGTCGCCGGAGTACGATTGGTGGTCGCCGGAGTACCGTGGTGGCTTCAAGGGCATTTTGGTCTTTTCACTCTAAGCATGTGAGGGGCACACTTGATAGAAGGGCATTTTTGGAAATTTATTTTATTTCCGGTCACATGCTTGGCATGTGACCAATTTCCGTTAGTTTTAACGGAAAAAACTAACGGAGACCGCTGTTATCAACAAAACAGAAATTTCAGACCTCTGTTATTAACTTTTTAAATTTCAGACCTCTCCCGTTAACATGGGTGATAGTTCAGACCTTTCATAGGTTCTTAACCCAAAAAAAAAATCAGCAAAAAGCTCTTTTAGTATTTTTTTATTTATAAATAACCCATGGAGTATACCCAAAAATAAAATAATGGGTGATAGTTGCAAATTTTCCTAACAGAACCAATAATCAATTTAGAGTGTTCCACTTCCCGCTAAAAAAAATTGAATTACATACATACAAACACATGTTGGATCAAATTACACATGTATAATGAAAACAACTATGATTATCTATGCCGAGACATAGAACTAGCACCCCGAGTTAAATAATAATTCATTCGCCGATCGAGAAGTAAGTCAGCCGCATGATTGAAGTGCAGAGTAGACTGCAAAATTCGACATTTTTTTAAATCTGCATTCATCAGTTAAAGAAACGCGGTTCAAGTCGTTTCACTGACGAAGCATTTGCTGCAGCTGAAGCACTTGGCTTCTCTGTTCAGGAGGGAGCAAATTGATCTGCTCCTGGGTGAGGCTCATCACCTGTTGAAGCAGCGCCTTCTCCATCTCCGGTGACAGCTGATGAATTAAAAAAATAAAAAAAAACAATTACTGAGCAAGAAATATAATGGAACACTAAAATGAAACTCAGCAGCCCATCACACCTCATTCCTAGAGAAAGAGAGAAAATGGCTGGCTACTTACTGAGGGTGGTTGGGAATTGAGCCCTGCTTGAATAGTAGGAGGAGGAGCTAGTGGTGGTGGGCCCGGAAGTTGAGACGATTCCGACAGACCAGGTAACCAGGATGATCCTCTGTCCCCTTTAACTGGAGGACCACCAGGATGGTGGCTCAGCTCAGCACTTCCTGAATGAGAAGCTCCTCCTACCTGAAGCACGCACATCAATTGTTGTTCGTGTCAGAGAAAGTATACTGAATGAGTACGATGATACAAGCTGAGTTAGTTGGTATATGACATCTCATATGCAGTGCTTAATTATTTATGTATATACAGGTTTTGTTATTGACTCTGTGTCAAAATATGTTCATAAATCGATTTTCTATACTAACTCATTGATGCCAGATGCGGTGAATATTCTATAAGAATAGACTTCTCCTTGAAGATGAACAAAACACTGCAAAAACCCCCAATGCATAAAACCATTTAAGGAAATAACTGAATTCCATACAACTCTATGAAACTCATCTCAACAGTATGTCACCTAGTCATAGATTCATTCAGCAGATATCACATCTTGTTGCACAGGCAATGTATATTGTATCTGCTAGATTTTAGGCATGGATAACACAGTAGCAACGATAGCCTAACGGTTCGAATCGACTAAGTATATGAGAGCCAATATAAGATTGAAGTTATTTAATTTTACGAACAAAGAAAAAAATGGGAAAACATTTACCTGATACATGGACTGTGGCAGCTGCTGCTGATTAGGAAGTGGTGGTTGTCCCTGGGGAAATGATCCCATGATAGGAGCAGGTCTTGGAGCTGACTGATCAATTCATCAACAGAATATTTAATTCTGTTAGAGATAGAGATATTATTGCTATCATTAAGGATAAGAATCTACACTATATATATAAGTCTCTGCTCAACCCTAGATGTGTCGAGGAATAACAGCTCTCTAAATTGTAAGTTGGTATCAGAGCGAGATTCTAGGCCACTCAAACCCTAGTTTCTCAGTTTTTGCTTATTGCCGTCACACCAAATTTTTCTCCAAGTTTCAGACAGACCCATTCAGATTTAGGGTTTGTATTTCGAAATTGGCATCAATAATCATCTCAGAAGCAGCCGGTCATCGCTTTTGTTAATCCACTGCCGGAGCTGTTAATCACGCTCTGGCCGCCCGGCGCTGTTCATCAACCAGACTTAGATTCCTATCTCTTGAGAACTCAAGGACAAGGAGGTACGAGCCTATAGAACAGATCTATAGCCTATTCCAGTACGTTTCGCCGGATTCCGCCTCACGCGCCGCTGCTGCCCATATCCCATCACAAGCTACAGCAAGGAATTCATCTTCAGAGAGCTCAGCGCTCTTGACAGGTTTAAACTTCCATTGACTCGGCCAACTTGAATGAACCCACCAGCATTCAGAATTCCCTCTCTCTCAACATCAAGTCCTGGCTTGTGATCTTTAGACAAATTAAATGCAGGGAGCACAAGTTCAAGCATCCGCAACTACTAGTTCTACCGCTTGCATCTCTCAGTCTGGTAATACTCAAAATCTATGGATTATTGATTCAGGTGCTTCAGACCACATAACGGGTAACCTTTCCTCTTTTGACTCTATATCTCCATTAAACTCTAGTCATCAAATTACTCTTGCAAATGGCTCTAGAGTTGCTCCCAAGGGAATTGGTAAAGTCTCACCAATGTCTTCTCTATCCTTGGAGTCTGTTTTATACATCCCTGGTTGCCCTTTCAATCTCATTTCTGTCAGCAAACTGGTACGTTCATTCAATTGTTCAATAACCTTCAGTAAAGACTCACTTGTTATACGTGAACTTAGTATCGGAAGAACAATTGCGGTGGGATATGAATCAGGAGGACTTTACTACCTTAAGTCATCCTCAATTATTTGTGCTGCAGAGTCTCCAAACCTTCTTCACGATCGTCTTGGTCATCCCAGTTTGTCCAAACTTCAGCAAATGGTTCCCAAACTGGATAAGCTCAAAACACTACAATGTGAATCATGTCAACTCGGGAAACATATTCGATCTAGCTTCGGAAGTCATGGTGAAACCAGGGTCAATTCTCCTTTTTCTGTTATACATTCTGATATTTGGGGTCCTAGTCGTGTACCTACCCATGCTGGGTATAAGTACTTCGTCACTTTCATTGATGAATTCTCCCGCTGCACTTGGATATATTTAATGAAAGAACGTTCCGAGCTATTTCCTATATTCCAATCTTTTTTTGCTGAAATTCAGACACAGTTTGGTAAAAAAGTCAAAATTCTTCGCAGTGATAATGCAAGAGAATATTTCTCGGGAACGTTTTCATCATTTCTGAGTCAACATGGAATTCTACATCAGTCCACATGTCCTCATACACCGCAACAAAATGGTATTGCCGAACGAAAAAACAGGCATCTGATTGATACTGCACGCACATTATTGCTCCATAAAAATGTGCCAGTCCGTTATTGGGGTGATGCTGTTTTAACAGCTTGTCATTTGATAAACAGAATGCCTTCGTCTTCCCTTGGTAATAAAGTTCCATACTCTATTATGTTTCCCAAGGAACCATTATTTCATGTGAACCCCCGTGTATTTGGCTCTACCTGCTATGTTCATGATCTTTCTCCAGGACTTGACAAACTTGCTGCACGTGCCATCAAGTGCGTTTTTTTAGGATATTCCAGGTTGCAGAAAGGATATCGTTGTTATTCTCCGATCAAGAACCGATACTATATGTCCGCGGATGTCACATTCTTTGAAGACACGCCATATTTCTCTCTTTCCATAGCCGAGTCATCATCTACACTGGATGTGTTATCACTTCCTATCATGAGTCCACCATCATTTCCGATACAAACTCCATCTCCGATTGTGTCAGAAATGCGTCCCTCTCCTCCACTTGTGTCAGAGACTCCACAATCTCCTTCCGTTGTGATAGAAGTTCCATCTTCATCGGTTGATCCACCGCCTCTTCTTCAATATCAACGTCGACAGAGACAGTCTACTGCAATAGAGACTTCTACAGTTCCTACTCCATCTCGAGTGTCTGAACCGACTACAGACCAGCCTGACTCATCCGAAGAGTTGCCCATTGCCCTTCGAAAGGGAAGTAGATCCACTCGTAACACTCATCCTATTTATAATTTTTTGAGTTTTCATCGGCTTTCTCCATCCCACTTTGCTTTTGTTTCATCATTGTCTTCCGTTACTATTCCCAAAACTGTTCGTGAGGCGCTTGCTCATCCCGGATGGAAGCAAGCCATGATTGACGAGATGCAGGCATTGGAGCAAAGTGGTACATGGGATTTGGTCCGATTGCCGCCGGAAAAGAAAACTGTTTGTTGTAGATGGGTGTTTGCTATCAAAGTTGGAGCTGATGGTCAAATTGACCGCCTTAAAGCACGTCTTGTGGCCAAAGGCTATACTCAAGTTCAGGACTTGTTTGTAAGCTGCATCGCTCTTTATATGGACTCAAGCAATCACCACGGGCCTGGTTTGGAAAATTCAGCTCTGTTATTCAGAAATTTGGGATGAGTCGGAGTGAAACTGACCATTCTGTCTTCTACTCACACTCTTCCTCTGGTCTTTGCGTGTATCTAATCGTCTATGTCGATGACATTATTATTACTGGGAGCGATCATGAGAAGATTAAACAGCTGAAGACGCACTTATTCAGTCACTTCCAGACCAAAGATTTAGGGAGTCTTAAATATTTCCTTGGAATTGAAGTTGCTCAATCAACGAATGATATTTGCATTTCTCAAAGGAAGTATGCACTAGATATTCTTGAAGAAACGGGCATGTTGGATTGTAGACCTGTTGATAGTCCCATGGATCCGAATAGTAAACTACTTCCGAATCAGGGGGAGTTATTTGATAACCCTGAAAGATATAGAAGATTGGTGGGCAAATTGGTCTATCTCACTATCACTAGACCAGACATCTCGTTTGCAGTAGGGGTGGTCAGCCAATTCATGCAATCTCCATGTGTTGAACACTGGCAAGCGGTGATGCGAATACTTCGATATGTCAAGAAGGCTCCAGGTCAAGGGTTGATATATAAAGATAAAGGAAACACTGAAGTGGTGGCTTACACTGATGCTAATTGGGCAGGTTGTCCAGTAGACAGAAGGTCTACGTCTGGTTATTGTGTCTTTCTCGGAGGAAATCTAATATCGTGGAAAAGTAAGAAACAGAACGTTGTTGCTCGTTCTAGTGCTGAAGCAGAGTATAGGGCCATGGCAGTTGGTACGTGTGAGCTTCTTTGGGTCAAACAACTTCTTCAAGAATTGAGGATTGGAGATAACAAACCAATGAAACTTTATTGTGACAACCAAGCAGCTCTACACATAGCCTCAAATCCAGTCTTCCATGAGAGAACCAAACATATAGAAGTCGACTGCCACTTTATCCGCGAGAAGATCGTCTCCAAGATAATTGCCACCGAATCTGTTAGTTCTAGTAATCAACTAGCTGATATTCTCACTAAAGCCCTTGGTGGCTCTCGGAGTCAGTATATTTGTAGCAAGCTTGGTACACATGATATGTATGCTCCAGCTTGAGGGGGAGTGTTAGAGATAGAGATATTATTGCTATCATTAAGGATAAGAATCTACACTATATATATAAGTCTCTGCTCAACCCTAGATGTGTCGAGGAATAACAGCTCTCTAAATTGTAAGTAATTCAAAATCCAATTCATCCAAGGAAGTGTTGGTAAACTTGAATCTACTAATGCCTTACATGGTACATGGGCTGTGATCCATGCTGAGGAGGACCACCAGAATGGGAAAATCCACCACCAGGACCGATCTGTGGAGGGTAGTGATGATGATAGGGCTGCTGCATTGAAGAAGGTGGTCTGAGCTGTGAAGGTAGAGGAGGTTGCAGTGGTGGGTGTAGAGGAGCTCCAGGCTGCTGAAGTTGGGCAGAGACAGGCAGCATCTGGGGTTGCTGAAGTGGAGGTACCTTTGTAGAAGAATTATGCGGAAGTGAGGGAATAGCCATTGAAGTTGATGGAAGACTCTGATGCAGCATCTGTGGCTGTGGTAGCTGTAGAGAATTTGAAGCCACAGATGGAGGCTGAATACTTATAGCAGCGGTGGTGGATGCAATTGGCAAAGACAAGTTGTGCTGATTTTGTGGTTGCTTTCTAGTTTGATCCTGAAAACTTGCTTGGCTGCTAAATGGTGGAGGTTGTGAACTTGGTTGCTGACGTGTTTGTACTGGTGGCTGAGCAGGTTGAGATGCTGGAGGTTCAACTTTTGGAATCTGTTCGAAAGCAGAAACATACAAATAATAAGCATATATGAATAGACACATATATAACTAACTAAACAGGAGGCTCCGAACATCACCATTTGGGGTGGTTGCACCATTCCAAGCATGATTTGCGCCTAAAGGAGAAACAAATGCCGCAGATCAATGGGCTAAACAAGAATAACAGGATAGATAGCAGCAATATCATTTTGAACTAGAAACAAGCCATTTGCAGACATTCTTCAAATACACACCAAACTAGTATTCTTTGTTGAATTAGACATTGTTCTAGTTTCCTGTCAGGTTCCAAACCCGAATATTCTCCAGAAGTTCACAAATTTATGCACTAACACTGCAGATAAAACCAGTAAGGCTGTAACCAAATAAGAATGAGGCAACCAGTACTATAGTCCAGTTACAACAGTAATTACACCAAGATTGAGGGTTCATTCAATCAACTAAACTGGAAAATTACATAGAATCCACTCAAAACTGATGCTAATTCAGTAATAACACATAAAAACACAGACTACAACATGGAAATAGCAATGTTTATCATGAAAAGTAGTTGCCTTTGCTGAAACCTAGACAGAGGCAAAAGAAAAGACCTAACCTGAAATAGGGCTTTAGTCAAAAGAGGATTTTGGATTAGGATCTCCTTCGCTTGGTCCTGGTTTTGCTCTATCAAATTCTGCAGCAACAGAAAGCGCGTCACCATTAGAAACAACCCTAGTCCACACCGAAGATTTAAAAAAAATGTGCAAAATTCAGAACGGGAAATTGTAAAATCACAGAGAGAAGTGCCTTCATTTGGGACATGATTTCGTAGAGTTGGTTCTTGGACATTCCGGCGAAGTTAACCGATAAGCCGTCGCCGGTAACTTGCTTCCCCGCCATAGCTTCGCCGGAACAAAGCTCACTTCTCGCCTGGGCTGCAGATGGTATTTTTTTTTTTTTTGTTGGGTAAGCTGCAGAAGGTTTAGGACAAATGGCTTTTGAAATATTTCTTTTGTTCCATCTTTCTGCAATGGGCTTTATGGGCTTACTTTGAAACCCAACCCGATCCGAATGCTCTTTACATTTTCGTATCTTCACTTTCTTCCCCCATACACAGAGAGAAGTCGAAACTCGAAAGGAAGAAAGAGAGAGAAGCAATGGGGAGGAGGAAAGGAATAGCGGAGTTCGATGAGTCGCCGCCGGACGACTTCGATCCGGCGAACCCCTACAAGGATCCTGTTGCCATGCTGGAGATGAGAGAGCACATAGTCAGGGAGAAGTGGATCGAGATCGAGAAGGCCAAGATCATCCGTGAGAGGCTCAAGTGGTGCTATCGCGTTGAAGGGATCAATCACCTTCAGAAGTGCCGCCACCTCGTCACGCAGTACCTCGAATCCACCCGAGGTATCGGTTGGGGCAAGGATGGTCGCCATCCCTCCCTCCACGGTACACCCTCTCTCTCTCTCTCTCTTGTGCGCCCGATGAATTTGTGTAGAGCCAGGCATTATTGATTTGACTAGTTTAAGGGAATTAGATGAATTAATTTTCACTATCAGGAATTCAACTGTGCTGCCTGCCATTGCACTCTAGCCAATTAATCATGATAACTGAATTTAACATTTCACTTGATTTTGAAGATGTTCTTTTTTATTTGTGAGTTGTGCATACTCTTGTTATGTTGTCAAACTGATAGTTAGTTCATGAGAACTTATTGTTTGGAATGGGTGGATACTGGATAGGAAGAGAGTGTGGAGGGGTGAGGAAGGGTAGGGAAGTGGAAGAAAACTCCTGTTTTGGATTATGAAAAAAAGACAAGTGTAGTCAGAAGGAATCGTCTGATTCACTTCCCTTACATGGAGATAGAATTAAGGGATCTTATTTATTTATTTATTATTAAACATCCTTTTCTTCCTTTATGAACTGCTATACAAGTAATTGGAGGGATTTCAAATCCATTCCCTTTGGTAATGAGGTTTACACAACCACAATGCTATTCCCTCGTACATAAGTGTCGCTGCTGGGCATTTCCTGCGCAAAATTGAAGATTCTGCAGTGAAGTAAAGATTTAGGTTTCGATTGTTAAGACTGTTATTGCATTTGTGAAGACTGCCCTTCTTCTCTGGAGAAGAAACCATCATTGAGATGGACTTTTTGGACGATCATTAGTTTGATTGGAATTATGAAGCATTTGTTACTGACTTGTCTCAGTTACAGTGCCTGCATACATGTACTACATATGTTTCAAGAACTGTAATTTCTAAGGATCAATTTATGCCTTTTCTGGGTTTTCATAAATCAACTTCATTCTGCTCTCTTTTCTACCTGGAAAAAGTGCATATAAGGTTATGGCCATAGTGTAGAATATTCAGTTTCAGTCCATGTCATCTCCCTTACTCTCTCAAGCTGATGATTTGTTTTCTCATTCGTGTTTGTAGGTCCAAAGGTCGAGGCTGTTGAGTCTGACTGATTCCTGCATCAATCAAAGAAGGTATTTGCTTTTCCACCTTACTTTTTTTATGTAACAAGACCCAGCAATTATGATTTTAGTGCAAACAAGACAGTGCGGAAATTGGTTTATTATGAGGTGTTATTTCTTTCTACATGTTGATATGGATCATATTAATAATATTTCAAAAGTTGGTTACTATTGGCTATGGTAAGTTTGCTAACAGAGGTAATTCATGGCAGTGAATTATCAGAATGACCAGTTCATTGCTTGGACATGGTTAGATGCAGCAACATGTAGGCGTTGCAAACATTAATGGACTATTTAACACAACGATTTCACTCAGTAAATATGTTTGGTTAAACTCTTCCCTTTCCTTTAGAGTTCGCAACCATAGGGATAGTGTTACAGATGCATTTGTGGGCGGCCGGGTTGAGTAGTGACCTAGTTGAATTTAAGTGTTGGGTTTTGCTTGCTGGTTAAGCTTAGGGTTTTAGAGAATAGGTTTAGAGATTTCTTAACACAGCCGAGAATATATTATCTATATATGGTTGAATATTATTGTTATGGATATAATTATCCATAATATATTGGAATATATTATTATTAGTGATAATGTTAGATCTATTATTAGTGATAATATTAGATTTTATATTTCATATTGTTATCTATTAGAATATCCTATCTGTTTAGATTGTACCGGTCTAGTCCTATATAAGGGACGCAGTATTGAATAAGAAAACAAGCAGAAAAGTTATTTCAATTATCTAGTTTTAGTTAGATTAGTTCTTAGATTAGATTAGTTCTTCGGGTTATCAAGACCCATAACAATTATCTTTCTTATTTTGTAGTATTCTTAAATCCTATTTAAAGGACCAGTGTTGAATAAAGTAAGTAAGCAGAAAATTATGTTTTAGAGATTGGATTCTCTCTCTAATGTGGTCCGGAGATCAGATTTTCGCTAACGAGGTTCATCTATACTATTCATTGCCCCTTGGTACGATCCATAGTCCAGGCACGTAACATATAGATATCTCTTGCAAGTGGCAGTGTATGAGAATTAGCCTCTACTAAAGCATTATAAAACCATCAATCAGAAACAGCTGAAAGTTTCAAGAATGTACTTTGATATGAAATGTCAGAAGATTTGATAATTTATATTATCCAGTTTCTGATGCAAAATCATAGGCACATTGGAGCTTTGAGATGTATATAATATTGGTGCAGTGTTATCTCAAGTGCAGCACTACAAAGTGATGCTTAGAATAAAAATGAAATCTTTCATGTGAAGGAAGTTGTTCTCTTACTAAGTGTCACTCTATGTTTCACAATGTAGAATTTTACTTAAATAATATTTGTTGGTAGCCGGATAGCTACTTGTTAGGAATTGTTGCGAAGTGGAGTATTATGCTCTGCATTTTCTAAGATCCAAAAGTATTAGCCAAAAAAGAAAGTATTGGACGATGTGGTTTGCTTAGATTTTGTATAATAGTAGTACTAGGATGAAAAATCTCCATTGATTAGTTTTTTGACTTATTTGTCTAATTGGGGATCTTCTGCAGGGTGTATTTATTTCTCTGAATGACGGTTAGCCGCTTATCATGGCACTCTCTGTTTAGGCTTGAATTTAGGATAAAAAGATGACCTCTGAGTTGATCGTTTTGCAGGCAGGCTGTTGAGGATGAATGTGTATCTTTCTTTTTGGAATTGACATTTCGTATGATGAACTTGAGAGACGGTATTGTTTGGCCTTGGAACTCTGCCGTTTATTTTATTTTTAGAATGTCTGATTTTTAGAACAGGGGAGCTGCAGATGTGAAATAATAATGATGTACTTGAATGAATGAATGAGAAATAATATTGTTATATTGCCTTGTAGATTTGGCTATGAGATTTTGTACTTGTATCGACCGAAGAAGAAACTGTTGCTAAAACAAGCATTGTTATGATCTGAAAGCTCTTTCTTCATTCTCTGCATGTTGCCTAATCATAACGTATTGAAACTTGAGTCGAATTTAACATAACGCACCTTCAAATTGAGGTGATCTCTCTTTCTCTTGACAATGAGACATAACATTTTGAAATTGTTATAGAAACAAAAATCATAAAATTAGTCGGAAATCTAAAATGCATATTTGAAAAAGGAGATAGAACAAGATGAGGAGCTCCCTCCAGTCCAATGAGCGAGCAGAAGGAGTCGCTCCCACACCATGCACCTGCTTAAGCTTAAACACAATTACTAAGAATCAAGAAACTGCTAGGCAAGTTAGGGTTGGTTTTGCATGATTATAAGATAAGCTTAAACACAATTACTATGAATCAAGAAACTGCTAGGCAAGTTAGGGTTGGTTTTGCATGATTATAAGATTAAGAAGCCGCGTCTCGCCCTCTGTATTGAACTGAAAGAATCTCCTTCCACTCTCAAGGGAAATTGGGTCGAGGAGCTGGACCAAGTACTTTGGGCGCTCAGAACCACACCCAAAAGAGTAACTGGCGAAACCCCCTTCAGCATGGTCTACGGGTTCGAAGCCGTCTCGCCCATAGAGGTAACTAATTTCTCTCAAAGGGTCGCCGCGTACAAAGTCGATCAAAACGACGAACAAAGGAGGATCGATTTGGATCTTGACGAAAAAAGATGGGCTTCCGAAGAAACTCAAGGGAGAATGAAGCTCGTCACCGCTAGGTATTTTAACTGAAAAGTGGGACGACGACAGTTCTTCCTAGGAGAAAAAGTGCTGCGAAGAATTGAGTTTGTAGCGGCCGATCAAAGTGGAAAATGGTGCCGAAATGGGAAGGTCCTTATACCAAGGTCGATATACCATGTCCCAACGCGTACAAATTAAAGGATTCTCAAGGGCAACGCCTCAATATGACTTTTAATGCGGAGCACCTGAAGAAATTTTACGTTTAAAAATCCTTTCATGTATTTCTATTAAAATAAAGTAATGAATAAATATGTGATTTCTCTCCTCTTAATGTGTCCACAGGACTCCCACGACTTCCGAAAGTCGCATCTACATAGGAGACCAGTCATAATACTGACTCATCTCCATATAGTCGGCGACGATCCAAGAGATCAGTCATAATACTGACTCCACGACTTCCGAAAGTCGCCTCTACAAAGGAGATCAGTCATTATACTGACTCCTCAACTCCATATAGTCGGCGACGCTCCAGGAGATCAGTCATAATACTGACTCCACCACTTCTGAAAATCGCCTCTACAAAGGAGATCAATCATAATGCTGACTCCTCGACTCCATTTAGTCGGCGACAATCCAGAAGATCGGTCATAATACTGACTCCCACGACTTCCGAAAGTCGTCTCTACAAGGGAGATCAGTCATAATATTGACTCCTCGACTACATATAGTCGGCGACAATCCAGGAGATCAGTCATAATACTGTTGGATTACAGGGTTGGTTACTACGAAAACAACAAAAGAGAGTACATGCTTGTAATCATAATTACGCAGCGTATTGGGATATTATATGTATGGGGACTAATATCTAATTATGCTAAGTTGTCTTAGTTCTAGTATTTACATTCTAGTCCCTAATGTTTACTAGGGTTTTCATATTAGCCCATGAGGTCTCCTATATAAAGGAGCCTCCACTATTGTAATGGTGAAGCAAACCTTCTCATTATGTTTAGTATATTGAAAGCTTTGCTCCTATCATTCTCTCCAACCCATCTACAATTATAAACGTTGATATGGTATCAGAGCCACCGATCGTGGTGTTTAGATTTCGATTTCGTTTTTAGTTTTCCAGAAATTTTTTTTTTCACCGCCGTAGCCTTTGTTCATAGCCCCAAAATAATACCCATTTGATTTAGACCTTTTCTTCCAAAATTGACATCACCAATCGACCCAGCAACCTCCGGCGAACATTCTGCAGTTTCCGGCGCCGTCAGAAACCACCGCACGCGCCCTCACGCGCCGCCGCGTGAGTTGCGCCCCGCCGGCGTGTGCAGGCCACGCGCCACCTTCCCGATGTCCAATCGCCGTGATTTTTAGTTTTTCGGAATCGTCTCAGTCTCACGATTCCATTGATATATTATACGTCAAATTCCGAGGTGATTTGGATTTTCGAATCTTACTGTCAAAATTCTGCTGCAATCCCATTTTCTGCTGTCACTGTTACATTAGTTTCTGATGCTGTATATGCACCTATTGCTGCTGAAACTTCAGATTGGGGTTGTTGTTGATGTGTTATTTCTATTGCGGGAATGGTTGCTTTGATTGGCTGCGATTTTGCTGCGATTTTGCTGCGATTTAGATGCTGTTTTTGCTGGATTTGCTGCTGTAAATGCTGAAATTCATTCTGCTGCAAATTGCTGAAATTGCTGGAAATCGACTGGAAATTGCAGAAATATGCAGAAAATTGCTGTTTTTAGCTGAAATTGCTGAAATTTTATGTGTCGTGATGGATATGCTGTGGTTTTGATGATATTGGAAAGATGTTGGAGCATTGTGTTGCTCTTTTGTTTGGGTTGTTGAAGATTGAAGCATTGGAGCTTCGTCTTTTGTTTGTTGGATTTTGATGGACCTCATATTGTTGAGGATTGGAGTTCAAGGACCATAGGTGGCAACTGTCATCACTACACGTGAATTTTCACCATCTCTGAGAGCATGTGTTATTGCTACAAGTGGGTGTTCACCTCTGAGAGCACAGTGGCCTTGAAGTTTGAAGATTGGAGCATGTGGCTTCATTTTTTGTTTGTTGATGATTGGAGTTTGGAAGCTCCGTTTTGAAGATTGATTTTTGGGATTCAATTGTTGAAGATTGGTGATGCGTTTCGGATTGAAGAAGGAAGAAGAAGGAAAAGATGGGGGAATATTGAGATATTATATGTATGGGGACTAATATCTAATTATGCTAAGTTGTCTTAGTTCTAGTATTTACATTCTAGTCCCTAATGTTTACTAGGGTTTTCATATTAGCCCATGAGGTCTCCTATATAAAGGAGCCTCCACTATTGTAATGGTGAAGCAAACCTTCTCATTATGTTTAGTATATTGAAAGCTTTGCTCCTATCATTCTCTCCAACCCATCTACAATTATAAACGTTGATACAGCGGAAGATGTGTACATACCTTAAACCTTTTCTGTAGTCCCAAGGATCTTGCTGAGTGAGTTCACGATCCACCGGTCGGAACCCGTAGAGGTTCTTGTAAAAGAAACCCTACGTGTTATTAGCTCCACAGCAAAGTCTCTGATCGATTCTTGGCAGGGACGGATCTCCGGAGTGTTTTGCTCAAAGCAAATTGGCACACCCTTTGGTGGTGGTAGGTTCGGCCGAAATACTAGTGTGTAGGGGGAGGGTTTTTCTCTCAAATCACCACTTAGGAAGAATTGTGAATTACCCCAAATAAAACCCTAACACCCCTTATTTATAGGAGGAGCAAAGTGGACAAAAGTCCACTTTGCACCTCACATATTTCGGCCGGCCACTTATGCTAGGGAGGCCCAATTTTGGGCCTCTCATGTCAATTGGGATTTGGGTCAAGCTCAATTTCCCTAATGTGACACTAACCCAATTTCTTAGGTTACCTATACATATTAATGGGCTACCAATTACGGCGCCAAGTCACCATATGCTAACAGCTCCCACTCACCAGAATGGGAGGGTGCCTGTTAATGTATTGTTGTGCAAATCCCATCAACATTCCACTCTTCTGATCCTGCCCCTGCTTCTGAATAGTTCATACGAGGTTTGCCGTGCAACCGGCGGATAGCATCGCGCTACTCATCTGTTAGGAGTGTTGCAGCGCCCGCGGAACGTTGATTCCCTATCTCAAATCAACCTGTTAAAAACATTAATTTGTATCGCGTTGTATCCTAGGTCAACTATTAATTCTCCCATTGCCCAGTTTTCCACATAGGAGTACTTCTCCAGAGCATCCGTACAAGTATTCACAACCTTCAACTAATATCTGGTTGGTGGCCACCTAGTGAATACAAGAGTCGGTGAATTACAGGTGAACTTGACGATCCCCATCGCTCATACCCTTAGTCAAACCCAACCGGTTTCCAGGACGCGGTCACTTGGCCTTTTTCTTCAGCACTACGCTCGTACGCCGGGAGGCGAACATTGAGCCTGACCTTTGATATGATTTCTGAGTCCATGAGGATACTTCGGGCGCCTCTTCGTAAGGCTCCCGGGATCAATCACACGCTCAAGGTGAAGAAGTTTGCGCCCGTCCGAATCGAGAAGATTCTATCTAGCACAACCGAGCATGACCTCGTGGTCGAACGTGGCACACGTAGTATGAAGCACGCGTCGATAGCATAACTAAACAATGTCAGGCGTGGGATATGTCAATGATGCTATCGCAGACTTTCATCTGGCCCAAATGTGGTTAAATGACGAACATAGTTCATCACCGGCGAAGTGCAAAACGAAGATCATGTCGTGTTACTCCAAAAACAAATGATCGTTTTGCATAACCAAGTTTCCCAACTGGTTCTTGGCCAGTCCTACTTCAGTAGAGGTTCCCCTCGCCTACAAGACGATCGTGCATGTGTGACTAGGCAATGCCCACATTCGACATAATTTTAAGCAGAGGATTGCGTCCTCCTACGACTCAGTTTATAGACCGTACCATCCGATGTAATTAATCATTATGACGTCGATGAATCATAAACTGAAATTGCAATTCTCTCATTAATAAAAAATGTAACTTTCAATTTATCAAAATGTTATCACAGACACACGCCCACTTCTAAACCCTACGCAATCCAAGCAGTTTGATGTGCTTTTCAAATATCTATCTGCGGAATGGTTTAGTTAATGGGTCCTCCACCATGTCATCAGTGGGCAAGTATTCTAAAGTGATTATATTATCTTCTACCATAGATTTAGTATAATTATATTTCACATCAATGTGTTTAGTCCTATTATGGTAATTTGGATTCTTTACTACCGCAATGGCTGCCTGACTATCAGAGTACACCTTCACAGGTTTGCTCCCGACATCACCATTAAGCAGCGCAGTAAGAAGCCTTTTCAGCCAGACCGCTTTCTGTGCATTTTTCTAGAGGGCAAATAATTATGATTCATCGTAGACATCGCGACACAGGATTGCTTCTTGCTCGCACATGAAATGGCGGCATCAGCAAGGAGAAACACTCCTCATTTGGTGGACTTACGATCATCCAGATCGCCACAATGGTCGGCGTCACTGAATCCAGTCAATTCTAACCTCCTGCCCTCATAGCACAGTACGTAGTCGGCAGTACCTTTCAGATATCGTATGATCCGCTTTACAGCTTTTAATGTTAATAGCCAGGGTCTGATTGAAATCTTGCTACTAGGCCCACAGCGTAACAGATGTCTGGACGAGTGCAAAACATGGCGTACATGAGACTTCTGACCATGCTTAAATACTCGGCATTCCTCATTTGTTCACGCTCTGGCTGGTTCTTCGGGCCGTCACGTTTTGACAATGCGCACCTGAATACTACCGGCGTCTCCACATGTTTGGGATCTTGTAATCTGAACCTTCTCAACAGTTTGTTGATATAGACTTCCTGAGATAGACACAATCTCCGGGCGGCACGATCTCTAGCAATTATAATGCCCAAGATGTACGTAGCCTCTCCCATAGCCTTCATCTCAAATACAGATGCCAACCAGGACTTTGACTCGTGCATGAAAATCACATCATTCGCAGCAATGAGTATGTCATCCACGTATAAAGTTAAGATGACGTACTTAGACCCGGAGGTCTTTGTATACACTCATGGATCCTCTTGGAGATTCACGAATCCGTTTTCAACGATTTCCTCGTGCAACCTGCGGTACCATTACCAAGACGATTGTTTAAGACCGTAAAATATACATTTGGAGTTTACAAACTTTACGTTCGTTACCGGGAGTAATGAAATCCTATGGTTGCTCCATATAGATCTCTTCCTCCAGATTTCCGTGGAGGAATGCAGTCTTAACATCCATTTGGTGCAACTCTAGATCGAGGCATGCGACTAGGGCTAGGATTGCCCTGACTGTGGTGTACCGCACAGTCGGTGAGTATATTTCATCAAAGTCCACTCCGTGAAGCTGGGTGTATCCTTTCGCAACTAGTCGAGCTTTGTATCGCTCGACATTTCCATCAGTAGTGAGTTTCAGTTTCAGAACCCACTTCGCCCTTATGGCCCTGCGGTTAGCAGGTAAATCAACTAAAGACCATACCGAATTGGCTTTCATTGAGGCGATCTCTTCCTCCATTGCATTCCTTCATTCCTTCGCTTGAGGTCTATTCAACGCTTGTTGAACTATTACCGGTTCATCAACAGAAGTTAGGGTGAATATATCACCCCTCTCGATGGGAAACTTCTTGGGAGAAGTTCGATGCTTTTGACTACGTCTAGGCTCGTTAATCTCATCTTGAGTCTGAACGTTGCTCCCACTCGGAATAATGCTTTCTATCGGAGCATCACTCCCACTGGGAACAAGGGCAGTGCTAGAACCTTGACCTACAACTTTTCTTGGACGACCTCTCGGCCTCGAAACCAAGTTGGTTAACCCACTCCCACTAGGAACAATGGGTAGTTGTGGTATTATTGGATTTGCATCCAGCGGTTCGGAAACGTGATTATCAGGTTCAACTTGATTCGCACATGCAGCAACAGTGATTAGTGTGGTAGGGTTGGCTCCTCCCACTGGATTTACTATGAAAATGTACCCATCTTCATTAACCAATTCATTCACTTGCGTTGCTGCCTCAAATCTCCCACTCGAAGTAAGTGAGACCTGACTATCATCGTTATCCTGCTCCAATTCGATCAAGACTTCGTCTGTTTTGATTCTACCAAGCATTGAAATTTCGTCCTCAAGTCATGTAACGTCTCATGTTCGACCACGACACCATTATCATAAGCCAAATTAAACATGTATCCTCTAAGAGTAGTCATCATACGCTCGTTTCAAATACTTGTTTAATGCGCAAGTTAATGTCGCATTATGATAAGATTTAACTTGTTATCATTCCTTTTAACTTTTATGGCGTCGTGTTTTAACTGATATAGTTGATGAAGCGTTTTATCAATTAGAATGTGTTGCCAAACTTCTCGTTCAAGGCATTTAGTGGGAGAGTCTTTTTAGCGACGTCATCATTTTCATTGGCTAATTCATCTCAAAGATTTATCCATCTTTGAACTGTGCATTGAGCTTTCGCCTTATGCGCTAGTTTATACTTTACGAGTTCGTGGTAGCTTGTGAGGCATACCTCTCATCATCGTGCAAGTATAGAATGAATTATTCCCAAGGGGAGGCAAATGAAAAATCAGCATTCATTTATTAAAACACTTCATCATTAAATTCGTACTTTGAAAACGATGTGTTCCGTCTTTCGAGGTACACGCGCGTGTGGCCCTTATACCAAGTTTAACTCATGGTATAAATCATTTCGTTTCCAAAATTCAATTTAACTTAATCCATTCGGTGTATAACATGTTCATCATTACGAAATTTATCATATAGCTGAGTACTAACAAACGAGAAAGATTAAATCGGTTTGTTCTTAGAACTACGCAATCGGTGGATATTAATGGTATTTCGATGTTACGTGAATTTAGATGAATGAGAGTGAGGGTAATTGTTTGATCCAACCAGCTATATGGTGGATATTTCGGTTTTTAATTTCGTTTCGGATAGATCCCGTTTTATTGGGTCGATTAATATTGACAAGTAGATCACATTTCGAATCGAATGGAAACTACCATATTCAATAAATCTGAATCTTAATCAACCAAAAATTCAAACATTTAAACGAATAGTAAGAGAAATAGCGACAATGTCTGGTTTAGATCATCTACGAAGCTGTAAATGAAGACAATGGTAAAGCTGCAAAGAGAACCGCTGCCAACTCGACCAACGACCCTGAAAGAAAATAAATTTCATCAGGTGACATCATTCATATAAAACTTTAACGGCTTTATATATGTGGCAAACGAGGCGTACCTGTTTAGGGCACTAATCGACAGTGTTAGTACATTGGATCTCGTTTGTGGATCGATTTGATACCGTTCCCTCTGCTGATTCCCTTGATCTCTTGCGGTGATACACAACGGAACCTTCCGGTTCCTGTTGGTTGCTTTTGGCGAATAGGACCATGGAAACTTAATCGATTCGATCAAGTAACCTAATCCTTTGTCGTCAGCCAACCATGATAACGGGTATCTCCGTGCAATATTGAATACCTTTCTCCAATTGCATCTTTCGTCCTGAAGATCCGACGCAAGTTTTACTCCAGCATCTTGGGAAAGTAGGGCAACATATTCTAACAACACTTTTCTAGTTTCGGCTGCCCTCCCTTTGCTGAAACGTAGTCTGAGGGCAGCCAAAGTTGAAGAGCACTGTAGTTGAGTTTGAAGTCCTCTGCAACCTCTTTATCCAAGGATGCCAATATCACCTTACAAGCTCTCCGATCCTCAAGCCCTCTAATCCCTTGACGGGGTTTGAGATTTCCATACTCATCCACCAAAGTCCTTCCCATTTCAGCGTCAATACATTCACGTGTATTTTCAGCCATGAGAATTTCTCTTACGTATTCACTCCATGCATCATAATCCATACCATCCAGATTGCGAGGTTCATGCATAATCAGGGAGACAATAACATTTTGAGAAAGAATTGCATACATCGGATATATATTAAGATGGAATACGACGAATAATGATTCATCAGCAATCTAAACCAACCGACCGCCAGTAAACCGAAGGAGGGGGTTCGTGAAAGAGTTCACATTACCGTCGTCTTCAATCCAATAGACTAGTCTCTTCAAATGAAACCTTATCATCATGTTGCTGAATACTTGGATGAGAATCCTATATTTCCTCAAGTACCTGCCGGTAACAATGGGAATTAGGCAATCAACTTGCATAAGAATGGACCTCAAAGAATAAATCAACATATCGATAATCCTCAATTGCATTAACAAGTGCACAGACCTTCGTGCCATCAGTAAGATTAGAATCGTCCGCCATCGTTTGAAGAAAGGCTCGATGAAGGGCGCTAAAGAGGCTGTTTTCGTCTTAGATGCAAGATCCGCATAGGCTAATGAAGGATTATACATAACCAACCACATGAAAAGCGAGAATCTAAACTGTCGCGAGAAAACTGAACGGAGTCTTGATATAGATAGCTCCTTTGGTGATCTTTAGGAATCAAGATCCAGAATCTTCAGGAGAGATGAGATGTGAAAATCGAAGATGAACCGTCACCTTCTTCTGAAGATGAATCGCTACCACGAACCAAAAACGAGGGTGAAAACGAAACGTTACAACGCTTCGATACGCTACAGAAGGGGAATATAGAATAAGAGAAGCGGAAGAACATATCAAATCAGAGAAACCATAGGTGATTTCCTTACTTTGATACCATTTTGATATTGTGATTAGCAAACCCTAAAATAGAATTATTTAACCAGGTACATTCAAGTGGCTGATTATCACCTTGTACCTTCAAGTGACTGATTATCACCCTTAAATACTAGGAAAACCCTCAGCGAATCAATGTTTAACCTCAATTTACAAATCTAAGGAACTAAGTCACCAAACAAACAAGTAAATAAAAATACCCAAATATTGGAAAAAAAAAAAAAGGGAAAAACTAAAACTAATTACAGACCGAGACAAAGTAATAAAATAATACACAAAAGACCCAAAGAAGTTTCCTGATTGAATAAACGAACGCTTCGGCCCAAAACATTTAAGTGTCTCAACGTGAATATTGTTCGCTCTACATGATATCATATAGATATATTGATGGGCTGGGCCTATTAGGGCCCACAAAAACTTTAACCGATCTTCATCCAACCTGAACAGCTTGCAGATTGTAATTCTGAACGCCGCCACAGGTGATCGTCTTCCACCTCCTCCAATGGCGAAGAAGGGTGCCCACATTCCGGAATCGAGTTCCCCGCGGGAGGGTAACTTAAAGAAGCACATATATTTTAGATACAGCGAAGAGGAAGAAAAACATCCAAGGAAGCGCCGTCAGAGAGTTAACCGGAATGGGAGAGAAACTGCCTCCGAAGCCCTAAGTCGGAACCTCGAGCATCCCCGAGATCGAGCTGTATCCAGTCTTCATCATTTTAATGCGTTCCGAGAATCTACTAGTTTGGAGCAATCCGATAGGACTGAGTATTCCCGAGTGGCGTCCAGCTCTAACCAACTCAATCAGTTTCACAAATTTACAAGATCGAAAGAGAAGAATCATGGAAGGCGGGGGAAATCTATTAGAACTGAGTATCCTCCAGTTGTATCCCGTTCCAACAAATTCAATCCTTTCCGCGAATGGACACGATCGAAGGAAAAGAGTAATCGGAGGTGGGAGGAACCCAGTGGAACTGAATATCAACGTGAATGGACGTATTCCGCTCGTGATCTCTCAACCTGCTCAGGTTTGCTTTTTTCTTTTTTCCATGATTCAAACTGCTAGTGTCATTTATCACTGCACTTGTTATTAACGGAGCACTGGTCATAACTACATGTCTTCTCAGCTTTGGAACAAATGCTTGACTGACAAAGATTGCTGTTTGCCTGCATATGATAATTGCTATTTATAATTCATATTTCATAGCCTTGTTATTTACATTGATTCATTCTCATAGCGGTTGTGTGCGAATCATAGAGTTCGTCAGGCAAAGCTAAATAACACATCTCTACTACTGTCTTGTACTAGTGATGTGTTATTTAGCATTTCATTTCATTCTTTTCTGAAAGTTTGTTTCCCTTGACTTTGTCTTTCGTTTCTTCTTTTAATAGATAGGTTTGTAGTTGTTTGCTACAATATACTGGGTGTCAACAATGCGTCAAAGCACCCGGATCTCTATGCTGGTATCCCACGAGAACTCTTGGCGTGGAAGCAGCGTAAAAGGCTCATATGTGAAGAAATTCATCACTATGGTGCTAGCATCCTCTGCTTTCAGGTAAGTTTGGTCCTTTCTTTTGCACCAATAGACTCTATAGTGTGAACAGCTCTAATAGGCAATGTATCTCTGTTTTTTCAATGTGTCTTTCATTGTTAATTTGTTGCGGGCTGCCTCTAATGCAGGAGGTTGACCGTTTTGATGATTTATCTATTTCTCTTCGCAAGGATGGATTTCGGGGTGTATTTAAGGTATGATTTTGTCATTATTTCTTGTAAGCTGTTGCTGTGGTTGTCTTAGTTATTGTTCATTCCAGGGACGCACAGGGGACGCTGATGATGGATGCGCAACCTTCTGGAAAGAGGAGCAGTAAGGACTCTTGGCTATATTTCACTCACTTTTAGAGTGTTATCTCTCCCATTTACCTTAATATTCCTCCAGGATATCTAGATTGTCTCTCGTGATAGTTTCTTGTAAAAAGCCCCATGTAACTGTATATGTGCATTCACAAATCATGGAATAAGAGAATGATTTACTTCACTCCAGTTTGGCTTAGCTTATTCGTTGGGCTTACTTAGTCACTCTCATGTATTTACGTTTCATCTGTTTGGCGCCGGATGCTCATCTTTTTTTCCTTAGCATTCTGCTTTTATCATAAAACCCATAAATTTTGTTTCAAAGAAAAAAATAAGTTCTCCTATATGAGTTAGTAGGACTCCCTACTGTATAGATAGACTTCTTTTTATTGGCCAGATGCAGACTCTTCATTTATTGAAACATTTCAAACTTTTTTGTTAAATGTAATCATTTCACCTATGGACCTATTGTGAAAGATTTAGCAACTTGTATTCTGAACACAGATTTACCATCGTTCATCAAGAAAATATAGAGTTCAAGAATTTTGGCCTACGCGAGAATGTTGCCCTGTTTTGTATTTTAAAGGTAAGCCGTTTGATATTCTCCATCAGTGATACGTTCTTTGCTCTTTTAAGGACTAGTTTACTATTTGCAAGATCATTTCTACAGTAGAGCAGAACATTGCGGGTTCACCACTAACTAATGGTGTCATTGCTATGATATGTACTACCTGAACTATTCCTTTACGAGTATATTCTATATTTTCCCTTCCTTGTTGTTTGTACAATGTTCTTTCTTCGCTTACGATAGAATATGATTCTAGTGATGCAGACACTTCTCAAATTTGGCATAGATTTGTATCTGAGAGAGATCTTAGTTCTATTTCTCCAGTTTATTGTCTAAATTGGCACCACACATACAGACACCTATGTCCTTCTCATGCTGCATAATGCTCTGGGGTTATCCATGGGATTGTTATATTGCTTCAATCAAAAGAAATGGAGGTCTAGAATGATTTTCCTGAATTATTACTTCAATATATAAGTCAGCTGAGTTAAGTTGATCTCTTATAACAGATGAAACATACAAAAGAAGAATCTAGTTTATCTACTGAATTGCCCAGGTATGTTTTAAATTATGCCTTTTACCTGGATACCTATCGTAATTTGTTCATGCAGCATCTCTAACAACAGAGGTTGGCGCTGCTATTGTAGTCGACAGCATGTCATATTGATGTTTTACATATACTCTGTGCTGTTGAAATCATCTTTTGATAATGATCTTTACCCAAAGGTTGATCTGTAAACTGTTTTCAAACTGAATTCAAACGTCTTCTGTGTATATGTCCTGCAGACTTTGTTTGAGCTAGTTTTCGTGTGTGTATATGGTTTTCAGTAGTTGACCTGAATTACGGTTGTCTGGTAATAGGATTCAGCCTGACGGAAGTAGGTACGTGCTCATTGGCAATACCCATGTGCTATTTAACCCAAAGCGTGGAGATATTAAACTAGGCCAGGTACTACATTAATAGATATGAAGGGCCTAGCTGTCAATTTATTAATAATGGAGGATTATGTTTCAATGCTGATAGATATAAACGGTGGGAAAACACAAGATGGAGAAAGACTTTTTTGAATATTATGCCTGAAGAGGGTATACCTACACGTGATGGGGTTTTACTTACCATTTTGGTGGAATGATGTGCTGATAGTTTGGAATGCATTGAATGTGCAGGTTCGACTATTTGTTGAAAAAGCTTACAAGTTATCCGAGAAATGGGGTGGCATTCCTGTTATTTTAGGAGGGGATCTGAATAGTCTGCCAGAGGTACTAATTTGCCATCCTAAGGAACTTCCTATTATCATCTGACTTCTCCCAGTTAGGGTTTTTTTGGGCTTAAACTTTACCTTTCCATCTTCAATTGCAGAGCGCTCTTTATCAGTTTCTTGCATCTTCTGAGGTGAGATGAGTGAAGTGCTGTAGTAATAAATCTGTTATAGTAAACTTGCTTACTGAGTTCAACTTATTTTGAATGACTTTTTCCCTGTAAAAAGTGTTAAAACTAACTTGGAACGTGTCACAGTTGGATATACAGCTACATGATCGGAAAAATATTTCAGGACAGATTGAAAATTCATTTAGCAGTAGAGGCTTCAATCCTCACACCCGCAACTTGTCCTGGTATGTCTTAATTTAAATATGTTTAGCATAGATGATGTTTCAATTCAATTCCAGCATGGACTTTTTTAATGTTAGTATATGTAATACCCATAAGTTTGTACCACATCGGTTAGAATAAGAAGATTTGAAGCCTTAATAAGCAAGTGTTGTACTACTCAAGTCCAACAGGAATTCCTCCTTTTCTAGGCTCAAAGTGAGGACAACGGGCTAAGTTAGGCTGGGTTGGGCTAGTGGGGACAGTCGCTCGGGCTTAGGGGTGTGAAAGAATGGTATCAGAGCCGACCCGGGACTGTGATCGGGCTCGCGGACCAAGGGCTATTGACCCCCGGATTAAGGGGTAGATTGTAATACCCATAAGTTTGTACCACATCGGTTAGAATAAGAAGATTTGAAGCCTTAATAAACAAGAGTTGTACTACTCAAGTCCAACAGGAATTCCTCATTTTCTAGGCTCAAGTGAGGACAACAGGCTTAGTTAGGCTGGGTTGGGCTAGTGGGGACAGTCGCTTGGGCTTAGGGGCGTGACAGTATATGTGTACTGCAAGTTAGACATCAAGTGCATGATTTCTCTTTGATTGTGAAAAATAAATGTCAATATTTTAATGTATGCTTTAAAGTATGGAATACTGCGTAGTTTGAGATATCTTTAATTTTTAACTGAGTCATCTTTGCGTAAGACATGCCTCCAGGATCTTTACATCTTGTGATGATAAAAGATCAGTTACATGATATGATCTCATTCTTCTGTTTTCCTTGATAGAAAATGTGCTGTTTATCCATTGAACCTCCTCATATTGTTATTAAATGCAGCCCTGGAGGAAGTCCTATTTCAAGGCCAGTTATGCATACATGGAGTGATGAAGAACTAAAGATTGCGACAGGTGGAGAAGGAATCAGTCATTTGCAGCACCAATTTGAGCTTTTTAGTGCATACCTTGGTATACCGGTAAGATATAGTGTTTGTGTGTCAGATAAATAGAAATAGTCCTACTAATTGTTCTGAAAAAAGCAAAACAACTGGATTTAGCTCTATAATTGAATATGCTGAAGTTATTTTCTTTAAGAAATGTCTTGAACTTGAAAAAAGAAGCCATTGATTGTTGATAGTATTGTGAATTGTGATAATTTTAATTTCCACTTGAACTTATAGTTAATACTTGCATTTGAGTGTATCATTAGTACTGATGCTGATTGAGTTCATCAGGGTAGCTACATGACTAGACATAGGAGTGGAGAACCCGTTGCTACATCGTTCCATTCCCAATTCATGGGAACCTGCGATTATATCTGGTGACTCAACCGTAAAATCATCCTAAGAAATTGTTTGTTGTTGTTGTTGTTGTTGTTATACTAGTTGTAATAATTGAATTGATTTGTCAGCAGGCACACGAAGGATGTTGTTCCTGTTAGAGTTCTTGAGACCCTTCCCATTGACATCTTGAGACAAACAGGAGGGCTACCTAGTAAGGTGAGTGATAGAGCAACGAGTTCTTGCACCTTCTTCTACTTTGACATACACTACTAGGCTCGGTCAAGTAGAATAGATTGTTTTATTATTAACCGAACGGTGATATAACAGAGATGGGGTAGTGATCATCTTGCTCTTGTTTGTGAATTTGGCTTTTGTGGATAAGGTACCCCATACTAATCTTAATATAATTTATCGTCATGAAAGCTAAGGGGTGATTTTTATTTGTTTCTTCTGTACTAACCACTAATATCTGCATATGGCAGCAGAGTTTACGTGGAGAAGAAGCTTGTGTGATCTCACATCTAGAAGAAGACTGCGGTGTTTGACAATTGCGTAGCTACCAAGGCATTCATGTGAGTTGTGTAGTGGAATGAATTGAGTCATTCACATTTCTCATTATTTTTTTTATGGGAGCTGGTGACCTACTCGACGTCGTTGATGTGAATATAAATGGCATGTTTAGTCAAAATATTGATTTCCTTGCTCCGTCTGTATACTTCTTTTTTAATAATTATAATATAATATTAGTGAACGGTAGTAGAGTTAGTTTACAAGATCAAATCAAATATATATCCATTTAAAGTTAAATCTTACTAATGAGGGAATATATGTTTTTCTTTGGGATTAAGTACTTTTTCATACCACTTCTTTGCACAGAAACCACTTATGGTACCACTTTTATTTTTTTGTATACTTTTGGTACCAATTCTTTCAACTTTGTATCCTTTTGGTACCACCGTTAACTTTCCGTCCAAATTGGCCGTTAAGTGTCATGTGCCATGCACGTGACCGCCCTAAACTTTTGAATTTGTTTCAGTTTAGTCCATCTAATGCATCCCTAACTTTTAATTTGTTAAATTTAGCCCTAAAATTTCCAAATCGAACCCTTGACCCATCATGGTTTTGAAATTTTAGGACTAAATTGAACAAATTAAAAGTCAGAGATGCATTAGATGGACTAAATTGAAACAAATTCAAAAGTTTAGGGCGGTCACGTGCATGGCACATGACACTTAACGGTCAATTTGGACGGAAAGTTAACAGTGGTACCAAAATGATACAAAGTTGAAAGAATTGGTACCAAAAGTATACAAAAAAATAGAAGTGGTACCAAAAGTGGATTATGTGCAAAGAAGTGGTATGAAAAGGTACTTAATCCCGTTTTTCTTTTTGTCAACAATGCATTGATAGATATGGGTATGGAACTGGTCCGGCTCAGACGGGTTCCGACCTCGTCCGGAACTAGAGAACCGGTTTTTTTCTTCCTCTAGTTTAGTATAAAAAAAATTGGTATGTTTGAAACCAGTTTTAGATTCGCACAAAACTGCGTTGTCAAAAACAATTCTGGTTCGGTCTAGAATTGACACGGTTTGTTCTTTTATTAGGATTTATAGTAAATTTTTTAAAAAAAATCATTACAAAACTAGTTCTAATCTGTCTTAAATAGTTTCGGTTCAAATATAATCGATGTTGGGATCAAAATGATGTGACCTTAGAACTTCGAGTAGTGGATTTCTAAGTCTCGCCGGGGGCTAGCTCACTCAGGTATCTTTTTTGGTCGCGTGGACACCTAGTTTCCTTTGGTGGCTTTGTGCTAGGCGAGGACCTGAAAAGAGGTGGGGATGACCCCTAATTCCACTCCGAAGCTTAAATCAGTAATGGATATCGAGAGAATAATATAGAGTAATTGATAGATCTTAGGCCTTAAATGATGAAAGTGAGCTCCTATTTATAGGGAAAATGTTACCGACTTTTTTAAGGAGGCGGCTACTATGCCTTGATTGACTGTTTAATGGCGGTGGCTGCCTTCACTTGATTGGTTGAGAAAGACGGTGCGAAAATCAGTTGATGACCAGCAGGTTGCTAGCTGGTGCCACTTTCTTCAGAGGAAGGTTTTCGTGCTATAGAGGGCGGCGAGCAGGTCGCCAACTGGTGCCACATTCTTTAGAGGAAGGTTTTCATGGTATAGAGGGCGGCGAGCAGGTCGCCAGCTGGTGCCCCTTCCTTCAGAAGGAAGTCTTCTCAGTGGCGGAGCAGGTCTCCACCGGTCCTTTCTTAGGAGGGAATGTTTCCTCTAAGTATCTGATGGTCGACTCGTCATGACTCGTACTTTAGTAAGGAAGCTTTAATCATCGACTTAACTTATACTTTAACAAAAGGGAGCCTTGAATGAGTTTCTCGCCTTGTCCTTTGTTGTCTGGTGGGTCGACTTCTGTTTGTAGGGTAGTCGACCATTCATCTTTGTCTCCTTATTCCGGACTTGAATGGTCGATCATACGTTCTTTTTAGAACTCGACCTTTACTTTGTCGACTCGTATTAGGCTGCCTCGAATCATATCCAACACTTGCCCCCGAGAAATAAGTCATTAGTCTTTTAAAATAAAGGGGAAGGAGTTATGTCGAGTACCTTTTATGATGAGAGGACTTTGCCCCTCTGCAATCAAGGAGTCAGTAGGGACTGATCTCCTTCGTAGAGAGTTGGAGTCAGTATTATGACTTATCTCCTATGTAAAGGCGACTTTCGGAAGTCAGGGGAGGGAGTCAGTGTTATGACTGATCTCTTGATCGCCACCGATTGTAGGAAGTCGATGAGTCAGTTATGACTGCTCATTTGTAGAAAGTTGAAGGAGTCAGTATTATGATTAATCTCCTGTGTAGAGGCGACTTTCGGAAGTCGGGGGGAGGGAGTCAGTGTTATGACTGATCTCTTGATCGCCACCGACTGTAGGAAGTCGAATAGTCAGTTATGACTACTCCTTTGTAGAAAGTTGAAGGAGTCAGTATTATGACTAATCTCCTGATTGCCACCGACCGTAGGAAGTCGAGGAGTCAGTTATGACTGCTCCTTTGTAGAAAGTTGAAGGAGTCAGTATTATGACTAATCTCCTGTGTAGAGACGACTTTCAGAAGTCGGGGGAGGGAGTCAGTGTTATGACTGATCTCTTGATCGCCACCGATTGTAGGAAGTCGAGGAGTCTGTTATGACTGCTCCTTTGTAGATAGTTGAAGGAGCCAGTATTATGACTGATCTCCTATGTAGAGGCGACTTTCGGCAGTCGGGGGAGGGAGTCAGTGTTATGACTGATCTCTTTATCGCTACCTATTGCCGGAAGTCGAGGAATCCTGTTCCATGCACATTAGGAGGAAAGAAATTACATCTTTATTTATTTCATTGTATTCAAGATACATAAAAAATGATCTTTCTAAATATAGAATTTCTTCAAGTGCTCCGCGTTAAAAGTTCTGTTGAGGCGTTGCCCCTGCGGATCCTCCCGACTTGTAAGCGTTGGCTGATGATTGTGTAGGGACCTTCCCACTTTGGGACCATCTATCCCCTTTGATCAGCTGTTATGAATTCATTTCTTCGTAGGACTTTTTCCCCTAGAAAGAACTGGCGTCGTCCCACTTTTCGATTAAAATATATAGCGGTGGCGAGCTTCATTCTCCCCTGGACTTCTTCAGATGCCCATATTCTCTCGTCGGCTAGATCTAGATCGATCCTCCTTTGTTCGTCGTTTTGGTCGACTTCGTATGCAGCGACTCTTTGGGAGATATTGACTACTTCAATAGGTGAGACGGCCTCTGATCCATAAACCATGCTAAAGGGCGTCTCACCCGTGGCTCTCTTGGGTGAGGTTCTGAGTGCCCATAGTAGTTGCTCTAACTCTTCAACCAATTTCCCTTTCAGAGAGGTCGTTCTCTTCTTTAATCCGTTAAAGATCGTTTTATTGGCTGCTTGTCCATTCGTTTGTGCATGATGAACAAAACCAAATCGATGGTTAATCGACATTTCTTCACAGAATTCGGCGAGCTCATCGTTGGTGAACCGAGGACCATTGTCGCTGATGAGGATCTTAGGGACTCCATATGGACATATGATTTGCTCTCGTATTATTTTAATCATTTGAAAAGTAGTCGTAGAGGCCAGAGCTTTGGTCTCTATCCACTTGGAGA
Source organism: Clarkia xantiana subsp. parviflora (assembly GCA_036873135.1). Lineage (NCBI taxonomy): Eukaryota > Viridiplantae > Streptophyta > Magnoliopsida > Myrtales > Onagraceae > Clarkia > Clarkia xantiana. The sequence continues at coordinate 39,726,419 of JAPTYO010000004.1, forward strand.
AATAGTCGATGGCGACTACAATATGTGTGCGTTGACCTGTGAATTGAGGTAGAGGACCAATAAGATCAATTCCCCATTGTGCGAAAGGCCAGACACTCATCATGGGAGTAAGATCCGCCGGCGGCCTTACGATTCTAAGGGCATAAACTTGACAGGCAGGGCAGGCTTGTAATAACGTTGTCGCCTCTTTATGCACCGTCGGCCAATAGAATCCCTGTCGTAAGGCTTTCAATACCAAGGTCTTGGCTCCTTCGTGACATCCCGCATCACCTCCATGTAAGTCTTTCATTATCCTTTATGTTTGAGGGGCGGCTATGCATCAGAGATAAGGGATGGAGTATCATCTTTTGTAGAGATATCCGTCCAAGATTACAAAACGCCCTGTCGCCCTTTGAATTTTGGTTGCTTCTAGAGGATCTTCGGGAAGAGTCCCTTTTTCCATATAATTCTGGATGAGAGTAACTCATGAGTCGGAAGCTTGAATGTTGAGGACTTCATTTCCGGCTTCCATGGCTGAATAAAGAGAACTTTCAATGAAGTGCACCGCTACTGGTGGGGTGTTTCCCCAGGCGAGTTTGCTGAGGGCGTCTGCTTCTTGATTCTCATTGCGAGGAATAGCCTCTATTCGAAAATGGGGGCATGTCTTGGATGAGTCTTCGTACCTCTCCTGCATTTTTTTTTTCATGTTTTCCCCTTTGGTGACATAGGACACATTCGTCTGATTAACAATCAACTCGGAGTCGCATCTTACCCTTAGGTTGGTAATTCCCATACCTTTGGCTATTCGAAGACCGGTGAGTAAGGCTTCATACTCGGCTTCATACTCGGCTTCATTATTGGTTGCTCAAAACGTTAAAGCCAAGGCGTAGCGGAGTGACTTCCCATCATGTGGTGTTAATACCAAACCTGCCCCACACCCTAAGGCAGAGGACGATCCATCAGTGTACAACGACCATGGCATGGTATCATTGGCTGTACTTTCTGGTGTAGCTTTGACATGCTCTTCTTGCGGGAGAATAATGGGTTTAGCATCTGGTGTTATCATATTCTCGGCTATGAAGTCGGCCAATGCTTGGCCCTTGATCGCCTTTCGTAGCTCAAAGTGAATACGGAATTCACTTAGCTCTACTGCCCACTTAACCATTCGTCCTGATACGTCGGGCTTCTGTAGCAGTTGCTTTAGAGGTTGGTTGGTGAGCACCGTGATTTCGTGGGCATGGAAGTAAGGTCGAAGTTTCCTGGCTGCTATCAACAGAGCATACAAGTATTTCTCGATCTCCATATAGTTAGCTTCAGCAACGCCAAAGAGTTTGCTGACGTAATATACTGGAATTTGGATGTTGCAAGTTTTCTTAATGAGGACTGAGCTCACCGCCGCTGAACTGACACTTAAATATAGGAATAAGGGATCCTCTGGCAGAGGTTTGGCTAAGGCGGGAAGGGAGTGAAGATGTTTCTTCAATTGTTGGAAGGCCTCCTCACATTCTGGCGTCCATTCGAACTTCTTGATGGCCCTTAGGATTTTAAAGAAAGGAAGGGACTTGTCCCCCAATATTGCCAGGAATCTTCCAAACGAGGCGAGTCTTCCATTGATACTTTGCACCACCCTATGGTAGGTAGGCGAGGACATTTCCTCTATGGCTGTCACCTTCTCGGGGTTAGCTTCGATTCTTCTTCGGCTGACCATAAAGCCCAATAACTTTCCCGACTGAACTCCAAAAGCACACTTAGTAGGATTCAACCTTACTTGATGAAGTCTCATGCATGCGAAGGCCTCCTCCAAATCTTGGACGTGACCCTGCCCTCCTTTGGTCTTGACCAACATGTCGTCCACATATGCTTCCATGTTTCTTCCTATCATGTGTTTGAAGAGCTTGTTCACCATGCGTTGATAAGTAGCTCCCGCATTTATCAAACCAAAATGCATGACTTTATAGTGATAGATATCACAATCGGCGTAGAAGGCGGTATGGGCCTCGTCCTTGGGATGCATCCGTATTTGGTTATACCCGGAGTATGCGTCCATGAAGCTCAGGAGTTCATGTCTGGATGTGGCATCGACCAGCTGATCGATTCTTGGAAGAGGATATGAGTCTTTTGGGCAGGCCTTGTTAAGATCTCGAAAATCCACACACATCCTCCACCCCTTGTTAAATTTTCTCACCAAAATTGGATTGGCGACCCAGGTCTGGAATCGTATCTCCTTAACAAAACCAGCATTAACTAGCTTTCCCACTTCCTGGCGAATTGCTGCCTTCTTCTCTGCCCCCATAGATCTTCTTTCCTGAGCAATGGGCTTTACGACAGGATCTATTCTCAACTCGTGGGAGATGATTTCCGGGCTTATCCTTGGCATGTCGCTGGGTTCCCAAGCAAATAACTCCTTGTATTCCCTTAAGAGGGCGATTATCCTCTTGGCTAATTATGGGGGGAGAGCAGCTCCAATCTTGACCTTTCTCTCCTCTCCTTCCAATGCGACTTCTATCAATTCTTCCATAGGGGCAGGTCGTCCTCCTTCTTCTCGAGGATCCTCATCTGTGATGATAGAGAGGGTTTCTTTCTGGTTATTTCTCCGGAGTAAGTTAGCATAACATTGACGAGATGCCTCTTGGTCGCCCCATGCTTCTCCTATTCCGTGATGAGTGGGAAACCTCATGACTTGATGGGCAGTGGAAGGGACAATGTAACTGGAATTGAGAGTTGCCCTTCCTAATATGGCGTTGTAGGTGTTGATCTGGTCGACGGCCACAAAGCGTACATTTAAATGCAAGGCTTTCCATCCTTGACCCAAGATCACAGGGAGTTGTATTGCCCCCAGGGGGTAAGTTGTTCTCCCTGCAAATCCTACCAATGGGGAAGACATTTTTTGAAGATCTCCTTCTTTGTACCCCATTGCGGTGATGGTCTCAAAGGTGATTACGTCAGTAGAGCTTCCTCCATCGACCAGTGTTCTTTTAACCTCGAAATTATCTATTTGAGCTGTAATTACGAGGGCTTCTTCCTGGAATAGTGTTTGTCTCGACAAGTCCTCCATAGAGAAGGTAACTATCATGGGTTCAAGCTCCCTTGATCTCTTGCGAGTATCTGTTAAGGAGATGTCTTGAGCCGCATAGGTGTCTCGGGCTGTGCTCGACTCTCCTCCAGCGGCGAATCCTCCTGACAAAACATTGATGTTGTTGTCTGGAGGGGATCTCCATTCTCGACCCTCGTAGGCTCGACGTTGGTGGTGTCGTTGAATTTCTCTTTGCATGAATTCTAATTCCCTCCTCACCAGGAGGCAATCTTCCATGTTGTGCCCCTCTTCTTGGTGACTTTCACAGTAGGGGTGGGAACGACGAGTACCTTCTGTTTCTAGAAGTGCTTCCATCCTATGTCGAGTTCCCTGAAATTCTTCCGACGAAACCCCTCGTATAGATGAGTTCTCGCCTCGATTTCTTGATGACCTTTGCGGACGATGGTGATTCATCCGGGCTTGCTCTGCTCCTACATGGATAGTCGCCCGTTGAATCAACTCTTCCAAACATCCCACTGGTTCAGTGTATTGAGTGATGGCTAATGATCGGGACCGGGTCCCAAACCTCCAAAGAACATTTGGATGGCTTCTCTTTCTGAGAGTTCACCTCCGGTATATTCTCCTTAAAATCGCCTGAAGTAATTCTCCAAGGTTTTATTTGACCCCTGGAATATACTCTCAGCTCTACGCGTTTGGTTCTGCCTCGCTCGACTCCTTGGTGGTGCCATGACTTTTCGATCCTGTTTCCCACAGACGACGCCAAATGTTGGGATCAAAATGACGTGGCCTTGGAACTTCGAGTAGTGGACTTCTAAGTCTCACCGGAGGCTAGCTCACTCAGGTATCTTTCTTGGTCGTGTGGACACTTAGTTTCCTTTGGTGGCTTTATGCTAGGCGATGACCTGAAAAGAGGTGGGGATGGCCCCTGATTCCACTCCGAAGCTTAAGTCAGTAATGGATATCGAGAGAATAATATATAGTAATTGATAGATCTTAGGCCTTAAATAATGAAAGTGAGCCCCTATTTATAGGGAAAATGTTACCGACTTTTTCAAGGAAGCGGCTACTATGCCTTGATTGGATGTTTAATGGCGGTGGCTGCCTTCACTTGATTGGTTGAGAAAGACGGTGCGAAAATCAGTTGGTTACCAGCAGGTTGCTAGCTGGTGCCACTTTCTTCAGAGGAAGGTTTTCGTGGTATAGAGGGCGGCGAGCAGGAGGGAAGGTTTCCCCTAAGTAGTAAGGAAGCTTTAATCCTCGACTTAACTTATACTTCAACAAAAGGGAGCCTTGAATGAGTGGTCGATCATACGTTCTTTTGAGAACTCGACATTTACTCTGTAGATTTGTATTAGGCTGCCTCGAATCATTTCCAACAATCAGTTTCATAGAAGTATACTAAACGTTCTTAGGCCGGTTCCATCTGTTGTTTCTGTAAAATTTGACGGATTGAACAATTTTCCATTCCCATGGTCACTAGCGGGGGGAATGAACACTTAACCTCTAGTTAAGGAATGAGGCGTTGAACCACCACACCATTGTTACATGGTTGACGGATTTCAGTCTAATGACTATAAAATTCAACAAGAATATTTAAAGAAGAGTGCAGTAGAAGTAGTGCCCTTGTTAGCAACAACAATAGCTTTTACATGGTCAAAACAGAATCGATAATTTTTATTGATGCTGGTGCAGTGGAAGTAGAGCCCTTGTTATCCTTGTTTTTCAACGGAGCCATGAATTATTGACGTGATTCTCGCAGACGGTGTAAAATTTTGGACCTTTAAGTATGACTTCTGTGTCGGCTTCTTGGTCGGTATTGGTGAGTTCGTGACTTCTTATTCTTATTTGGTTCTTCTTTCTTCCTGGGTCGGGCCATAAGAGAGAAAGTGTAGGTTGCACCCTACGATTCCACTATGAAGCTTAAATTAGTATAGTATTTGTGAGTAATGAGAATCTTAATAAATGAACATGTAGAGCTTACTATTGATATTTATGTTTTACTGCCTTTGTAGCATATCATTTCTTGTTATAGAGGGTTTTCCAAATGGCGGTGGCTGGCTGCCTTCTCATTGGTTGATGAAGTCAGTTCTGGTTAGTCAGCTGGTTATAAGTAGGATATCACCTCATGTTAACTTACTGATGAGAGTTTCTCTGATGGCGGTAGTTAGTAGGTCGTCGCCTCATTCGCATATTTACTTACTAGGGGGATTTCTATGATAACAGAAGTAAGCATGTCGCCACCTCATGTTTACTTACTGTGAGTGATTTATCTAATGACATTATCAAACAGGCTGTCACCTGTCCTGTTAATATTGACGTCGACTACTTCCGATATAGCTCCGTTTGAGTAGGCTAAATGAAAGAAAAGGCGTCAACTTAGTGTTGATGGTGGTCGACTTTGTTCTTTTTGTAGTAGATCTAAGAGCACTTTCAATGGTAGTTTCTAGTTTCATATTTTAAATTTGTCATTTTGTGAGTTCCTAATTTCTAGTTCCACTTACTGTTGGTTCCTACTTGTAATGATTAAATAGGAACTTTGCATTCCAATGGGAGTTCCTAGTTCCAAAATGTGAGTTCCTAGTTCCTAAATTTGTCACTGGACGCTGACTAGGCGCCACTAGGCGTGAATAGGATAACTAATATTACCGTTTTGTCATTATCAAGTGAATAGTGAAGTAGGACAGTTCCTACTAGTAGGAACTCCCACGTTACTGTTCATGTCGGTTCCTACTCTTTAATATTATTTTATTAAATTGTTTTAATTTTATTTTTGATTATATATATATATATATATATATATTATTATGCTACGCTAAGTCGGACAATGACACGAGTCGTAATAGGTTGTTTTTAATATTAAATAAGTTAAATAATGACACAAACCAAAATTACTACTTTTTAACTTCGAATCAATTTCAGAGTTTCCAAACTCAATTTGTTTATATTTTACCATGTAACATAACCGTCAATTCTAAATTTTGAAAAATTATGTAGATTTCCATATTATTAAACGTGAAATATTTATTTGATTAATTTTTATTATTATTGTAATGCATATATATTTATATATAATCTACTTTATATTATTTATATTATTATTCTATAAAAGGAATATATATTTTTATTATGATACATTATATAAAAATAATATTTTTTGGATGATATACAATATTTTTTTATATATATATTAAAATCACTAGTAAAAACACATGAGGGCTTCCCCTTTAACCGATTTACTAATATGTATCTAATTTAATATACACAAAGGTGATTCGCCTACGACGATGAATCAAGACATGTCAATCGATGAATAACAGTTATACACCGATATGATGAAATAATATTGATTCAATTAATTTTAATTAATCGTTATCAATCATCATGCCCGCTGAGTAAAGACTGCACATATTAGTAATATTACAATAGTAAAGTAGCGTATTTGAAAAGATTCAACACTTCTAAAGTTATATTTGATTCTTCCATACTGAATTATCAAATTACACTGGCAAAACAAGATTTAAAACGATTTGGTCGAACATTTATGGCAATTAGTAATGTGTGTGACAATTATATGTAGTCTCATATATATATATATATATGTTAATTTTTATTTTATTGGCAACTTTAGTGTATTGTTTTTATTTTTTTGTAATGTAATTTTTAAAAACTTATATGCTCATTTTTACTTTTATACAATTTTTAAATACCAAAATAATTGTAATAACTTTTAAATGTATAGTACGTAAATAACTGAACTAACCTAACCTAACGACGCCGACTTTCAAATTTTGGTATAATTAACAACACTCGTCTGTCAAAGTTGGAACCCAAATATTTGATCTAAAATTGAAACTTTGACAAATTCATAAAAAATATAAAATTTCGTTAAACAATCAATTACTTTTTTATGATTTTGTTCATATTTTTTCCAAGTTTATTTTAATTAATTCAGTCTAACATTTGAATCTTATTCATTGGGTTGTTCATGTCCGTATCTTAAAAAATATGAATATTTAATTTATACATAATGCTTAAAAAAATTTGGTTGAACATCTATTGGATTTTAATATGCATGTGCTAATTCTATGTTGTCTCAAATATGTGTATATATATATATATAATATGCTCATTTTTTATTTGACAAATTTAACATATTATTTGTATATTTCTGTAATATGATTTTTAAATTATGACAATCATATTTAACAAAATTACGTGCTTATTTATATATTATGTTCGTAACTTTTTATATAATTATTTAAATACCAAATTATAAATATTTAATTTATCTGTAGAGTTTTTTGTACAAAAATTTATATTGTGAGTATATAATTATGTGGGTCCCAATTTGGAAGTGGAACTAAGTCTCCACCACTGGAGAGAGTTCCTATTTTATTGTAGTATTTACTGTAGCAGTTCCCACTTTGATGAGTTGACAGTGACGTGACGGATTAGGTGGAGGAACTAAGAACTCACCATTGGAAGTGCTCTAACAATAATGACAACTACAAACAGAGAAGTAAAGAAATATTTGACAGAATTAGCAAATTGACTAGAAACAAAACCTGAATTAATTTTTTAAAAAAAAAATTCAATAATGATTTTGTATGATTACCCAAATATGATATAGAAATTTAGTAAATAACCTAAATAAAATGGTATAAGAGATAGAATGGCCGGGCAGGTCGGGACAAAAGAGTTTTTGAGTAGGAGTCTGTCGGAGATTAGAAAAACAGTGGCATGCATGTTCGGACTCCGTGTTTACCACGAGATGGTTTCCCATGATTTGAAAGAAGAAGAAGAAGAAGCAGTCGCCGCCGTGTAAAATAATAAAGTAAAAAAAGTGTAGAAAATTGAAATAAGGGAAGTTGGCTAGTCGTGCATTGCGGGGTCGGTGTCCCATTGTCCACCACCACCTCGTGTTTATTAATTTATTTAATACGTTAAATACAATGCAAGAAGATCTTGTCGAGATAGATAAAATAAATAATAATGATGGATGGGGAGCAATTATCATCATTTTGTAATAAAGAAAGTAGTAGGAAATAATAATAATATCTGAGGGAGGGAGGATTAATTAAAGAGTACGCAAAGTAGATATATAGATGGAGATAGGCAGGCATTAATTATTATTATGATTGGCGGGGCGGGACGGGATCCATCACCATCATCCATCCTGGGTGGTGGGGCAATGCAATATTTAGAATTAGATTAGTGCGCTCGTGGTTGACTTTCCAACACTCCATCACCAAAAGTAGTATTCTATTCTCATTTCTCTCGCTTTGGTCCAATCCATGTTTTTTTTTAATAATAATATAATAATAAAAAGCTTATTAAAATTCTTAGTTTAGAGGTTAGAATTTAGACTATTAATACTTCTGCTGAACAATCTCAAAATTTATACAATGTTACGCTTTTTTAGTTAATTTTCGTTTTTTTATTAATATTCAATACCTCAAGCAGTGTTATCAGAACCAGACCGGATGCAGAACCGAATACGCGTTCGATTCCCGATTCGTCCGGTTCGAATCCGGTCTGACCGAAACTGACAAGAAAGACCACATAAATTCCGCAGAGTCGATCTTATAACAAGCCATAGCAGAGCAGACTTCCCCTTCCCTTCCCTCCCCTTCCACCCCACCCATCTGCAGCCTCCAAGACGCCGCTGCCACCGAGTCGACCTTTTCTGACGCTGCCGCCAAGTCGACCTTGTTCGACGACGCCGCCGAGTCATCTCCTTCCTATGTTTCTTCGTGTTCGTTAAAGGCAGTATAAAGACAGAGGCCCCAAACAGAAAGATACTAGATGGCTTCCATGAGACTGGCCCCCAACAGAAAGATATGACACAAGCTCGTGGAAGCTTCACGGTTATGAGTAGGGATGGCAACGGGTCTCGGGGCCCCGCTGACCTGCGGGGCCCCGACCCGGTTTTGACCCGCCGACCCGCGGGTCACGGGTCGGGTCCGGGTCGGGTCGGGCTCGGGTCGGGGCGGGTCCGGGTCTAGAGACCCGGGGCCCCGTAGACCCGCCCCGAAATTCATATATATATATATATATATATATTTTTTTTTTATGTTAATATGATCTAACATTTACTAAATAATATGGTTAATATACCTATATAAATAACATGTACCAAATTACAAATATATGTATATTTAGATTATAAGGATTTGTTAATTTGGTGTTTGGATTTGAATTTGTATTTGTAATGAATTTGATGTGTTTGTTGTTTATATTTGATTGGTGTTAGATTTATGTTTTGAATTTATATATAATGTAATATTTTGACAAAAAAAAAATTGTATTTCATATTGAAAAGTGAAAAAAAACAAAAAATTGTTCACATGACGGGGCGGGTCGGGGCCCCGCGGGTCGACCCGCGGGATTGCTGACCCGACCCGACCCGACCCGAAAGGTCCAATTGGCCGGGGCCGGGTCAGCCAGGCCGACCCGCGGGGCGGGTCCGGGGCTGCCAAAACCCGCCCCGACCCGCCCCGTTGCCATCCCTAGTTATGAGCTTCCTCTGCCGTTAAAGACACTGGATGGCTCGTGTTTAGGAAACTTCCCGGCTATGAGCTTCCTCTGCCGTTAAAGACACTGGATGGCTTCCACGAGGCTGGCGGCTCCTGGAGTGAAGGCTGGAGGCTGCTAGAGTAATTTAGAGTTTCTGAATTTTTTTAAAGACGTTGAACCGGCCGACGGTGAACCGGACGGTTCTCTAAAAACCGGTCGATTCTCTTAAAAATCGGATATTGAGCCGGGTTCACTTAAATCATCCGCTTTTGCTCGAACCGGATCGTTGGAGGCACCGGTTCTGGTTCGAACCCGGTCGAACCGCCGGCCCGGTCCGATTCTGATAACACTGACCTCAAGTATACAATTGGTTAATTAATAGTTTTTCGTCCATTTTTCAGTTAAAATAAATTGAAAAATGATATTTGTCATACCCGCTGTTGGATCTAAGAATCTGGCTTCTGTGTCAACTTCTTCAGTCTCACATTGTTAACACCTGTAAGCAGGCAAATGTGAGGGTTTGCCATATAATTCCACTTCTAAGATTAAATTAATACAATATTTGTGACTAATAGGAATCTTAGAAATAAATGTGTAGAGCTTACTACTTTTAGATGTCTTAAAACCGACCAATAGGGGTGGTGGATTTTTATTTTATTGTGATTGGTTGATTGAGGCGGTAGCGCCTACGGTATCGTATACCACTATACGAGTTATATTTGCGATCACCACAAGTTTAGATCTTGAATTGCATCATATGGATGTTAAGACCGTCTTCCTCCATGGCAAGTTAGAGGAGGATATCTGTATGGAGCAACCAGAATGATTCTTCCAACCGGAAATGAACGTAAAATTTATAAGCTTCAAATATCTATTTATGGTCTTAAACGATCCTCGAAGCAATGATTCCTCATGTTCCATGATGAGATCGTGGCTAATAGATTCCTAGATATCTATGAAGACCCTTGCGTGTACATCAGGAGACTCGGGTCGAGATTTGTGATCTTGACAGTGTATGTTGATGGCATATTACTATTTGTGAACGATGATGACTGATGGATATACGCCCAATTTGAACCCGTTGACTTCCAAACCGTTATATTTTTATCGTCCCATTAACGTTTGTAAATCGAAACTTCAACCCGAACACTTCACGAGAACATCAACGGCTCGGACGGGGCCGAAGCGCCCGTCCGGCCAAGGAAAACTCGCCTAGGTGAGGTTGGGTGGCCACACCCGACCTCCCCTAGGAGAGATCGGGTCAGCCAACCCGATCTCTCCTAGGGGAGATCGGGTGGACCAACCCGATCTCCCCTGAGATCGGGTCGGCCAACCCGATCTCTCCTAGGAGAGATCGGGTCGGCCAACCCGATCTCTCCTAGGAGAGATCGGGTCGGCCAACCCGATCTCTCCTAGGAGGGATGGGGTTGGCCAACCCCATCCCCCCTAGGAGGGGTTGGGTGCCCTCACCCAACCCCTACCCTTGGGGGTCGGATTCCTCCCCCCCCAAGGGCCCCTGCGCCATTTTCGGACACCCACACCCGGTTCACGTCGCCTACCTTCTCCGTATCCTAAGGTCTTAATTATGTGCTTAAAGGTTAATTAATTGTGTTTAAAGGTTAACGATGTCATTAAGCCACCTTAATGACACCGTTGTCTATAAATACCCTATCTTCACAACTCATTGGATCATCTTGGCAATTTGGATTATTTTGCTCTGACCTCTCTCTAGTTTATCTCTCTAAGAAGAATACTGACTTAGGCATCGGAGAGGGTTCACCAGGCACCACCCCCCCCTCCGTGTCTGGTACTGCCCCTTCTGCAGGGTAGAAGGGTAGAAGGAAGGAAGGAAGGAAGGAAGGAAGGAAGAAGATAGGCTAAGACAGGGCAACTCAGAAATACCGGATCACATACATCCCCAGTAAGGAGTGAGATCAAAGCCGACCACCCGTTGACCTAGATCTCATAACCTAACACTTGGCGCCGTCTGCGGGCTTCGGACAGAAAGCCTAATTATCACCAGCTAGATGGCAGGCGTATATGTCATCCATGGGGGTTATGGAGCTGGAGGAGAGTCAGCGAATGCTAGAGAGGCATATATGGCAGAGTTAGGGGCTCCTAAGCCAAAAGAAGAACAAACAGAAGGAAAGAGAGAAGACATAATAGAATTTTCAAGAAGGGACATGGAGCATGTGTTACCAGACAACAAGGATGCCCTGGTCATAACAATGAAGATCACTGATATGGACATTGGGAGAATCCTAATAGACAGTGGAAGCTCACCCAACATCATTAGCAAGAAAGTCCTCAACATACTAGGAGTAAGGCCAAGTAGCATAAAACAGGTTCACTCCCCCTTGGTAGGATTTTCAGGAGAGCCAACATACCCACTGGGGGCAGTCACACTACCTGTGACACTGGGTACAGGCCAGAGGCAGCTAAAGATTGATGTCCCATTCTTCATCATAGAAGAAATGGAGGAGTACAATGGGATCCTGGGTAACACTACAATCAACAAGTGGGGTATGGTACCGTCAACACTACATCAGAAAATGAAATTCCCCACAGGCCAAGGAATAGGGGAAGTAAAAGGCAACCAGAAGGTAGCAAGGAAATGTGCAAGGATTGCACTAGGCAAGAGGAAGAAAACAAGAGAAGTCCTACTAGTAGATGAGGACCCAAGAGAAGATCATGGAAGACCAGCCCCCATGGAGGAACTAAAAGAGATACTCATAGAAGAACCCGATAGGAAGGCTAAAATTGGGACTGCCTTATCTCAGGAAGAGGAAAACCACTTAGTAGCTTTACTAAGGGAATACAAGGATCTGTTCGCCTGGTCACCAAGCGATATGCCAGGGATATCAGAAGAAGTGATCTCACACAGGCTCAATATAGACGCGGCAACGCGACCAACAACACAGAAGGTGAGACCAATGGGAGGAAGCAAAAAGATAGCTATTCAAGAAGAAGTAGAAAAGCTACTAAAGGCAAAGTTCATCAAGGAAATCAGATTCCAGACATGGGTGGCAAACCCGGTACTGGTGAAGAAGCCGGGGGGAAGTTGGAGAATGTGTATTGACTATCGTGACCTAAACAAGGCTTGCCCTAAGGACTCATATCCCCTACCAAAAATAGATCAGTTAGTGGATGCAACATCGGGTCATCAACTAATGAGCTTCATGGATGCATACTCAGGATATAACCAGATAAAAATGGCCCCTGAGGACGCCCCTCACACAGCATTCTATGCTGATAGAGAGATATACCATTACACGGTGATGCCTTTCGGACTAATAAATGCTGGAGCAACATATCAAAGAATGGTCAACAAAATCTTTGGGGACATGATAGGGAAGACAATGGAGGCATATGTGGACGATATGATAGTCAAATCCAAAGAGAAGAAGGACCATGTGGAGAACCTTCGCTCAACATTCGAGAGGATGAGGCAATACCAGGTCCGTCTAAACCCGAAAAAATGTGCATTTGGGGTGCAATCAGGGAAATTTTTAGGCTTCATGGTAAGCCAGCGAGGCATAGAGGTAAACCCCGAAAAACTTCAAGCAATTGAAGAAATGCAGTCACCTACGAAGCACAAAGAGGTTCAACGACTGAACGGGAGGTTGGCAGCCCTTAACAGATTCCTATCCAAAATAGGAGACAAGGCATTACCCTTCTTTGAGGTACTAAGGGCAAACAAGAAATTTGAATGGACACCGAGATGTGAGGAAGCCTTCCAGCAACTCAAGCAACACCTAAAAACACTACCGCCCTTAGCAAAGCCTACACCAGGGGAGCCCCTCTACCTCTACATCTCCGTGAGCAATGTGGCAGTAAGCTCAGTGCTAATTAAAGAAGAAAACGCTGCACAATTGCCGGTATACTTCGTAAGCAAAACATTGGCAAAGTATGAGATCAACTACTTGCCAATAGAAAAGTACCTCTATGCACTGATTATATCAGCAAGAAAGTTGAGACCGTATTTTCATGGGCATGAAGTAACAGTCCTCACAGACCAACCATTGAAACACCTCCTGCAGAGACCAGACACATCGGGAAGACTGACCAAATGGGCAATTGAGCTAAGTGAGTTTCGCATTCATTTCGCCCCAAGAACAGCCATAAAGGGTCAGGCTCTAGCAGATTTTATCGCCGAATTCACTGGAATTAATCCAGACGAAGACTTGGGAGAAGTCAAAACTACATGCGATGCAAGTAGTAGTCAGGAGAAACAATCAGAAGAATTATGGGAGATGCATACTGATGGGTCGTCCAACGGAGGAGGTTCAGGTGCGGGCCTCTTACTATACCCACCAAACAGCGATACACCTATGCGCTATGCCATGGCACTTACCTTTAAGGCAACAAACAATGAGGCTGAGTACGAAGCACTAATAACTGGCCTGAGAATAGCCAAAGGAGTAGGGGCAAAGCATTTAAAGGTCAAGTGTGATTCTCAACTAGTTGTCAATCAAGTGAAAGGAATCTACACTGCAAAGTCCGAAAACATGCAGAGATACTTGCAGCAAGCCAAGGACCTGATAAAGAGCTTCCAAAGCTTCGACATTGAGTCAGTCCCAAGAGAACAAAACCAAGAGGCAGACGCCTTAAGTAAACTAGCCTTAGGGGCAGAAGCAGGCAAAGAGGTTCACTTCGTAGAGCAAAGAATGCAATCAGTGATAGAACAAATGGAGGTTCTAGCAATAGATGAAGCAGAAGCCTGGATGACACCAATGCGACAATACATCATGGAAGGAAAGCTCCCAAAAGATAAGGTGGAAGCAGTCAAGATTGAAAGGATGGCTAGGAATTACGCAGTGATGGACAATGAACTCTACAAGAAAGGATACTCCACACCTTTCCTCAAATGCATAGCATACCCAGAAACAGAGAGGGTGCTTGCAGAACTCCATGAGGGAGATGCGGGGTGCCATGAAGGAGCACGGTCAATAAGCCGAAAGGTCTACAACCTAGGATACTATTGGCCATCAATGAGCAAAGAAGTAGCAGACTTGGTACAAAAATGTGATCACTGCCAAAGGTACTCCAGAAATATAACAGCCCCACCAGCAAAGCTAAGCTCCATCTCAGGAGCCTGGCCTTTCGCGCAATGGGGGATTGATTTGATAGGCCCCCTACCAAAAACAAAAGGTCAGAAGACTTGCATAATTGTTGCAATAGACTACTTCTCCAAGTGGATAGAAGCAAAGGCAATGGGGAAGACAACAGACGACCAAGTCGTCAATTTCATCCAATCTCACATTGTCTCGAGGTACGGGGTGCCAAGAGCAATAATAAGTGACAATGGCCCACAATTCAAGAGCAAGAAATTGCAGTGGTATTGCGAAAAACTGAATATAGACCACCGTTTCGCATCAGTAAAGCACCCTCAGACAAACGGACAGGTAGAATCGGCAAACAAAATAGTGCTAGATGGCCTAAAGAAACGACTCCACGCCACCAAGGGAAGTTGGGTAGATGAGCTGGAAAATGTTCTATGGGCAGTGCGGACAACACCAAAGATATCCACAGGAGAAACGCCATTTGGCCTAGTGTACGGAACTGAAGCGGTGGCACCAGCAGAAATAGCTGTACAATCACTGAGGACCAAGTACTTTGAGGAGCATGAGAACAACAAAGCAAGACTTTTAGATTTAGACATGGTGGAGGATAAAAGGTGGAATTCAGAAGAAGCACAGGCACGAATGCGCCTTGTCTCAGCAAGATACTACAACCGCCAAGTCAAGGAGAGACAATTCCACATAGGAGAACTGGTACTAAGAAGGAATGAGTTCTCACACTTAGACCAAGTCAGAAAATTATCTCCGAAGTGGGAAGGACCATACAAGATAGCGTCAGTTCCCTACGTAAACACTTACCGCCTCGAAGATGGAGAGGGGTATATCTCCACAAACACTTTCAGTGGAGAGCACCTAAAGAAGTACTACGTATAAGAAGAAAGCACAAGCAAAAGACCATATCCTTAGTTTCATATTTCACATTTTGCGTGTTCCAGCTTTCCAAATTTTCAAAAAACAACTTTTGAGAAGGAGAACTCACGAAGTTACTCCAACTCTACAACTATCTTTGATTCCTACAAAGGATGTCTTGGTGCACCAAGGCATCCCACGTGTACAAAAACATGCATGCTCCTAAGGGAGTACAAGTTACTCAAAAGTATTTTCCAGTGAATGTAGTGGTATAATCACGAAGTTATCCTTACACAGATATAACTTCAAGTCAATGACAGGTTCGACGCCCCCAAGAGCGTATCTTGAGAGTAGTTTTCATACTACGACATTCGACGCCCCCAAGAGCGTATCTTGAGAGTAGTTTTCATACTACGACATACGACGCCCCCAAGAGCGTATCTTGAGAGTAGTTATTACACTACGACCTTCGACGCACCAAGAGCGTATCTTGAGAGTGGTTTCCAAAAACTACGAACTTCGACGCCCCCAGGAGCGTATCTTGAGAGTAGTGTTCATACTACGACCTTCGACGCCCCCAAGAGCGTATCTTGAGAGTAGTTATTACACTACGAATTCGACGCACCAAGAGCGTATCTTGAGAGTGGTTTCCAAAAACTACGAATTCGACGCCCCCAGGAGCGTATCTTGAGGTAGATTTGCAACCTACCAGATTCGACGCCCCCAAGAGCGTATCTTGAGGTAGAAAAAACACTACCAGTTCGACGCCCCCAAGAGCGTATCTTGAGGTAGATTTCAAACTACCAGTTCGACGCCCACCAGGAGCGTATCTTTGGTCTAACTTGAGCCCTCCGGGAGCCTATCCTGTGAAACGTTAAGTGCCGTCCGAGAGCCTGTCTCGTGAACAGATTTCGACGCCCACCAAGAGCATATCTTTGGTCTAACAGTACAACGTATACCGTGTAAGGGGTATCAGAAGAGATCATCACACCATTCTTAGAAGGATACCATGCTTAGAAGGATACCATGCTCAGAAGGATACCATGAGAAAGAAATTTCTAAGTAAAGTAATGTGAAGAACAAGTAATGTTTTTTCTTTGTGAAATGGCAGGTATGACATGAAGGAAAGCATGAAAGAAAGATAAATAAAGGAAACACACCAAGGGAAGGGTCCATAACCAAAGAGCCATACACAAGGCATAGGGAGACATCATGAAAAGAGATATAAGCACACGGCCATATATACAACGAGTAGAGACAAGTGTATCAGACAAAGATGGCAACACTAAGAAAGGTGGAGTTTTAAACTCTAAAGACAACCACAACTCACAAACACATGAGACTACCACAAGAAATAGGAGTACTATCCCCTCATCTTCGCAATATGCTTAATAGCAAAGTCTGACAAATCACCAAGTCGAGAGAAAGGAAAGTCAGGAGCAATCATATGAATACGCTCAAGAATCTCCTTCAAGGAAATACGTTTCGCCACAGAGCAGCGAACGTCGATAGCAGCCTGATAAGCGGAGGAGGCCATATACTCAGCAATGGCACACTCCTTCGCCTCCATACGACACATTTCCTCCAGAGAGATTAACTCAGCAGCCCGGAGTGTCTCATCACGATAAGACCTTTGTCTCAACGCCTCAACCTCTTCATTAAGAAGAGCAATGCGACCCTCCAAGTCTCGGCACCGCAAATCGGTGATGCGACTATGCTCCAAACAGCTAATAAGACTGGATTTAAGGGAGACACAAATGTCCTCGTACACCTTCCTCTCCTCAGCAAGATCAATAGCAAGGGTGGATAAATTAACAAGGTCGGCCATACCCTACAACAAAAACAAAAGATGAGACGGATAACACACGGAGAAGAAATATGCTAAAGGATAAAACGGTTACATTACAGGAGCATAGCGAGCCAACACATCACGAGCCAACTCATATGTTGCCTCCGACCCTTTGGATAGGGACACACGATCGGCAGGAGGAACAGCAGACTGCAGAACACGAACTCCAACCTCAGGAGTTTGCAAAGAAGATTGGTTGTCAAAACGAGCCCCACGCCCATAATAAGGCGCCCACTCAGACCCAACAATTCCATCAACAGGTGGACGAGACAGCTCCTTCCGACTCAGACGCGGAAGACGAAGTCTACCTATAACAAAGCACAGAGTAAATACCAAGGTACACTAAGGAAACTCAGAAGCTCAAGGACTCACCAAACAAGGAAGAAGGAAAAGATGGCTCCCGGACCTCCGATTGGGGGGCATCAATATAGAAAGAAGATGGCACCCTAACGTCACCACCCTTACCTCCAGTTAGAGAACACCTCCCCGCACCATAGAAAACCGATCTTTTTGCAATCGAAGGTCCGGTCCCAGAATTAACTACTCCCACACGTACTGGCCTCTTACTCCTCATTAATCACCGGAGAGTTCTGCTGATCGAAAAAACACAGGCTTAGCCTAAAGAAAACAGAAAGCGAACAGTGGACAAGAGATACAAACTCATTCCCCTGAAAAGATGGACACAAGGTCAAAAGACAAGAATAGAAAGACAACAAGAAAGACCCCACCAGCCAACAGGCAGAGGCAGGGGGGCAGGGGGAGATAGTAATAACCCCCCAACATAAGGAAACCCCACCAGCCAACAGGCAGAGGCAGGGGGGCAGGGGGAGATAGTAATAACCCCCAGCATAAGGAGACCCCACTAGCCAACAGGCAGAAGCAGGGGGGCAGGGGGAGATAGTAATAACCCCCAGCATAAGGAGAGAGACACCACTGGCCAACTAGCAGAGACAGGGGGCAAAATGAGATAATTATAATCCCAATAGGGAGGACTTCGCCCGCCAGTAAGCGGAAGCATGAAGGTAAAAAGATGAAAAATGACGAACCAAATAGGACTACATTACCAGGAAGACATACAAATCAAGAACGAGACAAGTAAGGAAACGATTGAAGGAGAAGCAGAATTAAGTCCCTCAAGAGCAACACTCACACAAGAGAAGAAACACGTACCTCAATACAACACCCGCCCCGAGAAGTAAGTCCGACTGGAAATTCCACCGTCAAAAAGAAAAGAAGGGAAGAGAACAACGAGAATGAGGTAATCACTTACCCTTTTTATAGCACAAAGGATTAGGGTTTTTCTAAAGTCGCTAAATCAACACCGTTGAATTTTAGAAAAGAAAATTTCAAGGGACAAGATTCAAAAACTAGTTCCCGTTAACCACGGTTAAGCTCATACTCACCATAGTTAACATCCCCTAAGGTTTATTTCCTAGTATTCCATACTTAGAAAAAATATTGGCCAAAATTAATTTTTTCCTCACGTAGATAGAATCCCGGCACGAAATTGAAGCATAAGTTATTCAGTTGCATTCATATCACACCCCTGTGCAAGTGTGTATTTTTTGAGTATGCACCTGTAGCAAAGATAAGTTTATTATTCCTACCGCACACGGACGCTTGCCTAGGCACACGTCCGTGCTACTCTGATGTTTACAATTCCTCTATCTCATAAGGCAGGGGGCAGAGTCAGAGGCACGTATCTAAGGGTAAGCGAGCATTCAGACAAGAAGGTAAAATCCCGGTTTCAAATTGCGCGTGTCATACCATCCTAAAATAGAGTCAATCAAGGGTTAGGCCATTGGTTGACTCGGGGGCATGTGATGGATATACGCCCAATTTGAACCCGTTGACTTCCAAACCGTTATATTTTTATCGTCCCATTAACGTTTGTAAATCGAAACTTCAACCCGAACACTTCACGAGAACATCAACGGCTCGGACGGGGCCGAAGCGCCCGTCCGGCCAAGGAAAACTCGCCTAGGTGAGGTTGGGTGGCCACACCCGACCTCCCCTAGGAGAGATCGGGTCAGCCAACCCGATCTCTCCTAGGGGAGATCGGGTGGACCAACCCGATCTCTCCTAGGAGAGATCGGGTCGGCCAACCCGATCTCTCCTAGGAGAGATCGGGTCGGCCAACCCGATCTCTCCTAGGAGGGATGGGGTTGGCCAACCCCATCCCCCCTAGGAGGGGTTGGGTGCCCTCACCCAACCCCTACCCTTGGGGGTCGGATTCCTCCCCCCCCCAAGGGCCCCTGCGCCATTTTCGGACACCCACACCCGGTTCACGTCGCCTACCTTCTCCGTATCCTAAGGTCTTAATTATGTGCTTAAAGGTTAATTAATTGTGTTTAAAGGTTAACGATGTCATTAAGCCACCTTAATGACACCGTTGTCTATAAATATCCCATCTTCACAACTCATTGGATCATCTTGGCAATTTGGATTATTTTGCTCTGACCTCTCTCTAGTTTATCTCTCTAAGAAGAATACTGACTTAGGCATCGGAGAGGGTTCACCAGGCACCACCCCCCCCTCCGTGTCTGGTACTGCCCCTTCTGCAGGGTAGAAGGGTAGAAGGAAGGAAGGAAGGAAGGAAGGAAGGAAGAAGATAGGCTAAGACAGGGCAACTCAGAAATACCGGATCACATACATCCCCAGTAAGGAGTGAGATCAAAGCCGACCACCCGTTGACCTAGATCTCATAACCTAACAATGACTATCTACATGAGGTTAAATCTTGGGTAGCTTATGTTTTTTAGATGAAATATATGGGTGAAGCAACGTACATCATTGACATTAAAATTGCTAAGGACCGAGTGACGCAGCGCCTATGACTCTCTCAAGAAACTTACATCGATAATGTGTTATAGAAGTTTAGTATGAAAGATTGTAAACCAGTTTATGCATTTGATTTAGGATCGGGATTTTTCTCTTTGTCTTCAAAGATCCAGCAAGTGGTGGCTTTATCATCAACTGCAGAACCTGAGTGTATTGCGGCGGCGAACTATGCTAATTAGAGAGTTTTATTGCGTCAAATGCTTGTAAAGCTACTCCACAAGCAAGAGAATCCAATGAACATAAAATATTGTAATTATTTAGCTATTGATTTGTCAAATAATATTGTCTTTCATTGAAGGAGTAAACACATTGATATCAAGTATCACTAAATTTAAGATCTAATGAAGGATGGTGAGGTTGTGTTGGAATACTGCATGTAGCAGTTGCAGACTAACAATTTCTTTAAATTAGAGGGAATGTTGTACTTGATCAAGTTTGACGATGTTCATTTTATGTAGGTTGTTAGAAAATAAATTAAATTTAACCTCTTTACTTGATTATTTAGTAGAACTGATAGATTATTATAGTTATGTTAGATGGGTAAGAGAAGTTTGTTCACGTAATTAAGTCTCTGGTTATTATAATAATTAGAGAGTGGAGTTTCAATGAATAGAAATCATATATAAAGGATCTCAAATGATGTAGAATGCAATTCAAATAAATAAAATGTATTTTATATATTAAAGATAGTGTGAGTTCCGACACTCCCAACTAGGTAGTGGTGTGCATAAAAAGTTGGGAATTCAAAACTCGAAAAACACTGTTTTGAATCGTCCCGAGTTAAAACCCTAACTCGATTGGGACACCTGAAAAAACTGACCCTCCCGTTTACAACAAACAATAATCTTTAAAAAAAATTAATATTGGAGACAAATTGTATAATTAATGACGTGAACATCTTGTACGATTATTTTTTTAGATAATCTATATAAATTATGATATTAATCATTTTATGTGTACTTTTTTTAATGGTTTGAACATGTTGTACGATTTAACAAAAAATTACTTAAATGTGTTAATTGGTTTAAAAGTCGAACATAAAATTCATATTTTTGGGATATATATAGATTTATTTATAATATGCATTTTCATATATGTGTTAATTGGTTTAAAATCGACCCCGCCTGAGCATAATGATAAAAAAATCCGAGAATGTATGGGCGGGTATAATTCTTCGAAAATTCAGTTCGTACCCACCCCTAAAACCAGGTGACCAGGTTTGACATAATCACGTCTCAAGGCGAACTCACTAACTAAATGAATCAAGTGATGAGTAAATGAATAATCAGACTTAAAATAGTTGAGAAACTAAAAGTAAAAAAAAATATTGTACTAAAAAGTCAATGACCGATATTCGAGGTACTAAAAAATGTAATATTTCCTTGTTATTCTCATAAAGGTAAGATAATAATCCTTGTAGTTGTTCTATAAAATTATATATTATTATATATGTACCAATACTAATTCTGATTGTGAGAGAATAAGAATGCAAATCTCTAGTTGATACGTCAGTTCTATCAGCCAATGAGACCGCTCATGTAAGTCATTCATATTTCAAAACAATCATAGCCACAATAAAAAAAATCATTCATATTCTGAAACATGCTAATTTATATCATATAACATACAATCCGCTCATATTCCATCACGTAAATAAAGTACACTATGTAAAGTCCCCATTAAAATACAAAAATATCCAAATAGCTAAAAATATCCTTTGAAAATATAATATCTAGGAAACTCTCTAAAAAACGTATTCTCATACATTCAGAAGTGGTTGAAGGGGATGCAGATCATCTGCCCCACTCTTCATGCCGCATATCGTGCTCCACGTTGCGATCTTGACACGTGTACTTAGTTTAAATATTTTCATTCTAGGGTTCACCAATCCCAATAGGTTTTAGAAAAAAACCGACAAAATTAATTACAACAGGCACACGTGTAAATATCACAACGGTGGGGCATGATATGGGGCAGGAATAATGGGGTAGATGATCTGGATCTGAATGAAGGTGACGAGGTGGGGACACCTAGGGACGAAGCTATTAATGTATGAGGGGGTAATTGCACCCCTCAATTTTTAGTAATGTGTAAAATTGACCTTAAAATATGTAGGGTTTTTTTTTTTCGACTCTTTAAAATCTTACATCTTGCTCGATGAACAAAATTTATGGCTTCATCCCTGGAAACACCAATCGAGTCCAACATAAGGTTGCAGAGGCACGTGGAAGGTCAAACTGAAGTGGGAGATGTGGGGTTCATAGGTCGAATTACTTATTATTATTGTTTTATTTCTAAAAGGTCGAATTATAGTTGGATGTGCACAATTTTGAGGTAAATGTCTTAATATATATATATATATATATATCACACTCTAAAAAAATCCCTTAAAAATGTAATTTTCATAAATATCATAAAGTTTGTTTTGTTAATGTGTCTAATAATCATTATTCTTTATTTTTAAACTACGCATATTTTTTATAATTTGATTTTCATTCAGTATTTGTAGTTTTACTAAATTTCATGTAATGCACGAGAATAACTCATTTCTTATATGTTCATTTAGATATTATTTTTCCCGGCGTATAAAAGATAAGTATTTAATATATATAAATCTTGAATGTTGCGGATTCGCGCAACAATCATATATCAAATACAATAATTTTTAACTCAAATATCAAGTTTTGGTAACTCAAATGCACAAATATCTGGGTTTGAGTTTTCTAAACCAAAATACATATCCGCGTTGTTTGGACAGCGCGGTGGCACCTTAATCCAAAATTTAGTTTCATAAGTAGTAATTAGGGTTTTAATCCACCGCGCAGTTGGCAACTGCGCGGTGGTCTAATAGTCAAATTGTTGACCGTTAGTTACCGTGTCTAACAACACGCTACCACACGTGTGACAGACACGGCACTAAAGAAACAAGGTTGCCAACTGTGCGGACGCTGTTGGCAACTGCACGGGCGTTACCAATAAAAACAACACTTCGATTTTTCGCGTCGCCGTCCCTTCAAATTAGATCTCCCTCCATCTGAAAGAAATATGATCGCTGCTGCCCCGCCACCGCCCTCTTCCAATTCAGATCGCTGCCGCCCCGCGCCGTGCTGCCGCCCCTGGCTGCGTCACTGCCCCGCCCTCTTCAAATTTCACCCCGCGCCGTCGCCCCTTCAAATTCCATTCGCTCGCCCTTCAAATTCCATGGCAGCTAGGCGTGATAGAAGAGCGGTGAAGCTGTTAGATTACGGGGTGTAATCACTACGGAAACTTAAACATGGTATGTGCTAGTAATATCAATTACGCAGCGGAAAGTTTACACATACCTCAAGAGTAACCGTAGTCCAAGATCCTTGCTCAAGGGAGTTCGCGATCCTCCGGTCGGGACCTGTAGAGGTTCTTGTTAGAGAAGCCCTACGTGGTGCAGCTCCACAGTAAAGACTCTGATCGATTCTTG
Source organism: Clarkia xantiana subsp. parviflora (assembly GCA_036873135.1). Lineage (NCBI taxonomy): Eukaryota > Viridiplantae > Streptophyta > Magnoliopsida > Myrtales > Onagraceae > Clarkia > Clarkia xantiana. The sequence continues at coordinate 39,750,022 of JAPTYO010000004.1, forward strand.
GCACGGGGACAGATCTCTGGAGAGTTTGCTCGAAAGCAATTTGGCACACCCTAGGTGTTATATGTTTCGGCCGAACCTTGTGGTGTGGGAGGAGGGTTTTTCTCTCTAAAACACTCTTGCGAGGGAATTGTGATTAACCCTAAAATTTCCCTAACACCTCTTATTTATAGGAGAGTAAAGTGGACAAAACTCCACTTTACCCCCTCTCTATATTTCGGCCGGCCTATGTATTTGGGGAGGCCCAATTTTTGGCCTCCCATGTCAATTGGGATTTGGGTCTAGCCTATTACCCTAATGCGACATTTACCCAAGTTCATTAGGTAAACTATACATATTATGGGCTACCAATTACGACGCCCATCACCATATGCTTATAGCTCCCACTCGCCGGAATGGGAGGGTGCCTGTTAATGTATTGTTGTCCAAATCCGCATCAACATTTCTCCCCTTCGATTTGTTCCATGCTTTTGAATAGTTCATACGAGGTTTTCTGTGCGACCGGCGGATACGACGGGCATCGTGCTACTCATTTGTTAGGAGTATTGTAGCGCCTGCGGAACGTTGATTCCATTTTCTCTAATCAACCTGTTATAAACAACATTTATATATTGTACCTCTATGTATCCTAGGTCAACTGATAATTCTCCATTTGCCTAATTTCCACATAGGAACACTTCTCCAGGGCATCCATACAAGTATTCACAACCTTCAACTAATATCCGGCTGGTGGCCACCTAGTGAATACAAGAATCAGTGAGTTACAGGTGAACTTGACCATCCTCATCGCTCATACCCTTAGTCAAACCCAACCGGTTTCCAAGACGTGGTCACTGGGCCTTTTTGTTCAGCACTACGCTCGTACGCTAGGAAGCGAGCATTGAGCCTGACCTTAGGTATGAGTTCTGAGTCCATGAGGATACTTTGGGTTCCTCTTCATAAGGCTCCCGGGATCAATCACATGCTCGAGGTGAAGAAGTTTGCACCCGCCAGAATCACGAGGATTCCTTCCTAACACAACCGATCTGTGACCCCGTGGTCGGACGTGGCACGCTAGTATGAAGCACCATTGATAGCATACCTGAACCTTTTGGGTTGACAGGAAAGGGATATGGCAATCATGCTATCACAGATTCTCATCTGGCCCAGAATGTGGTTAAATGACAAACGAAGTTCATCACGATGATATGCGAGACGAAGATCACGTCGAGTTACTTCGAAACTAGATAATCGTCTCGCTTAATCAGGTTTATCCCCCTGACTCTTAGCCAGTCTTGTTTGGTGGAGGCCTCCCTCCACCACAAGATGACCGTACCTGTGTGACTAGGTAAGGCCCACATTCGACATAGTTTGGCAGATGATTGCGTCCTCACACGACTTACTTTATAGACCGTAAATTTGATGTAAAAAAAATGCGACGTCGATTGATCATAAACTCGGTTGCAATTCTTTCTCTTACAAAATGTAACTTTCTAATATCAAAATGCTATCACAGATACATGCTATTTCTAAACCCTACGCAATCCAAGCAGTTTTACATACTTTTCGAATATCTCCATGCGTAGTGGTTTAGTTAATGGGTCCGCAATCATATTATGAGTGGACAAGTATTCCATAGTGATTATATTGTCTTCTACCATAGATTTAGCATAAAAATATTTCACATCAATGTGTTTGGTCCTACTATGGTACTTCAGATTCTTAACTGCAGTAATGTCTGCCTGACTGTCAGAGAACACCTTCACAGGTTTACTCCCGATGTCACCATTAAGCAGCGCAGTAAGAAGCCTTTTCAGCCAGACCGCTTCCTGTGCATTCATAGAGAGAGCTACGAATTCTGATTCCATCGCTGACATCGCGACAAATGTTTGCTTCTTGCTCGTCCATGAAATGGCGGCTTTAGCAAGGAGGAACACTAACCCTGTGGTGGACTTACGATCATCCGGATCGCCACCATGGTCGGCGTCACTGTAATCGGTCAATTCTTACTTCCCGCCCTCATAGCACAGAGCATAGTCGCCAGTACCTTTCAGATAACGAATTATTCGTTTTTACAGCCTTTAAATGTTGATAGCCAGGATCTGATTGAAAACGTGCTACTAGGCCCACCGCATAACAGTTATCCGGATGGGTGCATTGCATGGCGTATATCAAACTACCAACCATGCTTAAATATTCTGCACCCTTCATCTGTTCGCATTCTGCCAGGTTCTTGGGGTCGTCACGTTTTGACAGTGCACACCCAAATACCACCGGCGTATCCACGGGTTTGGTATCCTATAATTTGAACCTTTTCAACAGCTTGTTGATATAGGCTTCTTGAGACAGACACAATTTCCGGGTAGCCCGATCTCTAGCAATTTTAATGCCTAAGATATACGTGGCCTCTCCCATGTCTTTCATCTCAAATACAGATGCTAAACAGGACTTTGACTTATTCATGAAACTCATGTCGTTTGCAACAATGAGTATGTCGTCCACGTATAAGGTTAAGATGACATACTTGGACCCGGAGATCTTATAATACACGCACGGATCCTCGTGAAGATTCACGAATCCGTTTCCTACGATTTCCTCGTGGAATCTACGGTATGATTGCCGAGACGACTATTTAAGACCGTAGATGGACCTTTGGAGTTTACAAACTTTACGTTCGTTACCACGAGTAATGAAACCCTTCGGTTGCTCCATGTAGATCTCTTCCTCCAGGTTTCTGTGGAGGAATACGGTCCTAACATCCATTTGGTGCAGCTCGGGATCGAGACTTGCGACCAGGACCATTAACTGCCCTAACCATAGTTTTACGCACAGTGAGTGAGTTTCTCTTATCAAAGTCCATTCCGTGAATTGGGTAAGTCCTTTCGTAATAAGTCGGGTTGTTTGACCTTTTTCCATCAGTGGTGAGCCTTACTTCAGGGCTCACCTTATCCTTGCGCTCATGTGGTTAACAGGTAAATCAACTATAGACTATAATGGATTTCATTTAGGCGATCTCTCTCATTTATTATTTTCCTCCATTTCTCCACTTGAGGTCTTTCCAATGCTTGTCAACAGTTTTATACCTTTCTTAATAGGATACTTGCCTTTGACTCTCGTCTAGGCATTGCGAGTCCCATTTATTAGTCTGATCTTTTCTCCCACTCGGAATAATGCTTCTTATCGTAGCATCATTTCTGTTGGGAACGGTCCTCCCACTCGGAACAATGCTTCTTATCGGAGCATTGTCTCTATTGGGAACGAGAGCAGTGCTAGGACTTTGACTTGCAACTCTCCTATGGCAACCTCTTGGTCTCGGGGTTTTACTTCCGAGATGCATTCCTTGATCACTAGGATCTGGAACCAAGTATGGTTGGTTCACTCCCACGGGAAACAATGGGTATTTTAGGTAGTTGTGTCATTCCTGGTTTAGCTATATGAGCATCAGGTTCAACTTGATTCGTCTCAAGAGCAACAGTGTTTACGTGTGGTAGGGTTTATTCCTCCCACGGGATTTACTATGAAAATGTTCCCATTCTCATTTACCATGTCATTCACTTGAGTTGCTGGTTCAAATCTCTCCCACTCGAATTAAGTGGGACCTGATTGTCATTGTTATTCTGCTCCGTTTTGATCATGACTTCGTTGATTGAAACTGTTAATGCATTTGGAAAATTCGCCCTCTTAGTGATGTAACGTCTCATGTTCGTCCTTGAAACCATTTTATAATCAAGCTGTAAACAGGTATTTTCTAAGAGTAACAGACATACTCTTGTCCTAAATACGTGTTTATTGCGCAAATTAATGTCGCATGGTGATATGATTTAACTCATTATCACCTTTTAGCTATAATGGCAACGTACCTTACCGATATCAATGGAACACAGATTTACATTATGTGAATCATCTTTCATCATCCCATAGGGAACCTTTCATTGAATGACTCTAACATTATGTAAATACAAACTGTGCTACTTGAAGCGCGTCTTTTAACTTGAATGCCTAGCCTGACTTATCGTTCAAGGTTTATGGAAGGAAAATCGTTTAACCGATTTCATCCTTCTTCGTTTGCTAACTTATCTCAGAGATTTTATCCCATCTCTGAACTGAGCGTTTTAGGTTTTCATCTTATGCGTCAGCTGATACTTTTACAAGGTTGTGGTAGCTTCCGAAGCCTCTACCGGTGTAAACGTTATCAATAAGTTGTTTCCGAAATGATGCGAACGAAAATTCAGCACATAATTATTCAAACACTTCATTTTTAATTCATTTTATGAAAACGATGTGTTCCGTCTATCGGGGTCCACTTGCGCAAGGCGCAATTTACTCTGGGGTTTAAACCCTTTGTATAATCATTTCATTTCTGAATTTAATTCAATTTAATCCAATCGGTTTCAAACATGATCATCATTACATTTTATTTCATTCAATGGAGTAATAATAAAATAAGATTTATAGCCAATGCGTCAAACAGCTAATTAAAAGGAATCGAATAGCTTGAGGAATCATAATCAATATTATGATTGAGCATTTGTCATATGCTCATAACAAACGTTTCCTTTATTTCAAGGAACACTATTATCATCATGTATTTTATTATGAAAAACAATAAGAGGTTCATTTAGCAAAGAAAATAAAGATAAAGTCTTTTTATCGAGGCAAGTTCCTCAGGTTTGTGCTTGTTCTCCTTCTCAGTTCTGTAATCAATAAAGATAAATTGAATTACTCTCGAGTAAGAGGATTCCTTGAAGAACTTATGAGGTTATCATTATTCTTCAGCACGTACCTTGGGAGGGTTTGTGCAGGCAACAACAAGGTGTCCTTTCACGCCACACCTAAAACACGTTCGAGTTTCCTCTTTACGTGTCTGTTTTGCCTGCCTTTTCTTTCCTCTGAATTGCTTTCGCTTGAACTTCTTCTGAGGTTTTGGAGCTAAAGGTTTATTAGCCTTATATTGAAGTCCCTTTCCTTTATTCTTGCGCTCACCCTTTTGCTCAGCTGAGTTCGCGGATGCAACATGGATTTCTGCTATTGGCTTTTCAGCCTTGAGGCGATCCTCTTCCAGCTCGAGATGAACTCGCACTTTCTCGAGGTCATCGAGTTGAGTGGCATGGGTAAGGTGCATTTTCATGCTATTCCAAGAGTCAGGCAAAGATCGAAGACCTTTTGTTTGTCGGTCAGAATTTCTCCTGCCTCCTTGAGTTCAGCAAGCATGTTAGACATATGTCTTATATGCTCCTTCATTGTGTGCTTGGGATTCATCTTATATGAGTCTAAAGCGATGTTTAACGATCGCTTCTGAGCTGTGGTGTAAACACTAAACCCTGCCTTAAGACCGTTCCATAAGTCCATGGCAGACTCACAGTGATCATATCGATAGAGTATGTCATCCTCAGTTTAGTGCGCAATTTAATGTCGCAAGATGATATGATTTGACTCATTATCATTCTTTAGCTTTTATGGCGACGTGTCTTACCGATTTTTATTGGAACACAGTTTACAAACATCTAAGTCATCTTTTTCATCCCTTAGGGAACACCTGATAGAGTGACTCTACATTATGTTCTTGAACTGTGCTTCTTGAAGTGAGTTTTAATTGATTTGAATGCCTAGCCTGACTTGTCGTTCAAGGCTTACGGAAGGAGAATCGTTTAACCGACATCTGTAAGAATATGGTGATGGGCGCCGTAAATGGAAGCCCATTATATGTATATGTTACCTAAGTTAATTGGGTACATGTCACATTACGACATTTGGCCAGACCCAAATCTCAATTGACATGAGAGGCCCAAAATTGGGCCTTCCTATACTAAGCATGGTCTGGCGAAATTTAGTTGGAGGTAAAGTAGACTTTTGTCCACTTTACTCCTCCTATATATATGGGGAGTTAGGGGTTTTATTAGGGTTAATCACAATTCCCTTTAAGTGGTGTTTTGAGAGAAAACCCTTCCACCAGAGACACCATATTCGGCCGAACCACTACCTCACCAAGGGTGTGCCAATTTGCCTTCGAGCAAACACTCCAGAGATCTGTCCCTTGCCAAGAATCGATCAGAAGCTTTGCTGTGAAGAATATACCACGTAGGGATTCCTTCACAAGAACCCCTATGGGTGCCGACCGAAGGATCGTGAACTCCCTCCTACAAAGATCTTGGGACTACGGACAACTGTAGAGGTATGTGCGAATCTTCCGCTGCGTAATTTCGATTACTAGCATGTACCATGATTTAGTTTCCGTAGTGATTACTCCCTGTAATCTAACAGTGGTATCAGAGCCTTTGTTAGGAGTCCATGATTTTGATAAATTGATGTTCTTGAAAATTTAAAACTTTGGACGGAAATTTTAAAAGGAGAAATTTTTTATTTTTTAAAATTTTCGAATTTTTATGGTTAAGGAGGTCCGAAATTTTCATGATGTTCTTAGGAAATTTGATGTTCATGATCTTCAAGAAAAATATGATATTTATCAAAATCAAACATGGATTGTAGATCTTATTAAATTTTGATCTTAAAATTTGACAATTTATTCCCAAATCAGTGTTTTTGGCCGAAACCCTAGGTAAGTTATAAGGTAAATTTTTTAATTTATTAGACACCAAGGGACAAAATTTCGGCCGAATATTTTAATAATATTGTTTACCATATTTTAATTTTTATTCTAGGTAACAATATATCTATAATTGGGAACATTATGATAGATTCACATTAATATATAGAAATATATATAACTATCAATATATCTAAATATTTAAATAGGTTAAAGATATTATTGATAGATTTTAGTTACCTAAAAGATTGAGAAAATATATTGTTAATATTTGTTTTCGTATTTAAGATATTGACAATAAAGAATATATATATTTATATATAGGTGCCGATTTTTACATATATATATATTGTTGATTGATATATATGTTAATAATAGGTTCGGAATATATATATATATATATATATATATATATATATATATATATATATATTATTAATATTGAAAATTATTTTTATAGTTAATGTTACTTGATGGCTAAGTTAAATATTTTTGTACTTTAAAACCCTACTTGGGCCACAAGTAAACATTTCAGCCCTATTTTAATTATTGGGCAGGTCCAATATACCAAACGGGACGAATTAAAACCGAACCAGATTTTCTCAATCGGTTCGACTTAATCGGGTCGGGTCGGACCGGGGTAACTAAGTGGATCTAACCGAACCGGTTTTCTGTGTAGAATCGAATCCTATTTTTATTATACCGGATCAGACCGAACTAGATTTTTAAATTAAAACCGGACCGTTCCGAACCGGATTTTACCGTAACGAACCGGATTTTCCGGACCGGACCCGAACCAGATTTTCTGGACCGAACTGAACTGAACCGGACCAAACCGAACTGAAATTGACTGAACGAACCGTATTTTCAAAATGGAATTCAAGTCAATTAAAATAGGGAGGTCAAGTTTTAAAATCCAAATGTTTTTGAACCTCAATAGGTCTACAGAGTGCTCAAGGGTTGATAACCTTTATGCCTTGTTTCGATTATGGGGATGGATCTCGGAGATACATGTTTTTGGGACAGGTATAATTAGTGGGCTGAATTGCAATTGTTTATTATTCTATATATTTATGCATGATTAGAAATGTTGTCTTGACTGAGTCAAGCTAGCTGGATATTGCATATTATGGGCTGAGACCTAGTTAAATATATGGAATGCGCACTAGGATAAACATGATGTGTTGGTTGGAAATGCCTAGGATTCATGTCTAGAATGCTGCATGATTGAATATAAGCATGGATTGCAAATCAGCCCCTAATGTTTAAAATTATTTTTAAAATCGAAAACCAGTCGCCAAATATGTATGATGGATGTGAATGTTACATGTTTGACACGTATGCTAGAATGTTGAGGATGTAGCTGCATTTGATAATTTACTTGGAAGTAGAATTATGTATGCAAGCATGAGTTCCTCGGAATAATAGACGCATGACGCGTAAGTATGAATTTGGTTTGTGTGATGAATGTTACTGGCGTATGATAATGTACATGGATAGTAGAATTAAATATGCATGAGTGAATTCATCGGAATATTTTTCCAAAATAAAAAGGGCCTTGGGAAAGCCAAGATCGGGTATGCTTGTTTTAAAATTCTTGTTTCGGTAATTTGCGATTAAAACTGTTTTAACAGACTGATCTATTGGATGAAGACGAAAATAATGTGAACTTTTTTACAGCTATCTTCCATTGGTTTACTGGTGGTTGGTTGGTTTAGATGATTGAGGAATCATTATTTGTCGGATTCTATCTTGATAGATATTTGATGTATGCAATTCTTTCTCAAAATGTTATTGTCTCCCTGATTTTTGCATAATCATCGATGTGTTAGTATGAATTGGTTGAATTAGTGCGATTCGATATTCCTCACAATCTTGATGGTATGAATCATGATGATTAAAAGGAGTACGTGTTGAACTCTCTACTAAGATTCCGAAAAATGGAGAGGACAACTACTGATGAATATAGTAGTCTGTATGATTTTGACAATGAGAGACGAATGTAATAATTTGTTTCACCAAGCATGGGAGTAGGTTCTTTGATGATCTGAACGCATATGCGGTGATACATTCAACCTTGGTAAAAGGGGGTTGAAGAAGACTTCAATTGCAACCAGGAAATGTTGCAGCTTAGTATCCCTTTGCATCCGCCTCGGTGGAAGCAAGAATGCAAAAGCTTAACGTTTTGGTTAAACGTGACGATCTTCTCTCTTTTCATGGATGTTGGCGTAAAACCTGCATCGGATCTTCAGAATGAAAGGTCAACATGGAAAAGATGTATATGGTTGTCTGATATTGACATGACTCAATGATCTTGAGCCTAATCAAGTACAGTAACCATAGCAGTAAAAGGGAAACCTTCTCTGCTCACCATACTGGGTTCGAAAGAAGTCAACCATGATCCGCATATTATAGAGAGAACTGGACCATAAAGGTCTTATACGATAATCTGGTGAGTTGAACCATGTTGATAAAGTGCGTCTCAAGTACGCCTCGTAGGTCATGTGTATGAAGCGGTAAATTTTTTTTATACAGACACATATCATTTGACGTGATTCACTCGTGAATTTATTCAGATGTGATGTTCAATATGGCTTAAAGTTCTCGACTATCTATGCGACAATCATGGATCAAATACACGAACTTCAGATCAAGAACCCTACCATTGTCATTTATCGTTTGTTAGAGTTACTAAAATTTTGGTTATTTCAAGATTCGGAGTTGTTGAATAAAGTAGTTTCTGTTCGATTCGAAATGTGATCTACTTGTCAAAATTGATCGACTCGGTTAAACAGGATCGATCCGTTACGAAATTTCGGCCAGGTAAAAGTGGTCGAATAAAACGAAACGATTCACGTACTCCGTCATCTCAGTCGGGACAACTGAACTGAAAATACACATCGATTGCGTAGCTAGATCGAAAGATTTAGTATTTCTTAATTGTTAGTACTCCATTAAATGAAATAATCAGTGATGATGATCACATGCGAAACCGATTGGATTATATTAATTTAAATTCAGAAATGAAACGATTTAACCAAGGGTTAAAACTTTGGTGAAAAGCGCTACGCGCAAGTGGACCTCAATAGACGGAACACATCGTTTCAAAATACAAATTTAATGATGAAGTGTCTAAATGATGATGTGCTGAATTTTCGTTTCCTTTCCGTTGGAAATAACTTACTGATAAAGTTTACATCGGGAAGAAGTATGCTTGATAAGCTACCACGACCTTGTAAAAGTATCAGCTGACGCAAATGGTGAAAACCCAAGATGCTCAGTTCGAAGATGGGATGTAATCCCTGAGATAAGTTTTGCAAACGAAGAAGGATGAAGTTGATTAAACGATTTTCCTTCCAAACGCCTTGAACGATAAGTCGGGCTAGGCATTCAAATCAATTAAAACACACTTCAAGAAGCACAGTTGAAAAACATAATGTTTAAGTTACTCTATCAGGTGTTCCCTAAGGGATGAAAAAGATGACTCACACGTATGTAAACTGTGTTCCAATAAAATCGGTAAGACACGCCGCCATAAAAGCTAATAGATGATGATGAGTTAAATCATATCATCTTGCGACATTAAATTGCACACTAAACACGCATTTAGGACAAGAGGATGATACCTACTCTTAGAAAATTCATGTTTAAAGCTTTTGAAAATGGTGCCGTGGTCAAACATGAAGACATTACATCACTTGAGGGCGAATATTCCAAATGCATGGATAGTTTAAATCTATGTAGTCATGATCAAAACGGAGCAGGATATCACTGACAATCAGATCCCACTTAATTTGAGTGGGAGAGAGATTTGAACCGGCAACTCAAGTGAATGACATGGTAAATGATAATGGAAACATTTTCATAGTAAATCCAGTGGGAGAAATAAACCCTACCACATGAGATCACTGTTGCCGCAGAGACGGATCAAGTTGAAACTGATGGTCATATTGCTGAACCATGAAAGCCACAACTGCCTCTACTACCCATTGTTTCCAGTGGGAGTGATGTGGAACCGGCAGCAGCGGACGCCGGAGCAGGGCGATGCGGAACCGGCAGCAGGCGGAGCTGGCAGCAGGATGACGCAACCTAGCAGCTCTGGTGGGTCTGGGCGGAGGGACGTATCCTCCGATATCCGGAGCGACAGAAAATTGGCCGGAGTCGAGGATGGCGACGGCGACAGCGGGTGGCAGGGCTGGCCTAGTACACCGGTGGGTACGAATGGCTCGACGATAGCGAGGGCGGGGAGAGCGAACGGTGAGTTGGACTCCTGCGAGGCATGGTGGTGGACTCCGGTGATGTAGCAACAAATCGGAAAAAACGGGAAAGAGAAGGCAGAAAAAAACAAAAATTGCACAGTTTTCGAAAATTAATAGTATTTTATTCTGATTTTTTTTTTGTGTGTTTTTTTACATAGAATAGGCATCTATTTATAGCCACCCTACCCCCTAATATTAGGAAAGCAATATTTGCTCAATTTACACTTTAATAAATCCGAAAATATATACATAAATATATATATATATATTATATATTTTCTGATTATTACATCATATTTAATGCATATATGCTATCCTAATTTAAACTAAGTCTATTTTTGGCAACACCGTGACCTTCCATATTTAAATATTTCCTTTTTTAAACGCGTTACACATAACATTTTTAACATGTTACATACGTGTCGTGCGTACCAAAATTAGGTGTTTACAGCTTGCCCCTCTTTGGACGGACTCCCGTAGAATGCATTCGAGGGGGTTTGTCCAAAGACGAGTAAACACTAATTTTGGCTAGGAAGTATGTCGTCTTCCGGGTCTTCAAGTCTCCAAGGTGGCCTTTGGCTTTATTGATGGTGCGAAAAAGTAGAGTCTCTGTTGGCGGTGCCCCTGTTGGCAGTGCCTCCATTGGTATCGCAGAAAAGTAAAGCCTCGGTCGGCGGTGCCCCTGTTGGCGGTGCCTCCGTTGGCGTGCGGAAAATAGAACCTCCATCGGCGGTGCCCCTGTTGGCGGTGCCTCCATTGGTAGTGCGGAAAATAGAACCTCCGTCGGCGGTGCCCCTGTTGGCGGTGCCTCCATTGGTAGTGCAGAAAGTAAAGCCTCCAGTGGCGTGCGAAAAAGTAAAGCCTCCAGTGGCGTGCAGTAAAATAAAATCTCAATCGATGACGTCTCCAGTGGCGAGCGACAAGGGAAAGCCTCCAGTGGCGTGCAATAAAGTAAAACCTTTGGTGATGATTGGTAACAGAAGGCCTCTACGTCAGACAGTACCAACAACCTCTGGTGACGCCTCTAGTGGTGAGTGGTAACGGAAAAACCTCTACGTCAGACCGTACCGGAAAACCCCTGGTGATATCTCTGGTGGCGAAAGACCTCTACGTCTATTTTTGGCAACACCGTGACCTTCCATATTTAAATATTTCCTTTTTAAACGCGTTACACATAACATTTTTAACATGTTACGTACGTGTCGCGCGTACCATAATTAGGTGTTTACAGAAACGATACTCCGATAAGAAGCATTATTCCGAGTAGGAGAATTATTCCCAATAGAAGTAATGCTATGATTAGAAGCATTATTCTGAGTGGGAGAAATGATTAGACTATAGATGGGATTAACCAAGGCTAGACGAAAGTCAAAGGCATCGAACTTCTCCAAGAAGTATCCCATCGAGTAAGGTGAAAACCTCGATCTAACAACTATTGGCAAGCATTGGAAAGACCTCAAGTGGATAAATGGAGGAAAATAATAAAAGAGAGAGATCGCCTAAATGAAAGCCATTATAGTCTATAGTTGATTTACCTGCTAACCACAGAGGCACAAGGATATAGTGAGTCTTGAAAAAAGGCTCACCACTAATGGAAAAAGGTCGGGAGGTGCGAAACCGACTTGATACGAAATTATATACCCAATTCACGGAGTTGACTTTGACAAAACAAACTCACTGACTGTGCGTAAAACCACAGTTAGGGCCACTCATGGTCCTGGTCGCAAGTCTCGATCTCGAGCTGCACCAAATGGATGTTTAGACCGCATTCCTCCACGGAAACCTGGAGGAAGAGATCTACATGGAGCAACCAGAGAGTTTCATTACACCTGGTAACGGACGTAAAATTTGTAAACTCCATAGGTCAATCTACGGTCTTAAACCAGTCGTCCTAGCAATGGTACTGCAGATTCCACGAGGAATTCGTAGGAAAGGGATTCGTGAATCTTCACGTTGATCCGTGCGTGTATTATAAGACCTCCGGGTCTAAGTATGTCATCTTAACCTTATACGTGGACGACATACTCATTGCCGCAAACGATGTGAGTTTTATGAACAAGTCAAAGTCATGGCTGGCATCTGTATTTGAGATAAAAGACATGGGAGAGGCCATGTACATCTTGGGCATTAAATTGTTAGAGATCGGGCTACCAGGAAATTGTGCTAGTCTCAAGAAGCTTATATCAACAAACTATTAAAAAGATTCAGATTACAGGATGTCAAACCCGTGGATACGCCGGTGATGTTTGGGTGCGCACTGTTAAAACGTGACGGCTCCAAGAACCTGGTAGAGTGTGAACAGATGAAGGGTGCAGAGTATTTAAGGATGGTCGGTAGTTTGATGTACGCCATGCAATTCACCCGTCCGGATATCTGTTACGCCGTGGGCCTAGTAGAACGTTTCCAGTCAGATCCTGGCTATCAACATTTAAAGGCTGTGTTTGGATCAAAATGACGTGGCCTTGGAACTTCGAGTAGTGGACTTCTAAGTCTCACCGGGAGCTAGCTCACTCATGTATCTTTCTTGGTCGCGTGGACACTTAGTTTCCTTTGGTGGCTTTGTGCTAGGCGAGGACCTGAAAAGAGGTGGGGATGGCCCCTGATTCCACTCCGAAGCTTCAGTCAGTAATGGATATCGAGAGAATAATAAAGAGTAATTGATAGATCTTAGAACTTTAATAATGAAAGTGAGCCCCTATTTATAGGGAAAATGTTACCGACTTCGTGGGGCGGTTACCCTCTGGGGAGGGTTTTGTCCAGAGTCGGCTTAAGTAGGTGACAAGCAGGTCGCCAGCTCATCCTTCCTTAGTCAAGAAGGTTTCTTCCTTCAACAGTGGAAGCAAGTCGCCACCTGTACCTTTCCTTAGGAGGAGGTTTACTTCTTGGGCAGTGGAAGCAGGTCGCCACCTGTACATTTCCTTAGGAGGAAGGTTTCTTCCTTCAACAGTTGAAGCAGGTCGCCACCTATACCTTTCCTTAGGAGAAGGTTTACTTCTAGGCCGGTGGAAGCAGGTCGCCACCTGTACCTTTCATTAGGAGGAAGGTTTACTTCTAAGAGAGCTTTTAATAGTCGACTAGACTTACTCTTTAAAATAGAGGCCTCGTAGCTTGTTCGCTTCTATCTTTATTAATCATGTTCCGAAAGTCGACTTCCTCAAAAGATGATAGTCGACCTTTTACCTTTTTTTCACCATTCCAAACATGGTTGGTCGTCGATTCGTCAATCTCGCCAATAAACGTACTTGGCTCTAGTCTGTGTCGTTTAATCGTAACCCAACACTTGCCCTCCGAGACTTAATTCGTCAGCTTCATTTATGAAGAGGAGGTCTTGATTTGAGTATAATTCTTGAACATGTTCGAGCGAGATTCTTTCTCTATTAGTTCACTTAACCTCAGTTGGATAGGCTAAAAGAGGATACCTTTAGTCGAGGCGAGATGCTAGTCCCTATAGCTTTCCTGACTGTTGGTCTGGGAGAAGCTGGAGGGTCACCTCGATAAGCTCTTGACAGGTGCAAGGCAACGGTCATGTTGTCAGGGAATAACCCAATGAATGCCTGACCTCGGGAAAACTTCCTTGGGAAGTTTAAGCGGTTAATACATCTTATTATAAATACCACCATTTACTCTTCAATTTTTACTTCCTTCTCTCTTTTTTAGTCATCCTGGCGAATCAATATAGTGCTTTCTTCATTAACCCTAATTCGCCTCGTCCCTGCGCTCCTGAAGAGAGAATCCTTGTTGGAATCGCCACTACTGGTCCTTCCGATCCGATTCGAGAAGCTTCTTTCCTTTGATCCCTTTCTCAGACTCCCATGGCCGCTCAGCTTCCTCAAGGTAGGTCTCAAGGGTTTATCCCTTCTTTCCCTGGATCCCCTAAAAAGAATAAATTATCCAGTGTCGGCTTTGTAAAAGCCGTAACCTTAGCCAAACTGAGCGACCACGAAGGTCCTCGTTATGCTGGCCCCTCCGGACAAAAGCATTGGCCTAGGAATGGAGAGGTTCCCGTATACGTGGGCCAGATTGTAGCGGGACTCTGATTCCCTTTCCGTGTCGAGTTGGAGGAGTTTTGTGAGCACCATAGGATCCACACCTGCCAGCTTACAGCCAATACCATCCGTTTTTGGGTGGGTTTTAGGTGTTTGTGCGACGTCTATGATTGGACTTACACCCTCCAAGTCTTTAGGTGCTTCTATCAGTTGCTAAGAAGCCTGTCGTCGTACTTCGGCCTCAAAATTTGATGGCCCATTGGCGATATCTCTTAGAAATCGACTAAGGATTTGGTGGTTGGGCTCAAGTCATATAACGCCAACTAGATGAATTTTTATTTCTTCTGTCGAGAAGGTGTCACTCTGCCCTTATATCCTCCTCTGGAAGCTGATGGTCCTCCCACTCTTTATGGGTTAACTCCCGAGGAAATCGTCACAGTCGGCCAGATTCAAGCCGCCGTGACCTCGGAAGAATTTCATCCCTGTCACTCTGTTGATGATACAACGGAGGAGGCTCTTATCAGAGCCTTAATTCGCCTTCGCACTGAAGATCCTTCTCTGAATTGGGTAACTTACTTTTTCTTTGAAGTAGATTTTGAATTATTTTCTGGTTTTATGAAGGTCTCTTTAAGAAGCTTTTCGATGCTCGTGGTCAAGAGGCAACAAGAGTGCCATTGGACGACTCTGTGGCGACCAGCTCTGAGGTCGCTTCTGAACAACCCGCCTTGGAGGGAGCTGAGGAAGCTCTTCCTAAGGCTGCCCCTGTTTCCGAAAAGGCGGAATCTGCGGAGGACGTCATGAAGAATCCTCGCGTGAGGACCAAGAGGACTGC
The DNA here is from genome assembly GCA_036873135.1 of Clarkia xantiana subsp. parviflora. Classification (NCBI taxonomy): domain Eukaryota; kingdom Viridiplantae; phylum Streptophyta; class Magnoliopsida; order Myrtales; family Onagraceae; genus Clarkia; species Clarkia xantiana. Next base: position 39,765,619 of record JAPTYO010000004.1, read on the forward strand.
CCACAGAGGTATTCCCAAGCCTAACAAAAGGGCGCATGTGGTCGACGCCCCTCCTATCTCAGAGTTCCAGGAGACGGCTTCCTTGGACGCTCCTGCCGTTTCTATCTCCCCAACTCCCAAAGGTAGAAATTTTTCCATTCTCAATTTTATCTTTGTTTGGATTTCCTTACTTTTTCTAACTTCTTTTCCTCTTGTAGAAGTCGCCCCAATGGAAGGGGGTCGTGGTGAAGCTTCTAGCTCCCAAGCTGTGACTGGCTTGAAATTTGAAGGTCCTCCATTTTCCTGGAAGATGCTTCATACTGCCCCCCGAGTCATCCTCGAGTTTCGCCAACTGGGATCCCCTGGTTTCTTTGAAGGGCTATCAGTTGAAGGAGGGACACTCCATCGCCAATAGGGAGTTAGCCCTCCATCTTACAAATGGCTCCATTCCTCCTCAAGATCGCCCCCGCATTCCTGTGGAATGTGCTGATGAGACTGCTCCCATGTTTCTACATCGGCAGGCCAAGGTAGAATTTTATCCTCATCATAATCTCGATTTCTCTGAAATCGCTTCTGTACTTATCTTGCTATTCTTTCAGGCCACCCGCGATTTTTTACAAGTCGGTCAGCTGCTCATCGACTTGGGTGAAGAAGTTTCCTCTTTAAAGGGGATGCTCGCCTCAGTGGAGTCAGAGGTAGAAGAGGTGCAACGCCTCCGAGGAGAAAATACCCGCCTGGAAGGGGAACTTCGTCGTCTAAAAGAGGACTTTGTCATTATGGCCAAATATCTCGCATCCCTGGAGGACACTGTAAGGGCCTCCGCTAATATGATCGAAGAAGTCGCCTTTCTGAAGGATATAGTGAGGGCCTCCATGACTCTTGGAGCATTGATGGATGATGCTCGTCGTACCTCCGTCGCTTTCTTAAGTGTTTTTTGTGCCAAAGTGGCTTCTCATCAAGAGGAGATCGCTCTGTTGAAAGTGAAGATGGAGGAGCACAAGAAGTCTGCCCCCGAGATCATTGCTGACTATAAGGCTAGTGCTGATTTCCAAACCGACGCCGCCATGGCCAGTGGGCAGATGCTTCTTTCCAGCTTTCCTTCTGTGGTGGCGGATATCAGGGCCATGGACCCTAGTTTTGATTTCTCAAAGGTGGGAATCCTTCGAGATTACTTAGCGGAGGAGGCTAGGAGTAGGAAAGACTCTGTATAGATTTACTTTTTCTTTTCTCATCCCTCTGTAATCCCGACTTGATGTAATCAGTATTTATTAATGATAGAAGGGATCCTTATTTTTGGCAATTCTTGTGCATTCATCCTTACTTCCAATCACTCTTGTGATGAATTTACCCAAGATCAGAATTCACCTTTTCAAGAATAAGGCTCTTAATCGATTTTCTAGAGCGAAACGTTTAAACTCTATATAATCGATAATTATTATTTGATGAGGATTTAATCCTCAGAAAATCAAACATGTCTTCTGAGTCATCGATCCCTCTGAGTGATTTGGTTGATATCAGATTCTGGATGATCGATATATGACTTTGAGAAGATCAGCTACTGCTTCTTCAAGTAATCGACCGATCTGAGTGATTTAGTTGATATCAGATCTTTGATGGTCGACTCTTGATTCGACAGTAGTTCTTCAATACTTAACCTCTTTCGAGTATTCGACCGATCTGAGTGATTTAGTAGATATCATATTATTGATGGTCGCTCTCGATTTGGAAAAAGCTCTTCAATACTTAACCTCTTTCGAGTAGTCGACCGATCTGAGTGATTTAGTAGATATCAGATCTTTGATGGTCGCTCTCGATTTGGAAAAAGCTCTTCAATACTTAACCTCTTTTCAAGTAGTCGACCGATCTGAGTGAGTTAGTAGATATCAAATCTTTGATGATTGCTCTCGATTTGGAAAAAGCTCTTCAATACTTAACCTCTTTCGAGTAGTCGACCGATCTGAGTGATTTAGTAGATATCAGATCTTTGATAGTCGCTCTCGATTTGGAAAAAGCTCTTCAATACTTAACCTCTTTCGAGTAGTCGACCGATCTGAGTGATTTAGTAGATATCAGATCTTTGATAGTCGATTCTTTAAGTATTTTGACGGAAGAACTCAGAATTCTTGAAATAAAAGGGGCCTTAAGAGGATTTATATTTATTTATCCTTCCTGACTTTTACACAAAAAGCATCATAATATTAACATTAGCCTTAAAAGATAAACAAAATTGCTTTCTTAATTAGGCGCAGTTTCTATGACTTCTCTTTGAGTGCGACGCCGCATTGAGCTGACGTAGCACCGTCGGGATGCGGTTTGGTCTCCTCTTACTTCCCCTATCCCCTGTATTGTCGGAAATCGCATTACTTGATGAGCAGTTGACGGGATTATACGATGGGATTGAGAGTCGTCTTCTGATGATGGCGTTATACGATGAGGCGGCGTCGACGACCACAAAAAGTACCTCAATTGTAAGGGTCATCTTTCTCTTTCCAGAATAATTGGCAGCTTGATGGCTCCTATTGGATAGGTAGCTCTTCCAGCGAATCATATGAGGGGAAAGTCGACGTTGAAGAGATCTCTTCTAGTTAGCCCCAAATTTTGGAAGGCTTCGTAAAATAGTATGTCCGTCGAGCTCCCACTGTCGATGAGAATCCTCTTTACTTCATACTCTGCTAGTGTGGCAGTGATGACTAAGGCGTCATAATGAGGATGAGAAACCATCATTAAGTCGTCAGTGGTGAAGCTTATGGTTATCGGGTCGATTTCCTCCCGTCTCCTGCCTTCATCCTTATGCGATGTTTGAGCAGCATAGACTTCCCGGGCGAGGCTGGTTTCTCCTCCAGAAGCGAATCCTCCGGCGATGACATTGATGTTGTTGTCTGGAGGGGATCTCTATTCTCGACCCTCGTGGGCTTGACGTCGGTGGTGTCGTTGAATTTCTCTTTGCTTGAATTCTAGTTCCCTCCTCACCAGGAGGCAATCTTCCGTGTTGTGCCCCTCTTCTTGGTGACTTTCACAGTAGGGCTTTCATTTAGGCGATATCTCTCATTTAATATTTCTCCACTTAAGGTCTTTCCAGTACTTGTCAACAGTTTGAGCGGGGTTTTCACCTTGCTCAATGGGATACTTGCCTTTGACTCTCGTCTAGGCATTATGAGTCCCACTTATTAGTATGATCTGTTCTCCCACTCGGAATAATGCTTCTTATCGTAGCATCATTTCTATTGGGAATAATCCTCCCACTTGGAACAATGCTTCTTATTGGAGCATCGTTTCTGTTGGGAACAACATTAGTGCTAGAACCTTGACCTATAACTTTTCCTATTACAACCTCTTGGTCTCGGGGTTTTACTTCCGAGATGCATTCCTTGATCACTAGGATCTGGAACCAAGTATGGTTGGATCAATCCCACTGGGAACAATGGGTAATATAGGTAGTTGTGTCATTTCTGGTTCAGCAATTTTGACCATCAGGTTCGACTTGATTCGTCCCAACAGCAACAGTGATTACTTGTGTTAGGTTTTATTCCTCCCACTGGATTTACTATTAAAATGTCCCCATTCGCATTTACCATGTTATTCACTTGAGTTGCTGGTTCAAATCTCTCCCACTCGAATTAAGTGGGACCTGATTGTCATCGATATTCTGCTATGTTTTGATCACAACTATGTAATTGAAACTATTCATGCATTTGGAAAATTCGCCCTCTTAGTGATGTAATGTCTTATGTCCAACCACGGTACCATTTAATCCAAGCTGGAAACATGTATTTTCTAGGAGTAATTGGCGTACCCTTGTCCTAAATACATGTTTATTGCGCAAATAATGTTGCATGGTTATATGATCTCACCTTTCAGCTATGATGGTTACCTACCTTACCGATCTTAATGGAACACAGTTTTACATTTATGTGAATCATCTGTCATCATTCCATATGGAATGCCTTATAGAACGACTCTAACACTATGTAAATATATAAACTGTGCTTCTTGAAGTGTGTTATTTAACTTGAATGCCTAGCCTGATTTATCGTTCAAGGTGTTTGAAGGAAAATCGTTTAACCGACTTTATCCTTATTCGTTTGCTGACTTATCTTAGAGATTTTATCCCATCTCCGAACTGAGCATCTTAGGTTTTCACCTTATGCGTCAGTTGATACTTTTACAGGGTCGTAGTAGCTTTCGAAGCCTACTTCTTACCGATATAAATGTTATCAATAAATCGTTTCCATAGGAATGCAAACGAAAATTCAGCACAACCATTATTCAAACACTTCAATATTAAAATCTTACTTTTGAAACTATTACTCCTTGGTATAATCGCTTCATTTCTGAATTTAATTTAATTTAATCCAATCGGTGGAAAACATGATTATCATTACAGTTTATTTCAATCAATGGAGTAATTAATAAAGAAAGAGTGATTTCATTTGATTTAGCTACGCAATCGATGGGTTTATTTAGTTCAGTTATCCTGACTGAGATGACGGAGCATATATTTCATTTCGTTTCATTTAGCCTCTTTTACCTTGCCAAAAATTTGGTTCCAAACCTGTGGGTTTGTATTTTCGTTTCGGATCGTTCCCTTTTTATCGGGCCATTAATTTGATAAGAAAATTGTGCTTCGAACCTAGCAACAATTACTTTATTCAATAACTCTGAATCACGAAATAACCAAAGATTAGTAATTGAAACGAACAATGATTATATATATGACAATGGTATAGTTCTTGATCTGAAAGCCGCATATTTAATCCATGGTCGTCGTGCATATAGTCGAGAACCTTGAGTTGGACACTACATCTGAGTAGATTCACAAGTGAATCACGTCAAATGATTTGCGTCCTTATAAAACATTTCCTAGCTTTATACTCATGATATACGAGGCGTACTAGGGACGCACTTTATCAACGAGGTTTAACCCTCCGTATCATCGTATAGGACCTGCTCGGTCCTGTTCTCTTCATGCTATGCCGATCATGGTTGACATCTTTCGAGTTTAGTATGGTGAGAATATAAGGTTTCCCTTTCACTGCTGTGGTCACTGTACTTGATTAGGCTAAAGGTTATTGAGTCCCGTCAACATCAGATAACCATATACATCCTTTTCATGTTGACCTTTCATCCTGAAGATCCGATGCGGGTTTAATGCCAACATCCATGAAAAGAGAGAAGACCATCACATTCAACCGAAAAATTTCTTGCTTTTGCATCCTTGCTTCCACCGTAGCGGATGCAAAGGAATATCAAGCTGTAACATTGTCTGGTTGCTATTGAAGTATTCTTGAACCCCATTTTACCAAGGTTGAATGTATCACCACTTACGCGTTCATATCATCAAAGAACCTACTCCCATGCTTGGTGAAACAAATTATTAAATTCGTCTCTCATTGTCAAAATCATGCAGACTACAATATTTACCCGTAGTTGTCCTCTCCACTTTTCGGAATCGTAGTAGAGAGTTCAACACATACTCCTTTAATTCATCATCATTCACACCATCAAGATTGCGAATAAAATCGAATCGCACTAGTTCAACCATTTCATATTAACACATCGATGATTATGCAAAAAATCAGGGAGACAATAACATTTTGAGATAGAATTGCATACCCAAATATCTATTAAGATAGAGTCTGACATATAGTGATTCCTCAGTCATCTAAACCAACCGACCACCAGTAAACCAATAGAAGATGGCTGTGAAAGAGTTCACACCATTTTCGTCTTCTATCCAATAGATCAGTCTGTTAAAAATGGTTTAAATCGAAAATTACCGGAACGGAAATTTTAAAATAAGCATACCCGATCTTGGCTTTTCTTATGCCCTTTTTGTTTTGGAAAAATCATTCCGATGAATTCAGTCATGCATACACAATTCTACAATTCATGCAAATTATCATATGCTAGTAACATTCATCATACTTACCACATACATGCTTACGCGTCATGCGTCCAATGTTCCGAGGAACTCATGTTTGCATTTATAATTCTACTTCTAAGTAAATTATCAAACGCAACTACATCCTTAACATTCTAGCATACGTGTCAAACATGTAACATCCACATCAAACATACATATTTGGTGACTGATTTTCGGTATTAAAACAGTTTTAAACATTTGGGGTTGATTTGCAATTCATGCTTATATTCAATCACGCAAGCGTCTAGACATGAATCCTAGGCATTTTCAACCATCACAGCATGTCTATTCTAGTGCGCAAACCATATATTTAACCAGGGCTCCGCTACAACATGTAATATCCAGCTAGCTTGACTCAGTCAAGACAACAGTTCTAATCTTGCATAGATATATATTGAATAGTAAGCAATTGCAATTCGGCCCACTAATTTAACCAGTCTTAAAAACATGTATCTCCGAGATCCATCCCCATAATCGAAACAAGGGATAAAGGTTAGCAACCTTATAGTCCATTTCGAGGTTAAAAAACATTTGGATTTTAAAACTTGACCTCCCTATTTTAATTGACTTGAATTCGGTTTAGAAAATACGGTTCGGTTGAGTCAATTTCGGTCCGGTTTGGTCCGATTCGGTACGGTCCAGAAAATCTAGTTTGGTTCGGTCCGGCAAAATCTGACTCGGTCTGGTTTTAAATTTAAAATCTTGTTCGGTCTGAACCGGTCCAATAAAAATAGGGTTCGGTTCGTTTCAACACTCAAAACCGGTTCGGTTAGATCCATTTAATTACCCTGGTCCGACCCGAATAGGTCGAACCTATTGAGAAAATCCAGTTCGGTTTAATTTCGTCCCGGTTTAAAATATTGGACCGGCTCAATAATTAAAATTTTGAAAAGTTGGGCCGAAATATTTACTTGTGGCACAAGTAGGGTTTTAAATCCATTAAAAATATTAAACTTAGCCACCAAGTAACATTAATTATATAAAAATAATTTCCAATATTAAAATATATATATATATATATATATATATATATATATATATATATATTTATTGCTAAGATTCTATCTTTAAGATTAAATCAATCAAATATATATATATGTAAAATCGGCACAATATATTATATATATTTTATTTGTTGTCAATATCTTAAATAGGGAAACAAATATTAACAATATATTTTATCAATCTTTTAGGTAACTAAAATCTATCAATAATATCTTTAACCCTATTTAAATATTTAGATATATTGATAGTTATATATTTCTATATATTTTAATGTAAATCTATCCTTATGTTCCTAATTATAGATATATTGTTACCTTAATTAAAAATTAAAATATGGTACACAATATAATTTTATATGGTGGCCAAAAACTTAACCATTTGGTGTCTAAAAAATTAAAAAAAATTTACCTTGTAAATTCATTAGGGTTTCGGCCAAACATAAAAATTAGGAACAAGTGATCAAATTTTAAGATCAAATTTTAATAAGATCTACAATCCAATGTTTGATTTTGATAAATATCACATTTTTCTTGAAGATCATGAACATTAATTTAACCAAAAAACATCATGAATTTCGGACCACCCTAATACTTAAAAATTTGAAACTTTTAAAATTTCATTTAAAAATTTCGGTCCAAAATTTAAAATTTCAAGAACACCAATTTATCAAAATCGTGAACTCCTAACACAGGCTCTGATACCACTGTTAGATTACGGGGAGTAATCACTACGGAAACACTAAAACATGGTACGTGCATGTAATCAAAATTATGCAGTGGAAGAGTTACACATACCGCAATAGTTACCGTAGTCCAAGATCCTTTGTACGAGGGAGTTCTCGATCCACCGGACGGAACCCATAGAGGTTCTTGTAAAAGAAGCCCTACATGGAGTTAGCTCCACAGCAAAGCCTCAGATCAATTCTTGGCACGGGGACAGATCTTCGGAGAGTTGCTCGAAAGCAATTTGGCACACCCTTGGTGTAGGTATGGTTCGGCCGAAACTTCAAGGTGTGGGAGGAGGGTTTTCTCTCTAAAATCATGTTGGAAGGGTGGCCCTGTGGATCTTATGTCCCTTTTTGGTTTTAAGGGTTGTCCTTATAGATCTTCCTCTTTCCATATGTAAGAGTTGTCCTGTGGATATTTCCCTTATCATATTTCTGATTTGTCCTTTTGGATCTTCCCCTTTTCGGTTGGAAGACTGGCCATGTGAGTCTTATGTCCCTTTTCGGTTGTAAAGGTTGTCCTTATAGATCTTCCTCTTTCCATATGTAAGGGTTGTCCTGTGGATCTTCCCCTTATCATATTTCAGAGTTGTCCTTTTGAATCTTCCCCTCTTTGGTTGGAAGGCTGGCCCTATGGGTCTTATGTCCCTTTTCGGTTGTAAGGGTTGTCCTTATAGATCTTTAGGGATGTCAATGGGGCGGGTCGGGGCGGGTATCGCCAGACCCGGACCCGCCCCGCGGGTCAATATGGTCGACCCGGACCCGTCCCATGCACTTTCGGGTCGGGTCGGGTCGACCCGCGGGTCGACCCGTGTGAGGTATAATTTATCATTTTTAATCTTAAATTATAAATTCTATGTTACCGTATCCAAATTCAACTCCAAATTTAAATCATAAATTATTAAATTAACTCATAATCCAAATATAAATCACCCCATTCATTAGAATAATTGTTATTTGACTATGTGTTATATTACCCGTATAGTTTTATATAATATACATATATTAAATATATATGTAAAATGAAAGTTCGGGTCGGGTCGGGTCGGCGGGTCGCCGTGAACCCAAACCCGAACCCGCCCCGCGGGTCGCGGATCGGCGGGTCCTCGGGTCAAAATCGGGTCGGGTACCCGCGGGTCGGCGGGTACCCGTGACCCGTTGCCATCCCTATAGATCTTCATTTTTCCATATGTAAGGGTTGTCCTGTGGATCTTCCCCTTATCATATTTCAGAGTTGTCTTTTTGGATCTTCTCCTTTTTGGTTGGAAGGGTGGCCATGTGGGTCTTATGTCCCTTTTCGGTTGTAAGGGTTGTCCTTATAGATCTTCCTCTTTTCATATGTAAGGGTTGTCGATCGCCTTATCATATTTCAGAGTTGTCTTTTTGGATCTTCCCATTTTCGGTTGGAAGGGTGGCCCTGTGGGTCTTATGTCCCTTTTCGGTTGTAAGGGTTGTCCTTATAGATCTTCCTCTTTCCATATGAAAGGGTTGTCCTTATAGATCTTCCTCTTTCCATATGTAAGGGTTGTCGATCGCCTTATCATATTTCAGAGTTGTCTCTTTGGATCTTCCTCTTTTCGGTTGGAAGGGTGGCCCTATGGGTCTTATGTCCATTTTCGGTTGGAAGGGCTGTCCTTATAGATCTTCCTCTTTCCATATGTAAGGGTTGTCCTGTGGATCTTCCCCTTATCATATTTCAGAGTTGTCCTTTTGGATCTTCCCCTTGTTGTTCATCGTAAGTGGTACATGACGTTCGTCCACTAGTCGATGCCTCAACATAGTGTTGTTGGCAAGACGCTACTTGCGTTGTGTTGACACGTTTTTTGACCGCAAATTCGATGCTTCGGGATAGCGTTGTGAATAAGACGCTACTTGTTAGTTTGGCGCGTTTTAACCACTTACCCGATGCCTCATGGTAGTGTTAAGGCAAGACGTTACTTGCATGATTTGGTACGTTTTATTCCGCTTACTCAATGCCTTGAGATAGCGTTAGGGCGAGACACAACTCGCGATATGCACTTTACCGTCCACTTGATGACTCAAGGTGGCGTTTGAGGCAAGACGTTACTTGCTTAATTTGGTACGTTTTATTCCGCTTACCCAATGCCTTGTGGTAGCGTTGTGGCGAGACGCGTCTCACAATCCTAATTACTAAAGTTAGCGTGTTTTCCATCGCTTGGAGTTCCAAGATGTGACGTTATGGCAAGACGTTACTTGCTTGGTTTGGTACGTTTTATTCCGCTTACTCAATGTCTCGAGATAGCGTTTTGGCAAGGTGCTACTTGCAAATGTGTTTTTCCGCCGCTTGGAGTTCCAAGATTTGGCGTTGGTGCAAGACGCTACTTGCGAATTTTGAATGCGTTGTATAGATGATGCCTCCTCTTTTGTTAGTGATGGTGTCTTTCTTCTTTCCCTTGTGTCCTGAAAAGAATTTGACTCATTTAGTGCTATTGTCATTTCTTACAGAAAGGAAAGTTTAAGTGGAGTCCGTAGATCTCCTTTTAGTAATAATAAATTAGATAATAGAAGTGGATATACCCTTTTCCCTTCGGGTGTAGAACTTCTTCGAATGTTCTCCACTTAAAGTGTTAGTTGATATCTGCCCTTCTGCATATTCCAGTCGGTATAAGTTTTGGATGTCGCCTTATGAGGGCGGTCACTCTTGCCTCCAACACAGGAGCGGGTCCTTGTAGTGAGTTTATGTTGTATCCGTACTTTGTGGTTTCCATTGGAAGGAGTCATGCCACATATTCGCGTGGCCTTCTATTTCCGGGTGGACTATCAAGCATTAGATCACATGGTCCCACCCTAGTTGCTTGATAGTTGCACCGTTTGTTCTTGTTTAGCATGTTAAGGCTTATCCTCCTGTTTCTCGGTTGGGTGCCGAGCACTTGTTCGTAAGTTGCTCGGTCTCCTTACTCCTTTTTGCTCTTTGAGCATGCCTTTCTCATATGAATCTCCCAGCATTGGCGAGGGGGCTGGGGGGGGGGGGGGGGGGGCTTTCAATTTGGATCTTCGTTACTGTTTCTTCCATTGACTCTTTGTAGGTGTTGATTTGGCGCGGTGCCCCCATCCCTATGCTGTTCGCACCCTTAGGTGTAGAATGTTGGTTCCCACACACTTTTAAGTGTAATATGCTTGATAAGGGGTGTCTCTTAAGGGATGGTTTTACTTTTCATGGGCATGGCCATTAAATGATTGACTGTAGATCTGTCGCTGCCCCCCAGTGATGACTTTTAAAAATTTTGGTTCACGACGGTGGTGATTTTGGTTCGGAGTGTCTCATAATTTTGTCGCTTGACATTGTTTAGCGTTATATTGCTCTTGATCAGTTCTTGCTTGCAGTGACACCGCTACTTGTTTATCAAGCAGGGAGTGATGATATCCCTAGCATCTTGGTTAATATGACTACTCCTCATGTATAGGAAGTTTTTTTTTGCGAATCCACTATCATTTTAATATTGAAGTCAGTAATGACCCTTGCGATGAGCATATGTTTGGTGCTGCCCCATCATTTAGTGCTACCATTCCTTGGATGTAGAAGTGACTTTTTGCTAAAAAAAAATTGAGTATTGTGCTGGATAGGAGGAGAGGGAGGTGTTTGCCTTGCAAGATAGGTTTAAGTGGTATTCTCTGCTTTTGCAGCGTGTTGTACCGTCCCTTGGGCGGGTGGTCGTCCGGTGGGTGTAACTGGTGTACATAGGTATATTGCAGGATGAGATTCTATATGATGGCATTCCATATGGTTTCCATGGAAAGGCGTATCGTATTAGAATCCCTTGGATGGAATTCTCTTAAAGTAGGCGCGACAAGCCCTGTTGGTTGTAGGCCCTCCTTGTAAGGTTATCATTTTGCTCATAGTAGGGGGATCTGTATGCATGCACCCTCCCTGCAATCATTGGCGATGCTTGCCCCCAGTGTATGTGGTTGCTCTTACTAATGTCATATTCTTCTGGGGATGGAGTTATTGATCATCTCTCCCTCCTTAGTGTTGCCATATCCTTCACAGAGTGGCTGTTGTTCAGTGTTCACATCTAGTTGCCTCCTATGGATGTGCTCTGGAAGAGCTACTCTAGGTGCATTCATAAAGGGATGTGAGGATAGTGCTCATCCTTGTGGAGAGGTTGTTTTTCTACTCCCTCCTCATCTTTCCCCTTATTGGTATACTCTAGAAGAGCTGCCATGGGTGCATTTTTGTTGTAGCCACTTCTTTGGCCTTTGGGCCTGTTCTTGGGTATTTGGTTGTTTCCCCCACCAGGGGCTTGTCCTTTATTAGAGGTGATGGAGGTAGTTGTTGATTGACTACCGACCGTGGTGTCTTGGATCTTGATGGAGTGTTATCCAAGGAGTGTTGTTCTCCATTGGACGACGGTTGCTTAGGATCCTTTGGTTGTTGCCCCCGGATGCTAGGCTCATGGAGACTCACGGTAGGTACCGTAATATAACGCCCCCTTGTTCTCTTGGACCCCTTATTTATTGTCATCTAGCACAAGTAGTAGGCTACGTGCTTTTTGCTCGAATCCAAAGACGGCGGCAGTGTTTGCACACGAGTTTACTTCGTGGGCTTCTCCTTCCGTTTTCTTCTTCTTCCTGGGCTTCTCCTTCTTGTATTCCCGCTCCGTGGGCTTCTTCTTCTTATATGCTCGCTCCGTGGGATTCTTCTTCTCATATACTTGTTGATGGACACCGGGGAGGGGGTTCCCGGTAAGCCCACTGTTCGCATACGATGTCATGAGTGCCTTCTTGCCCCGGACCTCCACTCTTCCTTCTCCTCGTGATACCTGCAAAAGGGGCGATACCGAGACCAAAGGAGGGGTGGTGCTCGGTGTGCCCTCTCCGATGCTTAAATGAGTATATTCTTTAGAGAGGGGGAGTGAGCTTAGAGAGAGAGTGAGAGATTCCCCTCAAATGAGGAGATGAGGTCTCTATTTATAGAGTTCCTATTGGACCGCCACGGTTCCAGTGATTTCCTGGTCCGGTTGTGGCATTTTCGTAATATAAGTTGGCCTTGTTCGTAAATAAGGTGTGTTTGACCTCGATCCGACCGTAGATGAGCATAACGTATTTAAGTGTGTGGGAATGGCCTCCAAGGGCGAACACCGGGCGAAATATCGTCCGGGGGTAGGGGTCCGGGCGAGGGAACTCGTCCAGACAAATGGGGGATTCCCGGACGGGTATCCCCGAAGGACCTCGCTAGGGTAACCCGAGCGGGGTGGCCTCGCTCAGGTAACCCGAGCGGGATGACCCTGCTCGGGTCGTCCTCCCGAGGGAATTTTTCCCTCAGGGACTTCTGGGTGGGCTTCACCACCCGTATCGTTCTTGGACCTAAGTGTTGGGCCTCGTGTGTCCATTTTCCAATTTTCGAATTATATTCGGTTATGGCACATTTATCGGGTCCAATTTGTGATAGCTTGGGCGTATATCCAACAATCCCTTTTGTGGCTTTGGCGATTCCCCTGCCGGAAGTTCCCATCTCGTCGTTCTTCTTTCTTTTGAGGTCGAGAAGCAGGGGCCTCTTCTGTTTTGGCAGGGATGGTTTGCTTTCTGAGCTCCGCCGGTGACTTTTCATGCGACCTTTCTAGGTCGATATACTTCTTAACTTTGACGACAAGGGCGTCAATCTTTCGCACAGGCTTCATCACCATGCTATCTTTCAGAGCTTGACTTTGGACTCTTAGACCTCTCCAGAAGGTCCTTATCAGCTCGCCATCGATGGCATCTTCATTCAACTGTTGGAGTATTTTATGGTATCCGGTATGTTGGATCACGGTGGAACTCCGGCACGGACCTTGACGGCAATCCTAGCTCCTTTGCTCCACGCAATCCTGCAAGAGGGGATAGACCGGGCGGTGACCCAGAATCCCTCTCCGATGCTTAAATGAGTGCCTCGTCTGACTGGCAAGCAACAGATATCAAAAGTATTCAATTTCAACGTAAGTGATCTGAGGTGACTCCTGCCCTTTTATAGGCAAAGAGATGCCTCAGGTACCTGGCGAACCGTTAGGGGTGGTTAGCCCGTATCCCGCATATCTCGGACATGATCTCGCGTATCTTAGCCATGCCCCGCGTATCTCGACCACGCTTCGTGTATCTTAATCCACGTTCCGCGTATCTCGGCCATGCCCCGCATATCTTGGCATTATCCTCTGATAACGAGTCCCGACTCCCGTCGGGGACTCCAGAGTTATCTCGTTGTGTCACCGCTCGGGGCCCCTCGTCATCATGACGGGGCCAATCATTCTCAGGGATTCATCATCGGGGCCTACTTAAAGGCTTCTCATCGGGAGCTTCCATCTCTACTGTCGGAACCGACTCTGTCGGGACCTTGCCTCGTCGGGACTCCCTTCATCGGGACCCTTCTCCTAGGTCATCTTGACCTTCCTTTCGGGGCCTGGTGGGCCTGTTTGCCGTTTCCTCGCCGTTACGGAACCTGACGACTATAGTCGGACCCATCATTTGCCCCCAAGACATGAGGGACTTTTAGTTCGTCGTGTCTTTTAACTCCAGACCTCTCGACATCGAAATCGGGGATCTTTCTCTTGGCATAGTCACTCAATACTAGTCTTCTCATTCACGTTTCCTCGATGCCTTGTGGATAACTGCCCAATTCGAGGGGACACCCTGGTTCCCCAGTCATTAAATGCAGCAGAGCTTCCGAGTGCTGATGCTCCGATAGTCGATCCTCCCGTGGCTGGCCCTGTGGAGCCTTCTGCCGCTGACCTCGTGTACCCAACTCCTGTAGATGCCGCTGACAAGGACCAAGCCTAACTGCTTATATTTAATATCCTTGTATCTTCTTCGCTTTTGTAATCGTCGGGCCTTTGAGCCCCTATCAGTTATCAGACTTTCTTAGTTCCGATTTTTTCGATGCACTTCTTCGAGTGGCTTTACTATACTTGCCTAGGTCGATACTTCGACACTTAAGACATTCTCGTACATCCCTCAAGACGATTTACTAACTTGCACCACCTAAGGTGACTTTTCAATACTTAGAATAAATCCAAAAAACATGCATCACTTAAGACGACTTAATCTCGTGCATCACTTAAGACGACTTAATCTCGTGCATCACTTAAGACGACTTTTCAATACTTAGAATAAGATCAAGAATAACGCATCACTCAAGACGGCTTAATATCGTGCACCACTGAAGGCGACTTTACATCGTGCACCACTTAAGGCGGCTTTTCAACTTGCGCCACTTAAGGCGAGTTAATATCGTGCACCACTGAAGGCGACTTTACATCGTGCACCACTTAAGGCGGCTTTTCAACTTGCGCCACTTAAGGCGACTTAATATCGTGCACCACTGAAGGCGACTTTTCTCGTGCACCACTCAAGGCGACTTTTCAGTACTTAGAATAAATCTAAGAATGGTGCACCACTTAAGGCGACTTTTCTCGTGCACCACTCAAGGCGACTTTTCAGTACTTAGAATAAATCTAAGAATCGTGCACCACTTAAGGCGACTTTCGTCGAGCACCACTTAAGGCGACTTAATCTCGTGCGCCACTTAAGGCGACTTAACATCGTGCACCACTTAAGGCGACTTAACATCATGCGCCACTTAAGGCGACTTAACATCGTGCACCACTTAAGGCGACTTTCATCGAGCACCACTTAAGGCGACTTAATCTCGTGCGCCACTTAAGGCGACTTAACATCGTGCACCACTTAAGGCGACGTAACATCATGCGCCACTTAAGGCGACTTAACATCGTGCACCACTTAAGGCGACTTTCATCGTGCACCACTTAAGGCGACTTAATCTCGTGCACCACTTAAGGCGACTTAACATCGTGCACCACTTAAGGTGACTTAACATCATGCACCACTTAAGGCGACTTTCCGTGCACCACTTAAGGCGACTTAATCTCGTGCACCACTTAAGGCGACTTAATCTCGTGCACCACTTAAGGCGACTTAACATCGTGCACCACTTAAGGCGACTTTCCGTGCACCACTTAAGGCGACTTTTCTTCAGGCATGGTGTTTCTTCAAGTGTTCGCCACTAAAAGAATGCTTTTATATTCTGTCATCGAGGTCTTCCAACTTGTATGCATTCGGAGTCGGCATCCCCACGACCTTATAAGGTCCTTCCCATTTTGGTGACATCTTGCTGGTTCGATCCAAAAGGGTGAACTCGTTGCGACGCCAAAACAGCTCCCTGACGAAGAATTTATAAGCTTTAGAAGGTTGAATCATTTGTTGATTGATGATTAGGGATTACAATGCAATAGGTAAACTATATATACTAGGTGATAAGGATCACCAACTAGGACTAGCTATCCTATGTGCCCAACTTGGTGCACCAAGGTGCATACACCATGTAACATGTACTACATGATATATGCACCATATAATAACCTTATACAATCGTCTAATGACATGATAGAAGTAAATGCAAGTGTAAATGACAAGATGCAATGTGAGCATATCAACTTATATACTCTATATTCTCCCATCCTTTTCTTCTTCTTCTCTTCTTTCTTGGAACACATCCTTGATTCCATATAGCTTTAGCAAAGCTAAGTGTTGACTCTTGACCAATGCCTTGGTAAGCAAGTCAGCAAGTTGTTCCTTTGAAGGAATGTAATGGACACCTATGAATCCTTGTTGAATATGGTGTCTTGTGAAGTGGCAGTCTAGCTCAATGTGCTTGGTGCGCTCATGAAACATGGGATTTTTTGCAATCTTCACAGCTGCCTGGCTATCTGTGTAGATTGGGATAGGAAGATTTACTTGTATGCCAAGTTCCTTGAGGATTCTTCCCACCCAAAGCGCTTCTTGAATTGCAACTCTTAGGCATCTATACTCTGCTTCAGCACTTGATAGGGAAATTGTGTCTTGCTTCTTTACCTTCCAGGCTATCATGGCTTCTCCTAGCTTGACACAATAAGCACTCACTGATTTCCTACTAAAAGGGCAAGCAGCCCAATCAGAATCACAAAACAAACTCAAATTGAGCTTGTTGTTGGAAGGATAGATCAATCCTTGCCCTGGAGTGCCTTTAATGTATCTGATGACTCTTATGACTGCATCATGATGGGACTTCTTTGGCTTGTCAACAAATTGACTGAGTCTTTGCACTGAAAAGCTAATGTCTGGCCTTGTCATGGTAAGGTATAGCAACTTGCCAATGATCCTCCTATAAGAAGTGGCCTCCTCCAAGGGTGTATCATCAATGTTTGAATTAGTTGCTTTGTCATACTCATGTGTGGTGAGTTTGACATTGAACTCCATAGGGGTTTCAGCAGGCCTTGCAGCCCCTAGGCCAGCATCTTCAATGAGCTCAATTGCATACTTCCTTTGGTTGATTACAAGACCTCTATCTGACCTTGCAACTTCAAGTCCCAAAAAGTACCTCAAGTCTCCTAAGTCCTTCAATTTGAAGTGTGTTTGGAGTGTGTTCTTCAATTGATTGATCATCTTGGTGTTGGAGCCAGTGATTAGAAGATCATCAACATAGGTGAGAAGAAAAACTTTGTCATCACCTTGTATCTTGGTGAACAAGGAATGATCTGAGGCACATTGTTTGTAACCATTCTTCAATAAGGTTTGAGTGAGCTTGATGTTCCATTGTCTTGAAGCTTGTTTGAGACCATATAAGGACTTGTTGAGCTTGCACACAAGTTTGGGATATCCCTCAAGAGACTTGGAATGATTGAAACCTTGGGGAATGTCCATATACACTTCTTCATTTAGATCACCTTGAAGAAATGCATTGTTTACATCCATGTGGTACAATCCCCATGATTTGGAAGCTGCCAAAGCTAATATGATCCTCACTGTGTCCATTTTGACTACAGGGGAGAATGTCTCATTGAAATCAGTCCCTTCAATTTGAGTGAATCCCTTGGCAACCAATCTTGCTTTGTATCTTTCAATGGAACCATCAGAATTGTATTTGACCTTAAATACCCATTTGCAACCAATTGAAGACTTGCCTTGTGGGAGTTCTATTAGCTCCCAAGTGTTGTTGTTTTGAAGTGCTTGCATTTCCTCCTTCATGGCCAAGATCCATTTTGGGTCTTTGATTGCTTGTTTATAGGTGGTTGGCTCTTTGATCTTGTCAAGGGCAGCCAAGAAGCATTTATATTGTGGACCCAAGTTGTCATAGGAGACATACTTCTCCATTCCAAAGATAGCATTTGAACTTGATCTTTGTTTGAGTTCAGCAAGCCTTGCACTTCTCCTAGGAGGTGGTGGGTGTAGTTGTGCAATTCTAAGACTCCTTCTCAGATTGGAAGGTTGGGGTGCTTCTTCTTCAATGGGTTGTTGAGGTGGTTGATCCTCAATTGGAGGTGCTTGATCATCCATTTGAGGTGTGACAACCTCAATGGGAGGAGTGTTGGGTGATATATCCATGTCAAAATGAAATGGATTCTCAGGTGGGAAATCCTCAAGTGGATGCTTGACTCCCAAGCAAGATGGAATAAGAGCCTTTAGAGCATCCTTAGACATGCTAAAGGGGAAAATATCCTCATGGAAATGAACATCCCTTGATACATGAAACACTGAGTTTGAAATGTTCATCACAAGGTATCCTTTTTGAGATGTTGAATATCCCATTAGGATGCATGGTTCAGCCCTTGGACTAAACTTGTCATGGTTGTTCAATTTGGTTGAAAAACATAGACAACCTATAGTTCTCAAGTGATGAAGGGAAGGAGTTTTGCCATATAACACTTCAATAGGTGACTTGAACTTCAAGATAGAGGTGGGAAGCCTATTGAGTAAGTAACAAGCATTGAGTATGCAATATCCCCAATGCCTCAAAGGCATGGATGCTTGAAATCTTATAGCTCTAGCAATGTTGAGGATGTCCCTATGTTTGCGTTCCACCCTTCCATTTTGTTGTGGTGTATGCACACAACTTGTTTGATGAAGAATGCCAAATTGAAGAAGCAAACCTTTGCAAACAGAATTGATGAACTCAGTCCCATTATCACTCCTCAAAGTTTTGACCATTGTTCCAAATTGATTCTTCACCATGATTAAGAAATTATTGATGTGCAAGAAAGTATCACTTTTGTGCCTCATCAAGTAAACCCAAGTTGCCCTTGAGTGATCATCAACAATGGTCAAGAAGTATTGATTGTTCTTGAAGGTTGGCACTTTGTAAGGACCCCATAAATCCATGTGAACCAAATCAAAGGGCTTTGAAGCAATAGAATCACTGGTTGGAAAAGAAAATCTAGATTGTTTTGCAAGAGGACAAATAGTGCATTGTTTGATACAACCATATGTCTTATTCAAGCCTAAAACATCCAAATGATTCAAATATTGTTCAGAGACATGGCCCAAACGCCTATGCCATCTCAATACTTCATCCTTATTCTCCAAGCAAGCAGCTGCCAACTTCCTTGGGCTTGAAGGCACCACATCCTTCAAAGTGTATAGTCCTCTATTCCATTCCCCAATCACCATGGACTTGCCACTCTGGCCCTGAAGTAACACATGATCACAAGTAAAGATCACTTTGCAATTTAACTGGCTAGGTAACCTAGATACAGAGATCAGATTGAACTTGAAGTCAGGGACCAAGAGTATGTTGGTCAAGGTAAATCCACTTGAGAAAGAACAAGAACCAACATGAGTCACTTTGCATTTGTGACCATTTGGCAAGTGCACATATTGGTGATCTGAATCACTTTTCTTCAAATCATGTAGCCACTCAACTTGATGAGTGATGTGGTTAGTAGCACCTGAGTCAACTATCCAAACCATAGAATCACTAGATATACCTGCCATGTTGACATGAGCTTGATCCATATCCTCAAAGCTTAGGGGTGTATGATCAAAGTGATCACTATGAGCAGCAACATGTTGGATTCTTTTGTCAGCTGTGCCATGAAATATCCTTTTGTCCTTGGCTGTCACATGCTCAATTGTGCTTGAGTTGCCACCTTCTTCAACAATGTTGGCTGAATTCCAATTCCTCTTAGGAGCATTTGGATTGGTTTGATGAATTGGGTGATCATATGGGTAGCCATGTTTGATGTAGCAATTGTCTTCAATGTGACCTCTCTTGCCACAATAGTTGCAAGTATTGAGTGGTCTCTGACTTGAAGGATTGAAGTTGCCTCTTCCATAGCCATTTCCTCTTCCAATGCCATTGCCATTGCCTCTAGCAAAGCCTCTACCCCTTGCATATCCTCTTCCATTGCCTCTACCACTGCCATAGGATGGATGCTTTCCAGTGAACAAGGCAGTTGCCTCACCCACATCACCAATGGAACCAGAGATGGTCCTTTGGCTTTCTTCTTGTACCAATACAGAGAAGGCAATGCTAAGGGAAGGAAGTGGTTGTCTCATAAGTAAGGTGCTCCTAATGTGTCCATAGGAGTCATTCAGTCCCAGAAGAAATGCCATTAACTTTTGCTTCTCCTTGTGTTCATTGACAATGGCAATGTCTCCAGCACATTGAAGATCTAAATCATCAATGGAAGCAAGTGCATCCCAGAGTTGCTTCATTTTGGCAAAGTACTCAGTGATAGAGAGCACACCTTGAGATGTTTGATAAATCTCCCTTGTTAATTGGAAGATTTGTGTGCCATCCACTTTATCAAACATCTCCTTCAAGTCATTCCAAATAGAAGAAGCAGTTGTGTTGTAAACCAAACCATTCACCAAATCTTTGGCCACAGTGTTCCTCAACCATGCCTTGACAATAGCATTTGCCCTATCCCATTTCACTCTATCATTGACATCAACATCCAATCTTGTGAATGTGCCATCTATAAAACCAAGCTTGTTCTTCACCAATAAGCCTTCCCTGATTGATGTGCTCCAAACATGATAGTTGGAGGTTCCTTGTAGTTGGAAAGGGATGAGCATATGGCCAGTGGTGTCTGAGGGGTGTATGTAAAGGGGGTCATCAACATTGGTTTCTTGAGCCATTTTGTAACTCAGATAACACAAGTAGGTATGGAATGTGAATAATAGGAATCCAAATCCAAGAAATCAGCTGCCACAATCCAATCAAAATTGCATACACAAGTTGCACTACAAACAAAAGTAGTACACCAAGGTTGTTGGTAGTAGGACAAAATCCAGCTCACCCTTATGAGATTGCTTGTACAATTCCGCAACAAGATTTGTGATTTTCAAAGTTTGAAATTCAACAGAAATGGATTAGAAACCATTCTCCATTGATGAAAGCTCAGAATTCTTGAAGATATGAACACAAAGCACAAGGTAGGCATAAATGCTTCTCAGCCGGGCAATGTGTAGATAAGGGAAATCAAGCAATGAAAATCCAGGTATCAAGCAAGGGGCGCAGCTGAAACATGTTCAAAATCCATATCCAAATGTAGAGAAACAAAGCAAACTCCAGGAAATAGTAATATCAAACACGCAATCAGCTCAACAAGGCTGAATTCTTCAAGAACAAGCAAACTAGTACTAAGTCATCTTGGCTATGCTTAGTCTAGGTGCAGATCTACTTTATGCGTGTTGAGTTCTTGAAATTCCACTTACTATATGTCCATTCTTAAGTAAGAAATGGATTGTTGAAGTAGAAAAGATGATCCACGAAGCTGAAATTGCAAATCCACACTTGAACAAGGTGAATGTTAAGGCAAAACTTTGAAGAAACTTGGTCTTCTTTAGCTTTGTGGTTGTGCCGCCATTTGAGGTGGCTCTGATACCATATAAGCTTTAGAAGGTTGAATCATTTGTTGATTGATGATTAGGGATTACAATGCAATAGGTAAACTATATATACTAGGTGATAAGGATCACCAACTAGGACTAGCTATCCTATGTGCCCAACTTGGTGCACCAAGGTGCATACACCATGTAACATGTACTACATGATATATGCACCATATAATAACCTTATACAATCGTCTAATGACATGATAGAAGTAAATGCAAGTGTAAATGACAAGATGCAATGTGAGCATATCAACTTATATACTCTATAGAATTGTCGGGACTTAACTCGCCGATTGTAATACCTGGCTGTCGCCAAACACATTCGAGCCTGGACTTCGTCGGCTTCCCGCCTCTTCTCTTCGTGCAAGTCCAAGTCCAGACGTCTCATTTCATCGTTCGTCAAAGGCTCGTAATATCTCATCCGATGGGATGCCACGGCTACCTCCACGGGAGCAACAGCCTCCGTGCCATAAACAAGGCTAAACGGAGTCTCCCCAGTTGATCGTTTGGGTGTCGTTCTAGCAGCCCAAAGCACGTTTTCCAGCTCGTTCAGCCATTTGCCCTTCAAGGCATAGACCCTTTTCTTCAGGCCATCCATCACGATTTTGTTGGCCGATTCCACCTGGCCATTAGTCTGAGCATGTCCGATGCTCGATGTTCAACTCCTCTAGATACTCCCTCACCTGAGACCCGTTTAAACGGTGGACCATTGCCACTGATCACCACCTTAGGAATCCCGTATCTGGACACAATATGGGTTTGGAGGAACTTGACGATCTGGTTCCCCGTCGTTCTGGCCAACGCCTTTGCCTCTATCCATTTAAAAAAAATAATTGATAGCTACAAGTAAATACTTACATTGACCTTGTGCTTGTGGAAGAGGTCCCACCAAGTCGATGCCCCACTACGCGAAGGGCCAAGCGCTCTTGATGGATGCCAGGTTAGCAGTCGGAACCACAATGCTCGGGGCGTACCTCTGGCATGCGTCACAGGATCGGACCAACGTCGTCGCCTCCTTGCTCATCGTAGGCCAATAACAGCCCCAGTTCAGCACTTTCCTCATAATGGATCGGGCCCCTTCATGACAAGCCGTTATCCCTTCATGCACCTCTTTCAGGATTCGACTTGTGTCGGGCTCAGCCACACATTTCAAGTACGGAGTCGAGAACCAGCCCTTCTTGTACAGCTGATTGTCCAGCATCACGTAATTAGCCGCGATCCGACGTATCCTGTCAGCTACTACTTCATGATCGGGGACTGCCCCCGTAGTCAGGTACGCGACTATCGGGGTCATCCAAGTGGGTTCCTCCTCTGATCCTGCTTCAATAGCACACACCTGTGTTGGGTCGGTGGTCGACAAGATCACCTTCTCCAAGAAGTGCACCTTCCGATTTTCCTCCAAGGGTGCCTCCAGGGCAAATTTGCTCAAGGCATCTGCCTCCACGTTTTCCTCCCTCGGGATCGCCTCGATGTTGAAGCTTTTAAAGCTCTCCTTCAAGACTTGCACCTCGCGAAGGTACTTCCTCATCATCGGGCTCTTCGCCTCGTATCGCCCTTGGACCTGGTTCACAATCAGGGCCGCGTCACACTTCACTCTCAAGTGAGCAACTCCCGTACCTTTGGCAATTTTCAGGCTCGTGATAAGAGCTTCGTACTCAGCTTCGTTGTTCGTGGCCCTAAACGTTAAGGCCAGAGCATATCGAAGCGGCTCACCTCCGCCTGGTGGTATCAATACAAACCCTGCTCCTGATCCATCTGAACTCGAGGAGCCATCCGTGTACATCTCTCAAGTATTTTCCTCGATTGGCTGTTCTGATTGCTCTGCCATCTCTTGTTGTTCTGCTGTCGGGACCTCCATGGTTGCCCCCTCTACAGGGCCCGCTTCTTCCAGATCGGGGGCTGTAGACTCTGCTATGAAATCTGTCAATGCCTGGGCCTTAATAGCCGTTCTCGGAGCAACGTGTATGCGAAACTCACTAAGGTCGACTGCCCATTTCACTAATCTCCCCGACGCATCAAGTCGGTTCAAAAAATGCTTCAAAGGTTGATTCGTCAACACACATCCGCCATTTCCCATTGCTCTTCTTCACCAGAACCGAGTTGGCGACCCAAGTTTGGAATCGGAGCTCCTTGATAAACCCAGCATCAAGCAACCTGCCCACCTCCTGCTGGATCGCGATCTTCTTGTCCGTGCCCATTGGACGCCTTTTCTGTGTGATAGGCTTGATCGCGGGGTCTATCTTCAACTCGTGTACGATCACATCGGGACTGATTCCTGGCATATCGCTCGGGGACCAGGCAAACAGTTCCTTGAACTCTTTCAGCAACTCCACCAGTTTTTGAGATGTCTCTTCCGTTAGAGCGGACCTGATTTTCACCTTCCTCTGGGGTCCATCGATCTCGACTTCTTTCAGATCTTCTACGGGGGCGGGACGCCCAAATTCCTCTCTGGGGTCTGTATCTGTCTGAAGGACAGTCATAGCCTCTCGTCTCCTCCTTCGGGTGGCGTTAACATAGCATTTTCGAGAAGCCACCTGGTCACCCTTAACCTCTCCGACTCCGTGGTCGGTCGGGAACTTCATCTTCTGGTGCACTGTCGAGGCGACCGCTGTTAGGTTATAAAGTCTAGGTCAACGGGTCGTCAATCTAGAATTTATCTCCCACTAATGAAATGTCAGGTTCAGTGTTCCTAGGACTAGTTGTTCTGATCCATGCCCTTATACTCCCTTGGGGTAGTCGTTCTGATCCATGCCCTTATACTCCCTTGGGGTAGTCGTTCTGATATGTGTCTTTCCCCTCTCTCCTTCTGACCTCCTTTCCTTCTCTCCTTCTGACCTCCTTCCCTTCTCTCCTTCTGACCTCCTTTCCTTCTCTCCTTCTGACCCCCTTTCCTTCTCTCCTTCTGACCTCCTGAGGTTTGTACTTCTTACCCCTGGGGCTTGTTCTACTGCTCTATGCTCTTCTGCTTCCTTGGTTCTCTTCTCCTTGCCACCCTGCAAGAGGGGCAATACCAGGCACAGAGGGGGTGGTGCCTGATGAACCCTCTCCGATGCCTAAGTCAGTACGGTTTTAGAGAGATAAAGCTAGAGAGATGTCAGAGCAAAATTGTGCAACTTGCCAAGATGTCCAAATGAGTTGTGAAGGTGGGGTATTTATAGGCAACGGTGTCATTAAGGTGGCTTAATGACATCGTTAACCTCTAAACACAATTAATTAACCTTTAAGCATATAATTAAGACTTTAGGATTCGGAGGAGGTAGGCGGAGTGGACCGAGCATGGGCGTCTGAGGATGGTGTCGGGACCCTTGGGGGGGAGGAATCCGACCCCCAAGGGTAGGGGTTGGGTGAGGACACCCAACCCCTCCTAGGGAGGGTGGGGTTGGCCAACCCCATCCCTCCTAGGAGGGATCGGGTTGGCCGACCCGATCTCTCCTAGGAGAGATCGGGTTGGCCAACCCGATCTCCCCTAGGGGAGATCGGGTCGGCTGACCCGATCTCCCCTAGGGGAGGTCGGGTGTGGCCACCCAACCTCACCTAGGTGAGTTCGCCTCTTGTCGGACGGGCGCTTCGGCCCCGTCCGAGCCGTTGATGTTCTCGCGAAGTGTCCGGTGTTGAAGTTTCGATTTGCAATCATAAATGGGACGATAAAAATACAACGGTTCGGAAGTCAACGGGTTCAAATTGGGCGTATATCCATCACATGCCCCCGAGTCAACCAATGGCCTAACCCTTGATTGACTCTATTTTAGGATGGTATGACACGCGCAATTTGAAACCGGGATTTTACCTTCTTTGTCTGAATGTCTGCTTACCCATGGATGCGTGCCTCTGACTCTGCCCCCTGCCTTATGAGATAGAGGAATTGTAAACGTCAGAGTAGCACGAACGTGTGCCTAAGCACGCGTCCGTCTGAGGTGGGAGTAATAAATCTATCTTTGCTACAGGCGTATACTCAAAAAATACATGCTTGCATAGGAATGCAATACTGATACATCTAAGTGATTCATGCTTCAATTTCATGTCGTGATTTGCCTAAGTGGAGAAAAATTTAATTTTGGCCCAAAATTTTTTCTAAGTATGGGATACTAGAAAATATGCCTATAGGATGTTAACTAGGAGTGAACATGGACATATCATGAACATGAAGATGTGTACTAGCATACATGCAAGTAGGAAACATAAGGATGGGAGTGAGTGGAGACATGCTGCGATTGTAGTCATGAATGTATGCATGAATGTATGGCGGCCACGTGCATGGACGTCTAAATGTTTGAACACATGGGAGTGTGTATGTGGGCATGCATATGAGTGCAAGCATGAACATGTATGTATGCATGGATGAGTTGTGAGTGTAAGCATGAGTGATGACATTGATGTACCTGTAGATGTTAATCATGAATATGAGCATAAGTGTAAAGGTGAGAGCATAGACCTCTCCTTTACTTGAGGGTGGGAACTCTGCCACTCAATGGGACACAACGTTCCGCCTCCCTCGTACTAGCGTGAGCATTGTCCATTAATCTCGACCTTCGGCACGTGTAACATTTTTCCTTCATTCGTTGGAGCGTGTGTATAGCTTTTGACCTTTACCCTGCAATTTGTTCCCCATAAAAGTGAGGGTGAAAAAGCTTACAAGCTTTCTTCTTACCGCCGCGAGCGGAGGGGTCTATTGACATGCGTTAAGGGTTGACCCTTCCTTCGGATGTGCTGGAGCGTTGCTCCATTTGGGGAAACTAAAAGTTCGCCCTCTTCCCTTGGTGTTAAGGTTGCCCCCGTAGTAGGCTTATCTCGCCCCTCCATGAGTAAGGGTCGATCTTTGCGTTGGTTGCTCGTATAGATGACTCACTTTTTGGGAAGCTTTCTTCTTCAGACAGGGAGACCTTGAAGATCGTTTTCCAAGGTAGTCAGACCAAATCTGACCGTCCGTTGAATCTGATGAGAGGGAAGAACCCTCTAGTTCTGCTTATCAGGCCTAGAAATTTTCTAAGTCAGGGGTGGCTGCTAATGCCTCCAGTATGTTCTTTTTCCCTTCTCTTTTCTTTGTGATATACTTATGATTGTTCTCATGCTGCTTCCTTCTTGTTGTTAGAGCGTTCTTCCCTGGTTACCGAATGGTTCTTGTGGTGGGTGAGAGTTCAAGTCAATCTAAATCCTAGGCGCGGAAACCTGACTCTGAGGTCGGGCCCTCGGCTGCCAAGGAGAAGGAAACCGCGAGAGGCTCTCCTTCAAGTGTCCCCTTGCTGACTCCCTCCCCTGATAAGGAGGTAGTGGTTGAAGAGGCGACCTCTTTTCTAGACAAAAGGAAACAACCTGTGGCTGGTGATGGGGTGATCATAGGTCTTGATGTCTCTTCTATATCCCCTGCCCCCCAGCCGAGGGGCCGAGCCTCAAGTTTATTTCATCTTTCATTGAGGTTCCTTTCTCTTGCCATGGCTCTGATTAAGATAGCGAATTCTTGCTTTGGAGTTTGGTGGAGACTGCTCTTTAGTTAGTCTCTACTAGTATCGTAGTTGTGATCGTTGTGGGGATCGTTTTGTTATATGCCCTCAATAGTGCTTGTCGTGATTCTTTGCTTCATGGTTGATTTCGTGAGATATGGAGGTTGTCTTCATAATGAGGACGTCTCCTTCCTGGTATCACCCATTGGGTTGAAATATAAGTGCCTACCTTTGATGAGCGTACGAAGGGTGTTGTTTTTCCTTTTTCTTGAACCTCCTCCTAAGGCTAGGCGTAGCCTTTTGATGTTCGTGGTCGGGATGGTGTCTTTACAATGCATGTCTTTGACAGATGTTTTATGATGTGCTGCCGTGATAAACACTTCGGGGTATGTGAACGTGATAGCCACTTCGTGATGTGTCGGAGTGATAGCCCTTCTGTAGTGTGTGGACATGATAGCCACTTCAGGGTATGTGGACATGATAGCCACTTCAAGGTATGTGGACATGATAGCCACTTCAAGGTATGTGGACATGATAGCCACTTCAAGGTATGTGGACATGATAGCCACTTCAAAGTATGTGGACATGATAGCCACTTCAAGGTATGTGGACATGATAGCCACTTCAAGGTATGTGGACATGATAGCCATATCACGATGTATGAGGTTGTGCTTTAGTATTCCTTTCTCATTGGAGAGCCTTCATTGCTATATTTGCCTTTTGTGTGGGCTATGTCTGTTGGGTTAGGTCCCGATGTCTCGTCTTGTCGGATGTTCTATCCTTTATGCTCTTTAGATGTCTCCTTCATGAGTTGTGCTTGACGATGTTCAAGTCTGATACGAGCATAGGTCACGCGAGGGCGACATGCCTTCGGATTTCATGTCTTTGCTATCCTTCTTGGTGGTGTTGGGTTCCTTTGAGATACTTCTCTTGACTTGTGATATGGGTGGTAGGATAACTCGTTACTTTTCATGATAACCTCTTGTGCTTCTGTATATGATCCTTTGGTCATGGACTCTTCTCTTGGTGTGTTTTCCTTTCTTTATCTTTCTTTTGTGCTTTCCTTTACATCATACCTGCTATCTCATCAAGAAAAAACATTATGTGTTCTTCCCATTACTTTACTTAGAAATTTCTTTCTCATGGTATCCTTCTGAGCATGGTATCCTTCTAAGCATGGTATCCTTCTAAGCATGGTGTGATGATCTCTTCTGATACCCATTACACGGTATACGTTGTACTGTTAGACCAAAGATACGCTCTTGGTGGGCGTCGAAATCTGTTCACGAGACAGGCTCTCGGACGGCACTTAACGTTTCACAGGATAGGCTCCCGGAGGGCACAGGTTAGTCCACCGATACCTTCTTGACGGGTGTCAAACTGTTCACGAGACAGGCTCTCGGACGGCACTTAACGTTTCACAGGATAGGCTCCCGGAGGGCACAGGTTAGTCCACCGATACCTTCTTGACGGGTGTCAAACTGTTCACGAGACAGGCTCTCGGACGGCACTTAACGTTTCACAGGATAGGCTCCCGGAGGGCACAGGTTAGTCCACCGATACCTTCTTGACGGGTGTCAAACTGTTCACGAGACAGGCTCTCGGACGGCACTTAACGTTTCGCAGGATAGGCTCCCGGAGGGCTCAGGTTAGACCAAAGATACGCTCCTGGTGGGCGTCGAACTGGTAGTTTGAAATCTACCTCAAGATACGCTCTTGGGGGCGTCGAACTGGTAGTGTTTTTTCTACCTCAAGATACGCTCTTGGGGGCGTCGAATCTGGTAGGTTGCAAATCTACCTCAAGATACGCTCTTGGGGGCGTCGAATTCGTAGTTTTTGGAAACCACTCTCAAGATACGCTCTTGGTGCGTCGAAGGTCGTAGTGTATAAACTACTCTCAAGATACGCTCTTGGGGGCGTCGAAGGTCGTAGTATGAACACTACTCTCAAGATACGCTCTTGGGGGCGTCGAAATTCGTAGTTTTTGGAAACCACTCTCAAGATACGCTCTTGGTGCGTCGAAGGTCGTAGTGTATAAACTACTCTCAAGATACGCTCTTGGGGGCGTCGAAGGTCGTAGTATGAACACTACTCTCAAGATACGCTCTTGGGGGCGTCGAATGTCGTAGTATATAAACTACTCTCAAGATACGCTCTTGGGGGCGTCGAAATCTGTTCGCGGGATAGGCTCCCGGAGGGCTCATAATGTTACCTTACCTTGTGTCCTTTCTCATGTAGGGTGCATCTTTGGTATGCTTTTCGAGTCTTTACTTGACTTTTCCTTTTATGATATTGCATGCTATCACGCTTTTCCTTCAGTATGGGAGGTCACCTCTCGAGGGCGATGTTTGTGTGTTGCCAACTTAGGGCGAGTTCATATAGGAAGTTGAAGATGTTTTCCTCCTATGTGACCTTTTCTGGGAAAGGTGGTATTGCATGTTATTGTGATCTTCTGCCTCTAATCTCTTCTTTTACACTTAGGTGGACTACCAAGCACTTATTCATTTGGTGCCCCCCCAAGTTGCTTGGTGGTCATACCGCCCTTCTTTCACATTTGGCCGTTGAAGGCCCCTCGTTCACTTTCTTGGTTGGGTGCCCCTTATGCTCGGGGCTCCCTTGTCTGCTTGTTTGAATGTGATGAGTGTCCCTTGTAGGATTTATTCTTTCTCATGCTTGCTTGTTTCAGTCACAGGCATGGTCTAAATGATGCCTTTGTCGGATGTGTCTTTGGAGGTTGGGTGGAAGGGCTTTTGCTTTGGGTGGGTGGTGGTGGATTTCATTCTCTTGGTAACTAGGATGTGGCAATGTCTGTATCCTAGGGGGGCTTGTAAATTTTTTCCCCTCTTTCCTTGTGTAGGTTGAAGAGCTCTCTCATAGAATGGTGTCTTGAGTTGTTAATCTCGTAGGTGTGTTTCAGACTAGTCAATCTGATCCATGCTCTTTGCTCGTGCATGGGGGTGTGGGGGTCTGATCGGGTTGTATCTTCTTGGAGTGTTGTGGCACTTAGAGTGCCTTGCCTTTTCCTTCACACTGGAGTATTCTTCGATGCCCTTAGGGGGTGTTCCACTGGTCATGCTCCTCCCACCTTGAATCTTGGTTATAGACTTCTTTTGAATTAGGACTTGAACCTACAAAGGATGTTTTCCTTTAGGTTCGCCGGTGATGTTCCCTGATTTTCCATGGGTTTGGCCTCGTATTGGCTATTTCTTGTTGGATAGCTTCATTAGAGACTGCCTTTGTATTGCGTACGTATACGTGTTTGAGGTGTGTTGAGCTGACAAGTCCCTCCTTTTTTGTTTTGTTATAACCGTCATTCATCATGTATTCGGCGTATGGCCTTAGAGGCGGGATATTTTTCTAGTGCCCCTTTTATCGGGGTTCTCCTCTTGATGGGATGCCAGAGTCAAATGTCTTATCATTTGCAGACAAGGTGGTTGATCGGGATGTGCGTCTAGTGTGAGGGTCAATCTTGAAACCTTACTCCCTAAGCTTTTGAGCTCTTCTTTGGTTGATCTTGTAGAACTATTATCCTGCCCTAAGGCTCTTGATACGAGATGTATCTCATTTTCACACTCTAGTTGTTGCACTATCTCTTTTGCTAATCTTGCATCTCTAGAGTTTCTCTCTTGGTGCATGACTTCAATGACAGGATTTTCTACCGATGTTTATTCTATTAGGACTTGTATCCTTGGTTGCCCTCCTTTCTTGTGAGATGGCGAAGGAGTGTTTATGAACACTCCAATGTGTCGTACTTGGTAAAGGTATGCGTCTAATCCTTATGGCGCTGTCTTGAATCTTCGTGTACCTTGGATGAGCTTTCTAAGTGTAGTTGTGTCTCCTGGCTATTTTGTGAAATCATAAAGATCCGCTGGAGGTGTTTGCCTTTGATGGTGGGCGTTACCCATGTGATATGGTTTCTTCCATTTCTGGAGGGATGTGTTCGCGGCTACCCCCTCTTGTGCTAATGGGCGTTTGTGGGGAGGGCATGTTGTGACTGGTGCCCCCCTTGCATACCAATGCCAGATGGGATTCTTTGACGGGCTTGGCCCTAGGATGCTTGGTGGAAGGTTGTAGTAGGGGTAATCCTTTGTGACCTTCATGGTAGTTCCTCTATAGGATGTTGGGAGTGTTCAACTTATTTTTGTAAGTGAGCCTTCCATCTTGTGATCTTTCCCAGAAACTTGACCTTATAGGTGGTCTTTGGGATTGAGGAATCTGTTGCTTGTGCATCTCTTGATTGGCGACGGCCTTTTACTGATTCTTCTAGTGGTTCACCTGTGTACATATATATCACGGAGCCCGGAGGCGTCCGGTATGGTCATTCTTGGAAAACATGTTGATATCAAGTATCAAAATCTACCTCTTTTAGGGAGTTGACTTGTTATGCAGTTAAATTAAATAAGAGGATATGGGAAGGATATGGGAGTGGGGGTGTTGATATCCCCTGTTTCCTTGGTAATGTAACTGTCTTCCTCCATTAGTCTGTGTGTATTCCTTCCACTTGAGGAATATGAGGTCGCATCCTTGCAAGGCGGACTAGGTGGAGGTGTATCCTTCATGTATGCTATGTGCGGTCTCACTCTGCTATGTCTCTTCATGAGACTTCCCATTGTAGTAGCTATGTGCTGACGTGGTGTGGTACTCTATTAGTTCCCTGTTCAAATCCTTGTCTTTTCAACTCCTCCTCTGTCCTAGGAGGACGTGTGCCAAGGGTTGTCATGTACAAGGGGTTTTGATCTGTCGTGCTGTATCATGGGTAGGTGGTTGCCTTATTGTGTTGTTGGGACTATGTCCCTCCCTTTTAGCTTTCCTTGATATGTTCCTTAGTCATGTCTGTAGTGATACGGACTGTATGTGTACATTGCCAGGGTGGATGTTGGAACTCCTATATCCTTGTTGGTCTGGCGTGTATGTCCTCCCTTAATGCGGTGTATGTCCCTGTTGGGGTACTTGGTTGAATCCATGTCTCCTTGGAGGTCTTACCTGTCTATCTGCCCCCAGAGGGGTGTATGCCCTGGCATCGTACTGTGTCTGTTGCTGCCTTGGAGGCACAGACTGCTGCCTTCCCCCTGGGGGTGGCCTTTGGTTGTCTCTTCTATGTTCTCCTCGTTGCCCTGTTCAAGGGTGCGAGTGGCGTTCTTACGTTGGAATTTGCTCCTCTTCATGAGTTTCTTCTCCTTCCTGTCGGTGTTGCCTTTCCTGCCTATTCCTTAGGGTCTCTCTGTAAGCTAGTGGTGCCTCATAGTGGTATCCCTGTGGAGGTGCCGTGTATTGGGATGGCACTTCTTGTTGCCCCCCTGTCTCTGTGGCTTCCTAGTCAATGGAGTTGAAGCTGTGGAAGCCTCCTAGCCAGCTGGGCGTGAAGGTTCTCCTTCCTGCTTGTTAGGCTGGGGTGCCTGTGGGGTTACCTGAGACTCTGGGTGTGCAGACCGTTTCTCTGGGTTAGGCAGCCATGCTGGAGGTATAGGCTGTCTTTCTTGCCTATTGCCCCCCAGGTGGGCGATTATCTCTAGACACTAAGTTGTTCGTCTTCGCTCTCGTGATTGTCAGGCTTTCTGTTCGAAGCACACAGACGGCGCCAAGTGTTAGGTTATAAAGTCTAGGTCAACGGGTCGTCAATCTAGAATTTATCTCCCACTAATGAAATGTCAGGTTCAGTGTTCCTAGGACTAGTTGTTCTGATCCATGCCCTTATACTCCCTTGGGGTAGTCGTTCTGATCCATGCCCTTATACTCCCTTGGGGTAGTCGTTCTGATATGTGTCTTTCCCCTCTCTCCTTCTGACCTCCTTTCCTTCTCTCCTTCTGACCTCCTTCCCTTCTCTCCTTCTGACCTCCTTTCCTTCTCTCCTTCTGACCCCCTTTCCTTCTCTCCTTCTGACCTCCTGAGGTTTGTACTTCTTACCCCTGGGGCTTGTTCTACTGCTCTATGCTCTTCTGCTTCCTTGGTTCTCTTCTCCTTGCCACCCTGCAAGAGGGGCAATACCAGGCACAGAGGGGGTGGTGCCTGATGAACCCTCTCCGATGCCTAAGTCAGTACGGTTTTAGAGAGATAAAGCTAGAGAGATGTCAGAGCAAAATTGTGCAACTTGCCAAGATGTCCAAATGAGTTGTGAAGGTGGGGTATTTATAGGCAACGGTGTCATTAAGGTGGCTTAATGACATCGTTAACCTCTAAACACAATTAATTAACCTTTAAGCATATAATTAAGACTTTAGGATTCGGAGGAGGTAGGCGGAGTGGACCGAGCATGGGCGTCTGAGGATGGTGTCGGGACCCTTGGGGGGGAGGAATCCGACCCCCAAGGGTAGGGGTTGGGTGAGGACACCCAACCCCTCCTAGGGAGGGTGGGGTTGGCCAACCCCATCCCTCCTAGGAGGGATCGGGTTGGCCGACCCGATCTCTCCTAGGAGAGATCGGGTTGGCCAACCCGATCTCCCCTAGGGGAGATCGGGTCGGCTGACCCGATCTCCCCTAGGGGAGGTCGGGTGTGGCCACCCAACCTCACCTAGGTGAGTTCGCCTCTTGTCGGACGGGCGCTTCGGCCCCGTCCGAGCCGTTGATGTTCTCGCGAAGTGTCCGGTGTTGAAGTTTCGATTTGCAATCATAAATGGGACGATAAAAATACAACGGTTCGGAAGTCAACGGGTTCAAATTGGGCGTATATCCATCAACCGCCATCAGGGGATTAATAGTGGTCCTCCCGATAATCGCATTGTAGGTCCCCGCTGAATCTACCACAACAAACTCCACGTTCCTTCTTTCTGATTTCCACCCACTACCAAACTCCACTGGTAAGGTGATTACTCCTAGCGGATAGGAGGTTGAGCCAGAGAATCCGACCATCGGGAAGTTTGCCTCCTTCAGATCTTTCTTCGTCTTCCCCATAGCCTCCAGCGCGTCCATGAATAGGATGTCGGAGGAGCTCCCCCCGTCGATTAGAATTCTCTTCATTTCGAACCCATCTACATCCAAGGTTACCACCAAGGCATCATCGTGCGGAGTCTCTATGCCTATGAGGTCTTCCGACGAAAAGGAGATTACCATCTCTTCTTTCAAGGTCCAGGATCGGGACCTCTTACCCAGCACCACCGCCGTAGGGATTCTAGAGGCATAGACTTCTCGGGCAGATGAGGTATCACCTCCAGCAGCAAATCCTCCGTGGATCACATTGATAGTGCCCCGTCTCTCCTTGCGAGCACCGGACGACTCTGGATCGGTTCTCTTCTTCTTTGGGGACCGATCGCGGGATCGGGAACGGGACCGCGATCGGGACCGAGAGCGAGATCGACACCGCTTATCCCCGACAAATTCTTTGAGCTTCCCCTTCTGGATCAGCTTTTCGATCTCCTTCTTCAGTTCTCGACAGTGGTTGGTGTCGTGACCGTTCGCGCGGTGAAATCGGCAGTAGCGATCCGTGCGTGATCATAAGAATTCTCCATCCTTCTTTGGGGGGTACCTGGAAATACCTTGTCGTTCCATGACCGTCAGCACTTCCGCCATGGAGCAGCTGAGAGGGATGTCGAGATCAGCCTCCCACTTATCCTTCCTTGAAGAACGCCTATCGTCCCTTCGATCAGGTCGGCCTCGGTTTCGACTACTCTCAGGTTTGCCCTTTGACTTACGATCGTCGAAGGGCTTAACCGACGGCTTTCCTTTGTTCGACTTTGGGGGCTCCAATTCTCCTGCGGCTATCTTCGATTCCTGGACATCGATTTTCCGTTTCACCCTTTTTTGTAGTGCCTCCATATTCCACACAGCTTTCTCAGCCACGCTGTGCATCAGGTCGGAGCCATAGGGGGCTGTCAGGTTCCGAATAAAGGTGCGGATGGTTTCGCCCTCTGAGATTTCCTCGTCTATCTCTGCTACGCTGGCTGTGTACCGCTGGTAATAGTGAGCCAGTGATTCGTCGGGCCTTTGCACCACCTGGGTCAGGGACCTCACGCTCTTCAATAAACGCCTCCGACCCTGGTACTGCTGAATGAATCGGTCGTGCATGTCTGCCCAACAGGTAATGCAGCCTGGGGGCAGGCTGAAGAACCAGGTCAGGGCTCTTTCTCCGAGTGTCTTTGGGAACAGTGTACACCCTATATCTTCATTCGGGGCTCTACCCAGACACGCCATAAGATGCTTCTGGACGTGACGGACTGGATCTCCTTCGCCATCATATTCCTTAATCTCGGGGATACCCAGCCCAGGTGGGGCGAGGGTGTCTATTAGTCGGGGAACGAAGGGATGAGTGGATCGATCCCTCAGTTCCGACACCAGCGGCTTCTGTTCTCCCATACAGATGTTCACGATCTTTACCACCTGGTCGGGAGTGATGGGACCATTCAGGGGAACGGTCCTGTACTGTACTGGTCCTGGCCCATCAACCACGAACCTTTCCGGCTGACCGGTTGCCCTACCTCTGTCCTGGCCTCGGGGCGGGGCTTCCTGTGCATTCTGACCCTCTGTTGGTAGGGTTGCTTCCTCCAGCGGGGGCATCTCCTCCTGCCTCCTGGCAGCCTCCCTTCGGTCCAAGAGAGCCTCGACAGCCGCCAGAAACATGGGCATGGCTTCCGCCACGGCCCTTGTCAAGTGTGCAGCTGGGGGGGCCTCCTGCCCCCTGTTGCCCTGGTGCTGAGGAGCAACATCTTCGGGATCTCCATTGTGCCCCCCTGTCTGGGAGAGCTCAGCCGAGGGATGGTTCTGGTTTTCCTCCTGTTCCGGTACTGAATCCAGATTCGTTGCAGCGGGGTGACGGGAACCACCGGATTGTCCCTGTCTTCTGTGCTTGCCAGCCGCCATTGATCGAGTAGAAGGCATATCCGCTTTTTGTTTGCTTCCCACAGACGGCGCCAATGTTGGATCACGGTGGAACTCCGGCACGGACCTTGACGGCAATCCTAGCTCCTTTGCTCCACGCAATCCTGCAAGAGGGGATAGACCGGGCGGTGACCCAGAATCCCTCTCCGATGCTTAAATGAGTGCCTCGTCTGACTGGCAAGCAACATATATCAAAAGTATTCAATTTCAACGTAAGTGATCTGAGGTGACCTCCTGCCCTTTTATAGGCAAAGAGATGCCTCAGGTACCTGGCGAACCGTTAGGGGTGGTTAGCCCGTATCCCGCATATCTCGGACATGATCTCGCGTATCTTAGCCATGCCCCGCGTATCTCGACCACGCTTCGTGTATCTTAATCCACGTTCCGCGTATCTCGGCCACGCCCCGCATATCTTGGCATTATCCTCTGATAACGAGTCCCGACTCCCGTCGGGGACTCCAGAGTTATCTCGTTGTGTCACCGCTCGGGGCCCCTCGTCATCATGACGGGGCCAATCATTCTCAGGGATTCATCATCGGGGCCTACTTAAAGGCTTCTCATCGGGAGCTTCCATCTCTACTGTTGGAACCGACTATGTCGGGACCTTGCCTCGTCGGGACTCCCTTCATCGGGACCCTTCTCCTAGGTCATCTTGACCTTCCTTTCGGGGCCTGGTGGGCCTGTTTGCCGTTTCCTCGCCGTTACGGGGCCTGACGACTATAGTCGGACCCATCACGGTATAATAATTGGCCAAGGTTTCATCAGGACCTTGTTCAATTTTATCCAAGAAGTCCATACTCTTGAGACGTTGTCTCTAGCCTATGTGCCCTTCTATGAATTTGGTCTTCAATTCTTCCCATGAGTCTATTGAATTATCGAGAAGACCATAGAACCATGTGGAGGCTTCTTCTTTGAGAGTCGTCGGGAAGAGAGCTGCATAATGGTCAAGTGTTTCCCCTCTTCCTAGAAGGGAAGAATTGTGGGCGTTGATATGGCGAACGAGGTCTCCTTCATCGGTATAATCGTGGATGTTCCATGAAAATACTTGCGGGGGAACTCGAGTATCGAAGAGTCTTTTGGAAAATGGGTGAGAGGTGTGATCACGAACGGTCAGCGTGTCGCTCGCTCCCCTTCTCTTTTTCTCGAGCAGTTCTTCTACCTGTCCTATAGTGAATAAGACAGGTTCTTTAGCCACAGGGTCGACCTTTAGGGCCTTTTGAGCCTCATTCTCCGGAAGGTTAGCCTCGATGGTCTTCACACTGGAGGCCACATCTTCCTTATGGGAGGTTTCTCGAACTTGATTCTTATTATTGGGAGTGGCTCCCGCCTAAGCCTGATTCCAAAAGGCTATAAAGGCTGTCATCACTTCTTGTGGGACGGCCGGCGGGACCGTCCTCTTTTATTCTTGATTTAGTGGTGGCTCGGAACGGGAAGGGTGTTCCTCACCATTAATACCATTATTTTGTTGAGGAGGATCTTCCTCGTTGGTTGGTCTGGAAGTGGTGGGATCTACTTGAGATTTTTCCATCTCTTCCACCACCGTGGTTAATCTCTTATTTTTGTTGGGGGCCATGACCTTTTGATCAGTTTCCTACAGACGGCGTCAAATGTTGGGATCAAGTTGACGCGGCCTGAGGTTTTGGTAATGGACTTCGAGGTCTCCCCGCTAGCTAACTCCTTTAGGTGTCTATCTCGACCTGAGGGGTACTTAGTTTCCTTTAGGGCGCTTAGGTAGGCGAGGACCTGAAAATGGGTGGGGATTTGCCCATGATTCCACTCCGAAGCTTAAGTCAGTAATGGAATATGAGAGAATACTGTAAAACTATATGAATGTAGCTTAGATAAATAATGAAAGTGTTCCCTATTTATAGGATAATGTATCGACTTTAAATGGCGGCTACCCTCTTGGGAGAATTTCTGTCCGGAGTCGGTATAAGTAGGTGACAAGCAAGTCACCACCTCATCATTCCTTAGCTAGGAAGGTTTTCCTCTGGTGGTCGAAGCAGGTCGCCACCTCACCATTCCTTAAGAGGAAGGTTTCCTTCATGGCGGCAGAAGCAGGTCGCCACCTGTCTTTTCCTTAAAAGAAAAGGTTTCTTTAGCTAACAGGTGACAAGTAAGTCCCCACCTGCCCCATACTTAAGACGAAGGGTTTCTCAGTAGTGTCTGACTGCTGACTCGACTCATACCTTAAGAAGGAGAGTTTTTGAGTGGTCTTATCGTCATCCTCTGATTATTGTCTTGAGAGTCGACATCCTATTATATATTCGTCAGGGCCGGCTCTACCCCCAAGCAGATGAAGCTGCTGCTTTATGCCTCAAGTACAAAAGACCTCTAAATATATACACCTATATATAACTCATATATTTGTTTTTTTTTTTTTTTTGTCAACGAACTCTTATATTTGTTAGGTTTCGAGAAAAAACTCATTGTTGCGGTAATTATAACCATATATTAGGTAATATTTTATTTTTCTTTATAAGTGTCCACTACTAATAATTTAATCAATCTCATTAATCACCATAAATTATGAAATTACTATATTTAGAATCTCAAAATTCTCAATAAAGAAGCTAATTTTAACTAATTTTGTAATTAATCTTAAAAGTTTTATAAATTCACCGATCTTTTTATTTCTAAGTTATAAAAGAAAGTATTATTTTGAGTTAATAACCAAATTGTTACAGTAATTTTGACTTAATTATAAATCGTTACATAAACTTTAATTATTATTTTGAAATTATTACAAAGTTTTTAATTTGCGAACAAATTGCTACCTATATTACAATTCATGTCAAATTAGACATAAAACGAGCATGTTTGATAAAAGTTATTATAAAGTGTTATCCTTACCACAACATAATTTTTTTACAATCAAATAAATCAGCTTTAACTCTTTAATATATATATATATATATATATATATATATATTACGAGCTGCTAATATTTTATATTTATATTAATTTTTCAATTAATATTAATTTAATAGTTAGTAATATTTGTATGGAAAATATCTTAAAACAAATTTTAAATAAAATTTTGTATTTAACTTAATGAAAAAAAAGGCCTCAAATAATGTGTGGCTTTAGGCCTCAAATGTTCTAGAGACGGCCCTGATAGTCGTCACCATTTGCTCTTGCCTATCAGTCTGAATGTGAATAGTCGTCGACTTATCTCTCTGGGGTCTCAACTTAGATGCTCTCGACTTTCCTTTAGCTTATACTTAATAATCGTAACCCAACAATTTATATTTGAGTTACCAAAACTGGATATTTGTGTAAAAAAATCTCATTCTACTGGCATTCTAAACGTATGTACGCATATGATATAAATATGATTTACAATTGAGATACATTACCTTAGTATGAGTTTGGTGGTGCAACTGATATTCTCGGATCAGTGAGGAGAATATTAGAAGATTTATTTGTAAAATTGTGTATAGAGCAAATGAGCAATCTGTATCGCAAAATTACATATAGGTAACTCCGCATAGTAGCCAGCAGCATTCGTGTGGTTGACAAATGCGTGGTGGCTTTAATGTCGTGTATGTCACACGCGCGGCAGCGTGTTGTCAGACACAGTAACTAACAGTCAACAATTTAACCGTTAGACCACCGCACAGTGGATTAAAACTCTATTTACAACTTACGAAATTAAACTTTAGATTAAGGTACTACCGCGCAATTTCCAAATGCACGAATAGGTATTCTGAATTAGAAACTCAAACTCAGATATATATATATAAGTTTCCAAAATTGGATATTTGAAACAAAAATTCCAAATATCATCACTAACTCGCTCACTCTGCAACGGTTTACACATTGTCGGCATCAAAACCGCGGATCTCCTCCCGCGGGGGGCCGATGCACCGTGGTATCATGGGGAACACGCACCCCTGTTGAGGTGCCTTTGTTGAAATAAATAAAGAAAAGTGAAATAAAATGAGTGAGTGGTGTGATGCCACATGGCCCCCTCCCTTACACGCTGGAGATACACCAAATGCCACGCATCCGTAAGTGGAGTCCCCACCGCAAATGTATATGTATGTACCAACTACCAAGGACATAGATAGAGTTTCCTTCCTTCCACTTTCTACACATGAAAAAACAAACTAAAAACCAACTGAAATATTATATATATATACATTTTCTCATGAGGATAATAAGCGTGTGATTATACTGATTTAAATCAGTATTGCATCGAAATCGAAACGTTATCATATCATACATGTCATTAATTACCACAACGTGCATTATATTTATATTTTTTTAAAAAAAAATACAAATCTGGCTACTAATAGGGTGGGAGTGTGGTGATAGTGCAGTAGCAGACTAGTCCATGCTATGCTGTCCTTCATAATTGATCCTCAAGCAATGATGGGACAAATAAACATTCTACAGCATGCATCTTTACCGGACCTGACTTATCAGCTCACCGTGACAGCAGCAAGGTGACATGATTTGATTGGAACAGAGGAAAGAGATTGACTCAGTTAATAAAATATGTCTGTTAGCAGACGTGGTGAAATTTTATGCCAACCTGGTATGACTTTGTCTTTTAATATCTACTTCTTTTGGGCCAAATTAATTCACTATTCTAATTAGTACATTTGGGCTAGTTAATTTATCCATTCTAACCCATGAAGGGAATAAGCCCACAAAAGTATATATATATATATACAAAAATGCTATATATATAATATATAATAATAATAATAAATGTTTAAATGTGTCACTACTGTGCTAATTCAATGATCGTGATTATTATTATATACTTAACGTAGCTCAAATTAATATTATCAAATAAAATAGCTTATATCGATCATTTATATTGGTACTAATTCTGATTATGAGTAAATACGATGATAAAATTTAAACTTACATATAAGTTTTATGAGCCAATGAAACCGCGTCACGTAAATCATTTGTAAACAACTCATACATATTTTAACCACAATAAAATAAACATTCATTTATATTCGAATAGATACTCATTTATATCATATAACATATAAACTGTTTTTACTCCTTTATTTAAATAAATATCAGTTATATTACTTTATGATCAAATAAAATTTTGACCAGTAATCCAAAATTGATTATGTTATTTATATTCATTTTATATAACGACAAAAAATGACATTCATTGATATTATTATATGTGTTCATTATTTATATTGGTTACTCATAATTTTCTATAACATTAAAAAAATTAAAATGTATTTTTATACTAATACTAATTATGATAGCGAGAGAATAGGATACTAAAATTCAAGTCGACGCGTCAGTCGTATCGGTCAATGAGACTAAATCATCCATATTCCAAGATAATTAGAATTGCAATAAAATAAAAGTTCATTCATATGTTAAAAATATAATAATTTATATCATATATCATATAACTTGTTTATATTACAACACCTAAATTAATTAGTGTGTTTTTGCATAATTGAATTATATATATATGATAAGTTATTGATCTTTACTTTTATACAGATATTAGTATTTTCTTATAAGGAAACTAATTCCTAGGATCGGCTACTTTTCAAAATATATAATTTGCTTAGGGATTCAATATATTTTATCAGTACACTATTCAATAATTATCTTAGAGAGACTTATAGTAAACGACATATTCAAACTTTTTATGAGGGAGACGTTTTAATAAAATATGTACAAAATAAACTCGAGTTTATTTTAGCCGAACCCGTACAATTATAGTAAAACTCAGTGTTATCAGAACCGGACCGGGGCCTGAACCGGCAGGGCCACCGGTTCCCGGTTCGGCCGGTCGGACCCGGTCCGAACCGGGTCCGACCGGTTTTAGTAAAAAAAAATGCAAATTTGCATATCCTCTTTGTAAGTTAACCCTTCTGTAGGTTTTAGTCCGGATCGGGGCCTGCCTCTCTATAAGTTTACCCTAAAAAAATTTTAATTTTAAATTTTTTATTTATTTTTTAATTTTTTTAATGAAAAGAGTCCGAACCGGCGAACCGGTGAACCGCCCGGTTCGCCCAAAACCGGCCGGTTCGGTGAAAACCGGACTTCAGAACCGAGTTCGCTTACATCCTCCGGAAATAAGCAAACCGGACCGGTGAGGGGTCCGGTTCCGGTCCGACCGCCGGTCCGGTCCGGTTCTGATAACACTGGTAAAACTAATCAGGAATACGCATGTAGCGAAATTTAATGTAAAATGATAAAAAGAACATAATATTATATGTCACCTGGAAGCTTTCACATGTATTCTCATATGAAACAACAAGAGAAAAAATACTATAGAAAACTTCAAAATAAAATGTCAAATTGTGTTAAAATTAGTGATTAACTCTCATGTAGCACGAAATTTGATAAAAAAAAAAAATACATGATATTACATGTTATTAAGAAGCTTTTACGTCTACCTTCACATGAAATAATAAGTTCGTAAATTAGAGTAACGTAAAAAAGCTATATTTTTTAATTACAATACAAATATTTACTTATAAAAGAAATCTTATTATTTAACTTTATTAAGTTATATCAATATTTATGGTGAGTCTGGAATTGTTGATTATTCAACATGGTGGAGTTCTAGAAATTTACGATATAAGCTCTAGAATTTATTGTGGTTTGAATAAATACTTTTAAGTAAACTTTATACAGTGTATTGATATTTATTTACGTAGTAGAATATGAACAGATTATATGTTAGATGATATAAATGAATATGTTCAACTTTCAACATATGAATGAATTTTTATTTTATTACGATTCCATTGTTTTTTAATATGAATGATTTATGTGGTATAGTCTCATTGGGTTATACAAATTACATGTCGGCTTGAATTTTATTCTCTTATTATCTCTCAATCGTAATTAGTATTAGTATAGATACTTACTTAATTGTTTTAACGTTATTATAGAAGATTAGAAGTCGACCAATATAAATAATGAACTTATATATTGATATCAATCAATTTTTTTCGTTATATAAGATGAAGAGTGATCAATATAAATAACGAAATCAATTTTTTATTTACAGGTCAAAATTGTATTTTGATCGGAAAAATATTATAATTGTTATTTATTTATGTAAATGAGTAAGAACATTTTATATGTTATATGCGATATAAATTAGTATATTTTAGAATATGATTGAATTTTTATTTTATTGTGGTTGTGATTAGAATATGAATAAGTTGTTTATAAATGACTTACGTGACGCGGTCTCGATTTATAAAACTTACATATCAATTTAAGTTTTATTCAGAATTAGTATTAGTATAAAAATGATCGATACGATTTATTATATTTGATGTTATTAATATGAGCTACGTTAATAATAATAATCATTAGTCATTAAATTAGCACTAGTCACACTTGTAAATATTTATTATTATTATAAATTATTATATATAGCAGTTTTGTATATTATATGGTTTGAAAAAAAAAACATTTCTGTGGGCTTATTCCCTTCGTGGGTTAGATAGACTGGATATATTTTACTAGCCCATATAGGAATTAGGAGAGTGAATTAAATTGGTAAAAAAAAAGTAGATATTGCACCAGGTTGGCATAAGATTTCACCACGGCTGCTAACAGACATACTTTATTAACTGAGTCAATCTCTTTCCTCTGTTCAAGTCAAATCGTGTTACCTTGCTGCTGTCACAGTGAGCTGATAAGTCAAGTCCATCTTTACCATAGAATCTGCCCATTTATCATTACCCTTAAATCAAACAAATAATAATTAATCACATAAATCCTTCCATACTTTTATTTGACCTCAAAGCACTATAATCTCTTGTCTTGTCAACCAAGTTTCCAGATTCTCATTAAATACATCCATCATATAATTTAACAACAACAATATCTCAACAAACATACATACACACATTAACATAAGTACACTTTTCAAATATATATATATATGACAAAATTGTGAAAGTTGGAAAAACCCAAGACTTCTATTTCCTCCCTCACCTCACCTCACCTCACACTGTATTATGATCTAATTAATTAATTATATATATTTAATTACACATTTATATATATATATATATTATATCACACACCTCCAAATTATACATATCTAGTAAGATTTAATTTAGTTTATAATATATATATATATACCCACAAAACTTGTATACTATTATATACTACTATAGACATCCAAAATTCAGTACTTCATCAACCCAAGCAAGCTCCTCACCCAAGCTCAGTTCAATATTAGGAAGATTCAGTACCTCACTATCCATGAATCCACCACACTTTGCAAGAAGCTCACCACCACCATCATCATCATCATCAATGCAGTGCTGTCCTAATTCAAAAGAATCCACAAACCCATCTCCGAGCATCAAGCTGTCTTCACACATCGGCAGCAATGGTGGAACCACCAGATCAAACAATGGCTCCTCTTCTTCCTTGGTCTCCTCCTCCGGGTGCTTCTTCCCTGCAGTGAAAGGAGTAGAAACAGATGTATCCAACACCGATGAAGGTGATTTGAGAGAAAACGAAGCAGTGGTGATGGTGGTGCCTTCTGATGAACTGCTGCTGCAATTCTTCTTCTCCTTGTGTCTAACTTCTTCTTTCTCGAACTCAAGCTTCTTCTTCTGATAAGCAAGAGCTGCCTCTTCAGCAGTTGAATAAGTCCCAAGCCAAATCCGAATCCCTCTGATGGGGTCTCTGATTTCTGCTGCATATTTTCCCCAGGGTCTCCTCCTTACTCCTTTAAATCCACAAGAGGAGGGTTGGATCATCATCCTCTTAAAGGACTCCTTGGGGTTTGGTTGTAGTGAAGGGATTATGATCTCTCTAACCATTTGTGTTTGGTACTTCCTTTTCCAGCAACACTCATCTTCTACTTCTTCTTCTTCATCGTCACTGGAGGAATCGGTGGCATCAGGATCTCTGTACGTTATTCGGATTCTTCTCACCGCTCTAGGATTCTCATCTTTGTGGTTGCTCAGTTTCTTCTTCTTCTTCTTCATCAATCTATCACTCTCCATGCTTGATGATTTCACACACTCCTTGTCTAAGCTAGGCATGCTTCTTTCTCCTCTACAGATAGATCTCTTAGTATAATAAACTGTACCGATTGAAACAGATTCGTCAGAGTATCAAGGACCAAACCCTCCCAAAATCAAGATCGAAGACCAAATCTGTCCCCTGTTATCAAAGGTAGTCCTGTAAAGAGATACACAGAAGCAGAGATTTTTTTTTAATTTTTTTTAAAAGCCCTGATATATCCACCATGGGCAAGTCAGCAAAAACCCTAGACCGAGA
Source organism: Clarkia xantiana subsp. parviflora (assembly GCA_036873135.1). NCBI lineage: Eukaryota > Viridiplantae > Streptophyta > Magnoliopsida > Myrtales > Onagraceae > Clarkia > Clarkia xantiana. Next base: position 39,810,425 of record JAPTYO010000004.1, read on the forward strand.
TTCAATCGTGATTTCCGAACAGACAGGCATGAAAACGCTGAATTTCAACTAATTCTGAGGGAGATTAACATGAAGTCGGGGGTTAACGTACCGGATTGGTCTTGATCGCATGGAGAAGAGTGAGGTGCTCTGTTTCCAAGTCCTGCTGTGAGCAGAGCAGAGTGGCATGCAAGTGATGAGGACGATGAGGCAGAGCTTCTTGGGAGCTCCAATAAGCAGATCAAACCCAGACGACATAAATATATCACCTGCTGGATCGATTTCAGTTACTGAAGAAAGAGTTTGAAGATGAAACGCCAGAAACTGAATAGGCAAAATTTCATCGGTTCTTACGGAGAAGATTGATGGAATCAAGAGAAATCACAAACCACGAATCGATTGAAGAATTGGGAAGATTAATTACCAAAAAGAAGTGTGAAGCTATTTGTCCTTCTTCTCCTACAACAGAGTCTCTCTCTGTTTTCTCTAGTAGTCTACTACTAGAGACTAACTCTCCATTATTCTTCCACTTGTTCTGCTGTGCTGCCTTATATCTGTTTTACTTTGGATTTAAAAAAGGGTTTTTAATGAGAGAGAGGAAAAGAAAGGGGGGCTGAATTTTGGAGGGGGACATTTTAAGCCGCCTCGCCTCGCCTCCTGCCCTGCACTGCACAGCATGCACCCAATGTGCGCCCCATCTGTCCCAAATGAATGATCCGTATTTTATCTTGGGTCGGGTCTACAATACCGACCTTTTGACTCTTATTGACTTTTCTTTAATTATTATTATTATTATCTACTATATCTACTATATTATAATATTAATTCGGCATCGGAAGCCATCTGGCTGACACGTGAACAATTTGTCATGTCACCGTTTCCTAATTTAATCGGAATTTATTTGGGGTTCTCAAAATTTAGATACATAATTATTGATTGATTTAAAATTAAGAAGTATTTTTATCTCCTATTTTGGTCTCTACGCAATTTAAAAAAACAAATTAATTAAAAATTTCCTTTAAAATAATAAATCTATAGGCTCCGGAAGACCATAGGCAGCCACGTAAGATATATATATATATAGATAATAATAATAAATAATAAAAAAATTATTATCTAATATATAAAACCATTGTTTGTTCCATCATTAGCATATATAGTGTTGGGATCAAAATGACGTGGCATTGGAACTTCGAGTAGTGGACTTTTAAATCTCGCCGGTAGCTAGCTCACTCAGGTATCTTTCTTGGTCGCGTGGACACTTAGTTTCCTTTGGTGGCTTTGTGCTAGGCGAGGACCTGAAAAGAGGTGGGGATGGCCCCTGATTCCACTTCGAAACTTAAGTCAGTAATGGATATCGAGAGAATAATATAGAGTAATTGATAGATCTTAGAACTTAAATAATGAAAGTGAGCCCCTATTTATAGGGAAAATGTTACCGACTTCGTGGGACGGTTACCCTCTGGGGAGGGTTTTGTCCAGAGTCGGCTTAAGTAGGTGACAAGCAGGTCCTAGCTCATCCTTCCTTAGTCAAGAAGGTTTCTTCCTTCAACAGTGGAAGCAGGTCGCCACCTGTACCTGTTGGATATCTGTCCAATTCGGGTTCGTATTTACGTTTCGGACCTCGCAAACACGCCAGAACCACAAACGGATCTTACCGCAGTCACCCCGGGTCAAAATAGTCCGGATGCGCGCCGCACCCGGACCGGAGACTTCCGGATTGCCAAGGCAATCCGGACCATGTCGGATGTCGACATGGTCCGGACAGACGACTGGTACTGCGCGCTTACCCCTAGCACTGCGCGTTTACCCTTATTTTTACTAAGTATGAGAAGTCAGTGCGCACATAGCCAACCTTGATGTCGGTAAGCGTTTTCCTGTAAACCGACATTGAACCGCATAAAACCGGATACGGTTCTCAGGATTCCTATAAATAGGGACCTAGACCTCCCATTTGACAACTTAACTCGAAACTCTCTAGAATTGGCTATTTGCGCTCTGACCTCTCTCTACACATTTTCTCTCTCTAAGATCCTGACTTTAGCATCGGAGAGGGCTCAACCAGCGCCACCCCCCCCCCCTCTCCATGCTGGTTATCGCCCATTCTGCAGGACCTGGCGTATAGAAGGTCGAGGTAGAAGGCAAAGTTAGTTCGGGGATCGAGGTAGAAGCCAAAGTCAGTTCGGGGATCGAGGTTCGAGATCTGCGAGGAGCAACCCGAGGTACCCCAAGTGGAATCGACCTCAACACTTGGCGCCGTCAGCGTGATTCGAGCAAGAAGCCGTTCCATACCGCAAGCTATGACAGGCAGACGTACGAAGAAGGCGGGTGCGAGCAAGCCGAAGCCGACGAGAAGCCAACAAGGACCTTCTCACATTCCAGATGCAGAGTCTACCGCCTCCTCCATGCCAACCGCAAATGCGCTTTCTGCGCAGCATGGTCCCGACGTCCAGAACAAGGTACCAGTGCACGAGTTCGAGCAAAGGACGGAGAGGAATGAAGAGTTCCCACATGGGATGCCAGCTTACGGAGTGCAGCAGCAAGCAAGAGGCGCAGGCAACCTGCCACCAGTTACACCTGCCATGATGGCCGCACTGGAAGAGCTCCTCACATTCAGGGAGACTCTAAAGAACCAGGGATACATGGCTCCCCCACCACCACCTCCGCCAACTAGCGAGCATGCTGCACCTACGAGGGAGATGTCGCAGGATGTCAACCATCAAGAGCCGCAGCATCCAGAAGGCGAAGGATATTCTGAAGGTACCAACAAGTACCGGCAGGCAAGGCAGGAAGCAACACATTCACACACTCCAAGTGTTGGTGTGAACCCGCAACAGCAAGGAGTAAGATGAAAGCAACCCCCTGTGAACAACTCACAACGGCCACAAAAGGAAGGTAACTTCAAGTCTGCAAGCCATGCCGATATGAACAAGGAAGGAAATTTCAAGGAACCAAGTCGTGCTCATACATACAATGGAGGGTGGAGGAAGCCCGCATGCAACAATGACATCCCAGTTACGGGACATACGCCTAAGGCCTTGGAAGAGATGATCGAGAAGAAGATGAAGCAGTAAAAAATGAAGGGAATGCATGCCCTTGAAGAGAACGCGTCGCATCCGTTCTCCGACGATCTAGTGTACAGCCGCGTCCCAGACGCTCTCTACCGAATTGGAGGAGAGAAGTACAAAGGAAAAGGAGATCTTATCGAACATGTTCAACAACATGAAGCCTCCTTGCTGGGACGAACTGACAATCCGCATCATGTCGCCATGACATTCCCTAACACCCTTGTGGGAACGGCCGCACATTGGTTCTTTTCACTACCATGCGGAAGTGTTACATCGTGGGCATACCTGAAGGCGAACTTTATTCAAAGATACATGGGAGAGCGCACACTTCTAAAGGGACCAAATGCATTGAACGAGGTGGTACAACAAAATGATGAGTCGTTAGCGGATTACTACATCTGTTTCAACAAAAATGTCGCAGACATTCAGGGCAACCTCATTGAAGGAGAGATTGTGCGTGCTTTCATTGGGAACTTAGGCCGAAGAGGGTTTTCCCTAGCGGAGAAGATGTCGAGGCGCCTCGCGGAGACACTTGAAGAGTTGGCAGCAAGAGTCAAAGAGTTCGTGGATCTAGAAAGATTCAGGGACCAGCATAAAGCGAAACTCAGCGCAGCCCGTGCTAAAGAGAAGCAGGCGAGACCTCAACACGGTTCGCAACAACCAAGGCAATTCTTGCCGCAAAAAAGGCCGTTCCAGCCGGAATTCCAAAGACCGAAGAAAGTGAACTTGGCAGACTGCGTTCCCTTGAATACACCACTCTCCGTGATCCTGAAAAAGATGAAGGAAGACAACATGTGGAGGGAGCCGGCAAACTCTAGAAAAGGTCCACTTGGAAAAGAAAAAGACAAATGGTGCGAAAACCATGAAGTCTATGGCCGCGAAACGGACAGTTGTGTCAGCCTAAGATTCCGTGTAAATAACTTCATCCTCAAAGGAGAACTCAAGCAATACGTAGATCAAGGCGACAAGCGCAAAAAGAAGAACCATGCTGAGCCATCCAAAAAGATGAACAAGGGAATGGAGAAAATGGAAGTCAATCCGCCACCTCCGAAGCGTGGCGTCATCAATGTGATTCATGGGGGGGCCAACTGCAGGAGGAAGCATTTCTAATGCTCGTGATGTCTATGCTGCACAATTACAAGTTTTGCCCAAGTATGGGAAAAGACGCCAACCAGAGAAGGAAGACGTGATCATCCAGTTCTCAAACGCTGACAAGAAGCACATAGTCTCCGCCCACGATGATGCTCTTGTCATTACGATGGATGTCAACGGATACGACGTGCCGCGGACTTACTACATGTAGAAGTTCTCAAGAAATTGGGAAAAATGGAAGCCGATCTTTCGCCAAGTACATTCCCGCTAGTCAGCTTCGCAGGAGCTGCAACTTACCTGTTGGGTATGATCACACTTCCAGTCATCCTGGGAGAAGGTTGGAAGGCGCTTCATATCAATGTCACATTTGTAGTGGTGAGCACCCTAGGAGCATACAACGGCATCCTAGGAAGAACGACAATCAACCCGCATGACATCGTGCCGTCCACTGCTCACCAAAAGATGAAGTTCCTAACTCCTCATGGGATTGGCGAGGTGCTAGGCGACCAAACAGCCGCACGGAAGTGCTACGTCAACGCTCTAAGGAAGATGAAGCAAGTGTCCATTTCCATGATAGAAGTGATACGTGCCCGAATATTGAGAGCACGAAGAACACAAGAATGTATGGAAATATGAAAGCTAACTTCCAAATCAACCCTAATCTCTTTAGGAGACTAAGATTAATTGTTGGAAGCTTGTTATTTCATTAATAAGAATACCCTATATATAGGGATTACAATAAACTTAAAGATAGATATTCTAAATATTATGAGATAACTAAATATTAAAAAGATGTTATTTAACTAATAATATTATCCCTAATCAATTATAGATATAGTTGTATTAATAATATTATCACTAATCAGATATATATATATAGTTGTGTCCTAGCCACTATTATTGGCAGTAATAGTATTGGCCGTAACATTACTCCCCTCCTCGATTACGAGTTTGCCCTCAAGCTCGTGTGTTGGGTATGCTTTAAGAAATTTGCTTCTATCACTCCACGTAGGCCTAAACTCAACTTTTTCTATCCATTTGTCGTGCTTGTAATTTTTTTTATGAGCGATGAAAAAGTTGTAATATAAGAAGCATGTCCCACTGGTAGTTTCCGCATAAAGAGCTACATTTACTCCATTATTATTATATCCAAGTAGTTCCCCAAGCCCAAATGCAGCATTCTGGGCTTCTTTGGCGCCATTCTCCTCAAATTTGATGAAGTCATCATCTCCAAATATTAGATCTTCCCCTATTGGAACTAATTGTTTGAATCCATTGAATCGGTTCTTTTCACCTTTTGAATTCGCTAAAAGTCCTCTAGCATTCTTTATGTGCGACACCAAATCTCCCCGGCAATTAGAATCAAGTTTCTTTACTGTTCCCGGAGGTCTTCCTCGGTTTCCAAATTTTCCTGCCCCACCGTCTGCAGCCACCACGAGTATCTTTCTGCTGATGTCCATCCGAGCCGGCCACTGGTCTGTCGAATCCCTCTCGGTGATGACTTGTATGCTCTGTTTTACACGTTCCTTTGAGATTTCTCTAACTTTCAGAATTAAACCCTCTTCTTCGTACCTCCTGGTTTGATTCTCCTGGGGTTGTGCTATCTGAGGTGGGAGCCGACCTTGCGGTTCAGCAGCCAAATACTGCACCTGAGGGAGCTGGGTGGTGGCTGATGGGTTCGGTATCGGACTAGGCTGCCGATACACGATCTGTTGCTGTGGTATGTTCTGTGGTGGCGCAGGACCTGATTGATGAGGCAAAACCAAAGTTAACTGATTGTTGGATGAATCAGGTGCATTATCGAGCTTTTTGGATTCAGATGCTGGTGCTGAAGAGTTATCCTTGCACACCTCCATCTTCTTCAAACACTCTTTTAGTAAAGCCGTTAATTCCCTTAGTGTCAATATGGACAAGTTCGTCATAGGATCGTCGAAGACAACATCTTGCTCTGATGACACCAGGGACAGCCCTTCTGCCAAGATCGGTCGGGTTTCGTCCTCGGCAGGTTGCGTTGGCTTCTCGACCACCTCATCAACGATCTCTTCGACCGCGACCTCAACAGTTTCCGATGATGTCGGTAGCTCTCCCAGTATCATCTTCTCTATCCTATCCAGAGACAGGTCTTGTTCTTTGAAGAACATCTATTGTTTCTTGAAGAATTCTGCTTGTTTCTTGAAGAACTCTTTCATAGTTGTCTCCAATGTTGGGTCCATCGAATCGTCGGCTCTGATACCAAATATGATACGTGCCCGAATATTGAGTGCACGAAGAACACAAGAATGTATGGAAATATGAAAGCTAACTTCCTAATCAACCCTAATCTCTTTAGCAGACTAAGATTAATTGTTGGAAGCTTGTTATTTCATTAATAAGAATACCCTATATATAGGGATTACAATAAACTTAAATATAGATATTCTAAATATTATGAGATAACTAAATATTATAAAGATGTTATTTAACTAATAATATTATCCCTAATCAATTATAGATATAGTTGTATTAATAATATTATCACTAATCAGATATAGATATAGTTGTATCCTTGCCACTATTATTGGCTGTAACAAGAAGTTGGCGTAAAAAGAAAGCTGCTCGCTTCAAGTGATGATGATGAAGGAAAAAAGGAGTTAACACCAATAGCTGGACTCGATAGGATGCTCTTCCCAACAAGACAAAGCATCCTAGATGTCAGACAAGAACAAGAAGAGTCCATCACAGCTTACTTCAGGAGGTTCGCCCAAAATGAAGCTGCACTAACGGTAACCAAAAAAGAAGTCATCACCGCGTTTTACTTAAACATTAACGCGCCAACGTTTTTGCTGTTCGGGAGAATATATGGATGGCGTACAACCAAGACGATGGCATGCCTGAAGGATAAGTTGGAAACTGCAATCTCTTGTGAACGCGAGCTGGGATGGGGTACACCTCTCAGCTCGAATCAGGAAGTTCAGACTTCAAGAGAACCAGGAAGCTCAAGCGTCGAATACCCCGACACCTTCACTCCCTTAAACACGGAGGTGGAAGAGATTGTTAGGTTATAGGTTTCAGGTCAACGGGTCGCCGGCCTAAATCCTACTCCTCACTGGAGAACTAGTGGATCCTATGCTTCCTGAGCTCGGTCGTTCTAATCCGTATCCTTCCGCCTTTCTCCTTCTCTTCTCCACGTGCCCTGCAAGAGGGGCAATATCAAGCACGGAGGGGGGGGGGGGTGGTGCTTGATGTACCCTCTCCGATGCTTAAGTCAATATGTTTCTTAGAGAGATAAAGCTTAGAGAGATGTCAGAGCTAAATTGCACACTTAGCCAAGATGTTCAAATGAATGGTGGAAAGGTTGTATTTATAGGCAACGGTGTCATTAAGGTGGCTTAATGATATCGTTAACCTTTAAACACATTAGCCCTTAAACACGTAATTAAGACCTTAAGGCACGGAGAAAGTCGACAGAAATAAACTGAGTCGGAGTCGGGAAGCGGTGCCGGGGCCCTTGGGGGGGGGGGGGGGGGAGGAAAATCTGACCCCCAAGGGTAGGGGTTGGGTGTGGCTACCCAACCCCTCCCTAGGGAGGATAGGGTTGGCCACCCGACCTCACCTAGGTGAGTTTGCCGCGGTCCGGATGAGTATTTTGGCCTCATCCGGACCGTTGGTGTTTCCGCGGGGTGTTTGGGTCGAAGTTTCGATTTAAAATCATTGACGGGGTGATCAAAATAAAACGATTCGGAAGTCAACGGGTTCAAATTGGGCGTATATCCATCACATGCCCCCGAGTCAACCAATGGCCTGGCCCTTGATTGACTCTATTTTAGGATGGTATGACACGCGCAATTTGAAGCCGGGATTTTACCTTTTGTCAGAATCCTTACTTACCTGTGGGTATGTGTCTCTGTCTCTGCCCCCTGTCTTATAAGATAGAGGAATTGCAAACGTCAGAATAGCAAGGACACGTGTCCAAGCACGTGTCCGTCTGAGATGGAAATAATAAATCTAATACCGTCACGGGCGTATACTCGGAAAATATACGCTCGTGTGGGGATGCGACATGAATACAGCTAAACGAGTCCATGCTTCAACTTCATGACGGGTAAGCCTATGTGGGGAAAAATTTCGATTTTGGTCCAAAATTTTTTCTAAGTATGGGATACTAGAAAATATGCCTATAGGATGTTAACTAGGAGTGAACATGGACATATCATGAACATGAAAGTGTGTATTAGCATACATGCAAGTAAGAACACAAGTATGGGAGTGGGTGTAGACATGCTGCGATTGTAGTCATGGATGTATGCATGAATATATGGCGGCCATGTGCATGGACGTCTAAATGTTTGAACTTACGGGAGTGAGCGCGTGGGCATGCATGTGAGTGCAAGCGTAAACATGTATGTGTGTATGGATGGTTTGTGAGTATAAGCATGAGTGATGACATTGATGTACCAGTAGATGTTAATCATGAATATGAGCATAAGTGCAAGGGTGAGAGCATAGACCTCTCCTTTACTTGAGGGTGGGAACTCTGCCACTCAATGGGACACAACGTTCCGCCTCCCTCGTACTAGCGCGAGCATTGTCCTTTAACCTCGACCTTCGGCATGTGTAACATTTTTCCTTCATTCGTTGGAGCGTGTGTATAGCTCTTGACCTTTACCCTGCAATTTGTTCCCCATAAAAGTGAGGGTGAAAATGCTTACAAGCTTTCTTCTTACCCGCCGTGAGCGAAGGGGTCTATTGACATGTGTTAAGGGTTGACCCTTCCTTCGGATGTGTTGGAGCGTTGCTCCATTTGGGGAAGCTAAAAGTTCGCCCTCTTTGTGACGCTCTGGGATTTGTTCCCTTGGATAGGTCTCTTGGGTTGTGGTTTTGCTTCCGTAACTTTGTTGGTGTTAAGGTTGCCCCCGTAGTGGGCGTATCTCGCCCCTCCATGAGTAAGGGTCGATCTTTGTGTTGGTCGCTCGTATAGATGACTCACTTTTGGGAAGCTTTCTTCTTCAGACAGGGAGACCTTGAAGATCGTTTTCCAAGGCAGTCAGACCAAATCTGACTGTCCTGTGTCTTGGGTGTCCGAGGTGGACTCGTATGAGGCGGGAACTCGTATGACCCCTTGTAGGTTGATTTCATGGAGAAACGTATAAGGTGTAGGCAGAGCGTTCCGAACGTACCGTTGAATCGAATGAGAGGGAAGAACCCTCTAGTTCTGCTTATCAGGCCAAGAAATTTTCTAAGTCAGGGAAGGCTGCTAATGCTTCCCGTATGTTCTCATTCCATTCTCTTTTCTTTGTGATATACTTATGATTGTTCTCATGTTGCTTCCTTCTTGTTGTTAGAGCGTTCGCCCCTGGTTACCGAATGGGTTCTTGCGGTGGGCGAGAGTTCAAGTCAATCTAAATCCAAGCCGCGGAAACCTGACTCTGAGGTCGGGCCCTCGGCTGCCAAGGAGAAGGAAACCGTGATAGATTCTCCTTCAAGTGCCCCCTTGCTGACTCCCTCTCATGATAAGGAGGTAGTGGTTGAAGAGGCGCCCTCTTTGCTTGACAAAGGGAAACAACCTGTGGCTGGCGATGGGGTGATCATAGGTCTTGATGTCTCTTCTCTATCCTCTGCCCCCCAGCCGAGGGGCTGAGTCTCAGGTTCATTTCGTCTTCATGTAGATTTGACGACTTTTGAAGGTGTCTTTGGCTTTCCTATGGGTTATGTTATTAACCCCTGCGTTGAAGATTTTTCTTTTGGTGATGGGTGTGATCATCGCCTTTCATTGAGGTTCCTTTCTCTTGCCATGGCTCTGATTATGATAGCAAATTCTTGCTTGGGAGTTTGGTGGAGACTGTTCTTGAGTTAGCCTCTACTAGTATCGTAGTTGTGATCGTTGTGGGAATCATTTTGTTATATGCCCTTAATAGTGCTTGTCGTGATTCTTTGCTTCATGGTTGATTTCATGAGATATGGAGGTTGTCTTCATAATGAGGACGTCTCCTACCTAGTATCACCCAGTGGGTTGAAATATAAGTGCCTACCTTTGATGAGCGTATGAAGGGTGTTGTTTTTCCCTTTTTCTTGAACCTCCTCCTAGGGCTAGGCGTAGCCTTTTGATGTTCGTGGTCGGGATGGTGTTTTACAATGCATGTCTTTGACAGATGTTTTATGATGTGCTTCCATGATATTCACTTCGAGGTATGTGGACATGATAGCCACTTCGTGATGTGTGGGAGTGATAGCCCTTCTGTAGTGTGTGGACATGATAGCCACTTCAAGGTATGTGGACATGATAGCCACATCACGATGTATGGAGTTGTGCTTTAGTATTCTTTTCTCATTGGAGAGCCTTCATTGCAATAGTTGCCTTTTGTTTAGGCTATGTTTGTTGGGTTAGGTCCTGATGTTTCGTCTTGTCCGATGTTGTATCCTTCATGCTTTTTAGATGTCTCCTTCATGAGTTGTGCTTGACGATGTTCAAGTCTGATACGAGCATAGGTCACGCGAGGGCGACATGCAAGACAATAACATTTGTGGGAGGTTGATTTGTGCGACTTGTAAGGCAATTCTCTTCTTGATGGGTCGAGTTTATTTTGAGAGCCTTGAACTTTGGATTTCATGTCTTTGCTATCCTTCTTGGTGGTGTTGGGTTCCTTTGAGATACTTCTCTTGACTTGTGATATGGATGGTAGGATAACTCGTTACTTTTCAGGATAACCTCTTGTGCTTCTGTATATGATCCTTTGGTCATGGACTTCTCCTTTGTATATGCTTTCCTTTCCTTTCCTTATCTTTCTTTTGTGTTTTCCTTCACATCATACCTGCTATCTCATCAAGAACAAACATTATGTGTTCTTCATACAACTTTGCTTTGCAATTATTTTCTCATGGAATCCTTCTTAGTATGGTGCAATGATCTCTTCTGATACCCTTTAAATGGTATATATGGTACTGTTAGACCAAAGATACGCTCTTGGTGGGCGTCGAATCTGTTCACGAGACAGGCTCTCGGAGGGCACTTAACGTTTCACAGGATAGGCTCCCGGAGGGCACAAGTGTTAGACCAAAGATACGCTCCTGGTGGGCGTCGAATCTGGTAGTTTGAAATCTACCTCAAGATACGCTCTTGGGGGCGTCGAATCTGGTAGTTTGAAATCTACCTCAAGATATGCTCTTGGGGGCGTCGAATCTGGTAGTTTGAAATCTACCTCAAGATACGCTCTTGGGGGCGTCGAAGGTCGTAGTTTTTAGAAACCACTCTCAAGATACGCTCTTGGGGGCGTCGAAGTTCGTAGTTTTTGGAAACCACTCTCAAGATACGCTCTTGGGGGCGTCGAAGTTCGTAGTTTTTGGAAACCACTCTCAAGATACGCTCTTGGGGGCGTCGAAGGTCGTAGTATGAAAACTACTCTCAAGATACGCTCTTGGGGGCGTCGAAGGTCGTAGTATGAAAACTACTCTCAAGATACGCTCTTGGGGGTGTCGAATCTGTTCGCGAGATAGGCTCCCGGAGGGCTCAGAATATTACTTTACCTTGTGTCCCTTCTCATGTAGGGTGCGTTTTTGATACGCCTTTTAGATCTTTACTTGAGTTTTCTTCAATGCCTTTAGGGAGTGTCACATTGGTCATGCTCCTCCCACCTTGAATCTTGATTATAGACTTCCTTTGAATTAGGACTTGAACCTAAAAAGGATGTTTTCCTATAGGTTTGCAGGTGATGCTCCATGATTTTCCATGGGTTTTCCCCCGTATTGGCTATTCCTTGTTGGATAGCTTCATTAGAGGCTGCATTTGTATTGCGTACGTATACGTGTTTGAGGTGTGTTGAGCTGACAAGTCCCTCCTTTTTCATTTTGCCATAACCTTCATTCATCATGTGTTCGGCGTATGGCCTTAAAGGCGGGATATTTTTCTAGTGCCCCCTTTATCGAGGTTCTCCTCTTGATGGGATGCCAGAGTCAAATGTCTTATCATTCGCAGACAAGGTGTTTGATCCGGATGTGCGTCTAGTGTGAGGGTCGATCTTGAAACCTTACCCCCCAAGCTTTTGAGCTCTTCTTTGGTTGATCTTGTAGAACTGTTATCATGCCCTAAGACTCTGGATAGGAGATGTATCTCCTTTTTCATATTCTAGTTGTTGCACTATCTCTTTTGCTAATCTTGCATCTTTAGAGTTTCTCTCTTGGTGCATGACTTCAATGACAGGATTTTCTACCGATGTTTGTTCTGTTAGGACTTGTATCCTGTTGGATCACGGGCAAAGCTCCGTTACGTCCTTGACAGAAAGCTTGGACTCCCGGGCTCCGCGTAATCCTGCAAAAAGGGATGACCTGGGTGGTGACCCAGAATCCCTCTCCGATGCTTAAATGAGTATGGTGATCAATGGGTGGTAAGCAAAGAGTCTAAGTTCGTATTAGATGATCGTTTTCTGAGGTAACTTCCTCCTTTATATAGGAGGGGAAGTCACTCTGTTACCTGTTACTGCGCCTGGCAGTTTTGCCCATGATTCCGTGTATCTCGCCACGATTCCGTATATCTCGGCTGGGATTCCGTATATCTCGCCCCACGCTCCGCGTATCTTACCCATACCTCCGCGTATTCCGGGCACGCCCTGCGTATCTCGAGGGATTTATCTTTATCCCTAACCGTCTCCCACTACTCTATCTAGTAGGCGGGTTTCTCGGTCTTTATCCTCTGATCACAAGTCTCGACTCTTGTCGGGGACTCCAGAGTTGTCTCATTCTAGATCACCACCCAGGACCTTCAGTCTCTACGGGACAGGTCCAGCCTCTGCGGGGCTTTATTATCGGGGTCTTTACTAAGGCATATCGGGGCCTGCTCGGAGGCTTCTCATCGGGAGCATTCAGCTCATATGTCGGGACCGCTAAAGTCGGGACCCTTCGTGCTGGGCCTCTGGGCCTTCCAGGCTTTTCACGAGGCCCACTGGACCTACTTGCCGTCCATTGGCTGTTAACGGGGCTAACGATTACATCGGAACCCATCATTTGCCCCCAAGACATGGGGGACTTTTAGTTCGTCGTGTCTTCTAATTCAGGTTTTCTGACCTCGTTGTCGGAGGTTTCTGTTTTCATACCCTCCGATACCACCGTCGGAGGCTTTTTATTTTTATCTCCTCCGATACCACCGTCGGAGCCTTTTGCCTTATGTAGGATCGTTGTATAACAGAGTCTCTTACTCATGATTGCCTTGGGCCCACCAGGCCCCATGGGCAGTTGCCAAATCCGAGGAGACTCCTCGATTACTGTAGCATTAAATGCCTAGGGATAAAGAAACGACGTTTAAACCAGCGTGACTGCTGTTTTCTGAAAAAGCAACTGTGACATCACACACGTCCCTTCCGTGCCTATAATTTCGGCGATTAAGATCGTGTCGTTTCCTCTTCAACGGTGCAGATCAAGCCCATCCAGCTGTTTCCTCCGTACCGTCTCTATAATTTCGATGGTTGTGATCAAGTCGTTTCGTCTTCGACGGTCAAGATTACGTCCCTCCAATTGTCCTTCTGCCTATAAAAGGTAAAACCCTGGTCTTATTCACTTCTTCTGCACTCTCTCGCTTTCAGCCATCTTTGTATTCGAAGCTTCCTCTTCAAGCTCCTCCTGGTGTTCAAGTGATCCAAGGCTTTCAACCCTTCCGATCTTCCTTTACCTTACTTCTTCAACCACCGATCATGTCTGGTAAGAATTTCTTTCTACGTTTTCGTGATTTGCTTGCTGTTTATTCTTCTTTTTCTCAAATCCTTTTGCTTGCAACCGTTTTAGACGAAGCTAGTTCTGAGGCTAGGACTCCCTTCACCTTCGAGTTCGCTGTCAATGAGATCTCGGAGGCTACATATGAGGTTGCCCTTAGAGAGGGGTGTATTACCTCTGATTGGGAACCTCGTTTCCCGTATGAGTCCCAGTCTGCTGTCAGGAGGAAACACATCATTACACCTCCTCGGGCAGGGGAAGTGTTCGTCTCCGCTGGGCAAATAAGCGCGGGGATTCGGTTCCCCTTCTGCGGAAACATGGTGGAGATGTGCAACTTCTACAAAACGCATCCCTGTACCTTCTCTCCACACGCCATCCGCGTGTGGAATGCCTTCCAACTCTTATGCCACCGCCAGCAGTGGACGTACAGTCTTCTGCTGTTCCGCACTTTCTACGGCATGAAGTGCAACAAGGCTGGTGTCTGCTCCTTCTCCCCCCGACTCCCCAAGTGGACAAAGGAGCAACTTTCACGTTTCGGCTGGGATAGCGAAACTTGGAAGTTCCACAAAGATCGGGTGCTGATTCGTGATTCTAGGTCCGACAACAGCGGGTGGAAGAAGTACTACTTCTTCGTCCAGCACAGCTCTGTTCCATGGCCCCGATGGGAGGTCGTGGCGGACCCTGCCCCCAGGCTTCAGGACTACTCCGAGGATGACCTCAATACCCTCCAAATGGTTCAACTCTACCGCTGGGTAGACAACTTCATACCCCTTGATGCCAACAGGCTCCAGGAGAAGAACCTGATTACTATTGGAGTTCGACTCCTCGACTCTGTTTCCAAAGATTTAGTCATCTGGGTAATATTTCTAACTATCTTATTTTTACCTTTGCAGCCAAGAAGGCTTCTCTGTTGACTCATCTCATTCTGAAGCAGGGCGAGACTGATGCCGTCCCGAGTGGTTCAAAGCGGAAGCGCAAGCTGGTGAAGAAGGGTGCTTCCTCCTCCACTCCCCTCTCTGCCGCTCCTCCTACCGATGAGCAAGTCGGGGCCAAGAAGGCCAGGCGGGAGGAGATAGATCGGGCCTTCGGGGCCACCACCGTCGAGGAAGGTAAGCGCGTTCGTCGTGCAATTAAACAATATAAAAAATTAGTCCCCAGGGAGTTTTTCCCCGCTGATCGGAAAACGTGGGTTCAAGAGATCAAGTACATCCTTCGAGGAGAGATTCCCCACGTTATTGAGGCGGGATATTACAACGTCCTTGGGAAGAACAGACATTTCGATCGTCAAATCATCTGGTGCCCTAAAGGTACTCTTCCTAACCTTATTCGTCCCGCCACCGCAGGTCCCTTGGAGACTCCTGCCCCGACGGAGGCTATCATTCCAGCGGAGACTGCAGCTCCGCAAGAACTGATGCTGGAGGACGTCCCGGCGGGAGCTCAGTTCCGCCAGGTGACCAATTTGGAAGCTTCTCCTTCTGTTGAGGAGCCTGAAGAAGGGGGCCTGCTTCCCCGCGGCAGGTCGGGGTCCAGGAGCGTGAGGCCCGCTGTTAGAGACGTGTCCCAGAGTCCTCCTCCTGTTCTTCGTACTCCAACTCCTGAGCCACCAACTGAGGTGGCTCTCCCGGCTGAAGGTTCTGGGGTCATCCCCCCTCTCCCCGTGGACGAAAACCTTTACAAGGTTTTTACTCCCGACCAGGGGATGCTGCCTTGGAACCCGATCGAGTCTCTCCGAGGAGTTCCACTCCGGCGGGGAAACCTTGATCCTGGATTGGCCCTGCATCTGCTGGCGGGGTCAATCCCTCCAGCCTTGAGGCGACCCCTATCCTTGGCGCGGGGGGACCTCCAAGAGGAGATCCGCGACATGGCCATTCGTCGGATGGAGGTGAAACTTCTATCTTTGTTTTATTTTCTTCGTCACTCTTGCCTCCGATTATTGTATCTTGATCTTTTCCTTCCTTCTCTCAGGACACCGCGAACCAACAGCGCTGCTTCGGCCTTATCCTGGCC
Organism: Clarkia xantiana subsp. parviflora; assembly: GCA_036873135.1. Classification (NCBI taxonomy): domain Eukaryota; kingdom Viridiplantae; phylum Streptophyta; class Magnoliopsida; order Myrtales; family Onagraceae; genus Clarkia; species Clarkia xantiana. The sequence goes on from JAPTYO010000004.1 coordinate 39,826,246, forward strand.
CTGAAGGGTGCTTTGGAGGCGGCAGAGGCCCAGTCGAACCCTGATGCTTTAGCCAAGCTTCAGGTGGAACTCGACGAGGCAGTGGCGGCCAAGAACAAAATGGCCAAGGAGAAGGCTCTCCTCGATGACTTGTCCTCAAACCTGCTCAAGAAGGTCCACGACCATGAGGCTGTCATGCGTTGGGAGCGGAAGATGGTCCAGGCGGATCAGCAGCGGAATGAGGAGGAGAGGAAGAGCGCATTCATGAGAAAAACGTCTTCGCGGATCTCCTCGCGGAGGCTAAGGCAAAGTTTGAGGCGGAGACGGCTGAGTTCTCTGCCAAGCTGGCTGAGGCCAAGGCTCAGGGCCTCGAGGAGGGCCGCCTGCAGGGCCGCGAGGAAGGTCTCCAGCAAGGTCGCGAGGAGGGTCGGGGGGAGTACCGGAACTCTGAAGAATTCAAGCTGGCTGCTGTGGAGTTCTGCAAGTCCGAGGTGGAGGACGTTTTGTTCAACGCTGTCGAGGAACTCTACACGGCCTACGCGGATTCCACTGACTTCACGAAGTCCGAGACTCTTGCCCCCGTCGCGGAGAAGTACTTCAACCTCCCCGCGGAGAGTGAAGAAGCCGCTGCTGAGGACCCGACTTCGCCAACCGCGGAGCCTTCTGTCCAGGCCCCTCCAAACCTTGCTCCCTCCGACGCTGCTGAGGATCCATCTTCCAACAAGGACCGAGTTTAATGTTTACATCTTTGTAGTCCTTGTAATCTTTCTCCTTTGTCTTTTGTATTAGAACTCCTAGGCCTTCGAGCCCTTATCTAAGGAATTTCATCTGTTTTGATTTCGATATTCATTTGCACTTTATCTAAAGCGGCTTTAAATTCGTTACTCAGAACGTTCCGATGCGCCATTAAAATGACTTCATACGTCCTTCCGACGTTTTACTCACGACTTTACCATTTAAGGTTTCTTATCTAATCGGGACTTTACCACTTAAGGTTTCTCGTCCTAAATCGGGACTTCGCCACTTAAGGCTTCTCGTCCTAAATCGGGACTTCACCATTTAAGGTTTCTCGTCCATTCGGGACTTCACCACTTAAGGTTTCTCGTCCAAGATCGGGACTTCACCATTTAAGGTCTCTCGTCCATTCAGGACTTCTCCACTTAAGGTTTCTCGTCCAAGATCGGGACTTCACCACTTAAGGTTTCTCGTCCCCGCCTTTCAAGGCCATTTTCGTACCCCTTAGGGCTTTCATTGCGTCTTTACCGGACGGCTTAGTCGTACCCTTTAAGGCTTTTTGCCGCATCATATAGACGACTTACGCGGACCTGTTAAGGCTTTTCCGTACCCTTTAAGGCTTTTGGCCGCATCATATAGATGACTTACGCGGACCCATCAGGGTCTTTTCATACCTAGGCTTTTGTTTGCATCATATAGACGACTTACGTGTACCCCGTAGGGCTTTTGTCCGTACCTGTTAAGGCTTTTGGCCGCACCATATAGATGGCTTACGCATCCCCCGCGGGGCTTTCATCGTACCTCGGAAGGCTTTTGTCGCGTCACTCAGGACATCTTACTAACAGTTAGAATAAATTTGAAAGCAATTTTATCGGAAGGCAATTTCTTTTATTCATAAATAACTCAAAATAGGCTTACATCGGATCTTATTGATAGACAATTTGCGCCCTTCACGGCGGCTTAATATCAAACATGATACTTCTTCAAGTGTTCGCCACTGAAGGAATGCTTCAACTTCTTGCCATCAAGGTCCTCTAGCATGTATGCATTGGGCACTGGCATCCCTACGATCTTGTAAGGTCCTTCCCATTTCGGTGATAGCTTGTTGATCCGATCTTGATGAACGAACTCGTTCCTCCGCCAGACAAGTTCTCCAACGAAGAATTTTCGGGACCTGACACGTCGATTATAATATCGGGCTGTTGCCAGACGCATTCGGGCCTGGACTTCATCAGCCTTCCACCTCTTTTCCTCGAGTAGGTCTAAGTCCAGACGTCTCATTTCCTCGTTTGTCAGAGGCTCGTAATATTTCGCGCGGTGGGACGCCACCGCTATCTCCACGGGAGCAACTGCCTCCGTGCCATAGACCAGGCCAAACGGAGTTTCTCCTGTTGATTGCTTGGGTGTTGTTCTCACAGCCCATAGCATGTTCTCGAGCTCATCCAGCCAATGGCCCTGCAAGGCATAGACTCTCTTCTTCAAGCCATCCATCACGATCTTGTTGGCTGACTCTACCTGGCCATTGGTCTGAGCGTGGCGGACTGAAGCGGTCCGATGCTCAATGTTTAGTTCTTCCAGGTACTCCTTCAACTGAGCCCCATTGAACGGAGGGCCGTTGTCGCTGATCAACACTCGAGGAACCCCGTACCGGGATATGATCTGAGTCTGAAGGAACTTGAGGATCTGCTGCCCCGTCGTTCTAGCCAATGCTTTAGCCTCTATCCACTTTGAAAAGTAGTCGATGGCCACGAGCAAATACTTGCACTGACCTTTCGCTTAAGGAAGAGGTCCCACCAAGTCAATCCCCCATTGCGCGAAGGGCCATGCACTCCTGATGGGCATTAGGTCCGCGGCGGGAGCCACGATATTTGGGGCGTACCTCTGGCATGCATCACAGGATCGGACCATCGCGGTTGCTTCTTTGTTCATCGAGGGCCAATAGTAGCCTAAGTTCAATGCCTTCCTCACTAGCTCCTTCATGGCAGGCCGTGACTCCTTCGTGTAGCTCCCTCAGGATCCGATTTGTGTCAGGCTCTGCTACGCATTTTAGAAAAGGCTTTACATACCCTTTTTTGTACAACTGGTTGTCTACCATTGCATAGTTGTCCGCGATCCGCCGCAACCTGACAGCTGCCACCTTATCATCGGGGAGTGTCCCTGTAGTCAGATACGTGACCATCGGGGTCATCCACGTGGGCTTTTCCTCCTCCTCCGATCCTGTCTCAATAGCGCAGACCTCCGCCAGATTGATATTTGAGATAATCACCTTCTCTAGGAAATGCACCTTTCGATTCTCCTCGGGGGCCACTCCCAGAGCGAACTTGCTCAAGGCATCTGCCTCCGCGTTTTCTTCCCTCGGGATTGCCTCGATATCAAAGCTTTTGAAGCTCTCCTTCAAAGTCTGCACCTCGTGCAAATACTTCTTCATTGTCGAGCTCTTAGCTTCATAGTTCCCCTGGACTTGATTTACAACCAAGCTAGCATCGCATTTCACTTTTAAATGGTCGACCCCCGTACCCTTGGCAATCTTAAGGCCTGTGATGAGAGCCTCATACTCCGCTTCATTGTTGGTGGCTTTGAATGTCAACGCCAAGGCCGTAGGGGCTCGCCTCCACCGGGCGGTATCAATACGAATCCTGCCCCCGATCCTTCTACACTCGATGAACCATCAGTGTACATCTCCCAAGTATTCTCCTCATTTGGCTGTTCTGGCTGCTGTTCTGTTGTCGGGACTTCCTCCATGGTTTCCCCCTCTGCGGGACCCGTTACTTCCAGATCGGGTGCCGTAGACTCAGCTATAAAATCTGCCAATGCCTGGCCCTTAATAGCGGTTCTCGGAGCAAAATGAATGCGGAACTCCGTCAACTCGATGGCCCATTTCACCAATCTCCCCGACGCCTCCGGTCGGTTCAAAAAGTGTTTCAAGGGCTGATTAGTCAGTACCGTGACTTCATGGGCATGGAAGTAAGGTCGCAGTTTTCGAGCGGCAATAACCAACGCGAAGAGATACTTCTCAATAGCGGGATAGTTTATTTCAGACTTGGCAAACGCCTTGCTTACATAATAGATAGGCACTTGGTTGCCCTTGACAATTTTAATCAAAACAGAACTAACAGCCACGTCGGAAACAGCTAAATAGAGATAAAGCGGCTCGCCTGGAACTGGTTTTTGCCAACGGCGGAAGGGTACGGAGGTGCTGCTTGAGTGCCTGGAACGCCTCCTCGCACTTGTCGGTCCATTCGAACTTCTTGTGGGCCCTCAATACGTCAAAAAATGGCATGGCTCGGTCACTTGCCTTGGATAGGAAGCGATTCATCGCGGCCAACCGGCCATTCAGCACCTGGACCTCCCGATGAGTCTTCGGGGACTGCATCTCCTCGATTGCTCGCAGCTTCTCGGGGTTTACCTCGATTCCTCTCTGGCTCACCATGAACCCTAGGAACTTCCCCGAGTTCACCCCGAAAGCACATTTGTCGGGGTTCAGCCGAACCTGATGGAACTTCATCCGCTCAAACGCTGCCGCCAAGTTCTGGACATGGTCTCCTGCCTGTCGGGACTTCACCAGCATGTCGTCCACATACGCCTCCATGGTTTTCCCCAACATATCTCCGAACAACTTGTTCACCATCCGCTGGTAAGTTGCTCCGGCATTGATCAATCCGAAGGGCATCACGTCGTAATGGTAGACGTCACTGTCGGCATAGAAGGCTGTATGGGGGGCATCCTCCTTCGCCATCTTGATCTGATTGTACCCGGAATAGGCATCCATGAAGCTCAGCAGCTCATGTCCCGATGTGGCATCCACCAGCTGGTCAATCCTCGGGAGCGGGTAGCAATCCTTCGGGCAGGCTTTGTTCAAGTCGCGGAAGTCGACACACATCCGCCACTTTCCGTTACTCTTTCGCACCAGCACTCGGTTAGCCACCCAAGTCTGGAATCGGAGCTCCTTGATGAATCCAGCATCGAGCAGTCTGCCCACCTCTTGCTGGATCGCGATCCTCTTGTCCGCGCCCATCGGACGCCTTCTCTGCGCGATAGGCTTGATCGCGGGGTCTATCTTCAGCTCGTGCACTATCACGTCGGGGCTGATTCCTGGCATATCACTCGGGGACCAGGCAAACAGCTCCTTAAACTCCTTCAAGAGCTCAATCAACTCTTGGGCTCTTTCCTCCGATAAAGCAGAGCCGATCTTCACCTTCCTCTGAGGCCCATCGATCTCTACTTCCTTTAAATCCTCCATGGGGGCGGGACGCCCATACTCCTCTCGAGGATCAGCATCAGTCTGAAGGACAGTCATGGCCTCCCTCCTTCTCCGTCGGGTGGCGTTAACGTAGCATTTTCGCGACGCCACCTGGTCACCCTTGACCTCTCCGACCCCGTTATCAGTCGGGAACTTCATCCTCTGGTGGACCGTCGAGGCGACTGCCATAAGAGGGTTGATGGTGGTTCTCCCGATGATCGCGTTGTATGCCCCCGCGGACTCCACGACGACGAAATCCACGTTTCGTTTCTCCATCTTCCAGCCACTACCAAACTCCACCGGTAAGGTAATCATTCCCAGCGGGTAAGAGGTGGAACCCGAGAATCCCACCATCGGGAAGTCCACCTGCGTCAGGTCCTTCTTCGTCTTTCCCATGGCTTCCAGAGCGTCCATGAAAAGAATATCGGAGGAGCTCCCTCCGTCTATCAGGATCCGCTTCATCTCGAATCCGTCCACATCCAGGGTCACGACCAAGGCGTCGTCGTGAGGGCTCTCCACGCCTACCAGATCCTCCGCCGAGAAAGAAATTACCATTTCCTCCTTCAGGGTCCACGACCGGGACCTTTTTCCTAGCACCACCGCGGCAGATATGCGGGAAGCGTAGTTCTCCCGAGAGGCGGAGGTATCACCTCCTGCCGCCATTCCTCCGTGGATGACGTTGATAGTTCCGCGTCTCTCCTTACGGGCACCTGATCCTGAAGCCTCATGCTCGACCTTCTTCTTCTTCGGGGATCGGTCACGGGATTTGGAGCGGGATCGTGACCGACTTTTGGAACGGGATCGGCACCGTCCCCTCCCGACGAATTCTTTCAGCTTTCCCTTCTGGATCAGCTTTTCAATCTCCTTCTTCAGCTCCCGACAGTTCTCAGTGTCGTGACAATTGGCTCGATGGTAGCGACAGTAACGGTCAGGTCGGCCTCCTAGGAATTCGCCTTCTTTCCTCGGGGGGTATCGGGCGAGACCTTGTCTGTCCATCACAGCTAACACAGAGGTCATCGAGCTATATGGGAACAGCCCGACCCTCTCGGTTGTCCTTCCTCGGAGGACGCTTGTCTTCTCTCTTATCGGGACGACCACGGTTCCTACTTCCCTCCGACTTGTCGCTTCCTTTGCGGTCATCCGACAGCTTGGACGATGGCTTCCCTCTTCCCGATTTCGGGGGATCGAGTTCTCCAGCAGCAATCTTCGACTCCTGGACGTCGGTTTGCTGTTTCACCCTCGCTTGCAGGGCCTCCATACTCCACACGGCCTTCGCGGCTACGCTGTGCATCAGGTCGGAGCCGTACGGAGCACTCAAGTTCCGCAGGAAAGTACGGATTGTTTCTCCCTCCGAAATTTCTTCATCAATCTCCGCAGCACTAGCAGTGAATCGTTGGTAATAGTATGCCAATGATTCATCGGGTCTCTGCACCACTTGGGTCAAGGACCTCACACTCTTCAGAAGACGCCTCCGACCTTGGTACTGCTTGATGAAGCGATCGTGCATATCAGCCCAGCACGTGATGCATCCTGGCGGGAGGCTGAAGAACCAAGTCATGGCCCTTTCTCCTTGGGTGATCGGGAACAGCGAGCATATGAGATCGTCGTTTGAAGTCCTACCCATCCAGGCCTGGACATGTCTCTGAACATGGCGAACCGGGTCCCCTTCACCATCATACTCCTTGATTGTTGGAATACCAAGCCCGGGCGGGGCGACGGTATCGATCAGTCGCGGCACGAAAGGATGGCTGGACCGATCCCTTAACTCCGATGTCATCTGCTTCTGGTCACCCATGCAGATGCTGACGATCTTCACCACCTGATCGGGGGTGATGGGGCCATTCAGGGGAATGGTCCTATTTTGTACCGGTCCCGGGACGTCGACCACGAACTTCTCCGGGTGTGCTGGTTCCTTACCCTTGCCTCTGGACGGAACCTCCTGTTCCTCGGGGTCCACCCTCGGCGGGGGTGGCGGTAGTTCTTCTCGCGGAGGCAGCTCCTCCGCTCTCCTGGCGGCCTCTCTCTTATCCAGCAAGGCCTCCATGGCGGCCAAGAACATGGGCATAGCCTCCGCTACTGCCTTGGCCAACTCCGAGTTCGAAGACGACCCTTCTTCCCTTCGCGGGACTCCTTCTCTTCCATGGCCCACCGGGTTTGGGGGAGCCTCATCTTCCTCCCCACGCGGGACATCCTGCCTGTTCCTCTCAACGTCTCGGACTGAGACCTCATAGCCATCACCTTGCCCCCCTGTCTGGGAAAGAGCAGGGTTCACCCCTTGTTCAGCAACACGTTCCGGCAACGGGGAGTTCACAGTTCCTGCGGGACGAGAACTGCCAGCCTGAACTTGCTTCTTCTTGCCACCACCGGCCATTGATCTGGTAGAAACTACCTTGACTTTTTGTAAGCTTCCCACAGACGGCGCCAATGTTGGATCACGGGCAAAGCTCCGTTACGTCCTTGACAGAAAGCTTGGACTCCTGGGCTCCGCGTAATCCTGCAAAAAGGGATGACCTGGGTGGTGACCCAGAATCCCTCTCCGATGCTTAAATGAGTATGGTGATCAATGGGTGGTAAGCAAAGAGTCTAAGTTCGTATTAGATTATCGTTTTCTGAGGTAACTTCCTCCTTTATATAGGAGGGGAAGTCACTCAGTTACCTGTTACTGCGCCTGGCAGTTTTGCCCATGATTCCGTGTATCTCGCCACGATTCCGTATATCTCGGCTGGGATTCCGTATATCTCGCCCCACGCTCCGCGTATCTTACCCATACGTCCGCGTATTCCGGGCACGCCCTGCGTATCTCGGGGGATTTATCTTTATCCCTAACCGTCTCCCACTACTCTATCTAGTAGGCGGGTTTCTCGGTCTTTATCCTCTGATCACAAGTCTCGACTCTTGTCGGGGACTCCAGAGTTGTCTCATTCTAGATCACCACCCAGGACCTTCAGTCTCTACGGGACAGGTCCAGCCTCTGCGGGGCTTTATTATCGGGGCCTTTACTAAGGCATATCGGGGCCTGCTCGGAGGCTTCTCATCGGGAGCATTCAGCTCATATGTCGGGACCGCTAAAGTCGGGACCCTTCGTGCTGGGCCTCTGGGCCTTCCAGGCTTTTCACGAGGCCCACTGGACCTACTTGCCGTCCATTGGCTGTTAACGGGGCTAACGATTACATCGGAACCCATCATATCCTTGATTGCCTTCCTTTCTTGTGAGATGGCGATTGAGTGTTTATGAACACTCAAATGTGTCGTACTTGGTAGAGGTATGCACCTAATCTTTATGGCGCTGTCTTGAATCTTCGTGTACCTATCTTTGATGAGCATGTTATTCATTGCACATATAATACGGAGTCCAAGGATCTCCGGGTTAGGATCACATTTTGAGAACAGAGACATTGTCATCTATTAGATACCCCTCTATCTAGGGAGTTCATTTTTGCAAGGATACTTGTAAGGATATGTGTTCCATCCTTGTTCCAGGCTCATTTGCAGTGTTGTGTCCCTAATGGGTATGTTGATGTTCTGACCACCCTTACTAGTAGGGGGTCCATAGGTTTTATATATGCCGGACTCCTTCTTAGTATCATCAATAGCTGGATATGGGGGATGTCTGACGAACTTCCTTCATGCACTATGGTTCTCTTCATGTCAAAGTTGGTGATTCCCTCTCTTATGACTAATATATCATTGTGTGGAAATACTATGTTTTCCATATCCCTTTTTAAAAACTTGATGATGGTGCCCCCATTCTTCCTTTGCTAGGCTTGGTGTCCTTGAGAGTTTTTTATGGAAGTGTATTCCATTACCTGAGATGAGCTTACTAGGTGTAGTTGTATCTCCTGGCTATTTTGTGAAATCATAAAGATCCGCTGGAGGTGTTTGCCTCTGATGGTGGGCGTTGCCCATGTGATATGGTTTCTTTTGTTTTTGACGGGATGTGTTCGTGGGTACCCCCTCTTATGCTAATAGATAATCTATTTGTTTTCGGTGATGACGCATTGTGACTGGTGCCCCCCTTGCATATCGATGCAAGATGGCGTCCTTCGACGGACTAGGCCCTAAGGTACTTAGTGGAAGGTTATAGTAAGGGTAGCCCTTTGTGATCCTCATGGTAATTCTTCTATAGGTTGTTGGGAGTGCTCAACTTATTTTTGGAAGTGAACCATCCATCTTGGTGATCTTTCCCAGAGTCTTGACTTTATAGGTGTTCTTTGAGATTGAGGAATCTGTTGCTTGTGCATCTCTTGATTGGCGACGGCCTTTTACGGATTCTTCTAGTGGTCCACCTGTGTATATGTATACCCCGGAGCCCGAAGGCGTCCGGTATGGTCTTTCTTGGAGAACATGTTGATATCAAGTATCAAAATCTACCCATTTTAGGGAGTTGACTTGTTATGCAGTTAAGTTAAATAAGAGGATATGGGAAGGATATGGGTGTAGGGGTGTTGATACCCCCTGCCTCCTTGATAATGTAACTGTCTTCCTCCATTAGTCTGTGTGTATTCCTTCCACTTGAGGAGTATAAGGTCGCATCCTTGCAAGGCGGACTAGGTAGAGGTGTATCCTTCATGTATGCTATGTGTGATCTCACTCCACTACGTCTCTACATGAGACTTCCCATTGTAGTAGCTATGTACTAGCATGGTGTGGTACTCTATGAGTCCCCTTGTCAAATCCTTGTCTTTTCGACTTCTCCCCTGTCCTAGGGGGATGTGTACCAAGGGTTGTCATACACAAGAGGTTGGGACCTGTCGTGCTGTATCATGAGTAGGTGGTTGCCTTGTTGTGTTGTCGGGGCGATGTCTCTCCCTTTGAGCTTTCCTTGGAATGTCTCTTAGTCATGTCCGTGGTGATACGGACTGTATGTGTACATTGCCAGGGTGGATGTTGGAACTCCTATATCCTTGTTGGTCTGACATGCATGTCCTCCCTTAGTGCGGTGTGTGTCCCTGTTGGGGTACTTGGTTGAATTCCTGCCTCCTTGAAGGTCTTGCTTGTCTGTCTGCCCCCAGCGGGGTGTATGCCCTGGCGTCCTGGTGTGTCTGTTGCTGCCTTGGAGGCACAAACTGCTGCCTTCCCTCTGGGGGTGGCCCTTGGTTATCTCTCATTTGTTCTTCTCGCTGCCCTGTTCGAGGGTGCTAGTGGTGTTCTTCTTCTGGGACTTGTTCTTCCTCATGAACTTCTTCTTCTTCATGCTGGTGTTGCCTTCCCTGCCTGTTCCTCAGAGTCTCTCTATAGGCTAGTAGCTCATCCAATGCGCTCATCAACTCCGGAGTCACCGTATGTGCTCCTTGTGAGTGTGCAGGCCTTGTGTTGGTTGTGTGGGCACGATTGTCGTTCCTTTGAGCCGGCATCCCATATGGATATCCTTGAGGTTGTGCCTCATAGTAGTATCCCTGAGGAGGTGCCGTGTATTGGGATGGCACTCCTTGTTGCTCCCCCTCTCTTTGTGGCCTCCTTGCCAATGGAGTTGAGGCTGTAGAAGACTCAGCCCCAGCTGGGCGTGAGGGTCCTCCTTCCTGGTTGTTAGGCTGGGGTGCCTGTGGGGCTACCTGAGGCTCTGGGTGTACAGGTTGTTTCTCTGGGTTAGGCTGTCTTGCTGGAGGTATAGGCTGTCTCCCTGTCCTATTGCCCCCAGGTAGGCGGTTATGCCTAGATGCTAAGCTATTCGTCATCGCTCTCGTGATTGCCAGGCTTTCTGTTCGAAGCCCACGGACGGCGCCAAGTGTTAGGTTATAGGTTTCAGGTCAACGGGTCGCCGGGTCGCCGGCCTAAATCCTACTCCTCACTGGAGAACTAGTGGATCCTGTGCTTCCTGATCTCGGTCGTTCTAATCCGTATCCTTCCGCCTTTCTCCTTCTCTTCTCCACGTGCCCTGCAAGAGGGGCAATATCAAGCACGGAGGGGGTGGGGGGGTGGTGCTTGATGTACCCTCTCCGATGCTTAAGTCAATATGTTTCTTAGAGAGATAAAGCTTAGAGAGATGTTAGAGCTAAATTGCACACTTAGCCAAGATGTTCAAATGAATGGTGGAAAAGTTGTATTTTTAGGCAACGGTGTCATTAAGGTGGCTTAATGATATCGTTAACCTTTAAACACAATTAATTAGCCCTTAAACACGTAATTAAGACCTTTAGGCACGGAGAAAGTCGACAGAAATAAACTGAGTATCGGAGTCGGGAAGCGGTGTCGGGGCCCTTGGGGGGGGAGGAAAATCCGACCCCTAAGGGTAGGGGTTGGGTGTGGCCACCCAACCCCTCCCTAGGGAGGATAGGGTTGGCCAACCCTATCTCCCCTAGGGGAGATCAGGTTGGCCTACCCGATCTCCCTTAGGGGAGGTCGGGTGTGGCCACCCGACCTCACCTAGGTGAGTTTGCCGCGGTCCGGATGAGTATTTTGGCATCATCCGGACCGTTGGTGTTTCCGCGGGGTGTTTGGGTCGAAGTTTTGATTTACAATCATTGACGGGGTGATCAAAGTAAAACGATTCGGAAGTCAACGGGTTCAAATTGGGCGTATATCCATCAGAGATATACACTAAGCTCCTGGAAAACAAGCTTCTGGGTGCTCTTGAGCCGATGACTGCCTTCTTAGGTAGGAACGTCGAAGACTGGTGCCGATACCACCAAACATGGGGGCACAATACTAACAGCTGCTTAACTATGAGAATGGAGATCGAGGAGTTTATTGCACATGGAGCCTTGGGAAGCTATGATGCAAGTGATCATTCTCGTCCGCCACCGAAACATATCAAAGGGAGATAGACTATCCACTTTTTATCTATCTTTACATCTTTGTCAACATGTCTATTCTAGCTGAGAACTTAAGCGTTGTTTACGCTTTTGTACTTAGAAATATTTCGGAAAGAGCGATCAGTAGACGCCTTCCTGCAAGTGATTGTACGCATAACAAAATTCTAATGAAGATTAATCTACTTTCGTAGGTACATCTCTATAATACGCATTTTACTTCGGATTAACACAAAGTAACAAACAACGAGCATATTACTCATATCAACAACTCAAGACATTATCCTATGCAACTTATATTATGCGGCATCAAGAAGATTATTATCAACAATACAAGCTAAACACTATGTGTAACGAGGAACTTATGGCATACAACGCCAACATATCTATTATCTACACCAACAAGGAGTTTATTTCTCCATCTATAGCGGCGTCTATCTCAAGAAGATGTCGGCAACACAAAGCCATCGCGCTATGTGCACAGTCAACTTATATGTCGCAATGACAACTTGCGGATTATCTACAAAAAGGGACTTATAAAAATTCTCTACTCAAAGTGACGACTATTCCAAAGACGTCAAATACATGCAATATCTTGGAAAAACACCAAGGTCTACTATCAAAATGACGACTATTCCAAATGCGTCAACAACAAGCAATATCTTGGATAAACACCAAGATTTACTATTAAAAGTAGCATTCTGCGACATCCTCTTTGCAAGGGCAAACCCAATGCTTACTTCTAAAAAATGGCATGCTGTTAAATCCTCTTAGAGGCAAATCCTCATGTTCATAGCCATTCCCTGCATACAAACCAGGATGCGGCACTTAGGTGGGACTGATCATCCCATCTCGGCGGAAGTCCTCTTATTAGACGACAACCCCACACATCTACAAAGTATGTACATCCCTCTTAAGGGTCCATACGCCATGAAAATACATTCCTTGATAGGATGGCTTCATGTATACTCAAACTATTCATATCCTCTTAAGGATGCAGACATAATGAAGACCTATACCTTAAGTGGGCAGGCTTCATTCAAAAACGCTAGCAGGAGCGCACCCTGTTTGAAAAACTCATTAAACTTACAAGTCGAGTCTTGTACAACGTCGCCTTAGAGTGGAACTAAGAGACGGTATAAAGTTAAGTCTTGCTTCGTCAGGATGACACTGCTACATGTCAAGTGCCAAGTTCCAAGTGCCCGCGCCGAGTACATTACTATCTACAATGCTACAAGTACCAAGTCTACATATCATGCCATACCTTGGAAATTTTTTCAAGAGGGGCGCTAATAACACCCTGCAAATTGCAAATCGCAACATTGGATGTTTATCCATTATAACAAGGAGATCAATCTTATCATGCAAGTCCAATACATACGGACAACGAAGATAACTCGTATGAAATATTACTAGAAAGTTATCACGTGTTTATTATTATTGAAAACAGGTCCAAGTGACAAAATACCATGCAAGCAAACGCATAAACGAAGGTGGGGAAAAAAGCCTCAACATAACGTCAACCCGTTCACAAAGGGTTCAACATGCTGAAAGCAAACAACGTGATACTATCCAGGAGATAACATCATCTCCAAAATACTAAGATAAAATCTTCATGAAGTCAACATCAAGTGCAATATCATCATTACCATATCCAAAGATCACGGAGAGAGAAGCCGCTTCAGCTTCCTTACGCTGTAAATCCGCAACATGGTTAACAGCAAAAGAAGAATAAGGACCTAACTTGTCGAACGGAAAGCCGGGGGCAAGCGTGCGTACTCTGCCAATATAATCTTTGGCAAACTCATCAATCATAGATGAAGACTTCGCCTTGGCGGCAGCAAGGACGGCAGCAGCATGGGCAAGGGTGCTAGGATACTCGACAAGTCCCTTCTCAACTCTTGCTTTATGTGCCTCCTCACGTATAGAAGCAAGCGCGACATCATGGGCGCTACTACTCTCTGCAATTTGCTGCTTGATAGCAGCAATATCAGCCTCAAGTTTCTCAACATGGGCGCGACGAGCAGCAATGCGTGTATCAAAATCAGCAACCTTGGAGTTCAAGTTTTGCACATCCTCCTCGGACTGTGCAAGCTCGCGAGTAACTGCATTGCCTTTCTTGACAGCAACCCTCTTCTCGCTCACAAGCTCCAACACAAAGGATGACATGTTCACAATCCTTGAAATAGCCTAAGTACAAAAACCCAAACAACAAGACGATCAATGCAAGGCATATGCTTACAACATGCGAACATAGAAGTTAAAACAATGCTTACCGGTGCAAATTCAGCCAAGCTACTCTCAACATATGCTTGTGCTTCCTCGTCAGTGGATGGCTTAACGTCATGATCGCCAGGAGGAACGCACCTTTGAAGCACTCGCACCCCGACTGCCGGTGTGCTGAGCTTAGAATCCTTCGGAAAGTGAAGACCGTTAGTGGAGAAAGGTGACCAATCTTCTCTAGATACATCTATCCTGTCAGATAGGATCAAGTCATCACGCTTGATGCCTGGAAGTGCTGCAATAAAGTCAACATAAAACAAAAAAGATGTTAGCGAAAAATACTAAGTAATAGAAACCTGTCGAAGTAAACAACACGTACCTCGACGAGACGAACGCTCCTCCTCGGGCCGGTCCCTCGACCGGGGGCAGAAGGCGCCACTGTGCGACTCTCGACTCTCTTCCCTTTATCACAAGAAGGAGCTGGAACAGTCGCACTCGGTTTGGAGCGCTTGGGATCACTCGAGGGACGCGCCCTTGTGGCGGACCTCTTGGGAAGAGCGCTAGTGACGGGTGCGGCAACAACGCGTTCAGTCACGAGTACAGAGTGACCTGAAAATGAAAGCAACATGAAGACAACAAAACTTGGAAAATTAACAAGTCCAAAGATGATGCAATAAGGTGCATTACTTGTAATTCCCTTATCGCGACCATGTCCGGAAGTTCCAGGAATAGCGGGGGCAATAGTACGAGCATGTTGTCCAACAGGCGAGTTACCGCGAACATCAGCTGTCTGCAAGGACGAGCTTTTTCCATCAGTTCGACCTACATTGCAACATTATATAGGTTATAAAGATTATCAACATACCAAACCGTCAGAAGAAAGTATGAAAATCCTGGCATCAATCAACTCTTGCTCTGAAGCGTGTAGTAGACAACGGAAACTGCGTTATTGCTGACATCGATAAATAACCTTCATAGTCTTCTTATCATCCGAAGAAAGCTCGGAGAAGATAGGAGCAGGATCAGCCCTCTCGACTTTCTCAACTTCCCAATTTGTGCGACATCGCACACGAAGAAATAATGATGTCGCCAATGAGGACCCGAACGATCAGCCGGAGCAGCTAGTCGCTGTCCATAATACCACTCGGCGTCCCCAAGCCCAAGTTGCTTTAAACCCCCGTCTTGCAAGTTGGGTCAACGCATCTTCATACCGCATAGTCCCGTCATGTCCGGACATAGCATCTGATAGAAACAACGGAAAAGGGTAGTGGAATAATGCCAAGACTGCCTATGAAATAGCACCCGGAAGAAACTCCACACTCGAAAGCCAGCAGGAGAAAGATATAAGGGCGAGATTCGATAGTAACGACAAAGATCTATCAAATCGGGACAATAAGGAAAGCGCAAGCCTTCCCTAATCTGTGAAGTGTAAACTGTGGTCAAGTCATCGGGAGGTACGGTGACTTGCCCCTGTTTGACGCCGGGTAACACTCGTAAGGCAGTATACCTTCCAACACTGGATCAAGTCCACAACAAGATGCATATAAGTCGAACATAGCTTCATCAATCTGGTTGGTGAAGTAACTCACACCTGTTTCCTTAACCTTTATGACTTTGGGGAAAACGGGAGGTTTTATGACGACTTCGGCCCCCACACCTGGTATAATACCCAACGGCTCAACAACGTCGACATCTGGCTCGACTATGTCGACATCCAGCTCATCATCGGTATCCGAACATAGTGTCACTCTCAGAATGGGGATAGAAGACTTACTCATATTAACAACTGTGAAAATGCTAAGTACACGAAGATGACAGCGAGATGTGGTATCCTAAAAAGTACAACCGACAATCCAATCAGTGCACGAGCACGCATCCAACACTTATGCAAACATCTATGCAATAAACGCTCCATGAGAGATTACTATGTACGCAATGACTTAATAGTCTTCTTGCAACAAGTGACAACTATCATGCAAAGGGGGAAAAGCTCTCGACTCATTGACTTACATGTCGACATCGAGCTCATGCTCGCAGCATACATGATTACAAGGGAGAAACATTTTATAAGTTTTTTGCTCAGGATGACAGTCAGCATATTGCAAGCTGTCAGCATGCTACTAAGTGTCAGCATAGTACTAAGTATCGACATCCTACTAAGTGTCAACATGCTACTACGTGTCAACATACAACAAGCTGCCAGCATACTATCAAATATCTACGTACAACAAGGTGTCGGCATGCCGCAAAATATGGCTGAAATATTTTCTAAGTATTTCGCTTACGACATGGGACTATACGCGACAAGAAATCAACCGTCAGAAAATATTATCTAAGTATTTCCTTGATGTCAAAAATCAACAAGCGGCATGGAATCAACTATCTAGGAGCATTTTCCAAGTATACTAGCATGATGACAGATAACATACATCAAGTGGCAAACATCAACTACTACGAAATTATTGGGATATTATATGTATGGGGACTAATATCTAATTATGCTAAGTTGTCTTAGTTCTAGTATTTACATTCTAGTCCTAATGTTTACTAGGGTTTTCATATTAGCCCAAGAGGTCTCCTATATAAAGGAGCCTCCACTATTGTAATGGTCAAGCAAACCTTCTCATATCATGTTTAGTATATTGAAAGGATTGCTCTCTTCATACTCTCCAACCCATCTACAATTATAAACGTTAATATGGTATCAGAGCCACCGATCAGTGGATTTGATTTTTTAATTTTCTCAAAAAAAAAAAAAACCTAGACTACTGCGAAGTAAAATGGAGAAGGAGACGGAAGCCATGGCAGCTCAGCTTTCAACCTTGCAAGTCGTGGATGACATTTTCTCTAAGCTCCTGGAGCACATCCTCCACTGCATCTTGGTCTCGTTACCATGCACCAAGGACGTGATAAGAACCAGCGCCATCTCCAAGTCATGGCTCCAAGCATGGCGCACCTTCCCCGTCCCAGAATTCAACTTCGAGGACTTCGTTTCTCGCTCGAGACCCCAGGATTACGAACCAAAGAGCAAGATCTTCATTGCCTTCGTCGACAGCACTTTGCAGAGGTTCAGAAAGCAGTATCGGGACGGAAATGGAGATCCTATGAAGATTTTCAGCCTTTCTACGGTCAACAAGATGGCTAATCAGACTACTCGGTGGGTAAGTAAGGCCTTGGATAATAAAGTTGAACATTTGGCGCTTCGTATCATCGTGGATGGTTCTATGTTTCAGTGCTTGATGCCCGATAGGGTTTTATCTGCTTGCTGACTTAAGTCAGTGCTTCTTGTTGGACCTACGATTTGCATTCCATTGACTGAGGGTAGCCGTGTACATCTTCCTTTGCTTGCATCTCTGCATGTCCAGTACTCTAGTATTGTAGATGAGCAGCTGCAGAAACTTCTTAGTGGCTGCCCTGTTCTTGAGAACATTGCTCTGTTGGATTGTGAATTGTTATCCAAAGTTGAGATTGTTAACCACCCTAACCTGGAGACCTTGGAGGTTATTGTTAGCAGTACTGGTGCTGAACTTACTGCTATTCGTGTCAAGGCACCAAAGCTGAAATTTTTTGGATACACATGTGAATGCTTGTATAAGCATAATGCTGCAATTTGTTGGTTCTGCTGCTTAGTTATTCATGTTGCCTTGTGCTGGATTACTGCTGCTACCGTTAACCTCTTCTACAGTTAAATTCTGCTGCTGGTATCTTGCTGTGGTGCTGCTGCAATTTTCAGCTTGTGGTTTGCACATAAGATGTTCGATGAAATGTCTAGCTGAATTATTTGGGAATTTTATGGCATTTGCTGCTTGTTTTGGTTCTTGGATTGCTGGATTTCAGCTTGTTTTGTTTGTTTTGAGGACAGTTTTGAAGTTTGGGGGCCATTTTCCAAAATTGGATTTTCGGGGGCCGTTTTGTGAAGACCGGGTTTAAATGTACCTTGGTTTATTGTGGTGGAGCATTATGTTGCTCTTTTGATTGGAAAGATGTTGGAGCATTGTGTTGCTCTTTTGTTTGGATTGTTGAAGATTGAAGCATTGGAGCTTCGTCTTTTGTTTGTTGGATTTTGATGGACCTCATATTGTTGAGGATTGGAGTTCAAGGACCATAGGTGGCAACTGTCATCACTACACGTGAATTTTCACCACCTCTGAGAGCATGTGTTATTGCTACAAGTGGGTGTTCACCTCTGAGAGCTTGATGAAGACCCCGATTGTTGCTACACGTGAATTTTCACCACCTCTGAGAGCATGTGTTATTGCTACAAGTGGGTGTTCACCTCTGAGAGCACAGTGGCCTTGAAGTTTGAAGATTGGAGCATGTGGCTTCATTTTTTGTTTGTTGATGATTGGAGTTTGGAAGCTCCGTTTTGAAGATTGATTTTTGGGATTCAATTGTTGAAGATTGGTGATGCGTTTCAGATTGAAGAAGGAAGAAGAAGGAAAACATGGGGGAATATTGGGATATTATATGTATGGGGACTAATATCTAATTATGCTAAGTTGTCTTAGTTCTAGTATTTACATTCTAGTCCTAATGTTTACTAGGGTTTTCATATTAGCCCAAGAGGTCTCCTATATAAAGGAGCCTTCACTATTGTAATGGTCAAGCAAACCTTCTCATATCATGTTTAGTATATTGAAAGGATTGCTCTCTTCATACTCTCCAATCCATCTACAATTATAAACGTTAATAGAAATATTGTCTAAGTGTTTCCATACCGGCTGTTAGATATCTGTCCAATTCGGGTTCGTGTTTACATTTCGGGCCTCGCAAAATACTCCAAAACTCGTAAAAGAACTCTTCCGCAGACACCCAAGTCCAAAACGGTCCGGAATACGCGCAGTACCCGGACCGGGGGACTTCCGTATTTCCCTAAGGCAATCTGGACCCGGTCCGGATTGCTAGACAATCCGGGTAGGTCCGGATTACCGACGTACTCTGCGCGTTTATCCCGATTATTTTGCTGAGTACGAGAAATCAGTGCGCGCATAGTCCACCTTGATGACGGTATACGTTTTCCTTTATACCGGCATCAAACCGTTTAAAACCGGGCACGATCCTTTGGTTTCCTATAAATAGGGACCTAGGCTTCCCATTTTGGACAATTCCCTCATTCTGGCTTTTCGAGCTCTGACTTCTCTCTAAAGACTTTCTCTCTCTAAAAGATTATGACTTGAGCGTCGGAGAGGGCCCAACCAGCATTCCCCCCTCTTCCACGCTGGTTACTGCCCCTTGTGCAGGACCCGGAGTTCGAGAGATCAAAGTCGGGAAGTTGAAGATTGGTTCGAGGATCGTGTCTCAAGGTTCGCAGCATACAGACAGATACCTGTTCCTGTGCATACATCCAGAGCCCGTTCGTGGGAGAGAAGCCCGAAGTTACCCAAGTGGAAACAAACATAACACCGGCGGTCGACAAGAGTCATATGACGACATCAATGGTAACAAGCACTTGACATTATTGAAATATTTTCTAAGTGTTTTGGCATGTTTGCAGACAACGACCGATGATCAATACATGATGCTCAACATACATTGCCTAAGTTATCACTACCAACATACAACCATTGACGGCCATGTACGAACAACTACTGCTCGTCAACATCGAGCATACTAAAACAACGACTAAGGAATGGAGCAACATGTCGGCAATGAATACTATGCATAAGGGAAATATAACAATTCATTTGCACTTTTCTAAAATTTTCAGCACTTAGAAAATTTTTGGCCGATTTGGGGCTAAGTATTCTAATGCATTTCATCAAACACCTTGTATGCATGTTAAGGTGACTAAGTACATAGTGATTTCAAGATGGAATCAAGGCCAAACGAAGTCACAAAATGTCCAGCCATGCACGGAATTGAACTCACCAACACGAAGCGAGTCCGAGTTATCACACGTCGTCGACCGGAGCTCCACGCGCCGCCCGAGAATGCCGCACGCGCCGCCGCAACGCGCCTCCGCTGCTTGCACGCGCCGCCGTTCTTCCCACCACGCGCCGTCGACCTCCACCTCAAACTTGGCTGGAATTTAATTGATGTCAAGTATGATGAGACTACTCCAAATTTACGCCTCCATAAGCTCCTTCTTCAACAAGCAATGAGAGCTTCTTGGAAAACTATCAAGAGAGGATGTAAGCTAATGACTACTCTCTCTCCTAATTTTCACTAATAGTGTCTACACCATGTGCTAAGGACTAAACTCATATCTATTTTCGCACAAGTCCCTAGCATCATGTATGAGCATGTTTACATCTCTCCTATGCTTACATTACATACATGCTCCTTAATGTTGCATGACGCGCTACGTACAATTATCATCGCATGTTGCGTACACATAGGCTATTGTGCATGATATTATTTTTATATGTGCATGATGCTAACTTATGATTGCTACATGATTATTTTTATAATCTAAGTATGAATTGCATCTTTACATCATATTACATGTTTACATCATGCTTCATGTTGACAAGCATGTTCTCCAATTTTAAATTACTCTAAGTATTTTGCTTATTGCGTGATTACGTCATCCATGTGCTAAGTTGCCATCTCCATGTTAACATCATGTTGCAGGTTTACGTCACGTACCATGATGACACCGCGTTGCATGATTATTTATTATTCCAAGTATCTCGCTTATTGCATGATTATTACGAATAGGTCATTAATTGGACGTTGTTATATGTATACTGTCTGTTACGCTAACTCTGTGAACAGATTATGCATGTTCATCGAAAAAATAAAGATGGACGAATTTGTGCTCCGCGCATTCGATTGACAAACAGGTCACCCCTGAGGTCAGTATCGAACCTAAATTGGACGAATATCCTATCTTAAATAGAGTCAATCATGGGTTTTGAACCGCTACTTGACTCGGGGGCAAGTGTTGGATATCTATCCAATTCGGGTTCGTATTTACCTTTCGGACCTCGCAAACACGCCAGAACCACAAACGGATCTTACCGCAGTCACCCCGGGTCAAAACGGTCCGGATGCGCGCCGCACCCGGGCTGGGGACTTCCGGATTGCCATAAGGCAATCCGGACCATGTCGGATGTCGACATTAGTCCGGACTGCCGACTGGTACTGCGCGCTTACCCCTAGGACTGCGCGTTTACCCTTATTTTTACTAAGTATGAGAAGTCAGTGCGCACATAGCCAACCTCGATGTCGGTAAGCGTTTTCCTGTAAACCGACAATGAACCGCATAAAACCGGGTATGGTTCTCAGGTTTCCTATAAATAGGGACCTAGACCTCCCATTTGACAACTTAACTCGAAACTCTCCAGAATTGGCTATTTGCGCTCTGACCTTTCTCTACACATTCTCTCTCTCTAAGATCCTGACTTTTGCATCGGAGAGGGCTCAACCAGCGCCACCCCCCCTCTCCATGCTGGTTATCGCCCATTCTGCAGGACCTGGCGTATAGAAGATCTAGGTAGAACCCAAAGTTAGTTCGGGGATCGAGGTAGAAGCCAAAGTCAGTTCGGGGATCGAGGTTCGATATCTGCGAAGAGCAACTCGAGGTACCCTAAGTGGAATCGACCTCAATAGTACATTTCCTTAGGAGTAAGGTTTACTTCTAGGGCGGTGGAAGCAGGTCGCCACCTGTACTTTTCCTTAAGAGGAAGGTTTCTTCCTTCAACAGTGGAAGCAGGTCGCCACCTGTACCTTTCCTTAGGAGGAAGGTTTACTTCTGAGAGAGCTTTTGATAGTCGACTCGACTTACTTTTTAAAATAGAGATCTAGTAGCTTGGTCGCTTCTATCTTTATCAATCATGTTCTGAAAGTCGATTTCCTCAAAAGATGATAGTCGACCTTTTACCTTTGTTTCACCATTCCAAACAAGGTTGGTCGTCGATTCGTCAATCTCGCCAATAAACGTACTTGGCTCTAGTCTGTGTCGTTTAATCGTAACCCAACACTTGCCCCCGAGACTTAAGTCGTCAGCTTCATTTATGAAGAGGAGGTCTTGAGTCGAGTATAATTATTTGAATATGTTCGAGCGAGATTCTGTCTCTATTAGTTCACTTAACCTCGGTTGGATAGGCTAAAATATGATACATTTAGTCGAGGCGAGATGCTAGTTCCTATGGCTTTCTTGACCGTTGGTCTGGGAGAAGCTGGAGAGTCACCTCGATAAGCTCTTGACAAGTGCAAGGCAACAGTCATGTTGTCAGGGAATGACCCAATGAATGCCTGACCTCGGGAAAACTTCCTTGGGATGTTTAAGCGGTTAATACTTCTTAGTATAAATACCACCATTTACTCTTCACTTTTTACTTCCTGCTGTCGTTTTTAGTCATCCTGGCGAATCAATATAGTGCTTTCTTCATTAACCCTATCTCGCCTCGTCCCTGCGCTCCTGAAGAGAGAATTTTTGTTGGAATCGCCAATGTTGGTCCTTCCGATCCGATTCGAGAAGCTTCTTTCCTTCGATCCCTTTCTCAGACTCCCATGGCTGCTCAATTCCAACAAGGTAGGTCGCAAGGGTTCATCCCTTCTTTTCCTGAGTTTCCCAAAGAAAATAAATTGTCTGGCGCCACTTTCGTAAAAGTTGTGACCCTAGGTAGTCTGAGCGATCATGAAGGTCCTCGTTATGTTGGTCCCCCTAGACAAGGATATAGGGCTAGGGATGGGGAGGTCCCAGTATATGCGGGCCAGATTGAGGCGGGGCTCCCATTTCCTTTTTGTACAAAGTTGGATGAACTTTGTGAGCATTCTGGGATACATCCTTGCCAGCTCACAGTCAATGCTATCCGCTTCTGAGTTGGTTTTCGGTGTTTGTGCGACGTCTATAATTGGACGTACACCCTTCAAGTCTTTAGATGGTTCTATCAATTGTTGAGAAGCAAGTCGTTGATCTTTGGTTTCAAAGTCAATGGCCCTCAGATGACCAACTTTCTTGGAAATCAGCCAAGGAATTGGTGGTTGGGCTTATGTCTTACAATGCAAATTGGAAGCACTATTACTTTTTCTGTCGAGAAGGCGTCACTTGGCCCATATCCCCTCCCTTGGTGCTGATGGTCCCCCCACTCTCCGTGGATTAACTTCTGAGGAAATCGCCACGGTCGGCCAGATTCACGCCGTCGTGACCTCGAAAGAGTTTGAACCGTGGAAATCTGTTGAAGATACCACAGAAGAGGCTCGTATTAGATCCTCAATTCGTCTTCGCACTGAAGATCCTCCTCTTAATTGGGAAACTTCTTTTTCATAGTAGATTTTTAAATTCTCTTCTGGTTTCATGTAGTTCTCTTTAAGAAGCTTTTTGATGCTCGTGGTCAGGCGACAACAGGAGTGCCCTTGGAGGTAGCCTCTGAACAACCCTCCCTGGCGGGAGTTATCACTGAGGCTGCCCCCAATTCTGAGAAGGCTGAATCTGCGGAGGACGTCGTGAGGACTCCTCGCGTGACGACCAAGAGGACTGCCCACGGAGGTATTCCCAAGCCTAACAAAAGGGCGCATGTGATCGACGCCACTCCTATCTCAGAGTTCCAGGAGATGGCTTCCTTGGACGCTCCTGCCGTTTCTGACTCCCCTACTCCCAAAGGTAGAAAATTTTCCATTCTTGATTTCATCTTTGTTCGGATTTCCTTACTTTTTTCTAACTTCTTTTCCTCTTGTAGAAGTCGTCCCAGAGGAAGGGGGTCGTGGTGAAGCTTCTAGCTCCCAAGCCGTGACTAGCTTGAAGTTTGAAGGCCCTCCCTTTTCCTGGAAGATGCTTCATATTGCCCCCGAGTCATCCTCGGGTGTCGCCAACTGGGATCCCTTGGTTTCTTTGAAGGGATATCAGTTGAAGGAGGGACACTCCATCGCCAATAGGGAGTTAGCCCTCCATCTTATAAATGGCTCCATTCCTCCTCAAGATCGCTCTCGCATTCCTGTGGAATGTGCTGATGAGACTGCTCGCATGTTTCTACATCGGCAGGCCTAGGTAAAGAATTTTATCCTTCTCATAATCTCGATATCTCTAAAATCGCTTCTGTACTTATCTTTCTATGCTTTCAGGCCACCCGCAATTTTTTACAAGTCGGTCAGCTGCTCATCGACTTGGATGAAGAAGTTTCCTCTTTAAAGGGGAAGCTCGCTTTGGTGGAGTCGGAGGCAGAAGAGGTGTAACGCCTCCGAGGAGAAAATACCCGCCTGGAAGAGGAACTTCGTCGTATGAAGGAGGACTTCGCCATTATGGCCAAAGATCTCGCCTCCCTGGAGGACACTGTAAGGGCCTCCGCTAATATGATCGAGGAAGTCGCCTCTCTGAAGGACACAGTGAGGGCCTCCATGACTTTTGGAGCATTGATGGATGATGGTCGCCGTACCTCCGCCGCTTTCTTAAGGGTTTTTCGTGCCAAGTTGGCTTCTCATCAATAGGAGATCGCTTTGTTGAGAGAGGAGATAGAAGAGCATAAGAAGTCTGCCCCCGAGATCATTGCTGACTATAAGGCTAGCGCTAATTTTCAAATCGACGCCGCTATGGCCAGTGGGCAGATGCTTCTTTCCAGCTTTGCCTCTGTGCTGGCGGATATCAGGGCCATGGACCATAGTTTTGATTTCTCGAAGGTGGGGATCCTTCGAGATTACTTAGCGGAGGAGGCTAGGAGTAGGAAAGACTTTGTATAGATTTACATTTTCTTTTCCCATCCCTCTGTAATCCCGACTTGATGTAATCAATATTTATTAATGGTAGAAGGGAGCCTTCTTTTTGGCAATTCTCATGCATTCATCCTTACTTCCAATCATTCTCGTGATAAATTTACCCAATATCAGAATTACACCTTTTCGAGAATAAGGCTCTTAATCGATTTTCTAGAGCGAAACGTTTAAACTCTATATAATCGATAATTAATATTTAAGGAGAATTTTATCCTTAGAAAATCAAACCCGTCTTCTGAGTCATAAATCCCTATGAGTGATTTGGTTGATATCAGATTCTGGATGATCGATATATGACTTTGAGAAGATCAGCTTATAGTACTTCTTCAAGTAGTTGACCGATCTGAGTGATTTAGTTGATATCAGATCTTTGATGGTCGACTCTTGATTTGGCAGTAGTTCTCCAATACTTAACCTCTTTTGAGTAGTCGACCGATCTGAGTGATTTAGTTGATATTAGATCTTTGATGGTCGCTCTCGATTCGAAAAAAGCTCTTCAATACTTAACCTCTTTCGAGTAGTCGACCGATCTGAATGATTTAGTAGATATCAGATATTTGATGGTCGCTCTCGATTTGGAAAAAGCTCTTCAATACTTAACCTCTTTCGAGTAGTCGACCGATCTGAGTGATTTAGTAGATATCAGATCTTTGATGGTCGCTCTCGATTTGGAAAAAGCTCTTCAATACTTAACCTCTTTTGAGTAGTCAACCGATCTGAGTGATTTAGTAGATATCAGATCTTTGATGGTCACTCTCGATTTGGAAAAAGCTCTTCAATACTTAACCTCTTTCGAGTAGTCGACCGATCTGAGTGATTTAGTAGATGTCAGATCTTTGATGGCCGCTCTCGATTTGGAAAAAGCTCTTCAATACTTAACCTCTTTCGAGAATTCGACCGATCTGTGTAATTTAGTAGATATCAGATCTTTGATGGTCGCTCTCGATTTGGAAAAAAAACTCTTCAATACTTAACCTCTTTCGAGTAGTCGACTGATTTGAGTGATTTAGTAGATATCAGATCTTTGATGGTCGCTCTCGATTTGGAAAAACGCTCTTCAATACTTAACCTCTTTCGAGTAGTAGACCGATCTGAGTGATTTAGTAGATATCAGATCTTTGATGGTCGCTCTCGATTTGGAAAATGCTCTTCAATAACTAACCTCTTTCGAGTAGTCGACCGATCTGAGTGATTTAGTAGATATCTTATCTTCGATGGTCGCTCTCGATTCGGAAATATTCCTCGACGCCACCTCTTCATCTACCAATTCTGAGTGATTTAGATGATATCAGATTGTTGATAGTCGATTTTTGAGTATTTTGACGGAAGAACTCGGAATTCTTGAAATAAAAGGGGCCTTAAGAGGCTTTATATTTATTTACCTTCCTGAATTTCACAAAAAAAGCATCATAAGACAAACATTAGCCTTAAAATATAAACAAAATTGCTTTCTGAATTAGGTGCCGTTTCTATGACTTCTCTTTGATTGCGACGCTGCATTGAGCTGACGTAGCATTGTCGGGATGCGGTTTAATCTCCTCTTACTTCCCCTATCCCTTGTAGTGTCGGAAACCTCATTACTTGATGAGTAGTTGACGAGATTATATGATGGGGATTGAGAGTAGTTCTTCCGATGATGGCGTTATATTAGGAGGCAGCGTCGACGACCACAAAAAGCACCTCAATTTTAAGGTTCGTTTTTCCCTTTCCCAGAATCATTGGCAGCTTGATGGCTCCCATTGGATAGGTAGCTCTTCTGGCGAATACTATGAGGGGAAAGTCGACTTTGATGAGATCTCTTCCAGTTAGCCCTAAATTTTGGAAGGCTTCGTAAAAGAGTATGTCCGTCGAGCTCCCACTGTCGATGAGAATCCTCTTTACTTCATACTCTGCTATTGTGGCAGTGATGACTAAGGCGTCATCATGAGGATGAGTGACCATCATTAATTCGTCGGTGGTGAAGCTTATGGTTATCGTGTCGATTTCCTCCTGTCTCCTGCCTTCATTCTCATGCGATGTTCGAGCAGCATAGACTTCCCGGGCGAGGCTGGTTTCCCCTCCAGAAGCAAATCCTCCGGCGATGACATTTATCGTTCCCCGTTGAGTCGGGGTTGGATTGTTATGTGGGGGAGATCGAGATTTCCTTTGAGGGCTACGACTTCGTTATCTGGGTGCTTTGGAGGGCTTTTCGATAAACTTTAACGGTTTACCTCTTCGAATTAGCGCCTCAATGTCGTGTTTCAGAGCAACACATTCGTTCGTGACGTGCCCTTGAACTCGATGGTAACAACAATAGTCACTCATCTGAGATCCCATCGGGCTTTTCCTGACTAGAGGGGGATCATCCAGTCTAAGTTTCTCCATCTCTTGAAGCACCACAGATATATTGTGTGTGAGTGGAGTGAATTTTTTGGAATAAGGATTAGGCTCCTTCTTCATTCCTAGGCGATTTCCTTGTTGAAAAGTTCCCTCTCGTTTTTCTTCTCTCTTGGATGGTCGAGAAACAGAACTTTCTTCGGCCTTCGTTGGAGTATTCAGCCTCTTGACTTCCATGGGAGATCTTTCATGTGACCTCTCCAAGTCGATGTACTTCTTAACCTTGATGGCGAGAGCATCAATCTTTCGTACTGGCTTCATCACCATGCTATCCTTCAAGGCTTAACTTTGTACCCTGAGACCCCTCCAGAAGGTCCTGATGAACTCGCCATCAGTGGCGTCTTCATTCAGCTTTTGAAGTATCTTATGGTATCTAATATAATAATTGGCTAAGGTTTCATCAGGACCTTGCTCAATTTTATCCAGAAAATCCATACTCTTGAGGCGTTGTCTTTGGCCTATGTGACCTTCTATAAACTTGGCCTTCAACTCTTCCCATGAATCAATCGAGTTACTGGGAGACCATAGAACCAGGTAGACGCCTCTTCCTTCAGAGTTGTGGGGAAGAGCGCCGCGTAGTGGTCCGGTGTTGCCCCTCTTCCTAGGAGGGAAGAGTTGTGGGCGTTGATATGGCGATCTGGGTCTCCCTCGCCTGTGTAGTCCTCGATGTTCCTCGCAAAGACTTGCGGAGGGACTCGAGTATTGAATAACCTCTTGGAGAAAGGGTGAGAAGTGTGGTCGCGAACGACAAGTAGATCACTCGCTCCTCTTCTTTTCTTCTCCAGTAATTCTTCTACCTGTCCTATAGTGAATAGGACAGGGGTTTTGCTTGCCATTTCGCCCTCTGGCGTTTTGGGGGCTTTCTCCGGGAGATCCTTTTCCATGATCTTTACACTGGAAGCCACCTCTTCTTTTTGGGAGACTTCTCAAGTGGGTTCCTTTTTGTCAGGAACCATTCCTGCCTGGGCTTGTTTCCAGAAGGCTATGAAGGCCGTCATTATCTCCTGAGGGACAGCCTGAGGGACGGTTCTCGCCTCGTCCATATTTGGTAGTGACTTGGAATGGCTGAGATTCTCTTCGCCACCAGTACCATTAGCTTGTGGCACTGGTAGGTCTTCTTCTGGTGTGGGTCTTGAGGTGGTGGGACTTGCTTGAGTGTTTCCCATCTCCTCAACCACAGGGTTTGGCATCTTGTTCTTCTCGTAGGCCATGACTTTTAATCTGATTCCCAAAGACGGCTCCAAATGTTGGGATCAAAATGACGTGGCCTTGGTACTTCGAGTAGTGGACTTCTAAATCTCGCCGGGAGCTAGCTCACTCAGGTATCTTTCTTGGTCGCGTGGACACTTAGTTTCCTTTGGTGGCTCTGTGCTAGGCGAGGACCTGAAAAGAGGTGGGGATGGCCCCTGATTCCACTCCGAAGCTTAAGTCAGTAATGGATATCGAGAGAATAATATATAGTAATTGATAGATCTTAGAACTTAAATAATGAAAGTGAGCCCCTATTTATAGGGAAAATGTTACCGACTTCGTAGGGCGGTTACCCTTTGGGGAGGGTTTTGTCCAGAGTCGGCTTAAGTAGGTGACAAGCAGGTCGCCAGCTCATCCTTCCTTAGTCAAGAAGGTTTCTTCCTTCAACAGTGGAAGCAAGTTGCCACCTGTACCTTTCCTTAGGAGGAAGGTTTACTTCTAGGGCGGTGGAAGCAGGTCGCCACCTGCACCTTTCCTTAAGAGGAAGGTTTATTCCTTCAACAGTGGAAGCAGGTCGCCACCTGTACCTTTCCTTAGGAGGAAATTTTACTTCTGAGAGAGCTTTTAATACTCGACTCGACTTACTTTTTAAAATAGAGATCTGGTAGCTTGGTCGCTTCTATCTTTATCAATCATGTTCTGAAAGTCAACTTCCTCAAAAAATGATAGTCGACCTTTTACCTTTGTTTCACCATTCCAAACAAGATTGGTCGTCGATTCGTCAATCTCGCCAATAAACATACTTGGCTCTAGTCCGTGTCGTTTAATCGTAACCCAATATATAGTAAGAATATATATGTGTATATATTACTATATATTTCTTGAATGTTTACATCAGAATGTTTAGGGTTTATATAAATATTATATATACACGTTAGCACATATTTGCACACATAAAAGAGTTTCCGAGCTTGCCCATTCGGTCCTTCCTAATTCACCAAGATTATATAGTACGTATTTTTTTTTCTTAAATAATAATGTATAAACTATTCATAGTTAATCAAACAAGATTGTTTAATTGTTTCGATCTCTCTTAATAACATGAAAATAATTTTATAATTACAAATAAGTGCAATGCGATATTATGAATCATACATATATACCATCAGTTGAATGTCCATTTTATATATTTATCAAAGTGGTTGGTTCATTCATATATGAGATGTTCATTTAATTTCGTCAGGTCCAGGAACGATTACATACAACTTGGTGTTATACTACATGATGAGAACACGCCCCTGGAAGAAAACCAATTGCTCCACAAATTTGTGAATGAAGATGATACCTTCAGGAATTCAAGGTTCAAGCTCATACCCTACATCTCCAAGGTGATCGGTAATTGCATTCTGCGTTTTACAATAATCAATATTTTTATGTATTGTATATCTACTTATACGTAACTACTTATACTTTTAACGTCTGATGTAAGTAATAAAAACATCATTATCTGATACTAGCAACTGACAACGATGTGGATGTTGAGTACATCAAATTTTCCCCGGATTTTCAAGTAACTATTTTAAGTGTTATCTTAAAAAAAACGTGAAAAAGATCAAAATAAAACATCATTATATGTAACACTTTATATATTCTTCTTGTTTTATAGGATATAGGACTCTACAATAAAATCATGATCCGTGTTCACGTGAGAAAGTCAAGCCTTAATTAGTTATCTTCGGCTCATTGAAAGGTAATCAAAAGTTCCCCATTGACTACTTTTGTATTACGAAATTATTACATAATTAACTAACTTCTATAGTTACTTATATTATATGGTTTAGTAAAAAAAAGTGTTTTTAGTGGAAAAAAAAAAATTCTTTTTTATAGTAATGTGTTAAATTAATTAAATTTTAACAAAATTTGTTTAATTGTTTCAATCTTTCTTAACATCGTGAGAAGAAGTTAGCAATTACAAATATGTACAATGCAATAAGTAATGATCATAAAATTATGAAGGCGATACATACCAGTTGAATGTCCATTTGGTAGATTTATCAAAGGTGGTTGGTTCTAATGTAAATGAATTCATATATTTTCAGCTTTTCATCAGTCCAGAAAGTATTAGCAACTGACAACGATGTGGATGATGAGAACCTCAAATTTCCTCCGTATCTTCAAGCAAATATTTTAATTTTAAGTTTTATCTTAATCAAACAAAAGCTCAAAATAAAACATCTGGATTTGTAACAATTTATATGTTTTTTTATTTATAGAAATACGAACTCTACTACAAAATCAAGATCCGTTCCATGTTGAGAAAGTAAAGAATTTATTAGTTAGTTATCCTCCGCTAATTGAAAGGTGGTCAAAAGTTCACCATTGATCGCTGATGGATATGTGTCCAATTCGAGTTCGTATTTACATTTCGGGCCTCGCAAACATGCCGAAAATCACATCACAACTTGAAAAACGTCTCCCAAGGGTCAAAACGGTCCAGAAACGCATTTACGCGCGTCCGGACCTCCGGATTGCATAGCAACCCGGACGTCCGGGTTGCTTGCAATCCGGACCTCGCCGAATTGCCCAAATTCGACGAGGTCCGGATTGCATTGCGGGTATCGTGCGATTACCGTTTCCGCGATTACCGTTACGTGTAGAGAAGTCAAGTTCGCGCATTACCAATATGGATGACGGTTACCGCTTGCTTTTGAACCGTCATCAAATCGCTTTAAAGCCGGGTCCGGTCCCAAGGAAGCCTATAAATAGGAGGCCTTGGCCACCCATTTTCACACATCCTCTCATTTGCCCAACTTTAGTATTTTGAGCTCTGACTTTTCTCTAGAAATATTCTCTCTCTAGAAATTACTCTTTTAGCCCTATAGTGACTTAAGCTTCGGAGAGGGCTCCGCTAGCACCACCCCCCCCCCCTCTCCGTGCTAGCACCGGTCCTTTGTGCAGGAATCGTCGTTCAGACATCCGGATTTGTGCACAGACCACCGCCTTCCGAGACTCAGACGTCCCCTTGAGACTCAGACGTCCCCTTGAGACACAGACCTTTCCGGGATCAACCGAACACTCGTCAGTGGCACAAACCTCTTCCAGACGAAGGGTTACAGCCCGAAAACCCGCACAACCATACAAACAGACGCGTCCCCACGACCCAATTCATCCCGGACGCAACATTGGCGCCGTCTACGTGATTCGAACAACAAGCTACCATACAGCAAAATCATGACGAGTAATCGAAAACCTCCCGAAGAGGTGAACACAAGAAACATAATGAAAAGGCCCGGACGTCCCAAGAAGTCCCCGGCAAACAAACGAACAGAAGGCCAAATGCCAGCTGGAAGTCAGTCGGGACCCTCCCACATTCCAAGAGCTACTTCCGTAGCTTCATCCTTGCCAACTGACAATGTGCCCGACGCACAACACAGAGAGCCAAGGAACGAGCATCACTCACCTCCACCTGGTTTCGAGCCAAAGGTGAATGAAGAGGAATCTCAGATGGAAATGCCGCAAGGCGAACAAAGAACGGGAGCAAACCCAATGCCCACCGTTACTCCAGCGATGATGGCTGCGTTGGAAGAGTTACTCGCATTCCGCGAGTCTCTAAAAAACCAAGGATATGCTGCTCAACCACCTCCAACTAACCAAGAGCA
This sequence comes from Clarkia xantiana subsp. parviflora, assembly GCA_036873135.1. Taxonomy (NCBI): domain Eukaryota; kingdom Viridiplantae; phylum Streptophyta; class Magnoliopsida; order Myrtales; family Onagraceae; genus Clarkia; species Clarkia xantiana. Next base: position 39,858,051 of record JAPTYO010000004.1, read on the forward strand.
TGCCGCGGCAGCAAGAGAGGTGTCGCAAGACACTACTCGCCACGGCAATCCTTTCCAGGGCAGAAACCAACACGCAAGACATGAAGCTGCACGGTCATACACTCCTTCCCAAGGAGCCCGTCATTGGAGGAATGAAGGACAGCCCCCATTCTACCACCCACAGCAGCCAACAAGGAATGATCCCTTCCAGGCCACAAGCAGAGATCAATCTGACATCTACCACAACAATGGTCAGCAAAATCCTTCAACGGGTTATGCTGAACCGGTAAAAGGGTTTACCGCCGAGATATTAGAAGAAATGGTGGAGAAGAAGATGAAGGAAGCAAAGATGAAGGGTATGCACGCACTTGAAGAAAGGGCATCACATCCGTTCACGGACCACCTGGTAAACAGTCGTGTCCCAGACGCACTGTATCGAATTGGAGGAGACCTCTACCGTGGAAAAGGAGATCCAGTGGAACACGTGCAAAAGCACGAGGCCTCTCTGCTAGGCAGAACAAAGAACCCACACCACTTCGCAATGACGTTTTCACAAACTCTTGCCGGGACTGCAGCACACTGGTTCTTCTCGCTGCCATGCGGAAGCATCACTTCATGGGCGGACTGAAGGCTAAATTCATTCAACGATACATGGGCGAGCGCACATTGCTAAAGGGGTCAAATGCTCTGGACGACGTCCAACAACAAAACGAAGAATCTCTCGCCGACTACTACGTCCGCTTCAACCAGAATATCTCTGATATTCAAGGGAACCTGACTGAAGGAGAGATTGTTCGAGCGTTCATTCGAAACCTCGGACGAAGAGGCTATGCCCTAGCAGAAAAGATGGCGAAGCGCCCAGCCGAAACCATGGAGGAGCTAGCAGCAAGAGTAAAAGAATACGTGGACCTCGAAAGGTTCAGAAGTCAGAACAAGGAAAAAATCTCTGCGGCAAAGGCAAAAGAAAATCCAAAGCAGAACCAACCAAAACCACACTCAAGTGGTCAACAAGGAAGAAATTGGCAACCTCAGCCGAAAAGACCTTTTCAAGGAGATTTTCAGAAGCCAAAGGAAGTAAATATTGCCGACTGCATTCCTTTGAATGCCCCGCTGTCTGTAATATTGAGAGAGATGAAGGACGCGAATATGTGGAAAGAGCCGAACAATTTTAGAAAAGGCCCACTGGGGAGAGACAAGGACAAGTGGTGTGAAAACCACGGGGTCTTCGGCCACGAGACCGACAGCTGTGTCAGCCTACGCTTCCGCATTAACAACTTCGTCCTCAAAGGCGAATTGAAGCAGTTTGTCGATCAAGGCGACAACCCCCCGAGAAAGGCTCAAGCAGAGTCATCAAAAAGAGGAAGCAAGGGAAAAGAGAAGGTCAATGACAACCCTCTGCCAGCTAAGCGAGGTATAATCAACGTCATACACGGAGGACCTGCCGCCGGAGGACAAGTGTCTAATGCTCGGGACATTTATGCATCCCAAGCAGCAACATTGCCGAAATACGGAAAGCGCAAACAACCGGAGCAAGAGGACGCGGTCATCCAATTTTCCAGGGAAGACTTAAAGCATATCGTTTACCCTCACGATGACGCTTTAGTCATAACCGTGGACATTGACGGATACGATGTAAAAAGAATCCTCGTCGATGGTGGAAGCTCCGCTGACATTCTACATGTCAAAGTCCTAGAGCAACTGGGGAGATCTGTCAAAGATTTGAACCCAGGAACCTTCTCGCTAGTCAGCTTCGCCGGAGCACCTACACAACCCCTGGGTACAATCACGCTTCCTGTCATCCTTGGCCAAGGGTGGAGAGCATTGCATGTCAACGTCACTTTCGTCGTTGTAGAATCTCTCGGGGCCTATAACGGAATCTTGGGATGAACAACGATCAACCCCTACGTGATCGTGCCCTCCACTGTCCACCAAAAGATGAAGTTCCCTACGGACCATGGGATTGGAGAAGTGCTAGGCGACCAGATAACTGCAAGACGTTGTTACGTCAATGCCTTGAGAGCAAAGCACCAATTCCATGTGGCAATGATAAATTCTTTCAAAAGGCATAAAGTTGTTGATGAAAGAAAGGAGCAAATGGTGGAACAAGCTGTTACAGTTTGAAACCCACAAGAAAACATCCAGTATTCGCCATGGCACCAGATATGGCTCGTCAAGCAGGGAGAAGGCGAGCCAATCATGGAATACTTCATCAGATTCGCTTCTAACGCCTCCTCGGCGAAAGCAACAAGAGAAGAAGTGATAAGCGTGTTCTATGCAAACATGAACGCCAGATCTTTCCTTCTCTTCGGACGAACTCATGGATGGCGAAGAACAAAAACCATGGCAGATCTAAAGGATAAGCTTGAGACAGCAGTCTTATGCGAACAAGAACTGAGGTGGGGTACACCCCTCAGTTGGGACGAAAGAGTTCGAGCAAAAACGAACAAACAGGAAGACGCAAGCATCGATATCGACAACATCTTCACACCGCTAAACACGGTTGCTGAAGACATTTACGTCAACCTACTTGAGAACAAGCTCCCAAGTCCACTTGTTCCGAAGATATTTCTTGGGCAACAACATTAGGGAATGGTGCAAGTACCACAAAAATTGGGGGCACAACACAAACATGTGTCTACCATTAAGGTGGGAAATTGAAGAATGCATCGCGCTAGGTGCATTAAGGCGATTTGTTGCAACCGACTCCGCGACATCGTCATCAAACCAGCCATAATGAAACGGGAGAAACAACTATCTTTCAGATTACTTCGCGCATTTCCATTCCAAATGTTTCTAGTATAATCGCATTTACATGTTTTAAGAAGGAATGATCAATTGACACCTTCTCGGAAAACAATACGCGCAAGTATCTAATAAAGTCAATCTACGTTTGTAGGTACATATCTATGTCTTGCACGCTATTTTTGGATTAAACGCGAAGTAACCAAGCTACGTGCTTATTATCTACATCAACAATCCAAAATATTATGCTATCAACAAGCAAAAATCTATTACGCGTTATGACGACGTTTAATCATCAACAACAATTCACTCAAATTGATGACTACATCAAAAGGTATCATCATTGAACCAAAAACTTGGAATTAAGCCCAAGATATTTTCAAAGACAGCATGCTGCAAATACACATAATGGATGATATTTGCATATCTACACCAACAAGGAGTTTATTTCTCCATTCATAAATCGGCATCTATCTCAAGAAGGTGCCGGCAACACAAAGCCATTGCACTATGTTCACAGCCAACTTATATGACGCAAGGACAACTTGCGGATTATCTACAAAAAAGGAACTTATAGCAATTCTCTACTCAAGGTGACGACTATTCAAGAGCCGTCATCTAAAAGCAATATCTTGGATTAACACCAAGACCCACTATCAAAGGTGGCATGTTGAGGTACCCTCTTTGAAAAGACAAACCCCATGTTCTCTTCTAGATGACATGCTGCGACATCTCTGGTTAGAGGCAAATCCTCATGTTCATAGTCATTCCCTGGATTCAGAACAGGATGGGCAAATACAATACGAGATTGATCACCCCATAAATGGCGGAAGTTCCCTTGATAGGCAATGTCCCCACACTACAACAAGCGTGCATTCCTGGTTAGGGTTCACTCTTCATGGCGAATGTCCTCTTTCTAAGACGACAATCCCATATTACGAATTCCTGGTTAGGGTTCACTCTTCATGGCGAATGTCCCCTTTCTAAGACGACAATCCCATATTACGAATTCCTGGTTAGGGTTCACTCTTCGTGGCGAAGGTCCTCTTTTTAGACGACAATCCCATATTACGAATTCCTGGTTAGGGTTCACTCTTCATGGCGAATGTCCTCTTTCTAAGACGACAATCCCATATTATGAATTCCTGGTTAGGGTTCACTCTTCATGGCGAATGTCCTCTTTCTAGACGACAATCCCATATTACGAATTCCTGGTTAGGGTTCACTCTTCATGGCGAATGTCCTCTTTCTAGACGACAATCCCATATTACGAATTCCTGGTTAGGGTTCACCCTTCACGGCAGAAGTCCTCTTATTAGATGACAACTCCGTACTACAGATTTTCAAACCGTGTTGCATGGTTTTCAAAACATGCATCACAATTCATACTTACAAAAAGTGTTATATGGTCCTTGGATGCAAGAATCATGTATCACAAATATTTTACCAAATATTTTATCAAATATTTTTTCAAATATTTTATTCATCAAACAACTTTCCAAATATTTTATCAACAAGCTTTTTAGGGATCACAAAATACTCCTTTAAAAATCAAAATGCTGGCAGGTGCGCACCCTGTTTAAAACTCATAAAATTTACAAGTCGAGTCTTGTACAACGTCGCCTTAGAGTGGAACTAAGAGACGGTATAAACTAATATCTTGCTCAAGCCAAGATAACACATTTCAAACATACTACTTGTTAAGTCGCTATACGCAAACCACTTGACAGTTTTCAACAGATATAGCAACATGCATAACGCATCATGCAAACAATCTTGAATCAAAAGTGGCTATCGGTCACGATTGCGGGGACTACGTCTACGTTACTAGTCATCCAAGTTCAATAAACACAGTAAGCGATAACGGTATGAAATATTACTAACAAGTTATCATGCAAACTGCTATGTATAAAGCAGGTTCAAACGACGTAGTTCAAAGCGAACAAGTCACAAGCAACAATCAAAGAACGACTCCAACAAGTTTCTAAACATAGAAGCCGGGGGGCAAGCGGAAACGAGTTCAACATATCGAAAAGATGGCACAGATCAAAGAATGCCATCATCCCTGACAGGACTTGGCGGAACGGGCAGAAGTTGCACGTTAGTGCCGCCACCGTCTTCTCCAAACAAAAATGCAAACTGAGATGTTGCAGTATCCAAACGACGAAGCTCGGCAACTTGCCCAACAGCAAACTCCGCATACGGCCCTAACTGGTCAAAAGGAAAGCCAGGAGCAAGAATGCTCACCCTACGAACAAAGTCCTCAGCAAACTCGCTGAGCATAGGAGCGGCCTTCGCCGTAGCAGCAGCAGTAACCGCGCTGTCAAATCCAGGAGTAGAAGGGAACTTGCTAAGTCCCTCTTCAATGCCAGCCTTCGTTTCTTCTTCGCGCACCTTCCGACAGGCAACTTTGTGCTTGCCCGCGTTATCAGAAATGACCTTCTCAATGGCAGCGTTCTCAGATTCAAGCTGAACAAGGCTGGCATGATCAGCATCATAACGAGCATCAAAATCCGTCTTCTTCAACGAAAGACGGCGCACTTCGTCCTTAGCTTCCTCAAGCTCCTTGGACAAAGTGGCAGCTTTATCAGCAATGGCACGCCTCTCCTGGACAAGCTCCAACATGAAGGAGGCCATGTGCACCATATCAAAACAACCTGAAAACAAAGAAACAATAAGCATGCATGTTCGGGAACAACGAACATAACAAAGTAAAGAATGATACTCACTGGGGTGAATCCAGATAGCGATCTCTCAACGAAAGTTTGTGCCTCCTCGTCACTCGAGGGCCGAACAACCCGATCACCAGGAGGAATAGATCGATGAAGAACGCGCACGCCAACTTCCGGCATGCTCAGCCGGGAGTCCTTGGGAAAAGTAAGATCTCCTGCCACATATGGCATCCACTTACCGTCTGAGATATCACCTTCCAAAGGACGAAGCAAATCCGCACGTCCAAGTGGCGGGATAACTACATGAAAACCAAGCAGGGTTATACAAAAACTAAAAACAAAGCACACAAAATCACACAGTCAAGTGTTCAACTTATACCAGAAGGAAGAGAACGTTCCACCTCGAACCGCTCCTTCGAGCGGGGGGCAGACAACGCATCCTCGCAACCGTCAACTCCCTTCCCTTTATGGCAGGAAGGAGTAGGAACGGTCACAGTAGTCTTCGGACGCTTCAAACTACTCGAAGAATGCGCCCCAGTGGTGGACCGTTTGGAAGAGTCAGGAACGGCAACAACGCGATCAGTAACAAGCGTCGTGCGACCTGCAAGTAACACGCAAAGTTACCACCCAACCAAGAAAATACATAAGGAAGATTTTTTTTTCAAAACCATCTACCTTTTCCACGTCCAGAAGTCGTCGATGCTCCAGAAGCAAGAGATGGAACAATCCTTCCGCTAGAGGCAATCTTGCGAGCGGCTGCCGTCTGCAAAGACGAGCTTTTTCCGTCAAACCAACTTACAGCACAACACGGTAAAAGTTATAAAAATGATTATCATACCGAAGCTGCAGAAGGGAGCACATGAATCCCAACATCAACCAATTCCTGATCGGATGCACGCAGCGAGCAAGTAAAGTCGCACGATTGTTGACAGTGGTATATCTGTTTTATCACCTCCCTATCCGACAAGGAAAGTTCCCGAAAGGCTGGCGCGGGGTCAGACTTCCGAACATACTCGTCATCCCAAGTCGTTCCCGCATCATGAACAAAAAAGTAATGATGTCTCCAATGATCGGCAGACCGATCCGCTGCGGCGACTAATCGGTAACTAGAATCCCACTTGGCTTCTCCAAGACCAAGCTCCTCAAAACCATCGCTTTGCAAATTCGGCCAACGAACTTTTACACTGCACAATCCTGCAGAGTCTGGACTCTTAAGCTGGTAGAAGCAGCGAAAGAGGGTGCGAGAGTAACGCCAAGATTGCTGGTGAAGCAACACTCTAAAACAAGTCCATACTCGAATCCCGTTGGGTGCAAGATCTAAAGGGGAAATCCCGTAACCGTTACAGAGCTCAATCAAATCAGAGCAGTAGGGAAACCGCATACCCTCCCTAACGTGAGACGTGTACACAACGGATAAATCTACGGGCGGAGGAGTAGCATATCCTAAACTACTATCAGGGAGTACGTCAAAGGGGTAGACAGCCTCGGTACAAGCATCGAGTCCGGAAGCACTCGCATATAAGGTGAACAGGGATCTATCCAAGCGGTTAGTGTAGTACCTAACCAAGACCTCGGTCTCTCCAGCAGGAGACGCCCCAACAAAAGGACCAGCAGCTATACCCTCGTCGATGTCTAAAACACTATCTACTGGTAAAACCGGGTCTACCTCCATGTCATCCTCTATATCAGAATTAAAGGGAGTCTGCGATAGAGGAGGGATAGACTTACTCATTGCAACAACTTGATCAAAAGGAAGGAAGCTCCGAAAGAGGTTACCACGACTCCACAATCTGCAAAAACCAAGCAAAAGTCAACGCGCGTAGCAAAAGTCAACGCGCGTAGCAAAAGTCAATGCGCATAGCAAAAGTCAACGCGCGTAGCAAAGGTCAACGCACGTAGAAAAAGTCAACGCGCGTAGCAAAAGTTAATGCGCATGGCAAAGTTGGTACGTACTGATGGGTTCGACTACAACCGTCAGGCCCTTTAACAGCGAGGAAACGGCAAACAGGCCCACCAAGCCCAAATGAAGGTCAAGATGACCCAGGCGAAGGGTCCCGACGTAGGGAGTCCCGATGATGAAAGGTCCCGACAGAGTCGGTCCCGACGATTGAGCTAGAAGCTCCCGATGAGAAGCCTTTAAGTAGGCCCCGATGATGAATCCCTGAGAATGATTGGCCCTGTCACGATGACGAGGGGCCCCGAGCGGTGACATTAACGAGATAACTATGGAGTCCCCGACGGGATTCGGGACTCGTTATCAGAGGATAAGGCCAAGATGTGCGGGGCGTGGCCGAGATACGCGGAACGTGGTTAAGATACACGGAGCGTGGCCGAGATACGCGGGGCATGGCTAAGATACGCGAGATCACGTCCGAGATATGCGGGATACGGGCTAACCACCCCTAACGGTTCGCCAGGTACCTGAGGCATCTCTTTGCCTATAAAAGGGCAGGAGATCACCTCAGAAAGACTTACGCTGAGTTGAATATACTCTGAGATTATTACTTGCCAGTCATACGAAATACTCATTTAAGCATCGGAGAGGGATTCTGGGTCACCGCCCGGTCTATCCCCTCTTGCAGGATTACGTGGAGCAAAGGAGCTAGGATTACCGTTCGAGTCCGTACCGGAGTTCCACCGTGATCCAACATTGGCGCCATCTGTGGGAATCAAACAAAAAGCTGATATGCCTTCTACTCGATCGATGGCGGCTGGCAAGAACAGAAGACAGGGACAATCCGGCGGTTCCCGCCACCCCGCTGCAACGAATCTGGATTCAGTACCGGAACAGGAGGAAAACCAGAATCATCCTCCGGCTGAGCACTCCCAGACAGGGGGGCACAACGGAGATCCCGAAGATATTGCTCCTCAGCACCAGGGCAATAGGGGGCAGGAGGCTCCCCCAGCTACAGACTTGACGAGGGCCGTTGCGGAAGCCATGCCCATGTTTCTGGCGGCTGTAGAGGCTCTCTTAGATCGAAGAGAGGCTGCAAGGAGGCAGGAGGAGATGCCCCCGTTGGAGGAAGCGACCCCGCCAACAGAGGGTCGGAACGCACAGGAAGCCCCGCCCCGAGGCCAGGACAGAGGTAGGGCAACCGGTCAGCCGGAAAGGTTCGTGGTTGATGGGCCAGGACCAGTACAGCACAGGACAATTCCCCTGAATGGTCCCATCACTCCCGACCAGGTGGTAAAGATTGTGAACATCTGTATGGGAGAGCAGAAGCCGCTGGTGTCGGAGCTAAGGGATCGATCCACTCATCCCTTCGTCCCCCGACTCATTGACACCCTAGCCCCGCCTGGGCTAGGCATCCCCACGATAAAGGAATATGATGGCGAAGGAGATCCAGTTCGCCATGTCCAGAAGCACCTCATGGCGTGTCTGGGAAGAGCCCCAAGTGAAGACATAGTGTGTACGTTGTTCCCGAACACACTGGGAGAAAGGGCCCTGACCTGGTTCTTTAGTCTGCCCCCAGGCTGCATCACTTGCTGGGCAGACATGCACGACCGATTCATTCAGCAATACCAGGGTCGGAGGCGTTTATTGAAGAGCGTGAGGTCCATGACCCAGGTGGTGCAGAGGCCCGACGAATCGCTGGCTCATTATTACCAGCGGTACACAGCCAGCGTAGCAGAGATAGACGAGGAAATCTCAGAGGGCGAAACCATCCGTACCTTCATTCGGAACCTGACAGCCCCCTATGGCTCCGACTTGATGCACAGCGTGGCTGAGAAGGCTGTGTGGAATATGGAGGCATTACAGAAGAGGGTGAAGCGGCAGATCGATGTCCAGGAGTCAAAAATAGCTGCGGGAGAACTGGAGCCCCCAAAGTCGAACAAAGGAAAGCAGTCGGTTAAGCCTTTCGACGATCGTAAGTCAAAGGGTAAACCCGACAGTGGCAAGAATCGAGGCCGTCCGGATCGGAGGGACGATAGGCGTTCTTCAAGGAAAGATAAGCGGGAGGACCTTGATATTCCTCTCAACTGCTCCATGGCGGAGGTGCTGACAGTCATGGAACGACAAGGTATCTCCAGGTACCCCCCGAAGAAAGAAGGAGAATTCCTGGGATCCCGTACGGATCGCTACTGTAGATTCCACCGCGCAAATGGTCATGACACCAATCACTGTCGGGAACTGAAGAAGGAGATTGAAAAGCTAATCCAGAAGGGGAAGCTCAAGGAATTCGTCGGGGATAAACGGTGTCGATCCCGCTCTCGGTCCCGATCGCGGTCCCGTTCCCGATCCCACGATCGGTCCCCGAAAAAGAAGAGAACTGATCCAGAGTCATCCGGTGCTCGCAAGGAGAGACGAGTTATCAACGTGATTCATGGAGGATTTGCTGCTGGAGGTGATACCTCATCCGCCCGAGAGGTCTATGCCTCTAGGATCCCTACGGCGGCGGTACTGGGTAAGAGGTCCCGATCTTGGACCTTGAAAGAAGAGATGGTAATCTCCTTCTCGTCGGAAGACCTCATAGGCGTAGAGACCCCGCACGACGATGCCTTAGTGGTAACTTTGGATGTAGACGGGTTCGAGATGAAGAAAATTCTAATCGGCGGAGGGAGCTCCTCCGACATTCTGTTCATGGACGCGCTGGAGGCTATGGGGAAAACAAAGAAAGATCTGAAGGAGGCAAACTTCCCGATGGTCGGGTTCTCTGGCTCAACCTCCTACCCACTAGGAGTAATCACCTTACCAGTGGAGTTTGGTAGCGGGTGGAAATCAGAAAGGAGGAACGTGGAATTTGTCGTGGTTGATTCCGCGGGGACCTACAACGCGATTATCGGGAGAACCACCATTAATCCCTGATGGCGGTTGCCTCGACTGTGCACCAGAAGATGAAGTTCCCGACCGACCACGGAGTCGGAGAGGTCAAGGGCGACCAGGTGGCTTCCCGAAAATGCTATGTTAATGCCACCCGGAGGAGGAGGCGAGAGGCCATGACTGTCCTCCAGACAGACACAGATCCCATAGAAAAGTTTGGGCGTCCCGCCCCCGTAGAAGATCTGAAAGAAGTCGAGATCGACGGACCCCAGAGGAAGGTGAAAATCGGGTCTGCTCTAACTGAAGAGACAGCCCAAAAATTGGTGAAGTTGTTGAAGGAGTTCAAGGAGCTGTTTGCCTGGTCCCCCAGTGATATGCCAGGAATCAGCCCCGATGTGATCGTGCACGAGCTGAAGATAGACCCTGCGGTCAAGCCTATCACGCAGAAAAGGCGTCCGATGGGCACGGATAAGAAGATCGCAATCCAGCAGGAAGTGGGCAGGTTGCTCGACGCTGGGTTCATTAAGGAGCTCCGATTCCAGACTTGGGTGGCCAACCCAGTGCTGGTAAAGAAGACCAACGGGAAATGGCGAATGTGCGTGGACTTCCGTGACTTGAACAAGGCTTGCCCAAAGGACTGCTATCCACTCCCGAGAATCGACCAGCTGGTGGATGCCACATCGGGACATGAGCTGTTAAGTTTCATGGATGCGTATTCAGGCTACAACCAGATCAAAATGGCCAAGGAAGACGCCCCCCACACAGCGTTCTACGCAGACAGTGACATCTATCACTACGATGTCATGCCTTTCGGGTTGATCAATGCCGGGGCAACCTACCAACGGATGGTGACCAAACTGTTTGGAGATATGCTAGGAGAAACCATGGAAGCTTACGTGGATGATATGCTGGTGAAGTCCCGACAAGCCAAGGATCACGTGCACAACCTTACCATGGCGTTTGAGCGGATGAGGCTCCATCAAGTTCGTTTAAACCCGACGAAATGCGCCTTCGGAGTCCACTCAGGGAAATTCTTGGGCTTCATGGTGAGCCAAAGAGGAATTGAAGTGAATCCTGAGAAGCTGAGGGCAATCGAGGAGATGCAGTCTCCGATAAACCATCGGGAGGTGCAAGTGCTGAATGACCGACTAGCTGCAATGAATCGCTTCTTGTCCAAAGCCAGCGACCGATCAATGCCGTTTTTTGAAGTCTTGAGGGCCAACAAAAAATTCGAATGGACCGCCAAATGTGAAGAAGCGTTCCAAGCACTCAAGCAGCACCTTCGCACACTCCCGCCGCTGGCGAAACCGGTTCCAGGCGAGCCGCTCTTCCTTTATTTGACTATTTCTGAATTTGCCATTAGCTCTGTGTTAGTAAAGATTGTCGAGGGTAATCAAGTCCCCGTCTATTATGTAAGCAAGGCATTTGCCAAATCTGAATTGAACTACCCCGCCGTTGAGAAGTACCTCTTTGCGTTGATTATTACTGCTCGGAAGCTAAGGCCATATTTCCACGCACACGAGATCACTGTGCTAACGAACCAGCCTTTGAAGCATTTTTTGAACCGACCGGATACGTCGGGGAGATTAGTGAAATGGGCAGTAGAGCTTAGCGAATTTCGCATACACTTCGCTCCAAGGACAGCCATTAAGGGCCAAGCATTAGCAGATTTCATAGCAGAGTCTATAGCCCCCGATCTAGAAGAAGCGGGCCCTGTAGAGGGGGCAACCATGGAGGTCCCGACAGAAGAACAACCAGAGAGGGCAGAGCAATTAGAACAGCCAAACAAGGAAAATATATGGGAGATGTACACGGATGGCTCCGCGAGTTCAGACGGATCAGGAGCGGGCTTCTTGTTGATACCACCGGGTGAAGGTGAACCGCTCCGATATGCTTTGGCTTTAACATTCAAGGCCACAAACAACGAAGCGGAGTACGAAGCTCTTATAACGGGCCTAAAAATCGCTAAAGGCACTGGAATCGACCACTTGAGAGTGAAGTGCGATGCAGCTTTAATCGTGAACCAGGTTCAAGGGCGATACGAAGCAAGGAGTCCGATAATGAAAAAGTATCTGCGAGAGGTTCAAGCCCTGAGAGAGAGCTTCAAAAGCTTCGATATCGAGGCTATCCCGAGGGAGGAGAACGTAGAGGCAGACGCCTTGAGCAAATTTGCCCTGGGGGCACCCCTAGAAGAAAATCGGAAGGTGCACTTCCTGGAAAAGGTGATCTTATCGAACATCGACCCAACGCAGGTGTGCACCATTGAGACAAAATCGGAGGAAGAGCCCACCTGGATGACCCCGATAGTCGCGTATCTGACTACGGGGGCAGTCCCCGAGGATAAGGTAGCAGCAGACAGGATATGCCGGATCGCGTCTAATTATGTGATGCTGGACAATCAGCTGTACAAGAAGGGCTGGTTCTCGACTCCGTACTTGAAGTGTGTGGCAGAACCCGACACCAGTCGAATCCTGAAGGAAATGCATGAGGGGGTCGCGGCTTGTCACGAAGGGGCCCGATCCATTATGAGGAAGGTGTTGAACTTAGGCTACTATTGGCCCACGATGAACAAAGAAGCAACGGCGTTGGTCCGATCATGCGACGCGTGCCAGAGGTACGCCCCGAGTATCGTGGCTCCAGCCGCCAACCTGACATCCATCAAGAGCGCTTGGCCCTTCGCGCAGTGGGGCATCGACTTGGTGGGACCTCTTCCACAAGCACAAGGACAATGTAAGTATTTACTTGTAGCTATCGATTATTTTTCGAAATGGATAGAGGCGAAGGCATTGGCCAGAACAACGGGGAACCAGATCGTCAAGTTCCTCCAAACCCATATCGTGTCCAGATACGGGATTCCTAAGGTGGTGATCAGCGACAATGGCCCACCGTTTAACGACTCTCAGGTGAGGGAGTATCTGGAAGAATTGAACATTGAGCATCGGACCGCCTCTGTACGCCATGCTCAGACTAATGGCCAGGTGGAGTCAGCCAACAAAATCGTGATGGATGGCCTGAAGAAGAGGGTCTATGCCTTGAAGGGCAAGTGGCTGAACGAACTGGAAAATGTGCTTTGGGCTGTTAGAACGACACCCAAACGATCAACAGGGGAGACTCTGTTTGGCCTCGTTTATGGCACGGAAGCTGTCGCCCCTGTGGAGGTAGCTGTGGCGTCCCATCGGATGAGATATTACGAGCCCCTAACGAACGATGAAGTGAGACGTCTGGACTTGGACCTACTCGAAGAGAAAAGGCGGGATACTACAATCGGCGAGTGAAGTCCCGACAATTCTTTGTCGGGGAGCTGGTTTGGCGTCGCAACGAGTTCACCCTTTTGGATCGAATCAATAAGATGTCACCAAAATGGGAAGGACCTTATAAGGTCGTGGGGATGCCAGCTCCGAACGCATACAAGTTGGAAGACCTCGATGGCAGAACGTTAAAGCATTCTTTTAGTGGCGAACACTTGAAGAAACACCATGCTTGAAGAAAGTCGCCTTAAGTGGTGCCCGATAAAGTAGCCTTAAGTGGTGCCCGATAAAGTCGCCTTAAGTGGTGCCCGATGTAAAATCGCCTTAAGTGGTGTATGCTGTTTATCGTTTAATTCGATGTAAGCCAATCTTATGCCGTCAATAAATAAAGAGGTTGCTTCCAAATAAGAGTTGTCCTTAGATTTATGCTAAGTGTAAAAGTCGCCTTCAGTGGTGCACGAGAAAAGTCGCCTTAAGTGGTGCACGATCCTTAGATTTATTCTAAGTAGCAAAAAGTCGCCTTAAGTGGTGCACGATGTAAAGTCGCCTTAAGTGGTGCACAATCCTTAGATTTATTCTAAGTAGCGAAAAGTCGCCTTGAGTGGTGCACGATATTAAGTCATCTTAAGTGATGCGTGATTCTTAGATTTACTCTAAGTAATAATTAAGTCGTCTTAAGTGATGCGCGGGACTAAGTCGCCTTAAGTGGTGCACGATCCTTAGATTTATTCTAAGTAGCAAAAAGTCGCCTTAAGTGGTGCACGATGTAAAGTCGCCTTAAGTGGTGCACAATCCTTAGATTTATTCTAAGTAGCGAAAAGTCGCCTTGAGTGGTGCACGATATTAAGTCATCTTAAGTGATGCGTGATTCTTAGATTTACTCTAAGTAATAGTTAAGTCGTCTTAAGTGATGCGCGGGACTAAGTCGCCTTAAGTGGTGCACGATCCTTAGATTTATTCTAAGTAGCAAAAAGTCGCCTTAAGTGGTGCACGATGTAAAGTCGCCTTGAGTGGTGCACGATCTTTAGGTTTATCCTAAGTAATAATCAAGTCGCCTTAAGTGGTGCACGATGTAAAGTCGCCTTCAGTGGTGCACGATATTAAGTCGCCTTAAGGGGCGCGCGAGAAGTCGCCTTAAGTGGTGCACGATGTAAAGTCGCCTTGAGTGGTGCACGATCTTTAGGTTTATCCTAAGTAATAATTAAGTCACCTTAAGTGGTGCACGATGTAAAGTCGCCTTCAGTGGTGCACGATATTAAGTCGCCTTAAGGGGCGCGCGAGATAAAATCGTCAGGAAGGACGTACGAGAATGTCTTAAGTGTCGAAGTTTCGACCTAAGCGCGTATAGTAAAGTCACTCGGAGAAGTGCAACGAAAGAATCGGAACTAAAGAAGTCTGATATTAATAAGGGCTCAAGGGCCCGACGATGACAAAAGAAAAGAAGATACAAGGACTCTAAAAGTCAATATTCAAGCTTGGTCCTTGTCGGCAGCATTGGCAGCAGCTGGGTCCGCGGAGTCGGTAGCAGAGGGATCCACAGGATTGGCTTCGGGAGGATTGGCTATCGGGGCGTCCGCACTTGGAAGTTCAGAAGCGTCTTCGACAATTACGGGAGTACTCCCCCCATCACTCTCCTCGGAAAGAGCAAAATACTTCTTCGCAAAAGGAGCGAGGGAAGGAGACTTGTCAAAGTTGATGGCGTCGCCATACTCCAGGTGGAGCTCCTCAACCACGTTGAAGAGAGTGTTCTCCACCTCTGCGCCAAAGAACTTCATGGCATCAGCTTGGAAGCCCTCCGACCTCCGATAGTCCTCCCGGCCCTTTTCCTCCGCTTCGGCCAGCTGCGCAGGAAATCTCGCGATTAGCTCCTCCAAAGCCTTCTTCTCAAGGACCAGTTTGTCCTCGGCAGCTTTCTTCTCCTGGGTCAGCCTGTCCACAATCGCCCCCCGCTCCTGCCGCTCTTGCCTCAAGAGCCCCTCAAAGTCCGCGATCTGCTGCTGAAGGTCCCGAATCTTCTGATTGAGGGCAGCCTGCTCTTTGACAAGCTTCCCCCGCAGAGACTAGGAGGCCTTGAGATCCGCCTGAAGCTGCTCGCGGACCCCTCGGTCCCGCTCCCGGGACTCATCATAGGCAATAACGTACCCAAGGAGACGGTTGTAGTCCCCAAGCTCCTACAATAAGAAGGAAAAGTGTTAATGAACAGACGACCCGATTTATCATCAAAAGAAAGAAGCGAAGTCTCACCTCTATGCGGCGCACAGCCATATCCCTGATATCCCGCTGCATATGCGTCCGATTGAGGTAAATCGGATGCCGCATAGTAGGCAGGATCGAGCATGCCAGCAGATGCAGGGCCAGCTCCCGATCCTGCTCCCCTTGTGTGAGCGGGACTCCTTGAAGCGTCTGGATAGGAGTCCAGGGGGCATTCCCTTGTGAAGAATCAAAGGGCCTGTAGAAGTTCCCATCGAGAGCAAGAGGAGAAAGAGGACGAGGAATGAAAGGGCAGGCCTCCTTCTCGACCCGAACAGGGGAAGGAGAGAAGTCATGGATGGGCGAGAGCTGCCGCTGCTGCGGAGAAGACGAAGGAGGCGGCCCTTGAGGGGTTGGTTTCAAGGGGGATTGCCCCGCCTTCCGACGCTGTTGAGGGGGGTCAACCCCGTCAGTCTCCTCGGAGGAGTCCAAAGTTTCCACCTGACGAAACTGTTCGCAAGTTGGAGCCTTCTCTCCAGCTGAGGAAGGCACCCCCGCTGAAGGTGGTGCGTCTGTGGAAGCTGCAGCACCCGAGGTAGCTCCCGAGCGACCTGCACCTGGAGGATGAGAAGCTTCAGAAAGGTAGTCAGGAAGTTCATCGGGATTCTTACACCAAATGATACGTCGGGAGACGTATTGATCCTTCCCACGATAATGATAGTAGCCTGCCTTCAAGACTCGGGGAGTTTCGCCTCGAAGGATTCTTTTGACGTCAGCGATGCGGGCTTCCTTGGTCGAGGAAATCAAATCTGACGGGACCATCCTCTTGTACGATTTAATAGCAAGTCGAAGTTGTTTACCTTCTTCAGCGTTCTGGACATCGAAGAGCTGGTCCAGATCCACCCGCTTCCGCTTGGGCTGCTCCGCTGAAGGAGACCCCGACCTAGCAGCAGCCTTCTTGGCGGACTTCCTCTTCCGCGAGGGGCGGACAGCATCGGTCTCCCCCTGCTTAAGGAACAGATCGGTCAGCACAGATACCTTCTTGGCTGCAAACAGTAAACAAAGAAGAATTAGAAGTTTACCCAAGGGACCATATTGGAAGGGCCGTCGAAGAGCTGCCCCCCAGAAACAATGTCAAGGAGTCGGATCCCGGCGTGCACCAGGTCCCGCTCCACGAGTGAGTTGGCGTTGAGAGGAGTGTAAGACTCCTCCCACCGATAGAGCTGGATAAGTTGGAGAGTCTCGAAATCCTCATCAGCATAAGTGTGGAAAGCAGGCGGAGGGTCCGCTGCCACCTCCCAACGAGGCCAGGGAATTGAGGAGTGACGGATAAAGAAGTAGCTCTTCTTCCAGCTACTGTTGTCAGACCCTGTATCAATCAAGAGTCCCCGACCCTTGACCACCTTCCAGGTGTCACTGGTCCAACCGTACCGGGCAAGCTGCTGCTTACTCCACTTGGGCATCCGGGGGTAGAAGGCGCAAACCCCCACCTCATTGCACTTCATCCCATAAAAGGTTCTGAAGAGTTGGAGGCTGTAGACCCACTTCTGTCGGAGACAGAGGACTTGAAAGGCGTTCCAGAGGCGGATGGCATGGGGAGAAAAGGTAGTGGGGTGTGTTCTGTAATGGTGGCACAGCTCGACCAGATTACCGCAAAAGGGGAACCTGATCCCCGCTGATATTTGTCCCGTAGAGACAAATACCTCCCCTTTCTGGGGACGAGTAACCTCAGGGTTACTCGAGGGACGATGCCTAGGATACGGGAAACGAGGTTCCCAGGTGATGGTGATGCAACCCTCTCGGAGAGCTGCATCATAGGCAGTATTAGAAATCTCATTTGGAGCATAATCAAAATTAAAGGGTTTTCTCCCCTCAGAGCTGGAACCGCTGTCTGAAAAGCAACCAGGGCAAGAAAATACAGTGGGACTCTTGGAAAATTAGAAAGGAAAAGACAAACAAGCAACGAAGAGGGATTCCTTACCAGACATGATGAAGTAAAGGTTGAAGGAGATGAGCGAAACGTCGCCGGAAGGATGATCGAGGAAACTCCAAAGACCTTCGAAATCACAGAGCTTGGAATCACAGAGGAATCGCAGAGAGCTTTTGAGAATTCGAAGACGGTAAAAGTTAAATTGTGACCATGGCTAAGGTTTTATAGTCGAAGAAGATGGTTGAAAGGACACTTCGATCCGAGTCGTCGAAGTCGAAGAGTCTTAATCTGGACCGTTGAGATGAAACGTGCAGAAGGACAACGGGCGTGATGATGAAACGGCCTGAAAAGCACTTTTCAGAAAAGGACAGGCGCGAAAAATCAGGCACGTGGGCCGAAAACGTCACTCCATTATCTACTGCATTTAATGCACTGGGAAACCGAGGAGACCCTTGGGATATAACAGTTATCCACAAAACCCTGAGGAAACGTAGAGGAGAAGACTGAAACTGAGTAATTGAACCAAGGAAAAGATCCCCGAATCTAGTATTGGAAAATCGGGAGTTGGAAGACACGACGAACTAAATGTCCCTCATGTCTTGGGGGCAAATGATGGGTTCGACTACAACCGTCAGGCCCTTTAACAGCGAGGAAACGGCAAACAGGCCCACCAAGCCCAAATGAAGGTCAAGATGACCCAGGCGAAGGGTCCCGACGTAGGGAGTCCCGATGATGAAAGGTCCCGACAGAGTCGGTCCCGACGATTGAGCTAGAAGCTCCCGATGAGAAGCCTTTAAGTAGGCCCCGATGATGAATCCCTGAGAATGATTGGCCCTGTCACGATGACGAGGGGCCCCGAGCGGTGACATTAACGAGATAACTCTGGAGTCCCCGACGGGAGTCGGGACTCGTTATCAGAGGATAAGGCCAAGATGTGCGGGGCGTGGCCGAGATACGCGGAACGTGGTTAAGATACACGGAGCGTGGCCGAGATACGCGGGGCATGGCTAAGATACGCGAGATCACGTCCGAGATATGCGGGATACGGGCTAACCACCCCTAACGGTTCGCCAGGTACCTGAGGCATCTCTTTGCCTATAAAAGGGCAGGAGATCACCTCAGAAAGACTTACGCTGAGTTGAATATACTCTGAGATTATTACTTGCCAGTCATACGAAATACTCATTTAAGCATCGGAGAGGGATTCTGGGTCACCGCCCGGTCTATCCCCTCTTACAGGATTACGTGGAGCAAAGGAGCTAGGATTACCGTTCGAGTCCGTACCGGAGTTCCACCGTGATCCAACACGTACAATAAAAGAGACTAACGTCTTAAGAGGCTATCGTGCAAACGGTGAATCTAACAGGACAAACCGCAAGGATCAAATACGACGACACTTATTCCTAAGGCTTCAAAGGCAACAAAAGGCTTCTCCTAAGGACGTTTGGCAATTCCCATCAACCAACGAACACATCAAGGGAGAAAACTACGTATACCGACCAAAAGCCTCTACACAAAGACACGGGGGCACTATGTCCAAACGGGGAATTCTACCTCAACTATCCACGGAAGTGAAAAATCGTCTAAGTCATGGACTAGCGGCGATAATAACGGCAACCAATCAGCAATTATTCGACATACAAGCATCGACAAGCAGTTCCACACGACAACAACGACAAATTGCTCAAACGAACAACAATACGGAAACATTCGAAATCAAGTCGAAGCTGTCCGGTAAAATAGAGTTTCCAAATTACCTCAAAACGTGACGAAAAGTATCACAATGGACTCCCCTCGTCGAGACGATTTTGGAAAGGTAAGGACCGCGACGAACAGAGCCCGGGAAGGCGGCGCGTGGGTTACACGCGCCGGCAAGGCGAATCTCACGCGGCGGCGCGTGAGGGCGCGTCCGGCGTCTCCTGGCGATTCCGAAGGCGGCGCTCGAATCCTCGTGACAATCTGAGTCGAATGGTGGTGTCAATTTCTGAAAACAAGTCAAGGATCAAACACGAAACTTTCGGGATATGCCTAAGATTTACGACGGTGAAGAAACTATGAACACCCAAACAATTTCGGGAAATGATGAAGGAAATACCTGCAAAGAAGAAGGAATAATGAATTCCCAAGGTGCTGGAAGAATGGTTGGGGATTTGTGTAATTACATATCCCAAAAGATGCCTTGTTGATAAGGATTAAAGGAGTAACTCGTCTACACTCACGCCTAAACACTTATGGTATACTCCACCCTCTCTTCTAAATATCTACTCCTACGTACGTGATTATTTTGATATTGCACGTATCAAACCCGTCATTCTACGCGTATGTTTCCATATCGCATGATTCATGATTTGATAATCGCTAAGTCGTTTTAGAAGTATACGGATTATATTTCTTGCATCGCGTAATTACGATCTTGCCATGACCGTTACTTGTGCATGCATGTTGATAAAAGCATGTTCGCATGATGTATTACTAATTGCTTATATCCCTAACGGTAACCATACTCGCACGTATATGCATTCTCTATTACACTAACCGCGATGACAGGAAATAAAGTCGTTCGATCGGAAAATCAAAGGACGAACGAAATCAAGATGTCTACGTCCAACCAACGACTAAAACCGAAAGGTTAGCGTCAAGCTCAAATTGGATACGTATCCTAACTTAAAAATAGAGTCAAGAAAGGTTTTAAACCGTTACTTGACTCGGGGGCAAGTGATGGATATGTGTCCAATTCGAGTTCGTATTTACACTTCGGGCCTCACAAACATGCCGAAAATCACATCACAACTTGAAAAACGTCTCCCAAAGGGTCAAAACGGTCCGGAAACGCATTTACGCGCGTCCGGACCGGACCTCCGGATTGCGCAAAGCAATCCGGAGGTCCGGATTGCATTGCAACCCGGACCTCGCCAAATTGCCCAAATTCGACGAGGTCCGGATTGCATTGCGGGTATCGTGCGATTACCGTTTCCGCGATTACCGTTACGTGTAGAGAAGTCAAGTTCGCGCATTACCAATATGGATGACGGTTACCGCTTGCTTTTGAACCGTCATCAAACCGCTTTAAAACCGGATCCGGTCCCAAGGAAGCCTATAAATAGGAGGCCTTGGCCACCCATTTTCACACATCCTCTCATTTGCCCAACTTTAGTATTTTGAGCTCTGACTTCTCTCTAGAAATATTCTCTCTCTAGAAATTACTCTTTTAGCCCTATAGTGACTTAAGCTTCGGAGAGGGCTCCGCTAGCACCAACCCCCCTCTCCGTGCTAGCACCGGTCCTTTGTGCAGGAATCGTCGTCCAGACATCCGGATTTGTGCACAGACCACCGCCTTCCGAGACTCAGACGTCCCCTTGAAACTCAAACGTCCCCTTGAGACACAGACCTTTCCGGGATCAACCGAACACTCGTCAGTGGCACAAACCTCTTCCAGACGAAGGGTTACAGCCCGAAAACCCGCACAACCATACAAACAGACGCGTCCCACGACCCAATTCATCCCGGACGCAACAATCACTTTATATTAAGTAATTATTATATAATTAACTAACTTCTATAGTTCCTTATTATATATATGGTTTAGTAAAAAATTGTATTTTTAGTGGAAAAAATTGTGTAATTTAATCACTAATTATTTCCATCGGAGAAAGATCAGTGGGGGTAGGGGTAGATAAGGTAAATTGAAAATTGATCAATTTAATAAATAAAACTCAATTATTATCCTAAATTAGATTAAATTTTACTAATCATTGTGATATGCTTTATTATGATAAAAAAATGGTTAGGATAAATTAAGTTTTTTAACTTATAATTTTCCATGTAAAATTTTAAAAAATGAGCATACTCATATAATGCTATTAATTTTTTTAACAAAAAAAAATTAGTCATTTAAGGAATTTATATTGCATAACCACATGGCAATGCACAATTCGTTAGACATGCCACAGCTACATCTACAAGCAAAGAATGAAAGATTGATGCGGAAAAGTGTTTAAAGACCTCGAGAGTTACATTAGGTTAGATAATCATTATTTTTTAAAAGTATTAAAATTATTAAATTTCAAGTTTAATTGGTAAGCTTTGCTTTTGGTTTTTTAATTTCTTTATGTGACTTTGATGATTATATGGAGCCCAGGATAGAATATTAGAATCATAAATTAGATTATATAAATTATATCATTTATATTTTAATAATTATTTTTTGCATGTCTTTTACTGAGAGAGTTGCATTATTACATTATTAGTATTACAATTTATTCTCTAAAGAGAGTATAGTTTTAGAATGTATGCTTATCGTTTCAGTCATGATTTTGCAATTTTATTTCTTCTTATGCGAGGCGTGGTGGTGCAGATTGAATGTGAGTTCTACACAAGACTACAAGCTCTCACTTAGCAACGGCGTGAACTTAAAAACATCATCCTGTTTTGCATACATAGTTCATCTTGTGCTCTTTGTTGAGAAGTAATCTATTATGGAGATTCTTTCGTTGTGTTTTGCATCTATCAATTTAATGCTTACATTAACAAATTTAAACTACTGTTATATTTAATTGTTGAATTTGACACTAATTAACATGAACATCCTTTAGTTCTGTCAGACCCTAAAAATCTGACCTATGACGAATTACGTTTTGAAAATGTGCAATTTTGAAAAGAGTCGCCACTAGTTAATTAAAGGCTAACTAGAATCCTAAATTACTTAGGTAAATAACGAATTAAACACCTAAGTATTAAATCGGCCTACGATCAGAAATTCGAGTTCAGGGGTTCTATTACGAATTAAAAAATATACATTTTCTAATTACGCAATTTCGGTACTTAATTAACATATTTGCCAATTTTAAATTTAAACATGCATTTCATCAAGTTATGCTAACATTGCCAAAGATTAAACTAATTTTTACACGATTTATTATTAATGAAATACTTAAGCCTAAAAAAAAACCCCATTATGCATCTAAAACTCCTAATTGAAATAAAACGTAATTAAAAGTTAAGCTAAACATGCTCAAAATCATAATACCACATATTTACAAAAATATGTTATTTAATTAACCTACATCTAAACTAGTTAATTAACATGGTATAATAATAATAATAATAATCATAAAATAAATTACATAAATAATAATTAAATTAAAAAAAGGAGCGTTGCAGCCTCGGAAGGGATGAGCGGAATACCTGCCAGGGACGGGATCGACAGAGGTGACGGCGGAAACGGCAAGGGCAGCGACAGCAACGGACTCCGACGACAGCGGCAACAAGGACGGCGGTAACCTGGGCGAACAGAGCTCCGGCAGAGGCAGGGCGGAGTAACGCAGCGAGGTCTAGGCAGGATGGCGAGGTTGCGGACGGACTGACGACGACCGGTGGAGAAAGGGCGGAACGATGGCGCTGCAACAGGACCGGGTCACGGTGCGCGGCGGACGCAGGGCATGGCGTAGCCGGGGCGCAGTGGAGTCACCGGAAAT
The DNA here is from genome assembly GCA_036873135.1 of Clarkia xantiana subsp. parviflora. Taxonomy (NCBI): domain Eukaryota; kingdom Viridiplantae; phylum Streptophyta; class Magnoliopsida; order Myrtales; family Onagraceae; genus Clarkia; species Clarkia xantiana. The sequence continues at coordinate 39,881,048 of JAPTYO010000004.1, forward strand.
TCTTGACACCGGCGGGAGGGGAAAAAAAATCAAGCACGAATTTCGAGAAATAATAATATTTTATTCTGATTTTTTTCTGTGTGTTTTTACATTGACAAGGGGTCCTTTTATAGCTAGTCTAGACCCTAATATTAAGAAAACAATATATTTGCTCTAATATACACAATAAATCCGAAAATTACACAATATATTTTTATGAACATTTTTCCATAAATATATATTATATATTTTCTGAATTTTACATAATATTTAGTGCATATATATTATCCTAATTTGAGTTAAACCTATTTTTGGCAACCCCGTGACCTTCCATTATCAGATACTTCCCATTTTTAAACGCGTTACACATAACATTTTTAACGTGTTATATACGTGTCGCGCGTACCAAAATTAGGTGTTTACAGTTTGCCCCGCTTTGGGCGGACTCCCGAAGAATGCATTCGTGGGGGTTTGTCCAAAGACGAGTAAACACTAATTTTGGTTAGGAAGTATATCTTCTTCCGTCTTCAAGTCTCGAAGGTAGCCTTTGGCTTTATTAATGATGCGAAAAAGTTAAACTTCTGTCGGAGGTGCCCCTGTTGACAGTGCCTCCATTGGTAGCGCAGAAAAGTAAAGCCTCGGTCGGCGGTGCCCCTTTTGGCGGTGCCTTCGTTGGCGTGCGGAAAATAGAACCTCCATCGGCGGTGCCTCCATTGGTAGCGCAAAAATAGAACCTCCGTCGGCGGTGCCCCTGTTGGCGGTGCCTCCATTGGTCGTGCAGAAAATAGAACCTCCGTCGGCGGTGCCTCCATTGGTAGTGCAGAAAGTAAAGCCTCCAGTAGCATGCGGAAAAGTAAAGCCTCGGTCGGCGGTGCCCCTGTTGGCAGTGCCTCTGTTGGCGGTGCATAAAATAAAGTCTCGGTCGGCGGTGCCCCTATTGGCGGTGCCTCCGTTGGCGTGCCCCTGTTGGCGTGTGGTGCCCCTGTTGGCGTGCCTCTATTGATGATGGTTCCCCTGTTGGCGGTAGTGCCCCTGTTGGCGTGCCTCTATTGGCTGTGGTGCCCATGTTTGCGGTGTGCCCCTATTGGCGGTGTGCCTCTGTTGGCGGTCTTGAGAAGCGCAGCGTTGCGCATGGATGTTTGTCCCTAAATTTTGCCTAAATTGTGCAGGATCGACAATCTAGCGGGATCTTTTTTTTATTTTTTTTTATCTCTCATATTCTCTCCTTTTTCTACGGTCGATTGAGAGATTTTCGACCGTGCCCCTCGGTTTTTATATTTTCTCTCATTTTGCCATGATTGCAATTTCTGAATTCGCAACCATGCCTCTCATTTCCTGATTTTGCCTAAGCCGTCCTTTCGGGTTTTCAACCTAGCGGAAGCATTCTTTATTTGATAGCCGATTAAACGGTGGCTGTGACCCGTACTTTATTTTCCGCCTCGATGCGGGAGTATTTGTAGCCGTTTGGAGGGTGGCTGTGACCCTTTCTCACCGTCTTCAATGTTGCGGGAGCTCTTTTGATTGTAGCCATTTTGAGGATGGCTGTGGCCCTTCGTTCCTCGTCTCTGATCCGGGAAACATTTTTTGTAAGTAACCATTTTGAGGGTGGTTGTGGCTCTTTCACTAAATACCTGCCATCAATGTTCTGGGAGTGATCTTTTGATTGTAACCGTTTAGAGGGACGACTGTGACCTTTTCTTTTATTTCCCGCCCTCACCGGGTTCGCGGGATCACTCTTTTTTTGTGTAGCCATTTTGAGGGTGGCTGTGACCCTAAAGAAAAATGAGTTTTTTTTTTTTTTTTTTTGCAGCTCACATTTTGCCATGACTGCCTCTACGGGTTTTCAATCATGCCCCTCTCCCTATCTTTTGCCTAGGTCGCCTTTTCAGGTTTTCAACCTAGTGGGAATTTATTTTTTCTCTCTTTTCTCCAGTCGAAATGAAAATTCACAAAACAACTGTTTACAAGCCCCTGGTGGCAGATTGAAAACTTCAACTTCTCAGGTTCTCTTTTGGAGAAGAACTTGGATGACTGAGTCAGTATATGTTGATTGTGTTATCGTCTCGGATTGACCTCGTGACATTAATGTATTATTTGCTTGACTGCTCATCCAATGTACGCTCTTTGTTTTTTTTTCCATTTTGTTGATAGTTGATCTCAACAAGAGATTCCCCCTGGTTAGTACTCATTTAAGCTTACCATATGACAGATGAATGGCCTGGTTCGGGAAGGCGCATGTATTCCCTGTATGGAGATTTTGATCACTGGGTGATTTGAATCCTTCATCGGCCGCCTTGATGGGCTTGGTAGTCCAGGACTTTATTTTTTTGAGTGCTTTGTTAGGAACATCGACTCAAGAAAAGACTGAATTGTCATTCGACTTGCATCATTCCTAAAAAAAAGAAAACCAATTAAACAAACTCAAATATAGGTATTTATTTATATTGATTAGATCATGACAATATCCCTCTTTCCTATGCGGGGCTCATGATCTTGCCGCGCAAGGAGTACATAATTAAAAAGTTTATTCATTGCTAAAAAAAACGGATGTAGCGCTAAGAGGTTTTTCTAGAGAAATCATGTAGACGAAGCCGAAGGGGTATTGGCGTCAGCCGACGGATCTGCGTTAAGAATCAAAAGCTTATGGTCAATGAGATCCTGGATCCTGTGCCTCAGACGCGAGCAATCCTCGGTTGAATGACAAATTATCCCCATGTGAAACTCACACTTCGAGTTTGGATCATTGTTGGGTATCCTTGAAGTAGTCTTCCAAACCTCAGGACCAATGAGACCCTGAGCAAGTGCTTTCTGATATACTTCGGCGGCCGATACTGGTAAGGGTGTGAATTTTCTAGACTCCCGCTGTAAACACTCGATTTTGACCCGGATGTAACGACGTTACACATGATACGTCAAATTCCGGACGCGTCAAGCCACAAAGTCTCCAAAAATGCTTAAGGGCACATTAGGGAAATTATTATAAAATATATTTTATATTATTTCGAATATATTTAATATTTTCGGAATATTTAAAAATATATATATAATAATTTGTTTTTTATTTTTAGAAAATTATCTGTAAGATATTTATCTCCAGATATTATTTTTTTATTCAAAAAATAATTATCTGTAAAGATATATATATCCTTAGGAATATTCTCTAGAATAATTATCTGTTAGCAATTTTTTAATTAAATTTTATCTGTAACTAGGCTAGGTTTTTAGTATAAATAGGGGTCTAGAGTTACATTGTAAAAAAGAAAAACACCACAACAAAAATAATACAATGTTTTCTTGGGATCATACGAATTTTGTTTTTTTTATGAATTTTGTTTTTTTTATGCTTTAAAAAATATTAGTTTTTTTTCTCCATCGACTCATCCTCCCGCTGCAGCCCTGGGAGTCCCTCCGTCCCTTCCAACACCAGTGATCCGCCCCGGCGTCCCTCCGGCCTCCCTCCAGTGACCTCTCTCTCTCTCTCTCTCTCTCTCTCTCTCTCTCTCTCTCTCTCTCTCTCTCTCTCTCTCTCTCTCTCTCTCTCTCTCTTTCTCTCTCTCTCTCTCTCTCTCTCTCTCGTTGAAGCTTCTGTCCGCCGGCATCCATGGAGTTTGGCTGTCCGTCCTAGCCAGCCACCGCGCCATTGCCCGCTGTTAGCCTGGGTCCGTTCCGCTAGGTCTCGTCCGCGCTGGTAGCCCTCCGTTCGCTCCATCAGTCTTGGTCCGTCGACTCGTCATGCCAAAGCTCCATATCGCACCACGCTTCGCTCCTCGCCACAGTCCCCGGACACCACTGGAACCCGCTGCAGCCACACGTCGTCGCCGGCCCGTCCTTTGCACCCGCCGTTGTTCTCTGTGGCCAAGCACCTCACCACCGTGAACTTCATCCTCTTCGGTTTCCCTAGGACCAGGGAAGCCCCGACTGGTCCGCCTCTTCTGCCGGTGCCTAGATCGTCACGACGCCATCGGCAGCACTCAACCATCGTCCATCCTTTACTGCTTAGTGCCGACGCTGCTCCGACCATCACCTGCAGATCAGCCATGGAACTCCAACGATCGATCCGTAAAACCGCACCTCTACCACAAGTCCGACGAGAAGCCAACCGCGTCGTCTTCCCAGTTCTGTCCACATACCGCTGCCCATCGACGTTTCGCTGCCCAGGAGCCCCGTCGTCGACCACTGTTTCTTGATTCGCAGGTTTGGGGTTATTGAATGTAAATCTTGTCGTCAACATATTTATATGTGTATGTAGTATATCTATGAGTGCTTTATGGTTTGCATTAATAAATAGCGTAAATCAAGTTTAGTTTACCCACATGACATTGACTTAAGACTAACCAGTAGAGTTTAAGTAAATAAGCATATCTAATACAGTTTTGGATATTTGAACTTCATTCACAATTTGATTCAGTTCGGCCTTAACCGTGAATTACTGCTTGGATACGAATTGATGTGTGGTTTGTAGTTACTTAGTTTCTCTTTAGATGGTAGCTGATTATTTTACTTTATTTTATTGATATTAATATTTTATTGCTATTTTTATTATAATAAAAAACTCGTGGCGAATAATTATGTGAATTGAGTACCGTAAAACATGCAACATGTTTGAAAATTATGGCTTAATGGAACAATACGTTTGAAAATGATGGTTGTATGCCCCAATATGTTTTTATAATGTAGAACATGAATTATTCCGGACTAGCTTTCAATTCTCCCGTGTCAATTAACAATACAGTTGACAGCATGTCGTTGGCGGAATGTCCTTTTACCATCTTTTACAACATGTTGTACATTTGAAAACATATTGGTCCATAAAACAGTATTTTCAAACGCATTGTACATTTTAGAAATTATTGGTCCATTAAACCATATATTTTAAACAGGTTGCACTTTGTACATACTTTTCTCTAGTATCATATAAGGTTTGGGCTGCCAGTTCCCTCAACCCCGGACAGACACGTCATCGAGCAGAACGATGAACTCATGGTTGTTATATGAAAGGGAGGCTAAGATGAAAAGTGTCATATCTCTGTCATATGCAAAGATTTTACCTCTAAGGACATGACTGTATGTCTTCAAGAGTATGGATGTATGTCTTCAAGAGTATGGTTGTATTTCTTCAAGAGTATATACAGTCATGTCGTAGGAGGTAAAGACTTGTCTATGACGGTGAGATGATAGTTATAACTTTAGATTCTCATCGTTAACAAGCATGCCAACGATGAACTCATATTGTTGTTATGTGGAAGGAGACTAAGGTGAAAAGTGTGTTCCCTCCAACATACGCAAAATGTTTACTCCCTAGGTATAAGTCATCTCGTAGGAGGTAAACATTTTGCTTATGTTTGTGAGAATATACTTTTCACCGCTAGGCTCACTTCGTCATAACAAGCAGTTCATCGTTGCGCCCGATGATACAGTAATGAACTAACTACTCATGCTTGTTGTTATGTCGAAGGGAGCCCAAGGTGTAAATTGTCTTCTCTCCATCATAGGCAAAGTTGTTTCCCTCTTAGGAGGTACAACTTTGCTTGTGATGGAGTGAAGACAAGTTTCACCTTAGGCTCCGACATAAGAAGAAGCATCACTTGGTTCATCGTTGTGTCGATCGATGAGGTCATTTTTGTTATGCAGAAGGGAGCAGAGAGTATAAACTGTCTTCTATCCTTCGTACGCAAACTGCTTTCCTCCAAGTACATGGTTGTATGTCTTCAAAAGTATTCAGTCATCTTATAGGAGTCAAGGACTTTGGGTATGATGGAGGGAATTCAGTTTTCAGTTTAGGCTCCCTTTCTCATAACATTATTGTGCACGATGACGTGCCTCACTTCCGGGGTTGCCGGAAGTAGTTCCCCTGACTAGAGATGGAGGCTAAAGAAGGTATACCAATCCAAAATCATTAAGGTGGTGTTAAGCTTCGCAAGTCGAATCCTTGTACAATCAATTGATGCAGTTGTCGGGCTCGAAAGTTGTAAGGTATTTGTTGTTTGACAACTGTATTAAGAAGACGGTAATGCCATACATGTTTGGTCATTGTGATTGTTTTATGATTGCAAGATTAGCAGTGGCATGAGACGGGGTTGAGTCCGGCAGGAGATGATGGTGATGGTGAGCTTTGGAGCAGCAGTCGATGTTGGTGGATGTCCAGGATGATGATGTATGGATTGGCGCTGGTGAGCCACTTCCGTTGATCGGACGGAAACAGAGTAATAGGTGAAAGAAAGAAATGGAGTCTAATTAGGTTGAACGATTGTAGTCATTTGATGAAGAACCAAAAGAAAGAAACACACTAATTACGGTTACTATATTATACATGTTAGTGGACGATAAACAATGAAAGAGTCCTGTTAATAGTAATTCAGTTAATCAATCTCACGATCCTGTGCAATTTTTAAATCGTATATATGTTGAAAGAAGCTAAACAAGATATAACATATAATAGTGTCATATGTATGTTGAGCATAATAGATGAATCCGCTTGTTAATCGGTAAGGGACACATATGAATGAAAGAAAAACAAAACAAACTTAACATATGCATAACTGTCAATGTTAAGTACGATAAAATGGAAATCTTGTCCAATCAAAGGATTGGGCAAACCTAGCAACTTCTGCATCACATCGACATGCGATGCAATGTGATCTGCAAAGAAGTAATACTCTCCTGGCCATCTAGAAATTACCTTCGAATGGTTGTTCCCGCATTGATCTTGAGGTAGTGGTAGAACATATGACCGAAGCATATGTTTGGTAGGCCAGAAGTTGCGAAGAACATCCATCAACTGGTGGCGACATTGCAACTCCATCCTGACTTCACAAACACTTCTTAGAAGGTTGTATTTTGATTCCATCTTCTTATCATTTCCGCCCTCGTTGAATATTAAGACCATTGCTAGAGTATAAGTAGCGTTTAGATCTCCAGCAACTGACGCAGACTTCAATTGGTCACGACCCAGTTGAAAGTTAGCTCCTGTAAAGTAATTGTACATTCCTTCCCGATAAAGAGCATCTCGGTTATTGTTCCGATAGCAAGTTGCGACGAAGTCCGCATACCTTCCCGCCAAAAACCAGGGCATGGTCTTAAGTGATAGCAGCTATGCATGTGCACACCTTCAGCCACCCTTCTAAACCTTTTGCAACTGTCATTGAGTTCCAGGTTAGTCAATGCGTGGTCATATCGGTTTGATAAAAGAATTTAAAGAGTTACAGATAATGATACATACCACAACTTCAGCTTGAAAAAATCAGTTATCGAGTCAGCACTAACACAGGATGATTAGCACTAGCATCTCATCAGGTAAATTGGTAAACACAGGGTGATCCGTTGTATGCGAATTTATTATGCGGAAAACTCTATAGTACAATTAGTATGTTGCTAATAATGTCTTTACATAGATGAAGTCACAATAATTAAATCCTTGCGCTATTTTAAATGCTTCAGTTCAAGTGACAACGAACGTTGATGAAAGTTTACACAAACCCCAGAAAAAATAGAACGCCCAAGAAACATGAATCCTGTATAAAACTCAAACAGACGCATTACCAGGCAAATGGTACAGCGTATGCATGTATGAGAATCTCATGCGCAAAGATTCAGCAACACTATTATCTAAGATGTAATAAGATCAGTCTAAGTAAAGAAGTCGAATGTACCTGAATCAAGATTATCAAAAGGATAATCTGAGATACGTATTTCTTCTCAGGTAGTGGAAGTTGACAGAGAGACACATGGGAGGAGTCCTTCTTTTGGGAGAGAAGAAGGATGAAGTGAAAAGGCTTTGTTTCGAAAGGACATGCTGAATTTATTTTAGGGACAAGTAAACGACGTCCAATCAATAGACGTAATTCAAATAACATAGAGTACTAAGGGTTTTTTTTTTAATTAAATACCAAAAATGTTAATACAGTTGTATAATAATTTACGAAATCCTACATTTGTAAGACAACTATATGAAGTTGTTTTGTAATGTAATACGGACTAAGTCCGCCAGCGTATTAATACAGCATTCCAATGAAAATTTAACAACTGATCAACTGACTTTATAGGTACTGAAAACATGATCTATAATAGTTAAACTCTCGTCATCCTTAATAGGAATGTATAATTTATTGTTAATCTCTGTTTTTTTCTCTCATTAAAAATAACTGATTTATTTCTTAAAATTTTCGTAACGAATATAATCAAACTAATAAAAGTGTATCATTTGCCCTCTAAGGTTTATTAGGGAATAAAATATTTAGAGAAGTTTATATATTAGGAAAAGATATATCTTAATATATTATCAGATAATGTTTCTAAAATTATTATCGTTATAACATATATATTACTAAAATAAACTTATCTAAATGTAATAACATTTATTTATTAATATATTTAATTCCCTAGTAGGGTTCACCGCAAGTCCATATATTTCTTTCTCATAAATAATATAAGCAGCCGTTTTGCTTTACAGATGCTTTGAACTGTATTCTATCATGCCGTCTTCTAATTCGCGTAGATGGAGTCCATGAGTATATCACAACTGATCTCGAAGTTATCGGGCTTGTCATTCAATTCTTCTGAGTGCGATGCCGTTACCAAGGTTCTGGTCCAACGCGATGAACAACAGCAACAGATCATTGAATCCCTAAAGAAAGACGCGGAGAGTCGGCTTAATGAAAAGCTGGCTGCTGCAAGTATCGAGCGGGAGGTGACCGTGGATGAAATGTACGAACGCATGCTGCGGGACGAAACAGTGAAGTGTTCCAAGGAGGAAAATCAGCGGCTGAAGAAGGAAATTCAGAGACTCAATCAGCAAAATGAGTGGATGTCTGCGGAAAACCATACACTCCATCACGAAAATGAGGCTCTGGGTGCGGCTGTAGAAGAGTTGGAGCGTTGGATTGTAGATTTGGAGAACGTAATCGAGTCTCTCAAAAAAGCCATATTTTGAGTTTAGGAGAAAAATGGAGGTAATTAACATAATTTGTAGAAGTTGTTATCTTAGCTCGGACTAGATGCAACTTTTTGGATTTGTCGTTTTTGGTTTAGGGTTTCCTTTGTTTTCTAACCTAGCTCGGATTGTATGCACCTAGTTGTATTTGTCATGTTTTGTATGTTCCCTATGATTTCTATTCTGGTAGACAATTAGAACTGATGTCAGATTGCTAGTTCATGAGATCCTATGTTCATGTATACAATGCTTGAATGTGTGATTTCAATTGTAGATTCAGTTTAATACATCACCCAAGTAGCTCCGGTTTAATATAATGATGACGATGAAGCGTTGCCATTTAACATTCTACAGTTGTGTAGAATGTCAAAATATTGACACCACCGAAGTCTAAATCTAGAAAATGAATTTTTTTTTTAGTTAGCAGCTGATTTCTAGCCGGAGATATTTGTTGATTGACATTAATTCATTATTGTTGCTTTGTTACAACGAATGTATTTGAAAGTAAAATCTCAAAGATACCCTACAAAACTGACAACTGCATTCCATACGGTTCCAACCTTGGGATGTACATGATAACAGTTTTCCTCATTCGCGTTGATTCTTCAACTGTAGCCAGGTTGGACGCAGTTGAAATTTTATAAATAAAATAAATAAATAAACAAATTGGCCACGCATATGTTTGAATTTTTATTCAAACATGAAAATTCAATTACAATAACAGTTAAAATAAAAAGTAGTGCACAAATATATTCAGGTGTTCGGCAATTGATGTACACTTATTTTATATTGTATATATATACAAATTTTTGCATTCATTTTTTCGTTCTACAGTTGGGTTAACTTTACATCGAAACAAGTATGTGACATAGTGGATTCATCCATCTATTAAAGCAGGGAGTACATACTGCGTATTGATACAGTCATTAATGGATGGAAATCTTCTATTTCCGGTCCGAGTAGCCAGAAATGGAAGGCCTGACCTGGTAGGAGAAGCTTTGGAAAACGGTATACCAGTTGCACGGGAGTTCATCGCCTTTTTTAAATCCCAAGTAGTTAATGCCATCAATTGAAGTATTCTTCCATTGAGGACTGGTCCAGTGTTCAATTATTGTAGCAGAGCATTCATGGCCTACAATCCTGAACACAGAACAGAATGAGTGGTGGAGGGTAAGGAAATTTTAATATTCCACGCTGCCTGGGAGTTCATAATGCCTCTTTTCACATAACTGGACTTAAAAGACAAGAAATATCACCGTTCGACGCCATCAAGGACATTAGATACAATAACAAGGTAGGCGTCTTGGAAATAAGACCTGGGAACGTATTACGTTATCAGGACATGATAACTAATTGTTATCCAAAAATTAATAGCAGAAATAAGCAGATCGTTAAAGCGACGGTGAAAACTCACCACACAACTCGACAGAGAAGGCTATGTAGCTTGTCGGAGATGCACGATTCTTGGATGGCTCAGAATAGGTAGTATTGAATAAAAAAACATAGAAACCTCCCCTCCTTTTATTGTTGTAGGGTTAAAACGACCCTGAAGACATCGGGAGTGTTGATCTCAATCATCAGAACTCAACAGTCATTTAACCGGGTCCCATTTAACCACAACCGCTGGATCGTTATTGAAACCCACCGACAGACCCCTACTCATATATTTGTGACTAATTAATAAATAATATTTAGTAATCAAGTATCTTCATCATTCATATTAAATGTGAAATTTCAGGAAAACAAAATTCATATCAAATGTGAATTTTTAACATAGGCCACTGTCGTCTACAATGTCAAGGTAGCCATATGTTACGATAATTAAATAGATATCTACTAGAATGGAGATTATCACCTAAGTTAACTATATTATAAGAATAATTAAGTTAATACGTGGGAATGACCTGTCCGTGATATAAATTTGGGTGGACAGTGAGGCCCATTGAACATTGCAGAGTATATCATGGAGGGATATGCAGACTGCAAAAGTAGGCGTAAGGAAATTAGCAAAATTATGATATATCGTCTCGACACTCGTGCGATATGCCTATTACTCTGACATTTCTATCACCGTCTCTTTCTCCACTTTTCAGTTCTCCCACTTGCTATCATGATTACATTGATAAACTTTTAAATTGCTTAATTATTATATTTATTTATGTATCCACACTTTATTATATAGTTGTTTACTGTTTGGAGTATAGTGTTTTACACTTTAAAGTATATTGGTTTAACTTACATATAGTAGTTTCGGGTTTATGATTTAATGGTTCAAGGTTATGATATAGGTTTTTTTTTTTTGGTTAAACTATTTTATCACGTTACCCAAAAATAGTATCTTCCGGTTACAATACTTGAAATTTACAGTGTTAACGACTGTTTGGAGTATAATTTTAATGTTATAGTGGTTGCGGGTTTGTGGTATGTATATTGGATTAAGGTTTTTGATAAACTTTTTGGAATATCTAGAATTCAATATGTTCAACATTTCGGTGTTCATATAATTGTACTTCTTCAACATCGTAACTGTAATATTTGAATTAATTATTTCGTATAATTAAATAAAGTAGTGTTTTTGTGTCATAAACATATCATCATAAGTTGTATTTAAAAAATACATTTGTTTTAGCGAATATACATGTCCATACATTTCTACCTGACGGGTGCTGCCCTCATGATGAGGGCCCTCTAATTTATCATAGGCTAGGACGACCGCGCGGGAACCGGATCAAAAAATAATATACGTGTCCATATATTTCCTACTTTTGGAGATAGACTGCCACGCTTTCCACTTTGAAATACATTGTTACTTCTTTTAGTTAGCTCTTTATGAAACGACTCCTCAATCACAGTAATTCCCTACTATTCTCAAATATCTTCCATCTCTGTGCGAAGTTCCATCTCCGGTCAAGTAGCACACGTCAAGTTACCGTATGCACATTCGTTGTCGATACAACATCTATATGTGCGATGTTCGTGCATAAACGTGGTTAATACCTACTACTAAACAGTGTTTGTGATGCTTTCTCGTTACAATTTTGCTGGTGTATAAATTAGGTTTTGGTCACTAGTTAGTGGTCCTTCAACTACAGCCCTATCTTATTAAAAAGCCATTTATATCTGTTCAAGGTCAACCTTTTAGAATACTGAATTGATGTGATCATTTCGTTGTCATTGTTGAGGATTTATTTGATTGTGTTTGATTTGATTATTACGTTTTGGGTTTCCTTTTTATTGATGACCAATTTGATAAATGTTCATCGTTTTATTATGTTTGGGCAGAATTTTTTAGGGTTAAGGGTCCTTTTGGTACCACATATTTGCACAAATTACACTGTTCATACCATTAGTATTTTTTTTTGTACCGAATTGGTACCATATGTTTCCAAACCTTACTGTTTTGGTACTTCCGTTACCATTCCGTCAAAAACGGCCGTTAAATGGCATGTTCCATGCACGTGAGCAACTCAAAACTTTCAATTTTGTTACAATTTAGTCCATCTAATACATCCCTAACTTTTATTTTGTTCAATTTAGTCCTAAAATTTCAAAACCAAACCATTTTCCCAAAATGAACTAGCCGGATCTAGCCATGGGCTAGGTCCGACCCTGGGTCGGGGTCACCGGACCCAGGCGACCCTGACCCAGGGTTGGACTTAGCCCTAGGCTAGGTCCGGCTAGGTCAATTGGGACCTAGCCCCAATTGAGTTAAATTGGGGCTAGGTCCCAATTGACATAGCCGGACCTAACCTAGGGCTAGGTCCGACCCTGGGTCAGGGTCGCCTGGGTCCGGTGACCCCGACCCAGGGTCGGACCTAGCCCATGGCTAGGTCCGGCTAGGTCAATTTGGGAAAATGGTTTGGTTTTGAAATTTTAGGACTAAATTGAACAAAATAAAAGTTAAGGATGCATTAGATGGACTAAATTGTAACAAAATTGAATGTTTTGGGCTGCTCACGTGCATGGCACATGCCATTTAACGGCCATTTTTGACGGAATGGTAACGGAAGTGCCAAAACAGTAAGGTTTGGAAACATATGGTACCAATTCGGTACAAAAAAATACTAATGGTATGAACAGTGTAATTTGTGCAAACATTTGGTACCAAAAGGACCCTTAACCCGAATTTTTTATGGTGATGAACCTACCCGTGTTCAACATTTTACATGATGAGATGGTTGTCATCATCATGGGATATGTGAGTGCGTACTCGTTAGATTAATTTTTTATGTTGAAGTTATGGTAAGTAAGTATATTTGTTTCAATTAAGTACAAAGTGCGGTATCTTCATGCATGAATTAACAAACACGGAAAACATATTACAGCTGCAAAAGGTTTAGGAGGTTGGCCGAAGATGACCATGTGTACATGTGGTTATCACTAGAGGACGTGCCCCTTTTTTGGCCGGGGAAGTATGAGGCGCTTATAATAAAATGTTGTCAGAAGAAAACCCAGACGGTCTTTTCCGGGAAGGAGTAAACAACTGTTTCAAAAGATATATCGTCTCGACACTCGTGTGATCTGCCTATTACTCTGACCTTTCTATTACCGTCTCTTTCTCCACTTTTCAGTTCTCCCACTTGCTATCATGATTACGTTGATAAACTTTAAATTGCTTAGTTATTATATTTATTTATGTATCCACACTTTATTATATAGTTGTTTACTGTTTGGAGTATAGTGTTTTACACTTTAAAGTATATTGGTTTAACTTACATATAGTAGTTTCAGGTTTATGATTTAATGGTTTAAGGTTATGATATAGGTTTTTTTTAAAACTATTTTATCACGTTACCCAAAAATAGTATCCTCCGGTTACAATACTTGAAATTTACAGTGTTAACGACTGTTTGGAGTATAATTTAAATGTTATAGTGGTTGCGGGTTTATGGTATGTATATTGGATTAAAGTTTTTGATAAACTTTTTGGAATATCTAGAATTCAATATGTACAACATTTCGGTGTTCATATTATTGTACTTCTTCAACATCGTAAATGTAATATCTGAATTAATTATATCGTTGAATTAAATAAAGTAGTGTTTTTGTGTCATAAACATATCATCAGAAGTTGTATTTAAAAAATACATTTGTTTTAGCGAATATACATGTCCATACATTTCTACCTGACGGGTGCTGCCCTCATGATGAGGACCCCCTAATTTATCATAGACTAGGACGACAGCGAGGGAACCGAATCAAAAAATAATATACGTGTCCATATATTTCCTACTTTTGGAGATAGACTGCCGCGCTTTCAACTTTGAAATACATTGTTACTTCTTTTAGTTAGCTGTTTACGAAACGACTCATCCATCACCAGTAATTCCCTACTATTCTCAGATACCTTCCATCTCTGTGCGAAGTTCCATCTCCGGTCAAGTAGCACACGTCAAGCTACCGTATACACATTCGTTGTCGATACAACATCTATATGTGATAAGTTCGTGCATAAACGTAGTTAATACCTACTACTAAACAGTGTTGTGATGCTTTCTCGTTACAATTTTGCTGGTGTATATATTAGATTTTGGTCACTAGTTAGTGGTCCTTCAACTACAACCCTATCTTATTAAAAAGCCACTTATATTTGTTTGGGGTCAACCTTTTAGAATACTGAATTGATGTGATCATTTCATTGTCATTGTTGGGGGTTCATTTGATTGTGTTTGATTTGATTATTACGTGTTGGGTTTCCTTTTATTGGTGACCAGTTTGATAAATGTTCATCGTTTTATTATGTTTGGGCAAAAAAAATTATGGTGATGAATCTACCCGTGTTCAACATTTTACCTGATGAGATGGTTGTCATCATCATGGGATATGTGAGTGCGTACTCGTTAGATGACTTTTTTAAGCTGAAATTATGGTAAGTAAGTATATTTGTTTCAATTAAGTACAAAGTGTGGTATCTTCATGCATGAATTAACAACCACGGAAAATATATTACAGCTGCAAAAGGTTTAGGAGGCTGGCCGAAGATGACCATGTGTACATGTAGTTATCACTAGAGGACGTGCCCCTTTTTTGGTCGGGGAAGTATGAGGCGTTTATAATAAAATGTTGTCAGAAGAAAAACCCAGACGGTCTTTTCCGGGAAGGAGTAAACAACTGTTTCAATAGAGATGTTTTCGAACTGGGACGTGAACAATTGAGGGCTGCATCAGATGCTAAAGTTCTCCCCGCGAGTTATGCACTTGCAATGGTCTTAATATTCAACGAGGCTGGCAATGAGAAGGTGATGGATGAGGCTTACGACCTGCTGAGTAAGGTTTGTGCAGCCAGAAAGGAGATTGAATGTCGGGACTCTCTGATGGAAGCTGTTACTTCTTCTTGCCTACCCCATATCGGCGTTCTTTGTTCAAAGACCTAATGGTCGATGCAAATACAACCGCCTATTTACTAAAGTTGGATGGAACAAAGAGTGTAACGCATGGAGAGGTCCAAATTGTATTGTATGCCTTTGTGATACTGAGGTTATCATGTTTCACAATGACTTCGATTGGCCATTATTTCCATTCTATCCTACATACTAGTAATGGTTATGTTTGCTTTAATAACAGATATACATGTTTGTGCCCACTTGGTTTTGTTTGGTTCATAACAATATTTATTAATTAGACATTTTGAAAAATGTGTTTATATTGCAATCATCCGTTTTAATGTTTACATACACAAAGCCCATATCGAATTATAACATGTGAATATACACTTCTTATGCATCAAATAATATATTAGTGTATTGTATAATTTCCAACTTAAAAATGGTAAGACAAAAAAGTTAAAAAGTAAATACTCTAGGATTTTCACATGCCTTCTTCTCTATCCGTCAGTCAGTAGTCACATCCATTTAGTTTCTTCTTCATCCAAAGTCTCATCGTGACTTCACGTTACAAAAGGATATGTAGAATGACATTAATATTAAAGCGAATACCAACAAGCAGATTATGAAGTCTAAGTATGATCGTAAAACTTTATATTTAATTTTATTTGACAACATCAAATAAAATATAGTTGGCAATATAGTTGTATAATGTTGAAAATATAGTTGGCAATTTAGTATAATATACCCACATGTTAATGTATTATAATAGACAAGTACAATATATTCAGTATGAAACATGTAGATATTAACTACTAATTACAAAAACTTCTGATTAGTAAAATATCAAGACGTAAAAATGGCACATAAGCACTGAAAATAATACTAATGGATCTGACTAGTTTGCAGGTTCATGTTTGATAGAAAACATAGGAATGTTGTTACCGTGTATGAATGCTGTTGTTTGCGTCCACGGATTTCAAATTCATAATTGTTTTTTTTTCCTAGCTTGGTAGTTAATTGTTGGATGTAGAGTTAATAGTTGATGAATTAATTGGATGGATTTGCAACAAACGTCAACAAAAAAACATTAACTAACTTGATGTTTAAGCGACAATCATATTTGGGGCTGAAGATGGAGATAAATACAAAACAATCTAGCTTTATAGTTGTCAATAATTAAGAACTGTTTTTGAGAATTTGCAACCACTGTAAAAAAAACAATAATGTCTCCTTCCACTAGTTAATTATGAGTAGCAATTTCTTGACAACCAGAACCTAACTCTCGAGAACTATAAACATACTGTGTTTTATATTTATTAGCATCTTCAGCTTCCAATATGATTGTCGCTTGTACATCAGATTAGTAAACGTTTTTTGTGAATATCGTTGGAAATCCTTCCAACTATTTCTTCAACTGAAAACTATTTACACCAAAAATTAACTGCCAGGCTAGGCAAAAAAAAAAAGTAATGACTTTACCAATACGTTCCCATCTTCGAATCCAACGAAAACAATAGTGGCATATCATGACCGAAGTTACCAAATTATTTACTAGTTACTAGAAGAACTGGTAAAACAAAACAGAGCAAGTAAAAAACTGAGTAGAAACATAAGCCATGCTTTATTTGGGATATTGAAGTCAAAGCAAACTTTTTTTCCTGATTTAGATGGACAAGACGGTGGAGGGGAAGAAGCATGAAAAAGAGTAAAGACTCATTTGGGTCAACGCAACTGCCCTCATTTTATAGCCGGTGGTCCCCATTGGCCTACTGATCGGGATCGTTGATTTCAATCGACACTAAATGAGACAATACATTTTCTCCATTAACTTTTTTTTTTTATTGAATTCTCCATTAACTTAACAGACCCTTTAATATTGCTATTAAGTTCCAGCTTTCTTTCCCACCGACATTACAAACCAATATACAGACTGGCCATTATTTCCATTCTATCCTACACACTAGTTATGGTTATGTTTGCTTTAATAACAGATACACATGTTCATGTTTGTGCTTATTATTATGTGTACTTTTAATTTAATCTAAATATATGTATATATATATTAAAATTGGTTTGGTTCATAACATACGTGCTGGACTTATGGCCAACTTATAATTTATTTGATTCAATATAAATTATTCTGTGTAAACATATTGCCTTATTGACTCAGAATTTATTACCGTACTGTGATATTTCGATTTCTGTTTAAGTTTTCGTTTTGGTAAAACTGGGTTATGATTTTTCTTATCAATCTTTATTATAATGGGATAAGTTGGGGAACAGTGGGGCATAGTTAAGGGGAATTGCAGACAGCATAATCAGGCATTGGCGTAAGGAAAAAACCAAAAATGATGATATATCGTCTCGACCCTCATGTCTTCTCTGAACAACATCCTCTCTCTTCGCGGATGCATCTACTTTGACTTATACAGTAATTATCACAAAACTGTATAAATATTTCCCTAAATTTGGTATTTGTGAATGTTTGTATGTAAAATATAAATGAGATAATAAATTTGTAATACATTCACGTTTTTATTTTATAAATATAAATTTTATTAAAAAATGAATAAATTAAATGTCAATATTTAGTCCATTGGGTAAGTACCTCTAATCCGAACAGTGCTGCAGTCATATGTATAATATAACGAACATGCGGTAGGGATGTAAAGACTGTTTGGACTTGTTTAATCAAACGGTTGGAAAATGATCGAGGTGTTGCCTTATTCGGATGGCTGATTTCCCATCACTTATTACATCAACGGTGCAGATATCTTTAATTTTTCCAATAGACGGCTATAAATAGTTTTTCGGTTTTAGTCGGTATTATTTGAAATACAATCATTTTTAATTAGTACAGAATAAAATAGACATATGCATACCTCCCAACCCCACATTAAACATACCCAATCTGTATTGGTAATTTATCGTGTCATATAAATAAATATATATACGAAACTATAATATTATCTGACCGAACACTTGAAGCTGACGTTACATTCGAACATTAAAGCACAACCAAACACTGTAATCTAAAATTACAATACTTAGCACAAATTAACTTGTAAGTCGCTACACCGGGTTTACTGACTGCCGCATTATGCTGCAACTGTGCGCATTGATTGGAGTATTCTGACGTAGTAGCTGTTGTGCTGGAAGTCCTTGCACATGCACTCTAGTTAATCTCACTAAATTAATCTTCAATTACGTCCGTCCAAACGCCCCCTACCAGGGAGAGTAATAGCCATTTAGGTGATCTGCAGTGTGCCACCCAAACAAATACGAACCGTTCTCCCACCTGGAATAACTTATTCCAACGCGGGAGTTCATAATACCTCTTTTAGTTGAGGCAAGGAGTGCATAATACCTCTTTTCAGAGCAGTTTGCATGGTAGGAGGACTAGATCCGAGAACCATACAGTGCCGACGGTTCGACAACTATTCGTAGTAACAAAAAACAATATCCACATAATTCGTCGAAGATTCCTGCAAAGGAAATGCCTATTAATAAACAGAAAAAGAAAGTATTAGTTGTAGAAAGTGTTATGTGAAAACAGTAACTGCGATACTCGTCACACACCACGTCACGGGTGAAAACAACGCTAAAGTTTTTAAATATTCTAAGTCCTTCCAAGATAAACAATGTGGAGAGGGAAATTGGGTAATTTCTAAAGGTTGACTGACAGCCTTCTTATAAGCGGATTTAAAACCAGAGGACAGATCTCAGCCGTTGATCTGAAACGCCACTTGTCAAGAGATTTAGAGCAAAATAATATCCACGATCCATTTTTAAAGAGCCACTTGTCCACTTAAAGCTTTTCTCTCTCTCTCTCTTTCTACTCCAACCTTTTTTTTTTGGTAGAGAATAACATTGTTGCTATTACCGAAGTGAATCTGAGTCTATATTTTGAACTGTCACTTTTACTTTGTCAGACCAAATATAGTAGAATGAACACGGTTCTGCTGCCTTGTACAGATGGGTGGTGTCGCATACACTTATTACATCAACTTTCCAGATCTCATAATTTTTTTCCTATTTGAAATACTAATTCAGAAGTTATTATACATTTAGAATTACTACTTATAAATAAATTAGGCATATACATATTTCAAATGTCTTCGAATATCTGAAAACATAATATTACAGCATATGAATTCGTATTCGTATCAAACCATTAGGTTAAGTGCAAAGCACAAGTAAAAACCCAGTTGTTGTACATGAAAGCAAACACATAAAACAGCATGGGAGGTTCAATTAAAATATCCCAAATATGGCAACTACACGTTTCATTTTTTTTCAAAATTCACACATGTACGTATTAGTACATTTCCGACTTTTATAGATAGAATACCAGCGCCTATTCACTTTATAAGTACTCTCTTCCGTTAGTGTATTTGCGTACGGAATACCGATAAAAGGGTTTTTATTCGACCTCAATATATGAACGTCAGTAAGAGCCAAATTTGTGGTTATTTCAGACATCAACAAGTACAATGACAGCTTATTATTATTATTACAAGCAAAAAGAGAACAACCACATAGTATTACCTATGACGAAACAGGGAGTGTGGGATAGGACATGATGACCGGAACAGAATAGAAATCTAATCCTCTTCTTGTTAGAGCACTTCCAATAGGAAGTGCCTAGTGCCTCCACATCAGCAGCCACGTCACTGCCAACTCATCAAAGTGGCACTGCTACAGTATTTGCTACAGTAAATGGCACTGTAAAATTGGCACTCTCTCCAGTAGTGGAGGCCAAGTTCCACTTCTACATTGGGACCCACATAATTTCATAATTCAAATATAATTTTTGCATTATATATAAATTATATATCGTTATATATAAATTATATATTCATATTTTTTTTACAAATACGGACAAGAATAAATAATGAGATTCAAGTATTAGATGTTTTAATTAAAAAAAAAAGGAAAAATATATACAAAATTATAAAAATGTAATTGAATTTTTTAATAAAAATTTACATTCTATAGGGATAAGAAAATAACCGGTCCGGTCGGTTCAGAACTGGTATAGACTGGACCGGTTCCAAACAAACCAATTATGCGAGAGGAGAACCAGACCAAAAACCAGTAATATACTTCTCAAAAAATTGATTTTTGACTGGACCAGACTGTTTTGAACTGGTTTTTAACTAAATCAGTTTTGTCAGAGGATCAGTTTTTCGTTTTTTTTTTAATTAGGGTAAATTTGTATAGGAAAATGGGTCGAACCAGTTTTGAACCGAACCAGACTTTTTTTACAGTTCCAGTCCAAAATCGGTCCAGAATTTTTAGTGCTAATTTCAAATTCAGTCCAGACCGGACCATACTGTTTTAATTAGTACCAATCCAGTTCGGAACATATTCGGGCCCGACCGGTTCGTGCATATTCATAGTTCTCTATTGTCAATTCATTGCAATAATTATACGTTACTTGACCAAGGTAAAATTACTATTAGGTGTAGTCCCCATGCGGCATGCAAAATGATTGATAAGTATAATTGTTGATATAATAACATTGATCAATCAAATTCATTGAATCTATTATTTCACCATAATCAGTGTATATCTGTTATACGTTGATTGATATATATTAATTCAACATCATCAACATATTCACGTTTATGTATATCCATGATCATATTAGTAAATCGATTATTGCATTAATCATGTGTTTTTATATATGATTCCAATATATGTAAATTAGAAATATATTATATATACATCATTCTAAAAGTATAATTTTTATATTAATTTATCGTAAAAGATATATTTCTTTCATATAATAATATAATATAATACGTAAAATATATAAAAATATATATGCATTAAAATAATATAATATTTTGTAGTCATTATTTTTCATATTTAATAATTTGAAATGTTATACTATTTCAAAATTTAGAATTAACGGTTGTTCAACATGGTAACATATAAACAAATTAGATATGGAAATTTCGAAATTGATTCAAAGTTAAAAAGTAGTAATTTTGGTTCGTGTCGTTATTTATGTTACATAATATTCAAAATGACTGATTACGGCTCTTGTCTATCTGACTTAGCGTAACCGAATATATATACAATCAAAGAGATGAGCAACACAATCAAATAAAATAATATTAAAAAGTTGGCACCGACATGAACAGTAACTTGGGAGTTCCTACTAGTAGGCACTGTCCCACTTCACTATTCACTCAATAATGGCAAAACAGTAATATTAGTAATCCTAGTCACGCCTAGTGGCGCCTAGTCAGCGTCCAGTGGCAAAAATTGGAACTAGGCACTCCCATTTTGGAACAAGGCACTCCTATTGAAAATGCAAGTGCCTATTTAATCATTACCAGTAGGGACCAACAGTAAATGGCACTAGGCACTAGGCACTCTCTACAATAATAAATTTACAATATGGAACTAGGAACTAGGCACTAGGCACTACTATTGGAAGTGCTCTTAAGGGATTTGACGATAACCGAAATCCCACCACGTAAGTACTACCATGCCAGATGGATATTATCAATAAAGGAGGACTGTCCTGTTAGTCTCATTCATTTAAATATTCATTCGGTGCAGATGCTAACAGCAATTGGATTACTCGTGGCAGTGGGCACTCCTTTACATTATTCTCCTTTGATACTAGATGTACATATAATAATATTATTAAGTCCCAACCAAACATCAAACAAATCCAAACTCTATTGTTTATTAATCATATTTAATAAATAAATACATTTACTTATGTAAATGATTATCTTATACAAAATTTGTGTGTCCTAAATTTTTTTATATTTTAAGAGGCTGATTTCACGTTG
Organism: Clarkia xantiana subsp. parviflora; assembly: GCA_036873135.1. Classification (NCBI taxonomy): domain Eukaryota; kingdom Viridiplantae; phylum Streptophyta; class Magnoliopsida; order Myrtales; family Onagraceae; genus Clarkia; species Clarkia xantiana. Next base: position 39,903,096 of record JAPTYO010000004.1, read on the forward strand.
CTTATTATCCTCGTCACTTTAAAATGTTACATGTTTTCAAAATATATATTCTTTTAATTATTTTCATATCAAGATATATTATACTATCATATATATTAATCTAGTTTTAACAAAATCCATTACAATGCACATTACAAGACACACCAAACACTGAAATCTGCCATTACATATGTAATCTAACATTACATTACTAGTGCAGTTTTTTTCTAACACACATGAAAAGTACATATTATTATTGTTAATAACGTACATAATGTTACACATATTTTATAATCATAAAATAGGTATGCCGATGATCAGAAACATACCCAAAGAAATGCAGAGTTGAGGTTTGAAAATATCAAGGGAGAAATCAGACCTTATAGAACAGTTCTCCCACCTGGAATAATGGGGGTGCATGATGCCTCTTTTGGTAGAGGTAGGGAGTGCATAATGCCACTTTTCAGAGCAGTTTATGTGGTAGGAGGACTACATCCGAGGCCATACCTTGTCGACGCTTTGACAACTATTCGTCGTGAAAAAAAAAACATCCACAAAATTCATCGAACATTCATGCAAACAAAATACCTATTAATACACAGCAAAACAAAATATTAGTTGGACCAATTACGTACCTTGAAAACAGGCGCTGCGTAAATCATCACACACCACGGATCGGGGGGGGGGGGGGGGGGGGGGGTTGGGGGGAGGGACAACGTGAAAGTTTAACAAAAATCAAGGTCCTTCGAAAACAAAGAAGGTTGGATATAGGATAATGGAGTAAGTTCTAACTCACACCCTTCTTATAAGTGGATTTAAAACCAGAGGATAGATCTCAACCGTTGATCTCCACTTGTCGAGGGTTTTCACTCGCAAATTGTTTACCCATTTAGTAGGCATTTAGAATAAAATCAAATCCATAAAGCCTAAGCTAAAAATCATTGCGTCTATGCAATCCCAATAAATGGTAAATTCAGTAAAAAGTTCGCTACTTACAAGTTTGTATTTGAAGTCTTAATTCTTTTATTTTTGTGAATCTTTATTCAAAGTAGATGAAAATCGCAAAAAAAAAAGGCTTTATATTATATACATTAAATTAATATACCAATAAATGAAATGAAAGAATTAAAGTGGAACGACTGTAGACCAGAATTCGTTTTTTTTCTCTTGGCACGTTCTAATGATATTGTCGCAAAATATTTTATTGGAGTTAACAAATAAAATGGTCTGATCATATATCATGAACCCAATAATAACCTTTAGATAATTGTTATGTGGCATCAATATATTAGTATATATAATCACTTGATTTAAGGCAGCCGCTTATAAATATTTATCTTTTCATAATAAGGTTATTAAAAAAAAAAGCAAATATTTATTTTTGTAGTTTTTGTTATGAACGTGCCAAGAGAAGCAGCAAATGCTACTGTAGAAACACTTATTACACAAACATCACATCTGTTAATACTACCCATATGAGATTGTTTCCCTACTCTAATTAGAAGTTGATTATTGATAGATATTTGTCGTAACACCTAGATACGTAGCGTATTTAACGAACATGATGTACACAATAGTTAATCGTATAAACAATTCATGAACATTTATTCGTTCTAAACTTGTCAAACATTTCATTGTTACAGTCGAAACTATACACACTGGTAAAGTCGTATAAATAATGTCGCCAACAGTAGTTGTAAAATAGGAAAACTAACAACAGTAACAACATCAGAAATATAGTGTGTACAATCGAACCCAAGCGTCCTGCTTGCTCGTAGAGCAATTTGAAGGTATCTTAAGCATGCTTCCTTCCTTTCTCCATCCAAAGTATGAATCAGGGAATAATTCATAAGACTTTCAGCAGCTTCAGAAAAATGAAGCGAGGCACACTGCGTACCTCTCTCCATCAGCAGGTTGGGACCTGCTACCTTCTCATACGACCTCTTTACACAGGAAAATATACGTAACGCTGATCGAACAGTGTCCGGTACGCCTTTGTGAATATCACAAAGACTCTACCCTATGCATGCACCCTTTACGTAAAGATAGCCGGTTAGGCAGATGATGATTAGACGATTCAGGGACTTTCGGTGTACAAGTGAGCAATTGTGAACTTTTCTAGGCTAGGAAAAGCCTGTAGATGCACACCCAACCTGGGGACTTGATGCAAGCATGAAGTCTTCTCCAAGGAAGAAAGCTCAACTAAATCCATCTCTGCAGAGGTTTCATCTGCCTAACATGAGGGAGTTCATAATACATCTTTTCAGAGCATTAGGGTAAACACACAACTAATGGATAAGTTAGACGCCATCCGTTACAGTAGCTACAGTATAGGCCAATAACCCTATGACGGAAATATTCACGGTGTGGATTGTTCGTTACCTGGAAAAAAAAAACCAAAATGTTACTATACAACCATAACAATAATCAAAACCACAACGGATGTCTCTATTGAAGAAACTCACATGACTAGTGGTGATGCCAATGGCTAAGCTCGTACAAACTGTAGACAAAATAAGAAAAATAGAATTCTACAACGCAACACCATAGGAATCAAGGGAGATGAGAGTTATTCCTGATCTGATAAACCTCCCATCCTTTTATGGGCGTATGGTCAAAACCCTGATGAGGTCGGGACCGCTGTTCTAGACCGTCAGTTCACATCAACTATATGAAGATGCAAGGTATCCTGGCTGCTATTTTATTCAATCGTTGGATTAAACGCGGTCATCAATTAGTTATTGTAACTGTTGGATTAAAGGAGTTCAAACACTCAACCTGATATTGGAGAAGAATTTTTCTTTTAATAAATAAATCACTATTTTAATCAAATCGTTTTCAAAGATATTACAATTGAAATTATAATATCACTACGTTCTTCTGTCCGAGCGTATAAGATAACATGATGGTGTTAAACATGTTTTATAAATTCATATACAAAAAAAAATTATGTATTGATAGTAATCACGAAAATATATTTTAAATTAATTTTGTATTCGTTTCTTTAAAATTAAAGTGCATTTTATAATATTTGATTTTATTTTTTGTTTGAAAAAAAACGTCTTTTGGATCTGATGTTATATTATTTATAACATAATATTCGTACGTGCCTTTATTATTTTCTTAGTTTAAAATATTTGATGGTTGAATTGCAACTTTTTAATGTTAGGTGGAATTATTGATTTTACAATATTCACATTTTTTTTATTTGGCATCATTATATAGATTTATACCCAAATATAGTATATATATAAATGGTATTTCATTGGAATTTTAAATATTTGAATTCTTATTATTTGTAACGTATGTATTATATCTGTAATCATATTGTACTTTCCCAGTAAATTCTGTTAAGTACTATTTGTATGGTGGCATTGGAAATTAATAATGTGAAGAGGCAAATTGAGGAACATGTAAATGACGGACATATTTTATATGAAAGAGATGTTTGACAAAAAAAAAAAGAAATGTGAATAATAAGAGTACTAAACAACCAAAGTTAAGTAGATATATAAATTCAAATTATAAGACATTTAAATTTTATATAAAATATGTATATTTAGTCTATCCAAATTTATTTAGTTGGACCAATAATGGTTTCTGGAATAGTGTTCAGTTTTCAAATAGTGGTCTTACATTTATCAGTTACAATGAAATTGTATGATATTATGTTTTGAGTGTATTATTAATTCACGTTACTATCCAACGTACTAACAATTTGGTACCATCAGGGCACTCCGAAAAGTTCAGACTGTGTCAGCATAGCAAGAGTAGTAATTATGACAAACTTGTTTTTTTTTTGGCCAAATGACAAACTTGTTAGACAATTCATAAGTATCTGTCTCTGATGCAACTGGCCATTACTTTACTGAGAGAATGGATGGGACGTTCATAATCTAATAAATTTTTTATTGTAAAAACCCATAATATTACATAAAGATTTTTGTTCTTTAAAATTCACCGACTAAAACCTTATTTTGTATTTTAAATAACATATAAATTAAATAAAATTGTAGATGTCAATTGAAATAAATAAAATAACAAGTACAAAGGAAGATTGTATTCAAATATATTACTATATCTTAATTAATTTTTTGCTCAAGTAGTATATGTTAATAAAAGAAATACAAAAAATTACCAAAAACAAAAGAAATTGAAAGGCAAAAAGGAAGAGAGAGAAGAATAAGGAAGATAAAGCAAAATCGATAATTAAGTAAATAGGAGAGAGAGAAGCTCAGTTGCACAAATATGAACGATTGAAATATGTGGTAGGGAATTCAACTGATATTTTTTGTCGATCACATTGTAGCTGTTCTCAACTTAAAAAGAATGTCATCTCAAATTGCTGACACTCGTCTCTGTAACCGCCAAACTTTACTGTATACACTATCTTGTTTGATATCTCACTGTCTTTTTCACAATCTCTGTTAGGTCTCCTCTTTATATCTCCTCCCTCTAACCTTTTTAATTTTTTTTGTAGATATTTATTTTCATCCCCGGTTGTTTCTTTACTACTAATAATTAATACAACTATATATTAACGTAGTAAAAATCATTATTAAAGAGTACATACTAGAGACGACAAATTATGATGGTTACATTATATAAATTTAATTTAACTTTTGCATATATATGATATAACATTGAGAAGTGGGCCTTGTTGGATCCTGGAAATACCGGGTTGGTTTCCACGGCGTCTCCGAGCTCCTTAGTCTTCAAATCCCGGACACGCACCTGCAAAAAGGGAGTGCCAGGGCAAACCCCGGCGATCCCTCTCCGACGGTCAAATTAGTAACCGTTCATATAAAGAGAGATCACTATTTTGTATATCATTTTTCATATATCAAATGTTAATCAGAGGATTCTTTATATAAAATAACATAATAACTATTATGGTATATAGCCATTTATTGACGATGGCCGTTATGGTAACGGAATATTTAGGCAATTACTGTTATGGTAGTTGAATATTAATAACTGATTGACCGTTATGGCATCAGACTATTTGTAGTTAATACCCATTATGGTATCAAATAAATATGTTTATATCAATATCCATCATTTTCCCCTGAGCCTGATGGAGGCTTTGCCTGCATTAGGCTCTGAGTTAAATGAATCTGCATCCATTACACAATCATTCATATTACAATATATTACTCTCTTAGAGCATGATCGTCTCTTTGTACGATCGACTATGGAGGGCGGTTTGTCTACCGACCCTATATTACTCTCTTGGAGCTTTTATGGACGATCGTCTCTTTGTACGATCGACTATGGAGGGCGGTTTGTCTACCGACCCTTTAATTACTCACTTGGAGTTTTGTGGTTGATCGTCGCTTCGTACGACCGACTATGGAGGGTGGTCTGTCTACCGACCCTTTATTTTACTAACTTGGAGTGTTTATGGACTATCGTCTCTTTGTACGATCGACTATGGAGGGTGGTTTGTCTACCGACCCTTTAATTTACTCACTTGGAGTTTTGTGGTTGATCGTCGCTTCGTACGACCGACTATGGAGGGTGGTCTGTCTACCGACCCTTTATTTTACTCACTTGGAGTGTTTATGGACGATCGTCTCTTTGTACGACCGACTATGGAGGGTGGTTTGTCTACCGACCCTTTAATTTACTCACTTGGAGTTTTGTGGTTGATCGTCGCTTCGTACGACCGACTATGGAGGGTGGTCTGTCTACCGACCCTTTATTTTACTCACTTGGAGTGTTTATGGACGATCGTCTCTTTGTACGACCGACTATGGAGGGTGGTTTGTCTACCGACCCTTTATTTTACTCACTTGGAGTAGTTTGGGGGTGACTACCTCTTAGGGCGAACACCTATGAAGGGTGGTTTGTCCACCAACCCGTTCATGAGAAATATTACTCTCTTGGAGTAGTTTAGGGATGACCGCCTCTTTGGACGGACGCCTATGAAGGGTGGTTTGTCCACCAACCCGTTCATGTAAAATATTACTCTCTTGGAGTAGTTTAGGGATGATCGTCTCTTTATACGAACACCTTTGCATGAATGGCGGATCTCTCGCCTCTCCTTTCACGTAAAATATTGTCACCACCCTCTTCTGGTGGTAGCCTGTCTTGAAATCTGTGGACATGATAGCCACTTGAATACATGTGGACATGATAGCCACTTGAATACATGTGGACATGATAGCCACCTTGATCTTCGTGGTCATGATAGCCACCTTGATGTCCGTGGACATGATAGCCACCTTGAAGTTCGTGGACATGATAGCCATGTTGCGATGTGTGGACTTGACAACCATTTTTTAGGTTCGCAGTTGTAAATATAATATAACTTCGTGTCTTGAATGATCACGATTGTAGGAGTGATATACCTACACACCTGATGAGAATCATAATGTAATATGGAGATAATATGGCGATAAGCCTGATCACCGGATCATGGTGGTAGGAGTGATATACCTATGCATCTGATCACGGAACTGTAATATAATATGGAAATATGCTTGATCACTGGATCATGGCTGTAGGAGTGATATACCTACGCACCTGACCACGGGACTGTAATATAATATGGCAATATGCCTGATCACCGAATCACGGCGGTAAGAGTGATATACCTACGCACCTTCGTAATATGCGGCTTAAATGATATACATGCGAGTCTACTCGTCTGATGTCGTAATAGGAATAGTCAAGGAGGCAGGAGTGATATACCTGCACGCCTGAGAGTTGTTGTAGTTACAGTAGCAGTAGGAGTGATATACCCGCGCACTTGATAGAGTTTGAGCTTTGGGGCACACCACATTGGTGGTGCCCAGAAGCTACTTGTAATTTTTATAAGGGGTAATGATGCCCTATAAATGGTTGAGGTTTTCTTGTTGTCACTCCTGGTAGGTCTTCTGTCGTTTTATACGTTTGTGCGACAGATCTAAGGATCATGGTCGAATGTTGTAAGTAAACTACGCATTGATCGAAGGATCACGTCCGTGAGATATAATATGGGGCGTTTGCCCTTATGAATGACATGTTTGCCAAAAAATGAAACCCAGTTTGGGTATAAAGATGCATCGTTGGTGATAGAGCGTAACACGTCAGTTGTGGTCGTTAGACCCTGTACGATGTGCTCGTTTGAGTTGTAAAGGAGGGGAACCTTTACACGTATCATTGTAATCAGATATAGATCCGAGCTTGAGTTATAACCGGATATAGATCCGAGTTTGAGTTATAAGAGGGGCGTAGCGACGCGTCCGCTCTAGTTTATGTCGGGTGTTAGCCACCACGTTCTAGTAAGTAAGTTGGGTTTAACCATCGCAGTTTTGACTCGAAATTTGGAGATTCCCAGTGAGTCTAAGTGTTTGGAAACTAGGGTGTATATGTAGCCGCTAGGCATTAGTATTGTGCGGTGAAGTACTGAAGTAGATATAGTGTTGCCCAGTACTCCCCTGCCCCTAGGCTTGGGCGAAAAGTAATTTTCAGGCAAGCCTAATTTTTCTAATAATAGAGATAATAAGCATAATACAGTTGCTCTTAAAAAGATGCATAATGTAAAAGTTTGGGGGATGACTTTCCTGCTATGTAGCGGTTGTCCAGATTGCCCACATGCCTTTAGTTTAGGGGCTTGCGTTGCAGCATATCCTCCCATCGTTGTGGGTTTTGTTTTCCCACGTTGTGGGTATGTTTGAGTACAGAGAGACGTAGGAGCGTGTGTATTGGACGCTCGTGTCTCGTTGATCTGGTCGTTGTATACTTAGAGATACACTTTGGAGGCTTGCTCCTTTGTTTTCTTATCCTATCCATGAGATGTCAGATTCGACAATCATTGGTTATAAGTTTTCATTGAAATATGCATTTATATAAATTCGTACTCATTTGAATATTTCAATGCACGCCATAGACAATAAATAGTGTAGGGTATAGATGCTTCCCTGATATCGGTGTTTAGCAACATTTGTTGACTGGTTTTGACCGCAGTTGACTATTATTGCCAAGTTTGACTACTGTTGACCAATTTAATTATTGTTGACCGGCTCTCTTGTTTGACCAGATTGTTTGATATTGACCGATTTGGTCAGTTTTGACCGACATGATGCGGTTTCGAGCGATCGTAGATAGATTAGAAGCAGTTTCACTTCCATCTCCATAAGTTTCCACTGATGTCAAAGAACGGTAAGCTTCATCAATGGATAATAGCAAGACCAGAAATGACTTCATGACTTGCGGGAATGTATGTATGCGAACACATGTATATCTAAATATTGTGTATTAGTGACAAAATAATATGTGTAATACGTATTACTTCTTGTCTTTTAAATGTATATCTCATTACCCATGTGTTAGATTACGAAATGCACATGGAAATAAATATGAGAATTTTGTAATATGATAGCAGCACACATGTATATATATATCATGCCCCCAAGCCAAGGAGAGGTGTCGCATCTTCTTGGTTTATATAACATGCCTTAAGACAACACATGATGTGGAAGCAACATATTAAATAAAATGATGATGTAATCATTCGTACATGTATGCATATATAGATGCCCCTGTTACGGTACTAGTTTATGAACGAGCTATACATGTAGCATTATGATGTGGCGGTCAGACACTGATAAAGTGTCATGGATCCCTCGTGACTATTTTCATATGAATTAGCAAGTAACGTTTTACGAAACCATTGACGAAAAATACATACTACACTAGGGAATGTCCTGATGCATCTCTAATTATTAATCATCATATGATGTATTAGACATTTTAGTCCTAATGATAATTCCTAGGTTTTAACCGATAGGTTATCTCAATGGACTATGCATATTCATGCTTATATATATATGAATCAGCACATGCATGTAGCAATAAAAGTATTGAGGCAACGACAAATAGTAGACTTATCTTGTCTTAGCAGTAAATAAGAATCTCAGCAAATAGTTCCAACATGCATTTGTCTTAGCAACATCATCAAAGCGATAACTAACTATGTAAATGAATAGAAGACTTATCTTGCTAGCTTAGCTAGTAAGCTTCTCGAGGGTGAACTTTGAGCGTTTGAGCTTCGGATGAAAGCTTTGAGCATTAAGCATAATCAACACCCCGTAGCGATGATCACGTGAGTTTGGATGCGAGCTCGAGTTACGCATTGAGTTTCGGACGTGCATTGGTGCTCAACAATATCAAACCCCTGTATATATTGGTTCAATATTTGTTTGCTAAGATTCCCTTCACACAAATAAATAAAGATTACCGTATAGCGGGGGTGTCAAATATATATGATTATATCATATATTATAATTAAATGTGTAATGGAGACTTCCCTGAATTCGATTCAATGGCTCGCAATGAACCCGATAAGTCCGATTTTACATCAGAACCGTTTGGTTGGCTTTTGATTCAGTGGTTTGACCACTAGTTGACCGGCTGAGCCGATATTGACCGGTTTGATCGACTGTGACCGATTTGATTAATGTTGACTGGTCTGACCGCTGTTGACCGATGTTTGACCGGTTTAGCCGATATTTGATCGGTTTGATCAATGTTTGACCAATTTGACCGGTCAAAACGTTGTTGACCCTTTAAACCGCTTTAGAGACGTCTTAGAAGAAACCCTAAACTACTCTCGCAGCCTCCTTCCTTTACTACAACATATGCCTTCACTATGGGGGTTACTTATAATGCATGCAAGTTGAACGTGAGAGGCATGTGGAAGAGTTATAGCTTATAATAAAATACCCAAAGTCAATTTTTAGAGCGATGTTCAAAAGTATGCTTGCACCTGCATGTATGTACGTGTTTCTTTATAGGGTCAAGTGATCCAATTCATGACATATATGAATGCACTTGTATCATGATAATATCATATTTATGGAAAAATCATGTGTATGAAAGCAGCTATTGTTGGCTGTAAGGCCTTTTTTGGCCTTAATGGGCTTACGTTAGCCCATGTGAGGTGAATGGCAATTGTCCAGATACATTGAATCCGAAAATTTATTTTTGGTTACAATTAATTATGGACAGAATATATTTCAAGATTAATGTGATGCAATTAATGCATCCAATTTTGGACAGAATTGATGTCGAGAATATTATGCTGAATCTCGAATTTAATGCAGAAGGAGCCTGTCTGCCCTATAAATACAGCATCAATCCTTCACATTTGAACACACCTGACAAATTCATTCTCTCATTTTCTCTCTGAGTTTTCCTACCTCTCCGAGTTCATCTGCCACTGCATTATCAGGTTATAGTATCTGTTTATTTTATTAATTCAGGTTCTACAACCTGTTCTTATATTGAATTTCTGCCATCGTCGTCGGCATCTCTATTAAAATCCTGTTGTGTTCAGGTATTGAGTTCGGTTCTGATGGATATACGCCCAATTTGAACCCGTTGACTTCCGAATCGTTTCATTTTTATCACCCCGTTAATGATTGTAAATCGAAACTTCAACCCGAACACTCCGCGAAAACACCAACGGTCCGGACGAGGCCGAAGTGCTCGTCCGGCCAAGTTAGACTCACCTAGGTGAGGTCGGGTGGCCAACCCGATCTCCCCTAGCCCCTAGGGAAGATCGGGTCAGCCAACCCGATCTCCCCTAGGGGGGATCGGGTGGACCAACCCGATCTCCCCTAGGGGAGATCGGGTCAGCCAACCCGATCTCCCCTAGGAGAGATAGGGTTGGCCAACCCTATCTCCCCTAGGAGGGGTTGGGTGGCCTCACCCAACCCCTACCCTTGGGGGTCGGATTTTCCTTCCCCCCAAGGGCCCCGGCACCATTCTTGGACTCCCATACTCGGTTTATTTCCGCCAACCTTCTCCGTATCCTAAGGTCTTAATTACGTGTTTAAAGGTTAATTAATTGTGTTTAAAGGTTAACGACGTCATTAAGCCACCTTAATGACACCGTTGCCTATAAATACAACTCTTCCACTATTCATTCACATATCTTGGCAAGTTGCATAATTTTGCTCTGACATCTCTCTAGTTTTATCTCTCTAAAACCGTACTGACTTAGGCATCAGAGAGGATTCATCAGGCACCACCCCCCCCCCTCTGTGCCTGGTATTGCCCCTCTTGCAGGGCGAGAAGAGAAGAGAAGCTAAGGACGGAAGGACACGAGCTAGGACAGCATAACCCGAGAGCATCGAATCCGCAACATCTCCAGTGAGGAACGAGACTTGAGTCGACCGCACGTTGACCCTAGACTCGGAACCTAACACTTGGCGCCGTCAGTGGGCTTCAGACAGAAAGCCTGGCAATAACAAGAGCAATGACGAACAACATGGTGTCTAGGCACCACCGCCCACCTGGGGGCAATAGGCGAGGGAGAGAGCCTATACCCCCAGGAAGGCAGCCTAACCTAGGAAAACTGCCAGTGCAACCAGAACCTCAAGGAACCCCACAGGCTCCCCAACACAACAACCAGGAGGGAGGACCCTCACGCCCAGCTGGGGCTGAGTCCTCCACAGCCTCAACCCCTTTGGCAAGGAGGCCACAAAGAGAGAGGGAGCAACAGGGAGTGCCATCCCAACACACGGCACCTCCTGAGGGATATTACTATGAGGCGCAACCCCAAGGATACCCGTATGGGATGCCGGCCCAAAGGAATGACAACCGCGCCCACACAACATACACAAGGCCGGCATACACCCAGGGGGCACATACAGAAGCTCATGAAGAGGAACAGATCCCAACGGAAGAGCACCACTCGCACCCTCGAGCAGGGCAACGAGAGGAGCAAAGAAGAAATTACCAGGAGTCACCCCCGGAGGGAAGGCAACAATTCGTGCCTCCTAGGCAACAGCAGAACGCCAGGGCTTACACCCCGCTGGGGGCGGACAGACAAGTAAGACCTCCAAGGAGGCAAGAATTCTATGAAGTACCCCAGCAGGGACACCAAGGATACACCTACAGTCCGTACCAACACGGACAAGGGATCCGGCAAGCCCAATCTATAACTACGAAGGCTATCAGAGAGATTACACTCCGACACTGATATTGATCACTCCGGAAGAAATAGAGGCAATGATAACAAAGAAAATGAATGAGTCAAAGAAACACGGCTTACATTGTCTAAGTGACAAAACGAACCACCCCTTCACGAGGGAATTGGAGATGAGCAAGGTGCCGGACTCCCTGCACACAATCCAGATTGCAAAGTACAATGGCAAGGGAGACCCTTTGGAGCATATTCAACAGCATGAAGCCTCCCTATTTGGGAGAACTACTGATGAAAGATACAAGGCACTCCTATTTCCAAACACCCTATCGGGGGTGGCCTCACACTGGTTCTTTAGCCTACCCTCTGAGAGCATCCACTCATGGGAGCAGCTAAAGGCGAAATTTCTTCAGAGATATCTAGGAGAAAGGAAGCTCCTCAAAGGAACAGGCTCCATCGATGACGTGAAGCAAGAAAATGATGAATCTTTGGCCAATTACTACACTAGGTTTAACCAAAACATAGCAGACATCCAGGGCGACATCACTGAGGGTGAGATAATACGAGCCTTCATTAGAAACCTAGGCCGCTTCGGGTCCACGCTGGCAGAAAATATGGCCAAGAAACCAGCAAGCACCTTAGAGGAGCTAGCAGGGAGAGTAAAAACCCATATAGACCTGGAGAGGCACAGAGCAAGTAAGAAAGCCAAGATTCAAGCAACTAAGGAAGACAATGCAAAGCCGAATAGAGGAAAGCCACCCCAAGCACCTCAACACGCAAGGCAGCAGGAATGGCGTCCGCCCCAGCAAAGAAATCAAATGGGCGAACCACTAAAAGCTAGGGAAATAAATGTCATCAAGTTCGTCCCATTAAACGCCACTCCAGCTACTGTCCTCAAAGAGATGCGGAATCAGAAACTCTGGTCACCCCCTGCGAGATGGAGAGCCCCAATGGTGGGGACGCACAAAGACAGATGGTGTGACAACCATGAAGCATACGGGCATGACACGAATGAATGCTTCAACTTAAAGCTAAGCATCAACAACGTCATCCAAAGGGGAGAATTAAAGCAGTTCGTGGATCATGGGGGCAACAGCATACAGTTAGGGCCATCATACAGGGACAAAGGCAAAAGCAAGGTAGACTGCAATCCTCCAACCAACAAGAGGGGAACCATAAACATGATACACGGAGGAGTGGCATCAGGTGGCCTAACTGCTAATGCAAGGGAGGTTTACGCATCAAAACTGAGTTCAGTGCCAAGATGGAGGAAAAGACCACGAGAAGGAGAAGAGATGAAGATCGAATTCTCGGAGAAGGACAAGAGCCACATTGTCTTCCCACATGACGATGCGTTAGTCATCACGATAGACATTGATAATTTTGATGTAAAGAGAATACTGGTAGATGGGGGCAGCTCGGCAGACCTCCTAAGCCTAAGGGTCCTAGAGGAAATAGGGAAAACAAAGGCAGACATCAAACCAGTCAACTTCCCTCTGGTTGGCTTCTCAGGGGCAACAAGTTACCCCCTGGGAATGATAACCCTGCCAGTGACCATGGGCCAAGGATGGATACAGCTGAAGGTGAACATTAACTTCTTGGTGGTTGAAAGCTTGGGAGCCTACAACGGGATCCTAGGAAGAACAACCATAAATCCATATGAAATCGTGCCATCCACCGTACACCAGAAACTGAAGTACATCACTGAGAATGGAGTTGGAGAAGTCCTGGGTGACCAACGCACAGTGCTACGTCAACTCCATGAGACGAGGATCACACAGGACAGACACAGTGGCAATGGTCATGGTAGGAACCGACCAAGGCAACAAGAAGGTGATGAGGAAACAAAGGCAAAGAAAGATGAAGAACGGAGTTGCACTCTGCCTGAGCAAGCAATTTTTTCAAAGAATGGCTAAGAAGAGACACATGAGCAAGGCTGTAAAGGTAACAGGCATACCTTGGCAACCAGAAACCGCACAAGGAAAAAGAACAAGGGACTCCATCATAAGAGGCTTCCGACACATTGATGACATCAAGCAAATGCCATGGGAGCTAGTGTCAAGCTACTTCGAAAGATTCTCCAGTTATGGTGCCAATATGGACATCACAAGAGGAAAAGCCGTCAGAGCCTTCATTAGAAACATGCATCCAAACTCATTTGAGGCCTATGGAGGGCTTTATGAGATGGTCATGACAAACACGATGAGACAGCTCAAGGAAAAGCTAGACAAGGCGTTTGCAAAGGAGATGGAGCAATGGGATGAAGTCCCGGATAAAGAAAGAGAGACTGACACACCGAAAGGAGGTGTAAATTTCAAATTCACACCCCTTACAGTGAGCACAGAAGAAATTTTTCAGAAGTACCTCAAGGAGGAGCTACCCACATGCAGAGAGGAGGGCAAGGCCTTCCTAGGAAGAGATGCACAGGGATGGTGTGAGTACCATGGGACCTGGGGGCATCAAACCAACAATTGCATGGTACTAAAGATAGAAGTGGAGGAGATGATTTACAATGGAGGCCTAAAGGAGTACGTGGCAACAGACAAATTGACCACCCCATATCCTTAGTTTCATATTTAGCACTTTGCATGTTCAAGCTTTCTAAGTTTTCCAAAAACAACTTTTGAGAAGGAAAACTCACGAAGTTACTCCAACTCTACAACTATCTTTGATTTCCTCCAAAGGGTGTCTGGATCCCCCCAAGGCACCCCATGTGTACAAAAAACATGAATGCTCTTAAGGGAGTAGGATTTCCTTCAAAGGTATTTTCCAATGAATGTGGTGATATAATCAAGAAGTTATCCTTACACAGATATGACTTCAAGTCAACAACGAATTTCGACGCCCCCAAGAGCGTATCTTGAGAGTAGTTCTAAAAACTACGAACCCTGTGCCCTCCGGGAGCCTATCCCGCGAACAGATTCGACGCCCCCAAGAGCGTATCTTGAGAGTAGTTTTTATACTACGACCCTCGACGCCCCCAAGAGCGTATCTTGAGAGTAGTGTTCATACTACGACCTTCGACGCCCCCAAGAGCGTATCTTGAGAGTGGTTTCCAAAAACTACGAATTTCGACGCCCCCAGGAGCGTATCTTGAGAGTAGTGTTCATACTACGACCTTCGATGCCCCCAAGAGCGTATCTTGAGAGTAGTTTCTATACTACGACCTTCGATGCACCAAGAGCGTATCTTGAGAGTGGTTTCCAAAAACTACGAATTTCGACGCCCCCAGGAGCGTATCTTGAGGTAGATTTGCAACCTACCAGATTCGACGCCCCCAAGAGCGTATCTTGAGGTAGAAAAAACACTACCATATTCGACGCCCCCAAGAGCGTATCTTGAGGTAGATTTCAAACTACCAGTTTCGACGCCCACCAGGAGCGTATCTTTGGTCTAACTTGTGCCCTCCGGGAGCCTATCCTGTGAAACGTTAAGTGCCCTCCGAGAGCTAGTCTCGTGAACAGATTTCGACGCCAACCAGGAGCGTATCTTTGGTCTAACTTGTGCCCTCCAGGAGCCTATCCTGTGAAACGTTAAGTGCCCTCCGAGAGCCAGTCTCGTGAACAGATTTCGACGCCAACCAGGAGCGTATCTTTGGTCTAACTTGTGCCCTCCGGGAGCCTATCCTGTGAAACGTTAAGTGCCCTCCGAGAGCCAGTCTCATGAACAGATTTCGACGCCAACCAGGAGCGTATCTTTGGTCTAACCTGTGCCCTCCGGGAGCCTATCCTGTGAAACGTTAAGTGCCCTCCGAGAGCCATTCTCGTGCACAGATTTCGACGCCCACCAAGAACGTATCTTTGGTCTAACCTGTGCCCTCCGGGAGCCTATCCTGTGAAACGTTAAGTGCCCTCCGAGAGCCTGTCTCGCGAACAGACTCGACGCCCACCAAGAGCGTATCTTTGGTCTAACAATACCATACATACCATTCAAAGGGTATCAGAAGAGAGCATTACACCATACTAAGAAGGACCCCATGAGAAAGTAATTTCAAAGTAAAGTGATATGAAGAACACATAATGTTTTTTCTTGATGAAATAGCAGGTATGGCATGAAGGAAAACACAAAAGAAGGATAAGTAAAGGAAACACACCAAGAGAAGAGTCCATAATCAAAGGAGTACATACAAAAGAATACGAAATACCAATGTAAAGCCAAGTGAACCACACAGTCAACAGCACAATACGAAAAAGGAAAGCAACACAAAATCCCACAGCAATCCCAAAAGATACTCAACCCATCAAAGGAAAAGTATGGTTGTATATACAAAGATAGTAAGATGTCAATACATCAACCAGAGCCTTCTGGGGAGTCACCCTGACCCCCTGAGGCCGAACCACCGGCAGATATGGAGGAAGAGGAGGAAGAGTCCGAAGTATCGATATCCACAGGCGTAGCATCCACCTGTGTAGGGGCAGGCTCGTCTGCAACAGCAGCCTGACCCCTAAGGACAGCCATGTAACCAGCAGCGTACGGTCCAAAATCACAAAGATCGCCAACTGGAAACTGAGGATCAATGCGAAAAATATGATCAACGAGATACTCACCAAACTGGTTCATCTCCTGAGTGAGCCGCACACTGTAGTCAGCAGTGAAGGCAGAGGAAGCCTTGTACTCAGACACTGCGACAGTCCTCTCCTCTGCCCGGCACCTCGCCTCCAATTTCCGCAACTCCTCAGAATGGAGTGAAGATGCGACCTCAGCCTCCCGGCGTAAGCTACCTACGGTAGTCTCAAGTAAGGATACTTGGTCCCTGAGCTCCTGCATATTCAGATCGGATAGACGCGCCTTCTCAATAGCAATGGCGAGCTCCGCCTTCAGGGATTCTTGGTTGTCCTCAAGAGTCTTCTTCTCGTCAGATAGCTTGAGCACGAGGGATGACATGTTCACCATGTCAGACATACCCTGAAAATTTAAACAAGAGATGAGTAACTGGAAACCATCCACATGAAAGTAAAAAGGAGAAAGCGAGGAACAACTCACAGGCACGTAACGAGATAGTACACCCTGAACGAAGCGTCGGGTCTCACCAAGAGATTTAGGCTGAGCAGAACGATCGCCAGGAGGGATGGCACCGCGAAGTACACGGATGCCAACCTCAGGAGTCCGCAAAGAGGAGCCTCTATCAAGGTGGAACTCCTTCAAACCAGCAAAAGGAGTCCACTCAGACCCAACGATATCCTCGTCAGTAAGACGTGCGAAATCCTTCCGACTCAAAGCCGGAGGTCCACCTATACAAACAAAGCAAGTCAAAGGAAAATATAAACATAGAAGCATCAGTGACAAGGAGGAGATCGAACCTGATGACCGTGCCCTCGGCTGGGGGGCAGGAGAACCATCACCAACAGGTCACTTCCCTTTATCAGCTCGGGAAGGTGCCTCTTCGACCACCATCTCTTTATCGCGAGACAGGGTCGGGGGACGAACAACAGGCGAAGGAGGATCCGCAGCTTTCTTCCTCTTGACAGCCGAGGCCCCGGCCTCAGAGTCAGATCTCCGCGACTTGGACTTAGAAGGTCCAGAGCCCTTGCCTACGGAGACAACCCTCTCGGTCACCAGGGGAGAGTGCCCTAGCAATGCAAGAAAAACAAGATAAGGAAAACACAAGTATACCATAAAGAAGCAAACAGGAGGAAGTATACCAGAGGCCCCAGCTTTCTTCCCAAGCATGGGGGACTTCTTCAGAGTAGAGCTAGATGGAGCCTTCCTCTTGCTCAGATCGACCGGTGCTGCCTGCACGTTATAGGTTTTTCCGTGAAACCAACCTACAAAGGAAAAGCAGAAAGTAAATAAAGATGAGAAGACTAAGGAGTCAGGAGTCAAACTGATCCCTGCCTCATAAAGATCCGTCTCGGTCACTAAGGACACAGGGCAGTATGACCGGGTCCTGTTGCTCTCATGAATGGTCTTCATAGTCTCTAAATCCACAGGAGAGAACTCCCCGAAGGCAGGCCAGCCATCTGACCGATCCTCATTCAAGACCGACCAAGTGACATATCGATCCGTAATGAAGAAATAATGTTTGGCCCAGTGGCTCGCCGAGTTGTCACTCCGGGCCACGAAGCGAAGAGAGGTATCCCACTCGACCCCACTCAACCCGAAATCAGCAAATCGGGAATCCTTGAGGGACGGATGGCGAGTTACAAAACTCGCAAAGCCTACCTTCCTCTGATATTGGAATCGATAGAAGCATCGGAACAAAACCAGCGAATACTTCCAGGAGTACCAGTGGCATAATACCCGGAAGCCCACCCAGACGCGGAGGGCACTAGGAGCAAGGTTCACAGGAGAAATCCTAAAGAACCTACTCAACTCTACAAGATCATCGCAGTAAGGCAGCCTCAATCCAAATCGAATCTGGGAGGGATAAACAACGACCTTCCCCCTAGGAGGCTCTGTCACCGTCTCGCGGGTATTCCCCAAGGAAGGGAGGAAAGGATATAGAGGCTCATCTAAGGGACAGATATCACCTAAGGTAACGTGCTCGTTATAATCAGACCTAGTCAGGTGGTTCTCCGACAAAGCAGCGAGACCTAAGTCAAAGGTAGCAGGAAATCCCAAAGTTCGAATCAAGTTTCGACTAACACCCCGGCTCAGATCGCAACACTAAGCTAACGATAGGAAAGGAAATAATGCAACGAAAAGAAGAGAAAAGAAACTCACTCATCCTTCGAAGGATGTACCGCCTCTGCAGAGTCTGCGTGCGGGGACACCACCAGGAATACAGTACCTGCCACGGCATGACAGATGTCAAAACAAGAAAATTTCCGAAAAACCGGGAGTACCCCGGCACTCGACCAACAACAACAACCAAAGATTCGAAGACATCCAACAAAGATAACAAACATGCACCAAAGACACCACAACAACCAAATCGAATAATTTTGTCCGAACCTAAAGTCGGTTCTTGGGCAAAATTAAAATTACGCCCTCCAACGGAAATCAACACACAAATGGCGCCTCGACATCAAATTCAAAACGGGGATAGTTTAATCGGACAAAAAACTATCTCCGGGCGACCGGCCAAAATTTTTTCCCCAAATCCACGACTATCTACGGCTATCCACGGCAATCATACATTCAATCAAGTATCGGCAATCAAGTATCGGCAATTCAAAAATCAACATTTTACGCGATAACGGAAAGGAAAAGAGTGGACCTTGGGAAAACCTGACCCGATTCGATAAACGGGTTCGGATTTCAAGTCGGAAGACCGCCGGAATTCAACCCCTCGCCGGAAATTGCCCTCCACCGCCGTCGCCGGAGTTGAATTCAGTCGCCCCACCTCAGCCACGTCCCGTTGCGAGCTGGTCGGAGTCGCCCGCGTCGGACCTCGCCTCCGCCGTGTCCCGTCGACCGCCAGCCACGCCTCAGCCCGCCGACGCCGTCGCCCAGGTCTTCTAGCTCACCCTCCGCGCCGCCGCTAGCCGGACTGTCGTCCCAATCAGATGCCGCCGTTCAGCCGGAAGCCCTCGCCGCCGCCTTCGCCCGGTGCCGGTGACTTCCCTCCGTCCGTGCTGGTCGGAATTTCTGGTCCACCACCAGAATTTCGGCCGGCCTCCTCCTTTGGTGTGCTCCAAATTCTTTCTTGCTCTCCAAGTGTGAGAAAAGAGGGAAAAGGATGACAATGGTGGCTAAGTAAGGTATTTTCTTAACTCTCCTATATATTTGAAAAGGTGTAGGGTTTTTTAAAGTGACATAATCATAACCCTCCATTTAAAATTAGATGAAATCTAAGGGTTAAAGAAAAACTATCATCTTTACCTCCCTTAGACTATGCTTGGGCATATCTCCACTCAAGTTAACATCCCATAGGTTTATTTTTGAGCATCCCATACTTAGAAAAAATTTTAGACCAAAATTAAATTTTTCTCCACTTAGGTAAAATCCCGGCATGAAATTGAAGCATGCATCGCTTAGTTGTATTCGTATTGCATCCCCATGCGAGCATGTATTTTTCGAGTATACGTCTGTGGCAAGGATAGATTTATTATTTCCACCTCGAACGGACGCGTGTTTAGACACGTGTCCGTGCTATTCTGACGTTTACAATTCCTCTATCTTATAAGGCAGGGGACAGAGTCAGAGGCACACATCCATGGGTAAGTAAGCATTCAGACGAAAGGTAAAACCCCGGTTTCAAATTGCGCGTGTCATACCATCCTAAAATAGAGTCAATCAAGGGTCAGGCCATTGGTTGACTCGGGGGCATGTGATGGATATACGCCCAATTTGAACCCGTTGACTTCCGAATCGTTTCATTTTTATCACCCCGTTAATGATTGTAAATCGAAACTTCAACCCGAACACTTCGCGAAAACACCAACGGTCCGGACGAGGCCGAAGTGCTCGTCCGGCCAAGTTAGACTCACCTAGGTGAGGTCGGGTGGCCACACCCGACCTCCCCTAGGGAAGATCGGGTCAGCCAACCCGATCTCCCCTAGGGGGGATCGGGTGGACCAACCCGATCTCCCCTAGGGGAGATCGGGTCAGCCAACCCGATCTCCCCTAGGAGAGATAGGGTTTGCCAACCCTATCTCCCCTAGGAGGGGTTGGGTGGCCTCACCCAACCCCTACCCTTGGGGGTCGGATTTTCCTTCCCCCCAAGGGCCCCGGCACCATTCTTGGACTCCCATACTCGATTTATTTCCGCCAACCTTCTCCGTATCCTAAGGTCTTAATTACGTGTTTAAAGGTTAATTAATTGTGTTTAAAGGTTAACGACGTCATTAAGCCACCTTAATGACACCGTTGCCTATAAATACAACTCTTCCACTATTCATTCACATATCTTGGCAAGTTGCATAATTTTGCTCTGACATCTCTCTAGCTTTATCTCTCTAAAACCGTACTGACTTAGGCATCGGAGAGGGTTCATCAGGCACCACCCCCCCCCCCTCTCTGTGCCTGGTATTGCCCCTCTTGCAGGGCGAGAAGAGAAGAGAAGCTAAGGACGGAAGGACACGAGCTAGGACAGCATAACCCGAGAGCATCGAATCCGCAACATCTCCATTGAGGAACAAGACTTGAGTCGACCGCCCGTTGACCCTAGACTCGGAACCTAACAGGTTCGGTCAAGCATGTTTCGTGCATAACACGATTTGACGACACTGTTGAATCATGGGAGGTGATCGCCCCGTGTTTAAACTCCTTTGCATAACCCGAGGGTGGAGTGGGCCGAAATTGCCTTAAGGAGACCGTGATCAGCACGGGCCTCAGTATTAAAATCACGTTTTCGTCTTTCTCGATTTTACGTGTAATTTCGGAGTTGTTAATATCTTGCATGATAATTCGGTATAGTTATATGTAAGAACTCGAAATTTGACTATTTACGTTTTAGTCCCTGAAGTTTCAAATATTGCAAATTGATCCCTCAACTTTTGTGTTTTGCAGTTTTGACCCTGATATTTGCCAACAGTCTTAAGGCAAATTCATTGTTGATTATCAGGGTTGTTGTTGGATCTTAATTTTGAAACTAACGTTGTTGTTTATCTGTTATTAGGTAATATGGATCCAAACAACAACACATCTGTTCCCTTCTCTAGCGAGATGATTCTCGAGACGGAAGTGCCGAATCAGGGAACTGGAGGTGTACCTCCACCGACAACTGCTGTCAACACCACTACTGTCACCACAACCGCTGCTGTATGCACCGGACTGAATTTGCTTCCAGGCGGTGGTTTCAACTTTGCTGCTCCAGGTGCCAGTTCATCTCAAACTGTTCCTAATCTCAGATTCGGGAACTTTGTTGGAGCACCATTGGCCGGAGGAGTGGTCATGCCCCGTATTTTAACTTCCCCGGTGGAGAAACCAGAAAAGTTTGACGGGACGAACTTCAAGATATGGAGTGAGAAGATGAAGTATTACATCACCTTTCATAGCATGGAGAGATTCCTGACAGAAATGCCCCCACCAATTGTCCCAGATGATGCCACATCCTTCCTGGCATTGGAGGCGTGGAAGCATTCGGACTACCTGTGCAGGAACGCTATCATGAGCTGTCTTACCGACCCGCTGTATCATGTCTACAGCAGGACGACGTCTTCAAGGGAGCTGTGGACGTCCATTAATTCAAAATACGAGTCGGAGAATGCTGGAAGGAAGAATTTCCTTGTTAGTAAACTATTTGATTTTAAAATGGTTGATAACAAATCTGTGATGCAGCAGGTGAACGCGCTCTTAAGTCTGCTTCAGGAGATCCATGATGCGCAGATGGCTTTTACCGAGTCATTCAAGGCGGCTGTGATTATGGAGAAGCTTCCCCCCAGCTGGGATTGGTTCAAGGGCTATCTGAAGCATAAGACAAAGGAGATGCCGGTGTCAGAGGTGGTCAGCAGGATCGCCACCCAGGAGGGTCTCCAGAAGAATGCCCAGGGAAATCCGGTCGGACCAATGAGGACGATCAACACGGCCAAGGCTAATGTGTTGGAGCACAAACAGGGCCCAAGCAAGCAGGGTTCTCGTGGAAGAGGAAAGAAGCCGCAAGACAAGGGGGTCAACCTAGGTCCGAAAGGCGGTGTTTCCAAGAAATCCAAAGGCGGCCAATCTTCTAAGGGAGGTAAGGGACCTCGAGGAGGACAAGGCTCTCAAGTCCACAACGGTTTCAAGGTAGCTGTTTCAATTGTGGCAAGATAGGGCACAAAGCTAATGAGTGCAGGTTCCCTAAGAATCATGAAGCCCACGTGGCGACGGTTACCGAGGACATAGAGGACCTGAACTTGATCGCGGTGGTGTCAGAGATCAATATGGCTGATTCCAACCCCAAGGAGTGGTGGGTGGACACTGGCGCCACTAAGCATGTCTGCTCGAACAAGGCGGTGTTCTCAAGCTTGGAGGAGGTGGATACCGGAGAATCCCTGTTCATGGGAAACTCTGCCTCATCGACGATTAAAGGCAGAGGAACGGTGGTGTTGAAGATGACTTCTGGCAAGGACGTAACCCTCACCAATGTGCTGTATGTTCCAGACATCCGGAAGAACCTGGTGTCTGGGGCCCTCTTGAACAAGCATGGTTTTCGTCTTGTGTTTGAGTCTGATAAGTTTGTACTTACTAAGAATAATGTCTTCATTGGTAAGGGGTATGAGAATGGAGGAATGTTTAAACTTTCTGTAATGGCCGTAGTGCCCAAAAAGAATATGAATAAGAATGCTTCATCTTCTGCTTACTTGCTTGAGTCTCCTAATTTATGGCATGGTAGGTTAGGACATGTTAATTTTGATTGTTTGCGAAAGTTAATTAACATGGAGCATATTCCTAAATTCAAAATAGATCAGGAACATAAATGTGAAGTTTGCGTTGAAGCGAAACTTACTCGGACTTCGTTTCACTCAGTCGAAAGATTTACCGAACCTCTTGATCTAATACATAGCGATGTTTGTGACTTGAAATATGTACAAACGCGTGGTGGAAATAAATACTTCATCACTTTCGTAGATGATAATACTAAATTTTGCTATGTATACTTGATGAAAGGAAAAGATGAAGCAATTCAGAAATTCATGATCTACAAACAAGAAGTTGAGAATCAACTTAATAAGAAAATAAAAAAAGTTACGCAGTGACAGAGGAGGTGAGTGTGAAGCTCCGTTTGCAGAATTTTGCGCTGAACATGGAATTGTCCATGAGGTCACTGCTCCGTTTTCACCTCAGTCAAATGGGGTTGCGGAAAGGAAAAATCGAACATTGAAGGAAATGATGAATTCATTGTTGATTAGTTCGGGATTGCCCCAGAACATGTGGGGGGAAGCTATTTTGACTAGCAATTACCTTTTGAATAAGGTATCCCAAAAGATGGAAGAGAAAACTCCTTTTGAATTGTGGAAAGGGAGGAAACCTTCTTATAATCACCTTCGAATGTGGGGGTGTCTTGCCAAGGTAATGATACCTCCCCCGAAGAAGGTGCGAATAGGCCCAAAAACTGTTGATTGCATTTTCATTGGGTATGCTCAGCATAGTAATGCATATCGGTTTCTTGTGTATGAATCAAAGGTGTCTGATATACACAAAAATACGATTATGGAGTCAAGAAATGCATATTTCTTTGAAAATGTATTTCCGGCTAAGTCCAGAGGAGAAGCAAGTTCTTCAGGACAAGCACATGAGACTATGGAGGAAAATAGTCAAGACCGAGAACATGAAGGGAATGTTGAGGTCGAGACCGAGGTTGAAACCGACGTCGAGCCCAGAAGAAGTAAAAGGGCAAGGACTGAAAAGTCCTACGGTCCAGATTTTCTGACCTATATGCTTGAAGCTGAACCTCAGACTTACCAAGAAGCCGTAAACTCCTCTGAGGGTCCTCTATGGAAAGAGGCAATAAACAGTGAAATCGAATCGATCTTGCTGAATCATACTTGGGAGCTAGTGGATCTTCCGCCCGGAAGCAAACCGCTAGGCTACAAGTGGATCTTTAAACGAAAAATGAAAGCAGATGGTTCGATTGATAAATATAAAGCCCGACTTGTCATCAAAGGATACAGATAAAAGGAAGGACTGGATTATTTTGATACATATTCTCCAGTAACTAGAATCACATCCATAAGGATGGTACTTGCGATTGCCACACTGCGAAATCTAGAAGTACATCAAATGGATGTGAAAACGGCTTTCTTAAATGGAGATTTAGATGAAGAAATCTACATGGAACAACCTGAGGGTTTCTCTGCACGAGGGCAAGAAAAGAAAGTTTGTAAGCTTGTCAAATCCCTGTATGGTCTAAAACAGGCGCCTAAACAATGGCATCATAAATTTGACAGCGTTATGATGGAAAAAGGTTTCAAAATAAATGAGTGTGACAAATGTATTTACGTGAAAGATACAGATAGAGGTTATGTTATTTTGTGTCTTTACGTGGATGACATGCTTATCGTTGGAAGTAACTATGAGATGGTCCGGTCTACCAAACATATGTTGAGTTCAAGGTTCGATATGAAAGATATGGGTCTTGCCGATGTGATCCTTGGAATTAAAATCATAAGATCTTCGGAAGGTCTCGTTCTAAGTCAAACTCAATATATTGATAAGATTTTGGATAAGTTTAACAGAGATGACAAGAACGAGGTCAGTACCCCTATTGATACGAGTAAGTACTTTTCAAAGAATAAGGGGGAATGCATCTCCCAAATTGAGTACGCTCGAATTATTGGCAGTGTCATGTACTTAATGTCATGCACTAGACCAGATATCGCTCACGCGGTAAGTGTATTGAGTCGATATACGAGTAACCCTAGTGTTGATCACTGGAACGGGGTAATCAGGTTACTTAGGTATCTGAGACATACTCGTAATCATGGTCTACATTATACTAGAAATCATTCTGTGATAGAAGGCTATAGTGATGCGAACTGGATATCCGATTCCAGAGATACGGACTCTTTGAATACAAGTGGTTACGTTTTCACCTTAGGAGGTGCAGCAGTATCGTGGAAATCCTCAAAGCAAACAGTCATAGCCAGATCCACAATGGAGTCTGAGTTTATTGCACTAGATAAATGTGCCGAAGAGGCAGAATGGCTACGCCATTTCCTCGAGGATGTTCCGAGATGGCCAAAACCTGTGCCCGCAATCTGCATTCACTGCGATTGTAAAGCCGCGATCGGCAGAGCACAAATTTTATGTATAATGGAAAGTCAAGACATATTCGTCGAAGACATAGTTCCATAAGACAATTACTCTCTACCGGAATTATCACGATCGACTTTACGAGATCGGTTGATAATATTGCGGATCCGCTAACCAAAGGGTTAAACAGAGAGTTGTTTGGCCAAGCAGTAAAAGGAATGGGGCTAAAGCCCGTAGAGGAAACACCCTTGAGAAGGAAAACCCAACCATGATGACTGGAGATCCCAAGAACTTGGTTCAATGGGACAACCTAATCACAAGGGTGAGTGTGGTCACTGTGGGGGTCAAACCCCGAGCCCATTCCTATGATGCAAACAGTGATGAAGATGAGGTTAAGCTTTAGCCGTTGTTGATACTCACAAGCAAAGCTTTTAATGATTCGTAAGGAGAACTCAGAGTCGTGATGATGCTCTTGAGACATAGAATCACCTATGCGAGTGAGAAGTGGGGCCGCTTCGAAAGGAGTTGTTGAGGGCGCAACTCTTAGAAACGCTTGCAGAACCAGGCTAGTGATCCAGGGCCTAGGGATCACAGGGCGTGAACCGAACTATACTAGGAAGGTATCTGTGTGGGTTATGTCGTCATTTACACCAACGACAGTCGGTTCAAGGACATCGTGTCTACCGACCAGTCAGTAGAGAAGGCATGATCTCACAAGGGGTAGGTTCAAAGGGGTTACCCCTACCTATCATTTGCAGGTATTGACCGTTGAACACAACTTTCGAGTCTAGAGCTATCGTTAGGTTTCCAATTTCCATTCATGTGGGGGATTGTTGGCTGTAAGGCCTTTTTTGGCCTTAATGGGCTTACGTTAGCCCATGTGAGGTGAATGGCAATTGTCCAGATACATTGAATCCGAAAATTTATTTTTGGTTACAATTAATTATGGACAGAATATATTTCAAGATTAATGTGATGCAATTAATGCATCCAATTTTGGACAGAATTGATGTCGAGAATATTATGCTAAATCTCGAATTTATTGCAGAAGGAGCCTGTCTGCCCTATAAATACAGCATCAATCCTTCACATTTGAACACACCTGACATATTCATTCTCTCATTTTCTCTATGAGTTTTCCTACCTCTCCGAGTTCATCTGCCACTGCATTATCAGGTTATAGTATCTGTTTATTTTATTAATTCAGGTTCTACAATCTGTTCTTATATTGAATTTCTGCCGTCGTCGTCGGCATCTCTATTAAAATCCTGTTGTGTTCAGGTATTGAGTTCGGTTCGGTCAAGCGTGTTTCGTGCATAACACGATTTGACGACACTGTTGAATCCTGGGAGGTGATCGCCCCGTGTTTAAACTCCTTTGCATAACCCGAGGGTGGAGTGGGGCGAAATTGCCTTAAGGAGACCGTGATCAGCACGGGCCTCAGTATTAAAATCACGTTTTCGTCTTTCTCGATTTTACGTGTAATTTCAGAGTTGTTAATATCTTGCATGATAATTCGGTATAGTTATATGTAAGAACTCGAAATTTGACTATTTACGTTTTAGTCCCTGAAGTTTCAAATATTGCAAATTGATCCCTCAACTTTTGTGTTTTGCAGTTTTGACCCTGATATTTGCCAACAGCTATATCATCATATGCATGGATATTCTATTTATTATATACTCATGATTTTATCGTAAAGATATGAAACATAAATTGGAATAATCTTCCCTGAGTTTGACGAACTCGATCCAAGGTTGACCGTATTGACAGTTGTTAACTGAATTGATCGGTTTTTACGGATGTTGACTGGTTTGACCATTCCGAGCGTTATTGACTGGTTCACTTGGTTGACCGGTTC
Source organism: Clarkia xantiana subsp. parviflora (assembly GCA_036873135.1). NCBI lineage: Eukaryota > Viridiplantae > Streptophyta > Magnoliopsida > Myrtales > Onagraceae > Clarkia > Clarkia xantiana. Next base: position 39,930,410 of record JAPTYO010000004.1, read on the forward strand.
ATGGAGTCTGGGGCGAACCACTGTTGACCGGTTCACTCAGTGGATACTAAGAAACCCAGAAGAAGCAAGTCATATTGATAAGAAGAAGGCTTTCTAAGATTGAACTCCTTTTGATGAGCAAGTTGTGACGCTACACTGTGTTCAAAATAGTAAAGCACCGCGATCATTGTTGCTAGAATGAACGCCTCGATGATGTAGACAATGGGAACATTCAGCATATCCTGTCATTTTTTAACAATGAGATAGTTAGTTATGTATGATATTCTTGGGCCGGTTGGGCAAATGCCCACTTTGTCACGTTATTAGGCCTATAAAGCTTTTGTCCCACTTTTGTTGAGAAGGGAAACAACTTTGATGGGCCCGAAGGAAGGTCATTCCTCTGATTTTTGGCAAGGCCCATAACATGTGATGAAGGCCCATGAGTAAGCCCATCACCCGTCAACGTGTAGTTCAAGCGGGGCGTAGGGATTCCCAAGTTGGATAGCACCGGCACCAGGTGGCTCCCATGTCCGTCAGGTGAATATAATGTCTAAAATCTAAATACATATGTTACAAATACTATGTTAGCATTAAAAGAGTCAAATCATTGATGACATTAAAAAAAATTAACTGCAATTCTTAAATGCAGCGAAGAGAGGATCAGTCAGAGGATATTCGAGCCCTTGATAATAGCAAGTACAACCTGTCATCTACTCCAGCTTCACTTAATCACGTTAATAATTAAAGTAAATAAATGAATTTGAATGAATTATAATCAAGTTTAAAATTGTAAGTGAAGTCAGTTACCAACTACGGGTAAAAATGAACCCGACCCGTTAAATCCATCTATTCTCTACCCGAAAACGGGAGAAGAAGTCGGCCCCCAAATGGTCGGCAAAAGTCACCGCCGGCAATAAATCCTCAGATTCTGGTGAATCGACAATCGAGCCACCACCATGGGTCTCCCACTCAATCCAAATCACCTTACCCGATGGAAATCTCCGATCAGAGATGTACTAGGAAGCAACTGCACCCGTTGAAGCGTAGCCAGCGATTTTTTAGGCCATAAGTATTGCATAAGAATTGACTTGTCGCAGGTGAGCCGGCGGCCGGTGCAGTCGCGACGATGGCCGAGCCGAGGTGGTCACTGGTGGACGATGGGTAAGAAGAAAAGAACGTACTGGGAACCAGCACAACGGGGGTCGTCGTTGGTGATCTGTACTGAGGAGCAAAGGAGCGTGGTCGGACGAATCGAGTGTACGAATTTGAATACTGAGGCAAGTGGTGGTGGGGAGCTTCTCTATCCCAGCGAACAACATGCATCAGAGAAGAAAACTGATGGCTTCCTCTCTTGATGGTATTCTTGGGGAATGGATGCCCAAATATTGCTCAGTGCGAACGGGTTGACCCCCCTAACTTCGATGGAGAAAAGGTGAGAAGAAGAGGCTCCAATTTTCCATGTTCTGGACTTCCTCCATTCCTCCTCGCCATGTCTCTTCTTGATTTGTGGAGAGGGAATTTCAACATGGGGCACCCTCTTCATTGGTGGGCCTCAGATCTGGTTCTTCTATCCGTAATGAAGAAAGGTGGCTTCGTCGACTTTCAAATCTGTAGAGTACGAGAGGTGCGTGCCAGGTTCCAATGATACGAATCAGAATTTGGGTATATGAACCCAGAAAATTTGAAGAATCAAACACGGCTAGTTGTTCGATTCCCACGGACGGCGCCAATGTTGGATCTGAAAATACCGGGTTGGTTTCCACGGCGTCTCCAAGCTCCTTAGTCTTCGAATCCCGGACACGCACCTGCAAAAAGGGAGTGCTAAGGCGAACCCCGGCGATCCCTCTCCGACGGTCAAATTAGTAACCGTTCATATAAAGAGAGATCACTATTTTGTATATCATTTTTCATTTATCAAATGTTAATCAGAGGATTCTTTATATAAAATAACATAATAACTATTATGGTATATAGACATTTATTGACGATGGCCGTTATGGTAACGGAATATTTAGGCAATTACTGTTATGGTAGTTGAATATTAATAGCTGATTGACCGTTATGGCATCAGACTATTTATAGTTAATACCCATTATGGTATCAAATAAATATGTTTATATCAATATCCATCAGGCCTATTTTTCTTACTAGGTCATGCTAGATCAGATGTAATGCCAATTTGCACGTCAATTTGGTAGTTCGCATGCCAATCTGCGCAGAAAAAAATGGTGGCCCTGGTTAAAGCTCTAAACTATAGTGAACACGAAACAAAATAAAAAAACCTAACAATTCTTAATTTGAATGTGTACTCAATTTGGAATTACGATAGTTTGGCAAATAAACAATTCTATCGACTTAATTAATATTATGTTTATTAGTCAGTATTTATTTAATACAGCAAAACAAAAAACAAACATTATTATATGTACCCATTTGTATATATACTTATTAAAGATGCCGTTTGTTTTTAATATATATATATATGCTTCCGCTTTAAAACACTGTCGCTCGAATTGCTGACACACGTCTAGTCAACCGCTTAGCGTATCCTGTCTTTGTTCATGAGTCACACACTGATCTTTCCACCATATATATCTCCTCCCCCTATATTTTTGTTTGTAAATAAACTAACATTACATTTGTTTTTAATTATAATAATAGTGACTATATATAATAAAAAAACTAAATATCATTGTGTCGCATACTAATTAAATATATCTACACCTCAAAATTGTTCCATAATTCTACAGTTTATGATGTTATTTTTTACTAGTAAAAAAAGTCAATTTATTAGCTCAATCTAGATCAAGTGTTTTCCAAATTGTAAATCATTTTGGCAGTAGGAAAAAAAAAAAAAAAAACAACGGCCCTGGTGAAAGCTAAATATAGGTGAACATGAAATATATTTAACAAAACCTACAAATTTTAAATTATATTGTGTAATTAAGACACAATCTTCTACTATGTTTGATAGTCAAAGCCATTTTGAGTATGTGAATAGTGCATTTTGGGTATCAGTTGCACTATGGTGATAATACTCATATTTGGTTATAAGGATTTTCTATCCAATTATATTATGTCTATTATGAATTAAGTGACTTAGAACTTAATAATTTAAACATAATTATTTATGAAAATGATACTATTAGTTTATATAAATAAAGATCTATAATTCAAGGTCAATATTGACTAGATTTCAATATTTTATTTTTGTATACAAATTAAAAGTGAATATATATATATATATATATATATATATATATATATATTACTTAAAAACCATAAAATATGACATTTTTGAGAATATGGCCGTTCTGATATTTTATTTAAATATTATTTTATTTTCCTATATTTGTTGAATTGTTTTTCGGAATTATAGATTTTATTTAAATAATAATTAAAAAAAACCAAAAAAAAAACAAACAAATCATAAAAAGGTATTGTGCTAGTAGGGGCACATTTTGTCAAAAAAAAAAACAATTTTGGCTTTTGAATATCAATATTAGCTACCATAGTAGAAAGCTACAAACATATTTGGAATAATATGTACGACTCTTTAATACCTAAATGTTATCGTTTCTATTGAATAATATATGCAATAGCTTAAAATAACGTTGTATGAAAATCAAATCGATTTGCTGAAATAAGTCTAGCCAATACGCGTAGCATTCATTGTCTATGTTGTATCTTCTCATGGACCCCACACTGATCTTTCCACCATCTTCATCTGTTGTCTCCTATTTATCTGTCCTCCGTCTATTTTTATTTTTTTAGATGTAATCATGTAAATACATGCGTGGCCAAAAAGAAGTCATGTAAATTCATAGCCAGTTAGCATGGCAAAAAAATAAAAAAAAATCATAAATCCATACACAGTTGTTTATTAACTATATACACCAATTAATACAATTTAATATTAACGTATAAAAATTGTTCGAATATACCTTAACTTCAATTAAGGTATTATACATGTATCCCAATTTATGTTTTGGCCAAAAGGTTTCATTTTATTTTAAGAACGCACAAATTCAATCCCCATTAGCTAATTGGGAAATGTATCATACTTAGCTAATTGGGACAAATGTATATTATCTTAATTGAGATACAATTTTAGTTGTTAATTATGGTATTTCTTTTGTTGTACGAAACAAATACATGTATAATATGTTCATTTATACAATAGTAATTATATGTATTAATAGTATTCAAAAGTGGTTACATTTCTTTAGTAAGTTACATAACAATGTCACATTCTTCATATTCATTCTAATTGGTTTTGGGTGTTTTACCCACACGTTCAAATGAGGCTTAACTCCAATTAAGGTATCATACTTGTATCCCAATTAGCTAATTTAGAAATTACAATACTTAGCTAATTGGGATACATGTATAGTATTTTAGTTTACATTAAAATGTAGTTATTAATTATGGTATTTCTTTTGTTTTACAAAATTAAAAATATGTATAATATGTTAATTTATACAATACAAATTATATTTATTAATGTTATTTGAAAGTGGTTACAATACCTTAGTAAGTTACATAACAGTGTCACATTCTTCATATTCATTCTAATTGGTTGTGTGTTTTAAGAATGTTCAAAAGAGTCTTATCTCCAATTAAGGTATTATACATGTTTCCCAATTAGAGAATTTGGAAATGTATCATACTTATCTATTTGGGATACGAATATATTATCTAAATTGACATACAAATATGTTGTTCATTATCGTATTTCCTTTGTTGTACAAAAAAACATATATAATATGTTCAATTATACAATACTACTTTAATTTATTTTAAGTATTTGAAAGTGGTTACATTTATTTAGTAAGTTGCCTATCTATGTCACAAACTTCATATTTTTTCTAATTGGTTTTGTGTGTTTTCATAGGACATTTCTACAATGCTCTTGGAGCACCATGCTTTTGTCACTAATTTTTTTATTTTTCTATTGCCCTAAAGGTTAACCCCATAGGGAAATTGATATTATTAATAGTATGATACACATCTTAGGTGTAGTTAAAAAAATTCATACTTTTCCATACTTTTAAAGTTTTAGTTATGTTACAATTAAGTCCACCATAGTATTAAAAAAACCAAAGCATGGTGCTCCCAAAGCATAGTAGAAAAATCCGTTTTCATAATATGTAATGAGGGTTAACTCCAATCAAGGTATTTTACATGTATCCCAATTAGCTGATATGGAAATGTATCATACTTGGGTATATAATTTAAGAACAAAACTTTTGTTGATTTAATGAGCATATCATATTTAGTACTTGAAAACATTTGTACACACGTACGACATTGCTACACTCGTATAAAAGCAATTGATGGAACGTCCCATTTTATTCCCATATATAAAAACACATATCCTTTCGTTTACTGGCGTCTTATAGAGATCAAACCGACGGATTTCAATCATTTAACATGACCTACTTCCCTCCTTAATAAGAACCTCCTGCTCTGCGAAGCCCCTACTGCCGGAATACAAGATTCTTTCTGTTGTCTTCCATATCCGTTCAAGTTCAAGTTCCAGTTGCTCCTATCGTTGCGCCTTCCGACAATAAATATTAATCTGGGGTAGGTACGCTGTTTCATTTCTGACAACAGAAAAATTTTGTTCATTTTTTTTACCTGTTGTGGATGATGTGTATACATTGTTTTAATCACTTTTTCTACCACCTTCAGTTTCAACACATATAATTATAACGTTTCCAAATTACACTTAGGTTGAACATGTTAGAATACTGAAAATGTGTGGTTAGGTAGGGTTCCTCGTTTTAATTTTTTTTCCTTTGTATATATATGTATATAATTTTTTTTTTTGCAAAAATCCATTTGAACAATGAAACCCAATATGTTTAACTATTTACTTGATGAACTACTGACGCTAATCATAATGGATGTAAGTGCGGTCTTGCTAACAGATTTTTTCAACCTTAAGTTATGGTACGTAAAGTTCTCTACAATTATGATCTTCCTATTATTTATGCAATAGGTAACTAACGTAGAACTTATATCCAGCTGAAAAAGGTTTAAATGTGTGGCAGAACATCCCTACACGTACAAATCCATAAAACTACTGCCTTTTGCTTACTTAGAGGGGTGCAAGTATACCAACTTTATAAAAACTTGCGCTCAGCACGAGAACCCCCAAGCACTTTACTGGCAAGGAGTAACCAACAATTTTTTGTAGCAAATTATTTTTTAATGGGAAAAAACCCAACTGAAGGTTGCAACAGTTGATGGAAATCTTACGACGAAATATGCTCTAGCAATGGCGTTTTTGTTCGGTGAAATTAGCAATGAAAAAGAGATTGACTCAGAGTACGATAATTTGAGGATGGTTTGTGCAGCCGGAAAGGAGACTAAATGTAGACAGTCTATGATCAGTGTTCTTTACTACTGTTGTCCTGAAGATTTAGACAACAAGGATTTACAAAGACGTGATGCACGATGCAGGCACAACCACTTGAAGACTACAATTGCATGGGGGAGTGAGTATAACGAATGGGATTATTTTGATTACTTGGGTTTCCGGTGTGATGATGAGGTTAGTAAGTTTATGGATGAATTCAGTTGGATGCGATTTCCATACGATCCTTCAAAACTATTTTAAGTTATGCTATGATTTTTGTAAGACAACAACGTGTGTTGCTCAAGTACACATTATATTATGTATTTTTATATATAATATAGTTATAAAATATATGCGGGTCACATATATAATATCTGTTTCAAGCAGTGTTATCAGAACCGGAGCGGACACTGAACCGGATATGGCTCCGGTTTCCGGTTCCCCTGGTCCGACCCTGTAAGACGACAAATGCTAAAATAATAGCAGCAGATTACCAAACTCCAAAAAACAAGACTATTTCATGGCCCAAAAAAAAGAACAACACTATAAGAGCCCAAGCCAACAATTTTTTCCACATGTCACATGCTAACTGGAAATCATGAAACACATCAGCTGCCACGTGTTGCAGCTGAGGTAGACAACAATTTATCCTTGTTTGCGTAGCATCTACTATATTGTAACATGAAGTACTATTTTTAAATTTGCAACAAGACTTATGACGTCATTTTTACAAATTTGTATCAGATATAGAGTATTGTGTATTAACGTTTAATCGTTTATAATATAGTTTAAATGGTATCGTCTTTCAGTAAACATTAATTCTAATTTTAACCGTTTAAAACTAATATGGATAATACTGAAGAAGTGTATCGGGAAATTATTGCACATGAATTGTATTCTCCCCTTTCACCATTCAGGACATAACATGTTTCATTTCAACCTTATCTCTATCAGAGTCTTTAACTGTTGTCGGTTTATTAGTGGTGGTAGTCACACCAGGTAGAGACACCTGTTACGGCCGAGGTAGACAATAATTTATCGTATGGGGAACCGGTAGGGGTGAGTGACTTTTTCTTTCTTTGGCGGGAATTCATGATGGCCGTTTTTGCATTGGGAATAAACAAGAATCCGGCGGTTCGAGATAAATGCGTGTTTTGGGTTGCTTTAATCCAACAGTGTAAGCTAATACCGCTTTCTGCAACCTTCCACCTGTCTAGTTATGAAGTGAAGTTTGAGATCAACGATGCGGATATCGCAAGGGTTTTATTTTCGCTCTACGGGGATAAATAGGGTAGGTTTTCCTCATGTTTTCGCTCAATAAAATCCTGCTTTCCCTTCTATGGCTTCTATCTAGGTTTTGTAGAAGAATGGCCAGCGACAACACCTTCAACTCTTCTCTCTCGCGTTATCTGGTAAGTTTTAACGACATCATCTCCGATGTCTTTTTTTCCGGTACTCTCTGTGAGATAACATTTTGTTTATATGTCCAGGTGACGACGATTCATTTGAGGTCTCGGAGTTTAGAACCATTGGTTCGTCCACCTGAGTCTAGTATCGTTGATGCTGTCGAAGAGAGACGTTATTGTAAGTCTTGTCAAATAGCTCTGAAAAGTGGCATTATGTATTCCCGACCCTAATTAAAAGTGGGATTATGCACTCCCGTAAGGGAGTGTGGCTGGTCACCACATTCGAATAGGTCCATGTCCCACCTTGTGGGATGACCTACACCTTTAGCTCCAAACTTCTGTTACATTTCTGCATCCCTATGTGTCTTCTCTGGCTGGACTCCTTTTGGCTGCTACTCAGAAAAATTATTCATTGTCTCGGTCCTAGCACGTGGCTGCCAAGTCGCTGTCTCACCCATCAAAAAGGCTGAAATTCAACCAAATAGAGAGTTTTTCGAAGACTCATTCTTCGGGTTCGCTTGGAAGGAGGTCGAAAACACGCACAATGAAGTACGAACTACTGTGCTTGACTTGTCAGAATTTGAAGTTTGGGGTGGTTGCTGCACCAATCAGAGTGCATGCATCAAAGCAGCTGCATTTAAAAGTGGATTTGGTGACAAAGAACAGGGAACAAGTTCTCGTGATGTTAGAACTAATGAGACAAGCAACTGTGCATCTGAAGTTGCAGCTAAAGTCGAAGCTGCTGGAGAAATGTTTGGATATAAGAGTAAATCTGATGCCTCAACAGCAACAAAGAAGGAGAAAGACCATATTTTGTTTGGAGATCACCCAAGAGAACCTACTTCTGTTCCAGTTTCAGGTGACCTGTTCGATTTTGTTTCATAGATAATTTCATTTCCATGGTTAGATAATAAATAAATACAAATCGAGCATCTTTTGAGAAAATGTACCATGGTTGAATGAATTCAGATGGATTTGACTTGATAGGTTGTTACATTTATGCATCCCTCTGTGTCTTCTCTGGCTGGACTCCTTTTGGCCGCTACTCAGAAAAATTATTCATTGTCTCGGTCCTAGCACGTGGCTGCCAGGTCGTTGTCCTCACCCAATAACATACTGACACGTGGCTCACCCTTTTATTAAAAGCTGACTCTCTCATTCCTCTCACCACGTCTCACTTTATTAATGGGTGAAGGTCCAACACTTGGCAGCCGCGTGCTAGGACCGAGCCACTGAATAATTTCTCCACAACTCACAACCCTCAAGTTGGTTCTGCCATTACCATAACTGTTTCTGGATGTTGCATAATATGTAATTTTCGTTCCCAGTAATAAAATGTTACTATTGTGTGGTTATGTTTTTAGCCGTTTCAGTTGATGTACAATGTTTGAATCAATGTTTGTTCAAGTTGTTAGTGATATCCCCATTAACTTAACAGGGCCGCCCAATGAGAATATAATACACCGTTGCAACTTTAATTCCGGACCTTTTTATATGAACTTTTAATCAAAACGTTATATTGGCAATTAAACGTACAATTATGTTTACATATGAACTTTTGATTTTTTATATTTAAACAATCTCAAACCAATAAATGCCAAACACAACTTCCCCATATAATGCCTTTTAAAAGCTTGAGCCTAAAACCCATGATTTCGTGGCCTAACACTTGGGCCGGCCTTGTAACTTAAAAAACGATTGAATATTTACTTGGACGATGAATACAAAATAAATAAATACACCAAAAGGACCGACAGAGCTTGTAGTAGTAGTGTCGTCAAATGGGTGTACCTTTTGCAGAACTTATGGTTGTCAATTACACATACCACAATTGAATATGATGTTACGTAACCTTCACGTTCTTGTTTGTCCAGGTAACAACCAATTTATGGTCGCTAAGAGTGTAGAACCAAGGCTCCTTGACCACCGACCACTGTATCAATTAGCGTTGATGGTGGTGAAGAGACACATTTCTGATATGTTTAGTTAAACACCATGAAAAGAGGCATTATGAACTCCCTACCACTATTAAAAGAAACGTTATGGACCCTATGCTAGTTGGATGGTTGGGCTGGTTTTCTCCAGCCTACTGAAGAAGAGAATGAGCGATTCCTATCTGATTTGTTCAAGAGGAATATTCGTCGGAAATTTTTTTAACTTTAAGCCATCTCTGAAGTTAATATTTGCGCATATGATCCTGACGAGCTGCCTGGGTTCCGTGTTGTTTAACAAAATGGTCTCTCCCTCCAAGCAATACTATTGGTTTTACTAGTGTATGTATATTAGTTACTTACGTAGATTGACTTGTAACTAGCTAACCTACTTAGTATAAATAATCATGTTAGCACTCTGTAACAAACTAATTGATGAATGAATGAAGTTACATAGTGTTGGTTAATATGGTATCAGAGCAAAGTTTTCTTGCGGCTTAAGAAACTCTGATTCGTTCCGAAATTTGTTCATCTTCTTCGAGAAATACAGTTGGATTTCCTTCGATCTTTGCGATCTAGTTGATTGCGTAGCCTTTTCCGACTTATCGATCTCGATTTCAGCTGAATTTCTCTTCAACTTATCTCCGTTCTTCGTCTATTTGCTCATTCATGGCGAAAAACGATCTGACAGCTCCGATTAATGATCCGTTCTATATTCATCCAGCCGATACGACTGGACACTTACTCGTTTCGTTCCAATTGCATGGATCTTCTAATTACCGATTTTGGAGCACGTCAATCAAGGAAGGGCTACTGGTTAAGAATAAACTATGTTTTGTCGATGGATCCTGTAGAAGACAATCAGTTCATGTCGTGCATCGTGTAAAATGGGATCTAATGGATATACGCCCAATTTGAACCCGTTGACTTGCGAATCGTTTTATTTTTATCACCCCGTTAATGATTGTAAATCGAAACTTCGACCCGAACACCCCGGCAAAACACCAACGGTTCGGACGAGGCGAAAATACTCGTCCGGGCCGCGCGACGAACTCACCTAGGTGAGGTCGGGTGGCCACACCCGACCTCCCCTAGGGGAGATCGGGTTGGCCAGCCCATCTCCCCTAGGGAGGGGTTGGGTGGCCACACCCAACCCCTACCCTTGGGGGTCGGATTTTCTCCCCGCCCCCAAGGGCCCTGGCACCGTTTTCCGACTCCCACACTTAGATTATTTCCGTCAACCTCTGTATGCTTTAAGGTTCTAATTATGTGATCAAGGACTAATTAATTGTGTTTAAAGGTTAACGATGTCATTAAGTCACCTTAATGACACCGTTGCCTATAAGTACAACCCTTCCACCACTCATTTGATCATCTTGATTATTGTGATGTTTAGCTCTGGCATCTCTCTAGCTTTATCTCTCTAGAAGTATCGTTCTGACTTAAGCATCGGAGAGGGTTCATCAAGCACCCCCCCCTCTCCGTGCTTGATACTGCCCCTCTTGCAGGGTCGCGTGGAGAAGAGAAGCAAGGAAGCAGAAGGACGTGGATCAGAACAACAAGCCCCAAGAGCACTGAACCCGTAATTTCACCAGTGAGGAATAAGGTTTAGATCGACAACCCGTTGACCTAAAGCTTAGAACCTAACACTTGGCGCCGTCCGTGGGTTTCGAATAGAAAGCCTGGCAATCACAAGAGCGATGACGAACAGCTTAGCGTCTAGAGGTAATCGCCCACCGGGGGGCAATAGGCAAGAGAGACAGCCTATACCTCCAGCAAGACAGCCTAACCCAGAGAAACAGCCTGCACACCCAGAGCCTCAGGTAGCCCCACAGGCACCCTAGCCTAACAATCAGGGAGGAGGACCTTCATGCCCAGCTGGGGCTGAGTCTTCTACAGCTTCAACTCCGTTGGCTAGGAGGCCACAGAGACAGGAGGGGCAACAAGGAGTGCCATCCCAATACACGACACCTCCTCAGGGGTACTACTATGAGGCACAACCTCAAGGGTATCCATATGGAATGCCGGCTCAAAGGAACGACAATCGCGCCCACACAACCAACACAAGGCCCACATACTCGAAAGGAGCACAAACCGTGACTCCGGGGTTGATGAGTGCATTGGATGAGCTGCTATCCTATAGAGGGACTCCGAGGAACATGCAGGGAAGGCAACACCAGCATGAAGACGAAGAAGTTCATGAGGAAGAACAAGTCCCAGAAGAAGAACACCACTCGCACCCTCCAACAGGGCAGCGAGAAGAACAAATGAGAGATGACCAAATGCCACCCCCAGAGGAAGGCAGCAGTTTGTGCCTCCAAGGCAGCAACGGCCACAGCAGGAAGCCAGGGCATACACCCCGCTGGGGGCAGATAGACAGGAAAGACCTCCAAGGAGGCAGGAATTCTACCAAGTACCCCAACAGGGATATCACGAATACGCTTATAGTCCGTACCAGCACGGACAAGGGATCCCGGTAAGCCCAGTTTACAACTATGGAGGATATCAGAGAGACTATACTCCAACGCCGGTGATGATTACCCCGGAGGAGATAGAATCCATGATAGTAAGGAAGATGAGTGAGTCCAAGAGGAACGGATTGCACTGCCTGAGTGACAACACAAACCACCCCTTCACGAGAGAGTTGGAAATGAACAAAGTACCAGACTCCTTGCATACAATACAGATAGCAAAATACAATGGCAAGGGAGACCCTTTAGAGCACATTCAGCATCATGAAACCTCTCTATTCGGGAGAACAACAGATGACCGCTACAAGGCACTCTTATTTCCAAACACCCTGTCAGGGGTGGCATCACATTGTTTTTTTAGCCTACCTACTGAGAGCATCCACTCATGGGCACAGCTAAAGGCGAAGTTTCTTCAGAGATATTTAGGAGAAAGGAAGCTACTCAAAGGAACAGGCTCCCTAGATGATTTGAAGCAAGAGAATGATGAATCCTTGGCTGATTACTACACTAGGTTCAACCAGAACATAGCAGACATACAAGGCGACATCACCGAGGGTGAAATAATAAGAGCCTTCATAAGGAACCTAGGCCGCTTTGGGTCCACATTGGCAGAAAAGATGGCCAAAAAACCTGCAAGTACCTTGGAAGAGTTGGCAGGGAGAGTGAAAACTCACATTGACCTAGAAAGGCACATAGTGAGTAAGAAAGCCAAGATTCAAGCAGTAAAGGAGGACAATACAAAGCAGAATAAGGGAAAGCCACCTCAGGCACCTCAACCCATAAGGCAACAAGAATGGCGTCCGCCTCAGCAAAGAAATCAGATGGATGAGCCATTGAAGGCTAGGGAAATAAATGTTATCAAGTTCATACCATTGAACACCACCCCAGTAGTGGTCCTGAGAGAGATGAGAAATCAGAAATTATGGTCACCCCCCGGAAGATGGAGAGCCCCAATGGTAGGGACACACAAGGATAGATGGTGTGATAATCATGAGGCATATGGGCATGATACGAACGAATGCTTTAGCTTGAAGCTAAGTGTGAACAATATCATCCAAAGAGGAGAGCTAAAGCAGTTTGTTGATCACGGTAGCAATAGCACAGAACTAGGGCCATCATACAAGGATAAGGGCAAAGACAAGGCAGATTATAATCCCCCTCCTAACAAGAGGGGGACTATAAGCATGATACATGGAGGAGTGGCATTGGGTGGCCCAACAGCCAATGCAAGGGAGGTTTATGCATCCAAGCTGAGCTCAGTGCTAAAGTGGAGAAAGAGACCACGAGAAGGAGAGGAGATGAAGATTGAGTTTTCAGAGAAGGACAAGAGTCATATTGTCTTCCCGCATGATGATGCTTTAGTCATCACGATGGACATCGATAACTTCGATGTAAAAATGATACTGGAGATGGAGGCAGCTCCGCAGACCTCCTAAGCCTAAGGGTCCTAGAAGAGATAGGAAAAACAAAGGCGGATATCAAACCAGTCAACTTCCCTCCGGTTGGCTTCTCAGGGGCAACAAGTTATCCCCTAGGAATGATAACCCTGCCAGTGACCATGGGCCAGGGATGGACACAGCTAAGAGTGAACGTCAACTTCATGGTGGTTGAAAGCCTAGGAGCCTACAACGGGATCTTAGGAAGAACAACCATAAATCCATATGAAATTGTGTCATCTACCGTGCATCAGAAACTGAAGTATATCACCGAAAACGGAATTGGGGAAGTCTTGGGTGATCAACGCACTACAAGGCAGTACTACGTCAACTCCATGAGACGTGGATCACACAAGTCAGACACATTGGCTATGGTCATGACTGGATCCATCCAAGACAAAGAAAAGGTGATGAAAAGGCTAAGGCAGGGAAAGATGAAAAAGGGAGTTACACTCCGCATGAGTAAGCAGTTCTTTCAAGGACTAGGTAAGAAGAAGCAGAGATGTAAGGCTGTAAGGGTAACAAGCATACCTTGGCAATCAGAGAATGCAGAAGGAAAGAGAACAACGGACTCCATTGAAAAGGGTTTCCGATATATAGACGACATCAAGCAAATGCCAAAGGAGTCCATATCAAGTTACTTTGGGAGATTCTTCAGCTATGGTGCAAGCATGGACATCACAAGAAGAGAGGCCTTAAGGACCTTCCTTAGAAACATGCATCCAACCTCAATTGAAGCATATGGAGGGCTCTATGAGGTGGTCATGACAAGCACAATGAGGGAGCTCAAAGAGAGACTGGACAGGGCATTCGCAAAAGAGATAGGGCAATGTGAAGAGGTCCCTGAAGAAGAAAAACAGAACAACATACTTGAAGGAGTTGAAGACTTCAAATTCACACCCCTCACGGCAAAGATAGAAGAAATTTTTGAAAAGTACCTCAACAAAGAGCTACCAAAGTGCAAGGAGGAAGGCAAGGCCTTCCTGGGGAAAGATGCACAGGGTTGGTGTGAGTACCATGGGACCTGGGGGCATCAAACCAATGATTGCATGGTTTTGAAGATAGAAGTGGAAGAGATGATTTACAAAGGAGGCCTAAAGGAGTACTTGGCAACATACACACTCACCACCCCATATCCTTAGTTTAATATTCAGCACTTTGCATGTTCAAACATTTTAAGTTTTCCAAAAACAACTTTTGAGAAGGAGAACTCAAGAAGTTACTCCGACTCTACAACTATCTTTCATTTCCACCAAAGGGTGTCTTGATCCATCCAAGGCACCCCAAATGTACATAAAGCATGAATTCTCCTAATGAAGTAGAAGTTACTCAAAAGTATCTTTCAAAGAATATGGTGATATAATCATTATGTTATCCTTACACAGATATGACTTCCAAGTCAACAACACCCTCAACGCCCCCAAGAGCGTATCTTGAGATTAGTTTTCATACTACGACCTTCAACGCCCCCAAGAGCGTATCTTGAGAGTAGTTTTCATACTACGAACTTCGACGCCCCCAAGAGCGTATCTTGAGAGTAGTTTTCATACTACGAACTTCGACGCCCCCAAGAGCGTATCTTGAGAGTGGTTTCTAAAAAGTACGACCTTCGACGCCCCCAAGAGCGTATCTTGAGAGTGGTTTCTAAAAACTACGACCTTCGACGCCCCCAAGAGCGTATCTTGAGGTAGATTTCAAACTACCAGATTCGACGCCCCCAAGAGCGTATCTTGAGGTAGATTTCAAACTACCAGATTCGACGCCCCCAAGAGCGTAACTTGAGGTAGATTTCAAACTACCAGATTCGACGCCCACCAGGAGCGTATCTTTGGTCTAACTTGCGCCCTCCGGGAGCCTATCCTGTGAAACGTTAAGTGCCCTCCGAGAGCCTGTCTCGTGAACAGATTCGACGCCCACCAAGAGCGTATCTTTGGTCTAACAGTACCATATATACCATTTAAAGGGTATCAGAAGAGATCATCGCACCATACTAAGAAGGATTCCATGAGAAAATAATTGCAAAGCGAAGTTGTATGAAGAACACATAATATTTTTTCTTGATGAGATAGCAGGTATGACGTGAAGGAAAACACAAAAGAAAGATAAGTAAAGAAAAGCACAAGGAAAGGAAGAGTCCATGATCAAATGAATATATACAGAAGCATATGAAGTACCACAACCAAAGGCAGGTGTTCCATACACCGCCAACATAACTATGCAAAGAAGGAAAGCAACAAAACATCCCAAGTATAGCAATCCCAAAATGAACTCGACCCATCAAGTGGAGAAACACTCAACCCATCAAAGGGGAGGAAAGGAAAAGTCATATGTACAAGGATAAAGAGATATCAAGACATCAATCAGAGCCTGCTGGAGAGTCCTCACGGTTCTGACCCTCTGAGGAAGAACCACCAACAGAGCTCGAAGAAGATGAGGAAGAGCCAGAACTATCAACATCCACGGGTATAGCATCCACCTGTGCAGGGGCAGGCTCATCAGCAACGGCAGCTTGACCCCTAAGAACGGCCATATAACCAGCATCATATGGTCCAAAGTCACCCAGATCATTGACGGCAAACTAGGGATCAATACGGAAGATATGATCGACAAGGTACTCCCCGAATTGGTTCATCTCCTGGTTCAACCGAACGCTGTAATCAAGTAAAGGCAGGGGAAGCTTTGTACTCAGCTACTGCAACAGCTCTCTCCTCCGCCCGGCACCTCGCCTCAAGCTTCGTCAACTCCTCAGCATGGAGTGACGATGCAACATCAGCCTCACGACGCAAACTACCCACGGTAGTCTCAAGTAGAGCTACCTGGTCCCTAAGCTCCTGCATCTGCAAGTCAGACATGTGAGCCTTCTCAGCGGTAGTAGCAAGCTCCACCTTCAAGGATACCTGGTTATCCTCAAGGGCCTTCTTCTCATCTGACAGCTCAAGCGCAAGAGACGACATATTCACCATGTCGGACATACCCTGAAAAATCAACAAGGGGTAATTGACTTAGCAAGCAATCACATGAAAGTAGAAAAGGAAGAGAAACACCACTCACAGGAACATAGCGGGATAACACCCCCTGGATGAAGCGCCGGGTCTCCTTAGGGGACTTAGGCTGAGGAACACGATCACCAGGAGCGATGTCACCGCGAAGTACCCGAATGCCAACCTCCGGGGTGCGCAAGGAGGAATCGCTGTCAAAGTGGAACTCCTTCAATCCAGCAAGGGAGTCCACTCAGCTCCCACAATATCCTCGTCAGTAAGGCGCGCAAAATCCTTTCGAATCAAAGCCGAAGGCCCACCTATGCAAAGAAAGAAAAGTAAAGAAAAATACAAGCATAGAAGCATCAATGACATAGAGATAAAACGAACCTGAAGACCGTGCCCTCGGCTGGGGGGGCAGGAGATGGAGAATCAGTGACCACCCCACCATCGCCAGCAGGCCGCTTCCCTTTATCAGCCCGGGAAGGCGCCTCTTCGACCACTATCTCTTTGTCGCGAGACAGGGTCGGGGACGAACACCAGGGGGAGGAGGATCTGCAGCCTTCTTCTTCTTGACAGCCGAGGCCTCGGCCTCAGAGTCGGACCTCCGTGACTTGGACTTAGAAGGTCCAGAGCCCTTGCCCACAGAGACGACTCTCTCGGTCACCAAGGGAGAGTGCCCTAACAACACAAGGAAAACAACATGAGAAAAAACACAAGTATACCATAAGAGGAGAAAGGAAGAAGTATACTAGAGGCCCCAGCAGTCTTCCCAGGCATAGGGGACTTCTTCGGAGTAGAGCTCGAGGGAGCCCTCCTCTTGCTCAAATCAACCGGCGCTGCCTGCACGTTATACGTTTTCCCGTGAAACCAACATACAAGGGAAAAACAGAAAATAAATATAGATGAGAAGACTAAGTAGCATACCGAATCCCCGGAGAGAGGAGTCAAACTAATCCCTGCCTCATAGAGGTCTGTCTCGGTCACCAAGGACACAGGGCAGTAAGACTGGGTCTTGTGGCTCTCGTAGATAGTCTTCATGGTCTCCAAGTCCACAGAAGAGAACTCCCCAAAAGCAGGCCAGCCGTCCGATCGGTCCTCATTCAGAACCGACCAGGTAACGTATCGATCCGTGATAAAGAAGTAGTGTTTGGCCCAACGAATCGCCGAATTATCGCTCCGAACCACGAAACGAAGATAAGTATTCCACTCAACCCCGCTCAACCCGAAATCAGCAAATCAGGATTCTTTGAGGGAAGGATAGTGAGTCACGAAACTCGCGAAGCCTACCTTCTTCTGATACTGAAATCGGAAGAAGCACCGGAACAAGACCAAGGAGTACTTCCAGGAGTACCACTGACATAGCACCCGGAAACCCACCCAGACGCGAATAGCACTGGGGGCAAGGTTCACAGGGGAGATCCTAAAGAATCTACTCAATTCTACGAGCTCATCGCAATAAGGCAGGCGTAACCCAAACCGAATCTGGGAAGGATAGACAACAACCTTCCCCCTGGGAGGCTCTGTCACTGTCTGGCGAGTGTTTCCCAAAGAAGAGAGGAAGGGGTACAAAGGCTCGTCTAAAGGACAAATGTCGCCTAAGGTGACATGCTCATTATAGTCAGACCTAGTCAAATAGTTCTCCGACAAGGCAGCGAGACCTAAATCAAAGGCAGTGAGAAATTCCAAGCTCGAATCAGGCTCCGAACAATACCCTGGCTCAGTATCCGACTCAGAATCTGACTCCGAACTAATGCCAGGAAAGAAAATAACGCGACGAACAGAGGGAAAGAAAAACTTACTCATCCTTCGAAGGATATAGCGCCTCTGCCAAGTTTGTGTACGAGGGCACCACCACGAGTACAATACCTGTCATAGCATGACGGGTGTTAGGATAAGAAGATCTCCGAAAAATCCGGACATACCCCGGCACCCGACAAGCAACAACCAAAAATTCAAACGCACCCAACGAAGGTAACGAACACATGCTAAGGACACTACAACGACAAAATCGGCTCGGATCAAAAAACGGTTCGCGAGCAAAATTACGATTATGCCCCTCGATGGAAATCAACATGCAAATGGCATCACGACGTCAAATTCGAGCGGGAAAGGTTCAAACGGCAAAAAATATTTCCCGAATCAACGACTATCTACGGCAATCACGTATTCAATCAAAAGTCAACAAATCAAATATCGGCAATTCAAGTATCGACATTTTGTACGGTAACGGAAGGAAAAAGATTGGACCTTTGGAAAACCCGACCCGATTTGATAAACGGGTCCGGAATTCAAATTTTGGGGTCGCCGGAAATCAGACCCCACCGTCGCCGGAGGTCGCCTCGCGTCGCGCCGGAGCTGCCCCGCCTCGTCGTCGCCTGCTCCAGCCGGTCCAGACGCCGCCCCTCATCCAGCCACCGCCCAGCCGGGGTCGTGCCACCGTCCTCTGCTGGCCCTCCCCGTGCCTCCGCCCGCTGGCCACCGAGCTGCTGGTCGGAATTCCTGGCCCTCCACCGGAATTTCGGCCGGCCCCCCTCCCTTGGTGTGCAAAAATTCCTCCCTTGGCCTCCAAGTGTGAGGAAAAAAGGAAAATATGACAATGGTGGCTAAGTGAGGTAATTTCTTTACTCCTCTATATATTTGAAAAGGTGTAGGGTTTTTTAAAAGTGACATAATCACAACCCTCCATTTAAAATTAGAAGAGATCTAAGGGTTAAAGTGAAAACTATCATCTTTACCTCCCTTAGACTATGGTTAGGCATATTTCCACCTAGGTTAACATCCTATAGGCATGTTTTTTAATATCCTATATTTAGAAAAAAAATTTGGACCAAAATCGAAATTTTTTCCCCACATATGCGTATACTTTCCGAGTAAAAGCTCGTGACGGTATTGGATTTATTATTTCCATCTCAGACGGACACGTGCTGGGACACGTGTCCGTGCTATTCTGACGTTTGCAATTCCTCTATCTTATAAGACAGGGGGCAGAGTCAGAGACACACACCCATGGGTAAGTAAGGATTCCGACAAAAGGTAAAATCCCGGCTTCAAATTGCGCGTGTCATACCATCCTAAAATAGAGTCAATCAAGGGTCAGGCCATTGGTTGACTCGGGGGCATGTGATGGATATACACCCAATTTGAACCCGTTGACTTCCGAATCGTTTTATTTTTATCACCCCGTTAATGATTGTAAATCGAAACTTCGACCCGAACACCCCGCCAAAACACCAACGGTCCGGATGAGGCGAAAATACTCGTCCGGGCCGCGCGACGAACTCACCTAGGTGAGGTCGGGTGGCCACACCCGACCTCCCCTAGGGGAGATCGGGTCAGCCCACCCGATCTCCCCTAGGGGAGATCGGGTTGGCCAGCCCATCTCCCCTAGGGAGGGGTTGGGTGGCCACACCCAACCCCTACCCTTGGGGGTCGGATTTTCTCCCCACCCCCAAGGGCCCTGGCACCGTTTTCCGACTCCCGCACTTAGATTATTTCCGCCAACCTCTCCATGCTTTAAGGTTCTAATTATGTGATCAAGGACTAATTAATTGTGTTTCAAGGTTAACGATGTCATTAAGTCACCTTAATGACACCGTTGCCTATAAATACAACCCTTCCACCACTCATTATCATCTTGATTATTGTGAAGTTTAGCTCTGGCATCTCTCTAGCTTTATCTCTCTAGAAGTATCGTTCTGACTTAAGCATCAGAGAGGGTTCATCAAGCACCACCCCCCCTCTCCGTGCTTGATACTGCCCCTCTTGCAGGGTCGCGTGGAGAAGAGAAGCAAGGAAGCAGAAGGACGTGGATCAGAACGACAAACCCCAAGAGCACTGAACCCGTAATTTCACCAGTGAGGAATAATGTTTAGATCGACAACCCGTTGACCTAAAGCTTAGAACCTAACAGGATCCTGCAAAAGCCATTGTCAAAGTGTGGCTTCGTAACACTGTGGACAAGGATTTGGTCAGTAGTCTCGTTTACAATCCAACAGCAGAATCAATGAGGAATGATCTTCGCGAGATGTTCGACCAAAAAGACGGGACTCAAATCTTTCAATTGACACGTGAAATCTATCATACTTCTCAAGGTACTCTTTCGATTACTGAGTTCTTTGCTAAGATGAACCAACTTTGGGATGCTTTAGCTGCGACTGATGATATCCCTTTAGTATGTGCTGATGATATTGCTTTGGTTAACACACGAAAAGAAAAACAGAGATTGATAGCTTCCTGCAAATGTTGTCAAAGGCGTAACGCAAACTGAGGCGACGTTGTTAAATATCGCCTCAAATTTGAGGCGGATGCGAGGCGATCGTCTCATTGAAAGATGCGCACTTACTCAGATGTACTGTTACACTATTAAATCTACTGCAAATACCATCTAGAATGATCAAATCAAATTTTTAATCATATAGAAAAGAGAATGAATTGGCTAGTAGGCTATTTACTCTAATTAGGTAGATAATGAACCTACTAGCATAAATGACAGACGCATAAGAATAAGGATGTAGAAAAAGAAAAGAATTAGAGACCAAACCCTAGTATTCTATTAACTTTAAATTTTAATTGTTTAACTTTAGAAAGTAATAGGTTGGAAAAAATAATAATTTATTGCTAGGGTAATGTTTGAGGCGCTCTTAAGACGCAGTGAGGCGAATGACCCTTTTCTCGCCTCGCCTCATCGCCTTAAGCGACGAGGTGCTAGCCTTTGTTCCTGCTAGGTTTGAATGAGACCTATGCAAATGTGAGATCTAATCTTCTTATGCGGAAACCTTTACCTACTCTTAGCATAGCATTGTCTGTGAATTCTGCCATAATTCGCTTTACCGTTTAACGCAAAAACCTTCTTGTATGTCGTTTCATTAATAACTATATATATACTTCAATTTCTGGTTCATAAACAAAACAATTGCTCATCAAAAGTAGAACATTCAACATGGGGTACCTAATTACCCATGTCCTAATCGATTTCACTCAGAGCTTAATGAAATTGGGCCACTTATATTGTATTCACCATCCACACAATGGACCAACACTAAACACGCACGCACCCCACATATGCATCTCCATTAACATTTATAGGCCATACTATTTTAATTCACTACACACCTGGGTTATCAATGTGTTATCCAGACATAACAAATTCACACCAAACAATGACAGATAATGGAATCAACAGCACGAAACATCATTATGAACAGACAATTGAAGCTCAATAATGGCAGATGCATACGGAGTTGTCTAATGTCTGCCCTATGAAAATTTATTCATTCTTGTCTTAATGAGAACAATATAAACAGTTACTGACTATGAAATCAAATCGACGATCTCCGAAACTAAAACTGCATTAGCGGGTACTCTGGACCAGTTACCAATTAACCCAGAAAGTGAGATGGAGCAATGAGATTGAAATATATATTCAATACTAGAAAACGTATCTTCACAACCCTTCTTTAGTAGAAGGCGAAGCAACCACAATAAAATTATGAACAAATTAAGCAAGACTTTAATGTCAGGACATACCTTAAACCCTGAGTCAGTTGCCCAGTTCGAGGAGGTCGAAGGTATGGCGAGAATTCATGGACAACCGATCGGGGGGAATGCGGCGTGGCGAAATTAGTCAGCAATGGAGGGAAGGTAAGGAGGGTGAAAGTTAAAAAGATAGATAAAGCTTCGTCGAATTGAACTGACTACAGACCCAAAACGGAACGTAAAGTTAACTTCAACTTGAAACGTCTGTTACGTAAGGTTAACTTCAAGTTGCAACGTCTGTTAGTTTTTAATGTCCGGTCTGGAGTAATCCGTCTAACGGTGGTCGAACCGATTTAAGTGATGTGACACGATGTGACAAGAACCACTAAACCGTGAAAAGTGATATTTTCAAGCATTGAAAAGTTTGCTCTAAAATAAAGGCTTCTGATTGGCTAGAAAAAGGTCATTCCGAAATTCGGCAATTTCATAGAAAGGTCCCCAGTTGAATCCCCGCCACTAGAATCCTTCCATTTTTTTCATTATTCCCTTAAAACCCCTCACATTTCAAGGCGCGGCATATGAACCCCAAAATCTATATTTACTCCATTTTTTTCAATTTTAACAGATCTCTCCTCTCCCATCTCTCTCTCTCTGCGCGAACCATCTTTCCTCCACTTTCTTAGCAATTCACCGCAGATCTACGGATCGACTCCATTTCTCCTCAGTTTCAGAATAGAGGTACGGTTTCTCAATTTTTATTCGTCATTTATTGCTTCGTGTAATCTTTTGCTGGATCAAGATCCAGTTGCGGGACAATTCCAAGGTTGAGTTTCTTGCTTCTGCGTAGTTATCGCTGTACATTGGTAGCAATTTTGATGCAATTCAGTCGATTCTATCTCGTTGTTGTTAGAATTTATCTTTTTGGCTGTTCTCGTTCCCTCAAAATCCAAGCGTTACCGTGATAGATATGATGAACTGTGTGGAAAGAGCTTGCATAGTTACAGCATGGTAAAGGATTGGTGATTTTCTTTTTTTCTTGGCGTCCTTTATAAAATTTGAAGATTTTGCTTGATGAAATGTTATTTCAGGGCTTCATCTTTCAAATCCTTTTTATGCGCTTGTTGAATTCTGCTAGTAATTATACTCTAACTTCTTTTCAGCTTGCTGCTGTTCCTACATTAAATGGCTATGCATGACGAGCCACTCTATCCTATTGCGGTTTTGATTGATGAGCTAAAGAATGAAGACATTCAGCTTCGTTTGAACTCTATTCGCCGCCTCTCAACCATTGCTCGTGCACTTGGCGAGGAGAGGACTAGGAAGGAGTTAATTCCGTTTCTGAGTGAGAATAACGATGATGATGATGAGGTCCTCCTCGCACTAGCGGAAGAGCTTGGGGTTTTTATCCCTTATGTTGGCGGTGTTGATCATGCGAATGTTCTATTATCACCGCTAGAAACGCTATGTACCGTTGAGGAAACCTGCGTAAGGGACAAGGCAGTTGAGTCTCTTTGTAGAATTGGGGCTCAAATGAAAGAGCAGGATGTCGTTGACTACTTCATACCCATGGTCAAGGTTCGTGGTATATTTTTAATCATCATACTATTAATGTACAAATTTGCACTTTCAGTGTGATAGTTCTTTAGTACTACCTGATAGATTCATATGCACTATGTTAAATTTCATAGACTCATACTATAAGTAAGTTGACTGATCCTACTAGAAAATCATTATGATTCTTTTTATTTAACTGTTGAAGTCACATTAATTTGAAAAAAGAGGAAAATGGTGGAATCTCAGTGTGGAGTCCATTCTTCATGCTAATAGTGCCTTATTAAGCATGTATGGACGCACCATACCGATATGTAGGATCCAAGGTACATGAGTTTGCAATCCGGATGAAAGATCCAAGTTGCCAGGTTCAGGTTAAAGCCCATGTGTGGCTCAATCATGCTCTGAGTTTGATTGATTGGTCATATTCCCTCTCTTATATAGAATATGGGTTTATAGTATAGAGAGGAAGTCTTAACCAACTGAACGTTCAAGCCACTGCTCACTCTTTAAAATGTAAATTGGAGCTACAGAGCAAAGGGAACTTGAGAGCACTGTTAACTTGTTTACCCATTGGAGGTCTACGACGGTGTATATGGCTGACTGATGAACACTTGTAGAGCAAGGGGAGTTATTCTTCTTTAATAAGAGATGCCCTTTTATTTGTAGTGCCTTCCAGAAAATGGAGTGCCTTTACAGTCCTTGTTTCACTAAAAAAAACAATAAAGCATACTGTGTAACGGAGAGAGGAGCTCTCTATCCAGAAGAGGGATTACTAGAAGTTTCCTGAAAAGATTAGGATGAAAATCACTCCTGTTGAGCCGTGGCGTCAATGCGCGAATGTCAAAGTTCTTGGTAGGACACATAGATTCCAGAAAGTGCAGGTGCACTTCATGTTAAGTCCTGAACCAGACCCAAGTTCATGTGAAATTAATGTCAATTCCATAAGTCGAAATGTCGAAAAGCATGGGATGTATTATGAATTTAAGTTGTAGGGCCTTATATAGGGCCATTTTACTTGGACAGCTTTTTCTTCTAATTAAATGCACATATTTTTAGTATTACTGTTATTATTGATATAGTTATTTTTCTTATGATTGATTGCTTTTCCTTGTATGCATTATATCTCATTTGTGATTTTTGTTGATGATCCTTTCCTTTTTCTTGTTTGGTTCTTGGCAATGGAATCAGAGGCTGGCTGCTGGTGAATGGTTTACCGCTCGAGTTTCATCTTGTGGATTATTTCATATTGGTTATTCAAGTGCACCTGAAGGACTCAAAACTGAACTGAGGACAATATACAACCAGTTGTGTCAAGATGATATGCCCATGGTTAGAAGATCTGCTGCCTCAAACCTGGGGAAGTTTGCTGCTACAGTTGAAGCAGCCCACTTGAAAACTGATGTAATGTCTATATTCGAGGATCTGACTCAGGACGGTATGCAAACTTCTACATGTTCCTTTTCCATTACTGTAGATCTAAATATAGATTCTTGACTGTTATTTTTGGTTGAATTTGAAGCAGACTGCAACTCATATTTTAACAAAGTTCTCTAATTTCTACTATGAAGGCTGATTAAGAATTTACTTTTGGATCAGACCAAGATTCCGTGAGATTGTTGGCCGTTGAGGGTTGTGCAGCTTTGGGGAAATTGTTGGAACCGCAAGATTGTGTTACACATATTCTCCCTGTGATAGTTAACTTCTCGCAGGTATACTATTTCATTAAATGGATTTACATTTATCCCCCCTTAAATGATATTAAACGTTAAGGAGAATCAACAATATAGAATAGAACTGGGGCATTTTTACTATGGAAAGAGAGGTTGGAACATTTGTTTTATCTGAGTTAGAGATTTTAAAGGTTAGCACTGCCATGTTGCATATTGTTAAATATACTTTTACTAGTAAAGGTATATTTATTTATTAGCATATTTATTTCTTTCATAAAGAAAGACCTTAGCATTGTAAAGAAGAAGCTAAATTTTGCACTACATCACTTGACAGTCACATTTTCTGTACAGGACAAATCTTGGCGTGTCCGTTACATGGTTGCAAACCAATTGTACGAGCTATGTGAAGCTGTTGGTCCTGAACCAACAAGGTAATTTATTTTCTCTGTTTATTTTACTGCTTTACGATATCTGCATCATATCTTAATTTGGCTTCAGGCAATTAAGCTTTGAGGGCAATTGGTATGTACTTATAATGGCAATATCCATATTTTGTGATTTTGCATGTTGCTGAAACATGCTTGATTGTTTGTTGGATTCTGATTAGTTGTATTGGAATACTCGGTTTTACAGGTCCGAACTTGTCCCTGCTTATGTCCGTCTGCTTCGTGATAATGAAGCGGAAGTACGAATTGCTGCTGCTGGGAAAGTCACCAAGTTTTGCAAGATCTTGAGTCCAGAACTTGCAATCCAACACATTCTTCCTTGTGTAAAGGTAAGTTTGTATTTTTAGAGATTTAATATTATCACCGCACCCTTTTGTAGGGAATGATCATAATTTTGTAGTCCTGATAGATGTCTGTGCTGTTTAACTGTTCACATTCCCAATGATATGAGTACGTCAATTGTCTACTGCAGGAACTGTCTACAGATTCATCTCAGCATGTTCGTTCTGCTCTAGCCTCTGTCATTATGGGAATGGCGCCAGTTCTAGGGAAGGTATAAATTTTTATCAAATGGTGATCTCCTACTTTGTTTTGTGGATATTTTAGGAAGAAAGAATGCCCATTGTTTTCTTGATGCAGGATGCCACAATAGAGCAGCTACTGCCAATTTTCCTGTCTCTTCTGAAAGATGAATTCCCTGACGTTCGATTAAATATCATTAGCAAGCTCGATCAAGTTAATCAGGTTTGTACAATATAATGCTTGCTATTTAGCTTAATCGAGTTTTGGTGAATATTTTTATTTTTAGCATCTCCAAGCAGCAAATAAATAACGAATTTAACTAATCATGATCATTCAAATTCATAGTAGAAAGTGTGTTCTCTAGCCCATGTGAATTCAGTTAGAATCATTATCAGTTAATCTACTGTTGTGGACTCTGGTGCAGGTAATTGGAATCGATCTGCTCTCCCAGTCGCTTTTACCAGCAATTGTCGAGCTTGCAGAGGATCGACACTGGAGGGTTAGGCTTGCTATAATCGAGTACATACCATTATTGGCTAGTCAATTAGGTGTGCGGTTTTTCGATGACAAGCTTGGTGCACTGTGCATGCAATGGCTGAAAGATAAGGTCTTGTGAAGCTTCCACTCTACTATTATTACTACATTTAAAAGAAGATACAGCATTATAAGTTCCTTGTTTATCTGAGTATTTAGAGATTAGAACTACTGCATGCCTAAATTAATAAGAAAATCTTTCTTGCTTAGTTGCATATTTGAAAGCACAATTCAGTAACTCAATGAGCAATTGTCAATTTATCTTCTCTATAAATGTTATTCTGATGTCACAACATAATGTGATTTTTGAAGCAATTCTATCACACTTTTCCAATCATCTCTGGAAACTAATTTGGGGTTGCTTTTACTGTGATTTGTGATTATTAAGGTGTGTGCAATTCGCGAAGCAGCTGCCAATAATGTGAAACGGCTAGCTGAGGAATTCGGTCCTGATTGGGCAATGGAGCATATAGTTCCTCAGGTAAAGCCCCACTTCATTGGCTCTATATCACTGTTGGTATACTTTTACAGAATTGTAATTGCATGTTGTAGGAAAAAAATGTGAATGTTATATCACTTGATAGTAGGTAGAAATGTGAATTTAAGTTAGGTTCCCTTTGATAGGTATTGGAGATGGTGAACAACCCGCATTATCTGTACCGGATGACAATTCTGCAAGCAGTATCCTTGCTCGCACCCGTGTTGGGCCCAGATATCTCTTGTTCAAGACTTCTTCCCGTGCTTGTCAATTCATCAAAAGATAGGTATAAATAAATCTCCCAGTGCAACATATTAAAATTACTACTATTTGCTTCTTCTTCTTCTTCACCTGAAGTGCATTTTTCGGATTTTGTTTAGGGTGCCCAATATCAGGTTCAATGTAGCCAAAGTGTTGCAGTCAATTATACCCATTGTGGATCATTCTGTAAGTGTGTTCTTTTCACAGTTACATAGTGAAAACGTAAAAAAACCAACTTATGGTGGGTGGGTTTGCTTGCAGGTAGTGGAAAAGACGGTTCGGCCGTGTTTGACAGAGTTGATGGAGGATCCGGACGTGGATGTGAGATTCTTCGCAAATCAGGCTCTACAGTCGATTGATCAGGTGATGATGACGACTTAGAAACTAATTATTATTATTATTCCCCATCTCTGTCCTCCCATCCATCGCGCCTATATTTGTTAGCATGTCTTTTTGTTGCGTTTTTAGTTTTGCTTTGCCATTCTGTATCTGTCTTATGAATTAAAAGGACTCAGAGATGTCTTGATGTAAAGTCTGCTGGTATCGTGTTATATAGTAAGAAAAAGAACGTAATGAAATATTTTTCATTTGGAGAAGCTGTCTGTCTGTCATACAAGGCCAATTTTCTTTCACCTGATTAAGTTTCACTATAAATGGACAGAATGGTAGTATTCATATTAAAAATCTTCACAACACAGATCTCGTTCGCTGCAAATTACCCATTTGCACAACCCAGGGTTCTGAACCCAAATATGATGAATGAAACCTCCTATACTCTTTACTATTTTTAGAATACAACATATATTTATCTGAATCATTTATATATATTTTTAAGTCTCGCATATCGGGTCGACGGGTCGTCAATCCGAATGGCCAACTTACGGGTAGATTTTCTTCTTTCGTGATCCGACAATCTCTCTCCGTAGTCCGTTTCCTCGCGCTTTCTTCGCGGTCCGTCTCTTCGCAAACCTGCACGAGGGGTAAGCCGGGGTGGTACCGGCGAACCCTCTCTGATGCCTAAGTTAGAATAATGTAGAGTGAGAATTTAGATAGAAGGGAGAGCTCAAATCTTTCAAGTGATATAACTTAGTAAATGAAAGGAGGTGGGGTTCTATATATAGGCTCAGGGGAAATTAAGGTGGTTAATGACACCGTTAACTCCTAAACGAGCTCAATTAACAAGTAATAAATGGATTAGACCCTTAGCAAACATGAGAGGGTTTGTGATATTTTCTAAGGGTCGGACGTGCGAAGTGAGGTCGGGTCGGCGCGAGGGATGGTTTGGATGATAATGCTTCAGACGTCGCATACACCCCATTGGGCGGGGATAACGCGTGTCGGAAGGGTATCGAGACCTTCGGGGTCGGACGGGAAGTCCGACCCCGAAGGCTTGGGATCAGACCAACATGTCTGGTCTCCCCTAGGGGAGATCGGACCTGCTGGTCCGATCTCTCCTAGGCGAGATCGGTCCCAGCTGGTCCGGTCTCACCTAGGTGAGATCGGACCAGCTGGTCCAGTCTCACCCTTGGTGAGATTGGACCAACAACGTGTCCGGGCGAGCGTTTTTTCCCGTCTGGACCGTTTTGCTGCGGGTGACGTGTTTGGGTCAAAGTTTCGATTTGCAATCGTTCGTGGGGTAATTAAAATGATACAATCCGAATGAAAACGAGACTAAATTGAGCGTATATCCATCACGTGCCCCGAGTCAACCAATGGCTTAACCCTTGATTGACTCTATTTTACGATAGGATGACACGCTCAATTCAATCCCGTGATTTTGCCTCTTGATGGATCCGTCGTAGCCCATAGTCGTATTGTTGCGTCTTATCCTCGTTTCTCGGGACAGGGAAAATGTAGACATTATATAGATATGTGTATATTCTTACATGTATCCGAAAAATGCGGGTATGACCAAAATCATGTTTTCCTATCTTAACGTCTAAAAATGTGAGTATGGGTAGGGGTATAACGGAATCATGACGGTATATAAAAGAAAATCTAACTCATGTCGGTATGTATGTATGGGGTAATTCTACATACAAAGAATATACTAATCATGTGTGGAAAATTTCTAAGTATAGGATGAATGATAAATGAACATGGAAATACTAACATGGGTGGAGATGTTGTTAACCATAGTTAAAAATGAGTAAAGTTGTCATCTTTAATCCTAGCCCTTAGATTCTCTCATTTTGAATTTAAAGGTGGAGATTAGAGCATTTCTAGAAAACCTTACCATAGTTTTATTATAAAGGAGAGAGAAGAGATTACCAATTTTAGTAGCCACCGTCTTCTTCTCCATTAGCTCGGTTTTTTGGAGTGTGGCCGGAGCTATTTTCACGGCGGGACAGGATTTCCGGCGCGGGGGGATTAGTGGCAGTGAGAAGTTCCCGGCATGGCTGCGCAGCCCTTGGCGAGGAGGACGGCGTGGTGGGATTGAGCTTTTCCGGTGAGGAGGGCTGCCAATTGTAGCGGATGGCGAGGGGACTCCGGCAGCGATTTCGGGCGGCGGAGGCGAGGCAAACTGCAGCTCCGGACGGCGAAGGCGAGGCAGGCTCCGGCTCCGGCGAAGGAGAGGCGGGCTCCGGCGACGGCGGGCGGTGGCAGCGGCGGTCTTGGTCCGACGACGATGTCTATTTTCCGACGACGACCAAATTCAAACTCTGGACCAACTATCCGGATTGGTTCAGGTTTTCCCAAGGTTCGAAATTTTTTTCCCTTTTCGTACATGTATTGGACGCTCGTATTTTGATTGGCCATAATTGACTTATGATAATCCCCCGATCGCTTGCATTGTTGTTACCGCTTTGACCGGATATCCATTTTGCTCGAAAATATCCTTTGCATGTGTATGTAGCTTTTACTTGTATGATCGCGTCGTTTTTGATTCGTACGTGTGCGGCCATTGGTGATCACTCCTTTATCGTTATGTGATGTGACTGTCGATACGTTGGTGTTGGTTAACTTTGGAATGTCTTTGGGACGTCGTTCTGCTCTAATCTTTGATTTGGTGTTGTAGGTGTTATTCTCGTGGTGGTGCGATAAAACTCAAACTCTCCAAAGGCAGTATATCTTGAGGAGGATGAGTAAGTTCTTCATTCCGTCTGATCGTCGCCTTACTTTCTTTCCTGATGTTAGCTCAAAGTCAAGCTTTGGGTCAGATTCTGAGTCTGAGTATTCGTCCGAGTCGGATTCCATCCTAAGTCTAGAAACTATTTCTGATTCTGAGTTAGGTTCTATGTCTGTGTCTGTGAATCAACTGAAGCGACCGGAGTATCATCACCATGTTGATTAGGTGATATTAGTCCTCTAGATGGACTACTGTACCCTTTCCACCCATCCTTGGGCAATATTCGTGGAACTGTGACCGTGCCCCCAGACGGGATGGTTGCTGTATACATGACCCAAATTCGATATGGCCTGCATTTCCCGTATTGTGATGAGCTTGTGGAGCTCTGCCGGTTCTTTGGGGTCTCTCCCGTTAATCTTGCAACCACTGCTATTCGGGCTTGGGTCGGGTTCAAAGCGTTATGTCAATGGTACTCTTGGAAGTACTCCCTTGTCTTGTTCCGATGCTTTTACCGGTTCCAGTACAAGAGTGCGACTGGGATGGCGACCATGGTGACTCGTCATCATTCATTGAAGGATTCCAGATTCGAGGAACTGGGATTAGGTGAGGTATTGTGGGATAAGGATCTCCGTTTCGTGACTCCCGTGGATCGCTGGATGGGTCACTGTAGTAGTTATTACTTCTTTATCACGAATCGGTATGTCACTTGGAATCTCGTCTGCACAAATCGCTCGGATAACTGGCCTGCTTTTAACGAGTTTTCTTTCTCCGATAAGGAGGCCATGAAGATCATTTATCAGAGTAACCACACCAAATCCCACTGCCCCGTATCTTGGGTGTCGGAGAGGGACTTGTATGATGCGGGGATCCAATTGACCCCTCCTTCCAAGGAGTTGGTATTTTATGGTTTCTTTGTTTTTTATTCACTCTCATTGTTCGCTTTGTAGGTTAGTTTCATGGAAAAACGTATGATGTGCAGGCGGATCGCTCTGACCGCACTGTGGTTGTCAAGAAGAGGGCGTCTTCCGGTTCTGCCCTGCAGGCGACGAAATCTTATAAGTCTGGAAAAACGGTTGAGGCTTCCCGTATGTTCATTTTCTTATTTTTTTCTTTTCCCTAAGTAACCTGTTTATAACTGTCTTCATATTGTTTCATTTGTGTCGTTAGGACGATCTCCTCTAGTTACTGAGCGAGTCGTTGCGGTGGATAAAGGTTCGAGCAAATCTAAAGCGCGGAAGTCCAATTCTGAGGTCGGGCCCTCGATTGTGAAAAGGAAGAAAGATTCCCCCCGCTAGCGCTCACTTGCCAACTCCTTCTCGCAATAAATGGAAGGTAGTTGAAGATGCGTCCCCTTTACTTGACAAAGGGAAATGACCTGCAGAAGGTGGCGGGGTGGCAGTTGATGTCGATGCGTCTCCTTTACCTCATCCCCCCAAATCGAGGGGACGAGTCTCTGTTGACGAGACTGGTCATTCATGTATGTAATTCTCAAATGCCTTAGCTATGCTTTGTTATTGTATCTTATTTGTCTTTGTCAATTGCAGGGAAAACCCGACTTCCTGCCTTGAGCCGGAAGGATCTGGTTCGTCTTACCAATGAAGACATCGTTGGTGCTGAGTGGACTCCTTTCACCGGATTGAAGGAGTATCATTTTGACAGTCATTCATCTCTGCATACTACTGAAATTGAAGTTCAAGTGTTGCGCAATGTTGTTGCTCTAGACGATCGTCTTCCAACTCTAAAGTCTCCCAAAGAGACTCGACATTTTGTTCAGGGAGTGTTATCTCGCTTTGTTCCCGTGAGTCTTTGTGTTTGTCTTTTTCCTTGTCTTTGGATTTTGTGTTTTCGATATATGCTTTGATATTGTCTGTTGTTTCAGAGTATGGCTGACATGGTCAACCTCTCCACCCTTGCTATTGAGTTGTATGAAGAGAAGAAGACGCTTCAGGATAGTCTGATTTCCTTGAAGGCCGAACTTGGTGATGCATTGGAGAAGACACGTCTTTCCGACGTGAAGGTTCAGGAACTTCGAGATCAAGTTACTTCTCTTGAGGGTGCTATTGCCGACGTTCGCCGACAGACTGAAGTTGATTCTTCACTCCATGTTGCGGAGTTGAAGAATCTTGAGGAGAAGTGTCGTGCGGAGGAGAAGATTTTAGCCCTGGCCGAGTACAAGTCTTCCCCTGTTTAAGCTGCTGAGTTTGATGTTCGGTGCAATACCGAGATGCGTCAGTTCGGGGAGTATCTTGTTGAGCGCATTCATAGCATCATGCATGACTTTCCTTTTGGTGAGTTATGTGATTTCTCTACTTATGCCTTGGGATATGCTGTTGTTTTGAAAGGACGGGTCGCAGTAGCCGATAGTGAGGTTGTTTCCCTCGTGCCTTAGATTATCATTTCTGTTGATGATGATGAGTTGAGTACCTCCTCCTCATCTTCTAGTTCTATTGGCGGGTCATCCTCTGAACATCAGGATCAGGAAGATTCCCAAGTTGCATCTGTTTGATCATTTGCCTACTTTTCGGCGTGTATATAGCCCCTTGCTTTTACTCCCCGTGTTGGGTTGATTCTATCTTTCTGATTTCGTACTTGGTTGTTTACTATTTTCTACCTGACGTATGTGTCGTAGATTCTCTATCTTTATCTTTCTTGCACTGAATGCTTGATATTGTTAACTTTGAGACTTCCTTTGTTATGGTATCTTGGTAGATTGCATCTTTCATATAGTTGTGAAGTTGTGTCATGACATGCTTGTCTTGTCATAGTATTGTTGATCGTTTTGTTCACAAGTTCAATCCTTGTAAGTTTTGGTTGGAAATCTCTTTGTGTCCTTTCTTGTTGTACCTGTATCATCATCATAGTCATTCATGCATATATCATATAGCCTTGCTTGAAGGTCTTTTCAAAATGCGTTCTTTGGGAACGTTATGAGTATTTCCTTAGGATACGCTCCGAGGTGCGTCGAGTGTGTGTGCAGAATATATTCCCGGGTGTGTTTAAGATTGTTTTACATGGCAACCTTTTGAAAAGGGTTAAGAACGTATGAAAGGTCTGAACTATCACCCATGTTAACGGGAGAGGTCTGAAATTTAAAAAGTTAATAACGGAGGTCTGAAATTCAGTTTTGTTGATAACAGCGGTCTCCGTTAGTTTTTTCCGTTAAAACTAACGGAAGTTGGTCACATGCTTGGCATGTGATCGGAAATAAAATAAATTTCCAAAAATACCCTTCTATAAAGTGTGCCCCTCACATGCTTGAAGTGAAAAGACCAAAATTCCTTTGAAGCCACCACGACTCCACCAACCGTACTCCGGCGACCACCACCAAGGCTCCGATTGGGCCCAAATCGGAGCCACCGGCCCCGATTGGGCTCCGGTCGGGGCCATAGAGCTCCAGATCGGAGCTCTGTGGCTCTGGTCGGAGCCACATAGCTCTGATCTGGATCTCTATGGCCCCGACCGGAGCTACAGAGCTCCGAGGCTCCGATCGGAGTTTTTTCGCTGAGTTGGTGGCCGGAGTCGGGTCGCCGGAGCCGAGGTGGTGGTCGTCGGAGTCGGGTGGTGGTGGCCGGAGTCGGGTGGTGGCGGCCGGAGTCGGGTGGTGATGGATATACACCCAATTTGAACCCGTTGACCTACAAACCGTTTTATTTTTATCACCCCGTTAATGATTGTAAATCGAAACTTTGACCCGAGCACCCCGCTGAAACACCAACGGTTCGGATGAGGCCAAAATACTCGTCCGGGCCACGCGTCGAACTCACCTAGGTGAGATCGGGTGGCCACACCCATCTCCCCTAGGGAGGGGTTGGGTGGCCACACCCAACCCCTACCCTTAGGGGTCGGATTTTCTCTCCGCCCCCAAGGGCCCTAGCAACGTTTCCCGACTCCCACACTTAGATTATTTCCGCCAACCTCTCCATGCTTTAAGGTTTTAATTATGTGATCAATGACTAATTAATTGTGTTTAAAGGTTAACGATGTCATTAAGTCACCTTAATGACACCGTTGCCTATAAATACAACCCTTCCACCATTCATTTGATCAGCTGGATCACTGGCACATTTTTAGCTCTGGCTTCTCTCTACATTTTATCTCTCTAGAAATATTCTGACTTAAGCATCAGAGAGGGTTCATCAAGCACCACCCCCCCTCCGTGCTTGATACTGCCTTTTGTGCAGGACCCCGAGAAGAAGGAGACAAAGAGGACAGAAGGACTTGTATCAGAACGACTAGCCCCGAAAGTGCTAAATCCGTCAATTCACCAGTGAGGAATAAGCTTTAGATCGACGACCCGTTGACCGAGGGCTTAGAACCTAACACTTGGCGCCGTCTGCGGTTTTCGAACAAGAAGCCTGGCAATAACTAGAGCTATTGCGAATAGCCTACCATGCAGAGAGAATCGCCCTCCTGGGGGCAACAGGCAAGGGAGACAACCTATGCCTCCAACAAAGCCTAACCCAGAGAAAAGGCCTGCACATACGGAACCTCAGGTAGCCCCAGAAGCACCCCAACCTGACAATCAGGGAGGAGCCTCACGCCCAGCTAGAGCTGAGTCTTCCCCTGCCACGACCCCCATGGCTCAGAGACCACAGGGGCAAGGGGGCAACAGAGAGGGTCATCCTAGGGATACCAATACACAATACCTCCACAGGGGTACCATTATAGAACACACCCTAAGAAGCATCCATATGGAATACCAACACAAGGCATGCCAGGAAACAACAACCAGGCTCATACCACCAATACAAGGTCTATGTATTAGCAAGGAGCCCAAGGAGTGACTCCAGATTTGATGAAGGAATTAGAAGAGTTGTTAACCTATAGAAAGGCATTAAGGAAGGGGTAAGAGAGGCAATATACGCAAGTGAAGCGACATCCGCAGGCAGAGAAGTGCCCACACGAAGAACAACACACAAGCCCTCCAAAGGGGACATCGTAAAAATCAAAGAATGAGGGAGCAACTGCCACCCCCAATGGGAAGGCAACAATTTGTGCCTCCAAGAAAATAACAAACACAGCAAAGAGCTGGGACATACACCCCACTAAGGGAGGACATGCAAGTCAGACCACCAAGGATATAAGAGTTCCAACATCCACCTCAGCAAGGTACACATACAGTCCGTATCACCACGGACATGACTAAGAGACATTCCAAGGAAAGCTCAAAGGGAGGGACATCGCCCCGACAACACAACAAGGCAACCACCTACTCATGATACAGCACGACAGGTCCCAACCTCTTGTGTATGACAACCCTTGGTACACATCCCCCTAGGACAGGGGAGAAGTCTAAAAGACAAGGATTTGAACAGGGGATTCATAGGAAACTAACAAAAAGCTGATATGCCTTCTACTCGCTCGATGGTGGCTGGCAAGAACAGAAGGGGACAATCTGGTGGTTCTCGTCACCCTGCTGCAACAAACCTGAATTCAGTACCAGAACAAGGAGAAAACCAGAATCATCCCCCGGCTGAACTCTCCCAGACAGGGGGGCACAATGGATCGCATCCCGAAGAAGTTGCCCCTCGACACCAGGATAACAGGGGGCAGGAGGCCCCCCCGACTGCAGATTTGACAAGGGTCGTGGCGGAGGCCATGCCCATGTTCCTGGCGGCTGTAGAGGCTCTCTTAGACCGAAGGGAGGCTACAAGGAGGCAGGAGGAGATGCCCCCGCTGGAAGAAGCAACCCTACCAACAGAGGGTCGGAACGTACAGGAAGCCCCACCCCAGGGCCAGGAAGGAGGTAAGACAACTGATCAGCCGGAGAGGTTCGGATCACGGTGGAACTCCGGCACGGATCTTGACGGCAATCCTAGCTCCTTTGCTCCACGCAATCCTGCAAGAGGGGATAGACCGGGCGGTGACCCAGAATCCCTCTCCGATGCTTAAATGAGTACCTCGTCTGACTGGCAAGCAACAGATATCAAAAGTGTTCAATTTCAACGTAAGTGATCTGAGGTGACCTCCTGCCCTTTTATAGGCAAGGAGGTGCCTCAGGTACCTGGCGAACCGTTAGGGGTGGTTAGCCCGTATCCCGCTTATCTCGTACATGATCTCGCGTATCTTAGCCATGCCCCGCGTATCTCGGCCACGATCCGTGTATCTTAACCACGTTCCGTATATCTCGGCCACGCCCCGCATATCTTGGCTTTATCCTCTGGTAACGAGTCCCGACTCCCGTCGGGGACTCCAGAGTTAACTCGTTGTGTCACCGCTCGGGGCCCCTCGTCATCGTGACAGGGCCAATCATTCTCAGGGATTCATCATCGGGGCCTACTTAAAGGCTTCTCGTCGGGGGCTTTTAGCTCCACTGTCTGGACCGACTCTGTCGGGGCCCTGCTTCGTCGGGACTCCCTTCATCGGGACCCTTCTCCTAGGTCGTCTTGACCCTTACTCTGGGCCTGGTGGGCCTGTTTGCCGTTTCCTCGCTGCTTAAAGGGCTTGACGGCTATAGTCGGACCCATCATTTGCCCCCAAGACATGAGGGACTTTTAGTTCGTCGTGTCTTCCAACTCCCGATTTTTCCAATATTAGAGTCGGGGATCTATTCCTTGGCTCAGTTATCTACGGTTATCAGTCTTTTCCTCCACGTTTCCTCAGGGTTTTATGGATAACTGCAATATCCAAAGGTCTCTTTGGTTCTCTTGTGCATTAAATGCAGCAGGTAATGAAGTGACGTCATCAGTACCCGTGCCTGACTCTCTGTGTCTTCTTTCTCTGAAAAGTGCTTTTCAGGATATTTCATCATTGCGTCTGCTGCAGTTTCGCACGTTTCATCTTAACGGTCCAGATCATAATGTTTTCATTTCGATGGTTCAGATTAAACCGTCCCTTCAACTGCCCTTTTTGTCTATAAAATCCTAACTATGGGCACAGTTTCACTTTACCATTTATAAATTTTCGAAAGCTTTCTGCAACTCTTGAGTCCTTAGCGTTTCTTCGGCCATTTTTCCGGCAATGTCAGGTTCATTCTTCCAACCTCCCATTATCATATCGGGTAAGGATTTCTTCTCTATTGTTTGTCTTCATCTTTGCTTAGTTTGGTCGTTGTTTCCTGGAGGAACCTAACATGCCTTTTAATGGTCGCTTTCAGATAGGGAGTCTGGTTTCGAGGGAAGGAAGCCTTTCAACTTTGACTATGTTCTGAATGAAATTTCCTGTACTGCTTATGATGCAGCTCTCCGGGAAGGATGTATCATTTCCGCCAAAGAAGCCGATGCTCAAGGCCGGAAATGCATACCACAAGTTCAGAGTGAAGAGGAACTACTTCTTCATCGGAAACTCCTCGATCCCATGACCCCGATAGCCAATCCTTCAACGACTGATTCTGTGGGGCCTTCTGCCACTAACTCCGTGGACCCAGCTGCTGCCAACGCTGCCGACCAGGACCAAGTTTGAATGTTTACTTTTTAGAGTCCTTGTATCCTCTTCTCTTTTGTCCTCGTTGGGCCCTCGAGCCCTTATCAATATCAGACTTCTTTAGCTCCGGTCATTGTACTTCTCTGAGTGACTTCACTATGCGCGCTTAGGTCGAAACCTCGACACTTAAGACATTCTTGTACGTCCTTCCCGATGATTTAATAACTTGCACCACTTAAGGCGACTTAACATTGAATGCATCACTTAAGACGACTTTATATTACTTAGAGTAAATCTAAGAATCGTGCACCACTAAAGGCGACCTTCATTGTGCACCACTGAGGGCGACTTTCGTCGTGCACCACTGAAGGCGACTTT
Organism: Clarkia xantiana subsp. parviflora; assembly: GCA_036873135.1. NCBI lineage: Eukaryota > Viridiplantae > Streptophyta > Magnoliopsida > Myrtales > Onagraceae > Clarkia > Clarkia xantiana. Next base: position 39,968,728 of record JAPTYO010000004.1, read on the forward strand.
TGTCATGCACCACTGAAGGCGACTTTCATCGTGCACCACTGAAGGCGACTTTCGTCGTGCACCACTGAAGGCGACTTTCGTCGTGCACCACTGAAGGCGACTTTCGTCGTGCACCACTGAAGGCGACTTTCATCGTGCGCCACTGAAGGCGACTTTCGTCGTGCACCACTGAAGGCGACTTTCATCGTGCACCACTGAAGGCGACTTTCGTCGTGCACCACTGAAGGCGACTTTCGTCGTGCACCACTGAAGGCGACTTTCGTCGTGCGCCACTGAAGGCGACTTTCGTCGTGCGCCACTGAAGGCGACTTTCGTTGTGCACCACTGAAGGCGACTTTCATCGTGCACCACTGAAGGCGACTTTCGTCGTGCACCACTGAAGGCGACTTTTGTCGTGCACCACTGAAGGCGACTTTCATCGTGCGCCACTGAAGGCGACTTTCGTCGTGCACCACTGAAGGAGACTTTCATCGTGCACCACTGAAGGCGACTTTCGTCGTGCACCACTGAAGGCGACTTTCGTCGTGCACCACTGAAGGCGACTTTCGTCGTGCACCACTGAAGGCGACTTTCATCGTGCGCCACTGAAGGCGACTTTCGTCGTGCACCACTGAAGGCGACTTTCATCGTGCACCACTGAAGGCGACTTTCGTCGTGCACCACTGAAGGCGACTTTCGTCGTGCACCACTGAAGGCGACTTTCATCGTGCACCACTGAAGGCGACTTTCGTCGTGCACCACTGAAGGCGACTTTTTTCGTGCACCACTGAAGGCGACTTTCATCGTGCGCCACTGAAGGCGACTTTCGTCGTGCACCACTGAAGGCGACTTTCGTTGTGCACCACTGAAGGCGACTTTCGTACTTAAACGTAAACCTAAGGGCAACTCTTGTTTGGAAGCAACCTCTTTATTTATTGGTAAAAAATAGGTTTACATCGAATCGATAAATAGCATACACCACTTAAGGCGATTTTACATCGGGCACCACTTAAGGCGACTTTTTCAAGCATGGTGTTTCTTCAAGTGTTCGCCACTGAAAGAGTGCTTTAACGTCCTGCCATCGAGGTCTTCCAACTTGTAGGCGTTCGGAGCGGGCATCCCTACGACCTTATAAGGTCCTTCCCATTTTGGTGACATCTTATTAATTCGATCCAAGAGGGTGAATTCGTTGCAACGCCACACCAGCTCCCCGACGAAGAACTGTCAGGACTTCACTCGCCGATTATAGTACCTGGCCGTCGCTAAGCGCATTCGTGCTTGGACTTCGTCGGCTTCTCGCCTTTTCTCTTCGAGTAAGTCCAAGTCCAGGCGTCTCACTTCCTCGTTCGTCAGGGGTTCATAATATCTTGTCCGGTGGGATGCCACAGCTACCTCCACAGGAGCGACAGCTTCCGTGCCGTAAACGAGGCCAAACGGAGTTTCCCCTGTTGATCGTTTGGGTGTCGTTCTAACAGCCCAAAGTACGTTTTCCAGTTCGTTCAGCCACTTGCCCTTCAAAGCATAGACCCTTTTCTTCAGGCCATCCATCACAATTTTGTTGGCTGACTCCACCTGGCCATTAGTCTGAGCATGGCGTACAGAGGCGGTCCGATGCTCAACGTTCAGTTCTTCTAGATATTCCTTCACCTGAGAACCATTAAACGGTGGGCCATTGTCGCTGATCACCACCTTAGGAATCCCGTATCTGGACACGATGTGGGTTTGGAGGAACTTGACGATCCGGTTCCCCGTTGTTCTGGCCAATGCCTTCGCCTATATCCATTTCGAAAAATAATCGATTGCTACAAGTAAATACTTACATTGTCCTTGTGCTTGTGGAAGAGGTCCCACCAAGTCGATGCCCCACTGAGCGAAGGGCCAAGCGCTCTTGATGGATGTCAGGTTGGCAGCCGGGGCTATGATACTCGGGGCGTACCTCTGGCACGCGTCGCATGATCGGACCAACGCTGTTGCTTCTTTGTTCATTGTGGGCCAGTAGTAGCCCAAGTTCAACACCTTCCTCAAAATGGATCGAGTCCCTTCATGACAAGCCGCGATCCCCTCATGCATTTCCTTCAGGATTCGATTGGTGTCGGGTTCTGCTACACACTTCAGGTACGGAGTCGAGAACCAGCCCTTCTTGTACAACTGATTATCCAGCATCACATAATTAGACGCGATCCGACATATCCTGTCTGCTGCTGTCTTATCCTCAGGGATTGCCCCCGTAGTCAGATACGCGACTATCGGGGTCATCCAAGTGGGCTCCTCCTCCGATTTTGCTTCAATGGTGCACACTTGCGTGGGGTCGATGCTTGACAAGATCACCTTTTCCAGGAAGTGCACCTTCCGATTTTCTTCTAAGGGTGCCCCCAGGGCAAATTTGCTCAAGGCGTCTGCCTCTACGTTCTCCTCCCTCGGAATAGCCTCGATGTCGAAGCTTTTAAAGTTCTCTCTCAAGGTTTGTACCTCCCGCAGATACTTCTTCATTACCGGGCTCCTTGCTTCGTATCGCCCTTGAACTTGGTTCACGATTAACGCCGCGTCGCACTTCACTCTCAAGTGATCTATTCCAGTGCCTTTAGCAATTTTTAGGCCCGTGATAAGAGCTTCATACTCCGCTTCATTGTTTGTGGCCTTGAACGTTAAAGCCAAGGCATATCGGAGCGGTTCACCTTCACCCGGTGGTATCAGCAAGAAGCCCGCTCCTGACCCGTCTGAACTTGCGGAGCCATCCGTGTACATCTCCCAGGTGTTTTCCTTGTTTGGCTGTTCTGATTGCTCTGCCCTCTCTGGCTGTTCTTCTGTCGGGACCTCTATGGTTGCCCCCTCTACAGGGCCCGCTTTTTCTAGATCGGGGGCTGTAGACTCTGCTATGAAATCTGCTAATGCCTGGCCCTTGATTGCCGTTCTTGGAGCAAAGTGTATTCGGAACTCACTGAGCTCTACTGCCCATTTCACCAATCTCCCTGACGCATCTGGTCGGTTCAAAAAATGCTTTAAAGGCTGGTTCGTTAGCACAGTGATTTCGTGTGCGTGGAAATATGGCCTTAGCTTCCGAGCAGTAATTATCAGCGCAAAGAGGTACTTCTCAATGGTGGGGTAGTTCAATTCAGACTTGGCAAACGCCTTGCTTACATAATAGACGGGGACTTGATTACCCTCGACAACCTTCACTAACACAGAGCTAATGGCAAATTCAGAAACAGCCAAGTAAAGATAGAGCGGCTCGCCTGGAACCGGTTTAGCCAACGGTGGGAGGGTGCGAAGGTGCTGCTTGAGTGCTTGGAACGCTTCTTCACACTTGGCGGTCCACTCAAACTTCTTGTTGGCCCTCAGGACTTCAAAAAATGGCATTGATCGATCGCTGGCTTTGGACAGGAAGCGATTCATTGCAGCCAGTCGGCCATTCAGCAATTGTACCTCCCGATGGTTTATCGGAGACTGCATCTCTTCAATCGCTCTCAGCTTCTCAGGGTTCACTTCAATTCCTCTTTGGCTTACCATGAAGCCCAAAAACTTCCCTGAGTGGACTCCGAAGGCGCATTTCGTTGGGTTCAAGCGAACTTGATGGAGCCTCATCCGCTCGAATGCCAGGGTAAGGTTGTGTACGTGATCCTCGGCTTGTCGGGACTTTACCAGCATATCATCCACGTAAGCTTCCATGGTTTCTCCCAGCATATCCCCAAACAGCTTGTTCACCATTCGCTGGTAGGTTGCCCCGGCGTTGATCAACCCGAAAGGCATGACATCATAGTGGTAGATGTCGCTGTCCGCGTAAAACGCAGTGTGGGGGGCGTCTTCCTTGGCCATCTTGATCTGGTTGTAGCCTGAATACGAATCCATGAAACACAGCAGCTCATGTCCCGATGTGGCATCCACCAGCTGGTCAATCCTCGGGAGTGGATAGCAATCTTTTGGACAAGCTTTGTTCAGGTCGCGGAAGTCCACGCACATTCGCCACTTTCCGTTAGTCTTCTTCACCAGCACTGGGTTGGCGACCCAAGTCTGGAATCGGAGCTCCTTAATGAACCCAGCATCGAGTAACCTGCCCACTTCTTGCTGGATCGCGATCTTCTTATCCGTGCCCATCGGACGTCTTTTCTGTGTGATAGACTTGATCGCGGGATCTATCTTCAGCTCGTGTACGATCACGTCGGGGCTGATTCCTGGCATATCGCTGGGGGACCAGGCAAACAGCTCCTTGAATTCCTTCAGTAGCTCCACCAATTTTTGGGCTGTCTCTTCAGTAAGAGCAGACCCGATTTTCACCTTCCTTTGGGGTCCGTCAATCTCGATTTCTTTCAGATCTTCTACGGGGGTGGGACGCCCAAATTCTTCTCTGGGATCTGTGTCTGTCTGGAGGACAGTCATGGCCTCTCGCCTCCTCCTCCGGGTGGCGTTAACATAGCATTTTCGGGAAGTCACCTGGTCGCCTTTGACCTCCCCAACTCCGTGGTCGGTCGGGAACTTCATCTTCTGGTGTACAGTCGAGGCAACTGCCATCAGTGGATTGATGGTGGTTCTCCCGATAATTGCATTGTAGGTCCCCGCAGAATCAACCACGAAAAATTCCACATTCCTCCTTTCCGACTTCCACCCACTACCAAACTCCACTGGTAAGGTGATTACTCCCAGCGGGTAAGACGTTGAGCCAGAAAATCCGACCATCGGGAAGTTTGCTTCCTTCAGATCCTTCTTCGTCTTCCCCATAGCTTCCAGCGCGTCCATGAATAGAATGTCGGAGGAGCTCCCTCCGTCGATTAGGATTCTCTTCATCTCGAACCCATCTACATCCAGGGTTACCACCAGAGCATCGTCGTGTGGAGTCTCCACGCCTATGAGGTCCTCCGATGAGAAGGAGATCACCATCTCTTCCTTCAGGGTCCAGGATCGGGACCTCTTACCCAGCACCACCGCCGTAGGGATTCTAGAGGCATAGACCTCTCGAGCGGATGAGTTATCTCCTCCAGCAGCAAGTCCTCCGTGAATCACGTTGATGACTCGTCTTTCTCTCTCCGGCTGACCGGTCATCTTACCTCCTTCCTGGCCCTGGGGTGGGGCTTCCTGTACGTTCCGAGCCTCTGTTGGTAGGGTTGCTTCTTCCAGCGGGGGCATCTCCTCCTGCCTCCTTGTGGCCTTCCTTCGGTCCAAGAGAGCCTCTACAGCCGCCAGGAACATGGGCATGGCTTCCGCCACGGCCCTTGTCAAATCTGCAGTCGGGGGGGGGGGGGGGGGGGGCTCCTGCCCCCTGTTATCCTGGTGTCGAGGGGCAACTTCTTCGGGATGCGATCCATTGTGCCCCCCTGTCTGGGAGAGTTCAGCTGGGGGATGATTTTGATTTTCTCCTTGTTCTGGTACTGAATTCAGGTTTGTTGCAGCAGGGTGACGGGAACCACCAGATTGTCCCCTTCTGTTCTTGCCAGCCACCATCGAGCGAGTAGAAGGCATATCAGCTTTTTGTTAGTTTCCCACAGACGGCGCCAATGTTGGATCACGGTGGAACTCCGGCACGGATCTTGACGGCAATCCTAGCTCCTTTGCTCCACGCAATCCTGCAAGAGGGGATAGACCGGGCGGTGACCCAGAATCCCTCTCCGATGCTTAAATGAGTACCTCGTCTGACTGGCAAGCAACAGATATCAAAAGTGTTCAATTTCAACGTAAGTGATCTGAGGTGACCTCCTGCCCTTTTATAGGCAAGGAGGTGCCTCAGGTACCTGGCGAACCGTTAGGGGTGGTTAGCCCGTATCCCGCTTATCTCGTACATGATCTCGCGTATCTTAGCCATGCCCCGCGTATCTCGGCCACGATCCGTGTATCTTAACCACGTTCCGTATATCTCGGCCACGCCCCGCATATCTTGGCTTTATCCTCTGGTAACGAGTCCCGACTCCCGTCGGGGACTCCAGAGTTAACTCGTTGTGTCACCGCTCGGGGCCCCTCGTCATCGTGACAGGGCCAATCATTCTCAGGGATTCATCATCGGGGCCTACTTAAAGGCTTCTCGTCGGGGGCTTTTAGCTCCACTGTCTGGACCGACTCTGTCGGGGCCCTGCTTCGTCGGGACTCCCTTCATCGGGACCCTTCTCCTAGGTCGTCTTGACCCTTACTCTGGGCCTGGTGGGCCTGTTTGCCGTTTCCTCGCTGCTTAAAGGGCTTGACGGCTATAGTCGGACCCATCAGTACATAGTTACTACAATGGGAAGTCTCATGGAGAGACGTAGTGGAGTGAGATCACACATAGCATACATGAAGGATACACCTGCACCTAGTCCTCTTTGCAAGGATGCGACCTTGTATTCCTCAAGTGGAAGGAATACACACAGACTAATGGAGGAAGACAGTTACATTACCAAGGAAGCAGGGGGTATCAACACCCCCACACCCATATCCTCTTATTTAATTTAACTGCATAACACGTCAACTCCCTAAAAAGGGGTGGATTTTGATACTTGATATCAACATGTTTTCCAAGAAAGACCATACCGGACGCCTTCGGGCTCCGTGGTATATATACACAGGTGGACTACTAGAAGAGTCCATAAAACGCCGCCGCCAACCAAGAGATGCACAAGGAACAGATTTCTCAATCTCAAAGGGCACCTATAAGGTCAAGATTCTGGGAAAGATCACAAGATGGAAGGCTCACTTACAAAAATAAGTTGAGCACTCTCAACATCCTATAAAGGAACTACCATGAAGGTCACAAAGGATTACCCCTACTATAACCTTCCACTAAGCATCCTAGGGCCAAGTCCGCCAAGTCCGTCGAAGGACCCCCATCCTAGGGATGCATTAGATGGACTAAATTGAAACAAATTCAAAAGTTTAGGGCGGTCACGTGCATGGCACATGACACTTAACGGCCAATTTGGACGGAAATTTAACGGTGGTACCAAAAGGATACAAAGTTGAAAGAATTGGTACCAAAAGTATACAAAAAAATAGAAGTGGTACCAAAAGTGGATTCTGTGCAAAGAAGTGGTATGAAAAGGTACTTAATCCCTTCACAAAATAGCCAGAAGTCGCGACTACACCTAGTAAGCTCATCGCATGTAATGAAATACACTTTCATAAAAAAAAAACTCTCAAGGGCACCAAGCCTAGCAAAGGAAGAATGACGACACCGTCATCAAGCTTTTAAAAAGGGATATGGAAAACATAGTATTTCCACACAATGATATATTAGTCATAGGAGAGGGAATCGCTAACTTTGACATAAAGAGAACCATAATGCATGAAGGGAGTCCGTCAGACATCTCCCATGACCAACTATTGATGATACTAGGGAAGAGTCAGGCATACCTAATACCAAAGGACCCCCTACTAGTAAAGGTGGTCAGAACATCAACACACCCATTAGGGACACGGCACTGCAAATGAACCAGGAACAAGGATGGAACACATATCCTTACAAGTATCCTTGCATTTATCCTTGCAAAAATAAACTCCCTAGATAAAGAGGTTATCTAATATATGACTATGTCTCTGTTCTCAAAATATGATCCTAACCCGGAGATCCTTGGACTCCGTATTATATATGCAATGAATAACATGTTCATCAAAGATAGGTACACGAAGATTCAAGATAGCGCCCTAAAGATTAGGCGCATACCTCTACCAAGTACGACACATTTGAGTGTTCATAAACACTCCTTCGCCATCTCACAAGAAAGGAAGGCAACCAAGGATACAAGTCCTAACAGAACAAACATCGGTAGAAAATCATATCATTGAAGTCATGCACCAAGAGAGAAACTCTGAAGATGCAAGATTAGCAAAAGAGATAGTGCAATAACTAGAATATGAAAAAGAAGATACATCTCCTATCAAGAGCCTTAGGGCATGATAATAGTTCTACAAGATCAACCAAAGAAGAGCTCAAAAGCTTGGGGAGTAAGGTTTCAAGATCAACCTCACACTAGACGCACATCATGATCAAACACCTTGTCTGCGAATGATAAGACATTTGACTCTGGCATCCCATCAAGAGGAGAACCTCGATAAAGGGGGCACTAGAAAAATATCCCGCCTTTAAGGACATACACCGAACACATGATGAATGAAGGTTATGACAAAATAAAAAGGAGGGACTTGTCAGCTCAACACACCTCAAACACGTATACGTACGCAATACAAATGCAGCCTCTAATGAAGCTATCCAACAAGGAATAGCCAATAACGGGGGCAAACCCATGGAAAATCATGGAGCATCACCTGCAAACCTAAAGGAAAACATCATTTTTAGGTTCAAGACCTAATTCAAAGGAAGTCTATAATCAAGATTCAAGGTGGGAGGAGCATGACCAATGTGACACTCCCTAAAGGCATTGAAGAATACTCCAATGTAAAGGAAAATGCAAAGCACACTAAGTACCACAACACTTCAAGAAGATTATCACAGCTCGGTCAGACCCCCCCCCCCCCCATGCCCGAGCAAGGAGCATGGATCAGATTGACTAGTCTGAAACACACCTTCGAGATTAACAACTCAAGACACCATTCAATGAGAAAGCTTTTCAACCTAAATACAATCCCTTCCAAGATACGTTACTCCTACTCTATCATCACCGCAAAAGTGTTTTTTCTAAAAAACACAAGGAAGGGGGGGAAAGAATTTACAAGCACCCCTAGGATACAAACACTGCCACATCCTAGTTATCAAGAGAATGAAAATCACCCCCACCTGATGGGTTCGAATACAGCCGTTAGGCCCTTTAACGGTGAGGAAACGGCAAATAGGCCCGGTGGGCCCTAAACGAAGGCCAAGATGGCCCAGACAAAGGATCTCGACCAAGGGAACCCGAGGATGAGAGGTCCCTACAGAGTCGGACCTGACCAGCGAGCTGAACGCTCCCGACGAAGTGCCTCTGAGTAGGCCCCGATGATGAATCCCTGAGAACAATAGGCCCTGTCACGATGACGAGGGGCCCCGAGCGGTGACACAACGAGATAACTCTGGAGTCCCCGATGTTAGTCGGGACTCGTTATCAGAGGATAAGGCCGAGATACGCGAGGCGTGGCCAAGATACGCGGAATGTGGTTAAGATACACGGAGCGTGGCCGAGATACGCGGGGCGTGGCCGGGATAAGCGAGATCATGGCCTAGATAGGCGGGATCACCCCCGAGATACGCGGGATACGGGCTAACCACCCCCAACGGTTCACCAGGTAACTGAGGTATCTCTTCGCCTATAAAAAGGCAAGAGGTCACCTCAGATCTTTTACGTTTGAATTACATTACTTGAGATTACTGCTTGCCAGTCCGGACGAAGTACTCATTTAAGCATCGGAGAGGGATTCTGGGTCACCGCCCGGTCTATCCCCTCTTGCAGGATTGCGTGGAGCGAAGGAGCTAGGATCGCCGTCAAAGTCCGTACCGGAGTTCCACCGTGATCCAACATTGGCGCCGTCTGTGGTAAGCAAACAAAAAGCTGACATGCCTTCTACTCGTTCAATGGCGGCTGGCAAGCAAAGAAGACAGGGACAATCTGGTGATTCCCGTCACCCTGCTGCAACAACTTTGAATTCACTACCAGAACAGGAGGAAAACCAGAATCATCCCGCCGCTGAGCTCTCCCAGACAGGAGGGCACAATGAAGGTCCCGAAGAGATTGCCGCTCAACACCAGGGCAACAGGGAGCAGGAGACTCCCCCAGCTACGGACCTGACAAGAGCCGTGGCAGAAGCCATGCCCATGTTTTTGGCAGCTGTGGAGGCCCTCTTAGATCGGAGGGAGGCCGCAAGGAGGCAGGAGGAGATGCCCCCGTTAGAAGAAGCGGCCCCACCAGCAGAGGTTCGTAACGTACAGGAGGCTCCGCCTCGAAGCCAGGACAGGAGTAGGGCGTCCATTCAGCCAGAGAGATTCGTGGTTGATGGGCCAGGACTAGTACAACACAGGACCATTCCCCTGAACGGTCCCATCACCCCCGATCAGGTGGTAAAGATCGTGAACATCTGCATGGGAGAGCAGAAGCCGCTGGTGTCGGAGCTGAGGGATCGATCTACTCATCCCTTCGTTCCTCGACTTATAGACACCTTAGCCCCGCCAGGGCTGGGTATCCCCACGATAAAGGAATACGATGGCGAAGGAGATCCGGTTCGTCATGTCCAGAAGCACCTCATGGCGTGTCTGGGAAGAGCCCCGAATGAAGACATAGTGTGTACACTGTTCCCGAACACGCTTGGAGAAAGAGCCCTGACCTGGTTCTTTAGTCTGCCCCCAGGCTGCATCACTTGCTGGGCAGATATGCACGACCGGTTCATTCAGCAGTATCAGGGTCGTAGGCGTTTCCTGAAGAGCGTGAGGTCCCTGACCCAGGTAGTACAGTGACCCGAAGAATCGCTGGCACACTATTACCTGCGGTACACTGCCAGTGTGGCGGAGATTGACGAGGAGATCTCGGAGGGTGAAACCATCCGTACATTCATTCGGAACCTAACGGCCCCCTACGGTTCCGACCTAATGCACAGCGTGGCCGAGAAAGCTGTGTGGAATATGGAGGCACTACAGAAGAGGGTGAAACGGCAAATCGATGTCCAGGAGTCCAAGATAGCCGCTGGAGAGTTGGAGCCCCCGAAGTCGAATAAAGGGAAGCGGTCGGTTAAACCTTTCGACGATCGTAAGTCAAAGGGTAAACCCGAAGGCAGTCGGAATCGAGGTCGCTCTGATCGGAGGGACGATAGGCGTTCTTTAAGGAAGGACAAGCGGGAGGACATGGAACGACAAGGTATCTCCAGGTACCCCCCAAAGAAGGATGGAGAATTCTTAGGATCCCGCACGGATCGCTACTGCCGATTTCACCGCGCAAATGGCCACGATACCAACCATTGTCGGGAGCTGTAGAAGGAGATCGAGAAACTGATCCAGAAGGGGAAGCTCAAGGAGTTCGTCGGGGATAAACGGTGTCGATCCCGCTCTCGGTCCCGATCGCGGTCCCGTTCTCGATCCCGCGATCGGTCCCCAAAGAAGAAGAGGTCCGATCCGTAGCCGTCCGGTGCTCGCAAGGAACGACGGGGCACCATTAATGTGATTCACGGAGGGTTTGCTGCTGGAGGTGATACCTCGTCCTCCCGGGAGGTCTACGCCTCTAGAATTCCTACGGCTGTGGTGTTGGGAAAGAGGTCCCGATCCTGGACCCTGAAAGAAGAGATGGTGATCTCCTTTTCATCGGAGGATCTCATAGGCGTGGAGACTCCGCATGATGACGCCTTGGTTGTGACCTTAGATGTAGACGGGTACGAGATGAAGCGAATTCTGATCGACGGAGGGAGCTCCTCTGATATTCTATTCATGGACGCGCTGGAAGCTATGGGGAAAACGAAGAAAGATCTGAAGGAGGCAAACTTCCCGATGGTCGGGTTCTCTGGTTCAACCTCCTATCCGCTAGGAGTAATCACCTTACCAGTGGAGTTTGGTAGTGGGTGGAAATCAGAAAGGAGGAACGTGGAGTTCGTGGTAGTTGATTCCGCGGGGACTTACAACGCAATTATCGGGAGAACCACCATCAACCCCCTGATGGCAGTTGCCTGGACAGTGCACCAGAATATGAAGTTCCCGACCGACCACGGAGTCGGAGAAGTCAAGGGTGATCAGGTAGCTTCTCGAAAATGCTATGTTAACGCCACCCGAAGAAGAAGGCGAGAGGCCATGACTGTCCTCCAGACAGATACAGATCCTAGAGAGGAGTTTGGGCGTCCCGCCCCCGTAGAAGATCTAAAAGAAGTTGAGATCGACGGACCCCAGAGGAAGGTGAAAATTGGGTCTGCTCTGACTGAGGAGACAGCCCAAAAATTGATTGAGTTGCTAAAGGAGTTCAAGGAGCTGTTTGCCTGGTCCCCGAGTGATATGCCAGGAATCAGCCCCGATGTGATCGTACACGAGCTGAAGATAGACCCCGCAATCAAGCCTATCACGCAGAAAAGGCGTCCGATGGGTACAGACAAGAAGATTGCGATCCAGCAGGTGGTGGGAAGGTTGCTCGATGCCGGGTTTATTAAAGAGCTCCGATCCAGACTTGGGTTGCTAATCCAGTACTGGTGAAGAAGACTAATGGGAAATGGCGGGTGTGTGTGGATTTCCGCGACCTGAATAAAGCTTGCCCGAAGGACTGTTATCCGCTCCCGAGAATCGACCAGCTGGTGGATGCCACGTCGGGACATGAGCTGTTGAGCTTCATGGACGCATATTCGGGCTATAACCAGATCAAGATGGTCAAGGAGGACGCTCCTCACACAGCTTTTTATGCAGACAGTGACATCTATCACTACGATGTCATGCCTTTCGGACTAATCAATGCCGGGGCAACCTATCAGCGGATGGTGAATAAACTGTTCGGAGATATGCTGGGGGAAACCATGGAAGCTTACGTGGATGATATGCTGGTAAAGTCCCGACAAGCCGAGGATCATGTGCACAACCAAACCCTGGCGTTTGAGCGGATGAGGCTTCATCAGGTCCGTTTAAACTCGACAAAATGCGCCTTCGGAGTCCACTCAGGGAAATTTTTGGGCTTTATGGTGAGCCAGAGAGGAATTGAAGTGAATCCCGAGAAGCTGAGGGCGATTGAGGAGATGCAGTCCCCGATAAACCATCGGGAGGTACAAGTGCTAAATGGCCGACTGGCTGCAATGAATCGTTTCCTGTCCAAAGCCAGCGACCGATCAATGCCATTTTTCGAAGTCCTGAGGGCCAACAAGAAATTTGAGTGGACCGCCAAGTGTGAAGAGGCGTTCCAAGCACTCAAGCAGCACCTTCGCACCCTCCCGCCGTTGGCGAAACCTGTTCCAGGCGAGCCGCTCTATCTTTATTTGGCTGTTTCTGAATTTGCCATTAGCTCTGTGTTAGTAAAGATTGTCGAGTGTAATCAAGTCCCCGTCTATTATGTAAGCAAGGCGTTTGCCAAGTCTGAATTGAATTATCCTGCCGTTGAGAAGTACCTCTTTGCGTTGATTATTACTGCTCGGAAGCTAAGGCCTTATTTCCACGCACACGAGATCACTGTGCTGACGAACCAGCCTTTGAAGCATTTTTTGAACCGACCGGATGCGTCGGGAAGATTAGTGAAATGGGCAGTAGAGCTTAGTGAGTTTCGCATACACTTTGCTCCAAGAACGGCCATCAAGGGCCAGGCATTGGAAGATTTCATAGCAGAATCTACAGCCCCCGATCTAGAAGAAGCGGGCCCTGTAGAGGGGGCAACCATGGAGGTCCCGACAGAAGAACAACCAGAGAGGACAGAGCAATCAGAACAGCCAAATCGGGAAAATACCTGGGAAATGTACACGGATGGCTCCTCGAGTTCAGACGGATCATGAGCAGGCTTTTTGTTGATACCACCGGGTGAAGGTGAACCGCTCCGATACGCCTTGGCTTTAACATTCAAGGCCACAAACAACGAAGCGGAGTATGAGGCTCTTATCACAGGCCTGAAAATTGCTAAAGGCACTGGAGTCAATCACTTGAGAGTGAAGTGTGACGCAGCTTTAATCGTGAACCAGGTTCAAGGGCGATACGAAGCGAGGAGTCCGATAATGAAGAAGTACCTGCGCGAGGTACAAGCCCTGAAGGAGAGCTTTAAAAGCTTCGACATCGAGGCAATCCCGAGGGAGGAAAACGTAGAGGCAGACGCCTTGAGCAAATTTGCCCTGGGGGCACCCTTGGAAGAAAATCGGAAGGTGCACTTCTTGGAGAGGGTGATCTTATCGACCACCGACCCGACACAGGTGTGTACCATTGAGGCAAAACCGGAGGAGGAGCCCACTTGGATGACCCCGATAGTCGCATACCTGACTACGGGGGCAGCCCCCGATGATAAGATAATAGCTGACAGGATACGTCGGATCGCGGCTAATTACGTGATGCTAGACGATCAGCTGTACAAGAAGGGCTGGTTCTCGACTCCGTACTTGAAGTGTGTGGCAGAACCCGACACAAATCGAATCCTGAAGGAGGTGCATGAAGGGGTCGCGGCTTGTCATGAAGGAGCCCGATCCATTATGAGGAAAGTGCTGAACTTGGGCTATTATTGGCCTACGATGAGCAAGGAAGCGACGACGTTGGTCCGATCCTGTGACGCGTGCCAGAGGTACGCCCCGAGTATCGTGGCTCCGGCCGCTAATCTGACATCCATCAAGAGCGCGTGGCCCTTCGCGCAATGGGGCATCGACTTGGTGGGACCTCTTCCACAAGCACAAGGTCAATGTAAGTATTTACTTGTAGCAATCGATTATTTTTTGAAATGGATAGAGGTAAAGCCGTTGGCCAGAACGACGGGGAACCAGATCGTCAAGTTCCTCCAGACCCATATTGTGTCCAGATACGGGATTCCTAAGGTGGTGATCAGCGACAATGGTCCACCGTTTAACGGCTCTCAGGTGAGGGAGTATCTGGAGGAGTTGAACATCGAGCATCGGACAGCTTCTGTACGCCATGCTCAAACTAACGGTCAGGTGGAATCAGCCAACAAAATCGTGATGGATGGCCTAAAGAAGAGGGTCTATGCCTTGAAGGGCAAATGGCTGAACGAACTTGAAAACGTGCTTTGGGCTGTTAGAACGACACCCAAACGATCAACGGGGGAGACTCCGTTTGGCCTCGTTTATGGCACGGAGGCTGTCGCCCCCGTGGAGGTAGCTGTGGCGTCCCATCGGATGAGATATTACGAGCCTCTGACGAATGATGAGATGAGACGTCTGGACTTGGACTTACTCGAAGAGAAGAGGCGGGAAGCCGATGAAGTCCAAGCTCGAATGCGTTTGGCGACGGCCAGGTACTACAATCGGCGAGTAAAGTCCCGACAGTTCTTCGTCGGGGAGCTGGTTTGGCGTCGCAACGAGTTTACCCTTTTGGATCGAATCAACAAGATGTCACCAAAACGGGAAGGACCTTATAAGGTCGTGGGGATGCCAGCTCCAAATGCGTACAAGTTGGAAGACCTCGATGGCAGAACGTTAAAGCATTCTTTTAGTGGCGAACACTTGAAGAAACACCGTGCTTGATGAAAGTCGCCTTAAGTGGTGCCCGATAAAGTCGCCTTAAGTGGTGCCCGATGTAAAATCGCCTTAAGTGGTGTATGCTGTTTATCGTTTAATTCGATGTAAGCAAATTTTTATGCCATCAATAAATAAAGAGGTCGCTTCCAATCAGAGTTATTCTTAGATTTATGCTAAGTATCAAAGTCGCCTTGAGTGGTGCACGAGAAAATTCGCCTTGAGTGGTGCACGATGTAAAGTCGCCTTAAGTGGTGCACGAGATTAAGTCGCCTTAAGTGGTGCACGATGAAAAGTCGTCTTAAGTGATGCACGGAATTAAGTCGTCTTAAGTGATGCATATTCTTAGATTTATTCTAAGTATTGAAAAGTCGTCTTAAGTGATGCACGGAATTAAAGTCGCCTTAAGTGGTGCAAAGTCGCCTTAAGTGGTGCATGATGGTAAGTCGCCTTAAGTGGTGCAAATTAGTAAATCGTCTTGAGTGATGTATGCGAATGTCTTAAGTGTCAAAGTATCGACCTAAGCAAGAATAGTAAAGCCACTCAGAGAAGTGCATTGAAAAGATCGGAACTAAGGAGGTCTGATAAATTAATAAGGGCTCAAAGGCCCAACGATTACAAAAGCGAGGAAAATACAAGGACTCTAAAGATAAGTAGTTAGGCTTGGTCCTTGTCAGCGGCATCTGTTGGAGCGGGGTCCACGAGGTCAGCGGCAGAAGTCTCCACAGGGTCGGCCGCGGGAGGATCGACTATCGGGGCATCCGCACTGGGAAGCTCAGCGGCATCTTCGACAATTGCGGGGGTACTCCCCCCATCACTCTCCTCGGAGAGAGCAAAGTACTTCTTCGCAAAGGGAGCGAGAGAAGGAGACTTGTCGAAGTTGATGGCGTCACCATACTCCAGGTGGAGCTCCTCAACCGCATTGAAGAGAGTGTTCTCCACCTCCGCGCCGAAGAACTTCATAGCATCAGCCTGGAAGTCCTCAGACTTCCGATAATCCTCCCGACCTTTGGCCTCGGCCGCGACCAGCTGCGCAGGAACCCCCGCAACTCGCTCCTCCAAAGCCTTCTTCTCGAGGACCAGCTTGTCCTCAGCAGCCTGCCGCTCCTGTCGCTCCCGCCTCAGGAGCCCCTCGAAGTCCCAGACCTGCTTTTGGAGGTCCTGAACCTTTTTGTCAAGGACGGCCTGCTCCTTGGCAAGTTTCCCCCGCGAAGACTTGGAGGCCGCAAGGTCCTCCTTAAGCTTGTCGATGACCGCCCGGTCCCGCTCCCGGGACTCATCATAGGCGATGAGGTACCAGAAAAGACGGATGAAGTCCCCGAGCTCCTATAATAGAAGAAAGAAAGTGTTAATGGACAAACAACCAGATTTACCAATGAAGAGAGAGAAGCGAAGTTTTACCTCTATCCGACGCACTGACATCTCTCGGACATCCCGATGCATAGCCGTCCGATTCAGGGAAATCGGGTACCGCATGGTGGGAAGGATTGAGCCTGCCAGCAGATGCAGAGCCAGGTCCTCATGCTGGTCCCCTTGTCGGAGCTGGACTCCTTGCAGTGTTTGGATTGGAGTCCAGGGAGCATTCACTTGTGCGGGGTCAAAGGCCCTGTAGAAACTCCCATCGAGAGGGACAGGAGGAGGGGCACGAGTCGTGGAGGGGCACGCCTCCGGTTCGACCCGGACAGGGGAAGGAGTGAAGTTGTGGATGGGCGACGGCTGTCGCTGCTGCGGAGAAGATGAAGGGGGCAGCCCCTGAGAGGTTGGTTTCAAGGGAGACTGCCCCGTCCTCCGATGATGACGAAGGGAGCCACCCTCATCAGTCTCCTCGGAGGAGTCCAAGCTTTCCACCCAACAAAACTGTTCGCCGGTCGGGGTCTTCTCCCCAGTTGAGGGAGGCGCCCCTGTTGAAGACGGTGCACCCGTGGAAGCTTCAGCACCCGATGGAGCCCCTGAGCGACCTGCACCTAGAGGACGAGAGGCTTCAGAAATGTAATCAAGGAGTTCATCAGGATTCTTACACCAAACAATACGTCGGGAGGCATATTGATCCTTCCCGTGGAAGTGGTGGTAGCCCGCCTTCAGGACACGAGGAGTTTCGCCTCGAAGGATTCGTCTGACGTCAGCAATACGGGCATCCCTGGTTGAAGGAATCAAATCCTTCGGGACCATCCTCCTAAACGATTTAATAGCGAGTCGGAGATTTTTACCTTCTTCAGCATTCTGGACGTCGAAGAGTTGGTCCAGCTCCACGCGCTTCCGCTTAGGTTGCTCCGTAGAAGGAGACCCCGACGGAGCAGCAGCCTTCTTGGCGGACTTCCTCTTCCGCGAGGGGCGGACGGCATCATTCTCCCCCTGCTTAAGGAACAGATCGGTCAGCACAGATACCCTCTTGGCTGCAAACAGTAAACGAAAAAAGAGTTAGAAGTTTACCCAAGGAACCACATTGGAAGGGCCGTCGAAAAGCTGCCCCCCCCAGAGATTATATCGAGGAGTCGAATCCCGGCGTTCACCAGGTCCCGCTCCACGAGGGAATTGGCATCGAGGGGAGTGTAGGACTCCCCCCATCGGTAGAGCTGGATGAGTTGAAGAGTTTGGAAATCTTCGTCGGTATAGGTGTGGAAGGCAGGCGGAGAATCTGCTTCCACCTCCCATCGGGGCCATGGGATCGAAGAGTGTTGAATGAAGAAGTAGCTCCTTTTCCAGCCACTGTTGTCGGACCCCGTATCAACCAGGAGTCCCCGACCCTTGACCACCTTCCAGGTGTCATTGGTCCAGTTACACCGTCCCAGTTGTGCCTTGTTCCACTTCGGCATTCGGGGGTAGAAGGCGCAAACCCCCGCCTCGTTACACTTCATCCCATAAAAGGTCCTGAAGAGTTTGAGGCTATATACCCACCGCTGTCGGAAGCAGAGGACCTGGAAAGCATTCCACAGGCGAATGGCGTGCGGAGAGAAGGTGGTCGGATGAGTTTTGTAATGCTGGCACATCTCGACCAGATTACCACAGAAGGGGAATCTGATCCCCGCTGATACTTGCCCCGTAGAGACAAATACCTCCCCTTTTCGGGGACGAGTAACCTCAAGGTTACCCGAGGGGCGAAGCCAGGGATACGGGAAACGAGGTTCCCAAGTAGAAGTGATGCACCCCTCTCGGAGAGCTGCATCATAAGCAGTGTTGGAGATTTCATTCAGAGCATAATCAAAGTTGAAGGGCTTTCTCCCCTCAGAGCTGGATCCGCTGTCTGAAAAGTAGCAATGGCAAGGAAGGAACAGTGGGATTTTCGGAAAGCTGTAAACAAGGAAAACATGAACGAACAATAGAGAAGAGACCCTTACCGGACATGGCGATTGGAGGTTGAAGGAATGAACTTGGCGTTGCCGGAAAGATGGCCGGAGAAACTCTGAGATCTTCGGAATCGCAGGGCTTGAATTCGCAGAGAAGTTGCAGAGAGCTTTTGAGAATTCGGAAACGGTAAAAGTGCAGCTGTGCCCACGGTTAGGGTTTTATAGGCGAAGAGGACAGTTGAAGGGACACTTCGATCCGAGTCGTCGAAGTTGAAGAGTTTTAATTTGGACCGTTGAGATGGAACGTGCAGAAGGGTAACGGGCGTAATGATGAAACGGCCTGAAAAGCACTTTTCAGAAGAAACAGGCGCGAAAAATCAGGCACGAGTACAGAAGACGTCGCTTCACTAGCTGCTGCATTTAATGAACTGGGGAATCGAAAAGTCCCCTCAGATTTGGAAGTTATCCACAAAGTATCGAGGAAACGTGAAGGAGAAGACTAGTATCGAGTGACTGTGCCAAGGGAAAGATCCCCGATTCCAATATCGGGAGGTCGGGAGTTGAAAGACACGACGAACTAAAAGTCCCTCATGTCTTGGGGGCAAATGATGGGTTCGAATACAGCCGTTAGGCCCTTTAACGGTGAGGAAACGGAAAATAGGCCCGGTGGGCCCTAAACGAAGGCCAAGATGGCCCAGACAAAGGATCCCGACCAAGGGAACCCGAGGATGAGAGGTCCCGACAGAGTCGGACCTGACCAGCGAGCTGAACGTTCCCGACGAAGTGCCTCTGAGTAGGCCCCGATGATGAATCCTTGAGAACAATAGGCCCTGTCACGATGACGAGGGGCCCCGAGCGGTGACACAACGAGATAACTCTGGAGTCCCCGATGTTAGTCGAGACTCATTATCAGAGGATAAGGCCGAGATACGCGGGGCATGGCCAAGATACGCGGAATGTGGTTAAGATACACGGAGCATGGCCGAGATACGCGGGGCGTGGCCGGGATAAGCGAGATCATGGCCTAGATAGGCGGGATCACCCCCGAGATACGCGGGATACGGGCTAACCACCCCCAACGGTTCACCAGGTAACTGAGGTATCTCTTCGCCTATAAAAAGGCAAGAGGTCACCTCAGATCTTTTACGTTTGAATTACATTACTTGAGATTACTGCTTGCCAGTCCGGACGAAGTACTCATTTAAGCATCGGAGAGGGATTCTGGGTCACCGCCCGGTCTATCCCCTCTTGCAGGATTGCGTGGAGCGAAGGAGCTAGGATCGCCGTCAAAGTCCGTACCGGAGTTCCACCGTGATCCAACACCACCCACCCAAAGCAAAATCTCTCCACCCAACCTCTAAAGATACATCCGACAAATGCATTATCCAAACCATGCCTATGACTGAAACAAGCAAGCATGAGAAAGAGTAAATCCTACAAGGGACACTCATCGCATTCAAACAAGCAGACAAGGGAGCCCCGAGCATAAGGGGTACCCAACCAAGAAAATGAACGAGGGGCCTTCAACGGCCAAATATGAAAGGCGGTATGACCACCAAGCAACTTGGGGGGCACCAAACGAATAAGTTCTTGGTAGTCCACCTAAGTGTAAAAGAAGAGATTAGAGGCAGAAGATCACAAGAACATGAAATACCACTTCTCCTAAAAGAAGTCATATAAGAGGGAAAACAACCTCAACTCCCTGTACGAACATGCCCTAAGTCGGCAACAAACAAACACTCGACCCATCAAGGGAAGGAAAAGTAAAGAGATATATACAAAGATAGGATACTAAAGCAACCAACCAGATGCCATTGGGAAGTCCTCATGATACTGACCCTCTAAAGATGAACCACTGATAGAGCTCGAGGAAGAAGAAGAAGAGCCTGAACTAACAATATCAACAGGGTTATCATCCTCCTGCAAAGGTGATCTCCCACACTTAAGAAAAGCGTGGTAACATGCAATATCATAGAAGGAAAAGTCAAGTAAAGACTCGAAAAGCGTATCAAAAACGCACCCTACATGAGAAGGGACACAAGGTAAGGTAATATTCTGAGCCCTCCGGGAGCCGATCCCGCGAACACATTCGACGCCCCCAAGAGCGTATCTTGAGAGTTGTTCTAAAACTACGAACCCTGTGCCCTCCGGGAGCCTACTCCGCGAACAGATTCGACGCCCCCAAGAGCGTATCTTGAGAGTAGTATTCATACTACGACCTTCGACGCCCCCAAGAGCGTATCTTGAGAGTAGCTTCCAAAAACTACGACCTTCGACGCCCACAAGAGCGTATCTTGAGAGTGGTTTCCAAAAGCTACGACCTTCGACGCCCCCAAGAGCGTATCTTGAGGTAGATTTCAAACTACCAGATTCGACGCCCCCAAGAGCGTATCTTGAGGTAGATTTCAAACTACCAGATTCGACGCCCCCAAGAGCGTATCTTGTGGTAGATTTCAAGCTACCAGATTCGACGCCCACCAGGAGCGTATCTTTGGTCTAACTACTGGTGCCCTCCGAGAGCGTATCTCGTGAACAGTTTCGACGCCCACCAAGAGTGTATCTTTGGTCTAACTACCGGTGCCCTCCGAGAGCCTGTCTCGTGAACAGATTCGACGCCCACCAAGAGCGTATCTTTGGTCTAACAGTACCATATATACCATTTAAAGGGTATCAAAAGAGATCATTGCACCATACTAAGAAGGATTCCATGAGAAAATAATTGCAAAGCAAAGTTGTATGAAGAACACATAATGTTTGTTCTTGATGAGATAGCAGGTATGATGTGAAGGAAAACACAAAAGAAAGATAAGTAAAGGAAAGCATATACAAGGGATAAGTCCATGACCAAAGGATCATATACAAAAGCACAAGAGGTTATCATGAAAAGTAACGAGTTATCCTACCATCCATATCACAAGTCAAGAGAAGTATCTCAAAGGAACCCAACACCACCAAGAAGGATAGCAAAGACATGTAATCCAAAGTTCAAGGCTCTCAAAATAAACTCGACCCATCAAGAAGATGAATTGCCTTACAAGTCGCACAAAGCAACCTCCGACAAACGTTATTGTCTTGCATGTCGCCCTCGCGTGACCTATGCTCGTATCAGACTTGAACATCGTCAAGCACAACTCATGAAGGAGACATCTAAAAAGCATGAAGGATACAACATTCGGCAAGACGAGACATTAGGACCTAACCCAACAAACATAGCCTAAACAAAA
The DNA here is from genome assembly GCA_036873135.1 of Clarkia xantiana subsp. parviflora. Classification (NCBI taxonomy): domain Eukaryota; kingdom Viridiplantae; phylum Streptophyta; class Magnoliopsida; order Myrtales; family Onagraceae; genus Clarkia; species Clarkia xantiana. The sequence continues at coordinate 39,990,209 of JAPTYO010000004.1, forward strand.
GGAAACTATAGCAATGAAGGCTCTCCAATGAGAAAGGAATACTAAAGCACAACTCCATACATCGTGATGTGCCTATCATGTCCACATAATACGAGGTGGCTATCATGTCCACATACCCTGAAGTGGCTGTCATGTCCACATACCTTGAAGTGGCTATCATGTCCACACACTGCGAAGTGGCTATCATGTCCACACACCAAGAGGCGGTTATCATATCTGATGGATATGTGTCCAATTCGGGTTCGTATTTACGTTTCGGGCCTCGCAAACACGCCGAAAATCACATCACAACTTGAAAAACGTCTCCCAAGGGGTAAAAACGGTCCGGAAGTGCATTTACGCGCATCCGGACCGGACCTCCGGATTGCACTACGGGTATTGCGCGATTACCGTTTACGCGATTACCGTTACATGAAGAGAAGTCAAGTTCGCATATTACCAATGATGATGACGGTTACCGCTTGCTTTTAGACCGTCATCAAACCGCTTTAAAACCGGGTCCGGTCTCAAGGAAGCCTATAAATAGGAGACCTTGGCCACCCATTTTCACACATCCTCTCATTTGCCCAACTTTGGTATTTTGAGCTCTGACTTCTCTCTAGAAATATTTTCTCTCTCTAGAATTACTCTTTTAGCCCTATAGTGACTTAAGCTTCGGAGAGGGCTTCGCTAGCACCCCCCCCCCCCCCTCTCCGTGCTAGCACCGGTACTTTGTGCAGGAATCGTCGCCCAGACATCCGGATTTGTGCACAGACCACCGCCTTCCGAGACTCAGACGTCCCCCTGAGACACAACCGCACTTTGAGACACAGACCTTTCCGGGAGTCAACCGAACACTCGTCAGTGACACAAACCTCTTTTAGACGAAGGGTTATAGCCCGAAAACCCGCACAACCATACGAACAGACGCGTCCCCACGACCCAGTTCATCCCGGACGCAACAATATCCACACAAAACAAAAGACCATCAAGTCCACCACAAACCTAAAGAGCCAACACCTAACCTCAAAAGGAGATTCAAGAAAAAGGGAAAAACAACACCCTTCATACACTCATCAAAGGTATGCACTTATATTTCAACCCACTGGATGATACTATGTAGGAGACGTCCTCATTATGAAGACAACCTCCATATCTCATGAAATCAACCATAAAGCAAAGAATCACGACAAGCACTATTGGGGGCATATAACAAAACGATCCCCACAACGATCACAACTACGATACTAGTAGAGGCTAACTCAAGAGCAGTCTCCACCAAACTCCCAAGCAAGAATTTGCTATCTTAATCAGAGCCATGGGAAGAGAAAGGAACCTCAATGAAAGGCGATGATCACACCCATCACCAAAAGAAAAATCTTCAACGCAAGGGTTAATAACATAACCCATAGGAAAGCCAAAGACACCTTCAAAAGTCGTCAGATCTACATGAAGATGAAATAAACCTAAGACTCGGCCCCTCGGCTAGGGGGCAAAGGATAGAGAAGAGACATCAAGACCTATGATCACCCCATCGCCATCCACAGGTTGTTTCCCTTTGTCAAGCGAAGATGGCGCCTCTTCAACCACTACCTCCTTATCATGAGAGGGAGTCAGCAAGGGGGCACTTGAAGGAGAGCCTCTCGCGGTTTCCTTCTCCTTGGCAGCCGAGGGCCCGACCTCAGAGTCAGGTTTCCGCGCCTTGGATTTAGATTGACTTGAACTCTCGCCCAACGCAAGAACCCATTCGGTAACCAGGGGTGAACGCTCTAACAACAAGAAGGAAGCAACATGAGAACAATCATAAGTATATCACAAAGAAAAGAGAATGGAAAAAGAACATGCCGGAAGCCTCTGCAGCTTTCCCTAACTTAGAAGATTTCTTGGCCTAATGAGCAGAACTAGAGGGTTCTTCCCTCTCATTCGATTCAACGGTACGTTCGGAACGCTCCGCCTACACCTTATACGTTTCTCCATGAAACCAACCTACAAGGGGTCATACGAGTCCCCGCCTCATACGAGTCCACCTCGGACACCCAAGACACAGGACAGTCAGATTTGGTTTGACTGCCTTGGAAAACGATCTTCAAGGTCTCCCTGTCTGAAGAAGAAAGCTTCCCAAAAGTGAGTCATCTATACGAGCGACCGACGCAAAGATCGACCCTTACTCATGGAGGGGCGAGATACGCCTACTACGGGGGCAACCTTAACATCAATCAAGTTACGGAAACAAAACCACAACCCAAGAGACCTATCCAAGGGAACAAATCCCAGAGCGTCACAAATAGGGCGAACTTTTGGCTTCCCCAAATGGAGCAACGCTCCGACACATCCGAAGGAAGGGTCAACCCTTAACACATGTCAATAAATTCCTTCGCTCGCGGCGGGTAAGAAGAAAGCTCGTAAGCATTTTCACCCTCACTTTTATGGGGAACAAATTGCAGGGCAAGGGTCAAGAGCTATACGAGGGAGGCGGAATGTTGTGTCCCATTGAGTGGCAGAGTTCCCACCCTCAAGTAAAGGAGAGGTCTATGCTCTCACCCTTGCACTTATGCTCATATTCATGATTTACATCTACAAGTACACCAATTCCATCACTCATGCTTATACTCACAACCCATCAATACACACATACATGTTTACGCTTGCACTCACATGCATGCCCACGTGCACACTCCAGTGAGTTCAAACATTTAGACGTCCATGCACATAGCCGCCATATATCCATGCATACATTCATGACTACAACCGCAGCATGTCTACACCCACTTCCATACTTGTGTTCCTACTTGCATGTATTCTAGTACACACTTTCATGTTCATGATACATCCATATTCACTCAAGGTAACATCCTATAGGCATATTTTCTAGTATCCCATACTTAGAAAAAATTTGGACCAAACTCAGAATTTTTCCCCACATAGGCCTACCCCATCATGAAAATGAAGTATAAACTCGCGCAACCGTGTTCATTTTGCATCCCCACACATGCGTATATTTTCCGAGTATAAGCTCGTGACGGTATTGGATTTATTATTTCCATCTCAGACGGACACGTGCTTGGACACGTGTCCGTGCTATTCTGACATTTGCAATTCCTCTATCTTATAAGACAGGTGGCAGATTCAGAGATACACACCCATGGGTAAGTAAGGATTCCGACAAAAGGTAAAATTACGGCTTCAAATTGCGCGTGTCATACCATCCTAAAATAGAGTCAATCAAGGGTCAAGCCATTGGTTGACTCGGGGGCATGTGATGGATATACGCCCAATTTGAACCCGTTGACCTACAAACCGTTTTATTTTTATCACCCCGTTAATGATTGTAAATCGAAACTTTGATCCGAACACCCCGCCGAAACACCAACGGTCCGGACGAGGCGAAAATACTCGTCCGGGCCACGCGTCGAACTCACCTAGGTGAGATCGGGTGGCCACACCCGACCTCCCCTAGGGGAGATCGGGTTGGCCAACCCATCTCCCCTAGGGAGGGGTTGGGTGGCCACACCCAACCCCTACCCTTAGGGGTCGGATTTTCTCTCCGCCCCCAAGGGCCCTGGCACCGTTTCCCGACTCCCACGCTTAGATCATTTCCGCCAACCTCTCCATGCTTTAAGGTTTTAATTATGTGATCAAGGACTAATTAATTGTGTTTAAAGGTTAACGATGTCATTAAGTCACCTTAATGACACCGTTGCCTATAAATACAACCCTTCCACCATTCATTTGATCAGCTGGATCACTGGCACATTTTTAGCTCTGGCTTCTCTCTACATTTTATCTCTCTAGAAATATTCTGACTTAAGCATCGGAGAGGGTTCATCAAGCACCACCCCCCCTCCGTGCTTGATACTGCCCTTTGTGCAGGACCCCGAGAAGAAGGAGACAAATAGGACAGAAGGACTTGTATCAGAACGACTAGCCCCGAAAGTACTAAATCCGTCAATTCACCAGTGAGGAATAAGCTTTAGATCGACGACCCGTTGACCGAGGGCTTTGAACCTAACAGGTGGCGGTGGCCGGAGTTGGGTAGTTTTAATTTGACTTTAGAGGTAAAATTGTCATTTCACATTTCCTTAAATAAGATATTTAATAAAACAAAATATTAAAGGGGCAAAAATGTCATTTCACACAATTCTGTTAAATTTAACCCTAAAAATGGACGGAAAACCTCAAATCAACAAAATTGAAATTTCAGACCTCCGTTATTAACTTTTTAAATTTCAGACCTCTCCCGTTAACATGGGTGATAGTTCAGACCTTTCATAGGTTCTTAACCCTTTTGAAAATGGTTGTGTGGTCACAAGATACGCTCTTGGGGGCGTTGAGAAGTGTTCGCGGGATCGACTCCCAGACGACTTAAGGTGTTGTTGCAGTTTTAGGACTGTTCTAAAGATACGTTCTTGGGGGCGTCGAATATGTTCCCGGACAGAACAGTTCGTAAGATAGGCTCTTGGAGGGCGCAAATTGTAATTGCAGTGTATGAAGCTTTCAAGATACGCTCTTGCGGGCGTCGAAAACTGTTCGCATGATAGGCTCCTGGATAACACAGATCGCAAGATAGGCTCTTGGAGAGCGCAGATTGTAATTGCAGTGTATGAACCGCTTTCAAGTACGCTCTTGTGGGCGTCGAAAACTGTTCGCATGATAGACTTATGGAAGGCACAGATCGCATGATAGGCTCCTGTAAGTCGCATGGTCTAATCGCAGTGTATGAACTGCATTCATGATACACTCTTAGTGGCGTCAAAAGTGACATACCCTTGGTTGTCATATCTGAGTAAGGTTTGTCCAGTGAGTGTGTCATCTGAACTTGCATGTGAATGGAGTCCTAAGAAATCCTTTTGGAAAGAGTTTCTAAATGCATTAACTGAAAAACTAAGATAAGCCTTTATGAAAAGCTGGAGAGATAGATATGCTTCCGATGAAAGATAAATCCAAGGATATGGTTTTTGTTGTTGAGGGTGGTATCTCAATTGCACTTGTTTGTTTCAAGAGCTATGTTGCCCTTGAGTCTTCCTTTGTGGATCATTTCCTCGATTTCAATCTTCAACACCATGCAATTGTTTGTCGTATGCCCCCCACATGGTAGTCACACCATCCCTTGGTATATTTCCCAACGAAAGCTCTTCTTTCTCCTTTGTATGGTGGTATCTCCTTGATCAACACATCCTTGTACAGCTCGTCAACCTTGACATTGAGAGACGTGGAATTAAAGTTCACTTCTCCTTCCATGAAGTTTCCTTCCATCTTCATGTCATTCTCCATGGTTTCCTCTCCATGCTACCTCCTTTCCTTGGCGAATGCATCCTCTAGCATTGCTTTTAGATCCCTCATTGTATATGTTGTTACTACTCCATACGATCATCCAAAAGCTTCTAGAGAGGTTGAGTTCATGTTTCTGAAGAATGCTGTTATCGCTTCCCTTTTGGATGCCTCCACTGTTGATCCATTTCTTACAAATCTCTCAAAGTAACTCAAAGTTGATTCTTCTGGCATTTGATGGATGTCGGTGATATACCTAAATCCCCATTCAATAGATTGCCTTGTCCTCCTCCCTTGTTCATTATCTGACTGCCAAGGTATGCTAGTAACCTTTACAACCTTTTCAGCTCCTGCTTTCTTTACAAACCTTCCGAAGATCTATTTGCTCAGACGAAGTGCAATTCCAGCATTCATCCTCTTGGTAGCTTGTTTATTCTCCCTTTCTCGAAAAGACATTACATTCTCATCCTTACCCGTTATCACCATCGCAACGGTGTCAGATTGTTGTGAATTACGCCGCATAGCGTTTACATAACATTGCCTTGCCATACGCTGGTCGCCCAAAACTTCACCTATCCCATTCTCTGTTATGAACTTCACTTTCTGATGTACCGTTGACGACACTATCTCATACGGATTGATTGTGGTTCTGTCAAGGATCCCATTATAGGCTCCCAAGCTTTCCACGACCAAGAAGTTCACATTAATCTTTATTTGTGTTTAACCCTGCCCCAAAGTCACTTGCAAAGTGATCATTCCCAAGGGATAGCTTGTCGCTCTAGAAAAGCCAACAAGAGGGAAGTTCACTGGTCGGAGATCCATCTTTGTTTTCCCAATTTCTTTCAGCACTTGCATTTCTAGTATGTCAGCCGAGATGCCTCCGTCAACTAGTATTCTCTTTACATCGTAGTTGTCGATGTCTAGAGTTACTACCAGGGCATCGTCATGTGGAAAGACAACGTCGATCACCATCTCTTCCTCTTTTCTTGGTCTTTTCCTCCATTTCGGCGTAAAGTCGATTTTGGTGGAATACACCTCTCTTGCGTTTCCTGTTGAACCACTTGCTCCTTCTCCTCCATAAACCATGTTTATTGTTCCTCTCTTATTAGGAGGAGCATTGCATTCAACCTTCTCTTTTCCTTTCTCTTTGGCTGTAAATTTTGCGGGTGCGCTATTGCCCCCGTGATCGACGAATTACTTCAGCTCTCCCTCTTTGTATCACATTTTTAATGCTTAACTTCAAACTAAAGAAATCGTTTGTTTCGTGACTGTGTGCTTCATGGTTATCACACCATTTATCCTTCTCATTCCCAACCATTGGGTTTCTCCACCTTGCTGGAGGTGTCTAGATCTTTAGGTATCTCATCTCTTTCAGAACGACTGCTGGCGGTGCATTTAGTGGCACAAACTTGACGACATTAACATCATTGCCCTTTGGAAGTCTCCTGGTTGATTTCTCCCTTGGGGAGGACGCCAGTCATTCTGTCTGGTGGGTTAGGGCGCTTGGGGTGGTTTACCCTTTCTTGGCTTTAGATTCTCCTCCTTTGAGGCCTGAATCTTTGCCTTTTTTGTTCGTTCTATATCTTTCCAAGTCTATATGGGTTTTCACTCTTGCTGCCAGCTCTTCCAAATTTCTTGCAGGCTTTTTGGCCATCCTTTCAGCTAAAGTCGAACCAAAATGCCATAGATTCCTTATGAAATCTCTCACGATTTCGCCTTCAGTCATGTCCCCTTATATATCTGTCCAAATTCTGATTGAATTTGGTGTAATAACTTGCAAATGATTCATCGTTCTCTTGCTTGACATCGTCGATTGAATTTGTCCCCTTTAGCAATTTTCGTTCTCCCAAGTATCTCAGGAGGAACTTTGATTTTAGGTATGACCACGAGTGGACACTTTCGTTAGGCAGACCAAAGAACCAATGGGATGTCATTCCTGATAGGGTGTTTGGGAACAGAAGCGCGGTGTGTCGGTCATCACTTGTCCTTCCCAGAAGAGATGCTTCATGTTGATGTATGTGTTACAGGGGATTACCTTTTCCATTATACTTTTCAATTTTTATCAGGTTCAACGAATCCGGTGGTAGTATGGACTTTAGGTGTGTGTAGGATATCCTTGCTGGGGTGGTTGTTGGAATTCTTGTCTCTAGTGTTGCTGTGGCTGCGGGTGTTCTCTCAAAGGGTTATATGCCCATGCACCTTGCGGCGCTTGGTTATGTTGTTGCCTTGGAGGGGCGGATTGGTGCCTTCCCATTGGAGGTGGCACTTTTTCATTCCTTCTTTGATTTTCCTGCTGTCCCATCGGAGCGTGTGGGTATTGCTCTGCTTGTGGCATCTGCCTCTCATGTCTGTTCCTTACAGCCTCCCTGTATGCCAATTGATCATCAAGTGCTGACATGAATCCCGAAGTCACTGTCTGTGCTCCCTTTGAATACATTGGTCTGGGATTGGTTGTGTGAGCACGATGGTTGTATTCCGACATGTTTTGAGATGGAATTTCATACGGGTATACTTGCGAATGCATTCCGTAATAGTATCCCTGAAGAGGTACAGTGTATTTGAACTCTCACTACAAGAAAACAGGACCAAAGCATCAGCTGAAATTCGCTGCTAAAACCCTTAAAGTTGCTACTAAAGCTTTTAGTAGCAGTGCAGTAGCGGAAAATTCTTCGTTGCTAATAACCTTGTAGCTAAAGCTAATAGCAGCAACTAACATCCGCTATTGAATGTATGCCGCTACTGTTTCCATTTTTTTGAGCTTGGTTTAGCATGAAACCACTCCCGCTACTATAGATAACTATCAGTAGCAAATAGTATTTTTCTCTAGTATTTCTTTGGAATTTATTTATAATTTTGCGGTTACAAATTAATTTATTTCAAGATAATATTTATACATATATTTATTAAAGATAAACATCATCAAACAATAATATATACTTAAATATATTACATTAAAAATATCATTGATATAAAAACATATACATTCATACATCCAGATCCAGTATTACAAACATATACACATTCAAGATTAAGAATCCAACTTAAGCGACTCTTCAATCTCCTTGCTATCAAGGAAAAAAAAAATCGTAAGAGGTGTATCATATGCATTTTGTACAAGAATAATAGTAAATAATAATCAATGAAAAGACTTTCTCGTTCTCTAGTAAACTGGTGTTGGAAATTGAAATAAACTTGTTTAATTAAGTTCAATGCATTTGTGAGTTCATGTACTTAGAGTTACAATGTATTTGCTAGAAGCTAGGTTCATGCATTTAGGGATACAAAGCATCTAAGGTCTTCCATATGTACCTATAAATATGTGATCAAATGAAGGTGAAATCATCAAGTTGAGTTGACAACAACAAGTCTCTCATTCCCTCTCCACATCTCTCACACACATTCATACACCAACAAGTGGTATCAAAGCCAAGTCCAAAGATCGTGATGGCATCGACAAGCATGCAAGTGCCAAGATTGACGAAGGATAACTACGATAGATGGTGTATCCAAATGAAGGCCCTTTTGGGATCGCTTGACGTGTGGGAGCTCGTGGAGACCGAGTTTGAGGAACGCGAAGTGACGGCGGAAATGTCAAAAGAAGATAAGGAAGAATTGAAGGAGCAACGGAAGAAGGAGAAGAAGGCCTTGTTCACAATATATCAAGGTCTTGATGAAGCCACGTTCGAGATAGTCACTCCGGCCGAGACATCATACGAAGCATGGGGGATACTCCAAAAGGCGTTCGGTGGTGTCGAAAAGGTAAAGAAAATTCGCCTACAAGCTCTTCGTGCTCAATTCGAGTCCTTCCACCAAGAAAGCTCGGAATCTATCTCCGACTATTTCACGAGGGTCATTTCAATCGCGCATCAAATGCGAAGAAATGGAGAAAAGAACCCAAGGAAGAGGGAGCAAGGTTCTTAATTTGTCGTGTCATAGAGAAGATCTTGAGATCCCTCGATCCTAAGTTCGACCTTGTGGCCTTGGCGATTGAAGAATCCAAGGACCTAGAAGAGATGTCCGTTGAGCAACTCATGGGTTCTCTACAAGCCCATGAACAAAGACTTTCGAAGAGAGGAGAATATAATTCCTTGGAGCACGCTTTACAAGCAAAGCTGACGTTGAAGAATCAAGGTTCACGCGGCGGCTTCCAAAGAGGAAGATTCACACCACGAGGAGAAAGAAGTAAATCAACCACCAACGAAGCCTACGATGATGGAGCGTCGATTCAAGAAGGAGATCGAGGAAGAGGTCGCGGTCGTGGACGCGGTCGCGGACGAGGTCGTGGTGGATGGAACAAATCAGTAGTTCAATGCTACGTGTGCAAAAAATACGGCCATTATGCAGCGGAGTGTTGGTATAACACCTACTTTGAGGAAGAGAATGCGAACTTCGTGGAGAAGATTGACGACGATGGAGTTCTTTTGATGGCATACAATCAAGTGGAGAAGACGGAGTCCAACACATGGTTCGTCGACACGGGAGCTTCCAACCACATGTGCGGAAGAAAGGAGTTCTTCGCGGAGCTCGATGAAAGACACGGTGGTCACATCACCTTTGGCGATCTTTCTCAACATCCAATCAAAGGGAAAGGTAAAGTTCTCTTTGAACTCAAGAACGGACGAAGTTGTGCATCACCGATGTTTATTTTGTTCCCGACATGAAGAACAATATTTTAAGTGTCGGACAATTGCTCGAGAAGGGATACGACGTTCAGATGAAGGAGAATACACTCACCATCCTTGATAATAACAACAATGTTATCACGAATGTAGCCATGACGAAGAATCGAATGTTCCCGTTGGAGTTAAAGATCAATGAGCAGAATTGTTTGAAGGTGACATACATTAATAACTCCACTCTTTGGCATCTTCGGTATGGCCATCTGAATTTCGCGGCGCTTGAATTATTGGAGAAGAAGAACATGGTACGAGGCTTGCCAAAGATTGATCGTCCCAATGGTGTATGTGAAACTTGTGTCTTCGGAAAGCAAGAAAGAAGACCATTCAAGAAATATCCATCGAGGAGAGCAACCGGCCGTCTCGACTTAGTCCATTCCGATGTGTGCGGACCGATCAAGCCCATGTCCATTGGCGGAAATAGGTATTTCTTGACGTTTACCAATGATTATAGTGGCAAAACTTGGACTTATATGATGAAGCAGAAGAGCGAAGTGCTGGCGAAGTTCAAGGAGTTCAAAAACATGGTGGAGAAGCAAAGCAGTCGTCATTTGAAGTGTTTGCGAACCGACCGAGGAGGCGAGTACACATCACGGGAGTTTGACAAGTTTTGCAAAGAAAACGGCATCGTGCATCAACTCACCATGCCTCAAACGCCTCAACAAAATGGTGTCTCCGAGAGAAAAAATAGGACCATCTTGAATTTGGTTCGATGCATGCTCAAGGAGAGAGGAGTTCCGAAAGAATTCTGGAGAGACGCGGTTGCATGTGCCGTTTACTTACTCAACCGTTTTCCTACGAAGAGGATTGGAGACATAACGCCGGAGGAAGCATGGAGCAAGCGCAAGCCAAGTGTTGAGCATCTTCGTGTCTTCGGATGCATTGCGTATGCAAAAGTTCAAGAAGAAAAGCGGAAGAAGCTCGAGGATAAGAGTATGAAGTGTGTCATGCTCGGCTACGGAGAGAACTCCAACGGCTACAAGTTATACAATCCTGTCACAAAAGGGTTGTAATGTCGCGGGACGTCAAGTTTGATGAGGAGCGAGCATGGAATTGGGAAAACAACAACCAGCAAAAGGAGATCCTAGATGCAGAGGATTTGGAGCAAGAGAGTGTCCGAAATGAAGAAGTTCCAGAGCCATATTCACCCGCAAATGCTGGAGCCCAATCGGAAGGAGAAAGCTCAAGTGAAGCACCCGTTAAAAAGACAAGGCGAATGCGGGACATATATAACTCTACGGAGGAAGTTGATGTAAATGATGAAGAGCTATATGGTAACCTTTGTCTCTTCGCAGGATATGATCCATTAACATTTGAAGAAGCCTCTAAGGAGACAAAATGGAAGAAGGCGATGGAAGAAGAGATCGGGTACATTCGGAAGAACAAGACTTGGGAGCTTACTACACTCCCTCGAGGTCACGATGCCATCGGAGTAAAATGGGTGTACAAGACGAAGACAAAGGCAAATGGAGAAGTAGAGAAATACAAAGCAAGGCTTGTCGTGAAGGGATACAAGCAAAAGTTCGGGATCGACTATGAAGAAGTCTTTGCACCTGTGGCCCGGCTAGAGACGGTACGATTACTTATTTCACTTGCCGCACAAAAGAAGTGGAGAATATTCCAAATGGACGTGAAGTCAGCATTCCTGAACGGGAATCTCGAAGAGGAGGTGTACGTTGAACAACCGCAGGGGTTCATAGTCCAAGGCCAAGAAGACAAGGTGTATCGACTGAAGAAGGCACTTTACGGCCTAAAACAAGCTCCAAGAGCATGGAATTCAAGAATTGATGACTACTTTATTCAAAGTGGTTTCAGTCGGTGCCCGTACGAGCATGCTCTTTACTAAAAAACTAACCCCCGTGGAGATGTTTTGATTGTGTGTTTGTACGTAGATGATTTAGTGTTCACCGGCAATAATCCCGCCATGATTCAAGAGTTCAAGCAATCCATGGAGAAGGAGTTCGAGATGACTGACATGGGCCTTATGGCCTATTTCCTCGGCATTGAAGTGCAGCAAGGAGAAGATGGGATATTTGTCTCTCAAAAGAAGTACGCGCGAGAGATTTTGAAGAAGTTCTCAATGGAAGACTGTCAGCCGTTCGATACCCCCGTCGAGTGTGGAGTGCGATTTACGAAAGAAGGAGAAGGAGAGCTGGTGAATCCGACTCACTACAAGAGCCTCGTAGGATGCCTACGCTACCTGACGTGTACTCGGCCTGACATTCTCTTTGGAGTAGGTTTGGTGAGTCGATACATGGAGACTCCGAAGACCTCTCACATGAAGGCAGCCAAGCGGATCCTCAAGTACGTAAAGGGAACACTCGAGTATGGGTTGTTTTACTCATCAAAAGAAGACGTGGAGCTTGCCGGATTTTGCGATAGTGATTGGGCTGGATGCTACGACGATCGGAAAAGCACAACCGGGTTCGTCTTCTACCTTGGAGGTACGGCATTTACTTGGTCATCAAAGAAACAACCAATTGTCGCACTATCTACTTGTGAAGCGGAGTATGTAGCTGCATCATCATGTGTATGTCATGCTATATGGCTAAGGAGATTATTGGAGGAGCTCAAGGTGCAACAAGAAGGCCCAACCAGGATCCATGTTGACAACAAGTCCGCTATCGCCTTAGCCAAGAATCCAGTTCATCACGAGAGATCCAAGCACATCGACACTCGGTTCCATTCCATTCGAGAACAGGTCAAGGCCAAGGAAGTGGAGCTCGTACATGTGAAGACCAATGATCAAGTTGCTGATATTTTTACAAAGGCTCTCAAGACCGACATCTTTCAGCACTTACGAGAAATGCTCGGTATCACCAAAATTGGAGAAACAAGTTTAAGGGGGGATGTTGGAAATTAAAATAAACTTGTTTAATTAAGTTCAATGCATTTGTGAGTTCATGTACTTAGAGTTACAATGTATTTGCTAGGAGCTAGGTTCATGCATTTAGGGATACAAAGCATCTAAGGTCTTCCATATGTACCTATAAATATGTGATCAAATGAAGGTGAAATCATCAAGTTGAGTTGACAACAACAAGTCTCTCATTCTCTCTCCACATCTCTCACACACATTCATACACCAACAACTGGTTCCGTCAGATCTTTTTCGGTCTCCATTTAGCCATTCTCTCTATGAATCGAACTTACTGACTTTTCTTTCTTGAGGATAATCGGCATTCTCAGCACTCCATAGCTACGAATCTAAACGATCCAAAATTAGATTTGTCTAAAACCTCGTTAGATCTGCGAATCTCAGAGATTTGGTGTTAAATCTTGCACAGATCTGTAACTTGTAAGGTCCAAGTAGTATAAACAAACATGCATACATATGTGGTATGGATAGTGGTACAAAAGAGGACGAACCTAAACGAATATGCCTCACGGGAGAGCTGACCACCAGAGTTTGCGCCATTCTTGGAGTCTCTTCTGTCAATTGAGCGAGATGCCTCTTCAGATACCCTCTTGGAGATATAAAGCAGCAGCTTACTGGCCGGTCCTTGGCATAGATGTCTTCCGCAAATTAGAAGAGAGTGTTGCAGCCGGGGTGGCGATGTATGTTGCGGTGGAGCTGGCGGCATTCTCTGGTGGAGCTCTATAAAACAGAAAAATTAATGTGAAGCGCCGCAGCCACTAAAAGATAGAAAAAAGATGGAAATAACTACGTAATGCTTGTGCTAGGCACTTCTTGTTGTGTTCCTTGTCTTTGTGGCCGTCGGCCTACCATTTTTGTTGACGTTGTGGAGGACTGAGCCCCAGCTGGGTGTGACGGTCCTCCTTGGTTTGTCTGCGATGTCTGTGGCATTGATTGTCGGGCCGGCGGCACCAGCGGTCTTTCTCGGTTGTTCTGTGGTGGAATATCTTCAGGAGGGGGGTCCTCCCTTGACTGTTGACTGTTTTTCATCGATCTCCTAATAGCCAGGCTTGTTTGTTCAAAAACCACAGACGGCGCCAAGTGTTAAGTCGCGCGTATCGGGGCGACGGGTCATCAATATGGCCAACTTACAGTGGGTAGATTTCCTTCCTTCGTGATCCGACAATCTCTTTCTGTAATCCGTTTCCTCGCGCTTTCTTCACGGTCCATCTCCTCGCGAACATGCACGAGGGGTAAGTCGGGGGTGGTACCGGCGAAACCTCTCCGATGATTAAATCAGAACAATGCAGAGAGAGAAAGTAGAGAGAATGGAGAGCTCAAATCTTTCAAGTTATATTAACTTAGTAAATGAAAGGAGGTGGGGTTCTATATATAGGCCCAAGGGAGATTAAGGTGGTTAATGACACCGTTAACTCCTAAACGAGCTCAGTTAACAAGTAATAAATGGATTAGAACTTTAGCAAGCATGAGAGGGTTTGTGATATTTTTTAAGGGTCGGACGTGCGAAGTGAGGTCGGGTCGCCGCGATGGACGGTTTGGATGAAAATGCTTCAGACGTCGCATACACCCCATTGGGCGAGGATACTGCGTGTCAGAAGGGTGTCGAGACCTTCGGGGTCGGACGGGAAGTCCGACCCCGAAGGCTTGGGATCGGACCAACAGGTCCGGTCTCCCCTAGGGGAGATCGGACCAACAGTTCCGGTCTCCCCTAGGGGAGATCGGACCAACAGTTCCGGTCTCCCCTAGGGGAGATCGGACCAACATGTCCGGTCTCCCCTAGGGGAGATCGGACCAACATGTCCGGTCTCCCCTAGGGGAGATCAGACCAACAGGTACAATCTCACCCTTGGTGAGACTGGACCAGCAACGTGTCCGGGCGGGCATTTTTTCCGTCTAGACCGTTTTACTGCGGGTGACGTGTTTCGGTCAAAGTTTCGATTTGCAATCATTCGTGGGGTAATTAAAATAATACAATCAGAAAGAAAACGGTTTTAAATTGAGCGTATATCCATCATATATATATATATATATATATACTTACAAATAGATAGATGATAAGGCAGTCAGTCAAGTCATTATATTAAGTTTGATACAATTTGACTGCATCCATCCTATTCTGTTGTACACATTATCATATACCATCAGCTTTCCCCGCAGCGACACATCTGCCACAACTGTAGTTTAACCATCCATTCATAAAATTACCCTCCAAATAATAATGTTCTTTTTACCCCTAATTTTCAAAGAAAGAATCTGACCGGAAGCCAGCCTTACCTCCAATTACGGTTGTGGATCCATCGAGCACTCCACTTCCGTCTAAGATAATACCCAAACAGACATTTCCTTTATTTTTCAATGATAAAATAATAAAGATGAAATTTCAAGTTGATGGTGATTGACTTTTTTTTTTGGTTGAACTGACTGCCTTTTTGAACAAGATCGAGATAAAACAGTTCCTTACAGTAATGATGAGGTAACTTTCTGGTGAGAAGTGAATTTTGGTGGAGAGGATCCACCATTTGCTTCCAAACTGAAGCGTTATCCTCTTGAACATATGTTCCACCTCTGCTACTGATCTGCAATCACAATTAACATCTCAGTATGTTGTTTTTGTTGAATTGTTGACAAGGATCCTGCAGATCACGTGCTTTCAGTTCATTATTTCAATTTCAGCATGTTTTAATTATGATTAGATTAGTTTCTATTTTTCAGCTAGTAGTTAAAGTAGTGGTTAAAGTGATTAGCACAAAATCAGGGATTTTATTCTACTGCAGTTTTTGTAACCAAACAGCTATATAATGTTGTACTTTCATTCAATAAATTAACATTTCCCAAAAACATCAATAGCCCTACGCTTATCTCTAGCCAAATTCTCAAAATTGTCAGCAAACAAGACAAACTCAATAGTTTGTTCCCACAACTGGTATCACAGCTTTCTTCTTAAGGGACCATGGATTCCGAAGCTTCACTCTCACATCTCTCCCCACCAATCTTCAATGGAGACAACTTTAAACATTGGTATGTCCGCATGGAAGCTTACCTAGAGGTTGTTGATCTCTGGGATGCTATTGAAGAAGACTATGAAGTTCCTGAACTACCACATAATCCAACAGTGGCTCAGATGAAACTTCACAAGGAGAGGAAGACGAGAAAAGCAAAGGCAAGAGCAGCACTATTTGCTGTAGTCTCTGCAAATATATTTGCAAGAGTTATGACCTTCAAGTCAGCAAAGGAAACCTGGGATTATCTCTAGAAGAAGTATGCTAGAAATGGAAAGATTCGTGGGATGCAAGCCATGAACCTGCTCAGAGAATTTGAGCTTCAAAGGATGCAATAATGAGAGTCAATTAGGGATTACTCCGACAGACTCTTAACACTTTCTAATCAATCAAGGTTACTTGGCTCAACATTCACTGACATTCGAATTGTTGAGAAAATCTTTGGTGAGTGTTCCTGAGAAGTATGAAGCCTCATTTACTACTCTAGAGAACACCAAAGATCTCTCTACCATTTCACTGACTGAGCTAATACAAGCACTTCGAGATCAGGAGTAGAGGAGGCTAATGAGGCAAAACACGGTGGTGGAAGGAGCTCTCCCTGTCAAGCATCAAGGAGAAGGAAGAAGAAAGTTTGAGAATCGAAATCACTCTCAAACTAAGGAGTGCACTGGACCTAGTCACTCTCAGCAAAAGGGAAAGAAAAAGGGCTTCCCTCCTTGCAAGCACTGTGGAAAAAAGGGTCACGCCCCACACAAATGTTGGAAGAGACCAGATGCTAAGTGCAGTAAATGTGGACAGCTTGGACATGAGTCAATCATCTGCAAAACACAAACTGCAGAGGCAAACATAGTTGAGGAGGACGAATAAGAAACCATCTTTGTAGCTCAATGTCTTTTGGCCAGCAATCACTCTGGAGCTTGGCTAATTTATAGTGGCTGCAAAAATCACATTACTTACGATAGAACTCTCTTCAAAAACCTCAAGTCATGTTCAGTAACCAGAGTGAAGACTGGAGACGGTCGATTTCTTGAAGTCAAAGGAAGAGGAGATGTCACCATTACAACCTCTACTGGCACTAAGGTGATGACTGATGTCTTCTATGTGCCTGATATCGACCAAAATCTTCTAAGTGTTGGACAATTGATGGAGAAGGGCTTGAGCATCTGCTTCAAAAGGGGAAAGTATGTAAAACATGCAACATGTTTGAAAAAAAAATGTTTTTATGGACCATTATGTTTTAAAATGTACAACATGTTTGAAAACGATGGTTGTATGGACCAATATGTTTTAAAATGTATAACATGTTTGCAAAAGATGGTAAAAATGATATTCTATGAATTTAAAAAATGTGTTTTTATTTAAATAAAAAAACACAATATCAATTATGTCATTTGTGGCAAATAAAAATTAACTTATCAAATTAATATATGCAATAATTTGTTCAATGTTGGGTAGGTTTGGACAATTGTGTGTACTTTACCTAAAAGCCAACTTGACATTTTCCATAAGATTCTTCTTTCTCTATTTTTTTTTTTCTAAACGGTTTTTCTTCTATTTGCTATTATTTATTATTATTATGGATCAATAAAGAAATTTTTACTTGGATTTTGATAGAATTACAAATTACTACATGAAATTTATCTTTTTAATATTTACTACTTAAACTTTTAATTGCAATTTAGTGTTCAATGTTTAGGTAGTAATGCAGTTATTAACCATGTAAAATATAGATATGGTAATATGTAATATTATAAATATATATATGTATAATTATTATTTTTAAAATTTCAAATGCATGGAATGTCATTTTACCATCTTTTGCAAAAATGTTATAAATTTTAAAACATATTGGTCCACAAAATCATCTTTTTCAAACATGTTGCATGTTTTACATACTTTTCCCGCTTCAAAAACCATTGTTGTGTCATAACCAACAAAGCTGAAAAATAAGTCCTCTCTGTGAAAATGAATGGCAGAAGCTTTTCGTTTGATCCAACCAAGGAAGAACACTCAGTCTATCCAGTCCAAGACAATCTGACTGAAGTATGGCACAAGAGACTTGGTCACTGCAATCTCCAAAGAATGATCAAGTTGAAGAGCCAAGATCTCTCTGAAGGGCTTCCTTTCCTTGACTATCTTGACTATCAATTAGAAGACTGCATCTCTTGCAAGTTAGGAAAACTATCTCGAAAGCCTTTCTCCACCTCAACATGGAGAGCAACAAGAAAGCTCCAGCTCATTCACTCAAACCTTGCTGGACCTCAGAGAACTCCATCTCTTCAAGGTAGTCGATATTTCATTCTGTTTAATGATGACTATAGCATAATGTGTTGTATCTACTTTCTCAAGTTAAAGACTTAGGTTCCAGCAATCTGCATCAAGTTCAAAACCTTGGTGGAAAACCAAAGCAGCTGCAAAATCCAAGTCCTCAGAACTCACAATGGTTCTGAATATATATCCACTGAGTTCAAGGCCATTTGTAGCAAGGGAGGCATTGGACACCAGCTGACTGTTCCTCACACTCCTGAGCAAAATGGAGTTAGTAAAATAAGAAAAAAAATCAGTAATGGAGATGGCCAGGTGTATGATTCACGAGAAAGAGCTGCCAAAGGAGTTTTGGACTGAGGCCTGCAATACGACTGTGTTCATTCAGAACAGGCTACCAACAAAAGCATTGAAGAACAAAAATCCATATCAAGTCTGGTATGATCACAAACCAAACTTAAATTTCTTGAAGAACTTTGGTTGTATATATCTTGTTCATGTTCCTAAGCAAAAACGTGACAAGATAGACAAGAAGGCTACTCTAGGAATTATGGTTGGATACAGCTTAGTCTCCAAATGATATAGAGATTTCTTTCCTGAAACCAAGAATATTATCATCACCAGGGATGTACATTTCCTTGAAAAGGAGAAATGGAATTGGAGAGACACTCTAAAACTCGCAAATTCTTCCTTGATCACTGACCAGCGGCCCTCAGATAACCAAGAAGACACTGAAGACATTGATGATCCTCCAGTTCGTGGCACAAGATCTCTTGCAGACATACTCCAAAGGTGTAACATGGTGATCTGTGAACCAAGTGGACCAGAAGCAGCTCTTGCTGATTCAAGATGGAGAAAAGCCATGGAGGAGGAAATGGAGATGATCACCAAGAATGAGATTTGGGTGTTGACTGAAAGGCCTCCAAACAAGAATGTTATATGGTTCAAATAGGTGTTTAGAACAAAGGTAAATGCAGACTCCATCAGCAGAATCAAGGCAAGGCTTGTTGCAAAAGGGTATGCTCAAATCTATGGCATTGATTACTCATAAACTTTTGCTCATGTTGCTAGGTTAGAAACTATTAGATTTCTGCTAGCCATCTCAGCTCAAATGAATTGGAAAATTTACCAACTTGATGTCAAGTCAGCTTTTCTCAATGGTGTTCTGCAAGAAGAAATTTTTGTTGAACAACCGCATGGCTTTGAAGTGAAAGGAGAAGAAGACAAAGTCTATCTGTTGAAGAAAGCTCTATATGGCTTAAAACAGGCACCGAGAGCATGGTACAGCAGAATTGATGAGCATTTGATGAGCATTGGTTTCATGAAGAGTCTCTCTGAAGCTACTCTCTAGATCAAGATTCAAGGAGACAAAACTCTGATAGTGTCCCTCTATGTTGATGATCTCTTGGTGACAGGTAATGATGCTAATCTAATCACCAAATTTAAGAAGGAAATGAGGAATGTGTTCGAAATGACAGACTTAGGTCTAATGACCTTCTTCTTGGGAATGGAGATACATC
Source organism: Clarkia xantiana subsp. parviflora (assembly GCA_036873135.1). Taxonomy (NCBI): domain Eukaryota; kingdom Viridiplantae; phylum Streptophyta; class Magnoliopsida; order Myrtales; family Onagraceae; genus Clarkia; species Clarkia xantiana. The sequence goes on from JAPTYO010000004.1 coordinate 40,009,794, forward strand.
AAGGAGCAAGTGAAATCTTCATCAGCCAGTCCAAGTATGCCAAAATGATTTTGAAGAAATTCAAGATGAATGAGTGCAAAACCATAGCCACCCCTATGAATCAAAAAGAGAAGCTGCAAAAGGAGGATGACTCTGAAAAGGTTGAAGAAGGGCAATACAGAAGCCTGGTTGGATGCTTGATGTACTTGAATGCCACGAGGCCTGACATCCAATTCTCAGTAAGTCTTTTATCCAGATTTTTGCATTGTGCTAGTGCAACTTATATGAAAGCAGCAAAAAGAGTTCTTCGTTACATCAGAGGCACTCTCAGCTTAGGTGTCAAATTCAAGAAGGTTGAGAAGTTCAAACTTGAAGGCTTTTATGACAGTGACTGGGGAGGAGATATTGAAGATTACAGAAGCATATCTGGCACTGTTTCAAGATTGGAGTTGGCATTTTTTCTTGGAGCTCAAAAAAACAAGACTTTGTAACTCAGTCAACAGCTGAAGCAGAGTTGGTGGCTGCCACTAGAGCAGTAAATCAAGCCATCCGGCTAAAGAAGCTGCTATGTGACATCAACATGAAGAATGAAGAAGTCACTCAAGTTCATGTTGACAATCAGTCAGCAATAGCAATTTCACGCAATCCTGTCTTTTATGGAAAAACTAGGCACTTTAATATCAAGCTATTTGCAGTAAGAGAAATGCAGCAAAGAGGAGAAGTGGCACTAATCTACTGCAAACTGAAAATAAGCTGGCATACATTTTTACAAAACCTCTAGCAGCTGAAAGATTCAAGTTACTTCGTGGAGAAATTGGTGTTTGCAGTCTCCAAGGCAAAGAGGAGTGTTGAATTGTTGCCCAAGGATCCTGCAGATCACGTGCTTTCAGTTCATTATTTCAATTTCAGCATGTTTTAATTATGATTAGATTAGTTTCTATTTTTCAGCTAGTAGTTAAAGTAGTGGTTAAAGTGATTAGCACAAAATCAAAGATTTTATTCTACTGCAGTTTCTGTAACCAAACAGCTATATAATGTTGTACTTTCATTCAATAAATTAACCTTTCCCAAAAACATCAGTAGCCATACGCTTATCTCTAACCAAATTCTCAAAATTGTCAGCAAACAAGACAAACTTAATAGTTTGTTCCCACGGTTATTGAATTAAACATCAAACTGTGGTTGTGCAAATACAATATATTCCAAGGAAGGACATTTATTCTGTTATGAGGAAATAAGACAATGTGTTCGACATCTATACCTGATTGGGGTGAATAGTTTCCAACAAATGGGTATGTTTGGTCTGACCCATCTAAGATGAGTCCATCAGCAACAACTGCTTTAAGCTGGCATAAGTGAAGGTTATCACATTCAACAAGAGGAGAATCAAAGGAATAATATTGTGAAGTTGCTATGACCTAGAAAGAGAGTGTTTGTTCACTTCATACCCATGAAATAAGGTTAAAATATGCTTGTTTGGTGAAATATGCATAAGAACTGCCAGTGTCAAAAATAACCCGCCCTGCTTCATTGCCACCTAAATCAAGGGGTTTGCTCCCATATCTCATTTTCACAATTAGTGAGTCGTAAAAGTTTCTAGCAGCGAAATGATAAATAAAGGGTTAACAACCTATAAACTGTCTGAAGTTTGCCATATGTAACATTTTGGTGTTTGAACTTTAAATTGTTGATATTGACTGTCTTAAATTTAAATTTCAAATTTGTTGAAATTTGCTGTCTCTGTCCAAATTTGTTGTTAAAATTGACAAAACTTGGTCATATGCTTGTCATATCACCCGATAAAAAAATAATTCCAAAATTACCCCTAGTTGGGTGGTGGCCGGCCGGTCGTGGTAGGGTGGTGGCCGGCCGCCGAAGTTGTGTGGTGGTCTGCCGGAGTAGGGTGGTGGCCGGCCGGAGTAGGGTGGTGGCCGGCCGGAGTAGGGTGGTGGATGTCCGGAGTAGGGTTGTGACAATGTCAGCATAGAATATTTAGAATCAATAAATATGACATGTTCATTTACGTGAAAGACAATTGCAAATGTTATGTAACTTTATGTCTTTACGTCGATGACATGCTTATCATCGTGAGTGACGATGAAATTGTTCGATCAACGAAGCATATGTTGATTTCGAGATTTGACATGAAAGATATAGGCCTTGCTGATGTGATCCTCGGTATAAAGATCATAATAACATCAGAAAGAATTATTCTAAGTCAATCTCATTATATTGATAATATACTAGAAAAATTCAGCAAAGATGATATGAGAGAGATCTGCACTCCAATGGAACCGAACAAGTATTTCTCTAAAAACATAGAAGAAGGGGGGGTCTCAAATTGAATACACTAGGATCATTGGGAGTGTAAAGTACTTAATGACATGCGCAAGACCATATATAGCACACGCAGTGGGCGTACTGAGCAGATACACGAGTAACCCAAGTGCAGATCATTCGGATTGGATTGTCAGGCTACTTAGGCTCATGAGACATACTCGTAGTTATGAACTTCACTACACAAGACATCCAAGCATAATTTAAGGCTATAACGATGCAAATTGGGTATCTGTGTTGGATTACGGGGTTGACTACTACGGAGACATAACCACAGTTATATGCCAGTAATCAGAATTACGCAGCGGAAGATGTGCACATACCTTAAACCTTTTCCGTAGTCCCAAGGATCCAGTTGAGGGAGTTCACGATCCACCGGACGGAACCCGTAGAGGTTCTTGTTAAGGAAGCCCTACGCGGTATTAATTCCACAGCAAAGCCTCTGATCGATTCTTGGCAGGGACAGATCTCCGGAGTGTTTTACTCTAAGCAAATTGGCACACCCTTGGTGTAGCAAGTGGTTCAGCCGAAACTTGTCTTTAGGAGAAATTGTGAATTACCCCAAATAAAACCCTAACACCCTTTATTTATAGGAGGAGCAAAGTGGACAAAAGTCCACTTTGCCCCTAGTAAGTTTCGGCCGGCCTATATGTGTAATGGATGCCCATTTTGTCAATTGGGATTTGGGTTGAGTCCAATTTCCCTAATGTGACATTTCCCAATTTCTTAGGTAATGTATACATATTAATGGGCTACCAATTACGGCGCCCAATTACCATATGCTAACAGCTCCCACTCGCCGGAATGGGAGGGTGCCTGTTAATGTATTGTTCTCCAAATCGCATCAACATTTCACTCTTATGATCCTACCCCTGCTTCCGAAAAGTTCATACGAGGTTTGTCGTGCGACCGGCGGATACGACAGGCATCGTGCTACTCATCTGTTAGGAGTGTTATAGCATCCGCGGAACGTTGATTCCCTGTCTCAAATCAACCTATTAAAAACATCAATTTGTATCGCACTGTATCCTAGGTCAACTGTTAAATCTCCAATTGCCCAGTTTCCACATAGGAATACTTCTCCAGGGCATCCGCACAAGTATTCACAACCTTCAACTAATATCTAGTTGGTGGCCACCTAGTGAATACAAGAGCCGGTGAATTACAGGTGAACTTGACCATCCCCATCGCTCATACCCTTAGTCAAACCCAACCGGTTTCTAAAGACGTGGTAACTTGGCCTTTTTCTTCAGCACTGCGCTTATACGCAAGGAAGCAAACATTGAGCCTGGCCATAGGTATGAGTTCTGAGTCCATGAGGATACTTCGGGTATCTCTTCATAAGGCTCACGGGATCAATCACACGCTCGAGGTGAAGAAGTTTGCGCCCATCCTAATCGCGAGGATTCTATCTAGCACAACTGAGCATGAACCCGTGGTCGAACGTGGCACGCGTAGTATGAAGCACGCGTCGATAGCATACCAGAACATCGTCTAGTGTGGGATATGTCAACGATGCTATCACAGACTTTCATCTGGCCCAGAATGTGGTTAATGACGAACAAAGTTCATCACCGGCGAAGTGCAAAACTAAGATTATGTCGTGTTACTCCGAAACCAAATAATCGTTTTTGCATAATCAAGATTCCAACTGGTTCTTAGCCAGTCTTGCTTTGGAAGAGGCCCCCCTCTCCTACAAGACGACCATGCCCGTGTGACAAGGCATGGTCCACATTCGACATAATTTATGCAGAGGATTGCGTCCTCCTACGACTTAGTTTATAGACCATAAAATCCGATGTAATCAAACATTATGACGTTGATGAATCATAAAGTCGAATTGCAATTCTCTTATTTATCAAAATGTAACTTCCAGTTCATCAAAATGTTATCACAGATACATGCCCACTTTTAAACCCTACGCAATCCAAGCAGTTTAACATGCTTTTCAAATGTCTCCTTGCGTAATGGTTTAGTTAGTGGATCCGCCACCATATCATCAGTGGGCGAGTATTCTAAAGTGATTATATTATCGTCTACCATAGATTTAGCATAATTATATTTGACATCAATGTGTTTAGTCCTACTATGGTACTTTGGATTCTTTACTGCCGCAATTGCTGCTTGACTGTCAGAGAACACCTTCACAGGTTTACTCCCAACATCGCCATCAAGCAGCGCAGTAAGAAGCCTTTTCAGCTAGACCGCTTCCTGTGCATTTTTGGAGAGAGCAACGAATTCCGATTCCATCGTAGACAGCGCGACTCAGGATTTCTTCTTGCTCGTCCATGAAATTACGACATCAACAAGGAGAAACACTCCTCCTGTGGTGGACTTACAATCGTCTGGATCGCCACCATGGTCGGCGTCACTGAATCCGGTCAATTCTAAATTCCTAACCTCATAGCACAATACGTAGTCAGCATTACCTTTCAGATATCGTATGATTCGCTTTACAGCTTTTAAATGTTGATAGCCATGGTCTTATTGGAATCTTGCTACTATGCCCACAGCGTAACAGATGTCCAGACGAATGTAAAGCATGGCGTATATGAGACTTCCGACCATGCTTAAATACTCTGCACTCCTCATCTGTTCACGCTCTTGCTGGTTCTTCGGGTCGTCGCACTTTAACAACGCGCACCCGAATACTACCGGCGTTTCCACGGGTTTTGCATCTTGTAATCTAAACATTTTCAACAGTTTGTTGATGTAGGCTTCCTGAGATAGACATAACCTCCGGATGACACGATCTCTAGCAATTTTAATGCCCAAGATGTATGTAGCCTCTCCCATGTCTTTCATCTCAAATACAGATGCCAACCAGGACTTTGATTCATGCATGAAACTCACATCATTTGCAGCAATGAGTATGTCATCCACATACAAAGTTAAGATGACGTACTTAGACCCGGAGGTCTTTGTATACACGCATGGATCCTTGTGGAGATTCACGAATCTATTTCCAAGGATTTCCTCGTGGAACCTGCGGTACCATTGCCAAGACGATTGTTTAAGACCGTAAATGGATCTTTGGAGATTACAAATTTACGTTCGTTACCAGGAGTAATGAGACCCTCCGGTTGCTCCATATAGATCTTTTCCTCCAGGTTTCCGTGGAGGAATGCGGTCTTAATATCCATTTAGTGCAGCTCTAGATCGAGGCATGCGACCAGGGCCAGGATTGCCCTGACTGTGGTGTAACGCATAGTTGGTGAGCATGTCTCATCAAAGTCCACTCCGTGAAGCTGGGTGTAACCTTTCGCAACCAATCGAGCTTTGTATCGCTCGACATTTCCATCAGCAGTGAGTTTCAGTTTCAAAACCTACTTCCCCCCTATGGTCCTGCGGTCAGTAGGTAAATCAACTAAAGACCATACCGAATTGGCTTTCATTGAGGAGATATCATCTTCCATTGCTTTCCTCCATTCCTTCGCTTGAGGTCCTTTCAACGCTTGTTGAACTGTCACTGGTTCGTCAACAGAAGTTAGGGTAAATATTTCACCCTTCTTGATGAGATACTTATTGGGAAAAGTTCGATGCCTTTGACTTCTTCTGCGCTCGTTAATCCCATCTTGAGTCTGAACATTGCTCCCACTCGGGATAATGCTTTCTATTGGAGCATCACTCCCACTGGGAATAGAGGCAGTGCTGCAACCTTGACCTACAACTTTTCTTGGACGACCTCTCGATCTCGAAACCAAGTTGGTTAATCCACTCCCACTGGGAACAATGGGTAGTTGTGGCATTATTGGTTTTTCTTCCAGCGGTCCGGCAACGTGATTATTAGGTTCACCTTGATTCGCACCTGCAACAAAAGTTATTTGTGTGGTAGAATTGGCTCCTCCCACTGGATTTACTATGAAAAGTTCCCCATCTTCATTTACCATTTCATTCACTTGCGTTGCTACCTCAAATATCCCATTCGAAGTAAATGAGACCTGATCATCACCGCTATCCTGCTCCAATTCGATCAAGACTTCGTCTGTTATATCTCACCAAGCGTTGAAAATTCGTCCTCAAAACATGTAACGTCTCATGTTCGACCACGACACCATTATCAAAAGCTAATTTAAACATGTATCCTCTAAAAGTAGTCATCATACTCTTGGTTCAAATAATTGTTTAATGCGCATGTTAATGTCGCATTATGATAAGAATTAACTCATTATCACTCCTTTTAGCTTTTATGGCAGCGTGTTTGACCGATTTTGTTGATGAAGTGTGTTCTCGATGTGAATATCTTGCCAGACTTCTCGTTCAAGGAATTTAGTGGGAGAGTCATTTTATCGACATCATCGTTTTCATTAGCTAATTCATCCCAGAGACTTATTCATCTTTGAATTATGCATTGGGCTTTCGCCTTATGCATCAGTTTATACTTTACGAGTTCATCGTGTAAGCATTGAATGAAATATTCCAAAAAAAAGGGAGGCAAATGAAAATTCAGCATTCATTCGAAAACACTTCATCATTAAATTCGTACTTTGAAAACAATGTGTTCCGTCTTTCGAGGTACACGTGCCTGTGGCGCCTATTCCAGGTTTAACCCATGGTATAAATCGTTTCATTTCCAAAATTCAATTTAATTTAATCCAATCGGTGTCCCACATGTTCCTCATTACAAAATTTATCATATAATGAAGTACTCACAAATGAGAAATACTAAGTCTTTCAATCTAGCTACGCAATCGATGGGTTTATTCAGTTCAGTTATCCCGACTGAGATGACGGAGTATGTGTGTCGTTTCGTTTCATTCAGCCTCTTTTACCTGGCCGAAAAAAAATTGGTTCCAAACCTGTAGGTATGGATTTTCGTTTCGGATCGTTCCCTTTTTACTGGGCCGTTAAATTGATAAAAAAATTGTGCTACGAATCGAGCTACAATTACTTTATTCAATAACTCTGAATCTCAAAATAACCAAAATTTTAGTAACTAAAACGAACATTGAACGATAAATGAAAATGGTATGGTTCTTGATCTGAAAGTCGCGTATTTGATCCTGCTTGTCTCACACATAGTTGAGAAATTTGAGTCATGTTGAATATCACACCTGAGTAAATTCACGAGTGAATCACATAAAATGATTTGTATCCGTATAAAACATTTTCCGGCTTTATACTCATGATATACGAGGCGTTCTTGGGACGCACTTTATAAATGGGGTTTAAACCACCGGATTATCGTATTGGATCTATTTGGTCCAGTTCTCTTCTTGACATGCGGATCATGGTTGGCTTCTTTTGAACCACTATGGTGAGCAGAGAAGGTTGTCCATTTCCTGCTGTGGTTACTGTACTTGACTAGACTCATGGTAAGTGAGTCCCGTCAACATCAGATAACCATATACATCTTTTCCATGTTGACCTTTCATCGCGAAGGTCTCGAGCGGCTTTTACACCAGGATTCATGGAAAGAGAGAAGACCTTCACATTCAACCAGGACATTTCTAGCTTTAGCATCCTCGATTCCACCGAGGCAGATGCAAATGGATACCAAGCTGTAACATTGTCTGGTTGCAGTTGAAGTATTCTTCAACCCCTTTATCCAAAGTTGAATGTATCACCACATATGTGTTCATATCTTCAGATCATCAAAGAACCTTCTCCCATTCTTGGGGAAACAAATTATCACATTCATCTCTCATTGTAAAAATTATACATACTACAATATTCATCCGTAGTTGTCCTCTCCGCTTTTCGGAATCGTAGCAGAGACTTCAACACATACTCCTTTTATTCATCATAATCCATACCATCAAGATTGCGAGGAATATCGAATCACACTCATTCAACCAATTTATACGAACACATTGATAATCATGCATAATCAGGGAGACAATATCATTTCGAGAAAGAATTGCATACATCAGATATCTATTAAGATGGAATACGATAAATAATGATTCCTCATCCATCTAAACCAACCGACCGCCAGTAAACCGAGGGAAGGGGGTTCGTGAAAGAGTTCACATTACCGTCGTCTTCAATCCAATTGATCAGTCTCTTAAAAATGGTTTTATTCTCTAATTACCGGAACGGGAACTTTGAAATAAGCATACCCGATCTTGACTTTCCCAAGGCCCTTTCGTATTTAAAAATATATCGATGAACTTACGCATGTATATATAATTCTACTTCACAAGTAAATCATCATAGCAAGCCAAATTCATCAACCAAACCACACATCATGCATACGTGTCATGTGTTTAATATTCCGAGGAACTCATGCTAGCATATATATAATTCTAATTTCCAAGTAAACTATCACATGCAGCTACATCCTTAACATTCAAGGATACGTGTCATACATGGAAACTTCCACATCAAACATGCATATTTGGCGACTGGCTTTTATTTTTTAAAACATTTAAAATATTAGGGGCTGACTTGCAATTCATGCGTGTTTCTAGACATGAATCCTAGGCATTCGCAACCATCACAACATTTCTGTCCTAGTGAGCAAACAATATATTTAACCAGGGCTCTGCCCCCAACATCCAGCTAGCTTGACGTAGTCAAGAAAACAGTTATAATAAATATATGTGACGAAAAGTAAACAATTGCAATTCAGCCCACTAATTAATCCAGTCCCTAAATCATGCATTTCTGGGATCCATCCCCATATTCGAAACCAGGCAATAAGGTTTAACTAAAACATGAAAGTTTTAAACCTTCGAGAACTGTGTAGACTGATCAAAGTTAAAAAAAAAAATCATTTGGATTTTAAAACTTGACCATCCCATTTTAGTAATTGACTTGAATTCGATTTTGAAAATCCGGTTCGGTTCAGTCAATTTCGGTCCGGTTCGGTTCGGGTCCAGTCAATCCGGTTCGGTTCGATCCGGTTTTATTTTCAAAATCTTGTTCGGTCCGAACCAGTCCAATAAAATAGGGTTCGGTTCAACACACAAAACTGGTTCGGTTAGGTCCACTTAGTTACCCCGATTCGACCCAACCCGACTAGGTCGAACCGATTAACAAAATCTGGTTTGGTTTTATTCCTATCCGGTTTAGCAAATTGGATCGGCCCATTAAACCCATAGGGTTGGGCCGAAATAATCTTGTGTGCTAAGTAGGGTTTTATAATCCACTAAAAACTTAACTTAGCCTCCAAGGATTATTAACTATATAAAATAATTTCTAATATTGCATATATATATATATATATATATATATATATTGGCACACATAATAAACATATATATATATATTGCCAAGATTCTATCTATAAGAAAAAATCAATCAACAATATTTATATATATATATATGTAAATTTTGGCACATACCTATATATATATATATATTTTATTTATTGTCAATATATTTAATAGGGAAACAAATATATGACAATATATTTTCTTAATCTTTTAGGTAACTAAATCTATCAATAATATCTTAAATCCATATAAATTAGCTAGATATATTGTTACCTTTAATAAAAATTAAAATATGGTAAACAATAATACTAGTATATTCGGCCGAAAATTTCTTTCTTGGGGCCTAATAAATTAAAAATTTTACCTTGTTAATTTATCTAGGATTCGGCCAAAACACATAATTGGAGACAAGTAGTCAAATTTCAAGATCAAATTTTAATAAGATCTATAATCCAATTTTTTATTTTGATAAAAGTCTCACTTTTTCTTGAAGATAATGAACATCAAATTTTACTAAGAACACCATGAAAATTTCGGCACCATCAACTTAAAAATTTTGAAAATTTAAAAATCACATCTTTAAATTTTCGGCCATAAATTTAAATTTTCAAGAACATCAATTTATCAAAATCAAGAACTTCTAACACATGCTCTGATACCACTGTTGGATTACGGGGTTGACTACTACGGAGACATAACCATAGGTACGTGCTAGTAATTAGAATTACGCAGCGGAAGATGTGCACATACCTTAAACATTTTCCGTAGCCCCAAGGATCCTGCTGAGGGAGTTCACGATCCATTGGACAGAACCCGTAGAGGTTCTTGTTAAGGAAGCCCTACGCAGTATTAGCTCCACATGAAAGCCTCTGATCGATTCTTGACAGGGACGGATCTCTGGAGTGTTTTTACTCTAAGCAAATTGGCACACCATTGGTGTAGCAAGTGGTTCGGCCGAAACTTGTTTTTAAGAGAGAGGGTTTTTTTTCTCAAATCACCACTTAGGAGGAATCGTGAAACCCCAAATAAAACCCTAACACCCTTTATTTATAGGAGCAAAGTGGACAAAAGTCCACTTTGCCCCTAATAAGTTTCGGTCGGCCTATATGTGTAAGTGAGGCCCAATTTTAGGTCTCTCATGTCAACTGGTATTTGGTCAAGCCCAATTTCCTAATGTGACATTTACTCAATTTCTTAGGTAACGTATACATATTAATGGGCTACCAATTACGGCGCCCATATGCTAACAATCTGATTCGAGATACTCGAACTCCACGAGTGGGTACGTGTTTTTACCCTAGATGGTGAAGCAGTATCATGGAAATCCTCAAACCAAATAGTTCTAGCCAGATCCACCATGGAATCTGAATTTATCGCACTCGACAAGTGCGCTAAGGAGGTGGAATGGTTAAGTCAATTTTTAGAGGATATTCCGAGGTGGCCAAAACATGTTCAATCAATTTGCACACATTGTGATAATCAATCGACAATAGGCAGGGCACAGAGTAACATGTATAATGAAAAGTCTAGACATATCTGTATAAGACATAACTCTATTAGACAGTTGCTTTCAACTGAAATAGGAATTATTACGCTCAAATATGTAAGATCGGCTGATAATATTGCAGATCCGCTAACCAAAGGGTTAAACATAGAGCTTTTTGGCCAAGCATCGAGAGGAATGAGATTAAAGTCCCTGAAGAACACTCCTGAAAAGGAAAACCCAACCTAGTTGACTGGAGATCCCAAGATCTAGGTTAAATGGGATAACCTAATCACATGAGTGAGTGAGATCACTGTGGGGGTCAAACTCCCAAACCTATTCCTACGATGTGAAACAGTGATAGAGTGGGAAAAGGTTAAGTGAAAACTTTTAATGATTCGTAAGAAATCTCAAAGATACGGTGAAACTCTTGAATTAAGTCAGAGTCGTGATGAATCTGTTGAGATAAGAATCACATATGAGAGTGAGAAGATGGGCCACTTCGAAATGAATTGTTGAGGGCACAATTCTTAGAAACGCTCGCAGAACCATGCAAAATGCCCAGGGCCATAACAGACATTGAGGCGTGAACCGAACAATAGTAAGAAGATATATGTGTGAGTTATATCATCATTTACACCAACGAAGTTAGTTCAAGGAAATCACGTCTACTAACCAGCCAGTAAAGTCGGTATAATTTCACAATGGAAGGCTCAAAGGGCAGACCCGTAAATGACCCGTTGGAATATGTAGGTACACCCGGACCCGACCCGTGATCGGATAAATTACGGGTCATTTACGGGTCACAGGCTAAACTGACAGGCCTACCCCTAATATACATAGGTTCGGTTAAACCCCTAACTGGTTCTCATAATCATTTACACCAATAACGGTGAGAGAGAGCTGTTGCAACCCTATGTAGTCCCCTAGTTTGTTTCCTCCCAAATAGCAAGGTTCGTGGAGACTTGAGTCATCTTTTCTACTTCAACAAGTAAGATTGAGGGACCCCGGTCAGCGAGCCGGATTACAACTTTGTTGAAGAATCATGAGAGTACAGACTCGAAGATCTAATTGTAGATTGAAGTACAAGGAATGACCACTTCTTCGAGCCGAAGACCTATGTGGAATAATATCGCCACTATCGGTTAGTAATTTCGGCTTTACTTATCGGCATGTTTGTAATTTATCATCTCATTTCCAAAAGTAGTATCATAGTTTGTATAGGTTGTTATTATGGTTTGTAGATTGATTATTCGATTTGGAAATTATAATAAAACACCAGTTTTGGTAGAGGTGACCGAAATTTTCAAACCGATTGGCAGCCGTAGTGGTCTGATCCGCCACAGTTGTAGCCGTGTCGGGGCGAACTGGTTGGCCACACGACGCCCTTATCCCGACCTAATTACTAGTTACCCTAAGTCATCGAAATAAATCTTGATAATTAGGGTTAAGGTTTTGGTGTAAATCCTAGATAGTTTTAGTTTTCGGGTTCTTCGTGGTAAATCGAATATAGATTTAGTCGAAATGTTGAATATTAATCCAAATTAAACATAAAAGATCGAATCTTGATTGTGTCTAAACGATAATGGAATATTTGCCTAGATAGTTCGTTAGTTGGGATGGAAGTAATATGGGGTCTTGGTTTAAAAGAGAAAACTTTTTTGGGCTAAAACGACTAATTATGAAAAGTTTTATAAACTGGGCTAAATTGAGTTACATAAGTTTTTTCCTGATCATGATGTTTGTAGAATTCATGATGAGTAGAAATTATATTATGATTGCCGATCAAAATTTCAATTAATGCGTTACGCACTGGAATTGAGTATGTTAAGACTATGCTGGTGTTTTTACATGTTAGAAAAATTCTAGGGAATTGAAATTTTCGATAACTGCAATTTGGCCCTTAAGTTTGAATTATTTTAAAATTGATCACCGAATAATTTAGGATCAGAAATCTGAATTTTTATAAATTACAATTTAGTCCATGAAGTTTAAAAAGTTTCAAATATATTATTGGTTGCTTTTCGATGTGTTGGTGGCGTTTAGGTGTCTTTGATTATTGACTTATTGCTTTTAGGTGTCTTTCATTTAAAATTTGTTGATAAAGAAGGTATGAAATATTAATATTGTTGTGTTTAGGTGTCTTTGATTATTGACTGGTTGTTTTAGGTTTTTTCTTTTGGAAATTGTTAATTTAGAAGGTATTTAAATATTATTGTTGTTGATTTTAAGTGTCTTTGATTATTGACTGTTGCTTTTGGGCGTCTTTCAGTTCATTTAGAAGCTTTTGTATGTTGGTATCAAACATTTTATGGTTGTATTTATCAGATGAAACTGGAAAAAAAAAATGTCAACGCATATATGAAGACGATTGCTTCTTTGAATGACCCTTTAACTCAATGGAGATGGTCATGGAGTTTAGGATGCCTGCCACACAATGAACAAGAAGCTGCCATCAAAGCATTCTACTTGTTCTACCTATCTTTTTAGTTTTTCCACGCACAATAAATAGTGTGCAAATAATGATGCAATAAATCGTTTGGGTAAGGAGAATTGAGCAACTACTTTGAACATGTAACGTAAGAATGTAGCAACCCAGCAATACAAAACCCAGAGCAGCTATTATTATTAACATCAAGATGGTCCAGAACTGCAAATTACATTGGATGACACTACATTTTGGGTAACTTATATACATCAATTCAAAATGCCAACTGGAAAGCAGCCATATGATATATATATATATGAACCTGAGATTTCTTTCTTTCTTTCTTTTAAAATAGTAAAGAAAATTAGAGGCCTTCTTCTTCTTCTTCTTCTGTCATGACAATTTCACAAAGAGTGAGTTCATACATCATAAACTGGCAGCCGCTCTTCAACGGGTTCCCGACAGATCGGGCACTTCTTGCATTTCTCCGAGCAAGTACTGCACGTAAAATGGATTGATAAATTACTTACCTGATGATGATTTCAACTTCAGTTTCATTAATCATACTTACCTGCAAAGGACACGGTGGCGACATGGAAGCATTACTATGCTTATTTCTCCCTCAAAACAAATCCGACACAGTACTTTTTCCTGTACACAACAAAAATTAATTAATTCAACATATAAGTCAATTTTTATTTTTAAGAGTGAGTTGGGAATTTACCGTTTGAAGTCTTTCATATTCCTGTTGACTGAATTTCGTTATTTCAGTTTGCTCACCCAAAGCTGCCTGAAGTCTCCAAACCTGAGTTTCGAGTATAAATTTTAGCAGCCACAAAAAAAGTTTTTTAATACAATACAAGCTGATATGATACACACCAACAATTATTTATTATTACATTACCTCCTCTGCAAGCTCTTTCTTAGGCATCTTTTTCACCACCTCGGGTGGGTAACTACAGAACGTGTTATAACTGCAATTCAGAATCAGGCGCATAAATATTAACCAGAAAACTATAGACAAAAATCCACCCATCATGCAAGAGTTACCTAGAAGTAGCCTCATGGAAAAGTCGTGCCTGTTCCTCACGACTACCTTCATCAATTGACCACCAACCTATTAACCTGAATCCAAAAGTAGCCAAATTCAGTATAATATATATTATAGAGGTTTTGTTAGATATATAAGAACCTTGATTTCTTTTGATAACAGAATCTTGAGGCTTCGTTTTTACTCATTTATTATTATTACTAGTTACAGCACTCATTGCTCCTAATTTCCATGGAGGACTTTTTAGGCGAAACAATATTTAGTTTCTTAGTTTCAAGGAAATGATAATTACCGGGAACCGTGGTGAAAGAATGCAAGCAAGTCATGAACTCTAGACGAGAACATAAAGTATGTTCCAGAGCTCGCTCCATTCCTCAGCAGTAGAATAATTCTTTCTACCAACCTAGTACCAGCAAATAGTACAGCACCTCCTTGAAGAAGGAAAAGTGGAGAGAAAATAACTGGAAGCGATAAATCTCGTGCTCCACTCGGTGTTCCCTGAAATTATATGTAGAAAAGAAAAAAAGGAATCATTATCCTCCCACCAAATAATTGTTGACATGGACAATTTTCATATCCAACCATGGTTGTCAAATTCATAATAGTCCATTTTCGACAATATGGAGAGGATCCAATCGAGCAATGGCTAATGAGTACAAGATGGACGAGAGACATACCTCTAACCGCATGCAGAGGAGTAGTTGGAAAGCAA
Source organism: Clarkia xantiana subsp. parviflora (assembly GCA_036873135.1). Taxonomy (NCBI): domain Eukaryota; kingdom Viridiplantae; phylum Streptophyta; class Magnoliopsida; order Myrtales; family Onagraceae; genus Clarkia; species Clarkia xantiana. The sequence continues at coordinate 40,024,944 of JAPTYO010000004.1, forward strand.
TAAGAGGAATTTTCATGATATGGCCACCGATCTCAGGTAGGCCACAGAATCCACCATGAGATTCCTCCTCTTGGGATGAAACAACCAATCCACTATTCCAGTCAAGGTATCTAACGGTTGAGGAAGATTGTCTTGGGAAAGAATGGCGGTGAATTGCTGGATTTGACCACTTCGTACATACTAGAAATGAAAAACACTCTGCAATACTGCACACATCAAATGGTCTTAATAACAGAGGTTTTCTTCACAACTTCTTATGCAGGTTTTCTTTTTTTTTGTTAGAGCTGAAACAGGAATGTAGTTTTTATTTTTTTTTGATGAATACCTGAAATTTATAAATAAGTCCCACCATCCAAGTGCACCAACATCTCCTGCAACATCCATGAAACAAAAAAAATTCACTTTCCATAAACAGGTTACTGGTACGTTTTGACATAACATAACATTTCGTAGAGGATAGCGCATAGTAATGAATATAGGATATCAAGGGAATCTGTATATGATATGAAGGAATATTTTACTGTACCACAAAGTTTGAGCATGGTGAAGACTGAGGCAGCAAGAAAAAATACCATTGAAACTGCAACCCAGAAGTGCTGAAAAAAATATCAACTATTCATCAATCAACAAATGTACGTTGAATAGAGAGTACATGAAAATAGGACACCAACTTAAAGTCATTTTAGAGTAGATAATGTCTTTCTCCACTCCAATAAATGGAAGCACTATATACCTAATGTAATAGGTTTAAGCTCTAATTACTTTTCATGGATCAGTAACTTCTTTTGAAGCACAAGTAACTCTAATCACTTAATTAATCACAGTCAAACAACTAGTTCTTCCTTAACCGCAGTAAATAATCCTTTATTTCTTCGAATACAACACTCTTTTACCAAAGAATAAATAATTCTAAAACAGCGAATACTTTTGCAAGATGTTGGGAAAAATTCATAATGCAGGTGTGTTCAATTTTTTAAGTAAGCAACAATAGTAGTAGTAATAATAATAACGTACCGGGAGTGTCTCCCATATTGTTTCGTCAGACATGCTATCATCATCACCTGGCATTAGAGCCTTACACATTCTGCACAACACAAAAGTTAAGCAGGATTAGATCTGAAATTGTTTTTCTGCAAGCAATAACGTAATAGATATTGATGACCTATATTTAAATTTAACAACCGGTCATTTCACTAAACAATCATGCTATAACTGAACACAAAATATATCTGATAAGGGCATTGTTAAGCCATAAAATTTATTTCTGTCAGATTACTGTTGATGCCTTGATAGAAAGCACTGTCAAGAGAAAACCAATGGAGGACTATTAGAAAGAAACTAATTACACCAGATGCTTAATGGCTAGTCTGCCTTCAAAGAACAATTCCTTTTCAAAGATGAAAATTTTATATCTATAATTGAATCTGGAATAATCTGAACTAAATGAGGATAGAGTTATTCTTTTTGCCCTCTTTAGAACAAAATATTATCAACTCAGCAAAATAGAAGGCAATATAAAAGGCAAAAAGAGTCGGAGACAATTTGGTAATTCATCAAACGCTATTAAACGAAAAACATACCTAAAGTTATCCATGAGAATAATTATTTCAAATGCCAGAAGGGGAAGAAAGACGATCTTCAAGTTCACAGCAGGGAAACCCTGAACTGTAGAAAATAAATCAGGGAAAATCTATTAGATTTAGAAAAGCTAATAGTTACAATAAAACGAATATGAAGCAACCTAGCAATAAACTTGTCCAATATACAAGCATAAACCTTTAACCAATTAGAGAGAATATTATATGCAGTCAGCAAAACGTTGCACAGTCCGACAATATTTTTATGTGGCATATAAAGGATCAAAATGCAGAGCCATTTGTAATTGTAAAAGAAATTACTAAACATCATGTCAAAAAGAAATTTTACACTAGAGTAGCATCTAAGAATGGACACAGCATATGGCATATTACTCAAACTGCAGTGCACTGACTAAACTGGATATTTATCTGCATAAAAACGTACCATTCATACTCTCCAGATATATACACAGAAGCAATTCAAATGCAACCAACAAAGGTGTTGCCACAATCGCATGGCAAGGGGCCCACTGTCGAAAGAAATACGCAATAAGCACAGTCCACAGGGTTAGTATTCCAAAGAAGTATAAGAGAATACAAACTTGAATTATTCAGAGCTCTGAAAACATACATTTCGGTTATGAGGAAGTGATGGTGCGGGCAATGAAAATCTGCCACGGGCTATAACGGAATGAAACAGCCAAAGTGGGAAAAATACTAACCTGCATCACAAGTCATTGCATTATCACTATCCATGTTCCGGAAAGATACAAAAAAATTCGAGAGTATTCTCCTACTGATTCCATACCCATATTTATCACACAAAAATTGCCTGAAGTAGAGTTTTGAAAATAATTGAATAAAAACAATCAACATATTTCTACTTTCCACATATGGTTATCACAGTAATGTGTATCTTATATCCACATTACATCATACTTTGACCTATATCAAATCCAATCCATGTGCTCAATACTTGATATATTGCCAATTTAGGAAAAACATTAATCTCCACCTGTCCAAAAACATCCTCATTTCTGACAGTTAAAAGTCCAATAATTCGTGATTGATCAATCCTTCAAGTCTCAGTTAATCATCATTTAATTACCAAAGGGCCCAATTTCCAGATCAAGAAGAAGAAAGATTTTGCCGTTCTTTTGACCCGAAAAGAATCGCGGTCGACCAAACTATAAGCAAAATTCCATGTAAAAAATTGCGGATAAAGGAATTAATCTCAAATTTCATCTCAATTTATGTCAAACCTTGATGAAGGTGTCGAATTTCCTTCACCGATCAAAAGAAAAACTGCATAGGTGAAGAGCTTTCGAAAACATAGAATCAAGAACAAATCCAATCATGAAACAGATCCCAGAAAATGCGTGAATTACAAGAAACGGTATTCGAGCAAACGGAGGAGCAAAAACTGACCACCACGAGTAGGAGACGACATGATCGACCTTGAGAACGAGCAGCAAAGTGAAGGACAGCAGAAGACTATGGGCCAACAGCGCCTGCACAGACTTGAGTACTCTTCGCCAGCTCATTGTCTTGTTCCTCGCCGCAAAGCGTAAATTCACCAATCGTCCAGAACCGGAAACAAAATCCGAACTTCACCTAGGAAAGGGATCTCATAGTTGAAATTGAAGAACCCTAGAGACGAATAGGGACTTCCGCACTAGTTTCAGCTGTTCAGAAAATGGAAGGTCGAAGCTTCAGAGTCAGTGGGCGCCATCGAATACTCTCTTTCGCCTTCTCTTCTATTATCTATCACTCTCTTCAGTTAATTATTATTATCTTCAGTTTTCTCCATTCATTCATTTACAACAAGACAAAGTGACAAACTGCATTTACTACCTAAAATAAAACTATATTATTTTATTTAAAGGGAAACTTTATTTTTTCCAGTTTTCATCCAACTTATAGTAGAATGTTAGTTTCAGTCAGTTTTATCCGAACCGGACTGCACACCGAACCGCGAACCACTTAGGTGCCCGGTTCGTATGGTTCGAACCGATTCAAATTCGGTTCGACCGCTGTCTCACACCACATAGCAATAGATATAAAGCAATAGACTATCCTTCTCATCAGTGAGCCTCTCCATCTACTTTATTGTTTGCTGGGTAAGTCTCTCCCTCTAATTCCTTCTCCACACTCCACTCCTTCCTCCTCCCCATCCATCGTCGTAGCCCGTCGCCCGATCCCCGCCCTCCACAACCTCCCCAGACCATCATCTTCATCACCATCTTCGCTGGGATCCTCCTCTCCGCCGCTGAGATCTGCGACATTCGTTGGTTACTCTGCTTCGCCGTCGGGATCCTCTACTCCTTCGTAGTCGGGATGCTCTTCTTCAGCGCAGTGGTGTCACCTGAAGGCAAGGAGTGCAGCGAGGATTGGAGGTCTGTATGAATTCCGGACCTTGGCGGCTGCATTCTAAAACGGCAAGCTATTATCTCCTCCTTCCCAGCCGTTTAGATTTAGGGTTTTTAGGTTTTTTGTTGTTGTTTTTTTCCTGATAGATGTTGAACCGGTAACCCGGCCGGTTCCCTGAAAACCGACCTTTCGAACCGGGTTCGCTAACATCCTCCGGATTTGCTCGAACCGGACCGTAGAGGGCTCCGGTTCCGATTCGAATCCGGTCGGACCGTCGGTCCGGTCCGGTTCTGATAACACTAGTTTCAGTGCTCTATCTTATCTTATTAGGGAATCAAATATATTAGAAAATAATATATTTTATTATGTTTCGATTGAGTTAGGTTGGGAATATATATATTTCTAATATCTTATCATTACTTTTTTTCTTATTATATTGTTATATATTTATTATTTGTTATAGATTTACTATTATATTTATATATAATATAGGTACATGTACTCAACCCTGTTGGGATCAAAATGACGTGGCATGAGGCTTCTGGTAATGAATTTCGAGGTCTCGCCGGTAACTAGCTCCTTTAGGTGTCTATCTCGACCTCTGGGGTGCTTAGTTTCCTTTAGGGTGCTTTTGGTAGGCAAGGACCTGAAAAGGGGTGGGGATGACCCATGATTCCACTCTGAAGCTTAAGTCAGTAATGAAATTAAAGAGAATACTATAAAAGTATGTGAATGTAATTAATTAGATAATGAAAGTGTTCCCCTATTTATAGGGGAAGTGTACCGACTTTAAGTGGCGGCTACCCTCTTGGGTGTTAGATTACGGGGAGTAATTGTACGGATACTACAAACATGGTACATCCTAGTAATCGATATTACGCAGCGAAAGATTCACACAAACCTCAGACGTAACCCGTAGTTCCAAGATCCTGCAGCAGGGAGTTCACGGTCCTCCGGTCGGCACCCGTAGAGGTTCTGGTTAAGGAAGCCCTACGCGGTATATTCTCCACAGCAAAGCCTCTGATCGATTCTTGACAGGGACGGATCTCCAGAGTGTTTGCTCGAAGGCAAATTGGCACACCCTTTGGTGAAGTGTGGTTCGGCCGAATGATGTTATGGGGAGGAGGGTTTTTCTCTCAAAAACACTCCAAGGAAGGATTAAGGATTAACCTAATAAAACCCCTAACACCTATTATTTATAGGAGGAGCAAAGTGGATAAAAGTCCACTTTGCCCGCCTAATAAGTTCGGCCGGCCTATGCATAAGGAAGGCTCATATTTTGGGCCTCTCATGTCAATTGGGATTTGGGTCTGACCCAATGTCCTAATGTGACATTTACCAATTGTCTTAGGTAACTTATACATATAATGGGCTTCTATTTACGGCGCCCATCACCATATGCTTACAGCCCCCACTCGCCGGAATGGGAGGGTGCCTGTTAATGTATTGTCGTCCAAATCAGCATCAACATTTCACTCCTTTGATCTCGCCATTGCTTCCGAATAGTTCATACGAGGTTTGTCGTGCGACTGGCGAACACAACGGGCATCGTGCTACTCATCTGTTAGGAGTGTTGTAGCACCCGCGAAACGTTGATTCCCTTTTCTTCAATCAACCTGTTATAAACAATATAGTGTCACGCTGTATCCTAGGTCAACTGTTAACTCTCCATTTGCCCAGTTTCCACATAAGGCATCCGTACAAGTATTCACAAACTTCAACTAATATCCGGTTGGTGGCCACCTAGTGAATACAAGAGTCGGTGAATTACATGTGAACTTGACCATCCCCATCGCTCATATCCTTAGTCAAACCCAACCGGTTTCAAAAGGCGTGGTCACTGGGCCTTTTTGTTCAGCACTATGCTCGTACACCGGGAAACGAACATTGAGCCTGACCTTAGATATGAGTTCTTATGAGGATACTTCGGGTGCCTCTTCATAAGGCTCCCGGGATCAATCACACGCTCGAGGTGAAGAAGTTTGCGCCCGTTAGAATCACGAGGATTCTTATCTAGCACATCCGAGCTGTGACCCCGTGGTCGAACATGGCACGCGCAGTATGAAGCACGCGTCGATAGCATACCTGAACTTTTAAGTTGACAGGAATGGATATGTCAATCATGCTATCGCAGATTCTCATCTGGCCCAGAATGTGGTTTAATGACGAACGGAGTTCATCACGGCGATTTGTAAAAACGAAGATCATGTCGAGTTACTTCGAGACTAGATAATCGTCTTGTGTAATCAAGTTTATCCCCCTGATTCTTAGCCAGTCTTGCTTGGTAGAGGCCTCCCTCCACCGCAAGATGACCGTACCTGTGTGACTTGGTAAGGCCCACATTCGACATAGTTTGGCAGATGATTGCGTCCTCCTACGACTTAGTTTATAGACCGTAAATCATATGTATTCAAACATTATGACATCAATGGATCATAAACTCGATTTCAATTCTCTCGTTTATTAAAAATGTAACTTTCAATTATTAAAATGTTATCACAGATACATGCCACATTTAAACCCTACGCAATCTTAGCAGTTTTACATGCTTATCGAATATCTCCATGCGTAGTGGTTTAGTTAATGGGTCCGCAACCATGTTATCAGTGGAGAAGTATTCCAAAGTGATTGTATTGTCTTCTACCATAGATTTAGCATAAAAATATTTCACATCAATGTGTTAGTCCTACTATGGTACTTTGGATTCTTAACTGCCGCAATAGCTGCCTGACTATCAGTGTACCGCGACGGGTTTACTCACGTCTTTGTCACCAGGTAGTGCAGTAAGAAGCCTTTTCAGCCAGACCGCTTCCTGTGCGTTTTTGGAGAGAGCAACGAATTCTGATTCCATCGTAGACAACGCGACACAAGTTTGCTTCTTGCTCGTCCATGAAATGGCGTCATTAGCAAGGAGAAAGTCTCCTCCTGTGGTGGACTTACAATCATCCGGATCGCCACCATGGTCAGCGTCACTGTAACCGGTCAATTCTAACGTCCAGCCCTCATAGTACAGTTCGTAGTCGGCAGTACCTTTCAGATAACAAATAATTCGTTTTACAGCCTATAAATGTTGATAGCCAGGTTTTGATTGGAATCGTGCTACTAGGCCCATGGCGTAACATATTTCTGGACGGGTGCATTGCATGGCGTACATGAGACTACCGATCATGCTTAAATACTCTGCACCCATCAACTGTTCTCGCTCTGCCAGGTTCTTGAGGCCGTCACGTTTTGACAGTGCGCACCCAAATACTATCGGCGTATCCACGGGTTTGGCATGTTGTAATCTGAACATTTTCAACAGTTTGTTGATATAAGCTTCTTGAGATAGACATAATTTCCGGGTAGCGCGATCTCTAGCAATTTTAATGCCTAAGATGTACGTGGCTTCTCCCATGTCTTTCATCTCGAATACAGATGCCAACCAGGACTTTGACTTATTCATAAAACTCACGTCGTTTGCGGCAATGAGTATGTCGTCCACGTATAAGGTTAAGATGACATACTTAGACCCGGAGGTCTTATAATACACGCACGGATCCTCTTGAAGATTCACAAATCTGTTTCCTATTTCCTACGATTTCCTCATGGAATCCGCGGTACCATTGTCGAGACGACTGTTTAAGACCATAAACGGACCTCTAGAGTTTGCAAACTTTACGTTTGTTACCAGGAGTAATAAAACCCTCTGGTTGCTCCATGTAGATCTCTTCCTCCAGGTTTCCGTGGAGGAACGCGGTCTTAACATCAATTTGGTGCAGCTCGAGATCGAGATTTGCGACCTAGGCCAGAATGGCCTGGACAGTGGTGTAACGCACAGTTAGTGATTTGCGCAAACCATATATTTAAATCCCAGATCTCAATGCTCGCAATATAATATCTAGCTAGCTTGACTAAGTCAAGACGACAGTTCTAATTATATCAAAATATATGATGCAGAAAGTAAACAATTGCAAATCAGCCCACTAATTTAATCTAGTCCCAAAAACATGCAAGTCCGAGATCCATCCCCATAATCGTAACCAGGCATTAGGGTTTTAATTGAAACCGTGTATTAAAACACAAACCCTAAGAGCACTGTTTAGGTTAATTTTAAAGTTCGAAAAAATTTGGATTTAAAATTTGACATCCTATTTCATTGAACAATTTTAAAAATTTCCGTAAATTTAAAATTGGTTCGGTCCAAATTTTAAAATCCGGTTCAATTCTGTCTGATTTTAAAAATTCGGGTTTGGTCCGAAACGATTCAATAAAATAAGATAGTGGTTCGATTTATCACTCAAAACCGGTTAGGTTAGGCTTAATTTAGTTACTACGGTCCGACCCGTCCCGACTAGGTCGACCCGATTAAGAAAACCCATATTGGTTTTATTCATTCCGTTTTAGCAATTGGACCGGCCCATAAACCCTAGGGTTTGGCCGAAATATGTCTTGTGGGCCAAGTAGGGTTTTAAAGTCCACTAAAAACTTAACTTAACTACCAAGAAATATTAATAATTTAAAATAATTTCCAATATTGCTAATATATATATATATATATAATTCGGCTAATACATATATATATATATATATATATATATATATATATATATATATATATATATATTGTCAAGATTTTATCACTAAGATGTAAATCAATTAACAATATAATATATATATATATATATATATTGATTTGGCCGAATTTTATATATATATATTGTCAAAAATATATTTAGGGATAAAATATATAGACAATATATCTTCTTAATCTTTTTAATTAACTAAATTCTATCAATATATCTTTATCCCTACCTTTTAGCTATATATATATTGATAGTTAATATCTTTTACAATATTATATTATAAACCTATCCATACTTTCCAATTTATTGATATATAGTTACCTATTAATAAAATTTAAAAATGGAAACCTATATATTAAAATATTTGTGCCGAAGTTTTAATGACTTGGTGACCAAGAAAATTAATTTTTTTACCTAAAATTCCCCTAGGGTTTTCGGCACAAACACAAAGAGTTGGAAAAGTTGTCAAATTTTAAGATCAATTACTGCCTTGATCAAAAATCTAAATTGTGTTCTTGATAAAACTCATGGTTTTCTTGAAGATTATGAACATCAAACTCAAATTCATAACAAAATTTTCGGTTTTGATCCTTAAAAATACATAAATTTTGAAAATTTTAAGTTTTTAAAGATCAAATACATGCATGTTGAAAATTTTGGAACAAATATTGATGTTCATCAACCTAAAAATTTCGGATTTTTCATAGATTCAAGAACATCAGTTTATCAAAAAATTTAAGAACTCCTAACTCAGGCTCTGATACCACTATGGATTACGGGGATGTAATACTACGGAATGCTAAACGTGTACTAACAAGATATCTAATCTACGCAGCAGATTTAGTACACATACCTTTTAGCTTTCCTGCCCGAGAACGATGTGGAGGGAGTTTTGATCCTCCGGTCGGAACCACGTGCAAGTTCTTCGTCAAAAGAAGTCCCACGCGATGTAGCTCCACAACAAGACCTCTGATCGATTCTTCAACGGAGATGGAACCTCGGACTTGATGTGATGGTGCCTGTTAGATATCTTTCCAATTCGGGTTCGTATTTACATTTCAGGCATCGTAAAATATCCCAAAACCCGTAAAAAACCCTTTCGCGGAAACCCAAGTCTAAAACGGTCCGGGATACGCGCAATTCCCGGGCCGAAGGACTTCCGGATTGCCCTAAGGCGATCCGGAGGTCCGGATTACCGTTTTCCCTCGTACGCTCACCCTGATTAACTTGCCAAGTGCGGGAAGTCGGTGCATACATAGTCCGTCTTGATGACGGTATACGTCTTCCTTACATACCGACATCAAGTGGTTCAAAACTAGGCATGATACTTAGGTTCCCTATCAATAGGGGCCTAGATCTCCCATTCTAGAGAACTCCCTGACTTTTGGGCTTTGAATGCTCTGACTTCTCTCTAAGACTTTCTCTCTCTAGAAGTTCTAACTTGAGCGTTAGAGTGGGCCCAACCAGCACCCCCCTCCCACGCTGGTTACTGCCCCTCGTGCAGGACCCGAAGGTCTAGAGTTCAAGGTCGAGGACTGGGAGATTAGCTCGGTGATTGTGTTTTAAGGATTGCAGCGTTCCCGTCCTTATACACACATCTCGAGCCCGTTCGTGGAAAAGGAAGCTTGTTCGTGAAGGAAAAACCCGAAGCTGCCCAGTTGGAAGCGAACATAACATTTGGCGCCGTCTGAAGTGATTCGAACAAAAAGCCATGCTGCAAGCCACGATAGGAAGACGACCAAAAAAGGCGGGTGCAAGCAAGCCAAAGCCAACCAAAAGCCAACCAGGACGCTTTCGCATGCCAAATACAAGATCCATCGCTTCAACCATACCATCCACAAATGTGCACGTGATCCACGGAGGCTTTGGAGCCGGAGGAGAAACGTCGCATGAACGAGAAATATATGCTACCCGCACAAAGCGCATATGCCAGGATGCTGGCATAAGAGATACTGTCATGATGGATGCTGACGAAGAGAATCGCGCAGAAGACGTCATTGGCTTTTCATCAAAAGACAAAATCCACATTGTGCACCCGCACACCGACGCGTTGGTTATAACTGTGACAATTGATGGCATGGACGCTAAGCGCATTATGGTAGATGGTGGAAGTTCGCCCAACATCATTACAAAGGCTACCATTTTAGCCCTGGGGAGAAAGAAGCTCGTCAAAAGAATGGACTCACCCTTGATGGGATTCATGGAAGATGTAAGCTACCCGTTAGGGTTCATAACTCTGCCCGTCATCATGGGAGAGGGAAGGCAAAAGCTCCAAATAGACATACCATTCGTGATCGTAGAAAAGCTTGATGCATATAACGGAATCTTGGGATACACCACCATGAACAAATGGGGTATGATAGCGTCAACATCACACCAAAAAGTCAAGTTTCCAACAAAAGCAGGAGTCGGTGAAGTAAAGGGAGATCAACAGCTGTCAAAAGATTGCTACAAGGTTGCATTCCAACATGGTGACAAGACAAATAATGGCGGAATTCCAATCATTGATGAAGACCCGAGGATGGATCATGCACGTCCTGCCCCTGTTGAAGCATTGCAAGAAGTCAAGATCGATGAGCCAGAAAGGATGGTTCGAGTGGGGGCATCACTGTCAGAAGATGAAGTGATAGAAATCAAGGCACTTCTAATAGAATATAAAGAGTTGTTCGCATGGTCACCAAGTGATATGCCTGGAATAAGCCCAAACATAATCTCTCACAAGCTCAACATCAAACCAGGATCCAGACCTATAACACAAAAGCTGCGTCCATTGGGGGGAGATAAAAAGCTCGCAATACGAGAAGAAGTTGGCAATTTATTGAACGCAGGTTTTATTGAAGAGTCGGAATATCAAACATGGGTGGCGAATCCAGTTTTGGTACCCAAACCTAACGGCAAGATGAGAATGTGCATCGACTACAGAGACCTCAACAATGCATGTCCAAAGGATTCATATCCGCTGCCAAGGATCGACCAACTAGTAGATGCAACCGCAGGACACGAGCTAATGTCAGTAATGGATGCGTATTCAGGATACAACCAAATTCCAATGGCGGAACAGACGCACCTCACACTGCCTTCTATCCAGACAGAGATATCTACAATTACAAGGTCATGCCATTCGGACTAATTAACGTCGGAGCAACATACCAACGAATGGTCAACACAATCTTCGGAGATATGATCGGGAAAGTCATGGAAGCATACGTAGATGACATGGTCGTGAAGTCGACCAAAAGGCGTAACCATGCTGATGACCTCTGCCAGGTGTTTAAAAGAATGAGAGAATTCCAAGTCAGACTAAATCCAACAAAGTGTGCCTTTGGCGTGCAATCAGGAAAAGCTATTGGCTTCATGGTCAGCGAAAGAGGGATCGAAGCAAACCCGAAAAAAGTAAAGGCGATAGAAGAAATGGAGTCTCCCAAGAAGCACAAAGAAGTCCAATAACTAAATGGACGTCTAGCAGCTCTTAACAGGTTCCTCGCAAGAATAGGCGACAAAGCCCTTCCATTCTTCCAAGTACTTCGTGCAAACAAGAAGTTCGAGTGGACACCAGTATGTGAAGAAGCATTCCAACAATTGAAGCAGCATTTGCGGGCGCTCCCAGCGTTAGCAAAACCAATCCAAGGCGAACCGCTCTACCTGTACATATCCGTAAGCAACACTGCGGTCAGCTCAGTACTCGTCAAGCAAAAAGGGACTACACAGCTTCCAGTGTATTACGTGAGCAAGATCCTGGCAAAGTACGAAGTGAATTATATGCCAATCGAGAAGTACCTGTATGCTCTCATAGTTACGGCAAGGAATTGAGGCCATACTTCCATGCACACGAGATAACAGTCCTAACAGACCAACCCTTGAAGCACATCCTGTCAAAGCCAAACATGTCAGGAAAATTAACAAAGTGGTCAATCGAGCTAAGTGAATTCCGTATTCACTTTCCACCACGAACAGCAATCAAGGGACAAGCATTGGCAGACTTTACCGCGGAATTCAAAGGAATAACCCCGGAAACTGACATTCAAGATGGGACACAACAAAATGAAGAACACACTGAGGTGTGGCAAATGTACACTGATGGTTCCTCAAACGTGGAAGGATCAGGAGCTGGATTCCTCATACTTCCGTCTGATGGGTCGGAACCGTTGAAGTATGCTTTGAGCCTAACATTCAGGGCAACGAATAACGAGGCTGAATATGAAGCCTTGATAACAGGCTTAAGGATTGCAAAAGGCCTCGGAATCAAACACTTAAGTGTCAAGTGCGACTCACAGCTGGTTGTAAATCAAGTCAAAGGAGAGTACGTGGCTAAGTCAGAGAACATGCAGAAATACTTGGGACAAGCAAAAGAGCTCATTGAAAGCTTTCAAACTTTCAACATAACGTCCGTCCCAATGGAAGAAAATCAAGAGGTAGATGCGCTAAGCAAGTTTGCACAAGGGAGGGAACAAGGCCAAAAAACACACTTTGTTGAAAACAGGATCATATCCGTAATCGACAAACTAGAGGTGTTAAATATCAACAGAGCCGACCTGGATGACTCCAATTCTGGCATACCTCACGGATAACGTCCTACCAGCAGAAAGATTTAAAGCGCAAAAAATCAGAAGAATCGCTGTCAACTATACATTGATTGAAGGCCAGCTATACAAGAAAGGATTCTCGACGCCATACCTAAAGTGCTTAACTTTCCCAGAAGGTATGACAGTGTTGAAGGACTTGCACGAAGGCCAAGCAGCTTGTCACGAGGGGGCAAGATCCTTAATCCGAAAAGCACTTGGTCTAGGATATTATTGGCCAACAATGAGAAGTCAAGCAACAAACATGGTCACGGAATGCGAATCATGTCAACTATATTCAAGGAACATAACGGCTCCCGCAACAGAGTTGTGTCCAATTGCAAGTTCCTGGCCTTTCGCACAATGGGGAATTGACTTGGTAGGACCACTTCCACAAGCCAAGGGGCAAACAAAGTACATTGTAGTAGCTATCGACTACTTCTCCAAGTGGATTGAAGTTAAGGCATTAGCACGTACGACGGATGCACAAATAATGGATTTCATACGAAACCACATCATTGCACGATATGGCGTACCAAGGGTACTCATCAGCGACAATGGGCCACAATTCAAAAGTTCAAGATTGCAAGCGTTCTGTGAAAGACTCAACATAGATCACCATTTCGCATCAGTGCGTCATGCTCAAACCAATGGACAAGTTGAATCCGCCAACAAGATCGTCCTGGATGGTCTTAAGAAGAGAGTTCATGCTTTGAAAGGAGGATGGGCAGAAGAACTTAGCAGTGTCCTATGGGCTGTGCGTACAACCCCGAAGGAGTCAACAGGCGAAACACCGTTTAGCCTGGTTTACGGAACAGAAGCCGTAGCTCCAATCGAAATCGCCGTCTCATCATACCGCACAACTCACTTCGACCCCCCAAACCAACGAAGCGGAGATGCGTTTAGACCTGGACTTGGCAGACGAAAGAAGGCGAAATTCGGAGCTAACCCAAGCACGTATGCGCTTAATAACTGCAAGATACTACAACAGGAAAGTGAAAGAAAGAAAATTCCATGTAGGCGAAATGGTGTGGAGAAGGAATGAATTCTCACACTTGGATCAAATCAACAAGTTATCTCCAAAGTGGGAAGGCCCGTACAAGATTGTCTCAGTTCCTTATGTTAGCGCGTACCGCCTCCAAGACACCGAGGGCAACATCCTTCCAAACACATTCAACGGGGGGGGGGGGGGGGGGGCACTTGAAGAAATTCCACAGTTGAAGGAAGAACATTATATCACAAAGGAGCTATTGTATCAAGTTCTTTTGTCTTAAACTCTTATATAAAAAGAAGGGAGATTTATTAACTCCAAGTTTGTTTACAATCATGTAATCACATCAATCATTTGATAAAGTCAATCTACTCTCGTAGGTACCTTCCCACATTATGCACTATACTCTGGATTAACATCAAGTAGAAAACAACGTGCATACTACCCATCACGCCATGCAACTTATAATAGGCAACATCAACAAGTGCATCTTCAACAAATTCAAAAGCAACATCATGCAGTGTTCTTAAAACTGAAAGGGTGCAACATCCTTCTCAAAAGGACAATACCCATGTTCACATCTATCAAAAGTAACATGTTGCGACATCCTTTCCAAGAGTGCAAACCTCATGTTTACTTCTAAAAAATGACATGTTGTGAAATCCTTCGGGCAAATCCTCATGTTCATAGCCATTCCCTGAATAGAAACAGGATGCGGCAAATGCAATGATGGGATGATCACCCCACCGTGGCGGAAGTCCTCTTGTTAGACGACAACCCCACGCACTAAAAGTATGCACACTCTCTTAAGGGTTCATACACCATGAAGACTTAGGCCCGAAAAGGGATAGCTTCGTGTTATACACTTTTTTTAAGCAAACTTTGTACAAAACTCATCAAACTTACAAGTCGAGTCTTGTATAACGTTATCTTGCTCTTTAGCATTTAACGCAAAAACATCAAAATAAGCAAGAAATGTCTTGCAACAACGTCGCCTTAAAATGGAACTAAGAGACGGTATAAACTTAAGTCTTGCTACGTCAAGACGACACTGCTACATGTCAAAGGTCAAGTGTCAAGTACATAACATTATGCAATGCGCAAGTCGCAACATCGTATGTTCTATCCATCACAACAAGGAGTTCAATCCTATCATGCAAGTCCAATACATACGGACAACGAAGATAATGCAAGGTATGAAATATTACTAACAAAGTTATCATATGATTATTATTATTGAAAAAAAGGTCCAAAGGACGAAGTACCATACAAGCAAACATACCATCACCTCCAAGGCACTAAGATAGCATATTCAGGAAATCAACACCAAGGACAAACATCAACTCAAAGATACATGAGAAGTTCCACTATCCCCAGTAAGCTGTGGAACAACATCCATAAGTTCAGGTGGAGTAGCAAGGACATCAGCACCTCCTCCATCTTCAATCATATCATAGGTGGTTACATCAAGCCCCAAAGTATGCAATGCCTTAAGGTAATTAACGGCATAGTCAGAACAAGGCCCGAGCTTGTCAAAAGGAAAATTGGGGGCAAGCGCGTTGACACGACGAAAGTAATCCTCGGCACGCTTTCCCATCATGGTATCAGTTATCTTCTTAGCTGCAAGGCTAAAAGTAGGAGTACTCAAATACTGGGAAAAACCCGCTTCAATTCCAAGCGCATAATGTTCCTCACGTGCGGCAATCAAGGCAGCCTCTCGAGACGTGATGTCATCAGAAATCTGTTTCTCAAGCGCAATCATCTCAGCCTCAAGATCAGAAATTCGAGTCTCCTGCACCTGATACTTGGTCTCGGAATCAATTATCTTCAAGCCAAGTGCACACACCTTCTCCTTAGAACGAGCAAGTTCAAGACTAACGGTGTTACATTTTTTGACAGCCGTTCTTCTAGCACTAACAAGCTCCACAACATACGACGACATATTAACCATCTGAGACACAACCTGAAAATCATACAAGAGCACAAGGCCATAAATATTACACAACGCGCGAAAGTTATCAAGGAATAGAACTTGTTAACTTACAGGAGCAAAGTTGGCCAAAGCATGTTCAACACACTCTTCGGCTTCTTCATCATTCCTCGGACAAGCACGTCGATCACCTGGGGGCACACTCCTATGCAGCACACGAACGCCAACCTCCGGCATATTAAGTTTCACCTCCTTAGGAAAGCGAAGACCACCCCTACCAAGAGGTTTCCAAGCATCACCAGATATATCACCTTCCAAGGGACGAAGAAGATGATCACGCTTCAAAGCTGGGATCATTGCAAGGAAAAGATAAAGAATAAAAACTAAGTGTTTAAAATCAGAGTATAATGAGAAATTCGAGGTACATCTCATACCAACAGACGAGGAGCGATCCTCTGCGAGTCGATCTCTCGACTGGGGGGAAGAAGATAGCATCATGCATTCAGTAACTTCCTTTCCCTTATCAAGAGTGGAAGGAGGAAGGGCAGCATTCGTCCTTAAACGCTTAGGATCACTCGAGACATGCGACACCACCTCGGATCGCTTGACAGGAAGTTGATAATCATCCACGGAAACATCAAGAGCAGGGAACGTACTGGATAATCAAAAAAGACAAAGTAAATGGTGAATTAAAAAAATAAAAAAGGAAAAGTTACAGGGAAAAACATCTTACCCATGAGCCCCTTTCCGCGACCATATCATGAAGTCACGGGGGCAGCAAGAACAAGCGGTGAAGCGGACGTCACGGATGGAGGAGTGTGACGAATAGACTCCGCGTGCAAAGAAGAGTTCTTACCAATAAACCAGTCTGCAAGGATGATATAAGCAAAGGGTACGAGGACCATCAATATGTAACTCATCACCAATATCTGAACACAATGTCACTCGCGGAACAGGGATAGAAGACTTACTCATAATAACCACGGCAAAGAAGACTAACTCTGAAAAGAAGACTGCGTAACTCGAAATCCTGAAAATTACAAGTAACAAGTCAATCAGTGTGCAAGCTCTATGTATGTACATGCATGTCGACATGGATACATGATTACAAGGGCAAAATATTTTCTAAGTGTTTTGCTCAAGATGACAGTCAGCATATTGCAAGTGAACATCACGCTACTATGTGTCAAACATATTACCAAGTGTTGGCATACAACAAGGTGTTGGCATACAACCTGTGTTTGCATCAAGTACATGGATACAACATACATAGCCAAGGATAGAATAAAAATTCTAAGTATGGGGGCAAGTACACACATACATGTACGTACACATGTCGATAAGGATGCATGTCGACAAGCAAATAATATTTTCTAAGTATTTCCATGTACGTACATACATGTCGACAAGGATGCATGTCGACAAGCAAGGAATATTTTCTAAGTATTTCCATGTACGTACATACATGTCGACAAGGATGTATGTCGACAAGTGAATAATATTTTCTAAGTGTTTCCATGTGCGTACGTACATGTCGACAAGAGGAAAATATTTTCTAAGTATTTCCATGTACGTACGTACATGTCGACGAAGATGGATTGCATTCAAGTAGCTACTGTCGACCTCTACACAATGCCTCCTGAGCATTCCTACGACGCTTATCGACAAAGCTCATACGACAACATCTATGGTAACTAGCATTAAATTTTGTTTAAATATTTTCTAAGTGTTTTAGCATGTTTGCAGACAATGACCGACAGTCTATACATGACGCTCAACGTACATTGCCTAAGCTATCATTACCAACATACAACCATTGACGACCATGTATGTACGACTACCAATCATCAATATCGAGCATACTAGAACAACGACTAAGGCATGAGAAAACATGTCGGCAATGAACACTATGTATAAGGGAAGTATAACGATTCATTTACATTTCTCTAAAATTTTCAGCACTTAGGAAAATTTTGGCCGATTTGGGTCTAAGTATTCTAATGCATTTTATCAAACACCTTGTATGCATGATAAGATAGCTAGGTACATGGTGATTTCAAGACTAAATCAAGGCCAAACGAAGTCACGAAAGGGCTAGCCATGTACGAATTTGGACTCACCGACACGAAGCAAGTTCAAATTGCTACTCGCCCTCACCCAAAGATCCACGCGCCGTCGCCGCCGTTTCACGTGCCACCGCTGTCGTCTTCACGCACCACCGTCGCTGTCTCACACGCCGTCTCGGTCCCTTCCTTGCCCGGATTCGATCTTGATCGATGTCAAGTATGATGTGATTACTCCAAATTCACACCTCCATGAATTCCCTCTTCATCAAAAATGGAGAGCTTCTTGAGGATTTATCTATTAAGGATGTAAGATAATGGGTATTCTCTCTCCTAATTCTCATTAATAGTGCCTACACCATGTGCTAAGGACTAAACTAATATCTATTTTCACACAAGTCCTTAGTGTTAGGTTTTAAGGTCTGAGTCAACGGATTGCTAACTTAGAGCTTATCTCCCACTAATGTGATGTCGGGTTATGTGCTCCTCGGGGTCTTTCGTACCATTTCCTACTCTTCCGCTTCCTTGTCTCTCTGCTCCTTGCTACCCTGCAAGAGGGGCAGTATCAAGCACGAAGGGGGGGGGGGTGGTGCTTGATGAACCCTCTCCGATGCTTAAGTCAGAATACTTCTAGAGAGATAAAATGTAGCGAGAAGCCAGAGCTAAAAATGTGCAAGTAATCAAGATCCCCCAAATGAATGGTGAAGGGGTTGTATTTATAGGCAAAGGTGTCATTAAGGTGACTTAAGGACATCGTTAACCTTTAAACACAATTAATTAGTCCTTAATCACATAATTAAAACCTAAAAGCATGGAGAGGTTGACGGAAATAATCTAAGTGTAGGAGTCGCGAAATGGTGCCGGGGCCCTTGGGGGCGGAGAGAAAATCCGACCCCTAATGGTAGGGGTTGGGTGTGGCCACCCAACCCCTCCCTAAGGGAGATTGGGTTGGCCAACCCGATCTCCCCTAGGGGAGGTCGGGTGTGGCCACCCGATCTCACCTAGGTGAGTTCGACGCGTGGCCCGGACGAGTATTTTCGCCTTGTCCGGACCGTTGGTGTTTCGGCGGGGTGTTCGGGTCAAGGTTTCGATTTATAATCATTAACGGGGTGATAAAAATAATATGATTCGTAAGTCAACGGGTTCAAATTGGGCGTATATCCATCACATGCCCCCGAGTCAACCAATGGCCTGACCCTTGATTGTCTCTATTTTAGGATGGTATGACACGCGCAATTTGAAACCAGGATTTTACCTTTTTTCGGAATCCTTACCTACCCAAGGGTGTCTGTCTCTGGCTCTGCCTCCTGCCGTATAAGATAGAGGAATTGCAAACGTCAGAATAGTACGGACACGTGTCCAAGCACGTGTCCGTCTGAGATGGAAATAAGAAATTCAATATCGTCGCGAGCTTATACTCGGAAGATATACATATGCATAGGGATGCAATATGAATATGGTTAAGTGAGTCTATGCTTCAATTTCATGACGGGGTAAGCCTATGTGGGGAAAATTTTCAATTTTGGTCCAAAAATCTTTCTAAGTATGGGATACCAGAAAATATGCTCATAGGATGCTAACTAGGGTGGGTGTGAGTTTAACCGTGGTTAATGGGAACTAGGGGTCAGTTTTTAAATCTGACCTTTAAATTTTTCCTTTCTAGAGATTAACGGTGTTGATTTAGCGGCTTTGGAAAAACCCTATTCCATTTTACTATAAAAAGGGATAAGTGATTACCTCATTCTCGTTGTCCTTTTCTCTTTTTTCCTTTTGGCGGTAGGATTCTCAGTTGGATTCACTCCTCGGGACGCGTGTCGCATTGAGGTACGTGCCTTTTCCTTTGTGTAAGAGTTGCTTTTGGGAGATGTGATCCTGCTTCCCCCTTGATTGTTTCTTTTCTTGTCTTGTTTCTTGATTTGTGGGTCTTCATGGTGATATGGTCCTGTTTGGTTCATCCTCTTGCCCCCGTGTCTCTGCTTACTAGCATGTGGGGTCTTCTTATAATGGGGTTATGACTATCTCTCTTTACCCCCTGCCTCTGCTCATTGGCCCGTGGGGTCTCTCTATAATGGGGTTATAACTATCTCCCTTTCCCCCCTGCCTCTGCTCATTGGCCTGTGGGGTCTTCTTATAATGGGGTTATAACTATCTCCCCTTGCCCCCTGCCTCTGATCATTGGCCTGTGGGGTCTTCCCATATCATCTATCTATTCTTACCTTTTGACTTTGTATTCGTCGTTTTAGGAAAATGAGTTTCATCTCGTCTCTACGATTCCTTTCCTGTTTTACTTGGGCTAAGTTTGCGTGTTTTCAATCAGCAGATCTCCCCGGTGTTTGATGAGGAGTAAGAGGCCAGTACAGGTGGGAGTAGTTAGCTCCGGGACCGGACCCTCGATTGCAAAAAGATCGGTTTTCTGTGGTGTGAGGAGGTGTCCCCCAGTTGGAGGTAAGGGCGGTGTTGGTGTTAGGGTACCATCTTCTTTCTATATTGATGCCCCCCAATTGAGGGTCCGGGAGCCGTCTTTTGCTTCTCCCTTGTTTGGTAAGTCTTGGAATGCCTGAGTCTCCTTAGTGTATATTGGTGTTTACTCTGTGTCTTCTTGTAGGTAGACTTCGTCTTCCGCTTCTGAGTCGAAAGGAGCTATCTCGTCCTCTTGTTGATGGAATTGTTGGGTCTGAGTGGGCGCCTTATTACGGGCGTGAGGCTCGTTTTGACAATCAATCTTCTTTGCAAAACTCCTGAGGTTGGAGTTCGTGTTTTGCAGTCTGCTATTCCTCCTGCTGATCGTGTGCCTCCTCCTAAGGGGTCGGAGGCAGTTTATGGATTGGCTCATGATGTGTTGTCTCGCTATGCTTCTGTAACTTTTTCTTAACCTTGTTATCATTTAGGACGTTTCTCTTTCATGCTTTGTCCATCTCACACTTTGTTTTTGTCCCAGGGTATTGCCGACATTGTTAATTTGTCCACCCTTGTTATTGATCTTGCTGAGGAGAAGAAGGTGCACGAGGACACTTGTGTCTCCCTTAGTTCTAAGCTTGTTAGTTGTTTGGAGCATAGTCGTATCACGGATTTGCAGTGCCGGGTTTGGAGAGTCGTATTGCCCTTCTTAAAGAAGAGATTGAGGCTTTAAGACAGAAGTCTTATCGCGATGAGGTACTTCGGGCTGCTGAGTTGGTGTCCCTTGAGGAAATGCTTCGTATGGAGGAGAAAGGGTGTCTATATAAGGGAATAAGATATATTATAGATAAATATATCTTATTATTTAGATGAATATATCTAGATTAGGAATAGATATATTCTTAGTATATTATCAGATTATGTTTCTTATTATATTGCTATAGATATAGTCTTGTATCTATATATATAGGTACATGTACTCAACTCTAAACAAGATCAATAATACAATTTACATTCCTCTATATGGTATCAGAGCCTTTCTAACTCCAACGAGTACAACTTACAAGCCGTCGCCCACCATCGCCGCTGTTCAGGGGCGGTCGGCACCGCCGTCAACTATGAAGATGTCATGCCGGCCGCCCCCTGACCAATTCTAATTTCAGTTTTTTTTTTCTTTCTTTTCTAATAAGACAATAAATCTCTGCTTCCGTATCGACGATTTCTGCACCGATCTTTTGGTACCCGCTCCAACGAGCGTAATTTTTTATCGGCCCATGCTCATGGCGGTATTTCTATCTACCAGCATCCTCGATCCTACTAGCTCCAACGAGCGAAAGTATCTGATCGCTACACCTGAGGACTCTTCATATAATAAGATATATTTATCTATAATATATCTTATTCCCTTATATGCTATTGCTGAGTATAAGGGTTCTTCCTCTTATCAGGCTGCTATCGATGTTCGCTGCTCTGTGGCTAAGCGTATTTCTGTAAAGGCGGTTCTTGAGCGTATATATATGATTGCTCCTGACTTTCCATTTTCTCAGCTTGGTGATTTGTCTGACTTTGCTGTTAGGCATATTGCCAAGATGAGGAAGTAGTACACCTATCTCTTGTGGTGGTTTTGCGAGTTTGTGGCTTGAGGTTTCTCTTAATTTAGGTCGTTGGTCTGTTTTGGGATTGGATCTCAGAATATTCTCATAGATTGTTGGGTTGCTAAGTGGCTTGTCTTTATTGGTTGTGTTGTTACTTTGCTTCTCATTCATGTTGCTTGGCTGAAGTGCCTATGAGGTAGTCTTGAACTTGTACTCATCATTCTTCATTGAGTTTATCAAGGGTTCCTTCTTGTGGTGTCTTCGTACTACTCTTCTTGTTGGTGGGTTGCACTTATCTTTAGAGTTTGAAACTCCACATCTCTTAGTTTTGCCATCTTTGTTTGATATACTTGTCTTTGCTTATGGTATGCATGGCAGGGTGATTATCTCCCCTTTTCATGATAACTTCTTGTGCCTCAGTGTGTAGTTTTTTGGTTATGGATCCTTCCTTTTCTGGTGTTTCCTTTACTTTGCATTTTATTTGTGTTTTCCTTCATCATTATACCTGTCATCTCATCAAGAGTAAACATTAAGTGCTCGTCATATCTCTTTTCCTTGTAAAAAATTGTTCCATGGTGTTCTTCTTTGTATAGTGTAATGATCCCTTCAAATACCCTCATAGGGGTGTAGTGAAATATTTCACGAGATAGGCTCTCGGAGGGCACTGGAGTTGGACCAAATATACACTCTTGGTGGGCATCGAAATCTTTTCACGAGATAGGATCTCGGAGGGCACTTAGCGTTTCACAGGATAGGCTCCCGGAGGGCACAAGTTAGACCAAAGATACGCTCCTGGTGGGCGTCAAAAACTGTTCACGAGACTGGCTCTCGGAGTGCACTTAACATTTCACAGGATAGGCTCCCGGAGGGCACAAGTTAGACCAAAGATACGCTCCTGGTGGGCGTCGAAAACTGTTCACGAGACTGGCTCTCGGAGGGCACTTAACGTTTCACAGGATAGGCTCCCGGAGGCCACAAGTTAGACCAAAGATACGCTCCTGGTGGGCGTCGAATCTGGTAGTTTGAAATCTACCTCAAGATACGCTCTTGGGGGCGTCGAATCTGGTAGTTTGAAATCTACCTCAAGATACGCTCTTGGGGGCGTCGAATCTGGTAGTTTGAAATCTACCTCAAGATACGCTCTTGGGGGCGTCGAATCTGGTAGTTTGAAATCTACCTCAAGATACGCTCTTGGGGGCGTCGAAGGTCGTAGTTTTTAGAAACCACTCTCAAGATACGCTCTTGGGGGCGTCGAAGTTCGTAGTTTTTGGAAACCACTCTCAAGATACGCTCTTGGGGGCGTTGAAGGTCGTAGTATGAAAACTACTCTCAAGATGCGCTCTTGGGGGCGTTGAAGGTCGTAGTATGAAAACTACTCTCAAGATACGCTCTTGGGGGCGTTGAGGGTGTTGTTGACTTGGAAGTCATATCTGTGTAAGGATAACATAATGATTATATCACCATCTTCTTTGAAAGACACTTTTGAGTAACTTCTACTTCAATATGAGCATTCATGCTTTATGTACATTTGGGGTGCCATGGATGGTTCATGACACCCTTTGTGGGATATTAAGGATAGGTGTAGAGTTAGAGAATCTTCTTGAGTTCTCCTCCTCAAACTTGTTTTTGGAAAACTTAAGCAATTAGATATGTAATGACTTGAAATAAATCCAAGGATATGGTCTTTTATTTGTGTTGTCTCCTTAGACGTAGAACTTCTTTAGATGCTCTCCACTGAAGGTGTTTGTGGAGATATGCCCATCTCCATCCTCTAGGCGGTAAGCATTTGCGCATGGAACTGATGCTATCTTATATGGCCCTTCCCACTTTGGAGATAATTTTCTGACTTGGTCTAAGTGTGAGAACTCGTTTTTTCTGAGCACTAGTTCTCCTATGTGGAATTGCCTCTCCTTGACTTGGCGGTTGTAATACCTTGCGGATACAAGGCGCATTCGTGCCTGTGCTTCCTCTGAGTTCCGTCTTTTATCATCCACAAGGTCTAAGTCTAAGAGCCTTGCTTTGTTGTTCTCGTGCTCTTCAAAGTACGTGGTCCTTAGTGATGATACAGCCATTTCTGCTGGTGCCACCGCTTCGGTCCCATATACTAGGCCAAATGGTGTTTCTCCTGTGGCTATCTTTGGTGTTGTTCGCACTGCCCACAGGACATTTTCCAACTCATCTACCCAACTTCCCTTGGTAGCATGAAGTCGTTTCTTTAGTCCGTCTAGCACTATTTTATTTGCCGACTCTACTTGCCCGTTTGTCTGGGGGTGCTTTACTGATGCGAAGCGTTGCTCTATATTCAGCCTTTCACAGTACCATTGCAGTTTCTTGCTCTTGAATTGTGGACCATTATCACTTATTATGGCTTTTGGGACTCCGTATCTTGAGACAATGTGAGATTGAATGAAGTTAACGATTTGCTCGTCTGTTGTCTTTTCCGTTGGCTTCGCTTCTATCCACTTGGAGAAGTAGTCTATTGCAACTATTATGCAAGTTTTCTGCCCTTTTTTTCTTGGTAGGGGGCCTATCAGATCAATCCCCCACTGTGCGAATGGCCAGGCTCCCGAGATGGAATTTAGCTTTGCCGATGGGGCTGTTATATTTCTGGAGTACCTTTGGCAGTGATCACATTTTTGTACCAAGTCTGCTGCTTCTTTGCTCATTGTTGGCCAATAGTACCCTAGGTTGTAGACCTTTCGGATTATTGATCGTGCTCCTTCATGGCACCCCGCATCTCCTTCATGGAGCTCTGCAAGTACTCTCTCTGTTTCTGGATATGTTATGCATTTGAGGAAGGGTGTGGAGTACCCTTTTTTGTAGAGTTCATTATCCATCATTGCATAATTTCTAGCCATCCTTTCAATCTTGACTGCCTCCACTTTATCCTCTGGGAGTTTTCCTTCCGTGATGTACTGACTCATTGGGGTCATCCAGGCTTCTCCTTCATCTATTACTAGATTCTCCATTTGTTCTATCACTGATTGCGTTCTTTGCTATACAAAGTGAACCTCTTTGCCTGCTTCTGCCCCTAGGGCTAGTTTGCTTAATGCGTCCGCCTCCTGGTTTTGTTCTCTTGGGACTTACTCAATGTCAAAGCTTTGGAAGCTCTTTATTAGGTCCCTGGCTTGCTGTAGGTATTTCTGCATGTTTTCAGACTTTGCAGTGTAAATTCCTTTCACTTGATTGACAACTAATTGAGAATCGCACTTAACTCTTAGGTGCTTTGCACCTACTCCTTTGGCTATTCTCAAGCCTGTTATCAGTGCTTCATATTCAGCCTCATTGTTCGTTGCCTTGAAGGTAAGTGCCATGGCATAGCGCAGAGGTGTATCCCTACATGGTGGGTATAATAGGGGGCCTGCACCTGAACCTCCCCCGTTGGATGACCCATCGGTATGCATCTCCCATAATTGTTCTGGTGGTTTCTCCTGACTACTACTCTCCTCACTTGTAGTTGTGATTTCTCCCATGTCCTCATCGGGATTGATTCCGGTGAATTCGGCAATAAAATCTGCTAGAGCTTGCCCTTTAATAGCTGTTCTAGGGGCGAAGTGAATACGAAACTCACTTAGCTCAATTGCCCATTTGGTCAATCTTCCCGATGTATCTGGTCTTTGGAGGAGGTGTTTCAATGGTTGGTCTGTGAGGACTGTTACTTCATGCCCATGAAAATATGGTCTCAACTTCCTTGCGGATATGATCAGTGCATAGAGGTACTTTTCTATTGCCAAGTAGTTGATCTCATACTTTGCCAATGTTTTACTTACGAAGTATACTGGCAATTGTGCAGCGTTTTCTTCTTTTATTAGCACCGAGCTTACTGCCACGTTGCTCACGGAGATGTAGAGGTAGAGGGGCTCCCCTGGTGTAGGCTTTGCTAGGGGTGGTAGTGTCTTTAGATGTTATTTGAGTTGTTGGAAGGCTTCTTCACATCTTGGTGTCCACTCGAACTTCTTGTTTGCCCTTAGCACCTCAAAGAAGGGTAGTGCTTTGTCTCCTATCTTGGACATGAATCTGTTAAGAGCTGCCAACCTCCCATTCAGTCGTTGAACCTCTTTGTGTTTCGTAGGTGACTGCTTTCTTCAATTGCTTGCAGTTTCTCGGGGTTTACCTCTATGCCTCGCTGACTTACCATGAAGCCTAAAAACTTCCCTGATTGTACCCCAAATGCACATTTTTTCAGGTTTAGGCGGACTTGGTATTGTCTCATTCTCTCAAACGTTGAGCGAAGGTTTTCAACATGGTCTTTCTTCTTTTTGGATTTGACGATCATGTCGTCCACGTATGCCTCCATTGTCTTCCCTATCATGTCTCCGAAGATTTTGTTGACCATTCTTTGATATGTTGCTCCAGCATTTATGAGTCCGAAGGGCATCACCGTGTAATGGTATATCTCACTGTCAGCGTAGAATGCCGTGTGAGGGGCGTCTTCAGGGGCCATTTTTATTTTCTTATATCCTGAGTATGCATTCATGAAGCTCATTAGTTGGTGACCTGATGTTGCATCCACTAACTGATCTATTCTTGGGAGTGGGTATGAGTCCTTAGGACATGCTTTGTTTAGGTTGCGATAATCGATGCACATTCTCCAACTTCCTCCCGCCTTCTTTACCAGTACTGGGTTTGCCACCCATGTTTGGAATCTGATCTCCTTGATGAAATTTGCTTTCAATAGCCTTTCCACTTTTTCCTGAATAGCTATCTTTTTGCTTCCTCCCATTGGCCTTACCTTTTGTGTTATTGGTCGTGTTGTCACGTCTATATTGAGCTTGTGTGAAATTACTTCTTCTGATATTCCTGGCATATCGCTTGGTGACCAGGCGAACAGATCTTTGTATTCCCTTAGTAAAGCTACTAAGTGCTTTTCCTCTTCCTGAGATAAGGCGGTCCCGATTTTTGCTTTCCTGTCGGGCTCTTCTATGAGTATTTCTTTTAATTCCTCCATGGGGTCTCCCATGATCCTCTCTTGGGTCCTCATCTATTAGTAGGACCTCTTTGGTTGTTTTCTTCTTCTTGCTTTAGTGCGATCCTTGCACATTTCCTTGCTACCTTCTGGTTACCCTTTACTTCTCCTATTCCTTGGCTTGTGGGGAATTTCATTTTCTGATGTGGTGTTGATGGCACCATACCCCACTTGTTGATTGTAGTGGTACCCAGGACTCCATTGTATTCCTCCATTTCTTCTGTGATGAAGAAAGGGACATCGATCTTTAATTGCCTCTGGCCTATTCCCAATGTCACGGGTAGTGTGACTGCCCCCAGTGGGTAGGTTGGCTCTCCTGAAAATCCAACCAAGGGAGAGTGAACCTGTTTTATGCTACTCGGCCTTACACCCAGTATGTCGATGACTTTCTTGCTAATGATGTTAGGTGAGCTTTCACTGTCTACCAGGATTCTTCCAATGTCCATATCAGTAGTCTTCATTGTTATGACTAGGGCATCCCTGTTGTCTGGTAACACATGTTCAATGTCCCTTTTTGAAAATTGTATTATATCTTCTTTCTTTTCTTCTACTTTCTCTTCTTTTGGTTTATGGTCTTCTAACTGTGCCATATACGCCTCTCTGGCATTCGCTGACTCTCCTCTTGCTCCATAACCTCCATGAATGACATATACGCTTGCCATCTGGCTGGTGATAATTAGGCTTTCTATTTGAAACCCACGGACGACGCCAAGTGTTAGGTTATAAGGTCTGAGTCAACGGATCGCTAACTTAGAGCTTATCTCCCACTAATGTGATGTCGGGTTATGTGCTCCTCGGGGTCTTTCGTACCGTTTCCTACTCTTCCGCTTCCTTGTCTCTCTGCTCCTTACTACCCTGCAAGAGGGGCAGTATAAAGCACGAAGGGGGGGTGGTGCTTGATGAACCCTCTCTGATGCTTAAGTCAGAATACTTTTAGAGAGATAAAATGTAGAGAGAAGCCAGAGCTAAAAATGTGCAAGTAATCAAGATCCCCCAAATGAATGGTGAAGGGGTTGTATTTATAGGCAAAGGTGTCATTAAGGTGACTTAAGGACATCGTTAACCTTTAAACACAATTAATTAGTCCTTAATCACATAATTAAAACCTTAAAGCATGGAGAGGTTGACGGAAATAATCTAAGTGTAGGAGTCGCGAAATGGTGCCGGGGCCCTTGGGGGCGGAGAGAAAATCCGACCCCTAAGGGTAGGGGTTGGGTGTGGCCACCCAACCCCTCCCTAAGGGAGATTGGGTTGGCCAACCCGATCTCCCCTAGGGGAGGTCGGGTGTGGCCACCCGATCTCACCTAGGTGAGTTCAACGCGTGGCCCGGACGAGTATTTTCGCCTCGTCCGGACCGTTGGTGTTTCGGCGGGGTGTTCGGGTCAAAATTTCGATTTATAATCATTAACGGGGTGATAAAAATAATACGATTCGTAAGTCATTGGTTCAAATTGGGCGTATCCATCACTTAGTATCACATACTTACACATCTCCCATGCTTGTTTTACATACATGCTCTCTAGTATTGCATAACGCGCTTCGTAGATCGTCATTCATGTTATCATTTTTATACGTACATGATGCAAATTCATGATGGTCACGTGATTATTTTTATAATCTAAGTATGAATTGAATGTTTGTATCATTTTTCATGATTGCATCATACTACGTGTTTGCACCGTTTTCCATGCCTACATCTTGCTTCATGATTACATACATGTGCTCCAATCCCATATTATTCTAAGTGTTTTACTTGTCGCATGATTACGTAATTCGTCTAATACACTGTCATCATTTACATATTGACAACGTGTTATACGCTTATTTCATATACCATGATATTATCATAATGCATGTCATTGTACGCATATTGCCTGTTACGCTAACCTTGTAAACAGATTACGTACGTACGGCGGAAAATTAAAAGTTGGTCAAATTTAGGATCTCAACATTCGAATTGACAAACATGCCACCCCCGAGGTCCGTACCGAACCTAAATTGGACGAATATCTTATATTTGAAAAGAGTCAAGTACGAGTTTTGAACCACTACTTGACTCGGGGGCAAGTGTTAGATATCTGTCCAATTCGGGTTCGTATTTACATTTCGGGCCTCGTAAAATATCCCAAAACCCGTAAAAAACCCTTTCGCGGAAACTCAAGTCTAAAACGGTCCGGGATACGCGCAATTCCCGAGCCGAAGGACTTCCGGATTGCCCTAGTGGTCCAGAGGTCCGGATTGCCCAACGCAATCCGGACCCCTCCCGAATTGTTAAACAATCCGAGTAGGTCCGGATTACCGTTTTCCCTCGTACGCTCACCCCGATTAATTTGCCAAGTGCGGGAAGTTGGTGCATACATAGTTCGCCTTGATGACGGTATACGTCTTCCTTACATACCGACATCAAGTGGTTCAAATTTGGGCATGATCCTTAGGTTCCTTATAAATAGGGGCCTAGATCTCCCATTCTAGAGAACTCCCTGACTTTTGGGCTTTGAATGCTCTGACTTCTCTCTAAGGCTTTCTCTCTCTAGAAGTTCTAACTTGAGCGTCGGAGTGGGCCCAACCAGCACCCCCCCTCCCACGCTGGTTACTGCCCCTCGTGCAGGACCCGAAGGTTTAGAGTTCAAGGTCGATGACTGGGAGATTAGCTCGGTGATTGTGTTTTAAGGATTGCGGCGTTCCCATCCTTATACACACATCTTGAGCCCGTTCGTGAAAAAGGAAGCCTGTTCGTGAAGGAAAAACCCGAAGCTGCCCAGGTGGAAGCGAACATAACAGTGCCGAAATATTAGACTAGGGTGACAAGTTTTCTCAATGGAGATCCTTGTTCTTAATTGTGTGTTTAAACCCTTAGGAGTCACCCCTATATATAGTATTGGGTGGAGTTGCCAAAAGGCAACTCCACCCTATGTGGTACTAGGGTTTCGGCCGAACCATGTAAAAGGGGGGAGGCCCATTTTGGGCCTCCCTTGTCAATTACTAATTGGATTTGGCCAAATTAGCCCAAATTGACAATTACCCAATTAACTTAGGTAATTCCCTTAATTAACGGGCTCCTATTATGGTGCCACGTTACCATATGCTAACAAAACCCTCCACCCCACACATAAGGGTTTCAGCCGAACCACTCACATCAACACCGGTGTGCCAATTTGCCTTCGAGCAAACACTCCAGAGATCTGTCCCCTTGCCAAGAATCGATCAGAGGCTTTGTTGTGGAGCTTATACCGCGTAGAGCTTCTTTAATAAGAACCTCTACGGGTTCCGACCGGAGGATCGTGAACTCCCTCCTGCGAAGATCTTGGGTCTACGGAGAACTGTAAAGGTATGTGCAAATCTTCCGCTGTGTAATTTCGATTACTAGCATGTACCATGTTTTTAGTTTCCTTAGTTATTACTCCTCGTAATCTAACACGGTTACCATACAAGGCCTCCGAACCTATCCAAGCCCACCGTTGACCACCAATCAGGGACATACGGCTCCGATTAGAGCCGTCCAACCTCAATTGGTTCACCAAGGGCTCCGATCGGAGCTACAAAGCTCTGACTAGAGCTCTATGGTTCAAGTCGGAGCTCTGTGACTCTGGTCGGCGCCACATAGCTCCGATCTGGAGCTCTGCGGCTCAGGTCGGGGCCACAGAGCTTCAGATCGGAGCTCCGTGGCTCCGAACAGAGCCACAGAGCTCCAGATCAGAGCTCTGTGGCTTCGGTCTGGGCCACAAAGCTCCGATTTGGAGCTCTGTGGCTCCGGTTTGGGTCACAGAGCTCCGATGTGACGCTCCGTGGCTCCGATCGGAGCCCTCGGTGGTCCAATCGGGGTCGGACAGCTCTAATCGGAGCCGTCTGACCCCGATTGGTGGCTACCGTTGGACTTGGATGGGTTCTGACGGCCTTCTGTGTGTTCCGAAGGCTTGAGAGGTGGCCGACGACCTTGTGTGGTGGCCGGAATATATTGGGTGGTGGGTGAAAAAAGATTATAGACTAAACTGAACAAAATAAAACTATTTAAAGATCCAACTTAATCATTGACTAACAGATGCATCAAAATGCAAACATATGACACCTTAAGTTTATAAAATAAAACATATGACGTAAAAAACAACATTGGTCAAACATATGGCACCAAAATACTATTTAAGCATGTATTTATATATCTACTATATTATATTAATTCGGTACCGGAAGCCCTCTGACTGACACGTGGGCGGTTCGTCCAGTCAGCGTTTCCTAATTTAATCGGAATTTAATAGGGGTTCTCTAAATTTAGATACATAATATTGATTGATTGAAAATTTAGAAGTATTTTTATCTCCTATTTTGGTATCTATGTAATTTAAAGAAACAAATTAATTAAAAGTTTCCTTTTAAATAGTAAATCTATACAGTTTGGCTCCGGAAGACCGTAGTCCGCCACGTAAGCAGTATATATATGGAATAAAATAATATAAATGTATACTACATATTATAGTTATAGAATCTACTATATTATATTAATTCGGTATCGGAAGCCTTCTGGTCGACACGTGGACATTCCACGCAGTCACCGTTTCCTAATTTAATCGAAATTTAATAGGGGTTCTCTAAATTTAGATACATAATATTGATTGATTAAAAATTAAGAAGTATTTTTATCTCCTATTTTGGTCTCTATGCAATTTAAAGAAACAAATTAATTAAAAGTTTCCTTTTAAAAAGTAAATCTATACAGTTTGGTACCGGAAGACCATAGGCAACCACGTCATCACTGAATATATAGATAATAATAATCAATAAAAAGAAACGTTTGATTATACATGGTAAAATAAATAAAAGTTTTCATCAATAATAACAAAATTTCTATGTTTGGATGAAAAGAAAACTCATTGAAAATTCTATGTGGATTTTGAAAAAAAAAATCCTATATATGGCTAAACTTTACATCTAATTGGTTGCGTTAATTTTTTATATTTGCTTAATATAATTATAAAAAATTAATAAATTAATAAATATCAGTAAATAGATATAATATATTTCAAACTTTAATTTAATTGAATATATATATAATAAAGAATGAAAGTTTGGAAAATGTAATATAGTATTAGATAATATATTATTGTATATGACTAAACTCGTGTGAATTTCTTATATTTTCTTAATAAATATTAAAAATATAACAAATAAAAATTTAGTAAATAGATATAATATATGTTAAATCTTAATCAAATCGAAAATACATATTATATATATATATATTATAAAGATGAGAGTTTAACAACAATAATATATTATTAGATAATATGTAATAAACATTATATATATATATATATATATATATATATATATATATATATATATATATATATACATATAATATACTAATCTAGATTTAGGAATATTATATGTCTTTCACGATCGCACTGGTTGTTCTAAAATATATCATTTCCTTAGATTAGAGTTTGCTGCTTATATATATATATATAAATTATTAAATCATAAACCTAACAACCTTTTCCTTACCTCCATTGTACGTTGCTCCACTTTTTTATATTTATTTATTATTTATATTTATTTTCATCATTCTCTAATCATATTGCTTTTACGGTAGAAATTTATTATAGTGCTCGATTACCATAATAATATAGAACTATTGTGACAATGATTATTTTGTAGAAGTGGGATTCACATCATCGAATATGTATTAGCATGTGGTTTTTCAGTGTGCGCCAAAGATATGACTGGGTTGTATGGCCTTTTAAATAAATTTCTGCATTATTTTAATATAATGAATTATACATTTATTTATTTTTCTTTTTAATTATATTGAAAGAAGTTGTTG
Source organism: Clarkia xantiana subsp. parviflora (assembly GCA_036873135.1). Lineage (NCBI taxonomy): Eukaryota > Viridiplantae > Streptophyta > Magnoliopsida > Myrtales > Onagraceae > Clarkia > Clarkia xantiana. The sequence goes on from JAPTYO010000004.1 coordinate 40,057,775, forward strand.
AAGGACTTGAAATTTTTGAATTTCGATGAAGACAATCATTGTCAGGTGGGTGTCGAGGCAAGGCTGGTGTCTATGAACACTGCATGGTCTAGGAGCCATGGCGCGGTCAGTCGCAGCATCATCGGGTCCCGCCATTTCGGTGAATCAAAAATTGAGTGTGTTAGAATTCCAAGATGAATCAGAACCGGAGTTGATCCATTTCAAACGTATAGTGTCGTTCATTATTTAATTAGGGTTTCAACCATTTAAGGTTTGCTCTTCTTACTTTCTATTTTACTCCGAAATAATGATTCTAGGGCACCCTAAATCGATACCCTATGTATGTAGCATTAATTAAATAAGTAAAAGATATACATAAAATATATTTAACTATTACTAACTAACATGGCAAAAAAAGCCATTATTGCGAATTAATCTAAAAAAATGCATCTATTTCTTTTACTTATTTAAGGTTAACAATCATATTTCATTTAGACACTCAATGATAATATCCATCTCGGTATTGGATTGAATCTTCAAAAGTAGTAGCAGCTGGAGAAATAAACAGCCGAAGTAGATGGCAATTAGATTTCATTTAGACGGCTTAAATTTTAATTGACTTGCAATTGAGTGATTAAAATAGAACAAGGTATACCGATTTTTTTTTCAAAAAATTCTTTTTTACTATCCGTTTTGTTGGAAACTTTTTAATCTTCAAATAATATTTGCTACTGACTGAGATTATATATATTGAACAAATTGAGTTAGATTTCAACACCTATTGTATTTACTTCTGAGAGGATTTTGAAGTTTGGTGTAAAAGGAGTATACCACTTTATTGTTAAGATCTATTTAAGTTTTTGGTGAGTTTTTTTAATGTATTAACGCAATGGTAGTAATAATAATATATATGATCGACTAAAAAATTATAATAGTAATTTTGAGGTGCATCTATTTTTACCAGAAAAATTATATGCATAAAAGCAAGATATATTGAATTTAATAATTAACTCATTCACTCCTCTAAAATATATTAGATGTATATTAACAAATTTAAATAAGGACAATTTAAAATTATTCAACAATATCAACAAGCATAAATGAGTAGATATTAAAATCGTAGTTTTATATTATATATATCAATTATATGTGTAATAAGAATGATATATAATGTTGATTATTTCAATGCTATTAAATATGAAATAATAATTAGAATTAAATATTTTAATTAAATTAGTCTATTATTATTAATTAATTTTTTTATAAAAAAAGATACAAATTTTTTTAAATAACGGTTGATATACAATTGCATTTCAATACATTAAGATAACTTAATTTTTAAATTTAATTTTTACTTGAAATTTCTCTCCCGCGCGCGGTGCGCGGGGTTAGTGGCTAGTAGTATATAATGATAAATTAAAATTATCTCTACGTTTCTTAACTAACAACAATCCATAAAATGGCAAAAAAAAAAAACCATAATAACATTATAAATTAGATGTTCGTTAGCATTTTAACTTAATAAATAAAATTATTGATAATTACATTTGTAGCAAATTCGAATATATGTATCATCTAACGTTGACTAATTGCACAGTTAGAATATATACTCATAATAATTAATATATATATATATATATATATATATTATATTACAAAAAAGTTATTAAAGCATTTTAAATAATTTTAAGAAAAAAATTATTTCTAAAATTTCAATTGACACAACAAAAGCAATATAATAATAATAATATATATTATATATACATATATTAGATGAAAAAGTTATTAAAAGTGAAATTAAATCTGAGTTTAGATAATATATTAAAACTTTTGGATTTAAATGTGATATAAATATGTTGTCAAAAACAATTTGGTATCCTATATATATATATATATATATATATATATATATATATATATATATATAGTATATTAAACGATGGTTTTAGAATTAATTAAATGTATTTTTTATAAACTTTAGCCGCATATATGTTTTATATTATATTCGACTATATTTTGTATTAAAATATAACATTGATGTAAGGTTAGTAAGTAATATATTTATACAATATTATACCCTAGACATCCAGCCCCTAGATATATACATATATAACTGAATTTTTATATAACCCCAGCAAACCAATCCATCCTTTTTCACACCAGACCCTAAACCTCTATTCGTAGTTTAGCTTTATGTTGTCCTCCTAATATATATATCTCGACTTCCTTCACCAACTTAATTATTTTTTATATCATATGAATCTCTTGGTGGCTGCCTTAGAGCTCTTATGTTTGTCCCCTACCTCACTAAGACACTAACATCAAGAAATTCAATGATGAAATAGATTTGTTCATATCTCATAATATATCTATTATTGTTTAGTCTTAATTTATGCTGACTGCAGGTTCCTGTGTATCGAAGTAAATAAGGACGATGATCTTGATATTTTCAGTGAACTGCAATTCCGAGATAGTGGGGACTTTTCAGTTCAATCGGTGGATGATTTTAAATATGCATTTAGTAACATTCTTCCCAATCTCATTGCTTTCCGTATTAGAACTTTATGGAATTTTATGTGTTGCTAATAGGTTGATTTATTTAATACTTTTACGTGATAGTAACGAAGTTGATACATTTTTCGAATTCTAAGGTTGGAATAGTCATTCATAAACTAGGATAGAGTAGTGACATGATGTCCTCTTAATTGTTTTAGGGGTGTAGTGTAATACCAGTGCTACTGTGGTGGTGTAATCAGAGCCACGATAGTCGACATCTTTGAAGCAGATACAAATAATGTAGCACCAAAGTTGACAAATACAAGAGAGGTAAATATTACATTAATTACCGAATGCTTAGTCTACACTATTACATATCAGTCTAGATACGCTCAAGACATCCCTTCGCGTTATACCAATTTAGGTTATTGATAATTATACATTATTGTTTTAGAAAACCTCCCTGGAGAGATGGCATGCATGAAGTTCACGAACAAGGTAAATGAAGTTATTTCCCTACCCTTCCCTTTGTATGTATATATCACATACATAATTTAGTCGATTCTTTTTGTTATAATTTAGATAATTGATAATTATAGATTATTGTTTTAAAAAAACCTCCGTGAAGAGATGGCATGTATGAAGTTCAGGAACAAAATAAATAATGTTGTTTCACCTCGCATTCTATGTATATATCTCATACATAATTTAGTCGATTTTTTAATATTTTTTTTTGTTATAATTTATGTTTTCGATAATTGTACTTTACTTTTTTAGAAAACCTCCGTGGAGAGATGACATGCATGAAGTTCACGAACGAGATAAATGAGGTCATTAAATGCTTTAATTAAATTAATGTATTATTATTAATTAAATTTTTGTAAAAAAAAATATATTAATATTTTCAAATATTTTTTCACATATATAGTTTTATATTCAATAAATCAATATAATATAATTTGTTAATTTAATTTTTAGTTGAAATTTTTCCTGCGCGGTGCGCGGGGTTAGTAGCTAGTTATTAATTAACTAGTAGGTTGACCCGCGCGTTGCGCGGTAAATGATTTTTTTCATACAATTTTTTATACACTACGGAAATTTTAATTTGATATTGATAATTTTCGTCTTTTTAATTTGAAACAATATGAAAATCAAACACACTACACACATTTAAGGTATATACTACTTTAACTTATATTATAATTAAACATCATACGTAATACGTGTGAACTGAGGCTCTATTACCCATTACAAACTATCAAAATATTAAAGGAAATACGTAATTACTTATTAAATATTATTGTTACTTATATTATTGTAATTATCTAATAGATTTTTTATATATCATTACACATTTTTTTATAGTATGTGATTCTTATGTTTACTTGATACTTAAAATTTAATTAGTACTTTAGGTTGTAATGATAAATATAAATTTTTATTTAAGTTAAAAACATAATTATATAATCTATAATTGCATCAATAAATTATGGCAATACACTTGAAAATATTATAATTTTACATAGAATATATACATAGATATAAAAATATAAAGTGACACCTATATATAAAATGTAGAAATAAATAACTATAAATTAGTTTTTTTTAAATATAAATAACACATTAAAATAATAAAAAAATCACATATTAAAAATACTTAGAAAAGAATATTCGTTAAATTAATTTAATAATATAACAAAATTAATTAAAAAAATTCTAAGTATATTTAATATGTGGTTTATTATTATTATTATTATTATATTTTGTTATTTATATTTATGTAATTTTTAGTTATTTATTGATATATAAGCTAACTAAAACCCATTTTTAAATATAACTTATAAATTTAACTTGCTAAAATATATTAGTGTATATTTTATGTTAACTTGCTTAAAAATTAATGTAATTTTCAAAACTATAATTTATTCATTTTAACAAAAAAATTGGCTTACGAAAATAATTTCAATTAGGGTTAACAGGTCTTTTGGTCCATGATGTTTGACAACTTTTGGGTTTTGGTCAATGATGTTTTTTTTACCTAGTTTTGATACCATATGTTTGCAGATTTTTTTTCTAGTTTCGGTCTAACCGTTACATTCCTTCCATTTTTTGACATGTTCAAGTCACGTGATCCACTCTAAACTTTAAATTTTGTCCCTCTAATACTTTCTTAACCTTTTTTTTGTTCAATTTAGTCCCGAAGTTTCAAAATTGACCCCAATTGGACAATAGGTCCAATTGAATTTTTGAAATTTCGGGACTAAATTGAACAAAAAAAAGGTTAGAAAAGTATTAGAGAGACTAAATTGAACAAAATTGAAAGTTTAGGGTGGATCACGTGACTTGTACATGTCAAAAAATGGACGGAATATAACGGTTAGACCAAAACTAGAAAAAATCTGCAAACATATGGTACCAAAACTAGGTAAAAAAAATATCATTGACCAAAACCCAAAAGTTGTCAAATATCATGGACCAAAAGACCTGTTAACCCTTTTAATTAATGTAAATGTTTATTATGTTTTTTAGTATTATCACTTTTAGTATTTTTATTCCCATTTTAGTATAAAAAAATTATAAGCAATTTTTTCATGTGTAGAACTTACACATTTCTATTGTTAGGGTGTTAAACTTAATTTATCAACTTGTGAAAGTAACTTATTTGAAAATACATGAGAATTTTTGCCTTTCATCTAGAGTTCCATGTGAATGTGAGAGAATAGTGATATGTATGTACAATCGTAACTTTGGTAGGGTGTAAAATTTGATTTTTTTTTTCTTTAAATCTTATGATGTGAAACTTAATTTGATTAACTTGTTAATAAAACGGACACTAAGAATGAATAAGGAGCATTGCCTTCATTTTAGAGCTCCATGTGGAAGAGAGATAATTGTGATTTGTATGTAACTTATAACAAAAATGATGTGGACCAATACAATGAAGTTATTTTGAAAAATATGAAAAAGAAAGTTGCTTAAAAAACTTATTTGTCAAGATGGTGTAACTTCTATCAAGATTATATTATATATAGATAGATAGTAAAAGAAAAGGCTTAGTAGTCACGTGCCTAATCAACGCGCGAGATAGGACAACTGCTGTTTGCCCTAATCAACTGCGAACGAGGAGGTATCTGGTTTGCCCTAATCGTGTTTATTGATCGGATATAACTCTATGAATCTACGTCTATTCTGCCGTCTTCACCCAATTCCTTTCTTCCTCTTATTGATCATTCAGTTGATCAGCTGTTCCTCATTAACGACGCTCATTAAGCAATCGAATCGATTCAGGTCGGGCCTCTGCAGGTATGTAAAATTGGTAATTCCGTATCTGGAGCTTTCCGATTTGTATGTCTTTCATCTTTGAATTGAATGTGTTGATTAACGTTTTGATAGTCTCTTTTTTATGGTTTTTTAGATTGAAAGATGGAATCGATGGACATAGTCGGGAAATCAAAAGAAGACGCATCACTCCCTAAAGGTTAGGTTCTCTTCGATGTTGATAACATGTTCTTTCTTCCGCTATTGTTTGATATCTTTGTTCCATCCTCTGCTTACCTTTTAGATATGATACTTTGGTTAATAGGTGCTTTTTTTGCGTCAAAATTACGCGTTTTAAATTGCAAGAGTGAAATTATTTAAATTAAAAAAGGGCAGGTAAATTCCGGGAGCTTCTGAGCTAAATTCAATATCATTTACTGCCCTAATCTTCTGGTTGATGATATTAGCATGCTACTTGATCGTAGCTTTCGCTATGCATGTGCGGACTAATTCGGTCAGTTTGGAACTTGGATACTAGTTTTATCGAAGTTATAATGTAAAGAAAGCAGATTCCAAGAAAGTAAGCCTGCAGAGCTATTTTAGGAGCCCTATCATATTAATTAGTATTTCCCTATAAGTTGGTCAAATTAAAAGTTTGTTCAGATCGACTTAACGTTTTGTATGTAAGTTGGGATATTTAGTAAAAATTTCTTCTTGTACACTCTCTTTCTCCTTGTAATAGAATTTCCTTTTTTTACACTATATTATGTTTATTTAATTTCTCTTCTTCCATGCTTTACATTTACTTGTTATAATTGTAACCGTCTTAGTATAATAAGGTAGAAATGTTTACTTCGTAGTCAGACATTGCTCTCATTCCCATTTGCAGTGATTGCAAATTGAAGATCTGTTGTTGATCTTTTAGCAGTTGAGATACACGTTTTATGGATCTGTCTCATCACTAAGCTCATGTAAATTTTAAATTGTGGTTTTCCTTGTGCAGCAACTATGACCAAAATCATTAAGGAGATGCTGCCCCCTGATGTGCGTGTTGCCAGGGATACTCAGGATCTTCTGATTGAATGTTGCGTAGGTGAGATATGATGGCCTTTGGCTTTTGTTTTAGATTTCTGTTACATAGTCATGTATCTCTGCTTTTGCTTGATTATAGTTACAAACTGCAGTAAGAATGTGATAGGTGTCAAGTTGTCAACAATTTAGGGATAACTTCTAATCTCTTGTTAGCTGCATTATTTTCGATTTCCCTCTTTTCTGGACTATCCAGCATGAAATTTGCAGGTCTTAATAGTTGGATTGAAGTGATGGATTGGGTGGGTCAGGCGTGAAGAGTTGAAATGAGATAGTTCATTCATTATAGTAGTCCTCTCAGTCAGTACCTCTGCAGCTTCATTTACTAGTGCAACTGGTTGTTTATGAATCAATCAACTGATAGTTAAAGAAAAGTTTACTTTAGAAGAAACCTAATGAGCCAAATTCATGGATAATTGCAAGTGTCCTATTCATGATATATGATATCCATGAGGTATTCTCCGTAGTTGATCGATTTATTATTTTCTGCAGAGTTCATAAATCTTGTTTCATCTGAATCCAACGAAGTGTGTGGCAAAGAGGAAAGGCGCACGATTGCCCCCGAGCATGTCCTCAAGGCTTTACAGGTATTGGCTCAACTTTTTTAATTTATATATGAAACATATGACTCTACATTTTTTTTCTGGATTAAGCTTTTAAGTTTTGAAAGACACGTAGATAACAAAGCTGGATTTGTTCCCAACCCAGTGCCGTTCCCATAAAATTTAACTTTTTACTTCACTGAAGTCTTCACTAGTTTAAGGAAATTTTCTTTCACTGAGGTAGGTGAGGAATTAGTATTAATGTGTAGATATTGTTCTATTTTTGGTACTGCTGCTGCCTCATTTTGTTGGTGCAAGTTAAAATTCTTGCTTATAAATGGGGGGAAAGCACTTGTCAAAAACCATTTTTTTTGGTTAAAAAGCATTATGTATTGCTTAATGTTGTTCCTTTTATTGGAAATGGTACTTTGAATTAGACAAACTTAGAGAAATCAACGCTGCATTTAATTTAATTCAATTCTACAAGCATGAAACTCATTTCGGATCATAACGTTATATAAATTTTGATTTCACATGCATGTTACTGTTGTTTGCTGCAGTTAGCAGTACATGCTAACAATCTCCCGGAAGAAAAACTTTTTGAAGCAGAGACGAACTACTAGAATCCTGTCCCTCCTGAGTGATTATGGCATTTAGGTTGTATGAATTGGTCATGTCACATCATGATGTTCTTTAGCTTAAAGACTGCCTGTTTTTAGTGTTATTTTTTCAAGTGTGCAATTCATTTTTGAAAGCCTTCTTGTTGTTGGCTCAAATAGCTGTCTTAAAGAGGAATGACAATTTTTCGGCATTTTTTCCTATCTATTCTTGCTCATTTTGCATATTATAATACATGCATAACAAATTCAATACTGGGCATCCGATCAGGTTCTAGGATTTGGAGATTACATTGAGGAGGTCTATGCTGCATATGAACAGCACAGAATTGAAACCATGGTAATTCTCTCAGCACGCACACTTACCATCATTATAATTTGGGCTCTTTCTGCAGAAACTGCTTTTGTTTGAGGTTTTTTTTTTGCTTAGCTAGTCAGGCTAGTTTCGGTATTTTACCCCTTGATTTTTATTAGATTTGAGGAGATCAGTGACTTTTTGTTCTTCCTTCACCTTTTGATCATATCAGCAAGATTCTCTAAAAGGTGCAAAATGGAGCAATGTGGCTACAATGAGCGAGGAGGAAGCTTTGGCCGAGCAACAAAGGATGTTTGCAGAGGCTCGAGCAAGAATGAACGGTGGGGTCTCTGCTCCCAAGCAACCCGATTCAGACCCTAATGTACAATAATAGGGTAATAACAGCACAGAATTAACTGGGGAAAACCTTCCATTGCTTGAACTACAGCTATCATTTTGTAATGTGTATTGTGCTCATCTAGCCTCTTTTCAATTCGTAGTAAATACCACCATGATGAAGCCATTTCCTAAAGTGTATTTGCACATGGACCGTTTAATTTCGTGACAATTAGTGACGATTTATGCTATATATGAATATGAATACAAAAATCGTGCTTCAGTTAATAACATTTTGGGGTAATCAGTAATGTTAATATTTAGTTTGTGACTATGATGATTGCTTTGTTAACTAACTGCTGCTTCAAATTCAAGGGAGTCCCGTCTTGTGACTGGACTTTCACCCTCTTCTATTGTTGGTCTTTATATAGGTAGGTTAGCTGCCAAATGGGATTCCACCTAGGATGCTTTCTGTCGGGCAGGGGCCCACAAAAGTGAAGATGAGTCATCTTCTAAACGGTTCAATCAGACGGAAGAAAAGAAGAATGTTTAGCCCGGCAAAACCAAGAAGACAAGAAACAAGAGAGGAAGCATACGTCACATTTCGCAGGTAGATGAATACTGTATACTGTTGAGCCAACACAAATATCACACACACACACGACACATTAGAAAGTAACAAGCCATGGAGCATGCTCTGTAGTAGAAATTTATACAATGTGTGAAACTTAAAGTGAAATTTAACGAGAAAGTGCTAATATAATGCTCTGTAGTAGAAATTTATACAATGTGTGAAACTTAAAGTGAAATATAATGAGATATTTGAAGAAAAGAAGTGATTGTGTTTGATGATGAACAATTTCTTGTAATAGAAAAGATTTCATTTTCTTCACACATTGTTGCACTGATTGTTTTGCAGTTTGTTGTGTAGCCATTCTTATTAACAGTTGCAGTGAAAAAAAATTAAATCATGCCGCCAAGGCACCATGAGCAGAGTAACACAGATGCTTCATTTCTGTTAATACTTGTGTGTTGACTAACAAAGACCACATTGGCGGCACTTGGTTGCATGATGTAATTACTCCAAGTTTAGTTGGTAAGGAATAATTATGCCACACCATTGTCGAGGCGCAATTATGCCTTTGTTAGCCCAAACTAAAAAAAAAAAAACTGTGGATTTCAGAAATAAAGAAAAAGTGGATTGTGTGTGAGCTTATGGTGCAGTGAGCAGCGAAGAGGATAAGGGTTATGAGGTAGCTAGCTACAAGACATAGATGACGGACAGAATGGGTGTTGCGGTTCTGTCTGAACAGTGACGACATTGTCTCCTGCTGCTTTGGTCATCAAAAATGGTTCCTGTACTGTGTGTTTGCTGCAATGCATTATATTTGTTCAGGTAGGTCAAAAGAGTTGAGTTGGCCAAGGCAAGCATTATCCATCACTTCTTCTAATGTAGCTAGTTAGCCCACACAAAAGTGAAATAACAAACCCATTGTCTGTCTGTCCCTCCCTCCCTTTCTTTAGATTCTTTTCTTCTTCTTCAAATCTCTGTTTCTGTTATTATATATACAAATTAAAAACCAAGCTGGTGGGACCAGTATATGTTTCTTTGTCAGGAAGGATTCTCTTGCAGTTGCATCACAGCACCTCTACTCTAAACCAAAGGGGACTGACTACAAAGAAAGAGAGCCAGCCCCACAGGCCAAAACAAGTTTATTTTTATTTTTTGGTGTGGGGTTAATAAAGGAGAAGAATCCAGACACATTCTCTCTCTCTGTGTATCTGTTTTTAAGGATTTTCATTGTCTCAATTGGATTTGTAGTTTCAGACTCACCATACCATACCAAAATGAAGGCAGTCATGGCTAGGAGCAGTTCCCAGGACTTCTCCTCCAAGAGGCATTTCCTCTGGACCAAGAAAGTAGGAACTGAGGAAGAAGATGACGAAAATACCCTCAAGCCTTCCTCTTCCTCCTCCTCCTCCTCCTCAGCAATTCCCAGCAAAGAATAAAAGAAAGACAACAACATGGTAGATAAGAGAAAGAAGAAGAAGAAGAAGAAGAAGAAGAGCAGTAGTGTCTCCACTGTTGCAGCTTCATCTTCATTACAAAGGAGGAAACTTGAGGGCATTGCGGTCACCAGTAGGCTCAGGTCTGTCCTTGCTGGTTTCCGCAAGAACAGGTTGTGTCAATTGGGAGTTGGGCCTCGGGTGGTGGGGACTCTGTTTGGACACAGGAAAGGGCATGTCCATTTTGCCATCCAGAAGGACCCCACCTCCCAACCTGCTTTCTTGCTTGAGCTAGCCACCCCGATAAGCGGTCTGGTTCGGGAAATGACATCTGGGTTGGTGAGGATCGCGCTCGAGTGCGATAAAACACCCAAGTCGTCGTCGTCGTCGGCACCAACTGTGAGGCTGCTGCTAGAGGAGGAGGAGGAGGAGGCAGTGTGGAGGACTTACTGCAACGGGAAGAAGAGCGCGTTCGCCACAAAGAGGGAATGTGGGCCCCGGGACTGGAAGGTATTGAAGGCGGTGGAGCCGATATCTATGGGGGCTGGAGTCTTGCCACCAGGAGGGAGAAGAAGAAGTGATGTACATGAGGGCTAAGTTCCAACGGATTGTGGGGTCCAGAGACTGCCAAGCCTTCTACATGATGAGAACCCAGATAGCAATGGAGCTCCAGAGCTTAGTATCTACCTCTTAAGAGTATATATATATATATATATATATACAAGAATCATTGCCAATACCCATGATGCTTCATCTTGTTTTGGTGTGTATGCCAAGCTAATCCATTCTTCCTTCAACCATGCACTAGTTTTCTCTATTCTGGGTCTTTTTCTTGTGGGGGGTATAAAATGCTAGCTTGTTGAGCTGGGGGCTACTTTAATTTGTTAATTTTTGGAGATTTGGGGGGAGATACACTATAATGCCAAGGGGATTGGTTAATTAGGGTTGTAATGAAGAAGGTGGTGCATATGTATGTATAGCTAATTTCTCTTTGTTAATGTAACAAAACACTGGCTTCTGCCATCCATTGCTTAGCTTGTTTGTAGCTTTCATTGATTTTGCTATATCTTCTTTAATTTAAGGGTTAATAACCTATGAAAGGTCTGAAGTTTGACACATGTTAACCAGAGAGATCCGAAGTTTCAAATGTTAATATGAGAGTCTGAAGTTTCAACTTTGTTGATAAGAGGTCTCCGTTAATTTTTTTCGTTAAAACTGACGGAAGTTGGTCACGTGCCTGGCATGAAACCAGAAATAAAATTAAATCCAAAAAAGCTCTTCTATCAAAGTGTGCCCATCACATGCTTGATATGAAAAGACGAAAATGCTCCCCTTCACATGCTTGAAATGAAAAGATGAAAATGCCCCAATCGTGGTCGGCCACCACCCGCGGCCGCCAACCACCACCCAAGTCCGACGACGACCACCACCAAAGGACGACAACAACCACCAATCGGGCCAGCCACCACCGAATCGTGGCTGTCCAGCCCCAATTGGGGCTGGCAACCACCGATTGGGGCCGGCCACCACCCCAATTGGTGGTGGCCGGCCCCGATTGGTGGTGGCCGCCACCCCAATCGGGGCCAGCAGCCCTAATTGGGCCTGCTGGCCACGATTCGGGCCACATAGGGCTCTGACCGAGTCCTCTATGGCTCAATCGGAGTCAGGGGGCCCCGATCTGGAGCCCCATGGCCCTGATTGAGCCACAGAGGGGCTCGGTTGGAGCTCTCTGTGGCCCGAATCGTGGCCAGCATCCCCAATTGGGGCCGGTCACGATTGTGGCTGGCCGGCCACAATTTTGGGATTGCCGACCACGATTGGTAGTGGCCGGCCCGATTGGTGGTCGTCGTAGGCCTTGGGTGGTGATCGGTGGTCTCGTGTGGTGGCTGGTGGACTTGTGCGGTGACGGAGAAAACAATAGGGACTCAATTGTAAAAATCAAAACTTAATAAGAATATAAATTTGAGGACTAAATTGAACAAAATAACAAATAGGGACTCAATTCTTAATTTGACATCAGGGGTAGTTTTGTCATTTCACATTTCCTCAAATAAGGTACTAAATAAAATAAAATATTAAAAGGGGCAAAAGTGTCATTTCAGACAATTCTGTTAAATTTAACCCTAAAAATGGACGGGAAACCAAATATCAACAAAGTTGAAACTTCAGACCTTCCATATTAACTTTTGAAACTTCAGACCTCTCTGGTTAACATGGGTCAAACTTCAGACATTTCATAGATTATAACCCTTAATTTAGTTAATGCAAACATTTTTCCCCATGTGAAATAGTTTTTATCTCCATGTATTAAACAGATATCCAAACTGAACATTTAATCTACAATGATGATGAAATTCATTTTATCTTTGAATATGGCTTATGCTTGAAAATAGTAAGTAGTATGGTTTTCAGTTACCAATTGTCTGACATTATTAGGAAGCTCTGGTAGTCACTGTTCTAACACTCTCCAAGAGCTTCCAAGAACGGAGCTTTCTCCGGCATTCATGCACCTCGCCGAAGCATCACGCACCACGATCAAAACTGCTTCACCGAAAAGGCTTAGTTTCATCTCAATTTGATTCTCTATCTTTACTTCGCCTGTTATTCACGTCCGTTATGTCCTCAAATCCTTCTCCAAATTCTCGCCTGAGATCAACTAATGCAGTCCCGTCACTCTTTACTCCAGTTCAGAGACATAAAGACGAAGGTAATCATCATAGAAACACTACTCAATGCCAGGGGAACTGTAATTCATCGGGGAGAGGACCTGTCACTTCAGACGATTCATTACATATCCAATCCTCACAACCAACTCGACCGGAGTTGAAAGCTCCCTCTTTATGTAGCCCTTTCTCCTCTCAAACGTGTGGTCAAGTTTCAGAATATCTCCCCAACAAAAACTCTGTTGGTGCAGCAAACAACGTTCCCCCCCCACCCCCTCTGTTCCTCAAACCATTTACTCCCCTCCACCTCCACGCCCCCTCCCTAACATTCCACACCCCTACGGATACGCCCCAGACATCCCAGAGTGACCACGCGCTTCCACCAATCCTTCGTTCCCTTCACGCGCCCGGAGCGTGGCTCACACGCTCCTCCATCTTCAACTACCAGTCTAAGGAAGAAGACGTCTGGGAATTACGCGCCTCCTTCCCGCCAAAGCCCGCTCGCTATAAATCCGAAAGGCTCTCCCTTGAGCGCTCCTTGGCCCAAGTCTTTTCTGCCCAAGCCCGCTAGAGTCTGGCCCGGTCTAGTTCATCACTCCCCCTCAGACCAAAGGTTTCTAGCCCAGACGACACCGACCCAATTAATTCTGGAGGCAGCCCTAACAAGATTTGTCCAAGGCAGAATCTCATATTCAAAACCCAGGCCCAGCGAAGTGAGCAGCCAGTCCAGCAGTGCGGTCCACATCAACAGAACCGGCCGGTCTTCTGCTCATTAAATCACGATCGAACCGCACCGGTTTTCCTTCCGGTCGAAACAGCAGCCAAAGCACCCAAAATTTCTAAGGTAATGGACCCAAACGACTGAAATCTTATTTTAGTGGGTAGGTTTCTTAGCTCGGGACGTATTAGACGCGATTTGGTTAGAAATTGTGCTAACCAAGTCTGGAAAACCACCAAACCACTGGAAATTTTCTTTAGACGAGACCAAAAAATCACTTTTGTTTTCGAAAATCCGACGGATATCCTAGAAGTGTTAATTAATGGACCCTTAAACATTGATGGGGCATGTTAATCCTGACCCAATGCCTGAAGAATGGTGTACTCCATCCCTGCCCGAAACATTTCCTCGTGGATAGAAATAAAAAATATCCCTGAGGGTTCCATGAATATAGACACTGTCAAACGTATAGCTGTGTGCGTAGGTGATGTGTTGCAGGTTGAGGATGACTTTACCAAACCTTGGGAAATCGCTTTCCCAAGAGTCAGGGTAGCCATGGATCTTGAGAGGCCAGCGGTCCCTGGAATGTACCTGGAAAATAGTCCACCCGACAAAATGGTCACCATCCAATACCGCCATGGGCTGCCATGCAATACATGTGGTCGGGTTGGACACAAGGAAAACGATTTCCTAGTCGCAAAATTACTCGTAGAAGAACAGCTACTATGCTGCAAAAATCTGGTCAACAGCCAACCCAGAATGCGAGCCATCGACAGAATTGGTGGTATTCTTTACTCCCCAAAAAACAACAAAGGCTCTGGAAGGCTTCTCTATTCGATGAAATGGAACCCAGATTCTGATATGAACGTACCGGGGAGCGACATGGTGAGGAAACCCAAAACAGAGACAAGCAAGAAAAAACAAGCATACCATGCGGAATCGTCGACCCAGCCACCCAACATGGGAAACCAGGGTATGATCTCATGGGATCACACACCAGAGGCGCGTTTCCAGAATTTTCTCAGTGCGGCATTAGCCCTGATACACCACAGTTATTTTTAAGCCAACCACCAAAACCCCACCTAGGAGCAAGCTTCCCCCACTACACTAATGAATCGACGTCCATCCCATCCTTATGTTCCACGACCCCCTCTTCCCTAACAGCATTCCAACCCCCCCCCCCCCCCCCCCCCCCCCCCCGACGCTGGCAAATCCTCTCTGGCCTCAAACCCACTGCCTGGGTTGGAACCCCTCGAATCACAACCTGAATGCAGATTGGACTTGGAACGCTCTCACAAACTTGACCAAGTCCACTACCGAACCTCAACCACCTTTATTGGACAAGCATGGGCTGACTTCCCGAGCATCGATACCATGGCACACAACCCTGTGTCCCCACCCTTGTCCCCTCTATCCAACCTCGCAGCACAGCTTCAGGGCCGCCTGGGTAGAACATAGGGGTCACCCTGTCCCTCACTACCTGATTTTGATTTGGGCCTAGAGGACATCCAACTGCACCTACTTGCTGAATGGACCCCAGAGGAGGCTTTACCAGACAACTCCGACAAAATGCTTTCCGAACCTCCGTATACGGGCAAAGAATCTTCCCCGGTTATTGATCTGAATGCTGATCCCCATATGATTGTAGAAGATCCCGCCAAGCCCCCACAGGAGGGCACGACATCTGAGCCCCCACCGGAGGGCGAGGACGGAGCATTTATAAGGCGTGCAGGGAAATAACTAATGGAATGCCTCGAGGACGCGGAAGAATACATACCAAACAAAATATCGCGCTCAAACCCTGCCCCAACACCAGCGGCACAACCTAGGCGAAACCCCCTCGCATCGGTGCTAGGATCTCAATGGGACTTTGGCCTTTCAGCGAGCGTGCTACCCGACGTCTCATCATTGCGAAACACAACTCTCAGGAGGTAGTACGTTTAAAGCATAAGTGTATCTTTTCATCAACCTACTTTTGATTATTTAGACACTAGCCACAATCCGAGTACGGCAGTCTCTGAGTCGGAGCTGCCGGAACCATAGCTTGGAACTGTCAGGGCGCTGGAAACAATCTGACAGTTCAACGTATTAGAAATATTAGTATAATACACAAACCTAATATAGTATTCATATCCGATGTTAAGAGTCAAGTAGATAGATTAAGAAATACTATTCTTCGTACTGGTTTAGGCGAGTCGTTCTGCATCCAACCCGAGGAAACGAGGGGTGGCCTTCTATTGGCTTGGGATGAACACACAATGATCACTATTATCAGCTCTAACCAGAATTCCATTCACACCTCCATATCCCACCACCGGGGATCATTTGTCTGGGAATGTTCATTTATATATGCTCCGCCAAAACAAGCCGATCGTTCCGCTTTCTGGAAAAATCTTCAAAACTTCAGAATCACTAGGCCACTGTATTCCCCGTGGCTAGCCATCGGGGATTTCAATGATATTTGGAACTCTTCGGAAAAGGAAGAGGGCTACCAAGTCTTGACTGAAAGGATTCTCCAGTCACACATCAGATCAGATTCGGTGGATCTGATTGATTTGGGATTCGTAGGGCAAGAATTCACCTGGTGTAACAGGTGCAGCCCTCCTAACACGATTCAGGAAAGACTTGATAGAGCATTGAGTAATCCGAAATGACAAAACTTGTTTCCAACTGCCATAAATCGTCATCACGAAACAATAGCCTCGGATCATTGCCTGATTATGCTTTATTGCCTCCCTAAAAATCAGTCCCAAAGGAAGAATCGACCTTTCCGTTTCGAGTCCAATTGGCTAAACCATCCTTCTTTCCTAGATTTCCTTCGACAATCATGGAATCGGGAACCTCCCAGCAACGCCCAATCCCAACTATGCCAAAAGCTTAGACTTTTCAAAGCAAATGTCAGAAAATGGAATCCAACAATGTTCGGCCACCTCGACACACACGTCCATACGCAAATGCCTACAAGATCTAAACGACAATCAAATTTCAAAAGCCCTACCCAACATAGATCTCTTAGTTTCCCAAATAAGGGAGCTCTACAACCGCCAAGAGGTAATGTGGAGACAAAAATCTAGACAGATCTGGCTGAAGGAAGGCGACCGCAACATAAAGTTTTTCCATGCTTATACTTTGGCAAGAAGAAGACAGAATACCTTACATTTCGTAGTACTAGAGGATGGATCCACACTTGAAAACCCAAGAGCACTATTTTGTTTCTCTATTTCAATCACAAAGCGATCTCATAAGCCATCACTAATTGAGCCAACCATCATTATTTGACTCTCTTCTTTGATTATGACAGAATAAGAAAATTTTAAATTTAGCAAAGGATGCATCATAAGCAAGTTAGTTCTCACATTTCCAAACGTCTCATTCAACTCAATCAAAAATTGAATGAACTTCTGTTTATCACGATGAGTTATCACTCTTGGTGAAACAATACAAGCATCACACAAACAGTTATCTTCAACAGAAGCAAGCTCATCTCAAAGCATCTTCATCTTCACAAAATAATCATTAATGCTCATGCTCCCTTTCTTAATATGATACAATTCACGTGTCAAATGATAAATTCCGGTCCCATCTACTTTACTGAAACGATCACGAAGTTCATTCCAAACAGCTACTGCAGTAGAACTATAGATCAATCCATGTGTTAAATTCTAAGCAACTGAGCAAGTCAACCAGCCTTTTACAATGGCGTTAAACCTATCCCATCTAAATCTTTGATTCTCAGGGAACGACTCCCTAGTCAATGATCCATCTACGACACAAAGCTTGTTCTTAATCATAAGAGCCTCAGAAATTGACCTTACCCAGACTTCATAGTTGTTACTGCCTGTAAGATGAAAGTCAATTAAACAAACACCAGGTGCATATGAAGAATGAAGGTATAAACGATCTTCTGAGGATAAAGGCTCAAGATTATCCACTTGATTGTTACGAAGTGGTGGCCACGCTGGAGCTGGAGGATGAATCAATGGAATTGGTGACTGATTCATCTCAAATTACAACTCAATCAATGATCTAAGAACTAATTGAATCAAAAGAACAGCTGAAACGAACGAATCTGCTGAATTGAACGAATCGAATCGCAACGACGGTATCGCCCTACTATAACATGCTTCCCCGTCAGAACTGCAATTGCCACTCAAAAACTCATCGGAATCACTCGTCGGAGTCTGATACCATGAAGAACAACAAGATCAAGAAATGGACGTAAAACTCATTCATTCATTCATCATCAAACTTCGTTTGTAACAAACTTAACAGCCTCATTATTCAATATTATCAAAAATGTCATCTAGTGATGAAGTTTGGTCATCTATCTTTGACAGTTCAAACATTCCTTATTATTTCTTGTCTTCTTCTTTTCCGTAAACGACTTCATCACTGAGACTTCAACGAGTTTCCGGTTGCAATAGCCCGGCCACCATCGACATCCGACCGACGGGTAGAAGAAGCTGGAGGGCCACGATCACGGTCACGATCTGTAGGCACTAGGTAGCTATCTGTGTCTCCGAGAACCAAACTTTAACCATTCAGATTCAGCTCTCCAATCTTGACGTATACAAGGAGAAATCAGCAGCTCTACGTTGCAGAGCAATGGCGCAAGATTCTGTGAAGAGGTTCCACTCCATAATGGACAAGCTCTTCCACTCTCCCAAATCCTCCCCCTCCCCCTCCTCGTCCGGGTACCGCCTCTCTATCTTCCGCAACTTCTTGCTACCAATCTCCGTTCACTGCTTAAATATCGACGCGAGCGGTGCTGCTTAGGTGTCTCGTTTCTTTCAATTGTATCTTCTAAACTTCTTATCCGAGAGAATTAGGCAAATTGGCTTCTCAATTGGTCCGTCATGATGTATAATGCCATGATGATTACGAACTTGATAGGTTTGTGGATTTGCAGAAGTTTCCACATGCATTGTTGTTCTGTATATTGCTTCGATTTCATGAGATTCGGAGTTTTGCAAAGTTTAACTCGCTTTCATGCTATTTGCTTTATCATGGATATATATTGTTCTGTAGTCTAAATCAATGTCATTGTTATGCATTAAGATTGCTTCATCTAGCTACTATTTATGTTTTAATTGCTCATCTTATTGACATGCTGCTTTTGCATATTCTAAATCGACAACCAGTAATCTAAGTTTGAGAATTAGGGCTCTGTAATTGTATGAAATCTTAAATTAATGAATGGTGTTTTTTGGTCTTCTACCAAATGATAGCTCACCAGGTTTACAACATTCAAGAGGGAAAAAGCGGCTGCATTCTGCTTCGGCCTACTCAAGCACTGGTACTTTTAGTGAAGTCCAACATTCTTCTGGAGCATCACAAGCTCCGGTGTGCCGGCCATGGGACCGTGCTGACCTAATGAAGAGATTATCAACATTCAAGTCCATGAAATGGTTTGCTAAACCCAAGGTTCTACTTTAACCGTAATAGGACGTTATACATTTTCTCTATGCAGACATGACATGTATTGATGTATGCTACTGAGTCAGACATAGCCATCTATGTAATATTTCATGGGTAAATTATGTATGATATAGTGGGATTGTGCAGTATAAGGGTATAACCCTAAACCCTAAATATCTTGGATTGTCCATGATAATTTCCTAAACATCCGTTGCTCATGTTTCCTTATTTGTAGATCATTGCATTATTGTCACTTCATAAGTGGCATTAGAACCTTTATGTGCCCGTGGAGTGATAATGCCTGCGATGAGGCCCTAGCTCAGTTTCCACCTTTGCCATCTCCGGCTTTAGTTGACCAATTTAAGGAGAGGACTTCTTTCCTTGTGCAACTTTTTGCCCTTCCTTTCATATCTTCATCTGCTATTGACGTAATGAGAAGCCCTCAACTGGACCAATTTTTGCAAGATTCTTCAGGTCACATATCTTTGACAAAGATCTTTAGAAATGGCTCTGATGTGGAGTCTGCAACTCTTTATTATCAGGTACTTATTTTCATATCCTAGATGATTATTTTTCTTGCAGATTTATTTTATTTCATTTTAAACAACCATCTGTTGCTATATAAGCATAGTATGTCCTCTTTGTCTAATTCACATTGTTCTTGTTTCATTTACGATTGCCAGATTCAGCTTTTTGATATTTGGATAGGTGATATTATTGATGCATTGCATTTTGATTTCTTTATTAAAAAGCATTTAATACTAAATATTTCACATCCCAATTTCTAGAAGATAGCTTGTGTATGTTTTTTTTTTTTGGTCTTAAAAATATTCAAATATAATAAAGGTCTGAGAAAACAAACAACCGCTTAGCTAAGGCATTCCCAATGGCATTGGGATGTCCGAAGCAAGCCAAAATCCAGTTACAACTAGGTCCGCCGCACGATTAACAAGTCTGTGTGCTTTGGATACCTTACTTCTGGGTACAGCGTAAGTAAAAGCCGAAAGAGAAACAACAAGATGCTTAATATCCTGGACGACAGAAAAGACGGTCGGGTTGCAGCTTGTCGAAGAGGGATCTAACTGATTCAGCAGGAGTGTCGAGTCCGTGAACTGGATGTGATTATCCTGTGGAAACGATCGAGCTAACAGCAGACCTGCCCGGCATGCCAGTCCTTCCGCCAACAAGGGATTGTCTCCAGGTGCCGATACTACAGAGGCGGCCAAGACTCTGCCCGAGTCATCTAACAAAAGTGCGCCTCCGAAAACTAGGAACGAACCGGCCCTAACTGCGCCGTCACACACGATTGTGTATGTTCAGTAAGGTTTTTAAGGCCATTTCTGAGTCTTATACTCTCATTTATGTTTGATATTGTACTGATCGTTTGTTCCTCTCTCCTTGCTGGAAGCATTTCACATGGGATTAAACTTTCTCAACTGTGATGCATTTTGCAGGTGCTGAATCTTATAAGCCTATGTGGCTGGGTACCTCGTTTATTGTCTTACGTGGTTGATTGCAACTAATCAGATTGTGAAGGATGCCAATATTTTATCACAGCCACCTGATAAAGGCAACTCAATAATCTCTGTAAGTGTTGGGGATAGCACTGACGGAAGAGCGGGAGATAGCAACCACTTCAATTCAAGTGAAGCTCTACTTGATCCCAAGTCTGTTGTTTTAGATTGCAATCTTTGTGGAGCCAGCGTTGGTTTGTGGCCTTTCTTTACTGTACCACGGCCTTTAGAGTTGTTCTGTTTGGTGGGTGATACAGCAGTGGATGACGAGAGGAACTCTGGCTCAAAGAATACAGTTACTGGAAATCACGTTGACTGCATTTCTACGATTCCACTAAATGTGCCAACTTTGAACTTCTCCATTGCAGGAGGTCCTCCTCCAACAAGACAAAAATTCAAAGCTGCAATTTCTTTCCCGGTGGTTGGCCGGACTATTAGAGCTCGATTTTCTTCTGATTTTGATCGTAGAAAACACGTTCTTGTCAACCAAGATAATGATCAGGGCCAAGCAATAAGCATACCTGCCCTTCAAAGCAGACAGGCAGATAATATCATTAGAGATACGAGTGAAAATGGTACTCCTATTCAAGCTATTTGCTCTGGTTGTACAAATGATCATTTGGAAGAAGGAAGCAGCCAAGATGTTGATGTGCAATGTGTCACTCAGAATAACAATATAACTGAAGAGTCAGAAGATCTTAGACTAACCAGTTTTGATGTTAATATTGTTGATGACAAGGGCTCATCTGATAGTATCAATGAACAGAACACGTCAGTAATGCTCATTGAATTCCAAGAAGGATTTTCTGGAGAAAATCAAGCTAGTGGTGCAGCTCTTCTTTCCAATAAATTGGCTATAAGAGAACATGAATCATCATCTGACGGCCAAAATGCCTTGGCATCTCTAGTTAGTGCAGCAGATAGGAGCAATGTTGGAGCAATGAAGCAAGCCTCTCCGGAGGATAACTTACTTGGTGCTAATTCAGGTGATTATGTTTCGCCTTCTTGTACCTTTTCCTTGAGAAATGTCTTCCAATAGTTTTGTTCTCATAAAAAGTTAGCGACTGCGGGCAGTGTCCAAATTTAGGGTGCTGAGATAAAACCTGAGCTTTGAATTGCACATTGGAACATCTAAGAAGACCTAATTTAGAGAGTAGTTGGAAACCATGGATGGAATTTGTGGGTGACCTCATTTCTTTTAATCTGCAATGCAAGTCAACTCGGGCGAGATCCTAGGCATTCATGTTGCTGGTTACCTTGGTTTATCCACGATTCAAAGTTTCTGCCTTAAATGATGATTCTTGAATTGTGACCGCACTATTTATTCATGCAGGTTGATGACCCCGTAACATCTGTTAGAAGACGTTTCACGTCCAAAAGAATGAGACCTACTTAGGTATCCATGAACTATTTGGTGTTTGTAATGAGTCAACAATATCTGCACAATTTGGTGGTAACAATTATTTTAGCGGCGGCATTGAGAGTGTTGTAATCTATTGTATCCAGAGTTTTAATCACATAATATGCTCATCTTGGATAATGAACGATCTTAGTGTCGCAATTACATGAATTGATTCTCTCTTCATAAAAAAACGAAGCATAGTCCTAGTCTGGAATTGTTATGTCGCTGTTTAGTCCAACAGGCCACAGTTTGTCACCAGCACCTTCAGATAAGGTCTGTTGAAGCCTCTCTCTGCTACAACTGCTCTTTTATCTCCAATCAGCTTGGCGACTCTGCTCACAGAAAAGAAGAATTGTCAACACTAGATTATCAAAAGTCAAAGCATGATATAGGTACACACCAATTTCTCAAATGTGCTTTGCCTTATTCTTGCATTGTAGGTCAGAATAATTTAGACAATTTCTCAATTTGGTTGATCAGTTTAGTTCTCAGTCATGACTTAATTCTGAACTTGATTAATGGATGATGGATTCTGCCAACTTGAAAGTATTAAAAAATAGGTAAGTAATCCTCCATTTATGAAATTGATGGTATGACTAAAGCTCATCCATTAGTTGTGCCCAGAATTGAATCCTAGTCAGTCAGGCCAAATGCCATCTTCAAACCCATAATAATAAGGAACGCTCTCTCTTAAATGCTCTTTGCCTTGGTTTTGTATTATCTCAATTTGGTTGCTTAGTTAGTTCATTGTGCCATCAGGATTTACTTTTGTGCATGACCAATAGAGGATATTCTTCTGCCAATCGATGAGATGGCAGAATGTCATCCATTGGCCATGCCCAGCTAGAAATAAATCACCAGGAGAGGATCCAAGTGTGGTTGGTAGGAGGAATAGAGCAACTCACTTGAAATAAGGAGAAGTTGTGTTCTCTTGGACAGTCTTGACCTGTCCAATCCTCTGAACAGCTTCTATTCCTTGTAAAACCCTCCCAACCACAAGTACAGAGGAATCCAACTCGGGTGAATCCCTAATCATGATCACAAACTCCGTCCCATTCGGTTCCTTTCCAACCTCCTCTTGCTGAATCTCAAGCTTACCTTTCCTTGCCACCAGCTTGATATTGGGAGGCGGCTTTGACGGGTTCCTCACGATAATCCCAACCGTCCCAGCCAAGCTTTTAGTCCCAGGACACTTTTGATTTGCCCTCTCCCACTCCTCAGTTAAACTTTTGTTGGTTAGATTTCCTCCACCGGCTTTGCTGGCTATCTCTGCATCCACACCATAGGATCTCACCCCACCGTGCTGAACGTAGTTTGGCAGGATCTTAACAAACTCTTTCCTTGTGTAACTGATACCAGCAGCTCCAGAGACAAGCTTGCTAAACCGAGTTGCTCCGAAGGGAACATCCTGTCCGTATAGGCCGATCACAATCCGACCCGCGGGTTCCCCATCAATGGAGACATCAAGAAATGCTCTTTGGGTGGGTCCATAGTCAAAGCAGGCTTGGGGGGTGGGGTTTGAGTAGGTTTCTTGAGCAAGAGACTTGGGTGGGGTTTGAGAACAACCGAGTAAGAGAAGGTTAGTGCAGAGAGCTAGGTCTCGGCGTGACAACAACTTGAAGGTACGTGGTAGAGGCAAAGATGGAGGAGGGTTTTGGAGGTGCATTGGGGGGAGGAGTTTTGGTTGATGAGCGGACTGCAGCAGCATTTTTCTTTGCTGCTGTTGGGTAGGATTTTTGCAGGCCTCAAAATCTTTCTTCTCACTTCAAACATGTGAGAAACCTTTCTTTGTTTGTGCTCACTTCTGCAAGATAGTGTGGATAACACAAGATGGCAAACTAGCCAATCAAATTCATGGAGGTGGGGCCATGCTTCTAGTACCTCTTGTTTCTTAACATTGTTGTTTCTTGGTATGAAATCTCTCAGATATTCAAATAGAAGTCGTATTTAATCGAATTTCCCCCCTTTCTCCATCCCCCAAGTCGTCTTCATCATCATCGCATGAATTCATGGGTAGAAGAAGCCTGGCATCTCCTCTAATTTGTTCCCCTTCTCATTCTAGTAAATTGCGCTGCAGAATTACAGCGGATTACTATAAGGGTGTTGTTTTTTACGAGAAAAACTACTACTTTGATTGATAATTCAAAACAGACTTATACAAGATTTTCTAAAAACTGAAATTTCTAATAATCAGCTAAGACCAGTTACACACGTAACCACTACTGACTCAACAACAAAAAAACGTGAAACATGCCACAGGCTTAACAATAGGAAATTCTAACTTACTCCCCAAGTTACAGCAACAAGCTGACTTGGTCCCTAAGACTCTAACTTGAACAAAGTCTAAAACTGCAGGACTAATTCAACACTTAGCATTTGATTTTAAAACAACAAACTCCTCCTAAAATCAGATGCTACACATGCCCAGCTTCTTTCGAAGGACTTCAAATCGATTGGTGGGGAATGACTTTGTAAAGATGTCTGCAACTTGTTCTTCAGAACTGCAGTGAATTAGTTTCACCTCTTCATCTTTTTGGATTTCCCTTAGAAAGTAGTACTTCACCTTGAAATGTTTAGTTCTTCCATGAAACACAGGATTTTGGGAAATGGCTATTGCAGCTTGATTATCCACATAAATTCTTGTGTGTTCAGCTTGACTTTCTTCGAGATCTTCCAGCAGCTTCCTTAACCAAATGGCCTGTCTAGCAGCCATTGAAGCTGCTACAAACTCTGATTCTGCAGTAGATAAAGCTACTACTTCTTGTTTCTTTGAACACCAGGAGAAGCAACCTGTTCCTAAGGAGAAACAATACCCTGATGTGCTTTTAGCATCATCTTCAGATCCTGCCCAGTCACTGTCTGAGAATCCCACGAGTTTGAAGCTACTGCTTCTTTCGAACTTGATTCCAAACCCTTGAGTTCCCTTTAGGTATCTTACCACACGTTTTGCAGCAGTTAAATGTAATTCACTAGGGCAGTTAAGAAACCGAGAAAGGACACTTACTGCATACAAGATGTCTGGTCGTGTGGCTGTGAGGTACATCAAACATCCAATAAGCCTTCTGTAGTCTTTTTCATCAGCTGCTGCTGAGCCATCTTCTTTCTGCAACTTTGGCTTTAAAATCATGGGAGTGCTCACTTCTTTGCAGTTCTCCATTGAGAATCTCTTTTAAATACTTCCTTTGGCTAATGAACACTTCATACTTACTTTGCTTGACTTCAATACCCAGAAAGTAAGACATCTCACCCAGATCAGACATTTCAAATCTCTGCATCATTTTCCTTTTGAAGTCTTCGATTTGAATAGTATTGCTCCCTGTAATTAGCAAGTCATCCACATACAGAGATATAATTACAACTCCAGTACCTGACTTTAGTATGTAAAGAGTTGATTCACTTGGACTTTTTGTGAATCCAAGTTGAAGGAGATGCTCATCAATCTTGCTGTACCACTGCCTTGGGGCTTGTTTGAGGCCATATAGTGCCTTCTTCAGCTTGAGTACCTTTTCTTCTTCTCCTTTAACCAGAAAACCATCTGGTTGCTCGACAAAGATTTCTTCCTCAAGATCACCATTGAGGAATGCTGATTTTACATCGAGCTGAAGTATATTCCATCCCTTTTGAGCTGCAATTGAGAGAAGCAACCTTATAGTATCCAGTCTTGCCACTGGAGCAAAGGTTTCCGAGAAGTCAACTCCCCATGTTTGAGCATATCCCTTGACCACCAACCTGGCTTTGTGCTTGTTAACTGAACCATCGGGATTGAGTTTTGTCCTGAAGACCCATTTAACTCCTATCACTTTCTTTTCTCTTGGTCTCTCTACAAGCTCCCAGGTGTTGTTTTTTTCTATCATGGAAAGCTCTACCTCCATTGCAGATTACCACTTCTTGTCATTTTTGGCCTCTTCATATCCTGCAGGTTCAAGTACTGCAAGATTACATCTTTGATAGATCTCTGCTAGTGATTTGGTGCCTCTAACTGACTGTTCATCAGTCAGTTCTTCTTCATCCAGAGTTACTTGCTCCCTCTCTGTATTTCCCCACTTCCATTTTTCCTCTTCCAGAAAGTGAACATCTCTGCTCACTGAGATTCTTCCCTTTCTTGGATTATACACTCTATAGGCTTTGGAGACTGTACTATATCCTATGAATACTCCTTCTTCAGCTCTTTGATCAAGTTTGTCTATTTTTACCAAGGGAACATTGGTATAGCAAACAGATCCAAAGACTTTGAGATTTTGAAGCTTGGGCTTGCTGCCATACCAGGCTTCATGTGGAGTCTTCTTCTCCAAGGCTCTAGTTGGAAGTTTGTTTAGGAGGAACACAGCAGTATGAGCAGCTTCTGCCCAAAAGCTCTTTGGTAGCTCCTTCTCGTGTATCATGCACCTCACCATATCCATTATTGTTCTATTTTTCCTTTCACTGACCCCATTTTGCTGTTGTGTGAAGGGAACTGTGAGCTGATGTTCAATCCCAGCTGCTTTAAAGAATTCATCAAATTTGTCAGCAGTGTACTCAGTTCCATTGTCTGATCTTATAACTTGAATGCTGCTTCCACTTTGCTTCTCAATCCAAGTCTTGAAGTTGTTGAATATTCCTGCTACCTCTGACTTGAACTTCATAAAGTATATCCAACACATTCTTATGAAATCATCAATGAAGGTGATGAAGTATCTGCTGCCATTTAGTGAGGGAGTTGCTTGGGGCCCACACACATCAGAGTGTATAAGCTGAAGCTTTGAAGGTGCTCTCCATGAGGACTCACCAAATGGTAATCTACTGATCTTGCCAGTTAAACAGGCCCTGCAATTCGAGTAATCTCCTTCTATTGCAGGTACTCCCACTGCCAACTCTTCTTTATATAGCTTCTGCAAGGCATTTTGATGAAAATGCCCTAGCCTTTTGTGCCAAATATCTGAGGAATTAAGTTGACTTGGGCATGCAGTAGCTAAAGCAGCAAATGGATTCAAAGAAAAACTTTTGCCTTTCATATTGATCCTAAACAACTCATTTCCACTCGAATAAAAAATCAGGCACTTGTTATTCTCAAATGTTAACTTGAACCCCTTTTTTATTAACTGACCAACACTTAGGAGGTTTTGATCAATTTGTGGCACAAGTAAGACATCATCTATGTATTTGATACCTGATCTGCATTTAATAGCTACGGTCCCTTTTCCCTTCACCGAGATGAGATCTCCATTCCCTATTTTAACTTTTGAGGAAACTGACCTGTCAAGATGCTTGAACAGCTTTGCATCTCGTGTCATATGGCTGGTACATCCACTGTCAACAAGCCATTCATTACTTGAGACCTCATCTGTGAAACAGGAAGCAACAAATAGTTGTTCTTCTTCTTCTTCCTGAGTAACAGTCTGATTTGCAGACTGTGTCTCTTTCTTCCACTTTCCCTTCTTCTCTGGACATATAATCTCCATATGGCCCATCTTTTGGCACCTTCTGCATTTGATATCTGGCCTTTTCCAGCACTTGTAGTAAGGATGATTTTCCTTGCCACAATGCTTACAAGGAGATGAATTCTTTCCTTTGAAGCTCTTATCAGAGTATGATCCTCCTTCTCCTCCACTTTGCTGACCTTGCCACTTCTTCTCCTTTCCCTTTGGACCAAGGTGAAGCTTTGCTTTCAGTGCTCCTTCAATGATCCCTTCCTCACGCATGAGCCTCCTCTGCTCTTGTGCTTGAAGAGCACTAAGTAACTCTGCCAATTTGATGTCTGACAGGTCCTTAGTGTTCTCCAATGAGGCAATGGTGGCTTCAAATCTCTCAGGTAGGGTTACTAAAATATTCTCCACAATCCTGCTGTCTTTCAATTCCTTACCAAGTATTCGAACTTGGTTTGCTATGCTGAGGAGACGATCTGAGTACTGTTGTATTGTCTCAGACTCCTTCATATGTTCTCTCTCAAATTCTCTAATTAAGTTTAGAGATTTCATACCTCGAATCTTGTCATCTCCCTTATATTCAGACTTCAGAAAATCCCAGATTTCTTTAGCAGAGGGAAGAGACATTATTCGATTGAAAATTGCAGGTGTGACAGCTGAGAAAAAGGCAAGACTTTGCTCGAGCTTTTCTTGTCTTCTTCTCTCTGTGGACCTTGATTTGAGCTAACGTAGGGTTGTTGGGTAAGGCAGGGATTTCATAATCTTCTTCCACAGCCTCCCACAAATCAGCACCCTCCATGAAAGCCTCCATCTTGATCGACCAAGTTTGGAAGTTTGAACCATCAAACTTTGGTGGAGCTGTAGCAGAGAACGCGTCTTCCATGGATGATCTCAATTTGACAATCACACTCTCTCATGCAGGTCCCTCAAGAATACAGCTCTGATACCACTGTTGTTTTTTACGAGAAAAACTACTACTTTGATTGATAATTCAAAACAGACTTATACAAGATTTTCTAAAAACTGAAATTCCTAATAATCAGCTAAGACCAGTTACACACGTAACCACTACAGACTCAACAACAAAAAAACGTGAAACATGCCACAGGCTTAACAATAGGAAATTCTAACTTACTCCCCAAGTTACAGCAACAGGCTGACTTGGTCCCTAAGACTCTAACTTGAACAAAGTCTAAAACTGCAGGACTAATTCAACACTTAGCATTTGATTTTAAAACAACAAAGGGCCACATTTTGTTCTCCCGAGTTGCGTAGTGCTGTTACAAATGATTAGGGATTCACCCGAGTAGAATTTAACCATGCGTAGTGCTGTTACAAATGATTTATCTCATGGCTTAGTAATCTTCCAGCTGCTGGTATTTTGAAGAATTGAGAGAAATGTTCAATAAAATAGATAAAACATGTTTTTAACACCTTAGTCGTGAAATATATCATGGTAAACAAGGTAGCTTGAGTATATCAAATTTCTTCTGCAAAATGAAGGTCTATGGGTTGAACTTGATGTTGTTGAAAGTAGCATTTGTCCTGTGTTAAATTCCACATTGGGCCGATTCAAACCCAACGGGCCAATAGAGAGCAACTATTTTCACAAGTGGAGTTCCATCCTAAAACCAATTGGTGATAGAAGGAGGTAGCTACAGGGAATTGGGGAAGTGAGAGGCGACCAAACAGCATCCCGACGATGCTACGTCAGTTCAATGCGACGTCGATATCAGAGAGAAGTCATAGAGACAACACCTCCTTAAAGAAATAATATTGTTTATTATGATGAGGCTAATGTTCGTTTTATGGTGTTCCTCTTTTTTGTTAAAACTCAGGAAGGATGAATGAATATAGGCCTTTCAAAGGTTCTTCTTTTTCTGAAGATATCTGAGTTCTCTCTTTTAAGGCGACCGACATTTAATATCGACCATCAATAATCTGATATCCACTAAATCACTCAGATTCGGCGATAATATGCGGCGTCGAAGACAAACTTTTTCCAAATCAAGAGTCGATCATCAAAAATCTAATATCTACTAAATCACTCAGATTTGTCGACTACTTGGAAGCGGTTAAGTAAACGAAGAACCCAAGAGTCGATCATCAAAAACATTTTATATCTACAATATCACTCAGATGGATCGAGCTCCTTGCGGTGCAGAAGAACCCAAGAGTCGATCATCAAAAACATCTGATATCTACAATATCACTCAGATGGATCGAGCTCCTTGAGGTGCAGAAGAACCCAAGAGTCGATCATCAAAACCATCTGATATCTACAATATCACTCAGATGGATCGAGCTCCTTGCGGTGCAGAAGAACCCGAGAGTCGATCATTAAAAACATCTGATATCTACAATATCACTCAGATAGATCGACTACTTGTGGTATGAAAGAACTCAAGAGACGATCATTCAAACATCTGATATCTACAATATCATTCAGATAGATCGACTACTTGCAATACGAAAGAGCCCAAGAGTCGATCATTAAAATATTTGATATCTACTAAATCACTCAAATAGATCGACTACTTGAGGTTTCGAAAGTCGATCATCCCGCCTCGAAGTTCGGTGTCGACCATTCAAAATCCGATATCCACTAAATCACTCGGACAAATCTACAACTCGAGAGAAAGGTTAGATATTTGGGAATTACCCTTAAAATCATTCGATTATATGGAGACCTAATGATTGTTCTAAAGTCGAGTATGTTTTCTATTAAGTCCGTGGAAAGATCTATGAAAACGGTGAAAAGCCCAAGAGAGGGCAGGCATATGTAAGATTGCTAAAAATTATCCTTCATTAATAAACGGGAGTTTACAAAATATCGAGAAGGAAATTAAAAGCGTCTATGCTAAAATCTATCTATCAGCCCTAACATTGGCTTTAGCTTCCTCATGCAGATATTCTCGAAGAACTGCCACTCTCGAGAGGTCCAGGTCGGGGCCCAAGGCCCTAAGGTCGGCCACCAATGAAGTAAAAACTGAGAGAAGCATATGCCCGCTCGCCATGGCGGCGTCCGTTTGAAAGGCCAAGCTGACATTGTAAGCGGCAACAGCATTCCGCTCAGGCTCCTCGAGCTCTTTCACCCTCTTCTTCAGCTCGATGTTCTCTTTGCGCTGAGAATCCAGTTGGGCACGGAAAATTTTGGAGAAGGCGGCAGCATCAGGATATGCCTTGCCAAGCACGGCCGCCAAAACTCCACTAGCTCTCAGAGCCTCCTTGCAGGTATCGAGCTCCCCAGATATGGTGCCCAAGACCCTCTGAAGGCTGGAAACCTCCCCTTCAAGGCGAGCCACCTTTTCCCGAAGGCCCTGCACTTCTTTGGCCTCCGACTCCAGGGAAGCAAGCTGCCCCTTTGCGAGAGATAACTCCTCGCCAAGGTCGATGAGCAATTGACCCACCTGCAAGAAATCGCGGTTGGTCTGGAAAGGAAAAAGTCGTCAACATAAGGTACAAATAATATGTATCAACGAATAAGAATATGGTTCTACCTTGGACTGTCGATGTAGGAACATTCGAGTGGCGTCCTCCACTCGATCTGTAGGGAGGCGAGGACGATCCCGGGAGGAACAGAGGCGTTCAGCAAGTGAAGGGCCACCTCCTTGTTGACGATGGAATGACCCTCCTTCAGCTTGTACTCTCCCAGAGTGGCGAGAGGGTCCCAATCGACATCTCGTGGCAGAGAGTCGGGGGCAGAATGAAGCATCCTCCAAGCAAAGGGAGGACCCTGATATCCCAAGCCTGTCTTGGCTTGAGAAGAAGAAGCCTCAGCAATACCCTTGCCCTTAGGGTCGACTTCTGCGAGGAAAATACGTTAATAAAAATGAACTACCAAGAACTAAGTAAGGAATCTATCAGGGCAAAAGTCTGTACCAGTGGGGGGCAAGGGACTAGTGGGCGTCAGATCGACCCCAGAAGTAACCTTCTGAAATGAGGAGACTGGAGTGGCGGTGGTGATCTTCACTTTCTTCGAAGGAGTGGCGCCTGCCCTCCCAGCGGGTCTCTTGGTTCTCTTTGTTAGGTTCTAAGTTTCAGGTCAACGAGCGATCGACCTAAGCCTTATTCCTCACTGGAGAAATTGCGGGTTCGGTGCTCCTAAGTCTTGTCGTCCTGATCCGTATCTTTCTGTCCTTCGCCTTCTCTTCTCCTCGTGCCCTGCAAGAGGGGCAATACCAAGCACGGAGGGGGGGGGGTGGTGCTTGATGTACCCTCTACGATGCCTAAGTCAGTACGATACTTTTAGAGAGATAAAGCTAGTGAGATGTCAGAGCTAAATTGTACACTTAGCCAAGATCCCCAAATGAATGGTGGAAAGGTTGTATTTGTAAGCGACAGTGTCATTAAGGTGGCTTAATGACATCGTTAACCTTTAAACACAATTAATTAGCCCTTAATCTCGTAATTAAAACCTTAAAGCACGGAGAGGTTGGCGGAAATAAACTGAGTATCGGAGTCGGGAAGTGGTGTCGGGACCCTTGGGGGGGGGGGGGGGGGGGAGAAAATCCGACCCCCAAGGGTAAGGGTGGGGTGTGGCCACCTAACCCCTCCCTAGGGGAGGTCGGTTGTGGCCACCCGACCTCACCTAGGTGAGTTTGCCTCGGTCCGGACGAGTGTTTTGGCCTCGTCCGGACCATTGGCGTTTCCGCGGGGTGTTTGGGTCGAAGTTTCGATTTACAATCATTGACGGGGTGATCAAAATAAAACGATTCGGAAGTCAACGGGTTCAAATTGGGCGTATATCCATCACATGCCCCCGAGTCAACCAATGGCCTGACCCTTGATTGACTCTATTTTAGGATGGTATGACACGCGCAATTTGAAGCCGGGATTTACCTTTTGTCGGAATCCTTACTTACCCATGGATGTGTGTCTCTGACTCTGCCGACTCTACCCCCTGTCTTATAAGGTAGAGGGATTGTAAATGTTAGAATAGCACGGACACGTATCCAAGCACGTGTCCGCCTGAGATGGAAATAATAAATCTATCCCCGCCATGGGTGTATACTTGGAAAATATACGCTCGGGGATGCAATATGGATACAACTAAACGAGTCCATGCTTTAATTTCATGCCGGGATAAGTCTAAGTGGGGAAATTTTTTGATTTTGGTCTGAAATTTCTCTAAGTATGGGATATTTAAAAAATATGCCTATAAGATACTAACTATGGTAGGTGTGAGTTTAACCGTGGTTAATGGGAATTAGGGGTATCAGTTTTTAAATCTGACCCTTGAATTTTTCCTTTTAAAAAATTAACGGTGTCGATTTAGCGGTTTTGGAAAAAACCCTATTCCCTTTTACTATAAAAAGGGGTAAGTGATTACCTCATTCTCGTTGTCCTTTTCTCTTTTTCTTTTCTTTTAGGCGGTTAGGATCCTTGGTTGGATTCACTTCTCGGGACGCGTGTCGTATTGAGGTACGTGCCTTTTGCTTTGTGTAAGCGTTGCTTTTGGGGAGACGTAATCCCGCTTCTCCCTTGATTGTTTCTTTACTTGTCCCGTTTTTGATTTGTGGGTCTTCATGGTGGTATAGTCCTGTTTAGTTCATCCTCTTTTCATCCCCTTGCCCCCGTGTTTCTGTTTACTGGCGCGTGGGGTCTTTTATATTGGGATTATGACGATCTCCCCTTGTCCCCCTGCCTCTGCTTGTTGGCCATTGGGGTCTCTCTATGCTGGGAGTTATAACTGTCTCCCCTTGCCCCCTGCCTCTGCTTATCGGCCATTGGGGTCTCTCTATGCTGGGAGTTATAACTGTCTCCCCTTGCCTTCTTACCTCTGCTCATTTGCCTGTGGGGTTTTCCCGTATCATCTTTCTATTCTTACCTTTTGACTTTGTACTCGTCGTTTTAGGAAAATGAGTTTTATCTTGTCTCTACTATCCCTTTTCTGTTTTTCTTGGGCTAAGCTTGCGTGTTTTCGATCAGCAGATCTCCCCGGTGTTTGATGAGGAGTAAGAGGCCAGTACGGGTGGGAGTGGTTAACTCCGGGACCGGACCTTCGATTGCAAAAAGATCGGTTTTTTGTGGAGCGGGGAGGTGTCCTCCAATTGGAGGTAAGAGCGGTGGTGATGTTAGGGTATCATCTTCTTTCTATATTGATGCCCCCCAATCGAGGGTCCGGGAGCCATCTTTTCCTTCACCCTTGTTTGGTAAGTCATGGAATGTCTGAGTTTCCTTAGTATATATTGGTGTTTACTCTGTATCTTGTTGTAGGTAGACTTCGTCTTCCACTTTTGAGTTGAAAAGAGCTGTCTCGTCCTCCTGTTGATGGAATTGTTGGGTCTGAGTGGGCGCCTTATTATGGGCGTGGGGCTCGTTTTGACAATCAATCTTCTTTGCAAACTCCTGAGGTTGGAGTTTGTGTCTTGCAGTCCGCTATTCCTCCTGCAGATCGTGTGCCTCTTTCTAAAGGGTCGGAGGCAGTTTATGAATTGGCTCATGATGTGTTGTCTCGCTATGCTTCTGTAACTTTTCTTAACTTTGTTATCCTTTAGGACGTTTATTCTTTCATGCTTTATCTGTCTCATCCTTTGTTTTTGTCGCAGGGTATTGCCGACCTTGTTAATTTGTCCACCCTTGTTATTGATCTTGCTGAGGGGAAGAAGGCGCACAAGGGCACTTGTGTCTCCCTTAATTCTAAGCTTGTTAGTTGTTTGGAGCGTAGCCGTATCACAGATTTGCAGTGCCGAGATTTGGAGAGTCGTATTGCCCTTCTTAAAGAAGAGATTGAAGCCTTAAGGCAAAAGTCTTATCGCGATGAGGTACTTCGGGCTGCTGAGTTGGTGTCCCTTGAGGAGATGTTTCGTGTGGAGGAGAAAGGGTGTGCTATCGCTGAGTATAAGGCTTCCTCCTCTTATCAGGCTGCTATCGATGTTCGCTGCTCTGTGGCTAAGCGTATCTCTTTGAAGGCGATTCTTGAGAGTATGTATATGATTGCTCCTGACTTTCCTTTTTCTCAGCTTGGTGATTTATCTGACTTCGCTGTTAGGCATATTGCCAAGATGGGGAGGTAGTACACCTATCGCTTGTGGTGTCTTCTTACTACTCTTCCTGTTGGTGGGTTGCCCTTGTCTTTAGAGTTTGAAACTCCTCATTTCCTTGCTTTGCTATCTTTGTTTGATACTCATGTTTTTACTTATGGTATGCATGGCAGGGTGCTTATCTCCCCTTTTCATGATAACTTCTTGTGTCTTTATGTATAATTTTTGGTTATGGACCTTTCCCTTTATGGTGCTTTCTTTTCTTTGCGTTTCTCTTGTATTTTCCTTCATCATCATACCTGCTATTTCATCAAGAGAAAACATATTATATGTTCTTCATACAACTTTACTTTGCCATTATTTTCTCATGGTTTCCTTCTTAGTATGGTGCAATGATCTCTTCTGATACCCTTTGAATGGTGTGTGTGATATTGTTAGACCAAAGATACGCTCTTGATGGGCGTCGAATCTGTTCACGAGACAGGCTCTCGGAGGGCACTTAACGTTTCGCAGGATAGGCTCCCGGAGGGCACAAGTTAGACCAAAGATACGCTCCTGGTGGGCGTCGAATCTGGTAGTTTGAAATCTACCTCAAGATACGCTCTTGGGGGCGTCGAATCTGGTAGTTTGAAATCTACCTCAAGATACGCTCTTGGGGGTGTCGAATGTCGTAGTTTTTAGAAACCACTCTCAAGATACGCTCTTGGGGGCGTCGAAATTCGTAGTTTTTTAAAACCACTCTCAAGATACGCTCTTGGGGGCGTCAAAGTTCGTAGTTTTTGGGAACCTCTCTCAAGATACGCTCTTGGGGGCGTCGAAGTTCGTAGTTTTTGGAAACCACTCTCAAGATACGCTCTTGGGGGCGTCGAAGGTCGTAGTATGAAAACCACTCTCAAGATACGCTCTTGGGGGCGTCGAAGGTCGTAGTATGAAAACCACTCTCAAGATACGCTCTTGGGGGCGTCGAAGGTCGTAGTATGAAAACTACTCTCAAGATACGCTCTTGGGGGCGTCGATGGTGTTGCTGACTTGGAAGTCATATCTGTGTAAGGATAACATAATGATTGTGTCACCACCTTCTTTGAAAGATACTTTTGAGTAACTTCTACTTCATTAGGAGCATTCATGCTTTATGTACACTTGGGGTGTCTTGGGTGGATCAAGATACCCTTTGGAGGAAATCAAAGATAGTTGTAGAGTCGGAGTAACTTCTTGAGTTCTCCTTCTCAAAAGTTGTTTTTAGAAAACTTAAGTAATTATATGTAATGACTTGAAATAACTCCAAGGATATGGTCTTTTGTTTGTGCTGTCTTCTTAGACGTAGTACTTCTTTAGGTGTTCTCCACTGAAGGTGTTTGTGGAGATATACCCGTCCCCATCCTCTAGGCGGTAAGCATTTGCGTATGGAACTGATGCTATCTTATACGGCCCTTCCCACTTTGGAGATAATTTTCTGACTTGTTCTAAGTGTGAGAACTCGTTCTTTCTGAGTACTAGTTCTCCTATGTGGAATTGCCTCTCCTTGACTTGGCGGTTGTAATATCTTGCGGATACAAGGCGCATTCGTGCCTGTGCTTCCTCCGAGTTCCATCTTTTATCATCCACAAGGTCTAAATCTAAGAGCCTTGCTTTGTTATTCTCATGCTCTTCAAAGTACGTGGTTCTTAGTGATGATACAGCCATTTCTGCTGGTGCCACCGCTTCGGTTCCGTATACTAGGCCAAATGGTGTTTCTCCTGTGGCTATCTTTGGTGTTGTCCGCACTGCCCATAGAACATTTTCCAGCTCATCTACCCAACTTCCCTTGGTAGCATGGAGTTGTTTCTTTAGACCGTCTAGCACTATTTTATTTGCCGACTCTACTTGCCCGTTTGTCTGAGGGTGTTTTACTGATGCGAAGCGGTGCTCTATATTCAGCCTTTCGCAATACCATTGCAGTCTTGCTCTTGAATTGTGGGCCATTATCACTTATTATCGCTTTTGGGACTCCGTATCTCGAGACAATGTGAGATTGAATGAAGTTAACGATTTGCTCGTCTGTTGTCTTTCCCATTGCCTTTGCTTCTATCCACTTGGAGAAGTAGTCTATTGCTACTATTATGCAAGTTTTCTGCCCTTTTATTCTTGGTAGGGGGCCTATCAGATCAATCCCCCACTGTGCGAATGGCCAGGCTCCTGAGATGGAACTTAGCTTTGCTGCTGGGGCTGTTATATTTCTGGAGTACCTTTGGCAGTGATCACATTTTTGTACCCAGTCTGCTGCTTCTTTGCTCATTGATGGCCAATAGTATCCTAGGTTATAGACCTTTCGGATTATTGATCGTGCTCCTTCATGGCACCCCGCGTCTCCTTCATGGAGTTCTGCCAGTATTCTCTCTGTTTCTGGGTATGTTATGCATTTGAGGAAGGGTGTGGAGTACCCTTTTTTGTAGAGTTCATTATCCATCACTGCATAATTTCTAGCCATTCTTTCAATCTTGACTGCCTCTACCTTATCCTTTGGGAGTTTTCCTTCCATGATGTACTGACGCATTGGGGTCATCCAGGCTTCTCCTTCATCTATTACTAGAGCCTCCATTTTTTCTATTACTGATTGCATTCTTTGCTCTACAAAGTGAACCTCTTTGCCTGCTTCTGCCCCTAGGGCTAGTTTGCTTAAGGCGTCCGCCTCTTGGTTTTGTTCTCTTGGGACTGACTCAATGTCGAAGCTTTGGAAGCTTTTTATTAGGTCCCTGGCTTGCTGTAAGTACTTCTGCATGTTTTCAGACTTTGCAGTGTAGATTCCTTTCACTTGGTTGACAACTAGTTGAGAATCACACTTGACTCTTAGGTGCTTTGCCCCTACTCCTTTGGCTATTCTCAGGCCTGTTATCAATGCTTCGTATTCAGCCTCATTGTTTGTTGCCTTAAAGGTAAGTGCCATGGCATATCGCAGAGGTGTATCCCTACTTGGCGGGTATAATAGGAGGTCTGCACCTGAACCTCCCCCGTTGGATGACCCATCGGTATGCATCTACCATAACTCTTCTGGTTGTTTCTCCTGACTACTACTCGCCTCGCTTGTAGTTTTGATTTCTCCCAAGTCTTCATCTGGATTAATTCCGGTGAATTCGGCAATAAAATCTGCTAGAGCCTGCCCCTTTATAGCTGTTCTAGGGGCAAAGTGAATACGAAACTCACTTAGCTCAATTGCCCATTTGGTTAGTCTTCCCGATGTGTCTGGTCTTTGGAGGAGGTGTTTCAATGGTTGGTCTGTGAGGACTGTTACCTCGTGCCCATGAAAGCACGGTCTCAACTTCCTTGCTGATATAATCAGTGCATAGAGGTACTTTTCTATTGGCAAGTAGTTGATCTCATACTTTGCCAATGTTTTACTTACGAAGTACACTGGCAATTGTGCAGAGTTTTCTTCTTTTATTAGTACCGAGCTTACTGCCACGTTGCTCACGGAGATGTAGAGGTAGAGGGGCTCCCCTGGCGTAGGCTTTGCTAGGGGTGGTAGTGTCTTTAGATGTTGTTTGAGTTGTTGGAAGGCTTCTTCACATCTTGGTGTCCATTCGAACTTCTTGTTTGCCCTTAGTACCTCAAAGAAGGGTAATGCTTTGTCTCTTATTTTGGATAGGAATCTGTTAAGAGCTGCCAACCTCCCATTCAGTCGTTGAACCTCTTTGTGCTTCGTAGGTGACTGCATTTCTTCAATTTCTTGTAGTTTCTCGGGGTTTACCTCTATGCCTCGCTGACTTACCATGAAGCCTAAAAACTTCCCTGATTGTACCCCAAATGCACATTTTTTCGGGTTTAGGCGGACTTGGTATTGTCTCATTCTCTCACGTTGAGCGAAGGTTTTCCACATGGTCTTTCTTCTCTTTGGATTTGGCGATCATGTCGTCCACGTATGCCTCCATTGTCTTTCCTATCATGTCCCCGAAGATTTTGTTGACCATTCTTTGGTATGTCGCTCCAGCATTTATGAGTCCGAAGGGCATCACCGTGTAATGGTATATCTCGCTAT
This sequence comes from Clarkia xantiana subsp. parviflora, assembly GCA_036873135.1. Taxonomy (NCBI): domain Eukaryota; kingdom Viridiplantae; phylum Streptophyta; class Magnoliopsida; order Myrtales; family Onagraceae; genus Clarkia; species Clarkia xantiana. The sequence continues at coordinate 40,096,509 of JAPTYO010000004.1, forward strand.
CAGCGTAGAATGCTGTGTGAGGGGCGTCTTCAGGGGCCATTTTTATCTGGTTATATCCTGAGTATGCATCCATGAAGCTCATTAGTTGGTGACCTGATGTTGCATCCACTAACTGATCTATTCTTGGTAGTGGATATGAGTCCTTAGGGCATGCTTTGTTTAGGTCGCGATAATCGATGCACATTCTCCAACTTCCTCCCGCCTTCTTCACCAGTACTGGGTTTGCCACCCATGTTTGGAATCTAATCTCCTTGATGAAATTTGCTTTCAATAGCTTTTCCACTTCTTCCTGGATAGCTATCTGTTTGTTTCCTCCCATTGGCCTTACCTTTTGTGTTATTGGTCGCGTTGCCGCGTCTATGTTGAGCTTGTGTGAAATTACTTCTTCTGATATTCCTGGCATATCGCTTGGTGACCAGGCGAACAGATCTTTGTATTCCCTTAGTAAAGCTACTAAGTGGTTTTCCTCTTCCCGAGATAAGGCTGTCCCGATTTTTGCCTTCCTATCGGGCTCTTCTATGAGTATTTCTTTTAATTCCTCCATTGGGGCGGGTCTTCCATGATCCTCTCTTGGGTCCTCATCTATTAGTAGGACCTCTTTTGTTGTTTTCTTCTTGCCTAGTGCGATCCTTGCACATTTCCTTGCAACCTTCTGGTTACCCTTTACTTCTCCTATTCCTTGACTTGTGGGGAATTTCATTTTCTGATATAGTGTTGATGGCACCATACCCCATTTGTTGATTGTGGTGGTACCTAGGACTCCATTGTATTCCTCAATTTCCTCTGTGATGAAGAAAGGGACATCGATCTTTAACTGCCTCTGGCCTATCCCCAATGTCACGGGTAATGTGACTGCCCCCAGTGGGTATGTTGGCTCTCCTGAAAATCCCACCAAGGGGGAGTGAACCTGTTTTATGCTACTTGGCCTTACTCCCAGTATGTTGAGGACCTTCTTGCTAATGATGTTAGGTGAGCTTCCACTGTCTACCAGGATTCTTCCAATGTCCATATCAGTGATCTTCATTGTTATGACTAGGGCATCCTTGTTGTCTGGCAACACATGCTCCATGTCTCTTCTTGAAAATTGTATTACATCTTCTTTCTTTCTTTCTACTTGCTCTTCTTTTGGTTTGCGGTCGTCTAATTGTGCCATATACGCTTCTCTGGCATTTGCTAACTCTCCTCCAGCTCCATAGCCTCCATGAATGACATATACGCTTGCCATCTGGTCGGTGATAGTTGGGCTTTCTATTCGAAACCCACGGACGGCGCCAAGTGTTAGGTTCTAAGTTTCAGGTCAACGGGCGATCGACTTAAGCCTTATTCCTCACTGGAGAAATTGCGGGTTCGGTGCTCCTAAGTCTTGTTGTCCTGATCCGTATCTTTCTGTCCTTCGCCTTCTCTTCTCCTCGTGCCCTGCAAGAGGGGCAATACCAAGCACGTAGGGGGGGTGGTGCTTGATGTACCCTCTCCGATGCCTAAGTCAGTACGATACTTTTAGAGAGATAAAGCTAGTGAGATGTCAGAGCTAAATTGTACACTTAGCCAAGATCCCCAAATGAATGGTGGAAATGTCGTATTTATAAGCGACGGTGTCATTAAGGTGGCTTAATGACATCGTTAACCTTTAAACACAATTAATTAGCCCTTAATCTCGTAATTAAAACCTTAAAGCACGGAGAGGTTGGCGGAAATAAACTGAGTATCGGAGTCGGGAAGTGGTGTCGGGACCCTTGGGGGGGGGGGGGGGGGAGAAAATCCGACCCCCAAGGGTAGGGGTGGGGTGTGGCCACCTAACCCCTCCCTAGGGGAGATCGGGTTGGTCCACCCGATCTCCCCTAGGGGAGGTCAGGTGTGGCCACCCGATCTCACCTAGGTGAGTTTGCCTCGGTCCGGACGAGTGTTTTGGCCTCGTCCGGACCGTTGGCGTTTCCACGGGGTGTTTGGGTCGAAGTTTCGATTTACAATCATTGACGGGGTGATCAAAATAAAACGATTCGTAAGTCAACGGGTTCAAATTGGGCGTATATCCATCACTCTTCTTCGAGGACTTTGGCTGTTCTTCTACGGCCGGTTGGGTGGCTTCTTCCTGTTCAGAAGAGTCGAACACCATGTCAGGCGAAGCCCCCTCCAAAGTAGGTTGGGCGTCCTCCATGGACAGAGGTTCCGAAGTGGCTCTAGTTTCGCTTCCACTTCCTGCTGCCTCGCCAGCAAGGGGCACTCCAGTCGCCGCCTACTTATCAAAAAGCCTTGTAAATAGATCTACAGAAAGTAAAAGAAAGGATTCAAGAAACGACTAAAGATAGAAAAAAGGATTACCCAGTTTATAGGAGGATCCTCGAGGCGGAGACGAATGGAATCATTGATAAGGGCCTGTTCCGAGGTATCAGATATCGACTTCCAAGGAAGAAAATCGGGAGAAAATATGGTGGCATGAATCTTATAGACCGTGTCGACTTCCTCCAGAGTTAATCCTTGAAGAGTTGGGGCACGATCCGTACCCAAAGGAGGAAGCAGAGGCCACAGGACGCTAACTTGACAGAAGAAATAATGATTCTTCCAATTGGCGTTTTTCGATTTAATGTTGCAAACCAACCGTGGGGCAGACTCCCAATCAAGATCGCTGCCAGTAGGCCAACGACTCCTGAAATTGTAGGTGCAATGAGGCGTACGTTGTAGTTGGTAGAAGCTGCGGAAAACCCTCAAAGAATACTTCCACTCATAGGTGGAACACAAACAACGAAAACCCACCCAATAACGGAGGGCATTCTCAGTAAATTGGCAAGGATGGATGCGATAATGCTCGCAGAGTTCCATCAAGTCGCCACAAAAAGGGAATCTCAGTCCCGCCTCGAGATGACCCACGAAGACCGCCACTTCTCCCTCTTGGGGAAAATATTTTGGTCCCGGAGGACCAGGGTATCGAGGATGTTCATCATCGCTCAGATTACCCAAACCACGGCCTTCATGAAGCCATGGCTGGTCAATTTACTAACCTTAGGAGAAGGAGGGGAGGGAACGAAATCTTCAAGATTACCTTCAGGAATGGGGAGAGCCATCGGAGTTCTAGAGAGAGAATGAAGGAACAAAGCTTCTCGCTGAGGATTAGAGGGACCTGCGGTGGAAATTCCGATCAAAATCCTCTCTTCAGGCGTACAAGGACGAGGAGAATTAGGGTTTATAAAGAAGGCATTGTATTGATTCGCCAGGATTGGAAAGAAGACGAAGGTGAAAGGTGAAAAGTGAAAGTAAAAGGGGGGGGGGTATTTATCGAAGAACTCTCTTGCTGGGATAACTTCCTTGCGAAGCCTTATCAAGGTCAGCCATTCATTGGTTCTTCATCTGACAACATGACCGTTAGCCTACACCTGTAGAGCCATTGAGAGGGTGACTCCCTAGCTTCCCTAGGAGATCTCTGCATGCCGAAACCATCTCTTCTCCCAACGGATAGAAATCCTAATCCCGAGGGAGGGCCTCTTCAACTTCTGAAAAGTCTGGAAAATTTACAAGTCCTGAAGATTAGATTATCTCGCCACAAAATGGGGCTTTTCTCGACTCAAGCCTTCACCTTAAGTAAATGAAGCTGACGACTGGAGTCTCGGGGGCAAGTGTTGGGTTATAAATAAACCCGATTATGTATGCACGTTCTTGGTCTATGGTGATTTCCTACAGGTGACAGGTCGAGTACGCTTTCAGGGCGAGGAGAAGAAGTCGACGACCTTTCTTGTTTATTCCAACCATTTGGAGATAAAAAGTCGACTACCAATCATGAAGAAGTCGACTTCAAAAGAATGACTGGTCGACTATGGAGACTTAGAGAATCTTCCAGAGGACAGGTGGCGACCTGCTTCCCATCGTCTCTAAGGGAAAACCTTCCCTCGAAGTAAAGACAGGTGGCGACCTGCTTCCCACCGTCTCCAAGGGAAAACCTTCCCTCGAAGTAAAGATAGGTGGCGACCTGCTTGTCACCTGCTTAAAAGGAAAACCTTCCTCCGAAGTAAACATGAGGTGGCGACCTGCTTGTCACCAGCTGACTGAAAACCGCTTCTATCAGCCAATCACAAAGGGCTGATTGCCGCCCCTAGGCAACCAATCAGAGGCCATTAGCCGCCTCTACAAAGTCGGTAAGGACCTATCTTATTCAATTAAAAACAATCTGCTCTGAATACTTATATATTACACTCTCAAATACATTACTAACTTAAGTTTCGGAGTGGAATCTGGGGCCATCCCCACCCCTTTTTAGGTGCTCGACCTTAAAAGTCTCCCGGAGGAAATCAAGTCCTCGAGAGAGCTACGTCCAAGGCGAAGCCTAGAAGTCCATTTCGTGAAGTTTCAGGCCACGACATTTTGATCCCAACACCTGGCACAGGAGGTCTATCATCGGACGAGCCCCTCGGGGGGGGGGGGGGGGGGGGGGGGGAGGAGACGGGGCGAGGAGAAGAAGATCCATCATTATCACCCGAAGCCTCTTCATTCTCCGGAGGAACGAGAGAATCATCACCGATATCCTCAACAGGAACCTCTTTCTCTTTATGACAAGAGGAAGACCGGGAGGGAGAGATGAACGAATCAATCTTCTGAGCCTTAGGAGCAGGGGTTTTTACCTCCAAGGCAGATCGTTTTGACCTGATCTTGGCCAATATCTACACGGCTGAGACAGAAGGAGACCTCCCTGAAAATTAAAAAAATATGGGTGAACACCCAATAGGCAAAACAAGTAAAACAAAATAGCACCAACACGATACCTGAAGAAGGCCTCATCACCTCCAATGACAGCGATATAGTAGCAGGAGGCTCGGCCACAGGCAAAGGGATATGAGAAACGATCCAAGTCTCCCTCTCCGAGGGGACGTCCTCTCCAACATCATCTTCATCCTGAAACATGGAAGACCGATATTGAAACCAACCTACAAGACAAAGCAAAAGTTACAGGTATCAAGAATTAAAAAGTTGCATAGCGGACGTGGAACAGAACGTGGCGCTTTAATTCCTGTAGAACATAACTCCTCCTCTAAGAAACAGCGCAGGGACTCAAAAGAACCCGTCATATTTCCAATATATATCAATTTCAGAGCTTGCCTTTCGGTAGTAGAAAGCTCGGAAAACTCCGGGCGTTCATCCTTCAGAAGGGGGGAGTCCAAAGACCAAGAGACATCGTGACCCTCAACAAAGAAGTAGTATTTCTCCCAGTGACCGCTACCACTCTCGAAGGTAAGGACGAACCGACGCTTGTTGTCCCATTTAGCAGTACCTAAGTCCGAGAATCCCTTTTGATTCAACAATGGGTATCGAATGACGAGGGAATAAAACCTTGAATCACCGCCATGCTGAACGCGATAGAAACATCGAAAGATACGAAGGGAATAGGCCCAGAATTGGCGATGACACAACACCCTGAACCAACCCAAGCACGAATGGCATAAGGGGCAAGACAAAGAGGAGAAATTCGATAATACTCACAAAGCTCTAGAAGCTCGGCACAATAAGGGAAACGCAGCCCCGCGTTGTGAATATACCCCACCGACATCCCGTCCGACGGAGGAGTAACGGAACTGCCACGATAACAATATGGCATGGCAAAGGGAAAAAAACCAAGTCCCCGAACTAAACAGCCCCGCCATCTTGGAATGGAAGAGGAAGTAATCCCTACTCAATAAATTTTTAGGATAGACCTCGAATAAGAACACCGAGTCGCGAACAAAAGCTAACTCATCCTCAATAATGGGTTGTAACTCAACTTCCGAATCTGATTAAGTATCAGATTCCTCCGGACATAAGTTGGGCTCAAATCGGGCCGCAGAAACCTTTTTCCCATAAAATATTCCTCATGCGAGTATAGAATTATGGGAGCAGAGATGCGAGAATAGTACGAACGGCTCTACGAGAGGAAGGCTTACTCATTTTCAAGCTGAAACCAAACAACACTCCCTAGCACGACGGAGGATCCAAAAACACACCTGGCAAGGAGGAAGGAAAAACAACAGTCCATCAGGTAAAAACATCGGTCCGTCATAAAATATAGCGGTCTGTCGTGACACCATGTAAATTCATCAAGACCGAACTACCCAAGGGTACGTCCCAAAATGCAAAAAGATCAAACGCTCACTACAGGGGGCAAGAGACACATGCATGGACGATACTACTTGTCAAAGGAAGTGACTATGATGGACAAAACATGGAAAGACATCCCTAGAAAGGAAGACAAATAAAATCATCTCAACATTGCCTAAGGTGATGAGAGAAAATAATCAAATATCCTACATGAAAGCATATACCATCTATACAAGCAAGGGGTGACCTAGGCATAATACTAAGACACCCAAACACCAAACACCTACCAAGTTCCTAAGGAGGCAACATCAATACAATACTCACCTCAAAATTCTCAAGATCAACAACAAAGACAATCTTACACTTCAAGAACACTTAATGGAGCAACTCAAGTATATAGGAAAGGGATTGGCTTTTATAGTCATCAATGGAGAACACAAACAAGGTAGAAAAAAGGGATAAACCTGAAAAAACCGAGACAAAATCAACCAAGCCCCGTCGAAACTCGGACCAGACCGAGTCGACTCAACCAGTCAAGAAGACCCGACCGGAGAGGAGACCCATCCAGCCACCGGAGGAGTCGCCGGAGGACACGCCCAAGGCCAACCCCGCCGCAGCACCGCCGTCACCCCTCTGACGCCCGCAGCACCCCCCGACGCGCCGCCCGTCACCCTCCCCGGTGACCCGCCCCCCATAGTGACCAATCCCGCCGCAGCACCGCCGTCGTGAATATACCCCACCGACATCCCGTCCGACGGAGGAGTAACGGAACTGCCACGATAACAATATGGCATGGCAAAGGGAAAAAAACCAAGTCCCCGAACTAAACAGCCCCGCCATCTTGGAATGGAAGAGGAAGTAATCCCTACTCAATAAATTTTTAGGATAGACCTCGAATAAGAACACCGAGTCGCGAAGAAAAGCTAACTCATCCTCAAGGATGGGTTGTAACTCAACTTCCGAATCTGATTAAGTATCAGATTCCTCCGGGACATAAGTTGGGCTCAAATCGGGCCGCAGAAACCTTTTTCCCATAAAATATTCCTCATGCGAGTATAGAATTATGGGAGCAGAGATGCGAGAATAGTACGAACGGCTCTACGAGAGGAAGGCTTACTCATTTTCAAGCTGAAACCAAACAACACTCCCTAGCACGACGGAGGATCCAAAAACACACCTGGCAAGGAGGAAGGAAAAACAACAGTCCATCAGGTAAAAACATCGGTCCGTCATAAAATATAGCGGTCTGTCGTGACACCATGTAAATTCATCAAGACCGAACTACCCAAGGGTACGTCCCAAAATGCAAAAAGATCAAATGCTCACTACAGGGGGCAAGAGACACATGCATGGACGATACTACTTGTCAAAGGAAGTGACTATGATGGACAAAACATGGAAAGACATCCCTAGAAAGGAAGACAAATAAAATCATCTCAACATTGCCTAAGGTGATGTGAGAAAAGAATCAAATATCCTACATGAAAGCATATACCATCTATACAAGCAAGGGGTGACCTAGGCATAATACTAAGACACCCAAACACCAAACACCTACCAAGTTCCTAAGGAGGCAACATCAATACAATACTCACCTCAAAATTTTCAAGATCAACAACAAAGACAATCTTACACTTCAAGAACACTTAATGGAGCAACTCAAGTATATAGGAAAGGGATTGGCTTTTATAGTCATCAATGGAGAACACAAACAAGGTGGAAAAAAGGGATAAACCTGAAAAAACCGAGACAAAATCAACCAAGCCCCGTCGAAACTCGGACCAGACCGAGTCGACTCAACCAGTCAAGAAGACCCGACCGGAGAGGAGACCCATCCAGCCACCGGAGGAGTCGCCGGAGGACACGCCCAAGGCCAACCCCGCCGCAGCACCGCCGTCACCCCTCTGACGCCCGCAGCACCCCCCGACGCGCCGCCCGTCACCCTCCCCGGTGACCCGCCCCCCATAGTGACCAATCCCGCCGCAGCACCGCCGTCACCCCCTATCCGCTTGGGCGATATTCCGCTAAAAATAGAGTCAAGAAAAGGTGAAACCATTCCTTGACTCGGGGGAAAATGGTGGATATACGCCCAAGCTATTATTAATTGGACCCGACAAATGGGCCATAACTGAATATAATTCGAGACTTGAAACACGGACACCCGGGGCCCATCACATAGGCCCGAAAAATATACCGAGTGGCAAAATCCACTCGCGGAAGATCCCGGGTGGAAAGACCACCCGGGGGCACCCAAGCAAGAAGGATCTTGCTCGGACACCCGAGCAAGGCCTTGGGGGTAGCCCTCGGGTACCCCCATCCGTCCGGACGAGCCTCCCTCGTCCGGACCCCTACTCCCAGACGGTATCTCACCCGGGGTCTGCCCTTAGAGGGCCACACACCAACACTTAGTTATATTGAACTTACCTACGAACCGGAAAGGTAACTTATTTACAGTCAATGACAACTTATAATTACGAACCCGCCACAACCGGACTAGAGAACCACTAGAACCTGGGCGGTACAATAGAAACTCTATAAATAGAGAGCCCATCCCTTCATTTGAAGGTAATCTCTCTCTCTCTAAGCTCACCCTCTCTCTAGAAGCTCTCGACTGTCTTAAGCTTCAGAGTGGGCTTACCGGGTCCCCCCGGTGCCCTTTTGCAGGTAAGCAAGGAAGCAAGAAGAGAATTCGGGCACGAAAGAGCCCAAGAAGGAGAAGATCAGGAAGAAGAAACCCATTAAGGAGAAGATCAAGGAGGAGAAGCCCACAACAGACACTCGTGTGTAAACAGTTTGCTATTGGTTAATAATTCTTATGTTCTTGATCATTCAATTATTGAATAGTTATATTTGGGAAAATGGCATTTACACTGACTCAACAATCTATCTTTAAAGCTAGTGCCACATGATTGCATGGTCTTTTGGTCAATATGGTTGACAAGAAATGAACTAGTTTTCAGACATAAGAAGCATGTTGTTTCTAATACTATGCAACTTTTGATATCATTGTTTAATGATAATTGAAAATGCATTTTAAATGGACATGGATCATGCTCAAGGAGGAATATATGCCAAACATCTTAAAGAGGATTGATCAACAATGTAAATGTATTGCTTGATTAAGATGACTGACAATTACATATATATATACTGATTACAATGAGCAAATATAGTAAGATGTAAATGACGAAATATATCAATAGATACACTTAACAAATGAGACAATGCCTTATTATGGAAATCATTGAGGAGATACTCTAATAGGCCTCCGCAAGATGGCGGATCCATCAAGAACGCACATCTTGGAACGCAAAAATTCAAACCGGGGGCGCGATAGAGGTTTAATTAGACCTTCTGCAAATTGGTATGTTGTTGGCACATGTAGAACTTTAAGAAGGCCCTTTTCACGAACAAAGTGAAAAACTAATTCAATATGCTTCATAAGAGAGTGAAATACTAGATTAACGCAAACATATGTAGCACTAAGTTTATCACAAAGAATGACTGGCGGTTGTGGACATTTAATCCCAAGTTCATGTAGAAGAGTTGTTATCCATGTGACTTCAGATGTCGCAGCAGCGACAGCTGTGTATTCGGCCTACGTTGTGGATCGTGCGACGGAGCGTTGTTTCCGTGAACACCAAGAAATAGCATTTCCACCCAAGTAAACAGCATATGCTGTAGTCGACTTGTAGTCATCACGATCTCTCCCTAAGTTCGCATCAGAATAAGCTCGTAGATGCAAAGACAAAGACCGATGAAGATGTTACCCATGATCAATTGTGGATTTGAGATAGCAAAGCACCCGTTTTAGTGCAACCCAATGATTGATTGGCGATTCAGCTTATAGGATAGGCGATTCAGCGTATTGTGATAGGCGATTCAGCGTATAGGATACATCCGGTCTTATAAGAGAGAAATATTGTAAAGCACCTATGATCTGTCTATAATGCACGAGATCAGATTCAGGTGGTCCATCACCTAGTTTGAGTGACAGAGAAGATGTCATGGGAGTTCCGACTTGTTTGGCTCCTGTCATGTTAGCACGCTCCAAAATGGACCGAGTATATTGATGTTGTGTGAGAAATAATTCATATTTCGTTGGAATAACCTCAACACCGATAAAGTAATACAGGAGCCCAAGGTCTTTAAGCGAGAAACACTTTGATAATGCATTGATGAAGTTGTCAACGGCAACCGATCACTACTTGTGACAAATAAATCATCTACATATGCAAGAAAGTAGATGGTGATATGATCACGTTGAAATATAAATAATGAAGTGTCAGACAGAGAGTTCTTAAAACCATAAGCAAGCAAAAAAGCACCAAGTTCCTTGAACCAAGCTCAAGGGGCTTGTGTGAGGCCGTTAATGACCTTGCGAATTCGGCATACATGATTCAGCTAAGATTCATCAATAAATCCTGTGGGTTGATGCATATATACCTCGTCATCCAACCTCCCTTGTAAGAATGCATTGTTGATGTTGAGTTGTTGAATAGGCCAATTTCAACCAAGGGCAATAGAAAGGACAACCCGGATGGTTGTTGGCTTAACCACCAGACTTCACGTATCACGAAAATCGATACCCGGTCGTTGATGAAATCCTTTGGCTACAAGACGTGCTTTATACCTATCAATGCTTCTGCATGGTTGGGATCTTTGATAGCCTGAGAAACACATGTAGGCTCAAGTGCAGGTGAGATTGGTGCTTCGTTTCCAAGAAAAGCTGTTTCATATTATTTGAGCACGAGTAGTCATCGGGTGAGTACGACCTAGTGGGGGAGGTGGAGATGGACTTACCTGAGATGGTGTGGCTGCATCAACACACTCGTGTTCAGTTGATTCAGTCCGTGAACTATTCGATGAAGTGAGCACAGGGGCGTGAACAGTAGGAGGTGCTGCTTGAACTTGAGAATTGGTTGCCGTATCACATTGTTCTTCTGTGGTGTTTTGCTGATTTGCCGTGGGCTCCATTGGGCTTGTCATGAGGTCTTCATGATTATGGGCATCAATAGGAATGATACCAATAGTTGGACCACTGGATGGAGATACATTAGTAACAACAGATTAAGACGGATGGACACCAGGAAATGATGATTCATCGAACACTACATGACGAGAAATATACGTACGTTGCGAGACCGGATCATAGCATTTGCAAGAACTTTAATTTAGGGAATAACCAAGGAAAATACATGGACGCGAACGTTGATCAAATTTATTTTTTGCATAAGGACGAAGCCATGGGAAGCATTTAGACCCAAATATAGGATGTTTGGTATAGTTCAAGGATTTACCAAACAATAACTCAAATGGAGATCGATTCCCAAGTTCGGTGATGGTAAACGGTTGATCAAATATGCAGCCGTTAGAATAGCAAAAGATCAAAATTTCCTTGGTTTTCGCGGTATGAAGTAAGCTAAGCTAAAACTTGTCTCAACAATAAGACGGTGACGATGTTCGTCTATTCCATAATGCTCGGGTGTGTGTGAAGGTGTCTTAAAGTGACTAATGCCGTGTTTAGCAAGAAACATAGAAATTTTTGTATACTCACCACCCCTATCCGAAAAGAGTGATCGTATCGGCCGATTAAAAAATTTCTCAACCACCGATTTAAATTGTGTAAAAACACCAAAGACATCTGATTTAAGCATGATTGGGTAAAGCCAGATATATCTACTGTAATCATCGAAAAAAATAACATAATAACGAAAATCATCAATAGAAGTAACTGGAGAGGGTCCCCAAACATCGAGAATACAAGTTCAAGCGGTGCAGAGCTATGCATACTAGAAAAAGGAAGTTTGTGACTCTTATTACAGCAACACGAGACACAAAGGCCTGTACGATTATGAAGACTAGACAACGAAAATTTATTTAGGATATATTTTAGTACCTTCTCGGACGGATGACCAAGTCGTTGATGTCAATCACCTCGGATGCTCGGAGTCGTTGTTAACGCCAATGGACGACTAGCTCTAGGAGACGACAATTTATAAACTCCACCATTATTTGGTCCTCACATTAGTGGCGCCCCTGTGCTCATATCTTTCACCAAAAAAGAGTACGGAAAAAATTAAACAGAAACAGAGTTAGTCTTGAATAAATTTGACACCGAAATCAAGTTTTTAGACATATTTGGAATACACAAAACTGGTGATAACTTAAAAGTAGATTTTGCAGATGGCAATAAGGCAGAACCAGTGTGTGTGATCTGCAGAGGTGCTTCATCACCAACGGCGACAACATCGTGGCCTTCATATGGAGATGCAATCATGAGCTGCTCCAGATCAATAGTGATATGATAGAGGCACCCGAGTCCATGAGGCACTCGTTGTTGTTAGTCACAACGGGAGAAGCATAGTTGACCACGACATCAGTAGGAGGGTGAAACTGATAACAGGTCTTCGTTGTATGACCGGTCTTGTCACAATACTGACAGACAACTCTTGAGTTGCGTCGTTGGTTTGCTGGGACACCACCATGGGACTGAGCAGAAAAACCACTAGAAGGACGTCGGGTATTCTGTTGCCGTGGGTGTTGCTGAATTGGACCTTGATGGGCGGGCCCACCTGAGTAGGTTCCACGGGGGGATGGCTGGCCTGCCATCTGCTGGCACCTCTTATCATAATGAGCAGTCACAGGAGCTGTGTCCACCACAGTTTCATGACGTCGGAGAAAACTTTCATGATAGACTAATTTATCATGAAGTTCCTCAAATGTAATTAGACTCTCCCTTGCTCTAATTGCTGCAACAATTTCCTTAAAATCCGGTCCCAATCCTTGTAATGCATATATGACAAGATCAATGTCGTCAAGAGGGGCTTGAATCATTGCGAGATCGCCAGCTATCGTCTTGAGAACTCGCAAATAGTCAGAAACCGATATATCTCATTTCTAAAGGTTAGACAGTCGTTCCTTCAATATAAGGATACGAGAACGAGACTTATTCGCATAAGCTGGAATGAGTTTATCCCACGCCTACTTTGATGTGTGGGATGAGGCAACAATTGACATCGCCTGCTCGGAAGTAGAAGCCATGATTGCATGAAGGAATAGCTTGTCTTGCCATTTCCAGAGTACAAATTCTGTATGTTGCAATAACCCCTAAAATCGTTGCAATAACCCCTAAAATCGTCGTTATATGTATGTTGCGATGACAAATCGTCGCAATAGCCTTGTCACTGTAGACCCTTAGCAATAGGACCCTTAGCAATAGGACCCTATTACGACAAAAAATAGCTGTAATCGCAATAAAGTGTACTTATTGCGAGGACGATTATCACACAAGTGCAACATTAGTTGTCGCAATTGATCTATCTATTGCAAGGATTTGATAACCCTATTACGATGACACACTTAAAAATACTGTCGCAATAGGTACACAATTTGCGAGGATTTATTTATTATGTTACGATGACAAATTTTAAATTATCGTCACAATTTGTATCCCTATTGAAAGGATTTAATAGCTCTATTGCGACAATACAGTTAAAAATATTATCGCAATAGGTACACATAATTTAATAATTCTATTACAACGATAAATTTGAAATTATTGTCGCAATTCGTCTTGAGAATGTAATAACCTTATTGCGACGACACATAAAATTATTGTCGCAGCAAGTGTATCTATTGCGTGGATCTTTTAATTTATTTGTGACTAAAAAAATTAAAAATTTATCGCAATTGAGTATTATTCTTATTTTTTATTCACTTTATTGCGGCGACCGGCAGTTGTATTGTGATGATAAATTTTGAGCACGTTGCCGCAACAAATATTGTTAGAAATATATTACAACGATATATCATCCCAATATAGTGTTGTAATGTTTTGTATTGTTGAACCTATTGCGACATATTGTTATCTCAATAAAAATATTAATTTATTTATTACAGATAATTTGAAATAAATAGAAATATAATTATCGGATTAAAATAATCAATATCATTATAAACATCCAGAGTTAAATATTATAAAAAAATAAATATTATAAGACCTAGAATATTCATATAAACTAATTAATTAACATTATTAAAGCCTAATAACATGCGAGCATGCAGAGAATGCAGCCATCTCTTCTGTTAGTCTTCCATGAAGCTCTTTTCAGCATCGTAAATTGCCATATTTCTCTTCCACGCCTTACTTTCGGGTGTTCTACTGTTTTTCCTGGATTCATTAAGGCAAAAAGTATCAAAGATGTTAACCACGACAGCCATGCTTGGATATCAACCAATAAAGCTTACTACATATATTTTGATGGATAAAACCAAGTCTTTGTTTAAAGACACCAAGCAAGCACAAAAATGACATTGACATCACCGAAGGTTACCACAAACAGCCAAAGGAAGAACATGAATTCTATGTTTTCGATATCAGTAGCAGACAAACGTTTTGTTTTCAATATTGTGTTTCCACAAAAACAAGAAGCCAAAAACACAAATTAACATTTATGTGCTTTTTCAGGTTCGTCAAATATATGGTTCGTATATAAGTGGGTCTACCATCATTAGCTAAAAGGGATGGGACTATAGTTATGATACCTGTGTGTACAAGAAGGTTCCGAAGATGGCAATGGCAGCTCTGTGGTCATTGACGGGCTGGACAGGAGTGCAGAAGATGATAATATAGGAGACAATATACGCGTTTCATTGTGTTCCCAATGCTAGATGTCAATGGAGATATCTAAATTGTAAGAGTAACATCGTAATCATATGCGGTTCAACAAGCCGTCATTGGAGGACGATTTGGTTGGAAGAAAAAAAATGTACCACGTGAATCTTTCTTTGACCGACGTACATATCTAGAAGAATTGTACCACGTAAATTTCCCATGTCACCCGCTGTTCTCTCCGATTAACCAGCACCACCGGTGTTGAAAAATGAAATCTTCACCGACAATAAATCACACAATTGTCAATGAAGCAATAGTGAAAGTAATTATGTGTGGTGTTTATTGTCATGTTGTCAGAAGAAATATTGAGCAATTTAATATCAACAATGTCAGAAGAATTATGTAGCAATTGTCTAGGATAAAGTCTTCTATCATTAATGTATCTTTGACTTAGGCTACGGAAGAAATCTATTTATGTAGACAAAGTGAATGTAATGTGTGTGTGCTCAATAAAGGAAACTGAGAGCATATGTATGTCTGAGAGTAATACTAGCCAAAGTTGCATTTATCCATGTCATGTTCATCTTATTCATCTCCTTCCTCACATAATCTTTGTTATCTTATTCGTTAAGTTAATTCCGCTAACTTAGCGATTATATCCGAACCGAGTATTTTTCCAACAGTGGTATCAGAGCTCAAAAGATCTTAAAGGGTCAAATCATCCCCACCAAAAACAAATTCCGACCGAAGCATGTCTTCGTCAAATTTCTCTCTTTCATCTCCACCAATTTTTGGAGGAGAGAATTATGATTTTTGGTCCGTAAAGATACGAGCGTTTCTGATGGCAAACGACCTATGGGAAGCAGTTACGAAGGAACCGGAGAAGGAGATCGATGGAGAAGAAATTGATGCAGCCAGACAAAAAATTCTAAAGGAGCAGATGTTGAAGGATGTCCGAGCAATTACCGTCATCCACTCCGCCGTCACCGATGCCATTTTTCCGAGGATCGTTGGAGCCGCAACAGAAAAGCAGGCCTGGGATATCCTCCAAAATGAGTATTAAGGCACGGAGAAGGTACGCACGATCAGACTCCAGACCGCCAGAAGGGAGTTTGAAAATTTGAGAATGAAGGAGAACGAAAGTGTTCAAGATTACTCATCCAAATTGAGTGAACTTGTGAACCAGATGAAGTTGTATGGTGATGATACAAATGATCAAAGAGTTGTTGAAAAAGTCTTGATCAGTCTCCCAGACGAATTTGATCCGATTGTAGCGGCCATCGAGCAGTCCAACGACATCAAGACAATGTCTCTGACCGAGCTAATTGGTTCTTTGCAAGCTCATGAGCAAAGAATAATTAGAAGGTCAGAAACTCCAGCTGAAGGTGCATTCGAGTCCAGCCACAAGTTCAAGAAGGGTGGCAAAAATCAAGGATTTGTTAAAAACGACAAAGCAAATTTTCCAGGTCCCTCTAAGGAGCCCGGGAAGACTGGAAAATTTCCTCAATGTATCACTTGCGGGAGGACAAATCACATGCCGAAGGATTGCTGGCACAAAGGCAAAATGCAATGTCGATTTTGCAAGATGTCGGTCATGCAGAAACAGAGGCAACTGAGATTTACTGCGATAGCAAATCAGCAATTGCTATTGCAAAGAATCCAATCAACCATGGGAAGACGAAACATATCAAGGTGAAGTATCATTTTATCCGTGAAGCTGAAAAATCGAAAGAGATCAAGCTAGTTTATTGCAATACTGAGGAGCAGATTGCAGATATCTTCACCAAGGCACTTCCGAAGGCAAATTTCGAATTTCTGAGATCAAAGCTCGGAGTATTCGGTGAAACTTTCATGGAGGAGTGTTGAAAAATGAAATCTTCACTGACAATAAATCACACAATTGTCAGTGAAGCAATAGTGAAAGTAATTATGTGTGGTGTTTATTGTCATGTTGTCAGAAGAAATATTGAGCAATTTAATGTCAACAATGTCAGAAGAATTATGTAGCAATTGTCTAGGATAAAGTCTTCTATCATTAATGTATCTTTGACTTAGACTACGGAAGAAATCTATTTATGTAGACAAAGTGAATGTAATGTGTGTGTGCTCAATAAAGGAAACTGAGAGCATATGTATGTCTGAGAGTAATACTAGCCAAAGTTGCATTTATCCATGTCATGTTCATCTTATTCATCTCCTTCCTCACATAATCTTTGTTATCTTATTTGTTAAGTTAATTCCGCTAACTTAGCGATTATATCCCAACCGAGTATTTTTCCAACAACCGGCAACCACCACAACTGGAGCTCCTTCACGGCCAGATTCCGCATTAGAGCCACGCCGGTTTCCGCCGTCGATAGCCCAAAGTAAACAGAACGGTCGCCACAGTTGTATCCTCGTCTTTCTGCCTCTCTTCTGCAGCATCCACCTTCTCCAATCCGCCCGATCTCTTCTCTTGGCCAACCGGCATAGCGTACCTACTGTGAAGATTGATTGGTCGAAGCAACTGAGAACTGTTTGCATATCGATTGGTTCTCTTACTGGTGGTCTCAGACAACTGGAAAGTGTTTGTTGTGGTGGGTGCTGTCTAAAGGAAACACCATATATTTTGAATTAAAAATAATTAAACGCGCATCATCAATTAATAAAAAAGATTTAGCAACAAAAATTAACTAAAAAAGAAAGTTATTAAATTGCTTCTTTTTATAGGGAATTTGCTGCGTGATTAATTAATTTCTAAAGAAATAATATATTTATTCAATTAGCTCAATAGGAAAGTAATTAAATAGTTATTTTTTTTTTATAGTTGTTAATAATAATAAATAACGTTATTGAAGGATAACAATTTGTTTTATTGTAAGGATAATTGAGTTTTTGCTAAATAAACAAGGGTAGTTGAGTTTTAACGTGATTAAAAAGTTCTAACTTATTAATTTTCTAAAAAAAGTTTGATCTTTTAATGTAATTTGAAGAAACTTAAAATTATTTTCATTTAAAAAATATAAAAATGTGGTATTATAGAACCTATTAGACCGCTTCAAAATAAGTTCGACTTTTAGGGTATTAAGATTTTAAGATTTGGAGTTTTTGGGTTTAAGAGCATCCACAATGGTTTTACATAAACTGTATTCTTTAAAATTGACACGTAGACATTTATGTACACTTTAAGTAATACGTAAATTTAAGACACACGTAAAAAAATATTTTCTATGCAATCGTATTACTTAAACATATTCCTTAAATATATTTTATTATTAAATTTTTCAACAACCACCAATAAGATATTAGCATTAATTATAAAATGAATTAATTTATAATTAAAAATTGGTTACGTAATACATAATGCATTACTTATATTTAAGGAATGCTTTATGTAAAAATATAAATTTACGTGTGGGTCCCATCTTTAAAGAATGCTATGTAAAACCTGTAGATATATTTTGTTGCTTTACTTAAATAAATATGTAGGGGCCACGTTTACGTAATGTTTACATAATACCACTGTGGATGCTCTAAGGTACAGATTTTAAGGTTTAAGGTTTCAATGTTTAGGGTTCAGGGTTTAGAGTTTAAGGGTTTAAGGTTTAGAATTTAATATTTAGTGTATTAAAGTTTAAGATTTCAAGAATTAGAGTTTAGCGTTTATGTTTACGGTATTTAGGGTTTAAGGCTTAGGATTTAGGGTTTGTATTAAAGTTTAAAGTTTTAAGGTTTATAAGAGTTTTAGGGTTCAAGGGGTTTAAAGTTTAGGGTTTAGAGTCTAAAGTGTATACTTATTTGATTTTTTATGCAAAATTAAAAAAATTGGTTAATTTTGAACAAATTTCAAAATTTTATAAATATAAATATTTCTAGATCATTTAGAATACAATTTATTGCGACAAATTGTCATCATAATTAGAAATTCAACATTATTGCAATAAATTCACTTTATTCGGAGGATACTAAGTCATCGTAATAGATTACGTGTCATTGTAATTGATTTCTTGTTGAACTTGAGCAAAAAAAAAAAAAAAAAAATCCGCCAATAATTTATTATTGCGATAAGTAGTCGTCACAATTAAATATTACACAATATCACAATAAACTCATTCTATTGTGACTGTAAGAGGACCTACAAATATATTTGGTGTCAACACAATAAAATTATTGGCATCAACATTTTGGTGAGAAAATTGTTATTGTGAGAACCAGTGTTGCAATAGAATAGTACAACTCCTGACAACAAACCCAATTTTATTGCAAGGATATTATAATATAATAACGTGTTGTCGTAATTGGTTTGCCAAAAATGATTGCGCCAAGATTAAATTTTTTAATAGTTAGAGCTTTAGGTTTTAAGATTTAGAGTTTAATGATTAGCGTATTCATATTTTAGGATTTAGGTATTTAGGTTTAGAGATCAATGTTATAACGGTTTAGGGCTAACAACGTTTAAGGTTTAGAGTTTACAGTCAAATTTTAGACTTATTTGAATTTATTGGTGCAAAATTAACTAACTTTGGCTAATTTCGAAAAAAAATGAACCAACTTTTTATGATAGATGTATTTGGAAATGTCTTAAAATATGAATAACAGTGAAAATTGTCGCCACAACTGGAACTTCTACCTCATCGCAACTAGAAATTCTACATCATTAGGAGAATTGTTATTACGAGAACGCGTCGTCAAAATTATGCAAAATCCTAGCAATAAACTTTCTATTTTGCGGTGATATGCGGTTATCGGATTAGATTTGCATGGCGTCGCACTTTGTTTTTGGGAAAATTTTGCGCCTAAAATTTGGTGGGAAATTTGTATAGCGATAAGCATTTGTCGCAATTGAATATTACACATCATCGCAGTAAATCCATTATATTGCGACGATATATGATCCTAGCTATAGATTTGACGTCGTCGCAATTGTTTTTCTATAGATAATTGGCACAAATTTTTTTGTGGGAAATTTTTTATTGCGAGAACCCGTTGCCACACAATTGGATATTCACAATCCGAGCAATAAACTAATTCTTTTGCGATGCTATGTACTCATCGTAATAGATTACGTTTCGTCACAATTGGTTTCCCGGAAAGGTTTGCGCCAAAATTTTAGTGGGAATTTGTAATGCGACAAGAATTCATTGCAATTTGATATTATACATCATCTCAATAAATCTATTATAATACGAAAACATATTATCCTAGTTATAAATTTAGCGCCATCGCAATTTTTTTCCTATAGATATTTTGTGGAAAAATATTTATAGCTAGAAACCGTTGTCGATTGGATATTCAAAATCTTAGTAATAAACTCATACTTTTGAATTTATATGTGGTCATTGCAATAGATTACGTGTCGTCGCAATTAGTTTCACGAAAAAGTTTGTGGCAAAATTTTGGTGGGAAATTTGTATTGCGAGAAGCATTCGTCACATATGGATATAACACATCATCGTAATAGACATGATCTGTTGCGAAGATAAATGGTCCTCGAAATATATTTTTCGTCGTTGCAACACTTTTTTTATTGCGAAGACCCGTCATCGCGATTAAATATTGTGATGATGTTTTCGTTACTCCTACATTGTATGCGACAAAAGGTGTAATTCGTCGCAATAGACACGGTCTATAGCGATGACATAATGTCATCATAATAGTAATCGTAGCTATAGACCAAGTTTCTTGTAGTGAGTTTGTATGAGAGCTCGAATATGACTGTCGGTTTCGTCGGAATTGACTTCTCTAAAGTGATCACACCGAGACACCACATTTTAACAAATTTGAAACCTTGGACATTACAATTTAATATTTGAAACTTCATACACATAATTTTAACATAGACAATGATGTGGGAAAAGTCTCGGTATTCTTTGAATCAACGAGTTCTTGCGCCCTCTATCCAACAAATTCTCGGAATTCCCTTTCGAATCAACGAGTCTTTGTGTCCCATCTATCCCCTTCACGCTGCATCAGATTGGTATCAGAGCCGAAGATTCTGCACGATGTCGTTCCTTGATTGGCTAGCACCTGATCGTACCAGGACTGCGAATGTTCTTGATAATCCAATTTATGATGAGTACGCTGACGATGATGACATCACAACGATGATCGACCATCACTCCACCTTCCATGATCCTGGATTGATCCTTTCCCCAACTGCCAGGAGCGACTTCAAAGGCCTCTTGAACTCCGATTTCGGGTACAAGCCACAAGGGAAATTGACCCCAACATCGGCACCAAGACCACACTCGAACACCGCTTCACGTGAAATTTTTTATGATTTTGTGGCTGAGTGTATTCTTCTTCCTGCTTCCTTTTACTGGCCTTCGTTGCACAAGATTCGAGGGCGAATCTTATTTTCCCCGGAGAGAATGATGTGGGCAAAGTCTCGGATTTGGGCGTGCGAGTACAATTTTCCATTCGGAAACGGTGATCTAAGCAAGATCCATAGTAAAATATGTGTTTGACGTTTTTTGGCCAAATTCCTTCGTCTAGAGGGCCAAATTTGCAGTTTTATGTTTATTTCGGTCTTTTTTATAATTTGTCAGTTTTGTTTGGTGCTTTATTTCTAATTTCGTATTTTGTCCTAGGGTTAGAGTTTTAGACTTTTCTATTTAAACTTTGTTAGCCGTCATTTATATTGAGTTTATTGATATATGAAAAAAACTGAGGTTTTCCTTTACCTTGCGTCAAATTCTCGGTATTCTTTGAATCAACGAGTTCTTGCGCCCTTTATCCAAGAAATTCTCGGAATTCACTTTCGAATTAACGATTCTTTGTATCCCATCACGCTACATCAGACAATTTTTCAGTTATTAAAAAGTTCCAAGAGATAACTAGTCCCTGCGCTCCAACCGCAAGCACTATAAGCGATTTATGTTTATTAATAATACTAGTTATTAACGCGTGCGTTGCACGCGTATCGATTGTCTAAGTTTAATTAATTCATGGGAAAATTTAAAAGTTGCGAGTAATGAATATGTGTGATCGAGAAGAACGACACAATATAATTCAAAACGGGAAAATAATAGAGGAGGATAATTAAGTACAAAATTAACTATTGCTTTCAATTACGGTACTAAATTAGCCTTACATGTATATATATATTTTATTGATAGAACTAATAATGAGTTGGATTGAACATGACGTGGGTTATTAATGACAAAATTGTATCTGGCTTATCAATTTGGGGAGTGAATAATGTAAACCCGTACTTAACCAATTATAGTCATCGGTGGAGCAGTTTGACATATACAAACGTAACTATACACTTTTCATGCAATTTTATATATAGAAATACCAACAAACATTATTTAACACTAAAGGAAAATTTAATTCATTAAAATCTATAGTTTATACTTGATTTTACGTCAATTACTTATTTAACTACTAATTAGGTTTTACAAATTTGATTGAATTGACAACAGAAGAACTAAATTAATAATTTGAGACCTTAATGTTGGACAATGGGTAACAGGTTATTTGTGAAATGTCAAAATCAAGAACCATGGTTGACCCATATATGGACTGATTACAAGTGACTGATCTATATGATACAAAAAATCTCAACATGCACTCGAAGTTTGCACGAGTTGAGTACATATAATACTTTAGAGGTTACTCAAATTTATCTGATATTGTACTAATAGGTTAATGATAATTAATGTAACATGTCAGTTAAGCGACCTTAACAAAAAAATCAATGCAATTTAACTAATGAAATTTTTTGTAGTACTCAACTATAGTAGGGACTAAATCATCAACATTTTAAATTACCATTGTCTAAAGTTTATACTTGAATTGGCATTAAGTATTTATTCAACTACTAATTAAGATATACCTAATATGATTGAATTTACAAACAGAAGAACTAAATCAATATATAGTTCGAGTTAATAAGTATTGAACATTGAGTAACATGTTATATAAAGTCAAACTGCAAGAACCACATTTGATCGATATTTTCATATATTATATGACTTGGCAAGTGACTAATTTATTTGATACAAAAAATGTCAACATATGGAACATCCCTAGATCTGTGATTTTTTTTAATCGTAATCACTCTGCATATTATAATCATATAAGCGAGAACGAAAAAAATTTCCTACGATCTTCTCATGAAATGAAGGAGATATATGATATGGTGAATGGAAAAATGCATGTACCTGATATTTGCACCTATTAAATGCATATCATATGTTAATACGGACTATAATTGATAAGTATATTAGATGAAGAAGTTAATAATAACGACGGTGACTTGCCAATTAAGCGACCTTAAAAAAATAAAAATAACAAAATTTAACTAAATGGTTTTTTAGTAATAGTAAAGATAAATAGATGGGTCTCAGAGATATAAATGACTAAATCGTCAATTTTATAAAATTATGAGAACTAAATGTAATATATATATATATATATATATATATATAATAATAATAATAATAATAATAATAATAATAATAATAATAAATAAAAAAAAAGAGGTGCCTATTGGGGGTGAGGACACCTCCCACTTTTTATATTGGTATGGTATAAAGATTATTAATGTACGTCGTGAAAAAGTAATGCTGTATTTAGCTTCATGCCGTGCCGTCTCCAACACTCACTCTTCCAAACATTCATCTATCTAGTATATTATATTATTGTATATAGTTTACGCATAGTTTAGTGTACGCATCTAATTAATGTTTAGTGAGCATATACTGCATCTGCATGGGTTTCCACTCCCCTTAATTAAATATATGCACATACGCAATGCATATCTTATCGAATCGAAAGAATTATAATTATATACTTGATTCTCCTTAGTTAAGTTTAAAAACATGTGGTAAAACTATTAATAAATAAATTTTACAAACCGATTTATACATGACTTGATTCTCTCATACATATATATGAGAGGTTATATATTTTCTTTTGTTTTCCGCGAGTGGTCCTAGGATGCAGCACTCATAGTATATGTTTGCTCCACATTTAAATTAGTATGTCATCCCATATATTTTTTTTGGTTTCCTATGTGTGGTTTTAGAGGCAGCACTTGTAGCATACTTGCTCCACACTTAAACTATTTGGTCATTCTATAAGGGATAAAGTGATGATTATGAATATTATTTCATTCGTAAGGTCTTAACGGTATTTGAATCCTAACCTATTTGTTAATGAATGACGTGTGGAACCACTACAATATATTAACAAGATTATATATGACAGGTTAATTATTCATATATAGTCTTCTCTATGAATAAATTATTTTCGTTATTTAGTCCTTTATAATAATGGAAAAAAAAGGAAAAGTTGTGTACTACAAGTATACAACATATAAACTTAGTATATATATATATATATATATATATATATATATGCAGGCAATCGAAGATATATTATATACATACAGTAATATAGTAGTAATTAATGTAGTATGCTTAATAAATAAATATACAAATACAATATTAATGTAAAAGATTGTGTTTGTCTTCCATGTTGATATATTATATCGTTTAAGTTTGGTGAAGACTGGAAGATAGAAAATGGATGGGTGATTACAATGAAACATTGGTTAACAGAGACAGAGGAAAACCTGCATGCATCTATCTGATGGTTCATGTGGACTTCTGGGCCTGGGCCGGCACAAACAATCTGGGCCTTCTCACCGTGTTGTGGGCCTGTTTGTTTACTTGTTTTAGTTTAGTTTTTTGTTGGGACTTATTTGTTATTTGTTTTTTGTTGTGGGGTGAATTCCTTCATTCTGTAAGAATTGTGGGGTAAAACCCTGAATTTATTTTCGGGGTTTCTCTTAGTGTTATAAGGTGAGGGTTGTCCACATGAAGGAATACAACACAATGACCCGCAAGTGATCTGTTCATCTTCTTTCTCTCTTCCTCTGAAATTAGGGTTTGCTACATTCTCTTTGCCAGAAATCAACATGGTATCAGAGCGGCAAATCACCTTTGCCGTTCGATCTCGGGACTAACTCTTCGCTTCTCGCCTTTGTTTCTTATCCTCTGGTCTTTCCTGAGTTTTTTTCTTTTCATCAGACGTTCTGTCGAAGAAGACGTTTCGTCTTCGTGAAGGCTTCCAGTTTTTTCTTTCTTTGGAGGAGGTCCGATCTGCTTTCTGGTGGCTGTCCTTGGTTCTCTTTGGCCGATCTACGCTCGATTGAAAGTTATTTGTCGTTCTTTCAACCGAGATCTTCGTCATGGCTGAGGAAATTGAGCGAAAGAATGGTAGGGAAATTGGAGATTCTTCTACAATCATCGCGGACACTGCCAATCTTGACTTCTCCAAAGAGGTTCACTCTTTCCATCCCTTATATCTTCATGCCTCTGACAATCCGTGCCAAAGCTTGATTTCTTTGAAGCTTTCTGGTCTGGATAACTATAGGAAGTGGAATCGTGGTATGCAAATCGTTTTACTGGGAAAGAACAAATTAGGTTTTATTACGGGCTCTTGCAAGAAAGATTTGTTCGATCCAAAATTTCATACTCTCTGGGAACGATGTGATGCTGTAGTTAGAGGTTGGATATTGAACTCTGTTACCGAAGATATTGCTGATGGGATAATGTATCTCGATGATGCTGCTATGGTCTGGAAAGATTTACAGGAGCGTTTCAACAAAGTTAATGGCTCCAGAATCTATCAGTTGCATCGTGATATTGCCATGACACGTCAAGGTGTGGATTCTATCTCCACCTTTTACACTCGGATGAATAATTTATGGACAGAGTACGATTCTGCTTGTGCTCTGCCTCATATTGAGGGGGAAATATTCAAACAACACTTGCAACATAGAGAAAATGAACAGCTATTTCAATTCCTCATGGGGCTGAGTGATACTTTTTCGAATGTTCGGAGCAATCTTCTCCTATGGACTCCTTTACCTTCAATCAACCAAGCTTACAGCATGCTGCTTCAGGAGGAGAGTCAGAGAGACATCTCTGCCTCTTTTCCAGGCAGTGATGGAGTTTCTTTTGTGGCCAAAACTTCTGTTGGAAATGAAGGAAAGAACAAAAGGGGTCCAAATCCTAATCTCGATTGTGACTTTTGTAAAAGAAAGGGACACACATCAGACCGCTGTTTTGCAAAGGGATGCGACTTTTGTCAAAAAAAGAGACATTATCGGGAGACTTGTTTCAAATACAGAGACATGTTGCTGAAAGGAAAAGGTGCTTCTGTGAAAGCCAATATTGCTAGTTCAGTCTGTGGAGATGTTAATGACAAAGAGATATGCTCAATTGACGTTCAAGGAAAAGGTGGGACTCAGAGCAGTGTAGTTCTATCCACTGAACAGTTTGACAAACTTCTGCAGAGAGTTGGAGGCAGTGGAAGCACTCCCAGTGCTCCTACAGCAATCACCTCTGCTGAAACCAATATCCAAGCTGCTGGTATGAACTCTACTGTCTCTAAAAATGTTTTCCTTGAAATGTGGATTTTTGACACAGGTGCTAGCAACCACATGACTAGAAATCTGTCTTGGCTTACTAATTTTAAACCTCTTTCAAACACTAAAGTGCAACTACCAAATGGTTTATTTTCTAATGCTGCTGGGATAGGGGATGTTGAAATTTTTAAGGGAAGGAAATTGAGAAATGTGCTTTATATACCAGAATTTAAATACAATCTTGTCTCAGTCTCTCAATTGACTAAAGACCTTAACTGTTCCACTACTTTCTTTCAAATAATTTTACTGTGCAGGACCTCTCAAGTGGGAGGGCCTTGGCAAATGGTGAGGAGCAGTCTGGTCTTTACATCTTTAATCCCAGTATTAGTAGTTTGCCTTTAGTTGCTTTAAATAGTTCCAATAAGAATGCTTTCACTCTTTGGCATAAGAGATTAGGACATGCTTCTGTTCAGGTCCTGAAATTTTTTCTCAAGGATAGCAGTTTACCCAATAAAAATGATGAGGTTAATGATTGTAAAGTGTGCCCTTTAGCCAAGCTTACTAGAACTCCCTTCAATATTTCTAATTCAAGGGCTCTTGCTGTTTTTGACCTTCTTCACTGTGATGTCTGGGGTCCATATGGGACTCCAACCTATGATAATAAAAACTACTTCTTGACTATTGTCGATGACTTCTCTAGATTGACTTGGGTTTTTCTAATGAGTTACAAACATGATGTTGCTGAAATTATAAAAACTTTTGTTGAGATGGTAAGAACACAATTTGGAAAAACAGTTAAGATTTTTCGTAGTGATAATGGTGGGGAATTTTGTAATGACTATTTGGACAAATTTTTCAAAAAAAATGGAATTATCCACCAAACATCTTGTTCTTACACACCTCAACAAAATGGCAGTGTAGAAAGAAAGCATCGACATCTTTTAGAAGTAGCTAGGGCTCTGAAACTTCAAGGATTCATTCCTGATCAATTTTGGGGGAACTGCATTTTAACAGCCTGCTATCTTATAAATCTTATGCCAAGCTCTGTTTTGAAACATGATTCCCCCTTGGAAAGAAACCTGTATTTTATCATTTAAGGGTGTTTGGGTGTTTATCATTTGCCAAAAATATGCTACCTTTGGATAAATTTGCTGCTAGGTCCATTGCTTCTGTGTTCATGGGTTATTCTGAAAACAAAAAGGGATACATTCTTTTTGATTTAGACAGAAAATTTTTTTTTGTCAGTCGAGATGTTAAATTCTATGAACACATTTTCCCTTTTGAAAGCAATAATTTGAATCCATTACCTTTTTTTGGCAATGATGTTATGCCAACACCCGTCGATGATAATCTAGTTCATCATCAGGAACTAGTTGAGACTCTCAATGTCCCTATCAATCAAACTGATGATTATTCTCCAACCATTACACTAAATGATGAACAACTGCCTCGTTCTGATAGTGATGAGAGTGACATAGAAGCAAGTGATGATCACACTGATTCTGATGCTATTCAACATCAAAGTCAACGTCCCATCAGAGTGAGGAAGCCTCCAGCATATTTGGAAGATTATGTGGTGTCTTCTGTTGATGTTCAGTATCCTATATTTAACCATGTCAGTTATGCTAACATTTCTTCTGATTACAAATCTTATCTAACCAAGATTTCTGAGCAGATTGAGCCATCCAGCTTTGAAGAAGCTGCTGAACATCCTGAGTGGGTACAGGCAATGCAAGATGAAATCAAGGCTCTAGAGGAAAATGGTACTTGGGAAATAGTACAACTGCCCCCTGGTAAGAAACCTATAGGGTCTAAGTGGGTGTTTAAACTCAAATATCATGCTGATGGTACATTAGAACGTTACAAAGCTAGGCTTGTAGCCAAGGGTTATAAGCAGACACAGGGCATTGATTACTATGAGACTTTTTCTCCCGTGGTCAAAATGAATACTGTTCGAACCATTCTCTCTTTAGCTTATATTGATTGCTGGCCCCTTTATCAAATGGACGTTTTCAATGCTTTTTTGCAAGGAGACCTCACTGAGGAAGTTTTTATGTCTCTGCCACAAGGTTTTCGTAATCAGAGGGAGTTTGGTGATAAAAGTGTTTGTAGATTACGAAAATCTTTATATGGCCTTAAACAAGCCTCTAGGCAATGGAATTTAAAACTCACTGAGGCTCTTACCAGTTCTGGTTACTCTCAGTCCTTTTATGATTATTCATTGTTCTTTAAACGTGAACAAGATGAAATTGTGGTTCTTCTTGTGTATGTTGATGACCTTCTAGTGACTGGTAATAGCATTAGACTGATCACTGAGTTAAAGGGGGTACTGATGTCTAATTTCAAAATGAAGGATTTGGGAGAATTACAATACTTCCTAGGCATCGAGGTAGCCAGATCTGATAAGGGACTGGTGCTCTGCCAAAGGAAATATGCTTTGGATTTGGTTGCCAGTGTTGGGTTATTATCAGGGAAACCTGTTGATACTCCTATGGAAACCAATCTTAAGCTCACAACGAAGAAATATGATGATTTGGTTGGAAATAACCAGTCTGATTCTTTGATTGAGGATGAGTCCATGTACAGGAGACTTATTGGTAAACTGTTATATCTAACTCTAACTAGACCTGACATTGCTTTTGTTGTTCAGCATCTCAGCCAATTCCTTAATAAGCCAAAGAAGTCTCATTGGAGTGCAGCAATGAGATTGGTAAGGTACATTAAAGGTAATCCAGGTAAAGGAATTCTTTTGAGTGCCGATAGTAGGATTGATCTAGTTGGCTTTAGTGATTCAGATTGGGGAAATTGTTTGGAGTCACGTAGGTCTCTTACATGATATTGTGTGAAAATGGGGAGTTCCCTTATTTCTTGGAAAGTCAAGAAGCACGATGTTGTTTCAACTTCATCTGCTGAGGCAGAATACAGGGCCATTAGACATGCTGTTTCTGAGTTGGTATGGTTACGTGGTGTTTTATCTGAACTTGGTTTTCCACAAGATAGTCCCTCAGTTTTATTTTGTGATAACAAGGCAGCTATCCAAATAGCTACCAATCCTATTTTTCACGAGAGGACTAAACACATTGATATCGATTGCCATTTTGCTAGGGAAAAACTGATGGATGGAACTGTGTTTTTTAAGTATGTTGGTACTAATGAGCAGCTTGCAGATGTGTTCACCAAGGTGCTTCCAAGAAAACAGCATACTTACTTAAGTACAAAGTTGGGAATGATTGATATATTTGCTGCTTCAGGAGTTCAGAATTTGAAAGAAGGAGGAACAGGGCTGCTGGATTCGGGTTGAAGATTGGAGCTGCTAGGAGTATTGAGAAGTCCAGATTGAGGGGGAGTGTGGACTTCTGGGCCTGGGCCGGCACAAGCAATCTGGGCCTTCTCACCGTGTTGTGGGCCTGTTTGTTTACTTGTTTTAGTTTAGTTTTTTGTTGGGACTTATTTGTTATTTGTTTTTTGTTGTGGGGTGAATTCCTTCATGTTGTAAGAATTGTGGGGTAAAACTCTGAATTTATTTTCGGGGTTTCTCTTAGTGTTATAAGGTGAGGGTTGTCCACATGAAGGAATACAACCCAATGACCCGCAAGTGATCTGTTCATCTTCTTTCTCTCTTCCTCTGAAATTAGGGTTTGCTACATTCTCTTTGCCAGAAATCAACAGTTCAATGGTGTAACGGGTTTGGACCGGAGGGAACGAGGCGCTTCTCTGCACTGAAGCGAAGGTGGTGGTGGTGGTGTATGCAGAAATGGCGTGAAATCGAATATGTTTGGAAGCTGCCTCCTTTTTGTAATGTGGTCGGAAATAATGGTGGTAGATGGGGTTATGGGGTGGGTCCAAACATGAAAGAAGCGAATGATGAAGAGGCAAATAATGAGTCTACTGATGATATACTTGTTGCAGGAGGCCATTAATGGAGACAATGCATGGAGCTGAGCAGTACAACTGCAAAGTGAGACGAATTAGCAGAAGAATATGAATGAACAAGTGATGATCAGAGTATATATATATATATTATTATAAGAAGAGAGCTATATTATATATGGAAGTGAGAGCTAGCTGCGGGAGACTTTTAGGGCCGCAGTTGACATGTAGTCTTAGAGAGAGAGAGAGAGAGGTCCAAGAGATGCGGAGAGGGAGCAACAATTTACCGACCATTATATTCTTCCAATCAATCATCTCGCTTACCGTTTAAGTAACAACTCACTCACTCCACTATCAACTCAAACCCTAGCTACGTATACACCACCATTATTATTATTCTCTTCTTGATTGGAGGCACAATTTTTATTATTCCCATCATCTTCATTCATTTTATCAATTGTTTTTAAATTCAAGGATAATTATTCATTCAACCAAATTAAATTATATATTATTATTATTATTATATATATACAAATAATTAACATCATCACTAGTGAACAAACTTTTAACTGCCGATCAAGATGAATTTGTGCGGCGCACAAACAGAGATTTCCATGAAATGCACGCTATATGCTTTGACTAATATATATAAACTCTCTCTTCTTCACTATTTGCACGTATGTGCATTGTGATACGTGAAGGGAGTAGGTTGTTTGCATGGGAGAAACTTAAGATCCTTCCAATTTACTACATCCTTCTTTTTTTTTTTACTATTAAATGCTTTGTCCGCGCATTGCGCCGAAGCGAAAATAAAAATAAACTGAGTTGTTTTTCAATAATAAAAAAAAGGTAAAGGTGTTTGATATTTGTAATACACTGAACGATATATTAAGCAATTTTTCTTTATCATAATCTATATATTAATTAATATAAAAGTATAACATTGAGTATGCAATAACAAAAAATATTAAAAAACTCGATTTAGCCAAATAAATTATCCTTATTTATCGGCCCAACACAATTTAGGAAAATGCATAAGGGTAAAACCGGACTATGTAAATTTCAACTTTTCAACTTAACATGTTTTCAAACATAAGACTAATGAGTGGCAAAAAAAAAAAAAAAAACATAAGATTTATGGAATAAAGGTACATGTGGCAACTGTTTTGTTTCCGGAAAATTATTAGAGTTCTTGTTATTATTGACTTTGTTAATTATAGTGAATTCAGCCCATATTTTGGCCCAAAATAAAAAGGCAAACCAATAATAATAATTAATACTACTAAATCAAACCCTAGACCATAGCTGTGCATAGAACCCCAAATACAGGTGAGGAAGGCAAGGCAGAGCATGTAAAAATGAAGATTTCAAAAAAGAAACCATCGTGACATTTATTTCGACTATGGCTTCTCAGTCACTTTCTTATTCTTAACTTTTCACCATATTTCTTTCTTTTTGTCAATCGTCGTTGTTTTTTCTCTGGACATGAAGGAAAAATCTCGTTATAATCTGAAACAAGCTAAGCAGTTGGTTAAGATTAAGGAGATAAATCACAAGAACTCATTCATCAAATCAACTATGAGTCTAATACACTAACTGTTCTGTTTAAGTACTGAAAAAGATAGAACATTCGAAAAATAGTATACTACTAATTAAGCTAACTATTGGGCTGGGCTTCTCTCCGCTTCATGCATCTTGGGCCTCCATGTACTGGGCTTCATCTTCATTAGTATAATCCATATCTTGGCCTCCTCCCTGAAGAACCCTGTACTCAAGGTAAAAATGAAGGAAATCAGAGTTTGAAGTCGGTGGCAATTTCTCAGGTGGCATCTGCGGCCAAGTAACCCGATAACTCTTGATCGTGGTGATTAACACATTTGACATGGTACTAATCTTGAGAGGGATGGTGTGTTGTAAGTTGCTGAAACACATCAAAATACTCCCTTATGAGACAAGATATCTCATTGAATGCAGACTCTTCATCTCGAAGGTTGAGGTCGACTGAAGCAGAGGCTAATGAAAAGCTGCAAAGATGTATTGCAGCTAACCGAATCCCTTGTTCCAAAACCTTAGTCATCTTATCTGAGTTCGTTAACTCTCTTCGAGTATCAATATGAACTTGTATCTTACATAACTCATTCTCATTAAAAAAAATCAGATATAGATTCTTGAAGTTCATAACAACTTCATGAAACTTGGATAATCATTGACCCATTAGAATCAAATCGTAGTTGTCCAATGACAACAATAACATATCATCAAAGTATATTCGACCATTAAGAGTCCGTTGAAACCATTTGAAAGCAGATTCACAGAACAAGGCCAGCCAATAATAATAATTAAAACTACCAAATCAAACCCTAAAATAGAGCACAGAACCCCAAATACATATGAGGAAGGCAAGGCAAAGGCGGGGCATGAAAAATGAAGATTTCAAAGAAGAAACCATCTTGACGTCTATTTCGATTATGGTTTCTTCAATTCTCCCTTCGCTTCCTTATCTTTACTTTTCACCATATTTCTTCCTTTTTGGCAATCGTCGTCGTTTTTTCTATGGACATGAAGGGAAATCTCATTCTAATCTGAAACAAGCTCAGCAGTTGGTTAAGATTAAGGAGATAAATCACATGAACTCATTCGTCAAATCAACTATGGGTCCAATACACTAATTGTTCTATTTAAGTACAAAAAGGATAGAACATTCGAAAAATAGTATACTACTAATTAAGCTAGCTATGGGTTGGGCTTATCTCCGCTTCATGCATCTTGGGCCTCCATGGACTGGGCTTCATCTTCATTAGTATGATCCATATCATGGCCTCCTCCCTGAAGAACCTTGTACTCAAGGTAAAAATGAAGGAAATCAGGATTTGAAGTCGGTGGCAATTTCTCAGGTGGCATCTGCGGCCAAGCAACCCGATAACCCTTGATCGTGGTGATTAACACATTTGACATGGTACTAGTCTTGAGAGGGATGGTGTGTTGTAGGTTGCTGAAACACATCAAAATACTCCCTTAATTATGAGACAAGATTTCTCATTGAATGCAGGCTCTTCATCTCGAAGGTTGAGGTCGACTAAACAGAGGCTAATGAAAAGCTGCAAAGATGTATTGCAGCTACCCGAGTCCCTTGTTCCAAATGCTTAGTCATCTTATCTGAGTTCTTTAACTCTCTTCGAGTATCAATCTGAACTTGTATCTTACACACCTCATTCCCATTAAAAAAATTCAGATATAGATTCTTGAAGTTCATAACAACATCATGCAACTTGGATAATCATTGACCCATTAGAATCAAATCATAGTTGTCCAGTGACAACAATAACACATCATGAAAGTATATTCGACCATTAAGAGTCCATTGAAACCATTTGCAAGCAGATTCACAGAACAAGGCCAGCCAATAATAATATTAATTAAAACTACCAAATCAAACCCTAAATAATAGTGCAAAGAACCCCAAATACATATGAGGAAGGCAAGGCAAGGCGTAGCATGAAAAAGGGTTAAGAACACAATAGGGGCCTGAATGTTTGCCCATGTTGCCAAAAGGGGTCTGAATTGAAAAAAACGTATTATTAAGGGCCTGAATTTTGAGTTTTGTGTATAAGTGAGGTCTCCGTCCAAATTTTCTGTTAAAAGTAACGGAAAGTGGTCACATGCCAAGCATGTGACCAAAAATAATTTGAAAACCCGAAAATGCCCTTTGACCAAAGTGGGTCTCTTATAGGTTTGACCTAAAATGACGAAAATACCCTTTAAGCCACCACAGCTCCGGCGACCACCACCACCCGACTCCGGCGACCACCACCGACCTCCGGCGACCACCACCGGCCTCCGGCGACCACCTCCGACCTCCGGCGACCACCGAAAAGCTCCGATCGGAGCCAAAAAAGCTCCGATCGGAGCTTTGGAGCTCCGGTCGGAGCCACAAAGCTCCGATCGGAGCTCTGTGGCTCCGATCGGGGCCACAGAGCTCCAGATCGGAGCTCTGTGGCTCCCGATCGGAGCCACAGGGCTCCAGATCGGAGCTCTGTGGCTCCGATCGGGGCCACAGAGCTCCAGATCGGAGCTCTGTGGCTCCCGATCGGAGCCACAGGGCTCCAGATCGGAGCTCTGTGGCTCCGATCGGGAGCCACAGAGCTCCGATCTGGAGCCCTGTGGCTCCCGATCGGAGCCACAGAGCTCCGATCTGGAGCCCTGTGGCTCCCGATCGGAGCCACAGAGCTCCGATCTGGAGTCCTGTGGCTCCCGATCGGAGCCACAGAGCTCCGATCTGGAGCCCTGTGGCTCCGATCGGGAGCCACAGAGCTCCGATCGGAGCTTTGTGGCTCCGACCGGAGCTCCAAAGCTCCGACCGGAGCTCCAAAGCTCCGATCGGAGCTTTTTTGGCTCCGATCGGAGCTTCGGAGCTCCAATCGGAGCTTTTTTGGCTCCGATCGGAGGCCGGTGGTGGTCGCCGGAGGCCGATGGCGGTCGCCGGAGCCGGGTGGTGGTCGCCGGGCGGTGGCCGGAGCGTGGTGGCCTTAATTGCATAATTAGTGTGTAGGGGTATTTTAGACATTTCACATTTTATTAATTAAATTGATAAATTGTATAATAATTACAAAAGGGTATTTTTGTCTTTTCACGTGAATCTGTTAGATTTAACAGAAAATTTGGACGGAGACTTGAAAAAACACAAAACTCAAAATTCAGGCCCTTAATAATACGTTTTTTCAATTCAGACCCCTTTTGGCAACATGGGCAAACATTCAGGCCCCTATTGTGTTCTTAACCCCATGAAAAATGAAGATTTCAGAGAAGACACCATCCTGACGTCTATTTCGATTATGGCTTCTGCAATTCTCCCTTCGCTTCCTTATTCTTTACTTTTTCACCATATTTCTTCCGTTTTGGCAATCACCGTCGTTTTATCTCTGGATGTGAAGGGGAAAATCTCATTCTAGTCTGATACAAGCTCAGAAGTTGGTTAAGATTAATGAGATAAATCACGTGAACTCATTCATCAAATCAAGTATGGGTCCAATACACTAATTGTTCTATTTAAGTACTGAAAATATAGAACATTCTAGAAATAGTATACTACTAATTAAGCAAGCTATTGGGTTGGGCTTCTCTCCACTTCATGCATCCCGAACCTCATTGGACTGGGCTTCGTCTTCATTAGTATGATCCATATCATGGCCTCCTCCCCGAAGAACCTTGTACAAGGTAAAAATGAAGGAAATAAGAGTTTTAAGTCTGTGGCTATTTCTTAGGTGGCATCTGCGGCCAAGCAACCCTATTACCCTTGATCGTGGCGATGAACATATTTGACATACCGGTCTTAAGAGGGATGGTGTGTTGTAGGTTGCTGAAACACATCAAAATACTCCCTTATGAGATAAGATATCTCATTGAATGGTGGCTCTCCATCTCGAATGTTGAGGTTGACTGAAGCAGAGGCTAATATAAAGCTGCATAGAAGTATTGCAGCTACCCGTGTCCCTTGTTCCAAAAGCTTAGTCATCTTATCTGAGTTCGTTAACTCTCTTCGAGCATCAAGGTGACCTTGTATCTTACACAACTCATTCCAATAAAAAAAAAAAATCAGATATAGATTCTTGAAGTTCATAACAATATCATGAAACTTGGATAACCATTGACCCATAAGAATCAAATCATAGTTGTCCAATGACAGCAATAACACATCAGCAGAGTATATTCGACCATTAAGAGTCCATTGAAATCCTTTGCAAGCAGATTCATAGAGCATCTCATGACCATTGGCAACAGTGAATTTAAAGCAAGGCAAATGAACACAAGTGTAACCCAAGAGTATAGCCAAATATGAATCCAGCAAATTATGTGTGCTTCCTGAATCTATGATGATGTGTATGATTTTATTACCCAAAAATTCAGCTACCTTGATCGTCGTACCACCCCAAGACCCGTGATAGCATGGATGGAGATTTGGGGTTTGTCCTCAGTTTAAAGTTGCCTTAGATGAACCAATTCTGCTGTGCCAGCATCCAGTTTTGTTATGTTAACAATTGTGTTAACATTCTGCTCGAAATAGTCAACATCAATTCCTATCATGTAGAGGTGGTGGTGTTTCTTGAAGTGATTTTATGGTGTTTCTGGTGTGCCAGCATTCAATTTTTTTGTGTTAACATTCAACGTAGGAGTGTCAACATCAACCTTCATGATGGTTTTTCTTGCATCTATGTCCTGGGACGAATTTCTCATCTCATCCAAAATATAAACCCTTGATTCGTTTATCCTCGATATCTTTATTGGTGAAGACTCTACTATTCCTCGATTCAGCACTCCTCCATACTGGTAGTGGTGGTGGTGGATGAGGTTTTACGGGTAAAGGGACCGCCGGAGGACTGAGAGGAGGATGATCACGAAGCTGCAACGTCGATTCATGCAATTTCACTAAGGCGTATGCATCGTATAAGGTTTTTGGTTGAATCATCCGCACGATCCTTGAAAAGATGGATGCAAGCCCCAGGTGAAGTTGTTCATGGCTAGTTTCTCTGATATCGGGTCCGATAACTGTACTCGAAGAAGCACATATTCGAATTGCTTGAAGTAATCCATGACAGTTCCTGATTTATTCACATTCTTCAAGTCAAGCAAGGGATCATCAAAGTTACTCACACAAAAACGGGATTTGATAGCAATAGTTCAGCTTTCCCAAGTCAGAGCCTCACGTTGGAGCTTCTTCATCCTCGTGAAGGACTGATGCCAAAGTAGTGCGTCGCTCTCCAAATGAATAGCTTCCATACCGATCCTACTTTACACCGGAATCGAATCGATCGTGAACTAATGACCGCATCAGAATAACCATCATTAGACGTCGTCTCCATAGAACATTGGAACTCCACCTTCTCTAGGCAGATTGATCAGTTATGCTGTGTTGGATTGGTCGTGATGGTGGGCGTCGGAGTGCCTTCAATGGAGCTGGTAGGAACGAATCATCACCGAGTCCAGTAATCTACATGTTTTAGGATGCCATCCATCGTCATCTTCATACTTTCCATGACAATTTTCATTTCGCTATAATAGATGTCAGTCGACTATGGCCGTAACATGGGCAGCCACCACCTTCTGGATTTCATCAATGTTACGTTCATTTTGTTGCAGACGTGTTTCTGTAATTGTTAGAAGGTGGAAGAGAAAAGGAATGAAGAAGAAGGTTGCATAAGAAAAATAAGAGGTGGTGGAGTAGCTCTGATACCAATGATACAAGCTCAGAAGTTGGTTAAGATTATAGAAGAATGAGAATTGTATTATTATATATATATACAAGAATATATCTATAACCAATACTAAATCTGTTTGCACACGAGTCTCCTTTGTGGGCTTCTTCTCGAGCTCTTCCTTCTTGGGCTTCTTCCTCTTGAGTTCCTTCTTCTTGAGCTTTCTCCTTCCCGAATCTCTACTTCGTGGGCTTCTTCTTCCCGTTTCCTCGCTTCCTCTCCTTGGTTACATGCAAATGGGCAACGGGGGGGTCCCGGTAAGCCCACTCTGATGCTTAAGTAAGTATAAACTTTAGAGAGAGGTAATGAGCTTAGAGAGAGAGTGATGGATTACCTTCAAATGAGGAGAGGAGGTTTCTATTTATAGAGTTCCTATTGGTCCGCCGTGGTTCCAGTGATTTTGTGGTCCGATTATGGCAGTTTTGTAATATAAGTTGGCGTTGACCGTAAATAAGGTGCGTTTGACCTCGGTTTGACCGTAGATAAGCTTGATATGGCTAAGTGTTGATAAATGACCTCCACGGGCGAGCCCCAGAAAAAATATCATCCGGGAGTAGGGGCCCGGGCGAATGGAACTCGCCCGGACGGAGGGGGATACCCGGATGGGTATCCCCGGAGCCTTGCTCGGGTACCCGAGTGAGAGAGCCTCACTCGGGTACTCGAGGGGCAGCTCTTGCTCGGGTACTCGAGGGGAAGCTCTCGCTCGGGTTACCCGAGCGAGGTTCTCTTGATCGGTAACCCGATCAAGGATGCATTTCTCGGGTTACCTCCAAGTGACGGAAGTATCCCGAGGGCTTCCGAGTGGATTTCGCCACTTGGGTGTTTATGGGGCCTATGCTATGGGCCTCGGGTTTCCATTTTCTAAGCTTCGAATTATAATCGATCATGACCTATTTACCGGGTCCAATTCATAATAGCTTGAGCATATATACAACATTAGCCCCTGAGTCAAGGAAGGGTTCAACCTTTTCTTCACTCTATTTTTTTGCGGAATATTGCCCAACCCAAGCGGGTTGTAAGGCATACCTTTGTGACGATCCCAGCCTTTATCGAGTGCTCGAGACGCGCCGTGATTCTTCTTGCCCCTTGTTTACAGAAGATTAATACAGACATGGAAAAATGCTTTTATTAGTTTAAGAAAATTTACGTTATATGGCAATATTATATGAGGGTAAAAATTACGAGCCTTGGTCTCGTTTTACTTAGCCCTTGGACGGTGTCCTTTTTGTTCGTGTCTCCTTTTAATTGGAGTTTTTTTAGAGAAAATCCCTAGCATACCCCTTTATAAGGCATGCTTTTGAGCTCCCCTTCATTATTTCCCACACCTTCATCTTTCTAGAGCACCCCTCATCCTTCATCTTTTCTAGAGCATTTTCTCCTCCTCCTAACCTAGGATTTCTCCTCCACCTCCTTCTTCAATTTTGCCACCCAATCAACCCACTTAAGTCACCACACCTCTCACGGAGCTATCTTAGGTTTGATTTGGAGTGGAATTTGTGCTTGCATTGGTGGTTCGAGCACTAGACCGGCCGACAATGAGGAGGGCGGTGATTCCGACGATCGGCTCGGCGGCGGGCGACGCAATGACTTCAGGCTGAGCTGGGCACGGAGGTGACGGAACCGGCGCCGGCGTCAGGCGGCAGTGACAGGGCTCCGATGCGCGGTGGCCTTATTCTACAGCAGGATTTCCTTCGCCGGGGGGGGGGGGGGGGGTGGTTAGACCGATTTGACTCGGTCCGGTGTTCCGACTCGGTTCGGCGATTTTGGCCCAATTTCTGCAAGGTTTGATCTTTTGGCTCCCTTGTTTGTGTGTTCTACATTGATTGCTGCTATAAATGCTAGGACCTTGCCAGAGATATTTGGTTGCTTCATTGTGCATTGTTGGTTGGAAGTGGAGGATTGTCTTTGTTGTTGAGGTTAGAGTACTTTTGAGGTGAGTATTTGATATGGGTGTTGTCCCCTTAGTAATTTGGTAGTTGTTTTTTGGGTGCCTAGATGCCCTAGATGCTTTGCTTAGGTCACCCCTTGCTTGTGTAGTTGATATATACCCTTCTTGTGGATGTTAGGTTCTTCCTTTCACTACCTTAGATCGTGTTAATGTGATTTTGCTTGTCTCCCCCATTAGGGGTGTTTGCCATGGTTGTTTGTCCATCATAGTCCTCCCTTTGGCAAGTAGTATCGTCCATGCATGTGTCTTTTGCCCCCGTAGTAAGCATTTGATCTTTGTGCACTTTAGGACGTACCCTTGGGTAGGTCGGTCTTGATGTATTTGTATGATACCTCGAGGTGAGATTGGTTATTTCTGACGTCCCGTCATTCTTTCTTTCTATTGTGAAGCGTGTTTTTGAAGCTACTCCCGGAATAGAGGGCGTCGCATCATTTCCCTCATAATGAGTAAGCCTCCTTCCTCTAAGGCTCCACATGGTGGTCTTGCTTCCAAGGCTCCCATAATCCGCTACCCCCATGAGGAGTTCTTCATGGGAAAGCGGTTTTCGTATCCTGACTTGAGCCCCGATTATGTTCCTGAGATGTATGACTCTGATTCGGAGTCGGATGTCGAGCTGAGGTAAATCCTTGAGGATGAGCTGGCTTTTTTACGTGACCCGGTGTTCTTATTTGAGGTCTATTGTGAGAATTTGTTGAGGAGGAAATGATTTCTCTCCCATGTGTAGATGGCGGGACTGGTCAGTTTGGACAGGCCGGCTTATCCCTTTGCCATGCCGTATCGCTATACTGGCAGCTCCGT
The DNA here is from genome assembly GCA_036873135.1 of Clarkia xantiana subsp. parviflora. NCBI lineage: Eukaryota > Viridiplantae > Streptophyta > Magnoliopsida > Myrtales > Onagraceae > Clarkia > Clarkia xantiana. The sequence continues at coordinate 40,136,408 of JAPTYO010000004.1, forward strand.
TAACCCGCCTCTGGACGGGATGGTGGTGGTGTATATTCACCAGATTAAGGTAGGGCTGCGCTTCCCTCATAGTGCAGAGCTCTGAGAGCTTTGTGAGTATTATCGAATTTCCCCTCTTGATCTTGCCCCATCTGCTATCTGCGCTTGGGTCGGATTTAGGGTGCTGTGTCACCGCCAATTCTGGGCTACTCCCTTTGTCTTTTTCGATGCTTCTATCGCATCCAGCACGGTGGTGAGTCAGGGTTCTATTCTCTAGTGATTCGGTACCCCTTGTTGGCTAACAGGGGGTTTTCGGGGTTGAGCGACACTAAGTGGAATAACAAGCATCGCTTCATCCTTGCCTTCAAAAATGGTAGTGGCCACTAGGAGAAACACTACTTCTTCGTTGAGGATCAGGGTGTTTCTTGGTCCTTGGACTCCCCCTACTGACGGATGCGCGCCCCACATTTTTCGAACTTTCCACGTCCGATAGACAAGCCCTGAAGCTGATATACATTGGGAATACGACAGTTTTCTTCGAGTCCATGCACCACATCTAGGAGGAGGAGCTATGTGCTACGGGGATCCGACTGACGCCCCCAGTCTTACCTTTGGTATGCAAGCCTTTGAGTTTTTTATACTTGTGATTTTATTGCTTTGCCTTGTAGGTTTGTTTCAATATCGGCCTTCCCTGTTTCAGGAGAACGATGGTGTTGGTGAAGACGTCCCTTCGGAGATTGAAGCTTCGGTTGTTTCTCCTCTTCCTTTACCCGTGGTTGAACCTCCCGCTACTATTTCACAGTCCTCTGGGGCTGTGAGACTTTCCTTCGGTAGAGTATTTGCGGTGCTTTCTTTTGTTTCTATGCTTACTTTGCTTATGTTGTACTCACATGTGTTTGTTGATTTTTAGGGAGGTCCTTCTGTCTCTGCCGCGCAAATCTTGGCTAAGATCAAGTTGAAGAGGTCTAGCTTGGAGGTGGAAGCCTCTAAATCTAAGGCTCAGAAGATAACCTCATTCCTCTCTCCCTCCAGGTCCTTCTCTTGCCATAAAGAGAGAGAGAGGTTGATGTTGAGGACGTAGCTGATGATTCTCCTATTGCACCGGAGAATAAGGAGGTTTCGAATGATGCCGGCGAGTCTTTGTCTCCTCGCCCCATCCCCCCCCCCCCAAGGATTGCATCCTCCAATGATAGAGCTCCAGTGCCAGGTATATGATGGTGTTCCCTTCTTGTATATGTGTATTTCTCATGCCTTTATCGTGTCTTACATTTTTTTTCCAGGCAAGATCAAGTTGCCTTTGATATTTCCCGAGGATCTTGTCCGCCCTATCGTTGGTGATGTTAGGGGTACTGCTTGGATGCCTTTTCAGACTGCCGAGCGTCACGCCTATGACTTGTTGGCCTCTCTTTCTATACCGGAGGTGGCTATTCTTATGATGAACTCTATCATTCCCTTGACAGATCGCTCTCTTCCTCCATCCAGTCTTGAGGAGGCCCATCACTTTGTGAAGGGTGCCTTGTCTCAGTTTGCTCCCGTGAGTGTTTATATTGTCTCTTGCCTTGTTTTATGAGCTTTTTTTATCCTGACTTTTTTTTTCTTTTGGCAGGGTATATCTTTCGTAGTTAACCTTGGTTCTCACTTGGTAAACGTTACTCGGGAGAGGGATATGTTCCAGAAGATGTTGGGGACACTTGAGTCTACTCTCAAGAACACCGAAGAGTTGTTGTGCGACGAGGTTGAGGAGCTCAGGTTGTTGGAGGTTACTCTGGCCAGTCGTCTGACTCTTGTTCAGAAGGAGCTTAATGATGTTCTTGCCCGCAAGGCGGAAGATGATTTGGTGGCTGCTTTGAGGATGAAGAATGCTGTCCGGGATACTCGTCAATAGGGTAGATTATCTGGTTTGGAGGAGGGCGAGGCTACTGGGGTCGAGAAGGGCAAGGTTATCGGAGTCCGGGATTTCCTAGCCTCCAAGGAGTTTTCTGTCCATGCTGAGAAGCATTGTCAGGGGAATATGAACACTTTCAGTGTGAATATGGTTTAGAAAATTTATTCTCTATGTCTCAACTTCCCGTTTTCCAAGCTTGGAAAGTATGCTATGTTTGCTTTGGATTGTGTTGATCGCATTACTAAGCGCTCGGAGCGAGCGATGGCTACCGCCGGGCGGGTTGTTGCCGACCGTTCTTCAAAGACCAAGGTTGTGGCTTCTTCTCGTGGTGTTAAGGGTTCCACTCCTTCACAAGTTCCTGCCAAAGAGGATAATCCCCCCTTGTGAAAGGTGGTTCAGATGATGCCCTCTGTTGATGTCTTTAGGGTTAAAGGTACTTTTCACACCACATGTTTGACCGAATGTGGCTTTTAGTACTTGATGTTTGGTTTTGTATACTTTTGCTACCAAACGTTTAACAAAATGAGGCTTTTTGTACATCTGTTAGTTGGCCGTTAGTTTTGGCCGTCAAATGACATGTGCAAGTCATGTGACCGACCCTAAATTTTGATTTTATTCAATTTAGTCCCTCAAATATATTCCTAACTTTTATTTTGTTTAATTTAGTCCTAAAACTTCAAAATCGAACCCAATTAAACCAATCAAACCCAATTGACTTAGACCCAATTAGGTCCAATTGACCCAATTGGGGTTAGGTCAATTGTGATGTCGATTTGAGGCTTCATGACTAAATTAAACAAAATAAAAGTTAAGAATATATTTTAAGGACTAGATTGAACAAAATCAAAAGTTTAGGGTCGGTCACGTGGCTTCCACATGTCATTTAACGGCCAAAACTAACGGTCAACTAACAGATGTACCAAAAGCCATATTTTTTCAAACCTTTGGTACCAAAAGTATAGAAAACCAAACATCCAGTACTAAAAGTCACATTCGGTTAAACATGTGGTGTGAAAAGTACATTAAACCCATGTCTTTATCATTGTTTATCTGTGTTTTTCTCATGCTTGCTTTGGAGATATCCTTGTTTAGAAATGAGCTATTCTCTTTATGATTAGATACTCGGGTTTGCCTTTCCTTTTTTGTCGTACTCTTCTCTTTGAAGTTTTTGTATGTGTGGACGGCTTTTTGTGTTTTTAGTACACTCTCTGTTGTCACTATGACGCTTGCTAGGATGACCTATATTTTCAGGATTTATGTTCCTTTTATTGGAGGTTGGGTTGCTTTGATTTGAAAGGCTTACGTCCCTTGCTTTTTGCTGATAGGGTGGCCCTGTGATTCTTATGTCCCTTTATCGGATGTGAGAGTTGTTCTTATGGATCTTTCCCTTTTTCGGCTAGAAGGGTTGTTCTTTTGGATCTTCCTATTTCCATATGTAAGGGTTTTCCTTATTGTCTTCACCTTTCATATTTGAGAGTTGTCATTATGGATCTTCCTCTTTTCGGTTGGAAGGGTTGTCTTTTTGGATCTTTCTCTTTCCATATTTAAGGGTTGTACTTATGGATCTTCCCCTTTCATATTTGAGAGTTGTCCTTATGGATCTTTCACTTTTCGGTGGGAAGGGTTGTCCTTTTGGATCTTCCTCTTTCCATATGTAAAGTTTGTCCTTATAGATCTTCCCCTTTCATATTTGAGAGTTGTCCTTATGTTTCTTTTCTCATTTTCGGTTGGAAGGGTTGTCCTTTTGGATCTCCCTCTTTCCATATGTAAGGGTTGTCCTTATGGATCTTCCCCTTTCATATTTGAAATTTGTCCTTATGGATCTTCCCCTCTTTGGTTGGAAGGGTTTTCCTTATGGATCTTCCTCTTTCCATGTGTAAGGGTTGTTCTTATGGATCTTCCCCTTTAATATTTGAGAGTTATCCTTATGGATCTTCCCCTTTTTGGTTGGAAGGGTTGGCCTTTTGGATCTTTCTCTTTCCATATCTAAGTGTTGTCCTTATGGATCTTCCCCTTTCATATCTGAGAGTTGTCCTTTTGGATCTTCCCCTTTTCGGTAGGAAGGGTTGTCCGTATGGATCTTCCCCTTTTCGTTTGTAGTTGACACCTTCTCTTTTATGAGCGATGGTGTTTCCCCTCTTTCCTTGTGTGTCCTGAAAAGTATTCTGATTCATTTAGTCATACTGCCAGATCTTACAAAAGGAAATTTTAAATGGAGTACGTAGATCTCCTTCAAGTACTTTAATTCTAAAACATGAAATAAAGGTAGATAAGATGGTTTCCACTCTTGGTGTATTCAAACTCCAGCTCTTCGCCTGCTATCTCCTCCTGGAGACGCCCAGCATAAATTTCTTCTTCGACCTCCACCTGAAGGGCTAAGCATTTGTTGGTGCTATGCCCCCAGGCCATGTGATATTCGCACCACCCTTCCACTTCTGTTCCTATGAAGCCCCTTGATGATTCCAAAGGTGGAGGAATTTGGTCATAAAGAACTCTGTTGTAGAGCTCTTCAATTTCAGTCCTGAGCTGTGTGAAGTGGACTGTTCGTCCATCACTGAGCCGATAGTAGGTACTTTCCTATTCTTCTTTTCTTTGCATGGCTTGCTCAAGCCTTTGGTTGAATTCTTCTATTGAGGCTATGGTGGCAATGCCCCTATCTCCTCCGAAGTATTCTTCAGCATCCCTCCTCAAGTGCCTAAAGAAGGCTCTTACAAATTCATTCTCGGTGATGTTGAGTAGGGCTGGGCATGGTTCGGTTCTGGGCCGAACCGGTTCAGAACTGAACCGGAACCGGATTTAAGGTTCAGCCGGTTTTCTATACCTGGCATGAACCGAATCGGATTCACGGCTCCAGAACCAAACCATGGCATAACCGGTTCTGAACCTTTTTTTTTTTTTTTTTGCTTCAAACCTTTTTTTATTTAAAGTTCTAATTACGCACCAAATTCGATAATAGACGAACAATTCATAAACTTTCAAAATATAAAGATAACCAATCACTTCAACATAGATAGTATCGAAATCTAAATTCCAAACAATCTGATAATATAAGTTGAAATAATTAAAGCATAAATCTTGAGACTTCCACCAGTTCTCGAGAGGCGACATGCGTAGTTAAGTGGTCAACAGAACTGAACCCAGTTCAGTTCAGTTCTCGAACTGAACTGAGCCGTCGACGAACCCAAAATAAAAAATTCATCAAAAAATCGTTGTTGGTGAAAGAAACGAGGAAGGCATTATTAAATTGTATCAAGTGAAAGAAACAGATCGATTCAAACTCATTTAACGAAATCCTACAGAAACAATAATAAACACTATAGGAAGTTAGAATTTAGGAACTCACCGTATCAAATTGGACTGGGAAAAACTCGCCGGCGATGTGGTGGACGAAGATGGAGGTCCGGCGGGAGTGGCACTGGGCAGCGGCAGTTCTTCCTAGAGGAGCGGCGGGAGCGGCGCTGCAATTATTTTTTACTGGACTGAGGAACGGCTGTAATTAGAAGCGGCATAGTATATTTTTTTTTACAACCGGTTCTGAACCTGTTCTGAACCGGCTGAGAACCGCTCCTAATATATATATTAAAAACCAAACCATATACAAACCGGTCCGGCCAAAACCGGTTCAAGGTTCGGTTCAACCGAACCGGTTTTTTTGCCCAGCCCTAATGTTGAGTTCTGCTGCCGCTGTTGCTAGCCTTACAAATTAGTTTCTTATCAACTCGTCTCATTTTTGCTGGATATCATCCAAGGATTCACGGTCTTGCCTTTTTTATCTCTTCATTATTTTCCTATCTTCCTTTGCTTTTCTTTCCTCCTTTTCAGCAATTTGTTCTTGAGGCTCCTGCCTCTTCCTCTTCTTGAAGATCTCCTTTGTCGCATTCAGGAGGTGGCTAACCACCCCCTTCACCATACCCATCATTTTTTTCCATCCTTGCATAGCTTCTCCATTTAGATTTCCCCTTGACGCTTCCACAAAGGCGATGGATAACCCCTGATGTGTCCTTTTCCTCATGGCATTTAGGTAGCATTTTCTTGAAGTTGCTTGGTCCCCCAGTACATCACCTATGCCATTTGGTGTTGGGAATTTCATCTTTTGATGGACGGTGGAAGGATTTATGCGGTTTGGGTTGATGGTGGTGCGACCCAGTATCCCATTGTATGTCGCTAGATCTTTTAACACCACAAATGTTATTTTCAATAGGACTTGCGTCCACCCTTCCCCGAAGGTCACTGGAAGTGTTATTATCCCGAGGGGAAATGTGGTTGCTCCTGCAAAGCTTACTAGAGGAATATTTACGGGTTTGAGGTCACGCTCTGTCTTCCCGATTGCTTTCACCACATCAGTGTGAAGAATATCTGTGGAACTTCCCCCGTCCACTAATATTCTCTTTACGTTGTAGCTAGTAATATCCATTGTAATCACTAAGGCGTCATCGTGATATACCACATACTTCAACTCTTCATCTGAGAAGGTTATCTTCATGTTTTCAAGTGGCCTTTGGCGTTTTCTGAATTGAGGCATCTCATTTAATTGGGCCACATACACTTCTCTTGCATTAGATGTCCCCCCCTGCTTCCATGCCACCATGGATCACATTGATGGTTCGTTTCCTGTTTGGTGGGGGAGGGCAGTCCTCTATCTTCTCTTTTCCTTTTCCTTTCCCGGTGTACCTTGGCTGGTGACTCATGTCTCTCTTTCTTTCATCTTTGAAAAATTCCTTTAGCAAGACTTCCTGGATGAAATTCTCTATGTCGCGCTGGAGGTGGAAGCAGTTATTAGTGTGGTGTCGGTTGGCATCATGGTACTCACACCATTGTTCCATATTATTTCCCATTCTTCCCTTCCGTTTATTCGTTGGGGGAGTCCACAAATTGAGCCTCTTCATCTTCTGCATGATTACTGAGACTTCCCTTATTAAAGGGGTAAAGACAACGTTGTGGATGCCTTGGGGTCTTGACTGCTCGTTTCCCTTGCTCCTCCTTGTTGTGCCCATGCTTGCCTTCTTGATGCCTGCTGTGGATGTTGTTGCTGTTGGGGCTTCCCTTTTCCTGTTGTTATTGTCAGGTGCAGAGGCTTCATAACCCTTTTTCCGTTTTGATCGGGCCTGCTCTAGATTGATATATGCCTTGACTCTTTCTACCATCTCCCTCCTCCAATGAATTGATTGGTAGCACCTCCACGTTATCCGCCAGCTGTGCCCTCCAGCGTCCAAACTCCTTATGAAAGCACATACTATCTCCCCTTCTAAGAGCTCTGTTGCTAAGTCGGAGATATTTTGGTTGAATCTTTTGTAGTAGCATGCCAGTGATTCATCATATCCTTGCCTCACGTCGTCTAGCGCTGAGTCACCCTTTAGGAGCTGTCTCTCTCCCATGTATTGCTGGATGAACTTGTCCTTCAGATCTGCCCATGAGGCAATTGATGTCTGGGGTAGACTAAAGAACCAATATGAGGCGTTCCTTGCGAGAGTTGAGGGAAATAGCATTGCATAGTGTTCCTCTATTGCGGTCCTTCCTAGAAGCGACGACTCATGCTTTTGAATATGTTGTATTGGATCCCCCTTTCCAACATAGTCAGGAATTTGACGTGCTGTCACATTTGGTGTAACCATTACATTGATAAGTTATTGTGTGAAAGGATGTGAGGCTCGGTCCCTCAATTTGTGCATCGCTCTTCCCTTTGAATCCTTCATCCTCTTGGCTATTGGCTCCTCGATCTCCTCCTTCGTGAGAGCTATAGTTGCCATATTTTACTGCCTTACAACTTGGGGTCCGACGTTGCCTTGATCATTATGGGGTTCAGCATACCCTTGGTCATTCTGGGGTCTAGCATACCCTTGGCCATTCTTGGGTCCAGCATACCCTTGGCCATTATGGGGTCCAGCATATCTTTGGCCGTTCTGTGGTCCGGCATATCTTTGGCCATTGTTTGCTTGGTAGTTGGCACTTCTCTGCTGGGGGTACCCCCTTCCTTGGTATTGCTGATTTTAGGAATGGGTGTACGCGTGTTAGTTCCCCCATTGATCTTGGAGGTGATACTTGATACCTTGGCTGTTCCTGCCTTTTGTTCGCCCTCAGACGCTCCCTTCTATTTAGAATGTCCTCCATAGCTGCCATTAGTTCGGGCGTGATGTTGTATGTTCGGGGGTTTGTTCTTGCTTGTTGGGGTGGCTGGGGTTGTGGCTGGTTCACTGTTGGCTCTAGGCGGGAGTTTGTTGAGAAATTTGTTCCTCAGGAAGTGGATGTTCCTCGTTCCTCACTTCTTCTCGTCCTTTTTTCCACGGTTTTCTGTTGGCTTACCGCTGGAGCTTGGTTGCTTCCCACTGCAGGTGCTTGGTTGCTTCCTCCTACGGGTGCTTGCCCGCTTGCCCCCCAACCTTCTTCATATTTGCTGCCACCAGCGCAGGTAGTAGGCTACTTGCTTTTTGTTCGAATCCAACGGACGACGCCATTTTTTGCACACGAGCCTCCTTCGTGGGCTTCTTCTTCTCGAGCTCCTCCTTCTTGGGCTTCTTCTTCTCGAGTTCCTTCTTCTTGAGCTTTCTCCTTCCCGAATCTCTACTTTTTGGGCTTCTTCTTCCTGTTTCCTCGCTTCCTCTCCTTGGTTACCTGCAAATGGGCACCGAGGGGTCCCGGTAAGCCCACTCCGATGCTTAAGTAAGTATAAGCTTTGGAGAGAGGTAATGAGCTTAGAGAGAGAGCGATGGATTACCTTCAAATGAGGAGAGGAGGTCTTTATTTATAGAGTTCCTATTGGACCGCCCCGGTTCCAGTGATTTCCTGGTCTGGTTGTGGAAGATTCGTAATATAAGTTGGCCTTGACCGTAAATAAGGTGCGTTTGACCTCAATTTGACCGTAGATGAGCTTGATATGGCTAAGTGTTGATAAATGGCCTCTAAGGGCGAGCCCCGGATGAAATATCATCCGGGGATAGGGCTCCGGGCATGGGGAACTCGCCCGGGCGGAGGGGGATACCCTGATGGGTATCCTCGGATCCTTGCTCAGGTAACCGAGTGAGTGAGCCTCACTCGGGTACCCGAGGGGCATGTCACGCTCAGCTTACCCGAGCGAGGTTCTGTTGCCCGGGTTACCTCCAAGGGACAGAAGTCTCTCAGGGCCTTCCGAGTGGATTTCTCCACTCGGGTATTTATGGGGCCTACGCTTTGGGCATCGGGTGTCCGTTTTCTAAGTTTCGAACCAGGTCCAATTCAGCTTAGGCATATATCCAACAAAATCTATAACAATATAATAAGGAAAAAATAATCTGATAATATACTTGAAATATATCTATTTCTAATCTAGATTTATCCGAATACAATAAGATATTTATCTATAATATATCTTATACGCCCCCACAAGACGGACGTTCTGACAAGATTGCTAATTTTTATACGAAGAATATATATGAATGCATGAATAGTCCAATAGTCATCGGCGGATGCTCGGAGAGGCCCTGTCAGAAACGGCGGAAGCCCGGGGATGTCCAGTCGGCAACGAGGAAAGCCCGGAGACGTCCAGTCGGCACGGCGGTAGCCCGGAGATATCCAGTCGGCACGACGGTAGCTCGGAGGTCCAGTCTGCAATGGCGGAAGCCCGGAGAGATCCAGTCGCCAACGGCAGAAGACCGGATAGATCCATTCGGCAACGGCGGAGAATAATTGAGGCAGACATTACAATAGTAGGGACCATCAGTGTGGTGGCGTCATCAGTTGGCGCTAAATCAGAGGACGGCGCAGAAGTCATCGACACGGAAGCATATATTTATTGTCTTATTAGAAAAGAAAAGAAAAAAAAAACTGAAATCAGAATTGGGCAGGGAGCGGCCGGCATGACAACTACATAGCTGATGACGGTGCCGACCGCCCCTGGACAGCGGCGACGGTGGGCGGTGGCTTGTAAGTTATACTCGTTGGAGAAATAAAGGCTCTGATACCATATAAAAGAATGAAAATTGTATTATTTATCTTTTTTAGGGTTGATTACATGTACCTATATATATATATATAGATAGAAGACTATATCTATAACAAATACTGTGTCTATAACAATATTGTATGCATACAGTGATGGGCGTCGTAATTGGTAGCATATATGTATAGTTTACCTAATGAACTTGGGTAAAAGTTAGATTAGGCTAATTGGGCCAGACCCAAATCCCAATTGACATGAGAGGCCCAAAATTGGGCCTCCCCAATTACATAAGCCGGCCGAAACCTTAGGCGGGGTAAAGTGGACTTTTGTCCACTTTACTCCTATAAATAAGAGGTGTTAGGGAAATTTTAGGGTTAATCATAATTCCCTCATAATAGAGTTTTAGAGAGAAAAAACCCTCCTCCCACACCAAGGTAATTCGGCCGAACCACATATATCACCAAGGGTGTGCCAAATTGCTTTCGAGCAAACTCTCCAGAGATCTGTCCCCGTGCCGAGAATTGACCAGAGGCTTTGCTGTGGAGCTGCACCACGTAGGGCTTCTCTAACAAGAATCTCTACGGGTCCCGTCCGGAGGATCGCGAAATCCCTCGAGCAAGGATCTTGGATTACGGTTACTCTTGAGGTATGTGTAAACTTTCCGCTGCGTAATTGATATTACTGGCACATACCATGTTTAAGTTTCCGTAGTGATTACTCCCCGTAATCTAACAGTGGTATCAGAGCATGTGTTAGGAGTTCATGATTTTGATAAATTGGTGTTCTTGGAGTTTTAAAATTTCCGGACTGAATATTTAAAAGGGAATTTAAATTTTCGAATTTTTAAGTTCAAGGTGTTCCGAAATTTTCATGTTTTGGTTAAATTGATGTTCACGATCTTCAAGAAAAATGTGATATTTATCAAAATCAAAAATTGGATTGTAGATCTTATTAAAATTTGATCTTAAAATTTGACCACTTGTTCCTAATTTTTTGTTTGTGCCGAACCCTAATTGAAATTACAAGGTAAATTTTTTAATTTTCTTAAACAAAAAGCGTTAAATTTTCGGCACAATATTTAAAAATTATATTGTTTACCATATTTTATTTTTGATTAAGGTAACAATGTATCTATAATTGGGAACATAATGATAGATTCACAATAATATATAGAAACATATATCACTATCAATATATCTAAATATTTAAATAGGGTTAAAGATATTATTGATTGATTTAGCTACCTAAAAGATTGAGAAAATATATTGTCAGTTATTTGTTTCCCTTTTAAAGATATTGACAATAGATAAAGTATATATAATATATATTGTGACTGATTTTTTCACATATATATATATATATATATATATATATATATATATATATATATATATTATTGATTGATTTAATCTTAAAGATAGAATCTTAGTAATAAATAAATATATATATATATATATTTAATATTAGAAATTATTTTATATAATTAATGTTACTTGGTAGCTAAGTTAAATATTTTTGGACTTTAAAACCCTACTTGGGCCACAAGTAAACATTTCGGCACAACCTTTAAAATTTTAATCATTGGGCCGGTCCAATATGTTAAACCGGGACGAAATAAAACCGAACCGGGTTTTCTCATTCGGATCAACCTATTCGGGTCGGGTCGGACCGAGGTAATTAAGTGGATCTGACTGAACCGGTTTTGAGTGTTGAACCGAATCGAACCCTATTTTCTTGGACTGGTTCGGACCGAACCAGATTTTGCTGGACCGAACCGAATCGGATTTTCCGGACCGGACCGGACCGAACCGGATTTTCTGAACCGAACTGGACTGAAATTGACTGAACCGAGCAATATTTTCTAAACCGAATTCAAGTCAATTAAAATAGGGAAGTCAAGGTTTAAAATCCAAATGTTTTTGAACCTCGAAATGGACTACACAGTGCTCATAAGGTTACTAACCTTTATGCGTTGTTTCGATTATGGGGATGGATCTCGGAGATACATGTTTTTAAGACTGAATTAATTAGAGGGCTGAAATTGCAGTTGTCTATTATTCAATATATATTTATGCATGATTAGAACTGTTTTCTTGACTAAGTCAAGCTAGCTGAATTTTGCATATTGTGGGCGGAGCCTTGGTTAAATATATGGAATGCGCATTAGGATAGACATGCTGTGATGGTTGTAAATGCCTAGGATTCATGTCTAGAAGCTTGCGTAAATGAAATAAGCATGAATTGCAAATCAGACCCTAATTTTTAAAATTATTTTAAACTAAAAAACTAGTCGCCAAATATGCATGATTGATGTGAATGTTACATGTTTGACACGTATGTTAGAATGTTGATGATGAAGTTACATTTGATAATTTACTTGTAAGTAGAATTATGAATGCGAACATGAGTTCCTCGGAACATTAGACGCATGAAGCGTAAACATGTGTGTGTGGTATGATGAATGTTACTGGCATATGATAATTTACATGGGTAGTAGAATCATGTATGCATGAGTCAATTCACCGGAATGATTTTCCAAAACAAAAATGGCTTTGGGAAAGCCAATATCGGGTATGCTTATTTTAAAATTCCCGTTCCGGTAATTTGCGATTAAAACCGTTTTAAGAGACTGATCTATTAGATAGAAAACGGAGATAGTGTGAACTCTTTCACGTCGGTCGGTTTAGATGACTGATGAATCATTATCTATCGGATTCCATCTTAATAGATATCTGATGTATGGAATTCTTTCTCAAAATGTTATTGTCTCCCTGATTCTTGCATAATCATCGATGTGTTAGTCATGGCTGCGATAAGCAATGTCATCTCCCAAATGAATAAGGGGGTGAGGTTGAACAACAATAATTATAAGATCTGGAATAAGCGCGCAAGGATGGTAATCACAAAAATGAGAGGTTTGGAGCATCTTACTACAAAGAAAGTCAGACCGGAGGGAGACTTCATGGACGAACTGAAGAAGTTCCATGATGAATGGGATGCAAAGGACCAGGAAATTTGTTCTGCTTTATTGTCACTGCTTGAGGATGACATACTCTATGGATATGATCACTATGAGTCTGCCATGGACTTGTGGAACGGTTTTAAGGCAGGGTTAGGTGTTTTCACCACAGCTCAGAAGCGATCATTAAACATCGCTTTGACTCATACAAGATGAATCCCAAGCACAAAATGTAGGAGCATATAAGACATATGTCTAACATGCTTGCTGAACTCAATGAGGCAGCAGAAATCCTGACCGACGAACAAAAGGTCCAATGCGTAATTCGATCTTTGCCCAACTCTTGGAATAACATAAAAATACACCTTACCCATGCCACTCAACTCTATGACCTCGAGAAAGTGCGAGTTCATCTCGAGCTGGAAGAGGATCGCCTCAAGGCTGAAAAGCCAAGAGCAGAAATGCATCTTGCATCCTCTAATCCAGCTGAGCAAAAGGGTAAGACGCAATAATAAAGGCAAAGGACTTCAGTTTAAGTCGAATAAACCTTTAGCTCCAAAACCTCAGAATAAGTTCAAGCGAAAGAAATTCGGAGGCCAGAAAAGGCAGGCTAAACAGACACGTAAAGAGGAAACTCGAACGTGTTTCAGGTGTGGCGTGAAAGGACACCTTGCTATTGCCTGCACAAACCGTCCCAAGGTATGTGCTGAAGAATAATGATAACTTCATAAGTTCTTGTAGGACTCCTCTTACTCGAGAGTAATTCAATTTATCTTTATTGATTACATAATCGAGAAGGAGAACAACCACAAACCTGAGGAACTTGCCTCGAAGATATAAATATTAAATGAAAGACTTTATCTTTATTTGCTTTGCTAAATGAACATCTTCATGTTTTTTCAGAATAAAATACATGATGATAATAATGTTCCTTGAAATAAAGGAAACGTTTTTATGAGCATATAACAAAGGCTCGGTCATAGTATTGATTATCATTCCTCAAGCTATTCGATCTTTTTAATTAGCTGTTTGACGCATTGGTTATATATCTTATTTTATTATTACTCCATTGAATGAAATAAACTGTAATGATGATCATGTTTGAAACCGATTGGATTAAATTGAATTAAATTCAGGAATGAAACGATTTAACCAAGGATTTAAACCCCATGGTAAATTGCGCCTTGCGCAAGTGGACTTCGGTAGACAGAACACATCGTTTTCATGAAATGAATTTAATAATGAAGAGTTTGAAAAATGATGTGCTGAATCTTTGTTTGCATTCCTTCGGAAACAACTTATTGATAACATTTACATAGGTAGAGACTTCGAAGGCTGCCACGACCTTGTAAAAGTATCAGCTGACGCACAAGGTGAAAACCTAAAATGCTCAGTTCAGAGATGGGATAAAATCTTTGAGATAAGTTAGCAAACGAAGAAGGATGAAGTCGGTTAAACGTTTTCCTTCAATAAGCCTTGAACGAAAAGTCAGGCTAGGCATTCAAGTTAAAAGACACACTTCAAGAAGCACAGTTTGTATAATGTTGAAGTCATCCTATCAAAGGTTCCCTATGGAATGATGAAGATGTTTCACATAAACGTAAAACTGTGTTTCATTAATGTCAGTAAAGTACGTCGCCATTATAGATGAAAGGTGATAATGAGTTAAATCATATCACCATGCGACATTAATTTGCGCAATAAACACGTATTTAGGAAAAGAGGGCGTTGATTACTCTTAGAAAATACTTGTTTACAGCTTGATTATTAAATAGTGTCGAGGTCGAACATGAGACGTTACATCACTAAGAGGGCGAATTCTCCAAACACATGAATAGTTTCGATCCACGAAGTCATGATCAAAACGAAGCAGAATAACAACGACATTCAGGTCCCACTTAATTCGAGCGGGAGAGATTTGAACCAGCAACTTAACTGAATGACATGGTAAATGAGAATGGAAACATTCTCATAGTAAATCCAGTGGGTGGAATAAACCCTACCCACAAGTAATCACTGTTGTTGTTGGACGAATCAAGTTGAACCTAATGGTCAAATAGCCAAACTAGGAATGACACAACTACCTAAACTACCCATTGTTTCCAGTGGGAGTGAACCAACCATGCTTTGTTCCAGATCCTAGTGATCAAGGAATGCATCTCGGAAGTAAAACCCCGAAACCAAGAGGTTGTCATAGGAAAGTTGTAAGTCAAGGTTCTAGCACTGCTCTTATAAAACGTTATAATCGAAGAGTGGTGGGAGAGAATGTAGAGAGCAATCCTTTACTAATATGAAACATTGTAATAGAATTGCTTAGTGATTACATAGAGTGGAGGCTCCTTTATACAGGAGACCTCTAGGACTAGTATGCCAAACCCTAGATACAATAGGGACTAATGTGCAAATACTAGAACTAAAATAACTTAGCATAATTAGATAGTGACCCCATATGTATGATACCACATGTATGATATCCAATATTCCCCCATCTTTTCCTTCTTCTTCCTTCTTTAATCCGAAGCACATCCCAATCTTTGACAATTCATGCTCAATCTTCAAAATGAATCTTCAAGGTCCACCGTGCTCTCAGAGGTGAACATCCACTTGTAGCCTTCATGGTCTCTCAGAGGTGTGATAATCCACGTGTAGCAACAATCGGTTGGTCTTCATCATGCTCTCAGCGGAGTTGACAGTTGCCACCTATGGCCTTGAAGTATTCAGAAAACAAAATGGTTGAACGGAAGATGAAGTTCCAATGTTTCAGTCTTACTGCGAAGCTGAGGTACCTATGTTTCAATCTTCCAGAAGGTGAAGTTCCGATGTCTCAGTCTTTCTCTGAAGCTGAGGTTCTTATGTTCCACTCTTCTATAATGTTCAACCGAAGATGAAGCTCCACACTTCAATCTTCAACAAATTCAACCGAAAACAGTTGAAATCCAACAATCAAGCTATCTATAGCTCGAATCCATCATAATACCATCAAAACCACAACATATCCATCACGGCACAGTAAATTTCAGCAATTTCAGCTAAAAACAGCAATTTTCTGCACATTTTTGCATTTTCCAGCAATTTTCAGCCGATTTCCAGCAATTTCAGCAGAATTCCAGCATTTACAGCAGCAAATCCAGCAAAAACAGCAACTAAATCGCAGCAAAAAACGATTCCAGCCATAATACTCAACCCGGGACAGCAGATTTCAGCAAGTTCAAACCAGTATGAACAGTAAATCAATGGAACAGTAACATTGCTGAAATTACAAGATCCAGCCGATACATCTCAGTAAAATCGAGATTTGAAATCACCTCAAAATGCGACGAAAAGTATCGCAATGGATTCAGCTCGTCGAGACGATTCCAGGGATGTCAGAACGGTGGCGATTGGACCACGGGAAGGTGGCGCGTGTCCTGCACGCGCCGGCGGGGCGCAGCTCACGCGGCCGCACGTGAGAGCGCGTGCGGTGGCTGCTGACGGCGCCGGAAACTGCAGAATGTTCGCCAGAGGTTGCTGGGTCGATTGGTGATGTCAATTTTGGAAGAAGAGGTGTAAATCAAGTGGGTATTTTTCGGGGCTTGGGAAGTGACTTACGGCAATTTCAGATTTTCTGGTAAATTTCTGGAAAAATTGAAAAAACGAAATTGAAATCAAAACACCAAGATCGAAACTAGCTCTGATACCATATAAAACGTTATAATCGAAGAGTGGTGGGAGAGAATGTAGAGAACAATCCTTTACTAATATGAAACATTGTAATAGAATTGCTTAGTGATTACATAGAGTGGAGGCTCCTTTATATAGGAGACCTCTAGGACTAGTATGCCAAACCCTAGATACAATAGGGACTAATGTGCAAATACTAGAACTAAAATAACTTAGCATAATTAGATAGTGACCCCATATGTATGATACCATATGTATGATATCCAATAGCTCTTATTCCCAATAGAGACAATGCTCCAATAAGAAGCATTGTTCCGAGTGGGAGGATCATTCCCAACATAAATGATGCTACGAAAAGAAGCATTATTCCGAGTGGGAGAAAAGATCATACTAATAAATGGGACTCATAATGCCTGGACGGGAGTCAAAGGCAAGTATTCCATTGAGTGAGGTGAAAACCACGCTCAAACTGTTGACAAGCATTGGAAAGACCTCAGGTGGAGAAATGGAGGAAAATAATAAATGAGAAAGATCGCCTAAATGAAATCCATTATAGTCTATAGTTGATTTACCTGCTAAACACAGGGGTGCAAGGATAAGGTGAGCCCTGAAGTAAGGCTCACCACTGATGGAAAAAGGTCGAACAACTCGACCATTTGTGAAAGGACTTACCCAATTCACGGAGTAGACTTTGATAAGAGAAACTCACTGACTGTGCGTAAAACCACGGTTAGGGCCATTAATGGTCCTGGTCGCTAGTCTCGACCCCGAGCTGCACCAAAAGGATGTTAAGTCTGCATTCCTCCACGGAAACCTGGAGGAAGAGTTCTACATGGAGCAACCAGAGGGTTTCATTACTCCTGGTAACGAACGTAAAGTTTGTAAACCCTCCGGTAGCATGTTGACACTTAGTAGCATGCTGACCGCTTGCAATATGTTGATTGTCATCCTGAGCAAAACACTTAGAAAATATTCCTTGATGGTCGACACCTTGTTATGTGTCAATTGCTGACATACTGGAACACTTATAACTTATCACTTGATAGTCGACACCTTGCCATATGTCGACAGCCGATATGGTTGGAACACTTAGAGAATATTCTTGATAGCCGACACCTTGTCATATGTCGACAGCTGTATGCGCGTGCTCATATGTACGCGCTTGTATGTTGATGATCTTTATGACTTGTATAATGTTTTATTGTAGGTCGGACTGATGGAAAAAGCTCGTCTTTGCAGACAGCTGATGTACATGGTAATTCGCTTATTGGAAAAGATGTCCGACCCATTTCCCCCGCTACTCTGGAGTCTCCAGACATGGTTGCAGTAAAGAACTTGTGAGTAAAACACCTCCTTGTATCTTCTTTGAACTTGTTAATTTTCCAAGTTATTGCTTTCATGTTGCTTTTGTTTGCAAGTTGCTCCGTACATGCGACTGAACGCGTGGTTGCAATTCATGGCTTTAGCACAATTCAAAAGATCCGTCGTAGGGGCGCGTTCCTCGAGCGATTCTTAGTTCTCTATGCCGAGTGCGACCATGACAACTCCTTCTTGCTATAAAGGGAATAGAGTTGAGGGTTGTGCGGTGGCGCCTTCTGCCCCCCGGTCGAGGGACCGGCCCAATGAGGAGCGTTGTTTACTTCTTCACACTTGAAGCTTGAACTTGAAGATGGCTGATTTTTATGCATGCATTGCTGCTTGTCGCGCCCATGTTGAATAGTTATATCGCACTCTTGGTTGGTATTAAGTTGTCTGCTTCCAGCATGTTGGACCCTTTGTGAACGGGTTGATGTTGTTTTGAGGTTTTCAATAAATCTTTGTTTATGTCTTTGCTTGTATGGTACTTCGTCACTTGGACATGCTTTTAATAATAGTACAATTGCATGATAACTTGTTACTAGTATTTCTTACCTTGCGTTATCTATGTTGTCTGTATGCTTTGGACTTGGAAGATAGGATAGATATCCTTAGATGATGTGCATGATGTCCGTAGTTGCGACTGTATGTCGCGCATTGTTGAGTGTTATGAGCGCCCCTCTTGGTTAGATTCCAAGGCATGGCAAGATGCGTACACTAGGTACTTGTAGCATTACATGTATTAATGTACTTGGCACTTGGCCCTTGACATGTAGCAGTGTCGTCTTGACGAAGCAAGACTTAAGTTTATACCGTCTCTTAGTTCCACTCTAAGGCAACGTTGTACAAGACTTGACTTGTAAGTTTGGTGAGTTTTTCAAACAGGGTGCGCTCCTGCTAGCGTTTTTGAATGAAGCCCGTCCACTTAAGGTATAAGTCTTCCTTATGTCTGCATCCTTAAGAGGATATGTATAATTTGAGTGTACATGAAGTCATCCTATCAATGAATGTATCTTCATGGCGTATGAACCCTTAAGAGGGATATACATACTTTGTAGATGTGTGGGGTTGTCGTCTAACAAGAGTACTTCCGCCACGATGGGGTGATCAGCCCCACCTAAGTGCCGCATCCTGGTTTGTATGCAGGGAATTGCTATGAACATGAGGATTTGCCTCTAAGAGCATTTCGCATCATGCCATTTTTGATAGTAAATCTTGGTGTTTATCCAAGATATTGCTTGTTGTTGACGCCTTTGGAATAGTCGTCACATTGAGTAGAGAATTTTTATAAGTCCCTTTTTGTAGATAATCCGCAAGTTGTCATTGCGACATATAAGTTGACTGCGCACATAGCGCAATGGCTTTGTGTTGCCGGCACCTTCTTGAGATAGACGCCATTTTGGATGGAGAAATGAAATTCCTTGTTGATGTACATAATAGGTATGTCGGCGTTGTATGCCATAAGTCCTTCCTTGAACATAATGCTTAGCTTGTATTGTCGAAGTAGGTATTATGCGCATAGGTTGCTACTTGGCGAAATTCCGATTTAGTATTCATAGTGTAGTATGTACCTACGAACAGGGTTACGCTTTTTCAGATAGTTGCATTGTTTGCAAGTTTGTAAAAATATGGAGTTATGGATTTCCTTTTAACTAACGCATATAATAAATAGAGTAAAGGAATCTGATACGAGGATCCCTTCGTTGTGTAGGAAACTTCCCTTAGTGCAGATGTGATAGGTGCGGACATGTCGGGAGCGAAGCTTTTCAAGTACCACCCACTGTATGTGTTTGTGAATATGTACGTACAAGGAGAGACTATGCATTGCTGTATGTATCCTTTAGTCGATACGCGTCGATGCTTCCTTAGTATGATGCATGTTGGGTTCGCTTCACCACTTGGGCAACTTCGGGCTTTTTCCTTCACGAACAGGCTTCTTCCTTCACGATCGGGCTCGAGATATATGTATAAGGACGGGAACGCCGCAATCCTTAATACACGATCATCGAGCTGAATTCCCGGTCCTCGACCTTGAGCTCCTGATCTTCGGGTCCTGCACGAAGGGCAGTAACCAGCGTGGGAGGGGGAATGCTAGTTGGGCCCACTCCGACGCCCAAGTTAGCACTTCTAGAGAGAGAAATCCTTAGAGAGAAGTCAGAGCATTTCAAGTCCAAGAGTGAGGGAAAATTGTCTAAAATGAGAGACCTAGGCCCCTATTTATAGGGAACCTAAGGATCATGCTAAATTTTGAATGGCTTGATGTCGGTATGTGGAAATATGTATACCGTCACCAAGGTGGACTATGCGTGCACCGATTTCTCGTAATCGGAAAAAATAATTGGTGTGAGCGCAGAGGAAAAAACGGTAATCCGGACGTCCGGATTGCTCTTGGCAATCCGGAAGTCCTTCGGCCCGGGAATTGCGCGTATCCCGGACCGTTTTATACTTGGGTGTCCGCGAAAGGGTTTTTTTACGGGTTTTGGGATATTTTACGAGGCCCGAAATGTAAATACGAACCCGAATTGGACATATATCTAACACCTGCCCCCGAGTCAAGTAGTGGTTCAAAACCCGTGCTTGACTCTTTTCCAAGATAAGATATTCGTCCAATTTAGGTTCGGTACTGACCTCAGGGGTGGCCTGTTTGTCAATTCGAATGTTGAAATCATGAATTTGACCAACTTCAATTTTCGCCGTACGTACGTAATCTGTGTATAGGGTTAGCGTAGCGGATAATATACGTATAACAACATGCAATTATATTCGTAATATCGTGTAATGAGTGAAATAAAGATTTATACAACGTGATAATATCATGGTACATGATGTAAACATGTAACATGTTGTCAGTATGCGAATGACGACATAATAGATGGATGATGTAATCACGTAATAAGCAAAACACTTAGAATAATATAAAATTGGAAAACATGCTTGTCAACATTGAGCATGATGTAAACATAGTAAATGATGCAATCATGTAGTATGATACAAGCATGGTGTAAATGTGAGACATGATATAAACATGAAATTCATACTTATATTATAAAAATAATCATGTAATGATCACAAATAATAAACGTGCACGATAAATTCTATGTACGTACTATGAAATAATAATTGCGTGTAGTGTGTCATGAAGCATTGTGTAATATATATGCAATATGAACATAGGAGAGATGCAAAGATGCTTGTAAAGGTTGCTAAGGACTTATATGAAAATACATGGAAGTTTAGTCCTTAGCACATGGTGTAGACATTATTAGTAAAAATTAGGAGAGAGAATATTTATTAGCTTACATCCTTTATAGATAAATCTCCAAGAAGCTCTCCATTCTTGATGAAGATGGAGCTTTTGAGATCAAAGATTTGGAGTAGACACATCATTGTTGATATCAATTGGATTCCAGTGTGGCACGAGTCAATTCGGACTCGCTTCGTGTTGGTGAGTTCAATTCCGTACATGGTTGGACATTTCTCGATTTCTTTTGGTCTTGATTCAATCTTGAAATCACTATGTACCTAGTTATCTTATCATGCATACAAGGTGTTTGATAAAATGCATTAGAATACTTAACCCCCGAATTGGCCAAAATTTTTCTAAGTGCTGAAAATTTTAGAAAAGTGCAAATGAATCGTTATACTTCCCTTATACATAGTGTTCATTGCCGACATTTTGTTCCATGCCTTAGCCATTGTTTTTGCATGCTCGATATTGATGATTGGTAGTTGTACGTACATGGCCGCCAATGGTTGTATGTTGGTAATGATATCTTAGGCAATTTACGTTGAGCGTCATGTGTAGACTGTCGGTCATCGTCTGCAAACATGCTAAAACACTTAGAAATTTTTTTAACAATATTTAATGCTTGTTACCATAGATATAGTCGTATGAGCTTTGTCGATAAGCATCGTAGGAATGTTTAGGAGGTATTGTGTAGAAGTTGATAATAGCTACTTGATGTATGCAATCCATCTTTGTCGACATGTACGTATGTACATGGAAACACTTAGAAAATATTTTCCCCTTGTTGACATCCATCCTTGTTGACATGTATGTATGTACATGGAAACACTTAGAAAATATTCTTCACTTGTCGACATGCATCATTGTCAACATGTATGTACGTACATGGAAACACTTAGAAAATATTTTCTCCTTGTCGACATGTATGTATGTACATGGAAACACTTAGAAAATATTTTCTCCTTGTCGACATGCATCCTTGTCGACATGTATGTACGTACATGGAAACACTTAGAAAATATTTTCTCCTTGTCGACATGCATCCTTGTCGACGTGTATGTATGTACATGGAAACACTTAGAAAATATTTTCTCATTGTCGACATGCATCATTGTCGACATGTATGTACGTACATGGAAACACTTAGAAAATATTCTTCACTTGTCGACATGCATCCTTGTCGACATGTATGTACGTACATGGAAACACTTAGAAAATATTCTTCACTTGTCGACATGCATCCTTGTCGACATGTATGTACGTACATGGAAACACTTAGAAAATATTTTCTCCTTGTCGACATGCATCCTTGTCAACATGCATCCTTGTCGACATGAATGTACGTACATGTATGTGCGCACTTGCCCCCACATTTAGAATCTTTTCTCTATCTCTGTCTATGTACAGTGTATATGCTTGATGTAAACACAGGTTGTATGCCAACACTTTGTTGTATGCTAACACTTGGTAATATGCTGACACATAGTAGTATGCTGACAGCTTGCAAAATGCTGACTGTCGTCCTGAGCAAAACACTTAGAAAATATTTCGCCCTTGTAATCATGTATGCTGCGAGTATGAGCTTGATGTCAACATCTAAGGTTGATGTGTTGAAGAAGTTGCCCCCCTTGCATGATGCTCGTTACTTGATTAATTGATGTCGGTACACATATACATCCTTCTGAAGATTTGGTATGTTGATGATCTTTATGTCTTGTATCATGTTGTAATGTAGGTTGGACTTGATGGAAAAACCTCGTCTTTGCAGATAGCCGATGTGAACAGTAATTCGCTCGTTGGGAGGAATGTCCGTACAAGTGCCCCCGCTACTCTGGAGTCTCCGGACATGGTTGCGGTAAAGGACTTGTGAGTAAGACGTCTCCTTGTATTTTCTTTGAACTTGTTAATTTTCCAAGTTGTTGCTTTCATGTTGCTGAACACGTGGTTGCAGTTCCTATCTTTAGCACAATTCTTAAAAGATCCGACGCAGGGGCGCGTTCCGAGCGATTCTTAGTGTTTTATGCCGAGTACGACCGTGCTAACTCCTTCTTGTGATAAAGGGAATAGAGTTGAGGGTCGTGCGGTGGTGTCTTCTGCCCCCCGGTCGAGGGACCGGCCCAAGGAGGAGCGTTCCTCCTATTGAGGTAAGCATTTGTTGACGTCTGATTTTGATGCAAGTATTGCTGATTGTCGCGCTTATGTTGAAGAGCTATGTCGTGTTGAAGTTGAAACGACCATTCTTGTCGTGTCCTTTGTGTGGATGACGACATTGCATTTGATGTTGACATTATGAACTCTTTGCCATAGATCCTTAGAGATGATGTTATCTCTTGGTTGGTGTCAGGTTGTCCGCTTCCAGCATGTTGAACCCTTTGTGAATGGGTTGATATTGTTTTGATAATTCTTTGTTTATGCCTTTGCTTGCATGATATTTCGTCACTTGGACCTGTTTTCAATAATAATAAACATATGATAACTTGTTAGTAATATTTCATACCTTGAGCTATCTTTATTGTCCGTATGTATTGGACTTGTATTATAGGATTGAACTCCTTGTTGTGATGGATAGAGCATAGGATGTTGCGACTTGCGCATTGCAGGGTGTTATGTACACTTGGTACTTGTAGCATTGCAGGTAGTAATATACTTGGCACTTGGCCTTTGACATGTAGCAGTGTCGTCTTGACGTAGCAAGAATTAAGTTTATACCGTCTCTTAGTTCCACTCAAAGGCGACGTTGTTGCAAGATACTTCTTGCTGATTTTGTTGTTTTGGCGTTAAATGCTAAAGAGCAAGATAACGTTATACAAGACTCGACTTGTAAGTTTGATGAGTTTTGTATAAGGTTTGCTTTAAAAAGCGTATAACATGAAGCTATCCTTTTTCAGGCTTAAGTCTTCATGGTGTAAGAACCCTTAAGAGAGTATGCATACTTTTGATGTGTGGGGTTGTCGTCTAACAAGAGGACTTCCGCCACGATGGGGTGATCAGTCCCATCACTGCATTCGCCGCATCCTGTTTCAATTCAGGGAATGACTATGAACATGAGGATTTGCTTCTAAGAGCATTTCGCAGCATGCCATTTTTTAGAAGTAAACATGGGGTTTGTCCTTACAAAGAGGATACCACAACATGCTACTTTTGATAGTGAATCTTGGTGTTTATCCAAGATATTGCTTGTTGTTGACACCTTTGGAATAGTCGTCACTTTGAGTAGAGAATTTTGTAAGTCCCTTTTTGTAGGTAAGCCGCAAGTTGTCATTGCCATATATAGGTTGATTGTGCACATAGCGTGATGGCTTTGTGTGGCCGACATCTTCTTGATATAGCCGATGTTATGGATGGAGAAATAAACTCCCTGTTGGTGTAAATAATAGATATGTTGGCGTTGTATGCCAATCCCTTCTTGAACATAATGCTTAGTTTGTATTGTTGAAGTAGATATTATGTGCATAGGTTACTACTTGGCATAATTCCCATGTAGTAATCATAGTGTAGTATGTTCCTACGAACAGAGTTACTCTTTGTCAGATAGTTGCAATGTTTACAAGTTTGCAAAAATATGGAGTTATGAAATTTTCTTTTTAGTAATGTATATAATAAATAAAGTAAAGGAATCTGATACGAGGATTCCTTGTTTGTGTAGGAAACTTCCCTAAGTGCGGACGCGATAGGTGTGGATCATGATAGGTGCGGATCATGACAGGTGCGTAGCTTTTCCAAGTATCACCTGCTATGTGTGGTTGTGAATATGTATGTATGAACAGTGACTATGCATCATTGTATGCGTCCTCTAGTTGATATATGTTGATGCCTCCTTAGCATGATGTACATGCCTATATATGATCATTGCTTGGTGTTTCCTTCTTAGAAGAATGGTGCCGCGTGTTCTTGCAATTATTCGTTTCTTCATTTCGGTGGAATGCCGAGCACTTGTCATCTTGGTGCCCCCCAAATCGCTTGGCAGTCTACCGCTGTTTTCTGATGGTTTCTATTACTTTATCTTCTGACCGTGATGCGCCTACTTGGACCATTTTTTCTGGCTCATCGATTTCTTGTAATGCTTTAATGAAATCAGGACGTGCATGATCTACCCTTGGGTTTTCATCAATGGCGGGAATTCCACTATTGTTTGTCTTGACATTATGTTGGAGTGCAACTTTGTAGCAGTCTTTTGATAGCTGCTGATCTTCCTTCATTTCACCAATTCCCGCCTTTGTTGGGAACTTGATCTTTTGGTGTGATGTTGACGTTATCATACCCCACTTGTTCATGGTTGTATTCCCTAGGATTCCATTATATGCGTCAAGCTTTTCTGCAATCACGAACGGAACGCCGATTTGAAGTTGTCGCTCTCCTTCTCCTATTGCGCATTGCGCGGTGTTGAATTAATGTGCT
The DNA here is from genome assembly GCA_036873135.1 of Clarkia xantiana subsp. parviflora. Classification (NCBI taxonomy): domain Eukaryota; kingdom Viridiplantae; phylum Streptophyta; class Magnoliopsida; order Myrtales; family Onagraceae; genus Clarkia; species Clarkia xantiana. Next base: position 40,161,804 of record JAPTYO010000004.1, read on the forward strand.
GGCTTTGCGATGTATGCTTCATGTGTTTACTTTCAAGGTGCCCGGGTTTGTTTGAAGTGTTTCTTCATACACTTGTGACTCTTCCCGAGGTTGTGTCTGTATGACGATTGTGAAAATGGTTGAGAGATGTTATACTGGTGGAATCCTCATCTTCTCCTTTGTTTTGGCCGAAGATTAGGTTTCGCTGTCGGCGTACGTTTTGAGTGCTACGATCCTTCTTGTGTTCTTGACAAGGCTAAACTTGATGGATGTTGGAAATAATTTTTTAACTCTTTTCTCGTGATGGTTTTGGCACAGGCGTGTGTATGACATAGGAGCGTATTATAAAACGTTATAATGGAAGAGTGGTGGGAGAGAATGTAGAGACCTCTAGGACTAGTATGCCAAACCCTAGATACAATAGGGACTAATGTGCAAATACTAGAACTAACATAACTTAGCATAATTAGATAGTGACCCCATATGTATGATATCCAATAAGTATCCTGAATTCCTATCTTCCAAAATGTTGATGACGTTGTCACTTGGGTAATGCCCCCGTCTTGTTTATTATTGCAGCGCGATTTTTAGTCTTGTGTGTATAGAATGCTTGAGGCTCCGTTGCATGGGGGATGTTGTTTGTACTAAGGCGTTTGTTGTTCATAGTGTGATAGCTTGTGTTGTTGACGCAATTAATATGTGCGTAGTTGTTACTTGGCGTTATTCCAAGGTAGTATGCATGATATAATAATGTACCTACGAAAGTAGATTTAACCTTCATTAGATATTTGGAGTTCGTACAACGGATTACAGGAAGGCGTCTACTGATCGCTCCTTTTGAAAAGTGCTAAGGCATATAAGCATAAGTTGTACTTAATCTAAGAAGACTTAAAGTAGATATGCGAAAAAAAGGAGATAAAGGGATTGCTGATGTGTTTGACGTCTTCATAGGTGATTTGTCGGCAAGTTGACTCTGCCACGTGCCACATAGTTCTTCAGTGCATCTAGCGTGTTGAGCTCTTCAATCTCCACCTTTGGGGATGAACAAATGTTGATGTCATGCACCCCAGTTTTATGGTGCTTGCGTCGTTCTTCAACGTTCTTGCCAAGGAAGGCAGTCGTTGGCTCAAGTGGACGGTGAAGTTTGTTTTCCGGGAGTTTGAAATTTGCTTCCTCCACCTTCGTGTTCCAAGGGTTGTATAAATCGTCATAATTGGTTCCATGAGTGACGTTGTTTTTCCGGCGATTGGCGATAGGTGGATTATCATTCGCCTTTTCTTTTCCTTTGCCTTTTCCTGAAGGCTTCACATGAGACTTCCTTTGATGCTTATTGCCTTGTTCGATATACTTCTTCATTTCTCCTTTTACGATTAAGTTGTTTACATGAAACCTTAATCCAATACAGCTTTCCGTCTTGTGGCCATATACTTCGTGATTTTCACACCATTTGCTTTCATCTTTTCCCAATGGGCCCTTGCGGAAATTAGAGGGCTTTTTCCACAGCTTGGTCCTTTTTATCTCTTTCAAGATGATGGACAGCGGTGGGTTCAATGGAACACATTTGGTGAGATTGTTCTTTTTGAGCCTTTGGACGTCTGACTGGAATGGCCTCTTTTGTTGCAGTTGTCTCTTTTCCCAGGAAACGTCTATCTCTTTTTCAATTATTGCCTTCAAGGTTCTTGTTGTCAGTCCCGTGATTAGGACGTCATCGTCATTAACAGGTTTTTTCCGTCCATCATTGTGACAGATGTCAGCATCGTCTTGGCTTGTCTTAGTGGAAGAACCTTCCTTGTAGATTTTTGAGCGGGAGGTTGGAGGTTGTTTCCATGCCCCTTCTTGGTGTTGTGCTATCACATACGGGTTGTATGAGCGTGCGGCTCCTTGCATTGGTTGTCGGTAATGGAAGGTACCTTCCGTGCATTGCCCCCCTATTCCTTGGTACGGTGTGTCTTGATGACTTGTGACTTGAGACTTTGTTCCTGTCGCCTCAACTTGTCCGTTGATTGGAGGCAGAGGTGGTGATGGCAGGGCATATCCTTGGTTCATTAACATCTTTCGGATTGCAAGAAATTCTTCGAGTGCGGTCATCATGGTAGGAGTGATAGGTGGTGGCGGGTTGACACCTTTGTATTTTAGGACTCCTTGGTTGTACTGTGCGAAGGATGCACTTCTTGTTGGCCTGAAGAAAGCATTGGGTGTCGCAACAGGGATGTGGGAGGATCCAAGTTGTCTTCTTATCGGCTTCTGCGTGGTTATGGGCAAGGCGTCGTGGTATGCAACGTGCTCCTTGTCATTTGATAAAGAATCAATGACATCTTCAAAGGCGGCATCCTTTATGTCGACATACTCCAAGTTGGTGTGATCAGTCTTGTGCATTGTCTTTGCAACGCACACTTCTTGCTTGTATGAGTTCTCGCTTTCAGCGTCAAAGTCTTCATGGATCATATGCACGTTTGCCATCTTTTTCGGGTGGGGTGCAATGTATGCTGTATTTTGGACTTTTAAGGTCATGCAGTGCGGAAGGCACACTGCTTGTTGGCATGGAGGATGTAGCGAACATGTCTTTATGCACGTGAAAATGATCTTGCTGACTTGTTGCCTGCTTTTGTTTGTTGGATGGCATCCCATATGGGAACTCTTCATTGATTCCCATCTTTCGCTCGTGTGCTGATGCATTATTCTGAACTTCGGGACCGTGCTGTGCGGAAGGCACGTTTGTGGTTGGCACGGATAAGGGGGTGGACACTGCGTCTGGAACGTGAGAAAGTCCTGGTTGGTTTCTTGTCGGCTTCGGCTTGCCTGCACCCGCCTTCTTCGTTTGTCTTCCTGTCATAGCTCGCGGTGCGAAATGGCTTTTTGTTTGATTCCCACGGACGGCGCCAAATGTTGGGTTCGCTTCACCACATGGGCTGCTTCGGGCTTTTTCTTTCACGAACAGGCTTCTTCCTTCACGATCGGGCTCGAGATATATGTATAAGGACGGGAACGCCGCAATCCTTAATACACAATCACCGAGCTGAATTCCCGGTCCTCGACCCTGAGCTGCTGATCTTCGGGTCCTGCACGAAAGGCAGTAACCAGCGTGGGAGGGGGAATGCTGGTTGGGCTCACTCCGACGCACAAGTTAGATATGCAAAAATGGAGATAAAGGGCTTGATGATGTGTTTGACGTCTTCATAGGTGTCTTGTCGCCAAGTTGATTCTGCGACGTGACACATAGTTCCTTAGTGCATCTAGCGTGTTAAGCTCTTCAACCTCCACCCTTGGGGATGAACAAATGTTGGTGTTATGCCCCCCAGTTTTATGGTGCTTGCACCGTTCTTCAACGTTCTTGCCCAGGAAGGCAGTCATTGGCTCAAGTGGACGGGGAAGCTTGTTTTCCGGGAGTTTGACATTTGTTTCTTCCACCTTCGTGTTCCAAGAACTGCAGAAGTCGTTATAATTGGTTCCATGAATGACATTGTTTTTCCCACGCTTCGCGAGAGGTGGATTATTATTCGCCTTTTCTTTTTCTTTGCCTTTTCCTGAAGACTCTACATGAGACTTCTTTTGATGCTTACTGCTTTGGTCGATATACTTCTTCATTTCTCCTTTTAAGATGAAGCTGTTTACATGGAATCTTAGGCTGACACAGCTGTCCGTCTCGTGGCCATATACTTCGTGATTGTCACACCATTTTCTTTCATCTTTTCCCAATGGACCTTTGCGGAATTTAGAGGGCTTTTGCCAAAGCTTGGTCTCCTTCATTTCTTTCGAGATGACAGACAGCGGTGTGTTCAATGGAACACATTTGGCGAGATTGGTCTCTTTGAGCCTTTGGACGTCTGACTGGAATGGTCTCTTTTGTTTTTGTTGTCTCTTTTCCCAGGAAGCGTCCATATTTTCCTCAATTATTTCCTTCAAGGTTCTTGTTGTAAGTCCCGCGATTGGGACATCATCGTTATCAACAGGTTTTCTCCATCCCTCATTGTGACGGATGTCAACGTCGTCTTGGCTTGTCATCGTGGAGGAACCTTCCTTGTGCATTTTTTAGCGAGAGGTTGGAGGTTGTCTCCATGTACCTTCTTGGTGTTGTGCTATCATATACGGATTGTATGAGCGCGTAACTCCTTGCCTTGTTTGTCGGTACTGGAAGGTACCTTCCGTGAATTGCCCCCTACTCCTTGGTGCGGTATGTCTTGATGACTTGTGTTTCGGGACATTGCTCTTGTCTCCTCGGTTTGTCCGTTGTTTGGAGGTAGAGGTGGTGGTGGCAGGGCATATCCTTAGTTCCTTTGCATCCTTCGGAATGTAAGCAGCTCTTCGAGCGTGGCCATCATGGTAGGAGTGATAGGTAGTGGCGGGTTGACACCTTCATATCGGGGGACTCCCTCTTCTAGCATCCCGTAAGGAAATTCTTCACTGATGTGCTTCTTAGGCTCAAATCCCAGTGGGGGTGTAACGTGCTTTGCATTGTGGACTCCTTGTTCATACTGTGCGAAGGGCGCACTTCTTGTTGGTATGAAGAAGGCTTTGGATGTGGTAACAGGCATGTGGGAGGATCCAAGTTGACTTCTTGTCGACTTCTGCGTGGTTATGACCAAGGCGTCGTTGTGCACATTGTGCTCTTTGTCCTTTGATGAGACACCAATGACATCTTTTATGGCAACATCCTTCATGACGGCATCCTTTATGTCGGTATACTTCATGTCAGCATACTTCATGTCCGCATACTTCATGTCGGCATCCTTCATGTCGGCATACTTCATGTCGGCATCCTGTGACTTGTACACTGTCTTTGCAACGTACCCTGCTTGGTCGTATGACTTCTCGCCTCCAGCATCAAAGTCTCCATGGATCACATGTATGTTTGCCATTTTTTCCGAATGCGATGCAATGTATGCCGTATGCTGGACTTCGAAGCCATGCTGTGCGGAGGGCACACTGTTTGTTGGCATGGAGGATACGGCGTATCCTTGATTCTTTAGAGTCTCCCTGAATGTGATAAGCTCTTCCAGTGCGGCCATCATGGCAGGTGTGACTGGTGGCCGGTTGCTTGCGCCTCCTGCTTACTGCTGCACTCCGTCAGCTGGCATCCCGTATGGGTACTCTTTGTTCCTTTCCGTCCTTTGCTCGGACTCGTGCACTGGTACCTAGTTTTGGACGTCGAGACCATGCTGCGCGGAAGGCGCATTCACGTTTGACATGGAGGAGGCGATAGACTCTGCATCTGGAATGTGAGAAGGTCCTTGTTGGCTTCTCATCGGCTTCGGCTTGTTTGCACCCGCCTTCTTCGTATGTCTGCCTGTCATAGCTTGCGGTATAGAATGGATTCGTGCTCGAATCACGCTGACGGCGCCAAGTGTTGAGATCGTTTCCACTTGGGATGTCTCGAACTACTTTTCACGGACCTCGATCCACGAACTGACTTTGGCTTCTACCTCGATCCCCGAACTAACTTTGATCTCTGTCTCAATCTTCTATACGCCAGGTCCTGCAAAGCGGGCGATAACCAGCATGGAGAGGGGGGTGGTGCTGGTTGTGCCCTCTCTGATGCTAAAGTCAGGATTTTAGAGAGAGAAAGTGTAGAGAGAGGTCAGAGCACAAATAACCATTTCTGCAGAGTTTCCACTTAACTTGTAAATGGGAGGTCTAGGTCCCTATTTATAGGAAACCCAAGAACCGCACCCGATTTAATGCCGGTTTACAGGAAAACGCTTACCTACATCGAGGCTGGCTATGTGCGCACTGACTTCTCATACTTAGAAAAAAATAGGAGTAAACGTGCTGTACTAGTCGGTAATCCGGACCAGTCCGGATTGCCTCAGGGCAATCCAAAAGTCCCCGGTCCGGGTGCGGCGCGCATCCGGACCGTTTTGACCCGGGGTAACTGCGATAATATCCGTTTTTGGTTCTAGCGTGTTTGCGAGGTCCGAAACGTAAATATAAACCCGAATTGGACAGATATCCAACAGGAATATTGAGAACTTAACTGAATCAATTAAGTATCCTAGTTAATTATCGTCAGCATACCATGATATCGGATATCCCTGTGCGATATTGATTATCTTTCTCCAATTGGATCTTTCGATCCTTCGGTTACACAGAGGTTTTACTCTGGTGTTGTTTGAAACTAGGTCATCATACTCTATTATTACTTTTCTTGCTTCGGCTGCCTTTCCACTACCAAAACGGAGTTTAAGGGCTGCCCAAAGCTGAACAGCAGAATAATTGAGCGTGAAGTCCTCTGCAACCTCTTTATCCAAGGATGCCAATATCACCTTGCAAGCTTTCTTATCTCCCAAGCCTATGTTCCATATTCTGGGAACTAGGTTGTGGTCTGGCGGTACCGACATTTTCTCTCTTATAGTCATGATACAGTCTTGTGTATCACATGCTATAAGACGTTCTCTTACCATCTCATTCCACGGTTCGTAATCCCTACCATCCAGATTGCATGGTTTATAAAAGCGTACCAACCCAGCCATTAGAACTATTACAATTATAAGCATGCTAAGTTAGGGAGACAATAACATTTTGACAGAATTGCAAACATCGGATTATCTACTAAGATGGAATACGACGAATAGTGATCCTTTAGTCACTAAACCGAACCGACCGCAAGTAAACAGGGGGAAGGGGGTGTTGTGAAAGAGTTCACACCATTGTCGTCTTCAATCCAATAGATCAGTCTTTTGAAAACGGTTATTATTTTGCAAATTAACGGAACGGGAATTTTCAAATAAGCATACCCGATCTTGGCCTCCCATGACCTTTTTTTATTTTGTAAAATTATCCGATAATTTAAGCATGCATAATACTCAATCACGCCATAAACATCTAACAAATCAAAACAACATGCTTATGCGTCATGCGTCTAATGTTCTTTAGCATACATAATTCTACTTAAAGTAAATTACCACATGCTTTCATTCATGAACATTCTAGCATACGTGTCAAAACATGCAACTTCCGCATACATCATGCATAATTGACGACTGGTATTTTCAGTTTTAAAAACGTTTTGAAAATATTAGGGGCTGACTTGCAATTCATGCTTATAATCAATCATGCGAAATTTCTAGACATGGATTCTAGGAAATTTCAATCAGCATAGCATGTCTATCCTATTGCGCATACCATATATTTAAATCCCAGAGCTCAACGCTCGCAATTTATTATCCAGCTAGTTTGACTAAGTCAAGATGACAGTTCTAATATATGTTGCAGAAAGTAAACAATTGAAATTCAGCCCACTAATTTAATCCAGTCCCAGAAACTTGCATATCAAAGATCCATCCCCATAATTGTAACCAGGTATTAGGGTTTTTATCCGAAAACTTGTTAAAACGTAAACCCTAAGAGCAATGTTTAGGTTAACTTTTAATGTTCGAAAACATTTTGGATTTAAAATTTGACATCCTATTTTGTTGAACATTTAAAATTTCTGAAAATTTTTAAAATTTGTTTCGGTCCAATTTAAAATCCGGTCTGAGTCGGTCCGATTTTAAAAAAATCCGGTTTGGTCCGAAACGGTTCAATAAAATAAGATTGTGGTTCGGTTCATCACTCGAAACCGGTTCGGTTTAGATTCACTTAGTAACTTTGGTCCGACCCGACCCGACTAGGTCGACCCGATTAAGAAAAACCCAGATTGGTTTAACCTATTCCGGTTTTGCAAATTGGACCGGCCCAATAAACCTATAGGGTTCGGCCGAAACATTTCTTTTGGGCTAAATAGAGTTTTAAAGTCTACTAAAAACTTAACTTAGCCCACAAGAAACATTAATTATGTAAAATAATTTCCAATATTGCTAATATATATAAAATTCGGCACTTATATATTATTAATAAATATAAATATTGTCAAGATTCTATCTTTAAGATGTAAATCAATTAACAATATAAATGTATATATATATATATAATTTTTGGCCAAATATATATATAATTATTGTCAAATATATATTTAGGGATAAAATATATAGACAATATATCTTCTTAATCTTTTTAAGTAACCAAATCCTATCAATATATCTTATCCCTATATTATAACTAAATATATTGATAGGTTATATATTTTACTATATAATGTAAATCTTTCCTTATCTTTTCAATTTATAGATATATTGTCTCCTTTTAATAAAATTAAAATATGGTAACAGATATATCTAACCTAGGCCGGCCGAATTTTTCTTTCTTGCACCCTAAGAAATTAAATTTTTTTACCTAATAATTCACCTAGGGTTTCGGCCATAACACCAAAAATTGGAAAAATTGTCAAATTTTAAGATCAAACACTATTATGATCATGAATCCAAAAAATGTTCTTGATAAAACTCATCGTGTTCTTGAATATCAAGAACATCAAACTTAAATTTAAACATGAATTTTTGGTTTTGATCTATAAAAACATGTAAATTCAAAAAATTTTAAGTTTTTAAAGATCTAACATATGAAATTTGTTTAAAAATTTCGGATTACTCATGGTGTTCATCATAAAAATTTCGCTTTTTATAAAATTTTCAAGAACATCAGTTTATCAAAAATTTCTATAACTCCTAACACAAGCTCTGATACCACTGTTGGATTACGGGGATGGAATACTACGGAATGCTAAACGTGTACTTGTAAGTAATCTAATTATGCAGCGGAATAATGTACACATACCTCAATAGATTTCCTGCCCAAGAACGTTGTGGAGGGAGTTCTGATCCTCCGGTCGTAACCCGTACAAGTTCTTCGTGAGAAGAAGTCCTACGCAGTATAAGCTCCACAGCAAATCCTCTGATCGATTCTTCAACGGGGACAGAACCTCGGACTGAATGCTCCGAAGCAATTCGGCACACCAATGGTGGTGTTAGGAGGCCGGCCGAAATATGCTTGTAGAGAGAAAATGATTTCTCTCAAATCATAACTTAGGAGGAGTTGTGATCAAGGTGCGTCATGGGAGTGACCCCAAGACCTCCTTATATAGTGGGAGGAGGATAAAATCCTCCTCTCTACTATTAGGGTTTCGGCCGACTATGCTATGTGGGTGGGAGGCCCAATTTTGGGCCTCCCATGTCACATGGGAATTGGGTCTGGCCCAATTAGCCCTAATGCGACATTTACCTAATTATCTTAGGTAACCACATGTATTAACGGGCTAGCAGTTATGGCGCCACGTCACCATATGCTAACTGAGGGGACTTGGCACTAGCACTTGGCATATAGTAGAGTCGTCTTGGCGAGGCAAGACATTATTTTATACCGTCTCTTAGTTCCACTCTAAGGCGACGTTGTGACATGACGCTACTTGTTCTATACTATGCGTTTTTCCATCCGTCAGTTGGGCACACCCCGCGTGACGTTGTTGCAAAATTTTTCCATGGCTAGACCCGTACTTACTTTGCGATGCTACTACACCTCTACTTGGTTAACCCAAGGGGTGGAACAGCGTGTCGTATCAATAAGCCTTATAGTTTTTACCGTCTCTTGAACCACTTCAAGGTGACGTTGTGGCAAGACACTTCTTGCTCTATGCTATGCGTTTTTCCAACCGTCAGTTGGGCACGCCCCGCGTGACATTGTTCCAAGGATTTCCATGGCTATTCCCTTACTTACCCTGCGATGCTACTGCAACTCTCCGTGGTTATTCCACAAGGGCTGCACAAGACCGCTTTAGAACGCTTGCAGTTTTTTCTGTCTCTTGGTCCACTCCAAGGCGACATTGTGGCAAGACACTACTTGCTGCATTTGGTGTGTTTTATTCTGTTACATGCTCACGGGCAAAATAGCGTTGTACAAGACTCGACTTGTAAGTTTGGTGATTTTTCCAGACAGGGTGCGCACCTGCAAGCGTATATACACGAAGCTACCCAAATAAAGGGATGTATCTTCACGAAGTATGGACCCTTAAGAGGGATGTACATACTTTGAGTATACATGAAGCTATAATAACAAGGAATGTATCTTCATGGAGTATGGACCCTTAAGAGGGATGTACATACTTTATAAGTGTATGGGGTTGTCGTCTAACAAGAGGACGTTCACCATATTGTATCAACCCGCATTGGGCAAACATACTTTGTAGCAGCATGGGGTTGTCGTCTAACAAGAGGACGTCCGCTATGTCGGGGTGATCAGTCCCTTTGATAGTTGCCGCATCCTGTTTTGAACTCAGGAATGGCTATGAACATGAGGATTTGCCTCTAACAAGAGGATTTCGCAGCATGCCAATTTTTAGTTGTGAACATGGGGGTTGCCCTCACGAGGAGGATGTCGCAGCATGTCACTTGTAGATAAATCTTGGTTTGAACTCAAGATATAACGTGCTGTCGACGCTATTTGGAGTAGTCGTCGTTATAGATAGAGAGCGTTTATATGCTCATTGTTGATGCTGATAATAGATATGTTGACGTTGTAGATATAACTTGATTGTTGTACATAACGCGATATCTTGTATTGTTGATGCGAGTAATAAGCGCGTAGTTTGTTACTTGGCGTAATTCCAAAGTAGTGTGTATGATGTAGTGATCTACCTATGAAAATACATTGATTTCATTAGATAGTTGTTGCAATTACCAAGTTGCAAATATATGGAGTTATGAACCCCTTCAAGTAATGAATGTAATAGATAGAGTAAAGGAGCCTGATACGAGGACTCCTTGGTTGTGTAGGAAACTTCCCTAGGTGCGGACCTGACAGGTGCAGACGTATCAGGTGCGGACATGACATGTGCGGACACGACAGGTGCTGACGCGTTAGGTGCGGACGCGTTCGGTGTGGACGTGTTAGGTGCGGAACTTTTTCAAGTATCCTCCTCTAAATGTGCTGGTGGATATGTATGTATAAAAAGAGACTATGCATTGCTGTATGCGTCCTTTAGTCGATACGCGTCAATGCTTCCTTAGCGTGATGCGCACGTATATATACGATTGTTACTTGGTCTTGTTTCCAAGGTAATAGCTGATGTTTGAGTAGAATGCTCACCGAGATAACGCAGGTTATAGTTAACTTGGAGACTTGTTGCGATGATGCAAATGATATACACACGACCGTTACTTGGCTTAGATGCCTAAGTCGAATGTCCATAGATAGAGAATTCCAGGGAGTGTTGCATACAGCTCCACCTAGTGTTGTTCCCTAGATAAGGTGTGTCGTTGAGACATCACTTGGATGTACATATAACCTGTCTCAGGTTGGTCGCAATACTTCGAGATATATATTGGTTAGGGAATGAAATGGAGTTATAAGTCTCCTCATATGGCTCTATTACCCGCAATGCCAATATGACTGGACCAGACTATTCGCGACTAGTCTGTTCCGTTCAGCTTGGATTTTGCCTTGACTAAATCAGGCTACCCTGAGTAGATATCCTACTCGAGTGGTCTTCTTTATTCATAACAGTATTGCTGTAGAGTTGTTACCTCATACTTGGGTTTACCCTTGGAAGTAACACGTGCTACCTTGACCTTGTTCAAGTAAAAGAAATCGTCCTTCGAGGACGATTCTTGGTGTCTCCCTCTTGGGACCAATCCGTATCGGATGTTGAAGTTGTATTCCTTGTTGGTTCATTTTCTTAGAGGAGCGATACCGCGTGTTCTTGCAACGATTCGCTTTTTCACTTCGGTGGAATGCTCAGCACTTGTCAGCTTGGTGCCCCCCAAGTTGCTTGGTAGTCGCACTATTGTTTCTTAATAGAGTATAATAATTGTATCTTGCACGGGGGATATCTTGTCATGTATGCGGGGGTTCAGCAAGATGCCCCCGCTCTTGCGTTGAGTGTTGAGCGTGTCTCTAGGAGATTGTCATGCGGCAATGCTCATACTTGAGGGAGACTTGTAAATTCGTTCTCTTCTCTTCTTGCATTTTGATGCAAGTGTGTTTGTTGCTATGAGCGGGTAAGAGTTACCCTTCCCCTCTTGGACACGCGTCACTCGTTGTTGAGTATAGTGTGTATGCTTTGCACTGTACACTACACATGTTCGTTTCCATGAGGCCTTGGTTTAGTTGATGTGTTTCTTCATACACTCGTGACTCTTCACAGTGTTGTGTCTCTGTGAGGGCTGTATAAACTATTGAGGGATGTTAGACTGGTGGAGTCCTCTCATTTTCTTTGTTGTAGCCGAAGATAGTGTTTTGCTGACTATTAGATGTACAGATTTGTACATACATAGATAGGTACTCATACTTGTATAGATACATGGTACCTTAGGTTGACTTGTATAGTTGACTAGTTAGTTAGGATTGATCTCCTATATATAGTGGCATACTAACATGTAAATACTTGGTTCATTCATTATACATACTTGATTATTATACATATGATTCAACCCTCGCTTGGAATTGAAGCGGGTTTTTCCCAGTATTTGAGTACTCCTGCTTTTAGTCTTGCCGCTAAAAAGATAACTGATACCATGATGGGAAAGCGTGCCGAGGATTACTTTCGTCGTGTCAACGCGCTTGCCCCCAATTTTCCTTTTGACAAGCTTGGGCCATGTTCTGACTATGCCGTTAACTATCTTAAGGCATTGCACACTTTGGGGCTTGATGTAACCGCCTATGATATGATTGAAGATGGAGGAGGTGCTGATGTTGTTGTTACTCCTCCCGAGCTTATGGATGTTGTTCCACAGCTTACTGGGGATAGTGGGACTTCTCATGTATCTTTGAGTTGATGTTTGAACTTGGTGTTGATTTCCTGGACATGTTGTCTTAGTCCTTTAGAGGTGATGGTACGTTTGCTTGTATGGTACTTCGTCCTTTGGACCTACTTTTCAATAAAAATAATCATGTGATAACTTGTTAGTAATATTTCATACCTTGAGTTATCTATGCTGTCCGTATGTTTTGGAAAATAGGATAGATATTCTTAGATGATGAACATGATGTCCATAGTTGCGACTATATGTCGCTCATTGTTGAGTGTTATGAGCGCCTCTCTTGGTTGGATTCCAAGGCATGGCAAGATGCGTACACTAGGTACTTGTAGCGTTGTAAGTAGTAATGTACTCGGCGCGGGCACTTGACATGTAGTAGTGTTGTCTTGACAAAGCAAGACTTAAGTTTATACCGTCTCTTAGTTCCACTCTAAGGCGACGTTGTTGTAAGATACTTCTTGTTTATTTTGCTGTTTTTACGTTAAATGCTAAAGAGCAAGATAACGTTATACAAGTCTCGACTTGTAGGTTTGATGAGTTTTGTACAAGGTTTGCTTTAAAAAGTGTATAACATGAAGCTGTCCCTTTTCGGGCCTAAGTCTTCATGGTGTATGAACCCTTAAGGGAGTATCCATACTTTTAGTGTGTGGGGTTGTCGTCTATTAAGAGGATTTCCGCCACGGTGGGGTGATCAGTCCCATCATTGTATTTGCCGCATCCTGTTTTTTTTTTTTCAGGGAATGGCTATGAACATGAGGATTTGCCCGAACGATTTCACAACATGCCATTTTTAGAAGTAAACATGGGGTTTGCCCTTTTGGAAAGGATTTCACAACATGTTACTTTTGATAGATACGAACATGGTTTTATCCTTTCAAGGAGAACATTGCACCATGTCACTTTTGGAGCATTGCATGATGTTGCTTTTGAGTGAATATTACTTTGAAATTGTTGAAGATGAACTTGTTGATGTCGCCTATTATAAGTTGCATGGCGTGATGATTTGTTGATATGAGTAGTATGCACGTTGTTTGCTACTTGATGTTAATCCAGAGTATAGTGCATAATGTGGGGAGGTACCTATGAGAGTAAATTGAATTTATTAAATGATTGATGTGATTACATGATTGTAAACAAACTTGGAGTTACCCTTTAATATAAAAGTTTAAGACAAAAGAACTTGATACAATAGCTCTTTTGTAATATCATGTTCTTCCTTTATCCGTGGAATTTCTTCAAGTGTCCTCCGTTGAATATGTTTGGGAGGATGTTGCCTTCAGTATCTTGGAGGCGGTATGCGCTAACATAAGGGACTGAGACAATCTTGTATGGGCCTTCCCACTTTGGAGATAACTTGTTGATTTGATCTAAGTGTTAGAATTCATTCCTTCTCCGCACCATCTCGCCCACATGAAATTGTCTTTCTTTCACTTTCCTGTTGTAGTGTCTTGCAGTTATTAAGCGCATACGTGCTTGGGTTAGCTCCGAGTTTCGCCTTCTTTCGTCTGCCAAGTTCAGGTCTAAACGCATTTCCACTTCGTTGGTTTGGGGATTGAAGTGAGTTGTGCGGTATGACGAGACAGCGATTTCGATTGGAGCTACGGCTTCTCTTCCGTATACCAGGCTAAACGGTGTTTCACCTGTTGACTCCTTTAGGGTTGTGCGCACAGCCCATAGGACACTGCTAAGTTCTTCTGCCCATCCTCTTTTCAAAGCATAAACTCTCTTTTTAAGACCATCCAGGACGATCTTGTTGGCAGATTCGACTTGTCCATTGGTTTGGGCATGACGCACTAATGCAAAACAGTGATCTATGTTGAGTCTTTCACAGAACGCCTGAAGTCTTGAACTTCTGAATTGTGTCCCATTGTCGCTGATGAGTACTCTTGGTACGCCATATCGTGCAATGATGTGGTTTCGTATGAATTCCATTATTTGTGCGTCCGTCGTACGTGCTAATGCCTTAGCTTCAATCCACTTGGAGAAGTAGTCGATAGCTACTACAATATACTTTGTTTGCCCCTTGGATTGTGAAAGTGGACCTACCAAGTCAATTTCCCATTGTGCGAAAGGCCAGGAACTTGCAATTGGACACAACTCCGTTGCGGGAGCCGTTATGTTCCTTGAATATAGTTGACAGGATTCGCATTCCGTGACCATGTTTGTTGCTTGGCTTCTCATTGTTGGCCAATAATATCCTAGACCTAGCGCTTTTCGGATTAAGGATCTTGCCCCCTCGTGACAAGCTGCTTGGCCTTCGTGCAAGTCCTTCAACACTGTCATACCTTCTGGGAAAGTTAAGCACTTTAGGTATGGCGTAGAGAATCCTTTCTTGTATAGCTGGCCTTCGATCAATGTATACTTGACAGCGATTCTTCTGATTTTTTGCGCTTTAAGCCTTTCTTCCGGTAGGACGTTATCCGTGAGGTATGCCAGAATTGGAGTCATCCAGGTCGGCTCCGCGTTTATATTTAACACCTCTAGTTTATCGATTACGGACATGATCCTGTTTTCGACGAAGTGTGTTTCTTGGCCTTGTTCCCTCCCTTGTGCAAACTTGCTTAACGCATCTGCCTCTTGATTTTCTTCCCTTGGGACGGACTTTATGTTGAAAGTTTGAAAGCTTGCGATGAGCTCCTTTGCTTGTCCCAAGTATTTCTGCATGTTCTCTAACTTAGCCACTGTTGGATCACGGTGGAACTCCGGTACGATCTCCTAGCTCCTTTGCTCCACGCAATCCTGCAAGAGGGGATAGACCGGGCGGTGACCCAGAATCCCTCTCCGATGCTTAAATGAGTACCTCGTATACGGCGGCAAGTAAGAATCTCAAAGTGTCTCTCAAAAACGTAATTGATTTGAGTTAACCTCTGCCCTTTTATAGGCGGAGAGGTACCTCAGATACCTGGCGAACCGTTGGGGGTGGTTAGCCCGTATTCAGCGTATCTCGGGCACGATCCCGCCTATCTAGGCCATGATCTCGCTTATCTCGGCCACGCCCTGCGTATCTCGGCCTTATCCTCTGATAGCAAGTCCCAACCAATATCGGGGACTCCAGAGTTATCTCATTGTGTCACCGCTCAGGGCCCCTCGTCATCGTGACAGGGCCAATCATTCTCAGGGATTCGTCATCGGGGCCTACTTAAAGGCTTCTCATCGGGAGCTTCCAGCTCACCTATCGGGACCGACTCTATCGGGACCTTTCATCATCGGGACTCCCTCTGTCAGGACCCTTCACCTTGGTCTTCTTGACCACCATTTTAGGGCCCAGTGGACCTATTCGCCGTTTCCTCGCCGTTAAAGGGCCTAACGGCCATAGCGGAACCCATCATTTGCCCCCAAGACATGAGGGACTTTCAGTTCGTCGTGTCTTTTAACTCCCGACCTCCCGACGTTGGAGTCGGGGATCTTTCTCTTGGCATAGTCACTTAGTACAAGTCTTCTCGTTCTCGTTTCCTCAATACCTTGTGGATAACTGCCAAATCTGAGAGGGCTCCTCGGTTCCCCAGCCATTAAATGCAGCAGATAACGAAGCGACGTCTTCAGTACCCGTGCCTAATTTTTCGCGCATGCTTTTTCTGAAAAGTGCTTTTCAGGCCGTTTCATCATTGCACCCGTTGCCATTCTGCAAGTTCCATCTCAACGGTCCAGATCAGAACGCTTCAACTTCGACGATTCAGATCAAAGCGTCCCTTCGACTGTCCTCTTCGCCTATAAAACCGTAACCGTGGGCACAGTTTCACTTTTACCGTCTCCGAAATTTCAAAAGCTCTCTGCAACCTCTTTGAGAATTCAAGCTCTGCGATTCCGAAGACCTCAGTGCTCCTCCAGCCTCCTGTTCTTCCAAGCAACTTTTCCGACAACGTCAAGTTCATCCTTCCAGCCTCCAACCATCATGTCTGGTAAGGGTTTCTTCTTCGTTGCTTGTACATTTTTTCCTTGTTTGCAGTTTTCCGGAAAACTCAATGTGCCTTTCCATGGCTGATTTCAGACAGCGGATCTAGTTCCGAGGGAAGGAAGCCCTTCAACTTCGACTATGCTCTGAATGAGATTTCCAGCACTGCGTACGATGCAGCTCTCCGGGAGGGATGCATCACCTCTACCTGGGAACCTCGTTTCCCGTATCCCTGGCCCCGCCCCTCGGGTAACCTTGAGGTTACTCGTCCCCAGAAAGGGGAGGTATTTGTCTCTACGGGGCAAATGTCAGCGGGGATCAGATTCCCCTTCTGTGGTAATCTGGTCGAGATGTGCCAGCATTACAAGACGCATCCGACCACCTTCTCTCCGCACGCCATACGCCTGTGGAACGCCTTCCAGGCCCTCTACTTCCGACAGAAGTGGGTATACAGCCTCAAACTCTTCAGGACCTTCTACGGGATGAAGTGCAACGAGGCGGGGGTTTGTGCCTTCTATCCCCGGATGCCGAAGTGGAACAAGACTCAACTCGGGTTGTGCAACTGGACCAATGATACCTGGAAGGTGGTTAAGGGTCGGGGACTCCTGGTCGACACGGGGTCCGATGACAGCGGGTGGAAGAGGAGCTACTTCTTCATCCAAAACTCCTCGATCCCGTGGCCCCGATGAGAGGTGGAAGCGGATTCTCTTCCCGCTTTCCACACCTACACCGACAAAGACTTCCAGACTCTTCAGCTCATCCAGCTCTACCGGTGGGGGGAGTCTTACACTCCCCTCGACACCAATTCTCTCGTGGAGCGGGACCTGGTGAATGCCGGGATCCGACTCCTCGACGTAGTCTCCGGGGGGCAGCTTTTCTACGGCCCCTCCAATATGGTTCCCTGGGTAAATCTCTAACCTTTTTTTTTTACTGTTTGCAGCTAAGAAGGTATCCGTGCTGACCAATCTGATCCTTAAGCAGGGGGAGACCGACGCTGTTCGACCCACGCGGAAGAGGAAGTCTGCCAAGAAGGCCGCTGCTCCATCGGGTTCCCCTTCCGCGGAGAGGCCAAAGCGGAGCCGTGTGGAGGTGGATAAGCTCTTCGACGTCCAGAACGCTGAAGAAGGTAAAAAGCTCCGCCTCGCTATTAAATCGTACACGAGGCTGGTCCCGAAGGAGTTGATTCCTTCGACCATGGAGGCCCGCATCGCCGATGTCAAACGAGTCCTTCGAGAGGAAACTCCTCGTGTCCTGAAGGCGGGCTACTACAACTACCGCGGGAAGGACCAATACGTCTCCCGACGCATTGTTTGGTGTAAGGGCTCTAGTGAACATCCTGATTACGTTTCTAAAGCCTCATCTCGTCCTCTAGGTGCAGGTCACTCCGGGACTCCGTCGGGTGCTGGAGCCTCAGCAGGCGCACCACCTTCAGCAGGGGCGCCTCCTTCGGCAGGGGCACCACTTTTCTCCAATGGTGGGACCCCGACCGGCGAACAATTTCGTCGGGTGGAGAGCTTGGACAACTCCGAGGAGACTAATGAGGGTGGCTCCCTTCGCCATCGTCGGAGGACGGGGCAGTCCCCGCTGAAACCAACCTCCAAGGGGCTGCCCCCCTCGCCTTCTTCACGACCGCAGCGACAACCGTCGCCCGCCCACGACTTCACTCCTTCCCCAGCCCGGGGTGGGTCGGAGGCACGCCCCTCCACGTCCCCAGTCGGCCCTTCTCCTCTAACCCTCGACGGGAGCTTCTACAAGGCCTTCGACTCCGACCAGGAGGATGCTCCCTGGACCCCGATCCAAACGCTGCAAGGGGTCCAGCTCCGACAAGGGGACACATATCCGGAGGTGGCTCTACACCTGGTAGCAGGCTCAATCCTGCCTTCTATGAGGTATCCGATTACCTTAGATCGGGAGGAGATGCGCCGGGATGTAAAGGAGATGTGCATGCGTCGGATAGAGGTAAGCCTTTCACCCTTCTTTTCTTCATCAATAAGACCGGTTGCTCATCTACTAATACTTCTTTTCCTTTCTTCGCAGGAGATGGGGGACATCAACCGTTCCATCGGGTACCTCCTCGCCTATGAGGAGGCCCTGGAGCAAGAGCGGGCGGTCACGGCCAAGCTTAAGGAGGATCTCGCGGTCTACGAGTCTTCGCGGGGAAAACTGGCCAAGGAGCAGGCCATCTTCGACCGCAAGACTCGAGACCTCCAAAAGCAGGTCCGTGACTTCGAGGGGCTCCTGAAGCGGGAGCGGCAGGAGCGGCAGGTTGCTGAGGACAAGCTGGTCCTTGAGAAGAAGGCTCTGGAGGAGCAAGTTGCGGGGGTTCCTGCGCAGCTGGTCGCGGCCGAGACCAAGGGTCGGGAGGATTATCGGAGGTCTGAAGACTTCCAGACTGATGCTGTAAAGTTCTGCAGCGCGGAGGTGGAGAACACCCTCTTCAACGCGGTCGAGGAACTCCACCTGGAGTATGGCGACGCCATTAACTTCGACAAGTCTCCTTCTCTCGCTCCCTTCGCGAAAAAATATTTTGCTCTCTCGGAGGAGAGTGATGGGGGGAGCACTCCCGCGATTGTTGAAGACACAGCAGAGCCTCCAAGTACTGATACTCCGATAATCGACCCTCGCGATAAACCATCGGGAGGTGCAAGTGCTGAATGGTCGACAAGCGAATGGACCATTCGAACTTCTTGTTGAAGACACAGCAGAGCCTCCAAGCCTGGAACGCTTCTTCACACTCGGTGGTCCATTCGAACTTCTTGTTGGCCCTCAGGACTTCAAAAAATGGCATTGACCGGTCACTTGCCTTGGACAGGAAGCGATTCATTGCCGCTTGTCGACCATTCAGCACTTGCACCTCCCGATGGTTTATCGGAGACTGCATCTCCTCAATCGCTCTCAGCTTCTCGGGGTTCACCTTAATTCCTCTCTGACTCACCATAAAGCCCAGAAACTTCCCCGAGTGGACTCCGAAGGCCCATTTCATCGGGTTTAAGCGAACCTGATGAAGCCTCATCCGCTCAAACGCCGTGGCTAGGTTGTGCACATGATCCTCAGCTTGTCGGGACTTCACCAGCATATCGTCCACGTAAGCCTCCATGGTTTTCCCCAGCATATCTCTGAAAAGCTTGTTCACCATCCGCTGGTAGGTTGCCCCGGCATTGATCAACCCGAAAGGCATGACATCGTAGTGATAGATGTCACTGTCTACATAAAATGTTGTGTGAGGAGCGTCTTCCTTAGCCATCTTGATCTGGTTATATCCCGAGTACGCATCCATGAAGCTCAACAGCTCATGTCCCGACGTGGCATCCACCAGCTGGTCGATTCTCGGGAGCGGGTAACAGTCCTTCGGGCAAGCCTTATTCAGGTCGCGGAAATCAACGCACATCCGCCATTTCCCATTGCTCTTCTTCACCAGCACCGGGTTGGCAACCCAAGTCTGGAATCGGAGCTCCTTGATAAACCCAGCATCGAGCAACCTGCCCACCTCCTGCTGGATTGCAATCCTCTTGTCTGTGCCCATCAGACGCCTTTTCTGTGCGATAGGCTTGATCGCGGGATCAATCATCAACTCATGCACGATCACGTCGGAGCTGATTCCTGGCATGTCACTCGGAGACCAGGCAAACAGCTCCTTGAACTCTTTCAGTAGATCGATCAATTTTCGGGCTGTCTCCTCGGTCAGGGCAGACCCGATTTTCACCTTCCTCTGAGGCCCATCAATCTCGACCTCCTTTAAATCCTCCACAGGGGCGGGACGCCCAAACTCTTCTGTGGGATCAGCATCTGTCTGAAGGACGGTCATAGCCTCCCGTCTTCTTCTTCGGGTGGCGTTAACATAACATTTCCTGGAAGCCACCTGGTCGCCCTTGACCTCTCCGACTCCATGGTCGGTCGGGAACTTCATCTTCTGGTGAACAGTCGAGGCAACTGCCATCAGAGGATTGATGGTAGTTCTCCCGATAATCGCGTTGTAGGTCCCCGCAGACTCAACTACCACAAACTCCACGTTCCTCCTCTCTGATTTCCACCTGCTACCAAACTCCACTGGTAAGGTGATCACTCCTAGCGGATAGGAGGTAAAGCCAGAGAATCCGACCATCGGGAAGTTCGCCTCCTTTAGGTCCTTCTTCGTTTTCCCCATGGCCTCCAGCGCATCCATGAACAGGATATCGGAGGAGCTCCCTCCATCGATCAGAATCCGCTTCATCTCGTACCCATCCACATTCAAGGTCACGACCAGAGCGTCATCGTGTGGAGTCTCCACGCCTACAAGATCCTCCGACGAAAAGGAGATCACCATATCTTCCTTCAGGGTCCAGGATCGGGACCTCTTACCCAGTACCACAACAGCTGGAATTCTAGAGGCATAAACCTCTCGGGAGGACGAGGTATCACCTCCCGCGGCAAACCCTCCGTGAATCACATTGATAGTGCCCCGCTTCTCCTTACGGGCACCGGAAGACTCCGGGTCGGACCTCTTCTTCTTTGGGGACCGATCGCGAGATCGGGAACGGGACCGTGATCGGGATCGAGAACGGGACCGTGATCGGGATCGAGAACGCGACCGACACCGCTTCTCCCCGACAAACTCCTTAAGCTTCCCCTTCTAGATCAGCTTTTCGATATCCTTCTTCTGCTCCCGACAATGATTGGTGTCGTGGCCATTCGCGTGATGGAATCGACAATAGCGGTCGGTGCGGGATCCCAAAAACTCTCCTTCCTTCTTCGGGGGGTACCTAGAGATACCTTGTCGCTCCATGACCGTCAACACCTCCGCCATAGAGCTGTTGAGAGGAATGTCATGATCCTCCCGCCTGTCTTTTTTCGAGGAACGCCTATCATCCCTCCGATCGGAGCGACCTCGACCCCGACTGCCCTCGGCTTTATCCTTCGACTTGCGCTCGTCTAAGGGTTTGACCGACTGGTTTCCCTTATTCGACTTCGGGGGCTCAAGCTCTCCAGCGGCTATCTTCGATTCCTGGACATCGATTTGCCGCTTCACCCTCTTCTGCAGTGCCTCCATATTCCACACAGCCTTCTCAGCCATGCTGTGCATCAAGTCGGAACCGTAGGGGGCTGTTAGGTTCCGAATGAAGGTACGGATGGTTTCACCCTCCGAAATCTCCTCATCAATCTCTGCCACGCTGGTAGTGTACCGCTGGTAATAGTGCGCCAGCGACTCGTCGGGCCTCTGTACCACCTGGGTCAGGGACCTCACACTCTTCAGCAGACGTCTGCGACCCTGGTACTGCTGAATGAAGCGGTCGTGCATATCAGCCCAGCAAGTGATGTAGCCTGGGGGCAGACTGAAGAACCAGGTTAGGGCTCTCTCGCCCAGTGTGTTCGGGAACAACGTACACACAATATCTTCATTCGGGGCTCTGCCCAGACACGCCATGAGGTGTTTCTGGACATGACGAACCAGATCTCCCTCGCCATCATACTCCTTGATTGTGAGGATACCCAGTCCTGGCGGGGCGAGGGTGTCTATGAGTCGAGGGACAAAGGGATGGGTGGATCGATCCCTCAGCTCCGACACCAGCTGCTTCTGCTCTCCCATGCAGATGTTCACGATCTTCACCACCTGATCGGGGGTGATGGGACCATTAAGGGGAATGGTCCTGTGCTGCACTGGTCCTGGCCCATCGACCACGAATCGCTCTGGCTGAATGGATTCCCTACTCCTGCCCTGGCTTCGGGGCTGAGCCTCCCGTACGTTCTGAACCTCTGCTGGTGGGGGCGCTTCCTCTTCTAGTGGGGGCATCTCCTCTTGCCTCCTCGCAGCCTCTCTCCGATCTAAGAGAGCCTCAATGGCTGCCAAAAACATCGGCATGGCTTCCGCCACAGCCCTCGTCAAGTCCGCAGATGGAGGAGCCTCCTGCTCCCTATTCCCCTGGTGTTGAGCACCAGCATCTTCGGGACCTTCATTTTGCCCCCCTGTCTGGAAGACCTCAGCAGCGGGAAGATTCTGGTCCTCACGTTCCGGTGGTGAATTCAAAGTCGTCGCAGCAGGATGACGGGAACCACCAAATTGTCCTTGTCTTCTTTGCTTGCCAGCCGCCATTGAACGAGTAGAAGGCATATCAGCTTTTTGTTACGTTCCCACAGACGGCGCCAATGTTGGATCACGGTGGAACTCCGGTACGATCTTTGACGGCGATCCTAGCTCATTTTCTCCACGCAATCCTGCAAGAGGGGATAGACCGGGCGGTGACCCAGAATCCCTCTCCGATGCTTAAATGTGTACCTCGTATACGGCGGCAAGTAAGAATCTCAAAGTGTCTCTCAAAAACGTAATTGATTTGAGGTAACCTCTGCCCTTTTATAGGTGGAGAGGTACCTCAGTTACCTGGCGAACCGTTGGGGGTGGTTAGCCCGTATTCCGCGTATCTCGGGCACGATCCCGCCTATCTAGGCCATGATCTCGCTTATCTCGGCCACGCCCCGCGTATCTCGGCCACGCTCCGCGTATCTTAACCACGCTCCGCGTATCTCAGCCACGCCCCGCATATCTCGGCCTTATCCTCTGTTAGCAAGTCCCGACCAATATCGGGGACTCCAGAGTTATCTCATTGTGTCACCGCTCGGGGCCCCTCGTCATCGTGACAGGGCCAATCATTCTCAGGGATTCGTCATCGGGGCCTACTTAAAGGCTTCTCATCGGGAGCTTCCAGCTCACCTATCGGGACCGACTCTGTCGGGACCTTTCATCATCGGGACTCCCTCTGTCGGGACCCTTCACTTGGTCTTCTTGACCTCCATTTTAGGGCCCAGTGGGCCTATTCGCCGTTTCCTCGCCGTTAAAGGGCCTAACGGCCATAGCGGAACCCATCACCCACGTACTCGCCTTTGACTTGATTGACAACTAGCTGTGAGTCGCACTTGACTCTTAAGTGTTTGATTCTGAGGCCTCTTGCAATCCTTAAGCCTGTTATCAAGGCTTCGTATTCTGCCTCGTTATTCGTTGCTCTGAATGTTAGGCTTAGAGCATACTTCAACGGTTCTGACCCATCAGGCGGAATTATGAGGAATCCAGTTCCTGAACCATTAGTGTACATTTGCCATACCTCAGTGTGTTCTTCACTTTGTTGTGCCCCGTTTTGAATGTCAGTTTTCGGGGTTATTCCTGTGAATTCCGCGATAAAGTCTGCCAATGCTTGTCCCTTGATTGCTGTTCGTGGTGCAAAGTGAATGCGGAATTCACTTAGCTCGATTGACCATTTTGTTAATTTTCCTGATATGTTTGGCTTTGAAAGGATGTGCTTCAAGGGTTGGTCCCTTAGGACTGTTATCTCGTGTGCATGGAAGTATGTCCTCAATTTCCTTGCCGCCACTATGAGAGCATACAGGTACTTCTCGATTGGCATATAATTCACTTCGTACTTTGCCAGGATCTTGCTCACGTAGTACATTGGAAGCTGTGTAGTCCCTTTTTGCTTGACGAGTACCGAGCTGACCGCAGTGTTGCTTACGGATATGTACAGGTAGAGCGGCTCGCATTGGATTGGTTTTGCTAACGCTGGGAGCGTTCGCAAATGCTGCTTCAATTGTTGGAATGCTTCTTCACATACTGGTGTCCACTCGAACTTCTTGTTTGCACGAAGTACTTGGAAGAATGGAAGGGCTTTGTCTCCTATTATTGCGAGGAACCTGTTAATAGCTGCTAAACGTCCATTTAGTTGTTGGACTTCTTTGTGCTTCTTGGGAGACTCCATTTCTTCTATCGCCTTTACTTTTTCCGGGTTTGCTTCGATCCCTCTTTCGCTGACCATGAAGCCAAGAACTTTTCCTGATTGCACGCCAAAGGCACAGTTTGTTGGATTTAATCTGACTTGGAATTCTCGCATTCTTTTAAACACCTGGCGGAGGTCATCATCATGGTTACTCCTTTTTGTCGACTTCACGACCATGTCATCTACGCATGCTTCCATGACTTTCCCGATCATATCTCAGAAGATTGTGTTGACCATTCGTTGGTATGTTGCTCCGGCGTTAATTAGTCCGAATGGCATGACCTTGTAATTGTAGATCTCGCTGTCTGCATAGAACGCAGTGTGAGGTGCGTCTTGTTCTGCCATTGGAATTTGGTTGTATCCTGAATACGCATCCATTACTGACATTAGCTCGTGTCCTGCGGTGGCATCTACTAGTTGGTCGATCCTTGGCAGCGGATATGAATCCTTTGGACATGCATTGTTGAGGTCTCTGTAATCGATGCACATTCTCATCTTGCTGTTAGGTTTGGGTACCAAAACTGGATTCGCAACCCATGTTTGATATTGCGACTCGTCAATAAACCTGCGTTCAGTACTTGCCCATTTCTTCTCGTATTGCGAGCTTTTTGTCTTCCCCCAATGGGCGTAGCTTTTGTGTTATAGGTCTGGATCCTGGTTTGATGTTGAGCTTGTGAGAAATTATGTTTGGGCTTATCCCTGGCATATCGCTTGGTGACCATGCGAACAGCACTTTATATTCTACTAGAAGTGCCTTGATTTCTATCACTTCATCTTCTGACGGTGATGCCCCACTCGAACCATCCTTTCTGGCTCATCGATCTTGACTTCTTGCAATGCTTCAACAGGAGCAGGACGTGCATGATCCATCCTCGGGTCTTCATCAATGATGGGAATTCCGCCATTATTTGTCTTGTCACCATGTTGGAGTGCAACCTTGTAGCAATCTTTTGACAGCTGCTGATCTCCCTTTACTTCACCAACTCCTGCCATTGTTAGAAACTTGACTTTTTGGTGTGATGTTGACGCTATCATACCCCATTTGTTCATGGTTGTGTATCCCAAGATTCCATTATATGCGTCAAGCCTTTCTACGATCACGAATGGTACGTCTATTTGGAGCAGTTGCTTTCCCTCTCCCATGATGACTGGCAGAGTTATGAATCCTATCGGGTAGCTTACATCTCCCATGAATCCCACCAAGGGTGAGTACATTCTTTTGACGAGCCTCTTTCTCCCCAGGGCAAAATTGATAGCCTTTGTAATGATGTTGGGCAAACTTCCACCATCTACCATAATGCGCTTAAAGTCCATGCCATCAATTGTCATAGTTATAACCAACGCGTCGTTGTGCGGGTGCACAATGTGGGTTTTGTCTTTTGACGAAAGCCAATGACGTCTTTCGTGCGATCATCCTCTTCGTCAGCATCTATCATGACAGTACTTATGTCAGCATCCTAGCATATGCGCTTTGTGCGGGTAGCATATATTTCTCGTTCATACGACGTTTCTCCTCCGGCTTCAAAGCCTCCGTGGATCACGTGCACATTTGCCATCTTCCCCGTAAAGAATGCATTGTACGCCTTTTGGACTTCACAGCCATACCATGCGGAAGGCACATTTGTGGATGGTATGGTTGAAGCGGTGGATCCTGTATTTGGCATGCGAGAACGTCCTGGTTGGCTTTTTGTTGGCTTCGGCTTGCTTGCACCCGCCTTCTTTGGTAGTCTTCCTGTCATGGCTTGCGGCACGGATTTTTGTTCGGATCACTCAGACGGCGCCAAATGTTATGTCTGCTTCCACTTGGGTAGCTTCGGGCTTCTTTTTCACGAACGGGCTCGGGATGTGTGTATAAGGACGGGTACGCCGCGATCCTTGAAACACAATCCTCAAACTAATCCTCAAGTTCTCAACCTCGAACTCTCGAACTTCGGATCCTGCACGAGGGGCAGTATCCAGCGTAGGAGAGGGGGGGAATGCTGGTTGGGCCCTCTCCGACGCTCAAGTCAGAATTTCTAGAGAGAGAAAGCCTTTTAGAGAGAAGTCGGAGCATCCAAAGTCCAAAATGAGGGAGTTGTCTAGAATGGGAGACCTAGGCCCCTATTTATAGGGATCCTAAGGATCATGCCCAGTTTCAAACGGTTTGATGTCGGTATGAAGGAAGACGTATACCGTCACCAAGGTGGACTATGCATGCACCGACTTCTCGCACTTGGCAAAATAATCGGGATGAGCGTACGAAGAAAATCGTTAATCCGGACCTACCCGGATTGTTTAGCAATCCGGACCGTCCTGATTGCTTTAGGCAATCCGGGCCTCCGGATCGCCTTAGGGAAATCCGGAAGTCCTCCGGTCCGAGTTCTACGCGTATTCCGGACCGTTTTAGACTTGGGTGTCCGCAGAAGAGTTCTTTTACGGGTTTTGGAGTATTTTGCGAGGCCCGAAATGTAAATACGAACCCGATTTGGACAGATATCTAACAGAACCTGTCCCGTCTCCTGATGCAAATTCTCCCGCGATAACATTGACAGTCCCTTTTTGAATAGGGGCGAGGATATTGTGTGGGGGAGAGCGAGAGCCTTGTTGTGGACTTCTATTTCGTTTTCTTGGGGCTTTGACGCCTTTTTACACAAAATTCAGCAGCTTACCTCTTTGGATAAGAGTTTCAATATGTTGCTTTAAAATCATGCAATCATTTGTATCTTGCCCCCTAGTGCGATGATATCGGCAATAGTCGTTTATTTGATGACCCATTAGGTTTTTCCTTGTCGGTGGCGGGTCGTCTAATCGGAGTTTCTCCATCTCTTGAAGCACTACCAAGATGTTGTGCCTGAGAGGGGTGTACCTCACTACGTTGGGATTAGCATCTCCTTTGGGGCCTTGTCGATTTTCCTGTCGGAAGTTCTCATCTCGCCTTTCTTCTTTCTTCTGAGGTCGAGAAGCGGAGGTCCATTCGGCTCCAGCGGGGGTGGCTTGCTTTATGGGCTCTATTGACACTTTTTCGTGTGATCTCTCCAAGTCAATATATTTTTTACTTGGCGGCGAGAGCATCAATATTACGAACTGGCTTCATCACCATATTATCCTTCAGGACTTGCCTCTGCGCTCTTAAACCTCTCCAAAAGGTTCTTATAAGCTCGCTATCGGTGTCATCTTCACTTAGTTGTTGGAGTTTTTGTGGTATCTAGTATAATAACTGGCCAAGGTTTCGTTGGGACCGTGTTCAATTTTATTAGAAAGTCTATACTCTTGAGGCGCTGTCTCTGGCCTATGTGCCCCTCTATGAACCTGGCCTTCAGCTCTTCCCATGAGTCTATTGAATTTTCGGGGAGGCCATAGAACCAGGTAGAGGCTTCTTCTTTGAGAGTAGTAGAGAAGAGAATCGCGTAATGGTCCGGCGTCGCCCCTCTCCCTAGTAGGGAAGAGTTTTGGGCATTAATGTGTCGGACATGATCTTCTTCACCGGTATAGTCGTCGATATTCCTCGCGAAGACTTGCGGATGAACTCGAATGTCAGAGAGTCTCTTGGAAAAGACATTGGAGGTATGGTCGCGTACTAGAAGCATGTCGCTCGCCCCTATTCTCTTCTTTTCCAGAAATTCTCCCACCTGTCCTATGGTGAATAGGACATGTTCTTGAGTAGGAGCATCGACCCTGAGGGCCTTTTGAGTCTCCCTCGTCTCTGGAAGATTGGCTTCGATAGATATTACGTTCGAGGCCACTTCATCGTTTTGGGAGACCTCGTGGGCTGGTTCCTTAGTGTTTGGAGTAGTTCCCGCTGGAGCCTGATTCCAGAAGGAGAATGCTGCCATCACCTCTTGCGGGACTGTTGGGGGGACTACCCTCACCTCTTCTTGGTTTAGTGGTGGCTTAGAGTGGGGGAGGGATTCCTCGCCATTGACACTATTGTTTTGAGGAGGAAGATCTTCTTTGTTTATTTTCCTAGAAGTGTTGGGATCTGTTTGAGATTGTTTCATCTCCTCCATCACGGTTGTCGCTTTCTTTAGGTTCTTGCTGGGAGCCAAGACTTTTTTATTACCGTTCCGACAGACGACGCCAAATGTTGGGATCAAAGTGACGTGACCTAAAGCTTCTGGTAATGGACTTCGAGGTTTCTCCTTTGACTAGCTCTTCTAGGTATCTATCTCGACTTCGAGGGGTGCTTAGTTTCCTTTTGAGCGTCTGGCAAGCGAGAACCTTAAAAGGGGTTGGGGATTCGCCCCTGATTCCACTCCGAAGCTTAAGTGAGTAATGGAATTTTAGAGAGAATACTGTAAAAAGTATATCAGATAGCCTATTTAAGTAATGAGAGTGCTCCCCCATTTATAGGGGAAAGTACCAACTTTAGATGGCGGCTACCCTCTTGGGAGAGTTTCTGTCCAGAGTTGGTATAAGAAGGTGACAAGTAGGTTGCCACCTCATCTTTCCTTAGTTAAGAAGGTTTTCCTCTGGCGGTTGAAGCATGTGACAAGTAGGTCACCACCTTACTACTCCTTAAGAGGAAGGTTTTATTCATGGCGGTCAGAGCAGGTCGCCACAGGTCCCTTTCCGTAAGAGGAAGGGTTTCTTCATGACGGTCAGAGCAGGTCGCCACCTGTCCCTTTCCTTAAGTGGAAGGGTTTCTTCATGGCGGTCATAGCAGGTCACCACCTGTACCTTTCCTTAAGAGGAAAGGTTTCTTTAATAGTGCTTGGCTGCCGACTCGACTCTTACCTTAAGAGGGAGAGTTTTGAGCGGATTTGTCGCCATTCTTCGAGTGTCGCATTGGTTGTTGACACATCTTATTATTAGTGTCGACCATTCATCTTTGTCTTTTTATCTTGATCATGATTGGTCGTCAATATTTTTCTCTTGGATCTCGACTCAGGCATCCTCGATTTTCCTTTAGCCTATCCTCATTAATCGTAACCCAACTGTAGGTAAAGTAGAGTCATAAAGTCGAGTTGTAGAAACGTAACCAACTTGCTAAAATAAAATTAGAAATGTAATGTAATGTATAGCTATATATATATATATATAATATAATATAATCATGTTAGAAAAACTAAAAATGATAAATGTACTTTTAATAACATTTCTCTATATATGAACTATCATAATCATAAACCTTCAACAAAGTTTAAAATCCCAACCCAAGTATCATGCATGTAGTTCACAAAATTTAACTATTAACTTGTCTTCATCCTATTTTCAAAATGTAACTCTAAATTAAATCTATCTAATTCAAACCCATATCACCATCATCACTACTAGTGCAATAAAAAATCTCATCTTCAAGGTCATCGTCCAAATCATCAAAATCATCTCCATCTCCAAGATCATCTTCAAAATTCTCCTCAATTGGATGCGAATCACAATCATCTACCTCACCCTCGGACTGATTGGTTATGATATGGTCATCTATTTATGCTTGAGCGTCTTCCCTTAATAAAGGCTCAGCACAAGTTATCCGTTAGCATATGATGATTGGGCATCGTAATTGGTAGCCCATTTATATGTATACGTTACCTAAGAAATTGGGTAAATGTCACATTAGGAAAATTTGGCTTGACCCAAATACCAATTGACATGAGAGGCCCAAAATATTGGGCCTCTCTTATACATGGCCGGCCTAACTTTAGTGGTAGGGGCAAAGTGGACTTTTGTCCACTTTGTTCCTCCTATAAATAAAGGGTGTTTGGGTTTATTTGGGGTAATTCACAATTTTTCCTAAGTGGTGATTTGAGAGAAATCCCTCCCCCTAGAACTAATAGTTTCGGCCGAACCACCTCACCACAAAGGGTGTGCCAATTTGCTTAGAACAAAACATTCCGGAGATCCTTCTCTGCCAAGAATCGATCAGAGGCTTTGCTGTGGAGCTAATACCGCGTAGGACTTCCTTAACAAGAACTTCTACGGGTTCCGTCCAGTAGGTCACCAACTCCCTCAGCAGGATCCTTGGGGACTACATAAAGGGTTTAAGGTATGTGCATATCTTCCGCTGCATAATTCTGATTACAAGCATGTACCTTGTTTATGTTTGGGAAAAGTATGTAAAACATGCAACATGTTTGAAAAAGATGGTTTTATGGACCAATATGTTTTAAAATTTACAACATGTTTGAAAATAATGGTTTTATGGACAAATATGTATTAAAATGTACAACAAGCTTACAAAATATGCTAAATAACACACGGTCCACTTGTTATCTATAGTTTCACTAAGTGGACACGTGCGGAACACATTTTTAGAAAAAAATAATAATAATTAAAGTAAAAAATTAATTTATACTTAGCGATGATTATTAATGGGTGGATGTAGATACTAATACTAATAATTATTATTTTTTAAAAACGTGATCCGCACGTGTCCACTTAATGAGGCTAGTGACAACAAGTGGACGATACGTCATTTTACCATCTTTTGTAAGCTTGTTGTACATTTTAAAACATTTTGGTCCATAAAACCATCTTTTTCAAACATGTTGTACGTTTTAAAACGTATTGGTCCATAAAACCATCTTTTTTAAACATGTTGCATGTTTTACATACTTTTCCCTTTATGTTTCCGTAGTAATCTGCCCCGTAATCCATCAGTGGTATCAGAGCCTGTGTTGGAAGTTCTTGATTTTGATAAATTGATGTTCTTGAAAATTTAAATTTCCGGCCGTAAATTTAAAGATGTGTTTTTTAAAATTTTTAAAATTTTCGAAATTTTAAGTGGATGTGCTGAAATTTTCATGATGTTCTTAGTAAAATTTGATGTTCATGATCTTCAAGAAAAAGAGACTTTTATCAAAATCAAACATTGGATTGTAGATCTTATTAAAACTTGATCTTGAAATTTGACTACTTGTCTCCAATTATGTGTTTCAGCCGAACCCTATAGGAATTACAAGGTAAATTTTTTAATTTCTTAGGCCCCAAGTAATGTGTATTTCAGCCAAATATGTTAGGGTTATTGTTTACCATGTTTTAATTTTTATTAAAGGTAACAATATATCTATAATTGGAAACATAAGGATAGGTTCACATTAAATATATAGAAATATATAACTATTAATATATCTAGCTAAATTATAGGGACTGGAGATATTATTGATAGATTTAGTTACCTAAAAAATTAAGAAAATATAGTGTCAGAATATTTGTTTCTCTATTAAAGATATTTACAATAATAAATTAAAAAAAAATAATATATATATATATATATATATATATATATATATATAATTGGGCCAAAATTTATATATATGTATATATATTGGTTATTGATTTACATCTTATAGATAGAATCTTGACAAAATATATATATAGATGTGCCGATTTTTATATATATGCAATATTGGAAATTATTTTAAATAGTTAATAATTCTTGGAGGCTAAGTTAAGTTTTTAGTGGAATTTAAAACCCTACTTAGCCCACAAGATTATTTCAGCCCAACCCAATGGAATTAATGGGCCGGTCCAATTTGCTAAACCGGATAGGAATAAAAGCAAACCAGATTTTCTTAATCGGTTAGACCTTGCCGGGTTGGGTCGAACCGGGTGAACTAAGTGGACCTAATCGAACCGGTTTTGTGCGTTGAACCGAACTGGACCGAAATTGACTGAACCGAACCAGATTTTCAAAATCGAATTCAAGTCAATTAATAAAATAGGATGGTCAATTTTTAAAATCCAAATGTTTTTTTAACTTTAATTAGTCTACACAGTGCTCGAAGGTTTAAAACATTCATGTTTTTTATTAAACCTTAATGTCTAGTTTCGATTATGGGGATGAATCTTGGAAATGCATGATTTAGGGACTGGATTAATTAGAGGGCTGAATTGCAATTGTTTACTTTTGTCACATATATTTATTAGAACTGTTGTCTTGACTACGTCAAGCTAGCTGGATGTTGGGGGCGGAGCCCTAGTTAAATATATGGTTTGCGCACTAGGACAGACATGCTGTGATGGTTGCGATTGCCTAGGGTTCATGTCTAGAAACACGCATGAATAACTGTAAGCATAAATTGCAAGTCAGCGCCTAATAATTTAAATGTTTTAAAAATAAAAGCCAGTCGCCAAATATGCATGATTGATGTGGAAGTTTTCATGTATGACACGTATGCCTAAATGTTGAGGATGTAGTTTCATGTGATAGTTTACTCGGATAGTAGAATTATGTATATGCTAACATGGGTTCCTCGGAACATTAAACACATGACGAGTATGCATGATGTATGGTTTGGATGATGAATTTTGGCTTGCTATGAAAATTTACTTGTGAAGTAGAATTATATAGGCATGCGTAAGTTCATCGCAACATTTTTAAAATACAAAAGGGCCTTGGGAAAGCCAAGATCGGGTATGTTTATTTCTAAGTTCCCATTCTGGTAATTTGCAAATAAAATCGTTTTTTAAAGAGACTGATATATTGGATTGAAGACGACGGTAATGTGAACCCTTTCACGAACCCCCTTCCCTCGGTTTACAGGCGGTCAGTTGGTTTAGATGGCTGAGGAATCATTATTTGTCGTATTCCATCTTAATAGATATCCGATGTATGCAATTCTTTCTCAAAATGTTATTGTCTCCCTGATTATGCATGATTATCAATGTGTTAGTATCAATGGCTGCGATCAGCAATGTCATCTCCCAAATGTATAAGGGGGTTAGATTGAATATTAATAATTATAAGATCTGGAATAAGCGCGCGAAGATGGTAGTTAATGAAATGAAAGGTTTGGAACATCTGACTACAAAACATGCCAGGTCAGAGGGAGACCTCACGGCTGATCAGAAGGCATTCCATGATGAATGGGATGCTAAGGATCTGGATATCCGTTCTGCCTTGTTGTCAATGCTGGAGGATGATATACTCTACTAGTATGATCACCTAGAATCTGCCATGGACCTCTGGGGTGGTCTTAAGGCAGGGTTTGGTGTATACACCACAGCCTAGAAGCGATCACTAAACATCGCTTTAGACTCCTATAAGATGAATCCCAAGCATTCGATGAAGGATCATATTAGGCATATGACTAACATGCTTGCGGAACTCAAGGAGGCAGGAGAAATCCTATCTGATGAACAAAAAGTCCAATGTGTGATCCATTCTTTGCCTGACTCTTGGAATAGCATGAAAATGCACCTTAACCATGCCACTCAACTCGATAACCTCGGGAAAGTGCGAGTTCATCTCGAGCTGGAGGAGGATCGCCTTAGGGCTGAAAAGCCTAGGGCAGAAATGCATATTGCCCCCTCCATACCAGTTGAGAAAAAGAGGAAGCGCAAGAGGAAAGGCAACGACCTTCAGAACAAGGCATACAAGTCTATGGCTCCAAAACCTCAGAGAAAGTTCAAATGCAAGCAATCTGGTGGCAATAAAAGGCAAGCAAAACAAACACGTAGAGAGAAATCTCGAACGTGTTTCAGGTGTGGTGTGAAAATGCACCTAGCTGCTGCCTGTACCAGTCATCCCAAGGTATGCATAGAGAAATAATGATGAAAGTAATAAATTTTCTTCGGATTCTTCTTACTCTAGAGTAATTCAATTTACCGTTTTGGATTACAGAACCGAGAAGCAGAAAAAACGCGGACCTGAAGGAGGATGCCCAAAAAAAAAAGAATTAGACGATAGTCTTTATCTTTACTTGCCAGAACTTTTCGAATTTTCTGTTTAAGATACTCAACGATAATAAGTTCCTTGAAACAAAGGAACCATTTCTTTTAAGCATGTGAAAAATGCTTGGACCGAGTATTGATTATCCATCTTCACCGAGCTATTTGATCTCAATATTGATGTTCGATGAATTGCTTTAAATTCAATTTAAATTGTTCTTATTTGTTAGTACTCGATTATATGATAAATTCCGTAATGATGAACATGTTTGACAATGATTGGATTAAATTGAATTGAATTTTGGAAAGATGGAACACATCGTTTTCAAAGTACGAATTTAATGATGAAGTGTTTTAAACGAAGGACGAGCTGGTCCTGTCCCCACTCTCTGTCACCTATCTCTGTCTCATTTCTATTAGTCTGACACGTGTTTTATATTTTTTTTCTCTATGTTTCTTTTTTTTTCCTTTTCTATTTAATTACGTTTACCACTTCCAGGCTTCCAGCCACCGGAAAAACAAGTTACACGCGCATCCCTTCACAGTAAATCACACTGACTTTTTACACAAAAAAAAAATCACACTGAATATTTCATAAAAAACAAACTCACCTGACACATCCACTTTATGCATACAAACAAAGGAAGATAGAATAGTTCTTTTATTATGTATTACTATTATTTTAATATAAAATATAGCTTTTAGGTATATATATATATTAGATATAATAAATATATAATTTGATAATATATCTTTACGTATTTGTATATAATATATATAAAATATATTTTTAACTAAAATTTACCATCTATATATATATATATACATATACTGTGTATTTAATTAAAATATACCAATTATATATTTTATACTTCTATATAATATCTTCTAGCAATATAATAGGGCTATATCAATAATCTACAGAAATAAACTATAATCTATTATATATATATATATATATATATATATATATATATATATATATATATATATATATATATTTATTGTATCTTTCTTTTTTACTAAAATATACCAACCGTTGAGGTCGGTTCCACCTGGGACACATCGGTTGCTCTTCACGAACGGGTTGGATGTGCCCGCAGGTACGATCTCTTGTCAGCACGTCACGAACCACGATCCGCGAACCTTGATCCTCGAACCCCGAACTTGGCTTTGGCTCCAATCTCGGTCTCCTAGACGTCGGATCCCGCAAAATGGGCAATAACCAGCATGGAGAGGGGTGGTGCTGGTTGAGCCCTCTCTGATGCTTAAGTCACAATCTAGAGAGAGAAAGTATGTAGAGAGAGGTCAGAGCACAAATAGCCAATTTGAGAGAGTTTCGAGTTAACTTGTCAAATGGGAGGTCTAGGTCCCTATTTATAGGAAACCCGAGAACCATACCCGGTTTTATGCGGTTCAATGCCGGTTTAAAGGAAAACGCTTACCGAAATCGAGATTGGCTATGTGCGCACTGATTTCTCATACTTAGTAAAAATAATAGGGGTAAGTGCGGTGCCAGTCGACAGTCCGGACCATGTCGGATGTCCGACATGGTTCGGATTTCCGGGCGAACCGGACCAATCCGGGTCCGGGTTGCCTTGTGGCAATCCGGAAGTCTCGGTTCGGGTGCTGCGCGCGTCCGGACCATTTTGGACTCGGGGTGTCCGCGGTAAAATCCGTTTGTGGGTTTCGTCATGTTTGCGAGGTCCGAAACGTAAATACGAACCCGAATTGGACAGATATCTATCACTTGCCCCCAAGTCAAGTAACGGTTCAAAATCCATGCTTGACTCTATTTAAGATAGGATATTTTGTCCAATTTAGTTTCGGCACTAACCTCAGGGGTGGCCTGTTTGTCAATCGAATGCGCGGAGCACAAATTCGTCCATCTTTACTTTTTCGACGAACGTGCGTAATCTGTTCACGGGATTAGCGTAACAGACGGTATACATATAACAACGTGCAATTAACGACATATTCATACTAACATGCAATAAGCGAAATACTTGTAATAATAAATAATCATGCGACGTGGTTTCATCATGGTACATGACGTAAACGTGTAACATGATGTTAATATGAGATGACGACATAGCATATAGATTACGTAATCGCGCAATAAGCAAAATACTTAGAGCAATATAAAATTGGAGAGCAAGCTTGCCAACATGAAGCATGATGTAAACATAGAATATGATGTAAACATGCAATATGATGTAAACATGCGATTCATACTTAGATTATAAAAATAATCATGTAGCAATCATAAGTTAGAATCATGCATATATAAAAATAATATCATGCATAATAGCCTATGTGTACGTAACATGCAATAATAATTGTATGTAGCGCGTCATGCAACATTAAGGAGTATGTATGTAATGTAAGCATAGGAGAGATGTAAACATGCTCATACATGATGCTAGGGACTTGTGCGAAAATAGATATGAGTTTAGTCTTTAGCACATGGTGTAGACACTATTATTGAAAATTAGGAGAGATAATTGTCATTAGCTTACATCCTCCCTTGATAGTTTTCCAAGAAGCTCTCATTGCTTGTTGAAGAAGGAGCTTATAGAGGTGTAAATTTGGAGTGGTCACATCATACTAAACATTAATTAAATTCCGAAAAATAAAGGTAATAATAATAATACAATAATTATATGTATATAATATTATTATAATTAATGCATGTAAAAGTGCTGCACTCTATTTAGATGTGGATGTGTCATGTGAGTTTTTTATTGGTGAAATAGTTAGTGTGAGTTAATGTGAAGGGACTTAACTTGTAACTTGTGCGTGTAACTTGTAACTTGTTCTTCCGGTGGCGGAATTGGTAATTGAATTAAATAGAAAAAGGAATAAAAAGAAAATAAAAGACACGTGTCAGAATAATAGAAATGAGACAGAGGTAGGTGACAGAGAGTGGAGACAGGACCAGCTCGTCCTTAAATGAATGCTTAATTTTTCATTAGCCTCCTTTTTTTTGGGAATAATTCATTCTATGCTTACACGATGAAAAGAGGTACGCTTCACGAGCTACCACGAACTCGTAAAGTATAAACTGACGCATAAGGCGAAAGCCCACAGCACAGTTCAAAGATGACCAAGTCTTTGAGATGAATTAGCCAATGAAAAGGATGATGTCGGTAAAATGACTCTCCCACTAAATTCCTTGAGCGAGAAGTATGCAAGACATTCACATCGATAACACACTTCATCAACAAAATCAGTCAAACACGAAGCCATAAAAACTAAAAGGAGTGATAATGAGTCAATTCTTATCATCATGCGACATTAACATGCGCATTAAACAAGTATTTGAACAGAGAGTATGATGACTTCTCTTAGAGGATACATGTTTAAATTAGCTTGTGATAATGGTACCGTGGTCGAACATGAGACGTTACATGTCTTGAGGACGAATTTTCAACGCTCGATGAGATATAACAGATGAAGTCTTGATCAAATTGGAGCAGGATAACGATGATAGTCAGGTCTCACTTACATCGAGTGGGAGATTTGAGACAGCAACGCAAGTGAATAAAATGGTAAATGAAAATGTGGACATTTTCATAGTAAATCCAGTGGAAGGACACAATCCTACCACACAAATCACTGTTGTTGCAGGTGCAAATCAAGTTGAACCTGAAAATCACATTGCCGAACCGCTGGATGAAAATCCAATAATGCCACAACTACCAATTGTTCTCAGTGGGAGTGGGTTAACCAACTTGGTTCTAAGACCGAGTCGTCGTCCAAGAAAAGTTGTAGGTCAATGTTCCAGCACTGCCATTGTTCCCAGTGGGAGTGATGCTCCGATAGAAAGCATTATTCCGAGTGGGAGCAATGTTCAGACTCAAGATGGGATTAAAGAGCCTAGGCGAAGTCGAAGGCATCAAAATTCTCACAAGAAGAATCCCATCGAGAAGGGTGAAATATTTGCCCTAACTTCTGTAGACGGACCAGTGACGTTTCAACAAGCGTTGAAAGAACCACAAGCGAAGGAATGGAGGAAAGCAATGGAAAAAGAGATCACCTCAATGAAAGCCAATTATGTGTGGTCTTTAGTTAATTTACCAGCTAACCGTAGGACCATAGGGGCGAAGTGGGTTATGAAACTGAAACTCACTGCTGATGGAAATGTTGAGCGATACAAAGCTCGACTAGTTGTGAAAGGATACACCCAGCTTCATGGATTAGACTTTGATGAGACTAACTCACCGAATGTGAGGTACACCAGAGTCAGGGCAATCCTAGCCCTAGTCGCAAGGCTCGATTTAGGGCTGCACCAAATGGATGTTAAGACCGTATTCCTCCACGGAAACCCGGAGGAGGAGATCTACATGGAGCAACTGGAGGGTTTCATTACTCATGGTAACGAACGTAAAGTTTGTAAACTCCAAAGATCCATTTACGGTCTCAAACAATCGTCTCGGCAATGGTACCGCGGGTTCCACGAGGAAATCGTTGGAAACGGATTCGTAAATCTCCACGAGGAACCATGCGTGAATACAAAGACCTCCGGGTCTAAGTATGTCATCTTAACATTGTACGTGGATGACATACTCATTGCCGCGAACGATGTGAGTTTTATGCATAAATCAAAGTCCTGGTTGGCATCTGTATTTGAGATGATAGACATGGGAGTTGCTACGTACATCTTGGGCATTAAAATTGCTAGAGATCGTGACATCTGGAGGTTATGTCTATCTCAGGAAGCTTAGATCAACAAACTGTTGAAAAGGTTTAGATTACAGGATGCCAAACCCGTGGAAACACCGGTAGTACTCGGGTGCGCGTTGTCAAAGCGCGACGGCTTGAAGAACCGGCAAGAGTGTGAACGGATGAGGAGTGTAGATTATTTAAGAATGGTTGGGAGTCTCATGTACGCCATGCTCTGCACTCGGCCGGAAATCTGTTACGTTGTGGGCCTAGTAGCAAGATTCCAATCAGACACTGGCTATCAACAATTAAAAGCTATAAAGCGGATCATACGATATCTGAAAGTACTGCCGTCTACGTACTGTGCTATGAGGACAATAAGTTAGAATTGACCGGATTCTGTGATGCCGACCATGGTGGCGACACAGATGATCGTAAATCCACCACAGGAGGAGTGTTTCTCCTTGCTGATGCCGCCATTTCATGGACGAGCAAGAAGCAATCATGTGTCACTCTGTCTACGATGGAATCAGAATTCGTTGCTCTCTCCAAAAATGCAGAGGAAGCGGTCTGGCTGAAAAGGCTTCTTACTGCGCTGCTTGACGGCGATGTCGGGAGTAAACCAGTGAAGGTGTTCTTTGACAGTCAGGCAGCAATTGCAGCAGTAAAGAATCTGAAGTACCATAGTAGGACTAAGAACATTGATGTGAAATATATTATGCTAAATCTATGGTAGAAGATAATATAATCACTTTAAAATACTCGCCCACTGATGATATGGTGGCGGACCCACTAACTAAACCATTATGCATAAAGACATTTGAAAAGCATGTTAAACTGCTTGGATTGCGTAGGGTTTAAATGTGGGCATGTATCTGTGATAACATTTTTGATGAATTGAAAGTTACATTTTGATAAATAAGAGAATTACAATTTGAGTTTATGATTCATCGACGTCATAATGTTTGATTACATCGGATTTTACAGTCTATAAACTAAGTCGTAGGAGGACACAATCCTCTGCGTTAATTATGTTGAATGTGGGTCTTGCCTTGTCACACGGGCACGGTCGTCTAGTAGGAGAAGGGGACCTCTTCCGCAGAAAGACTGACTAAGAACTAGTTGGGAAACTTGGTTATGCAAAACGATCATTTGGTTTCGGAGTAACACGATATGATCTCCGTTTCGCACTTCGCCGGTGATGAACTCTATTCGTCATTAACCACATTCTGGGCCCGATGAAATTCTGCGATAGCATCATTGACATATCCCGCGCCTGACGATGTTCGGGTATCGACGCGTGTTTCATACTATGTGTGCCACGTTCGACCACGGGGTCATGCTCGGTTGTGCTAGATAAAATCCTCGTGATTCGGATGGGCGCAAAATTATTCACCTCGAGCGTATGATTGATCTCGGGAGCCTTATGAAGAGGCACCCGAAGTATCCTCATGGACTCAAAACTCATACCTAAGGTCAGGCTCAATGTTCGCTTCCCGGTGTATGAGCGCAGTGTTTAAGAAAAAGGCCAAGTTACCACATCTTTGGAAACCAGTTGGGTTTGACTAAGGGAATGAGCAATGGGGATGGTCAAGTTCACCTGTAATTAGCGACTCTCGTATTCACTAGGTGGCCACCAGCCGGATATTAGTTGAAGGTTGTGAATACTTGTGCGGATGCCCTGGAGAAGCATTCCTATGTGAAAACTGGGCAATTGGAGAATTATCAGTTGACCTAGGATACAGCGTGATACAAATTGATGTTTTTAACAGGTTGATTTGAGATAGGGAATCAACATTCCGCGAGCGCTAAACGCTTTTAACATATGAGTAGCACGAAGCCCATCGTATCCGCCGGTTGCACGTCAAACCTCGTATGAAATATTCGGAAGAGGGTGCAGGATCAGAAGAGTGAAATGTTGATGTTATTTGGAGAACAATACATTAAGAGGCACCCTCCCATTCCGACGAGTGGGAGCTGTTAGCATATGGTGATTGGGTGCCGTAATTGGTAGCCAATTAATATGTATATATTACCTAAGAAATTGGGTATATGTCATATTAGGTAAATTGGGCTTGACTCGAATCCCAATTGACATGAGAGGCACAAAATATTGGGCCTCCCTTATACATGGCCGACCAAACTTTAGTGGTAAAGGCAAAGTGGACTTTGTCCACTTTGCTCCTCCTATAAATAAAGGGTGTTAGGGTTTTATTTGGGGTAATTCCAAATTTTTCGTGATGATTTGAGAGAAATCCCTTCCCCCTAGAACTAATAGTTTCGGCCGAACCACCTCACCACCAAAGGTGTGCCAATTTGCTTAGAGCAAAACACTCTGGAGATCCATCCCTGCCAAGAATCGATCAGAGGCTTTACTGTGGAGCTATTACCGCGTAGGACTTCCTTAACAAGAACTTCTACGGGTTCCGTCCGGTGGCTCATGAACTCCCTCAGTAGGATCCTTGGGGACTACGGAAAGGGTTTAAGGTATGTGCATATCTTCCAATGCGTAATTCTGATTACAAGCATTTACATTTTTTATGTTTCCGTAGTAATCTGCCCCGTAATCCATCATTATCGACTCATCATATGAAGGGAGATCCTCAAAATCCACGTTAAGTTTCAAAGAAGTACCGTACCGCTTATCTTGAAGCCTCATGTTGTGCATAACGTACACTATATCATTCAAATTTTCTTGAAATAAGTTGTTTCTTTTTTTAGTATGAACCTTTAAAAATAAGAGAGAAAACTAATATTAGTAAAATTCAAATGCACTACTACAATTAGGGTTATATATATGGTATAGGATTACTTACATGGTCGAATTCACTCCAATTGCGTTCACAACCTGAGGAACTACAAGTAAAACTCAGAACTTTAATTGCGAATTTTTTCAACTCCATACCTCCAAATGAACTCCACCATTGCCATGGGGTTTTCTTCTTTCTTGTCATCTTTGCTGCAAAACTACAAAATAATCATTTGGCAGATGTAAAATCCATCTAATTGAAGATGTACATTCTCTTGGTCTTGCGGATCAAGAACAAGTCTATAAATGCAGTCATATAAGCCTTTCTTCACACTTAAACTATTTCCTTTAAAATCATCATCATAATGAAAAAAAAGGATTCCAATAATATCCTGCAGAATGGAAAGGTCTATGGAGTTACATTTTCCACCTATCATTAACTATTTTCATGATGGGCTCATAGTTTCAATAACAAACAACATTTTTAAGAATTAATAATAAGTATGATACAATTTAACCTTAAATATATAAAAAAAAATTAATGTTTAAGAACTTACTTCCTCTTGATATCGTTGAAGTTTTCTTTGATCTTTCCCTTAGCTTTATCCATTGCATGATAAATGAACCCCATAGCTGGTTGGTTCGAATCAACTAGACGAAGCACTTGTATAAGAGGATTTACTGCCTTATGACAAGAATTAACACTACTCCAAATTCGGCTATTCAAAACAACCTTTAGAATAAGTCGTCCTTCACTTGTCTTTGAGAATGTTGTGCTCTTCCACATATTGGAATCAAACATAGTTTTCAATGTAGCTCTCTTAACTTTTAAGCTTCACAGTGTCAAATATGATGTAGCAAAACGGGTAACAGCAAGCCGAATCAAATATTTTCCCATAGTAAAATGTCCTAACATAGCAAGCACACTAACACTTGTATAAATAAACCATGTAATCATTTTCCCTTTTGCAATTGTTATTTTATGCATCCTTATTTTCAAGGCAAGATCTTCTTATATTAGGTCAATGTAATGTGCTGCACAAGAAGTCCAATACATTCCTTTTTTTTATGCCGTCAACATTTCACCAGCTGCATTATAGTTTGCTGCATTATCAGTAACAATTGGCACAACATTTTCTCACCAACGTAGCTAAGACCAAAACTCAGCAATTCATAAAGATTTTCTGCAGTGTGAGGAATGTCAGATAACAAATGAACTGAGAAAAACAGTTCCACTTGGACTATTTGCTAAAACATTCATCGTTGACCTTCTATTCTTATTACTCCATCCACCTGGCATTATAGAAACACCTGTTTTCGTCCATTCTCTTTTGAAATGATCAAGTTCTCCTTCAAATTCCTATTTTTCTTTCTCGAGAAGTACTACCCTAATCTCATGATAGGATGGTGGTTTGAAACCAACTCCATACCTTGCAACTGTATCCCAAAACTTTTGATATCTAGGACATCTTATAGCATTAAAGGGAAGAGTATTAGCATACCATCACTGAGAAATTTCACGACATGCTTGTTCTATAATATCTTTCTTGAACATATGATTCAAATCTGGTTCAGGTTGTGTATCAAACATCCTTTTACTTTTCTTAAGCCCTTCATCCAAAACATAAGCAATCTTTAATCTTACATCATCAGTGACATATACAAGGCTCAACATCTTGTTTGGAGCGAGCAAGATGATGCTAGAAGCGATATACTCCATTAACAATTTTTTGGCAATAGTTACATTGCACTATTTTCTCATCGTCGTCGACACCATTACCATATTGCCATTCTATATCACTTCTACTTCCACTAGCATTTCGCCTTAGAAGTTTTGATCTACATCTTCCACCACCACTATCATCGGTAGATATCAATTTTTCAGTTTTCACCAAAGCTAAAACGGAGGTTAGATCAAATTAATCCAACATAAGCTAGCTTTATTTATATTTAAGTTAAGCTTTCATCCCTACTCAAACGCAGTATACTATTATATTGCACCCATAGAAACTACTCATCAAGATCAACTGCTCTAGAGCAAAATGCTTGTTATTCATGGGTGCACAAGGAAAGAATTTTATCTATTTGGAAAAAAAGTCTACTTTTTTATAACAGGGGGGAAAATCTGGTTTAAATCAATTAAAAACCATAAACAAGCATCCAACTGAAAAAAAAAAAAAACCATAAACAAGCATCAATTAAAAATCCATAAACAGGCTTCAATTATAAATCAGGTTTGAGTGAAATATGGTTCAAAATACTTTTACAAGTTGCAATAACCATCAAATTGAAATCAATTAAATCCATAAATACAAATACATTAGTGATGTTGAAGTGATAAGAAAGTTAGCGAACTTGAAGTGCAAAGGAAACTAAGAATTTACCTCCGTAGATGACAACAAGATAAAGAAGCCCTCTAGAACAAAAACAATTAGAATGTGAAAGTGATTGGTCTTGTTTGTAGAAGACTTTGAATAAGGACAAAGAAGACAAAGAGTCAAGTGAAGGTGATGGTGAAATATTAAAAAGAGATATACGACGATGGTGAATAGATATTAGCTTTAGGTAGAAGATAGAGCTTCTTTCTTCTCCCCTTCCTATATTCTTTTCTTTTAGACCAGATAACAATATTTTGTTTGGGCCACGTTTTGAAAAATGAATATAAATTCTTTTGGGCCTGATTTTAGTAACATTCTGTACTATTTATAAAAACACCAAATTCGTGCAAAAACTACGTTTTTGTCCGTCTCTACGAGTTTACGCGCATTTTTGCACGTTTTTACCCCAAATGTGACTAAGTCCCGTTTTAACTCGATTTTTGAGGCGCATACGTAGAAACGCACGTTTCTACGACTCAGAGTCGCATTTTTGACTACATAGCCGCAACTGGCAATGCATACAGATATTTCTCAATCTTCATGTAGTTTGCCTTGGCAGTGCCAAAGAGCTTACTAACATAATAGACTGAGAACTGGATATTGCACGTCTCCTTGATGAGCACAGAACTCACCGCCGCTGATCTTACACTTAGATAAAGGAATAGTGGATCATGTGGTAGTGGTTTCACCAAAGCCGGAAGTGAATGAAGATGCTTCTTCAGTTGTTGGAAAGCTTCTTCACATTTGAGAGTCCATTCAAAGTTCTTATTTGCTTTTAACACCTTGAAGAAGGGAAGAGGCTTGTCGCTAGATCGTGCCATGAACCTTCCTAGTGATGCCAATCTCCCATTTAGACTGTGGAATTCTTCGTGGCAAGTGGCTGAAAACATCCCTTCTATTGCTGCCACTTTTCCTAGGTTGGCCTCAATTCCTCTTTTGTTTACCATAAAATCAAAGAACTTCCCTAATTGAACACCAAAAGCACACTTGGTGGGGTTCACCCGTACTTGATGTAGTCGCA
The DNA here is from genome assembly GCA_036873135.1 of Clarkia xantiana subsp. parviflora. NCBI lineage: Eukaryota > Viridiplantae > Streptophyta > Magnoliopsida > Myrtales > Onagraceae > Clarkia > Clarkia xantiana. The sequence continues at coordinate 40,206,435 of JAPTYO010000004.1, forward strand.
TACATGTGAATGATTCTTCTAAGTCTTAGACATGATCGTTGCCTTTTGACCAGCATGTCATGGACATACACCTCCATATACCTCCACAACATGGATTCGAAGAGTTTATTGACCATTCTTTGATAAGTAGCCCCAACATTTATTTTTCCAAAAGGTATTACCTTGTAGTGGTAAATATCACTATTTGCATAGAAAGCAGAGTGAGCCTCGTCGTCGGGATGCATTTGTATTTGATTATAACCAGAATAGGCATCCATAAAGCTTAGGAGCTCGTGTCCTGAAGTGGCAATGACGAGTTGATTGATTCTTGGCAGTGGATACGAGTTTTTGGGGCACGCCTTGTTGAGATCTCCAAAATCCACGCACATTCTCCACTTCCCATTGGACTTCCTCACTAGGACTGGATTGGAAACCGAAGTCTGAAATCGTATTTCTTTTACGAAACCGGCGTCGACCAGCTTTCCCCCTCTTGGCGTATTGTCGCCTTCTTTTCAGCACCCATCGACCTTTTATTCTGAGCTATAGGCTTTACAGCCGGGTTTATTTTTAACTCATGAGAGATAATTTCGGGACTTATCCTGGGCATGTCACTAGGCTTCCAAAAGGAAAATTCTTTATGCTTTCTCAAGAGGGAAGTTATTTTTTCTGTCAATTCCTGAGGTAGGGCTTCTCCGATCTTTTCTTTCTTGTCGTCACCATCGATTTCAACTTCTATCAATTCTTCCACTGGTTTCGGTGTCCGCCTTCCTCTCGAGGATCTCCGTCGACACGGCTTCTCACTGATTACGCCTTTGAAAGGTATTGGCGTAGAATCGCCGGGTGTCTTGATCACCACATACTTCGCCCATCCCATGATGAGTGAGGAATCTCATAACTTGGTGAGTAGTAGAAGGGACAATTAATTGGGGTTTAAGGTCGTCCTTCCTAAGATGGCATTATAAGTGTTCTTTTCATCCATACCTACGAATAACATGTCTAGACACAGAGCTTTCCATCTTTGTCCCAGGATTATCGGGGGTCGAATTTCTCATAGAGGGTAGACTGTTCTGCCTCCAAAACCTACCCGGGGGAATTCATTTTCCGGAGGTCTTTCTTTTGATACCCCATCGTGGCGACGACTTCGAAGGCAAGTATTTCGGCTGAACTTCCTCCGTCGACTAATACCCTCTTGACTTCAAAACCATCTATCCAATTTGTGATCACGAGGGTGTCTTCGTGGGGCTGTGATGCCCCTCTTAAGTCGTCCATGGAGAAAGTGACCGCAACTGGCTCCAACTCCCTTGATCTTTTTCACATATCATGTAGGGACATATTCGGCATAAGCTTCCCTAGCGGCACTTGATTCTCCCCAAGCGGCAAATCCTACCGATAAAACGTTAATGCCATCATCAGGAGGTATCCTCCATCTTCTATGTTCATGAGAATGATGTCGGTGATGCCATTGGATTTCTTCTTGCATGAATTCCAGCTCTCTTCTTACCAAAAGGCAATCTTCAGTGTTGTGTCCTTATGTTTGATGATAGTCACAACATGGGATAGGACGTCGATTTTAATCAAAGGGACGGAATGTTGCCAACCTTTGCTGACTTTGTTGGAAATCTCTCCTTCGGGAGGTCGAAGGTTCCTGCGGAGATGAAGTTGTGCCCCGACCTCGCAGGGCTTCTTGTCGATTTTGGTGACCATTGCGGGCGTGTTCTGCCCCGATATGGAGATTTATTCTCTGAACCAAGTGTCCAAGTCCTCCATTCTCTCTATTGGCTCAATGTATTGAGTGATCGCCAAGGATTGGAATTGGGGTCCCAATCCTCGGTAAAACGCTCGAATGGCCTCTCCATCACAAAGTGCACCTTCCGTTTGGCATAAGGCTCGTTGGAAGCGCCAAAAATAGTCTACCAAGGTCTTCCTTGAGCTTTGTAGATTGTTATCCAAGGTTGCAGTATTCTCATATGCTTGATTTCGTCTAGAATGACTCATGGCAGGTGCCATGACTTCTTGATCGCCTTCCCACAGACGGCGCCGAATGTTGGGATCAAGTTTCTGTGGCCCTAGCTTTCGGTAATGGATTTCATGATTTCGTCTTGCTTCACTCTCTTAGGTATCTATCTCTACATCACGGAGTACTTAGTTTCCTTTATGGAGAGCTTGGTGACGTTATCATGAAATAGGGGTTGGGATTTGCCCCCTTATTCCATTCTGAAGCTTAATTCAGTAATGAAATATGAAAGTAATACCGAAAAGTATCTGTAAATAGTGAAAATACTAAAGGTATTTATAGGGGAAGCTTTTACTGACTTTAGATGACAGCGGCTTCCTTTTCATATGTTGTTTAATGGCGGTGACCGCCTTTTCTGATTGGTTAAGGGAGACGGTGGTGAATCAGCAGGTGACAGGTAGGTCGCCACGTCTTATTTTCTTATAGTTGAAGGTTTCTCCAAGTAGGTGACGAGTAGGTCACCACATAATCTTTTCCTTAGAAAAAGGATTTCCTAAAGGAGGCGGTGGCAAGCTGGTCGCCACCTAGACCCATTCCTTAAGAGGAAAGGTTTTCTTGAATGTGGTTTGGCTGCCGACTTGACTCACGCCTTAAAAGGGGGGTCTTTATCGAGTGGTTTCCCCATTCTTTAAATGTCTTCGTTGTTGTCGACTTAAAAGTGAGTGTTGACTATTTGTCTTTGTCTCTTCATTCTGGACGTGAGTAGTCGTAGACTCATATTTTGGAGTCCCGACTTTAAATGTCTCAATATGTAACGTCCCGACCTCGTATTATCTTGAATCGTAAGCCAACAACTAGCACAAATCCAAAATTAGCAACTAAGTAAAAAAAAAAACTGACAAATCGCAAAAAGACCCAAAGAAACATAAAACTGCAATTTTGACCCTCTAAATGAAGGAATTTGGCCGAAAAATGTTGTACATCATAGCTTTCAATGGATCATCATAGCAACATTGTATTCGTATGCCAAAATTCGACACTTCGCCCACTTCAGATCTCCTCTACCAATGCCATGAAGTAAGCTTGCTATTCTTACACCGCTGTAGAGATAGAAAGAAGCGATATTCATTTCAACACACATTCGTGTTTATATATGAATAGAAGAAGTAACCCTAAATGCTATAAGAATTGGAGAATTAATTAAATGCTTGTTTCGTTTCTCTACATAATCATTGAATGAACCCTAACCTCTTGGATTCTCAATCCTCCAATTGAAGTCGGACTCTTCATTTGACGACATATGTAATAATGGAAACAGCTGAACCAAAAAACCTCGAAACAAAAGCAAAAATATTCAAAGATCCTGAGAATTGTGTAGAAATCAAACCCCAGCTCCAAAATTGCAAGACTTAAAATTTGAGAACCTCAGCTCATTGTTCACTCTGAATTATCTTTCCTCAAAATTTAAATAATATATATATATATATATATATATATTATAATATTTATTTTAGTTAAAATAAAGTTTTTTTTAATTATGTTAAAATATGGGGAAAATTCCCTAATAATATTAATTCAACATTAAAATAAAAAAAAGGCCTAATAATATTTTTTCATGAAACTACCTCTTGTCGGAGTTGGTATTTCAGGCATAAGTTATTTTTACATAGTTTTTTCTTCCTGGTTTTTCCTTTTTGTTTGTCGCCGGAGATGACTACTTCATTGCGGTAGCAGAATACAACTGGGCAATCCTCATCATTCTCTTCCAATTGTAATTCCAATTCCAATTTCATTTCAAATGGTAGCCAATTTTTAAATTGTAGCAGTAAAATTGAAACGAGAATCTATAATACCCCATATGATTATGTACCATATTAGTTGGAAATAAGAGCTTTGAAGCCTTAATAAGTAAGAGATGTACTACTCAAACCCAACATAAATTCCTTCTTTTCAGGGCCCAAGTGAGGACAACACGTTCTGTTAGACTTAGTTGGGATACTGTCGTTCAGGCTTGTGGGCGTGACGTCGTAATATCAGAGTCGACCCGAAACTGTGATAGGGCTTGTAGATTAAGAGACATCGACCCCTGGAGTTTCGATCTCCTACAAGTGGCAAAAGATTGTGATCTGGGCCTCGACGAGGACGTAGTGCGCATTAAGGGTGTGGATTGTAATATAATATATGATTATGTACCACATTGGTTGAAAATAATATATTTGGAATTTTAATACGTAAGAGAGGTACTGTTGGCAATGGGGAAATTTGGACCACCCTTCTTGGTAGCCCATTAACCTAACCCAATTGAGGTGTAAATTAATTAGAGCACTTAACCATAATTAATTAGGTTAGGGGCAAATTAATTAAGGGTAAGTGGCTTTATTGGGCTTGCTCATTAACTATAATGATTAAGGTACACTGAGAGTTGTCTATATACCTAGATCGACCGAAATTACTATTCTTGGGGGTTAAGTTTTCTTAACCGCTTGTTGGGTTACGATTATAGAAGACATGCTAATGGATAGTCAGAAGCATCTAAGTCGGGACTCCCAAAGAGAGTCAAAGACAAATCATACTCATAACGAAGAAGTAAAGATAAATGGTTGACACCATACTTTGAGGGTGTTGATGATGCCTAAGACAACTCTTGAAGGATGGCGACGAGCCCTCTCAAAAACTATCCCTCTTAAGGTAGGAGTCAAGTCGGCAGCAAGGTACTATTGAGAAAACCCTTCCTCCTAAGTCCTCCAAACGAAGGGACAGGTGGCGACTTGCTTCAGCCGCCATGAAGAAACCTTCCCCTTAAGGAATGGTGAGGTGGCGACCCTCTTGTCACCTACTTCAGCCGCCATGAAGAAACCATCCTCTTAAGGAATGGTGAGGTGGCGACCTGCTTGTCACCTACTTCAGCAACCATGAAGAAACCTTCCTCATTACGGATTTATGAGGTGGCAACCTACTTGTCACCTGCATGTGCCGACTTTGGACAGAAACCTTCTAAAGAGGGTAGCCACCATTTAAATTCGGTAAACTCTCCCTATAAATAGGGAAATTATTTCATTACATTTACACTCTCTCATATACTTTTCATAATATTGTTCCCGTATTCCATTACATACTTAAGCTTCGGAGTGGAATCAGGGGAGGTCCTACCCCTTTATCAGGTTAACACCCTTAAAGACTCCAAAGGAAATCAAGTACCTTGTGAGGTCAAGATAAACACCTAAGTGAGCTAGGTAAAGGCGACACCTCGAAGTCCAGCTAAGGGCCACGTCAGCTTGATCTCAACATTTGGCGTCGTCAGTTGAAAGGCGATCAAAAGTTCATGGCTTCACAAAAGTATTCAAGGAAGGTAACAGTTGTTGTAGAAGAGATGGAAAAATCTCAAACATACCCTTCCACTTCCAAGAAAGTAAACGAGGGAGATCCTCCTCCTCAAAACAATGGTGTTAATAGCGAGGTACAACCCCTCTTATCTGAGCCACCGCCAAACCAAGAAGAAACGAGGACAACTCCCAATGTTGTCCTACAAGAAGTGATGGCCGCGTTCGTAGCCTTCGGGAACAAGGCCCAGGCGGGAGCTATCCCAAAAGCTAAAGAGCCAGTGCTTGAGGCTTCCCAGAAGGAAGAAGTGGCCCCAAGTGTGAAGACCACCGAGACAAACCTGCCAGAACCTAAAGAGGCGCATAAGACCACAATGGTCGACACTCCTGTCAAAGAGCCCATGCTATTTACGTTGGGGCAGGTGGAGGAGTTGTTGGAGAAAAAGAGGAGAGGGGCAAGCGACATGCATATAGTTCGTGACTACACCTCTCATCCCTTCGAAAAGGCTTCTCGACACTCGAGTTCCACCGCAAGTATTTGCGAGGAATATCGACGATTATACGGGAGAAGGAGATCCCGTCCGTCACATCAATTCCCATAATTCTTCTATATTATTAAGAGGGGCGACGCTCGATCACTACACGACACTTTTCCCCACCACTCTCAAAGAAGAAGCCTCCACTTGGTTCTATTGCCTTCCCGACAAATCGATAGATTCATGGGAAGAGTTGAAAGCTGGGTTTATAGAAGGGCATATAAGCCAAAGGAAAAGCCTTAGGATTATGGATTTCTTGGATAAAATTGAACAAGGTACCGATGAAACCTTGGCCAATTATTATACCAGATACCACAAAATACTACAGCAATTTAACGAAGACGCAACCAATGGCGAGCTCATCCAAACCTTCTGGAGGGGGCTAAGGTCATAGAGTCAGGGCCTTGAAAGAAAGCATGGTGATGAAGCCTATCCGGAGGATCGACGCTCTCGTCACCAAATTCAAAAAAATATACTAATTTAGAAAGGTTGCTTGAGAAGTCGCCAGCAAAGTCGAGGAAACAACTGACTCCTACCAAAACGGAAGAACAATCTCCCTATCGACCTCAAAAGAAGGATGACAAGCTAGAGGGGAGTTTGCGACGAGTAAATCGCCAAAGTCAAATGAGGGATATCAATCCCTACCCAGCGCAATATACGCCCGTCACGCATAACATTTATGTAGTGTTACGAGAGATGAAAAAGCTCAGAATAGGCGACTCGCCTCCAGCAAGGAAAAATCCAACGGGCCATTAGATAACTGAATATTGTCGATATCATCATACTAGGGGTCATGATACAAATGATTGCACCCTATTATAACAAGATATTGAGATCCTCATCCAAAGGGGTAAACTACAAAAACTTGTAGAAATGCCTTTAACAAACGAAGTCGAAGTCCTCAAAGACACTCCCGCTCACCCCCGCACAATAACCCTATCCTCATCCAAAGAGGATCTCTCAATGTTACTGCGGGATGACTTGCATCCGGAGGCGAGACGAGTTCGGCCCGTGAAGTATATGCTGCCCAAATTTCCATTGCGGCTATAATGGGAAAAAGACCCCGAGGTCCCGACCAAGAGATTATCAGTTCACAATAGACGATCTCATGATGGTCGCTCAGCCTCATGAAGAAGTTCTGGTAATCATCACCACTATGTTAGAATACGAAGTCAAGTGAATCCTTATCGACAGCGGAAGCTCGAACGATGTCTTTTTTCTATGAAGCCTTTCTAAAGCTAGGATTCACCAAGAAAGACTTGAAAATATTCGATTTTCCCTTGATAGGCTTTGCAGGAAGAGCTACTTACCCTATGGGTGCCATCGGTTAGCAGTAATACTTGGAAAAGAAAAGAAGACTTTAAGGGTTAACATACTACTTGCAGTCGTCGACGCCGCTTCCGCCTACAACGCCATCATCGGAAGGACTACCCTCAACCCCTACCATATTATCTCATCAACGGCTCATCAAGTTATGATGTTTCCAACACTATATGGGATAGGGGATATAAGAGGGGATCAGACTATGTTACGATGTTGTTACTTCACGTCGATGCAACGACACAATCAAAGAGAAGTCGTAGAAACAATGCCTAAGTAAATATATTTTATTTCTTATAATGCTAATGTTTTGAGTTTTTCCTTTGATGTAATACTCAGGAATAATGAATAAATATATCCCCCCAAGGCATTTTTCGTACAAACATTTGGGTTTACTGGCGTTTAAAGAGCATCACCAATTGAAGATCTACAAAATCGATTATCGACATAGTGGGCCCAAGATGGCCATAATGCCTAGTTTCGTCGACTCGATAGAAGATCGGCGTTTACAAAATCGATTGTCGACATAATGGTCCCAAGATGACCATAATGCCTAGGTTCGTCGAAAATTCGATCGAAGATCGGCGTATACAAAATTGATTGTCGACATAATAGGCCCAAGATGGCCATAATGCCTAGGTTCGTCGACAATTCGATAGAAGATCATCGTCTACAAAATCGATTGTCGACATAATGGGCCCAAGATGGCAATAATGCCTATGTTCATTGACAGTTCGATAGAAGATCGGCGTCTACAAAATCGATTGTCAACATAATGGGCCCAAGATGGCCATAATGCCTAGGATCGTCGACAATTCGATAGAATATCGGCATCTACGAAATCGATTGTCAACATAATAGGCCAAAGATGGCCGTAACGCCTAGGTTCGTTGAAATTCGATAGAAGACTGTTAAGGACAATAGAGTACCACAAAAATAGCTTCTCATTAGATACGTCGGTGATTTAAAAACAAGGCGGATAAAGATGGTTATAATTTTATATGCAATGAAGCGTAAAGTTCTCGACATAGATAAGCTAAAACATGGAGGCCTCTGCTTGATAAGAAGAACTCGCCTTATAAGCATCTACAGCTTGGCCTGCGGCAACTTTCAGCTTCTCCACTTCAACCTGCAAAGTCTTGACTTTCTCACGAAGGGTAACACCCTCATCCAAAAGGGTGTCATTCTCTTTTATTTTCCCATCTTCCCCGAAAAATTTCAAAATTCTTCGACCTGATAAAAGGAAGCCTTCAAAGACTCGCCACATTTTTGGAGATCTCACCTCATGTCAGCAGAAGCCTCAGTTATCTATGCAAGGTCACCCTTCTGTTTGGCATTTTCCTCTCGAAGACGCTGAGTTTCCTTCGTATCCCTCTTATCGACAATTCTTGAAGCTTCTCCTTAGTCGAATACAGTTCCCTAAGGAGATCGATCATCAATCGAGAAAATTGGAGGGAAAATCTAGAAGCCAATCAAAAGGAGAAACAAAAGGGGGGGTTATCACCAAGAATTAATTAAACGATAGAGTGAGGGAGATCGAGACATACCTCAGCCTGCTTCAGGAGAAAAAGACGTGTGGCCTTTTCCACTTCACTGATCCCCATTCCCAGGTGGTGACGATACTGGGGCGGGACAGAAGCATTTAGAAAATGAAGTGCCAAGTCGGGATTAGCAATGGAATACCATTCTTTAAGAAGGTATCCTCCTAAAGAACTCATAGGGTTCCAATCTCTCGAACGATCACAAGGGGCATTCAGCAGCATGTCCCAGTCGAAAGGCGGACCGTCATATTCTAAGGGAACACTCGAAAGAGCTTCAGAAGGAAATTGAGAAATTTTATCCGAGGAAGAAGAAGAAGAATCCTCAACTCTTTTCCTCTTAACTGGGGAATCCGGAAGGGCAACACCGCTGCTCCTCGTGGGATAACGGTGAGTCGTGACTTTGGCTTTACCTTTGCCTCGCAAAGGCTTTATAGGTGAATCCTTTGAAACGGAAATACCCTCCACATCAATGGGAACCTCTACTGACGCCCTGACCTGGCCTCTTTGGGAGTTGTAGACAAGGAGGCCTCTAGAGTGGCTCGACGATGAGCACGAATCATCATTTTAACAAATTCAAAAAAAAAAAAAAAAAAGAGTGTTACAAGGCTGAAACTACAGATGTTGATAGAATCCAAGAGATAAAACTTGAAGAATAAATCGCAAATACCTGAAGGCAAGCTCGCAACCATAGGAACTTGTTACTCTCAAACTTGAGTTGGAGCCAGGAAAAGAGAGAGCAAATGCAAAAGAAAGGAATAAAGCATTATGGAAGTAAAACTTTGGTATTTATACTGGATGAATACTTGAAGTCTTCTCGAAGAAGTTTTTCCCAAATACTCCTCATTGGTTAAATACGAAAGTTACCGTTGTAGATACATGAATGACATTTAAACTTTATCTAAATCATTAACGATCAGAAATAAAAAGGCAAAGATCAACGCCCCGACTACGAGGCCCGGGTCTCGCCTAAAAACATCTCAGAAGAATCAAGATTACAACTGACAACACAAGTAATCCAAGCTATAGAACCTTGGAAAAGGTACTCGACTTAAGCCCTCTTCTTCATAATGAATTCAACGACTCAAGTCTCGGGGGCAAGTGTTGGGTTATGATTATAGAGGACAGGCTAATGGATAGTCGAAAGCATTTAAGTCGGGACTCCCAAAGAGAGTCAACGACTAATCATACACATAACGAAGAAGTAAAGTTAAATGGTCGACACCAAACTTTTAGGGCATCGACAAATAAGACAACTCTTGAAGGATGGTGACGAGCCCTCTAAAAAACTCTCTCTATTAAGGTAGGAGTCAATTCAGAAGACAAGTACTATTGAGAAAACCCCCCTTCCTCCTAAGGAATGGACATGTGGCGACCTGCTCCAGCCGTCATGAAGAAACCTTCCTCTTAAAGAATGTTGAGGTGGCGACCTGCTTGTCACCTACTTTAGTCGCCATGAAGAAACATTCATCTTAAGGAATGTTGAGGTGGCGACCTTGTCACCTACTTCAGCTGCCATTAGGAAACCTTCCTCATTAAGGAATGGTAAGGTGGCAACCTATTTGTCACCTGCTTGTGCCGACTCTGGACAGAAACCCTCTCAAGAGGGTAGCATCCATTTAAAGTCGGTAAACTCTTCCTATAAATAGGGGAACACTTTCATTACATTTACACTGTCTCATATACTTTTCATAGTATTAATCTCATATTCAATTACTGACTTAAGTTTCGGAGTGGAATCAGGGGAAGATCCCCAGCCCTTTTTCAGGTTAACGCCCTAAAAGAGTCAAAAGGAAATCGAGTACCCTGTGAGGTCGAGATAATAACCTAAGTGAGCTAGCAAAAGCGACACCTCGAAGTCCACTTCTTGAAGCTAAGAGCCACATCAACTTGATCCCAACACCTCCTTAATTAAAGGGGAGTAGATATGTTTGTTGAATTAAAGATATATATGTCACCTATATATATATATATATATTCTTATTAGAATATTTATATCTTTATCTTTAGAATCTAATATATATTGTTTTCAACCAAGAGATTTATATCTTGAAAACAAATCACAACATTTCCTATATATAGTGAGGTTCGGTCGGCCACCCTAGGAATTCACAAGTTATTGTGCAAAATTAATCTTTCACACCGTCAATAGAGATTTTAGAGAGGAGACCATACTGCCTAGACCCTTAGTCTACTTCTCCCATACCGTAAGGTTTAGATCGTGAAGAAAAACATATTCATTTCCGTAAAGTGGGAGATTGAAAGACCCCGGTCGGTGAACCCCGAAGCAATCTTGTTGAAGACACCTGGGAGAGAAGGAGCTTAAAGTTAAAGAACGTAAGAAGCAACTACTTACGAGGATTAGATCATTGAGCTAGGACATCTGGGATAAATTCACCAAGAACGATTAGTAAATTTAATGCTTGTTTGTAATTATCTATTATTTCCAATAGTGGTATAAGAGCTATTATAGGTTGTGTTTACGGTTTGTGAGTGTTATTTGATTTCGGATTTGGGGTTCTTGAAAGCACTATTTTTAATTGTGATTGTTCCGAAATTTCGGACCACAGAATTAGACCGAACTACGCCGAAAATTGCAGCTGTGACACGAGATCAGCTGCGTCGGTGGCCTTCGGCCTCCGCATGCCGTCTGCGAGAAGGCCTCCTCCGGCTGCCGTCGTAAGTCTGATAATAGGGTGACCTTGAGTCTCCCCAAATTCTAATTTCTAGTCACCGTAATTCGACGTATTGTAATCTTATTAATTAGGGTTACGGTTTGTGGGTAGATTCTAGCAAGATTGTAATTATCGGATTCTTCGTATAAAATTGAATATGGATAGAGTCATTAGATTGAACTTTAATCCAAACTAAAATTCAAAGATCGAATCTTTATTGTATTAGTATGAAAAAGATTAAATATTTACCTTGGTAGCTTGTTACTTGGGATGGAAGTAATCTAGGGTTCTTAGATTATTTGGAAAACGAATTTGGGGCTAAAACCGAAATTTTTAGGTTTTTATTAAAATTGGGGCTGAATTAAATTAATGTTGATTTCTACATGTTTATTATGTTATTAGAATTCATGATGCGTAGAAATTATGTTTTACTGCCGATAGATTTCAATAAAAAAAAAAATAGCAATTGCGCACTAGAATTGAGCATGTTAAGACCACGGGGATGTTTTTGCATCAAAGGAAAGCTCTGGGTTAATTGAAATTTTTGGAATTTGCAACTTGTTCCCTAAATTTGATTTATTTTTAAATAAGTCCCTTGTGAATTCAGGATAAGAAATCTGAATTTTAATGTGATAACATGTTAATTGGACTTCATTTCTAACATACGATAATTTGCAATAGGAGAATTATGAATGCTTTTTTGGTTGTTGATAACACGCAAACCCTAAAATAAGACGAGTTCGGTTAGGTTGGAGTATATGAGTTAAGTTTCATTATGGTTCACTTCGATTGAATTGTTTTTAAAGATCGATCTAGGTGGGGATTACAAATTTTTTAGGGAGTTTACTGTAATTTATTTGATTTCATTGGGCTCACTGGAGATTTTGGTAAAGAGGAGTAAACAAACTTTAGTGATCGTAATCCATCACCTTGATATCCAATGCATGTAGTTATTCATTCAGATGTTTTAACTTGAAAACTTGGATATTTTTTATTATTGTGTTTGTGTATTTCGCATGATCACACTAGATGTCTATTAAAGAAGTTTCTGAACGTCCCATTTTGTTCAGCTTTAATGGCGAGAATTATGAGGCATAGAGTGACTGGATATACGAGAAGCTAGATAAAAAAGATCTTCTCTACTATATTTACCCAAATGCAGAACTAATCTGAAATTTCAACAACAAATACCAATCTTCTGAGTACGGAAGTAGGATCTTGACAACGACACGGTTTGTTTAGGGTAAATTGGCCGTCGTAATAGGAGCCCATTAATATAAGCACAACATGCTAAGTATAAAGGTATGGTACATAAAGGATTTGGGTCAGGCTGAAATCTCCATGAGCCATGCACGACCCAACAGGGCCGACTCAATTGGTCTGTAGGGTTCGGCCGAAGTGAGCTTTAAACCCTAAAGAGCTTAGCTCACCACCTCTTATAAATAGGAGGTGTCAGGAATTTCTTGGGGTTGATCATTCTCTCCATTTAGTTGTCATAAAAGAAACCCCCTCTCCCAAAATATACAGGGTTCTGCGGAACCTAAGAACACCTTGAGTAGGTGCCGTATTGTGAAAATCAATTCATCCTGGAGATCCATCCAGCAACTTGATTGAAGAGGCTTTGTTGTGGATACCATGGCATGCAGATTGCTCATTAACCAAAGTTCCTACAGAACACCGTCTGGCAGATCGTGAACTCCCTCGTGACGTCCTTAGGTTATGCATTCTATAATCGCATAATAGGTATGTGCACTCTTCCGCTGTGTAATTAGTTTACCGATCATGTACATGTGGTTAGATATGTATTATTTATCCCCTAGAATCCATCAGTGGTATCAGAGCCTGTGTAAGGTGTCATTGAATTTTTAATAAAAACGTGATTTTTATCAAAATTGGACATTTGATTTTTTATCGATGTAAAATTTTAATCTTTAAATTGCCCACCGAACCCTAGGGCCGCGGTGTCGCTGTTATCACTATGGAAACTAAATCATGGTACATGCTAGTAACCGAAATTACGCAGCGGAAGATTCGCACATACCACAACAGTAGTCCGTAGTCCTTAGATCTTTCCAGGAAGGAGTTCACGATCCTCCGCTCGGCACCCATAGGGGTTCTTGCGAAGGAAGCCCTACGTGGTATATACTTCACAGCAAAGCCTCTGATCGATTCTTGACAAGGGACGAATCTCTGGAGTGTTTGTCGAAGGCAAATTGGCACACCCTTAGTGAGGTAGTAGGTTCGGCTGAACTATGGTGTATTTGGGTAGATGGTTTTCTCTCAAATCACCACTTGAATGGAATTGTGATTAACCTTAATAAAACCCCTAACTCCCCATATATATGGGAGGAGTAAAGTGGACAAAAGTCCACATTACTTCTCACTAATATACGGCCGGCCACTAGTTTACGGAGGCCCAATTTTGGGCCTATTATGTCAATTGGGATTTGGGTCTGGCCCAATGTCCTAATGTGACGTGTACCCAATTAAATTAGGTAACATATACATATAATGGGCTTCCATTTACGGCGCCCGTCACCATATGCTTACAGCTCCCACTCGCCGGAATAGGAAGGTGCCTGTTAATATATTATCGTCCAAATCTGCATCAACATTTCAATCCTTCGATCTCGTCCTTTGCTTCCGAATAGTTCATACGAGATTTGCAGTGTGACCGGCGGACACGACGGGCATCGTGCTACTCATCTGTTAGGAGTGTTGTAGCGCATGCGGAACGTTGATTCCCTTTTCTCCAATCAACCTGTTATAAATAAAATTTATATATTGTCGCGTTGTATCCTAGGTCAACTGATAATTCTCCTTTTGCCTAGTTTCCTCAAAGGAACACTTCTCCAAGGCATCCGTACAAGTATTCACAACCTTCAACTAATATCCGGTTGGTGGCCACCTTAGTGAATACAAGATTCGGTGAAATATAGGTGAACTTGACCATCCCCATCGCTCATATCCTTAGTCAAACCCAATCGGTGTCCAAAGATGTGGTCACTGGGCCTTTTTGTTCAGCACTACGCTCGTACGTCGGGAAGCGAACATTGAGCCTGACCATAGATGTGAGTTTTGAGTCCGTGAGGATACTTTGGGTGCCTCTTCATAAGGCTCTCGGGATCAATCACACGCTCGATGTGAAGAAGTTTGCGCCCGCCAGAATCACGAGGATTCTTTCCTAGCACAACCGAGTTGTGACCTCGTGGTCTGACGTGGCACGCGTCGATAGCATACCTGAAAAATAACACTTTGATAATCACGCAAAATCAGGGAGAAAATACATCAAATATCTATTAAGATGAAATTTGAAAAATCGTGATTCCTCAGTCATCTAAACCAACCGACCACCAGTAAACCAATGGAAGATGGCTGTGAAAGAGTTCACATCATTATCGTCTTCCATCCAATAGATCAGTCTTTTAAAACGGTTTTAATCGCAAATTTCCGGAACGGGAATTTTAAAACAAGCATACCCGATCTTGGCTTTCCCAAGGCCCTTTATTTTGGAAAAATATTCCGATGAATTCACTCATGCATATATAATTCTACTATCCACGTAAATTATCATAAGCCAGTAACATTCATCACATAAACCACACTCATGCTTACGCGTCATGCGTCTAATGTTCCGAGGAACTCATGCTTGCATACATAATTCTACTTCCAAGCAAATTATCAAATGCAGGTACACCCTCAACATTCTAGTATGTGTGTCAAACATATAACATTCGCATCCATCATACACATTTGGCGACTGGTTTTCGATTTTAAAATAATTTTAAAAATTAGGGGTTGATTTGCAATTCATGCTTATATTCAATCACGCAACATTCCAGACATGAATCCTAGGCAATTCCAACTATCACGGCATGTATATCATAGTGCGCATTCCATATATTTAACCAGGGCTCAGCCCACAATACGCAATATCCAGCTAGCTTGACTCAGTCAAGACAACATTTTTAATCATGCATAAATATATATTGAATAATAAACAATTTCAATTCAGCCCTCTAATTATACCAGTCCCAAAAACATGTATTTCCCAGATTCATCCCCATAATCGAAACAAGGCATAAATTGTTATCAACCCTTAAGCACTGTGTAGGCCTATTAAGGTTCAAAACATTTGGATTTTAAAACTTGATATCCCTATTTTAATTGACTTGAATTCGATTTTTAAAATACGCTTCGGTTCAGTCAATTTCAGTTTAGTCCAAAAAATCCGGTTAGGGTCCGGTAAGGAAAATCCGGTCCGGTCCGATAATATCTTGTTCGGTTAGATCCAGTTAGTTACCCCGGTCCGACCCGACCCGATTAGGTCGAACCGATTGGAAAAATCCGGTTCGATTTTAATTCGTCCCGGTTTAACATATTGGACCGGCCCAATAATTAAAATATAAAATGTTGGGCCGAAATGTTTACTTGTGGCCCAAGTAAGGTTTTAAAGTCAAAAAATATTTAACACAGCCACCAAGTAACATTAATTATATAAATTTCGGACCTATTATAAACATATATATATATATATATATATATATATATATATATATATATATATATATATATATATTACTTATTGTCAATATCTTAAATAGGGAAACATATATTAAAAATATATTTTCTCAATCTTTTAGGTAACTAAAATATATCAATAATATCTTTAACCTATTTAAATATTTAGATATATTGATAGTTATATATATTTCTATATATTAATGTGAATCTATCTTAATGTTCCTAATTATAGATATATTATTACCTAGAATGAAAATTAAAATATGGTAAATAACAATATCAAATATTTCGGCCGAAATTTTATCCTTTAGTGCCTAAGAAATTAAAAAAATTTACCTAGGGTTTCGGCCAAAAACACTATTCGGAACAAGTGGTCAAATTTTAAGATCAAATTTTAATAAGATCTACAATCCAATGTTTGATTTTGACAAATATCATCTTTTTCTTGAAGATCATGAACATCAAATTTCCTGAGAAAATCATGAAAATTTCGGTCTTACCAACAACCAAAAATCGAAAATTTAAAAATTTTCTTTTAAATTTTCGGTCAAATTACCGACTTTTCAAGAACACCAATTTATCAAAATCATGAACTCCTAACACAGGCTCTGATACCACTGTTAGATTACGGGGAGTAATCACTACGGAAACTAAATCATGGTACATGCTAGTAATCGAAATTACGCAGTGGAAGATTCGCACATACATCAACAGTAGTCCGTAGTCCCAAGATCTTTGCATGAGGGAGTTCACGATCCTCCGGTTGGCACCCGTAGGGGTTCTTGTGAAGGAAGTCCTACGTGTATATTCTTCACAGCAAAGCCTCTGATATCACCATATGCTTACAGTGGCCTCCCACGAATAAAAAATATTTTTTCTTTATTATTTTATTATTATTTTCGGCGGATAGGGTTCGTCACGAGGTCATATCGTGTCATTAATCAGTGATATATTCTATGCATGATTTTAGGGATAAAGATATAATTGGTGATAAATACTTACCTAGAAATATTGAGAAAATATATTTATTGATAGATTTTATCCAAATATAGAATATAATCAATTATAGGTATATATTGCGCATAAATATCTATTGGATATTATATATTATATTTATTGTTACTTGACGACTAAGTTAAGTTTTTAGTGTATTTTAAAATGCTACTTAGCCACCAAGTAACATGTTCGGCCGAAACCCTAGGGTTTAATGGCGGAACCAAATGCGCAACCTGGTCGGGTCGACTGAGCCGGATAACAGGTGGGATCCGAACCAGTTCGGGTTCCACCGGTTCAAATGGGTCGGGTCGACCGACCAGAAATTCTCAATCGGTCTGATCTAGATCGGGTCGGACTAGGTGGGCTAATGCGTGGGAACCGACCCGGTTCCTGTGAAACTGAATCGAACAGACTAAATTGGAACGGACCGGGTTGACCGAACTGGACCGATTTGACTGGACCGGTCCGGGTCAACTAAAAATAAGTGAGGTAACATTTAAAATCCGAATGTTTTTTTACTTTAAAATACTTTCACAACGCGAATTGGTTTGATATTTTCACGTTTTAATCAAACATGATGCCTAGTTTCGGTTCTGGGGATGGATCTCGGAAAATGCATGATTATGAGACTGAATCATTTTGTGGGTTGAATTGCAGTTGGTATATATTGATATGGATGCATGTTAGAATTGAGTCTTAAATATGTCAAGCTTGCTGGATATTGTTGTTAGACTACGGGGAGTAATCACTACGGATACTATAAACATGGTACATGCTAGTAATCGATATTACGCAACGGAAGATTCACACGTACCTCAGACGTAATCCGTAGTCCCAAGATCCTATAGTAGGGATTTCAAGGTCCTCCGGTCGGAACCCGTAGAGTTTCTTGTTAAGGAAGCCCTACGCGGTATATTCTCCACAGCAAAGCCTCTTATCGATTCTTGTCAGGGACGGATCTCCGGAGTGTTTGCTCGAAAGCAAATTGGCACACCCTTAGGTGGTGGTTAGGTTCAGCCGATGTGGTGTTATGGGGATGAGGTTTTTCTCTCTAAAACACTCTAAGTAGGGATTAAGGATTAACCTAATAAAACCCCTAACACCTCTTATTTATAAGAGTAAAGCTGACAAAAGTCCACTTTAACCCCTAATAATATGTTCGGTCGGCCTCGTGTATAGGGAGGCCCAATTTTGGGCCTCTCATGTCAATTGGGATTTGGGTCTGGCCCAATGTGATAATGTGACCTTTACCCAGTTGTCTCAGGTAACATATACATATAATGGACTTCCATTTACAACACCCATCACCATATGCTTACAGCTCCCACTCGCCGGAATGGGAGGGTGCTTGCTAATGTATTGTCGTCCAAATCGGCATCAACATTTCACTCCATTGATCTTGCCCTTACTTCCGAATAGTTCATACGAGGTTTGTCGTGCGACCGGCGAAAACGACGGGCATCGTGCTACTCATCTGTTAGGAGTGTTGTAGCGCCCGTGGAACGTTGATTCCCTTTCTTCAATCAACCTGTTATAAACAATATAGTGTCGCACTATATCCTATGTCAACTGATAATTCGCCTTTTGCCTAGTTTCCTCATAGGAACACTTCTCCAAGGCATCCGTACAAGTATTCACAACCTTCAAATAATATCCGGTTGGTGGCCACCTAGTGAATAAAAGAGTCGGTGAATTAGAGGTGAAATTGACCATCCCCATCGCTCATATCCTTAGTCAAACTCAACCGGTTTCCAAAGACGTGGTCACTGGGCCTTTTTGTTCAGCACTACGCTCGTACGCTGGGAAGCGAACATTGAGCCTAACCTTAGATATGAGCTTTGATTCTGTGAGGATACTTTGCTTGCCTCTTCATAAGGCTCCCGGGATCAATCACACGCTCGAGGTGAAGAAGTTTGCACCCGTTTGAATCACGAGGATTCTCATTTAGCACAACCGAGCTGTGACCCCGTGGTAGAACATGGCACGCGTAGTATGAAGCACGCGTCGATAGCATACCTGAACTTTTAAGTTGACATGAATGAAATATGTCAATCATGCTATCGCAGATTTTCATCTGGCCCAGAATGTGGTTTAATGACGAACGGAGTTCATCACGGCGATTTGCAAAAATGAAGATCATGTCGAGTTACTTCGAAACTAGATAATCGTCTTGCGTAATCAGGTTTATCCATCTGATTCTTAGCCAACCTTGCTTGGTAGAGGCCTCCCTCATCCGCAAGACGACCGTACATGTGTGACTAGGTAAGGCCCACATTCGATATATTTTGGCAGAGGATTGCGTCCTCCTACGACTTAGTTTATAGACCGTAAATCGGATGTATTAAAAACTTATGACATCGATGGATCATAAACTCGATTGCAATTCTCTCGTTTATTAAAATGTAACTTTCAACTATCAAAATGTTATCACAGATACATGTCACTTTTAAACCCTACGTAATCCAAGCAGTTTTACATGCTTTTCGAATATCTCCCTGCGTAGTGGTTTAGTTAATGGGTCCGCAACCATGTTATCAGTGGACAAGTATTCCAAAGTGATTGTATTGTCTTCTACCATAGATTTAGCATAAAAATATTTCACATCAATGTGTTTAGTCCTATTATGGTACTTTGGATTCTTAACTGCCGCAATAGCTGCCTGGCTTTCAGAGTACACCACGATGCATTTACTCATGTCTTTGACATCAAGCAGTGCAGTAAGAAGCCTTTTCAGCCAGACCGCTTCTTGTGCGTTTTTAGAGAGAGCTACGAATTTCGATTCCATTGTAGACAGCACGACATAGGTTTGCTTCTTGCTCGTCCATGAAATGGCAGCATTAGCAAGGAGAAAGACTCCTCCTGTGGTGGACTTGCGATCATCTAGGTCGCCACCATAGTCGGCGACACTATAAACGGTCAATTCTAACTTCCAGCCCTCATAGCACAATGCGTAGTCGGTAGTACCTTTCAGATAACGAATAATTCATTTTACAGCCTTTAAATGTTGATAGCCAAGATCTGATTAGAATCGTGCTACTAGGCCCACAACGTAACAAGTGTCCGGACAGGTGCATTGCATGGTGTACATGAGACTACCAACCATGCTTAAATATTATGCACCCTTCATCTGTTCTCACTGTGCCAGGTTCTTGGGGCCGTCACGTTTTGACAGTGCGCACCCAAACACTACCGGCGTATCCACGTGTTTGGCATCTTGTAATCTGAACCTTTTCAACAGTTTTTTGATATAAGCTTCTTGAGATAGACATAATTTCCGGGTAGTGCGATCTCTAGCAATTTTAATGCCTAAGATGTATGTGGCCTCTCCCATGTCTTTCATCTCGACTACAGATGCCAACCAGTACTTTGACTTATTCATAAAACTCACATCGTTTGCGGCAATGAGTATGTCGTCCACGTATAAGGTTAAGATGACATACTTAGACACGGAGGTCTTATAATGCACGCACAGATCCCCGTCAAGATTCACGAATCCGTTTCCTACGATTTCCTCGTGGAATCTGCGGTACCATTGCAGAGACGACTGTTTAAGACCTTAAATGGACCTCTGGATTTTACAAACTTTACGTTCGTTACTAGGAGTAATAAAATCCTCCCGTTGCTCCATGTAGATCTCATTCTCCAGGTTTCTGAGGAGAAACGCGGTCTTTAACATTTATTCGGTGCAGCTCGTAATCGAGACTTCCGACCAGGACCATAAATGGCCCTAACCGTGGTTTTACGCACAGTCGGTGCATTTGTTTCGTCGAAGTCCACTTCTTGAAGTTAGGTTCGTCCTTTCGCAATAAGTCGGGTTTTGTATCGCCCGGCCTTTTCCATCAGTGGTGAGTCTCCTTTTCTGAACTCACCGTATCCTTGTGCCCCTGTGGTTAGTAGGTAAATCAACTGTAGTTTAAAATGGATTTCATATAGGCAATCTCTCTCCTTTATTGTTTTCCTCAATTTCCCCACTTGAGGTCTTTCCAATGCTCGTCAACAGTTGTTAGAGCAAGGTTTTCACCCTTCTCTATGGGATACTTCTTGGGAGAAGTTTGATGCCTTTGACTTTCGTTTATGCTAGTTAATCCCATCTTGAGTCTGAACGTTTCTCCCACTCAGAAGAGTGCTTCTTGTCAGAGCATCACTCCCACTGGGAACAAGAGCAGTGCTTGAACCTTGACCTACAACTTTCTTCGGACGACCTCTTGGTCTCGGGGTTTTACTTTCTAGATGAATTCCTTGATCACTAGGACCTGGAACCAAGTTGGTCGGATCACTCCCACTGGGAACAATGGGTAGTATAGGTAGTTGTGGCATTATTGGATTTTCATCTAGTGGTTCGGCAACATGACTATCAGGTTCAACTTGATTCGTCTCTGCAGCAACAGTGATTTCGTGTGGTAGGGTTTATTCCTCCCACTGGATTTACTATGAAAATGTTTCCATTATCATTTACCATGTCCTTCACTTGAGTTGCCGGTTCAAATCTCCCACTCGAAGTAAGTGGGACCTGATTGTCAGTGTAATCCTGCTCCGGTTCAATCAAGACTACATCTGTTTGAAACTGACCATGCATTGGAAATTCGTCCTCAAGTGATGTAATGTCTCATGTTCGACCACGGCAGCACTTTCCAAAGCTGTAAACAAGTATTTTCTAAGAGCAGTTAACGTACTCTTGGTCCAAATACATGTTTAATGCACAAATTAATGTCGCATGATGATATGATTTAACTCATTATCATTCTTTAGCTTTTCCGGCGACGTGTCTTACCGATTTCATTGGAACACAGTTTTACATATATATGAATTACCTCTCTTCATCCCATAGGAAACGGCTGATAGATTGACTCTAGCATTATGTTTATGAACTGTGCTTCTTGAAGTGTGTCATTTGATTTGAATGCCTAGCCTGACTTATCGTTCAAGGAGTATTGAAGGAAAATCGTTTAACCGACTTCATCCTTCTTCGTTTGCAAACTTATCTCAGAGATTTTATCCCATATCCGAACTTAGCATTTTTGGTTTTCACCTTATGCGTCACTTGATACTTTCACAAGGTCGTGGTAGCTTATGAAGCATACTTCTTACCGATGTAAATGTTATCAATAAGTTGTTTTCGAAGGGACGTAAACGAAAAATTAGCACTTAATCATTAAAACACTTCATCATTAAACTCGTATTTTGAAACGATGCGTTCAATATTTCAAGGTACACACACGCGTGGCGCTATTTACCGAAGTTTTAACTCATGGTTAAATCGTTTCATTTCTGAATTTAATTCAATTTAATCCAATCGGTTTCGCACATGATTATCATTACTGATTATTTCATTCAATGATGTACTATTAATAAAGAAAGTATTATAATCGGTTCATTCTTAGAGCTATGCAATCGATGGATTTTAATAGCATTTTGATTTTACCCAAGGAATTAGATGTAGGAGAAGATGTATGGATTTGTTTGATTCTGCCATTTCAAATAGCCTTAATATTTTGGTTTAGTTACATTTCGGATCGATCCCGTTTAAACGAGTCGATTTATCTCGATAAGCAGAACTCATTTCAAATCGAATGGTAACTATTTTATTCAATAATTCCGAAATATTATCAACCAAAATTCAAACATAAAATTGAACAATAAGAGAAATAACGACAATAGTTTAGATTCCAGATCATCCACGAAGTTTTAAGAGATAAAGCTAGAGCATTAGGAGTGTTTTTGCCAAAGACATACTTTTTACTGCACTGTTAACGCTGGTGTTTATCACACAGGATTCTCGTTTGAGGACCAAATTGATGATCTTGTTTCCTCTGCATCCTCCCTTGATCTCTCTCGGTGAAGCACAGAGGAACCTTTCGGTTCTTTTTGTTTGCTTTAACAAACAGGACCATGGTAAACTAAATTTATTCAATCAAGTAACCCAGTCCCTTGTCGTCGGCCAACCATGATAACGGGTATCTATGTGCATACTGAGTATATTTCTCCAATTTGATCTTTCGTTTTGAAGATCTGATGTGGGTTTTACGCCTGCATCTTGGGAAATAAGGGCAACATACTCAAACAACAATCCTCTTGCTTCGGCTGCCCTTCCTCAACTGAAGAGGAGTCTAATGGCACACCAAAGCTGAAGAGCGCTGAAGTTGAGTTTGAAGTCCTCTGCAACCTCTCTGTCCAAGACTGCCAGTATCACCTTGCAAGCTTTCCGATCGTCAAGGCTCCTCATCCTTTTAGGGGTAGATGGTTGTCATGCTCATCCACCAGTTTCCTTCCCTTATTCACATCAATACACATATGTGTACTTTCAGGGAAGAGGAGTTCTCTTACATGCTCACTCCATGCATCATAGTCCATGCCATCCAGATTGCGAGGCTCGTAGAAGCGAACCGACCCAACCATGAAAAACAAACACTTTGATAATCACACAAAATCAGGGAGACAATAAAATTTTGAGAAAGAATTGCATACATCAAATATCTATTAAGATAGAATGCGATAAGTAACGATTCCTCAGTCATCTAAACCAACCGACCACCAGTAAACCAATAGAAGATGGCTGTGAAAGAGTTCACATTATTGTCGTCTTCAATCTAATATATCAGTCTTTTAAAACGGTTTTAATCGCAAATTACCGGAACGGGAATTTTAAAACAAGCATACCCGATCTTTCCTTGGAAACGCCTGAAGTAATTTTCCAAGGTTTTTGTCGATCCTTGAGAGAAATCCTCCGGTCTCCCTCTCTGGTTTCGTCTCAAGTTGCTACTTGGTGGTGCCATGAATTTTTTATCACCGTTCCGACAGACGACGCCAAATGTTGGGATCAAAATGACGTGGCCCGAAGCTTCTGGTAATGGACTTCAAGGTCTCGCCGTTAGCTAACTCTTTTAGGTACCTGTTTCGACCTCGAGGGGCACTTAGTTTCCTTTAGGGTGCTTTGGTAGGCGAGGACCTGAAAATGAGTGGGGATTTTCCCCTGATTCCACTCCAAAGCTTAAGTCAGTAATGGAATTTGAGAGAATACTATCAAAGTATGTGAATGTAGATTATATAAATAATGAAAGCGTTCCCCTATTTATAGGGGAAATGTACTAACATTCTTTGTGGCGGCAGCTTGCTTGTGATTGGCTGCTCAATGGCAGTGGTTTGTTTGTGATTGGCTGATCAATAGCGGTAGCCGCCTTTATTTGATTGGATGAAGGGAGGCGGTAAAATGTCAGTAGGTGAGAAGTAGGTCGCCACCTTACCATTCCTTAAGAGGAAGGTTTCCTTGTGGCGGCTGAGTAGGTGACATGTACGTCGCCAGCTGGTGCCCCTTTCTTAGTATGAAATGTTTCTTCTTAGTGGCGGCAAGCAGGTTGCCAGCTGGTGTCCCTTTCTTAAGAAGAAAGGTTTCTTCTTAGTGCCTGGCCGTCGACTCGACTTTTTTCCTTAAGAGGGAGAGTCCTTAAGTGAGCAACAAGTCGTCACTTGTTTAGAAGCCGCAGTTCTTGTCGACTTCCTCTTATCTTGGTGTCGACTATTTGTCTTTGTATTCCTAATCCAAATATGACTAGTCGTTGACTTCACTTTTGAGGGTTCCGAATTCAATGTTGTCGAGCCTTGTAAGGTTATCTTGAATCATATCCAACAAGTGGGATGAGTCAATCCAACCACACAGATCACATTTGCTCCTGGTGCGAATCAAGTGGAACCTAATTATCCAGTTGCTGAACCGTTTGATAAAAATCCTATAATTCCTCAACTACTTGCTGGCCAGGCCGTCTCAACAGACTTTGGGGCCTAAAGCATGATTTAACAATGAGATAAATAATACAAAATGTTCAGTTTCTTATATTTATAACTTAATACTATTTAAATTTACTTTTTTTTTTTTATATATATTTCATTTTTATTGAATTTATAACTATTTTACTTAACATTCTATTCTTGCTATTAGATTATAAAATTCATATTTATTATATTTGGAATCGGCCAAAAAAAGAAAACATATTCTTCTTATTGGCGTGTTTTAATATGATGTTGGAAAATTAAGAAAAACTCATTCAAGTAAGGATTGGAATTAATAAATAATTAAAAAAAATTACTTTTTTGGAAATTGAAGAAACTTTATAAATACATTAATAATTATTACATTTGCTAGTGTATACTTAAAAAAGTATAAATCTTAATTAAAAGGGATCAAATAAAGTCATCGATTTAATAGTGAAGGGATTTTTCTTTTTTGTGGATGGTAGTTTAGGCAAAAAAAATTTGGCCAAACCAAATAGTTAAAGGTGGAAGGCAAAAAAATTGGCCAGATAGAATAAATCAATAATTTATCTAACAAAATTTATGGCAAAAGTTAAAATGAAAATAAAGTTAAATGCGTTCCAGTCTATCAAAACCAAATTACGATCACTAGCATTAGGAAGAATAGGAGAAGAAGAATAATGGGGGCCTTCCCATGCCGAGGCCTCAAGCAACCGTTTTGGTTGCTTGGGCCTTGAGCCGGCCTTGTTGTTGGAAACATGGGCGTGGGAGAACCAAGTTGGTTCCTGATCGTAGTGGCCACGAAATTAATCTTGGAGGTAGAATACCGGACCAAGGGATCGTCCAAGAAAGGTTGCAGGAGAAAGTTCCAGTAATTCTCTGACTACTAGTGGGAGCATTGTTCCTAGTGGGAGCATTCTTCCTAGTTGGAGCGTAGTTCAAGATGGAAATAACGAGCCTAGACGCAATCAAATGCAGAGAACTTCTCCAAAGCAGTATCCCATCGAGAATGGTGATTTATTCACTTTGACTTCAGTTGATGAACCGGTCACAGTTAAACAAGCTATGGAAGGTCCTCAAGTGAAAGAATGGAGGAAGAGTTCGCCTCAATGGAAGCCAATTCAGTTTGGACGTTAGTTGATTTACCTGCTAATCGCAGAGCAATCGGGCAAAGTGGGTTCTGAAATTTAAACTCACTGCTGATGGAAACGTTGAGCGGTACAAAGCTTGACTTGTCGCGAAAGGATATACTCAACTCCACAGAGTGGACTTTGATGAGACTTACTGTCCGACTGTGCGTTACACCACGATCGGGGCCATTTTGACATTAGTCGCTAGCCTCGATCTCGATCTGCACCAAATGGAACTTAAGACAGCCTTCCTGAAGAAAATTATGGGGATAGCTACTACAGACAAGAAACACGTGTACATGACAGCTAACTAATTACGCAGCTGAATAGGGTGTTAGCATTTGGGGATTGAGCCGTCGTAATTAGGAGCCCATTAATATGAGTCAGTTACCTAAGACAATTGTGTAATGTCACATTAGGGATTTTGGGCTAGGCCTAAAATCCCAATTGACATGAGATGCCCAAAAATCAGACCTCCCTTACTCTATGGCCGGCCGAATTATGTAGGAGGGCAAATTGGACTTATAATTAGAGAGTGTTAGGGATTAATTAAAGGTTAATCACTTTTGTGGTGAGACAAAAATAATTCCTCCCTAAACAAGTGTTTCGGCCGAACCCTACATATTGCTCAAGGAGGTGCCAAATTGCTTTCAAACAATTATCCCGAAGATCCATCCTTGCTTCCGAATCGACAGTGGCTTAGCTGTGGAGACAAATCTGCGTAGGGCTTCCTTAACAAGAACCCTTACGGGAACCGTTCGGTGGATCGAGAACTCCCCTAGAAGATCTCGGGACTGCGGAAATTTCGAATAGGTATGTGCCCCCTTATTCCACTGCGAAATGTGTTTACTAGCATGTACCTTTGTTAATTTATGTAGTATTAATCTACCATAATCCTACAAAGGTATCACAGCTTGTGTTAAAGAGTTCACGTTTTTGATACAAATTTGTATCGGCCAAAATTTTAAATTTAGAGTTTTAAAATTTCGATTTTTAAATCATGGTGCCGAAATTTCATGATGTTCAGAATAAAATTTAATGTTCACGATCTTCAAGAAAAGCGTGACCAATTATCAAAATTAACATTGGATTCTTGATCTAGGTGAATTTGATCTTGAAATTTGACCACTAACCCTAATTACATGTTAATTCGTCCGAACCCTATAGGAATTACAAAGTAAAATTTTTAATTTCTTAGGCCCCAATTAATCTTTGTTTCGGCCGAAATATATTGTTTCTATTTTTAATTAATTTTTGGAGACAATATTGAATGTAATTGCACAAGGTATGAGTTAGATTCACAAGAGAATTGTGATAATTCCTATCAATAAATTCTAGCATGATTTTAGGAAACTAGATAATATTGATAGATATTTTAGTTGCCTAAGATTGAGGAGATTTATTATGAATAGATTTTTATCCTTAGATAAAATCTTGACAATATATAAAATATATATGTGTATATCACTAGAAGGGCCGAAATTTATACATATATATATCAGCAAATATTGGAAATTATTTTATAATTAATTATTACTTAGTGGCTAAGTTAAGTTTTTTATGGATTTTAAAACCCTACTTAGCCCACAAGTAGTAATTTCGGTCGAACCCTATAGGGTTAATGGGCTGGTCCAATTTTGCACATCTGGGTCAGGTCGACCGACCCAGAATACCAGGGGAACCCGAACCGGACCGAGCCGGGTCAACCAAACCGAACAGCGTCAGGTTTACGGGTCAAGACCGGAGCGGGTCAACCAACCATATTTTCTCAATCGGTCCGGCCCATTCAAGTCGGGTCGGATCGGGCAACTAAAATGGGTCGAACCGACCCGGTTTGAGTGAAGAATGGGACCGAATTTGACTGAATCGAACCTTTAAACCGGACCGAATCTAGTGACCTGAAAAATAGGATGGTCAAATTTTAAATTCCAAATGTTTTCGAACTTTAAAATTACCTACACAGCGCTCGTAGGTTTAATATTTTCACGTTTTAATTAAACCTGATGCCTAGTTTCGATTATGGGGATGGATCTTGGAAATGCATGATTTTGGGACCGAGTCATTTAGTGGGCTGGATTGCAATTGCTATTTAATTGATATTATTGCATGATTAGAACTGTCGTCTTGACTATGTCAAGCTAGCTGGATATTGCATGTTAGGGGTTGAGCCCTGGATTTCAATTAATGAGTTGCACACTAGGATAGACATGCTGTGATTGTTGCAAATGCCTAGGATCCATGTCTAGAAGTGCGCATGTTTGATTGATAGCATGAATTGCAAGTCAGCCCCAAATGTTTTAAAATTGAAAATCAGTCGCCAAATATGCATGTTTGATGTTGTTTGATCACGCATGATGCGTATGCATGAATGTTGATGATGTAGGCGCATGTGATAATTTACTTGAGAAGTAAAATTTTATATGCTAGCATGAGTTCCTCAGAACATTAGACACGTGACGTGTATGCATGATGTATGGATTGTTTCATAGATGTGGCTTGCATATGATGATTTGCTTGGGTGGTAGAATTGTGTATGCATGCATGAAATCCTCGAAACATTTTAAAAAGGGCCTTGGGAAAGCCAAGATCGGGTGTGCGTAAAAAAACCCCGTTCCGGTAAAAGCGATTATAACTGTTTTAAAAGACTGGTCTATTAGAAAGAAGACGTCGGTAATATGAACTCTTTCACGACCCCCTTCCATCGGTTTAATGGCGGTCGGTTTGGTTAGATGTCTGAGGAATTATTATTAGTCGCCTTCTATCTCATAGATATCCGATGTATGCAATTATTTTTCCAAAATATTATTGCGTCTCCCTGATTTGCATGATTATCAATGTGTTAGTATCGATGGAAAATATAGTGCAATTCTATGTTGCTCGCAATCTTGACGGGACGAGATATGACGAATAGAGAGATCATCTGTGGGATATGCTCACTGCTGCGGAGCTTGAGGATTGTTTCCACCCACTTGGAGAGAGGACGATGATGGACGAAAATGGTGATCCGCGCTCCACGGACGACGAAAGGACACACAGGGATCAGAAAGCAGCGGGGTTGATTCGCTCAACCTTAAG
Source organism: Clarkia xantiana subsp. parviflora (assembly GCA_036873135.1). Classification (NCBI taxonomy): domain Eukaryota; kingdom Viridiplantae; phylum Streptophyta; class Magnoliopsida; order Myrtales; family Onagraceae; genus Clarkia; species Clarkia xantiana. The sequence goes on from JAPTYO010000004.1 coordinate 40,235,228, forward strand.
AACAGAGACTGCCCAAAAAATTCATGAATGTCAATGTGTTACACCTATGGGGTACCTTGCACCTTCGCTACGGCGATAGATACGCGATCAGTGCTAGAATCCTCATCTTGGAGTATGATGACCTTCTACGCATGGATGTCGGCATATTGACAGATCATGTCCCAGATAATGAAGGGGATGCATGGGAAAAGATTTATCCTATAATGAAAAAGTTTCCTTTTTCTTGGTTCGATGACGAAAGAGGTCTCGAACGTCTAATCAGATCGATCGAGACGCTTTTGAGACTCTTTGAAGGACAGAACACTAAGGAAATGTACGAGTTGGATGACGAAATCACTCGCATGCGCAAACTGCTAGAATCAAGCAATAAACTGCTTAAACGTAAATCCTGTGGGACAAGTCACCGTCGATGTAAGCGCATCTAAGGTACGCCTCATTTTGCCATGTATATAAAAAGACAATATTATACAACACAAATCGTCTGATATGATTCACTTGTGAATTATTTTTCAGGTGCGGTGTTCTACATGACTTGAAGATTCTGGACAATCTACTTTATGTTGTTGATGCTTTATGATTAAATCTTCGTTGTTGTCATTTAACTTTCGTTGTTCCTCTCTATTATGGTTGTTCATTTTTATTAGATTACTGAATAAGGTGATTTTTATTTAGATTGAAGACAATTCAATCCATAATGCAATTCACTTATCAATTAATCGACCTTGACAATGGGATCGATCAGATTAAAATCTGATAATGAAGATACACACTTCGAGTTTCAGATAGGTCAATTAATCCGAATGAAACAATCCACACCCAAACATGATCCAATTCGTCTAAAATCCATCAATTGCGTTCGATATATGAGTTTAAAGCTTTCTTATTTGTTAGTACTCCATGAAGTAATTAAATTGTAATGACGAACATGTGCGAAAAAAAACGATTAAATTAAACTATAAAAATGAAATGATTTCACCATGGCTAATAGCTGGTGATACGCGCGCCACGTGCACGTTCCTCGATAGATGGGACACATCGATTCAAAGTACGAAGTTAATATAAAATGTTTACAATTTAATGCTTGATATAAATTTTCATCCGCACTTAACGCCTATTTTGTCTCTTACTCATTGATTTATCATAAATCGAGAAGAAGTATGCTTCAGAAGCTACCACGATCGCGTAAAGAATCAATTAACGCAAAAGATGAAAACCTAATGCACATTTCGAAGGTGGACGAAACCTCTGAAAATGAGTATGCAGTGTAAATGATATTGTCTGTCAAGGACTATCCTATTATACGCCTCTAACGATAAGATTGGCGGAGCATTCTTAATAAATCATACACTTCAAAGACCTGGTCCGAAACATGATGTGTTTACCTTAACTTCCGATCTCCTTCTATGATGATATGATGTTGACTTCCACTCATGCTGAACCATGTTCCTACTAAATCGGTTAACACAACACCATGAAAGTTGTTAAATGGTAATGAGACGGATCTTACTTGTAACCTTTATGTTGCACAACAAACATATACCGACAAGCTATCAATATAATGTTGGAGCCTAGAGTATGCTCTAAGGTATACATGTTTGTAATGGATTAGGTTAATAGTTGTGTGGTCGAACATGAGAGTTACGTTACTTGAGGATAAATTCCATTGCTTTATAACAAAAGAAGTCTTGACTGGACTAGAGCAGAATGATGACAATCAGGTCCCACTTGTTTCGAGTGGGAGGAGGCAGCAGCACCAGTGAACGGTATAGCCAATGAGAATGGAGACATTTTCATAATAAATCCAGTGGGAGGATTCAATCCGACCACTCAGATTACTATTGTTGCAAGTGCGAATCAAGTCGAACCTAATAATCACATTGTTGAACCGTTGGATGAAAATCCAATAATTCCTCAACTACCTATTGAATGGTACTACCAACTTGGTTCCTGGTCCTAGTAACCGTGGAATTCATCTCGGAGATAGAATCCCGAGACCAAGATGTTGTCCAAGAAAAGTTGTTGGTGAAGGTTCAAGTACTGCTCTTGTTCCCAGTGGGAGTATTGTTTCGATAACGAGCATTATTCCTAGTGGGAGCGTTGTTCAAGCTCAAGATGGGATTAAAAAGCCTAGATGTAGTCAAATGCATCGCACTTCTCCCATGAAGTATCCCATCGAAAGGGATGAGTTATTCACTCTGACTTCGGTTGATGAACCAGTAACGGTTAAACAAGATTTAGAAGGACCTCAAGCGAAGGAATGGAGGAAAGCAATGGATGAAGAGATCGCTTCTATGAAAGCCAATTTGGTATGGTCTTTGGTTGATTTACCTGCTAACTGCAAGGCCATAGGGGCAGAGTGGGTTTTCAAATTGAAACTCACTACTGATGGAGATGTCGAGCGGTACAAAGATCTACTCGTTGCAAAAGGATATACCCAAATTCACGGAGTGGACTTTGATGATACATACTCACTGACTGTGCATTACACCACAGTCCGGGCCATTTTGGCCCTGGTCGCATGCCTCGATTTAGAGCTGCACCAAATGGATGTTAAGACCGCATTCCTCCATGGAAACCTGGAGGAAGAGATATATATATGGAGCAACCAGAGGTTTCATTACTCCTGTTAACGAACGTAAAGTTTGTAAACTCCAAAGATCGATCTACGGTCTTAAACAATCGTCACTACAATGGTACCGCAGGTTCCACGAGGAAATCGTTGGAAACGGATTCGTGAGTATTCACGAGGATCCATGCGTGCAAAGACCTCTGAGTCAAAATACGTCATCCTGACGTTATATGTGGATGACATACTGCTTTCCACGAACGATGTGAGTTACTTGAACGAATCAAAGTCCTGGTTGGCATCTGTATTCGAGATGAAGGACATGGGAGAAGCCACGTACATCCTGACATTAAGATTACTAGGGATAGGGTTGGTCGAAAACTATGCCTCTCTCAAGAATCCTATATCAAAAAATTGTTGAGAAGGTTCAGACTAAAAGATGCCAAACCCGTGGATACATCGGTCTCATTTGGGTGCGCGTTGTCGAAACGTGAGGGCCTGAAAGACCTGGCTGAGCGCTAACGGATGAAAAGTGCAGATTATCTTAGCATGGTTGGCAGTCTAATGTACGCCATGCAATGCACTCGTCCAGACATCTGTTAGGCCGTGGGCCTAGTAGCACGATTCCAATCAGACCCTACCTATCAACATTTAAAGGTCGTGAAACGATTTATTCGATACCTGAAAGGTACTGCCGACTACGGACTGTTCTATGAAGGTGGTAAATTAGACTTGACTGGGTTCAGCGACTCCGACCACGGTAGTGATCTGGATGATCGTAAGTCCACATCAGGAGGAGTATTTCTCCATGCTAATGCCGTCATTTCATGGATGCGCAAGAAGCAAACCTGTGTCGCGCTGTCTACAATGGAATCCAAATTCGTGCCCCTCTCTAAGAATGCACAGGAAGCGGTTTGGCTTAAAAGATTCTTAAATGCATTGCTTGGTGTCGAGGACGGGAGTAAGCTTGTGAATGTATACTCTGACAGTCAAGCAGCGATTGCAGCAGTTAAGAATCTTAAGTACCATAAAAAGACGAAACACATTGATGTGAAATAAAATTATGCTAAAAGTATGGTTGAAGACAAATTAATCACTTTAGAATACCTGTCCTCTGAAAGTATGGTGGCAGACCCATTGACTAAACCCTTACGCAGGGATGATTTCGAAAAGCACGTCAAAATGCTTGGACATCGCAGGGTTTAAGAGGCTTGTATTGTGATGATGACATTTTGAGATTTAAATTAATACTTGAATAAAAAGGAATTGAAATTTGAGTTTATGATCTTACGACGTCATAGTGTTTGAATTACATCCGATTTTACAATCTATAAACTAGTCGTAGGAGGGGCAATCCTCCCAAATAAAACATTTCGAATGTGGCCAAGCCTCGTCACACAGGCTCGGTCGTCTTGGCGGGGACGGAAAATCTCTACCATGTCAAGACTGGCTAAGAACCATGGTGGTTTCAAAAGATAAACCTGGCTAAGCAAAACAATCATTTGGTTTCGGGGTAACACGACATGATCTAAGTTTTGCGTATCGCCGTAACGAACTTCGTTTATCATCAACTACATTTTGGGCCAGACGACAAAGCTGTGATAGCATATGACATTTCCCACTCCTGACAACACGTAAGTTCAAGTTATGCTATCGACGCGCGCTTCATACTGCACGTGCCATGTTAGACCATGGGGTCAGGCTCGGTTGTGCTAGGCAGAATCCACGAGATTCGGATAGGTGCAATCTTCTTCACCTTGAGCGTGTTACTAATCCCGGATGCTATATGAAGAAGCATCTTAAGTATCCTTACGGACTCAGAACTCATATCTAAGGTCAAGCTCAATGTTCGCTTCCCGGCGTACGAGCGCAGTGCTGAACAAAAAGGCAGAGTGACCACGTCTTTGGAAACCGGTTGAGTTTGACTAAGGATATGAGCGATGGGGATGGTCATGTACACCTGTAATTCTCCAACTATTGTATTCACTAGGTTGCCACCAACCTGATAATTAGTTGAACGGTTGTGAATACTTGACGGATGCCTTGGAGAAGTGTTCCTATTTGGAAACAAGGCAATTGGATAATAACAGTTGACCTAGGATACAGCGCGGCATAGTTTTATGACATGTTGATTAAATATGGGGGATCAACGTTCCGCGGGCGCTACAATACTCCTACAGATGAATAACACGATGCCCGTCGTGTCCGCCGGTCGCACGGCTAACCTCTTATGAACTATTCTGAAGTAGGGTTGGATCGAAGAATAAATTTTAATGTGTTGATTGACAACATATTAACGGGCCTCCCTTACTCTATGGCCAGCCGAAATATGTAAGACGGAAAATTGGACTTTTGTCCACTCTGCTCCTCTTATAAATAGGGAGTGTTAGTGATTAATTAAAGGTTAATCACTTAATCACTTTTGTGGTGAGACAAAAATAATTCCCTTCTCCCTAAATAAGTGTTTCGGCCGAACCCTACATATTGCCCAAGGAGGTGCCAAATTTCTTTCAAGCAATTATCCCGAAGATCCATGCCTACTTCCGAATCGACAGAGGCTTTGCTGTGGAGACAAATCTGTGTAGGGATTCCATAACGAGAACCCTTACAGGAACCGTCTGGCGGATCGAGATCTCCCCTTATGTGCTCCTTTATTCCGCTGCTTAATGTGTTTACTAGCATGTACCTTTGTTAATTTCCGTAGTATTAACCCACCATAATCCTACATAATGACACATACCAGTTTTGCCTTTGTCACAGTCCCAAGATATTCGGAGAGTTCATGGTCCACCGACCGGATCCTGTAATGTTTCTTGCTATGGAATCGCCTACGAAGAATGGTCTCCACAAAGCCTCTTATCGACTCCTCGCAGGGATGGATCTTTGGGGTAATTGCTCATAGCAATTTGGCACCTCCTTTGCTATAGTGTTCGACCGAACTAGGTCATATAGGGAGGAGGGATTTCTTTGTCTCAACACTTAGGAGAAAGAAGAGATTAACTATTAACCCTAAAGAAATCCTGACACCCCCTATTTATAGGAGGAGGTGGGAAAATCCCACCTCCTTAAGTTACAAGTTTCGGTCGGCCTATAGAGGAGAAGGGAGGCCAAATTTTGGGTCTCTCATGTCAATTAGGATTTTAGGCCCAGCCCAAAAAATCCCTAATGTGACATTACCCAATTACCTTAACTGTTGGGCTTATATTAAAGGGCTCCTATTACGGGGGCCCATTCACCAAATGCCAACAGCTCCCACTCGTCGAAATTATGATGGAGTATGTTAATCGTTTCATTTTATTCGACCATTTGTCCTGGCCGAAATTTTGGTTCCTAAACCCTAGGTTTGGATTTTTCGTTTCGGATCGTTCCCTTTGACCGGGCCGATTATTGATAAGAAAATTGTACTTCGAATCGAAAATCGAATAACAATAACTTTATTAAATAATTCTGAATTTCAAGTAACCAAAATCATCAATTCAAACGAACAATGAAAGAGGAAACGACAATGATGAAGTTCTTGATCTGAGGTTCGCGTGTTCGATGCATGCTCATCGTACAGATAGTCGAGAAATCTGAGTCATGTCGAACACCACATCTGAACAAATTCACGAATGAATCACATTAGATGATTTGGGTCTGAATAAAACTCTTTACAGCTTTATATACATGACAAACAAGGCGTACCAAAGATGTGCATACATCGACGGTGTTTATCCCACCGGATATTCGTTTGGGACCTCTATGGTCCAGTTCTCTCTATGACATACGGAAATCATTGTTGACTTCCTTCGATGTCCTGTGGTTATTTATGAAGTTGGAATCCCTTTTTTTCCCTAGTTACTGCACTTGTATAGACTCATGGTAAATGAGCCCCATCATCGTCAGACAACCTTGAAAGGGGATACCTCTTCAATATGATAAATATTCTCATCCATGTTGAACTTTCTTTCAGAAGATCTCAAGCGGCTTTTACACCAGCATCCATGGAGAGAAGATCTTCATACTCGACCAAAACATTTCCAGCTTCAGCGGCCTTGCTTCCAACGAAGCGGTGCAAATGAAACACCAAAGTTGTAATGTTGTATGGTTGCAATTGAAGTCTTCTTAAACCCCTTTGTCCAAGGTTGAAGGTACCACCACAAACGTTTTCAGATCATCAAAGAACCTTCTCTCATTATTGGGAAACGGATTACCACATTCATCTATCATCATCAAAGTAATACGGACTACCACATTCATCCGTAGGCGTCTTCTCCGCTTTTGGAATCGCAGCAGAAAGGAGTTTAACACATACTCTTTAATTAATCATATCACACACCATCCAGATTGCGAGAAATGTCGAATCGCACTCATTCAACCAATTAAAACGAACACATTGATAACTATGCGACAATCAGGGAGACAATAACATTTTGGAAAACGAATTGCATACATCGGATATCTATGAGATAAAAGGCGGCAAGTAATGATTCCTCAGGCATCTAACCAACCCGACAACCAATAAACCAATGGAAGGAGGTCGTAAAGAGTTCACATTACTGACGTCTTCTTTTCTAATAGTCCAGTCTCTTAAAACGGGGAATTTTAACATACACCCGATCTTGGCTTTCCTAATGCCCTTTTAAAACATTTCGAATATTCATGCAAGCATATAAAATTCTACTACACAAGTAAATAATCATACGCAATTATCATATGCGGCTACATCCTCCACATTCATGTATACACGTCATACGTGCTCACTCCATAATAAACATGCATATTAGGCAACTGATTTCTAATTTTAAAATTTTGGGGCTGACTTGCAATTCATTCTATCAATCAATCATGCGAACTTCTAGACATGGATTCTAGGCAATAACAAAACCATCACAGCATGTCTATCCTAGTGCGCAACTCGTTAATTAAAATCCAGGGCTTTGCCCATAGCATACAATATCCGGCTAGCTTGACATCGTCAAGACGCAATTCTAATCATGAAATAATATCATTTAAAATAGAAATTGCAATTCAGCCCACTAAATGACTCAGTCCAAAATCATGCATATCTGAGATTCATCCCCATAAACGAAACTAGGCATCAAGTTTGATTAAAACGTGAAAATTTCAAACCGATTAGCACCGTGTAGGTAATTTTAAAGTTCGAAACATTTTGATTTTAAAATTTGACCATCCTATTTTTAGTTGACTCGGGTCGGCCAGACCAAAACGGTCCGGTTCACGTCAATTCGGTGCGTCTGGTTCGGTTAAACCGGTCCGGTTCGGCAAAATAGGTTTGGTTCAGTTCAGTTTTCACACAAACCGGGTCGGTTTGGTTCAACCCATTAGTTACCCGGTCCGAACCGACCCGGATGGGTCGGACCGATTGAGAAAACCCGGTTTGGTTGAACCACTCCGGTTAGACCCGTGGAACCCGACTCGGTTCGGCCGGTTTGGGTTCCCATGGTCCTCCGGTCAGTCGGCCCGACCCGGATGTGCAAAATTGGACCGGTCCAGCACCCTATAGGGTTCGGTTGAATTCTCCTTTTGGGCTAAGTAGGGTTTTAAAATCAACTAAAAACTTAACTTAGCCACCAAGTAAGAATAATTATAGATATAATTTCCAATATTTGCAATATATATATATATAAATTCGGCCCCATTATAAATATATATATATATATATATATATATATATATATATATATATATATAGAGAGAGAGAGAGATATATATATATAAATCTATCAACAATATATAATAGATATTATTACAATTATCATGTTAATCTAGCCCTAATTATGGCCATATCCATTCTAGCAATATGGCCAAAATTTAATTAAAAAAATTTGACAATAATTTCAGCCGAAATTTAGGTAACTTGGGGCCTAAGAAATTAAAATTTTCACTTTGTAAACCTAACATGGTTCGGCCGAAACTAGTAATTAGCGCTAGTGGTCAAATTTCAAGATCAAATTTTACTAAGATCAACAATCCAATGTTTAATTTCATAAATGTTGTTTTTCTTGAATATCATGAACACCATTTTTACCCAAAAAACAAACAATTTCATGAACAGTTTTACCAAAAACTTCGAGAACACCAATTTTATCAAAATCAACAACTCTCTAACACAGGCTCTGATACCACTGTAGGAAATTATAGGGATAGTTACTACGGACAAGAAACACATGTATATGCCAGGTAACTAATTACGCAGCGGAATAGGGACAAGTGTCAATTTCTCATTTTCCGTAGTCCCAAGATCTTCTGGGAGTTCGCGTCCACCGGCCGGTTCCTGTAGTGATTATTTTAAAGGAATCGCCTACGAGGAATGGTCCCCACAGCAAAGCCTCTTGTCGATTCCTCGCGGGGATGGATCTCTGGAGCAATTGCTCAAATAAATTTGACACCTCATTTGCTATAGGGTTCGGCCGAACTAGGTAATATAGGGAAGAGGGATTTCTTTGTCACAACACTTGGAAGAAATTAATGATTAACTAATAACCCTAAAGAAATCATGACACCCCCTATTTATAGGAGGAGGTGGGAAAATCCCACCTCCTTAACTTACAAGTTTGGGCTGGCCTATAAAAGAGATGGGAGTCCCAATTTTGGGCCTCTCATGTCAATTGCGATTTTAGGCCCAACCCAAAATCTCTAATGTGACATTACCCAATTACCTTAACTCCTGGGCTTATATTAAAGGGCTCCTATTATGGCGGTCCATTCACCAAATGCCAACAATTCCTTCATGGAAACTTGGAGGAGGAGATCTACATGGAGCAACCAGAGGGTTTCTTATCCCCTGGGAACGAACTTAAAGTTTGTAAGCTCCTAAGGTCGATCTATGCAGTGTTATCAGGACCAGACCGGACATCGGACCGGCAAGGCCAACGGTTCCCGGTTCACCGGTCCGAACCCGGTTCGATGTTCAGACCAGAATTTCACTTCACCAGGTACGAGATGGTGTTCCAGTTCCACACTTCACCAGTTCACCTTCCCCCTCTCTCTCTCTCCTTTTCCCTCATCCACTCACTAGTCAGTGTCACTTCCCCCTTTCTCTTTCTCTCTCTCCTCTCCCCTTTCACTACCAAACTAACCATCTTCTTCCCCCCTAGACTCTCCTCGCAAATCCCCCATTCACTCACCAAATTAACCATCTTCTTCTCCCTCCCCTCAGACTCTCTGCCCTTCTCGAGTTGTATGAGGCCAATTGAATCCTCCGCAATAGAGCCAAGCTCAACGGCAATGACTGGGATGACTCTGCCTGTTGTCTTCCTCACACGCCAACTTCCTCACGCTGTGCTCTATGGCTTCGCTCTCAGTCTTCGACTCTCCTCTTCTTCGTGCTCTCCCTCTCTGAGTATCTGTTTTGATTTTTGTTGTTGTTGCGCTGAACCTAAAAACTGCAAACCCTATATTTTTTTTTAAATAGAAAACAAAGAACCGGTGAACCGTCTGGTTCTCTCAAAACCGGCCGGTTCGCCAAAAAACCAGCTATCGAACCGGGTTCACTAACATCGTCCGGAAATGACTGAACCGGACCGGTGGGACCTCCGGTTCCGGTCCGAACCCGGTCGGACCTCCGGTTCCGGTCCGAACCCGGTCGGACCGCCGGTCCGGTCCGGTTCTGATAACACTAGATCTATGGTCTTAAATAATCGTCCCAACAATGGTACCGCAGGTTCCACGAGAAAATCGTGGGCAACGAATTCGTGAATATTCACGAGGATCCCTACGTGTACACTATGACCTCGGGGTTAAAGTATGTAATCTTGACATTATAAGTCGTTGACATTCTTATCGCCGCGAATGATGTGAGTTACTTGAAAAATTCAAAGTCTTGGTTAGCATCTGTATTTGAGATGAAGGATAGGCGAGGCCACCTACATCTTGGGCATTAAGCTTGCTAGAGATCGTGGTGCTCGTAAATTATGTCTTTTTCAGGAAGCATATATCAACAAATTGTTGAGAAGGTTAAATCTCTATGATGCTAAACCCATGGATACACAGGTTGTATATGGGAGTGCGTTGTCGAAGGGTGATGGCCCAAAGAACCTGGTAGAGCGTGAACAGATGAAATGTACAGAGTACCTCAGTATGATAGGAAGCCTGATGTACGCGATCAAATGCACTCGTCCAGATATTTGTTACGTTGTGGGATTAGTAGCGCGTTTCCAATCAAATCCCGGTAATCAACATCTGAAATCCGTTAAACGAATTATGAGGTATCTGAAAGGTACGACAGACTACGAATTGTGCTATGAGGGAAATAGGCTTGAATTGATAGGATTTAGTGACAGCGACCATGTTGGTGATCTAGATGATCGTAAGTCCACCTCAAGAGGAGTATTTCTCCTTTCGAATATTGTCATCTCTTGATTGAGCAAGAAGCAATAATGTGTCGCGCTGTCTATTATGGAATCCGAAATTGTAGCTCTCTCTCAAAGAATGCACAGGAGGCTGTCTGGCTAAAGAGATTCTTGACCCCCTTGCTTGTCGTCGAGGACGGGAGTAAGCCTTTGCGAATTTATTCTGACAGTCAAGCAGCGATAGAGAAAGTCTAAAATCCGAAGTACCATAGTAGGACAAAACACATTTATATAAAATACAAATATGCGAAGAGTGTGGTAGAGGACAAGCTTATCACAGTTGAATTCATGCCTTCGGAAAATAAGGTTGTGGATCCATTGACAAAACCCTTACGTAAGGATGTTTACGAAAAATACGTAAAACTGCTTGGCATGCGTAGGATGTAAAAGGCTTGTAATGTGTGACAGTAAAAATTTTGGATTTGAAGTAACTTTTGAATAAAATATTTCTATTTGAGTTTATGATTTTTACGATGTCATAATGACAATATTACATCGGATGGACGGTCTATAAACTAGTCGTTGGAGCGTAAAACCTCCTAATAAAATATGCCGAATGTGGACCTTGCCTCGTCACACGAGTACGGTTGTCTTGATGGAAGGGCAACCTCAGCCATATCAAGACCGACTAAGAGCCATGATATTTCGAAAGAGAAACCTGGTTATGCAAAATGATCATTTGCTTTTGGGGTACACAATATGATCAAAGTTTTGCAGATCGCTGTGACGAACTTCGTTCTTCTACCACCTCATTATGGGCTAGATGAGAATCTACGATAGCATATGACATTCCAACTCCTGATATAAAATAAATTCATGTTATATTATCAACGCGCAATTCATACTATACGTGCCACGTTCGACCACGGGGTTAGGCTCAGTTGTGTTAGACAGAATCTTTCAAGATTCTGAAGGACACAAACTTCTTCACCTTGAGCGTGTGACTGATCCCGGGTGCTAAATGAAGTAGTACCCAAAGTACCCTTACCACTCGGAACTCATATCCAAGGTTAGGCTCAATGTTTGCTCCCAGGCGTACGAGCGTAGCGCCCGAACTAAAAGGCCAAGTTACCACGTTTTGGGCACCAGTTGAGCTTTACTGAGGATATGAGCAATCGGGATGGTCATGCACATCTTTAATTCTCCGACTTTTGTATTCACCAAGTGGCCACCAGACGGATATTAGTTGAAGGCTTTGAATACTTGTGTGGATGCCTTGGAGAAGTATTCCTTTGTGGAAACTAGGCAATTGGAGAATAACAGTTGACCAGGGGTACATATCGGCATGGAGAAGTAACATGTTGGTAACAGATTGGGAATCAACGTTCCGCGGACGCTACAACACCGTTAATCGATGATTAGCACGATGTCTGTCGGTCGCACGGCAAACCTCATATGAACAATACCGGACCAGTATTGGATCGGAGAATCAGTATTGATTTGTTGGTCGACAGCATATTAATAGGAACCCTCCCATTCCGGTGAGTGGGAGTTCTTGGCATTTGGTGTAAACGGGCTACTGTAATAGGAGCCCATCAATATAAGCCTATAATGCTAAGTCTAATTTGGGGTATGGCACATAAGGGATTTCGGGTCAGGCTGAAATCCCCGTGGGCCATGCGCGGCCCTAAAGGGCCAGCCCAGTTGACTTGTGTGGTGCGGCCGATGTGAGCTAAATCCCTAGGTGGGTTTTGCTCACCTCCTCTTTTAAATATGAGGTGTTAGGGATTTATTGGGTTTGGTCACTATCTCCCTTTAGTTGTCATAAAGAAATCCCCTCTCCCTATATTCCTATAGGTTCGGCCGAACCATTATCATCACCAAGTAGGTGTCGAATTGTGACAATCAATTCATCCCGAAGATCCATCCAGCAACCTGATTGAAGAGGCTTTGCTGTGGAGGCCATTGTCTGTGGATTGCTCCTTAACCAGAGTTACCGAAGGACACAGTCCGGTAGATCGTGAGCTCCTTCGTGATGTCCTTGGGCTACGGACTGCGTAATCACCAAATAGGTATGTGCACTCTTTCGTTGTGTAACTAGTTTACCAAGCATGTACATGTGGTTATGATCTGTATTGTTTATCCCTAAAATCCATCAATATACAGTTTAAGAAGTAAGTTAGTTGTTCTCAAAATAAATATTATATTAAATCTTATTATATTTAGATGTAGTATACTCTTATATAGATTAATAAAATAATAATGAATTCACATTATAATGCACATTACAAAGTATACCAAATATTGTAATCTAACATTACACTCCACAACCAAACAAAACAATCTAATATTACATTACGTAGCTCACATTACCTGTAATTTCTCATTTTAAGTAATCTAACATTGCGTTGATTCAAACCTAATTGAGATCAGCATTACTTTCGTTTGCTTAATAGAAATAACATCATCACTTCAAAAATATTTACCTTTATGTTAACAAAAAAAATATTATAAATTTAACATGAAAATAAGAGGATGGGACGATGTGGTGCAAAATTCGATTTCAGAGGAGATCAACGACAACCTTATCAACTCGATCACTGTGAAGGAGGTGAAAGCAACGACATTTCAATTAGGTGGTTCAAAGGCTCCGGGACCTGACATATATTCGGGGGTGTTCTTCGAAAGGTAATGAAATATGGTGGGCAAAGATATTTTTACAATGGTTAAATCATTCCGTTTTTTCCTCAATTAGATCATACTGATATTTCCCTTATTCCTAAAGTGCCTTACCCTACTTCCCCTTGTCAATTTAGACCAATTAGTCTATGCAACTCTAGTTAAAAAATTATTTCGCATGTATTGACGAACATGTTAAAACCTTTTTTGTCGGATATGATACAAGATAACATTTTAGTGGCGCACGAGATGTTTCAATATCCGCACAACCGGTCGAACATGAAATTGGAAGAGTGTGCGCTAAAATTAGATTTGCAAAAAGCGTATAATCGGGTCGAATGATACTTCCTGAAGGTGCTAATGATAAGGCGTGGTTTCATGCGAATTTGGTACGATGGATCTACTTGTGTGTCTCTAAGGTCGCTTATCAAGTCCTCACTAATAATAGTCCCTACGATAGGAATTCGGCAAGGTTGCCCCTATCGCCTTATTTATTCGTCTTAGTGGTGGATGTGTTGTCGCGAAATATCAAAAGACCCGTCGAGGAAGGAAATATCCAAGGTATTCAAGTAAAGTGTCATTGCCCGATTACGCACCATCTCTTCTTCGCAGACAATGTCTTATTCTTCATGCGGGCGACGATTCCAAACGTAACCCGTCTGGATGATATTTTGATAAGATATTTCAAAGCCTCGGACCAACAATTTAACTATGAGAAATTCAACCTCTACTCTGGGAATAATGTGAGCTCTCATACTAAGAGGGAAATAGAACATGCTGTCGGCATAAGGGAGGTACAAAACTCGGGGAAGTACCTTGGTTTGCCAACAATTTGGGGACGGTAAAAAAAAAAGGCATTTGGATTCCTTAAGGAGCACATCTAAATAAAGCTACATGTGGAAGACCTTACTCTTGAACAACGCGGGAAGGGAAGTCCTCATCAAATCGGTGATCAAGACTATTCCAACATTTGCAATTAGTTTTTTCATTCTCCCCAAAACTTGGTGTGCTGAAATCAATGCTCTAATCGCACGCTTTTGGTGGGGCCAAAAGAAGGGGGAAGATTCATTAACGAAGTTGGGTCTATCTAACTAAACCAAAAGCGATATGCGGGCTTGGATTCAAGGAGCTCCAATTGTTTAACATACCTCTCATAAAAAAATGGCACGGTGAATGGAGCACAACCCGGACACCCACTGGGCCCGTACGTTGAAGGGCATATACTTCCCCCATCGTGACTTTCGACATGCGACAAAGGGAGGCCATGCATCTTGGGCATGAACGAGTTTACTTGCTGGGCGTGACGTCTTAATGAAAGATGGTATATGGTCCATTGAAAACGGGAAAAGACTGAATGTGTTAAATGACCGGTGGATTCCAGAGTTAACCGATTATAAGCTTGGTGAAGAACCACGCTTCGACCCATGACTAGACAACAAGGTCTTCTCTCTAATTGAGGCAGATCAAAACTGAATTAAGCTACTGGCAGCTTGGCAGCTTTTTACTCAGCATGAAACTGTAGTTATACATAACGTCCATATTAACGCAATGTAATGTGAGGATAAGATGCTTTCACCATTCAGTAAGTCTGGTTAAGCCACTGTCAAATTTGTATATAGGCGGATAACTGAGTATAGGCTCCAAGGAACCCAAAACAATGTTCAACAATTGTATCGATGGAAGGATGCATGGGCAATAGGTGCACTACCGAAGGTACGTTCATTCATGTGGCGACTTCAGGTGATTTAGCAGTAAATCAAGAATTAAACCGTCGAGATTGTAAGCATACGGTGATGGACGCCGTAATTGGTAACCCATAATATGTATAGTTTACCTAATGAACTTGGGTAAATGTCACATTAGGGTAATTGGGCTAGACCCAAATCCCAATTGAATGGGAGGACCAAAATTGGGCCTCCCCAATACATAGGCCGGTCGAAATAATTAGGTGGGGTAAAGTAGACTTTTGTCAAGTTTACTCCTCTAATAAATAAGAGGTGTTAGGGAATATTTTAGTGTTAATTAGAATTCCCTCACAAGATTGTTTTAGAGAGAAAACCCTCCTCCCACACCTCACTAGTTCGGCCGAACCATACTTACACCAAGGGTGTGCCAAATTGCTTACGAGCAACTCTCCGAAGATCCGTCCCCGTGTTAAGAATTGATATGAGGCTTTGCTGTGGAGCAAACACCACGTAGGGCTTCTTTCACAAGAACCTCTACGAGTTCCGTCTGGTGGATCGAGAAGTCACTCGTACAAAGGATCTTGGACTACGGTAACTGTTGAGGTATGTGTAACTCTTCCGCTGCATAATTTCGATTACATGCACGTACCAATTTTTGTGTTTCTTTAGTGATTACTCCCCGTAATCGAACAGTGGTATCAGAGCCAAGTTAGGAGTTTATGATTTTGATAAATTGGTGTTCTTGAAAATATAAATTTTGGACCGAAATTTAAAAAAAAAAATTAAAAGTTTCGAATTTTTTAGGGTTTAAATGATAGGTCCGAAATTTTCATGTTCTTGGTTTAAATGATGTCATGATCTTCAAGAAAAAGGTGATATTTATCAAAATCAAACATTGGATTGTAGGTCTTATTAAAAGTTGATCTTAAAATTTGACCACTAGTTCCTAATTTTTGTGTTTGGCCGAAACCCTAGTGAATTTACAAGGTAAATTTTTTTATTTTTTTTTAGACAACAAAGGGATAAATTTCGGCCACCACATAAAATTATATTGTTTACCATATTTAAATTTCTAATTAAGGTAACAATATATCTATAATTAGGAACATTATGATAGATTCACATTAAAATATATAGAAATATATAATTATCAATATATCTAAATATTTAAATACGGTTAAAGATATTATTGATAGATTTTGTTACCTAAAAGATTGAGAAAATATATTGTCAGTTACTTGTTTCCCTATATATATATATATATATTTTAATGTTGGAAATTATTTTTATAATTAATGTTACTTGGTGGCTAAGTTTAATATTTTTAATGGATTCAAAACCCTACTTGGGCCACAAGTAAACATTTCGGCTCAACCTTTAAAATTTTAATTATTGGGCCAGTCCAATATGTTAAACCGGGAGGAAATTAAACCGAACCGGATTTTCTCAATCAGTTCGACCTCTTTGGGTCGGGTCGTACCGGGGTAATTAAGTGGATCTGACCGAACCGGTTTTGAGTGTTGTACTGAACCGAACCCTATTTTCTTGGACCGGTTCGGACTGAACCAGATTTTAAATTAAACACCAGAACGAAACAAATCGGATTTTTTGCCGGACCGGACCGAACCGGATTTTCGAACCGGACCGAACCGGATTTTCTGAACCGGACCGAACCGGGCCAAAACGGACTGAAATTGACTGAACCGAACAATGTTTTCTAAACCAAATTCAAGTCAATTAAAATAGGGAGGTAGAGTTTTAAAATCCAAATGTTTTTTAACCTCAAAATGGACTACACAGTGCTCATAGGGTTGCTAACATTTATGCCTTTTTTCAATTATGGGGATGGATCTCGGAGATACATGTTTTTGGGACTGGTTAAATTAGTGGGTTGAATTGTAATTGTTTATTATTCAATATATATTTATGCATGGTTAGAACTGTTGTCTTGACTGAGTCAAGCTAGCTGGATATTACATGTTGTGGGCAGAGCGCTGGTTAAATATATGGTTTGCGCACTAGAATAGACATGCTGTGATGGTTGAAAATGCCTAGGATTCATGTCTAGAAGCATGCGTGATTGAATATAAGCATGAATTGCAAATCAGCCCCTAATGTTTAAATTTATTTTAAAACCAAAAACCAGTCGCCAAATATGTATGATTGATGTGGATGTTACATGTTTGACACATATGTTAGAATGTTAAGGATGTAGTTGCGTTTGATAATTTACTTAAAAGTGGAATTATAAATGCAAGCATTAGTACCTCGGAACATTAGACGCATGATGCGTAAGCATGTATGTGGTATGAATGATGAATGTTACTAGCATATGATAATTTGCATAGATTGTAGAATTGTGTATGCATGAGTGAATTCATCAGAATAATTTTTTCCAAAACAAAAAAGGGCCTTGGGAAAGCCAAGATCGGGTATGCTTATTTTAAAATTCCTGTTCCGGTAATTTGCGATTTAAAACGTTTTTAACAGACTGATCTATTGGATAGAAGACGACGAGAGTGTGAACTCTTTCACAGCCATCTTCCATTGGTTTACTGGTGGTCGGTTGGTTTAGATGATTGAGAAATCACTATCTGTTGGACTCTATCTTAATAGATATTTGATGTATGCAATTCTTTCTCAAAATGTTATTGTCTCCCTGATTTTGTTTGATCATCAAAGTGTTAGTTTTCATGGCCGGATCGGTTCGCTTCTACGAGCCTTGCAATCTAGATGGCGAGGATTATGATGCATGGAGTGGATATGTGAGAAAACTCATTTTCGCTGAAGATATACCTAAGTGTATTGATGTGAATAAGGGGAGAACGTTGGTGAATGAACAAGGCGTCCTTGCTTACTCAAATAAGTTAAGGAGCTTTATGGATTGGAGAGCTTGCAAGGTGATACTGGCAACCCTAGAAAGAGAGGTTGCAGAGGACTTCAAACTCAACCTTAGTGCTCTTCAACTTTGGTGTGCCATAAAACTTCGCTTCAGTGGGGGAAAGGCAGCTGAAGCAAGAAAAGTGCTATTTGAGTATGTCGCCCTTATTTTCCAAGATGCAGGTGTAAAACCCACATCAGATCTTACGAATGAGAGATCAAATTGGAGAAATATACTCAGTATCGCGCAGAAGTACCCTCTATCATGGTTGGCCGACGACGACAGGCTTGATTACTTGATTAAAGCAATTAGGTTTATCACAACCCTGTTTGTTGAAAGCAAACAACCAAAGGGTCCTTCTGCGCTTCACCACAAGAGATCAAGGGAAGATGCAGAGGAAACGGGATCATCATTTTGGTCCTCAAACAATAATCCGGTGTGATCAACGTCAGTGATAAAAGTACAATATATATGTCTCGTTTATCCCCTCCTAGTGCTCTGCTTTTGTCTCTTAAAAGCTTCGTGGATGATCTAGAATATTTTGCCATCGTGATTATTTTTTTTGCTAATTCAAAATTTTTTGTTTAAATTTATGTGAATATTATTGTTTAAGAATTTTTGAATAAAGTAGTTACCATTCAATTCTGAATGTGTTCTGCTCATCAAGATTAATCGACTCGGGTAGAAACGAGATCGATCCGAAAAAGTGATAGTACGGAAACAATATAGCTATTGCACATAGCCGTATCAAACAACTCCATACTTCTATTTGAGTTAAATCAAAGCACATTTCCAAATATAATGATTGCATAATTCCAAGAACGAACCGATTATAAATCTTATTTTATTATTATCACTCCATTGAATGAAATAAACTGTAATGATAATCAAGTTTGAAACAGTTAAAACCGATTAAATTAAATTAAATTCAGAAATGAAACGATTTAACCAAGGGTTTAACCCCAGAGTAGATTGCGCAACGCGCAAGTGGACCTCGATAGACGGAACACATCGTTTCATTACATGATTTTAATATTGAAGTGTTTATATGATGATGTGATGAATTTTCGTTTGCACTCCTTCGAAAATATGACTTACTGATAACATTTACATCAGTATGAAGTTAGCTACGTAAGCTACAACGACCCTGTAAAAATATCAACTAACACATAAGGTGAATACCTAGATGCTCAGTTTGGAGATGGATGAAATCTCTGAGATAAGTCGGCAAACGAAGAAGGAGCAAGTCAGTTAAATTATTTTCCTTCTAGAAGGCTTGAACGATATGTCGGGCTAGGCATTCAAATCAAATGACACACTTCAAGAGACACAGTTTATATACACATAATGTTTGAGTCGTTCTATAAGACATTCCATATGGAATGATGACAGATGATTCACATAAATGTAAAATTGTGTTCCATTAAGATCGGTAAGGTAGGTTACAATCATAGCTGAAAGGTGACAATGAGTTAAATCATATCACCATGCGACATTAATTTGCGCAATAAATACGTATTTAGGACAAGGGTACGCCAGTTACTCCTAGAAAATACATGTTTCTAGCTTGGATTAAACGGTACAATGGTCGAAGATGAGACATTACATCACTAAGAGGGCGAATTTTCCAAATGCATTAACAGTTTCAATCAACGTAGTCATGATCGAAACATAGCAGAATACCGATGACAATCAAGTCCCACTTAATTCGAGTGGAAGAGATTTGAACTAGCAACTCAAGTGAATGACATGGTAAATGAGAATGGGGATATTTTCATAGTAAATCCAGTGGGAGGAATAAACCCTACCACATGTAATCACTGTTGCTGTTGGGACGAATCAAGTCGAACCTGATGGTCAAATTTGCTGAACTTGGAGTGACACAACTACTTATATTACCCATTTTTCCCAGTGGGAGTGATCCAACCATACTTGGTTCCAGATCTTAGTGATGAAGGAATGCATCTTGGAAGTAAAACCCCGAGACCAAGAGGTTGTAATAGGAAAGTTATAGGTCAAGGTTCTAGCACTGCTGTTGTTCCCAACAGAGACGATGCTCCGATAAGAAGCATTGTTCCAAGTGGGGGGGATTATTCACAATAGAAATGATGCTACGATAAGAAGAGTTATTCCGAGTGGGAGAAAAGACCAGACTAATAAGTGGGACTCATCATGCCTAGACGAGAGTCAAAGGCAAGTATCCCATTGAGCAAGGTGAAAACCCCGCTCAAAATGTTGGCAAGCACTGGAAATACCTCAAGTGGAGAAATGGAAAGAAATAATAAATGAGAGAGATCGCCTAAATGAAAGCTATTACAGTCTATAGTTGATTTACCTGTTAACCACAGGGGCATAAGGATAAGATGAGCCCTGAAAGAAGGCTCACCACTGATGGAACAAGTCGAAGAACCCGACTCATTGCAAAAGGTCTTACCCTATGCTTCACGGAGGGGAATTTGATAGGAGAAACTCAATGACTATGCGTAAAACCAAGGTGTTGGATATGGTTCGAGGCAGCCTAGCACGAGTCGGCAGAGTGAAAGTCGAGTTCTCAAAAGAACGTGTGATAGACCATTCAAGTCCGGAAAGAAGATAAAGATGAGTGGTCGACTACCCTACAAACAGAAGTCGACCTACCAGACAACAAAGGACAAGGCGAGAAACTCATTTAAGGCTCCCCTTTTTTGAAGTATAAGTCAAGTCGAGGATTAAAGCTTCCTTACTAAAGTATGAGTCAAGTCGAGTCGACCATCAGCTACTTGGAGGAAACCTTCCCTCTTAAGAAAGGACAAGTGGAGACCTGCTCGCCGCATCTGCGAAGACTTCCCTCCGAAGGAAGGGGCATCAGCTGGCGACTTGCTTGCCGCCCTCTATGCCACGAAAACCTTCCTCTGAAGAAAGTGGCACCAGCTAGAGACCTGCTCGTCACCTACTGATTTCGCACCGTCTTTGTCAACCAATCAAGTAAAGGCAGCCACCGCCATTAAACAGCCAATCAAGGCATAGTAGCCACCTCTTTGAGAAAGTCGGTAAAGATCTCCATATAAATGGGGGCTCGCTTTCATTATTTAAACTAAGTTCTAAGTTCTATCATATACTTTACAATATTCTCTTAATATCCGTTATTGACTTAAGCTTCGGAGTGGAATCAGGGGCCTTTCCCACCCCTTTTCAGGTCCTCGCCCAGCACAAAGCCACCAAAGGAAACTAAGTACCCACGAGGTCAAGAAATATACCTGAGTGAGCTAGCTCGCGGCAGATCTCTAAGTCTGTTACCCGAAGTTCTAGAGCCACGTCATTTTGATCATATGATTAAGATCCAAATGATTAAGTTCATACGAGAACAAATCATATGTCGATACGGAGTCCCTAAGATCCTCATCAGTGACAATGGCCCTCATTCGCCAGGGACGAGCTTGCCGACTTTTGTGAAGAAATGTTGATCAACCATCGATTTGGCTCTGTTCATCATGCTCAAACAAATGGACAAGTAGAAGCAGCCAACAAAACAATCCTCAACTGATTAAAGAAGAGGGTGGCCTCTCTAAATGGAAAATGGGTTGAAGAGTTAGATCAAGTACTATGGGCGCTCAGAACCTCACCCAAGAGAGCCACTGGCGAGACCCCCTTTAGTATGGTTTACGGATCAGAAGCCGTCTCGCCTATTGAGGTAGCCAATGTCTCCCAAATAGTCTCCATATACCAAGTCGACCAAAACGACGAACAAAGGAAGATTGATTTAGATCTAGCCGACGAAAGAAGATGGGCCTCTGAAGAAATCCAGGGGAGAATGAAGCTCGCCACTGTTAGATATTTCAATCGAAAGGTAGGGCGGCGTCAATTCTTTCTAGGGGAAAAATTCCTATGAAGAAATGAATTCATAACAGCCGATCAAAGGGGTAAGATGGTCCCAAAATGGGAAGGTCCCTACACAATCATCGGTATACCATGCCCCAACGCTTACCAGTTGGAGGATCCGCAGGGGCAACGCCTCAACAGAACTTTTAACGCGCAGCACTAGAAGAAATTCTATGTTTAGAAAGATCCTTTTTTAGGTATCTTGAATACAATGAAATAAATAAAGATATGATTTCTTTCCTCCTAATGTGCGTGAAACAGGACTCCTCGACTTCCTACAGTCGGCGGCGATCAAGAGATCAGTCATAACACTGACTTCCTCCCCCGACTTCCGAAAGTCGCCTCTACACAAAATACCAGTCATAATACTGACTCCTTCAACTTTCTACAAAGGATCAGTCATAACACTGACTCCCTCCCCCGACTTCCGAAAGTCGCCTCCACACAAGAGAACAGTCATAATACTGACTCCTTCAAATTTCTACAAATGAGCAGTCATAAGTGACTCCTCAACTTCCTACAGTCTGCGGCGATCAAGAGATCAGTCATAACACTAACTCCCTCCCCTGACTTTCGAAAGTCGCCTCTACACAGGAGATAAGTCATATTACTGACTCCTTCAACTTTCTACAAAGGAGCAGTCATAACTGACTCCTCTACTTCCTACAGCCTGCGGCGATCAAGAGATAAGTCATAACACTGACTCCCTCCCCCGAATTCCGGATGTCGCCTCGACACAGGAGATCAGTCATAATACTGAATCCTTCAACTTTCTACAAAGGAACAGTCATAACTGACTCCTCGACTTCCTACAGTCGGCGGCGATCAAGAGATCAATCATAACAGTGACTCCATTCCCCGACTTCCGAAAGTCGCCTCTACACGGGAGATTAGTCATAATACTGACTCCTTCAACTTTCTACAAAGGAGCAGTCATAACTGACACCTCGACTTCCTACAGTCGGCAGCGATCAAGAGATCAGTCATAACACTGACTCCCTCCCCCGACTTCCGAAAGTCGCATCTACATAGGAGATCAGTCATAATACTGACTCCTTCAACTTTCTACAAAGGAGCAGTCAGAACTGACTCCTCGACTTCCTACAGTCGGCGGCGATCAAGAGATCATTCTTAACACTGACTCCCTCCCCCGACTTCCGAAAGTCGCCTCTACATAGGAGTTCAGTTATAATACTGACTCCTTCAACTTTCTACAAAGGAGCAGTCATAACTGACACCTCGAGTTCCTACATTCGGCGGCGATCAAGAGATTAGTCATAACACTGACTCCCTCCCCTGACTTCCGAAAGTTGCATCTACACAGGAGATCAATCATAATACTGACTCCTTCAACTTTCTACGAAGGAGCAGTCATAACTGACTCCTTGACTTCTTACAGTCGGTGGCGATCAAGAGATCATTCATAAAACTGACTCCCTCCCCGACTTCCGAAAGTCGCCTCTACACAGGAGATCAGTCATAATACTGACTCTTTCAACTTTCTACAAAGGAGCAATCATAACTGACTCCTCGACTTCCTACAGTCGGCGGCGATCAAGAGATTAGTCATAACACTGACTCCCTCCCCCGACTTTCGAAAGTCACCTCTACACAGGAGATCAGTCATAATACTGACTCCTTCAACTTTCTACAATTGAGCAGTCATAACTGACTCCTCGACTTCCTGCAGTCGACGGGGATCAAGAGATCAGTCATAACACTAACTCCCTTCCCCGACTTCCGAAAGTTGCCTCTATACAAAGAAGCAGTCATAAATGACCCCTCGACTTCCCATAATCAACGGTTATAAAGGAGGTCTCAACTGACTTCTCGACTCCACGAGGCTCTCTCAACAAAGGAGCTACCCTAATTAACTATTCAACATTGGAAGGTCATCTCGATGGAAGAGAGCAGTCCCTACTGACTCCTGGATTCTACCAACACCGAATGACAAAAAGGAACCTAAATGCTAAGAAAGCGGGGAGCAAAATCCTTTTCCCATCATGGAAGGTACTCGACATAACTCCTTCCCCTTTATTTTAAATACTAATGACTTATGTCTCGGGGACAAGTGTTGGATATGGTTCGAGGAAGCCTAGCACGAGTCGACAGAGTAAAAGTCGAGTTCTCAAAAGAACGTGTGATCGTACGTTCAAGTCTGGAATAATGAGACAAAGATGAAAGGTCGACTACCTTACAAACAGAAGTCGACCTACCAGACAACAAAGGACAGGGCGAGAAACTCATTCAAGGCTCCAATTTTTTGAAGTATAAGTCAAGTCAAGGATTAAAGCTTCCTTACTAAAGTACGAGTCAAGTCGAGTCGACCATCAGATACTTGGAGGAAACCTTCCCTCATAAGAAAGTGTAAACACCTAATTTTGGTCCGCGCGTAGCACGTTCAAAATATCACGCGTCAAAAAAAGGAAGTATTTAAATATGGAAGGTCGCGAAGTTTCTAAAGATAGGACTGGCTTGAAATAGGATAGTGTATATGCATTATTTATTGTAAAATATTTAGAAAATATATTATGTGTATTTATGGTGAAATACATAAATATATATATGTATATTTTCGGAATATTAAATGCATATTTTTTCAGATTTTATTTTCCTAGTTTAGGGGTCCTAGTTTAGCTATAAATAGGGTCCTTTTACATGTAAAAAAAGACAACCATTAATAATAATACATCAGATTTTGGAACCCGTGCAAATTTGTCCTGTAGTGTATTTTTTTTTTTTCGGTCTGGCAGCTCCGCTCCCTTACAGCCAACCCCACCGGCGACGGTCCACCGCCCTCCGGCGGCCCAGCCCCACCGCCGCACCAGCTCGACCACCAATGCCGCCGCCTGACGCCATCGACCTCCCCTTCTCTCTCTCCGCCTGCTCTCTCTCTCTCTCTCTATCTCTCTCTATCTCTCTCTCTCTCTCTCTCGCTTTCTCTCTCTTCCCCAAGCTCTCTCTCTCTCCGCCTCTGTGACCCTCGCCCGTCGGAGCTTCATCATCTTCCCGGCCGAGCGACCCAGCCCCCGACTAGCCATCCTGCGCCCGGATTCGTCGAGCCCAGCACCACCGGGATCGTGCCACTCCACCACGCCGTCATCCAGATCGACCGCTGCCGCCGGAAGGACCACCGGAGCTGCTACCTTGACCGCCCGTTGCCCAGATCCACCGGTGCTTCCTGATCGCGCCGCCCTGCCGTATCACCCCGTCGGTGCTGCTATCGCCTGTCGTCGCCGGACCCGATCCCTGCCCGTCTCCGCTCGTCCGCCTCCGCTGCCGGCACCGGTCGTCCCTCCGCCAGGTAGCCCCGCTACTGCTGTTTTTTTTTTTATTATTTATTTATTTATTATTATTTATCAGATATTATGTTATTATTGTTATATTAGTTTTAACCATGTAATTTAGACATAGTTTAAGTAAATTGCAATCATTTATTTTATTTTATTTATTATATTAGATTTAATTAGGTAGTTTAAATTTAATTGTTAAAATGATTATGCATATATATTGGATGAATATTAGGTTGTGTATATATCTAATTTTGGGTTCTGAATTTCGCCTTAATTAGGAGTTGTAGATAATAATTTATTTTTAGACTTAGATAATATTCTGCACATGATAGAAATTTAATTAAACTTTGGCATCGTTAGATTAATTTGTGACATGTGTTCAGATAGTGAAATTGGCAAATTTGTGAATTGAGTACCGAAAGGGCGTGATTAATTCCATGTGTTTTAATTCGTAATAGAACCCCCGAACTCGAATTTCTTATCGTAGACCGATTTTATACCTAGGTGTTTAATTCGTTACTCGCTTAGGTAAATCTAAGTTTCTAGTTAGCCTAATAATTAACTAGTGGCGACTCTTTCAAAATTGCACGTTTTCAAAACGTAATTCGCCTTAGGTCAGATTTTAGGTCAGACAATTTGGCGACTCTGCTGGGGAAAGTAAGAGGGTTCGGGCTCAGTATGTTCACTTTTTGCCATGTTAGAATTTTGTAATTTTTATTTTTATTTCACAGATCTAACTTGTTTTTTTTTTTTTTTTTTTGTGATTTCAGGTGTGTAGTTAAGTTTTTATTATGACTAACTATTTTTCTTTGTTGTGTATGTATAATGTAAATTTGCACACACCCACTTTAGTGTAATGTCCAAAACGCCTAAAACCCAGGGCGACTAGGAACCCCGAAGGTTTAGTACGGTACGACCGGAGCGGCTGGGCCGTCGGTACGGCTCGGAAAAACTCTACTCGCTTGTGAAGGTCTTATGATCCCTATGATGGGGTGAGGAAACCACCTTGTCGAGAACCTATCAGTGGAACCTACCTTGTAGAGCAAAGTCACGCATTTTTTTTATACCCCTAACATGTTGTGTTTTAACCGTGTTTTTTTGTTGTAAAATAAAGTTATCAGGAAAACTGTAAGTTTATTTAACCTTGTAACTTTATTTTCAAGCATGCACCTCATTGCATTTTTTAAAAACAAAAAAAAACTTTTTCTTTTTTTTTTTCCAGCTAATTGTTAGTCATTTAGTTGTATAGATTTTTTTCAAACATGCATTTCGTATGCATTGTTTTTGTTTATAAAAAAAACTCTTACCTGAATTTATAATTTCAACATTGCGTTTCATACGCATTATTTTAAAAAAACCTATTCAGGTAAGTTGTAATTTTTTTAGTGCATCATACATGCGTTGTTAAAAAAACATTTTTGGGAATTGTAATTCCTCTTTAGCTATTAGAGCTTCTAATTTTGAACGTGCATTTCATATGCATCATTTCAAAAAACTTTTTACCCGAATTGTTTTATTTTTAAGTAATGTATCCAATGTGCATTAATTAAAAAAAAAAACACTTTAGATAAATCGTAAGCTCTCTTAGTTTTAGGGCTCTTTGTTAAAAAACCTTTTACCTGATTTTTTTAAAGATGTGCATCTCATATGCTTTATTTTCGAAAAAAAAACCTTTCAGGTAAATTGTAATTTTTCTTAGTTGTAAAACTTTTATTTTTTTTAAAGTTTGCATATTGTATTTATTTTTGTGCATCTCATATACATTTAAAAAAAATCACTTGTTTTTAATTTTGAGCAACTAGGATACATTGATTTTTTTTCCCTCATAAAAAAACAAAAAACAAAAAAATTCAAGTAGCTTATAAGTTTTCTCAACTGTACAACTTTCACCTCATGTACATCTCATAGGCATTGTTTTAGGAAAAAAGTTTTTAGATGGATTGTAAATCTTCTCTTAGTTGTTGAGCTTTTAATTCCAAATATGCATTGCATTTGCATTATTTTTAAAAAAAGCTTTACCTGAATTTTTCATTTTGTACATATGTATCATTCAGGTAAACTGGTTGTAAGTTGTAACTTTATTAATAGTAGAACTTTAACTTTCGAGCATGCATGAGCATTTTTTTTTAAAAAAAAACTGAAAGTGTCATTCGTTTTTATCCAAGGTGTATTGCACTTTTTCGGCAAGATCGTCTCAACCTTTGCATGAGCTAGCGTTTTGAAAAAGAGATTTGATTCTGATTTTTTGAAAAAAAAAACAGTTTAAATGTTTAGTTGAGTGTGACTATTCGAGCTTAAACAAAGGACGAGAAAATCCTTTTGAAAAGACTTCATTTTGAACATCTATCGTGCGTTCGAGCCTGATAGTACACTCAGCGAAGTCGTTAAACTCCAAGCTAGTGCAAAACACCTTAGATCATAAATTTTGATTCGTTCTGAAATGTAATCAAAATTATGAAATGAATGACTTTAGAAGTTTTCCGAAAAATCATGCATGACTCATTTGATTCTTTATACTAACTTTCGTGTCTGGTCTTTTCAGGTACCCTTGGATAAGTATGTTGTACATACAAGTGGTGTCGACCAAATGCAGCCAAAAAAACATGCAGTCATCCAGTTGCACGAAGGACAAATTGCACACTCAGGATATCCAACGCTTAGGTACGACGAATTGTACTTGATTTTTCCTTGAGATTTAAATGTCCCTACTCTTTTGGCAGATCAGACGAACATTTCAACCGAGGTCGCAACCACATGAAACATGACTGCTCTAAAGAACTTACATGCCAAAATTTCACCTACCATGTATGGAATTCGTTCGCGTCCCCAAACCAAGCCGTACATCCGTTTTACGGTGAGGTTTAAACCGGTCAGTGGTAACCAAAGGGCATCTCACGTTAAGATCAGACATTTCCGAAGATGGAAAATATCAAGAGATCATCAAGCGTCCCCAGAAGATTAATGTGCCGATCAATGAGCATTTGAGATGTCAAGCAAAGAAAACATTATTATTGGTGCCTTCCATCAGAAGTCCATGGGGCATTTACTTTCCGGCAGATGTTCATGATGGAGCAGGAAAATCAGGACATGCAGCAGGTCCAGTCGCATAGCAAGCACATTTCCCCACTAGAAAAAATCCAACACCCAGGTAAGAAAAGTTGTGATCATTTTTATCCCCGAAATTTGAGTTTTTCCTTAATCATTGTGCAGCTCGGATAATCATCCTAATCAAAGCCCCTGAAGGGCACATCTCGTGCGCGGCCCTTTGCTCGCCGCAAGCTGTCGAATTTATCCCAGATACCTCATGCGATATCTATGCCCAAATTTACTATTTGCGGAATACTGTGCCAAACTCAACACCATCCATGTGTGTTCATCAACCAGACCATTCATACATAATGTGACGAGCCTAACCCGATTGGTGCTAGCTATGGGGCATCCCCAGACGAGATTGAGCAATAGCCGGGGCACTTGAGAAGCCGAGATTAGAAATCACTGGCTATGTCATTCATTGGACATAGGGTCCATCCAGAGCGTCGACACGATCGACGTTTTGACTCAATCAACTGAGTCATTCTCTAGAAGATGTTTTGAATTAGAAATTTCAGATTTGCCGCTAGGGGGATGTACGTAATTGTTGTTGATTATTTTCGTTAAATTTTCTTTTCCAAAAAAGAAGCAAAAAAAAAAAAAGCGCAAAAAAGAAGCAAAAAAAAAAGAGCAAAAAAGGCAAAAAAAAAACTCATTTTTTTAGGGTCACAGTCGTCCTTTAATTGGCTACCGATAAAAATAAAGAGAGTGCTCATGCATATTTTGTGAGAGTAGTGAAGAAATAAAAGGGTCACAGTTGTCACTAAATCAACTACGGATAAAAATAGTCACAGTCGTCCATTAAACGACTACAAAGAAAGGGCCACAGCCACCTTTCAAATGGCTACATATAAAGAGCGCTCCTGCAACATCAAAAGCGGGAAATAGGTGAAAGGGCCACAGCCACCCTCCGAACGGCTATGAATAAAAAAGGGACCCCCCGAACCCTGTGAGGGCGGGAGAATAAAAAGGGCCACAGCCACCCTTAAAATGGCTACACAAAAAAGAGTGATCTCGCGAACCCGGTGAGGGCGGGAAAATAAAAGAAAGGGTCACAGTCGTCCCTCAAACGGCTAAAGTCAAAAGACCGATCAAGGAACTTCAACGGCAGGTATTAAGTGAAAGAGTCACAACCACCCTCGAAATGGGTACGTACAAAAAGTGTTTCCCGGATCGGAGACGAGGAATGAAGGGCGACAGCCACCCACCAAATGGCTACAATCAAAAGAGCTCCCGCAACATTGAAGACGGTGAGAAAAGGGTCACAGCCACCCTCTGAAGGGCTACAAATACTCCCGCATCAAGGCGGAAAATGAAGTACAGGTCACAACCACCGTTTAATCGGCTACCAAACAAAGAGTGCTTCCGCTAGGTTGAAAACCCGAAAGGGCGACCTAGGCAAAATCAGGGAAATGAGAGGCATGGTTGCAAGTTCAGAAATTGCAATCATGGCAAAAGGAGAGAAAATAAAAAACTGAGGGGCACGGTCGAAAATCTCTCAATCGGCCATGGAAAAAGGAGAGAAAAAAGAGAAATTCTCAACGAAAAAAAAGAGGAAGAAAAATAAAAAAAAAATTGAAAAATGAAAACTGGAAAAGAAAAAGAAAAGATCCCGCTAGATTGTCGCACCGTGCGCAACACAGCGCCTTCCAAAGTCAACTTCACGGAAAACGGGACGGTTACAGTCTTCTCTCGCAAGTCATCACTCAAAGGATGAGTAGGACTGTTACAGTCTATTCCTACAAGTCACAACCGACAATCAGGATCCGGAGTTTTCCAGCTTCCTGAGAGTCAACCCCGACAAACGAAGCCTTAGTATTCAGCCTTCGCAGGTCACGCCACTAGAGGCACTTCTCCAACGGACGCCACTAGAGGCTCTTCTCCGACATACGCCGCTAGAGACATTGCCAAAGGGTCTCCGGTACGGTCAGACGTAGAGGTCTTCCGCCACCAGAGATATCACCAGAGGTTTTCCCGGTACGGTCTGACGTAGAGGTCTTCCGTTACCACCCGCCACTAGAGGCATCGCCCAAGGGTCTCCGGTACGGTCTGACGTAGAGGTCTTCCGCCACCAGAGATATCACCAGAGGTTTTCCCGGTACGGTCTGACGTAGAGGTCTTCCGTTACCACTCGCCACTAGAGGCATCGCCAAAGGTTCTCCGGTACGGTCTGACGTAGAGGTCTTTCGCCACCAGAGATATCACCAGAGGTTTTCCGGTACTGTGTGACGTAGAGGTTTTTCCGTTACCAATCGCCACTAGAGGCGTCACCAGAGGTTGTTGGTACTGTCTGACGTAGAGGTCTTACTTTACCAATCATCACCAAAGGTTTTACTTTACTGCACGCCACTGGAGGCTTTACTTTTCCGCATGCCACTGGAGGCTTTACATTTTCGCACACCACTGGAGGCTTTACTTTCTGCACTACCAATGGAGGCACCGCCAACAGGGGCACCGCCGACGGAGGTTATATTTTCTGCACTACCAATGGAGGCACCGCCAACAGGGGCACCGCTGACGGAGGTTCTACTTTCTGCATCGCCAATGGGGGCACGCTAATGGAGGCACCGCCAACAGGGGCACCGCCGATAAAGGCTCTACTTTTTTGCACTTTTCGAAATAAGCCAGGAGTTTCCTTGAAGATTCGAAGACTCGAAAGAAGATATACTTCCCAACCAAAATTAGTGTTTACTCGTCTTTGGACAAATCCCCTCGAACTTGTTCTACGGAAATTCGCCCAAAGAGGGGCAAGCTGTAAACACCTAATTTTGGTCCGCGCGTAGCACGTTCAAAATATCACGCATCAAAAAAAAGGAAGTATTTAAATATGGAAGGTCGCGAAGTTTCTAAAGATAGGACTGACTTGAAATAGGATGGTGTATATGCATTATTTATTGTAAAATATTTAGAAAATATATTATGTGTATTTATGGTGAAATACATAAATATATATGTATATTTTCGGAATATTAAATGCATATTTTTTTCAGATTTTATTTTCCTAGTTTAGGGGTCTTAGTTTAGCTATAAATATGGTCATTTTACATGTAAAAAAAGAACAACCATTAATAATAATACATTGGATTTTGGAACTCGTGCAAATTTGTCCTGTAGTGTAAAGTTTTTTTTTTTTTTTCGGTCTGGCAGCTCCGCTCCCTTACAGCCAACCCCACCGGCGACAGTCCACCGCCCTAGGGCGGCCCAGCCCCACGGCCGCACCAGCTCGACCGCCAGTGCCGCCGCCTGACGCCGTCGACCTCCCCTTCTCTCTCTCCGCCTGCTCTCTCTCTCTCTCTCTCTCTCTCTCTCTCTCTCTCTCTCTCTCTCTCTCTCTCGCTTTCTCTCTCTTCCCCAAGCTCTCTCTCCGCCTCTGTGACCCTAGCCCGTCGGAGCTTCATCATCTTCTCGGCCGAGCGACCCAGCCCCCGACTAGCCATCATGCGCCCGGATTCGTCGAGCCCAGCACCACCGGGATCGTGCCACTCCACCACGCCGTCATCCAGATCGACCGCTGCCGCCGGAAGGACCACCGGAGCTGCTACCTTGACCGCCAGTTGCCCAGATCCACCGGTGCTTCCTGATCGCGCCGCCCTGCCGTATCACCCCGTCGGTGCTGCTATCGCCTGTCGTCGCCGGACCCGATCCCTGCCCGTCTCCCGCTCGTCCGCCTCCGCTGCCGGCACCGGTCGTCCCTCCGCCAGGTAGCCCCGCTGCTGCTGTTTTTTTTTATTATTTATTTATTTATTATTTATCAGATATTGTGTTATTATTGTTATATTAGTTTTAACCATGTAATTTAGACAAAGTTTAATTAAATTGCAATCATTTATTTTATTTTATTTATTATATTAGATTTAATTAGGTAGTTTAAATTTAATTGTTAAAATGATTATGCATATATATTGGATGAATATTAGGTTGTGTATATATCTAATTTTGGGTTCTGAATTTCGCCTTAATTAGGAGTTGTAGATAATAATTTATTTTTAGACTTAGATAATATTCTGCACATGATAGAAATTTAATTAAACCTTGGCATCGTTAGATTAATTTGTGACATGTGTTTAGATAGTGAAATTGGCAAATTTGTGAATTGAGCACTGAAAGGGCGTGATTAATTCCATGTGTTTTAATTCGTAATAGAACCTCCGAACTCGAATTTCTTATCGTAGACTGATTTTATACCTAGGCGTTTAATTCGTTACTCGCTTAGGTAAATCTAGGATTCTAGTTAGCCTAATAATTAACTAGTGGCGATTCTTCCAAAATTGCACGTTTTCAAAACGTAATTCGCCTTAGGTCAGATTTTAGGTCCGACAGAAAGGACAGGTGGAGACCTGCTTGCCGCCTCTGGGAAGACTTCCCTCCGAAGGAAGGGGCACCAGCCGGCGATCTGCTTGCCACCCTCTATGCCACGAAAGCCTTCCTCTGAAGAAAGTGGCACCAGCTAGCAACCTGCTCGTCACCTACTGATTTCGCACCGTCTTTCTCAACCAATCAAGTAAAGGCAGCCACCTCCATTAAACAGCCAATCAAGGCATTGTAGCCGCCTCTTTGAGAAAGTCGGTAAAGATCTCCCTATAAATAGGGGCTCGCTTCCATTATTTAAACTAAGTTCTAAGTTCTATCATATACTTTACAATATTTTCTCGATATCCATTACTGACTTAAGCTTCGGAGTGGAATCAGGGGCCTTCCCCACCCATTTTCAGGTCCTCGCCCAGCACAAAGCCACCAAAGGAAACTAAGTACCCACGAGGTCAAGAAAGATACATGAGTGAGCTAGCTCCCGGCGAGATATCGAAGTCCGTTACCCGAAGTTCTAGAGCCACGTCATTTTGATCCCAACACACGGTTAGGGCCATTCATGGTCCTGGTCGCAAGTCTCGATCACGAGCTGCACCAAAGGAATGTTAAGACTGCATTCCTCCACGGAAACCTGGAGGAAGAGATCTACATGGAACAACCGGAGGGTTTAATTACTCCTGGTTACGAACGTAAAGTTTGTAAACTCCAAAAAGGTCCTTCTACGGTCTTATACTGTCGTCACGGCAATGATACCGTAGATTCCACGAGGAAATCGTATGAAATGGGTTAGTGAGTTTACACAAGAATCTGTGCATGTATTATAAGACCTCCGAGTCTAAGTATGTCATCTTAACCTAGTATGTGGACGACATACTCATTGCCGAAACGACATGAGTTTCATGAACAAGTCAAAGTCTTGGTTAGCATATGTATTTGAGATGAAAGACATGGAAGAGGCCATGATTATCATGGGAATTAAAATTGCTAGAGATCGGGCTACCCGGAAATTATATCTATATCAGGAAGCCTATATCCAAAAATTGTTGAAAAGGTTCAGATTACAGGATGCCAAAACTCGTGGATGTGTCGGTGGTATTTGGGTGCGCACTGTTGAATCGTGACATCCCCAAGAACCCGGCAAAGCATGAACAGACGAAGGGTGCAGAGATTTTAAGCATGGTTGGTATTTAGATATACACCGTGCAATACACCCATCCGAATATCTGTCACGCCGTGGGCCTAGTAGCACGTTTCCAATCAGATCCTAGCTATCAACATTTAAAAGACTGTAAAACGAATTATTAGTTATACCTAATTCGTTATCCGAAAGGTACTGCCAATTATGCTCTATGCTATGAGGGCGGGAAGTTAGAATTGACCGGTTACAGTGACGCCGACCATGGTGGTGATCCAGATGATCGTAAGTCCACCACAGGAGGAGTATTTCTCCTTGCTATGCCGCCATTTCATAGACGAGAAAGAAGCAAACCTATGTCGCGCTGTCAACAATGGAATCAGAATTCATAGCTCTCTCTAAGAATGCACAGGAAGCAGTCTGGCTGAAAAGGCCTCTTACTGCACTGCTAAACAGTGACGTCGCTAATAAACCCGTAAAGGTGTTCTCCGACAGTTAGGCAGCTATTGCGGCAGTTAAGAATCCAAAGTACCATATAGGACCGAACACATTTATGTGAAATATTTCTATGCTAAATCGACGATGGAAGACAATATAATCACTATGGAATACTTGTACACTGATAATATGATCGCGGACCCATTAACTAAACCACTGCGCAGGGATATATTCGAAAAGCATGTAAAACTGCTTGGATTTCGTAGGGTTTAGAAATGGCATGTATCTGTGATAACATTTTGATATTAGAAAGTTACAATTTGTAAGCGAAAGAATTGCAACTAAGTTTATGATCAATCGACGTCATAATGTTTTGATTACATCATATTTACGGTCTATAAACTGAGTTGTAGGAGGACGCAATCCTCTGCCAAACAATGTCGAATGTGGGCCTTACCTAGTCACGCGGGTACGGTCGTCTTGCGGTGGAGGGAGGCCTCTACTATGCAAGACTGGCTAAAAATCAGGGGGATAAACCTGATTACGCAGAACGATTATCTATTGTCGAAGTAACTCGACATGATCTTCGTCCTGCAGATCACCGTTGTTAAGTCTGCTTCCACTTGGGTAGCTTTGGGCTTCTTTTCCACGAACGGGCTCCGGATGTGTGTTCAGAGACGGGTACGCCGCGATCCCTGAAACACGATCCTCGAACTTGGTCTTCAACTTCCTCGAACTTAGTCTCAAAATCCGGATCCTGCATAAGGGGCAGTAACCAGCGTGGGAGAGGGGGGGATGCTGGTAAGGCCCTCTCCGACGCTCAAGTCAAAATCTTCTAGAGAGAGAAATCCTTTTAGAGAGAATTCAGAGCATCCAATGTCCAAAATGAGTGAGTTGTCCAAAATGGGAGACCTAGTCCCCTGTTTATAGGGAACCTAAGGATCATGCCCAGTTTTGAACGGCTTGATGTCGGTATGAGGGAAAACGTATACCGTCATCAAGGTGGACTATGCGTACACTGACTCGCACTTGGCAAAATAACCGGGATAAGCGCGCGGAGAACGTCGGTAATCCGGACCTACCCGGATTGTATAGCAATCTGGAAGTCCTCCGGTCCGGGTACTGCGCGTATTCCGGACCGTTTTAGACTTGGGTGTCCGCGGAAGAGTTCTTTTACGGGTTTTAGAGTATTTTGCGAGGCGCGAAATGTAAATACGAACCCGAATTGGACAAATATCTAACACTTGCCCCCGAGTCAAGTAGCGGTTCAAAACCCATACTTGACTCTTTTTAAGATAAGATATTCGTCCAATTTAGGTTCGGTACTAACCTCAAGGGTGGCATGTTTTTCAATTCGAGTGTTGGGATCATAAATTTGACCAACTTCAATTTTCCACCGTACGTACATAATTTGTTTATAGGGTTAGCGTAGTGGACAATATATGTATAACAACATGCAATTATATTCGCAATATCATGTAACGAGTGAAATAAAGATTTATACAACGTGATAATATCATGGTACGTGATGTAATCATGTAACGCGTTGTCAACATGTAGATGACGACATAGTAAACGGATGACGCAATCATGCAATAAGCAAAACACTTAGAATAATATGAAATTGGAGAGCATGCTTGTCAACATGAAGCATGATGTAAACATAGAAAATGATGCAACCATTCAATTCATACTTAGATTCTAAAAATAATCACATAACAACCATGAGTTAGCATCATGCACATATAAGAATAATAACATGCGTAATGATCTATGAAGCGCGTCATGCATCACTAGGGAGCATGTATGTAAAACAAGCATAAGAGATGTGTAAGTATGCTCATACATGATACTAAGGACTTGTGTGAAAATAGATATTAGTTTAGTCCTTAGCACATGGTGTAGGCACTATTAATGAGAATTAGGAGAGAGAATACCCATTATCTTACATCCTTTGTAGATAAATCCTCAAGAAGCTCTCCATTCTTGATGAAGAGGGAATTCATGGAGGTGTGAATTTGGAGTAGTCACATCATATTTGACATCAATCAAGATCGAACCCCGGCATGGAGGAGGTCAAGGCGTCGCATGAGGTTGCGCAGCGGCGCATGAGGTTACGACGGCGGCGCGTGAGTTTTCGGGTGAGAGCGAGTAGCAATTCGAACTTGCTTCGTACAATGTTTTCGAGGGACCGGCCCGAGGAGGAGCGTTCTTCCCGCCGAGGTGTGCATTGTTTACTCTGACATACTTCTTATACTTAGTATATTTTTCTGATGTCTTCTTTGTTTCATGTTGTTCTTATTGTAGCGTTGCCACGTATTAAGCGTGATGACTTGATCCTTTCTGACGGGATTGATCTTTCTAGAGAAAACTGGTCACCTTTCTCCACTGGTAGTCTTCATTTTCCGAAGGACTCCAAACATAGCACTCCAAGAGTTGGTGTGCGGGTTCTTCAAAGATGTGTTCCTCCTGGTGATCATGATGTCAAACCGTCTACCGATGAGGAGGCACATGCATACGTTGAGAGCGGCTTAGCTGAATTTGCACCGGTAGATCTTGTTCTAACTTTTTTGCCTTCCTACTGTACGTGTATGCTTTGTTGTTGTTGTTGATCATGATCGTCTTGTTCGTTGTACTTAGGCTATTTCAAGGATGATGAAGTCTTCCTTTGTGTTGGAGCTTGTGAGCGAGAGGAGGGCTGCTATCAAAAAGAGCAATACAGTTTCTCGCGAGCTTGCACAGTCCGAGGAGGAAGTGCATAATTTGAACTCCAAGGTTGCTGATATTGATACGTGCATTGCTACTCGTCGCATCCATGTTGAACAACTTGAGGCTGAGATTGCTGCTATCAAGCAGAAAATTGCGGAGAACAACAGTGTTCATGATGTCGCGCTTGCTTCTGTTCGTGATGAGGCACATAGAGCGGGTGCTGAGAAGGGACTTGCTGAATATCTTAGTACCCCTGCTTATTCTGCTGTCGTTCTTGCCACTGCTAAAGCGGATCTTGCACCTTTGGTTGATGAGTTTTCCAAACATTATATTGGCAGAGTATACGCACTTTCCCCCGGATTTCCGTTCGACAAGTTAGGTCCTTATTCTTCTTTTGCTATTAACCATGTTGCGGATTTGCAACGTAAGGCAGCTGAAGCGGCTTCTATTGCTTTGATCTTTCAATATGATAATGTTGATGTAGAACTTGGTGTTGATTTCCTGGACATGTTGTCTTAGTCCTTTGGAGATGATGATATGTTTGAGGCTTTTGTCCAAACCTTTATTTGTGTGTTTGCTTGTATGGTACTTCGTCCTTTGGACCTGTTTTTCAATAATAATAATCATGTGATAACTTGTTAGTAATGTTTCATACCTTGAGTTATCTATGTTGTCTGTATGTTTTGGTCTTGTAAGATAGGATAGATATCCTTAGATGATGAACATGATGTCTGTAGTTGCGACTGTACGTTGCACATTGTTGAGTGTTATGAGCGCCCCTCTTGGTTAGATTCCAAGGCATGGCAAGATGCGTACACTAGGTACTCGTAGCGTTGTAAGTAGTAATATACTCGGCGCGGGCACTTGGCACTCGGCACTGGCACTTGACATGTAGCGGTGTCGTCTTGACAAAGCAAGACTTAAGTTTATACCGTCTCTTAGTTCCACTCTATGGCGACGTTGTTGCAAGATACTTCTTGCTTATTTTGCTGTTTTTTCGTTAAATGCTAAAGAGCAAGATAACGTTATACACGACTCGACTTGTAAGTTTGATGAGTTTTGTACGAGGTTTGCTATAAAAAGCGTATAACATGAAGCCATCCTTTCTCAGGCCTAAGTCTTCATGGTGTATGTACCCTTAAGAGAGTATGCATACTTTTATTGTGTGGGGTTCTCGTCTATTAAGAGGATTTCCGCCACGGTGGGGTGATAAGTCGCATAATGCATTTGCCGCATCCTGTTTTTATTCAGGGAATGGCTATGAACATGAGGATTTGCCCGGAGGATTTCACAACATGTCATTTTTTAGAAGTAAACATGGGGTTTGCCCTCTTGAAAAGGATGTCGCAACATGTTACTTTTGATAGATGTGAACATGGGTATTGTCCTTACGAGGAGGATATTGCACCATGTCACTTTTTAGAATAGCTTTTGGTTTTCTTCCAAGGCATTGTATGTTGTTTTGTTTCTTGATGTTAGTCCATAGTATAATGCATAATGTAGAGATGTACCTACGAAAGTAGATTGACCATCATTAGATACTTGTTGTGTTTACAATAGTTTTGCAGGAAGGCGTCTATTGACTGCTTCTTCCGAAATACTTCTAATTACAAAAGCATGATATGCACTTATATTCCTAAAGGTGCACTGAAAAAGATAGATTAGAAGTGGAAAGTCTATCTCCCTCAAATGTATCTTGGCGGCTGACGGGCGCTGTTGTTTGCAACATAGCTTCCCAAAGCTCCATGTGCAATGAATTCTTCGATCTCCATCCTCAGAGTCAAACAGTCATTAATATTGTGCCCCCAAGTTTGGTGATATCGGCACCAATCTTCAATATCCCTGACTAAGAAGGCGGTCTCCGGCTCAAGTGGTCTTGGAAGCTTGTTTTCCAGAAGCTTGACGTATATCTCTTCCACCTCCGTGTTTAAGGGAGTGAAGATGTTAGCGTACTCCATACTTGAGCCTTCTGATTTCCTTGAAGTTTGTGCTTCCATACTTGCGTTGATAGGTCTGCCCCATCTCAATTCATGTTCACAAGAGATCGCAGTCTCCATC
Source organism: Clarkia xantiana subsp. parviflora (assembly GCA_036873135.1). Taxonomy (NCBI): domain Eukaryota; kingdom Viridiplantae; phylum Streptophyta; class Magnoliopsida; order Myrtales; family Onagraceae; genus Clarkia; species Clarkia xantiana. The sequence goes on from JAPTYO010000004.1 coordinate 40,274,222, forward strand.
TTGTCTTTTAGGCATGCCATTGTCTTGGTTGTACGCCATCCAAATACCCTTCCGAATAGTAAAAATGTTGGCGCATTCATGTTCAAGTAAAATGCGTTGATGGCGTCCTTCTTGATTGCTCTTAGTGCAGTTGCATTTTGAGCGAACCTCCGGAAGTAGGTCATGATGGATTCTCCTTCTTCTTGTTTAACATCTAGCACCCTCCGCTTAGGCGAACAAAGTATCCTGTCAAGCTCAGACTTTGGCAATAACTTTACCTTCTTCTTCTTGTCATCATCGTTTGAGGCGAACAGCTTTCTTTTCGCACCAACTTCAATCATGGCAACTTATACTTGTTTCATTTTCATCAGGGCATTGACGTAGCAATTTCGTGCAGCTGTCTGATGACCTAGCACCTCTCCGATTCCATGAGGAGTTAGGAACTTCATTTTCTGATGAGATGTAGATGGCACAATGTCATGTGGGTTGATCGTTGTTCTTCCTAGGATGCCATTCTATGCCCCCATGTCATTTACCACTACAAATGTGATGTTTATACGCAGTGCCTTCCAACCTTCTCCAAGGATAACTGGAAGTGTGATCATGCCTAATGGATAGGTTGCAGCTCCTGCGAAGCTAACCAGCGGAAATGTGCTTGGTGAGTGATCGGCCTCCGTTTTTCCCATCTTCTTGAGAACTTCTATATGCACTAAATCCGCAGCACTCCCACCGTCTACCAATATCCTTTGTACGTCATATCCATTGATGTCCATTTTTATGACCAAAGCATCATCGTGGGGATACACTATGTGTTTCTTGTCGGCATTTGAGAACGGTATGACTACGTCCTCCTTCTCTGGTTGTCGCCTCTTCCCGTACTTGGGTAGAACTTGTAGCTGCGAGGCATAGACATCTCGGGCATTAGAAATGCTCCCTCCTGCCGCTGGCCCACCATGGATTACGTTGATGACACCACGCTTTGGCGGTGGTGGGTTCTCATTCACTTTCTCCTTTCCCTTGTTCCCCTTTCCGGATGGATCTGCAAGGTTCTTCTTTTGGCGCTTGTCGCCTTGATCCACATATTGCTTGAGCTCTCCTTTAAGGATGAAGTTGTTTATACGAAATCGTAAGCTGACACAGCTGTTCGTTTCATGGCCGTAGACTTCATGGTTTTCACACAATTTATCTTCCTGCTTTCCCAGTGGCCCTTTTCGGAAGTTTGCTGGCTCCCTCCACATGTTATCTTCCTTCATCTTCTTCAAGATTACGGAAAGTGGTGCATTCAAAGGAACGCATTCTGCCAAGTTCACTTCTTTTGGTCTTTGGAATTCTGGCTGATATATCCTCTTATGGGGATGGAATTTCCTTGCTTGTTGCAGGCCTTGTTGGGGTTTTTCTTGCTTCTCCTTAGCGCGAGCTGCACTAACTTTCGCCTTATGTTGTTCTCTGAATCTGTCCAGATCCATGAATTCTTTTACCCTTGCCGCCAATTCTTCAAGTGTCTCAGCTGGGCGCTTTGACATCTTTTCAGCCAGGGCATATCCTCTTCGGCCTAAATTTGCAATGAAGGCGCACACGATTTCTCCTTCGGTGATGTTTCCCTGAATTTCTGAGATGTTTTGGTTGAAACGGATGTAATAATCTGCTAACGACTCGTCGTTTTGCTGTGTCACCTCATTCAACGCATTTGGCACTTTAAGGAGTGTGCGCTCTCCCATGTATCTTTGAATGAATTTTGCCTTTAGGTATGCCCATGACGTAACGCTTCCACATGGTAGCGAAAAGAACCAATGTGCGGTAGTTCCAACGAGAGTATTAGCATATGTCATGGCAACATGATGCGGGTTGTCAGTTCGTCCCAGCAGAGAAGCTTCATGTTGTTGCACATGCTCGATTGGATCTCCTTTTCCTCTATATTTTCCTCCACCGATTCTGTACAGGGCATCTGGAACATGACTGTGTACTAGTTCAGCAGAGAATGGATGTGATACATTCTATTCAAGGGCATGCATTCCCTTCATCTTCGACTGCTTCATCTTTCTCTCAATCATTTCTTCTAAGGCCTTAGCCGTAAGTCCCGTGATTGGGATGTCATTGTCGTATGCGGGCTTCCTCCACCCATCATTGCATGTGTCAGCATGGCTTGCTGTCTTAAAGCTATCCTCCTTGTGTAGGCGTTGTGAATTGCTCACAGGAGGTTGCTTCCATCTTACTCCTTGTTGTTGCTTCATGCCAACACTTGTGGTGCATGAACGTGCTGGCTCCTGCCTGGCCTGTCGGTAGGTATCTTCAGAGTCTCCTACTCCCTCTAGATGTTGCGGCTTTTGCTGGTTGGCATCATGTAACGCCTCCCTAGCTGGTGCAGCTTGTTCGTTAGCATGCGGGGGTGGTGGTGGAGGTGCAGCATATCCTTGACTCCTTAAGATATCCCTGAGAGAAAGGAGTTCTTCAAGTGCCACCATCATCGCCGGTGTGACTGGAGGCATGTTGGTTGCATTCCTTGGTTGTTGCTGTGCTTCCTCAGCTGGTATCCCCGATGGGAATTCCTGATTCATCCTTGTCCTTTGCTCTTGCGCAGGCGCATTGTTTTGATCTTCTGACCCATATTGTGCAGGAGGGGCATTTGTGAATGGCATGGATGAAGTCGTAGATTCTGCCTCCGGAATATGAGAAAGTCCTGGTTGGCTTCTCGTTGGTTTCACCTTGCTTGCACCCGCTTTGGTCGTCTTTCTGTCATGGCTTGTAGTACGGCACGGCTTTTTGTTCGAATCACTCAGACGGCGCCAAATGTTAAGTCTGCTTCCACTTGAGTAGCTTCGGGCTTCTTTTCCACGAACGAGCTCCGGATGTGTGTTCAGAGACGGGTACGCCGCGATCCCTGAAACACGATCCTCGAACTTGGTCTTCAACTTCCTCGAACTTAGTCTCGAAATCCGGATCCTGCACAAGGGGCAGTAACCAGCGTGGGAGAGGGGGGGATGCTGGTTGGGCCCTCTTCGACGCTCAAGTCAAAATCTTCTAGAGAGAGAAAGCCTTTTAGAGAGAAGTCGGAGCATCCAATGTCCAAAATGAGTGAGTTGTCCAAAATGGGAGACCTAGACCCCTATTTATAGGGAACCTAAGGATCATGCACAGTTTGAACGGCTTGATGTCGGTATGAGGGAAAACGTATACCGTCATCAAGGTGGACTATGCGTACACTGACTTCTCGCACTTGGAAAAATAACCGGGATAAGCGCACGGAGAACGTCAGTATTCCGGACCTACCCGGATTGTCTAGCAATCCGGGCCTCCGGATTGCCTTAGGGCAATCCGGAAGTCCTCCGGTCCGGGTACTGCGCGTATTCCGGACCGTTTTAGACTTGGGTGTCCGCGAAAAAATTCTTTTACGGGTTTTAGAGTATTTTGCGAGGCCCGAAATGTAAATACAAACCCGAATTGGACAGATATCTAACAACCTTGATGAACTCTGTTCGTCATAAATCCACATTCTGGGCCAGTTGATAATCTGTGATAGCATGATTGACATGTCCCATTCTTGTTGACCCAAAAGGTTCAGGTATGCTATCAACACTTGCTTCATACTACGCGTGCCATGTACGACCACGGGGTCACAGCTCGGTTGTGCTAGGAAAAGAATCCTCGTGATTTGGCGGGCGCAAACTTCTTCACCTCGAGCGTGTGATTGATCCCGGGAGCCTTATGAAGAGGCACCCAAAATATCCTCATGGACTCAGAACTCATACCTTAGGTCAGGCCCAATGCTCGCTTCCCGGCGTAAGAGCGTAGTGCTGAACAAAAAGGCCTAGTGACCACCACGTCTTTGGAAAGCAGTTGGGATTGACTAAGGGTATGAGCGATGGGGATGGTCAAGTTCACCTGTAATTCACCGATTCTTGTATTCACTAGTTGGCCACCAGCCGGATATTAGTAGAAGGTTGTGAATACTTGTACGGATGCCTTGGAGAAGTGCTCCTATGTGGAAACTAGGCAAATGGAGAATTATCAGTTGACCTAGGATACAGCACTGTACAATATGTATAAATGTTGTTTATAACAGGTTGATTGGAGAACAGGGAATCAACGTTCCGCGGGCGCTACAACACTCCTAACAAATGAGTAGCACGATGCCCGTCGTATCCGCCGGTCGCACGGCAAACCTCGTATGAACTATTCGGAAGCACGGAGCAGATCAAATGGGAGAAATGTTGATGCGGATTTGGAAAACAATACATTAACAGGTACCCTCCCATTCCGGCGAGTGGGAGCTATAAGCATATGGTGATGGGCGTCGTAATTGGTAGCCCATAATATGTATAGTTTACCTAATGAACTTGGGTAAATGTCACATTAGGGTAATTGGGCTAGACCCAAATCCCAATTGACATGGGAGGCCCAAAATTGGGCCTCCCCAATACATAGGCCGGCCGAAATAATTAGGTGGGGTGAAGTGGACTTTTGTCCACTTTACTCCTCCTATAAATAAGAGGTGTTAGGGAATCTTTTAGGGTTAATCACAATTCCCTCAAAGAGTATTTTAGAGAGAAAACCCTCCTCACACACCTCACTAGTTCGGTCAAACCATACATACACCAAGGGTGTGCCAAATTGCTTTCGAGCAACTCTCCGAAGATCCGTCCCCGTGTCAAGAATTGATATGAGGCTTTGCTGTGGAACTAACACCACGTAGGGCTTCTTTCACAAGAACCTCTACAGGTTCCGTCCGGTGGATCGAGAACTCTCTCATACAAAGGATCTTGGACTACGGTAACTGTTTAGGTATGTGTAACTCTTCCACTGCGTAATTTCGATTAAATGCACGTACCAATTTTTGTGTTTTCGTAGTGATTACTCCCCGTAATCTAACAGAGGTATGGGTATTAATCTACGTTGACCTTTTTTCAACATAGATGAAACATTGGAACATATATTGTTTGGGTGCTCTTGGACAATACCTGTATGGTTCGCAACTCTTAATATTTGTAATCCTAAAACTTCTTCGATGACCAGGAAGGAGTGTCTTTGCCAATTTTATGTTGATATGGGTCTACGAAGAAATACATGGAAAGTAGGTGGTCCTTCGTGGGGGTAATGTCTTGGTCATTATGGAAAGAGCGTTGACAGGTCATCTACAAGAAGGAACAACTGAATCTGATTCTCACATTCACTAAGACGCAACAATCCCAAAATGAGTTTTGGTTGCACAGGCCACAACCACAAGTAGTCGAACCCAATCGGCCAGTCAACGAATCTTCTTTAGTGTGGTGTCCACCCTGGGGGGTGAGAGAATCAAGATCAACTGTGACGTGTCATGGGATGTGCGACCAAGAACAGGGGGCATGTGTCTCATCGCTTGAGATGAACGCGGTCTAGTAAAGGGAGGAGGGGGTATAAACTGTCTCTCAACACGACAAGGACTAGAAGATTTTGCGATACATGAGGCCACCCGGATAGCTTTACAAGAAGGTTTAAGATGCATAATTATAGGAGGCCAATGAGGCTTTTTCTCAAGTGGATCGTGCATGCGATTGGCACATTAAATTTTTTGTGGAGATGATTTGTAAGATGAGAGTCAACATACTGGATGCGCATTGAGTTTTTGAACTCTTGCTGTTTTGCAAATGGATCGAGTCTCTTGTATTTCGACTTAAATCTTTATCCGATCTGAATATGATATTACATTTGGAAAAAGAATTAAAATTATAATATACATTGTTTTTGTTACGGAAGTAGAGAGGTAATAGAAGAGGGAACTTAAGGATGTCTTATTATCACACATAAGGAGCCCTTATATAGGGATTACATATACTTGTGGAGGAAGTAAATTTAATACTAGGAAAGTTTAAACAAGGAAGATGGTATATACACGTAATATTGAACATCCACTAAATATATTCATAACACTCACTCTTTGATGTTCATAAGGGAATTGTGCCTCGTTAAAACCTTACTAGAAAAAACCCATTGGGATAAAAATCTAGTGAATGAAAAAGAGTACACAATTATGGATCCCTTTTTGTAAGCTGCATCGTTAAAAACCTTACCAGGAAAACCCGATGGGATAAAACTTTGGTTAAGGGAAAAAGAGTGCAGCGGTGTAGATTCTCCCCCTGAAGTTGACATCGCGTAATTTCATTAAGTCGATGCAATCCAATCATGTTCGCCAATATTCCAGATGTTACAGTCGATAAAGCCTCCTTGAAAAGATCCGCTAGATAGTCATATGAACAAATTCGTTGGATGAAGAATAACTTGAGGCGAATGTGTTTTGTATGTCTCCTTTGATATAACAATCTTCAACTCGAGCTATATAACCTGCATTATCTTCATATATATATACAATATAATGCTACATTTAAAAATTGTGCGCTTCCATGTTATAACTTACATTTGTGTAGCAAATTAATTTAGGTCTTGATTCATCATGATATTAAACTCATGGAATTCTTACAATCATTAAGGTACTCAATAAATGTGTTTATCTATGCAAAATAGCTTCAAGACATTTTTTTTATAGGACAAGATTATTTTTAATCTCTTAAGTACTCGATCTTCAGGCCGAGCCAAACCTTTGTCCTTTCAATATATTTTGTCTGAATTTAACATCATCAATAAATTGATTGTATTTACAAACTCTTCACGAGTTTCAATATCTTTAAATTCTCCCCCTCACGCGATGCCCCTTTCGGCTATAGCGTGATCAATTCAACTTATCAAAATATCAGTTTTCTTGATTCGCATAATATCATCTAATATATCTTAGCTCAAATGAGCTATACATTGTGGAGAATATAACATAATCTGCATGTATTATTTTAAATGGTACAATATATTTATTATCCAACATTCTTGGAAAAAATTTCATGCTAGCATTTTCAATCCTTCTTGGATTTTCACTTTAATTTTGTTATCAAATTAGCCACCCAAAAAGGCTATAAATAATTCATATGTGAGACACATTTAAAATTTTTTATGTACTGCCAATGTAATAATTTATTTGAAGGTGATTTTTCCACTAAATGATCCATATAATAAATGCCAGGATTTTGCATATAACATTTGTACCACAGGTTGTGCGTATATATCTTACGACACAATTTATTTATGCGGGAAATAATTTGTATCCACTGGCTTCCACCTTATGCATTTTTCATGTTAATACTTGCGTCTTTTCAAACTTTGGCCAATCATAATACTTGTTTAACATATTGAGCTCAAGATCCTCGACTCCTCGTCTTGTTTTATGATTTCACTCATGAATAATATTCAAAACTGTTGTCGACAACTTTATATTTTACGGTTCCATCACTTCCCGTTAATGACATAATTCATTGAGATTTCATTATCACTTTCAGGTACCTGAATCACTTATGGGGTTTCATATTTAGTTATGTCTTTACTTCTTTTGGGAAATCACCTCCATAATAAGACCATATTTATCTTGCTCCATTCTTTTATTAAAAAAATTCTTTGGAACCAATATCGCACGCTTCAGACGAGAGTTATTTTTCATTATAACCTGTCCAATCAGGACATTTCAAAATTGGAGCATTTGCAGTTGTTACTTGACTTATGACTTTCTGGGTCTCATAAAGTCACTTATTGGCAGTATTTGAAAGTACTTTTCTCTTTGAACTTCAGGTTCATATTCTCATTGTGTGAGGATCTAAATGAGATAATAACAATTTTTTTTTTCAGTCAATCTCTTTTCTGCCAGTTGCTTCTTTTCTCCCCCTAATGATGGGAAAAGTTGTTCAACAATGACAATCAACACTCTTGTTTTAAATATATATATATCAGTCATTGTGCTCAAATAATTGATTTATAGACAAAATATTTTTCCCAACATTCCAGACCCATGTTTGTACGTTGCGGTGGAGTAATTCAAACATATATCGCACACCATAATATTAATATATGGAAAATTTGTCTCTTCACCAAAAATTGGTTGTAATGGGGAGAACTGTGATTTAACATTGGCTTGATGCACAATTATATTGCTGCTTTCATAATAGCATGCATTTGTACTCAGTTTGCTCTAATTGGTAGCAGTTTAGCTATGTAATTGGAGGATCTTTGTAACTTTCATGCTAAACTGCAAATCTAGACATGTAGTTGTCTGAATCTTGTAGTAAATATCAACTTTCAATATCATCATCATTCTTTATTACATAATCTGGAAATTTTGCTATTGCAAATTCGTGATAATTAATGCACATGCGACCATATTGTAGATGCATCTTTCAAAATAATATATCGATCCACATGGCAGGTGAACGGGTCCATATTCACCTTTTATTATTTCCATAAATAATGGAGTTTTATCCCGAACTTAGTTGATGATGATCACATAATGAATTTTCCTTTGAGAGCAATTATCATAATGATTTATGGAGAATCTTCAGGTTCTTCCAAATAATGTACTGCGCATCTTAAGTGATCCGGAATGGTCTGTAACCGGTCACGCCAAATATCATATTATATGGGTAAAACTTCGGGTTTACCTCTATATGAATCAGTAAACTTCTAGTTTACCGAATATATAATCAATCATGCCAATATTGGCGGTAAACTTCTGGTTTACCTGAATTTTTTTCATTATCTGCAAGAGACATATTTCTTCTAGGATCTTCATGATCATTTTTTCAAGACTCATGATCTCTTAGGATCTTCATGATCCCTTATTTATAATAAGGGTTAAGAACCTATGAAAGGTCTGAACTATCACCCATGTTAGCTGGAGAGGTCTGAAATTTAAAAAGTTAATAACGGAGGTCTGAAATTTCAGTTTTGTTGATAACAGCGGTCTCCGTTAGTTTTTCCGTTAAAACTAACGGAAGTTGGTCACATGCTTGGCATGTGACCATAAATAAAATAAATTTCCAAAAATGCCCTTCTATCAAGTGTGCCCCTCACATGCTTGGAGTGAAAAGACCAAAATGCCCTTGAAGCCACCACGGTACTCCGGCGACCACCAATTGTACTCCGGCGACCACCACCGTACTCCGACGACCACCACCAAGGCTCCGATTGGGCCCAAATCGGAGCCACCGGCCCCGATTGGGCTCCGATCGGAGCCAAAAAGCTTCGATCGGAGCTTTTTTGCCGAGGTGGTGGCCGGAGTTGGGTCGCCGGAGCCGAGGTGGTGGTCGTCGGAGTCGAGGTGGTGGTCGCCGGAGTCGGGTGGTGGTGGCCGGAGTCGGGTGGCTGTGGCCGGGGTTGGGTGAGTTTAATTTGACTTTAGGGGTAAAATTGTCATTTCATATTTCCTTAAATAAGATATTAAATAAAACAAAAAATTAAAGGGGCAAAAATGTCATTTCACACAATTCTGTTAAATTTAACCCTAAAATGGACGGAAAACCTCAAATCAACAAAATTGAAATTTCAGACCTCCGTTATTAACTTTTTAAATTTCAGATCTCTCCCGTTAACATGGGTGATAGTTCAGACCTTTCATAGGTTCTTAACCCTTATAATAATTCATGATATACATGATTCATTCTTATACAAGACGATATTTAATTCACAAATACAATGTTTCAGATCTTATTTTTTCATACATTTTAGGATCTTCCGGATCCTAAAATTATCAATTTTTGAGCTTTTGAATAACTCATGATCTTCTCAATCATTTTATAATAAAATGCAATAAACATAATAATATATGTATATAATAAATATAATGCAGTGCAAGAAATAAAAATGTAAATGTAAATGTAATGCAATAAAAAAAAATAACAGTATATGTAAATAAAGTGCAAGAAATGTAAATATAAATATATAAATTAAGGGAACTATAAATTCATAATTATTGATCTTCAAGATCGTAATATCGGATCTTCAGGATCCGTCATTTATAAAGAATGCATTTTTCTTAATCGTAATATCTCATATTTAATAATAATATATGCAATGACTTTTTTTTTCATTTGAGGCTAATCTTTGCCTAGTGTCATCGCACTTCATATGAATAAATTTCTCGCTTATTCATATAATTAAATTTTTGTTAGCGTCATCGCGCTTCTCAAAATTATCATTCTTCCAAATCAATTGGATTCTGCATTCTTTATTTGTAAGATGCATCATCTTTCTTTATCGATATCATGACGATGCTAACAATTTTATCTATTTCAAAATCAAAATCAACTGTTTCTATGACCATGATGGTTATAACATATTTGTATTTATACTCTTAAAAGGTCATTATAAATTATATCACTCACTTCAGGGAGTGGATGCTTTCATCGCTATAATCATAATCTACAACACTCGCTTCAGGGAGTGGAGTATATCCTCGTTATAATCATAACTTATGACGCTTACTTCACGGAGCGTAATTTTTGCATCTACACTCGCTTCAGGGAGTGGAGCAATATCAATACATATAACTTTATGTATGAAATAATTTTTCACATTTATGTGTATTCAATATATAAATACTGCCAAAATAAAAAATAAAAATTACCGATGTGATATCGTGTATTAGCATCCTTTATTTTCGACATAAGTTATTTATTCAGCAATTTATTCGTAAAAAAAAAAATTATCATATAAGATATTTAACTAATTAATATAAACAATATAACTAGAACTTGTTACTAGCTAGCAATTGTACATAAACTATAACTATAGAAAATAAGACTTTTCATAGTCAGTAAAGAAAATAGAGATTTATCACCGAAAATCATAGTTTGTCATTACAGATTAGAATAATTATCCCCTAAGCAATTTCATAGTGGCTTTCAATTATTATTATCATATAAATATATATAGGCCATCGTTTAGGCAACAAGTATTCAAATTTAACCTCAATTATATTGACAAACTAGTCTAAGCGATTTCCATAGCGAATCATCTATGAACTGATTTTACTTTTTCAACGATTCATATCAAGATGTGAATAACAGTGTAACTAAACTTAACCAAATCCGAGTTAGTTTTCTTTGCTAACTTGTGGAGTCGGAATCATACCTCGATCAATTATGTGTGTCATCTGTCATGTACTGTAAGATTGAATACGACTTGCTTCGTCGGAGTTTTGTTTAAGTAGTCTGTTGTGTCAACACATCGATCTCGAATCCTTTCTTAACTCGTACATATTCAACTAAAAATTAAATTCCTAACACACAATAATTATAATAATTAGAATATGAATTATTAAATAGTCAAAATACGTAAGTAAATAAAGAAGTAATAATCTCCCTTTCAATGCAACACAATCAGATCGATTCAAACTCCAAGGAATCGTTGGTGGTTCTGATAAATCGGTTGATGGATTCTCAAAAGATTAGTTTGTGCCACTATCCCACTTCCACCATTGTTGTTCGAGCTTTTGTCGTGAGAAATTTATATCATGGTGGCGGTCTCTATACTTTCGTATAATATTACGATAAGGGTTGGAAAAAATAATTGAGCAATTCGTGTTGATAACGTGTTACGGAAGTAGAGAGGTAATAGAAGAGGGAACTTAGGGATGTCTTATTATCACACATAAGGAGCCCTTATATAGGGATTACATATACTTGTGGAGGAAGTAAATTTAATACTAGGAAAGTCTAAACAAGGAAAATGATATATACACGTAATATTGAACATCCACTAAATATATTCATAACAGATTTATAGTTATTACACTCCACCGACACTCTCTCTTTTAAGCCTCCTGCCTAACTTGGTATACAAGTGGAATTAATTAACTTATATAAGTTGTCGAGTTTAGAAAGAAGAAAGTTAATGAAAGTGGGGCCCTAAGGGTCTATGTAATTGTCAGTGTCCTCCAGTCCACTGCCACCCATTTTGATGGCCATAATTGTTCGTCACGAGACAGCGAAGCTCAATCAATTCCACTGCAATGCACTAATCAATCACCCAATAATCATGGATTCATGCATGATTCACCTTATAATCAATCAAATACTCTTCAGTTCTTCTTTCTTCACTAACCATCCATCCAAATCTACGACTACTTTTCTTCTTATCCATAATCTCATTACATAAAAGGGGGCGTTTGGATGGACGTAACGTAAAATTACTTAAAATGTGAAATTATAAGTAATGTGAGCTGTAATATAAGATTACTTGATGTCAGATCTTAAAAATCTGACCTACGGCGAATAAATTTTTTAAAACATGGAATTTTTAAAGAGTCGCCACTAGCTAATTACGGCTAACTAGAAACCAAAATTACCTAGGTAAATAACGAATTAAATACTTTAGCATATTAATCGGTCTACGATCCAAGATTTGTGTTTGGGGGTTCCGTTACGAATTAAAAATATATATTTTTCTAATCACGCCCTTTCGAACTTAATTAACATATTTGCCAATTTTAAAATTTAAACATGCGTTACGTTGAATTAATCTAAAGTTATAAAAAAAAAACTAAACTAATTTTTTGTGAAACTATTATTAACGACAAATCTAAGCATGAAAAACTATTAAACATCTAAAACTCATAATTCGGTTAAAATCTAAACGAAACTAAACATGTTCAAAATCATGATACAATTTAATAATTACATATCATACCCATATACTTATAAAAATATGTTATCTAATTAATCTACATCTAAACTAGTTAATTAACATGGTATAATAATAATAATAATAATAATAATAATAATAATAATAATAATTAGAAAATAAATAATTTAAAAAAAAAATTTGCAGTGGAGCGGACGCGATTACCTACCAGAGGAAGGACAGAACTGCGGCGACTCCGAACAGCGTAGCGCACGGCAGGATCAGGTGGCTTGACCTACGGCGAAGGACGGGACCGGGACGACAGGGGTTGGCGTTGGTGGCGTGGACGGCGGAGCCGCTGCGAGACAGCACCGGTGGGACGAGCAGAGCGAGGTAGTCCTAGTGGCTAGACAAGCGAATGAAGCCGGTGATAGGACAGACAAAGCGGTGAGGTAGCGGGCGGCGTCAGACGGTGTGGACGGCAGTGGGAGCTGGGCACGGCCAAGGGTGGCCGGAAGATCTCCGATGATTGCAGAACCAGTACAGGAGAAAGGAGAAGATGAGTTGGCCTCAGCACGAATTCCGAAAAATATAATATTTTATTCTGATTTAATTGCTGTGTGATTTTACATAGACGATACTAGGTCCCTTTTATAGCTAGCCTAGACCCTAATATTAGGGGAAAAATATTTGCTCTAATATACACAATAAATTCCGAAAATTATACATTATATATTTATGAACATTGCCATAAATATATATTATATATTTTCCAAACTTTACATAATATTTAGTGCATATATATTATTCTAATTTGAGTTAAACCTATTTTAGCAAACGTGTGACTTTTTATATCCAGATACTTCCTTTTTTAAACGCGTTACACTTAACTTTTTTTTTAACGCGTTATATACGTGTCGCGTGTACCAAAATTAGGTGTTTACAGCTTGCCCCTCTTTGGACGGACTCCCGTAGAATGCATTCAAGGGAGTTTTTCCAAAGCAAGTAAACAATAATTTTGGCTAGGAAGTATATCTTCTTCCGGGTCTTCAAGTCTCCAAGGTGGTCTTTGGCTTTGTTGACGGACAATGCTAAAAAAAACCTCCAGTGGTAGTGCGGAACGTAGAGCCTCCAGCGGCGGTGCGGTAAAGAAGAGCCTCTGGTGGCGGTGCGGAAAAGTAAAGTCTTGGTCGGCGGTGTCCCTGTTGACGGTGCTTCCGTTGGCGGTGCGTAAAAGTAAAGCCTCCAGTGGCGTGCAATAAAGTAAAACCTTGATCGACGATGCCTCCAATGGCGAGCAATAAGGAAAAGCCTCCAGTGGCCTGACTTGCGAAGGCTGAATACTAAGGCTTCGTTCGTCGGGGTGACTCTCAGAAAGCTGGAAAACTTCAGGTCCTGATCATCGGTTGTGACTCTCAGAAAGATGGAAAACTACAGATCCCGATTGCCGATTGTGACTTGCGGAGGCTGAACATCAAAGACTCTGTTCATCTGGTTGTGACTCTCGGAAGGCTGGAAAACTACAGATCCTGATTGCCGGTTGTGACTCGCTAAGGCTGAACATCAAAGGCTCCGTTCGTCGGGTTGTGACTCTCAGAAAGCTGGAAAACTTCATGTCCTGATTGTCGGTTGTGACTCGCGAAGGCTGAACATCAAAGGCTCCGTTCGTCGGGTTGTGACTCTCAGAAAGCTGGAAAACTTCAGGTCCTGATTGTCAATTGTGACTCGTGAAGGCTGAACATCAAAGGCTCCGTTTGTCGGGTTGTGACTCACAGAAAGCTGGAAAACTTCAGGTCCTGATTGTCGGTTGCGACTCGTGAAGGTTGAACATCAAAGACTCCGTTCGTCGGGTTGTGACTCTCAGAAAGCTGGAAAACTTCAGGTTCTGATTGTCGGTTGTGACTTGTAGGAACAGACTGTAACATTCCTACTGATCTTTGAATGGTGACTTGCGACAGCAGACTGTAACCGTCCCGCTTGCCGTGAAGTTGACTTGGAAGACGTTGTATCGTAGAAAAATACAAATGTGCATGAATGTTTGTCCCTAATTTTTGCCTAAATTGCGCAGGGTGCGACAATCTAGCAGGATCTTTTTTTTTAATTTCTCTCTTATTCTCTCCTTTTGCCACGGTCGATTAAGAGATTTCCGACCGTGCCCCTCGGTTTTTTTATTTTCTGTCATTTTGCCATGATTGCAATTTCTGAATTTACAATCATGCCCCTCATTTCCTGATTTTTCCTAGGCCGCCCTTTCAGGTTTTCAACCTAGCGGAAGCACTCTTTTTTGTGGTAGCCAGTTTATGGGTGGCTATGACCCGTTCTTTATTTTCCGCCTTGATGCGGGAGTATTTGTAGCCGTTTGGAGGGTGACTGTGACCCTTTTCTCACCGTCTTCAATTTTGCGGGAGCTCTTTTGATTGTAGCCATTTAGAGTGTGGCTGTGGCCCTTTCTTTTATTTTCCCGCCCTCACCGGGTTCGCGGGATTACTCTTTTTGTGTAGCCATTTTGAGGGTGGCTGTGGCCCTTTTTTATTCTCTCACCCTCACCGGGTTCGCGGGATCACTCTTTCCTGGAATGTCTGGATCAGGAACTTCTCGTGCTGCTGAAAAAGGGCCATCTTCTCAAGATAAATCCGCAGGTGGACTATGGGATTACCGGTGCCATCATACTTCTTAAAGTCAGAGACTTTGAACTTTTCTGGTCTTGACATGTTAGGGAAAATGCATAGGTCGGAGTAAGCAATGCCCCCACACTGCTCAAATCCGAATAAAGCCTTCATCTTTACCTCCATTTTCTTCAGGCGGCGATCATGTTTATATTCGATGACAGGTGATGATGTAACTGCATTTGTGCCAACTACACCCCCTTACATTGTTGTCGGATTCGAAAAGACATACGGCTTTGACGCGGATTGATCAGGTATGATCAAAACAGGGGGTTAGTCACGAGGAGGTTCCACCATGGCGTCGTGAGGCACGGTGGCAGCCGGTATCGCAGTTCCAGTATTCACTACTGGTGTTTTTAATGAGGTTGGACTCATGATTTCTGTCAGCAAGGTCGAGTTCGGAGCATGGTGAGCTGACTGAGCTTCAAGGAGTGCCATGATGCGCTCCATGTTGGATGACATGGTAGCCATATCCAGATGCATTTTGTCATTAGCTGCCTCAATCTCGGCCATCCGTTCGTCATGTTGCTGGATCTTCTTAGCGTCCTCCATATTAGTGATTAGTCTCGTGATTGACAGTAATACATGCAATGAAAAATGCGATATTCAGAA
Organism: Clarkia xantiana subsp. parviflora; assembly: GCA_036873135.1. Classification (NCBI taxonomy): domain Eukaryota; kingdom Viridiplantae; phylum Streptophyta; class Magnoliopsida; order Myrtales; family Onagraceae; genus Clarkia; species Clarkia xantiana. Next base: position 40,289,944 of record JAPTYO010000004.1, read on the forward strand.
TATGAAACACAAAGTATCATGCATGATCGTTTTGAAAGTAATGTGTGATTCATCTCATCATCTTTTGAAAAATAATTTTTTGCAAAATATGTTTCTAAGACGCTTTACACAACTCGGAACTCGGTCAATGAGCGTCGAGTACTTGCCCCATAATCTGAGCGAAGGTAATGCAACAAGGTTTTTTAAAATGGATCCAATTTTTACCACTTTTTCGGATTTTGGAGCGAGCACTTAACTCTAACGTTACTATTTTGAACGATTGCAACACTTCACTCTACGCGGTATTTCTTCAATAGTTTCGCTCTGCGTCCATCATGCTGGTCTGAACCTGGTCAACTCCAGCCTTGAATAATGGAAGGGCCGTGATACAAAGGCAATTGTGCAGTTTTCTCATTCTTACCGAAAATGGTGTGTAACGCGTTTTAGAAACGATGATTTGAATGACACATTTTTTGGGAAATTATGATGCATGCTTGAAACGTAAATTTCCATTAATATGCGTTGTACAATTACATATGGTACAAAAAAATAAATATTACATCGAGACACATGTCCTATACATGAAAAATTCTAGGGGCCTAGAACAATTTGAAAAAGAACACACGTAAATACGCATATCAGCAAGATCGAAGTTTCAGGTGTGTTTTTTTGCTTTATTCTAATAGGTGAGTTCCACTGATATGCTTCTGACACGGTGGTTTCCTCACCCCATCATAGGGATCACAGGACCTACACGAGCGGTGGAGTTGTTCTGAGTCGTTCCGGCGGCTCGGCCGCGTGGTCGTACCCTTACTATCTCTCTGGGGTTCCTAGTTGCCTTGAGATTTGAAATTATGCTTAAAGTGACTGTGTGTGGTTTCAAACAACACCATAAAAAAAACTTGTTAATGAAAACATAAATAAAAACAAGAGCTTCGTACCTATGAAAAAAACAAAAAATATAGTTAGAATAATGACGAAAAATATGTTTAAATTAAAACATGGCAAATAAGCAAACATAACAAGCCCAAACCCTCGATTACATCCCCAACAAAGTCGCCAAATTGTCATACCCTAAAAATCTGACCTACGACGAATTAATTTTTGAAAACATGTAGTTTTTAAAGAGTTGCCACTAGCTAATTAAGGTTAACTAGAAACCAAAATTACCTAGGTAAATAACGAATTAAATACCTAAGCATATTAATCGGTCTATGATCCTAAATTTGAGTTCGAGGGTTCAGTTACAAATTAAAAATATATAGTTTTATAATCACGCCCTTTCGAACTTAATTAACCTATTTGTTAATTTTAAAATTTAAACATGTGTTACGTCGAATTAATCTAACGTTATAAAAAAACTAAACTAATTTTTTGCGAAACTATTATTAACGACAAATCTAAGCATGAAAAACTATTAAACATCCAAAACTCATAATTCGGTTAAAATCTAAACGAAACTAAACATGTTCAAAATCATGATGCAATTTAATAATTACATATCATACCCATATACTTATAAAAACGTGTTATCTAATTAATATACATCTAAACTAGTTAATTAACTTGGTATAATAATAACAATAATAATACTAATAATAACAACAGAAAATAAAATAATAATAATAATATTAATTAGAAAATAAATAATAAATAAAAAAACTTGCAGTGGAGTGTACGGTATTACCTACCAGAGGAAGGACAAAACTGCGGCAACTCCGGACGGCGCAGCGGACGGCGGGATCCGGTGGCTTGGCCTCCGGCGAAAGACGGGACCAGGACGACGGGGGTTGGCGTTGGTGGCGTGGACGGCGGAGCCACTGCGAGAAAGCACCAGTGGGACGAGCAGAGCGAGGTAGTCCTCGGGCGGCGTCAGACGGTGTGGACGGTGGTGGGAGCTGGGCACGGCCAAGTGTGGCTGGAAAATCTCTGATGACAGTAGAACCAGTACAGGAGAAAGGAGAAGTTGAGTTCGTCTCAGCACGAATTCCGAAAAATATAATATATTATTCTGATTTAATTGCTGTGTGATTTTACATAGACGATACTAGGTCCCTTTTATAGCTAGCTTAGACCCTAATATTAGGGTGAAAAAATATTTGCTCCAATATACATAATAAATTCCGAAAATTATACAATATATATTTATGAACGTTGCCATAAATATATATTATATATTTTCCGAACTTTACATAATATTTGGTGCATATATATTATTCTAATTTGAGTTAAACATATTTTAGCAACCCTATGACTTTCTATATCCAGATACTTCCTTTTTTAAACGCGTTACACATAACTTTTTTTAAAGTGTTATATACGTGTCGCGCGTACCAAAATTAGGTGTTTACAGCTTGCCCCTCTTTGGACAGACTCCCGTAGAATGCATTCGAGGGGGTTTGTCCGAAGCAAGTAAACACTAATTTTGGCCAGGAAGTATATCTTCTTCCGGGTCTTCAAGTCTCCAAGGTGACCTTTGGCTTTGTTGACGGCTCCGTTCATCGGGTTGTGACTCTCAGAAAGCTGGTAAACTTCAGGTCCTGGTTGTCGGTTGTGACTCGCGAAGGCTGAACATCAAAGGCTCCGTTCGTCGGGTTGTGACTCTCAGAAAGCTGGAAAACTTCAGGTCCTGATTGTCAGTTGTGACTCGCGAAGGCTGAACATCAAAGGCTCCGTTTGTCGGGTTGTGACTCTCAGAAAGCTGGAAAAATTCAGGTCCTGATTGTCGATTGTGACTCGCGAAGGCTGAACATCAAAGGCTCCGTTCGTCGGTTGTGACTCTCAGAAAGCTGGAAAACTTCAGGTTCTGATTATCCGTTGTGACTTGTAGGAACAGACTGTAACATTCCTACTCATCTTTTAATGGTGACTTGCGAGAGCAGACTGTAACTGTCCCGCTTGCCGTGAAGTTGACTTGGAAGACGTTGTATCGTAGAAAAATACAAATGTGCATGAATGTTTGTCCCTAATTTTTGCATAAATTGCGCATGGTGCGACAATCTAGCGGGATCTTTTTTTTTTTAATTGCTCTCTTAGTCTCTCCTTTTTCCACGGTTGATTGAGAGATTTCTGACCGTACCCCTTGGTTTTTTTATTTTCTCTCATTTTGCCATGATTGCAATTTCAAAATTTACAATCATGCCCCTCATTTCCGTATTACCTAGGCCGCCCTTTCGGGTTTTCAACCTAGCGGAAGCACTCTTTTTTGTGGTAGCCAATTTCTGGGTGGCTATGACCCGTTCTTTGTTTTCCGCCTCGATGCGGGAGTATTTGTAGCCGTTTGGAGGGTGACTGTGACCCTTTTCTCACCGTCTTCAATTTTGCGTGAGCTCTTTTGATTGTAGCCATTTGGAGTGTGGCTGTGGCCCTTTCTTTTATTTTCCGCCCTCACCGGGTTCGTGGGATCACTCTTTTTGTGTAGCCATTTTAAGGGTGGCTGTGGCCCTTTTTTATTCTCCCACCCTCATAGGGTTTGCGGGATCACTCTTTATCTATAGCCATTTTTAAGGATGGCTGTGGCTCTTTTTGATTTCCCCACCCTCATAGGGTTCGCGAGTTCACTCTTTATCTGTAGCCGTTTGGAGGGTGGCTGCGGCCCTTTCAGTTATTTCCCGCTTTTGACGTTGCGGGGACGCTCATTGTCTGTAGCCATTTGAAGGGTGGTTGTGGCCCTTTCTTTGTAGTCGTTTTAGGGACGACTGTGGCTCTCTTTCTTTTTCTGTAGCCGATTAAATGGCAGTTGTGACCCTGAAGAAAAATGAGTTCTTTTTTAGCTCACATTTTGCCATGACCGCCCCTGCGAGTTTTCAGTCAATCCCCTTTCCCTAACTTTTGCCTAGGTCGCCTTTACAGGTTTTCAACCTAGCGGGAATTTAATTTTTTCTCTCTTTTTTCCAATTGATAAAAACAATTATTTACATGCCCTTGGTGGCAGATTGAAAACTTCAACCTCTCAGGACTTCTTTCGGAGAAGAACATGACTGACTGAGTCAGTATATATCGATTGTGTTGACGCCTCTGATTGACCTCATGACAATAACGCCTTCTTTGCTTGACTGCACATCTGATGTGCGCTCTTTGTTTTTTCATTTTGTCAATGGTTGATATCAACAAGAGATGCCCCGCGGATAGAACCCATCGAGTTGAGATTACCACATGAATGATGAATGATCTGGCTCGGGAAGGCGTATGTATTCCACGCATGGATATCCTTTGAAGCAGCGGGTCCCATGGTTGGAGATTTCAAGGTCTCGCTTTCTAGTGAAATGCGTTGTCTCATTAGTCGGACCAGACTAGGATTTCATTACTTGATCACTAGATGATTTGAATCCTCCATCGGCCGCCTTGATGGAATTGCTGGTCAGTGACTTTATCGTTCGGGTGTTTCTTTTGGAACATCAACTCAATTGTCAATTGGCTTGCATTATTCCTAAGAAAGAAAACGAAATCTGTACAAGGATAATAAAACAAACTCAATTATAGGGATTTATTTATATTTATTATATCATAACAATATCCCTCTTTCCTATGCGGGGCCCATGATCTTGCCGCGCAAGGAGTACATCAACTTAAATTTAAACCATATCAATGTTTCCTTCACTTGATGAAACCAAATCGAGGATCAACATCTTGTTGTCAATAAGGTCCTGGATCCTGTGCTTCAGACGTGAGCAGTTCTCTGTAGAATGTCCTGGTGCTTCCATATGAAACTCGCACTTCGAGTTCGGTTCATTGCCGGGTGCCTTTGACTTCAAAATTTCAGGCTCGAGGAGATTTCGAGCGAGTAAATTGAGGTAAAATTCTGTCGCTGAAATTGGTAATGGTGTGAACTGCCTGAACTCCCGCGGCTTTTTTGTGGACTGGTTGTCGGATCCCGTCATGAGGGAGGGTTGTGGACCTTGGAATCCGGGTATTGCTTGATGAGTTGTAGGAGCCACTAGTTGTTGGCGTTTGGGTGGGTAGATCGCGCTCACCGATGTATCATCCGGTGATGACTTCTTAAAACCTCATTTCTTTCCAGGGTCTTCAATCTTTCCTAGCCGGATCCCATTCTCTATCATTTCACCTGATTTCACAAAATCAGCAAAGTTAGCTGCAACATGCCATAACAGGTGAGAGTATTACGCCCCTTTAACAGTTCCGATGAACATAGATACTGTTTCTGCATCTTCCAGCGGTGGTCGGACTTCAGCAGCCTTCTCTCTCCAGGTCTGCATATAGTTCCAAAATGATTTTCCTCCTTTCATCTCCATGCTTTGGAGGTCCATGCAGGTAGGAGCAGTGTCCAGACTGAACTTATATTGGCGAACGAAAGCGTTAGTCATTTCCTTCCATGTTGAAATATCGTCGGCCTTCAAGCTGACGAACCAAACCAAGGCTGCTCCTTTCAAACTTTCATGGAATGTCTGGATCAGGAACTTTTCGTGCTGCTGATAAGGGGCCATCTTCCCAAGATAAATCCGCAGGTGGACTATGGGATTACTGGTGCCATCATACTTCTCAAAGTCAGGGAATTTGAAATTTTCTAGTCTTGACATGTCGGGGAAAAGGTATAGGTCGGAGTAACCAATCCCCCCATACTGCTCAAATCCGGACATAGCCTTCATCTTTTCCTCCATTTTCTTCAGGCGGCGATCATGTTCAGATTCGATGACAGGTGATGATGTAACTGCATTTGTGCCAACTACACCCCCTTACATTGTTGTCGGATTCGAAAGGACATACGGCTTTGATGCGGATTGATCAGGAATGACCAAACAGGGGGTTGGTCACGAGGAGGTTCCACCATGGCGTCGGGAGGTACGTTGGCAGCCGGTATCGCAGGTCCAGTATTCACTACTAGTGTTTTTAACGAGGTTGGACTCGTGATTTATGTCAGCAAGGTCGAGTTCGGAGCATGGTGAGCTGACTGAGCTTCAAGGAGTGCCATGATGCGCTCCATGTTGGATGGCATGGTAGCCATATCCAGATGCATTTTGGCATCAGCTGCCTCAATCTCGGCCATCCGTTCGTCATGTTGCTGGATCTTCTTAGCGTCCTCCATATTAGTGGTTAGTCTCGTGATTGCCAGTAATACACGCAATGAAAAATGCGATATTCAGAATATGAAACACAAAGTATCATGCATGATCGTTTTGAAAGTAATGTGTGATTCATATAATCATATTTTAAAAAAAAATGTTTTGCAAAATATGTTTCTAAGACACTTTACACAACTCGGAACTCTGTCAATGAGCGTCAAGTACTTGCCCCATAATCCGAGCGAAGGTAATGCAACAAGATTTTTTAAAATGTATCCGATTTTTCCAACTTGTTCGGATTTTGGAGCGAGCACTTAACTCTGTCATTTCTATTTTGAACGATTGCAGCACTCCACTCTATGCGGTATTTCTTCAATAATTTCGCTCTACGCCCATCATGCTGGTCTGAACCTGGTCAACGCCAGCCTTGAAAAATGGAAGGGCCGTGATACAAAGGCAATTGTGCAGTTTTCTCATTCTTACCGAAAATGGTGTGTAAAGCGTTTTGAAACGATGATCTGAATGACACATTTTTTGGGAAATTATGATGCATGCTTGAAACGTAAATTTCCATTAATATGCGTTGTACAATTACATATGGTACAAAAAAATAAAGATTACATCGAGACCCATGTTCTATACACGAAAAAATCTAGGAATTTAGAACAATTTGAAATAGAACACACGTAAATACACATATCGGCAGGATCGAAGCCTCAGGTGTGTGTTTTTGCTTTGTTCTAATAGGTGAGTTCCACTGATAGGCTTCCGACACGGTGGCTTCCTCACCCCATCATAGGAATCACAGGACCTACACGAGCGGTGGAGTTGTTCTGAGTCGTTCCGGCGGCTAGGCCGCGTGGTCGTACCCTTACTATCTCTTCGGGGTTCCTAGTTGCCCTGGGATTTAGGCGTTTGGAAATTATGTCAAAAGTGAATGTGTGTGGTTTCAAACAACACCATAAAAAAACTTGTTAGTGAAAAAAAAAAATAAAAACAAGAGCTTCGTACCTACGAAAAAATAAAAAATAAAAATATATTTAGAATAATGACGAAAAATACGTTTAAATTAAAACATGGAAAATAAGCAAACATAACAAGACCGAACCCTCGATTACATCCCCAGCAGAGTCGCCAAATTGTCAGACCCTAAAAATCTGACTTACGGCGAATAAATTTTTGTAAACATGGAATTTTTAAAGAGTCGCCACTAGCTAATTACGGCTAACTAGAAACCAAAATTACCTAGGTAAATAACGAATTAAATACCTAAGCATATTAATCGGTCTACGATCCAAGATTTGAGTTCGGGGGTTCTGTTACGAATTAAAAATATATATTTTTCTAATCACGCCCTTTCGGTACTTAATTAACCTATTTGCCAATTTTAAAATTTAAACATGCGTTACGTCGAATTAATCTAACGTTATAAAAAAAATTAAACTAATTTTTATGTGAAACTATTATTAACGACAAATCTAAGCATGAAAAACTATTAAACATCTAAAACTCATAATTCGGTTAAAATCTAAAGAAACTAAAAATGCTCAAAATCATGATACAATTTAATAATTACATATCATACCCATATACTTACCAAAACATGTTATCTAATTAATCTACATCTAAACTACTTAATCAACATGGTATAATAATAAAAATAATAACAAAAATAATAATAATAATAACAGAAAATAAAATAATAATAATATTAATTAGAAAATAAATAATAAATAAAAAAAAACTTGTAGTGGAGCGTACGGGATTACCTGCCAGAGGAAGGACAGAACTGCGGCGGCTCCGGACGGCGCAGCGGACGGCGGGATCCGGTGGCTTGACCTCCAGCGAAGGACGGACCAGGACGACAGGTGTTAAGTCGTGTCACTCGGGTCGACAAGTTATCGGTCCAAGTGTCACTTCTCACGGGTAAAAAGCTTGATCTGATACTCTATCTGCTAGATGGTCTGATCTGTATCCTTCTCTTCTTCCGACTTCTTTCTCCTGACTGACCTGCAATAGGGGTAGTACCAAGCACGGAGGGGGGGGGGGTGGTGCTTGGTGAACCCTCTATGATGCCTAAGTCAGTCTAATATTTCTAGAGAGACAAACTAGAGAGAAGGCAGAGTAGAAGCTAGTGAATAATCAACGTGATGGAAATGAATAGGATACGAGCAGTATTTATAGGCTTCGGCGGGATTAAGGTGGCTTAATGACATCATTAATCCCCTAAGCGTATTTTATTAACTCATAACCGTAGGGTTAGACCCTTAAAGCATGGAGAGGTAAGCAAAATAATCTAAGTGTGGGACGGGTGAGAAAAGATGTCGCGGCCCTTGGGGTCGGACGAGAAATCTGACCCCCGAGGCTTAGGATCGGGTAGGTCTGCCCAACCTCTCATGGAAGAGGTGGGGTAGCCTACCCGATCCCTCCTAGGAGGGATCGGGTGGGGCCACCCGATCTCTCCTAGGAGAGACCGGGTGAGGCCACCCGATTTCACCTAGGTGAGACTGTTGGAGGGGCCCGAACGAGTACCTCGGTCCGTCCGGGCCATTTATGCTATTGGTGGGGTCTTCGGGTCAAAGTTTCGATTTACAATCACAAGTGGGGTGATCAGAATAAGACAGTCCGAACTAAAACGGGTTCCAATTGGGCGTATATCCATCACTTGCCCCCGAATTAACCAATGGCGTGACCCTTGGTTGACTCTATTTTAGGATGGGATGATACGCGCAATTGGAAACCGTGAATTTACCTCTTGGCGAAACCTTTTCTTGTCCGTAGGCGCGTTTTTTGAGCCTTATCCTCTGATTCTCAAAAATAGAGGAATTGTAAACGTTAGAGCATGCGTACACGTGTTCTAGACACGTGTCCGCTGAATATGGATATAATCATAAAAAATCTGATCCCTTCAAGTATGCATTTTAAAAATATGTACGTGCATGGGGATACAATGCAATCATGGATATGAGTCTACGTACCTCAATTTCCTACTGGGTGAGTACAGGCCGGGAAAAATATTTGAATTGGGTCCAAAAATTTCTAAGTATAGGATAATGGAATATATGCCTATAGGGTGTTAACTCAAGTAGAAACATGCCTAACCATAGTCAAAAGGGGGGAAAGATGATAGTTTTCTATCTAAACCCTTAGATCTCCTCTAATTTAAATGGATGGTGGTGATTATGTCTCTTTAAAAAAACCCTACACACTTTAGCTATAAAATAAAGGAATAGGATTACCTCACTTAGTGCCTCCATCATCTTTTTCTCTTCACTTCACACTCTTGGGGACCGAGAAAAATTCCAAGACCCACAAGGGAGTGTGGCCGGCCAAAAATTCGGCGAAGAAGTGGACTCCGGCGCGGCAGCTCTGCACGGCGAGGACCGGGCCAGGCGAGGCGGTGCTGGGCGAACGGCGGGGCGGAGGGAGCTGAAGCTTCTCCGGCGGGCGGCTCAACTACGGACAGTGGAGGCGGGACGATCCCTGGCGACGGCGAAGGTCGCTGCTACTCCGGCGGGCGATCAAGAAGGCGGGGGCGAGGTCTTCCGAGACCGACTTCGGCGCAGCTCCGGTGAAACGAGGACGGCGGTAGTGGGCCCCCTTCTCCGGCGACGACGGGATTTGAATTCCGGACCCATTTTTCAAATCGGTTCGGTATTTCCCAAGGTTCGATCTTTTTCCCGTCCGTGAACATGTCTAATGTTCGTATTTGGATTGCCCATGCTTGATTTGTGATGATTTCCTGATTGCTTGTGTCATGATTGTCGTATTGAGTAGATAGTCGTTTATTCGGAAATGGTTTTTTCCCGTTGGACTTTCCTTGTTTGAATTTGGTATCGCGTGGTCACTTGTATGCCGGGTGTTGTTGGGGGGTATAGTTATCCTTAGCCCGGGAAATGATTTTTTTCCCGAGTGAAATTGCCCGATTTTGTTGTCGTAAAATTGCTTGCACGTAGCCGTTGTTGTTATTAGGTATCTCTAGGCCTTGATTATCGCTTGTTGGTCGTTGTGTGGTATGGTTGTTGATATGTTGATACCGGGGTATTCCAGAGTTTTTCGAGGAAATTCTTCTATACTGATACTTAGCTTGGTACGGCAGGTATTGTATTCGTGGTGGTGCCCCAAAACCCAGACTTTGCAAAGATGCTATATTCTTCGGAGGATGAGTAAGTTTTTCATTCCTTCCATTCGCCGCGTTACTTTCTTCCAGATGTTAGCTCAGAGTCGGATTTTGAGTCGGATACTGAATTTGAGTATTGGTCTGAGTCAGAGTCTTTCTCGAGCTTAGAATTTCCCACTACTTTTGAGTTAGGTCTTGCGCCGTTGTCGGAGAACCACTTGACTCGGGGCGGCTATAATGACCACATTGAGTTAGGTGACATTAGTCCTCTAGATGAGCATTTGTACCCTTTCCTCCCATCCTTGAGGAATATTCGTGAAACGGTGACAGATCCCCCAGAGGGGAAGGTTGTGGTGTACCCCTCTCAAATTCGATATGGGTTACGTCTTCCTTATTGTGATGACCTTGTCGAGTTTTGTCGGTTCTTCAGGATTTCTCCTGTGAACCTTGCCCCCAGCGCTATCCGCGTCTGGGTAGGATTCCGGGTATTATGCCAGTGGTATTCCTGGTTCTAGTTATGTTCCGGTGTTTCTACCGCTTCCAATATCAGAGGAAGATAGGCTTTGCGAGCTTGGTGACTCGTTATCCCCTTCTTAAAGACTCCCGATTTGCGGACTTTGGGTTGGGCGAGGTCGAGTGGGATAGAGATCTTCGTGTCGTGGCTCCAAGTAATAACTCGGCGAGCCATTGGTCTAAACACTATTTCTTCATCACCGATCGTTATGTCACCTAGTCGGTTCTTAATGAGAATCGGTCGGATGGTTGGCCCGCCTTTGGGGAGTTCTCCTCCTCAGATTTAGAGACCATGAAGATTATCTATCAGAGTCATCAGACCAATTCTTATTGTCCTGTATCCGTGGTGACCGAGGCGGGCCTTTATAAGGCGGGGATTCGTTTGACCCCTCCCCCCGAGGGTTTGTTACGTCACTTAGTCTTCTCGTTTTTATTCATTTTTTGCTCTTCCTTTGTAGGTTGGTTTCACGGAAAAACATATACTATGCAGGCGGAGCCTATCGACCTGACGAAGAGAAAAGCTCCTTCCAGCTCTGCCCCTAAGAAACCTTCCAAGTCTGGGAAGACTGCGGAGGCCTCCAGTACGTTCTTCTTTTTCTTCTTTCCCTCTTATGATATACTTATAATTTTCTCATGTTGTTAACTTTATATTGTTAGGGCATTCTCCTTTGGTTACTGAACGTGTCGTCCCTATGGGCAGAAGTTCCAGCCACTCCAAGTCTAAGGCACGGGAGCCTGATTCTGAGGTCGGGGCTTCGGTTGCTAAGAAGAAAAAGGTTGTGGGTCATTCTTCTTCCAGTGCTAGTTTGCCGACACCATCTCGCGATAAAGAGATAGTAGTCGAAGAGGCGCCCTCCCTGACTGACAAAGGGAAGCGACCTGCTGATGGTGGTGGGGTGCCTATAGACCTTAATGCCTCTTCTCCATATCCTGCCCCCCAGCTGAGGGCCCGAGTCTCAGGTTCTACTTCCTCTTGTCTTGTAGATATATTGATATTTGCTTCCTGTTTTCATTTTTACTTTGTTTGTATAGCTGGACTCCCTGCCTTGAGCCGAAAGGACTTTGCTCGCCTTACTGATGAGGACGTTGTGGGAGCTGAGTGGACTCCCTTTGCTGGGTTGAAAGAATATCACTTTGATAGCCATTCCTCTCTGCACACCCCGGAGGTTGGTATCCGGGTTCTTCGTAGTGCTGTTGCTCTTGGGGATCGCGTTTCTCGCCCCAAGTCACCTAAAGAAACCCGGCGCTTCATTCAGGGGGTGTTATCTCGCTATGCCCCGGTAAGTGATGCTTCTTCCCTTTTCCCTATGATTGTTTGTTATGTGATTTGCTATTTTTTTTCTATCTTAGGGCATGTCGGATATGGTTAACCTCTCGTCTCTTGCACTTGAGCTTTCTGATGAGAAGAAGGCCCTTGAGGATGGTCAGGTATCCTTGAAGGCAGAGCTTCTAGTGCCACTGAGAAAGCTCGCCTATCTGATTTGAGGATGCAAGAGCTTACGAGTCAGGTAGCCTTGCTCGAGACCACTGTGGGTGACCTGCGCCGGAAGGCTGTTGTTGCTTCTTCACTCCATTCAGAGGAGTTGAAGAATGTTGAGGAGAAATGCCGCATGGAAGAGAGAGTTACCGTCGTAGCTGAGTATAAGTCTTCCCCTGCATATGCTGCTGATTATAAGGTTCGATCTACACAAGAGATGAACCAGTTCGGGGAGTATCTTGTTGGTCAGATATTCCTGATTGATCCTCACTTTCCAGTTAAAGAACTGGGTGACTTTGGACCTTACGCTGAGGGTTATATGGCCGTGCTTAGGGTACAAGTTGCTGTTGCTGAGAACATAGCCCCTGCCCTGTGCAGGAGGATGCTGCACCTGTTGATGTTGTTAGCTCGGGTTCCTCTTCATCCTCCTCGAGTTCTATCAGTGGTTCGTCCTCAGAGCATCAGGACCGTGAGGATTCCCAAGTGGCATCTGGTTGATTATCTGATTCTCTTATCCTTGTACATATCTCTTTACTTTTCCTCCCCTTGATGGGTTGAGTGGTTTCTCCCCTTGATGGGTCGAGCTTATTTTGAGAGCCTTATACTTGGGATTTTATGGCTTTGCTACTTTTCTTGGTTGTGTTTTTTTTCCTTGAGATATCTCTCTTGACTTGTGGTATGGATAGTAGGATAACTTGCTAATTTTCATGATGACTGCTTGTGGTTGTTTATTTGGTTCCTTGGTCATGGACTCCTTTTTTTATGCTTCTTCTTACTTGACATCCTTTGGTACCTTTGTCTATTATGATACCTGCAATTTCATCATGAACAAACTTGAATGTTTTTCATTTCACATATCATTGTCTATTATGATACCTGCAATTTCATCATGAACAAACTTGTATGTTTTTCATTTCACATATCATTTGACATGCTCTTGTGGGTGATGTAAAGATCACTTTATCATATACTCCTATGGGCATAGGCAATTTTTTACGAGATAGACTCCCGGAAGGCACATAGTTGTTCACAAGATTGGCTCTTGGATGGCACAGAGTTGATCAACAAGATACGCTCTTGGGGGCGTCGAATTTTTTCACGGGATTGGCTCCCGGAGAGCACAGAACTTTTCACAGGATTGGCTCACGGAGGGCACAAAACTTTTCACAGGATTCGCTCCCTGAGGGCACAGTGTTAGTCAACAAGATACGCTCTTGGGGGCGTCGAATCTTTTCACGGGATTGGCTCTCGAAGGGCACAGAACTTTTCACAGGATTGGCTCCCAGAGGGCACAAAGTTTCGTAGTCTAAAAACTACTCTCAAGATACGCTCTTGGGGGCGTCGAAGTTTTTCACGAGATTGGCTCCCGGAAGGGCATAGAACTATTCATAGGATGGGCTCCTGGACGGCACAGAATTTCGCAGTTTAGAACTACTCTCAAGATACGCTCTTGGGGGCGTTGAATCTATTCGCGGGATAGGCTCCCGGATGGCGCAGAATTTCGTAGTTTAGAACTACTCTCAAGATACGCTCTTGGGGGCGTTGAAAGAGTCATAGACTTGGTAGTCATATCTGGGTAAGGAGAACATGATGCTTGTCTCATCTCATACTTAGAAAATATTCTGATGAACATCTACTTCATTGAGGGCATGCATGCCATATGTACAAACGGGGGTGTCCTGGGTGGTCCAAGACATCCTTTAGGAGAAAACAGACGGTTGAAGAGTTGGAGAAACTTCGTGAGTTTTCCGCCTCAAGAGTTGATTTTTAGAAAACTAAACTTGTAAACATGTAAGATACGAAATATGAAACTAAGGATATGGTGTTCCTCTGGCGTGGTCTCCTTAGGCCATGGTTGGTGCCCTTGGTGCTATGTACTTCTTGAGTTCTCCCTTGAAGATCATCTCCTCAATTTCAATTTTTAGTGCCATGCAATCATTGGTCTTGTGCCCCCATGTTCCATGGTAATCACACCATCCTGTTGCATCCCTTCCTAGGAAGGCCTTGTCATCTTGTTTGCACATTGGCAGCTCCTTGATTAAGTATTCCTCAAAAATCTCCTCCACTTACACTTTGAGAGGTGTGAAATCGAAGTTCACACCCCCTTCCTGTGTATAGTTTTTCTCATCTCCTTTGGATTCTTCACCATGCTGTTCCTTCTCTTTCTCGAATGCCTCATCAAGTTTCTCTTTAAACCCTCGCATCGTGTTTGTCATCACTACCTCGTAGTGACCTCCAAAGGCCTCGAAAGAGGTTGGATGCATGTTTCTAAGGAAAGCTCTTACAACCTCACTTCTTGTTACCTCCATGTTGGCCCCATATTCCATGAACCTTTTGAAGTAACTTGTAAGGGATTCTCCTTGCATTTGTTTGACATCCTCAATATACCTGAAGCCTCTTTCAATTGCTCTTCTTGTTCTCCTTCCATTCTCATTTTCTGGCTGCCAAGGTATGCTTGTTACCTTTACAACCTTCTTCATCCCTGACCTTCTTCCCAAATTTTTGAACACCTGCTCGCTTAGGCGGAGTGTGACTCCTGTCCTTCCCTATTTGTAGCTTGGCCTTTTCCTTTTTTTCTTTCTCACTCTGACTAGCCCCTATCATCACCATTGCCACAGAGTCGGATTGGTGTGGTCTACGCCTCATGGAATTGACGTAGCATTGCCTTGCGGTGTGTTGATCACCTAAGACTTCACCTATTCCGCTTTCTGTGATATACTTCAGTTTCTGGTGAACTGTTGAAGGAACTATTTCGTACAGATTTATAGGCTCCTAGGTTTTCCACCACCACAAAGTTCACTTTGATCCTTAGCTGAGTCCACCCTTGGCCCATTGTATCTGGTAGGGCGATCATGCCCATAGGGTAGCTTGTTGCTCCAGTGAATCCGACTAGAGGAAAAGTGACTGGCTTCAAATCTGACTTGGATTTGCCTATCTGCTCTAGGACTCGCAGGCTTATTATATCTGCCGAGCTCCCTCCATCGACCAGTATCCTCTTCACATCGAAGTTATCGATGTCTAACGTTATCACTAGAGCATCATCATGTGGAAAGACGATGTGGCTCTTGTCCTTCTCTGAAAATTCAATCACCATCTCCTCATTCTCTCTTGGCCTCTTCCTCCATTTTGTTGTCATGTCTATCTTGGAGGCATACACCTCTCTCGCATTTGCAGATGGTCCGCCTGCCGCGACACCACCATGTATCATATTGATCGTTCCTCTCTTATTGTGAGAGGGGGCATAGTCCATTTTCTCTTTGCCCTTATTTTTTTGCACTGGTCTTGCGGGTGTAGTGCTGCCTCCATGGTCTACAAACTTCTTCAGCTCTCCCCTTTGCACGGTATTATTTATGCTTAACTTCAAACTAAAGCATTCGTTTGTATCATGGCCGGGTGCTTCATGATTATCACACCATTTTTCTTTATCCGTTCCCACCATTGGGGCTCTCCATCTTCCTGGGGGTGACCATATCTTCAAGTTCCTCATTTCTCTCAAGACCACGGTTGTGGTTGCATTTAGTGGTATGACATTGATATCCCTTGGTCTTAGTGATTCCCATGTCTGATTCCTTGGCTGGGGCGGACGCCAGTCTTGTTGCCTTATGGGCTGGGGAGCTGAGGTGATTTTCCTTTGCTTGGCTTTGTATTTTCTTCTTTCATTGCCTGGATCTTTGCTCTCTTGTTCATTCTATGTCTCTCCAGGTCTATATGTGTCTTCACCCTTCCTGCCAGCTCCTCTAGGGTTCTAGCAGGTTTTTTTGCCATTTTTTCCGCTAAGGTAGAGCCATAGCGACCAAGGTTTCTTATGAAGGCTATTATGATTTCGCCTTCAGTAATGTCACCATGTATGTCAGCCAGGTTCTGGTTAAACCTTGTGTAGTAATTAGCCAGTGTCTTTTCATTCTCTTGTTTCACATCATCAAGTGAGCCTGTTCCTTTGAGTAGCTTCCTTTCTCCCAAGTACCTTTGGAGATATTTTTCCTTCAGCTGTGCCCATGAATGGATGCTCTCATTAGGTAGGCTAAAAAACCAGTGCGATGCTACCCCTGACAAGGTGTTTGGAAAAAAAAGTGCCTTGTAGCGATCCTCTGTTGTCCTACCTAGGAGGGAAGCTTCATATTGCTGGATGTGCTCCAATGGGTCACCCTTACTATTGTATTTTTCGATCTTTATCAAATGCAACGAGTCTGGCACTCGATTCATCTCCAACTCCCTTGTGAAGGGGTGATTTGTGTTATCACTCAGACAATGTAACTCACTCTTCTTTGACTCAATCATTTTCCTTGTGATCATGGCCTCAATTTCTTCATGGGTCAGCATTACCGGAGACGGGCTGTAATTTCTCTGGTACCCATCGTAATTGTTAACCGGGCTTGCGGGGATCCCCTGTCCGTTATGATATGGACTGTATGTGTACCTTGGGTATCCCTGCTGGGGTGGATGCAGGAATTCTTCTCTTCTTGGAGGTCGGGCTTGCCTGTCCTCCCTCAGTGGGGTGTATGCCCTTGCTTCTGGCTGAGCTTGATATTTCCTTGGAGGCACAGATGGTTGCCTCCCCACTTGGGGTGGCCCTTGCTCACTTCTTCCTCGACCTTCTCTCTGTTCTGCTGGGGATGTTGCTCTCCTTCTGGGACTTGTTCTTCTTCGTAATACTGTTCCTCATGTGGATTATGTTCTTCTTGTTGGTGCTGCCTTCATTGCCCTTGCCTCGGCGCTTCCCTATAAGCCAACAACTCGTCTAAAGCATTCATGAACCCAGGAGTCACTGTTTGTGCTCATTGTGAATTCATTGGCCTTGTATTGGTCGTACGGGCTCTGTTGTTATTCCCAGGTATGCCTTGCCTTGGCATTCCATAAGGGTGCTCTTGGGGGTGCATCTCATAGTAGTACCCCTGTGGAGGTGTCGTGTACTGGTACCCCTGAGATGGCAATCATTGTTGTACACCTTGCCTTCGTGGTCTCTGAACCAAAGAAGTTGAGGCAGTGGAAGACTCTGCCCCAGCTGGGCGTGATGGTCCTCCTTCATTGTTTGCCTGAGGTGCTTGCTGGGTAGTTTGATGTACTGAGGGTACAGGCTGCCTCTGGGGGTAGGTTCCCTTGGTGGAGGCACAGGCTGTCTTGCCGGGGGTGCAGGCTGGCCTGCTTGGTTGTTTGGCCTATTGCCCCCCGGTTGACGGTTGTCTTTGGATGGCAGACTGTTCGTCATCACTTTCGTGATAGCCAGGCTTTTTGCTTGAAAACCCACGGACGGCGCAAAGTGTTAAGTCGTGTCACTCGGGTCAACGGGTTATCGGTCCAAGTGTCACTTCTCACGGGTAAAAAGCTTGATCCGATACTCTATCTGCTAGATGGTCTGATCCGTATCCTTCTCTTCTTCGGACTTCTTTCTCCTGACTGGCCTGCAATAGGGGCAGTACCAAACACGGAGGGGGGGGGGGTGGTGCTTGGTGAACCCTCTCCGATGCCTAAGTCAGTCTAATATTTCTAGAGAGACAAACTAGAGAGAAGGCAGAGCAGAAGCTAGTGAATAATCAACGTGATTGAAATGAATAGGATACGAGCAGTATTTATAGGCTTCGGGGGGATTAAGGTGGCTTAATGACATCGTTAATCCTCTAAGCGTATTTAATTAACTCATAACCGTAGGGTTAGACCCTTAAAGCATGGAGAGGTAAGCAAAATAATCTAAGTGTGGGACGGGTGAGAAAAGATGCTGCGGCCCTTAGGGTCGGACGAGAAATCCGACCCCCGAGGCTTAGGATCGGGTAGGTCTGCCCAACCTCTCATGGAAGAGGTGGGTAGCCTACCCGACCCCTCCTAGGAGGGATCGGGTGTTGGGCAGACCTACTCGATCCTAAGCCTCGGGGGTCGAGAGATCGAGTTGGTCCACCCGATCTTTCCTAGGAGAGACCGGGTGAGGCCACCCGATCTCACCTAGGTGAGACTGTTGGAGGGGCCCGGACGAGTACCTCGGTCCGTCCGGGCCATTAATGCTATTGGTGGGGTATTCGGGTCAAAGTTTCGATTTAAAATCACAAGTGGGGTGATCAGAATAAGACAGTCCGAACTAAAACGGGTTCCAATTGGGCGTATATCCATCAACAAGGGTTGGCGTTGGTGGCGTGGACGGCGGAGCTGCTGCGAGACAGCACCGGTGGGACGAGCAGAGCGAGGTAGTCCAGGTGGTTGGACAGGCGAACGACGCCGGTGACAGGACACGCGAAGCAGGGCGGCAACAAGCGGCGTCAGACGGTGTGGACGGCGGTGGGAGTGGGCACAGCCAAGGGTGGCCGGAACATCTCCGGTGACAGCAGAACCAGTACAAGAGAAAGGAGAAGATGAGTTGGTCTCAGCACGAATTCCGAAAAATATAATATTTTATTTTGATTTAATTGTTGTGTGATTTTACATAGACAATACTAGGTCCTTTTTATAGCTAGCCTAGACCCTAATATTAGGAAAAAAAATATTTGCTCCATATACACAATAAATTCCGAAAATTATACAATATACATTTATGAACATTGCCATAAATATATATTATATATTTTCCGAATTTTACATAATATTTAGTGCATATATATTATTCTAATTTGAGCTAAACCTAGTTTAGCAACCCTGTGACTTTCTATATCCAGATACTTCCTTTTTTAAACACGTTACACATAACATTTTTAACGTGTTATATACGTGTCGCGCGTACCAAAATTAGGTGTTTACACATGAAATGTTAGATTACAGTGTTTGGTTGTGCTGTAATGTGGAGTGTAATCTTAGATTACAGTGTTTGGTATGTGTTGTAATGTGCATTGTAATGTTAGATTACACTGTTTGGTATGTGTTGTAATGTGCATTGTAATGTGATTTTTATTATTATATTAATTATAGAGAGTATATTATATCTTAATATGATAAGATTTTAAAAAAATTATTTTGACAACAACTAACTTCTTAAAGTTTATGTTTTGTGGTTAATACTATAGTCATTTATGAAATCTAAAAATAAAATATGTAAACTCAATATGCATAACTATTAAAATTCTAATAGTTAAAACATTATATATAGTTTTATAAGATAATTTTCATAAAAAAAATGCATTGAAAAGACTTTACTCATTTTATACGAACACAATGTACATTATTATTTATTATAATAATGAGTTATGAAGTAGATAAAAAAAAAAAAACTACAATAGTAACAAAATTATTATCATAATAAGATATAATGATAATACAAAACACTCCGTAATGTTGGACATAATCTCACATTAAATCGTTTTACAATTTAATCTCACATTACGTTGAATGTAGTTTGAACGTAATCTGAGATTATAATGGACATTACATTACAATGCACATTACGTCGTTTGACAAACCAAACAACATAATGTTGATATAATGTAGAACGTAATGTGAAATTACATCTCATATTACATCCATCCAAACACCCCCAAAGAGACAACAATAGCACACACCAGCACCACCAACCAACTACACATACATAATATTCTCTCATCATCATTGTCCTACTACCAGTCTACCACATTCTTCCATACACTTACTTGTCTCTACAACCCAATTATAGTTTATTTAGGGTTTACTAGTACCATAATCAATATTAGTTTACACTAGTCGACTTAGGTAGTTTGTCAATTTTTGCTTCAATACAAATGAAATCATATGGCTATACTATACCACAAAGCCGACCCATTCCATACGACAAAGATGGACGATGAACCAAAAGCTTTTGAAACTGGTGTGTATTCATCCATTCATGCTAAATATAAGCAAACCGAGCGATATGACTGAGTACTCTACACCTTACAAGAACAACAACAAATAATTCCTCTAAACTAACAACTGATTAATCTGCATTACCATCTTCTTCTCCTTCTATACATCACCACCCCTCCTTTTTTATTCCCAATATATCAAATAAATACGATACCACCACCTTCCTGCAATTCCTTTCCATTTCTCTCAAATTCAATCAATTTTTTTGTGAAAGACTGTGCAGACAAAGCAAAACCGATGATCGTCAAATATAATATATACTCATGCACTGCTCAGCAGTTTGTCCGATGATTCCAAGCACTCATAAGGATTCGAATAGAAGTAATCTTCTTCCTTTGGTCGGTCCCCAATCACCACCCTCTTCGATGGACTCCCCATACGATCTGCATGGGATTCCTGTACAGCCGACGAGAATTCATTCCAATTCAGTATTCCATTCGTGTATTGATCGATTAACTCCACCAATAACCGTCGGTTCAAAAGTATCGTCTTCTTAAATCCAAGAAACCTGTCAATCCCACATCACTTCAAATACTGAATAGAGCTATAGGTACCAAGCCAATAAAAACCCTATATGATTGGATTGGATTGGATTGGGTAACAATTCTGTAAGCACCACGGTATAAACAAGATAAGGGGCAACTGTGTACCTTCTATGTCCTTCAACGACCTTAGCCATGTTACCATCATATGTCGGAACAAATATATCACTCTCCAATGACACCAAATAATCAAGCGCTGCCATTTGAGAAGAATGGTTCTGGAAGAATCTGAGATCCGACGGTTCTAACAAAGTCTCCTTCCGTACCTGTGTTTCAAAAATCCAAACCGTCAATTATCGAATTATTTTTCTATTTAAAAGGATTGGCCTTAGAGTTACGTTACAAACCAGACGAGGATAAGCTTCTGCAAGACTTGCCATTCTTCTGTCTCCATTATAAATCTCACCAGCTGCTATATAAATTTGGATGTCTTGGTCAATTCCCAGTGCCTTTAAGGTTAGAGCGGTTTCTTCGGGTGTCAATGGACACAACCCATCTTTCCTTTTCAAATCAGAGTTTATTATCTTCTCCTTCCACCAAGGATAAGCATATCTGTGTATAGATCACCTAAAATTATTATTAAATAAACCACCATTGGTGAAAGTACAATGAGTAAAACCACCCACCTCATCCTCGTTAATTCTTCGGTTTCTTGAGGGGTGCAGCCTTGAGTGCACCCTGAAAATGCTAACATGTCCATCTCGTATCGAAGATGCAGGACTAGAAAAGGACCATTTTGCCTTAAAAGTTTAATAACTCTTCTCCCGAGCTCCTCAATCTGAGACGTGAACTGTAAAGCACCAAAATTGACACGACAACGTAGTTTCTGAAGCTCTAGAGGTTGAACATTGTTTGCAAGTCGGGCGTCGGTTCTGTTCAAGTGTAACACTTTGTACTTCTGTATCAGTGGAAGAATCTGCAAGCATCAATCAAGTAAGAATCTTTTAAGAACATACATGTATTCAAGATTTCATTATATTTGTTATGTTCATAGTAAATTCACCTGATTGTGGTAATAGGATATATCTGACCAACTAACTGGGGGCATGGAATAGGTCATTCCAAGCTCCACCCTCCTCTTGAGCCTCGGAGGCAACTCCTTCAAGATCCGAACCTCATCTCTCAAAGATGTGATAAAATGATCCACATCGAATATGTCTTCAAATTCACTGCAATCAAATTTAACACATCAATATAACAAATTGATACAAAATCTACATTAGTTGGGTTGTACTATTGAAATCAAACCCTTTGGACTGACCTTGGATCGTTCCAAAATGAGGTTTTGTCGAGCTCAGGTACGATAAGTGTGACATTCAAGTATCTTGCAATAGCTACCATGTCGCAAATCTAACAACAGAGATGATCGAGTAAGAACACGATAGAATTAAATGTTTTAACAATGTCCATGATTTGTAGATACAGAATGAATTATTGATTAAATTACCGCAGCTCTCATTTGATTAAGACCTCCATTGCATGAAACCACAAGATAACCATTGTTCCTATAAACCCCTGTAACCAAAACCACCCAGTTCGATGAACACGCAACATTTATAGAAAAAGATACTACACCGTATCAACACAACAACATCTGAAGCCTTTCACTGCATTTGGTTAAACCAATTTATGACAGAAAATAAGGTAGCTTTACAAAGATTAAATTTTTTTTATCAAGAACCGAATAACAATCAAATACTTCTTTCTCAGGGTAATTCATATCATAAACTATCATGAAAATGTGAGAGTTCACTGATCTGAATTCGGACCAAGGCGGCACTACTTCTGGTTCTGCTGAAGCCATAAAGAAAGATGCCTTTTCTCCCCACCCAAAATTGGTACTGCTATAAGAAAGTTCTTCCGAAAGTGCACCAATAAATATACTTACATATATACATATACGGTACTGCTATAAGAAAGTTCTTCCGAAAGTGCACCAATAAATACAATTACATATATACATGTACATGTACGCAACATATGTCCCTTTCAATGAATACCGTCTGAAAAAAATTTAAACAAAAAAAAACCCATTAACCCCAAACAAAAAAACCAGAAGGTTAAGCTAGTGAATTGCAATTGAATTCAATCATGTTTAGCTATATTTCAGGCAATACTATGTTTCTATTCCTCGTAAATAGGAATCTGATTACTGAAAAGGCAGCGGGATTGAACAGAAATGCATGAACTGGAACAGAACAAAAGGAATGAAAAATCATTGCGATTTCAATGGATACTTACTCTTAGGCGGCAAGACCCTAGCAGGAACCAAAGATGCCTTGTCTTCCAACAAAACAGATTCATGAGAGAGGCAAGAGGGCCAACCCTTGAGCACTCTTGGACCCCAAGTCTCACCCAGTGCTGTCAATTGAAGGATGCAGGTCCAGAGCAAGACGGTGGTGGTGGCCCGAATCATCCACAGCTTCATTCGAGATCGAGACCCAGGCGGCACCACCACAGAACTCCTCAGCTTCTCCATTTTCTCCTCCCCAAACGCCGCCTTCAATCTCATCGCCAACCTCCCCCTCTTTCTATTTGCCTCTCCCAACTCACACTTAATCTCTCTCTTATTTACTCTACATGAATCATCATATCGCATCGGAACCCTAAATCACGAATCACAACACTATCAAAGATTGAACTTCATTGCTGCAGAATGTACATCCACCAATGTTGGATCGGAAATGGCAGCACCGATCCAAAATTATTAAATGTACACGGAAATAAAATTTTGCAGGCATGGGCTCTCTCCACCTTCGCCTTCCTTATTTACAGACTTATAGGGATCCAATCTTTTTTTTTTTTTCTAAAAATAGGTCCGGACCAAATGAATTACGCAATTTGTACTAAAAATGAAGAACTAGCTATTATTGGCCGCCGAAAATCCAACGATCCGTTAACCTAATCGCTCTCCCACATTACGCACAACCGAAACCACCAGATTCAGAGAAACGCCCAAACTACCAATCCACATTTCGATTTCAACTGCAGATGTCGAAGTTAAAATTCCGTTTCCTCTAGGAAGAGAGGATATCCGGGAATGGCGCTGAAGAAATGCACGTCTGCGGAGTTAGATTTACAGAGAGAGCATTTGCATTTGCATTTTGCAGAGAACTGAGAAGTGGAAGAAGAAGATGATAATGAAGAAGAAGAAGAGAGTGATGTGAAGGTGTGAACTGTGCGGAGTGCAGACCGTACGATCCTCGATAGGTGTATTTGACCATGGTTAATGGTCAGTTTAACCATGGTTAGATGGTGTTCGGTGATGTTACTAATAATAATAAAATAATAAATGCAGCCCATTTAAACGGAGAGCTAGTGGGTCCCGTCAACTTTAAGTGGCCAAGGAAGTCTCTTGGATCTGTTGCGATCCGACACGTGACAGCAGGAGATTGTGGGTCTTGAGCCTCTTGACATTTGAGCTGTGTGTATTTTTTACTCGCCCTTAGATGCAATGCAACTACACCCCTCGTATTCTGTCTAGCCGACAGATTATCACGGCATTTCATGTGTATTTATCTGTCTTCTAAGAGCACTCCTAATGATAAGCGTCTAGTTCCTCCGTATTCGCAACTACGTAAATACTCTAATTCATTAACGTTTCACTGTTACTGTAAAATTTGAACTCTATCTAATGGTGATTGCAAGTTCCATCTCTTTGATGGGACTCACATAATTTCATACTCCAAATATAACTTTTTAAACATTATATATAAATTAATTATTCATATTTTTTTAAAAAAGTATGAATATGAACAAATAATGAGATTCAAGTGTTATACCGTTTTAATTTTAAAAAAAATCAAGTAAAATATTTACAAATCATAAAAATATAATTGATTTTTTAATAAAATTTTACATTTTTTTATGAATTCGTCAAAGTTTGTTATTCTAAATCAAATATTAGTATTCCACTTTGTTCGATGTGTGTTGTTATCCTGAAATTTGAAACTCGGCGTCTTTAGGGTAATAGTTCATTTATTTACGTACTATAACTTTTAAAAAATTACGATTATTTTGGTAACTAAAATTGAAAAAAAAAAAATATACGAATATACTATAAAAATGAGCACGTGGTTTTTTCAAATAATGATTGTAATAATTTAATATATCACAAAAAATATAAAATAACACATTAAAGTTGTCAACTATAATCAATATATTGCAATAATTATACGTTACTTAAGGAAATATTATTATTAGGTGCAATCCCCACGCGGCGGGTAGAATGGTTGATAAGTATAATTATGGATATACTAATAGTGATCAATTAAATTCGTTGAATTAATTATTTCACCATAATCACTGTATATCTATTATATGTTGATAGACATATCTTGATTCGGTATTGTCAGCAGGTTCACATTAATGTACATCTATTAGATCATATTAGTAAATCGGTTATATGTATTAATCATATGTTTTTACTAATGATTTCCAATATACGTAAATAAAAAATATATCATAAATCGTTCTAAAAGTTTAATTTTTATAACAATTTATCATAAAAAAATGTTTTTTTTAATATAATAATATAATATAATACGTAAATTATATAGAAATATATATGCATTAAAATAATATAATATTTTTAGTAAATTATTTTCTATATTTAATAATATGAAATTTTATACTATTTCAAAATATAGAATTGACGGTTTTTCAACAT
This sequence comes from Clarkia xantiana subsp. parviflora, assembly GCA_036873135.1. Taxonomy (NCBI): domain Eukaryota; kingdom Viridiplantae; phylum Streptophyta; class Magnoliopsida; order Myrtales; family Onagraceae; genus Clarkia; species Clarkia xantiana. Next base: position 40,315,058 of record JAPTYO010000004.1, read on the forward strand.
GGTAAAATACAAACAAATTAGATCCGGAAATTCTAAAATTTATTCGAAGTTAAAAAGTAGTAATTTTGGTTTTTGCTATTATTTAACTTACTTAATATTTAAATGAACATTACAGCTCATATCATTGTCTGACTTACCGTAACTGAATATATATACAATCAAAGAGAGAAGTAAAACAATTGAATAAAATAATATTAAAAAGTTGGCACTAACATGAACAGTAACGTGGGAGTTCCTACTAGCAGGCACTGTCCCACTTTACTATTCACTCGATAATGGCAAAACAGTAATATTAGTAATCCTAGTCACGCTTAGTGGCGCCTAGTCAGCGTCCAATGACAAAAATTGGAACTAGGAACTCTCATTTTGGAACAACGCACTCTCATTGGAAAGACAAGTTCCTATTTAATCATTACCAGCAGGGACTAACAGTAAATGGCATTATGCACTAAGAACTTTTCTACAATGATAAATTTACAACATGGAACTAGGAACTAGGCACTAGAACAAATGAGTAGTACGATGTCGTTCTTGTCCGTCGGTCGCACTCCAAACCTCGTATGAACTATTCGGAGCAGGGATTGGATCGAATACCAAATGCATATATGTTGGACGACAACATATTAATAGGCACCCTCACATTCGGCGAGTGGGAGCTGTTAACGGGCAATGGGCCACCGTAATTGGGAGCCCATTAATATAAGCTAGTTACCTAAGTAATTAGGTAAAGTCACATTAGGGATTTTGGGCTAGACCTAAAATGCAAATTGAAACGGGAGGCCGAAAATTGGGCCTCCCCTAGGGCTTGGTCGACCGAAACAAGTGAGAGGGCAAAGTTGACTTTTGTCCACTTTGCTCCTCTTATAAATAGGGAGGTGTTAGGGATTTATTATAAGTATTGCTCTCCTCCTTTGTGGTGAGATTAAAAGAAATCCCCCATCCCTATATTAGCATAGTTTGGTCGAACCACTCCTATACCTAGGAGGTGTCAAATTGTGTTAAGCAATTTACTCCGGAGATCCATCTCGTGACGAATCGACTTAGGCTTTGCTGTAAGGCATAATCCGCATAAGGCTTCTCTAACATGAACCTCTACGGGAACTATCCGGCAGATCGTGAACTCCCCTTCGATGATCTAAGGTACACATAATCAGAGTAGGTATGTGCAGTATCTTCCGCTGCGTATTAGTTACCTGGCACGTATCTTGTTATTGTTTATATTGTATCTACTCCCCGTAAACCACAAATCAACATTCCGTGGACACTAAAACACTCTTAACCGTAGCACGATGTATGTTGTGTCTTCCGGTCGCATGGTAAACCTCGTATGAACAATTCGGGAACTGGACTGGATTGAAGAATAAATGTTGATGTGTTGGTCGACAACATATTAACAGCACCCTACCATTCCGACGAGTGGGAGCTGTTGGCATTTGGTGAATGGGCCGCCGTAATACGAGCCCTTTAATATAAGCCCAACATCCTAATTTTAATTGGGTAATGTCACATTAGGGATTTTGGGTTAGGCCTAAATCCCAATTGACATAAGAGGCCCAAAATTGGGCCTCCCCTTTAACATGGCCGTCTGAAACTATGGGTGGACACTTTAGGTAGTTTTTGTCGACCTCCTCTTATAAATAGAGAGTGTAAGAGATTTATTTGGGGTTAATGGGTTTTGGAGACCCACGTTCTACCGAACTGAACTAAGAGCGCTTTCTAATCACAATAGCTAAGACTGTATGTAAGAACGAGGAGCCGTATGAGGTGAAAATCTCATTTAATTTCTCCCTTTAAGTTGAGACAAAAGAAATCCCTCTTCCTATTTACCAATGAGGTTCGGCCGAAACCAACACATCACAAGAAGGTGCCGAAATTGAGTGGTCAATTTACCACGGAAATCCATCCCAGAGACCATATTGAAAAGAAACTTTATTGTGGAGACCATTCCTCGTAGATTTCTCCTTAACAAGAGTTCATACAGGACCTGTTCGGCAGACCGTGAACTCCCCGTCGGAAAGCTTAATTGGTATGTGCGTTTTTTCCCCTGCGTAATTTGTTACATAGTATGTACCATGTGGTTTTTGTTTCTGTAGTAATCGTCCCCTAATTCCTACAATAACACCCGCTAGAAAATATTAGTAATATATTTGTGAAAGGGATCAACAAATTGTAATCAACTGTAAATACAATGGAATTACTAATCGTTAGATCAGACTATTTAGATATGTGTAACGACTGAAATCTCATTAATTTATTTTTTCTGGAAATATGATACAAATTCAACTACAAACATAATCAATTTCATTTTAGTCAACCATTTACTTAAGGGAAAGTTGCACTTTTAAATTCTTTTTCTTGGGATCGATTTCCAAAATTGTTGAAGATTTTCTTTTGTTTTCTGCGGGGTGGTTCTTGGGGTCCACATCACAACAATGCCAGTAGCATGCTATTGTTCCAAACTTATAATAATTTCAACTTGTTCTGAATCAACTTGTAAATGACAATTTTCTGGACATGATTATTTCTCCATTCTCATGGTCTCGGTAAGTTTTGAACACCCTAACTTACTGGTTAAGATTTTTTAAGAGTTAATGATGATGAAGTTTAAAAGGGAAAAGCATAAAATACTGTTTTCGTTAAGGGGCTTCTCTCTGTACACTACTAATGAGAGGAAACGACTGTTAGTGACCACCAAAGTGTGGGTTGCGTCATGAGTTATGACTGCCGAGCTAACAGTGTAATTATGAGAACGGTCATGCAATGAAAGGTCAACAATCCTTTTTTTTTCTTTTCCTTTTTTTCGCGAATATTTTTTTTATACCAGGAAAAGTTTCAGAATCTCGTGTACCTCTTAGTGTCTCTGCCATTTTTAGAATGACATTTTCTTACACGCGCCTTATCGCCACATTAACTGCATTTTTTAGAAGAAAAAAAATGTATAGGTTAGTAGAGAAGACTCTAAACAATCCTGTGACGTATTCGTGCTCATTTGCGAGCATATTATACAATTGAACAACCAGTGCATGTACTAGACTTGTCAACGTAGCACCACCAACGGCCTATTATAGTCGAGAGATCGGCCTGTTAGATACTCATCATCCTTTCCTCATGAAATGATTTTAATCACATCGTTGGGAGGATTCAAACTCGCGACCCAGGAGACAAAACATATTAGAGTCATCGTTTTCAACCACTAGACCACAACTGCTGGTAGTGTTGGCATTTGGTGATTGGGCCACCGTAACAGGAGCCCTTTAATATAAGCCCAACAGTTAAGGTAATTGGGTAATGTCATATTAGAGATTTTGGGCTGGGCCTAAAATCTCAATTGACATGAGAGACCCTAAATTGGGCCTCCCCTCTCCTATGTAGGTCGGCCGAACCAAGCAATTAAGGAGGTGGGATTTTTCCACCTCCTCCTATAAATAGGGGGTGTGAGAATTTCTCTAAGGTTAATAGTTAATCACTCATTTCTCCTAAGTGTTAGAGACAAAGAAATCCCTCCTCCCTATACAAGCTAGTTTGGCTGATCCCTGTCAAGTAGGAGGTGCCAAATTGATTTGAGCAATTACCTTAAAGATCCATCCCGCGAGGAATTGACAAGAGGTTTTGCTGTGGAGACCATTCTTCGTAGGTGATTCCTTGGCAAGAATCACTACAGGATACGGCCGGTGGACCGCGAACTCCCACAAGATCTTGTGACTGACTACGACAAAGGAGAAACTGGTATGTGTCCATATTCCACTCTGTAATTAGTTACCTGGCATGTACACGTGTTTCTTGCCCGTAGTAACCATCCCCATAAAATCCTACACGTAGTACACAACTACATCTTTTACCATGTCACTGTTTTGAAATTTTTCCCAAAATGCAAGTAATAATAAGAATAGATTCGTGTGAAAACTTATTATCAACTCCCAACCGCGAAAGACATTTAACCCGTAGTTAATTACAATTCTGCAATTACACATACGTTAAATTGATTTCTCCGAGTAACAGTCGCGGAAGAGATTTAAAAAATTATCGCTTTCACTATTCTTAGTAGCGGAACAAGCCACAACCCCATAGTGGATGAAAATAATAAAAATAATTTAAAATAATTTTTTACGACTTAAGTCGCTTTACGATTTTTTTAATCTATTAGTTTGGACGAACAATATTGTTCGGTGAACTTTAAAAGGTAAATGAGTTTATATAATTTTATTCTAAAAGTATATAAGTATATTGAATTGGGCGAATGGTATGGTTGGGCGCTCATTAGGGTTTATCCAACCATACTGTTTGCCCAGTTAATTAGATTTTTAGAATAAAACTACCTAATCATATGTACCCTCTAGGATTTACCCCCACATACCGTTTACCCAAGCCAATAGATTTTGATAATAAATCTACCTAAACACATTTACTGCATAGGGTTCATCCATACATACCGTTCACCCAATTAAATACAATTTTAGAATAAAACTACATAAACTCATTTACCATCTAGGATTCACCTGTTATATCGTCAACCCATTTACCCACATGAAGTATTTTGATGAGTACCCATATGAATTCTCCAATAAATTGAAAGGATAACAACAAAATATATTAAACTGAATGCTCAATTGAAAGACACAGTTGGAGTTGAGTGAATGTCTAACAAAAGACATTTCATTTCAATCATTTTAATTTCGTATCAGATCTATCATGGGTGCACATTAAAAGATCTCATATGGCCAATGCATGGTTTTTTTTTTTTTTTTTTCCAATTTTCCGTAAATTGTAACATATGTAGCAATTTTCTCAAAAATTGGAAGATCTAGCATTCAACGTTAAAAAATTAAAACTTGTGTAACAATTTACAATTTGATTAAAGTGCAAGTATCGATTTGATTATTAGCCCTTATAACATATATACATTTAATTATCTATTTAGTAATTATGTTAATTTAAATTTATAAATTTTTTTAGTTACTTATATATTTTAAAATGTTAATTCTTACTTTTTATTGATTTATGATGATAAATATAAAAATTTAAAAAAGGTGTTTTTTTTTTGCTGAATAAAATACAAAGATGACCTAGGAAAAAGGTTGTGACATATATGGGGCGTTTAGATGGATTTAATGTGAGATTACTTGAAATGTGAGATTACAAGTAATGTGAGCTGCGTAATGTAATGTTAGGCTGTAGTGTTTTGTTGTGCTGTATATAGAGTGTAATGTTAGATTACAATGTTTGGTACGTGTTGTAATGTGTATTGTGACTTTATTGTTGTTATATTAATCTATATTAGAGTATATTATATCGTAATATGATAAGATTTAAAAAAAAATTTACAACAGCTAAGTTCTTAAACTTTATGTTTTGTGGTTAATACATGGTCATTTATGAACTCTAATAACTAAATATTAAAATATTAATACTAAAACGCATAAATATTAAAAATGTATAGTTTATTTTTTATATATAGTTTTATAAGATAATTTTCATAAAAAAATGTTACAAAATGACTTTATTCATTTTATGCGAAAATCATGTGTATTATTTTTTATTATAATATTTTGTGATGAAGTAGTTAACAAATAAAAAACTAATAATAATAATAATAATAATAATAATAATAATAATAATAATAAAATACAAAGATAGTACAAAGTATTTTATCTATTTAATAAATAATAAAATAATAATAACACTCTGTAATGTTGGACGTAATCTCATATTACATCCGTTTTTGGATGTAATATCACATTACAGTGAATAAAATTTGGACGTAATTTCCTCTTACAATGGACTTCACATTACAATGCATAATACATTGTTTGGTTTGCTAAACACCCCATGTTGTTTTTTTTTTTGTATAGTAGAAATGCTCAACATTTTTTTTTTCAATGCTCGGTTGGTCTCTTACTAAAATATCCAATTATTTTTTCCGCGACAAGTGTGAATTCGTTCTTCGTTTTTTTTTTTTTTTTTTTTTTTTGCCTATAGAAACATTCATTCCAAACCAAAACAACAACACAACAGAGAGATTCAATACAAAGTTCAAGGAGGATTACAAAGTTCTTCAGTTCTTTTACTACTTACATTACATGTAAGCATATGGTGATGGGCGCCGTAATTGGTATCTCATAATACGTATAGTTTACCTAATGAACTTGGGTAAATGTCAATTTAGGATAATTGGGCTAGACCCAAATCCCAATTGACATGGGAGGCCCAAAATTGGGCCTCCCCAATACATAGGCCGACCTAAATATTTAGGCGGGGTAAAGTGGACTTTTGTCCACTTTACTCCTCCTATAAATAAGAGGTGTTACTGTTAGGGAATATTTTAGGATTAATCGTAATTCCCTCACAAGAGTGTTTAGGAGAGAAAACCATCCTCCCACACTAGCAAGTTTCAGCCGAACCATACCTACACCAAGGGTGTGCCAAATTGCTTTCGAGCAACTCTCTGAAGATCTGTCCCCGTGTCAAGAATTGATCTGAGGCTTTGCCATGGAGCTAACACCACGTAGGGCTTCTTTCACAAGAACCTCTACGGGTTCCGTCCGGTGGATCGAGAACTCCCCCGTGCAAAGGATCTAGGACTACGGTAAACTGTTGAGGTATGATGGATATATGTCCAATCCGGGTTCGTATTTATATTTCGGGCCTTGTAAACACATTAAAAATCACATCACGGTTCGAAAAACGTCTCCCGAGGGTCAAAACGGTCCAGAAGCGCGTTACGCGCGTCCGGACCGGACCTCCGGATTGCATTGCAACCCGGATTTCCGGGTTGCAAACAACCCGGACGTCCGGATTGCAAACAACCCGGACGTCCGGATTGCAAACAACCCAGACCTCCGGGTTGCGCGGAAAGCCGGACCTCGCCGAATTGCCCTAATTCGACGAGGTCCGGATTGTGCTACGGGTATTACGCGATTACCGTTTACGCGATTACCGTTACGTGTAGAGAAGTCGAGTTCGCGCATTGCTAATATTGATGAAGGTTACCGCTTGCTTTTGAACCGTCATCAAACCGCTCTAAAACCGGGTCCGGTCCCAAGGAAGCTTATAAATAGGAGGCCTTGGCCACCCATTTTCACACATCCTCTCATTGGCCCAACTTTGGCACTTTGAGCTCTGACTTCTCTTTAGAAATATTTTCTCTCTATAAGATTACCTTTTTAGCCCTATTGTGACTTAGGCATCGGAGAGGGCTCCACTAGCACCACCCCCCTCTCCGTGCTAGTACTGGCCCTTCGTGCAGGAACCAGCAATCCGTGGCTAAGACGAGGAAGAGAAATAGGAGCAAGATGTGCCCAGACACTCAGACTTGTGCACAGACCGCCCTTTCCTGAGACACATCCGCTTTCCTGAGACACATCCGCTTTCCTGAGACACATCCGCTTTCCTGAGACACGTTCGCTTTCCGGGACACAGACTCCTCTTGAGACACAGACTTTTCCGAGACTCAGCGATAAAACCGAACACTCGTCATCGGCATATGACGAACACCTCTTCCACGCGAAGGGTGACAGCCCAGAAACCCGCTCAACCACTTAAAAAGACGCGTTCATACGGCCCAGTTCAGCCAGGACGCAACATTTGGCACCGTCTCCGTGATTCGAACAAAAGCTACCATACCGCAAAGAAATGACGAGTGATCGCAACCCTCCCGAAGAGGTTAACGCGATAAATACAAGGAAAAGGCCTGGACGTCCTAAGAAGTCTCCGGCAAACAAAAGAGCAGGAGGTCAGAAGCCAGCTGGAAGCCAGTTAGGACCTTCCCACATACCGAGAGCTACTTCCGTAGCTTCATCCATGCCAACCGAGGATGTGCCCGACGCACAGCACAACCACCAAGAGCCAAGGGACGAGCATCGCTCACCCCCACCTGGTTTCGAGCCAGAGATGCATGATGATGAATCTCAGACAGAAATGCCGCAAGGCGAACAACAAAGAACGGGAGCAAACCCGATGCCTACCGTCACTCCAGCAATGATGGCTGCGCTGGAAGAGTTACTCGCATTCCGTGAGTCACTAAAAAATCAAGGATATGCGGCTCAACCACCTCCAACCAACCAGGAGCACGCTGCGCCGACAAGAGAAATGTCGCAAGACACTACCCGCCAAGACGGACCATTCCAGGGCAGAAACCAACATACAAGATATGATGTCGCACGTTCATATACTCCTTCCCAAGGAGCCCGTCATTGGAGGAATGAAAGGCAACCCCCATACCACTGCCCACAGCAGCCAACGAGGGATGATCCCTTCCAGGCCACAAGTAGAGATCAATCTGACATCTACCATAACACTGGTTGGCAAAATCCTTCAACGGGTTATGCTGAACCTGTAAAAGGGTTTACTGTCGAGATGTTAGAAGAAATGGTGGAGAAGAATATGAAAGAAGCAAAGATGAAGGGTATGCACGCACTTGAAGAAAGGGCGTCACATCCGTTCATGGACCACCTTGTGAACAGTCGCGTCCCAAACGCACTGTACCGGATCGGAGGAGACCTCTATCGCGGAAAAGGAGATCCAGTGGAACATGTGCAGAAGCACGAGGCCTCTCTGCTAGGCAGAACGAAGAACCCACACCACTTTGCAATGACGTTTGCACAAACTCTTGCCGGGACTGCAGCACACTGGTTCTTCTCGCTGCCATGAGGAAGCATCACCTCATGGGCAAACCTGAAGGCTAAGTTCATTCAACGATACATGGGCGAACGCACATTGCTGAAAGGAACAAATGCTCTGGACGACGTCCAACAACAAAATGAAGAATCTCTCGCTGAGTATTACATTCGTTTCAACCAAAATATCTCGGATATTCAGGGAAACCTGACAAAAGGAGAGATAGTGCGAGCATTCATCCGAAACCTCGGACGAAGAGGCTATGCCCTAGCAGAAAAAATGGCAAAGCGCCCGGCTGAAACTCTAGAAGAGTTAGCCGCAAGAGTTAAAGAGTACGTGGACCTCGAAAGGTTCAGGAGCCAGAACAAGGCGAAAGTTTATGCGGCAAAGGCAAAAGAAAACCCAAAGCAGAATCAAGAAAAACCGCCCTCAAGCGGTCAGCAAGGAAGAAATTGGCAGCCTCAGCCGAAAAGGCCCTTTCAAGGAGATTTCCAAAAGCCAAAAGAAGTAAACCTCGCTGACTACATTCTATTGAATGCCCCGCTGTCCGTGATACTGAGGGAAATGAATGACGCGAACATGTGGAAAGAGCCGAACAATTTCAGAAAAGGCCCACTGGGAAAGACAAAGTCAAGTGGTGTGAAAACCACGAGGTCTTCGGCCACGAGACGGACAGCTGTGTCAGCCTACGTTTCTGCATTAACAACTTCGTCCTCAAGGGCGAATTGAAGCAATTCGTCGATCAAGGAGACAACCCCTCAAAGAAGGCTCAAGCAGAGTCATCAAAGAGAGGAAATAAAGGCAAATAGAAAGTCAACGACAACCCTCCATCAGCCAAGCGAGGTGTCATCAACGTCAACCATGGAGGACTTGCCGTCGGAGGACAAGTGTCTAATGCTCGGGACATTTATGCATCCCAAGCAGCAACATTGCCGAAATACGGAAAGCGCAAGCAGCCGGAGCAAGACGACGTGGTTATCCAATTTTCCAGGGAAGACTTAAAGCATATCGTTTACCCTCACGATGACGCTTTAGTCATAACCATGGATATCGACGGATATGATGTGAAAAGAATCCTCGTTGATGGTGGAAGCTACGCTGACATTCTACATGTCAAAGTCCTAGAGCAACTGGGAAGATCAGTCAAAGACTTGACTCCAGGAACCTTCTCACTAGTCAGCTTTGCCGGAGCAGCTACACACCCCCTGGGAACGATCACGCTTCCTGTCATCCTTGGCCAAGGATGGAAAGCATTGCACGTCAACGTCACTTTCGTCGTTGTGGAATCTCTTGGGGCCTATAATGGAATTTTGGGACGAACCACGATCAACCCTTACGTGATCGTACCCCCTACTGTCCACCAGAAGATGAAGTTCCCTACTGACCATGGGATCGGGGAAGTACTGGGCGACCAGATAACCGCATGACGTTGTTACGTCAACGCCCTAAGAGCAAAGCACCATTTCCATGTGGCGATGGTAAATTCTTTCAAGAAGCAGAAAGTTGTTGATGAAGGAAGACAGGAACAAGCTGTTATAGTTTCGAAGCCACAAGAGTACATTCAGTATTCGTCATGGAACAAGATATGGCTCGTCAAGCAGGGTGAAGGCGAGCCAATCATGAACTACTTCAACAGATTCGCCGCCAACGCCTCTTTGGCAAAAGCAACAAGAGAGGAAGTGATTAGCGTGTTCTATGCAACATGAACGCCAGATCCTTCCTTCTCTTCAGAAGAACTCATGGATGGCGAACAACCAGAACCATGGCAGATCTAAAAGACAAGCTCGAGACAGCAGACTTGTGTGAACAAGAACTGAGGTGGGGTACACCCCTCAGTTGGGACAAAGAAGTTCAAGCTGAAACGAACACACAGGAGGGCGCAAGCATCAATATGGACAACATCTTCACACCGCTAAACACGGTTGCTGAAGGCATTTACGTCAACCTACTCAAAAACAAGCTCTCGAGTCCACTTGTTCCAAAGACTGCTTTCTTGGGCAACAACGTTAAGGAATGGTGCAAGTACCACAAGACCTGGGGGCACAACACAAACATGTGTCTACCACTAAGATGGGAGATCGAAGAATACATCGCGCTGGGCGCGTTAAGGCGATTTGTTGCAACCGACTCTGCGACATCATCATCAAACCAACTATGAAAGAGACGAGAGAAATAACTATCTTTCCGATTACTTTGCGCATTTTTATTCTAAGTGCTTTTAGTATGATCGCATCTAGTTCCTTTACATGTTTTAAGAAGGAATGATCAGTTGACGCCTTCTCGAAAAAACAATGTAAATACGCGCAAGTATCTAATAAAGTCAATCTACATTTGTAGGTACATATCTATGTCTTGCATGCTATTTTGGATTAAACGCGAAGTAACAAAACTACACGCTTATTATCTACATCAACAATCCAAGATATTATGTCATGTGCAAGCAAAAAAATCTATTACGCGTTATGACAACGCTTATCATCAACAACTACTTACTCATATTGACGACTATATAAAAAGGCGTCATCATGGAATCAACAACTTGGAATTAAGCCCAAGATATTTTCAAAGTCAGCATGCTGCAACAACATATAGCGGATGACACTTGGAAAAACACCAAGGTCTGCTATCAAAATGACGACTATTCCAGAGGCGTCAACTACAAGCAATACCTTGGAATAACACCAAGGTCTACCATCAAAGTGACAACTATTCCAAAGGCGTCAACTACAAGCAATATCTTGGATTAACACCAAGATTTACTATCAAAAGTAGCATGTTGAGGTATCCTCTTTGTAAAGACAAACCCCATGTTTACTTCTAAAAAATGACATGCTGTGACATCTCTTGTTAGAGGCAAATCCTCATGTTCATAGCCATTCCCTGGATTCAGAACAGGACGGGCAAATACAATAAGGGACTGATCACCACATAAGTGGCGGAAGTTCTCTTGTTAGACAACGACCCCACGCTACAATAAGTATGAATTCCTGTTTAGGGTTCAATCTTTATGGCGAATGTCCTCTTGTTAGACGACAATCCCATACTATGAATTCCTGTTTAGGGTTCACTCTATACGGCGAACGTCCTCTTGTTAGACGACAATCCCATACTATGAATTCCTGTTTAGGGTTCAATCTTTATGGCGAATGTCCTCTTGTTAGACGACAATCCCATACTATGAATTCCTGTTTAGGGTTCACTCTATACGGCGAACGTCCTCTTGTTAGATGACAATCCCATACTATGAATTCCTGTTCAAGGGTTCACACTTTACGGCAAAAGTCCTCTTGTTAGATGACAATTCCGTACTACAGATTTTCAAACCGTGTTGCATGATTCCTGGACGCAGAAATCATGCATCACAATACATATTTTCAAAAGTGTTACGTGGTCGCTGGACGCAGAAATCACGTATCACAAATATTTTTTCAAAAACCAAAATGTATTTACGTATGCTTCCCAACGTGGGTTGATACACGCTGGCAGGTGCGCACCCTGTTTAAAACTCATAAAATTTACAAGTCGAGTCTTGTACAACGTCGCCTTAGAGTGGAACTAAGAGACGGTATAAACTTGTATCTTGCTTAGCCAAGATAACACCTTTCAAATATACTACTTGTTAAGAAAAGTCGCTATACTCGAAATACTTGACAGGTTACAACATATATAGCGGCAAGCTATTCACGAAAGAAGGACAACATGCGTAATGCATCATGCAAGCAATCTTGAGTACATCTCAAGTCATCAATCAATAAGTGGCTATCAGTCACGATTGCGGGGACTATGTCTACGTTACTAGTCATCCACATTCAACAAACACAGTAAGTGATAACGGTATGAAATATTACTAACAAGTTATCATGCAAACTGCTATGCATAAAGCAGGTTCAAAGGACGTAGTTCAAAGAGAACAAGTCACTAGTAACAACCAAGGAACACCTCCAACAAGTTTCCAAACATAGAAGCCGGGGGGCAAACAGACTCAGGAACGAGTTCAACATATCCAAAAGATGGCACAGATCAAAGAATGCCATCATCTCTGACAGGACTGGGCGGAACACGCAGAAGTTGCACATTAGTGTCGCCACCGTCTTCTTCAAACAAAAAGGCAAACTATGCTGCTGCAGTATCCAAACGACGGAGCTCGGCAACTTGCCCAACTGCAAACTCCGCATACGGCCCTAACCTGTCAAAAGGAAAGCCGGGAGCAAGAATGCTCACTCTACGAACAAAGTCTTCAGCAAACTCGCTAAGCATAGGAGCGGCCTTCGCCGTAGCAGCAGCAGTAACCGCGCTGTCGAACTCAGGAGTAGTAGGGAACTTTCCAAGTCCCTCCTCAATGCCGGCCTCTTCGCGCACTTTCCGACAGGCAACCTTGTGTTTGCCCGCATTGTCAGAAATCGCCTTCTCAATGGCAACATTCTCAGATTCAAGCTGAACAAGGCGGGCATGATCAGAATCATAACGGGCATCAAAATCCGTCATCTTCAAAGAAAGACGGTGCACTTCTTCCTTAGCTTCCTTAAGATCCCTGGACACAGCTGATGGATATACGCCCAATTTGAACCCGTTGACTTCCGAACCGTTTCATTTTGATCACCCCGTTAATGATTGTAAATCGAAACTTCAACCCGAACACCCCGCGAAAACACCAACGGTCCGGACGAGGCCGAAATACTCGTCCGGCCAAGTTAGACTCACCTAGGTGAGGTTGGGTGGCCACACCCGACCTCCCCTAGGGGAGATAGGGTTGGCCAACCCTATCTCCCCTAGGAGGGGTTGGGTGGCCACACCCAACCCCTACCCTTGGGGGTCGGATTTTCCTCCCCCCCAAGGGCCCCGACACTGTTTTTAGACTCCCATACTCAGTTTATTTCCGCCAACCTTCTCCATACCCTAAGGTCTTAATTACGTGTTTAAAGGTTAATTAATTGTGTTTAAAGGTTAACGATGTCATTAAGCCACCTTAATGACACCGTTGCCTATAAATACAACTCTTCCACCATTCATTTGAACATCTTGGATCATCTTGACAAGTTGCATAATTTTGCTCTGACATCTCTCTAGCTTTATCTCTCTAAAACCGTACTGACTTAGGCATCGGAGAGGGTTCATCAGGCACCACCCCCTCCCCCCTCTGTGCCTGGTATTGCCCCTCTTGCAGGGCGAGAAGAGAAGAGAAGCTAAGGACGGAAAGACACAAGCTAGGACGACACAACCCGAGAGCACCCAATCCGCAACATCTCCAGTGAGGAACGAGACTTAGGTCGACCGCCCGTTGACCCTAGACTTGGAACCTAACACTTGGCGCCGTCTATGGGCTTCGAACAGAAAGCCTGGCAATCACGAGAGCGATGACGAACAACTTAGTCTCTAGAGATAATCGCCCACCTGGGGGCAATAGGCAAGAAAGACAGCCTATACCTCCAGCAAGGCAACCTAACCCAGAGAAACAGCCTGCACACCCAGAGCCTCAGGTAACCCCACAGGCACCCCAGCCTAACAAGCAGGGAGGAGAACCTTCACGCCCAGCTGGCTAGGAGGCTTCCACAGCTTCAACTCCATTGACTAGGAAGCCACAGGGACAGGGGGGCAACAAGGAGTGCCATCCCAATACACGGCACCTCCACAGGGATACCACTATGAGGCACAACCTCAAGGGTATCCATATGGAATACTGACTCAAAGGAACGACAATCGTGCCCACACAACCAACACAAGGCCGACATACACACAGGGAGCACATACAGTGACTCCAGGGCTGATAAGCGCCTCGGACGAGCTACTAGCTTACAGAGAGACCCTAAGGAATAGGCAGGAAAGGCAACACCGACAGGAAGGAGAAGAAGCTCATGAAGAGGAGCAAATCCCAACGGAAGAACGCCACTCGCACCCTCGAACAGGGCAGCGAGGAGAACAAAGGAGAGACAACCAAAGGCCACCCCAAGGGGGAAGGCAGCAGTTTGTGCCTCCAAGGCAGCAACAGACACAGCAGGATGCCAGGGCATACACCCCTCTGGGGGCAGATAGACAGGCAAGACCTCCAAGGAGGCATGAATTCAACCAAGTACCCCAACAAGGACATACACCGCACTAAGGGAGGACATGCATGTCAGACCAACAAGGATATAGGAGTTCCAACATCCACCCTGGCATTGTACACATACAGTCCGTATCACCACAGACATGACCAAGGGACATACCAAGGAAAGCTTAAAGGGAGGAACATAGTCCCAACAACACAACAAGGCAACCACCTACCCATGATACAACACGACAGGTCCAAACCCCTCATGCATTACAACCCTTGGCACACATCCCCCTAGGACAGGGGAGCATTCGAAAAGACAAGAATTTGAACAGGGGACTCATAGAGTACCACACCATGTTAGTACATAGCTACTACAATGGGAAGTCTCATGGAGAGACATAGTGGAGTGAGATCACACATAGCATACATGAAGGATACACCTCCACCTAGTCCGCCTTGCAAGGATGCGACCTTATATTCCTCAAGTGGAAGGAATACACACAGACTACTGGAGGAAGACAACTACATTACCAAGGAAGCAAGGGGTATCAATACCCCACACTCATATCCTTCCCATATCCTCTTATTTAATTTAACTGCATAACAAGTCAACTCCCTAAAAGGGGTATATTTTGATACTTGATATCAACATGTTTTCCAAGAAAGACCATACCAGACGCCTTCGGGCTCCGTGATATATATATACACAGGTGGACCACTAGAAGAATCCGTAAAAGGCCGTCGCCAATCAAGGGATGCACAAGAAACAGATTTCTCAATCTCAAAGGGCACCTATAAGGTCAAGTTTCTGAGAAAGATCACAAGATGGAAGGCTCACTTACAAAAATAAGTTGAGCACTCTCAATATCCTATAGAGGAACAACCATGAAGGTCACAAAGGATTACCCCTACTATAACCTTCCACTAAACATCCTAGGGCCAAGTCCGTCAAAGGATCCCATCTGGCATTGGTATGCAAGGGGGCATCAGTCACAACATGCCCTCCCCACAAACGCCCGTTAGAATAAGAGGGGGTAGCCGCGAACTCACCCCTCCAAAAATGGAGGAAACCATATCACATGGGCAACGCCCACCATCAGAGGCAAACACCTCCAGCGGATATTTATGATTTCACAAAATAGCCAGGAGATACAACTACACCTAGTAAGCTCATCCCAGGTAATGGAATACACTTCCATCAAAAACTCTCAGGGACACCAAGCCTAGCAAAGGAAGAATGGCGACACCATCATCAAGCTTTTAAAAAGGGATATGGAAAACATAGTATTTCCACACAATGATATATTAGTCATAAGAGAGGGAATCACCAACTTTGGCATGAAGAGAACCATAGTGCACGAAGGGAGTCCGTCAGACATCTCCCATGACCAACCATTGATGATACTAGAGAAGAGTCAGGCATACCTAATACCAAAGGACCCCCTACTAGTAAAGGTAGTTAGAACATCAACACACCCATTAGGGACACGGCACTGCAAATGAACAAGGAACAAGAATGGAACACATATCCTTACAAGTACACGAAGATTCAAGACAGCGCCATAAAGATTAGGCGCATACCTCTACCATGTACGACACATTGGAGTGTTCATAAACACTCCTTCGCCATCTCACAAGAAAGGAAGGCAACCAAGGATACAAGTCCTAATAGAATAAACACCGGTAGAAAATCCTGTCATTGAAGTCATGCACCAAGAGAGAAACTCTAAAGATGCAAGATTAGCAAAAGAGATAGTGCAACAACTAGAGTATGAAAAAGGAGATACATCTCCTATCAAGAGCCTCAGGGCAGGAAAATAGTTCTACAAGATCAACCAAAGAAGAGCTCAAAAGCTTGGGGAGTAAGGTTTCAAGATCGACCCTCACACTAGACGCACATCCCGATTAACCACCTTGTCTGCAAATGATATGACATTTGACTCTAGCGTCCCATCAAGAGGAGAACCCCGATAAAAGGGGCAGTAGAAAAATATCCCGCCTTTAAGGCCATACGCCGAATACATGATGAATGAAGATTATGACAAAACAAAAAAGGAGGGACTTGTCAGCTCAACACACCTCAAACACGTATATGTACGCAATACAAATGCAGCCTCTAATGAAGTTATCCAACAAGGAATAGCCAATACGGGGGCAAACCCATGGAAAATCATGGAGCATCACCTGCAAACCTAAAGGAAAACACCCTTCTTAGATTCAATTCCTGATTCAAAGGAAGTCTATAATCAACATTCAAGGTGGAAGGAGCATGACCAATGTGACACCCCTAAAGGCATTGAAGAATACTCCAATGTGAAGGAAAAGGCAAAGCACACTAAGTGCCACAACACTCCAAGAAGATTATCACAGCCCGGTCAGACCCCCCCATGCACGAGCAAAGAGCATGGATTAGATTGACTAGTCTGAAACACACCTACGAGATTAACAACTCAAGACACCATTCTATGAGAGAGCTTTTCAACCTAAAACACAAAGAAGGGGGGGGGGGAAGAATTTACAAGCACCCCTAGGATACAAACACTGCCGCATCCTGGTTGTCAAGAGAACGGAAATCACCCCCACCCACCCAAAGCAAAAGCTCTCCACCCAACCTCTAAAGATACATCCGACAAAGGCATTATCCAAACCATGCCTATGACTGAAACAAGCAAGCATGAGAAAGAGTAAATCCTACAAGGGACACTCATCGCATTCAAACAAGCAGACAAGGGAGCCCCGAGCATAAGGGGTACCCAACCAAGAAAATGAACGAGGGGCCTTCAACGGCCAAATAGGAAAGGCGGTATGACCACCAAGCAACTTGGGGGGCACCAAACGAATAAGTGCTTGGTAGTCCACCTAAGTGTAAATGAAGAGATTAGAGGCAGAAGATCACAAGAACATGCAATACCACATCTCCTAGAAGAGGTCACATAAGAGGAAAACATCCTCAACTCCCTATACGAACTCGTCCTAAGTTGGCAACACACAAACATCGCCCTCGAAAGGTGATCTCCCACATTGAAGAAAAAGCGTGGTAGCATGCAATATCATGGAAAGAAAACTCAAGTAAAGATTTAAAAGGTGTATCAAAGACACACCCTACATGGGGAGTGACACAAGGTAAGGTAATATTCTGAGCCCTCCGGGAGCCAATCCCGCGAACACATTCGACGCCCCCAAGAGCGTATCTTGAGAGTAGTTCTAAAACTACGAACCCTGTGCCCTCCGGGAGCCTATCCCGCGAACAGATTCGACGCCCCCAAGAGCGAGAGTAGTTTTTATACTACGACCTTCGACGCCCCCAAGAGCGTATCTTGAGAGTAGTGTTCATACTACGACCTTCGACGCCCCCAAGAGCGTATCTTGAGAGTTGTTTCTATACTACGACCTTCGACGCACCAAGAGCGTATCTTGAGAGTGGTTTCCAAAAACTACGAATTTCGACGCCCCCAAGAGCGTATCTTGAGAGTAGTTTCTAAAACTACGACCTTCGACGCCCCCAGGAGCGTATCTTGAGGTAGATTTGCAACCTACCAGATTCAACGCCCCCAAGAGCGTATCTTGAGGTAGAAAAAACACTACCAGATTCGACGCCCCCAAGAGCGTATCTTGAGGTAGATTTCAAACTACCAGCTTCGACGCCCACCTAGAGCGTATCTTTGGTCTAACTACTGGTGCCCTCCGGGAGCGTATCTCGTGAACAGTTTCTAATAGCTTTAGAAGATTGAATCATTTGTTGATTGATCATTAGGGATTACAATGCAATAGGTAAACTATATATACTAGGTGATAAGGATCACCAACTAGGACTAGCTATCCTATGTGCCCAACTTGGTGCACCAAGGTGCATACACCATGTAACATGTACTACATGATATATGCACCATATAATAACCTTATACAATCATCTAATGACATGATAGAAGTAAATGCAAGTATAAATGACAAGATGCAATGTGAGCATATCAACTTATACACTCTATATTCTCCCATCCTTTTCTTCTTCTTCTCTTCTTTCTTGGAACACATCCTTGATTCCATATAGCTTTAGCAAAGCTAAGTGTTGACTCTTGACCAATGCCTTGGTAAGCAAGTCAGCAAGTTGTTCCTTTGAAGGAATGTAATGGACACCTATGAATCCTTGTTGAATATGATGTCTTGTGAAGTGGCAGTCTAGCTCAATGTGCTTGGTGCGCTCATGGAACATGGGATTCTTTGCAATCTTCACAGCTGCTTGGCTATCTGTGTAGATTGGGATAGGAAGATTTACTTGTATGCCAAGTTCCTTGAGGATTCTTCCCACCCAAAGTGCCTCTTGAATTGCAACTCTTAGGCATCTATACTCTGCTTCAGCACTTGATAGGGAAATTGTGTCTTGCTTCTTTACCTTCCAGGCTATCATAGCTTCTCCTAGCTTGACACAATAAGCACTCACTGATTTCCTACTAAAAGGGCAAGCAGCCCAATCAGAATCACAAAACAAACTCAAATTGAGCTTGTTGTTGGAAGGATAGATCAATCCTTGCCCTGGAGTGCCTTTAATGTATCTGATGACTCTTATGACTGCATCATGATGGGACTTCTTTGGTTTGTCAACAAATTGACTGAGTCTTTGCACTGAAAAGCTAATGTCTGGCCTTGTCATGGTAAGGTATAGCAACTTGCCAATGATCCTCCTATAAGAAGTGGCATCCTCCAAGAGTGTATCATCAATGTTTGAATTAGTTGCTTTGTCATACTCATGTGTGGTGAGTTTGACATTGAACTCCATAGGGATTTCAGCAGGCCTTGCAGCCCCTAGGCCAGCATCTTCAATGAGCTCAATTGCATACTTCCTTTGGTTGATTACAAGACCTCTATCTGACCTTGCAACTTCAAGTCCCAAAAAGTACCTCAAGTCTCCTAAGTCCTTCAATTTGAAGTGTGTTTGGAGTGTGTTCTTCAATTGATTGATCATCTTGGTGTTGGAGCCAGTGATTAGAAGATCATCAACATAGGTGAGAAGAAAAACTTTGTCATCACCTTGTATCTTGGTGAACAAGGAATGATCTGAGGCACTTTGTTTGTAACCATTCTTCAATAAGGTTTGAGTGAGCTTGATGTTCCATTGTCTTGAAGCTTGTTTGAGACCATATAGGGACTTGTTGAGCTTGCACACAAGTTTGGGATATCCCTCAAGAGACTTGGAATGATTAAAACCTTGGGGAATGTCCATATACACTTCTTCATTTAGATCACCTTGAAGAAATGCATTGTTTACATCCATGTGGTACAATCCCCATGATTTGGAAGCTGCCAAAGCTAATATGATCCTCACTGTGTCCATTTTGACTACAGGGGAGAATGTCTCATTGAAATCAGTCCCTTCAATTTGAGTGAATCCCTTGGCAACCAATCTTGCTCTGTATCTTTCAATGGAACCATCAGAATTGTATTTGACCTTAAATACCCATTTGCAACCAATTGAAGATTTGCCTTGTGGGAGTTCTATTAGCTCCCAAGTGTTGTTGTTTTGAAGTGCTTGCATTTCCTCCTTCATGGCCAAGATCCATTTTGGGTCTTTGATTGCTTGTTTATAGGTGGTTGGCTCTTTGATCTTGTCAAGAGCAGCCAAGAAGCATTTGTATTGTGGACCCAAGTTGTCATAGGAGACATACTTCTCCATTCCAAAGATAGCATTTGAACTTGATCTTTGTTTGAGTTCAGCACGCCTTGCACTTCTCCTAGGAGGTGGTGGGTGTAGTTGTGCAATTCTAAGACTCCTTCTCAGATTGGAAGGTTGGGGTGCTTCTTCTTCAATTGGTTGTTGAGGTGGTTGATCCTCAATTGGAGGTGCTTGATCATCCATTTGAGGTGTGAGAACCTCAATGGGAGGAGAGTTGGTTGATATATCCATGTCAAAATGAAAAGGATTCTCAGGTGGGAAATCCTCAAGTGGTTGCTTGACTCCCAAGCAAGATGGAATAAGAGTCTTTAGAGCATCCTTAGACATGCTAAAGGGGAAAATATCCTCATGGAAATGAACATCCCTTGATACATGAAACACTGAGTTTGAAATGTTCATCACAAGGTATCCTTTTTGAGATGTTGAATATCCCATTAGGATGCATGGTTCAGCCCTTGGACTAAACTTGTCATGGTTGTTCAATTTGGTTGAAAAACATAGACAACCTATAGTTCTCAAGTGATGAAGGGAAGGAGTTTTGCCATATAACACTTCAATAGGTGACTTGAACTTCAAGATAGAGGTGGGAAGCCTATTGAGTAAGTAACAAGCATTGAGTATGCAATACCCCCAATGCCTCAAAGGCATGGATGCTTGAAATCTTATAGCTCTAGCAATGTTGAGGATGTCCCTATGTTTGCGTTCCACCCTTCCATTTTGTTGTGGTGTATGCACACAACTTGTTTGATGAAGAATGCCAAATTGAAGAAGCAAACCTTTGCAAATAGAATTGATGAACTTAGTCCCATTATCACTCCTCAAAGTTTTGACCATTGTTCCAAATTGATTCTTCACCATGATTAGGAAATTCTTGATGTGCAAGAAAGTATCACTTTTGTGCCTCATCAAGTAAACCCAAGTTGCCCTTGAGTGATCATCAACAATGGTCAAGAAGTATTGATTGTTCTTGAAGGTTGGCACTTTGTAAGGACCCCATAAATCCATGTGAACCAAATCAAAGGGCTTTGAAGCAATAGAATCACTGGTTGGAAAAGAAAATCTAGATTGTTTTGCAAGAGGACAAATAGTGCATTGTTTGATACAACCATATGTCTTATTCAAGCCTAAAACATCCAAATGATTCAAATATTGTTCAGAGACATGGCCCAAACGCCTATGCCATCTCAATACTTCATCCTTATTTTCCAAGCAAGCAGCTGCTAACTTCCTTGGGCTTGAAGGCACCACATCCTTCAAAGTGTATAGTCCTCTATTCCATTCCCCAATCACCATGGACTTGCCACTCTGGCCCTGAAGTAACACATGATCACAAGTAAAGATCACTTTGCAATTTAACTGGCTAGGTAACCTAGATACAGAGATCAGATTGAACTTGAAGTCAGGGACCAAGAGTATGTTGGTCAAGGTAAATCCACTTGAGAAAGAACAAGAACCAACATGAGTCACTTTGCATTTGTGACCATTTGGCAAGTGCACATATTGGTGATCTGAATCACTTTTCTTCAAATCATGTAGCCACTCAACTTGATGAGTGATGTGGTTAGTAGCACCTGAGTCAACTATCCAAACCATAGAATCACTAGATATACCTGCCATGTTGACATGAGCTTGATCCATATCCTCAAATCTTAGGGGTGTATGATCAAAGTGATCATTATGGGCAGCAACATGTTGGATTCTTTTGTCAGCTGTGCCATGAAATATCCTTTTGTCCTTGGCTGCCACATGCTCAATTGTGCTTGAGTTACCACCTTCTTCAACAATGTTGGCTGAATTCCAATTCCTCTTAGGAGCATTTGGATTGGTTTGATGAAATGGGTGATCATATGGGTAGCCATGTTTGATGTAGCAATTGTCTTCAATGTGACCTCTCTTGCCACAATAGTTGCAAGTATTGAGTGGTCTCTGACTTGAAGGATTGAAGTTGCCTCTTCCAAAGCGATTTCCTCTTCCAATGCCATTGCCATTGCCTCTAGCAAAGCCTCTACCCCTTGCATATTTTCTTCCATTGCCTCTACCACCACCATAGGATGGATGCTTTCCAGTGAACAAGGCAGTTGCCTCACCCACATCACCAATGGAACCAGAGATGGTCCTTTGGCTTTCTTCTTGTACCAATACAGAGAAGGCAATGCTAAGGGAAGGAAGTGGTTGTCTCATAAGTAAGGTGCTCCTAATGTGTCCATAGGAGTCATTCAGTCCCAGAAGAAATGCCATCAACTTTTGCTTCTCCTTGTGTTCATTGACAATGGCAATGTCTCCAGCACATTGAAGATCCAAATCATCAATGGAAGCAAGGGCATCCCAGAGTTGCTTCATTTTGGCAAAGTACTCAGTGATAGAGAGCACACCTTGAGATGTTTGATAAATCTCCCTTGTTAATTGAAAGATTTGTGTGCCATCCACTTTATCAAACATCTCCTTCAAGTCATTCCAAATAGAAGAAGCAGTTATGTTGTAGACCAAACCATTCACCAAATCTTTGGCCACAGTGTTCCTCAACCATGCCTTGACAATTGCATTTGCCCTATCCCATTTCGCTCTATCATTGACATCAACATCCAATCTTGTGAATGTGCCATCTATAAAACCAAGCTTGTTCTTCACCAACAAGCCTTCCCTGATTGATGTGCTCCAAACATGATAGTTGGAGGTTCCTTGTAGTTGGAAAGGGATGAGCATATGGCCAGTGGTGTCTGAGGGGTGTATGTAAAGGGGGTCATCAACATTGGTTTCTTGAGCCATTTTGTAACTCAGATAACACAAGTAGGTATGGAATGTGAATAATAGGAATCCAAATCCAAGAAATCAGCTGCCACAATCCAATCAAAATCGCATACACAAGTTGCACTACAAACAAAAGTAGTACACCAAGGTTGTTGATAGTAGGACAAAATCCAGCTCACCCTATGAGATTGCTTGTACAATTCCGCAACAAGATTTGTGACTCTCAAAGCTTGAAATTCAACAGAAATGGATTAGAAACCATTCTCCATTGATGAAAGCTCAGAATTCTTGAAGATATGAACACAAAGCACAAGGTAGGCACAAATGCTCCTCAGCCGAGCAATGTGTAGATAAGGGAAATCAAGCAATGAAATTCCAGGTATCAAGCAAGGGGCGCAGCTGAAACATGTTCAAAATCCATATCCAAATGTAGAGAAACAAAGAAAACTCCAGGAAATAGCAATATCAAACACGCAATCAGCTCAACAAGGCTGAATTCTTCAAGAACAAGCAAACTAGTACTAAGTCATCTTGGCTATGCTTAGTCTAGGTGCAGATCTACTTTATGCGTGTTGAGTTCTTGAAATTCCACTTACTATATGTCCATTCTTAAGTAAGAAATGGATTGTTGAAGTAGAAAAGATGATCCACGAAGCTGAAGTTGCAAATCCACACTTGAACAAGGTGAATGTTAAAGCAAAACTTTGAAGAAACTTGGTCTTCTTTAGCTTTGTGGTTGTGCCGCCATTTGAGGTGGCTCTGTTACCATAATAGCTTTAGAAGATTGAATCATTTGTTGATTGATCATTAGGGATTACAATGCAATAGGTAAACTATATATACTAGGTGATAAGGATCACCAACTAGGACTAGCTATCCTATGTGCCCAACTTGGTGCACCAAGATGCATACACCATGTAACATGTACTACATGATATATGCACCATATAATAACCTTATACAATCATCTAATGACATGATAGAAGTAAATGCAAGTATAAATGACAAGATGCAATGTGAGCATATCAACTTATATACTCTATAGTTTCGATGCCCTCCGGGAGCGTATCTCGTGAACAGTTTCAACGCCCACCTAGAGCGTATCTTTGGTCTAACTACTGGTGCCTTCCGGGAGCGTATCTCGTGAACAGTTTCGACGCCCTCCGGGAGCGTATCTCGTGAACAGTTTCAACGCCCACCTAGAGCGTATCTTTGGTCTAACTACTGGTGCCCTCCGGGAGCGTATCTCGTGAACAGTATTAACCGCCCACCTAGAGCGTATCTTTGGTCTAACTACTGGTGCCCTCCGGGAGCGTATCTCGCGAACAGTTTCGACGCCCACCAAGAGCGTATCT
The DNA here is from genome assembly GCA_036873135.1 of Clarkia xantiana subsp. parviflora. Taxonomy (NCBI): domain Eukaryota; kingdom Viridiplantae; phylum Streptophyta; class Magnoliopsida; order Myrtales; family Onagraceae; genus Clarkia; species Clarkia xantiana. Next base: position 40,339,473 of record JAPTYO010000004.1, read on the forward strand.
TTGGTCTAACTACTGGTGCCCTCCGGGAGCGTATCTCGTGAACAGTATTCAACGCCCACCAAGAGCGTATCTTTGGTCTAGCAACACCATACATACCATTCAAAGGGTATCAGAAGATCATTACACCATACTAGAAAGGATCCCATGAGAAAGTAATTTAAAAGTAAAGTGCTATGAAGAACACGTAATATTTTTTCTTGATGAGATAGCAGGTATGATGTGAAGGAAAAAACAAAAGAAAGGTAAGGAAAGGAAAGCATATACAAAGGAGAAGTCCATGACCACAGGATCATATACAGAAGCACAAGAGGTTATTATGAAAAGTAACGAGTTATCCTACCATCCATATCACAAGTCAAGAGAAGTATCTCAAAGGAATCCAACACCACCAAGAAGGATAGCAAAGACATGAAATCCAAAGTTCAAGGCTCTCAAAATAAACTCGACCCATCAAGAAGAGAATTGCCTCACAAGTCGCACAAATCAACCTCTGACAAACGTTATTGTCATACATGTCGCCCTCGCGTGACCTATGCTCGTATCAGACTTGAACATCGTCAAGCACAATTCATGAAGGAGACATCTAAAGAGAATAAAGGATACAACATCCGACAAGACGAGACATTGGGACCTAACCCAACAAACATAGCTTAAACAAAAGGCAACTATAGCAATAAAGGCTCTCCAATGAGAAAGGAATACTAAAGCACAACTCCATACATCGTGATGTGGCAATCATGTCCACACACCATGAAGTGGCTATCATGTCCACACACTGCGAAGTGGCTATCATATCCACACACCAAGACCATCAAGTCCACCACAAACCTAAAGAGCCAACACCCAACCTCAAAAGGAGATTCAAGAAAAAGGGAAAAACAACACCCTTCATACGCTCATCAAAGGTAGGCACTTATATTTCAACCCACTGGGGGATACTAGGTAGGAGACGTCCTCATTATGAAGACAACCTCCATATCTCATGAAATCAACCATGAAGCAAAGAATCACGACAAGCACTATTGAGGGCATATAACAAAACGATCCCCACAACGATCACAACTACGATACTAGTAGAGGCTAACTCAAGAACAGTCTCCACCGAACTCCCAAGTAAGAATTTGCTATCTTAATCAGAGCCATGGCAAGAGAAAGGAACCTCAACGAAAGGCGATGATCACACCCATCACCAAAAGAAAAATTTTCAACGCAGGGGTTAATAACATAACCCATAGGAAAGCCAAAGACACCCTTGAAAGTCGTCAAATCTACATGAATATGAAATGAACCTGAGTCTCGGCCCCTCGGCTGGGGGGCAGAGGATAAAGAAGAGACATCAAGACCTATGATAACCCCATCGCCAGCCACAGGTTGTTTCCCTTTGTCAAGCAAAGAGGGCGCCTCTTCAACCACTACCTCCTTATAATGAGAGGGAGTCAGCAAGGGGGCACTGGAAGGAGAGCCTCTCGCGGTTTCCTTCTCCTTGGCAGCCGAGGGCCCGACCTCAGAGTCAGGTTTTCGCGCCTTGGATTTAGATTGACTTGAACTCTCGCCCACCGCAAGAACCATTCGGTAACCAGGGAAGAACGCTCTAACAACAAGAAGGAAGCAACATGAGAACAATCATAAGTATATCACAAAGAAAAGAGAATGGAATGAGAACATACTAGAAGCATTAGAAGCCTTCCCTGACTTAGAAAATTTCTTGGCCTAATAAGCAGAACTAGAGGGTTCTTCCCTCTCATCCGATTCAACGGTCTCCCTGTCTGAAGAAGAAAGCTTCCAAAAGTGAGTCATCTATACGAGCAACCAACACAAAGATCGACCCTTACTCATGGAGGGGCGAGATACGCCTACTACGGGGGGCAACCTTAACACCAAGGGAAGAAGGCGAACTTTTAGTTTCCCCAAATGGAGCAACGCTCCAACACATCCGAAGGAAGGGTCAACCCTTAACACATGTCAATAGACCCCTTCGCTCGCGGTGGTAAGAAGAAAGCTTGTAAGCATTTTCACCCTCACTTTTATGGGGAACAAATTGCAGGGTAAAGGTCAAGAGCTATACACACGCTCCAACGAATGAAGGAAAAATGTTACACATGCCGAAGGTCGAGGTTAATGGACAATGCTCACGCTAGTACGAGGGAGGCGGAACGTTATGTCCCATTGAGTGGCAGAGTTTCCACCCTCAAGTAAAGGAGAGGTCTAGGCTCTCACCTTTGCACTTATGCCCATATTCATGATTAACATCTACAGGTATATCAATGTCATCACTCATGCTTATACTCACAACCCGTCCATACATACATACATGTTCATGCTTGCACTCATATGCATGCCCACGTACACACTCCCGTATGTTCAAACATTTAGACATCCATGCACATGGCCGCCATATATTTATGCATACATTCATGACTACAATCGCAGCGTGTCTATACTCACTCCCATCCTTATGTTCCTACTTGCATGTATGCTAGTACACATCCTCATGTTCATGATATGTCCATGTTCACTCCTAGTTAACATCCTATAGGCATATTTTCTAGTATCCCATACTTAGAAAAATTTTGGACCAAAATTGAAATTTTTCTTCACTTAGACAAATCCCGGCATGAAATTGAAGTATGAATCCGTTTAGCTGTATTCATATTGCATCCCCATGTGTGTATATATTGTTAAAGTATACGCCCATGGCAAGGATAGATTTATTATTTCCACCTCAGACGGACGCGTGCTTGGACGCGTGTCCGTGCTATTCTGATATTTACAATTCCTCTATCTTATAAGGCAGGGGGCAAAGTCAGAGGCACACATCCATGGGTAAGTAAGCATTCAGACAAAAGGTAAAATCCCGGCTTCAAATTGCGCGTGTCATACCATCCTAAAATAGAGTCAATCAAGGGTCAGGCCATTGGTTGACTCGGGGGCATGTGATGGATATACGCCCAATTTGAACCCGTTGACTTCCGAACCGTTTCATTTTGATCACCCCGTTAATGATTGTAAATCGAAACTTCAACCCGAACACCCCGCGAAAACACCAACGGTCCGGACGAGGCCGAAATACTCGTCCGGCCAAGTTAGACTCACCTAGGTGAGGTCAGGTGGCCACACCCGACCTCCCCTAGGGGAGATCGGGTCAGCCAACCCGATCTCCCCTAGGGGAGATCGGGTGGACCAACCCGATCTCCCCTAGGGGAGATCGGGTCGGCCAACCCGACCTCCCCTAGGGGAGATCGGGTCGGCCAACCCTATCTCCCCTAGGAGGGGTTGGGTGGCCACACCCAACCCCTACCCTTGGGGGTCGGATTTTCCTCCCCCCCAAGGGCCCCGACACTTATTTTTAGACTCCCATACTCAGTTTATTTCTGCCAACCTTCTCCGTACCCTAAGGTCTTAATTACGTGTTTAAAGGTTAATTAATTGTGTTTAAAGGTTAACGATGTCATTAAGCCACCTTAATGACACCGTTGCCTATAAATACAACTCTTCCACCATTTATTTGAACATCTTGGATCATCTTGACAAGTTGCATAATTTTGCTCTGACATCTCTCTAGCTTTATCTCTCTAAAACCGTACTGACTTAGGCATCGGAGAGTGTTCATCAGGCACCCCCCCCTCTGTGCCTGGTATTGCCCATCTTGCAGGGCGAGAAGAGAAGAGAAGCTAAGGACGGAAAGACACAAGCTAGGACGACACAACCCGAGAGCACCCAATCCGCAACATCTCCAATGAGGAACGAGACTTAGGTCGACCGCCCGTTGACCCTAGACTTGGAACCTAACAACAGCGGTAGCTTTATCGGCAATAACACGCTTCTCCTGGACAAGTTCCAACATGAAGGAGGCCATGTGCACCATATCAGAAACAACCTGAAAACAACAAGACAATAAGCATACATGTTCGAAAACAACGAGCATAGCAAAGCAAAGAAAGATACTTACTGGGATGAATCCAGATAATGATCTCTCAACAAAGGTTCGCGCCTCTTCGCCGCTCGATGGCCGAACAAGTCGATCACCAGGAGGAATGGATCGATGAAGAACACGCACACCAACTTCTGGCATGCTAAGCCGGGAACTCTTGGGGAAAGTGAAATCCCCTGTCACATATGGCATCCACTTATCATCCGAAATATCACCTTCCAAAGGACGAAGCAGATCCGCACGTCCAAGTGGCGGGAGCATTACATGCAAACCAACTAGAGTTATGCAAAAACCAAAAACAAAGCGCACAAAAGCACACAGACAAGTGTTCAGCTTATACCAGAAGGAAGAGCACGTTCCACCTCGGATCGCTCCTTCGAGCGGGGGGCAGACAGCGCATCCTTGCAACCGTCAACTTCCTTCCCTTTATGGCGGGAAGGAGTAGGAACGGTCACAATAGTCTTCGGGCGCTTCAAGCTGCTCGAAGAATGGGTCCCAGCGGTGGACCGTTTGGCAGAATCAGGAGTGGCAACGCGCGATCGATAACAAGCGTCTTGCAACCTGCAAATAGCACACAAAGCTACAATCAAAATACAACTAAACTAAGACAGTGCACAAGAAAGACTGTTTATTCAAGCCGTTTACCTTTTCCACGACCGGAAGCTGCCGATGCTCCGGGGGCAAGAGATGGAACAATCCTTCCGTTAGAAGCAATCTTGCGAGCGGCTGCCGTCTGCAAAGACGAGCTTTTTCCGTCAAACCAACATACATTGCAACACGGTAAAAAGTTATAAAAATGCTTAACATACCGAAGCCGCAGAAGGGAGCACATGAATCCCAACATCAACCAACTCCTGATCAGACGCGCGCAGCGAACAAGTAAAACCACGCGATCGCTAATAGTGATATATCTTCTTTAGCACCTCCCTATCCAGCAAGGAGAGTTCCCGAAAAGCAGGCGCGGGATCAGATTTCCGAATATACTCGACGTCCCAAGTCGTACCCGCATCATGAGCAAAAAAGTAATGGTGCCTCCAATGATCGGCATAGCGATCCGCGGCGGAAACCAACCGATAACTAGAGTCCCACTTGGCTTCACCAAGACCAAGTTCCTCAAACCCATCACCTTGCAAGTTCGGCCAGCGTACTTTCACACTACACAATCCCGCAGAGTCCGGACTCTTAAGCTGATAGAAGCAGCGAAAGAGGGTGGGAGAATAATGCCATGACTGCTTGTGAAAACCGCACTCTAAAGCAAGTCCATACCCGAATTCCATTGGGCGCAAGATCTAAGGGGGAAATCCCATAACCGCTACAAAGCTCAATCAAGTCAGAGCAATAGGGAAACCGCAAACCCTCCCTAACGAGAGATGTATATACGACGGACAAGTCTATAGGTGGAGGAGTAGCATCTCCTAAACTACTCTCATGGAATGCATCAAAGGGGTAAACAGCCTCTACACAAGGGTCAAGTCCGGAAGCACTCGCATACAGGGCAAACAAGGATCTATCCAAGCGGTTGGTGTAATATCTAACCAACACTTCCGTCTCTTTGACGGGAGGTGCCTCAGCAGAAGGCTCAGCAACTACGCCCTCATCAGTGCCCAAAACACTATCTACTTGTGAAACCAAATCTACCTCCAAGTCATCCTCAACGTCAGAATTAAAAGGAGTCTGCGATAGAGGAGTAGTGGAATTACTCATAGCGGCAATTCAATAAAAAACAAAGGAGTTCCACAAGAGGTTATTACGACTTCACAATCTGCAAAGAACCAAACAAGAAGTCTACACGTCAAAGTCATGCGATCATAAAAGCGCCAATGAACATAACGACATACATGTAGCAAAGTCAACGCGCATAGCAAAGTCAACGCGCATAGCAAAAGTCAACGCGCATAGCAAAGTCAACGTGCATAGCAAAAGTCAACGCGCATAGCAAAGTTGATACATGCAACAAAAGTGACCAACGCCCCAAGAAGCTTTCGTGCAAGCGGTGCGACTAACGTGACGAACCGTGAAGAGCAAACACGACAACACTTAGGAAAAATATTTTTCTAAGGCATCAAGACAACAAACGGCTACCCCCAAAGACGTTTGGCAACTTCCGACAACCAACAAACCCGTTAAGGGAAAAACTACGCGTACCGACCAAAAGGCTTTTACACGAAGGCACGGGGGCAATATGTCCAATGGGGGATTTTACCACAACTATCCACGGAGGTAAAAATCTTCTAAGACATGAGCTAACGACGATAGCAACAACAACCAATCAGCAATTATTCGACATACGAACACCGATAAGCAGCTCTATGCAACAACAACGACAAATAGTTCAAAGGAACAACAATACGGCAACATTCAAAAATCAAGTCGAAGCTGTCCTGTAAAATCGAGTTTTCAGACTACCTCAAAATGTGACAAAAAGTATCACAATGGACTCCACTCGTCGAGACGATTTCAGAAAGGTAAGGACCGCGGCGAACGGAGCACGGGAAGGCGGCGCGTGGGTTACACGCGCCGGCAGGGCAATACTCACGCGACGGCGCGTGAGGGCGCGTCCGGCGTCGTCTGGAAATTCCAAAGGCGGCGCTGGAATCCTCGCAATGATCTGAGTCGATTGGTGGTGTTAATTTCTGAAAACAAGTCAAGAATCAAACACGTAACTTTCGGGATGCACCTAAAGTTTACGGCGGTGAAGAAACTATGAACAAGCAAATGGTTTCTAGAAATGGTGGAGCAATCACCTGCAAAGTAGGAGGAATAATGAATTCCCAAAGAGCTGGAAGAATGATTGGGGATTAGTGTAATCACATATCCCAAAAGATTCCTTGAGGATAAGGATTAAATGAGTAATTCATCTACACCCACGCCTAAGTGCTTACGGTATACTCCACCCTCTTCTAAGTATTTATCTCTACGCACATGATTATTTTGGTATTACGCATATCAAGTTTGTCATTTTACATGCAAGTTTGCATATCGCATGATTCATGATTTAATAATCGCTATACGGATTGTATTTCTAGCATCACGTAATTACGTTCTTGCCATGACCATTACTTATGCATGCATATTGATAAGAAGCATGTCCGCATGACGTATTACTAATCGCTTATATCCCTAGCGGTAATCATGTTTGCACGATTTATACGCGCATTCTCTATTGCACTAACTGTGATGACAGGAAATAAAGTCACTCGGTCAAAAAATCAAAGGACGGACGAAATCAAGACTTCTACGTCCAACCAACAATCAAAACCGGAAGGTTAGCGTCAAGCTCAAATTGGACATGTACCCTAACTCAAAATAGAGTCAAGAAAGGTTTTAAACCGTTACTTGACTCGGGGGCAAGTGATGGATATATGTCCAATTCGGGTTCGTATTATATTTCGGGCCTCGTAAACACATTAAAAATCACATCACGGTTCGAAAAACGTCTCCCAAGGGTCAAAACGGTCCGGAAGCGCGTTACGCGCGTCCGGACCGGACCTCCGGATAACCCGGACGTCCGGGTTGCGCGGCAAGCCGGACCTCGCCGAATTGCCCGAATTCGACGAGGTCCGGATTGTGCTACGGGTATTACGCGATTACCGTTACGTGTAGAGAAGTCGAGTTCGCGCATTGCCAATATTGATGACCGTTACCGCTTGCTTTTTAACCGTCATCAAACCGCTCTAAAACCGGGTCCGGTCCCAAGGAAGCCTATAAATAGGAGGCCTTGGCCACCCATTTTCACACATCCTCTCATTGGCCCAACTTTGGCACTTTGAGCTTTGACTTCTCTCTAGAAATATTTTCTCTCTATAAGATTACCTTTTTAGCCCTATTGTGACTTAGGCATCGGAGATGGCTCCACTAGCACCACCCCCCCTCTCCGTGCTAGTACTGGCCCTTCGTGCAGGAACCAGCGATCCGTGGCTAAGACGAGGAAGAGAAATAGGAGCAAGATGTGCCCAGACACTCAGACTTGTGCACAGACCGCCCTTTCCTGAGACACATCCGCTTTCCTGAGACACATCCGCTTTCCAGGACACAGACTCCTCTTGAGACACATCGGCATAGGACGAACACCTCTTCCACGCGAAGGGATACAGCCCAGAAACCCGCTCAACCACTTATACAGACGCGTTCATTCGGCCCAGTTCAGCCAGGACGCAACAAGGTATGTGTAACTCTTCCGCTGCGTAATTTCGATTACATGCACGTACCATGTTTTAGTGTTTCCGTAGTGATTACTCCTCGTAATCTAAGAGTGGTATCAGAGCCTGTGTTAGGAGTTCATGATTTTGATAAATTGGTGTTCTTGAAAATTTAAAACTTTGGACCGAAATTTTTAAGAAGATTTTAAAAAGTTTCGAATTTTAGGGTTTATGTGATAGGTCCGAAATTTTTATAATCATGGTTAAAGTTGACGTTCATGATCTTCAAGAAAAAGATGATATTTATAAAAATCAAAATTGGATTGTAGATCTTATTAAAATTTGACCACTTGTTTGTGCCGAATTTTTGAGTAAAATTACAAGGTAAAATTTTCAATTTCTTGGTCACCAAGCTGTTAGGTTATAAAGTCTAGGTCAACGGGTCGTCAATCTAGAATTTATCTCCCACTAATGAAATGTCGGGTTCAGTGTTCCTAGGACTAGTCATTCTGATACATGCCCTTCTGCTCTCTTGGGGTAGTTGTTCTGATATATGTCCTTCTCTTCTCTCCTTCTGACCTCCTTTCCTTCTCTCCTTCTGACCTCCATTCCTTCTCTCCTTCTGACCTCCTGAGGCTTGTACTTCTTACCCCTGGGGCTTATCCTACTGCTCTATGCTCTTCTGCTTCCTTGGCTCTCTTCTCCTTGCCACCCTGCAAGAGGGGCAATACCAGGCACAGAGGGGGGGGGGGGGGGGGTGGTGCCTGATGAACCCTCTCCGATGCCTAAGTCAGTACGGTTTTAGAGAGATGTCAGAGCAAAATTGTGCAACTTGCCCAGATGATCAAATGAGTTGTGAAGGTGGGGTATTTATAGGCAACGGTGTCATTAAGGTGGCTTAATGACATCGTTAGCCCTTAAACACAATTAGTTATCCTTTAAGCGCATAATTAAGACCTTAGGATTCGGAGGAGGTAGGCGGAGTGGACCGAGCATGGGCGTCTGAAGATGGTGTCGGGGCCCTTGGGGGGGAGAAATCCGACCCCCAAGGGTAGGGGTTGGGTGAGGACACCCAACCCCTCCTGGGGAGGGTGGGGTTGGCCAACCCCATCCCTCCTAGGAGAGATCGGGTTGGCTGACCCGATCTCTCCTAGGAGAGATCGGATTGGCCAACCCGATCTCCCCTAGGGGAGATCGGGTCGGCTGACCCGATCTCCCCTAGGGGAGGTCGGGTGTGGCCACCCAACCTCACCTAGGTGAGTTCGCCTCTGTCGGACGGGCGCTTCGGCCCCGTCCGAGCCGTCGATGTTCTCGCGAAGTGTCCGGGTTGAAGTTTCGATTCGCAATCATAAATGGGACGATAAAAATACAACAGTTTGGAAGTCAACGGGTTCAAATTGGGCGTATATCCATCACATGCCCCCGAGTCAACCAATGGCCTAACCCTTGATTGACTCTATTTTAGGATGGTATGACACGCGCAATTTGAAACCGGGATTTTACCTTCTTTGTCTGAATGTTCGCTTACCCATGGATGCGTGCCTCTGACTCTGCCCCCTGTCTTATGAGATAGAGGAAATGTAAACGTCAGAGTAATACGGACGTGTGCCTAGGCACGTGTCCGTCTGAGGTGGGAGTAATAAACCTATCTTTGCCGCAGGCGTATACTCAAAGAATACATGTTCACATAGGAATGCAATATGAATGCAACTAAGTGACTTATGCTTCAATTTCATGCCGGGATAAGTCTAAGTGAAGAAAGATTTCAATTTTGGTCCGGAATTTTTCTAAGTATGGGATACTAGAAAATATGCCTATAGGATGTTAACTAGGAGTGAACCTGGACATATCATGAACATGAGGATGTGTACTAGCATATATGCAAGTAGGAACATAAGGATGAGAGTGAGTGGAGACATGCTGCGATTGTAGTCATGAATGTATGCATGAATATATGGCGGCCGCGTGCGTGGACGTCTAAATGTTTGAACACATGGGAGTGTGTATGTGGGCATGCATATGAGTGCAAGCACGGACACGTATGTATGTATGGATGGGTGATGAGTATAAGCATGAGTGATGACATTGATGTACCTGTAGATGTTAATCATGGATATGAGCATAAGTGCAAAGGTGAGAGCATAGACCTCTCCTTTACTTGAGGGTAGGAGCTCTGCCACTCAATGGGACACAACGTCCCGCCTTCCTCGTACTAGCGCGAGCATTGTCCATTAACCTCGACCTTCGGCATGTGTATCATTTTTCCTTCATTCGTTGGAGCATGCGTATAGCTCTTGACCTTTACCCTGCAATTTGTTCCCCATAAAAGTGAGGGTGAAAAAGTTTACAAGCTTTCTTCTTACCGCCGCGAGCGAAGGGGTCTATTGACATGTGTTAAGGGTTGACCCTTCCTTCGGATGTGTTGGAGCGTTGCTCCATTTGGGGAAACTAAAAGTTCGTCCTCTTCCCTTGGTGTTAAGGTTGCCCCCGTAGTAGGCGTATCTCGCCCCTCCATGAGTAAGGGTCGATCTTTGAGTTGGCTGCTCGTATAGATGATTCACTTTTGGGAAGCTTTCTTCTTCAGACAGGGAGACCTTGAAGATCGTTTTCCAAGGTAGTCAGACCAAATCTGACCGTCCGTTGAATCAGATGAGAGGGAAGGACCCTCTAGTTCTGCTTATCAGGCCTAGAAATTTTCTAAGTCAGGGGTGGCTGCTAATGCTTCCAGTATGTTCTTTTTCCCTTCTCTTTTCTTTGTGATATATTTATGATTGTTCTCATGCTGCTTCCTTCTTGTTGTTAGAGCGTTCTTCCCTGGTTACCGAATGGTTCTTGTGGTGGGTGAGAGTTCAAGTCAATCTAAATCCAAGGCACAGAAACCTGACTCTGAGGTCGGGCCCTCGGCTGCCAAGGAGAAGGAAACCGCGAGAGGCTCTCCTTCCAGTGCCCCCTTGCTGACCCCTTCCCATGATAAGGAGGTAGTGGTTGAAGAGGCGCCCTCTTTGCTTGACAAAAGGGAACAACCTGCGGCTGGCGATGGGGTGATCATAGGTCTTGATGTCTCTTCTCTATCCCCTGCCCCCCAGCCGAGGGGCCGAGTCTCAAGTTTATTTCATCTTCATATAGATTTGACGACTTTTGAAGGTGTCTTTGTCTTTCCTATGGGTTATGTTATTAACCCCTGCGTTGAAGATTTTTCTTTTGGTGACGGGTGTGATCATCATCTTACACTGAGGTTCCCCTCTCTTGCCATGGCTCTGATTAAGATAGCAAATTCTTGCTTTGGAGTTTGGTGGAGACTGCTCTTGAGTTAGCCTCTACTAGTATCGTAGTTGTGATCGTTGTGGGGATCGTTTTGTTATATGCCCTCAATAGTGCTTGTCGTGATTCTTTACTTCATGGTTGATTTCGTGGGATATGGAGGTTGTCTTCATAATGAGGACGTCTCCTTCCTGGTGTCACCCAGTGGGTTGAAATATAAGTGCCTGCCTTTGATGAGCGTACGAAGGGTGTTGTTTTTCCTTTTTCTTGAACCTCCTCCTAAGGCTAGGCGTAGCCTTTTGATGTTCGTGGTCGGGATGGTGTCTTTACAATGCATGTCTTTGACAGATGTTTTATGGTGTGCTGCCATGATAATCACTTCGGGGTATGTGGGCGTGATAGCCACTTCGTAATGTGTCGGAGTGATAGCCCTTCTGTAGTGTGTGGACATGATAGCCACTTCAGGGTATGTGGACATGATAGCCACTTCAAGGTATGTGGACATGATAGCCACTTCAAGATATGTGGACATGATAGCCACTTCGGGGTATGTGGACATGATAGCCACTTCAGGGTATGTGGGCATGATAGCCACTTCAGGGTATGTGGACATGATAGCCACTTCAAGATATGTGGACATGATAGCCACTTCGGGGTATGTGGACATGATAGCCACTTCAGGGTATGTGGACATGATAGCCACTTCAGGGTATGTGGACATGATAGCCACTTCAGGGTATGTGGACATGATAGCCACTTCAAGGTATGCGGACATGATAGCCACATCACGATGTATGGAGTTGTGCTTTAGTATTCCTTTCACATTGGAGAGCCTTCATTGCTATAGTTGCCTTTTGTGTAGGCTATGTTTGTTGGGTTAGGTCCCGATGTCTCGTCTTGTCGGATGTTGTATCCTTTATGCTCTTTAGATGTCTCCTTCATGAGTTGTGCTTGACGGTGTTTAAATCTGTAAGGCAATTCCTCTTCTTGATGGGTCGAGTTTACTTTGGGAGCCTTGAACTTTGGATTTCACGTCTTTGCTATCCTTCTTGGTGTGGTTGGGTTCCTTTGTGATACTTCTTTTGACTTGTGATATGGATGGTAGGATATCTCGTTACTTTTCATGATAACCTCTTGTGCTTCTGTATATGATCCTTTGGTCATGGACTTGTACCTTGTATATGCTTTCCTTTCCTTATCTTTCTTTTGTGTTTTCCTTCATGCCATACCTGCCATCTTATCAAGAAAAAACATTATGTTTTCTTTATACAACCTTATTTTAAGATTACTTTCTCATGGGATCCTTCTGAGCATGGTGTGATGATCTCTTCTGATACCCTTACACGGTATACGTTGTACTGTTAGACCAAAGATACGCTCTTGGTGGGCGTCGAAAACTGTTCACGAGACAGGCTCTCGGATGGCACTTAACGTTTCGCAGGATAGGCTCCCGGAGGGCGCAGGTTAGTCCACCGATACCTTCTTGACGGGCGTCAAATCTGTTCACGAGACAGGCTCTCGGACGGCACTTAACGCTTCGCAGGATAGGCTCCCGGAGGGCTCAGGTTAGTCCACCGATACCTTCTTGACGGGCGTCAAATCTGTTCACGAGACAGGCTCTCGGACGGCACTTAACGTTTCGCAGGATAGGCTCCCGGAGGGCTCAGGTTAGACCAAAGATACGCTCCTGGTGGGCGTCGAACTGGTAGTTTGAAATCTACCTCAAGATACGCTCTTGGGGGCGTCGAACTGGTAGTGTTTTTTCTACCTCAAGATACGCTCTTGGGGGCGTCGAATCTGGTAGGTTGCAAATCTACCTCAAGATACGCTCTTGGGGGCGTCGAATTCGTAGTTTTTGGAAACCACTCTCAAGATACGCTCTTGGTGCGTCGAAGGTCGTAGTGTATAAACTACTCTCAAGATACGCTCTTGGGGGCGTCGAAGGTCGTAGTATGAACACTACTCTCAAGATACGCTCTTGGGGGCGTCGAAATTCGTAGTTTTTGGAAACCACTCTCAAGATACGCTCTTGGTGCGTCGAAGGTCGTAGTGTATAAACTACTCTCAAGATACGCTCTTGGGGGCGTCGAAGGTCGTAGTATGAACACTACTCTCAAGATACGCTCTTGGGGGCGTCGAATGTCGTAGTATATAAACTACTCTCAAGATACGCTCTTGGGGGCGTCGAAGGTCGTAGTATGAACACTACTCTCAAGATACGCTCTTGGGGGCGTCGAAATCTGTTCGCGGGATAGGCTCCCGGAGGGCTCATAATATTACCTTACCTTGTGTCCTTTCTTATGTAGGGTGCATCTTTGGTATGCTTTTCGAGTCTTTACTTGACTTTTCCTTTTATGATATTGCATGCTATCACGCTTTTCCTTCAGTATGGGAGATCACCTCTCGAGGGCGATGTTTGTGTGTTGCCAACTTAGGGCGAGTTCATATAGGAAGTTGAAGATGTTTTCCTCCTATGTGACCTTTTCTGGGAAAGGTGGTATTGCATGTTATTGTGATCTTCTGCCTCTAATCTCTTCTTTTACACTTAGGTGGACTACCAAGCACTTATTCGTTTGGTGCCCCCCAAGTTGCTTGGTGGTCATACCTCCTTTCATATTTGGCCGTTGAAGGCCCCTCGTTCATTTTCTTGGTTGGGTACCCCTTACGCTCGGGGCTCCCTTGTCTGCCTCTTTGAATGCGATGAGTGTCCCTTGTAGGATCTACTCTTTCTCATGCTTGCTTGTTTCAGTCACAGGCATGGTCTAAATGATGCCTTTGTCGGATGTGTCTTTGGAGGTTGGGTGGAAGGGCTTTTGCTTTGGGTGGGTGGGGGTGGATTTCATTCTCTTGGTAACTAGGATGTGGCAATGTCTGTATCCTAGGGGGGCTTGTAAATTTTTTCCCCCCTTTCCTTGTGTAGGTTGAAGAGCTCTCTCATAGAATGGTGTCTTGAGTTGTTAATCTCGTAGGTGTGTTTCAGACTAGTCAATCTGATCCATGCTCTTTGCTCGTGCATGGGGGTGTGGGGGTCTGATCGGGTTGTATCTTCTTGGAGTGTTGTGGCACTTAGAGTGCCTTGCCTTTTCCTTCACACTGGAGTATTCTTCGATGCCCCTTAGGGGGTGTTCCACTGGTCATGCTCCTCCCACCTTGAATCTTGGTTATAGACTTCTTTTGAATTAGGACTTGAACCTATAAATGACGTTTTCCTTTAGGTTCGCCGGTGATGTTCCCTGATTTTCCATGGGTTTGCCCTCGTATTGGCTATTCCTTGTTGGATAGCTTCATTAGAGACTGCCTTTGTATTGCGTACGTATACGTGTTTGAGGTGTGTTGAGCTGACAAGTCCCTCCTTTTTTGTTTTGTCATAACCGTCATTCATCATGTATTCGGCGTATGGCCTTAGAGGCGGGATATTTTTCTAGTGCCCCTTTTATCGGGGTTCTCCTCTTGATAGGATGCCAGAGTCGAATGTCTTATCATTTGCAGACAAGGTGGTTCATCGGGATGTGCATCTAGTGCGAGGGTCGATCCTGAAACCTTACTCCCCAAGCTTTAGAGCTCTTCTTTGGTTGATCTTGTAGAGTTATTATCCTGCCCTAAGGCTCTTGATAGGAGATGTATCTCCTTTTTCCTACTCTAGTTGTTGTACTATCTCTTTTGCCAATCTTGCATCTTTAGAGTTTCTCTCTTGGTGCATGACTTCAATGACCGGATTTTCTACTGATGTTTATTCTATTAGGACTTGTATCGTTGGTTGCCTTCCTTTCTTGTGAGATGGGGAAGGAGCGTTTATGAACACTCCAATGTGTCGTACTTGGTAGAGGTATGCGCCTAATCTTCATGGCATTGTCTTGCATCTTCTTGTACCTATATCTGATGAACATGTTATTCATTACATACATAGTACGGAGTCCAAGGATCTCCGGGTTAGGATCATATTTTGAGAACAGAGACATAGTCATCTATTAGATGACCTCTTTTCTACGGAGTTAATTTTTGCAAGGATAAATGCAAGGATACTTGTAAGGATACTTGTTCCATCCTTTTCCTGGTTCATTTGCAGTGCCGTGTCCCTAATGGGTGTGTTGATGTTCTGACCACCTTTACTAGTAGGGGGGTCCCTTGGTATTAGGTATGCCTGACTCTTCTCTAGTATCATCAATGGTTGGTCATGGGAGATGTCTGACGGACTCCCTTCATGTACTATGGTTCTCTTCATGTCAAAGTTGGTGATTCCCTCTCTTATGACTAACATATCCTTGTGTGGAAGTACTATGTTTTCCATATCCCTTTTTTTTTTTTTTTTTTTTTTTTTAAAAGCTCGATGATGGTGTCACCGTTCTTCCTTTGCTGGGCTTGGTGTCCTTGAGGGTTTTTGATGGAAGTGTATTCCATTACCTTGGATGAGCTTTCTAGATGTGGTTGTGTCTCCTGGCTATTTTGTGAAATGATAAAGATCCGCTGGAGGTGTTTGCCTTTGATGGTGGGCGTTGCCCATGTGGTATGGTTTTAGGGATGTGTTCGCGGCTACCCCCTCTTATGCTAATGGGCGTTTGTGGGGAGGGCATGTTGTGACTGGTGCCCCCCTTGCATATCAATGCCAGATGAGATCCTTTGATGGGCTTGGCCCTAGGATGCTTAGTGGAAGGTTGTAGTAGGGGTAATCCTTTGTGACCTTCATGGTAGTTCCTCTATAGGATGTTGGGAGTGCTCAACTTATTTTTGTAAGTGAGCTTTCCATCTTGTGATCTTTCCCAGAAACTTGACCTTATAGGTGTTCTTTGGGATTGAGGAATCTGTTGCTTGTGCATCTCTTGATTGTCGACGGCCTTTTACTGATTCTTCTAGTGGTCCACCTGTGTATATATATATCACGGAGCCCGAAGGCGTCCGGTATGGTCATTCTTGGAAAACATGTTGATATCAAGTATCAAAATCTACCCTTCTTAGGGAGTTGACTTGTTATGCAGTTAAATTAAATAAGAGGATATGGGAAGGATATGGGTGTGGGGTGTTGAAATCCCCTGCTTCCTTGGTAATGTAACTGTCTTCCTCCATTAGTCTGTGTGTATTCCTTCCACTTGAGGAATATGAGGTCGCATCCTTGCAAGGCGGATTAGGTGGAGGTGTATCCTTCATGTATGCTATGTGTGGTCTCACTCTACTATGTCTCTTCATGAGGCTTCCCATTGTAGTAGCTATGTGCTAACGTGGTGTGGTACTCTATGAGTCTCCTGTTCAAATCCTTGTCTTTTCAACTCCTCCCCTGTCCTAGGGGGATGTGTGCCAAGGGTTGTCATGCACAAGGGGTTTGGACCTGTCGTGCTGTATCATGGGTAGGTGGTTGCCTTGTTGTGTTGTTGGGACTATGTTCCTCCCTTTGAGCTTTCCTTGGTATGTCCCTTAGTCATGTCTGTGGTGATACGGACTGTATGTGTACATTGCCAGGGTGGATGTTTGGAACTCCTATATCCTTGTTGGTCTTGCATGTATGTCTGCCCCTAGGGGGGTGTATGCCCTGGCATCCTGCTGTGTCTGTTGCTGCCTTGGAGGCACAGACTGCTGCCTTCCCTCTGGGGGTGGCCTTTGGTTGTCTCTCCTTTGTTCTTGTCACTGTCCTGTTCGAGGGTGCGAGTGGTGTTCTTCTTCTGGGACTTGTTCTTCCTCATGAACTTCTTCTTCTTCATGCTGGTGTTGCCTTCTCTGCCTGTTCCTCAGGGTCTCCCTATAGGCTAGCAGCTCATCCAATGCGTGCATTAACCTTGGAGTCACTGTCTGTGCTCCTTGCGAGTATGCGGGCCTTATGTTGGTTGCGTGGGCACGATTGTCGTTCCTTTGAGTCATTATTTCATATGGATACCCTTGAGGTTGTGCCTCATAGTAGTACCCCTGTGGAGGTGCCGTGTATTGGGATGGCACTCCTTGTTGCCCCCCGTCCCTGTGGCTTCCTAGTTAATGGAGTTGGAGCTGTGGAAGCCTCCTCCCTGCTTGTTAGGCTGGGGTGCCTGTGGGGCTACCTGAGGCTCTGGTGTGCAGGCTATTTCTCTGGGTTAGGCTGCCTTGCTGGAGGTATAGGCTGTCTCCCTCGCCTATTGCCCCCAGGTGGGTGGTGATGCCTAGATACTAAGTTGTTCGTCATCGCTCTTGTTATTGCCAGGCTTTCTGTTCGAAGCCCACGGACGGCGCCAAGTGTTAGGTTATAAAGTCTAGGTCAACGGGTCGTCAATCTAGAATTTATCTCCCACTAATGAAATGTCGGGTTCATTGTTCCTAGGACTAGTCATTCTGATACATGCCCTTCTGCTCTCTTGGGGTAGTTGTTCTGATATATGTCCTTCTCTTCTCTCCTTCTGACCTCCTTTCCTTCTCTCCTTCTGACCTCCATTCCTTCTCTCCTTCTGACCTCCTGAGGCTTGTACTTCTTACCCCTGGGGCTTATCCTACTGCTCTATGCTCTTCTGCTTCCTTGGCTCTCTTCTCCTTGCCACCCTGCAAGAGGGGCAATACCAGGCACAGAAGGGGGGGGGTGGTGCCTGATGAACCCTCTCCGATGCCTAAGTCAGTACGGTTTTAGAGAGATAAAGCTAGAGAGATGTCAGAGCAAAATTGTGCAACTTGCCCAGATGATCAAATGAGTTGTGAAGGTGGGGTATTTATAGGCAACGGTGTCATTAAGGTGGCTTAATGACATCGTTAGCCTTAAACACAATTAGTTATCCTTTAAGCGCATAATTAAGACCTTAGGATTCGGAGGAGGTAGGCGGAGTGGACCGAGCATGGGCGTCTGAAGATGGTGTCGGGGCCCTTGGGGGGGAGAAATCCGACCCCCAAGGGTAGGGGTTGGGTGAGGACACCCAACCCCTCCTGGGGAGGGTGGGGTTGGCCAACCCCATCCCTCCTAGGAGGGATCGGGTTGGCCGACCCGATCTCTCCTAGGAGAGATCGGGTTGGCTGACCCGATCTCTCCTAGGAGAGATCGGGTTGGCCAACCCGATCTCTCCTAGGAGAGATCGGGTTGGCCAACCCGATCTCCCCTAGGGGAGGTCGGGTGTGGCCACCCAACCTCACCTAGGTGAGTTCGCCTCTGTCGGACGGGCGCTTCGGCCCCGTCCGAGCCGTCGATGTTCTCGCGAAGTGTCCGGGTTGAAGTTTCGATTCGCAATCATAAATGGGACGATAAAAATACAACAGTTTGGAAGTCAACGGGTTCAAATTGGGCGTATATCCATCACAAGCTAGTAAAATTCGGCAGATAATATAAAATTATATTATTAACCATATTTTAATTTTTAATTAAGGTAACTATATATCTCTAATTATGAATATTATGATAGATTCACATTAAAATATATAGAAATATATAAATATCAATCTATCACCTATATAAAAATTGGACGTGTCCTCACATTGAAAAGACACAACTGTCCAACATGCATTAAAGCAAACTATAATTTTTGTTGTAAAAAAAAAAACTGAACATTGGAACAACAGGATGGTTAGCAATCCATCGAAACAAAAATTCAACCCACGATGTCCCGTACAAAATTCATTACCCACAGTGGGTGGAGGCCTCACTACCACCCGTCACGATGTTCACCCAACCTTATACCACTACCATCCCTTCGTTCCCTTCGTTCAAATAGGGTTAAAGATATTATTGATAGATGTAGTTACCTAAAAGATTGAGAAAATATATTGTCCGTTATTTGTTTCCCTATTAAAGATATTGACAATAAATAAAATATATATACATTATATTATGGCCGAAAATTTACATATATATATATATATATATATATATATTGTTGATTGATTTAATCTTAAAGATAAAATCTTAGCAATAAATATATATGTGTATGATAGTGCCGAAATATATATATATATATATATATATATATATATATATATATATATATATATATATAATTTTAATGTTGGAAATTATTTTATATAATTAATGTTATTTGGTGGCTAAGTTTAATATTTTTAATGGATCTAAAACCCTACTTGGGCCACAAGTAAACATTTCGGCCCAGCCTTTAAAATTTTAATCATTGGGCCGGTTCAATATGTTAAACCGAGACAAAATTAAATCGAACCGGATTTTCTCAATCGGTTCGACCTATTCAGGTCTGATCGGACCGGGGTAATTAAGTGGATCTAACCAAACCGATTTTGAGTGTTGAACCGAACCGAATCCTATTTTCTTGGACCGGTTCTGTGAACACTCGATTTGGACCCGGACGTAACAACGTTACACATGATACTTCAAATTCCGGACGCGTCAAGCCACAAAGTCTCCAAAAATGCTCAAGGGCACATTAGGGAAATTATTATAAAATATATTTCGAATATATTTAATATTTTCGGAATTTTTAAAATATATATATAATAATTAGTTTTTTTATTTTTAGAAAATTATCTGTAAGATATTTATCTCCAGATATTATTTTTTATTTAAAAGAATAATTATATGTAAAGATAAATATCCTTAGGAATATTCTCTAGAATAATTATATGTTAGCATTTTTTTATTTAAATTTTATCTGTAATCTAGACTAGGTTTTTAGTATAAATAGGGATCTAGGTTTACATTGTAAAGGACAGAAAATTACAAAGAAAAAAAGAAGGAAGAAAACGAAATATAAGAAGCTCTAATGATGTTGCCTTTAGACTAATTCTCGTTTAGTTATTATTATTATTTTTATTGTTATTAAATCACCCTTTTATCATGTTGATGAATGATGCAATCGACAGAGGTAGGGCTCAAAGATAATCGGTCGTACCCATCGTGTCCAATCTGCGGCTGTTCCGACGACACTTTTCTTTTCACCTCGTTTCAGTTCGCTATCCGGATCCCTGCCTGCCCATCTCCAAAGCTAGGCCCGCGCCGTGAATCAATTCACTACGACTCTGCTCTTCGTCGGCCACTGCTCCATCGCGTCCTCTAATTCGGCTGTTGCATCAGACGACCATCGCCGTCCTCGACTCCGGTCATGCCGATCTTAGCTTTCCTTATCACTTTCCTTCGAGTATAGTCCGACCCAGCAGCTGTTAGGTTATAAAGTCTAGGTCAACGGGTCGTCAATCTAGAATTTATCTCCCACTAATGAAATATCGGGTTCAGTGTTCCTAGGGCTAGTCGTTCTGATCCATGCCCTTCTGCTTCCTTGGGGTAGTTGTTCTGATATATGTCCTTCTCTTCTCTCCTTCTGACCTCCTTTCCTTCTCTCCTTCTGACCTCCTTTCCTTCTCTCCTTCTGACCTCCTTTCCTTCTCTCCTTCTGACCCCCTAAGGTTTGTACTTCTTACCCCTGAGGCTTGTCCTTCTGCTCTATGCTCTTCTGCTTCCTTGGCTCTCTTCTCCTTGCCACCCTGCAAGAGGGGCAATACCAGGCACAGAGGGGGGTGGTGCCTGATGAACCCTCTCTGATGCCTAAGTCAGTACGGTTTTAGAGAGATAAAGCTAGAGAGATGTCAGAGCAAAATTATCCAACTTGCCAAGATCCTCAAATGAATAGTGGAGGTGGGGTATTTATAGGCAACGGTGTCATTAAGGTGGCTTAATGACATCGTTAACCTTTAAACACAGTTAATTAACCTTTAAACGCATAATTAGGACCTTAGGATACGGAGAAGGTAGGCGGAATAAACCGAGTGTGGGAGTCCAAGGGTGGTGCCGGGGCCCTTGGGGGGAGGGAAATCCGACCCCCAAGGGTTGGGTGAGGGCACCCAACCTCACCTAGGTGAGTTTGACTCGGTCGGATGAGCGCTTCGGCCTCGTCCGAGCCGTTGGTGTTCTCGCGAAGTGTTCGGGTTGAAGTTTCGATTTACAATCATTAACGGGGTGATAAAAATATAACGATTCGGAAGTCAACGGGTTCAAATTGGGCGTATATCCATCACATGCCCCCGAGTCAACCAATGGCCTAACCTTTGATTGACTCTATTTTAGGATGGTATGACACGCGCAATTTGAAACCGGGGTTTTACCTTTTATCTTAATGCTTACTTACCCATGGATGCGTGCCTCTGACTCTGCCCCCTGTCTTATAAGATAGAGGAAGTGTAAACGTCAGAGCAGTACGGACACGTGCCTAAGCACGCGTCCGTCTGAAGTGGGAATAATAAATCTTTCCTTGCTACGGACGTATATTTCGAAAAATACATGATTGCGTAGGGATGCAATACGAATGCAACTAAGTGACTTATGCTTCAATTTCATGCCGTGATTTGCTTAAGTGGAGAAAAATTTCAATTTTGGTCCGAAATTTTTCTAAGTATGGGATACTAGAAAATATGCCTATAGAATGTTAACTAGGAGTGAACATGGACATATCATGAACATGAGGATGTGTACTAGCATACATGCAAGTAGGAACATAAGGATGGGAGTGAGTGGAGACATGCTGCGATTGTAGTCATGAATGTATGCATGAATATATGGCGGCCATGTGCATGGACGTCTAAATGTTTGAACACATGGGAGTGTGTATGTGGGCATGCATATGAGTGCAAGCATGAACATGTATGTATGTATGGATGGGTTGTGAGTATAAGCATGAGTGATGACATTGATGTACTTGTAGATGTTAATCATGAATATGAGCATAAGTGCAAAGGTGAGAGCATAGACCTCTCCTTTACTTGAGGGTGGGAACTCTGCCACTCAATGGGACACAACGTTCCGCCTACCTCGTACTAGCGTGAGCATTGTCCATTAATCTCGACCTTCGGCATGTGTGACATTTTTCCTTCATTCGTTGGAGCGTGTGTATAGCTCTTAACCTTTACCCTGCAATTTGTTCTCCATAAAAGTGAGGGTGAAAAAGCTTACAAGCTTTCTTCTTACCGCCGCGAGCGAAGGGGTCTATTGACATGTGTTAAGGGTTGACCCTTCCTTCGGATGTGCTGGAGCGTTACTCCATTTGGGGAAACTAAAAGTTCGCCCTCTTCTCTTGGTGTTAAGGTTGCCCCCGTAGTAGGCGTATCTCGCCCCTCCATGAGTAAGGGTCGATCTTTGCGTTGGTTGCTCGTATAGATGACTCACTTTTGGGAAGCTTTCTTCTTCAGACAGGGAGACCTTGAAGATCGTTTTCCAAGGTAGTCAGACCAAATCTGACCGTCCTGTGTCTTGGGTGTCCGAGGCGGACTTGTATGAGGCAGGGACTCGTATGACCCCTTGTAGGTTGATTTCATGGAGAAACATACAAGGTGTAGGCAGAGCGTTCCGAACGTACCGTTGAATCAGATGAGAGGGAAGAACCCTCTAGTTCTGCTTATCAGGCCAAGGAATTTTCTAAGTCAGGGGTGGCTGCTAATGCTTCCAGTATGTTCTTTTTCCCTTCTTTTTTCTTTGTGATATACTTATGATTGTTCTCATGCTGCTTCCTTCTTGTTGTTAGAGCGTTCTTCCCTGGTTACCGAATGATTCTTGTGGTGGGTGAGAGTTCAAGTCAATCTAAATCCAAGGCGCGGAAACCTGACTCTGAGGTCGGGCCCTCGGCTGCCAAGGAGAAGGAAACCGCGAGAGGCTCTCCTTCAAGTGCCCCCTTGCTGACTCCCTCCCATGATAAGGAGGTAGTGGTTGAAGAGGCACCCTCTTTGCTTGACAAAAGGAAACAACCTGTGGCTGGCGATGGGGTGATCATAGGTCTTGATTTCTCTTCTCTATCCCCTGCCCCCTAGCCGAGGGGCCGAGTCTCAAGTTTATTTCATCTTCATGTAGATTTGACGACTTTTGAAGGTGTTTTGTTCTTTCCTATGGGTTATGTTATTAACCCCTGCGTTGAAGATTTTTCTTTTGGTGATGGGTGTGATCATCACCTTTCATTGAGGTTCCTTTCTCTTGCCATGGCTCTGATTAAGATAGCGAATTCTTGCTTTGGAGTTTGGTGGAGACTGCTCTTGAGTTAGCCTCTACTAGTATCGTAGTTGTGATCGTTGTGGGGATCGTTTTGTTATATGCCCTCAATAGTGCTTGTCATGATTCTTTGCTTTATGGTTGATTTCGTGAGATATGGAGGTTGTCTTCATAATGAGGACGTCTCCTTCCTAGTATCACCCAGTGGGTTGAAATATAAGTGCCTACCTTTGATGAGCGTACGAAGGGTGTTGTTTTTCCCTTTTTCTTGAACCTCCTCCTAGGGCTAGGCGTAGCCTTTTGATGTTCGTGGTCGGGATGGTGTCTTTACAATTCATGTCTTTGACAGATGTTTTATGATGTGCTGCCATGATAATCACTTCGGGGTATGTGGACGTGATAGCCACTTCGTGATGTGTCGGAGTGATAGCCCTTCTGTAGTGTGTGGACATGATAGCCAGTTCAGGGTATGTGGACATGATAGCCACTTCAAGGTATGTGGACATGATAGCCACTTCAAGGTATGTGGACATGATAGCCACCTCAAGGTATGTGGACATGATAGCCACTTCAGTGTTTGTGGACATGATAGCCACATCACGATGTATGGAGTTGTGCTTTAGTATTCCTTTCTCATTGGAGAGCCTTCATTGCTATAGTTGCCTTTTGTGTAGGCTATGTTTGTTGGGTTAGGTCCCGATGTCTCGTCTTGTCGGATGTTGTATCCTTTATGCTCTTTAGATGTCTCCTTCATGAGTTGTGCTTGACGATGTTCAAGTCTGATACGAGCATAGGTCACGCGAGGGCGACATGCATGACAATAACATTTGTCGGAGGTTGATTTGTGTGACTTGTAAGGCAATTCTCTTCTTGATGGGTCGAGCTTATTTTGAGAGCCTTGAACTTTGGATTTCATGTCTTTGCTATCCTTCTTGGTGGTGTTGGGTTCCTTTGAGATACTTCTCTTGACTTGTGATATGGGTGGTAGGATAACTCGTTACTTTTCATGATAACCTCTTGTGCTTCTGTATATGATCCTTTGGTCATGGACTTCTCCTTTGTATATGCTTTCCTTTCTTTATCTTTCTTTTGTGCTTTCCTTCACATCATACCTGCTATCTCATCAAGAAAAAACATTATGTGTTCTTTATACAACTTTACTTTGCAATTATTTTCTCATAGAATCCTTCTCAGTATGGTGCGATGATCTCTTCTGATACCCTTTAAATGGTATATATGGTACTGTTAGACCAAAGATACGCTCTTGGTGGGCGTCGAATCTGTTCACGAGACTGGCTCTCGGAGGGCACTTAACGTTTCACAGGATAGGCTCCCGGAGGGCACAAGTTAGACCAAAGATACGCTCCTGGTTGGCGTCGAAAACTGTTCACGAGACAGGCTCTCGGAGGGCACTTAACGTTTCACAGGATAGGCTCCCGGAGGGCACAAGTTAGACCAAAGATACGCTCCTGGTTGGCGTCGAAAACTGTTCACGAGACAGGCTCTCGGAGGGCACTTAACGTTTCACAGGATAGGCTCCCGGAGGGCACAAGTTAGACCAAAGATACGCTCCTGGTTGGCGTCGAAACTGGTAGTTTGAAATCTACCTCAAGATACGCTCTTGGGGGCGTCGAATCTGGTAGTGTTTTTTCTACCTCAAGATACGCTCTTGGGGGCGTCGAATCTGGTAGGTTGCAAATCTACCTCAAGATACGCTCCTGGGGGCGTCAAAATTCGTAGTTTTTGGAAACCACTCTCAAGATACGCTCTTGGTGCGTCGAAGGTCGTAGTATAGAAACTACTCTCAAGATACGCTCTTGGGGGCGTCGAAGGTCGTAGTATGAACACTACTCTCAAGATACGCTCTTTGGGGCGTCGAAGGTCGTAGTATAAAAACTACTCTCAAGATACACTCTTGGGGGCGTCGAATTTGTTCGCGGGATAGGCTCCCGGAGGGCACAGGGTTCGTAGTTTTAGAACTACTCTCAAGATACGCTCTTGGGGGCGTCGAATGTGTTCGCGAGATTGGCTCCCGGAGGGCTCATAATGTTACCTTATCTTATGTCCTTTCTCATGTAGGGTGCGTCTTTGGTATGCTTTTCGAGTCTTTACTTGACTTTTCCTTCTATGATATTGCATGCTACCACACTTTTCCTTCAATGTGGGAGATCACCTCTCGAGGGCGATGTTTGTGTGTTGCCAACTTAGGACGAGTTCGTATAGGGAGTTGATAATGTTTTCCTCTTATGTGACCTCTTCTAGGAAAAGTGGTATTGCATGTTCTTGTGATCTTCTGCCTCTAATCTCTTCTTTTACACTTAGGTGGACTACCAAGCACTTATTCGTTTGGTGCCCCCCAAGTTGCTTGGTGGTCACACCGCCTTTCATATTTGGCCGTTGAAGGCCCCTCGTTCATTTTCTTGGTTGGGTACCCCTTATGCTCGGGGCTCCCTTGTCTACTTGTTTGAATGCGATGAGTGTCCCTTGTAGGATTTACTCTTTCTCATGCTTGCTTGTTTCAGTCATAGGCATGGTTTGGATGATGCCTTTGTCGGATGTGTCTTTGGAGGTTGGGTGGAAGAGCTTTTGCTTTGGGTGGGTGGGGGTGGATTTCATTCTCTTGATAACTAGGATGTGGCAATGTTTGTATCCTAGGGGTGCTTGTAAATTCTTTTCCCCCCCTTCCTTGTGTTTTAGGTTGAAAAGCTTTCTCATAGAATGGCGTCTTGAGTTGTTAATCTCGTAGGTGTGCTTCAGACTAGTCAATCTGATCCATGCTCTTTGCTCGTGCATGGGGGGGTCTGACCGGGCTGTGATAATCTTGGAGTGTTGTGGCACTTAGTGTGCGTTGCCTTTTCCTTTACATTGGAGTATTCTTCAATGCCTTTAGGGATTGTCACATTGGTCATGCTCCTCCCACCTTGAATCTTGATTATAGACTTCCTTTGAATTAGGACTTGAACCTAAAAAGGATGTTTTCCTTTAGGTTTGGAAGTGATGCTCCATGATTTTCCATGGGTTTGCCCCGTATTGGCTATTCCTTGTTGGATAGCTTCATTAGAGACTGCATTTGTATTGCGTACGTATACGTGTTTGAGGTGTGTTGAACTGACAAGTCCCTCCTTTTTCATTTTGTCATATCCTTCATTCACCATGTATTCGGCGTATGGCCTTAAAGGCGGGATATTGTTCTAGTGTCCCATTTATCGGGGTTCTCTTCTTGATGGGATGCCAGGGTCAAATGTCTTATCATTTGCAGACAAGGTGGTTGATCGGGATGTGCGTCTAGTGTGAGGGTCGATCTTGAAACCTTACTCCCCAAGCTTTAGAGCTCTTCTTTGGTTGATCTTGTACAACTATTATCCTGCCCTAAGGCTCTTGGTAGGAGATGTATCTCCTTTTTCATACTCTAGTTGTTGCACTATCTCTTTTGCTAATCTTGCATCTTTAGAGTTTCTCTCTTGGTGCATGACTTCAATGACCGGATTTTCTACCGATGTTTGTTTTGTTAGGACTTGTATCCTTGGCTGCCTTTCTTTCTTGTGCGATGGGAGGGAGTGTTTATGAACACTCAAATGTGTCGTACTTGGTAGAGGTATGCGCCTAATCTTTATGGCGCTGTCTTGAGTCTTCGTGTACCTATCTTTGATGAACATGTTATTCATTGCATATATGATACGGAGTCCAAGGATCTCCGGGTTAGGATCATATTCTGGGAACAGAGACATAGTCATCTATTAGATGACCTCTTTATCTACGGAGTTTATTTTTGCAAGGATAAATGCAAGGATACTTGTAAGGATATGTGTTCCATCCTTTTCCTGGTTCATTTGCAGTGTCGTGTCCCTAATGGGTGTGTTGATGTTCTGACCACCTTTACTAGTAGGGGGTCCCTTGGTATTAGGTATGCCTGACTCTTCTCTAGTATCATCAATGGTTGGTCATGGGAGATGTCTGACGGACTCCCTTCCTGTACTATGGTTCTCTTCATGTCAAAGTTGGTGATTCCCTCTCTTATGACTAACATATCATTGTGTGGAAATACTATGTTTTCCATATCCCTTTTTAAAAGCTTGATGATGGTGTCACCGTCCTTCCTTTGCTAGGCTTGGTGTCCTTGAGGGTTTTTGATGGAAGTGTATTCCATTACCTGGGATGAGCTTTCTAAGTGTAGTTGTATTTCCTGCCTATTTTGTGAAATCATAAAGATCCGCTGGAGGTGTTTGCCTCTGATGGTGGGCGTTACCCATGTGATATGGTTTCCTCTATTTTTGGAGGGATGTGTTCGCGGCTACCCCCTCTTGTGCTAATGGGCGTTTGTGGGAAGGGCATGTTGTGACTGGTGCCCCCCTTGCATACCAATGCCAGATGGGATCCTTTGACGGGCTTGGCCCTAGGATGCTTAGTGGAAGGTTGTAGTAGGGGTAATCCTTTGTGACCTTCATGGTAGTTCCTCTATAGGATGTTGGGAGTGCTCAACTTATTTTTGTAAGTGAGCCTTCCATCTTGTGATCTTTCCCAGAAACTTGACCTTATAGGTGTTCTTTGGGATTGAGGAATCTGTTGCTTGTGCATCTCTTGATTGGCGACGGCCTTTTACTGATTCTTCTAGTGGTCTACCTGTGTATATATATATCACGGAGCCCGAAGGCGTCCGGTATGGTCATTCTTGGAAAACATGTTGATATCAAGTATCAGAATCTACCCCTTTTAGGGAGTTGACTTGTTATGGAGTTAAATTAAATAAGAGGATATGGGGAGGATATGGGTGTGGGGTGTTGATATCCCCTGCTTCCTTGGTAATGTAACTGTTTTCCTCCGTTAGTGTGTGTGTATTTCTTCCACTTGAGGAATATAAGGTCGCATCCTTGCAAGGTGGACTATGTGGAGGTGTATCCTTCATGTATGCTATGTGCGATCTCACTCTACTATGTCTCTCCATGAGACTTCCCATTGTAGTAGCTATGTGCGTGTGGTACTCTATGAGTCCTCTGTTCAAATCCTTGTCTTTTCAACTCCTCCCCTGTCCTAGGGGGATGTGTGCCAAGGGTTGTCGTGCACAAGGGGTTTGGATCTGTCGTGCTGTATCATGGGTAGGTGGTTGCCTTATTGTGTTGTTGGGACTATGTCCCTCCCTTTGAGCTTTCCTTGGTGTGTCCCTTAGGCATGTCTGTGGTGATACGGACTGTATGTGTACATTGCCATGGTGGATGTTGGAACTCCTATATCCTTGTTGGTCTTGCATGTATGTCTTCCCTTAGTGCGGTGTATGTCCTTGTTGGGGTACTTGGTTGAACTCCTGCCTCCTTGGAGGTCTTGCCTGTCTATCTGCCCCCAGAGGGGTGTATGCCCTGGCATCCTGCTGTGTCTGTTGCTACCTTGGAGGCGCAGACTGCTGCCTTCCCCCTGGGGGTGGGCTTTGGTTGTCTCTCCTTTGTTCTCCTCGCTGCCCTGTTCGAGGGTGCGAGTGGCGTTCTTCCGTTGGGATTTGCTCCTCTTCATGAGCTTCTTCTCCTTCCTGTCGGTGTTGCCTTTCCTGCCTATTCCTTAGGGTCTCTCTGTAAGCTAGTAGCTCGTCCGAGGCGCTTATCAGCCCTGGAGTCACTGTATGTGCTCCATGTGTGTATGCCGGCCTTGTGTTGGTTGTGTGGGCACGATTGTCGTTCCTTTGAGTCAGTATTCCATATGGATACCCTTGAGGTTGTGCCTCATAGTGGTATCCCTGTGGGGGTGCCGTGTATTGGGATGGCACTCCTTGTTGCCCCCTGTCCCTGTGGCTTCCTAGTCAATGGAGTTGAAGCTGTGGAAGCCTCCTAGCCAGCTGGGCGTGAAGGTTCTCCTCCCTGCTTGTTAGGCTGGGGTGCCTGTGGGGTTACCTGAGACTCTGAGTGTGCAGACTGTTTCTCTGGGTTAGGCAGCCTTGCTAGAGGTATAGGCTGTCTTTCTTGCCTATTGCCCCCAGGTGGGCGATTATCTCTAGACACTAAGTTGTTCGTCTTCGCTCTCGTAATTGTCAGGCTTTCTGTTCGAAGTCCACAGACGGCGCCAAGTGTTAGGTTATAAAGTCTAGGTCAACGGGTCGTCAATCTAGAATTTATCTCCCACTAATGAAATGTCGGGTTCAGTGTTCCTAGGGCTAGTCGTTCTGATCCATGCCCTTCTGCTTCCTTGGGGTAGTTGTTCTGATATATGTCCTTCTCTTCTCTCCTTCTGACCTCCTTCTCTTCTCTCCTTCTGACCTCCTTTCCTTCTCTCCTTCTGACCTCCTTTCCTTCTCTCCTTCTGACCTCCTTTCCTTCTCTCCTTCTGACCCCCTAAGGTTTGTACTTCTTACCCCTGGGGCTTGTCCTTCTGCTCTATGCTCTTCTGCTTCCTTGGCTCTCTTCTCCTTGCCACCCTGCAAGAGGGGCAATACCAGGCACAGAGGGGGTGGTGCCTGATGAACCCTCTCCGATGCCTAAGTCAGTACGGTTTTAGAGAGATAAAGCTAGAGAGATGTCAGAGCAAAATTATCCAACTTGCCAAGATCCTCAAATGAATAGTGGAGGTGGGGTATTTATAGGCAACGGTGTCATTAAGGTGGCTTAATGACATCGTTAACCTTTAAACACAGTTAATTAACCTTTAAACGCATAATTAGGACCTTAGGATACGGAGAAGGTAGGCGGAATAAACCGAGTGTGGGAGTCCAAGGGTGGTGCCGGGGCCCTTGGGGGGAGGGAAATCCGACCCCCAAGGGTAGGGGTTGGGTGAGGGCACCCAACCCCTCCTAGGGAGGATGGGGTTGGCCAACCCCATCCCCCCTAGGGGAGATCGGGTTGGCTGACCCGATCTCTCCTAGGAGAGATCGGGTTGGCCGACCCGATCTCCCCTAGGGGAGATCGGGTTGGCTGACCCGATCTCCCCTAGGGGAGGTCGGGTGTGGCCACCCAACCTCACCTAGGTGAGTTTGACTCGGTCGGACGAGCGCTTCGGCCTCGTCCGAACCGTTGGTGTTCTCGCGAAGTGTTCGGGTTGAAGTTTCGATTTACAATCATTAACGGGGTGATAAAAATATAACGATTCGGAAGTCAACGGGTTCAAATTGGGCGTATATCCATCAGCAGCCAATTCGAACCTTCGTCGCCACGGTCAATTCCGATCGTGCCAGACCACCAAACTCTCTATCCCGACTACGCCTTCTCCCGACCCTGTCTCTAATTTACTCAGCAGCAGTATCCAATCAGTTCCTGCTGATGCTGTTCTACTTCTAGACCTTACGTCGCACATGTCCGCCTCTCTCGTAATCCTTGGTCTTAGAGTAATTAAACAATGACAGTGTTTTCCTAGCTATTTTAAGATCGGTGCCTTTTTCCATGTTTATGCTTCCATGTCTGATTCACATGTTTGTTTTTTTGGTTCTGGCTATTGTTTACTATTTCCTGTATGATTGCTCTAACTCTAACTTCCTTAACAGATTTAATGTTATTTTGTCAAGTTGTTATTAGTTTGCTGTTAACCACTTGATGTTTGGCTAATTTCTTATTTATGATTCTCAGGTTATTAGTGAAATTGATTGCTCAAGGGTCGAAACCGATCCTATTTATTTATTGTTGTCATGGTCTAAATATAGCTTACATAGGTGTATAATTTTCATCGAATTGATTTAGATATTCTTCATAAAAAATAAAACTTTAAGGGAAATGGCAATTAACCGAATTGAGTACCGAAAGTACATAATTAAGAATTATTATTTTTAATTTGTAACAGAACCCCCGAACTCGAATTTCTGGTCGTAGACCGATTTTGTACCTAGGTGTTTAATTAGTTATTCGCTTAGTTAATTTAGGATTCTAGTTAGCCTAATAATTAACTAGTGGCGACTCATTTCAAAATCTCACGTTTTTCAAAACGTAATTCGCCGTAGGTCAGATTTTAGGTCTGACAATTTCTGACCGAACCAGATTTTAAATTTAAAACCGGACCGGACCGGATTTTTGTCGGACCGGACCTAACCGTATTTTTCAGACCGAACCGGATTTTTTGAACCGGACCGAACCGGACCAAAACTGACTGAAATTGACTGAACCGAACAATGTTTTCTAAACCGAATTCAAGTCAATTAAAATAGGGAGGTCAAGTTTAAAATCCAAATGTTTTTGAACCTCGAAATGGACTACACAGTGCTCATAGGGTTGCTAACCTTTATGCCTTGTTTCGATTATGGGGATGGATATCGGAGATACATGTTTTTGGGACTGGATAAATTAGTGGTCTGAATTGCAACTGTTTATCATTCAATATATATTTATGCATGATTAGAACTGTTGTCTTGATTGAGTCAAGCTAGCTGGATATTACATGTTGTGGAC
The DNA here is from genome assembly GCA_036873135.1 of Clarkia xantiana subsp. parviflora. NCBI lineage: Eukaryota > Viridiplantae > Streptophyta > Magnoliopsida > Myrtales > Onagraceae > Clarkia > Clarkia xantiana. The sequence goes on from JAPTYO010000004.1 coordinate 40,371,021, forward strand.
GGAACCCTGGTTAAATATATGGCATGCGCACTAGAATAGACATGATGTGATGGTTGAAAATGCCTAGGATTCATGTCTAGAAGCTTAAGTGATTGAATATAAGCATGAATCGTAAATCAACCCCTAATGTTTAAAATTATTTTAAAACCGAAACCAGTCGCCAAATATGTATGACTGATGTGGATGTTACATGTTTGACACGTATGCTAGAATGTTAAGGATGTAGTTGGGCTTGATAATTTACTTAAAAGTAGAATTATAAATGCAAGCATGAGTTCCTCAGAACATTAGACACATGACGCGTAAGCATGTATGTAGTATGAATGATGAATGTTACTAGCATATGATAATTTGCATGGATTGTAGAATTGTGTATGCATGAGTGAATTCATCGGAATGATTTTTCCAAAACAAAAAGGGCATTGGGAAAGCCAAGATCGGGTATGCTTATTTTAAAATTCCCGTTCCGGTAATTTACGATTTAAACCGTTTTTAACAGACTGGTCTATTGGATAGAAGACGACAATAGTGTGAACTCTTTCACAGCCATCTTCCATTGGTTTACTGGTGGTCGGTTGGTTTAGATGACTGAGGAATCACTATCTGTTGGACTCTATCTTAATAGATATTTGATGTATGCAATTCTTTCTCAAAATGTTATTGTCTCCCTGGTTTTTGCATAATCATCGATATGTTAGTATGAATTGCTTGAATTAGTGCGATTCGAAATTCCTCGCAATCTTGATGGTATGAATAATGATGAATAAATAGAGTACTTGTTGAACTCTCTACTACGATTCCGAAAAGTGGAGAGGACAACTACCGATGAATATGGTAGTCTGTATGATTTTGACAATGTGAAACGAATGTAATAATTTGTTCCACCAAGAATAGGAGTAGGTTCTTTGATGATCTCAACGCGTATGTGGTGATACATTCAACTTTGGTTGGAAGAGGTTGAAGAAGACCTCAATAGCGACAAAACAATATTACAGCTTGATGTTCAATTGCATCCACCACGGTGGAAGCAGGGAAGCAAAAGCAAGAAATGTTTCGGTTGAATGTGATGGTCTTCTTTCTTTTCATGGATGTTGGCGTAAAACCCGCATCGGATCTTTAGAGTGAAAGGTCAACATGGAAAAGATGTATATGGTTGTCTGATATTGACAGGACTCAATGAACTTGAGCCTAATCAAGTACAGTAACCACAGCAGTAAAAGGGAAACCTTCTCTGCTCACCATACTGGGTTCGAAAGAAGTCAACCATGATCCGCATATCATAGAGAGAACTGGACCATAAAGATCTTATACGATAATCCGGTGGGTTAAACCATATTGATAAAATGCGTCTAAAGTACGCCTCGTAGGTCATGTGTATGAAGCGGTAAAATGTTTTATACAGACATGGATCATTTGACGCAATTCACTTGTGAATTTACTCAGATGTGATGTTCAACATTGCTCAAAGTTCTCGACTATCTATGCAAAATCATGGATCAAATAAGCGATCTTCAGATCAAGAACCCTACCATTGTCATTTATCATTCGTTTGAGTTACTAAAATTTTGGTTATTTCGGAATTCGGATTTATTGAATAAAGTAGTTTCCGTTCGATTCGAAATATGATCTACTTGTCAAAATTAATCGACCCGGTTGAGAGGGATCGATCCGAAATGAAATTTCAGCCAGGTAAAAGTGGTCGAATAAAACGAAACGATTCACGTACTCCGTCATCTCAGTCGGGATAACTGAACTGAACATACACATCAATTGCGTAGCTAGATCGAAAGATTTAGTATCTCTTTATTTATTATTACTCCATTGAATGAAATAAACTGTAATGATGATCATGTTTGAAACCGATTTGATTAAATTGAGTTAAATTCAGAAATGAAATGATTTAACCAAGGGTTAAAACCCTAGAGTAGCCGAATTTTCGTTTGCATTCCTTCGGAAACAACTTATTGATAACTTTACATCGGTAAGAAGTAGGCTTCGGAAGCTACCACGACCTTGTAAAAGTATCAACTGACGCATAAGGTGAAAACCTGAAATGCTCAGTTCAGAGATAGGATAAAATCTTTGAGATAAGTTAGCAAACGAAGAAGGATGAAGTCGGTTAAACGATTTTCCTTCCGTACGCCTTGAACGATAAGTCATACTAGGCATTCAAGTTAAATGTCACACTTCGAGAAGCACAGTTTATATATTTACATAATGTTGGAGTCGTTCTATAAGACATTCCATATGGAATGATGACAGGTGATTCACATAAATGTAAAACTGTGTTCCATTAAGATCGGTAAGGTAGGTAACCATCATAGCTGGAAGGTGATAATGAGTTAAATTATATCACCATGCGACATTAATTTGCGCAATAAACACGTATTTAGGACAAGGATACGCCAGTTACTCCTAGAAAATACCTGTTTCCAGCTTGGATTAAATGGTACCGTGGTCGAACATGAGACATTACATCACTAAGAGGGTGAATTTTTCAAATGCATTAACAGTTTTAATCAACATAGTCATGATCAAAACATAGCAGAATAACGATGACAATCAGGTCCCACTTAATTCGAGTGCGAGAGATTTGAACCAGCAACTCAAGTGAATGACGTGGTAAATGAGAATGGAGACATTTTCATAGTAAATCCAGTGGGAGGAATAAACCCTACCACAAGTCATCACTGTTGCTGTTGGGACGAATCAAGTCGAACCTGATGGTCAAATTGCTGAACCAGGAATGACAAAACTACCTATATTACCCATTGTTCCCAGTGGGAGTGATCCAACCATACTTGGTTCCAAATCCTAGTGATCTTTTTTCATAGAGGTTAAAGTGCAAACTGAGTGAAACTCATCGTTTGACAAGTTATAATTACATACCTTAAAAGAATATTTTGGAAGATATCTTCTTAGCTGTAAAATTATTTGTTCATGGTCCCGGTCTTATTAATAAGATCATAAAAGTATGTTGACGACATTCAGAATTGGTTATTTCGTATATTCATTTCAAGCACCTAACATCATGTCCTCATTTGTCCAGTGTACAACACTACAATTCTCAGGTCTGAATGAATGGATGTTTTCTTTTAGTTGTTTCTAATAGATTAGATAAGATATATATGGTAAGCACATCATCTCGAGTGAATCGACATGAGGCTTGCATACAAATGAGGTCCACTGATATAGAGATACACTCACGTAGTTTCAATTAAGATTATGATTCTTCGTAAAGTTTCATCTAAAATGGATTTTAAAATGTAACCTTAGTTGAATAAGATATACCGCCTTCAAAATAATAAGATAACTACATTTATATACCTATCAACTTGAACTTGTCTAAGAATCTTAAGTGAATCCAAAATTTCAAGTTCGCTTAAAACAACCACACTCTCCACAGACTTAGTACCTTCTTTCACTCGGTTTCGCTATCTCATATTAAATAAATCATTTAGACTTAGTGTTTTTTTCTTTCTTATCTTGGTAGTAATAGACATATATGACATTTTATCGAGCACATGATGAGTAAGAATGACTGGTTCCCTGAACTTGACAATTGGAGAAGAGTGTTAGTTATAATTACTCACTGAATACATGTAGAGTTTGATCAGACTATATAGTGGAGAACCTGGAAGGAATTGAAAGATAAAAGGAAAACCTGGGACTTGTTGGATCACGGTCGAAGCTCCGTTACGTCCTTGACGGAAAGCTTGAACTCCTGGGCTCCGCGTAATCCTGCAAAAGGGGATGACCTGGGTGGTGACCCAGAATCCCTCTCCGATGCCTAAATGAGTGTATGAACGATGGGGGTGGTAAGCAGTAATCTAAGTTCGTATTAGAATGTGTGTTTTCTGAGGTAACTTCCTCCTTTATATAGGAGGGGAAGTTACTCAGTTACCTGTAACCGCGCCTGGCAGTTTTATCCATATTTCGTATATCTCGTTCGGGATTCCGTGTATCTCGCCCCACGCTCCGCGTATCTCGCCCACACTCCGCGTATCTCGGGCACGCCCTGCGTATCTCGAGGGAGTTTATCTGTATCTCAACTGTCTCCCCACTACCCTATTTAGTAGGTGGGTTTCTTGGTCTTATCCTCTGATCACAAGTCCCGATTCATATCGGGGACTCCAGAGTTATCTCATTCTAGGTCACCGCCCAGGACCCCTCGTCCCACGGGACAGGGCCAACTTTCTCGGGGCTTTATTATCGGGGCCTTCTCAAAGGCATATCGGGGCCTACTCAGAGGCTTCTCGTCGGGAGCATTCAGCTCATATATCGGGACCGATCTCGTCGGGACCCTTCGTACTGGGCTTCTGGACCTTCCAGGTCTTTCACAAGGCCCACCAGGCTTACTCGCCGTCTATTGACTGTTAACGGGGCTAACGATTACATCGGAACCCATCATTTGCCCCCAAGACATGGGGGACTTGCAGTCCATCGTGTCTTCCAATTCCAGACCTCCCGACCTCATCGTCGAAGGCTTTTATCTTCAGACCTCCCGATATCACCATCAGATGTTTTCATCTTCAGACCTCCCGATATCACCATCGGAGGTTTTCATCTTCAGACCTCCCGATATCACCATCAGAAGCTTTTACCTTGGGCACAACTCTTGATTTACAGAGCTTCTCACTCATAATTCCTCAGACTCCAAGGACAGTTGCCAAATCCGAGGAGACTCCTCGGTTACTGCATCATTAAATGCTAGGGATAATGAAACGACGCCTAAACCGGCGTGACTGTTGCTTTCTGAAAAAGCACTCATTACGTCACTAACGTCTCTTCCGTACTGTACCCCATAATCTCGGCGATCCAGATTGAGTTGTTTCATCTTCAACGGTCCAGATTGAATCCGTCCAGCTGTCCTTTTGCCTATAAAAGCCAAAACCCTGGCACTATTCACTCCTTCCCTACCGTTTTGATTTCTGGAAATTCTGCCATTTTCAAACCTCGAAGCTTCTTCTCCAAATTTCATCTGCTCTTCCAGTGATCCAAGGCTTCCAGCTCTCCAGATCTTTCTTCGTCTTTTCCAAGCAACCATCAACTATGGTAAGGTTTTCCTTCTTTGCTTCTATGATTTACAGACATTACCTTCTCTTCCTTTCTTAAGTTTTCCTGTTTGTGGCTGTTTTTAGACGAGGCCAATTCCGGGGGAAGAAACCCTTTTATCTTTGAACTTGCTATTAACGAAATCTCCGAGACCTCGTACGAGGCTGCTCTTCGAGAAGGCTGCATTACTTCAGCCTGGGAACCCCGCTTCCCCTACGAGTCTCACCCAACCACCAGGAGAAAGCATATTGTCACGCGTCCTCGGGAAGGAGAGGTGTTCGTCTCCACCGGGCAGATAAACGCCGGAATCCGATTCCCCTTATGCGGGAATCTGGTTGAGATGTGCAACTTCTATAAGACGCATCCATCCACCTTCTCCCCACACGCTATCCGCGTGTGGAATGCCTTCCAGGTTCTGTGCCTCTGCCAACAGTGGACGTACAGCTTGCTGCTCTTCCGCACCTTCTACGGGATGAAGTGCAATAAGGCTGGTGTCTGTTCCTTCACTCCCCGACTCCCCAAATGGACCAAGGAGCAACTTTCTCGGTTCGGCTGGGATGGTGAGACCGGGAAGTTTAACAAGGATCGGGTGCTCATTCGTGACTCGGGGTCCGACAATAGCGGATGGAAGAAGTATTACTTCTTCGTCCAGAATAGCTCTATCCCATGGCCCCGATGGGAGGTTGTGGCGGACCCTGCCCCCAAGCTCGAAGTCTAAACCGAGGATGACTTCAACACTCTTCAGCTGGTCCAGCTTTACCGTTGGGGGGAATCCTTCGTACCCCTCGACGCCAACAAGCTCGTGGAGGGGGACTTGATCCAGATCGGAGTCCAACTCCTCGATTCCGAGAATTTGGTTATCTGGGTAACACTTCTAACTGCCTTTTATTTTCATTTTGCAGCCAAGAAGGCATCTCTGCTGACCCATCTCGTGTTGAAGCAGGGGGAGACCGATGCTGTCCAGGGTGGCTCCAAGCGGAAGCGGAAGTCCCTGAAGAGAGGAGCTTCCTCTTCTGCTGCTCCCCCGACTGAGGAACAGGTCGGGATGGCCAAGCGGGCCAGAAGAGGAGAGGTGGACCAAGCCTTCGGTGTCACCACTGTTGAGGAAGGTAAGCGCGTTCGCCACGCTATTAAAAATATAGGAGGTTGGTTCCCGAGGAGTTTATCCCCGCTGATCGGGAGTCGCGGGTCCGAGAAATTAAATATATACTTCGAGGAGAAACCCCCCGCGTCCTCAAGGCGGGATACTACAACTTCTTCGGAAAGGACCAACACGTCGCGCGCCAAATCATCTGGTGCCCTGATAATATTCTGCCTGACTTCATTCGTCCCGCAACCGCAGGTCCATCGAAGGCTCTTACTCCGAAGAAGGCTGGCACTCCAGCAGGGGCTGCAACTCCACAGGAGCCGATGACTGAGGATGCCCCGACGGAAGCTCAGTTCCGTCAGGTGACCAACTTAGAGGCTTCCCCCTCCTCCGAGGAGCCAAATGAAGGCGGCTTGCTACCCCGCCAAAGGCCAGGTCGAAGCATCCTGAGGCCAACTGTGGAGGAGGACGTGTCTCGGAGTCCTCCCCTGGATCTGCGTTCTCCAACTCCAGAGCCCCCGACTGAGGCTCCTCCGACCGAGTCTTCCAAGGTCATCCCTCCTCTCCCCGTGGATGGGAACCTTTACCAGGTTTACACCCCCGATCAAGAGACGGTTCCCTGGAACCCGATCGAGTCTCTTCAAGGGGTCCCACTCCATCGGGGAGACCTTCAGCCAGAATTGGCCCTGCATCTGCTGGCAGGGTCAGTTCCACCAGCCTCGAGACGCCCAATCTCCTTGGCGCGGGAGGATATCGAGGAAGACCTTCGCGATATGGCTATTCGTCGGATGGAGGTAAAACTTTACTCTCGCTTTTGTCTTTTCCTTTGTTTTTCTTAACTTCAATTATCGAGTCTTAATTTCTTTTCCTTCTGCCTTAGGAAACGGCGAACCAGCAGCGCTGCTTTGGTTACATCCTGGCTCTGAAGGGTGCTTTGGAGGAAGAGCAAGGCAGATCGGACCCCAGGGCCTTGGCCAAACTCCAGGAGGACCTTGCCAGTGCTGTGGCGGCAAGGGAGAAGATAGCCAAGATCATGAAATCGTGCTACGTCGGGAGCGGAGGATACTCAAGGAGGAACAGCAGCGGCACGAGGCGGAGAAGAGGCAGCTCATCTTCGAGAAGAACATTCTCGCGGAAGCCAAGGCGGGACTTGAAGCCGAGAAGGCTGAATTTCCTGCCAAGCTGGCTGAGGCAAAGGCTCAAGGCCACGAGGAGGGTCGCCAGAAGGGGCGCGAGGAGGGCCGCGAGGAGTATCAGAACTCCGATGATTTCCAGGCGGATGCCGTGGGGTTCTGCAAAACCGAGGTGGAGAACGTTCTGTTCAATGCCGTCGAGGAGCTTTACACGGCATACGAGGATTCCATCGACTTCAAGAAGTCCGAGACCCTCGCGCCTATCACGGAGAAATACTTCAGTCTCCCCGCGGAGAGTGATGAGGCCGATCCCCCTGCAGGTGCCGCGGATCCGACTCCACAGACCGTGGAGCCTTCTGCCCAGGCCCCCTCGAATCCTGCTCCTTCCAAAGCTGCTGAGGACCCAACTTCCAACAAGGACCAAGCTTAATGCTTTATTCTTTAAGTCCTTGTAATTTTTCTCCTTGTATTCTCCTTGTCTCTTCGTATCGGAACCCTTAGGCCTTCGAGCCCTTATAAGAAATTCCTTTCATCTATTTTGGTCTCGATAATCATTGCACTACTTAAAGCGACTTTAGATTCGTTACTTAAAACGTTCCAACGCATCCTTCCGATGCTTTATTCGGGACTTCACCACTTAAGGTTTCTCATCCATATCATTTAATGTAATTTCGTATGTCCTTCGCGACATTTTTCTCGGGACTTTACCACTTAAGGTTTCTCATCCATGCCATTCAAGGCAATTTCCTACATCAATTAAGATGATTTTTTTCGCACCCCTTAAGGCTTTTATCTCGCCATTCTAGGCGACTTAATCGTACCCCTTAGGGCTTTTATCGCGTCATTTCAGACGACTTAATCGTACCCCTTAGGGCTTTTATCGCGTCATTTCAGACGACTTAATCGTACCCCCTAGGGCTTTTATCGCGTCATTTCAGACGACTTAATCGTACCCCTTAAGGCTTTTTGCTGCATCATATAGACGACTTATGCGGACCCGTTAGGGCTTTTTCATACCTAGGCTTTTGGTTGCATTATAAAGACGACTTACTCATACCCCGTAAGGCTTTTGTCCGTACCTCGAAAGGCTTTTTATCGCGCCATAAAGGCGACTTACTCGCACCTCGTAAGGCTTTTATCGTACCTCGGAAGGCTTTTGTCGCGTCCTTCAGGACGTCTTACTAACAGTTAGAATAAATCTAAAAGCAATTTGATCGGAAGCAACTTCTTTTATTCATTAACAACTCAAAGCTGGCTTACATCGGATCAATCGATAGACAATTTGCGCCATTCGCGGCGACTTAATATCAAACATGATACTTCTTCAAGTGTGCGCCACTGAAGGAATGTTTCAACGTCTTGCCGTCAAGGTCTTCTAGCTTGTACGCATTCGGGGCTGGCATCCCTACGATCTTGTAAGGTCCCTCCCATTTCGGTGATAGCTTGTTGATTCGATCATGATGGACAAACTCATTCCTCCGCCAAACAAGTTCTCCAACGAAGAATTGTCGGGACTTGACCCGCCGATTATAGTACCGGGCTGTTGCCAGACGCATCCGAGCTTGAACTTCATCAGCCTTCCATCTTTTCTCTTCGAGCAAGTCCAGGTCCAGACGTCTCATTTCCTCGTTCGTCAGAGGCTTATAATACCTCCTGCGATGGGACGCCACCGCTATCTCCACGGGAGCAACTGCCTCCGTGCCATAAACAAGGCCAAACGGAGTCTCCCCCGTCGATTGCTTGGGTGTTGTTCTAACAGCCCACAGCACGTTTTCAAGCTCATCTAGCCAATGACCCTGCAAGGCATAGACCCTCTTCTTCAAGCCATCCATCACGATCTTGTTGGCTGACTCGACTTGGCCATTGGTCTGAGCATGGTGGACGGAGGCTGTCCGATGCTTGATATTCAATTCCTCCAGATACTCCTTCAATTGAGCCCCATTAAACGGAGGGCCATTATCGCTGATCAACACTCGAGGAACCCCATACCGGGATACGATCTGAGTTTGGAGGAACTTGAGGATCTGCTGCCCCGTCGTCTTGGCCAACGCCTTAGCCTCTATCCACTTCGAAAAGTAATCGATGGCTACGAGTAAATACTTGCACTGATCTTTTGCTTGTGGAAGAGGTCCCACCAAGTCGATGCCCCACTGCGCGAAGGGCCAAGCACTTCTGATGGACGTCAAGTCCGCGGCAGGAGCCACGATATTCGGAGCGTACATCTGGCATGCATCACAGGATTGGACCATCGCTGTCGCTTCCTTGTTCATCGAAGGCCAATAGTAGCCTAGATTCAACGCTTTCCTCACAATGGATCGGGCCCCTTCATGACAAGCCGCGACTTCCTCGTGCAACTCTCTCAGGATCCGATTCGTATCAGGCTCCGCCACACATTTCAGAAAAGGCTTTACATGCCCCCTCTTGTATAACTGGTTGTCCACCATCACGTAGTTGCTCACGATTCGACGCAACCTAACAGCTGCCACTTCATCATCGGGGAGTGCCCCCGTAGTCAGGTATGTGACTATCGGGGTCATCCAGGTGGGTTTCTCTTCTTCCTCCGATCCTGCTTCAATAGCGCATACCTCCGACGGGTCGATGGTTGAGATAATTACTCTCTCCAGAAAGTGCACGTTCCGATTCTCCTCGGGGGCCACTCCCAGGGCAAACTTGCTTAAGGCGTCTGCCTCCGCGTTTTCCTCCCTCGGGATTGCCTCAATGTCGAAGCTTTTGAAGCTTCCCTTCAAAGTCTGCACCTCGTGCAAATACTTCCTCATTGTCGGGCTCTTGGCTTCATAATTCCCCTGGACTTGATTCACAATCAAGCTGGCATCACACTTCACTTTTAAATGATCGACTCCCGTACCTTTGGCGATTTTAAGGCCCGTGATGAGAGCCTCATACTCAGCTTCATTGTTGGTGGCCCTAAACGTCAAGGCCAAGGCATATCGCAGGGGCTCGCCTCCACCGGGCGGTATCAACACAAATCCTGCCCCCGATCCTTCTACACTTGATGAACCATCAGTGTACATCTCCCAGGTGTTCTCCTCATTTGGCTGTTCTGGCTGTTCTGCTATCGGGACCTCCATGGTTGCCCCCTCTACAGGACCTGCTTCTTCCAGATCGGGTGCTGTAGACTCTGCTATAAAATCTGCCAAAGCCTGGCCCTTAATAGCCGTTCTCGGAGCAAAGTGAATACGGAACTCCATAAGCTCGATGGCCCATTTAACCAATCTCCCCGACGCCTCCGGTCGGTTCAAAAAGTGCTTCAAGGGCTGATTAGTTAACACCGTAACTTCGTGGGCATGGAAGTAAGGCCGTAGCTTTCGAGCAGCAACAATCAACGCAAAGAGACACTTCTCAATAGTGGGATAATTCATTTCAGATTTGGCAAACGCCTTGCTTACATAATAAACAGGAATTTGGTTTCCCTTGACAATCTTTATTAAAACAGAACTAACAGCAACTTCAGAAACAGCCAAATAGAGATAAAGCGGCTCGCCTGGAACCGGTTTCGCCAACGGCGGGAGGGTACGGAGGTGTTGTTTGAGTGCTTGGAATGCCTCCTCGCACTTGTCGGGCCATTCAAACTTCTTGTGGGCCCTCAGCACATCAAAAAATGGCATGGCTCGGTCACTCGCCTTGGATAGGAAACGATTCATCACGGCCAATCGTCCATTCAGCACCTGGACCTCCCGATGGGTTTTCGGAGACTGCATCTCCTCGATTGCTCTCAGCTTCTCAGGATTCACCTCGATTCCTCTCTGGCTCACCATAAATCCCAGGAATTTTCCCGAGTTCACTCCGAAAGCGCACTTGTCCGGGTTCAAACGAACCTGATGAAACTTCATCCGCTCAAACGCCGCCGCCAAGTTTCGGACATGGTCTCCTGCCTGTCGGGACTTCACTAGCATGTCATCCACATAAGCCTCCATGGTCTTTCCCAGCATGTCCCCGAACAATTTGTTCACCATCCTCTGGTAAGTTGCTCCAGCATTGATCAGTCCGAAGGGCATAACGTCGTAGTGATAAACATCACTATCAGCATAGAAAGCTGTGTGGGGGGCATCCTCCTTCGCCATCTTGATCTGGTTGTAACCAGAATAAGCATCCATGAAGCTCAACAGCTCGTGTCCCGATGTGGCATCCACCAACTGCTCAATCCTCGGGAGCGGATAACAATCCTTCGGGCAAGCCTTGTTCAAGTCGCGGAAATCGACACACATCCGCCACTTCCCATTACTCTTTCTCACCAGGACTGGGTTAGCGACCCAAGTCTGGAATCGGAGCTCCTTGATGAACCCAGCGTCGAGCAACCTGCCCACCTCCTGCTGGATCGCGATCCTCTTATCCACGCCCATCGGACGCCTCTTCTGCGCGATAGGCTTGATCGCGGGATCAATCTTCAGATCGTGCACTATCACGTCGGGGCTGATTCCTAGCATATCGCTCGGTGACCAGGCAAACAGCTCCTTAAACTCCTTAAGGAGCTCGATCAATTCCCCGGCTCTTTCCTCCGACAAAGCAGACCCGATCTTCACCTTCCTTTGAGGTCCGTCAACCTCGACCTCTGTCAGATCCTCCATGGGGGCGGGACGCCCAAACTCCTCTCGAGGATCAGCGTCAGTCTGAAGGACAGCCATGGCTTCCCTCCTTCTCCTTCAGGTGGCGTTAACATAACACCTTCTGGATGCCACCTGGTCACCCTTGAATTCTCCAACCCCATTGTCAGTCGGGAACTTCATCTTCTGGTGGACGGTCGAGGCGAATGCCATGAGAGGGTTGATGGTGGTCCTCCTGATGATAGCGTTATACGTCCCTGCATACTCTACCACGACGAAATCTACGTTCCGCCTTTCCATCTTCCAGCCACTACCGAACTCCACCGGTAAGGTAATCATTCCCAATGGATAGGAAGTAGAACCAGAGAATCCCACCATCGGGAAGTTCACCTGTGTCAGGTCCTTCTTCGTCTTTCCCATGGCTTCCAAGGCATCCATGAAAAGAATGTCGGAGGAGCTCCCTCCGTCTATCAGGATCCGCTTCATCTCGAATCCATCCACATCCAAGGTCACGACCAATGCGTCATCGTGGGGGCTCTCCACGCCTATCAAATCCTCCGCTGAGAAAGAAATCACCATTTCTTCCTTTACAGTCCACGACCGGGACCTCTTTCCTAGCACCACAGCAGCAGAGATGCGGGAAGCATAATTCTCCCGAGAAGCGGAGGTATCACCTCCCGCCGCCATTCCTCCGTGAATGACGTTAATGGTTCCCCGCCTCTCCTTACGGGCACCGGAGGATTACGGCTCAACCTTCTTCTTCTTTGGGGACCGGTCGCGGGACTTGGAACGAGACCGTGACCGAGTTTTGGAACGGGATCGGCACCTTCCCCTTCCGACGAACTCCTTAAGCTTCCCCTTCTGGATCAGCTTCTCTATCTCCTTCTTCAGCTCCCGACAGTTATCTGTGTCGTGACCATTGGCTCGATGGTACCAACAGTAACGATCAGAGCGACCTCCCAAGAACTCACCTTCCTTCCTCGGGGGGTATTGGGCGAGACCCTGCCGATCCATCACGGCTAGCACGGAGGTCATCGAACTGTTGAGGGGAACATTACGACCCTCGCGGTTATCCTTCCTCGGAGGACGCTTGTCCTCCCTTCTATCGGGGCGACCACGGCTCCTACTTCCCTCCGATTTGTCGCTTCCTTTGCGATCATCCGACAGCTTGGACGATGGTTTTCCTCTTCCTGTCTTCGGAGGATCAAGCTCTCCGGCAGCAATCTTCGACTCCTGCACGTCGATTTGCTGCTTCACCATTGCTTGCAAGGCCTCCATACTCCACACAGCCTTTGCGGCTACACTGTGCATTAGATCGGAACCATACGGAGCAGTCAGGTTCCGAAGGAAAGTGCGGATAGTCTCTCCCTCTGATATCTCCTCATCGATCTCCGCGGCACTAGCAGTGAACCGTTGGTAGTAGTATGCCAACGATTCGTCAGATCTCTGCACCACCTGGGTCAAAGATCTCACACTCTTCAAGAGACGCCTACGACCTTGATATTGCTTGATGAAGCAGTCGTGCATATCAGCCCAGCAAGTAATGCTTCCCGGCGGTAGGCTGAAAAACCATGTCATGGCCCTTTCTCCCAAGGTGACCGGGAACAGCGAAGACACGAGGTCATCATTCGAGGTCCTACCCATACAGGCCTGGACATGCCTCTGAACATGGCGAACTGGATCCCCTTCACCATCGTACTCCTTGATGGTCGGAATACCTAGCCCTGGCAGGGCGACAGTATCTAGCAGCCGTGGAACAAAAGGGTGAGTGGATCGATCCCTCAGCTCCGATGTCATATGCTTCTGATCGCCCATGCATATGTTGACGATTTTCACCACCTGATCGGGGGTGATGGGGCCATTCAGGGGAATGGTCATGTGTTGCACTGGTCCGGGACCATCAACCACGAACTTCTCCGAGTGCGCGGGTTCCTTACCCTTATTCCTGGGCTGAACCTCCTGTTCTTCTTGAACCTCCCTTGGAGGAGGTGGAGGCAACTCTTCCCGTGGAGGCAACTCCTCTGCCCTCCTGGCAGCCTCTCTTTTGTCCAGCAGAGCTTCCATGGCCGCTAGGAACATGGGCATAGCATCTGCTACTGCCTTAGCCAACTCCGAGTTTGAGGAAGCACCTACCTCCCTCCGCGGGATTTCCTCTCTGTGCCCCACCGGGTTTGGGGGAGCATCCACCTCCCTTCGCGGGATATCTTGCTTGTTCACCCCCGTGTCTCGGACTGAGACCTCATAATCTTCACCATGCCCCCCTGTTTGAGAAGCAGCAGGTTGCTCACCTTGTTCAGCAGCATATTCCGGCAACGCGGAATTCACAGTTCCAGCAGGGCGAGAACTGCCGGCCTGGACTTGCTTCTTCTTGCCACCACCAACCATCGATCTAGTAGAAACTATTTTGGCTTTTCGTAAGTTTCCCACAGACGGCGCCAATGTTGGATCACGGTCGAAGCTCCGTTACGTCCTTGACGGAAAGCTTGAACTCCTGGGCTCCGCGTAATCCTGCAAAAGGGGATGACCTGGGTGGTGACCCAGAATCCCTCTCCGATGCCTAAATGAGTGTATGAACGATGGGGTGGTAAGCAGTAATCTAAGTTCGTATTAGAATGTGTGTTTTCTGAGGTAACTTCCTCCTTTATATAGGAGGGGAAGTTACTCAGTTACCTGTAACCGCGCCTGGCAGTTTTACCCATATTCCGTATATCTCGTTCGGGATTCCGTGTATCTCGCCCCACGCTCCGCGTATCTCGCCCACACTCCGCGTATCTCGGGCACGCCCTGCGTATCTCGGGGGAGTTTATCTGTATCTCAGCCGTCTCCCCACTACCCTATTTAGTAGGTGGGTTTCTTGGTCTTATCCTCTGATCACAAGTCCCGATTCATATCGGGGACTCCAGAGTTATCTCATTCTAGGTCACCACCCAGGACCCCTCGTCCCACGGGACAGGGCCAACTTTCTCGGGGCTTTATTATCGGGGCCTTCTCAAAGGCATATCGGGGCCTACTCAGAGGCTTCTCGTCGGGAGCATTCAGCTCATATATCGGGACCGATCTCGTCGGGACCCTTCGTACTGGGCTTCTGGACCTTCCAGGTCTTTCACAAGGCCCACCAGGCTTACTCGCCGTCTATTGACTGTTAACGGGGCTAACGATTACATCGGAACCCATCAGGACTCATTGCAGAAGTGAGGGTCGACAACAAATATGTGAGGAAAAATTCAAATATTCAGTTTTATATTTATATGTAATAGAGATATATCATATGTATATTATATAAACTATATGGGTAATATAACGCATCGTTAAAACAATATGGATTCTAATATGTTTGGTGATTTGTATTTGAATTTAGAGTTAAATTCGTAATTTTTTATTTGAAGTTGACTTTAGATTAGTTAACTTCAAATAAAAAAATTACGATTTATGATCGATGATAACAAATAAATCCTGAACTCTAGTTGACTTTAGATTAGTTAACTTCAGGAATTTTTATTTTGAATTTATAATTCGTAATCTAGAGTTCAGGATTTATGATCGATGATAACAAATTATGTCCCTCGTGGGGCGATTCGTGGAGCCCTGCCCGTGAGATGTATAGGACTGGTACATATCGGCATGTAAGGAGGGTCCGGAGTTGGCGATACTCGCCCCAATGACACCCCTCGTCGGAGAAACCTCAACAATCAACGCTGTCATGGTTTTCTTATGCTTCCATTGATTGATGGCGGAACGGGTTGAAGAAACAATTTAACAAGTTGACGATTGTTGATTGTGGGCCATCTATTGATAGCTAGACTAATTAATTGTTAGAAGCATTGTTTTACTCTAATTTTACTGTTCAGAACTGGTTTTTAGAGGATTACATAAATCTCCATTTGTCCTATCTATCATCAACCTCACTCAAGAACAAGTATGACCTGTTTCGACACGCCTAATCAAAGAGACATAATGTTTTATGTGATATATTCTACAACCTGATTTTGTCATGTTAAAGTGGATGTGACAAGTTTTATAATACTATATATATATATATATTAATATGATAAATTAGTAAAAAATAAGACAGACATGGTGATTGGTGTTTTACATGTAATTTTTTGTGAAAAACGGGGTTCAATACTAGGACTTAAAGCTGATTGAAGGGAACCTATCATCTCTCATCACACTAGCTAGGAGGAAGTAGAAACTTGAAAGGCAGTTTTAACATGGATACATGGAGGTGATTCTAGATTTGATCATTTACAAGTCGTAGTAGAGTGATGTAGCTAGCGTATAAATTAGGGTATAAACTGCGCGCATTACATCAGAGACATGTTCATGTACATGTATACCTAGTAGCTAATAATTAAATACGACATTGTTCTTCATCAATTAATACATAATAATTTTACCGTTGTCGTATACATAGTCACATAGTAGCTAGTGTTGTCAATGTAATTAATGGACAAGTAGTAGCTGCTAGCAAGGAACATCCACATTTGATTGTTTAGCATAAAATATGAATATATATAGTACGAGTCTACTGGTTGAGGTGACGAAGCATCCAGGGAGGAAGAAGTGTGGTAGTAGCGACATTTATCTGGTGAGCGTGGTTGGGTGTGGGCACAGCTGCTATCCCCTCCTCCATTCTGGTACCATTATTATTGTTGTAACTGCAGCATGCAATAACAACAACTTATAGTAAATTTATTTATGTGTCAAACCTGCAAAATCATCGAATAAATAAATTAAAGCGAGAAAGAGAAAGAGACCCAATATTATAATTATTGTTAACTAGAAGTGATGATGATGATGATGAAGAGTTGAAGCAGCTGCCAGTGTCTTGCATCTCTGCCCTTTCCTTCACCTACATTAATTATTTTAGTAAAATGTATAAATATCACCCGGAAACTAAAACTTATTGTGTACGTGCCCAAAAGACGTCACCCTTTTCATCAGCAACTTGTTTTGTTCCTGCAATGCCTTGTCCTGCAATCAAATAATACCTTTTTAATTACTCCACCCATTATTATATATATTATTAGCTCATAGTCCCACAATTCCTTCCATTAGGATTAATTGTGTCGCCTAGCTAATCCCAATTTGTGTACCATACACAAGACCTCATTAGTATCTTATTTGCTAACCCTAGCTAAATTAGAGACGCATGCATAAAAAGAAGCCCTAACATATATACATATATAGTCTTGAAGTATTATTGTCAAACCATATATATATATATCATCCTCCGATCCTATACTTCTTCTCTTTAAAAACCAATCATATTATATCAGGGAATGAACTACTGAATATATATATATATATATAAATATATAATCACTAGCTAGGATTCATACCTTTTTTTGAAGCTGGGAGATAGATTCATGCATGACCTGATTCTGTAGTAATCAAAAACAAGAAGAAGAAGCAAGAAACTCAAGACGTACGATCGAGTATTGTTGAATCAATCAATAAATAAAAATCTAGGGTAGGGTAGGGTAGGGTAGGTAGTAGGTAACCTTTCTGGATCTGATATGCTTCAGGGCAGAATCAAGCTGCTGTTCTAGCTGCTGAAGCTCTTTCAGGCTTACACAATCAAGATCTTCACCCCTCAAATGCCTACACATGCATACATATCTTACTCATCTGTAATCAACTAATGTTAAATCAATCAAACCATACATATATATATACTCAATAAAAAGAAGACACATCACATGCATGCATGGACAAATGATCCATTGATCCACACTTTAATTTATTTGCATATCCTTCATTCCCTCTTTACGTACCTGTGATTTTTCTGCAGAATTTCTAACCTTGCCTTGAGTTTTGCATGTTCTAACGCCAAATTTCCTCCCTGGAATAGAACACAACAAAAAAGGGCAGCATTAAAAGATAATACATCATCAGTACGTAGCTATACATATAAATATAGGGTTTAACCTTTAAATCCAACAACCCTTCATATATATATATATATAGTTCCAGGGAGGAGTGCAATTTGTAAGGCTAGCTAGTTAGTAATCTTGATATGGAAACGTTAGCTCTATCAGCATTCAAATCGTACGCCTTCTAATATGTTTAATATACAAGATTTCTATATTTAACACTCCTCCTCAAGTTGGAGCGTATATATCTAGTATACCCAACTTGTCACATAGATAACGTTGCGCAGGGGCTTAGTTAGAATGTCTGCAAGTTGGAAATCTGTTCGAACGGGAATGAGTTGAATGTATGGAGGGCTAGAGGATGTTCCCACAACAAGTTCTCGAACAAAATAACAATCCACCTCAATGTGCTTGGTCCTCTCATGGAAGACTTGGTTCTTGGCAATATGCATGGCAGATTCATTATCACAATGTAGTCTCATTAGACTGTCATGACGAATATCTAGTTCACTGAGTAAGCGTTTCGTCCAAATGAGCTCGCGTGATGAGTTTGTCAATGCACGGTATCCTGAGCTCGAGATACAAATGTCTGCTTCTTACTCTTCCACGATATAAGGTTCCCACCAAAGAAGACACAATACCCAGTGGTGGACCTCAGAGTAGTAGGACACCCCGCCCAATCGGCATCAGTGAACGCTGCGATTCTACTATGTCCCTGATCATAATATACAAGTCCTTTACCTAGGGATCCTTTAAGGTATCTAAGAATCCTAATTGCCGCATCCCAGTGTGTTGTGTGCGGAGTTGACATGAATTGACTCACAACACTCACTGGATAAGAGATATTTGGTCGAGTAACCGTTGAATAATTCAACATCCCAACCAATCTTCGATACTTTTCAGGATCATGTAGAGGTTCCCCCTCATCAGGCCAGAGCTTTGTCTCAGGAACTATAGGTGAGTCAACAGGCTTGCACCCAAGTAACCCACACGCAGATAGAATACCAAGGACATACTTCTTCTGAGAAATTAGTGTATTCCCAGGAGATCGTGATACCTCGATCCCAAGAAAGTACTTCAGCTTACCAAGGTCCGTTATCTAAACTTCTTTAGTGCCGAGATCCCTTGTCATTGTCACGGGTAATGATCAGATCATCAACATACACAACTAGAATGATGGTCTTATCTTTTAAGTGCATGTAGAAAACTAAATGATCATTGGCACTCCTAATCATGCCAAATTGATTAAGTACATGGGAGATCCGTCCAAACCAAGCTCGAGGGGATTGCTTCAGACCATATAGGGACTTGCGCAGACGACAAACCTTGGAAGACTCCTCCTGAACAACAAATCCAGGTGGCTAAGTATATAAACCTCCTCCTTAAGAATGCCATTGAGAAATGCATTCTTGACATCCAGTTGCTGCCGCGCCACAGCTTCTCCGTCTTCAGCATGAACTCCAGCCGCCACCTTTCTCCTATTTTATGACAGGGTTTGGCTCACAACTTTCCCCTGAGAGGAAGGGCCGAGCTTCTTTGTCTGCGGTGGCTTCTGTTGTTCGTCATTTGATGGGTTCAGTCACCCGAACAGAAGGCCTTCGATTTGTAGTGGTTATTGCGTGATGCAACGAGATTTTAATAAACCTTCTACTTAAAGGGGCTCTGCGAACTTACAAAAAGTTATTCAGTTAAAGAAGAATACATTGATGTTGTGTGGGTTCCGGTAAGTTTCGAAATTGTTGTTGTTACTGAAAGGCTTGCCAAGTCCAAAAAGTATCATGCGGTCCTATGTATCGGTGTTGTGAT
The DNA here is from genome assembly GCA_036873135.1 of Clarkia xantiana subsp. parviflora. Classification (NCBI taxonomy): domain Eukaryota; kingdom Viridiplantae; phylum Streptophyta; class Magnoliopsida; order Myrtales; family Onagraceae; genus Clarkia; species Clarkia xantiana. Next base: position 40,390,540 of record JAPTYO010000004.1, read on the forward strand.
AAGGGGAGAAACTTCCCATTATGATGTTGTTGCAACCTCAACAGCTTCTGGAGTGCTCACTGCGGGTCTTAGTTTAGGGGTTCCATGCATTTTTGGTGTCTTGATATGCGATAACATGTTATCAGAGCCTGAGTCGGGTCTGGACTTGGGAGATGGTCTGTTGAAATCAGAGAGCCCTCACGGTGAGAGGGAATGTTGAAATAGACACTCCACCGTGAATCTGTAATACCTTGAGTCTGTAATACCACACTGGTTGGTAAGTGTACAATAGAGCAGTACATAATCAAGTGGGCCACCTCCTTTTATCACTAATTGGTTTTATGATGGAATCACACTTGCATATATGGTTGCTCTTTGCTGGCTCGTTGGGTTGGCTCGACCCAATGTAGAATCTAACCGATGAAACAATTTTACTATAGGAAGTTTCATCGAGAAAAGTTGCACTAACCTGGACTGGACATCTATGGAACTAGTGCAACATTTATATAAAGCAGTTAATTATGTATTGCAATAGCTTATTCTAAAGGAATATAAATTGATTGATTTTAGGGTAACATGTTTTTTGGTCCAACATCTTTGGCAACTTTTGGGATTTGGTCCAACTTCTTTTTTTTTTCTTAATTTTGGTACCATATGTTTAACAACTTTTAACTTTTGGTCCATCCGTTAGTTGACAGTCAGTCTGACCGTTAAATAGTCACGTGACTTGCACATCCCTAGCCCAAAATTTTCATTTTGCTCAGTATAGTCCTTAAATTTATTGTCTTAACTTTTTATTTTTACGATTTAACCCTTAAACATCAACAACCGCACCGTATGACTAAATTGACCTAGCCATGGGTCAATCTACTAGTTGTATAAAGAGTTGTATGGTTTGTCCAATGACCAAACAAACTCGGTTGTATTTTCCAAATAATTGTTCACATTTTCATACCATTGACTTAGTACATTTGGATCCATTGTGACCATATCGTGTTCCTACCATAAGAGGTTTGATGATTGTTCAAGAACAACATGAGTTTCTCTTAGGAACTACAAGAGTAATACAATTTTACACATCAAATTTGTTTGGGTTAAATGTACTTTTCATATATGTTTGGCCGAATGCAGCTTATGGTACAAGATATTTTTTTTGTATAGTTTTGGTACCAAACGTTTAAATTTGAGGGTTTTTGATCCATTTGTTACTTGACTGTTGGTTTTCGAAGTTAAATGGCATGTGCAAGTCACGCGACCCAACATAAACTTTAGATTTTGTTCAATTTAGTCCATCAAATACATTCCTAACTTTTACTTTGTTTAATTTAGTCCTAAAATTTTAAAATCAAACCCAATTGACCTAGCTGGACCTAGCTAATGGCTATGTCCGACCAAGGTTAGTGTCGCCGGACCTAACCGACCCTAATCCAGGGTCGAACCAAGCCCTAGTCTAGGTCCGACTAGGTCAATTGGGACCTAGCCTCAATTGGATCAATTGGGGCTAGGTCCCTATTGACCTAACCCTGGGTCGGGGACGGCTGGTTCCAGCCACCCTGACCTAGGGTCGGACTTAGCCCTTGGCTAGGTCCGGCTAGGTCAACTGGGACCTAGCCTCGATTGGATCAAATGGGGCTAGGCCCCTATTGGCCTAACCCTAGGTCGGGGACGACTGGGTCCGGCGACCCCGACCCATGGTCGGACATAGCTGGACCTAGCTAATGGCTATGTCCGACCAAGGTTAGTGTCGCCGGACCCAACCGACCCTAATCCAGGGTCGAACCAAGCCCTAGTCTAGGTCCGGCTAGGTCAATTGGGACCTAGCCTCAATTGGATCAATTGGGGCGAGGTCCCTATTGACCTAACCCTGGGTCGGGGACGGCTGGTTCCAGCGACCCTGACGTAGGGTCGGACTTAGCCCTAAGCTAGGTCCGGCTAGGTCAATTGAGACATAATCGGAGGTCCGACCTAGGTCAGGGTCAACTGGGTCCGGCAACCCCGACCTAGGGTCGGACCTAGTCACGTGATCAAAACCAAAACCTTAAGGTGGGTCATGTGATTTTCACGTGCCATTTAACGGCCAAAACTAACGACGAACAAACAGATGGACGAATAGCCATCAAATTTCAAACCTTTGGTACCCAAATTATAGAAGAAAACAAATGTTGTACCAAAAGCAACATTGGGTTGTATGAAAAAGTACATTTAACCCTTTTTTTATGTTTCTAAAAATTCAGTTTGGTTTTTATGTGAAGACCATCAGAAGTGATAATGGTGGTGAGTTCATTAATTCGATATGTCAATCTCGATTCAAACTATAAATTCTGCATCATGCTAGTTGTGTTTTTATTCCTCAACATAATGAAAGAGTTGAGAGGAAGCATCATGTTCCTTTGAATACTGTAAGTGCACATCGAGTGCAAGCATCTATACAAATTAAGTATTGGGGGTGTTGCATTATGACAACATGTTACATCATCAATCTCCTTCACTCAGTGGTATTGGCTAATCCATCTCCTATTGAAGTTCTTCATGAAAATGGTCAAGCCATCACTCATCTAAGAACCATGGGTTGTCTATATTTTTCTTAAAAAAAACAGAATCATGATAAACAAAATTCGAGTTCTAAACTAGATGTTTTTATGGGATATTTATGTTCACAAAAAAGATATACCATCATGAATATTTATGATTCATTCTTTAATACCAACGGAGATGTTATCTTTATGACAAAAGAGGAGTTTAAGAAGCTGATTCCCTCAAGAGAGATAGATATTCGTACATTTTCAAATATATATTTCACCTCAACTTGATCCATCAGTTCTTGATGATGATCTTCACAGTGAATTACCATATGACACTCAAGCAACAACAACACCTTCAATCAATGTTTTGTGACCGCAGAATTACCATCTGACACTCAAAACGGTACAAATTTCAATAATGCATCATCTTCTTAAGGATTGATGCACGAACCAAGAAGGAGTTCAAGAAGAAATCTTCATACTATGTGTTTTTTAATGCAAACACAAAGAAAATAGTGTTTTTTTGGAATGGAGAATTACGTCCAATACAATGAACTATCTTCTAAAATACGATGTTATATTGCTACTACTTCAAAAGTCAAGGAGCCTCGTACTTAGAAAGAAGCTATCAAGGATCTAATTGAATTTCAACTATTAAATATGAGTTTAAGGCACTGCAAGACAACAATACTTCGCATATGGTTGATTATCAATGCATGGTTCGATTCCCATTTAGACGGATAGGGAATCAGCAATTCAGGTTGCCAAAAAACCAATTTTCCATGAGAGAACGAAGCACATCCAGTTGGATTGTCATTTCACTCGACATAGCATTATGGATGGAATTGTTGATGCACTCTATGTCACATCGCAGAAACAACTAGCTGACTTGCTAATTAAGGCATTATCCAAGCACTAACATGTTGATATTCTTAGACACTATGGGATAATCGACGTCTTCAAGAAAAGAAGAAGAAAAAGATAGGGAATGTAGGTGTATATGTTCATAGCTTGGTTAGTTAGTTAGTTAGGTATGCTGATGTAATGAATGAGTATATAACTAATTCTCCTACATGTAATTAACTTTAGATTTTACTTGCTAAGGAAGTAATTTTTCATTTCCACAAAATCTTTCTACAATCACATGGTATCAGAGCACACAGTTCTATTCCTGATGATGCCGTTTTAAAAGAGAAAAAAAAATGTTACCTCTTATCCTATTAAATAGAGTTAAAGCTCATTAATTATGTTTAGAGTAGTATACCCAAGTGAGGTCAATGCCGATGCAAGTGAGGTCAAGATCGAGGTGGCCGGGAGGATGTTGAAGTATATATAATATAAAAGTGTGTCAAATGCCTTCAACCATAGATTTGAACTTATAAAATAATTTTTATAAAACAATTTTTTAAGGCACACATTTATTCTTAACAGCCAATAACGCAACAGGACCAATACACCGACTTCAACATTTGGAAATGACAGACTTAAAATATGGATTATATACTTTTGCACACTCATCAATCATCATGGGTGTGACATGATGTCTCCCAGGAATTCCTTGAAATGAGACTTAGCTACCTTATGACATTTGATTGTAACCTCCTTATATGTTAGTTGACTTTATAACTAACATATAAAGACTCCATATTCTTTTTTAGGTAAAGTCAATGGAAGTCGTACCCTGAATATTGATCTAAAGATTCCAAGTCTATATTATATTATGGCGACCCCTGACAGACAGATACCAAAGCACAGGTTATAGCTAGTATCATTCTTCCACGCTAGCTAGAGCTATCAACACCATTATGATTCTCACGAAGTTACTTTTAGAGGCATTCATTCGTCTCCTACAAGAGACAAAGATTCCTCGTATATATATATATATATATATAGAATGCGGTAAAGAAAAAAGGGCAAGAAAAGAATGCATACATTTATTTCGACGTCATCATTTCCAAGGACTTGTCTCTCTGCATATGAGTATCTCTCATAACGTTCCAGAATCCTTTCCATGCTGCAAATTAAATACATTGACACATTTATATATATATATATATACAACATGGAGATATAATTATTTATTAACCGCGCGCATTAGGGGTCTCTCAAACTAAACAAGCCATGGTCGGATGATTCTCAGAAGACCTAAAATAGTTGGTGAATGCAGAAATATGTTGATTCTAGCTAGCTAGGGCTTCAGCAGTAAGTGTTTCTTGATACACATATAATAATGTATGTACGAGTTTAATTTTATCTAAATCTATACACATAATAATGTAGCTGTACCTTCTTTATCATGTATTTTATCAATTTAACCATATAAATACCTTTTTAATTATTATTATATTCTTATATTAAAATATTAATGGAAAAAGAGTGTAAGACAACACATATATACACATATAATAAATATGCAGTCATCATATGCCGTGATCAATATTTTCTTATTATCATTGAGATGACATTGAGATTATTATTCATATAGTATTATCAGATTATAAGGTCGGATAGTTTAAGTATTTAGCATTATTTAAGTATTTTTAGGTTATTTTCCTTTTACACTTAAAATGTACCTTCTACTAGTCATCATAATATCAAACTGGTACGTATATAATTATAAATACTTCCTTAATAATAGTTATCATGGCATTGCACCGAGGTGTGTGTAAGTTCTGTCCGAGTGTTGTCTTGTCTAATTACGAAGCTACGTACGATTGTGTAAAACACCATATATAAAAAACAAAGTCATGTATATATATATAGCTGATCTATCTACAACAATTAATTAAGTCAAGCCATGATATATTCTATATAAAAAAAAATTATACATCTATGTATATATAATCGAAATGACGAAAAATAATATATGTATGATTTAAAAAAAAAAACTATTAAAAACAAAGTAACCTGAAAAAGAAACAAGTGAGTTGATATGAGGTTTAAAATTAAGGTCGGCGAAAACATGTGGAATAATAAGAAGAATAATGCACGAAACACGAATATATTGGCTCCTTAAGTTTTGTTTTTCCAAAGTATTATTATCTAGTCTAGAGTTGGATCTTAGATTTTGTTTAATTTAAGAAAAGGGGAGCATATATATATAAAAAAGAAAAAGAAAAATACCTAGAGTCGGTGGAGTATTGGAAGAGTTTGGCCTTGGTGGAGAAGATGATGACACCGACATCGGCATCGCAGAGGACAGAGATCTCATGAGCCTTCTTGAGTAGACCCGACCGCCTCTTTGAGAAGGTAACTTGTCGGTTAATCTTGTTCTCTATCCTCTTCAACTGCACTCTTCCTCTCCCCATACTTTCTTCTTCCGGCAATATTTCCCAGAAAACCTAGCTTTCTCTAAACTGTTTTTACATATGTATCTGGAAATTTGCAGAGGAAGGAATCTGACTATCTAGCTACTACACTTTTTTTTGTTGTTGTTGGAGTAATTGAGTTTGTTGTATGATGAATCCGTGGCGGTCTCTCATAGGATAGGAGTAGGACGAGACGAACCTATCATATACATACATAATAAATAAAGGAGGAGGAGTTCGTACAGGTTTTCAAGAAACCAGAGGCTGTTTTGTAAATAACGCTGTCGAATTCCCATTGGTTCTTCTTGCCATTGCTTTTTCTTACTTTACATTGCATTCCCAACTATATATACCATTTTTCGAGAAATTATTACGCGGACTAAATCCGCCACCTAAGTTATGGACTAGGCCAATTGGATTTTGACAATTAATATCCATTCAAATTCTAGTTAACAACCCAATGTACTAGATTGAAATTCTTTATTAGCATTAAATTTGAATCTTTGTAGTAATTTGGATATAATTGGTTGGCTAATTTTATATTAATCTATAAAATATTCGTTTACTAAATATTCACATTCTCCAAATTAAACTATTTAAATAATCAAACATAAAACTAGCTAAGTTTTTAAAATTATTTATAAAAATTAGATCTTGTTGTTGATGGCATTAGAGCAGAAGTCCATTTTTTATTTAGGCTTTAAGTATATTAAGAATTTATGTAGTTTTAACTCTTTTTTTTCTTTTAAAATCCTATAAAAATGGATGAACAGTATGACAGTACGAACCATAAAACGTTAATATTTGACAAATAGTTTAACTGGATGAACCCTAGATAACTAAAATATGGTTTTAAATACTTTTGTGGTTTATTTAGTTTTAAGTTTTTCTTTCTAAAAATTTATTAAAATAGGTGAACAGTTTGGTAGGGTGAACCCTAGAGAGTTAAAACTGGACGCGGATTTGACCGGGTGAACCATAGATGGCTAAAATTGGACAAACACTTTTTTTTTTTTTTTTCCAATTTGAGTCATTTATGGTTCACCCGGTCAAATGTGCGTCCAATTTTAGCCTCTTGGGTTCACCCTGTGTAACTGTTCACTCATTCTAATAGGGTTTTAGAAAGAAAAATTTAAAACTACATAAACACTAAATATACTTATAGCCTAAACCAATTTTAAAAAAAAATCGGCAGCGACAAGATTTTATTTTTGCGAATAATTTTAAAATTTGGTTAATTTTGTGTTTGATTATTAGTTATCACAATATTTAATAAATGAATATTTTATTATTTAATGTAAACAAAACTCCAACCAATTATATCCAAATTAATACAAAGAATTCAAATTTAATGCTAATTAAGAATTTCTATCTAGTATGTTCGGTTGTTAACTAGAATTTTAATGGATATTAGTTGTTAAAATCTAATTGACTTAGTCCATAGCCTAGGTGATAGACTTAGTCCACATAATAATTTCTCCATGTTTTCTTAATTGATACCTAAACTTTACCTACCTCATTAAGCTTTTTATTTAATTAATAATTACAATTATATATTAAAACAACTAAACCATTTAATAATGGTATAACGATAGACCTTATTCATTAATCACAAATTTCATATTCAAGTTCTTGTAGTTGAAAAAATCTTCATCACTAACAGTTTAGTTTTAATCAGTTACTCGATGCGAGTGCTGTTAGGTTATAAAGTCTAGGTCAACGGATCGTCAATCTAGAATTTATCTCCCACTAATGAAATGTCGGGTTCAGTGTTCCTAGGACTAGTCATTCTGATACATGCCCTTCTGCTCCCTTGGGGTAGTCGTTCTGATACATGTCTTTCTCTTCTCTCCTTCTGACCTCCTTTCCTTCTGACCTCCTTTCCTTCTCTCCTTCTGACCTCCTGAGGCTTGTACTTCTTACCCCTGGGGCTTGTCCTACTGCTCTATGCTCTTCTGCTTCCTTGGCTCTCTTCTCCTTATCACCCTGCAAGAGGGGCAATACCAGGCACAGAGGGGGGGGGGGGGGGGTGGTGCCTGATGAACCCTCTCTGATGCCTAAGTCAGTACGGTTTTAGAGAGATAAAGCTAGAGAGATGTCAGAGCAAAATTGTGCAACTTGCCAAGCTGCCCAAATGAATAGTGGAGGTGGGGTATTTATAGGCAACGGTGTCATTAAGGTGGCTTAATGACATCGTTAACCTTTAAACACAGTTAATTAACCTTTAAACGCATAATTAGGACCTTAGGATACGGAGAAGGTAGGCGGAATAAACCGAGTGTGGGAGTCCAAGGGTGGTGCCGGGGCCCTTGGGGGGAGGGAAATCCGACCCCCAAGGGTAGGGGTTGGGTGAGGGCACCCAACCCCTCCTAGAGAGGATGGGGTTGGCCAACCCCATCCCCCCTAGGGGAGATCGGGTTGGCTGACCCGATCTCCCCTAGGGGAGATCGGGTTGGCTGACCCGATCTCCCCTAGAGAGGTCGGGTGTGGCCACCCAACCTCACCTAGGTGAGTTTGACTCGGCCGGACGAGCGCTTCGGCCTCGTCCGAGCCGTTGGTGTTCTCGCGAAGTGTTCGGGTTGAAGTTTCGATTTACAATCATTAACGGGGTGATAAAAATATAACGATTTGGAAGTCAACGGGTTCAAATTGGGCGTATATCCATCACATGCCCCCGAGTCAACCAATGGCCTAACCCTTGATTGACTCTATTTTAGGATGGTATGACACGCGCAATTTGAAACCGGGGTTTTACCTTTTATCTGAATGCTTACTTATTCATGAATGCGTGCCTCTGACTCTGCCCCCTGTCTTATAAGATAGAGGAAGTGTAAACGTCAGAGCAGTACGGACACGTGCCTAAGCACGCGTCCGTCTGAAGTGGGAATAATAAATCTTTCCTTGCTACGGACGTATATTTCTAAAAATACACGCTTGCGTAGGGATGCAATACGAATGCAACTAAGTGACTTATGCTTCAATTTCATGCCGTGATTTGCCTAGGTGGAGAAAAATTTCACTTTTGGTCCGAAATTTTTCTAAGTATGGGATACTAGAAAATATGCCTATAGGATGTTAACTAGGAGTGAACATGGACATATCATGAACATGAGGATGTGTACTAGTATACATGCAAGTAAGAACATAAGGATGGGAGTGAGTGGAGACATGCTGCGATTGTAGTCGTGAATGTATGCATGAATATATGGCGGCCATGTGCATGGACGTCTAAATGTTTGAACACATGGGAGTGTGTATGTGGGCATGCATATGAGTGCAAGCATGAACATGTATGTATGTATGGACGGGTTGTGAGTATAAGCATGAGTGATGACATTGATGTACCTGTAGATGTTAATCATGAATATGAGCATAAGTGCAAAGGTGAGAGCATAGACCTCTCCTTTACTTGAGGGTGGGGACTCTGCCACTCAATGGGACACAACGTTCCGCCTCCCTCGTACTAGCGTGAGCATTGTCCATTAATCTCGACCTTCGGCATGTGTAACATTTTTTCTTCATTCGTTGGAGCGTGTGTATAGCTCTTGACCTTTACCCTGCAATTTGTTCCCCATAAAAGTGAGGGTGAAAAAGCTTACAAGCTTTCTTCTTACCGCCGCGAGCGAAGGGGTCTATTGACATGTGTTAATGGTTGACCCTTCCTTCGGATGTGCTGGAGCGTTGCTCCATTTGGGGAAACTAAAAGTTCGCCCTCTTCCCTTGGTGTTAAGGTTGCCCCCGTAGTAGGCGTATCTCGCCCCTCCATGAGTAAGGGTCGATCTTTGCGTTGGTTGCTCGTATAGATGACTCACTTCTGGGAAGCTTTCTTCTTCAGACAGGGAGACCTTGAAGATCGTTTTCCAAGGTAGTCAGACCAAATCTGACCGTCCTGTGTCTTGGGTGTCCGAGGCGGACTTGTATGAGGCAGGGACTCGTATGACCCCTTGTAGGTTGATTTCATGGAGAAACATACAAGGTGTAGGCAGAGCGTTCCGAACGTGCCGTTGAATCAGATGAGAGGGAAGAACCCTCTAGTTCTGTTTATCAGGCCAAGAAATTTTCTAAGTCAGGGGTGGCTGCTAATGCTTCCAGTATGTTCTTTTTCCCTTCTTTTTTCTTTGTGATATACTTATGATTGTTCTCATGCTGCTTCCTTCTTGTTGTTAGAGCGTTCTTCCCTGGTTACCGAATGATTCTTGTGGTGGGTGAGAGTTCAAGTCAATCTAAATCCAAGGCGCGGAAACCTGACTCTGAGGTCGGGCCCTCGGCTGCCATGGAGAAGGAAACCGCGAGAGGCTCTCCTTCAAGTGCCCCCTTGCTGACTCCCTCCCATGATAAGGAGGTAGTGGTTGAAGAGGCACCCTCTTTGCTTGACAAAAGGAAACAACTTGTGGCTGGCGATGGGGTGATCATGGGTCTTGATGTCTCTTCTCTATCCCCTGCCCCCCAGCCGAGGGGCCGAGTCTCAAGTTTATTTCATCTTCATGTAGATTTGACGACTTTTGAAGGTGTTTTGTCTTTCCTATGGGTTATGTTATTAACCCCTGCGTTGAAGATTTTTGTTTTGGTGATGGGTGTGATCATCACCTTTCATTGAGGTTCCTTTCTCTTGCCATGGCTCTGATTAAGATAGCGAATTCTTGCTTTGGAGTTTGGTGGAGACTGCTCTTGAGTTAGCCTCTACTAGTATCGTAGTTGTGATCGTTGTGGGGATCGTTTTGTTATATGCCCTCAATAGTGCTTGTCGTGATTCTTTGCTTCATGGTTGATTTCGTGAGATATGGAGGTTGTCTTCATAATGAGGACGTCTCCTTCCTAGTATCACCAGTGGGTTGAAATATAAGTGCCTATCTTTGATGAGCGTACGAAGGGTGTTGTTTTTCCCTTTTTCTTGAACCTCCTCCTAGGGCTAGGCGTAGCCTTTTGATGTTCGTGGTCGGGATGGTGTCTTTACAATTCACGTCTTTGACAGATGTTTTATGATGTGCTGCCATGATAATCACTTCGGGGTATGTTGACGTGATAGCCACTTCGTGATGTGTCGGAGTGATAGCCCTTCTGTAGTGTGTGGACATGATAGCCAGTTCAGGGTATGTGGACATGATAGCCACTTCAAGGTATGTGGACATGATAGCCACCTCAAGGTATGTGGACATGATAGCCACTTCAGTGTATGTGGACATGATAGCCACATCACGATGTATGGAGTTGTGCTTTAGTATTCCTTTCTCATTGGAGAGCCTTCATTGCTATAATTGCCTTTTGTGTAGGCTATGTTTGTTGGGTTAGGTCCCGATGTCTCGTCTTGTCGGATGTTGTATCCTTTATGCTCTTTAGATGTCTCCTTCATGAGTTGTGCTTGACGATGTTCAAGTCTGATACGAGCATAGGTCACGCGAGGGCGACATGCATGACAATAACATTTGTCGGAGGTTGATTTGTGTGACTTGTAAGGCAATTCTCTTCTTGATGGGTCGAGCTTATTTTGAGAGCCTTGAACTTTGGATTTCATGTCTTTGCTATCCTTCTTGGTGGTGTTGGGTTCCTTTGAGATACTTCTCTTGACTTGTGATATGGGTGGTAGGATAACTCGTTACTTTTCATGATGACCTCTTGTGCTTCTGTATATGATTCTTTGGTCATGGACTTCTCCTTTGTATATGCTTTCCTTTCTTTATCTTTCTTTTGTGCTTTCCTTCACATCATACCTGCTATCTCATCAAGAAAAAACATTATGTGTTCTTTATACAACTTTACTTTGCAATTATTTTCTCATGGAATCCTTCACAGTATGGTGCGATGATCTCTTCTGATACCCTTTAAATGGTATATATGGTACTGTTAGACCAAAGATACGCTCTTGGTGGGCGTCGAATCTGTTCACGAGACTGGCTCTCGGAGGGCACTTAACGTTTCACAGGATAGGCTCCCGGAGGGCACAAGTTAGACCAAAGATACGCTCCTGGTTGGCGTCGAAAACTGTTCACGAGACAGGCTCTCGGAGGGCACTTAACGTTTCACAGGATAGGCTCCGGGAGGGCACAAGTTAGACCAAAGATACGCTCCTGGTTGGCGTCGAAAACTGTTCACGAGACAGGCTCTCGGAGGGCACTTAACGTTTCACAGGATAGGCTCCCGGAGGGCACAAGTTAGACCAAAGATACGCTCCTGGTTGGCGTCGAAAACTGTTCACGAGACAGGCTCTCGGAGGGCACTTAACGTTTCACAGGATAGGCTCCCGAAGGGCACAAGTTAGACCAAAGATACGCTCCTGGTTGGCGTCGAAAACTGTTCACGAGACAGGCTCTCGGAGGGCACTTAACGTTTCACAGGATAGGCTCCCGGAGGGCACAAGTTAGACCAAAGATACGCTCTTGGTGGGCGTCGAAACTGGTAGTTTGAAATCTACCTCAAGATACGCTCTTGGGGGCGTCGAATCTGGTAGTGTTTTTTCTACCTCAAGATACGCTCTTGGGGGCGTCGAATCTGGTAGGTTGCAAATCTACCTCAAGATACGCTCCTGGGGGCGTCGAAATTCGAAGTTTTTGGAAACCACTCTCAAGATACGCTCTTGGGGGCGTCGAAATTCGTAGTTTTTGGAAACCACTCTCAAGATACGCTCTTGGGGGCGTCGAAATTCGTAGTTTTTGGAAACCACTCTCAAGATACGCTCTTGGTGCGTCGAAGGTCGTAGTATTGACACTACTCTCAAGATACGCTCTTGGGGGCGTCGAAGGTCGTAGTATGAACACTACTCTCAAGATACGCTCCTGGGGGCGTCGAAATCTGTTCGCGGGATAGGCTCCCGGAGGGCACAGGGTTCGTAGTTTTAGAACTACTCTCAAGATACGCTCTTGGGGGCGTCGAATGTGTTCGCAGGATTGGCTCCCGGAGGGCTCATAATATTACCTTATCTTGTGTCCTTTCTCATGTAGGGTGCGTCTTTGGTATGCTTTTCGAGTCTTCACTTGACTTTTCCTTTTATGATATTGCATGCTACCACGCTTTTCCTTCAATGTGGGAGATCACCTCTCGAGGGCGATGTTTGTGTGTTGCCAACTTAGGACGAGTTCGTATAGGGAGTTGATGATGTTTTCCTCTTATGTGACCTCTTCTAGGAGAAGTGGTATTGCATGTTCTTGTGATCTTCTGCCTCTAATCTCTTCTTTTATACTTAGGTGGACTACCAAGCACTTATTCGTTTGGTGCCCCCCAAGTTGCTTGGTGGTCATACAGCCTTTCATATTTGGCCGTTGAAGGCCCCTCGTTCATTTTCTTGGTTGGGTACCCCTTATGCTCGGGGCTCCCTTGTCTGCTTGTTTGAATGCGATGAGTATCCCTTGTAGAATTTACTCTTTCTCATGCTTGCTTGTTTCAGTCATAGGCATGGTTTGGATAATGCCTTTGTCGGATGTATCTTTAGGGATTGGGTGGAGAGCTTTTGCTTTGGGTGGGTGGGGGTGATTTTCATTCTCTTGATAACCAGGATGCGGCAGTGTCTGTATCCTAGGGGTGCTTGTAAATTCTTTCCCCCCCTTGCTTGTGCTTTTAGGTTGAAAAGCTCTCTCATAGAATGGCGTCTTGAGTTGTTAATCTCATAGGTGTGTTTCAGACTAGTCAATCTGATCCATGCTCTTTGCTCGTGCATGGGGGGGGGGGGGGGTCTGACCGGGCTGTGATAATCTTGGAGTGTTGTGGCACTTAGTGTGCTTTGCCTTTTCCTTTACATTGGAGTATTCTTCAATGCCTTTAGGGAGTGTCACATTGGTCATGCTCCTCCCACCTTGAATCTTGATTATAGACTTCCTTTGAATTAGGACTTGAACCTAAAAAGGATGTTTTCCTTTAGGTTTGCAAGTGATGCTCCATGATTTTCCATGGGTTTGCCCCCGTATTGGCTATTCCTTGTTGGATAGCTTCATTAGAGACTGCATTTGTATTGCGTACTGATGGATATACGCCCAATTTGAACCCGTTGACTTCCGAACCGTTGTATTTTTATCATCCCATTAACGATTGTAAATCGAAACTTCAACCCGGACACTTCGCGAGAACATCAACGGCTCGGACGAGGCCGAAGCGCTCGTCCGGCCAAGGTAAACTCACCTAGGTGAGGTTGGGTGGCCACACCCGACCTCCCCTAGGGGAGATCGGGTCAGCCAACCCGATCTCCCCTAGGGGAGATCGGGTGGACCAACCCGATCTCTCCTAGGAGAGATCGGGTCGGCCAACCCGATCTCTCCTAGGAGGGATGGGGTTGGCCAACCCCATCCTCCCTAGGAGGGGTTGGGTGCCCTCACCCAACCCCTACCCTTGGGGGTCGGATTTCTCCTCCCCCCAAGGGCCCCGGCATCATTTTCAGACTCCCACATTCGGTCCACCCCGCCTACCTTCTCCGTATCCTAAGGTCTTAATTATGCGCTTAAAGGTTAATTAATTGTGTTTAAAGGTTAACGATGTCATTAAGCCACCTTAATGACACCGTTGCCTATAAATACCCCACCTTTACAACTCATTTGATCATCTTGGCAATTTGGATTATTTTGCTCTGACATCTCTCTAAAAACGATACTGACTTAGGCATCGGAGAGGGTTCACCAGGCACCACCCCCCCTCTCTGTGTCTGGTACTGCCCCTTCTGCAGGAAGGAAGGAAGGAAGGAAGGACGCAAGACAAGGCAGAGCAACCCGAAGACATCAGATCATCTACATCTCCAGTGAGGAACGGGATTTGAGCCGATCATCCTTTGACCCAGATCTCGAAACCTAACACTTGGCGCCGTCAGTGGGCTTCGGACAGAAAGCCTGGCTATAACACGAGCAATGACGAACAGTAGGGTGTCTAGGCACCACCGCCCACCAGGGGGCAATGGGCGAAGGAGAGAGCCCATACCCTCAGGAAGGCAGCCTAACCCTGGGAAGCAGCCAATGCAACCAGAACAACAAGAAGTCCCACAGCCTCCTCAACAGAACAACTAGGAGGGAGGACCCTCACGCCCAGCTGGGGCTGAGTCCTCTACAGCCTCCACACCTCGGGCAAGAAGGCCGCAGAGAGAAAGAGAACAACAGGGGATGCCGTCCCAGCACACGGCACCCCCTGAGGGGTATTATTATGAGGCGCAACCCCAAGGGTACCCGTATGGGATGCCGGCCCAACGGGATGGCAACCGCGCCCACACAACATACGCAAGGCCGGCATACACCCAGGGGACACACACTGAAGCTCATGAAGAGGAACAGATCCCAACAGAAGGGCACCACTCGCACCCTCGAGCAGGGCAGCGAGAGGAGCAAAGAAGATACTACCAGGAGCCACCCCCAGAGGAAAGGCAACAATTCATGCCTCCTAGGCAACAGCAGAACGCAAGGGCTTACACCCCACTGGGGGAGGACAGACAAGCAAGACCTCCAAGGAGGCAAGAATTCTATGAAGCACCCCGGCAGGGACACCAAGGATACACCTACAGTCCGTATCAATACGGACAAAGGATCTCGGCGAGTCCTATCTACAACCATGGAGGCTATCAGAGGAATTACACTCCAACACCGATATTGATCACTCTGGAAGAAATAGAGGCAATGATAACCCGGAAGATGAATGAGTCAAGGAAAACCAACTTGCATTGTCTAAGTGACAAAACGAACCACCCTTTTACAAGGGAACTGGAGATGAACAGGGTGCCAGACTCCCTGCACACAGTGAAAATTGCAAAGTACAATGGGAAGGGAGACCCCCTAGAGCATATCCAACAGCATGAGGCCTCCCTATTTGGGAGGACCACTGATGAAAGATACAAGGCACTCCTGTTCCCAAACACCCTATCAGGGGTGGCTTCACACTGGTTCTTCAGTCTACCCTCTGAAAGCATCCACTCATGGGAGCAGCTAAAGGCGAAGTTCCTGCAGAGATATCTAGGGGAGAGGAAACTCCTCAAAGGCACAAGCTCCATCGATGATGTGAAACAAGAATATGATGAATCTCTGGCCAGTTACTACACTAGGTTCAATCAAAATATCGCAGACATCCAGGGCGACATCACAGAGGGTGAGATAATACGAGCCTTTATCAGAAACCTAGGCCGCTTCGGGTCCACACTGGCAGAAAAGATGGCCAAGAAGCCAGCAAGCACCTTAGAGGAGCTTGCAGGAAGAGTCAAAACTCATATAGACCTGGAGAGGCACAGGGCAAGTAAGAAAGCCAAGATTCAAGCAGCCAAGGAAGACAATGCAAAGCCGAACAAAGGCAAACCATCCCAGGCACCTCAGCACACAAGGCAGCAGGAATGGCGTCCGCCCCAGCAAAGAAACCAAATGGGCGAACCACTAAAGCCCAGAGAAATAAACGTCATCAAGTTCGTCCCATTGAACGCCACTCCAGCTACTGTCCTCAAAGAGATGCGGAACCAGAAGCTCTGGTCACCCCCTGCAAGGTGGAGAGCCCCAATGGTGGGGAATCACAAGGATAGATGGTGCGACAACCATGAAGCTTACGGGCACGACACGAACGAATGCTTCAGCCTAAAGCTAAGCATCAACAATGCCATCCAAAGGGGAGACCTAAAGCAGTTCGTGGATCATGGGGGCAACAGCATGCAGCTAGGGCCATCACACAGAGACAAGGGCAAAGGCAAAGTAGACTACAACCCTCCACCCAACAAGAGAGGAACCATAAACATAATACACGGAGGAGTAGCGTCAGGTGGCCCAACTGCTAATGCAAGGGAAGTCTATGCATCAAAACTGAGTTCAGTGCCGAGGTGGAGGAAAAGGCCAAGAGAAGGAGAAGAAATGAAGATCGAATTCTCAGAGAAGGACAAGAGCCACATCGTCTTCCCACATGACGATGCTCTAGTTATCACAATAGACATTGATAATTTTGATGTAAAGAGAATTTTGGTGGATGGGGGCAGCTCGGCTGACCTCCTAAGCTTGAGAGTCCTAGAAGAAATAGGGAAAATCAAGGCAGACATCAAACCAGTCAACTTCCCTCTAGTTGGCTTCTCAGGGGCAACAAGCTACCCCCTGGGAATGATAACTCTGCCAGTGACCATGGGCCAAGGATGGACACAGCTGAAAGTGAATGTTAACTTTGTGGTGGTTGAAAGCCTGGGAGCCTACAATGGGATCCTAGGAAGGACAACCATAAACCCATACGAAATCGTGCCATCCACTGTACACCAGAAGCTGAAGTACATCACTGAGAATGGAGTCGGAGAAGTCCTAGGTGATCAACGCACCGCAAGGCAATGCTACGTCAACTCCATGAGACGTGGATCACACGGGACAGACACAGTGGCTGTGGTCATGGTGGGAGCCAACCAAGATAGAAAGAAGAGGAGAAGGAGGCAAATGCAGGGAAAGATGAAGAATGGAGTGGTACTCCGTTTGAGCAGGCAGTTTTTTCAAACAGTGCCTAAGAGGAGACATAGAAGCAAGGCTGTGAAGGTGACAGCCATACCTTGGCAGCCAAACACCAAAGAGGGGAAGAGAACAAGGAACTCCATCTTAAGAGGCTTCCGTCACATCGATGATATCAAGCAAATGCCGCGGGAGTCAATATCAAGCTATTTCCAGAGATTCTCCAGTTATGGTGCCAACATGGACATCACAAGAGGAGAAACCGTTAGAGCATTTATTAGAAACATGCATCCAAACTCATTCGAGACTTATGGAGGGCTCTATGGGATGGTCATGACAAGCACAATGAGGGAGCTCAAGGAAAGGCTAGACAAAGCATTTGCAAAGGAAGCGGAACAGCTGGACGAAGTTCTGGAGAAAGGAAGAAAGACTGACACACTGGGAGGAGGTGTAATCTTCACATTCACACCCCTTACAGTGAGCATAGAAGAAATCTTCCACAAGCACCTCAAGCAGGAGCTACCAACATGCAGGGAGGAGGGCAAGGCCTTCCTAGGAAGGGATGCACAGGGATGGTGTGAGTACCATGGGACCTGTGGGCATCAAACCAACAACTGCATGGTGCTGAAGATAGAAGTGGAAGAAATGATTCACAATGGAGGTCTGAAGGAGTACGTGGCAACAGACAAAGTGACCACCCCATATCCTTAGTTTCATATCTAGCACTTTACATGTTCAAGCTTTCCAAGTTTTTAAAACAACTTTTGAGAAGGAGAACTCACGAAGTCCCTCCAACTCTACAACTATCTTTATTTTCCTCCAAAGGGTGTCTTGACCCACCCAAGGCACCCCACATGTACAGAAAACATGAGCACTCTTAAAAGAGTAGGTTTTCCTTCAAAGGCATTTTTCAATGAATGTGGTGATATAATCATAATGTTATCCTTACACAGATATGACTTCAAGTCAACAACAGTCTCGACGCCCCCAAGAGCGTATCTTGAGCGTAGTATTCATACTACGACCTTCGACGCCCCCAAGAGCGTATCTTGAGAGTAGTATCCATACTACGACCTTCGACGCCCCCAAGAGCGTATCTTGAGAGTAGTATCCATACTACGACCTTCGACGCCCCCAAGAGCGTATCTTGAGAGTAGTATTCATACTATGACCCTCGACGCCCCCAAGAGTGTATCTTGAGAGTGGTTTCCAAAAACCACGAACTTCGACGCCCCCAAGAGCGTATCTTGAGAGTAGTGTTCATACTACGAACCTCGACGCCCCCAAGAGCGTATCTTGAGAGTAGTTATTACACTACGACCTTCGACGCACCAAGAGCGTATCTTGAGAGTGGTTTCCAAAAACTACGAATTTCGACGCCCCCAGGAGCGTATCTTGAGGTAGATTTGCAACCTACCAGATTCGACGCCACCAAGAGCGTATCTTGAGGTAGAAAAAACACTACCAGATTCGACGCCCCCAAGAGCGTATCTTGAGGTAGATTTCAAACTACCAGCTTCGACGCCCACCAGGAGCGTATCTTTGGTCTAACCTGAGCCCTCAGGAGCCTATCCTGTGAAACGTTAAGCGCCCTCCGAGAGCCTGTCTCGTGAATAGTTTTCGACGGCAACCAAGAGCGTATCTTTGGTTTAATCTGCGCCCTCCAGGAGCCTATCCTGTGAAACGTTAAGCGCCCTCCGAGAGCCTGTCTCGTGAACAGTTTCCGACGCCAACCAGGAGCGTATCTTTGGTCTAATCTGCGCCCTCCAGGAGCCTATCCTGTGAAACGTTAAGCGCCCTCCGAGAGCCTGTCTCGCGAACAGTTTCGACGCCAACCAAGAGCGTATCTTTGGTTTAACCTGTGCCCTCCGGGAGCCTATCCTGTGAAACGTTAAGTGCCCTCCGAGAGCCTGTCTCGCGAATAGTTTCGACGCCAACCAAGAGCGTATCTTTGGTTTAACCTGTGCCCTCCGGGAGCCTATCCTGCGAAACGTTAAGTGCCCTCCGAGAGCCTGTCTCGTGATCAGATTCGACGCCCACCAAGAACGTATCTTTGGTCTAACAGTACCATCTATACCATTTAAAGGGTATCAGAAGAGATCATGACACCATGCTAAGAAGGATCCAGTGAGAAAGTAATCTCAAAGTAAAGTTATATGAAGAACACATAATGTTTTTTCTTGATGAAATAGCAGGTATGACATGAAGGAAAACACAAAAGAAGGATAAGTAAAGGAAACACATCAAGAGAAGAGTCCATAACCAAAGGGATACATACAAAAGCATGAGAAGCATTAATGTAAAGGCAAGTGAACCACGTAGTCAACAACACAATGCGACAAAGGAAAGTAACAACAAACACCACCACAATCTCAAAAGACACTCAACCCATTAAAGGGGAGAAGGAGTGCAGTTATATATACAAAGATAGCATGATGTAAACACATCAGTCAGAACCTTCGGGAGAGTCACCTTCACCCCCTGAAGCTGAACCACCGGCAGAGATGGATGAAGAGGAGGAGTCTGAGGTACCAATCTCCACTGGTGTAGCATCCACCTGGGCAGGAGCAGGCTCGTCTGCAACAGCAGCCTGACCCCTCAGAACAGCCATGTAGCCAGTGGCGTATGGCCCGAAGTCACCAAGGTCACTAACTGGGAACTGAGGATCAATGCGGAAAATGTGATCAACCAGATACTCACCAAACTGGTTCATCTCCTGAGTGAGACGCGCGCTATAATCGGCAGTGAAGGCAGAGGAAGCCTTGTACTCAGACACTGCGACGGTCCTCTCCTCTGCCCGACACTTAGCCTCCAACTTCCGCAACTCCTCAGAATGGAGCGACGCTGCAACCTCAGCTTCCCGGCGTAAACTGCCCACAGTAGTCTCAAGCAAGGACACTTGGTCCCGGAGCTCCTGCATCCTCAAATCAGATAAACGCGCCTTCTCAGCAGCAGTGGCGAGCTCCACCTTGAGAGAGACCTGGCTGTCCTCAAGGGTCTTCTTCTCGTCAGATAACTCGAGCACGAGCGAGGACATGTTCACCATGTCAAACATACCCTAACAATTCAAACAAGGGATGAGTAACCGAAAGACAGTCATTATGAAAGTAATAAGAGGAAAGCAAGGAACAACTTACAGGTGCATAACGAGAAAGTACACCCTGAACAAAGCGCCGAGTCTCACCAGGAGACTTGGGCGGAGCAACACGATCGCCAGGGGGGATGGCGCCGCGGAGTACGCGGACGCCAACCTTAGGAGCCCGCAAAGAGGAGGTGCTATCGAGGTGGAACTCCTTCAGACCAGCGAAAGGAGTCCACTCAGACCCAATAACATCTTCATCAGTAAGACGTGCGAAATCCTTCCGACTTAAAGTCGGAGGCCCACCTACACAAGCGAAGCAAGTCAAAGGAAAATATAAACATAGAAGGATCAGTAACAAGGTAGAGATCATACCTGAGGACCGTGCCCTCGGCTGGGGGGCAGGGGAACCACCGCCAACAGGTCGCTTCCCTTTGTCAGCCAGGGAAGGCACCTCTTCGACCACCATCTCCTTATCACGAGATAGGGTCGGAGGACGAGCAGTAGGCAAAGCAGGATCCGCAGCTTTCTTCCTCTTAGCAGCCGAGGCCCCGGCCTCAGAATCAGATCTCCGCGGCCCGGACTTGGAAGGTCCAGAGTCTCTGCCTACGGAGACGACCCTCTCGGTCACCAAGGGAGAGTGCCCTAGCAATGTAAGAAAAACAAGATAAGGAAAACACAAGCTATACCATAGAGAAGCAAATAGGAGGAAGCATACCAGAGGCCCTAGCCTTCTTCCCAGGTATGGGGGATTTCTTCAGAGTGGAACTGGAAGGAGCCTTCCTCTTGCTCAGATCAACAGGGGCTCCCTGCACGTTATAGGTTTTTCCATGAAACCAACCTACAAAGGAAGAGCATAAGGTAAATAAAGATGGAAAGACCAAGTGACATACCGAACCCCCGGAGTCAGGAGTCAAACTGATCCCGGCCTCGTAAAGATCCGTCTCAGTCACTAAGGACACGGGGCAGTATGACCGAGTCCTGTTGCTCTCATGAATGATCTTCATAGTCTCTAAATCAACTGAAGAGAACTCCCCGAAAGCAGGCCAACCATCGGACCGATCCTCATTCAAGACCGACCAAGTGACGTATCGATCCGTAATGAAGAAGTAATGCTTAGCCCAGTGACTGGCCGAGTTGTCACTCCGGGTCACGAAGCGGAGAGAGGTATCCCACTCGACCCCACTCAACCCAAAATCAGCAAATCGGGGATCCTTAAAGGTCGGATGGCGAGTTACGAAACTCGCAAACCCCACCTTCGTCTGGTACTGGAACCGGTAGAAACATCGGAACAGAACGAGGGAGTACTTCCAGGAGTACCAATGGCACAATACCCGGAAGCCCACCCAGACACGGAGGGCACTGGGGGCAAGGTTCACAGGAGAAATCCTGAAGAACCTGCTCAACTCTATAAGGTCATCGCAGTAAGGCAACCTCAACCCAAATCGGATCTGGGAGGGGTACACGGCGACCTTCCCTATAGGAGGCTCCGTCACCGTCTCGCGAGTATTCCCCAAGGAGGGGAGAAAAGGATACAGAGGCTCATCTAGGGGACAGATATCTCCTAGGGTAACGTGCTCATTGTAATCGGACCTAGTGAGATGGTTCTCCGACAGGGTAGCGAGACCTAAGGCAAAGGTAGCAGGAAATCCCAAAGTTCGAATCAAGTTTCGACTAACATCCCAACGAAGATCACGACACTAAGCTAGCAATAGGAAAGGAATTAATGCGACCAAAAAGGAAGAGAAAAGTAACTCACTCATCCTTCGGAGGATGCGACGCCTCTGTAGAGTCTGCGTGCGCGGACACCACCAGGAATACAGTACCTGCCACGACACGACAAATATCAAGACAAGAAAAATTTCCGAAGAACCGGAAATACTCCGACACCCGACCAACGACAACAACCAAAGATCCAAAGACATCCATCAAAGATAGTCAACATGAGCCAAGGACACCACGACAACCAAATCGAATAATTTTATCCGAGCCAAAAGTCGGGTTTTGGGCAAAATTACCGTTACGCCCTCCAACGAAGATTAACACACCAACGGCGATACGACATCAAATTCAAAACCGGGATAATCCAATCGGACAAGAAACTATATCCGGACAACCGGCAAAAAATTTTCCCAAATCCACAACTATCGACGGTTATCCACGGCAATCCCACTTTCAATCAAATTTCGGCAATCAAACATCGGCAATTAAGCATCGGCAATCAAGTATCAACGATTCAAAAATCAACGTTTTATGCGGTAACGGAAAGGAAAAGAGCGGACCTTCGGAAAACCCGACCCGATGTGATAAACGGGTCCGAATTTCGAATTTGGAGACCCCCGGGAATCAGCCCCTCGCCGGAGCTTGGACCTTGTCGTCGCCGGAGGTGATTCCGTTCGCCCCGCCGTCGCTGGAAGACGTCTCACGCCGCACCGGAGCTTGCTTCCCTCGCCGTCGACCGCCCGTGCCGGACCAGGCTCCGCCTCCGTCGACAGCAGCTAGGTCGTCGTCCAGCTGCCCCTCCGCGACCTCGCTCAGTTCCGGTGTAGTCCGGGGTCTGCTCCGCGTCGCCAAGATCGCCGTCACGCCGCTGCTGGTCCCCCACGCCGTCGATCGTCCCGACGAGGCTGCTGGCCGGATTTCTGTCCCTTGGTGGAAATTTCGGCCGGCCCTTACCTTGGGGGTGCTCTCAATTTTTTCTTGCTCTCCAAGGGTGAGTAAAGAGGGAAGATGGTGGCTATGGTGACTCCCTAAGGTATTTTTCTAACTCTCCTCTATATTGAAAAGATGATAGGGTTTTTTAAAGGGTTTTAATCACCACCCTCCATCTATCTTTAAATGAGATCTAAGGGCCAAGGAAAAACCATCATTTTTATCCCTTTCAACTATGGCTAAGTATATCTCCATATTTAGAAAAACTATCAAGTTAGGTTTACTCTTGAACATTTCATACTTAGGAAAATTTTGTGGCCAAAATTAAATTTTTCCTCACTTAGATAGAATCCCGGCACGAATTTGAAGCGTAAGTTACTTAGTTGCATTTGTATTGCGCCCCTATGCGAGTGTGAACTTTTTAAGTATACGCCGGTAGCAAAGATAGACTTATTACTCCCGCCTCAGATGGACGCGTGCTTAGGCACACGTCCGCGCTACTCTAACGTTTACAACTCCTCTATCTCATAAGGCAGGGGGCAGGGTCGGAGACACGCATCCATGGGTAAGCAAACACTCAGACGAAAGGTAAAAGCCCCGGTTTCAAATTGCGCGTATCATACCATCCTGAAATAGAGTCAATCAAGGGTTAAGCCATTGGTTGACTCGGGGGCATGTGATGGATATACGCCCAATTTGAACCCGTTGACTTCCGAACCGTTGTATTTTTATCATCCCATTAACGATTGTAAATCGAAACTTCAACCCGGACACTTCGCGAGAACATCAACGGCTCGGACGAGGCCGAAGCGCTCGTCCGGCCAAGGTAAACTCACCTAGGTGAGGTTGGGTGGCCACACCCGACCTCCCCTAGGGGAGATCGGGTGGACCAACCCGATCTCCCCTAGGGGAGATCGGGTCGGCCAACCCGATCTCTCCTAGGAGAGATCGGGTCGGCCAACCCGATCTCTCCTAGGAGTGATGGGGTTGGCCAACCCCATCCTCCCTAGGAGGGGTTGGGTGCCCTCACCCAACCCCTACCCTTGGGGGTCGGATTTCTCCTCCCCCCAAGGGCCCCGGCATCATTTTCAGACTCCCACATTCGGTCCACCCCGTCTACCTTCTCCGTATCCTAAGGTCTTAATTATGCGCTTAAAGGTTAATTAATTGTGTTTAAAGGTTAACGATGTCATTAAGCCACCTTAATGACACCGTTGCCTATAAATACCCCACCTTTACAACTCATTTGATCATCTTGGCAATTTGGATTATTTTGCTCTGACATCTCTCTAGTTTATCTCTCTAAAAACGATACTGACTTAGGCATCGGAGAGGGTTCACCAGGCACCACCCCCCCTCTCTGTGTCTGGTACTGCCCCTTCTGCAGGAAGGAAGGAAGGAAGGAAGGACGCAAGACAAGGCAGAGCAACCCGAAGACATCAGATCATCTACATCTCCAGTGAGGAACGGGATTTGAGCCGATCATCCTTTGACCCAGATCTCGGAACCTAACACGTACGTATACGTGTTTGAGGTGTGTTGAGCTGACAAGTCCCTCCTTTTTCATTTTGTCATATCCTTCATTCACCATGTATTCGGCGTATGGCCTTAAAGGCGGGATATTGTTCTAGTGTCCCTTTTATCGGGGTTCTCCTCTTGATGGGATGCCAGAGTCAAATGTCTTATCATTTGCAGACAGGGTGGTTGATCGGGATGTGCGTCTAGTGTGAGGGTCGATCTTGAAACCTTACTCCCCAAGCTTTAGAGCTCTTCTTTGGTTGATCTTGTAGAACTATTTTCCTACCCTAAGGCTCTTGATAGGAGATGTATCTCCTTTTTCATACTCTAGTTGTTGCACTATCTCTTTTGCTAATCTTGCATATTTAGAGTTTCTTTCTTGGTGCATGACTTCAATGACAGGATTTTCTACCGATGCTTACTCTATTAGGACTTGTATCCTTGGTTGCCTTCCTTTCTTGTGAGATGGCGAAGGAGTGTTTGTGAACACTCCAATGTGTCGTACTTGGTAGAGGTATGCGCCTAATCTTTATGGCGCTGTCTTGAATCTTGGTGTACCTATCTCTGATGAACATGTTATTCATTACATAAATAGTACGGAGTCCAAGGATCTCCGGGTTAGGATCATAGTTTGAGAACAGACACATAGTCATCTATTAGATAACCTCTTTATCTACGGAGTTTATTTTTGCAAGGATAAATGCAAGGATACTTGTAAGGATACTTGTAAGGATACTTGTAAGAATATGTGTGAGGATATGTGTTCCATCCTTATTCCTGGTTCATTTGCAGTGCCGTGTCCCTAATGGGTGTGTTGATGTTCTGACCACCTTTACTAGTAGGGGGTCCTTTGGTATTAGGTATGCCTGACTCTTCTCTAGTATCATCAATGGTTGGTCATGGGAGATGTCTGACGGACTCCCTTCATGCACTATGGTTCTCTTCATGTCAAAGTTGGTGATTCCCTCTCTTATGACTAATATATCACTGTGTGGAAATACTATGTTTTCCATGTCCCTTTTTAAAAGCTTGATGATGGTGTCGCCATTCTTCCTTTGCTAGGTTTGGTGTCCTTGAGCATTTTTGATGGAAGTGTATTCCATTACCTGGAATGAGCTTACTAGGTGAAATCATAAAGATCCGCTGGAGGTGTTTGTCTCTGATGGTGAGTGTTGCCCATGTGATATGGTTTCCTCCATTTTTGGAGGGATGTGTTCGCGGCTATCCCCTCTCATGCTAATGGGCGTTTGTGGGGAGGGCATGTTGTGACTGGTGCCCCCCTTGCATACCAATGCCCAATAGGATCCTTTGACGGACTTGGCCCTAGGATGCTTAGTGGAAGGTTATAGTAGGGGTAATCCTTTGTGACCTTCATGGTAGTTCCTCTATAGGATGTTGGGAGTGCTCAACTTATTTTTGTAAGTGAGCCTTCCATCTTGTGACCTTTCCCAGAAACTTGACCTTATAGGTGTTCTTTGGGATTGAGGAATCTGTTGCTTGTGCATCTCTTGATTGGCGACGGCCTTTTACGGATTCTTCTAGTGGTCCACCTGTGTATATATATATCACGGAGCCCGAAGGCGTCCGGTATGGTCATTCTTGGAAAACATGTTGATATCAAGTATTAAAATCTACCCCTTTTAGGGAGTTGACTTGTTATGCAGTTAAATTAAATAAGAGGATATGGGAAGGATATGAGTGTGGGGGTGTTGATATCCCCTGCTTCCTTGGTAATGTAACTGTTTTCCTCCATTAGTCTGTGTGTATTCCTTCCACTTGAGGAATATAAGGTCGCATCCTTGCAGGACGGACTATGTGGAGGTGTATCCTTCATGTATGCTATGTGCGATCTCACTTTACTACGTCTCTCCATGAGACTTCCCATTGTAGTAGCTATGTACTAACATGGTGTGGTACTCTATGAGTCCCCTGTTCAAATTCTTGTCTTTTGGACTGCTCCCCTGTCCTAGGGGGATGTGTGCCAAGGGTTGTAATGCATGAGGGGTTTGGACCTGTCGTGCTGTATCATGGGTATGTGGTTGCCTTGTTGTGTTGTTGGGACTATGTCCCTCCCTTTGAGCTTTCCTTGGTATGTCCCTTGGTCATGTCTGTGGTGATGCGGACTGTATGTGTACATTGCCAGGGTGGATGTTGGAACTCCTATATCCTTGTTGGTCTGGCATGTATGTCCTCCCTTAGTGCGGTGTATGTCCCTGTTGGGGTACTTGGTTGAATTCATATCTCCTTGGAGGTCTTGACTGTCTATTTGCCCCCAGAGGGGTGTATGCCCTGGCATCCTGTTGTGTCTGTTGCTGCCTTGGAGGCACAGACTGCTGCCTTCCCCCTGGGGGTGGCCTTTGGTTGTCTCTCCTTTGTTCTCCTCGCTGCCCTGTTCGAGGTTGCGAGTGGCGTTCTTCCGTTGGGATTTGCTCCTCTTCATGAGCTTCTTCTCCTTCCTGTCAGTGTTGCCTTTCCTGCCTATTCCTTAGGGTCTCTCTGTAAGCTAGTAGCTCGTCCAAGGCATTCATCAGCCCTGGAGTCACTGTATGTGCTCCCTGTGTGTATGCCGACCTTGTGTTGGTTGTGTGGGCACGATTGTCGTTCCTTTGATTCAGTATTCCATATGGGTACCCTTGAGGTTGTGCCTCATAGTGATATCCCTGTGGAGGTGCCGTGTATTGGGATGACACTCCTTATTGCCCCCCTGTCCCTGTGGCTTCCTAGTCAATGGAGTTGAAGCTGTGGAAGACTCATACCCAGCTGGGCGTGAGGGTCCTCTCTCCTGGTTGTTGGGCTGGGGTGCCTGTGGGGTTACTTGAGGCTCTGGGTGTGCAGGCTGTTTCTCTGGGTTAGTCTGCCTTGCTGGAGGTATATGTTGTCTTTCTTGCCTATTGCCCCCAGGTGGGCGGTGATGCCTAGACACCAAGCTGTTCGTCATTGCTCTTGTTATTGCCAGGCTTTCTGTTCGAAGCCCACAGACGGCGCCAAGTGTTAGGTTATAAAGTCTAGGTCAACGGATCGTCAATCTAGAATTTATCTCCCACTAATGAAATGTCGGGTTCAGTGTTCCTAGGACTAGTCATTCTGATACATGCCCTTCTGCTCCCTTGGGGTAGTCGTTCTGATACATGTCCTTCTCTTCTCTCCTTCTGACCTCCTTTCCTTCTCTCCTTCTGACCTCATTTCCTTCTCTCCTTCTGACCTCCTGAGGCTTGTACTTCTTACCCCTGGGGCTTGTCCTACTGCTCTATGCTCTTCTGCTTCCTTGGCTCTCTTCTCCTTATCACCCTGCAAGAGGGGCAATACCAGGCACAGAGGGGGGGGGGGGGTGGTGCCTGATGAACCCTCTCCGATGCCTAAGTCAGTACGGTTTTAGAGAGATAAAGCTAGAGAGATGTCAGAGCAAAATTGTGCAACTTGCCAAGCTGCCCAAATGAATAGTGGAGGTGGGGTATTTATAGGCAACGGTGTCATTAAGGTGGCTTAATGACATCGTTAACCTTTAAACACAGTTAATTAACCTTTAAACGCATAATTAGGACCTTAGGATACGGAGAAGGTAGGCGGAAAAAACCGAGTGTGGGAGTCCAAGGGTGGTGCCGGGGCCCTTGGGGGGAGGGAAATCCGACCCCCAAAGGTAGGGGTTGGGTGAGGGCACCCAACCCCTCCTAGGGAGGATGGGGTTGGCCAACCCCATCCCCCCTAGGGGAGATCGGGTTGGCTGACCCGATCTCTCCTAGGAGAGATCGGGTCGGCCGACCCGATCTCTCCTAGGAGAGATCGGGTTGGCCGACCCGATCTCTCCTAGGAGAGATCGGGTTGGTCCACCCGATCTCCCCTAGGGGAGATCGGGTTGGTCCACCCGATCTCCCCTAGGGGAGATCGGGTTGGCTGACCCGATCTCCCCTAGGGGAGGTCGGGTGTGGCCACCCAACCTCACCTAGGTGAGTTTGACTCGGCCGGACGAGCGCTTCGGCCTCGTCCGAGCCGTTGGTGTTCTCGCGAAGTGTTCGGGTTGAAGTTTCGATTTACAATCATTAACGGGGTGATAAAAATATAACGATTTGGAAGTCAACGGGTTCAAATTGGGCGTATATCCATCAAGTGCAAATTAATGGATATACACCCAACTGGACCTCACTAAGGCTCGACTTCGTTGCACCGTCGACCTCGAATATTGTAAGACCTTATTTATGTGTCGAAAACACCGAATTAGTCACGGGACCGACGCGTCCAGCGTCCAGTCCCCGGCGCTTGGGTGACTGATACTCGGGTTGTTCCTATTTACGAAACTACCATTTTTTACACGGGTCCCACCCGAAAATGTGGGCCCCTCCGGTGCCCAATTCTCAAACTCTATAAATAGGAGAAGGTATTATTCATTTAGAACTTGACTTCTCATTTTTCATGCATGAGCTCTGCCTTCTCTCTACTTTCTCTCTCTAGAAACCGACTCTGACTTAAGCATCAGAGAGGGTTCGCCAGAGACGCCCCCCCCCTCTCTGGCGCACTCCTTCGTGCAGGTATTCAAGGCAAGAAGAACAACCGACAGTGACACTACAAGGAAGGGTAACACGACGAGGATTGGAACACAACTCGTCGTAAGGCCGCCTAGCACGGAACCCTGACGAGCTTGTCCCATCATTGGCACCGTACTGTGTGACTCGAAGAAAATTCGTCAATTGAAGGTAAGGAAACCAAATGCCTGTCGCGAATTTCATTCACGGAGGTTTTGGTACAGGAGGTGAATCGTCCAATGAACGAGATGACTATGCCTCACAAGCAGGGGACGAAGTAATAGAATTCGTAGATACAACACAACTGATGGAGGGCATAATTCAGTTTTCCAAAGAAGATTTGGAGCACGTAACACACCCCCATACAGACGCACTGATTGTTACGATAAAGATCGGAAGCACAAATGTAAGAAGAATATTGGTGGATGGGGGCAGCTCGTCGAACATTCTTACCAAGCAAGTAGTTGAAGCATTATGAATAAGAAACGAGACATCAAGCCAATGCACTCCCCATTAGTAGGATTCAAAGGAGACTTAAGCTATCATATAGGTGAAATCACTTTACTAATGACACTAGGAATGGGGCAAAACAAACTTTGCATTGAAGAAACATTCATAATAGTGGAACGCCTAGATGCATACAACGGCATACTAGGACTAACCACAATAAACAGGTATGGAATGGTGCCTTCAACAGTCCACCAAAAAATGAAGTTCCTAACCTTCAAATGAGTTGGAGAAGCATGGGGAGACTAGCAAATAGCAAAGGAATCAAATGGCAAAGGAATGCTACGCAATGACTCTAAAGCCAAATACTGCGATAACCAATGAGGATCCACTGTCCATAGATGTCGACCCAAGAGAGGAATACTGTCGTCCCTTACCAATGGAGGACTTACAAGACGTATGCATTGATGATCAGAAAGGAGGATAAGGATAGGAACTTCATTGTCAAAATAAGAAGCCACTGCCATGGTAGCATTGCTAAAGGAATACAATGACTTATTCGCATGGTCACCCAGCGACATGCCAGGAATTAGCGAGGACATCATTTCACATATGTTAAACATTAGCCCGGTAAAACGACCAATAACGCAGAAGATAAGACCGATGGGAGGCAACAAAAAAAGTAGCAATCTGAGAGGAAGTAGGCAAATTGCCGGAGGCAGGCTTCATTAAGGAGAACAGATACTAAACATGGGTCGCAAACCCAGTCTTGGTTAAAAAAATCAAACGGCAAGTGGAGAATGTGCATAGACTTCAGGGACCTTAACAATGCCTGCCCAAAAGACTTCTATCCCCGCCCAAGGATAGATTAATTGGTGGACGCAACATCAGGCCATGAGTTAATGACCTTCATGGATGCATACTCGGGATACAATCAAATAAAGATGCACCCAATTGACGCCGCACATACAACATTCTACGCGGACAGTGACATTTACCATTACAAGCTCATGCCTGATGGATATACGCCCAATTTGAACCCGTTGACTTCCGAATCGTTTCATTTTGATCACCCCGTTAATGATTGTAAATCGAAACTTCAACCCGAACACCCCGCGAAAACACCAACGGTCCGGACGAGGTCGAAATACTCGTCCGGGCCAAGTTAGACTCACCTAGGTGAGGTCGGGTGGCCACACCCGACCTCTCCTAGGAGGGGTTGGGTGGCCACACCCAACCCCTACCCTTGGGGGTCGGATTTTCCTCCCCCCTAAGGGCCCCGACACTGTTTTTAGACTCCCATACTCGGTTTATTTCCGCCAACCTTCTCCGTACCCTAAGGTCTTAATTACGTGTTTAAAGGATAATTAATTGTGTTTAAAGGTTAACGATGTCATTAAGCCACCTTAATGACACCGTTGCCTATAAATACAACCTCTCCACTATTCATTTAGACATCTTTGGATCATCTTGGCAAGTTGCATAATTTAGCTCTGACCTCTCTCTAGCTTTATCTCTCTACAAAAACCGTACTGACTTAGGCATCGGAGAGGGTTCATCAGGCACCACCCCCCCCCCCTCTGTTCCTGGTATTGCCCCTCTTGCAGGGTGAGAAGAGAAGCGAAGGACAGAAAGACACAGTCTAGGACGACACAACCCGAGAGCATCGAATCCGCAACATCTCCAGTGAGGAACGAGACTTAGGTCGACCGCCCGTTGACCCTAGACTTGGAACCTAACACTTGGCGCCGTCCGTGGGCTTCGAACAGAAAGCCTGGCAATCACGAGAGCGATGACGAACAACTTAGTGTCTAGAGATAATCGCCCACCTGGGGGCAATAGGCAAGAAAGAAAAGCATATACCTCCAGCAAGGCAGCCTAACCCAGAAAAACAGCCTGCACACCCAGAGCCTCAGGTAGCCCCACAAGCACCCCAGCCTAACAAGCAGGGAGGAGGACCTTCACGCCCAGCTGGCTCCACAGCTTCAACTCCATTGACTAGGAAGCCACAGGGACAGGGGGCAACAAGGAGTGCCATCCCAATACACGGCACCTCCACAAGGAGGACATACATACCAGACCAACAAGGATATAGGAGTTCCAACATCCACCCTGGCAATGTACACATACAGTCCGTATCACCACGGACATGACTAAGGGACATCCCAAGGAAAGCTCAAAGGGAGGGACATAGTCCCAACAACACAACAAGGCAACCACCTACCCATGATACAGCACGACAGGTCCAAACCCCTTGTGCATGACAACCCTTGACACACATCCCCCTAGGACAGGGGAGGAGTCGAAAAGACAAGGATTTGAACAGGGGACTCATAGAGTACCACACCACGTTAGCACATAGCTACTACAATGGGAAGTCTCATGGAGAGATGTAGTAGAGTGAGATCGCACATAGCATACATGAAGGATACACCTCCACCTAGTCCGCCTTGCAAGGATGCGACCTTATATCCCTCAAGTGGAAGGAATACACACAGACTAATGGAGGAAGACAGTTACATTACCAAGGAAGCAGGGGATATCAACACCCCCACACCCATATCCTTCCCATATCCTCTTATTTAATTTAACTGCATAACAAGTCAACTCCCTAAAAGGAGTAGATTTTGATATTTGATATCAACATGTTTTCCAAGAATGACCATACCGGACGCCTTCGGGCTCCGTGATATATATATACACAAGTGGACTACTAGAAGAGTCCATAAAACGCCGCCGCCATCAAAGAGATACACAAGGAACAGATTTCTCAATCCCAAAGGGCACCTATAAGGTCAAGACTCTGGGAAAGATCACCAAGATGGAAGGCTCACTTACAAAAATAAGTTGAGCACTCCCAACATCCTATAGAGGAACTACCATGAAGGTCACAAAGGATTACCCCTACTATAACCTTCCACTAAACATCCTAGGGCCAAGTCCGTCAAAGGATCCCATCTGGCATTGGTATGCAAGGGGGGCACCAGTCACAACATGCCCTCCCCACAAACGCCCGTTAGAATAAGAGGGGGTAGCCGCGAACTCACCCCTCCAAAAATGGAGGAAACCATATCACATGGGCAACGCCCACCATCAGAGGCAAACACCTCCAGCGGATATTTATGATTTCACAAAATAGCCAGGAGATACAACTACACCTAGTAAGCTCATCCCAGGTAATGGAATACACTTCCATCAAAAACTCTCAAGGACACCAAGCCTAGCAAAGGAAGAATGGTGACACCATCATCAAGCTTTTAAAAAGGGATATGGAAAACATAGTATTTCCACACAATGATATATTAGTCATAAGAGAGGGAGTCACCAACTTTGACATGAAGAGAACCATAGTCCGTCAGACATCTCCCATAACCAACCATTGATGATACTAGAGAAGAGTCAGGCATACCTAATACCAAAGGACCCCTACTAGTAAAGGTGGTCAGAACACCAACACACCCATTAGGGACACGGCACTGCAAATGAACCAGGAGTAAAGATGGAACACATATCCTTACAAGTATCCTTACAAGTATCCTTGCATTTATCCTTGCAAAAATAAACTCCGTAGATAAAGAGGTTATCTAATAGATGACTATGTCCCTGTTCTCAAAATATGATCCTAACCCGGAGATCCTTGGACTCCGTATTATATATGTAATGAATAACATGTTCATCAAAGATAGGTACACGAAGATTCAAGACAGCGCCATAAAGATTAGGCGCATACCTCTACCAAGTACGACACATTAGAGTGTTCATAAACACTCCTTCACCATCTCACAAGAAAGGAAGGCACCCAAGGATACAAGTCCTAATAGAATAAACATCGGTAGAAAATCCTGTCATGGAAGTCATGCACCAAGAGAGAAACTCTAAAGATACAAGATTAGCAAAAGAGATAGTGCAACAACTAGAGTAAGAAAAAGGAGATACATCTCCTATCAAGAGCCTCAGGGCAGGATAATAGTTCTACAAGATCAACCAAAGAAGAGCTCAAAAGCTTGGGGAGTAAGGTTTCAAGATCGACCATCACACTAGACGCACATCCCGATTAACCACCTTGTCTGCAAATGATAAGACATTTGACTCTGGCGTCCCATCAAGAGGAGAACCCCGATAAAAGGGGCAGTAGAAAAATATCCCGCCTTTAAGGCCATAC
Source organism: Clarkia xantiana subsp. parviflora (assembly GCA_036873135.1). NCBI lineage: Eukaryota > Viridiplantae > Streptophyta > Magnoliopsida > Myrtales > Onagraceae > Clarkia > Clarkia xantiana. The sequence goes on from JAPTYO010000004.1 coordinate 40,424,081, forward strand.
GCCGAATACATGATGAATGAAGGTTATGACAAAACAAAAAAGGAGGGACTTGTCAGCTCAACACACCTCAAACACGTATACGTACGCAATACAAATGCAGCCTCTAATGAAGTTATACAACAAGGAATAGCCAATACGGGGGCAAACCCATGGAAAATCATGGAGCATCACCTGCAAACCTAGAGGAAAACATCCTTTTTAGGTTCATGTCCTAATTCAAAGGAAGTCTATAATCAAGATTCAAGGTGGGAGGAGCATGACCAATGTGACACCCCCTAAAGGAATTGAAGAATACTCCAATATGAGGGAAAAGGCAAAGCACACTAAGTGCCACAACACTCCAAGAAGATTATCACAGCCCGGTCAGACCCCCCCATGCACGAGCAAAGAGCATGGATTAGATTGGCTAGTCTGAAACACACCTACGAGATTAACAACTCAAAACACCATTCTATGAGAGAGTTTTTCAACCTAAAACACAAAGAAGGGGGGGAAAGAATTTACAAGCACCCCTAGGATACAAACACTGCCGCATCCTGGTTATCAAGAGAATGAAAATCACCCCCACCCACCCAAAGCAAAAGCTCTCCACCCAACATCTAAAGATACATCTGAGCATAAGGGGTACCAAACCAAGAAAATGAACGAGGGGCCTTCAACGACCAAAAATAAAAGGCGGTATGACCACCAAGCAACTTGGGGGGCACCAAACGAATAAGTGCTTGGTAGTCCACCTAAGTGCAAAAGAAGAGATTAGAGGAAGAAGATCACAAGAACATGCAATACCACTTCTCCTAGAAGAAGTCACATAAGAGGAAAACATCCTCAACTCCCTATACGGACTCGTCCTAAGTTGGCAACACACAAACATCGCCATCGAAAGGTGATCCCCCACATTGAAGAAAAAGCGTGGTAGCAAGCAACATCATGGAAAGAAAGCTCAAGTAAAGATCTAAAAGGCGTATCAAAGACACACCCTGCATGGGGAATAACCCAAGGTAAAGTAATATTCTGAGCCCTCCGGGAGCCAATCCCGCGAACACCTTCGACGCCCCCAAGAGCGTATCTTGAGAGTAGTTCTAAAACTACGAACCCTGTGCCCTCCGGGAGCCTATCCCGCGAACAGATTCAACGCCCCCAAGAGCGTATCTTGAGAGTAGTTTTTATACTACGACCTTCGACGCCCCCAAGAGCGTATCTTGAGAGTAGTTTTTATACTACGACCTTCGACGCCCCCAAGAGCGTATCTTGAGAGTAGTGTTCATACTACGACCTTCGACGCCCCCAAGAGCGTATCTTGAGAGTAGTTTCTATACTACGACCTTCGACGCACCAAGAGCGTATCTTGAGAGTGGTTTCCAAAAACTACGAATTTCGACGCCCCCAAGAGCGTATCTTGAGAGTAGTTTCTAAAACTACGACCTTCGACGCCCCCAGGAGCGTATCTTTAGGTAGATTTGCAACCTACCAGATTCGACGCCCCCAAGAGCGTATCTTGAGGTAGAAAAAACACTACCAGATTCAACGCCCCCAAGAGCGTATCTTGAGGTAGATTTCAAACTACCAGCTTCGACGCCCACCTAGAGCGTATCTTTGGTCTAACTACTGGTGCCCTCCGGGAGCGTATCTCGTGAACAGTTTCGACGCCCTCCGGGAGCGTATCTCGTGAACAGTTTCAACGCCCACCTAGAGCGTATCTTTGGTCTAACTACTGGTGCCCTCCGGGAGCGTATCTCGTGAACAGTTTCGACGCCCTCCGGGAGCGTATCTCATGAACAGTTTCAACGCCTACCTAGAGCGTATCTTTGGTCTAACTACTGGTGCCCTCCGGGAGCGTATCTCGTGAACAGTTTCAACGCCCACCTAGAGCGTATCTTTGGTCTAACTACTGGTGCCCTCCGGGAGCGTATCTCGTGAACAGTTTCAACGCCCACCTAGAGCGTATCTTTGGTCTAACTACTGGTGCCCTCCGGGAGCGTATCTCGTGAACAGTTTCAACGCCCACCTAGAGCGTATCTTTGGTCTAACTACTGGTGCCCTCCGGGAGCGTATCTCGTGAACAGTTTCAACGCCCGCCTAGAGCGTATCTTTGGTCTAACTACTGGTGCCCTCCGGGAGCGTATCTCGCGAACATTTCCGACGCCCACCAAGAGCGTATCTTTGGTCTAACTACTGGTGCCCTCCGGGAGCGTATCTCGCGAACAGTTTCGACGCCCACCAAGAGCGTATCTTTGGTCTAACTACTGGTGCCCTCCGGGAGCGTATCTCGTGAACAGTATTCAACGCCCACCAAGAGCGCATCTTTGGTCTAGCAGTACCACACATACCATTCAAAGGGTATCAGAAGAGATCATCGCACCATACTAAGAAGGATCCCATGAGAAAGTAATTTCAAAGTAAGGTGATATGAAAAACACATAATGTTTTTTCTTGATGAGATAGCAGGTATGATGTGAAGGAAAAAACAAAAGAAAGGTAAGGAAAGAAAAGCATATACAAAGGAGAAGTCCATGACCAAAGGATCATATACAGAAGCACAAGAGGTTATTATGAAAAGTAACGAGTTATCCTACCATCCATATCACAAGTCAAGAGAAGTATCTCAAAGGAACCCAACACCACCAAGAAGGATAATAAATACGTGAAATCCAAAGTTCAAGGCTCTCAAAATAAACTCGACCCATCAAGAAGAGAATTGCCTCACAAGTCGCACAAATCAACCTCTGACAAACGTTATTGTCTTACATGTCGCCCTCGCGTGACCTATGCTCGTATCAGACTTGAACATCCTCAAGCACAATTCATGAAGGAGACATCTAAAGAGCATAAAGGATACAACATCCGACAAGACGAGACATCGGGACCTAACCCAACAAACATAGCCTAAACAAAAGGCAACTATAGCAATAAAGGCTCTCCAATGAGAAAGGAATACTAAAGCACAACTACATACATCGTGATGTGGCTATCATGTCCACACACCATGAAGTGGCTATCATGTCCACACACTGCGAAGTGGCTATCATATCCACACACCAAGACCATCAAGTCCACCACAAACCTAAAGAGCCAACACCCAACCTCAAAAGGAGATTCAAGAAAAAGGGAAAACAACACCCTTCATACGCTCATCAAAGGTAGGCACTTATATTTCAACCCATTGGGGGATACTAGGTAGGAGACGTCCTCATTATGAAGACAACCTCCATATCTCATGAAATCAACCATGAAGCAAAGAATCACGACAAGCACTATTGAGGGCATATAACAAAACGATCCCCACAACGATCACAACTACGATACTAGTAGAGGCTAACTCAAGAACAGTCTCCACCGAACTCCCAAGTAAGAATTCGCTATCTTAATCAGAGCCATGGCAAGAGAAAGGAACCTCAACGAAAGGCGATGATCACACCCATCACCAAAAGAAAAATTTTCAACGCAGGGGTTAATAACATAACCCATAGGAAAGCCAAAGACACCTTCAAAAGTCGTCAAATCTACATGAAGATGAAATGAACCTGAGACTCGGCCCCTCGGCTGGGGGGCAGAGGATAAAGAAGAGACATCAAGACCTATGATCACCCCATCGCCAGCCACAGGTTGTTTCCCTTTGTCAAGCAAAGAGGGCGCCTCCTCAACCGCTACCTCCTTATCATGAGAGGGAGTCAGCAAGGGGGCACTGGAAGGAGAGCCTCTCGCGGTTTCCTCCTCCTTGGCAGCCGAGGGCCCGACCTCAGAGTCAGGTTTTCGCGCCTTGGATCTAGATTGACTTGAACTCTCGCCCACCGCAAGAACCATTCAGTAACCAGGGAAGAACGCTCTAACAACAAGAAGGAAGCAACATGGGAACAATCATAAGTATATCACAAAGAAAAGAGAATGGAATGAGAACATACTGGAAGCATTAGCAGCCTTCCCTGACTTAGAAAATTTCTTGGCCTGATAAGCAGAACTAGAGGGTTCTTCCCTCTCATCCGATTCAACGGTCTCCCTGTCTGAAGAAGAAAGCTTCCAAAAGTGAGTCATCTATACGAGCAACCAACGCAAAGATCGACCCTTACTCATGGAGGGGCGAGATACGCCTACTACGGGGGCAACCTTAACACCAAGGGAAGAAGGCGAACTTTTAGTTTCCCCAAATGGAGAAACTCTCCAACACATCCGAAGGAAGGGTCAACCCTTAACACATGTCAATAGACCCATTCGCTCGCGGCGGTAAGAAGAAAGCTTGTAAGAATTTTCACCCTCACTTTTATAGGGAACAAATTGCAGGGTAAAGGTCAAGAGCTATACACACGCTCCAACGAATGAAGGAAAAATGTTACACATGCTGAAGGTCGAGGTTAATGGACAATGCTCACGCTAGTACGAGGGAGGCGGAACGTTGTGTCCCATTGAGTGGCAGAGTTTCCACCCTCAAGTAAAGGAGAGGTCTAGGCTCTCACCTTTGCACTTATGCTCATATTCATGATTAACATCTACAGGTATATCAATGTCATCACTCATGCTTATACTCACAACCCGTCCATACATACATACATGTTCATGCTTGCACTCATATGCATGCCCACGTACACACTCCCGTATGTTCAAACATTTAGACGTCCATGCACATGGCCGCCATATATTTATGCATACATTCATGACTACAGTCGCAGCATGTCTATACTCACTCCCATCCTTATGTTCCTACTTGCATGTATGCTAGTACACATCCTCATGTTCATGATATGTCCATGTTCACTCCTAGTTAACATCCTATAGACATATTTTCTAGTATCCCATACTTAGAAAAAATTTGGACTAAAATTGAAATTTTTCTTCACTTAGACAAATCCCGGCATGAAATTGAAGTATGAATCCGTTTAGCTGTATTCATACTGCATCCCCATGTGTGTATATATTGTTCAAGTATACGCCCATGGCAAGGATAGATTTATTATTTCAACCTCAGACGGACGCGTGCTTGGACACGTGTCCGTGCTACTCTGACGTATGCAATTCCTCTATCTTATAAGGCAGGGGGCAGAGTCAGAAACACACATCCATGGGTAAGTAAGCATTCCGACAAAAGGTAAAATCCCGGCTTCAAATTACGCGTGTCATACCATCCTAAAATAGAGTCAATCAAGGGTCAGACCATTGGTTGACTCGGGGGCATGTGATGGATATACGCCCAATTTGAACCCGTTGACTTCCGAATCGTTTCATTTTGATCACCCCGTTAATGATTGTAAATCAAAACTTCAACCCGAACACCCCGCGAAAACACCAACGGTCCGGACGAGGTCGAAATACTCGTCCGGGCCAAGTTAGACTCACCTAGGTGAGGTCGGGTGGCCACACCCAACCCCTACCCTTGGGGGTCGGATTTTCCTCCCCCCTAAGGGCCCCGACACTGTTTTTAGACTCCCATACTCGGTTTATTTCCGCCAACCTTCTCCGTACCCTAAGGTCTTAATTACGTGTTTAAATGATAATTAATTGTGTTTAAAGGTTAACGATGTCATTAAGCCACCTTAGTGACACCGTTGCCTATAAATACAACCTCTCCACTATTCATTTAGACATCTTTGGATCATCTTGGCAAGTTGCATAAATTAGCTCTGACCTCTCTCTAGCTTTATCTCTCTACAAAAACCGTACTGACTTAGGCATCGGAGAGGGTTCATCAGGCACCACCCCCCCTCTGTGCCTGGTATTGCCCCTCTTGCAGGGCGAGAAGAGAAGCGAAGCGAAGGACATAAAGACACAGGCTAGGACGACACAACCCGAGAGCATCGAATCCGCAACATCTCCAGTGAGGAACGAGACTTAGGTCGACCGCCCGTTGACCCTAGACTTGGAACCTAACAATGCCATTCAGACTTATAAATGCGGGCGTAACATACCAGCAGATGGTGAATAAGCTCTTTGCAGACACGATAGCTAAGACAATGGATGTTAGGTTCTAAGCTCTAGGTCAACGGGTCGTCGATCTAAACCTTATTCCTCACTAGTGAAATTACGGGTTCAGTGCTCTTGGGGCTTGTCGTTCTGATCCACATCCTTCTGCTTCCTTGCTTCTCTTCTCCACGCGACCCTGCAAGAGGGGCAGTATCAAGCACGGAGGGGGGGTGGTGCTTGATGAACCCTCTCCGATGCTTAAGTCAGAACAATACTTCTAGAGAGATAAAGCTAGAGAGATGCCAGAGCTAAACTTCACAATAATCAAGATGTCGCAAATGAATGGTGGAGGGGTTGTATTTATAGGCAACGATGTCATTAAGGTGACTTAATGACATCGTTAACCTTTAAACAAAATTAATTAGTCCTTGATCACATAATTAAAACCTTAAAGCACGGAGAGGTTGGCGGGAATAATCTAAGTGTGGAAGTCGGAAAACGGTGCCAGGGCCCTTGGGGGCGGGGAGAAAATCCGACCCCCAAGGGTAGGGGTTGGGTGTGGCCACCCAACCCCTCCCTAGGGGAGGTCGGGTGTGGCCACCCGACTTCACCTAGGTGAGTTCGTCGCGTGGCCCGGACGAGTATTTTCGCCTCGTCCGGACCGTTGGTGTTTCGGCGGGGTGTTCGGGTCAAAGTTTCGATTTATAATCATTACCGGGGTGATAAAATAAAACGATTCGGAAGTCAACGGGTTTATAGAGTATATAAGTTGATATGCTCACATTGCATCTTGTCATTTACACTTGCATTTACTTCTATCATGTCATTAGACGATTGTATAAGGTTATTATATGGTGCATATATCATGTAGTACATGTTACATGGTGTATGCACCTTGGTGCACCAAGTTGGGCACATAGGATAGCTAGTCCTAGTTGGTGATCCTTATCACCTAGTATATATAGTTTACCTATTGCATTGTAATCCCTAATCGTCAATCAACAAATGATTCAACCTTCTAAAGCTATTATGGTATCAGAGCCACCTCAAATGGCGGCACAACCACAAAGCTAAAGAAGACCAAGTTTCTTCAAAGTTTTGCCTTAACATTCACCTTGTTCAAGTGTGGATTTGCAATTTCAGCTTCGTGGATCATCTTTTCTACTTCAACAATCCATTTCTTACTTAAGAATGGACATATAGTAAGTGGAATTTCAAGAACTCAACACGCATAAAGTAGATCTGCACCTAGACTAAGCATAGCCAAGATGACTTAGTACTAGTTTGCTTGTTCTTGAAGAATTCAGCCTTGTTGAGCTGATTGCGTCTTTGATATTACTATTTCCTGGAGTTTGCTTTGTTTCTCTACATTTGGATATGGATTTTGAACATGTTTCAGCTGCGCCCCTTGCTTGATACCTGGATTTTCATTGCTTGATTTCCCTTATCTACACATTGCCCGGCTGAGAAGCATTTATGCCTACCTTGTGCTTTGTGTTCATATCTTCAAGAATTCTGAGCTTTCATCAATGGAGAATGGTTTCTAATCCATTTCTGTTGAATTTCAAACTTTGAAAATCACAAATCTTGTTGCGGAATTGTACAAGCAATCTCATAAGGGTGAGCTGGATTTTGTCCTACTATCAACAACCTTGGTGTACTACTTTTGTTTGTAGTGCAACTTGTGTATGCGATTTTGATTGGATTGTGGCAGCTGATTTCTTGGATTTGGATTCCTATTATTCACATTCCATACCTACTTGTGTTATCTGAGTTACAAAATGGCTCAAGAAACCAATGTTGATGACCCCCTTTACATACACCCCTCAGACACCACTGGCCATATGCTCATCCCTTTCCAACTACAAGGAACCTCCAACTATCATGTTTGGAGCACATCAATCAGGGAAGGCTTATTGGTGAAGAACAAGCTTGGTTTTATAGATGGCACATTCACAAGATTTGATGTTGATGTCAATGATAGAGTGAAATGGGATAGGGCAAATGCTATTGTCAAGGCATGGTTGAGGAACACTGTGGCCAAAGATTTGGTGAATGGTTTGGTTTACAACACAACTGCTTCTTCTATTTGGAATGACTTGAAGGAGATGTTTGATAAAGTGGATGGCACACAAATCTTCCAATTAACAAGGGAGATTTATCAAACATCTCAAGGTGTGCTCTCTATCACTGAGTACTTTGCCAAAATGAAGCAACTCTGGGATGCACTTGCTTCCATTGATGATTTAGATCTTCAATGTGCTGGAGACATTGCCATTGTCAATGAACACAAGGAGAAGCAAAAGTTAATGGCATTTCTTCTGGGACTGAATGACTCCTATGGACACATTAGGAGCACCTTACTTATGAGACAACCACTTCCTTCCCTTAGCATTGCCTTCTCTGTATTGGTACAAGAAGAAAGCCAAAGGACAATCTCTGGTTCCATTGGTGATGTGGGTGAGGCAACTGCCTTGTTCACTGGAAAGCATCCATCCTATGGTGGTGGTAGAGGCAATGGAAGAGGATATGCAAGGGGTAGAGGCTTTGCTAGAGGCAATGGCAATGGCATTGGAAGAGGAAATGGCTATGGAAGAGGCAACTTCAATCCTTCAAGTCAGAGACCACTCAATACTTGCAACTATTGTGGCAAGAGAGGTCACATTGAAGACAATTGCTACATCAAACATGGCTACCCATATGATCACCCAATTCATCAAACCAATCCAAATGCTCCTAAGAGGAATTGGAATTCAGCCAACATTGTTGAAGAAGGTGGCAACTCAAGCACAATTGAGCATGTGGCAGCCAAGGACAAAAGGATATTTCATGGCACAGCTGACAAAAGAATCCAACATGTTGCTGCCCATAGTGATCACTTTGATCATACACCCCTAAGCTTTGAGGATATGGATCAAGCTCATGTCAACATGGCAGGTATATCTAGTGATTCTATGGTTTGGATAGTTGACTCAGGTGCTACTAACCACATCACTCATCAAGTTGAGTGGCTACATGATTTGAAGAAAAGTGATTCAGATCACCAATATGTGCACTTGCCAAATGGTCACAAATGCAAAGTGACTCATGTTGGTTCTTGTTCTTTCTCAAGTGGATTTACCTTGACCAACATACTCTTGGTCCCTGACTTCAAGTTCAATCTGATCTCTGTATCTAGGTTACCTAGCCAGTTAAATTGCAAAGTGATCTTTACTTGTGATCATGTGTTACTTCAGGGCCAGAGTGGCAAGTCCATGGTGATTGGGGAATGGAATAGAGGACTATACACTTTGAAGGATGTGGTGCCTTCAAGCCCAAGGAAGTTGGCAGCTGCTTGCTTGGAGAATAAGGATGAAGTGTTAAGATGGCATAGGCGTTTGGGCCATGTCTCTGAACAATATTTGAATCATTTGGATGTTTTAGGCTTGAATAAGACATATGGTTGTATCAAACAATGCACTATTTGTCCTCTTGCAAAACAATCTAGATTTTCTTTTCCAACCAGTGATTCTATTGCTTCAAAGCCCTTTGATTTGGTTCACATGGATTTATGGGGTCCTTACAAAGTGCCAACCTTCAAGAACAATCAATACTTCTTGACCATTGTTGATGATCACTCAAGGGCAACTTGGGTTTATTTGATGAGGCACAAAAGTGATACTTTCTTGCACATCAAGAATTTCTTAATCATGGTGAAGAATCAATTTGGAACAATGGTCAAAACTTTGAGGAGTGATAATGGGACTGAGTTCATCAATTCTGTTTGCAAAGGTTTGCTTCTTCAATTTGGCATTCTTCATCAAACAAGTTGTGTGCATACACCACAACAAAATGGAAGGGTGGAACGCAAACATAGGGACATCCTCAACATTGCTAGAGCTATAAGATTTCAAGCATCCATGCCTTTGAGGCATTGGGGATATTGCATACTCAATGCTTGTTACTTACTCAATAGGCTTCCCACCTCTATCTTGAAGTTCAAGTCACCTATTGAAGTGTTATATGGCAAAACTCCTTCCCTTCATCACTTGAGAACTATAGGTTGTCTATGTTTTTCAACCAAATTGAACAACCATGACAAGTTTAGTCCAAGGGCTGAACCATGCATCCTAATGGGATATTCAACATCTCAAAAAGGATACCTTGTGATGAACATTTCAAACTCAGTGTTTCATGTATCAAGGGATGTTCATTTCCATGAGGATATTTTCCCCTTTAGCATGTCTAAGGATGCTCTAAAGGCTCTTATTCCATCTTGCTTGGGAGTCAAGCAACCACTTGAGGATTTCCCACCTGAGAATCCATTTCATTTTGACATGGATATATCACCCAACACTCCTCCCATTGAGGTTGTCACACCTCAAATGGATGATCAAGCACCTCCAATTGAGGATCAACCACCTCAACAACCAATTGAAGAAGAAGCACCCCAACCTTCCAATCTGAGAAGGAGTCTTAGAATTGCACAACTACACCCACCACCTCCTAGGAGAAGTGCAAGGCTTGCTGAACTCAAACAAAGATCAAGTTCAAATGCTATCTTTGGAATGGAGAAGTATGTCTCCTATGACAACTTGGGTCCACAATATAAATGCTTCTTGGCTTCCCTTGACAAGATCAAAGAGCCAACCACCTATAAACAAGCAATCAAAGACCCAAAATGGATCTTGGCCATGAAGGAGGAAATGCAAGCACTTCAAAACAACAACACTTGGGAGCTAATAGAACTCCCACAAGGCAAGTCTTCAATTGGTTGCAAATGGGTATTTAAGGTCAAATACAATTCTGATGGTTCCATTGAAAGATACAAAGCAAGATTGGTTGCCAAGGGATTCACTCAAATTGAAGGGACTGATTTCAATGAGACATTCTCCCCTGTAGTCAAAATGGACACAGTGAGGATCATATTGGCTTTGGCAGCTTCCAAATCATGGGGATTGTACCACATGGATGTAAACAATGCATTTCTTCAAGGTGATCTAAATGAAGAAGTGTATATGGACATTCCCCAAGGTTTCAATCATTCCAAGTCTCTTGAGGGATATCCCAAACTTGTGTGCAAGCTCAACAAGTCCTTATATGGTCTCAAACAAGCTTCAAGACAATGGAACATCAAGCTCACTCAAACCTTATTGAAGAATGGTTACAAACAATGTGCCTCAGATCATTCCTTGTTCACCAAGATACAAGGTGATGACAAAGTTTTTCTTCTCACCTATGTTGATGATCTTCTAATCACTGGCTCCAACACCAAGATGATCAATCAATTGAAGAACACACTCCAAACACACTTCAAATTGAAGGACTTAGGAGACTTGAGGTATTTTTTGGGACTTGAAGTTGCAAGGTCAGATAGAGGTCTTGTAATCAACCAAAGGAAGTATGCAATTGAGCTCATTGAAGATGCTGGCCTAGGGGCTGCAAGGCCTGCTGAAACCCCTATGGAGTTCAATGTCAAACTCACCACACATGAGTATGACAAAGCAACTAATTCAAACATTGATGATACACCCTTGGAGGATGCCACTTCTTATAGGAGGATCATTGGCAAGTTGCTATACCTTACCATGACAAGGCCAGACATTAGCTTTTCAGTGCAAAGACTCAGTCAATTTGTTGACAAGCCAAAGAAGTCCCACCATGATGCAGTCATAAGAGTCATCAGATACATTAAAGGCACTCCAGGGCAAGGATTGATCTATCCTTCCAACAACAAGCTCAATTTGAGTTTGTTTTGTGATTCTGATTGGGCTGCTTGCCCTTTTAGTAGGAAATCAGTGAGTGCTTATTGTGTCAAGCTAGGAGAAGCCATGATAGCCTGGAAGGTAAAGAAGCAAGACACAATTTCCCTATCAAGTGCTGAAGCAGAGTATAGATGCCTAAGAGTTGCAATTCAAGAAGCGCTTTGGGTAGGAAGAATCCTCAAGGAACTTGGCATACAAGTAAATCTTCCTATCCCAATCTACACAGATAGCCAGGCAGCTGTGAAGATTGCAAAAAATCCCATGTTTCATGAGCGCACCAAGCACATTGAGCTAGACTGCCACTTCACAAGACACCATATTCAACAAGGATTCATAGGTGTCCATTACATTCCTTCAAAGGAACAACTTGCTGACTTGCTTACCAAGGCATTGGTCAAGAGTCAACACTTAGCTTTGCTAAAGCTATATGGAATCAAGGATGTGTTCCAAGAAAGAAGAGAAGAAGAAGAAAAGGATGGGAGAATATAGAGTATATAAGTTGATATGCTCACATTGCATCTTGTCATTTACACTTGCATTTACTTCTATCATGTCATTAGACGATTGTATAAGGTTATTATATGGTGCATATATCATGTAGTACATGTTACATGGTGTATGCACCTTGGTGCACCAAGTTGGGCACATAGGATAGCTAGTCCTAGTTGGTGATCCTTATCACCTAGTATATATAGTTTACCTATTGCATTGTAATCCCTAATCGTCAATCAACAAATGATTCAACCTTCTAAAGCTATTAGGGTTCAAATTAGGCGTATATCCATCACATGCCCCCGAGTCAACCAATGGCCTGACCCTTGATTGACTCTATTTTAGGATGGTATGACACGCGCAATTTGAAACCGGGATTTTACCTTTTGTCGGAATCCTTACTTACCCATGGGTTTCCTTCTCTGACTCTGCCCCCTCTCTTCTAAGATAGAGGAATTGCAAACGTCAGAATAGCACGGACACGTGTCCAAGCACGTGTCCGTCTGAGATGGAAATAATAAATTCAATATCGTCGCGATCTTATACTCGGAAAATATACGTACGCGTGGGGATGCAAAATGAACATGGTTAGGCGAGTCCATACTTCAATTTCATGATGGGATAGGCCTATGTGGGGAAAAATTTCAATTTTGGTCCAAATGTTTTTCTAAGTATGGGATACTAGAAAATATGCCTATAGGATGTTAACTAGGAGTGAACATGGACATATCATGAACATGAGGATGTGTACTAGCATACATGCAAGTAGGAACATAAGGATGGGAGTAGGTATAGACATGCTGCGATTGTAGTCATGATTGTATGCATGAATATATGGCGGCCATGTGCATGGACGTCTAAATGTTTGAACACACGGGAGTGTGCACGTGGGCATGCATGTGAGTGCAAGCGTAAACATGTATGTGTGTATGGTTGTGAGTATAAGCATGAGTGATGGCATTGGTGTACTTGTAGATGTAAATCATGAATATGAGTATACGTGCAAGGGTGAGAGCATAGACCTCTCCTTTACTTGAGGGTGGGAACTCTGCCACTCAAGGGGACACAACGTTCCGCCTCCCTCGTACTAGCGCGAGCATTGTCCTTTAACCTCGACCTTCGACATGTGTAACATTTTCCCTTCATTCGTTGGAGCGTGTATATAGCTCTTGACCCTTACCCTGCAATTTGTTCCCCATAAAAGTGAGGGTGAAAATGCTTACAAGCTTTCTTCTTACCCGCCGTGAGCGAAGGGGTTTATTGACACGTGTTAAGGGTTGACCCTTCCTTCGGATGTGTCGAAGCGTTGCTCCATTTGGGGACGCTAAAAGTTCGCCCTCTTTGTGACGCTCTGGAATTTGTTCCCTTGGATAGGTCTCTTGGGTTGTGGTTTTGCTTCCGTAACTTGATTGATGTTAAGGTTGCCCCCGTAGTAGGCGTATCTCGCCCCTCCATGAGTAAGGGTCGATCTTTGCGTTGGTCGCTCGTGTAGATGACTCGCTTTTGGGAAGCTTTCTTCTTCAGACAGGGAGACCTTGAAGATTGTTTTCCAAGGCAGTCAGACCAAATCTGACTGTCCTGTGTCTTGGGTGTCCGAGGTGGACTCGTATGAGGCTGGGACTCGTATGACCTCTTGTAGGTTGGTTTCATGGAGAAACGTATAAGGTGTAGGCGGAGCGTTCCGAACGTATCGTTGAATCGAATGAGAGGGAAGAACCCTCTAGTTCTGTTCATCAGGCCAAGAAATCTTCTAAGTTAGGGAAAGCTGCAGAGGCTTCCGGCATATTCTTTTTCCATTCTCTTTTCTTTGTGATATACTTATGATTGTTCTCATGTTGCTTCCTTCTTGTTGTTAGAGCGTTCGCCCCTGGTTACCGAATGGGTTCTTGCGGTGGGCGAGAGTTCAAGTCAATCTAAATCCAAGGCGTGGAAACCTGACTCTGAGGTCGGGCCCTCGGCTGCCAAGGAGAAGGAAACCGCGAGAGGCTCTCCTTCAAGTGCCCCTTTGCTGACTCCCTCTCATGATAAAGAGGTAGTGGTTGAAGAGGCGCCCTCTTTGCTTGACAAAGGGAAACAATCTGTGGATGGCGATGGGGTGATCATAGGTCTTGATGTCTCTTCTCTATCCTCTGCCCCCCTGCCGAGGGGCCGAGTCTCAGGTTTATTTCATCTTCATGTAGATTTGACGACTTTTGAAGGTGTCTTTGGCTTTCCTATGGGTTATGTTATTAACCCTTGCGTTGAAGATTTTTCTTTTGGTGATGGGTGTTATCATCGCCTTTCATTGAGGTTCCTTTCTCTTGCCATGGCTCTGATTAAGATAGCAAATTTTTGCTTGGGAGTTTGGTGGAGATTGCTCTTGAGTTAGCCTCTACTAGTATCGTAGTTGTGATCGATGTGGGGATCGTTTTGTTATATGCCCCCCATAGTGCTTGTCGTGATTCTTTGCTTTATGGTTGATTCCATGAGATATGGAGGTTGTCTTCATAATGAGGACGTTTCCTGCCTAGTATCATCCAGGGGGTTGAAATATAAGTGCATACCTTTGATGAGCGTATGAAGGGTGTTGTTTTTCCCTTTTTCTTGAATCTCCTTTTGAGGTTAGGTGTTGGCTCTTTAGGTTTGTGGTGGACTTGATGGTCTTTTTGTTTTGTGTGGATATAATAACCACCTCTTGGTGTGTGGACATGATAGCCACTTCGCAGTGTGTGGACATGATAGCCACTTCAGGGTATGTGGACATGATAGCCACATCACGATGTATGGAGTTGTGCTTTAGTATTCCTTTCTCATTGGAGAGCCTTCATTGCTATAGTTGCCTTTTGTTTAGGCCATGTTTGTTGGGTTAGGTCTTGATGTCTCGTCTTGCCAGATGTTGTATCCTTCATGCTTTTTAGATGTCTCCTTCATGAGTTGTGCTTGACGATGTTCAAGTCTGATACGAGCATAGGTCACGCGAGGGCGACATGCAAGAAAATAACGTTTGTCGGAGGTTGCTCTGTGTGACTTATAAGGCAATTCCTCTTCTTGATGGGTCGAGTTTATTTTGAGAGCCTTGAACTTTGGATTTCATGTCTTTGCTATCCTTCTTGGTGGTGTTGGGTTCCTTTGAGATACTTCTCTTGACTTGTGATATGGATGGTAGGATAACTCGTTACTTTTCATGATAACCTATTGTGCTTCTGTATATGATCCTTTGGTCATGGACTTCTCCCTTGTATATGCTTTCCTTTACTTATCTTTCTTTTGTGTTTTCTTTCACATCATACCTGCTATCTCATCAATAACAAACATTATGTGTTGTTCATACAACTTTGCTTTGCAATTATTTTCTCATGGAATCCTTCTTAGTATGGTGTAATGATCTCTTCTGATACCCTTTAAATGGTATGTATGGTACTGTTAGACCAAAGATACGCTCTTGGTGGGCGTCGAATCTGTTCACGAGACAGGCTCTCAGAGGGCACTTAACGTTTCACAGGATAGGCTCCCGGAGGGCACAAGTTAGACCAAAGATACGCTCCTGGTGGGCGTCGAAAACTGTTCACGAGACTGGCTCTCGGAGGGCACTTAACGTTTCACAGGATAGGCTCCCGGAGGGCACAAGTTAGACCAAAGATACGCTCCTGGTGGGCGTCGAAAACTGTTCACGAGACTGGCTCTCGGAGGGCACTTAACGTTTCACAGGATAGGCTCCCGGAGGGCACAAGTTAGACCAAAGATACGCTCCTGTTGGGCGTCGAATCTGGTAGTTTGAAATCTACCTCAAGATAAGCTCTTGGGGGCGTCGAATCTGGTAGTTTGAAATCTACCTCAAGATATGCTCTTGGGGGCGTCGAATCTGGTAGTTTGAAATCTACCTCAAGATACGCTCTAGGGGGTGTCGAAGGTCGTAGTTTTTAGAAACCACTCTCAAGATACGCTCTTGGGGGCGTCGAAGTTCGTAGTTTTTGGAAACCACTCTCAAGGTACGCTCTTGGGGGCGTCGAAGTTCGTAGTTTTTGAAAACCACTCTCAAGATACGCTCTTGGGGGCGTCGAAGGTCGTAGTTTTTGGAAACCACTCTCAAGATACGCTCTTGGGGGCGTCGAAGGTCGTAGTATGAAAACTACTCTCAAGATACGCTCTTGGTGGCGTCGAGGGTCGTAGTATGAAAACTACTCTCAAGATACGCTCTTGGGGGCGTCGAGGGTCGTAGTATGAAAACTACTCTCAAGATACGCTCTTGGGGGCGTCGAATCTGTTCGCGGGATAGGCTCCCGGAGGGCTCAGAATATTACTTTACCTTGTGTCACTCTCCATGTAGGGTGTGTCTTTGATACGCCTTTTAGATCTTTACTTGAGTTTTCTTTCCATGATATTGCATGTTACCACGCTTTTTCTTCAATGTGGGAGATCACCTTTCGAGGGCGATGTTTGTGTGTTGCCAACTTAGGACGAGTTCGTACAGGGAGTTGAGTATGTTTTCCTCTTATGTGACCTCTTCTAGGAGAAGTGGTATTGCATGTTCTTGTGATCTTCTGCCTCTAATATCTTCTTTTACACTTAGGTGGACTACCAAGCACTTATTCGTTTGGTGCCCCCCAAGTTGCTTGGTGGTCATACCGCCTTTCATATTTGGCCGTTCAAGGCCCCTCTTTCATTTTCTTGGTTGGGTACCCCTTATGCTCGGGGCTCCCTTGTCTGCTTGTTTGAATGCGATGAGTTTCCCTTGTAGGATTTACTCTTTCTCATGCTTGCTTGTTTCGATCATAGGCATGGTTTGGATAATGCCTTTGTCGGATGTATCTTTAGAGGTTGGGTGGAGAGCTTTTGCTTTGGGTGGGTGGGGGTGATTTTCATTATCTTGATAACTAGGATGTGGCAGTGTTTGTATCCTAGGGGTGCTTGTAAATTCTTTCCCCCCTTCCATGTGTTTTTTAGAAAAAACACTTTTGCGGTGATGATAGAGCAGGAGTAACGTATCTTGGAAGGGATTGTATTTAGGTTGAAAAGCTTTCTCATACAATGGTGTCTTGAGTTGTTAATCTCGAAGGTGTGTTTCAGACTAGTCAATCTGATCCATGCTTCTTGCTCGGGCATGGGGGGGTCTGACCGGGCTGTGATAATCTTCTTGAAGTGTTGTGGTACTTAGTGTGCTTTGCATTTTCCTTTACACTGGAGTATTCTTCAATGCCTTTAGGGAGTGTCACATTGGTCATGCTCCTCCCACCTTGAATCTTGATTATAGACTTCCTTTGAATTAGAACTTGAACCTAAAAAGAATGTTTTCCTTTAGGTTTGCAGGTGATGCTCCATGATTTTCCATGGGTTTGCCCCCGTAGTGGCTATTCCTTGTTGGATAGCTTCATTAGAGGCTGCATTTGTATTGCGTACGTATACGTGTTTGAGGTGTGTTGAGCTGACAAGTCCCTCCTTTTTCATTTTGTCATAACCTTCATTCATCATGTGTTCGGCGTATGGCCTTAAAGGCGGGATATTTTTCTAGTGCCCCTTTTATCGAGGTTCTCCTCTTGATGGGATGACAGAGTCAAATGTCTTATCATTCGCAGACAAGGTATTTGATCAATATGTGCGTCTAGTGTGAGGGTCGATCTTGAAACCTTACTCCCCAAGCTTTTGAGCTCTTCTTTGGTTGATCTTGTAGAACTATTATCATGCCCTAAGGCTCTTGATAGGAGATGTATCTCCTTTTTCATATTCTAGTAGTTGCACTATCTCTTTTGCTAATCTTGCATCTTTAGAGTTTCTCTCTTGGTGCATGACTTCAATGACAGGATTTTCTACCGATGTTTGTTCTGTTAGGAATTGTATCCTTGGTTGCCTTCCTTTCTTGTGAGATGGCGAAGGAGTGTTTATGAACACTCAAATGTGTCTTACTTGGTAGAGGTACGCGCCTAATCTTTAGGGAGCTGTCTTGAATCTTCGTGTACCTATCTTTGATGAACATGTTATTCATTGCATATATAATACGGAGTCCAAGGATCTCCGGGTTAGGATCATATTTTGAGAACGGAGACATAGTCATCTATTAGATAACCTCTTTATCTACGGAGTTTATTTTTGCAAGGATAAATGCAAGGATACTTGTAAGGATACTTGTAAGGATATGTGTTCCATCCTTGTTCCTGGTTCATTTGCAGTGCCGTGTCCCTAATGGGTGTGTTGATGTTCTGACCACCTTTACTAGTAGGGGGTCCTTTGGTATTAGGTATGCCTGACTCTTCTCTAGTATCATCAATAGTTGGTAATGGGAGATGTCTGACGGACTCCCTTCATGCATTATGGTTCTCTTTATGTCAAAGCTAGCGATTCCCTCTCTTATGACTAATATATCATTGTGTGGAAATACTATATTTTCCATATCCCTTTTTAAAAGCTTGATGATGGTGTCGCCATTCTTCCTTTGCTAGGCTTGGTGCCCTTGAGAGTTTTTTGATGAAAGTGTATTTCATTACCTGCGATGAGCTTACTAGGTGTAGTCGCGACTTCTGGTTATTTTGTGAAATAATATAGATCCATTGGTGGCGTTTGCCTTTGAAGGTGGGCGTTGTCTATGTGATTGGTTTCCTCCATTTTTGGAGGGATGTGTTCGCGGCTACCCCGTCTTATGCTAATTGGCGTTTGTGGGAAGGGCATGTTGTGACTGGTGCACCCCTTGCATACCGATTCCAGATGGGATCCTTTGACGGACTTGGCCCTAGTATGCTTAGTGGAAGGTTATAGTAGGGGTAATCCTTTGTTACCTTCATGGTAGTTCCTTTATAGGATGTTGGGAGTGCTCAACTTATTTTTGTAAGTGAGCCTTCCATCTTGTGATCTTTCCCAGAAACTTGACCTTATAGGTGTTCTTTGAGATTGAGGAATCTGTTGCTTGTGCATCTCTTGATTGGCGACGGCCTTTTATGGATTCTTCTAGTGGTCCACCTGTGTATATATATACCCCGGAGCCCGAAGGCGTCCGGTATGGTCTTTCTTGGAAAACATGTTGATATCAAGTATCAAAATCTACCCCTTTTAGGGAGTTGACTTGTTATGCAGTTAAATTAAATAAGAGGATATGGGAAGGATATGGGTGTGGGGGTGTTGATACCCCCTGCTTCCTTGGTAATGTAACTGTCTTCCTCAATTAGTCTGTGTGTATTCCTTCCACTTGAGGAATATAAGGTCGCATCCTTGCAAGGCGGACTAGGTAGAGGTGTATCCTACATGTATGCTATGTGTGATCTCACTCCACTACGTCTCTCCATGAGACTTCCCATTGTAGTAGCTATGTACTAACATGGTGTGGTACTCTATGAGTCCCATTTTCAAATCCTTGTCTTTTCGACTTCTCCCCTGTCCTAGGGGGATGTGTACCAAGGGTTGTCATACACAAGAGGTTGGGACCTGTCGTGCTGTATCATGAGTAGGTGGTTGCCTTGTTGTGTTGTCGGGGCGATGTCCCTCCCTTTGAGCTTTCCTTGGAATGTCTCTTAGTCATGTCCGTGGTGATACAGACTGTATGTGTACCTTGCTGAGGTGGATGTTGGAACTCTTATATCCTTGGTGGTCTGACTTGCATGTCCTCCCTTAGTGGGGTGTATGCCCCAGCTCTTTGATGTGTTTGTTATTGCCTTGGAGGCACAAATTGTTGCCTTCCCATTGGGGGTGGCAGTTGCTCTCTGATTCTTTGATTTTTACGATGCCCCCTTTGGAGGGCTTGTGTGTTATTCTTCCTGTGGGCACTTCTCTACCTGCGGATGTCGCTTCTCTTGCCTGTCTATCTGCCCCCAGCGGGGTGTATGCCCTGGCTTCCTGCTGTGGTTGATATTGCCTTGGAGGCACATATTGTTGCCTTCCCTCTGGGGGTGGCCCTTGCTCTTCTCTCCTTTGGTCTTCTCGCTGCCCTATTGGAGGGTGCGAGTAGTGTTTTTCTTCTGGGACTTGTTCTTCCTCATGAACTTCTTCTTCTTCATGATGGTGTTGCCTTCCCTGCTTGTTCCTCAGAGTCTTTCTATAGGCTAGCAGCTCATCCAATGCGTTCATTACCCTCGGAGTCACTGTCTGTGCTCCTTGCGAGTATGCGGGCCTTGTGTTGGTTGTGTGGGCGCGATTGTCGTTCCTTTGAGTAGGTATTCCATATGGTTACCCTTGAGGTTGTGCCTCATAGTAGTACCCCTGTGGAGGTGTCGTGTATTGGGATGGCACTCCTTGTTGCCCCACTTGTCTCTGTGGCCTCCTAGCCAATGGAGTTGAAGCTGTGGAAGACTCAGCCCCAGCTGGGCGTGAAGGTCCTCCTCCTTGATTGTTAGGCTGGGGTGCCTGTGGGGCTACCTGAGGCTCTGGGTGTGCAGGCTGTTTCTCTGGGTTAGGCTGCCTTGCTGGAGGTATAGGCTGTCTCTCTTGCCTATTGCCCCCAGGTGGGCAATTATCTCTAGACGCTAAGTTGTTCGTCATCGCTCTCGTGATTGCCAGGCTTTCTATTCGAAACCCACGGACGACGCCAAGTGTTAGGTTCTAAGCTCTAGGTCAACGGGTCGTCGATCTAAACCTTATTCCTCACTAGTGAAATTAGGGGTTCAGTGCTCTTGGGAGAAAATCCGACCCCCAAGGGTAGGGGTTGGGTGTGGCCACCCAACCCCTCCCTAGGGTAGATCGGGTCGGCTGACCCGATCTCCCCTAGGGGAGGTCGGGTGTGGCCACCCGACTTCACCTAGGTGAGTTCGTCGCGTGGCCCGGACGAGTATTTTCGCCTCGTCCGGACCGTTGGTGTTTCGGCGGGGTGTTCGGGTCAAAGTTTCGATTTATAATCATTACCGGGGTGATAAAAATAAAACGATTCGGAAGTCAACGGGTTCAAATTGGGCGTATATCCATAATTGGAGGCCTATGTTGATGATATGATAGTAAAGTCAATATAAAGGGCAAGTCATGTGGAGGACTTGGGAATGACGTTCAAGAGAATGCGTCAACATCAGGTCCGCTTAAACCCCTCAAAATGCACATTCGGAGTGCAATCGAGGAAGTTCATGGGCTTCATGGTGTGCCAAATGGGAATCGAGGCAAATCCCGAAAAATTACGAGCAATATAAGAGATGACATTCCCGAAAAAACACAAAGATGTGCAGCAACTGAACAACCGCCTAGCCGCACTAAACAGGTTTCTCTCCAAGAAAGGAGAAAAAGCCTTACCATTTTTCGAAGTTTTAAGAGCCAACAAAAAAATCGAATGGTCGCCCAGAGGAAGCATTCCAACAATTGAAGCAACACTTGCGAACGATCCCATCACTGGCAAAACCTAATCCGGGCGAGCCACTCTACTTGTACATATCAGTAAGTCATGCGATGGTAAGTTCGGTACTTATAAATAATGAGGGAAACGCCCAGCTACCAGTTTACTTCATAAGCAAGGCGTTGGCAAAGTATGAAATTAATTATACACCAATCGAGAAATACCTCTATGCCTTGGTGGTAACAGCGCAGAGGCTTAGATCGTATTTCCATGCACACGAGATAACAGTGCTTACAAATCAACCTCTGAAGCATTTCTTACAAAGACCAGACAAAGCAGGGAGGATGATAAAATGGTTAGTAGAACTCATTGAATTTCGCATACAGTTTGAGCCAAGAACAACGATCAAAGGTCGGGCACTCGCAGACTTCATTGCAGAATTCACGGTATCAATACCGAATAACCAAATGAACAAACATGGGTAGCCACTAAAGAAGACACACCAAAGGAAATTGACACTATTGAGATATGAGAGATGTATACCGATGGGTCGTCAAACTCAGGAGGATCAGGCGCAGGGTTACTACTAATTCCTCCCGACAAGGTCACACCCTTACGCTATGCCCTATCTTTAACATTCAGGACAACAAACAATGAGGCAGAATACGAAGCTCTGATAACAGGCTTGAGAATAGCCAAGGGAGTGGGTGTCAAACATCTTAGGGCAAAATGCGATTCTTAGCTGGTAGTGAACCAAGTAAGGGGTGACTACGACGCGAAGTCAGAAACAATGCAAAAGTATTTGCAACAAGCTAAGGACTTACTCAAGGCCTTTGACACCTTATAAATTAGCGCAATTCCACGGGAGAAAAATAAAGAGGCAGATGAGTTAAGAAAATTCGCCCAGGGCACTCAAACAGGAAAACAAGTCCACTTCTTATAGCAAAAGCTCTTCTCTATCATTTACAAAATGGAGGTTCTAGCCATCAATCCGGAGGCCACATAGATGACCCCGATTCACCATTATATATCTGATGGAGTCCTCTCAACAGACACGAAGAAGGCCTCAAAAATTCAAAGGTTGGCGATAAATTACACGATATTAGATGGCAACCTATACAAAAAGGTTACACCACTCCATATTTGAAGTGTATCGCCCATCCTGAAACCAAAAGAGTACTTAGGGAACTCCACGAAGGAATCGCAGCATGTCATGATGGAGCAAAGTCTTTGGTACGAAAAGCCTTGACCTTAGGTTACTATTGGCCAACAATGAACAAAGAGGCAACCGAGAGAGTGCAGACAAGTGAGTCCTGCCAACAGTACTCACGAAACATAACGGCAGCAGCAGCAGACCTGGTACCCATCACAAGCGCATGGCCATTCGCACAATGGGGGATCGACATAATTGGCCCCCTACCAAGGAGAAAAGTTCAGAGAAAATACATACTGGTAGCAATAGATCACTTCTCCATGTGGATAGAAGCAAAAGCGCTACCAACAACAACTGACGTCCAAGTGCTCCTATTCATAAAAACACGCATCGTCGCAAGGTACGGCGTGCCGAAAATTCTGATAAGCGACAACAGACCGCAATTAAAAAGAAAAAAGATGGCCTACTATTGCAAACAATTGAATATTGAACATCACTTCCGCCAGTCAAACATGGACAAGTAGAGTCAGCAAACAAAATCGTTATGTACGGGCTCAAGAAAAGAGTACATGCGTTGGAAGGAAAATGGGTCACATTTGATAAAAGTCACGTTTTTCTTGAATTTCATGAACATCAAATTTTACTAAGAACATCATGAAAATTTCGGCAATAACAATTATAAAAATCGAAAATTTTAATTTTTACTGTTCAAAATTTCGGCCAACATAATTAAAATCAAGAAGATCAATTTATCAAAATCATGAACTCCTAACACAGGCTCTGATACCACTGTTGGATTACGAGGCTAAATACTACAGAAATATAAACATGGTACATGCTAGTAATAACTATTACGCAACGGAAGATGCGCACGTACCTTAATCACTTTTCGTCGTCCCAAGATCTTGCTGAGGGAGTTCCCGATCCACCGGACGGAACCCGTAGAGGTTCTTGTTAAGGAAGCCCTATGCGGTATATGTAAGCATATGGTGATGGGCGCCGTAATTGGTAGCCCATAATATGTATAGTTTACCTAATGAACTTAGGTAAATGTCACATTAGGGTAGTTGGGCTAGACCCAAATCCCAATTGACATGGGAGGCCCAAAATTGGGCCTCCCCAATTACATAGGCCGACCGAAATATAGAGAGGGGGTAAAGTGGACTTGTCCACTTTACTCCTCCTATAAATAAGAGGTGTTAGGGGAATTTTAGGGTTAATCATAATTCCCTCACAAGAGAGTTTTAGAGAGAAAAACTCTCCTCCCACACCAAGTGTTTTGGCCGAGCCACATATTCCACCAAGGGCGTGCCAAATTACTTTCGAGCAAACTCTCCAGAGATCTGTCCCGTGCTAAGAATCGATCAGAGGCCTTGCTGTGGAGCTGCACCACGTAGGGCTTTTCTAACAAGAATCTCTACGGGTCCCGACGGAGGATCGCGAACTCCCACGAGCAAGAACTTGGACTACGGTTACTCTTGAGGTATGTGTAAACTTTCCGCAGCGTAATTGATATTACTAGTAGATACCATGTTTAAGTTCCATAGTGATTACTCCCCGTAATCTAACAGTGGTATCAGAGCCCGTGTTAGGAGTTTGTGATTTTGATAAATTGGTGTTCTTGAAATTTTTTATTTGGACCGAAAATTTTAAAATAAAAAGATTTAAAATTTTTGAATTTTTTTAAGGGTTTCATGATGGGTCCAAAATTTTCATGTTCTTGGTTAATTTGATGTTCATGATCTTCAATAAAAAGGTAATATTTATCAAAATCAAACATTGAATTGTAGATCTTATTAAAATTTGATCTTAAAATTTGACCACTTGTTCCCAATTTCATGTTTATGGCCGAAAACCCTAGTGAAATTACAAGGTAAACTTTTTAATTTCTTAGTCACCAGTACTAAAATTTCGGCCAGATTTTAAAATAATATTGTTTGCCATATTTTAATTATTATTTTTAATTAAGGTAACAATATATCTATAATTGGGACATTAGGATAGATTCACAATAATATATATAACTATATATCACTATCAGTATATCTAAATATTTAAATAGGGTTATAGATATTATTGATAGATTTAGTTACCTAAAAGATTGAGAAAATATATTGTTAGTTTTTTGTTTCCCTATTAAAGATATTGACAATAAATAAAATATATTATATATATGTAAACCGAAATTTTATATATACATATATATATTGTTGATTGATTTTGTCTTATAAATAGAATCTTGGCAATAAATATGTATATATTTAATTAGTGCCAAAATATATATATTTTAATATTGGAAATTATTTTATATAATTAATGTTAGGTGGTCAAGTTAAATATTTTTGGACTTTAAAACCCTACTTGGGCCACAAGTAAGAATTTCGGCCCAACTTAATTTTAATTATTGGGCCGGTACAATATGTTAAACCGGGACGAAATAAAACCGAACCTGATTTTCTCAATTGGTTCGACCTATTCGGGTCGGGTCGGACCGGGGTAATTAAGTGGATCTAACCGAACCAGTTTTGATTGTTGAACCGAAACGAACCCTATTTTCTTGAACCGGTTCGGACCGAACCAGATTTTAAAATTAAAACCGAACCGGGTTTTGTCGGACCGAACCGAATTTTCTGGACTGGACCGAACCGGATTTTCTGAACCGAACCGAACCTGACCAAAATGGACTGAAATTGATTGAACCGAACAATGTTTTCTAAACCGAATTCAAGTCAATTAAAATAGGGAGGTCAAGTTTTAAAATCCAAATGTTTTTGAACCTCAAAATGGACTACATAGTGCTCGTAAGGTTGCTAACATTTATGCCTTGTTTCGATTATGGGGATGGATCTCGGAGATACATGTTTTTTGGACTGGATTAATTAGAGGGCTGAATTGCAATTGTTTATTATTCAATATTTATTTATACATGATTAGAACTGTTGTCTTGACTAAAGCTAGCTGGATATTGCATATTGTGGGCGGAGCCCTGGTTAAATATATGGAATGCGCACTAGGATATACATGCTGTGATGGTTGGAAATGCCTAGGATTCATGTCTAGAAGTTTGCGTAATTGAATATAAGCATGAATTGCAAATCAGCCCCTAATGTTTAAAATTATTTTAAAACTGAAAACTAGTCGCCAAATATGTATGATTGATGTGAATGTTGCATGTTTGACACGTATGCTAGAATGTTGAGGATGTAGTTGCATTTGACAATTTACTTCTAAGTAGAATTATGAATGCAAGCATGAGTTCCTCGGAACATTAGACGCATGACGCGTAAGCATGTGTGTGTGGTATGATGAATGTTACTGGCATATGATAATTTACATGGATAGTAGAATTATGTACGCATGAGTGAATTCATCGGAATTATTTTCCAAAACAAAAAGGGTCTTGGGAAAGCCAAGATTGGGTATGCTTATTTTAAAATTCCTGTTCCGGTAATTTGCGATTAAAACCGTTTTAAGAGATTGATCTATTAGATAGAAGACGACGATAGTGTGAACTCTTTCACAGTCATCTTCCACTGGATTACTGGTGGTCGGTTGGTTAAGATGACTAAGGAATCATTATTTGTCGGATTCCATCTTAATAGATATATAATGTATGCAATTCTTTCTCAAAATGTTACTGTCAACCTAATTTTTGCATGATTAACAAAGTGTTAGTTTTCATGGCTGGATCGGTTCCCTTCTACAAACCTCGCAATATGGATGGCATGGATTATGATGCGTGGAGTCAATATGTAAGAGAACTCCTTGTCGCTGAAAATATACATAAGTGTATTGACGTGAACAGAGGGAGAACATTGGTGAATGAAAAAGGCGTCCTTACATACCCTAACAAGTTAAGGAGCTTTATGGATCAGAGAGCTTGCGAGGTGATACTGGCAACCTTGGACAGAGAGATTGCAGAGGACTTCAAACTCAACCTTAGTGCTCTTCAACTTTGGTGCGCCATTAGACTCCGCTTCTGTGGAGGTAGGGCAACTGAAGCCAGAGGAGTGCTATTTGAGTATGTTGCCCTTATTTCTCAGGATGCAGGTGTTATACCCACATTAGATTTCACGAACGAGAGATCAAATTGTAGAAAGATACTCAGTATTGCGCAAAGGTACCCTTTATCATGGTTAGTTGACGACAACAGACTTGGCTACTTGATAGAATCAATCAAATTCATTACGGCCCTGTTTGTTGATAGCAAACAAGATCAACCAGAGGGTGCCTCTGCGCTTAACCGCAAGAGATCAAGGGAAGATGCAGAGGAATCCGGATCATCTTTTTGGTCCTCAAACGATCATCCGGTGTGATGAACACCAGTGATAAAAGTACATTAAATTGTCTCGTTTAAGTTCCTATCATTGCTCTACCTTATCTTTTAAAAGCTTCGTGGATGATCTAGATTTTGCCATTGTGGTTATTTCTCATACTGTTCGATTTTATGTTTGAATTTTGGTTATTGATATTTCGGAATTTTTGAATTAAGTAGTTACCATTCGATTTCAAATGAGTTATACTTATCAAGATTAATCGAATCGGCTAGAAACGAGATCGGTCCGAAGAATGAGAAAACCGAAACAACAAGGCTATTAAACATGGCCAAAATCAAACACCTCCATGCATCTTAATCACACATTTGAGTATCTTCAATATGCCATTAAATCCATTGATTACGTCGTTATGAGAATTAACCGATTAAAACTCTTTATTTATTACTCCATTGAATGAAATAAAACTGTAATGATTATCATGTTTGAAACAGATTGGATTAAATTCAGAAATGAAACGATTTAACCAAGGGTTTTAAACCCCAGAGTAAATTGCGCCTTGCGCAAGTGGACCTCGATAGACGGAACACATCGTTTTCATAAAATGAATTTAACAATGAAGTTTTTAAATAATGATGTGCTCAATTTTCGTTTGCATTCCTTCGGAGACAACTTATTGACAACGTTTACATTAGTAGAGGCTTCTGAAGCTACCACAACCTTGTAAAAGTATCAGCTGACGCATAAGGTGATAACCTAAAAAACGCTCAGTTCAGAGATGGGATAAAATCTCTGAGATAAGTTAGCAAACGAAGAAGGATGAAGTCGGTTAAATGATTTTCCTTCCATAAGCCTTGAACGATAAGTCAGGCTAGGCATTCAAGTTAAAAGACGCACTTCAAGAAGCACAGTTTGTATAATGTTGGAGTGATTCTATCAAAGGTTCCCTCTGGGATGATGAAAGATGATTCACATAAATGTAAAACTGTGTTCCATTAATATCGGTAAGGTACGTCGCCATTATAGCTGAAAGGTGATAATGAGTTAAATCATATCACCACGCGACATTAATTTTCACAATAAACACGTATTTAAGACAAGAGTGCGTCGATTACTCTTAGAAAATACCTGTTTACAGCTTGATTATAAAATGGTGTCGAGGTCGAACATGAGGCGTTACATCACTAAGAGGCCGAATTTTCCAAATGCATGAACAGTTTCAATCAACGAAGTCATGATCAAAACGGAGCAGAATAAAAATGATGATCAGGTCCCACTTAATTCGAGTGGGAGAGATTTGAACCAGCAACTCAACTGAATGACATGGTAAGTGAGAATGGGAAATTTTCATAGTAAATCCAGTGGGAGGAATAAACCCTACCACACGTTAACACTATTGTTGTTGAATCAAATCAAGTTGAACCTGATGGTCATATAGCTAAACCAGGAATGACACAACTACCTAAAATACCCATTGTTTCGAGTGGGAGTGAACCAACCATACTTGGTTCCAGATCCTTGTGATCAAGGAATGCATCTCGGAAGTAAAACCCCGAGACCAAGAGGTTTCTATAGGAGAGTTGCAAGTCAAGGTCCTAGCACTGCTCTTGTTCCCAATAGAGACAATGCTCCGATAAGAAGCAATGTTCCGAGTGGGAGGATCATTCCCAACAGAAATGATGCTACGATAAGAAGCATTATTCCGAGTGGGAGAAAAGATAGGACAAATAAATGGGACTCGCAGTGCCTAGACGAGAGTCAAAGGCAAGTATCCTATTAAGTAAGGTATAAAACTGTTGACAAGCATTGGAAAGACCTCAAGTGGAGAAATGGAGGAAAATAATAAATGAGAGAGATCGCCTAAATGAAAGCCTTTATAGTCTATAGTTGATTTACCTGTTAACCACAGGAGAGCAAGGATAAGGTGAGCCATGAAGTAAGGCTCACCAGTGATGGAAAAATGTCGAACAACCCAACTTATTGCGAAAGGACTTACCCAATTCACGGAGTGGACTTTGATAAGAGAAACTCACTCACTGTGCGTAAAACCACAGTTAGGGCCATTAATGGTCCTGGTCGCAAGTTATGATCCCGAGCTGCACCAAATGGATGTTAGGACTGCATTCCTCCACGAAAACCTGGAGGAAGAGATCTACATGGAGCAATCAGAGGGTTTCATTACTCTTGGTAACGAACGTAAAGTTTGTAAACTCCAAAGGTCAATCTACGGTCTTAAATAGTCGTCTCGGCAATGGTACCGCAGATTCCAAGAGGAAATTGTAGGAAACGGGTTCGTGAATCTTCACGAGGATCCGTGCGTGTATTATAAGACCTCCGGGTGCAAGTATGTCATCTTAACCTTATACATGGACGACATACTCATTGCTGCAAACGACATGAGTTTCATGAATAAGTCAAAGTCCTGGTTAGCATCTGTATTTGAGATGAAAGACATGGGAGAGGCCACGTATATCTTAGGCATTAAAATTGCTAAAGATTGGGATACCCGGAAATTGTGTCTGTCTCAAGAAGCCTATATCAACAAGCTGTTGAAAAGGTTCAAATTGCAGGATGCCAAACCCGTGGATACGCCGGTAGTATTTGGGTGCACACTGTCAAAATGTGACGGCCCCAGGAACCTGGCAGAGCACGAACAGATGAGGGGTGCAGAATATTTAAGCATGGTTGGTAGTTTGATGTACGCCATGCAATGCACCCGTCCGGAAATCTGTTAAGTCGTGGGCCTAGTAGCACGTTTCCAATAAGATCCTGGCTATCAACATTTGAAGGCTGTAAAACGAATAATTCGTTATCTGAAAGGTACCGCCGACTATGCTCTGTGCTTTGAGAGGGGGAAGTTAGAATTGACCGGTTACAGTGACGCCGACCATGGTGGCGATCCGGATGATCGTAAGTCCACCACAGGGGGAGTGTTCCTCCTTGCTAAAGCTGCCATTTCATGAACGAGCAAGATGCAAACCTGTGTCGCGCTGTCAACGATGGAATCAGAATTCTTAGCTCTCTCTCTCTAAGAATGCATAGGAAGCAGTTTGGCTGAAAATGCTTCTTACTGCGCTGCTTAACGGTGACGTCGAGAGTAAACCTGTGAAGGTGTTCTCTGACAGTCAGGCAGCCATTGCGGCAGTTAAGAATCCGAAGTACCATAGTAGGACCAAACACATTGATGTGAAATATTTTTATGCTAAATCTATGGTAGAAGACAATATAATCACTATGGAATACTTTTCCACTGATAATATGATTGCGGACCCATTAACTAAACCACTACACAGGGAGATATTCGAAAAGCATGTAAAACTGCTTGGATTGCGTAGGGTATAGAAATGGCATGTATCTGTGATAGCATTTTCATATTAGAAAGTTACATTTTGTAAGCGAAAGAATTGCAACCGAGTTTATGATCAATCTAGGTCATAATGTTTTGATTACATCAGATTTACGGTCTATAAACTAAGTCGTAGGAGGACGCAATCCTCTGCCAAACTCTGTCGAATGTGGGCCTTACCTAGTCACACAGGTACGGTCGTCTTGTGGTGGAGGGAGGCCTCCACCAAACAAGACTGGCTAAGAGTCTGGGGATAAACCTGATTAAGCGAGACGATTATCTAGTTTCGAAGTAACTCGACATGATCTTCGTCTTGCATATCGCCGCGATGAAATTTGTTCGTCATTTAACCACATTATGGGCCAGATGAGAATCTGTGATAGCATGATTGACATACCCCTTTCCTGTCAACCCAAAAGGTTCAGGTGTGCTATCAACGCGTGCTTCATACTATGCGTGCCACGTCCGACCACGGTCACAGCTCGGTTGTGCTAGGAAGGAATCCTCGTGATTCTGGCGGGCGCAAACTTCTTCACCTCGAGCATGTGATTGATCCCGGGTGCCTTATGAAGAGGCACCCGAAGTATCCTCATGGACTCAGTGTTAGCATATGGTGACGTGGCGCCGTAATAGGAGCCCGTTAATTAAGGGAATTACCTAAGTTAATTAGGTAATTGTCAATCTGGGCTAATTGGCCCAAATCCAATTAGTAATTGACAATGGAGGCCCAAAATGGGCCTCCCCCCCCCCTTTTTACATGGTTCGGCCGAAACCCTAGTACCACATAGGGTGGAGTTACCTTTTGGCAACTCCACGTAATACTATATATAGGGGTGTCTCCTAAGGGTTTAAACACACAATTAAGAACAAGGATCTCCATTGAGAAAACTTGTCACCCTAGTCTAATATTTCGGCACCATCACATCAAGTCCGAGGTTCCATCTCTGTTGAAGAATCAATCAGAGGTCTTGTTGTGGAGCTACATCGCGTGGGACTTCTTCTAACGAAGAACTTGCACGTGGTTCCGACAGGAGGATCAGAACTCCCTCCACATCGTTCTCGGGCAGGAAAGCTAAAAGATATGTGTACATATTCCGCTGCGTAGATTAGATATCTTGTTAGTTTACGTTTAGCATTCCGTAGTATTACGTCCCTGTAATCCAACAGTGCTATCAGAGCCTGAGTTAGGAGTTCTTAAATTTTTGATAAATTGATGTTCTTGATGTTATGAAAATCCGAAATTTTCATGTATATGAAAACCATGAAGAAGTCCGAAATTTTTAGCTATTTCTATGTGTTTGATCTTTAAAAACTTTAAATTTTCAAATTTTACATGTTTTTATGGATCATAGCCGAAAATTTGGGTTTAAATATAAGTTTGATGTTCATGATCTTCAAGAACACCATGAGTTTTATCAAGAACACCTTTTTGGATTCATGATCAAATTAGGGTTTGATCTTAAAATTTGACAACATTTCCAACTTTGCATGTTTGTGCCGAAAACCCTAGGGGTATTTTAGGTAATTTTTTTAATTTTCTTGGTCCCCAAGACTTTAAAAATCGGCACCATTATAAAAATATATATGTTGCCATTTTTAAATTTTATTAATAGGTAACTATAAATCTATAAGTTGGAAAATATGGATAGGTTTATAATATAATATTGTAAAAGATATTAACTATCAATATATATATAACTAAAAGATAGGGATAAAGATATATTGATAGGATTTAGTTACTTAAAAAGATTAAGAAGATATATTGTCTATATATTTTATCCCTAAATATATTTTTGACAATATTTTGTATATATATATATATATATATGTGCCGAATTATATATGTATATTAGCAATATTGGAAATTATTTTAAATAATTAATATTTCTTGGTGGCTAAGTTAAGTTTTGGACTTTAAAACCCTACTTAGCCCACAAGACATATTTCGGCCGAATCCTAGGGTTTAAGGGCCGGTCCAATTGCTAAACCGGAACGAATAAAACCAATTCGGGTTTTCTTAATCGGATCGACCCACTCCGGTCGAGTCGGACCGTAGTAACTAAATTAAACCTAACCTAACCGGTTTTGAGTGATAAACCGAACCACTATCTTATTTTATTGAACCGTTTTGGACCAAACCATATTTTTTTTAAATCAGACCGAATTGAACCGGATTTTAAAAATTTGGACCGAACCATTTTGAAATTTCCGAAATTTTAAATTGTTCAATAAAATAGTATGTCAAATTTTAAATCCAAAATGTTTTCGAACTTTCTAAACAGTGCTCTTAGGGTTTGTGTTTTAATACACGGTTTCAATCAAAACCCTAATGCCTGGTTTCGATTTTGGGGATGGATCTCGGACTTGCATGTTTTTGGGACTGGACTAAATTAGTGGGCTGATTTGCAATTGTTTACTTTTTGTATCATATATTTTAATATAATTAGAATTTTCGTCTTGACTTAGTCAAGCTAGCTGGATATTATATTGCGAGTATTGAGCTCTGGGATTTAAATATATGGTTTGCGCAATAGGATAGACATGTTATGCTGATTGAAAGTGCCTAGAATCCATGTCTAGAAATTCGCATGATTGATTGTAAGCATAAATTGCAAAATAGCCCCTAATATTTTCAAAACGTTTTATAAAACCAACCAATTATGCATGATATGTGCGGAAATTGCATGTTTTGACGCGTATGCTAGGATGCTCACGATAGAACGCAAGTGATAATTTACTTTACGTAGAATTATATATGCTAGGAACATTAGACGCATGACGCGTAAGCATGTTGTGTTCGATAATTATGGCATGGTATGATGATTTGCTAGATGTAGTATAATTATAAATATGCATGCGTAAATTATCAGATAATTTTATAAAATCATAAGGGCCTTGGGAAAGCCAGGATCGGGTATGCTTATTTGAAAATTCCCGTTCCGGTAATTTGCAATAAAATAACAATTTTCAAAAGACTGATCTATTAGATTGAAAACGACAATAGTGTGAATTCTTTCACGACACCCCCTTCCTCGGTTTACGTAAGGTTGGTTTGGTTTTAGTGACTGAAGAATCACTATTCGTCGTGTTCCATCATAATAGATAATCCGATGTATGCAATTCTGTCAAAATGTTGTTCTCTTCCTAACTTTACATAATTGTCATCATAATAGTTCTAAATGGCTCGATCGGATCGTTTTAAGAAATTATGCAAACTGGATAACATTAATTATGATGATTGGACAACTAGAGTTAAAAATGATCTAATTCCCGCGGGAGTTGAGGATCGCGTTGATCCCAAGGACAAACAGATATATGTGGACGAGAATTGGGAGCCCTACAGATACAACGGTGTAAACAGGTTATGGAGGGATCAAAAAACACGCGAGATTATTTGCTCTGAAACGGAAGAATGCATCGTCAAAAGGAGCGCATTGCATCTTTGGTGCACCTTACACCTTCGCTATGGCAAGGGAAAGGCGGCTGAAGCAAGAGAACTAATGGCCTCGTACCATGAAATTCTATGCAAGGAGAATGGGATGGAAACCGTTCTAGACTCCGCAGATGAATGGGCAGAAATTCGGAAGGTGATGGACATGTTTCCTCTTTCATGGTCTGCTGATGATAACGGACTTACACGTCTGATCACAGCAATTAAAACAGAAATAGACTTGTATGATGCCGACCATAAAGATAGAAATATCTCCAAACTTCCTGATGTGTCGGAGACCAGATTTGCTGGACTTCAGAATTATTTGGCTAAACCCAACAAAAGGTCTAAACGATGATCCAGTGCGACAATCACTGTTGATTTATGTGCCATAAAAGGTACGCCTCGTTTACCACAGTACATAAGACGGTTACACGTTTTAATTGATGCAAAAACATCTGACATAATTCAATTCTTGAATTAATTTTCAGGTGGACTGCTCAAAGTGGTGAAGACTTCCTGCCACATAAATATATGTGACTTTCTTTGCTTAGTTGTAATTATTGATCCGTGAAATCTGTCGTTGTTTTTGTTGGGATCCTTATTTCTCGTCTATTTGTTGAACGTCATTCGGAATTATTGAATGAAGTAGTAACCATTCATTTCTTTTTAAATGCTCTGTCGTTCGAAATTAATCGGCCCGGTTAAACGGGATCGATCCGGAACAGGTAACTAAAATTCCATCAGTAGAATGATTGGATTAGACATTTATCCGAACTCATATAATCATTTTAATAACATCCATAACTCAGACGCAGAACGAACCGATCGATATTAATTCTTATTTGTTAAAGTACTCCATTATAGTTTGTATCCCAAATAATATGCATGTTTAAAACCGATCTTGCTTTTAAATTTGGAGACTAAAATGATTCTCAAAACCACGGTTTTTAACCGGGTATGCGCAAGGCACATGTCATCTCGAAAGACGGGACATATCGTTTTAGAAAACGAATTTAAGTATTTTTTTGAATGCGGAATTTTCGTTTGTAATTCTTCAGATATAACTCATTGATAACTACTTTGATTTTATGTAAGCCTTCCAGCTACTACAATCTAATTAGAATATCAACCATGGCATTAAAAGCGACAGCTCAAATGCATGATCCATAAGATTGATAAATCTATGGATGAGTTAAATAAACGAAAAGAAGTAGTCGGTAAAACGACTCTCCCACAATTAGCCTTGAACGAAGAGTTTGGCTAAAAGCATTCATTAAACACTTCAAAGAAACATAGTTTAGAATTACATAATGTTAGAGTTTCACATTAATTGTTCCTGCGGGATGAGATTAATTTAACTCACATTAATGTAAAACACTATGTTCTGACAAAATCAGTTAACACGTTACCATAAAAGCTAATGAAGGATTCGGGTAAAACCTTATCACAAAGACGCATTAATTTGCGCATTAAAATGAGTATTCATTAAGAGTACGCACTACTCGCGAAGAATACGAGTTTTAAAATTAGCTTGGAACAATGGTTTCGTGGATAAACATGACACATTATAAAGGTTTGAGGATGGATTTCCAACGCTTTGCAGAACGAACGAACTAGTACTGATTGAGTTAACAGATGGTTGATGGAGATTTTCAGGTCCCACTTACTTCGAGTGGGAGAATTGATACATCATAAGTGATTGATTTGGTAAATGATGATGGAAAAGTCCTCATAATAAATCCAGTGAGAGGGCTCACTCCCCCTCACACATAATCATCACTAAATTTTAAAATGCGAATCAAGTCGGACCCGATAATCATGATAATGAACTATTTCAACTACCCATTTTTCCTAGTGGGAGTGGAACAACCAACTCGATTCCAGATCCTAGTGATCGAAGAGTACATCTCGGAGGTAGAATCCCGAGACCGAGAGGTTATTCCAAGTAAGTTCAACCACCACCATTGTTTCCAGTGGGAGTAATGCCCCGATAAGAAGAATTATTCCGAGTGGGAGTAACGATCAGACTAAAACATGGGATTAACGTGCCTAGACATAGTCAAAGGCAACGAACTTCTCTAGAGATGTGTCCCATCAAATGAGATGTGTCTCACATCTTGATAGTCGTTCTTGAACCAATGACGGTTCAGCAAGCAAAGGAAGGACCTCAAACCGAGGGAATGGAGGAAAACAATGAAGGATGAAATTGCCTAAATAAGAACTAATTCGGTTTTAGTCTTTGGTTGATTTATCTGTTAACCACAGAGCTAGAAAGTGAAATCTTAGAATTCACTTCGGGTGGAAATTTGAGTGGTGCAAAACTCGAATAATTGCGAAAGGACATACCCAAATCCACGGAATGGACTTTGATGAAACATACTCACCAACTGTGCTTTACACCACAGTAAGGGCCATCCTCGCCCTAGTTGCTAGTCTTAATCTAGAGCTACATCAAATGGATTTTAAGACCGCATTCCTTCATGGAAACCTGGAGGAAGAGATCTATATGGAGCAGCCGGAGGGTTTCATCACTCCTGGAAAAGAACAAAAAGTTTGCAAACTCCAAAGATCTATATACGGCCTTAAACAATCGTCTCGGCAATGGTATCGCAGATTCCATGAGGAAATCGTCGGATACGGATTCGTGAATCTTCACGAGGATCCCTGCGTATACACAGAGACCTCCGGGTCTAAGTATGTCATGATAACACAATACGTGGATGATATACTCATTGCTGCGAACGATATGATTTTCATGAATAAATCAAAGTCCTGGTTAGCATCAACATTCGAGATGAAAGACATGGGAGAGGCCACGTACATCTTAGGCATCAAAATTGCCCGAGATCGTGCCACCCGGAAATTATGTCTATCTCAGGAATCATATATCAACAAACTGTTGAAAAGATTCAGAATGCTGGATGCTAAACCCGTGGATACGCCGGTTGTGTTCGGGTGCGCGCTATCGAAGCGTGATGGCCCGAAAAACAAGCAGGAGCGTGAACAGATGAAGAATGCAAAGTATCTGAGCATGGTAGGGAGTCTAATGTACGCCATCCTGTGTACCCGGCCAGACATCTGTTACGCTGTGGGCCTAGTAGCAAGATTCCAATCAGATCCTAGTTATCAACATCTAAAGGCCGTAAAACGAATTATCAGATATCTGAAAGGGACTGCCGACTACGTTCTGTGCTATGAGAGCAATCAGCTCGAATTGATCGGTTATAGTGACGCCGACCACGGTGGCGATCCGGATGATCGTAAGTCCACCACATGAGGAGTTTTCCTCCTTGTTAATGCTGCCATATCATGGGTAAGCAAGAAGCAATCTTGTGGCTTATACGTAGGCTTAAACTGTGTGGCTTATAAAAGTGATTTGACATTTGAAATCATGTTTCAATTAAAATAAAAGAATTTCGAATTGAGTTTAGGATTTATCGACGTCACACTGATTAACAACATCGGATTTTACGGTCTATAAACTAAGTCGTAGGAAGAAGTAAAATTCTTCCACCAAAATTATGTCGAATGTGAACCTTGCCTAGTCACACAGGCACGGTCATCTTGTAAGGAGAGAGGGATCTCTACCATAACAAGATTGGCTAAGAATCAGGGGAGTAAACCTGATTAAGCAAAACGATAACATTGTCACGCTTAACAACATGACTTAATCTTCGTTTTGTAAATCGTTGAGTTGGACTTTGTCCATCACTATATCACATTCAAGGCCAGATGAGAGATTTTGCGATAACATTGTTTACATATCCCATCCCTGGCTTTACCAGGTGATGGGTTTCGATATAGCTGTTAGGCCCATTAACAACGAGTAAACGGTGAGTAGGCCCACTGGGCTCCAAAAGAGGTCTAGAGGGCCAATAGGAGGGGTCCTGACAAGGTCGGTCCCGATATATGACCTGGACGCTCCCGATGGAATGCCTTTGAGTAGGCCCCGATGGAATGCCTTTGAGTAGGCCCCGATGGAATGCCTTTGAGTAGGCCCCGATGTTGAATCCCTGAGGATGTTGGCCCTGCCCCGATGACGAGGGGCCCCGAGCGGTGACCAAAGGAGATAACTCTGGAGTCCCCGATATCCGTCGGGACTTGCCACCAGAGGATGAGGCCGAGAAACACGCCCACTATCAGCGTAGTGAGTGGCCTGAAAAGACGGAACGTGGGCTAACTGCCCCTTGCAGTTATCTCAACAGGTAACTGGGGTAACTCCTCCCCTATATAAAGGAAGGAATTACCTCAGGATACGGATACACAGACTCATATACGCATACGTTCATACGCTGATTCATATACTCATATACACTGATACTTGCCTACATCGAGATACTCATTTAAGCATCGGAGAGGGATTCTGGGTCACCGCCCGGTCTATCCCTTTTTGCAGGATTACTTGGAGCAAAGGAGTTCGGACTTCCGTCAAGAACGTGCCGGAGTTCCAACCGTGATCCAACATTGGCGCCTTCTGAGGGAAGGGGTCCCACCAAATCGATTCGAGTGTAGGAATGAGTCTGCGGGGTGTGCATAAATGGTCTTCGTGGTGGTCGAGTCTGCGGGGACCTACAACGCAATTATCTGGAGGACCACCATCAACCCGATGGGGGCAATTGCCTCAACTGTCCATCAGAAGATGAAGTTTCCGACCGACCACGGAGTCGGGGAGGTCCAGGGCGATCAGGTGGCCTCCAGGAAGTGCTATGTCAATGCCACTCGAAGGAGGAATCGGGAGGCTATGACTATTTTCCAGACTGATGCTGATCCCAGAGAGGAGTTTGGGCGTCCCGCCCCGATGGAGGATTTGAAGGAGGTCGAGATCGATGGACCTCTGAGGAAGGTGAAAATCGGGTCCGCTCTGTCTGAGGAGAAGGCCCAAGAACTGATTCATTTATTGAAGGAGTTCAAGGAGCTGTTTGCCTGGTCCCCGAGTGACATGCCAGGAATCAGCCTCGATGTGATTACTCACGAGCTGAATATTGACCCCGCGATCAAGCCGATTGCACAGAGAAGGCGCCCGATGGGTGCCGACAAGAAGATCGCGATCCAGCAAGAGGTGGGCAGGTTGCTCGATGCTGAATTTATTAAGGAGCTCTGATTCCAGACCTGGGTCGCCAACCCAGTCCTGGTGAATAAGAGCAATGGCAAGTGGCGGATGTGTGTTGATTTCCGCGGCCTGAACAAAGCATGCCCGAAGGATTGCTATCCGCTCCCGAGGATCGACCAGCTGGTGGATGCCACATCGGGACATGAGTTGCTGAGCTTTATGGATGCCTACTCTGGATACAATCAGATCAAGATGTCAAAGGAGGATGCCCCCCACACCGCTTTTTATGCTGATAGTGAGATCTATCACTATTATGTTATGCCCTTTGGACTGATCAATGCAGGTGCAACTTATCAGAGGATGGTGAACAAGCTGTTCGGGGATATGCTGGGGAAAACGATGGAGGCTTATGTGGACGATATGCTGGTGAAGTCTCGACAGGCCGAGGATCATGTTCACAACTTGGCAACGGCGTTTGAGCGGATGAGGCTTCATCAAGTTCACTTGAACCCGACCAAGTGTGCCTTCGGAGTGCACTCAGGGAAGTTTCTGGGCTTCATGGTGAGCCAGAGGGGAATCGAGGTGAACCCTGAGAAGCTGAAGGCGATCGAGGAGATAAAGTCCCCGACGAACCATCGGGAGGTGCAGGTGCTGAATGGCCGATTGGCCGCGATGAATCGCTTCCTGTCCAAGGAAAGCGACCGATCCATGCCGTTCTTTGAAGTGCTGAGGGCCAACAAGAAGTTCGAGTGGACTGCCATGTGCGAAGAAGCGTTCCAGGCACTCAAGCAGCACCTCCGCGCCCTCCCGCCGTTAGCGAAGCCCATCCCAGGCGAGCCACTCTATCTGTATTTGGCTGTTTCTGAATTTGCTGTTAGCTTTGTCTTAGTGAAAGTCGTAGAGGGTAACCAAGCCCCCGTCTATTATGTAAGCAAGGCACTCGCCAAGTCTGAAATGAATTATCCCGCTGTTGAGAAGTATCTTTATGCGTTGATTGTTACTGCTCGGAAGCTGAGACCTTACTTCCATGCGCATGAGATTACTGTTCTGACGAATCAACCCTTGAAACATTTTTTGAATCGACCTGATGCGTCGGGGAGATTAGTGAAATGGGCAGTCGAGCTTAGTGAGTTCCGCATTCACTTTGCTCCGAGAACGGCTATTAAGGGCCAGGCGTTGGCGGATTTCATAGCAGCGTCTACAGCCCCCGATCTAGAAGAAGCGGGCCCTGTAGAGGGGGCAACCACGGAGGTCCCGACGGCAGAGTAGTCAGAAAAGCCCAACGACGAAGATACTTGGGAGATGTATACCGATGGCTCCTCAAATTCAGAAGGATCGGGAGCAGGGTTCGTATTAATACCGCCAGGTGGAGGCGAGCCCCTTCGATATGCCTTGGCCTTGACGTTTAGGGCCACCAACAATGAAGCTGAATATGAGGCTCTCATCACCGGCCTCAAGATTGCCAAAGGAACGGTAGTTGGTCACTTAAAGGTGAAGTGTGAGGCTAGCCTGATTGTGAATCAAGTCTAGGGGCGATACGAAGCAAAGAGCCCGATGATGAAGAAGTACCTTCGTGAGGTGAAAACTTTGAAGGAGAGTTTCAAGAGCTTCGATATTGAGGCGATCCCGAGGGAGGATAATGTGGAAGCAGATGCCTTGAGCAAGTTCGCCTTGGGGGCACCCCTCGATGAAAGTCGGAAGGTGCACTTCTTGGAGAAGGTGATCCTGTCAGCCTCCGATCAATTGGAGGTATGTGCCATCGAGACCGGATCAGAGGAGCCCACTTGGATGACCCCGATAGTCGCGTACCTGACTACGGGGACAGTCCCCGATGATGAAGTAGCAGCCGGCAAATTATGCCGAATCGCGGACAATTATGTGATGGTGGACAATCAACTGTATAAAAGGGGATATTTAACTCCTTACTTGATATGTGTGGCTGAGCCCGACACAGATCGAATCCTTAGGGAGGTGCACGAAGGATACTCGGCTTGTCATGAA
Source organism: Clarkia xantiana subsp. parviflora (assembly GCA_036873135.1). Classification (NCBI taxonomy): domain Eukaryota; kingdom Viridiplantae; phylum Streptophyta; class Magnoliopsida; order Myrtales; family Onagraceae; genus Clarkia; species Clarkia xantiana. The sequence goes on from JAPTYO010000004.1 coordinate 40,464,677, forward strand.
GGTGCCCGATCCGTCGTGAGGAAAGTGCTGAACCTGGGCTATTACTGGCCCTCGATGAACAAGGAGGCAACAATGCTAGTCCGATCCTGTGACGCTTGCCAGAGGTACGCCCCGAATATCGTGGCTCCAGCTGCCGATCTGACGTCCATCAAGAGTGCTTGGCCCTTCGCGCAATGGGGAATCGATTTGGTGGGACCCCTTCCAGTTGCAAAAGGTCAGTGCCGATATTTGATTGTGGCTATTGATTATTTCTCGAAGTGGATAGAAGCTAAGGCATTGGCCAAGACAACGGGAATCATATCCTCAAATTCCTCCAGACCCATATTATATCCAGATACGGGATCCCTAAGGTGTTGATCAGTGATAACGGCCCTCCGTTTAACGGTTTCCAGTGGAAGGATTACCTGGAGGAACTGAAAATTGAGCATCGGACAGCCTCTATCCATCATGCTCAAACCAATGGACAGGTGGAGTCAGCCAACAAGATCGTGATGGATGGCCTGAAGAAGAGGGTCCATGCCTTGAAGGGCAAATGGATGGACGAGCTGGAAAATGTGCTTTGGGCTGTTAGAACAACACCCAAACGATCGGCTGGGGAGACTCCGTTTGGCCTTGTTTATGGCACGGAAGCAGTCGCTCCCGTTGAAATAGCTGTGGCATCCCATCGGACGAGGTATTATGAACCTCTGTCGAATGATGAAATGAGGCGTCTGGACTTGGACTTAGTCGAAGAGAAGAGGCGGAATGCCGAGGAGGCCCAGGCTCGGATACGCTTGGCAACGGCCGGATAATACAATCGACGAGTCAAGTCTCGACAGTTCTTTGTCGGGGAACTGGTCTGGCGTCGGAACGAATTTACCCTTTTGGATCGGATCAACAAGATGTCACCAAAATGGGAAGGACCTTATAAGGTCGTGGGGATGCCAGCTCGAAATGCGTATAAGTTGGAAGACCTCGATGGCAATGTGTTGAAGCATTCTTTTAGTGGCGAACACTTGATGAAATGTCATGCTTGATATTAGTCGCCTTCAGTGGTGCAAGTTGTTTATCGTTTTGATTTGATATAAACAGGTTTTGAGCCATCAATGAATAAAGAGGTTGCTTCCGACCAGATTGTGCTTAGATTTATCATTATAAGTGTGCATAAATCGCCTTAAGTGGTGTGCATAAATTGCCTTAAGTGGTGTGGATAAATCGCCTTAAGTGGTGTGATTAAATCGCCTTAAGTGGTGTGATTAAATCACCTTAAGTGGTGTGGCTAAATCTCCTTAAGTGGTGTGGTTAAATGGCCTTAAGTGGCATGGTTAAATCACCTTAAGTGGTGTGGTTAAATGGCCTTAAGTGGCATGGTTAAATCACCTTAAGTGGTGTGGTTAAATCGCCTTAAGTGGTATGGTTAAATCGCCTTAAGTGGTGTGGGTAAAATGTCTTAAGTGACGTGTCGAATCACTCTAAGTGGTATTATCAAATCGCCTTAAGTGGCGTGTTTAATTCACCTTAAGTGGTGCAGCGATAATCGGAACCAAAATGGATTGATATTATAAAAGCCTGAAAGGTTCGCGACAAGAGAAGGAAATTATAAGGATTAAAAAATAAAGCGTTAAGCTTGATCCTTGGCAGCATCGAGGGGAGCAGATTCCACGAGGTCCGTGGCAGAAGGTTCCGCGATTGAAGGATCGGATCCTGGAAGATTGGCCGCGGGAGGATCGGACCCTTGGAGGTCAGCCAGTGAAGGGTCGGTTGTCGGGGGATCAGTTGTCGGGAGGTCTGTACTTGGAGGCTCAACCATGCCTTCAGCACCCGCAGTTCCCTCGGGGGTGTTGGCCCCATCGCTCTCCTCTGAAAGGCTGAAATACCTCTCCGCGAAGGGGGCGAGAGTCTGAGACTTGGTGAAGTCAATGGCACTGCCATACTCCAGATGGAGCTCCTCAACAACATTGAGCAAGGTGGTCTCTATTAGGTTCCGAGTCTAGGGTCAACGGGCGGTCGACTCAGGTCTCGTTCCTCACTGGAGATGTTGTGGATCGGGTGATCTCGGGTTGTGCTGTCCTAGCTTGCGTCCTTCCGTCTTTAGCTTCTCTTCTCCTTTCGCCCTGCAGAAGGGGCAGTACCAGGCACAGAGGGGGGGGGGGGTGGTGCCTGATGAACCCTCTCCGATGCCTAAGTCAGTACGGTTTTTAGAGAGATAAAGCTAGAGAGATGTCAGAGCAAAATTATCCAACTTGCCAAGATGATCAAATGAATAGTGGAGGTGGGGTATTTATAGGCAACGGTGTCATTAAGGTGGCTTAATGACATCGTTAACCTTTAAACACAGTTAATTAACCTTTAAACACGTAATTAAGACCTTAGGATACGGAGAAGGTAGGCGGAATAAACCGAGTATGGGAGTCCAAGAATGGTGTCGGGGCCCTTGGGGGGAAGGGAAATCCGACCCCCAAGGGTAGGGGTTGGGTGAGGCCACCCAACCCCTCCTAGGGGGGATGGGGTTGGCCAACCCTATCCCCCCTAGGGGAGATTGGGTTGGCCGACCCGATCTCTCCTAGGAGAGATCGGGTTGGTGGACCCGATCTCTCCTAGGAGAGATCGGGTTGGTCCACCCGATCTCCCCTAGGGGAGGTCGGGTGTGGCCACCCAACCTCACCTAGGTGAGTTTAACTCGGCCGGACGAGCGCTTCGGCCTCGTCCGGGCCGTTGGTGTTCTCGCGAAGTGTTCGGGTTGAAGTTTCGATTTACAATCATTAATGGGATGATAAAAATACAACGATTCGGAAGTCAACGGGTTCAAATTGGGCGTATATCCATCACATGCCCCCGAGTCAACCAATGGCCTAACCCTTGATTGACTCTATTTTAGGATGGTATGACACGCGCAATTTGAAACTGGGGTTTTACCTTTCGTCTGAATGCTTACTTACCCATGGATGCGTGCCTCTGACTCTGCCCCCTGCCTTATGAGATAGAGGAATTGTAAACGTCAGAGTAGCACGGACGTGTGCCTAAGCACGCGTCCGTCTGAGGTGGGAGTAATAAATCTATCTTTGCTACAGGCGTATACTCAAAAAATACATGCTCGCACAGGAACGCAATACGAATTCAACTAAGTGACTTATGCTTCAATTTCATGCCGGGATTTTGCCTAGGTGGAGAAAAATTTAATTTTGGTCTAAATTTTTTTCTAAGTATTGGATGCTTAAAAATATACCCATAGAATATTAACTGTGGTAGGTGTGAGTTTAACCACGGTTAATGGGAACTAGGGGTATCAGTTTTTTTAAATCTGACCCTTGAATTTTTCCTTCCTAAAAATCAACGGTGTCGATTTGGCGACTTTGGAAAAACCCAATCCTTTGTACTATAAAAGGGTTAGTGATTACCTCATTCTCATTGTCCTTTTCTCTTCTTTTCTTTTTGACGGTGGGATTTCTGATCGGACTTACCTTTCGGGGCGCGCGTCGCATTGAGGTACGTGTCTTTTCTTTTGTGTAAGCATTGCTTTTGGGGGACTTAATCCCGCTTCTTCTTCGATTGTTTCTTTACTTGTCTCGTCTTTGATTTGTGGGTCTTCATGGTGATACAGTCCTGTTTGATTCATCCTCTTTCCATCTTCTTGCCCCCATGTTTTTACTCACTGGCGTGTGGGGTCTTCTAACCTGGGATTATGACTATCTTCCCTTGCCCCTTACCTCTGCCTGTTGGCCCGTGGGGTCTCTCTATGCTGGGGGTTATAACTATCTCCCCTTGCCCCCTGCCTCTGCCTGTTGGCTGGTGGGGTCTCTCTATGCTGGGGGTTATAACTATCTCCCCTTGTCCCCTGCCTCTGCCTGTTGGCTGGTGGGGTCTCTCTATGCTGGGGGTTATAACTATCTCCCCTTGTCCCCTGCCTCTGCCTGTTGGCTGGTGGGGTCTCTCTATGTTGGGGGTTATAACTATCTCCCCTTGCCCCTTTTCTATTCTTACCTTTTGATTCTGTATTTGTCGTTTTAAGAGAGTGAATTTCCTCTTGTCCCTACTATCCCTTTTCTGTTTTTCTTGGGCTGAGCTTGCGTTTTTTCGATCGACAGATTTCCCGGTTGGTTGATGAGGAGTAAGAGGCCGGTACGGGTGGGAGTAGTTAACTCCGGGACCGGACCTTCGATTGCAAAAAGATCGGTTTTTTATGGTGCGGGGAGGTGTCCTCTAATTGGAGGTAAGGGCGGTGGTGATGTTAGGGTACCATCTTCTTTCTATATTGATGCCCCCCAATCGAGGGTCCGGGAGCCATCTTTTCCTTCTTCTTTGTTTGGTAAGTCCTCGAATGTTTGAGTTTCCTTAGTGTATATTGGTATTTAACTCTGTACCTTGTTATAGGTAGACTTCGTCTTCCGCGTCTGAGTCGGAAAGAGCTGTCTCGTCCTCCTGTTGATGGAATTGTTGGGTTTGAGTGGGCGCCTTATTATGGGCGTGGGGCTCGTTTTGAAATTCAATCTTCTTTGCAAACTCCTGAAGTTGGAGTTCGTGTTCTGCAGTCTGCTGTTCCTCCTGACGATCGTGTGTCCCCGTCCAAAGGGTCGGAGGCAACTTATGAATTGGCTCGTGATGTGTTGGCTCGCTATGCTTCTGTAACTTTTGTTAACCGTGTTATCCTTTAGTATATTTCTTTTCCGTGCGTTATCTGTCTCATCCTTTGTTTTTGTTGCAGGGTATGGCCGACCTTGTTAATTTGTCCACCCTTGTTATTGACCTTGCTGAGGAGAGAAAGGTGTACGAGGACACTTGTGTCTCCCTTAACTCCAAGCTTATTAGTTGTTTGGAGCATAGTCGTATCACAGATTTGCGGTGCCGAGATTTGGAGGGTCGTATTGCTCTTCTCAAGGAAGAGGTTGAGGCCTTGAGACAAAGGTCTTATCGTGATGAAGTACTTCGGGCTGCTGAGTTGGTCTCCCTTGAGGAGATGTTTCGTGTGGAGGCGAAAGGGTGTGCTATCGCTGAGTATAAGGCTTCTTCCTCTTATCAGGCTGCTATTGATGTACGCTGCTCTGTGGCTAAGCGTATTTCTTTAAAGGCGATTCTCGAGCGTATGTACACGATTTCTCCTGACTTTCCTTTTTCTCAGCTTGGTGATTTGTCTGACTTCACTGTTAGGCATATTGCTAAGATGAGGAAGTAATACACCTGTCTCTTATGGTGGTCTCGCGAGTTTGTGGATTGAGGTTCTTCTTAGAGTTTGAAAACTCCCCCTTTCCTGGTTTTGCCATCTTTGTTTGATGCACTTGTCTTTACTCATGGTATATACGGCGGGGTGATTATCCTTTTTCTCATGATATCTCCTTGTGCCTTAGTGTGTAGTTCTTTGGTTATGGACTCTTCTCTTGGTGTGTTTCCTTTACTTATCCTTCTTTTGTGTTTCCCTTCATGTCATACCTGCTATTTCATCAAGAAAAAACATTATGTGTTCTTCGTATCATTTTACTTTGAAATTACTTTCTCATGGGATCCTTCTTAGTGATGGTGTAATACTCTCTTCTGATACCCTTTGAATGGTATGTATGGTACTGTTAGACCAAAGATACGCTCTTGGTGGGCGTCGAAAACTGTTTACGAGACAGGCTCTCGGAGGGCACTTAACGTTTCACAGGATAGGCTCCCGGAGGGCACAGGTTAGACCAAAGATACGCTCCTGGTTGGCGTCGAAATCTGTTCACGAGACTGGCTCTCAGAGGGCACTTAACGTTTCACGGGATAGGCTCCCGGAGGGCACAAGTTAGACCAAAGATACGCTCCTGGTTGGCGTCGAAGCCGGTAGTTTGAAATCTACCTCAAGATACGCTCTTGGGGGCGTCGAATCTGGTAGTGTTTTTTCTACCTCAAGATACGCTCTTGGGGGCGTCGAATCTGGTAGGTTGCAAATCTACCTCAAGATACACTCCTGGGGGCGTCGAAGTTCGTAGTTTTTGGAAACCACTCTCAAGATACGCTCTTGGTGCGTCGAAGGTCGTAGTATAGAAACTACTCTCAAGATACGCTCTTGGGGGCGTCGAATGTCGTAGTATGAACACTACTCTCAAGATACGCTCCTGGGGGCGTCGAAATTCGTAGTTTTTGGAAACCACTCTCAAGATACGCTCTTGGTGCGTCGAATGACGTAGTATAAAAACTACTCTCAAGATACGCTCTTGGGGGCGTCGAAGGTCGTAGTATGAACACTACTCTCAAGATACGCTCTTGGGGGTGTCGAAGGTCGTAGTATGAAAACTACTCTCAAGATACGCTCTTGGGGGCGTCGAGGGTCGTAGTATTGAAACTACTCTCAAGATACGCTCTTGGGGGCGTCGGAATTCGTTGTTGACTTGAAGTCATATCTGTGTAAGGATAACTTCATGATTATATCACCACATTCATTGGAAAATACCTTTATAGGAAATCTTACTCCCTTAAGAGCATTCATGTTTTTTGTACAGATGGGGTGCCTTGGGTGAGTCAAGACATCCTTTGGAGGAAATCAAAGGTAGTGCAGAGTTGGAGTAACTTCTTGAGTTCTCCTTCTCAAAAGTTGTTTTTGAAAACTTAAACAATTATATGTAATGACTTGAAATAACTTCAAGGATATGGTCTTTTGCTTGTGCCGCCTTTCTAGACGTAGTACTTCTTTAGGTGTTCCCCACTGAAGGTGTTTGTGGAGATATACCCATCCCCATCCTCTAGGCGGTAAGCATTTGCATATGGAACTGATGCTATCTTATACGGCCCTTCCCACTTTGGAGATAATTTTCTGACTTGGTCTAAGTGTGAGAACTCGTTCTTTCTGAGTACTAGTTCTCCTATGTGGAATTGCCTCTCCTTGACTTGGCGGTTGTAATATCTTGCGGATACAAGGCGCATTCGTGCCTGTGCTTCTTCTGAATTCCATCTTTTATCCTCCACCATGTCTAAGTCTAAGAGCCTTGCTTTTTTGTTCTCATGCTCTTCAAAGTACGTGGTTCTTAGAGATGATACTGCTATTTCTGCTGGTGCCACTGCCTCGGTCCCATATACCAGGCCAAATGGTGTTTCTCTTGTGGCAATCTTTGGTGTTGTCCGCACTGCCCATAGAACATTTTCCAGCTCATCTACCCAGCTTCCCTTGGTAGCATGGAGTCGTTTCTTTAGGTCGTCTAGTACTATTTTATTTGCTGACTCTACTTGCCCATTTGTCTGAGGGTGCTTTACTAATGCGAAGCGGTGTTCTATATTCAGCCTTTCGCAATACTATTGCAATTTCTTGCTCTTGAATTGTGGGCCATTATCACTTATTAATGCCTTTGGGACTCCGTACCTCGAGACGATGTGAGATTGAATGAAGTTGACGACTTGGTCGTCTGTTGTCTTTCCCATTGCCTTTGCTTCTATCCAATTGGAGAAGTAGTCTATTGCTACTATTATGCAAGTCTTCTGGCCTTTTGTTCTTGGTAGGGGGCCTATCAGATCAATCCCCCACTGCGCGAATGGCCAGGCTCCCGAAATGGAGCTTAGCTTTGCCGCTGGGGCTGTTATATTTCTGGAGTACCTTTGGCAGTGATCGCATTTTTGTACCAAGTCTGCTACTTCTTTGCTCATTGATGGCCAATAGTATCCTAGGTTGTAGACCTTTCGGATTATTGATCGTGCTCCTTCATGGCACCCCGCATCTCCTTCATGGAGTTCTGCAAGTACTCTCTCTGTTTCTGGGTATGTTATGCACTTGAGGAAGGGTGTGGAGTACCCTTTCTTGTAGAGTTCATTATCCATCACTGCGTAATTCCTAGCCATCCTTTCAATCTTGACGGCCTCTACCTTATCCTTTGGGAGTTTTCCTTCCATGATGTATTGACGCATTGGGGTCATCCAGGCCTCTGCTTCATCTATTACTAGAACTTCCATTTGTTCTATCACTGATTGTATCCTTTGCTCTACAAAGTGAACTTCTTTGCCTGCTTCTACCCCTAGGGCTAGTTTACTTAAGGTGTCTGCCTCTTGGTTTTGTTCTCTTGGGACTGACTCAATGTCGAAGCTTTGAAAGCTCTTTATTAGGTCCCTGGCTTGCTGCAAGTACTTCTGCATGTTTTCGGACTTTGCAGTGTAGATTCCTTTCACTTGATTGACAACTAGTTGAGAATCGCACTTGACTCTTAGATGCTTTGCCCCTACTCCTTTGGCTATTCTCAGGCCTGTTATCAGTGCTTCGTATTCAGCCTCGTTGTTCGTTGCCTTAAAGGTGAGTGCCATGGAATAGCGCAGAGGTGTATCGTTATTTGGTGGGTATAGTAGGAGGCCTGCACCTGAACCTCCTCCGTTGGATGACCCATCAGTATGCATCTCCCATAATTCTTCTGGTTGTTTCTCCTGACTACTACTTGCCTCGCTTGTAGTTTTGACTTCTCCCAAGTCTTCGTCTGGATTAATTCCAGTGAATTCGGCAATGAAATCTGCTAGAGCCTGCCCTTTTATGGCTGTTCTTGGGGCAAAATGAATACGAAACTCACTTAGCTCAATTGCCCATTTGGTCAGTCTTCCCAATGTGTCTGGTCTTTGGAGGAGGTGTTTCAATGGTTGGTCTGTGAGGACTGTTACTTCATGCCCATGAAAATACGGTCTCAACTTTCTTGCTGATATAATCAGTGCATAGAGGTACTTTTCTATTAGCAAGTAGTTGATCTCATACTTTGCCAATGTTTTGCTTACGAAGTAAACCGGCAATTGTGCAGCGTTTTCTTCTTTAATTAGCACTGAGCTTACTGCCACGTTGCTCACGGAGATGTAGAGGTAGAGGGGCTCCCCTGGTGTAGGCTTTGCTAGGGGTGGTAGTGTCTTTAGGTGTTGTTTGAGTTGCTGGAAGGCTTCCTCACATCTTGGTGTCCATTCGAATTTCTTGTTTGCCCTTAGTACCTCAAAGAAGGGTATTGTCTCCTATTTTGGATAGGAACCTGTTAAGGGCTGCCAACCTCCCGTTCAGTCGTTGAACCTCTTTGTGCTTCGTAGGTGACTGCATTTCTTCAATTGCCTGGAGTTTTTCGGGGTTTACCTCTATGCCTCGCTGGCTTACCATGAAGCCTAAAAATTTCCCTGATTGCACCCCAAATGCGCATTTTTTCGGGTTTAGACGGACTTGGTATTGCCTCATCCTCTCAAACGTTGAGCGAAGGTTCTCCACATGGTCTTTCTTCTCTTTGGATTTGACTATCATATCGTCCACATATGCCTCCATTGTCTTTCCTATCATGTCCCCGAAGATTTTGTTGACCATTCTTTGGTATGTCGCTCCAGCATTTATGAGGCCGAAAGGCATCACCGTGTAATGGTATATCTCGCTATCAGCGTAGAATGCTGTGTGAGGGGCGTCCTCAGGGGCCATTTTTATCTGGTTATATCCTGAGTATGCATCCATGAAGCTCATTAGTTGGTGACCTGATGTTGCATCCACTAACTGATCTATTCTTGGTAGCGGATATGAGTCCTTAGGGCATGCTTTGTTTAGGTCGCGATAATCGATGCACATTCTCCAACTTCCTCCCGCCTTCTTTACCGGTACTGGGTTTGCCACCCATGTTTGGAATCTAATCTCCTTGATGAAATTTGCCTTCAATAGCTTTTCCACTTCTTCCTTGATAGCTATCTTTTTGCTTCCTCCCATTGGCCTTACTTTTTGTGTTATTGGTCGCGTTGCCGCGTCTATGTTGAGCTTGTGTGAGATTACTTCTTCTGATATTCCTAGCATATCGCTTGGTGACCAGGCGAACAGATCCTTGTATTCCCTTAGTAAAGCTACTAAGTGGTTTTCCTCTTCCTGAGATAAGGCGGTCCCGATTTTGGCCTTCCTATCGGGGTCTTCTATGAGTATTTCTTTTAGTTCCTCCATGGGGGCTGGTCTCCCGTGATCTTCTCTTGGGTCCTCATCTATTAGTAGGACCTCTCTTGTTTTCTTCTTCTTGCTTAGTGCGATCCTTGCACATTTCCTTGCTACCTTCTGGTTACCCTTTACTTCTCCTATTCCTTGGCTTGTGGGGAATTTCATTTTCTGATATAGTGTTGATGGCACCATACCCCACTTGTTGATTTTAGTGGTACCCAGGACTCCATTGTATTCCTCCATTTCTTCTATGATGAAGAATGGGACATCTATCTTTAACTGCCTCTGGCCTATGCCCAGTGTCACAGGTAGTGTGACTGCCCCCAGTGGGTATGTTGGCTCTCCTGAAAATCCCACCAAGGGGGAGTGAACATGTTTTATGCTACTTGGCCTTACTCCCAGTATGTTGAGGACTTTCTTGCTAATGATGTTGGGTGAGCTTCCACTGTCTACCAGGATTCTTCCAATGTCCATATCAGTGATCTTCATTGTTATGACCAGGGCATCCTTGTTGTCTGGTAACACATGCTCCATGTCTCTTCTTGAAAATTGTATTATGTCTTCTCTCTTTCCTTCTGCTTGTTCTTCCTTTGGTTTATGGTCCTCTAACTGTGCCATATACGCTTCTCTAGCATTTGCTGACTCTCCTCCAGCTCCATAACCTCCATGAATTACATATACGCTTGCCATCTGGCTGGTGATAACTAGGCTTTCTATTCGAAACCCACAGACGGCGCCAAGTGTTAGGTTCCGAGTCTAGGGTCAACGGGCGGTCGACTCAGGTCTCGTTCCTCACTGGAGATGTTGTGGATCGGGTGATCTCGGGTTGTGCTGTCCTGCGTCCTTCCGTCTTTAGCTTATCTTCTCCTTTCGCCCTGCAAAAGGGGCAGTACCAGGCACAGAGGGGGGGGGTGCCTGATGAACCCTCTCCGATGCCTAAGTCAGTACGGTTTTTAGAGAGATAAAGCTAGAGAGATGTCAGAGCAAAATTATCCAACTTTCCAAGATGATCAAATGAATAGTGGAGGTGGGGTATTTATAGGCAACGGTGTCATTAAGGTGGCTTAATGACATCGTTAACTTTTAAACACAGTTAATTAACCTTTAAACACGTAATTAAGACTTTAGGATACGGAGAAGGTAGGCGGAATAAACCGAGTATGGGAGTCCAAGAATGGTGTCGGGGCCCTTGGGGGGAAGGGAAATCCGACCCCCAAGGGTAGGGGTTGGGTGAGGCCACCCAACCCCTCCTAGGGGGGATGGGGTTGGCCAACCCTATCCCCCCTAGGGGAGATCGGGTTGGTCCACCCGATCTCCCCTAGGGGAGGTCGGGTGTGGCCACCCAACCTCACCTAGGTGAGTTTGACTCGGCCGGACGAGCGCTTCGGCCTCGTCCGGGCCATTGGTGTTCTCGCGAAGTGTTCGGGTTGAAGTTTCGATTTACAATCATTAATGGGATGATAAAAATACAACGATTCGGAAGTCAACGGGTTCAAATTGGGCGTATATCCATCAGTCTCCATCTCCGCGTTACAGAACCTCACCGCGTCCACCTTGAAATCCTCAGAGCCCCGATAATCTTCCCGACCCTTGGCCTCAGCCTCAGCCAGCTTGAGGGGAAACTCAGCGATTTCCCGCTCCATATGTTGGGACCGATTGGTGAGGAGGACCTTCTCAGCCTCCAGTCCCGCCTTGACGTCCTCAAGAGCCTTCTTCTCCAGGACGAGCCTGTCCCGATCCTCCGCGTGCCTCTGCTGCTTTTCTTTGAGCTTTTGCCGCTCCTGCTTCAGCAACCGCTCGAAGTCGTGGACCTGCCTCAGGAGGTCCCGAGTCTTCTGGTTAAGGAGGGCCTGCTCCTTAACCAGCTTGCTCATCGACGATTTAGAGGCAGCCAAATCCTCCTCGAGCTTGACCAAGACCTCGGGGGCCGCCTTGGCTCGCTCCTGCTCAAGGGCCAGGATGTACCCGAAACAGCGGTGTTGGTCCGCCATTTCCTGCGAAGAAGAAAGGAAGAGGTTAGTACATGAGAATATTTGGCCTTATATACTAAGTGCAAAAACAGGAAGCCTTACCTCCACGCGACGAACGGCCATTTCGCGAATGTCCGTGTGGATGTCCTCTCGAGCCAAGGAGAGCGGAAGCTTCAAAGATGGCGGAACTGAACCTGCCAGCAGGTGCATACCCAGTTCCGGTGGTGCATCGCCTCGACGGAGCGGGACCCCCCGCAGTGACTCGATCGGGGTCCAGGGAGCCGCCGCTTGGTCGGGGGTGTAGAGCTGATAGAAACTCCCGTCTAAGGGGAGAGAGGGAAGGACGACCTGAGTATCGGAGGTGCGTGCCTCCGAGCCGCCGTGAGACCCAGTCGTCCATTCAGGAGTTAGGCTCAAAACCGGCGAATGCTGAATTGGGGAAGAAAAGATGATCCTGACGGTCGGAGATCCTGGTTGCCGGAGCGCTGATCAGAAATCAGGAAGGAGAGCTTGAGATTTTGAAATTGCAGAGGATGAAGCAGTGGAGGAGAAGTGAAGAGTGCCAAGATTAGGTGGTTATCCTCGAAATATCGGGGAATCGTGGATGAGAAGATCCGCGTCAGAAGATTTTTTGTAAAGTTAAAAGCCTCCAATGCCAATATCGGGAGGTCCGAAGTTGGAAGACACGACGAACTGTAAGTCCCTCATGTCTTGGGGGGCAAATGATGGGTTTTGATATAGCCGTTAGGCCCATTAACAACGAGAAAACGGTGAGTAGGCCCACTGGGCTCCAAAAGAGGCCTAGAGGGCCAATAGGAGGGGTCCTGACAAGGTCGGTCCCGATATATGAGCTGGACGCTCCCGATGGAATGCCTTAAAGTAGGCCCCGATGGAATGCGTTTGAATAGGCCCCGATGGAATGCCTTTGAGTAGGCCCCGATGTTGAATCCCTGAGGATGTTGGCCCTGTCCCGATGACGAGGGGCCCCGAGCAGTGACCAAAGGAGATAACTCTGGAGTCCCCGATATCCGTCGGGACTTGCCACCAGAGGATGAGGCCGAGAAACACGCCCACTATCAGCGTAATGGGGAGGTGGCCTGAAAAGACGGAACGTGGGCTAACTGCCCCTGGCAGTTATCTCAACAGGTAACTGGGGTAACTCCTCCCCTATATAAAGGAAGGAATTACCTCAGGATACGGATACACAGACTCATATACGCATACGTTCATACGCTGATTCATATACTCATATACACTGATACTTGCCTACATCGAGATACTCATTTAAGCATCAGAGAGGGATTCTGGGTCACTGCCCGGTCTATCCCTTTTTGCAGGATTACTTGGAGCAAAGGAGTTCGGACTTCCGTCAAGAACGTGCCGGAGTTCCAACCGTGATCCAACACCAGGTATGCTATCGGCGCGTGCTTCATACTGCGCGTGTCATATACGACCTCGGGGTTATGCTCGGTTGTTCTAGCTAGAATCCTTTGTGATACAAAGGGCGCATACTTCTTCACCTTGAGCGTGTGATTGATCTCGGATGTCTTATGAAGAGGCATCCAAAGTATAATCACAGACGCAGAACTTATACCTAAGGTCTGGCTCAATGCTCGCTTCCCGGCGTACGAGCGTAGTGCCAAATAAAACAACCAATTGACCATGTCTTGGAAACCGGTTGAGTCAGACTAAGGGTATAAGCGATGGGGATGGTCAAGTTCACCTTTAATTCACCGACTCTCGTGTTCACTAGGTGGCCGCCAACCAGATATTAGTTGAAGGTTGTGAACACTTGTACGGATTCCCTGGAGAAGTATTCCATTGTGGAAAACTGGGCAATTGGAGAATTAACAGTTGACCAAGGATACAGTGCGGTACATAGTTTTATTTCAAACGGGTTTGGTTGATGAAAGGGAATCAACGTTCTGCGGGCGCTACAATACTCCTAACAGATGAGTAGCACGATGCCCGTCGTATCCGCCGGTCGCACGGCAAGCCTCGTATGAACTATTCGGAGACGAAAGCTAAAGACTGAGATGTTGATACCATTGCGTAATCGCATAGATTAACGAGCACCCTCCCATTCCGGCGAGTGGGAGCTGTTAGCATATGGTGACGTGGCGCCGTAATAGAAACCCGTAAATTAAGGTAATTACCTAAGTTAATTAGGTAATTGTCAATCTGGGCTAATTGGGCCAAATCCAATTAGTAATTGACAAGGGAGGCCTAAAATGGGCCTCCTCCCCTTTTTACATGGTTCGGCCGAAACCCTAGTACCACATAGGATGGAGTTGCCTTTTGGCAACTCCACCCAATACTATATATAGGGGTGACTCCTAAGGGTTTAAACACACAATTAAGAACAAGGATCTCAATTGAGAAAACTTGTCACCCTAGTCTAATATTTCGGCACCATCACATCAAGTCCGAGGTTCCATCTCCGTTGAAGAATCAATCAGAGGTCTTGTTGTGGAGCTACATAGCGTGGGACTTATTCTGACGAAGAACTTGCACGTGGTTCCGACCGGAGGATCAGAACTCCCTCCACATCGTTCTTAGGCAGGAAAGCTAAAAGGTATATGTACTAATTCCGCTGCGTAGATTAGATATCTTGTTAGTACACGTTTAGCATTCCGTAGTATTACGTCTCCGTAATGCAACACTCAGAACTCATACATAAGGCCAGGTTCAATGCTCGCTTCCCGGCGTACGAGCGTAGTGCTAAAAAAAAGGCCCAGTGACCACGTCTTGAAAACCGATTGGGTTTGACTAAGGGTATGAGCGATGGGGATTGTCACGTTCACCTGTAATTCACCGATTCTTGTATTCACTAGGTGGCCACCAGCCGGATATTAGTTGAAGGTTTTGAATACTTGTACGGATGCCTTGGAGAAGTGTTCCTATGTGGAAACTAGGCAAATGGAGAATTATCAGTTGACCTAGGATACAACGCGGTATAATATATAAATGTTGTTTATAACAGGTTGATTAGAGAAAAGGGAGTCAACGTTCCGCGGGCGCTACAATACTCCTAACATATGTGTAGCATGATGCCCGTCGTATCCGCCGGTCGCACGGCAAACCTCGTATGAACTATTCGGAAGCACGGAGCAGATCAAAGGGGAGAAATGTTGATGCGGATTTGGACAGAAATACATTAACAGTGTTGGATTACGGGGACGTAATACTAGGAAACACTAAATTCAAGTACGTGCTAGTAATCACAATTACGCAGCGGATGAATTCGCACATACTTTTAGTCGATTCCTTTGCCCAAGATGTTGTGGATGGAGTTCACGATCCACTACTCGGAACCTCGTGCAAGTTCTTAGAAAGAAGTCCCACGAAGTATAGCTCCACAACAAATCCTCTAATCAGGTCTTCGTCGGGGACATATCCTCGGATTGATTACTCGAAACAAATTTGGCACACCCTTGGTGATGAACAAGGTCCGGTCGAATATTGTACTAAGGAGTGAGGGAAATTCACTCCAATTTACTCTTAAGGAGAGTTATGAAATTGTATTGTGAAAATCCCAATACACCTCTATATATAGGAGGAATGGAGTGGACAAAAGTCCACTCCATTCTATGAAGTACTAATATTCGGTCGGCCACCTCCATGTATAAGGGAGGCCCAATTTTGGGCCTCTCATGTCATTAGGGAATTGGGTCAGGCCCAATTACCCTAATGTGACATTTACCCAATTGACTTAGGTAACATATACATATATTAACGGGCAACCATTTACGGCGCCCGTACACGTTATGCTAACAAACATGCACCCTCCATTCCTGCGAGTGGGAGCTGTAAGCATATGGTGATGGGCGCCGTAATTGGTAGATCATAATATGTATAGTTTACCTAATGAACTTGGGTAAATGTCACATTAGGGTAATTGGGCTAGACCCAAATCCCAATTGACATGGGAGGCCCAAAATTGGGCCTCCCCAATTACATAGGCCGGCCGAAATATAGAGAGGGGGTAAAGTGGACTTTTGTCCACTCTAATCCTCCTATAAATAAGAGGTGTTAGGGAAATTTTAGGGTTAATCATAATTCCCTCACAAGAGAGTTTTAAAGAGAAAAACCCTCCTCCCACACCAAGTGTTTCGGCCGAACCGCATATTCCACCAAGGGTGTGCCAAATTTCTTTCGAGCAAACTCTCCAGAGATCTGTCCCCGTGCCAAGAATCGATCAGAGGATTTGCTGTGGAGCTGCACCACGTAGGGCTTCTCTAACAAGAATCTCTACGGGTCCCGACCGAAGTATCGCGAACTCCCTCGAGCAAGGATCATGGACTACGGTTACTCTTGAGGTATGTGTAAACTTTCCGCTGCGTAATTGATATTACTAGAACATACCATGTTTAAGTTCCGTAGTGATTACTCCCCGTAATCTAAAAGTATAGTCTCCACAGCAAAGCCTCTGATCGATTCTTGGCAGGGACAGATCTCCGGAGTGATTCGCTCAAAGAAAATTGGCACACCCTTGGTGTTGGTGATGTTTGACCGAATATGGTGTGTGTTAGGGAGGAGGATTTTCTCTCAAATCACCACAAATGAGGAATTGTGAATTACCTTAATAAAATCTCTAACACTCCCTATTTATAGGAGGAGCAACATGGACAAAAGTCCACTTTGCCCACTCCTAATATTCGGCCGGCCTTGGTGTATAAGGGAGGCCCAATTTTGGGCCTCTCATGTCAATTGGGATTTAGGTCAAGCCCAATTTCCCTAATGTGACATTTACCCAATTGTCTTAGCTAACATATACATATTAATGGGCTTCCATTTACGGCGCCCAATCACCTTATGCTAACAGTTACCCCGTCGGGGAAACGCGTGTCTATAAGTTCCTAGATGAATGGGTGCGACGATTTGTCGCTGAGGCAATGTAGGGCCTTTCCTTTAGACTCTTTCATCTTTTTTGCAATCAATTCCTCTATCTCTTCAGTCGTCATGGGTGCCCTTGGAAGGGCAGCGTCCATGTCGTTAGTGGTTTGTTCGTATTCTGTCTGATAAGGCTGTTGGTAAGGACTTTGATAATATTAGTATTCATATGGAGCTGGTGATTGTCGCCTCCATGCTTGGGGCGTTGGCATGCGTTCTTGCCTCTCTCTTGCGTAGTCTGCTCCTGCTAGGGCATAATTATAATATTGTGGTGGGGGTGGCATTGACGCCAGGCTTGCATCTTTATGCATTGGCCTTTGTCTTTAAGGTGTAGGTGTTGGCACCTGCCTTGCATTGTCCTGCCTTAGCAGTTGCCTTGCCTCTCTTGGAGTAGGCGCTTACCTTTTTGGATTGAATCCTTCCGACCTTGCAATTCCTTCAACCTCTCTTGGAGGGACTTGGTAGCTTGAGCTAAAGTGCGGTGGTCTGTGACCCCTTACTCTCATGGCGTTCCTGTACGTTTTCCACCTTGATGACGGTATACGTTTTCCTTCATACCGACATCAAAGCATTCAAAACTGGGCATGATCCTTTGGTTCCCTATAAATAGGGGCCTAGGTCTCTCATTTGAGGACAAGTCTCTCATTCTGGCATTATGTGCTCTGACTTCTCTCTAAAAGGCTTTCTCTCTCTAGAGATTTTGACTTGAGTGTCGGAGAGGGCCCAACCAGCATTCCCCTCCTCTCCCACGCTGGTTACTGCCCCTTCTGCAGGATCCGAATTTCGAGAGATCAAAGCCGAGAAGTTGAAGACTAAGTTCGAGGATCGTGTTTCAGGGATTGCGGCGTACCCGTTCCTGTACACACATCCATAGCCCGTTTGTGGAATAGAAGCCCAAAGCTACCCAAGTGGAAGTAGACTTAACATTTGGCGCCGTCAGCGTGATTCGAACAAAAAGCCATTCCATACCGCAAGCTATGACAGGAAGACGAACGAAGAAGGCGGGTGCAAGCAAGCCAAAGCCGACAAGAAGCCAACCAGGACGTTCTCACATTCCAGACGCAGAGTCTACCGCCTCATCCATGCCAACCGCAAACGTGCCTTCCGCACAGCATGGCCTTAAAGTCCAAAATACAGCATACATTGCATGCCATCTGGAAAAGATGGCAAACGTACATATGATCCATGGAGACTTTGATGTTGAAAACGAGAAGTCGTACGAGCAAGAAGTGTACGTTGCAAAGACAATGCACAAGTCCCATGATACCAACATGGAGTGTTGGGTTCGCTTTCACCACTTGGGCTGCTTCGGGATTTTTCCTTCACGAACAGGCTTCTTCCTTCACGATCGGGCTCGAGATATATGTATAAGGACGGGAACGCCGCAATCCTTAATACACAATCACCGAGCTAGACTTCGATCCTCAACCTTGGACTCTTGATATTCGGGTCCTACAAGAAGGGCAGTAACCAGTGTGGGGGGGAATGCTGGTTGGGCCCACTCCGACGCTCAAGTTAGCACTTTTAGAGAGAGAAATCCTTAGAGAGAAGTCATAGCATTTCAAGTCCAAAAGTGAGGGAAATATTCCAAATGGGAGACCTAGGCCCCCTATTTATAGGGAACCTAAGGATCATGCCCAGTTTGGGATTACCTGATGTCGGTATGTAAGGAAGACGTATACCGTCATCAAGGCGGACTATGTATGCACTGACTTCCCGCACTTGCCAATTTAATCGGGGTGAGCGTATGAGGTAAGACGGTAATCCGGACCTCCGGATCACCTTAGGGCAATCCGGAAGTCCTTCGGCCCGGGAATTACGCGTATCCCGGACCGTTTTTAGACTTATGTGTCCTGTAAAAGAGTTTTGGGATATTTTACGAGGCCCGAAATGTAAATACGAACCCGAATTGGACAGATATCTAACATTTTCCCCCGAGTCAAGTAGTGGTTCAAAACCCGTACTTGACTCTTTTCAAATATAAGATACTCGTCCAATTTAGGTTCGGTACTGACCTCAGGGGTGGCCTGTTCGTCAATTCGAATGTTGAGATCTTATATTTGACCAACTTTTAATTTTTCGCCGTACGTACGTAATCTGTTTACAAGGTTAGCGTAGCGGATAATATGCGTACAATGATATGTATTATGATAATATCATGGTGTATGAAATAAGTGTGTAACACGTTGTCAATATGTAAATGATGATAGCGTAGTAAACGAATAACGTAATCATGTAAGAAGCAAAACACTTAGAGTAATATGAAATTGGAGAACATGTATGCATTATGAAGCATGATGTAAATATGAAAAATGATGCAAGCATGTAATATGAGGTAATTATGGAAAGTGATGCAAACATTCAATCCATACTTAGATTTATAAAAGTAATCACGCGACTATCGTGAATTTGTATTATGTACGTATAAAGGCAATAATCATGCATGACGATCTACGAAGGGCGCTATGTAATAATAGAGAGCATGTATGTAAAAGAAGTATAGGAGAGATGCAAGTATGTGATACTAAGGACTTGTATGAAAATAAATATTAGTTTAGTCCTTAGCACATGGTGTAGGCACTATTAATGAGAATTAGGAGAGAGAATACCCATTATTTTGCATCCTTAATAGATAAATCCTCAAGAAGCTCTCCATTTTTAAAGAAGAGGAAATTCATGGAGGTGTGAATTTGGAGTAATCTCATCACATTTGACATCGATCAAGATCGAATCCGGGCAAGGAGGGAATCGAGACGGCGCGTGAGGCAATTGGCAGCGGCGCTTGAGGGCGGTGGTGGCGGCGCGTGCGGACGACGGCGGCGCGTGGATCTTCGGGTGAGGGCGAGTAGCAATTCGGACTTGTTTCGTGTCGGTGAGTCTAATTTCGTATATGGCTAGACCTTTCGTGACTTCATTTGGCCTTGATTTAGACTTGAAATCATCATGTACCTAGTTATCTTATCATGCATATAAGGTGTTTGATGAAATGCATTAGAATATTTAGCACCAAATCGGCCAAAATTTTCAAAAGTGCTGAAAATTTTAGAAAAGTGTAAATGAATCGTTATACTTCCCTTCCGCATAGCGTCCATTGTTGACATGTTTTCCCATGCCTTAGTTGTTGTTTTAGCATGCTCGATATTGATGGTCGGTAGTCGTACGTACATGGCCGTCCATGGTTGTATGTTGGTAATGATAGCATAGATGTTGTCGTATGAGCTTTATCGATGAGCGTCGTAGGAATATTCAAGAAGCATTGTGTAGAAGTCGATAGTAGCTAATCGATGGATGTAATCCACCCTTGTCGGCATGTACGTACGTACATAGAAACACTTAGAAAATATTTTCCTCTTGTTGACATGTATGTACGTACATGAAAACACTTAGAAAATATTTTTCACTTGTCGACATGCATCATTGTCGACATGCATCATTGTCGACATGTATGTACGTACATGTAAACACTTAGAAAATATTTTTCACTTGCCGACATGTATGTATGTACATGAAAACACTTAGAAAATATTTTCTTCTCGTCGACATGCATCCTTGTCTACATGTATGTACGTACATGTAAACACTTAGAAAATATTTTTCACTTGTCGACATGCATCCTTGTCGACATGTATGTACGTACATGTTAACACTTAGAAAATATTTTTCACTTGTCGACATTTATGTATGTACATGAAAACACTTAGAAATTATTTTCTTCTCGTCGACATGCATCATTGTCGACATGTATGTATGTACATGTAAACACTTAGAAAATATTTTTCACTTGTCGACATGTATGTATGTACATGAAAACACTTAGGAAATATTTTCTTCTCGTCGACATGCATCCTTGTCGACATGTATGTACGTACATGTAAACACTTAGAAAATATTTTTCACTTGTCGACATGTATGTACATACATAGAGCTTGCATACTGACTGGCTTGTTACTTGTAATTTTCAGGATTCCGAGTTACGCGGTCTTCTTTTCCGAGTTAGTCTTCTTGTCGTGGTTATCATGAGTAAGTCTTCTATCCCCGTTCCGCGAGTGACATTATGTCCAGATGTTGGTGACGAGCCGGGTATCAATACAGTTGAGTCTCTTAAGGATACGACGAAGGATGTGAGTTACTTCTTCAATTATATTGACGAAGACGTGTTTGAGCCATACGCGACTTATTGTGGACTTGATTCTGCTTTGGAGGCTATTCTTCCTTACGACGTGCTTCCGGACTCCAAGAAAGGGCAAGTTACTATTCCTCCAAGTGATCTATCCGCAATTTATACCTCATAGATTAAGGAAGGTCTTCTCTTTCCCTACTGTCCTGACTTGGTGGACCTTTGCCGCTATTACCGGATATCACCCTTGAGCCTATCTCCTGCTGGCCTTCGTGTATGGAGCTGTTTTCGAGTTTTGTTCCATAAGTAATCTTGGCAATATTCTACCACTCTTTTCTGATGCTTCTATCAACTGATGTGTCCAGACGCCACGGGGTTATGTGGGATGAAGATGCGTTGGCCGAATTTGAAAGATAAGGGTTTCGAGAGGCTTGGTCTTGGGGATGCCGAGTGGAATCACAAACAACGTCTAGCCGCCTCCGCTGATCGTTCTGGTTCTCATTGGCGACACCACTACTTCTTTGTATGTGATGTCGGGACTACTTGGGATGTTGAGAGCGTGGAGAAGGCTGATCCGGCTCCTGTTTTTTCTGACCTTTCCTTGGATGATAGAGAGGCGGTGAAGATCATCTTTTGATGTCAACAAGAACGCCGTTATCTTTGTCTATTGCGTGCTTCAGATCAGGATTTGATTGATGCCGGGATTCATATACTTCCTTCTGAAGATTTGGTATGTTGATATCTTTTATAACATGTACTATGTTGCAATGTAGGTCGTTTTGATGGAAAAAGCTCGTCTTTGCAGACAGTTAATGCTCGTGACAACCTGCCTGTTGGGCGTCGTGCTCGTAATGTTGCCCCCACTATTCCTGAAGGTTTTGGACATGATCAGGCAAGGGACCAAAAAGTGAGGCATCTTCTTGTACCTTTTGGTTGTCTTACTGATTTTTTCACGTTTTGTTATATCCACGTTGTCTTTGTTCCTTTAGGTAACTCCGTGCATGTGACTGAGCGGGTTGTTGCGGTACCTGCCACTAGTGTTCCTCCCAAGAGATTTGTCGCGGGGGCGTGTCCCTCGAGTGACCCGAAGCGTTCTAAACCGAGTGCGGCTGTTCCAGCTCCTTCTTGCGATAAAGGGATGATAGTTGAGAGTCGCACGATAGCGCCTTCTGCCCCCCGGTCGAGGGACCGTCCCGAGGAGGAGCGCCCTTCCCGCCGAGGTATGCATTGTTCTACTTGACATACTCCTTATACTTAGTATATTTTGCTAATGTCTTCTTTGTTTTACTTTGTTCTTATTGTAGCGTTGCCACATATTAAGCGTGATGATTTGATCCTTTCTTACGGGATTGACGTTTCCGGAGAAAACTGGTCACCTTTCTCCGCTGGTAGTCTTCATTTCCCAAAGGATTCCAAACATAGCACTTCAGGAGTTGGTGTGCGTGTGCTTCAAAGATGTGTTCCTCCCGGTGATCATGACGTCAAACCGTCTACTGATGAGGAGGCACAGGCATATGTTGAGATCGGCCTGGCTGAATTTGCGCCGGTAAATTTTACTTTAACTTCTTACCTTCCTGATATACACGTATTCTTTGTTGTTGTTGTTGATCATGATCGTTCTGTTTGTTGTAATTAGGCTATTTCAAGGATGATGAACATGTCTTCCTTTGTGCTGGAGCTTGTAAGTGAGAGGAAGGCTGCTATCAAAAAGTGCAGTACAGTTTCCCGCGAGCTTGCACAGTCTGAAGAGGAAGTGCAGAATTTGAACTCCAAGGTAGCCGATATTGATGTGCGTATTGCTGCTCGCCGTGTCCATGCTGAGCAACTTGAGGCCGAGATTGCTGCTATCAAGCAGCAAATTGCGGAGAACAACAGTGTTCATGATGCCGCACTTGCTTCCGTTCGTGACGAGGCACACAGAGCGGGTGTTAAGAAGGGATTGGCTGAGTATCCTAGTACCCCTGCCTATTCTGCCTCTGTCCTTGCTGCTGCTAAAGCGGATCTTGCACCCTTGGTTGATGAGTTTGCCAAAGATTACATTGGCAGAGTACATGCACTTGCCCCCGGGTTTCCATTCGACAAGCTGGGTCCTTATTCTTCTTTTGCTGTTGGCCATGTTGCGGATTTGCAATGTAAGGCAGCTGAAGCGGCTTCTATTGCCTTGACCTTTGGATATGACAATGCTGATGTTGAACTTGGTGTTTATTTTCTGGACATGTTGTCTTTGTCCTTTGGAGGTGATGATATGTTTGAGGCTTTTTCCCAAACCTTTATTTTTGTTTTTGCTTTGTATGGAGCTCCGTCCTTTGGACCTGTCTTTCAATAATAAAAATCATGTGATACTTTGTTAGTAATATTTCATACCTTGAGTATCCATGTTGTCCGTAAGCTACGGACTTGGAAAATAGGATAGGTATCCTTAGATGACTAACTTAATGTCCAGATGAGTGCCCCTCTTGGTTAAAACCCAAGGCATGGCAAGATGTGTATGCTAGATACTTGTAGTGTTGTAAGTAGTAATGTACTTGGCGCGGGCACTTGGCACTCGGCACTAGCACTTGACATATAGCAGTGTCATCTTGACGAAGCAAGACTTAAGTTTATACCGTCTCTTAGTTCCACTCTAAGGCGACGTTGTTACAACATTTTTCTTGTTTATTTTGCTGTTTATGCGTTAAATGCTAAAGAGCAAGATAACGTTATACAAGACTCGACTTGTAAATTTGATGAGTTTTGTATAAGTTTTTCTTTGAAAAGCGTATAACATGAAGCTATCCCTTTTCGGGCTTAAGTCTTCATGATGTATGAACTCTTAAGAGAGCATGCATACTTTGAGTATGTGGGGTTGTCGTCTATTAAGAGGATTCCCGCCACAGTGGGGTGATCAGTCCCATCATTGCATTTGACG
Organism: Clarkia xantiana subsp. parviflora; assembly: GCA_036873135.1. Taxonomy (NCBI): domain Eukaryota; kingdom Viridiplantae; phylum Streptophyta; class Magnoliopsida; order Myrtales; family Onagraceae; genus Clarkia; species Clarkia xantiana. Next base: position 40,488,409 of record JAPTYO010000004.1, read on the forward strand.
CATCCTGTTTTAATTCAGGGAATGGCTTATAAACATGAGGATTTGCTCGAAGGACTTCACAACATGTCATTTTTTAGAAGTAAACATGAGGTTTGCATTCTTGGAAAGGATGTCGCAACATGTTACTTTTGATAGATGTGATCATGGGTATTGTCCTTTTGAGGAGGATATTGCACCATGTCACTTTTTGGAATATTGCATGATATTGCTTTTGAATTTGTTGAAGATGCATTTGCTGAAGTCGCCAATTATAAGTTGCATGGCGTGATGATTATGAGTAGTATGCACGTTGTTTTCTACTTGATGTTAATCCAGAGTATAATGCATAATGTAGAGATGTACCTACGAAAGTAAATTGAACATCATTAGATACTTGTCGTGTTTACAATGGCTTCGCGGGAAGGCGTCTATTGATCGCTTCTTCCGAAATACTACTGATTACAAAGGCATGAACTGCACTTATATTCCTAAAGTGCACTGAAAAAGATAGATTAAAAGTGGAAAGTCTATCTCCCTCAGATATATCTCGGCCGTTTGTTGTTCGCGACATAGCTTCCCAGAGCTCCATGCGCGATAAATTCTTCAATCTCCATCCTCAAGGTTTAAACAACCATTGGTACTATGCCCCCAAGTTTGGTGATATTGGCACCATTCTTCAACATCCCTCCCTAAGAAGGTGTTTCGGGCTCAAGTGGTCATGAAAGCTTGTTTTCCAGAAGCTTGACGTATATCTCATCCACCTCTGTGTTCAAAGGTGTGAAGATGTTGGCATAATCCGTGCTTGAGCCTTCTGGTTTCCTTGAAGTTTGAGCTTCCCCACCAGTGTTGAGAGGTGTGTCCCATCCCAATTCACGCTCACAAGAGATCACAGTCTCTATTTTTTCTTTTAAGAACGTCATTTTCTTGGTTGTGCGCCACCCATATTCTCTTCCAAATAGTAAAAATGTTGATGCATTCATGTTCAAGAAAAATGCATTGATGACGTCCTTCTTGCTTGCTCTCATTGCAGTTGCATTTTGAGCGATCCTTTGGAAGTATGACATGATGGTTTCTTCTTCTCCCTGCTTAACATCAAGCACACTCCGCTTAGGTGGATAAAGAATCCTGTCTAGTTCGGATCTTGGAGAACACTTTTCCTTCTTTCTTTTTTCATCGTCGTTCGAAGCGAACAGCTTTCTCTTTGCACCAACACCTATCATGGCGATCGACACCTGTTTCATTTTCCTTAGGGCATTAACATAGCACTTTCGTGCGGCAGTCTGATCACCTAGCACTTCTCCAATTCCGCGCGGAGTTAGGAACTTCATTTTCTGATGAGCTGTAGATGGCACAATGTCATGTGGGTTGATCGTTGTTCTCCCCAGGATTCCGTTATATGCCCCCTGGTTGTCTACTACCACAAATGTGACATCTATATGCAATGCCTTCCACCCGTCTCCAAGGATAACTGGAAGCGTAATCATGCCCAATGGATAGGTTGCCGCTCCTGCGAAACTGACCAACGGAAACATGCTCGGCGAGAGATCAGCTTCCTTTTTTCCCATCTTTTTAAGCACCTCTATATGCAGTAAATCCGCAGCACTCCCACCATCTACCTGAATCCTTTGCATGTCAAAACCATTGATGTCCATTGTTATTACCAAAGCATCATCATGGGGATACACTATGTGTTTCTTGTCGGTGTTTGAGAACGGGATGATTATATCTTCCTTCTCCGGTTTTCGCCTCTTCCCATACTTTGGCAGAACTTGCAGTTGTGAGGCATAGACATCTCGGGCGTTAGAAACGCTACCTCCTGCTGCTTGGCCACCATGGATTACGTTGATGACACCACGCTTTGGCGGCGGTGGGTTTTCATTGAGTTTCCCCTTTCCCTTGTTTCCCTTACCGGGTTGCTCTGCATGGTTCTTCTTTTGTCGTTTGTCGCCTTGGTCGACATATTGCTTGAGCTCCCCTTTAAGGATGAAGTTGTTTATGCGAAATCGCAAGCTGACACAGCTGTTTGTTTCATGGCCGTAGACTTCATGGTTTTCACACCATTTATCTTCCTGCTTTCCCAGTGGCCCCATTCGGAAGTTCGCTGGCTCCCTCCACATATTATCCTCCTTCATATTCTTCAGGATTATGGAGAGTGCTGCATTCAAAGGAACGCACTCTGCCAGGTTCACTTCTTTTGGTTTTTGAAACTCGGGCAGATATGACCTCTTGTGGGGCTGGAATTGTCTCGCTTGCTGCGGGCCTTGCTGGGGTTTTGCTTGCTTCTCCTTAGCGCGAGCTGCACTAACTTTCGCCTTATGCTGTTCTCTGAATCGGTCTAGATCCACAAATTCTTTTACTCTCGTTGCTAATTCTTCAAGCGTCTCAGCTGGGCGCCTTGCCATCTTTTCAGCCAGGGCATGTCCTCTTCGGCCTAAATTTGCAATGAAGGCGCGCACGATTTCTCCCCCAGTGATGTTTCCTTGAATGTCTGAGATGTTTTGATTGAAGCGGATGTAATAATCTGCTAAAGACTCGTCGTTCTGCTGTGTCACCTCATTCAACGCGTTCGGCCCTTTAAGGAGTGTGCGCTCTCCCATGTATCTTTGAATGAATTTTGCCTTTAGATATGCCCATGATGTGACACTTCCGCATGGCAGCGAGAAGAACCAATGTGCGGCAGTTCCGACGAGGGTGTCAGCAAATGTCATGGCAACGTGATGCGGGTTGTCCGTTCGTCCTAGTAGAGACGCTTCATGTTGTTGTACATGCTCGATTGGATCTCCTTTCCCTCTATATTTTTCACCGCCAATTCTGTAGAGGGCATCTGGAACGTGACTGTGCACTAATTCATCCGAGAATGGGTGCGACGCATTTTCTTCCAGGGCATGCATTCCTTTCATCTTCGATTGCTTCATTTTCCTCTCAATTATCTCTTCTAAGGCCTTAGCAGTGAGTCCCGTAATTGGGATGTCGTTTTTTTGAGCGGGTTTCCACCACCTCTCGTTGCCTGTGCCGGCCTGGCTTGTTGTTTTAGAGCTATCCTTCTTGTGTGGGCGTTGTGAACTACTCACAGGAGGCTGTTTCCACTTTACTCCTTGTTGCTTCATGTCAACGCTTGGAGTGCCTGAACGTGCTGGCTCCCGCCTGGTCTGTTGGTAGGCATCTTCATAATCTCCTACCCCACCTGGGTGTTGCAATTTTTGCTGGTTGGCATCATATGACGCTTCTCTGGCTGGAGCAGCCTGTTCATTATCACGCGGGGGTGGTGGCGGCGCAGCATATCCTTGATTCTTTAAGATCTCCCTGAGAGCCAGAAGTTCTTCCAATGCCGCCATCATTGCCGGTGTGACTGTAGGCATGTTGGATGCATTGCCTGGCTGCTGCTGTGTTGCCTCAGCTGGCATTCCTGATGGAATTTCTTGATCCACCCTTGCTCCTTGCTCTTGCGGAGGCACGTTGTTCTGATCCTCTGGCATGAACTGTGTAGGAGGGGCGTTTGCGGACGGAGTGGACGAAGCTGTGGACTCTACGTCCGGCATGTGAGAAGGTCCTGGTTGACTTCTCGGTTGTTTCATCCTGCTTACACCCGTTTTCTTTGGTCGTCTTCCTGTCATGGCTTTCAGCACGGCTTTTTGTTCGAATCACTTCAGACGGCGCCAAATGTTGTGTTCGCTTTCACCACTTGGGATGCTTCGGGCTTTTTCCTTCACGAAGAGACTTCTTCCCCCACGATCGGGCTCGAGATATATGTTTAAGGACGGGAACGCCGCAATCCTTAATAAACAATCACCGAGCTAGACTTCGATCCTCAACCTTGGACTCTTGATCTTCGGGTCCTGCACGAAGGGCAGTAACCAGCGTGGGGGGGGATGCTGGTTGGGCCCACTCCGACGCTCAAGTTAGCACTTTTAGAGAGAGAAAGCCTTAGAGAGAAGTCAGAGCATTTCAAGTCCAAAAGTGAGAAAATTATTCCAAATGGGAGACCTAGGCCCCCTATTTATAGGGAACCTAAGGATCATGCCCAGTTTGGGATTACCTGATGTCGGTATGTAAGGAAGACGTATACCGTCATCAAGGCGGACTATGTATGCACCGACTTCCCGCACTTCGCAAATTAATCGGGGTGAGCGTATGAGGTAAGACGGTAATCCGGACCTACCCGGATTGTTTTAACAATCCGGGACGGGTCCGGATTGCTATTAGCAATCCGGAGGTCCGGGTTTCCTTTAGGGCAATCCCGACCTTCGGATCGCCTTAGGGCAATCCAGAAGTCCTTCGGCCCAGGAATTACGCGTATCCCGGACCATTTTTAGACTTAGGTGTCCTGTAAAAGAGTTTTGGGATATTTTACGAGGCTCGAAATGTAAATACGAACCGTAATTGGACAGATATCTAACATGGAGTATGTCGACGTAAAGGAGGTCGTCATGAAGGATGCCGCCTTTGAAGATTTCATTAGTTTTTCATCAAAGGACAAAGAGCACATTACGCACCACGACGCCTTGGTCATAACCACGCAGAAACCGACAAGAAGTCGACTTGGATCCTCCTACATGCCTGTTGCCACATCCAATGCTTTCTTCATTCCAACAAGAAGTGCATCATTCGCAGAGTACGACCAAGGAGTCCTCCAATACAAAGGTGTCAACCCGCCACCACCTGTCACTCCTACCATGATGACCTCGCTCGAAGAGCTGCTTGCATTCCGAAAGATGTTAAGGAACCAAGGATATGCCCCACCACCACCACCACCACCTCTGCCTCCAATCAACGGACAAGTCGAGGAGACAAGAACAAAGTCCCGAGTCACAAGTCATCAAGACACACCGCAACAAAGAATAGGGGGCAATACACGGAAGGTACCTCCCAGTACCAACAACCAAGGCAAGGATCTGCACACTCATACAACCCGTATGTGATAGCACAACACCAAGAAGGGACATGGAAACAACCTCCAACCTCCCGCTCAAAAATACACAAGGAAGGTTCTTCCACGAGGACAAGCCAAGACGATGCTGACATGCGTCACAAGGAGGGACGGAAAAAACCTGTTAATGACGATGATCTCCCAATCACGGGACTTACAACAAGAACCTTGAAGGCAATAATTGAGGAAAAGATAGACGCTTCCTGGGAAAAGAGACAACCGCAACAAAAGAGGCCATTCCAGCCAGACGTCCAAAAGCTCAAAAAGACCAATCTCGCCAAATGTGTTCCATTGAACACACCACTGTCTGTCATCTTGAAAGAGATAAAGGAGACCAAGCTGTGGAAAAAGCCCTCTAATTTCCGAAAGGGCCCACTGGGAAAAGATGAAAGCAAATGGTGTGAAAATCACGAAGTATATGGCCACGAAACGGAGAGATGTGTTGGATTAAGGTTTCATGTAAACAGCTTAATCTTAAAAGGAGAAATGAAGAGGTATATCGACCAAGGCAATAAGCATCAAAAGAAGTCTCATGTGAAGTCTTCAGGAAAAGGCAAAGGAAAAGAAAAGGCGAATGATAATCCACCTATCGCCAAGCGCCGGAAAAATAACGTCACTCATGAAACCAATTATGACGACTTATAAAATCCTTGGAGCACGAAGGTGGAGGAAACAAATTTCAAACTCCTGGAAAACAAACTTCCCCGTCCACTTGAGCCAATGACCGCCTTCCTTGACAAGAACGTTGAAGAATGGTACAAGCACCATAAAACTGGGGGGCATAACACCAACATTTGTTCATCCACAAAGGTGGAGATTGAAGAGCTCAACACGCTAGATGCATTGAGGAACTATGTTGCACGTGGCAGAATCAACTTGCCGACAAATCACCTATGAAGACGTCAAACACATCATCAATCCCTTTATCTCCATTTTTGCATATCTACTATAAGTCTTCTTAGATTAAGTACAACTTATGTTTATTAGGCTTAGTACTTTACAAAAGGAGCGATCAGTAGACGCCTTCCTGTAATCCGTTGTACGAACTCCAAATATCTAATGAAGGTTAAATCTACTTTCGTAGGTACATTACTATATCATGCATACTACCTTGGAATAACGCCAAGTAACAACTACGCACATATTAATTGCGTCAACAACACAAGCTATCGCACCAGGAACAACAAACGGCTTAGGCCATAGAACATCCCCCATGCAACGGAGCCTCAAGCATTCTATACGCACAAGACTAAAAATCGCGCTGCAATAATAAAACGGGGGCATCACCAAAGTGACAACGTCATCAACATTGTGGAAGATAGGAATTCAGGATACGATCCTATGTTATACGCACGCCTGTGCCAAACCAATCACGAGAAAAGAGTTAGAGAATTATTTCCAACATCCAGCAAGTTTACCCATGTCAAAAACACAAGAAGGATCGTACCACTCAAAACATACGCTGACTGCGAAACCTAATCTTCGAACAAAACAAAGGAGAAGATGAGGATTCCAGCAGTATAACATCTCTCAACCATGTGCACAATCGTCACACAGACACAACCTCGGAATGAGTCACAAGTGTATGAAGAGACACATCAAATAAACCCAGGCCCCTTGAAAGTGAACACATGAAGCATACATCGCAAAACCAGCACATTAAATTCAACAGTGCACAATGCGCAATAGGAGAGGGAGAGCAACAACTCTAAATCGGCGTCCGTTCGTGATCGTAGAAAAGCCTGACGCGTATAAAGGAATCCTAGGGTATTCAACAATGAACAAGTGGGGTATAATAGCATCAACATCACACCAAATGATCAAGTTTCTAACAAAGGCAGGAGTTGGTGAAGTAAAGGGAGATCAGCAGTTGTCAAAACACTGCTACAAGGTTGTACTCCAACATGGTGACAAGACAAACAATTGCGGAATTCCCATCATTGATGAAAACCCAAGGGTAGATCATGCACGTCCTGCTTTCGTTGAAGCATTACAAGAAATAAAGATAGATGAGCCAGAAAGGATGGTTCAAGTAGGCGCATCACGGTCAGAAGATGAAGTAATAGAAACCATCAGGAAACAGTGGTACGACTGCCAAGCGACTTGGGGGCACCAAGCTGACAAGTGCTCGGCATTCCACCGAAGTGAAGAAACGAATAATTGCAAGAACACGCGGTACCATTATTCTAAGAAGGAAACACCAAGCAATGATCATATATAGGCATGTACATCATGCTAAGGAGGCATCAACGCAAATCAACTAGAGGACGCATACAATAATGCATAGTCGTTGTTCATACATACATATTCACTGTTAGGTTATAAGTTTCAGGTCAACGGGTCGTCGGCCTAAATCCTACTCCTCACTGGTGAACTAGCATATCCTGTGCTTCCTGGGTTCGGTCGTTCTGCTCCTTTCCTTCTTCTCCCTTCACCCTGCAAGAGGGGCAATATCAAGCACGGAGGGGGGAGTGGTGCTTGATGAACCCTCTCCGATGCCTAAGTCAGTACGTCTTCTTTTAGAGAGATAAAGTCTAAAGTCTAGAGAGAAGTCAGAGCCAAAGTTGTACAATTAGCCAAGATGATCAAATGAATGGTGGAAGGGTTGTATTTATAGGCAACGGTGTCATTAAGGTGGCTTAATGACATCGTTAACCTTTAAACACAATTAATTAGTCCTTGATCACATAATTAAAACCTTAAAGCATGGAGAGGTTGGCGGAGATAATCTAAGTGCGGGAGTCGGAAAACGGTGCCGGGGCCCTTGGGGGTGGGGAGAAAATCCGACCCCCAAGGGTAGGGGTTGGGTGTGGCCACCCAACCCCTCCCTAGGGGAGATCGGGTCAGCCAACCCGATCTCCCCTAGGGGAGATCAGGTGGCCACCCGACCTCACCTAGGTGAGTTCGTCGCGGTCCGGACGAGTATTTTCGCCTCGTCCGGACCGTTGGTGTTTCGGCGGGGTGTTTGGGTCGAAGTTTCGATTTATAATCATTAACGGGGTGATCAAAATAAAACGATTTGGAAGTCAACGGGTTCAAATTGGGCGTATATCCATCACATGCCCCCGAGTCAACCAATGACCTGACCCTTGATTGACTCTATTTTAGGATGGTATGACACGCGCAATTTGAAGCCGAGATTTTACCTTTTGTCGGGATCCTTACTTACCCATGGGAGTGTGTCTCTGACTCTGCCCCCTGTCTTATAAGATAGAGGAATTGCAAACGTCAGAATAGCACGGACACGTGTCTAAGCACGTGTCCGTCTGAGATGGAAATGATAAATCCAAAACTGTCACAGGCGTATACTCGGAAAATATACGCACGTGTGGGGATGCAACATTGTCCCTTTATCCCTTGCCTCTGCTCGTTGAACCGTGGGGTCTCTCTATACTGGGGTTATAACTATCTCCCCTTGTCCCTCTGCCTCTGCTTATTGGCCAGTGGGGTCTCTCTATGATGGGGTTATAACTATCTCCCCTTGCCCACTGCCTCTGCTTATTGGCCAGTGGGGTCTTCCCATATCATCTTTCTATTCTTACCTTCTGACTTTGTATTCGTCGTTTTTTAGGAAAATGAGTTTCATCTTGTCTCTACTGTCCCTTTTCTGTTTATCTTGGGCTAAGTTTGCGTGTTTTCGATCAGCAGATCTCCCCGGTGTTTTATGAGGAGTAAGAGGCCAGTACGGGTGGGAGTAGTTAGCTCCGGGACCGGACCTTCGATTGCGAAAAGATCAGTTTTTTGTGGTGTGAGGAGGTGTCCCCCAGTTGGAGGTAAGGGCGGTGGTGATGTTAGGGCACCATCTTCTTTCTATATTGGTGCCCCCCAATCGAGGGTCCGGGAACCATCTTTTGCTTCTGCTTTGTTTGGTAAGTCCCGGAATGTCTGAGTTTCCTTAGTGTATATTGGTGTTTACTCTGTATCTTGTTGTAGGTAGACTTCGTCTTCCGCTTCTGAGTCGAAAGGAGCTATCTCGTCCTCCTCTTGATGGAATTGTTGGGTCTGAGTGGGCGCCTTATTACGGGCATGGGGCTCGTTTTGACAATCAATCTTCTTTGCAAACTCCTGAGGTTGGAGTTCGTGTTTTGTAGTCTGCTATTCCTCCTACGGATCGTGTGCCCCCTTCTAAAGGGTCGGAGGCAGTTTATGAATTGGCTCATGATGTGTTGTCTCGCTATGCTTCTGTAACTTTTCTTAACCTTGTTATCCTTTGGGACATTTCTCTTTCATGCTTTATCTGTCTCATCCTTTGTTTTTGTCTCAGGGTATCGCCGACATTGTTAGTTTGTCCACCCTTGTGAATAATCTTGCTGAGGAGAAGAAGGTGCACGAGGACACTTGTGTCTCCCTTAGTTCTAAGCTTGTTAGTTGTTTGGAGCGTAGTCGTATCACGGATTTGCAGTGCCGAGACTTGGAGAGTCGTATTGCTCTTCTTAAAGAAGAGATTGAAGCCTTAAGACAGAAGTCTTATCGCGATGAGGTACTTCGGGCTGCTGAGTTGGTGTCCCTTGAGGAAATGCTTCGTATGGAGGAGAAAGGGTGTGCTATTGCTGAGTATAAGGGTTCTTCCTCTTATCAGGCTGCTATCGATGTTCGCTGCTCTGTGGCTAAGCGTATTTCTTTAAAGGCGATTCTTGAGCGTATATATATGATTGCTCCTGACTTTCCATTTTCTCAGCTTGGTGATTTGTCTGACTTTGCTGTTAGGCATATTTCCAAGATGAGGAAGTAGTACACCTATCTCTTGTGGTGGTTTTGCGAGTTTGTGGCTTGAGGTTTCTCTTAATTTAGGTCGTACTTCTCCCTCTTGCCTTCTAGCCTCTTTATGCTTGTCTTTATTGGTTGTGTTGTTACTTTGCTTCTCATTAGTGTTGCTTGGCTGAAGTGCCTATGAGGTAGTCTTGAACTTGTACTCGTCTTTCTTCATTGAGTTTATCAATGGTTCCTTCTTGTGGTGTCTTCTTACTACTCTTCCTGTTGGTGGGTTGCACTTGTCTTTAGAGTTTGAAACTCCACATCTCCTAGTTTTGCCCTCTTTGTTTGATACACTTGTCTTTACTTATGGCATGCATGGCAAGGTGCTTATCTCCCCTTTTCATGATAACTTCTTGTGCCTTTGTGTGTAGTTCTTTGGTTATGGATCCTTCCTTTTCTGGTGCTTCCTTTTTTTTTTTTTTTTTTTTTGCATTTCTTTTGTGTTTTCCTTCATCATCATACCTGCTATCTCATCAAGAAAAAACATTATGTGTTATTCATACAACTTTGCTTTGCAATTATTTTCTCGTGGAATCCTTCTTAGTATGGTGCGACGATCTCTTCTGATACCCTTTAAATGGTATATATGGTACTGTAAGACCAAAGATACGCTCTTGGTGGGCGTCGAATCTGTTCACGAGACAGGCTCTCGGAGGGCACTTAACGTTTCACAGGATAGGCTCCCGGAGGGCACAAGTTAGACCAAAGATACGCTCCTGGTGGGCGTCGAATCTGGTAGTTTGAAATCTATCTCAAGATACGCTCTCGGGGGCGTCGAATCTGGTAGTTTGAAATCTACCTCAAGATACGCTCTTGGGGGCGTCGAATCTGGTAGTTTGAAATCTACCTCAAGATACGCTCTTGGGGGCATCGAAGGTCGTAGTTTTTAGAAACCACTCTCAAGATACGCTCTTGGGGGCGTCGAAGTTCGTAGTTTTTGGAAACCACTCTCAAGATACGCTCTTGGGGGCGTCGAAGTTCGTAGTATAAAAAATACTCTCAAGATACGCTCTTGGGGGCGTCGAAGTTCTTAGTTTTTAGAAACCACTCTCAAGATACGCTCTTGGGGGCGTCGAAGTTCGTAGTTTTTGGAAACCACTCTCAAGATACGCTCTTGGGGGCGTCGAAGTTCGTAGTATGAAAACCACTCTCAAGATACGCTCTTGGGGGCGTCGAAGGTCGTAGTATGAAAACTACTCTCAAGATACGCTCTTGGGGGCGTTGAAGGTCGTAGTATGAAAACTACTCTCAAGATACGCTCTTGGGGGCGTTGAGGGTGTTGCTGACTTGGAAGTCATATCTGTGTAAGGATAACATAATGATTATATCACCACCTTCTTTGAAAGATACTTTTGGGTAACTTCTACTTCATTAGGGGCATTGATGCTTTATGTACACTTGGGGTGCCTTGGATGGATCAAGACACCCTTTGGAGGAAATCAAAGATAGTTGTAGAGTCGGAGTAACTTCTAGAGTTCTCCTTCTCAAAAGTTGTTTTTGGAAAATTTAAACAATTATATGTAATGACTTGAAATAAATCCAAGGATATGGTCTTTTACTTGTGTTGTCTTCTTAGACGTAGAACTTCTTTAGGTGTTTTCCACTGAAGGTATTTGTGGAGATATACCCATCCCCATCCTCTAGGCGGTAAGCATTTGCGTATGGAACTTGTTAGGTTCTAAGCTTTAATTCAACGGATCGTCGGTCTAAATCTTAATCCTAACTGGTGAACTAGCTGATCCTGTGCTTCTCGGGTTCGGTCGTCCTGCTCCTTTCCTTCTTCTCCCTTCGCCCTGCAAGAGGGGCAATATCAAGCACGGAGTGGGGGTGGTGCTTGATGAACCCTCTCTGATGCCTAAGTCAGTACGTCTTCTTTTAGAGAGATAAAGTCTAAAGTCTAGAGAGAAGTCAGAGCCAAAGTCGTACAATTAGCCAAGATGTTCAAATGAATGGTGGAAAGGTTGTATTTATAGGCAACGGTGTCATTAAAGTGGCTTAATGACATCGTTAACCCTTAAACAAAATTAATACCTTAAAACACGGATAGGTTGGCGGAAATAACCCAAGGGTGGGAGTCGGAAAACGGTGCCGGGGCCCTTGGTGGTGGGGAGAAAATCCGACCCCCAAGGGTAGGGGTTGGGTGTGGCCACCCAACCCCTCCCTAGGGGAGATAGGGTTGGCCAACCCTATCTCCCCTAGGGGAGATCGGGTTGGCCAACCCTATCTCCCCTAGGGGAGGTCGGGTGATGCCACCCGACCTCACCTAGGTGAGTTCGTCGCGGTCCGGACGAGTATTTTCGCCTCGCCCGGACCGTTGGTGTTTCGGCGGGGTGTTTGGGTCGAAGTTTTGATTTATAATCATTAACGGGGTGATCAAAATAAAACGATTCGGAAGTCAACGGGTTCAAATTGGGTGTATATCCATCACATGCCCCCGAGTCAACCAATGGCCTGACCCTTGATTGACTCTATTTTAGGATGGTATGACACGCGCAATTTGAAGCCGGGATTTTACCTTTTGTCGGAATCCTTACTTACCCATGGGTGTGTGTCTCTGACTCTGCCCCCTGTCTTATAAGATAAAGGAATTGCAAACGTCAGAATAGTACGGACACGCGTCCAAGCACGTGTCCGTCTGAGATGGAAATAATAAATCCAATACCGTCACGAGCTCATACTCGGAAAATATACGCACGTGTGGGGGTGCAACATGAATACGACTAAATGAGTCCATGCTTCAGTTTCATGACGGGGTAAGCCTAAGTTGGGAAAAATTTTAATTTTGGTCCAAATTTTTCTAAGTATAGGATACTTAAAAAATATGCCTATAGGATGTTAACTTGGGTGGAAATATGCCTAACCATGGTCTAAGGGAGGTAAAGATGATAGTTTTCCCTTTAACCCTTAGATCTCTTCTAATTTTAAATGGAGGGTTGTGATTATGTCACTTTAAAAAACCTACACCTTTTCAAATATATAGAGGAGTAAAGAAATTACCTCACTTAGCCACCATTGTCATCTTTTCCTTTTTTCCTCACACTTGGAGAGCAAGGAAAAATTTGGAGAAAATCTTGCACACCAAGGGAGGGGGCCGGCCAAGAATTCCGGCCAGTGGTGCGACGGAGGAGGCCGGCAAGGGACGGCGACGTGACCCAAGGCGAAGGCGGAGCAGGCCCTGGTCCACGGCGGCGCCAAGCGAGGTCGTAGGGGAGCAGTGGCGTAGGGGGGACGCCGACGGCGCGGAGGACGGCGACCGTGGTTCCGGCGAGCCACGGTAGAGGGGCTGATTTCCGGCGTAGCTCGGTTCCGGCGGTGGCGAAGGGCAGTCTCCGGCGAGGGGCTGATTTCCGGCGACATCAAAATTCGAATTTCGGACCCTTCTATCTCATCGGGTCGGGTTTTCGGAAGGTCCAATCTTTTCCTTTCCATTATCATATAAAATTCCGATACTTGAATTGCCGATGCTTGATTGAGTATGTGATTGCCGTAGATATTCCTTTGTCCGGAGATAGTTTTTGCTCGTTTAAACTATTCCCGCTTGGATTTCGATATTTGGGATGCCATTTGCAAGTTGATTTTCGTGGAGGGGCATAATCGTAATTTTGCTCGAAAATCGGTTTCTTGATCCGAATAAAATTGCCAGATTTTGTCGTTGTAGTGTCCTTAGCATGTGTTCGTTACCTTTGTTGGGTGCTTTCGAATTTTTGGTTGTTGTTTGTCGGGTGCCGGGGTATGCCCGGTTTTTCCGGAGATCTTCTTACCTTGACACCTGTCATGCCGTGACAGGTATTATACTCGTGGTGGTGTCCCCGTGCACAAACTTGGCAGAGGCGTTATATCCTTCGAAGGATGAGTAAGTTTCTCTTTCCTTCTATTCGTCGCGTTGCTTGCTTTCCTGCCATTAGCTCGGTGTCGGATTCTGAGCCGTATACTGAGCCAGGGTATTGGTCGGAGCCTGATTCGAGTTTGGAATTTCTCACTGCCTTTGATTTAGGTCTCGCTGCTTTGTCGGAGAACTACTTGACTAGGTCCGACTATAACGAATGTCACCTTAGGTGACATTTGTCCTTTAGACGAACCCTTGTACCTCTTCCTCCCTTCTTTGGGAAATACTCGCCAGACAGTGACAGAGCCTCCCCGGGGGAAGGTTGTTGTCTACCCTTCCCAGATTCGGTTTGGGTTGCGCTTGCCTTATTGCGATGAGCTCATAGAGTTGAGTAGATTCTTTAGGATCTCCCCTGTGAACCTTGCCCCCAGTGCTATTCGCGTCTGGGTGGGTTTCCGGGTGCTATGCCAGTGGTACTCCTGGAGGTACTCCTGGAAGTACTCCTTGGTCTTGTTCCGGTGCTTCTTCCGGTTTCAGTATCAGAAGAAGGTAGGCTTCGCGTGTTCTGTGACTCGCTATCCTTCCCTCAAAGATTCCCGATTTGCTGATTTCGGGTTGAGCGGGGTTGAGTGGAATACTTCTCTTCGTTTCGTGGTCCGTAACGATAACTCGGCGAGCCATTGGGCCAAACATTATTTCTTTATCACGGATCGATGCGTTACCTGGCCGGTTCTGAATGAGGACCGATCAGACGGTTGGCCTGCCTTTGGGGAGTTCTCTTCTGTGGACTTAGAGACTCTGAAGACCATCTATGAAAGCCACAAGACCCAGTCTTACTTCCCTGTGTCCTTGGTGACCGAGACAGACCTCTATGAGGCAGGGATTAGTTTGACTCCTCTCTCCGGGGATTCGGTATGTTACTTAGTCTTCTCATTTATATTGATTTTTTGTTTTTCCCTTGTAGGTTGGTTTCACGGGAAAACGTATAACGTGCAGGCAGCACCGGTTGATTTGAGCAAGAGGAGGGCTCCCTCCAGCTCTACTCCGAAGAAGTCCCCTATGCTTGGGAAGATTACTGGGGCCTCTGGTATACTTCTTTCTTTCTTCTATTATGGTATACTTGTGTTTTTTCTCATGTTGTTTTCCTTGTGTAGTTAGGGCACTCTCCCTTGGTGACCGAGAGAGTCCTCTCTGTGGGCAAGGGCTCTGGACCTTCTAAGTCCAAGTCACGGAGGTCCGATTCTGAGGCCGGGGCCTCTGCTGTCAAGAAGAAGAAGGCTGCAGATCCTCCTCTCCCTGGTGTTCGTCCCCCGACCCTGTCTCGCGAAAAAGAGATAGTAGTCGAAGAGGCGCCTTCCAGAGCTGATAAAGGGAAGCGGCTTGCTGGTGATGGTGGGGTGGTCACTGATTCTCCATCTCCTGCCCCCCAGCCGAGGGCACGGTCGTCAGGTTCGTTTTTCTTTATGTCATTGATGCTTCTTTGCTTGTATTTTTCTTTACCTTGCTTTATTTTTATAGGTGGGCTTCCGGCTTTGAGTCGGAAGGACTTTGCGCGCCTTACTGACGAGGATATTGTGGGAGCTGAGTGGACTCCCTTTGCTGGATTGAAGGAGTTCCACTTTGATAGTGGTTCCTCCTTGCGCACCCCGGAGGTTGGCATTCGGGTGCTTCGCGGTGCCATTGCTCCTGGTGATCGTGCTCCTCAGCCCAAGTCCCCTAAGGAGACCCGGCGCTTCATTCAGGGGGTATTATCCCGCTATGTCCCTGTGAGTGGTGTTTCTCTTCCCTTTCTATTTTCATGTGATTGCTTGCTAAGTCACTTATCCCTTGTTGAATTTTCAGGGTATGTCCGACATGATGAATATGTCGTCTCTTGCGCTTGAGCTGTCAGATGAAAAGAAGGCTCTTGAGGATAACCAGGTATCCTTTAAGGCGGAGCTTGCCACTGCCGCTGAGAAGGCTCGCCTGTCTGACTTGCAGATGCATGAGCTTAGGGATCAGGTAGCTCTACTTGGGACTACTGTGGGTAGTTTGCGCCGTGAGGCTGATGTTGCATCGTCACTCCATGCTGAGGAGTTGAGGAAGCTTGAGGCGAGGTGCCAGGCGGAGGAGAGAGTTGTTGCAGTATCTGAGTACAAAGCTTCCTCTGCCTTTACTGCTGATTACAGCGTTCGGTTGAACCAGGAGATGAACCAGTTCGGGGAGTACCTTGTTGATCACATCTTTCGTATTGATCCCCAGTTTGCCGTTGATGATCTGGGTGACTTTGGACCATATGCTACTGGTTATACGGCCGTTCTTAGGGGTCACACTGCCGTTGCTGATGAGCCTGCCGCTGCACCGGTGGATGCTATACCCGTGGATGTTGATAGTTCAGGCTCTTCCTCCTCTACTTCGAGCTCTATTGGTGGTTCTTCCTCAGAGGGTCAGGACCGTGAGGACTCTCCAGCAGGCTCTGGTTGATATGCTGATATCTCTTTATCCTTGTACATATGACTTTACTTTTCCTCCCCTTTAATGGGTTGAGTGTTTCTCCCCTTGATGGGTCGAGTTCATTTTGGGATTGCTATACTTGGGGTGTTTTGTTGCTTTCCTTCTTTGCATGGTTATGTTGGCGGTGTGTGGAACACCTGCCTTTGGTTGTGGTATGCATGGTGTGTGGAACACCTGCCTTTTGATGGGTACTTCATATGCTTCTGTATATATTCCTTTGATCATTGACTCTTCCTTTCTTTGTGCTTTCCTTTACTTATCTCTTTTTTGTGTTTTCTTCATATCATTCCTGCTATCTCATCAAGAAAAAACATTATGCGTTCTTTATATAACTTTACTTTGCAATTATTTTCTCATGGAATCCTTCTTAGTATGGTGCAATGATCTCTTCTGATACCCTTTAAATGGTATATATGATACTGTTAGACCAAAGATACGCTCTTGGTGGGCGTCGAATCTGTTCACGAGACAGGCTCTCGGAGGGCGCTTAACGTTTCACAGGATAGGCTCCCGGAGGGCACAAGTTAGACCAAAGATACGCTCTTGGTGGGCGTCGAATCTGGTAGTTTGAAATCTACCTCAAGATACGCTCTTGGGGGCGTCGAATCTGGTAGTTTGAAATCTACCTCAAGATACGCTCTTGGGGGCGTCGAAGGTCGTAGTTTTTAGAAACCACTCTCAAGATACGCTCTTGGGGGCGTCGAAGTTCGTAGTTTTTTGAAACCACTCTCAAGATACGCTCTTGGGGGCGTCGAAGTTCGTAGTTTTTTGAAACCACTCTCAAGATACGCTCTTGGGGGCGTCGAAGTTCGTAGTTTTTGGAAACCACTCTCAAGATACGCTCTTGGGGGCGTCGAAGGTCGTAGTATGAAAACTACTCTCAAGATACGCTCTTGGGGGCGTCGAAGGTCGTAGTATGAAAACTACTCTCAAGATACGCTCTTGGGGGCGTTGAGGGTATTGCTGACTTGGAAGTCATATCTGTGTAAGGATAACATAATGATTATATCACCGCATTCTTTGGAAGATACTTTTGAGTAACTTCTACTTCATTAGGAGCATTCATGCTTTATGTACACTTGGGGTGCCTTGGATGGATCAAGACACCCTTTGGAGGAAATCAAAGATAGTTGTAGAGTCGGAGTAACATCTTGAGTTCTCCTTCTCAAAAGTTGTTTTTGGAAAACTTAAAATGCTTGAACATGCAAAGTGCTGAATATTAAACTAAGGATATGGGGTGGTGAGTTTGTCTGTTGCCCCGTACTCCTTTAGGCCTCCTTTGTAAATCATCTCTTCCACTTCTATCTTCAACACCATGCAATCATTGGTTTGATGCCCCCAGGTCCCATGGTACCCACACCAACCCTGTGCATCTTTGCCCAGGAAGGCCTTGCCCTCCTCCTTGCACTTTGGTAACTCTTCTTTGAGGTATTCTTCAAAAATTTCTTCTATCTTTGCCGTGAGGGGTGTGAATTTGAAGTCTACACTTCCTTCAAGTATGTGTTTCTCTTTTTCTTCTTCAAGGACTTCTTCACATTGCCCTATCTACTTTGCGAATGCCTTGTCCAGTCTCTCTTTGAGCTCCCTCATTGTGCTAGTCATGACCACCTCATAAAGCCCTCCATATGCTTCAATTGAGGTTGGATGCATGTTTCTAAGGAAGGCTCTTACGGCCTCTCTTCTTGTGATGTCCATGCTTGCACCATAGCTGAAGAATCTATCAAAGTAGCTTGATATGGACTCCCTTGGCATTTGCTTGATGTCGTCTATATATCGGAAACCCCTTATGATGGAGTCCCTTGTTCTCTTTCCTTCTGCATTCTCTGGCTGCCAAGGTATGCTTGTTACCCTTACAGCCTTACTTCTCTGTCTCTTCTTAGCTAGTCCTTGAAAGAATTGCTTACTCAGGCGGAGTGCAACTCCCTTTTTCATCTTTCCCTGCCTTAACCTTTTCATCACCTTCTCTTTGTCTTGGATGGCCCCAGTCATGACCATAGCCACTGTGTCTGAGTTGTGTGATCCACGTCTCATGGAGTTGACGTAGCACTGCCTTGCAGTGCGTTGATCACCCAAGACTTCCCCAATTCTGTTTTCAGTGATATACTTCAGCTTCTGATGCACGGTAGATGGCACAATTTCATATGGATTTATGGTTGTTCTTCCTAAGATCCCGTTGTAGGCTCCCAGGCTTTCAACCACCATGAAGTTGACGTTCACTCTCAGCTGTGTCCATCCCTGGCCCATGGTCACTGGTAGGGTTATCATTCCTAGGGGATAACTTGTTGCCCCTGAGAAGCCAACCAGAGGGAAGTTGACTGGTTTGATGTCTGCCTTTGTTTTTCCTATCACTTCCAAGACCCTTAGGCTTAGGAGGTCTGCAGAGCTGCCCCCATCTACCAGTATTCTTTTTACATCGAAGTTATCGATTTCCATCGTGATGACTAAAGCATCATCATGCGGGAAGACAATATGACTCTTGTCCTTCTCCGAAAACTCAATTTTCATCTCCTCTCCTTCTCGTGGTCTCTTTCTCCACTTTGGTACTGAACTCAGCTTGGATGCATAAACTCCCTTGCGTTAGCTGTTGGGCCACCTGATGCCACTCCTCCATGTATCATGTTTATAGTCCCCCTCTTGTTAGGTGGGGGATTATAGTCTACCTTTTCTTTGCCTTTATCCTTGTATGATGGTCCTAGTTGTGTGTTATTGCCCCCGTGATCGACAAATTGTTTCAGCTCTCCTCTTTGGATGATGTTGTTGATACTTAGCTTCAAGCTAAAGAGTTCGTTCGTATCATGCCCGTATGCCTCATGATTATCACACCATCTATCCTTGTGTGTCCCTACCATTGGGGCTCTCCATCTTCCGGGGGGCGACCATAATTTCTGATTTCTCATCTCCCTCAGGACCACTACTGGGGTGGTGTTCAATGGTATGAACTTGATAACATTTATTTCCCTAGCCTTCTATGGCTCACCCAACTGATTTCTTTGCTGAGGCGGACGCCACTCTTGTTGCCTTATGGGTTGAGGTGCCTGAGGTGGCTTTCCCTTATTCTGCTTTGTATTGTCCTCCTTTGCCGCTTGAATCTTGGCTTTCTTACTCACCCTGTGCCTCTCTAGGTCTATATGAGTTACTAATTAAATATATCACCGCAGTTATCAATTACTTAAACACGGTAATTCCAACATAAATCATGATCAACAACTCAGGCTCTGATACCACATGTAATCTATCTCTTCTCCCGGATCAAACCACTCAAGAGACAAATCGAGATGCAACTCCTCGCTCTCCCCAATGCCTCATGTCACCGATTTGATTTCATACGTACGCGACAAAATCAACGTAAACCATGGAAGTCGGCATTACCAATTCGTTTAGGAAATTGATACTAAAACGGAGATCGAATGCAAAGCCCAGGCCATGAACAAATTTACGACGGTCGGTTCCTTACTAATTAAATATATCACCGAAGTTATCAATTACTTAAACACGGTAATTCCAACATAAAACTCTTCCTGCTAGCTCCTATAAGGTGCTTGCAGGTTTTTTGGCCATCTTTTCTGCCAATGTGGACCCGAAGCGGCCTAGGTTTCTTATGAAGGCTCTTATTATTTCACCCTCGGTGATGTCGCCATGTATGTCTGCTATGTCCTGGTTGAACCTAGTGTAGTAATCAGCCAAAGATTCATCATTTTCTTGCTTCACATCATCTAGGGAGCCCGTTCCTTTAAGTAGCTTCCTTTCTCCTAGGTATCTCTGAAGAAACTTCGCCTTTAGCTGCGCCCATGAGTGGATGCTTTCAGTAGGTAGGCTAAAGAACCAATGTGACGCCACTCCTGATAGGGTGTTTGGAAATAAGAGTTCCTTGTAGCGGTCATCAGTAGTTCTCCCGAATAGGGAGGCTTCATGCTGCTGAATGTGCTCCAAAGGGTCTCCATTGCCATTGTATTTTGCTATCTGTATTGTATGCAAGGAGTCTGGCACTTTGTTCATTTCCAACTCCCTCGTGAAGGGTTGGTTTGTGTTGTCACTCAGGCAGTGCAGTCCGTTCCTCTTTGACTCACTCATCTTCCTTACTATCACGGCTTCTATCTCCTCCGGGGTAATCATCACCGGCGTTGGAGTGTAGTCTCTCTGATGTCCTCCATAGTTGTAAACTGGGCTTGCTGAGATCCCTTTTCCGTGCTGGTACGGACTATAGGCGTATCCCTGATATCCCTGTTGGGGTACTTGGTTGAATTCCTGCCTCCTTGGAGGTCTTGCCTATCTATCTGCCCCCAGCGGGGTGTATGCCCTGGCATCCTGCTGTGTCTGTTGCTGCCTTGGAGGCACAAACTGCTGCCTTCCCTCTGGGGGTTGCCTTTGGTTGTCTCTCCTTTGTTCTTCTCGCTGCCCTGTTGGAGGGTGCGAGTGGTGTTCTTCTTCTGGAACTTGTTCTTCCTCCTGAACTTCTTCTTCCTCATGGTGGTGTTGCCTTCCCTGCCTGTTCCTCAGAGTCTCTCTATAGGCTAGTAGCTCATCCAATGCGCTCATCAGCCCCGGAGTCACTGTATGTGCTCCTTGTGAGTGTGCGGGCCTTGTGTTGGTTGTGTGGGCGCGATTGTCGTTCCTTTGAGCCGGCATTCCATATGGATATCCTTGAGGTTGTGCCTCATAGTAGTATCCCTGAGGAGGTTCTGTGTATTGGGATGGCACTCCTTGTTGCTCCCCCTCTCTTTGTGGCCTCCTTGCCAATGGAGTTGAGGTTGTGGAAGACTCAGCCCCAGCTGGGCATGAAGGTCCTCCTTCCTGGTTGTTAGGCTGGGGTGCCTGTGGGGCTACCTGAGGCTCTGGGTGTACAGGCTGTTTCTCTGGGTTAGGCTGCCTTGCTGGAGGTATAGGCTGTCTCTCTCGCCTATTGCCCCCAGGTGGGCGATTATGCCTAGACGCTAAGCTATTCGTCATCGCTCTCGTGATTGCCAGGCTTTCTGTTCGAAGCCCACAGACAGCGCCAAGTGTTAGGTTCTAAGCTTTAAGTCAACGGATCGTCGGTCTAAATCTTAATCTTCACTGGTGAACTAGCGGATCCTGTGCATCTCGGGTTCGGTCGTCCTGCTCCTTTCCTTCTTCTCCCTTCGCCCTGCAAGAGGGGCAATATCAAGCACGGAGGGGGGGGGGGGTGCTTAATGAACCCTCTCCTATGCCTAAGTCAGTACGTCTTCTTTTAGAGAGATAAAGTCTAAAGTCTAGAGAGAAGTCAGAGCCAAAGTTGTACAATTAGCCAAGATGTTCAAATGAATGGTGGAAATGCTGTATTTATAGGCAACGGTGTCATTAAAGTGGCTTAATGACATCGTTAACCCTTAAACACAATTAATACCTTAAAGCACGGAGAGGTTGGCGGAAATAACCCAAGTGTGGGAGTCGGAAAACGGTGCCGGGGCCCAAGTGTGGCCACCCGACCTCACCTAGGTTAGTTCGTCGCGGTCCGGACGAGTATTTTCGCCTCGCCCGGACCGTTGGTGTTTCGGCGGGGTGTTTGGGTCGAAGTTTCGATTTATAATCATTAATGGGGTGATCAAAATAAAACGATTCGGAAGTCAACGGGTTCAAATTGGGCGTATATCCATCAGAACTGATGCTATCTTATATGGTCCTTCCCACTTTGGAGATAATTTTCTGACTTGGTCTAAGTGTGAGAACTCGTTCTTTCTGAGCACTAGTTCTCCTATGTGGAATTGCCTCTCCTTGACTTGGCGGTTGTAATATCTTGCGGATACAAGGCGCATTTATAGAAGTGTATTCCACACTCTATGCATGCACCTAACTACACAATGCATACACACTAGACTATGTATGCACCTGGTTCATAGTTTATTGTATAGCCTTAGTTGGTGATCCTAGTTTTGCCTAGTATATATATTGTAACACTTGCTTTGTAATACCTAGTTGATTAATGAAGCATTCTCATTCATATGGTATCAGAGCACAAGGACATTCATAGCGGCGTATGCAATGGACCAAGGAACTTGAAGTTTTCCCCATTTGCTTCAATCTGCCAGCCTAGTCTTGTGTGGATTTACCTCATTACGCTTCAGGATTCATCAACTCAGCTTGAATTCTCACTTTACATTCAACAATGAACTCTTAGTAAGTCTCATTTCATGCTCATCCACGCACACAAGGAACTAAGGACAGTGCTAGTATTGCTCATAGGCCATAGCACTTGATTTGCCTTGTTCTACTTGTTCTAGCTCAGATTGAGCTATTTGCGTGCTTGATTTTGGTATTCCCTGAAGTGTGTGTCATTCCTCTAGCATCATTGATGGATTCTGAGATTGTTTGAACTAGTCTCGTTGATTATAACACTTGGATATTACCCGTTTAGTGGATTACTTCATCCTTACTCGGCTGAGTGACCATTGTGAGTTCTTGGGTATTCTTCAGCATATTCTTTGATTCTATTGAAGAATTTCGTGCTTCCATTAATGGATAACTGATTATTATCAAGTTTTTGATGATTGTCAATCATTGGTTTTGCTCATTTTGATGCGTAGTGGTACGGATTGTACTATCTACTAGCTGGATTTGTCCTATTCTTAACAGATTTGGTGTGCCAGTCTTATCTATATCACCAGCTATTTCCGTGGGGTTTCTTTACCATTTCTTCTAGTGATCTCTTGGAATCAAGTTCATATCTCTCTCAACAAGCTCATTATACTTGACTGACTTGCAAAATGGCTCATGAATCCAATGTGGATGATACTCTCTACATACACCCATCTGACACCACTGGCCATATGCTCATACCTTTTCAGCTGCAGGGTACCTCCAACTATCATGTTTGGAGTACCTCAATCAAGGAAGGCTTGTTAGTGAAGAATAAATTGGGCTTCATTGATGGCACATTCACAAGAACAAGTGTTGGTGTGGCAGACAGGGTGAAATGTGATAGGGCCAATGCAATAGTCAAGGCTTGGTTGAGGAATTGTGTAGCCAAAGACTTGGTCACTAGTTTGATCTACAATCCCACTGCTTCTTCCATTTGGGATGACCTTAAGGAAATGTTTGACAAGGTGGATGGTACTCAAATCTTCCAACTGACCAGGGAGATCTATCAAACATCTCAAGGAGTTCTATCCATCACTGAATACTTTGCAAAGATGAAACACCTTTGGGATGCTCTTGCTTCAGTTGATGACTTGAATCTTCAATGTGCTGGAGACATTGCTATTGTCAATGAACACAAGGAGAAGCAAAAATTGATGGCTTTTCTCTTAGGACTAAATGAGTCTTATGGACACATTAGGAGTAGCTTGCTCATGAGGCAACCACTTCCATCTCTTAGCATTGCCTTCTCTGTTTTAGTACAAGAAGAAAGTCAAAGGACCATTTCTGGATCTATTGGAGATGTGGGTGAGGCAACTGCCTTATACACAAGAAACAATCCATCTTATGGTGGAAGAGGTAATGGAAGAGGCTATGGAAGAGGAAGAGGCAATGGCAATGGCAGGGGCAGAGGCATTCCAAATGGTCCCAATGAGAGACCTCCCCCTCCTGTTTGCACCTATTGTGGCAAGAGAGGCCACATAGAGGATCAATGTTATAGCAAGCATGGATATCCACAAGGTCATCCAATGTACAACCCAAATGCTCCTAAGAGGAATTGGAACTCAGCCAACATTGTTGAAGATGGTGGAAGCTCAAGTGCCATTGAGCATGTAGCAGCCAAGGACAAGAGAATCTTTCATGGCACAGCCAACAAGAGAATCCAACATGTAGCTGCTCATGATGATTACTTTGAGCATTCACCTTTGAGCTTTGAAGATGTTGAACAAGCTCATGTCAATATGGCAGGTATATCTAGTGACCCTATGGTTTGGATAGTTGACTCAGGTGCAACTAATCATATCACACATCAAATTGAGTGGTTATTTGATTTGAAGAAGTGTGACTCTGATCATCAATATGTTCATTTACCAAATGGTCACAAATGCAAAGTAACTCATATTGGTTCTTGCTCTTTCTCAAGTGGATTCACTCTGACCAACATCTTATTGGTCCCTGATTTCAAATTCAATTTGATCTCAGTATCTAGGCTTCCTAGCCAATTGAATTGTAAGGTGGTCTTTACTTCTAATCATGTGTTACTCCAGGGCCAGAGTGGCAAGTCCATGGTGATTGGGAAATGGAATAGAGGACTATACACCTTGAAGGATGTGGTGCCTTCAAGCTCAAGGAAGATTGCAGCCACTTGCTTGGGGAATAAGGAAGAGGTGTTGAGATGGCATAGGCGTTTGGGCCATGTCTCTGAGACTTACCTCAACCATTTAGATGTTTTGAATTTGAATAAATCTTATGGTTGTATCAAACAATGCACAATTTGCCCTCTTGCCAAGCAATCTAGATTTTCATTTCCAATAAGTGACTCTATTGCTTCTAAGCCTTTTGATCTTATTCACATGGACTTATGGGGTCCCTACAAAGTGCCAACTTTTAAGGGCAATCAGTATTTCTTGACAATAGTAGATGATTGTTCAAGAGCAACTTGGGTCTACTTAATGAAGTTCAAGAGTGACACTTTCTTGCACATCAAGAACTACTTACTCATGGTGAAGAACCAGTTTGGCACTATTGTTAAGATCTTGAGGAGTGATAATGGCACTGAGTTCACTAACTCAGTATGCAAGGAGTTGCTTCTCCAATTTGGCATCCATCACCAAACTAGTTGTGTGCATACACCACAACAAAATGGAAGAGTGGAACGCAAGCATAGAGACATCCTAAACATTGCTAGAGCAATTAGGTTTCAAGCATCAATGCCTTTGAGACACTGGGGATATTGCATTCTAAATGCTTGTTACATACTCAATAGGCTACCATCCTCTATCTTGAAGTTCAAGTCACCTATGGAAGTGTTATATGGGAAGGTGCCTTCTCTTCAACATTTAAGAGTTATTGGTTGTCTTTGCTTCACAACAAAGCTAAACAACCATGACAAGTTTAGTCCAAGAGCTGAACCATGCATACTTATGGGGTACTCCACTTCACAAAAAGGATACCTTGTAATGAATATTTCTGATTCAGTCTTTCATGTTTCAAGAGATGTACTCTTCCATGAAGATATCTTTCCATTTGGCATGTCCAAAGAGGCCCTAAAAGCCTTAATACCTTCTTGCTTGGCACCCAAGCCACCTATGCTTGACTCTTCACCAGAGTTGCCAATGCTCCTTGATGAACTTACTCCAAGCCATGCTCCCATTATTGAGACTAATGCTTCTTCATAACCTCCCCAATCAATAGAAGAAGAGGCAGTTCCATTACAAGGAGCAAGAAGTGCATCCCCACAACAAAATGGATCCCCTCAACAAAGTTCTTCTCCTCAACCTCCCCAACCAACAGAGGAAGTGGTAGAGGAAGTCCCACAACCTCCTTCCATAAGAAGGAGCCTCAGACTTGCCCAAAGAAACTCTCCACAAATAAGGAGTGCAAGGCTTGCTGCTCTTCAAAACAAGCCTAGTTCCAATGCCACTTTTGGAATGGAAAGATATATATCTTATGATACTCTAGGCCCCCAATTCAAATGTTTCTTGACTGCCATTGACAATATTAAAGAACCAAGCACTTACAAGCAAGCCATCAAAGATCCAAACTGGATTGTGGCTATGAAAGAGGAGATACAAGCTCTCCAAGACAACAACACATGGAAGATAGTAGACCTACCTCAAGGAAAATCCTCGGTTGGTTGCAAATGGGTCTTCAAAATCAAGTACAACTCTGATGGATCTATTGAAAGATACAAGGCAAGATTGGTTGCCAAAGGATTCAATCAGGTGGAAGGTACTGATTTCAATGAGACATTCTCACCTGTAGTCAAGATGGACACTGTGAGGATTGTCTTGGCATTGGCAGCTGCCAAATCATGGGGATTGTATCACATGGATGTAAACAATGCATTTCTCCAAGGTGATCTATCTGAGGAAGTATATATGGACATTCCTCAAGGATTTGATCCATCTAGGTCCATTGAAGCATTCCCCAAGAGAGTATGCAAGCTCAACAAGTCTTTATATGGGCTCAAACAAGCATCAAGGCAATGGAACATCAAGCTCACCCAAACATTATTGAAGACTGGCTACAAGCAATGTGCCTCAGATCATTCCTTGTTTAGCAAGATACAAGGTAATGACAAGGTGTTCATCCTCATCTATGTGGATGATCTCCTAATCACTGGTTCAAATGCCAAGTTGATCAATCAATTGAAGTGCACCCTCCAAACACACTTCAAATTAAAGGATTTGGGAGACTTGAGATACTTTTTAGCCTTGGAAGTTTCAAGATCAACATAAGGCCTTGTCATCAATCAAAGGAAGTATGCTATGGAGCTTATAGAGGATGCAGGCTTGGGAGCTGCTAGGCCTGCTGAAACTCCAATGGAATTCAACATCAAGCTCACCACACATGAGTATGACAAAGCCACCAACTCCAATCCTGATGACATACTCTTGGAAGATGCCACTTCTTATAGAAGGGTCATTGGTAAATTGCTATATCTTACCATGACAAGACCAGACATAAGTTTCTCAGTTCAAAGGCTTAGTCAATTTGTGGACAATCCCAAGAAGTCCCATTATGAAGCAGCAATGAGGGTGGTTAGATACATCAAGGGAACTCCAGGTCATGGTTTGATCTATCCCTCCAACAATTCTCTCAAGTTGAGTATCTTTTGTGACTCAGATTGGGCAGCCTGCCCTTTCAGTAGAAAGTCAGTGAGTGCATATTGTGTGAAGCTTGGATCAGCTATGATAGGATGGAAGGTCAAGAAACAAGACACCATTTCCCTTTCAAGTGCTGAAGCTGAATATAGATGCTTGAGGGTTGCTATTCAAGAAGCACTTTGGGTGAACAGAATCCTCAAGGAACTTGGATTGCAAGTTACCTTGCCAATCCCAATCCACACAGATAGTGAGGCAGCCTTAAAGATTGCCAAAAACCCCATGTTCCATGAGCGCACCAAGCATATTGAACTTGACTGCCACTTCACAAGACACCATATCAACTCAGGGATGATTGGTGTCTATCATATTTCTTCAAAAGTTCAAATGGCTGACTTACTCACCAAGGCATTAGTCAAATGGTTGCCAAAGGATTCAATCAGGTGGAAGGTACTGATTTCAATGAGACATTCTCACCTGTAGTCAAGATGGACACTGTGAGGATTGTCTTGGCATTGGCAGCTGCCAAATCATGGGGATTGTATCACATGGATGTAAACAATGCATTTCTCCAAGGTGATCTATCTGAGGAAGTATATATGGACATTCCTCAAGGATTTGATCCATCTAGGTCCATTGAAGCATTCCCCAAGAGAGTATGCAAGCTCAACAAGTCTTTATATGGGCTCAAACAAGCATCAAGGCAATGGAACATCAAGCTCACCCAAACATTATTGAAGACTGGCTACAAGCAATGTGCCTCAGATCATTCCTTGTTTAGCAAGATACAAGGTAATGACAAGGTGTTCATCCTCATCTATGTTGATGATTTCCTAATCACTGGTTCAAATGCCAAGTTGATCAATCAATTGAAGTGCACTCTCCAAACACACTTCAAATTAAAGGATTTGGGAGACTTGAGATACTTTTTAGCCTTGGAAGTTGCAAGATCAACATAAGGCCTTGTCATCAATCAAAGGAAGTATGCTATGGAGCTTATAGAGGATGCAGGCTTGGGAGCTGCTAGGCCTGCTGAAACTCCAATGGAATTCAACATCAAGCTCACCACACATGAGTATGACAAAGCCACCAACTCCAATCCTGATGACATACTCTTGGAAGATGCCACTTCTTATAGAAGGGTCATTGGTAAATTGCTATATCTTACCATGACAAGACCAGACATAAGTTTCTCAGTTCAAAGGCTTAGTCAATTTGTGGACAATCCCAAGAAGTCCCATTATGAAGCAGCAATGAGGGTGGTTAGATACATCAAGGGAACTCCAGGTCATGGTTTGATCTATCCCTCCAACAATTCTCTCAAGTTGAGTATCTTTTGTGACTCAGATTGGGCAGCCTGCCCTTTCAGTAGAAAGTCAGTGAGTGCATATTGTGTGAAGCTTGGATCAGCTATGATAGGATGGAAGGTCAAGAAACAAGACACCATTTCCCTTTCAAGTGCTGAAGCTGAATATAGATGCTTGAGGGTTGCTATTCAAGAAGCACTTTGGGTGAACAGAATCCTCAAGGAACTTGGATTGCAAGTTACCTTGCCAATCCCAATCCACACAGATAGTGAGGCAGCCTTAAAGATTGCCAAAAACCCCATGTTCCATGAGCGCACCAAGCATATTGAACTTGACTGCCACTTCACAAGACACCATATCAACTCAGGGATGATTGGTGTCTATCATATTTCTTCAAAAGTTCAAATGGCTGACTTACTCACCAAGGCATTAGTCAAATGGTTGCCAAAGGATTCAATCAGGTGGAAGGTACTGATTTCAATGAGACATTCTCACCTGTAGTCAAGATGGACACTGTGAGGATTGTCTTGGCATTGGCAGCTGCCAAATCATGGGGATTGTATCACATGGATGTAAACAATGCATTTCTCCAAGGTGATCTATCTGAGGAAGTATATATGGACATTCCTCAAGGATTTGATCCATCTAGGTCCATTGAAGCATTCCCCAAGAGAGTATGCAAGCTCAACAAGTCTTTATATGGGCTCAAACAAGCATCAAGGCAATGGAACATCAAGCTCACCCAAACATTATTGAAGACTGGCTACAAGCAATGTGCCTCAGATCATTCCTTGTTTAGCAAGATACAAGGTAATGACAAGGTGTTCATCCTCATCTATGTTGATGATTTCCTAATCACTGGTTCAAATGCCAAGTTGATCAATCAATTGAAGTGCACTCTCCAAACACACTTCAAATTAAAGGATTTGGGAGACTTGAGATACTTTTTAGCCTTGGAAGTTGCAAGATCAACATAAGGCCTTGTCATCAATCAAAGGAAGTATGCTATGGAGCTTATAGAGGATGCAGGCTTGGGAGCTGCTAGGCCTGCTGAAACTCCAATGGAATTCAACATCAAGCTCACCACACATGAGTATGACAAAGCCACCAACTCCAATCCTGATGACATACTCTTGGAAGATGCCACTTCTTATAGAAGGGTCATTGGTAAATTGCTATATCTTACCATGACAAGACCAGACATAAGTTTCTCAGTTCAAAGGCTTAGTCAATTTGTGGACAATCCCAAGAAGTCCCATTATGAAGCAGCAATGAGGGTGGTTAGATACATCAAGGGAACTCCAGGTCATGGTTTGATCTATCCCTCCAACAATTCTCTCAAGTTGAGTATCTTTTGTGACTCAGATTGGGCAGCCTGCCCTTTCAGTAGAAAGTCAGTGAGTGCATATTGTGTGAAGCTTGGATCAGCTATGATAGGATGGAAGGTCAAGAAACAAGACACCATTTCCCTTTCAAGTGCTGAAGCTGAATATAGATGCTTGAGGGTTGCTATTCAAGAAGCACTTTGGGTGAACAGAATCCTCAAGGAACTTGGATTGCAAGTTACCTTGCCAATCCCAATCCACACAGATAGTGAGGCAGCCTTAAAGATTGCCAAAAACCCCATGTTCCATGAGCGCACCAAGCATATTGAACTTGACTGCCACTTCACAAGACACCATATCAACTCAGGGATGATTGGTGTCTATCATATTTCTTCAAAAGTTCAAATGGCTGACTTACTCACCAAGGCATTAGTTAAGAATCAACATCTTGCCTTATTGAAGCTCTATGGAATCAAGGATGTGTTTCAAGAAGGAAATGAAGAAGAAGAAAAGGATGAGAGAATATAGAAGTGTATTCCACACTCTATGCATGCACCTAACTACACAATGCATACACACTAGACTATGTATGCACCTGGTTCATAGTTTATTGTATAGCCTTAGTTGGTGATCCTAGTTTTGCCTAGTATATATATTGTAATACCTAGTTGATTAATGAAGCATTCTCATTCATAGCATTCGTGCCTGTGCTTCCTCCGAGTTCCATCTTTTATCATCAACAAGGTCTAAGTCTAAGAGCCTTGCTTTGTTGTTCTCATGCTCTTCAAAGTACGTGGTCCTTAGTGATGATACAGCCATTTCTGCTGGTGCCACCGCTTCAGTCCCGTATACTAGGCCAAATGGTGTTTCTCCTGTGGCTATCTTTGGTGTTGTTCGCACTGCCCATAGAACATTTTCCAACTCATCTACCCAACTTCCCTTGGTAGCATGGAGTCGTTTCTTTAAACCGTCTAGCACTATTTTATTTGCCGACTCTACTTGCCCGTTTGTCTGGGGGTGCTTTACTGATGCGAATCGTTGCTCTATATTCAGCCTTTCACAGTACCATTGCAGTTTCTTGCTCTTGAATTGTGGACCATTATCACTTATTATGGCTTTTGGGACTCCGTATCTCGAGACAATGTTGTTTTCCTTGTGTAGTTAGGGCACTCTCCCTTGGTGACCGAGAGAGTCCTCTCTGTGGGCAAGGGCTCTGGACCTTCTAAGTCCAAGTCACGGAGGTCCGATTCTGAGGCCGGGGCCTCTGCTGTCAAGAAGAAGAAGGCTGCAGATCCTCCTCTCCCTGGTGTTCGTCCCCCGACCCTGTCTCGCGAAAAAGAGATAGTAGTCGAAGAGGCGCCTTCCAGAGCTGATAAAGGGAAGCGGCTTGCTGGTGATGGTGGGGTGGTCACTGATTCTCCATCTCCTGCCCCCCAGCCGAGGGCACGGTCGTCAGGTTCGTTTTTCTTTATGTCATTGATGCTTCTTTGCTTGTATTTTTCTTTACCTTGCTTTATTTTTATAGGTGGGCTTCCGGCTTTGAGTCGGAAGGACTTTGCGCGCCTTACTGACGAGGATATTGTGGGAGCTGAGTGGACTCCCTTTGCTGGATTGAAGGAGTTCCACTTTGATAGTGGTTCCTCCTTGCGCACCCCGGAGGTTGGCATTCGGGTGCTTCGCGGTGCCATTGCTCCTGGTGATCGTGCTCCTCAGCCCAAGTCCCCTAAGGAGACCCGGCGCTTCATTCAGGGGGTATTATCCCGCTATGTCCCTGTGAGTGGTGTTTCTCTTCCCTTTCTATTTTCATGTGATTGCTTGCTAAGTCACTTATCCCTTGTTGAATTTTCAGGGTATGTCCGACATGATGAATATGTCGTCTCTTGCGCTTGAGCTGTCAGATGAAAAGAAGGCTCTTGAGGATAACCAGGTATCCTTTAAGGCGGAGCTTGCCACTGCCGCTGAGAAGGCTCGCCTGTCTGACTTGCAGATGCATGAGCTCAGGGATCAGGTAGCTCTACTTGGGACTACTGTGGGTAGTTTGCGCCGTGAGGCTGATGTTGCATCGTCACTCCATGCTGAGGAGTTGAGGAAGCTTGAGGCGAGGTGCCAGGCGGAGGAGAGAGTTGTTGCAGTATCTGAGTACAAAGCTTCCTCTGCCTTTACTGCTGATTACAGCGTTCGGTTGAACCAGGAGATGAACCAGTTCGGGGAGTACCTTGTTGATCACATCTTTCGTATTGATCCCCAGTTTGTCGTTGATGATCTGGGTGACTTTGGACCATATGCTACTGGTTATACGGCCGTTCTTAGGGGTCACACTGCCGTTGCTGATGAGCCTGCCGCTGCACCGGTGGATGCTATACCCGTGGATGTTGATAGTTCAGGCTCTTCCTCCTCTACTTCGAGCTCTATTGGTGGTTCTTCCTCAGAGGGTCAGGACCGTGAGGACTCTCCAGCAGGCTCTGGTTGATATGCTGATATCTCTTTATCCTTGTACATATGACTTTACTTTTCCTCCCCTTTAATGGGTTGAGTGTTTCTCCCCTTGATGGGTCGAGTTCATTTTGGGATTGCTATACTTGGGGTGTTTTGTTGCTTTCCTTCTTTGCATGGTTATGTTGGCGGTGTGTGGAACACCTGCCTTTGGTTGTGGTATGCATGGTGTGTGGAACACCTGCCTTTTGATGGGTACTTCATATGCTTCTGTATATATTCCTTTGATCATTGACTCTTCCTTTCTTTGTGCTTTCCTTTACTTATCTCTTTTTTGTGTTTTCTTCATATCATTCCTGCTATCTCATCAAGAAAAAACATTATGCGTTCTTTATATAACTTTACTTTGCAATTATTTTCTCATGGAATCCTTCTTAGTATGGTGCAATGATCTCTTCTGATACCCTTTAAATGGTATATATGATACTGTTAGACCAAAGATACGCTCTTGGTGGGCGTCGAATCTGTTCACGAGACAGGCTCTCGGAGGGCGCTTAACGTTTCACAGGATAGGCTCCCGGAGGGCACAAGTTAGACCAAAGATACGCTCTTGGTGGGCGTCGAATCTGGTAGTTTGAAATCTACCTCAAGATACGCTCTTGGGGGCGTCGAATCTGGTAGTTTGAAATCTACCTCAAGATACGCTCTTGGGGGCGTCGAAGGTCGTAGTTTTTAGAAACCACTCTCAAGATACGCTCTTGGGGGCGTCGAAGTTCGTAGTTTTTTGAAACCACTCTCAAGATACGCTCTTGGGGGCGTCGAAGTTCGTAGTTTTTTGAAACCACTCTCAAGATACGCTCTTGGGGGCGTCGAAGTTCGTAGTTTTTGGAAACCACTCTCAAGATACGCTCTTGGGGGCGTCGAAGGT
Source organism: Clarkia xantiana subsp. parviflora (assembly GCA_036873135.1). Classification (NCBI taxonomy): domain Eukaryota; kingdom Viridiplantae; phylum Streptophyta; class Magnoliopsida; order Myrtales; family Onagraceae; genus Clarkia; species Clarkia xantiana. Next base: position 40,521,079 of record JAPTYO010000004.1, read on the forward strand.
CGTAGTATGAAAACTACTCTCAAGATACGCTCTTGGGGGCGTCGAAGGTCGTAGTATGAAAACTACTCTCAAGATACGCTCTTGGGGGCGTTGAGGGTATTGCTGACTTGGAAGTCATATCTGTGTAAGGATAACATAATGATTATATCACCGCATTCTTTGGAAGATACTTTTGAGTAACTTCTACTTCATTAGGAGCATTCATGCTTTATGTACACTTGGGGTGCCTTGGATGGATCAAGACACCCTTTGGAGGAAATCAAAGATAGTTGTAGAGTCGGAGTAACATCTTGAGTTCTCCTTCTCAAAAGTTGTTTTTGGAAAACTTAAAATGCTTGAACATGCAAAGTGCTGAATATTAAACTAAGGATATGGGGTGGTGAGTTTGTCTGTTGCCCCGTACTCCTTTAGGCCTCCTTTGTAAATCATCTCTTCCACTTCTATCTTCAACACCATGCAATCATTGGTTTGATGCCCCCAGGTCCCATGGTACCCACACCAACCCTGTGCATCTTTGCCCAGGAAGGCCTTGCCCTCCTCCTTGCACTTTGGTAACTCTTCTTTGAGGTATTCTTCAAAAATTTCTTCTATCTTTGCCGTGAGGGGTGTGAATTTGAAGTCTACACTTCCTTCAAGTATGTGTTTCTCTTTTTCTTCTTCAAGGACTTCTTCACATTGCCCTATCTACTTTGCGAATGCCTTGTCCAGTCTCTCTTTGAGCTCCCTCATTGTGCTAGTCATGACCACCTCATAAAGCCCTCCATATGCTTCAATTGAGGTTGGATGCATGTTTCTAAGGAAGGCTCTTACGGCCTCTCTTCTTGTGATGTCCATGCTTGCACCATAGCTGAAGAATCTATCAAAGTAGCTTGATATGGACTCCCTTGGCATTTGCTTGATGTCGTCTATATATCGGAAACCCCTTATGATGGAGTCCCTTGTTCTCTTTCCTTCTGCATTCTCTGGCTGCCAAGGTATGCTTGTTACCCTTACAGCCTTACTTCTCTGTCTCTTCTTAGCTAGTCCTTGAAAGAATTGCTTACTCAGGCGGAGTGCAACTCCCTTTTTCATCTTTCCCTGCCTTAACCTTTTCATCACCTTCTCTTTGTCTTGGATGGCCCCAGTCATGACCATAGCCACTGTGTCTGAGTTGTGTGATCCACGTCTCATGGAGTTGACGTAGCACTGCCTTGCAGTGCGTTGATCACCCAAGACTTCCCCAATTCTGTTTTCAGTGATATACTTCAGCTTCTGATGCACGGTAGATGGCACAATTTCATATGGATTTATGGTTGTTCTTCCTAAGATCCCGTTGTAGGCTCCCAGGCTTTCAACCACCATGAAGTTGACGTTCACTCTCAGCTGTGTCCATCCCTGGCCCATGGTCACTGGTAGGGTTATCATTCCTAGGGGATAACTTGTTGCCCCTGAGAAGCCAACCAGAGGGAAGTTGACTGGTTTGATGTCTGCCTTTGTTTTTCCTATCACTTCCAAGACCCTTAGGCTTAGGAGGTCTGCAGAGCTGCCCCCATCTACCAGTATTCTTTTTACATCGAAGTTATCGATTTCCATCGTGATGACTAAAGCATCATCATGCGGGAAGACAATATGACTCTTGTCCTTCTCCGAAAACTCAATTTTCATCTCCTCTCCTTCTCGTGGTCTCTTTCTCCACTTTGGTACTGAACTCAGCTTGGATGCATAAACTCCCTTGCGTTAGCTGTTGGGCCACCTGATGCCACTCCTCCATGTATCATGTTTATAGTCCCCCTCTTGTTAGGTGGGGGATTATAGTCTACCTTTTCTTTGCCTTTATCCTTGTATGATGGTCCTAGTTGTGTGTTATTGCCCCCGTGATCGACAAATTGTTTCAGCTCTCCTCTTTGGATGATGTTGTTGATACTTAGCTTCAAGCTAAAGAGTTCGTTCGTATCATGCCCGTATGCCTCATGATTATCACACCATCTATCCTTGTGTGTCCCTACCATTGGGGCTCTCCATCTTCCGGGGGGCGACCATAATTTCTGATTTCTCATCTCCCTCAGGACCACTACTGGGGTGGTGTTCAATGGTATGAACTTGATAACATTTATTTCCCTAGCCTTCTATGGCTCACCCAACTGATTTCTTTGCTGAGGCGGACGCCACTCTTGTTGCCTTATGGGTTGAGGTGCCTGAGGTGGCTTTCCCTTATTCTGCTTTGTATTGTCCTCCTTTGCCGCTTGAATCTTGGCTTTCTTACTCACCCTGTGCCTCTCTAGGTCTATATGAGTTACTAATTAAATATATCACCGCAGTTATCAATTACTTAAACACGGTAATTCCAACATAAATCATGATCAACAACTCAGGCTCTGATACCACATGTAATCTATCTCTTCTCCCGGATCGAACCACTCAAGAGACAAATCGAGATGCAACTCCTCGCTCTCCCCAATGCCTCATGTCACCGATTTGATTTCATACGTACGCGACAAAATCAACGTAAACCATGGAAGTCGGCATTACCAATTCGTTTAGGAAATTGATACTAAAACGGAGATCGAATGCAAAGCCCAGGCCATGAACAAATTTACGACGGTCGGTTCCTTACTAATTAAATATATCACCGAAGTTATCAATTACTTAAACACGGTAATTCCAACATAAAACTCTTCCTGCTAGCTCCTATAAGGTGCTTGCAGGTTTTTTGGCCATCTTTTCTGCCAATGTGGACCCGAAGCGGCCTAGGTTTCTTATGAAGGCTCTTATTATTTCACCCTCGGTGATGTCGCCATGTATGTCTGCTATGTCCTGGTTGAACCTAGTGTAGTAATCAGCCAAAGATTCATCATTTTCTTGCTTCACATCATCTAGGGAGCCCGTTCCTTTAAGTAGCTTCCTTTCTCCTAGGTATCTCTGAAGAAACTTCGCCTTTAGCTGCGCCCATGAGTGGATGCTTTCAGTAGGTAGGCTAAAGAACCAATGTGACGCCACTCCTGATAGGGTGTTTGGAAATAAGAGTTCCTTGTAGCGGTCATCAGTAGTTCTCCCGAATAGGGAGGCTTCATGCTGCTGAATGTGCTCCAAAGGGTCTCCATTGCCATTGTATTTTGCTATCTGTATTGTATGCAAGGAGTCTGGCACTTTGTTCATTTCCAACTCCCTCGTGAAGGGTTGGTTTGTGTTGTCACTCAGGCAGTGCAGTCCGTTCCTCTTTGACTCACTCATCTTCCTTACTATCACGGCTTCTATCTCCTCCGGGGTAATCATCACCGGCGTTGGAGTGTAGTCTCTCTGATGTCCTCCATAGTTGTAAACTGGGCTTGCTGAGATCCCTTTTCCGTGCTGGTACGGACTATAGGCGTATCCCTGATATCCCTGTTGGGGTACTTGGTTGAATTCCTGCCTCCTTGGAGGTCTTGCCTATCTATCTGCCCCCAGCGGGGTGTATGCCCTGGCATCCTGCTGTGTCTGTTGCTGCCTTGGAGGCACAAACTGCTGCCTTCCCTCTGGGGGTTGCCTTTGGTTGTCTCTCCTTTGTTCTTCTCGCTGCCCTGTTGGAGGGTGCGAGTGGTGTTCTTCTTCTGGAACTTGTTCTTCCTCCTGAACTTCTTCTTCCTCATGGTGGTGTTGCCTTCCCTGCCTGTTCCTCAGAGTCTCTCTATAGGCTAGTAGCTCATCCAATGCGCTCATCAGCCCCGGAGTCACTGTATGTGCTCCTTGTGAGTGTGCGGGCCTTGTGTTGGTTGTGTGGGCGCGATTGTCGTTCCTTTGAGCCGGCATTCCATATGGATATCCTTGAGGTTGTGCCTCATAGTAGTATCCCTGAGGAGGTTCTGTGTATTGGGATGGCACTCCTTGTTGCTCCCCCTCTCTTTGTGGCCTCCTTGCCAATGGAGTTGAGGTTGTGGAAGACTCAGCCCCAGCTGGGCATGAAGGTCCTCCTTCCTGGTTGTTAGGCTGGGGTGCCTGTGGGGCTACCTGAGGCTCTGGGTGTACAGGCTGTTTCTCTGGGTTAGGCTGCCTTGCTGGAGGTATAGGCTGTCTCTCTCGCCTATTGCCCCCAGGTGGGCGATTATGCCTAGACGCTAAGCTATTCGTCATCGCTCTCGTGATTGCCAGGCTTTCTGTTCGAAGCCCACAGACAGCGCCAAGTGTTAGGTTCTAAGCTTTAAGTCAACGGATCGTCGGTCTAAATCTTAATCTTCACTGGTGAACTAGCGGATCCTGTGCATCTCGGGTTCGGTCGTCCTGCTCCTTTCCTTCTTCTCCCTTCGCCCTGCAAGAGGGGCAATATCAAGCACGGAGGGGGGGGGGGTGCTTAATGAACCCTCTCCTATGCCTAAGTCAGTACTTCTTCTTTTAGAGAGATAAAGTCTAAAGTCTAGAGAGAAGTCAGAGCCAAAGTTGTACAATTAGCCAAGATGTTCAAATGAATGGTGGAAATGCTGTATTTATAGGCAACGGTGTCATTAAAGTGGCTTAATGACATCGTTAACCCTTAAACACAATTAATACCTTAAAGCACGGAGAGGTTGGCGGAAATAACCCAAGTGTGGGAGTCGGAAAACGGTGCCGGGGCCCAAGTGTGGCCACCCGACCTCACCTAGGTTAGTTCGTCGCGGTCCGGACGAGTATTTTCGCCTCGCCCGGACCGTTGGTGTTTCGGCGGGGTGTTTGGGTCGAAGTTTCGATTTATAATCATTAATGGGGTGATCAAAATAAAACGATTCGGAAGTCAACGGGTTCAAATTGGGCGTATATCCATCAGAACTGATGCTATCTTATATGGTCCTTCCCACTTTGGAGATAATTTTCTGACTTGGTCTAAGTGTGAGAACTCGTTCTTTCTGAGCACTAGTTCTCCTATGTGGAATTGCCTCTCCTTGACTTGGCGGTTGTAATATCTTGCGGATACAAGGCGCATTTATAGAAGTGTATTCCACACTCTATGCATGCACCTAACTACACAATGCATACACACTAGACTATGTATGCACCTGGTTCATAGTTTATTGTATAGCCTTAGTTGGTGATCCTAGTTTTGCCTAGTATATATATTGTAACACTTGCTTTGTAATACCTAGTTGATTAATGAAGCATTCTCATTCATATGGTATCAGAGCACAAGGACATTCATAGCGGCGTATGCAATGGACCAAGGAACTTGAAGTTTTCCCCATTTGCTTCAATCTGCCAGCCTAGTCTTGTGTGGATTTACCTCATTACGCTTCAGGATTCATCAACTCAGCTTGAATTCTCACTTTACATTCAACAATGAACTCTTAGTAAGTCTCATTTCATGCTCATCCACGCACACAAGGAACTAAGGACAGTGCTAGTATTGCTCATAGGCCATAGCACTTGATTTGCCTTGTTCTACTTGTTCTAGCTCAGATTGAGCTATTTGCGTGCTTGATTTTGGTATTCCCTGAAGTGTGTGTCATTCCTCTAGCATCATTGATGGATTCTGAGATTGTTTGAACTAGTCTCGTTGATTATAACACTTGGATATTACCCGTTTAGTGGATTACTTCATCCTTACTCGGCTGAGTGACCATTGTGAGTTCTTGGGTATTCTTCAGCATATTCTTTGATTCTATTGAAGAATTTCGTGCTTCCATTAATGGATAACTGATTATTATCAAGTTTTTGATGATTGTCAATCATTGGTTTTGCTCATTTTGATGCGTAGTGGTACGGATTGTACTATCTACTAGCTGGATTTGTCCTATTCTTAACAGATTTGGTGTGCCAGTCTTATCTATATCACCAGCTATTTCCGTGGGGTTTCTTTACCATTTCTTCTAGTGATCTCTTGGAATCAAGTTCATATCTCTCTCAACAAGCTCATTATACTTGACTGACTTGCAAAATGGCTCATGAATCCAATGTGGATGATACTCTCTACATACACCCATCTGACACCACTGGCCATATGCTCATACCTTTTCAGCTGCAGGGTACCTCCAACTATCATGTTTGGAGTACCTCAATCAAGGAAGGCTTGTTAGTGAAGAATAAATTGGGCTTCATTGATGGCACATTCACAAGAACAAGTGTTGGTGTGGCAGACAGGGTGAAATGTGATAGGGCCAATGCAATAGTCAAGGCTTGGTTGAGGAATTGTGTAGCCAAAGACTTGGTCACTAGTTTGATCTACAATCCCACTGCTTCTTCCATTTGGGATGACCTTAAGGAAATGTTTGACAAGGTGGATGGTACTCAAATCTTCCAACTGACCAGGGAGATCTATCAAACATCTCAAGGAGTTCTATCCATCACTGAATACTTTGCAAAGATGAAACACCTTTGGGATGCTCTTGCTTCAGTTGATGACTTGAATCTTCAATGTGCTGGAGACATTGCTATTGTCAATGAACACAAGGAGAAGCAAAAATTGATGGCTTTTCTCTTAGGACTAAATGAGTCTTATGGACACATTAGGAGTAGCTTGCTCATGAGGCAACCACTTCCATCTCTTAGCATTGCCTTCTCTGTTTTAGTACAAGAAGAAAGTCAAAGGACCATTTCTGGATCTATTGGAGATGTGGGTGAGGCAACTGCCTTATACACAAGAAACAATCCATCTTATGGTGGAAGAGGTAATGGAAGAGGCTATGGAAGAGGAAGAGGCAATGGCAATGGCAGGGGCAGAGGCATTCCAAATGGTCCCAATGAGAGACCTCCCCCTCCTGTTTGCACCTATTGTGGCAAGAGAGGCCACATAGAGGATCAATGTTATAGCAAGCATGGATATCCACAAGGTCATCCAATGTACAACCCAAATGCTCCTAAGAGGAATTGGAACTCAGCCAACATTGTTGAAGATGGTGGAAGCTCAAGTGCCATTGAGCATGTAGCAGCCAAGGACAAGAGAATCTTTCATGGCACAGCCAACAAGAGAATCCAACATGTAGCTGCTCATGATGATTACTTTGAGCATTCACCTTTGAGCTTTGAAGATGTTGAACAAGCTCATGTCAATATGGCAGGTATATCTAGTGACCCTATGGTTTGGATAGTTGACTCAGGTGCAACTAATCATATCACACATCAAATTGAGTGGTTATTTGATTTGAAGAAGTGTGACTCTGATCATCAATATGTTCATTTACCAAATGGTCACAAATGCAAAGTAACTCATATTGGTTCTTGCTCTTTCTCAAGTGGATTCACTCTGACCAACATCTTATTGGTCCCTGATTTCAAATTCAATTTGATCTCAGTATCTAGGCTTCCTAGCCAATTGAATTGTAAGGTGGTCTTTACTTCTAATCATGTGTTACTCCAGGGCCAGAGTGGCAAGTCCATGGTGATTGGGAAATGGAATAGAGGACTATACACCTTGAAGGATGTGGTGCCTTCAAGCTCAAGGAAGATTGCAGCCACTTGCTTGGGGAATAAGGAAGAGGTGTTGAGATGGCATAGGCGTTTGGGCCATGTCTCTGAGACTTACCTCAACCATTTAGATGTTTTGAATTTGAATAAATCTTATGGTTGTATCAAACAATGCACAATTTGCCCTCTTGCCAAGCAATCTAGATTTTCATTTCCAATAAGTGACTCTATTGCTTCTAAGCCTTTTGATCTTATTCACATGGACTTATGGGGTCCCTACAAAGTGCCAACTTTTAAGGGCAATCAGTATTTCTTGACAATAGTAGATGATTGTTCAAGAGCAACTTGGGTCTACTTAATGAAGTTCAAGAGTGACACTTTCTTGCACATCAAGAACTACTTACTCATGGTGAAGAACCAGTTTGGCACTATTGTTAAGATCTTGAGGAGTGATAATGGCACTGAGTTCACTAACTCAGTATGCAAGGAGTTGCTTCTCCAATTTGGCATCCATCACCAAACTAGTTGTGTGCATACACCACAACAAAATGGAAGAGTGGAACGCAAGCATAGAGACATCCTAAACATTGCTAGAGCAATTAGGTTTCAAGCATCAATGCCTTTGAGACACTGGGGATATTGCATTCTAAATGCTTGTTACATACTCAATAGGCTACCATCCTCTATCTTGAAGTTCAAGTCACCTATGGAAGTGTTATATGGGAAGGTGCCTTCTCTTCAACATTTAAGAGTTATTGGTTGTCTTTGCTTCACAACAAAGCTAAACAACCATGACAAGTTTAGTCCAAGAGCTGAACCATGCATACTTATGGGGTACTCCACTTCACAAAAAGGATACCTTGTAATGAATATTTCTGATTCAGTCTTTCATGTTTCAAGAGATGTACTCTTCCATGAAGATATCTTTCCATTTGGCATGTCCAAAGAGGCCCTAAAAGCCTTAATACCTTCTTGCTTGGCACCCAAGCCACCTATGCTTGACTCTTCACCAGAGTTGCCAATGCTCCTTGATGAACTTACTCCAAGCCATGCTCCCATTATTGAGACTAATGCTTCTTCATAACCTCCCCAATCAATAGAAGAAGAGGCAGTTCCATTACAAGGAGCAAGAAGTGCATCCCCACAACAAAATGGATCCCCTCAACAAAGTTCTTCTCCTCAACCTCCCCAACCAACAGAGGAAGTGGTAGAGGAAGTCCCACAACCTCCTTCCATAAGAAGGAGCCTCAGACTTGCCCAAAGAAACTCTCCACAAATAAGGAGTGCAAGGCTTGCTGCTCTTCAAAACAAGCCTAGTTCCAATGCCACTTTTGGAATGGAAAGATATATATCTTATGATACTCTAGGCCCCCAATTCAAATGTTTCTTGACTGCCATTGACAATATTAAAGAACCAAGCACTTACAAGCAAGCCATCAAAGATCCAAACTGGATTGTGGCTATGAAAGAGGAGATACAAGCTCTCCAAGACAACAACACATGGAAGATAGTAGACCTACCTCAAGGAAAATCCTCGGTTGGTTGCAAATGGGTCTTCAAAATCAAGTACAACTCTGATGGATCTATTGAAAGATACAAGGCAAGATTGGTTGCCAAAGGATTCAATCAGGTGGAAGGTACTGATTTCAATGAGACATTCTCACCTGTAGTCAAGATGGACACTGTGAGGATTGTCTTGGCATTGGCAGCTGCCAAATCATGGGGATTGTATCACATGGATGTAAACAATGCATTTCTCCAAGGTGATCTATCTGAGGAAGTATATATGGACATTCCTCAAGGATTTGATCCATCTAGGTCCATTGAAGCATTCCCCAAGAGAGTATGCAAGCTCAACAAGTCTTTATATGGGCTCAAACAAGCATCAAGGCAATGGAACATCAAGCTCACCCAAACATTATTGAAGACTGGCTACAAGCAATGTGCCTCAGATCATTCCTTGTTTAGCAAGATACAAGGTAATGACAAGGTGTTCATCCTCATCTATGTGGATGATCTCCTAATCACTGGTTCAAATGCCAAGTTGATCAATCAATTGAAGTGCACCCTCCAAACACACTTCAAATTAAAGGATTTGGGAGACTTGAGATACTTTTTAGCCTTGGAAGTTTCAAGATCAACATAAGGCCTTGTCATCAATCAAAGGAAGTATGCTATGGAGCTTATAGAGGATGCAGGCTTGGGAGCTGCTAGGCCTGCTGAAACTCCAATGGAATTCAACATCAAGCTCACCACACATGAGTATGACAAAGCCACCAACTCCAATCCTGATGACATACTCTTGGAAGATGCCACTTCTTATAGAAGGGTCATTGGTAAATTGCTATATCTTACCATGACAAGACCAGACATAAGTTTCTCAGTTCAAAGGCTTAGTCAATTTGTGGACAATCCCAAGAAGTCCCATTATGAAGCAGCAATGAGGGTGGTTAGATACATCAAGGGAACTCCAGGTCATGGTTTGATCTATCCCTCCAACAATTCTCTCAAGTTGAGTATCTTTTGTGACTCAGATTGGGCAGCCTGCCCTTTCAGTAGAAAGTCAGTGAGTGCATATTGTGTGAAGCTTGGATCAGCTATGATAGGATGGAAGGTCAAGAAACAAGACACCATTTCCCTTTCAAGTGCTGAAGCTGAATATAGATGCTTGAGGGTTGCTATTCAAGAAGCACTTTGGGTGAACAGAATCCTCAAGGAACTTGGATTGCAAGTTACCTTGCCAATCCCAATCCACACAGATAGTGAGGCAGCCTTAAAGATTGCCAAAAACCCCATGTTCCATGAGCGCACCAAGCATATTGAACTTGACTGCCACTTCACAAGACACCATATCAACTCAGGGATGATTGGTGTCTATCATATTTCTTCAAAAGTTCAAATGGCTGACTTACTCACCAAGGCATTAGTCAAATGGTTGCCAAAGGATTCAATCAGGTGGAAGGTACTGATTTCAATGAGACATTCTCACCTGTAGTCAAGATGGACACTGTGAGGATTGTCTTGGCATTGGCAGCTGCCAAATCATGGGGATTGTATCACATGGATGTAAACAATGCATTTCTCCAAGGTGATCTATCTGAGGAAGTATATATGGACATTCCTCAAGGATTTGATCCATCTAGGTCCATTGAAGCATTCCCCAAGAGAGTATGCAAGCTCAACAAGTCTTTATATGGGCTCAAACAAGCATCAAGGCAATGGAACATCAAGCTCACCCAAACATTATTGAAGACTGGCTACAAGCAATGTGCCTCAGATCATTCCTTGTTTAGCAAGATACAAGGTAATGACAAGGTGTTCATCCTCATCTATGTTGATGATTTCCTAATCACTGGTTCAAATGCCAAGTTGATCAATCAATTGAAGTGCACTCTCCAAACACACTTCAAATTAAAGGATTTGGGAGACTTGAGATACTTTTTAGCCTTGGAAGTTGCAAGATCAACATAAGGCCTTGTCATCAATCAAAGGAAGTATGCTATGGAGCTTATAGAGGATGCAGGCTTGGGAGCTGCTAGGCCTGCTGAAACTCCAATGGAATTCAACATCAAGCTCACCACACATGAGTATGACAAAGCCACCAACTCCAATCCTGATGACATACTCTTGGAAGATGCCACTTCTTATAGAAGGGTCATTGGTAAATTGCTATATCTTACCATGACAAGACCAGACATAAGTTTCTCAGTTCAAAGGCTTAGTCAATTTGTGGACAATCCCAAGAAGTCCCATTATGAAGCAGCAATGAGGGTGGTTAGATACATCAAGGGAACTCCAGGTCATGGTTTGATCTATCCCTCCAACAATTCTCTCAAGTTGAGTATCTTTTGTGACTCAGATTGGGCAGCCTGCCCTTTCAGTAGAAAGTCAGTGAGTGCATATTGTGTGAAGCTTGGATCAGCTATGATAGGATGGAAGGTCAAGAAACAAGACACCATTTCCCTTTCAAGTGCTGAAGCTGAATATAGATGCTTGAGGGTTGCTATTCAAGAAGCACTTTGGGTGAACAGAATCCTCAAGGAACTTGGATTGCAAGTTACCTTGCCAATCCCAATCCACACAGATAGTGAGGCAGCCTTAAAGATTGCCAAAAACCCCATGTTCCATGAGCGCACCAAGCATATTGAACTTGACTGCCACTTCACAAGACACCATATCAACTCAGGGATGATTGGTGTCTATCATATTTCTTCAAAAGTTCAAATGGCTGACTTACTCACCAAGGCATTAGTTAAGAATCAACATCTTGCCTTATTGAAGCTCTATGGAATCAAGGATGTGTTTCAAGAAGGAAATGAAGAAGAAGAAAAGGATGAGAGAATATAGAAGTGTATTCCACACTCTATGCATGCACCTAACTACACAATGCATACACACTAGACTATGTATGCACCTGGTTCATAGTTTATTGTATAGCCTTAGTTGGTGATCCTAGTTTTGCCTAGTATATATATTGTAATACCTAGTTGATTAATGAAGCATTCTCATTCATAGCATTCGTGCCTGTGCTTCCTCCGAGTTCCATCTTTTATCATCAACAAGGTCTAAGTCTAAGAGCCTTGCTTTGTTGTTCTCATGCTCTTCAAAGTACGTGGTCCTTAGTGATGATACAGCCATTTCTGCTGGTGCCACCGCTTCAGTCCCGTATACTAGGCCAAATGGTGTTTCTCCTGTGGCTATCTTTGGTGTTGTTCGCACTGCCCATAGAACATTTTCCAACTCATCTACCCAACTTCCCTTGGTAGCATGGAGTCGTTTCTTTAAACCGTCTAGCACTATTTTATTTGCCGACTCTACTTGCCCGTTTGTCTGGGGGTGCTTTACTGATGCGAATCGTTGCTCTATATTCAGCCTTTCACAGTACCATTGCAGTTTCTTGCTCTTGAATTGTGGACCATTATCACTTATTATGGCTTTTGGGACTCCGTATCTCGAGACAATGTGAGATTGAATAAAGTTAACGATTTGCTCGTCTGTTGTCTTTCCCATTGGCTTCGCTTCTATCCACTTGGAGAAGTAGTCTATTGCTACTATTATGCAAGTTTTCTGCCCTTTTTTTCTTGGTAGGGGGCCTATCAGATCAATCCCCCACTGTGCGAATGGCCAGGCTCCCGAGATGGAACTTAGCTTTGCTGCTGGGGCTGTAATATTTCTGGAGTACCTTTGGCAGTGATCACATTTTTGTACCAAGTCTGCTGCTTCTTTGCTCATTGTTGGCTAATAGTATCCTAGGTTGTAGACCTTTCGGATTATTGATCGTGCTCCTTCATGGCACCCCGCATCTCCTTCATGGAGCTCTGCAAGTATTCTCTCTGTTTCTGGGTATGTTATGCATTTGAGGAAGGGTGTGGAGTACCCTTTTTTGTAGATTTCATTATCCATCATTGCATAATTTCTAGCCATCCTTTCAATCTTGACTGCCTCTACTTTATCCTTTGGGAGTTTTCCTTCCGTGATGTACTGACGCATTGGGGTCATCCAGGCTTCTCCTTCATCTATTACTAGAGTCTCCATTTGTTCTATCACTGATTGCATTATTTGCTCTACAAAGTGAACCTCTTTGCCTGCTTCTGCCCCTAGGGCTAGTTTGCTTAAGGCGTCCGCCTCCTGGTTTTGTTCTCTTGGGACTGACTCAATGTCGAAGCTTTGGAAGCTCTTTATTAGGTCCCTGGCTTGTTGTAGGTATTTATGCATGTTTTCAGACTTTGCAGTGTAAATTCCTTTCACTTGATTGACAACTAGTTGAGAATCGCACTTAACTCTTAGGTGCTTTGCCCCTACTCCTTTGGCTATTCTCAAGCCTGTTATTAGTGCTTCGTATTCAGCCTCATTGTTCGTTGCCTTGAAGGTAAGTGCCATGGTATAGCGCAGAGGTGTATCCCTACTTGGTGGGTATAATAGGAGGCCTGCACCTGAACCTCCCCCGTTGGATGACCCATCGGTATGCATCTCCCATAAATCTTCTGGTGGTTTCTCCTGACTACTACTCACCTCACTTGTAGTTTTGATTTCTCCCAAGTCTTCATCTGGGTTAATTCCGGTGAATTCGACAATAAAATCTGCTAGAGCCTGCCCTTTTATAGTTGTTCTAGGGGCAAAGTGAATGCGAAACTCACTTAGCTCAATTCCCATTTGGTCAGTCTTCCTGATGTATCTGGTCTTTGGAGGAGGTGTTTCAATGGTTGTTCTGTGAGGACTGTTACTTCATGCCCATGAAAATATGGTCTCAACTTCCTTGCGGATATGATCAGTGCATAGAGGTACTTTTCTATTGGCAAGTAGTTGATCTCACACTTTGCCAATGTTTTACTTACGAAGTATACTGGCAATTGTGCAGCGTTTTCTTCTTTTATTAGCACCGAGCTTACTGCCACGTTGCTCACGGAGATGTAGAGGTAGAGGGGCTCCCCTGGTGTAGGCTTTGCTAGGGGTGGTAGTGTCTTTAGATGTTGTTTGAGTTGTTGGAAGGCTTCTTCACATCTTGGTGTCCATTCGAACTTCTTGTTTGCCCTTAGCACCTCAAAGAAGGGCAGTGCTTTGTCTCCTATTTTGGATAGGAATCTGTTAAGAACTGCCAATCTCCCATTCAGTCGTTGAACCTCTTTGTGTTTCGTAGATGACTGCATTTCTTCAATTGCTTGCAATTTTTCGGGGTTTACCTCTATGCCTCGCTGACTTACCATGAAGCCTAAAAACTTCCCTGATTGTACCCCAAATGCACATTTTTTCGGGTTTAGGCGGACTTGGTATTGCCTCATTCTCTCAAACGTTGAGCGAAGGTTTTCCACATGGTCTTTCTTCTTTTTGGATTTGACGATCATGTCGTCCACGTATGCCTCCATTGTCTTTCCTATCATGTCTCCGAAGATTTTGTTGACCATTCTTTGATATGTCGCTCCAGCATTTATGAGTCCGAAGGGCATCACCGTGTAATGGTATATCTCGATGTCAGCGTAGAATGCTGTGTGAGGGGCGTCTTAAGGGGCCATTTTTATCTGGTTATATCCTGAGTATGCATCCATGAAGCTCATTAGTTGGTGACCTGATGTTGCATCCACTGACTGATCTATTCTTGGGAGTGGGTATGAGTCCTTAGGACATGCTTTGTTTAGGTCGCAATAATCGATGCACATTCTCCAACTTCCTCCCGCCTTCTTTACCAGTACTAGGTTTGACACCCATGTTTGGAATCTGATCTCCTTGATGAAATTTGCTTTCAATAGCCTTTCCACTTCTTCCTGGATAGCTATCTTTTTGCTTCCTCCCATTGGCCTTACCTTTTGTGTTATTGGTCGCGTTTCCGCGTCTATATTGAGCTTGTGTGAAATTACTTCTTCTGATATTCCTGGCATATCGCTTGGTGACCAGGAGAACAGATCTTTGTATTCCCTTAGTAAAGCTACTAAGAGATTTTCCTCTTCCTGAGATAAGGCGGTCCCGATTTTTGCCTTCATATCGGGCTCTTCTATGAGTATTTCCTTTAATTCCTCCATGGGGGCGGGTCTCCCATGATCCTCTCTCGGGTCCTCATCTATTAGTAGGACCTCTTTTGTTGTTTTCTTCTTGCTTAGTGCGATCCTTGCACATTTCCTTGCAAGCTTCTGGTTACCCTTTACTTCTCCTATTCCTTGGCTTGTGGGGAATTTCATTTTCTGATGTAGTGTTGATGGCACCATACCCCACTTGTTGATTGTAGTGGTACCTAGGACTCCATTGTATTCCTCCATTTCTTCTGTGATGAAGAAAGGGACATCTATATTTAACTGCCTCTGGCATATCCCCAATGTCACGGGTAGTGTGACTGCCCCCAGTGGGTATGTTGGCTCTCCTGAAAATCCCACCAAGGGGGAGTGAACCTGTTTTATGCTACTTGGCCTTACTCCCAGTATGTCGAGGACTTTCTTGCTAATGATGTTAGGTGAGCTTCCACTGTCTACCAGGATTCTTCCAATGTCCATATCAGTGATCTTCATTGTTATGACTAGGGCATCCTTGTTGTCTGGTAACACATGTTCCATGTCTCTTTTTGAAAATTGTATTATATCTTCTTTCTTTCCTTCTACTTGCTCTTCTTTTGGTTTATGGTTCTCTAACTGCGCCATATACGCTTCTCTGGCATTCGCTGACTCTCCTCCAGCTCCATAACCTCCATGAATGACATATACGCTTGCCATCTGGCTGGTGATGATTAGGCTTTCTATTCGAAACCCACGGACGGCGCCAAGTGTTAGGTTATAAGTTTCAGGTCAACGGGTCGTCGGCCTAAATCCTACTCCTCACTGGTGAACTAGCGGATCCTGTGCTTCCTGGGTTCGGTCGTTCTGCTCTTTTCCTTCTTCTCCCTTCGCCCTGCAAGAGGGGCAATATCAAGCACGGAGGGGGGGGGGTGGTGCTTGATGAACCCTCTCCGATGCCTAAGTCAGTACGTCTTCTTTTAGAGAGATAAAGTCTAAAGTCTAGAGAGAAGTCAGAGCCAAAGTTGTACAATTAGCCAAGATGATCAAATGAATGGTGGAAGTGTTGTATTTATAGGCAACGGTGTCATTAAGGTGGCTTAATGACATCGTTAACCTTTAAACACAATTAATTA
Source organism: Clarkia xantiana subsp. parviflora (assembly GCA_036873135.1). NCBI lineage: Eukaryota > Viridiplantae > Streptophyta > Magnoliopsida > Myrtales > Onagraceae > Clarkia > Clarkia xantiana. The sequence continues at coordinate 40,537,013 of JAPTYO010000004.1, forward strand.
GTCATTTATCACATAATTAAAACCTTAAAGCATGGAGAGGTTGGCGGAGATAATCTAAGTGCGGGAGTCGGAAAACGGTGCCGGGGCCCTTAGGGGTGGGGAGAAAATCCGACCCCCAAGGGTAGGGGTTGGGTGTGGCCACCCAACCCCTCCTTAGGGGAGGTCGGGTGTGGCCACCCGACCTCACCTAGGTGAGTTCGTCGCGGTCCGGACGAGTTTTTTCGCCTCGTCCGGACCGTTGGTGTTTCAGCGGGATGTTTGGGTCGAAGTTTCGATTTATAATCATTAACGGGGTGATCAAAATAAAACGATTTGGAATTCAACGGGTTCAAATTGGGCGTATATCCATCATTCACAATCACATATAGCGGATGATACTTGGAATAGCTCCGCTCCCGACATATCCGCACCTATCGCGTCCGCACTTAGGGAAGTTTCCTGCACAAACAAGGAGTCCTCGTATGAGACTCCTTTACTTTATCTATTCTATGCATTACTAAAAAGAAAATTTCATAACCCCATATTTTTACAAACTTGTAAACATTGCAACTATCTGACAAAGAGCAACTCTGTTCGTAGGTACATGCTACACTATGATTACTACATTGGAATTATGACAAGTAGTAACCTATGCACATAATATCTACTTCAACAATACAAGCTAAGCATTATGTTCAAGGAGGGATTTATGGCATACAACGCCAACATATCTATTATCTACACCAACAGGGAGTTTATTTTTCCATCCATAACAGCGGCTATATCAAGAAGATGTCGGCAACACAAAGCCATCGCGCTATGTGCACAGTCAACTTATATGTGGCGATGACAACTTGCGGGTTATCTACAAAAAGGGACTTATAAAATTCTCTACTCAAAGTGACGACTATTCCAAAGGTGTCAACAGCAAGCAATATCTTGGATAAACACCAAGATTTACTATCAAAAGTAGCATGCTGTGGTATCCTCTTTGTAAGGGAAAACCCCATGTTTACTTCTAAAAAATGGCATGCTGCGAAATGCTCTTAGAAGCAAATCCTCATGTTCATAGTCATTCCCTGCATACAAACCAGGATGCGGCACTTAGGTGGGACTGATCACCCCATCGTGGCGGAAGTCCTCTTGTTAGACGACAACCCCACACACTAAAAGTATGCATACTCTCTTAAGGGTTCATACACCATGAAGACTTATGCCTGAAAAAGGATAGCTTCATGTTATACGCTTATAAAAGCAAACCTTGTTCAAAACTCATCAAACTTACAAGTCGAGACTTGTATAACGTTATCTTGCTCTTTAGCATATAACGCCAAAACAACAAAATCAGGCAAGAAGTATCTTGCAACAACGTCGCCTTAGAGTGGAACTAAGAGACGGTATAAACTTAAGTCTTGCTACGTCAAGACCACACTGCTACATGTCAAAGGCCATGTGCCAAGTACATTACAACCTGCAATGCTACAAGTACCAAGTGTACATAACACCCTGCAATGCGCAAGTCGCAACATCGTATGTTCTATCCATCACAACAAAGAGTTCAATCCTATCATGCAAGTCCAATACATACGGACAATGAAGATAACGCAAGGTATGAAATATTACTAACAAGTTATCACATGTTTATTATTATTGAAAACAGGTCCAAATGATGAAATACCATGCAAGCAAAGGCATAAACACAGATTTATCGAAAACCTCAAAACAACATCAACCCATTCACAAAGGGTTCAACATGCTGGAAACAGACAACCTGACACCAACCAAGAGATAGCATCATCTCCAAGGATCTATGGCAAAGAGTTCATAATGTCAACATTGTTATGTTCACTTCACCACTTGGGCAGTTTCGGGCTTTCCTTCACGAACAGGCTTCTTCCTTCACGATCGGGCTCGAGATGTAGGTATAAGGACGGGAACGCCGCAATCCTTAATACACAATCACCGTGCTTAAACTCCCGATCCTCGACCTTGAACTCTTGAACTTTGGGTCCTTCACGAGGGGCAGTAACCAGCGTGGGAGGAGGGAATGCTGGTTGGGCCCACTCCGACGCTCAAGTTAGAACTTCTAGAGAGAAAAAGCCTTAGAGAGAAGTCAGAGCATTCCAAAGTCCAAAATGAGGGAGTTGTTTAGAATGGGAGACCTAGGCCCCTATTTATAGGGAACCTAAGGATCATGCCCAGTTTTGAACTACTTGATGTCGGTATGTAAGGAAGACGTATACCGTCATCAAGGCGGACTATGCAAGCACCGACTTCCCGCACTTGGCAAATTAATCGAGGTGAGCGTACGAAGAAAAACGGTAGTCCGGACCTACCCGGATTGTTTAACAATCTGGGATGGGTCCGGGTTGCCAAAGCAATCCGGAGGTCCGGATTGCCCTAGAGTAATCCGGAAGTCCTTCGGCCCGGGAATTACGTGTATCCCGGACCGATTTAGACGTGGGTGTTCGCGAAAGGGTTTTTTACGGGTTTTGGGATATTTTACGAGACCCGAAATGTAAATACGAACCCGAATTGGACAGATATCTAACACTTGCCCCCGAGTCAAGTAGTGGTTCAAAACCCGTACTTGACTCTTTTTCAAAGATAAGATATTCGTCCAGTTTAGGTTCGGTACTGACCTCAGGGGTGGCCTGTTTGTCAATTCGAATGTTGAGATCATAAATTTGACAAACTTTTAATTTTCCGCCGTACGTACGTAATTTTTTTACAAGGTTAGCGTAACGAACAATATGCGTACAATGACATGCAATGTGATAATACCATGGTATATGAAATAAGCGTATAACATGCTGTCAATATGTAAATGATGACAGCGTAATAGACGAGTGACGTATTCATGCGACAAGCAAAACACTTAGAATAATATGGAATTGGAGAACATGTATGTAATCATGAAGCATGATGTAAACATGGAAGATTGTGCAAACACGTAGTATGATGCAATCACGGAAAATGATGCAAACACGCAATTCATACTTAGACTATAAAAATAATCACGCGACCATCATGAATTTGCATCATGTACGTATAAAAGTGATAACATGCATGATGATCTATATGCAATACTAGAGAGCATGTAAGTATGCTTATACATGATACTAAGGACTTATGTGAAAATAGATATTAGTTTAGTCCTTAGCACATGGTGTAGGCACTATTAATGAGAATTAGGAGAGAGAATACCCATTATCTTACATCCTTAATAGATAAATCCTCAAGAAGCTCTCCAATCTTGATGAAGAGGGAATTCATGGAGGTGTGAATTTGGAGTAATCACATCACATTTGACATCGATCAAGATCGAATCCGGGCAAGGAGGGGACCGAGGCGGCACGCGAGGCAAGGGAGACGGCACGTGAGACAACAGCGTGAGGACGGCGGCGGCGGCGGCGCGTGGGTCTTCGGGTGAGGGCGAGTAGTATTTCGAACTTGCTTCGTGTCGGTGAGTCCAATTTCGTACATGGCTAGACCTTTTGTGACTTCATTTGGCCTTGATTTAGTCTTGAAATCATCATGTACCTAGCTATCTTATCATGCATACAAGGTGTTTGATAAAATGCATTAGAATACTTAGCCCCAAATCGGCCAAAATTTTTCTAAGTGCTAAAAATTTTAGAAAAATGTAAATGAATCGTTATACTTCCCTTATGCATAGTGTTCATTGCCGACATGTTTTCCCATGCCTTAGTCGTTGTTCTAGCATGCTCTATATTGATGATTGGTAATTGTACGTACACGGTCGTCAATGGTTGTATGTTGGTAATAATGGCTTAGGCAATGTACGTTGAGCGTCATGTATAGACTGTCGGTCATTGTCTGCAATCATGCTAAAACACTTAGAAAATATTTCAACAATATCTAATGCTTGTTACCATAGATGTAGTCGTATGAGTTTTGTCGATAAGCATCGTAGGAATGCTCAGGTGGCATTGTGTAGAAGTCGATAGTAGCTACTTGATGTATGCAATCCATCCTTGTCGTCATGTATGTACGTACATGGAAACACTTAGAAAATATTTTCCTCTTGTCGACATGTATGTATGTACATGGAAACACTTAGAAAATATTTTTATCTTGTCGACATGTATGTACGTACATGGAAATACTTAGAAAATATTCTTCACTTGTCGACATGCATCCTTGTCGACATGTATGTACGTACATGGAAATACTTAGAAAATATTTTTCACTTGTCGACATGCATCTTTGTCGACGTGTATGTATGTACATGGAAATACTTAGAAAATATTCTTCACTTGTCAACATGCATCCTTGTCGACATGTATGTACGTACATGGAAATACTTAGAAACTATTCTTCACTTGTCGACATGCATCCTTGGCTATGTATGTTGTATCCATGTACTTTATGTAAATGCAGGTTGTATCCCAACATCTTGTTGTATGCCAACACTTGGTAATACGTTTGACACATAGTAGCGTGATGTCCACTTGCAATATGCCAACTGTCATTTTGAGCAAAACACTTAGAAAATATTTCACCCTTGAAATCATGTACCCATGTCAATATGCATGTACATACATAGAGCTTTCTCACTGATTGACTTGTTTCTTGTAATTTTCAGGATTTCGAGTTACGCAGTCTTCTTTTTCAAAGTTAGTCTTCTTGCCGTGGTTATTATATGTAAGTCTTCTATCCCCGTTACGCGAGTGACATTATGCTCAGATGTTGGTGACAAGTTACATATTGATGATCCTCGTACCCCTTGTTTATATCATCCATATAGACTGGTTTATTGGTAAGAACTCTTCCTTGCACGTGGAGTCTATTCGCCACACTCCTCCATCCGAGACGTCCGCTTCACCACTTGTTCTTGCTGCCCCCGTGACTTCTGGATATGGTCGCGGAAAAGGGCTCATGGGTAAGATGTTTTTCCTTGTAACTTTTCTTTTTTATTTCTTTAACTCATCATTTACTTTGTCTTTTTTGATTTTCCAGTACGTTCCCCTGCTCTTGATGTTTCCGTGGATGATTATCAACTTCCTGTCAAGCGATCCGAGGTGGTGTCGCATGTCTCGAGTGATCCTAAGCGTGTAAGGACAAATGCTGCCTTTCCTCCTTCCACTATTGATAAGGGAAAGGAAGTTACTGAACGCACGATGGTATCTTCTGCCCCCCAGTCGAGAGATCGACTCACAGAGGATCGCTCCTCGTCTGTTGGTATGAGATATACCTCGCATTTCTTATTATATTCTGATTTTACACACTTAGTTTTTATTCCTTATCTTTTCCTTGCATTTATCCCAGCTTTGAAGCGTGATCATCTTCTTCGCCCCTTGGAAGGTGATATATCTGGTGATGCTTGGAAACCTCTTGGTAGGGGTGGTCTTCGTTTTCCGAAGGAGGTGAAACTTAATGTGCCGGAGGTTGGTGTTCGTGTGCTGCATAGGAGTGTGCCCCCATGTGATCGACGTGTTTGTCCAAGGACTGATGAAGAAGCCGAAGAGTGTGTTGAACTTGCTTTGGCCCACTTTGTTCCTGTAAGTTAACAAGTTCTATTACTTGACGACTTTCGTGTTGTACGCCTTTGTTGTGTAATATTTATGGCCTTGTGCTTTTGTATGATTTTCAGGCTGTGTCTCAGATGGTTAATATGTCGTCGTATGTTGTGGAGCTTGTTAGTGCTAGAAGAACTGTTGTCAACAAATGTAACACCGTTAGTCTTGAACTCGCTCGTTCTAAGGAGAAGGTGTGTGCACTTGGCTTGAAGATAATTGATTCCGAGACCAAGTATCAGGTGCAGGAGACTCGAATTTCTGATCTTGAAGCTGAGATGATTGCTCTTGAGAAACAGATTTCTAATGACATCACGTCTCGCGAGGCTGCCTTGATTGCCGCACGTAAGGAACATTATGCGCTTGGAATTGAAGCGGGTTTTTCCCAGTATTTGAGTACTCCCTCTTTTAGCCTTGCAGCTAAGAAGATAACTGATACCATGATGGGAAAGCGTGTCGAGGATTACTTTCGTCGTGTTTACGCGCTTGCCCCCAATTTTCCTTTTGACAAGCTTGGGCCTTGCTCTGACTATGCCGTTAATTATCTTAAGGCATTGCACACTTTGGGGCTTGATGTAACCGCCTATGATATGATTGCAGATGGAGGAGGTTCTGATATCCTTGCTACTCCTCCCGAACTTATGGATGTTGTTCCACAGCTTACTGGGGATAGTGGAACTTCTCATGTATCTTTGAGTTGATGTTTGTCCTTGGTGTTGATTTCCCGAATATGCTGTCTTAGTCCTTTGGAAATGATGATATGCTTGAGGCTTTTGTCCAAACCTTTATTTGTTTGTTTGCTTTGTATGGAACTTCGTCCTTTGGACCTGTTTTTCAATAATAAAAATCATGTGATATCTTGTTAGTAATATTTCATACCTTTAGTATCCATGTTGTCCGTATGCTTTGGACTTGGGAGATAGGATAGATATCCTTAGATGATGAACATGATGTCCGTAATTGCGACTATATGTCGCGCATTGTTGAGTGTTACGAGCGCCCCTCTTGGTTGGATTCCAAGGCATGGCAAGATGTGTATGCTAGGTACTTGTAGTGTTATAAGAGGTAATGTACTTGGCGCGGGCACTTGGCACTTGGAACTCGGCACTGGCACTTGACATGTAGTAGTGTCGTCTTGACGAGGCAAGACTTAAGTTTATACCGTCTCTTAGTTCCACTCTAAGGCGACGTTGTTGCAAGGTACTTCTTGCTTATTTTGATGTTTTTGCGTTAAATACTAAAGAGCAAGAGTATACAAGACTCGACTTGTAAGTTTGATGAGTTTTGTACAATGTTTGCTTAAAAAAGCGTATAACACGAAGCTATCCCTTTTCGGGCCTGATGGGTTCCGCTATGTCCGTTAGGCCCTTTAACAGCGAGGAAACGGCGAATAGGCCCACTGGGCCCTAAAATGGAGGTCAAGAAGACCAAGGTGAAGGGTCTCGACGTAGGGAGTCCCGACGATGAAAGGTCCCGACAGAGTCAGTCCCGATAGGTGAGCTGAAAGCTCCCGATGAGAAGACTTTAAGTAGGCCCCGATGACGAATCCCTGAGAATGATTGGCCCTGTCACGACGACGAGGGGCCCCGAGCGGTGACACAACGAGATAACTCTGGAGTTCCCGATGTTAGTCGGGACTTGCTATCAGAGGTTAAGGCCGAGATACGTGGGGCGTGGCCGAGATAAGCGAGATCATGGCCTAGATAGGCGGGATCGTGCCCAAGATACGCGGGATACGGGCTAACCACCCCCAACAGTTCACCAGGTAACTGAGGTACATCTCCGCCTATAAAAAGGCAGAGGTCACCTCAGATCATCTTACGTTTTGAGATACGTTACTTGAGATTACTGCTTGCCAGTCCACACGAGATACTCATTTAAGCATCGGAGAGGGATTCTGGGTCACTGCCCGGTCTATCCCCTCTTGCAGGATTGCGTGGAGCGAAGGAGCTAGGATCGCCGTCAAAGATCGTACCGGAGTTCCACTGTGATCCAACATTGGCGCCGTCTGTGGGAACGTAACGAAAAGCTGATATGCATTCTACTCGTTCAATGGCGGCTGGCAAGCAAAGAAGACAAGGACAATCTGGTGGTTCCCGTCACCCTGCTGCGACGACTTTGAATTCACCACCGGAACATGAGGAGGACCAGAACCTTCCTACCGCTGAGGTCTCCCAGACAGGGGGGCATAATGAAGGTCCCGAAGATGCTGCTGCCCAACACCAGGGGAATAGGGAGCAGGAAGCTCCTCCAGCTGCGGACCTGACGAGGGCTGTGGCGGAAGCCATGCCGATGTTTTTGGCAGCCGTGGAGGTTCTCTTAGATCGGAGAGAGGCAAGAGGAGGCAAGAGGAGATTCCCCCGCTAGAAGAGGAAGCGCCCCCACCGGCAGAGGTTCAGAACGTGCGGGAGGCTCAGCCCCGAAGCCAGGGCAGGAGTAGAGAGTCCGTTCAACCGGAGAGATTCGTGGTCGATGGGCCAGGACCAGTGCAACACAGGACCATTCCCCTTAATGGTCCCATCACCCCCGATCAGGTGGTGAAGATCGTGAACATCTGCATGGGAGAGCAGAAGCCGCTGGTGTCGGAGCTGAGGGATCGATCCACCCATCCCTTCGTTCCTCGACTCATAGACACCCTCACCCCGCCAGGGCTGGGTATCCCCACGATTAAGGAGTATGACGGTGAGGGAGATCCGGTTCATCATGTCCAGAAGCACCTCATGGCGTGTCTGGGCAGAGCCCCGAATGAAGATATCGTGTGTACGCTGTTCCCGAACACACTTGGTGAGAGAGCCCTGACCTGGTTCTATAGTCTGCCCCCAGGCTGCATCACTTGCTGGGCTGATATGCACGACCGCTTCATTCAGCAGTACCAGGGTCGCAGACGCCTGCTGAAGAGTGTAAGGTCCCTGACACAGGTGGTACAGAGGCTCGACGAGTCGCTGGCGCACTATTACCAGCGGTACACTGCCAGCGTGGCGGAGATTGATGAGGAGATTTCGGAGGGTGAAACCATCCGTACCTTCATTCGGAACCTAACAGCCCCCTACGGTTCTGACCTGATGCACAGCGTGGCTGAGAAGGTTGTGTGGAATATGGAGGCACTGCAGAAAAGGGTGAAGCGGCAAATCGATGTCCGGGAATCAAAGATAGCCGCTGGAGAGCTTGAGCCCCCGAAGTCGAATAAGGGAAAGCAGTCGGTCAAACCCTTAGACGAGCGCAAGTCAAAGGATAAAACCGTGATCAGCCGGGGTCGAGGTCGCTCTGATCGAAGGGATGATAGGCGCTCCTCAAAGAAGGACAGGCGGGAGGATCATGACATTCCTCTCAACAGCTCTATGGCGGAGGTGTTAACGGTCATGGAACGACAGGGTATCTCTAGGTACCCCCCGAAGAAGGAAGGAGAATTTTTGGGCTCCCGCACCGATCGCTATTGTCGATTCCATCCCGCGAATGGCCACGACACCAATCATTGTCGGGAGCTGAAGAAGGAGATCGAAAAGCTGATCCAGAAGGGGAAGCTTAAGGAGTTTGTCGAGGAGAAGCGGTGTCGATCCCGTTCTCGATCCCGATCACAGTCCCGTTCCCGATCCCGCGATCGATCCCCAAAGAAGAAGAGGTCCGACCCAGAGTCTTCTGGTGCCCGTAAGGAGAAGCGGGGTACTATAAATTTGATTCACGGAGGATTTGCCGCGGGGGGTGATACCTCGTCCTCCCGGGAGGTTTATGCCTCTAGAATTCCTGCTGCTGTGGTACTGGGTAAGAGATCCCGATCCTGGACCCTGAAGGAAGAGATGGTGATCTCCTTTTCATCGGAAGATCTCGTAGGCGTGGAGACTCCGCACGATGACGCTGGTCGTGACCTTGGATGTGGACGGGTACGAGATGAAGCGAATTATGATCGATGGAGGGAGCTCCTCCGATATTCTGTTCATGGATGTGCTCAAGGCCTTGGGGAAAACGAAGAAGGACCTGAAGGAAGCGAACTTCCCGATGGTCGGATTCTCTGGCTCTACTTCCTACCCGCTAGGGGTGATCACTTTACCAGTGGAGTTTGGTAGCGGGTGGAAATCAGAGAGGAGGAACGTGGAGTTTGTGGTAGTTGAGTCCGCGGGGACCTACAACGCGATTATCGGAGGAACTACCATCAACCCCTTGATGGCAGTTGCCTCGACCGTTCACCAAAAGATGAAGTTCCCGACTGACCATGGAGTCGGAGAGGTCAAGGGTGACCAGGTGGCTTCCAGAAAATGTTATGTCAACGCCACCCGAAGGAGGAGACGAGAGGCCATGACTGTCCTCCAGACAGATGCTGATCCTAGAGAGAAGTTTGGGCGTCCCGCCAATGTGGAGGATCTGAAGGAGGTCGAGATTCACGGACCTCAGAGGAAGGTGAAAATCGGGTCTGCCTTGACTGAAGAGACAGCCCGAAAGTTGATCGATTTGCTGAAAAAGTTCAAAGAGCTGTTTGCCTGGTCCCCGAGTGACATGCCAGGAATCAGCCCCGATGTGATCGTACATGAATTGAAGATCGATCCCGCGATCAAACCTATCACGTAGAAAAGGCGTCCGATGGGCACAGACAAGAGGATCGCGATCCAGCAGGAGGTGGGCAGGTTGCTCGATGCTGGGTTTATAAAGGAGCTCCGATTCCAGACTTGGGTTGCTAATCCGGTGCTGGTAAAGAAGAGCAATGGGAAGTGGCGAATGTGTGTTGATTTCCGCGACCTGAATAAGGCTTGCCCGAAGGACTGTTACCCGCTCCCAAGAATCGACCAGCTGGTGGATGCCACGTCGGGACACGAGTTGTTAAGCTTTATGGATGCATACTCGGGCTATAATCAGATCAAGATGGCTGAGCAGGATGCCCCTCACACAGCATTTTATGCAGACAGTGACATCTATCACTACGATGTCATGCCTTTCAGGTTGATCAATGCCGGGGCAACCTACCAGCGGATGGTGAACAAGCTGTTCGGAGATATGCTAGGGGAGACCATGGAGGCTTACGTGGATGACATGCTGGTGAAGTCCCGACAAGCTGAGGATCATGTGCACAACCTAGCCATGGCGTTTGAACGGATGAGGCTTCATCAGGTTCGCTTAAACCCGAAAAAATGCGCCTTCGGAGTCCACTCAGGGAAATTTCTGGGCTATATGGTGAGCCAGAGAGGAATTGAGGTGAATCCCGAGAAGCTGAGGGCGAACGAGGAGATGCAGTCTCCGATAAACCATCGGGAGGTGCAAGTGCTGAATGGCCGACTGGCTGCAATGAATCGCTTCCTGTCCAAGGCAAGTGACCGATCAATGCCATTTTTTGAAGTCCTGAGGGCCAACAAGAAGTTTGAGTGGACCGCCAAGTGTGAAGAAGCGTTCCAAGCACTCAAGCAGCACCTCCGCACCCTCCCGCCGTTGGCGAAACCGGTTCCAGGCGAGCCGCTCTATCTTTACTTGGCTGTTTCTGAATTTGCCATTAGCTCTGTGTTAGTGAAGGTTGTCGAGGGTAATCAAGTCCCCGTCTATTATGTAAGCAAGGCGTTTGCCAAGTCTGAAATGAATTATCCTGCCGTTGAGAAGTATCTCTTTGCGTTGATTATTACTGCTCGGAAGCTGAGGCCTTATTTCCATGCACACGAGATTACTGTGTTGACGAACCAGCCTTTGAAGCATTTTTTGAACCGACCTGATGCGTCGGGAAGATTAGTGAAATGGGCAGTCGAGCTTAGTGAGTTTCGCATACACTTTGCTCCGAGAACGGCTATTAAGGGCCAGGCATTGGCGGATTTTATAGCAGAGTCTACAACCCCCGATCTGGAAGCAGCGAGCCCTGTAGAGGGGGCAACCATAGAGGTCCCGATAGCAGAACAACCAGAGATGGCAGAGCAATCAGAACAGCCAAACGAGGAAAACACTTGGGAGATGTACACGGATGGCTCCTCGAGTTCAGACGGATCAGGAGCAGGCTTTGTGTTGATACCACCAGGCGGAGGTGAGCCGCTTCGATACGCCTTGGCTTTAACGTTTAGGGCCACGAACAACGAAGCGGAGTATGAGGCTCTTATCACGGGCCTGAAAATTGCCAAAGGTACGGGAGTTGCTCACTTGAAAGTGAAGTGTGACGCGGCCCTGATAGTAAACCAAGTCCAAGGGCAATACGAAGCGAAGAGCCCGATTATGAGGAAGTACCTTCGCGAGGTGCAAGTCTTGAAGGAGAGCTTTAAAAGCTTCGACATCGAGGCGATCCCGAGAGAGGAAAATGTGGAGGCAGATGCTTTGAGCAAATTTGCCTTGGGGGCACCCCTGGAGGAAAATCGGAAGGCGCACTTCCTGGAGAAGATGATCTTGTCAACTACCGACCCAACGCAGGTGTGTGCTATCGAAGCAAGATCAGAGGAGGAGCCCACTTGGATGACCCCGATAGTCGCGTACCTGACTTCGGGGGCAGTCCCCGAGGATAAAGAAGTAGCTGACAGGATACGTCGGATCACGGCTAATTACGTGATGCTGGACAATCAGCTATACAAGAAGGGCTGGTTCTCGACTCCGTACTTGAAGTGTGTGGCTGAGCCCGACACAAGTCGAATCCTGAAGGAGGTGCATGAAGGGGTCGCGGCTTGTCATGAAGGGGCCCGATCCATTATGAGGAAAGTGCTGAACTTGGGCTATTATTGGCCCATGATGAGCAAGGAGGCGACGACGTTGGTCCGATCCTGTGATGCGTGTCAGAGGTACGCCCCGAGTATTGTGGCTCCGGCTGCTAATCTGACGTCCATCAAGAGTGCTTGGCCCTTCGCGCAGTGGGGTATCGACTTGGTGGGACCTCTCCCGCAGGCACAAGGTCAGTGTAAATATTTGCTGGTGGCTATCGATTATTTTTCGAAATGGATAGAAGCAAAGGCGTTGGCCAGGACGACGGGGAACCAGATCGTCAAGTTTCTCCAGACCCATATTGTATCCAGATACGGGATTCCTAAGGTGGTGATCAGCGACAATGGTCAACCGTTTAACGGAGCTCAAATGAAGGAGTATCTGGAGGAGTTGAATATCGAACATCGGACAGCTTCTGTACGCCATGCTCAGACTAATGGCCAGGTGGAATCAGCCAACAAAATCGTGATGGATGGCCTGAAGAAGAGGGTCTATGCTTTGAAGGGCAAATGGCTGAACGAGCTGGAAAACGTGCTTTGGGCTGTTAGAACGACGCCCATACGATCAACTGGGGAGACTCCGTTTGGCCTTGTTTATGGCACGGAGGCTGTTGCTCCCGTGGAGGTTGCCGTGGCATCCCATCGAATGAGATATTACGAGCCTTTGACGAACGATGAAATGAGACGTCTGGACTTGGACTTGCTCGAAGAGAAGAGGCGGGAAGCCGACGAAGTCCAGGCTCGAATGCGTTTGGCAACGGCCAGGTATTACAATCGGCGAGTCAAGTCCCGACAATTCTTCGTCGGGGAGCTGGTTTGGCATCGCAACGAGTTCACCCTTTTGGATCGAATCAGCAAGATGTCACCAAAATTGGAAGGACCTTATAAGGTCGTGGGGATGCCAGCTCCGAATGCATACAAGTTGGAAGACCTCGATGGCAGAGTATTAAAGCATTCTTTTAGTGGCGAACACTTGAAGAAACACCATGCTTGATGAAAAGTCGCCTTAAGTGGTGCCCGAAGAAAAGTCGCCTTAAGTGGTGCCCGATGAAAAGTCGCCTTAAGTGGTGCCCGATGTAAAATCTCCTTAAGTGGTGTAAGTTATTTATCGTTTGAGTCGATGTAAGAAAATTTTGTGCCATCAATGAATAAAGAGGTTGCTTCCAATCAGAATTATTCTTAGATTTATTCTAAGCGTTACTTAGTCGCCTTGAGTGGTGCACGAGAAAAGTCGCCTTGAGTGGTGCACGAGAAAAGTCGCCTTGAGTGGTGAACGAGAAAAGTCGTCTTAAGTGATGCACGAGATTAAGTCGTCTTAAGTGATGCATGATTCTTAGATTTACTCTAAGTGTTGTTAAAGTCGTCTTAAGTGATGCACGAGATTAAGTCGTCTTAAGTGATGCATGATTCTTAGATTTACTCTAAGTGTTGTTAAAGTCGTCTTAAGTGATGCACGAGATTAAGTCGTCTTAAGTGATGCATGATTCTTAGATTTACATCTAAGTGTTGTTAAAATCGTCTTAAGTGATGTATGAGAATATCTTAAGTGTCGAGGTTTCGACTTAAGTGAGTATAATAAAGTCACTTTGAGAAGTGCAATGAAAAATCGGAACTAAGAATATCTGATATTAATGGGGCTCAAAGACCCGATGATTACAAAATGAGGAGAATACAAGGACTCTTAAGATAAGCAGTTAGGCTTGGTCCTTGTCGGCGGCATCTACGGGAGCTGGGTCCACGAGGTCGGTGGCAGAAGGCTCCACAGGGTCAGCCGTTGGAGGGTCGACTATAGGGGCATCAGCACTTGGAGGCTCTGCTGTGTCTTCGACAATCGCGGGAGTACTCCCCCCATCACTCTCCTCCGAAAGGGCAAAGTATTTCTTCGCGAAGGGAGCAAGAGAAGGAGACTTGTCGAAGTTGATGGCGTCGCCATACTCCAGGTGGAGTTCCTCAACCGCGTTGAAGAGGGTGTTCTCCACCTCCGCGCTGCAGAACTTCACAGCATCAGCCTGCAAGTCTTCAGACCTCCGATAATCCTCCCGGCCCTTGGTCTCGGCCACGACCAGCTGCGCGGGAACCCCCGCAACTTGCTCCTCCAGAGCCTTCTTCTCGAGGACCAGCTTGTCCTCAGCAACCTGCCGCTCCTGCCGCTCCCGCTTGAGGAGCCCCTCGAGGTCACGGACCTGCTTTTGGAGGTCCCGAGTCTTGCGGTCGAAGATGGCCTGCTCCTTGGCCAGCTTTCCCCGCGAAGACTCGGAGGCCGCGAGATCCTCCTTAAGCTTGGCCGTGACCGCCCGCTCTTGCTCCAGGGCTTCCTCATAGGCGAGGAGGTACCCGATGGAACGGTTGATGTCCCCCATCTCCTGCGAAGAAGGGAAAAGAAGTATTAGTAGATGAACAATCAGTCCTAATGATGAAGAAAAGAAGGGTGAAAAGCTTACCTCTATCCGACGCATGCACATTTCCTTGACATCCCGGCGCATCTCCTCCCGATCTAAGGTAATCGGATTGAGCCTGCTACCAGGTGTAGGGCCAGCTCCGGATATGTGTCCCCTTGTCGGAGCTGGACCCCTTGCAGCGTTTGGATCGGGGTCCAGGGAGCGTCCTCCTGGTCGGAGTCGAAGGCCTTGTAGAAGCTCCCGTCGAGGGGAAGAGGAGAAGGGCCGCCTGGGGACGAGGAGGGGCGTGCCTCCGACCCACCCCGGGCTAGGGAAGGAGTGAAGTCGTGGGAGGGCGACGGTTGTCGCTGCGGTTGTGAAGAAGGCGAGGGGGCAGCCCCTTGGAGGTTGGTTTCAGCGGGGACTGCCCCGTCCTCCGACGATGGCGAAGGGAGCTACCCACATCAGTCTCCTCGGAGGAGTCCAAGCTCTCCACCCGACGAAATTGTTCGCCGGTCGGGGTCCCACCACTGGAGAAAAGTGGTGCCCCTACCGAAGGAGGCGCCCCTGCTGAAGGTGGCGCGCCTGCTGAGGCGCCAGCACCCGACGGAGTCCCGGAGTGGCCTGCACCTAAAGGACGAGAAGAGGCTTTAGAAATGTAATCAGGAAGTTCATTAGAACCCTTACACCAAACAATACGTCGGGAGACATATTGGTCCTTCCCGCGATAGTTGTAGTAGCCCGCCTTCAGGACACGAGGAGTTTCCCCTCGAAGGACTCGTTTGACGTCGGCGATGCGGGCCTCCATGGTCGAAGGAATCAACTCCTTCGGGACCATCCTCCTGTACGATTTAATAGCAAGGCGGAGCTTTTTACCTTCTTCAGCGTTCTGGACGTCGAAGAGCTTATCCACCTCCACGCGGCTCCGCTTGGGCCTCTCAGCAGAAGAAGATCCCGATGAAGCAGCGGCCTTCTTGGCGGACTTCCTCTTCCGCGTGGGGCGGACAACATCGGTCTCCCCCTGCTTGAGGATCAGATTGGTCAGCACGGATACCTTCTTGGCTGCAAACAGTAAAAGAAAAAGGGTTAGAGATTTACCCAGGGAACCATATTGGAGGGGCCGTCGAAAAGCTGCCCCCCGAAAACTACGTCGAGGAGTCGGATCCCGGCATTCACCAGGTCCCGCTCCACGAGAGAATTGGCGTCGAGGGGAGTGTAGGACTCCCCCCACCGGTAGAGCTGGATGAGCTGAAGATTCTGGAAGTCTTCATCGGTGTAGGTGTGGAAGGCGGGAGGAGAATCCGCTTCCACCTCCCATCGGTGCCACGGGATCGAGGAGTTTTGGATGAAGAAGTAGCTCCTATTCCACCCGCTGTTGTCAGACCCCGTGTCGACCAGGAGTCCCCGAACCTTGACCACCTTCCAGGTGTCATTGGTCCAGTTGCACAACCCGAGTTGCGTCTTGTTCCACTTCGGCATCCGGGGGTAGAAGGCACAAACCCCCGCCTCGTTGCACTTCATCCCGTAAAAGCTCCTGAAGAGCTTGAGGCTGTATACCCACTTCTGTCGGAAGCAGAGAACCTGGAAGGCGTTCCACAAGCGTATGGCGTGCGGAGAAAAGGTGGTCGGATGCGTCTTGTAAAGCCGGCACATCTCGACCAGATTACCACAAAAGGGGAATCTGATCCCCGCTGATATTTGCCCTGTAGAGACAAATACCTCCCCTTTCCGGGGACGGGTAACCTCAAGGTTACCCGAGGGGCGGGGCCAGGGATACGGGAAACGGGGTTCCAGGTAGAAGTGATGCATCCCTCCCGGAGAGCTGCATCATAAGCGGTGCTGGAAATCTCATTCAGAGCATAGTCGAAGTTGAAGGGCTTCCTTCCCTCAGAACCAGATCCACTGTCTGAAATTAGCCACGGCAAGGAAAGGCACATTGGGTTTTTCCGGGAAATTACAAACAAATTAAGCAGAGATAAAGGAAGGAGATAGGTGAATAATAAAGAAGAAACCCTTACCAGACATGATGATTGGAGGTTGGAAGGTCGAACTTGGCGTTGCCAGAAAGGTGATCGGAGGAGCACTGAGGTCTTCGGAATAGCATAGCTTGAATTCCCAGAAAAGTTGCAGAGAGCTTTTGAAATTTCGGAGACGGTAAAAGTGAAACTGTGCCCACGGTTAGGGTTTTATAGGCGAAGAGGACAGTCGAAGGGACGCTTTGATCTGAATCGTCGAAGTTGAAGCGTTCTGATCTGAACCGTTGAGATGAAACGTGCAGAATGGCAACGGGTGCAATGATGAAACAGCCTGAAAAGCACTTTTCAGAAAAAGCAGGCGCGAAAAATCAGGCATGGGTACTGAGGACGTCGCTTCGTTATCTTCTGCATTTAATGGCTGGGGAACCGAGGAGTCCTCTCGGATTTGGCAGTTATCCACAAGGTATTGAGGAAACGTGAACGAGAAGACTTGTACTAAGTGTGCCAAGGGAAAGATCCCCGACTCCGACGTCGGGAGGTCGGGAGTTGAAAGACACGACGAACTGTAAGTCCCTCATGTCTTGGGGGCAAATGATGGGTTCCGCTATGGCCGTTAGGCCCTTTAACAGCGAGGAAACGGCGAATAGGCCCACTGGGCCCTAAAGTGGAGGTCAAGAAGACCAAGGTGAAGGGTCCCGACGTAGGGAGTCCCGACGATGAAAGGTCCCGACAGAGTCGGTCCCGATAGGTGAGCTGAAAGCTCCCAATGAGAAGCCTTTAATTAGGCCCCGATGACGAATCCCTGAGAATGATTGGCCCTGTCACGACGACGAGGGGCCCCGAGCGGTGACACAACGAGATAACTCTGGAGTTCCCGATGTTAGTCGGGACTTGCTATCAGAGGTTAAGGCCGAGATACGCGGGGCGTGGCCGAGATACGCGGAGCGTAGCTAAGATACGCGGAGCGTGGCCGAGATACGCGGGGCGTGGCCGAGATAAGCGAGATCATGGCCTAGATAGGCGGGATCGTGCCCAAGATACGCGGGATACGGGCTAACCACCCCCAACGGCTCACCAGGTAACTGAGGTACCTCTCCGCCTATAAAAAGGCAGAGGTCACCTCAGATCATCTTACGTTTTGAGATACGTTACTTGATATTACTGCTTGCCAATCCACACGAGATACTCATTTAACCATCGGAGAGGGATTCTGGGTCACCGCCCGGTGTATCCCCTCTTGCAGGATTGCGTGGAGCGAAGGAGCTAGGATCGCCGTCAAAGATCGTACCAAAGTTCCACTGTGATCCAACAGGGCCTAAGTCTTCATGGTGTATGAACCCTTAAGAGAGTGTGCATACTTTTAGTGTGTGGGGTTTTCGTCTAACAAGAGGACTTCCGCCACGGTGCGGTGATCAGTCCCATCATTGCATTTGCCGCATCCTGTTTCTATTCAGGGAATGGCTATGAACATGAGGATTTGCCCGAAGGATTTCACAACATGTCATGTTTTAGAAGTAAACATGAGGTTTGCACTCTTGGAAAAGATGTCGCAACATGTTACTTTTGATAGATGTGAACATGGGTATTGTCCTTTTGAGAAGGATATTTCACCATGTCACTTTTGGAAGATGTGAACATGGGTATTGTCCTTTTGAGAAGGATATTGCACCATGTCACTTTTGGAATATTGCATGATATTGCTTTTGAATTTGTTGAAGATGCATTTGTTGATGTCGCCTATTAAAAGTTGCATGGCGTGATGATTATGAGTGGTATGCACGTTGTTTTCTACTTGATGTTAATCCATAGTATAATGCATAATGTAGAGATGTACCTACGAAAGACCATCATTAGATACTTGTCGTGTTTACAATAGCTTTGCGGGAAGGCGTCTATTGACTGCTTCTTCCAAAATACTTCTAATTACAAAGGTGTGAACTGCACTTATATTCCTAAAGGTGCACTGAAAAGATAGATTAGAAGTGGAAAGTCTATCTCCCTAAAATATATTTTGGCGGTTGACAGGCACTGTTGTTCGCGACATAGCTTTCCAAAGCTCCATGCGCAATAAATTCTTCAATCTCCATCCTCAAGGTCAAACAACCATTGGTATTGTGCCCCCAAGTTTTGTGATATCGGCACCAATCTTCAATATCCCTGCCTAAGAAGGCGGTTTCCGGCTCAAGTGGTCTTTGAAGCTTGTTTTCCAGAAGCTTGACGTATATCTCTTCCACCTTTGTGTTCAAAGGGGTGAAGATGTTAGCATAATCCATGCTCGAGCCTTCTGATTTCCTTGAAGTTTGAGCTTCTACACTTGCGTTGAGAGGTGTGCCCCATCTCAATTCACGCTCACAAGAGATCGCAGTCTCCATCTTGTCTTTTAAGCATGCCATTGTCTTAGTTGTGCGCCATCCAAATTCCATTCCGAATAGCAAAAATGTTGATGCGTTCATGTTCAGGAAAAATGCGTTGATGACGTCCTTCTTGATTGCTCTCAGTGCAGTTGCATTTGAGCAAACCTCCGGAAGTAGGACATGATGAATTCTTCTTCTCCCTGTCTGACATCAAGCACACTCCGCTTAGGCGAACAAAGAATCCTGTCAAGTTCAGACCTTGGCGATAACTTTCCCTTCTTTCCTTTATCATCGTCGTTCGAGGCGAACAACTTTCTCTTTGCACCAACTCATATCATGGCAATTGACACTTGTTTCATTTTCCTCAGGGCATTGACATAGCACTTTCGTGCGGCTGTCTGATCACCTAGCACTTCCCCAATCCCGTGAGGAGTTAGGAACTTCATTTTCTGATGAGTTGTAGATGGCACAATGTCATGAGGGTTGATCGTTGTTCTCCCTAGGATGCCGTTATATGCCCCCAGGTTGTCTACCACCACAAATGTGACGTCTATATGCAATGCCTTCCACCCGTCTCCAAGGATAACCGGAAGTGTAATCATGCCCAATGGATAGGTTGCCGCTCCTGCGAAACTAACCAACGGAAACGTGCTCGGCGAGAGATCGGCTTCCTTTTTTCCCATCTTTTTTAGCACCTCTATATGCACTAAATCCGCAGCACTCCCACCATCTACCAGAATCCTTTGCACGTCATATCCATTGATGTCCATTGTTATGACCAAAGCATCATCATGGGGATACACTATGTGTTTCTTGTCGGTGTTTGAGAACGGGATGATTATATCTTCCTTCTCTGGTTGTCGTCTCTTCCCGTACTTGGGCAGAATTTGCAACTGTGAGGCATATACATCCCGGGCGTTAGAAACGCTACCTCCTGCTGCTGGCCCACCATGGATTACGTTGATGACACCACGCTTTGGTGGTGGTGGGTTTACATTCACTTTCTCCTTTCCCTTGTTTCCCTTTCCGGGTTGCTCTGCATGGTTCTTCTTTTGTCGTTTGTCGCCTTGGTCGACATATTGCTTGAGCTCTCCTTTTAGGATAAAGTTTTTTATACGAAATCGCAAGCTGACACAGCTGTACGTTTCATGGCCGTAGACTTCATGGTTTTCACACCATTTATCTTCCTGCTTTCCCAGTGGCCCCTTTCGGAAGTTTGCTGGCTCCCTCCACATATTATCCTCATTCATCTTTTTCAAGATTACGGAAAGTGGTGCATTTTGAAATTCGGGCTGATACGGCCTCTTATGGGGCTGGAATTGTCTTGCTTGCTGCGGGCCTTGCTGGGGTTTTGCTTGCTTCTCCTTAGCGCGAGCTGCACTAACTTTCGCCTTATGTTGTTCTCTGAATCGGTCCAGATCCACAAATTCTTTTACCCTTGCCGCCAATTCTTCAAGTGTCTCAGCTGGGAGCCTTGCCATCTTTTCAGCCAGGGCATGTCCTCTTCGGCCGAAATTTGCAATGAAGGCGCTCACGATTTCTCCTTCGGTGATGTTTCCTTGAATGTCTGAGATGTTTTGATTGAAGCGAATGTAATAATCCGCTAACGTCTCGTCGTTTTGCTGTGTCACCTCATTCAACGCGTTCGGCCCTTTAAGGAGTGTGCGCTCTCCCATGTATCTTTGAATAAATTTTGCCTTTAGATATGCCCATGACGTAACGCTTCTGCATGGCAGCGATAAGAACCAATGTGCGGCAGTTCCAACGAGAGTATTAGCAAATGTCATGGCAACGTGATGCGGGTTGTCTGTTCGTCCCAGCAGAGACGCTTCATGTTGTTGCACATGCTCGATTGGATCTCCTTTTCCTCTATATTTTTTCTCCACCGATTCTGTACAGGGCATCTGGAACGTGACTGTGCACTAATTCATCAGAGAATGGATGTGATGCATTTTCTTCCAGGGCATGCATTCCTTTCATCTTCGATTGCTTCATTTTTCTCTCAATCATTTCTTCTAAGGCCTTAGCCGTGAGTCCCGTGATTGGGATGTCATTTTCGTGCGCGGGCTTCCTCCACCCATCGTTGCATGTGTCAGCATGGCTTGTTGTCTTAAAGTTGTCCTCCTTGTGTGGGCGTTGTAAATTGCTCACAGGAGGCTGCTTCCATCTCACACCTTGTTGCTTCATGCCAACGCTTGGAGTGCATGAACGTGCTGGCTCCCGCCTGGTCTGTGGATAGGCATCTTCAGAGTCTTCTACTCCTTCTGGGTGTTGCGGTTTTGCTGGTTGGCGTCATGTGACGCTTTCCTGGCTGGTGCAGCTTGTTCATTAGCACGCGGGGGTGGTGGCGGAGGCGCAGCATATTCTTGACTCCTTAAATCTCCTGGAGAGCAAGAAGTTCTTCGAGTGCCACCATCATTGTCGGTGTAACTGTAGGCATGTTGGCTGCATTCCTTGGTTGTTGCTGTGTTGCCTCAGCTCGCATTCCTGATGGGAATTCCTGATCCACCCTCGTCCCTTGCTCTTGCGGAGGCGTGTTGTTTTGATCTTCTGGCCCGTATTGTGCAGGAGGGGGGGTTTGTGGACGAAATGGACGAAGCCGTAGATTCTGCGTCCGGCATATGAGAAGGTCCTGGTTGACTTCTCGTTGGTTTCATCCTACTTACACCCGCCTTATTTGGTCGTCTTCCTTTCATGGCTTGCAGCACGACTTTTTGTTCGAATCACTTCAGACGGCGCCAAATCTTATGTTCACTTCACCACTTGGGCAGTTTCGGGCTTTTTCCTTCACGAACAGGCTTCTTCCTTCACGAACAGGCTTCTTCCTTCACGATCGGGCTCGAGATGTAGGTATAAGGACG
Organism: Clarkia xantiana subsp. parviflora; assembly: GCA_036873135.1. NCBI lineage: Eukaryota > Viridiplantae > Streptophyta > Magnoliopsida > Myrtales > Onagraceae > Clarkia > Clarkia xantiana. Next base: position 40,558,748 of record JAPTYO010000004.1, read on the forward strand.
GGAACGCCGCAATCCTTAATACACAATCACCGAGCTTAAACTCCCAATCCTCGACCTTGAACTCTTGAACTTCAGGTCCTGCACGAGGGGCAGTAACCAGCGTGGGAGGGAGGGAATGCTGGTTGGGCCCACTCCAACGCTCAAGATAGAACTTCTAGAGAGAGAATGCCTTAGAGAGAAGTCAGAGCATTCCAAAGTCCAAAATGAGGGAGTTGTTTAGAATGGGATACCTAGGCCCCTATTTATAGGGAACCTAAGGATCTTGCCCAGTTTTGAACTACTTGATGTCTGTATGTAAGGAAGACGTATACTGTCATCAAGGTGGACTATGCATGCACCGACTTCCCGCACTTGGCAAATTAATTGGGGTGAGCGTATGAAGAAAAACGGTAGTCCGGACCTACCCGGATTGTTTAACAATCCGGGATGGGTCCGGGTTGCCGAAGCAATCCGGAGGTCCCGATTTCTTTTAGCAATCCGGACCTCCAGATCGCCTTAGGGCAATCCGGAAGTCCTTCGGCCCGGGAATTACGCGTATCCAGGACCGATTTAGACTTGGGTGTTCGAGAAAGGGTTTTTTACGGGTTTTGTGATATTTTACGAGAACCGAAATGTAAATACGAACCCGAATTGGACATATATCTAACAAACATCAAATGCAATGTCGTCATCCGCACAAAAGACACGGCAAGAACAGCCGCTTCAACTTCAATACAACATAGCTCTTTAACATAAGTGCGGCAATCAGCAATGCGTGCATCCAAATCAGTCGTCTTCAAGATCAACTTTCAAGTGTGAAGAAGTAGACAACGCTTACCTCAATGGGAGGAACGCTCCTCCTTGGGCCGGTCCCTCGACCGGGGGGCAGAAGGCACCACCGCACGACCCTCAACTCTATTCCCTTTATCGCAAGAAGGAGTTAACACAGTCGTACTCGGCATAAAAACTTAGAATCGCTCGAGGAACGCGCCCCTGCGTCGGATCTTTTGAGAATTGTGCTAAAGTCAGGAACTGCAACCATGCGTTCAACAACATAAAAGCAACAACTTGGAAAATTAACAAGTTCAAAGAAGATACAAGGAGGTGCCTTACTCGCAAGTCCTTTACCGCAACCATGTCTGGAGACTCCAGAGTAGCGGGGGCAATTGTACGGACATTCCTTCAAACAAGCGGATTACTGTATACATCGGCTCTCTGCAAAGACGAGCTTTTTCCATCAGTCCGACCTACATTACAACATGATACAAGTCATAAAGGACATCAACATCTACACTTGGTGTATTATTTAGCTGCTCAACCATGTCGACATCCGAACACATTACTCGCAGCATACATGGTTACAAGGGCAAAATATTTTCTAAGTGTTTTGCTCAGGATGACAGTCAGCATATTGCAAGCTGTCAGCATGCTACTATGTGTCAGCATATTACCAAGTGTTAGCATACAACAAGGCGTTGGCATACAACCTGTGTTTACATCAAGCATATGGATACAGCGTGCATAGCCAGGGATAGAGAAAAGATTCTAAGTGTGGGGGCAAATGCGAACATACAAGCACATACATACATGTCGACAAGGATGGATGTCGACAAGCAAGGAATATTTCCTAAGTGTTTCCATGTGCGTACATACATGTCGACAAGGATGCATGTCGACAAGTGAAGAATATTTTCTAAGTATTTCCAGGTACGTACATACATGTCGACAAGTGAATAATATTTTCTAAGTATTTCCATGTACGTACATACATGTCGACAAGGATGCATGTCGACAAGTGAAGAATATTTTCTAAGTATTTCCATGTACGTACATACATGTCGACAAGGATGCATGTAGACAAGTGAAGAATATTTTCTAAGTATTTCCATGTACGTACATACATGTCGACAAGGATGCATGTCGACAAGTGAAGAATATTTTCTAAGTATTTCCATGTACGTACATACATGTCGACGAGAATTGATGTCGACAAGCGAAGAATATTTTCAAAGTATTTCCATGTACGTACATACATGTCGACAAGGATGCATGTCGACAAGTGAAGAATATTTTCTAAAGTATTTCCATGTACGTACATACATGTCGACAAGTGAAGAATATTTTCTGAGTATTTCCATGTATGTACATACATGTCGACGAGGATTGATGTCGACAAGGGGAGAGTATTTTCTAAGTGTTTCCATGTACGAACATACATGTCGACGAGGATTGATGTCGACAAGGGGAGAGTATTTTCTAAGTGTTTCCATGTACGAACATACATGTCGACTAGGATGGATTGCATGCATCAAGTGGATATTATCAACTTCTACACAATACCTCCTAAGCATTCCTACGACGCTTATCGACAAAGCTCATACGACGACATCTATGGTAACAAGCATTAGATATTATTAAAAAAATTCTAAGTGTTTTAGCATATTTGCAGACAATGACCGCCAGTCTATACATGATGTTCAACGTACATTGCCTAAGCTATCATTACCAACATACAACCATTGACGACCATGTACGTACAACTACCGATCATCAATACCGAGCATACTAAAAACGGCTAAGGCATGAAACAACATATTTGCAATGAACACTATGCATAAGGGAAGTATAACGATTCATTTACACTTTTCTAAAATTTTCAACACTTAGAAAAAATTTTGCCGATTTGGGGCTAAGTATTCTAATGCATTTTATCAAACACCTTGTATGCATGGTAAGATAACTAGGTACATAGTGATTTCAAGATCGAATTAAGGCCAAACGAAGTCGCGAAATGTCCAGCCATGTGTTGGGATCAAAATGACGTGGCCTCAAACTTCACGGAATGGACTTCTAGGCTTCGCCTTGGACATAGCTCTCTCGAGGACTTGATTTACTCCGGGAGACTTTTAAGGTCGAGCACCTAAAAAAGGGGTGGGAATGGCCCCTGATTCCACTCCGAAGCTTAAGTTAGTAATGTATTTGAGAGTGTAATATATAAGTATTCAGAGCGGATTGATCTTAATTGAAGGAGATAGCCCCCTATTTATAGGGAGAAGTTTACCGACTTTGTAGAGGCGGCTACTGGCCTCTGATTGGTTGCCTAGGGGCGGCAATCAACCCTTTGTGATTGGCTGATAGAAGCGGTTGTCAGTCAGCTGGTGACAAGCAGGTAGCCACCTGGAGGAAGGTTTTCCTTTTAAGCAGGTGACAAGCAGGTCGCCACCTACCTTTACTTCGGGGGAAGGTTTTCCCTTGGAGACGGTGGGAAGCAGGTCGCCACCTATCTTTACTTCGAGGGAAGGTTTTCCCTTGGAGACGGTGGGAAGCAGGTCGCCACCTGTCTTTACTTCGAGGGAAGGTTTTCCTTTGGAGACGGTGGGAAGCAGGTCGCCACCTGTCTTTACTTCGAGGGAAGGTTTTCCCTTGGAGACGGTGGGAAGCAGATCGCCACCTGTCTTTACTTCGAGGGAAGGTTTTCCCTTGGAGACGGTGGGAAGCAGGTCGCCACCTGTCCTCTGGAAGATTCTCTAAGTCTCCATAGTCGACCAGTCATTCTTAAAAAGTCGAATTCTTCATGATTGGTAGTCGACCTTTTATCTCCAAATGGTTGGAATAAACAAGAAAGGTCGTCGACTTCTTCTCCTCGCCCTGAAAGCGTACTCGACTTGTCACCTGTAGGAAATCACCATAGAAAAAGAACGTACATACATTGTCGGGTTTAATTATAACCCAACACTTGCCCCCGAGAAGATACCATGCTGTCTTTCAGAGCTTGGCTCTGCACTCTAAGACCCCTCCAGAAGGTCCGGATCAGCTCGCCATCTGTGGCGTCCTCGTTCAGCTGTTGGAGTATCTTGTGAAACCTTGTGTAGTAGTTGGTCAAGGTTTCACCTGGGCCTTGCTCGATCTTGTCGAGGAAGTTCATGCTCTTGAGGCGCTGCCTCTGACCTATGTGTCCTTCAATGAACTTGGTTTTCAGCTCATCCCACGAGTCTATAGAGTTGTCGGGGAGACCATAAAACCAAGTAGACGCCTCTTCCTTCAGCGTGGTTGGGAAGAGTGCTGCCTAATGATCAGGCGTTGCCCCTCTTCCCAAGAGGGAGGAGTTGTGGGTGTTGAAGTAGCGAACTGGGTCGCCTTCTCCGGTATAATCGTCGATGCTCCTCGCGAAGACTTGCGGGGGAACTCGAGTATTGAATAGCCTTTTGGTGAAGGGGTGAGAAGTATGATCACGAACGATGAGCAAATCGTTCGCACCTCGCCTCTTCTTCTCCAACAATTCTTCGACCTGCCCTACTATGAACAAGACAGGTTCCTTGCTCACCGTTTCGGCCTCGGGAGCTTTATGGGTTTCTTTCTCCAGGGGATTCTCCTCCAGGATTTTCACACTAGAAGCTACTTCTTCCTTTTGTGAGTCCTCTCGGGTTGGCTCTCTTTTCTCTGGAACAGCCCCTGCTTGGGTTTTATTTCAAAAAGTAATAAAGGCAGCTATTAACTCCGGAGGAACAGTCTGGGGAGCTGTCCTCGCATCTTCCAAAATTGGCAGAGATTTGGAATGGTCGAGGGTTTCATCGCCGCCAACACCATTAGATTGGGGTATTGGGGGATCTTCTTGGGGGATCGGCCTTGATGTGGTAGGATCCACTGGTAGACTGCTCATTTCTTCCACCGGAGTGTTGGAAATCTTGCTCTTTTCGGCAGCCATGACTTTTTGATCTGTTCCCACAGACGGCGCCAAATGTGGAGATCAAAATGACGTGGCCTCAAACTTCACGGAATGGACTTCTAGGCTTCGCCTTGGACGTAGCTCTCTCGAGGACTTGATTTCCTCCGGGAGACTTTTAAGGTCGAGCACCTAAAAAAGGGGTGGGGATGGCCCCTGATTCCACTCCGAAGCTTAAGTTAGTAATGTATTTGAGAGTGTAATATATAAGTATGAGCAGATTGATCTTAATTGAAGGAGATAGCCCCCTATTTATAGGGAGAAGTTTACCGACTTTGTAGAGGCAGCTACTGGCCTCTGACTGGTTGCCTAGGGGCGGCAATCACCCTTTGTAATTGGCTGCTAGAAGCGGTTGTCAGACAGCTGGTGACAAGTAGGTCGCCACCTCATTTTTACTTCGGAGGAAGGTTTTCCTTTTCAGCAGGCGACAAGCAGGTCGCCACCTCACCTTTACTTCGGGGGAAGGTTTTCCCTTGGAGACGGTGGGAAGCAGGTCGCCACCTGTCTTTACTTCGAGGGAAGGTTTTCCTTTGGAGACGGTGGGAAGCAGGTCGCCACCTGTCTTTACTTCGAGGGAAGATTTTCCCTTGGAGACAGTGGGAAGCAGGTCGCCACCTGTGTTTACTTCGAGGGAAGGTTTTCCCTTGGAGACGGTGGGAAGCAGGTCGCCAGCTGTCCTCTGGAAGATTCTCTAAGTCTCCATAGTCGACCAGTCATTCTTAAAAAGTCGACTTCTTCATGATTGGTAGTCGACCTTTTATCTCCAAATGGTTGGAATAAACAAGAAAGGTCGCGACTTCTTCTCCTCGCCCTGAAAGCGTACTCGACCTGTCACCTGTAGGAAATCACCATAGACCAAGAACGTACATACATAGTCGGGTTTATTTATAACCCAACACCATGTACGAAATTGAACTCACCAACACGAAGCGAGTCCGAATTGACACTTGCCACGCCGGAATCCAATTGATATCAACAATGGTGTGTCTACTCCAAATCTATGATCACAAAAGCTTCATCTTCATCAAGAATGAAGAAGCTTCTTGGAGATTTATCTATAAAGGATGTAAGATAATGAGTATTCTCTCTCCTAATTTTCATTAATAGTGCCTACACCATGTGCTAAGGACTAAACTTTCATGTATTTTCATATAAGTCCTTAGCAACATTTACAAGCATTTTTGCATCTCTCCTATGTTCATATTGCATACATACTACATAATACTTCATGACATACTACACGTAATTATTATTACATATTGCGTACATAGAATATATTATGCACGTTTATTATTTATGATCGTTACATGATTATTTTTGTAATCTAAGTATGAATTTCATGTTTACATCATATTTCACATTTACATCATGCTTCATGATTACATTCATGCTCTCCAATTTCATATTATTCTAAGTGTTTTGCTTATTGCATGATTACGTCATCCGTTTACTATGTCGTCATCTACATGTTGACAACGTGTTATATGGTTACATCATGTACCATGATATTATCACGTTGTATAATTCTTTATTATTACAAGTATTTCACTCATTACATGATGTTGCGAATATATCGTTGATTGCATGTTGTTATACGCATATTGTCCGCTACACTAACCCTGTAAACAGATTACGTACATACGGCGAAGAGTTAAACTTGGTCAAATTTATGATCCCTACAGTCGAATTGACAAACAAGCCACCCCTGAGGTCAGTACCGAACCTAAATTGGAAGAATATCTTATCTTAAAAAGAGTCAAGCATGGGTTTTGAACCACTACTTGACTCGGGGGAAAGTGTTAGATATCTGTCCAATTCGGGTTCGTATTTACATTTTGGGCCTCGCAAAATACTCCAAAACCCGTAAAAGAACTCTTCCGCGGACACACAAGTCCAAAAACGGTCTGGAATACGCGCAGTATCCGGACCGGGGGACTTCCGGATTGCTAAACAATCCGGGTAGGTCCGGATCACCGACGTCCTCCGCACGCTTGTCCCGATTATTTTGCCAAGTACGAGAAGTCGGTGCGCGCGTAGTCCACATTGATGAAGGTGTACATTTTCCTTCATACCGACATCGAACCATTCAAAACTTGGCATGATCCTTTGGTTCCCTATAAATAGGGGCCTAGGTCTCTCATTAGAGGACAAGTCTCTCATTCTAGCATTGCGTGCTCTGACTTCTCTCTAAAAGGCTTTCTCTCTCTAGAGATTTTGACTTGAGCGTCGGAGAGGGCCCAACCAGAATTCCCCCCTCTCCCACGCTGGTTACTGCCCCTTCTGCAGGATCCCGATTTCGAGAGATCAAAGTCGAGAAGTTGAAGACTAAGTTCGAGGATCGTGTTTCAGGGATCACGGCGTACCCGTTCCTGTACACACATCCAGAGCCCGTTAGTGGAAGAGAAGCCGAAGCTACCCAAGTGGAAGCAGACTTAACACTTTCCAAGCCTTCGATTACCTGCAAGAAGGATTGAGTCAGAGAGAGGGGGTGTCTCTGGCGAACCCTCTCTGATGCTAAAGTCAGAGCCGGACTCTGGAGAGATAAAGTAGAGAGAAGGCATAGCTTGAAGGATTCAAGTTGTGTAAAATGAAGAATGCCTTCTCCGATTTATAGATTTTGAGAATTGTACGAGTGAGACCTGTGTAAAAAGGGAAGTTTCGTAAATAAGTAGAGACAGTCACCTAAGGGCTCGGGGCCGGACGCGGGACGCGTCTGCCTCGTGACGCCGGACCTGTACGGACCGGGACCGGTACCACTGGTACAGACCGTGTCCGGTGTTAACGGATTTGTCTGGTACAAGTGGTAAGGACCATGTCCGGTGTCACCGGACTGGTGCGGTACCAGTGGTACGGACCGGTCCGGTGTTACTGGACTAGTCCGGTGTTACTGGACTAGTCCGGTAACAAAGGTACGGACTGGTCCGGTACCAATGATACCGGACTAATTTGCGAAAAATGAAGGCCTTAGCCCCTTACCGTGTTCGGGGTCGACAGTGATACCATGTCGAGCCTTGATGAGGTCCAGTCGGGTGTATATTCAGCATCGGCTCTTGGTTAAAAAAAAATTTTGTTTAGGCCTAAGTGACTCTTTCCATCATGGAATTCTGGCCGCCTCGCTGGAAACTCTGTCGTTCAAGGAAGTGGACTCCTCGAACTTCTCAGAGCTCGACAGATCAGAGACCTCGTATGATTCTGACTTAACTTCGGGTTCCGAGTCCAGACACGGAAGAGAAGTTGCCGTCCCCGATGGTCCAAGGATTCCCGAATCTAGGACCGGAGATGGCTTCATAAACTCTCTTGTTCTCCGGCACGTGACGAGGATGGTGGAATTGAGGATATGAGTATGGGTATAAACGAGTCTAGTCGAACCGATTATTTGTCAAGTTCGACTCGACTCGATTAGTATTTGCCAAGTTTGAACTTGAGATCGAACTCGGTCGATCGCTAATTTTGAAACTCGAACTCGACTAAAATCCAAACTCGACATAGTCGAGCTCGGCTCGACTCGTCAGTAAATGTATATCACAATAAACTAACATTTCTCATAATTAAAAAATATCGAGCTCGAACTCGATTAAATAAGAATAACAATAAGAATAAAAATCAAGCTCGATCGACTTATAAACTTGAACTCGAAACTCGTTTAGGCTCGCGAGTAACTCGAGTCGAGCATTATTAAACTCGAGCTCGATTTAGCATACTAGAAAGCTCGACTCGAGCTCAGCTCGAATTTTTTCGAGCCGAATTTAGGGATAGAGAACTTTTTTTGCTAGAGAGGGGAAATAGATGACCGGTCGATGTTTGATGTTAATAGCACATTATATGTTTGTTGACCAAGATGGATTTTTTTTAATCGAAAATTGAAGCAAATATTTAAAAACTAAATTTCGGATAGAACAACCAAAATTTAGATAATTTATATAGAGGTTAAATCAGGATTGATCCAAAAATAAATATGAGGATTTAGTTACGTGTTGGTATCAAACACGATTGACTATGCGAGTGATTGTTATTATTCGCAATTTCGAGTGATTAATACAGGATAGTTACTACTGGCTACATACATGATAAATTTCATCTGAACAGTTTAGAATAAATCAAATCACATGGAAGCAAAAGAAAAGTATTATTCAAGCAAACATTATTTATGATAGAAGAAGAACGAGTTGATATTGACACACAAAGTACAGACACATGACTCCCACATGACATCTTGCAACAAATTAGCAAACCCGACAGCGCAGGCACGGCTGGAAGTAGCTCAGAAATCATCACCACCACCACGGAGGCGGAGGACAAGGTGCAGGGTGGATTCCTTCTGAATGTTGTAATCGGCCAACGTACGGCCGTCCTCCAGCTGTTTCCCAGCGAAGATCAACCTCTGCTGATCCGGTGGTATTCCTTCCTTGTCCTGGATCTTAGCCTTGACGTTATCAATAGTGTCGGAGCTCTCCACCTCCAAGGTGATGGTCTTGCCAGTCAACGTCTTCACAAAGATCTGCATACCTCCACGAAGACGGAGGACAAGGTGTAGGGTCGACTCCTTCTGGATGTTGTAATCTGCCAGGGTTCGGCCGTCCTCAAGCTGCTTTCCGGCAAAGATGAGTCTCTGCTGGTCGGGAGGGATGCCTTCCTTGTCCTGAATCTTAGTCTTGACGTTATCGATGGTATCAGAGCTCTCAACCTCCAGAGTAATCGTCTTGCCGGTCAAAGTCTTGACAAAGATCTGCATACCACCGCGTAAACGGAGCACCAGGTGGAGAGTTGACTCCTTCTGAATATTGTAATCCGCCAAAGTCCTGCCATCTTCCAGCTGCTTTCCGGCAAAGATCAACCTCTGCTGATCCGGAGGGATGCCTTCCTTGTCCTGGATCTTAGCCTTAACATTATCAATGGTGTCAGAGCTCTCCACCTCAAGAGTGATGGTCTTGCCTGTCAATGTCTTGACAAAGATCTGCATACCACCGCGAAGACGGAGGACCAGGTGGAGGGTTGACTCCTTCTGTATATTGTAGTCGGCCAGAGTCCTGCCGTCCTCGAGCTGCTTTCCGGCGAAGATCAAACGTTGCTGATCTGGAGGAATACCTTCCTTATCCTGGATCTTAGCCTTAACGTTGTCAATTGTATCAGAACTCTCAACCTCGAGAGTAATCGTCTTACCGGTGAGGGTCTTAACGAAGATCTGCATCTGTGGGCACAAATATCAAGGTTAAAATTGAGAATGAGCGTTCAATTTAATAAAGAGAAAATTACTGGATCTAATCACAAGGCAGAAGAATCGCGAGGTAACAACAGATTCCAAGTCCAAGTTACTAATAGCGGCAGCGAAATCAGAAAACAGATCGCAGATATAGCGAGATAAATAACCGAAGAGGACAAAACAAAAAGATCTGCATATTCGACAGACCACAGGCTATGCTAGTAAATAGAAGAAATCACAACACGGATTATATTCTTGAATATGAAATCGAACCCTAGCTTACTAGAGAGAGGAAGTACCTTGAGGTTGCTGCGGAAAACAGAAGAGATTTCGCCGTATAGAGGAGATGTTGATGATTAAATGGACGATGGGTGGTATTTATAAGGAGGTTGCGGACTCTGGCGGTGATAAATTTATATATGGATAGATAGATAGATTGGCACAAAAAAAAAAAAAAAATTAATAAGGGATAGAAAAGAAGATAAGCACGGCGGCATCTAAGGTAAGGTCCTGAAAATTCTAGATGGTTCCGCCAAAATTAGTCGATCTTTACGTAGCTACTAGTTTTAACTAATTATTATTATAATATAATAATAATTAAAAAAAGTCTTAACCGTTATGAATATATTTGTAGTGGATGATCGCTATTTATATAGTATATATTATTTGTATATATTATTATCTGTAAACATTATGTAGATAGATTTCTTACTCCCGAAGTTGATGTAAACCATACACTTGAATGCTACAACTCTCTTATATTACTTTACTTATTTCATAACACGTTATCAGCACGAAATGCTCGATGATTCCCATGGAAACAAGATGGTTGACGATGAGTTTTTTTTTCTCTCGTCTTTCATCCCTGCATGGTGATGAATTAGCCAAGTGTCCAAGATATGCATTCAGGGACAAGGTCCATGGCAATATGACATGGACTCCACGCTATTCACCATGAACAAGAAGTCATTGAGATGCCATAATCTAGATAGAAAGATACACACCTTCTTAGTCCGGGAAGATTTTATTTATTTTTTATGTAAACCCTATATAAAGGATAATTGTACACTTGAATTCTACACCTCTCATTACTCTCTTATATTAATTTACTTATTTCACAACACGTTATCAGCACGAAATGCTCGATAATTGCCATGGACACAAGATGGTTGCCGACGAGATTTTTTTTTTTCCGTCTTTCATCCCAGCATGGTGATGAATTAGCCAAGTGTCCAAGATGAGCAGTCAGGGACAAGGTCCATGGCAATATGGCATGGACTCCACGCTATTCACGATGAACAAGAAGTCATTGAGATGCGATAATCTAGATAGAAAGATACACACCTTCTAAAGGCCGGGAAGATTTTATTATTTTTATTTTATTAATTAATTAAGTTCATTAATTATATCTATTATTATTTTCGATATATTATAATATTCTAATTATTAATATCATCACGTAACCGGTAACACTAATATGTCAGATTTCGTCAAACTCAATTTATGAGGTCGGAAACGATACCTAATATTGTCGGACTACATTGATGACGTACATGAAGAAATATCACGCAATATGTTAGACCTTCTGGAGACTTAATTTCATGGTACATGATATCACGGTAAATATCAATTTTTTTTTATGATATCATATCTACTCTCTTAAGTGAGCATTACAGTGTATAATTAATAATTTCAATGAGAATATATTACATCCCTGAACTGAGTGTATGAAAAATTTAGTTCCCTGAAGTGACTGTAGAAAGACTACTATTTTTTTTCTATAAGGACATGGTTTGACTTTAAAAGAGAAATAATTGGCATCATCATGATGTTGATAAGGAAAGATGATGCATCTTACAAATAAAGAATGCAAAAAAGTTTGATGATTTTGAGAAGGGCGATGGCGCTAACAGAAAATTGATGATATTATATAGCACGAAATATGATGATTTTATGAAGCCTAGTGAAATTAGGCAAATTTTGGCCTTAGTAATCGAAAAGTGAATATATTTGCATATAAGATTCGTAAATATTGGAATATTACGATTATGAAATTGCATTATTTATAAATATCGTATCCCGAATATCCGATATTGCGATCATGAGGATCAAGATTATGAATATTCATATTTATTTGAAAATTTCACATTTACGGTTATCTTTTTATTTCTTACACCGCATTTACAGTTATCTTTTTATTTCTTGCACTACATTATATTTATTATATACATATATTCTTATGTTTATTGCATTTTATTATAAAATGGTCCAGAAGATCAATAGTTATTCAAAAACTCAAAAAATGATAATTTTAGGATCCGGAAGATCCTAGAATGTATGAAAAGGGGGATATGAAACATTGTATTTATGAATTAAAGATCTTCATGTATAACATGAATATAAATAAAGGATATTAAATATCCTAAGAGATAATGGGTTATGAATAAATGATCATGAAGATCCTAGAAGATATGGAAAATAATAAAGGATCTTGAAGATCCTAAATATCTGGGAATATGAATTAATGAGATTGAAGATCCCTAAAGATTTTGAATTATGAACAGAGATCCTGAAGATCTTGAAATATTTCGAATGAATGATCTGAAAATATGAAAATATGATTTGAACATCCTAAGATATTTTGTGATATGAACAAAAGATCCTTAAAGATCTTGATTTATGAATAAGGATAATGAAGATTCTAAAATATTTTGAGCTATAGATGATCCTGAAGATCATGAATTACGAGCATTTATATTAAATCATATGTAATTATTTTTTACGCTTTATGCATTATTTTTATTATTGTTATTTATATGCTTCATATACTTTATTTATTATTATAAAGAATTGATTACTCCGCAATCATCATTATGATGAAGATGAATAAAATAACATGCACTGACATGATTGATTATATATTCCGGTAAACCAGAAGTTTACTGATTCATATAGAGGTAAACCAGAAGTTTTATCCATATAATACGATATTTGGCGTGACCGGTTATAGACCATTCCGGATCACTTACGATGCACATGACATTATTTGGAAGAACCTGAAGATTCTCCATAAATTATTATGATACTTATTCTCAAGGAAAATTCATTATGTGATCATCATCAACTAAGTTCGGGATAAATCCCTTTACCTGCCATGTGGACCGATATATTATTTTGAAAAATGCATCTACAATATGGTCGCATGTGCATTTATCATACAAGAGAAAAGTTTCCACATTATGAGTAAAAAATGACGATGATGATATATAAAGTTTATATGTATTATAAGAATCAGACAATTGGTGTCTATATTTGCAGTTTAGCGTGAAAGTTACAGTGAGCCTCCAATTATATAGCTAACATGCTACCAATGAGAGCAAATTAAGTAAAATGCATGCTTTTATGAAAGCAGCAGTATATTGTGCATCAAGCCAATTTTAAATTACAGTTCTCCCCATTACAACTAAGTTTTAGGGTTTAGAATGCTGGGAAGATATGTTTTGTATAAACAATTAAATGAGAACAATGACTGATATATATTTAAAGTAAGAGTTGCTGATTGTCATTGATGAACAACTTCTCCCAACATTAGGCGGAGAAAGGAAGCAGCTGGCAGAAAAGAGATTGACTAAAAAAAACTGTTATTATCTCATTTTTTATCCTCGCACAAAGAGAATATGAAACTGAATTTCAGAGATTAATATTTATAAATAATGCCAATCAAGTATTTGGTGACTTTATGAGACCCAAAAAGTCATAAGTCAATTACCGGTTGCAAATGCTCCAATTTTAAAACGTCCCCGTATGACAAATTATAATGAAAATAACTCACACATGAAGAGTGTGATATCGGTTCCAATTTTTTTTTTTTTTTGAAAGAAGTATGGAGCATGAAAATAAAAGAGATAAATATGGTCTTGTTATGGAGGTGTTTTCCAAAAAGAAATAAAAGACCTAACTAAATAGAAACCCTAGAAGTGGTTCAGGTACCTACAATAAAGAGATCTCAATGAGTTATGTCATTAATGGGAAGTGATGGAACCGTAAAATATAAAGTTGTCGACAATAGTTTTGAATATTATTCATGAGTGAATTCATAAAACAAGACGAGGATCTTGAGCTCAATATGTCAAAGAATCAATATAATTAGCCAAAGTTTGAAAAGACGCAAGTAATAACATGAAAAATGTCAGAAGGTGAAAGCTAGTGAATATAAATATATAAATTGCCTTGTAAGACAAGCACAACCTATGGTACAAGATTTTTCTACAGAAACATGACAATTATTATACGAATTATTTGGTGGAGCAATAACTTTCAAATACATTACGATGTTGGCAGTGTATAGCCCATGTGAATTAAGTTTTTATGGATGCTAATGCAAGTATACGAAACAAGCAAATTGATATTTAATAAGTTAAATTGATCACGCTATAGCCGAAAAGGGGCATCGCGTGAGGGGGATGATTTGAAGATATTGAAACTCTTGAAGAATTTTTAAAAACAATCAATTTATCGATGATGTTAAAATTCAGACGAAAGACATTGAAATGACAAAAGTTTGACTCGGCCTGAAAATCGAGTATTTAAGAGATTGATAAGATTATTGTCCTATAATAAAAATATCTTAAAACTATTTTCCATAGATAAACACATCTATTGAGTACCTTAATGGTTATAATTGCTATATGTTGATATATATATATATATTTTCCGTCCTCGTGAGATTAATCAAGAACATAAGGGTCCAAAAGTACCTTATATAGTTTTACAGGAGCATCTGTTAGCATATGGTGTTTGAGCTCCGTAAATGGAAGTCCATTAATATGTATATGTTACCTAAGAAATTGGGTAAATGTCACATTAAGAAAATTGGGCTTGACCCAAATCCCAATTGACAGGAGAGGCCCAAAATTGGGTCTCCCTTATACACCAAGGCCTGCCGAAACTTGTGTATGAGCAAAGTTTGTCCACTTTGCTCCTCCTATAAAGAGGGAGTGTTAGGGAATTTATTAGGGTAATTCACAATTCCTCATTTGTGGAGATTTGAGAGAAAACCCTCCTCACTAATAAACACTAGTTTCGGTTGAACCTCACCAACACCAAGGGTGTGCTAATTTGCTTTGAGCAAAACACTCCGGAGATCTGTCCCTGCCAAGAATCGATCAGAGGCTTTGCTGTGGAGACTATACCTCGTAGGGATTCCTTAACAAGAACCTCTACGGGTTCCGTCTGGTGGATTGAGAACTCCCTTAGCAAGATCTTGGGACTACGGAAAAGGTTTAAGGTATGTGCACATCTTCCGCTGCGTAATAGTGATTACAAGCATGTACCTTGTTTATGTTTCCGTAGTATGTAGCCCCGTAATCCAACAGTGGTATCAGAGCATGTGTTAGGAGTTCATGATTTTGATAAATTGATGTTCTTGATTTTAATGTGTTGGCCGAAATTTTAAAGAGTGTTTAAAATTTCCGATTTTTATAATTGTAAGTGCCGAAATTTTCATGATGTTCTTAGTAAAATTTGATGTTCATGATATTCAAGAAAAACGTGACTTTTATCAAAATAAAACATTGGATTGTAGATCTTAGTAAAATTTGATCTTGAAATTTGACCACTTATTTCCAATTGTTAGTTTCGGCCGAAACCCTAGGGAATTTACAAGGTAAATTTTTTAATTTCTTAGGCCCCAAGTTAACATGTTTCGGCCTAAATATAGGTCAAATATTGTTTACCATATTTAATTTTTATTAAAGGTGACAATATATCTATAATTGGAAATATATGGATAGGTTCACATTAATATATAGAAATATATATAACTATCAATATATCTAGCTAATTTATAGGGATAAAGATATTATTGATAGATTTAGTTACCTAAAAGATTAAGAAAATATATTGTCATATATTTGTTTCCCTATTAAAGATATTGACAATAAATAAATATATATATATATATATATATATATATATATATGTAAGCCGAAATTTAAATATATATATATATATATATATATATATATATATATATATATATATATATATTGTTGATTGATTTACATCTTATAGATAGAATCTTAACAATCAATATATATATATATATATTTAGCCGAAATTTAATATATATATATATATATATATATATATATATATGCAATATAGGAAATTATTTTACATAGTTAATAATTCTTGGAGGCTAAGTTAAGTTTTTAGTGGACTTTAAAACCCTACTTAGAACACAAGACTCATTTCGGCCGTACCCTATGGGTTTATTGGGCCGGTCCAATTTGCAAAACCGGAGATGATTAAACCAAACAGGGTTTTCTTAATCGGTTCGACTTAGTCGGGTCGGGTCGAATCGGGGTAACTAAGTGGATCTAACCGAACCAGTTTTGAGTGTTGAACCAAACCGAAATCTTATTTTAATGAACCGGTTCGGACCGAACTAGATTTTAAATAAAACCGGATCGAACCCGAACCGGATTTATGGGACCGAACCGAATGGATTTTTCAAAATCGAATTCAAGTCAATTAATAAAATGGGATTGTCAAGTTTTAAAATCCAAATATTTTCGAACTTGAAATAGTCTACACAGTGCTCGAAGGTTTAAGATTTTTTCATTTTGATTAAACTTTAAATGCCTAGTTTCGATTATGGGGATGGATCTCGGAAATGCATGATTTAGGGATTGGATTAATTAGAGGGCTGAATTGCAATTGTTTAGTTTTTGTCATATATATTTATTAGAAATGTTGTCTTGACTATGTCAAGCTAGCTGGATGTTGGGGGCAGAGCCCTGGTTAAATATATGGTTTGCACACTAGGACAGACATGTTGTGATGGTTGCGATTACCTAGGATTTATGTCTAGAAACACGCATGATTAATTGTAAGCATGAATTGAAAGTAAGCCCCTAATATTTTAAAATGTTTTAAAAACAAAAGCCAGTCGCCTGATATGCATGTTTGATGTGGAAGTTTCATGTATGACACGTATGCCTGAATGTTGAGGATGTAACTGCATGTGATAGTTTACTTAGAAAGTAGAATTATAAATATGCTAGCATGAGTTCCTCGGAACTTCAGACGCATGACGCGTATGCATGATGTGTTTTTGGATGATGAATTTGGCTTGCTATGATGATTTACTTGTGAAGTAGAATTGTCTATGCATGCGTAAGTTCATCAGAATATTTTTCAAATACAAAAAGGCCTTGGGAAAGCCAATATCGGGTATGCTTATTTTAAAGTTCTCGTTCCGGTAATTTGAGAATAACTGTTTTAAGAGACTAATCTATTGGATTGAAGACGACGGTAATGTGAACTCTTTCACGAACCACCTTCCCTCGGTTTACTGGCGGTCAGTTGGTTTAGATGGCTGAGGAATCATTATTTGTCGTATTCCATCTTAATAGATATCTGATGTATGAAATTCTTTCTCGAATGTTATTGTCTCCCTGATTATGCATGATTACCAATGAGTTCGTATGAGTTGGTTGAATGAGTGTGATTCGACATTCCTCGCAATGTTGATGGTATGAATTATGATGAATACAAGGAGTATGTGTTGAACTTTCTACTACGATTCCGAAAAGTGGAGAGGACAACTTTAGATTAATATAGTAGTATGTATGATTTTGAAAATGAGAGATGAATGTGATAATTTTTTTCCCCAAGAATGAGAGTAGGTTCTTTGATGATCTGAATGCGTATGTAGTGATACATTCAACCTTGTACAAAGGGGTTGAAGAAGACTTCAATTGCAACCAGACAATGTTATAGCTTAGTATCCCTTTGCATCCACCTCGGTAGAAGCAAGGATGCAAAAGCTATAAATTTTTGTTGAACATGATGGTCTTCTCTCTCTCCATGGATGCTGGTGTAAAAGCCGCTCGAGACCTTCACAATGAAAGGTCAACATAGAAAAGATGTATATGGTTGTCTGACGTTGACGGGACTCACTCACCATGAGTCTAATCAAGTATAGTAACAACAGCAGTGAATGGACAACCTTCTCTGCTCACTATAGTGGGTCGAAAGAAGCCAACCATAATCCGCATATCATGAAGAGAAATGGACCGAATAGGTCCTATATGATAATCCGGTGGGTTAAACCCCGTTAATAAAGTGCATCCCAAGTACGCCTCGTATGTCATGAGTATAAAGCTGAAAAATATTTTATACGGACACAAATCATTTGGTGTGATTCACTCGTGAATTTACTCAGATGTGATGTTCAACATGACTCAAAGTTCTCGACTAACTATGCGACATGCATGGATCAAATACGCGACATTCAGATCAAGAACCATACCATTGTCATTTATCGTTCGTTGTTCGTTTGAGTTACCAAAACTTTGGTTATTTCGAGATTCGGAGTTATTGAATGAAGTAATTGTTGCTCGATTCGAAGCACTATTTGCTTATCAATTTAACAGTCCCGTCAAAGGGAGTGATCCGAAACGAAAATACAAACCGGTTAGAACCAAAATTTTCGGCCAGATAAAAGAGTATGAATGAAACGACACACATGCTCCGTCATCTCAGTCGAGACAACTGAGCTGAATAAATCCATTGATTGCGTAGCTAGATCGAAAGATTTAGTATTTAGAACTCCATTATATGATAAATTCCGTAATGATGAACATTGCGAAACCGATTGGATTAAATTAAAATTGAATTTTTGAAAACGAAACGATTTATACCATGGGTTATACCTGGAATAGGCGCCACGTGCGCGTGTGCCTCGAAAGACGGAACACAACGTTTCAGAGTACAAATTTAATGATGAAGTTTTTAATGAATGAATGCTGAAATTTTCATTTTCCTCCCTTTGGAAATAATTCATTTAATACTTATACGACGAAAAGAGGTATGCTTCACAAGCTACCACGAACTCGTAAAGTATCAACTGACGCATAAAGCGAAAGCCCAATGCACAGTTCAGAGATGGATAAGTCTTTGAGATGAATTAGCAAATGAAAAGGATGATGTCGATAAAATGACTCTCCCATTAAATGCCTTAAACAAGTAGTTTTTCAAGACATTCATATCGATAACACACTTCAACCGGCATTGTTTGAAAACATAATGTTAGAGTTCAACGACTGACGTTCCCTATGGGATGAAAAGCAGTTGACTCACATCAATGTAGAACTATGTTCCAAAAAAATCGGTCAAACACGACGCCATAAAAGCTAAAAGGAATGATAACGAGGTGAAACTTATCATCATGCGACATTAATTTGCGCATTAAACAAGAATTCCAACCGAAAGTACGATAACTACTCTTAGAGGATACATGTTTAAATTAGGTTGGGATAATAGTGCTGTGGTCGAACATGAGATGTTACATTCCTTGAGGACGATTTTCCAACGCTTGGTGAAATGAAAACAGATGAAGTCTTGATCGAATGTGAGCAGTATGAGGATGATAGTCAGGTCCTACTTATTTCGAGTGGGAGATTTGAGGCAGCAACGCAAGTGAATGAAATGGTAAATTAGGATGGAGACATTTTCATAGTAAATCTTGTGGGATGACACAATCTTACCACACAAATCACTGTTGCTGAAGGTGTGAATCAAGTTGAACCTGATAATCACGTAGCCGGACCGCTGGATGAAAATCCAATAATGCTACAACTACCCATTGTTCCCAGTGGGAGTGGATCAACCAACTTGGTTCCAGGTCCAAGTGATCAAGGAATCAATCTCGAAGGTAGAATCCCGAGACCGAGAGGTCGTCCAAGAAAAGTTGTAGGTCAAGGTTCTAGCACTGCCCTTGTTCCCAGTGGGAATGATGCTCCGATAGAAAGCATTATTCCGAGTGGGAGCAACTTTCAGACTCAAGATGGGATAAACGAGCCTAGACGAAGTCAAATTCATCGAACTTCTCCCAAGAAGTATCCCATCGAGAAGGGTGAGATATTCACCCTAATTTCGGTTGACGAACCGGAAACGGTTCAACAAGCGTTGAAAGGACCTCAGGCGAAGGAATGGAGGAAAGCAATGGAGGAAGAGATCGCCTCAATGAAAGCCAATTCGGTATGGTCTTTAGTTGATTTATCTGCTAACCGCAGGGCCATAGGAGCTAAGTGGGTTCTGAAACTGAAACTCACTACTAATGGAAATGTCGAGCGATACAAAGCTCGACTAGTTGCGAAAGGATACACCCAGCTTCACAGAGTGGACTTTGATGAGACAGACTCACCGACTGTGCGGTACACCACAGTCAGGGCAATCCTAGCCCTGGTCGCATGCCTCGATCTAGAGCTGCACCAAATGGATGTTAAGATCGCGTTCCTCCACGGAAACCTGGAGGTAGAGATCTACATGGAGCAACCGGAGGGTTTCATTACTCCTGGTAACGAACGTAAAGTTTGTAAACTCCAAAGATCCATTTACGGTCTTAAACAATCGTCTCGGCAATGGTACCGCAGATTCCACGAGGAAATCGTTGGAAACAGATTCGTGAATCTCCGAGAGGATCCGTGCGTGTATACAAAGACCTCTAAGTCTAAAGACGCCATCTTAACTTTATACGTGGATGACATACTCATTGCTGCGAACAATGTGAGTTTCATGCATGAATCAAATTCATGGTTGGCATCTGTATTTAAGATGAAAGACATGAGAGAGGCTACGTACATCTTGGGCATTAAGATTGCTAGAGATCGCGCCGCCCGAAGATTGTGTCTATCTCAAGAAGCCTACATCAACAAACTGTTGAAAAGGTTTAAATTACAAAATGCCAAACCCGTGGAGACGCTGTTGGATTACGGCGACGTAATACTACGGAATGCTAAACGTGTACTTAAAAAGATATCTAATCTACACAGCGGAATTAGTACACATACCTTTTATATTTCCTGCCCGAGAACGATGTGGAGGGAGTTCTAATCCTCCGGTCGGAACCACGTGCAAGTTCTTCGTCAGAAGAAGTCCCACACGATGTAGCTCCACAACAAGACCTCTGATCGATTCTTCAACGGAGATGGAATCTCGGACTTGATGTGATGGTGCCGAAATATTAGACTAGGGTGACAAGTTTCTCAATGGAGATCCTTATTCTTAATTGTGTGTATAAACCCTTAGGAGTCACCCCTATATATAGTATTGGGTGGAGTTGCCAAAAGGCAACTCCACCCTATGTGGTACTAGGGTTTCGGCCGAACCATGTAAAAAGGGGGGAGGCCCATTTTGGGCCTCCCTTGTCAATTACTAATTGGATTTGGCCCAATTAGCCAAGTTTGACAATTACCTAATTAACTTAGGTAATTCCCTTAATTAACGGGCTCCTATTATATTGCCACGTCACCATATGCTAACAGCTCCCACTCGCCGGAATGGGAGGGTGCTCGTTAATCTATACGATTACGCAATGGTATCAACATCTCAGTCTTCAGTCTTTGTCTCCATCTCCGAATAGTTCATACGAGGCTTGCCGTGCGACCGGCGGATACGACGGGCATCGTGCTACTCATCTGTTAGGAGTATTGCAGCGCCCGCAGAACGTTGATTCCCTTTCATGAACCAAACCTGTTTGAAATAAAACTATGTACCGCACTGTATCCTTGGTAAACTGTTAATTCTCCAATTGCCCAGTTTTCTACAAAGGAATACTTCTCCAGGGCATCCGTACAAGTGTTCACAACCTTCAACTAATATCCGCTTGGCGGCCACCTAGTGAACACGAGAGTCGGTGAATTAAAGGTGAACTTGACCATCCCCATCGCTTATACCCTTAGTCTGACTCAACCGGTTTCCAAGACTTGGTCACTTGGCTGTTTTCTTTGGCACTACGCTCGTACGCCGGGAAGCGAGCATTGAGCCAGACCTTAGGTATAAGTTCTTAGTCCGTGAGGATACTTTGAATGCCTCTTCATAAGACATCCGGGATCAATCACACGCTCAAGGTGAAGAAGTATGCACCCTTTGAATCACAAGGATTCTAGCTAGCACAACCGAGCATGACCCCGAGGTCATATATGTCACGCGCAGTATGAAGCACGTGTCGATAGCATACCTGGTAAAGCCAGGGATGGGATATGTCAATAATGCTATAGCAGAATCTCTCATCTGGCCTTGAATGTGATATACAGTGATGGACAAAGTCCAACTCGGCGATTTACAAAACGAAGATTAAGTCATGCTGTTAAGCGTGACAATGTTATCGTTTTGCTTAATCAGGTTTACTCCCCTGATTCTCAGCCAATCTTGTTATGGTAGAGACCCCTCTCTCTTTACAAGATGACTGTGCCTGTGTGACTAGGCAAGGTTCACATTCGACATAATTTTGGTGGAAGAATTTTACTTCTTCCTACGACTTAGTTTATAGACCGTTAAATCCGATGTTGTTAATCATTATGACGTCGATAAATCATAAACTCAATTTGCAATTCTTTTATTTTAATTGAAAGATAATTTCAAATGTCAAAATTTTATCACTTTTACAAGCCACACAGTTTAAGCCCTACGTAATCCAAGCATTTTTACGTTCTTTTCAAAAATCTCCCTACGTAACGGCTTAGTTAAAGGGTCTGCGACCATATTGTCTGTAGGTAAGTATTCTAAAGCAATTATGTTGTCTTCCAGAACTGACCTAGCATAATTGTATTTCACATCAATGTGTTTAGTCCTACTATGGTACTTTGGATTCTTAACTGCCGCAATGGCCGCCTGAATGTCGGAGTGCACCTTCACAGGTTTACTCCTTTTGTCGGTGCCAATTAATGCAGTAAGAAGCCTTTTCAGCCAGACCGCTTCTTGTGCATTTTTGGAGAGGGCAACGAATTCTGATTCCATAGTGGAAAGCGCGACACAAGATTGCTTCTTGCTTACCCATGATATGGAATCATTAGCAAGGAGGAAAACTCCTCCTGTGGTGGACTTACGATCATCCGGATCGCCACCGTGGTCGGCGTCACTATAACCGATCAATTCGAGCCGATTGCCCTCATAGCACATACGTAGTCGGCAGTACCTTTCAGATATCTGATAATTTGTTTTACGGCCTTTAGATGTTGATAACTAGGCTCTGATTGGAATCTTGCTACTAGGCCCACAGCGTAACAAATGGCTGGCCGAGTACAGAGCATGGCGTACATTAGACTCCCTACCATGCTCAGATACTCTGCATTCTTCATATGTTCACGCTCCTGCTGGTTTTTCGGGCCATCATGCTTCGATAGCGCGCACCTGAACACAACCGGCGTATCCACGGGTTTAGCATCCAGCATTCTGAATCTTTTCAACAGTTTGTTGGTATATGATTCCTGAGAAAGACATAATTTCCGGGTGGCACGATCTCGGGCAATTTTGATGCCTAAGATGTACGTGGCCTCTCCCATGTCTTTCATCTCGTATGCTGATGCTAACCAGGACTTTGATTTATTCATGAAACTCATATCGTTCGCAGCAATGAGTATATCATCCACATATAGTGTTATGATGACATACTTAGACCCGAATGTCTTAGTGTATACGCAAGGATCCTCGTGAAGATTCACGAATCCGTATCCGACGATATCCTTGTAGGATCTGCTATACCATTGTCGAGACGATTTTTTAAGGCCGTATATAGATCTTTGGAGTTTGTAAACTCTATGTTCTTTGCCAGGAGTAATGAAACCCTCCGGCTGCTCCATATAGATCTCTACCTCCAGGTTTCCATGGAGGAATGCGGTCTTAACGTCCATTTGATGTAGCTCTAGATCAAGACTAGCAACTAGGGCAAGGATGGCCCTTACTGTGGTGTAACGCACAGTTGGTGAGTATGTTTCATCAAAGTCCACTCCGTGGATTTGGGTATATCCTTTCGCAATTATTCGAGTTTTGCACCACTCGAAATTTCCAACCGAAGTGAATTCTAAGATTTCACTTTCTAGCTCTGTGGTTAACAGATAAATCAACTAAAGACTAAAACCGAATTAGTTCTTATTTAGGAAATTTCATCCTTCATTGTTTTCCTCCATTCCTTCGGTTTGAGGTCCTTCCTTTGCTTGCTGAACCGTCACTGGTTCAAGAACGACTATCAAGATGTGAGACACATCTCATTTGATGGGACACTTCTCTAGAGAAATTCTTTGCCTTTGACTATGTCTAAGCACGTTAATCCCATGTTTTAGTCTGATCGTTACTCCCACTCGGAATAATGCCTCTTATCGGGGCATTACTCCCACTGGAAACAATGGTGGTGGTTGAACTTATTTGGAATAACCTCTCTGTCTCGGGATTCTACCTCCGAGATGTATTCTTCGATCACTAGGATCTGGGTAGTTGAAATAGTTCATTATCATGATTATCAGATCCGACTTGATTCGCATTTCAAAATTTAGTGATGATTATGTGTGAGGGGGAGTGAGCCCTCTCACTGGATTTATTATGAGGACATTTCCATCATCATTTACCAAATCAATCACTTATGCTGTATCAATTCTCCCACTCGAAGTAAGTGGGACCTGAGAATCTCCATCAACCATCTGTTAACCCAATCAGTACTAGTTCGTTCGTTCTGCAAAGCGTTAGAAATCCATCCTCAAACCTTTATAACGTGTCATGTTTATCCATGAAACCATTGTTCCAGGCTAATTTTAAAACTCGTATTCTTCGCAAGTAGTGCGTACTCTTAATGAATACTTGTTTTAATGCGCAAATTAATGCGTCTTTTTGATAAGGTTTTACCGAATCATTCATTAGTTTTTATGGTAACGTGTTAACCGATTTGGTCAGAACATAGTGCTTTACATTAATGTGAGTTAAATTAATCTCATCCCGCAGGAACAATTAATGTGCAACTCTAACATTATGTAATTCTAAACTATGTTTCTTGAAGCATTTAATGAATGCTTTTAGCCAAACTCTTCGTTCAAGGCTAATGGTGGGAGAGTCGTTTTACCGACTACTTCTTTTCGTTTATTTAACTCATCCATAGATTTATTTATCTTATGGATCATGCATTTGAGCTGTCGCTTTTAATGCCATGGTTGATATTCTAATTAGATTGTAGTAGCTGGAAGGCTTACATAAACTCTAAGTAGTTATCAGTGAGTTATATCTGAAGAATTACAAACGAAAATTCCGCATTCATAAAAATACTTAAATTCGTTTTCTAAAACGATATATCCCGTCTTTCGAGGTGACATGTGCCTCGCGCATACCCGGTTAAAAACCGTGGTTTTGAGAATCGTTTTAGTCTCCAAATTTAAAAGCAAGATCGATTTTAATCATGCATATTATTTTGGGATACAAACTATAACGTAGTACTTTAACAAATAAGGATGCTTGAGCAATGTGTTGAATAGCATAAATAGGATAAAAACGAACGATGATAAGTTCAATTCTTAATTCAAGTATTAGTAAATACTTCGAAAATAATGTGTTCCACCAAGAAACTTATTTAAGAGTATTTTCAAACAGAAATAAAAGTAGAAGTTTTAGCAAATCTAAAGATAAAGAATCTCTCATTTCATCTTTATTCTTCTAGGGCATCCTCGATCAGGTCGTTGCTTCTGTTTCTCGGTTCTGTAATTCAAAAAAAAATGAATTACTCTCGAGTGATTAGAAGCAAAGAGAATGAATGATTTTCATCATCTTTTCCCTTTACGTACTTTAGGAAGATTAGTGCAGGCATTAGCCAGGTGTCCTTTCACGCCACACCTGAAACACGTTCGAGTTTCCTCTTTACGTGTCTGCTTTGCTTGCTTTTTCTTACCACCAGATTGTTTGCGTTTAAACTTTTTCTGGGATTCGTTTGCCACAAACTTCTCAGTTTTGTTCTGAGAGCTTTTTCCCTTTATCTTGCGCTTTCCCTTTTGTTCGGTTGGAACGGAGGATGCAGTATGCATTTCAGATCTAGACTTTTCAGCCTTGAGTCTATCTTCCTCCAGCTCAAGATGAACTAGTACCTTCTCGAGAGTATCGAGATGGGTAGCATGGGTAAGGCTCATTTTCATGATATTCCAAGAGTCGGGTAAAGAGCGGATCATGTAGTTGATTTGTTGTTCATCAGACAGGTTTTCACCTACTTCCTTGAGCTCAACGATCAAGTTACACATATGCATAATATGATCTTTATCGTATGCTTTGGATTCTTCTTATAGTTGTCAAGAGCGATGTTTAACGCTCTCTTTTGAGCAATTGTATAGACACCAAATGTTGCCTTAAGACCATCCCATAGGTCCTTGGCAGTCCCCAAATGGTCAAACCTATAGAGAATCTTGTCTTCCAGCATAGAGAGTAAGGTGGAACGAACATCATGATCCTTGACATCTCATTCATCATAGAACGTCTTTTGCTCATCTATGAGGTCTCCCTCAGGCCTAGTTTGTTTTGTGGTCAAATGCTCCGACCTCTTATTTCAGAGATTATCATCTTAACTCGTTTATTCCATATTTTATAATTACCGCTATTCAATCTTATTCCCTTATTCAACTGGGAAATGACATTGCTAGTTGCAGCCATCTATATTAACACATTGACAATCATGCAAAGTTTAGGAAGAGAACAACATTCTGACATAATTGCAAATATCGGATTATCTATTATGTTGGAATACGACGAATAGTGATCATTCAGTCACTAAACCAAACCAACCTTCAGTAAACCGAGGAAGGGGGTGTCGTGAAAGAATTCACACTATTGTCGTTTCAATCTAATATATCAGTCTTTTGAAAACGGTTATTCTATTGCAAATTACCGGAACAGTAATTTTCAAATAAGCATACCCGATCTTGGCTTTCCCAAGGCCCTTATGATTTTGTAAAATTATCCGATAATTTACGCATGCATATTTATAATTATACTACATCTAGCAAATCATCATACCATGCCATAAATATCGAACACAACATGCTTACGCGTCATGCGTCTAATGTTCCTAGCATATATAATTCTACGTAAAGTAAATTATCACATGCGTTCTATCGTGAGCATCCTAGCATACACGTCAAAACATGCAATTTCCGCACATATCATGCATAATTGGCGACTGGAATTTTCGGTTTTATAAAACGTTTTGAAAATATTAGAGGCTGCTTTGCAATTCATGCTTACAATCAATCATGCGAATTTCTAGACATGGATTCTATGCACTTTCAATCAGCATAGCATGTCTATCCTATTTGCGCAAACCATATATTTAAATCCCAGAGCTCAATGCTCGCAATATAATATCCAGCTAGCTTGACTAAGTCAAGACGACAATTCTAATTATATTAAAATATATGATGCAGAAAGTAAACAATTGTAAATCAGCCCACTAATTTAGTCCAGTCCAAAAAACATGCAAGTCCGAGATCCATCCCCATAATCAAAACCAGGCATTAGGGTTTTGATTGAAACCGTGTATTAAAACACAAACCCTAAGAGCACTGTTTAGGTTAATTTTAAAGTTCGAAAACATTTTGGATTTAAAATTTGACATCCTATTATTAAACAATTTAAAATTTCGGAAAATTTCAAAATGGTTCGGTCCAAATTTTTGAAATCCGGTTCAATTCGGTCTGATTTTAAAAATTTCTGGTTTGTTCCGAAATGGTTCAATAAAATAACATAGTGGTTCGAATTATCACTCAAAACCGGTTAGGTTAGGTTTAATTTAGTTATTACGGTCCGACCCAACCCGAGTGGGTCGATCCGATTAAGAAAACCCGGATTGGTTTTATTCGTTCCGGTTTAGCAATTGGACCGGCCCTTAAACCCTAGGGTTCGGCCGAAATATGTCTTGTGGGCTAAGTAGGGTTTTAAAGTCCACTAAAAACTTAGCCACCAAGAAATATTAACTATTTAAAATAATTTCCAATATTGCTAATATACATATATATTTCGGCACATATATATATAAATATTGTCAAGATTCCATCTTTAAGATGTAAATCAATCAACAATATAAATATATATATATTAATAAATATTTCGGCCGGTTATATATATATATATACAAAATATTGTCAAAAATATATTTAGGGATAAAATATATAGACAATATATCTTCTTAATCTTTTTAAGTAACTAAATCATATCAATATATCTTTATCCCTATCTTTTAGTTATATATATTGATAGTTAATATCTTTTACAATATTATATTATAAACCTATCCATATTTTCCAACTTATAGATATATAGTTACCTATTAATAAAATATAAAAATGGCAATATATATATTTTTATATTGGTGCCGATTTTTAAAGTCTTTGGGACCAAGAAAATTATTTTTTTTACCTAAAATACCCCTAGGGTTTTCGGCACAAACATGCAAAGTTGGAAAAGTTGTCAAATTTTAAGATCAAACCCTAACTTGATCATGAATCCAAAAGGTGTTCTTGATAAAACTCATGGTGTTCTTGAAGATCATGAACATCAAACTTATATTTAAACCCAAATTTTCGGCTATGATCCATAAAAACATGTAAAATTTGAAAATTTAAAGTTTTTAAAGATCAAACACAAAGAAATAGCTAAAAATTTTGGATTTCTTCATGGTGCTCATATACTTGAAAATTTCAGATTTTTCATAGATTTAAGAACATCAGTTTATCAAAATTTTAAGAACTCCTAACTCAGGCTCTGATACCACTGTTTGATTACGGGGACGTAATACTATGGAATGCTAAACGTGTACTTAACAATATATCTAATCTACGCAGCAGAATTAGTACACATACCTTTTAGCTTTCCTGCCCGAGAACGATGTGGAGGGAGTTCTGATCCTTTGGTCGGAACCACGTGCAAGTTCTTCGTCAGAAGAAGTCCCACGCGATGTACCTCCACAATGAGACCTCTGATCGATTCTTCAATGGATATGGAACCTCGGACTTGATGTGATGGTGCCGAAATATTAGACTAGGGTGACAAGTTTCTCAATGGAGATCCTTGTTCTTAATTGTGTGTATAAACCCTTAGGAGTCACCCCTATATATAGTATTGGGTGGAGTTGCCAAAAGGCAAATCCACCGTATGTGGTACTAGGGTCATATCTCTTATAATCTCTACTATGGGAAACCAAGTAGTGATATCTATGCAACAGTGGGAGTGTCCGTCAAGGTTATATACAATCTCCAAACTGTTCTGGGCTGATCACCCAGCAGTGTTATTCAAGCATCATGGTTGGAAATATTACCAATTCCATGATAGCTGTGCCTTAGGGAACTACTCAAGGCGTCGTAGTTGGAACCAACACCAATTTTGCGGTCGCTGTACCTTAGGGTACTGATTCAAAGTGGCGTGACTGGCAGAGACCATTATCACGATCACAATACCTTAGCGCTAAGGTCAAAATGATATGATAGCAACAGGTACCTGGAAAGTGAAAACCAGGTATCATCTTAGATACACCGGCGGCACAGCCACTTATGTGATGTGATTTGCCTCTAGTCTTCAGGAGCTAACTCTGAAGAGATATTTTGAATATCACACGTCCAGTCCCATTGAGCGGCAGTGACACTACCACGGATAGTTATGTTTCCGCGACCGCTGGCTAGACCGATGAAGAGGCAACCCTTATGATAACAAGGCGACGCCTACACGCCCCAAAAAGCTGAATATCATGCGAGTCGCGTCTCGCCACAACGTAAGCTTGAAGACATCAAGTAACGGATACACCGCCTCAGCGGAGTCGATACCGTCGCGGCCCTGCTTCGTACAAGCCAAGTAGTGGTCATACAATGAAAAACGGATCAGATTCTCGCAAGTAGCGTCTTGCACCAACGCCACATCTTGGACTACCAAGGGCAGAAAAACGCATTTGCAAGTAGCACCTTGCCACAACTCTACTCCGAGGCATCGGGTATGCTGAATAAAACGTACCAAACCAAGCAAGTAACGTCTTGCCACAACGCCTTGTCTTAGGACGTCAAGAGGCGGAAAACGCACTAACATTTGTAGTAGCATGTTAGGATAGCAAGTAGCGTCTTGCCACAACGCTATCTCAAGGCATGGAGAAAGCGGCTTAAACGTACCAAACCAAGCAAGTAACGTCTTGCCTCAATGCTATCTTGAATCATCAAGTAAAGTGGTAAAGTGCAATCGCGAGTTGCGTCTCGCCATAACGCTATCTCAAGGCATTGAGTAGGCGGCTTAAAACGTACCAAATTATGCAAGTAACATCTTGCCATAACACTACCCTGAGGCATCGGGCAGGTGGATAAAACACAACAAATAAAGCAAGTAGCGTCTTGCTAACAACGGTATCTTGAGGCGTCGGATACGCGGTCACAAAACGTGTCAACACAGCGCAAGTAGCGTCTTGCAAACAGTGCTATGTCGAGGCATCGACAAGCAAGTGGTCTTCGTCAAGTATAGATAACATCTCAAAACAACGCAATACCTTGGTAGCAACCAAGAGGGGCATGTGCGAGCTTGATATTATAGGTACCATTGGTAATGAATATGATGAACATCAATTCCGGCACTACACCGGCACGACAAGATGGATAGCATCCCAAGAATAAGGAAGCATATCATATTCGTGATACATGCGTATTACAATGCTAAGGCCGTCAGGTAATAACCACGACATTAACAACCTCAAGAACAAGAGGATACAACAGGAATTGTAAACATACACAACCTAGCAGACGTGGGGGCATCCATAATAACAATGGTATGATATCCTACTCATGCTTATATAACCATACATTTTCATATGTCTTGAACAGGTATGATACGAAAGATAGACGAATGGCATACATGCCTAAGTCCCAAAAGCAAGTGTTTCCACACAAAGATGCATGATAAGCATAGAAGGGGTGGCTATCTACAAAGTGTGATAAAGGAAGTCATTCCATTAATCAAAAGCGGCAGCATCGCCGCCACCATCATTAAACAAGGGAGTAGTATCCATAGCCCTACTTGAGAAAGTCGAAGAAGGAGCACGTCTCCCTTCAATTGGAGTGCAAGGTCTCCACCCTAGGTCTCAATGACGACCTGACACTTCACCTTGGCATCCACTTCAAAACTCGGGAGATGCCTTATACTGAGTGATACTGTAAAACAGTCCCCTCGTCATTATTCTTTACAAGTGCCTATGCCAGGTGCTCATATACAGCCATGGCTTCATATTCATTCACTCTCCAAGGTCGGCTTACCTCGGCTCCAAGGGATGCAATGCAACCCTGATAGACAAGTTCGGAGGAGACAAAAGTACAAGCCTTCTCCTTCAAAACGCACGTCAACTCTCTTAGTTGCTTCTGCTCAGTCCTATAGACATCAACCTCCTCGGTCAGCTCGACTTTAAAGAAGCCGAGGGTGATCGCATCAACGACAGTCTGAAAATGATAGGCACATGCTAGATAGTGAAAGTCTAACAATGAAAAGATAGGATAGAAGTATACTCGGGGGCATACCGAGACAAGGCCCCGTTAACAAACGGAAGACCGGGCGAAACAGAATCAGGAAACGCCCTACGATCGTCGGGGACAACAATAGCATTCATCATACAAACACCGATCTCAGGGGTCTCCAAAGAGGTACCCATCTCAGGGATCTCCAAGAGGCACCCAGGCAGATCTGACAAGGGAACCATAGAGAGGTCGTACCAAATCCTCTAGAATAGTATGAGGTACCGGATGAGGACTGCGTATCAATAAATAAGTAGTATACAACATTAAGGTAGATAAAGTATGAAGAAGAATGCACAACTTCAAAACGTGCCTTAGGGCCAAGCTCGAAAAAGATGGAGATACCATCATAAGAAGCAATCTCTTGTAAAAAGAGCACAAGCCTTACTCCGGCTAGCAACAACGTTGGTATCAGTGACCACGGCGTCAGTAGCCGTAGTGCCAACGCCAGAAGCTACAGTGTCAACGCCAGCAGCTGCAGT
Organism: Clarkia xantiana subsp. parviflora; assembly: GCA_036873135.1. Classification (NCBI taxonomy): domain Eukaryota; kingdom Viridiplantae; phylum Streptophyta; class Magnoliopsida; order Myrtales; family Onagraceae; genus Clarkia; species Clarkia xantiana. Next base: position 40,590,473 of record JAPTYO010000004.1, read on the forward strand.
GTCAGCTTCATTGGCTGCAGCATAAAAGACGTCACTGCCAGCACCAGCAGCCCAAGATGCAGCATTAGCAGCTACAAGATCAAGATCCCTTTTCCCCCTGCCACAAGGAGGAATGGGCACTGGACCATCAAGATCGGTCATTTTCTCTTTTGGCTAAAGGAACTTTGAGAACCCCCAGCCACAGTGACAGGGCTCTTGGCAAACAAAGAGCTAGTTACCTTGGCAATACCGCCAACATACCCCGGAAAAGCAAGGAAGTCAACAAAAGAACAACCATAGCATGAAGCATACAACTATAGCAACAATAAGGTGTGCATACACACCTTCAGGTTGAGACACCCTGAAGCCTCATATGCCTTCTCAACAACAATAGGAGGCGTCACCTAACCCCTCCCAGAGTAACCTTGGAAGGGACGACCCGCCTATAGCTAAGGAATTCTATAAGTAAACAAAAGGAGGGTCTACTACAACACCAGCTCCGCAAAGATCCAGCTCAGCATAACACTTCAGGGCGCCAAACCCCGAGTTTGATGTGCAGCACATACGACCTTGATAGTCATCATATCAGATAATGACAACATTGATGAAACCAATCAATAGGAGGAACAAATCGATACTCCAGATCCCAAGCATACTAGCTCACCCACCTAGATAGAGCAGGGCATCGAACACTGATGAAGACACAACAAGCCGACTTAGTGTCGGATAGCATTGAAAGAAGGGCCAAGGGAAAATATCCCGTAGTACTGACAAATCACCAGTAGATCTGGGCAGTATGGAAAGCACAAGATGATACGCGCGCAAATGATGTACAACTTTACCATGGGGGCACAATAATACCTCCGACCTTACACTTAGTATAACGTTGGAGGAGGTGAACAACAATGTCTACTTCACTCAAGATCTCCATAGCAACATCAGACGTATACTCCCTTAAGTGATACTTGAGTCGGGGCGACGTCGTGATGTCGTGGTACAATCCCCCCTAATATACGTTCGACCTCGACATTCAATCTCACCTACTGACCTCGAGTCTTCAAACTGCAGGAGTAAACCCCCTGGCCGACATCAAAATAGATAGAGATCCCGTATGCGACTCATGATCAGATAATGACTCAAATCCCGACGAAGGATTGAGCTCAATATTAACCATGGTGATCTACCTCAGACACCAACCATGAATCTTTTGCTAAAACACCCTCCCTAGAGGAAGACCTCCGGGCTGAAACCACGAAATAAGAAGAGTCCTCGTGAGACTCATGATCAAATGAAGGTACATGTCTAAATGAGATATTAAGCTCAGCTGAAGTAATGGGTAACAACCCAGACACCGACACAGACTCGTGAGAGCATTCCCAATCCTCGTCAAGACCGATGTCAAGTAAAGACCAGGAAGCATGACAACATGGTTTATAGATGAAGAACATTCACATGTCATAGTGACAACAATATGAAGGGCGATAGAGGTATAGAACCCGGTATAGAGTTAACTTAAGGAAGCACAATGCAAGATGAGACTGACAATAGGGCAGACACCCTATGTCCGTGACAATGACAATGCCCACCCAGGGGGCAACATCAGGAGCACATGCCATAAAGTGAAATAGACACAAGGAGTACGTCTACCACGGAGGCAAGACAACCAACACTAAAAGGTGAGATGGACACAAGGGTTGACACCCTATTTCCATAACAATTACAATGCCTACTTCGAGGGAAATATGATGAATACATACTACAAGGTATGATGAGCACAAGGGTCGACACCTTATGACCGGGACGACGACAACGCCATGGTAGGCGACAGGCGGGAAGAACAATACCCAACATCTATAATGATCAACAACCCTACTATGGGGGAAGGATGATGAATACAAGGGTTAACAACCTACACCCATAAAGGCGGCAATGTCACCTCGGGGGCAGTATAACAACATAAGGACAGAAGTCTAGTGTACGCGAAGAGATCAAACACCAGTATGGATACTACACCTACTAGGTGGAAACAACGCCTGATGTAGGGACTGGCACTCCATTCACCATGTGATGATCACTCCGCCTACCCTAGGGGGGGCAACCTTTCACCTTTCAACTTGATACATGGCAGACATGTAGGGACACCCCCCATGTCTGACACAGTGATACGTGACAAGGCGTTAAGGGTAACCCCCTACGTCAAATCTATGCAAATATGATGGAAATGCAAGAGTAGCATACGACGCCATCAACGTGAGACCCAACACCTCACACCCAAGGTATCAACAAGTCCACTTCGGGAGAAAATTTTTTATATAACCGTTTTCAAGTGATTACAAGTTACCACTATATTGATCAACATGGCTATCAACCTGAATGGAAGCACTGACATTCCTACACGGCCATCTATCAACCCGAATGGAAGCCATGACATTCCTATGCGGCCAACATACGAAATCTTCAAAAAATTGAAATTTTTTAAAAATCGGTACAGAGATAACCCCTTTCCGATTATATGCAATGATTCAATCGTCCTTGACTTAATCATATACTGCAAGTTTTAGTTACATGCCTAGGCATATTTTCATAATACATATACATGCATCCATATGCATCACTACTAGTGTGGTCAAACACTTAGTAACTCTCTCGCCTATTACCATGTGTGCATCTAGGTGCTTGATAGCTATAGTGTTATAACATTTATAAGTTTCCTATCACCTGACATGACTGTGCCTATAGCGCAATTACTACTCATGATTGATGATTCATACATTAGAGCATATACATATCATTGTAGATGCACATCGATATATGTCATTGATAGTTTTCCATGATAGATAGAATTTTTTCAATCCATCACCATGGTCGCATCCATATGCAATATAAGAAGTGTAGTAGAACACTTGGAATAATATTGATTACATGTGCACACATAGATACATACTTTCTAGTGCCACGACACTCATATATTTTTTATCACTATGCATGATTACATCTATCGACACTGTCACAGGTCATACCTTGTAACACTCTCATAGGCGCACAGCATGTCACGTTGCCATTGATTCATATCTATCATAAAGATTATACATACTCATACCCATGATAGCATATATGGCATCACATGATCGCATGTTTTATGACTAACCATTATGACTTTCTCTATGAGCATAAACAACAATACAGGTCGGGTTCCCCGAAGAGGAAGGGAACGGTCACCTGGCATGAGCATATAAAGGTAATAGAAAAAGCTGAGATACAATCGGGTTTATAATCCTTCTAAACAAATAGAGTCAAGAAACGGCAAGCCGATCCTTGACTCGGGGGAAATTGATGGATATACACCCGATTGGACCTCACTAAGGCTTAAACACGGTCGCCCCGTCGACCTCGAGCACTTGGTCACGAGAAACATACACAACATGACCGGTTGGAAGGCAACCGGACTCGTCAGGTTGCATAAGCAACCAAACATGTCCGATTGCAGAGCAACTGGACTTGTCCTGGTTGCATAGCAACCGGACGGGTCCGGACGCGACGTTTCCGGACCCGTCCGGTGTCCTACGGGGCCGACGCTCCCGTTACGACCCCTCTACCCCCAGACACTACTGTCCGGGGTACCCGCGTATATTGAATTTCTCCTTTATCTCTGTGCGGGCCCCACCCAAAAATGTGGGCCCCTCTGGTGCCTGGTTCAAAAACTCTATAAATAGGGGCCTAGGTCCTTCATTCTCAAGACAATCTCGGATTGAGACACCGGAGCTCTGACTTCTCTCTACTTTATCTCTCTAGAATTATGTTCTTACTTTGGCATCAGAGAGGGTTCGCCAGAGACACCCCCCCCCTCTCTGGCACTACCCTTTGTGCAGGTCCGCTAGGCATGGAGTTGGATCGACCATAACCCGAAGATCAGAGGAACGTGACTCGACGTAAGGCCGCCAAGATCGGACCCCGGATGAGCAAGTTCCAACAAATATCTCTTACCCTATTTAAATATTTAGATATATTGATAGTTATATATATTTCTATATATTAGTGTGAATCTATCCTATTATTTCCAAGTATAGATATATTGTTACCTAGTTTAAAAATTAAAATATGGCAAACAATATATCTAATTGTTCCGGCCGAATAAATCAATCTTGGTGCCTAAGAAATTAAAAATTCTACCTTGTAATTCATTAGGGTTTTCGGCCAAGAACATGAAATTAGAAACAAGTTGTCAAGTTTCAAGATCTAATTTTACTAAGATCAACAATCCAATGTATGATTTTGATAAAAAAAAAAAAAAAAAAACTCGTTTTTCTTGAAGATCATGAACATCAATTTTACCAAGAACATCATGAAAATTTTGGATTCACCAACAACCCAACAATTAGAAAGATTCGAAAAATTTTAAAATTTTCTTTTAAAAATTTCGGATCAAAATTTCAAACTTTCAAGAACACCAATTTATCAAAATCATGAACTCCTAACACAGGCTCTAATACCACTGTTAGATTATAGGGAGTAATCACTACGGACACTAAAACAAGGTACATGCTAGTAATCGTAATTACGCAGCGGAAGAATCACACATACCTTTAGCACAGTCTGTAGACCCAAGATCTTGCTGAGGGAGTTCGCAGCTCTCCGGTCGGCACCCGTAGAGGTTCTTGTTAGAGAAGCCCTACGTGGTATAGTCTCCACAGCAAAGCCTCTGATCGACTCTTCGGCAGGGACAAATCTCTGTAGTGTTTGCTAGAAAGCAAATTGGCACACCTTTGGTGGTGGCAAGGAGTTCGGCCGAACCTATGTGTTATGGGGAGGTGGGTTTTCTCTCTAAAACACTCTAATGAGGGAATGAGGATTAGCCCTAATAATCCCCTAACACCACATATATATAGGAGGAGTAAAGTGGACAAAAGTCCACTTTACCCACTCCAAATATTCGGCCGGCCACTTTGTATGGGGAGGCCCAATTTTGGGCCTCTCATGTCAATTGGGATCTGGATCTAGTCTAATTACCCTAATGTGACATTTAGCCAAGTTCCTTTAGGTAAACTATACATATTATGGGCTACCAATTAGGCGCCCATCACCATATGCTAACATTACTGCATGGTGTAGTTTTTCTTCCAGACTTAGAATATTTCTAGAAGCTCGGATTTGCTGTTTCAATGAAACAGCGTGTAAAGTTGCCCCCGTTGTGAATTATATGAAGAATTGTATCCAACTTGGTTTTCCATTCCAATCTTGGAATGATTTTAGAAAATCATGCTTGTTGTTTCAATGAGACAGCGTGTAATTCTCTCTAGACTTAGAATAATTCTGGAAACTCATATTTGTTGTTTCAATGAGACAGAGTGTGAAGTTGCCCCCGTTGCCACTGGCGAGGCATGATGCATAGTGTAATTCTTTCCAGACTTAGAATAATTCTGGAAACCCATATTTGCTGTTCCAATGAGACAACTTTTGATTGTGCTCCCTCCTGGTGTGAACCAAGGCATGGGTCTTTTTGAAGCTATAGTGTTACTTGTTGTAGTTGAGTAGCTTGTAGCCTTTTGTATGGTTCTTTCGTCATCGTATGATATGGTACTTGCAAGGCAGTTATTCGTATATGTACGTTGCTATACCGCGCACAATGTGGGGTTAGCATATTTTGAATTTCTGTTTGGTTGCACCATGTATAAAATGTGGTGTAAGAACTTGTTGTTGCTTTTATTTCTCAAAACACACATTGTTGTACTGCCTGGGTTTAGCACATGTTTGATTTTTGTGTATTTCTCAAATTTTTCCGTTGCATCTCTACTTGTTGTATCCAAGTGTTGTGTTAGGCAAGATTGTATCTTGCGACTTGCTTTTTCGTGAAAAACTTTGTCTGGCTTATGTTCCAGTGCAAGTCTAATGTGCTAGTTGAATTACTATTCGCTTTGGATTCGGTTATACCTCTACCTAGTTCTTGATCCAGCGTAAGGTTTGTGCGCTAGCTGGTGCTAATCCAGTCTACGCTTATAAAAACCTCTATCTGGTTTATGTTCCACCATAGGGCCAACGCTAGCTGGTTTATTCCAGTCTAGGTTGTTCTTGAACCCTTGGTTGGTGTATGTTCTAGCGCAGGGCCAACACACTAGTTGGGATGAACTCCAGTCTAGGGTTGTGAGTTTAACCCCCACCCAGTTTCGAGGCTAGAATAGGGGCCAACACACTAGCAGGTTTGACCTCCTCCTAGGGTTGTTCATGAACCCCTACCCGGTTTATGTTCCGGCGTAGAGGCCAAACAACAGCTGGTGGGAACTCCAGACTGATTGTTGTAGCCACTGCTAGGGACAAAGTCCAGCCACAGGGCGAGTGCTTTCTTATCGTTGGTACATTTTTTTTGGGGTCTTTCTTTTTATAATGTTGTTCACCAAGCCAGGACGTTTTGCGACTTTTCGGTTGATGGGACGTCCCCCATGATCTGCAAAACATGCTTGAATTGACTCAAGATATTTGTTAGTTAAAACATGTTATGGAGTTATGCATCTCCTTGTAGGGGACTCCCTTTTCTTATATTGTCGTTTTGGACTAAAATTGCAATATGACTGGATCAGACTATTCGCGACTAGTCTGGTCCGTTCAGATTGGGTCTTGCTTCGATTTGATCAGACTATCCGAACTTGATATTTAGTTCAAGTAGTCTGTTCTATTCTAATTCATGTTTCTTATAGAGATATTACCTTTTACCTGGTGTACCTGTTTGGAGTTTTGTATGTTACTTGGTTTTCCCCAAGTATGGAGTTCGCGATGTGAGGGCCATTCTTGTTATCGTATGCGAAGAGCGAATCCATTTGGATGGTTGGAACTGTTTCTCTCCTTTGTGACTTTCTTCGGAAAGTCTGTCTACTTGTGCGAGTTAGAGCGTGGAGCTCTTGTCCTCATGATGTCTCCCCAATTGCTTGGTGGTGAACCCGTTCGAGTACACTTGATGAGTGGTGGTTCACTTTCCTGTTTCTTGTTTGGTTGCCATTCGAAATTTTGGCTCCCCGATCTTTCTTTTTTGCTTGAGTATGCCTGCTTGCTTAGGATTGATAGGCGTCTCCTATTGCACTTGTTGCTTTTATATGCGTGTTTGGTGACGATCGTTTTTGTATGCAGTCTTGTTTCTTCACCTTTCTTCTTTCGAACCTGTATTTGAGGAAGACTTTTAATTTCCCTTCCTTTTTCCCTTGCACTAGGTGATGGTGTCCTAGATTGGAAGTCTACTACGTTGTTTGGTAGTGGCCGCCCTGTGGGGGTACTTGTTGAATTTGATGTTTTTTTGCATTTCTCTATGCCTTAGAATATTCTGAGGCTTTTAGGGAATGTCATCCTGGTTTTGATCTTCCTATTTCCAACTTCTTTTCTTAGCACCTGAAAATTAAGAAAACGAGCATTTTTCGATGGGGTGACGGAGGTCGCCTTTACGTCTTGGTGGATGGGTGCGGCTAACGCGTGGGTCGATTTCGAATCCTTTTCCTCGTGTTGTTACTCCTTCTTGATTAGGCCAACGACCTTTAATACCCCTGGCGGTAGGTATATCTCCATTTCATTGATTTGTTTGTTCCACGTTTGGCTGTTATTCCTTGGATGTGTTTGTTTCTTCAACCAGGAGTTGGTCTGTGTCTTCTTGTAATGATGGTGGGTTGCTATTTGGTTGCTGCCCCCCTTTTGTTTGTTTTTCCTTAGACTTTTTCAATGAGATTCTAAGGGTATTTGCCTTCTTCTTGGAAGTGAAAATCTTCTCTTGAATATCTTTCACGAGGGTTTGTCTCCGAAGTTGTTGTCTGGAACTCGTTCGTGAGTATTGACTTGGTTGTCTTCTTTTGGTAGTGACTATTTACTAAAAGTGAGTATTTTGTTGAATGTACTTTCTGTTGATGACGAATTTGGTCGATTTTGATGTTTAGTTGGCGATGATTTCCGTTGCGATGACGTTTTCGCCGGGGGTAGGCAGTACTGGCGGGCGGAACTTAGCTTTCCAGCGGGAATAGCTGGCGCGTCTACGGTCGTATCACTTCGTTGATGTTCTTTGTTATGTCGTAGTGCTTCGAAACCTCACTCCTTCGTACATATCGATTGAACTTTGTTTCTTTTGTAATGACTTCTTCTTGACGCCTTCACGCATATGGTGTTGGCACTTTTCCTCATGACGAGTGTATAGTTTTGTTCCTGTTTTCCTTTCGCGTATTTGTATGATTATCATGTTGTGGTTGAACACCGTTTTTTTCCTTTATCTTGGACGTGCATGTCATAACGCTTGTTCGTACTGAACCTGTTATTGGTACTCACATATTTTCGCATGTTTACGCAAGTAGTGTGTCATACCTTTGGCATGTCATTTATTTGGCATGCTTTGCTTAGTTGGAAGCAGCAGTGGCCTGCCGAGCAGCAGCTTGTGTTTGTTCAGCGTTAGCGGTGGCTTGCTGAGTGGTTACATGTGTTTGCTGATTTGTAGTGGAGGTTTGTTGGGTGGTAGCATATCTTCTTGCATGTCACGTAGACGGGAACTTTAGGGTGTTAACCCAAAATTTGTCCAAGTGTTGGCGTTGGTTGCTGCCAGTACTTCTCTTGCTGCCAGTTATTCCTTTGTGAACTAGAATATGTCTTTCCACCCTCGCGTTTTTTTGTACCTGTTGATTGATGTTGTTTTTAACTTGGATGCATATGTTTCTTGGAACATATGTTCCATATCCAACATATATCCTGCCAGTGCTGGGGGAAGCTCCTTACGAGTGTGTTGGGCGCGATGGCCTGCTGTGCGTGTGTCGGTTATAGAATGGTGTGTCATAGGATGGAACTCCGTATGACGATCCTGCAAAGGGCACTCTATATGTTGGGATTCTGTATCGGAATCCCAGTGGGGACATTCCGTATAGGAAGATGTGCGATACTCCATGTTGCTGTCTTCTTGTTTCTCTTCCCAGCTGTTGGCCAACTTTGTGGTGTAGACCACGTTGACGACGTGTCACCGAGGAGTTGGGTTGGTGCTGTCTGGTTATTCGGCTGCTGTGCCGCAACTGGGAATTCTTCCTCTGGTGGGTTTACTTGCCCTAGAACTTGTTTGTTTTCCACCTGTGTAGACTTCACCTGTGGGCGTGTTTGCTGTCTCGTAGGAAGCGTTTGTCCAGTGCTGGGGTTTGTTGTGCTGGGGCTTGTTGTGCTGGGGCGATTACCTGCTCCTGTACTTGTTCATTTTTCATCCTTGTAGTTTCCGTTTGGTTTCTTTATCAACACAGGGTTTGCGACCCATGTTTTGTAGTTATTCACTTTTATGAAACCTGCCAGCAGTTTCCCCACGTCTTCTTGTATTGTCACCTTCTTGTTTCCACCTATTGATCTTACTTTTGTGTTATAGCTCGTTTGCCTGAGTCTAACCTGTGTGATATCACATCCTTGCTTATTCCTGGCATATTGCTTGGGGATCAAGCGAATATGTCCTTGAACTCTTTTAGCAGTGCAGTCAGCGTTGCTGCTTCCTCCTGTGGTAGTGCTGCTTCCTCCTAGGGCTTCTCCTACACCTGTGTCGGTTGGGAACTTCATCTTCTGGCGCGTTGCGAATGGAATCATCCCGTACCTGTTTATGGTTGTAAGCCCTAGTATTCCATTGTACCCCTTTAGTTTTTCGACTATAAGGAATGTTATTGGAATGTGGAGCTGGTTGTCTCCTTTTGGTGAACTAGATTTCGTCGTCCAGTTTCTGTGTGTTGGGCAGCTTTTGGATTGCTGCCTTATCTAATTCACCTGCATACTCCTACCGTCCTCTTGATGATTCTCCTCATGATCCTAGTCCTCTGTGATTACCTGTATTTCTAACATTTTCTCGTGGTTGCGATGGCTTTTTGTTCGAGTCAGACAAACGGCGCCATTGTTCGGACACGCTTCCAATCAGTTCGGTTTTGCGTGAACTAAAAGGTCGATACCCGACAGAATTGTGATGATCCTCATGGACCTGTATGGATGTTTCTCCTATAATACCGTCCTTAGCTTCAAGATAGTTCTTCTTCCTCGTAAACCTATAAAGACGTCTCGCTGGATATCCGTTTCCCAACTTCGAGTTCGAGTCCTTTTCCACGTCCACCTGCAAAAGGGGCTACCGAGCAAAGAGGGGGGGAGGGATGCTCGGTGAGCCCACTCCGATGCCTAAATGAGAATTTGATAGAGAGAGAAAATGTCTAGAGAGAAGCTAGAGCAAATTCAACTTGGCAACTAGTTTGAAATGAATGGCCAAGGGTCATATTTATAGGACTCTTGGGTCATTAGTTTGCTAATTGCAGTATTAATCTGTTAATCATGCATTAATTAAGATAAAGCGAAATTAGGCCTTACTACGCATCAGAGGAGTTGGTAATGTTTTTGGGGAGTTCGGGAACAGCGTGGCCCGGAGGGAGGCCCTCCGGGCCGGAAAAATGTTCGGTTAGGGGGTGTCCCTAGCGGAACTTGTTCTTTTGGCCGGGCAATTTAACTTCGCCCGGCCTTTTGTTGGTGGATTTTTCTGGTTTTGAGGTTTTCCAAGTTTCGGTTTAGAACCGTCTTTGGGTCCGTGCGGTAATTAAGTCGGGTCAAAGCGGGTCAATGTGGGTGTATATCCATCAATAAGTGTGTGTACATTTTTTATTAACAAACTAGAACATAAATATTCAGAAAACACCTGAAATTAAATACTCAAAACAAACACACGAAATAAAACAATGTTGTTTAATAATTTAAAGTAAAAAGCAAACCGAGTCTTGGCCAAAAAAAAAAGAAAGCAAACAGAGTTCCTGTATCTTGCAAAATGCATAATACTAAAACTAGACACTTCATGTAAACGTCTTCGGCATCATTAATCATTACCACCACCACTAGTAGCAGCTCGGGTATCGCTATAAAACTCGGTGTAGAAGTCGGTCTCATCAACAATTCTTGCCATGTTTTCCCCAAATGCACCTTAAAAAGAATAACAAATCTGTAAACATGTAGGGGCCACTACACTAATAATATCTACTTATGAACTGCCTCCATCTCGAGGCCATAGCTGAAATTCTCCCAACCCCTTGCTGTGAAGATATATGCCTTCTGTTAGAATCTTCAACAACTGAAGGAAACATTCCACCTGTTCCATTGTAGGTGCAGTATCTATTTCCACTGGGAGTTTGACCAGTTCAATTTTTGCAGAGTATATAGCCTTGTGTAATGCTTCTTGATAAAACCTATCCTCCACAGTCTCTTCCGCTACTGTAACTGCCGAATGATGCAATGAGATGGTAACCGGATTCAAGTTTAATTCTTCATGGTATATTATTCTCAAGTAAATTCATTTACATTATAATGAATTTTTCCCGTAAGACCATCAAGAGAGGGGAATGTATCATTGTTACCTCAGTTTAGGTTATTGCCCCAAATTTAAAATTAGGGTTTCATATTTGGGTAATATCCTCATATTTCGAGATTAGGGTTTCAGAATTGAGGCAATAACTCTGGTGAGCGTAGTGACGGCTGGCGATGGGATCGAGCCAACAACGAGCGATAGAGCTTGGCGACGAGATTGAGCCGACCGGAGATGGGATTAGAGCCGACCGACGAAGCTTGGCGACGGGATTAAGCCGACGAGTGACGAGATTGGAGTCGACCGACAAAGCTTGGCGACGGGATCGAGCCGACCGACGACGGGACTAGACATGCGACGAGATTAGACATGCGACGGGATGCGATCGACCGTGGTAGCTCGAATTTGTCTCTCTCTCTCTCTCTCTCTCTGATTCTGTAGCAACTGAAGAATGGAAGAGGGTGAGGCATGAGCAATGTTGAGGAAGAGAGCAAATTAATTTTTTTTGCTTCCAGGGGTATTTTCATCTTTTCAGTTCAACATGTGAAGGGCATACTATATATAAGGGCATTTCATTTAATATCAGGTCACAGACAAACACGTGACCACTTACTGTTTAACTTAACAATAAAAACAGACGGAGACACCAAATTTCAATAAACATGGAACTTCAGGCACTGAATTTTACACCAAATTTCAAAGATATACAAATTTCAGACAGTTTATTGATTATTAACTCCATCAAATATCTTAATACATATTTGTCAAAATGTTTTTTTAGTACCTAAAAAGACTTTTAACTGCCCCTAGAACAAGCATGTTGTAGAATGTGAGTCGTTGGTTTGGTGGCGAGGTCCCAAAAGGCGTGGCGTAGTCAAGCTGGATGAAACTCTTTCCAACGTCAAAAGAAGAAACCGAGGCATTGTTTGGCCACAGAGAAATCAATCATCAAACTAAAAATATGTCATTTCTGGCAGAAACCATAGTTACATGCATGACTAACAACAGATGTTGTGCTGTGGAAACACTTACTCTACAAGCAATTTTTGTTTATCTATGGACCCACACACATCACGAACCCATAGACAATCCAACATATGAAAGTAAATCTAATCTACTACCTACACCACCTTAGTGCACCTGGAGTTTGCACCAACGCTGAAACACTTCTGGAGTTGTAGAGATCATAAAACCCTCTTTTTTGCAGCCACCGTGTATAAAGAAAGCTCAAGCATTGACCAACACCAACAGAATGGAAGCCAAAATTGGAATGAATTTGATCATTTTAGTGAGGTTTGGTCGTGGAGTGGAGTTAGGAAGATATGGATAGGCATCTGGAGGTGGCATCACACAGTTATCTCCGTTGAAATAGATTCTTCTTGGGAAAGCCCATCCTTTCTCAAACGTGAAAGTTGATGCATCTTTCTTGAATAATAATTCTGATTGTGCATTTCCAAACTCTCCAGCTTGTGTCAAAAAATCGTTGTAGAACTTCACTCCGTACAGCATCGCGGTATCATCTAATACACAGAGTGAAATATGAGTGACCATCAACAAGTCAGTCATCATTATTCATAAATCAACCATAACCTACTTACTTAATCCTGCATAAGGATTGAGCGGCTTGTAGTTGAAACTGAAGATCTGGGTAAGATTGTCGAAATTAGGATGCTGCATCACCAAATTCCACTGTGAATAGTTCATTCTATAGTTGAAGTTGGTGATTGTGACCTTCACACGCCAGTACTCTTTGTAATTCAGCTTAACATGCCAATGAACCCGAATAGGACACATGTGGCTGGTGCACTGCACCAGTGGTTCATAGCTAGACTTGCTCAACCCTGCAACAACTGACTCCAAATGTGGAGAAGTCGGGCTGCAACAACATACATCATCAACACTCTGCACAACAATTTGAGATTTGAAGCAAATGATGAAGAAGAAATAGACAACTCACTCTACGCAGCCGCCTGTCGAACTGTTCTTACAGCCACATGTGCAAGTTGGACAATTAACGACCGTGTCATTATAGAAGGATGAGAGGGAAACGCAACAACTTGGCGTCTTCTGAGCCAAGAATTGCGAGTATGTGCAAGTAATATTCCACGTCACTGCAATAGTATAAGTATTATTGGTTAACTTAGGAACCTTATCATTTATCTAGTCCAGTCATATATTCACGCATAACCCAATTGATTTCATAACATTGAACTCGGTTTGAGGAATGAACACATCATAAAAATAACCTTTTTCTGGCAGAAACTAGAGAAAAGGAGGAAATATTTAGTAAGCTTCATACCAGCTGAGCTGGTATTTAACATCCACTAGTGATCTAACACACGGTATTTAACTATAGATAAAGGGTTTTTAATTTATTTGGAAACATGGACCTATTTTTACTTTGCATCAACGTCTATTAGCTGTTATACGCCAACTCAATCATATCAAGCTCACTAAATATTTTCTCGTAAAAGAACATCGTTTGATCTAAAATCAATATCGCCCACTTCAATAAAATGAAATTTTTTTAACAAAGAAAATATGAATCAACTTACTTAGAGCTTGAGTCACCCTCCGTTTATCGGCCGAGACATACTTAGTCGGCTTAACAATTTTTGCAGGCCCACAAGTATAACCCGGGCCGGGTGCCTTGAGGGTGAAGTTCTTGGGCAGCTTCACAGTCTTATTAGTTGTCCCCGCAGAACCAACGCTGACTTGGAATGCACTTGCTGCATTGTCAGGGTCTTGGGCCCATGAATTTATAACCCCACCTTTGCAGCAATTTGAAATTTGTTGGTTGTACGGAGTTCCAGGAAGTAAATCCACCACAGTTGGGTTCTTCTTGCAGCAATGTGGGATGTTTCCTTTGAACTTGGAGCAGTCTCCTTGCTCGGTGGTTTGGCTTCCCATCATACTCCATATCACTTCCTTCTTTGCCCATGTCCATCCTAGAGTCCACCCTGGTGCTTGTATGTGCCGATATTGCTGGAAGTTGAACATGGTCACAGTTGCCTGCAAAAAAGCTCAAACAATTACATGCAGTTACATTTCTAGAGAAAGATTATGCAGTACAATCATTTTATGTAGTAAAGATTGCTTACAACATAACCATCAGGGGTCCAGTTAATCACGTCCCATTTGATCGTAATGTTCCCATTAGGATCCAGTGCATCATAAGCTTCTGCAATTCATAATCACAGATGTATCCATCATTTGACATATAATCCCGTGATGAAAATCAAACTGTTGTTTAAGTAGTATAAATCATCTTCCATTTTGTAGTAACAGTAGCAATTGTGCAATCTTGAAATAGAAAGTAGATACAGTTAGAGATCAAAGCTTGATTTATTCAGCTTTTTTTAAATATTCAGTTAATAATGACAAAAAAAAGAAAGAAAGAAAGAAAGAATAGTTAATTAAGGCAAGATGTTTTCAATTCAGAAGCTACCCCACCTAAGATTGTTAATACAATCTGGATATAAATCTTGAGAACAACTGTACTGAATTGAAGGGAAAACAGCAAGATTTTGCAATCGAAATCAATACTGAGAGAATTCAGACTTCAAGACCAAGAACTGGATAGAAATCGAAACTCATTACTTGATTTCGGCTGTACTAGTCAAACAGGCTCACTCTACTTGAAATTGAGCATCCAGGACGCAGTATTTAACAACAAGAAAAATCAAGATCGAATTTGAACTATGCTAAGCTAGAACATTCGGAAATGATAGCAGAATCAAGAGCAAGTTTGTAAGAAAGTGAATGTACTGACCGACGGATGTGAAGCTAACTAGACAAGATAGCAGGAAAACGAGGAAGGTGAATCCAGTGAGCTTCGAGAGAGACTTCATTTTGTTGATGGAGACTCTGTCTGTTTGCGGTGCTTCCAAAATGCGGTGATGGGTCAAGATCTACAAATGTGGAGGAGAAGATCGAAACAGAACAGAGAGTCGGTCTTCTTCAGGAGTTGGCTTTCTGTAATCGAACTGTCTTCACAAGATATAATATTAATTAATAAATAAAGCATAATGCGGTGACACTCGAGCATTGTTGGATTACCAAACTACCCTCGCATTCTTTTCTTTATTCCCTTTATTATTTTTGGTCCTCCGGGTGGTCTAGGAGACTTAGAGCCTACTAGAGTAAGCTTGGTGTTTACACCAAACTAATCTAATAGTGACAAGTGTCTTTTGCTCCCACCATTCTAGGGTTCAATCTTTAGGGTTTTAGAAAAAGCTTAAAAAATAGTGGGACACTTGTCCTAATTGTATTGGTTTGGTGTAAACACCAAGCTTACACAAAAATTGCCCCTATTAGAGGGGCTAACTTACTCTACCTCTATACAAATCTCCACTCGTACCGGATCAGTAGGTAAGAGATAAAATGATGCACATAAATATCTTTCATTTTTGTAGGGTTAATTTTTTTTTTTTTTTTTTTTTTATAAACTCATCGTTAGTTACTACTATGGGCAGTGGCATATCCATAAAAAGAATGGGTTACAAACGTCACCATACTATCGAGTATTTTTATGGAGACTCTAAATTTATTCCTGAAAGAAAATACACCCCAATCCCCATTATTTTTCATGTAAGATCCCCATTATTTCATTTGTAACACTAAGAATCATTACGTTGGAATTATACGATAATCACTACGGAAACAAAAAAGAGGTACATGCAATGTAACTAATTACGCAACGGATAGAATGCACATACCTACAATGCATTCCGTAGCCCAAGATCGTGACAGGGAGTTCGCGGTCCGCCGAACGGCTCCTGCAGAACCTTTGATTAAAGAATCACCTACGAGGAATGGTCTCCACATCAAAGCCTATTTTCAATTCGTCAGCAGGATGGATCTCTGGGGTAATTGCTCGAAGCAATTTGGCACCTCCTTGCTCTTCCTTGAGGTTCGGCCGAACTATGTAGTGTTTAGGGAGAACGATTTATTTTGTCTCAACACAAATGAGGAAGAGTGATTAACCTCAAAATCCCTAACACTCTGTATTTATAAGAGGAGGTGGGCAAAACCAACCTAGGGAGTTATCCTAGTTTCGACCGGCCATCAAGTAATTAGGGAGGCCCAATTTTGGGCATCTCATGTCAATTGGGATTTTAGGTCTAGCCCAAAATCCCTAATGTGACATTACCCAATTACTTGTGTTGGGCTTATATTAAAAGGCTCCTATTATGGCGGCTCATTCACCAAATTCCAACAGCTCACACTCGCCGGAATGGGAGGGTGCCTGTTAATATGTTGTCGACCAACACATCAACGTTTATTCTTCGATCTAGTCCAGCTTCCGAATTGTTCATACGAGGTTTGTCGTGCGACCGGCAGACACAACGGACTTCGTGCTACTCATCGGTTAAGAGTGTTGTTGCGTCCGCGGAACGTTGATTCCCAACCTGTTATCCACTTATTACTTCTCTGTGCTGCGTCATACCCCTAGTCAACTGTTATTCTCCAATTGCATAGTTTCCACATAGGAACACTTCTCCAAGGCATCCGTACAAATATTCACAACCTTCAACTAATTTCTGGTTGGTGGCCACCTAGTGAATACGAGAATCATAATTACAGATGTACATGACCATCTCCATTACTCATATCATTAGTCAAAATCAACCAGTTTCCATTACGTGGTCACTGGGCCTTTTTGTTCGGGCACTGCATTTGTACGCGCAGATGCGAACATTGAGCCCAACCTTAGATATGAGTTCTGAGTGGTAAGGATACTTCGGGTGCTCCTTCATTAAGCACCCGGGATCAGTTACACGCTCAAGGTGAAGAAGTTTGCGCCCATCAGAATCGCGGAAGATTCCACATAACACAACCGAGTCTGACACCGTGGTCGAACGTGGCACGCGCAGTATGAAGTGCGCATAGATAGCATAACCTGAACTTACATATTGTCTGGAGTGGGAAATATCATACGATGTTGCGGATTTTCATCTGGCCTAGAATGTGGTTACTGACGAACAGAGTTCATCACGGCGATCCGCAAAACAATGATCATGTCGTGGTACCCCGAAACCAAATGATCGTTTTGCTTAACTAGGTTTATCTTTTGAAACACCGTGGTTCTTAGCCGGTCTTGACATGGTAGAGGTTCCCCTTCCATCAAGAAGACCGTGCATGTTTGAAGACGCAAGGCCCACATTCGACATATTTTATTGGGAGGTTTTACACTCCAACGACTAGTTTATAGACCGTAAATCTGATGTAATTCAGCCATTATGACGTCGTAAGATCATAAACTCAAATTGAAATTATTTTATTTAAATATTATTTCAAAGCTCAAAATTTTATTGACACAATACAAGCCTCCTAAACCCTACGCAGTCCAAGCATTTTGACATGTTTTTTGAAAACTTCCATGTGTAAATGTTTTGTCAATAGGTCTGCCACCATACTCTCAGATGACAAGTTCTAATGTGATCAGTTTGTCTTCTACCATACTCTTCGCATAATTATATTTAACATCAATGTGTTTCGTCCTACTATGGTACTTCAGATTCTTGACTACCGCTATCGCTGCTTGACTGTCAGAGTAAATCCTAACAGGCTTACTACCGTCCTCGACGTCAAGCAGAGCAGTCAAGAGTCTCTTTAGTCAGACATCCTCCTGTGCATTTTTAGAGAGGGCTACGAATTCGGATTCCATCGTAGACAATGCGACACAACATTGCTTCTTGCTCATCCATGAAATGACGGCTTTAGTAAGGAGAAATACTCCTCCTGAGGAGGACTTACAATCATCCGAATCGCCACCATGGTCGGCGTCACTGAACCCAGTCAATTCAAGCTTACTACCCTCATAGCACAATCTGTAGTCGGCAGTACCTTTCAGATATCGAACAATTCGTTTCACGGCTCATAAATGTTGATATCCAGTGTCTGATTGGAAATGTGCTACTAAGCCCACAGCGTAACATATATCCGGACGAGTACATTGCATGGTGTACATCAGACTACCAACCATACTAAGGTACTCTGCACTTTTCATCCGGTCATGCTCCGCCTAGCCTTAGATGACGCAATATGCATCTCGACTCTGGGCTTTTCAGCCGTGAGTCGCTTCCAACTCGAGGTGAACTCGCACTTTCTCAAAAGTATCGAGATGAGTGGCTTGGGTAAGGTGCATTTTTATGCCGTTCCAAGATTCTGGTAAAGAGTGGATGACACAAAGGACCTTCTGTTCCTCGGACAGAGTTTTCCCTGCCTCCCTGAGCTCAGTAAGCATGTTAGACATTTGTCTAATATGTGTTAGCATATGGTGATTGGGCGCCGTAAATGGAAGCTCATTAATATGTATATGTTACCTATGAAATTGGGTAAATGTCACATTAGGGAAATTGGGCTTGACCCAAATCCAATTAACATGAGAGGCCCAAAATTGGGCCTCCCTTACACATATAGGCCGGCCAAATAATAAATGGGCAAAGTGGACTTTTTGTCCACTTTGCTCTTCCTATAAATGAGGCGTGTTAGGGTTTTTATTAAGGCAATTCACAATTCCTCCTAAGTGGTGATTTGAGAGAAAAACCCTCATCCCTAAAACACTAGTTCGGCCGAACCTCACCAAGCACCAAGAGTGTGCCAATTTGCTTCGAGAAAATACTCCAAAGATCCGTCCCTGCCAAGAATCAATCAGAGACTTTGCAGTGGAGCTAATGCCGCGTAGGGCTTCCTTAACAAGAACATTTACGGGTTCCATCCGGTGGATCGTGAACTCCCTCAGCATGATCCTTGGGACTACGAAAAAGGTTTAAGGTATGTGCACATCTTCCGCTGCGTAATTCTGATTACAAGCATGTACCAATGTTTATGTTTCCGTAGTAATCTACCTCGTAATGTTAGCATATGGTGACGTGGCGCCGTAATTGGTAGCCTGTTAATGCTAAGGAAATTACCTAAATTAATTAGGTAATTGTCACATTAGGGTAATTGGGCCAAACCCAATCCCTAATTGACATGGGAGGCCCAAAATTGGGCCTCCCCCTTAATAGCATAAGTTCGGCCGAAATTAGTCCAACATTGGTTGGAGTGGACTTTTGTCCACTCCACCAATCCTATATATAGGGGACTCACCTAAGGGGTTTATGCATCATTCATACTAAGAAGTACCTCCATTGAGGAACTTGAGAGAAACCCTCTCACCCCCTTAGTTGAGATTTTCTGCACATCTTAGTCCGAGGTTCTGTCCCCGTTGAAGAATCGATCAGAGGCTTTGTTATAAAGCTTACACCGCGTAGGACTTCTTCTTACGAAGAACTTGTACGTGGTTCCGACCGGAGGATCAGAACTCCCTCCACGACGTTTTTGGGTAGGAAAGCTAAAAGGTATGTGTACACTATTCCGCTGCGTAGTTAGATTACTTGCATGTACACGTTTAGAATTCCGTAGTATTACGTCCCCGTAATCCAACAGTGGTATCAGAGCATGGTTAGGAGTTCTTAAATTTTTGACAAACAGATGTTCTTGAGTTTTTGAAAAATCCGATATTTTCATGTTCATGAACACCATGTGTAATCCGGAATTTTTAAGGAAATTTCATGTGTTTGATCTTTAAAAACTTAAAATTTTCAAAATTTACATGTTTTTATAGATCAAAACCGAATTTTATGTTCGAATTTAAGTTTGATGTTCATGATCTTTAAGAACACCATGAGTTTTATAAAGAACACCTTTTGGATTCATGATCAAGTTAGGGTTTGATCTTAAAATTTGACAACTTTTCCAACTTTGCATGTTTGTGCCGAAAACCCTAGGGGTATTTTAGGCAAAAAAAATATATTTTTCTTGGCCCCCAAGTAATTAAAAATTCGGCACCAATTATTATAGATATAGGTTGCCATTTTTTTAATTTTATTAATAGGTAACTATATATCTATAAGTTGGAAATAATGATAGGTTCATAATATAATATTGTAAAAGATATTAACTATCAATATATATATATATATATATATATATATATATATATATATATATATATATATAAAGATTGGGATAATATATATTGATAGATTTAGTTACTATAAAATATTAAGAAAATATATTGTCTACATATTTTAATCCCTAAAGATATATTTGACAATAATAAATATATATATTTATATATAGGTGTCGAATATTTTATATATATACATATATTGTTTATTGATTTAAATCTTAAAGATAGAATCTTGACAATATATATATATATATATATATATATATATATACGTGTGCCGAATTATATATATTAACAACATTGGAATTTATTTATTATAATTAATATTTCTTGATGGCCAAGTTAAGTTTTTAGTGGACTTTAAAAACCCTACTTAGCCCACAAGACATATTTCGGCCGAACCCTAGGGTTTATGGGCCTGTCCAATTGCTAAACCGGAGCAGGTAAAAACCAATCCGGGTTTTCTTAACCGGGTCGACCTAGTCGGGTCAGGTCGGGCCAATGTAACTAAAATGAACCTAACCTAACCGGTTTTGAGTGATAAACTGAACCACAATCTTATTTTATTGAACCGTTTCGGACCAAACCGGACTTTTAAAAAAGAACCGACTTGAACCGGATTTTAAATTGGACCGAATCAGATTTTTAAATTTCTCGAAATTTTTTAAAAATGTTCAATAAAATAGGACGTCAAATTTTAAATCCAAAATGTTTTCGAACTTTAAATTTAACCTAAATCAGTGCTCTTAAGGTTTGCGTTTTAACACGTTTTTCGGTTAAAACCCTAATACCTAGTTTCGATTAAGGGGATGGATCTCGGATATGCATGTTTTTGAAACTGGATTAAATTAGTGGGTTGGATTGCAATTGTTTACTTTCTGCAACATATATATTAGAATTGTCGTCTTGACTCAGTCAAGCTAGCTGGATATTAATTGCGAGCATTGAGCTCTGGGATTTAAATATATGTATTACACAATAGGATAGACATGCTATGCTGATTGAAAGTTCCTAGAATCCATGTCTGGAAATGTCGCATGATTGATTATAAACATGAATTGCAAAACAACCCCTAATATTTTCAAATGTTTTTAAAATTGAAAATTCTAGTCGCCAATTATGCATGATTTGTGCGGATGTTGCATATTTTGACACATATGCTAGGATGTTCAATAATAGAAAGCATGTGATAATTTACTTTACGTAGAATTATATATGCTCGGAACATTAGACACATGACGCGTAAGCATGATTGATTTGTTCGATGTTTATGGCGTGATATAGTATTATGCATGTGTAAAATATCGGATAATTCGTTTAAAATTATAAGGGCCTTGGGGAAGCCAATATCGAGTATGCTTGTTTGAAAATTCCCGTTCCAGTAATTTGCAACATAATAACCGTTTTCAAAAAGACTGATCTATTGGATTGAAGACGACGATAGTGTAAATTCTTTCACGACACCCCCTTCCCTCGGTTTACTGACGGTCGGTTTGGTTTAGTGGCTGAAGGATCACTATTTGTCGTATTCCATCCTAATAGATAATCCGATGTTTGCAATTATGTCAAAATGTTGTTGTCTTCCTAACTTGCATAAAACATATGTGTTAGTTTTGATGGCTGAGTCGATACGCTTTTATAAACCATGCAATCTGGATGGTATGGATTACGAGGCCTGGAGTGAGATGGTGAGAGAATGTCTTCTAGCATGTGACACACATATGTGTATCATGCCTATAAGAAACAAGATGTTGGTACCGCCGGACAGCAACCTAATTCCTAGAATTGGGAATATAGGTTTGGGAGATAAGAAAACATGCGAGGTGATATTGGCAGCCTTGGATAAAGAGGTTGCGGAGGACTTCACACTCAATTATTCAGCTGCTCAGCTTTGGGCTGCCCTTAAACTCCATTTCGGAAGTGGAAAGACAGCTGAAGCAAGACAGGTAATAATGGAGTATGATGACTTACTTTCAAAAGACACCAGCGTAAAACATGGGTCTAACCAGAGGATCGAAAGGTCCAATTGGAGAAAGATAATCAATATCGCACAGGGGTATCCTATGTCATGGTTTGCTGATGATTTTGGACTAGAATACTTAATAACGGCAATTAAGTACTCTATGTACTTATTCACGGAAAGCAACCAAAAGAGACTGACATATTCACCGGTGCACTATCGCAAGAGGACAAAGGAAATAACAGAGGAAACAGGATCAACTTGGTCCTCAAACGAGATCCGTAGTATGACAAATGCTACTGATTTCGTACCGTAAAAGGTACGCCTCGTTTGCCACATATATGAAACCGTTAAACGTTTTATATCACTAAGTCTACTGATATGATTCACTTGTGAATTCCTTTTAGGGGTACTTGGTGAAGATGGCTGGAGTTTCCTTTTCAACTTTATTTTCCTTTACCTCTAAGAGCTTTATTCTGTATCTCATTACCGTACAAATGTCTATAAATTCTCTTAGTATCAATAAATGTTTGACATTAGTTAATTATGATTTGAAATTATTGAGTAAAGTAGTAACCATTCGCTCCATGATATGGTCTACTTATCAAAATTAATCGGCCCAGTTAAACGGGCCCGATCCGAAACGAACAACTAATTTGAGATTCTTCCAATAAAACGGTTGAACCAAAGAACATTCACTCACCTATCAATCATCCATCGATTGCATAGTTCCAAAAGAGACCGACCAGAAAATTATATCATTATTTGTTAAGTACTCCATTAAAATGATAAAAATCCTAAAATAATATGCATGATAAAAACCGATTTTAAAATTCGAAGACTAAAACGATTTCGTAACCATGGTTTAAACCTGGTATGCACGTGGCGCAAGTCACCTCGAGAGACGGGACACGTCGTTTTAAAGTCTGAATTTAATGCTGAAGTATTTTAATTAATGTTAAATTTTCGTTTGTAATCCTTTGAATATAACTCATTGATAACTACTAAGATTATAAGTACGCTTCAAAGCTACTACAATCTAGTAAGAACATCAACTATAGCATTAAAGCGAACGCTTAAATGCATAGCCCTTGAGGTGAATAAGTCTATGGGTGAGTTAAACAAACGAAAGGAAGAAGTCAGTAAAACGACTCTCCCACTATAAGCCTTGAACGTAAAGTTTGGCTAAAGCAATCATTTTATCAAATACTTCAAGAAACATAGTTCAAAGTTACATAATGATGAAGTTCAACATTAATAACTCCTCCGAATGAAATTAAGTTGATTCACATTAATGTAACTCTATGTTCCAATAAAATCGGTGACACATCACCAAAATAGCTAAAGAATGATACGGATAAAACCCTATCGTTAGCAGCATTAATTTGCGCATTAAACAATTATTTATTAAGAGTACGGTCTACTCTTAAAAGAATACAAGTTTAAGATTAGCTTAGATTGATGGTATTGTGGTCAATCATAAAATATTTTAAATATTTGAGGATAGAATTCCAATGTTTTGCGAAACAAACAGACATAGTACTGATCGAATCAATGAATGGTTAACGGAGATTATCATGTCCCACTTACTTAGAGTGGGAGAATTGATACAGCATAAGTGATTGATATGGTGTATGATGATACAAAAGTCTTCATAATAAATCCAGTGAGAGGGCTTACTCCCCCTCACATATAATCATCACTAAATACAAATGTGAATCAAGTTGGACCTGACAATCAAGAACACTGAATTAATACAATTGCCCATTATTCCTAGTGAGAGGGAAAAAATGACCAACTTGGTTCCTGATCCTAGTAATCAAGGAATACATCTCGGAGGTAAAATTCCGAGACCGAAAGGTTATCCTGAAAAGTTGTTGATCAGAGATCAAGCACTGCCATTCTTCCCAATGGGAGTGATGCTCCGATAAGAAGCATTATTCTGAGTGGGAGTAACAATCAGACTAGAGATGGGATTAACGAGCCTAGACATAGTCAAAGGCAACGAACTTCTCTCGAGAAGTGTCCCATCGAATAAGATGTGTTAAACATCTTAACATTCGTTCTCGAATCAGTGAAGATTCAGCAAAGCAAGGGAAGGACCTCAAAACGAGGGAATGGAGGAAAACAACGGAGGATGAAATATGCCTAAATAAGAACAAATTCGGTTATGGTCCTTTGTTGATTGATCCGCTAACCGCAGAACTAGAAAGTGAAATTTTAGAATTCACTACTGATGTAAAGTTGAGTGGTTCAAAACTCAAATGATTGCGAATGGATATACCCAAATTCACGGAATGGACTTTGATGAAACAAACTCACCAACTGTGCGTTACACTACAGTTAGGGCCGCCCTTGCCCATGAATGCAAGCCTCGATCTCGAGCATGCATTAAATGGATATTAAGACCACATCTCTCCACGTAAACCTGGAGGAAGAGATCTATATGGAGCAGCCAGAGAGTTTTATTACTCCTGGCAAAGAACGTAAAGTCTGCAAAGCCCAGAGGTCTATTTACGGTCTTAAAAAGTCATCTCGGCAATGGTATCGCAGATTCCACGAGGAAATCGTCGAAAACGGATTTTTGAATCTTCACGAGGATCCTTGCGTATACACTAAGACCTCTGGGTCTAAGTATGTCATCATAACACTATACGTAGATGACATACTCATTGCTGCAAACGACGTGAGTTTCATGAACAAATCAAAGTCCTGGTTAGCGTCAGCAGTTGAGATGAAAGACATGGGAGAGGCCACGTACATCTTAGGCATTAAGATTGCCCGAGATCGTGCCGCCCGGACATTGTGTCTGTCTCAAGGATCTTATATCAACAAACTGTTGAAAAGATTCAGGATGCTCGATGCTAAACCTGTGGATTCGCCGGTTGTGTTCGGGTGCGCGCTGTCAAATCGTGATGGACCGAAACACCAGCAGGAGCGTGAACAGATGAAGGGGGCAGAGTAGCTAAGCATGGCAGGAATTCTTATGTACGCCATGCTATGTACTCGGCCAGATATCTGTTACGCTGTGGGCCTAGTAGCAAGATTCTAATCAGATCCTCGTTATAAACATCTAAAGGTCGTAAAACGAATTATAAAGTATCTGAAAGGTACTGCTGACTATGTTATGTGCTGTAAGGACAGGCAAATCGAATTGACTGGTTATAGTGACGCCGACCACGGTGGCGATCCGGACGATCGTAAGTCCGATCATCCTCTCGCTTCAATTCACCATGTCTGGTAAGAATTCCTTCTCTGATGTTAGCGTAGCCTTTCCCTTATCTTTGATCAGTTTGCTTGCATTTTTTCCGAAAACCCACTACGGCTTTTCTTGCCATGGCTAATTTTCAGACAGCGGATCCAGTTCTGAGGGGAGAAAACCCTTCAACTTCGATTACGCTCCCAATGAAATCTCGGTGACTGCCTATGATGCAGCTCTCCGAGAAGGATGCATTACCCAAACCTGGGAGCCTCGCCTTCCTTATTCTCGCCACCGTGCCTCGGGTGACCCTGTGGTCACTCGTCCCGAGGAAGGGGAGATACTTGTCTCGACTGGACAAATATCGGCAGGGATCCGATTCCCCTTTTGCGGGAATTTGGTTGAGATGTGCACCCACTACAAGATGCATCCAACTACCTTCTCCCCACACGCCATCCGAGTGTGGAACGCTTTTCAAGTCCTCTGCTTCCGACAGAAATGGGTCTACAGCCTCCAACTCTTCTGAACTTTCTACGGGATGAAGTGCAACGAGGCTGGGGTTTGCGCCTTCTATCCTCGGATGCCCAAGTGGAATAAGCAGCAGCTTGCGAGGTGCAGTTGGACCAACGACACCTGGAAGGTTGTCAAGGGTCGGGGGCTCCTCATCGACACAGGGTCCGACAACAGCGGGTGGAAGAGGAGCTACTTCTTCATCAAGAACAGTTTCATCCCATGGCCCCGATGGGAGGTGGAAGCGGACTCTCCTCCCGCTTATCACACTTACTCTGATGAATATTTTCAGATCCTTCACTGCATCCAGCTTTACCGTTGGGGGGAGTCCTACACTCCCCTCGATGCTAACTCCCTAACGGAGCGGGACCTGGTGAATACCGGGATCCGCCTCCTCGATATAATCTCTGGGGGTCAACTCCACGACGGCCCCTCCAATATGGTTCATTGGGTAACGTTTCTAACCATGTCTATGTTTTCCATTGTTTGCAGCTAAGAAGGTATCACTGCTGACCAATCTCATCCTTAAGCAGGGGGAGACCGACGCTGTCCAACGCCCCGCGCGGAAGAGGAAGTCGGCAAAGAAGGCCACCGCTCCGTCGGCATCTCCCTCCGCGGAGAGGACTAAGCGGGCCCGAGTAGAGGAGGTGGACAGACTCTTCAATGTCCAGAATGCTGAAGAAGGTAAACAGCTCCGCCTAGCTATTAAATCATACAGGAAGCAAGTTCCTAAGGAGTTGATCCCCTCCACCAAGGAGGCCCGAATCAAGGAGATCAAACGCATCATCCGAGGGGAAACTCCCCGCATCCTCAAAGCGGGTTATTACAACTACCACGGGAAAGATCAATACGTCTCTCGGCGCGTCATTTGGTGTAAGGACCCTAACCAACTTCCTGACTATCTTTCTGAAGCAATTCATCCTCTAGGTGCAGGTCACTCAGGAGCTCAGTCGGGGACTGAAGTTTCAGCAGGGGCACCACTTTCTGGTGCTCGAGTTGGAGAGGGTCTCCCTCAACTCCCTGCCCCGATGGGATCGGGGGCTGGAGAAACCCCGACGGGCGATCAGTTTCGTCGGGTGGAAGATCTGGACTCTTCCGAGGAGACGGATGAGGGCCTCGCCTTAATTCATCGTCGGAGGACGAGGCAGTCCCCGCTGAAGCCAACCTCCGGGGGGCCGCCCCCCTCACCTCCTTTGCAGCAGCCCTCGCCCATCCACAACTTGACTCCCTCCGGGTCCCAGGGTGACTCGGAGATGCGCACCTCCACGACTCTAGTTGGTCCTCCTCCTCTCCCTTTGGACGGGAGCTTCTACAAGGTCTACGACCCCGACCAGAAGGCGGCTCCTTGGACTCCGATCCAGACGCTGCAAGGAGTACAGCTCCGACAAGGTGATACATACCCGGAGCTGGGTCTTCATTTGGTGGCAGGCTCGATTCTGCCATCTTTGAGGCTTCCGTTCTCCATGGATCGGGAGGACGTCCGCGCGGATATCCGTGGAATGGCTATCCGTCGGGTGGAGGTAAAGTTCCTCTTTTCTCTCTTCAATCGATAAGGCAATATACTCATGTGCTAACCCTTTTTTTTCCGCAGGAGATGGCGGATATAAACCGCTGCTTCGGGTACATTATGGCCTTTGAGGAGGCGTTGGAGCAGGAGCGGGCCAAGGGGGCTCCCGAGGTTGTAGCCAAGCTCGAGGAGGATCTCGCCGCCTCCGAGTCATCGAGGGGGAAATTGGCTAAGGAGCAAGCCATCCTTAATCGAAAGACTCGGGACCTCCAAAAGCGGGTTCAGGACTTCGAGGGGTTGCTCAAGCGGGAGCAGCAGGAGCGGAAAAAGGACGCGGAGGCTCGGGACAGACTCAACCTCGAGAAGAAGGCTCTGGAAGACGCCAAGGCGAGACTGGAGCGGGAACTTGCTGAGGTCCCCGCCAAACTGGCCGAGGCTGAAACCAAGGGTGAAACCAAGGGTCGGGAAGATTATCGGGGCTCCGAGGACTTCCAAGCTGACGCGGTGAAATTCTGCACCGCGGAGGTGGAGAACACCCTCTTCAATGTGGTCGAGGGGCTCCATCTGGAGTATGGTGACGCCATTAGCTTCGAAAATTCTGCGACTCTCGCCCCCTTTGCGAAGAGGTACTTCGACCTCTCGGAGGAGAGTGATGAGGGCAACACTCCCGCGGGTGTTGAAGACATGGCGGAGCTTCCAAGTGCCGATCCCCCGACAGCTGATTCCCCGATAATCGACCCTCCAGCAGCTGAACCTGTGGAGCCTTCTGCCACAGATCTCGTGGATCCTGCTCCCGCTGATGCCGACAAGGACCAAGCTTAATGCTCTATCTTTATAGTCCTTGTAATTCTCCTTTCTTTGTAATGAACCTTCAAGCCTTTGAGCCCTTCAAATATCAAACTTTTTTTTAATTCCGATTTATCGTTGCACTTCACAAAGCACTTAGAATAAATCTAAGAACCACACACCACCTAAGGCGACTTAACAACTCGCACCACTTAAGGCGACTTAACAACTTGCACCACTTAAGGCGACTAAACAACACTTGAATAAATCTAAGAACAATCTGATCGAAAGTAACCTCTTTATTCATTGATGGCTCGAAATATGCTTACATCAAATCAAACGATAGATAACTTGCACCACTTAAGGCGGCTTAATAACATCGTGCACCACTAAAGGCGACTTAATAACATCGTGCACCACTAAAGGCGACTTAATAACATCGTGCACCACTAAAGGCGACTTAATAACATCGTGCAGCACTGAAGGCGACTTAATCTCAAACATGACATTTCTTCAAGTGTTCACCACTGAAAGAATGCTTCAATACTCTGCCATCGAGATCTTCCAACTTATACGCATTTGGAGCTGGCATCCCCACGACTTTATAAGGTCCTTCCCATTTTGGCGACATCTTGTTGATCCGGTCCAAAAGGGTGAACTCGTTCCGACGCCAAACCAGCTCTCCGACGAAGAACTGTCGGGACTTAACTCGCCGATTATAATATCTGGCCGTCGCCAAACGCATTCGAGCCTGGACTTCATCAGCATCCCGCCTCTTTTCCTCGAGCAAGTCCAGTTCCAGACGTCTCATTTCATCATTCGTCAAAGGCTCGTAATACCTCATCCGATGGGACGCCACAGCTATTTCCACGGGAGCAACGGCCTCCGTTCCATAAACAAGGCCAAACGGAGTCTCCCCAGTTGATCGTTTGGGTGTCGTTCTAACAGCCCAAAGCACATTTTCCAGCTCGTTCAGCCATTTGCCCTTCAAGGCATAGACCCTTTTCTTCAGGCCATCCATCACGATTTTGTTGGCTGACTCCACCTGTCCATTAGTTTGAGCATGATGGACAGAGGCTGTCCGATGCTCGATATTCAGTTCCTCTAGATACTCCTTCACTTGAGCCCCGTTAAATGGAGGACCATTATCGCTGATCAACACCTTAGGAATCCTGTATCTGGATACAATATGGGTCTGAAGAAACTTGACGATTTGGTTCCCTGTTGTCTTGGCCAACGCCTTAGCTTCTATCCATTTTGAGAAATAATCAATGGCCACAAGCAAATATTTACACTGACCTTGTGCCTGTGGGAGGGGTCCCACCAGATCGATACCCCACTGCGCGAAAGGCCAAGAACTCTTGATGGGCATCAGATTAGCAGCCGGAGCCACGATATTCGGGGCATACCTCTGGCACGCGTCACAAGATCGGACTAATAACGTCGCCTCCTTGCTCATCGAAGGCCAGTAATAGCCCAAATTCAGCACTTTCCTCGCAATGGATCGGGCACCTTCGTGACAAGCCGCGACCCCTTCATGCACCTCCCTAAGGATCCGATTTGCGTCGGGCTCAGCCATGCATTTCAAGTAAGGAGTTGAGAACCACCCCTTCTTATACAGCTGATTGTCCACCACCACGTAATTAACTGCGATCCGACGTATCCTGTCAGCTACTACTCCATCATCGGGGACTGCCCCCGTGGTCAGATACGCGACTATCGGGGTCATCCAAGTGGGCTCCTCCTCTGATCCTGCTTCAATGGCACATACCTCCGATGGATCGGTGGTCGACAAGATCACCTTCTCCAAGAAGTGCACCTTCCGATTTTCCTCGAGGGGTGCCCCCAAGGCAAATTTGCTCAAGGCATCCGCTTCCACGTTTTCCTCCCTCGGGATTGCTTCAATATCAAAACTTTTGAAACTCTCCTTCAAAACTTGCACCTCGCGAAGGTACTTTCTCATCATCGGGCTCTTTGCCTCATATCGTCCTTGGATTTGATTCACAATCAGGTCATCATCACATTTCACCCTTAAGTGACCAACTCCCGTACCTTTGGCAATTTTGAGGCCTGTGATAAGAGCCTCATACTCAGCTTCATTGTTGGTGGCCCTAAACGTTAAGGCCAAAGCATATTGAAGGGGCTCGCCTCCACCTGGTGGTATCAATACAAACCCTGCTCCTGATCCGTCTGAACTCGAAGAGCCATCAGTGTACATTTCCCAAGTATTTTCGTCATTTGGCTGTTCTGATTGCTCTGCCATTTCTGGTTGCTCTACTTTCGGGACCTCCACAGTTGCCCCCTCTACAGGGCCAGCTTCTTCCAGATCGGGGGCTGTAGACTCTGCTATGAAATCCGCCAACGCTTGGCCCTTAATAGCCGTTCTCGGAGCAAAGTGAATGCGGAACTCACTAAGCTCGACTGCCCACTTCTCTAATCTCCCCGACGCATCAGGCCGGTTCAAAAAATGCTTCAAAGGCTGATTTGTCAACACAGTAATCTCATGCGCATGGAAGTAAGGCCTCAGCTTCCGAGCAGTAATGATCAACGCAAAAAGATACTTCTCAACGGGGGGATAATTCATTTCAGATTTGGCAAACGCCTTGCTTACATAATAAACGGAGACTTGGTTACCCTCGACTATCTTCACTAACACAGAGCTAATAGCAAACTCAGAAACAACCAAATATAGATAGAGCGGCTCGCCTGGGATCGGTTTTGCCAACGGCGGGAGGGTGCGAAGGTACTGCTTGAGTGCCTGGAATGCCTCTTCACACTTGGCAGTCCACTCGAACTTCTTATTGGCCCTCAACACTTCAAAAAATGGCATGGATCGGTCACTCGCCTTAGACAGGAAGCGATTCATTGCAGCTAGTCGGCCATTCAGCACTTGCACCTCTCGATGATTTGTCGGAGACTGCATCTCCTCGATTGCCCTCAACTTCTTGGGATTCACCTCAATTCCCCTTTGGCTTACCATAAAGCCTAAAAATTTCCCCGAGTGCACTCCGAAGGCACACTTGGTCGGGCTCAAGCGAACCTGATGAAGCCTCATCCGCTCGAACGCCGTGGCTAAGTTGTGAACATGATCCTCGGCCTGTCGGGACTTCACCAGCATATCGTCTACGTAAGCCTCCATGGTTTTCCCCAGCATGTCCCCGAACAACTTGTTCACCATCCTTTGATAAGTTGCCCCGGCATTGATCAATCCAAAGGGCATGACATCGTAGTGATAGATGTCACTATCAGCATAAAAAGCAGTGTGGGGGGCATCCTCCTTAGCCATCTTGATCTGATTATAGCCCGAGTAAGCATCCATGAAGCTCAGCAATTCATGTCCCGACGTAGCATCCACCAACTGGTCGATTCTCGGAAGCAGGTAACAGTCCTTCGGGCAAGCCTTATTCAAGTCGCGGAAATCAACACACATCCGCCATTTCCCATTGCTCTTCTTCGCCAGAACCGGGTTGGCAACCCAAGTCTGACATCGGAGCTCCTTGATAAATCCAGCATCGAGCAGCCTGCCCACCTCCTGCTGGATCGCGATCCTCTTGTCTGCGCCCATCGGACGCCTTTTCTGCGCGATAGGCTTGATCGCAGGATCAATCTTCAACTCATGCTCTATCACATCGGGGCTGATTCCTGGCATGTCGCTCGGGGACCAGGCAAACAGCTCCTTAAACTCCTTCAGCAGCTCAATTAATTCTCGGGCCCTCTCGTCAGACAGGGCGGACCCGATTTTCACCTTCCTCTGAGGTCCGTCAATCTCGACCTCCTTCAAATCCTCCATAGGGGCGGGACGCCCAAACTCCTCTCTGGGATCAGCATCGGTTTGGAGGATAGTCATAGCCTCCCGTCTTCTCCTTTGGCTGGCATTAACATAGCACTTCCTGGAAGCCACCTGGTCGCCCTTGACCTCTCCGACTCCGTGGTCAGTCGGGAACTTCATCTTCTAGTGAACAATAGAGGCAACTGCCATCAGTGGGTTGATGGTAGTTCTCCCGATAATCGCATTATAAACCCCCGCAGACTCAACCACCATGAACTCCACATTCCTCCTCTCCGCTTTCCACCCACTACCGAACTCCACTGGTAAGGTGATCATTCCTAGCGGATAGGAGGTAAAACCAGAGAACCCAACCATCGGGAAGTTCACCTGCTTCAGATCCTTCTTCGTTTTCCCCATGGCCTCCAGTGCGTCCATAAACAGAATATCGGAGGAGCTCCCTCCGTCGATCAAAATTCGCTTCATCTCGTACCCATCCACGTCCAGGGTCACGACCAAAGTGTCATCCTGGGGAGTCTCCACACCTACCAGGTCCTCCGCTGAAAAGGAAATCACCATCTCTTCCTTCGCAGTCCAGGATCGGGACCTCTTGCCCAGCACCACAGCAGCGGAAATTCTAGAGGCATAGACCTCCCGAGAGGCTGTAGTATCACCTCCTGCTGCCAATCCTCCATAAATCACATTAATGGTGCCCCGCTTCTCCTTACAGGCACCAGAGGAATCTGGCTCCGACTTCTTCTTCTTTGGGGACCGATCACGGGATCGGGAACGGGACCGCGATCGAGATCGGGAACGGGATCGACACCGCCTCTCAGCCACAAACTCCTTGAGCTTCCCCTTCTGGATCAGCTTTTCGATTTCCTTTTTCAACTCCCGACAATGGTTAGTGTCGTGACCGCTGGCGCGGTGGAACCGACAGTAACGATCGGTGCGGGATCCCAAAAATTCTCCTTCCTTCTTCGGGGGGTACCTGGAGATACCCTGCTGATCCATCACCGTTAACACCTCAGCCATGGAACTATTGAGAGGAATGTGATAGTCCTCCCGCTTGTCCTTCCTCGAGGGACGTCTGTCCTCCCTTCGATCAGAACGACCTCGACTCCGACTGCCCTCGGATTTATCCTTCCACTTATGGTCATCCAATGGTTTGAACGACTGCTTCCCCTTATTTGACTTCGGAGGATCAAGCTCTCCAGCAGCTATCTTCGACTCCTGCACATCGATTTGCTGCTTCACCCTCTTCTGCAGCGCCTCCATGTTCCACACAGCCTTCTCAGCCACGCTGTGCATCAGGTTGGAACCATAGGGGGCTATCAGGTTCCGAAGGAAGGTGCGAATAGTCTCTCCCTCCGATATTTCCTCATCGATCTCGGCCACACTAGCAGTGTACCGCTGGTAATAATGTGCCAACGATTCGTCGGGCCTCTGCACCACCTGGGTCAGGGATCTCACGCTTTTCAAGAAGCGCCGACGACCCTGGTACTGCTGAATAAAACGGTCGTGCATATTAGCCCAGCTGGAGATGCATCCTGGGGGCAGGCTGAAGAACCACGTCAGGGCCCTCTCACCCAGTGTACTTGGGAATAACACACACACAATATCGTCATTCGGGGCTCTGCCTAGACAAGCCATGAGGTGCTTCTGGACATGACGAACTGGATCTCCCTCGCCATCATACTCCTTAATCGTGGGGATACCCAGCCTTGGCGGGGCGAGGGTGTCTATCAATCGGGGAACAAAGGGATGGGTGGATCGATCCCTCAGTTCCGACATCATCTGCTTCTGGTCCCCCATGCAGATGTTCACGATCTTCACCACCTGGTCGGGGGTGATGGGACCATTAAGGGGAATGGTCCTATGCTGCACCGGTCCAGGCCCATCGATCACAAATCTCTCCGACTGAGCGGGCTCCTTGCCCTTGTCCTGGTTTCTGGGTTGGGCCTCCTGTGCATTCTGAACCTCCCTCGGTGGAGGCACCTCCTCCTGCCTCTTGGCAGCCTCTCTCCGCTCTAGGAGAGCCTCCATGGCCTCCAAGAACATCGGCATGGCATCCTCCACAGCCTTCGCCAGGTCCGCGTTTGGAGGAGCATCCTCCTCCCTATTCTCTTGGTGTCGAGCAGTATCTTCAGGAACTTCGTTGTGCCCCCCTGTTCGGGAAATCTCAGCAGGGAGATTTTGATCCACTGCACGCTCCGGCGGCCCCGAATTCAAAGTTCCAGCAGGGTGACGGGAACCACCAGATTGTCCTTGTTTCTTCTTGCCTACCGCCCTTGAACGAGTAGAAGTCATTGTTGCTTTTTGTTACGTTCCCACAGACGGCGCCAATGTTGGATCACGGTTGGAACTCCGGTACGGTCTTTGACGGAAATCCAAGGTCCTTCGCTCCACGTAATCCTGCAAGAGGGAAATAGACCGGGCGGTGATCCAGAATCCCTCTCCGATGCTTAAATGAGAATCTCGTAGCAGGCAAAAGCAAGCAATAGTATGAGTATGTAATCGTATGTGATCTGAGGTAACTTCTTCCTTTATATAGGAGAGGAGTTACCCCAGTTACCTGGTGAACTGCCAGGGCAGTTAGCCAACGCTCCGCGTATCTCGGCCACGCTCCGCGTATCTCGGCCACCTTCCGTTTATCTCGGCCCGTTCCGCTTATCTCGGGCCACTCCCCCACTACTCTGATAGTGGGCGTGTTTCTCGGCCTCAACCTCTGATAGCAAGTCCCAACCAATATCGGGAACTCCAGAGTTATCTAATTGTGTCACCGCTCGGGGCCCCTCGTCATCGTGACAGGGCCAACATCCTCAGGGATTCATCATCGGGGCCTACTTAAAGGCATCTCATCGGGGCCTACTTAAAGGCATCTCATCGGGGCCTACTTAAAGGCATCTCATCGGGAGCGTCCAGCTCGCATATCGGGACCGACCTTGTCGGGACCTCTCACCGTCGGGACTCCTCTTGTCGGGACCCTTCACATTGGTCTTCTTGACCTCTTTTAGGGCCCAACGGGCCTATTCACCGTTTACTCGTCGTTAAAGGGCCTAACGGCTATAGCGAAACCCATCATTGAGGAAATGCAAGCAATACTGCAAGAATTAAAAGGCCAAGATAATATAGTGTGGCTGTAAGATGCGTTCAAATTAATGTAGTGGAGTGTATCATTTTTCATTAACATAAATATGATTGATTAGTACTTAATACCTTACTGTATGAAAATCTAAGAACCTGATCTGTTAGCTTAAGATTCAGACACAAATGATTTCGCTTAGATTCATCTAAGAAATCAATAATTAGTGAACTTTTAACTATCAATATCCAAGAATAGAAGCAGAAAGTATGCATATAAGGCATAACAACAGCATATTAATATAATACTAACAGAGTGCAACTTACAGAAATACTTAACTGAGGTTTTTCTTGAGTAGGAACTCAGAGCTTGAGTTGGTCCAATTCATTCTTAGTCTTCAGAGTGATTTTTTACCCTATGTAAACATAATTTTGGATCACGCGCGACACGCATGGCATGTGGCGCAACAAATGAGGAAATGTCAAAATATGGAAAGTCGGGAAGCTTCCAAGAATGGCTCCTGCAAAAATTAGGATAGTTTAAGTATTTATTGCAGAAAATATTTGTTTAATAATTAGTATTAAATTTCTGAATATTTAGCATTTATTAACAAAATAAATCAGCAGTATGTGCTGCTCTAATTAGACTAGATACTATAAATAGTTGTTAAATTTACATGTAATGGAGACAACACAGAAGAGAAAAACACAAAAATAAACAAATCATGGCTTGAAGTGATCGATTGCTCTGCTCTGACTTCTACGACCAAGCAGAATCCATATTTCCCTTCTCTTGTCTATGCTTTGATTATTATTATTATTATTATTATTATTATTATTATTATTATTATTATTATTATTATTATTATATTCTAATTATCTTTTTCCCATCTGCATCATCCACCGCCTTCCCCAACAGAGAGACCTGCGCAGCCATGGTCGCTCAACCGGGCTTCCACCCTCCGACCACGCTCAGCCAAAGCCAGCCCCTCGACCTTACCGGAACCTGACCGCCCGTCCCTGCTGCTGCCGGGTCTTCGCTGCGCTGCCCGATGCCATACCCCGACCTTCTGCCGGTGATCCTCTCTCTCTCTCTCTCTCTCTCCCTCTCTCTCTCTCTCTCTCTCTCTCATCGCTGCAACCTCCCCGATCAGATCACCGGTGACGTCCCCCGCTGCTTGACCCGCGCCACTCGTCGCCGTCCGCTAGCCTTCGAACATGGAGTAGGTCGCCTTCATCCCCACCGAGCCATCCGTCCGCTGTTCCGGCTGCCATGCCGTCCGTTGCTCCGCCATCCCTTGGCCACGACACCGCTGCTGTGTTGAGGACTTCGGTGTTGTAGGTAACCCGCTCCTCCCTTTTGTTTATTTATTATTTTATTTTCCTTTTTGTTATTAATTAATATTATATCATATTATTATTATTATTGTATAAGAAATAAGATTTAATTAAGTAGTTTCAATGTAATTAGATTAATTTCAATCAAGTAGATGGTTTAATTGCTCGAAATCATATATACGTGTTAGGTTGTGTTTTTAAGCATGTTAGTAATTTTATTTTATTTTTTTAAAATTTCATCTTAGGAGTTATAATTAATTTTGTAGACTTAGTATTACTTAATTAATCTTGTATCATTAAATTAATCTAGGATAATATATTTTTTTGATTGGCAAATTATGTGAATTGAGTACCGAAAGGGCGTAGTTAAAAATTAATATTTTTTATTCGTAACAGAACCCCTGAACTCGAATTTCTGATCGTAGACCATTTTTGAAACCTAGGTGTTTAATTCATTATTCCCTAGGTAAATCAGGTTTCTAGTTAGCCTAATAATTAACTAGTGGCGACTCTTTCAAAATTGCACGTTTTCAAAACGTAATTCGCCATAGGTTAGATTTTAGGTCCGAATTGCATTTGCATTTGTTTTTATAAAAAAATTTACCTGGACTTTTCATTTTGTACATACATTCTATATGTGTCATTCAGGTAAACCGATTGTAAGTTGTAAGTTTATTAGTAGTAGAACTTTAACTCCCGAGCATGCATGAGCATTTTTTTTAAAAGAAAACCTCAGGTGTCATTAGTTTTTATCCAATGCGTATTGCACTTTTTCGGCAAGATCGTCTCAACCTTTGCATGAGCTAGCGTTTTGAAAAAGAGATTTGATTCTATTTTTTGAGAAAAATAGTTTAACTGTGCAGTTGAGTGCGACTATTCGAGTTTAAACAAAGGACGAGAAAACTTAAAAAAAAAAAACAAAACTTTGTTTTAAGCATTTATCCTGCGTTCGAGCCAGATAGTTCACTCAGCGAACTCATTAAACTCCAAGCTAGTGCAAAACACCTTAGATCATAAATTTTGATTATTTCTGAAATGTAATCAAAATTATGAAATGAATGACATTAGAAGTTTTCCGAAAAATCATGCATGACTCATTTGATTCTTTATACTAACTTTCGTGTCTGGTCTTTTCAGGTACCCTTGGATAGGTATGTTGTACATACAAGTGGTGTCGGCCAAATGGGGTAACATAATCGTGCAGTCATCCAGTTGCACGAAGCACAAACTGGGCACTCGGGATATCCAACGTTCAGGTACGATGAATTGTACTTGATTTTTCCTTAAGATTTGAGTGTCCCTACTCTTTTTGCAGATCAGACGACCACTTCGACGAGGTCGCATCCACGTGAAACGTGACTGCTTCAAAGAACTTACATGCCAAAATTTCACCTACCATGTGTGGAATTCATACGTGTCCCCGAACCAAGCCGTACATCTGTTTTACGGCGAGGTCTAAACCAGTCAGCGGTAACCAAGGGGCATCTCCCATTGAGATAGGACATGTCCAAATATGGAAAATATCAAGAGACCATCGAGAGTCTCGTGAAGATTCAATGTGCTGATCAATGAACATTTTAGATGTCAAGCAAAGAAAACATTATTGTTGGTGCCTTCAATCAGAGGTCCAGGGGCATTTACTTTCCGGCAGATGTTCATGTACAAGTTGTGATTTCTAGATGGAGCATGAAAGTCAGGACATGCAGCAGGTCCAGTCGTATAGCGAGCACATTTCCCACTAGAAAAAATCCAATACCCAGGTAAGAAAATTTGTGATCATTTTTATCCCCGAAATTTGAGTTTTTCCTTAATCATTGTGCAGTTTGGATAATCATCCAAATCCAAGCCCCTGAAGAGCTCATCTCGTGCGCGGCCCTTTGCTCGCCGCAAGCTGTCAAATTTATCCCAGATACCTCGGGCGATATCTATGCATTTACCATGTGCGGACTACTGTGCCAAACTCAACACCATCCATGTGTGTTCATCAACAAGACCATTCATCCAGCATGTGACGAGCCTAACCCGATTGGTGCTAGCCATGGGGCATCCCAGCTAAGATTGAGCAATGGCCATGGCACTTGAGAAGCTGTTTTTCTTAACCAAGTCCTACAAAGAAATACGTTATTGTCTATGTCATCTGTTTGTCGCAGGGTCCATCCAGGGCGTCGACACGATCGACATATTTTAACTCAATCAACTGAGTCCTTCTCTAGAAGATGTTTTGAATTAGAAATTTCAGATTTGCCACTAGGGGCATGTACATAACTGTTGTTGATTATTTTCGTTAAATTTTCTTTTTCAAAAAAGCAAGCAAAAAATAAAAAGAAAAAAAAAACTCATTTTTTTAAGGTCACAGCCGCCCTTTAATCGGCTACAAAATAAAAAAAAAAGTGACCCTGCAAACCCTGTGAGGGCGAGAGAATAAAAAGGGCCACAACCACCCTTAAAATGGCTACACAAAAAAGAGTGATCCCGCGAACCCGGTGAGGGCGGGAAATAAAAGAAAGGGTCACAGTCGTCCCTCTAAACGACTACAATCAAAAGATCGCTCCCAGAACATCGATGACGGGTATTTAGTGAAAGGGCCACAACCACCATCGAAATGGTTACATAGAAAAAGTGTTTCCTGGATCAGAGACGAGGAATGAAGGGCCACAGCCACCCTACAAATGGGTACGTACAAAAAGAGCTCTCGCAACATTGAAGACGGTGAGAATAGGGTCACAGCCACCCTCCAAACAGCTACAAATACTCCCGCATCGAGTCGGAAAATAAAGTACGGGTCACAACCACCGTTTGATCGGCTACAAAATAAAGAGTGCTTACACTAGGTTGAAAACCCGAAACGGCGACCTAGGCAAAATCAGGAAATGAGAGCCATGGTTGCAAGTTCAGAAATTGCAATCATGGCAAAATGAGAGAAAATAAAAAAGTCGAGGGGCACGGTCGGAAATCTCTCAATCGGCCGTGGCAAAAAGAGAGAAAAAAAAATTCCCAAAAAAAAAGAGAAGAAGAAAAAAGAGAAAGATCCCGCTAAGTTGTCGCACCATGCGCAATTTAGGCAAAAATTAGGGACAAACATTCGTGCGCCTGGGTCTTATCTACGGTACAGCGTTTTCCAAGTCAACTTCACGGTAAGCGAGACGGTTACAGTCTGCCCTCGCAGGTCGCATTCCAATGATGAGTAGGACTGTTACAGTCTGTTCCTACGAGTCAAATTCACGGCAAATGGGACAGTTACAGTCTGTTCTCGCGAGTCACCATTCAATGATGAGTAGGACTGTTACAGTCTGTTCCTACAAGTCACAACCGACAATCAGGATCTGAAGTTTTCCAGCTTTCTGAGAGTCACCCCCGACGAACGAAGCCTTAGTATTCAGCCTTCGCAAGTTACGCCACTAGAGGCACTTCTCCAACGGACGCCACTAGAGGCTCTTCTCCGATACACGCCACTGGAGGCTTTTCCTTATCGCTCGCCACTGGAGGCGTCATCGACTAATGTTTTACTTTATTGCACGCCGCTGGAGGCTTTTTCTTGTCGCTCGCCACTGGAGGCATTGTCGATCAAGATTTTATTTTACTGCACGCCACTAGAGGCTTTACTTTTCCGCATGCCACTGGAGGCTTTACTTTTCTGCACGCCGCTAGAGGCTTTACTTTTTCGCACGCCACTGAAGGCTTTACTTTCTGCACCGCCAACGGAGGCACCGCCAACAGGGGCACCGTCGACCGAGGCTTTAATTTTCCACACGCCACTGGAGGTTTTACTTTTCCGCACTACCAATGGAGGCACTACCAACATGGGCACCGCCGACGGAGGTTCCACTTTCTACATCGCCAAACAGAGGCACACCGCCAATAAGGGCACCATCGTCATCAGGGGCACGCCAACGGAGGCACCGCCAACTGGGGCGCCGCCGACAGAGGCTCTACTTTTTCACATCATCTCTAATAAACCAGGAGTCCCTTGAAGACCTGATGACTCAAAAGAAAGACGGACTTCTCATCCAAAATTCATTGTTTCCTAGTCTTTGAACGAACCCCCTCGAACACGTTCTACGAGAATCCGCCCAAAGAGAGGCAAACTGTAAACACCTAATTTTGGACCACGCGCGACACGCATGGCATGTGACGCAACAAATGAGGAAATGTCAAAATATGTAAAGTCGGGAAGCTTCCAAGAATGGCTCCTGCAAAGATTAGGATAGTTTATGTATTTATTGCAGAAAATATTTGTTGAATATTTAGTATTAAATTTCTGAATATTTAACATTTATTAGCAAAATAAATCAGCAGTATGTGCTGCTCTAATTAGACTAGACCTAGATACTATAAATAGTTGTTAAATTTACATGTAAGGGAGACAACACAGAAGAGAAAAACACAAAAATAAACAAATCATGGCTTGAAGTGTACGATAGCTCTGCTCTGACTTCTACGACCAAGCAGAATCCATATTTCCCTACTCTTGTCTATGCTTTGATTAGTATTATTATTATTATTATTATTATTATTATTATTATATTCTAATTATCTTTTTCCCATCTGCATCATCCACCGCCTTCCCCAACAGAGAGACCTGCGCAGCCATGGTCGCTCAACCGGGCTTCCACCCTCCGACCACGCTCAGCCAAAGCCAGCCCCTCGACCTTACCGGAACCTGACCGCCCGTCCCTGCTGCTGCCGGGTCTTCGCTGCGCTGCCCGATGCCATACCCCGACCTTCTGCCGGTGATCCTCTCTCTCTCTCTCTCTCTCTCCCTCTCTCTCTCTCTCTCTCTCTCTCATCGCTGCAACCTCCCCGATCAGATCACCGGTGACGTCCCCCGCTGCTTGACCCGCGCCACTCGTCGCCGTCCGCTAGCCTTCGAACATGGAGTAGGTCGCCTTCATCCCCACCGAGCCATCCGTCCGCTGTTCCGGCTGCCATGCCGTCCGTTGCTCCGCCATCCCTTGGCCACGACACCGCTGCTGTGTTGAGGACTTCGGTGTTGTAGGTAACCCGCTCCTCCCTTTTGTTTATTTATTATTTTATTTTCCTTTTTGTTATTAATTAATATTATATCATATTATTATTATTATTGTATAAGAAATAAGATTTAATTAAGTAGTTTCAATGTAATTAGATTAATTTCAATCAAGTAGATGGTTTAATTGCTCGAAATCATATATACGTGTTAGGTTGTGTTTTTAAGCATGTTAGTAATTTTATTTTATTTTTTTAAAATTTCATCTTAGGAGTTTTAATTAATTTTGTAGACTTAGTATTATTTAATTAATCTTGTATCGTTAAATTAATCTATGATAATATATTTTTTTAATTGGCAAATTATGTGAATTGAGTACCGAAAGGGCGTAGTTAAAAATTAATATTTTTTATTCGTAACAGAACCCCCGAACTCGAATTTCTGATCGTAGACCATTTTTGAAACGTAGGTGTTTAATTCATTATTCCCTAGGTAAATCAGGTTTCTAGTTAGCCTAATAATTAACTAGTGGCGACTCTTTTAAAATTGCACGTTTTCAAAACGTAATTCGCCATAGGTCAGATTTTAGATCCGACACACTCTAAATCTGCAATTCTTATACAACGATAAAACAGTTAGTCATCAATTTGAGGTCAAAGTAGCAGCATCAATCCGAATTGGTTCATCCGGAGCTTACCTCACAAGAATCTCCAGTTGTATGATCAATTCCTTTAGTTCTTGAAGGTTGAGTTATGATATTCATTGATATGTTTTCTTTATGCAATTTTTTTTTTTTTAAAAATACTATTCGCTCGATCTCTTCCATCATTGCTTTATGTGTGCTGCATAAACATGAAATCGGGAAGAAAAAAAAGAATAACGGCATGTTTGGTTTAAAGAATTGGAATATGGAATAGGGAATAAGTAATACGGAATAGGGAATAAGGAATATGTAATATTAATATGTAATTGTTTGGTTGACATGATAAATAGGGAATGCTGATTACAAATCCAATGTTTGG
Organism: Clarkia xantiana subsp. parviflora; assembly: GCA_036873135.1. Taxonomy (NCBI): domain Eukaryota; kingdom Viridiplantae; phylum Streptophyta; class Magnoliopsida; order Myrtales; family Onagraceae; genus Clarkia; species Clarkia xantiana. The sequence continues at coordinate 40,632,857 of JAPTYO010000004.1, forward strand.
TTGATAAAATATTATACGTAAATGAATGGAATAGGTTCTAATTGACATATATACCCTTTTAATATTTGTATTAATTAAATTAACAGTATTAAACATGAAAAAAAGTCAAATAACTTTTTATTAAACGGAAAATTGTTTTTTTAATTATAAATGATTATCTTTTTACAAAAACAATCATTTTTTTAAATGATTTTTTTTTAAATAATTTTTTGAGATATTGTAAAATTCACTACAACTAATAGAATATATTGTAATGAAAAAATAACATGTTAAATTATTACTCTTAGTTAAATTGAAATATGATCACTTTTAATTAGATTTACCTACATGATATAATACATTATATAAAATATATATAATACACAAGAAACATGTTGTGTAATCAGATTATGTACGCAAACGACGAAACAAATTGTAAGATACCTGTTGTAAAATATTTAGAAAAATAAATTATGTACGTAAATAACTAGAAGTATGATATGCTGTAAATAAATAAATTATGGCTATATAAATAAGTTAGGGCTAAAATAGTATTTTTACTTATTTATTTTAATTATAGGAAACTTGGAATACTTAATCCTAGGGGTTAGGCTAGGATTAAGTATTCTCTCAAAATTGGGAATTATGAATGCTTATTCCACATAATTTAAGAATCAAACAACATCATGGGATTACCCATTCCTAATTCCTATTCCAAATCCTTGAACCAAACATGCCGTAAAAACCGCTTGAGATTAACGCGTAATTTGTATACGCGTGTGGGCTGGGTTGCAGACCTGGTGAAACCACACCTACCTTAATATCTTTAAATTGCTTGTCTTTGAGTGTATTCATGCAGTGTTATCAGAACCGGACCGGACCGGCGGTCCGGCCGAGTTCGAATCAGAACCGCACCCCTCTCCGGTCCGGTTTGAGCATTTCCGGAGGTTGTAAGCGAACCCGGTTCGATAGGCCGGTTTTCGAAGAACCGGCCGGTTTTCAGTGGACCGGACGGTTCGCCGGTTCGGACTTTAACAAAAAAAAACGGTTAAACCTTTTTTTTATCTTAAACCTGATTTACTTACTGCACTGCACTATTGAAGTATGAAACCCTAGAGATCCGAAAATCAAAAAAATCAAATACAAAAGTAGAAACAGAGGAGAAAATCAAAACAACCAAATACAGAAGTGAAGAACAGAGGAGAGCCGCAGCCAGAGGAGTGCACTCGTCAGAATTACTCCGCCGAGGAGGAGGGTAATTGGGGGAAGGGACGGGTGATTGGGGGAAGGGACGGGTAGTTCAGGCGAGGGTAATTGGGAGATGATTGGCGGAAGGGAGGAGTGATTTGGGTAATTGGTGCAGGCTTGCAGCGGAGAAGCAGGGGGATTTAGGGTTTGGGAGGAGAGAGAGGAAAGAGGGGAGAGGAGAGAGAGAGAAGGAGAGGTGGGATTAGGGATTTGGAGAGGCGGGTAGATTTAGGGAGAGAAGAAGGAAAGATAGGGTGGGGAGAGAAGTAGAAGGAGACAAACATTCGAACCGGGTTCGAACTGGGTTCGACCGAATGAACCGGGAACCAGTGTCTTGGCCGGTCCGATGTCCGGTCCGGTTCTGATAACACTGTATTCATGTGTGTCATAGAGAGGGATACCATATTTGACGGTAGATCAAGATACATAATCGTATGATCACTTGTCCCCAGCAACCTCAGGACCAAAGAGCTTTTGAAGTAGATACAGTGTCAAAACCTGCAAATTTTGCAACGCGTTATGATACAAAAACTGGAAATTTTAAGAAAAATTTAACAGGTGCAAGCAAATGCAAATGCATTTACCCCAAAAATTCCAAAGACAGCTAAATGGATTTGATATGAAAAGTACTCCAATGACTTAGTCAACACTTTTTCTTCTTCAAGACCTTGAAAAAATTGTGCATTAGTAGGAAAAGGAGATTTCGTTTCTTGTATTGGAAAAGCTACCCTATTATTATCCACCATGGACGCCGATTGAAGACTGCTATTGTTCCTACGAATCCCCCTTTCAATGACACGATCACCATTACCCCCCACCTCTGAAACACTCTCGCTTTTTTAGAATGAGTTGGTAGTATTACGGATGGCAAACTGAAGGAACGCCTTCTCAGTGAAGAAGATCCTATACTCATTAGCCTGCCGAAGGACATACTACTCCTTGCTTTGGATCAATTATAGTTTTGATTAGCTGCAAAAAAGCACAATTTTTTAGCAACTGTTTCATTAAAATTCAGGAAGTGATAAAAGTATATATAAGGGTTAAGAACCTATGAAAGGTCTGAACTATCACCCATGTTAACGGGAGAGGTCTGAAATTTAAAAAGTTAATAACAGAGGTCTGAAATTTCTGTTTTGTTGATAACAGCGGTCTCCGTTAGTTTTTTTCGTTAAAACTAACGGAAGTTGGTCACATGATTGACATGTGACCGGAAATAAAATAAATTTCCAAAAATACCCTTCTATCAAGTGTGCCCCTCACATGCTTGGAGTGAAAAAACCAAAATGCCCTTGAAGACACCACGGTACTCCGGCGACCACCAATCGTACTCCGGCGACCACCACCGTACTCCGGCGACCACCACCAAGGCTCCGATTGGGCCAAAATCGGAGCCACCGGCCCCGATTGGGCTCCGATCGGAGCCAAAAAGCTCCGATCGGAGCTTTGTGGCTCTGGTCGGAGCTCTGTGGCTACGGCGGGGGCCACAGAGCTCCGATCTGGAGCTCTGTGGCCCTGACCGGAGCCACAGAGCTCCGATCTGGAGCCTTGTGGCTCTGGTCGGGGCCACAGAGCTCCGATCGGAGCTGTTTGGCTCCGATCGGAGCTTTTTTTGCTCCGATCGGAGCTTTTTTGCCCCGATCGGAGCTGTTTGGCTCAGATCGGAGCTTTTTTGGCTCCGATCGGAGCTTTTTTGCCCCGATCGGAGCTTTTGGCTCCGATCGGAGTTTTTTTGCTGAGGTGGTGGCCGGAGTCGGGTCGCCGGAGCCGAGGTGGTGGTCGTCGGAGTCGAGGTGGTGGTCGCCGGAGTCGGGTGGTGGTGGCCGGAGTCGGGTGGTTTTAATTTGACTTTAGGGGTAAAATTGTCATTTCACATTTCCTTAAATAAGATATTAAATAAAACAAAATATTAAAGGGGCAAAAATGTCATTTCACACAATTATGTTAAATTTAATCCTAAAAATGGACGGAAAACCTCAAATCAACAAAATTGAAATTTCAGACCTCTGTTATTAACTTTTTAAATTTTAGACATCTCCCGTTAACATGAGTGATAGTTCAGACCTTCCATAGGTTCTTAATCCTAATACTATCTCTTTTTTTTAAGAAAAAAAAAAATTATATAACAAACTGAAAATGAGAGGATGAATTCCTTGTACATGTTCTTTGATTCTTCTAAATCAGCTACTACTACACAACAATCTGCAATGGTGGTGCTTCATGAAATAAAGAAAGAGGAAAGGGCCCATTTAAAAGAAATAATTTCTCTACTATGAATAGATGATGGCTTTCTGATACGTGCCCGAATATTGATAGAACGAAGAACACGTAAATAAGAAAGCTTACTTCCTAATCAACCCTAATCTCTAATTGAGACTAAGATTAATTGTTGGAAGGTTGATTTATTCATTGATAATAATAACCTATATATAGGGATTACAAGAATCCTAAAGATATACTAAGATATAAGATATAGATATAAACTATATTACTAAAGATATAACTATATTATAAGATAACTAAATATTATAAATATTATTTAACCTAATAATATTATCCCTAATATTAGATATAGATATAGATGTATTCTAGCCACTATTATTGGCCATAGTGATATTGGTCGTAACATTACTCCCCTCCTCGATTAGTAGCTTGTCCTCAAGCTCGTGTGTTGGGTATGCTTTAAGAAATTTGCTTGTATCACACCACGTCGATCCGTCTTTATTTTCTCCCGGGTCCAAAACATACGAGATCATAAAAAATATGCAATATATCTTTTCTCGGGGGTCTAAAATATATAATATTCTTGATGATAATATGTTGAGGACCAATGAAAGGGCATGGTGTACAGCTACGACAAGGGAAACACAGCCGCTACTGAGAGGGTCTGCATTGAACATGATGTTGTCAGCATAAGGGCTCACCGTAAGGGCAGCCTCGATCTTCCTTAAGGACACGTATGCTCCATGTTGAAGTTTGACTTCGTCTGTTTTGCGGTAAAAAATCTCAAAGCAACCGTCAACATGGAATTGTCTGATGTACCCTGGGTAGAACCAACTCATTCCTCTTTCATTAACCTTGCAGACTTCTTGCATCATCCCTTCAAGTGTAACAATTGGATCGCCGATTACTATTTCTCCACGAGGCATGTGCATATAGCTTGTTAAATATGCAACTTTAGGCATGGGTGCCTCAGCATCGGAAGAATAGGCGGAGACCTTGACCATGGTGATAGTCTCCCCAGTCTTAGAGCCTCCCTTGTCATTCTCGTCCACCTCGGTCACCTTATCGACCACCTCTTCGACAATGATAACCTCAACCGTTTCTGGTGCCGGAGCTAACGTTTCCTCTAGGTCCTCTTCTTCAATCTGCTCAACCACCTTGGTAACCTTCTCGACCGCCTCTTCTTCGACAACGACGACTCCAACCACCAGAGGTGGTGCTTCCTCCGTCTTGTTCAGACGCTCCTCCATCTTCTCCAGTCGCTCCTTTAGGAGTGTCATTAATTCCCTCATAGTCAACGTGGATAGATCCGCCATAGGATCGTCGACCGCCATTCGTCCTTTCAAAGCGACGATTACAGGAGCGGCTTTGTTGGCTTGAACAGTGGGCGTGAACTTGAAGTCGCCGAACCCATCGCTATTATCTCCTCTAGCATCTTCTCTATTCTGTCAAATTTGTTCTGAATTGTTGGTGAGCAATTGATCGCTCGCAACTCTTCTAGCTTCTTCTCCATCACGTCAAAGTGCAGCTCTCGTTCCCTATTGAATTCGTTCAAACTCTTCCACGGATCCATTGGATCGTCGGCTCTGATACCAAATATGATACGTGCCCGAATATTGATAGAACGAAGAACACGTAAATAAGAAAGCTTACTTCCTAATCAACCCTAATCTCTAATTGAGACTAAGATTAATTGTTGGAAGGTTGATTTATTCATTGATAATAATAACCTATATATAGGGATTACAAGAATCCTAAAGATATACTAAGATATAAGATATAGATATAAACTATATTACTAAAGATATAACTATATTATAAGATAACTAAATATTATAAATATTATTTAACCTAATAATATTATCCCTAATATTAGATATAGATATAGATGTATTCTAGCCACTATTATTGGCCATAGTGATATTGGTCGTAACACTTTCCTCTCATCACTAAATTATTCACAGCCACAAATTATTGTATTTTATGATCAATACTAACTAACAAATCAGAAAATCATAGACCTTTAACAAAAAATACATCACTGCTGATAACATAAGTGTCTAGTTCATCGGGACTGCCAAATAATAAGGTGAATAAGAAACTGTAGCCACCCACACAAATGGATGGTTTACTGGTTATACTTAAATCAAGGAATACTTAAATCAAGGAAAACTGAAGGTGCAAAACAGCCACATATTAATGTAACTCTGCCCGTTTCTTCAAATTCTCTCTTCTATTGGAAAATGAAAAGTATTCATAAACCCAGATAATCACTATTACCAGCCAAGAAAGAAATAAACTTAGTTCTAAACTGATGCATGTGGAATTAGCTATATGTATGGCCAAATATCCTCAAAGCTAATCCAATTAAGCAGATGGTGCAGCTTAACTGACACGGTTGTAGTGGAAAGCATCAAAATCGAAGTTCATATCTATAATAGAAGCAAAGTCCAACTTCAAACAGAAGAAAGTAACATGATAAGTGAACCTTTTCCTAAAAGTCATGCGCATACCGGTAAGGTGTTCATCGAGCCATAACACACCATCAGATCTGCTATGATCCATCCCAAAGACAAATTGCAATAAATCTTATCAGGAATTGCAGAAACATCTGTCTCGCATCAGATTTCATTTCAATTGCACCAAATCAGATAAAGATATGATTCAAGATCATAAGAAGAACACAATACCTTTGCTGTTGACCTCAAAATTAATCAGCTGAAATAATCAAAACCAAAATCGGCACAGACATCATATCTGACCAATTAATCGATCAAAAGCAACAAAATTGAACCAACTGCCTACTTCTATAAACAGAAGTGTGGAAGTTCTTGGCCAAGAATAGGAAGTGGTCCAATAATGGACCAGAGAACAAATCAAGTCATCAATATTCACGGTAAAAAAGACAGTAGAACTTCCATCAACTGGTGCAACTATGTGTGCACATTCAGACATAAGAATAACTTCAATAATAACACAAGTGTGAAGAACAAGATAAGCACATTATCGACAACCCAGAATGTTAAACCTAATAGCGACCCAATTAGGGGACACCGAAAACCCAAAACCTCAGTGACCAACACAAAATCATCTAAGCCATTACGGAGCACTTTAAGCTCTACAACCGCTGACAGAACTCAGAAATCATATAAACGAAGATCGAAAAAGGGAAATCAAGACTGAGAAGCAGAGGAAAACGAACCGAATCTTCAGGTTTTACTCCAATCTCGAAGTGACTTCCTTTCAAGGTCTTGATTAGAACCTTCATCGTCTTCCTTTGATCTGAGGACGTTTTATAGACGAATCGAACACCCATCGTAACTTCGGCTTAGTTAAATGTGGGAGGAAACGTAAATTTTCAAGCTTGTTCGTTGAACCCAACAACTAATTGAATTGTGACGCTTCGTGGATGGAGCTTAGACTCTTCGATCCTGCAAATTCAACGATTGCTTTAATGCAAGTAGAGAAGTGAGAGGATGTAGTAAGGAGAGAAGTGAAAGAGAATTTAATGATCCAGACGCTTAAATCATCCCGCAACTCAAAACCAATCATGTATTGGAAATAGTATTTTGGCAAAACCCAGCTCCACATTTTACCTCGCTTATTTCTACCTAAATTTATATATATACTAGTTGCTGTCCCCGCGCTACGCGCTACGCGCCGGGCGACATGCTAAATTATATATATATATATATATATATATATATATATATATATATATATATATATATAATATTGAAGTTATATTTCAGATAAAATATCAGAAACAGTAGAATAAAATAATCAAATATTTCCTTTCGATAAATATTATTAGTGAAAATGTTTAGAATTCGAACTGTTTGTTTTAGATTGATAAGCATGTTACTGCATTTAGTTATATTGAAATGTAGTTGAGAATAAGATGAACATCTATAATGATTTCTCAACTAATGCATATCTTGTAATTTTTAAAATGGATGTGTTGGTCTTTAAGAAATATAATATTTATTCAATAATGCCCATATTATTTGAAAATACACGAATGCGTAGATGTTGAAGATAAATTGTATTAATACTTTCTTCATATATAAATGTTATGTAATTTATCTCAAAGAAAATTCAGAAAGAAAATGTAGGAGGAAGTTCGATAGTATAAATAAAATCGATAGGTTGTATCTTGATTTCTTACATGCGCAACTATGTTGATTCCAAAATTCATGTAGTTACATAGATAAGAGCGTAAAATTAGATTCTCATATAGATGTCAATGAGACCATATGCAAACACATCCATGTAGTTTCAAACTTTATTTTAGGACCCAAAGCAAGATAATGACACAAAAACTATAATATAACTTGGGTTCCTATGTGGGGTCATACCAATTAAATAACAGTCAAGTTATGATAAAGCAAAGACATAATTATTTCCTAGCTATTTGAAGTTTTATTTATAAATTCTTGAACATAAAACTTATATGGAGAAGCAAGGATCTCCACATTCTCACTATTTCATTGATAAGGAAAGTTCTATATAGAAGAGAGTAGAAGAAACTACATAATTTGGATAATGTGCATATAAAGCAGCTGATACTTTGATAATATGAAAATAAAGTCCTCATGTTTGCTTCTTATTTATTCATCAAAAGGAAGGAGCGATCTCCTTGAATTTTCATGCCCTTCCTCTTCCTTATAGTCATCACCAGGTTGGCAGCTTGAGACCCAGCTCCAACAGATCCGACAACATCACCTCCACAAAGAATATTAGTCGACATATGCATTTTAACCTTTTACAAATTTTGCATACTCGCAAAATACGTACACGGAGTATAAAAATAGAAAATCTAACCAACCAGCAATTCTCAATCAAGTTTTACTATAAAGAATCGTAAAGACGTGTATTAGTTAACAACTACATAACAGTTTTTCTAAGTTTAAAGTCTTTTATTCCTATTAAAAAAGGTGAGTGAAACACTAAGATTTTTAGCTTTCCATCTGAACATCCATATATTTAGTTCATAATAATTATAAATGGATGATCGAGCATGTTTTCCAGTACTGTGGAAGTAAAATTACTACATTAGCATATTTTAGACTTCAGTACCTAGTGTTGAAACACAAAATATGTTCAAAGCAGTCAAAGTCAGTAGTTCTTAGTTGATGTGTACTCGGACCTAGTGATTGAAGTAAGTCAACAACTAAACAATTTGATTTGATTTACATCTCAAAAAGTTTTACCCATGAATATCACAATCTAGAGTTTTCTAGGCACAGAGAGTATGAACACCAAGGTTGTTGCATATTTTATGTCCAAATTAATGCATTAGATATGTACAACTGAAAGTAGACAATGCAATGTTGCTTAAGAGCATATATTTAAAGAATGAATGAATAAAGAATAAAATATGCTTACCCCAATTTAGAATCCTCCCATACAGTTAGTTGATTCAGCCAGACCTGGATTCCTACTTTAAAATAATTATATTCACACTCTAGTGATTAGTTAGCTAATCTATGCAAGTACAAATAAGTAACTAATGAACGGATGTGTAGGCAAGTTGTTTTTGCTCAAGTTTTTAGAGTAAATATAACCACCAATTTAGACTTTGTTGTTGATGTGCTGCAGAATCAACAATTTAATAATGTCAACATATATACAAATCCTCCATCTCCATATCTGAATCTCTATCTCTACACAGTTTGGAAGCAACCAAGTCAATAAACCAAGCAAGTTTACACTTATCTATTATTGCATTTCTAGTTGTTCCACACAATGCCAGTTACACCTACAGTGCAGACTAAAAAATAATGACTCAAAAGAGAATCTATAAAGCAGCCAAATGTAATAAATACATAATGAAAGGAGATGATGGTTCAGTAATTGCCATTACAGAAAAGAAAAGTACCATGTCATTGCACTGCAATTTACTGAAGATTAACTACTTCTTCTTGTTCTTCTCTTCTTCAAGAATCAAGATTCTGCCGCTGCAATGGAGCCTCTGGTTCTAGAGAAGTGTGGGAGCCTAACACAGAGCTAGAGAAGGAGAAGAAGAATGAAAGAAAAACAAAGGTATAAGGTGAGAGCTTTCTATATTATCGGACTCTTCAAGTCCCAACTTATTATAATCAATTGAGGTTTGCTGTGTTTAGAAAATCAAAATCTTGTCATATGCAGATAATAAATTTGGCGCCTAAAGTTTTGGATATTGATAATCCAATTCCTTCTAGATTCTAAATTAATTCTTTGTGCTGATGACAATGAAGAGCGAAATATTCTAGTGAGTAGAGACCTACAACCTAACTAAACAGACTTGTAAGAGGATCTGTTCATCGTCATCTCCGATCAGCTTCTCTCATTTCTCCTCTATGCTAGACTTCTTCGTGGTTTGATCCAATCGACTTCTCTCCTCTGCGCAGAAATCAAATCATTGAGTGATACAGAGCCATTGTCAAAATGATCGTTTTGATTTAGTTAACCACATTCTCCTGATCACTAAGCATATAGACAACTGTACTCTGAAACAAAGACCATATGGGATTCTCCTGAAGTTTGTGTCCTCACAGATATGTGTATCTGATGGTTCATTAGTTTTCCTGCGGCATTTTTTGTGTCTTTTTCTGCACTTAAACATTTATATATTGGCAGTAAATAGCAATTAGCTGAAACAAAACCAAGCAAACCGGATCCCAATTACCTCCATGTAGTCCAGGCCATCGGTCGACGCTGTTAGGGACGGGGCTCCGCGACTGGCGGCGGTTCGCCTCCTCCAAGATAGTTCCAAACTTACAAAATTCATCACCGATTAGAGAAATCTACAATTTTATGCTAGAGTCAACTCAACATAGTTAGTGAAAAATCAAAATTGAGGATATGCAAATTCAAGATCCGTCTATAATTAATCTCAAGAAACATGTACATTTTCCCGATATATATGACATAATATGTAGATACTTCTAGCTAGAAAAAAGATGGAACAAAAATTATTCTACCTACCTCTCTCCCTTCCTTTCTCAAAAGAGATGACAAAAATCATTACACCACTGATCGACGCACCAGATAGACCACTGCTTCGTCTAATCAATCGACTGAATCCCCAAAACTCAAATCAAAATCTTCCGACAATCTTCTCTACAATCAACCATCTCAGACAGAAATCATGCAATCTAGGAGTTTTCGGCTAGAATTAGGGTTGGGTTTAATTGATTCAATTTTGTGGTTGTGCTAGAGGAGATCAATATTAACTTTTACATATTCAATGGGGGATAGAGAAGTAACAATACCTTGATATTGCCGCAGTCAAGATGTCTCGCTTGCTGCCCGAGAGACGCTTCACCCCGGCGGCTCTTCAACAGGCGTTGGAGTTGAATTGAATAGAAAGAGAGGGACGGGGACTGCTGGTAGCGTTTTTTTTAGAGTTAAGAACCTATGAAAGGTCTGAACTATCACCCATATTGACGGGAGAGGTCTGAAATTCAAAAAGTTAATAACAGAGGTCTGAAATTTCTGTTTTGTTGATAACAGCGGTCTCCGTTAGTTTTTTCCGTTAAAACTAACGGAAGTTGGTCACATGCTTGGCATGTGACCGGAAATAAAATAAAATTCCAAAAATGCCCTTCTATCAAGTGTGCCCCTCACATGCATGGAGTGAAAAGACCAAAATGCCCTTGAAGCCACCACGGTACTCCGGCAACCACCAATCGTACTCCGGCGACCACCACCGTACTCCGGCGACCACCACCAAGGCTCCGATTGGGCCAAAATCGGAGCCACCAGCCCCGATTGGGCTCCGATCGGAGCCACCGGCCCCGATTGAGCTCCGATCGGAGCCACCGGCCCCGATTGGACTCCGGTCGGAGCTCTGTGGCCCCGACCGGAGCTTTTTGGCCCCGACCGGAGACCGCTGTTATCAACAAAATTGAAATTTCAGACCTCTGTTATTAACTTTTTAAATTTCAGACCTCTCCCGTTAACATGGGTGATAGTTCAGACCTCTCATAGGTTCTTAACACCCTTTTTTTTAGGAACTGGAGAGTCTCGTGTAGGTTTAGATATTTAGATACTAGGTGCTGACCCCGCGCTACGCGCGGGGTACATTAAATTGTGATAGTTTAATGTAATAGTTTTTTTAAGGCTATGTATATATATTTATTTTTTTAAAATTTAAAAAGATTTTTACTTAAATGTTGTATATATATATATATATATATATATATGAACTTAATATTTTCATATTGTAAGGTTTAAATTTAGACGTTGTCGTTTTTTAATCATACGATAATGTTATTATTTATTAAGTAATTTTAACAGTAAAGTGTAAATAGTATAAAGTAAGAATCTAACCAGTCTGCTTGTCTTGATCAATTTCATGTCATTGTTTATATTTTTGTTTTTTTTTCCATCATGTTATTGTTTGATGTTTAAGAATAATTTATCTAATTAAAGTAATTATATATATAATCTAGAGAGATGTCATAAATTAAATGAGAAATGAAATTTATTATATAAATTGTTTTTTTCATCAAGCAGATAAGGAAATAAGGTGTTTAGGTTTTTAAATTATTTATGCTTGAAACTGCCGTCTCCAGATGTCAATATGTGTTGGGGCACTTTCTTTTTGGGCCTAAAATTAATTTTTGGGCCTATGATTTAGTCAATGGACAACAAATATAAGTGGTTGGCCTAAGATTCACTCTAAAAAGATGTTCAGCCCGAATATGCCTAAACCCTAAAAAGATCTGCCCAAATAGAAGAAGCCACGTGACAATATATAAGGTAGTGTAAACGCTGACGTGGCAACTTCACATGAAAGCACTCTCTCACATTTCACTTTATTATATATATAGAATAAGAAGCCACGTGGCAATATATAAGGTAGTGTAAACGCTGACGTGACAACTTCACATGAAAGCACTCTCTCACCTTTCACTTTATTATATATATATTTATGCTTGAAACTGCCGTCTCCAGAGGTCAATATGTGTTGGGGCACTTTCTTTTTGGGCCTAAAATTAATTTTTGGGCCTATGATTTAGTCAATGGACAACATATATAAGTGGTTGGCCTAAGATTTACTCTAAAAAGATGTTCGGCCCGAATAGGCCTAAACTAGGGGTGAGCGGTTCCGGGTACCCAGTACTTTTAGGGTATCCCAGAACCAAACCAATACTAAACGGTTCCTAACTTTATTACCCAGAACCGTACCAGAACATTTAGGAACCGGAACCGTACCAGAACCGTTAAGAGCCAATCGGTTCCGGGTACCCGTTAAGGAACCGGTTACAAATTTTTAAACTAAATAATATAATTTTAGGTACTAGTTGGAACCGGGTTCTGGATACCCAGTTGGAACCGGGATCTCGGTAGCCAATTGAAACTGAAATTTATGTTATACCAAGTGAATCATAAAAATAATTATAACATTTTCCACAAACCAATTTTAAACTTGTTAAATGTTTAGTGTTTTTTTAATTTATATATATATAACGGTTCCGGTTCCGGGTATTTGGGTACCCGAAAACTTATCCCGGAACCGGAACCGAAAATACCGGTTCTTGAAATTTAATCCCAGAACCGTACCAGAACCATTTACATCTACCCGGAACCTACCAAATGACCGGTTCCGGTTCCAACTGGGTAATTTGCTCACCCCTAGCCTAAACCCTAAAAAGATCTGCCCAAATAGAAGAAGCCACGTGACAATATATAAGAGTGTAAACGCTGACGTGATAACTTCACATGAAAGCACTCTCTCACCTTTCACTTTATTATATATATAGAATAAGAAGTCACGTGGCAATATATAAGGTAGGGTAAACGATGACGTGGCATGAAAGCATTCTCTCACCTTTCAATTTATTATATATATAGATAGATTTCTTTTTGGGCCTAAAATTAATTTTTGGGCCTATGATTTAGTCAATGGACAAAAAATATAAGTGGTTGGCCTAAGATTTACTCTAAAAAGATGTTCGGCCCAAATAGCCCTAAACCCTAAAAAGATGTTCGGCGCGAATAGAAGAATCTGCCCAAATAGAAGAAGCCACGTGACAATATATAAGGTAGTGTAACGTGTCAACTTCACATGAAATCACTCTCTCACTTTTCACTTTATTATATATATAGATAAATAGATTTCTTCTCATATTATCTTTGTTCCTCCTTTATATATATATATATATAATAGATATATATTTAATTGTTAAATTCAATGTAATTTAAATTGTTAATGTGTCAAAATGTCATTGGATATAAATGTTGATGTGTCAAGATGTGAGAAAATGTAAATGTTAAAGTGTCATAATGTGGGAGAATGGTTCTCTTTCCTCCTCCATTATCTATATATATATATATATATATATATACTAGGTGCTGACCCGCGCTACGCGCGGGGCACGTTAAATTATGATAGTTTAATGTAATAGTTTTTTTAAGGCTATATATATATATATTTATTTATTTTTTTAAAATTTAAAAAAAAATTAGTGAATTTTAGTTAAATGTTGTATATATATATGTATGAACTTAATATTTTAATATTATAAGCTTTAAATTTACACGTTGCCGTTTTTTAATCATACGGTAATGTTATTATTTATTAAGTAATTTTAACCGTAAACTGTAAATAGTATAAAGTAAGAATCTAACCGGTTTGCTTGTCTTGATCAATTTCATGTCATTGTTTATATTTTTATTTTTTTCTTCATGTTATTGTTTGATGTATAAGAATAATTTATCTAATTAAAGTAATTATATATATATATATATATATATATATATATATATATATATATATAATCTACAGAGATGACATAAATTAAATAAGATATAGATTTTATTATATAAATTGTTTTTTTCATCAAGCAGATAAGGAAATAAGTTGTTTAGTTTTTTTAATTATTTATGCTTGAAACTGCCGTCTCTAGATGTCAATATGTGTTGGGGCACTTTCTTTTTGGGCCTAAAATTAATTTTTGGGCCTATGATTTAGTCAATGGACAACAAATATAAGTGGTTGGCCTAAGATTTACTCTAAAAAGATGTTCAGCCCGAATAGCCCCAAACCCTAAAATGATGTTCGGCCCGAATAGAAGAAGCTGGCCAAATAGAAGAAGCCACGTGGCAATATATAAGGTAGTGTAAACGTTGACGTGGCAACTTCACATGAAAGCACTCTCTCACCTTTCACTTTATTATTATTACTAGATGGCTTGCCCGCGCATTGCGCGGTAAGTAATATGTTTATATAAATTGTAGGATATTATAAAAATTCAAATATGATATTGATAATTAATTTCATTCTATACAAAAGAAATAACACTACTATTTAATGTGTATATATTAACTTATATAATTCTATCTCAGCATGTGCGAACAAATGTTCTATTTGTTAGTTAATAGATTTACACATATGATATTATGATTTTTTTGGTATACCTATTACAAATTATTAAAATATTTAAAGCAATAAATATTTAATACTATTTATATTCTTATAATTGTAGTATCTGATAGATTTTTTATGTACTGTATACACATCTTTATTAGTAATTCACTAATTTGTAAATTTAATATGATCTTATGAATTTTTTGGTATACCCATTACAAATTATAAAATTATTTAAAGAAATAATTTTTTACTATTAATTATAGTCTTATAATTGTAGTATCTGATAGATTTTTTATGTACCGTATACACATCTTTAATAGTAATTTGTAAATTTAATTAGTATTTCAAACAATAATATTGAATATAATTATTTATTTTTTGGAAAAAAAATAATTTTTACCTAAGTGAAATCATATAATGAGAGAATGTAGATAAGATGCTTGATAATAAAACGTATGTGGAAAAAAATTAGTCTATTTCACGACCACTGAATTATTTTTTTTATTAAATTTCTATTTTGGTTTAATTTTTAAAAAAAATTATATTTCATTATGATAAATAAATAAATCTAGATGGGTACTTTTTTTTGCCAAGAAACGGCTACATTCATTCTCATAAATAATGCATTTAATTGTAGCTTGTAAAACCATAGAGTAAGGTTAATTAATTAAAAATAAAGTGATATATATATATATATATATATATATATGTGTATGTGTGTGTGTATGTATATATATAAGTAATTTTTTAAAAAAAATTAATTTAATTTTTATTATTTAATTTCTGTTTTGGTTTAATTTAAAAAATAATAATAATTTAAATTTCATTATGATAAATAAATAAATCTAAACGGCTACATTTTTTTGGCCAAGAAACGGCTAAATTCATTCTCATAAATAATGCATTTAACTGTAGCTTATAAAACCATAAAGTAAGGTTAATTAATTAAAAATAAAGTGATAATATATATATATATATATATATATATATATATATATATATATATAAGTATATTAGGTTTATAGAGTGTATATATTATATATTAAAAAATTGTGAAATTATTATGACGAATGAAAACATTATATTAATTATTAATGAAGATATTAACTAAAAATAAACTAAAATATATATACATACACATATATTCGATTTATGTTGTGCATATATTATATATTCAAAAACCCCGAGGAAGCAATTATGTTAAATAAAAAATGAAGTTTAAAAATTACAATAAATTATATTTGATATACTTTTAAGCTGATATAATTAATAAATAACTACAAATTAGTTTCGTAAATATAATTAACATAAAAAATCCCGAGTAAAAAAATACATAGAAAAAATTAAAACATTTAACATATGTTATCATCTTAATTTACATTTTTATTTGTTTACATGTGTTATCAAAATACAAAAGGACACTTTAATTTTTATTTTATTTTAATTATTTACATGTAATGTCTTATTTATTTAGAATTTTTTTACTAATAGTATTAAATCAAAGAAATTAGTTATAGCGTATTACATCTCAATATAGATATACTTGTAGTAATGGAAAGAAATGCAATATGCTGAAATTGTTATTTTATTTTTACTATTAATTAGAACAAATAAAATATCTATAAAAGGAAAAAAAATTATATATAAAATCATCAATACAACAATAAATTAAATATAACAGCGTAATTAATGTAGCATCTTCGTACATACATTATATAAGCTACATCATACATTATATAACAACAATATATAACTATATAATATATGTATATATATAGCTATATACCATTTAAAAAACATATACATGTGTATTTTTATTAATTAAATGTATTATAACAAATATAGTGGATGCAAATTGTGATTTTAACATTTTTCCATGAAATGAAAAAAAAAAACAATTGATTAATGAAATTGTAGTTTAATAAAAATTAATAATAATTTCAAATTCATAACAAAGTTATTATAGTACTATTAATATATATAACATCTTTATAAATACAATATAATTTCATATATATACATATAAATCTATACTAATTAAATGCATTATAAAAAATATACTAAATTAAATTATTACTTTTACGGCATGTTTGGTTCATGGAATAGGGAATAAGGAATAGGAATATGGAATATGGAATAGGTAATATTCATATGATGTTGTTTGGTTGACTTGAAGAATATGGAATGATGATTCAAAATACTATGTTTGGTTGATAGAATGTTATAGGTAAAGGAATGGAATAAGCACAAATTGACAAATATACCCTTTTGATATCTATATTAATAAAATTAACATTAACAATATTAAAATTGAAAAAAATCAAATTATATATGAATTATTAAATAAAAAAAATTGAAAAATTATTATTCTTTTACATAAACAATTATTATTTTTATAAAATGATTATTTAAATAAAAAATTGAGAAAATTCACTTAGCTAATATAATATATTTTAAAATAAAAATAACATGTTAAAATACTATTCTGAATTAAATTAAAATATGTTCACTTTTAATTTGATTTACCTATATGATATAATATTTTATATAATTAACAAACTCAAAATAACATAACACAAATTCTAACCCAAATTTACCAAGTCTCAACATATTATAACACAAACCAACCATGTCTCAACATAACATAACACAAACTTAAGTCTAAACTTACGAGTCTCAACATAACATAACACAAACTTAAGTCTAAACTTACGAGTCTCAACATAACATAACACAAACTTCAAATCCAAGTTTACCAAGATAAACATATGTCTTCACTAAATCATTGAAGACAAGAACACCCTGACCCATCTGAGGCGGTTCATTGGCTAGGGCTAATATTGGTTATATAATAATAATAAAATTAGGTTAGGGCTAATATTGGTTTTTTTATTGCTATATTTTGTTTTAGATTAGATGGAATACTCAAACCTAGGTGTTAGGGTGGGATTAACTATTCATTCAAAATTAGGAATTAGGAATTATAATTCTGCACTAATAAAGTAACCAAACAACTGAATAAGGAATGGTAATTACCTATTCCCTATTCTCTAAGTGAACCAAACATGCCGTTAACGTTTTCTTAATGAAATAAACTATTCATGAAACAAATTTTTTTATATATATAAACTAATTATTACAATTTCAAATTAAAGATCCATGAAAGGTAATAAGAATTATAATTGTAATCAATTCCATCTATAGTACAATGTATAAAAGGAAATAAAAATATAAATATAAATGTGATGTCTAAAGTATGATATGAGAAAGTATTATTTGAATATGTTTTGATAGCAATAGTCATCTCCTTTTGTATATTATCTCATAATGTGAGGTAAATCTTATTCATCTTCATCGTCTTTATTTTTTCATTCCATGACGATTCTAGCAAATTTCAGCTCACCCTTGGATCTGATGCGAGGATAACCGACAACCATATGTAAGACGTCCTGTTACTAATCTTTGGTTGCTCTAATAACTCAATAAAATAGTTAGGAAAAAGAGATTGCTATATATAATTATCGTGTGTTAGAGTTATATATTAGTTTAATAGTTAATATGTTGATCATATATATACAATAAAATATCTATGCATATTGTATCATGTAATAATATTAATTTTTGTATGAATAATCTATAAAAAAAATACTTAATACATTTTTCAGACATTTTTTCTTTAGATGTAATTTTTTCTAAAACTGGTTTTCCATGAAAGTCAAATGTAATATATGAAAATCTCAACATTATTTTTATATTTTTAATTACTAAAATTTATATATGTAATAAATTGAATATGTGGACACATACTTATTTTTCATCAAGCACAACTTTTTAGTTTTATAAATATTTTGAATATTAGGTGGATCTGCGAATTGAAATATCGTAATAAAAAATATTTGTTAAGTTGAAATTGTATTATTATATTAAATATTAAGATATATATATATATATATATATATATATATATATCAAACAATAAATTTTATATAAATTTGATAATCCATAAATAATTGATATTCTTAATAATTAGCATAAGAGTATAAAAATAACATTTTATTTTAAATTTAAGGTGGATTGCTAAAGATTTGTATTAATTAATTGGAAAAAATGAGAAAGTTATGTAACGGCTCTCAACATGCAATGATGTTGCTTGGAGCTCATCTAAGCTATGATAATGCTTATGTGGACAATGAAACATCTACCAAGTGAGAGAATAAATGAGTTGTACCAATAAGAATTGATAATTTGTACATGTCAATGGTGAGTTTCATTATTTGTCAATCTTATGGAGAACTTATCAGAATTATATTATATATAGATAGATTATATATATATAGAAGAAGAAGTCACGTGGCAATATAAGGTAGTGTAAACGCTGACGTTGCAACTTCACATGAAAGCACTCTCTCACATTTCACTTTATTATATATATAGATAGATATTTTATAAACTTTTTTCATTTATTTTTTATTTTTAAAGGGACCACATTTTTCTCATATTATCTTTGTTCCTCCTTTATATATATAATAAATATATGTTTAATTGTTAGATTCAATGTAATTTAAATTGTTAATGTGTCAAAATGCCATTGGATATAAATGTTGATGTGTCAAGATGTGAGAAAATGTAAATGCTAACGTGTCATGATGTGGGAGAATGGTTCTCTTTCCTCCTCCTTTATTATATAGATAGATAGATAGTTATATAGATAGATTGTTAAACTACAAACATTAAACATTAACATGTATGTAAAATATTGAAATTATGTTCCGCTTTGATTGGTCATGTAATGCAGCAAATGTATTGTAATCTATTTTATTACAAATAATATGAACTTTCACAGCATTGAGAGGTTAAGGTGCTATTGCCACCTATTTTACAATGAACTTTAACTGATGGTTTAGGGTATTGTGCCGCACCATAATATTAAGATTCATATGCGGAGCCAACATCCTCATGAATAAAATTTGAACCCTAAATCTTATCACCATCCATCAATATAAGAAAGAAATCACTCCTTATTATGAACTTAATGATACCATTCACTTGGAACTTAATGCACGGGCATAGAACCCTAGTAGTTTTTTAATTGATAGATAGTGTAATTATTAATGAGTGAGGATTTATGGTGTGGTTATTTTCTTTT
This sequence comes from Clarkia xantiana subsp. parviflora, assembly GCA_036873135.1. Classification (NCBI taxonomy): domain Eukaryota; kingdom Viridiplantae; phylum Streptophyta; class Magnoliopsida; order Myrtales; family Onagraceae; genus Clarkia; species Clarkia xantiana. The sequence continues at coordinate 40,652,812 of JAPTYO010000004.1, forward strand.
ACAAATTTAATGATTAAAATTTAATACGTGATGTGTCAAACTTGTATTTAACGATTGATGACGTGTCATATTCTTATTGGAAGACCGGTTGATGTGGCAGAGCTAATGTGTCATTCCCGAATTTACTCTTAACGCTGATGTGGCAGTACCATAGTGAGTCACTCTCTTTCCTCTTGATTTATTATATATATAGATATAGATATATATTAACCTGCTGAGGTGTCAACTCCACATACACTCCACGTGGCACTGTATAAAATGTTTAAAACGCTGACGTGGCAGCCTCACATAAAAACACTATCTCACCTTTCAACTTATTATATATATAGATAGATATTAACCTGCTGAGGTGTCAACTCCACATACACTCCACGTGGCACTGTATAAAATGTTTAAAACGCTGCACGTCCTCACATAAAAACACTATCTCACCTTTCAACTTATTATATATATAGATATATATATATATATATATTATAGATATTGATTTGTTAAAAAAAAAAAAAATTATTTTTATTAGAAAGTGGGGAAAATAAAAAGAATTATAATTTATTCCTGTAAAATTGTAGAAGTTAGGGCTGGGCATGGTTCGGTTCTGGGCCGAACCGGTCCGAAACCGAACCAGAACCGGATTTGTGGTTCAGCCAGTTTTACACACTAAGCAAGAACCGAACCAGATTTAGAGTTATAGAACCAAACCATAGTAGAACCGGTTTAAAACCGGTTCGAACCGGTCCGAACCTTTTTTTCAAAAGTTCTCATATGAAATTTCTGATGCAGGGCTCCAGAAATGATCTAGCAAATCTGAGTTAGAACACATACAACATTAAGTTGTAAAATTCGATAGCTGTAAAAAAACATTATATATGAGCTTGTATAAACTTATTATGCCTAAAATTGCAACAATTTACTAATTAAAATATTTAGTGCAGTGACTTTCCTGTGAGCTACAACGTACAAATGCTTTAAAAGGCTATAAGAACACTACGAAGAAAAGGAGGTTCATCGAAGTCACCACAAGTATTAAGTGAGAATCACATAGATTAGAGGGATCCTTCAAATATATATATAGCAACAAAAGGCACTGGATTCTCCCATAAAATCTCAGTTTAACAAAATTCAACAATAATAAAGGGATGATTTTGTATAGAACAAACATAAATTAGTCTACTAAAAAGTAGGCTCAGACCAAAAAAGAGATATCCAAGATGTATCTTGTTTTCTTAGTTTGGTGGACGACTTTGAGAAGTGGCATCATGCCTTTTTTTTTTTTTTTTTTGTGAAAAAGATTTCATAATTCAACCCATCCGGAGGTGAAAGTTGGGCATGTGTGCGGACAACTAAAGCTCTCTTCCATAGAATTCAAGTTAACAAGTGTGGGTTTCCAAAACTCCATAATCTCAGCCTCCAAATCGAAGTTTGGTTTACTCTCCCAATTCTTGAAGCACCGATTACCAATCAATCATCCTCATACCGAGAGAAACCTCAACGATTATGATATTGGATCTGCAAACTGAGAGGGTGGGAAAAATGGTGAGATTGGTGGGAACGGAGTAGAAGGGTGAAGCGGCGGCGATGAGCAATGGCACCGCTGGATTCTGGATTGTGAAGTCATCATGAAAATGGAAAGGAAATTCTGTTGCGGGGCACTTTAGAAATTAGGGTTGAATGTAATTTTTTAAGAGAGAACCGGTTCTAAACCTGCTTTGAACCAGTCAAGAACCGCTCCATATATTACTCTTTAGAACCAAACCATAGAAGAACCGGTTCAGCTAGAACCGGTTTTTAATGATTCGGTTCCGGTTTGGTTCCGGTTCGGTTCATCCGAACCGGTTTTTTTTTCCCAGCCCTAGTAGAAGTTCAGCAAAAATCAGTCTATTTTTCCACTACCAAAAAAGAAGTCTATTCCTTTAGTTTTACCGTACCATTTCGTCACCATCACTTTCTTCTGCTAAAAGCTACTGCTCGCAGATCCGTCCATCTCCCGCGCTCCGTCGACTGATCACAGGTGCCATCTCTCTCCCCTTCAAGCTTCAGCACGCGTTCTTTCTCTTCACCTTTGTTCTTCTCTCTTTGACATCCATTCTCGTATAAGCATTGCTGCATCGTCTAAGCATTGCCGTACATGACCAACACCGCCTGATCTTTCGCCATACTGGGATTAAATTGCCTGTTCTTCTGAAATCTGAATTTTTGGGTGTAGCTTGATTGAAGTTCGCTACTTCATCGGTGGTTTCCTCCATCCTTGTTCACGTTTTAATCATTGAGTTATTTCCTGTTTTTTATGGTTTGGTGCTCATGACGTTGACTTGTTCGATCTGTGTCTGAGCTTTGCTTGGTGAATTGTTCATTCCTAGATATCAAATTTTGGGCTCATAAATTCGCATCATCAGATTTCAGAATGTAGGGTTTAGTCGAAGAGCACTTGCTTCTAATCTTAGTTTCAGTAGTGGCATACTGGCATAGACCTTTCGATTCTTTAATATTACTCGACACGTTGCATTTCTTTTTTGGCTTCTCACTTCTCAGTTGGTGTTCTAAGTTAATGGTTTACAAGAAGAATCTCGTTGTTATTGCAAATTATGTCCTTGTCCAATCTTTACAATGGGAAATACTTCTTGTTTTGCTCCTACATGGAGAACTATTGCAATTTGGATGCCATAGATAATAAGTTTGTTGTTTCCTCATCAGTTTCATTATTGCAGTGTTTGCAATTGTTGTTTCCAGAGATAGTACTCCATAATAATGGATTGTTGAGAACATGTTTGTCTTTATCAAAGTGAATTTGTTCATATAATATAATTTGCTTTTGTAAATAAAGTTGGTAGCAAAGGCTAGTTTTTTTTGCCACGTTGGCGAAGGCTAGTTGCCTAGCTATTATTATTATTGTTTGTTGAATAGTAAAGTTGCTAATATTGCTCATAATAAGGCACCAGGAAAGTGCAAAACGACAGTTGATCTATTATATTTTCATAATATATATTTCTGAACAGTCAGTCTTAAGTATGTCGACCTAATTTATGTTGGTCCATCTGGTCAAGTATTTAGCACTAACCAAGCTGCTTTCTAGTTCCCATGATCTGATGCTTATGTAATTGAGGGACTGGACTTCTTACGGTACAATAGTACATAAACATATCAAGTATAGGTATAGGTATTTCTCTTTAATTTGTTTTCAGAGAGTTAATGATTTTCCTTTCTTGTATCCAAATAACCCTTTGATATTGTATTCTTCTTTAATAGTTTTAATTTGTAGCTGGATCATTATTGTGGAGCTTACATGTCAGTACAAAAATGTAACAAATATACATTTTTTCCCAATAATTTGTGTTCAGAAGAGTTCATTGATTTTCGTTTTTCCTATGGGAAGAACTATTTGACAATCCTTTATTAGTTGTAATATGTAGTTGTTCATTGTTGCAGAACTCAAATAAATCTTACGTACATGAATGTAAGATGTATAAGTTTTCTACATAATTTATTTGGTTATTGATTAGCCTTTTTTCTATTCAAACAACAGTTTGATGTACTCGGGTCGTTCTGTTTTCTTATTGATTTTACACACTCAAGACACCTTTCTTGTGTTTGTGATTCAAATTCGGAACTCAATCTGTCAATCATTAAGAATACTTCAGTGCATTTTCTTCCTGAGATATTCTTGATTGATGGTTTCTTTTATTTTGCTTTCTGCAGATGGCAACACCGGAAACAGTTATGCCATCTGCTCCAAGCGCCCGAGTTGTTGGCAATGCCTTTGTGGAGCAATACTACCACATTCTTCACCAGTCCCCTAACTTGGTGCACAGATTTTACCAGGAATCCAGCTTGCTAAGTCGGCCCGATGGCAATGGCAGCATGACAACAGTGACAACAACACAAGTAAGCCTTCTAATAACTCTAGTTGCTTTGATTTGCAGTGATAGTGATGATATTTCAGTGACCTAACCCAATGGATGACCTCCTTAAGGTTCATCTAACTGTTGTTTTTTAGTAAAGGTTTATGGAATTATATCAAATAAAACTTAAATGGATGCTTGTTTTTGATGGCTGCAATCCAGTATTGGGAGTATCCGCAATGGATGAGAACTGTGGCAATGGTGAAACAAGAAAAACTGATATAAGTATGGTAATAACACCAGGTGGCACATTTAGACCCAGGCCTTTTAGTTTTCAAATGAGTAGTTCCTTCTATAGGGCACATGAAAAAGAGCGACGTTTCTGTTGTGAACTATTAAAACAGACCGCTAGGAAATATTTTTGGCTTTTATTTCATTGGATATGTTTTGTTAAGTTGTACCAGATTGTATTATGCAATTCTGTGTACATAAATTGGTTTTTGCTTCGGTGTGTGTATATTGGTTATGATCATCGGCCTTATAAGGTTCACTTTATAGTTTATAAGAAAGTGACCCGACTCTTTGATGGTCATCAGGTAAGTGCTTTTGGAGGCAAGCCTATTTGATGACCCTAATTTAATTCAGTCATACAGTTAGTCTCATATAATTTGTGAATAATAGCACTTATATGTTGACATTTTTGAATGGCTCAACTTTTAATATGTATCATGGATAATTGCCATGTATTTTTGTGTGTATCTACCTAATGAAAACACTTGTAAGATGCATGTTCTTGTTGATTTTAGATGATCCTGCTTCTTTGCTTTTTCTACTTGCTGCTAGAATATGTTAATATGAATTTATGTCATAAATCCTTCAGTTGAAAGAAAAAGGTACTTGGTGGTGGAGTACCTACGTTTAGTTTTAATAGTATATAGTGACAAATCAATGCATTAACTGGTTGTCAACAAAGGCATGACTACAAGACTTATGTTATATTGGCTATGTCATGGTTTATGTCAATCCATGCTTGCATAATGGAATGTTTTATGATGCACAACAAATTGAAATACTATATGTGGAAAACTTTAGCTTTGTAATATGCCTTAATAATAATATTTCCGTGTCTTACACAGGCAATTAATGATAAGATACTATCCTTGAATTACGAAGATTTTACTGCCGAGATAAAAACTGCTGATGCTCAAGAATCTTACGGGAGAGGGGTGATTGTAGTGGTCACTGGATGCTTGACCGGAAAGGATGCTGTGAAAAGAAAATTTACCCAGACATTCTTTCTAGCTCCCCAGGAAAAAGGTTATTTTGTTCTGAATGACGTTTTTAGGTATTTTGAGGAGAATTCCAAGATACCTCGTGGTCAGACTAATAACATCATCGAGGATGTGTCGGCTAATGCTGCGTCTGATGCTGCCTTACCTGCTGAACCAGGTTTCTACACCTTTTGAATGTACAATTTTTTTTTTTTTTTGCTTGGGTGTACAAAATATGTTTTGATTATTCTTTTCTTCTCATGCTCTCTATATCTCTGGTTTGTAGAGCACAGCAGTGCTCCTACTGATCAACTCGCAGTAGAGCCTGAAACCTCTTTTGAGGACGAACTTGATGATGAGCCTGAAATTATTGATCCTTCTGACAATGAAGCCCCTATTGCTGAAGAAGAAGCTGCTGAACTTGAAACACAGATTCAACCTGTTGATACTGCTCCTGCAACCGAAGAAGATGCTCCAAAGAAATCCTATGCCTATATTGTGAGGACCTATTTTTTTTTTTTTTTTTTTGGTATAATGAAAAAAATAGAAACCTGTGGGTCTTTCTTGTTATAAATATATGAAATCATGGTGTCTTGCAGTTGAAGGGAGCACAAGGGAACGTGGTTGCTCGCAAAGTTCATGTGCCTACTAGTGCACCGGGAGTTGTACCTGCAAAGGAACCTCAACCTGTGCCTGTGAAGCCTCCTGCTCCTGCACCCTCAGGCCCTCTCATCATTGATGGCGTCCCTGAGAGCAGCAATGTAACTGAAGGTGATTATATATTAATTGTATATGATTGGCTTAGAGGCTGAATTTGTTTTTCCTTACATAAAATATTGTCTTTTACTGATCTTCTTAAAGCATTTGCAGCTGATGGGTATTCTATATATATCCGCAACTTGCCATTTGATGCATCGGTTGAACAACTCGAGGAAGTATTCAAGAAATTCGGCCCGGTTAAGCAAAACGGAATCCAAGTGAGGAGCAACAAGGTCAGATATGCAATTTATTCTGCACGTATAATCATTAGACCAATTAAATGTTGAGCATTATTTGCAAATAATGACTCTGGCCGAGTTCTGAAATGCGCAGGGATCATGCTTTGGCTTTGTTGAGTTCGAAAGTCTGGCTGCCATGCAGAGTGCAGTTGAGGTAGTTTGTTATGGTCGCACATAGAATAGGAGATTTAGAAACCTAAGTTTATGATTAACTTTTTGCTTATCATTTTATTCAATAAAATGTCCCTTAAATAGGACTAGACCAGTACAATCTACGGAGATAAGATATTCTACCAGATAAGAATAGTAAATAAAATACCTAACACAATCACTAATAATAGATATATTATTGTATATTGGATATATTTATCCATAACATACTTCCCAGAGTGATCTTTCTTCAGACTCATTTTTAACTCCTTCATAGCCGCATATGCCATTTTTAACTCAGTTTTTCAATCCAAAAATATTTGAATTATATAAAAGAAAGAACAGTATGATCTGTGGGTGCAAACTTTGTTTTTTCTGATTGAGATAATTAAGTTCAGGCTTCACGAGTAACAGTTGGGGATCGCCAAGCTGCAGTTGAAGAGAAGAGAACTAGTTCACGAGGTAAGCCGGAATGTATGTATGATGTGTATTGTAGATTTGGTTAAACAAACATTAGGAGTTGGTTGTGGGCATTGATGCAACTTACTTCTCTGTGTCTAGTTTTAAGTGGTGGAAGAGGGAAGTTTCCTTCAGGGCGAGGTGGATTCAGAAATGAAAGTTTCAGGGGTGGAGGGAATTTCAGCAGTGGAGGTGGTCGCGGTTTTGGAAGGTCTGATTTCAGAAGCCAAGGTGATTTCTCAGGGAGAGGCAGAGGCCCGATGGGCCGTGGAGGTGAAGGGTACCGGGCTTATCAGAACGGAGGTGGAAGAGGCCGTGGTGGCCCGGCCCGTGGTGCAGGCCCGGTTTGAGTGTTGGGTATTAGGAGAGGGCAATACAATTTTGACAGTTGAGAGCTGACAGACAGACAGACAGACAAGGCTTGGGTAGCAAGCAGAGGTTTCGTGCATGCAGCATTCGTAATTAATGTTAGTTCGTTTCTTGGTTTTTGGAATGTGATGAATTTGGTTTGTTGGATTTTTTTGACGACAGTAGATGAGAGATGGGAGGCAGTCATGATATGTCGATTAGTTGGGTGTAGTAGTTGATTTGTCTTATGTGACAATTATTTAGTTAGTTGGGGTTCACGATTGGGGACTCGCTAAACTGTTTCTTGTGTTTGTTCCGGCGCCAATACTGTACAAATATAAGCACCATAGTTTATCTTCTATAAACTGAAAGGGACTATTTTGTTATTACAGAAAGTTAGAATTCAGTTGTACAAATATAGAAATACTGCTATATTCTTGTGGTTCAAGTAATCGAAAGAAACAAGTATGTGAGATGCCTCGCTCGCTCGTAGCTTTCATGGATTCCTTTGATTTCTTGATTAGTTTACATGATATCAAAGCAATGATATTGCTTGATTTCAACTCGAAATTGCTTCCGCAAACTAGATCATTTTTTTCTTCGGCTCGATTTCAGGAAGGCAAACTTGCTTCGACGGGGAAATCTTCTCCTTGTGATCGACTGAAGAGTGTTTTTCTGTTTGCGCACACTGCGAATGTATGGTGCATTCATCGTTCACAATGATTTAATTGTTTTTTGATTCAAGCGAATGGCTAGACCTCCTCCAGCAGCTGCGGTTCCTCCTGCAGTTTGGCCTCATCTTGGTGCTGATCGTCTCGTCACCTGAAGATTGTGCTGAAATTGTGGTCTACGGGATGGCGTTGGAAATAATGGTCCTGGAGGGGTTGATAGTAGGTCAGGATGATGTGGGGGAGCAAGCAATGAAGGTTGGGAGAGTAATTTCAGAGAAGGCAATTAATTAAGAATAATCCAAAAAGTATTACATACAGGTGGCGTGGTCAAGATATGAGCATAGAGGAAATTGATGATCAGAACAAAATAGAAGTATTGTCACAGACAGGCAAGGGAGTGATTGATTGATGGAGGGAAGAAACCCTAGTGCCACTCCAGATACCATATATCTGATAAATTTGTGAATTGTATTGAATTGACTTATTTGTATTACAATAAGGGAATAAGGGATTATGAATATATACATGAGTTACAAGTAAGGAAATAAGAAATAAATATATTAGAAGATGCAAAGTAATCTAAGAGGATATACTGTGAATAAATAAATATTATTTCCTAACCTACATCCCTAATACGCACCCGCAAGACGGACGTACCATCGAAAAGTCCGATCTTGTCACGAATTTGTTTGAATCGCCCCCGAGAGAGTGGCTTCGTAAGAGCATCAGCAAGTTGATCATTTGTTGAGATATGAAGAACTCGAAGAGAGCCTTGTTGGACTTGCGCTCGAACAAAGTGATAAGCAACGGCAATGTGCTTCATGCGGGAGTGAAAAACTGGATTTGCACTTAACTTGGTGGCCCCCTCATTGTCACAGTATAGAACTGGAGATGAATCCAAGACAACGCCAAGTTCTTGGAGAAGAGAGCGAACCCAGACAGACTCGGTAGTGGCATCCGCAAGTGCATGATATTCAGCTTCCGTAGAGGATCGAGCAACACAACGTTGACAGTGAGAGCTCCAAGAGATCACATTGTGCCCAAGATAGACTAGATACGCTGTTGTGGATGTACGATCATCAAGATTAGTTGCCCAATCTGCATCAGAAAATACTCGAAACTGCAGCGGAGACCGAGCACGAAAAAATAGGCCATAGTGAATAGTGCCTTTTAGATAGCGCAACAATCGTTTCACGGCCACCATATGGAGCTCCGTAGGTTTATGCATAAATTGAGATAGCTTGTTGACAGAGAAGCTAATGTCGGGCCGAGTAAATGACAAGTATTGCAAAGCTCCAATGATGCTTCGATAGGTGGTGGCATTAGTCAACGCGGAGCCGTCATCAAGCTTGAGTGGCGGCTTGACAGCGATTGGCGTGGCAACCTCTTTTGCACCATCCATATTGACTCGTTCTAGGAGCTCTCGGATATACTTGGTTTGCGAGAGAAACAAGCAATTCTTCATTTGGAGAACTTCAAATCCAAGGAAATAGTGAAGTGGACCAAGGTCCTTAAGGGAGAAACGAGCCGATAAATCTGCAAGAAACCTTGTAATAAACGCATCAGAGCTCCCTGTAACAATAATATCATCAACGTAGACTAAAATGAATGCCCGAACATCCCCTTTATTGTACGTGAAGAGCGAGGTGTCCAATTTGGAGCAGGTGAAACCACACGCGGTTAAGAAGGACCCGAGCTCAATGAACCAAGCTCGAAGGGCTTGTTTGAGGCCGTAAATGGCCTTGCGGAGACGACACACGGATTTTGTAGAGGCCGTGTTAACAAACCCGGTCGGTTGTGCCATAAAAACTTCATCACTTAGCGTCCCTTGCAAAAAAGCATTGCTGATGTCGAGTTGTCGGAGAGACCACCCAAATGACACGGCAAGGGAAAGAACGAGGCGAACCGTGGTCGGCTTGACAACGGGGCTAAATGTCTCTTTATAGTCAAGGCCCGGAAGTTGATGGAAGCCTTTTGCGACAAGGCGTGCTTTGTAGCGTTGTATGGTCCCATCAGGATTTCGCTTGATCCGGAACACCCACTTGCTCCCAACAATGTTCATATGCGGTTGTGGAGGAACAAGTTCCCACGTACCGTTTCTTATGAGAGCGTCGTATTCTTCCATCATCGCGGCTTTCCACTGGGGATTCTTGAGTGCTTGAGATGCCGACAATGGTTCAATGTAGTCGGGGACTGGGTGTTTAGTGGCCGCAAACATATGCTTCGGTTTGAAAATATTATTCTGAGACCGAGTAACCATAGAGTGAGTTCGCAAAGCATTACCTGAAGGGTCACTAGGCTGTGAGGATGCACGGTGGGGTGACGGGTTGCTTGAGTTAGCTTCTATCGAGGAATCTTGAACCACATCGGCAGAAACAGTGGATACCTGGTTGCAGTCAGCTGACTGAGTTGCAGTAATTGTTGATGGTTGAGGGTCCGCAGCCATGGCTGCTGTGTTCACGAAAGGTACGTGACGATAGGGCTGGTCCAGTGCGGGACTCCAAGACGTAAGGAGCTGAGGTACTGATATAGTATTTGCCTCAGTTTGTGCGGAGCTGAAAGGGAACACGTCCTCCTCAAAAACTACATGTCGCGATATGAATATTTTGTTCGTCGATGGATCGAGACAACGGTATGCACTTTGTTGAAGAGAGTAGCCGAGGAACACACACGGACGCGACTTGGGGTCCATTTTGTGGCTGCTGTAGGGCTTGAGCCATGGATAACACAAGCAACCGAATACCCGAAGCTTACTATAGTTGGGCCGCTCATTAAATAGTCATTCATACGGGGATTGATGATCAAGTATGGGAGTTGGTAATCGATTGATTAGGTAAACCGCCGTTTGGAAGGCATGAGACCATAGAGATAGAGGCGCATGAGCGTGATGTAGGAGTGTGAGTCCGGTCTCAACAATGTGACGGTGACGTCACTCGGCAACTCCGTTGTGTTGAGGAGTGTGAGGCGGTGTTAAAAGATGAGATACACCCTGTGAGTCAAGAAATCCCCGTAGCGCTTGAAATTCTCCCCCTCCATCGGAATAAAGACTTCGTATCTTGTGGCCGAAGTAATTTTCAACAACTCGTTTGAAGCAAGGGAAAATCACAGCAACATCAGATTTTAGTTTGAGCGGGTAGAGCCAAATGTACTTCGTGTAGTGATCCACAAATAAGACGTAATAGCGGAAGCCTTCGATCGAATACTCTGGAGCCGGTCCCAAACATCAGTGTAAATTAATTCAAGTGGTCGACTAGATTTGAGAGACGACTCATGAAACGGAAGCTGGTGACTTTTATTGCAAGAACAGGCATTACATGGACCTTTATAAGGATAATTTGCAGCAACATTAAGATGGTTACGGAGAAGAAAACCTAGGGTTTTTTACGACGGGTGTCCAAGTCGTTGGTGCCAGTTGTTTGTCTTTGTTGATGTAGACATCATGGCCTTAGGAGACGCGGTCGAGGAAGCTATCTCGTATACACCGTCTTTATTTATCCCTCGAAGAAGAGGCGCCCCCGTGCGAAGATTCTTCACAACAAAATAAGACGGAAAAAATTCAACCGACGCATTATTTGTATTGCATATTTGAGAGACCGATAATAGGTTTCGTTTGATGTTCGGAACCCGAAATACATTCGACAATAATAATGAACCAGAGGAGGTCGTAAGAGTTGTTTGGCCGGTGTGAGTGACGGGAAGACCATCACCATTGCCCACCATAAGTTTGTCATTGCCACCATAATCGGAATAGATAAACAAATTTTGAAGGTCCCGAGTGACATGATGTGAGGCACCGGAGTCGACCAACCAATGTTGATTATAATTGCTTGAGGAGAAGTGAGTTACAATGGGTCGACTTGCAGGAACTAAGCAACATGTTTTTGCCGTGTGGCCGGAGCGGTCACACAATTGACAAGTGACCCGATGAGACATACAAGGCTGCTGATACATCATGGATTACCACAATTTGTGCTGGGCTCGTATCAATTGGAGATCTTCAGACTTTCTATATAAAAAATAAAATCCAAACAAGATTCCACTAGGCCTTGTGATATAAGCAGCACTAATCAGCACCAGATAATCAAACGAGCAAGCAAACAAGCAAGGATATACGATACCGCAAGGTGTAGCAAGAATTTACGATACCACGCTTGATGAGTTTCAGCCGATGGGGCGGTGGGTGTCGTGACTCGTGACTCGTAGAGAGTACTGAATTTACTTCCAAGTGCAAGTCGGTGGGTGTCGTGACTCGTGAGACAAGCTTGGAGTTAAGGAGATAAATCAAGACAAATTATGCTAGTCTTGTATGGCAATCAAGACAAAATCCAAAAGGGGCAGCAAGTCTTGGTTTGAGATATTCCACCGAATCCTAAATCTACGGAAAAGACCTAAGGATCTGATAATTAAGCTCGGTGGAGCAATCGCTCTGATACCATGATAAAGTTGTGAATTGTATTGAATTGACTTATTTGTATTACAATAGGGATTATGAATATATACATGAGTTACAAGTAAGGAAATAGGAAATAAATATATTAGAAAATACAAAGTAATTTAGGAAGATATATTGTGAATAAATAAATATTATTTCCTAACCTACATCCCTAATAATATCGACAGATCCAACACAACAAACTCATCATAACTGTTAGATATCTGTCCAATTCGGGTTCGTATTTACATTTCGGGCCTCGTAAAATATCCCAAAACCTGTAAAAAAAACCTTTCGCGGACACCCAAGTCTAAATCGGTCTGGGATACGCGCAATTCCCGGGCCGAAGGACTTCCGGATTGCCCTAAGGCGATCCGGACCAATCCGTATTGCCTAAGGCAATCCAGACCGGTCCGGATTGCCAAGAGCAATCCGGACGTCCGGATTACCGTCTTTCTCCGCGCTCATCCCGATTATTTTTGCCGATTGCGAGGAGTCGGTGCACACATAGTCCACCTTGGTGACGGTATACGTATTTTCACATACCGACATCAAGCCATTCAAAACTGAGCATGATCCTTAGGTTCCCTATAAATAGGGGCCTAGGTCTCTCATTTTGGACAATTCCCTCACTTTTGGACTTGAAATGCTCTGACTTCTCTCTAAGGCTTTCTCTCTCTAGAAGTGCTAACTTGAGCGTCGGAGTGGGCCCAACCAGCATTCCCCCCTCCCACGCTGGTTACTGCCCTTCGTGCAGGACCCGAAGATCAGGAGCTCAATGTCGAGGACTGGAATTCAGCTCGGTGATTGTGTATTAAGGATTGCGGCGTTCCCGTCCTTATACATATATCTCGAGCCCGATCGTGAAGGAAGAAGCCTGTTCGTGAAGGAAAAAGCCCAAAGCTGCCCAAGTGGTGAAGCGAACATAACATTTGGCGCCGTCAATGTGATTCAAACAAAAAACCATTCCGCACCGCGAGCTATGACTGGAAGACGACCAAAGAAGGCGGGTGCAAGCAAGCCGAACCCGACAAGAAGCCAACTAGGATCTTCTCACATTCCAGACGCAGTATCTACCGCCTTATCCGTGCCAACCGCAAACGTGCCTTCCGCACAGCACGGTCCCGAAGTTCAGAATAATGCATCAGCACACGAGTTCGAGCGAAGAACGGGAATCAAGGAAGAGTTCCCATACAGGATGCCAACAAACAAACAGAAGCAGGCAACAAGTCAGGAAGATCATTTGCACGTGCATAAAGACATGTTCGCTGCATCCTCCATGCCAACAAGCAGTGTGCCTTCCGCACAGCATGGCCTTAAAATCCAAAATACAACATACATTGCACCCCACCCGGAAAAGATGGCAAACGTGCATATGATCCATGGAGACTTTTAACAGGTCCCTGGCATGTTGCTTGGGGACCATGTTAACAGGTCCTTATACTCCATGAGGACCTTATTATTGGTGCTGCTTCTTCTTATGTTAGCGAGACCCCAATTTTTACCTTCCTTTGCTGGTCATGTATTGCAACTTCTCGTAACTCCTCCATTGGTGAGGGGCGTCCATGTTCTTCTCTTGGGTCTGCATCTATTTCCACTTGTGCTTCCTCTATTGTCGAGGCTGTTAGTCGCAATGCTATTGTGTAGCATTGTTTGGCTGAATCTTGATCCCCTAGGACCTCCCGTACGCCTTTGTCTGTTGAAAACTTCATCTTTTGGTGTGCTGTTGAGGGGACCATCCCATATTTGTTTATCGTTGTTATGCCTAGGATGCCGTTGTATGCCGTGAGGCGTTCGACTATTAAGAAGGCTCATCTATATGATGCTCAGTTTCTCCTGCCCCTATTTTTAATGGCAGTGTAACCACTCCAGCTGGGTAATCCATGTTCCCCGCGAAGCCTATCAATGGTGTGTGTACTGGTTTCATGTCTTTTCTTGTTTTGCCTAGAACTTTTAGGGTCTCCATCGTGAGTATGTTTGGTGAACATCCCCCATCCACCAGAATCCTTCCGACCTTGACGTTGTTGATCTTCATTGTAACTACCAATGCATTGTCCTGTGGGTAATGAACATGCTCCATATCCTCTTTGGAAAAGACTACGGCGTCGGTCGACGTATGCTTTGAATCTCTCCCCTGTGTTTCTAGGGCGTATGTTTCTCGTCCTGCGGATGATTCGCCTCCTGAACCGAATCCCCCATGAATGAAGTATGTTGTTACCATCTTTTCTCTTGGGCTTTTGTACGCGGGTTTTGTTCGAGTCGTACAGACGGCGCCAATGTTGGATTAAGCCCGTCGAGGTTCGTCCGTAGAGTGCGCCTTCGAGGTCTTGATCCGTGGGTGTGCTCGCCTTCTCCTTATGCTGCCGTGAACCTGCAAGAAGAATTGCGCCAGAGGGGGTGGTTTCCGGCGAACCCTCTCCGATACTTAAGTAAGAACTCGGTTTTTAGAGAGATAAAGTAGAGATTGGTCAGAACTTTTTGGATCACTTACCTTGAATGAAGAATATGTGGGGTATTTATAGAGTTTTGGGATTTGGCCACGTGGTGCCAGCCGGAGAGTGGTAGGGTTCATGGAATATTCCATTTGGGGATAGGGAGGAAAGGTATGCCCGTGGGTTGGGGATGCGTAATTCGGTCGTGTGGATGTCCGGGTGTTTGTAGGCGTTACCCGGATCCAAGGGGTCGACTATCGGGATATGTCGGCCCTATTTTGCTGGGCTAGTCCGGTGTCTCGTGCCGAACTAGTCCGGCGTCTTGCGGTGGACTAGTCCGGTATTAGCCGAATTGGTTTTTAGTCGTGTTTGGAAACCGGATGAGCCTTAATGAGATCCAACTGAGTGTATATCCATTAGTCAGTACCTAGTTAGATAATAAAGAAAGAAATTAAAAAAAATGTGTGATATAGAAATTAACGACTAATAAAACATTAATAATAGCTAACTACTATAATATCAGCCGAAATAAATTAATTATATTGTATATAATTAATTACTCAATTAAGCCTAATTAGGCAAAAAAAAAAAAAAAAACTCAAGGCCTTGTCGCTAACTCAAAAATATAGTATTATAGATAAAATTATGCCAAAAAAATAACTTCAAAAAGGTTTTTTTTTTTAAGTGTTTAACTATATAACAATACTAGGTGCATTTCCCGCGCATCGCGCGGGTGACTTACCAAATATGTATAATTAACAAACTAATATTCGATGAAATTTATACTGACTATTTGTAATATGTTGAAACACTATTTTTAAATAAAATATCAGTCTAAAATTTGAAAAAGTAACGAAAGACTTAAAATTTTGAACCATAAAATACCATTGCGCAAATTCACAAATAAATTTTAGATGTCCGTACCGCATGCTACCTTTGGTCGTCGGATCCGTGTCAAGCGTCTGTTCTTCAACAGATATGGCTTCGATGACCACCGACGATATCTCGCCGGAGATAGAGATGGTTCTGCCACTGAGACTGTCAGCCACCCGTACCGCCTGGTATCTTCGTTCGCCGGCTCCGCGTCAAGCGTTTGTTAAAAATCAGTGAAATTTTAATTTCGATTAATTACATACATTGAATCTTGAACGGTCTGAAATTTTAATTGTGATTAATTGCATACATTGAATCTTGAATGGTTCGAAATCAGTGAAATTTTAAATGCGGTTAATTGCATACATTGAATCTTGAACGTTCCTAAATTTTAACTGCGATTAATTGTATACATTGAATTTTTGAAATCAGCGAAATTTTAATTGCGATTAATTACAACTTAAAAACACTCAGCTCCTTAGTGCAATTAATGCTATGGAGTTAATGACTACAAAACTCTTAGCTCAGTTGTCATAAATGCATATATTAATGTAAAAAACAAAATCCTCAGCTCCACATTCACTCTGTTATTATCTTTTTTTCAGAATTTATAATAAATATAGATACGAGGAGTTGAAAATTCTAGATTTAATAGCATTATCATTGGACCGGCCCTATTCGTATCAAACTTTGGTGCCCTGCAGGAATGGCCTGCCTGATCAAACGGGTACAATAGTTGTTGCCTACATCTGACGGTAAAATGGGATGCCTACTCTAATCTAATAGAAGCCCTCGGCACACCGTGACCGTGTATATAATACTTTAGGCGACTCCTTAAACCCCTCTCTCAATCTCTCCACGTCTAGGGTTTAATCGCAGAAGGTACGTCTTTCGCCTCGCTTCTCGAACACGAACGTGATCGCTCTCTGTGTGCTGCTGTTCTTGCATTTCCAAGTCCATTGGTTGAATCTCAACTCTGTTGCTTCAGCATCAGTTAAGGTGAGAGTGGAGTGTATCTTCTTTTCACGGACTCTGCTAGGTTTAATTGTGATTTTGTTTATGTCGGTCCTGGTGGTTCGATCTCTAGTCGGTAGATCTGGTTCGATTGCTGTGCTGACCCTAACTAGGCTTGGAGTTAAGGAGATAAATCAAGACAAATTATGCTAGTCTTGTATGGCAATCAAGACAAAATCCAAAAGGGGCAGCAAGTCTTGGTTTGAGATATTCCACCGAATCCTAAATCTACGGAAAAGACCTAAGGATCTGATAATTAAGCTCGGTGGAGCAATCGCTCTGATACCATGATGAAGTTGTGAATTGTATTGAATTGACTTATTTGTATTACAATAGGGATTGTGAATATATACATGAGTTACAAGTAAGGAAATAGGAAATAAATATATTAGAAAATACAAAGTAACTTAGGAAGATATATTGTGAATAAATAAATATTATTTCCTAACCTACATCCCTAATAATATCGACAGATCCAACACAACAAACTCATCATAACTGTTAGATATCTGTCCAATTCGGGTTCGTATTTACATTTCGGGCCTCGTAAAATATCCCAAAACCTGTAAAAAAAAACCCTTTCGCGGACACCCAAGTCTAAATCGGTCTGGGATACGCGCAATTCCCGGGCCGAAGGACTTCCGGATTGCCCTAAGGCGATCCGGACCAGTCCGTATTGCCTAAGGCAATCCAGACCGGTCCGGATTGCCAAGAGCAATCCGGACGTCCGGATTACCGTCTTTCTCCGCGCTCATCCTGATTATTTTTGCCGATTGCGAGGAGTCGGTGCACACATAGTCCACTTTGGTGACGGTATACGTATTTTCACATACCGACATCAAGCCATTCAAAACTGAGCATGATCCTTAGGTTCCCTATAAATAGGGGCCTAGGTCTCTCATTTTGGACAATTCCCTCACTTTTGGACTTGAAATGCTCTGACTTCTCTCTAAGGCTTTCTCTCTCTAGAAGTGCTAACTTGAGCGTCGGAGTGGGCCCAACCAGCATTCCCCCCTCCCACGCTGGTTACTGCCCTTCGTGCAGGACCCGAAGATCAGGAGCTCAAGGTCGAGGACTGGAATTCAGCTCGGTGATTGTGTATTAAGGATTGCAGCGTTCCCGTCCTTATACATATATCTCGAGCCCGATCGTGAAGGAAGAAGCCTGTTCGTGAAGGAAAAAGCCCAAAGCTGCCCAAGTGGTGAAGCGAACATAACATTTGGCGCCGTCAATGTGATTCAAATAAAAAGCCATTCCGCACCGCGAGCTATGACTGGAAGACGACCAAAGAAGGCGGGTGCAAGCAAGCCGAACCCGACAAGAAGCCAACTAGGATCTTCTCACATTCCAGACGCAGTATCTACCGCCTTATCCGTGCCAACCGCAAACGTGCCTTCCGCACTGCATGGTCCCGAAGTTCAGAATAATGCATCAGCACACGAGTTCGAGCGAAGAACGGGAATCAAGGAAGAGTTCCCATACAGGATGCCAACAAACAAACAGAAGCAGGCAACAAGCCAGGAAGATCATTTGCACGTGCATAAAGACATGTTCACTGCATCCTCCATGCCAACAAGCAGTGTGCCTTCCGCACAGCATGGCCTTAAAATCCAAAATACAGCATACATTGCAGCCCACCCGGAAAAGATGGCAAACGTGCATATGATCCATGGAGACTTTGAACAGGTCCCTGGCATGTTGCTTGGGGGACCATGTTAACAGGTCCTTATACTCCATGAGGACCTTATTATTGGTGCTGCTTCTTCTTGTGTTAGCGAGACCCCAATTTTTACCTTCCTTTGCTGGTCATGTATTGCAACTTCTCGTAACTCCTCCATTGGTGAGGGGCGTCCATGTTCTTCTCTTGGGTCTGCATCTATTTCCACTTGTGCTTCCTCTATTGTCGAGGCTGTTAGTCGCAATGCTATTGTGTAGCATTGTTTGGCTGAATCTTGATCCCCTAGGACCTCCCGTACGCCTTTGTCTGTTGAGAACTTCATCTTTTGGTGTGCTGTTGAGGGGACCATCCCATATTTGTTTATCGTTGTTATGCCTAGGATGCCGTTGTATGCCGTGAGGCGTTCGACTATTAAGAAAGGCTCATCTATATGATGCTCAGTTTCTCCTGCCCCTATTTTTAATGGCAGTGTAACCACTCCTGCTGGGTAATCCATGTTCCCCGCGAAGCCTATCAATGGTGTGTGTACTGGTTTCATGTCTTTTCTTGTTTTGCCTAGAACTTTTAGGGTCTCCATCGTGAGTATGTTTGGTGAACATCCCCCATCCACCAGAATCCTTCCGACCTTGACGTTGTTGATCTTCATTGTAACTACCAATGCATTGTCCTGTGGGTAATGAACATGCTCCATATCCTCTTTGGAAAAGACTACGGCGTCGGTCGACGTATGCTTTGAATCTCTCCCCTGTGTTTCTAGGGCGTATGTTTCTCGTCCTGCGGATGATTCGCCTCCTGAACCGAATCCCCCATGAATGAAGTATGTTGTTACCATCTTTTCTCTTGGGTTTTTGTACGCGGGTTTTGTTCGAGTCGTACAGACGGCGCCAATGTTGGATTAAGCCCGTCGAGGTTCGTCCGTAGTGTGCGCCTTCGAGGTCTTGATCCGTGGGTGTGCTCGCCTTCTCCTTATGCTGCCGTGAACCTGCAAGAAGAATTGCGCCAGAGGGGGTGGTTTCCGGCGAACCCTCTCCGATACTTAAGTAAGAACTCGGTTTTTAGAGAGATAAAGTAGAGAGAGGTCAGAACTTTTTGGATCACTTACCTTGAATGAAGAATATGTGGGGTATTTATAGAGTTTTGGGATTTGGCCACGTGGTGCCAGCCGGAGAGTGGTAGGGTTCATGGAATATTCCATTTGGGGATAGGGAGGAAAGGTATGCCCGTGGGTTGGGGATGCGTAATTCGGTCGTGTGGATGTCCGGGTGTTTGTAGGCGTTACCCGGATCCAAGGGGTCGACTATCGGGATATGTCGGCCCTATTTTGCTGGGCTAGTCCGGTGTCTCGTGCCGAACTAGTCCGGCGTCTTGCGGTGGACTAGTCCGGTATTAGCCGAATTGGTTTTTAGTCGTGTTTGGAAACCGGATGAGCCTTAATGAGATCCAACTGAGTGTATATCCATTAGTCAGTACCTAGTTAGATAATAAAGAAAGAAATTAAAAAAATGTGTGATATAGAAATTAACGACTAATAAAACATTAATAATAGCTAACTACTATAATATCAGCCGAAATAAATTAATTATATTGTATATAATTAATTACTCAATTAAGCCTAATTAGGCAAAAAAAAAAAAAAAAAAAACTCAAGGCCTTGTCGCTAACTCAAAAATATAGTATTATAGATAAAATTATGCCAAAAAAATAACTTCAAAAAGGTTTTTTTTTAAGTGTGTTTAACTATATAACAATACTAGGTGCATTTCCCGCGCATCGCGCGGGGTGACTTACTAAATATGTATAATTAACAAACTAATATTAGATGAAATTTATACTGACTATTTGTAATATGTTGAAACACTATTTTTAAATAAAATATCAGTCTAAAATTTGAAAAAGTAACGAAAGACTTAAAATTTTGAACCATAAAATACCATTGCGCAAATTCACAAATAAATTTTAGATGTCCGTACCGCATGCTACCTTTGGTCGTCGGATCCGTGTCAAGCGTCTGTTCTTCAACAGATATGGCTTTGATGACCACCGACGATATCTCGCCGGAGATAGAGATGGTTCTGCCACTGAGACTGTCAGCCACCCGTACCGCCTGGTATCTTCGTTCGTCGACTCCGCGTCAAGCGTTTGTTAAAAATCAGTGAAATTTTAATTTCGATTAATTACATACATTGAATCTTGAACGGTCCGAAATTTTAATTGTGATTAATTGCATACATTGAATCTTGAACGGTTCGAAATCAGTGAAATTTTAAATGCGGTTAATTGCATACATTGAATCTTGAACGTTCCGAAATTTTAACTGCGATTAATTGTATACATTGAATTTTTGAAATCAGCGAAATTTTAATTGCGATTAATTACAACTTAAAAACACTCAGCTCCCTAGTGCAATTAATGCTATGCAGTTAATGACTACAAAATTCTTAGCTCAGTTGTCATAAATGCATATATTTGTTGGATCACGGGCGAAGCTCCGTTACGTCTTTGACGGAAAGCTTGGACTCCTGGGCTCCGCGTAATCCTGCAAAAGGGGATGACCTGGGTGGTGACCCAGAATCCCTCTCCGATGCTTAAATGAGTATGGTGATCAATGGGTGGTAAGCAAAGAGTCTAAGTTCGTATTAGATAGTATGCGTTTTCTGGGGTAACTTCCTCCCTTATATAGGAGGAGGAGTCGCCCAGTTACCTGTGACCATGCTTGGCCGTTGTGCCCATGATTCCGTGTATCTCGCTCTGGTTCCGTATATTTCGGCTGGGATTCCATGTATCTCGCCCCACGCTCCGCGTATCTTACCCGTACTCCGCGTATCTCGGGCACGCCCTGCGTATCACGGGGAGTTTATCTGTATTCTAACCGTCTTCCCACTACTTTTATCTAGTAGGCGGGTTTCTCAGTCTTATCCTCTGATCACAAGTCTCGACTCCTGTCGGGGACTCCAGAGTTGTCTCATTCTAGGTCACCACCAGGACCTTCAGTCTCTACGGGACAGGTCCAGCCTCTGCGGGGCTTTATTATCGGGGCCTTTACTAAGGCATATCGGGGGCCTACTCAGAGGCTTCTTGCCGGGAGCATTCAGCTCCTTTATCGGGACCGCTGGAATCGGGACCCTTCGTACTGGGCCTCTGGGCCTTCCAGGCTTTCACGAGGCCCATTGGACCTACTCGCCGTCCATTGGCTGTTAACGGGGTTGACGATTACATCGGAACCCATCATTTGCCCCCAAGACATGGGGGACTTTTAGTTCGTCGTGTCTTCCAATTTCAGACCTCCTGACCTCATCGTTGGAGGCTTTTGTCTCCATACCTCCCGATACTGCCGTCGGAGGCTTTTGTCTTCATTCCTCCCGATACTGCCGTCGGAGGCTTTTGTCTTCATACCTCCCGATACCGCCGTCGGAGGCTTTTGTCTTCATACCTCCCGATACCGCCGTCGGAGGCTTTTGTCTTCATACCTCCCGATACCGCCGTCGGAGGCTTTTACCTTGGGTACAATCCTTGAATATGACTCTCCCAATTATTCGGTCCATCACTTAAAATGACTTCATGCACCCTTCCGATGCTTCACAAGGACTTACCACTTAAGGTTTCTCATCCAATTGGGACTTCGCCACTTAAGGCTTCTCGTCCAAAATCGGGACTTCACCACTTAAGGCTTCTCGTCCAAAATCGGGACTTCACCACTTAAGGCTTCTCGTCCACAATCGGGACTTCACCACTTAAGGCTTCTCGTTCAAAATCGGGACTTCACCACTTAAGGTTTCTCGTCCCTGCCTTTCAAGGCCATTTTCACACCCCTTAGGGCTTTTACTGCGTCTCTACCGGACGGCTTAATCATACCCTTTAAGGCTTTTTGCCGCATCATATAGACGACTTACGCGGACCTGTCTAAGGCTTTTCCGTACCCGTTAAGGCTTTTGGCCGCATCATATAGACGACTTACGCGGACTTGTCTAAGGCTTTTCCGTACCCATTAAGGCTTTTGGCCGCATCATATAGACGACTTACGCATCCCCTGCGGGGCTTTCATCGTACCTCAGAAGGCTTTTGTCGCGTCACTCAGGACGTCTTACTATCAAACATGATACTTCTTCAAGTGTTCGCCACTGAAGGAATGCTTCAACGTCTTGCCTTCGAGATCCTCTAACTTGTATGCATTGGGCACTGGCATCCCTACGATCTTGTAAGGTCCGTCCCATTTTGGTGACAGCTTGTTGATTCGATCTTGATGAACAAACTCATTCCTCCGCCAGACAAGTTCTCCCACGAAGAATTGTCGGGACCTGACACGCCGATTATAATATCGGGCTGTTGCCAGACGCATTCGGGCCTGGACTTCATCAGCCTTCCATCTCTTCTCCTCGAGTAGGTCTAAGTCCAGACGTCTCATTTCCTCATTTGTCAGAGGCTCGTAATATTTCGCGCGGTGGGACGCCACCGCTATCTCCACGGGAGCGACTGCCTCCGTGCCATGAACCAGGCCAAACGGAGTTTCTCCTGTTGATTGCTTGGGTGTTGTTCTCACAGCCCATAGCACATTCTCGAGCTCATCCAGCCAATGGCCCTGCAAGGCGTAGACTCTCTTCTTCAAGCCATCCATCACGATCTTGTTGGCTGATTCCACCTGGCCGTTGGTTTGAGCGTGGCGGACTGAAGCGGTCCGATGTTCGATGTTCAACTCCTCCAGGTACTCCTTCAACTGAGTCCCATTGAACGGAGGGCCGTTGTCGCTGATCAACACTCGCGGGACCCCATACCGGGATATGATCTGAGTTTGAAGGAACTTGAGGATCTGCTGCCCCGTCGTCCTTTCGCTTGGGGAAGAGGTCCCACCAAGTCAATCCCCCGTTGCGCGAAGGGCCATGCACTCCTGATGGGCATTAAGTCCGCGGCGGGAGCCACGATATTTGGAGCGTACCTCTGGCATGCATCACAGGATCGGACCATTGCTGTCGCCTCCTTGTTCATCGAAGGCCAATAGTAGCCCAAGTTCAGCGCCTTCCTCACAAGAGATCGGGCCCCCTCATGACAGGCCGCGACTCCCTCGTGTAGCTCCCTCAGGATCCGATTCGTGTCAGGTTCCGCCACGCATTTTAGAAAAGGCTTTACATACCCTTTTTTGTACAATTGGTTATTCACCATCGCGTAGTTGTCCGCAATCCGACGCAACCTGACAGCTGCCACCTTATCATCAGGGAGTGCCCCCGTAGTCAGGTATGTGACCATCGGGGTCATCCAAGTGGGCTTCTCTTCTTCCTCTGATCCTGTCTTAATAGTGCAGATCTCCGCTGGATCTATGTTCGAGATAATCACCTTCTCTAGGAAATGCACCTTCTGATTCTCCTCGGGGGCCACTCCCAGAGCAAACTTGCTTAAGGCGTCTGCCTCCGCATTCTCTTCCCTTGGGATCGCCTTCGATGTCGAAGCTTTTGAAGCTTTCGCCTCGATGTCGAAGCTTTTGAAGCTTCCCTTCAAAGTCTGCACCTCGTGCAAATACTTCCTCATTGTCGGGCTCTTGGCTTCATAGTTCCCCTGGACTTGATTCACGATCGGCTTCATTGTTGGTGGCCCTAAACGTCAGGGCCAAGGCATATCGCAGGGGCTCGCCTCCACCGGGCGGTATCAATACGTGGCTCGCCTCCACCGGGCGGTATCAATACGTGGCTCGCCTCCACCGGGCGGTATCAATACGGGGCTCGCCCCCGATCCCTCTACACTTGAATAACCATCAGTGTACATCTCCCAGGTGTTCTCCTCATTCGGCTGTTCTGACTGTTCTGCTATCGGGACCTCCATGGTCGGGTTCTTCGCCTTCAAAGTCGGGTTGCCCCCTCTACAGGACCCGCTTCTTCCAGATCGGGTGCTGTAGACTGCTATGAAGTCCGCCAATGCCTGGCCCTTGATCGACCGTTCAACACCTGGACGATTCATCGCAGCTAATCGGCCGTTCAACACCTGAACCTCCCGATGGGTTTTCGGAGACTGCATCTCCTCGATTGCTCTCAACTTCTCAGGATTCACCTCAATTCCTCTTTGGCTCACCATAAAGCCCAGGAACTTTCCCGAGTTCACTCCGAAAGCGCACTTGTCCAGATTCAAACGAACCTGATGAAACTTCATCCGCTCAAACGCCACCGCCAAGTTGCGGACATGGTCTCCCACCTGTCGGGACTTCACCAACATGTTATCCGCATAGGCTTTGTTCAAGTCGCGGAGTCGACATACATCCGCCACTTCCCGTTACTCTTCCTCACCAGGACCGGGTTAGCGACCCAAGTCTGGAATCGGAGTTCCTTGATGAATCCAGCGTCGAGCAGTCTGCCTACCTCCTGCTGGATCGCGATCCTCTTGTCCGCGCCCATCAGACGCCTTCTCTGCGCGATAGGTTTGATTGCGGGATCAATCTTCAGCTCGTGCACTATCACGGCGGGGCTGATTCCTGGCATATCACTTGGGGACCAGGCAAACAGCTCCTTAAACTCCTTTAGGAGCTCGATCAACTCTTTGGCTCTTTCCTCCGACAGAGCAGACCCAATTTTCACCTTCCTCTGAGGCCCATCGATCTCAACTTCCTTCAAATCCTCCATGGGGGCGGGACGCCCATACTCCTCTCGAGGATCAGCATCAGTCTGAAAGACAGTCATGGCCTCCCTCCTTCTCCGTCGGGTGGCGTTAACGTAGCATTTCCGCGATGCCACTTGGTCACCCTTGACTTCTCCGACCCCATTGTCAGTCGGGAACTTCATCTTCTGGTGGACCGTCGAAGCGACTGCCATGAGAGGGTTGATAGTGGTCCTCCCGATAATAGCGTTGTATGCCCCCGCAGACTCCACTACGACGAAATCTACGTTTCGCTTCTCCATCTTCCAGCCACTACCAAACTCCACTGGTAAGGTAATCATTCCCAACGGGTAAGAAGTGGAACCAGAGAATCCCACCATCGGGAAGTCCACCTGTGTCAGGTCCTTTTTCGTCTTTCCCATGGCTTCCAGAGGGTCCATGAAAAGGATGTCGGAGGAACTCCCTCCGTCTATCAGGATCCGCTTCATCTCGAATCCGTCCGCGTCCAGGGTCACGACCAAGGCGTCGTCGTGAGGGCTCTCCACGCCTACTAGATCCTCCGCCGAGAAAGAAATCACCATTTCCTCCTTCAAGGTCCACGACCGGGACCTTTTGCCTAGCACCACCGCGGCAGATATGCGGGAAGCGTAGTTCTCCCGAGAAGCAGAGGTATCTCCTCCCGCCGCCATTCCTCCATGGATGACGTTGATAGTTCCGCGCCTCTCCTTGCGGGAACCTGAACCCGAGGCCTCATGCTCGACCTTCTTCTTCTTCGGGGATCGGTCGCGGGACTTGGAGCGGGATCGCGACCGGCTTCTGGAACGGGATCGGCACCGACCCTTCCCGACGAACTCCTTCAGCTTTCCCTTCTGGATCAGCTTTTCAATCTCCTTCTTCAGCTCCCGACAGTTCTCAGTGTCGTGACCATTGGCTCGATGGTAGCGACAGTAACGGTCGGGACGGCCTCCTAGGAATTCGCCTTCTTTCCTCGGGGGGTATCGAGCGAGACCTTGTCTGTCCATCACAGCTAATACAGAGGTCATCGAGCTATTGACGGGAACAGCCCGACCCTCTCGGTTGTCCTTCCTCGGAGGACGCTTGTCTTCTCTTTTATCGGGACGACCACGGTTCCGACTTCCCTCCGACTTGTCGCTCCCCTTACGATCATCCGACAGCTTGGACGATGGCTTTCCTCTTCCCGACTTCGGGGGATCGAGTTCTCCAGCAGCAATCTTTGACTCCTGGACGTCGATTTGCTGATTCACCCTCGCCTGCAGGGCCTCCATGCTCCACACAGCCTTCGCGGCTACGCTATGCATCAGGTCGGAACCGTACGGAGCGCTCAAATTCCTTAGGAAAGTGCGAATCATCTCTCCCTCCGAGATTTCTTCGTCAATCTCCGCAGCACTAGCAGTGAACCGTTGGTAATAGTATGCCAACGATTCATCGGGCCTCTGCACCACCTGGGTTAAAGTCCTCACGCTCTTCAGGAGGCGTCTCCGACCTTGATATTGCTTGATGAAGCAATTGTGCATATCAGCCCAGCACGTGATGCTCCCTGGCGGAAGGCTGAAGAACCAAGTCATGGCCCTTTCTCCCAGGGTTATCGGGAACAATGAGCATATAAGATCATCGTTCGATGTTCGTCCCATACAGGCCTGGACGTGCCTCTGCACATGGCGAACTGGGTCTCCCTCACCATCGTACTCCTTGATGGTCGGAATACCTAGCCCAGGCGGGGCTACGGTATCGATCAGCCGCGGCACGAAAGGATGGCTGGACCGATCCCTCAGTTCCGATGTCATCTGCTTCTGATCACCCATGCAGATGCTCACGATCTTCACCACCTGATCGGGGGTGATGGGGCCATTCAGGGGAATGGTCCTGTTCTGCACTGGTCCTGTGCCGTCGACCACGAACTTCTCCAGGTGTGCTGGTTCCTTGCCCTTATTCCTGAGCGGAACCTCCTGTTCCTCCGGGTCCACCCTCGGCGGGGGTGGTGGTAATTCTTCTCGCTGAGGCAACTCCTCCGCTCTCCTGGCGGCCTCTCTTCTATCCAGCAAGGCCTCCATGGCGGCCAAGAACATGGGCATAGCCTCCGCTACTGCCTTGGCCAACTCCGAGTTCGAAGACGACCCTTCTTCCCTTCGCGGGACTCCTTCTCTTCCATGGCCCACCGGGTTTGGGGGAGCCTCATCTTCCTCCCTACGCGGGACATCCTGCCTGTTCGTCTCAGCATCTCGGACTGAGACCTCATAGCCATCACCTTGCCCCCCCTGTCTGGGAAAGAGCAGGGTTCTCACCTTGTTCAGCAACGCGTTCTGGCAACGGGGAGTTCACGGTTCCTGCGGGTCGAGAACTGCCAGCCTGAACTTGCTTCTTCTTTCCACAACCGGCCATTGATCTGGTAGAAGCTATCTTGACTTTTCGTAAGCTTCCCACAGACGGCGCCAATGTTGGATCACGGGCGAAGCTCCGTTACGTCTTTGACGGAAAGCTTGGACTCCTGGGCTCCGCGTAATCCTGCAAAAGGGGATGACCTGGGTGGTGACCCAGAATCCCTCTCCGATGCTTAAATGAGTATGGTGATCAATGGGTGGTAAGCAAAGAGTCTAAGTTCGTATTAGATAGTATGCGTTTTCTGGGGTAACTTCCTCCCTTATATAGGAGGAGGAGTCGCCCAGTTACCTGTGACCATGCTTGGCCGTTGTGCCCATGATTCCGTGTATCTCGCCCTGGTTCCGTATATTTCGGCTAGGATTCCATGTATCTCGCCCCACGCTCCGCGTATCTTACCCGTACTCCGCGTATCTCGGGCACGCCCTGCGTATCACGGGGAGTTTATCTGTATTCTAACCGTCTTCCCACTACTCTTATCTAGTAGGCGGGTTTCTCAGTCTTATCCTCTGATCACAAGTCTCGACTCCTGTCGGGGACTCCAGAGTTGTCTCATTCTAGGTCACCACCCAGGACCTTCAGTCTCTACGGGACAGGTCCAGCCTCTGCGGGGCTTTATTATCGGGGCCTTTACTAAGGCATATCGGGGCCTACTCAGAGGCTTCTTGCCGGGAGCATTCAGCTCCTTTATCGGGACCGCTGGAATCGGGACCTTTCGTATTGGGCCTCTGGGCCTTCCAGGCTTTCACGAGGCCCATTTGACCTACTCGCCGTCCATTGGCTGTTAACGGGGTTGGCGATTACATCGGAACCCATCAATATTAATATAAAAAACAAAATCCTCAGCTCCACATTCACTCTGTTATTATATTTCTTTTAGATACGAGGAGTCTAAAATTCTAGCTTTAATAACATTATCTTTGGACCGGCCCTATTCGTATCAAACTTTGGTGCCCTGCAGGAATGGCCTGCCTGATCAAACGGGTACAATAGTTGTTGCCTACATCTGACGGTAAAATGGGGAGAGATTATTCAATGGAACGGATCTACCACGTGGCGCTGACGTGGTAGACCTTCGACCAATAATCTCGTGCCATGTGTAATATTACACATGGCCCAATTTTATTGGTCGAAGGTCTACCACGTCAGCGCCACGTGGTAGATCCGTTCCATTGAATAATCTCTCGTAAAATGGGATGCCTACTCTAATCTAATAGAAGCCCTCGGCACACCGTGACCGTGTATATAATACTTTAGGCGACTCCTTAAACCCCTCTCTCAATCTCTCCACGTCTAGGGTTTAATCGCAGAAGGTACGTCTTTCGCCGCGCTTCTCGAACGCGAACGTGATCGCTCTCTGTGCGCTGCTGTTCTTGCATTTCCAAGTCCATTGGTTGAATCTCAACTCTGTTGCTTCAGCATCGGTTAAGGTGAGAGTGGAGTGTATCTTCTTCTCACGGACTCTGCTAGGTTTAATTGTGATTTTGTTTATGTCGGTCCTGGTGGTTCGATCTCTAATCGGTAGATCTGGTTCGATTGCTGTGCTGACCCTAAATAGGCTTGGCTTTCTCTGGATGTTGTTTTCGGTGGAGTTCCGGTCATTTGAATTGGTTGTTCTTGTTATATTGACCAAGATTATTGGTTTGATTCACGAATTCATTTTTTTTAATCAATCAAGGACCGTATATCTTCCAAAGATAAGTTTTTTGGGTAGCCACTGGTGCTTTGCTTGAATTGCTGTATGAAGAATGGAGCAGTGTGTTATCAAGCAATTCTTAACATGTTATGTCTAATGGTGCTGTCTGTTAATGAAGCAGAAGCATTTTTGCTGCTCCAAATGACATGTGATTCCTGTTAGTGAAGATAAGAACTTCCACTCTAGTAAATGTGATGGTAAAGATGATCCAGTATGTATTCGGTGTTCGGCAAATTGGTGAACACTAATCTGTTGCATCTAAATCAGGATATTTTATTTGAAAGCTGTCCTTGGTATGTTGAACACTGATTGCGGACATTGTAGATTTCTTAATGGTCACCATGAAATTTCTCCGTGCATCTTTGTTGTCAACCCCTTGTAAATTTTTCACCCCCTTGTGCCTCATTAATGATATATTAACCTTACCATTAGAAAAATGCTCAATGAAAGTTGATACCTATGAACACATAGCTTGCTGCAATTGAATTCTATTTGTTTCCACTTTCCACATTATATAACAATTTATTTATTTTTTAAAATATGAAATTGTGACAATTTTGGTTTCTTGGTAGGTGCAAAGATGGCTTTCTTAATCAGGGTTGGTAATATTTTGAAGCAGACAACAGCAAGCAGACAAGTAAAGGCGGAGTTCTCTGCAACCCAACCATTTATCTACCAAGCATTAAGATGCATGTCATCTTCAAAGTTGTTTGTTGGAGGTGATGCTCTTTGTTCTCCTCAAGTTGAACCATGATTCTGTTTTTTTGTAGTATTTTATTGTATTCAGTTTTAACTTTGCTGGATGATTATTCAGGCCTTGCTTGGGCCACTGATGAGGCCAGTCTGAAGGATGCTTTTTCCAAGCATGGTGAAGTCATTGAAGGTAACAAAGAATATCCACTATAAATTTTTACTTTGCACCTTGTTTAATTCTCTTTACATGAACTGCTAAGATGGTCTCTTCTGTTTAATCTGAGATCAGATCTGTCGAACTTAAAACTTTGACTGTGTAATAATTTTGAAGATTTAGAGTCAGTAGTGACCAAATTTAGTAACGAACACAGCATGTTGGTTGTATCGTTGCAATGTGTATAATATATATATTCTACATAAAAGAGATGGAAACACCCATTGGCTGTACTGAAACTAACCCTTGTCTTATGCTAACTGGTACCTGGATGTAGCAAAAGTTATAATGGATCGTGAATCGGGTAGATCAAGAGGATTCGGGTTTGTGACTTACAGCTCTACGGATGAGGCATCCAGTGCGATGCAAGCTTGGGATGGACAGGTATTGTGGCTGAAACTATCTGGTGATGTTGCCTGCTCAATTGCTGGATGGAGTTGATACATGTGGTTGAGTAGTTTAGTTGACGGGGTTGTTTATTCCTACGTGCTTTTCAGGAACTGGATGGTCGAAGTATCAGGGTGAATTACGCCGCTGATAGGCAGCAGCAGCCTAGGTTCAGTGGTGGTGGGGGAGGTTATGGCGGGGGAGGTGGTGGCTATGGTGGAGGTGGTGGCTATGGTGGAGGAGGCTATGGTGGAGGAGGCTATGGTGGTGGAGGCTATGGTGGTTCAGGTGGAGGTTATGGTGGTTCAGGTGGAGGTTATGGTGATTCAGGTGGAGTTGGCGGAAGCTATGGTGGAAGTTCCAACTATGGAAGTGGTGGTGTGGCTGGTGGAAATGACAGCTATGTTGATGGTGCTAGCAATGATTTTGGTGGAAACTCATCAGGCTTTGGTGAAGGAGGGCTTGGAACGAATGAACCAATCAGTGGAATTTCCAAGGACGACGATGATAATGATGGAGATTATGCTAAGAGAGCCTAGATGAAATTATTTATTATGGTTTGGTTTGGAACACTCTTCTTTTTTCCAATATAATAATCTTTTGGTCTGTCTGTCACCTAAGGCAATTTGTTGCCATAACAAGCAGAAGACTACTCAACCTTTTTGTTTTATCTTTTGTCCGGGTCTGTCTTCTAGAAGATTGCCCCTCCCTTAGATTTACTGGGACAGTGTATAAAGTGAAGAAGCACGTAACATTTAGTTTGTGGTGCTGCTTGAAATCAAATTGTTTCATTTTTAGAACTTATTAGAATACTTTCGGATATTGTGAAAGGGATCATAATCAATTACGGAGATAAGGGTTGATAACTAAAAAACTGTCCAAGGTTTACCCTATGTTAAAATTAGGTGTCTGAAGTTTGAAATGTTAAAATTGACTGTCTCAAGTTTCACTTTTGTTGAAATTTGGTGTCTAGGTGTGATTACTTTAGAGAAGTCAATTCCGACGAAACCGTCTGTCAAATTCGAGCTCTCATACACACTCCCTTCTCGTAATCTTGCCGGGACCGTCACCTAAAAAGTTGGTCACATCCGGGCAAGTAAATCTTGTTCTATTGTCCTTGGAAAATGGCTCCACACCACTCTTCTAGAAACTTTTTTTTAATGTTCAATTTTTAGATGAAATTTGACGATTTTGTGAAAAGTAAAGAGTGATGGATTATGAGTGGGTTGGTGAGTTGATGAAAATGATTGAATGGAGATGAAAAGACGCACAGAGACACCAAATTTCAACAAAAATGAAACTTGAGACAGTCCATTTTAACATTTCAAACTTCAGACACCTAATTTTAACATAGGGTAAACTTTGGACAGTTTTTTAGTTATTAACCCCGGAGATAATGATACTTAGATATAGCTTTTGTGACTTTTTGGTATCCGTTTGGTATCCGAGAAGATCAAAGTGTTGCTCCGCCTATGACCTTGTTAGTTTTGATGGAAATGGTCAAGTGCAATGCACATGACAGTATTGGCGGCTAAATTAGAAAAAAACCGACTTGAAATTGATAAAAATGCCTTGCTGATGTAAACTATATATTAAGTTTTTTCTTAGGTTAAATACCTAAGAAAGGTGAATTTTGCCCCATATTAACAGGAGAGGTCTGAATTTTCAAAAGTTAATTTGAAATGTCTGAAATTTCAACTTTGTTGATTTAAGTTTTTCTGTCCATTTTTAGAGTTAAATTTAACAGAATTGTGTGAAATGACGTTCTTGCACCTTTTAATATATGTTTTATTTAATATCTTATTTGAGGAAATGTGAATTGATAAAATTACCCCTGAAGTCAAATTAAAACCACCCGGCTCCATCCACCGCCACCCGGCTCCGTCCACCGCCACCCGGCTCCGTCCACCGCCACCCGGCTCCGACCACCACCACCCCGACTCCGGCGACCACCACCTCGGCTCTGGCAACCACCACCCGACTCCGGCAACCACCACCACCCCGACTCCGGCGACTACCACCACGGCTCCGATTAGGCCCAAATCGGAGCCACCAGCCCCGATTGGGCCCAAATCGGAGCTACAGAGATCGGAGCTCTGGTTGGAGCCACAAAGCTCCAGACCGGAGCTCTGTCACTCCGACCAGAGCCAGAGAGCTCCAGATCGGAGCTCTGTGGCTCCGGTCGGGACCACAGAGCTCCGGTCCGGAGCTTTGTGGCTCCGACAAGAGCCACAGAGCTCTGATCTGGAGCTTTGTGGCTCCGACCAGAGCCACAGAGCTCCGATCTGGAGCTTTGTGGCTCCGATCGGAGCTTTTTGGCTCCGATTTATGCCCAATCGGGGCTGGTGGCTCCGATTTGGGCCCAATCGGAGCTATGGTGGTGGTCGCCAGAGTTGAGTGGTGGTCGCCGGAGCTGGGGTGGTGGTTGTCGGAGTCGGGTGGTGTTGCCGGAGCCTGGGTGGCGGTGGCCAGAGTCATGGTGGCTTTAAGGGCATTTTTGTCTTTTCACTTCAAGCATGTGAGAGGCACACTTGATAGAAGGGCATTTTGGAAATTTAATTTTATTTCCGGTCACATGTCAAGCATGTGACCAACTTCCGTTGGTTTTAACGGAAAAAATTAACGGAGACCTCTTATATCCACAAAGTTGAAACCTCAGACCTCTCAAATCAACATTTGAAAATTCAGACCTCTCCGGTTAACATGGGCCAAAATTCAGACATTTCCTAGGTTATTAACCCTTTTTTTTTTCTTCTTTATCATTCAATTCAATTTACGATTAGTTTTTCAAAAGTTTTAATTTCTTAACTTTCTCCTTAAATTCTACCACTATCTCAGCCTCATATGCAGAATTTGTTGTCTCCACATCAAATTGATGTCATGTCGTATACTAGTTCGATTGCCACACCCAATTGACGAAAATGCAATTGTCGACAGATTGCTATGATAGAAAACGTCCAGCACTTTGGAGAATTTTCAGCGGAGATTCTACACATGCCCTATACTATACAATTTGGTTTCTGCCAATGTGAAAAAGATGATGAGTGCTACAGACAAAAATCTGGAGAAATATCAGTAGAGGAGGAATGTTTTTTAACTGTTACAATATGGTATATGACGTTTGTTTAGTTGTTTCAATGTGGTATATAAAATTTGTTTAATTATATCATGTAGTATATATGTTCTTTGTTCTACTGTTACAATCTGGTATCTGAATTTCTTGCAAAATGAGAAAACTTTCTCCTTCTGAATATGTAGGGGTATATGTTCTCTCGTATATATTACTTTCACAAAAAGTTTCTCGTGTTGTAACATTGCTGAGAATATTTAAAAACGCTACTAACAGAATTATGAACTCCGATACCAAACAGACGCATCACAATAACCAAACCAGAACAAGAATTACTATCAAGGTTACAAGAGTCATTTATTTTGAATAAAATTAATGATCATAATGTGCTTGGCACCAAATATAACTACAACAAAGAACATATACTCCATTGCAACAGTTATATAAATGTCATATACCACATCGAAACAACTAAACAAGCGTCCACATATGCTTATATTGTATTACCTTTCATGTCTTCGAAGAGCTTGTTTACCATTCGCTGATATGTGTAGCTCCAGCATTGATGAGTCTGAATGGCATTACTTTATAGTGATAGACATCACTGTCTGCATAGAATGCAGTATGCGGGGCATCCTCAGGTGACATCCTTATTTGGTTGTATCCCGAGTATCCGTCCATGAAACTCATCAGTTCATGTCCAGCTGTCGCGTCCACTAGCTGGTCTATTCTTAGGAGAGGATATGCATCTTTTGGACAAGCGTTGTTGAGCTCTCGATAATCTATGCACATTCTCCAATTTTCATTTGGTTTCTTGACCAGCACTGGGTTTGCGACCCAAGTTTGGAATCTGATTTCTTTTATGAAACCTGCTTCTATTAGCTTTCCGACTTTTTCTCGGATTGCAATTTTCTTGCTTCCACCCATTGGCCTTAACTTTTGTGTTACTGGTCGTTTTGCTGGGTCGATATGAGTTAGTGGAAGATGACATCCTCACTTATTCCTGGCATGTCACTTGGTGACTGATGGGTTCGACTATAGCCGTCAGGCCCTTTAACGGTGAGGAAACGGCAAACAGGCCCACCAGGCCCAAAATGAAGGTCAAGATGACCTAAGGAGAAGGGTCACGACGACGAAAGGTCCCGACGGAGTCGGTCCCGACAGTGGAGCTGGAAGCTCCCGATGAGAAGCCTTTAAGTAGGCCCCGATGATGAATCCCTGAGAATGATTGGCCCTGTCACGATGACGAGGGGCCCCGAGCGGTGACACAACGAGATAACTCTGGAGTCCCCGAAGGGAGTCGGGACTCGTTATCAGAGGATAAGGCCAAGATATGCGGGGCGTGGCCGAAATACGCGGAACGTGGTTAAGATACACGGAGCGTGGCCGAGATACGCGGGGCATGGCTGAGATACGCGAGATCACGTCCGAGATATGCGGGATACGGGCTAACCACCCCTAACGGTTCGCCAGGTACCTGAGGCATCTCTTTGCCTATAAAAGGGCAGGAGATCACCTCAGAAAGACTTACGTTGAATGACATACCCTTTGAGATTATTGCTTGCTGCCGTATACGAGATACTCATTTAAGCATCGGAGAGGGATTCTGGGTCACCGCCCGGTCTATCCCCTCTTGCAGGATTGCGTGGAGCAAAGGAGCTAGGATCGCCGTCAAAGTCCGTACCGGAGTTCCACCGTGATCCAACATTGGCGCCGTCTGTGGGAACCAAACAAAAAGCTGATATGCCTTCTACTCGATCGATGGCGGCTGGCAAGCACAGAAGACAGGGACAATCCGGTGGTTCCCGTCACCCCGCTGCAACGAATCTGGATTCAGTACCGGAACAGGAGGAAAACCAGAACCATCCCCCGGCTGAGCTCTCCCAGACAGGGGGGCACAATGGAGATCCCAAGATGTTGCTCCTCAGCACCAGGGCAACAGGGGGCAGGAGGCCCCCCCAGCTGCAGACTTGACAATGGCTGTGGCGGAAGCCATGCCCATGTTCCTGGCAGCCGTGGAGGCTCTCTTGGATCGGAGAGAGGCTGCAAGGAGGCAGGAGGAGATGCCCCCGTTGGAGGAAGTGGCCCCGCCAACAGAGGGCCAGAACGCACAGGAAGCCCCGCCCCGAGGCCAGGACAGAGGTAGGGCAACCGGTCAGCCGGAGAGGTTTGTGGTTGATGGACCAGGACCAGTACAGCACAGGACCATTCCCCTGAATGGTCCCATCACTCCCGACCAGGTGGTAAAGATCGTGAACATCTGTATGGGAGAGCAGAAGCCGCTGGTGTCGGAGCTAAGGGATCGATCCACTCATCCCTTCGTCCCCCGACTTATCGACACCCTAGCCCCGCCTGGGCTAGGCATCCCCACGATAAAGGAGTATGATGGCGAAGGATATCCAGTTCGCTATGTCCAGAAGCACCTCATGGCGTGTCTGGGAAGAGCCCCGAGCGAGGACATAGTGTGTACACTGTTTCCAAACACACTTGGAGAAAGAGCCCTGACCTGGTTCTTTAGTCTGCCCCCAGGCTGCATCACTTGCTGGGCAGACATGCACGACCGATTCATTCAGCAGTACCAGGGTCGGAGGCGTTTATTGAAGAGCGTGAGGTCCCTGACTCAGGTGGTGCAAAGGCCCGATGAATCGCTGGCTCACTATTACCAGCGGTACACAGCCAGCGTAGCAGATATAGACGAAGAAATCTCAGAAGGCGAAACCATCCGCACCTTCATTCGGAACCTAACAGCCCCCTATGGCTCCGACTTGATGCACAGCGTGGCTGAGAAAGCTGTGTGGAATATGGAGGCATTACAGAAGAGGGTGAAACGACAGATCGACGTCCAGGAGTCGAAGATAGCCGCGGGAGAACTGGAGCCCCCAAAGTCGAACAAAGGAAAGCAGTCGGTTAAACCTTTCGACGATCGTAAGTCAAAGGGTAAACCCGACAATAGCAAGAATCGAGGCCGTCCGGATCGGAGGGACGATAGACGTTCTTCAAGGAAGGATAAGCGGGAGGATTTCGACATTCCTCTCAACTGCTCCATGGCGGAGGTGCTAACAGTCATGGAACGACAAGGTATCTCCAGGTACCCCCCCGAAGAAAGAGGAAGAATTCTTGGGATCCCGCACGGATCGCTACTGTCGATTTCACCGCGCAAATGGTCACGACACCAATCACTGTCGGGAAATGAAGAAGAAAATTGAAAAGCTAATCCAGAAGGGGAAGCTCAAGGAATTCGTCAGGGATAAGCGGTGCCGATCCCGCTCTCGGTCTCGATCGCGGTCCCGTTCCCGATCCCGCGATCGGTCCCCGAAAATGAAGAGAACTGATCCAGAGTCATCCGGTGCTCGCAAGGAGAGACGAGTTATCAACGTGATTCATGGAGGATTTGCTGCTGGAGGTGATACCTCATCCGCCCGAGAGGTTTATGCCTCTAGAATCCCTACGGCGGTGGTACTGGGTAAGAGGTCCCGCTCTTGGACCTTGAAAGAAGAGATGGTAATCTCCTTCTCATCGGAAGACCTCATAGGCGTGGAGACTCCGCATGACGATGCCTTGGTGGTAACCTTGGATGTGGATGGGTTTGAGATGAAGAGAATTCTAATCGATGGAGGAAGCTCCTCCGACATTCTATTCATGGACGCACTGGAAGCTATGGGGAAGACAAAGAAAGATCTGAAGGAGGCAAACTTCCCGATGGTCGGGTTCTCTGGCTCAACCTCCTACCCACTAGGAGTAATCACCTTACCAGTAGAGTTTGGTAGTGGGTGGAAATCAGAAAGGAGGAACGTAGAGTTTGTCGTGGTTGATTCCGCGGGGACCTACAACGCGATTATCGGGAGAACCACCATTAATCCCTTGATGGCGGTTGCCTCGACTGTGCACCAGAAGATGAAGTTCCCGACCGACCACGGAGTCGGAGAGGTCAAGGGCGACCAGGTGGCTTCCTGAAAGTGCTATGTTAATGCCACCCGGAGGAGGAGGCGAGAGGCCATGACTGTCCTCCAGACACACACAGATCCCAGAGAAGAGTTTGGGTGTCCCGCCCCCGTAGATGATCTGAAAGAAGTCGAGATCGACGGACCCCAGAGGAAGGTGAAAATCGGGTCTGCCCTGACTGAAGAGACAACCCAAAAATTGGTGGAGTTGCTGAAGGAGTTCAAGGAGCTGTTTGCCTGGTCCCCCAGCGATATGCCAGGAATCAGCCCCGATGTGATCGTACACGAGCTGAAGATAGACCCCGCGATCAAGCCTATCACACAGAAAAGGCGTCCGATGGGCACGGATAAGAAGATCGCGATCCAGCAGGAAGTGGGCAGGTTGCTCGATGCTGGGTTCATTAAGGAGATCCGATTCCAGACTTGGGTGGCCAACCCAGTGCTGGTGAAGAAGACCAATGGGAAATGGCGAATGTGTGTGGACTTCCGCGACTTGAACAAGGCTTGCCCAAAGGACTGCTATCCACTCCCGAGAATCGATCAGTTGGTGGATGCCACGTCGGGACACGAACTGTTGAGTTTCATGGACGCGTATTCAGGCTACAACCAAATCAAGATGGCCAAGGAAGACGCCCCCATACAGCGTTCTACGCAGACAGTGACATCTATCACTACGATGTCATGCCTTTCGGGTTGATCAATGCCGGGGCAACCTACCAACGGATGGTGAACAAACTGTTTGGAGATATGCTGGGAGAAACCATGGAAGCTTACGTGGATGATATGCTGGTGAAGTCCCGACAAGCCGAGGATCACATGCACAACCTTACCATGGCGTTTGAACGGATGAGGCTCCATCAAGTTCGCTTGAACCCGTCGAAATGCGCCTTCGGAGTCCACTCAGGGAAGTTTTTGGGCTTCATGGTGAGCCAAAGAGGAATTGAAGTGAATCCTGAGAAGCTGAGGGCAATCGAGGAGATGCAGTCTCCGATAAACCATCGGGAGGTGCAAGTGCTGAATGGCCGACTAGCTGCAATGAATCGCTTCTTGTCCAAAGCCAGCGACCGATCAATGCCGTTTTTTGAAGTCTTGAGGGCCAACAAAAAATTCGAATGGACCGCCAAATGTGAAGAGGCGTTCCAAGCACTCAAGCAGCACCTTCGCACACTCCCGCCGCTAGCGAAACCGGTTCCAGGCGAGCCACTCTACCTTTATTTGGCTGTTTCTGAATTTGCCATTAGCTCTGTGTTAGTAAAGATTGTCGAGGGTAATCAAGTCCCCGTCTATTATGTAAGCAAGGCATTTGCCAAATCTGAATTGAACTATCCCGCCGTTGAGAAGTACCTCTTTGCGTTGATTATTACTGCTCGGAAGCTAAGGCCGTATTTCCACGCACACAAGATCACTGTGCTGACGAACCAGCCTTTGAAGCATTTTTTGAACCGACCGGATGCGTCGGGGAGATTAGTGAAATGGGCAGTAGAACTTAGTGAGTTTCGCATACACTTCGCTCCGAGAACAGCCATTAAGGGCCAGGCATTAGCAGATTTCATAGCAGAGTCTACAGCCCCCGATCTGGAAGAAACGGGCCCTGTAGAGGGGGCAACCATGGAGGTCCCGATAGAAGAACAACCAGAGAGGGCAGAGCAATCAGAACAGCCAAACAAGGAAAATACTTGGGAGATGTACACGGATGGCTCCGCGAGTTCGGACGGATCAGGAGCGGGCTTCTTGTTGATACCACCAGGTGAAGGTGAACCGCTCCGATACGCCTTGGCTTTAACATTCAAGGCCACAAACAACGAAGCGGAGTACGAAGCTCTTATCACGGGCCTAAAAATTGCTAAAGGCACTGGAATCGATCACTTGAGAGTGAAGTGCGACGCAGCTTTAATCGTGAACCAGGTTCAAGGGCGATACGAAGCAAGGAGTCCAATAATGAAGAAGTATCTGCGATAGGTACAATCCCTGAAAGAGAGCTTCAAAAGCTTCGATATCGAGGCAATTCCGAGGGAGGAAAACGTGGAGGCAGATGCCTTGAGTAAATTTGCCCTGGGGGCACCCTTGGAAGAAAATCGGAAGGTGCACTTCTTGGAGAAGGTGATCTTATCGACCATCGACCCAACACAGGTGTGCACCATTGAAGCAAGATCGGAGGAAGAGCCAACCTGGATGACCCCGATAGTCGCGTACCTGACTACGGGGGCAGTCCCCGATGATCAAGTGGCAGCGGACAGGATACGTCGGATCGCGGCCAATTATGTGATGCTGGACAATCAGCTATACAAGAAGGGCTGGTTCTCGACTCCGTACTTGAAATGTGTAGCAGAACCCGACACCAGTCGAATCCTGAAGGAAATGCATGAAGGGGTCGCGGCTTGTCACGAAGGGGCCCGATTCATTATGAGGAAGGTGCTGAACTTGGGCTATTATTGGCCCACGATGAACAAGGAAGCAACGACGTTGGTCCGATCCTGTGACGCGTGCCAGCGGTACGCCCCGAGTATCGTGGCTCCGGCCGCTAATTTGACATCCATCAAGAGCGCATGGCCCTTCGCGCAGTGGGGCATCGACTTGGTGGGACCTCTTCCACAAGCACAAGGACAATGTAAGTATTTACTTGTAGCTATCGATTATTTTTCAAAATGGATAGAGGCGAAGGCGTTGGCTAGAACAACAGGGAACCAGATCGTCAAGTTCCTCCAGACCCATATCGTGTCCAGATATGGGATTCCTAAGGTGGTGATCAGCGACAATGGTCCACCGTTTAACGGCTCTCAGGTGAGGGAGTATCTGGAAGAGTTGAACATCGAGCATCGGACAGCTTCTGTGCGCCATGCTCAGACCAATGGCCAGGTAGAATCAGCCAACAAAATCGTGATGGACGGCCTCAAGAAGAGGGTCTATGCTTTGAAGGGCAAGTGGCTGAACGAACTGGAAAATGTGCTTTGGGCTGTTAGAACGACACCCAAACGATCAACGGGGGAGACTCCGTTTGGCCTCGTTTATGGCACGGAAGCTGTCTCCCCTGTGGAGGTAGCTGTGGCGTCCCATCGGATGAGATATTACGAGCCCCTGACGAACGATGAAATGAGACGTCTGGACTTGGACTTACTCGAAGAGAAGAGGCGGGAAGCCGATGAAGTCCAAGCTCGAATGCGTTTGGCGACGGCCAGGTACTACAATCGGCGAGTGAAATCCCGACAGTTCTTCGTCGGGGAGCTGGTTTGGCGTCGCAACGAGTTCACCCTTTTGGATCGAGTCAACAAGATGTCACCAAAATGGGAAGGACCTTATAAGGTCGTGGGGATGCCAGCTCCAAATGCATACAAGTTGGAAGACCTCGATGGCAGAACGTTAAAGCATTCTTTTAGTGGTGAACACTTGAAGAAACACCATGCTTGAAGAAAGTCGCCTTAATTGGTGCCCGATGAAGTCGCCTTAAGTGGTGCCCGATAAAGTCGCCTTAAGTGGTGCACGATAAAAGTCGCCTTAAGTGGTGCACAATCCTTAGATTTATTCTAAGTATCGAAAAGTCGCCTTGGGTGGTGCACGATATTAAGTCGTCTTAAGTGATGCGTGATTCTTAGATTTACTCTAAGTAATAATTAAGTCGCCTTAAATGGCGCAAGTTGAAAAGTCGCCTTAAGTGGTGCACGATATTAAGTCGTCTTAAGTGATGCGTGATTCTTAGATTTACTCTAAGTAATAATTAAGTCGCCTTAAATGGCGCAAGTTGAAAAGTCGCCTTAAGTGGTGCACGATATTAAGTCGTCTTAAGTGATGCGTGATTCTTAGATTTACTGTAAGTAATAATTAAGTCGTCTTAAGTGATGCGCGGGACTAAGTCGCCTTAAGTGGTGCACGATCCTTAGATTTATTCTAAGTATCAAAAAGTCGCCTTGAGTGGTGCACGATGTAAAGTCGCCTTCAGTGGTGCACGATATTAAGTCGCCTTAAGTGGCGCAAGTTGAAAAGTCGCCTTAAGTGGTGCACGATATTAAGTCGTCTTAAGTGATGCGTGTGTTTTAGATTTATTCTAAGTACTGAAAAGTCGCCGTAAGTGGTGCACGATATTAAGTCGCCTTAAGTGGCGCAGGTTGAAAAGTCGCCTTAAGTGGTGCACGATGTAAAGTCGCCTTCAGTGGTGCACGATATTAAGTCGCCTTAAGTGGCGCGCGAGATAAAATTGTCAGGAAGGACGTACGAAAATGTCTTAAGTGTCGAGGTTTCGACCTAAGCGCACATAGTAAAGTCACTCGGAGAAGTGCAACGAAAGAATCGGAACCAAAGAAGTCTGATATTGATAAGGGCTCAAGGGCCCGACGATGACAAAAGAAAAGAAGATACAAGGACTCTAAAAGTAAACATTCAAGATTGGTCCTTGTCGGCAGCGTTGGCAGCAGCTGGGTCCGCGGAGTCGGTAACAGAGGGATCCACAGGGTTGGCTTCAGGAGGATTGACTATCGGGGCGTCCGCACTTGGAAGTTCAGAAGCGTCTTCGACAATTACAGGGGTACTCCCCCCATCACTCTCCTCGGAAAGAGCAAAATACTTCTTCGCAAAGGGAGCGAGGGAAGGAGACTTGTCGAAGTTGATAGCATCCCCGTACTCCAGGTGGAGCTCCTCAACCGCATTGAAGAGAGTGTTCTCCACCTCCGCGCCAAAGAACTTCATGGAATCAGCTTGGAAGCCCTCAGACCTCTGATAGTCCTCCCGGCCCTTTACCTCCGCTTCGGCCAGCTGCGCAGGAAATCCCGCGATTAGCTCCTCCAGAGCCTTCTTCTCGAGGACTAGTTTGTCCTCGGAAGCCTTCTTCTCCTGGGTCAGCCTGTCCACAGCTGCCCCCCGCTCCTGCCGCTCTTGCCTCAAGAGCCCCTCGAAGTCCACGATCTGCTTCTGGAGGTCCCGAATCTTCTGGTTGAGGACAGCCTGCTCCTTGACAAGCTTTCCCCGCGAAGACTGGGAGACCTTGAGATCCTCCTGAAGCTGCTCGCGGACCCCTCGGTCCCGCTCCCGGGACTCATCATAGGCAATTACATACCCGATGAGGCGGTTGTAGTCCCCGAGCTCCTGCAAAAAGAAGGAAAAGTTTTAATGAACAAACGACCCGATTTATCATCAAAAAGAAAGAAGCGAAGTCTTACCTCTATGCGGCGCATGGCCATATCTCTGACA
This sequence comes from Clarkia xantiana subsp. parviflora, assembly GCA_036873135.1. Lineage (NCBI taxonomy): Eukaryota > Viridiplantae > Streptophyta > Magnoliopsida > Myrtales > Onagraceae > Clarkia > Clarkia xantiana. Next base: position 40,695,123 of record JAPTYO010000004.1, read on the forward strand.
TCCCGCTGCATATGCGTCCGATTGAGGTAAATCGGATGCCGCATAGTAGGCAGGATCGAGCCTGCCAGCAGATGCAGGGCCAACTCCCAATCCTGCTCCCCTTGTGTGAGCGGGACTCCTTGAAGCGTCTGGATAGGAGTCCAGGGGGCATTCCCTTGTGAAGAATCAAAGGGCCTGTAGAAGTTCCCATCGAGAGCAAGAGGAGAAAGAGGACGATGAATGGAAGGGCATGCCTCCGTCTCGACCCGAACATGGGAAGGAGTGAAGTCATGGATGGGCGAGAGCTGTCGCTGCTGCGGGGAAGATGAAGGAGGCGGTCCCTGAGGGGTTGGTTTCAAGGGGGATTGCCCCGCCTTCCGACGCTGACGAGGGGGGCCACCCCCGTCAGTCTCCTCGGAGGAGTCCAAAGTTTCCACCTGACGAAACTGTTCGCCAGTTGGAGCCTCCTCTCTAGCTGAGGAAGGCACCCCCGCTGAAGGCGGTGCATCTGCGGAAGCTGCAGCACCCGATGGAGCTCCGGAGCGACCTGCACCTGGAGGATGAGAAGCTTCAGAAAGGTAGTCAGGAAGTTCATCGGGATTCTTACACCAAATGATACGTCGGGAGACGTATTGATCCTTCCCACGGTAATGATAGTAGCCTGCCTTCAAGACTCGAGGAGTTTCGCCTCGAAGGATTCTTTTGACGTCAGCGATGCGGGCTTCCTTGGTCGAGGAAATCAAATCCTTCGGGACCATCCTTTTGTATGTTTTAATAGCAAGTCGGAGTTGTTTACCTTCTTCAGCATTCTAGACATCGAAGAGCTGGTCCAGATCCACTCGCTTCCGCTTGGGTTGCTCCGCTGAAGGAGACCCCGACCTAGCAGCAGTCTTCCTAGCGGACTTCCTCTTCCGCGAGGGGCGGACAGCATCAGTCTCCCCCTGCTTAAGGAACAGATCGGTCAGCACAGATACCTTCTTGGCTGCAAACAGTAAACAAAGAAGAGTTAGAAGTTTACCCAAGGAACCATATTGGAAGGGCCGTCGAAGAGCTGCCCCCCAGAAACAATATCGAGGAGTCGGATCCCGGCGTGCACCAGGTCCCGCTCCACGAGTGAGTTAGCGTTGAGAAGGAGTGTAAGACTCCTCCCACCGATAAAGCTGGATAAGTTGGAGAGTCTCAAAATCCTCGTCAGCATAAGTATGGAAGGCAGGCGGAGGGTCTGCTACCACCTCCCACCGAGGCCAGGGAATTGAGGAGTGACGGATGAAGAAGTAGCTTTTCTTCCAGCTACTGTTTTCGGACCCTGTATCAATCAAGAGTCCCCGACCCTTGACCACCTTCCAGGTGTCACTGGTCCAACCGTACCGGGCAAGCTGCTTCTTACTCCACTTGGGCATCCGAGGGTAGAAGGCGCAAACCCCCGCCTCATTGCACTTCATCCCATAAAAGGTTCTGAAGAGCTGGAGGCTGTAGACCCACTTCTGTCGGAGACAGAGGACTTGAAAGGCGTTCCAGAGGCGGATGGCATGGGGAGAAAAGGTAGTGGGGTGCGTTCTGTAATGATGGCATAGCTCAACCAGGTTACCGCAAAAGGGGAACCTGATCCCCGCTGATATTTGTCCCGTAGAGACAAATACCTCCCCTTTCTGGGGACGAGTAACCTCAGGGTTACTCGAGGGGCGATGCCGAGGATACGGGAAACGAGGTTCCCAGGTGATGGTTATACAACCCTCTCGGAGAGCTGCATCATAAGCAGTATTGGAGATCTCATTTGGAGCATAATCAAAACTAAAAGGGTTTTCTCCCCTCAGAGCTGGAACCGCTGTCTGAAAAGCAACCAGGGCAAGAAAATACAGTGGGACTCTTGGAAAATTAGAAAGGAAAAGACGAACAAGCAACAAAGGGAGATCCCTTACCAGACATGATGAAGTAGAGGTTGAAGGAGATGAACGAAACTTCGCCGGAAAGATGATCGGAGAAACTCCAAAGACCTTCGGAATCACAAGGCTTGGAATCACAGAGGAATTGCAGAGGAATCGCAGAGAGCTCTTGAGAATTCGAAGACGGTAAAAGTTAAATTATGACCATGGCTAGGGTTTTATAGTCGAAGAAGAAGGTTGAAAGGACACTTCGATCCGAGTCGTCGAAGTCGAAGAGTCTTAATCTGGACCGTTGAGATGAAACGTGCAGAAGGACAACATGCGTAATGATGAAACGGCCCAAAAAGCACTTTTCAGAAAAGGACAGGCGCAAAAAATCAGGCACGTGGGCTGAAAACGTCACCCCATTATCTACTGCATTTAATGCACTGGGGAACCGAGGAGACCCCTGGGACTTAACAGTTATCTACAAAACCCTGAGGAAACGTGAAGGAGAAGACTGATAATTGAGTAACTGAACCAAGGGAAAGATCCCCGATTCCAGTATCGGAAGATCGGGAGTTGGAAGACACGACGAACTAAAAGTCCCTCATGTCTTGGGGGCAAATGATGGGTTCGACTATAGCCGTCAGGCCCTTTAACGGTGAGGAAACGGCAAACAGGCCCACCAGGCCCAAAATGAAGGTCAAGATGACCTAAGGAGAAGGGTCCCGACGACGAAAGGTCCCGACGGAGTCGGTCCCGACAGTGGAGCTGGAAGCTCCCGATGAGAAGCCTTTAAGTAGGCCTCGATGATGAATCCCTGAGAATGATTGGCCCTGTCACGATGACGAGGGGCCCCGAGCGGTGACACAACGAGATAACTCTGGAGTCCCCGACGGGAGTCGGGACTCGTTATCAGAGGATAAGGCCAAGATATGCGGGGCGTGGCCGAAATACGCGGAACGTGGTTAAGATACACGGAGCGTGGCCGAGATACGCGGGGCATGGCTGAGATACGCGAGATCACGTCCGAGATATGCGGGATACAGGCTAACCACCCCTAACGGTTCGCCAGGTACCTGAGGCATCTCTTTGCCTATAAAAGGGCAGGAGATCACCTCAGAAAGACTTACGTTGAATGACATACCCTTTGAGATTATTGCTTGCTGCCGTATACGAGATACTCATTTAAGCATCGGAGAGGGATTCTGGGTCACCGCCCGGTCTATCCCCTCTTGCAGAATTGCGTGGAGCAAAGAAGCTAGGATCGCCGTCAAAGTCCGTATCGGAGTTCCACCGTGATCCAACAGTGACCATGCGAACAAATCATTGTACTTCTTTAGGAGTGCAGTTAAGTATGTTGCCTCTTCTTCTGATAAAGAGGTTCCTATTCAAACTTTTCTTTCTGAATTGTCGATTAGGACTTCTTTTATCTCCTCCATGGGCGCTGGGCGACCATATTCTTTCATTGGATCAGCATCTATTAACGAAACTTCTTCGACGTTTGGCGTATCATTTTTTAGCGCCACAGAGTAACACTCTTTTGCCATTTGTTGGTCTCCTTTCACTTCCCCAATCCCTACTGTGGTTGGGATTTTCATCTTTTGGTGTACTGTTGATGGGATTATTCCATGTGCATTGATTGTGCTTATTCCCAAAATTCCATTGTATGCTTCCAACTTCTCCACCACTATGAATGTAGCGTTGATACATAGTTATTTGGTGCAGTTCCAAGTGTTACTGGAAGTGCAATTGATCCCATCAGGTAGCTTGTCTCCCCTGTGAAACCTATCAGTGCGATGTGTATTTACTTTATATCCTTCATTTTCTTTCCCAGTGTTTATAGACAGTATGTTTGGCGAACTGCTTCCATCCACTAGCATTCGTTGGACTTTCATATTTGCAATATCAAGTGTGATGACTAGCGCGTCCTCATGGGGGTAATTTATGTGATCTATATCCTTTTCAGAAAACCAGATTGTTTCTTCTGCCGATTTTTGTATGGTCGACTTACATTTTGCCCCCTTGTATGTTTGGGATGCGTACCATTCTTTTTCTTTTGTTGACTCACCTCCTGTTGTTAAACCTCCATGAATGACATTTGTGATAGCCATTTTAGTTTTCTTTAGACTTATTGTACATTTTGTTCGAATCTCACTAGACGGTGCCAAAATGTTGGGGTTTGATCGTCGAAGTCTTGAAAAGATTTACCGTTGACGTCGAATCCCGAATTTCATCGAGCCTTCAATCTCGAACTTGGCCCAGAAAAGCAACCTGCAAGAAGGGAGCACAGGAGGGGAAGGGGGATCCGGCGAACCCTCTTTGATACTTAAGTAAGTATACAACTATAGAAAGAAAAAGTAGAGAGAAGGGAGAGCTCAAAGTTATGAGAAATCAAGATACCTTCAAATGTGCAACCATGAGTCATATTTATAGAGTTGAAGAGGATTAAGATGGTAAAAGACGATATTGCCCTCATAATCACACTTACTTAGTAAGTAATGATAGGTTTAAGTAGGGATGGCAACGGGGCGAATCATGGCGGGTATCTACAGACCCGGACCCGCCCCGCGGGTCGGCCTGGCGGACTCGGACCCGCCCCCATGTACCTCGCGGGGAGGGTCAGTTGGGGTAAAAAATCTCGCGGGGCCCTGACCCGCCACTGGTCTTGGCTTTACAGTGAATGGAGACAACTTTGCTTTACAGTGCTGCTCTCCATAAATGTCCCTTCATTTCCAAGAAATTCAATAATTAAGCTAGCTAGCAGTTTTTTTTTTGCCAATAGCTAGTAGCAATTAACAGACGTCAATTTTCAAGAAACCTAATAAGCTAGCTAGCAATAATACACGTCAATATTCAAGAAAGTTAATAAGCTAGCTAGCAAATGGCAACGGGTGAAAGACTGAAGCAATGGGGAGGTAATAAAGAAGCTGGACAGACTGAATGGACTCTGAAGATTGAAGAATAAAGAAGCCGCACGACTCCTCTCAAACCCTAATAATTAACTTTACATTTATTTTTTTATCCTTGTTATTTTGTATAGGTACTATATTAACCATAAGTTACACAATATTAATATATTATATATATATAGCTACTTTGGGGCGGGTCTACGAGGCCTCGCGACCCTTGACCCGGACCCGCCCCGCACCCACTACGACCCGAACCCGTCCTGTGCCCCGCGGGTCAGCGGGGCCCCGTGACCTGTTGCCATCCCTAGGTTTAAGTCCAATTTAGCATCGGGAGGATCCGTGGAATAGATAAAATGTATAAGTGTTGGGAGAGCAACAGAGTGTCAAAATAGAACTGTCGGGACCTCGAGAGGTACGACCCGGGGTCGTTCGGGCCAAGGAAGGGTCTCGGAATCGGACTAGTCGGGTTTGTAGGTTCCAACCAGACTAGTCCGATCGGGGTGTCCCAATCGGCTAGTTGAGATTTTTTAGTGTCCGAAAATATGTGCATGTCAAAGTTTCGATTTGCAATCACGTATAGAGCCCGAAATTGGCTATGTATGGAGACTAGGTGAGCCTCGATTGGGTGTATATCCATCAGTTTCTTGTAGAGAAAATAATAGAAAAAGTTCAAGAGTGCAGCTAAGATCGGGCGATGATGGAAGTCGTCGTTGCTGGACATCGGGGAGCGGTGGCTGTGAAGGACATGGCGGTTGAGTCGGACAGCAGGATGTGGATTCGGGCGGCAAGAGGCGGAGTGAGGCAATACGGGACGAGCGGATGACCGGAGACAGCTGGGCTTGCGCTGGTTCTAGTTCTGGGTGTCAAAGCAGCTGACTCGGCCAGAGCCGAACGGACGAGAGCAGCAGCAACATTAGGACGCCCGGATAGGATCAAAAGCGAAGCTGGAGCGAGGTGAAAGGAAAGTCGTCGTCGGAGCGGAGGACAGATATGGGAGATGGGCGCAGTCGATCTGGAGTCTCCTTCCTTCATCTCCGAGAACTATCTCTGTAGTTTTCATCATTCATCAGCATGATAAAATGTATACTATTAAATAATAACAGTAATAATAATAAAAAAAGAACTAAGCTAAAGAGAACAACACAAGATCATTGTTTTTTTTTGTTCCATCGTTTCATTTATTGAGGTCCTTTTTTCTGTGTTTTTCTCCAGTTTTTCTTTCCTTCCGATTTCATTCCATTTTACATGTAAATATGACCAACTATTTATAATAGCTATTGTCTAATCTAATCTTAGCAATAAATATTGCTAATTTATTTTACTAGTAAATACAATATATTCTAAATATTCAGAAAATATACTCTGTAATAAATACAGATAATTATGATAATATTGCCTGAGCATTTTTGGAAGCTTCGCGACTTGTCATATTTTGACACTTCCTCATTTAGCGCACCACATGTCATTGTCCAAATTAGGTATTTACAATATTAAGATATAATATACTATTATATAGAATATATATATATATATACACTCTTATATATATAATAATAATAATAATAATAATAATAATAATAATAATAATAATAAAATCACATTGCAATAAACATTATAACATAATACCAAACAACGTAATCTAACATTACACTTCTTATTACAACACAACTGAATACTGCAATCTAACATTACATTATCCAATTCACATTAATTGCAAACTTACATTTCAAATAATTTCACATTACGTTCATCCAAACGTACCATTAAATTCATAACATAATTATGGCAAAACAATCTTTAAAAGTAATATATAGTAGAAATAAAGTAAAACCACAGCTATATCATCAGTCATTATGTTCCCACATCTGTTCATTATACAGTAGAGAACAATAAGTATACAGGTTAAGAACCTACAAACTGTCCAAAGTTTGGCCATTGTGAGATTTGGTGTCTAGAGTTTCAAATGTTGATATGAACTGTCTGAGATTTCAGTTTTGTTGCAATTTGGTTTCTCTGTCTGTTTTTGCTGTTAATTCAAACAGAAATTGGTCACGTGATGACCACGTGACCTGAACAAAAAAAAATATCCCAAAAATGCACTTGTTCAACAGTCACATGCTCGAATGAAAAGTCAAAAATACCCCTCATAGCAAAAAATAAAATAAAATCAGTCACATCCTCCTTATTTGACTTCAGGGGTAATTTCGCCATTTTACATTTTCTCAAATAAGGTAGTAAATTAAAAAATATATCAAAAGGGCAAAAGTGTCATTTCACGTAAATCTGTTAAATTTAACCTGAAAAATGGATGGAAAACCAAATTTTAACAAAGTTAAAACTTCAGACACCTCATATCAACAAGTGAAACTCCAGACACCAAAATCTCATAAGGGTTAAACCTTGGAAAGTTTATAAGTTCTTAACCCTAAGTATAATAATAATAGGCCACAAAAAATAATTCCACGAGCCCTGCACGTGAACGTGATGACCACTGGTCAGATGTATATGCAAATGCACCCGGACCATCCAATAATAGTTATGCTTGGAATAATAAGTTAATTCAAAGAGTTGATTAATTCTCTGAAGTTGAACACCAACCAATCTGCTTTATGAGCAACTCCATCCCGAAGTTTAACGCCCCCGTAACATATGAATATGTTAGCACCTCCAGGTTGTCGGGCCTGCCCAATATTTAAAAATACACTGTAAAATTTGCAGACTTTGATCGACACTAAATTTTAGAACAAAGTTTGGTCACATATGTGAATGAATGAATAGTTTGGTCCAGGAACCTTTTACCAAGGAAACATAATAACTTAATAAATAGATGAATTCTTACTTGAAGATCAGTGGAACCATCGCCAATCATGACTAGAGTCTTGTATCCTTGGACCTGCAAAGATCGATTTCAGAATCTTATTGAGAGAAGGATGCATGCTTTTCACTAAAGCATGGTATTTATTTATAAAATGTTCGGTTACTACGCTTAACAACCTTTCGTATTTGCTCTACTGCAATGACCATTCCTCCGCTCCTAGAAGTAGGTTCCTTGGCATCAAATCCAACAAACTTCCCACAACTTAGCAAATATATTCTCCTATGGAATCCCTGGAATTGATGCAACAGGCTGCAAGTGAAGCAAATATTCCATTCATATCATTTTAGCTTTTTTGCCTCTTTAAGTCCTTGTCTCTACAGTTTGACTTTTCATCTCCCAGTTATTCAAGCCCATATATGTTCTTATTTCTTGAATTTAACTTAACAAATACAGAGAATGAAAGATTGGGACTAGACGATAGAAGAATTACATTTATCAATTGACGGAAACCTCCAGAGATGAAATAAACATTGGTGTTATGAGACTTCAACTTTGTAACCAGCTCAGCTATGCCCGGAGAGATCCTGCAATTAATTAATAAAATAAAATTCAGCGAGATATTAGACGTTAAGTCCAAACAATGAAACATGTCATGATCATCATCACAATTAGGGGGGAAAAGTTTAAATAACCAACTTACTTAGACCCGCATATCCTTACTAAGATTTCATGAAAAACAAATCTATGCACTTGGTTGAATCATCACAACCTGAAGGGTCTTACAAATTTTAGCAATTGTAACGTCGAATAAATCGTTTGTTCTTTTTTACTAAACATACAAACTTTTTAAGGCATATCAAGCAATCATGTATCAAATAATGCTCAATCACAAAATTTGGTCCATGAAGGACATTATCCAGCTTCTATTCAAACATTAAACTCATGAAGACACTAGAAAGAATGGATCCTTAACTAGCAAGAGTGTGAGTACAAAATATTTGTGCTTGATTAAATAGAAACTAAAATAATACGACATCTCATGAAAGCTCAAAACATTGTCTAAAAACAGCTTACTAAAACAAAATATGAGTACCAACCAAATGTGTAGGTATATTATATTTGCAGGATCCTCTAAAAGAATATTGTAAATGTAAAGTTAGTTTATGCACACTGGGGGTCTCTTCTCAAGAAAATCCTGAACCTGGGATAAGGATTGAGTAAACAAATTCAGTCTTGCAGCAAGAGCCTCCTTGAAGGGTATAGACCCACCATTTGCTCTGAATAATCAAATAAATGAAATTAGAGAATCGTAGCAACTTAATATGTCACAAGAAATGAACAATCATGTATAGACCTTGCTGTCCATTCTGCTACGGCCTTTCCTGCTCCACAAAATCCTGCCAAATCATCGATGCCCTCATCAATGCACACATTGCCATCCACATCAAAGCATACATCATCAGCATCTCTCCATTTTTCAAGAACCTCTACAAATTTAACAAGCACCAATTAACTACATCCATAAGATTAAAATTTCAGAAAGATTATTTAAGTAAATAATGATATTGAAAACTTTAACACTAAAACTATTAACCTAAAGCTATAATTCTATAAGCTTGCAGGTTTCCATAACAAGTGTTCAAGTCTCTACTGAAAATTTTAAGGCTTGATATAGCTTGTATTCCTTCAATAAAGGGGAAAAAGAAGAAGCAACATTTCATAATATATACCATAACAAGCTATCTAAAGGAACACGCAATTACATGACTTTTCTCTTCAAAATGAAGATTTTGAAGAAAATGAAGATGTGACCATCTTCTAATTTATTCCCGTACCTCTTTCAACCATAAAAACTATAGTTTTCACAAAGCAGAACCATTGAATCCAAACCTTTAGAAGGAGTAGTATTGTCAAAATGATTCATCGTTAGGTTCCCAGTAGGCTTTGCTGAGGCAGAAACTGAATAAGATATCTTTGAACTGATATTCATCGAAACTCGATTTCTACACTGATGCTTTGCCAATTCAAGTTTGAACCTAGGAACGATATGGCAGGATAGTTGTCTGCATGGACTCCGAATTTGTGTGATCTGCGAACCGGGAAATGCCTCCATCAGATTACCTGATTTCAACAATTAAAGAACATATAAACAAATTTTATATTCTAAGTTGCAGCTTCTGCTATGTAACCATATGTACCAACAGAGTGAATCACAGATCAAGAGACAAAAAAAACCTCCATTAAACTTCACATATCATTGATATCATCATAAATGCATTTTGACGGATCCAGAAGCAGATTAACACCGTTAATGTTCGGACCTAATACAAAAAAAAAACGGCGAAACAAAAGCTTTGCAAAGCACTTCCATGAATGTGCTTATAATTGTACCTTCAGCATGGCGACTATATCAAAGATGAAAATGGCAGTAATCTAGCATAACAGTAGAGACAACACGTCGATTTTATAACTTCATGGTTCATTTTCGCGCATTTTCTCACAAAACAAGCATGGGAGCGAAAAACATGGCTGCAATCTGAGACTAGAAAAGAAAAATGGAAAAGTTGACGAAATTCAAATGGAAACAGAGCTAGGCATGGATATTGAACTTACTGCAGGAGAATGGTCAGTTGGAAGGGATTTGGCAGTTCTCGTCTCAGATCTCTGAGCCCAGTTCTCGCGTTCGTCGGGTTGGTGGAGAGAGAGTAGGAAATATGCGGAACCCTTAAAATTAATGAAAGGAAGAGGGTTAGTCGAAACAATAGAATACTGGCAATTAAATTAGGGAACGTTTGTCGGCCAAAAAAAAATTTAGGGAATGTTATATTTATAAATCATAAAATATTTTCAGTAGACAACTTTTATTAAAAATATAAGTATACTAAAAAATTCAATTACAAATTTATTATTATCATTAATTTAAAACCTAAACAAAACATTACTTTCTAAACCAGATTAAATGTAATTTTTTTTTCATATTACCGTTAACTCTCAAAGGTGATAGATTCATCCGCCGGCCATGCCTCTTGCCGCCAACTCTCTTTTAGATTGTGTCTTAATCTATTTTCTAATCGTTACACGTCATATTCTATTAAAATTATAGATAATTTTGTTAATTTCAAATAGAATCAAAACAATGTAATATGGTGTAGCGGTTTAATGCTTCATTCTTAACCCAGAGGTCAAGGGTTTAAACCCATTAGAGACCATGATAATGGAAATATATTCATGACTAGCACTTTACTCCTTATATGCTGATCCAGTGCAAGTGAGGATTAGTTGTGGAGGGTGCTGCCCTCTTGATGGGATCTAAATCGGTTAAGAGTTGTCGATTTTTTTTAAGAAAATCGGTATGATGTTTATTTGAAACTTCTATTTGGTTATAAACCCTAAATTATATCATTAGTAAATAAAAGTAAAAAAATATATTTTAAAAATATTAATTACTATTAAATATTATAATCAAAGAGTTATAACTTTTCTTAACTGTACTCTAGTTGCAAACAGTTTTTTTGAGCGAAATTAAAGATGAGGACATTTCGAAAAACATATAATTTACATATTTCTTATTTATGTACATTCTACTGTAATAAATTCAATAACACTAATATAAATCTATTTTTTAAATATATTAATTTTAAAAATAAATTTATGTACAAGAAACAAGTTCATAATATTATAATATAATAGGGTTGACTAAAATTAAATCGAATTTATTTTAACTCGATTTCTCAAATATTAAATTAGAAGAATGAACAAATCAAATTTTAGGACAGATGTAATAAGTTTACTATACAAATCTTAATATCAATGTGCATAATCAGTTGAAATAAATTCAAGTCCAAAGTTTAATATAATTTATCCTTAAAGTAGAATATGCTCACGATGCCTAGGTAATTAAATGACTAATTGTTTATGAAGCTGGTAATAATTTAATATTTCAATTTTTTTAAAAAAAGAAATTGATGATTGCATGGCTAATAGTAGTTAATAATGCTCAAGCTAATAAATAAATAAATATTATTTTTCGAAAATAATGTATAAGAGATAATTAAAGATGTAAAAATAAATTATTTCATATATTTATTATCAAATTGCTAGCTGGTTTGTTGTTATTAAAAAAAATTAATTGAGTTTTTTTTTTTTAATATTTTGCGAATTCAAATTTCACGTGAAATTTACTAGATACGTCAATATTTTTGTCTTATTTAGATGAAATCACTCACGGGCTTGACACGTAATGAAGAAAATAACTAACATCAACAAGCAATTTGTTTGTCGACCAAAACATCAGTTAGTATTTTGCGTGTTTGTGATCTTCACGTACTTGACAAGTGATCCATTTTTCCAAATTAAATTTTTTTTAAAAGAACTAACAATTTGCTGGTAAAATGTAAAAAAAAAAAAAAAATTAACAATTTATTTCACTTTCAAAATTTGATAATTAACCATTACTTCAATGTAAAAAAAAATGATATCATCGCCCAATTTGGTGTCAACTATTGTTATCATAGTGATATCAGTGTATTGAGAAAAAGTAGTTGATTAGTTATAATTAGTATGATAAATTTATTATTTATTTATGATTTATATTACTATTTAAATGGTTACCATTGTCGTAGTGCAAATGTACTTAGGATCGGCTTATACCGTTAGAAGAAATAGTTGTCAATAATTCATTTGAGAATGCATTTAGATAGTGTTTGGATGGATGTAAAGTGGGATGTAATCTTATATTACGTTCCACATTACGTTGTTTAGAACACAAAACTATGTATTGTGCATGGTAATGTATAGTTCATTGTACTATGAGATTCCGTTCAAACTTCATTTGCTATAATGTGAGATTACATCAAAAAACGAATGTATAATGAAATCACTGAGCGTTTATTAATTTATTATTATTTATTAAATAAATAAAGTACTATGTATGATCTTTATAATTTATTCCACCATTATTTGATTTTTTTTTTTTAAATAATGCATATGATATTCATACAAAAAAACAGTGGTAATATTTTATGAAAATTATCTTATAAACTATACATAATGTCTCAATGAATAGAATTTTAATAGTTATGTGAATTTAGTTTTAATATTTGTATTTTATAATTCATGAATAAATTATCGTATTAAAACAAAATATAAACCTTAAGGAGTAAATTAGTTGTTCTTAAAATAAACATTCGTTTAAATCTTACCATATTAAGATATAGTATACTCTTATATAAATTAATATAATAATAATTAAGTTACAATACAATGCACATTACAAAAGCGTATCAAACAGTGTAATCTAACATTACACTTCAGGGGTATTTGGATGGACGTAATCTCATATTACGTCCACATTACATCTCACATTACATCCATATTACGTCGTCTAGTAAACCAAACACAGTAATGTGCATTGTAGTGTGAGATCCATTGTAATCAAAGATTACATTCAAACTCCATTCACTGTAATGTGAGATTATTACACCCAAAAACATATTTAAATGTTAAATTACATCCAAAATTACAGAGTCTTTATTATTATTATTATTATTATGTATTAAATAGATGAAATACATATGATCTTTATAATTTATTCTTCTATAAGTATTATTATCTTTTTGTTTATGACTCATTATTATAATTAAAAAATAATGCATTTGATGTTCATACAAAATTAGTAAAAAAATTGTGGCATTTATACGAAAATTATTCTATAAAATATACAAAATGTTTCAATTAATAGAATATTAATAACTATGCGAATTTAGACAATATTTGTTTTTATACTTCATGAATAAACAATATATATTAAACAAAAAATATAAAGTTTAAGAAATTAGTTGTTCTCATAAGACATATTTGTTTAAAACTTTTTATATTACGATATAGTATACTTTCATATAAATTAGTATAATAATAATAAATTCAGATTACAATGCATATTACAAAGCATACTACACATCGTATTCTAGCATTACAATTCATATTACAATAGAACCAGACACTGTAATCTGACATTACATTACTCAGCTAACATTATTTGAAATCTCACATTTCAAGTAATCTCACATTGCGTAAACGCCCAACACAACCTGCAATCTAACATGATATGTAAATAATTAGCTCATATTACTTGTAATCTCACATTTGAAGTAATTTCATATTACGTACATCCAAACGCCCACTCATAAAAGTGATTTTATTTGACCTGGTTTTTAGAGATAGTGGGTTAATTTCAACTAATTTGATAGTACTTTGATTTGAAAAATTATTTTTAAATGTAATATATATAGTATTTTATTTTAAGGAACTATAGTGATGGAATATAATTGGTTTAAGTTAATCTATGAAACACAAATATTTTATATTTTAATTATTTTGTTTAAAAATATATAAATGGTTTTAATTTTTATTTTAATAAGTATACATTTTAAATAGTTTATATTATAAAATATAAATAATTTATTAACAAATTTATATAATAATTTCAATCAATTAATTATTTTAATTGTTAAACTTTAATTTAATATTTTCTTTAGTAAGCACGATATCGAGTACCGATATTGACCGGTACAATTATCACTATATATTTATTAGATAATATATTGGATTAAATATATTTTGGTACCACGTGTTTGACAAAATTTGATTTTTAGTTGAAGATGTTTTTTTTTTTTTTGTAGACTTTCGGTACAACGCGTTTGCACTTTGTAGACTTTTTGTATCTGGTAGTTAGTTGTTACTTTTGGTTATTAAGTGGCACGTGCAAGTCACGTGACTTTCTCTATAATTTGAATTTTGTTCAATTTAGCCATTCTTATGTGTAAATAACTTTTTTTTTTTTTTTTCCATTTTAGTCTCAAAGAACGTAAATCGAACCACTAGACTTAATGGTCCGACCCTGGTTAAGGTGCCCCGACCCAAGGAAACCTGACACTGTCGGACCTAGCCCAGGACTAGGTCCTAGCTACAACCCCGACTGGGATAAGACCTAGCCTGGGGGTAGGTCAATTAGACATAATCCAATTGGGGAAAATAGACCCCAATTAGACTAGGTCCGACTCCAGTCTAGGTCGCCGAACCCAGGCGACCCAGACTATGGTCATACCTAGCCCGAGCTTAGGTTAATTGGACCTAGTCTAACTGGGTTGGGTTCGAAAGAATATAGCTCAGGGTTAGGTTCGACAGAGCCGGGTTCCCCTAGGTCGGGTGACCCCGACCAGGGTCGAGCCTAGACTTAATGAGGTCCGGGTTAAGTCTATCAAGTCTAGTGGTTCGATTTCGGTTCTTTAAGACTAACTGAACAAAAAAAAAGCTAAGAATTTAATAAAGGGATTAAGTTGAACAGAATTAAAAGTGTAAAGCAAGTTACGTAATTTGTACGTGCCACTTAATGGGAGTTTTTGACCAATCTAAACCCAAATAAACAACCAAATACCAATATAGACTCAAAAAAAAAATATTATTTACAAATTTAGGTCTGGCCGGGTTGCCCCAACCCGGCCAACTGCAAAAAAAAAAAAAAAAAAAAAAAAAAAAAAATTCTTTTGGCCGAAAAAAATATACAGTTGGCCGGGTTGCCCCAACACAGCCTAGTGTGTTAATTTTTTTTTTTTTTTTCGTTTTTAATAGTTGTAAAAATAATTTAAAACTAATAGTTTTGTAATTTTTTTTCTAAAAACCTATTGGACATGGTGAACCCTAGGCTAAACTGATAGACATTTGCCCTCTTAGGTTCACCATTTTTCATAAAAAAATTACAAAATTACTAATTTTCTATAAAAAAAAATAGTAAATTACATTTGTAATTAGTAATTTTATATAAAAGTAGTAATTTTGTAATTTTTTTTATAAAAACCGGTGAACCCAAGAGGGCAAATATCTGTCAATTTAGCATAGATTTTACCATGTCCAATAGGTTTAAAAAAAAAATTACAGAACCATTAGTTTTAAATTATTTTTATAACTATTAGAAAAAACGAAAAAAAAAATAACACACTAGGCCGGGTTGGGGCAACCCGGCCAACTGTAAATTTTTTTCGGCCTTTTTTTTTTTTTTTTTTTTTTGCAGTTAGCCCGGTTGCCCTAACCCGGCCAGACCAAAATTTATAAATAATTTTTTTTAAGCCTATATTGGTATTTGGTTGTTTATTTGGGTCTAGATTGATCAAAACTCACTTAATGGTCTAAAATAACAGATGCACACCAAAAGTCTACAAACTACAACAATTGCACCAAATGTGTTAAAAAAACATCTACGGATTAGACGGACACTAATAAGTTTATTATTAGATGGATAATATATATATATACTAGATAATAATGGGTCCCGCTAGATATGATTATCAACTTTGCACGACACCTTCCGAAGGATAGAAAGAAGCAGAAAAAACAACAATCTTGATTACATCACATTGGCATTTGCATACGAAAAAAGCAAAAGTCTACAACGCATCAAAACTCAGAAACTATATACATAATAATTGTGTATTCTCATCAGCCATACATCTCGATGTCATCATCATCATCGACCTCCTCAATCCTCATCTTCTTCACAGCTTGGGTAGCATCACTCTTCTTTACTCCGTTGGGAATCTGAATGAGCACTTCTGATTTCTGTCCCGTAGTCGCATTCACCATCCCACCGTTCTTCTCAACCTTGTATGCCAACTTATCTCCACTCATCCCCGCATCAATATAAACCGTTGAGTTCTCATCAATTTCTTCTCTGATTAACATCTTTGACAGCTCCGTCACCACATTCTTCTCCAGCCATCTTCGTATCGGTCTCGCTCCATACGCCTGAAGTGAACAATATAATATCCAAACACATCCCAAATTAGAAAGATAGATAGAGAATATTCAAAAACATAATAACTCTCTTCTTCTTCTTCTTAACCACCACTTACAGGATCATAGCTCTCGGCCAAGACATAGTCCAGGGCTGCATCTGTGACAGCCAAGGCAATACCTCTCTCGGCAAGACGACTAGCCACATCCTTCATCTGCAGCCGACCCACCTTTCTCAATTGGTCATGTGACAGAGGATCAAACACCACTATCTCATCCAGCCGATTCAGCAGCTCTGGCCTAAAGTGTTTCCTCACCTGTTACCAACATCAATCAACATTTACCTTTGCTTTTACATTCCCACACAAACCCCCCCATTATTTACCTACTTTTGTTTGGTTTCCTACCTCCTGCATGACCCGATCGCGTGCAACTTGCATCGTGACCTTGCCCGTGAGACCCGCCAGCAAAAAATCAGCCCCAAGGTTGGATGTCATGATGATGACGGTGTTTCTAAAATCAACTGTCCTGCCTTGCCCATCTGTTAATCTTCCATCATCAAGAACTTGAAGAAGAGTGTTGAATACAGAAATATGCGCCTTCTCCACTTCATCCAACAACACTACACTGTATGGCCGCCTCCTGACAGCCTCAGTCAGCTGTCCACCTTCTTCGTGCCCAACATAACTGCAGAGTGAGTATACACACCAAAATACTAGTCAGTAACTGTAAACACAATTGACGAACGAATTATTTTTAATCGACTAGACTTGGATGTAGTTAACAGGTACTTACCCAGGTGGAGCACCAATTAGTCTAGAAACAGAGTGCTGCTCCATATACTCAGACATGTCAATTCTAATCAGAAGATTCTCATCGTCGAATAGTTGTTCAGCAAGAGCCTTGGCAAGTTCAGTTTTACCGACACCGGTGGGACCCAAAAACAGGAACGACCCTGTTGGCTGCTGCGGCCTACCAAGACCCGCTCTTGACCTCAGCACGGCTTCTGCTACAGCACTAACTGCCAGATCCTGACCAACAACTCTCTGGTGGAGCCGATCAGCAAGACCAATCAATCTCGCCTTCTCGTTTTGACCAAGCCGAGTTACTGGAATTCCAGTCCAGCGGCTCACCACCTCAGCTATTTGCTCAGGCCCAACTGTCTCAGTCAGTAACAAATTCTCATCTGTGGTTCCTTCGAGCTGTGCAATGGCAGCTTCCACTTCTTGAATCGCTCCGTATTGCAGATCTGCAGCTCTAGCAAGATCGTATCTTCTATGAGCTTCCTGAAGAGCGACCTGCAGCTCTTCCCTCTTTAGCTTGAGCCGCCTGATCTCATCAATTCTCTCTTTCTCCTTATTGTATTTCATCCTCAGTGGCTGCAACTTATCCCTCAGATCATCCAACTCTTTTTGTACCTGAAACAGCCAATAGTTGTTTAGTCAACTGAATGAGAAGCTACAGCTTAATGTTTATTTATCCCTCAGAACATCAACTAGGAGCTGTTCTGTTCATACCTCAGCATGCCTTGCTTTGCTGGCCTTGTCCTTCTCCTTCTCAAGGGCGTGAAGCTCTATTTCTAGCTGCATTCTCTTCCTCTCAAGATTATCAATCTCCTCGGGCTGACTATCGAGCTGCACCCGCACATTTGCACAAGCCTCATCCACCAAATCTATTGCTTTGTCGGGAAGATGGCGCCCTGAACATATTCAACGCACAAATTAGCATATTTTGAGGTACGTAAGGACATGTTGATATATAGTCCATGAGAAGAAGGGAAATACCAGTTATATATCGGCTGGAAAGCTGTGCAGCAATCACAAGGGCTCGATCTTGAATACGAACACCATGATGACCCTCGTACTTCTCCTTTAGCCCACGGAGAATGCTTATGGTATCGGGCACACTAGGCTCTGCCACATAAACTTGTTGAAATCGCCTCTCGAATGCAGCATCTTTCTCCACATATTTCCTGTACTCCTCGAGAGTAGTAGCTCCAATACATCGGAGCTGTCCTCTTGCAAGCATTGGCTTGAAGAGATTGGCAGCATCCATCGACCCTTCTGTCCTCCCCGCACCGAGAACAAGGTGGATCTCATCAATGAATAGAATCACTTTCCCTTCGGCTTCTTCCACTTCTTTCAACACTGACTTCAATCTTTCCTCAAACTCTCCTCGGTACTTTGCTCCAGCAATTAGAGCACCCATGTCCAGAGCAATGAGCCTCACGTCGGAAAGATTGCTTGGGACATCTCCTCGCACAATTCTCTGAGCTAGGCCTTCCACAACAGCTGTTTTTCCCACACCAGGTTCTCCAATAAGAACTGGGTTGTTCTTGGTCCTTCTAGAAAGGATCCTAACAACCCTCCTGATCTCTTCATCACGCCCAATCACAGGATCAAGTTTACCTGCCTGCTCAACTAGATCCCGACCATAGGTTTTCAATGCTTCCAAGTTTGTGTCTCCACTAGCACTCTCTACTTTTTTCTTCCCATCTTTACCACGAAGCTTCTCAATTACAGATTTCACCATGGAACTGGAAACCCCAACCTCTTTCAGCAAATCACCTATTTGAGAATCTTCCAGAAGGCCAAGAATCAACTGATCAATGGCCAAATGAGTATCACCCCGAGTTTTCTGGGCAGCTTGCGCTCTCCGTATCGCCTTAATCAGTGTGGTGCTTGCCGGAACATCTTCAGGAGCTGGGCTCTGACATGGGAGCTTCTTTAATGATTGATTGAACACTCTCAATGCAGCTTTTGCTGCCTCTTCGCCTCCAACATTGACGATTGCTTGGCTGAAAATCCCAGAAGTATCAGAGATCAAGGCCACAGCGACATGGAGAGGAGTGATCTGGGCGTGGCCAGCGCTTGTTGCTAGTTGTTGAGCCGCACCGAGAGCTTCAGCTGTCTTGTTGGTGAACTTGTCAAGATTCATTTCAAATTCGCCCTAATATTAAAACACTTCCTGTTGCAAAACACATAAACTCTGGTTTAGTGAATTGCACTTGATCGAAGAACACGAAAACTAGATAAACATATGAAGATGATCTATTCTAACACGCATTAAACAGCCAGATCATCGACAATTCAAATTACAAAAATAATCATCCGATTGTTCCTTAAAGACCTACAGCATCAGTTCGATGAATAGGAACCTGAACCTACAATCGTCGCCTTCCACAAGGTAAGGGACCACAAAGAGCCACCAAAATCGATCGTAATAACAACAAGAGGCAGATATTTACACTTCGATTGAACATGTAGTACAAAATCCAATGAATTGCAATAAGTGGTCTGATTCCTAAAATTCAATCTTCAGAATCGAAGAAACTAAAACTAAACGATAGAATCTTCATTGACGAAGGAATACACGAACCAAACGGCTATGTCCACAACATCAGAGGAATGCGGAAGCAAATTGGGCAATAGAGAAAAGAGATTTTACCTTAAAAGTTGACGAAACCGCTTGTCGAATCACGAAAGAACTTTGTGCAGTGGACGGAGTCGAATAGTTAATCGCTTGAAGAAGACTTGCTATATCTGATTTAAGGTGTCTGTCATGGCGGACAGGAGGAGGTGAGGTTTCCCATTTTATTAGAATCCATAGATAGCTCTGGAAGGAAGTCGAAAATGGAGCTAGAAACTACTAGATTCTGCTTGCCGCTTTATTACATAGTTATTTATTTATTATTTATTTTCTATTATTTTTGTTTGTTATCTATTATTTATCTTCTATTATATAATAAATAAATAATTTTGGAGGAATATATCTAAGGTTCGGTTTGGTCGACATTTTTGTTCGACACACACGTGCGACTCAAGAGCGGATGAAATGTTCTAATTATATGATCTTTGTCTTTTAGTGCACAGAGTTCCATTTTTACCCTTGACTGCCTTGGACAAGAGTTGCCTCATCAATATTATGTTTTAACTTTCATATATGATGGGTTCCGATGTAATCGTTAGCCCTGTTAACAGCCAATGGACGGCGAGTAGGTCTAGTGGGCCTCGTGAAAAGCCTGGAAGGCTCAGAGGCCCAGCATGAAGGGTCCCGACTTAAGCGGTCCCGATATATGAGCTGAATGCTCCCGACGAGAAGCCTCTGAGCATGCCCCAATATGCCTTAGTAAAGGCCCCAATATGCCTTAGTGAAGGCCCCGATAATAAAGCCCCGCGGAGGCTGGACCCGTCTCGTGAGACAAGGGGTCATGGGTGGTGATCTAGAATGAGATAACTCTGGAGTCCCCGACGGGAGTCGAGACTTGTGATCAGAGGATAAGACCGAGAAATCCGCCTACTAGATAGAGTAGTGGGAGACGGTTAAAGATATAGATAAAGTCCCCCGAGATACGCAGGGCGTGCCCGAGATACGCGGAGTATGGGTAAGATACGCGGAGCGTGGGGCGAAATATATGGAATCCCGAACGAGATATACGGAATCGTGGCGAGATATGCGGAATCTTGGGTAAAACTGCCAGGCGCAGTAACAGGTAACTGAGTAACTTCCCCTCCTATATAAAGGAGGAAGTTACCTCAGAAACACAGAGGATCTAATACGCACTTAGAATTACTGCTGCCACCCCATTGATCATATACTCATTTAAGCATCGGAGAGGGATTCTGGGTCACCACCCAGGTCATCCCCTTTTGCAGGATTACGCGGAGCCCAGGAGTCCAAGCTTTCCGTCAAGGACGTAACGGAGCTTCGCCCGTGATCCAACATTGGCGCCGTCTGTGGGAACTAACAAAAAGCCAAAATAGTTTCTACCAGATCAATGGCCGGTGGTGGCAAGAAGAAGCAAGTTCAGGCCGGCAGTTCTCGCCCTGCTGGAACTGTGAATTCCCCGTTGCCGGAACATGTTGCTGAACAAGGTGAGTACCCTGCTGTTTCTCAGACAGGGGGGCATGGTGATGATGAGGTCTCAGTCCGAGACATGACGCTGAACAGGCAAGATATCCCGCGAAGGGAGGTGGATGCTCCTCCAAACCCGGTGGGGCACAGAGAGGAAGTCCCGCGAAGGGAAATATGCTCTTCTTCAAACTCGGAGTTGGCCAAGGCAGTGGCAGATGCTATGCCTATGTTCTTGGCGGCCATGGAGGCTCTGTTGGATAAGAGAGAGGCTGCCAGGAGGGCAGATGAATTGCCTCCACGAGAAGAACTGCCTCCACCACCTCCAAGGGTGGTCCCGGAAGAACAGGAGGTCCAGGAGATTCAGGCCAGGAATAAGGGCAAGGAGCCCGCGCATTTGGAGAAGTTCGTGGTCGATGGCCCGGGACCAGTTCAGAACAGGACCATTCCCCTGAATGGCCCCATCACCCCCGATCAGGTGGTGAAAATCGTCAGCATCTGTATGGGTGATCAGAAGCAAATGACATCGGAGCTGAGGGATCGATCCAGTCATCCTTTTGTTCCGCGGCTGCTAGATACCGTTGCCCCGCCCGGGCTAGGTATTCCGACCATCAAGGAGTACGATGGTGAAGGAGACCCGGTTCGCCATGTTCAGAGACATGTCCAGGCCTGTATGGGTAGGACTTCGAATGATGACCTCATATGTTCATTGTTCCCGATCACCTTGGGAGAAAGGGCCATGACATGGTTCTTCAGCCTACCGCCGAGAAGCATTACCTGCTGGGCCGATATGCACGATCGCTTCATCAAGCAATATCAAGGTCGGAGGCGTCTCCTGAAGAGCGTGAGGTCCCTGACCCAGGTTGTGCAAAGATCTGACGAATCGTTGGCATATTACTACCAACGATTCACTGCCAGTGCCGCGGAGATCGATGAGGAGATATCGGAGGGAGTGACCATCCGAACTTTCCTTCGGAATCTAACTGCCCCATATGGTTTCGATCTGATGCACAGTGTAGCCGCAAAGGCTGTGTGGAGTATGGAGGCCCTGCAAGCGAGGGTGAAACAGCAAATCGACGTCCAGGAGTCGAAGATTGCTGCCGGAGAACTTGATCCTCCGAAGTAGGGAAGAGGAAAGCCATCGTCCAAGCTGTCGGATGAGCGCAAAGGGAGCGATAAGTCGGAGGGAAGTAGGAACCGTGGCCGCCCCGAGAGGAGGGAGGATAGGCGTCCTCCGAAGAAGGATAACCGCGAAGGTCGTAGTGTTCCCATCAACAGCTCGATGACCTCCGTGCTGGCTGTGATGGATCGGCAGGGTCTCGCCCGATACCCCCCGAGGAAAGAAGGTGAGTTCTTAGGAGGCCGCTCCGATCGTTATTGTCGATACCACCGAGCCAATGGTCACGACACCGATAACTGTCGGGAGCTGAAGAAGGAGATAGAGAAGCTAATCCAGAAGGGGAAGCTGAAGGAGTTTGTCGGAACGGGACGGTGCCGATCCCGCTCTAAAACTCGGTCGCGATCT
This sequence comes from Clarkia xantiana subsp. parviflora, assembly GCA_036873135.1. NCBI lineage: Eukaryota > Viridiplantae > Streptophyta > Magnoliopsida > Myrtales > Onagraceae > Clarkia > Clarkia xantiana. The sequence goes on from JAPTYO010000004.1 coordinate 40,717,860, forward strand.
CGCTCCAAGTCTCGGGATCGATCTCCAAAGAAGAAGAAGGTCGAGCCAGAAGCCTCCGGTTCTGGTGCCCGTAAGGAGAGGCGGAGAACCATTAACGTCATTCACGGAGGAATGGCAGCGGGAGGCGATACCTCCGCTTCTAGGGAGAATTATGCTTCCCGCATCTCTGTTGCTGTGGTGCTAGGCAAGAGGTCCCGGTCGTGGACTCTGAAGGAAGAGATGGTGATTTCTTTCTCGGCGGAAGATTTGGTGGGCGTGGAGAGCCCTCACGACGATGCCTTGGTCGTGACCCTGGACGTGGACGGATTCGAGATGAAGCGAATCCTGATAGATGGAGGAAGCTCTTCCAACATTCTATTCATGGATGCCTTAGAAGCCATGGGCAAGACGAAGAAGGACATGACGCAGGTGGACTTCCCGATGGTAGGATTCTCTGGTTCCATTTCCTACCCGTTGGGAATGATTACCTTACCGGTGGAGTTTGGTAGTGGCTGGAAGATGGAGAAACGAAATGTAGATTTCGTCGTGGTAGAGTCTGCGGGGGCGTACAACGCTATTATCGGGAGGACCACCATCAACCCCCTCATGGCAGTCGCCTCGACAGTCCACCAGAAGATGAAGTTCCCGACTGACAACGGAGTCGGGGAGGTCAAGGGTGACCAGGTGGCGTCACGAAAGTGTTATGTTAACGCCACCCGAAGGAGAAGGAGGGAGGCCATGGCTGTCTTACAGACTGATGTCGATCCTCGAGAAGAGTTTGGGCGTCTCGCCCCCATGGAGGATTTGAAAGAGGTCGAGATTGACGGACCCAAGAGGAAGGTGAAGATCGGGTCTGCTTTGTCGGAGGAAAGAGCCCGAGAGTTGATCGAGCTCCTGAAGGAGTTCACGGAGCTGTTTGCCTGGTCCCCGAGCGATATGCCAGGAATCAGCCCCGACGTGATAGTGCACGAGCTAAAGATCGACCCCGCGATCAAGCCTATCGCCCAGAAGAGACGTCCGATGGGCGCTGATAAGAGGATCGCGATCCAACAAGAGGTGGGCAGACTCCTCGACGCCGGATTCATCAAGGAGCTCCGATTCCAGACTTGGGTCGCTAACCCGGTCCTGGAGAGAAAGAGTAACGGGAAATGGCAGATGTGTGTTGACTTCCGCGACTTGAACAAGGCCTGCCCGAAGGAGTGCTACCCACTCCCGAGGATTGACCAGTTGGTGGATGCCACATCGGGACACGAGCTGCTAAGCTTCATGGATGCCTATTCCGGATACAACCAGATCAAGATGGCGAAGGAGGATGCCCCCTATACAGCCTTCTATGCTGATAGTGACGTCTATCACTACGACGTGATGCCCTTCGGACCGATCAATGCTGGAGCAACTTACCAGAGGATGGTGAACAAGTTGTTCGGGGACATGCTGGGAAAGACCATGGAGGCTTATGTGGATGACATGCTGGTGAAGTCCCGACAGGCAGGAGACCACGTCCAGAACTTGGCGGCGGCGTTTGAGCGGATGAAGTTTCATCAGGTTCGGTTGAACCCAGACAAGTGTGCTTTCGGGGTGAACTCGGGGAAATTCCTAGGGTTCATGGTGAGCCAGAGAGGAATCGAGGTGAATCCCGAGAAGCTACGAGCAATCGAGGAGATGCAGTCTCCGAAGACTCATCGGGAGGTTCAAGTGTTGAATGGCCTGTTGGCCGCGATGAATCGATTCCTATCCAAGGCGAGTGACAGAGCCATGCCATTTTTTGATGTGCTAAGGGCCCACAAGAAGTTTGAATGGTCCGACAAGTGCGAGGAGGCATTCCAAGCACTTAAGCAGCACCTACGTACCCTCCCGCCGTTGGCGAAGCCGGTTCCAGGCGAGCCGCTTTATCTCTATTTGGCTGTTTCTGAAGTTGCTGTTAGTTCTGTTTTGATTAAGATTGTCAAGGGAAACCAAGTGCCTGTCTATTATATAAGCAAGGCGTTTGCCAAATCTGAAATGAATTATCCCGCTATTGAGAAGTATCTCTTTGCGTTGATTGTTGCTGCTCGAAAGCTACGACCTTACTTCCATGCCCACGAGGTTACGGTGTTAACTAATCAGCCCCTGAAGCACTTTTTGAACCGACCGGATGCGTCGGAGAGACTGGTGAAATGGGCCATCGAGCTTACGGAGTTCCGTATTCATTTTGCTCCGAGAACCGCTATTAAGGGACAGGCATTGGCAGATTTTATAGCCGAGTCTACAGCACCCGATCTAGAAGAAGCGGGTCCTGTAGAGGGGGCAACCATGGAGGTCCCGATAGCAGAACAGCCAAATGAGGAGAACACTTGGGAGATGTACACTGATGGTTCATCAAGTGTAGAATGATCGGGGGCAGGATTCGTACTGATACCGCCCGGTGGAGGCGAGCCCTTGCGATATGCCTTGGCCTTGACGTTTAAGGCCACCAACAATGAAGCGGAGTATGAGGCTCTCATCACGGGCCTTAAGATTGCCAAGGGTACGGGAGTCGATCATTTAAAAGTGAAGTGTGATGCCAGCTTGATCGTGAATCAAGTCCAGGGGAATTATGAAGCCAAGAGCCCGACAATGAGGAAGTATTTGCACGAGGTGCAGACTTTGAAGGGAAGCTTCAAAAGGTGCGTGATGTTAAGCCGCCGCGAATGGCGCAAGTTACCTATCGATCCGATGTAAGCAAAACTTTGAGTTATTAATAAAAGAAGTTGCTTCCGATCAAATTGCTTTTAGATTTATTCTAACTTTCAGTAAGACGTCCTGAGAGACGCGACAAAAGCCTTCCGAAGTACGATAAAAGCCCTACGGGGTATGAGTAAGTGGCCTTTATGGCGCGATAAAAAGCCTTTCAAGGTATGGACAAAAGCCCTACGGGGTATGAGTAAGTCGTCTTTATGATGCAAGCAAAAGCCTTTCGAGGTACGGACAAAAGCCCTACGGGGTATGAGTAAGTCGTCTTTATGATGCAACCAAAAGCCTAGGTACGAAAAAGCCCTAACGGGTCCGCGTAAGTCGTCTATATGATGCGGCAAAAAGCCTTAAAGGGTACGAAAAAGCCCTAACGGGTCCGCGTAAGTCGTCTATATGATGCGGCAAAAAGCCTTAAAGGGTACGAAAAAACCCTAACGGGTCCGCGTAAGTCGTCTATATGATGCGGCAAAAAGCCCCAACGGGTGCGATTAAGTCGTCGAGAATGACGCGATAAAAGCCCTGAGGGGTACGATTAAGTCGTCTAGAATGGCGCGATAAAGGCCTTAAGGGGTGCGAAAAATCATCTTAAGTGATGTCTAAAATTGCCTTAAGAGACAGGGATGAGAAACCTTAAGTGGTAAAATCCCGAGGAAAATGTCACGAAAAGATATATGAAATTACATTAAGTGACTTGGACGAGAAACCTTAAATGGTGAAGTCCCGATTGGACGAGAAACCTTAAGTGGTGAAGTCCCGATTGGACGAGAAACCTTAAGTGGTGAAGTCCCGATTGGATGAGAAACCTTAAGTGGTGAAGTCCCGATAGACGAGAAACCTTAAGTGGTAAAGTCTCGAGTAAAGCATCGAAAGGATGTATGAAGTCGCTTTAAATTGTGCAAACGATTATCGGAACCAAAACAGATGAAAGAAAACTGCTTATATAAAGGCTCGAAGGCCTAAAGATTCCGATACAAAAAGATAAAGGAGAAAAACTACAAGGACTAAAAGGATAGAGCATTAAGCTTAGTCCTTGTTGGAAGTCGGGTCTTCAGCAGCGTTGGGGGGAGCAAGGTTCGGAGGGGCCTGGGCAGAAGGCTCCGCAGTCCGCGAAGTCGGGTCCACGGCATCAGTCTCTTCACTCTCCGCTGGCAGGTTGAAGTACTTCTCCGCGAAAGGAGCGAGAGTCTTGGACTTCTTGAAGTCGATGGAATCTTCGTAGGCTGTGTAGAGTTCTTCGACGGCATTGAACAAGGTGTTCTCCACCTCGGACTTGCAGAACCCTACAGCATCCACCTTGAAATCTTCAGAATTCCGATACTCCTCGCGGCCTTGTAGACGACCCTCCTCGCGACCCTGCAGGCGACCCTCCTCGCGACCCTGCAGGCGACCTTCCTCGTGGCCCTGGGCCTTGGCCTCAGCCAGCTTGGCCTCGAGCCCCGCCTGGGCCTCCGCGAGAGCTTCCGCGAGAACACCCTTCTCATGGATAAGCTGCCTCTTCTCCGACTCGTTCCGCTGCTGATCCGCCTGGACCATCTTCCGCTCCCGACGAATGACAGCCTCGTGATCCTGAACCTGCCTGAGTAGGCCCGAAGCCATCTCGTCAAGGAGAGTTTTCTCCTTGGCCATCTTATTCCTGGCCGCCACAGCCTCGTCGAGGTCCACCTGGAGCTTAGCTAGCGCGTCGGGGTCCGACTTAGCTTGAGCTTCCTCCAAAGCACCCTTGAGAGCCAGGATGAAGCCGAAGCAGCGCTGCTGGTCCGCGGTTTCCTAAGATGGAAGGGAAAAAGGATTAGAATCCGATGGTCGAAGGCAAAGAACAATGACGAAGATAAAGCAAAGGTAAAGTTTTACCACCATCCGACGGATGGCCATAGCACGGAGCTCCTCCTCGATGTCCTCCCGCGCCAAGGATATGGGCCGCCTCAAGGCTGGAGGAACTGACCCCGCCAGCAGATGCAGGGCCAATTCAGGATCAAGGTTTCCCCGCTGGAGTGGAACCCCTCGGAGAGACTCGATCGGGTTCCAGGGCATCGTCCCCTGGTCGGGGGTGAAAATCTTGTAAAGATTTTCATCCACGGGGAGAGGGGGGATGACCCCGGAACTTTCAGCCGGAGGAGCCACCTCGGCTGGTGGCTCGGGAGTCGGAGTGCGGAGCTCGGGAGGAGGACTCCGGGACACATCCTCCACGACGGGCCTCAGGCTGCTTTGACCTGACTTTCGGCGGAAAAGCAGGCCACCCTCGTTGGGCTCCTCGGAAGAAGGAGAAACCTCCAGATCAGTCACCTGACGGAATTAAGCTTCCGTCGGGGTATCCTCCAGCATCGGCACCGGTGGAGTCGTGGCCCGGGCAGGAGTAGCAGCCCTCCTTGGAGTGAGGGCTTCGTTGGACCTGCGGTTGCGGGACGAATAAAGTCAGGTAAGGTGTTACGGGGGCACCAGATGATTTGACGCTCGAGATGTTGATTCTTTCCGAAGAAGTTGTAGTATCCCGCCTTGAGAACGCGGGGGGTTTCTCCTCGAAGGATGTATTTGATTTCTCGAACCCGCGATTCCCGATCAGCGGGGATAAACTCTTCGGGAACCAGATTTTTATATCTTTTAATAGCACGACGGACACGCTTACCTTCCTCGGCGGTAGTGACCCCGAAGGCTTGATCAATCTCCTCCCTCCTGGCTCGCTTGGCCACGATCTGCTCCTCGGTCGGAGGGGCAGCAGAAGGAGTGGCGGAAGAGGAAGCTCCCTTCTTCAGCGATTTCCGCTTCCTCTTGGAGCCATATGGGACGGCATCAGTCTCGCCCTGCTTCAACATGAGATGAGTCAGCAGAGATGCCTTCTTGGCTGCAAAAATAAAAGACAAGGGGGTTAGAAGTATTACCCAGATGACTAAATCCTTGGAAACAGAATCGAGGAGCCGGACCCCGATATGAATCAAGTCCTTCTCCGTGAGCTTGTTGGCGTCAAGGGGAATTAAGGAGTCCCCCCAACGGTAGAGCTGGACCATCTGGAGGGTGTTGAGGTCATCCTCAGTGTAGACCCCGTGCTTGGGGGCAGGGTCCGCCTGAACCTCCCATCGGGGCCATGGGACAGAGCTGTTTTGGAAGAAGAAGTAATACTTCTTCCACCCGCTATAATCCGACCCCGAGTCGCAAATCAACACCCGATCCTTGTGGAACTTCCAGGTCTCACTGTCCCAGCCAAAACGTGAAAGTTGCTCCTTTGTCCACTTGGGGAGTCGAGGGGAGAAGGAGCAAACACCAGCCTTATTGCACTTCATGCCGTAGAATGTACGGAAGAGCAGTAGACTGTACGTCCACTACTGGTGGAGGCACAGGAGTTGGAAGGCATTACACACGCGGATGGCGTGTGGAGAAAAGGTACAAGGGTGCGTCTTGTAGAAGTTGCACATCTCCACCAGGTTCCCGCAGAAGGGGAATCGAATCCCCGCGCTTATCTGTCCGGCAGAGACGAACACTTCTCCCTCTCAAGGACGCGTGACAATATGCTTCCTCTTGACGGCAGGCTGAGACTCGTAGGGGAAACGAGGTTCCCAATCCGAGGTAATGCAGCCCTCTCGGAGAGCAACCTCATACGAGGTCTCAGAAATCTCATTAACAGCAAATTCAAAGGTGAAGGGGGTCCTAGCCTTAGAACTAGCCTCGTCTAAAAACGGTTACAGACAGAAAAATTCAAGAAAAGAAGAGAGGATTGATGGGTTCCGATGTAATCGTTAGCCCCGTTAACAGCCACTGGACGGCGAGTAGGTCCAGTGGGCCTCGCGAAAAGCCTTGAAGGCCCAGAGGCCCAGCACGAAGGGTCCCGACTTCAGCGGTCCCGATGTATGAGCTGAACGCTCCCGATGAAAAGCCTCTGAGTAGGCCCCAATATGCCTTAGTAAAGGCCCCGATAATAAAGCCCCGCAGAGGCTGGACCTGTCCCGTAGAGACTAAAGGTCCTGGGTGGTGATCTAGAATGAGACAACTCTGGAGTCCCCGACAGTAGTCGAGACTTGTAATCAGAGGATAAGACCGAGAAACCCGCCTACTAGATGAGAGTAGTGGGAAGACGGTTAAGATATAGATAATCTCCCCCGAGATACGCAGGGCGTGCCCGAGATACGCGGAGGTACGGGTAAGATACGCGGAGCGTGGGGCGAGAAATATGGAATCCCAGCCGAGATATACGGAATCGTGGCGAGATACACGGAATCATGGGTATAACTGCCAAGCGCAGTAACAGGTAACAAGGTAACTCCTCCTTCTATATAAAGGAGGAGGTTACCTCAGAAAAACCCTAGACTGATACGAACATATACTCTTGCTTACCACCCATTGATTACCGTACTCATTTAAGCATCGGAGAGGGATTCTGGGTCACCATCCAGGTTATCCCCTTTTGCAGGATTACGCGGAGCCCAGGAGTCCAAGCTTTCCGTCATGGACGTAACGGAGCTTCGCTCGTGATCCAACATTGGCGCCGTCTGTGGGAAGCTTACGAAAAGCCAAGATAGCTTCTACCAGATCAATGGCCGGTGGTGGCAAGAAGAAGCAAGTTCAGGCTGGCAGTTCTCGTCCCGCAGGAACTGTGAATTCCCCGTTGCCGGAACGCATCGCTGAACAAGGTGGTGAGAACCCTGCTCTCTCCCAGACAGGGGGGCAGGGTGATGGATATGAGGTCTCAGTCCGAGACGCTGAGACGAACAGGCAAGATGTCCCGCGTAGGGAGGTGGATGAGGCTCCCCCAAACCCGGTGGGCCGTGGAAGAGAAGGAGTCCCGCGAAGGGAAGAAGGGTCGTCTTCGAACTCGGAGTTGGCCAAGGCAGTAGCGGAGGCTATGCCCATGTTCTTGGCCGCCATGGAGTCCTTGCTGGATAAGAGGGAGGCCGCTAGGAGAGCGGAGGAGTTGCCTCCGCGAGAAGAATTACCACCACCCCCGCCGAGGGTGGACCCGGAGGAACAGGAGGTTCCGCTCAGGAATAAGGGCAAGGAACCAGCACACCTGGAGAAGTTCGTGGTTGACGGCCCCGGACCAGTGCAGAACAGGACCATTCCCCTGAATGGCCCCATCACCCCCGATCAGGTGGTGAAGATCGTGAGCATCTGCATGGGTGATCAGAAGCAGATGACATCGGAGCTGAGGGATCGGTCCAGCCATCCTTTTGTGCCGCGGCTGATCGATACCGTAGCCCCGCCTGGACTAGGTATTCCAACCATCAAGGAGTATGACGGTGAGGGGGACCTGTTCGCCATGTGCAGAGGCATGTCCATGCCTGTATGGGACGAACATCGAACGATGACCTCATATGCTCATTGTTCCCAATAACCCTGGGAGAAAGGGCCATGACTTGGTTCTTCAGCCTTCCGCCGGGGAGCATCACGTGCTGGACTGATATGCACGATCGCTTCATCAAGCAATATCAAGGTCGGAGACGCCTCCTGAAGAGCGTGAGGACTTTAACCCAGGTGGTGCAGAGGCCCGATGAATCGTTGGCATACTATTACCAACGGTTCACTGCTAGTGCTGCGGAGATTGACGAAGAAATCTCGGAGGGAGAGATGATCCGTACTTTCCTAAGGAACTTGAGCGCTCCGTACGGTTCTGACCTAATGCATAGCGTCGCCGCGAAGGCTGTGTGGAGTATGGAGGCCCTGCAGGCGAGGGTGAAACAGCAAATCGACGTCCAGGAGTCGAAGATTGCTGCTGGAGAACTTGATCCCCCGAAGTCGGGAAGAGGAAAGCCATCGTCCAAGCTGTCGGACGATCGCAAGGGGAGCGACAAGTCGGAGGGAGGTAGGAACCGTGGTCGTCCCGATAAAAGAGAAGACAAGCGTCCTCCGAGGAAGGACAACCGAGAGGGTCGGGCTGTTCCCATCAATAACTCGATGACCTCTGTGTTAGCTGTGATGGACAGACAAGGTCTCGCTCGATACCCCCCGAGGAGAGAAGGTGAATTCCTAGGAGGCCGTCCCGACCGTTACTGTCGCTACCATCGAGCCAATGGTCACGACACTGAGAACTGTCGGGAGCTGAAGAAGGAGATTGAAAAGCTGATCCAGAAGGGAAGGCTGAAAGAGTTCGTCGGGAAGGGTCGGTGCCGATCCCGTTCCAGAAGTCGGTCGCGATCCCGTTCCAAATCCCGCGACCGATCCCCGAAGAAGAAGAAGGTCGAGCATGAGGCCTCGGGTTCAGGTGCCCGCAAGGAGAGGCGCGGAACTATCAACGTCATCCATGGAGGAATGGCGGCGGGAGGAGATATGCCTCTCGGGAGAACTACGCTTCCCGCATATCTGCCGCGGTGGTGCTAGGCAAACGGTCCCGGTCGTGGACCCTGAAGGAGGAAATGGAAATTTCGTTCTCGAAGGAGGATCTAATAGGCGTGGAGAGCCCTCACGACGATGCCTTGGTCGTGACCCTGGACGTGGACGGATTCGAGATGAAGCGGATCCTGATAGACGGAGGGAGCTCCTCCGATATTCTTTTCATGGACGCACTGGAAGCCATGGGAAAGACGAAGAAGGACCTGACGCAGGTGGACTTCCCAATGGTGGGATTCTCTGGCTCCACTTCCTACCCGTTGGGAATGATTACCTTACCAGTAGAGTTTGGTAGTGGCTGGAAAATGGAGAGGCGAAACGTGGATTTCGTCATCGTGGAGTCCGCGGGGGCATACAACGCGATCATCGGGAGGACCACCATCAATCCTCTCATGGCAGTCGCCTCGACGGTCCACCAGAAGATGAAGTTCCCGACTGACAATGGGGTCGGAGAGGTCAAGGGCGACCAGGTGGCATCGCGAAAATGCTATGTTAACGCCACCCGACGAAGAAGAAGGGAGGCCATGACCGTCCTTCAAACTGATACCGATCCTCGAGAGGAGTATGGGCGTCCCGCCCCTATGGAGGATTTGAAGGAAGTGGAGATCGATGGGCCTCAGAGGAAGGTGAAGATTGGCTCTGCTTTGTTGGAGGAAAGAGCCCGAGAGTTGATTGAGCTCTTGAAGGAGTTTAAGGAGTTGTTTGCCTGGTCCCCGAGTGATATGCCAGGAATCAGCCCCGACGTGATAGTGCACGAGCTGAAGATAGACCCCGCAATCAAGCCTATCGCGCAGAGAAGGCGTCCGATGGGCGCAGACAAGAGGATCACGATCCAGCAGGAGGTGGGCAGACTGCTCGATGCTGGATTCATCAAGGAACTCCGATTCCAGACTTGGGTGGCTAACCCAGTGCTGGTGCGAAAGAGTAACGGAAAGTGGCGGATGTGTGTCGACTTCCGCGACTTGAACAAAGCCTGTCCGAAGGACTGCTACCCGCTGCCGAGGATCGACCAGCTGGTGGATGCCACATCGGGACATGAGCTGCTGAGCTTCATGGATGCCTACTCCGGGTACAATCAGATCAAGATGGCGAAGTAGGATGCCCCTCACACAGCTTTTTACGCTGACAGTGACGTCTACCATTACGACGTGATGCCCTTCGGATTGATCAATGCCGGAGCAACTTACCAGCGGATGGTGAACAAGTTGTTCAGGGACATGCTGGGGAAAACCATGGAGGCATATGTGGACGACATGCTGGTGAAGTCCCGACAGGCAGGAGACCATGTCCAGAATTTGGCGGCAGCATTTGAGCGAATGAAGTTCCATCAGGTTCGGCTGAACCCCGACAAATGTGATTTCGGGGTGAACTCGGGGAAGTTCCTAGGGTTCATGGTGAGCCAGAGAGGAATCGAGGTGAACCCCGAGAAGCTGCGAGCAATCGAGGAGATGCAGTCCCCAAAGACTCATCGGGAGGTCCAGGTGCTGAATGGCCGGTTGGCTGCGATGAATCGCTTCCTATCCAAGGCAAGTGACCGAGCCATGCCATTTTTTGAGGTGCTGAGAGCCAACAAGAAGTTCGAATGGACCGACAAGTGCGAGGAGGCGTTCCAGGCACTCAAGCAGCATCTCCGTACCCTTCCGCCGTTGGCGAAACCAGTTCCAGGCGAGCCGCTCTATCTCTATTTAGCTGTTTCCGATATGGCTGTTAGTTCTGTTCTGATTAAGATTGTCAAGGGCAACCAAGTGCCTATCTATTATGTAAGCAAGGCGTTTTCCAAGTCTGAAATAAAATATCCCGCTATTGAGAAGTATCTCTTCGCGTTGATAATTGCCGCTCGAAAGCTCCGACCTTACTTCCATGCACATGAAGTCACGGTATTGACTAATCAGCCCTTGAAACACTTTTTGAACCGACCGGAGGCGTCGGGGAGATTGGTTAAATGGGCCATCGAGCTGACAGAGTTCCGCATTCATTTCGCTCCGAGGACCGCTATTAAGGGCCAGGCGTTGGCAGATTTTATAGCTGAGTCTACGGCACCCGATCTGGAAGTAACGGGTCCCGCAGAGGGGGAACCATGGAAGGAGTTCCGACAACAGAACAGCAGCCAGAACAGCCAAATGAGGAGAACACCTGGGAGATGTACACTGATGGTTCATCGAGTGTAGAAGGCTCGGGGGCAGGATTCGTGTTGATACCGCCCGGTGGAGGCGAGCCCTTACGATATGCCCTGGCGTTGACATTCAAAGCCACCAACAACGAAGCAGAGTATGAGGCTCTCATCACATGCCTCAAGATTGCCAAGGGTACGGGGGTCGACCATTTAAAAGTGAAGTGCGATGCTAGCTTGGTTGTAAATCAAGTCCAGGGGAACTATGAAGCTAAGAACCCGACAATGAAAAAATATTTGCATGAGGTGCAGACTTTGAAGGGAAGCTTCAAAAGCTTTGATATCGAGGCGATCCCGAGGGAAGAGAACGCGGAAGCGGATGCCTTGAGCAAGTTTGCCCCGAGGAGAATCGGAAGGTGCATTTCCTAGAAAAGGTGATCATCTCAAACATTGACCCGGTGGAGGTCTGTGCTATTGAGACAGGATCGGAGGAAGAGGAGAAGCCCACTTGGATGACCCCGATGGTCACGTACCTAACTACGGGGGTACTCCCCGATGATAAGGTGGCAGCCGTCAGATTGCGTCGGATTGCAGACAACTACGCGATGGTGGACAACCAGTTATACAAAAAAGGGTATGTAAAACCTTTCTTAAAATGCGTAGCGGAGCCTGACACGAATCGAATCCTAAGGGAACTACACGAAGGAGTCGCGGCCTGTCATGAGGGAGCCCGATCTCTGGTGAGGAAGGCATTGAACTTGGGTTACTATTGGCCCTCGATGAACAAAGAAGCGACCGCGATGGTCCGATCCTGCGATGCATGCCAGAGGTACGCCCCAAATATCATGGCTCCCGCCGCGGACTTAATGCCCATCAGGAGTGCATGGCCCTTTGCGCAATGGGGAATTGACTTGGTGGGACCACTTCCCCAAGCGAAAGGTCAGTGCAAGTACTTACTCGTGGCTATCGACTACTTCTCAAAGTGGATAGAGGCCAAAGCATTGGCTAGAACGACGGGGCAGCATATCCTCAAGTTCCTTCAGACTCAGATCGTATCCCGGTACGGGGTTCCTCGAGTATAAATCAGCGACAACGGCCCTCCGTTCAATGGGGCTCAGTTGAAGGAGTACCTGGAAGAACTAAACATTGAGCATCAGACCGCTTCAGTCCGCCACGCTCAGACTAATGGCCAGGTAGAATCAGCCAACAAGATCGTGATGGATGGCTTGAAGAAGAGAGTCTATGCCTTGCAGGGTCATTGGCTGGATGAACTTGAGAATGTGCTATGGGCTGTGAGAACAACACCCAAGCAATCAACAGGAGAAACTCCGTTTGGCCTGGTTTATGGCACGGAGGCAGTCGCTCCCGTGGAGATAGCGGTGGCGTCCCACCGCGCGAAATATTACGAGCCTCTGACAAATGAGGAAATGAGACGTCTGGATTTAGACCTACTCGAGGAGAAGAGGTGGAAGGCTGATGAAGTCCAGGCCCGAATGCGTTTGGCAACAGCCCGATATTATAATCGGCGTGTCAGGTCCCGACAATTCTTCGTGGGAGAACTTGTCTGGCGGAGGAATGAGTTTGTTCATCAAGATCAGATCAACAAGCTGTCACCAAAATGGGAAGGACCCTACAAGATCGTGGGGATGCCAGCGCCCAATGCATACAAGTTAGAGGATCTCGAAGGCAAGACGTTGAAGCATTCCTTCAGTGGTGAACACTTGAAGAAGTATCATGTTTGATATGAAGCCGCCACGAATGACGCAAATTTTCTATCAATAAAATCCGATGTAAGCCTACTTTGAATTATTAGTGAATAAAAGAAGTTGCCTTCCGATCAAATTGCTTTCAAATTTATTCTAACTGTTAATAAGACGTCCTGAGTGACGCGACAAAAGCCTTCCGAGGTACGATGAAAGCCCCGCGGGGGACGCGTAAGTCGTCTATATGGCGCGGCCAAAAGCCTTAACAGGTATGGACAAAAGCCCTACGGGGTACACGTAAGTCGTCTATATGATGCAACCAAAAGCCTAGGTATGAAAAGACCTTGATGGGTCCGCGTAAGTCGTCTATATGATGCGGCCAAAAGCCTTAACGGGTATGAAAAAGCCTTAACAGGTCCGTGTAAGTCGTCTATATGATGCGACAAAAAGCCTTAACGGGTACGACTAAGCCGTCCAGTAGAGACGCAATGAAAGCCCTAAAGGGTATGAAAATGGCCTTGAAAGGTAGGGACGAGAAGCCTTAAGTGATGAAGTCCCGATTTTGGATAAGAAGCCTTAAGTGGTAAAGTCCCGAGTTAAACGTCGGAAGGACGTATGAAGTCGTCTATATGATGCGGCCAAAAAGCCCTAAAGGGTACGAGTAAGCCGTCCAGTAGAGACGCAGTAAAAGCCCTAAGGGTTATGAAAACAGCTTTAAGTGGTGAAGTCCCGATTTTGGACGAGAAGCCTTAAGTGGTGAAGTCCCGATTTTGGATAAGAAGCCTTAAGTGGTAAAGTCCCGAGTTAAACGTCGGAAGGACGTATGAAGTCATTTTAATGGTGCATCAGAACGTTCTGAGTAACTAATTTTAAGCCGCTTTAGATAAAGTGCAGACGAATATTGACGCCAAAACAGATAAAAGAAGTTCCTTATATAAAGGCTTGAAGGCCAAAGGAGTTCGTTACAAGAAACAAAGGAGAAAAACAACAAGGACTAAAAGATGTGGGCATCAAGCTTGGTCCTTATTGACGGTGTCAGCAGGAGTTGGGTCCACGGAGTTGGTGGCAGAAGGCTCCACAGGGTCAGCCGTTGGAGGAATGGCTGTCAGAATCATGGGATCGAGGAGTTTCCGATGAAGAAGAAGAAGTAGCTCCTCTTCACTCTGAACTTGTGGTATGCATTTCCGGCCTTGAGCATCGGCCTCTTTGATGGAAATGATACATCCTTCCCGGAGAGCTGCATCATAAGCAGTGCTGAAAATCTCGTTCAGAGCATAGTCGAAGTTGAAGGGCTTCCTTCCCTCGAAACCAGATCCACCATCTGAAATTAGATGTTGAAAGGAATGTTAAGCTCATTCGGAAAAATACAATTAAGCTAAGTAAAGAGGCGAGCAAACGATGGAGAAGGACACCTTACCAGACATGGTAAAGTCTTGAATCACTTGAAGAGCAAAAGACATGGGGAGAAGAAAACTTCAGGTCCAAAAACGGAGGCACTTCCGAAAATGGAGACGGTGAAGAAGAATATTGCCCAGGTCTTAGCTTTTATAAGCAAAATGACAGACTGGACGGACTTAATCTGGACCGTTGAAGACGAAACAATTCAATCTCAACCGTCGAAGACTGAGGGACAGTACAGAAAAGACGATGCTGACGTAATGAGTGCTTTTTTCGGAAAACGACAGTCACGCTGATGTGAGCGTCGCTTCTTTATCCCTAGGCATTTAATGCTACAGTAGCCAAGGAGTCTCCTTGGATTAACCAACTGCCCATGGGGCCTGGTGGGCCCAAGGCAATCATAAGAAAGAGACTCTGATATATAACGATCACACGCAAAGATCAAAGCCTCCGACGGTGGTATCGGAAGGTATGAAGACAAAAGCCTCTAACTGAGGTATCAAAAATTGCAAAGATCCAAGCCTCCGACGGCGGTATCGGAGGGCATGAAAGCAAAAACCTTCGACAAGAGAGGTCAAAAAAGTTGGACTGGAAGACATGACGAACTAAAAGTCCCCCATGTCTTGGGGGCAAATGATGGGTTCCGATGTAATCGTTAGCCCCGTTAACAGCCACTGGACGGCGAGTAGGTCCAGTGGGCCTCGCGAAAAGCCTTGAAGGCCCAGAGGCCCAACACGAAGGGTCCCGACTTCAGCGGTCCCGATGTATGAGCTGAACGCTCCCGATGAGAAGCCTCTGAGTAGGCCCCGATATGCCTTAGTAAAGGCCCCGATAATAAAGCCCCGCAGAGGCTGGACCTGTCCCGTAGAGACTAAAGGTCCTGGGTGGTGATCTAGAATGAGACAACTCTGGAGTCCCCGACAGTAGTCGAGACTTGTAATCAGAGGATAAGACCGAGAAACCCGCCTACTAGATGAGAGTAGTGGGAAGACGGTTAAGATATAGATAATCTCCCCCGAGATACGCAGGGCGTGTCCGAGATACGCGGAGGTACGGGTAAGATACGCGGAGCGTGGGGCGAGAAATATGGAATCCCAGCCGAGATATACGGAATCGTGGCGAGATACACGGAATCATGAGTATAACTGCCAAGCGCAGTAACAGGTAACAAGGTAACTCCTCCTTCTATATAAAGGAGGAGGTTACCTCAGAAAAACCCTAGACTGATACGAACATATACTCTTGCTTACCACCCATTGATTACCGTACTCATTTAAGCATCGGAGAGGGATTCTGGGTCACCACCCAGGTCATCCCCTTTTGCAGGATTACGCGGAGCCCAGGAGTCCAAGCTTTCCGTCAAGGACGTAACGGAGCTTCGCCCGTGATCCAACAAGGATAATATTAGCAGATCACGAAAACAGAGAATGGAAGCCTTACCAGACATTGTCGATAGATGCTGGGTGAAGATGAAGAAGGATCGGGGAGATTGAAAGCCTTGGATCACTTGAAGAACAGAAGAACCTTGGAGAAGAAAACTTCGAATTCGAGAATGGCAGAATTTCCAGAAACTGAGAGGGTGAAGAAGAAGTGAATAATGCCAGGGTTTTGGCTTTTATAAGCAAAAGGACAACTGGAAGGACTTAATCTTGACCGTTGAAGATGAAACGATTCGATCGTGGCCGTTAAGATTAAGAAGACGGTACGGAAGAGACGTGGTGACGTAATAAGCGCTTTTTCAGAAAGCAACAGTCACGCCGATTTGAGCGTCGTTTCATAATCCCTAGCATTTAATGCTGCGATAAACGAGGAGTCTCCTCGGATTTGGCAACTGCCCATAGAGTCCAGTGGGCCCAAGGTAATCATGAGTGAGAAACTCTGTCATACGACAATTACGCGCAAGGTAAAAGCTTCCAATCAAGATATCAAGAGATCTGAGGATGAAAGCCCCCGACGGCAGTATCGGGAGGTGTGAAGATAAAAGCCTCCGACGGCGGTATCGGGAGGTATGAAGACAAAAGCCTCTGATGGTAGTATCAAAAGGTATGGAGACAAAAGCCTCCGACGGCGAGGTCGGAAGGTTTGGAACTGGAAGACACGACGAACTAAAAGTTCCCCATGTCTTTGGGGCAAATGATGGGTTTCGATGTAATCGTTAGCCCTGTTAATAGCCAATGGACGGCGAGTAGGTCCAGTGGGCCTCGTTAAAAGCCTGGAAGGCTCAGAGGCCCAGCATGAAGGGTCCCGACTTAAGCGGTCCCGATATATGAGCTGAATGCTCCCGACGAGAAGCCTCTGAGCAGGCCCCAATATGCCTTAGTAAAGGCCCCGATATGCCTTAGTGAAGGCCAATAAAGCCCCGCGGAGGCTGGACCCGTCTCGTGAGACAAGGGGTCCCGGGTGGTGATCTAGAATGAGATAACTCTGGAGTCCCCGACGGGAGTCGAGACTTGTGATCAGAGGATAAGACCGAGAAATCCGCCTACTAGATAGAGTAGTGGGAGACGGTTAAAGATATAGATAAAGTCCCCCGAGATACGCAGGGCGTGCCCGAGATACGCGGAGTATGGGTAAGATACGCGGAGCGTGGGGCGAAATATATGGAATCCCGAACGAGATATACGGAATCGTGGCGAGATATGCGGAATCTTGGGTAAAACTGCCAGGCGCAGTAACAGGTAACTGAGTAACTTCCCCTCCTATATAAAGGAGGAAGTTACCTCAGAAACACAGAGGATCTAATACGCATTTAGAATTACTGCTGCCACCCCATTGATCATATACTCATTTAAGCATCGGAGAGGGATTCTGGGTCACCACACAGGTCATCCCCTTTTGCAGGATTACGCGGAGCCCAGGAGTCCAAGCTTTCCGTCAAGGACGTAACGGAGCTTCGCCCGTGATCCAACAATATATATTTACTTTTTTCGTGTTTCTAAATACATGGGTGTTTGGATGTAATATGGGATGTAATCTCACATTATATTCACATTACGTTGTTTGGTTTGCCAAACGACGTATTGTGTATTGTAATGTAATGTGCATTGTAATATGAGATTACGCCTTCATTCAACGTAATGTGATATTACATCCAAAAACGGATGTAATGTGAGATTACGTCTAACATTACTGAGTGTTATTATTTATTTAATAAAGAAATACATTATATTATCTTTATATATTAAGATAATAATAATAATAGTAAATTTTTACTTTTTATCTAATTCATAACTAATTATTATAATAAAAATTAATGCATTCGATGTTTGTATAAAATGAGTAAAGTCTTTTTTGTTGTTATTTTTAAATTATCTTATAAAACTATATAAAATGTTTTAATCAATAGAATTTTAATAGTTAAGTGTACTGAGTTTAAATATTTAGTTTTTGAAGCTCATAATTGATTATAATATTAACCACAAAGCATAAAGTTTAAAAGGTTAATTGTTGTCAAAATATTTATTCTTTTAAATCTTATCATATTAATATATAATATACTCTCATATATTTATATAATAACAATAAAGTCACATTACAATGCACATTATATCACATTACAACACATACCAAACACTGTAATTTAACATTACACTCCACATTACAGCACAACCAACCATTGTAATCTGACATTACATTACGTAGCTCACATTACTTGTAATCTCACATTTCAAGTAATTTCACATTACGTCCATCCAAATGCCTCCTAACTATGTTCTTCTATTTTCATTAAAATTCAGTCCATTTCATCTGTTAAATATGCTTATGTGTAGGGGCGGGTATTATTAGACTTGAACCCGCTTTACAGGTCGATCCGTGCTCGTCTTATATTCGCGGGGCGGGAAGGATCGCCTCACGATTGACATAATTTATTAATATCATTCCTAAATCTTAAACTTTATATTCTTCATATCCAAATTTAACTCTAAATTCAAATCACAAATTATAAATTTAACTCCAAATCCAAACCAAAAAATTCATTA
The DNA here is from genome assembly GCA_036873135.1 of Clarkia xantiana subsp. parviflora. Classification (NCBI taxonomy): domain Eukaryota; kingdom Viridiplantae; phylum Streptophyta; class Magnoliopsida; order Myrtales; family Onagraceae; genus Clarkia; species Clarkia xantiana. The sequence goes on from JAPTYO010000004.1 coordinate 40,736,054, forward strand.
GAACTATTGTTGTTTTGACTATGTGTTATATTACTCGTATAGTTTCATATAATATATATACATATATGATAGAAATGCAAGGCGGAGTGGGTTCGTGGGGCCCCACGAACCTCAAACCAGTCCCATAAACCACAGTGCTCGAGTCGGGATAACGAAATTCGAGAGAGGCTCCGCGGGTCGGTGGGTACCCGTAACCCGTTGACAACCCTGCTTATATGGATATATGTTTCCAATGTGGCGCAATCAAACAATTCACTATAATACCACTTGTCAAATAAATGTTTAAAGAATAATATAATATATTTGAACATATGGAAAACTTTACATATTTTATTTAGAAAAATACGAAGGTTGAAGAAATTTAGGGGGCGTTAGAATAGACTAATGTGAGATTATTTGAAATGTGAGATTACAAGTAATGAGCTACGCAATGTAATGTTAGATTGCAGTGTTTGGTTGTGCTGTAATGTGGAATGTAATGTTAGATTACAGTGTTTGGTATGTGTTGCAATGTGCATTGTAGTGTGAGTTTATTATTATTATATTATATTATCTATATGAGATTATATTATATATTAATATGATGATTTAAAAAATATACATTTTGACAACAACTAACTTCTTAAAGATTATGTTTGTGGTTAATATTATAGTCATTTATAAATTCTAAAGACTAAATATTTAAACTCAATACGCACAACTACTAAAACTCTATTAATTAAAACATTATATATAGCTTTATAAGATAAATTTCATTAAAAAAATGGAATGAAAAAGACTTACTCATTGTATACGAACATCATGTGCATTATTATTTATTATAATAATGAATTATGGAGTATATAAAAATAAATAAAAATGCAATACTATTAATAATACAAAATATTTTATATATTTAATAAATAATAATAAAATAATAACACTCTGCAATGTTGGACGTAATCTCACATTACATCAGTTTTTGGATGTAATCTCACATTACGTCTAATGGAGTTTGGACGTAATCTCATATTACAATTGATATTATATTATAATGCACCTTATGTCGTTTGGCAAACCAAACAACGTAATGTATGTAATGTGGAATGTAATGTGAGATTACATCTCACATTACATCCATCCAAACACCCCCTTAAATTATTTGAATTTTTCAATCATTTAGTTTTAAATAATATTTTCTTTAGATATTATCAATTTATAATAACTTTCATTAAAAATTCAATATTATCGGTTATTATGTAATTAAGCAATACAATTTCATCATTTACTTGCATCAGTGTTATCAGAACCGGACCGGCGGTCCGACCTAGTTTGAACCGGAACCGGTGCCTCCGACGGTCCGGTTCGAGTAAAAATGGACAATGTAAGCAAACCCGGTACGAAAGCCCAATTTTCGATGAACCGAACGGTTCTAAGCAGACCGGGCGGTTCGCTGGTTCAGGATGTAATCATATGGTGATGGGCGCCGTAATTGGTAGCCCATAATATGTATAGTTTACCTAATGAACTTGGGTAAATGTCGCATTAGGGTAATTGGGACAGACGAAAATCCCAATTGACATGGGAAGCCCAAAATTGAGCCTCCCCAAATACATAGGCCGGCCGAATATTATGGTTGGGGTAAAGTGGACTTTTGTCCACTTTTCCTCCTATAAATAAGAAGTGTTAGGGAAATTTTAGGGTTAATCATAATTCCCTCACAAGAGAGTTTTAGAGAGAAAATCCCTCCTCCCATACACAAGGTTTGGCTGAACCACATAAGTCACCTAGGGTGTGCCAAATTGCTTTCTGAGAAAACTCTCCAGAGATCTGTCCCCATGCCGAGAATCGATCAGAGACTTCGCTGTGGAGCTGCACCACGTAGGGCTTCTCTAACAAGAATCTCTACGGGTCCCGTCCGGAGGATTGCAAACTCCCTCGAGCAAGGATCTTGGACTACGGTTACTCTTGAGGTATGTGTAAACTTTCCGCTGCGTAATTGATATTAGGGTCAATAACCTGGGAGAGGTCTGAAGTTTAGCCCTTGTTAATTTGAGAGGTCTGAAGATTGAAATGGTGATAACAAAGGTCTGAAGTTTCGACTTGTAGATAATAGAGGTCTCCGTTATTTTTTTCCGTTAAAACTGACGGAAATTGGTCATGTGCATTGCATGTGACCAGAAATAAAATAAAATTCCAAAAATACCCTTCTTGCATCTCACATGTTTGAATGAAAAGACGAAAATGCCCTTAAGGCCACCACCCAACTCCGGCCACCACAACTCACAGCTCCGGCGACCGCCACCCAACTCCGGCGACCACAACCCGACTCCGACGACCATCGCCCAACTCCGGCGACCACAACCGCGGTCCCGATTGGACCCAATCGGGGCCGGTGGCTCCGATTTGGGCCCAATTGGGGCCGTGGTGGCGGTCGTCGGAGTTGGGTAGCGGTCGTCGGAGTTGTGAGTGGTGGTCGCCGGAGTTGGGTGGTGGCCGGCTGGAGCCGTGGTGGTGGCCGGAGTTGGGTTAGGTTTAAATTATGGACATGGGTATTTTTTGTCATTTCATCTTTATATTAATTAAACTTTTTATTAATTCAAATATTACAAAAGGGTATTTTTGACATTTCACGCGGTTCTGTTAAATTTGACAGAAAATTTGGACGGAAAACCTAAAAATCACAAAGTCCAAACTTCAGACCTCAGTTATCACCATTTCAATCTTCAGACCTCTCAACAAGGGCCAAACTTCAGACCTCTCCCAGGTTATTGACCCTTGATATTACTAGCACATACCATGTTTAAGTTTCCGTAGTGATTATTCCCCGTAATCTATCATTGGTATCAGAGCCTGTGTTAGGAGTTCATGATTTTGATAAATTGGTGTTCTTGGAGTTTTAAAATTTTCGGACTGAATTTTTAAAAGGGAATTTAAAATTTTGAATTTTTAAGTTCAAGGGTGGTCCGAAATTTTGCATGTTCTTAGTTAAATTGATGTTCATGATCTTCAAGAAAAAAGTGATATTTATCCAAGTCAAACATTAGATTGTAGATCTTATTAAAATTTGATCTTAAAATTTGACCACTTATTCCCAATTAGTGTTTGTGCCAAAAATTTTAATTATTTTTCAAAGTAAATTTTTTAATTTCTTGGTCACCAAGTTAGATATTTCGACAAATACATATAAAATTCTTTAAAGTTAAATTGTTTGTCATATTTTAATTTTTAATTAAGGTAACAATATATCTATAACTGGGAACATTATGATAGATTCACAATAATATATAGAAATATATATCACTATCAATATATCTAAATATTTAAATAGGGTGATAGATATTATTGATAGATTTAGTTACCTAAAGGATTGAGAAAACATATTGTCTGTTATTTGTTTCCCTATTAAAGATATCGACAATGAATAAATATATATAGAAACCTAATTTTTACATATATATATATATATATATATATATATATATATATATATATATATATATATATATATATATCTATATTGTTGATTGATTTAATCTTAAAGATAGAATCTTAGCAATAAATATATATATGTTAGTAATTTGGGCCGAAATAAATAAATAAATAAATAAATATATATATATATATATATATATATATATATATATTGGAAATTATTTTATATAATTAATGTTACTTGGTGGTCAAGTTAAATACTTTTTGGACTTTAAAACTCTACTTGGGCCACAAGTAAAAATTTCGGTCCAACCTTTAAAATTTTAATTATTGGGTCGGTCCAATATGTTAAACCGGGACGAAACAAAACCGAACCGGATTTTCTCAATCGGTTCGACCTATTCGGGTCGGGTCGGACCGGGGTAATTAAGTGGATCTAACTGAACCGGTTAAGAGTGTTGAACCGAACCCTATTTTCGTGGACCGCTTCGGACCGAACCATATTTTAAAATTAAAAACCGAACCGAACCGGGTTTTTACGAACCGAACCAAACCGGATTTTCCGGACCGGACCGAACCGGATTTTCTGAACTTAACCGACCAAAATGGACTGAAATTGACTGAACCGAACAATGTTTTCTAAACCGAATTCAAGTCAATTAAAATAGGGAGGTCAAGTTTTAAAATCCAAATGTTTTTGAACCTCAAAATGGACTACACAGTGTTCATAAGGTTATTAACCTTTATGCCTTGTTACGATTATGAGGATGGATCTCGAAGATACATGTTTTTGGGACTGGATTAATTAGAGTGCTGAAGTGCAATTGTTTATCATTCAACATATATTTATGCATGATTAGAACTGTTGTCTTGACTAAGTCAAGCTAGCTGGATATTGCATGTTGTGGGCGGAACACTTGTTAAATATATGGAATGCGCACTAGGATAAACATGCTGTGATGGTTGGAAATGCCTAGGATTCATGTCTAGAAGTTTGCGTAATTGAATATAAGCATGAATTGCAAATCAGCCCCTAATGTTTAAAATTATTTTAAAACCGAAAACCAGTCGCCAAATATGTATGATTGATGTGAATGTTGCATGTTTGACACGTATGCTAGAATGTTGAGGATGTAGTTGCATTTGATAATTTACTTGGAAGTAAAATTGTGAATGCAAGTATGAGTTCCTCGGAACATTAGACGCATGACGCGTAAGCATGTGTGTGTGGTATGATGAATGTTACTGGCATATGATAATTTACATGGATAGTAGAATTATGTATGCATGAGTGAATTCATCGGAATGATTTTCCAAAACAAAAAAGGGCCTTGGGATAGCCAAGATCGGGTATGCTTATTTTTAAAATTCTCGTTCCGGTAATTTGTGATTAAAACCGTTTTATGAGACTGATCTATTAGATATAAGACGACAATAGTGTGAACTCTTTCACAACCATCTTCCATTGGTTTACTGGTGTTCGGTTGGTTTAGATGACTGAAGAATCACTATCTGCCGGATTCTATTTCAATGGATATTTGATGTATCCAATTCTTTCTCAAAATGTTATTGTCTCCCTGATTTTTGCATAATCATCGATGTGATAGTATGCATTGGTTGAATAAGTGCGATTCGATATTCCTCACAATCTTGATGGAATGAATAACGATGAATAAATAGAGTACGTGTTGAACTCTCTACTACGATTCCGAAAAGTGGAGAGGACAACTATAAATGAATATGGTAGTCTGTATGATTTTGACAATGTGAAACGAATGTAATAATTTGTTCCACCAAGAATAGGAGTAGGTTCTTTGATGATCCGAACGCATATGTGGTGATACATTCAACCTTGGTAAAAAGGGGTTGAAGAAGACTTCAATTGCAACCAGGCAATGTTGCAGCTTAGTATCTCTTTGCATCCGCCTCGGTGGAAACAAGAATGCAAAAGCTAAACGTTTCGGTTAAACGTGATGGTCTTCTCTCTTTTCATGGATGTTGGCGTAAAACCCGCATCAGATCTTCAGAATGAAAGGTCAACATGGAAAAGATGTATATGGTTGTCTGATATTGACAGGACTCAATGACCTTGAGCCTAATCAAGTTCAGTAACCACAGCAGTAAAAAGGAAACCTTCTCTGCTCACCATACTTGGTTTGAAAGAAGTCAACCATGATCCGAATATTATAGAGAAAACTGGACCATAAAGGTCTTTACGATAATCTGGTGGATTAAACCATGTTGATAAAGTGCGTCTCAAGTACGCCTCGTAGGTCATGTGTATGAAACGGTAAAATGTTTTATACATACACAAATCATTTGACGTAATTCACTCGTGAATTTACTCAGATGTGATGTTCAACATTACTTAAAGTTCTCGACTATCTATGCGACAATCATGGATGAAATACGCGATCTTCAGATCAAGAACCCTACCATTGTCATTTATCGTTCGTTGGAGTTACTAAATTTTGGTTATTTCGAGATTCAGATTTATTGAGTAAAGTAGTTTCTGTTCGATTCGAAATGTGATCTACTTGTCAAAATTAATCGATCCTGTTAAGAGGGATCGATCCGAAACGAAATTTTTGCCAGATAAAAGTGGTCGAATAAAACGAAACGATTCACGTACTCCGTCATCTCAGTCGGGATAACTAAACTGAACACACATCGATTGCGTAGCTAGATCGAAAGATTTAGTATTTCTTTAATTATTAGTACTCCATTGAATGAAATAATTAGTAATGATGATCATGTGCGAAACCGATTGGATTAAATTAAATTAAATTCAGAAGTGAAACGATTTAACCAAGTGTTAAAACTTCGGTGAAAAGCGCTACGTGCAAGTGGACCTCGATAGACGGAACACATCGTTTCAAAATACGAATTTAATGATGAAGTGTCTGAATGATGATGTGCAAAATTTTCGTTTGCATTCCCTTGGAAACAACTTATTGATACCATTTGCATCGGTAAGAAGTAGGCTTCGAAAGCTACCACGACCTTGTAAAAGTATCAACTGACGCATAATATGAAAACCTGAAATGCTCAGTTCGGAGATGGGATAAAATCTCTGAGATAAGTTTGCAAACGAAGAAGGATGAAGTCGGTTAAACAATTTTCCTTCCGTACGCCTTGAACGAAAAGTCTGGCTAGGCATTCAAATCAAATCACACACTTCTGACGCATAGTTTATAAACATAATGTTAGAATCACTTAATCAGCTGTTCCCTAAGGGATGATGAAAAGTGATTCACGTTCTTGTAAAACTGTGTTCCATTGATATCGGTAAGGTACGTCGCCATTATAGCTGAATGGTGATAATGAGTTAAATCATATCACCATGCGATATTAATTTGCTCAATGAACACGTATCTAGGAAAAGAGTGCGTCGATCACTCTTAGAAAATACCTGTTTACAGTTTGATTATAAAATGGTGTCGAGGTCGGACATGAGACGTTACATCACTAAGAGGACGAATTTTCCAAATGCATGAACAGTTTTAATCAACGAAGTCATGATCAAAACGGAGCAGAATAACAATGACAATCAGGTCCTACTTAATTCGAGTGGGAGAGATTTGAACCACAACTCAATTGAATTACATGGTAAATGAGAATGGGAACATTTTCATAGTAAATCCAGTAGGAGGAATAAACCCTACCACACGTAGACACTGTTGCTGTTAAGACGAATCAAGTTGAACCTGATGGTCATATAGCTAAACCAGAAATGACACAACTACCTAAAATACCCATTGTTTCCAGTGGGAGTGATCCAACCATACTTGGTTCCAGATCATCGTGATCAAGGAATACATCTCTGAAATAAACCCCGAGACCAAGAGGTTGTCATAGAAAAGTTGTAAGTCAAGGTTTTAGCACCGCTCTTGTTCCCAATAGAGACAATGCTCCGATAAGAAGCATTGTTCCGAGTAGGAGGATCGTTCCCTACAGAAATGATGCTACGATAAGAAGCATTATTCCGAGTGGGAGAAAAGATCAGACTAATAAATGGGACTCGCAATGCCTAGACGAGAGTCAAAGGAAAGTATCCTATTAAGTAAGGTATAAAATTGTTGACAAGCATTGGAAAGACCTCAAGTGGAGAAATAGAGGGAAATAATAAATGAGAGAGATCACCTAAATGAAAGCCATTATAGTCTATAGTTGATTTACCTGTTAACCACAAGAGAGCAAGGATAAGGTGAGCCCTGAAGTAAGGCTCACCACTGATGGAAAAATGTCGAACAACTCGACTTATTGCGAAAGGACTTACTCAATTCACGGAGTGGACTTTAAATAAGAGAAACTCACTAACTGTGCGTTAAACCATGGTTAGGGCCATTAATGGGCCTGGTTGCAAGCCTCGATCCCGAGCTGCACCAAATGGATGTTAGGACCGCATTCCTCCACGGAAACCTGGAGGAAGAGATCTACATAGAGCAACCAGAGGGTTTCATTACTCCTGGTAACGAACGTAAAGTTTGTAAACTCCAAAGGTCTATCTACGGTCTTAAACAGTCGTCTCGGCAATGGTACTGAAGATTCCAGGAGGAAATCGTAGGAAACAGATTCGTGAATCTTCACGAGGATCCGTGCGTGTACTAAAAGACCTCCGGGTCCAAGTATGTCATCTTAACCTTATACGTGGACGACATACTCATTGCTGCAAACGACATGAGTTTCATGAATAAGTAAAAGTCCCGGTTTGCATATGTATTTGAGATGAAAGACATGGGAGAGGCCACGTATATCTTAGGCATTAAAATTGCTAGAGATCGGGCTACCCGGAAATTGTGTCTATCTTAAGAAACCTATATCAACAAGCTGTTGAAAAGGTTCAAATTACAGGATGCCAAACCCGTGGATACGCCGGTGGTATTTGGGTGCGCACTGTCAAAACGTGGCGGCCCCAAGAACCTGTCAGAGCGCGAACAGATGAAAGGTGCAGAATATTTAAGCATGGTTGGTAGTTTGATGTACGCCATGCAATGCACCCGTCCAGATATCTTTTATGTCGTGGGCCTAGTAGCACGTTTCCAATCAGATCCTGGCTATCAACATTTAATGGCTGTAAAACGAATAATTCGTTATCTGAAAGGTACGTCCGACTACGCTCTGTTCTAGGAGGGCGGGAAGTTATAATTGACCGGTTACATTGATGCCGACCATGGTGGCGATCCGGATGATCGTAAGTCCACCACAGGGGGAGTGTTCCTCCTTGCTAAAGTCGCCATATCATGGACGAGCAAGAATCAAACCTGTGTCGCGCTGTCAACGATGGAATCAGAATTCGTAGCTCTCTCTATGAATGCACAGGAAGCATTCTGGCTGAAAAGGCTTCTTTACTATGCTGCTTAATGGCGACGTCGAGAGTAAACCTGTGAAGGTGTTCTCTGACAGTCAGGCAACCATTAAGGCAGTTAAGAATCCGAAGTACCATAGTAGGACCAAACACATTGATGTGAAATATTTTTATGCTAAATCTATGGTAGAAGATAATATAATCACTATGGAATACTTGTCCAAAGATAATATGATTGCAAACCAATTAACTAAACCACTACGCAGGGAGATATTCGAAAAGTATGTAAAACTGCTTAGATTGCGTAGGGTTTAGAAATGTCATGTATCTGTGATAGCATTTTGATATTAGAAAGTTACATTTTGTAAGAGAAAGAATTGCAACCGATTTTATGATCAATCGACGTCATAATGTTTTGATTACATCAGATTTACGGTTTATAAACTAAGTCGTAGGAGGACGCAATCCTCTGCCAAACTATGTCGAATGTGGGCCTTACCTAGTCACACAGGTACGGTCGTCTTGTGATGGAGGGAGGCCTCCACCAAACAAGACTGGCTAAGATTCAGGGGGATGAACCTGATTAAGCGAGACGATTATCTAGTTTCGAAGTAACTCGACGTGATCTTCGTCTCGCATATCGCCGTGATGAACTTCGTTTGTCATTCAACCACATTCTGGGCTAGATGAGAATCTGTGATAGCATGATTGAAATATCCCTTTCTTGTCAACCCAAAAAGGTTCAGGTATGCTATCAACGCGTGCTTCATACTCCACGTCCGACCACGGGGTCATAGTTCGGTTGTGCTAGGAAGGAATCCTCGTGGTTCTGGCGGGCACAAACTTCTTCACCTCAAGCATGTGATTGATCCCGGGAGCCTTATGAAGCGGCACCCAAAGTATCCTCATGGACTCGGAACTCATACTAACATCAGGCTCAATGCTCGCTTCCCGGCGTGCTGAACAAAATGGCCCAATGACCACGTCTTGGAAACCGGTTGGGTTTAACTAAGGGTATGAGCAATGGGGATGGTCAAGTTCACTTGTAATTCACCGACTCTTGTATTCACTAGGTGGCCACCAGCCGGATATTAGTTGAAGGCTGTGAATACTTGTACGGATACCTTGGAGAAGTGTTCCAATGTGGAAGCTAGGCAAATGGAGAATTATCAGTTGACCAAGGATACAGCGCGGTACAATATATAAATGTTGTTTATAACATGTTGATTAAAGAAAAGGGAATCAACGTTCCGCGGGCCCTACAATACTCCTAACAGATGAGTAGCACGATGCCTTCCGGTCGCACGGCAAACCTCGTATGAACTATTCGGAAGCATGGAGAATATCAAATGGGAGAAATGTTGATGCAGATTTGTACAACAGTACGTTAACAGGCACCCTCCCATTCCGGCGAGTGGGAGCTGTAAGCATATGGTGATGGGCGCCGTAATTGGTAGCCCAAAATATGTATAGTTTACCTAATGAACTTGTGTAAATGTCACATTAGGGTAATTGGGCTAGACCCAAATCCCAATTGACATGGTAACCCCAAAATTGGGCCTCCCCAAATACATTGGCCGGGCGAAAATTATGGTTGGGGTAAAATGGACTTTTGTCCACTTTACTCCTCCTATAAATAAGAGGTGTTAGAGAAATTTTAGGGTTAATCATAATTACCTCACAAGAGAGTTTTAGAGAGAAAACCCCCCTCCCATAAACAAGGTTCGGCCGAACAACATAAGTCACCTAGGGTGTGCCAAATTGCTTTATGAGCAAACTCTCCAGAGATCTGTCCCCGTGCCGAGAATCGATCAGAGACTTTGGTGTGGAGCTGCACCACGTAGGGCTTCTCTAACAAGAATCTCTACGGGTCCCGTCCGGAGGATCGCGAACTCCCTCGAGCAAGGATCTTGGACTACGGTTACTCTTGAGGTATGTGTAAACTTTCCGCTGCGTAATTGATATTACTAGCACATACCATGTTTAAGTTTCCGTAGTGATTAGTCACCGTAATCTAACACAGACTTCTTAACCAAAAAAAAATTGCAATCCATTCAACTTAAAACCCTACATCTAATACATACCGCCGCCAGAGACTCCTCTACAAAAAAAAATTCAATCCAGACCACCGCCAAAGACAGCCGCCGGAATCGGCTTCCCTCTTCGTCGAGCCTATCTACAACGACCACTCGTTGATTTCGGAAACCCAGAACGAGCTAAACCCATCGATAACACCCTTCCGTTGAGATTTTCTTACATGCAGAGGTAGGGCGTCCATGTCTGCTCAAACGGAAACAACGAGGCGGGATCTGGTGCTGATTTGCACGACGACGGTGGTCCTAGGCACCAGGTAAGTCTAGGGTATGCCGATGACGTCGAACTCAAGGCGGATGAGGGCGCTGACGTTGTGCTCTTCAAATCATAGGATGGATTCAGATGAATTTTTCAGAGAGAGGGAGAGGACGGGGGAAAAGGGTGGAGGGGAAGAACTTGCAAGTGGCGCCGTTCCCACTTTCGAGTGAATATCCGAAGTATGTTAGATTCCGAAACTAATTCTCAAAGTAGGCTTGTTCAGAAACTAATTCCCAAACTAGGTCTCTTCATTTTTTTAATAACATATATTATTTAATTTGCATCATAAAGTTTACATTATGTTACAAATGAACCCTCAATCAAAATATAATACAAGAAGAAAAAAAATTGAAAATTAAGAAGATTAAACTTATGAAAAAAAATTTAAAAATAATTATTTATTTAAATGATGAAAATGCACATTAAAAAATAATCAAACAAACATTTTTTTTGTAGATTTTAATTCTTAAAAAAATGTGAAATTAAATGAAAAATTTTAATTTAAAAATAAACAAGTTTTGTATATAATGATATAAAAATTATTCACCAAGAGTATGAAAAAAAAAAACACAAACTATAATTCATTCTTAAAATTATTATATTGATTTTTCAAATTTAAATTCGTTTATCGATTTTTTTTCATTCATTAATTTTATAAATTTAACATGCTTTATTTAGGGTATATGTACGCTTTCATTTTTATATTTCATATTTGAAAAAATCGCGAGTATTTAGTTTTTTTTACGTTTATATTACTGTTTTTTTATGATTTATATTTTTAGCATAATTTTTTTTTTGAATTTTTTTTTTCACAATTATGAATTTTTAATTTTTTAGTTTATAACTTTTACATATAATTATTTTATTGTTTTCAGTTTTTTTAATATATTTTTTGTATTATATTTCGGTTTAGGGTCAATTGTAACAAAATATAAACTTTTGGTACCATATGTTTTTTAATTTTCGTATACTTTTGGTACCAATCATTTGAACTTTTTACAGTTTTGGTACATTGCCTGTTAGTTGCCCGTTAGTTTTGGCCGTCAGATGGCATGAGCAAGTTACGTGACCCACCCTAAACTTTTGATATTGTCCAATTTAGTCCCTCTAATACATCCCTGACTTTGATTTTGTTCAATTTAGTCATAAAATTTTGAAATCGAACCCTTGACCCAAGAAGACCTAGCCGGACCTAGCTCATGGCTAAGTCCGACCCTAGGTCGGAGTCCCCTGGGTTCGGCGACCTCGACTCAGGCAGACCTAGCCCCAATAGGATTCAATTCAGGCGACCCTGACCTACGGTCGGACCTAGCCATGGGCTAGGTCCGGCAAGGTCTTTCTGGGTCAAGTGTTCAATTTTGAAATTTTAGGACTAAAATGAACAAAATAAAAAGTTTAGAGTGGGTCACGTGACTTGCACATGTCTTTTAACGACCAAAACTAACGGTCAACTAACATATGTACCAAAATTGTACAAAGTTCAAATGTTTGTGGGTTTTTCTATCATGCTCCACAAGCACTATTCTTTTGGTACTTTTTTTTTTTGGTATTTTTCTATTGCCCTAAAGGTGAACCTAGAGGGAAATTGATATAATTAATAATATGATGCAAAATATTAGGTGTAGTTAAAAATTTCATACTTTTTCATATTTTAAATGTTTTACATATCTTACAATTAAGTCCACCATAGTAATAAAAAAAAAAAAAGGCAAAAACATGGTGTTCCAACAACATGGTAGAAAAACTCATTGTTTAGTACCAAAAGTATATAAAAAAAAAACATATGGCAACAAAAATAAAAAACGGTTAAATATATATATATATATATATATATATATATATATATATATATAGTACCAAAAAAAATATTTAACCCAATTATTAATTAACCGTAAAGCAGCAAGCAATTGTCAATTTGTAGCAGTAAAATAAATAAATTTGGCAAGGCCAAGCCATGACATTAATTAAATACACGATACTTTTTTCATTAAACACTTTTAACTTATCAACAACCTTTTCTTATGGACATTGTTAGGACGTGTGTATCGGGGCAATGGCTGTCGATCCGAATGACAGTCTCACAGGTGAAATTCCTATCTTCGCGATCTGTTTCCTTCGTGATGTCAGATAATTAGTACTTCATGTCGTCGTATGTCAGAGTGTCGGACTACGGGGTGTCGGACTGCGGGGTGTCTGACGGCGGGGTTTCGGACTGTCGGAGGTTTGCAAGCCCTTGAAATGGCTAAGTGTTTTGTGTGTCTTTATATGTAGTCGTTCGCATGTCAGGGCGGTGATGCCCCCGGAGTGTCGGGACGTTATCCCCTATTGTGTCTGCACGCGTGTTCCTCATGGTGTTTGCACGCGCCTTGTCGTATACGCGCACTCTTTGCAGTGTGTGCGCTTTCCTTTACGTTCCGTTGTCTTCACAATCTGTTTCCTTGCGAACCTGCACAAGGGGAAGTATCGAACACGGAGAGGGGGAGGGGGTGCTCGATGAGCCCTCTCCGGTTCTTAAGTAAGTACAGTATTCTAGAGAGAGATTCTAGAGAGAAGGTAGAGCTAAAAACGAGTGAAGATGCAACATGATGGAAATGAATAGAACTTAAGCACTATATATAGGTTTCAATGGGATTAAGATGGCTTAATGACACCGTAAGTCCCTAAATGCACTTAATTAATACATAACGGATGGATTAAACCCTTAAAAGCATGGAGAGGTGGGTGAAAAAGTCTAAGTGTGACAAGATGTCGGGACTCCGCGGAGGGCGGTCCATGTGACAAAGTTCGGGACATCGCACACACCCTTGGGGGGAGGGTACGCCGTCTGGGCAGGGTCCCGGGACCTTCGGGGTCGGAGGGAAAATCCGACCCCTAGGCCTTGGGATCGGTCCAGCTGGTCCGATCTCACCTAGGTGAGATCGAGCCAGCGGACACGTCCGGACGAGTATCTTTTGCTCGTCCGGGCCATTCGTGCCGTGAATGATGTGCTCGGGTCAAAGTTTTGAATTGTAATCGTGAGTGGGGTTAATAAAATAAGACAGTCCGAATTAAAACGGGTTCAAATTGGGCGTATATCCATCACATGCCCCCGAGTCAACCAATGGCCTAACCCTTGATTGACTCTATTTTATGATGGGATGACACGCACAATTTGAAGCCATGATTTTACCTCTTGACGATTCCCTTGCTTGTTCGTAGGCACGTTTTCCGTGCCTTGTCCTCAGTTTCTCGAAATAGAGGAAATGCAAACGTTTAGAGTAAACGTGCACGTTCCTAAACATATGTCCGTAAAATGTGGATGTAATAAAAAGTAAAATCTTCTCATACATGCATCTTAAAAACATGTACATGCATGGAAATGTAACGCAATCATCATCATGGTCTAAAGCAACTCAACTTCACGTTATCGTAATCAATGGGTGCCCGTATGAAGGGGTTCCACGTGTTAAAAATATTTTAATCATGTCTAAAAAATTTCTAAGTATGGGAGTGTAAAAAATATGCATATAAAAATGCTAACTTGGGTGAACTTGGATATATCATGAATGTGAGGGTGTGTACTAACATACATGCAAGTAAAAACACAAGTATGGAAGTGAGTGTAGACATGCTGCAATTGTAGACATGAATGCATGAATGTCGAGTGTACACACATGCAAGTGTGCGAGCTTCGGAGTTACCAATGTGATGCAATCATATACATGTGCGTAAGTGTAATGAGTATGAGTATAGACCTGGACATGAAAATGCATGCATGAATACATGACAACCATATACATGGAGGTCTAAGTGTTGAAAACATATGAGTGTGTATGTTGTCGTGCACGTGAGCGTAGACATAAACATGGACATATGCATGAACATGTTGTGAGCATAAGTGCGAGTGAGGGCATTGATGCACTTATGGATGTAAATAAAAAATATGAACATAAGTTTAAGGGTGAGAGTTTGGACCTCCTTTTTATCCAAGAGTGCGAGCATAGTTACTCGACGGGGCACAGTGTTTTTCCTTTCAAGCTTTCTTTTTACCCTTTGTGCGAAAGGGATTTATCGACATATGTTGAAGGTTACCCCTCCCTTCGGTGTGTC
Source organism: Clarkia xantiana subsp. parviflora (assembly GCA_036873135.1). Lineage (NCBI taxonomy): Eukaryota > Viridiplantae > Streptophyta > Magnoliopsida > Myrtales > Onagraceae > Clarkia > Clarkia xantiana. Next base: position 40,751,217 of record JAPTYO010000004.1, read on the forward strand.
AGAGCGTTGCTCCTTCTGCGAAAGCTAAAGGTTTGTTTTCTTTGTAGCAGTTTGGGGGGTTGTTTCTTTCATAGTTGTAATTTGCGTTTCAATCGCGGGATCTTTGGGACGACAACTTTATTTTCATAACTCGACATCGAGGTTGCCCCCGTGGTAGGTGTGTTTTCATTTCAGATGCGATGTGTTAGTCGTTTTTCCGAATGTCGTTTTATGACTTGCATATATCATACTGCCCGTCGTAGCCGGTCTCGTTCGTTGTTTTGAGTGTAGGGTGTTTCTCTTTGGTGTTGGCTATACTTATAGCCTATTTACGCAGGGTTTTCCTCGTGACGAGCATACTTGAACTCTAGATGTGAGGTGCCGTATCTCATGTTGGTACGTTGATGCGCACGTGTGTTGTGCTACACCTTCCGAACGCGAGGTGTTAAACCTCATGTTGATGTGTCGATCACGTATACACTGCGCTGCGCCCGTAGTTGGCATGCCTTGTGTATGTCTCTCAACCGACATACGTGAGGGGATAAACATGGGTGCGCGTGTAAGCATATGGTGATGAGCGCCATAATTGGTAGCCCATAATATGTATAGTTTACCTAATGAACTTGGGTAAATGTCACATTAGGGTAATTGGGCTAGACCCAAATCCCAATTGACATGAGAGGCCCAAAATTGGGCCTCCCTATACTAATGGCCGGCCGAAATTATAAGGAGGGTAAAGTGGACTTTTGTCCACTTATTCCTCCTATAAATAAGAGGTGTTAGGGGATTTTTAGGGTTAATCACATTTCCCTCATTAGAGTGTTTTAGAGACAAAATCCCTCAACCCCACACCCTAGTAGTTTCGGCTGAACCCTCACCTTCACCAAGGGTGTGCCAATTTGCTTTCCACTCCAGAGATCTGTCCTCGTGCCAAGAATCGATCAGAGGCTTTGCTGTAGAGCTTGCACCACGTAGGGTTTCTCTAACAAGAACCTCTACGGGTCCTGACCGGAGGATCGTGAACTCCCTCCAGAGAAGATCTTGGGTCTACGGATCATCTTAAAGGTATGTGCGAAACTTCCGCTGCATAATTCCGATTACTAGCATGTACTTTGTTTAAGTATCAGTAGTGATTACTCCCCGTAATCTAACAGTGGTATCAGAGCCAGTTTAGGAGTTCATGATTTTGATAAATTGGTGTTCTTGAAGTTTAAAATAGAAAATCGAAAATATTAAAAAGAAATTTTTTTATTTTTAGGGTTGTTGGTGAAACCGAAATTTTCATGATGTTCTTGGTTAATTTGATGTTCATGATCTTCCAGAAAAATGTGATATTTATCAAAATCGAAAATTGTATTGTAGATCTTATTAAAATTTGATCTTGAAATTTGACCACTTGTTCCCAATTTTAGTGTTTGTGCCGAAACCCTAGGTGGATTACAAGGTAAAATTGTTAAATTTCTTAATCACCAAAGGACATATTTCGGCCGAAATTTTTAAAATTATATTGTTTACCATTTTTAAATACCATTTTTAAATTTTTAATTAAGTTAACAGTATATCTATAATTGGGAACATTAAGATAGATTCACATAAAGATATATATATATAAATATATATATATATCACTATCAATAAATAGGGTTAAAGATAATGTTGATAGATTTAATTGCCTAAAAGATTGAGAAAATATATTGTCAGTATATTTGTTACCCTATTTAAGATATTGACAATAAATAAATATATATATTATATATTGTGCCGATTTTTACATATATATATATATATATTGTTGATTGATTTAATCTTATAGATAAAATCTTAGCAATAAATATATATATGTTTTAATATGGTCCGAAATTTATATATATATATATGTATTTAATATTGGAAATTATTTAATATAATTAATGTTACTTGGTGGCTAAGTTAGATATTTTTAGACTTTAAAACTATACTTGGGCAATAAGTAAACATTTCGGCCCAACCAACCGAGACGAATTTAAATCGAACCAGGTTTTCTCAATCGGTTCGACCTAATCGGGTCGGGTCGAACCAGGGTAATTAAGTGGATATAACTGAACCGGTTTTGTGTGTTTAACCGAACCAAACCCTATTTTATTAGACCGGTTCGGACCGAACCAGATTTTAAAATTAAAACCGGACCGAACTAGATTTTAAACAGGACCAAACCGGACCGAAATTGACTGAACCGAAATGATTTTCAAAACCGAATTCAAGTCAATTAAATAAAATAGGGTGGTCAAGTTTTAAAATCCAAATGATTTTTAACCTTCAAATGGACTACACAGTGCTCAAAGGGTTGCTAACCTTTATGCCTTGTTTCGATTATGGGGATGGATCTCGGAGATACATGTTTTGAGACTGGATTAATTAGAGGGCTGAATTGCAATTGTTTATTATTCAATATATATTAATGCATGATTAGAAATGTTGTTTTGACTTAGTCTAGCTAGCTGGATATTGCATGTTGTGGGCAGAGCCCTGGTTAAATATATGGATTGCGCACTAGGATAGACATGTTGTGATGGTTGGAAATGCCTAGGATTCATGTCTAGAATGTTGCGTAATTGAATATAAGCATAGATTGCTAATCAGCCCCTAATATTTAAAATTATTTTAAAATTGAAAACCAGTCGCCAAATACATATGATGGATATGAATGATTCATGTTTGACACGTATGCTAGAATGTTGAGGATGTAGTTTCATTTGATAATTTACATGGAAGTAGAATTATGTATGCAAGCATGAGTTCCTCAGAACGTTAGACGCATGACGCGTAAGCATGAATGTGGTTTGTATGATGAATATTACTAGCATATGATAATTTGCATGAATCGTAGAATTATATATGCATGAGTGAATTCTGTTGGATTACGGGGACGTAATACTACGGAATGCTAAACGTGTACTAGTAAGTAATCTAATTACGCAAAGAAATAATGTACACATACCTCAATAGCTTTCCTGCCCAAGAACGTTGTGGAGGGAGTTCTGATCCTACGGTCGGAACCCGTACAAGTTCTTCGTGAGAAGAAGTCCTACGCGGTATAAGTTCCATAGCAAATCCTCTGATCGATTCTTCAACGGGGACAGAACCTCGGACTGATGTGCACCGAAAATCTCAACTAAGGGTGAGAGGGTTTCTCTCAAGTTCCTCAATGGAGGGACTTATTAATTTGATTGTTTTTTTAAACCCCTTAGGAGACCCCCTATATATAGCATTGGTGGAGTGGACAAAAGTCCACTCCAACCAATGTGGTAAATGGTTCGGCCGAACCATGCTAATTAAGGGGAAGGCCTAATTTTGGGTCTCCCATGTCAATTAGGGATTGGGTCTGGCCCAATTAACCTAATGTGACAATTACCTAATTAACTTAGGTAATTTCCTTAACATTGACGGGCTACCAATTACGGCGCCACGTCACCATATGCTAACAAATTCATCGAAATATTTTTCCAAAATAAAAAGGGCCTTGGGAAAGCCAATATCGGGTATGCTTGTTTTAAAATTCCCGTTCTGGTAATTTGCGATTAAAACGTTTTAAAATACTTATCTATTGGATTGAAAACGACGGTAATGTGAACTCTTTCACAGCCATCTTCCATTGGTGTACTGGTGGTCGGTTGGTTTAGATGACTGAGGAATCATTATTTGTCGGATTCAATCTTAATAGATATCTGATGTATGCAATTCTTTCTCAAAATATTATTATCTCCCTGATTTTTGCGTAATCATCAATGTGTTAGCATGAAATGGTTAAATTAGTGCGATTCGATATTCCTGGCAATCTTGATGGTATGAATCATGATGAATAAAAGGAGTACGTGTTGAACTATCTACTACAATTCCGAAAAGTGGAGAGGACAACTACAGATGAATATAATAGTCTGTATGATTTTGACAATGAGAGACGAAAGTAATAATTTGTTTCACCAAACATGGATGTAGGTTCTTTGATGATCTGAACGCATATGTGGTGATACATTCAACCTTGGTAAAAAGGGGGTTGAAGAAGACTTCAATTGCAACCAGACAATATTGCAGCTTAGTATCTCTTTGCATCCGCCTCGGTGGAAGCAATGATGCAAAAGCTAAACGTTTCGGTTAAACATGATGGTCTTCTCTCTTTTCATGGATGTTGGCGTAAAACCAGCATCGGATCTTCAGAATGAAAGGTCAACATGGAAAAGATGTATATGGTTGTCTGATATTGACAGGACTCAATGACCTTGAGCTTAATCAAGTACAGTAACCACATCAGTAAAAGGGAAACCTTGTCTGCTTGCCATACTAGGTTCGAAAGAAGTCAACCATGATCCGCATATCATAGAGAGAAGTGGACCATAAAGGTCTTATACGATAATCTGGTGGGTTAAACCATGTTGATTAAGTGCGTCTCAAGTACGTCTCCTAGATCATGTGTATGAAGCGGTAAAATGTTTTATAATACAGATCGATGACGTGATTCACTCATGAATTTACTCAGATGTGATGTTCAACATGGCTTAAAGTTCTCGACTATCTATGCGACAATCATGGATCAAATACGTGAGCTTCAGATCAAGAACCCTACCATTGTCATTTATCGTTCGTTTGAGTTACTAAAATTTTGATTATTTCGAAATTCGGAGTTATTGAATAAAGTAATTGTAGCTCGATTCGAAGCACAATTTTCTTATCAATTTAGCGGCCCGGTGAAAGGGGACGATCCGATACGAAAATTCAAACCCACGGGTTTGGAACCAAATTTTTGGCAAGGTAAAAGTGGTCAAATAAAACGAAACGATTCACGTACTCCGTCATCTCAGTCGGGACAACTGAACTGAACATACACATCGATTACGTAGCTAGATCGAAAGATTTAGTATTTCTTATTTGTTAGTACTCCATTGAATGAAATAATCTGTAATGATGATCATGTGCGAAACCGATTGGATTAAATCAAATTAAATTAAGAAATGAAACGATTTAACCAAGGGTTAAAACTTCCGTGAAATGCGCTACGCGCAAGTAGACCTCGATCGACGGAACACATCGTTTCAAATACGAATTTAATGATGAAATGTATGAATGATGATGTGCTGAATTTTCGTTGCATTCCCTTGGAAACAACTTATCAATACCATTTACATCGGTAAGAAGTAGGCTTCGGAAGCTACCACGACCTTGTAAAAGTAGGTGAAAACCCGAAATACTCAGTTCGGAGATGGGATAAAATCTCTGAGATAAGTTTGCAAATGAAGAAGGATGAAGTCGGTTAAACGATTTTCCTTCCGTACGCCTTGAACGAAAAGTCAGGCTAGGCATTCAAATCAAATCACACACTTCTGACGCATTGTTATAAACATAATGTTAGAGTCACTTAATCAGCTGTTCCCTAAGGGATGATTCACGTTCATGTAAAACCGTGTTCCACTGAAGTCGGTATGACACGCCACCATAAAAATGCTGAAGAGTGATAATGAATTAAATCATATCACTATGCGACATTAATTTCCGCATTAAACACGTATTTAGGACAATAGTATGTTAACTACTCTTTGAAAATACATGTTTACAGCTAAAAGACATGGTACCGTGGTCGAACATGTGACATTACATACTTGAGAACGAATTTTCCAATGCAATGACAGTTCAGAATAATGAGTCTTGACAGAATCAGGAGCAAGATATTATAGATAACAGGTCCCACTTAATTCGAGTGGGAGAGATTTGAACCACCAACCAAGTTAATGACATGGTAAAACAAGAAGTCGTTAAAGGAAAGTTGTTGGTTATGGTTCAATCACTGGTCTTGTACCCAATAGAAGTAATGCCCCGATAAGAAGCGTTATTTCTAGTGGGAGAATTGATCCCAATTGGAAGAAATGCTCTGATAAGAGGCATTATTCCGAGTGGGAGAGACATTAAGACTCAAAGACGGGATAAACAAGCCTAGACGAAAGTCAAAGGCATCGAACTTCTCCAAAGAAGTATCCCATCTAGAAGAGTGATGACCTCACTCTAGCAACTGTTGGCCAACATTGGAAAAACCTCAAGTGGAGAAATGGAGGAAAATAATGAATGAGAGAGATTGCCTAAATGAAAATCATTATAGTTTGTAGTTGATTTACCTGCTAACCACAGGGGCATAAGGATACGGTGAGTCCTGAAAGAAGGCTCACCATTGATGGAAAAGGTCGAGCGATACAAAGCTCGACTTGTTGCGAAAGGCTATACCCAACTTCACGGAGTGGACTTTGACGAAACATACTCACCAACTGTGCGTAAAACCACGGTAAGGGCCATTTATGGTCCTGGTCGCAGGTCTCGATTTCGAACCTCACCAAATGAGTATTAAGACCGCATTCCTCCTCGAGAACCTGGAGGAAGAGATCTACATGGAGCAACCAGAGAGTTTCATTACTCTTGGTAACGAACGTAAACTTTGTAAACTCCAAAGGTCCATTTACGGTCTTAAACAGTCGTCTCGGTAATGGTACCGCAGATTCCACGAGGAAATCGTAGGAAATGGATTTGTGAGTTTATCACAAGGATCCATGCGTGTATTATAAGACCTCCAGGTCTAAGTATGTCATCTTAAACTTATGAGTGGACGAGATACTTATTACTGTAAACGACATGAGATTTATGAATAAGCCAAAGTCCGTGTTGGCATCTGTATTTGAGATGAAGGACATGAAAGAGGCCACGTATATCTTAGGCATTGAGACTGCCAGAGATCGGGCTACCCGGAAATCATGTCTATCTCAAGAAGTTTATATCAACAAATTGTTGAAAAGATTCAGATTACAGGATGCCAGAATCCGTGGAAACACCAATGTTGTTTGGGTGCACACTGTCAAAACGTGACGGACCCAAGAACCTGGCAGAGCATGAACAGATGAAGGGTGCAGAGTATTTGAGCATTTTCGGTAGTTTGATGTACGCCATGCAATGCACCCGTCCGGATATCTGTTACGCCGTGGGCCTAGTAGCACGTTTCCTATCAGACCCTGGCCATCAACATTTAAAGACTATAAAACGAGTAACTCGTTATCTGAAAAGATACTGCCGACTACGAACTGTGCTATGAGGGCAGGAAGTTAGAAATGACCGATTACATTGACGCCGACCGAGGTGGCCATCCGGACGATCGTAAGTCCGCCACAGGAGGAGCATTCCTCCTTGCTAATTTTGCCATTTCATGGATGAGCAAGAAGCAAACCTAAGTCGCGCTGTCCACAATGGAATCGAAATTCGTAGCTCTCTCTATGAATGCACAGGAAGCGGTCTGGCTCAAAAGTCTTCTAACTGCACTGCTTCGTGGTAATGTTGAGAATAAACCTGTGAAGGTCTTATCTGATAGTCAAGCAGCCATTGCGGCGGTTAAGAATCTGAAGTACCATAGTAGGACCAAACACATTAATAAGAAATAATTTCATGCTAAATTTTAATGGTAGTAGACTGTAAAGATTTGGGACTTGGAAACTTAAGCAATCTCACAGATAGAATTGATATGAAGAACACGTGAAGAATTTAGGGAGTAATGCTACTGTATCTTCTCTTATTCAATGCTGCGGAACTTACAAGGTTTAAATAGCAACTGAAGAAAACAACTAAACAGCCACCACTACTCAACTATCAACGAAAGTGCTAAAAATAGTTAGAGATCAAATAACAAACTGCAGCAAATAAAACGTGTTGTGAAAAGCAAAACAGATAACTATAAAACTGAACCGGTCTGAATCAAGTGAACCGGTTTGATGATGATGGTCCGACCAGTCTTTAGAAATTCAAAATTTGAGACGCAGCAGCAGTAGACTTTATTCTTCAAATCCTTTCATTCCCTCCCTTAATCTATACACTTGCTAGTGTTAGATTAAAGGATATTTTTAACACCCAATCTCTCACGTAAGTGTTCGAATGATGAAGTCTTCAAACCCTTAGTGAGAATATCTGCAGTCTGTTCTTCACTCTTGCAGAAATCAAGATCTACTTCTCCATTCTTCACCAATTCTCTTAAGAAAAAATACTTGACATCAATGTGTTTGTTGCGCCCATAGAACACTGGATTTCTTGACAGCTTGATCGTTGAGTCATTATCACACCAGATTCTTGTTGCTTTCTTTTGATTCTCCTTTAAGTCTTCTAGGATTCTTCTCACCCATAGAGTTTGACAAGCACATGAAGTGGCTGCCACAAACTCTGCCTCAGTGCTGGAAAGTGTCACGATGGGTTGCTTCTTCGAGGACCATGACACTACAGCTTCACTCATCATTAGAGCAAACCCAGAGGTGCTCCTTCGATCATTAAGATCTCCTGCAAAATCACTGTCAGTATAACCAACTAACTCAGAATTAGAACTCTTCTTGTACAAGAGACCATAATCTTTAGTTCCTTGCAGGTATCTCATTACTCTTTTGACAGCATGTAGATGAGCTTCAGTTGGTTTCTCCATAAACCTAGACACCAAGCTAACTGCAAATTGAATATCTGGCCTTGTAGCTGTCAAATACATCAGACTACCAATGAGTTGTTTATAGAAGGTTTTATCGACCTCTTTACCTGCTCCTTCTTTGGTGAGCTTAAGTCCTACTTCAACAGGTGTGCTTACAGAATTGCAATTCTGAAGCTTAAACCTCTTAAGCACATCCCTAACATACTTCTTCTGACACACACTAACCCCACTAGCCCCCTGTTTGATTTCAAGCCCTAAGAAATAGTGTAACTTGCCTGAATCTGACATTTCAAATTCCTTCATCATCAGTTCTTTGAATTCTAAATGCATTTTAGGACAGTTACCTGTGTAAATAAGGTCATCAACATACACACAAACAACTAAGAAACTGCTGTTTCTAGTTTTTATAAACAATGTGTGTTCATAAGGGCTCTTTTCAAAACCTTCTCTCAGTAGATAAGATTCTAACCTACTGTACCAAGCTCTAGGGGCTTGTTTTAATCCATAAATGGCTTTATTCAGTTTATAAACTAGATTTTCTTTCCCTTTGATCTCAAAACCTGGTGGTTGATCTACAAAGACCTCCTCTTCTAACTTAACATGGAGAAAAGCAGACTTAACATCTAACTGATAGAGTACCCAACCATGCTTAGCTGCTAAGGCTAAAATAATCCTAATTGTATCTAGCCTTGCTACTGGGGCAAATACTTCAGTATAATCTGTCCCATAAGCTTGTTTATAGCCTTTAGCTACTAACCTAGCTTTATACTTATCTACTTCTCCATTTTCCTTTAGCTTAGTCTTAAACACCCACTTGACACCTATGGTTTCATGACCCTTAGGTAGACTAACTAATTTCCAGGTTTGATTTCTTTCTATTGAGTCAATTTCTACATAGCTCTCCTCCATTTATCATTTTTGCTAGCTGACTCATAAGTAAGGGGATCACAATCAGAAAATAGACAGAAATGAGCTATAAAATCAGGATCATTTCTTCTAAGTTCAACACCACTAACCTCATAATCATCGAAGTATTTGGGCTTCTTGATTGGTCTGGGATTGCTGTGCCATTCCTCTTCAGGTTCAGGGTCATTACCAACTGCTGTTGGCGAACCCTCATAGTCTACCAACTTTTCTTCTTCTTCTTGGTGGTCTTCTTGAGCTTGCTGCTCATCTTCTATCTGAAGCTGGTTTCCTCCTCCAACATTTTCTTCATCTCCTTCTTCATCAGATCCAACTGGGAGATCATCTTCTCCTCCAACTTCTTCTCCTTCAACAATTATGGACTCTCTTGTACCTGTGACCCCTCCCCAATCCCAGGACTTGTCTTCTGCAAACTTGACATTCCTGCTTATAATGACTTTTCTAGAGATGGGGTTATAGAGCTTATATGCTTTTGAAACATCACTAAGCCCTAAAAACACACATTTGAGAGATTTATCTTCTATTTTTCTCCTATTCTCATCAGGTATCTTAGCATAAGCTATACAACCAAATACCTTTAAATGACTTACTGAGGGTTTCAAACTTGTCCAAGCTTCTTGGGGAGTCACATCTCGAACAGCAAATGTGGGGCACCTATTAAGCACATGAAAGCTCCAAATTACTGCCTCAGGCCAGAACTTCTTAGGTACACTGCGTGTATTAAGAATGCTCCTAACCATATTCATGACAGTCTTGTTCTTTCTTTCAGCAACTCCGTTTTGCTGAGGTGTGAATGGAGCTGTCCTCTGAATCTCAATTCCATTATCTTTGAGATAATCTTCAAACTCGTTTGAGCAAAACTCTCCCCCTCTGTCAGTCCTGAGACACTTGATTTGATATCCTGAGCTTTTCTCTACGGCAGCTTTAAAAACTCTAAAGATTCTAAATGCTTCAGATTTTTCACTAAGAATTGAAACCCATCCTTTTCTAGTAAAATCATCAATAAATGTGATAAAATACTTCTTACCCCCATTTGAAGCTAGAAAGATAGGTCCACATAAATCTGAATGAACCAACTGTAGTGGTTTTGTGGCCCTCCAAGCTTTGTCTTTTGGAAATTCACTCTTCTCATGCTTCCCAAGAACACATCCTTCACATAGCTCATGTTGAATCTTGATTTGAGGAAGCCCTTCCACCATTCCTATCTTGTGGAGAGTGTTGAGTCCCTTGTAGTTCAGATGACCATATCTCAAATGCCACAACTTTGCCTCTTCATCTCTCTTCTCCTCGGCTGCTAGACTGATCTCAAGAGATTTGATCTCTAAAGGGAATAGTCTATTCTGGTTCATTTGAATCCAAGGATCGATCCCTTCTTCTCTTCGTGGATCTGGCACTTGTCTTTCCCAAATAAAATTGAGTAACCCTTCTGCATGAGCTGTCCTACACTCAGAAGATTAGTTTTTAAATTTGGAACAAACAAAACATTAGATATGGTCTCAACAAAACCATTTAATGATTTCAATCTAATGTCTCCTCTTCCTTTGACTTGAGTTGAGGAGTTGTCTCCAAAAGCTACACTTGACTTGTAGCTCTCATCAAGTCGTACAAATGCCTCCTTGGTTCCACACATGTGGTTACTGCAGCCAGTATCAAGAAACCAAACATCTGCTGATGTTTGATTTTGATTCTTTTCGATGGCCATGTAGAGAACTTCACCTTCAGCAATCTCTGCATAATTAGACTTCTCTTGTCTATCTTCTGGTAATTTTGCCCAGCAATCTGCCTTATAGTGCCCAAACTTGTGGCATCTGAAACACTCAACTTCAGCCTTGTTGAAGCTTCTTCTTCCTCTGCCTCGTTGATAACCACCACCCCTTGCATGAGAGCTGCTGCTCCCTCTTTCTTTGTGGTCATCTTCATCAGTGCCTCTGTAGGTTCCTCTTCCATAGCCTCTTCCATGACTTTTCTTGCCACGGAAGTGATTCCTTTGAAATTTGATCCTTCAAAACTCTGCAATGAATTGAGAGCCTGTTCTTCTCTATTTGCACTGCTGTGCATTTTCTGCTCATGAACAATCAGAGAGCTTTGTAGCTCGTCAAAGGTTAGTGTATCTATATCCTTTGATTCTTCGATAGCACAAACAATATACTCAAATCTATGGCTTAAGGACCTTAATATTTTCTCAACTATCTCAGTATCAGTCATAGGCTTACCATAAAACCTCATCTTGTTGCAGATTTCTAAAACCTTAGTGCAGTAGACTGATATTTTGTCTCCTTCCTTCATCTGGAGTAGCTCAAACTCCTTCCTGAGAGCCTGCAGGTGAGCCTTCTTCACTCGTGCAGTTCCGGTTCCCTTCTTCTTCATTGAGTCTCATATATCTTTGGAGGAGTCTTTGCAAAGGATTCCTTCCAAAGTTACCCAATCAATTGAGTGAAAGAGTATGTTCTTCGCCTTCATGTCTGTGAGTTTCCTGGCCTTGTATGCTGCTGCATCTGGCCCTTCTTCTCCAAGACCATTCTCCACCACGTCCCAGTACTCCTTTGCTCTGAGCAGATTTTCCATCACCAAGCTCCAGTAATTGTAATTGCCTTCGTATTTGGGTATTGCTAACCCGGTGAAAGCAGGCTCAGACATGATTAATCGAGGTTGGACATTGAACCTTAGGCTCTGATACCAATTGTAAAGATTTGGGACTTGGAAACTTAAGAAATCTCACAGATAGAATTGATATGAAGAACACGTGAAGAATTTAGGGAATAATGCTACTGTATCTTCTCTTATTCAATGCTGCGAAACTTACAAGGTTTAAATAGCAACTGAAGAAAACAACTAAACAGCCACCACTACTCAACTATCAACGAAAGTGCTAAAAATAGTTAGAGATCAAATAACAAACTGCAGCAAATAAAACGTGCTGTGAAAAGCAAAACAGATAACTATGAAACTGAACCGGTCTGAATCAAGTGAACCGGTTTGATGATGATGGTCCGACCAGTCTTTAGAAATTCAAAATTTGAGACGCAGCAACAGTAGACTTTATTCTTCAAATACTTTCATAGACAATATAATCACTATGGAATACATATCCACCAATAACTTGGTAACAGACCCATTAACAAAACCACTACGCAGGGACATATTCGAAAAGCATGTAAAACTGCTTGGATTGCGTAGGGTTTAGAAATGACATGTATCTATGATAAAATTTTGATATTAGAAAGTTACATTTTGTAAGAGAAAGAACTGCAACTGATTTTATGATCAATCGACGTCATAATGTTTTGATTACATCAGATTTACGGTCTATAAACTAAGTCGTAGAAGGACGCAATCCTCTGCCAAACTATGTCGAATATGGGCCTTACCTAGTCACACAGGTACGGTCGTCTTGGGGTGGAGGGAGGCCTCTACCAAGCAAGACTGGCTAAGAGTCAGGGGGTAAACCTGATTAAGCAAGAAGATTATCTAGTTTCGAAGTAACTCGACGTGATCTTCGTTTTGCATATCGCCGTGATGAACTTCGTTCGTCATTTAACCACATTCTGGGCCAGATGAGAATCTGTGATAGCATGATTGACATATCCCTTTCCTGTCAACCCAAAAAGGTTCAGGTATGCTATCAACACGTGCTTCATACTGCGCGTGCCACGTTCAACCACGGGGTTACATCTCGGTTGTGCTAGAAATGAATCCTCGTGATTCTGGCGGGCGCAAACTTCTTCAACTCGAGCGTGTGATTGATCCCAGGAACCTTATGAAGAGGTACCTAAAGTATCCTCAGGGACTCAGAACTCATATCTAAGGTCAGGCTCAATGCTCGCTTCTCGGCGTACAAGCATAGTGCTGAACCAAAAGGCCCAGTGACCAAGACTTTGAAAACCGGTTGGGTCTGGCTAAGGATATGATTGATGGGGATGGTCAAGTTCACCTGTAATCACCGACTCTTGTATTCACTAGGTGGCCACCAACCGGATATTAGTTGAAGGTTGTGTATACTTGTACGGATGCCTTGGAGAAGTGTTCCTATGAGGAATCTAGGCAAAAGGAGAATTAACAGTTGACCTAGGATACAACGCGGTACAATATAAATGTTTTTTTATAACAGGTTGATTGGAGAAAAGGGAATCAACGTTCCGCGAGCGCTACAATACTCCTAACAGATGAGTAGCACGATGCGCGTCGTATCCGCCAGTCGCACAGTAAACCTCGTATGAACTATTCGGAAGCAAGGAGCAGATCGAATGAGTGAAATGTTTATGCAGATTTGGACGACAATACATTAACAGGCACCCTCCCATTCCGGCGAGTGGGAGCTGTAAGCATATGGTGATGGGCGCCGTAATTGGTAGCCCATAATATGTATAGTTTACATAATGAACTTGGCTAAATGTCACATTAGGGTAATTGGGCTAGACACAAATCCCAATTGACACGAGAGGCCCAAAATTGGGCCTCCCTATACTAATGGTCGGCCAAAATTATAAGGAGGGTAAAGTGGACTTTTGTCCACTTTACTCCTCCTATAAATACGAGTTGTTAGGGGATTTTTAGGGTTAATCACAGTTCCCTCATTAGAGTGTTTTAGAGAGAGAAACCCTCATCCCCACACCCTAGTAGTTTCGGCCGAACCCTCACCTTCACCAAGGTGCCAATTTTCTTTCCAAGCAAACACTCTAGAGATCTGTCCCCGTGCCAAGAATCGATCAGAGGGTTTGCTGTGGAGCTTGCACCACGTAGGGCTTGTCTAACAATAACCTCTACCGGTCCCGACCGGAGGATCGTGAACTCCTTCCAGAGAAGATCTTGGGTCTACAGATCATCTTAAAGGTATGTGCAAAAATTCCGCTGCATAATTCCGATTACTCCCATATACTTTGTTTAAGTATTCGTAGTGATTACTCTCCGTAATCTAACAACGCGTTTACTTCTTGATTGGAGAGTGGATCATGATTTCCTTCAATCGGGAAAGAAAATATCTCTTGTGGTGGCTCAATTTGGAAAGCGTTGATTCCACCTTTTTAGCGGGGTTGTGAAAGGGTTTCATTCGCGTGATCCCAAATGTATATTTTTTTAGGGAGAGTTGAGATGTTTTGTTATTCGTTTGTGATCTTGAGTCGTTCGTTTTCTCATTCTAGGTCCTGGGGAATGAGAATGATTCCTTGCTTTCCATGTTGCGTTAATCCCCCCTAGGGGTTCTCCCCCCTCGGGGATCAATCTCTTTCCAGAGTTTATCTTCATTCGTATGAGATACTTGCTTGCTTTTGTGTCGTGTCGTTACGGTTTGTTGTGTTCGACTATATCCTTATATCGATTTTTTGAACTTGTCTTCTTGTTTCCAGAGTAGGCATCCCCGAGTTATTTTGGGGGTCGTCATGATTTGTTAGAACTCTGACGACCTGATATCATCTGTTGGTCATCTTGTATTCTTCGTTTGCTTCAACTCCGTTTTTATGAAGTTTGAGATCTGTGCTTCTTCCTTTGGTAATGTGTTGCTCACATGGGTTTGATGTCGACTTTGAGGATGTCCTCTTTGGCATACCCTTGGTCATGCGATTAACCATCGCGTTGAAGTTCGTTCTCTTGGTGATGTATGTAATCATCGCCTTTTATTGAGTTTCCTTTCTTTTGCCATGGCTATGGCTAAGATAGTAAATTTTACTTGAGAGTTTTGGGGGACTGCTCTCGAGTTAGCCTCCACGAGTATTGGAGTTGTGGTCATTGTGGGGATCATTTCTTCACACGCCCCTTTGATGAGTATATGAAGGGTATTGGTTTTCCCTTTGTTATGAATCTCCTCCTAAGGTTAGGCGCAGCCTTTTGATGTTTGTGGTCGTAATAGCGTCTTCGCGGTGTATGTACTTGACATACGTTTTATGATGTATTGACATGATAAACACTTCAAGGTGTGTGGACGTGATAGCCACTTCGTAGTGTGTGGACATGATAGCCACTTCGCAGTATGTGGACATGATAGCCATTACGCAATGCAAGGAGTTGTGCTTTGCCTTCCTTAATTATTGGCAAACTTTTCATGAATGTTTTAACATTATGTTTTTGTATCATGAGTAGTGTTTCATACCTACGTTGCTATCGTTGCCTTTTGTTTAGGCTATGCTTGTCGGGTTTTTTCCCGTGTCTCGTCTTGTCGGATGTTGTATCCTTTATGCTTTTTGGGTGTTCCCTTCATGAGTTGTTCTTTACAATGTTCAAGGGTGATTCTTGTTGAAAGTCTTACCTGATGATGTTATGGTCAGATGCAAGCAGAGGTCATGCGAGGGCGACATGTAAGACAGTAAAGTTTTTCAGAGGTTTTCTTGGGCGACTTGTAAGTCAATTCTTTTTCATAGGTCGTTTTGCATGACTTGTGATTTGCTTGCCTATTGTCGTGTTTCTTCTTTTTTGTCGGAGTGTCCTTTCATTACTCCACTTGATTTTTGTCATGCTTTCATTGTCATCATAATCATACTTGCATTTCTCATATAGCCTTACTTGTATAAAAGAAGGTTTTTTTTTTCAAGATACGTTCTTGGGGACGTTGTAAATTTTTCCTTAGGATACGCTCCTATGGGCGTCAAAATATGTTCACGTGATTGGCTCCCGGATGGCACAGAGTGTTGTTGCAATTTAGAACTGCTCTCAAGATACGCTCTAGGGGGCGTCGCGCAGATCGCAGGATAGGCTCCTGGAAGGCGCATATCGCAGGATAGGCTCCTGGAAGGCGCAATATCGCAGGATAGGCTCCTGGAAGGCGCAGATCGCAGGATATGCCTGGAAGGCGCAGATCGCAGGATATGCTCCTGGAAGGCGCAGATCGCAGGATATGCTCCTGGAAGGCGCAGATCGCAGGATAGGCTCCTGGAAGGCGCAGATCGCAGGATAGGCTCCTGGAAGGCGCAGATCGCAGGATAGGCTCCTGTAAGGCGCAGATCGCAGGATAGGCTCCTGTAAGGCGCAGATCGCAGGATAGGCTCCTGGAAGGCGCAGATCGCAGGATAGGCTCCTGGAAGGCACATGATGTGTTCCCGAGATTGGCTCTCGGAGGGCGCAAAATATGTTCGTAGTTTTAAACTACTCTCAAGATACGCTCTTGGGGGCGTAGAAACTGTTCACGGGACAAGCTCCCGGAGGGCGCAAAATTTGGTCGTAGTTTAAAACTACTCTCAAGATACGCTCTTGAGGGGGTCGAAACTCACGGGACTTGCTCCCGGAGGGCGCAAATTTGGTCGTAGTTTAAACTACTCTCAAGATACGCTCTTGGGGGCATCGAAACTATTCGCAGGACTGGCTCCTGGAGGGCACAGAATATGACTTTACCTTGTGTTATTTTCCAGGTAGGGTGCATCTTTGATACGCCTTCTAAATATTTTTCTTGAGTTTTCTTTCTGCAATACTGCATGTTACCTGGGCTTTTCCTGGGTGCGGTAGATCACCTTTCGAGGGCGATGCTTGTTATCGTCAACTTAGGACGAATCCGTACGGGGGGTTGGGGTTGTTTTCCTCTTTTACAACTTCTCTATGAGGAGTGCTATCGCGTGTTCTTGTTGGCTTTTGTTTCTAGTCTCCACTTCTATGTTTAGGTGGAGTACCAAGCACTTGTTCGTTTGGTACTCCTCAAGTTGCTTGGTGGTCGCATCGTCTTTCATGTTTGGCCGTTGAATGCCCATTATTCATTTCCTTGGATACGTACCTCTTATGCTTGGTGCTCCCTAACCTTGTGTTGTATTCAATATTTCTGCTTGTTTTTGCGCGATGGGTATCCCTTGCAGGACTTACTCTTTCTCATGCTTGTTTGCTTCAATCATAGCCATGGTTTGGGCAATACATTTGCCACATGTATCTCTTAGAGTTGGGAGGGAGCGTTTGCTTTGGTTGGGGGTGATTTCTGCTCTCTTGGTAACTGATTGTGGTAGTGTTCGTATCCCTAGAAGGCTTGTAAATTATTGCCCCCTCTTCCCTATGTTTTGAGAAAGACGCTTTTGTGGTGATGATCGAATAGGAGTAGCGTTTCTTGGAAGGGGTTGTATTTGAATCGAAAAGCTTTCTCATATCATGGTGTCTAGAGTTGTTTAACTTCAAGCCGTGTTTCAGACTGGCGAGTCTGATCAGTGCCCTTTGCGCCGGGCTTGGGGATCCAATTGCGCTATAATAATATTCTTGAAGTGTTGTGGTACTTAGTGTGTCTCGCATTTTCCTTTATCTTGGGGTGTTTTTGAATGCTTTTTGAGAGTGTCACATTGATCATGTTCCTCTCAACTCTAATCTTGATTGCAGACTTCTCTTGAATCAGGACTTGAACCTAAAAATGATATATTCCTTTAGGTTTGCAGGTGTTGTCTCGTACTTTTCCCTGGGTTTGTCCTCGTATTGGCTATGCCTTGTAGGATAACTTCATTAGAAGTTTCATTTGTGTTGCGGACGTACACATGTCTGGGGTGTGTAGAGTTGACGGGTTCCTCCTTTTTTCATTTGTTGTAACCTCATTCATTAAGTGTTCGGCGTACGATCTTAAAGGCAGGATTTTCCACTGCTGCCCCCTTTATTGGGACTTTCGTCTTGATGGGATGTCAGAGACAAATTTCTTACAATTCACCGATAGGTGCTTGATGAAGATATGCGTCTAGTGTAAGGGTTGATCTTGAAACCTTACTTCCCAAGCTTTTGAGCTGTGGATTCGTTTGCCTTAAACGTGAACCTGAATTCAGTGTTGATTCCTTGCTCAAATATTGTCGTTGATGATTCTGAAGTAGGAGTTACCTCTTCCTTGGTTGATCTTGTAGAACTATAATCATGCCCTAAGGTCCTTGATGGGAGGTGTATCCATTTTTTCATATTCTGGTTGTTGCACTATCTCTTTTGCAAATCTTGCATCTTTAGAGTTTCTCGCTGGTGATGAGGAATGCCTGTTCTCTTTTCTGAAGGTTGTGTGAGATCACATAGGTCGGGTGGTATTCCTCTATGGATTGTGTAGTAGGTGAGGCGTTTGACGCTAATATGCTTCTTGCCGTGTTTTGTTTCTCCGTCGCTTTGGTAGGTGGAGTTTAAGTCTCCCCCGCCTTTGTTAATGGCTAGTTTGTACGCTCTGCGGTGGTTGTGGGTTGTCATTTGAATGGTGCCCCCACTTTCTCGTTATTTCTTAGAATTTCTCCAATGGGACGTCAATCACATTTTTTGCTTCTCACTCTGGAATTGGGCTCTAACCTTGAACATCTTTTTCGAGTTGTTGTCCCTGAATAAACCTCTTGGACTTGTATGTTTATGTTATTAGGATGCTTTTCTGAGGGAGAGTAGATCAAAGTGTTGGTCATGTTCAAACATGACGGACCGAGTTGTTGAGTCGGGTCAGCGGATCAAAGTAGTGGGGTTGTGCATCGGATGGGGGCGTCCGGTCCTAACGACTGCTATGAGTTGGACTCGGAAGTCCGCACGGCCGTTTATCATTTCTTGGGATATTTATTTCTGTATGTTATCGGGGCTCCAGGCATCTCTATTGTTTATTCCGCCCGCCGTGAGTGTCTTTGATTTCCTCTTGGCCTGTAGGCGTGAGAGATTGTCATAACGCCTTCTTGGTAGTGTATGTTTTTTCTATTTGCTCTTTTCTGGTTCAGATTACCCTTAGTTGTGTAATCTGGGAGGATGACGGTGTTGACAGCGTGTCTAGCGTTATCTGTTATGCGGGTTTCTCTCACTTGTAGAGTTGTTCTTTCAAAACAGTATCTTTCTAATGTTAAAGCTTTTGGTGACCCTTGTGATGACTAGGGGATCGTTCTTTGTACCCTAGGCTGGGAGTTACAATTTATCTCCCCCCTTTAGTGTTGAGTATACCCTTGGTTGTCGAGTAATCAGTCACCTCATATAGGAGGTGTTTCAGTTTGATCCATTGCTTGTGCGTAACCCTGATTTGAACTCTTTAACATCTTTTATTTGGGTGAGCTTTGCAGGCGCGATTGCTTTTAGGGTGCACGCGATTTGAAAGTGTACACGCTTGGTAGGTTGTAGTTGGCAATGAGATGGGTTTCTCAATGCGGCCCGTTTGATGGAACACGACGATGTTGATAAGTGCAGTGACCGGTTATAGCTCTGCGGCGCAGGATGGCTTAGCGGAACAAGGCGATAAGCTCGGGTGATCGACGACGGCCATTCCGACAAATCAATTCAAGTCTATGAGTCGAAACGGGTGTTTCTCCAAATGTTCAATTCTTCCTTCTTTGTGCTTGTTTTCATCTCCTAGTTTTCCTTATCATAAGGTAGGAGTTTGCAATGCCTGGTAATGTCAAAGTATTTAGCGTGTTTAATGTGTAGTGAAAGATTACTCCCTATGTTGATTGTCGGAGTTTCCTGATTGGGAACTTTAATTGTCTTGACTTGAAAAGATTGTTGTTTCTTCTTGAAACCAACTCTTGTATCGATTGCCCTCTTGTATGACGGGCTCTATGTCTAACTGTGTTTCATCCTGTTGTTTTATCACTTGTTGGTATGTCATATCATAGTGCTCTAGAGTAGTACTCCTTGATGTTGATCAATGGGACTTCCTGTTTTCTTGAGAGGCATACGTGTCTCTTAACTTAGACTATTTCAGTTGACGATGATTTTGGTCGGAGACAATTTCGGTTGTCAACTATTTCTTTCGCCGGGTCTAAACGATAGTAGCGAGCAGCGGTAAATGCAATGACGATTTCGGATGTCGACTGGCTGAGGTGACGGTGGTTGCAATGACGACGGTAAATGCGGTCGCAGCGGTGAATGCTATTGCAATGGCGTTGAATGCTATTGCAATGGCGGCGATAGCGATGACAGAGTAGCACAGTACAGCACTCCATTTTTGGTTTTCCTATGATTTGCTTACTTGAGGGGTATGCATGTCTCTTGGGTTGGACAATGCATCTTCATTTGTAAAGTCTTCATGAATGACGTTTGTACTAGATACCGATGGCGAAGTATTGTTCTCAAGCTCATGGTTTGCTTGTCATGGCTTTTTATTCAAAGCCCACAGACGGCGCCAAGTGTTAGGACGTGTGTATCGGGGCTATGGGGTATCGATCCGAATGACAGTCTCACGGGTGAAATTCCTCTCTTTGCGATCCATTTCCTTCGTGATGTCGGGTAATTAGTACTTCAGGTCGTCGTATGTCAGAGCGTCGGACTGCGGGGTGTCGGACTGTCGGAGGTTTGCAAGCCCTTAAAATAGCTAAGTGTTTTGGGTGTCTGTATAAGTAGTCGTTCGCATGTCAGGGCGGTGATGCCCCCGGAGTGTCGGGACGTTATCCCCTATTGTGTCTGCACGCGTGTTCCTCATGGTGTTTGCACGCACCTTGTCGTATACGCGCACTATTTGCAGTGTGTGCGTGTTCCTTTACGTTCCGTTGTCTTCACAATCTGTTTCCTTACAAACCTGCACAAGAGGCAGTATCGAGCACGGAGAGGGGGGGTGCTCGATGAGCCCTCTCCGGTGCTTAAGTAAGTACAGTATTCTAGAGAGTGAGTCTAGAGAGAAGGTATAGCTAAAAACGAGTGAAGATGCAACATGATGGAAATGAATAGAACTTGAGCACTATATATAGGTTTCAAGGGGATTAAGATGGCTTAATGACACCTTAGTCCCTAAATGCACTTAATTAATACATAACGGAGGGATTAAACCCTTAAAAACATGGGGAGGTGGGTGAAAAAGTCTAAGTGTGAGTCGGGTGAAAAGATATCGGGACTCCGCGGAGGGCGGTTCGTGTGACTAGGTTCGGGGCGTCGCACACACCCTTGGGGGAGGGTACGCCGTCTGGGCAGGGTCTCGAGACCTTCGGGGTCGGAGGGAAAATCCGACCCCTAAGCCTTGGGATCGGTCCAGCTGGTCCGATCTCACCTAGGTGAGATCGAGCCAGCGGACACGTCCGGACGAGTGTTTTTTGCTCGTCCGGGCCGTTCGCGCCGTGGGTAATGTGCTCGGGTCAGAGTTTCGAATTGTAATCGTAAATGGGGTGATTAAAATAAGACAGTCCGAATTAAAACGGGTTCAAATTTGACGTATATCCATCAGCCACCATAGTATCACACTATCACTTGAAGCCACCATTCGGCATTAGCGTCGAGTGTGGTACAACTGATCAGGAAAAACTCGCCTATCATTTTTAGGCAAATTTATCTTCAAATAATGAGCATTGGAATCTGGATATTGGAACACCATCACAATCCTATAAAATCGGAGTTGTATACAAACTTCATCAAACACCCATCACTAAAGAGATTAAGCATTTTTTCCAGCCCGCCGACCATTATTACTATAACACAACTAACAACACATAGCAACAATTATAATCATCATCTCTATAAGTAGTAGTATATCTGCTAAGCAAGGAAAGGGAGAAAGCATTGTGGAACTTGTGCACTAACTAGATAAATAAATTTACAAGCTGTTTTGGAATTTGTTTTTTTAAAAAAATGAAGGAGAACCAAAACAAGAAGAATCTCGTGGTATGTCCCTCTCTTTCTTTCTTTCTTCTCACCTACTCATCATCGTCGGAATCATATACAACCGCCATTCGTCGATGGGTTGGAGCCTTCCGTTTAGGAGACTCCTCCTCCTCCTCCGACTCAATCTCCTTGCGCTTCTGACTCCCTCTCCCCCCTCTTTGCTGACGTGGCTCCTGCACCATCATCCATTTCAGTTCAGTAATAATCACACTTCAAACAAACATTCATTCAACACATCTTTAATTTGTATATTTATTATTATTTATTGTAACTTTAAGAACCCATAAAAAAATGTTTAGTAGGTGCTTCTGTCCAATGAAAATTCTGTTATCCAGCCACCATTATTCACTTTCCCATCCCTATTCTTTGTTCAGTATCCCGATCCTTTTTCACAAACCCAACCAAAGTTTAAAAAAAGTTATTCAAGGTAACATACCTCCTCTTCCGATGCTGCTGCACCAGCTTCTTCCTCCTCTTCTTCTTCTTCTTCTTCGTACTCTGGCTCCGACTCCTCAACCCTCCTGCTGCGCAGAGGCGACCTCTCCTCTTCTTCCTCGCCATCAGTTTCATACTCAGATTCTTCTTCCTCACTCTCTGAAAAATCCACTGGACGCTTTGATTTCATTGGCGCAACAGAAGACTTCTTCTTTGGAATTACCTTCTGTGCCTAACCATCAGAATTAAAATCAAAAATAAAAATTATGACATCAACCACAATACTAAGCAAGGTAAGGGATATCAAATCTGGACTATTTGAACCTTCTTAGCATTCATTATGCGTTTCTCTGCTCGAGTTTCCATTTCGAGATCATCCTCAAAGCGACGGCTTGATCGGCGATCATAATAATCACCATCATTTTCCTGATCAATGTAATTTCATATTATTACAGAGTCCAGAGATATACATGTGTGTGTGTATATTATGAAAAAACTTACTTCCTCAAGGGCATCTTCCAAGAACCCCGGGGAAAGTTGGCGTCTCCTGTCTACACTCGGAGCATATTTCTTATTCACTTTTTCCTTCTTTCGGTTCAGCATTACGCTAGCTCTAATACTTTGACTAGCAGCCTGGAAGAGAAACGGGTCATAAGAATTTATAACTGCTACACCTCTCTCTCTCTAATATTATGCCATCATCTCAATACCAACCTTTTCCCTTTCTTCCTTTTCCCTCTCTGGGTCAATATCAGTGATGCAGTTCTTAACCTTGTAAACCTTTTTATGACGTGAATCAACAAGGGCAGTTAATAGACGATGAGAGTTTGATGTCAGTGATGATGGCATAAACCTCATCTTCCTCAATATTCTTCCCTGTGATTGGAGGATACCCTGCAGCATTATATTCCAAAAGAATGGTCAGAGAAATATAACCTACATTCAAAAATATCCCAAACCTATTAAAAGGAAGTAACCAGAGAACTTATGAATAAATCTGTTGCGCCGGATAGATGGTATCATTACATTAAGATTACAAAATTTCACCTTTCCATGTCTGAGAAAAAGGTGTGATTGATCGTGTTTTGCATCTTGCACTGACATGTCAAGTACTTCATTCCCAATTAACAACTGCATGCTGCCATCCGACCATTTCACAAAGCGTGCATTGCTTTCCAACTGAAAACAAAATATCCATTATTTCCGCTTGTGTATACAGAAGAAACATACTACGGGGCAACAAAATTTTATACAGTTACAGTACATGCTCTACAAGACATTTCAGACGAACAGAAGAAAGTGGAATCCATGCCTGCAATTATTTTTATTCAGCTTAAGTGTAGGAGCCCTTGTTTTTGCGTTGCTCGGAGCTTTGTCAGCAATGAATTTCCACTTAAACACACAGCTATTGACCTTATAAGAAGAAATCTTCTAGCATAAAGTGAAAGCATGGATATATAGATATACTTACAGAAGTACCGCCATTAGGGTTTCTAACAGTCCTCCAACGCACAATGTTATTTTCCAAGCGAATCTTTTTATTAGCCCCAGATTCGTCTGTCACAAAGGTATCTTCTTCCACGTATGTCTTCGGGTCAAATGGTTTGGGATCTACACCCATGATGTTGGATACTTTGATCGTATTCATCTACAGAGAAGGTTACACATTCTGTTAGCATATGACGTAAGCAAAACATCAGGAACATTTGGGAGACCAACCCACCACTCTACTCAAATCTTTAATGACCAGATAGTAGCAATAACCATGCAGTTCAAATCCAACCAAAGAACTAAAAAGTGAACCCCTACTGATGAAGTTAAAGAGTCATGCACGACTAATGCCATTAGGAGCAACGTAACAGGTTATCATTTGCTAATAAATGTAACAAACTTGTAGGACTAAGTGAAAAATCTATCAATCCAAAAAAAGGTATATAGGTATGTCATTGGCAGTAATTTCTCTTAAATGCAATGTGCCTCAATCATGTCTTTAGTGTATATGTGTACATATATTATACTGTGAACAAGAACTGTACAAAGGTAATCTACGTACAAAATTATGTAAAACTGTTTCGCAAAAAAACATGCCCGTCTAGTGAATATCACCCCAATTCATATACTATGAGTTAGTACGGACAAGCTTGAATGCCTGGTACCTAAAGATGTCATTCAGTAGCTTAAAGCATACAACACTGCAAACTAGTGGCCTATTTATAGGAAATTAAACCTTATCTGGACGAGCTGGAGGTGGGCGCAGTGGAACCTCAAATATCATGGGGGGCCCAACAGGCCTCTCTTTCTGTCTGGAGTCAATATTCTCCTCTTCTGACTCATATCGAGCAACATCTTCATCAGGTATCATGTCTTCGGGTCCCATATCCTTCTCAAAGCTCCCTTGCTCATCTATCGGAGATCTCTTCACGAAGAAAGTAAAATATCAAATCATAGAAACAACTCGTATGTGCTTACTTAAAACACAATTTAGAATGATATAGATAGCCACTAACAAAAGATAACTTAAGTGCTCACATTTGAATCTTGCTCAAATTCATTTTGGACAACATATTCTGCTGCATCCTCATCCTCCGAGTCACCAAATACATCACGTATCTCAGGAGCTGAACTTGAAAGGTGATTTTCATCCTTCTCGCCATCAGGTGACTTACTGCTAAGTTACAAATTTGAACCGAAAAAATATCATTCAGATTTTTACCCAATACAATGCAATGCAACAACGAAGATTTTATCCATGTTGACATCTTTGCACAAAATCCTTCAAGCCAGCAAATAAGAATTAAGAAGAGGCTGTTTAACTCCAGAGATTAGCAGATTACCATTTCAAAGCCATGCAATTTTCCTAATCCAATTTCAACATTCAGTAAATTCCTTTAGAAGTCAATTTATTTAGAAGAAAATCAATAGTCTTTGAGGAAATAAAGACTCTCAAATCGGATGGATGTTCTTTCTCCTTTATCTTTTTGTACTTTACAATCATCATACTGTGCTAATTGCAAAACAGGCACGATGTTACACAGAATGGTCAAGGAGTTACCTTAAGCTTCTGGTCTGGTCTACTTCTTCATCTTCATCATCACGAAAAAGGTGATCCTCAGACCTTTCTGATCCTCCACTTTCGATCACCACATCGCTTCTTCTACTTGTCACTACTCTTTGTCCATACTCCTTTTCATCACTTTCGCTTTCCTTCCTACCACTTTCTTCTCTGGGATCACCAACATCTACTTCTTCGGAACTATGATCTCGCTCACCCTCACTTTCTCCTTGATCAGGCTCTCTATCATGCAACTCGGCATCACTTTCCACTTCAGCATCCCCTTGTTCCTCGCCATCAATATCAACCTCACCCTCACCCTCTCCTTCTGCTTCAGGCTCAAATCCTCCTTCTGCTTCAGGCTCAAATCCACCTTCTGCTTCAGGCTCAAATCCTCCTTCTGCTTCATCCTGTAATAAGTATTCCGTTGCAATAGATAATCTAACAGTAAATCACTTAAAAGGAAATTCATACTTGATGCTACTATAGGAAAAAAGGATAATAGATCAACGGTTGTATCCGGAAGGACCGGAACGTAGAAAGGTCGGAAAAAACTTAAACAAATCTCTCATAAAAACAATATACACGGAAAAAAAGAAGAAGCAGAGTATCAATTTTAACACCAACCATAGTATGATTCAGCACATTCTTTCTTTTCCAAATGAATTGTCCGTATGTTAATTATGTGCATATATATATATATGATTAAAAGCAAAACATTCGTGAACTACCAATAAACCGTGTGACAAAGCTCAAAATCCTACGGCCACATAGAACAATCAGCAGCGTATGGGATCAAGAACAACATTCACCACTGACCCCGAGTTTTTAGAATCACCACTGACACCAGGTATGGCGTTGCTCACAATACGTTCTGAAAAAAGTAGAATCGACAATTCGAACGGTGACCGTACCGATAGGTATTGCTGCTGTGGGGGCTGAGGGTTGGATTCGTGTTCGGAGTCAACCTCTTCATCTTCCTCCTCGGATTGATCTCCGAAGAGATTTTGCATCATCTGATGTCTCTTCTCTTCGCCTCCCATTGCTGCCCTCGACCTACGCTCTCCCTCCCACGCCTGGCCCGCTTTTCGGTAGCGACTAGCAGAACCAGAAGCTGTGGCTGTTCCGAAGTTTGGAGTCAGGCCAGGAGGACGGTTCTGTAACTTCTGTTGTATGCAGCACTGTTATCAGACCGGACTGGGCACGAATCCGGAAAGGCGGTTCACGGTTTGTACGGTTCGAACCCGATTTGACCGCTACTAATGGATATTCGTCCGATATAGGTTTGTTTTATAATCGGCCCTCGTTGACACGTCAGACCCACTAAACGGCTCACAAACGCTTACCCGCGAGTTAGAAAGGTTCAAACGCGCAACACGCACGTTCAGATCAGGACTTGTCCGGATTGTCCAGGCAATCCGGACCATACCGGATTGTCCCCGCAATACGGTGTGTTCCGGATTGTCTCCCCTCGACGTGCGTGTAAGATCACGGGGAGTAATCACTACGGAAACTAAATCATGGTACATGCTAGTAATTGAAATTACGCAGCGGAAGATTCGCACATACCTCTACAGTTGTCCGTAGTCCCAAGATCTTTGCAGGAGGGAGTTCACGATCCTCCGGTCGGCACCTGCAGAGGTTCTTGTAAAGGAAGCCCTACGTGGTATATTCTTCGCAGCAAAGCCTCTCATCGATTCTTGGCAAGGGACGGATCTCCGGAGTGTTTGCTCGAAAGCAAATTGGCACACCCTTGGTGAGGTAGTAGGTTTTGCCGAACTATGGTGTATTTGGGGGGAAGGTTTTCTCTCAAATCACCACTTGAAGGGAATTGTGATTAACCCTAATAAAACCACTAACTCCCCATATATATAGGAGGAGTACACCTAAATTTCGGCCGGCCATGCTTAGTATAGGGAGACCCAATTTTAGTCCTCTCATGTCATTTGGGATTTGGGTCTGGCCCAATGTCCTAAAGTGACATGTACCCTATTAACTTAGGTAACATATACATATGATGGGCTTCCATTTACGCGCCCATCACCTTATGCTTACAGCTCCCACTCGCTGGAATGGGAGGGTGCCTGTTAATGTATTGTCGTCCAAATCTGCATCAACATTTCACTCATTCGATCTCGTCCTTTGCTTACGAATAGTTCATACGAGGTTTTCCGTGCGACCGGTGGACACGACGGGCATCGTGCTACTCATCTGTTAGGAGTGTTGTAGCGCCTGCGGAACGTTGATTCCCTTTTCTCCAATCAACTTGTTATAAACAACATTTATATAGTGTCGCGCTGTATCCTAAGTCAACTGATAATTCTCATTTTGCCTAGTTTTCTCATAGGAACATTTCTCCAAGGCATCCGTACAAGTCTTCACAACCTTCAACTAATATCTGGTTGGTGGCCACCTAGTGAATACAAGAGTCGGTGAATTACAGGTGAACTTGACCATCCCCATCGCTCATACCCTTAGTCAAAACCAACCGGTTTCAAAAGACGTGGTCACTGGGCCTTTTTGTTCAGCAGTACGCTCGTACGCCGGGAAGCGAACATTGAGCCTGACCTTAGATATGAGTTCTGACTCTGTGAGGCTACTTTGGGTGCCTCTTCATAAGGATCCCGAGATCAACCACACGCTCGAGGTGAAGAAGTTTGCGCCCGCCAGAATCACGAGGATTCTTTCCTAGCACAACCGAGCTGTGACCCCGTGGTCGAACGTGGCACGCGTAGTATGAAGCACGCGTCGATAGCATACCTGAACCTTTAAGTTTAAAGCAATGGGACAATTCAAATCATGCTATCGCAGATTCTTTTCTGGCCCAGAATGAGGATTAATGACGAACAAAGTCCATCACGGCGATCTGCAAAACGAAGATCTTGTCGAGTAACTTCGACACTAGATGATCGTTCTGCGTAATCAGGTTTATCCCCCTGATTCTTAGCTAGCCTTGCTTAGTAGAGACCTCCCTCCACAGCAAGACGACCGTACCTGTGTGATGAGGTAATGCCCACATTCGAAATAGTTTCGGCAGAGGATTGCGTCCTCCTACGACTTAGTTTATAGATCGAAAATTTGATGTAATCAAAACATTATGACGTTGAATGATCATAAAGTCAGTTTCAATTCATTCTCTTACCAAATGTAACTTCCTAATATCAAAATGTTATCACAGATACATGCCACTTCTAAACCCTACGCAATCCAAGCAGTTTTACATGTTTTTCGAATATCTCCCTACGTAGTGGTTTAGTTAATGGGTCCGCTATCATGTTATCAGTGGAAAAGTATTCCATAGTGATTATATTGTCTTCTACCATAGATTTAGCATAAAAATATTTCACATCAATGTGTTTGGTCCTACTATGGTACTTCAGATTCTTTACTGCCGCAATGGCTGCCTGACTGTCAGAGAACACCTTCACAGGTTTACTCCTGACATCACCATCAAGCAGCGTAGTAAGAAGTCTTTTCAGCCAGACCGCTTCATGTGCATTCTTGGAGAGGGCTACGAATTCCGATTCCATCGTGGACAGCGCAACATAGGTTTGCTTCTTGCTCGTCAATGAAATGGCGGCAATAGCAAGGAGAAACACTCCTCCTGTGGTGGACTTACGATCATCCAGATCGCCACCATGGTCGGCGTCACTGTAACCAGTCAATTCTAACTTCCCGCCCTCATAGCACGGTGTGTAGTCGGCAGTACCTTTCAGATAACGAATAATTCGTTTTACAGCCTTTAAATGTTGACAGCCAGGATCTGATTGGAAACGTGCTACTAGGCACAAGGCGTAACAGATATCCGGATGGGTGCATTGCATGGCGTATATCAAAATACCGACCATGCTTAAATACTCTGCACCCTTCATCTGTTCACGCTCTGCCAGGTTCTTGGTGCCGTCACATTTTGACAGTGCGCACCAGAACACCACCGGCGTATCCACGGGTTTGGCATCCTGTAATCTGAATCTTTTCAATAGTTTGTTAATATTAGCTTCTTGAGACAGACAGAATTTTCGGGTAGCCTGATCTCTAGAAATTTTAATTCTCAAGATGTACGTGGCCTCTCCATTGTCTTTCATCTCAAATAAAGATGCCAACCATGACTTTGACTTGTTCATAAAACTCACATCGTTAGCGGCAATGAGTATGTCGTCCACGTATAATTTTAAGATGACATACTTAGACCCGTAGGTCTTATAATACACACATGGATCCTCGTGAAGATTCACGAATCCGTTTCCTACGATTTCCTCGTGAAATCAGCGGTACCATTGCCGAGACGACTATTTAAGACTGTAGATGGACCTTTGGAGTTTCCAAACTTTACGTTCGTTACCAGGAGTAATGAAACCCTCTGGTTTCTCTATGTAGATCTCATCCTCCAAGTTTCCTTGGAGGAATGCGGTTTTAACATCCATTTGGTGCAGCTCGAGATCGAGACTTGCGACCAAGGCCAGAATGGCCCGAATTGTGGTGTAACGCACAGTTGGTGAGTTTGTTTCGTCAAAGTCCACTCCGTAAAGTTGGGTATAACCTTTCGCAACAGGTCGATCTTTGTATCGCTCGACCTTTCTATCAGCAGTGAGTTTCAACTTGAGAACCCACTTTGCTCCTATGCCCTTGCGGTCAGCAGGTAAATCAACCAAAGACCACACCGAATTGGCTTTCATTGATGAGATCTCGTCCTCCATTGCATTCATCCACTCTTTCGCTTGAGGTCCTTCTAACGCTTGTTGAACCGTTACTGGTTCGTCAACATATGTTAGAGTGAGGATTTCTCCTCTCTCGATGGGATACTTCCTAGGAGAAGTTATATGCCTTTGACTACGTCTAGGCTCGTTGATCCCATCTTGAATCTGAATGGTACTCCCACTCGGAACAGTGCTTCTTATCGGAGCATCACTCCCACTAGGAATAAGGGCAGTGCTTGAACCTTCACCTACAACCTTCCTTGGACGACCTCTTGGTCTTGGGATCATATCTCCGAGATGAATTCCTTGATCACTAGGACCTGGAACCAAGTTAGTCGGATGACTCCTACTGGAAACAATGGGTAGTATCGGTGGTTGTGGTATCGGTCCAGCTATATGATTGTCAGGTTCAAATTGGTTCGTACCTGCAGCAATAGTGACTTGTGTGGTAGGGTTTGGTCATCTCACTGGATTTACTCTGAAAATGTTTTCATTATCATTAACCATGTCATTCACTTGAGCTGCTGGTTCAAATCTCCCACTCGAAGTAAGTGGGGCCTGATCATCAATGTTATCCTGCTCTAGTTCAATCAATACTTCGTCTGTTTTAATCTCTCCAAGCGTCGGAAATTTGTCCTCAAGGAAAGTTACGTCTCAAGATTCATGTTCGACTACGACACCATTTTCTTGAGCTGACACGAATACGTAACCCTTAGAGCTCTCTAAATACCTTATAAAGATATTCTTAAGTCCCATGGGTCCCAACTTGCCGAAACGGCCGTCAGTTGTATGTGTAAAGGCAGCGCGACCCCAAGGTCGCAGTTTGGTGAGATCTAATTTTCTTTCATGCCACAGCTCATATGGCGTTGTGTCTACCGCTTTGGTTGGGACTGTTGGATTATGGGGACGTAATACGACGGAATGCTAAACGTGTACTAGCAAGAAATCTAATCTACACAGCAGAATTAGTACACATACCTTTTAGCTTTCCTGCCCAAGAACGATGTGGAGAGAGTTCTGATCCTCCGTTCGGAACCACGTGCAAGTTCTTCGTTAGAAGAAGTCCCACGCGATGTAGCTCCACAACAAGACCTCTGATCGATTCTTCAACGGAGATGGAACCTCAGACCAGATGTGATGGTGCCGAAATTTAACTAAGGGAAACAAGTGTTCTCAATGGAGATTCTTGTTATTATGAATAAGTGAATAAACCCTTAGCGGACACCCCTATATATAGTATTGTTGGAGTTTCCAAAAGGCAACTCCAACCAATGTGGTATAGGGTGGCCGGCCGAATTGCATGTATAAGGGGGAGGTCCAATTTTGAGCCTCCCTTGGCAATTACTAATTGGATTTGGCCCAATTAGCCCAGATTGACAATTACCTAATTAACTTAGATAATTCCCTTAATTAACGGGCTCCTATTATGGCACCACGTCACCATATGCTAACAGCTCCCACTCGCCGGAATGGGAGGGTGCTCGTCAATCTATACGATCACGCAATAGTATCAACATCTCAGTCTTCAGTGTTCGTCTCCGTCTTCGAATAGTTCATACGAGGCTTGTCGTGCGACCGGCGGATACGACGGGCATCGTGCTACTCATCTGTTAGGAGTATTATAGCGCCCGCAGAACGTTGATTCCCTTTCATGAACCAAACCTGTTTGAAATAAAAGTATGTACCGCACTGTATCCTTGGTCAACTGTTAATTCTCCAATTGCCCAGTTTTCCACAAAGGAATACTTCTCCAGGGCATCCGTACAAGTGTTCACAACCTTCAACTAATATCCGGTTGGCGGCCACCTAGTGAACACGAGAGTCGGTGAACTAAAGGTGAACTTGACCATCCCCATCGCTTATACCCTTAGTCTGACTCAACCGGTTTCCAAGACGTGGTCACTTGGCCGTTTTCTTTGGCACTACGCTCGTACGCCGGGAAGCGAGCATTGAGCCAGACCTTAGGTATAAGTTCTGAGTCCATGAGGATACTTTGGATGCCTCTTCATAAGACATCCGGGATCAATCACACGCTCAAGGTGAAGAAGTATGCGCCCTTTGAATCACAAGGATTCTAGCTAGCACAACCGAGCATGACCCCGTGGTCGTATATGGCACGCGCAGTATGAAGCACGCGTCGATAGCACTCCTAGTAAAGCCAGGGATCGGATATGTCAATAATGTTATCGCAGAATCTCTCATCTGGCCTTGAATGTGATATAGTGATGGACAAAGTCCAACTCGACGATTTACAAAACGAAGATTAAGTCATGCTATTAAGCGTGACAGTGTTATCGTTTTGTTAATCAGGTTTATCCCAATCTTGTTATGGTAGAGGTCCCTCTCTCCTTACAAGATGACCGTGCCTGTGTGACGAGGCAAGGTTCACATTCGACATAATTTTGGTGGAAGAATTTTACTTCTTCCTACGACTTAGTTTATAGACCGTAAAATCCGATGTTGTTAATCATTATGACGTCGATAAATCATAAACTCAAATTGCAATTATATTATTCAATTGAAACATAATTTCAAATGTCAAAATGTTATCACTTTTACAAGCCACGCAGTTTAAGCCCTACGTAATCCAAGCAGTTTTACGTGCTTTTCAAAAATTTCCCTACGTAACGGCTTAGTTAAAGGGTCTGCGACCATATTGTCTGTAGGAAAGTATTCTAAAGCGATTATGTTGTCTTCCAGAACCGACCTAGCATAATTGTATTTCACATCAATGTGTTTAGTCCTACTATGGTACTTTGGATTCTTAACTGCCGCAATGGCCGCCTGACTGTCGGAGTACACCTTCACAGGTTTACTCTTCTTGTCGGTGCCAATTAATGCAGTAAGAAGCCTTTTCAGCCAGACCGCTTCTTGTGCGTTTTTGGAGAGGGCAACAAATTCTGATTCAATAGTCGAAAGCGCGACACAAGATTGCTTCTTGCTTACCCATGATATGGCAGCATTAACAAGGAGGAAAACTCCTCCTGTGTTGGACTTACGATCATCCGGATCTCCACCGTGGTCGGCGTCACTATAACCGGTCAATTCGAGCCGATCGCCCTCATAGCACAAAACGTAGTCGGCAGTACCTTTCAGATATCTGATAATTCGTTTTACGGCCTTTAGATGTTGATAACTAGGATCTGATTGGAATCTTGCTACTAGGCCGACAGCGTAACAGATATCTGGCCGAGTACAGAGCATGGCGTACATTAGACTCCCTACCATGCTCAGATACTCTGCATTCTTCATCTGTTCACGCTCCTGCTGGTTTTTCGGGCTATCACGCTTCGATAGCGCGCACCCGAACACAACCGGCGTATCCACGGGTTTAGCATCCAGCATTCTGAATCTTTTCAACAGTTTGTTGATATATGATTCCTGAGATAGACATAATCTCCGGGCGGCACGATCTCGGGCAATTTTGATGCCTAAGATGTACGTGGCCTCTCCCATGTCTTTCATCTCGAATGTTGATGCTAACCAGGACTTTGATTTATTCATGAAACTCATATCGTTCGCAGCAATGAGTATATCATCACGTATAGTGTTATGATGACATACTTAGACCCGGAGGTCTTAGTGTATACGCAGGGATCCTTGTGAAGATTCATGAATCCGTTTCCAACGATTTCCTCGTGGAATCTGCGATACCATTGCCGAGACGATTGTTTAAGACCGTATATAGATCTTTGGAGTTTGCAAACTTTGCGTTCTTTGCCAGGAGTAATGAAACTCTCCGGCTGCTCCATATAGATCTCTTTCTCCAGTTGTACTTGGAGAGGTTTGGTCTTAATGTCCATTTGATGCATGCTCGAGTTCGAGACTTGCAGTCATGGGCAAGGACGACCCTGACTATGGTGTAATGCATAGTCGGTGAGTCCGTCTTTATCAAAGTTCACTCCGTGAATTTGGGTATATCCTTTCACAATTATTCCAGTTTTGCACCACTCGAAATTTCCACCAGAAGTGAATTCTAAGATTTCACTTTCTAGTTTTGTGGTTAACAGATAAATCAACTAAAGACTAAAAACGAATTAGTTCTTATTTAGGCAATTTCATCCTCCATTGTTTTCCTTCATTCCCTCGTTTTGAGGTCCTTCCTTTTCTTGATGAACCGTTACTGGTTCAAGAACGAATACCAAGATGTGTAACACATCTTATTTGATGGGACACTTCTCGAGAGAAGTTCGTTGCCTTTGACTATGTCTAGGCACGTTAATCCCATGTTTTAGTCTGATCGTTACTCCCCTCGGAATAATGCTTCTTACCGGGACATTACTCCCATTGGGAACAATGGTAGTGGTTGAACATACTTCGAATATCCTATCGGTCTCGGGTTTTTACCTCCGATATGTATTCCTCGATCACTAGGATCTGGAACCAAGTTGGTTGTTCCACTCCCACTAGGAAAAATGGGTAGTGGAAATAGTTCATTATCATGATTATCAGGTCCGACTTGATTCGCATTTATAAATTTAGTGATGATTATGTGTGAGGGGGAGTGAGCCCTCTCACTGGATTTATTATGAAGACGTTTCCATCATCATTTACCTAATCAATCACTTATTCTATATCAATTCTCCCACTCGAAGTAAGTGGGACCTGAGAATCTCCATCAACCATCTGTTAACTCAATCAGTACTAGCTTGTTTCGTTCTGCAAAGCGTTGGAAATTCATCCTCAAACCTTTATAATGTGTCATGTTTATCCAGGAAACCATTGTTCCAAGCTAATTTTAAAACTCGTATTCTTCGAGAGTAGTGCGTACTCTTAATAAATACTTGTTTTAATGCGCAAATTAATGCGTCTTTGTGATAAGGTTTTACCCGAATCATTCATTAGCTTTTATGGTAACGTGTTAACCAATTTTGTCAGAACATAGTGTTTTACATTAATGTGAGTTAAATTAATCTCATCCCGCAGGAACAATTAATGTGTAACTCTAACATTATGTAATTCTGAACTATGTTTCTTGAAGTGTTTAATGAATGCTTTTAGCCAAACTCTTCGTTCAAGGCTAATGGTGGGAGAGTCGTTTTACCGACTACTTCTTTTCGTTTATTTAACTCATCCATAGATTTATCTATCTTATGAACCATGCATTTAAGCTGTCGCTTTTAATGCCATGGTTGATATTCTAATTAGATTGTAGTAGCTGGAAGGCTTACATAAAATCAAGTAGTTATCAATGAGTAATATCTGAAGAATTACAAACGAAAATTCCGCATTCATAAAAATACTTGATTACTAAATTCGTATTCTAAAATGATGTGTCCCGTCTTTCGAGGTGACATGCGCCTCGCGCATACCCGATTAAAAACCGTGGTTTTGAGAATCGTTTTAGTCTCCAAATTTAAAAGCAAGATCGGTTTTAAACATGCACATTATTTGGGATACAAACTAAAATGGAGTACTTTAACAAATAAGGATGCTTGAGCAATGTGTTGAATAGCGTGAATAGGATAAAAACGAACGATGATAAATTCAATACTCAATTCGAGTATTAGTAAATACTCAAAAAATAATGTGTTCCACCAAGAAACTTATTTAAGAGTATTTTCAAACAAAAATAAAAGTAGAAGTTTTAGCAAATCTAAAGATAAAGAATCTCTCATTCCATCTTTATTCTTCTGGGGCATCCTCGATCAGGTCGTTGCTTCTGTTTCTCGGTTCTGTAATTCAAAAGAAAATGAATTACTCTCGAGTTATTAGAAGCAAAAGAGAATGAATGATTTTCATCATCTTTTCTCTTTACGTACCTTAGGAGGATTAGTGCAAGCATTAGCCAGGTGTCCTTTCACACCACACCTGAAACACGTTCGAGTTTCCTCTTTACGTGTCTGCTTTGCTTGCTTTTTCTTACATCCATATTGTTTGCGTTTAAACTTCTTCTGGGATTTGTTCGCCACAAACTTCTCAGTTTTGTTCTGAGAGCTTTTTCCCTTTCTCTTGCGCTTCCCCTTTTGTTCGGTTGGAGCGGAGGATGCAATATGCATTTCAGATCTAGACTTTTCAGCCGTGAGTCTATCTTCCTCCAGCTCAAGATGAACTTGTACCTTCTCGAGAGTATCGAGATGGGTAGCATGGGTAAGGCTCATTTTCATGATATTCCAAGTGCCGGGTAAAGAGCGGATCATGTAGTTGATTTGTTGTTCCTCAGACAGGTTTTCACCTGCTTCCTTGAGCTCAGCGGTCAAGTTACACATATGCATAATATGATCTTTTATCGTATGCTTGGGATTCTTCTTATAGGTGTCAAGAGCGATGTTTAACGCTCTCTTTTGGGCAATGGTGTAGACACCAAATGTTGTCTTAAGACCATCCCATAGGTCCTTGGCAGTCCCCAAATGGTCAAACCTATAGAGAAACTCGTCTTCCAGCATAGAGAGCAAGGTGGAACTAACATCATGATCCTTGACATCCCATTCATCATAGAACGTCTTTTGCTCATCTGTGAGGTCTCCCTCAGGCCTAGTTCTTTTTGTGGTCAAATGCTCCAGACCTCTTATTTCAGAGATTATCATCTTAACTCGTTTATTCCATATTTTATAATTACCGCTATTCAATCTTATTCCCTTATTCAACTGGGAAATGACATTGCTAGTTGCAGCCATCTATATTAACACATTGACAATCATGCAAAGTTTAGGAAGAGAACAACATTTTGACAGATTTGCAAACATCGGATTATCTATTATGATGGAATACGACGAATAGTGATTCTTTAGTCACTAAACCAAACCAACCTTCAGTAAACCGAGGAAGGGGGTGTCGTGAAAGAATTCACACTATTGTCGTTTTCAATCTAATAGATCAGTCTTTGAAAACGGTTATTCTATTGCAAATTACCGGAACGGGAATTTTCAAATAAACATACCCGATCTTGGCTTTCCCAAGGCCCTTATAATTTTTTAAAATTATCCGATAATTTACGCATGCATATTTATAATTATACTACATCTAGCAAATCATCATACCATGCCATAAATATCGAACACAACATGCTTACGCGTCATGCGTCTAATGTTCCTACCATACATAATTCTACGTAAAGTAAATTATCACATGCGTTCTATTGTGAACATCCTAGCATACGCGTCAAAAAATGAAATATCTGCACACATCATGCATAATTGGCGACTGGAATTTTCGGTTTTATGAAACGCTTTGAAAATATTATGGGCTATTTTGCAATTCATGCTTACAATCAATCATGCGAATTTCTAGACATGGATTCTAGGCACTTTCAATCAGCATAGCATGTCTATCCTATTACTCAAACCATATATTTAGATCCCAGAGCTCAATGCTCGCAATATAATATCCAGCTAGCTTGACTAAGTCAAGACGACAGTTCTAATTATATCAAAATATATGATGCGGAAAGTAAACAATTGCAAATCATCCCACTAATTTAATCTAGTCCCAAAAACATGCAAGTCCGGGATCCATCCCCAAAATCGAAACCAGGCATTAGGGTTTTGATTGAAACCGTGTATTAAAACACAAACCCTAAGAGCACTGTTTAGGCTAATTTTAAAGTTCGAAAACATTTTGGATTTAAAATTTGACATCCTATTTTATTGAAAAATTTAAAATTTCCGAAAATTTTAAAGAGGTTCGGTCCAAATTTTAAAATCCGGTTCAACTTGGTCTGTTTTTAAAAATTCCGGTTTGGTACGAAACGGTTCAATAAAATAAGATAGTGGTTCGGTTTATCACTCAAAACCGGTTAGGTTAGGTTCAATTTAGTTACTATGGTCCGACCCGACCCGATTAAGAAAACCCGGATAGGTTTATCCCGATCCGATTTAGCAATTAGACCGGCCCATGAACCCTTCTATAGGCTAAGTAGGGTTTTAAAATCCACCATAAAACTTAACTTAGCCATCAAGAGTTATTAATTATATAAAATAATTTCCAATAATGCTTACACACACACACATATATATATATATATATATATATATATATATAAATTCGGCATATGTATATATATTTATATAAATATTGTTAAGATTCTATCTTTGAGATGTAAATCAATCAACAATATAAATGTATATTAATATACAATTTTGGCCGAATTATATATATATATATAAATTCGGTACTTATATATATATATATATATAAATATTGTCAAGATTCTATCTTTAAGATATAAATCAACCAACAATATAAATATATATATATATATATTAATATATTTTCAGTCGAATTATATATATATATAAATATTGTCGAATATATCTTTTAGGGATTAAAATATGTAGACAATATATCTTCTTAATTGTTTAATAGTAACTAAATCTATCAATATATATATTAACCATATTTTAGTCCATATATATTGATAGTTAATATCTTTTACAATATTATATTAGAACCTATCCTTATTTCCAACTTCTAGATATAGTTACCTATTAATAAAATTTAAAAATGGCAACCTATATCTATTATAGATTGTGCCGAATTTTTAATTGCTTGGTGGCCAAGAAAATTAATTTTTTTACCTAAAACACCCCTAGGAATTTTCGGCACTGTTAGGTTATAGGTTTCAGGTCAACGGGTCGCCGGCCTAAATCCTACTCTTCACTGGTGAACTAGCGGATCCTGTGCTTCCTGAGTTCGGTCGTTCTGATCCGTATCCTTCTGCCCTTCTCCTTCTCTTCTCCACGTGCCCTGCAAGAGGGGCAATATCAAGCACGGAGGGGGGGGGGGGGGTGGTGCTTGATGTACCATCTCCGATGCTTAAGTCAGTACGTTTCTTTCTAGAGAGATAAATCTAGAGAGATGTCAGAGCTAAATTGCATAATTAGCCAAGATGATCAAATGAATGGTGGAAGGGTTGTATTTATAGGCAACTGTGTCATTAAGGTGGCTTAATGACGTCGTTAACCTTTAAACACAATTAATTAGTCCTTGATCACATAATTAAAACCTTAAAGCATGGAGAGGTTGGCGGAAATAATCTAAGTACGAGAGTTGGAAAATGGAGCCGGGGCCCTTGGGGGTGGGGAGAAAATCCGACCCCTAAGGGTAGGGGTTGGGTGTGGCCACCCAACCCCTCCCTAGGGGAGATAGGGTTGGCCGACCCGATCTCTCCTAGGGGAGGTCGGGTGTGGCCACCCGACCTCACCTAGGTGAGTTCGTCGCAGTCCGGACGAGTATTTTCGCCTCGTCCGGACCGTTGGTGTTTCGGCGGGGTGTTTGGGTCGAAGTTTCGATTTATAATCATTAACGGGGTGATCAAAATAAAACGAGTCGGAAGTCAACGGGTTCAAATTGGGCGTATATCCATCACATGCCCCCGAGTCAACCAATGGCCTGACCCTTGATTGACTATATTTTAGGATGGCATGACACACGCAATTTGAAGCCGAAATTTTATCTTTTGTCGGAATCCTTACTTACCCTTGGGTGTCTGTCTCTGACTCTGCCCCCTGTCTTCTAAGATAGAGGAATTGCAAACGTCAGTATAGCGCGGACACACGTCCAAGCACGTGTCCGTCTGGGATGGAAGTAATAAATTCAATATTGTCCCGAGCTCATACTCGGAAAATATACGCATGCTTGGGGATGCAAAATGAATATGGTTAGGTGAGTACATGCTTCAATTTCATGATGGGGTGGGCCTATGTGGGGAAAAATTCTGAATTTGGTCCAAATTTTTTCTAAGTATGGGATACTAGAAAATATGCCTATAGGATGTTACCTTGAATGAACATGGATGTATCATGAACATGAAAGTGTGTACTAGCATACATGCAAGTAGGAACACAAGTATGGAAGTGGGTGTAGACATGCTGCGGTTGTAGTCATGAATGTATGCATGGATATATGGCGGCCATGTGCATGGACGTCTAAATGTTTGAACACACGGGAGTGTGCACGTGGGCGTGCATGTGAGTGCAAGCGTAAACATGTATGTATGTATGGATGGGTTGTGAGTATAAGCATGAGTGATGGCATTGGTGTACTTGTAGATGTAAATCATGAATACGAGCATAAGTGCAAGAGTGAGAGCATAGACCTCTCCTTTACTTGAGGGTGGGAACTCTGCCACTCAATGGGACACAACGTTCCGCCTCCCTCGTACTAGCGCGAGCATTGTCCTTTAACCTCGACCTTCGGCATGTGTAACATTTTTCCTTCATTCGTTGGAGCGTGTGTATAGCTCTTGACCCTTACCCTGCAATTTTTTCCTCATAAAAGTGAGGGTGAAAAATGCTTACAAGCTTTCTTCTTACCCGCCGTGAGCGAAGGGGTTTATTGACATGTGTTAAGGGTTGACCCTTCCTTCGGATGTGTCGGAGCGTTGCTCCATTTGGGGAAGCTAAAAGTTCGCCCTCTTTGTGACGCTCTGGGATTTGTTCCCTTGGAT
Source organism: Clarkia xantiana subsp. parviflora (assembly GCA_036873135.1). Lineage (NCBI taxonomy): Eukaryota > Viridiplantae > Streptophyta > Magnoliopsida > Myrtales > Onagraceae > Clarkia > Clarkia xantiana. The sequence continues at coordinate 40,791,623 of JAPTYO010000004.1, forward strand.
AGGTCTCTTGGGTTGTGGTTGTGCTTCCATAACTTGATTGATGTTAAGGTTGCCCCCGTAGTAGGCGTATCTCGCCCCTCCATGAGTAAGGGTCGATCTTTGCGTTGGTCGCTCGTATAGATGACTCACTTTTGGGAAGCTTTCTTCTTCAGACAGGGAGATCTTGAAGATCGTTTTCCAAGACAATCAGACCAAATCTGACTGTCCTGTGTCTTGGGTGTTCGAGGTGGACTCGTATGACCTCTTGTAGGTTGGTTTCATGGAGAAACGTATGAGGTGTAGGCGGAGCGTTCCGAACGTATCGTTGAATCGAATGAGAGGGAAGAACCCTCTAGTTCTGCTTATCAGGCCAAGAAATCATCTAAGTTAGGGAAAGCTGCAGAGGCTTCCGGCATGTTATTTTTCCATTCTCTTTTCTTTGTGATATACTTATGATTGTTCTCATGTTGCTTCCTTCTTGTTGTTAGAGCGTTCGCCCCTGGTTACCGAATGGGTTCTTGCGGTGGGCGAGAGTTCAAGTCAATCTAAATCCAAGGCGTGGAAACCTGACTCTGAGGTCGGGCCCTCGGCTGCCAAGGAGAAGGAAACCGTGAGAGGCTCTCCTTCAAGTGCCCCTTTGCTGACTCCCTCTCATGATAAGGAGGTAGTGGTTGAAGAGGTGCCCTCTTTGCTTGACAAAGAGGAACAATCTGTGGATGGCGATGGGGTGATCATAAGTCTTGATGTCTCTTCTCTATCCTCTGCCCCCCTGCCGAGGGGCCGAGTCTCAGGTTTATTTCATCTTCATGTAGATTTGACGACTTTTGAAGGTGTCTTTGGCTTTCCTATGGGTTATGTTATTAACCCTTGCGTTGAAGATTTTTCTTTTGGTGGTGGGTGTGATCATCGCCTTTCATTGAGGTTCCTTTCTCTTGCCATGGCTCTGATTAAGATAGCAAATTTTTGCTTGGGAGTTTGGTGGAGACTGCTCTTGAGTTAGCCTCTACTAGTATCGTAGTTGTGATCGTTGTGGGGATCGTTTTGTTATATGCCCCCAATAGTGCTTGTCGTGATTGTTTGCTTTATGGTAGATTTCATGAGATATGGAGGTTGTCTTCATAATGAGGACGTCTCCTACCTAGTATCATCCAGGGGGTTGAAATATAAGTGCATACCTTTGATGAGTGTATGAAGGGTGTTGTTTTTCCCTTTTTCTTGAATCTCCTTTTCAGGTTAGGTGTTGGCTCTTTAGGTTTATGGTGGACTTGATGGTCTTTTGTTTTGTGTGGATATGATAACCACCTCTTGGTGTGTGGACATGATAGCCACTTCGCAGTGTGTGGACATGATAGCCGCCTCGTGTTATGTGGACATGATAGCCACATCACGATGTATGGAGTTGTGCTTTAGTATTCCTTTCTCATTGTTGAGCCTTCATTGCTATAGTTGCCTTTTGTTTAGGCTATGTTTGTTGGGTTAGGTCCTGATGTCTCGTCTTGCCGGTTGTTGTATCCTTCATGCTTTTTAGATGTCTCCTTCATGAGTTGTGCTTGACGATGTTCAAGTCTGATACGAGCATAGGTCACGCGAGGGCGACATGCAAGGCAATAACGTTTGTCGGAGGTTGCTTTGTGCGATTTGTAAGGCAGTTCCTCTTCTTGATGGGTCGAGTTTATTTTGAGAGCCTTGAACTTTGGATTTCATGGCTTTGCTATCCTTCTTGGTGGTGTTGGGTTCCTTTGAGATACTTCTCTTGACTTGTGATATGGATGGTAGGATAACTTGTTACTTTTCATGACAACTTCTCGTGCTTGTTTATGTGATCTTTTGGTCATGGACTCTTCCTTTGTGTATGCTTTCCTTCACTTATCCTTCTTTCATGTTTTCCTTCATTATTATACCTGTCATCTCATCAAGAGTAAACATTAAGTATTCATCATATCTCTTTGCCTTGTGAAAAGTTGTTTAATGGTATTCTTCTTTGTATGGTGCAATGATCTCTTCAGATACCCTTTAAATGGTATATATGGTACTGTTAGACCAAAGATACGCTCTTGGTGGGCGTCGAATCTGTTCACGAGACAGGCTCTCGGAGGGCACTTAACGTTTCACAGGATAGGCTCCCCGAGGGCACAAGTTAGACCAAAGATACGCTCCTGGTGGGCGTCAAAAACTGTTCACGAGACTGGCTCTCGGAGGGCACTTAACGTTTCACATGATAGGCTCCCGGAGGGCACAAGTTAGACCAAAGATACGCTCCCGGTGGGCGTCGAATCTGGTAGTTTGAAATCTACCTCAAGATACGCTCTTGGGGGCGTCGAATCTGGTAGTTTAAAATCTACCTCAAGATACGCTCTTGGGGGCGTCGAATTTGGTAGTTTGAAATCTACCTCAAGATACGCTCTTGGGGGCGTCGAAGGTCGTAGTTTTTAGAAACCACTCTCAAGATACGCTCTTGGGGGCGTCGAAGTTCGTAGTTTTTGGAAACCACTCTCAAGATACGCTCTTGGGGGCGTCGAAGTTCGTAATTTTTGGAAACCACTCTCAAGATACGCTCTTGGGGGCGTCGAAGGTCGTAGTTTTTGGAAACCACTCTCAAGATACGCTCTTGGGGGCGTCGAAGGTCGTAGTATGAAAACTACTCTCAAGATACGCTCTTGGGGGCGTCGAGGGTCGTAGTATGAAAACTACTCTCAAGATACGCTCTTGGGGGCGTCGAGGGTCGTAGTATGAAAACTACTCTCAAGATACGCTCTTGGGGGCGTTGAGGGTCGTAGTATGAAAACTACTCTCAAGATATGCTCTTGGGGGCGTCGAATCTGTTCGCGGGATAGGCTCCCGGAGGGCTCAGAATATTACTTTACCTTGTGTCACTCCCCATGTAGGGTGTGTCTTTAATACGCCTTTTAGATCTTTACTTGAGTTTTCTTTCCATGATATTGCCTGTTACCACACTTTTTCTTCAATGTGGGAGATCACCTTTCGAGGGCGATGTTTGTGTGTTGCCAACTTAGGACGAGTTCGTACAGGGAGTTGAGGATGTTTTCCTCTTATGTGACCTCTTCTAGGAGAAGTGGTATTGCATGTTCTTGTGATCTTCTGCCTCTAATATCTTCTTTTACACTCAGGTGGACTACCAAGCACTTATTCGTTTGGTGCCCCCCAAGTTGCTTGGTGGTCATACCGCCTTTCATATTTGGCCGTTGAAGGCCCCTCGTTCATTTTCTTGGTTGGGTACCCCTTATGCTCGGGGCTCCCTTGTCTGCTTGTTTGAATGCGATGAGTGTCCCTTGTAGGATTTACTCTTTCTCATGCTTGCTTGTTTCAGTCATAGGCATGGTTTGGATAATGCCTTTGTCGGATGTATCTTTAGAGGTTGGGTGGAGAGCTTTTGCTTTGGGTGGGTGGGGGTGATTTTCATTCTCTTGATAACTAGGATGTGGCAGTGTTTGTATCCTAGGGGTGCTTGTAAATTCTTTCCCCCCCCCCCCTTCCTTGTGTTTTTTAGAAAAAACACTTTTGCGGTGATGATAGAGCAGGAGTAACGTATCTTGGAATGGATTGTATTTAGGTTGAAAAGCTTTCTCATAGAATGGTGTCTTGAGTGGTTAATCTCAAAGGTGTGTTTCAGACTAGTCAATCTGATCCATGCTTCTTGCTCGGGCATGGGGGGGTCTGACCGGGCTGTGATAATCTTCTTGAAGTGTTGTGGTACTTAGTGTGCTTTGCATTTTCCTTTACATTGGAGTATTCTTCAATGCCTTTAGGGAGTGTCACATTGGTCATGCTCCTTCCACCTTGAATCTTGATTATAGACTTCATTTGAATTAGGACTTGAACCTAAAAAGGATGTTTTCCTTTAGGTTTGCAGGTGATGCTCCATGATTTTCCATGGGTTTGCCCCCGTATTGGCTATTCCTTGTTGGATAACTTCATTAGAGGCTGCATTTGTATTGCGTACGTATACGTGTTTGAGGTATGTTGAGCTGACAAGTCCCTCCTTTTTCATTTTGTCATAACCTTCATTCATCATGTGTTCGGCGTATGGCCTTAAAGGCGGGATATTTTTCTAGTGCCCCTTTTATCGAGGTCCTCCTCTTGATGGGATGCCAGAGTCAAATGTCTTATCATTCGCAGATAAGGTGTTTGATTAGGATGTGCGTCTAGTGTGAGGGTCGATCTTGAAACCTTACTCCCCAAGCTTTTGAGCTCTTCTTTGGTTGATCTTGTAGAACTATTATCATGCCCTAAGGCTCTTGATAGGAGATGTATCTCCTTTTTCATATTCTAGTTGTTGCACTATCTCTTTTGCTAATCTTGCATCTTTAGAGTTTCTCTGTTGGTGCATGACTTCAATGACATGATTTTCTACCGATGTTTGTTCTGTTAGGACTTGTATCCTTGGTTGCCTTCCTTTCTTGTGAGATGGCGAAGGAGTGTTTATGAACACTCAAATGTGTCGTACTTGGTAGAGGTATGCGCCTAATCTTTAGGGCGCTGTCTTGAATCTTCGTGTACCTATCTTTGATGAACATGTTATTCATTGCATATATAATACGGAGTCCAAGGATCTCCGGGTTAGGATCATATTTTGAGAACAGAGACATAGTCATCTATTAGATAACCTCTTTATCTACGGAGTTTATTTTTGCAAGGATAAATGCCAGGATACTTGTAAGGATACTTATAAGGATATGTGTTCCATCCTTGTTCCTGGTTCATTTGCGGTGTCGTGTCCCTAATGGGTGTGTTGATGTTATGACCACCTTTACTAATAGGGGGTCCTTTGGTATTAGGTATGCCTGACTCTTCTCTAGTATCATCAAGTGTCTGACGGACTCCCTTCATACATTATGGTTCTCTTTATGTCAAAGCTAGCGATTCCCTCTCTTATGACTAATATATCATTGTGTGGAAATACTATGTTTTCCATATCCCTTTTTAAGCCATTCTTCCTTTGCTAGGCTTGGTGCCCTTGAGAGTTTTTTGATGAAAGTGTATTTCATTACCTGCGATGAGCTTACTAGGTGTAGTCGCGACTTCTGGTTATTTTGTGAAATAATATAGATCCATTGGCGGCGTTTGCCTTTGAAGGTGGGCGTTGTCTATGTGATATGGTTTCCTCCATTTTTTGAGGGATGTGTTCGCGGCTACCCCCTCTTATGCTAATGGGCGTTTGTGGGGAGGGCATGTTGTGACTGGTGCCCCCTTGCATACCGATGCCAGATGGGATCCTTTGACGGACTTGGCCCTAGGATGCTTAGTGGAAGGTTATAGTAGGGGTAATCCTTTGTGACCTTCATGGTAGTTCCTCTATAGGATGTTGGGAGTGCTCAACTTATTTTTGTAAGTGAGCCTTTCATCTTGTGATCTTTCCCAGAAGCTTGACCTTATAGGTGTTCTTTGAGATTGAGGAATCTGTTGCTTGTGCATCTCTTGATTGGCGACGGCCCTTTATGGATTCTTCTAGTGGTCCACCTGTGTATATATATACCCCGGAGCCCGAAGGCGTCCGGTATGGTCTTTCTTGGAAAACATGTTGATATCAAGTATCAAAATCTACCCCTTTTAGGGAGTTGACTTGTTATGCAGTTAAATTAAATAAGAGGATATGGGAAGGATATGGGTGTGGGGGTGTTGATACCCCCTGTTTCCTTGGTAATGTAACTGTCTTCCTCCATTAGTCTGTGTGTATTCCTTCCACTTGAGGAATATAAGGTCGCATCCTTGCAAGGCGGACTAGGTAGAGGTGTATCCTTCATGTATGCTATGTGTGATCTCACTCCACTATGTCTCTCCATGAGACTTCCCATTATAGTAGCTATGTACTAACATGGTGTGGTACTCTATGAGTCTCCTTTTCAAATCCTTGTCTTTTCGACTTCTCCCCTGTCCTAGGGGGATGTGTACCAAGGGTTGTTATACACAAGAGGTTGGGACCTGTCGTGCTGTATCATGAGTAGGTGGTTGCCTTGTTGTGTTTTCGGGGCAATGTCCCTCCCTTTGAGCTTTCCTTGGAATGTCTCTTAGTCATGTCCGTGGTGATACGGATTGTATGTGTACCTTGCTGAGGTGGATGTTGGAACTCTTATATCCTTGGTGGTCTGACTTGCATGTCCTCCCTTAGTGGGGTGTTTGTCCCAGCTCTTTGATGTGTTTGTTATTGCCTTGGAGGCACAAATTGTTGCATTCCCTTTAGGGGTGGCAGTTGCTCTCTCATTCTTTGATTTTTGCGATGCCCCCTTTGGAGGGCTTGTGTGTTATTCTTCCTGTGGGCACTTCTCTGCCTGCAGATGTCGCTTCTCTTAGTCTATCTGCCCCCTGCGGGGTGTATGCCCTGGCTTCCTGCTGTGGTTGATATTGCCTTGGAGGCACATATTGTTGCTTTCCCTCTTGGGGTGGCCTTTGGTTATCTCTCATTTGTTCTTCTTGCTGCCCTGTTGGAGTGTGCGAGTGGTGTTCTTCTTCTGGGACTTGTTCTTCCTCATGAACTTCTTCTTCTTCATGCTGGTGTTGCCTTCCCTGCCTGTTCCTCAGAGTCTCTCTATAGGCTAGCAGCTCATCCAATGCGTTCATCAACCTCGGAGTCACTGTCCGTGCTCCTTGCGAGTATGCGGGCCTTGTGTTGGTTGTGTGGGCGCGATTGTCGTTCCTTTGAGTCGACATTCCATATGGATACCCTTGAGGTTGTGCCTCATAGTAGTACCCAAGTGGAGGTGCCGTTTATTGGGATGGCACTCCTTGTTGCCCCTCCTGTCTCTGTGGCCTCCTAGCCAATGGAGTTGAAGCTGTGGAAGACTCAGCCCCAGCTGGGCGTGAAGGTCCTCCTCCTTGATTGTTAGGCTGGGGTGCCTGTGGGGCTACCTGAGGCTCTGGGTGTGCAGGCTGTTTCTCTGGGTTAGGCTGCCTTGCTGGAGGTATAGGCTGTCTCTCTTGCCTATTGCCCCCAGATGGGCGATTATCTCTAGACGCTAAGCTGTTCGTCATCGCTCTCGTGATTGCCAGGCTTTCTATTCGAAACCCACGGACGGCGCCAAGTGTTAGGTTATAGGTTTCAGGTCAACGGGTCGCCGGCCAAAATCCTACTCCTCACTGGTGAACTAGCGGATCCTGTGCTTCCTGAGTTCGGTCGTTCTGATCCGTATCCTTCTGCCCTTCTCCTTCTCTTCTCCACGTGCCCTGCAAGAGGGGCAATATCAAGCACGGAAGGGGGGGGGTGGTGCTTGATGTACCCTCTCCGATGCTTAAGTCAGTACGTTTCTTTCTAGAGAGATAAAGCTAGAGAGATGTCAGAGCTAAATTGCATAATTAGCCAAGATGATCAAATGAATGGTGGAAGGGTTGTATTTATAGGCAACGGTGTCATTAAGGTGGCTTAATGACGTCGTTAACCTTTAAACACAATTAATTAGTCCTTGATCACATAATTAAAACATTAAAGCATGGAGAGGTTGGCGGAAATAATCTAAGTACGGGAGTTGGAAAATGGAGCCGGGGCCCTTGGGGGTGGGGAGAAAATCCGACCCCAAGGGTAGGGGTTGGGTGTGGCCACCCAACCCCTCCCTAGGGGAGATAGGGTTGGCCGACCCGATCTCCCCTAGGGGAGATCGGGTTGGCTGACCCGATCTGCCCTAGGGGAGGTCGGGTGTGGCCACCCGACCTCACCTAGGTGAGTTCGTCGCAGTCCGGACGAGTATTTTCGCCTCGTCCGGACCGTTGGTGTTTCGGCGGGGTGTTTGGGTCGAAGTTTCGATTTATAATCATTAACGGGGTGATCAAAATAAAACGAGTCAGAAGTCAACGGGTTCAAATTGGGCGTATCCATCAGGCACTAACAAGAAAATTGGAAAAGTTGTCAAATTTTAAGATCAAACTCTAACTTGATCATGAATCCAAAACATGTTCTTGATAAAATTCATGGTGTTCTTGAAGATCATGAACATCAAACTTAAATTGATCATGCAAAATTCGGTTTTGATCTAGAAAAACATGCAAAGTTGAAAATTTTAAGTTTTTAAAGATCAAACACATGAAATCTACTTAAAAATTTCGGATTCTTCATGGTGTTCATGAACATAAAAAATTCGGTTTTTATGAACATCAAGAACATTAGTTTATCAAAATTTTAAGAACTCCTAACACAGGCTCTGATACCACTGTTGAATTACGGGGACGTAATACTACGGAATGCTAAACGTGTATTAGCAAGAAATCTAATCTACGCAGCGGAATTAGTACACATACCTCCTGCCCAAGAACGATGTGGAGGGAGTTCTGATCCTCCGGTCGGAACCACGTGCAAGTTCTTCGTTAGAAAAAGTCCCACGCGATGTAGCTCCACAACAAGACCTCTGATCGATTCTTCAACGGAGATGGAACCTCAGACCAGATGTGATGGTGCCGAAATTTACTTAAGGGAAACAAGTGTTCTCAATGGAGATCCTTGTTATTATGAATGAGTGAATAATCCATTAGCAGACACCCCTATATATAGTATTAATGGAGTTGCCAAAAGGCAACTCCAACCAATGTGGTATAGGGTGGCCGGCCGAATTGCATGTATAAGGGGGAGGCCCAATTTTGGGCCTCCCTTGTCAATTACTAATTGGATTTGGCCCAATTAGCCCAGATTGACAATTACCTAATTAACTTAGGTAATTCCCTTAATTAACGGGCTCCTATTACGGCACCACGTCACCATATGCTAACAGGGACAAGGTTTACTACATGAGTGGCAGTTAATAACGCATCACTCCAATAGGAAATTGGTAATTGTGCCTGCGACATCATGGTTCTTACCATGTCTAGGAGTGTTCGATTACGACGTTCAGCCGCACCATTCTGATGTGGTATGTTGGGGATTGTCGTTTGACGGGCTATCCCTCTTTCTTTGCACAACTTATCAAACTCATTAGAGAGATATTCTCCACCTCTATCAGTGTGTAGGGTTTTCACCTTTCGCTCATGTTGATTCTCTACGAGGTTTAGAAAGTTTCTAAAGCAATCTATTGCCTCGGATTTACGAGTAATCAAATGAGTAAACCCATAGCGGGTAAAGTCATCAATGAATGTTACGAAGTATCGTTTTCCATTCCTAGTGGTTACATTCATTGGTCCACAGACGTCGGAGTGAATCAACTGCAATGGATATTCGGCTCGTCGAGCTTCTCCGAACGGTTTGCGGGTGGACTTTCCTGCTAGACAATCATGGCAAGTGAGTTTAATCACGTTGCTGGTACCAGGCAAAAGCTCTCTTCGTGCTAATGAATGGACCCTATCATAGCTTATATGTCCCAACCTCGCATGCCATCCGACTGCGTCAGTCTCTGCTTCCCTGGAGGATAATGCATACATTTTATTCGAATCCACACTTCCATTTAAATCCATGATAAAGAGACAATAAGAGGAATAAGCACGCCCAAAGAAGACATTGCCTTTATTTATGCGAACAAAGTTCTTCTCAAATGATAAAATGTAATTATTATTCATAAGAGCGGAAACAGAAACAACATTTTCAAGTAGTATGGTCCTGCCATTATTCATAGACAACTTACAGTTCCCTACTCGTATGACTTCAACTTGTGAGTTGTCGCCAATGTATATCCTCTTAGAATCCTTTGGAAATCGTCTAAACTTGGCGAACAGTCCTTTGTCGTTGGCTATGTGGTCTGTCGCACCTGAGTCAATAATCCATGAAGGATTTGAGTCAGTTAACATGACATTTGAGGAAACAAGAGCTTCCATTACATAACCAACATCGCATACCTTTTCAGGATGCGATTTGCTGGACCCTACACCTTCGCATGTTCGGCGTGAACTGGAGTTCCCGCGGACTATCTCTGATTTTAGTCGGAGATTGCCTGGTTTAGTTTTTGTCAATATTTTACCGTCAACAGCCTTTTGTTTCTTTCCTTTTTCGACCTCTTTCTCTTCCCTTGTTCCATCTCGATGAATTTCAGGACTGATGCAAGATCTAACACAAAACCACCGGCAGTCAGTAAAGCCTTGGCTGCTCTCCAAGACTTCGAGAGGACCACGATGATGGCTTGAATTTTATCCCATTCACCTACCTAACCTTCTTCTTCCAGTGGTTTCAACATGCCAAGGAGATCATATACCTTTTCAAGTACACTCTTGTTGTAGTTGTTTAAGCTTTCTTCCATTGTAGGTATAAGTGAGTGCAGGATTGCTGTCATGCCATTTCCATATCTCAGGAAGAGGGCATCCCAAATGTCCTTTGTAATCGGAACATTCTTGTACTCATCATGGAATTCCTGAGAAATCTCAGTCAGCAATATCTCCTTTGCTTTCTTGTCATATTGCTCTCATTAAAAATAGGCAAATGCTAGGTCTTTGGTTAAACCAGCATTTGGGCAGCTCATGGATTTCTGAATGTGACCTATTAGGCTATTATCCTCCAACAGTGCACTGACGCACCTGCTCCACGAGTCGTAGTTGGTCTCATTCAAAAGCTCATTAACACAAGATGATGTCATCTATGCTGCAATTGGTTACTTAACATATTGATAATCGCGTAAAAATCAGGGAGATAATAACATTTTGAGAAAGAATTGCATACATCAAATATCTATTAAGACGGAATCCGACAAGTAATGATTCATTAGTCATCTAAACCAACCGACCACTAGTAAACCAATGAAAGATGGTTGTGAAAGAGTTCACATTATCGTCGTGTTCCATCCAATAGATCAGTCTTTTAAAACGATTTTAATCGCAAATTGCCGGAACGGGAATTTTAAAACAAGCATACCCGATCCTGGCTTTCCCAAGGCCCTTTTTATTTTGGAAAAATATTCTGATGAATTCACTCATGCATATATAATTCTACTATTCACGTAAATTATCATACGCCAGCAACATTCATCACATAAACCACACTCATGCTTACGCATCATGCATCTATTGTTCCGAGGAACTCATGCTTGCATACATAATTCTTCTTCCAAGTAAATTATCAAATGCAGCTAGATCCTCAACATTCTAGCATACGTGTCAAACATGTAACGTTCACATCCATTGATGGATATACGCCCAATTTGAACCCGTTGACTTCCGAACCGTTGTATTTTTATCGTCCCATTTATGATTGCAAATCGAAACTTCAACCCGGACACTTCGCGAGAACATCGACGGCTCGGACGGGGCCGAAGCGCCCGTCCGGCAGAGACGAACTCACCTAGGTGAGGTTGGGTGGCCACACCCGACCTCCCCTAGGGGAGATCGGGTCAGCCGACCCGATCTCCCCTAGGGGAGATCGGGTGGACCAACCCGATCTCTCCTAGGAGAGATCGGGTTGGCCAACCCGATCTCTCCTAGGAGAGATCGGGTCGGCCAACCCGATCCCTCCTAGGAGGGATGGGGTTGGCCAACCCCACCCTCCCTAGGAGGGGTTGGGTGCCCTCACCCAACCCCTACCCTTGGAGGTCGGACTTCTCCCCCCCAAGGGCCCCGACACCACCTTCGGACTCCCATGCTCGGTCCACTCCGCCTACCTCCTCCGAATCCTAAGGTCTTAATTATGTGCTTAAAGGTTAATTAATTGCGTTTAAAGGCTAACGATGTCATTAAGCTACCTTAATGACATCGTTGCCTATAAATACCCCACCTTCACAACTCATTTGATCATCTGGGCAATTTAGATTATTTTGCTCTGACATCTCTCTAGCTTTATCTCTCTAAAAACAATACTGACTTAGGCATCGGAGAGGGTTCATCAGGCACCACCCCCCCCTCTGTGCCTGGTATTGCCCTTTCTGCAGGGCGAAAGGAGAAGAGAAGCTAAGGAAGGAAGGACGAAAGCTAAGACAGTACAACCTAAGAGAACCGGATCATCCACATCTCCAGTGAGGAACGAGATTTGAGCCGACCACCCGTTGACCCAGATCCCAGAACCTAACACTTGGCGCCGTCAGTGGGCTTCGAACAGAAAGCCTGGCTATTACACGAGCTATGACGAACAGTAGGGTGTCCAGGCACCAACGCCCACCCGGGGGCAATGGGCGGAGAAGAGAACCCATACCCCCAGGGAGGCAGCCTAACCCTGGGAAGCAACCAATGCATCCAGAGCCCCAAGAAATACCACAACCTCCTCAACAACAGAACAACCAGGAGGGAGGACCTTCACGCCCAGCTGGGGCTGAGTCCTCCACAGCCTCTACCCCCCGGGCAAGAAGGCCACAGAGACCAAGAGAACAACAGGGAGTGCCTTCCCACAACACGGCACCCCCTGAGGGATACTATTATGAGGAGCAACCCCAAAGGTACCCATATGGGATGCCGGAACAAAGAAATGATAACCGCGCCCACACAGCATATGCAAGGCCGGCATACACCCAAGGGACTTACACTGAAGCTCATGAGGAGGAGCAGATCCCGACAGAAGAGCACTACTCGCACCCTCGAGCAGGGCAGCGAGAGGAGCAAAGAAGATATTACCAGGAGCCACCCCCAGAGGGAAGGCAACAATTCGTGCCTCCTAGGCAACAGCAGAACAACAGGGCTTACACCCCGCTTGGGGAGGAAAGACAAGCAAGACCTCCAAGGAGGCAGGACTTCTATGAAGCACCCCAGCAGGCGTATCAAGAGTACACCTACAGTCCATACCAGCAGGGACAAGGGAACCCAGTAAGCCCAGTCTACAACTACAATGGATATCAGAGGGATTATACTCCGGCACAGGTGATGATCACCCCGGAGGAGATAGAAGCCATGATAACCCGGAAATTGAATGAGTCAAAGAAACCCAGCCTGCATTGTCTAAGTGACAAGACGAACCACCCTTTCACAAGGGAGCTGGAGATGAACAGGGTGCCAGACTCCCTGCACACTGTGCAAATTGCAAAGTACAATGGGAAGGGAGACCCCCTAGAGCATATCCAACAGCATGAGGCCTCTCTATTCGGGAGGACAACTGATGAAAGATACAAGGCACTCCTTTTCCCAAACACCCTATCAGGGGTGGCCTCACATTGGTTCTTCAGCCTGCCCTCTGAGAGCATCCACTCATGGGAGCAGCTAAAAGCTAAGTTTCTGCAGAGATACCTAGGGGAGAGGAAACTCCTCAAGGGAACAGGCTCCATTGATGACGTAAAACAAGAATACGATGAATCCCTGGCCAGCTACTATACTAGGTTCAACCAGAATATTGCAGACATCCAGGGAGACATCACTGAAGGGGAGATAATCCGAGCCTTTATCAGAAACTTAGGTCGCTTTGGGTCAACATTGGCTGAAAAGATGGCCAAAAAGCCAGCAAGCACCTTGGAGGAGCTTGCAGGGAGAGTTAAAACGCATATTGACCTTGAGAGGCACAGGGCAAGCAAGAAGGCCAAAATTCAGGCAGCCAAAGAGGATACTCAAAGGCCAAACAAAGGAAAGCCACCCCAGGCACCACAGCATGCAAGGCAGCAGGAATGGCGTCCGCCACAGCAAAGAAACCAAATGGGTGAACCCTTAAAGGCTAGAGAAATAAACGTCATTAAGTTCATCCCACTAAACGCCACTCCAGCCACCGTACTTAGAGAGATGCGGAACCAAAAGCTTTGGTCACCCCCTGCAAGGTGGAGAGCCCCAATGGTAGGAAATCACAAGGATAGATGGTGTGACAACCATGAGGCTTATGGTCACGACACAAATGAATGCTTTAGCCTAAAGCTAAGCATAAACAACATCGTCCAGAGGGGAGAACTGAAACAATTCGTAGACCATGGGGGCAACAGTATGCAACTAGGGCCATCACAGAAGGACAAGGGCAAGGGCAAGGGAAAGATAGACTACAACCCTCCACCCAACAAAAGAGGAGTCATAAATATGATACATGGGGGAGTAGCATCGGGTGGCCCAACTGCTAATGCAAGAGAGGTCTATGCATCCAAGCTAAGCTCAGTGCCAAGGTGGAGAAAAAGGCCAAGAGAAGGAGAAGAAGTGAAGATCGAGTTCTCGGAGAAGGACAAGAGCCACATCGTCTTTCCACATGACGATGCTCTAGTTATTACTTTAGATATAGACAATTTTGATGTAAAGAGAATTTTGGTGGATGGGGGCAGCTCAGCTGACCTCCTAAGCCTGAGAGTGTTGGAAGAGATAGGGAAAACCAAAGCAGACATCAAACCGGTCAACTTCCCTCTAGTTGGCTTCTCAGGGGCAACAAGTTACCCCCTGGGAATGATAACCCTACCAGTGACCATGGGCCAAGGATGGACCCAGCTGAAGGTAAATGTCAATTTCTTGGTGGTTGAAACCCTGGGAGCCTACAACGGGATCCTAGGAAGGACAACCATAAACCCATATGAAATAGTGCCATCCACTGTTCACCAGAAGTTGAAGTATATCACGGAGAACGGGGTTGGAGAGGTCCTGGGTGATCAACGCACCGCAAGGCAATGCTACGTCAACTCAATGAGACGTGGATCACACGGGACAGATACAGTGGCTGTAGTCATGGTAGGGGCCAACCAGGACAGAAGAAGGAGGGGAAGGAGACAAAGGCAAAGAAGGAGGAGGAGTGGAGTAACACTCCGTTTGAGCAGGCAGTTTTTTCAAACAGTGCCTACAAGGAGACACAGGAGCAAGGCTGTGAAGGTGACATCCATACCTTGGCAGCCAGACACCATAATAGGGAACAGGACAAGGAACTCCATCCTAAAAGGCTTCCGCTACATAGATGATATCAAGCAAATGCCGCAGAAGTCTATATCAAGCTATTTCCAGAGATTCTTTGATTATGGTGCCAACATGGACATCACAAGGGGAGAAGCAGTCAGAGCATTCATCAGAAACATGCATCCAAGTTCATTCGAGGCCTATGGAGGGCTCTATGAGATGGTCATGACGAGCACAATGAGAGAGCTCAAGGCGAAGCTGGACAAGGCATTTGAACAAGAGGCGGAACAGTTGGATGAAGTTCCAGACAGAGGAAGAAAAACAGACACATTGGGAGGAGGTGTCAATTTCACATTCACACCCCTCACACTCAGCATAGAAGAAATTTTCCACAAGCACCTCAAGCAAGAGCTACCAACATGCAGGGAGGAAGGCAAGGCCTTCCTAGGAAGAAATGCACAGGGTTGGTGTGAATACCATGGGACCTGGGGGCATCAAACCAATGACTGCATGGTGTTGAAGGTGGAAGTGGAAGAAGTAATTTACAATGGAGGCTTCAAGGAGTACGTGGCAACAGACACAATGGCCACCCCATATCCTTAGTTTCATATCTAGCACTTTGCATGTTTCACCTTTACAAGCTTTTCAAAAACAACTTTGGAGAAGGAGAACTCACGAAGTTACTCCAACTCTACAACTATCTTTCATTCCTACAAAGGATGTCTTGGTGCACCAAGGCATCCCAAGTGTACAAAAACATGAATGCTCCTAAGGGAGTAGTAGTTACTCATAAGTATTTTCCAGTGAATGCAGTGGTATAACCACGAAGTTATCCTTACACAGATATGACTTCAAGTCAATGACAGGTTCGACGCCCCCAAGAGCGTATCTTGAGAGTAGTTTTCATACTACGACATTCGACGCCCCCAAGAGCGTATCTTGAGAGTAGTTTTCATACTACGACATTCGACGCCCCCAAGAGCGTATCTTGAGAGTAGTGTTCATACTACGACCTTCGACGCCCCCAAGAGCGTATCTTGAGAGTAGTTACTACACTACGACCTTCGACGCACCAAGAGCGTATCTTGAGAGTGGTTTCCAAAAACTACGAACTTCGACGCCCCCAGGAGCGTATCTTGAGAGTAGTATTCATACTACGACCTTCGACGCCCCCAAGAGCGTATCTTGAGAGTAGTTATTACACTACGAATTCGACGCACCAAGAGCGTATCTTGAGAGTGGTTTCCAAAAACTACGATTTCGACGCCCCCAGGAGCGTATCTTGAGGTAGATTTGCAACCTACCAGATTCGACGCCCCCAAGAGCGTATCTTGAGGTAGAAAAAACACTACCAGTTCGACGCCCCCAAGAGCGTATCTTGAGGTAGATTTCAAACTACCAGTTCGACGCCTACCAGGAGCGTATCTTTGGTCTAACCTGAGCCCTCCGGGAGCCTATCCTGTGAAACGTTAAGTGCCGTCCGAGAGCCTGTCTCGTGAACAGATTTTGACACCCGTCAAGAACGTATCGGT
This sequence comes from Clarkia xantiana subsp. parviflora, assembly GCA_036873135.1. Taxonomy (NCBI): domain Eukaryota; kingdom Viridiplantae; phylum Streptophyta; class Magnoliopsida; order Myrtales; family Onagraceae; genus Clarkia; species Clarkia xantiana. Next base: position 40,807,756 of record JAPTYO010000004.1, read on the forward strand.
GGACTAACCTGTGCCCTCCGGGAGCCTATCCTGTGAAACGTTAAGTGCCATCCGAGAGCCTGTCTCGTGAACAGATTTCGACGCCCACCAAGAGCGTATCTTTGGTCTAACAGTACAACGTATACCGTGTAAGGGGTATCAGAAGAGATCATCATACCATTCTTAGAAGGATACCATGTTTAGAAGGATACCATGTTTAGAAGGATACCATGCTTAGAAGGATACCATCCTCAGAAGGATACCATGAGAAAGAAATTTCTAAGTAAAGTAATGTGAAGAACAAGTAATGTTTTTTCTTTATGAAATGGCAGGTAAGACATGAAGGAAAGCACCAAAGAAGGATAAGTAAAGGAAACACACCAAGAAAAGGATCCATACCAAAAGAGCCATACACAAGGCATAGGGAGACATCATGAGAAGAGATATATACAAAAGCATGAGAAGCACTAATGTAAAGCCAAACGAACCACGTAGTCAACAACACAATGCGGCAAAGGAAAGTAACAACAAACACCATCACAATCTCAAAAGACACTCAACCCATACAAGGGGAGAAGGAGTGTAGTTATATATACAAGGATAGCATGAGATAAACACGTCAGTCAGAACCTTCGGGGGAGTCACCCTCACCCCCTGAAGCTGAACCGCCAGCGGAAATGGATGAAGAGGAGGAGTCTGAGGTACCAATCTCCACAGGTGTAGCATCCACCTGGGCAGGGGCAGGCTCGTCTGCAACGGCAGCCTGACCCATCAGAACAGTCGCGTAGCCAGTGGCATATGGCCCAAAGTCACCAAGGTCACCAAACGGGAACTGAGGATCAATTCGGTAAATGTGATCAACCAGATACTCACCGAACTGGTTCATCTCTTGAGTGAGACGCACGCTATAATCGGCAGCGAAGGCAGATGAGGCCTTGTACTCAGATACCGCGACAGCCCTCTCCTCCGCCCGACACTTAGTCTCCAACCTCCGCAGCTCCTCAGAATGGAGCGACGCAGCAACCTCAGCTTCCCGACGCAAACTGCCCACAGTGGTCTCAAGCAAGGACACCTGGTCCTGGAGCTCCTGCATCCTCAAATCAGATAATCGCGCCTTCTCAGCAGCAGCAGCGACCTCCGCCTTGAGAGAGACCTGGCTGTCCTCAAGGGTCTTCCTCTCGTCAGATAACTCGAGCACGAGCGAGGACATGTTCACCATGTCAGATATACCCTAACAATTCAAACAAGGGATGAGTAACCGAAAGATAGACATTATGAAAGAAATAAGAGGAAAGCAAAGAACAACTTACAGGTGCATAACGAGAAAGTACCCCTTGAACAAAACGCCGAGTCTCCCCAGGAGACTTGGGCGGAGCAACACGATCCCCAGGGGGAACGGCACCGCGGAGTACGCGGACACCAACCTCATGAGTCCGCAAAGAGGAGGTGCTATCGAAGTGGAACTACTTCAGACCAGCGAAAGGAGTCCACTCAGACCCAATAACATCTTCATCAGTGAGACGGGCGAAATCCTTCCGACTTAAAGTCGGAGGCCCACCTACACAAGCAAAGCAAGTCAAAGGAGAACATAAACATAGAAAGATCAGCAAAAAGGTAGAGATCATACCTGAGGACCGTGCCCTCGGCTGGGGGGCAGGGGAACCACCACCAGCAGGTCGCTTCCCTTTGTCAGCCAGGGAAGGCACCTCTTCGACCACCATCTCCTTATCACGAGATAGGGTCGGAGGACGAGCAGTAGGCGAAGCAGGATTCACAGCTTTCTTTCTCTTAGCAGCCGAGGCCCCGGCCTCAGAATCAGATCTCCGCGGTTTGGACTTGGAAGGTCCAGAATCTCTGCCAACGGAGACGACCCTCTCAGTCACCAAGGGGGAACACCCTAGCAAGGTAAGAAAAACAAGATAAGGAAAACATAGGTTATACCACAAAGAAGCAAATAGAAGAAAGCATACCAGAGGCCCCAGCCTTCTTCCCAGGCAGGGGGGATTTCTTCAAAGCAGAACTAGAAGGAGCCTTCCTCTTGCTCAGATCAACAGGGGCTCCCTGCATGTTATAGGTTTTTCCATGAAACCAACCTACAAAGGAAGAGCAGAAGGTAAATAAAGATGGAAAGACCAAGTGACATACCGAACCCCCGGAGTCAGGAGTCAGACTGATCCCGGCCTCGTAAAGATCCGTCTCAGTCACTAAGGACACGGGACAGTACGACCGAGTCCTGTTGCTCTCATGAATGATCTTCATAGTCTTCAAATCAACTGAAGAGAACTCTCCAAAAGCAGGCCAACCATCGGACCGATCCTCATTCAAGACCGACCAAGTGACGTATCGGTCCGTAATGAAGAAGTAATGCTTAGCCCAGTGACTGGCCGAATTGTCACTCTGGGTCACGAAACGGAGGGAGGTATCCCACTCGACCCCACTCAACCCGAAATCGGCGAATCGGGGATCTTTGAAGGTCGGATGGCGAGTTACGAAACTCGCAAACCCCACCCTCGTCCGGTACTGGAACCGATAGAAGCATCGGAACAGAACGAGAGAGTATTTCCAGGAGTACCAATGGCACAATACCCGGAAGCCCACCCAGACTCGGAGGGCACTGGGGGCAAGGTTCACAGGAGAAATCCTGAAGAACCTGCTCAACTCTATAAGCTCGTCACAGTAAGGCAACCTCAGCCCGAATCGGATCTGAGAAGGGTACACGACGACCTTCCCTATGGGAGGTTCCGTCACCGTCTCACGAGTATTCCCCAAGGAGGGGAGAAAAGGATACAGAGGCTCATCTAGGGGACAGATATCTCCTAGGGTAACATGTTCATTGTAATCGGACCTAGTGAGATGGTTCTCCGACAGGATAGCAAGACCTAAGGCAAAGGTAAGAGGAAATCCCAAAGTACGAATAAAATTTCAACTAATACCCCAACGAAGGTCACGATACTAAGCCAGCAATAGAAAAGGAAGTAGTGCGACCGAAGAGGAAGAGAAAGGGAACTCACTCATCCTTCGGAGAATACGACGTCTCTGAAGAGTCTGCGTACGTGGACACCACCAGGAGTAGAGTACCTACCACGACATGACAAATATCAAGATAAGAGAAATTTCCGAGGAACCGGAAATACCCCGACACTCAACCAACGACAACAACCAAGTCAAATAATTTTATCCAAGCCTAAGGTCGGGTTTTGGAAAAAATTACCATTATACCCTCCAACAAAGATTAACGCACCAACGGCGGTATGATATCAAGTTCAAGACCGGAATAGCCCAATCGGACAAAAAACCATATCCGGACGACCGGCAAACATTTTTCCCCAAAATCCACAACTACCAATGACTATCTACGGCAATCCCACATTCAATTAAGTTTCGGCAATCAAGCATCGGCAATCAAATATCAACGATTCAAAAATCAACGTTTCACGCGGAAACGGAAGGGAAAAGAGCGGACCTTCGGAAAACCCGACCCGATGTGATAAACGGGTCCGGAATTCAAATTTGAAGACACCCGGAAATCAGTCCCTCGCCGGAATTTGGGCCTTGCCGTCGCCGGAGGTGACCTCGCTTGCCTCACCGTCGCCGGAAAGCCCCGCACGTCGCACCGGAATCGCTCCCCTCCGCCGTCGATGGCCCTCGATGGACCAGCAGCCGTTCCCGACGACGACCTCACCGTCACCTCGCCGTCTCCCTGCGTCGCCGGTGGTTGGGTTGCCGTCCCAGCCAGCTGCCGCCTCCACACCGCCGCCTCAAGCTGTCGACCCGCTAGCCGGCTCCGTCCGTGCTGGTGGTTCCCTCCCGCCGGAGCTGCTGGCCGGATTTTTACTCCTTGGTGGAAATTCCGGCCGGCCCTTACCTTGGGGGTGCTCTCCAACCTTTCTTGCTCTCCAAGGGTGAGTGAAAAAGGAAGATGGTGGCTATGGTGACTCTTGGAGGTATTTTTCTAACTCTCCTCTTTTATGATAAAAGGATGATAGGGTTTTTTAAAGGGTTTTAATCACCACCATCCATCTATCTTTAAATGAAATCTAAGGGTCAAGGAAAAACCATCTTTTTTATCCCTTTCACCTATAGCTAAGTATATCTCTATACTTAGAAAAACTATCAAGATAGTTTTATTTTTGAGCATTCCATATTTAGGAAAATTTTTGGCCAAAATTAAATTTTTCCTCACTTAGATAAAATCCCGGCACGAATTTGAAGCATAAGTCATTTAGTTGCATTTATATCATACCCCTATGCAAGTGTATATTTTTTGAGTAGACACCTGTAGCAGAGATAAGTTTATTACTCCTATCTCAGACGGACGCGTGCCTAGGCACACGTCCGTGCTAATCTGACGTTTACAATTCCTCTATCTCATTAGACAGGAGGCAGAGTCAGAGGCAAACATCCATGGGTAAGCAAACATTCAGACAAAGAAGGTAAAACCCCGGTTTCAAATTGTGCGTGTCATACCATCCTAAAATAGAGTCAATCAAGGGTTAGGCCATTGGTTGACTCGGGGGCATGTGATGGATATACGCCCAATTTGAACCCGTTGACTTCCGAACCGTTGTATTTTTATCGTCCCATTTATGATTGCAAATCGAAACTTCAACCCGGACACTTCGCGAGAACATCGACGGCTCGGACGGGGCCGAAGCGCCCGTCCGGCAGAGACGAACTCACCTAGGTGAGGTTGGGTGGCCACACCCGACCTCCCCTAGGGGAGATCGGGTGGACCCACCCGACCTCCCCTAGGGGAGATCGGGTGGACCCACCCGATCTCTCCTAGGAGAGATCGGGTCGGCCAACCCGATCTCTCCTAGGAGAGATCGGGTCGGCCAACCCGATCCCTCCTAGGAGGGATGGGGTTGGCCAACCCCACCCTCCCTAGGAGGGGTTGGGTGCCCTCACCCAACCCCTACCCTTGGAGGTCGGACTTCTCCCCCCCAAGGGCCCCGACACCACCTTCGGACTCCCATGCTCGGTCCACTCCGCCTACCTCCTCCGAATCCTAAGGTCTTAATTATGTGCTTAAAGGTTAATTAATTGCGTTTAAAGGCTAACGATGTCATTAAGCTACCTTAATGACATCGTTGCCTATAAATACCCCACCTTCACAACTCATTTGATCATCTGGGCAATTTAGATTATTTTGCTCTGACATCTCTCTAGCTTTATCTCTCTAAAAACAATACTGACTTAGGCATCGGAGAGGGTTCATCAGGCACCACCCCCCCCTCTGTGCCTGGTATTGCCCTTTCTGCAGGGCGAAAGGAGAAGAGAAGCTAAGGAAGGAAGGACGAAAGCTAAGACAGTACAACCTAAGAGAACCGGATCATCCACATCTCCAGTGAGGAACGAGATTTGAGCCGACCACCCGTTGACCCAGATCCCAGAACCTAACATCCATCATACACATTTGGCGACTGATTTTCGATTTAAAATAATTTTAAACATTAGGGGCTGATTTTCAATTCATGCTTATATTCAATCACGCAAAATTCTAGACATGAATCCTAGGCATTTCCAACCAACACAGCATGTCTATCCTAGTGCGCATTCCATATATTTAACCAGGGCTCAGCCCACAATATGCAATATCCAGCTAGCTTGACTCAGTCAAGAAAACATTTCTAATCATGCATAAGTATATATATTGAATAATAAACAATTGCAATTTAGCCCACTAATTATACCAGTCCCAAAAACATGTATCTCCGAGATCCATCCCCATAATCGAAATAAGGCATAAAGGTTATCAACCATCGAGCAGTGTGTAGGCCTATTAAGGTTCAAAACATTTGAATTTTAAAACTTGATCTCCCTATTTTAATTGACTTCAATTCGATTTTGAAAATACGGTTCGGTTCAGTCAATTTCAGTCCGGTTCAGTTCGGTCCAGGAAATCCGGTTCGGGTCCGGTCCGGAAAATTCGGTTCATTTCGGTCCGATAAATCTGGTTCGGTCCGGTTTTAATTTTAAAATCCGGTTCGGTCCAAACCGGTCCAATTAAAATAGGGTTCGATTCGGTTCAACACACAAAACCGGTTCGGTTAGATCCACTTAGTTACCCCGGTCCGACCCGACCCGATTAGGTCGAACCGATTGAGAAAATCTGGTTCGGTTTTAATTCGTCCCGGTTTGACATATTGGACCGGCCCAATAATTAAAATTTAAAAGTTTGGGCCGAAAGTAGGGTTTTGAAGTCTAAAAATATTAGCCACCAAGTAACATTAACTATATAAAATAATTTCCAATATATATATATATATATATATATATATATATATATATATATATATAATTTTGGACCTTATATAAACATATATATATATATATATTTATTGCTAAGATTCTATCTTTAAGATTAAATCAATCAAGAATATATATATATATATATATGTATGTATTTAAAAATCGGCACTTATATATAATCATATATATTATTTGTTGTCAATATCTTAAATAGGGAAACATATATTAACAATATATTTTCTCAATCTTTTAGGTAACTAAAATCTATCAATAATATTTGTAACCTATTTAAATATTTAGATATATTGATAGTTATATATATTAATGTGAATCTTTCCTAATGTTCCTAATTATAGATATATTGTTACCTAGAATGAAAATTAAAATATAGAAAACAATAATATCAAATATTTCGGCGGAAATTTTATCCCTTGGTGCCTAAGAAATTAAAAAATTTACCTTGTAATTTACCTAGGGTTTCAGCCAAAAACGATAATTTGGGAACAAGTAGTCAAATTTTAAGATCAAAATTTAATAAGATCTACAATCCAATGTTTGATTTTGATAAATATTTTATTTTTCTTGAAGATCATGAACATCAAATTTCCTAAGAACATCATGAAAATTTCGGACCTCCTTATATCTTAAAAATTCGAAAAATTTAAAACTTTTTTCATTTAAAATTTCTGGTCCCTATTTAAAAATTTCAAGAACACCAATTTATCAAAATCATAAACTTCTAAACCTGGCTCTGATACCACTGTTAGATTACGGGGAGTAATCACTACAGAAACTAATCATGGTACATGCTAGTAATCGAAATTACGCAGCGGAAGATTCACACATACCTCTACAGTTGTCCGTAGTCCCAAGATCTTTGCAGGAGGGAGTTCACGATCCTCCGGTCGGCACCCGGAGGGGTTCTTGTGAAGGAAGCCCTACGTGGTATATTCTTCACACCAAAGCCTCTGATCGGTTCTTGGCAATGGATGGATCTCCGGAGTGTTTGCTCGAAGGAAAATTGGCACACCCTTGGTGAGCTAGTAGGTTTGGCCGATCTATGGTGTATTTGGGGGAAGGGTTTTCTCTCAAATCACCACTTGAAGGGAATTGTGATTAACCCTAATAAAACCCCTAACTCCTCATATATATAGGAGGAGTAAATGTTAGATTACGGGGAGTAATCACTACGGAAACTAAATCATGGTACATGCTAGTAATCGAAATTACGCAGCAGAAAATTCGCACATACCTCTACAGTTGTCCGTAGTCCCAAGATCTTTGCAGGAGGGAGTTCACGATCTTCCGATCGGCACCCGTAGGGGTTCTTGTGAAGGAATCCCTACGTGGTATATTCTTCAAAGCAAAGTCTCTGATCAATTCCTGACAAGGGATGGATCTCTGAAGTGTTTCCTCGAAGGCAAATTGGCACACCCTTGGTGAGGTAGTAGGTTCAGCCGAACTATGGTGTATTTGGGGGGGGGGGGGGGGGGTGTTTCTCTCAAATTACCACTTGAAGGGAATTGTGATTAACCCTAATAAAACCCCTAACTTCCCATATATATAGGAGGAGTAAAGTGGACAAAGTCCACTTTACCTCCACCTAAATTTCGGCCGGCCATGCTTAATATAGGGAAGCCCAATTTTGGGCCTCTCATGTCATTTGGGATTTGGGTCTGGCCCAATGTCCTAAAGTGACATGTACCCAATTAACATAGGTAACATATACATATAATGGGCTTCCATTTACGGCGCCCATCACCATATGCTTACAGCTCCCACTCGCCGGAATGGGAGGGTGTCTGTTAATGTATTGTCGTCCAAATCTGCATCAACATATCACTCCTTCGATCTCGTCCTTTTCTTCCGAATAGTTCATACGAGGTTTGCCGTGCAACCGGCGGACACGACGAGCATCGTGCTACTCATATGTTAGGAGTGTTGTAGCGCCCGCAGAACGTTGATTCCATTTTCTACAATCAACCTGTTATAAACAACATTTATACAGTGTCGCGTTGTATCCTAGGTCAACTGATAATTCTCCTTTTCCTAGTTTCCTCATAGGAACACTTCTCCAGGGCATCCGTACAAGTATTCACAACCTTCAACTAATATCCGGTTGATGGCCACCTTAGTGAATACAAGAGTCGGTGAATTACAGGTGAACTTGACCATCCCCATCGCTCATATCCTTAGTCAAACCCAACAGGTTTCCAAAGACGTGGTCACTGGGCCTTTTTGTTCAGCACTAAGCTCGTACGCCGGGAAGCGAACATTGAGCCTGACCTTAGATATGAGTTCCGAGTCCGTGAGGATACTTAGGGTGCCTCTTCATAAGGCTCCCGGGATCGATCACACGCTCGAGGTGAAGAAGTTTGCGCCCACCAGAATCACGAGGATTCTATCCTAGCACTACCGAGCTGGACCCCTTGGTCGAACGTGGCACGCGAAGTATGAAGCACGCGTCGATAGCATACCTAAACGTTTAAGTTCAAAGGAATGGGATATGTCAAATCATGCTATCCCAGATTTTCATCTGGCCCAGAATGTGGATTAATGACGAACAAAGTTCATCACGTCGATCTGCAAAATGAAGATCATCTCGAGTTACTTCGACATTAGATGATCGTTCTGCGTAATTAGGTTTATCCCCCTGATTCTTAGCTAGCCTTGCTTAGTAGAGGCCTCCCTCCACCGCAAGACAACCGTAAGTGTGACGAGGTAAGGCCCACATTCGACATAGTTTTGGCAGAGGATTGCGTCCTCCTACGACTTAGTTTGTAGACCGAAAATTTGATGTAATCAAAACATTATGACGTCGATTGATCATAAACTCAGTTGCAATTCTTTCGCTTACAAAATGTAACTTTCTAATATCAAAATGTTATCACAGATATATGCCACTTCTAAACCCTACACAATCTAAGCAGTTTTACATTCTTTTCGAATATCTCCATGCGTAGTGGTTTAGTTAATGGGTCCGCTATCATGTCATCAGTGGACAAGTATTCCATAGTGATTATATTGTCTTCTACCATAGATTTAGCATAAAAATATTTCAGATCAATGTGTATGGTCCTACTATGGTACTTCGGATTTTGTACTGCCGCAATGGCTGCCTGACTTTCAGAGAACACCATCACAGGTTTACTCCCGACGTCACAATCAAGCAGCGCAGTAAGAAGCCTTTTCAGCCATACCACTTCCAGTGCGTTCTTGGAGAGGGCTACATATTCAGATTCTATCGTGGTCAACGCGACACATGTTTCCTTCTTGCTCGTCCATGAAATGACGGCATTAGCAAGGAGAAACACCCTTCCTGTGGTGGACTTACGATCATCCGGATCGCCAGCATGGTCGGCGTCACTGTAACCGGTCAATTCTAACTTTCCGCCCTCATAGCACAATGTGTAGTCGGCAGTACCTTTCAGATAACGAATAATTCGTTTTACAACCTTTAAATGTTGATAGCTAGGATCTGGTTGGAAACGTGCTACAAGGCCCACGGCGTAACAGATATCCGGACGGGTGCATTGCATGGCGTACATCAAACTACCGACCATGCTTAAATACTTTGCTCCCTTCATCTGTTCACGCTCTGCCAGGTTCTTGGAGCCGTCACGTTTTGTCAGTGCGTACCCAAACACCACCAAAGTATTCACAGGTTTGGCATCCTGTAATCTGAATCTTTTCAACAATTTGTTGATATAAGCTTCTTGAGACCGACACAATTTCCGGGTAGCGCGATCTCTAGCAATTTTAATGCCCAATATGTTCGTGGCCTCTCCCATGTCTTTCATCTCAAATACAGATGCCAACTATGACTTTGACTTGTTCATAAAACTCACATCGTTTGCGGCAATGAGTATGTCGTCCACGTATAGGATCCCCGTGAAGATTCACAAACCCGTTTCTTACGATTTCCTCGTGGAATCTGAGACGACTGTTTAAGACCGTAGATGGACCTTTGGAGTTTACAAACTTTACGTTCGTTACCAGGAGTAATGAAACCCTCTGGTTGCTCCATGTAGATCTCTTCCTCCACGTTTCCGTAGAGGAATGCGGTCTTAACATCCATTTGGTGCAGCTCGAGATCAAGACTTGCGACCAAGGCCAGATGGCCTGAACTATGGTTTAACGCACAGTTGGTGAGTATGTTTCTTCAAAGTCCACTTCGTGAAGTTGGATATATCCTTTCGCAACAAGTCGAGCTTTGTATCGCTCGAACTTTCCATTAGCAGTGAGTTTCAATTTGAGAACCCACTTTGCTCTTATGTCCCTGCGGTCAGCAGGTAAATCAACCAAAGACCTCACCAAATTGGCTTTCATTGATGAGATCTCTTCTTCCTTTGCATTCCTCCACTCTTTCGCTTGATGTCCTTCTAACGACTGTAGAACCGTTACTGGTTCGTCAACAGATGTTAGAGTGAGGATTTCTCCTCTCTCGATGGGATACTTCCTAGGAGAAGTTCTATGCTTTTGACTACGTCTAGGCTCGTTGATCCCATCTTGAATCTGAACGGTACTCCCACTCGGAACAATGCTTCTTATCGGAGCATCACTCCCACTGGGAATAAGGGCAGTGCTTGAACCTTCACATACAACCTTCCTGGGACGACCCCTTGGTCTCGGGATCCTATCTCCGAGATGAATTCCTTGATCACTAGGACCTGGAACCAAGTTAGTCGGATGACTCCCACTGCAAACAATGGGTAGTATCGGTGGTTGTGGTATCGGTCCAACTATATGATTATCAGGTTCAACTTGGTTCGTCCCTGCAGCAATAGTGACTTGTGTGTGTAAACACCTAATTTTGGTACGCACGACACGTATATAGCACGTTAAAAATATTATGTGTAACGCGTTTAAAAAAGGAAGTATTTAAATATGGAAGGTCACGGGGTTGCTAAAATTAGGCTTAGTTTAAATTAGGATAGTATAAATATTTATTGTAAAATATTCCAAAAATATATTGTGAGTATTTATAACAGAATCAGTGAATATTCACAATAAATTTTCGGAACATTAGCATTAATTAGGTTAATTAGTCAGATTTTTTATTTCCTAAACTAGTGCTAAAAACCCTAGCTATGGTAGTATAATTATAGGCTAATTTTACATGTAAAGGGACACATTCCAACAATGAGAGGTCATAAATTAAACAGAAACGTGATTTTCTCTATCTGCGTGCCATTTTTTTTCTCTCTAAAAAATCTCTACACCTGTCCGCTGGCTATCCCGCCCACTGAGAGCTGCCGGACGACCACGCCTCACCGGAGACCGGAAGTCCCGCTGCCGTCCACGCTGCCTGACGCTGCCCGTCGCCGCCCTGCTTTGCCTGCCCTGTCTCCGGTGCCATCTATCCGCCCAGCCATCAGATCCGCCTCGCCTCACTCACCCGGTGCTGTCACGCTGCGGCTCTGCCGTCCCCACCATCGGCGCCTGTGCTGCTAGATTTTGCCACGTCGGAAATCCGTTGCCCACCCGCTGCCGGAGTCGTCGCCGGAATCGCCTGCCGTCCGCTGCGCCCAGGAGCTGCTCCGGTCCTTCTCCTTTGTGGCAGGTATATTCGCAGGCTACTGCTGCAAGCTTTTTTACTATTATTTTTCATTTTTTTATTTATTTTCGTTTTTATTTATTTAATTATTAGTAATTTTTTTTTTTTTATTTATAAACAGTACTTTCATTATTATTAGTGTAATATTATACCATGCCAATTTGATAGTTTAGATGTAGAATGAATTACATAACATGTTTTATTATGTACATATATGTATGACATGTAATTATCAATTAGACCTAATTAAGCATGCTTGATTTTATTTAGATTTATCTCAATTAGGAGTTTTAGATACTTAATGGTTTTTTTTAGACTTGGGTTAGTCGTTATGCGGATGAGAATTTGTTTAATTTCGATATCATTAAATTAATTCGATGTAACACATGTTTAAACTTTAAAATTGGCAAATAGGTTAATTAAGTACCGAAATGGCATGATTTAAAAAATATATTTTTAATTTCGTAACAGAACCCCCCGAACTCGAATTTCTAATCGTAGACCAATTTTATACCTCGGTGCTTAATTCGTTATTCGCTTAGGTGATTTAGGATTCTAGTTAGCCTAATAATTAGCTAGTGGCGACTCTTTCAAAATTGCACGTTTTCAAAACGTTATCGCCTTAAGTCGTATTTTTAGGGTAAGACAATTTGACGACTCTGCTGGGGAAGCCTTTGAGGGATCGGGCTTTGTATATTTTCTTATTTGCCACATTTTAGTTTTATTTATGTATAACTTCGTTATTCTAACTTTGGGTTTTCATGTGATAAGTGCATAAATTTTACTAACTCATTTTTCTTTGTTGAAATTGTTTGAACCTGCACACACGTCACTTTAGTGTAATATCCAAAATGCCTAAAACCCAGGGCAACTTGGAACCCCGGCGAGTTAGTAATGGTACGACCGGAGCGGATGGGCCTCCGGCACGACTCCGAAAAACTCCACTCGCTTGTGAAGGTCCTGTGATCCCTATGATGGGGTGAGGAAACCACCTTGTCGGGAATCTATCAGTGGAACCTACCTTGTAAAATAAAGAAAAAACACACACATGAAGCTTCGATCCTGCCGCTATGCGTACTCACGTGTGTTCTTTTTCTAATTGTTCTCGACCCCTAGAATTTTTCATGTATAGGACATCGGTCTCGATGTAATCTTTATTTTTGTACATATGTAATTGTACAACGCATATTAATGAAAATTTACGTTTCAAGCATACATCATATTTTTCGAAAAAAATGTGTCATTCAGATCATCGTTTCTAAAACGCTTTACACACCATTTTCGGTAAGAATGAGAAAATTGCACAATTGCCTTTGTATTACGGCCCTTCCATTTTTCAAGGTTGACCAGATACGGTCTAGCATGATAAAGACAAAACAAGACTATTGGAGAAAACCCGGTGAAGAGTGGAGTACCACAATCGTTTAGCATTGGAAATGTGACAGATAGAAACGTCAGAGTTAAGTGCTCTTTCCAAAATCCGAACAAGTGGTAAAAAGTGAATCAATTTTTGAAAAACTTTGTTGGATTACCTTCGCTCGGATTATGAGGCAAGTACTCGACGCTCATTGACCGAGTTCCGTGTTGTGTAAAGTGTCTTAGAAACATATTTTACAAAAAAGTTTTTCAAAAGATGATGATATGAATGACACATTACTTTCAAAACCATCATGCATGATATTTTGTATTTCATATTATGAATATCGCATTTTCCATTGCAGGTATTACTGGCAATCACGAGATTAACCACTAATATGGAGGACGTTGAGAAGATCCAGTAACAAGAGGAACGAATAGCCGAGATCGATACGGCCAAAGCCAAAATGCATCGGGATATGGCATCCATGTCGGCAAACATGGAGCCCGTCATGGCACTCCTCGAGGCTCGATCAACCATTAATACTCCAAACCTGGCCCTGCTGACAGAGACCTTGAGTCCAGACTCCTCGACAACACCTGTGGCGAATATAAGACCTATAATGCAAGCCGTCGTCGTGCTTCCCGACGCCACGATGGACCCTCCTCAAGACCAACCCCCTGTTTTGGTCATTCCTGATCAATCTGCATCAAAGTCGTATGTCCTTTTAAATCCTACAGCGATGTTTGGGCACGTAAACCAAGGTGGTGCAACCTGCACAAATGCAGTCACATCATCATTTATCGTCGAATCCGAACAGGATCGCCGCCTGAAGAAAATGGAGGAAAAGATGAAAGATTTGTCTGGGCTTGAGCAGTATGGGGGCATTGGTTACTCTGACCTATGTCTTTTCCCTGACATGTCGAGACTAGAGAAGTTCAAAGTCCCCGACTTCGAGAAGTATGATGGCACCGGTAATCCCACTGTCCACTTGCGGATTTACCTCGCAAAGATGGCCCCTTACCAGAAGTATGAGGAGTTCATGATCCAGGCCTTCCAAGAAAGTTTGAAGGGAGCAGCGTTGGTTTGGTTTGTCAGCCTAAAAGCCGGAGACATTGCTACGTGGGAAGAGCTAGCTAATGCGTTTGTTCGGCAGTATAAGTTCAACTTGGATACAGCTCCGACCCGCATAGACCTCCAAAGCATGTAAATGAAGGAAGGAAAATCATTCCTAGCATATATGCAAGCTTGGAGAGAAAAGCTACTAGAGTCCTACCACCGCTTGCCGATACGGAAGCAGTGTCCATGTTCATCAGAACTCTTAAAGGGGCGTATTCTTCCGATCTATGAGGACATGTCTCAGCCAACTTTGCTGATTTGGTGAAATCAGGTGAAATGATAGAGCATGGGATCCGGCTGGGAAATATTGAAGACCCTACAAAAAAAGGAGGCTCTAAAAAATCGTCACCGGACGATACCGCGATAAGCGCAATCTACCCACAACTCATGGCTCCCGCAACCCATCAAGAAGTACCCGGATTCCAAGGCTCGCAACCCAACCCTACAAAGGGACCAAACAACCGGTTCACGAAAAAGCCACGGGAACCTAGGAAATTCACTCCCTTACCGATGTCAGCAGCAGAAATGTACCACGATTTGCTGGCACGGGGTCTCATTGGGCCCGAGGTTTCGAAATCAAGTGAGAAGACACCCAGCAATGAACTGAACTTGAGGTGTGAGTTTCACATGGGGGGATCAGGACATTCAATCGAGGTCTGCTCACGCCTGAGGCATAGGATCCAAGATCTTATTGATAACGAGCTTTTGATCCTTGGCTCGGTTCCGCCAGCCAATTGAAATACCGAGATGATTTAAATATGTACTCCATGCGCGGCAGGTCATGGCTCCGCATAGGAAATAGGGATATTGTCATGATTTAATCAATATATTTGAGTTTGTTTTATTCATTGATTTTTCCTCTACTGATTTCGTTTTCTTTCTTAGGAATAATGCAAACCAATTGACAATTCAGTTGATGTTCCTAACGAAACACTCGAACGATACATTCATTGACCATCGAGTCCAGTAAGGTGGCCGATGAAAAATTCAAATCACCCAATGATCGAGTGAATAAATCCATGTCTTGTCCCAACAAATGAGACGACGCATTTCACCAGAAAGCGTGACCCTGAAATTTCCAACCATGAGACTTGCCGCTTCGAAGGATTTCCGTGTGTGCAATACATACACCTCCCCAAGCCAGGCCATTCATCCGTCATGTGTCAAGCTTAACTCAATGAGTTCTAACCGTGGGGCATCTCTTGTCGAGATCAAGCAAAAAGGAAACACGAAAAGCACACGTCGGATGTGCAGTTAGGTGAAGAATACAATATTGTAAGGTCAATCCAAGACGTCAATGCGATCGACATATGTTGACTCGGTCAGCCAAGTTCTTCTCCGAAAGAAATCCTAAGAAGTTGATGTTCCCAATCTGCCACCAGGGGCATATACATAATGGTCTTGTAAATGTTCATTTCAATTGGAAAAAGAGAAAAAAAAAACTAAATTCCCACTAGGTTGAAAACCTGTAAAGGCGACCTAGGCAAAAGTTAGGGAGAGGGGCATGACTGAAAACCCGTAGGGGCAGTTGAGGCAAAATGTGAGTTGCAAAAAAAAAAAAAATCATTTTTCTTTAGGGTCACAGCCACCCTTCAACCGGCTACAAAAAAATAAAGAGAGTGTTCATGCAAATCTTGTGAGAGCATGAATAAATAAAAGGGCCACAGTCGTCCCTAAAACGACTACAAAGAAAGGGCCACAACCACCCTTCAAATGGCTACAGATAAAGAGCGCCCCCGTAACATCAAAAACAGGAAATAAGAGAAAGGGTCACAACCACCCTCCAAACGGCTACACAAAAAAAAAAAAAAAAAAAAGGAGATCCCTCGAACCCTATAAGGGCGGAAGAATAATAAAGGGCAACAATCACCTTCCAAATGTCTACAATCAAAAGAGCTCCCGCAACTTTGAAGACGGTGAGAAAAGGGTCACAAATACTCCCGCATCGAGGCGGAAAATAAAGTATGGGTCATAGCCACCCATTAATCGGGTACCAAATAAAGAGTGCTTCCACTAGGTTGAAAACCCGAAAGGGCAGCCTAGTCAAAATCAGAAAATGAGGGGCATGATTGCAAATTAAGAAATTGCAATCATGGCAAAAGGGGAGATAATAAAAAAAAAAAGAGGCACAGTCGGAAATCTCTCAATCGACCGTGGCAAAAAGAGAGAATATGAGAGATAAAAAAGAAAAGAGAAAAAAAAGGATCCTGCTAATTGCCGCGTCATACGCAGTTTAGGAAAAAATTACGGACAAGTATTCAAGCCGTGAAGCCATTCCAGGCTATTCTTCAACAGACGCCACTAGTGGCTCTTCTTCAACAGATGCTGCACTGCCCCAGGTATGCTAGTCATTACAACTAGTGTCGCGCTGTCCCAGATATACTAGTCACTACAACGATGCTGCGCTGTCCCAAATATGCTAGTCATCACCTCTACCATTTTCAACGGTGATGCGCTGTCCTAGGTATGTTAGTCATTACAGAAAATCAGGATCTGAAGTTTTCCAGCTTTCTGAGAGTCACCCCCGACGAACGAAGCCTTGGTGTTCAAGCCTTCGCAAGTCACACCACTAGAGGCACTTCTTCAACAAATGTCACTAGAGGCACTTCTCCAACAAATGCCACTAGAGACGCTTCTCCAACGATGCTGCGTTGTCCTGGATATGCTAGTCATCACATTAATCCCTTCGACAGTATTGCGCTGCCCCGAGTAAGATAGTCACTACAACTAGTGTTGCGCTGTCCCAGATATGCTAGTCACCACAACGATGCTGCGCTGCCCAGGTATGCTAGTCATCACAACCAGTGTTGCGCTATCCCAGATATGCTAGTCACCACAACGATGCCACACTATCCCAGATATGCTAGTCATCACATCTACTCTTTTCAACGGTGTTGCGCTGCCCCAGGTATGCTTGTCTCCTCTCCGACAGACGCCACTAGAGGCTCTTCTCCGACGGTCGTCACCAGAGGCTCTTCTCCAACACGCCACTTGAGGCTTTTCCTTGTCGCTCTCCACTGGAGGCATCGTCGATTAAGGTTTTACTTTACCGCACCGTCAACAGAGACACCACCGACCGAGGCTTTACTCTTACACACCGCCAACGAAAGCACCAACGACCGAGGCTCTACTTTTCCGCAACTCTAACGGAGGCACCGCCAATAGAGGCACCGCCGACAAAGGCTCTACTTTTTTTTTGCACCGTCCGAAATAAAGCCAAAGGCCACCTTGGAAACTTGAAGACCCGGAAGAAGATATACTTCCTACCCAAAATTAGTGTTTACTCATCTTTGGACAAACCCCCTCGAATGCATCCTACGGGAGTCCGTCCAAAGAGGGGCAAGCTATAAACACCTAATTTTGGTACGCGCGACACGTATATAACACGTTAAAAAAGTTATGTGTAACACGTTTAAAAAAGGAAGTATTTAAATATGGAAGGTCACGGTGTTGCTAAAATTAGGCTTAGTTTAAATTAGGATAGTATAAATATTTACTGTAAAATATTCCAAAAATATATTGTGAGTATTTATAACAGAATTAATGAATATTCAGATTAAATTTTCGGAATATTAGCATTAATTAGGTTAATTAGTCAGATTTTTTATTTCCTAAACTAGTGCTAAAAACCCTAGCTATGATAGTATAAATATAGGCTAATTTTACATGTAAAGTGACACATTCCAACAATGAGAGGTCAGAAAATTAAATAGAAACGTGTTTATCTCGATCTGCGTGCCAATTTTTTTTTCTCTCTAAAAAATCTCTCCCCCCGTCTGCTGGCTCTCCCGCCCACTGAGAGCTGCCGGACCACCACGCCACGCCGAAGACCGGAAGTCCCGCTGCCGCCCACGCTACCTGACGCTGCCCGTCGCCGCCCTGCTTTGCTTGCCCTGTCTCCGGTGCCGTCTTTCCGCCCAGCCATCAGATTCGCCTCGCCTCACTCACCCGGTGTTGTCACACTGCGACTCCGCTGTCCCCACCACCAGCGCCTGTGCTGCTAGATTCGACCACGTCGTAAATCCGTTGCCCACCCGCTGCCGGAGTCGTCGCTGGAATCTCCTGCCGTCCGCTGCGCCCAGGAGCTGCTCTGGTCATTCTCCTCTGTGGCAGGTATATTCGCACGCTACTGCTACAAGCTTTTCTATTATTATTTAATATTTCTTTTATTATTTTTTCGTATTTTTATTTAATTATTAGTAATTATTTTGTTTTTTTTATTAACACTACTTTCATTATTATTAGTGTAATATTATACCATGCCAATTAGATAGTTTAGATGTAGAATTAATTACATAACATGTTTTATTATGTACATATATGTATGACATGTAATTATCAATTAGACCTAATTAAACATGCTTGATTTTATTTAGATTTATTTCAATTAAGATTTTAAATGCTTAATAGTTTTTTTATACTTGGGTTAGTCGTTATGCACATGAGAATTTGTTTAATTTCGATATCATTAAATTAATTCGATGTAACACGTGCTTAAAATTTAAAATGGGCAAGTAGGTTAATTAAGTACCGAAAGGGCGTGATTTAAACAATATTTTTTTTAATTCGTAACAGAACCCTCGAACTCAAATTTCTAATCGTAGACCAATTTTATATCTCGATGTTTAATTCTATATTCGCTTAGGTGATTTAGGATTCTAGTTAGCCTAATAATTAACTAGTGGCGACTCTTTCAAAATTGCACGTTTTCAAAACGTTATCGCCTTAGGTCATATTTTTAGGGTACGACAGTGTGGTAGAGTTTGGTCCTCCCACTGGATTTACTATGAAAATGTTTCCATTATCATTAACCATGTCATTCACTTGAGCTGCTGGTTCAAATCTACCACTCGAAGTAAGTGGGACTTGATCATTAATGTTATCATGCTCCAGTTCAATCAATACTTCGTCTGTTTTAATCTCTCCAAGCGTCGGAAATTCATCCTCAAGTAAAGTTACGTCTCTGGATTGATGTTCGACTACACCACCATTTTCTTGAGCTGACACGAATACGTAACCCGTAGAGTTCTCTGAATACCTTATAAAGATATTCTTAAGTCCCCTGGGTCCTGTTGGGTTATGATTAAAACTCGATATTAAGCATAAGAGTCGAGTTCGTTTAAAGGACAGGAAAAGAAGAGTCGTCGACCTTTCTGACTTGTCTTGACGAGATGAGGATAAAAGGTCGACGACAACTTATGAAAAAATCGACTTCAAAAGTACGACTGCCCGCCACTAGGAGAAACCTTCCTTCAAAGGTATAGACAGGTGGCGACCTGTTGACCACTATCATCAGAAGAAACCTTCCTTCGAAGGCAATCATAAAGTGACGACCTGTTCTTAACTGCCACCAGAGGAAACCTCCTTACGAAGGTAACTACAGGTGGCGACCTGCTCAGAGAAAACTTCCTCAGTAAGAAACACTTAGCTGGAGACCTGCTTGTCACCAACTGACTGCTCACCGTCTCACTCAGCCAATCACGGAAGAGGAACCACCGCCCCTCAGCTACCAATCAGGGGATAGCAGCCGCCCTATATAAAGTCGGTAACTTATCCCTATAAAGGGGGACTATTTCTATTTTATCCATACGTTCAGTCAGTTCTAAATACGTTCATATATTATTACTCTCAAATCCATTACTGACTTAAGCTTCGGAGTGGAATCAGGAGCCATCCCCACCCATTTTTCAGGTTCTCGCCCCACACAACCTCTTAGAGGAAAACTTAGCATTCGAGAGAGTTAAGTCCGAGGCGATACTTGGAAGTCCATTTCCCAAAGTTCAAGGCCACGTCATTTTGATCCCAACAGGTCCCAACTTGCTGAAACTAGTTGTATGTGTAAAGGCAGCGCAACCCCAAGGTCGCAGTCTGGTGAGATCTAATTATCTTCCATGCCACAGCTCATATGGCGTTGTGTCACCGCTTTGGTTGGGACAAGGTTTACTACATGAGTGGCAGTTAATAACGCATCACACCAATAGGAGATTAAAAAAGAGACCATAATAAAGAGACCATAAGATTAAAAAAAGCATGCCCAAAAAAGACACTTTATTTAAGCGAACAAAGTGCTTCTCAGATGATAAAATATAATTACTATTCATAAGAGCGGAAACAGAACAACATTTCTACGGATTCTTGGAGCAGAAGGACATTTTGAAGTAGTATGGTCCTGCCATTGTTCATAGACAACTTGCAGTTCCCCACTCCTATGACTTCAACTTATGAGTTGTCGCAAATGTATATGCTCTTAGAATCCTTTGGAAATCGTCTAAACTTGTCTAACAGTCCTTTGTCGTTGGCTATGTGGTCCGTCACACCTGAGTCAAGAATCCAAGAAGGATTTGAGTTAGTTAACATGACAGTTGAGGAAACTAGAGCTTCCATCACATAACCAACGTCGGATACCTTTTCAGGATGCGATTTGCTGGATCTTGTACCTTCGCCTATTCGGCGTGGACTGGAGTTCCCGCGGACTATCTCTGATTTTAGTCGGAGATTGCCTGGATTAGGCTTTGTCAACATTTTACCGTAGACAGCCTGTTGTTTCTTTCCTTTGTTCGTCCTCTTTCTCTTCCCTTGCCCAGCTCGTCCCGGTATTGATTTCAGTCGAGCTTGTTCCATCTCGATGAATTTCAGGATTGATGTAAAATCTAACACAGAACCACTGGCAGTCAGTAAAGCCTTGGCTGCTCTCCAAGACTTCGGGATGACCCCGATGATGGATTGAATTTTATCTCATTCACCCACCTGACCTTCTTCTTCCAGTGGTTTCAACATGCCAAGGAGATCATATACCTTTTCAAGTACACTCTTGTTGTAGCTGTTTAAGCTTTCTTTCATTGTTGGTATAAGTGGGTGCAGAATTGCTGCCATGCCGTTTCCATATCTCAAGAAGAGGGCATCCCAAATGTCCTTTGTAATCGTAACACCCTTATACTCATCATGGAATTCTTGAGACATCTCAGTCAGCAATATATCCTTTGCTTTCTTGTCATCTTGTTCCCATTGAAAATGGGCAAATGCTAGGTCTTTGGTTAGACCAGAATTTGGGCAGCTCATGGACTTCTGAATGTGACCTATTAGGCCATTATCCTCTAAAAGTGCACTGACGCGCTTGCTCTACGAGTCGTAGTTGGTCTCAATCAAGAGCTCATTAGCACAAGATGATGTCATCTATACTGTAATTCGTTACTTAACACGTTGATAATCACGCATAATCAAGGAGACATAACATTTTGAGAAAAAATTGAATACATCAAATATCTATTAAGATGGAATCCAAAAATTAATGATTCCTCAGTCATCTAAACCAACCGACCATCAGAAAACCAATGGAAGATGGCTGTGAAAGAGTTCACATTATCGTCGTCTTCCATCCAATAGATCAGTTTTAAAACAATTTTAATCGCAAATTACCGGAACGGGAATTTTAAAACAAGCATACCCAATCTTGGCTTTCCCAAGGCCCTTTTTATTTTGGAAAAATATTCCGATGAATTCACTCATGCATATATAACTACTATCCACGTAAATTATCATACGCCAGCAACATTCATCACATAAACCACACTCATGCTTACGCGTCATGCGTCTATTGTTCCGAGGAACTCATGTTTGCATGCATAATTCTACTTCCAAGTAAATTATCAAACGCATCTTTATCCTCAACATTCTAGCATACGTGTC
Source organism: Clarkia xantiana subsp. parviflora (assembly GCA_036873135.1). Classification (NCBI taxonomy): domain Eukaryota; kingdom Viridiplantae; phylum Streptophyta; class Magnoliopsida; order Myrtales; family Onagraceae; genus Clarkia; species Clarkia xantiana. The sequence continues at coordinate 40,829,706 of JAPTYO010000004.1, forward strand.
AAACATGTAACATTCACATCCATCATACACATTTGGAAACTGGTTTTTGATTTTAAATTAATTTTATATTAGGGGCTGATTTGCAATTCATGCTTATATTCAATCACTCAACATTCTAGACATGAATCCTAGGCATTTCCAACCAACACAGCATGTCTATCCTAGTGCGCATTCCATATATTTAACCAGGGCTCAACCCACAATAAGCAATATCCAGCTAACTTGACTTAGTGAAGACAACAGTTCTAATCATGCATAAATATATATATTGAATAATAAACAATTGCAATTCAGCCCACTAATTATACCAGTCCCAAAAACATGTATCTCCGAGATCCATCCCCATAGTCGAAACAAGGCATAAAGGTTATCAACCCTTGAGCACTGTGTAGGCCTATTAAGGTTCAAAACATTTGGATTTTAAAACTTGACCTCCCTATTTTAATTGACTTAAATTCGGTTTTGAAAATACGGTTCGGTTCAGTCAATTTCAGTCCGATTCAGTTCGGTCCAGGAAATCCGGTTCGGGTTCGGTCCGGAAAATCCGGTTCGGTCCGGTAAATCCGGTTCGGCTCGGTTCGGTTTTAATTTTAAACTCTGGTTCGGTCCGAACTGGTCCAATAAAAATAGGGTTCGGTTCGGTTCAACACACAAAACCGGTTCGGTTAGATCCACTTAGTTACCCCGGTCCGACCCGATTAGTTCGAACCGATTGAGAAAATCCGGTTCGGTTTTAATTCGTCCCGGTTTGACATATTGGACCGGCCCAATAATTAAAATTTAAAAGGTTGGGCCGAAATGTTTACTTGTGGCCCAAGTAGGGTTTTAAAGTCTAAAAATATTTAACTTAGCCACCAACATTAACTATATAAAATAATTTCCAATATTAATAATATATATATAATTTCGGACCTTATACAAACATATATAAATTTATTGCTAAGATTCTATCTTTAAGATTAAATCAATCAACAATATATATATGTAAAAATCGGCACCTATATAATCATATATATATTATTTATTGTCAATATCTTAAATAAGGAAACATATATTAACAATATATTTTCTCAATCTTGTAGGTAACTAAAATCTATTAATAATATCTGTAACCTATTTAAATATTTAGATATATTGATAGTTATATATACTTCTATATATTAATGTGAATCTATCCTAATGTTCTCAATTATAGATATATTGTTACCTAGAATGAAAATTAAAATATGGTAAACAATAATATCAAATATTTCAGCCGAAATTTTATTTTTTGGTGCCTAAGAAATTAAAATTTTTTACCTTGTAATTTACCTAGGGTTTCGGCCAAAAACACTAATTAGGGAAGAATTGGTCAAATTTTAAGACCAAATTTTAATAAGATCTACAATCCAATGTTTTATTTTTTATAAATATTATATTTTTCTTGAAGATCATGAACATCAAAATTCCTAAGAACATCATGAAAATTTCGGACCTCCTTGTTAGCATATGGTGACGTGGCGTCGTAATAGGAGCCCGTTAATTAAGTGAATTACCTAAGTTAATTAGGTAATTGTCAATCTGGGCTAATTGGGCAAAATTCAATTAGTAATTGACAAGGGAGGCCCAAAATTGGGCATCCCCCTTATACATGCAATTCGGCCGGCCACCCTATACCACATTGGTTGGAGTTTCCTTTTGGCAACTCCACCAATACTATATATAGGGGTATCTCCTAAGGGTTTATTCACTCATTCATAATAACAAGGATCTCCATTGAGAACACTTGTTTCCCTTAGTTAAATTTCGGCACCATCACATCTGGTCTGAGGTTCCATCTCCGTTGAAGAATCGATCAGAGGTCTTGTTGTGGAGCTACATCGCGTGGGACTTCTTTTAACGAAGAACTTGCACGTGGTTCCGACCGGAGGATCAGAACTCCCTCCACATCGTTCTTGGGCAGGAAAGCTAAAAGGTATGTGTAATAATTCCGCTGCGTAGATTAGATTTCTTGCTAGTACACGTTTAGCATTCCGTAGTATTACGTCCCCGTAATCCAACACTCCTTATATCTTAAAAATTCAAAAATTTTAAAACTTTTTCATTTAAAATTTTCGGTCCCTATTTAAAAATTTCAAGAACACCAATTTATCAAATTCGTGAACTCCTAACACAGGATTTGATACTACTGTTAGATTACAGAGAGTAATCACTACGGAAACTAAATCATGGTACGTGCTAGTAATTGAAATTACGCGGTGGAAGATTCACACATACCTCTACAGTTGTCCGTAGTCCCAAGATCTTTGCAGGAGGGAGTTCACGATCCTCCGATCGGCACCTGCAGAGGTTCTTGTAAAGGAAGCCCTACGTGGTATATTCTTCGCAGCAAAGCCTCTCATCGATTCTTGGCAAGGGACGGATCTCCGGAGTGTTTGCTCGAAGGCAAATTGGCACACCCTTGGTGAGATAGTAGGTTCGGCCGAACTATGGTATATTTTGTGGGGAGGGTTTTCTCTCAAATAACCACTTGAAGGGAGTTGTGATTAACCCTAATAAAACCCCTAACTCCCCATAAATATAGGAAGAGTAATGTTGACAAAAGTCCACTTTACCTCCACCTAAATTTCGGCCGGCCATGCTTAGTATAGAGAGGCCCAATTTTGGGCCTCTCATGTCATTTGGGATTTGGGTCTTGCCTAATGTCCTAAAGTGACATGTACCCGATTAACTTAGGTAACATATACATATAATGGGCTTCCATTTACGGCACCCATCACCACATGCTTACAGTAAAGTGGAGAAAAGTCCACTTTACCTCCACCTAAATTTCGGCCGGCCGTGCTTAGTATAGGGAGGCCCAATTTTGGGCCTCTCATGTCATTTGGGATTTGGGTCTGGCCCAATGTCCTAAAGTGACATGTACCCAATGAACTTAGGTAACATATACATATAATGCGCTTCCATTTACGGCGCCCATCACCATATGCTTACAGTGCGTACCCTTACGTGTTTTACACTATGTACGAGCCTTCCCATTACCAATCTTGCTCAAACCCAATCTCGATTCACATTTTCTTACTAAACCGGGGTTGAATCGCTCAAAACTGGGTTCGAGTCCAAAGTTTCCAATAAATAGGAGCCTTGGTCACGCATTTCATAATTCAAGTTGGCTTGGGAGCTCTGACTTCTCTCTAACTTTATCTCTCTAGAATTCTCATTTTGGCATCGGAGAGGGTTCATCGAGCACCACCCTTCCCCCCTTTGTGGTCTCGATACTGCCCCTTGTGCAGGTGTTAGGAGGAATGCGTGTGTACAACACACGTGAGTTCTGACAACCCGACAGGGATACTGAGCAACATTCCAAGGACCCAACAACCCGCAAAAGTCAGGACTCAACATTTGGCGCCGTCCGCGAGATTCGAACAAGACAAGTCACCTACTACCAGAGTAATGACGAGCAATCCTCCCCCCCCCCTGACAACATAAAACCAGGGAATAGAAAAGCCCGGGGTGCCAGAAGAGAAAAGCTACCACTTAGGTAAACAGACAAGCACCGCCAAGGAAGAGTCAGCCAGGGCATTCCTACATCCCAGAGGTCACTTCCACAGCCTCATTAGTACCAGCTTCGAGTGCGCAACCTGAGCAACAAGGTCAGCAGAACCACAATACTCAACCCAACGAGCCACCGCCAGAATTTGAATATAGGGTACCTACATAGGAAGAACATCCTTATGGGATGCCCACCGAGGAGTGTTGGATATACACCAAAGCTATCACCAATTGGACCCGATAAATGGGCCATAATCGAATATAATTCGAAACTTAGAAGACGGACCGAGTGGAAAGCCCACCCGGGGAAACCCAAGCAAGGGACCCTCTTGCTCGGGTAACCCCGGGAGAAAACGTCCGAGCACCCGCAGGGGGGAACATGCAAGTTCCGGTGGTAAGCCAGCAGGCAACCATTGACAGAGAACGGGAGGGAGCAAGAAACAAGGAATACCCACCTCCTGAGGAGCAAAATTCCTCAACCAATGCCCGCTCGGAAACAACTGTGAACCAGCCGCAACCTCAGCCACCCCAACAAGCAAGAACATACAACATCACTCCTGAACTAATGGCAGCATTAGAGGAAATGCTAGAAAAGAGGGAGCGTCTAAGAACACACGTAAGGTAGGAACAACCAAGGTACCAAGGGTTACCCCCAAGGTCGATGGGAGGACACCGGCATGCATATTCTAACTCCTTGAACCAACAGCCCCATGTGAGGGATATTACTAGCAAAGAAACCCCAATTACCAGGAAGACAATGGTCAAGGATATGCTGGATCCCAGAATTACCAAGGATATGAAGCACCCTAGAATGACCAAGGGTATGCTGGACCCCAAAATGGCCAAGGGTATGCTGGACCTCAAAACGGCCAAGGACATGCTGATCCTCAAAACAACCAATAAAATATTGGCCCTCAAAATGCAAGGCAACAAAACATAGCAGGAATGGCCCTCACGAAGTAGGAAATCTAGAAGCTAAAAGCTAAGAAGATCAAGGATTCGAAGGGAAGAGCAATGCACAAACTAAGAGACAAGGCCTCGAACCCTTTCACTCAGGAGCTGATCAATGTAATGGTTCCACCGAACGTCACGGCTCGTCAGATAACGGACTATGTCGGAAAAGGAGACCCAATACAACATATCCAGAAGCACGAATCATCACTTTTAGGAAGAACGGCGGTGGAAGACCATTATGCAATTCTATTCCCCTCAACTCTGGCAGGAAATGCCTCATACTGGTTCTTTAGTCTGCCTCAGGGGTCGATCACCTCATGGGCAGACTTGAAGGACAAGTTTATCCAGCAGTACTTAGGGAAAAGACAGCTCCTAAAGGGAGACTCCGCACTGGATGATGTAAAGCAAGGGTACGACGCAAGTTTGGCAAGCTACTACACGAGGTTCAACACGAACATCTCCGACATAGCAACAGTGTTATCTGAAGGAGAGATAGTTCGGGCCTTCGTAAGAATTCTGGGGCGTTGGGGGGCACCTCTGGCGGACAACGTGAAGGTAATGCCAATCAACTCACTGGAAGAAATGGCTGAGAGAGTAAAAGCTTATATCGATTTGGAGCGCGCAAGCTCAAATTGAAAGAAAGGCTATGAAGCACAGGAAAATGGGAACAAATCAGCAAAAGGAAAACCCCAACAGCCTAAGAACCAACAACAGACCCCGAGAAGACAAGCGTGGACGCCCCAGGGAGGAGCAACAACCAACGAGCAACAAAGACTGCAAGGCATCCACAACATTGTCTTTACCCCCCTAACAAGGGAAGCCTCAGTAATTTTGCAAGAGATGGAGAGGCTCAACCTATGGACTCCGCCAGCGGAAAAAAGAAGAGGAAGGATGGGAAATAACTTAGAACAGTGGTGTGAATACCACAATGCTGATGGAAATCACACAGATAACTGCTTCCACCTCCAGCGAGATATCGAAAACCTCAACCAAGAGGGTATGCTGAAAAGCTTTGTGAAAGATGAAAGAAAAAGAGACAGGAGTCATCAACCGAGGTACACCGGCAAAGGAAAGGGAAAAGAAGAAAATGGAGGACTTCCCTCCCCAACAAAAAAGAAATCTGACCATCAATGTCATCCACGGTGGTCTAGTAGATGGGGGAGAAGTCTCCAACTCAAGAGAGGTATATGTGGCCCAAGTCAATGAAATGCCACCATTCGGGAAACGCCAAAGGCCAGTCGAGAACATGAAGATAACATTCTCGGACGAGGACTTAGAGTATGTGGTATATCCACATGATGATGCTCTGGTAATCACAATGGATATTGCCGGCTGCAACGTAAGAAGAATGTTAGTGGACGGGGGCAGCTCCATAGACATCCTTCACATCGATGTGGTTAGAGCATTAGGAAGGATAGAACGAGATCTCAAGCCGGTTAACTTCCCTTTGGTGAGTTTCGCAAGAGCAACCACATTCTCTCTGGGGATCATAACCCTTCCAGTAACCTTGGGCGGAGTTTGGACACAAGTCCACTTGAAAATAACCTTTGTGGTGGTTGAAGAGCCAGGGGCATATAACGGAATATTGGGACGCACAACCATCAATCTAAATCGCATAGTCCCATCAACCGTCCACAAAAATATGAAGTTCCCGACACCAAACGGCATTGGAGAGGTACTGGGAGACCAAGCAGCATCAAGAAAATGCTACAACAGGGACTACCTATCGCCTTTGTGGATGCCCCAAGAGGAAATCTGAAGGGAAAAGTCAAGCAAGGATGGAAGAACATGATGAACGCGATGAAATGAGAAGTAACCCACCTCCTATGTGTGACAAGGGAGGCTTTCAAGAAGAGGAAAAGGCAAGAGCCCAATGAACATGATGTGGAAGAGGTCGAAGAGAATGCAGAGGAACAAAGAAAGAAAATAAGGTGATAAAGAAGGAAGAATCAGGCAGGCTTGATGATATCCAACAAAAAGGAGATGGGTTGATAAAAACCTATTTCGTGAGGCTAGCAATGGTGGCGGCGGAACTCAATACAACCAGGAATGAATTCGTTAGGGCTTTCTTCAGGAGCCTAAGGAGAAACACCGAGGAATACTTCGGAGGAGAAGGGAGGCATCGCCGCCATATCTTCAGTCGAAGAATTCAACCATAAACTGTGGCAAGCCATAAAGTTAGAGGAAGAGGAAGAAATGAGCTACTACAGACTGAGTGATGGGCGAATAATGCACTTCACACCTCTAAGGAGCGAGATAGAAGAGCTATACAACATAGTCCTCTACGACCGGATCCCACCACCCATGGAATCATGAACATCCTTCATCGGAACAAAAGTGGAGAGATGGTGTGAATACCATAAGACCTGGGGTCATAGCAATAACAAATGCTTAGCCCTCAGGCTGGAGGTCGAAGAGGAAATCCACGGTGGACGCCTGGAGGAGGAGGTTGGATCAGAAGAGCTGGAGTTCGCCCCCACTTAGAGTGGAGAATATCTAAACCCTTTTATTTTATGTCTATGTATTAAAGTACTTGAAGGAGATTCACGGACTCCATTTAGACTTCCCTTATGTATGAAGCGACAATGGAACTTAATGAATGAGATGTTTTTCCAGGAATTTACTACAAACCGAAAATGGGAAGATCCAAAAAGACAACCCTAACTTATGATAAAGCGATCAACAACCTTACATATGGATAGGGGGAGATCTATAAGGACAACCATTCCAACCGAAAAGGGACATAAGACCCGACGGGCCACCCTTACAACCGAAAATGGGAAGATCCAAAAGGACAACCCTAACATATGATAAAGCGATCAACAAACTTTACATATGGATATTGAAAGATCTATAAGGACAACCATTCCAACCAAAAGGGACATAAGACCCGACGGGCCACCCTTACAACCGAAAATGGGAAGATCCAAAAGGACAACCCTAACATATGATAAAGCAATCAACAACTTTTACATATGGATATGGGAAGATCTATAAGGACAACCATTCCAACCGAAAAGGGACATAAGACTCGATGGGCCACCCTTACAACCGAAAATGAGAAGATCCAAAAGGACAACCCTAACATATGATAAAGCGATCAAGAACCTTTACATATGGATAGGGGAAGATCTATAAGGACAACCATTCCGACCGAAAAAGGGACATAAGACCCGACGGGCCACCCTTACAACCGAAAATGGGAAAATCCAAAAGGACAACCCTAACATATGATAAAGCGGTCAACAACCTTTACATATGGATTGGGGAAGATCTATAAGGACAACCATTCCAACCGAAAAGGGACATAAGACCCAACGGGCCACCCTTACAACCGAAATGGGAAGATCCAAAAGGACAACCCTAACATATGATAAAGCGATCAACAACCTTTAAATATGGATAAGGGAAGATCTATAAGGTCATCGGGAATAATCCTGCAAAAGGGGGATTATAACAATTCCAACCGAAAAGGGACATAAGACCCGACGGGCCACCCTTACAACCGAAAATGGGAAGATCCAAAAGGACAACCCTAACATATGATAAAGTGATCAACAACCTTTACATATGGATATGGGAAGATCTATAAGGACAACCATTCCAACCGAAAATGGACATGAGACCCGACGGGCTACCCTTACAACCGAAAATGGGAAGATCCAAAGAGACAATCCTAGCATATGATAAAGTGATCAACAACCTTTACATATGAATAGGGAAAGATCTATGAGGACAACCATTGCAAACTAAAATAAAAGGAATGTAAGTCCTGAAAATAAAGGCCACCCGAATAAAGCATCATAATAAAAGGTGTGCTAATAGCACACCAAGTCATCCAAATACAACACAGAAAGAAGTACAACAACAAAAAGAAAATCAGAGTATATATCTGTGAAACAAAACCATCTCCAAAACAAGCAGGAGGAAAACACAAACCCAACAATCATAAAAACACCGACCGGGTGTATAAGCTCAACTGTCCTTCACAAGGGGGGGGGGGATCATCCTCTCCAGCAGTAACTCGTGAAGGGATGGTAACCTTAGCAGCTCGAGACGAAACCAAAGCCTTGGTCTTGGAAGAACAATCGCCAACAACCCGCCCAGCTGCAACCTTCGTTCGCTCCGCCCTCCTAGCGAGTTGGACAATGACAACCATAGCAAACATAGCATATTCCCCAAGCTGGCCAAAAGGAAAAGAAGGACAAAGAGCATGAATCTTCTGAACCATGTTCACACCGAAGGTGTTCATAATGCCCTGGCAATGCTTCTCAGCATGGGTAGAAAACTCCTTGGGAGATAGAAAGTCCTGGACTCCAACAGCTTTGCCTTTCTCAACTCCAAGAGCCTCACCCTCCTTCAACCCAAGCAACCAACCTTCCTCACGGGCATCCCGAAGAGCACTCTTCATCTTCAATTCAGCAATCAAAGCCTCATCCGCTCTGTCGGCACGAACATCATCAAGTTCCTGCTAAAGGAGAGTCAAGCGGCTAGCCAAGGTAATCTCCGACACCCTGAACTCCTCATTCTCCTCGTGCAACCGATCTTCGGTGATTTTCTGGGTAGACTCAAGAACCTTCTGTGTAGACTCGAGCGTTGCAACCATCTCCCGAAGCATATCCAGTTCACGACCAACGTTAACCAAATGGGAGCCAAGGTTAATAACAGAAGATATGCCCTATAAAAGAATAAAGTATCAAGATAAAACATAATGTATGCACTCACAGGGGCATATTGGGACAAGGCGCCCTTCACGCAATGATGAATCTCCTCGAGGTCGGTGGGAGGAAGAGACTGATCACCCGGAGGAATAATGGATTTCATCATAGGAATAGCAACTTCCGGAATGGAAAGTGAGGCAGACAAATCATAGAGTTGCCGATCAGCAGTCAGGAAGGGCAACCAAGCATTTCCCCTAACATCACCATCGACGGGGCGGATAAGATCCTCGGGAAAGATCAAGGGAAACTTGATCCTACATGTAAAACAAATATAAGGCGAATAAAGACAAGATAAGAACATGTATATAATAAGATAACATCGTCAGGTAGACCTCTCTCTCTTTATGGCAAGAAGAGGACTTGGAGGGAGAAAGGAACAAGTCAATCTTCTGAGCCTTGGAAACAGGGGTCTCGGCCTTCAAGCTAGACCTTTTCGACAGGATCTTAGCCAAGATCTGCGCGGGGGAGACAGAGGGAGATCTTCCTGAAAATCAACAAAACATGGGTAAATACGGCATAAGCAAAATAAGGAGAAAAACGAAAGAAAACATAACAAACACAATACCGGAGGAAGGCTTCACAGCCCCAGATGACAGTGAAATGGTAGCAGCAGTCTCAGCCACAGGCAAAGGAATAGGAGAGACAATCGAAGTCTCTCTCTCGGAAGGGACGTCCTCACCAGCATCATCATCCTCATGAAACAGGGAAGGTCAATATTGAAACCAACCTACAAGACAAAACAAGAAAGTGACAAGTATACAAGACGGAAAGACTTGCATACCAATGGTAAAACGCAGGGCGCTGCTCGAATCTTCGTGGCAGAGAAATGCTCTTCTGAAATACGATGTACGGATTCGAAGGAGGCCGTTGTGTTTTCAATATATACCATCTTCAGGGCCTGCCTGTCGGAAGTGGAGAGTTCGGAGAAGTCGGGACGCGCATCCGTCATCATGGGGGTATCCAAGGGCCAAGAAACGTCCAAGCCTTCAAGGAAAAAGTAGTATTTCTCCTAATGGCCAATACCGCCCTCAAAGGCAAGAACAAATCAACGCTTGTTATTCCACTTGGTAGTTCCCAACGCCGAAAACCCATTTTGGGACAACAAAGGGAATTGGGTGACTAGAGAATAAAACCCAGATTCACCACCATGCTGGATGCGATAGAAACATCGAAACAGAAGAAGAGAGTAAGCCCAATGTTGGTGATGGCATAACACCCTAAATCCAACCCAGGCACAGATGGCGGAAGGGGCAAGCTCGAGAGGAGAAATCTGATAGTACTGACAGAGCTCCTGAAGATCAGCACAGTAAGGGAAGCGGAGCCCCGCCTTAATCTGATGAATGTATACCACTGACATCCCATCCAGCGGAGGAGTAACGGAGCTACCTCCATAGCGATATGGCATGGCAAATGGGAAAAATGATTTTCCCATGCCAAACAACCCAGCTAGCTTAGCATGGTAAAGATACACTTTCAAGTTCGGCGAGTTCTTACTATAGGTCTCAAAAGGAAACACGGGTCACGAAGAAAGGCCAGCTCATCCTCAAGTATAGGCCGCAACTTGATCTCCGGACGTCTCAGGGACATAGTCTGGACTTAGATCAGGATGCGGAAACCGCCTTCCCATAAAAAAATCCTTATGCGGGAAGCGAACTATGTTGGCATTAGAGGCAAGGTTAGTACGGGAAGCCTTAAGAGAAGAAGGCTTAATCATTTTTAATCAGAAACGGAACGACGCTCCTTAGCCCGGTAAAAGACTCAAAAACACACCTGGCAAAGAAGAATGAAAAAACATCGGTCCGTCAGGAAAAAAATCGGTCCGTCATAAAATATAGCGGTCCACCACGACACCATGTAAATCCATCAAGACCAACCTACCCAAGGGTACGTCCCAAAGTGAACAAATATCAAATGCTTACTACGGGGGCAAAAGACACGTGTATGGACGATACTACTTGTCAATGGGAGGGGCTATGGTGGATAAAACATCCCTAGAAGGGAAGACAAACGAAATCATCCTAACATTGCCTAAGGTAATGGAAGGAAGGAATCAAATATCCTACATGAGAGCATATATTATCTATACAAGCATGGTGTGACCTAGGCATGGTACTAAGGCATCCAAACAATAAACACCTACCGAGTCTCTAAGGGGGGCAACATTTACATCAAATATTTACCTCAAAGATGCTCATAACCCAACAATGGGGACAATCTTCCACTTCCAATCAACAATATACAATGAAGCAACTAAACTATCTAGGGCAAGACCTTGGTTTTTATAGTAATCAATGGAGAACACAAAGAAGAGGAGGGGCTAGAAAAACGAACATTCAAGAAATGGAACTGAACCGGTCAAAAAACCGGTTCGAGATGAACCAGCCGCCGGAGATCCTTCACCCGCCGGAGATCCTCCAGTCGCCGCCACCGCCGGGAGGAGCTCCAGTCGCCACCGCCCGCGGTCTCGCCTAGAGTCGATTCCGCCCGCAGCTCCGCCTCCGTGACCCAACCCGCCACCCAGCCACGCCGGATCAACCACCGGTCCCGTGCTCATCCGCCACGCCGGTCGGCTACCCGTGGTCCTCTTCCCCGGTTCAAAACAAACCCCTTACCAAAATCAAACACCAAAATCAAACCTAGAAGAGCTCCATGTGAAGTATGGTGACTTGATTGGGTTGATTGAGTGGAAAATTGAAAAAAGATGAAGGAGGAGAAAACCTAGGTTGAAGAAGGTGGGAGGTGCTCTAAGAAAAGAAGGAGGAGAAAAAATGCTCTAGAAAAAGATGAAGGAGGAGGAAATAATGAAGTGGAGTCCAAAGATATGCTTTATAAAGTATATGGTATGGATTTTCTCTCCAAAAGCTCCATAAAAGGAGACACTGACAAAAGGACACAGTCTGAAGGATAAGCAAAACGAGACCAAGGCTCGTAATTATTACCCTCACAGGATTTTATAAGATAACGTGAACTCTCTTAAATCTAACAAAAGTATTTTTTCGTATATATGTCAAGCTTCTCTAAAAACATGGGGGCATGGAAATCAAAATACGTCTCGAGCACTCGATAAAGGCCGGGAACGTCAAAAGGCCTTCCTAGAAAGAAGGGAGTTGAAAAGCATGACGCGTCTCGAGAACTCGATAGAGGTCGAGATCTGTACGCCTCTCTTCCCGCTTGGGCGATATTCCGCAAAAAATAGAGTCGAGAAAAGGTTAAACCATTACTTGAATCGGGGGAAAGTGTTGGATATACGCACAAGCTATCACCAATTAGACCTAATAAATATGCCTTAATCGAATATAATTCGAAACTTAGAACACGGACAACCGAGGCCCATCGCGTAGGCCCGGATAACACCTCGAGTGGCGAAATCCACTCTGGAAGACCCCGAGTGGAAAGCCCACCCGGGGAAACCCAAGCAAGGGACCCTCTTGCTCGGGTTACCCGAGTAAGGGACCCCTTGCTGGGGTAACCCGAGCAAGGACCCCCTTGCTCGGGTAACCCGAGGAAGGCCTTGGGGGTACCCCCATCCGTCCGAACGAGCCCCCCTCGTCCGGACCCCCACCCTCAGACGATATTTCGCCCGGGGCTTACCCTTAGAGGCCATACACTTACACTTGATCATGGTAAACTCATCTACGGTCGAACCTGGGTCAAATGAACCTTATTTACGGTCAAGGACAACTCATATTACGAAACTGCCACAACCGGACCTGAGAACCATTGGATCCGGGGCCGTTTGATAGAAACTCTATAAATAGAGAGCTCATCCCCTCATTTGAAGGTAATCACTCTCTCTCTAAAGCTCTCATTGACTTAAGCTTCGGAGTGGGCTTAACAAGACCCCCTGGTGCCCTTTTGTAGGTAAGCGAGGAAAGGAGAAGGAAACGCTGGAAGAAATAGCCCACCGAGGAGAAGATCAGGAAGAATAAGCCCATTAAGGAGAAGATCGAGAAAGAGAAGCCCACAGAGAAGACTCGTGTGCAAACAAGGAGCAACAACGTCAAGGTGGAGAAACACATGCTGCACCCACTGTCACTCCTGCAATGATGGCAGACCCGGAAGAACTTTTGGCTTTTAGGGAAGCCTTAAGAAACCAAGGTTACACACAACCACCACCGCATACATACAGGCAACCCCCAATAAGGACAGAGTCACATAACACACCCTTGGAAGAAACCTCGCAACGAGGCGGAAGGCAGCCTCCAACTACCAACCAACAATACACCAATGCGGGGCGTGAGGTAATCCGCTCCCATACACCCTATGAAAAGATGCTGATGGATATACGCCCAATTTGGACCAATTTCAGTTTGGATTACGCTATTATGATAACCCCACACTCGATTTTAAATCGAAACATTGACCGGAGCACATCACACGCAACAGGAAAAGGCCCGGACAGGAAAAAACACCCGTCCGGACCCGCCACTGGTCTAATCTCCCCTAAGAGAGATCGGTCCAACTGGACCGATCTCTCCTAGGAGAGATCAGACCAGTTGTCCGACCTTAGGTCTTAGAGGTCGGATTACGCAATCCGACCTCCGAGACCTCAGCATCACCCTTGGACGACGTAATACACTCCGCCAAGGGGTGTACGCGACGTCTGGGAGACAGTCGTCCGGGTCGCGCCTCGTTGAGACTCGATGCCACTTTTCACGCCCAACCCTTATACAATACCACGAACTCTCCCATGCTTATAAGGGTTTTAACCCTTCGTTAGCCACTAATTGAGCACTTTTAAGGGCTAACGGCGTCATTAACCGCCTTAATCCTCTTGAAGCCTATATATAGTGCTCAAGTTCTACTCATTTGACACATGATATCTTGCGATACATTTTGAGCTCTGCCTTCTCTCTACTTTCTCTCTCTAAAAACTGTACTAATTTAGGCATCGGAGAGGGTTCGCCGGTTCCACCCCCGGCTTACCCCTCGTGCAGGTTCGCAAGGAGACGGACCGCGAGAAGAACGGAAGGAAACAAATCGCGAGAGGAAGGAAACAGATCATAAAGGAAGGAACTTCACCCGTGGGATTAGAATTCGGGTCGACACCCCGTTGCCCCGATATACGCGTCCTAACACTTGGCGTCGTCCGTGGTTTTCGAACAAAACAAGCCTGGCTATCACGAGACAGATGGCTAACAGTCAACAATCAAGGGAGGAACGTCCTCCTGAAAACGTCCCACCACCAACCAATCAAGAGATACTGCCCGTCCCTCCGGCTAGACAGCCAAATCCACAGGTTCTTCAGGGAAACCAGGGAGGACCTTCACGCCCAGCTGGGGCTCAATCTTCCACAGCTTCAACGCCAATGGCAAGAGAACAACCGCAGTCACAAGGAACTTAACAAAGAGTACCATCACAAGCGTTCCAACACAATGCATCCCCAACGGGACACCACTATTGTAATACCCCATAAGTTTGTACCACATCGGTTAGAATAAGAAGATTTGAAGCCTTAATAAGCAAGAGTTGTACTACTCAAGTCCAATAGGAATTCCTCCTTTTCTAGGCCCAAGTGAGGACAACAGGCTTAGTTAGGCTGGGTTGGGCTAAGTGAGGATAGTCGCTCGGGCTTGGGGGCGTGACATAGTGGTATTAGAGCCAACCCTAGAACCATAACCATGTGGCTACGAATGTTTGTGAAGGACGCTGGAGCTAGATTGATGAAGATGATGACGTAAGGACATGAACATGGAAACAAGAGCCACATGGATATGCTGTAGAGAAGATCCTGGAGTAAATTCTAAATAAATGTGTTTCACGTAGAGGATCAAAGATATAAATTTTGGACGGATCGTAGGAAATATTATCAAGTTTTACAGAGCTCAAGGTGCAATAAATTTCATGGACGAAATTTATTGTAAGAATTTCAACGACTATGGAAGTTGAAATGGAGAATGGCTTCTTAGGAACTTAAAGTCATAACAAGTTAAGGATCGCCACGTTATTGAATATTGATATTTCAAGATGCTCAATCTTATAAATATGGATTGAGAATCCAACTAAGAGATAGAGTTTACCCGAATAGAGAGTCCATCCTTTTGGAGTTGGAAAGATTGTTTAATATAAGACAAACTAAAGTGGAAGTATATACCCTACTCATATCCGGGCAAATGAAAAATTCTTAAATTGTCAAGGTCAGAGTTTGCAAAGAAGTTATAAACCTACTGGGAATGAGTTGATACAGTGTCTTCTTAACATGATAGGGTGGTAGTTTATAGATAGTAACTATCTCAATCGCTACAAAAAGGAAGAAACGAGATATTCGAATGCGAAAACTCGAAATGCATTTTATGAAGGGAGGAGGAACCATTGTGATGCGAATGATGGAGTTTGATACTTATGAAGTTCGCTACATGGGAGTCTAAATATGATTGTTTTACAAAAACAACGGACCATTCAACAAGTAGAAATAATATGGATAATCGGGGCGACAAGATTCACAAATATGAGTTTTTTTTAGTCACTTGAATGGTTAAGATTTAGGGTTAAGAACCTATAAAAGGTCTGAACTATCACCCATGTTAACGGGAGAGGTCTGAAATTTAAAAAGTTAATAACAGAGGTCTGAAATTTCAATTTTGTTTATTTGAGGTTTTCCGTCCATTTTTAGGGTTAAATTTAACAGAATTGTGTGAAATGACATTTTTGCCCCTATAATATTTTGTTTTATTTAATATCTTATTTAAGGAAATGTGAAATGTCAATTTTACCCCTAAAGTCAAATTAAAACCACCCAACTCGGCCACCGCCACCTGACTCCGGCCACCACCACCCGACTCCGGCCACCGCCACCCGACTCCGGCGACCACCACCTCGACTCCGACGACCACCACCTCGGCTCCGGCGACCCGACTCCGGCCACCACCTCAGCAAAAAAGCTCCGATCGGAGCCAAAAAGCTCCGATCGGGGCCAAAAAAGCTCCGATCGGGGCCAAAAAAGCTCCGATCGGAGCTTTGTGGCTCTGGTCGGAGCCACAGAGCTCCGATCTGGAGCTCTGTGGCCCCGACCAGAGCCACAGGGCTCCAGATCGGAAAAAACTAACGGAGACCGCTGTTATCAACAAAACAGAAATTTCAGACCTCTGTTGTTAACTTTTTAAATTTCAGACCTCTCCCGTTAACATGGGTGATAGTTCAGACCTTTCATAGGTTCTTAACCCTAAGATTTAAAGAGATGTGTCATTGGAAAGGAGTAAAGGACTTTAAAGAGATTGCAAGATATAAAAACTAAGGCAAAGCTATCTATTATTTTTATCACATGAAAAGTTTGAAGACAGTGTATTAAATTTTACGTCTGAAGATACATGAGTAATAGTTGTGTGGCTATTTGGATACCTGAAAATATCCGACGAAACAAGTTTTGATGGACTCTATTTCTAGGACGCCGATGAAACCCCGGTAAAAAAAATTCATTTGGGTAATTGTGGACTAGTTAACAAACTATGTACATAATTTTTCTATTCTAAAGAATACATACCGTATATAGAAGAAACTGTACAAGTCCATGGAATTTTGAAGAATAACATCTCAAACGGAATACAAAGCTTATGTCCAAGTTCTAGGTCATTTAGGACGTAGTTGAGTTTCAGCCCTCCTTCCATCCTCAAATTGACAATAAGTCACAACAAGATATGCAAGTTCCCAGGGATTTATAGAAATCATGTGTAGATAATATACGTGATTTCTAGGATGGCTACCTACCTTTGGTTAAGTTTGTCTATAACAATAGTTATCAAGTTAGTATTTAGATGGAACCCTAAGAAGAGTTATACGGACTACGAAAACAGGTGTCAACATTAATTATTAGGATGCCTTAAGAGAACGGAAACGATTAGGGACAAGAATTGGTTTAACGAAAATTAGAAATTTTTATATGGTTCGGGAACATATTCGTACAACAACAGTAGGCGAGGGACTTACCAGAAAATGAAGTCAAGCCAAGGGAAATTTGATTTGGTGTTACAGTGCTCTTGAAGGTGTCCACAAATAAAGAAAGAAATTCTAGTTACAAGGAAAACTCACCTCAAGGTAAGTTGAATGATAAGAGATACTAGAAAGTTGGAAAGGAGCGCATCGATCCGCGCTACCACTCGCAATATTTGGGATGCACGATGTGATTGAGGTCTCAACACAAGGAGATGTGTGCATAATGAAAGTCACATGAAATATTACATCTCGCGTAATATTAGCCAAGATATGTAGACCGCGGAATCCCCAATTCGAATATACGATAAGAATGATCAGGTACTAAGATGTTGCATCACTGTATATTTGAAAGTTAAATGGAGCACATACCGAAAGAGAAGATACCTATAAGCTGGTCGAGGACTTGATGTGAAACTACACTAAATTATTTGAGTACTCAAGTAGCAATAAGTTTCGATGATGAAATTTCTTTAAGGAGGGTAGATTGTAATACTCCGCGGTACGAAGAAAATTTTGAGGAAGAAATTTTTTAAGGAGGGTAGATTGTAACACCCGGGTCAAATTTGAGGACTAAAGTCTCTAGTAAAAAACTTCAGGGGAAAATTGCACCTAGTAACAAAACTTGATGGCAAATGATGTTTTATGAAAAATTGTTTTAAACCTACGTTGGTTGAAGTCCAAAACCTAGAAGAGATCAAATAGTGCAAAACCTAGTTGCAACAGCTCTATTTTGTTTCTCCACACAGAACTCCCTAAATTAAGCCCTAACCATCAGAGATGAAAGGAGGTAGTCGAAGGTTTCAGAGAGCGTAAAAGAGAGTAATCCAAACTAGACGAGATTAGACAAGGAGGCCTAGGCATGAGTATCAGTCGTCACTTGCTGCAGAAGGGTGCTACAAGCAAGGTAATCTTCACTATCGTCTTATAGTTGTTCATGGATATATATATATGTTTAGAAAGAGAAAGCTTCGAAGTCCTTTAATGGTGGATTTCATTTTATTTGCTTTGCTTATCTTTTCTTGTCATAGTTAGACTCTAGAGGATCTAAGTAACCAAACCCAAGTTGTGGAACCTAATTTCATCGCGTCGTTTGTTAGATATCGAGAACTGAAGTTTTAGAAATTTTGTTAAACCGTGAACTTTGAAGCCATACAAGTCGTATGTTTACTGATTATTTAGCAACAAGAAATCCATGAACATGTAGTTCATTGTAAGGTCTTTTCATTGACACCAAGAAAACCCAAAACCGAGCTTGGACGAGTGAGAAACAAGCCCTCAAAATCAGCTCTGCAACCTGTAAAATCTGGTCCTAGGTTGAAGATGAAGTTGACCACGCCCGGCAAACTTTGACCGACTCGTGTGGGCCACCCGAATGTCGAAATGCGATGCCGTTTCGGAATTGGAATAATAATTGAAAACTCTACTTACAGTAATTTTTTGGAATTTTTCTGAGATTGTTGAAAAATCAGCGAATAATAGGATATCGGATTTCCGCCTAGTTTTACGTGCTGTGACAGGAGCAGTGAGTCTGAAATCTGAATTGGACCCTAAGAGATTTGAGTTATGATTAAGTGGCTGGAAATTTAGTTGACTTTTTGGTTCAGACAGAATGTCTTATACATTACTGTATTATTTTTAGGGAGATCGGTTAGACGGAACGGTTGACGTTAGCTTTGGGGTTCAATATAGGTAAGTAGTTAAAGTTTATTTCTATGTTTACAAATAAACATTTTCTGCATTGCATGAAGTTTCAAAGATAATCTATGTCATTTTCGAGCATGAACATAATTTTCGTTTTTAGAATTCGGATCAAGTGCTTGAAGTTCTGTTAAGAATTACGTATGTTATGATATTATTTTGCAAGAATGTTTCTGTCATATATTTTGATATAATATTTTAATAAGAAAATTAGATACTAGGTAGGTGGAATTTTGGCATGGAAGTTCTTTAAAGCCCTCACGTTTCTGTTGTTGCGACCTCATCAAAGTGGTCGTCTGTTCTGCAAAAAGAGTAGGGACACTCAACTCTCAAGGAAAAAATCAAGTACAATTCATCGCACCTGAGCGTTGGATATCCCGAGCGCGCAATTCGTTCTTCGTGCGACTAGATGACTGTACGTTCTTTTTACGCTGCCCCATTTGGCTGGCAGAATTTATATGTACAGGATACATAACCAAGGGTACCTGAAAAGAGTGAATGAAAAATCAGTGTAGAGAATATGAGAAATCATGCATGATTTTTTTCCGAAAACTCTAATGTCATTCATTTCATAACTTTGATTACTTTTTATTTTTTTAAAAATCAAAATTTATGATCTAAGGTGTTTTGCACTAGTACGGAGTTTAAAGAGTTCGCTGAGTGTACTATCTGACTCGAACGCATGGAATATGTTCAAAACAAAGATTCTTTCAAAAATATTTTCTCGTCCTTTGTTTAAACTCGAATAGTCGCACTCAACGGCACAGTTAAGCTATTTTCTCAAAAAAATGAACTCAAATCTCTTTTTCAAACGCTAGCTCATGCGAAGGTTGAAATGACAATCTTGCCGCAAAAGTGCAATACACCTTGGATAAACGAATGACACTTTAAGTTTTTTTTTTTTTTTTTTTGTAAATGCTCATGTATGCTCGAAAGTTAAAGTTCTACTGTTAAGAAACTTACAACTTACAACCAGC
The DNA here is from genome assembly GCA_036873135.1 of Clarkia xantiana subsp. parviflora. Lineage (NCBI taxonomy): Eukaryota > Viridiplantae > Streptophyta > Magnoliopsida > Myrtales > Onagraceae > Clarkia > Clarkia xantiana. The sequence continues at coordinate 40,849,516 of JAPTYO010000004.1, forward strand.
TTACATGAATGATACAAATGGAATGTATGTACAAAATGAAAAATCCAGGTAAACTTTTTTTATTAAAAGAAATGCAAATACAATGCATGTTTGGGATTAAAAGCTCAACAACTAAGAGAAGATTTACAATCTATCTAAATTTTTTTTTTCCTAAAACAATGCCTATGAAATGTACATGAGATGAAAGTTGTACAGTTAAGAAAACTTACAAGCTACCTGAAATTTTTTTGTTTTTTTGTTTTTTTTTTTGTTTTTTAAAAGAGGGGAAAAATCAATGCATCCTAGTTGCGCAAAATTAAAAATTCAAGTGAATTTTTTTTTAAAAAAAGAATGCATATGAGATGCACAAAAATAAGATGCAAACATAAAAATAAAAGTTCTACAACTAAAACAAATCACAATTTACCTGAAATGTTTTTTTCAAAAATAATGCATATGAGATGCACGTCTTTTGATTAAAAATTCAGGTAAAAAGTATTTTTAAACAAAGAGCCCAAAAACTAAGAAAGCCTATGATTTATCTAAAAAGTTATTTTTTAAAATTAATGCATACTGGATGCATTATTAAAAATAAAACAATTCATGTAATTGTTTTTTAAACGATGCATATGGAATGCACGTTCGAAATTAGAAGCTCTAATAGCTAAAGAGGAATTACAATTTTTCTAACATGTTTTTTTAAAGTAATGCATATACAACGCACTAACCAAAATTACAACTTACCTGAATTTTTTTTTGAAAATAATGCGTACGAAACACATGTTTAAAAAAAAAAAAAATTTAGGTAAGAGTTTTTTTTTAATAATGCATACGAAATACATATTTGAAATCAAAATTTCTACAACTAAATGAGTAACTAATTAGCTGAAAAAGTTTTTTAATAATGCATGTATCATGCACAAAAAAAAATTACAACTTACCTGATGAGTTTTTTTTTTATAATGCGCATGAGACACATGTTTAGAAAAAAAAAATCAGGTGAGAGGTTTTTGAAAATCGTGCATAAGGAATGTACGTTTGAAAAGGAAAATTCTACCTACGAGACATGCTACAAATATGATTTTTTTTTTTTTTTTTGAATGCGATGGGATGCATGCTCATAAATAAAAGTTACACAGTCAAAAAAACTTACAGTTTACCTGATAAATTTTTACAACAAAAATATGGATAAAACATGACATGTTAGGGGGTAGAATTGTGTGACTTTGCTCTACAAGGTAGGTTCCACTGATAGGTTCCTGACACGGTGGTTTCCTCCCCTAAAAAGGGATCTCGGGACCTACAAGAGCGAGTGAGTATTTCCGAGTCGTACTGGCGGCCCAGCCGCTCCAGTCGTACCCTTACTAAATCTCAGGGGTTCCTAGTCGCTCTAGGTTTTAGGCGTTTTGGATATTATTCTAAAAGTGGTGTGTGTGCGAATTCAAACATAGCTACAAAAAGAAAACGTTAGTTTAAATTCTAAACCTTCGTACCTGTCGAAAGGAAAAAAAGTTAGAATATTCAAGAGAAAAATAAAAACAAAAAAATGGCAATAAGTGAATGTAATGAGCCCGAACCCTCTAAATTTCCCCAGCAGAGTCGCCAAATTGTCAGACCTAAATCTAACCTACGGCGAATTACGTCTTGAAAACGTGCATTTTGAAAGAGTCGCCACTAGTTAATTATTAGGCTAACTAGAAACCTAAATTACCTAAGTAAATAATGAATTAAACACTTAAGTATTGAATCGGTCCACGATTAGAAATTTGAGTTCGGGGGTTCCGTTACGAATTAAAAATATAGTTTTCTTAATTTGTCAATTTTACTATTAATTAATCTATTATGAACTCATTTAACAAATAAACCTAATAGCACTATCGAACATATCAACACATAACTTAGCACGTTCACGTAAATACAATTTGACTAATCAAGTTTCAATTAGTGTAAATTATCTAGGTTTAAACAAACTAAACTACATCTAATATAATAATAAACAATAAATAATAACAATAATAATAATATAAAATAAAAAAAGAAGAAGGAACTTACGTGCAGAGGACGAAGGAGGGCAGCGACCTAGTATCAGCGGCGGACGGCGCAGGCGAAGTGCGGCGGAGCAGCTCCGGCAGGAAGGGGCGCAGCGGTGGGGCAAAGTACAGCACGACGAAGTGAGGTGGCAGCACGGGTCCAGTCGGGAGTGAACTAGCGAGGGAGAAGGTGTGTCGGAACCTGGAGCGAGAGGGCGTTGACGACAGGGTGACCAACTGGAGATCCGACGGACTGTCATGGCGAGAGAGAGAGAGAGAGCGTGGTGGCGATGTGGAGGACGGAGCCCTGGAGATCCGACGGACTGTCATGGCGAGAGAGAGATAGAGAGAGGGATGGAGAGAGAGAGAGAGAGAGAGAGAGAGAGAGAGAGAGAGAGAGAGAGAGAGAGAGAGAGAGAGAGAGAGAGAACTCCAGTGGAAGGCGGACGGGGACCGGCGAGAGGTGGTCGTCGGGCGGAGGTGGCCGGTCCGATGACCGGAGGGTAGACGGGCACACCCAAGAAGACGGGAAGCAGACCCATGGAAGAGAAAAGGAAAAAGCAAAAAGCAAAAGAAAATAAATAATCAAATATTGCACGCAGATCGAGGCGTTTATTAATTTTCTGATGTATTTTCTGTGTGTTTACAGTGCAGAACTGGACCCCTATTCATAGTAAAACTAACCTGGATTACAGATAAGATCTCCTAAATCTTAAAATAATAAAATAACTGACAGATAAATTCCTACGGATAAAGATATACAGATAATTATCCCTAAATAATAGAAGATAAATACCTATAGATAATTATCTTACATATAAATAACTATTACATATAAATATATATTTTAATGTATTTCGAATATATCCGAGATATTTTAAAAATATATATTTATTTATTTACGGTAATATGCACATGAGCATTTTGAACACTTCGTAACATGACACATCTGAAAATGACACGTCACATGTAATGACGTTACGTACGGATCAAAATCGAGTGTTTACTAGCATGTACCTTGATAATTTCTGTAGTATTTATCATCCATAATCCCACGGATCGTCCATTGTATAAACCTCGTTGCATAACCTGAGGGCGAGGTAGGGCGAAATTGCCTTAAGGAGACCGTGATCAGCACAGGCCTCAGTAAAAATTCATCTTTCACATTCGATCTACGGATCGCAATTTTAGTTTTTCATACGCATACAAATTACTTGTTAATTGAACTTTAGAAATTATTTGGATTTTAGTCCTACATATTTCAGAATTTTCCAAATTTACCTCGCGTCTTCCAACAATTTTAAGGAAATTTTTTGTTTGTTTTACGCGAGGGTATTTTCTAGATTTATATTTTGAAATATAATTTTCTACGGAAAATATATAGCTTGGTAAATTTTTTGTATAACAGAAACTCAAGCTATGACCTCCAACGATAACGATGGAGTTTCTGTCACTGGTGGTGTAACACATGTTATTAAAGTGACTATGGGGGCTAAAGAAGCTATGAGTGATTATGTTTCTAATGTTCCAACTGTTGATTTGATCAGTTTGGAAGCTTCGTTAAAGCATCGGTTACCGGATTTGGTAACATAACCAGGGTGGTTTACAACCTTGTAGAAGGTTATTGTAAAAATAATCCTGAACGATATGTTGTTTCGGGAAAAATGTTTCCATCTTGTATTCAAGTCAAATAAGTATGCATTGACTAAGAATAATATAGATGTATGTGGGGAAATAATCAAGCTAAGTGCAATGCTCTACGAGCCGGAAAGAACGTTGATTGATAAATGTTTCTTTTGCTTAGTTGATTTAATTTATTAATTTATGATAGACATGTTAATTGTGATACCTTGTGAAGGCTAATTAACATAAATCATATCCCTACACTACAATTGATAATAAACACAAAGAGTAAAATTTGTATTGTATTCGAGCTCACTCGAATTCCTTAGTCAATAAAGGAATCTCAAATCGCTTGATTTGATACGTATAAGTGACTGCGACTTGAAATTTATGCAAACGCGATGCGGTAAGAAAGACTTCATCATTTTTCTGTATGATAGTACAATATGTTGCAATGTTCAGAAAAAATATTGAATTGCAAAATTCACACTTTATGAATAAGAGTTGAGAATCAACTTGTTAAGAGAATTAAATTATGTGCAGTAGCAATAATTATTCTATGTTTTTTAAATAGTGAAATAGATGATGGGTTCCGATGTAATCGTTAGCCCTGTTAACAGCCAATAAACGGCGGGTAAGCCCAATGGGCCTCGTGAAAGACCTGGAAGGTCTAGAAGTCCAGTATGAAGGGTCCCGACGAGATCGGTCCCGATATATGAGCTGAATGCTCCCGACGAGAAGCCTCTAAGTAGGCCCCGATATGCCTTTGAGAAGGCTCCGATAATTAAGCCCCGAGAAAGCTGGCCCTGTCCCGTGGGACGAGGGGTCCTGGATGGTGACCTAGAATGAGATAACTCTGGAGTCCCCGATATGGATTGGGAGTTGTGATCAGAGGATAAAACCGAGAAATCCGCCTACTAAATAGAGTAGTGGGGAAACGGTTGAGATACAAATAACCTCCCCCGAGATACCCGGAGCGTGGGCGAGATACGCGGAGCGTGGGGCGAGATACACGGAATCCCGAACGAGATATACAGAACGTGGGTAAAACTGCCAGGCGCGGTTACAGGTAACTGAGGTAACTTCCCCTCCTATATAAAGGAGGAAGTTACCTCAGAAACACACATTCTAATACGAACTTAGATTACTGCTTACGACCCCATCGTTCATATTCTCATTTAAGCATCAGAGAGGGATTCTGGGTCACCACCCAGGTCATCCCCTTTTGCAGGATTACGCGGAGCCCAGGAGTTCAAGCTTTCCGTCAAGAACGTAACGGAGCTTCGACCGTGATCCAACATTGGCGCCGTCTGTGGGAACGTACAAAAAGTCACAATAGTTTCTACTAGATCGATGGCTGGTGGTGGCAAGCAGAAGAAACAAGCTCTGGCGAGCAGTTCTCGCCCTGCTATAACTGTGAATTCCGCGTTGCCGGAGTATGCTGCTGAACAAGGTGAGCACCCTGCTGTTTCTCAGACAGGGGGGGCATGGTGAAGATTATGAGGTCTCAGTCCGAGACACGGCGGTGAACAGGGAAGATATCCCGAGAAGGGAGGTGGATGCTCCTCCAAACCCGGTGGTGCACAGAGAGGAAATCCCGCGGAGGGAGGCTGGTGCTTCCTCAAACCCGGAGTTGGCCAAGGCCGTTGCAGACGCTATGCCCATGTTCCTGGCAGCCATGGAAGCTCTGCTGGAAAAAACAGAGGCTGCCAGGAGGGGAGAGGAGTTGCCTCCGCGGGAGGAGTTGCCTCCACCTCCTCCAAGAGAGGTTCAAGAGGAACAGGAGATTCAGCCCAGGAATAAGGGTAAGGAACCCGCGCACTCGGAGAAGTTCGTGGTTGACGGCCCCGGACCAGTGCAACACAGGACCATTCCCCTGAATGGCCCCATCACCCCCGATCAGGTGGTGAAAATCGTCAACATCTGCCTGGGCGACCAGAAGAACATGACATCGGAACTGAGGGATCGATCCACTCATCCTTTTGTTCCACGGCCAATCGATACTGTCGCCCCGCCAGGGCTAGGTATTCCGACCATCAAGGAGTACGATGGTGAAGGGGACCCAGTCCGCCATGTTCAGAGGCATGTCCAGGCATGTATGGGTAGGACTGCGAATGATGACCTCGTGTGTTCGCTGTTCCCGATCACACTGGGAGAAAGGGCCATGACGTGGTTTTTCAGCCTACCGCCGGGAAGTATTACTTGCTGGGCCGATATGCACGACCGCTTCATTAAGCAGTATCAGGGTCGTAGGCGTCTCTTGAAGAGCGTGAGGTCTTTGACCCAGGTGGTGCAGAGATCTGACGAATCGTTGGCGTATTACTACCAACGGTTCACTGCTAGTGCTGCGGAGATTGACGAGGAGATATCGGAGGGAGAGACCATCCGCACCTTCCTTCGGAACCTGACTGCTCCGTATGGTTCCGATCTGATGCATAGTGTGGCCGCGAAGGCTGTGTGGAGTATGGAGGCTTTGCAAGCGAGGGTGAAGCAGCAAATCGACGTACAGGAGTCGAAGATTGCTGCCGGAGAGCTTGATCCTCCAAAGTCAGGAAGAGGAAAGAAATCGTCCAAGTTGTCGGACGATCGCAAAGGGAATGACAAATCGGAGGGAAGTAGGAGCCGTGGTCGCCCCGATAGAAGGGAGGACAAACGTCCTCCGATGAAGGATAACCGAGAGGGTCGCCATGTTCCTCTCAACAGTTCGATGACCGTCGTGCTAGCGGTGATGGATCGGCAGGGTCTCGCCCGATACCCCCCGAGGAAAGAAGGTGAATTCTTGGGAGGTCGCTCTAACCGTTATTGTCGGTACCATCGAGCCAATGGTCACGACACAGATAATTGTCGAGAGCTGAAGAAGGAGATAGAGAAGCTGATCCAGAAGGGGAAGCTTAAGAGTTTGTTGGTAGAGGACGGTGCCGATCCCGTTCCAAAACTCCATCGCGGTCTCGTTCCAAGTCCCGCGATCGGTCTCCGAAGAAGAAGAAGGTTGAGCCGGAATCCTCCGGTGCTCGTAAGGAGAGGCGGGGAACCATTAACGTCATTCACGGAGGAATGGCGGCGGGAGGTGATAGCTCCGCTTATCGGGAGAATTATGCTTCCCGCATTTCTGCTGCTGTGGTGCTAGGAAAGAGGTCTAGGTGGTGGACTGTAAAGGAGGAAATGGTGATTTCTTTCTCAGCAGAGGACTTGATAGGCGTGGAGAGCCCCCACGATGACGCCTTGGTCATTACCCTGGATGTGGATGGATTCGAGATGAAGCGGATCCTGATAGATGGAGGGAGCTCCTCCGACATTCTTTTCATGGACGCCTTGGAAGCCATGGGAAAGACGAAGAAGGACCTGGCACAGGTGAACTTCCCGATGGTGGGATTCTCTGGTTCTACTTCCTATCCATTGGGAATGATTACCTTACCGGTGGAGTTCGGTAGTGGCTGGAAAGTGGAAAGGCGGAACGTGGATTTCGTCGTGGTAGAATCTGCGGGGACGTACAATGCTATTATCGGGAGGACCACCATCAACCCTCTCATGGCAGTCGCCTCGACCGTCCACCAGAAGATGAAGTTCCCGACTGACAATGGGGTCGGGGAGGTCAAGGGTGACCACGTGGCATCCAGAAGGTGTAATGTCAACGCCACCCGAAGAAGAAGGAGGGAAGCTATGGCTGTCCTTCAGACTGACGCCGATCCTCGAGAGGAGTTTGGGCGTCCCGCCCCCATGGAGGATCTGAAAGAGGTCGAGGTTGACGGACCTCAAAGGAAGGTGAAGATCGGGTCTGCTCTGTCGGAGGAAAGAGCCCGAGAATTGATTGAGCTCCTAAAGGAGTTTAAGGAGCTGTTTGCCTGGTCCCCGAGCGATATGCCAGGAATCAGCCCCGACGTGATAGTGCACGAGATGAAGATTGATCCTGCTATCAAGCCTATCGCGCAGAAGAGGCGTCCGATGGGCGCAGATAAGAGGATCGCGATCCAGCAGGAGGTGGCCAGACTGCTCGACGCTGGATTCATCAAGGAACTCCGATTCCAGACTTGGGTCGCTAACCCGGTCTTGGTGAGGAAGAGTAATGGGAAGTGGCGGATGTGTGTCGATTTCCGCGACTTGAACAAAGCTTGCCCAAAAGACTGCTATCCGCTCCCGAGAATCGACCAGTTGGTGGATGCCACGTCGGGACATGAGCTGCTGAGCTTCATGGATGCTTATTCTGGTTACAACCAGATCAAGATGGCGAAGGAGGATGCCCCCCACACGGCCTTCTATGCTGATAGTGATGTTTATCACTACGACGTTATGCCCTTTGGGCTGATCAATGCTGGAGCAACTTACCAGAGGATGGTGAACAAGTTGTTCGGGGACATGCTGGGAAAGACCATGGAGGCTTATGTGGATGACATGCTGGTGAATTCCCGACAGGCAGGAGACCATGTCCGCGACTTGGCGGTGGCGTTTGAGCGGATGAAGTTTCATCAGGTTCGTTTGAATCCGGACAAGTGTGCTTTCGGAGTGAACTCGGGGAAATTCCTGGGATTTATGGTGAGCCAAAGAGGAATCGAGGTGAACCCCGAGAAGCTGAGAGCAATCGAGGAGATGCAGTCTCCGAAAACCCATCGGTAGGTCCAAGTGCTGAACGGACGATTAGCTGCGATGAATCGTTTCCTATCCAAGGCGAGTGACCGAGCCATGAAATTTTTTGATGTGCTAAGGGCCCACAAGAAGTTTGAGTGGACCGACAAGTGCGAGGAGGCATTTCAGGCGCTCAAGCAACACCTCCGTACCCTCCCCCCGTTGGCGAAACCGGTTCCAGGCGAGCCGCTTTATCTCTATTTGGCTGTTTCTGAGGTTGCTGTTAGTTCTGTTTTAATAAAGATTGTCAAGGGCAACCAAGTTCCTGTTTATTATGTAAGCAAGGCGTTTGCCAAATCTGAAATGAATTATCCCGCTATTGAGAAGTATCTCTTTGCGTTGATTGTTGCTGCTCGAAAGCTACGGCCTTACTTCCATGCCCACGAAGTTACGGTGTTAACTAATCAGCCCTTGAAGCACTTAACAGCCAGAACAGCCAAATGAGGAGAACACCTGGGAGATGTTCACTGATGGTTCATCAAGTGTAGAAGGATCGGGGGCAGGTTTTGTATTGATACCGCCTGGTGGAGGCGAGCCCTTGCGATATGCCTTGGCTTTGACGTTTAGGGCCACCAACAATGAATCTGAGTATGAGGCTCTCATCACGGGCCTTAAAATCGCCAAAGGTACGGGAGTTGATCATTTAAAGGTGAAGTCAAGTCTAGTGGAATTACGAGGCGAAGAGCCCGACAATGAGGAAGTATTTGCACGAGGTGCAGACTTTGAAGGGAAGCTTCAAAAGCTTCGACATTGAGGCAATCCCGAGGGAAGAAAATGCGGAGGCAGATGCCCTAAGTAAGTTTGCCCTGGGAGTGGCCCCCGAGGAGAATCGGAAGGTGCACTTTCTGGAGAGGCTAATTATCTCAACCATCGATCCGTCGGAGGTATGCGCTATTGAAGCAGGATCGGAGGAAGAAGAGAAACCCACCTGGATGACCTCGATAGTCACATACCTGACTACGGGGGCACTCCCCGACGATGAAGTGGCAGCTGTCAGGTTGCGTCGAATCGTGAGCAACTACGCGATGGTGGACAACCAGTTATACAAGAAGGGGCATGTAAAGCCTTTTCTGAAATGTGTGGCGGAGCCTGATACGAATCGGATCCTGAGAGAGTTGCACGAAGGAGTTGCGGCCTTTCATGAAGGGGCCCGATCCATTGTGAGGAAAGCGCTGAATTTAGGCTACTATTGGCCTTCGATGAACAAGGAAGCGACAGCGATGGTCCAATCTTGTGATGCGTGCCAGAGGTACGCTCCGAATATCGTGGCTCCTGCCGCGGACTTGATGTCCATCAGGAGTGCTTGGCCCTTCGCGCAGTGGGGCATTGACTTGGTGGGACCTCTTCCACAAGCAAAAGGTTAGTGCAAGTATTTACTCGTAGCCATTGATTACTTTTCGAAGTGGATAGAGGCTAAGGCGTTGGCCAAGACGACGGGGCAATAGATCCTCAAGTTTCTCCAGACTCAGATCGTATCCCGGTACGGGGTTCCTCGAGTGTTGATCAGCGATAATGGCCCTCCGTTTAATGGGGCTCAGTTGAAGGAGTATTTGGAGGAATTGAACATCGAGCATCGGACAGCCTCCGTCCACCATGCTCAGACTAATGGCCAAGTCGAATCAGCCAACAAGATCGTGATGGATGGCTTGAAGAAGAGAGTCTACGCCTTGCAGGGTCATTGGCTAGATGAGCTTGAAAACGTGTTGTGGGCTGTTAGAACAACACCCAAGCAATCGACGGGGGAGACTCCGTTTGGCCTTGTTTATGGCACGGAGGCAGTTGCTCCCGTGGAGATAGCAGTGGCGTCTTATCGCAGGAGGTATTATGAGCCTCTGACGAACGAGGAACTGAGACGTCTGGACTTGGACTTGCTCGAAGAGAAAAGGTGGAAGGCTGATGAAGTTCAGGCTCGGATGCGTCTGGCAACAGCCAGGTACTATAATCGGCGGGTCAAGTCCCGACAATTCTTCGTTGGAGAACTTGTTTGGCGGAGGAATGAGTTCGTCCATCAAGATCGAATCAACAAGTTATCACCGAAATGGGAGGGACCTTACAAGATCGTAGGGATGCCAGCCCCGAATGCGTACAGGTTGGAAGACCTTGATGGCAAGACGTTGAAACATTCTTTTAGTGGCGCACACTTGAAGAAATGTCATGTTTGACCCGAATTCGCCTTAAGTGGTGCGTGGTGTTAAGACGCCGCGAATGACGCAAGTTATCTATCGATCCGATGTAAGAAAAGCTTTGAGTTATTAATGAATAAAAGAAGTTGCTTCCGATCAAATTGCTTTTAGATTTATTCTAACTGTTAGTAAGACGTCCTGAAGGACGCGATAAAAGCCTTCCGAGGCACGATTAAAAGCCTTCCGAGGTACGAATAAGACGTCCTGAAGGACGCGATAAAAGCCTTTCGAGGTACGGACAAAAGCCCTACGGGGTATGAGTAAGTCGTCTTTATGATGCAACCAAAAGCCTAGGTATGAAAAAGCCCTAACGGGTCCGAATAAGTCGTCTATATGATGCAGCAAAAAGCCCTAAGGGGTACGATTAAGTCTTCTGGAATGACGCGATAAAAGCCCTAAGGGGTACGATTAAGTCGTCTGGAATGAAGTGATAAAAGCCCTAAGGGGTACGATTAAGTCATCTGGAATGACACGATAAAAAGCCTTAAAGGGTGCGATAAAATCATCTTAAGTGATGTGTGAAATTGCCTTGAAGGGCATGGACGAGAAACGTTAAGTGGTGAAGTCCCGAGAAAAACGTTGCGAGAGACGTATGAAATCACCTTAAATGGTATGGATGAGAAACCTTAAGTGGTAAGTCCTTGTGAAGCATCAGAAGGATGTATGAAGTCATCTTAAGTGATGCATCGGAACGTTTTAAGTAACGAGTCAAGTCGCTTTAAGTAGTGCAATAATTATCGAGACCAAAATAGACAAAAGAACAGCTGGACAGACTCAAATCTGGACCGTTGGATGAAACGACTCAACCTGGATCGCCGAGATTATAAGGGACAGTACGGAAGAAACGTTATTGACGTAATATTGCTTTTTCAGAAAGAAACAGTCACGCCGGTTTAGGCGTCGTTTCATTATCCCTAGCATTTAATGGTGCAGTAACCGAGGAGTCTCCTCGGATTTGGCAACTGCCCTTGGAGTCTGAGGAATTGTGAGTGAGAAGCTCTGTTATTCAAGAATTGTACCCAAGGTAAAACCCTCCGATGGTGATATCGAGAGGTCTGAAGATGAAAGCCTCCGATGGTGATATCAGGAGTTTTAAGATGAAAGCCTCCGATGGTGATATCGGGAGGTCTGAAGATAAAAGCCTTCGACGATGAGGTCGGGAGGTCTGGAATTGGAAGACACGATGGACTGCAAGTCCCCCATGTCTTGGGGGCAGATGATGGGTTCCGATGTAATCGTTAGCCCTGTTAACAGCCAATAAACGGCGGGTAAGCCCAATGGGCCTCGTGAAAGACCTGAAAGGTCCAGAAGCCCAGTATGAAGGGTCCCGACGAGATCGGTCCCGATATATGAGCTGAATGCTCCCGACAAGAAGCCTCTAAGTAGGCCCCGATATGCCTTTGAGAAGGCTCTGATAATAAAGCCCCGAGAAAGCTGGCCCTGTCCCGTGGGACGAGGGGTCCTGGATGGTGACCTAGAATGAGATAACTCTGGAGTCCCCGATATGGATTGGGACTTGTGATCAGAGGATAAGACCAAGAAACCCGCCTACCAAATAGAGTAGTGGGGAAACAGTTGAGATACAGATAACCTCCCCCGAGATACGCAGGGCGTGCCCGAGATACGCGGAGCGTGGGGCGAGATACACGGAATCCCGAACGAGATATACGGAACGTGGGTAAAACTGCCAGGCGCGGTTACATGTAACTGAGGTAACTTCCCCTCCTATATAAAGGAGGAAGTTACCTCAGAAAACACACATTCTAATACGAACATAGATTACTGCTTACTACCCCATCGTTCATACTCTCATTTAAGCATCGGAGAGGGATTCTGGGTCACCACCCAGGTCATCCCCTTTTGCAGGATTACGCGGAGCCCAGGAGTTCAAGCTTTCCGTCAAGAACGTAACGGAGCTTCGACCGTGATCCAACAATAGACACTGTTTAATCTGTAGTCACTACACCGCATTCACCCTGTAGAGTTGAGTTGCGGAAATAATATTTGAATATTGAAGGAGATGATGAACTCAATGTTGATTATTTTTTGGTAACCCAGAATATGAGGAGAGAATCTATTTTGATTAGCAAATACTTTATAAGTAAGCTACCTCGTAATACGGAAATAAAAAACTTTAGCTTCGAATGTGGGGGTATTCTGGCCGATTTTGTAATACCTTCGCAGCTAAGGGTTAAAATATCAATAAAAACCGTCTATTGTATTTTCTTCGGATATGTACAAAACAGTAATGTTTATCGGTATGATGTGCATGATTCCATTATTTTGAATATATACAAACTACGATAAATTTGTAAGAATTTATTTACTGCAATTCTATAGGAGAACTGAGTTCTTAAAGACAAATATATATGACTATTTTGCAGAACATGGTGAACTTTTTCTAGTAGAAGTCTAAAGATCATAACAGTTTAATGACCAATACTAATGTCATGATGGTTTGAGAACCAATATTGACTTGATGGTCTAAAAATCAATTTTGACATAATGATCTGAGGATCAATTTGATGTTGTGGTAATTGAGAGTTCGTAAGAACTTCGGACCCAAGTCGTGTTGAGACACGCTAAAATTTCGAATAACGTGGTTGATACCATGTTTATTTTGGAGTCACGGTTAATGTGGGGTAGCTTTAAAAAACAGTTTCATTTCTTAAGGTATCCCAAATAATGTTAGAGAACTCTCCCTAAATTTTGCAAGGTAGTGAAACATTTGCATTTATAATTGAATATGGAAGCGTCTCATAAAAATATGTTGAAGTTGAGACCGATGTCGAAACTGAGGTAGAGCCCATGAGAAGTAAAATTGAAAGGATTGGAAAATCTTATGGTGCAGATTTTCTGACATTTATGCTAGAAGCCAAACCTCAAGGAGTGAACTCAGAACTCTTCAGAGGGATCCCTAAGGAAAGAGGCAATTGAATCCGTCCTGCATATAATTATTGGTAGCTAGCAGTTCTTTCTCTTGGAAGCAAACCACTAAGCTATACGTGCAGATGGTTCAATTGATAAGTGTAAAGTCTGATTTGTAATTATTAGATAGTGTAGAGAGGGGGTTGAATCATATGTATAATAATCAAGTATGTATAATGAATCAACCAAGTATTTACATGTTAGGATGCCACTATATAGGAGATCAATCCTAACTAACTAGTCAACTATACAAGTCAACCTAAGGTACCATGTATCTATACAAGTATGAGTACCTATCAATGTATGTACAAATATGTACATCTAATATTCCCCCATCTTTTCCTTTTTCTTCCTTTCCAAAGAATTAAAAGGAAAATTTGAGAGAAAAGGTCGATGATGAATGAAATGCCAAGGTCCAATCAAAACCCGGTCAAAAAGAGCCAAGGGTAAACCCGTTCAAAATGAGCCAAGGGAATTTCAAAACCCGCTCAAATGATCCATGGGAAATTTAAAACCCACTCCAAAATGCCAAGGTTGATAACCCGGTCTTCACAAAACGGCCCCTCGAAAATCCAATTTTCGGGATACGGCCCCAAACTTGATAACTGTCCACAAAACAGCCCAAAAGCCTTCAAAAGCTCCAAAGAAGTCCCAATATTTAGAACTATCCTCAAAATAGCCCCAAACTTCACGAAATCAGCCAAAAATGCCCCAAACTCTGAAATTCGGTCCAAATTCGTCCAAAATCGCCTCAAAATCGCCCAAAACAGCCCAGGGGAACCCAGACACGTGCCTAGCACATGTGGGTGCACCGGGGTGCACAGGAGAAGCCAAGGAGAAGCCAAAATACCCGGTGTATGGAGGGTGCACGGCACAGAGGCCAGTGGTCGCGGGTTCGAAACCAGGCAGACACACTAATTTCCAGAGATGAAGATCTTCAAACCTTCAACATGATTTCCAGGTGTTCTTCAAACCTTCAACGGCAGAATCTCAGAAATTCAACAGAAATAGCTCCAAATGGACGCAAAATCACTGCAATCAATCATCAATTCAACACAGAACCAATTGTTGCTTCAATTACGCACTGAAACCTGAAGAAAAACGATCCAAAGGACTCCTTCGATCAAGTGATTGCTGACTTTTATAATCCATAAGGACAGCACATTTGTGCCAAATCAAACCAATCCTGGAGCTTGAATCGACATATTAGAGCCTCGAATCCAGCAGGAACATCATGGCACATCAACATCCAATCCAAAATGCAGCATATCAACAAGAATTCAGGTTGAATCTGAAGGAATTGCAGGAAATATCACAGCATCACCAAGAACTTAGCTATAGCGCGCCAATAACGGATCAAATTGATCCAGTCCGCAGCAGCAATCAACAAATTGCAGCTTGCAATCAACAGCAACATCAAATGCGAATCCAATGCAAATCGAATCGCAGCAAATGATCAAGAAACAAGCTCGAAATCGAAGATCGAACATCCAGCAGCAAAATAGGCGCGAAAACGAAAATCGAATTGCAATTACCTCCAAGAAGCGTTAATGATGCTCAGATCTTCACAAAAGCTTCGCAATGATGCTCATATAGCATATGAAATGCAGAAATCTCGAAATGAAACCTCGAATTGCAGAATTAAAGTCCAGCCAAAACTAGCAGAAACTTGACCAGAAATTGCAGAAACGCAGCTGCAATAATCCAAATCCGCGTAAAACCGCAACGAATATGACAATCGCACCACCACAGAAATGATCGCAATTGGTTTAATTCTACGGGAACAACAAGCACGAAGAAACGAATCAAAGGAATCAATCTCGGATTTCATCAAACATTCTACGCAAGCTGAAAACCAGCAGCTGAAAACTGAATTGCAGCAGCAGTAATCCAAATTCCAGAGCAAAGAATCGATCAATCCAGCAGCAGCAATCGATCTTAGACTCGTGGTACAACACCAGATCGAATCCAAATCACAGGATCGATCAAGAATCGATGAACAAACTCCAAATCGATGAAACAGTACATGCAGCAAACTGAAATGCTGAAACCGAAATGTTGAACTGCTGATCCAATAATGCTGAAATCCTTAATCCAAACAGCATTTATTGAGCAGCAAATTCACGAAATACATCAGCAACTGAATGATCTTCAAGTAATCCAATGAATCGAAGCTGAAATCCTCAAGATCCAAGCTCAAATCGATGCAAAAACCTCTCGAAAAACTGAAACCGAAGCTGAAAAACCACAGCTCTGATACCATATTAGATAGTGTAGAGAGGGGGTTGAATCATATGAATAATAATCAAGTATGCATAATGAATCAACCAAGTATTTACATGTTAGGATGCCACTATATATAGGAGATCAATCCTAACTAACTAGTCAACTATACAAGTCAACCTAAGGTACCATGTATCTATACAAGTATGAGTACCTATCAATGTATGTACAAATATGTACATCTAATAGTAATTAAGGGCTACTTTAACACTTATTCTCTAGTGACGAGATTCACGCCCATCAGAATGGTACTTGCAATTGCGGCCCTATGAAATCTTGGAGTACATCAAATGGATGTGAAAACAACTTTCTTAAATGAGAATTGGGATAAGATATTTATATGGAATAACCCGAGGATTTCTCAACTCCAGGACAAGAAAAGAAAGTTTGTAAATTCGTCAAGTTATTATACGGTCTTAAACAAGCACCAAAACAATGACATCAATTTTTTTAGTGTCGTGTTTGAGAAAAGCATTAGAATCAATGAATGAGACATGTGCATTTACGTGAAAGACAATTACAAATGTTATGTAATCTTATGTCTTTACGTCAATGAAATGCTTCGATCAACAAATCATATGTTGAATTAGAGATTTGACATGAAAGATACGGGCCTTGCTGATGTGGTTCTTGGTATATAGATCACAAGAAAATCAGAAGGAATTGTTCTAAGTCAATCTCATT
Source organism: Clarkia xantiana subsp. parviflora (assembly GCA_036873135.1). NCBI lineage: Eukaryota > Viridiplantae > Streptophyta > Magnoliopsida > Myrtales > Onagraceae > Clarkia > Clarkia xantiana. The sequence goes on from JAPTYO010000004.1 coordinate 40,865,846, forward strand.
ATTTATCGATAAGATATTATAAAAAAATAATTCAACAAAGACGATATGAGAAAGGTCAGTACTCCAATGGATCCAAGCAAGTTTCTTGGAAAAATAAAAAGAGAATGGAAGTTTGAAATTGAATGCTAAGTTTTTTTTTTTTGGCCAAGTTAGAATCATTGGAACTGTATTGTACTTAATGACAGGTACAAGACCTGATATTGCACACGCGGTGGTCGTGCTGAGTAGATACAACGAGTAATCCAATTACAGATCACTGGGATGAATTCGTCGGGTTACTAAAGTAACTGACACATACTCGTAGTTACAGACTGCACTATTCAAGACTTCCAAGCATAATTGAAAGCTATAACGATGCAAACTGGATATCTAATTCTACAATATTGCATTTTGGTCCACGTACTTTATAAATTTGCATATTTACCCTCAATATTTCCAATATATATATATATATATATATTTACATACATTATGGGGTTGTCGTTCATTTATGATGATGCAGTTTGGAACAAAGATGGTGGATGTAAAGGTGGAATGTGTGAGGTTCTGGATAATCAACCATTTTGCCAAGTTGAAGGAAGGAAGGAACAGGGGCAACAGTACATTTCTGACATAGCCAACTTTTAAGGTGGTCGGAGTCATGTCATGTTGCAATAGATGATGGATAACAATGCTAGCTTTTGAACTAGGGCAAAGATGAGGACTCGTCTTTCATTGTTATACATAGATGGACTGACTAAATAGCGTGTGTCAGTCCATCTATGTATAACAATGAAAGACAAGGAGAGTCCTCATTTTTGTCTTTCATTGTTATACAAGCAAGCAACACATAATGAAACACAAGGAGTGCATTTGTTGTTACTAAGGTAGAAGGTAAGGTTCACTGCAAGTTAACATGCATTTCCTCGCTGATGATACCAAATATCTCCTGCACCCTGTAAAAAAATAGGTAAGATGAATAACTCCAAGTTGTGTTTCACAGTTGATATGCATCTAATCTTTGTTAGCTTTCTTGATCCTCAAGTTTAGGTGTGTATCTTACCTGTGGGAATCTACATTTACCTCCGCCAGCCAAGCCGTTAAATACATCTGCCAACACCAATAAATAAATGCATATCACCTTTTTGGCGATACTCGAAATATTTATTATTGTCAATAACACCGAGTGTCTTACCTGAAGATTCTCACGACTAGGGTCGGGCCTACGTTTTGTGGAATAAGTAGAATCTGATACCCGACCTTTCAATTTTGGAGGGAGAAGCTCATGATCTTCTTCCGAGTAGAGGCCAGACATGGCCAAACAACTCAACTCCCCTTGATAAAGCTCATCGGACCAAATCTTATCGCTTAGTTGCGAATCTTCACATCTAGCCGAAAGTAACTCCAACAGAAGCAATCTCTTCAAGCTTAGTTCCGATTTGAAAATCTCTACGAGCTCATCTCCTAGCTTTTCTGCAAATTATTCAGTAGCATAGTAAAAATAATCAGAGAAATTGTTGCTATTACGGAACTCGCCATATATATGATGCAAAACGTACCAAAGAATGCCACTGAAAAAAATGTGTAGACTGGGATTCCCCCACCATCTCCAGCATCGTCCTTTTCGCTGGAGCTACCAGAGAATTGAACAAGTTGAGTGTTTGATTGTTTCAAGAAACATCTCATGGATCCTTTGGCATTCACCATATCAAGTACAACAGATACCTGCAAAGAAATGACAAATTGAACTAAGAAAATCTCAATCATTCCTTCCGAGAATAAAATAGTTCACCCAAATGAAGTTCAATATATGGAAGTTGATTCATGCCTTAACGAAAACTACTTCTTGCTTGAACTGGATTTTGATTTCATGAAAAGCTACCCATGTGAGGAGAATTTGCACATACCATATCTCGGTAACACAATAGAAGGTTGCTCCGATGAATTTCCTGACACACCAACAAAGATGAACAAATCGAAGAAATGAAGTAGTGGATTTTGATTGCATGAAAACTGAAATTTGGTGCACCGAAAGCATTTGCAAAATTGACCCTTTTCAAAATTGTGGTTTATAGCTGAGATCTTATTCATGTTCTTGAACATGAATCAGAAATTCATCACTGTTCTTGATTCATACATCAAATTCTCCTATGCGAAATGACATAAAAATCTAAACTGTGGCTCGAAACTGAAGCTTCACCTGCTGCTTGAACAATTTTTGACACGCTTTCTTCCCGATATCTGACAAATCCTTCAAAACTCCAAGCTCCATTGAAGGTATGTATCTATCTAGTCCAGAAATTATTATATAATTATATTGCAGGTATATTCAACACAATTAATTACTCATGGTTCTTTGATATTGAAGAAAAGGATGCTTCTGGTGTACCTCTGAGAGAGGAAGGCGTTGACGAGAGATGTTGCATGAGACCTGCCACCGGAGAAATTCGATCCCCACTTTTGCCTGCAAGCCGCCAACTTGGTCCACTGGTTTCTCAGGTTGCGTTGTGCTGCTGGCCTCCATAGCCTCGCCACGGAAGGCGGCAGCGGCGAGAAGTTGGAGCTCGGAACCTTAACAATTGAGATTTTCGGCGTCCGTGGAGTAGCTGGAGTAGAAGGAGCAGGTACTTTATCTCCGTCGGTATTGCTTTCGGCGGTTTTCGTCATGTCCGCCATGGAAGCAGATTGAGAAGACAGGATCAACGGAGAAAGCGACGGTCTTGTTTTTTCGCCGGAGATTGGGCCGTAAATGGCCCATTATTAAGGCCTTGATATTATTGGCCCAATGGCAGTGGAACCATCCTTCGTGATCATGTCCGTCCCTTTCGGGATTTCCAGATTGAGAGAGAGAGAGAGAGATGTCTCACGGTAGCATCAACAACGATCCGCGCCAGCCTTCGGCGGCGAGGCCGTTCAAGGCGGCCAACGTGGCGCCGCAAGATCTTCCGGTGGACTACTCCGGCTTCATCGCGGTGGTCTTCGGCGTCGCTGGAGTCATGTTTCGGGTACTTTCGATTTGAATCCTCATCATTATGCCCTGATTCTTCCAGATATTTCGAATTTATTATCGATGATTTGCAGTACAAGCTCAGTTCATGGATGGCCATCATATTCTGTGCCCAATCGCTTGTCAACATGAGGAATATGGAGAATGATCTCAAACAAATCTCCATGGCCATGATGTAAGTTCATAGTTTTACACAGCTGCAAAGTTTATCACTTTAATATAAGTATAGGCCTCGTCTCTTGATTCAATTGTTGCTGAACTAGAAGTTAGGACTTGCAGTTAGTGTTGAAGTTGCTCCATCATCAGTACATTGACTGTTAATTTGTTGAATGAGTTAACAAATGAAGTTACAACCAAAATCCGAAAAGGAATCATGATCTCTTTGGTTCAGAGACGCTACAAATTTGTTAGAGCTGATACACCTTAAGATTGTTTTTGTTTAAAATGCCAAGCTTCTTGATAGATTTTAGGATCAGTTGGGTTTGTGTTCTAAATTTGATTCAAGTAGGATTCCATCTCTGCCTATTCTTGAAAGTGGAAACATCATCTCTTGTGATGAAATTATGATCTTGATTCTTGAGTGCTTTAGGAATTTGGGTGGGAATCTGTTGTACAAACAACTCCTAGATAGCTTTATACATTTTATGACGGTTTTCAAAATCGTTCTAGGCAACATGGAAATGGGCAGAAAATCAAAGTTTAAAACCTTTTCGTCCTTGGCTTCTGGATGATGTTGAGCTCAGGTACCCACCCCTAAGTTACAAGAGACTGCTCCTTTTCCTTCATGGGTCTTCTCTGATTACTTTGTAGTCTAAGAATTATGAATCCGGTATTTGAGCATTGAAGTGGATGATATGGTAGATTCAAATAATCTACCATTACTATAAATGATTATAGATATTTGATTATGATGCTACCTTCCATGGTTACATACATTAACCGAAAAGAGTGTTAGAAATTGGGAAGATTGAAGAAACATGTAAAGTTTAGAACTTAGCTAGTTTGATATTCTGAAACAAGGGATGCTTTTAAAAGCAAGCATATAGGAAGAGTTAATTGGTATCTTTGTTATAAGCCTGAATTATCTATCTATGATATCGCAGGTTTGGTATCATGGGACTCGTATCAAACTACCTTGGCCCTACTCGACCAAACCACAAGTAAGAAGAGAATAATGATATGGTCCACCAAAATCAGGGGAACTGAGCTGCCATCCATTTAGTTATTTCATCTGTGTAGATGTAGCCATGCATGTTAATTAGTTGAGGATTTTCATTATTCACTACACCAATGAAATTTGTTCTATTCGCAATGGCTTGGTTCGGGGTTGTATAACAAACTATGATAAACAAGGCAGCCTTGTCAGATATCACTATTAATTTTGAAGGATTCGGCTATAGAATAGAAAAGAGACTTACATATTTGATTTGTAATAAGATGGCTAAACTAAAGATGTTTATATTTGTTATGTAGGGTTAATGACTAAAAAAATGTCCAAGGTTTATCCTATGTTAAAATTAGGTGTCTGGAGTTTTAAATGTTAAACTGTAGTGTCCAAGGTTTTAATTTTGTTAAAATGTGGTGTCTCTGTGTGATTACTTTAGAGAAGTCAATTTCGGCGAAACCGTCTGTCAAATTCGAGCTTCAATACACTCTCTCTTCTCGTCATCTTGCAGGGACCGTCACCTAAGAAGTTGGCCACATCCGCGCAAGTAAATCTCGCTCTGTTATCCTTGGAAAATGGCTCCACACCACTCTTCTACAATTTTTTTTTTAATGTTCAATTTTTGGGTGAAATTTGACGATTTTGTGAAAAGTAAAGAGTGATGGATTATAAGTGGGTGGATGGGCCGATGAAAATGATTGAATGGAGTCGAAAAGTCGCTCAAAGACACCAAATTTCAACAAAAATGAAATTTGGTACAGTCTATTTTAACATTCGAAACTTTAGACACCTAATTTTAATATAAGGTAAACATTGGACAGGATTTTAGTTATTAACCGTTGTATGTATGCTCGTCCCTCTAATTTGTAGTAAGTATATAATTTATTGTAAATTTTCTAGTATAATAACTTTTTTAATTAATCCTAATACATAGACCATTTGAGTTGCATTGCTTAGAAATGAATTCATGTAATCTGAAAAGATAACATAATCTAATTAAAGAAGAGGAGAGAAAAAGATGACAAGTATAGATTACGTGTAAGCCGTATGTATAGAGATATATGTATTTATAGTAAAATCTTTCATAATGGGTCGAGTACAACGATGGTGGTTATTGACAGCTACTCATAAATTTGAGGAGTCAAAACTGCTGAATTCATACTTAACCATATATGATCATCGGTTAATCAATTTGGCATATTTGAATATGACTACGTTTCATCCAAATTTTATGTCAAAACACCAACACAAATTGGTTCACCCAAAAAAATTCAGATCGCTATAAGTTTAATTTTCTACATGATTTTGCCTCAATTATTTATTATTTTTTTGTCATGGACTTACTTACTAATTAGGTTTGCAGATTATCTATAACGTCGAGTTTGAAAAACCATGTTTAACCCATATTTTGACATGTTATTTAAGCTGTTAACTATTGATTTATAGATACAAAAATGTCATTCGCAGAAATTTGCACGGGTTGAGTACATATTTTCTATTGTAGAAGACTCAAATTGATATGTATATTGAATTGAGAAGTTAATAATAGCTTACCTAACGTACCAATTAATCAACCTTCACAAAAAAAAAAAATTAATGAAATTCAATTAAATGAAATTTATAGCACTAGCACTAAAAATACAAAATATGTCTAAAAATATAGCGTGATCAAATCATTAATCATAAATTATGTAAAATTATAAGTACAAATTCTAATATATTTTTTCAATAAAAATGAAAAAGATGCAAGTGGGGGGCACCCCTTAGCACTGCAGGGGTTTTTCAACTCTCTGTATTTTTCCTTCTTCATTGGGTTTTCTAGCCGGAATACGAACCGCCTTGGATTGGGGTTGCCTGACCGGAATTTGAACCGTCTCGTCTACCCACGCCTAACTACCCCCACCTGTACACGCCGCCTATTTTCGTGTTCAATTTTCGAAACCCAATCGTTGATGTGGTCGTTACCGATTGTTTGCATGTCTGTTAGCGTCCCTGAGTTCTGAAACCTAGCCTCTAGCTAATCATAACCCTACTACGCTGCTATGGAAGCTTCAATTAAAGCATCCCTTACTGTTCAGAGTTCAATTAAGTCTGTTCCTATTCTCAAGCGAACTTTTATTTCACTTTCTGCAATCAAGATCTCAACAACCTCGGCTAGCTTTAACACCATGAAGATTCTGCGCAGAACTTTATTTGGACGTTTCTTGTCTCTTAGGGGTGTTCGTTAAGATGTGGTGCGTCGTTTTGTGGAGGCCAATTGGCTTGTTGAAGAAGCCCCCTGAAGTTATTAGACGAGAAGATGGTATGTGATTTTTTATTTTTACTCCGGAGAATCAAGCTTTGGAGGTGCTTCAGAATGCTGCTTTCAACGTGCAATGAATGATTCTTCATCTTTTAAGGCCTGATCCAATCATGCCTAGCACACAGGCTGAATTTACTGCTGTGGAGACTTGGATTGAGTTACGTGGGATTCCTATGAGCTTGATGACAGACGAGAATATCTCGATGATAGCGGCACAAGTGGGTACTATTATTCAAACTGAGGTCGCCTATGATCAAACTTGGATTACGACGTTTCCTAGGGTTAGGGTTCGGTTAAACTTGTTGGAACCCGTTCTACCTTCTGTGGGGATTACGGACGGAGCTACAACTCATGAAGTCCTTATTTCTTACCGTTTGGGGCTCCCTTGCCGTCGATGTGGACGCTTCAGTCATAATTTGGAAGAACGTAGATCTCCAAGCTTGGTGGTGCTCAACGATTTGACGGCTAGATTGGCACGGGTGGCGGAGGAACCTAGGGTTACTAGGGTTTCATCGTCGGCCCATGATATGTTCACGTTCGGAAATCGTGGCTCGGGAAGGCTTAATAATTGGATTCATCTAGATCCAAACCCTAATCTGAATACTCCGAGTAGAGGCGGTGCTAGAAAAAATCGTCGTGAACATGCAGTTCCGCCCCATGGCTCAGGTGACCACCAGAATCGCTCTTCGGCTCCGCCTAGGCCTGGACCCCCCTCATCGACCAACACTCATATGGAGGCGATCCCTATTTCTGCGGTTCTACCTGGTACTTTTCCTTCTCTTCTTTTGTCATCCTCAACTCTAGTCCCAGGATTTCCATGGTGTCCTCTTCTTGTTTTTCCGCCGACTAGACCTTCCAACTTCCCGACACTGCCTTATTTTCCACCTCAGGGTAATAACCAAGCTCATTATGCATACCCTCTCAACGTTTTTTTGTCGATCTATCAACATTGGAACTATATGTGGGCTCTCCACAACATCATTTCACAGCTCAATACCCTACTCCAGCCTGGGAATCCTCTCACCCCCCCCTTTTGAAGAACCTTTTGAGGTCTCACGTATCCCGGGCCCTATTCCGAGTTGTGGAAATCCCGGCGATGTCGGAGCAATCGCCTACGACTGTGCTTCCTACTCCGGAGGCGACGATGTTACTGGATTCTGTGGAGGATTACAATCAGGTCGGGATTGATTTTCTTGGGCAGCCTTCAAGTTCTCGTGTTCGGCCCCAATCAGATGATTATGTGTTAGCAGAGCAACTTTATTGGATGGAGCATTTCAGTGGCCAGGCCCAACCGACGAACAACTTTGAGGCTGGGCCTTCTAATCGTTCCTCATCACCTCCTCATGCTAATGGCTCTGTGGCAGGGCCCCAGGAGCTTCCTCGTGAACATCATAATGGAAAGGCCCCAATTCTGAAAAATTGGCCTTCTAGTTTTCCTGATTCGAGGAAACGCAATTTTGAGGAGTTTCGCTACCCATGAATCACCATTAGGGACTCTCCCATGCCGGAGGCAACGCAAAGGAGGACTCGCCAGCGTATCATTTTGGACTTAGACTCCGAGTCTTCAACAGAGTCATCCGATGTGGATCAGGAGATGGTCGATGTTCCTTCCAACTTCTCTCAGGTTTCCTTTTTGTTTACTCAGTGGCATGATTTTCATTATGGATTGTCTGATTCTGTGGTTTTTGTGGGGCTGCGTTCATAGTTCCCGTGACAATTATGAATATTTTTGCATGCAATTGTCAGGGATGTGGTAATTCCCTGACAATTCAGCATTTGCGTCATTTGGTGGCGCACTCGAACCCGCGTATTGTTAGTTTTTCTGAAGTCAAATGTAATCCAGCTAGGATGGAATCAACTTTAGTGAATCTAGGTTTCCCGACATTCTTGTATGTTCCTCCAGTTGGCACTAGAGGGGGCCTTATCATCGCGTGGAGATTTGTAAAATCTGTGACTGTAATTGTCTCTAATTCAATGTTCATTCATTGTTCTGTGCGTGTAAACCCAGTAGATTCTCCGTGGTTCTTTACCTTTGTTTATGCCCCCTCAACCTTTGCTGATATATTTGATTTCTGGGCAGCTCTTACCAATCTAGTTATTGACCTTGATCCTGCTTGGGTGTTATTAGGGGATTTCAATGATGTCTGGGCAGTTGAAGAAAAGATGGGGGGGGGGGGGGGGTAGTACTAGATCTGCTTCTAAGATTTTATAGACCCATTTGTGGTCTAGTTCCTTGTCCTTAATTGATCTAGGTTTTCAGGGGGGGGGGGCTTATACTTGGTCTAATAGGAGAACTGGTGAACACAATATTAGGTGCAGACTGGATAGAGCCTTGGCTAATTTTGAGTGGGCATCTTCCTTTCCAGAAGCTTCTGTTTTCCATCTTGAAATGGTGGCCTCTGATCACTATCCAGTCGTTATAGCTCTGTCTGGTTCTAATGGTCACTTTGGTGCTCATAGACCTTTTAGATTCGAGAAGATGTGGTTATCACACCCTGATTTTCTACAAGTTTTGGAGCGTTCATGGCATATACCTATTGTGGGATTACCCCAGTTTGTTTTACAACAAAAATTGACTAGGCTTAGGCATTCCCTTAAACACTGGAATAAATCATCTTTTGGCCAACTTAAATCCTTGATTACCTCAGCTCGTCATGCATGGGTGTGGTACAATCTCAGGATTCTAATCCTCAGGAGGAGACCAGATTAAAAGAGGAACTACATCGTCTTTATGATTTGGAAGAGGTTCATTGTCGTCAAAAGTCTAGACAATTATGGTTGTTAGAAGGGGATACGAATACAAATTTTTTTCACGCCAAAACTTTAGCTCGAAGGTAGATTAATCGTTTGGATTGGATCCTAGATCATCAGGGTAGGTGGTTGACCTCTCCTTATAACATACATGATCATGTGGTTCATTATTTCTCTGAGGTCTTCACTTCTTCTGCTTTTCAATGTCAGTTATCTTTGGTGGGGTGCCTGGAAAATAGATCCTTAGCTCAAACAATATTACCACTGGCAGATTCTGTGGGCACTCCTTGAATTTGTTAAACAACTCCATCCAGATAAATCCCCAGGACCTGATGGGTTCCCTCCATGTTTTTTTTTTCAGAAGAACTGGTTTGTTGTTTCACCTGAAACTATTTTGGCTGTTAAGAATTTTTTTTTATACTGGTCATCTGCTAAAAGAGTCAAATCATTCGCATGTTGTTCTTATTCCTAAGGTGAGTCAACCACAATCTATTTCTCAATGGAAACCTATTAGCCTTTGTAACATAACCTATAAGATCATTTCAAAGGTGCTAGCTAAATAGAATTAAATCCTACCTCAAGACTATCATCTCCCCTTTCAAAGTGCTTTTGTTCCTGGTAGACTAGTTACAGACAATATATTGATGGCTCAGGAACTGTTACATACTATCAAAAGAAGGAGGGTCGGACGTAAAGGTCTTATGGCTCTAAAGCTAGACATGAGTAAGGCGTATGGTCGTATTTAATGACCTTTTCTAAGGGCAGTCCTCAATGTTGTTGGTTTCCCTTCCAAATTTACTCACTGGGTAATGCAATGCGTTACCATATCGTCCTTAAGTGTCCTAATCAATGGGAAACCTTCTTAACTTATTAATCCAACTAGAGGTCTATGCCAGGGGATCCTCTTTCTCCTTTTATGTTTATTCTTTGCTCTGAGGTGCTCTCTACTCATCTGTCCCTTGCTCAACAAATATTAAATTTTAAAGGAATAAAGCCTGTTTTCAACTGTCAAGCAATTTCCCATCTATTGTTTGCAGATGATAGTTTTTTATTTTTGGAAGCTTCTACTCATAATATCAACATCCTGCAACATATTTTATTCCTTTATGAACAACAATCAGGCCAATGTATCTGTTGGATTACGGGGACGTAATACTACGGAATGCTAAACGTGTACATGCAAGTAAACTAATTACGCAGCGGAATAATGTACACATACCTCAATAACTTTCCTGCCCAAGAACGATGTGGAGGGAGTTCTGACCCTCCGGTCGGAACCCGTACAAGTTCTTCATGAGAAGAAGTCCTACGCGGTATAAGCTCCACAACAAATCCTCTGGTCGATTCTTCAACGGGGACAAAACCTAGGACTGATTATGGTGTGCTGAAATTTCTACTAAGGGGGTGAGAGGGTTTCTCTCAAGTTTCTCAATGGAGGGAGTTATGAATTACTTGATGTGTATAAAACCCCTTAGGAGACTCCCCTATATATAGGATTGGTGGAGTGGACAAAATTCAACTCCAACCAATGTGGTATAGGGTTCGGCCGAACCTATTAAAGGAGGGAGGCCCAATTTTGGGCCTCCCATGTCAATTAGGAATTGGGTCGAGCCCAATTAACCTAATGTGATATTTACCCAATTGTCTTAGGTAATATCCTTAATATTAACGGGCTACCATTTACGGCGCCACGTCAGCATATGCTAACAGCTCCCACTCGCCGGAATGGGAGGGTGCCTGTTAATGTATTGTCATCCAATAGCATCAACATTTCGGTCTTCAGTTATCGTCTCCGTCTCCGAATAGTTCATTCGAGGTTTGCCGTGCGACCGGCGGATACGACGGGCATTGTGCTACTCATCTGTTAGGAGTATTGTAGCGCCCACAGAACGTTGATTCTCTGTCGTAAATCAATCATGTTAAAAAAAAAATATGTACCGCACTGTATCCTTAGTCAACTGATAATTCTCCAATTGCCCAGTTTTCCACATAGGAATACTTCTCCAGGGCATCCGCACAAGTGTTCACAACCTTCAACTAATATCCGGTTGGTGGCCACCTAGTGAACACAAGAGTCGGTGAATTATAGGTGAACATGACCATCCCCATCCCTCATACCCTTAGTCAAACTCAATCGGTTTCCAAAGACGTGGTCACTTGGCCTTTTTCTTCAGCACTACGCTCGTACGCCGGGAAGCGAACATTGAGCCTGGCCTTAGGTATGAGTTCCGAGTCCGAGAGGATACTTTGGGCGCCTCTTCATAAGGCACCCGGGATCAATCACACGCTCAAGGTGAAGAAGTATGCGCCCTTTGAATCACAAGGATTCTAGCTAGCACAACTGAGCATGACCCCGTGGTCGAACATGGCACGCGCAGTTTGAAGCACGCGTCGATAGCACACCTAGACAAGCCAGGGATGGGATATTTCAATCATGCTATCGCAGAATCTTTCATCTGGCTCTGAATGTGATTTTAATGATGGACATAGTCCAACACGACGATTTTACAAAATGAAGATCAAGTCATGCTTTTAGGCATGACAAAGTTATCGTTTCGTTTAACCAGGTTTATTCCCCTAGTTCTTAGCCAATCTTGTTGTGGTAGAGGTCCCCCTCTCCTACAAGATGACCGTACCAGGCATGGTTCACATTCGACATAATTTTGGTGGAAGAATTTTACATCTTCCTACGACTTAGTTTATAGACCGTAAAATCCGATGTTATTTATCATTATGACGTCGATGGATCATATACTCAATTTGAAATTCTTTTATTCAATCGAAATATTATTTCAAAATTCAAAATGCTATCATTTATACAAGACACTTATTAAGCCCTACGTAATCCAAGTAGTTTTACGTGCTTTTCGAAAATCTCTCTACGTAATGGCTTAGTCAATGGGTCTGCGACCATTTTGTCTGTGGACAAGTATCCTAAATTGATTATATTGTCTTCCAGAACAGATTTAGTATAATTGTATTTCACATCGATGTGTTTGGTCCTACTGTAGTACTTTGGATTCTTAACTGTTGCAATGGCTGCCTGACTGTCGGAGTATACCTTTACGGGTTTACTCTCCTTGCCAGTGCCAATTAATGCAGTAAGAAGCCTTTCCAGCCAGAGCGCTTCTTGTGAGTTTTTGGAAAGGGCAACAAATCCCGATTCCATAGTGGAAAGCGCGACACATGATTGCATCTTACTTACCCATGATATGGCAGCATTAGCAAGGAGGAAAACTCCTCCTGTGGTGGACTTACGATCATCCGGATCGCCACCGTGGTCGGCGTCACTATAACCGGTCAATTCTATTTGCCTGCCCTTATAGCACAGAACATAGTCGGCAGTACCTTTCAGATATCTTATAATTCGTTTCACGACCTTTAAATGTTGATAACTAGGATCTGATTGGAATCTTGCTACTAGGCCCACAGCGAAACAGATATCCAGCCGAGTACATAGCATGGCATACATGAGACTTCCTACCATGCTTAGATACTATGCATCATTCATCTGTTCACGCTCATGCTGGTTCTTCGGGCCATCACAATTTGACAGCGCGCACCCGAACACAACCGGCGTATCCACGGGTTTGGCATCGAGCATTCTGAATCTTTTCAACAGTTTGTTGATATAAGATTCTTGAGACAGACACAATCTCCGGGCGGCACGATCTCGGACAATTTTAATGCCTAAGATGTACGTGGCCTCTCCCATGTCTTTCATCTCAAATGCTGATGCTAACCAGGACTTTGATTTATTCATGAAACTCACATCGTTTGCAGCAATGAGTATGTCATCTACGTATAAGGTTATGATGATATACTTAGACCCGGAGGTCTTGGTGTAAACGCAGGGATCTTCGTGAAGGTTCACAAATCCGTTTCCAACGATTTCCTCATGGAATCTGCGATACCATTGCCAAGACGATTGTTTAAGACCGTAAATAGATCTTTGGAGTTTACAAACTTTACGTTCTTTTCCAGGAGTAATAAAACCCTCTGGTTGCTCCATATAGATCTATTCCTCCAGGTTTCCGTGGAGGAATGCGGTCTTAACATCCATTTGGTGCAGCTCTAGATCGAGGCATGCAACAAGGGATAGGATGGTCCTGACTGTGGTATAACACACAGTTGGTGAGTATGTTTCATCAAAGTCTACTCCGTGAATTTGGGTATATCCTTTCGCAATCGTTTGAGTTTTGCACCACTCAATTTTTCCATCAGTAGTGAATTCTGAAAATTCCACTTTCTAGCTCAACGGTTAGCAGGTAAATCAACTGAAGACCAAAAACCGAATTTATTTTCATTCAGGCAATTTCATTCTCCATTGTTTTCCTCCATTCCCTCGTTTGAGGTTATTTCATTGCTTGCTGAACCGTCACTGGTTCGTGAACGAATGTCTCACTTGATGGGATACTTCTTTGACAGAAGTTCGTTGCCTTTGACTATGTCTAGGCTCGTTAATCCATCTATAGTATGATCGCTACTCCAACTCGGAATAATGCTTCTTCTCGGAGCATTACTTCCACTGGGAACAATGGCGGTGCTTGAACTTTGATTTACAACTTTATCAAGATGACCTCTCGGTCTCGGGATTTTATCTCTGAGATGTATTCCTTGATTACTAGGATCTAGAAACAAGTTGGTCGTTTCCCTCCCATTAGGAATGATGGATAATTGTGTTAGTTCAGCATTACGATTATCAGGTCCGACTTGATTCGCATTAACATTTAGTGATGATTATGTGAGGGGGAGTGAGCCCTCCCACTAGATTTATTATGAGGACGTTTCCAACATCATTTACCATATCATTCACTAATGCTATATCATTCTCCCACTCGAAGTAAGTGGGACCTGAGAATCTCCGTTGTCCATTATAATCTGATCAGTACTTTAGTTCGTTCCGTTCCGTAAATCATTGAAAATCCATCCTCAAATTTCTATAATGTGTCATGTTCGACCACGTTGCCATTAATTCAAGCTAGTTTTAAACTTGCATCTTTTTAGGAGCAGATCGTACTCTTAATAAATACTTGTTTAATGCGCAAATTAATGCTGCTTAACGATAAGGTTTCACCCGTATCATTCCTTAGCTTTTATGGTAACGCGTCAACTGATTTAATTGGAACATAGTGTTATATTAATATGAGTCAACTTAATTTCATCCCGTAGGAACAACTAACGTTGAACTCTAACATAATGTAATTTTAAACTATGTTTCTTGAAATATTTTAATGATATGATTGCTTAGCCAAACTTTTCGTTCAAGGCTTATAGTGGGAGAGTCATTTTACTGACTTCTTCCTTTCGTTTGTTAATTCATCCAGAGACTTATCCACCTCATGGGCTATGCATTTAAGCTCTCGCTTTAATGCCATAGTTGATGTACTACTATATCGTAGTAGCATTGAAGCATACCCACAACTATAGTAGTTATCAACGAGTTATTTCCAAAGGATTACAAACGAAAACTCAGCATTCATTTATTAAAAAACTTCATCATTAAATTTGTACTTTAAAACGATGTGTTCCGTCTCTCGAGGTGACATGCGCGTCACACGCCATATACCAGGTTTAATCCATGGTTTAAAATCGTTTTAGTTTCCAAATTTAAAATCAAATCAGTTTTACATGCACATTATTCCGGGATACTTATCATTTAATGGAGTATTTAACAAATAAGGATGTAATATCGGTCGGTTCGTTTTACGACTTTATGCAATCGATGGATGCATTAAGATGATGGTTCGTTATTCACGATTCAGAGGTAAGTGTTTTTTTTAATCCAATCGTTTTACTGATGGATTTTCTGTTTTAGTTATTCGTTCTGGATCGGTCTCGTTTAACCGGGTCGATTAATTATGATAAGTAGACCATGTCATGAATTGAATGGTTACTACTTTATTCAATAATTTCGAATCACAATTAACTAAATTTAAACATATAAACGGGAAAATAGGGATCCTAACAAAAAAAAATGACAAAGTTTCCGGATCAATAACTGCAGCTACGACAAAGAAAGTTATATAAGGCCGGTAGTCTTAACCACGTTTGAGCAACCCACTTGAAAATAAATTCAAAACTGAATTATGTCAGATGTTTCTGCATCGAATAAAACGTTTTACTGTCTTATGTATTGTGGTAAACGAGGCGTACCTTTTATGGCACATGAATCAACAGTGGTTGTCGCACCGGATCATCGTTTAGACCTTTTATTGTTGGGTTTATCCAAGCAATTCTGAAGTCCAGCAAACATGGTATCAGACAATTCAGGAAGTTTAAAGATCTTTTCATCTTTATGGTCGACATTATATAAGTCAATTGCCGTTTTAATTGCTGTGATCATACGTGTAAGTCCGTTATCATCAGCAAACCATGAAAGAGGAAACATCTCCATTACTTTCTGAATTCCTGCCCATTCATCGGCGGCACCGAGAACGGTTTTTATCCCACTCTCCTTGCATAGAATTTCATGGTACGTGGCCATTGATTCTCTTGCTTCGGCTGGCTTTCCCTTGCTATAGCGAAGGTGTAAGGTGCACCAAAGATGCAATGAGCTCTTTAGAATAGTCCTTTCCTCCGATTCAGCTGTCAGATGGGAGCAGATTATTTTCCGAGCTCTTTGATCCCTCCATAACTTGTCTTTATTATTGTATCTGTAAGGTGTCCCTCCCTCGTTTGATTGTATTCGTTGACCTCTTGGATCGATGCGATCCTCGACTCCCACAGGTATCAGGTCACATTCAACACTAATTTTCCAATCATCATAATTAATGTCATCCAGTTTGCATATTTTGTTAAAACGATCTGATCGAGCCATTTAGAACTATTACAATGACAATCATGCAACGTTAGGAAGATAATAACATTTTGACAGAATTACAAACATCATATTATTTATTAAGATGGAATACAACAAATAGTGATCCCTCAGTCATCTAGACCAGACCGACCTCCAGTAAACTGAGGGAAGAGGGTCCGTGAAAGAGATCACACTACCGTTGTGTTCAATCTAATAGATCATTATTTTGAAAACGGTTATTATATTGCAAATTACCGGAACGGGAATTTTCAAATAAGTATACCCGATCTTGGCTTTCCCAAGGCCCTTTTGATTTTGAAAATAATATCCGATAATTTACGCATGCATAATACTATATCACGCCATAAACATCGAACAAACCAAACAACATGCTTACGCGTCATGCATCTAATGTTCCTAGCATACATAATTCTACGTAAAGTAAATTATCACATGCTTTCAGTCAAGAACATTCTAGCATACGTGTCAACTCATGCAACTTCCGCACACTTCATGCATAATTGGCGACTGGAATTTTCAGTTTTGAAAACGTTTTGAAAATATTAGGGGTTGTTTTGCAATTCGTGCTTACAATCAATCATGCGAAATTTCTAGACATGTATTCTAGGCACTTTCAATCAGCATAGCATGTCTATCCTATTGCGCAAACCATATATTTAAATCCTAGAGCTCAATGCTCGCAATATATATTCCAGCTAGCTTGACGAAGTCAAGACGACATTTCTAATATATGTTTCGGAAAGTAAACAATTGCAATTCAGCCCACTAATTTAATCCAGTCCCAAAAACATGCATATCCGAGATCCATCCCCATAATCGTAACAAGGTATTAGGGTTTTAGCCGAAAACGTATTAAAACGCAAACCCTAAGAGCACTGTTTAGGCTAATATTAAAGTTCGAAAACGTTTATTGATTTAAAATTTGACATCCTATTTTATTGAACTTTTTAAAATTTCCAAAAATTTTAAAAGTTGGTTCGGTCCAATTAAAAATCTGGTTCAAGTCGGTCTGATTTTAAAAATTCGGTTTGGTCTGAAACGGTTCAATAAAACAAGATTATGGTTCGGTTCATCACTCGAAACCGGTTTGGTTAGGTTCTATTTAATTGCTCCGGTTTGACCCGACCCGAAATGGTCCACCCGATTAAGAAAAACCGGATTGGTTTAACCCACTCTGGTTTAGCAATTGGACCGGCCCATAAACCCTAGGGTTCGGACGAATTATTTTTTGCAAGCTAAGTAGTGTTTTAAAATCCACTAAAAACTCAACTTAACCTCCAAAAAATAATAATTATGTAAAATCATTTCCAATATTGCTAATATACATATAAAATTTGGCACATATATATATATATATATTGTCAAGATTCTATCTTTAAGATGTTAATCAATCAACAATAAATATATATATATATATATATATATATATAAAATATTCGGCCAATGTATATATATATATAAATTATTGTCAAATATATGTTTAGGGATAAAAAATATATAGACAATATATTTTTTTAATCTTTTATAGCAACTAAATCTATCAATATATATATTAACCCTATCTTCATCTATATATATTGATAGTCAATATATATTTCAATATTATATTGTGAACCTATCCATATTTTCCAACTTATAGATATGTAGTTACCTTTAATTAAAATTAAAATATGGCAACCTTTATCTATAATATTTTGGCCGAAATTTTAAGTTACTTGGTGCCCAAGAAAATTAAAATTTTTAACCTAATTTGCCACTAGGGTTTCAGCCAAAAACATGTAAAAATGGAAAAGTTGTCAAATTTTAAGATCAAACACTATTATGATCATGAATCCAAAAACTGTTCTTGATAAAACTCATCGTGTTCTTGAAGATTATGAACATCAAACTTAAATTTAAACATGAATTTCGGCATTGATCTATAAAAACATGTAAATTCCGAAAATTTTAAGTTTTTAAAAAAAAAAACGTGAAAAATTTGTTTAAAAATTTTCGGTACTCATGATTTTAAAATTTCGGTGATCTTAAAAAATTCAAGAACATCAATTTATCAAAATTTAAGAACTCCTAACCTCGCTCTGATACCACTGTTGGATTACGGGGACGTAATACTACGAAATGCTAAACATGTACATGCAAGTAAACTAATTACGCAGCGGAATAATGTACACATACCTCAATAGCTTTCCTGCCCAAGAACGATGTGGAGGGAGTTCTGATCCTCCGGTCAGAACCCGTACAAGTTCTTCGTGAGAAGAAGTCCTTCGCGGTATAAGCTCTACAACAAATCCTCTGGTCGATTCTTCAATGGGGACAGAACCTCGGACTGATTATGGTGTGCCGAAATTTCTAATAAGTGGGTGAGAGGGTTTCTCTCAAGTTTCTAACTGGAGGGACTTATGAATTACTTGATGTGTATAAAACCCCGTAGGAGACTCCCCTATATATAGGATTGGTGGAGTGGACAAAAGTCCACTCCAACCAATGTGGTATAGGGTTCGGCCGAACCTATTAGAGGAGGGAGGCCCAATTTTGGGCCTTCCATGTCAATTAGGAATTGGGTTGAGCCCAATTAACCGAATGTGAAATTTACCCAATTGTCTTAGGTAATATCCTTAATATTAACGGGCTACCATTTACGGCGCCACGTCACCATATGCTACCAGTATCAACTTTCAGAAGTCTTCTATCAGATTTAGTAAGAATGTTCCTCAAAATCTTAAGAACTTGATTAGTACCACCTTTGGTGTGATAGAGATGAGGGACTCTGATAAATACTTAGGCCTTCCTATAGACTGATTTTCTCAGAGAAAAGTTATTGGTGCTACTCTGGTGGAAATGGTGGGAAATAGAATTCAAGGATGGATGGCAAGACTCTTATCTCATGCGGGTAAGGAGGTGCCCATTAAGTCTACAGCCTCTTCTATACCTATATACTCTATGAGTTGCCTTAAACTCCGTTTCCACGTTCTTGATAAATTAGAGCAAATTATTAGGCAATCCTGGTAGAAAAATCCATCCACTCGACAGGGTATTCCTTGAATTCCGTGCTATAGGTTGACAAGAAGTAAAAGAGATGGAGAGTTAGGGTTTAAAGATTTTAGGATTCAGAACATTGCCTTTTTATTCAAACAATTGTGGAGATTAGTTTCTAACCCAGACTCTCTTTGGGCCACTAACCTTAAACATAAATACTTTCCAAGTTCTTCAATATTTACTGCACATTCTGCTTCTTATCACTCTGCTGTCTGGAAGAACTTGATTTCTCTTAGGCCATTGTTGTTTATTGGTAGTAGGTGGTTTATTGGTTCAGGCAACTCAGTGAACTTATGACTGACCATTGGGTCCCCAATACTTCTTCTCTACTTTAGGGGAGAATTGGGGTTGATAATGATAACCCAACTCTGGTGTCTTCTTATATAGACCCTGATACCAGAAAACCTGGAGGATGGATCTTTTGAGTGCTATTTTACATCCTTTCATTGCAAGGTCTATTGCTAATATAAGAATCCCAATATTTTCTACATCTGATAGGCTTGTTTGGCTACATCATAGATCATGAAATTATACAGTTAAATCAGGTTATCACCTTCTCAGTTCCCTCTTCCGTGCACAAATACATGGCTCTACCTCTGCTCCCCCTATGACAGTTAGTCCTTCTTTTTGGAGTCTTTTTTGGTCTCTGCTAATGGCTCCAAAAATAAAGATGTTCGTTTGGAAGGGTTGCAATGGTGGTTTGGCCATTGGGTTAAATCTCCAAAGACGTATTGGTAAGATCGATCCATTGTGTCCACTTTGCCTTGTTGAGTTGGAATCCTGGAATCACGTTATGTGGAACTGTTCTTTTGCTACTAGGATTTGGTTTGCTAGCCCTTTAGGGGTAATCAGTTCAGCTTTGCCTATATCTTCTGTGATGGATTGGCTTACTTGGGAGGATAGTCTAGCTATCACTAGTTGCAGCGTATGAAGATTTTATCCCAGAAATGTGTTGTGTTGTGGTCTTTATGGTTGGCTAGGAATAGTATGGTTTTTAATTTAAGAAAGCTTGATATACATCATATTGTATCCTCTACGTCATATCTTTTCTATGATTTAGACAATAATTGTACTAATATGGCAGGTGCAAGATCAGGGGGGACAAGCCTCATTGCCACATCCTCCCCCCCCCCCCCCCCCCAATGATGTAGAGCGGGTTTCAATGCACCATCCTTGGAGGCTCATCATCGAAGGTGTTGTAAATAGTGAGTCTTGTCTTGTCTATGGAGCTACTATTTTGGTTGATGAAGATGGTGGTTTTTAGGGGATTGCTACGGTGAAGGTAGCAGGGTCAGATCCTCTTCTTGCTGAAGCAGTGGCTGCTAGGGTTGTTCTTCTTTTGGCACTTCGGTTTGCAGCCACATCAATCACTGTTGATTACTCGTGCTTATTTAAAAGCATTGTTGTTTTTAGGCTCCGGATCTATTGGAATCCATTGTTGGCTATTCTCCAGATAAAAACCAGAATATGGTTCTTATGGGCGGTTTAAAAAAGCATGTACCAATCACAAAAATGGCTTTTTTGGTGGGTACGCTTTCTCTTTGTGGTATTCCACCTCTTGCTTGTTTTTGGTCCAAAGATGAAATTCTTAATGATAGTTGGTTGTATTCGCGAATTTTCGCAATAATAACTTGTTCCACAGCAGGATTCGATGCATTTTATATGTTTCGTGTTTATTTACTTACTTTTGATGGACATTTAAACGTCCATTTTCAAAATTATAGCGGTAAAAAAAGTTGCTCCGTCTATTCAATATCTTTATGGGAAAAACAAGTACCAAAAAGGATTTAAATTCAGTTTTGTTTATTCAATTTATTGACAATGAATAATAATGAAAGTACGTCTTTTTTTTAGAATAACAAATGTAAACTTGATGATAATGTAAAAAAGAGGATACGCCCTTTTATTACTTTTACTCATTTTCCGAATATAAATACTTTACTTATTTCTTTTAATTTTGAATGAGCTGAGCCAAAGGCAATAGGATGAATTAAAAGGGTTCCGCATTATGAACTTTGTACTGCGCACATAACTTCCACATGCTCCAGAGGGGCGCGTGGGAGAGAATGAATAGAGGGGAGTGACTCGCGAAAAAGGAAATAACAAGAAAGGAAGGGGAGTCTGATTCTATTTGTACTCATCAATCTTGGCTATTCCTATCCTTGAACTCCTTGAAACCAGACATTTGATTGGGTCTTTCAACCAACTAATTGAACCCTTTCAATATATGTATGAAATTGAAATAATAATATTCTGGAAGGGGAGGAGACAGAGTATGAACGAATCAAAATCTATAGCAATTCATTTGTACAATATAAATATATTGTAGAGATATTCATACAAATGAATCATGTGCCAGGAACCAGGTTTGAACTGGTGACACGAGTTTGACTGATTCTGAGCTCCTTGTGAAGGAAACTAGGAATGTTAGGCTTGCTCCAGCTGTCCTTTTCGGTGTTATTACAAATATCTCTGTTCTTGTTGGTCGGTTTGTGGATTTATCTTTTTCAAAAACTTCTAGACTTGTTGTCCGTCATGCACATGATCTCACTAAGAGGTCTATTTTGTTAGACTGCTTTGGTTGTTGGTTTTTTCCGGATTACTCCTTAGGTTTAGTGGTTTGATGGGGTTGGTTTTTTCTCTGTTGTACCTTGTTGCTGGTGTGTGTTATAAAATGGGCGTCTTTCATAAAAAAAAACAATAATAAAGGAGGCACCCCTTAGGAAGTGATTACATAATACATGTTTTATATTAATATTGAGGTATATATTGGTGGTAAACCAAGTTTGTACTGCACGTAAATATATAGTTGACATTTGTACACTACTAGAAAACAGGGTTTAAGCAACGCTAAAATTTGCTTTAGGCAACGCTTTTTGCGTCGCCTAAAGTTTGGCGACGCAATCCGCGACGCAAATGGAAGCGTCGGCATTGGGGGGAGTTGCCTAAAACTTTGCGACGTTTATCTTTAAGCGTCGCCTAAAAAATAAGTAAATGCGACGTTTTTTTAACGTCGTCCTTATTTAAGGATTAGATAACGCCAAAAAACGTTGTGTAACTTTTAAGTATAGACAACGCTTTCGGCGTTGCATATACTTCTAGTATAGACAACGCTTTCGGCGTTGCCTATACTTCTAGTATAGACAACGCATTTTGCGTTGCCTATACTTCAAGTATAGACAACGCATTGTGCGTTGCCTATACTTCAAGTATTGACAACGCATTGTGCGTTGCCTATACTTCTTGTATAGACAACGCTTTCTACGTTGCCTATACTTCAAGTATAGACAACGCTTTCTGCGTTGCCTATACTTCAAGTATAGACAACGCTTTCTACGTTGCCTATACTTCAAGTATAGACAACGCTTATTGCGTTGCCTATACTTCTAGTATAGACAACGCTTTTTGCGTTGCCTATACTTCTAGTATAGACAACGCTTTTTGCGTTGCCTATACTTCTAGTATAGACAACGCTTGTATAAACAACGCTTTTTGCGTTGCTTTGCCTAAACCAGCAATGCAATATATTAAATTATTTAATTGGATACCAATTATAGTCAATTTCATTGAATCCAAAGAGACCATACATTTATTCTACAAAAAAAAAGTCATCATAAACAAAGTAGTTGATAGTTTTTTACATAAACATAATAGAAGTTCACAACTAAAACAGTAGAGATAGTTGTCAAAATATAATAACTGACTTGATAGTCATAAACATAATAAGAGCTCATATCTTAAAAAAGTTGGCTCAGTCCAAACCCCTTAAGAATAGCGAACATCTCCGCTCGTGCATCCGCTCGTGCATTCGCTCGAACACGCTCTAGTGCCACTGCTTGCTCAACCCTGACACGCTCAAGTGCCTCCGCCTGCTCAACTCGTGCGCGCTCCAAGGCAATCTTCTGTGATTCAGAAATGATAGGTACAGACTTTGTAACAACTAGTTCTGATGCTTTCTCCTATGAAATAAAACACAACACATGAATCTATATTTAGGCATTTTTATCTATATTAGTCATTCCGAGCTATGGTTCCAAGAAAATCAGTTAGAATAGATCGAACCCTAACAAAGCTTGTAGAATCATTTAAATCTACACGCAAGTCAACATTAGTAGGCAAGCATTGTGTATAAGTGTCATCAACACTCTGTTTTTCTAGTTCGCTCCCAAAGTCTAGTACTACACCAATTGGACAAATAATTGCCACTTGATCAAAACTAAAACTAAGCCTAATTCATCAATAAAGGATGCACCAGACCTCAGCTGATGCACTTGTGTACCATTTCATGTCATCTAAACTAACTTTAAACAGAACATCCAAAACAAGAGTGATTATTGTAACCAACTAGAGCTACAAAACCAATCAATCATCAATGTGGAGAATCTGAGAGATTAACAAAATTTGATCAGAAGAAAGAATCATTTTCATACTCTTTAGCTACAGCTCAGCCAATTCAGCAATTGATGAATAAGTAAACAAAACATGCACTAAGTGAGACAAGTACATGCTAAGTGCTAGTACGAATGAATCAGCTAAACATCTGACTAGTTCAGGCATTGGATATGGAACTCAAATTGTTCAATGCAGATTCCTACTTAGAATTCAAAATGTCAAACGCAGACAAGCGCATCTATTTAGAACTCAAAAAGGTCAACCCAGACAAGCCCCTAGTCCCAGCAAAGCACAACCATACATGTCCCCTCCCCTTAAATGTATTCCATTGTCAGTAAATCAGTAAAATAGGGAGCTTACCGTGTACGAAAACATCAAACCAGTAATTGAGTTAAATTTGAACTTGGTTTATCACCGACAGACTACCTGTGACTGTGAGGGAGAGGAACGACAGAGTGCAGACTACGAGCACCACAAAAGCTACTGAGGGCTTCACGAACACTCCTTTGGCTCCACCTTGCCGCTGCTGGTGGAATCCTGGCTTGAATTAAAACAACATCAGTAAAGGCCATATAAATCAACAGAGCAACTCGATTTAAGAGAAGATTCAGCGAGTTTTTTTCCTTGAATCATTTACGAATTTGAATCACTATAAATTGAAAGCATGTACAGGATCGGACTCACCTCAAACCTAATCTAGAGTGACTGAATGAACAAACCTAGAATTGCAGGATGAACCTAAGAAAACGAGTGATGAATGAATGAACAAACCTGGAATCGTAGTGGATCAAGCACCATTGCACCTGGAATCGGAGTCGCCATTCCTTTCAGACTAGGTGAAGAGCAAGGTCGTAGTCCGATTGCAGTTTCTCACCTCTCTTCCCTCTGTGCCTGGCGTTGAAGAGTACCACCGACAGACCTAGGGGATTGAGCGCTTCACCGTAGCAATAAGTTTAATTGAAAACCTTTCAGCAAAAATAAGAAGAAAATTAGTTAAATTGAAAGTGGAATATGGGTGTGGAAGGGAATGGAAGGAGGGGAAGCAAGGAAAGCGAGGAATAAACGAAGGGAAGGAAGGAAAGGAACTGTAGGGGTGAGCGGTTCCGGGTACCCTATATTTTTTGTGTATCCCGAAACCAAACCAGTAATAAACGGTTCCTAATTTTGTTACCCAGAACCGTACCATAACATTTAGGAACCGGAACCGTACCAGAACCGCTAGGAACCGGTCGGTTCCGGGTACCCGTTAAGGAACCGGTTACTGATCAGTTTTGCTCACCCCTACTAGGTACCTAGTAGGGGTGAGCAAAACTGATCAGTAACCGGTTCCTTAACGGGTACCCGGAACCGACCGGTTCCTAGCGGTTCTGGTACGGTTCCGGTTCCTAAATGTTATGGTACGGTTCTGGGTAACAAAATTAGGAACCGTTTATTACTGGTTTGGTTTTGGGATACACAAAAAGTATAGGGTACCCGGAACCGCTCACCCCTAGTAATGAGTTGAGGGGAATAACATTGCATAACGGTCTTCCACCGCCGTTCTTCCCAAAAGTGATGACTCGTGCTTCTGGATATGTTGTATTGGGTCCCCTTTTCCGACATAGTCCGGGATCTGACGAGCGATGGCAGGATAGTACATTTGGCAGGATAGTACATTTCACACCGCTAAGGAGTGAAATTGGAGAGCTGTACAATGCAGTCCTCTATGACCGGATTCCATCACCCCCGGAGACATCAAGGGCCTTCATAGGACCAGAGCTGGAGGGATGGTGTGAGTATCACAAATCTTGGGGGCATAGCACCAACAAATGCTAGCCCTAAGACTTGAGGTCGAAGAGGAAATACACGCTGGCCGCTTGGAGGAAGAAGTCGGATCGGAGGAGCTGGAGTTCGACCCCACTTGATAGTGGAGAATATCTAAACCTTTTTTTTTAATGTCTAAATATTAGATTACTTGAAGGAGATCCACGGACTCCAGTTAGAATTTACTTTATGTATGAAGCGACAATGGAACTAAATGAATGAGATGTTTTTCCAGGACGTAATAGGAACCATAAAGGGACATAAAACCCACAGGGCCACCCTTACAAAACCGAAAATGGGAAGATCCAAAAAGATAACCTTGACATATGATAAAGCGATCAACAACATTTTCATATGAACAAGGGAAGATCTATACGGACAACCATTACAACCGAAAATGGATATAAGACCCAGAGGGCCACCCTTATAAAACCGAAAATGGGAAGATCCAAAAGGACAACCTTTACATATGATAAAGCGATCAACAACCTTTACATATGAGCAATGGAAGATCCATACAACCAAAAAGGGATGTAAGACCCACAGGGCCACCCTTGGAACAAAAAATGGGAAGATCCAAAAAGACAACATTGACATATGATAAAGCGATCAACAACCTTTACATATGAACAAGGGAAGATCTATACGGACAACCATTACAACCGAAAACGACATAAGACTCATAGGGCTACCCTTACAAAACTGAAAATGGGAAGATCCAAAAAGACAACCTTGACATATGATAAAGCGATCAACAACCTTTACATATGAACAAGGGAAAATCTATACGGACAACCATTACATCCGAAAAGGGACATAAGACCCATAGGGCTACCCTTACAAAACCGAAAATGGGAAGATCCAAAAAGATAACCTTGACATATGATAAAGCGATCAACAACCTTTACATATGAACAAGGGAAGATCTATACGGACAACCATTACAACCGAAAAGGAACATAAGAACCATAGGGCTACCCTTACACAACCGAAAATGGGAAGATCCAAAAAGACAACCTTGACATATGATAAAGCGATCAACAAACTTTACATATGAACAAGGGAAGATCTATACGGACTACCATTACAACCGAAAAGGGACATAAGACCCATAGGGCTACCCTTACAAAACCGAAAATGGGAAGATCCAAAAAGACAACCTTGACATATGATAAAGGGATCAACAACCTTTACATATGAACAATGGAAGATCTATACGGACAACCATTACAACTGAAAAGGGATATAAGACCCACAGGGCCACCTTTGCAACCGAAAATGGGAAGATCCAAAAAGACAACCCGGACATTTGATAAAGCGATCAACAACCTTTACATATAAGGGAATACCTACAAGGACAACAATTACAAAAAATATAAGGAACATAAATCCTGAATATATAGGTCATCCGAATAGTATATCATAGCAAAAGGCGTGCTAAAAAGCACATAAAGCCATCTGAATACAATCCACAGTATCTACCCGAAAGCCGAAATCATCTCCGAAACAAATAGGAGTAAAACAAAAATGCAACAATAACAACATAGACAAGATTCACAAGCTCAACCGTCCTTCGCAAGGGAGGGATCCTCCTCTCTAACAGGAACTCGGGAAGGGGCGGTAACCTTGGCAGCTCGACCAACTTTGGTCTTGGAAGAGCTATCACCCACGGCCCGGCCGGCCGTAACTTTCGTACGCTCCATCCGCCTAGCAAGGCGGGCAATCACATCCACAGCAAACTGAACATATTCACCGAGCTGGTCAAAAGAGAAGGTAGGACAAAGAGCATAATCTTCTCAACCATGTTCACGCCAAAGGTGTTCATAACACGCTGACAATGCTTCTCGGCGCGAGTAGAAAAATCCTTAGAGACAAGGAAGTCCTGGACTCCAACAGTTTTGGCCTTCTCAAATCCAAGAGCCTCACCCTCCTTCAAACCAGACAACCTACCCTCCTCACGGGCATCCCGAAGCGCTTCCTCCATCTTCAACCCCTCAATCAGAGCTTCATCCGCTCGGTCAGCACGAACATCATCAAGCTCTAGATGGAGAAGAATCAAATGACTAGCCAGAGTAATCTCGTAAACTTTGAGCTCTTCATTCTCCTCGCGGAGTCGCTCTTCAGTGATCTTCTGAGTAGATTCGAGAACCTTTTGGGTAATCTCGAGCGTAGCAACCATCTCTTGAAGCATATCCCGCTCGCGGCCAACGTTAACCAGGTGAGAGTCTAGGTTAACAACAGAAGATATACCCTACAAAAAAGAAGAGTCAAAGATAAAAAAAAAAGTAGTAACAAAACAAGGGAACACATAATATATGCACTCACCGGGGCAAACTGGGACAAAACACCCTTTACACAATGATGGATCTCCTCAAGGTCGGTGCGAGGAAGAGATCGATCGGCCGAAGGAACAATAGATATTATCATAGGAATAGCAACCTCCAGAGTGGAAAGTGAGGCGGATATGTCATACAATTGCCGATCAAAATTCTGGAAGGGCGACCAAGAACCTCCCCTAACATCACCATCGAGGGGGCGGATAAGATCCTCAGGATAGATCAAAGGCAACTTGATCCTACCTGAAAATAATATATAAGGTGCAATAAAGGTCAGACGAGGGCTCAGACCAGACAACCTACCCTCCTCACGGGCATCCCGAAGTGCTTCCTCCATCTTCAACCCCGCAATCAGAGCTTCATCCGCTCGGTCAGCACGAACATCATCAAGCTCCTGATGGAGAAGATTCAAATGACTAGCCAGAGTAATCTCGTAAACTTTGAGCTCTTTATTCTCCTCGCGGAGTCGCTCTTCAGTGACCTTCTGAGTAGATTCGAGAACCTTTTGGGTAATCTCGAGCGTAGCAACCATCTCTTGAAGCATATCCTGCTCGCGGCCAACGTTAACCAGGTGAGAGTCTAGTTTAACAACATAAGATATACCCTACAAAAAAGAAGAGTCAAAGATAAAAAACAAAGTAGTAACAAAACAAGGGAACACATAATACATGCACTCACCGGGGCAAACTGGGACAAAACACCCTTTACACAATGATGGATCTCCTCAAGGTCGGTGCGAGGAAGAGATCGATCGGCCGAAGGAATAATAGATATCATCATAGGAATAGCAACCTCCAGAGTGGAAAGTGAGGCGGATATGTCATACAATTGCCGATCAGAATTCTGGAAGGGCGACCAAGAACCTCCCCTAACATCACCATCGAGGGGGCGGATAAGATCCTCAGGATAGATCAAAGGCAACTTGATCCTACCTGAAAATCAAATTTAAGGTGCAATAAAGGTCAGAAGAGGGCTCAGACCAGACAACCTACCCTCCTAACGGGCATCCCGAAGTGCTTCCTCCATCTTCAACCCCGCAATCAGAGCTTCATCCGCTCGGTCAGCACGAACATCATCAAGCTCCTGATGGAGAAGAGTCAAATGACTAGCCAGAGTAATCTCGTAAACTTTGAGCTCTTCATCTCCTCGCGGAGTCGCTCTTCAACGACCTTCTGAGTAGATTCGAGAACCTTTTGGGTAGTCTCGAGTGTAGCAACCATCTCTCGAAGCATATCCCGCTCGTGGCCAACGTTAACCAGGTGAGAGCCTAGGTTAACAACAGAAGATATACCCTACAAAAAAGAAAAGTCAAAGATAAAAAACAAAGACGTAACAAAACAAGGGAACACATAATATATGCACTCACCGGGGCAAACTGGGACAAAGCACCCTTCACACAATGATGGATCTCCTCAAGGTCGGTGCGAGGAAGAGATCGATCGGTCGGAGGAACAATAGATATCATCATAGGAATAGCAACCTCAAAAGTGGAAAGTGAGGTGGATATGTCATACAATTTTCGATCAGAAGTCTGGAAGGGCAACCAAGAACCTCCCCTAACATCACCATCGAGGGGGCGGTTAAGATCCTCAGGAAAGATCAAAGGCAACTTGATCCTACCTAAAAATCAAATGTAAGGTGCAATAAAGGTCAGACGAGGGCTCATGTATGAAAAAACAACAATATAATGTACCTGGCACAGAAGGTTTGTCATCGGACGAGCCCCTCGGGGGGGAGACGGGGCGAGGAGAAGAAGATCCATCAGTATCACCCGAGGCCTCTTCATTCTCCGGAGGAATGGGAGAATCATCAATGATGTCCTCAACAGGAACCTCTCTCTCTTTATTACAAGAGGAGGACCGGGAGGGAGAGAGGAACGAATCAATCTTCTGAGCCTTAGGAACAGGGGTTTCTACCTCCGAGGAAGATCGGTTTGACCTGATCTTGGCCAATATCTGCACGGATGAGAAAGAAGGTGACCTCCCTAAAAATTAACAGAATATGGGTGAACGCCAAATAGGAAAAACAAATAAAATAAAAAGAGCACCAACACGGTACCTGAAGAAGGCCTCGCCGCCCCCGACGACAGCGATATAGTAGAAGGAGGCTCAACCACAGGCAAAGGCATATGAGAAGCGATCGAAGTCTTCCTCTCCGAGGGGACGTCCTCTCCAACATCATTTTCCTCCTGAAACAGGGAAGGCCGATATTGAAACCAACTTACAAGACAAAGCAAAAGTTACAGGTATCTAGAATTAAAAAAGTTGCATACCGGGCGTGGAACGGGACGTGCCGTTTTAATTCCTGAAGCGCACAACTCCTTCTCCGAGAAACGGAGCACGGACTCAAAAGATCCCGTCGTATTCCTAATATATATCAACTTCAGAGCTTGCCTTTCGGTAGTAGAAAGCTCAGAAAACTCGGGGCGCTCATCCTTCAGAAGAGGGGAGTTCAAAGACCAAGAGACATCATGACCCTCAACAAAGAAATAGTATTTCTCCCAATGACCACTACCACTCTCGAGGCAAGGACAACCGACGTTTGTTGTCCCACTTAGAAGTACCCAACTCCAAGAATCTCTTTTGATTCAACAAAGGGTATCGAATGACGAAGGAATAAAACCCAGAATCACCGCCATGCTGAATGCGATAGAAACATCGAAAGAGACGAAGTGAATAGGCCCAGAATTGGCGATGACACAACACCCTGAACCCAACCCAAGCACGAATGGCAGAAGGGGCAAGACAAAGAGGAGAAATTTGATAATACTCACAAAGCTCTAGAAGCTCGACACAATAAGGGAAACGATGCCCCGCTTTAATCTGGTGAATATACCCCACCGACATCCCATCTGGCGGAGGAGTAACCGAACTATCACGATAACGATACGACATGGCAAAGGGAATAAACCCAGTCCCCGAGCTAAATAGTCCCGCCATCTTGGAATGGAAGAGGAAGTAATCCCTACTCAACAAATTCTTAGGATAGACCTCAAATAAGAACACCGGGTCGCGAAGAAAAGCTAACTCATCCTCAAGGATGGGTTGTAACTCAACTTCCGTATCCGACTCAGAATCAGACGCATCTGGAACATAAGTCAAGCTCAAGTCAGGATGCGGGAACCGTTTCCACATAAAACACTCCTCACGGGGATATCGAATTATAGGAGCTTTAGAGGCAAGAATAGTACGAACGGCTCTACAAGAAGAAGGCTTACTCATTTTTAAGCTGAAACCAACCAGCACCCCCTAGCACGACGGAGGATCCAAAAACACACCTGACAAGGAGGAAAGAAAAACAACAATCCATCATACAAAAGCATCGTCATAAAAATATAGCGGTCCGTCATGACACCATGAAAATTCATCAAGACCGGCCTACCCAAGGGTACGTCTCAAAATGCACAAAGATCAAATTCTTACTACGAGGGCATGAGACACATGCATGGGCGATACTACTTGACAAAGGAAGGAACTATGATGAACAAAACACTGAAAGACATTCCTAGAAGGGAAGACAAATACAATCATCTCAACATTGCCTAAGGTAATGGAAGGAAGGAATCAAATATCCTACATGAAAGCATATATCATCCATACAAGCATGGGGTGACCCAGGCATAACACTAAGGCACCCAACACCAAACACCTACCAAGTCCCTAAGGGGGCAACATCTATGCAATACTCACCTCAAAATTCTCAAGTTCAAACAATGGCAATCTTCCACTTCAAATCAAGAGCATATAATGGAGAAACTCAAGTATATATAGAAAAACATTAGCTTTTATAGTGATCAATGGAGGACACACAGTTCCAACGAGAGTATTAGAAAATGTCATGGCAACATGATGTGGGTTGTCAATTCGTCCCAGCAAAGAAGCCTCATGTTGTTGTACATGCTCGATTGGATCTCCTTTTCCTCTATACTTTTCTCCACCAATTCTGTACAGGGCATCTGGAACGTGACTGTGTACTAGTTCATCAGAGAATGGATGTGATGCATTCTCTTCAAGGGCATGCATTCCCTTCATCTTTGACTGCTTCATCTTTCTCTCAATCATTTCTTCTAAGGCCTTAGCCGTGAGTCCCGTGATTGGGATGTCACTGTCGTATGCGGGCTTCCCCCACCCATCATTGCATGTGTCAGTATGGCTTGTTGTCTTGAAGCTATCTTCCTTGTGTAGGCATTGTGAATTGCTCACAGGAGGTTGCTTCCATCTTACTCCTTGTTGTTGCTTCACGCCAACACTTGGGATGCATGAACGTGCTGGCTCCTGCCTGGCCTGTCGGAAGGTACCTTCAGAGTCTCCCACTCCTTCTGGATGCTGCTGCTTTTGATGGTTGACATCATACGACGCCTCCCTAGCTGGTGAGGGTTGTGATGTTCCTTGGTCTTTGGACTCCCTTCTCGTGAAGGATGCGCGTCCCACGTTTTCCCAACTCTCCGTGTCCGACAAGCAAGTCTTGAAACTGATATATTTTGGGAACACGGCGACTTTCTTTGAGTCCGTGCATCATTTCTTAGAGGAGGAGGTATGTGCTGCGGGGATTCAAACGGCGTGCCCCGTCCCAACTTCGGTATGCGAGTTTTCGAGTTTTTAATACTTGTGATTTTACTGCTTTACCTTGTATGTTGGCTTTCATATCGTTCTTCCCTATTTCAGGAGAACGACAGTGTTGAAAATGACATCCTTTCGGAGAGGGAATTCTCAGCTTTCTCCCCTCTCCTTTGCCGGTGGTTGGCCTTCCAGCTGATGATTTGATGGCACATGTGAGGATGGAGGACGCCCTTCGTCATGCTCGTGGAGAGGGTAGGATATCCGGTTTAGCCGAGGGTGAGGCTGTTGGAGTTGCGAGGGGCGAGGCCATTGATGTCGATAATGGTAAAGCTATTAGGGTCTAGGATTTCCTAGCTTCCAAGGATTTTGGCATCCGTGCGAAGAAGCATTGCCAGGGCACAACTCTTTGATATATGGACGTGATAGCCCTTGTTGATGTAGAGGGAGATGGTACCTTCTTTGATATATGGACATGATAGCCAATGTTGATGTATAGGGGGATGGTATCCTCCTTTGATATATGGACATGATAGTCATTTGATGAATTATTGGGTGATGGCATCCTCATTTTATATATGGACATGATAGCCACTTGATGATGTATAGGGGAATTGAATCCTCCTTTGATATATGGACATGATAGCCACCTGTTAGAGTACTTACACTCTATATCTTGTTTGATGAGTTGCCCTTTGATTGGGGGACTTATATCTCATAACATGTTGGAAGTGTGGCCCTGTGGGTCTTATATCCCTTTTCTGTTGGAAGGGTGGCCCTATGGGTCTTATGTCCCTTTTCGGTTGTAAGGGTTTTCCTTATAGATCTTCCTCTTTCCATATGTAAGGGTTGTCGATCGCCTTATCATATTTCAGAGTTGTCTTTTTGGATCTTCCCCTTTTCGGTTGGAAGGGTGGCCCTATGGATCTTGTTAGATATCTGTCCAATTCGGGTTCGTATTTATATTTCGGGCCTCGCAAAATACTCCAAAACCCGTAAAAGAACTCTTCCACGGACACCCAAGTCTTAAACGGTCTGGAATACGCGCAGTACCCGGACCGGAGGACTTCCGGATTGCCCTAAGGCGATCCGGAGGCCCGGATTGCCCTAAGGCAATCCGGACCTCCAGATTACCGATGTTCTCCGCGCGCTCACCCCGATTATTTTGCCAAGTGCGAGAAGTCGGTGCATGCATAGTCCACCTTGATGGCGGTATACGTTTTCCTTCATACCGACATCAAGCCGTTCAAAACTGGGTATGATCCTTAGGTTCCCTATAAATAGGGGCCTACGTCTCCCATTTGAGGACAACTCCCTCATTTTTGGACTTTGGATGCTCTGACTTCTCTCTAAAAGGCTTTCTCTCTCTAGAAGATTTTAACTTGAGCGTCGGAGAGGGCCCAACCAGCATCCCCCCTCTCCCACGCTGGTTACTGCCCCTTATGCAGGATCTGGATTTCGAGACAAAGTTCGAGGAAGTTGAAGACTAAGTCCAAGGATCGTGTTTCAGGGATCGCGGCGTACCCGTCCCTATACATATATCCGAAGCATGTTCGTGGAAAAGAATCCCGAAGCTACCCAAGTGGAAGCAGACATAACATTTGGCGCCGTCAGTGTGATCCGAACAAAAAGTCGTGCCGTACCGCAAGCCATGACAGGAAGACGACCAAAGAAGACAAGTGCAAGCAAGGTGAAACCAACGAGAAGCCAACCATGACCTTCTCATATTCCGGATGCGGAATCTACGGCTTCATCCATGCCGTCCACAAATTCCCCTCCTGCACAATACGGGCTGGAAGATCAAAACATTGCACCTGCGCAAGAGCAAAGGACGAGGATGAATCAAGAATTCCCATCTGGGATGCCAGCTGAGGAAGCACAGCAACAACCAAGGAATGCAACCAACATGCCTCCAGTCACACAAGTGATGATGGCTGCACTTGAAGAACTCCTTGCTCTTAGGGAGATTCTAAGGAGTCAAGGATATGCCGCACCTCCGCCACCACCCCCGCATGCTAACGAACAAGCAGGGAGAAGGGCTAGAAAACCGAACCTCGAAAAACGGAACCGAACCGGACAAAAAATCAGCCCGAGCTCAATCAGCCGCCGGGGAAGCTCCGGCCGCCGCCACCACTGGAGGAGCTCCAGTCGCCACCGCCCGTGGGCCCGCCTGGAACCGACTCCGCCCACAGCCCCGACCCCACCCACAGCCCCGCCTCTGTGACCCAAACCCGTCCCACAACCACGCCAGACCGACCACCGGTTCCGAGCCCAACCACCACGCCAAGGGGCCACCCGTGGTCCTCTCCCCCGGTTCAAAGAGAGCCCCTTACCAAATGCCACCCCAAATCACACGTAAGTGAGCTCCATGTTAAGTGTGGTGTCTTGATTGGGTTGATGTGTGAAAAAATTGAAAGAGGAGGAGGAGAGGAAAACCTAGGTTGAAGAGGAACGAGATGCTCTAGAAAATAAAAAGAGAGAAAAGTGCTCTTGAAAAAGGGAAGGAGGAGGAGATAATGAAGTGAAATCTAAATATATGCTTTATAAACTATATGTCGGACCTAAAATCTGACCTAAGGCGATTTACGTTTGAAAACGTGGATTTTGAAAAGAGTCGCCACTAGTTAATAAAGGCTAATTAGAATCCTAAATTACCTAAGAGAATAATGAATTAAACACCTAGGTATAAAATCGGTCTACGACCAGAAATTCGAGTTCGGGGGTTCTGTTACGAATTTAAAATAAAAATTTTTAACTACGACCTTTCGGTACTCAATTCACTTAATTTGCCAATTTCAGTTTTGGTAATATTCGTTATGAGCTATTTATAAGGGAAAAAAAATCTTAATGGCACTATCGACATAATTTACATTTAAATATAATCTAACACATTTACAAGAGCACAATTTGGTTAAACAAGTTTTAACTAGTCTAAATTAATTAGATTCAAACAAGTTAAAATATCTAACATATTGCCAATACATGATAACAATAGCAATGGTAATAATGGTAATAACAGTGATACTACAAATAATAATAATAAATTAATTAATAAAAAAAAAACACAAAATAAAAAAACAGAAGCGGGTACCTGAAGAAGATGAAGACCAGATGGCGGCGCAGGCAGGCACGGTGGATGGAGACACCGGCAACGGGAGACGACGACTGCGTGACGGTGGCACCGGCGGGCGAAGATGGCGGTGGCTGGACGGTACGGCTTGGTGGGCGTCATGGACGATCGTGGTCGGGCGAGTGGAGCAGCAATAGGACCACAGGGAAATCTCCGGTCCGGCAGCGGTGGCGAAGCGAGGAATGGCCGGTGCTGGTGGTCACGGCGCAGACTGGCTGGGACGGGGGACGGCGCCGGCGAAGGTATGGCAGTTGTTGGCCGGCGGGAGAATTAACAGTAGAGAGAGAGAGAGAGAGAGGTGAGGGAGAGAGAGACGGCGGCGGGACGAGATGGACGGCCGGAGCTGGCTGACGCGGTGGCGGGGACACTGGGCGGAAGGGCCACCGGCGTGGCCGGAAGGTGGTCCTCAGTCTTCTCACCGCTGGAAACAGCCAAACAGAAAAAAAAAAAAAAAAGAAGTTTATCACTAGGAGACAAAAAAGCACGATTTTCGAGAACTTATGGTTATTATTGATTGTGTGGTGTGTTTTTACATTGACAAGGGGTCCTTTTATAGCTAGATTAACACCTAAAATTAGGAAAACAATATTTTTCCTAATATACACTAATTAATTCCGAAAATTATGAATATAGATTTATTGCATATTGCCATAAATATTTATCATATATTTTCTGAATATTACAAAATATTAAATGCATCTACACTATCCAAATTTAAACTAAGCCTATTTTTAGCAACCCCGTGACCTTCCATATTTAAATATTTCCTTTTTTAAACGCGTTACACATAACATTTTTGAACGTGTTATATACGTGTCGCGTGTACCAAAATTAGGTGTTTACAGCTTGCCCCTCTTTGGACGGACTCCCGTAGAATGCATTCGAGGGGGTTTGTCCAAAGACGAGTAAACACTAATTTTGGCTAGGAACTATATCCTCTTCCGGGTCTTCAAGTCTCCAAGGTGGCCTTTGGCTTTATTGGTGCGAAAAAGTTAAACTTCTGTCGGCGGTGCTCCTGTTGACAGTGCCTCCATTGGTAGTGCAGAAAATAGAACCTCCGTCGGCGGTGCCCCTGTTGGCGGTGCCTCCATTGGTAGTGCGGAAAATAGAACCTCCGTCGGCGGTGCCCCTGTTGGCGGTGCCTCCATTGGTAGTGCGGAAAATAGAGCCTCCAGCGGCGTGCAGTAAAGTAAAGCCTCCAGTGGCATGCGGAAAAGTAAAGCCTCCAGTGGCGTTCAGTAAAGTAAAACCTCAATCGACGTTGCCTCTAGTGGCGAGCGACAAGGAAAAGCCTCCAGTGGCGTGCAATAAAGTAAAAACTTTGGTGATGATTGGTAACAGAAGACCTCTACGTCAGACATTACCAACAACCTCTGGTGACGCCTCTAGTGGCGAGTGGTAACGGAAAAACCTCTACGTCAGACCGTACCGGAAAACCTCTGGTGATATCTCTGGTGGCGAAAGACCTTTACGTCAGACCGTACCGGAGAACCTTTGGTGATGCCTCTAGTGGCGAGTGGTAACGGAAGACCTCTACGTCAGCCGTACCGGAAAACCTCTGGTGATATCTCTGGTGGCGGAAGACCTCTACGTCAGACTGTACCGGAGAACCTTTGGTGATGCCTCTAGTGGCGAGTGGTAACGGAAGACCTCTACGTCAGACCGTACCGGAAAACCTCTGGTGATATCTCTGGTGGCGGAAGACCTCTGCGTCAGACCGTACCGGAGACCCTTTGGCGATGCCTCTAGCGGCGTATGTCGGAGAAGAGCCTCTAGTGGTGTCCGTTGAAGAAGTGCCTCTAGTGGCGTCTGTTGGAGAAATGCCTCTAGTGGCGTGACTTGCGAAGGCTGAATACTAAGGCTTCGTTCGTCGGGGGTGACTCTCAGAAAGCTGGAAAACTTCATATCCTGATTGTCGGTGGATTTGTAGGAACAGACTGTAACAGTCCTACTCATCTTTGAATGGTGACTCGCGAGAGCAGACTGTAACCGTCCCGTTTGCCGTGAAATTGACTTGTAGGAACAAACTGTAACTGTCCTACTCATCCTTGAATGGTGACTCGCGAGAGCAGGCTGTAACCGTCCCGCTTGCTGTGAAGTTGACTTTGGAAGGCGCTGTGTTGCGCATGAACGTTTGTCCCTAATTTTTGCCTAAATTGCGCACGGCGCGACAATCTAGCGGGATCTTTTCTTTTCTTTTTTCTTTTTCTTTTTCTTTTTCTTTTTTTTTTGTTGAGAATTTCTCTTTTTTCTCTCCTTTTGCCACGGCCGATTGAGAGATTTCTGACCTTGCCCCTCGGTTTTTTATTTTCTCTCCTTTTGCCATGATTGCAATTCCTGAAGTTGCAACCATGCCTCCCATTTCTTGATTTTGCCTAGGTCGCCCTTTCGGGTTTTCAACCTAGCGGAAGCACTCTTTATTTGGTAGCCGATTAAACGGTGGCTGTGACCCGTACTTTATTTTCCGCCTCGATGCGGGAGTATTTGTAACCATTTGGAGGGTGACTGTGACCCTTTTCTCACCGACTTCAATGTTGCGGGAGCTCTTTTGATTGTAGCCATTTGGAGGGTGGCTGTGGCCCTTCATTCCTCGTCTCTGATCCGGGAAACACTCTTTGTATGTAACCATTTTGAGGGTGGTTGTGGCCCTTTCACTTAATATCCGCCATCGATGTTTCGGGATCGCTCTTTTGACTACAACCGTTTGAGGGACGACTGTGACCCTTTCTTTTATTTTCCCGCCCTCACTGGTTTCGCGAGATCACTCTTTTTGTGTAGCCATTTTAAGGGTGGCTGTGGCCCTTTTTATTCTCCCGCCCTCACAGGGTTCACGGGGTCACTCTTTTATTTGTAGCCGTTTGGAGGGTGGCTGTGGCCCTTTCACCTACTTCCCGCTTTTGATGTTGTAGGAGCGCTCTTTATCTGTAGCCATTTGAAGGGTGGCTGTGACCCTAAAGAAAATGATTTTTTTGCCTTTTCTTTTTTTGAATTTTTTGATTTTTTTTTTTTTTTAAAGATAATTTAACGAAAATAATCAAAAACAATTATATACATGCCCCTAATGGCATATTTGAAAATTTTAATTCAAAACATCTTCTTGAGAAGGACTCAGCTGAAATATGTTGGTCGCGTCGACGACCTGGATTGACCCTATGACCAATGGATGACATATGCAATGATTTCTACTCTCGAATTCTCAAGTGCCCCAGCAATTGCTCAATTTCGTCCGGGGATGTCTCATGGCTAGCACCAATCGGGTTAGGCTCGTCACATTCTGTATGAATGGTCTGGCTGATGAACACAAGGATGGTGTTGAGTTTGGCACAGTAGTCCGCAAATGGTAAACTTGGGCATAGATATCATATGAGGTATTTGGGATAAATTCGACAGCTTGCGGCGAGCAAAGGGTCACGCACGAGATGTGCTCTTCGGGGCTTTGATTGGGATGATTATCCAAACTGCATAATGATTAAGGAAAAACTCAAATTTCGGGGATAAAAATGATCACAACTTTTCTTACCTGGGTGTTGGATTTTTTCTAGTGGGGAAATGTGCTCGCTAGGCGACTGGACCTGCTGCATGTCCTGATTTTCGTGCTCCATCTAGAAATCACAACTTGTATATGAGCACTTGCCGAAAAGTAAATGCCCCTGGACCTCTGATGGAAGGCACCAACAATAATGTTTTCTTTGCTTGACATCCAAAATGTTCATTGGTCAGCATAATGAATCTTCACGAGACTCTTGATGATCTCTTGATATCTCCTCATCTCCGGACATGACTGATCTCAATAGGAGATGCCCCTTGGCTAACCCGAGCATTGTTGGATCTAGGGTATGAGCCTTTTGATGACCATTTATAGTGTACTGGTTTTCTATATATGTTGAACCTTCTTCCGTGGACATGATAGCTACCTTTGTGATATAGGGGTATAGTTTCCTCCTTTGAGACATTTGGGCATGATAACCGTTGTTGAGGTATAGGGGGATGGTATCCTTCTTTGATAAATGGACATGATAGCCATTGTTGATGAAATATAGGGGGTGGTACCTTCTTTTGATATATGGACATGGTAGCCATTTGATGATGTATAGGGGGAATAGTACCCTCCTTTGATATATATGGATGTGATAACCACATGTTGAAGTATAGGGGGGTTGTACCCTCCTTTGATATATATGGATGTGATAGCCACATGTTGAAGTACTTACATTCTATATCTTGTTGTAAAGGTTGCCCTTTGGTTGGGGGACTTACTTCCCGTATCTTGTTGGATGAGTTGTCCTTTGATTGGGGGACTTACTTCTCATATCATGTTAAGGGTGGCCATGTGGTTCTTATGTCCATTTTCTGTTGGAAGGGTGGCCCTATGGGTCTTATGTCCCTTTTCTGTTGGAAGGGTGGCCCTATGGGTCTTATGTCCCTTTTTGGTTATGAGAGTTGTCCTTATAGACCTTCCTCTTTCCATATGTAAGGGTTGTTGATCGTGTAAGCATATGGTGATGGGCGCCGTAAATGGAAGCCTATTATATGTATACGTTACCTAAGTTAATTGGGTACATGTCACATTAGGACATTGAGCCAGAACCAAATCCCAATTGACATGAGAGGCCCAAAATTGGGCCTCCCTATACAAGCATGGCCGGCCGAAATTAGGATGAGGATAAAGTGGACTTTTGTCCACTTTACTCCTCCTATATATATGGGGAGTTAGGGGTTTTATTAAGGTTAATCACAATTCCCTTTAAGTGGTGATTTGAGAGAAAACACTTCCCCCAAATACACCATATTCGGCCGAACATCACCAAACACCAATGGTGTGCCAATTTTCTTTCGAGCAAACACTCTTGAGATCTGTCCCTTGCTAAGAATTGATCTGAGGCTTTGCTATGGAGAATATACCACGTAGGGCTTCCTTAACTAGAACCCCTACGGGTTCGGACCGGAGGATCGTGAACTCCCCACGACAAGGATCTTGGGACTACGGACTACTGTTGAGGTATGTGTGAATCTTCCGCTACGTAATTTCTGATGGATATACGCCCAATTTGAACCCGTTGACTTCCGAACCGTTGTATTTTTATCGTCCCATTAACGATTGTAAATCGAAACTTCAACCCGAACACTTCGCGAAAACATCAACGGGTCGGACGAGGCCGGAGCGCTCGTCCGGCCGAGACAAACTCACCTAGGTGAGGTTGGGTGGCCACACCCGACCTCCCCTAGGAGAGATCGGGTCAGCCAACCCGATCTCTCCTAGGGGAGATCGGGTGGACCAACCCGATCTCTCCTAGGAGAGATCGGGTCGGCCAACCCGATCTCTCCTAGGAGGGATCGGGTCGGCCAACCCGATCTCTCCTAGGAGGGATGGGGTTGGCCAACTCCATCCTCCCTAGGAGGGGTTGGGTGCCCTCACCCAACCCCTACCCTTAGGGGTCGGATTTCTCCTCCCCCCAAGGGCCCCGGCACCATTTTCGGACTCCCACACTCGGTCCACTCCGCCTACCTTCTCCGAATCCTAAAGTCTTAATTATGTGCTTAAAGGTTAATTAATTGTGTTTAAAGGTTAACAATGTCATTAAGCCACCTTAATGACACCATTGCCTATAAATACCCCACCTTCATAATTCATTCCATCATCTTGGCAAGTTGCACAATTTTGCTCTGACATCTCTCTAGCTTTATCTCTCTAAAACCGTACTGACTTAGGCATCGGAGAGGGTTCATCAGGCACCACCCCCCCCCTCTGTGCCTGGTATTGCCCCTCTTGCAGGGTAGCAAGGAGAAGAGAGCCAAGGAAGCAGAAGAGCATAGAGCAGTAGGACAAGCCCCAAGGGTAAGAAGTACAAACCTAAGGAGGTCAGAAGGAGAGAAGGAAAGGAGGTCAGAAGGAGAGAAGAGAAGGACATATATCAGAACGACTACCCCAAGGGAGCAGAAGGGCATGTATCAGAATGACTAGTCCTAGGAACAGTGAACCCGACATTTCATTAGTGGGAGATAAATTCTAGATTGACGACCCGTTGACCTAGACTTTATAACCTAACACTTGGCGCCGTCCGTGGGCTTCGAACAGAAAGCCTGGCAATAACAAGAGCGATGACGAACAGCTTAGTATCTAGGCATCACCGCCCACCTGGGGGCAATAGGCGAGGGAGACAGCCTATACCTCCAGCAAGGCAGCCTAACCCAGAGAAACAGCCTACACACCAGAGCCTCAGGTAGCCCCACAGGCACCCAGCCTAACAAGCAGGGAGGAGGCTTCCACAGCTCCAACTCCATTGACTAGGAAGCCACAGGGACAGGGGGGCAACAAGGAGTGCCATCCCAATACACGGCACCTCCACAGGGGTACCACTTGTTAGGTTATAAAGTCTAGGTCAACGGGTCGTCAATCTAGAATTTATCTCCCACTAATGAAATGTTGGGTTCAGTGCTCCTAGGACTAGTCGTTCTGATCCGTGCCCTTATACTCCCTTGGGGTAGTCGTTCTGATCCCTGCCCTTATACTCTCTTGGGGTAGTCGTTCTGATATGTGTCCTTCTCTTCTCTCCTTCTGACCTCCTTTCCTTCTCTCCTTCTGACCTCCTTTCCTTCTCTCCTTCTGACCTCCTTTCCTTCTCTCCTTCTGACCTCCTGAGGCTTGTACTTCTTACCCCTGGGGCTTGTCCTACTGCTCTATGCTCTTCTGCTTCCTTGGTTCTCTTCTCCTTGCCACCCTGCAAGAGGGGCAATACCAGGCACAGAGGGGGGGGGTGGTGCCTGATGAACCCTCTCCGATGCCTAAGTCAGTACGGTTTTAGAGAGATAAAGCTAGAGAGATGTCAGAGCAAAATTGTGCAACTTGCCAAGATGTTCCAATGAATAGTGGAGGTGGGGTATTTATAGGCAACGGTGTCATTAAGGTGGCTTAATGACATCGTTAACCTTTAAACACAATTAATTAACCTTTAAGCGCATAATTAAGACTTTAGGATACGGAGAAGGTAGGCGACGTGAACCGAGTGTGGGTGTCCGAAAATGGCGCAGGGGCCCTTGGGGGAGGAGAAATCC
The DNA here is from genome assembly GCA_036873135.1 of Clarkia xantiana subsp. parviflora. Taxonomy (NCBI): domain Eukaryota; kingdom Viridiplantae; phylum Streptophyta; class Magnoliopsida; order Myrtales; family Onagraceae; genus Clarkia; species Clarkia xantiana. Next base: position 40,908,179 of record JAPTYO010000004.1, read on the forward strand.
GACCCCCAAGGGTAGGGGTTGGGTGAGGGCACCCAACCCTTCCTAGGGAGGATGGGGTTGGCCAACCCCATCCCTCCTAGGAGAGATCGGGTTGGCCGACCCGATCTCTCCTAGGAGAGATCGGGTTGGTCCACCCGATCTCCCCTAGGAGAGATCGGGTTGGCTGACCCGATCTCTCCTAGGGGAGGTCGGGTGTGGCCACCCAACCTCACCTAGGTGAGTTTGCCTCGGCCGGACGAGCGCTCCGGCCTCGTCCGAGCCGTTGATGTGTTCGCGAAGTGTTCGGGTTGAAGTTTCGATTTACAATCGGTAATGGGACGATAAAAATACAACGGTTTGGAAGTCAACGGGTTCAAATTGGGCGTATATCCATCACATGCCCCCGAGTCAACCAATGGCCTAACCCTTGATTGACTCTATTTCAGGATGGTATGATACGCGCAATTTGGAACCGGGGTTTCTACCTTTCATCTGAGTGCCAGCTTACCCATGGATGCGTGTCTTCGACTCTGCCCCCTGTCTTATGAGATAGAGGAGTTGTAAACGTTAGAATAGCACGGACGTATGCCTAAGCATGCGTCCGTCTGAGGCGGGAGCAATAAATCTATCTTTGCTACAGGCGTATACTCAAAAAATACATGCTTGCATAGGAATGTAATACTGATACATCTAAGTGATTCATGCTTCAATTTCATGCCGTGATTTGCCTAAGTGGAGAAAAATTTAATTTTGGCCCAAATTTTTTCTAAGTATGGGATACTAGAAAATATGCCTATAGGATGTTAACTAGGAGTGAACATGGACATATCATGAACATGAGGATGTGTACTAGCATACATGCAAGTAGGAACATAAGGATGGGAGTGAGTAGAGACATGCTGCGATTGTAGTCATGAATGTATGCATGAATATATGGCGGCCATGTGCATGGACGTCTAAATGTTTGAACACACGGGAGTGTGTATGTGGGCATGCATATGAGTGCAAGCATGAACATGTATGTATGTATGGATGGGTCGTGAGTATAAGCATGAGTGATGACATTGATGTACCTGTAGATGTTAATCATGAATATGAGCATAAGTGCAAAGGTGAGAGCATAGACTTCTCCTTTACTTGAGGGTGGGAACTCTGCCACTCAATGGGACACAACGTTCCGCCTCCCTCGTACTAGCGTGAGCATTTTCCATTAATCTCGACCTTCGGCATGTGTAACATTTTTCCTTCATTCGTTGGAGCGTGTGTATAGCTCTTGACCTTTAACCTGCAATTTGTTCCCCATAAAAGTGAGGGTAAAAAGCTTACAAGCTTTCTTCTTACCGCCGCGAGCGAAGGGGTCTATTGACATGTGTTAAGGGTTGACCCTTCCTTCGGATGTGCTGAAGCGTTGCTCCATTTGGGGAAACTAAAAGTTCGCCCTCTTCCCTTGGTGTTAAGGTTGCCCCCGTAGTAAGCGTATCTCGCCCCTCTATGAGTAAGGGTCAATCTTTGCGTTGGTTGCTCGTATAGATGACTCACTTTTGGGAAGCTTTCTTCTTCAGACAGGGAGACCTTGAAGATCGTTTTCCAAGGTAGTCAGACCAAATCTGACCGTCCTGTGTCTTGGGTGTCCGAGGCGGACTCGTATGAGGCGGGGACTCGTATGACCCCTTGTAGGTTGATTTCATGGAGAAACATATAAGGTGTAGGCAGAGCGTTCCGAACGTACCGTTGGATCGGATGAGAGGGAAGAACCCTCTAGTTCTGCTTATCAGGCCAAGAAATTTTCTAAGTCAAGGATGGCTGCTAATGCTTCCAGTATGTTCTTTTTCCCTTCTCTTTTCTTTGTGATAAACTTATGATTGTTCTCATGCTGCTTCCTTCTTGTTGTTAGAGCGTTCTTCTCTGGTTACCGAATGGTTCTTATGGTGGGTGAGAGTTCAAGTCAATCTAAATCCGAGGCGCGGAAACCTGACTCTGAGGTCGGGCCCTCGGCTGCCAAGGAGAAGGAAACCGCGAGAGGCTCTCCTTCAAGTGCCCCCTTGCTGACTCTCTCCCATGATAAGGAGGTAGTGGTTGAAGAGGCGACCTCTTTGCTAGACAAAAGGAAACAACCTGTGGCTGGCGATGGGGTGATCATAGGTCTTGATGTCTCTTCTCTATCCCCTGCCCCCCAGCCGAGGGGCCGAGTCTCAAGTTTATTTCGTCTTTATGTAGATTTGACGACTTTTGAAGGTGTTTTTGTCTTTCCTATGGGTTATGTTATTAACCCCTGCGTTGAAGATTTTTCTTTTGGTGATGGGTGTTATCATCACCTTTCATTGAGGTTCCTTTCTCTTGCCCTGGCTCTGATTAAGATAGCAAATTCTTGCTTTGGAGTTTGGTGGAGACTGCTCCTGAGTTAGCCTCTACTAGTATTGTAGTTGTGATCGTTGTGGGGATCGTTTTGTTATATGCCCTCAATAGTGCTTGTCGTGATTCTTTGCTTCATGGTTGATTTCGTGAGATATGGAGGTTGTCTTCATAATGAGGACGTCTCCTTCCTGGTATCACCCAGTGGGTTGAAATATAAGTGCCTACCTTTGATGAGCGTACGAAGGGTGTTGTTTTTCCTTTTTCTTGAACCTCCTCCTAAGGCTAAGCGTAGCCTTTTGATGTTCGTGGTCGGGATGGTGTCTTTACAATGCATGTCTTTGACAGATGTTTTATGATGTGCTGCCATGATAATCACTTCGGGGTATGTGGACATGATAGCCACTTCGTGATGTGTCGGAGTGATAGCCCTTCTGTATTGTGTGGACATGATAGTCACTTCAGGGTATGTGGACATGATAGCCACTTCAAGGTGTGTGGACATGATAGCCACCTCAAGGTATGTGGACATGATAGCCACTTCAAGGTGTGTGGACATGATAGCCACCTCAAGTTATGTGGACATGATAGCAACTTCAGTGTATGTGGACATGATAGCCACCTCAAGGTATGTGGACATGATAGCCACATCACGATGTATGGAGTTGTGCTTTAGTATTCCTTTCTTATTGGAGAGCCTTCATTGCTATATTTGCCTTTTGTGTAGGCTATGTTTGTTGGGTTAGGTTCTGATGTCTCGTCTTGTCGGATGTTGTATCCTTTATGCTCTTTAGATGTCTCCTTCATGAGTTGTGCTTGACGATGTTCAAGTCTGATACGAGCATAGGTCACGCGAGGGCGACATGCATGACAATAACATTTGTCGGAGGTTGATTTGTGTGACTTGTAAGGCAATTCTCTTCTTGATGGGTCGAGCTTATTTTGAGGGCCTTGAACTTTGGATTTCATGTCTTTGCTATCCTTCTTGGTGGTGTTGGGTTCCTTTGAGATACTTCTCTTGACTTGTGATATGGGTGGTAGGATAACTCGTTACTTTTCATGATAACCTCTTGTGCTTCTGTATATGATCCTTTGGTCATGGACTCTTCTCTTGGTGTGTTTCCTTTACTTGTCTTTCTTTCGTGCTTTCCTTCATGTCATACCTGCCATTTCATAAAGAAAAAACATTACTTGTTCTTCACATTACCTTACTTAGAAATTTCTTTCTCATGGTATCCTTCTGAGCATGGTGTGATGATCTCTTCTGATACCCCTTACACGGTATACGTTGTACTGTTAGACCAAAGATACGCTCTTGGTGGGCGTCGAAAACTGTTCACGAGACAGGCTCTCGGATGGCACTTAACGTTTCACAGGATAGGCTCCCGGAGGGCTCAGGTTGGACCAAAGATACGCTCCTGGTGGGCGTCGAACTGGTAGTTTGAAATCTACCTCAAGATACGCTCTTGGGGGCGTCGAACTGGTAGTGTTTTTTCTACCTCAAGATACGCTCTTGGGGGCGTCGAATCTGGTAGGTTGCAAATCTACCTCAAGATACGCTCCTGGGGGCGTCGAATTCGTAGTTTTTGGAAACCACTCTCAAGATACGCTCTTGGTGCGTCGAAGTTCGTAGTGTCATAACTACTCTCAAGATACGCTCTTGGGGGCGTCGAAGGTCGTAGTATGAACACTACTCTCAAGATACGCTCCTGGGGGCGTCGAAGTTCGTAGTTTTTGGAAACCACTCTCAAGATACGCTCTTGGTGCGTCGAAGGTCGTAGTGTAATAACTACTCTCAAGATACGCTCTTGGGGGCGTCGAAGGTCGTAGTATGAACACTACTCTCAAGATACGCTCTTGGGGGCGTCGAAGGTCGTAGTATAAAAACTACTCTCAAGATACGCTCTTGGGGGCGTCGAATCTGTTCGCGGGATAGGCTCCCGGAGGGCACAGGGTTCGTAGTTTTAGAGCTACTCTCAAGATACGCTCTTGGGGGCGTCGAATGTGTTCGCGGGATAGGCTCCCGGAGGGCTCATAATATTACCTTATCTTGTGTCCTTACTCATGTAGTGTGCGTCTTTGGTATGTTTTTCGAGTCTTTACTTGACTTTTCCTTCTATGATATTGCATGCTACCACGCTTTTCCTTCAATATGGGAGATCACCTCTCGAGGGCGATGTTTGTGTGTTGCCAACTTAGGACGAGTTCGTATAGGGAGTTGATGATGTTTTCCTCTTATGTGACCTCTTCTAGGAGAAGTGGTATTGCATGTTCTTGTGATCTTCTGCCTCTAATCTCTTCTTTTACACTTAGGTGGACTACCAAGCACTTATTCGTTTGGTGCCCCCCAAGTTGTTTGGTGAATCTTCGTGTACCTATCTTTGATGAACATGTTATTCATTGCATATATAATACGGAGTCCAAGGATCTCCGGGTTAGGATCATATTTTGAGAACAGAGACATAGTCATCTTATTAGATAACCTCTTTATCTACGGAGTTTATTTTTGCAAGAATAAATGCAAGGATACTTGTAAGGATACTTTTAAGGATATGTGTTCCATCCTTATTCCTGGTTCATTTGCAGTGCCGTGTCCCTAATGGGTGTGTTGATGTTCTGACCACCTTTACTAGTAGGGGGTCCTTTGGTATTAGGTATGCCTGACTCTTCTCTAGTATCATCAATGGTTGGTCATGGGAGATGTCTGACGGACTCCCTTCATGTACTATGGTTCTCTTCATGTCAAAGTTGGTGATTCCCTCTCTTATGACTAACATATCATTGTGTGGAAATACTATGTTTTCCATATCCCTTTTTAAAAGCTTGATGATGGTGTCACCGTTCTTCCTTTGCTAGGCTTGGTGTCCTTGAGGGTTTTTGATGGAGGTGTATTCCATTATCTGGGATGAGCTTTCTAAGTGTAGTTGTATCTCCTGGCTATTTTGTGAAATCATAAAGATCCGCTGGAGGTGTTTGCCTCTGATGGTGGGTGTTACCCATGTGATATGGTTTCCTCCATTTTTGGAGGGATGTGTTCGCGGCTACCCCCTCTTGTGCTAATGGGCGTTTGTGGGGAGGGCATGTTGTGACTGGTGCCCCCCTTGCATACCAATGCTAGATGGGATCCTTTGACGGGCTTGGCCCTAGGATGCTTAGTGGAAGGTTGTAGTAGGGGTAATCCTTTGTGACCTTCATGGTAGTTCCTCTATAGGATGTTGGGAGTGCTCAACTTATTTTTGTAAGTGAGCCTTCCATCTTGTGATCTTTCCCAGAAACTTGACCTTATAGGTGTTCTTTGGGATTGAGGAATCTGTTGCTTGTGCATCTCTTGATTGGCGACGGCCTTTTACTGATTCTTCTAGTGGTCCACCTGTGTATATATATATCACGGAGCCCGAAGGCGTCCGGTATGGTCATTCTTGGAAAACATGTTGATATCAAGTATCAAAATCTACCCCTTTTAGGGAGTTGACTTGTTATGCAGTTAAATTAAATAAGAGGATATGGGAAGGATATGGGTGTGGGGTGTTGATATCCCCTGCTTCCTTGGTAATGTAATTGTTTTCCTCTGTTAGTCTGTGTGTATTTATTCCACTTGAGGAATATAAGGTCGCATCCTTGCAAGGTGGACTATGTGGAGGTGTATCCTTCATGTATGCTATGTGCGATCTCACTCTACTATGTCTCTCCATGAGGCTTCCCATTGTAGTAGCTATGTGCTGACGTGGTGTGGTACTCTATGAGTCCCCTGTTCAAATCGTTGTCTTTTCAACTCCTCCCCTGTCCTAGGGGGATGTGTGCCAAGGGTTGTCATGCACAAGGGGTTTGGATCTGTTGTGCTGTATCATGGGTAGGTGGTTGCCTTGTTGTGTTGTTGGGACTATGTCCCTCCCTTTGAGCTTTCCTTGGTATGTCCCTTAGTCATGTCTGTAGTGATACGGACTGTATGTGTACATTGCCAGGGTGGATGTTGGAACTCCTATATCCTTGTTGGTCTGGCATGTATGTCCTCCCTTAGTGCGGTGTATGTCCCAGTTGGGGTACTTGGTTGAATCCATGCCTCCTTGGAGGTCTTGCCTGTCTATCTACCCCCATGGGGGTGTATGCCCTGGCATCCTGCTGTGTCTGTTGCTGCCTTGGAGGCACAAATTGCTGTCTTCCCTCTAGGAGTGGCCCTGGTTATCTCTCATTTGTTCTTCTCGCTGCCTTGTTCGAGGGTGAGAGTGGTGTTCTTCTTCTGGGTCTTGTTCTTCCTCATGAACTTCTTCTTCTTCATGCTGGTGTTGCCTTCTCTGCCTGTTCCTCAGAGTCTCTATATGGGCTAGCAGCTCATCCAATGCGTTCATCAACCTCGGAGTCACTGTCTGTGCCCCTTGCGAGTATGCGGGCCTTATGTTGGTTGTGTGGGCACGATTGTTGTTCCTTTGAGTTAATATTCCATATGGATACCCTTGAGGTTGTGCCTCATAGTAGTACCCCTGTGGAGGTGCCGTGTATTGGGATGGCACTCCTTGTTGCCCCCCTGTCCCTGTGGCTTCCTAGTCAATGGAGTTGGAGCTGTGGAAGCCTCCTCCCTGCTTGTTAGGCTGGGGTGCCTGTGGGGCTACTTGAGGCTCTGGTGTGCAGGCTGTTTCTCTGGGTTAGGCTGCCTTGCTGGAGGTATAGGCAGTCTCTCTCGCCTATTGCCCCCAGGTGGGCGGTGATGCCTAGATACTAAGCTGTTCGTCATCGCTCTTGTTATTGCCAGGCTTTCTGTTCGAAGCCCACAGACGGCGCCAAGTGTTAGGTTATAAAGTCTAGGTCAACGGGTCGTCAATCTAGAATTTATCTCCCACTAATGAAATGTTGGGTTCAGTGCTCCTAGGACTAGTCGTTCTGATCCGTGCCCTTATACTCCCTTGGGGTAGTCGTTCTGATCCCTGCCCTTATACTCTCTTGGGGTAGTCGTTCTGATATGTGTCCTTCTCTTCTCTCCTTCTGACCTCCTTTCCTTCTCTCCTTCTGACCTCCTTTCCTTCTCTCCTTCTGACCTCCTTTCCTTCTCTCCTTCTGACCTCCTTTCCTTCTCTCCTTCTGACCTCCTGAGGCTTGTACTTCTTACCCCTGGGGCTTGTCCTACTGCTCTATGCTCTTCTGCTTCCTTGGTTCTCTTCTCCTTGCCACCCTGCAAGAGGGGCAATACCAGGCACAGAGGGGGGGTGGTGCCTGATGAACCCTCTCCGATGCCTAAGTCAGTACGGTTTTAGAGAGATAAAGCTAGAGAGATGTCAGAGCAAAATTGTGCAACTTGCCAAGATGTTCCAATGAATAGTGGAGGTGGGGTATTTATAGGCAACGGTGTCATTAAGGTGGCTTAATGACATCGTTAACCTTTAAACACAATTAATTAACCTTTAAGCGCATAATTAAGACTTTAGGATACGGAGAAGGTAGGCGACGTGAACCGAGTGTGGGTGTCCGAAAATGGCGCAGGGGCCCTTGGGGGAGGAGAAATCCGACCCCCAAGGGTAGGGGTTGGGTGAGGGCACCCAACCCCTCCTAGGGAGGATGGGGTTGGCCAACCCCATCCCTCCTAGGAGAGATCGGGTTGGTCCACCCGATCTCCCCTAGGAGAGATCGGGTTGGCTGACCCGATCTCTCCTAGGGGAGGTCGGGTGTGGCCACCCAACCTCACCTAGGTGAGTTTGCCTCGGCCGGACGAGCGCTCCGGCCTCGTCCGAGCCGTTGATGTGTTCGCGAAGTGTTCGGGTTGAAGTTTCGATTTACAATCGGTAATGGGACGATAAAAATACAACGGTTTGGAAGTCAACGGGTTCAAATTGGGCGTATATCCATCACTACTATGAGGCACAACCTCAAGGGTATCCATATGGAATACTAACTCAAAGGAACGACAATCGCGCCCACACAACCAACATAAGGCCCGCATACTCGCAAGGAGCACAGGCAGTGACTCCGAGGTTGATGAACGCATTGGATGAGCTGCTAGCCCATATAGAGACTCTGAGGAACAGGCAGAGAAGGCAACACCAGCATGAAGAAGAAGAAGTTCATGAGGAAGAACAAGACCCAGAAGAAGAACACCACTCGCACCCTCGAACAAGGCAGCGAGAAAAACAAATGAGAGATAACCAAGGGCCACTCCCAGAGGGAAGGCAGCAATTTGTGCCTCCAAGGCAGCAACAGACACAGCAGGATGCCAAGGCATACACCCCCCTGGGGGCAGATAGACAGGCAAGACCTCCAAGGAGGCAGGAGTTCAACCAAGTACCCCAACAAGGACATACACCGCACTAAGGGAAGACATAGATGCAATACCAACAAGGATATAGGAGTTCCAACATCCACCATGGCAATGTACACATACAGTCCGTATCACCACAGACATGCCTAAGGGACACACCAAGAAAAGCTCAAAGGGAGGGACATAGTCCCAACAACACAATAAGGCAACCACCTACCCATGATACAGCACGACAGATCCAAACCCCTTGTGCATGACAACCCTTGGCACACATTCCCCTAGGACAGGGGAGGAGTTGAAAAGACAAGGATTTGAACAGAGGACTCATAGAGTACCACACCACGTCAGCACATAGCTACTACAATGGGAAGTCTCATGAAGAGACATAGTAGAGTGAGATCGCACATAGCATACATGAAGGATAGACCTCCACCTAGTCCGTCCTGAAAGGATGCGACCTTATATTCCTCAAGTGGAAGGAATACACACAGACTAATTGAGGAAAACAGTTACATTACCAAGGAAGCAGGGGATATCAACACCCCCACACCCATATCCTCTTATTTAATTTAACTGCATAACAAGTCAACTCCCTAAAAGGGGTAGATTTTGATACTTGATATCAACATGTTTTCCAAGAATGACCATACCGGACGCCATCGGGCTCCGTGACATATATATACACAGGTGGACCACTAGAAGAATCCGTAAAAGGCCGTCGCCAATCAAGAGATGCACAAGCAACAGATTCCTCAATCCCAAAGAACACCTATAAGGTCAAGTTTCTGGGAAATATCACAAGATGGAAGGCTCACTTACAAAAATAAGCTGAGCACTCCCAACATCCTATGGAGGAACTACCATGAAGGTCACAAAGGATTACCCCTACTATAACCTTCCACTAAGCATCCTAGGGCCAGGTCCGTCAAAGGATCCCATCGGGCATTGGTATGCAAGGGGGGCACCAGTCACAACATGCCCTCCCCACAAACGCCCATTAGCACAAGAGGGGGTAGTTGCGAGCACATCCCTCCAAAAATGGAGAAAACCATATCACATGGGTAACGCCCACCATCAGAGGCAAACACCTCCAGCGGATCTTTATGATTTCACAAAATAGCCAGGAGACACAACTACACTTAGAAAGCTCATCCTAGGTAATGGAATACACTTCCATCAAAAACCCTCAAGGACACCAAGCCTAGCAAAGGAAGAACGGTGACACCATCATCAAGCTTTTAAAAGGGATATGGAAAACATAGTATTTCCACACAATGATATGTTAGTCATAAGAGAGGGAATCACCAACTTTGACATGAAGAGAACCATAGTGCATAAAGGGAGTCCGTCAGACATCTCCCATGACCAACCATTGATGATACTAGAGAAGAGTCAGGCATACCTAAGACCAAAGGACCCCCTACTAGTAAAGGTGGTCAGAACATCAACACACCCATTAAGGACACGGCACTGCAAATGAACCAGGAATAAGGATGGAACACATATCCTTACACATATCCTTACAAATATCCTTACAAGTATCCTTACAAGTATCCTTGCATTTATTCTTACAAAAATAAACTCCGTAGATAAAGAGGATATCTAATAGATGATTATGTCTCTGTTATCAAACTATGATCCTAACCCGGAGATCCTTGGACTCCGTACTATATACGTAATGAATAACATGTTCATCAGAGATAGGTACACGAAGATTCAAGACAGCGCCATAAAGATTAAGGCGCATACCTCTACCAAGCGCGACACATTGGAGTGTTCACAAACACTCCTTCGCCATCTCACAAGAAAGGAAGGCAACCAAGGATACAAGTCCTAATAGAATAAACATCGGTACAAAATCCTGTCATTGAAGTCATGCACCAAGAGAGAAACTCTAGAGATGCAAGATTAGCAAAAGAGATAGTGCAACAACTAGAGTGTGAAAATGAGATACATCTCCTATCAAAAGTCTTAGGGCAGGATAATAGTTCTACAAGATCAACCAAAGAAGAGCTCAAAAGCTTGGGGAGTAAGGTTTCAAGATCGACCTTCACACTAGACGCACATCCCGATCAACCACCTTGTCTGCAAATGATAAGACATTTGACTGTGGCATCCCATCAAGAGGAGAACCACGATAAAAGGGGCACTAGAAAAATATCCCGCCTTTAAGGCCATACGCCGAATACATGATGAATGAAGGTTATGACAAAATGAAAAAGGAGGGACTTGTCAGTTCAACACACCTCAAACACGTATACGTACGCAATACAAATGCAGTCTCTAATGAAGCTATCCAACAAGGAACAGCCGATACGGGGGCAAACCCATGGAAACCCATGGAGCATCACTTGCAAACCTAAAGGAAAACATCCTTTTAAGGTTCAAGTCCTAATTCAAAGGAAGTCTATAATCAAGATTCAAGGTGGGAGGAGCATGACCAATGTGACACTCCCTAAAGGCATTGAAGAATACTCCAATGTAAAGGAAAAGGCAAAGCACACTAAGTACCACAACACTCCAAGATTATCACAGCCCGGTCAGACCCCCCCCCCCCCCCCCCCCCATGCACGAGCAAAGAGCATGGATCAGATTGACTAGTCTGAAACACACCTACGAGATTAACAACTCAAGACGCCATTCTATGAGAGAGCTTTTCAACCTAAAACACAAGGAAGGGGGGGAAGAATTTACAAGCACCCCTAGGATACAAACATTGCCACATCCTAGTTATCAAGAGAATGAAATCCACCCCCACCCACCCAAAGCAAAAGCTCTTCCACCCAACCTCCAAAGACACATCCGACAAAGGCATCATCCAAACCATGCCTATGACTGAAACAAGCAAGCATGAGAAAGAGTAAATCCTACAAGGGACACTCATCGCATTCAAACAAGCAGACAAGGGAGCCCCGAGCATAAGGGGTACCCAACCAAGAAAATGAACGAGAGGCCTTCAACGGCCAAATATGAAAGGCGGTGTGACCACCAAGCAACTTGGGGGGCACCAAACGAATAAGTGCTTGGTAGTCCACCTAAGTGTAAAAGAAAAGATTAGAGGCAAAAGATCACAAGAACATGCAATACCACTTTTCCTAGAAGAGGTCACATAAGAGGAAAACATCATCAACTCCCTATACGAACTCGTCCTAAGTTGGCAACACACAAACATCGCCCTCGAGAGGTGATCTCCCACATTGAAGGAAAAGCGTGGTAGCATGTAATATCATAGAAGGAAAAGTCAAGTAAAGACTCGAAAAGCATACCAAAGACGCACCCTACATGAGAAAGGACACAAGATAAGGTAACATTACGAGCCCTCCGGGAGCCAATCCCGCGAACACATTCGACGCCCCCAAGAGCGTATCTTGAGAGTAGTTCTAAAACTACGAACCCTGTGCCCTCCGGGAGCCTATCCCGCGAACAGATTCGACGCCCCCAAGAGCGTATCTTGAGAGTAGTTTTATACTACGACCTTCGACGCCCCCAAGAGCGTATCTTGAGAGTAGTGTTCATACTACGACCTTCGACGCCCCCAAGAGCGTATCTTGAGAGTAGTTATTACACTACGACCTTCGACGCACCAAGAGCGTATCTTGAGAGTGGTTTCCAAAAACTACGAACTTCGACGCCCCCAGGAGCGTATCTTGAGAGTAGTGTTCATACTACGACCTTCGACGCCCCCAAGAGCGTATCTTGAGAGTAGTTATTACACTACTAACTTCGACGCACCGAGAGCGTATCTTGAGAGTGGTTTCCAAAAACTACGAATTCGACGCCCCCAGGAGCGTATCTTGAGGTAGATTTGCAACCTACCAGATTCGACGCCCCCAAGAGCGTATCTTGAGGTAGAAAAAACACTACCAGTTCGACGCCCCCAAGAGCGTATCTTGAGGTAGATTTCAAACTACCAGTTCGACGCCCACCAGGAGCGTATCTTTGGTCTAACCTGAGCCCTCCGGGAGCCTATCCTGTGAAACGTTAAGTGCCGTCCGAGAGCCTGTCTCGTGAACAGATTTCAACGCCCACCAAGAGCGTATCTTTGGTCTAACAGTACAACGTATACCATGTAAGGGGTATCAGAAGAGATCATCACACCATGCTCAGAAGGATACCATGAGAAAGAAATTTCTAAGCAAAGTAAAGTTGTATAAAGAACACATAATGTTTTTTCTTGATGAGATAGCAGGTATGATGTGAAGGAAAGCACAAAAGAAAGATAAAGAAAGGAAAGCATATTCAAAGGAGAAGTCCATGACCAAAGGATCATATACAGAAGCACAAGAGGTTATCATGAAAAGTAACGAGTTATCCTACCACCCATATCACAAGTCAAGAGAAGTATCTCAAAGGAACCCAACACCACCAAGAAGGATAGCAAAGACATGAAATCCGAAGGTCAAAGCTCTCAAAATAAGCTCGACCCATCAAGAAGAGAATTGTCTTACAAGCCACACAAATCAACCTCCGACAAATGTTATTGTCATGCATGTCGCCCTCGCGTGACCTATGCTCGTATCAGACTTGAACATCGTCAAGCACAACTCATGAAGGAGACATCTAAAGAGCATAAAGGATACAACATCCGACAAGACGAGACATCGGGACCTAACCCAACAAACATAGCCTACACAAAAGGCAACTATAGCAATGAAGGCTCTCCAATGAGAAAGGAATACTAAAGCACAACTCCAAACATCGTGATGTGGCTATCATGTCCACATACACTGAAGTTGCTATCATGTCCACATACCCTGAACTGGCTATCATGTCCACACACTACAGAAGGGCTATCACTCCGACACATCACGAAGTGGCTATCACGTCCACATACCCCGAAGTGATTATCATGGCAGCACATCATAAAACATCTGTCAAAGACATGAATTGTAAAGACACCATCCCGACCACGAACATCAAAAGGCTACGCCTAGCCCTAGGAGGAGGTTCAAGAAAAAGGGAAAAACAACACCCTTCGTACGCTCATCAAAGGTAGGCACTTATATTTCAACCCACTGGGTGATACTAGGAAGGAGACGTCCTCATTATGAAGACAACCTCCATATCTCACGAAATCAACCATGAAGCAAAGAATCACGACAAGCACTATTGAGGGCATATAACAAAACGATCCCCACAACGATCACAACTACGATACTAGTAGAGGCTAACTCAAGAGCAGTCTCCACCAAACTCCAAAGCAAGAATTTGCTATCTTAATCAGAGCCAAAGCAAGAGAAATGAACCTCAATGAAAGGTGATGATCACACCCATCACCAAAAGAAAAATCTTCAACGCAGGGGTTAATAACATAACCCATAGGAAAGACAAAAATACTTTCGAAAGTCGTCAAATCTACATGAAGATGAAATAAACTTGAGACTCGGCCCCTCGGCTGGGGGGCAGGGGATAGAGAAGAGACATCAAGACCTATGATCACCCCATCGCCAGCCACAGGTTGTTTCCTTTTGTCAAGCAAAGAGGGTGCCTCTTCAACCACTACCTCCTTATCATGGGAGGGAGTCAGCAAGGGGGCACTTGAAGGAGAGCCTCTCGCGGTTTCCTTCTTCTTGGCAGCCGAGGGCCCGACCTCAGAGTCAGGTTTCCGCGCCTTGGATTTAGGTTGACTTGAACTCTCACCCACCACAAGAACCATTCGGTAACCAGGGAAGAACGCTCTAACAACAAGAAGGAAGCAGCATGAGAACAATCATCAGTATATCACAAAGAAAAAAGAAGGGAAAAAGAACATACTGGAAGCATTGGCAGCCACCCCTGACTTAGAAAATTTCTTGGCCTGATAAGCAGAACTAGAGGGTTCTTCCCTCTCATCTGATTCAACAGTACGTTCGGAACGCTCTGCCCACACCTTGTATGTTTCTCCATGAAATCAACCTACAAGGGGTCATACGAGTCTCTGCCTCATACGAGTCCACCTCGGACACCCAAGACACAGGACGGTCAGATTTGGTCTGACTACCTTGGAAAACGATCTTCAAGGTCTCCCTGTCTGAAGAAGAAAGCTTCCCAAAAGTGAGTCATCTATACGGGCAACCAACGCAAAGATCGACCCTTACTCATGGAGGGGCGAGATATGCCTACTACGGGGGCAACCTTAACACCAAGGGAAGAGGGCGAACTTTTAGTTTCCCCAAAGGGAGCAACGCTCCAGCACATCCGAAGGAAGGGTCAACCCTTAACACATGTCAATAGACCCCTTCGCTCGCGGCGGTAAGAAGAAAGCTTGTAAGCTTTTTCACCCTCACTTTTATGGGGAACAAATTACAGGGTAAAGGTCAAGAGCTATACACACGCTCCAACGAATGAAGGAAAAATGTTACACATGCCGAAGGTCGAGATTAATGGAAAATGCTCACGCTAGTACGAGGAAGGCGGAACGTTGTGTCCCATTGAGTGGCAGAGTTCCCACCCTCAAGTAAAGGAGAAGTCTATGCTCTCACCTTTGCATTTATGCTCATATTCATGATTAACATCTACAGGTACATCAATGTCATCACTCATGCTTATACTCACAACCCATCCATACATACATACATGTTCATGCTTGCACTCATATGCATGCCCACATACACACTCCCGTGTGTTCAAACATTTAGACGTCCATGCACATGGCCGCCATATATTTATGCATACATTCATGACTACAATCGCAGCATGTCTCTACTCACTCCCATCCTTATGTTCCTACTTGCATGTATGCTAGTACACATCCTCATGTTCATGATGTATCCATGTTCACTCCTAGTTAACATCCTATAGGCATATTTTCTAGTATCCCATACTTAGAAAAATTTCGGACCAAAATTGAAATTTTTCTCCACTTAGACAAGTCCCGGCATGAAATTGAAGCATGAGTCACTTAGGTGTATCCGTATTGCATTCCTATGCGAGCATGTATTTTTTGAGCATACGCCTGTAGCAAAGATAGATTTATTACTCCCACCTCAGACGGACGCGTGCTTAGGCACACGTCCGTGCTACTCTGACGTTTACAATTCCTCTATCTCATAAGGCAGGGGGCAGAGTCAGAGGCATGCATCCATGGGTAAGTAAGTATTCAGACGAAACGTAAAACCCCGGTTTCAAATTGCGCGTGTCATACCATCCTAAAATAGAGTCAATCAAGGGTTAGGCCATTGATGGACTCGGGGGCATGTGATGGATATACGCCCAATTTGAACCCGATGACTTCCGAACCGTTGTATTTTTATCGTCCCATTAACGATTGTAAATCGAAACTTCAACCCGAACACTTCGCGAAAACATCAACGGCTCGGACGAGGCCGGAGCGCTCGTCCGGCCGAGACAAACTCACCTAGGTGAGGTTGGGTGGCCACACCCGACCTCCCCTAGGAGAGATCGGGTCAGCCAACCCGATCTCTCCTAGGGGAGATCGGGTGGACCAACCCGATCTCTCCTAGGAGAGATCGGGTCGGCCAACCCGATCTCTCCTAGGAGGGATCGGGTCGGCCAACCCGATCTCTCCTAGGAGGGATCGGGTCGGCCAACCCGATCTCTCCTAGGAGGGATCGGGTCGGCCAACCCGATCTCTCCTAGGAGGGATCGGGTCACCCCATCCTCCCTAGGAGGGGTTGGGTGCCCTCACCCAACCCCTACCCTTAGGGGTCGGATTTCTCCTCCCCCCAAGGGCCCCGGCACCATTTTCGGACTCCCACACTCGGTCCACTCCGCCTACCTTCTCCGAATCCTAAAGTCTTAATTATGTGCTTAAAGGTTAATTAATTGTGTTTAAAGGTTAACAATGTCATTAAGCCACCTTAATGACACCATTGCCTATAAATACCCCACCTTCATAATTCATTCCATCATCTTGGCAAGTTGCACAATTTTGCTCTGACATCTCTCTAGCTTTATCTCTCTAAAACCGAACTGACTTAGGCATCGGAGAGGGTTCATCAGGCACCACCCCCCCCCCCCCCCCTCTGTGCCCGGTATTGCCCCTCTTGCAGGGTAGCAAGGAGAAGAGAGCCAAGGAAGCAGAAGAGCATAGAGCAGTAGGACAAGCCCCAAGGGTAAGAAGTACAAACCTAAGGAGGTCAGAAGGAGAGAAGGAAAGGAGGTCAGAAGGAGAGAAGAGAAGGACATATATCAGAACGACTACCCCAAGGGAGCAGAAGGGCATGTATCAGAATGACTAGTCCTAGGAACAGTGAACCCGACATTTCATTAGTGGGAGATAAATTCTAGATTGACGACCCGTTGACCTAGACTTTATAACCTAACAATTTCGATTACTAGCATGTACCATGGTTTTAGTTTCCGTAGTGATTACACCCAGTAAAAGTATCAACTGACGCATAAGGTGAAAACCCTAATGCTCTGTTCGGAGATGGGATAAAATCTCTGAGATAAGTTTGTATACGAAGAATGATGAAGTCGGTTAAACGATTTTCCTTCCACGAGCCTTAACGATAAGTCAGGCTAAGCATTCAAATCAAATGACACACTTCAAGAAGCACAGTTTGTAAACGTAATGTTAGAGTCACTCTATCAAACGTTTCCTATGGGATGAAGAAAGACGATTCACATATATGTAAAACCTGTGTTCCATTGAATCGGTGAGACACGTCGCCATAATAGCTGAAGTATGATGATGAGTTAAATCATATCACCATGCGACATTAATTTGCGCATTAAACACGTATTTAGGACAAGAGTATATCAATTACTCTTAGAAGATACATGTTTACAGCTTGGGAAAATGGTACTGTGGTCGAACATGAGACCGAGAGGTTGTAAGAGGAAAGTTGTAGGTCAAGGTTTAAGCACTGCTCTTGTTCCCAATGGAAGTGATGCTACGATAAGAGGCATTATTCCGAGTGGGAAAAACGTTCAGACTCAAGATGGGATTAACAAGCCTAGGCGAAAGACAAAGGCATCGAACCCATTGAGTAGGGTGATATCACTCTAACGACTGTTAGTGAGCATTGGAAAGACCTCAAGTGGAGAAATAGAGGAAAACAATAAAAGAGAAAGATCGCCTAAATGAAAGCCATTATATTATATAGTTGATTTACCTGCTAACCACAGGGGCACAGGGATAAGGTGAGTCCTGAAAGAAGGCTCACCATTGATGGAAAAGGCCGGGAGGTGCGAAACCCGACTAATTTCGAAAGGATATAACCAAATTCAGGGAGAGGACTTTGACGAAATGAACTCACCGACTGTGCGTAAAACCACAGTCAGGGCCAATTATGGTCCTGGTCGCAAGTCTCGATCTCGAGCTGCACCAAATGGATGTTAAGACCGCATTCCTCCACGGAAACCTGGAAGAAGAGATCTACATGGAGAAACCAGAGGGTTTCATTACTCTTGGTAATGAACGTAAAGTTTGTAAACTACAAAGGTCCATCTACGGTCTTAAACAGTTGTCTCGGCAATGGTACCGCAGATTCCACGAGGAAATCGTAGGAAACGGATTCGTGAATCTTTACGAGGATCCGTGCGTGTATTATAAGACCTTCGGGTCTAAGTATGTCATCTTAACCTTATACAAGGACGACATACTCATTGCCGCGAACGCTGTGAGTTTTATGAGCAAATCAAAGTCCAGGTTAGCATCTGTATTCAAGATGAAAGACATGGGAGAAGCCACGTACATCTTAGGCATTAAAATTGCTAGAGAATGGGCTACCCTGAAATTATGTCTGTCTCAAGAAGCCTATATCAACAAAATGTTGAAAAGGTTCGGATTACAGGATGCCAAATCTGTGGATACGCCGGTGGTGTTTGGGGGCGCACTGTCAAAACGTGACGGCCCCAAGAACATGGCAGAGCGTGAACAGATGAAGGGTGCAGAGTATTTAAGCATGGTCAGTAGTTTGATGTACGCCATGCAATGCACCCGTCCGGATATCTGTTACGCCATGGGCCTAGTAGCACGTTTCCAATCAGATCCTGGCTATCAACATTTAAAGGCTGTAAAACGAATAATTTGTTATCTGAAAGGTACTGTCGACTACGCGCTGTGTTATGAGGGCGGGAAGTTAGAATTGACCGGTTACAGTGACGTCGACCATGGTGGCGATCCGGATGATCGTAATTCCACCACAGGGTGAGTCTTTCTCCTTGCTAAAGCCACCATTTCTTGAACGAGCAAGAACCAAACATGTGTCGTGCTGTCTACGATGGAATCAGAATTCGTAGCTCTCTCTAAAATCGCACAGGAAGCAGTCTGGCTGAAAAGGCTTCTTACTGCGCTGCTTGGTGGCGATGTCGGGAGTAAACTTGTAAAGGTGTTCTCTGACAGTCAGGCAGCCATTGCGGCAGTAAAGAATCTGAAGTACCATAGTAGGAAAAAACACATTGATGTGAAATATTTTTATGCTAAATCTATGGTAGAAGACAATATAATCACTATGGAATACTTGTCCACCGATTACATAGTTGCAGACCCATTAACTAAACAACTACGCAGGGACATATTCAAAATCACATAAAACTGCTTGGATTGCGTAGGGTTTAAAAGTGGCATGTATTTGTGATAACATTTTGATATTAGAAAGTTACATTTTATAAATGAAAGAATTGCAATGGAGTTTATGATCTATTGACGTAATAATGTTTCGATTACATCAAATTTTCGGTCTATAAACTAAGTCGTAGGAGGACGCAATCCTCTGCCAAACTATGTCGAATGTGGGTCTTACCTTGTCACACAAGTACGATCGTCTTGCAGTGGAGGGAGGCCTCTACCAAGCAAGACTGGCTAAGAGCCAGGGGGATAAACCTGATTAAGCAAGACGATTATCTAGTTTCGAAGTAACTCGACGTGATCTTCGTTTTGCATATCGCCGTGATGAACTTCGTTCGTCATTAATCCAAATTATAGGCCGGATGAGAATCTGCGATAACATGATTTGACATATCCCATTCCTGTTGACCCAAAAGGTTCAGGTATGCTATCGACGCGTGCTTCATACTACGCGTGCCACGTTCGACCACGGGGTCACAGCTCGGTTGTGCTAGGAAAGAATCCTCGTGATTTTGGAGGGCGCAAACTTCTACACCTCGAGCGTATGATTGATCCCGGGAGCCTTTTGAAGAGGCACCCGAAGTATCCTCATGGACTCAGAACTCATATCTAAGGTCAGGCTCAATGCTCGCTTCCCGGCGTACGAGCGTAGTGCTGAACAAAAAGGCCCAGTGACCACGTCTTTGGAAACCGGGTGGGTTTGACTAAGGATATGAGTGATGGGGATGGTCAAGTTCACCTGTAATTCACCGACTCTTGTATTCACTATGTGGCCACCAACCGGATATTAGTTCAAGGTTGTGAATACATGTACGGATTCCTTGGAGAAGTGTTCCTATGTGGAAACTTGGCCGATGGAGAAATTACAGTTGACCTAGGATACTACGCGACACTATATAAATGTTGTTTATAACAAGTTGATTAGAGAAAAGGGAATCAACGTTCCGCGAGCGCTACAACACTCCTAACAGATGAGTAGCACGATGCCCGTCGTGTCCGCCGGTCGCACGGCAAACCTCGTATGAACTATTCAGAAGCAAGGACGAAATCAAAGGAGTGAAATGTTGATGCAGATTTGGACGACAATACATTAACAGGCACCCTCCCATTCCGGCGAGTCGGAGCTGTAAGCATATGGTGATGGGCGCCGTAAATGGAAGCCCATTATATGTATACGTTACCTAAGTTAATTGGGTACATGTCACATTAGGACATTGGGCCAGACCCAAATCCCAATTGACATGAGAGGCCCAAAATTGGGCCTCCCTATACAAGCATGGCCAGCCGAAATTAGGATGAGGGTAAAGTTGACTTTTGTCCACTTTACTCCTCCTATATATATGGGGAGTTAGGGGTTAGGTTAATCACAATTTCCATCAAGTGGTGTTTTGAGAGAAATCCCTTCCCTCAAATACACCATATTCGGCCGAACATCACCAAACATCAAGGGTGTGCCAATTTGCTTTCGAGAAAACACTCCAAAGATCTGTCCCTTGCCAAGAATCGATGTGAGGCTTTGCTGTGGAGAATATACCACGTAGGGCTTCCTTAACAAGAACACATACGGGTGCCGACCGGAGGATCGTGAACTCCTTGCGACAATGATCTTTCGACTACGGACTACTGTTGAGGTATGTGCGAATCTTCCGCTGCGTAATTTCGATTACTAGAATGTACCATGGATTTAGTTTCCGTAGTGATTATTCCCCGTAATCTAACAGATCGCCTTATCATATTTCACAGTTGTCTTTTTGGATCTTCCCCTTTTTGGTTGGAATCTATGGGTCTTATGTCCCTTTTCGGTTGTAAGAATTGTTTTTATAGATCTTCCTCTTTCCATATGTAAGGGTTGTTGATAGCCTTATCATATTTCAGAGTTATCTTTTTGGATCTTCTCCTTTTCGGTTGGAAGGGTGGCCCTGTGGGTCTTATGTCTCTTTTCGGTTGTAAGGGTTGTCCTTATAGATCTTCCTCTTTCCATATGTAAGGGTTGTCGATCGCCTTATTATATTTCAAAGTTGTCTTTATCTTCCCCTTTTCAGTTGGAAGGATGGCCCTGTGGGTCTTATGTCCCTTTTTCGGTTGTAAGGGTTGTCCTTATAGATCTTCCTATTTCCATATGTAAGGGTTGTCGATCGCCTTATCATATTTCAGAGTTGTCTTTATCTTCCCCTTTTTGGTTGGAAGGGTGGCCATGTGGGTCTTATGTCCCTTTTCGGTTGTAAGGGTTGTCCTTATAGATCTTCCTATTTCCATATGTAAGGGTTGTTGATCGCCTTATCATATTTCAGAGTTGTTTTTTTGGATCTTCCTCTTTTCGGTTGGAAGGGTGGTCCTGTGGGTCTTATGTCCCTTTTCGGTTGTAAGGGTTTTCCTTATAGATCTTCCTCTTTCCATATGTAAGAGTTGTCTATCGCCTTATCGTTTTTCAGAGTTGTCTTTTTGGATATTCCCCTTTTCGGTTGGAAGGGTGGCTGTCCACTAGTCGATGCCTCGACGTAGTGTTGTTGGCAAGACGCTACTTACGTTGTGTTGACACATTTTGTGACCGCATATCTAATGCCTTGGGATAGCGTTGTGAACAAGACGCTACTTGTTAGTTTGACGCGTTTTAACTACTTACCTGATGCCTCGTGGTAGTGTTAAGCAAGACGTTACTTGCGTGATTTGGTACATTTTATTCCGCTTACTCAATGCCTTGAGATAGCGTTGGGACGAGATGCAACTCGCGATATGCACTTTACCGCCCACTTGAGGACTCAAGGTGGCGTTTGAGGCAAGACGTTACTTGCTTAATTTGGTACATTTTATTCCGCCTACCCAATGCCTTGAGGTAGCGTTGTGGCGAGACGCGACTCGCAATCCTAATTACTAAAGGTAGCGCGTTTTCCGTCACTTAGAGTTCCAAGATGTGACGTTATGGCAAGACGTTACTTGCTTGGTTAGGTACGTTTTATTCCGCTTACTCGATGCCTCGAGATAGTGTTTTGGCAAGGTGCTACTTGCAAATACGTTTTTCTGCCGCTTGGAGTTCCAAGATTTGGCGTTGGTGCAAGACGCTACTTGCAAATTTTGAATGCGTTGTAAATGATGCCTCCTCTTTTGTGAGTGATGGTGTCTTTCTTCTTTCCCTTGTGTCCTGAAAAGCATTTGAGTCATTTAGTTCTATTGTCATTTCTTACAGAAAGGAAAGTTTAAGTGGAGTCCGTAGATCTCCTTTTGGTAATAACAAATTATGTAATGGAAGTGGATATTCCCTTTGGGTGTAGAAATTCTTCAAATGTTCTCCACTGAAAGTGTTAGTTGATATCGGCCCTTCCGCATCCTCCAGTCGGTATAAGTTGTGGATGTCGCCTTATGAGGGCGGTCATTGTTTCCTCCCACACATGAGCTAGTCCTTGTAGTGGGTTTATGTTGTATCATTCCTTTGTGGTTTCCATTGGAAGGAGTGATGTCACGTATTCGCGTGGCCTTCTATTTCTGGGTGGACTATCAAGCACTAGCTCTCATGGTGCCCCCTAGTTGCTTGGTAGTTGCTTGGTAGTTGCTTGGTAGTTGCTTGGTAGTTGCATCATTTGTTCTTGTTTAGCATGTTAAGGCTTATCCTCTTGTTTCTCGGTTGGGTGCCGAGCACTTGTTCGTTTGGTGCCCCCCAAGTTGCTCGGTCTCCTTACTCTTTTGTGCTCTTTGAGCATGCCTTTCTTTTATGCACCTTCCAGAATTGGCTAGGTGGGTTGGGGTGGAGGGAGGATTCAATTTTGATCTTCGTTGCTGTTTTTTCTCTTTACTCTTTGTAGGTGTTGGTTTGGCGTGGTGCCCCCAACCCTGTGCTGTTAGCACCCTTGGGTGTAGAATGTTTGTTTTGCAAATCCAATATCCTTTTAACGTTGGAGTTATTAATGATCCTTGCGATGAGCATAGGTTTGGTGCTGCCCCCTCATTTAGTGCTACCCCTCCTTGGATGTAGAAGCGGCTTTTGTCTCTCAAATGAGTATTGTGCTGGGAAGGGGGAGAGGGAGGTGTTTGCCTTGCAGGCTGGGTTGGAGTGGTATTCCCTGCTTTTACAGCGTGTTGTCCCGTCCTTTGAACGGGCGAGCGTCTGGTGGGTGTAACTTCTGTACATAGATATATTGTAGGATGGAATTCTATATGATGGCACTCCATATGGTTCTCCATGGAAATGCATATCGTATTGGAACCCCTTGAATGACATTTTCTCAAGGTAGGCGATGTAAGCCCTGCTGGTTGTAGTGGCCCTCCTTGTTTGGGGTTATCCTTTTGCTCATAGAGAGGGGAGGTGTATGCATGCACCCTCTTTGCTATCATTGGCGATGCTTTCCCCCCAGTGTATGTGCTTGCTCTTACTAATGCCATATTTTTCTGTGGATGGAGTTATTGATCATCTCTCCCCCTAGTGTTGCCATATTCTTCACCAAGTGGCTGCTTTTCAGTGGTAACCTCCAGTTGCCTCCTATAGATGTGCTCTGGAGGAGCTACTCTAAGTGAATTCATGAAGGGATGAGAGTGTGGTGCTCATCCTTGTGGAGAGGTTGTTGTTCTGCTCCATCATCATCTTGCCCCCATATTGGTATACTCTGGAAGAGCTACCACGGGTGCATTTCGTTGTAGCCACTTCTTTGGCCTTATGCCCTTTTACTGGGTATTTAATTATTGCCCCCACTAGGGGCTTGTCTTTTATTAGGGGTAAGGGAGGTAGTTGTTGATTGACTACCGACTGTGGTATCTTGGAGCTTGATAGAGTGTTATCCAAGGAGTGTTGTTCTCCATTGGACGACGGTTGCTTAGGATCCTTTGGTTGTTGCCCCCGGATGCTAGGCTCCTGGATACCCGCGGTAGGTACCTTACTATGCCTCCCCCTTGTTCTCTTAGACCCCCTATTATTGCCATCGAGCACAAGTAGTAGGCTACAACTTTTTTGCTCGAATCTGCAAACAGCGCCAGTGTTCGCACACGAGTTTCCTTCGTGGGCTTCTCTATAAACTGTGATGATTTAGCGATGATTTAGAATAATAATTGTGCACTATCAAGACTCCAAATTAAGAGATAACATTTACATGTGTTAGTATTTATACAAGAGTAAGCTTCTAACTAACTCTAACTAACTAACTATTGTAAGTGTTAGTATGCTAACTAGTGAAGGATGCATAGTGATGCGGCATGGTGCCTTGCACCATATACATGGAAACCATGTATCCTATATTCCCCCACCTTTCTCATCTCCTTTCTTTTTGTGAAAAACATCTTTTATGCCATATAATTTGAGCAGGGCTATATGTTGGTTCTTCACCAATGCCTTGTTAAGCAAGTCAGCGAGTTGATCCCTTGAAGCAACATGAGTGGCAGCTATCACCCCTGACTCTATATGATGCCTTGTGAAGTGGCAATCAAGCTCTATATGCTTAGTGCGCTCATGGAACATGGGATTCTTGGCAATCTTCACAGCTGATTCATTGTCTGTGTAGATAGGAATTGGTAATCTCACATGGACTCCCAACTCCTTCAAAAGCCTGCCAACCCACAAAGCTTCTTGTATTGCCACTCTCAAGCACCTATATTCTGCTTCAGCACTTGACAAGGATATGGTATCCTGTTTCTTCACATTCCAACCCACCATAGCACCACCAAGTCTAACACAATATGCACTCACAGATTTCCTACTAAAAGGACATGCTGCCCAATCAGAGTCACAAAAGAGGCTTAGTGCAAGTGCATTGGTGGAAGGGTACATTAGACCCTGGCCAGGGCAGCCCTTGATATATCTAATGACCCTCATAGCAGCATCAAGGTGTGATTTCTTTGGCTGATCAACGAATTGACTCAACCTTTGCACAGAGAAAGTGATGTCTGGCCTTGTCATGGTCAAGTAGAGGAGCTTACCAATCAACCTCCTATAATAAGTAGCATCCTCAAGAGGAAAATCATCAGCATTGGTCTTGGTTGCTTCATCAAATCCACAAGTAGTGAGTTTGATGTTGAACTCCATGGGAGTCTCAGTTGGCTTGGCAGCCCCCAATCCAGCTTCCTCAATGATTTCAAGAGCATACTTCCTCTAATTGATGACCAACCCCTCATGTGATCTAGCAATCTCCAAGCCCAAAAAATATCTCAAGTTACCCAAGTCCTTGAGTTTGAAGTGAGACTGAAGAGTAGACTT
Organism: Clarkia xantiana subsp. parviflora; assembly: GCA_036873135.1. NCBI lineage: Eukaryota > Viridiplantae > Streptophyta > Magnoliopsida > Myrtales > Onagraceae > Clarkia > Clarkia xantiana. The sequence goes on from JAPTYO010000004.1 coordinate 40,933,445, forward strand.
CAATTGGTTGATCAGTTTCTCACTAGAACCAGTGATTAGCAAATCATCCACATAGATGAGAAGAAACACTCTATCTTGCCCCTCAGTCTTGGTGAACAAGGAATTATCAGATGCACTTTTTAAGTACCCATTCTCAATTAATGTGTGGGTGAGCTTGATATTCCATTGCCTTGATGCTTGTTTGAGACCATAAAGAGACTTCAATAGCTTGCACACACGCCTAGGTGACTCAATAGTAGGCTTGGTTGAATCAAACTCTTGAGGAATGCCCATAAAGACTTCCTCATGTAGATCACCCTGTAGGAAGGCATTGTTCACATCCATGTGAAACAAGCCCCATGAATAAGATGTAGCTATGGCCAATACAATTCTCGTTGTGGTCATCTTCACAACTGGGGAGAAAGTTTCATTGAAATAAATCCCTTCAACTTGGGTGAAACCCTTGGCAACTAACCTTGCCTTGTACCTCTCAATGGAACCATCAGAGTTCTACTTCACCTTGTGCACCCACTTGCAACCAATAGTAGACTTGCCAATGGGCAAATCAACAATCTTCCAAGTCTGATTGTATTGAAGAGCTTTGATCTCCTCCTTCATAGCTATCACCCAATTTGAATCCTTAACTGCTTGCTTATAGGTAGTAGGCTCCTTAATCTTATCAATTGCATCCAAGAAACAATTGAACTTTGGATTCAAATGATCATAGGAGATATACTTTTCCATCCCAAAAGCAGCATTGGATGATGATGTAGCCCTTAACTGAGCAAGCCTAGCACTCCTCCTCAAAGTGGGCACTTGAGAATCTTCAATGATGGGAGTGGGTGGCTGGGGTATACTCTTTTCTTCAATCATAGGAGAAGGAGCAATGGGAAACTCTTCAAAAGTAGATTGATCCTCATAAAAGGGCACATCAATCTGTGTCTTGGAATCCAAGCAAGAGGGTAACAGAATCCTCAAATCCGCCTTTGACATGCTGAAAGGGAAGATGTGTTAATGAAAAACAACCTTGTAATCCCCTGATTTGATCTTGAGTGTAAGCCCTTGATACCTGGAAAGCTGAGTTTGAGTTTGAGTTTGAAAGGGAAGATGTGATCTTCTAGTATTCCGCTCCGTGGGCTTCTTCTTCTCATATGCCCGTCATGTGGGCTTCTTCTTTCGTATACCTGTAGATGGGCACCAGAGAGGGGGTTCCCGGTGAGCCCACTATTTTCTCACGGTGTCCTGAGTGCCTTCTTTCTTGGGACCTCAGCCCTTTCTTCTCCTCGTGATACCTGCAAAAGGGGCATTACCGAGACCCAATGGGGGGTGGTGCTCGGTGTGCCCTCTCCGATGCTTAAATGAACATAGGACTTTTAGAGAGATAAAGTAGAGAGAAGGCAAAGCTTGAGTGAGAGATAACCCGATTGTTCTCAAATGAGGAGAGGAGACCTCTATTTATAGAGTTCCTATCGAACCGCCTCGGTTCCAGTGGTTTCCTAGTCCGGTTGTGAAAGGTTCGTAATATAAGTTGGCCTTGACCGTAAATATGGTGCACTTGACCTCGGTTCGACCGTAAAGAGCATAATGTGTTTAAGTGTGTTGGAATGGCCTCTGTTGGATATCTGTCCAATTTGGGTTCATATTTACGTTTCGGACCTCGCAAACACGCTAGAACCACAAAATGGATCTTACCGCAGTCACCCCGGGTTAAAACGGTCCGGGTGCGCGTCGCACCCGGACCGGGGACCTCCGGATTGCCATAAGGCAATCCGGACCATGTCGGATGTCGACACGGTCCGGACTACCGACTAATACTGCGCGTTTACCCCTTTTTTTTACTAAGTATGAGAAGTTAGTGCGCATATAGCCAACCTCGATGTCGATAAACGTTTTCCTGTAAACCGACATCAAACCGGGAACAATTCTCAGGTTTCCTATAAATAGGGGCCTAGATCTCCCATTTTGGGGGTTTTAACTCGAAAATCTAGAGAATTGGCTATTTGTGCTCTGACCTCTCTCTAAAATTTCTCTCTCTAAAATACTTACTTTAGCATTGGAGAGGGCACAACCAGCACCACCCCCCCCTCTCAATGCTGGTTATCGCCCGCTCTGCAGGACCCGGCGTTTAGAAGATTGAGACAGAGATCAAAGTTAGTTCGAAGATCGAGGTAGAAGCCAAAGTTAGTTCGTGGACCGAGGATCGAGGTCCCTGAAAAGAAGTTCGAGATATCCCAAGTGGAAACGATCTCAACACTTGGCGCCATCAGCGTGATTCGAGCAAGAAGCCATTCCATACCGCAAGCTATGACAGGCAGACGTACGAAGAAGGCGGGGGCACTTAGGCGGGACTGATCCTCATGTTCATAGCCATTCCCTGCATACAAACCAGGATGCGGCACTTAGGTGGGACTGATCACCCCATCGTGGCGGAAGTCCTCTTGTTAGACGACAACCCCACATATCTACAAAGTATGTATATCCCTCTTAAGGTTTCATACGCCATGAAGATACATTCCTTGTTAGGATGGATTCATGTACACTCAGACTATACATATCCTCTTAATGATGCAGACATAAGGAAGACCTATACCTTAAGTGGGTAGGCTTCATTCAAACCAGGAGTGCGACATAACTCTTCAACATGGGTGCGAAAAGCAGCAATGCATGCATCAAAATTAGCCATCTTCAAGTTCAAGCTTCATGTGTGAAGAAGCAAACAACGGTTATCTCAATGGGAGGAACACTCCTCCTTGGGCCGGTCCCTCGACCGGGGGGCAGAAGGCGCCACTGCACGACCCTCAACTCTATTCCCTTTATCGCAAGAAGGAGTTGGCACGGTCGCACTAGGCATAGAGAACTTAGAATCGCTCGAGTAACGCGCCCCTGCGACAGATCTTTTGAGAATTGTGCTAAAGCTAGGAACTACAACCACGCATTCAGTCACATGTACAGAGCAACTTGCAAACAAAAGCAACATGAAAGCAACAACTTGGTAAATTAACAAGTTCAAAGAAGATACAAGGAGGTGCCTTATTCACAAGTTCTTTACTGCAACCATGTCTGGAGACTCCAGAGTAGCGGGGGCAATGGGGCGGACATCTTTTCCAATAAGTGGATTACCATGTACATCGGCTGTCTGCAAAGACGAGCTTTCTCCATCAGTCCGACCTACATTGCAGCATGATACAAGTTATAAAGATCATCAACATACCAAATCTTCAGAATGAAGTATATGAATACTGACACCAATTAATCAAGTAAAGACGTCAACATCTACACTTGGTGCATTGTTTAGCTACTCAACCATGTCGACATCTGGACATAGAGTTACTCGCTGAATGGGAATAGTGGACTTACTCATGATAACAAAGAAGAGATATTTTCTAAGTGTTTTACCATGACAGCCGACGACATGCACCATATCTCTACATCAATTCTATGGATACAGCGTGCATAGCAATGGATATAGAAAAGATTCTAAGTGTGGGGGCAAGTGCACGCATACAAGCGTGTACATACGAGCACGTGCATACAGCTGTCGACATATGGCAAGATGTCGACTATCAAGTGATGTGTTCTAAGTGTTCCACTATGTCAGCAATCGACACATAACAAGGTGTCGACCGTCAAGGAATATTTTCTAAGTGTGTTGCTCAGGATGACAGTCAGCATATTGCAAGCGGTCAGCATGCTACTAAGTGTTAACATGCTACTACGTGTCAACATACAACAAGCCGTCAACATACTATCAAATATCTATGTACGACAAGGTGCCGACATGCAGCAAAATATGGCTGAAATATTTTCTAAGTATTTCACTTACGACATGAGACTATATGCGACAAGAAATTAACCGTCAGAAAATATTGTCTAAGTATTTCCTTGATGTCAACAATCAACAAGCGGCATGGAATCAACTATCTAGGAGCATTCTCCAAGTATACTAGCATGACGACGGATAACGTACATCAAGTGGCAAACATCAACTACTACGAAATATTTTCTAAGTGTTTCTATGTCGACGGTCGACAAGAATCATATGACTACATCAATGGTAACAAGCACTAGATATTATTGAAATATCTTATAAGTGTTTTAGCATGCTTGCAGACAGGGATCCATGATCAATACATGATTCTCAACGCACATTGCCTAAGGCTTCACTACCAACACACAACCATTGACGACCATGTACGAACAACTACCGATCGTCAACATCGAGCATGCTAAAACAACGGCTGAGGCATGGAGCAACATGTCGGCAATGAATGTTATGCATAAGGCTCCTTATTCAACAAACAATGAGAGCTTCTTGGAAAACTATCAAAGGAGGATGTAAGCTAATGACTATTCTCTCTCCTAATTTTCTATAATAGTGTCTACTCCATGTGCTAAGGACTAAACTCATATCTATTTTCGCACAAGTCCCTTGCATCATGTATGAGCATGTTTACATCACTTTTATGCTTGCATTACGTACATGCTCCCTAATGTTGCATGACGCACTACGTACGATCATTATCGCATGTTGCATACGTAAAGGCTATTATGCATGTTATTATTTTTATGTGTGCATAATTTTAATTTATGATTGCTACATGATTATTTTATGATCTAAGTATGAATTTCATGTTTACATCGTATTACATGCTTACATCATTTTCTATGTTTACATCATGCTTCATGATTGACAAGCATGCTCTTCAATTTTAAATTGTTCTAAGTATTTTGCTCATTGCACGATTATGTCATCCATGTGCTATGTTTTCATATCTATGTTAACATCATGTTACACATTCACGTCACGTACCAAGATGACACCGCGTTGCATGATTACTTATTATCACAAGTATTTCGCTTATTGCATGTTATTATGAATAAGTCGTTAACTGCACATTGTTATATGTATACTGTCTGTTACGCTAACCTTGTGAATAGATTATGTACGTTCATCGGAAAAATAAAAAGGGACGAATATGTGCTCCGCGCACTCGATTGACAAACAGGCCACCCCTGAGGTCAGTGTCGAATCTGAATTGGACGAATAACCTATCTTAAATAGATTCAAGCATGGGTTTTGAACCGCTACTTGACTCGGGGGCAAGTGTTGGATATCTGTCCAATTCGGGTTCATATTTACGTTTCGGACCTCGCAAACACGCTAGAACCACAAAACGGATATTACCGCAGTTACCCCGGGTTAAAACGGTCCGGGTGCGCGTCGCACCCGGACCGGGGACCTCCGGATTACCGACTAATACTGCGCGTTTACCCCTGTTTTTTACTAAGTATGAGAAGTTATTACGCATATAGCCAACCTCGATGTCGATAAGCGTTTTCCTGTAAACCGACATCAAACCGGGCACAGTTCTCAGTTTCCTATAAATAGGGGCCTAGATATCCCATTTTGGGGGTTTTAACTCGAAACTCTGGAGAATTTGCTATTTGTGCTCTGACCTCTCTCTAAAATACTGACTTTAGCATCGGAGAGGGCACAACCAGCACCACCCCCTCTCCATGCTGGTTATCGCCCGCTCTGCAGGACCCGGCGTTTAGAAGATTGAGACAGAGATCAAAGTTAGTTCGGGGATCGAGGTAGAAGCCAAAGTTAGTTCGTGGATCGAGGATCGAGGTCCCTGAAAAGAAGTTCGAGATATCCCAAGTGGAAACGATCTCAACAGCCTCCAAGGGCGAGCCCCAGGCGAAATATCGCCCGGGGTGGGGGTCCGGACGAGGGGGAATCGTCTGGACGGAGAGGGGTACCCGGCTGGGTATCCCCAAGATCTTGCTCGGGTTAGCCGAGCAAGGGGGTCCCTTGCTTGGGTTGCCCCGGGTGGTTTTTCCACTCGGGGCCTTCCCTAGTGGTTTTCTCCACTCGGGGTGTTTTCTGGGCCTACGTGCTGGGCCTCAGGTGTCCGTGTTCCAAGTTTCGAATTATATTCGGTTATGGCCCAAATACCGGGGTCCAATTTATAATAGCTTGGGCGTATATCCATCAGTCAGTAAATCCTTCATGAATAAATATGCTATATTATTATTGGAACAAACTTGTTGGATGTTGATGTCTCATTTCTTCTCAAGATTATGAGTGTATAATAGTTTGGGGGAAATGTGTTTCGTTCATGTCTCATTTGATGTAGTCATCCTTTATCTGAGCGATACATGTATTATTCTCATACAATATAGTATATATTTTTCATCCAAATGTAAATTGCACATCTTCTAGATATGGTGCATCATCGATCTTACCAGACACACTCCCGACTTGTCTTATGTAATGCGATTATCTCTGCGTCATTCGAGGATGTAGCTGCTAATGCCTGCTTTATTAATCACCATGATATAGTTGTGCCACAACATGTAAATAAATATCATGTTTGAGATCGACCCTTGTGTGGATATGATAAATACCATGCATCTGCAAAATCAATTAATCTAGATCCCAATTCATTTTAATAAAATAAGCATATGTCATTCGTTCCTCGGATATGTCGGTATATATGCTTAATCCCATTCCAATGCCTTTGTGTTGGAGAATAAATAAATCTTGCTACTAAACTTACATCGAATGAAATATCGGGTCTCGTGTAATTTGCAAGATATATTAGTGCTCTTACAACACTAAGATAATGTACTTTAGGACTATGGAGTTCTTCATTAATTAATATCACGAGGATAGAAAATATCTTTAGAAACATCTAGAGACTTGCTATTTGGGGCATTTAATATATGTGCTAGATGCTTTGTTAGCTAGAACAATCGATGTTATTTTGACGGAATCTGTTTACGTGATTCTCTTTTCCTGAGAATCAACAATTATGTTGGGATCAATGATATGTAATGGTGAAAGGATGGTAACTGATAGTGTAGCTAAGAATTTACAACATTGATTTTTTTATACTACCCACAAGCTTGGTTTGATCATTGAATGAGGTTCTCATTGTGTCATCGACCCTTAAACACGTATTTCCATTTGGTGTCGTACTTACTTTGGTTCCCTTGTTGTTAATGATTCTCTCAGGTGCGTTCTTTCTTAGGCGATGAATCTTCTGGGAAGGATAAGCAGAAGGAGAAAGAGGCGGAGCCTTCTTCCCCCAGGTGACGACTGTGGTGGTTTATAACGACCCCTTTTTGCTAGAAGATACTTCAGGTTTTGCTTGAAGTTTATGAGGGGAAACTTGAGTGGAGCCCCTTGGAGACCTTAGAGGGTACCAAATGAAACAGGGTCACACAATCGTGAATCACGCCATGTACCTCCACTTAATGAATGCATCTATCCCTCCTTGTGATCTTCACTGCTTCTCTACTGACATCGGTGAGGTTGATAAGTCAACACGAATTTTCTTGCAGTGTCAGGCTAAGGTAGGTGTAAATTGATGCATTTTTTTCTTGTACCTTTCATTTAGTTTTTGAATCCTTTCTATATTTTTAGGTGATGAGGGGATGCCCTTTAGTACTCGAGGTTGATGATCGACCTCGTCGCCGAGTTGACGTCCACCAAGCGGACGATTCAACATCTAAGGGAGAAGATCAAGGAGGAAGAGAAACTAGGCGAGGTGGCCCAAATGAAGGAAGCCATGACCCGTTTGTCGAAGGGATCTGCTGCTCTTGAGACAGATTTGAAGAACCGCTCTGAGGATCTATCTTTGAGTCAGCATTCCATTTAGTCGACAACTTCTCTTTTTGAGGATGCTTAGAGAAAGAAGGATGTTTTGTGAAGGAGTTGGCCATCATACAGGCTGAGGCGATGACTATGAAGGAATAGCTACAGCACGAAAGGAAGCTTCTGAGTTGATAATGTCTTCTAATGAAGTCGTGCTGGACTATAAGGCCAACCCTCAATTTTTGGAGGATGCTGCTGAGGCCACAACTTCTAAAATCTGCAACACCTTTGCCTTGATAATCAAGGGTTTGAATGAGCGTGATCTCGACTTCCCTATGCATGAAGTACCCATTTTGAAGCAGTATTTAGATTTAGAGGAGGCTAAGCGTTCCGCCGCTGGAGAGAGTGTTAGCATATGGTGATTGGGCGCCGTAATTGGAAGCCCATTAATATGTATATGTTACCTAAGAAATTGGGTAAACGTCACAATAGAAAAATTGAGCTTGACCCAAATCCCTATTAACATGAGAGGCCCAAAATTGGGCCTCCCTTACACATATAGGCCGGCCGAAACTTACTAGGGGCAAAGTGGACAATCCTCCTATAAATAAAGGGTGTTAGGTTTTATTTGGGGTAATTCACAATTCCTCCTAATTGGTGATTTGAGAGAAAAACACTCCTCCCTAAATACTAGTTTCGGCCGAACCCACCTGCTACACCAAAGGTGTGCCAATTTGCTTCGAGCAAAACACTCCGGAGATTCGTCCCTGCTAAGAATCGATCAGAGGCTTTGTTGTGGTGATAATACCGCGCAAGGATTCCTTAACACGAACCTCTACGGGCTCCGTCCGGTGGATCGTGAACTCCCTCAGCAAGATCCTTGGGACTACGAAAAAGGTTTAAGGTATGTGCACATCTTCCGCTGCGTAATTCTGATTACAAGCATGTACTTGTGTTTATGTTTCCGTAGTAATCAACCCCGTATTTCAAAAGTGGTATCAGAGCATGTGTTAGAAGTTTTAGATTTTGATAAATTGATGTTCTTGAAAATTTAAAATCTTGGCCGAAAATTTAAAGATGTAAATTTTTGAAATTTTTAAATTGATGGTGCCGAAATTTTCATAAATGTTCTTAGTAAAATTTGATGTTCATGATCTTCAAGAAAAATGTGACTTTTATCAAAATCAAACATTGGATTGTAGATCTTATTAAAATTTGATCTTGAAATTTGACCAATTGTCTCCAGTTTCATATTTTTGGTCGAACCCTATAGGAATTACAAAGTAATTTTTTTTAATTTCTTAGGCCCCAAGTAATGTCTATTTCGGTCGAAACAATTAGGGATATTGTTTACTATATTTTAATTTTTATTAAGGGTAACAATATATCTATAATTGGAAACATAAGGATGGGTTCACATTAATATATAGAAATATATATAACTATCAATATATCTAGCCAATTTATAAGGATAAATATATTATTGATAGATTTAGTTGCCTAAAAGATTGAGAAAATATATTGTCAGTATACTTGTTTCCCTATTAAAGATATTGACAATAAATAATATATATATATTAATATGTGCCGAATTTAAATATACATATATATATTGTTGATTGATTTTGTCTTAAAGATAGAATCTTGGCAATAAATATGTATATATTTATGATGTGCCGAAATATATATATATATGCAATGTTGGAAATAATTTTATATAGTTAATAATTCTTGGAGGCTAAGTTAAGTTTTTAGTGGACTTTAAAACCCTACTTAGCCCACAAGATTATTTCGGCCCAACCCTATGTGTTTAATGGGCCGGTCCAATTTGCAAAACCGGATAGAATTAAAACCAAACCAGATTTTCTTAATCGGTTCGACCTAGTCGGGTTGGGTCGAACCGGGGTAACTAAGTGGACCTAACCGAACCGGTTTTGTGTGTTGAACCGAACCCTATTTTATTGGACCGGTTCGGACCGAACCAGATTTTGAAAATAAAACCGGACTGAACCGAACCGGATTCACTAGACCCGAACCGGACCGAAATTGACTGAACCGAACCGGATTTCAAAATTGAATTCAAGTCAATTAATAAAATAGGATGGTCAAGTTTTAAAATCCAAATGTTTTTTAACTTTAATTAGTCTACACAGTGCTCGAATGTTTAAAACTTGATGTTTTTTATTAAACCTTAATGCCTAGTTTCGATTATGGGGATGGATCTCGGAAATGCATGATTTAGGGACTGGATTAATTAGATGGCTGAATTTCAATTGTTTACTTTTCGTCTCATATATTTATTAGAATTATTGTCTTGACTACGTCAAGCTAGCTGGATGTTGGGGTTCGCTTACATTCGGATTTGTTCGAACCGGACATTTGTGGGTACCGGTTCCGGTTCGAACCCGGTCGGACCACCGGTCCGGTCCGGTTCTGATAACACCGGTGTCAATTCTTATCTATTATAATATTTAGACTCCAAAACCCTCTTTCTTGGAAAACCTCTCTAGGAAAGAAACCTCTGGAGGAGGAACCGACGTCCCCTGGCGGGGGATCGTTCTCCTCTCTTGCTCAAGTTTCTCCTAGATTTGGTACTTTCCATTAGTTAGAGGCATATACACAGTTGATCATGGTTTTCCTTCTTCGAGGGTTTGCTCATTCCCATACCAATGTCGGTTTTCATCAGGGTCGACCACCTCTACGATTATTCAGGAACCACCTCCTCCATCTATGCTACCGGAATATACGATCTATTTTCATAGCTCTGGAGCTGTAAGGTACGGACCCCTTGTTGTCGATTATAGCCCGCCGGCCCTCCCTATTATCCAAGACATCACTTCGTCCTCGGAATGGTTGCGAACACCGAGTAAAAGAGCTTTTGCGATTTGCAGCAGAGCCGTAAAAGGCAGTCCCGACCTTGCGAAGTTGAGATCTTTCACGAGGTTACCCGCCGGAGTAATCAGGAAGATTCCCGCAACGGTGAGCCTCGACGGGCAACATACACAGACGATATCCACAACATCGCAATACAACAGAGACAGCTCGCCCATGCCTTCGATAAGGACGATGGAGACCTCTTTAGAGCACAGCATCAGCCCCTTCAGAGCCTCTCACTACTCCACCAAGGTTCCTTCTCCGGTAGCTTCCTCTATTCCGCCCACCAAAGAGGCCCAACCATCGGATTTCACCATCGACGATATGGACCATACACAGATCCACCGTAATATCTGCAAATCCCAATTCCGATCCTCGATTGTCTGCCGATTGCCTGGTCTATTCATTTGGAATCAAACCGAAATCGGAACTAGTACTTGCTTCCCGTTCGTCGTTCAAAACATGACAATGAGTGGAATTCAACTGTGTTAACACTTGCTTTCTAAATTGCGGCCACGCACCACCGATGGTCATCCACGGTATATTTCTTTGTGCTGCTTTCCAAACCTAACGGGCATGGCCCATCTACTTTTAGTGTTTATTAAGCATAAGGCTTTGTTCAAATGGCTGGAAACTCGTAACAAACAAAAGTTGATGGACATGTCTACTGTTTATGTTGTTTCACAACAATAGAGATGCTGTCCCAGTATATTTCCACTATCCCCCATCAAAAAACACACCAACTTTGGTCGTCCGACCATCTGGTCGGAATACTAGTTGGCTATTCTTCTAAGTTGGTTAGAAGACATGGATAAATTTTTTTGCTGATGATAGCGTCCATCGTGTTAAGCTTAGAGATATGTCTTCTTCAACAACCCTATATTATATATATACAACAACTTCGCTTCTACTACCTCGAGCTGGGATCAAACTCTTCAAAGTCAATCGATCCGATAACAAATCAAGTTGCCACGTCCACCATTTTCTTTTTGGACTAGATCCGGCCTTAACTAGGTCTAGTCAAAGCAAAATTTGTTTGAAATATTGAGGGTAAATATGCAAATTTACAAAGTCCGATGACTAAATTGTAATATTCTAAAATTCAATGACTAAAATGCAATTAGTCAGATTTCGGTTTCTTACAAGTAATTACTCCAATTATCATGCAAGAAATATGCTAATCTGAAATTGTACGTAAAATCGACACAAAACGAATACGTATATTTATACTGAGAGTCGTGCGGATCACGGTCTCCTTAAGGCAATTTCGCCCCTCCCCACCCTCGGGTTATGCAAAGGGGTTTATACAAGGGGCGATCACCTCCCAGGATTCAACAGTTTCATCTAATTGTGTTATGCATGAAACAAATTCGACCGAACCGAACTCAATACCTGAACTCAAACAAAAAACAAGAAAGCCGACGACAACGGCTAAAAATAACTAGAAAGGTTGAACACAACATAAGTCGAAATCAACCTAGAAGAACTCTGCATTCGTCAACACGAAGAACGGAGGTAAGAAAATATAATTGGATCCCAAGATTATGAGTTCCGAAAAATTGAATACTCAACCAAGAAGGAAGATATTCCATTTCTCATTGTGTAAAAAAGTGAAGAGGAAGACTCCTTTATATAGGAGAGGAGAATGGAGGAGGAGAGTAAACTATTTGATGTGGTACAAAGTGTTTCCACCAATTTTATTCACTAAAACAACTTGGCTGGGCTAGAGTAAATACAATGGGCTTGTACAAAATAATTTAACTTAGCCCAAAAAAAAACTAGCCTAAGTAAAATTTAATAAAAATGAGCCCAAATTGTCTAACAATCCCCCACATGAATGGAAATTTTGGAAACATAGACACGAAGTTTGAGTTCAACGGTCAATACATGCAAAGGATAGGTAGGGGTAACCCCTTTGAACATATCCCTTGTGAGATCATGCATTCTCTACTAACTGGTCGGTAGACGCGATGTCCTTGAACCGACTGTCGTTGGTGTAGACGACGACATAACCCACACAAGTACCTTCCTAGTATAGTTCGGTTCACGCCCTGTGATCCCTAGGCCCTGGATCACTCGCCTGGTTCTGCAAGCGTTTCTAAGAATTGTGCCCTCAATAATTCCTTTCGAAGCGGCCCCACTTCTCACTTGCATAGGTGATTCTATGTCTCAAGAGCATCATCACGACTCTGAGTTCTCCTTACGAATCATTAAAAGCTTTGCGTAAAGTGTGATTTCAATTAAGTAATTTGCAATTACTATTCTCGATTTAGCCGATGATTAAAGATCAACACAAGCAAAATCTTAACCTCATCTCCATCACTGTATGCATCATAGGAATAGGCTAGGGGTTTGACCCCCCCATAGTCGCACTCACTCTTGTGATTAGGTTGTCCCATTGAACCAAGTTCTTGGGATCTCCATTCATCATGGTTGGGTTTTCCTTCTCAAGAGCGTTTCCTACATGGGCTTTAGCCCCATTCCCTTCGACGCTTGACCAAATAACTCTCTGTTTAACCCTTTCGGGTAGCGGATCCGCTATTTATCTGCCGACTTTGCTATATCGGGCACAATAAATATATTTGAGAGCAACTGTCTAATGGACATATAACGTCTATGACGTATATGTTTAAAAATTTCATTGGACAGGTTATACTTTGTTAAACAGATTGATTATCGCAACGTTGCATCAATGTTCTTAAAACATCATAGTCCTCAGACTATCATTTCCTGCAGGCATAATAATTTTGTTAATCCAACAACTAAATTTAGATTGATTCTTGTGTGGACAACTGGTTCGTAAAGTGTCCCATTTCCCAACCTTTAACAAAGGTTTTCAGGCCAAATGGGGGGTGCACCACTTATTTGCTTAAACCTTGTCTCCTAAACAAAATCTTTAACCTTTCATTAGATTGGATTTAATTTGGATTAAACCAAAACAAACTCATCAATTTTTGCACTAACACGAGTTTTGGCCAATTAGTAAAATCCTCGAGAAAATGGCATAGCCATTCTGCATCTTCGGCACATTTCTCCAGTACAATAACTCAGACTTAATAGTCGATCTGGCTATGACTTTTTGTGTTGAGGATTTTCTACGACACTGTTACACCTCGTAAGGTGAAAACGTAACTACTCATACTCAAGGTGGTAGTGTCTTTTTGAGAAAACAATCTCAGTTGTTCTTGAATCGGATATCCATATTGCATCACTATAACATTCTATCACATAAGGATATCTCGTTGTGTAGACCATGAATACGAATATATCTCAGATACCTAAGTAACCTGATTACCCCGTTCCAGTAGTAAACACTAGGGTTACTCGTATATCGACTCAACATACTTACAGCATGAGCGATATCTGGTATAGTGCATGACATTAAGTACATGACACTTCCAATAATCCGAGCGTACTCAATTTGGGAAATATATTCTCCCTTGTTCTTTAAAAAATACATTCTCGTATCTATTGGTGTAGTGACCTTGTTCTTGTCATCTTTGTTGAATTTATTCAAAATCTTGTCAATATAATGAGTTTGACTTAGAATGAGACTTTCCAATGATCCAATGAGTTTTGATCCAAAGATCACATCGACAAGATCCATGTCTTTCATGTCAATACTCAGATTCAACATATGTCCAGCTGACCGGACCACCTCATCGTTATTTCCAACGATTACCATGTCATCAACGTAAAAACGTTTGTCATACTTATTCATTTTTAAACATTTCTCCAATAAAACGCTGTCAAATTTATAAAGTCATTGTTTAGGCACCTGTCTTAGACCATACAGAGATTTTACAAGCTTACAGACTTTCTTTTCCTGCTCGCGCACCGCAGGTTGTTCCATGTAGATTTCTTCCTCTAAATCTCCATGTAAGAAAGCTGTTTTCACATCCATTTGTTCTACTTCTAGATTTTTCAAGGCTGCAGTCGCAAGCACCATCCTTATGGATGTGATTCTAGTTACTGGAACAAATGTATCAAAATAATCCAGTCATTCCTTTTGTATATAATCTTTTATGACAAGTCGGCCTTTGTAATTATCAATTAATCCATCTTCTTTCATTTTACGTTTGAATTTCAACTTGTAGCCTAACGGTTTGCCTCCGAGTGTAAAATCCACCAGCTCCCAAGTGTGATTCTTCAAGACGGATTCAATTTCACTATTGATTGCCTCTTTTCATAGAGGTCTCTCAGAAGAGTTTACGGCTTCGTGGTAAGTCTAAGGTTCGGCTTCAAGCATACAGGTCAGAAAAACTTGACCATAAGATTTTTCAATCCTCGCTCTTTTACTCATCATGGGCTCGACCTCGGTTTCAACCTCGGTCTCGACCTCAACATGCCCTCATGTTCTCAGTTTTGACTTTTTTTTCCTCTATAGTCTCATATGCTTGCCTCTCCTCTAGACTTAGTCAAAAAATACATTTTCCAAAGAAATATGCATTTCTTGATTACTTTAGCGTATCTTTGTGTATATCTGACGCTTTCGATTCAAACCGAAGAAACATATACACTTTATTGTTATGAGCATACCCTATGAAAATGCAATCAATAGTTTGGGGCATGTATGCACCTTTTTTCATAGAGGTATTATAACTTGACACCCCCCACATTCGAAGGCAAAACTCAAACAGAGTTTTATCATCCTTCTTATGGGGTACCTTATTCAAAAGGTAATTGCTAGTTAAAATAGCTACCCCATATTAATCATAACTCTAAAATAAACATGGTCTCAACCATTTTTTATTTTTATTTCTTCCAGAAAAATTTAATGTGTTAACACACGAGTTGGGTATGAAGTTATTACTAACCACATCATCATTGATCCTTGGACCATCATTTAATCAATGTAGGTCTTCATACCACCAAAACATCAGTATTTCCCTTAAACCAATATGAGATCAAATTCGGGTATTAGACCGACGCATTTCTCAAAACGGTATGTTTCTCAGAACAATAAATGGCATCGACCCGTTGCACCGCAAGTGCCAAAACTACCCGAAATTTTAGGAAGTAAGGGTTGTGGTTGAATTCGATCATCTTTATCAAATACATAGATAATGACAACCCTTTCACTCACTAAACCAAAACCTTGACCGTTGGCAACATTATAAATACAAATTAGTCCAAACTAATCTGTAAAACGTTGTCCGGTTTGATCGAAACCGCGGCCCAACTAAATCGGGATTTTATGCAGTGCAATGACTTCACAGATTAAATCGTGTTTAAGTCAACATTCTCTAAACAGAGAATAGATTGCCGCATTTCTCATTGCGAAAACGGTTAATTATGTTATTTAGTTGAAACTCAAGTTTTTGTTTGTAAACCATGAATTTGTTTATTGTTTCATCTTTTCCTTCACCAAGTATACATAGCAATATTTTGTACTATCATCTACGAAAGTAATGAAGTACTTATTTTTTGCCTCGCGTTTGGACATATATTAAGTCGCAAACATTGCTATTTATTTAGACCAAGAAGTTCGGTAATCCTTTCGACCGAATAAGTTTCGTTTCAACGCAAACTTCACATTTAAGTTCTTGATCTATTTTGATTTAGGAATACGAACCATGTTAGATTACCTCTGCACGGTATCGTAATTAACATGTTCTAAATTATTGTGCCACAAATTCAGCACAATAAGGAACATTCTTATCTCATGTTCACTTTAGGCACTACAGCCAATGCAAAAAAAAATTTATTCCTGTTTACTTTAGGCACTACGACAATTACACTTAAAGTAATTCAACTTCATCTCAATTAAATTTGTCTTCTATCTGTATTTAACGTACAGTTCTTTTGACGATTTCGAGTGCTCCCAACAAGGACGCTTCCTCTTTTTTTTTTCTTTTTTCAGATTTTGTCAAAAAGAATTCCATCTTTTGACTTCAACTTCTGAAGTAAGTCTCGACGACTTTCCCGACATTATAGACGGCGACCTAGACGAGTGTCCAACCTCTGTAATCAATGTGTCGGAATATGCGATAGCATAACTCGCAGAATGATAGCATTTATAGATCACATCGAGAAGATCGTGGCATTTCCCAATTTTAGAGTTATCCGCCAAGTTATAGCTACATTCTCATCGAGTAGCGTTCAAACATTAGACCTATGACCAACCCCTTGGGATAATTAATCCGGAACATCAAATTCGGATTACTAAAATTCAAATAACGATTTGAATTTATGATTTCAGTAACTAAGTTTAATAACTTCAGTTACAAAATCAATTTTTTTTTCTTTTTCCGTTGGACAGAAAATAAACTTGGCACAACTAATATTTGGTTTTAACAAAACCAGACCCACACGAGGCTAACTCCCGTGTACAAACGTCACGACGTACATACGTGCCAAAGTTCAGGAGTGTGCAATTGAAAACTATTGGAAACACGTTGGTCGATACAGGGGTAAAACAGTAATTCTGAAATATGTAGGACATAAGTCCAATTATTTATTATTCAGTATTCAACATACAATTAACGAGTAATCTGTATGTGTGTGAAAAACCGAAATTGCGATCCGTAGATCGAATGGGAAAGACAAATTTTTAACTGAGGCACGTGCGGATCACGCTCTCCTTAAGGCAATTTCGCCCCACCTCACCCTCAGGTTATGCAACGAGGTTTATTACAGGGGCGATCACCTCCCAGGATACAACAGTGTCGCTGATACGAATCATGCACACAATTCGTTCAACCGAACCGAACTCATACCTGAACTCAAACAAGAATATTAGACAAAAAAAATTGATCGAATAAAACGCTACGAAATTGGAACGTAAAAAGAAGCTGGATACGGAACGGCATAGCAGCGACTTGAACTCCAGTTCCCATGAACGAACATGGAACCGCGCCACCATGTTGGGTGGGACATAAGTGAAGAACCCATGGATGTTGACGAAGAAATCAAAGATGTTCAAGGAGATAACCGACTCGGAGTTTACCACTGGAGATGCCTCGGAAAACAACTTCACTTTTGGCGTCTTTACACGTTGGGAGCCTTTATTATACTGAGAAAGGACAAGCAAGATGACTTGCGGAGGTTGAGATATATATAGGGCCAATCTCACGTCATTGTCTTCTTCCACCATGGTTATATATATATATATATATATATATATATATATATATATATATATATATATATATATATATACATATAGGATTCGGTCAAAGAGAGTTACCCAATTTAAGAGTTAAAAATATGTTGTTATAAAATATAACAACCATTATATGGTAGGATTAATAGTCCATATATACACAAAATATATTATGCATATATTAAATATACTTTTGCATAAATCACATTATGCAATGTATCTGGACACTACTAGAATAGGTAATTTTGGTTTGCATAATTAAGCAACAATTAATTTCCCGTTTTGCAAAATCGGACCTGCATTAGGTACTTCAATTACTATCAACAATTTATGTGATGGCACAAATGCCATTCACTACGACTATTGGGTCACTGTCAAGCTCAATTGTCCAACAATCCCCCCACATGAATGGTGTTTGGAAACCTACTGGCGGTTCTAGACACGTAGTTTGAGTTCAGCGGTCAATACCTGCATAGGATAGGTATGGGGTCTGCCCTTTGAACCTTCCCTTGTGAAATTATATCGACTTTACTGGCTGATTAGTAGACGCGATGTCCTTGAACTAACTACCGTTGGTGTAAATGATGCTATAACTCACACAGATATCTTCCTAGTATAGTTCGGTTCACGCCTCAATGTTCGTTATGGCCCTGGACATTTGCCAGGTTCTGCGAGCGTTTCTAAGAATTGCGCCCTCAAAAATTTCTTTCGAAGCGGCCCATCTTCTCACTCACATAGGTGATTCTTATCTCAACAGATTCATCACGACTCTGATTTAAATCAAGAGTTTCACCGTGTTTTTGAGATTTCTCACGAATCATTAAAAGTTTTCACTTAAAATTTTCCCACTATATACTGTTTCACATCTAGGAATGGGTTTGGGAGTTTGACCCCCACAGTGATCTCACTCACTCATGTGATTAGGTTGTCCCTTCTCAGGAATGTTTTTCAGGGCTTTAATCACATTCCCTTAGATAATTGACCAAATAGCTCTCTATTTAACCCTATGGGTAGCAGGTCCGCATTATTTATTAGACGATATATGTCGAGCATAATATTTCCAATTGAGAGCAATTGTGTAACATGATTCTAGACTTTCCATTATACATGTTACAGCATATCATACTAAATGCAGATTGATTATCGCAACGTTGCTTCATGGTCCTCAGACCATCATATCTTGCAGGAATATTTTTGTTAATCCAACAGTTATATTCATGCTAATTCTTCTGGCAGACAACCGGTTTACCAAGTGTCCCACTAGCCAACCTTAACAAATGTTATCAGGCCAAAGGGGACGATCACCACTTATTTCCGTCAAACCTTATCTTTTAGACAGAACCATCATGCTCGTATAATATGTTGGATTATATGTGTATTTGGTTAAAACCAAAATAATCTCATCAATCTTCGCATTGGTCTTCATACCTATTTTGGCCAATTTGTAAAATCCTCTAATAAACGGCATAATCGTTCTAATTAGACGACACACTTTTAGTGCTTAAAACCTAGAATCAACGGGGATCTGGTTTTCAATATCATTTAGAGGATTTCCATGTTATGGCTGCATCTAATAAATACCCATCCCTAGAGTTCAAGTTTCTCGAATCAAATATTCACTTCGCATCGATTTAGCCTTTAATCATGCTTGGATTTCTGGTATAATGCAGTCCATAACTATGAGTTTGACTCAGGTACCTAAGTAACCTGACAATACCATCTTAATGATCTGTACCTTGTACATGTCATCAAGTACACTACACTCCTAATGATCCTAGCGTATTCAATTTGAGAATTCCCCTCTCTTTTTATTTTTCCTGAGAATACTTGCTTGGATCCATTGGAGTGACCTTTCACATATCGTCTTTGTTGAATTTTTATAATATCTTTTCGATATATAATGAAAATGACTTAGAACAATTCCTTTATTCCGAGAATCACATCAACAAGGCTCATGTTTTTATGTCAAATCTTGAATTCAACATATGCTTCGTTAATCGAACCATTTCATCATTACTTCTGATGATAAACATGTCATCGACGTAAAGACATAACTTTTGTAATTGTCTTTCACGTAAATGCACATATCACATACATTGACTATAAAGTCTTTCTCCAACATGACAACAAAAAATTAATGTCATTGTTTCGGTGCATGTTTAAAACCATATAATGACTTGACGAGTTTACAACTTTCTTTTCTTGTCATGGAACTGAGAAACCTTCAGGTTATTTCATATAAATCTCTTATTACAATTCTCCATTTAAGAAATTTTTTTTACATCAATTTGATGTACTGCTAGATTTCGGAGGGCCGCATTGCAAGTACCATTTTAATGGACGTAAATCTCGTTACTAGAAAAAAAGTGTTAAAGTAATCATTGATTACAAATCAAATTTAACACTTATCAATTGAATCATCTGCTTTCAACTTCCATGTGAAAAACCTCTTATAGTCTAGTGGTTTGCTTCCAGGAGGAAGAACCGCTAGCTACCAAGAATGATTTTGCAGAATCGATCTAATTTCACTATTGATAGCATTTTCCAGCTTCAAACATATAGGTCAGAAAATATGCACCTTAGGATTGTTCAATCCTAGCCCTTTTATTTCTCCTGGGCCCAACCTCAGTTTCGACCTCGATCTCAACTTCAACGTGTTTTTATGAGACACTCTCATATTTAATTATAAACGCAAAGATATCACTACCTTGCACAATTTATGATGAGTTCTTTAATATTATTTGGGGTTCCTTAACAAATGATTATGTTATTTAAAGCTACACCCACATTAATCGCGACTCCAAAACAAACATGGTGTCAACCACGTTATTCGGAAGTTTAACGTGTCTCAACATGAGTTGGGTCTGAAGTTCTTAAGAACTCTCAATTACCACAACATCAACATTGATCATCAGATCATTATGTCAACATAGATCATCAGATCATTATTATGTCAACATTGGTCTTTAGACCTTCATTATTCTCAGACCGCTTGGTCTTTACAATTTATCTGCAAAATAGTCTTATAGACTTGTCTTTAAGAACTCTGTTCTCCTATAGACTTGCAGTAAACAAATTCTTAACAATTTATCGTAGTTTTTGTATATCCAAAATAATTGAATCATGCACAACATACTGATAAACATTACTGTTTTGTACTTTATACGAAGAAAATACAACAAACAGTTTTATTTTTATTTTAACCATTAGCTGCGGAGGTATTACCACTTTGGCCAGAATACCCCACATTCGAAGCTAAAGATATTTATTTCCATATTACAGGATATCTTACTTACAAAGTAATTGCTAATCAAATTAGCTTATCCCATCATGTTCTAAGGTTATCCAGAACTAATCAACATTGAGTTCATCATCTCCTTCAATGTTCGAATATTCTTTCCGCAATCCAACTCTACAGAGTGTATGCGGTGTAGTGATTTCACGGATTAAACCGTATCTATGTCAATATTCAGAGAACAATTATTGTTACTGCACATAATTTAATTCTCTTATCAAGTTGATTCTCAACTCTTGTTCATAAAGTGTAAATTTTGAATTCACCATCTTTTATGAACAATGCAACATTTTGTACTATCATGCACTAAGTGATGAAGTACTTCTTCCCGTCTCGTATAAGCATAAATTTCAAATCACAATCGCTTATATGTACCAAATCAAGCGATTTGAGATTCCTTTAATCTGACTAAGAAATTCGAGTGAGTTCGAATACAACACAAATTCTACTCTTTGTGTTTATTATCAATTGTAGAGTAGGGATGCAATTTAAGTTAATTAACCTTCAAAAGGTATCACAATTAACATGTAAACTAAATCAACTAAGCAAAAGAAACATTTATCAATCAATGTTCTTTCCGGCTCATAGAGCATTACACTTAGCTTGATTATTTCCCTACATACATCTATATTATTTCCAGTCAATACATACTTATATGACTTGAATACAAGTGAAAATATTTTTCCTGAAACAACTCTTTGTTCAGAATTATGTTTATAATCACCTTTTTCAAGGTAGTAAACCATCATGGTTATGTTTCCAAATCAGGTGACCAGTGCTCTAGTAGAGCTTCCAAACTGATCAAACCAACAGTTGGAACATTAGCAACATTGGCACTCATAACTTCTTTAGCCCCCACAGTCACTTTAGTAACATAAGTTACGTAAGTAGTGACAGAAACTCAATCGTTATCGTTGGAGGCCATAACTCAATTTTCTGATTCACATAAAAATTTACTGAGCTATTTTCTGCAGAAAATCATATTTCAGAATATTCCCTACTGTATAAAACCAACACAAAAAAAAAAAGATTGCCTTAAGATTGTTGGAAACACGTTGGTCGATACATGGGTAAAACAGTAATTCCGAAATATGTAGAACATAAGTCCAATTATTTATTATTCAGTATTCAACATACAATTAACGAGTAATCTGTA
Organism: Clarkia xantiana subsp. parviflora; assembly: GCA_036873135.1. NCBI lineage: Eukaryota > Viridiplantae > Streptophyta > Magnoliopsida > Myrtales > Onagraceae > Clarkia > Clarkia xantiana. The sequence goes on from JAPTYO010000004.1 coordinate 40,955,457, forward strand.
TGTGTGTGAAAAACCGAAACTGCGATCCGTAGATCGAATGGGAAAGACGAATTTTTAACTGAGGCACGTGCGGATCACGCTCTTTTTAAGGCAATTTCGCCCCACCTCACCCTCTGGTTATGCAACGAGGTTTATTTCAGGGGCGATCAACTCTCAGGATACAACAGTGTCGTTGATACAAATCGTGCACACAATTCGTTCAACCGAACCGAACTCATACCTGAACTCAAACAAGAATATTAGACAAAAAAAAATTGATCGAATAAAACGCTACGAAATTGGAACTCAAAAAGAAGCTGGATACGGCACGACATAGCAGCGACTTGAACTCCAGTTCTCATGAACGGACATGGAACCGCGCCACCATGTTGGGTGGGACATCAGTGAAGAATCCATGGATGTTGAAGAAGAAATCAAAGATGTTCAAGGAGATGACCGACTCGGAGTTTACCACTGGAGATGCCTCGGAAAAAAAACTTCACGTTTGGTGCCTTTACACGTTGGGAGCCTTTATTATATTGAGAAAGGACAAGCAAGATGACTTGCAGAGGTTGAGATATATATAGGGTCAATCTCACGTCATTGTCTTCTTCCACCATGGTTATATATATAATATACATATAGGATTCGGTCAATTACCCAATTTAAGGGTTAAAAATATATTGTTATAAAATATAACAACCATTATATGGTAGGATTAATAGTCCATATATACACAAAATATTATGCATATATTAAATATACTTTTGCATAAATCACATTATTCAATGTATCTGGACACTACTAGAATAGGTAATTTCTGTTTGCATAATTAGGTTACAATTAAATTCCCGTTTTGCACAACCGGACCTGCATTAGGTACTTCAGTTACTATCCACAATTATGTGATGGCCCAAATGTCATTCACTACGACTATTGGGTCACTGTCAAGCCCAATTGTCCAACAAAAACTTCCATAACAATTGTCATACACACTCAATCGGCTTTAACTGTTTTTTTTAAAATCACATTTTCAACAATGGATTCAACGACCCCATAGGCCTCAACGGCTAAATTGGATTTAGGGACAAAGCCTCCTTATCAAGCATATCAATTTCGGATGCCTTAACAGGTTCAACAACCTTGACCATCTTGATTAGTCATAGTAGTCTCAACGACTTAGCGATCTAAACGGTCCTAATAGCCTCAACGGCTTTTGACGACTTTATCAGTCTCGATGGCCTAAATGGCCTTAGCAATTTTATCACTCGCAAGTGCTCTCTTCTCGAGCATGTTCACATTCTCAGCGTCGTTGTTAAACAATATTTGTGAACTTTAGAGAATAAATAATTTTCTCCAAAAATTGAATCTCTAAATTCAATTAAGTATCCTCTTGTAAAACCAACAAATAAAATTGCCTTAAGATTGTTGGAAATATTGAGGGTAAATATGCAAATTTACAAAGTCCGAAGACTAAATTGTAATATTCTAAAATTCAATGACTAAAATGCAATTAGTCAGATTTCGGTTTCTTACAAGTAATTACTCCAATTATCATGCAAGAAATATGCTAATCCAAAATTGTACGTAAAATCGACACAAAACGAATACGTATTTTTATACTGAGGCCGTGCAGATCACGGTCTCCTTAAGGCAATTTCGCCCCTCTCCACCCTCGGGTTATACAAAGGGGTTTAAGGGGCGATCACCTCCCAGGATTCAACAGTGTCATCGAATCGTGTTATGCACGAAACACGTTCGACCGAACCGAACTCAATACCTGAACTCAAACAAAGAACAAGAAAGCTGACGACATAGGCTAAAAATAACTAGAAAGGTTGAACACGACATAAGTCGAAATCAACCTAGAAGAACTCTGCATTCGTCAACACGAAGAACAGATGATGAGAAAATATAATTGGATCCCAAGATTATGAGTTCCGAAAATTTGAATACTCAACCAAGAAGGAAGCGATTCCATTTCTCATTGTGTAAAAAAGTGAAGAGGAATAGTCATTTATATAGGAGAGGAGAAGGGAGGAGGTGAGTAAACTATTAGATGTGGTACAAAGTGTTTCCACCAATTTTATTCACTAAAACAACTTGGGCTGGGCTAGAGTAAATACAATGGGCTTGTACAAAATAATTTAACTTAGCCAAAAAAAACTAGCCTAAGTAAAATTTAATAAAAATGAGCCCAAATTGTCTAACAAAATTGTTCTCTCTGAGATACTAGGGTATCCTTTGGCCTCGACGTGTTGTAGTCCTTCATGGATGTTCCGCATTCTGGGGTGCATTGGTATACTAGCCTTAGGCTATGCATACCATCGAAGGATACTTATCTGCTACCCCTTCTACTAGTGGTTTAGCCTGATTATTTATTGGTACAACTGTTGGATTACGGGGACGTAATACTACGGAATGCTAAACGTGTACTAGCAAGAAATCTAATCTACGTAGCAGAATTAGTACACATACCTTTTAGCTTTCCTGCCCAAGAACGATGTGGAGGGAGTTCTGATCCTCTATTCGGAACCACGTGCAAGTTCTTTGTTAGAAGAAGTCCCACGCGATGTAGCTCCACAACAAGACCTCTGATCGATTCTTCAACGGAGATGGAACCTCAGACCAGATTTGATGGTGCCGAAATTTAACTAAGGGAAACAAGTGTTCTCAATGGAGATCCTTGTTATTATGAATGAGTGAATAAACCCTTAGCAGACACCCCTATATATAGTATTGGTGGAGTTGCCAAAAGGCAACTCCAACCAATGTGGTATAGGGTGGCCGGCCGAATTGCATGTATAAGGGGGAGGCCCAATTTTGGGCCTCCCTTGTCAATTACTAATTGGATTTGGCCCAATTAGCCCAGATTGACAATTACCTAATTAACTTAGGTAATTCCCTTAATTAACGGGCTCCTATTACGGCACCACGTCACCATATGCTAACAGCTCCCACTCGCCGGAATGGGAGGGTGCTCGTTAATCTATACGGTTACGCAATAGTATCAACATCTCAGTTTTCAGTCTTCGTCTCCGTCTCCGAATAGTTCATACGAGGCTTGTCGTGCGACCGGCGGATACGACGGGCATCGTGCTACTCATCTGTTAGGAGTATTGTAGCGCCCGCAGAACGTTGATTCCCTTTCATGAACCAAACTTGTTTGAAGTAAAACTATGTACCGCACTGTATCCTTGGTCAACTGTTAATTCTCCAATTACCCAGTTTTCCACAAAGGAATACTTCTCCAGGGCATCCGTACAAGTGTTCACAACCTTCAACTAATATCTGGTTGGCGGCCACCTAGTGAACACGAGAGTTGGTGAATTAAAGGTGAACTTGACCATCCCCATCGCTTATACCCTTAGTCTGACTCAACCGGTTTCCAAGACGTGGTCACTTGGCCGTTTTCTTTGGCACTACGCTCGTACGCCGGGAAGCGAGCATTGAGCCAGACCTTAGGTATAAGTTCTGAGTCCATGAGGATACTTTGGATGCCTCTTCAAAAAACATACGGGATCAATCACACGCTCAAGTTGAAGAAGTATGCGCCCTTTGAATCACAAGGATTCTAGCTAGCACAACCGAGCATGACCCCGTGGTCGTATATGGCACGCGCAGTATGAAGCACACGTCGATAGCACACCTAGTAAAGCCAGGGATGGGATATGTCAATAATGCTATCGCAGAATCTCTTATCTGGCCTTGAATGTGATATAGTGATGGACAAAGTCCAACTCGGCGATTTACAAAACGAAATAAGTCATGCTGTTAAGCGTGACAATGTTATCGTTTTTCTTAATCATGTTTACCCCCCTGATTCTTAGCCAATCTTGTTATGGTAGAGGTCTCTCTCTCCTAACAAGATGACCGTGCCTCTATGACGAGGCAAGGTTCACATTCGACATAATTTTGGTGGAAGAATTTTACTTCTTCCTACGACTTAGTTTATAGACCGTAAAATCCGATGTTGTTAATCATAATGACGTCGATAAATCATAAACTAAAATTGCAATTCTTTTATTCAATTGAAATATCATTTCAAATGTCAAAATGTTATCACTTTTTACAAGCCACACAGTTTAAGCCCAACGTAATTCAAGCAGTTTTACGTGCTTTTCAAAAATCTCCCTACGTAACGGCTTAGTTAAAGGGTCTACGACCATATTGTCTGTAGGCAAGTATTCTAAAGCGATTATGTTGTCTTCCAGAACAGATTTAGCATAATTGTATTTCACATCAATGTGCTTTGTCCTACTATGGTACTTTGGATTCTTAACTGCCGCAATGGCCGCCTGACTGTCAGAGTACATCTTCATAGGTTTACTCTTCTTGTCAGTGCCAATTAATGCAGTAAGAAGCATTTTCAGCCAGACCGCTTCTTGTGCGTTTTTGGAGAGGGCAACGAATTTCGATTCCATAGTGGAAAGCGTGACACACGATTTCTTCTTGCTTACCCATGATATGGTAGCATTAGCAAGGAGTAAAACTCCTCCTGTGGTGGACTTACGATCATCCGGATCGCCACCGTGGTCGGCGTCACTATAACTGGTCAATTCGAGTCGATCGCCCTCATAGCACAGAACGTAGTCGGCAGTACCTTTCAGATATCTGATAATTTGTTTTACGGCCTTTAGATGTTGATAACTAGGATCTGATTGGAATCTTGCTACTAGGCCCACAGCGTAACAGATGTCTGGCCGAGTACAGAGCATGGCGTACATTAGACTCCCTACCATGCTCAGATACTCTGCATTCTTCATCTGTTCACGCTCCTGCAGGTTTTTCGGGCCATCACGCTTCGATAGCGCGCACCCGAACACAACCGGCGTATCCACGGGTTTAGCATCCAACATTCTGAATCTTTTCAACAGTTTGTTGATATATGATTCCTGAGATAGACATAATCTCCGGGCGGCACGATCTCGGGCAATTTTGATGCCTAAGATGTACGTGGCCTCTCCCATGTCTTTCATCTCGAATGCTGATGCTATCCAGGACTTTTATTTATTCATGAAACTCATATCATTCACAGCAATGAGTATATCATCCACGTATAGTGTTATGATGACATACTTAGACCCGGAGGTCTTAGTGTATACGCATGGATCCTTGTGAAGATTCACGAATCCGTTTCCAATGATTTCCTCGTGGAATCTGCGATACCATTGCCAAGACTATTGTTTAAGACCGTATATAGATCTTTGGAGACTTTGCGTTCTTTTCCAGGAGTAATGAAACTCCCTGGCTGCTCCATATAGATCTCTTTCTACAGTTTTACTTGAAGAGGTTTGGTCTTAATGTCCATTTGATGCAAGCTCGAGTTCGAGACTTGCAGTCATGGGCAAGGACGGCCCAGACTATGGTGTAACGCATAGTCGGTGAGTCCGTCTTTATCAAAGTTTGCTCCGTGAATTTGGGTATATCCTTTCGCAATTATTCGAGTTTCGCACCACTCGAAATTTCCACCAAAAGTGAATTCTAAGATTTCACTTTCTAGTTCTGTGGTTAACAGATAAATCAACTAAAGACTAAAAAAGAATTAGTTCTTATTTAGGCATTTTCATCCTCCATTCCCTCTTTTTGAGGTCCTTCCTTTGCTTGATGAACCGTTACTGGTTCAAGAACGAATACCAAGATGTGTAACACATCTTATTTGATGGGACACTTCTCGAGAGAAGTTCATTGCCTTTGACTATGTCTAGGCACGTTAATCCCATGTTTTAGTCTGATCATTACTCCCACTCGGAATAATGCTTCTTATCGGGGCATTACTCCCAATGGGAACAATGGTGGTGGTTGAACTTACTTGGAATATCCTCTCGGTCTCGGGTTTTTACCTCCGAGATGTATTCCTCGATCACTAGGATCTGGAACCAAGTTGGTTATTCCACTCCCACAAGGAAAAATTGGTAGTTGAAATAGTTCATTATCATAATTATCAGGTCCGACTTGATTCGCATTTTGAAATTTAGTGATGATTATGTGTGAGGGGGAGTGAGCCCTCTCACTGGATTTATTATGAAAACGTTTCCATCGTCATTTACCAAATCAATCACTTATGCTATATCAATTCTCCCACTCGAAGTAAGTGGGACCTGAGAATCTCCATCAACCATCTGTTAACTCAATCAGTACAAGCTTGTTCATTCTGCAAAGCGTTGGAAATTCATCCTCAAACCTTTATAATGTGTAATGTTTATCCACGAAACCATTGTTCCAAGCTAATTTTAAAACTCGTATTCTTCGCGAGTAGTGCGTACTCTTAATGAGTACTCATTTTAATGCGCAAATTAATGCGTCTTTGTGATAAGGTTTTACCCGAATCATTCATTAGATTTTATGGTAACGGGTTAACCGATTTTGTCAGAACATAGTGTTTTACATTAATGTGAGTTAAATTAATCTCATCCCGCGGGGACAATTAATGTGTAACTCTAACATTATGTAATTCTGAACTATTTTTCTTGAAGTGTTTAATGAATGCTTTTAGCCAAACTCTTCGTTCAAGGCTAATGGTGGGAGATTCGTTTTACCGACTACTTCTTTTCGTTTATTTAACTCATCCATAGATTTATCTATCTTATGGACCATGCATTTAAGCTGTCGCTTTTAATGCCATGGTTGATATTCTAATTAGATTGTAGTAGCTGGAAAGCTTACATAAAATCTAAGTAGTTATCAATGAGTTATATCTGCATTCATAAAAATACTTGATTATTAAATTCGTATTCTAAAATGATGTGTCCCGTCTTTCGAGGTGACATGCGCCACGCGCATACCCGGTTAAAAACCGTGGTTTTGAGAATCGTTTTAGTCTCCAAATTTAAAAGCAAATCGGTTTTAACATGCATAATATTTTGGGATATAATTTATAATGGAGTATTTTAACAAATAAGAATTAATATCGATCGGTTCGTTTTACGTTTGTTATGCGAGTTATGGATGTGTTTAAAATGATGATATGAGTTCGGATAAATGTTTAATTCAATCATTCTACTGATGGAATTTTAGTTACTTGTTCCGGATCGATCCCGTTTAACCGGGCCGATTAATTTCGAATTACGTTCAACAAATAGACGAGAAATAAGGATTCCAACAAAAACAACGACATATTTCATGGATCAATAATTACAACTAAGCAAAGAAAGTCAAATATATATATGGCAAGAAGTCTTCACCACTTTGAGTAGTCCACCTGAAAATTAATTCAAGAATTGAATTATGTCAGATGTTTTTGCATCAATTAAAACGTGTAACCGTCTTATGTATTGTGGTAAACGAGGCGTACCTCTTACGCCACATGAATCAATAGTGGTTGTCGCACTGGATCATCGTTTAGACCTTTTGTTGGGTTTAGCCAAACAATTCCGAAGTCCAGCAAATCTGGTCTCCGACACATCTGGAAGTTTGGAGATATTTCTATCTTTATGGTCGGCATCATACAAGTCTATTGCCGTTTTAATTGCTGTGATCAGACATGTAAGTCCGCTATCATCAGCAAACCATGAAAGAGGAAACATGTTCATCACCTTCTGAATTTCTGCCCATTCATCCGCGGAGTCTAGAACGGTTTCTATCCCATTCTCCTTGCATAGAATTTCATAGTACGAGGCCATTAATTCTCTTGCTTCAGCCGCCTTTCCCTTGCCGTAGCGAAGGTGTAAGGTGCACCAAAGATGCAATGCGCTCCTTTTGACGATGCTTTCTTCCGTTTCAGTTGTAATATGCGAGCAAATAATCTCGCGTGCTTTTTGATCCCTCCATAACCTGTTTGCACCTTTGTATCTGTAGTGCTCCCAATTCTCGTCCACATATATCCGTTTTTCCTTGGGATCAACGCGATCCTCAACTCCCGCGGGAATTAGATCATTTTTAACTCTAGTTGTACAATAATCATAATTATTGTTATCCAGTTTGCATAATTTCTTAAAATGATCCAACCAAGCCATTTAGAACTATTATGATGACAATCATGTAAAGTTAGGGAGAGAACAACATTTTGACAGAATTGCAAACATCGGATTATCTATTATGATGGAATACGACGAATAGTGATTCTTCAGTCACTAAATCAAACCAACCTTCAGTAAACCGAGGAAGGGGGTGTCGTGAAAGAATTCATACTATTGTCGTTTTCAATCTAATAGATCAGTCTTTTGAAAACGGTTATTCTATTGAAAATTACCGGAACGAGAATTTTCAAATAAGCATACCCGATCTTGGCTTTCCCAGGGCCCTTATGATTTTTTAAAATTATCATAATTTACGCATGCATATTTATAATTATACTACATCTAGCAAATCATCATACCATGCCATAAATATCGAACACAATATGCTTACGCGTCATGCGTCTAATGTTCCTAGCATACATAATTCTACGTAAAGTAAATTATCACATGCGTTCTATTGTGAACATCTAGCATACACGTCAAAACATGCAATATCCGCACACATCATGCATAATTGGCGGCTAGAATTTTCGGTTTTATAAAACGCTTTGAAAATATTAGGGGCTGTTTTGCAATTCATGCTTACAATCAATCATGTGAATTTCTAGACATGGATTCTAGGCACTTTCAATCAGAATAGCATGTCTATCCTATTGCGAAAACCATATATTTAAATCCCAGAGCTCAATGCTCGCAATATAATATCCATCTAGCTTGACTAAGTCAAGACGACAGTTCTAATTATATCAAAATATATGATGCAGAAAGTAAACAATTGCAAACCAGCCCACTAATTTAATCCAGTCCCAAAAACATGCAAGTCCGAGATCCATCCCCATAATCGAAACCAGACATTAGGGTTTTGCTTGAAACCGTGTATTAAAACACAAACCCTAGGAGCACTGTATAGGCTAATTTTAAAGTTCGAAAACATTTTTGGATTTAAAATTTGACATCCTATTTTATTGAACAATTTAAAATTTTCAAAAATTTTAAAGAGGTTTGGTCCAAATTTTAAAATCCGGTTCAACTCGGTCTATTTTTTAAAAATCCGGATTGGTCCGAAACGGTTCAATAAAATAAGATAGTGGTTCGGTTTATCACTCACAACCGGTTAGGTTAGGTTCAATTTAGTTACTATGGTCCGACCCAACCCGATTAAGAAAACCCGGATAGGTTTATCCCGATCCGGTTTAGCAATTGGACCGGCCCATGAACCCTAGGGTTCGGCCGAAATAATTCTATAGGCTAAGTAGGGCTTTAAAATCCACCATAAAACTTAACTTAGCCATCAAGAATTATTAATTATATAAAATAATTTCCAATAATGCTTATATATATATATAAAAATTCGGCATATGTATATATATTTAAATCAATCAACAATGTAAATTTATATTAATACACAATTTTAGCCGAATTATATATATATATATATATATATATATATATAAAATATTGTCGAATATATCTTTTAGGGATTAAAATGTGTAGACAGTATATCTTCTTAATTGTTTAATAGTAACTAAATTTATCAATATATATATTAACCCTATTTTAATCCATATATATTGATAGTTAATATCTTTTACAATATTATATTAGAACCTATCATTAATTCCAAATTTTAGATATAGTTACCTATTAATAAAATTTAAAAATGGCAACCTATATCTATTATAGATTGTGCCGAATTTTTAATTGCTTGGTGGCCAAGAAAATAAATTTTTTTACCTAAAACACCCCTAGGAATTTTCGGCACTAACAAGAAAATTGGAAAAGTTGTCAAATTTTAAGATCAAACTCTAACTTGATCATGAATCCAAAACATGTTCTTGATAAAACTCATGGTGTTCTTAAAGATCATGTACATCAAACTTAAATTGATCATGAAAAAGGTTTTGATTTAGAAAAACATGTAAACTTGAAAAATTTAAGTTTTTAAAGATCAAACACATGAAATCTACTTAAAAAAATTCGGATTCTTCATGGTGTTCATGAACATCAAAAATTCGGTTTTTATGAACATCAAGAACATCAGTTTATCAAAATTTTAAGAACTCCTAACACCGGCTCTGATACCACTGTTGGATTACGGAGACGTAATACTACGGAATGCTAAACGTGTACTAGCAAGAAATCTAATATACGCAGCTGAATTAGTACACATACCTTTTAGCTTTCATGCCCAAGAACGATGTGGAGGGAGTTCTGATCCTCCAGTCGGAACCACGTGCAAGCTCTTCGTTAGAAGAAGTCCAACGCGATGTAGCTCCACAACAAGACCTCTGATCGATTCTTCAACGGAGATGGAACCTCATACCAAATGTGATGGTGTCGAAATTTAACTAAGGGAAACAAGTGTTCTCAATGGAGATCCTTGTTATTATGAATGCGTGAATAAACCCTTAGCAGACACCCCTAGATTTAGTATTGGTGGAGTTGCCAAAAGGCAACTCCAACCAATGTGGTATAGGGTGGCCGGCCGAATTGCATGTATAAGGGGGAGGCCCAATTTTGGGCCTCCAATTACTAATTGGATTTGGCCCAATTAGCCCAGATTTACAATTACCTAACTAACTTAGGTGACTCCCTTAGCTGGAATGATCAGGGCGGCCGTGGTCTGAGCAGGGGCGGTCGTGGCTGAGCCGGGGCACCGATCCGGCGAACAGGAAAGTGACGGAGATAGGCCAACAGGGTGGACCTCCGGCAGAGGGTGGTGGTGCAGTTTTCCTGCGATAGAATTCCGGCGAGGTGTGACGGTCACCGACGAAGGGCGTGAGGCGGCAGTATGGCTGCTGCGAAGGTAAGAGAGAGAGAGATAGAGATAGAGAGAGAGAGAGAGAGAGAGAGAGAGAGAGAGAGAGAAGAGAGAGAGAGAGAGAGGGGGGAAGTGACCAGGCGACGGACGGTGGTGGCGGTCGGCGTGGCGCGCCGGACGGAACCGAGGGCGGTGGTCGGAGGGCCACCGGCGTGGCCAGATGGACGGCCACCGGTGGTGAAGCCAACTCCGGCAGGCTGGGTGTTGCAGTTCCAGCAGCAATTAAAAAAAAGAAAAAAAAAACTTTATCACTACGAGACAAAAAAAGAACGATTTTCGAGAACCGATGGTAATATTATTGATGGTGTTTTTGTGTCTTTTTTACATTGACAAGGGGTCCTTTTATAGCTAACCTAGACTCTAATATTAGGAAAACAATATATTTGCTCAAATATACACAATAAATCCAAAAAATTACATAATATATATTTATGAACATTGCTATAAATATATATTATATATTTTCTGAATTTTACATAATATTTAGTGCATATATATTATCATAATTTGAGCTAAACCTATTTTTAGCAACCCTGTGATCTTCCATATCCAGATACTTCCTTTTTTAAAACGCGTTACACATAACATTTTTAACGTGTCATATACGTGTCGCGTTATCAAAATTAGGTTTTTACAGCTTGCCCATCTTTGGACAGACTCCCTAGAATGCATTCGAGGGGTTTGTCCAAAGACGAGTAAACACTAATTTTGGCTAGGAAGCATATCCTCTTCCGGGTCTTCAAGTCTCCAAGGTGGCATTTGGCTTTATTGACGAACATCACTAAAGAAAACCTTATTAGTAGTGCGGAACGTAGAGCCTCCAGCGGCAGTGCGGAAAATAAGGGCCTCCAGTGGCGGTGCGGAAAAGTAAAGCCTCCAATGGCGTGCAGTAACGAAAAGCCTCGGTCGGCGGTGCCTCTATTGACGGTGCTTCCGTTGGCGGTGCATAAAAGTAAAGCCTCCAGTGGCGTGCAGTAACGAAAAGCCTCCAATGGCATGTAGAAAAGAAAAGCCTCCAGTGGCGGCTGAATACTACGGTTTCGTTTGTTAGGGGTGACTCTCAGAAAGCTATAAAACATCAGATCCTGATTGTCAGCTGTGACTTGTAGGAACAGACTGTAACAGTCCAACTCATCATTGAATGGTGACTCGCGAGAGCAGACAGTAACCGTCCTGTTTATCATGAGACTTGTAGGAACAAACTGTAACAGTCCTACTCATCCTTGAATGGTGACTTGCGAGAGCAGACTGTAACCGTCCCGTTTGTCATGAGACTCGTAGGAACAGACTGTAACAGTCCTACTCATCCTTGAATGGTGACTTGCGAGAGCAGACTGTAACCGTCCCGCTTGACGTGAAGCTGACTCGTAGGAACAGACTGTAACAGTCCTACTCATCCTTGAATGGTGACTCGCGAGAGCAGACTGTAACCGTCCCGCTTGCCATGAAGTTGACTTGTAGGAAAAGACTGTAACAGTCCTACTCATCCTTGAATGGTGACCCGCGAGAGCAGACTCTAACCGTCCCGCTTGCCGTGAAGTTGACTTTGGAAAACGTTGTATCGTAGCCAATACTTAGGCGCACAAATGTTTGTCCCTAATTTTTGCCTAAATTGCGCATGGTGCGACAACTTAGCGGGATCTTTCTCTGTTTTTTTTTTTTTACGAATTTCTCTTTTATTCTCTCCTTTTGCCATAGTCGATTGAGAGATTTTCGACCGTGCCCCTCGGTTTTTTTATTTTCTCTCCTTTTGCCATGATTGCAATTTCTGAATCATGCCTCTCATTTCCTGATTTTGACTAGGCCGCCCTTTCGGGTTTTCAACCTAGTGGAAGCACTCTTTATTTGGTAGTCGATTAAACGGTGGCTGTGACCCGTACTTTATTTTCCGCCTCGATGCAGGAGTATTTGTAGCCGTTTGGAGGGTGGCTGCGACCCTTTTCTCACCGTCGTCAATTTTGCGGGAGCTCTTTTGATTGTAGCCATTTGGAGGGTTGCCATGGCCCTTCATTCCTCGTCTCTGATCCGGGAAACACTCTCTGTATTTAACCATTTCAAGGGTGGTTGTGGCCCTTTCACTTAATACCCGTCATCGATGCTCCGAGAGCGCTCTTTTGATTGTAGCCGTTTAGAGGGACGACTGTGACCCTTTCTTTTACTTTCCCGCCCTCACCGGGTTCGCGGGATGACTCTTTTTGTGTAGCCATTTTAAGGGTTGATGTGGCCCTTTTTATTCTCCCGCCCTCACATGGTTCGCGGGATCACTCTTTTATCTGTAGCCATTTGAAGGGTGGCTGTGGCCCTTTCACTTATTTCCCGTTTTTAATGTTGCGGGATCACTCTTTATATGTAGCAATTTGAAGGGTGGTTGTGGCCCTTTTCTTTGTAGTCGTTTTAGGGACGACTGAGACACTTTTTATTTGTAGTTGATTTAGGGACAACTATGACCCTTTTATTTCTTCAATGCTTTCACAAGAATTGCGCAAACACTCTCTTTATTTTTCTGTAGCCAATTAAAGGGCGGCTGTAACCCTAAAGAAAAATGATTTTTTTTTTTTTTGCTCTTTTTTTTTTAATTAAAATTTAATGAAAATAATTAACAACAATTATGAACATGCCCCTAGTGGCAGATTGAAAATTTCAAATTCTCGGAACTTCTTCTGGAGAAAGACTCGGTTGATCAAGTCAATATATGCCGATGTAGACGCCCTGGACTCACCCTACGACCAATGGATGACATAGGCAATAATGTATTCTTCTCTTGGCTTCTCAAGTGCCCTGACCGTCGCTCAATCTTAGTTGGGGATGTCCCATGGCTAGCACCTATCGGGTTAGGCTCGTCGCATGCTGGATGAATGGTCTGGTTGATGAACACACATGGAAGGTGTTGAGTTTGGCACAGTAGCCCGCAAATGGTAAATTGTGCATAGATATCGCCCGAGGTATCTGGGATAAATTCGACACCTGGCGGTGATCAAAGGGCTGTGCACGAGATGTGCTCTTCAGGGGCTTTGATTTGGATGATTATCCAAGCTGCACAATGAGTAAGGAAAAGTTCAAATTTCGGGGATAAAAATGATCACAACTTCTTACCTGGGTGTTGGATTTTTTTATAGTGGGCAATGTGCTCGCTATATGACTAGCTCTTCTGCATGTCCTGATTTTCCTGCTCCATCTAGAAAACACAACTTCTATATGAATACCGGCCGGAAAGTACATGCACCTGGACCTCTGACGGAAGGCACCCACAATAATGCTTCATTTGCTTGACATCTCAAATGATCATTGATCGGCAGATTGAATCTTCTGGGGACCCTCAATGATCTCTTGATATTTTCCATATTCGGACATGCCCTATCTCAATGGGAGATGCCCCTTGGTTACCGCCGACTGGTTTAGACCTTGTCGTAAAACAGATGTACAGCTTGGTTCGGGGACACGTATGAATTCCACACATGGTAGGTGAAATTTTGGCATGAAAGTTCTTTGAAGCAGTCACGTTTCACGTGGATGCGACCTCGTCGAAGTGGTCGTTTGATCTGCAAAAAGAGTAGGGACACTCAAATCTCAAGGAAAAAGTCAAGTAGAATTCATCGCACCTGAGCGATGGATATCCTGGGTGCGCAGTTTGTGCTTCGTGCAACTGGATGGCTGCACGTTCTTTTTTGTTGCCCCATCTGGCCGACACAACTCGTATGTACAAGATACCTATCAAAGGGTACCTAAAAAGACCAAACACGGAAGTTAGTATAAAGAATAAAATGAATCATGCATGATTTTTCGGATAACTTCTAATGTCATTCATTTCATAATTTTGATTACATTTCAGAAAGAATCAAAATTTATGATCTAAGGTGTTTTGCACTAGCATGGCATTCAATGAGCTGGTTGAGTGCATTATCTGGCTCGAACGCAGGACAGATGCTCAAAACAAATTTTTTTCAAAAAGATTTTCTCGTCCTTTGTTTAAACTCGAATAACCGCACTCAACTACACAGTTAAACTATTTTCTCAAAAAATGGAATCAAATCTCTTTTTTAAAACGATAGCTTATGCGAATGTTGAGACGAACTTGCCGAAAAAAGTGCAATACCCCTTGGATAAAAATGAATGACACTTTGAATTTTTTTAAATGCTCATGCATGCTCGAAAGTTAAAGTTCTACGGTTAAGAAACCTACAACTTACAACAAGTTTACATGAATAATGCATATAGAATGCATATTTTGAAATAAAAATTTCAGGTGGATTTTTTTTTAAAATAATGCAAATGTGATGCATGTTTAAAATTAAAAGCTCAACAACTAAGAGAAGATTTACAATCTATCTAAAAACTTTTTCCTAAAACAATGTCTATGGGATGTACATGAGATGAAAGTTGTACAGTTAAGAAACTTACAAGCTACCTAATTTTTTTGTTTTTTGTTTTTTTAAAGAAAAATTAATGCATGCTAGTTGCTCAAAATTAAAAATTCAGGTGAAATTTTTTTCAAAAATAAAAAATGCATATGAGATGCACAAAAATAAATATGAGATGCAAAGTTAAAATTTCTACACCTAAGAAAAAGGTTTTTTTCGAAAATAATGCATATGAGATGCACGTCTTTTGAAATAACAAAAAAAAAGGTAAAATGTTTTTTTAAACAAAGAACCCTAAAAGTAAGAGAGCTTACAATTTATCTAAAATGTTTTTTTAATCAATGCATACTAGATGCAATATTTTAAAACTAAAACAATTTAGGTAAAAAGTTTTTGAAATGATGCATGTGAAATGCACTTTCGAAATCAGAAGCTCTAATAGCTAAAGAGGAATTAAATTTTTTCCAAAATTACAACTTACCTGAAGAGTTGTTTTTTTTTTAAATAATGCGTATGAAACGCATATTTAAAATAAAAAAATCCGGGTAAGAGGCTTTTTTTAAAAAAAATAATGCATACGAAATGCATGTTTGAAAAGAAACTTTCTACAACTAAATGACTAACTAATTTGCTGAAAAAGTTTTTTTTTTTTTTAATGCAATGAGATGAATGCATGAGAAATAAAGTTATACATACAGTACTATTTACCTGATAACATTTACAACAAAAAACATGGATAAAACCGACATGCTAGAGGGGTAAAAATGTGTGGCTTTGCTCTACAAGGTAGGTTCCACTGATAGGTTCCCGACAAGGTGGTTTCCTCCCCCCATTATAGGAATCACAAGACCTTCACAAGCGAGTGGACTTGTTCCGAGTCGTTCCGGCGGCTCGGCCGCGCGGTCGTACCCTTACTATCTCTCCAAGGTTCCTAGTTGCCTTGGGATTAAGGCGTTTTGGACACTATTCTAAAGTGGTGTGTGAAAATTCAAATGATGCCACAAAAATAAAAATGTTAGTTTAAATTCTACACTTTGTACCTGTAAAAAAAAAAAAAACAAAGTTACATAAAAAAAATTAAATTAAAAAAAAACATGGCAAGTAAGCGAATATAATGAGCTCGAACCCTCACGTCCCCAACAGAGTCGCCAAATTGTCAGACCTAAAATCTGACCTAAGGCGAATACGTTTTGAAAACACGGATATTGAAAGAGTCGCCACTAGTTAAATATAAGACTAACTAGAATCCCTAAATTACCCAAGCGAATTGAACACCTAGGTACAAATTCGGTCTACGATCACAGATTCGAATTCGGGGGTTCTGTTACCAATTAAAAATATAATTTTTAACTACGCCCTTTCGGTACTCAATTCACTTAATTGCCAACTTTATTGTTAATCGGTTATCAATCGATTCTAAGCATGAAAGACAATATTGTCTAATAATATTAACAGTTATCATACCTATCACGAACTAACATAACGAATATATACAATTAACCCTTTATCATTTAATCGATCTAAACTAATCAAAATTCATACTATTTATATTAAATTAAATTCAATAATATAACATGTATAAAATAATAAAATGAACAATGTTGTAACATGAAGTTAAATTAAAATTACTTGTCCATAGCTAAACTAAAACTCAACATAATTATTTTAATGTGATAACCAATAAAAAAACAAAATACTAATAACAAAAAAAATAAAAAATTAGTTAATGAATAAAATAATTGAATATATTAATAACATAAAATAAAAACAGAGCGCCAACGACCTTACCTGCGGGATGGAGGTACCGCCGGCGATAGAAGAGCAGCGGCGCGGAACGGCAGCGATCAGGATGACGAGGGGCGGAGCTGGGATGAGCAGGGCGGCCGTGGTCTGAACAGGGGCGGTCATGGCTGAGCTGGGGCACCGATCCGGCGAACAGGCAAGTGACGAAGATAGGCCAACAGGGTGGACCTCCGGGAGAGGGTGTTGGTGCAGTTGTCCTGCGATGGGATTCCGGCGAGGTGTGACGGTCACCGATGAAGGGCGTGAGGCGGCGGTATGGCTGCTGTGTCAGAGAGAGAGAGAGAGAGAGAGAGAGAGAGAGAGAGAGAGAGAGAGAGAGAGAGAGAGAGAGAGAGAGAGAGAGAGAGAGAGAGAGAGAGAGAGAGAGAGAGAGAGAGAGAGAGAGAGAGAGAGAGAGAGAGAGAGGGGGAAGTGACCAGGCGACGGACGGCGGTGGCGGTCGGCGTGGCGCGCCGGACGGAACCGAGGGCGGTGGTCGGAGGGGCCACCGGCGTGGCCGGATGGACGGCCACCGGCGGTGAAGCCAACTCCGGAAGGTTGGGTGTTGCAGTTCCAGCAGCAATTAAAAAAGGGTTAACAGGTCTTTTGGTCTATGATGTTTGACAACTTTTGGGTTTTGGTCAATAATGTTTTTTTTTACCTAGTTTTGGTACCATATGTTTGCATATTTTTTCTAGTTTTGGTCCGACCGTTACATTCCGTCCATTTTTTTACATGTACAAGTCACGTGATCCATCCTAAACTTTCAATTTTGTTCAATTTAATCCCTCTAATACTTTCCTAACCTTTTTTTTGTTCAATTTAGTCCCGAAGTTTCAAAAATTCAATTGGACCTATTGTCCAATTGGGGTCAATTTTGAAACTTCGGGACTAAATTGAACAAAAAAAAAGTTAAGAAGTATTAGAGGACTAAATTTAAAGTTTAGAGTGGATCACGTGACGTGAACATGTCAAAAAATGGACGGTATGTAACGGTTAGACCAAAACTAGAAAAAATCTGCAAACATATGGTACCAAAACTAGGTAAAAGAAAACATCATTGACCAAAACCCAAAAGTTGCCAAACATTATAGACCAAAAGACCTGTTAACCCATTAAAAAAAGAAAAAAAAAAACTTTACCACTAGGAGACAAAAAAAGCACGATTTTCGAGAATTGATGGTGTTTTTGTGTCTTTTTTACATTGACAAAGGGTCCTTTTATAGCTAACCTAGACTCTAATATTAGGAAAACAATATATTTGCTCAAATATACACAATAAATCCGAAAATTACAAAATATATGTTTTCTGAATTTTACATGATATTTAGTGCATATATATTATCATAATTTGAGCTAAACCTATTTTTAGCAACCCTGTGACCTTCCATGTCCATATACTTCCTTTTTTAAAACGTGTTACACATAACATTTTTAACGTGTCATATACGTGTCGCGCGTATCAAAATTAGGTGTTTACACCCTTAATTAACGGGCTCATATTACGGCGTCACCTCACCATATGCTAACAACAACTGTGGCTTTGTTGAAGAATGTCCCTTCTCTTTTCATCACCCCTGCTTTATCGCATTTAGCTGTCTGTGACCGGATTTTGAAGTTGGCACGCGATTGTAGGGCTAGCATACTTCTCAGTGATGTGATCAAGTTGACTCCCTGGAATCACAAGCGATCTATTCTAGTTATGTCACCTCTCTACCGTCTCTACCTTTTTTGGACATCTGGTTCCTTATTTCTCTAGCTATTATGTATTATTTCCTTTTACTATGTTGCGCTTTCTGTCTACGGTTTTTGCTCTTAAGCATTAGTCAAATATGTGTTAAGAATTTGGTTAGACCAATTTTATCTCAACTGACTTGTATGCTGGCTAAACATTTTATTTGATTGTCTTGTATGTTGTGTGTTTTTTAATATATATGAGCATCGTTTATGGAAAAAAAAATTATAATATTTAAATTATTTTTAATTTTTTAAATCCAATTTATTTCTTTTTGGTCTTAAAAAATCCAATTTATTTCATCTTATTTTTTATATATAAATTTTGTTAATGACAATCATATTTACTTAGATTTTAATACCCGAGCAAACTCTAGTCTAAATAATTTCATGATTTTTTTTTTTTTTGCATTCAAGATTGGTAAGATATTATTCATTGACAATTTCACATTAGTAGGACCAAAGCATGCAGTCTGGATATTGGTATTGGATAGATTCAACTCGAGAACAAAGCCTCCCAACCAATGGGGTACATCCACATCAGCACCCAAACATTATCCCTTTCATTTTTGCCAAATCCCTGTCCTCCTTCATAATCTTCCTGGCCTCCCTCTACTGAACCCTGATAGAGAGAAGAAGAAGAAGAAGAAACAGATCAAACAGAGCCACGAAAGGAAACCACAATGTCGCTCACCATTCCCACCAACCTCTCTAAACACCTATCGCGGCCGAAGCGCCACGGCGGCTCTTCCGCCGCCGGCAAGTCGCAGAGGATGGCTCCATTCATGATCTCATGTTCTTCTCAGGATCAAGGCTCCACCTCTTCCTCCGCCGCTGCATCGCCTCTCCAGGCCTTCTCCGCGGCCCTGGCTATGTCCTCGATCCTTCTCGGAGCAGTGCCACAGCCGGCGGCGGCGGACATAGCCGGGCTGACACCATGCAAAGAGTCGAAGCAGTTCGCGAAGCGTGAGAAGCAGAGTATCAAGAAGCTAGAGTCGTCGCTGAAGCTGTACGCGCCGGACTCCGCCCCGGCACTGGCCATTAAGGCCACCGTGGAGAAGACGAAACGGCGGTTCGACAACTACGGGAAACAGGGTCTGCTATGCGGCACGGACGGGCTGCCGCACCTCATCGTGAGCGGCGACCAGAAGCACTGGGGGGAGTTCATAACTCCAGGTATCCTCTTCCTCTACATTGCTGGGTGGATCGGGTGGGTCGGTCGGAGCTACTTGATCGCCATCCGCGGCGAGAAGAAGCCCACTATGAAGGAGATCATCATCGACGTTCCGTTGGCCTCCACACTGGTATTCCGAGGGTTTATCTGGCCGGTTGCCGCCTACAGAGAGTTGTTGAACGGTGAACTCATCGCCAAGGACGTCTGAGCTAGCTAGCTAGCTAAACCCTGAACCCTATATCCAACTTCACGGTATGCATTCATGCAAATTCAGAACCGTTTGATGTTGTCGCGTTAGAAATGGTTTGATGTGGGGCAGTAATGTTCTGAGACTTAGTTCATCTCTACTGTCTAGTCTTTTATGAGTGTTGCTATATCACGCGATTCCCACCATGCCACTGTAATGCGATGTGACTCACTCACAATGGCATAGAAGTAATTAAGATCACAATTGAGGGTATTTTGATTTAAGATTGTGTCGCACTGCACTCGCATGGTGAAATCGCATGCTCAGTCATTTTTATTTATTTTATATTATGATGATTACTTATCACGCCCCGAAATCCACCTTGAAAATTAGGGGTGGTAACCGCTATTTATTAGTAATAATTCGGTATATAATGAAGCTCAAAAAAATCATTTATTCGGTGGAGAGGATTTAGAGAGAATGCATGTATATTCAATACTCCAAATCAGTCAATTACAATGTACTAGTGTTAGTATTTATACAAGACTCAAGAATAACTAACTCTAACTATCTTAGTACATGTACTCCTATATACCATCTTTTTCCTCCTTTTTCTTTTCATGGAAGACATCTTTTATTCCATATAGCTTGAGTAGGGCAATGTGTTGCTTTTTAACTAGGGTCTTTGTCAAAATATCTGCAAGTTGATCCCTAGAAGCAACATATGTAGCTATGATCATCCCTGACTCAATGTGGTGCCTAACGAAGTGACAATCCAATTCGATGTGCTTTGTACGCTCATGAAAGATTGAATTCTTGGCAATCTTCACAGCTGCTTGGCTATCCGTGTAAATTGAAATTGGCAAGAACACTTGAATCCCCAACTCCTTTAAAAGCCTGCCTATCCATAGTGCCTCTTGAATTGCCACCCTTAGGCACATATATTCAGCATTTGCACTTGATAAAGAAATGGTGTCTTCTTTCTTCACTTTCCATCCAACCATTGCTCCCCAAAGCCTCACACAATATACACTGAATGACTTTCTACTGAATGGACAAGCAGCCCAATCAGAATCACAATACAAGCTCAAGTCAAGTTTGTTGTTTGATGGGTAAATCAAACCTTGTATAGAAAGGTACTCATACTTGTATAGATACATGGTACCTTATGTTGACTTGTATAGTTGACTTAGTTAGTTAGAATTACACTCCTATATATAGTAGTCGCCTAGCATGTAATACTTGGTTGAATCATTTATACATTCATATGCTTTATTGCTTATGGTTCAGCCCTCCTCTCTACATTCTCTAATATGGTATCAGAGCTGAGATTTTGACAACTTCTGTTCATTTTTTTTTCCGAGTGGATTTTTGCTTAAATCGAGCTTGGATCTTGAAGATCAAGCATCGATTCATTGGATTACTTGAAGATCAAGCTATTACTGCTGCTCATTATTGTTGTCTGGATTGAAGATTTCCTGCGGATCAGCTGTTCTTCAGCTTGTTGCGGCGTTACTGTTTCATTGATTTGAAGATCTGTTCATCAATTCTTGATCAATCCTGTGATCTGGATTCGATCTGGATTTGGTTCACGAGTCTGAGATCGATTGCTTCTGCTGGATTGATCCGTTCATCGTTCTCGGATTTGGATTGTTGCAGCTCTGTTTCTGCAGCTTCTTTCTGTTGAAGTTCTGTACGATTCTGGATGAATTCGATTTTCCAGATCAAGACTTCGTTTCGGGATTTCTGCACTTCATTTGATCTCTTTGCATCATTGCGGTCCTTTCTGTGAAAGATTTGAGCATCATTGAAGCTTCTTGGAGGTAATTGTGATTCAAACTCAGTTTTCGCGCCTATTCACTGGTTGAAGTTTAATCTTCAAACTCGAGTTGATTGCTCGATTATATGCTGAGATTTGGATCGATTTTGTTTCGCATTGGACTCTGTGATTGATTCCGAGCTCCAATTTAGCGATATTGGTTGTGGATTGGATCAATTTGATTCGTTCTTGGACTGTTTACCTCTGTTCTTGGTGCTGTTGCATTGTATCCTGCAATTGCTTCAAGTTCAACCAGGTTTCTTGTTTATATGCTGCGGTTTGGATTGATTTTGTTGCGCCGTGTGGTTCCAACTGGATTCGAGGCTCCAATTTGTCGATTCAAGCTATAAGATTGTCT
Organism: Clarkia xantiana subsp. parviflora; assembly: GCA_036873135.1. Lineage (NCBI taxonomy): Eukaryota > Viridiplantae > Streptophyta > Magnoliopsida > Myrtales > Onagraceae > Clarkia > Clarkia xantiana. The sequence continues at coordinate 40,977,627 of JAPTYO010000004.1, forward strand.
TGATTTGGCATGATGCCATCTTGTTCATTGTATGCGTTCTGAGGACTTTGAATCAACAATATCTCGATCGAAGGAGTTCTTTGGATAGTTTTGTTCAGGAATTAGTGTGCAATTGGAGCAGAGATTGGTTCTATGTTGAATTGATGTTGATTGTAGTGATTTTGCGTCGAATTGGAGCTGTTTTGGTGAATTTCTGGAAATTTGCCGTTGAATGCCTGGGTTGTGCTGATGAACACCTGAGAATTTGATTTGAAGATCTTCATGTTTATGCCCAGAATTCATGTTAAATTTTCTGGCCTGCGATGGATTTCTGGAAATTAGTTGAAGAACACTTGGGTTTTCATGATGAACACCTGGAAAATAGCTTGAAGATTTGAAGATCTTCATGCTGCCCAGAAATTCGGTTTGAAGATGGAAATATTGCGTCCCGCAGGATTCGAACCTTTGACCTCTGTGGCGTGCACCATTCATACACAGATTTTTTAGTCTGCTGTTGGTTCCTCTTGTGCACCCCGGTGCACCCGCATGTGCTGTGCACATGACTTCGCTATTTTGGGCTGTTTTGAAGTTTTTTTTTTAAAGATTTGGGGATGTTTTGGAACAGTTTCAAAGTTTGGGCCATTTTCCGAAATTGAATTTTCGAGGGGCCATTTTGTGAAGACCGGGTTTAAATGTACCTTGGCATTTTGTGAAGACCGGGTTTAAATGTAACTTGGCATTTTGTGAAGACCGGGTTTGAATGTACATTGGCATTTTGTGAAGACCGGGTTTGATTGGACCTTGGCATTTTATTCATCATCAAACTTTTCTCTCAAATTTTCCTTTTCTTTCTTTAAAAGGGAAGAAGAAGGAAAAGATTGGGGAATATAGGAGTATACACATGGTACTTCCATGGTTGTATACTTGTTTATACATACTTGTATAGAAAGGTACTCATACTTGTATAGATACATGGAACCCTGGGTTGACTTAGTTAGTTAGGATTACACACCTATATATAGTAGTCTCCTTGCATGTAATACTTGGTTGAATCATTTATACATTCATATGATTTATTGCTTATGATTCAGCCCTCCTCTCTACATTCTCTAATATCATTTAATTAAACTCAACTCAAATTCCATATGTATTTTAATATAGGGACTTATGGTACTTCAATAATTTAACAACTCTCTATGCATAAATCGCAAAGGAACAACATTAACTGCATATATCTAATGTGCTCTCTAATACCATCAAGAAATCCAGTGTTTCCATGACATCAGATACGGAACATATGACGCTCTATCTGCTTATCCTGAACTTGAGTAGTTGACAATTTCAAAATTCATACTTCTACTACACGCTCTGATATTATTTAAAATTCAACGCCTCGAAATATAACATAGAATGTCACCATGTACTGATTATCTGAAGTATTATTAACTTGTCTTAAAACTGAGGATTCGAAAAGGGGTAAGTTGCTGGGGAGCAACTAAGCATTGGTCATTTATTCATACTGGATCAAGCTCTCAGAAAATATATAAATATATTTATATTTATATCATAACAATTATATACATAAAGCTTTCAAAGAACTTCAAAACAATGCATAGTTCAAAAGTTTTCACGAAACATTTTTTAATCAAAATCAGAGGTTAAACAGTAGATGCATAATTTATCAAAATTCAGAAACATATCAGAGTCAGAGGTCAATCAGAAACAGTGGTTCCGAACTTAATCGAAAGTCGGAATGGAACAGAATCATAGGTTGCTCTAATCTTTTCACCACGCCTACGATGCCTACAAGAAGGCTCCAATGTTTAACCTCTATTGGATGGATGCAGAGCCCATGTGTGGAGCTGGGTAGGCTCAATGTTTAACCCCCATTGGAAGGATATAGAGCCCATATATATCTGATGGGTCGGCTAGAGGCGATCAATCTTCGTATGCATACGCCGGAGTGTCCCTCGTAAGGGTTCAGACCATAGCCAGACTTACGAGCACAAAATCAGAGACAGAGGTCGAATTTTGAAAATATGTTTCTATTATCAAATTTCCTATCAAAATCTTATATCAAAATATATGACAGAAACATTATTGCAAAAATCGATCATATCAAAACATACATAATTCATAACAGAACTTCAAGCACTTGATCCGAATTTTAAAAAATGAAAATTATGTTCATACTCAAAAATGGCATAGCTTATCTTTTAAACTTCATGCAATGCAGATTTTTTTTTTTTTTTTGTAAAATGACTACTTACCTTAACCGAACCCCGAAACTAACGTATACAGCTCCGTCGAACCGATCTCCCTAAAAAATAGTACAATAATAAGCATAAGACCTTCTGTCCGAACCAAAATGTCCACTAAATTTCCAGCCACTTAAAAGAACTCGAATCTCCTAGGGTCCAATTCAGATTTCAGATTCACTGCTCCCGTCACAGCTCGTAAAACTAGGCGATGTCCCATTATTCACTGATTTTTCGAGCATCTCAAAAAAATTTCCAAAAATTATTGTAAGTAGAATTTTCAATTATTAGTTCAATGCCTAAACGGCGTCGCATTTCGACAACCTGAGTGCCCACAGGAGTCAGTCAAAGTTGGCCGGGCGTGGTCTACTTCATCTTCAATCTAGAATCGGATTTTACAGATTGCAGAGCTAACTTTGAGGGCTTGTTTCTCACTCGTCCGGGCTCATTTTTGGGTGTTCTTGGTGTCAATGGAAAGGCCTTACAATGAACTAAAAAATTATGGATTCTTTGTTTTGATATAATCAGTAAAAATATGACTTTTATGGATTCAAAGTTCACGGTTCAACATAGTTTCTGAAACTTCAAGGCTCGATATCTATCAAACGACATAATGAAATCTGGTTCCGTCACTTGTGTTAGGTTACTTAGGTATCCTAGATTCTAACCATGGCCAGAAACGTGAATAAAAGCATCTAAATCGGAATCCACCATTAATGACTTTTGAAGCTTTCTCTCTCTAGAATTCCAAGTTCATGGGTGAGCATAATAAACATAACTATTGTTGGGATCAAAATGACGTGGCCTTGAACTTCGGGGAATGGACTTCCAAGTATCGCCTCGGACTTAGCTCTCTTGAACGCTAAGTTTTCCTCTAAGAGGTTATGTGGGGCGAGAACCGGAAAAAGGGGTGGGGATGGCCCCTGATTCCACTCCGAAGCTTAAGTCGGTAATGGATTTGAGAGTAATAATATAAGAACGTATTTAGAACTGGCTGAATCCTTTAATGAGTAAAAAACAGTCTCTATTTATAGGGACAGATTACCGACTTTCTATAAGGCGGCTGCTATGCCATGATTGGTAGTTGAGGGGCGGTGGTTCCTCTTCTGTGATTGGCTGAGTGAGACGGTGAGCAGTCAGCTGGTGACAAGTAGGTCTCCAGCTAAGTGTTTCTTACTGAGGAAGCTTTCTTTAAGCAGGTCGCCGCCTGTAGTTACCTTTGTAGGGAGGTTTCCTCTGGTGGTAGTTAAGAACAGGTCGCCGCTTTATGTTTACTTAGCCGGGATGGTTCTTTTTAGCTGGTTACAAGTAGGTCGCCACCTGTCTTTACTTCTAGAGGAAGGTTCCCTTCGATGACGGTTTAAGCAGGTCGTCACCTGTATTTACCTTTGAAGGAGGGTTTTCTCTGGTGTCAACCAGTCGTACTTTGGGAAGTCGACTTCTTCATAAGTTTTCGTCGACCTTTTACCCTTGCCTCGTTAAGACGAGTGAGAATGGTCAATGATTCTTCTTTCCCTGCCTTTTAAACGTAATCGACTCTTACGCTTAATATCGAGTTTTAAACATAACCCAACACTTGCCCCCGAGACATGAATCCTTTCTCTTTATTTATAATATAAGGGGAAGGGATCGTGTCGAGTAATACCTTTCTATATTTTTGTATGGACTCCAATTCCGCTTTATCGTTCTCTTCGACGGCTGATGACTTTCGGAAGTCGAGGAGTCAGTTAAGACTGCTCCTTAATCATCGCCGACTGTATGAAGTCGAGGAGTCAGTTAAGACTGCTCCTTTGTAGATGGAGACCTTCGGAAGTCGAGGAGTCAGTTAAGGCTGCTCCTTATTCGTCGCCGACTGTATGAAGTCGAGGAGTCAGTTAAGACTGCTCCTTTGTAGATGGCGACCTTCGGAAGTCGAGGAGTCAGTTAAGACTGCTCCTTAATCGTCGCAGACTGTATGAAGTCGAGGAGTCAGTTAAGACTGCTCCTTTGTAGATGGCGACCTTCGGAAGTCGAGGAGTCAGTTAAGACTGCTCCTTTATCGTCGCCGACTGTATGAAGTCGAGGAGTCCTGCTTTTTGACACCCAAAGTAAAGGAATTATATCTTTATTCATTACTTCACTGTAATTGAAATATATAAGAGATTTAAACATAGAATTTCTTTAAATGCTCGGCGTTGAAAGTCCTATTGAGGCATTGCCCACGAGGATCTTCCAATCTGTAGGCGTTAGGGCATGGTATTCTGACGACCACGTAAGGTCCTTCCCATTTCGGCACCATATTTCCTCTTTGGTTTGTTGTCAGGAATTCGTTCATTCGCAGGACTTTTTCTCCTAAGAAGAATTGGCACTGTCCTACCTTTCGATTGAAATATCTGGCGGTGGCGAGTTTCATTCTTCCCTGAATTTCTTCCGAAGTCCACCTTTTTTCGTCGGCTAAAACCAAGTCGATCCTTCTTTGTTCATCGTTTTGGTTAACTTGGTATGCCGCGAATCTTTGGGAGATATCGGCCACTTCGATGGGTGAGACTGCTTCGGATCCATAAACCATACTGAACGGAGTTTCTCCCGTGGCTCTTTTGGGCGAGGTTCTAAGTGCCCATAGAACTTGGTCTAATTCTTCAACCCATTTTCCCTTTAGAGCGGCTACTCTCTTCTTCAATCCATTGAGGATTGTCTTATTGGCGGCCTCTACTTGCTCATTTGTTTGGGCATGATGTACAGAGCCAAATCGATGATTGATCAACATTTCTTCACAGAAGTCGGCGAGTTCATCACTAGCGAACTGGGGACCATTGTCGCTAATAAGGATCTTAGGGACTCCATACCGGCATATGATTTGTTCTAGTATGAACTTAATCATTTGAAAAGAGGTTGTGGATGCTAGAGCTCTGGCTTCTATCCATTTAGAAAAGTAGTCGATGGCGACCACCATATGCGTTCGTTGACCTGTAGATTGGGGTAGGGGTCCAATAAGATCAATCCCCCATTGAGCAAAGGGCCAGGTGCTCATCATGGGAGTAAGATCTGCTGGTGGTTTGGTGATCCTTGGAGCGTAAATTTGGCAGGTGAAGCAAGCCCGAACTAACGATGCTGCTTCTTTGTGCATTGTCGGCCAATAGAATCCCTATCGCAATGCCTTGAGTACCAAGGTTTTGGCTCCTTCGTGGCAACCAGCTTCCCCTCCATGTAGGTCTTCCATTATCCTTTCTGTTTGAGGAGCGACTATGCACCTAAGGTAGGGCATGGAGTATCCTCTTTTGTAGAGATATCCATCTAAGATCATGAAGCGTCCAGTTGCTCTTTGAATTTGGGTTGCTTCTACCGGGTTTTCTGGGAGAGTTCCCTTTTCTAAGTAGTTTTGAATGGGGGTGATCCATGAATCGGTAGCTTCGATATTAAGAATTTCAGCTCCTGCTTCTACCGCTAAATAGAGGGATCTTTCGACGAAGTGCACCGTGGATGGGGGGGCATTTCCTAGGGCGAACTTACTGAGGGCGTCCGCCTCTTTATTCTCCTATCGAGGAATAGCTTCTATTTGGAAGTGAGGCATATCTCGAACGAGCCTTCGTACTTCTTCGGCGTACTTCTTCATATTTTCTCCTTTGGCGACATACGTTCCGTTTGTCTGATTGACGATTAACTCAGAGTCGCACCGTACTTTTAAATTAGTAATGCCCATACCTTTAGCTATTCGGAGGCCTGTTAGCAGGGCTTCATACTCAGCCTCGTTATTGGTTGCTCGAAAATTTAAGGCTAGAGCGTAGCGGAGTGGCTCTCCATCAGGCGGCGTTAATACTAGACATGCCCCACATCCCAAGGTGGAAGATGATCCATCAGTATACAACAACCATGGCATGGTGTCGTTGGCCCCGTTCACTGGGGTAGTCTTCACATGCTCTTCTTGCGGAAGGATAATGGGTTGCGCGTCTAGCGTTGATGTGTTTTCAGCTATAAAGTCGACCAATGCTTGGCCTTTGATTGCTTTTGGAGGCTCAAAATGGATGCGGAAATCACTTAACTCGACTGCCCATTTAACCATCCTCCCAGAGATGTCAGGTTTTTGCAATAGTTGCTTCAAAGTTTGATTGGTGAGCACCGTGATTTCATGGGCGTGAAAGTAAGGTCGGAGCTTCCTGGCCGCTATTAATAGAGCATACAGATACTTCTCGATTTCCATATAGTTAGCCTCGGCTACACCGAAGAGCTTGCTAACATAATATACGGGCATCTGAATGTCGTCGGTTTCTTTGATGAGAACCGAGCTCACTGCTGCTGAGCTGATACTTAAGTATAGGAATAAGGGATCCTCTAGCAAAGGCTTGGCTAAAGTGGGGAGCGAGTGAAGGTGTGCTTTTAACTGTTGGAAGGCTTCTTTGCACTCGATCGTCCACTCAAACTTCTTATTTGCTCGTAGGATTTTAAAGAAAGGGAGGGACTTATCTTTCAATCTTGCCAAGAATCTTCCCAGCGAGGCCAATCTTCCATTCAGACTTTGTACTTCTCTATGGCAGGTAGGTGAGGACATATCTTCTATGGCGGTCACCTTCTCTGGATTGGCCTCGATCCCTCTCTGGCTGACCATGAAACCCAAAAAATTCCCCGACTGGACCCCAAATGCACACTTAGTGGGGTTTAATCTTACTTGGTGAAGTCTCATGCATGCGCAGGCTTCCTCTAAATCTTGAACATGGTCGTGCCCCCTTCTGGTTTTTACTAGCATGTCGTCTACGTATACTTCCATGTTCCTTCCTATCATAGGTTTGAAAATCTATTCACCATACGTTGGTAAGTAGCTCCCGCCTTTATTAAACCAAACGGCATGATGGTGTAGTGATAGATGTCGCTGTCAGCATAGAACGCCGTATGAGCCTCATCCTTGGGATGCATTCGTATTTGATTATACCCAGAATAGGCGTCCATGAAGCTTAAGAGTTCATGTCCTGAAGTGGCGTCGACTAACTGATCAATTCTTGGAAGAGGATAGGAATCTTTTGGACATGCTTTGTTGAGATCTCAGAAATCGACACACATCCTCCATCTTTGGTTGGATTTCTTTACCAAGACCGGGTTGGCGACCCAAGTTTGGAATCGTATTTCTTTGACGAAACCTGCTTCCACTAATTTTCCAACCTCTTGGCGGATTGCGGCTTTCTTTTCTGCCCCCATAGATCTTCTCTTCTGGGCTATGGGTTTGATGGCGGGATCTATCCTTAGTTCGTGAGAGATGATTTCTGGATTTATCCCTGGCATGTCGCTGGATTCCCAGTCGAATAGTTCCTTGTATTCCCTTAAGAGGGCAGTTATTCTCTGGGCTAACTCCGGGGGTAAGGCTGCTCCAATCTTCACTTTCTTCTCCTTCCCTTCTAGGACGATTTCGACTAATTCTTCCATCGGGGCCGGTCGTCCTCCCTCCTCTCAAGGTCCTCCTCTGTAACGATGAAGAGGGTTTCTCTTTGACTTGATCTTCTGAGGAGGTCGACGTAGCATTGTCGAGAGGTTTCTTGATCGCCCCAGACTTCTCCTAACCCATGATGGGTAGGGAATCTCATGACTTGATGAACGGTGGAAGGTATTATATGGTTGGGATTGAGAGTGGTTCTTCCTAATATATCGTATAGTAGGCGTGGATCTGATCGACTACCACAAAGAGAATTTTTAGGTGTAAGGCTTTCCATCCCCGCCCTAGGATTACGGGGAGTTGTATTGCCCCCAAGGGATAAGTCGTTCTTCCCGCGAATCCCACCAAAGGTGAAGTCATCTCTTGCAGATCTTTTCTTTTGTATCCCATGGCGACGAGAACGTTGAAGGCGAGTACGTCTGTGGAGCTTCCTTCATCCACCAGTATCCTTTTAACCTCCTTGTCGTTGATTTAGCGGTGATTACCAATGCATCCTCATGGGGTTGAGAGGTCTCCGATAGATCTTCCATTGAGAAGGTAATCGCCACTGGCTCCAATTCTCTCGGCCTTTTCAAGGGGCTTATTGGAGTGCAGCGGGCAGCGTACTGGTCCCTGGCCGAGCTTGCTTCTCCTCCCGCTGCGAATCCTCCAGCTAGGATGTTCATATCGTTCCCCGGGGGCATTCTCCATCTCCTTGACTCGTGAGAGCGACGTCGATGGTGGCGTTGGATCTCCTCTCTCATGAATTCTAATTCTCTTCTTTCGAGGAGGCAATCCTCCATGTTATGCCCCTCTTGCCGGTAGTGCTCACAACAGGGAGTAGAATATCGATTCCCTCATTTAAATGAAATCTCTCTAACCTTTGCTGAGTTCGCCAGAATTCTCTGGACGAGATCTCCCGTTGAGATGAGCTTTCGCCCCTACTCCGTGGATGCCTTTGTTGGAGGCGGCGATTCCTCTGAGCTTGCTCTACTTCTATGTGGAAGTTTACTCGCTCTTCTAGTTCCTCCATACTTCTTACTGGCTCCGTGTGTTGAGTGAGGGCTAGAGGTCGAGATTGAACTCCCAATCCTCTAAAGAACATTCGAATGGCCTCTCCCTCCATGAGTTCGCCTCCGGTATAACCTTCTTGGAATCGCCTAGAGTAATTTTCCAGGGTTTCGCCCGGCCCTTGGAATATACCCTCCGCTATCCATCTCCCCCTTTGTGCTCGCTCTATGTGCACATGATGGTTAGCAAGTTGTATTAATCCTTCCAGGCTCCTTACCGGGGTTATGGCTTGAGTGACGGTTAAGGATCGAGACTGGGATCCTAACCCCCTGAAGAATGCCCGGATGGTTTCGCTCTCTGAGAGCTCGCCTCCCGTATATCCTCCTTGGAATCGCCTAAAGTAATCTTCCAAGGTCTCGTTTTGTCCTTGGAATATACCTTCAGCTATCCGTGCTTGACTTTGTCTTGTTTGATTTCTTGGTGGTGCCATGACCTTTTGATCTCCGGTTCCCACAGACGGTGCCAAATGTTGGGATCAAAATGACGTGGCCTTGAACTTCGGGGAATGGACTTCCAAGTATCGCCTCAGACTTAGCTCTCTTGAATGCTAAGTTTTCCTCTAAGAGGTTATGTGGGGCGAGAACCTGAAAAAGGGGTGGGGATGGCCCCTGATTCCACTCTGAAGCTTAAGTCAGTAATGGATTTGAGAGTAATAATATAGGAACGTATTTATAACTGACTGAATCCTTTAATGAGTAAAAAAAGTCTATATTTATAGAGACAGATTACCGACTTTCTATAAGGTGGCTGCTATGCCCTGATTGGTAGCTGAGGGGCGGTGGTTCCTCTTCTGTGATTGGCTGAGTGAGACGGTGAGCAGTCAACTGGTGACAAGTAGGTCTCCAGCTAAGTGTTTCTTACTGAGGAAGCTTTCTTTAAGCAGGTCGCCGCCTGTAGTTACCTTTGTAGGGAGGTTTCCTCTGGCGGTAGTTAAGAACAGGTCGCCGCTTTATGTTTACTTAGCCGGGATGGTTCTTTTTAGCTGGTGACAAGTAGGTCGCCACCTGTCTTTACTTCTAGAGGAAGGTTCCCTTCGATGACGGTTTAAGCAGGTCGTCACCTGTATTTACCTTTGAAGGAGGGTTTCTCTGGTGGCAACCAGTCGTACTTTGGGAAGTCGACTTCTTCATAAGTTGTCGTCGACCTTTTACCCTTGCCTCGTTAAGACGAGTGGGAATGGTCAACGATTCTTCTTTCCCTACCTTTTTAAACGTACTCGACTCTTACGCTTAATATCGAGTTTTAATCATAACCCAACAACTATGAAGTCTTACCTTGTACTTGATATGCACCTTGGTTGGAGGATGAATGAGACACAGTTACGCTCGTTCTCGTGATGGCGCGGTCGACTTCGAAAAATTGCTTGTTTTTTCTCTTGTCTCTCATCGTGTGGTTTAAGTTCTGTAGGGTTTCGTGATAGCTGTGAAAATATGTGTGAATAATTCCTTAGCTGAAGAGAACGGTAGATAAAACCCTTCCCATGATCTTCGATGATTTGGAGAGCAATATGAGATACCCTCACGTAAAAAAAAATTATCATCTAAGTAGAGAAAACTAATTTTGATCAGATACTTAACCATTAGGTTCATTAGTCCCTTGAAGTTTTCCACTTGCAAACTTAATCATCAATCTTTATTGCAGGTGTTACATTACTTCTATTTTAAGAAGTTGAATTGATGATTAATGTGGCTAGCTCGTACACTTTCTCAATCGTTTTTAGTCGTACTTGAATGATATTATTAAGTTTTTATTTACGAAAATATATATGCATAGAAACAATGGTGACATATCTGATATACCATATGTTTAAGTCTTATGATCAACCGTTTCAATAAAAAAAAAGTATTACTTTTTGGTGACATATGTTTTGAAATTTTATCATTTGATTCATTCGTTAAATTTTGTGCCGACATTGAGTTAATTTGATTCCAATTGTCAATTGACAGGTTGACTTTCAGGTCAAACTGACATATTTAACGCTCGAATTCAGTCTGGGTCTGACCTAAAACTGGTCCGCCAAGTTGGGCAACCTGATTCGGGATGAACTCAATCTATGCGGATCAAGTTCTAAATAGATCAATTGAGTCAGGGTTAACCTGAATATTTAGAAGATGTATCAAATAACTATATTTTTAGGACACGTGGCACAAAAAAATTAGAGAAATTATTGCTTGGCACCGAGCCAACACACGTGGCCCTATGCTGGTGGCCCTTCACCCAGTAATAATTTGACATATTGCAAAACTTAGCTGATAATTTGCCACGTGTTGACTTTTAATTGATGGTAGATGGACCACCTTGGAGTCAGCTGTTGGCACCGTGTCAAGGTATAATTTCTTAAAAAATTGTTCTACTAGTTCAACATATGAATCAAATTTTGGAAAAATAAAAATAAAAAAACTGTTCTACTACTTCAACATACGACTCAAATATATAATACAACTTGACCTACTTACCCTTGAAACAATATAATCTTGATATGGACAAGTAATCTTTAGAGTTGTAGAGTAAACTGTAAAATTATTTACAAATTAAATTTGGAATTAACATGTATCTTTAACATGTAAAGTATATAGAAAAAATATTACAATTGTGGATAGTAGTATTAAGATGATGATTCTTGTTTTTCAAAACAAAAGTATGGTTAATTTTCTTGAGTTAATTTTAGGGTTTTGCTTTGTATATTGAGATTCAAAAGTGTCGTTGTGTGCAACGCGAAGTCAAAAGAGTCACACGGAGGGAGAATGGTGGTTGTTGGATCCTGAGTCTTCGCGGGTCGTTAATTCGAAAGTCGTCGGGTCCTTGAAGTGTTGTGTAGTTATGCTGACGGGTTGTCTGAGCTCGCGGGTGTCTGCCAGTCGGGGTGTCCGAGTGTCAGACAGTCGGAGTGTCAGAGATTTGTAAGCCCTTAAAATGGCTAAGTGTTTGAATATCTCGGGATATTTGCATATGTGCGAACCTTGCGGTAAGTGCGCGCCTCACGGAGTAGCCGCGTATGCGCGCCTTGTGGGGTATACGCGCCTTGCGGAGTATGCGCGTGTGCGTGCCTTGTGGGGTATGTGCATGTACGCGCTGTTGGGACTCGAACTCAACGGGATGTCAGGTCCTGTTATGTATGTCTGAACGTGTTGCGGGTAGTCGGGTCGCTGTACAATGTCCTATACACGCGTTCCTCCTGAAACCTGCACACGGGGCAATATCGCACACCACGCAGAGGGGGGGGGTGGATTGCGATGAACCCTCTCCGATGCTTATATCAGAGATATAGAGAGAGAATGCTAGAGAGAAGGCAGAGTTTCAAAGCCAAATTAACTTATGAAAAGGTTGGCCTAGTTTCCTATATATAGGGAAGCCTAGGACCAAAACCGGTGTTGAACGGTCCGACGCCGGTTTAGTGGAAACGTGTATAGGGGTTTGTGCGTCGCGGAGGAACGATCCAGACGACACCGGGGCGTAAATGCAATCCGGTGTGGTCTGGATTGTGTTAACACAATTCGGACTTGTTAACATAAGTCCGGATTGTGACACAATCCGGACGAGTCCGGTCCGAACACACGTGTTGCACATTCAGACCGTTCTCACTTGAGGGTTAGCGTTTCTAGACCGCTTTAATGGGTTTGACGTGTTAATGAGGTCCGAACATAAAACTAACCCGAATCAGACGTATACCCATCATTTTCCCCCGAGTCAAGTGGTGGCGCGGCCCCTGCTTGACTCTATTTTCGATAGAGTATACGTTCAATTTAAGTTCGGGAGTTACCTCGGGGTGGACTTACTGTCCGTTGGAGCGTGGGCCTCAATGTCACGTATCCCTCTTTTTGTTTAACGAGAGAGACTATAACTGATGACATGGTTAACGCAGCGAGTATACGTATGCAATATGTACATATATAATAATGTAATTCTATGTATGCAATCATGGGCGCGAATGCTAGAATGTGTGCGAACATGGTATACGCGCGTATGTGAGTAGACGCGCGACGTGTGGTTTCATGAAATTAAACATGTAGATATGGGCATATATATATATGCGATGACATGGGTATAAGTATATATGTTCCGGGATTATAATAATAAACACGTGACATGGATATGCAAACGTGTGTATGTATGTGTAGACTTGCATATGTACGCGCGGGTATGTAAGCATGGGTATATGCTAAAGACTCATAAAAAGAGTTAGAGAAATTAAGGAGAGGTAAACCTTCACCCTCATACTATACAGAGGAGTGTGTGTTACGAACGCGCAGGTCCTGAGATTGCGAGGCACCATGCATCCGCCGCGTCGTTGACAAACGCCTCATAATAGGAGTATGTTCGCAACGTATATGTCGAGAGACGAGGCCTTTGTCGATATAGTATTTCCCCCGGAGTGGGAGTGTTTGTAGTGACGTGGTTGAGTACGCGCGTGTATGTGTCGTATAGGCGCGTAGATCATATAGGTGTATGTAGATGTCGATTCTATCCCTGGGCGCACTAGCCCCTTAGTCGCGAGGTGTTAAGCCTCTGACATGTTTTCGATGAATTTCCCATGATAGAGATGTGTTGGGTCGCGCAGACGCGCATAGTGTCGTATAGGCTGTATAAGTGTCGGGACGAGGCCCTTACTGTCATAGAGTTGCCCCCGTATAAACAATGTTCGCCATGTAGTAGTTGTGAACTTATAAGTCCATAGGTGTGGAGTTGCCCCCGTGTTGGGATGTTTGCCACGTAGTTGTTTTGGACGTATGGTGTTGGCCCTTGTGTCACTTTCTACTTGGGTTTTCCCAAAGCAGGGTGCCTTCGGCGACTGCTACTTGATGTTTCCATAGTAGGGCGTAGGTCAGAGGTCGACGAGGCGACTTGCCTTGTTGGAGTACAGGTCAGAGGTCGACGAGGCGACTAACCTTGTTGGAATACAGGTCAGAGGTCGACGAGACGACGTGCCTTTGGGAGTATAGGTCAGAGGTCAACGAGGCGACGTGTCTTTCCATGTTGTTGCCGCTACCAGGTGTTTTCAAGATAGAGTGCTTTTTGTGACCACTACTTGGTTGTAGATATGTTGATGTGACGCACAGACATGAAAGTCGTTTGGCGATTTATGGACATAATAGCCACTTAGAGGCGCGTGGACATGATAGCCACTTCAAGAAATGCGAACATGATAGCCGCATAGGGACGCGTGGACATGATAGCCACTTGGTGTATCTGTTAGGTGCTTTGTATGTGAGGTGGTAGATCTCGCATTGACATGTCAACGTGTGTGCACGATGTTGCGCATGCGTAGTGTGGCGTCCGTGGTATCTTACACTAAGAATCGTCGCACATTGTTAATATGTTGAAACATGCGCGCATTGCTCCATGTATTTAGCCATTATATCCAGTTTCTGAACGAGAGGTGTTACTCCTTCTTCTTGGTGCTTAGACGCGCGTGTGTTGCACTTAGCGTTTCTATACTTAGCTTTTAAACAAGAGGTGTTGCTTCCCCTCTTAGTGCGTTGACGCGCGCATGCGCTACACTAGGTATGGTGGTCCCTGCGAATCTCGGGAGCTGGCGATCTTAGAGTAACAGTGTTACACTATGACTTTTACGAATTCTTGTTTGTAGGTCGTTCATCTAATGTGACTGATCGCGTTGTTGCTGTTGCGGAAACTTTGCCTCGTTCCAAGACCAAAAGAGCTGACTCCGAGGTGCGTCAAGCGGTTAAAATCCGGCAGTGGCGAGACGTCGAACACTAAGGGTCAGGCTCGCGCGCCTGCTATGTCTGCCCCCCGGTCGAGGGACCGGACCTTGGAGGAGAAGTCTCCTCATGAGGGTGTGTAACTTGCCTTTATTTTCTTGTTGTAATGTGATGTTTGAGCTTTCTTGTTTATCTTTGTGTGCGTTCATAGGTATTGCGCCTCTTGCTGCGCTCACCCGAGCTGATTCGGTTTGTCCTGTAAAGGACGCTATCAATAGAGGGGAGTGGGCATCCTTTGCTGAGGAGGCCGGCTTGATTACACCCGAAGTGGGAGTACGTTTGTTCCAGCAGATTATCCTTCCTAGCAATTGAAGGGTTCGTCCCATATGCTGAGGAGGCTGGCTTGCTGAGGATGCGCATCCGTATGCTGAGTGTCTTGCGCCTCTGTGTTACTCTTACAGGTTGTTGTCCAGATGGCGAACATTTCCTCATTTGTGATTGAACTCACGGGGGAGAAGAAGGCACTCCAGGAGAAGTGCGACATGGTATGTCGCGAGCTGGCGAGCGCGAAGGAGAAAACGCGCTTCCTGGATTCGAAGGTTGCTGACTTGGAGGCGGGAACCTCCTCAGGTCAGGCTCGAGTTGTTGCACTCGAGTCTGATGTTGTTGCCCTTTAGAAGAAGGTTGCTGAGGATAACGAGGCGTACGGCCTTGCATTGCAGGCTGTGCAGGAGAAAGCATATATAGAAGGCAAGGTTGATGACGTGGTGGAGTACAAGGACTCGGGATCCTATAGGGCGGAAATTCGAGCAGGTGCTGACAACCTGATGTACGACTCCATCGAAGGCTTTGTTGAACAAGTATATACCGTTGCCCCCGGTTTTTTTTTTTGATCAGTTGGGTATATATGCCACGTTTTCCACTGGGCATGTGGCTGCCTTGCGTCTTAGAGACAGGATTATTCCCCCGCCTGCTGTGGCGAATGCCTCCCAGATTGCTGAGGTGCCTGCCCATGGGGTTATTGAGGCGAATGCCCCCAAGGATGCGGGTACTCGCCATTATGAGTTGGTATATGATGACGATGATAGTGAGGTAAGTATAGTGGTGGGGGCTCCTCTAGATGAGGTTGTTGCCGAGGCATGTGGTGATGCTGATGTTGTTGATGTTCCTGACGTGGCGTCGGGTTGATCGCTGGTTTTATATCAAACCTTTGTATATAGTTGTGGTTCCCCGTGTCGGGTTGAGGTTGCACTTGGGGTATTGTTCTTTTGAACCTTTTATGCTAATGTTTTGATGGTTGACATTGTCGTATAAACCTGTCTTGAAAAGTTTAGTAATGCATGATAACTGGGTACTAATATTTCATACCTTTGCTTTCATGATTGTCCATATGGTGTGGACTATAGAGTAGAGTTGAGACTCGTCCTATTATTGGATGTAGCATCTGTAGTTGTAGTTAGGAGACATACGCCCATGCGTTGCGCCGCCCTCTTGGTTATACCAAGGCATGGCGTAATGAGTATGTGGTAAACACATGTGTTGTTTGCTTGCCGTATTTCATAGGTAGTAACGCGCAATACTTTTAGAATGACGTTTGGAATTTATGTGTAGTAATGCGCAAGGCCTTAGAGTGACGCTTGGCATTTATGGTAGTAATGCGCAAGGCCATTGTCCCGGTACTTGGCATTTATGGATAGTAATGCACAAGACCCACACTAATACGTAAGCATGTCATCTCGACGAGGCGAGACCTTAGTTTTTACCGTCTCTTAGTCCACTCTAAGGGGACGTTGTCACAAGACGCTACTTGTTAGTTTGATGCGTTTTTCCATCTGTTAGTTGGGAACACCCCGCGTAACGTTGTTGCAAAGTGTTCTATTGGCTAACCCAATTACTTGCCTTGCGATGCTAGTACGCCTCCACTTTGTTATTCAAATGGGCGTGACAGAGGTCGTGTAATACGCCTTGTAGTTTATACCGTCTTTTGGACCATTCCAAAGCGACGTTGTAGCAAGACACGACTTGCCAATTTTGAAAGTGTTTTAATTTCCGTACTTTGGGTACCCTCGACGTATCGTTGTTGCAAGGCGTTCTGCTGGCTAGTCCAGTTACTTACCTTGCGATGCTACTACACCTCTACCTGGTTATTCCAGGGGGCTTTACAAGATCGCATTACACGACTTGTAGTTTTTTCCGTCTCTTGGGCCGTTCCAAGGTGACGTTTGTGGCAAGAAACTATTTACTTAGTTGAAGTGTTTTGTTTCCGTTATTCGTTCACGGACGAGATAACTTTTTACAAGACTCGACTTGTAGGTTTGGTGAGTTTTTCGCTGCGTTGTGCGTTGTAGCGATGATTCTCAGACCCTAAAAATCTGACCTAGGGCGATACGTTTTGAAATCGTGCAATTTTGAAAAAAGTCGCCACTAGTTAATTAAGGCTAACTAGAATCCTAAATTACCTAATCGGAATAACGAATTAAACACCTAGGTATTGAATCGATCTACGATTAGAAATTCGAGTTCGGAGGTTCTATTACGATTTAAAACACATGGTGATAACATCGCCCTTTCGGTACTCAATCCACAAATTGCCATTTTTTTATTTTTTATCCAGACAAATTATAATCAATCTAGTTAAAAAAAATTAATATTTAATCGATCAACAATTATCATAATTACGGTATATGTAAAACAAATAATCTTAAAATTTGTTTAAACAATTAAATATAATAATAATAACTAAAGAAAACAAGAGCTACCTTTTGACAGAGACGAAGGTATCCAAATTTTGGTTCAACAATAGTTGTCCAGCAACCAGAACAACTTCTACGGTGGGTGGATGGACGATGGTTATTGGAGCGATGGCGGAACGTTTCGTCGGACGAGGGTTGGCGATGAAGAATGGACGGATGGACGATGAAGCTCGCTACAAACCCGTATGGCTCCATGACGATGAATATGAGGTGATTATCAGTCGGTGGTGGAGCAGAATAAAGGAACGGAAGCGACGAGGAAGTTGTAGGTTCCGGTTGGGGGTTGGGAAGGTTTGATTGGACTCCGGTGGTCTCTGGTGTTGTCGGAGGATGATGAAAGTCGATGGTGGCGGTAGAGTGCTCGTGAGGAGGTCCGCCGCGGAGATGAGGTCGACGAGAGGTGGGTTTTGTGCGGGATGGATGAGCTAGGGTGAGCAGCGGAACGAGCAGCGTCCGACGAGCTTCGAAGGTGAACCGTGTCAGCTACTGGATGGAGGGATCGCTAGTGAGACACTAGAGATGGTGGTCGGTGATCGACTGAGCATTGGATGAGAAAACTGAGCACGATGGGCGGTCCAGTCGCGATGGTCTTCAACGGAATAGATGGCCCTGTGCTGAAGATGACCGAAGCAGTAAAGTTGGAACTGGCTGCTTCAATGATAGACTGGCCATGGTGGAAATTGGTGCAGCTCCATATTGGAGAAGACGACTGCTTTTTCAATTTAATAACAATATAATATATGTATATATATAATAATATTAATATGAAGAGTAGTAATACAAGAATACAACAACTTTGCCTGAATCCCTTTTATTTTTTCTTCGACCATGCCTTTTACATCGATGGATAGTCCATCTATACATAGTACAATAGTGCCTAGGGTTTAGCTCTAATTAGGTAGTAAATTACATTGATTTATTCTAACAATAAATGCTAAATATTTAGAAATTAATACTAAATATTCAACAAATATTTTATGCAATAAATACAAATAACTATTCTAATTTTGCCGGAGCCATTCTTGGAAACTTCTCGACTTGCCATATTTTGAATACTTCTCCATTTACCGCGCCACATGCCACGCGTGTCGCATGGTCCAAAATTAAGTGTTTACAATGATAGGATGCGCTCTTACCGGCGTAGAAGGGTGGTACGTAATAATGAACGCTACTTGTGGGTAGTAGTAGGTTTTCATGGGGTTGCCCTCGTAAAGAGGATGTCGCACCATGTGATAGTGTGGGGTGGAATCACGCACGTTTGCTTAGTAATCTATGTTGGGTGTCATTTTCCGCAGTAAGATGTCATGGGGTTGCCCTCGTAAAGAGGATGTCGCGCCATATAATAGTGATCTATATTGGGTGTCCTTTTTCACAGCAAGATATCATGGGGTTGCCCTCGTAAAGAGGATGTCTCGCCATGTAATAGTGTGGGGTTTTCCTCGTAAAGAGGATGTCGCACCACGTAATAGATGACCGCCTCTTTTTTGAAAATTCCAAGGAATGGTCGTTGTAATCATGGGGTTGCCCCCGAGCAAAGATGTCACGCCCTGTTACTTGTAGATAGTCCTTAGAAAAATTTCCAGGATGTAGTTGTATAGAATAGACATAATAGATGTCGCGTGAGAAAGAGCGTATTGAGTGCTCGTTGTTGACGTCGAGTGTTTACGTTTTTGTGGCGTATAATATAGGCCGCTTGTTGTGTTTAGCGTAATAGCTTGTATTGTTGATGTAAGTTATATGCAAAGGATCCGCTACTTGGTGTAATTCCAGAGTAGGGAGTATATTTGTGTAATGTACCTGTAAAAAAGGCATGCACTTCCTTAGATAGTTGCAATGTTTGCAATATGATAGAGAATAGATGAAGCTATATGATCTTCTTCCATTATTGTCTGTATTGAAATTTTAGTAAGAATACTCCCTTTGGTTGACGACGCATGTTAGGTATGGAACCTTTCAAGAGTCCCTAGCTGCATGTGTTTGTTGATACATTGTTGTTTGCGTTTTTAAGCCGATACGCGTTGGTGTTTCCATAGCGTGATGCGTATATACGTATGTGATCGCTACTTGGTATTGTTTCCAAGGCAGGATCCTGTGTTTAGCAATTCGCTCGACTAGACGTTGTGTGTTGTCATTAGCTTGGGTATTTGCTGCGACGATACCAACGATATATATATGCGACAGCAACTTGGCTTAGATGCCTAAGCAGGGAGCTTGTAGATAGAGAATTCCAGAGAGTGATGTACACATCCTATACTTGGTATTGTCTCCTGGGTAGGGTGTGTCTTTGATACATCTCTTATGTTTGTACCTAGCTTGTTTCCAATTGTTTCGCATTGACTCGAGATACATATTGGTTAGTAAGTAGTATGGAGGTATAATTCTCCTTGTATTGCTATTTCGCCTACTATGTTGTCGATCTGGGCTAGTTAGACTAAACTCTTCGACCCTTGCATCAGGCTCGGCTAGTTTGTTCTGCTCAGCTTGTAATGTCAATATGACTGGATCAGACTATTCTAACTAGTCTGTTGCGTTCATATTGCATTTTACACTGATTAAATCATACTATTCGGGGTAGATATCTTACCCATTAGTTTTTTTATTCAGATTAGTGTTTTGATAGAGTTATTACCTCTGTTTCGGGTTTCGGCAATATGCCGTTTACCTGGACCTTTTTTAGTAGAAGAGATCGCCTTTCGAGGGCGATACCTGATGTTGATATTTTGGGTTGAATCCGTATAGGATGTTGAAGTTGTTTTCCTCATATGTGGCCTCCTCTTAGGAAGGGTGGTGTCGTGATGGACTTGGCGGTATGTCCGCTGGAGGTATGCATCTCCTCTTGGGAAGTCTTTGTGAGTGCCAATGTTTGTACTGGCTATTTAGCTCTTGGAGGCGAGTAATGACTTTTTGTTCAAATCTCGCGGACGACGCCAAAATGTTGGATCCTGACTCTTCGCGGGTCGTTGACTCAAAATTCGTCGGGTCCTTGAAGTGTTGTGTAGTTATGCTGACAGGTTGTCTGAGCTCGCGAGTGTCTGCCAGTCGGGGTGTCCAAGTATCAGACAGTCGGAGTGTCGGATACTTGTAAGCCCTTAAAATGGCTAAGTGTTTAAATATCCCGTGATATCTGCATATGTGCAAACCTTGCGTTATGTGCACCCTCACAAAGTATGCGCGTATGCGCGCCTTGCGGGGTATACGCGCCTTGCGGATTATGCGCGCCTTGCGGAGTATGCGCGTGTGCGCGCCTTGTGGGGTATGTGCATGTATGCGCTGTTGGGACCCGAACTCGATGGGATGCCGAGTCCTGGTATGTATGTTTGAATGTGATGCGGGTAGTTGGGTCGCTGTACAATGTCTTATACGCGCGTTCCTCCTGAGACCTGCACACGGGGCAATATCGCACACCACGCAGAGGAGGGGGTGGAGTGCGATGAACTTTCTCCGATGCTTAAATCAGAGATCTAGAGAGAGAAAGCTAGAGAAAAGGCAGAGCTCCCAAGCCAACTTAAGTTATGAAATGGTTGTCCTAGTTTCCTATATATAGGGAAGCCTAGGACCAAAACTGGTTTTGAACGGTCCGACGCCGGTTTAGTGGAAAACGTGAACCGGGCGTGGATGAAAGTAAAGTTGACATCGGGAAGGCTCGCACGTGATGTATGTGCATAGGGGTTCGTGCGTCGCGGAGGAACGATCCGGAACACACCGGGGCGTAAAGGCAATCCGGTGAGGTCCGGATTGTGTTAATACAATCCGGACGTCCGGACTGTGTTAAAAACAATTCAGACTTGTTAACATAAGTACAGATTGTGACACAATCCGGACGAGTCCGGTCCGAACACGCGTGTTGCCCGTTCAGACCGTTCTCACTCGCGGGTTAGTGTTTCTAGACCGCTTTAATGGGTTTAACGTGTTAACGAGGTCCGAACATAAAACGAACCCGAATCGGAAGTATACTCTGTTAGCATATGGTGACGTGGCGCCGTAATAGGAGCCCGTTAATTAAGGGAATTACCTAAGTTAATTAGGTAATTGTCAATATGGGCAAATTTGGCCAAATCCAATTAGTAATTGACAAGGGAGGCCCAAAATTGGCCCTCCCCCTTATACATGCAATTCGGCCGGCCACCCTATACAACATTGGTAGGAGTTGCCTTTTGGCAACTCCACCAATACTATATATAGGGGTGTCTGCTAAGGGTTTATTAACTCATTCATAATAACAAGGATCTCCATTGAGAACACTTGTTTCCCTTAGTTAAATTTTGGCACCATCACATCTGGTCTGAGGTTCCATCTCCGTTGAAGAATCGATCAGAGGTCTTGTTGTGGAGCTACATCGCGTGGGACTTCTTCTAAAGAAGAACTTGCACGTGGTTCCGACAGGAGGATCAGAACTCCCTCCACATCGTTCTTGGGTAGGAAAGCTAAAAGGTATGTGTACTAATTCCGCTGCGCAGATAAGATTTCTTGCTAGTACACGTTTAGCATTCCGTAGTATTACGTCCCCGTAATTCAACAGTGGTATCAGAGCCTGTGTTAGGAGTTCTTAAAATTTTGATAAACTGATGTTCTTGATGTTCATAAAAACCGAATTTTTATGTTCATGAACACCATGAAGAATCCGAAATTTTTAAGTAGATTTCATGTGTTTGATCTTTAAAAACTTAAAATTTTCAAATTTACATGTTTTTCTAGATGAAAACCGAATTTTTCATGATCAATTTAAGTTTGATGTTAATGATCTTCAAGAACACCATGAGTTTTATCAAGAATATGTTTTGGATTCATGATCAAGTTAGAGTTTGATCTTAAAATTTGACAACTTTTCCAATTTTCTTAGTAGTGCCGAAATTCCTAGGGGTGTTTTAGGTAAATAAATTAATTTTCTTGGCCACCAAGCAATTAAAAATTCGGCACAATCTATAATAGATATAGGTTGTCATTTTTAAATTTTATTAATAGGTAACTATATCTAGAAGTTAGAAATAAGGATATGTTCTAATATAATATTGTAAAAGATATTAACTATCAATATATATATATATATATGGATTAAAATATGGTTAATATATATATTGATAATTTAGTTACTATTAAACAATTAAGAAGATATATTGTCTACATATTTTAATCCCTAAAAGATATATTCGACAATATTTTATATATATATATATATATAATTCGGCTGAAAATATATTAATATATATATTTATATTATTGATTGATTTATATCTTAAAGATAGAATCTTGACAATATTTATATAAATATATAAGTACCGAATTTTTATATATATAATTCGGCCAAAATTGTATATTAATATATATTTATATAGTTGATTGATTTACATCTCAAATATAGAATCTTGACAATATTTATATATATATATATATAAATATATATATACATATGTCGAATTTATATATATAATCATTATTGGAAATTATTTTATATAATTAATAATTCTTGATGGCTAAGTTAAGTTTTATGGTGGATTTTAAAATCCTACTTAGCCTATAGAATTATTTCGGCCGAACCCTAGGGTTCATGGGCCGGTCCAATTGCTAAACCGGATCGGGATAAACCTATCCGGGTTTTCTTAATCGGGTCAGGTCGGACCATAGTAACTAAATTGAACCTAAACTAACCGGTTTTGAGTGATAAACCGAACTACTATCTTATTTTATTGAACCGTTTCGGACCAAACCGGAATTTTAAAAATCAGAACGAGTTGAACCAGATTTTAAAATTTGGACCGAACCTCTTTAAAATTTTTGGACATTTTAAATTTTTCAATAAAATAGGATTCCAAATTTTAAATCCAAAATGTTTTCGAACTTTAAAATTAGCCTAAACAGTGCTCTTAGGGTTTGTGTTTTAATACACGGTTTCAATCAAAACCCTAATGCCTGGTTTCGATTATGGGGATGGATCTCAGACTTGCATGTTTTTGGGACTGGATTAAATTAGTGGGTTGATTTGCAATTGTTTACTTTCTGCATCATTGTAAACACCTAATTTTGGTACGCGCGACACATATATAACACGTTCAAAAATGTTATGTGTAACGCGTTTAAAAAAGGAAGTATTTAAATATGGAAGGTCAAGGGGTTGCCAAAAATAGGCTCAGCTTAAATTAGGACAATACATATGCAATAAATGATGTAATAAATCAGAAAATATATAATATATATATTTATATATATATTTTCGTATTTAAAAGGGTAAATATTGAGGGATTATTGATTTTCCAATTTTTGGGTGTCAATTTACCTATAAATAGGTACCTTTTACATGTAAAAAAGGAGAGACCACAATTAATAATAATTCATCAGTTTTTGAGAACCGCACTATTTTGTCTCGTAGTGAAATTTTTATTTATTTTTTTATTTATTTTTTTTCCTCCTCCCTGCTGCTGAAGACCTCCTTCCCTCCGGTCACCTCCGGCCAGCCAGCCCTGCCGCGCCGTCAGCTCGTCAGGCCGTCCGCTAGACCAAATCCGCCACGCCCCGCCGAAGACCGCCGCGCCACTCTTCCTGCCAACCCTCACCGTCGCCGGAGCCCCGCAACGACATCCAGATCCCGGTTATCCACTCCCGCCGTGCTGTCTGTTCCAGCCACAGCCACCGGCGTCGCTCCGCGCAGGCCGACCACCACCGTCCACTGCTGCCGGTCACCGGAGTCATGTTGCCCGCCAGTCGCTGCCGCCGTCACCGCCGCTCCTAGCCGCCGGAGATCGGAAGTCCCTGCTGTGGCCATCTTCTCCTCCGTTGCTGCAGGTATCCCGCTGCTGTTCTTCAAGTTTTTTTTTTTATTAATATTATTTTTTGTTATTTTTCTGTTTTTATTTATTTATTATTTTTATTATCATTATTATTATTTTTATTAGAACATGTTGATTAGTTAATTTAGATGTAGATTAATTAGGTAACGTGTTTTACGGTATGTATATATGTGTAGGACGTATTATTACTAATTTATATCATGATTTTGAGCATGCTTGGTTTTATTAGATTTTATCTCAATTAGGAGTTTTAGATGTGTAATAGTTTTTTTTAGAATTTATATTTGTCGTTGATAATGTTTTTCGCATGAGAGTTAGTTTTAATTTTGATATCGTTAGATTAATTAGTCATAACGCATATTTAAATTTTAAAACTGGCAAATAGGTTAATTAAGTACCGAAAGGGCGTAATTAGAAAATAATTTTTCTTAATACGTAATAGAACCCCCGAACTTGAATTTCTGATCCTGGACTGATTTTAGACCTAGCGTTTAATTTGTTATTCGTTTAAGTAATTTAGGATTCTAGTTAGCCTTTATTAACTAGTGGCGACTCTTTCCAAAATCCACGTTTTCAAAACGTATATCGCCATAGGTGCGGAACTTTGCCTTTTTTGCAAAACGTATATCGCCACGTTTTCTTATTTGCCTTTTTTGGTTTATTTGTGTATAACTCTGTTATTCTAACTTTGGGTTTTTATGTGATAGGTGCGGAACTTTTTATTTTACTAACTTATGTTCTTTGTTGAACCCACACACCACTTTAGAGTAATCACCAAAACGCCTAAAACCCAGGGCGACTAGGAACCCCGGAGGTTTAGTACGGTACGACCGGAGCGGCTGGGCCGCCGGTACGACTCGGAAAAACTCTACTCGCTTGTGAAGGTCCTATGATCCCTATGATGGGGTGAGGAAACCACCTTGTCGGGAACCTAACAGTGGAGCCTACCTTGTAAAACAAAGCAAAAACACACACCTGAAGCTTCGATCCTGCCGCTATGCGTACTTGCGTGTGTTCTTATTTTAATTGTTCTCGACCCCTAGAATTTTTCATGTATAGGACATGGGTCTCGATGTAATCTTTATTTATTTTTGTACCATATGTAATGGTACAACGCGCATTAATGGAGATTTACGTTACAAGCATGCATCATGTTTTCCTAAAAAATGTGTCATTCAAATCATCGTTTCTAAAATGCGTTACACGCCATTTTCGGTAAGAGTGAGAAAACTGCGCAATTGCCTTTATATCACGGCCCTTCCATTTTTCAAGGCTGGCTTTGACCAGATTCGGACCAGCATAATGGACGCAGAGCGAGACTATCGAAGAGATACCGCGTAGAGTGGGGTGCTGCAGTCATTCAAAATAGAAACGTCAGAGTTAAGTGCTCGTTCCAAATTCCGAACAAGTGGTAAAAAGTGAAACCATTTTGAAAAAAGCTTATTGCATTACCTTCGCTCGGATTTTGGGGCAAGCACTTGACGTTTTGACCAATTTTCGCAGTTGTGTAAAGCATCTTAGAAACATATTTTAGTTACAAAACATTTTTTCAAAAGATGATGAGCTGAACGACGCATTACTTTCAAAATGATCATGCATGATGTATTGTGTTCCTTATTCTGAATATCCCGTTTTTCGCTGCAGGTATTACAGGCCATCACGCGACAAACCACTAGCATGGAGGACGCTCAGAAGATCCAGCAACAAGAGGAACGAATAGCCGAGATCAAGACGGCTAATGCTAAAATGCATCAGGTTATGGCATCCATGTCTGCAAACATGGAGCGCATCATGGAACTCCTCGGGGCTCGATCAACCAACGATACTCTAAAACCGCCCTTGCTGACAGCGACCTCGAGTCCAGAATGCTCCACAACACCCGTGGCAAGCACTGGACCTCCAATGCCAGTTACAACCGTGCTTCCCGACGCCATGGTAGAACCCCCTCATGACCAACTCCCTGTTTTGGTCATTCCTGATCAATCTGCATCAAAGCCGCGTGTCCTTCCGAAACCGACGGTAATGTATGGGGATGTTAACCAAGGAGGTGCAATCGGCACAAAGGCAGCCACATCGTCACCTGTCATCGAATCCGAACAGGATCGCCGCTTGAAGAAAATGGAGGAAAAGATGAAGGTTTTGTCCGGACTTGAGCAGTATGGAGGCATTGGCTACTCCAACCTATGCCTTTTCCCCGACATGTCAAGACCGGAGAAGTTCAAAGTCCCCGACTTTGAGAAGTATGATGGCACCAGTAATCCCATTGTCCACCTGAGAATTTACCTTGCAAAGATGGCCCCTTATCGGCAGTATGAGAAGTTCTTGATCCAGACGTTCCAGGAGAGCTTGAAAGGAGCAGCTTTGGTTTGGTTCGTCAGCTTGAAGGCCGGTGATATCTCAACGTGGGAAGAAACGGCTAACACTTTCGTTCGCCAGTATAAGTTCAACTTGGATACAGCTCCGACTCGCATGGAACTCCAAAGCATGGAGATGGAAGAGGGGCAATCATTTAGAAGCTATATGCAGGCTTGGAGAGAGAAAGCCGCTGGAGCCCGACCACCACTGGAGGACGCAGAAGCAGTGTCCATGTTCATCGGCACTCTTAAAGGGGCATATTACTCCCATTTGTTAGGACATGTTTCAGCCAACTTCGCTGATTTGGTGAAATCCGGAGAAATGGTAGAGCATGGCATTCGAACTGGAAAACTTGAAGACCCCTCCAGGAGTCAACAAGAGGATGTAACCAAAAAGGGAGGCTCCAAGAACTGGTCATCCAAAGACGCAGCCGTAGGTGCAGTCTACCAGACACAAGCTCCGCAAACCCCCGTTGTGGGTGGACCTAAAAACCGGACTATGAACAAGGTGCGGGAGTCTAGAAAATTCACGCCCTTACCAGTATCGGTCGCCGAAGTATATCAGAAAGCACTTGCTCAGGGTCTCATTGGTCCTGAGATTTGGAAGACTACTTCAAGGATACCCAACAATGATCCAAACTCGAAGTGTGAGTTTCACATGGGGATAATTGGTCATTCAACCAAGGATTGCTCGCGTCTGAGGCACAGGATCCAGGATCTCATTGACCATAAGCTTTTGATTCTTAACGCAGATCCATCGGCTGGCGCCAACACCCCTTCGGCCTCGTCCACATGATTTCTCTCGAAAAACCTCCTAGTGTTGCATCCGTTTTTTTTAGCGTTGAATAAACTTTTCAGTTATGTACTCCTTGCGCGGCAAGATCATGAGCTCCGCATAGGAAAGAGGGATATTGTCATGATCTAATCAATATAAATAAATCCCTATATTTGAGTTTATTTAATTGGTTTTATTTTTTTATGAATGATGCAAGTCGATTGACAATTCAGTCTTTTCTTGAGTCGATGTTCCTAAACAAAGTACTCAAAAAGTCATGGATTACCAAGCCCATCAAGGCAGCCGATGAAGGATTCAAATCACCCAGCGGTCAAAATCTCCATACAGGGAATGCATGCGCCTTCCCGAACCAAGCCGTACATTCATTTTACGGCGACGTATAAATTGGTCAGTGGCAACCAAATGGCATATCCCCGTTCAGACCAAGCACAACCGCCATATGAAGAAAGAAACGGAACATGCAACAGATCCATTCATATGTGGAGCAAATTTCCATTAAAGATGTCGGGCACCCAGGTAAGGGAAGTCATGATCAATTATATCACCGAAATTTGATTTTTTTTTTCCTTACTCATTTTGCAGCTCGGATAATCATCCAAATCAAAGCTCGTGAAAATCATATCTCGTGCATGACCATTTGCGACGAGTCTAACCCAATAGTGCTAGCCATGGGGCATCCCCAGACGAGATTGAGTAATAACCGGGGTACTTGAGAAGCCGAGATTAGAAATCACTGGCTATGTCATTCATTGGACGTAGGGTCCATCCATGGGCGTCGACACGACCGACGTTTTGACTCAATCAGTTGAATCCTTCTCTAGGAGATGTTTTGAATTAGAAATTTCAGATTTTCCACTAGGGGCATGTACATAATTGTTGTTGATTATTTTCGTTTAAAAAAAAAAAAGCAAAACAAAAAAAAACAAAAAAAAAGCAAAAAAAAAACAAAAAAAGCAAAGAAACTCATTTTTTAGGGTCACAGCCGCCCTTTAATCGGCTACGGAAAAGGAAAGTGAGAGCAGTGGAAAAATAAAAGGGTCACAGTCGTCCCTAAAACGACTACAAAGAAAGGGTCACAGCCACCCTTCAAATGACTACAGATAAAGAGCGCTCCTGCAACGTCAAAAGCGGGAAATAGGTGAAAGGGCCACAGCCACCCTCCAAACGGCTACAAATAAAAGAGTGACCCCGCGAACCCTGTGAGGGCGGGAGAATAAAAAGGGCCACAGCCACCCTTAAAATGGTTACACAAAAAGAGTGATCTCGCGAACCCGGTGAGGGCGGGAAAATAAAAGAAAGGGTCATAGCTATCCCTCAAACGGCTACAGTCAAAAGAGTGATCCCGGAACATCGATGGCGGATATTAAGTGAAAGGGCCACAACCACCCTCAAAATGGTTACATACAAAGAGTGTTTCCCGGATCAGAGACGAGTAATAAAGGGCCACAGCCACCCTCCAAACGGCTACAATCAAAAGAGCTCCCGCAACATTGAAGACGGTGAGAAAAGGGTCACAGCCACCCTCCAAACGGCTACAAATGCTCCCGCATCGAGCACTACACCAGGACAGGTTTTTTGTGACTGCCAAAAAGGTCACAAAATATGGCAAAACAGTCGCTGAAACAATCAGCGACCAAAAAAATGTTTGTCACAAGGTGGTCACAGTAGACCAAGTTGCTAAAGGATATTGTGACTAACTTAAATATTGTCACTGAATACTGGTACAGTTTGTGACAAGTCCAATTAATCACTGAATGAATGAATGATTTGTGATAACGAAAAATAATCACTAAATAGTGTAAGAATTTGTGATTGCACTAATAGTCACTACACAGATTAAGAAATTGTGATTATTTTAATAGTGACAACTACAAGTAATCACAAAATGAATGAATAATTTGTGATAATAAAAAACTATCACTAAATAGTTTAAGAATTTGTGAATACAATAATAGTCACTACACATTAAGAAACTGTGTTTAAATTAATAGTCACTACACAGAATAAGAATTTGTGATCAGTTAAAACTATCATAAATATTAATTGTTATCATAATTAACTGGGCTGAAATAAACTATCATTAACAAACCATCATGTAAACATCAAAGCCATGGAAACAAGACCAACTACTTAACAAAATATAACATGTCCAACTACTTGACAAAATATAAACTTGTCCAACCATAAAGAAACATCCGAAATATAGCATAATCATGTCCAACTAAATATTAACAGAAGCAAAGCATAAAAAAAAACATTGCAAGTCTGAGCTTCAAGTTGTCTCCACCTTTGACCCGAACAAACCCTGATATACGATAACTAAAAGGTTATATTATATAATCAATCATACATAGAAGCTTGGAAAAACACTAGAGTATAACTTTACCTGAAATTAAGCAGATGGGCGAGAATGGAATATACGGTCAAAATATCCCTGCACTTTTGCCTCTACCTGGGCCTGAATCCTGGCTTCAATGCTGGCTTCTGCTGTTTGGATTCGAACATTTTGCTGCTCCAGTTGGGCTTGGAGCTCTTCAACTCTGTTTCCTAGTTCGGCATTCTGCGCTCCTAAAACCTCATTGGCAGGATTGGTTCGCCTAGGTACATGGTTTGCAGGCCTAGGACCCCATCCCCTTCCAACCTGATATCCAGCTCTAGGTGGAACTACCTTTGCCAAGTGCTCCTCTAAAGGCAATGGTGCATCATCTGGTTCATGAGTTTGCTCGTGAGTTTGGGCAGCTTCTTGTAATCCAGTCTACATAAAAATAAAAACATGTATAATATCTTCAAAATCTTACAATCGGAAAATATAAACATATTTTATAATTTTTTAAAGTACAAAATCAGAGTTACCATTATCTCTTCAGCTCTTGCATCTGTCCACGTTCCATCTTCTTTTTGATGTGTTCTCTGCCAATAACGAACAGCATCCGGATGTACCCCATCATTTTCTTCGGTCTGAAGATGCAATAGAACAATTAGATACAATTAATGAGTTATATAAGTATTCAAAATTTGTTAGTATTATAAAATTAGAAAAAATACCATTTCTGCCTCAACTCTTGCAAAGGATTTGGTACCACACCGATGACGAACAGTGAGTTTGGCTCTATTCCCTTTATTTCGATTCGACCGTTGCTTCATGTAAAAACAAACAAAACATTAATTAAAATTGCATTTAATCTGAATTAGGATGAAAACAAACAGGAACATTATGTGACCTAACCTTGAATGTATCATCAGACAAGAAATACTCGCACATAATGTCCCAATTTTCTGGGCTCATTCCCTCAGGAGGCTGGTGCCTTTTGTGCAAAAACCTCTGGTACAAATGGTGCTTCCACTGATTGTACTGCTTGTTGAACTGGTGCATCACATAATCCTCTGCCTCAACAGGAATTTCAAAGCTTAACTAGAAAAAGATAACGTCAAGTTAGTATACAAACTAATAAAAATATAAACGAGTGAAAGGGAAATGAAGTGGGGCTATACCCTCAATTCTTTCAACATATTATCCTTGTAACCACTGTCCAAGTGTTTCCACGTCACTGTTGGAAGTGGGGCATTCATCCTGCAACAAACCCCAGCCTCAGTGATAAAAGCTTGGCTGTTCTCTCCGGTTGCTCTTCTATGAGATGGAGGTATGGAAACGTTCAACTTATAGTTAGGTCTTCTCTTTTTTAATTTTCGAAGGGCAAGATTCCTAGTGAGACGCCTTTTCCTTCTGGGTGGCACTGTAAAACAGGTAAAAAGTTCATTATTATTATTATTTAAATCAATAACGAATTATTCAAAGTATGTGACTAGTATATAAACCTTGTTCAGTAGGAGCTTCATTTTCAGGAGGAATATTTTGGCTGCTGTCATTTCTGTCTTGAGTGGGGATGGAACGCTTCCTACTGATACGCCTTGTCTCCCTAGCTGGCTCTGTAAAATAGCATGAAAAATTCATTAGTCGTTATTATTTAATGGTTATTAACAATTATTGAATGTATATGCTATTTATATAGACCTTGTTGTGGAGCATCTTCAATTCTGTCATGAGCAGGTGCAAGAGCAGGTGCAATGGGGATGGAATGATTCCTACTGATTGTCTCCCTAGGTGGCTCTGTAAAACAGCATGAAAAATTCATTAGTTTTTATTATTTAATTGTATTAACAATTATTTGTACTGTAGGAACTTAATTTTAATGAAAAATACCTTGGCTGCTGTCTTCACCAGATGCATTGGGGTTGGAATGATTCCGACTGATAGGCGTTGTATCCCTAGGTGGCTCTGTAAAATAAATCGAAAGTTCAGTTAATTATTATAAGTTGCCTCAATATTTCAAAGTAAGTGCTTGGCATAAATACCTTGTTCAACAGCAGCTTCATCTTCTTCAATACCTTGTTCAGATCCAAGGTCATCTTCAAGAGAAAAGTCTTCATGTTGCTGAAAAATTGTCTTCCTGCTGCTGAGGAGAGCTGCCTTGATTCCTAGTTAGACGTCTTCTCCCCTTGGATGGCTCTGAATGCCTTGTAGCATCTTCAGTACCTTGTTCAGATCCAAGGTCATCTTCAATAGAAAAATCTTCATGTTGCTGAACACTGGTATCATTCCTCTCCATGTGTGGCTCTGTAAAATATGTAAACTGTTCAGTTAATTATCAAAATATAAATCAATAACGAAATTTTTTTATTAAAGGTATGTGAGCAGAATACTACCTTGTTGAGATGAATATTCATGTTGCTGAACACTGGTCTCATTCCTCTCCATGTGTGGCTCTGTAAAATATGTAAACTGTTCAGTTAATTGTCAAAATTTAATCAATAACGGATTTTTTTTATTAAAGGTATGTATGTGAGCAGAATACTACCTTGTTGAGATGAATATTCATGTTCATGAATATTGTCTTCCTGCTGCTGTAGATTCCTTTCAGGATCACGACTAGCGTTGCTTTGATTCCTAGTTAGACGTCTTGTCCCCTTAGATGGCTCTGAATGCCTTGTAGCATTTTCCTTCCCCTTGGATAGCTCTGAATGCCTTGTAATATCCTTAATTGAACAAGAACAAAGTTCAATAAGAAAACGAAGATAGCTTGATCAGGATGAAAAAGGAATGCACAGAAAACTACTAAAAATTGTCAAGAAAAGGGACCGTTACCTGGTTGCTGTGATTTCTGCCTTCACCATGAATGGATGCCAGACGGCTGGAATGCCTTGTCATATTTCCCTTACATAATCAAGAATAAGCAACCTCAATAAATGAAAATAATTGAGCATGAAGACACAAGAAAAGGAAAACTTACCTGGTTGCTGTAATTTCTTTCATCAACAGGAAGAGATGCAAGATGGCTGGAAGACCTTTTCTTATTTTCCTTACAAGAACAAAACAAAAATTAAATCAGGGAAGATAGATTGATGTTGAAGGAGAAGATATAGACAGAGACTAACAAAAACAGCTGACAAGAAAAAGACAACTTACATGAGTGCTGTGATTTCTTTCTTCAACAGTAAGAGATGCAAGACGGCTGGAAGACCTTTTCATATTTCCCTTACATGAACAAGATAAAAGTTGCATCAGGGAAAATACATTGATCTTGAAGGAGAAGATGTACACAGAGACTATTAACACCTATCTGTCAAGAAAAGGAAAACTGACCTGATGATTGTTCCTCTGCTGATTGTTCCTCTGCTGATTGTTCGTCTGCGTGCTCTCTATGTTGGGTTTGAAATAAGCCTTGAGGTAACTACTTAGCTTGAACATTTCAGTCAGTTGATAAGTTAGTGGAGAACCCACGTTCGCAAAATTTTGGCTGATAAATGAAATAATTTACCGCCAAGGAAAAACAGAGGCATAATTGGAGGGAAAGAACGGCTCCCACCGCGGAGAGTTGAAATTTTTTTAAGGACCAATAATATTATTTGGAGGGAAATTAAATATTAACACTAAATTTAAGGAAAAAATATGTAATTAACAATTTTTAAAGAATGGTTGAGGAAAAAATGTCTAAAATTTCGTAAATAACTAACCTTGTTATTAAAAAAATAACTTTCTTTAGATCGACTAACAAAATTAAAAGTATGATAATCAAAATAAATTCCTCCATATACAGTATCCAGCAGTATGAAAAGTTAACAGAGATGAAAATATAACCAAATCGATGGTTCTAAGAGATGAAAGCAGAGATCAGTATAGCCGAAAATAATAGCTGAGAAGAAGTTCTAAATTTTGGCAAATCAAACGTCACAGCTTAAAAATTACCTACATTGACAGACTATTAAAATAGAAGTGTAGTGCACCTAAAAAATTAGGTACATAGACTGAATAAGCTAAAATCGAAATTAAGCGTCCTGATGTTGTTTAAGTTAACATGCATCAGTATTGCCAGTTCAAAACCCGTAAAAAAAAAAAAATCTTGGGCTAGTTCAAAAGTCATAAAAATTATTTGTTCGCAAGTTCTCCATATCCAAACAAAAATTAATTCGCAAGTTCTAAAACAGTATATCAGTTGAAAGGAAGAAAATGTTAAGAAAGGTGTGAACTTTTCTATTTTCTCATGAAGGGCTAAGAAAGAAATCCGTTTGAATCCCTAAAAATCCGTAGAAATCCCTAAAATATCGAACGTTGGTGTAAAAATTCCTTCATAAGTTGGACAACTAGAACAGAGTGATAATAATAACGTAAATACATACCTCCATAATTTGTAACCAGATACTGAAGAACTCTAAGTCCGGCAGTCAAAGGAGAGCTTAAGAAAAGTCAAGCACATATGGAGAGAACAGATAAAAGAGAAGAAGAACAAGGGAGAGAGTGCGTGTAGATAACCAAAGGTCACACGGTTACCGTTGTTAATATTAATACAAAGAGAAAATCTTTTCTAAAGTAAATGCGTTGTACAAGAAATAATTAATGACAGGATGTGTAAAAGTGAAAAGACTTTTGCTTGTTAGGTAAAACAAGAAGTCCATGGAAAGTGAAATCTGTCAGACATGCAAAGGTCGACAAGACATGTGTGCAAGTGGCATTTATTATTGATGTTTTTTACATAATATTGTATGTTAATTTTTTTTAAGTATATATATCATTGTAAAACTTTCATATATATTTTTATATAAAAGTCAGTTATTGCCCGATTATGTATTAATATATACATGTTTTTTAACATGATATTCACTTAGTATGTATGTCAATTGATTGCCATATAAATATATAATTTGAAATATTTTTGTGTATTTATTATCCAATATAAATATAGTATAATTAGTATGTATTTCTAAGTTCAAAATAGATTATACAACAAGGAAAAAAAAGCCTACAAGGGCAATATTGGAATGAATAAAGAGAGATGATGTTTTGTTGAATAAAAGTTAGAAAAAGTGAAATCAAGTTACTTTCTTCTTGGATTTCTGCAGAAATTTCTCTGTCTAGCATTTTCCATATTACAATATATACATAAACAAGTTGTTTGTTATAGGTTGTTACTAGTTACTGGTTAAAAACAACATTGAATTATACAGAGAACATATGGTTGAAGTGGGAAAAGGACTCCATTGAAAACAATTTTGCTGATTGGTTTTATAAAAAAGTAACTAATCTGCATGTATTTTGTTGACTTCTTTTAAAAAGCAATACTATTTGCTCTAAGCCGATTGTTATCAGAAATATAATCTTACTTATTCAATTAAGAACTATACCTAACATGTGGAGAAATCTGAATTAAGTGCAATTTAGGGGAAATTAGAAAGCTGAATTAAGTGCAATTTGGGAGGAAAATATGACATTTTAACCATGAAACCAGAATACACAATACTTTACAACCTAAATCCCAAACTATCTCCAATATATAATATAGACCCATTAATATGAATATTAATATAGATATTATTTAAATTGATATGAAATTTGAATGTTAAACTAACATTAGCGTAGATTAAGCTATATATCTATTTTAAAACAAATATATAATATAGACCCATTAATATGAATATTAATATAGATATTATTTAAATTGATATGAAATTTGAATGTTAAACTAACATTAGCGTAGATTAAGCTATATATCTATTTTAAAACAAATATAATATAGACCCATTAATATGAATATTAATATAGACATTATTTAAATTGATATGAAATTTGAATGTTAAACTAACATTAGCGTAGATTAAGCTATATAACTATTCTAAACCATAAACCACATTAACAATGTACGACTCAATTAACTATAAGCATCACCAATGTTGATTGTGCAGTTGAAATATGATCTTATACTATTATTAGAGTAGATAATTAAAAAAAAAAACGTGTTTATGTATTTATATATATATTATTATATAAGCTATATAGTTAAAATACTAAGCCGGTTATTAGAAATATAATCTTACTTATTCAATTAAGACCTATAACTAACATGTGGAGAAGTCTGAATTAAGTGCAATTTATGGAGGAAAAGATCACATTTAAACCATGAAACCAGAGTATATTAAGCTATATTTATAAACTCTAAACCCCTAAACCGATTGTACCTTAAATTCTAATTTTACCTCAATGCCTAATTGCTAAATTCCAAATCCAATTTTACCTTAAGACCCAGACAGACACTTACCTCAAAATTCCAAAAACATTAGAAACTAGGAAAATATTATGAACATTGGACATCATAATAATGCATTTAACTAAGTGCAATTTGGATAAGCACACAATTTAACCATGAAAAACCAATACTACAAACTTTAAATTAAATATGTTCTAACTAGCATTAAATATGTTAAAAGTACACCGATTTTACCCCATTAGAGTAAATTAAGATATATATCTATTTTAAAACACTAACATTAGAGTAGATAAAGCTATATTTCTAAACTCTAAACCCCTCAACCGATTGTACCTTAAATTCTAAGTTTACCTCAACACCTAATTTCTAAAATCCAAATGCAATTTTACCTGAAAACCCAGACAGACACTTACCTCAAAATTCCAAAAAAATTAGAAACTAGGTAAATATTATGATATTATGCACATTGGACATCAAAATGCATTTAACTAAGTGCAATTTGGATAAGCAGACATTTTAACCATGAAAAACCAATACTACAAACTATAAATTAAAGATGTTAAAACTAGCATTAAATATGTTAAAAGTACATCGATTTTACCCTTATTAGAATAAATTAAGATATATATCTATTTTAAAACACTAAAATTAGAGTAGATTAAGCTATATTTCTAAACTCTAAACCCCTAAACCGACTTTACATTAAATTCTAATTTTACCTCAACACCTAATTGCTAAAATCCAAATCCAATTTTACCTTAAGACCCAGACAGACACTTACCTCAAAATTCCAAAAACATTAGAAACTAGGAAAATATTATGCACATTGGACATCATAATAATGCATTTAACTAAGTGCAATTTGGATACGCAGACATTCTAACCATGAAAAACCAATAGTACAAACTGTAAATTAAAGATGTTCAAACTAGCATTAAATATGTTAAAGTACACCGATTTTACCTCAAGACATTTTAACCCAACTTGTAATCCCCCAAAACCCGAATTTACCGTAAATTCGTTGAACCTATTTTACCCCCAAAATCTTATTTTCTCATTTACACCTGATTTTACCTCAAAACAGATTTTACCTCAAAACCTGAATTTTTACCTAAACAGATTTTACCCCAAGTCAGATTTTTTTACCTAAACAGATTTTACATCAAGTCGGATTTTTTACCTAAACAGATTTTACCCCAAGACAGATTTTTTACCTAAACAGATTTTACACCAAGTCATATTTTTTACCTAAACAAATTTTACCCCAAGACAGATTTTTTACCTAAACAGATTTTACCCCAAGTCAGATTTTACCCTAAGACAGATTTTACCCCAAACCTGTTTGTCTGTCACAATTTAGGAAAAAAAGTACGTTTTTTGGGAAAGTTGAAGAAACCTCTCTGGAGCTAATTGCTACCAAGAAACCGATCGAATCTGCAGCAAAATTCCTAGTAAGTTCTGCATGTGGTTTCCTTCGTGTTATTCTTCATTGAATTTTGTGCCAATCAATATGAAATTCAAAGGAAGATTGAAACATAAAATGATTTACTACACCTATAAAACCTTACCACGAGAAACTTACCTAGGCCGTAGACTCCTTCCTCACTTTGTTGGGGTTGTCGGACCACCACAATCTTCAATGCAAGCCTAGGTAAATCAAAAGAGATTGTGGATTTAAAATGTGTGAACTATCAATAGTGTTGAAATTTTCAGGGATTGTTGTATTAAAAAGGCAAAAAAGTAAATTCAAAGTCATGTAAAACATGTCCAGGACGACTGACATAAACAGTTTCAGTTATACTTGTATTCATTCATTGTTTTTAATATACTGACAAGTTAAAATTTATGTATGTTATGCATAGGACATAAGAAAATGCCTAGAGACAAAAGCTGGATGCAAATAGAAGATAGACGACTTAAGGAGTATGAAAAGGGAGTCGATGATTTCTTAACATTTGCTTTCCAACAACCCGGGGTAAACAACAGCATTCGTTGTCCTTGTTCTAATTGCCTCAACTGTCTTTACAACAAGAAGGATGTTGTCAAACTACATTTACTTGTCAATGGTATCAAAGAAGATTATTCAGTTTGGCATCATCACGGTGAAGATATGATGAATGAAGCAAGTAGTGAAGATGATCTGAATGAAACTAGCAGTGAAGATTATGCTGGGTTACCTAAACATGACATGGGTGGATTAATAAATGATCTATTCATGTCAACAAACAGATCAGAAGGTGATGACAGTGATGATGGAGATGATACTTGTGTAAATGTAGAGCAGCATGAGATTTTTGCTGAAAAACCAAATCGGTATGCTGAAAACATCTACAAACTGATAGAGGATGGTGAGCAATCTTTATATCCAGGTTGTGAAAGTTTTTCAAAATTATCATTTATGGTTAGGCTACTAAACTTTAAAAGTCTAACTGGTACAAGCGACACAGGATTCACAATGCTACTTAAGTTGTTGTTGGAGGCTTTTCCTACTGCTCAGATCCCACAATCTTACTATGAAGCTAAAAAAACAATCAGTAGCTTGGGTCTGGACTATGAAAAGATAGATGCTTGTGAAAATGATTGTGTGCTATTTAGGAAAGAGTATGCTGATTTGAACAAGTGCCCTGTGTGTGAAGCTTCTAGATGGGTTATGGATGAGAAGGCTAATGTGACCGGCAAATCTGCTAAGATGAAGAAAGTTCCTAAAAAAGTTCTTCGCCACTTCCCACTAATCCCACGACTACAAAGATTCTATCTAAATTCAGATACAGCGAAAGCAATGAGATGGCATAAAGACGAGAGGACGCAAGATGGGTTGTTAAGGCATCCGGCCGACTCTTTGGCTTGGAAAACGTTTGATCAAACTCATCCTAACTTTGCTCCGGACTCTAGAAATGTTAGACTTGCTCTAGCTAGTGATGGGTTCAACCCATTTGGAACTTTAAGTAGTAGATATAGTATATGGCCTGTAATACTTATTCAGTATAATATGCCACCATGGATGTGCTTAAAAAGCCCATACTTCATGATGTCATTACTTATTCCCGGTCCTGAGAGTCCGGGAAATGACATAGATGTGTATCTGCAACCTCTAATAGATGAGCTAAATGAATTGTGGCAAACTGGTGTTGAGTCTTATGATGCTTATGGAAGGCAAAACTTTCATCTCCGTGCAGCTTTATTATGGACTATCAATGATTTTCCAGCATATGGCTACTTATCGGGTTGGAGTACATGTGGTGCATTGGCATGTCCAAAATGTCATAAGGACACTTTTTCTCAGAGATTGGCGCATGGATGTAAGATGTCTTTTACGGGTACTCGTCGATTTTTACCATTGACTCATAGTTGGAGAAGGGACAAAAAGAGGTTTAACGGGAAAACAGAATATGGGCTAGCGCCTAAGGAACTTTCTGGAGATGATGTGTTGCAAGTCCTGGCGAAACATAGACAAATAGTCTTTGGGAAGGACAAAGACAGATTTAAGAAACGGAAAAGGCTGAAGAAGAAAATACTCCCACATAATTGGAAGAAAAAAAGCATTTTCTTCACTTTACCGTATTGGAAATCTCTCTTACTGCGACATAACTTAGATGTGATGCATATTGAAAAAAACATATGTGATAGTATCCTTGGTACATTACTAGGCACTGACAAGTCTAAGGATAACTTAAATGTACGACTTGATATGGAAAGTATGCAGATCCGACAAGAACTTTGGGTTGATAGAGACGAAGAAGGAAGGGCAAAGAGCTACCCAGCCGCGGTTTACACAATGTCTAGGGAAGACAAGACAAAATTTTGTCAATTTCTATTGGACCTAAAGGTTCCAGATGGGTATTCGTCAAACATCTCTCGATGTGTAGTATTGAGTGATTGTAAGTTAATAAACTTGAAGAGTCATGATTTGCATGTCATCTTACATCGACACCTTCCACTAGCTACACGTGGCCTATTGAATAAGGAAGTCTGCGAAGTACTGATTGAGTTAAGTGCCTTCTATCGGGAGATATGTTCTAAGGTGTTGGATCCGAAGGACTTGGATTTACTTGAGAAGCAGATTGTTATCACTTTATGTAAGATGGAAAGAATATTTCCACCTTCCTTCTTTGATGTCATGGTGCATTTAACCATTCACTTAGCAGGTGAAGCTAAGCTTGCCGGTCCAGTACAGTACCGATGGATGTATATAATTGAAAGGTATGTGTATACTATAATCATATGTAATTTTATAGTTATAATAATTTGAAAATAATAGATGTTTCATTCTTATATAGGTACCTAAAAACTCTCAAGTCATATGTTAGAAATAAGGCTCGTCCTGAAGGATCAATAGCAGAAGGCTATATTGCACAAGAGTGTTTGGACTTTTGTTCCTTATACTTAAAGGGTGTGGATACGAGACTCAACCGAGTGGGAAGAAATAATGATGACGCCCCCAATGAACCTATTTCTGGCCTAAGCATATTTCAAAATAATGGATCTCATTTGAAAACTCCAATACATGACGTCCTTTTACTGCCACATGAGTTTATAAAAGCACGGGATTATGTTCTTAAAAATTGTGATGAAGTGCTACCGTTCATACAGTAAGGAATATACATCTGTCATTTATATTTCTATACTCATATCTACTTATTTTTAGATCCTTACATTTGTTTATCATACAGAGAACATATGGTTGAAGTGGGAAGTGAAGGTGACTCCATTGAAAACAATTTTGCTGATTGGTTTTATAAAAAAGTAAGTCATTTTCATGTATTTTTTTTACTTCTTTTAAAAAGCAATGCTATCTTATTACTAAGAAGATTCATCTTAGGTTGCTAGGTTGTACACACAAGGAGATGCTCGTGCTAGTGAGCAACTATCTTACTTGGCTGCAGGACCCAACAAAAGAGTAACTAGATATAATGGTTATGTCATCAATGGGTTCAGATTCCATCCTAGAGCTTATGAAGAAGGAAAGAAAATGAAAACACAAAATAGTGGAGTAATGGTGAAAGGTGATGAATCCATAGGGTCCAGAGAATATTTTGGTTACATAACTGATATCGTTGAACTTACTTACAATGGGGACAACAAAGTTGTTTTATTCAAGTGTCATTGGTGGGATACATACAATGAAGGTCGGGGATACAAAGAAGATGAATATGGTTTCATCACCGTGAACACTACACGTGCATTGGCAACAGCTGAGCCTTATGTATTAGCTAGTCAGGTAGAACAAGTTTATTACACAAAAGATCACAACAATCAGAAGTGGAATGTGGTAGTCAAAACACGTGCTCGTGACTTGTTTGATATGCATGATTTGGATAAGGGTGAAGATGATTTCAGTTTGAGTATTACCAACGAGCCTGTCCAACAGAATGAACAGATTGGCCGTGGTACTGCTTCACTAAATACTGAGACCGACAATGAGTCTTTTATGTTGCGAAGGGATATTGAGTTTGATGAGGATGATCCCCACGCTTTAGCTTAAAGCCCAAGGTAATATTTATGCATGTTTGTTGTTCTAATCTGATGGTAACTTTATGCTAATTATTGACATCACTTGCATATACAGGTCAAGGAATTCTGTTCTTTTAGAAGGTGGTGCGTCAAAAGCATGATTGAGCTTATGTTTAGTAAGAACTTTTATGTTCACTAAGATCTTATTTATGGGTAATTTTAAAAATCACAACTTTAATAGTTAATTTGATAAGACTCCTTAATGGTTGATCATGTATGTCTATTGTCAAAATAAAACCACTTCTGCTAGGATAACCACCTAATGAATTTTGAATTAATTTGATATTATATGAATATTAGCAAATGCTCCTTAACAAATCTCAAAATTCACAGCCAATATTTCAGCATTAGCAAATTTGCATTAACATAGAGAGAATTAGATATACAGTACCTTAAAATCCAGAGATCATGCATTCTCCTCAATTGCAGTATGCGAGATCCCTTTTTCCAGAAATATAGTACACCTGCAATATTGGAGTTCCATATAAAAGTAAGTTAGAAGCAACATATGATAGCCTAAAACTACTCCAGTGCTAACAATCATGAATTTTTAAATACTTACAAAAATGACACTAAAAATAGCTAAATAGTGGAAACCTGTGAATTTTAAAAACACTCCTTCAACTAATTAATAAAACTGGAAACAGCTCAGTAGTGTCCATACATTGAAGAATGCTAACGTTAACTATCTTGGTGATGTTCTAGTGCACATTTAGCATGAATTTACCAAACTGAAATCAGTTTTAGCACAACTGCTTGGTTTAATAGAGAAAACATGAAAAAGGCAATAATGAAAATATTGAAAATCGACAGGAAAAAACAAACTACTGGACAGTTGACATTTAATATACAACATCATTTTCCATATGACATCCAAATAAACATCTGAACTCCAAATAAACACATATGAACTACAACTAAATAGTAATCCTTAGGTACTCTCAAATGGTTATCAGACTATAGTAGCAATTGAATATTTGCATAACATAGAGAAAATAAGAGAGAAATTCGAAATATAGTACCCTTATATAATTTCCTAATGCATTCTCCTCAATTGCAGAATGGAAAAAGGGATCCCTAGGCGGGATCCCTTTTTCTGGAAATATAGTCCACCTGCAATATGGGAGTTTCATATAAAAGTAAGTTAGAAACAACATTGAATATTTAAAAAATCGAAGCAAATAAGTTATTGACAAATTCTGATTAATATGGGAGTTTAATATAAAAGTACGTTAGAAACAACATTGAATCTAAAGCAGGTCCTTTTTTCAAACCAATTAAATATTGATAATCAAATATCTCAGCAAAAAGACAACATGATGCTATCTTCCTATGTTCCTCAATTTCTCTATTAATTTCATTCATTTCTGTTCTGTTACTCTGTTCCAACTCATCATGTCAATACTATATGGAAAACACTTCTGCTATCATGCAGAGGTTATGCACATTGACTTCTATTTTTAACCAATAAAGGTGAACCAGATTGACTTGTTTTATTCTTAGCCCTCTGTTAATACAGTTTTCCTAAAGCAGGTCCTTTTTGTCAAACAATTACATATTGATAATCTAATCATATTAATTCATTGTCTAACAATTCTTATTAAAGTAAATCAGAAACACCCTATAAAAGCCTAAAACTACACCAGTAGAGGTGATCCAGATTGACTTGTGTTTTATTCTTAGCCCTCTGTTAATACTGTTTTCCTAAAGCAGGTCCTTTTTTTCAAACAATTACATATTGATAATCTAATCATATTAATTCATTGTCTAACAGTTCTCATTAAAGTAAATCAGAAACAACCTATAAAAGCCTAAAACTACACCAGTACTATCCAATCATGTATCCTCTAGCAGGATCCATCCGAGGGATAAAATTTCAAAAAAAATTGAACTCTAATTTCACTTTTCATTGATAAAAATTTATGTCATGCTATAAACATCATGCAGAGGTTATGCACATTGACTTCTATTTTTAACCAATTGAAGAAAGCGATTAATAACAGGAATATTTGAAGAAATTTAAAGTAA
The DNA here is from genome assembly GCA_036873135.1 of Clarkia xantiana subsp. parviflora. NCBI lineage: Eukaryota > Viridiplantae > Streptophyta > Magnoliopsida > Myrtales > Onagraceae > Clarkia > Clarkia xantiana. The sequence continues at coordinate 41,020,733 of JAPTYO010000004.1, forward strand.
AAGTCATTCAACAAGATAGTGACACAAATACAAATTGTCTTACACAAAATTTTGAGAAGCCCAAAATTTTGTCAGCTAGAACCTGCATAAGGCAAACAAGTAATTAAAGCCAAGAAGCAAATTAGATAAACAATCTTGCACTGTTAGCTCTCTATACCAACAAAAAAAATTCTCAGCAAAAAGAAAACATGATGTTATCTTCCTATGTTCCTCAATTTCTCTGTTAATTTCATTCATTTATATGTTCCGTTACTCTGTTCCATCGTCTCATGCCAATGAAATATGGAAAACACTTCTCCTATCAAGCTACAACTTAAATGTGTTAACAATACACACCAAAACACTTCTCCTATCAAGCAACAACTTAAATTTGTTAACAATCACAACTTAAATTTCATTCATGTACATAGGATCTGACATCCGCGCATGTTCAATTATATTGGAGACAGTGAGACCAACATCTGAGTTAAGACTGAATTTCACCGGAAGAAAAAAAAATCCTATTACATATAGTTCTTTTTCTTCGACAAACTCACCAAAACAAAAGTAGATACATCGTCATGGATACTCAGCTGCATGTAGATCTGACATCCGTGCATGCTCAATTGGAGAGAGTGAGACCAAGATATGAATTAGTACCATGAATTTCGCAGAGGAAGAAAAAAAATTCACCTATCCAGTCTAGAAGTTCATTCAGTACGAGAAACTCACCAAAACCAAAGTAGATCTGGCCGCCATGGCTTCGGCTTTGGGTGTTTGAATGTCATAATAACAGCTGCATGTGTAGACCTGACATCCGTGCATGCTCAACTGGAGAGAGTGAGACAAAGATTTGTGTTAGGAACATGAATTTCGCAGAGGAAGAAAAAAAATTCACCTATAGATCTAGAAGTTCATTCAGTATGAGAAACTCACCAAAACCAAAGTAGATCTGGCTGCCATGGCTTCTGCTTTGGGTGTTTGCATGTTGTAACAGCTGCATGTGTAGATCTGACATCCGTGCATGCTCAATTGTAGAGAGTGAGACCAAGATTTGAGTTAGGAACATGAATTTCGCAGAGGAAGAAAAAATATCACCTATAGATCTAGAATTTCATTCAGTACGAGAAACTCACCAAAACCAAAAGTAGATCTGGCCACCATGGCTTCTTCTTTCGGCATATCAACATGATAACAGCACGCCGAGAGGAGACGAAGTTTCCAGGGCTTTTGACCACCGGTGACGGAGTGGGCAGAGATCTGATGACGGGGAGGAAAGGGGAGGTGTACGGTCTGAAATGGTAAGTGGAAATGGAGTTTGGTTCAGACAAAACTCAACAAGTTTGTGAATTGTGAGAATTATTGCCCAAAAAAAAAAAAAAGGGACAAATGCTAAAAGCCTAAACCAAGACGCGTGGCATTAATTGTTTCACCTCTTAGTTCTTCTTTTTTGGTCAACAACTCTATCTTTTGGAAACTTTACAAAGCTCTGCGTTTCATTAATAATAATAATAAAAATAAAATTATTTAATTTTACACCAACAAAAAAATTATTTGATTTTTTTCCCAAACATCATGAGTTTATGACGATGACTATACATTTTTCTAGAAGAAACAAATTTGTTTTGCCATGTTTTTATGTTAATATATAAATATATACACATATAACTTTAAAATGAACAAATTTTTAGTTGGACAAAAAATAGTCTATTTATTTATTTTTATATAACACAAATAGCTAAAATAACAAATTACACAAAAAGCTGACTATAACATACATGAGTCTAAATATATAAAGGGTTAGATTTAGAAATGTGGTTATGAGGACAATATAACTAGGGCTGAAACTAAAACCGACCGAATCGAAAAACTGGTCAAAACTGATCCAAACCGGATTGAAAAAACTGGGTCGTATTACTAATATTCAATACTCGATTCTCATTTGGTTTAAACCGAAAAACCGTATTAGGTTTGGATGGTTTATTTTTGTTTAACGGATTTTTTGATGGTTTTTTTTTGTTGGAAACATCTGGACCGAATATATCGATATTCGACCGAATAAAGCGAAAATCCGGATCAACAGTCCGATTTCACCCCTAAATATAATAATACGAGCAACTAATGAGAAAGCTAATCATTGCTAATACACAATCATTAATAAGAATAATAATAAAATTATTTACTCTTTCACCAACAAAAAAATATTTGATTTTTTTCTTAAACATATATTTGTGTAGCTACTGAATACATGTGAAGACTTTTACCTAGTCCGTAAATAATTGAGGTTAGTGACTAAATATTACATTGTCGCTAAATAGTTACACGGACACTTCATTAAACTGTGACTAAACTATGTGACTAAATATTTTATTTTCACTAAATATATATTATTTCGTGACTACTTTTATTTTGGTCACAAAATATTCGTCACTAAAGCTAGGTATTCCTGTAGTGGATGCGGAAAATAAAGTACGGGTCACAGCCACAGTTTAATCGGCTACCAAATAAAGAGTGCTTCCGCTAGGTTGAAAACCCGAAAGGGCGGCCTAGGCAAAATCAGGAAATGAGAGGCATGGTTGCAAATTCAGAAATCGCAATCATGGCAAAATGAGAGAAAATAAAAAACCGAGAGGCACGGTCGAAAATCTCTCAATCGGCCGTGGCAAAAGGAGAGAAAAAAGAGAAGTTCTCAACAAAAAAAAAAAGAAAAAGAAAAAGAAAAAAGAAAAGAAAAAGAGAAAAAAGAAAAAGATCCCGCTAGGTTGTCGCACAATGCACAATTTAGGCAAAAATTAGGGACAAACACTCATGCGCAAGCAGCGTCTTCCAGAGTCAACTTCACGGCAAGCGAGACGGTTACAGTCTGCTCTCGCAGGTCGCATTCCAAGGATGAGTAGGACTGTTACAGTCTGTTCCTACGAGTCAACTTCAGGGCAAGCGGGACGGTTTAAGTCTGCTCTCGCGAGTCACCATTCAAAGATGAGTAGGACTGTTACAGTCTGTTCCTACAAATCAATCGACGATCAGGATCTGAAGTTTTCCAGCTTCCTGAGAGTCAACCCCGACGAACGAAGCCTTAGTATTCAGCCTTCGCAAGTCACGCCAATAGAGGCACTTCTCCAACGGACGCCACTAGAGGCTCTTCTCCGACATACGCCGCTAGAGGCATCACCAAAGGTTCTCCGGTACGGTCTGACGTAGAGGTCTTCCGCCACCAGAGATATCACCAGAGGTTTTCCGGTACGTCTCACGTAGATGTCTTCCGTTACCACTCGCCACTAGAGGCATCACCAAAGGTTCTCCGGTACAGTCTGACGTAGAGGTCTTTCGCCACCAGAGATATCACCAGAGGTTTTCCGGTACTGTCTGACGTAGAGGTTTTTCCGTTACCACTCGCCACTAGAGGCGTCACCAGAAGTTGTTGGTACTGTCTGACGTAGAGGTCTTCTGTTACCAATCATCACCAAAGGTTTTACTTTGTTGCACGCCACTGGAGGCTTTACTTTTCCGCATGCCACTGGAGGCTTTACTTTTCTGCACGCCACTGGAGGCTTTACTTTTTCGCACGCCACTGGAGGCTTTACTTTCTGCACTACCAATGGAGGCACCGCCAACAGGGGCACCGCCGACGGAGGTTCTATTTTCTGCACTACCAATGGAGGCACCGCCAACAGGGGCACCACCGACGGAGGTTCTATTTTCCGCACGCCAACGGAGGCACCGCCAACAGGGGCACCGCCGACCGAGGTTTTACTTTTCTGCACGCTAATGGAGGCACCGCCAATAGGGGCACCGCCGACAGAGGCTCTACTTTTTCGCACCATCAATAAAGCCGAAGGCCACCTTGAAGACATCAGGACCCGGAAGAAGATATACTTCCTAGCCAAAATTAGTGTTTACTCGTATTTGGACAAACCCCCTCGAATGCATTCTACGGGAGTCCGTCCAAAGAGGGGCAAGCTGTAAACACCTAATTTTGGTACGCGCGACACGTATATAACACGTTCAAAAATGTTATGTGTAACGCGTTTAAAAAAGGAAGTATTTAAATATGGAAGGTCACGGGGTTGCCAAAAATAGGCTCAGCTTAAATTAGGACAATACATATGCAATAAATGATGTAATAAATAAGAAAATATAATATATGTATATTTATATATATATATTTTCGGATTTAAAAGGGTAATATTGAGGGAATATTGATTTTCCAATTTTTGGGTGTCAATTTACCTATAAATAGGTACCTTTTACATGTAAAAAAGGAGAGACCACAATTAATAATAATTCATCAGTTTTTGAGAACCGCACTATTTTGTCTCGTAGTGAAAAAGTTTTTTTTTTTTTATTTTTTTTTCCTCCTCCCTGCTGCTGAAGACCTCCTTCCCTCCGGTCACCTCCGGCCAGCCAGCCCTGCCGCGCCGTCAGCTTGTCAAGCCGTCCGCTAGCCCAAATCCGCCACGCCCCGCCGAAGACTGCCGCGCCACTCTTCCTGCCAACCCTCACCGTCGCCGGAGCCCCGCAACGACGTCCAGATCCCGGTTACCCACTCCCGCCGTGCTGTCTGTTCCAGCCACAGCCACTGGCGCCGCTCCGCGCAGGCCGACCGCCACCGTCCACTGCTGCCGGTCACCGGAGTCATGTTGCCCGCCAGTCGCTGCCGCCGTCACCGCCGCTCCTAGCCGCCGGAGATCGGAAGTCCCTGCTGTGGCCATCTTCTCCTCCGTTGCTGCAGGTATCCCGCTGCTGTTCTTCAAGTTTTTTTTTTATTAATATTTTTTTTTTGTTATTTTTCTGTTTTTTTTTTATTTATTATCATTATTATTATTGTTATTAGAACATGTTGATTAGTTAATTTAGATGTAGATTAATTAGGTAACGTGTTTTACGGTATGTATATATGTGTAGGGCGTATTATTACTAATTTATATCATGATTTTGAGCATGCTTGGTTTTATTAGATTTTATCTCAATTAGGAGTTTTAGATGTGTAATAGTTTTTTTTTAGAATTTATATTTGTCGTTGATAATGTTTTTCGCATGAGAGTTAGTTTTAATTTTGATATCGTTAGATTAATTAGTCATAACGCATATTTAAATTTTAAAATTGGCAAATAGGTTAATTAAGTACCGAAAGGGCGTAATTAGAAAATAATTTTTCTTAATACGTAATAGAACCCCTGAACTTGAATTTCTGATCGTGGACTGATTTTAGACCTAGCGTTTAATTCGTTATTCGTTTAAGTAATTCAGGATTCTAGTTAGCCTTTATTAACTAGTGGCGACTCTTTCCAAAATCCACGTTTTCAAAACGTATATCTCCATAGGTCAGATTTAAGGTCTGACAATCATATATTTTGATATAATTAGAACTGTCGTCTTGACTTAGACAAGCTAGCTGGATATTATATTGCGAGCATTGAGCTCTGTGATTTAAATATATGGTTTACGCAATAGGATAGACATGCTATACTGATTGAAAGTGCCTAGAATCCATGTCTAGAAATTCGCATGATTGATTGTAAGCATGAATTGCAAAACAGCCCCTAATATTTACAAAGTGTTTTATAAAACCCAAAATTTCAGTCGCCAATTATGCATGATGTGTGCGGATATTGCATGTTTTGACGCGTATGCTAGGATGTTAACAATAGAACGCATGTAATAATTTACTTTACGTAGAATTATGTTTGCTAGGAACATTAGACGCATGACGCGTAAGCATGTTGTGTTCGATATTTATGGCATGATGATTTTCTAGATGTAGTATAATTATAAATATGCATGCGTAAATTATCGAATAATTTTACAAAATCATAAGGGCCTTGGGAAAGCCAAGATCGGGTATGCTTATTTGAAAATTCTCGTTTCGGTAATCTGCAATAGAATAACTTTTCAAAAGACTGATATATTAGATTGAAAACGACAATAGTTTGAATACTTTCACGACACCCCCTTCCTCGGTTTACTGAAGGTTGGTTTGGTTTAGTGACTGAAGAATCACTATTCGTCGTATTCCATCATTATAGATAATCCGATGTTTGCAATTATGTCAAAATGTTGTTCTCTTCCTAAACTTTGCATGATTGTCAATGTGTTAATATAGATGGCTGCAACTAGCAATGTCATTTCCCAGTTGAATAAGGGAATAAGATTGAATAGCGGTAATTATAAAATATGGAATAAACGAGTTAAGATGATAATCTCTGAAATAAGAGGTCTGGAGCATTTGACCACAAAACGAACTAGGCCTGAGGGAGACCTCACAGATGAGCAAAAGACGTTCTATGATGAATGGGATGTCAAGGATCATGATGTTCGTTCCACCTTGCTCTCTATGGTGGAAGACGAGATTCTCTATAGGTTTGACCATTTGGGGACTGCCAAGGACCTATAGGATGGTCTTAAGGCAACATTTGGTGTCTACACCATTGCCCAAAAGAGAGCGTTAAACATCGCTCTTAACACCTATAAGAAGAATCCCAAGCATACGATAAAAGATAATATTATGCATATGTGTAACTTGATCGCTGAACTTAAGGAAGCAGGTGAAAACCTGTCTGAGGAACAACAAATCAACTACATGATCCGCTCTTTACCCGACTCTTGGAAAATCATGAAAATGAGCCTTACCCATGCTACCCATCTCGATACTCTCGAGAAGGTACAAGTTCATCTTGAGCTGGAGGAAGATAGACTCAAGGCTGAAAAGTCTAGATCTGAAATGCATATTGCATCCTCCGCTCCAACCGAACAAAAGGGGAAGCGCAAGAGAAAGGGAAAAAGCTCTCAGAACAAAACTGAGAAGTTTGTGACAAACAAATCCCAGAAGAAGTTTAAACGCAAACAATATGGTGGTAAGAAAAAGCAAGCAAAGCAGACACGTAAAGAGGAAACTCGAACGTGTTTCAGGTGTGGCGTGAAAGGACACCTGGCTAATGCTTGCACTAATCCTCCTAAGGTACGTAAAGAGAAAAGATGATGAAAATCATTCATTCTCTTTTGCATCTAATCACTCGAGAGTAATTCATTTTCTTTTGAAGAAACAGAAGCAACGACCTGATCGAGGATGCCCCAGAAGAATAAAGATGGAATGAGAGATTCTTTATCTTTAGATTTGCTAAAACTTCTACTTTTATTTCTTTTTGAAAATACTCTTAAATAAGTTTCTTGGTGAAACACATCATTTTCCGAGTATTTACTAATACTTGAATTGAGTATTGAATTTATCATCGTTCGTTTTTATCATATTCACGCTATTCAACACATTGCTCAAGCATCCTTATTTGTTAAAGTACTCCATTATAGTTTGTATCCCAAATAATGTGCATGTTTAAAACCGATCTTGCTTTTAAGAGACTAAACCGATTCTCAAAACCACGGTTTTTAACCGGGTATGCGTGAGGCGCATGTCACCTCGAAAGACGGGACACATCTTTTTAGAATACGAATTTAATAATCAAGTATTTTTATGAATGCGGAATTTTCGTTTGTAATTCTTTAGATATAACTCATTGATAACTACTAAGATTTTATGTAAGCCTTCCAGCTACTACAATCTAAATAGAATATCAACCATGACATTAAAAGCGACAGCTTAAATGCATGGTCTATAAGATGGATAAATCTATGGATGAGTTAAATAAATGAAAAGAAGTAGTCGGTAAAACGACTCTCCCACCATTAGCCTTGAACGAAGAGTTTGGCTAAAAGCATTCATTAAACACTTCAAGAAACATAGTTCAGAATTACATAATGTTAGAGTTGCACATTAATTGTTCCTGCGGGATGAGATTATTTAACTCACATTAATGTAAAACACTATGTTCTGACAAAATCGGTTAACGCGTTACCATAAAAGCTAATGAATGATTCGGGTAAAACCTTATTACAAAGACGCATTAATTTGCACGTTAAAACGAGTATTTATTAAGAGTACGCACTACTCTCGGAGAATACGAGTTTTAAAATTAGCTTGAAACAATGGTTTCGTGGTCAAACATGGCACATTATAAAGGTTTGAGGATGGATTTCTAACACTTTGCAGAACGAACGAGCTAGTACTGATTTAGTTAACAGATGGTTGATGGAGATTCTCAGGTCCCACTTACTTCGAGTGGGAGAATTGATGATTGATTTGGTAAATGATGATGGAAATGTCTTCATAATAAATCCAGTGAGAGGGCTCACTCCCCCTCACACATAATCATCACTAAATTTCAAAATGCGAATCAAGTCGGACCTGATAATCATGATAATGAACTATTTCAACTACCCATTTTTCCTAGTCTGAGTGGAACAACCAACTTGGTTCCAGATCCTAGTGATCGAGGAATACAGAGAGGATATTCCAAGTAAGTTCAACCACCACCATTGTTCCCAGTGGGAGTAATGCCCCATAAGAAGCATTATTACGAGTGGGAGTAACGATCAGACTAAAACATGGGATTAACGTGCCTAGACATAGTCAAAGCCAACGAACTTCTTTCGAGAAGTATCCCATCAAACGAGATGTGTTAAACATCTTGATGTTCGTTCTTGAACCAGTGACGGTTCAGCAAGCAAAGGAAGGACCTCAAAACGAGGGAATGGAGGAAAATAATGGATGATGAAATTGCCTAAATAAGAACTAATTCAGTTTTAGTCTTTAGTTGATTTATCTGTTAACCACAGAACTAGAAAGTGAAATCTTAAAATTCACTTCTCGTGGAAATTTTGAGTGGTGCAAAACTCGAATAATTGCGAAAGGATATACCCAAATTCACGGAGTGAACTTTGATAAAGACGGACTCACCGACTATGCGTTACACCATAGTCAGGGCCGTCCTTGCCCATGACTACAAGTCTCGAACTCGGGCATGCATCAAATGGACATTAAGACCAAACCTCTCCAAGTAAAACTGGAGAAAGAGATCTATATGGAGCAGCCGGAGAGTTTCATTACTCCTGGAAAAGAACGCAAAGTTTGCAAACTCCAAAGATCTATATACGGTCTTAAACAATCGTCTCGGCAATGGTATCGCAGATTCCACGAGAAAATCGTTGGAAACGGATTCGTGAATCTTCACAAGGATCCCTGCGTATACACTAAGACCTCCGGGTCTAAGTATGTCATCATAACACTATACGTGGATGATATACTCATTGCTGCGAACGATATGAGTTTCATGAATAAATCAAAGTCCTGGTTAGCATCAGCATTCGAGATGAAAGACATAGGAGAGGCCACGTACATCTTAGGCATCAAAATTGCCCGAGATCGTGCCGCCCGGAGATTATGTCAATCTCAGGAATCATATATCAACAAACTGTTGAAAAGATTCAGAATGCTGGATGCTAAACCCGTGGATACGCCGGTTGTGTTCGGGTGCACGCTATCAAAGCGTGATGGCCCGAAAAACTAGCAGGAGCGTGAACAGATGAAGAATGCAGAGTATCTGAGCATGGTAGAGAGTCTAATGTACGCCATGCTCTGTACTCGGCCAGACATCTGTTACGCTGTGGGCCTAGTAGCAATATTCCAATCAGATCCTAGTTATCAACATCTAAAGTCCGTAAAACGAATTATCAAATATCTGAAAGGTACTGCCGACTACGTTCTGTGCTATGAGAGCGATCAGCTCGAATTGACCGGTTATAGTGACGCCAACCACGGTGGCGATCCGGATGATCGTAAGTCCACCACAGGAGGAGTTTTCCTCCTTGCTAATGCTGCCATATCGTGGGTAAGCAAGAAGCAATCTTGTGTCGCGCTTTCAACTATAGAATCAGAATTCGTTGCCCTCTCCAAAACGCACAAGAAGCGGTCTGGTTGAAAAGGCTTCTTACTGCATTAATTGGCACCGACAAGAAGAGTAAACATGTGAAGGTGTACTCCGACAGTCAGGCGGCCATTGCGGCAGTTAAGAATCCAAAGTACCATAGTAGGACTAAACACATTGATGTGAAATACAATTATGCTAGGTCGGTTCTGAAAGACAACATAATCGCTTTAGAATACTTGCCTACAGTCAATATGGTCGCAGACCCTTTAACTAAGCCATTACGTAGGGAAATTTTTGAAAAGCACGTAAAACTTCTTGGATTACGTAGGGCTTAAACTGTGTGGCTTGTAAAAGTGAAAACATTTTTACATTTGAAATTATGTTTCAATTGAATAAAAGAATTGCAATTTGAGTTTATGTTTATCGACGTCATAATGATTAACAACATCGGGTTTTACGGTCTATAAACTAAGTCGTAGGAAGAAGTAAAATTCTTCCACCAAAATTATGTCGAATGTGAACCTTGCCTCATCACACAAGCACGGTCATCTTGCAAGGAGAGAGGGACCTCTACCATAACAAGACTGGCTAAGAATCAGTGGGGTAAACCTGATTAAGCAAAACGATAACATTGTCACGCTTAACAGCATGACTTAATCTTCGTTTTGTAAATCGCCGATTTGGACTTTGTCCATCACTATATCACATTCAAGGCCAGATGAGAGATTCTGCGATAGCATTATTGACATATCCCATCCCTGGCTTTACCAGGTGTGCTATCGGCGCGTGCTTCATACTGCGCGTGCCATATACGACCACGGGGTCATGCTCGGTTGTGCTAGCTAGAATCCTTGTGATTCAAAGGGCGCATACTTCTTCACCTTGAGCGTGTGATTGATCCCAGATGTCTTATGAAGAGGCATCCAAAGTATCCTCATGGAATCAGAACTTATACCTAAGGTGTGGCTCAATGCTCGCTTCCCGGCGTACAAGCGTAGTGCCAAAGAAAACGGCCAAGTGACCACGTCTTGGAAACCGGTTGAGTCAGACTAAGGGTATAAGCGATGGGGATGGTCAAGTTCACCTTTAATTCACCGACTCTCGTCTTCACTAGGTGGCCGCCAACCGGATATTAGTTGAGGTTGTGAACACTTGTACGGATGCCCTGGAGAAGTATTCCTTTGTGGAAAACTGGGCAATTGGAGAATTAACAGTTGACCAAGGATACAGTGCGGTACATAGTTTTATTTCAAACAAGTTTGGTTCATGAAAGGAAATCAACGTTCTGCGGGCGCTACAATACTCCTAATAGATGAGTAGCACGATGCCCGTCGTATCCGCCGGTCGCACGGCAAGCCTCGTATGAACTATTCGGAGACAGAGACGAAGACTGAAGATTGAGATGTTGATACTATTGCGTAACCGTATAGATTAACGAGCACCCTCCCATTCCGGCGAGTGGGAGCTGTTAGCATATGGTGACGTGGCGCCGTAATAGGAGCTCGTTAATTAAGGGAATTACCTAAGTTAATTAGGTAATTGTCAATCTGGGCTAATTGGGCCAAATTCAATTAGTAATTGACAAGGGAGGCCCAAAATTGGGCCTTCCCCTTATACATGCAATTCGGCCGGCCACCCTATACCACATTGGTTGGAGTTTCCTTTTGGCAACTCCACCAATACTATATATAGGGTTGTCTGCTAAGGGTTTATTAACTCATTCATAATAACAAGGATCTCCATTGAGAACACTTGTTTCCCTTAGTTAAATTTCGGCACCATCACATCTGGTCTGAGGTTCCATCTCCGTTGAAGAATCGATCAGAGGTCTTGTTGTGGAGCTACATCGCGTGGGACTTCTTCTAACGAAGAACTTGCACGTGGTTCCGACCGGAGGATCAGAACTCCCTCCACATCGTTCTTGGGTAGGAAAGCTAAAAGGTATGTGCACTAATTCTGCTGCGTAGATTAGATTTCTTGCTAATACACCTTTAGCATTCCGTAGTATTACGTCCCCGTAATCCAACATACTCATCAGTGGGGGTTTATTGTTTTTATGGTACAACAGAACGAAATTGAAAATTTTATTGTGTATTACTCCAAACTACACTAACAAAATTCATTACTGCTTAAAAAAAAGAAAAGAATTCATTACTATGCCTTGTTAGACACTTAACTTTTTACTATACATTTTACTATATCTATATATAAACCCGATACAACATTCAATCCATAAATGTATCTACAACATAAATATAATTATATTGGACGTAATGATTTAATTATGATATTCAAAATTAGTTCTAGAAATTCTCAGCTCAAAACTCTAACCATTCATTGGAACTTGGAAGCCATATGTGTGATATTTTTATGTCTAAATCGTACCTGAATCGGGTTGGGCCGGAAACCCGCTATCTATCCGGTTCAAGGTCCACTTCAGTTTTCAAAGCACTTATATTTTTTTCTTTTTTATGCTTCATGATAAAATTGTTACTCTTGACTGTCCTAATTTTATTCTGGTTGTTTTCTAGTGTTTCTACACATTTTTTCCTCTCCCTTCAGTCACTTCTATCAATTCACTCATAATTGCCCACTATCTACTTTTTACAAAATCGTCCAATTTCCCTCCAATTTGAACATCCAAAATCTAGGCTTTTTGGAAGAGTGGTGTGGAGCGATTTCCAGCAACAACGGAGTATGATTTTCCAACGCGGACGTGACATGAAGGAAGCGTGTATGAGAGCTCCAGTTTGACAGTCGGTTTCGTCGGGCTTTAGTTCTCTAAGGTAATCACACCGAAAAATAATCAAAATGAAACTGAGACTCAAATACAACAATTTGACCCTGAGACACCAAATCAATGAGGGATAAACTTAACATACTAAATAGATTCTTAACCCTAAATTGTTATGTGTTAATATTTATGATGATTTGGTATGCAATAGTGTAAACTTGCTATTGAATTGCAGTTTTAAATTTAATGTTGGATAATAGAAAGATCATTTATCTCCGAGTTAAAAGAGATTTGATGCTACGATTAGTTGCATGATAGTACAATAATATTTATATTGTCAAATATCATGATTTTATTATTTCATCGAATGAATATATAAAAAGAAAAGACAAATGCATAAAAAAAAGTTAAAGTTACAACATTTGAAGTAAGTATATAAGCACAAAATATTTAAAACAAGAAGATTGAAGAGCATACACATTGCGCCAAAGTCGACACTTACGGTGTGAATTTGTGATAAATCAAAAGTTGGGGGTACAAATAGAATTATTAATTTTCCCACGGTATTTCCTAGGGCTGAGCATGGGACGGATGGGCGGGCTTTTTCCTATAAAATGGCCCAAGCCCTAAAACTAGGGCCACTTAATGGCTGTCCCGAGCCCTATCCCGAGCCCTAGCTAGTAGGAAAAGACCCGCCCGCCACGGGCCTACAGGGACTAGGGACAAACCCAAATTCCCATCCAAGTTCAAAAAAAAAAAATCATACTCAATTTACTTAAACATAACCAAACACAGAACAACAACAAAGTTCAACACATACCACAAATTTCACCATAAAATACCAAAATCACTCAAACATTTTGTCACTTGTAAGTACACCAAGTTCAACACATTACTTGGTTCTTCAAAATAGTTCACCAAAGACTCCAAAACTAAGTTTTACCAAGACTCTAACACAAAGTCACCAACAATTATGACATAACAAGTTATAAATGCAAATCCCAGATCAAATGGAACTTCAACCCGAGCCATCACTAAAGTTAACTTAACTAACTGTAGTTTATAGTTGATTAGTTAACAAAAAGGGACGGGACGAGTCTTCTGGTACTTCGTAAAAAGCCCTAATCCTGTCCCTAGCCCTAGTTGAGAAGAAAAGTCCCGCCCATTAGGGCTTGGGCACATTTTTGGGACGGGCTTTTTGGGACGGGCTAGGGCGGAACGGGCGGGATTTTGAGTCTCTCGGGATATTTGCTCACCCCTAGTATTTCCTTTTCGGATTTACATAGTAATAATTACCCGCGACAAGAAAACAGGAAATTACACCTAAACCAATCCATCCACGAAAAAAACGCGCATCCCGTCCAACTCCAACTCCAAATCAAATATCTGTCTCTCTCTCTCTCTTGGCTAGCTAGCTCCTCTCGTTGGCCAAAAAAAAAAAAAAAATTAAAAATTAAAACTTCAGCTCCTCTCCTCCTCCTGAGTCCTGACTCCTGAGGTCGTGGCTCGGGAGTCTCCATAGGAGTTCTCATCCTTGCCGTCAATTCTTCTCATAGCATCCTAGTTACTTTCGAGGTCGTCGGAGTCCGATGGGTCTTTGCGCCAGCACCAACGCCGATTCCACAACTACCAGGGTCACCCGATGGCGATCGACTGGCATTGTCGCTCTGCGCGACTCCAAATTGAAGGCAATTGCTTCTCCTTACCTTTGTCTGTTGTTTCTGTGCGTCTCTTGTTCGTTAACCGACTGCATCTTCCGTCATAGAGTTATTTTTGGAGTCAATTGAGCATGATTTCTTTCCTTTAGCGAGATGGGCACCAGCGATGCTTTCCTTAGTGTATCTCTCTATTTACCACCATTCTTGGTTTATGAGTTATCTTCACGGGAGAAAGTGCACGGTGAAGGAGAATGCCCGAGATACGCTATGTTGAAGGTGTTAAGAATGATGTCAGATTCTGTCAGCTACGTGCTTTCTGTTTCCACTTGATTCACAAACCTTCCTCTTAGAACCTGTTGCAATATGATATTGTAGTTTTGGGTTTTTTTGGGTGGGGAAGTACATGCAAGATGCTCATATGTCTGCTGCTCTGAGATTTTGGTTCCTAAGTAGTGTAGACGCATAGTTCTACTAAGAGACTTTATTAGGGGAGTATCTATTTCTATGTCTTGGGAGTTGGGAATGAATTTATCGTAGATATAGGAGTTTAGAACATGATCAGCAACTAATTTTTTTCTTATGAGCGTCTTTCCAATCGGCTGCAATGTAACTTACCCCTGAGTACTTACAGTGTGTTACTGTACTGATCCGTGTTCTTATTTGACATCATAGTGGTGTAAATGGTATGTTGGTTTGCTTCATCTCTTGGTAAAATATGTTGCTTTATCTTACGCATATAATTTGCATTTTTATTTGAACAGGCACTTCCGGAGGAAGTCTTAGATCTGGAGAAATCTGTAAGAACTCTTGACTTAACGCATAACAAGCTAGGTAAATTGACTAGTTATTTTTATGCCTAATCAGTTCGGTTTAATGCTTTTACATATTTTTTGCTTATTCATTTCTCCCATGACTATCTGCAGTTAACATTCCCTTTGAGATTGGTGTACTAATTAACATGCAACGCCTGGTACGAATCTCAGATCATAATGCTACATACATGCATAATATTAAGGGGGAAATTCCTTTTCATTCTTTGCCTAGGACTGAGATGATTACATATGTCCTCAACTATATCAAAGTTTTTTACCTGTCAATTAATGTTAAAGTAGAGATTGGAGAATTTTCCTATTTCTAGCCTGTATAGTATAATGTTTCATATACATGTGTATGCTAATCTTGTGTTGTCGGAGTGTCTTTACTCTTTAGCCTACTTTCTCAGTCAGCACTTGGTATAGCTTTACCTATGAAAGCACTGTTTACTAATCGGAGGGAAAAATTGCAGGTGCTAGCTGATAATGTCATTGAGAGGTTGCCTGTGAGTCTTGGGAAACTTCAGTCTTTAAAAGTCATGACACTTGATGGAAATCGATTGACTTCCTTGCCAGATGAATGTAGGTTTCTTTTCTTTATTTTCTACAGTTCATAGTTATTTGTTGCCAGTATTACTTTATCCGTGTCTGATCTTTTTGTAGAAGCCATTATCTCGGTCACTTTTAACAAATAAAAACTTTTTTTTTCTCCAGTGGGCCAGCTAGTCAGGCTTGAACGTTTATCCATCTCCGGTAATGCGTTAGCTTGCTTGCCAGAGACTATTGGTAGCTTGCGCAATGTGAGTATTTAATCTATGTACTTCAGGAGAGCAACTATTAACTATACATGATTACTCCCTGAGAGTGTGCTATTTATTACTTACCACTTGAATAAGTTCCACTGTTATCTTGTTATTTCTAATGCTTCACTTCAAGATTAAGAGAAGATATTGATGCTTCATGTAAGTGCACATTAACCTGAAAATGGCATAACAATCTTAACATTTTCATTAAGGTAGCTGTTTTCAATTAGGTGTTTCTTGAGTCCTATCTTTTAGATAGAGTAACATACTCCTGTTGTATACTTTAGCCTGGAATATTGAATTGTTCTCTGGACTCTGATTGGGGATGGACAAATGCAAAAAAACAAAAAAACCGAACCTAGTCTTGCCAAACATATAAATAAAGTTTTTTTTTTTTTTGCTTAACTCTCCTGCATTCAGTCTGGTTAGTGAACAAATTTGCTTATTATGTTTGACAGCTGTCATCTGATTTTTGCTCCTTAGAGATGTTGATTACTTGTACCTGTGAAAAGGCAACTACATTTTGAAATTGTTGTGTGATACAATATTTTGGATTGTCTATGATGCAGTTGTCACTTTTAAATGTTTCAAATAACAAATTGAAGTCCCTTCCAGAATCAGTTGGAAGCTGCTTCTCTCTGGAAGAGCTCCATGCAGATGGTATGCGATATATTTAACATTTATTGTTGCTCCACCTGGTAGGATTGGTAAATAACCAGTGAGAGTGGTAGTGATAAAGAAAATACTATTTACAGCTTACCTCACTTTACATCATACTGCTGATGTTTCCACCATGATAAAATTTAGGGTTAATAACTAAAAAACTGTCCAATATTTACTCTATGTTAAAATTAAGTGTCTGAAGTTTGAAATGTTAAAATAGACTGTCCCAAGCTTCATTTTTGTTGAAATTTGGTGTATCTACGCGTCTTTTCATCTCCATTCAATCATTTTCATCAACCCACTCATCCACTCATAATCCATCACTTTTTACTTTTCAAAAAATCGTCAAATTTCACCAAAAAATTGAATATTAAAAAAAATGTTTCTACAAGAGTGGTGTGGAGCCATTTTCCAATGACAACAGAGCGAGATTTACTTGCGCGGATGTAGCCAACTTCTTAGGTGACGGTCCCGGCAAGATGACGAGAAAGGAGTGTGTATGGGAGCTCGAATTTGATAAACGGTTTCGTCGGAATTGACTTCTCTAAAATAATCACACCGAGACACCACATTTTAACAAATTTAAAACCTTGGACACTACAATTTAACATTTGAAACTTCAGACACCTTTTAACATATGGTAAACCATGGACAGTTTTTTAGTTATTAACCCTTATTTATATGATCGATCTTATGCTAAAATACTTTGTAAGGTATTCAATTAGAAAGAAAAAATGAGCTACAAGAATCTACCGGAAGCAATTATTACGAGTAACTTGTTTAGGTTATTTGCTTATTACTGTTATTACCAACTTTTCTTCATAACCTTGATAAATTTGCAGATAATTGTATTGAAGATATGCCGTCTTCAGTTTGCAATCTCAACAACCTGAAGTCACTCAGCTTGAACAATAACAATGTAAAGCAGGTAGGTGCCCAATCTCACCAACTCCCTCTTCGCCCCAATATTTAGGATTCAAATAATATTGCGCTTTTTTAGGTATGAAATTTCTTTGTTAAATACTATCATCATTGATACGTTCTTGAATTGAGATTAATACAAGAACGCAATATATAGGGAGTAGTAGAGAATATACTTCCTAATCAACCTTAATCTCTCTTGGAGACTAAGATTAATTTGTTGGAAGGTTGTTTATTTCATTACATCATATTCTTTATATAGAGATTACAAGATCTCCTAGAATATATTATTGCCTATAAAGACTTCGACTAATATAGTAAAATGAATCTATCCCTAATAAAGACCAGATTACTTCTAGCCACTATTATTAACCATAACACATCTTGTTAAACTGATAGAAAAGGATCCCCATGCTAGACAATGTCGTTTTTGTCTGGCCAATCATGTTGAGCAAACTGGTGACAAACTGTTGATCTAAATCTCTATTTATAATGAGACTTTAATAGGAGAAAGAAAATAAAGCTGCTAAAAAAGGATCCCATGCTAGACAATGTCATTTTTGTCTGGCCAATCACGTCAAACAAACTGGTGACGAACTTTTGATCCAAATCACCATTTATAATGAGACATTAATAGGAGAAAGAAAATGAAGCGGCTAAAAAAAATGAGAAAGTGAAAGAGATCTGATTTTGTTATCTCTTGGTTTGTATACATATCTTGCATTCTTCCAGCTCCCTTTCTATCGCTATGAATTCTTATTGCATAGACAGCATATTAGTTGAACTCTGAATTTATCATAATATTGTAGTAGAACTGTTTTTATCATCCCATGTTTAGGCAACGGATATTCAGAACTGCGTTAGTTTATTTCTGAAGACAAAGTTACTTGTTGGCTTGATAGATACCTTCAACTTTGTTGAAAGATTGCAAAGCTCTACAGAACATCTCGTTGCATAATAATCCAATATCAATGGATCAGTTTCAACAGGCAAGTTTTTCCATATGAGTCATTGAAGTTATCATCAGAACATGAGGTTTCATAAAACATCATTTTGATTAATCAAACTTCGACTATCCTTTTGCAGATGGAAGGATTCTTGGAGTTTGAAGCAAGGAGAAAAAAGAAATTTGACAAGCAAATCGATTCAAATGTGATGATGGGTTCAAAAGGCCTCGATGAGGGTGTTGACTTGTGAAAAAACATCATATAGGGACAGTTGAAGCAAGTAAGATCTTCGAAACTCATTTCCAATTCCAGTGGTTTTCTTTAAATTGTTAGTCTAATATCATTTTTGAAAATTGACGCAAGTTTGGGGTTTTGAGGCTATTGTGGGTACCGACCGACCGAGCCTAGTGAGTGTGGTGTTAGGTTTGAGCTATATTATGCAGTTGCTTGTTACTGAAACTTGGTCAGTAAATTTACTGAATTAATACATAGAGCTGAAGGGTTTAATTTAATTACTATTTGTAACTATGGCCAAGTTGAACATAAACTAATTAATTATTCTATCTATGCAGCATGTAAGACTCTTGATAGTGTACGCTTCACTTTTGCAGCTTTCACATGTTGTGAAATTTCTCTGACTTTTCTTTCTTTATTATATAGCAAGCTAACTTCTTTGTTTGTTTTTCGCAGATGAATGCATTCATACACTATAAATAGTGTGAATTTGATCGAGTACAATAGTAGGAACTATAAATGTATTGCAGCTTGAATTTGTGTATGATGTATCTGAACGATTGATTTCTCTTTCTGATACGTTTCGCTTGTATATGAAATGAAGTGGTTGGCTTACCAAAAAGAATAAATGAAGTGGTTCGTTCTTATGGAAATGGATGAAGTGATTTGATGTGGTTTTTTGTATCTGCTAAACCGGATTATTCGTTTTTTTTTTTTTTTTTTTTTTTTTTTCTGCAAGAAGGCCATGTGTTGCAGTTGTTCCCTAACTTGGAATCGGGCCGAAGCAAAATCCCAATTCTTTCTGCAGCAAAACTAATAAAACATTCGTCAATGCTTTAAATCTTTATTACCAATTTTTATATGAGAATGAGACTTATGAAGCGGCATCGATATAATAGATCCTTGACTTTTGACTTTCACGCTTACTGTGTTCATTCATTTCATACATTGATAGACTCTGTTGATGTTGTTTAGCATCCTAATTTTATATACGATCGAGTGTATGATAATACCCCACGCGGTCTTGCATATACAAATACTGACGCAGCGGATGTCGATAAAGATAATTCAGTACTTAATCAAGCATTCAAAAACAAGAATAATGTCTTTGAAATATATTAATTATTTGAAAGTTGTATTAATAACAAGGGTTAAAGGTCCTTTTGGTACCACATGTTTGCAAAAATTACACTGTTCATACCACTAGTATTTTTTCGTACCGAATTGGTACCATATGTTTCCAAACCTTACTGTTTTGGTACCTCCGTTAGGATTCTGTCAAAAACAGCCGTTAAATGGCATGTGCCATGCACGTGACCAGCCCAAAACTTTCAGTTTTGTTACAATTTAGTCCATCTAATACATCCCTAACTTTTATTTTGTTCAATTTAGTCCTAAAACTTCAAAGCCAAACCATTTTCCCAAATTGACCTAGCCGGACTTAGCCTAGGGCTAGGTCCGACCCTGGGTCATGGTCGCCGGACCCAGGCGACCCCGACCCAGGGTCAGACCTAGCCCTAGGCTAGGTCCGGCTAGGTCAATTAGGACCTAGCCCCAATTGAGTTAAATTGGGGCTAGGTCCAATTGACCTAGCCGGACCTAGCATAGGGCTAGGTCCGACCCTGGGTCAGGGTCCCCTGGGTCCGGTGACCTCGACCCAGGGTCGGACCTAGCCCATGGCTAGGTCAATTTGGGGAAATGGTTTGATTATGAAGTTTTAGGACTAAATTGAACAAAATAAAAGTTAGGGATGTATTAGATGGACTAAATTGTAACAAAATTGAAAGTTTTGGGTTGGTCACGTGCATAGCACATGCCATTTAACGCCCGTTTTTTACGGAACCCTAACGGAGGTACCAAAACAGTAAGGTTTGGAAACATATGGTACGAATTCGGTACGAAAAAATACTAGTGGTATGAACAGTGTAATTTTTACAAACATGTGGTACCAAAATGACCTTTAACCCTTAATAACAATGAAAATCACCCTTATATATAGAAAAATTAACTAGACTATATTCCTACTAAGATATAGATAATATCTATATATATCTTATATAAACTATAATCCTAAATATATAACTATAATTCTAGATATATATATATATATATATATATATATATATATATATATATATATATATATATATATATATATATATATAATTTAGGCTTGTCGCTCCCCGCGTCATTCTCCCCTTCTTTAGAACAGCTCGTCCTTGAGCTTGTTGAAAACTTAAAGTATCTCAGCTCCTTATGATTGAAAAATGGAACAACACTATGCTTCTTGTGTGTCACCTTTTTGCGAATCATTCTTCTTCGGAATAAATAAGTTTAACTTCAATGTATCTTCACGAGCTGTAGTTTTCTGTCTCATTGAACAATTCAACCACGACCACTACCGTGCAGAATTCATGTCATCTTTTCAGTAAAATTCTCCATCCAAGCGAACTTTATTTAATGAGATAAAATTGTAGAGATCATACCTCGGAGAACATGTCATGTGTTCAGGAACTATGAAGCAAAAGTCTCTACATGGGATATTAAATATTTCTTGAAATTCCATGACTTCCATGTAAGGTTGCATGTGGAATTCTTCCAGCTCGGGTAAGACTTCTCTGCAAATATGGAATCTGACATGTCTGGCTTCAAAAGTTTGAAATCTCATTTATCTTCGGATTGCAGAATTGGCATCAAGTTTGTAACTACATCATATGGTTAGTCCAAAGTATCCACGTTCATATCCAAACTTGAGATTGTCACTGTATCCACCTCTTTCTTGTCAGACTCGCCATCTTCATTGTTAGACTCAAGAGAGTATTTGTGGTTGTCTAAGAATTCGTTCACCAACTCTACATACTCATGATCACCAGATTTTGCTTCTCTAGATCCAAGAGATGAAATCACATCCTTCATCTCAACGGTCAATTTATCTTTATCAGGATTTTTAAGGATGTCTTCTACTTATGAGATTAACTCACCTACAATGTTTGTCTTAATCTCTGCAGCAACCTTAAATCTTTTCTTTAATGGCAGTAAAGTATATCAGACTCCTTCCTTCTCTAGTCGGTATATGTTTTCACACTCAGAATGTTTTGCATCTACATCATACTTCCATGGACGCCCGAACAACAATTGACAAGCATCCATATCCACAACATCACAGTACACCTCATCCTTATAGCCTCCCATGGCAAAATTTACACTGCACCGCTAATAGACTGTGATTTTACCCACATCTCTGATCCACCCTATAGTGTAAGGTTGATGATGTTTTTCCACCGGTAAGCCCACTTGATCGACGATCTTCCTACTAATTATGTTTTCGCAGCTACCACCATCGATGATGACCTCAACACGACAATTGTTTATCTTGCATCTTGTTTTGAAGAGCTGATGACGTTGTGTATCATCTATCTCCTTTACTGTCAGCATTAGTTTCTGAACTACATACGTCTCATGATCTTGATTTTGCTCCATGCTAAGATAGTCTTCATATTCATCTTCTAGTTCTTCATAATCATTCAAATTGTCGTTATGCCGTCGAAGATTCAGATTTGCAGGAAAATGTCTGGCAATAGGTTGACCTTGGGCACAATCCCTGGCACCTCCCCTATTGGCGGGTCTATTCTTGTTGGCTTGAAGCCCTAGTGCGTCGAAACGATCGATGATCTCTTCGAACTTCTGCTCGATTGTCCTGTCAACGCCATTCAGCCGCTCCCTAAGTTCTTCAACAGCCGTCCTAAGGTCAATTATAGCAATTCGTGCTCACGAACTCGGACTTCCACCCCTTGATCACCGTCAACAAGATGATTGACTTCCTCACCTCGGTTCGCCATCACAGCAGCTTCCTCCTCCTCCCGGATTCCAAGCCTGCTCTAATACCAACTGACGCAGCGGATGTCGATAAAGATAATCCAGTACTTAATCAAGCACTCAAGAACAAGAACAATGTCTCTGAAATATATTAATTATTTGAAAGTTGTATTAATAACAATGAAAAGCACCCCTGTCTATATGTATCTTATATAAACTATAATCCTAAATATATAACTATAATTCTATATAGGGTTAATAACTAAAAAACTGTCCAAGGTTTACCCTATGTTAAAATTAGGTGTCTGAAGTTTGAAATGTCAAAATGGACTGTCCCAAGTTTCATTTTAGTTGAAATTTGGTGTCTTTGTGCGTCTTTTCATCTTCATTCCATCATTTTCATCAACCTACCAACCCACTCATAATCCATCACTATTTACTTTTCACAAAATCGTCAAATTTCACCTAAAAATTGAACATTAAAAAAAAAGTTTCTAGAAGTGTGGTGTAGAGCCATTTTACAAGGACAATAGAGCGAGATTTACTTGCTCGGATGTGACCAACTTTTTAGGTGACGGTCCCGGCAAGATGGCGAGAAGGGAGTGTGTATGAGAGCTCGAATTTGACAGACGGTTTCGTCGGAATTGACTTCTCTAAAGTAATCACACTGAGACACCAAATTTCAACAAAAATGAAACTTGGGACAGTTCATTTTAACATTTCAAACTTCAGACACCTAATTTTAACATAGGGTAAATCTTGGACAGTTTTTTAGTTATTAACCTTTCTATATATATATATATATATATATAGAATTTACGCCTGTCGCTCCCCGCGTCAAATACTTATTACTTACCATGCAGTGTTGTAAAAAGAAAAAGGATGTGAGGCGATGATGCTAAATATTGCCTCAAATTTGAGGCGCCAATGAGGCGATCGCCTCATTGAAAGATGCGCACATAGAAAAATCAGAAGGAAAGAGCATATCTGATAGTATAGAGAAAGAATGAGGCATAATTAAGCTAATTAATATACTTTTAAAGTTTTTAGGCACATTAAATACCTCCACTTTTTCGTTTTTCAGACTTAAAATGCACTAATACTATTTAAACCACTTTTCTCTCTCACATTAATGGCTATATATTACTCTCTCTCTCTCTCTCTCTCTCTCTCTCTCTCTCTCTTTTTATCTTCTTATCTATAATAATAAACCAGAAAAACCCTAGCCGCCATAGATTTTCACTGCGCCTCAAGGTGTTATTTCAGTGAGGCGCCCATGGAAACCTACGAGGCAGAACCCTTACTCAGCGCCTCAGGCGACGAGGCGAGCGCCTTTAACAACATTGATACCATGGGTTGGTTTTTGGTGTCAAACGTTTGCATTTTGTAGGTTTTTGGTGTATCCGTTAGTCAAATGTTAAGTTTGACCGTTAAATATTTTTATTTTGTTTAATTTAGTTCTCAAATTTATACACCTAACTTTTAATTTTTGCAATTTAGCCCTAAAAGAGATCAATTGGGTCAATTGAACCATTGGGTCCAATTGGGTCAATTGAACCCTTGGGTCCAATTGACCCAGCCATGGTGCGACCCATGGCTGGGTCGGACCACGAATGGGGTCGCCCAGGTCTGGCGACCTGAGCCGTGGTCCAACCCAGCCATGGGTCGCACCATGGCTAGGTCAATTGGACCCTAGGTCCAGTTGGGTTCTTTTAGGGCTAAGTTGCAAAAATTAAAAGTTTGGTGTATAAATTTGAGGACTAAATTGAACAAAATAAAAGTATTTAATGGCCAAACTTAACATTTGACTAACGGATGCACCAAATGCCTACAAAATGCAAACGTTTGACACCCAAAACCTACAAAATAAAACATAACCAAACGCCTTCACTGGTCAAACATATGGCACGAAAAGACACTTTAACCATTTATACCATGTGATGGGTTTCGCTATAGCCGTTAGGCCCTTTAACGACAAGTAAACGGTGAATAGGCCCACTGGGCCCTAAAAGGGGTCAAGAAGACCAATGCGAAGGGTCCCGACAAGATGGGTCCCGATGGTGAAGGGTCCCGACAAGGTCGGTCCCGATATGCGAGCTGGACGCTCCCGATGATATGCCTTTAAGTAGGCCCCGATATTGAATCCCTAAGAACGATTGGCCCTGTCACGATGACGAGGGGCCCCGAGCGGTGACCTAATGAGATAACTCTGGAGTCCCCGATATTGGTCGGGACTTGCTATCAGAGGTTGAGGCCGAGAAACACGCCCACTATCAGAGTAGTGGGGAAGTAGCCCGAGATAAGCGGAACGTGGGCAAGTGGCCGAGATAAGCGGAATGTGGGCTAACTGCCCTGGCAGTTCATCAGGTAACTGGGGTATCTCCTCTCCTATATAAAGGAGGAAGTTACCTCAGATCACATATACGCACCTACATACTGATACTTTTGCTTGCCTTGCCTGCCACGAGATTCTCATTTAAGCATCGGAGAGGGATTCTGGGTCACCGCCTGGTCTATTCCCTTCTTGCAGGATTACGTGGAGCGAAGGATTTCGGATTTCCGTCAAGACCGTACCATAGTTCCAACCGTGATCCAACATTGGCGCCATCTGTGGGAAACTAACAAAAAGTCAGAGATAGCTTCTACTCGTTCAATGACGGCTGGCAAGCAGAAAAAGCAAGGGCAGACTGGTGGTTCTAACCTCCCTGCTGGAACTCAGAATTCAGAGCTGCCGGAGCGCAGTGTGGATCAAAATCCCCCTGCTGAGGTTTCCCGAACAGGGGGGCACAATGAAGTTCCTGAGGATACTGCTCGACACCAAGAGAATAGGGAGGAGGATGCTCCTCCAAACGCGGACCTGACGAAGGCTGTGGAGGATGCCATGCCGATGTTCTTGGAGGCCATGGAGGCTCTCCTAGAGCGAAGAGAGGCTGCCAAGAAGAAGGAGGAGGTGCCTCCGCCTCCGCCGAGGGAGGTTCGGAATCCGCAGGAGGCCCAACCCAGAAACCGTGACAAGGGCAAGGAGCCCGCTCAGTCGGAGCGATTTGTGGTCGATGGGCCTGGACCGGTGCAGCATAAGATCATTCCCCTTAATGGTCCCATCACCCCCGACCAGGTGGTGAAGATCGTGAACATCTGCATGGGGGACCAGAAGCAGATGATGTCGGAACTGAGGGATCGATCCACCCATCCCTTTGTTCCCCGATTGATAGACACCCTCGCCCCGCCAGGGCTGGGTATCCCCACAATTAAGGAGTATGATGGCGAGGGAGATCCAGTTCGCCATGTCCAGAAGCATGTCATGGTCTGTCTGGGCAGAGCCCCGGATGATGATACTGTGTGTGTGTTGTTCCCGGCCACATTGGGAGAAAGGGCCCTGACGTGGTTCTTCAGCCTGCCCCCAGGGTGCATCTCCAGCTGGGCTGATATGCACGACGGTTTTATTCAGCAGTACCAGGGTCGTCGGCGTGAGGTCCCTGGCCCAGATGGTGCAGAGGCCCGACGAATCCCTGGCGCATTATTACCAGCGGTACACTGCTAGTGTGGCCGAGATCGATGAGGAGATATAGGGAGAGACTATCCGCACCTTCCTTCGGAACCTGACAGCCCCCTATGGTTCCGACCTGATGCACAGCGTGGCCGCGAAGGCCGTGTGGAGCATGGAGGCGTTGCAGACGAGGGTAAAGCAGCAAATCGATGTGCAGGAGTCGAAGATAGCTGCCGGAGAGCTTGATCCTCCGAAGTCAAATAAGGGGAAGCAGTCGTTCAAACCATTGGACGACCGTAAGTGGAAGGATAAATCCAAGGGCAGTCAGAGTCGAGGCCGCTCTGATCGAAGGGAGGACAGGCGTCCCCCGAGGAAGGACAAGCGGGAGGATCATCACATTCCTCTCAACAGTTCTATGGCTGCCGTGTTAACGGTGATGGATCGACAGGGTATCTCCAGGTACCCCCCGAAGAAGGAAGGAGAATTTTTGGGAGCTCGCACCGATCGTTACTGTCGGTTCCACCGCGCCAGCGGTCACGACACTAACCATTGTCGGGAGTTGAAGAAGGAGATCGAAAAGCTGATCCAGAAGAGGAAGCTTAAGGAGTTTGTGGCTGGGAGGCGGAGTCGATCCCGCTCCCGATCTCGATCGCGGTCCCGTTCCCGATCCCACGATCGGTCCCCAAAGAAGAAGAAGTCCGAGCCGGAGTCTTCTGGTGTCCGTAAGGAGAAGCGGGGCACCATTAATGTGATTCATGGAGGATTGACTGCAGGAGGTGATACCACAACCTCTCGGGAGGTCTATGCCTCTAGAATTTCCGCTGCTGTGGTGCTGGGCAAGAGGGCCCGATCCTGGACCGCGAAGGAAGAGATGGTGATTTTCTTTTCAGCGGAGGACCTAGTAGGTGTGGAGACTCCACACGATGATGCTTTGGTCGTGACTCTGGACGTGGATGGGTACGAGATGAAGCGAATTTTGATCGACGGAGGGAGCTCCTCCGATATTCTGTTTATGGATGCGCTGGAGGCCATGGGGAAAACGAAGAAGGACCTGAAGCAGGTGAACTTCCCGATGATTGGATTCTCTGGTTCTACCTCCTATCCGCTGGGAATGATCACCTTACCAGTGGAGTTCGGTAGTGGGTGGAAAGCGGAGAGGAGGAATGTGGAGTTCGTGGTGGTTGAGTCCGCGGGGACCTATAATGCGATTATCGGGAGAACTACCATCAACCCGCTGATGGCAGTTGCCTCGATTGTTCACCAGAAGATGAAGTTCCCGACTGAACACGGAGTCGGGGAGGTCAAGGGCGACCAGGTGGCTTCCAGGAAGTGCTATGTTAATGCCACCCGAAGGAGAAGACGGGAGGCTATGACTATCCTCCAGACCGATGCTGATCCCAGAGAGGAGTTTGGGCGTCCCGCCTTTATGGAGGATTTGAAGGAGGTCGAGATTGACGGACCTCAGAGGAAGGTGAAAATCGGGTTCGCCCTGTCTGACGAGAGGGCCCGAGAATTGATTGAGCTGCTGAAGGAGTTCAAGGAGCTGTTTTCCTATTCCCCGAGTGACATGCCAGGAATCAGCCCCGATGTGATTGTGCATGAGTTGAAGATTTATCCCGCGATCAAGCCTATCGCGCAGAAAAGGCGTCCGATGGGCGCAGACAAGAGGATCGCGATCCAGCAGGAGGTGGGCAGGTTGCTCGATGCTGGATTTATCAAGGAGCTCCGATTCTAGACTTGGGTCGCCAACCCGGTTCTGGTGAAGAAGAGCAATGGGAAATGGCGGATGTGTGTTGATTTCCGCGACTTGAATAAGGCTTGCCCGAAGGATTGTTACCCGCTTCCGAGGATCGACCAGTTGGTGGATGCCACGTCGGGGCATGAATTGCTGAGCTTCATGGATGCTTACTCTGGCTATAATCAGATCAAGATGGCTAAGGAAGATGCCCCCCACACTGCCTTTTATGCTGATAGTGACATCTATCACTACGATGTCATGCCCTTTGGATTGATTAATGCCGGGGCAACTTATCAAAGGATGGAGAACAAGCTGTTCGTGGACATGCTGGGGAAAACCATGGAGGCTTACGTGGACGATATGCAGGTAAAGTCCCCACAGGCCGAAGATCATGTAAGCAACTTGGCGGTGGTGTTTGAGCGGATTAGGCTTCATCAAGTTCGTTTGAACCCAGCCAAGTGTGCTTTTGGAGTGCACTCGGGGAAGTTTTTGGGCTTTATGGTAAGCCAAAGGGGAATTGAGGTGAACCCCGAGAAGCTGAGGGCAATCGAGGAGATGCAGTCTCCGACAAATCATCGGGAGGTGCAAGTGCTGAATGTCCGACTAGCTGCAATGAATCGCTTCATGTCTAAGGCAAGCGACCGATCCATGCCATTTTTAGAAGTGCTGAGGGCCAACAAGAAATTTGAGTGGACTGCCAAGTGTGAAGAGGCATTCCAGGCACTCAAGCAGCACCTCCGCACCCTCCCACCATTGGCGAAACCGATTCCAGGCGAGTCGCTCTATCTATATTTGGCTGTTTCTGAGTTTGCTATTAGCTCTGTGTTAGTGAAGATTGTCGAGGGTAACCAAGTTCCAGTTTATTATGTAAGCAAGGCGTTTTCCAAATCTGAAAGGGTTAACAGGTCTTTTGGTCCATGATGTTTGACAACTTTTGAGTTTTGGTCAATAATGTTTTTTATTACCTAGTTATGGTACCATATGTTTGCAGATTTTTTCTAGTTTTAGTCTAACCGTTACATTCCGTCCATTTTTTGACATGTTCAAGTCATGTGATTCACTCTAAACTTTAAATTTAGTCCCTCTAATACTTTCTTAACCTTTTTTTTTGTTCAATTCAGTCCCGAAGTTTCAAAATTGACTCCAATTGGACAATAGGTCCAATTGAATTTTTGAAACTTCGGGACTAAATTGAACCAAAAAAAGGTTAGGAAAGTATTAGAGGGATTAAATTGAACAAATTTAAAAGTTTAGGGTGGATTACATGACTTGTACATGTCAAAAAATGGACGGAATGTAACGGTTAGACAAAAACTAGAAAAAATCTGCAAACATATGGTACCAAAATTAGGCAAAAAAAAACATCATTGACCAAAACCAAAAAATTGTCAAACATCATGGACCAAAAGATCTGTTAACCCAATCTGAAATGAATTATCCCGCCGTTGAGAAGTATCTTTTTGCGTTGATCATTACTGCTCGGAAGCTGAGGCCTTACTTCCATGCGCATGAGATTACTGTGTTGACGAATCAGCCTTTGAAGCATTTTTTGAACCGACCTGATGCGTCGGGGAGATTAGTGAAATGGGCAGTCGAGCTTAGTGAGTTCCGCATTCACTTTGCTCCGAGAACGGCTATTAAAGGTCAGGCGTTGGCGGATTTCATAGCAGAGTCTACAGACCCCGATCTGGAAGAAGCGGGTCCTGTAGAGGGGGCAACCATTGAGGTCCCGATAGCAGAGCAACCAGAAATGGCAGAGCAATCAGAACAGCCAAATGAGGAAAATACTTGGGAAATGTACACTGATGGCTCTTCGAGTTCAGACGGATCAGGAGCAGGGTTCGTATTGATACCACCTGGCGGAGGCGAGCCCCTTCGATATGCTTTGGCCTTAATGTTTAGGGCCACCAACAATGAAGCTGATTTGAGGCTCTTATCACAGGCCTCAAAATTGCCAAAGGTACGGGAGTTGGTCACTTAAGGGTGAAATGTGACGCTAGCCTGATTGTGAATCAAGTCCAAGGACGATATGAGGCGAAGAGCCCGGTGATGAGAAAGTACCTTCGTGAGGTGCAAGTCTTGAAGGAGAGTTTTAAAAGTTTTGATATTGAGGCAATCCCGAGGGAGGAAAACGCGGAAGCGGATGCCTTGAGCAAATTTGCCTTGGGGGCACCCCTCGAGGAAAATCGGAAGGTGCACTTCTTGGAGAAGGTGATCTTGTCGACCACCGATCCATCGGAGGTGTGTGCCATTGAAGCAGGATCGGAGGAGGAGCACACCTGGATGACCCCGATAGCCGCGTACCTGACCACGGGGGTAGTCCCCGATGATGAAGTAGTAGCTGACAGGATACGCCGGATCGCGGTTAATTACGTGGTGGTGGACAATCAGCTATACAAAAAGGGGTGGTTCTCAACTCCTTACTTGAAATGTGTGGCTGAGCCCGACGCAAATCGGATCCTTAGGGAGGTGCACGAAGGGGTCGCGGCTTGTCACGAAGGGGCCCGATCCATTGCGAGGAAAGTGCTGAATTTGGGCTATTACTGGCCTTCGATGAGCAAGGAGGCGACGATGTTAGTCCGATCTTGTGACGCGTGCCAGAGGTATGCCCCGAATATCGTGGCTCCGGCTACTAATCTGACGTCCATCAAGAGTGCTTGGCCATTCGCGCAGTGGGGTATCGACTTGGTGGGACCCCTCCCACAAGCAAAAGGCCAGTGCAAATATTTGCTTGTAGCCATTGATTATTTCTCAAAATGGATAGAAGCTAAGGCATTGGCCAAGACAACGTGGAACCAAATCGTCAAGTTTCTCCAGACCCATATTATATCCAGATACGGGATTCCTAAGGTTTTGATCAGCGATAATGGTCCTCCGTTTAACGGGGTTGAAGTGAAGGAGTATCTGGAGGAGCTGAATATCGAGCATCGGACAGCCTCTGTCCATCATGCTCAAACTAATGGACATGTGGAGTCAGCCAATAAAATCGTGATGGATGGCATGAAGATAAGGGTCTATGCCTTGAAGGGCAAATGGCTGAACGAGCTGGAAAATGTGCTTTGGGCTGTTAGAACGACACCCAAACGATCAATTGGGGAGACTCCGTTTGGCCTTGTTTATGGCACGGAGGCAGTTGCTCCTGTGGAAATAGCTGTGGCGTCCCATCAGATGAGGTACTACGAGCCTTTGACGAATGATGAAATGAGACGTCTGGAATTGGACATGCTCGAGGAAAAGAGGCGGGATGCCGATGAAGTCTAGGCTCGAATGCGTTTGGCGACGGCCAGATATTATAATCGGCGAGTTAAGTCTCGACAGTTCTTTGTCGGAGAAATGGTTTGGCGTCGGAACGAGTTCACCATTTTGGATCGGATCAACAAGATGTCGCCAAAATGGGAAGGACCTTATAAGGTCGTGGGGATGCCAGCTCCAAATGCGTATAAGTTGGAAGACCTCGATGACAAAGTATTGAGGCATTCTTTCAGTGGTGAACACTTGAAGAAATGTCATGTTTGATATTAAGTCGCCTTTAGTAGTGCAAGTTGTTGTTAAGTCGCCTTCAGTGGTGCACGATGTTATTAAGTCGCCTTAAGTGGTGCAAGTTATCTATCGTTTGATTCGATGTAAGCAGATTTTGAGCCATCAATGAATAAAGAGGTTGCTTCCGATCAGATTGTTCTTAGATTTATTCTAACTGTTGTTAAGTCGCCTTAAGTGGTGCAAGTAAATGGCCTTAAGTGGCAAAGTCGCATTAAGTGGTGCGTGGTTCTTAGATTTATTCTAAGTGTGGCTAAGTCGCCTTAGGTGGTGCGAATTGAATTGCCTTAGTTGGCACGATTAAATCACCTTAAGTGGTGTGGGCTAAATCGTCTTAAGTGATGTGTTGAAATGTCTTAGGTGACGTGCTAAATCGCCTTAAGTGGCATAGTTAAGTCGCTTTAAGAAGTGCAACGATAAATCGGAACTAAAATAGTTTGATATTTGTGAGGGCTCAAAGGCCCGAGGATTCATTACAAAGAGAGAAAAATTACAAGGACTATAAAGATAGAGCATTAAGCTTGGTTCTCGTCAGCATCGGCGGAAGCAGGATGCACGAGATCTGTGGCAGAAGGCTCCACAGGATCGGACCCTTGGAGGTCAGTCGGTGAAGGTTCAGTTGCTGGAGGGTCGATTATCGGGGGATCATCTGTCGGGAGATCGGCACTTGGAAGCTCCGCCACGTCTTCAATACCCGCGGGGGTGTTGCCCTCATCACTCTCCTCCGAGAGGTCGAAATACCTCTTCGCAAAGGGGGCGAGAGTCGCAGACTTATCGAAATTAATGGCGTCGCCATACTCCAGATGGAGCTCCTCGACCGCATTGAAGAGGGTGTTCTCCACCTCCGTGGTGCAGAATTTCACCGCGTCAGCTTGGAAGTCCTCAGAGCCCCGATAATCTTCCCGACCCTTGGTCTCAGCCTCGGCCAGCTTGGCAGGGACCTCAGCAATTTCCCTCCCCAGCCCCGCCTTGGCGTCTTCCAGAGCCTTCTTCTCGAGGACAAGTCTGTCCCGAGCCTCCGCATCCTTTTTCCGCTCCTGCTGCTCCCGCTTCAGCAGCCCCTCGAAGTCCTGAACCAGCTTTTGGAGGTCCCGAGTCTTTCGATTAAGGAGGGCCTGCTCCTTAGCCAATCTTCCCCTCGAAGACTCGGAGGCGGCGAGATCCTCCTCGAGCTTGGCTACAACCGCGGGAGCCCCCTTGGCCCGCTCCTGCTCCAGAGCCTCCTCGAGGGCCAGGATGTACCCGAAGCAGCGGTTTATGTCCGCCATCTCCTGCGAAGAAAAGAGGAAAAGGTTAGCACATGAATATCCTACCTTATCGATTAAAAGGGTGAAAATAGGAACCTGACCTCCACCCGACGAATGGCCATTCCACGGATATCCGCGTGGATGTCCTCCCGAGCCAGGGAGAGCGGAAGCTTCAGAGACGGCAGAACTGAGCCTGCCACCAAATGCAGACCCAGCTCCTGGTATGTATCACCCTGTCGGAGCTGGACTCCTTGCAGCGTCTGGATCGGGGTCCAGGGAGCCGCCTCCTGGTCGGGGTCGTAGACCTTGTAGAAGCTCCCGTCCAAGGGGAGAGGAGGAGGACCGACTGGAGTCGTGGAGGTGCGTATCTCCGAGTCGCCCTGGGACCCAGAGGGAGTCAAGCTGTGAATGGGCGAGTGCTGCTGCGAAGGAGATGAGGGGGGCAGCCCCCTGGATGTTGGCTTCAGTGGGGACTGCCTCGTCACCCGACGAAGAACCAAGGCGAGGCCCTCGCCTGTCTCCTCGGAGGAGTCCAGATCTTCCACCCGACAAAAACTGATCGCCTGTCGGGGTTTCTTCAGCCCGGGGCAGGAAGTTGAGGGAGACCCTCTCCAACTTGAGCACCGGAAGGTGGTTCCCCTGCTGAAGCTCCAGCCGCCGACTGAGTTCCCGATTGACCTGCACCTGGAGGATGAGATGCTTCAGAAAGATAGTCAGGAAGTTGGTCAGGATCCTTACACCAAATGACGCGCCGGGAGAGGTATTGGTCTTTCCCGTGGTAGTTGTAGTAACCCTCTTTGAGGATGCGGGGAGTTTCCCCTCGGAGGATGCGTTTGATCTCTCTGATTCTGGCTTCCTTGCTGGAGGGGATTAACGCCTTAGGAATTTGCTTCCTGTACGACTTAATAGCTAGGCGGAGCTGTTTACCTTCTTCGGCATTTTGGACATTGAAGAGCCTGTCCATCTCCTCTATTCGGGTCCGCTTAGTCCTCTCCGCGGAGGGAGATGCCGACGAAGCGGTGGCCTTCTTTGCCGACTTCCTCTTCCGCGCGGGGCGCTGGACAGCGTCGGTCTCTCCCTGCTTAAGGAGGAGATTGGTCAGCAGTGATACCTTCTTAGCTGCAAACAATGGAAAACAGACACATGATCAGAAATATTACCCAAGGAACCATATTGGAGGGGACGTCGTGGAGTTGACCCCCGGAGATCATATCGAGGAGGCGGATCCCGACATCCACCAGGTCCCGCTCCTTGAGGGAGTTAGCGTCGAGGGGAGTGTAAGATTCCCCCCAACGGTAAAGCTGGATGCAGTGAAGGATTTGGAAATCTTCATCAGAATAGGTGTGATAAGCGGGAGGAGAGTCCGCTTCAACCTCCCATCGGGGCCATGGGATAGAACTGTTCTTAATGAAGAAGTAGTTCCTCTTCCACCCGCTGTTGTCGGACCCTGTGTCAATGAGGAGCCCCTGACCCCTGACAACCTTCCAGGTGTCGCTGGTCCAACTACACCGCGCAAGCTGCTGCTTATTCCATTTAGGCATCCGAGGATAGAAGGCGCAAACCCCAGCCTCGTTGCACTTCATTCCGTAGAAGGTCCGGAAGAGTTGGAGGCTGTAGACCCACTTTTGTCGGAAGCGGAGGACTTGAAAAGCATTCCACACGCGGATGGCGTGGTGGGAGAAGGTAGTCGGATGCGTCTTGTAATGGGCGCACATCTCGACCAAATTCCCACAAAAGGGGAATCGGATCCCTGCCGATATTTGTCCGGTGGAGACAAATACCTCCCCTTCCTCGGGACAAGTGACCATAGGGTCGCTCGAGGCACGGTAGCGAGAGTAAGGAAGGCGAGGCTCCCAGGTTAAGGTGATGCATCCTTCTCGGAGAGCTGCATCATAGGCAGTCACTGATATTTCATTGGGTGCGTAATCGAAGTTGAAGGGTTTTCTCCCCTCAGAACTGGATCCGCTGTCTGAAAATTAGCCATGGCAAGAAAAGGCGTGGTGGGTTTTCGGAAAAATGCAAGCAAACTGATAAAAGACAAGGGAAAAGCTACGCTAAAATCAGAGAAGGAAGTCTTACCAGACATGATGAATCGGAGCGAAAAGGGTGATCTTAACGGTCGCCGGAAGACTGATCGGAAAACAGGAAGCCGAAGAAGAATTTGAGCTTTCGAAGTTGCAGAGCTTTTGAAATCGCAGAGAGTGAAACGGTAAAAGAGAAAGAAGAACAGTGCCCAGAATTTAGGGTTTTATAGGAGAAGGGATAGTCGAAAGGACATTCTAATCTGGACTGTTGAAGGTGAAACGTTTCAATCCGAGCCGTTGAGATAAAAGGGGGCAGAACGGAAATAGACGTTAATGATGAAACGGCCTGAAAAGTTTTTTTTTTTTTTTTTTCAGAAAAAGCAGACACGAGAACCCAAGCCGTTGTTTCGTTACCCGTTGCATTTAATGGCCGAGTAACCGAAGAGTCTTCTCGAATTTGGAGACTATCCCCGAGGTATCGAGGAATCGTGGACGAGAAGATCCGTGTTAATAAATTTTGTCAAGGGAAAAGCCTCCGATACCGATATCGGGAGGTCGGGAGTTGAAAGACACGACGAACTGTAAGTCCCTCATGTCTTGGGGGCAAATGATGGGTTTCGCTATAGCCGTTAGGTCCTTTAACGACGAGTAAACGGTGAATAGGCCCACTGGGCCCTAAAAGGGGTCAAGAAGACCAATGCGAAGGGTCCCGACAAGATGGGTCCCGATGGTGAAGGGTCCCGACAAGGTCGGTCCCGATATGCGAGCTGGCCGCTCCCGATGATATGCCTTTAAGTAGGCCCCGATATTGAATCCCTAAGAACGATTGGCCCTGTAACGATGACGAGGGGCCCCGAGCGGTGACCTAATGAGATAACTCTGGAGTCCCCGATATTGGTCGGGACTTGCTATCAGAGGTTGAGGCCGAGAAACACGCCCACTATCAGAGTAGTGGGGAAGTGGCCCGAGATAAGCGGAACGTGGGCAAGTGGCCGAGAGAAGCAGAACGTGGGCTAACTGCCCTGGCAGTTCATCAGGTAACTGGGGTAACTCCTCTCCTATATAAAGGAGAAAGTTACCTCAGATCACATATACGCACCTACATACTGATACTTTTGCTTGCCTTGCCTGCCACGAGATTCTCATTTAAGCATCGGAGAGGGATTCTGGGTCACCGCCCGGTCTATTCCCTTCTTGCAGGATTACGTGGAGCGAAGGATTTCAGATTTTCGTCAAGACCGTACCGGAGTTCCAACCGTGATCCAACACCATGATTGATGGATCTAGCTCTCGGGGCTCAATCTCCGTTAGTAAACTATCTTCATTCCGTTAGTTACGTCTATTCGCCTTGTAATGTCAGCTCGCCTTGTAATGTTAGCTTGCCTCATAACATTCATTCTTATCTTGCCTTATATATTTATTGTCAGGATTCTATATTTAGAGATATAAATCAATCAACAATATATATAGATATATATTCTCAATCTTTAGGTAACTAATATCTATCAATATTGACAATATTATCTATATTCCAAATATTGTGCTAAATATATTGATAGTTTCTATTTACAATTATCTTGTGAATCTAACCCTAATTTTGACATAAATCCTAGGGTTAAAATTTCCGGCCGAATCAAGTACAAAAATTTGACTAAAATTTTCGGTCACCATTAGGTTACTTGAGGACTAAGAAATTAAAATTTTCACCTTGTAAATCCCTAAGGGGTTCGGCCGAAAAAACACTAGGATTAGGGTTTGTGGTCAAATTTCAAGATCAAATTTTGCAAAGATCAAGAATCCAATGTTTAATCTTGATAAAACTTATGGTTTTCTTGAAGATCATGAACATCAAATTTGATTATGAACATCATGAAACTTTCGGCCAAGACGATATAAAAATCGAAAATTTAAAATTCCACCTTCAAATTTTTCGGCCGGTTTTTACAAACTCAAGAACACCAATTTTATCAAAATCATGAAATTCTAACACAGGCTCTGAAACCACTGTAGGATTACGGGGTTAAATACTATGGAAACAAAACCCTAGATACGTGTATGGTAACTAATATGCATCGGAAGATAGTGCACATACCTACAATGTTTCCTGTAGTCCCAAGATCACCGATGGGAGTTCTCGATCCGCCGGACGGTTCCCGTAGAGGTTCTGGTTAAGGAAGCCCTACGCGGATTATGCCTCACAACAAAGCCTCTGTCGATTCTTCAGCGGGATGGATCACCGGAGTAAATTGCTTGACGCAATTTGGCTACTCCTAGGCAGGAGCTTGGTTTGGCCGAACCACTATCTTAATAGGGAGGAGATATTTCTTTTAATCTCACCACAAAGGAGAAAGAATTAGCACTAAATAAATCACATAGCACTCCCTATTTATATGAGGAGCAAAGTGGACAAAAGTTAACTTTTCCCTCCATAGGTTCGACTGACTTTGATGAGTAGG
Organism: Clarkia xantiana subsp. parviflora; assembly: GCA_036873135.1. NCBI lineage: Eukaryota > Viridiplantae > Streptophyta > Magnoliopsida > Myrtales > Onagraceae > Clarkia > Clarkia xantiana. The sequence continues at coordinate 41,057,550 of JAPTYO010000004.1, forward strand.
GAGGCCCAATTTTGGGCCTCTTATGTCAACTGGAATTTTAGGCCTAGCCTAAAATCCTAATGTGACATTACCCAATTTCCTTAGGTAATAGACTCATATTAATGGGCTCCTAATAACGGCGGCCCAATCTCCATATGCCAACCGACCTAGCCTAGGCTTCACCTGGGCTAAGTCAATTGAGATTTAGCCCTAATCGGACCTAGGTCCCAATTGACCTAGCCCGGGTCGAGCACATGGCTAGGTGTGACCATGGTTAGGGTCTGCTAGGTCAGGTGATCCAAATCATGGTCGGACCTAGCCCTTGACTCTATACAGGCTAGGTCAATTGAGTCAAGGGTTCAATTGAAACAATTTAAGGGACTAAATTATACAAAAAAAGTTAGTGATATAAATTAGAGGACTAAACTGAACAAAATAAAAAATTTGGGGCTAAACACGTGCAAGTCACGTGACTATTTAATAGTAAAAATAACATTTGACTAACAAATGCGCAAAAAATGTACAAGTTCCAGACGTATTACATCAAAAGTATGAAAAAAAACTTGTACTAAAAGGAAAATTTGGTAAAATGTGTTGTACCAAAAAACCTATTAACACTAATATTTTATGAGAAAAGTTAAATTCTTGTGAGATTGGTAGTGTAAACTATAAATAAAAAATCTGTGAACCGTACCACCAACAGTGATGGTTTAGTTGTTAAGAACGTTTACTATTACGTGGTTTGATTTTGAAATCCTAGGTTTGAAACCGCTTAGGAGCGTCACATCCCGGTGATATGTTAATACAGATCATGCCTAATCTACATGCCACATCATTCATATGATGATGCAAGTATAACTGAGCGTCACCTCCGATGAAATTTTTTAAAAAGAAGGTCCCGCCTGACTCACATACTGTATCAGACAACTGGTCTTCTATGTTTGTTCATTAAATCTAGTAAACGATAAGTATGATAGTCTGATTATTATATAACGAAATGATTCCGAATTGTGATTACAAGCTCATTTATGAAAAAAATTGGTGAACCATAGGAGAGGAGAAGTCATAGATATATTTTTAAGAGGAATGACATACATTCCGACGGAAAAATTCTGTAATGTTCCAATTGTATTTATCAATAAAATAGACCTAAAAGTTTAGCTATATTACAACATTTCCATCTACACTACTTTCGGAATAGTTCGGAATGTTTTCTCGGAACGAATCATTCCTCATTTTTAAATAACCCACTAAACTGTATCCGCCTATCCGGATTCTTGAATATATATAAACTAGGAACACCAAGAGAAGACATATAGAGTGGCATAGTTTGACCCTTATTTGGTCATGGCCGGGAGGCCAGGAAGGCCGGGAAGGGGAGGATGTTAAAGTACAAGATTATCATCCTTGGACCATCTAAATCCGAGTTGAGCACTAGTGTTTCTAATGATTCGTGAATGAAAAAACAGAGCTTCAATGTTTCTAATAAATAATGAAGGAAAAAAAAAACAAAGCACACAAACAAGTGAATTTTACATACCTTGGAACAAAATGAGATACTATGATTATATTCTTGCAGCTCTTATTTATATATTCAATCACACCATCATTTTGATCATTTAGCGCATATGCGCCACTTGCACGATGTATAGTCTTTGCATACATGACCAAAGTTTCCCACATTTGGTAAGTTGAGTGTAAATTTACTAATTAACAATATACCATGAGAAAAATAGTGAATCATCATATGATCATCAATATCACTAGCAGTATCAAAAGTACATATCAACTCATCTACAATGTCGAATATGAGTTTATTTGGATGGTCAGAACAAAGTGAACCTGTTCGACACTAAAATCATCATGTCATATGCATCAATTGATACTAGAGTGACATCATCTCCCACATTTAGTAAACCGGGTGTGAATTTACTAATTAACAGTATATTATGAGAAAAGATAGAGTGGATCATCATTTATTAATAAGAGAACATGTAAATTTACGTAGTGGTAGAAAGATAGTAAATCGTTATTTATTAATTAATAGGAGAAAAGATAAGAGTGAATCACCCACCACCGGATCAATAGAGAAAACCTTAATATATTATATGTCGTCGTCACTGTCAAAATTCTGAAAACATAAACAAAATAACATTTGTTAAATGAAAAATAAACAAAATAACAATTAGGATTAGTTAAATGAAGCAGTGACCTAACAATGTTCAACATAACCAATCGAAATTGCACAGAGAGAGCACATCAAGGGAGAGATAGATCACAAGAGAGGAAGTTGTGTTTATGGTAGTGACGGTGAGCGATTGCCGATTGATATCGACTTCTTGTGTTGTTCGTTTCTAGTTGAGGATGTTGGGCAGTAGCTCTAGTAGCAGTACTCGGGCTTTGTTTCTATCGAAATAAGGCGACATGTTTGGTTGGTGGAAAAAATGTGTTCTACCCCTAGACTCGGTCTTCCAAGTAAAGATTGTTAGGATCGGAGCCAAATCCCATGCCCCGAGCAAATGTGCCATGCTGAAACGTACAATCTTCCATGATATAAGAATGACCTGTCGAGAGCACATGAGTAACTATGTTTCAATAATCTGAAAATAATACTTTTTTAGCAACTTGATCAACAATTATGAAACGAAATAAATATGGTATTCAAGTCATTCCAAAATAAAGATATGTAAGAGTTTAGATATTCACTGTTCCTAGAATTAACAAATGTTCTTAACCTCAAACTTGACACCCGAATACAATATTGTAAATCCATGAAGCTAAATGAAGTGCGAATAACAATAAATATTGGCACGAGCATAGTAACGAATATTGTCACTTGTCCTTTGATTTCTTATGTTACTCGCCATCTCAAAAACTTAAAGCTAGGTCCATGTATATGAAGCTAGATTGACATATTTAAAGTTAGCTTCATATTTGTGGACTTATTGACTAAAAGTACTTATAGAAAAGGGTTCTCTCTAGGCTGTATATGCCTAACACTATATTGCAGGAAATGGTTAATCTATGTTGCATTTTCTTTTATAATATTAGGACCTGAAGTTTATGATTTTCTCAATGGTTACTGGGTTGGCCAAAATAAATGCTAACAAGGTGCAAAAATAAGGGTTAATAACTAATAAATTGTCTGATGTTTGACCAAGTTGAAATATGGTGTCTGAACTTTGAAGTGTTAAAATTGAATGTATGAGGTTTGGACTTTGTTAAAATTTGGTTTTCGGTCCAAAATTGGTGTTAACTTTGACATAATCTAGTGAAAAGTGGTAATTGCCCTTTCTATTATATTAACAAAATTTTGGACCAATTTGATGGAAATTGAAGTACCTGAAATACCTCTGGACGCAGGATTTAAGGAAACACAGCCTCTCACTCACGTGGTTTCAAATTAAAACTAACATATAAGGAGTTGTTTCTGCAGAAATTTATAGAAGACGCAGACCAAGCTAGGAGCAAAGACAATTAGGGTTCTTCAACTCTTTGAGGGAGATGGGGTCTTGTTCGTCGGAATCAACCATGGGGAGCCAAATAAATGTGCGGCGGCGCCAGAATGCAGATTTACCTCTTGTTGGTCCGAAAATGAACTTTCACGGCGGCGAATTAGCTGTGGTGTGAACTTCCGCAAACTTCGGCCGGAGATTCTACGGGTGTCCGTTTTACAGTGTAAGCTCTATTAATCTTTAATTGAGGCTTGGGTTAGTTGGAATACTGTCAATTATCAGCAATTATGAAGAATTCAATCTCAATTGCTGTAACATTCCTCAATTTTAGTTGAATTGGGAATATTCGATTTCAATACAACCCTAATTTAGGGATTAGGGTCTGTTCAATATAAACCTAATTTGATTTATTGTATAGTTTATGACTGGGTGTAGACCCTAATTTGGCTGTTCTCTGCAGTTTGGCATTTGAGATGTACTGGTTTTTTTTTGTTTTTTTTGCTTGTTGTGGGTGATTTTTCCTTTATCTGGGTGAGGTAGCCGGATCATGAAGGATATGGTTTCTTTGTCTGGGTTCAAGAAGGAATGTGTTCCCAATCATGTAGAATGTCTCTTCAGGCGACAACAATGCTAGCTGAAGCAAATGCAAAACTAAGGCGACTTGAGAGAATGTACTTGTTATAATTTTATGCCTATGTATTGCAGTCATATGTGCTTTGTTTGTAGGAAAAGTGTACCTATAAGTAATTGCATAATACCTTTTTTTTTGTGAAAACTTTCACTTTCTGAACTATTTGTGATGTTTGTATGAACCATTATGTCTTTGACATGATTCATTCATCGCAATTTACTTTTAGTTCTGATTATTTATTGTTTACTGAAAATGGATGTATTGAATTCATTTGAGATGTATGAACGATGTTGAAATTAACTGTATGTACTAATTCATATATTGAAAAATAATGGATGATGTATATGATTATAAGTATGAAATATGGGCCTTAGCCCATTTCACTTAGCCTTAGGACCGTGTCTTTATTGGAGAACCTCCTTTTTAAGCTCTTAGAGCCGATAGGGTGTTTTGAGATTGGTGTTGCACTCCGTTTGTGAGGGTGCGAGTATGATCTCCTGGCTTCGACCTTCAATGGGCGTGGCGTTTTTCTCCCCGTTTGTCGGGGCGTGTGCTTGGTCCTTTAACCTTATCTCTGCAATTCACTCTATATTGGTGGAGGTGAGAGTGGTTAAAATTCCTCCTCTTGCCTTTTGTATAAAAGAGTTTTTATAAATGGATGTAGAAGGTTATTACCTTTATATATGTTGGATCGTTACTCCCTTCGTGTATGTTAAGGAACCTCTTCCCTTGTGGATTTTCTTGTGATTTGTTCTCGGGGCTTCCCGGATGCTGATTTTACCTTTGTGGCTCAATGCTGAGGCTGCCTCCGCTGTATGCACACCTTGCTCCTCCATAAGACGGATTTTGGTCCTTGTGTTGCTCATGCTCTGTGACCTGTGCATATAGAGATGTATGCATATGGTCGCCCCCGTAGTAGGCATGCTTCGGACGCTGCGGGGTTAACCCTTGCGTTAATTGCGAAACCTGCATTAATGAGATTGTATATATATAGCTGCCCCTCACAGTGGGTGTGTTTGGCGTTTCGGACACGGAGGGGGTTAACCCTCGAGGTGACTACGCTTGGCAGCCCATGTATGTATCTCTACTCCTGTAGTGAGTGTTTTGATGTCTTTACATGTAGGAGTTCCCTCTTGTGCTGGTTACGCTTGGTAACTGATGACTGTGTGAATGCCCCCGTAGCGGACACGTTTTTATATATAAGGGGATATTCCTTGTATTGACTACGCTTGGTAGCTCATATATAAGGTTATTCCTTTAATGCCATTGGTTGCTACATAGCTCGCTGTAGGTGTTTGGTCCCTCCCCCGGCTACCTTGGGTAGTGTTGGGATGGTCTTGCTCATCTCCCCCTTAGGGGTGCTTGTGATGTTTGTTTATCCACCATAGTCCTTCCTTTAGCAAGTAGTATCGTCCATGCACGTGTCCTTGCCCCCTTAGTAAGCATTTGATCTTTGTGCACTTTGGGACGTACTTCTGGGTAGGTTGTCGTTGATGAATTAGCATAGTGCGTCGTGCAGGGTTAATAGTGCTTGATGTGTTATTGCTCCTCTTCCTGAGGTACTTTTTGCTATGTGCTTTGTCCCCCTGGTTTGCTATGGCTGACGGTCTCCTTGTGTTTGATTGCTACTTCTTTGAAGTTTCCTTATTTGCTTGTGGGGTGGGTTGGAGGGTGTTCGTTTCTTAATTGGGCGCATGTCCCGCTTTGCCCCCCCCCCCCCACCACCCCCGAGTTAAGCAATGACCTTAACCTTTGCTTGACTCTAAGATGATCGGATAGGCGTCCGATTAGGCTATTGATAGTTGTTTGAGAGCTTGGTGGAGGCTCTTTCCTTATTTGTCTCTTCGAACTTCGACGTTGTGGTTGTTGGACTTTGTAAAATAGAGAGGATGTCTTCATGGTGATTTTATATGGGTGTTTCCCCCTTTGGGAATTGGTAGCAGCTTGTTGTTTGGGGTGTCTCAGTGTTTTGCTTAGGCCATCCCATGCTTGTGTAGTTGATACATACCCCTATGGAGGATGTTTTGTTCTTCTTTTCTCTCCCTTAGGTAGTGTTGAGGTGTTTTTACTTATTCCTCCCCTTTAGGATTGTTTTCCATGCTTTTATTCGTCATAGTCCTCCCTTTTACAAGTAGTAACGTACATGCGTGTGTCTTTTGCCGCCATAGTAGGCATTTGATCTTTATGAACTTTGGGACGTACTCTTGAGTAGGTCGCTCTTGATGGATATTGATTAATGTCTTGAGATGGGATTGGTAATTTCTGACGGACCGTTGTTTTTCTATTGTTAGGCGTGTTTTAGGGGCTAAAGGTCGTCGCATCACTCTCTTCCTACCATGATTAAGACTTCTTCTTCTAAGGTTCCCCGTGGTGGCCTCGCTTCTAATGCTCCCATAATCTGTTGTCCGCCCCAGGGTGTTTTTATGGGGAAGTGGTTTCCGCCTCCCGACTTGAGCCCGAACTACGATGTCTTATTCTGATTCGGAGTCGGAGGTTGAGTTGCAGCCCATCCTTGAGGATAAGCTGGCTTTTCTTTGTGACCCCGTGTTCTTATTTGAGGTCCCTTCGTCATGCTGCATCGCTATAGTGGCAGCTCCGTTACCCCGCCTCCGGATGGGATGGCAGTGGTGTATATTTCTCAGATTAAGGCGGGGCTTCGCTTCCCTTATTGTGCGGAACTTCGAAAGCTTTGCAAGCATTACTAAATTTTCCCTCTTGATCTTGCCCTCTCTACTATCTGTGCTTGGGTCTTAGTTAGAGTGTTGTGCCATCACCAACTCTAGGCTTACTCCCTTCGTCTCTTCTGATGCTTCTATTGTATCCAGCACGGTGGTGAGTTAGGATTCTGTTCCTTAGCGATCTAGTACCCCTTGTTGTCTCATAAGGGGTTCTCTGGATTGGGTGATGTTAAATGGAATAGAAAACTTCGGTTCGTCTTTGCCTTTGAAAATGGTATTGGTCATTGGGATAAGTGTTACTTTTTCCCTGAGGGTCGTGATGTTCCTTAGTCTTTAGACTCTCTTCTCGTGAAGAATGCGCGTCCCGCGTTTTCCCAACTCTCCATGTTCGATAAGAAAGCCTTGAAACTGATATATATTGGGAACACGACGGCTTTCTTTGAGTCTGTGCATCATTTCTCAGAGGGGGAGGTATCTGCTACGGGGATTCAAACGGCGCGCCCCGTCTCTCCTTCGTTATGCGATTCGTCGAGTTTACTTGTGATTTTACTTCTTTTCCTTGTATGTTGGCTTTAATATCGGTCTTCCCTGTTTCAGGAGAAAGACGGTGTTGAAGATGAAATCCTTTCGGAGAGGGAAGTCTCGGCTTTCTTCCCCCTCATTCGGTGGTGGTTGGCCTTACCGATGATGATTTGATAGCACATGTGAGGATGGAGGACGCCCTTCGTCCTGCTCGTGGAGAGGGTAGGATATCCGGTTTAGCCGAGGGTGAGGCTATTGGAGTTTCAAGGGGCGAGGCCATTGATGTCGATAATGGTAAAGCTATTAGAGTCTAGGATTTCCTAGCTTCCCAGGATTTTGACACCCGTGCTGAGAAGCATTGCCAGGGCACAACTTTTTGATATATGGAGGTGATAGCCCTTGTTTATGTATAGGGAGATAGTATCCTCCTTTGATATATGGACATGATAGTTACCTGTTGGAGTACTTACGCTCTATATCTTGTTTGATGAGTTGCCCTTTGATTGGGGGAGTTATATCTCATAACATGTAGGAAGGGTGGCCCTGTGGGTCTTATATCCCTTTTCTGTTGGAAGGGTGGCCCTATGGGTCTTATGTTCCTTTTCAGTTGTAAGGGTTGTCCTTATAGATCTTCCTCTTTCTATATGTAAGGTTTGTCGATCGCCTTATCATATTTCAGAGTTGTCTTTTTGGATCTTCCCCTTTTCGGTTGGAAGGGTGGCCCTATGGGTCTTATGTCCCTTTTCGGTTGTAGTGGTTGTCCTTATAGATCTTCCCATGTTCATATGTAAAGGTTGTCGATCGCTTTATCATATGTCAGGGTTGTCCTTTTGGATCTTCCCATTTTCAGTTGTAAGGGTGGCCATGTGGGTTTTATGTCCCTTTTAGGTTGTAATGGTTGTCCTTATAGATCTTCCCCTGTTCATATGTAAAGGTTGTCGATCGCTTTATCATATGTCAGGGTTGTCCTTTTGGGTCTTCCCATTTTCGGTTGTAAGGGTGGCCCTGTGGGTCTTATGTCCCTTTTCGGTTGTAATGGTTGTCCTTATAGATCTTCACATGTTCATATGTAAAGGTTTTCGATCACTTTATCATATGTCAGGCTTTTCCTTTTGGATCTTCCCATTTTCGGTTGTAAGGGTGGCCCTGTGGGTCTTATGTCCCTTTTCGGTTGTAATGGTTGTCCTTATAGATCTTTCCCTGTTCATATGTAAAGGTTGTCGATCGTTTTATCATATGTCAGGGTTGTCCTTTTGGATCCTCCCGTTTTCAGTTGTAAGGGTGGCCCTATGGGTCTTACATCCCTTTTCGGTTGTAATGGTCGTCCGTATAGATCTTCCCTTGTTCATATGTAAAGGTTGTCGATTGCTTTAACATATGTCAAGGTTTTTCGTTTGGCTTTCCCATTTTCGGTTGTAAGGGTGGCCTTATGGGTCTTATGTCCCTTTTCGGTTGTAATGGTCGTCTGTATAGATCTTTCCTTGTTCATATGTAAATGTTGTCAATATCTTTAACATATGTCAAGGTTGTCCGTTTGGCTCTCCCATTTTCGGTTGTAAGGGTGGCCCTATGGGTCTTATGTCCCTTTTCGGTTGTAATTGTCCTTATAGATCTTCCTCTTTCCATATGTATGGGTTGTCGATCGCCTTATCGTATTTCAGAGTTGTCTTTTTGGATCTTCCCCTTTTCGGTTGTAGATGACGCCTCCTCTTTGTGAGTGATGGTGCCTTTCTTCTTTCCTCTGTGTCCTGAAAAGAATTTGATTCATTTAGTGCTATTGTCATTTCCTACAGAAAGGAAAGTTTAAGTGGAGTCCCTAGATCTCCTTTTGGTAATAATAAATTAGATAATGGAAGTGGATATTCCATTTTCCCTTCGGGTGTGGAACTTCTTCCAATGTTCTCCACTGAAGGTGTTAGTTGATATCTGCCCTTCCGCATCTCCCAGCCGGTATAAGTCGTGGGTGTCGCCTTATGAGAGCGGTCATTGTTGCTTCCAATATAGGAGTGAATCCTTGTAGTGGGCTTATGTTGTATCCTTCCTTTCTGGTTTCCATTGGAAGGATTCATGCCACATATTTTCGTTGTCTTCTATTCCCGGGTGGACTATCAAGCACTAGATCAGATGGTGCCCCCTAGTTGCTTGGTAGTTGCACTGTTTGCTTTTGTTTAGCCTATTAAGGCTTATCTTCATGATTCTCAGTTGGGTGCATAGCATTTTTTTTGTGCCCCCAAGTTGCTCGGTCTCCTTACTCTTTTTTTCTCTTTGAGCATGCTTTTCTTATATGCATCTTCCAAAATTGGCGAGGGGGTGGCTGGGTCTTTTGATTTTGATCTTCGTTACGGTTCCTTCTACGTAGGTGTTGGTTTGGCGCGGTGCCCCCATCATCGTGATGGGCATGGCCGTTAAATGGTTGACTGTGGACTTATTGCTGTCCCCCGTGTTGACTTTTAACAATTCTGGTTCATGACGGTGGTGATTTTGGTTCGGAGTGTCTCTTCATTTTGGCGCTTGACATTGTTTAGCGTTGAGTTGTTCTTGAGCAGTTATTGCTTATAGTGACACCGCTACTTTCTTATCAAGTAGGGTATTTTACCTCAATGAAGAAACCGTCACTCTTGTTTGTCAAGTAGAGTGTGCTTCTCATGCATCTTTGGAAATTAAGAGAACGTGCACTAGCCGCTCTGGTAGTATTAAGTTCCTTTTTTTTTTTTTCATGAAATGTTTGTGGTGCCCCCACCCTTTTTCTGACTGGATGATGGGAGTAAATTTCATCACCACCTAAGTGTTACTCCATTGGTGGAGGTGTGCCCCCATCGCGGGGGTTGCTCTAAGCCTTGATATTCCTGTTCTCTTCGGGAGGAGTCTACATGCTCTTCTATGCCCATGGAAGCACTAGACATCTGTTGGTGTGATACCTCCACGTGGCATGGTGGTTGCATAGTTCTCAATATTTGTTCCCCAAGAATACTTGTTCTTCCTTCTGGGGTTATAGGCTGACATTGCCGAGGGCTCTTCAATATGGCTATTTAATATGGGGCGATGTGGGAGGGATGATATCCCTAGCATCTTGGTTAATATGACCACTCTCCATGTATAGGAAGTTGGTTTTGCACATCCACTATCCTTTTAATGTTGAAGTCGTTGATGACCCTTGCGATGAGCATAGGTTTTGTGTTGCTCCCTCCTTTAGTGTAATCATTCATCGGATGTAGAAGTGGATTTTGGCTCAAAATGAGTGTTGTGTTGGTAGGAGGGGAGGTAGGCGTTTGCCTTGCCGGCTGGGTTGTAGTAGTATTCCTTGCTTTTGTAGCGTGGTGTCCCGTCCCTTGGGTGGGCGGGAGTCTGGTGGGTGTAACTGTTGTACTTAGGTATATTGTAGGATGGGACTCTATATGATGACACTCTGTATGGTTCTCCATGGAAAGGCATATCGTAGTGGAACCCCTTGAATTGCATTTTCTCAATGTAGGCAATATAAGCCGTGCTGATTATAGTGGCCCTCCTTATTTGGGGTTATCCTTTTGTTTTCAATGGGTGGAGGGAGGGGTGGGTGGGGATGTATGCATGCATTGCCCCTTCTATCATTGGTGATCCTTGCCCCCCCCCCCCCCCCCGGTGTATGTGGTTGTTCTTATTAATGGCATATTATTATGGGGATGGAGTTGTTGCTCATCTCTCCCTCCTTAGTGTTGTCATGTCCTTCACAGAGTGGCTGTTGGTCAGTGGTCATTTCCAGTTGCCTCATATAGATGTGCTCTGGAAGAGCTACTCCAGGTGCGTTCCTGAAGGGATGTGAGGATGGCGCTCATCCTTGTGGAGAGGTTGTTGTTCTGCTTCCTTCTCATCTTGCCCCTATTGGTATACTCTGGAAGAGCTGACATGGGTGCATTCATGAAGGAATGTGAGGATGGTGCTTATCCTTGTGGAGGGATTGTTGTTCTGCTTCCTCCTCATCTTGCCCCCTATTGGTATACTCTGGAAGAGCTGACATAGGTGCATTCACGAAGGAATGTGAGGATGGTGCTTATCCTTGTAGATGGGTTGTTTTTCTGCTTTCTCCTCATCTTGCCCCCTATTGGTATTTCTGGAAGAGCTGTCGTGGGTGCATTTTGTTGTAACCCCTTCTTTGGCCTTCTTGCCTGTTATTGGTGTTTGATTGTTGCCCCCATTAGGGGCTTGTCTTTCATTAGGGGCGAGGGAGGTAGTTGTTTATTGACTACCGACCGTGGTGTCTTGGAGCTTGATGTGGTGTTATCCAAGGAGAGTTGTTCTCTATTTGACAACGGTCTCCTAGTATCCTTTGGTTGTTGCCCCCGGATGCTAGGCTCCTGGAGACCCATGGTTGGTATTTGGTTACTACTCCCTTGTTTTCTGATTCTTCTTTATTTATTGCCATCGAGCACAAGTAGTAGGCTACGTTCTTTTTGCTCGAATCCGCAGACGGCGCCAAAGTTTACTCACGGGTGTTTGTTGTGGGCTTCTCCTTCCTTACTCTTCTTCTTCCTGGGCTTCTCCTTCTAGTATTCCCGCCTCGTGGGCTTCTTCTTCTTGTATACTTGTGAATGGGTGCCGGGGAGGGGGTTCCCGGTCGGCCCACTATTCGCACTTGGTATCCTGAGTGCCTTCTTGCTTTGGACCTCCACTCTTCCTTCTCCTCGAGATACCTGCAAAAGGGGCTGTACCGAGACCAAGGGGGGGGGGTACTCGGTGTGCCCTCTCCGATGCTTAAGTGAGTATAGACTCTTAGAGAGATAAAGTAGAGAGAAGGAAGAGCATGGATAAGTGATAGCAAGATTGGTCTCAAATGAGGAGAGGAGGCATCTATTTATAGAGTTCCTATCAGACCGCCCCGGCTCTAGTGGTTCACTGGTCTGGTTGTGGCAGGTTCGTAATATAAGTTGGCCTTTGACCTCGGTTCGACCGTAGGTAAGTTACATGTGGTTAAGTGTTGGTGTGTGGCCTTCCAAAGGCAAGCCCCAGACGAGATATCGTCCGGGGGTGGGGGTCCGGACGAGGGGGGCTCGTCCGGATGGATGGGGGTACCCGGAGGGTCCCGAGCAAGAGGGGCCTTGCTCGGGTGTCCCCGGGTGGTTTTTCCACCCGGGGTCTTCCCGAGTGGTTTTTGCCACTGGGGATATTTTCCGGGCCCATGTAATGGGCCTCGGGTGTCCGTGTTCTAAGTCTCGGGTTATATCCGGTTCCGGCCCACTTCTCGGGTTCAACTAGTGATAGCTTGGGCGTATATCCACCAGGGATGGTCAAGTTCACCTGTAATTCACCGACTCTTGTATTCACTAGGTGGCCACCAACCGGATATTAGTTGAAGGTTGGGAATACTTGTACGGATGCCTTGGAGAAGTGTTCCTATGTGGAAACTAGGCAAAATGAGAATCAACAGTTGACCTAGAATACATCGCGGTACAATATAAATATGGTTTATAACAGGTTGATTGGAGAAAATGGAATCAACGTTTCGCGGGCGCTACAATACTCCTAACAGATGAGTTGCACAATGCCCGTCGTATCCGCCGGTCGCACGGCAAACCTCGTATTAAATATTCGAAAGCAAGGAGCAGATCGAATGAGTGAAATTTTGATGCAGATTTGGACGACAATACATTAACAGACACCCTCCTATTCCGGCGAGTGGGAGCTCTAAGAGTGGGCAAAGTGGTCCACTTTGCTTCTCCTATAAATTCATGGTGTTAGGGGATTTTTAGGGTTAATCACAATTCCCTCATTAGAGTGTTTTAGAGAGAAAAACCTTCCCCCCTTCACCTAGTGTTTCGGCCGAACCTTACTCCTCACCTAAGGTGTGCCAATTTGCTTTCTAAGCAAACACTCCAGAGATCTGTCTCCGTGCCAAGAATCGATCAGAGGCTTTGCTGTGGACTATACCACGCAGGGCTTCCTTAACCAGAACCTCTACGGTGCCGTCCGGTGGATCGTGAACTCCATGCAGAAGGATCTAGGGACTACAGATCACGTTTGAGGTATGTGCGAATCTTCCGCTGCGTAATTTCTATTACTAGCACGTACCATGATTTAATATCCGTAGTGATTACTCTCCGTAATCTAACAGAAGAAACATGAACGAAAGTCAATGTTGAGGGGGAGTGTTAAGATCAACATTAACTTACCTTCATGGGCTATGACCAACTTACCATCATTGGGCCAAGACTTGAAGATTTGAGCTAACATAATTGGCCCAAGTTGAAGAAATATCTAGAGATTAATACTTAGTTTATTTGTCTAGATAAATCTAGGAACTATGTAAGTGTAGGAAGTTCTTGAGAGTTTCTAAGCAGTTCTTTGTCTAGATATTTCTAAGTCTAAAAAAACCACCACAACAAGAAACACCAGCACCATAAGTTGTAAGAGTCTCCAAGATATCATATTTAGAGTAAAAGAGTTATATATATTACAAGTTATTCTCTAGTTGGTGAAGTACGGTTTTGGGCAAGTACAAATCGGCACTTCGTTATTTTTTACAAGGTGTCACTTGCTTGCCTCCCAAGCCAACAATAATCAATCACAAGCTTCTCTACTTGTAAACACCGTTCCCGAAATTACTCGCAGATTTCTTGACCTGAATCTTCCAGCTCCAATCCAAGATGAAGAAGAGGAGAGCTGTAGTACTACTGTTGGAAATGGAACCTTCAAGCTCCACCAGCCATGGTGGGTTGGATCCAACCTTAACCAAGAATCTTTCATTGCAAACTGATCAATGTTGCATCCGGATTGAACAGAGTTGTGGGGACGCGTCTATTTACGTAGCTGTGCGGGCCGTAACCCTTCTGTCAGGAGGAGGTTGGGCCACTGACGAGTGTTCGGACTTATTCCCGCGTGAGGTTTGTGTCTCGGAAAGGTTGTGACTCGGCGAGGTTGTGACCCGGCGAGGTTGTGACCCGGCAAGGTTGTGACCCGGCAAGGTTGTGACCCGGCAAGGTTGTGACCCAGGGCGGATGTGACTCAGGGCGTCGGAACCTGCACTAAGGACCAATGCTAGCACGGAGAGGGGGGGGGTGGTGCTAGCGGAGCCCTCTCCGATGCTTAAGTCACTATAGTGGCAAAAAGGTAATTTCTAGAGAGAGAGAATTTCTAGAGAGAAGTCAGAGCTCAAAATACCAAAGTTGGGCAAATGAGAGAATGTGTCAAAATGGGTGGCCAAGACCTCCTATTTATAGGCTTTCTTGGGACCGGACCCGGTTTTAAAGCGGTTTGATGACGGTTCAAGAACGTGCGGTAACCGTCATCCTTGTTAGTAGTACGTGAACTTGACTTCTCTACGCGTAATGGTAATCGCGGGTACGGTAATAGCGCGATACCCGTAAGGCAATCCGGACCTCGTCGAATTTGGGCAATTCGGCGAGGTCCGAATTGTCACGCAACCCGGACCTCCGGGTTGTTGTAACCCGGAGGTCCGGGTTGCTTTACGCAACCCGGACGCGCGTAAACGCGCCTCCGGACCGTTTTGATACCGTGGGAGATGTTTTTAAACCGAGATGTAATTTTTGACGTGTCGACGAGGCCCGAAACGTAAACACGAACCCGAATTGGACACTTATCCATCACTTGCCCCTGAGTCAAGTAACGGTTTAGAACCTTTCTTGACTCTATTTTAAGTTAGGATATTTGTCCAATTTGAGTTTGACGCTAACCTTTCGGTTTTGATCGTTGGTTGGACGCAAGCATCTTGATTTTGTCCGTCGCTTGATTTTCCGGCCGAAAGGCTTTATTTCCTATCATCATGGTTAGTGCAATAGGAAGTGTATATGCGCGATTATGATTATCGTCGGAGACATGAGCAAACGGTAATGCGCTATGCGAACATGTATCTATCAACATGTATGCATGAGTGATGGACGTGGCAAGATCGTAATTACACAATGCAAGAAATAGAAACCGTAAGCTTCTAAAATGACTAAGTGATTACCGAATCATGGATCATGCAATTGCAACATACGCACATAATGATGGGTTTGATACGTGCGACGTCAAGATATGCATAGGAGTAGATAGTTTTAAAAAGAGAGGATAGAGTATACCGTAGGGGTTTAGTCTTGAGTGTAGGTAAACTAATCCTTTGATCCTTATCCACAAAGCATCTCTTTGGGATTAGTAAATACACACATCCCCATTTATCCTTCCAGCACCCTAGGAGTTCACCATTCCACTCCCTTTGCAGGTAATTCATTCATCCTTTCCCGAAATTGCTTTTGTGCTTTAAAGTTTCTTCGCCGTCGTGGAGCTTAGATACGTTTTGACAGTTTCGAGTCTGATTTTTGGCTTGTTTTTGGAAGTTGATACCACCATTCGACTCGGTTCGTCGCAAGGATTCCAGCGCCGCCTTCGGAGCCGCCAGAAGACCTCGCACGCGCCCTCACGCGCCGCCGCGAGTGGAGTGGCTTCGCCGGAGCGTGTGGCCCACGCGCCGCCTTCCCGGGCTCGCCTCGTTTCGGTCCACACCTTCCCGGAATCTTCTCGACGAGGGGAGTCCATTGGAATATCTTTCGTCACGTTTTGAGGTAGTTTGGAAACCCAATTTTAAAAGATAGCTTCGACTTGACTTTGGATGTCGCCGGATTGTTGTTCGTTTGAGCTATTTTTCGTTGTTGATGTATGGAACTGCTTGTTGATGCTTGTATATCAAATAATCGCTGATTGATTGCCGTTACTATCGCCGTTAGTTCATAACTTAGACGATTTTCACTCCCGTGGGTAGTTGAGGTAGAATTCCCCGTTCGGACATAGTGCCCCCGTGTCCTTGTGTAGGAGTTTTTGGTCGGTATGCATGATTTTCCTTCTTGGCGGGTTTTTGGTTGTCGGGGGTTGCCCAGTAACTTTAGGCATAGTCACTTGTCGTCTTGATGCCTTAGAGAAAAAATTTCCTTAAGCGTTGCCACGTTCGATTCTTACGGTTCGTCGCGTTAATCCCCCGTTTGCATGATAGCCCCTTAGGATGTTAGTCCCTTCCTTGGTGCGTACCAACTTTACTATGTGCGTGGAACTTGGTCACGTGTGTTGATGTTGATACGCGCGTTGATGTTGATACGCGCGTTGACGTTGATACGCGCGTCGATGTTGATACGCGCGTCGATAATGAGTGTCAGGTATAGACTGTTGGTTATTACCTGCAAGTATGCTAAAACACTTAGGAAATATTTAAACGATATCTAATGCTTGTTACCATAGATGTCGTTGTATGAGCTTTGTCGATGAGCGTCGTAGGTGTGCTTAAGGGGCATGGCTACTCGTTGTATGCAATCCATCTTTGTTGACATGTATGTGCGTACATGGCAATACTTAGAAAATATTCTCCCTTTGTCGACACGCAACCTTGTCGACATGTATGTACGTACATGGAAACACTTAGAAAGTATTCTCCCCTTGTCGACATGCAACCTTGTCGACATGTATGTACGTACATGGAAACACTTAGAAAATATTTTCTCATTGTCGACGTGCAACCTTGTCGACATGTATGTACGTACATGGAAACACTTAGAAAATATTTTCTCCTTGTCGACGTGCATCCTTGTCTACATGTATGTACGTACATGGAAACACTTAGAAAATATTTTTTCCTTGTCGACGTGCATCCTTGTCGACATGTATGTACGTACATGGAAACACTTAGAAAATTTTCTCCTTGTCGACGTGCATCCTCGTCGACATGTATGTACGTACATGGAAAACTTAGAAAATATTTTTTCCTTGTCGACGTGCATCCTTGTCGACATGTATGTACGTACATGGAAACACTTAGAAAATATTTTCTCCTTGTCGACGTGCATCCTCGTCGACATGTATGTACGTACATGGAACTATGATACGCGCGTTAACTTTGATACGCGCATTGATGTTGATACGCGCGTTAACCTTGATACGCGCGTTGATGTTGATACGCGCGTTGACCTTGATACGCGCGTTGATGTTGATATGCGCGTTAACCTTGATACGCGTGTTGATGTTGATACGTGCGTTAACCTTGATACGCGCGTTGATGTTGATACGCGCGTTAACCTTGATACGCACGTTGATGTTGATACACGTGTTAACCTTGATACGCGCGTTGATGTTGATACGCGCGTTAAACTTGATACGCGCGTTGATGTGTTGAAGAGGTTGCCCCCCTTGCGCGATGCTTGTTACTTGCTACACGAAGACTTAATAAGTCTTGTACGTTTGTGGTTGTTCTCACATGGAGCGTCTGTTGCATAAGTGCTTGAATAAGTGATGGTGCGTGCTTGCGCACTGACTGTATTGTTGATAGCACTTTCCAAGATATTAGATCTTGTTGATTTTCCCAGTTATCGCCGGCTGCAGTTTCTGTTTTTAGCATAATTCTCGGAAGATCCGACGCAGGGGCGTGTTCCTCGAGCGATCCTTAGTTCTTTATGCTGAGCATGACCGTGCTAACTCTTTCTTGTGATAAGAGAAATAGAGTTGAGGGTTGTGTAGTGGCGTCTTCTGCCCCCTGGTCGAGGGACCGGCCCAAGGAGGAGCGTTACTCCTACTGAGATAAGTGTTTGTTGATTTCTGATTGTCGCCCTTATGTTGAAGAGCTATGTTGTGCTGAACGTTGAAACAATCATTCTTGCATTTGTTGTTGACATTATGAACTCTTGGTCATAAGTCCTTAGAGATGATGTAGACTCTTGGTTGCTGTTTTGCTATCTTGAGTTATCTATGTTGTCCATATGCTTTGGACTTGAGAGATAGGATATATATCCTTAAATGATGAACATGATGTCCGTAGTTGCGACTGTACGTCGCGCATTGTTAAGTGTTGTGATCGCCCCTCTTGGCTAGATTCCAAGGCATGGCGAGATGGGTAGAGCACAGGATGTTGCGACTTGCGCATTGTAGATTTTGTTTGGAGAAAACGGTGGCAACTTCTGCTTGTTCCGCCGAGTCCTGTTAGAGATGATGGCATTTTTAATCTGTGCCATCTTTTGGATATGTTGAACTCATTTCTGAGTCTGTTTGCCCCCCGGCTTTTATGCTTGAATACTTGTTGTAGTTGTTCCTTAGTTGTTGTTTACGACTTGTTCGGTTTGAACTACGTCGTTTGAACCTGCTTTATACACAGTAGTTTGCATGATAACTTGTTAGTAATATTTCATACCGTTACCACTTACTGTGTTTATTGAATGTGGATGACTAGTAACGTAGACATAGTCCCTGCGGTCGTGACCAATAGCCACTTCCTGATTGATAAGTTGAGATATTCTCCTGATTGCCTGCTTGATGCATTATGCATATTGCCCTTCTTTCCTGAATAGCTTGCCGCTATATGTGTTGCAAACTGCCGAGTATTTTTGCGTATAGCAATATATCTCAACAAGTAGTGTATTTGAAAAGTGTTATCTTGGCTAAGCAAGATACTAGTTTATACCGTCTCTTAGTTCCACTCTAAGGCGACGTTGTACAAGACTTGACTTGTAAATTTTACGAGTTTTAAACAGGGTACGCACCTGACAGCGTGTATCAACCCGCGTTGGGGAAGCATACGTAAGAGTATTATTTGAGAGGAGTTATCTTGGCTAAGCCAGATACTAGTTTATACCGTCTCTTAGTTCCACTCTAAGGCGACGTTGTACAAGACTCGACTTGTAAATTTTACGAGTTTTAAACAGGGTACGCACCTGACAGCGTGTATCAACCCGCGTTGGGGAAGCATACGTAAAAACATTTTTGTTTTTGGAGAAACATTTTTGTGAACCCTAAAAGGCTTGTTGATAAAATATTTGAGAAAATATTTTGGCATTGAATGTGGTACATCCAAAAAATCGTGTTGATAAAATTTTTTGGAAAAGTGTTTGGTAAAATGTTTGAAAGAATATTTGTGATACATGATTCCTGCGTCCAGGGACCATGTAACACTTTTGAGAATATGAATTGTGATGCATGCTTTCTGCGTCCAGGAACCATGCAACACGGTTTGAAAATCTGTAGTACGGAATTGTCATCTTTGCCAGAGGACTTTTGCCGTATAAAACGAACCCTGATGGCGTTCGTAGTATGGGAATGCCGACTAGATAGAGGACATTTGCCATAAAGAGTGCACCCTGAACCGGATATACGCACTTGTTATAGTCGGGAAGTTGTCTAAACAGAGAACTTTTGCTGTATGAAACGAACCCTGATGGCGTTCGTAATATGGGAATGCTGACTAGATAGAGGACACTCGCCATAAAGAGTGCACCCTGAACCGGATATACGCACTTGTTGTAGAGTGGGGACGTTGTCTAAACAGAGAACTTCCGCCGTATAAAACGAACTCTGATGGCGTTCGTAATATGGGAATGCCGACTAGATAGAGGACACTCGCCATAAAGAGTGCACCCTGAACCGGATATACGCACTTGTTGTAGAGTGGGGACGTTGTCTAAACAGAGAACTTCCGCCGTATAAAACGAACTCTGATGGCGTTCGTAATATGGGAATGCCGACAAGATAGAGGACACTCGCCATAAAGAGTGCACCCTGAACCGGATATACGCACTTGTTGTAGAGTGGGGACGTTGTCTAAACAGAGAACTTCCGCCGTATAAAACGAACTCTGATGGCGTTCGTAATATGGGAATGCCGACTAGATAGAGGACACTCGCCATAAAGAGTGCACCCTGAACCGGATATACGCACTTGTTGTAGAGTGGGGACGTTGTCTAAACAGAGAACTTCCGCCGCTTGAGGGGTGATCAGCCCCGTATGCCCATCCTGTTCTGAATCCAGGGAATGGCTATGAACATGAGGATTTGCCTCTAACCAGAGATGTCACAGCATGTCCTTTTTTAGAAGTGAACATGGGGCTTATCTTTAAAAAAGAGGATACCACAACATGCTATTTTGATAGTAGGCCTTGGCGTTATTCCAAGGTATTTTTGTAGTAGGTCTTGGTGTTAATCCGAGACATTGCTTGTAGCTGGCGTCCTGAATAGTCGCCGTTTTGATAATAAATCCGCAGGTTGTTATTGCGGTATATAAGTTGATTGTGCACATAGCTTGATGGCTTTGTGTTGCTGGCATCTTCTAGAGATAGGCGCCTATGTTTTGAATGGAGAAATAAACTCCTTGTTGACGTAGATAACAGATATGTTGGTGTTGTATACCATAGATCCTTCCTTGAACACAATGCTTAACTTGTATTGTTGAAGTCGATTTTTGTGCATAGGTTACTACTTGGCGTAATTCCTGAGTAGTAATCGTAGTGTAGCATGTACTTCCAATTTTTTGATTCCATGATGACGCCTTGATGTAGTCATCAATATGAGTAGGTTGTTGTTGATAAGCGTTGCCATAACGCGTAATAGATTTTGCTTGCACATGGCATAATTTCTTGGATTATTGAAGTAGATAATAGGCGCGTAGTTTTGTTGCTTCGCGTTTAATCCAAAAAATAGCGTGCAAGAGATAAGTGAGTACCTACAAACGTAGATTGACTTTATTAGATACTTGCGCGTATTTACATTGATTATACTAGAAATAGTAGGAATGCGCAAAGTAATCTAAAAGAGAGTTGTTTCTCCTGTTTCGTCATGGTTGGTTTGATGACGATGTCGCGTAGTTGGTTACAACAAATCGCCTCAGTGCACCTAGCGTGATGCATTCTTCGATTTCCCAGTTTAATGGTGGACACATGTTCGTGTTGTGCCCCCAAGTTTTATGGTACTTGCACCATTCTCTGATGTCGTTGCCCAAGAAAGCTGTCTCTGGGGCAAGCGGACTTGGGAGCTTGTTTTCCAGCAGGTTGACGTAAATGTCTTCGGCCACCGTGTTTAGCGGTGTGAAGATGTTGTTGATATCAAAGCTTGCGTCTTCCTGGTTGTTCGTTTTTGCTCGAACTCCTTTGTCCCAACTAAGGGGTGTACCCCACCTTAGTTCTTGCTCGCATAAGACTGCTGTCTCAAGCTTATCCTTTAGATCCGCCATGGTTTTTGTTGTTTGCCATCCATGAGTTCGTCCAAAGAGAAGGAAAGATCTGGCGTTCATGTTTGCATAGAACACACTTATCACTTCTTCTCTTGTTGCTTTTGCTGTTGAGGCGTTGGAGGCAAATCTGATGAAGTATTCCATGATTGGCTCGTCTTCTCCCTGCTTTACGAGCCATATCTGGTGCCATGGCGAGAGCTGGATATTTCCTTGTTGGGACCAAACTGTAACAGCTTGTTCCATCAGTTGTTTCTTTCTTTCATCAACGACCTTCTGCCTCTTAAAGGAACTTATCATGGCCACATTGTATTGGTGCTTTGCTCTCAAGGCATTGACGTAGCAACGTCTTGCGGTTATTTGATCGCCGAGCACTTCCCCAATCCCGTGTTCTGTTGGGAACTTCATCTTTTGGTGGACGGTGGAGGGCACGATCACATAGGGATTGATCGTTGTTCGTCCCAAGATTCCGTTGTAGGCTCCGAGAGATTCTACAACTACGAAAGTGACGTTGATATGTAATGCTCTCCACCCCTGGCCAAGGATGACAGGAAGTGTGATTGTACCCAAGAGTTGTGTAGCTGCTCCTGCGAAGCTGACTAATGAGAAGGTTCTTGGGGACAAGTCTTTGACAGACTTTCCTAGTTGTTCCAGAACTCTGACATGTAGAATGTCAGCAGAGCTTCCACCATCCACAAGAATTCTTTTCACATCGTACCCGTCAATATCCATGGTAGTGACTAAAGCATCATCGTGGGGGTAAACGATATGCTTCAAGTCTTCCCTGGAGAATTGGATGACTACGTCTTCTTGCTCGGGTTGCTTGCGCTTTCCGTACTTTGGCAGTGTTGCTGCTTGGGATGCATAAATGTCCCGAGCATTAGATATGTGTCCTCCGGCGGCAGGCCCTCCGTGTATGACGTTAATTACCCCTCGCTTGGCTGGCGGAGGGTTGTCATGGGCTTTCTCTTTTCCCTTATTTGTTCTTTTTGACGACTCTGGTTGAGTCTTTCTTGGGGGGTTGTTGCCCTGATCAACAAATTGCTTCAATTCGCCCTTGAGGACGAAGTTGTTGATTCGGAAGCGTAGACTGACGCAGCTATCGGTCTCGTGGCCGAAGACTTCGTGGTTTTCACACCACTTATCCTTATCTCTTCCCAATGGGCCTTTCCTGAAGTTGTTTGGCTCCTTCCACATATTCGCGTCTTTCATTTCTTTCAAAATTACAGACAGCGGGGCATTCAGAGGGATGCAGTCGGCAAGATTTACTTCCTTTGGCTTCTGAAAATCCCCTTGGAAAGGTTTTTTCGGCTGAGGTTGCCAATGTCTTCCTTGTTGACCACTTGAATGTGGTTTTGGTTGGTTCTGCTTTGGATTATCTTTCGCCTTGGCTGCAGCGATTTTTGCCTTGTTCTGGCTTCTGAACCTTTCAAGGTCTATGTACTCCTTGACTCTTACGGCTAATTCTTCCATGGATTCCGCTGGGCGCTTTGCCATTTTCTCAGCTAGGGCATTGCCTCTTCGTCCGAGATTTCGAATGAATGCTCGAACGATTTCTCCTTCGGTCAGGTTCCCCTGAATGTCAGAAATGTTCTAATTGAAGCGGACGTAGTAGTCGGCCAGGGATTCTTCGTTTTGTTGTTGGACGTCGTCCAAAGCGTTTGCCCCTTTTAACAACGTGCGCTCGCCCATGTACCGCTGAATGAACTTGGCCTTTAGGTCCGCCCATGAAGTAATACTTCCGCATGGCAACGAGAAGAACCAGTGCGCTGCAGATCCGGCAAGAGTTTGTGAAAACGTCATTGCGAAATGATGCGGGTTCTTTGTTCTGCCTAGCAGAGAGGCCTCGTGCTTTTGCACATGTTCAATTGGGTCTCCTTTTCCACGGTAGGGGTCACCTCCAATTCGATACAGTGCATCTGGGACGCGACTGTTCACCAAATGGTCAGCGAATGGGTGAGACGCCCTTTCTTCAAGAGCGCGCATTCCTTTCATTTTTGCCTCCTTCATCTTCTTCTCCACCATTTCTTCTAACATCTCGGCGGTAAATCCTTTTACCGGTTCAGCATAACCTGTTGAAGGATTTTGCTGACCATTGTTGCGGTAGATGTCAGATTGATCCCTGCTTGTGGCCTGACAAGGATCGTCTCTTGTTGGTTGCTGTGGGTGGTAGAATGGGGGCTGCCTTTCGTTCCTCCACTGTTGGGCTCCTTGGAAAGGAGTGTATGACCGTGCAGGTTCATATCTTGCTTGTTGGTGTCCGCCCTGGAAAGGATTGCCATAGCGAGTAGTGTCTTGCGACATCTCTCTTGCTGGCGCAGCATACTGTTGGTTGGCCGGAGGTGGCTGAGCTGCGTATCCTTGGTTTTTTAGGGACTCGCGGAATGCGAGTAGCTCTTCCAGTGCTGCCATCATTGCTGGAGTAACGCTGGGCATCGGGTTTGCCCCCGGTCTTTGTTCGCCTTGCGGCATCTCCGTTTGGGATTCATCCTCGTGCATTTCTGGCTCGAAACCAGGTGGGTGCGCGTGGTGTTTGTCCTTTGGCTCTCTGTGCTGTGCGTTGGGCACATTGTCAGTTGGTATGGATGAAGCTACGGAAGTAGCTCTTGGGATGTGGGAGGGTCCCGACTGGCTCCCAGCTGGAGCTTGGCCTCCTGTTCTTTTGTTTGCCGGGGACTTCTTGGGACGTCCAGGCCTTTTCCTTGGGTTTTTCACCTCGTCGGGAGGGTTGTGATCACTCGCCATGACTTCTGCGGTATGGTAGCTTGTTTGTTCGAATCACGTAGACGGCGCCAATGTTGCGTCCGGATTGAACAGAGTTGTGGGGACGCGTCTATTTACGTAGCTGTGCGGGCCGTAACCCTTCTGTCAGGAGGAGGTTGGGCCACTGACGAGTGTTCGGACTTACTCCCGCGTGAGGTTTGTGTCTCGGAAAGGTTGTGACTCGGCGAGGTTGTGACCCGGCGAGGTTGTGACCCGGCAAGGTTGTGACCCGGCAAGGTTGTGACCCGGCAAGGTTGTGACCCAGGGCGGATGTGACTCAGGGCGTCGGAACCTGCACTAAGGACCAATGCTAGCACGGAGAGGGGGGGTGGTGCTAGCGGAGCCCTCTCCGATGCTTAAGTCACTATAGTGGCAAAAAGGTAATTTCTAGAGAGAGAGAATTTCTAGAGAGAAGTCAGAGCTCAAAATACCAAAGTTGGGCAAATGAGAGAATGTGTCAAAATGGGTGGCCAAGACCTCCTATTTATAGGCTTTCTTGGGACCGGACCCGGTTTTAAAGCGGTTTGATGACGGTTCAAGAACGTGCGGTAACCGTCATCCTTGTTGGTAGTACGTGAACTTGACTTCTCTACGCGTAATGGTAATCGCGGGTACGGTAATAGCGCGATACCCGTAAGGCAATCCGGACCTCGTCGAATTTGGGCAATTCGGCGAGGTCCGAATTGTCACGCAACCCGGACCTCCGGATTGTGAGCAATCCGGAGGTCCGGATTGCCACAACCCGGAGGTCCGGGTTGCTGCAACCCGGAGGTCCGGGTTGCTGCAACCCGGAGGTCCGGTCCGGACGCGCGTAAACGCGCCTCCGGACCGTTTTGATACCGTGGGATATGTTTTTAAACCGAGATGTAATTTTTGACGTGTCGACGAGGCCCGAAACGTAAACACGAACCCGAATTGGACACTTATCCATCAATCACCTTTAATTAATTAAGAGACCAAAGCTCATTCATTCATTATATAAATGACTGTTGTCTCTCTTGAATACTTTATATTTCATTTATTAAGTTATAGTTTGATACTCATAATATTTTTGTTTCAACATTTTTTGTATGTATATTTATTTATCGTTTCACATGATCTTTTAGATGTTTGGTACTAAGCATCTTATTTTTACTTATTATCTCAATTAATAACTGATTTTTTTATTGCAATTTTTACTACTCTCAAGTTATTAAATCGCAGCAATAAATAAAAATGAGATGTTTAATATAAATGAGTCTTGGTAGATTATGAGATACCAAATTATAACTTGACAAAAATAGATATGCTATTTTTTTTATACCAATCATACCAATATATTAAAACCAGACTACTGTACAAACATAATAAACTATAGACGAAAGGAAGACGGAATATACGATCCAAACTAAGTCCCGGATAATCATTCTAAAGAAGCCAATCTTCCCATTCTATATGCTACATGCACAAACAAACAAAGTTTATAGACAACACTAATAGATAGAGCAACGAGGAAAGACACAATATCCGAGTAAATACGAAAAGCCAGGCTAGTAGGACAAGTAAGTATCTTGAGACTCAAGCAACTTTGACATCACTTGTGAATAGTAAATAGCTCATAGAAGGTGAGACCATAATCAATCCTGCTCGAACACCTAATGCTTCAGCCAGAAGAAGGGGATCAAAACCAAACAGAGTATGTGTAGAAACACCTGCAATGGTGCCCACATGATCCAAAAATATCACACCTCTAAAGAGAGTCCCCGAGCTATGACCAACCACACCATCAGAGATAAGACAGACAATCGTTAGGGGTGTGACTGAATAGATACCGCAAGAAACGTTCTGTTTTGGGAAAGTGTCCAGGAGGATGCTGTTGGTAGTTTTCAGTATGAGCAGCTAAATTGTCACAAGTAATATCATTAAAACGAAAAATTACAGACTCGATACTAGGACTAGCATTATTATAAAACACAACATTTCTTTCTAACCAAATGGACCACATCAACACACTTTTGTATAAGTGAATAATTAGGAATAGGAGACCCATTGGCTTGTGTCTGAGCCAATCTTGAACAGACTTACATTGAAGAAGATCCGTCTGGATCATGAAAGAGTTAGCAAACCAAACTCGCTTAGAGAATTCAAAATTTCACATAAGATGCTCCCAAGATTCAAAACAGGTTTTGCAGAAGAAACAAAAAAGGTTAGCGTATCTAATACGAATAACCAAATTGGTACCTAGGGGAAGGCTGTTAAACGCATCCATTCCAGATGAACATCCTTATTTTGGAGAAAACATTGAGATTCCAAAGAGTTACCCAAAAGTTTGGACTAGCAATGCTAAGGGGTGTAAAAGATGCAACAATTTCAAAATTTCTAAACGTAGAAGTTATAAAGTGGTAGCTAGAATTAACAGAATACTGCCCATTTAATGAAAAATTCAGCAAAAACTAATCAGCGACCGGGAATATTGCTAAAGGGATATCCTTAATCTAATCTAATAGGGTGTAGGACCTTATGTAAAATATCAACTCTCCAAGTTCTAGAAGCCGTATCAATGAATCTTGATACTGAACAATATTTTATTTGAGTGTCAGGAAGTCTTCAATATATAAGACTAGGGCAATTAGGGACCCAATGATTAGTCTAAAAGTTGACTGATGCCCCAGTCCCAATCCTCCACCTGTTACCAGAAACCAAATAAGGTTTCAAATTTAAAAGGGTTAGCCAATGAAGAGAATGATCTGATGATAGATATGTAGACCAGAAAGATTCATCCTAGAGATATTTAGTCCGCATACTTGAAGCACATATAGAATCTTGAGCCGTATGTAATCTCCAAAGCTGTTTAAGAAGTAAGACATCATTAAAATCTTGAAAATCCCTAAAATCATTTCCCTGTCATCCTTAGACTTTGTAAGTTTCTCCCAAGCAACAAAATAATACCCTTATTAGAGGAAGATGATCCCTTTTACCAAAAGGAACGAATAATGTGGCTCAATTTTTGAAGAGACCATACATGAATTTTCATACAGATCATAGCATAAGTAGGAATACTGCAACAGTTATTTTAATCAAGAGTTCCTTTCTCGCAGTAGAAAGTAAAGAGATCATCCAAACCTGAATTTTATTAGCCACACAACTCACCAACTTAGCATTATAACTGCTTTCTGGGTGGACTTTTCAATAGAAAGCTCGAAATAGAGGTCATCATTCTTCATTTCTCTAACCCCTAATACAACCAAATACCTAGCCTGGTCTTGATGAGAGATATTCTTACTGAATCAGATACTAAATTTGGAATAATTGATCAATTGCCCAGATTCAGAGGCATACCTCTTTAAAATAGCTTGAAGTGTTGGGTTATTCAGGTCAGAAGCCTCAAAGAAAAAGAAACTATCATCAGAAAAAAAAAAAATCAAGTGATTGATATGCTGACAATTTGTCCCTACCTCAATTCCTCTAAATCCAGAATGTTCCCGAGCCCATGACAGTTTTTATGATAAAGCTTCTCCAAAAAAGATAAAAAAGAAACAAGATAAGGGTTCCCCATGACGCAGGCCCTGGAGGACTGAATAAATGGTGTAGATTGTCCATTGATGAGAAAAGCTAAAGACGGTGTAGAGACACATTGCATTATCCATCGTTGAAAAATAGAAGAGAAGTTGAGACTCTGTATTAAACGTTGAATGAAAAGCCACTCTACCCTATCATAAGCTTTAATCATATCTAATTTTAATGCAATAAGCCCAACTCTTCATTTCCTACATTGTTTCATAACATGAAGAATTTCCTGGGCAAGTGGTGTGTTGTCACAAATTAGTCTCATAGGGACAAAAGCACTCTGAAATGGAGAGATACAGAAGGAAGGATAATCTTGAGCCTATTAGGCCGAATTTTGGAAATCACTTTGTACGTTGTATTGAAAAGACTAATAGATCCCTAATCAGAGATTTATTGGGGTTGTTCAGTCATAGAGATAAGAACAAAAAAGGCTTGATTTACCTCACTGAGAAAAGAACCAGTTTCAAAAAAATTCCTTAAAATTAATAGCACATCTGGGGAGACAACATCGCATGTAGCTTGAAAAAACTTGCATGTGTAGGCATTATGACCATGTGCTGGAGCTCATATCTTAAAGGTGGTTCAACAACTATAAAAACTCAGAGAAATGAGACAACACATGAACTCGTATAGAAGAAGGGGAAGTAAGCCAGTTTCCATCCAGATTTTTAATCCAATCAAATTCAATCTATTTATGGCTCTCCTAATAAGAATAGATGCATGCAATAATTTTGTATCACAATCTCCATTGATAAGCAAAAGTTGTCGAGATTTCTGCCGCCAATTAGTTTCCTGAATTTGGTATTTACTGAAATATTGCCTTTTAAATTCCTTGTTTCAGTCGAACACTTGGCGAGAGACTTTCAATACTATAAAAATCGCTCCTAAGAGCATCTACAACGGTATTACATAGTATTAATTAAATGTGGATCTAACATTTTTTTATGTAAAGTGTATAAAAATGTGCTACAATATTTTTTATAGCATTCCCTAAAAGTGAGAACCACCTATTTTTATATAACATATTCCTTAAATTTAAGAAATGCACTATGTATTACATAACTAATTTTTAATTATAAATTAATTTATTTATAATTGATGAAAATATTTTATTGATGGTTGTTAGAAAATATAATAATAAAATCTATTTAAGAAATATAGTTATGTAAACTATTGAGAGATATGTGTGTCTTAACTTTACAAATTACTTAAAGTGTACGTAAATGTCTACGTGTCAACTTTAAAGAGTACAATTTATTATGGATGGGCAAAAAAATCGATTCAGGCAAACTGATTTCAAATGCTCTAAAACTAGACCGTTCGAACCGGTTCGTTTCAGACCAGTTCTCAAACAGTTCAATCATAGGAGAAATGAATCCGGACAGGTTCGCTGACAGCCCTGCCCAAGCCAAAGAATAATGGTACAACCCAGTAAAATATTTTTTTTACTGAGCCCATGAAAATAGATTGAGCATCTAATAAAACCATACCTTCAACCTACATTGATTCTTTCTCTATCTCTTCCTCTCCACGGAGCATCCGACTGACTTTAGTGATTTTTTCGGTCAGCTTCTGACTAGAAATCTCAGTATGTAGTCCACGGAGCCTTCTATTTCCATGGAGGGGGAGACAGTTCTTTCGACGAAGCTGTTGTTCGAGAATCTAAAGCCGCACGAGATGTCCAACGGCCGCGTCCAGTTCCGCAAGGTCTCAGTGCCGCCGCACCTGTACTCGTCGGTGAAGAAGGCGTGGATGGATCTGTACACGCCGGTCTACGACTAGATGAATATCGACATCCACATGAACCTCAAAGCATGCAAGGTCGAGCTGAAGACGAGGCGCGACACTCCGATGTTAGAAACCTCCAGAAGTGCGCCAACTTCAGTAAAAAAAAAACTGGTATATAAAACCGGTATGAAACCGATTCGAACTGGTTTAGAACCGGTAACCAGTTCGAACTGGTTTTCGAAAATCAGTTCTACTTTTGATTTCAACAGTTCCAGTCCATTCTGAACCGGTTCGGTGCCCATCCCTATAGTTTATGTAAAATCATTGGGGATGCTTTATGATGGGTATACGTCCGATTCAGGTTCGTTTTACATTATTCGGACTTTACCTAAACGTCAAATCCACCAACGGTTCTAAAATAATCACCCAGACGTCCAAAGTGGCACGGGGTACGCAATACGCGTGCGCGTACCCGAGCGAGAGACTCGCTCGGATTGTGCGACAATTCGGACTAAGGTCCGGATTATCTATAATCCGGACAAGAGTCCGGATTTTTTTGTCAATCCCGACCTCGGGATTGCGTCTATAAAAGCGTGTAAACTCCTATATATGTGTATATAACACGTTACAGACTCTCCAACGTCAACTTCATGCTCGTCCACTTCCGGTTCGTATTTTACGATTAAACCGACGTCGGACCGTTCAAAATCCGGTTTGATACCAAGGTTCCCTATCCCTATAAATAGGAGCCTTGATCATTCATTTCACAACTAAGTTGACGCCGAAGCTCTGACTTCTCTCTAGCTTTCTCTTTCTACAATTCTGATTTAAGCTTCGGAGAGGGTTCATCGCACTCCACCCCCCCCCCTCTACGTGGTGTGCGATATTGCCCCTCGTGCAGGTGTTCGAAGACCCACGCATCCAAGTACCGCAAAGACCCGGCATACCTGATAACCCGAGACCCGCATCTGTATCCACGCCAGGACCCGACACCCTATCGAGTGGAGGATCCAACATTTTAGCGCCGTCCGCGAGACACGAACATAACAAGTCATACACTACCGACAGCAATGACGAGCAACCCTCCGCCTCCCGATAACTCGGAAATGGCAAGAGAAGAAGGTCTAAGACGATAAAAAATGAAGGCTACTGAGGAAGCATCTAGGCAAGCACCGCTAAGAAGGAGTCAGGCAGGTCCCTCCTACATTCCCGAGGCCGTATCCACAGCCTCCTATGTGCCGTCTCTAAACGCACAACAGGAGCATACCGCCCAAACCAACGAGCCACCAACAGGCTTCGGACGCAGAGCACACACAGAGGAGGAATAACCTCAGGGCAGAGTCACTCAAGGTGCTCAGACCGCTCCTACATTAACGCCTGCAATAATGGCAGCAATTGAAGAGCTTCTGGTCTTCAGAGAAAACTTGAGGAATCAAGGCTATGCGCCTCCACCACCACCGCATATGGCTTCTTGTCGAGACATTAAACTCACGTATATATATTGGTCTTGCGCATTACTATCCATAAATGCCAAGTACCGGGACAATGGCCTTACACATTACTACCCATAAATGCTAAGTGTCACTCTAATGTCTTACGCATTACTATCCATGAGATACGGCAAGCCAACAACACATGTGTTTAATACATATAAATCCCGTCATTCCTTGGTATAACCCAGAGGTACGCGCAATGCAAGGACAGACGCCTCCTAACTATAACTACGGATGTTACATCCAATCAGATGACGAGTCTTAACTCTACTCTATAGTACACACCACATGGACAATAATGCAAACAAAGGTATGAAATATTATTACCAAGTTATCATTCACTACTAATCCATTCATGACAGGATTCACACGACAATGTCAAAAACAAAAACATAAGAATAAAGGGTTCAAAAGGATAACACCCCAAACACAACCTCAACCCAACACGGGGAGCCAAAACTACATACAAAGTTTGGATAAAACCAACAATCAACCCGACGCCACGTTAGCAACATCCACAAAAACGGCAACTCTATATGCCCCCGGGACAACCTCATCATGAGAAGTACCCTCCACTATACACGGTTCACCATCATCATCAAACACTAACTCTTACTCACGAGTATCAGCCTCGACATCAGCACGGGCATTCGCCTCAACAATCGGGGTGGCATCCACCACAGCAGCCGGAGGAATGATCCCATCTCTAAGACGCAAAGCGGCCACATGACCAACGGCAAAAGTGGAATACGGACCCAATTGATCAAAGCATAGATCAGGGGCAAGAGCATATACTTGCTCAATAAGACGATCAATAGAGTCATACAACATCTCGTCCGCTCCCGCCCAGATATCGTCATGATAAGACTCGGAGGCCTTATACTCTGCAACGCCTTCATCCTTTCTATCCTCATGCGCCTCCTACCTCAAAGCCTGCAAGGCAAGGCTATGTGCCATTCCATCCTCAACAACCTTCTTCTGAAGGGCAGCAAGATCAGACTCGAGCGCAGCAACTCGAGCCTGATGGGAAGAACTCTCCGTCTTCAGATCAGTGACCTTCGAACCCAAGAAGCGCGCCCTCTCCTTCGCACTCTCCGCCCCATGACAAGCGATATTGCACTTCTCCTAGAGTGTCTTCTTCTCCTCCGTGAGTTCAATCACGAAAGAGGAAAGGTTCGCCATATGAATAGAAACCTATATGAGTAACACAGAGGTCAAACAACAAAAGCGGTTATAACAACAAAAAAAAGCATACATACAAGTTATAAAAGAGTAAGGATGAATACTCACAGGCGCAAGATACGACAGCGCACCATCAGCATATGTCTGCGCATCCTTAGGCTCGCTGGGGCGAACCTTGTGATCCACAGGTGGGATAATCCGCTGAAAGACGCGCACCCCACCTCCGGAGAAGTCAGACTGGCCTCCTTGAAAAAACGAGGCCCCCCAACAGCAAAGGGTGCCCACTCCTCACCAGCAACAGATCCCTTCTCAAGACAAACCAAGTCGGCACGGGTGAGCGCAGCAAGGGGCGAAACACCTATGAACATATAAAAGAATAAAACAATAAGTGCCAAATGCGACAAGTATAACAATAACACAACATCAAGCGATATACCAGTGAAGGGAGGCTCCTCCTCCGGTGTCCGGTTCCTCGACCGGGGGGCAGACATAGCAGGCGCGCGAGCCTGACCTTCAACTCCTTTCCCTTTGCTAAGTGGAGTCTTTGACGCCTCACCGGTTCCTGGCCTGGGGCGCTTGGAATCGCTCGAAGATCGCTCCCCGGAGTCGGGACGCTTCGCCTTGGACCGAGGGGGAGTGTCGGCAACAGCAACAACATGTTTGGTCACAGGCAGGGACCGACCTACCAAAAAGAACAAAGCAAGATAAGAACAAGAACGTGGAACACATGCAAGAAAAACAATCTTACAAAAACACAACTTACCCGTACTTCCCTTCCCGCGTCCAGGCTGCATGCCCTGGAGCACAGCCGAAACGTCCGTACAGCCACTCTGCACGGGAGGAACAGCACCACCCGTAGAACCTGTCTGCAAGCGCGAAGTTTTTCCATGAAACCAGCCTACATCACAACACAATGAAGTTATAAAGATTCATAACATACTGGAGGACCTCCCGATGGAGTTGTGCGAATCCCCGCCGCGCGCAAATCTCGCTTCGTCACGCGATGCAAAGCCCTAAAGGTGCGCGCCTTGTGCGCCCAATATATCATCTTCATCCCCACTTTATCTGACTCTGTAAACTCACGAAAGGCTGGCACGGGATCAGTCTTGGTAATACGAATGATAGGCCAAGTTGTCCCCATGTCATTAGTGAAGAAATAATGCTTCTTCCAATGTTCCTTTGAGCGGTCAACAACAGTAACAAAGCGAAGGGTAGCATCCCACTTTACCTCCCCCAATCCCAATGTAGAAAAATCGTCCCCTTTCATCAAAGGCCAGCAGACAGAGATGGGACACAAACCAGACACATCCGGACGTTGGAGCCGGAAGAAGCAATGGAAAAGCAGAGTTGAGTAATACCATGACTACTAATGTCATAGCACTCGAAAGCAAACCCAATACCTTATGCCGACGGGTGCAAGATCGAGAGGAGAAATCTTGTAATAGCGACACAATCTGCGCAAATCCCGACAATAAGGGAAACGCAGACCCTCTCGAATTTGGGAGGTATATACGACAGACAACTCCGCCAGAGGCTAGTAGGTGCTCCCACATTAGCATCAGTGATGACATCAAAGGGAAAGAACGCCTCTACCAGGGGATGAAGCCCAGAAGAATCAACATAGTTCTGATAGTCGTCGCGATCTAGTATGTTGCCAGCAAATGTCTGAATCAGATCTCCTTATTCCGAATGAGGCTCCGACTAGGGAGAAGAATATATGTCCTCCACAGTTTCCGGCCCAGATGACTCCGTACCCTCCGACTCAAAATCCGAATCTGAAATAGAACAATGTCTAACTAACGGAGTCGGAATATGGGACTTACTCATATTGATAAACCCTGCGAGTCGAGAAGGCAACCCTAATGACAGACGCGCCAGCTCCTCACACTACAACTCCTGATGGATTTACGCCCAATTTGAACCCATTTTAATTCACAATACAACTCCTGGGAGGGAATGGTCCAGCCGGGACCAATCCCAAGCCTTGGGGGTCGGATTTTCCATCCGACCCGGAAGGTCCCGGATCCTGCCCAGACGCCACTCCTCCTCCCCAGGGTGTGTGTGACGTCCGAACCTTGCCTGGTGGACCGTCCCTCGCGGCGTCCCGACACCTTTTTTACATGTCCAACACTTAGCCAATTTTGCTCACCTCTCCGTGACATTATGGGTTTAATCATATCGTTATGTGTTAATTAAGTACTCTTAGGGATTAACGGTGTCATTAAGACACTTAATCCCCCTGAATCCTACATATACTGCTCAAGTTCAATTCATTTGGTTCATGTTATATCTTCACTCGTTTTAGCTCTGCCTTCTCTCTAAGATTTTCTCTCTCTAAGAACACCGGACTTACTTAGGCATCAGAGAGGGCTCACCGAGCACCACCCCCCCTCTCCGTGCTCGGTATCACCCCTTTGTGTAGGATAGCAAGGAAAGGAAGGAAGGACGGGAAAACCTTAGGAGACGGATCTCATCTTTGAGCAGACGGATTACAAAAGGCTACCAGCTACCCGTGAGAAGTGCGATCGGATTGGAGACCCGCTGACCCGAGACACACGACTTAACACTTGGCGCCGTCCATGGGTTTTGAACAAAAAACCTGGCTATCACAAGATCTATGACGAACAGTCTTCCATTTAGGGACGACCGTCCATCGGAGGACAACAGGCAACCAAACAATCAAAGAGGACAGCCTGTACACCCACCACAATAGCCCGTACCCCCAACAAGACAACCTACTCCTCAGGGGCAGCATGCACCCCTTACACGTCAAACAACCCCCACAAGCTCCCTAGGCAAACAATCAAGGAGCACCGTCACGCCCAGCTGGGGCTGAGTCTTCCAATGCTTCGACCCCTATGAGTCGACGACCACAGGGGCAGGGTGTGCGACAAGAATTATCGTCTCAAGGATACCAATATACGGCACCTCCACAAGGTTACCACTATGAAACATATCCTTAAGAGTATCCATATGGAATGCCAGCACAAGGAAACAGCAATCAGGCTCATACCACCAATACAAGGCCTATGTATTCACAAGGAGCACAAACAGTGACTCCAGGGTTCATGAATGCATTAGATGAGTTGTTGGCTTATAGAGAGGCTGTGAGAAACAGGCAGGAGAGGCAGCATATGCAAGCGGAGCAACACCCGCAGGCGAATCAATACCCACAAGAGGAGCGACATCCACAGGCAGAGCAATACCAGCAGGTAGAGCAGTTTCCGGAAGAAGAACAACACACGCGCCCTCCAACAGGGCAGCGTGAAAGTCAAGGAAGAAACGAGCAAGTGCAACCCCCAAGGGACAGGCAGTAGCTTGTGCCTCCAATTCAACCACAAGCACCACAAGGGGCATGGACATACACTCCATTGAGGGATAATGCACAGCCTCAGCAACCAGGGAGATAGGAATTTCAGCATCCGCCTCCACAGGGATATCCACGTTACACATACAGTCCTTATCATCATGGACACAGAATACCTGCAAGCCCGGTAATAAGCTATGACAGACTTCAAAGAAATTATAGTCCATCACCAGTGATGTTAACTCAAGAAGACATAGAGGCAATGATCGCGAAGAAGATGAATGAATCTAAGACGAATGGATTGCACTTGCTGAGTGATAGCACAAGTCACCCCTTTACAATGGAATTGGAGAATAATATAGTGTCAGACTCGTTGCATATGCTAAAGATAGAAAAGTATAATGGCAAGACTAACCCCTTGGAGCACATCCATTAACATGAAGCTTCCCTCTTGGGTAGGACAACAGATGATCGCTATAAGGCACTATTGTTCCCAAATACATTGTCAGGGGTAGCATCGCACTGGTTCTTCAACTTACCAAATGAGTGCATCCATTCATGGGCACAACTGAAAGCAAAGTTCCTCCAAAGGTACTTAGGAGAAAATGAAGTTACTCAAGGGAACAAGTTCGCTTAACGATGTGAAACAAGAGCATAAGAGACGCTAGCAAACTATTACACCATGTTCAACCAGAACCTAGCTGATATACAAGGGGACATAACTGAGGGCGAGATCATAAGGGCATTCATAAGAAACCTCGGACGCTTTGGCTCAACCTTGGCAGAAAAAATGGCTAAGAAACCCGCAACCACACTGGAGGAGCTCGCGGCAAGGGTGAAAACCCATATAGATCTGGAAAGACATAGAATAAGCAAGAGAGCAAAGATTCATGCCACAAAGTATGAGAACACAAAGCCAAATAGAGGAAAACCACATCAGGTTCCCCAACTAATCAGACAACAGGACTGGCGTCCGCCCCAGCCAAGGAACCAGACAGGCGAGCAGCTGAGAGCAAAAGATATTAATGTCATCAAATTCGTACCATTGAACGCGACCCCAACAGTCGTATTGAGAGAAATGAGGAACTTGAAGATATGGGTACCCCAGCAAGATGGAGAGCCCCGATGGTAGGAAATGAAAAAGAAAAATGGTGTGAAAACCATGAAGCACACGGCCATGACACCAATGAATGCTTCAGTTTAAAATTAAGTATAAACAATGCAGTACAAAGAGGAGAGCTGAAGCAATTTGTAGGTCACGAGGGCAGCAGTGCACCCGCAAGGCCCACTCAAAAGGACAAAGGCAAGAAGAAGGCTGATTACAATCATTTACCTAACAAAAGATGAACGATTAACATGATACATGGTGGAGTCGCGGCAGGCGGACCAACATCAAATGCAAGAGAGGTGTATGCCTCCAGGATAGATGTGACAACAAAGTGGAGAAAGAGACCAATGGAGGAAAATGAAATGGTGATTGAATTTCTAAGAAGGATAAGAGCCACATCGTCTTCCCACATGACGATGCTCTAGTAATAGCAATAGACATTGACAACTTTAATGTGAAGAGAACACTCGTTGATGGAGGGAGCTCGGCAGATTTACTAAACATGCGTGTGCTAGAAGAGATAGGAAAATCTAAGTAAGATATCAAACCGGTGAGCTTTCCTCTAGTCGGATTCTCAGGAGCGACAAGCTACCTATGGGTATGATAACTCTACCAGTGACACTGGGGCAAGGATGGACACAGCTGAGGATAAACGTGAATTTTTCGGTAGTGGAAAACTTAGGAGCCTACAACGGGATCCTAGATAGAACCACAATAAACCCATACGAGATTGCGCCCTCAACAGTGCATCGGAAAATGAAGTACATCACTGAGAACGGAATAGGAGAAGTCCTGGGTGACCAACGCACCGCAAGGCAGTGTTACGTCATTTCCATGAGACGAAGGTCACATCAATCAGACTCAGTGGCAATGGTAATATGACAGGGGGCAGACTGAGTAAAAAATCTCGAAAAGGGGAGAAGGAAAAGCTAAGGAACAAGAAACAATGGGTAGGAGTCACACTCCGCCTAAGTAAGCAAGTGTGTAGAAGTCTGGCCAGGAGATCAGCGGTTGACAAGGTTGTAAAGGTAACAAGTATACCCTGGCAGTTAGATAATGAGATAGGAAGGCGAACAAAAAGAGAAATTTAAAGAGGTTTCAGATACATGGAGGATGTAAAACAAATGCAAGGAGAGTCCATTGCAAGTTACTTCGAAAGGTTCGTGGAATACGGGGCCAACATAGAGGTAACAAGAGGGGAGGCTGTAAGAGCATTCCTTAGAAACATGCATCCAACCTCCTTTGAGGCCTTCGGAGGTCATTATGAGGTGGTGGTGACAAGCACGATGCGCGAACATAAATAAATGTTGGACAAGGCATTTGAGAAAGAAAGGAGGCAGCATGATGAAGAATTCAAAGAGGAGGAGGAAGCTTACATGCAAGGAGGGGGTGTAAATTTCAACTTCACACCCCTTAAGGTGCAAGTCGAAGAGCTTTTTAAGAAACACCTGAGCAAGGAGCTGCCAGAATGCAAGGAGGAAGGCAAGGCCTTCCCTGGAAAAAACACAAGGGGATGGTGTGACTACCATGGTACGTGGGGGCACAAAACAAATGATTGCATGGTATTGAAAGTTGAAATTGAGGAGATGATCTACAAGGGAGAACTAAAAGAATACATAGCACCGGAGACACCAATCACACACTAAAGGAACGTCACCAATGAAGCAACCATATCCTTGGTTTTATCTTTCGTTTAATGCATGTCTATGTTTCTAGTTTTCATAACAACTCTCGAGGTGGAAAGCTCACGAAGTCTCTCCAACTCTTTTGCTACCTACTTTTTTCCCTAAAGGATGTCCTGGACTATTTACAACATCCACCCTGTATATAATGCATGAATGTTTTCAATGAAGTAGATATTCATCAAAATGTTTTCTAAGTATGAGATAGCGCTATCGCCACAAACTCCTTACTTAGATACAACAACCAAGTGCACGTCACTTTCTGTGCTCCCGAGAGCCAATCTCGTGATAACTTTATGTGCCCCCGAGAGCCAATCTCGTGATAACTTTCTGTGCCTCCGAGAGCCAATCTCGTGATAACTTTTTGTGCCCTTGAGAGCCAATCTCGCGATAACTTTCTGCGCCCTCCGAGAGCCTGTCTCGTGAAAAACTCTGTGCCCTATCTCGTGAAAAAGCTTTGTGCCCTCCGAGAGCCTGTCACGTGAAAAACTTTGTGCCCTCCGAGAGTCTGTCTCGTGAAAAACTATGTGCCCCCCAATAGCCTATCTCGTGAAAAAACCTTGTGCCCTCTGAGAGCGTGTCTCGTGACAAAACCCTGTGCCCCCCGAGCGCCTATCTCATGAAAAAATTATGCGCCCTCAAAGTGCTTATCTCGTGAACACATTTCGCGCCATCCAAGAGCCTATCTTGTGAATTTTTTTACAATGACTCCAAGAACGTACCTTGAAAAACCTTTATTTTTAAAGCAAGGATATATGATATGAGAAACATGCAAGTTTGTTCATGATGACATTACATGTATCATGATACATGAGAATGCTAAGAGACATCAAGTAAGTAAGTATGGGCACAAGGAAAGAGTCTTCAACCAAGGAACCACTTAAACACCCACAAGCAGTTATCATAGCAAAGTAACAAGTTATCCTACCATCCACACCACAAGTTAAGGCAGACATCATAAAGAGAGCCAGCACAACCAAGTCAAGTAGCAAATCCATAAAAATCCTGAGTATGAGGCTTTCAAAATAAACTCAACTCAACACGGGGAGAAACCACTCAACCCAACAAGGGGAGGAAAAGCAAAGAAATATGTATAAGGATAGGGATGTCAAATAATCAACCGGACGCCACTGGGGAGTCCTCACGGTCTTGATTCTCAGAAGAAGAACCACTAATGGAACTCGAAGAAGATGAAGAGGAACTTGAATCAATGACATCAATAGGTGTAGTATCCTCCTGCACAGGGGTATCAGCTACGTTCTCAGCAACCGCAGCCTGTCCCCTAAGGACAGCAACATAACCACTGGCATAAGGACCGAAATCACCTAGGTCATCAAATGGAAACTGAAGATCAATCTCGAATATCTGGTCTGTAAGATACTCTCCAAACTGGTTCATCTCCTTGGTGCATCGAGCCTGGAAATCAGCAGCATAGGCAGGGGAAGACTTATACTCAGTCACTGCAGTAACTCTCTCCTCCGTGCGACACTTCTCCTCAATATTCTTCAACTCTGCAACGTGGAGTGAAGAATCAAAATCATCCTTTCGGCGCAAATCAGCAACAATAGTCTCAACGAGGCTACCTGGTCTCGAAGCTCTTGCATCTTCAAGTCAGAAAGGCGAGTTTTCTCCACAACACTGCTAAGCTCAGCCTTCAAGGATACTTGACTATCCTCAAGTACCTTGTTCTCCTCAGATAACTCAAGTGCAACAGAAGAAAGGTTAACAATATCAGACATACCCTGAGATAATAAAAAAAACATCAGGTCACATAACAAACAACTACATAGAACGGAAAAGTAAAGAAAGAGACCACTTACCAAGGCATATCGAGATAATACTCCTTGAACGAAACACATGGTTTCCTTAGGAGACTTGGGGTGAGAGATGCGATCTCCAGGAACAACAGCACTACGCAGGACACGAACCCCAACCTCGGGAGTATGCAATGAAGAATGATTGTCGAAGTGATACTCCTTCAATCCAGCAAAAGGAGTCCATAGAGCCCCAACAATGTCCTCGTCAGTCAGGTGAACCAAGTCTTTGCGACTTAATGCAGGGAGTCGGACTGTCTTAACAAGTTAGAAAAGGACCACAAACAAAGGGTAACTATACAATTACAAGTCAGGAAATACTAAGAAACCTAAGATTCGGCCCCTCAGCTGGGGGGCAAGGGATGAAGGAGAAGCAGCAAGATCTATGGACATCCCATCACCATCGGCAGGTAGCTTCCCTTTGTCAAGCAAAGAGGGCGCCTCTTCAACCACTATCTCTTTGTCATGAGAGGGTGACGACAAGCGGGCACTTGAAGGAGAGTCTCTCACGACTTTCTTCTTCTTGGCAGCCGAGGGCCCGACCTCAGAGTCAGGCTTCCGTGCCTTGGACTTGGT
This sequence comes from Clarkia xantiana subsp. parviflora, assembly GCA_036873135.1. Classification (NCBI taxonomy): domain Eukaryota; kingdom Viridiplantae; phylum Streptophyta; class Magnoliopsida; order Myrtales; family Onagraceae; genus Clarkia; species Clarkia xantiana. Next base: position 41,097,952 of record JAPTYO010000004.1, read on the forward strand.
TTGGCTCGAACTCTTGCTCACTGGGAGAATACGCTCGGTGACCAATGGTGAATGCCCTGACAACATAAAGAAAACAACATGAGAACAGTTATAAGCATGTCAAAAGGAAAAAGAAAGAAAAGAAGAACATACTGGAAATCTCTGCAGTTTTCCCTAACTTAGAAGATTTCTTGGCCTTAGAAGCAGAATTGGAGGGTACCCCCTTCTTGCTCAACTCAACGGTGCGTTCGGAATGCTCCGCCTGCACATTATATGTTTTCCCGTGAAACCAACCAACAAAGGAAAAGCAAAAGATGAATGAAAACAAGAGGACTAAATGACATACCAAACCCGCGGGGGGAGGGGTCAAGCGAATCCCCGCCTCATACAGATCCGTCTCGGTCACCATAGACGTAGGACAATGAGATTTGGTCTGATTGCTTTGATGAATGATCTTCATAGTCTCTATGTCTGAGGAAGAAAACTCCCTAAAGGTAGGCCAACCATCGGTGACGAAGAAATAATGCTTCGACCAATGACTCAACGAATTATCAAGGGGGGCCACAAAGCGTAGGTCACTGTCTCACTCGACCTCACCCAACTCCAAATCCTCAAATCGGGTATCCTTAAGAAGAGGATATCGAGTCACCAGGCTCGCGAAACCGATCTTTTTCTGATATTGGAATCGATAAAAGCACCGAAATAGAACCAAGGAGTACTTCCAGGAGTACTGGCATAACACTTGGAATCCTACCCAAACGCGAATAGCACTGGGGGCAAGATTCACAAGATAAATCCTGAAGAACCGATATAGTTCGATAAGGTCATCACAATAGGGAAAGCGTAACCGGTATCGAATTTGAGAGGTGTATACTACGATCTTCCCCTCCGGGGGCACCGTCACACTCTCGCGAATATTCTTCAGGGATGGAAGGAAAGGATATAAAGTTTCATCTAAGGGGCTAACGTCGGCTAACTCAACATACTCGTTGTATTCACGTCGACCCAAATGATTCCCCGACAATGGTGCAAGACCTAACTCGAAAGCAGTAAGAAATTCTAAACTTGAGACGGACTCTGACTCAGATCAATATTCAAACCCAGTGTCCGACTCAGAATCCGACCCTGAGCTAACATCAAGAAAGAATGTAACGCGACGAACCGAGGGGATGAAGAACTTACTCATTCTGCGTAGAATGTAGCGTTGTTGCAAAGTCCGAGTCTTGGGGCACCATACGAGTATAACACCTGCCATATCGAGCTAAGTATCAAAACGAAGTGATTTCCCGGGTAAGCTCGGAAATAGCTCGGCATTGACACGTCAACAAGTTATACCACATAACGATCAATGAGTAACAATTGAGGCCCGAGGACATCCAACAACAACAATGGCCACGTATGAGCAATTTTACGACAACCAAATCGAGAAACTTTTACTCGGGCAAAACCATTATCCAATCAACACGACAATCACAACACAAGCATTCGGGAAATTATCACAAGTCAAGCATAGGCAATTCAAATACGAGCATTTGATATGTTCACGGAAAGGAAAAGATCAGACCTTAGGAAATCCCGAACCAATTCGAACGCTCGTTTCAAAATTGGAATCCCTTCGTGGCCAAGAAGCTGCCGTCGTCGCGGGCGAAGCCTCCGCTGTCCCCCGCCGGAGCCCTGTCGCGCCGGAGACCCCCCCCCCCCCTCGCCGTCCGACGTCGAGCCGCGTGGAGGATCAGACTGACCTTCCTACTCCCGACGTCGTGCTAATCGACCTCCAAAGTAGCTGGCCTTGCCGTGCCTAGCTGCTCGCTGCGCCGCCCGTCTCGATCAAGAGCCCGTCGTGCCGCCGCGCCAGAATCCCCCTCTCACTCCGATGGATTTTGGACCGGCCACCCCCTAATTTTAGGGCAAGGAATTTTCTTGGTCTCCAAGAATGTGAAGTGAAGAGAAAAGATAATAGTGGCTGTGTAGGGTTTTTAGAGGAGACATAATCTCCACCATTAATTTGAATTAAAGGAGATCTAAGGGTTAGATAGAAAACTATCATCTTTATCCCCTTTTTAACTATGGTTAGGCACATTTCTACTCAAGTTAGCACTCTATAGACATATATCTCATATTCCCATACTTAGAGATTTTTTGGACCCGGTCTAGATATTTTTTCACAAGAGAGGCTCACCCTGCATATGCACGTATTGATTACGATAGCTTGAAATTAGATTTCATTAGTCCATATCCATGATTGTATTGCATCCTCATGCATGTACATGTTTTTAAAATGTATATAAGGGAAGATCGAATTTTTATATACATATTTTTCAGACACGTGTCTAGGTGCGTGCACGTTTGCTCTAACGTTTATATTTCCTCTATTTTGAGAAACTGAGGATATGGCCCGGAAAAGGCGCCTACGGACAAGCAATGGAATCGTCAGGAGGTATAATCACGGTTTCAAATTGTGCGTATCATCCCATCAAAAAATAGAGTCAATCAAAGGTTAAGCCATTGGTTGACTCGGGGGCACGTGATGGATATATGCCCAATTTGAACCTGTTTAATTCGGACTATCTTATTTTAATTACCCCACTTACGATTACAATTCAAAACTTTGACCCGAACACATTACCCACAGCGCGAACGGCCCGGATGAGTAAAAAATGCTCGCCCGGACTTGTCCGCTCGCCCAATCCCTCCTAGGAGGGATTGGTCCAGCTGGGACCAATCCCAAGCCTTGGGGGTCGGATTTTCCATCCGACCCGAAGGTCCCGGGACCCTGCCCAGACGCTACTCCCCCTCCCCGGGGTGTTTGTGACGTCCCGAACCTTGCCTGGTGGACCGTCCCTTGCGGCGTCCCGACACCCTTTTTACTTGTCCAACACTTAGCCAAAGTTGCTCACCTCTCCGTGCCATTAAGGGTTTAATCCTATCGTTATGTGTTAATTAAGTACGCTTAGGGATTAACGGTGTCATTAAGACACCTTAATCCCCCTGAAACCTATATATACTACTCAAGTTCAATTCATTTGGTTCATGTTATATCTTCACACATTTTAGCTCTGCCTTCTCTCTAATATTTTCTCTCTCTAAGAACACCGGACTTACTTAGGCATCAGAGAGGGCTCACCAAGCACCACCCCCCTCTCCGTGCACGGTATCGCCCCTTTGTGCAGGATAGCAAGGAAAGGAAGGGAAGGACGGGAAAACCTTAGGAGACGGATCTCATCTTTGAGCAGACGAATTACAAAAGGCTACCACCTACCCGTGAGAAGTGCAATCGGATTGGAGACCCGCCGACCCGAGACACACGACTTAACAACTCCCACAAGGCTACAACAACGATCTATTCAACACACACGCATACATTCATCGTTACAACAGTTACTACTACTATAAAATGAGCATCCCCCGCTCGGGGGCAACATCGTACTTATAAACCTATAAGTGTTCAACTACTACATAGCGAACATCTTCTATACGGGGAAACTCTAAGTCAGTAAGAGCCTCGTCCCAACACTTATACGGTTTACATGTGCGTACGCACGACTGTGTATGCCTATGTAAACCTATATACCCGCATGCGCCTATGCGCGCCTACGCGTGACTGCATACGCTCGCATGCACCAACATATGTTCTCACATGACTATATGTGTCTATGCATGACCACGTATGCTTACACTCACCTATGTATGCCTATGCGTGCCTACGTATGCTTAAATACATCTACATCCACGTGCATGGCCTAAGGTGAATGTCTAAGGTAATAGTGCAAACCTATTCATGACATTACTATCTATATGCCTATGCTGTCTAACATTTGCAGGATATGGATACGTACATACATACCTGGGGATAAACAAAATCCAACTATAGCTACAAGCATCACAATACTATCGAGTATATACATGCATATCATGACAACATATCAATCAATCAAGGATGACAATCAACATGGGAAGTGACACCCCCACTCTATAATAGTGTTAAAGCACTTAACCATTTTCATGCTCTTTTTGCTATGCTAAACTATGCTAGGCATTCCATCAAACACCTAGTGGGCATGAATAGTCAGGTTTCAATCAAGACAAGGAGTGGCCAAATTGATGCAAGAAAAGATGCCTACATACCTGGAAATGATTCTAATCGACCTCAAAAAGCCAAATCACCGCGAAAATCGAGTTCGAACACCCCGTTTTAGTCCCAGAAGCTCAGTCCGATGTACGCCGCCGTCCGTCCGCCGTGCGTCGCTGTGTCTGCTGCCCGTCCCGCTCTCGTCGTTGGCCTTGCCTCCACAAGCTGGTCCCGTCGATGGGTGGTGGTCGACCGGTGATGATGGAACCTGTATGGATGGGTGTCTTGCCTAAGCAACTTACTCCTCAAGAAAAGGGAGAAGACAATTTTGAAATGGAGAGGTAAAATGAGGAGGGATTTACATGCTCTCCCTTTTATATACATTAGGGATCGGCGCTTGCGTTGCACGCGCGACAATCATTTTGATTTTTTCCATGGTTTGGTATGAATGAGGACTTAAACGTCGAAGAAAATTGGAAAATATTTAAATTTGTCTATAACATGAAATAATAACTTTAAAGAAATTCTAGAGAGAATTTTAAAATACAAAATTATTAAGTTATGTAAAAGTCATTACAATGCTAAAAAAACATAGAATAGATGTTAGAGTTAGTAGGTCCAATGGTACTTTAAATTAGGTCAATCGGACTCTACTTTCTTTAAGGTGTAACAACACAATTGTTGTGGCCCTCACTCAAACTCAAATGGTGTTACACTAACTGTAATACTCTCTATTATAGATTTATCGGTTCGGTCATGTAGGATCAATCTCTATTGAATTTGTCTGCAAAGGAATAAGCAATTTATTTTGAAAATTTTCAACTATTAAGAAATACAGGTCGATCAATTACATATATCTAAGAAAGATTTAAAAAAGACTATTTGGCTAACTTGGTATTTCAGAAGACCATGTAAGGAACTATAAAATGAAGATATATTGCACCAGTAGGTAGAAGGGTCTTAATTAAGTGCCGAAAACAATTATAAATATTGTTAAAATAACAAAAAATTATTTTGGTCTAGGTATTTATTTATGTTCTTGAAAAGCCCGTCTTAAGTGAAAATACTTCATCTGGGTCTGGCCCAAAAATAAGTTAAACAAGGTTTTGCATGATTCTCAACTTTTACAATGCACTGGCACAAGAAACAAAAGCAATCCTAAAAAAACATAGCGGAAATAAAAGATGCTTATCGGAGGAAGGTACACATCTCATCCTTGGGAACAACCAAGACGACAGATTAGCTTCAATCTCTAAAGATGAAAAGTCAATCCATAATTCAATGTGACCTTAGTGTTTCAATAATAATCAAATATAGAAATCATCGGAAGGTATAAAGAGAACACCTTCTCGATTACACATTTCGGTCACCGGTATAATTTTATCACAAATTGGTGACCGCTGTCATTTGCCACTATTTCAAGTTTCATCTTTCCATGATACAACATAAAAGTGAAACTTGGTTGTTGGAGTTGGAAAAAAATAAAAGGAAACAGGTCTAAGAAATATAATAATAATAATGATAATAATAATAGAGAAAAGAAATACATAATCTATTAAGAAGATCCATAGAAGAGGTGGTCAGCCTTCAATTTGATTATTGCAAAAAAAATATTAGATTTAGTTTGACATAATAAGAGATGGAATTTTGTAGAAGTTAGACCAATGTTATAATATACTTAAAGCTAATACATAAAAACATGTCCTCACCATAACGTACTATGGCTTTGCTACGGGCCCTTAGGAGTTTTCAACACACAACCTAGAAAAGAGAGGGTCTTTAGTGAATGACTGTAAGCACCAAATAAATTGATTATTTAAACTACCAATGTTGATGTGCGGATAAGAGGTGGTCGATGTGCGAATTCGTAGCATGGGCTATTTGGAAAGAGCGATGTAGAGCTACTTTCGAGCATGACACGCCTAAACCACACAAGATTACAGTCACTTGCCTCAAGGAATTCAATGAGTTCTGGGCCAGCAAACCGAATGACACACCAAGTTGTACACAATCTCAGTCAAACAGACGACATAAGTGGGAGGCCCCTCCCCAAGGGAAGGTGAAGATCAATTGTGATGCTACCTGGGATAAGAGAATAAATGCGGGAGGAATAGGGGTGATTGCGAGATCGTCGTCTGGTGAGGTTTTGGGGGGCGTCAACCGGATGGTTCGAGGGAAGGGAGCTTTGAGTGCAAACTCAAACAATATCTCCGACAAAGAAAATTTCTCTTTTTTCTTCCCCTGCAAACTCAAACATTAGTTAATAGCAAGGCGTTAATTAAGGAGCATGTGCAAATCAAACTGACCAAGGAAGCCAGTCTATGTCCAACTGTTCATTAAAAACATCGTGTGACCATCAATATGATCGACAACACTTCCCCAATAATATTAAAAATCCCAGATGCAAACCCATCAATGCAGGATTTAACAACGACTCAACTACTTACTTCTGATTCTCAAGCTTTGTTAGTTGTTAATATCACATACTGAGAGCATGACAGACAAAGAGACATTAGGGTTTGGAAAATGGCCTCTGAAGCTCCATCAACCAGGCCAACAACCATGATTGCAAGATGATCCTCCAATTCCCAATGCTGAAAAGTAATAAACCTCATTAATTAATAAAATGTGATGATCACAAATGCTTTATTTACAATGTTGATTATTTCTCTGCCTTAATTATTCAGAGTGAACAAAAAGTAGTTTTGTGATGATTGGATTACCTTAAAAATGATCATTGTGGTTAGAAGTGTTAAACAGGGTAAAAATGAAGAACACCTACAAATTAAGAGTTAAGTAAAAGCATTAATTCTTGTTGAATTACAAACTCAATATCACAACTACTTTATAATATCGAGTATTAGAGTTCAGACAACATGCATTAGGTTAATTTGAATTATGTTAAACCTACAGTTATGCATGTTCTTTCATTGGAGAGGATAATAGCACTTACCATTCAATCATGTATCTCGCATTCCAATATATTTAGTTGTTCTTCCATGTGGGTTGCACCGGTTTAGGTCCAATAAAAACACATGTAGTTAGAAGATGTATCCAAATCAATGACAATGTCACAAACATTGTTTAAAACGGAAACCATCTCAGCTAACCCAACTGCATAAAATGAGACATATTTAACCCCAAATGCATGAAAAAGTACATTTGAACTGCTTTCCATCTCAAATTATAACATTATATAAACACACACAATTGATTCTGTACATCTCCTCTTTTTTGAGATTTTTTCTAAAGTAAAATATTCGAACAAACTCTCTCCACAAGAAATTGTGCACTAAAGAAATATAAGCGACTTTCCATATATTTTACAACCATTTCAAATTGATAACAGGAGAATTAGGTTAAATTCACGTGGACATAGTTCATTTACCTTTGGAAAAGCAAATTTGGTACGCATAATAAAAAAAAAGTGTTAAAGGTACTTTTCATACCACATGTTTGGCCGAATGTGGCTTTTAGTACCAGATGTTTGGTTTTGTATACTTTTGGTACCAAACGTTTGAAAAAATGTGGCTTTTGGTACATCCGTTAGTTGGCCGTTAGTTTTTTCCGTTAAGTGACATGTGCAAGTCACGTGACCGACCCTAAACTTTCGATTTTGTTCAATTTAGTCCCTCAAATATATTCATAACTTTTAATTTGTTTAATTTAGTCCCAAAACTTCAAAATCAATTCCAATTGAATCATCAAACCCAATTGACCTAGCCTAGGGCTAGGTACGAACCTGGGTTGAGGTCACCGGGCCCAGCCGACCCTGACCCAGGGTCGGACCTAGCCCTAGGCTAGGTCCGGCTAGGTCAATTGGGACCTAGCCCAAATTCGACCCAAATTGGGCTAGGTCCCAATTGACTTAGCCGGACCTAGCCTAGGGCTAGGTCCGACCTTGGGTCAGGTTTGGCTAGGTCCAGCGACCCCGAACCAGGGTCGGACCTAGCCCTAGGCTAGGTCCGGCTAGGTCAATTGGGTTTAATGGTTAAATTGGAATTGATTTTGAAGTTTTGAGACTAAATTAAAAGTTATTAATATATTTGAGGGACTAAATTGAACAAAATCGAAAGTTTAGGGTCGGTCACGTGACTTGCACATGTCACTTAACGGAAAAAACTAACGGTCAACTAACAGAAATACCAAAAACCACATTTTTTCAAACGTTTGGTACCAAAAATATACTAAACCAAACATCCGGTACTAAAAACCACATTCGGCCAAACATGTGGTATGAAAAATACCTTTAACCCAAAAAAAAATTAATATCGCAAGAATGAGCTCAGTATACATGTAACAAAGATCAAAATCAAGTGGAAGATTAGCAATAACAAAAGAAACAATAGACCCATTCATAGAGAACCACCGAAAGAAGGAATTATATTCACACCAGTGCTTAGTTTAAGAAGTAAAAAAAAAAAAACTATTATGAAAAAGAGAAATAAAAGAGGACGAACCTATTGAAAACAGAACTCTGTATTTACAACGATGTTCCTAAATTAGCAGAATTATTGCTTTAGAATAAACATGAGACTTAAAGTTGGGAAAAGCAAATGAAATTATAATAAGTAGGAAAAACTATTAGATTACCCCATTTCTATTTGCACCAAAATCATGATTGTCTATGTTTAAGTTTTTTTGTATTATAAACCCTCGTCATTTTTCTTTCAACTATAACAGTTAAATACAAATCTTATTTACTGTTGAATGATTTGATTCAGATATCAGCTACACTATTCTCATTCCCTTAAGCTGAATTTGTAGATCAAACACAAAAGCTTAGAGTAAATAGGACAGATGTGGTAGACAAACATACACTTGTGAACTTAATAAACAAACTCCTACAACGTTTGAGATTTTAATGATGAAAAACCAAACTGATTTAAGAGAGAAATTCCAATCACAATTTAGTGTAGGTTTTTTTTGTTTTTTTTTTTTTTTTGTAAACGAATTGGTTTGAAAATGTTCATCCTGCTTGTCAATATGAATTATTCAAAGTAATCTACTTAACTGCTTAAACTCTAGTAGGATATTGAACAAACACCTCAGCTACACTATTCTAATTCCCTTAAGCTGAATTTGAAGTTCAACCAGAAAAGCTTAGAATAAATAGGTCAGATGTGCTCGATAAGCATACCCTTGTGAGGTTAATACACAAACTCCTACAGTGTTTGAGATTTTAATGATGTAAAACCAAATTGATTAAAGAGAGAATTCCAATCACAGTTTAGTGTAGGATTTTTTTTTTTTTTTTTGTAAATTCTTTGATTTGAATATATTCATCCTGGTTGTCAATATAAATAATTCTAAGTAAACTTCTGAACTGCTTATACTCTAGTAGGACATTGAACAAACACCTTGTGTGCATTGACATAAATATTAATATGTTAAAAAAATATCTTAGTAAACTAATCACATGCATATCTCTAGGTGTACAATGACCAAACACCTTGTGTGCATTATTTTAAAAACTAAACTACATAAATAATGTTGAAAAATCTCCTAGACTACTGACCTGCATAACTCTACTTGGACAATAAACAAACACCTTGTGTCCATTGTTTCAAAAACTAAACTACAAAAATTTATATTAGGATTATGAACAGAAACACGTTTAATCTAGATGTACAACTGAATTTGCATGTTTACATATCTCCATGACTATGGAGAAGGCATCGCATCATAACGTGTGTATGATCGCGTTCCAGCAGGAGCATGGTTGTTTTCTGGGCAGGGGCTGGAGGCGCCTGCCTTGGCGGTGGCATTTTCTCATGAGGAGCATGTGCTCTTACTCATGCTGCAGCTTGATTGTACTGTCTGGCGGGTGGTGCCTGCATTGGTGGTGGCCTTTGTTCAGTTGGAATTGCATGTGGTCTCGCACCCTCCGGGGCGCCGTGATCATATTGTGGTGGTGGCGTTTGCCTGTCTCCCTGATTCCTCACATTTGTTCTATATGCCAACAAATCATCCAAAGCAGACATGAATCCCGGAGTCACTGTATAGGCTCCATGCTGGTGAGTAGGCCGGGGTGAACCTTCATAAGTGCGATTATTGTATGCGAGCATGCCATAGGATGGCATTCCATATGGGAACTCATGCGAAGGCATTATGTATAAGAAACCTTGGGAAGGCATTCCATGTTGAAATCCTTAAGATGGCGCTTGGCCATTTTGAGGAGCCTGCTAGTTAGGCTGTTGATTTATTGTTGGCGTTAAAGATGTGGATGACATGTCTCCAACTAGGGGTGATTCATTATCAAGTGGACGTGATGGTCCTGCCTGATTGTTCTTTGGGGGAACTTGTGTAGTTTGCTGTGGTTGGACATTTCTAGTAGGTTGTGGATTAGCCTGCCTGTTCGGAGGTACTGGAGGTCTCCTCTGGTTAGTTGGAGGGTTGCCCCCGACTGGTGGGTTTTCTTCCGATTGTTGACTACATGATATAGCCCTAGTGATAGTCAGGCTTTTGTTCGTATCTCACAAGTCGACGCCAAAATGTTGGTATTTGATCGTCCGTGTCTCCAAACAGTTGACCGTTGACGTCGAATCCCGAATTTCGCCGAGTCTTCGATTTCGACCTTGGTTCCAGACAAGCAACCTGCAAGAAGAGAGCGACAGGAGGATCCGGCGAACCCTCTTTGATGCTTAAGTAAGTAAACAACTTTAGAGAGAGAATGTAGAGAGAAAGGAGAGCTCAAAGTTATGAGAAATCAAGATACCTTCAAATGAGCACCCATGAGTCCTATTTATAGAGTTTAAGAAGATAAAGACAATATTGCCCTCATAATCACACTTAATTAGCAAGTAATAACAAGTTTTAGCTTAACTTAGCATCGGGAGGATCCGCAGAATAGGTAAAAAGTATAAGTGTAGGGAGAGCGACGGGGTGCCAAAATAGCATTGTCAGGACCTCGAAAAGCATGGCCCGGATGAGGGTTATCCGGGCCAAGAAAGGGTCTCCATACCGTACGAAGTCCGATACGGAGACGTCCCAACCGGACTAGTCCAGTTTGGAGGTTCCAAACGGACTACTCCGATAGGGAAGTCCCAATCAACTAGTTGAGATGCTTTTTGTTGTCCGAAAATAAGCGCATATCCAAGTTTCGATTTGTAATCACGTATGGGGCCCAAAATTGGCTAAGTATGGAGACTTGGTGAGCCTCGATTGGGTGTATATCCATTAACCATACTCAAGAAGGCATAAGATATTTATGGTGTGGTGAAGTGCCTTGCTGTGGAAGAATTGAAGATTTTCTTAGAGGCAGCAGGATCGCGCAACGAGGGTGTTGCGTTGGTTGGGTGGGAGAGAATGTCATGTACCTGGAAAAGTGGTGCCAGGACAAGCACCACCAGCGTCTACTACGTGCAAACCAGCTTTTGTACATAAAGCCCTTTAGGGAAGGAGTTGTATGTGGGAGCCATGCAGATCTCTCCCCGGCTGTCACTTAATAGACTATGGATTGTTTTCAATGTTCCGGTTGTCATTGGTTAGGCCGTTGCACGTCCTTCGGGATCTTACTGGTTTGAGAGCTAATGCTGCTGGCCAGAGCAGGCTGAAAACTAGTCAAACTGCTCTTAGGAGCAGTCCCATAACCGCGACTAGTTTGTCCATATGCGCAATGCGAGTTGAGCTTTGAGAATGATTATTGGGCATATTAAAGGCGGATCCAGCCAAGATAATAACTAAATGCCTTATGCTAGATTCGTGACACTTACCTATAACTTTGGGACCTGACTTTCCGTCTCACCGAGTAGGCAGCTCCTCTATATGATTAGACATTTGCAGATGAAAGAGACGGACTCAAGCATGTTGAAGGCACAACCTTAAATTTATCATTTTGAATCTTAAATTCTAAATTCTATGTTACCGTATCCAAATTCAACTCCAAATTTATATTCGACCCGTGTGAGGTATAATTTATCATTTTAAATCTTAAATTCTAAATTCTATGTTACCGTATCCAAATTCAACTCCAAATTTAAATGATAAATTATTAAATTAACTCATAATCCAAATATAAATCACCCCATTCATTAGAATAATTGTTATTTTGACTATGTGTTATATTACCCGTATAGTTTTATATAATATACATATATTAAATATATATGTAAAATGAAAGCTCGGGTCGGGTCGGGTCGGGTCGGCGGGTCGCCATGAACCCAAACCCGAACCCGCCCCGCGGGTCGCGGGTCGGCAGGTCATCGGGTCAAAATTGGGTCGGGTACCTGCGGGTCGGCGGGTACCCGTGACCCGTTGCCATCCCTAACTACAGTCTGACCGCCTAGCCGTCATCTTATCCGCTTAATTGTCATCCTTTTCTTCTCAGACGCATGTATTTGTTATTGGAAATAATAGATAATCAATAAGCGAACGATAACTTTACTATTTGTTCGTGGCGTGATTATTCCACAGGTCCTAACTTGATGATTTGACCATTTCTTGATTTTCAAGTTGCTTTGCGGTTCAACGGCTGAGGTCGTTCAATCTCGCTTAATTATCCACGAACCAAACCTCATGGTAGGGAAGCAGTACACTAGGGGTCTATATAATATGATTTCCTGTATGAACTCTCTATTTGTGGTGTGAATGATTAATTACACAATAACTTGTAAATTGTTATTAGGTCGGCCGAATTTCACCCTTTATAGTGGATGATATTATTTGTTTTCAAGATAAATAGGTGAATATTGGCAATAATATATTTAATTATAAAGATATAAATATAAATATTATTGCAATAATATATATATGTATATAGTTACCATGTATCTATACTATAAACAAATATATCTACTCCCATTAATTAAGGGTTAAGAAACTTAACTCTGAATGTATACATGTTTCAACCTAATCCTAATGTGCACCACTATTAGTGGGCATTAATCCTATAAGATAATGAGCAAGGCCATTAGGGAATCTAACCTTAATTAATTCGGCCAACCCTATTAATTTAGGGTTACTTGGTCTATAAACTTACACCTTAATTGGATTAGATTAATGAACTACCATGAAAGGCGGTTCGAAAATCGAATTGCCGACACTTATTGCCGCTTCTTATACCGTCGTCCGGTCTCTTTGTATTCCTGGTCGAAGCTTTGTCTTAGGTAATTAATTTTCCGCGATATATACAAAATAATGTTATATTATATTATAATATAATATAATATGTATGTATAATTTGTAAGAGCATCCACAATGCTATTACTTAAATTGTATTCCTTAAAAGTGCCACGTAGGATTTTATGTGCGGTTTTAAGGAATACATAAATTTATGTAATACCTAAATAATAGTAGGTCCACAATGGTTTACTTAACCATTTTACTTAAACATTTTATTATTATTAAATTTTAACTACTGTTTTAAAAAGTAGTTAATAATTCCAATTTCCAAGCTTAATAATTGTGTTGTTTAAGTTATCTACATATATATACAACGTTGCTTAATATGTTGGTCATAATAAATATACTTGAATATATGAATTTGTTCACAAACGTCATTGATCCCTCCGTTGCTCCACTCCTCGCCGACTAAAATGTTGTTTGTATATATACGATAGAATCATTGAACTAAGTATATCTATGTTCAATTTTTTTACTATATATGTTAAATTATTGAATATTCAACTAAGTATATATAGGTTCAGAAAAAATATAGATTTTGAACTATATATATATATAGTGTAGAGGAAATTAGGAAGAGCAGCGGAAGTAAAAAGTGGGTTTGGGGAAACAGAACGACTTCAATAAAAAGTTGGGCGGAAGGAATAGATGAAAAAGTGAGTTTGGAAAGAAAAAAAACTAAATAAATAATTTTATGTGATGACGTGTCAACATAAAGCATTACTTAAATTTAAAGAATGTTTTATGTAAAATCATAAATTTACGTGTGGGTCCCATTTATAAGGACTGTTATGTAAATCCACTATAGAGAGTTTTTTTCACTTTACATAAATAAACACGTAGGACCCACGTTTACGTAATATTATTGTGGATGCTCTAATGTTTTAAATTTATGTATATTTAATAATTGTTAGTGATTTAAGGCTTTATTTGGTAAATAGTTGTAGTTTGGGTTAATAATATTGGTTTAAAATTGATAATTATTTAGCGTAGGAATTTAAACTTTCTTTGACTGTTTTTTTTTAATGCTCTAATTTGTGTATAAATTAGAGTTGTGATAATTTGAGAATTAAGTACTGAAATGACGATATTATTATTGTGTATTTTAATTCCAAATAGAACATTTGAAGCTGAATATATTAACATAGAACGATTTTAGACCTAATTTAGTGTTCAATTCGTTATTCCCTAAACAATTTAGATTTTTAGTTCATCTTAATTATCTAATTGCAACTCTCTTAATTTTTGTTTAACATTTGCATGCACTCAAAGATATCAAGTATGGACCTGTACAAGCCGTTCACTTAATACAATATCTAAACATTAAACTCATAACTAGGGTTGGCAATTCGTGCAGGCCGTGCGAGTTCGTGTCGTGTTCTAGGGGTTAGCCCAAACACGGCCCAACATGAAAATCCGACACAAAAAACATATAGTAAATTGAATAAAAAAATTAATATTTAACTATTTTAGTTTAAAACATCGTATTATATCGTGTCGTGTCACTAATATCAAATCCGTAATTTACGTGTCGTGTTTGTGTCGGCCCATTGTGTCGAGCTCAAATTGTCAGCTCTATTCATAACCTTATTGTGTTGGGAGAATACTTATAACGATATTATTACCGTGTATTTTAATTCGAAATAGAACTTTCAAACCTGAATTTCTGAACATAAAACGATTTTAGACCTAGCTAAGTGTTCAATTCATTATTTCCTAAACAGTTTAGATTTTTAGTTAGTCTTTAATTATTTAATTGCGACTCTCTTAAAAATCTTTTTTTTTTTTTTTACATTTTTATGCACTCAAAGATATCATGTATGAACCCGTTCACGCAACTGAACAGATTTTAGATTATTTTTCTTTTAATATAAAACTACGTAAATTCTATACACCCTTAATTTAAAAAGGCTAAAAACAGAAAAAAAAAAAAAAAAAAAAAAAAAAAAATTGAGCGGCACTACTGTTCCCAACAAGAGCGGCGTGCTGTTAGAAACAACGTAGTGTACTATTTACTTTAGCAAAAAAAATAAAAAAAAAAACAGTGTACTATTTTGATTAAAAATAAAATATCTATTGGTTCATAGTCTTGTATTTAGAATTTTAGACATGTTTATGTGTAGGCTTACCCAATTATAGTTGTTACTATGTAGAAATCTAAGAAAGTGGGGTTTGTAGAGGCTTTAATGATGTAGAATTTGTTTGGCCCAAAACAAAATGATAACAGCATAAAGAAGGAAAAGAAAAACACAAAGAAAGTATTGACCAGCACATCTTTATGTTGTACCACATCAGCTTCCGACAAGCCTTTTTGCTTGTCTTTCATCTGCAAATGTCTAATCATATAGGGGAAAGTCAGGTCCATAACTTTGTCACACGCGCGTGTCCAGAAAACATGTGCAGGTTGTGATTCTAATATAATTTTGAAGGCAGGTTGTGATTCTAATATAATTTATTATTATTAATCATTCAAAGTGGGAAGCCATTGGTCAGACTTGGTTTGCTGGCAGAGGTCAACGTCTGATTTGTTCAAACGAAAATTGTCTTATCTCTTCAACAGACCCACTAAAGACCCAATCCAGTCCACCAACGAAAATCAATGCCCAGGGCCAGGACTGAAACTCACTTCTTCTCCATGGTAGCGAGAGAGAAAGGTGATGAGCAAAGACCCAGTCAGAGTCAGACCAAACGGAAGAAAACGTTGTCTTCGTTTAATTTCTTCCAAGCTTCCTTCCGGTTATTGACTTCTTCTTCGATTAGGAGTTCTATCTCCCTAAATTTTACTCCATTAATTACCCTCCTCCTCATCGTCTTTGATCAGAAGAACCGGCGGCGACAACTCTTCTTGGTAATCTCCAATTCATGATTGCTGATACTACCGTTCTTGATTTCTGTTTCTTTCAGCTATATTATTTTCCATTTTTCCTTGCTTAATGTTGTGGATTAAACCCCCTTATTTTTAGTTGAATAATTTTAGGGTTCTTTCAGTTCTGTTCAAGTGGGGGATTAGGCATATAATTTTCATAGATAAATCAAATTGGTAAAATTCGTAACTCTTCTTTTTTGAAGAAGATCCGTGAATCACGTATTATTCGACAGACTTTGATATAGCTGATTATTACCCAGAAAGTTATGTTATTCATCTCAAACCTTGAACTGCTTTTAGATGAATTTTGCAATTGATCCAACTCTGAGTATACTTCTGACTCTAATGAATCCACAAATACAGGCTGTGGTCAACCTTTAAACTTCAACATTGAAAAAGATGTTCAGGTCAAAGAAATCTCCATTGAATGATGCTAAGCATAGCTCAGTGGCTCCTGCGCGTACTACTGCTTCACCCTCAAACTTCTTCAACTCTGATGATGAGAAGGATGTAATAAAACCCGATTCGAGCCACCAAAGACTAAAAAATGAACTTTTCAATGATCACAAGGAGAAAAAGCCAGCATCTAGATATGCAATTTCTTCAAGAAGTAATTACAAGAATGATTTTCGTGACTCTGAAGGATTGGAGAATCAATCCGTGCAAGAATTGGAGGATTATGCAGTTTATAAGGCTGAGGAGACCACAAAGAGTGTTAATAGCTGCCTGAAGATAGCTGAGGATATGAGAGGTAGTGCTGCAAACACCATGGAAATGTTGCATTACCAAGGCGATCAAATTACTCGCACCCATAGAGCTGCTGCTGATATCGATCACGATCTTAGTCGGGTTAGTATCTGTTTTTCATTAACAGCAATAGCAAATGAACTACGAAGAACAATCTATATCTAAATATAAGGTATGAAAATGATTCAAATTTTGAGATTCAGCAAGTTTTTAGCAAGATTTAACATATTAATCTTTCAACATATCTGGGTTTGGTTTATATCATCAGTTTTGTGAATTTGAAGGATTCAAAATTGAAACTTTCATTTCTTTGGATTTGTCGATTTATGATCCTCTGCTTCACCTCTATATTATCAATATCATATACATACAAATATTAGTAGTTGGCTTATTAGCAGTACTCTTTATGCAATATCAGTATCAGTATCACCAATAAAAAGATTCAATTAATAAAGAAAATTGGTGCTTATCGTATCGCTAATGCAGGGAGAGAAGCTTCTGGGAAGTCTTGGGGGAATGTTCAAAAAGAATTGGAAGCCGAAGACGAGTGGAGCCATAAGAGGCCCTGAGTTGAGAAGAGGTAAAGTAAATTTCATCACATACCCTTCTTTCTTGATTCAACGACTTGAAATTGCGTAAATCTGAATCTCACATGAAATTCTGTTTATGGATTATTTTCTTTCTATTCTATAGATGATGGCCCGAGGAAGAAGGGATCTGCAGAACAAAGAGAGAAATTAGGGTTGAGTTCTTCAGGTCCTAAGAAGCAACATTATCATGCAAGGTCAGAGTTTGCAGATGGAAATGCTGCACTGCAGAATGTCGAGGTCCGGTTCCGTGAAAACGACATCTTTTATAACTTGTCAACAAAATTTAGAATGACATATATATGGTGTTATAGGTTGAAAAGAATAAGCAAGATGATGCATTGTCGGATTTGAGCAATATCTTGGATGATCTAAAGGATATGGCTATTGACATGGGCTATGAGCTTGATAAGTATGCGTTTTCTTTTCCATTTTTGACAAAAAAAAAAAAAACAACTCATCAGATTTTACCTGATCGAGTTTGATGCATGTTTTGGTAAATTTTGCAGGCAAAAGGAAGCTTTGGATCCGTTCTCCGATGATATTGATGTACTGAATGATCGAGTCGATGGAGCAGTTCGGCGCGGTCGACATTTGCTGAGGAAGTAGGAAACATAACTAATTCGGAATTTTTATTTTTTCGGTTGTCTCTTTGTTTCCTATGTGGGTTTAGAGCTGAAATTCTGGTAATTTTCTTTGCTTCTCAACTTTTGTACACAAGAACATGAAATATGTGACTAGTATGTGTCAATTACGACACAAGTCGACCCCATGCACTTTTTAAGCTTCGTGAAGCCGTGAGTACTTGGTAAGCAGATTTTATGCATTTTAGGTTTCTTACAGAATCAAGTGTCAGACTTATAATCTGACCTAAGGCAATGATGTTTTGAAAACAACGTGGGTTTTGAAAAAGTCGCTACTAGGGATGGTAACGAGGCGGTTCGGGGCGGGTGTAGCCCCGGACCCGCCCCGCGGGTTGGTCTGGCTGACTCGGACTCGGGAAATTGTTCCTTCCGGGTCGGGGCGGGATGGGTCAAAAATCCCGCGGGTCGACCCGCGGGGCCCCGACCCGCCCCGACGTGTGATTTTTTTTTTTAAATCAATATTAAAAACTTTTTTTTTTGACAAAATATTACATTGTATATAAATTCAAACCATAAATCTAACATCAATCAAATACAAACAACAAACACATCAAATTTATTACAAAATACAAATTCAAATCCAAACACCAAATCCAAATTAACTAATCCTAATAATCTAAATATACATCTATTTATGATTTTTTTCCATGTTATTTTTATAGGTACTATATTAACCATATTGTTTAGTAAATGTTACATTATATTAACATAAAAAATAAATATATATATATATTAGAAATTCAGGGCGGGTCAACGGGGCCCCGCGACCCTAGACCCAGACCCGCCCCGACCCGTGACCCGCGGGTCGGCGGGTCAGCGGGTCAAAACCGGGTCGGGGCCCTGCTGGTCAGATAATTTTTAATTACGTTATTTCTGTACTCTATTCACAAATTTTCCAATTATGTTAACAAACAATCAAATAAGATTAAAATACATTCGCTAAATAATTATCGATTATAAATCAATATTAGTAATAAAAAATTTACTAGGGTGAAACCTAATATCACTTAACTTATCAAACTTACTTCAAATTAAATAAAACATCTAATTAAACCTAGTTATTAAATAACTCAACTAATCAAACTCACGTTAATATAAACACCCGTAACCTAAGTTAGCATAAACACATGTTAAGCCTAAAGTTATAAATAAAGAAAAAAAAACAAAACTAAAGTTATCAATTATCATGTTAACTAAACAAAGCAGATAATCCATACATAAGACTCAACCTTTTTACTTCTTTTACTCATTTAAAAGCAATAACAAGTAAAAGCAACTGACCAAATTGCCAAACTATGCTTTCAACAACTACCCAACTTTCTCAGCCACCATACGGACACCAAAATTCAATAAATTTGATAAAAAGCATAAACTGACGAAATCATACATAGTAATTGTTGGATCACGGTCGAAGCTCCGGTATGTTCTTGACGGAAAACCTGAACTCCTTGGCTCCGCGTAATCCTGCAAAAAGGGATGATCCGGGTGGTGACCCAGAATCCCTCTCCGATGCTTAAATGAGAGTTTGAACGATGGGGTGGATAGCAATAGTCTAAGTTCGTATTAGAGAATGTGTTTTCTGAGGTAACTTCCTCCTTTATATAGGAGGGGAAGTTACCTCAGTTACCTGTAACCGCGCCTGACAGTTTACCCACGTTTCGTATATCTCGTTCAGGATTCCGCGTATCTCGCCCCACGCTCCGCGTATCTCGAGCACGCCCTGCGTATCTCGGGGGAGATTATCCGTATCTTAACCGTTTCCCCACTACTCTATCTAGTAGGCGGGTTTATTGGTCTTATCCTCTGATATCAAGTCACAATCCATATCGGGGACTCCAGAGTTGTCTCATTCTAGGTCACCACCCAGGACCCCTCGTCCCACGGGACAGGGCCAGCATTCTCGAAGCTTTATTATCGGGACCTTCTCAAAGGCATATCGGAGCCTACTCAGAGGCTTCTCGTCGGGAGCATTCAGTTCATATATCGGGACCGATCTCGTCGGGACCCTTCATACTGGGCTTCTGGACCTTCCAGGTCCTTCGCGAGGCCCTCTAGGCCTACCCGCCGTTTATTGACTGTTAACGGGGCTAACGATTACATCGGAACCCATCATTTGCCCCCAAGCATGGGGGACTTATAGTCCGTCGTGTCTTCCAATTCCGGACCTTCCGACATCATCGTCGAAGGCTTTCATCTTCAGACCTCCCAATATTACCATCGGAGGCTTTTACCTTGGGTGCAACTCTTTAATCACAGAGCTTCTCGCTCACGATTCCTCGAGACTCTAAGGACAGTTGCCAAATCCGAGGAGACTCCTCGGTTACTCCACCATTAAATGCAAGGGATGATGAAACGGCGCCTAAACAGGCGTGACTGCTGCTTTCTGAAAAAGCAGTATTACGTCACTAACGTCTCTTCCGTACTGTCCCCTATAATCTCGACGATCCAGATTGAGTCGTTTCGTCTTCAACAGTCCAGATTTGAATCTGTCCAGCTGTCTTTTTATCTATAAAAGCCAAAACCCTGGCACTATTCACTCCTTCCTTGCCGTTCTGATTTCTGAAAGCTCTGCCATTGTCAAACCTCAAAGCTTTTCTCTCCAGTCTCGTTTGATTCTCCGGCGATTTAAGGCTTCCAGCCGTCAAGATCTTCTCTTCGTCCTCTCCGATCAATCACCCACTATGTCTGGTAAGACTTTCCTTCTTTGCCTCCTTGATTTACTGATATTATCTTCTTTTTCTTGCCTAACCTTTCCCGTTATGGCCGTTTTTAGACGAGGCCAGTTCTAGAGGAAGGAACCTCTTTACATTCGAGCTTGCTACTAATGAAATCTCGGAGACCCTTTATGAAGCTGCTCTCCGGAAGGCTGCATCACTTCGGCCTGGAAACCTCGCTTTCCCTACGATTCTCACCAACCCACCAAGAGAAAACACATAGTTACCCGTCCTAGGGAAGGAGAAGTGTTTGTCTCCACAGGACAGATAAACGCCGGGATCCGATTCCCTTTCAGCGGGAATCTGGTTGAAATGTGTAACTTCTACAAGACGCATCCAACCACCTTCTCCCCACACGCTATCCGCGTGTGGAATGCCTTCCAAGTCCTGTGCCTCCGCCAACAATGGACGTACAGCCTGCTGCTCTTCCGTACCTTCTACGGAATGAAATGTAACAAGCTGGGGTCTGCTCCTTTACCCCTCGACTTCCCAAATGGACCAAGGAGCAACTCGCCCGCTTCGGCTGGGATGGCGAGACTTGGAAATTCAACAAGGATCGGGGGTTCCTTCGCGACTCAGGGTCCGACAACAGCGGGTGGAAGAAGTACTACTTCTTTGTCCAGAACAGCTCCGTCCCGTGGCCCCGATGGGAGGTTGTCGCGGACCCTGCCCCCAAGTTTGAGTCCTACACCGAGGAGTCGAGGATGACTTCAACACCCTTCAACTTATCCAGCTTTATCGTTGGGGGGAGTCCTTCGCTCCCCTTGACGCCAATAAACTCGTGGAGGGGGACTTGATCAAGATCGGGGTCCAACTTCTCGATTCAATTTCCGACGATTTGATTCTTTGGGTAACACTTCTAACTGCATTTTTACTTACATTTTTGCAGCCAAGAAGGCATCTCTGCTGACCCATCTCATGTTGAAGCAGGGGGAGACCGACGCTGTCCCAGGCTCCAAGCGGAAGCGGAAGTCCTTGAAGAAGGGAGCCTCCTCTTCTGCGGCTCCTCCGACTGAGGAGCAAGTCGAGATGGCCAAGCGGGCCAAGAGAGAGGAGGTGAACAAGGCCTTCGGTGTCACCACCGCCGAGGAAGGTAAGCGTGTTCGCCAAGCTATTAAAAAATACAGGAGGTTGGTTCCCGAGGAGTTTATCCCCTCCGACCAGCAGTCGCGGGTCAGAGAAATCAAATACATACTTCAAGGGGAAACCCCCCGCGTCCTCAAGGCGGGCTATTACAACTTCTGTGGAAAGGACCAGTACGTCCCGCGCGGGGTCATCTGGTGCCCCAATAATGAACTTCCTGACTTTATTCGTCCCGCAACCGCAGGTCCATCGGAGGCTCTCACTCCGACGAAGGCTGCAACTCCAGCGAGGGCTGCGACTCCACGGGAGCCGATAACAGAGAATACCCCGACGGAAACTCAGTTCCGTCAGGTGACTGACTTGGATGTTTCCCCCTCCTCCGAGGAGCCAAATGAAGGCCTGATTCCCCGTCGGAGGCCAGGGCGGAGCATCCTGAGGCCAGCTATGGAGGACGTGTCCCGGAGTCCTCCCTTGGATTTGCGCTCTCCAACTCCGGAGCCTTCGACCGAGGCTTCCAGGGTCATTCCCCCTCTTCCCCTGGATGGGAGCCTCTATGAGGTTTACACCCCCGATCAAGAGACGGTTCCCTGGAACCCGATCGAGTCTCTTCGAGGGGTCCCACTCCATCATGGAGACCTTCAGCCAGAATTGGCCCTGCACCTGCTGGCAGGGTCAATTCCACCATCCTTGAGACGTCCGATCTCCTTGGCTGACGAAGATATCGACGAGGATCTTCGCGACATGGCCATCCGTCGGATGGAGGTAAAACTTTACTTTCGCTTTTGCTCTTGCCTTCGATTATCGGACCTTAACCTCTTTTCCTTTTGCCTCAGGAAACTGCGAGCCAACAGCGCTGCTTTGGTTACATCCTCGCTCTGAAGGATGCTCTGAAGGAGGAGCGGGCCAGGTCGGACCCCGACGCCTTGGCCAAGCTCCAGGAGGACCTTGCCGATGCTGTGGCGGCAAGGGAAAAGATAACTAAGGAGCAGACCCTCATTGGCCAGAAGGCTATGGACTTGCAAAAGCAGGTCCATGACTATGAAGCTGTGTTGCGTCGGGAGCGGAGGATGCTCAAAGAGGAACAGCAGCGGCACGAGGCGGCGCAGAGGCAGCTCGTCCTCGAGAAGAGAATTCTCGAGGAAGCTAAG
Source organism: Clarkia xantiana subsp. parviflora (assembly GCA_036873135.1). NCBI lineage: Eukaryota > Viridiplantae > Streptophyta > Magnoliopsida > Myrtales > Onagraceae > Clarkia > Clarkia xantiana. Next base: position 41,120,912 of record JAPTYO010000004.1, read on the forward strand.
GCGGGACTCGAGGCCGAGAAGGCTGAATTTCCTGCCAAGCTGGTTGAGGCAAAGGCTCAGGGTCGTGAGGAGTATCGGAACTCCGATGATTTCCAGGCGGATGCCGTGGGGTTCTGCAATGCCGAGATGGAGAACGTTCTGTTTAATAACGTCGAGGAACTTTACACGGTATACGAGGATGCCATTGACTTCAAGAAGTCTGAGACCCTCGCCCCCTTCGCGGAGAAATAATTCAACCTCCCCGCGGAAAGTGATGAGGCCGATGCCCCCGAGGGTGCCGCGGACCCGACTCCACGAACTGCGGAGCCTTCTGCCCTGGACCCCGCGAACTCTGCTCCCTCCGAAGCTGCTGAGGACCTAACTTCCAACAAGGAACAGGCTTAATGCTTCATTCTTTAAGTCCTTGTAATTTCCTCTTCACAATTTCCTCCTTGTATCGGAACCTTCAGGCCTTCGAGCCTTTATGAAAAATTCCTTTTATCTATTTTGGTCTCGATTATTATTGCACTACTTAAAGCGACTTGACTCGTTACTTAAAACGTTCCGATACATCACTTAAGATGACTTCATACATCCTTCCGATGCTTCACAAGAACTTACCACTTAAGGTGATTTCATACGTCATTCGCGACGTTTTTCTCGGGACTTCACCACTTAAGGTTTCTCGTCCATGCCGTTCAAGGCAATTTCGCACATCACTTAAGATGATTTTATCGTACCATTTAAGGCTTTTTATCGCGTCATTCTAGACGACTTAATCATACCCCTTAAGGCTTTTTGCTGCATCATAAAGACGACTTACTCGGACCCCTTAGGGCTTTTATTCATACCTAGGCTTTTTGTTGCATCATAAAGACGACTTAATCATACCTCGTAAGGCTTTTGTTCTTACCTCGGAAGGCTTTTTATCGCGCCATAAAGACGACTTAATCGTACCTCGTAAGGCTTTTAATCGTACCTCGGAAGGCTTTTATCGCGCCATAAAGACAACTTAATCGTACCTCGTAAGGCTTTTAATCGTACCTCGGAAGGCTTTTATCGCGCTATAAAGACGACTTAATCGTACCTCGTAAGGCTTTTAATCGTACCTCGGAAGGCTTTTATCGCGTCCTTTAAGACGACTTACCAACAGTTAGAATAACTCTAAAAGCAATGTGATTGGAAGCAACTTCTTTTATTCATTAATAACTCAAAGCTTGCTTACATCGGATCAATCGATAAATAACTTGCGCCATTCGCGGCGACTTAACATCACGCACCTCTTAAGGCAACTTAGGATCAAACATGATATTTCTTCAAGTGTGCGCCACTGAAAGAATGTTTCAACGTCTTGCCATCAAGGTCTTCTAACTTGTACGCATTCGGGGCTGGCATCCCTACGATCTTGTAAGGTCCCTCCCATTTCGGTGACAGCTTGTTGATCCGATCTTCATAGACGAACTCATTCCTCCGCCAAACAAGTTCTCCAACGAAGAATTGTCGGGACTTGACCCGCCGATTATAGTACCTGGCTGTTGCCAGACGCATCCGAGCCTGAACTTCATCAGCCTTCCGCCTTTTCTCTTCAAGCAAGTCCAAGTCCAGACGTCTCATTTCTTCGTTCGTCAGAGGCTCATAATACCTCATGCGATGGGACGCCACCGCTATCTCCACGGGAGCAACTGCCTCCGTGCCATAAACAAGGCCAAACGGAGTCTCCCCCGTCAATTGCTTGGGTGTTGTTCTAACAGCCCACAGCACGTTTTCAAGCTCATCTAGCCAATGACCCTGCAAGGCATAGACCCTCTTCTTCAAGCCATCCATTACGATCTTGTTGGCTGATTCCACTTGCCCATTTGTTTGAGCGTGGTGGACCGAAGCTGTCCGATGCTCAATGTTCAGCGGTTCCAGATACTCCTTCAACTGAGCCCCATTGAACGGAGGACCATTATCGCTGATCAACACTTGAGGAACCCCGTACCGGGATACGATTTGAGTCTGGAGAAACTTGACAATCTGTTGCCCCGTCGTCTTGGCCAACGCCTTAGCCTCTATCCACTTTGAAAAGTAATAAATGGCTACAAGTAAGTACTTGCACTGACCTTTTGCTTGTGGAAGGGGTCCCACCAAGTCAATGCCCTACTGCACGAAGGGCCAAACACTCTTGATGGACATCAAGTTCGCGGCGGGAGCCACGATGTTCGGAGCGTACCTCTGGCACGCATCACAAGATTGGACCAACGCTATCGCTTCCTTGTTCATCGAAGGCTAGTAGTAGCCTAAATTCAGCGCTTTCCTCACAATGGATCGGGCCCCTTCATGACAGGCCGCGACTCCTTCGTGCAACTCTCTCAAAACCCGATTCGTGTCAGGCTCCGCCACACATCTCAAGAAAGGCTTTACATGCCCTTTCTTATATAACTGGTTGTCCACCATCACGTAGTTGCTTACGATTCGACGCAACCTAACAGCGGCCACTTCATCGTCGGGGAGTGCCCCCGTAGTCAGGTATGTGACTATCGGGGTCATCCAGGTGGGTTTCTCTTCTTCCTCCGATCCTGCTTCAATAGCACATACCACCGATGGATCGATGGTTGAGATAATTACCCTCTCCAGAAAGTGCAACCTTCCGATTCTCCTCGGGGGCTACCCCCAGGGCAAATTTGCTCAAGGCATCTGCCTCCGCGTTTTCTTCCCTCGGGATTGCCTCAATGTCGAAACTTTTGAAGCTTCCCTTCAAAGTCTGCACCTCGTGCAAATACTTCCTCATTGTCGGGTTCTTCGCCTCGTAATTCCCCTGGACTTGATTCACGATCAGGCTAGCATCACACTTCACCTTTAAATGATCAACTCCCGTACCTCTGGCGATTTTAAGGCCCGTGATGAGAGCCTCATACTCAGCTTCATTGTTGGTGGCCCTAAATGTCAAGGCCAAGGCATATCGCAGGGGCTCGCCTCTACCGGGCTGTATCAATACAAATCCTGCCCCCGATCCCTCTACACTTGAAGAACCATCAGTGTACATCTCCCAAGTGTTCTCCTCATCGGCTTTTCTGATTGTTCTGCTATCGGGACCTCCATGGTTGCCCCCTCTACAGAACCTGCTTCTTCCAGATCGGGTGCTGTAGACTTTGCTATGAAGTCCGCCAATGCCTGGCCCTTAATAGCCGTTCTCGGGGCAAAGTGAATACGAAACTCCGTAAGCTCGACTGCCCATTTCACCAGTCTCCCCGACGCCTCTGGTCGGTTCAAAAAGTGCTTCAAGGGCTGATTAGTTAACACCGTAATCTCATGGGCATGGAAGTAAGGCCTTAGCTTTCGAGCAGCAATAATCAACGCAAAGAGATACTTCTCAACAGCGGGATAATTCATTTCAGAGTTTGCAAACGCCTTGCTTACATAATAAACAGGAACTTGGTCGCCCTTGACAATCTTTATTAACACAAAACTAACAGCAACTTCAGAAACAGCCAAATAGAGATAAAGCGGCTCGCTTGGAACCGGTTTTGCCAATGGCGGGAGGGTACGGAGGTGTTGCTTGAGCGCCTGAAATGCCTCCTCGCACTTGTCGGACCACTCAAACTTCTTGTGGGCCTTTAGCACATCAAAAAATGGCATGGCTCGGTCACTCGCCTTGGATAAGAAACGATTCATCGTGGCTAATCGGCCATTCAGCACCTGAACCTCCCGATGGGTTTTCGGAGACTGCATCTCCTCGATTGCTCTCAGCTTCTCAGAATTCACCTCGATTCCTCTTTGGCTCACCATAAAGCCCAGGAATTTCCCCGAGTTTACTCTTAAAGCACACTTGTCCGGATTCAAACGAACTTGATGGAACCTCATCCGCTCAAACGCCACCGCCAAGTTGCGGACATGGTCTCCCGCCTGTCGGGACTTCACTAACATTTCATCCACATAAGCCTCCATGGTCTTTCCCAGCATGTCCCCGAAAAACTTGTTCACCATCCTCTGGTAAGTTGCTCCAGCATTGACCAGCCCAAAGGGCATAACATCATAGTGATAGACATCACTATCAGCATAGAAGGCTGTGTGGGGGGCATCCTCCTTCGCCATCTTGATCTGGTTATAACCAGAGTAAGCATCCATGAAGCTCAGCAGCTCATGTCCCGACGTGGCATCCACCAGCTGGTCGATTCTCGGGAGCGGATAACAGTCTTTTGGGCAAGCTTTGTTCAAGTCGCGGAAATCGACACACATCCGCCACTTCCCGTTACTCTTCCTCACCAGGACCGGGTTAGCGACCCAAGTCTGGAATCGGAGCTCCTTGATGAACCCAGCATCGAGCAGCCTGCCCACCTCCTGCTGGATCGCGATCCTCTTGTCCGCGCCCATCGGACGCCTCTTCTGCGCGATAGGCTTGATCGCGGGATCAATCTTCAACTCGTGCACTATCACGTCGGGGCTGATTCCTGGCATATCGCTCGGGGACCAGGCAAACAGCTCCTTGAACTCCTTCGGGAGCTTGATCAATTCTCGGGCTCTTTCCTCCGACAAAGCAGACCCGATCTTCACTTTTCTTTGAGGTCCGTCAATCTCGACCTCTTTCAGATCCTCCATGGGGGCGGGACGCCCAAACTCCTCTCGAGGATCGGCATCAGTCTGAAGGACAGCCATAGCTTCCCTCCTTCTCCTTCGGGTGGCGTCAACATAACACTTCCTGGATGCCACCTGGTCACCATTGACCTCCCCGACTCCATTATCAGTCGGGAACTTCATCTTCTGGTGGACGGTCGAGCGACTGCCATGAGAGGATTGATGGTGGTCCTCCCGATGATAGCATTATACGTCCCCGCAGACTCCACCACGACGAAATCCATGTTCCGCCTTTCCGCTTTCCACCCACTACCGAATTCCACCGGTAAGGTGATCATTCCCAGCGGATATGAAGTAGAACCAGAGAATCCCACCATCGGGAAGTTCACCTGCTTCAGGTCCTTCTTTGCTTTCCCATGGCTTCCAAGGCGTCCATGAACAGAATGTTGGAGGAGCTCCCTCCATCTATCAGGATCCGCTTCATCTCGAATCCATCCACATCCAAGGTCACGACCAAGGCGTCATCGTGGGGGCTCTCCACGCCTATCAGATCCTCTGCTGAGAAAGAGATCACCATTTCTTCCTTCATAGTCCACGATCGGGACCTCTTTCCTAACACCACGGCAGCAGAAATACGGGAAGCGTAATTCTCCCGAGAAGCGGAGGTATCTCCTCCCGCCGCCATTCCTCCATGAATGACGTTGATGGTTCCCCGCCTCTCCTTACGGGCACCGGAAGATTCCGGCTCAACCTTCTTCTTCTTTGGAGATCGATCGCGGGACCTGGAACGGGACCGCGATCGAGTTTTGGAACGGGATCGGCACCGTCTCCCACCAACAAACTCCTTAAGCTTCCCCTTCTGGATCAGCTTCTCTATCTCCTTCTTCAGCTCCCGACAGTAATCCGTGTCGTGACCATTGGCTCGGTGATACCGACAGTAATGATCAGAGCGACCTCCCAAGAATTCACCTTCTTTCCTCGGGGGGTATCGGACGAGACCCTGCCGATCCATCACTGCTAGCACAGCGGCCATCGAATTGTTGAGAGGAACGTGACGATTCTCTCGGTTATCCTTCCTCGGAGGACGCTAGTCCTCCCTTCTATCGGGACGACCACGGCTCCTACTTCCCTCCGATTTGTCGTTCCCTTTGCGATCGTCCGACAGCTTGAACGATTGCTTTCCTCTTCCTGACTTCGGAGGATCAAGCTCTCCGGCAGCAATCTTCGACTCCTGCACGTCGATTTGCTGCTTCAACCTCGCTTTCAAAGCTTCCATACTCCACACAGACTTCGCGGCCACACTATGCATCAGATCGGAACCATATGGAGCAGTTAGGTTCCGAAGGAAGGTGCGGATGGTCTCTCCCTCCGACATCTCCTCGTCGATCTCCGCGACACTAGCAGTGAACCGTTGGTAGTAATACGCCAACGATTCATCAGACCTCTGCACCACCTGGGTCAAAGACCTCACACTCTTCAAGAGGCGCCTACAACCCTGATACTGCTTGATGAAGCGGTCGTGCATATCGGTCCAGCAAGTAATACATCCTGGCGGTAGGCTGAAAAACCACGTCAAGGCCCTTTCTCCCAATGTGATCGGGAACAGCACACACACGATGTCATCATTCGCGGCTCTACCCATACAGGCCTGGACATGCCTCTGAACATGGCGGACTGGGTCCCCTTCACCATCGTACTCCTTGATGGTCGGAATACCTAGCCCTGGCGGGGCGACAGTATCTATCAGCCGTGGAACAAAAGGATGAGTAGATCGATCCCTCAGCTCTGATGTCATATGCTTCTGGTCACCCATGCAGATGTTGACGATCTTCACCACCTGATCGGGGGTGATGGAGCCATTCAGGGGAATGGTCCTATGTTGCACTGGTCCGGGACCGTCGACCACGAACCTTTCCGAGTGCGCGGGTTCCTTACCCCTATTCCTGGACTGAACCTCCTGTTCCTCTTGAACCTCCCTTCGAGGAGGTAGAGGCAACTCTTCCCTTCTCTTGGCAGCCTCTCTTCTGTCCAGAAGAGCCTCCATGGCCTCCAGGAACATGGGCATAGCATCTGCTACTGCCTTAGCCAACTCCGGGTTTGAGGAAGCACCTACCTCCCTCCGCGGGATTTCCTCCCTGTGCACCACCGGATTTGGAGGAGCATCCACCTCCCTTCTTGGGATATCCTCCCTGTTCACCGCCGTGTCTCGGACTGAGACCTCGTGATCTTCACCATGCCCCCTGTGTGAGAAACAGCAGGGTGATCACCTTGTTCAGCAGCACGCTCCGGCAACGCGGAATTCACGGTTCCAGCAGGGCGAGAACTGCTCGCCGGGACTTGTTTCTTCTGCTTGCCACCACCAGCCATCGATCTAGTAGAAACTATTGTGACTTTTTGTAAGTTTCCCACAGACGGCGCCAATGTTGGATCACGGTCGAAGCTCCGGTATGTTCTTGACGGAAAACCTGAACTCCTTGGCTCCGCGTAATCCTGCAAAAAGGGATGATCCGGGTGGTGACCCAGAATCCCTCTCCGATGCTTAAATGAGAGTTTGAACGATGGGGTGGATAGCAATAGTCTAAGTTCGTATTAGAGAATGTGTTTTCTGAGGTAACTCCTCCTTTATATAGGAGGGGAAGTTACCTCAGTTACATGTAACCGCGCCTGGCAGTTTACCCACGTTCCGTATATCTCGTTCAGGATTCCGCGTATCTCGCCCCACGCTCCGCGTATCTCGCCCACGCTCCGCGTATCTCAGGCACGCCCTGCGTATCTCGGGGGAGTTTATCCGTATCTTAACCGTTTCCCCACTACTCTATCTAGTAGGCGGGTTTCTTGGTCTTATCCTCTGATCACAAGTCCCAATCCATATCGGGGACTCCAGAGTTGTCTCATTCTAGGTCACCACCCAGGACCCCTCGTCCCACGGGACAGGGCCAGCATTCTCGCAGCTTTATTATCGGGACCTTCTCAAAGGCATATCGGAGCCTACTCAGAGGCTTCTCGTCGAGAGCATTCAGTTCATATATCGGGACCGATCTCGTCGGGAGCCTTCATACTGGGCTTCTGGACCTTCCAGGTCCTTCGCGAGGCCCTCTAGGCCTACCCGCCGTTTATTGACTGTTAACGGGGCTAACGATTACATCGGAACCCATCAGTAATCACCTAGAATATTCATCGAAAGGGAAGCTAGAACAAATGCAGCAAATGTGATCGATTGGTGGAGCAGAGTAGACGAAGGTTGGAATCGGATTCGCGTGGAATCGAAGGGAAGCTGGTCGTGTAGTTGATGCCGAAGGAAGCCGAGGGAGATGGTTGGGATCCAAGGTGGTCGTGCGTGGCAGTCCAAAAGCGAGAGTGGGCTAGTGAAGCAAGGGCGGAGAAGCCGGAGTTGATCGGGAACGATGAAGGCAGCTGGATTGGTGCTTATTAGAACTCGGTGATGGAAAACTGGTCAGAGCGATCTCTAGACAGAGGCAGACGACGATTGAGGCGCTACCATGGCTGAGCGAAGGAAGTCCGGCGAGTGGATGGGGCTTGGTTGATGTCGAGGTCGGAGTGCATGTGGCCGACTCGACGACGAGAGCTGGTGGACGCTGGGGATGGAGATGATCGGCAACAGAGCAGAAGTCGAGCAGTAGGGATGCAAGCTCACTGGGGCTGATGATATTGGTGTTGGGTGGGGGGTTAGGGACGATAAGAAAAAAAATAAAAATAACAATATAATAATAACAATATAATAATAAGAACTAAATTGAGTCAAACTAATTGCAAATCAGTTCTGAAAGCATCGGGATGAGAATTCTTTTCATTCTTTTTTTTTAATATCCAAAGGAAAAATCTGTATCATCTTTTTGTGTGTCTCGTTACATTCTTATTAGACTAGTATTTATAGTACATAAATTAGTCTAACTAGGAAAAAATTTCTATTGATTTATTCTGCTAATTAATACAAAATATTCTAAATATTAAACTAAATATTTAAAAAAATATATTCTGTAATAAATACACCAATTTATATTCGGACCTATCATAAAACCCTTAAAAATTCAAAATTTAAAATCTTTTAACTTTAAAATTTTCGGTCCAAAATTAAAATTTCAAGAACACCAATTTATCAAAATCATGAACTCCTAACACAGGCTCTGTTACCACTGTTAGATTACGGGGAGTAATCACTACGGATACTAAAACAACGTACATGCCAGTAATTATAATTATGTAGCGGAAGTTTCACACATACCTTTAGGATGATCCGTAGACCCAAGATCTACTCAAGAAGGAGTTCGCGATCCTGCGGTCGGGACTCATAGAGGTGCAAGCTCTACGTGGTGCAGGCTCCACAGTAAAGCCTCTGATCGATTCTTGGCACGGGGACAGATCTCTGGAGAGTTTGCTCGAAGGCAAGTTGGCACACCCTTGGTGAGGGATATATGGTTCGGCCGAAACTAGGTATTAGGGGAGGAGGGTTTTTCTCTCTAAAACACTCTGATGAGGGAATTGTGATTAGCCCTAAAAATCCCCTAATAATCCCCTAACACTTCTTATTTATAGGAGGAGTAAAGTGGACAAAAGTCCACTTTACCCCACTCTATATTTCGGTCGGCCTATGTAATTGGGGAGGCCCAATTTTGGGCCTCCCATGTCAATTGAGATTTGGGTCTAACTCAATTACCCTAATGTGACATTTACCCAAGTTCATTAGGTAAACTATACATATTATGGACTACCAATTACGGCGCCCATTACCATATGCTTACAGTTGAACATTAAATTGAGAGTATTATATTGAATTGGGTTAAATGATCTTTTGGTGCCTTATATTTAACAAATGTTGGTTTTTAGTGTCATATGTTTTTTTGTGAGCTTCTGGTCTCATACGTTTGCATTTTAAAGATGTTTGGTGCATCCATTAGTCAATTGTCAAATTTAATTGTTAAATACTTTTATTTTGTTCAACTTACAATTATCATGTCACTTTACAACTTTCTATAAATTTTTCATTAAAAATTTCCTATTTGAAGATTTATACGACACCAAAAACTCTTTTACCTATTGAATTTAACATCTTGCTCATTTTCATGGATATTACAAAAAAAAAAAAAAAAAAAAAAAAGTAACAGCAGTTAGAAAAAAATTATTACCATTGTGTAGTATCTTTTTCATATCTACAAGGTAAAAAAATTCCAAATTGCAATTATTAAAAGTAAAGGTACATTTCTACTATGACTGCTTTTAAATGAATTACTCTGTTCTTATTCTCTACATATATCGATCTATAATGTGGATCGCATCACGATTCTGGCTCGCAAAGCTGCTTCTGATGAGACTGCTCGAGAATCTCGATCCGGCAATGGTATACATCACCAGCACGGTACTCATCTACAGACGACTCCAATTTGCAGGTCTTGAAGAAAATGCAGCTCACAATCGTATCAACGACTATGACAATGGAGTACAAGTAAGCAACGAACAGCCCCTCCACAGCCGTCCCAAACCTTGGCTCCTTCTCCATTCTGTAAGCCCTCACGACCCGGTACTGAAACAATGCCTCCACCGCCGCCATGGCCACGTTCGTCGGAATCGCCAGAGACAGGGCCGTCGGGATCGCTCCTTGTATCATAACGCAAGCCTTGAGGATGGCTAAATACCCGCCGATCCTCTCCTTCCCCGACAGGATGATAGCGAAGTTGGAGATGACGAGGGCGTGGGCAATGAATATGGAGTAGACGACGGCGGCGGTGGCGGACACGAAGAGGGTGAAGTTAGCGTTTTCGAATACAGAGAAGCCCTTGAGAGCGTCGAATGCTATGAAGAGGAAAGAGAAAGCGGTGGCGTTGGCGGAGAGGATGGTGAGGGAGTTGCAGAGGAAAGTAGCCACGAGAGGCCTGTAGGATGAAAAGACGGAGGAGAGAGAAAGTAGAGGTGGAGTAGGAGAGAGAAGGAACGCGATAATGGCGGATTTTGAGATGAGGAGGAATGTGAGTGCGAAGGGGAAGGTTAGGGAGAAGGAGGAGATAGTCTGGGATAGCTTGAGGCAGAGGAGGGCGAAGAACTGGGAGGAAAGCGGGAAGCCAGCGACGGAGAACAGGGCGGCGAGGCGGTTGTGGATTGTGGAGAGAGATGGAGGTAGGGTTTGGGAGAGGAGGAGGGAGACGGAGAAAGGGAGGGCGAGGAGAGCGGCGGTTGTGGTGAAGAAGTTGTAGTGTTTAAGAAATGTGTTTATGGATCGTCTCAGTATGGCGGTTGATGATCTCCTCATCTCCATTTCCTCGTTGAAAGAGAAATTCAGTTGCAGAGAAAGAAAGAAATGGCTTCTTGTTTTTCAAGTGTTTTAATTAAATGGTGGAGGTTAGGGAGAGAAGTTGGTGGTGGTGATTGGGAGTAATGAGAAGATAGGCCAACAACTGAAAACTAACATATAAACGGAAGGATTTGGACTAATTGGGAGTGGAGTTGTTTTCCTAAGCTAAGCTACCCAGCTCGGTTGGGAAATGTTAATTAGGTAGGTGGTCCATATGTTGTTAATCTATATATTATATTCATTTAAATTCCACAAATTATTAATATATTTATAGACAGCAATTGCAATTCATTGTTCGCACTCTAAACCTAAGGCCAAACTGATAATTGTATTACTATCCATGGATTCAAAGTCAACTATTTTAAGACGTTGGTCAAATAATACATCATCATTAACTTGGGTATGTATTTATGCAAGTTTGAATCGCCAAACTCCACTTCTATAATCAAACTGCATTGCCATATATACCATACATTTACAAAAATACATTCTAGTATGCCTACCTAAATGTGCCATATTGGAGCTAATAATAACCAATATTTTATATCTATATATTAATTCTGAAAAAGAAAATATAAGAGTAACACTAAATTTTTTCATGTATAAACATTAATAATGAATGTTACTTTAACATAATAGTAAAACTATATTAAATTATCTAGCCCAACTGTTTATAACACAAATTATTTAAGCTAGACTGCATTTGATCCATCTCATCTTCACTCAATTCATTTTTTTTTCTACTAAATCTAATTGATCACAATGATTTATCAATAATCTGTTATCTATTATATAATATATTAATTCGACATATGGACATTGTCGGAATGACACGTTTACTTTTTTTACAGTTATTGTTTTATAATTTAATCGCAACTCTATAAATTTAAATACAAAATATTGTGCATCTGCAAATTTATCTCATATTTTAGGGTCTACGTAAAATAAATAAACTCTATATAAATAAAGTAACAAAAAATTAAAAGTTGATATTTAAATTTTAAATGATATATCTATACAATATGATTGTGAAACATCCTAAGGTCGCCTATGTGCGTTTCCATTTTTTTATCAAAAAATATATAAATATAAAATACACTTACATATAGTAACATTATATAAATATAATATATGTATATATATTATATTAATAATCTCAGTATATAAATATACATAAATATAATATTAATATATATATATATATATATATATATATTATATACATAATCACAATATAAACCTACATAAATACATAATATATATTAATATAAAAATTTACTACTGTTGGCATTTGGTGTAAAATAGGGTAAAACCCTAGGTGTGCGTTGTTCACCTCCTCTTATAAATAGGAGGTGTTAGAGAATTAATTAGGGTTAATCACTTTCTTCATTTTAGTTGACTAGACAAGAAATCCCTCTCCTTATTTCCCTAAGGGTTCGACCGAACCATATTCCTCACAAGGAGGTGCGGAAACTATGTCAACAATTTACCCCAGAGATCCATATAGCCTCCGTATTAAAGAGCATTTGCTGTGGAGATTGTCTGCGGATTGCTCTTCAACAAAGGGTTACCCTAGGACACCGTCTGGCAGATCGCGAACTCCCTCGCGACGATCTTGGGTTACGGAAAGTTAAACTGGTATATGCCCCTTATTCTGCTGTGTAATTAGTTTACCTGGCATGTATATCTATTTATTTCATAGTTACATACCCTAAATCCGACACAGCCGACTGCAAAAATATAATATAAAACCTATATATATTTCAATATTTTAACAATGAAAATCCTCAAATTATTTTTATTTTTGAAATTCAATTTCAATTATTTTTTTTTAAAACCTTTTTGCAATAGTTGAACTCAAATTTTTTAATTTGATTTCTTTACCTATGCAGAGTGTCGGGTTAAGCATTAGTAAATTATTATTGATATACTAATGTACGAAACCAACGTAGGCAGCTACGCCCTCCTAATAATGTACAAACATGCATATCATTTTTAACTAAGGCCACATGGTACTATTTCCCAAATATAATTATATATTGTCAACTTCATTACAATTTACAATATGAATGAACTATACATATTATGGAATGATTTCAGATATATATGTACACTTACAACTAATAATCTTGTTATTTTTAGACATTGATTTAACCGATCTCTTTGTATGTTATGATGTGTTGATGATTGTTACCATGAATATGCATTTGTTGGACCATTTGAGCTCATACTCTTTACATTACCTGTTACAGTACGTAACTACATATACCATTTGTTCAGATGTATTGGAATTTGGTATAGAGATTCATCTTTTTGTAGGAAACATACCTAAACAAATACTGATTGAAGAGTCGGGCAAAATAAACTTAGCTAGCTAAACACCTTCCGAAATTTGTCTTTCTCTTCTTGGCCTAATTAATTAATTATTAATTTATATTCTTAATTGTTGATCGGCCTAACATTCATTGTCTCCCTCATGCCGAAATGCACTTCTTGTTTAGTTGTAGATTCTTGACCCCTAGTATTTATCGACTATTTAATACTTTAGTTGTCCATTTAACATATATTAATTAATCAATCTTGGTCAATTTTATTATCTTTCTAGAAAATCTTTCTAAAATGAAAAAAAAAAAATACGAATGACAAATTAACTAAACTAAAAACTGGCCTTATAGATTCAGATCGACTATCTCACTATTTCTATCTCAAATTCTGCATTTTCATTAAGATCTGCATACATCTCATTATATTTAATATTTTCTTTTTAAGGTTCACCAATTCTAATAAGTTTTGAATAAAAAAAAACTAGAAAATTAATTATTGCACAAAGTATTTACGTATCAAGATCACAACGACAAGATACGACATGGTGCATGAAGAGCGGGGCAAGTAATCCGGATGATGCTTGAGAGAAATTAGTTTGACCGACTGTCTATTATTTATAATCTATAATAATATATTAAGCATTAGGATTAATAATATTCTATGCATTAGCTGCTCTCACCAACAAAAATCCTAAACATCCGCCACTCTCCCCAACAAAAACTCTAAATAGCCCCCGATCTCCCTAGCAAATCTCGAATCACTGCAGCGGTCGTCTGCAACGACGGCGGCCGTGCCCTATTTAATAGTTATTTCCATTATAAGTTTCTCTTTACTAGTTTAGTTTTTAGTCATTTTGCGGTTGTCCACAACTGAGGATTCTAACAGTTTCCTCTTCGTCCTCCTATATTGGCAGCTTTTCTTCCTCTTGTGTGGGGGAGACTTCGTCTTCTCGTTATGGGAACTCTTGCATCCGGTGACTGCATATCCAAGTTATTGGCCAGTGATCTGGATGATGCATGAGAGAAAATTAGTTTGACTGGAAAGCTATTATTTATAATGTATAATAATATATTAATTCTAAGGATTAATAATTAATTATTTGTGCGTTAACTGCTCTCCCCAACAAAAATCCTAAACAGTCGCCGCTCTCCCTAGCAAATCTCCAATCGCCGGAGCAGACGTCTACGACAGTCGCGCCCGACATAATGGTTCTCTCCTCTATAAATTTCTCTTTAGTAGTTTAGATTTTAATCGTTTGGCGGCTGTCCACAACTGAGGATTCTAACGGTTTCCTTTTCGTCCTCTCATTTTTGCAGCTTTTCTTCCTCTTGTGTGGGGGAGGGTTCGTCTTTTCGTTATGGGAACTCTTACATATAGCGACTACATATCCAAGTTATTGGCAGGTGATCTGGATGATGCTTGAGAGAAAATTAGATTGACTGGAAACCTATTATCGATAATCTATAATAATATATTAATTCTAAGGATTAATAATTATTTGTGTGTTAGCTGTGCTCCCCAAAAAAAATCCTAAATAGCTCTCCTAAGCAAATCTCCAATCGACGGCGTGGACTTCTAGACGGCCGCACCCAACATAACGGTTCTCTCCCCTATAAGTTTCTCTTGATTAATTTAGCTTTTTGTCATTTGGCGGCTGTCCACAACTGAGAATTCCGACAGTTTCCTCTTCGTCCTCCATTCTTAGGAGCTTTCTTCCTCTTGTTATGGGGGAATCTTAGTCTTCTCGTTATGAGAACTCTTGCATCTGGTGACTACATATCCAAGTTATTTGGTAAGCATTTGGACAATGGGCCGCCGTAATTGGGAAACCATTAATTAAGGTCACGTACCTAAGAAATTAGGTAATGTCACATTAGGGATTTTGGGTTAGGGCTAAAATCCCAATTGACATGGGAGGCCCAAATTGGGCCTCCCTAATACACATGGCCGGCTGAAATTAAGAGAGGACAAAGTGGACTTGTCCACTTTTCTCCTCTTATAAATAGGGAGTCCAAGGAGGGTTTTAGAAAGCTAATTCTCTCTTCCTAAGTGGTGAGATTAAAAAGAAAATCCTTCTCCCTAAATACCTAAGTTTCGGCCGAACCACACAGGAGCAAGGAGGTGCCAAATTGTGTCAAGCAATTTACTCCAGGAGATCCATCCCGCGAAGAATCGACTGAGGCTTTGTTGTGAGGCGTAATCCGCGTAGGGCTTCTCTAACAAGAACCTCTACAGGGAACCGTCCGGTGGATCGAGAACTGCCCTTAACAGTCTTGGACTACGTGGAAGCGTTGTAGGTATGTGCACTTTATTCCGCTGCGTATTAGTTACCACGAACGTATCTTCATTTGTTTCCGTAGTATTAATCCTCTAAATCCTACACTGGTATCACAGCATGTGTTAGGGAGTTCGTTTTTTTTTATGAAATTGATGTTCTTGATTTTCTTGCTGGTGCCGAAATTTTTTAAACTTGGTTTCAAAGTTTTAAAATTTTCGGTTTTTGGGATAAATCGTGTTGGCCGTGATTTTTCATGAAGTTCATAGTGAAGTTTGTGTTGGATTACAGGGACGTAATACTACGGAATGCTAAACGTGTACTATCAAGAAATCTAATCTACGCAGCAGAATTAGTACACAAGACATCTGATCGATTCTTCAACGGAGATGGAGCCTCGGACTTGATGATGATGGTGCCAAAAATATAAACTAGGGGAGAACAAGTTTTCTCAATGGAGATCCTTGTTCTTATTTATGAGTGTGTTAACCCTTAGGAGTCACTCCTATATATAGTATTGGTGGAGTTGCCAAAAGGAAACTCCAACCAATGTGGTACACCACATTTGGCCGAACTATGCATAATAAGGGGGGAGGCCCATTTTGGGCCTCCCTTGTCAATTACTAATTGGATTTGACCCAATTAGCCTTAATTGACAATTACCTATTTAAACTAAGGTAATTCCCTTAATTAACGGGCTCCTATTATGGAGCCACGTCACCATATGCTAACTGCTCCCACTCGCCGGAATGGGAGGGTGCTCGTTAATCTACACGGTTACGCAATAGTATCAACATCCTAGTCTTCAGTCTTAGTCTCCAAATAGTTCATACGAGGCTTGCCGTGCGACCGGCGGATATGACGGGCATCATGCTACTCATCTGTTAGGAGTATTGTAGCGCCCGCAGAACGTTGATTCCCTTTCATGAACCAAACCTGTTTGAAATAAAACTATGTACCGCACTGTATCCTTGGTCAACTGTTAATTCTCCAATTGCCCAGTTTTCCACTTAGGAATCCTTCTCCAGGGCATCCGTACAAGTGTTCACAACCTTCAACTAATATCCGGTTGGCGGCCACCTAGTGATCACGAGAGTCGGTGAATTAAAGGTGAACTTGACCATCCCCATCGCTTATACCCTTAGTCTGACTCAACCGGTTTCCAAGACGTGGTCACTTGGCTATTTTCTTTGGCACTACGCTCGTACGCCGGGAAGCGAACATTGAGCCGGAACTTAGGTATAAGTTCTGAGTCCGTGAGGATACTTTGGATGCCTCTTCATAAGGCATCCGGGATCAATCACACGCTCAAGGTGAAGAATTATGCGCCCTTTGAATTACAAGGATTCTAGCTAGCACAACCGAGCATGAACCCGTGGTCGAACGTGGCACGCGCAGTATGATGCACGCGTCGATAGCACACCTGGTAAATCCAGGGATGGGATATGTCAATAGTGCTATCGCAGAATCTCTCATCTGGCCTTGAATGTGATATATAGTGATGGACAAAGTCCAACTCGGCGATTTACAAAACGAAGATTAAGTCATGATGTTAAGCGTGACAATGTTATCGTTTTATTTAATCAGGTTTATCCCCCTGATTCTTAGCCAATCTTGTTATGGTAGAGGTCCCTCTCTCCTTACAAGATGACCGTGCCTGTGTGACGAGGCAAGGTTCACATTCGACATAATTTTGGTGGAAGAATTTTACTTCTTCCTACGACTTAGTTTATAGACCGTAAAATCCGATGTTGTTAATCATTATGACGTCGATAAATCATAAACTCAAATTGCAATTCTTTTATTCAATTGAAACATAATTTCAAATGTCAAAATGTTATCACTTTTACAAGCCACACAGTTCAAGCCCTACGTAATCCAAGCAGTTTTACGTACTTTTCAAAAATCTCCCTACGTAATGGATTAGTTAAAGGGTCTGCGACCATATTGTCTGTAGGCAAGTATTCTAAAGCGGTTATGTTGTCTTCCAGAACAGATTTAGCATAATTATATTTCACATCAATGTGCTTTGTCCTACTATGGTACTTTGGATTCTTAACTGCCGCAATGGCGGCCTGACTGTCGGAGTACACCTTCACAGGTTTACTCTTCTTGTCAGTGCCAATTAATGCAGTAAGAAGCCTTTTCAGCCATACCGCTTCTTGTGCGTTTTTGGAGAGGGCAACGAATTCTGATTCCATAGTGGAAAGCGCGACATACGATTGCTTCTTGCTTACCCATGATATGGCAGCATTAGCAAGGAGGAAAACTCCTCCTGTGGTGGACTTACGATCATCGGGATCGCCACTGTGGTCGGCATCACTATAACCGATCAATTCGAGCCGATCGCTCTCATAGCACAGAACGTAGTCAGCAGTACCTTTCAGATATCTGATAATTCGTTTTACGGCCTTTAGATGTTGATAACTAGAATCTGATTGGAATCTTGCTACTAGGCCCACAGCGTAACATATGTCTGGCCGAGTACAGAGCATGGCGTACATTAGGCTCCCTACCATGCTCAGATACTCTGCATTCTTCATCTGTTCACACTCCTGCTGGTTTTCGGGCCATCACGCTTCGATAGCGCGCACCCGAACACAACCGGTGTATCCATGGGTTTAGTATCCAGCATTCTGCATTTTTTCAACAGTTTGTTGATATATGATTTCTGAGATAGACATAATCTTCGGGCGGCACGATCTCGGGAAAATTTGATGCCTAAGATGTACGTGGCCTCTCGCATGTCTTTCATCTCGAATGCTGATGCTAACCAGGACTTTGATTTATTCATGAAACTCATATCGTTCGCAGCAATGAGTATATCATCCACGTATAGTGTTATGATGACATACTTAGACCCAGAGGTCTTAGTGTATACGCAGGGATCCTTGTGAAGAATCACGAATCCGTTTCCAACGATTTCCTCGTGGAATCTGCGATACCATTACCGAGATGATTGTTTAAGACCGTATATAGATCTTTGGAGTTCGCAAACTTTGCGTTCTTTGCCAGGAGTAATGAAACTCTCCGGCTGCTCCATATAGATCTCTTTCTCCAGTTTTACTTGGAGAGGTTTGGTCTTAATGTCAATTTGATGCATGCTTGAGTTCGAGACTTGCAGTCATGGGCAAGGACGACCCAGACTATGGTGTAACGCATAGTCGGTGATTCCGTCATTATGAAAGTTTACTCCGTGAATTTGGGTATATCCTTTCGCAATTATTCGAGTTTTGCACCACTCGAAATTTCCACCAGAAGTGAATTCTAAGATTTCACTTTCTAGTTCTGTGGTTAACAGATAAATCAACTAAAGACTAAAAACGAATTAGTTCTTATTTAGGCTATTTCATTTCATCCTCCATTGTTTTCCTCAATTCCCTCGTTTTGAGGTCCTTCCTTTGCTTGATGAACCGTTACTGGTTCAAGAACGAATACCAAGATGTGTAACACATCTTATTTGATGGGATACTTCTCGAGAGAAGTTCGTTTCCTTTGACTATGTCTAGGCACGTTAATCCCATGTTTTAGTCTGATCGTTACTCCCACTCGGGATAATGCTTCTTATCGGGGCATTACTCCCACTAGGAACAATGGTGGTGGTTGAACTTACTTGGAATATCCTCTCGGTCTCGGGTTTTTACCTCCGAGATGTATTCCTCGATCACTAGGATCTGGAACCAAGTTGGTTATTCCACTCCCACTAGGAAAAATGGGTAGTTGAAATAGTTCATTATCATGATTATCATGTCCGACTTGATTCGCATTTTGAAATTTAGTGATGATTATGTGTGAGGGGGAGTGAGCCCTCTCACTGGATTTATTATGAAGACGTTTCCATAATCATTTACCAAATCAATCACTTATGTTATATCAATTCTTCCACTCGAAGTAGGTGGGACGTGAGAATCTCCATCAACCATCTGTTAACTCAATCAGTACTAGCTTGTTTCGTTCTGCAAAGCGGAAATTCATCCTCATACCTTTATAATGTGTCATGTTTATCCACGAAACCATTGTTCCAAGCTAATTTTAAAACTCGTATTCTTCGTGAGTAGTGCGTACTCTTAATGAATACTCGTTTTAATGCACAAATTAATGCATCTTTGTGATAAGGTTTTACCCGAATCATTCATTAGCTTTTATGGTAACGTGTTAACCGATTTTGTCAGAACATAGTGTTTTACATTAATGTGAGTTAAATTAATCTCATCCCGCAAGAACAACTAATGTGTAACTCTAACATTATGTAATTTTAAGCTATGTTTCTCGAGGTTTTTAATGGTATGATTGCTTTAGCCAAAGTATTCGTTCAAGGCTCATAGTGGGAGAGTCGTTTTACTGACTACTTCCTTTCATTTGTTAACTCATCCAGAGACTTATCCACCTCATGGACTATGCATTTAAACTCTCGCTTTAATGCTTTAGTTGACAGACTACTAGATTGTAGTAGCATTGAAGCATACCTCTAACCACAGTAGTCATCATTGAGTTATTTCCAAAGAATTACAAACGAAAACTCAGCATTCATTTATTAAAACACTTCATTATTAAATTTGTACTTTGAAACGATGTGTTCCGTCTTTCGAGGTACACGCGCGCGTGGCGCCTAAAACCAGTTTATCCCGTGGTTTAAATCGTTTTGTTTCCAAATTTAAAATCAAATCGGTTTAACATGCACATTATTTCGGAATATGTCATTTAATGGAGTACTAACTAACAAGATGAGTTAAGTCGGTCTGCCCTTTTAGAACTACGTGATTGATGGATTTATTCAGTTCAGTTTGACCTGACTGAGATGACAGAGTATGTGAATCGGTTCGTCTTGTTCAACCACTTTTACCTGGCCGAAATTTTGGTTCTAACCCGTAGGTTTGAATTAGCGTTTCGGATCATTCCCTTTGACCGGAACGTTAAATTGATAAGCAAATTGTGCTTCAAATCGAGCAATAATTTTTTTATTCAATAACTCCAAATTTCGAAATAACCAAAATTTTATTAATTCAGACGAACAACGAACGATAAATGACAATGGTAGGGTTCTTGATCTGAAAGTCTTACGTTCGATCCATACATATCTGAACTTTAAGTCATGTTGAACATCACATCTGATTAAATTCACTAGTGAATCATATCAAACGTTTTGTGTTCAAATAAAGCGTTTCACGACTTTATATACATGTCATACGAGGCGTGTTTTAGACGCACTTTAATAACGGGGTTTGACCCATCGAATTATCGTATAAAACCTTTTTACGGTCTAGTTCACTTCATGATATATGGATCACAATTGACTTCAGATGATCTCTTGTGGTGAGCTGAGAAGGTTGTCGCTTCACTGCCTTGGTTCCTTTGCTTAACTAGACTCAAGGTTATTGAATCATATCAATGTAAGGCAACCTCATACATCTTTTCCATGTTGACCTTCTATTGCGAAGGTCTTGAACGTATTTTTCACCGGCATCCATGGATAAAGAAAAGAACATCACATTCAACCGAAACATTTCTAGCTTTAGCATCCTTGCTTCTGTCGAGGCAGATGCAAAGGAACACCAAGCTTTGACATTTTCTGGTTGCAATTGAAGTCTTCTTCAACCCCCTTAAACCAGGGTTGAATGTATCACCACATATGCATTCAGATTATCAAATAACCTACTCCAATTCTTGGGAAATAAACTATCACGTTCATCTCTCATTGTCAAAATCATACGAACTACCATATTCATTCGTAGTTGTCCTTTCCGCTTTTCGGAATCGTAGCAGAGAGGAGTCCAACACATATTCCTTATGTTCATCATAATTTATACCATCAAGATTGCAAGGTTCATAGAAGCGTACCAACTTAGCCATGAAAATTAATACATTGATAATTATGCAAATTCAGGAAGACAACAATATTTTGACAGAATTGCAAACATTGGATTATCTTTTATGATGGAATACGACGAATAGTGATTCTTCAGTTACTAAACCAAACCAACCTTTAGTAAAACAAGGAAGAGGGTGTCGTGAAAGAATTCACACTATTGTAATTTTCAATCTAATAAATCAGTCTTTTGAAAACGGTTATTCTATTGCAAATTACCGGAACGGGAATTTTCAAATAAGCATACCCGATCTTGGCTTTCCCAAGGCCCTTATGATTTTGTAAAATTATCTGATAATTTAGCATGCATATTTATAATTATACTACATCTAGCAAATCATCATACCATGCCATAAATATCGAACACAACATGTTTACGCATCATGCGTCTAATGTTCCTAGCATACATAATTCTACGTAAAGTAAATTATCACATGTGTTCTATTGTGAACATCATAGCATACACGTCAAAACATGCAATATCCGCACACATCATGCATAATTGGCGACTGGAATTTTCGATTTTATAAAACGCTTTGAAAATATTAGGGGTTGTTTTGCAATTCATGCTTACAATCAATCATGCAAATTTCTAAACATGGATTCTAGGCACTTTCAATCAGCATAGCATGTCTATCCTATTGCGCAAACCATATATTTAAATCCCAGAGCTCAATGCTCGCAATATAATATCTAGCTAGCTTGACTAAGTCAAGACGACAGTTCTAATTATATCAAAATATATGATGCAGAAAGTAAACAATTGCAAATCAGCCCACTAATTTAATCCAGTCCCAAAAACATCGGGTGTTTAGGAAAGCTAAGATCGGGTGTTTTAAAACCTCACGTTCCAGTGATTGCGATTAAACCGTTTTAAAAGGCTGGTCTATTATAAAGAAGACGACGGTAATGTGAACTCTTTCACGACCCCCCTTCCCTCGGTTTACTGTCGGTCGGTTGGTTTAGATGTTTGAGGAATCATTATTAGTCATCCTCTTTCTCATAGATATCCGATAAAAGAAATTCTTTTTCAAAATGTTATTGTCTCCCTTGCTTAGCATAATTATCAATTTGTTGGCTTGAATTGGCTGAATGAGTGCGATTCGATACTCCTCGCAATCTTGATGGTGTTTAATATGATGGCTAAGTATGTGTTAAACTTCTTTCTGCTATGATCCCGAAAGCAGAGAGGACAACAACAGATGTGGTAGTCTGTATGACTTTGATGATAACGGATGAATGTGATAGTCCGTTTCCCAATAATGGGAGTTTAACATTGGACAAAGAGGTTTGTTCATGATCTGAAATCGTCAGTGGTGATATTTTCAACATGGAAAAGAAGAGGTATCCCCTTTAATGGTTGACTGACGTTGATGGGGCTCACTTACCATGAGTCTATTGAAGTCCTGTAACCAGGGCGAAAGGGAAATCAACTTCATAAATCACCACAGGACATCGAGGGTTTTCAACCTTGATTTCCGCATATCGTGAAGAGAACAAGACCCTAGAGGTCACAAACGAATATCCGGAGGGTCAAACACCGTGGATAAAGTGCGTTTCAAGTATGACTCGTTTGTCATGAATATAAAGCTGTAAAAGGTCTTTATTCAAACACATATCATCTGATGTGATTCACTCATGAATTTGTTCAAGTGTTCGACATAACTCAAAGTTCTCGACTATCTATGCGATAAGCATGGATCGAATTCACGACCTTTAGATCAAGAGTCACATCATTGTCGTTTCTTCTTTCATCGTTCATTTGAATTGATATTTTGGTTATGTGAGATTCTGAATTATTGAATAAAGTAATTCTTACTCGATTCGATGTACAATTTACTTATCAATTTATCGGCCCGGTGAAAGGGAACAATCCGAAACGAAAATCCAAACCTACGGTTCGACCAAAACGAAACGTTAAACATACTCCATAATTAGTTTCGGGTCGAACGAACTAAATATACCCATCGATTGTGTAGTAAGAATGCAGATCGTTATATTCCTTATTTGTTGGTACACCATAAAATAATTAAAATCGTAATGATGAACATGTACGAAACCGATTAAACTGAATTTTTGAAAACAAAACGATTTCACCACGGGTGAAACCTGGTGATGCTCGCACAATGCACGCGTGTTCCTCCAGAGATGGAACACATTGATTCAAAGTACAAAATTCAATATAAAGCGTGTTTTTGATTTAATGCTTGAAGTAAATTTTCAATTGCACGAACACCAATTCAAGGGTTTTACTCATACAAAATTCCCGTAGAGAATTTCAACGAGCATAAGGTGAAAACCTAATGCACGATCCATGGTGGATAAAACCTTGGGGTATGAATGAGCAATGAAAAGGAACGTCCGTTAAACGACGTCTCCTACTATTCGCCTTTAACGATAAAAGATTGGCGAAGCTTTAAAACGACACGCAATTCATAAACAATGTCAGTACCATGATATCACAAGTTCAACTTATAACCTCCATTTCATAGGAAAGTTATGGTTACCTGAAAATCATGTGGTGAACCTAGTTAATGTATAATTCGGTTACACGACACCATGTGAGCTATTGGTAATGATAGGGATCTTACCAAAGTTGCGACATTCATGTTGCAAATAAAACACACTAGTACCAAATGGAATGCTGAAAAGTATATATATAGCATACATGTGTGTAATAGCTTGGGAGCTTCGAACATGAGACGTTACGCTACTTGAGGCTGAATTTCCATAGATTTATAAAAATCAACAAACGAAGTCTTGATTGAACTAGAGAATGATGATGATCAGGTCCCACTCGCTTAGAGTGGGAGATTTGAGGCAGCAACACAAGTGAAAGATATGGTAAATGAAGATGGGGACATATCCAGTGGGAGGAGTCAATCCAACCACCCAGATCACTGTTGCTGCAAGTGCGAATCATGTCGGACCAATGATCATATTACTGAATCGATGGATGAAAATACAATTTTACCTCAACAACCTACTGCACCCAGTGGGAGTGGTACGACCAAATCGGTTCTCGGTCATCGTAACCGTGGAATTAATCTCGGAGGTGGAAATCCTAGACCGAGAGGAAATCCAAGAAAAGTTGTTGGTGAAAGTTCAAGTAGCGCTCGTGTTCCCAGTGGGAGTATTGCATCCATAATGAGCATTATTCCTAGTGGGAGCATAGTTCAAGTTCAGGATGGGACTAACGAGCCTAGACGTATACTAAGGCACCGAACTTCTCCTAAGAAGTATCCCATCGAAAGGGGTGAATTGTTCACCCTCACTTCGGTTTGATGAACCGGTAACGGTTAAGCAAGATATGGATGCACCTCAAGCGAAATAATGGAGGAAAGAAATTGAGGATGAGACCGCCTCTATGAAAGCTAATTCGGTATGGTCTTTGGTTGGTTTGCCTGCCAACCGCAGAGCAATAGGTGCCAAGTGGGTTCTGAAACTGAAACTCACTGTTGATGGAGCTGTCGAGCGGTACAAATCTCGACTCGTTGTGAAAGGATATGCCCAACTTCACGAAGTGGACTTTGATGAGACATACTCACCTACTATGTGTTATACCACAGTACGGGCCATATTGTCTTTGGTTGCGAGCCTCGATCTGGAGCTGCACCAAATGGATGTTAAGACTGCATTCCTCCATGGTAACCTGGAGGAAGAGATCTATATGGAGCATCCATAGGGTTTGGTTACTCCTGGCAACGAACATAAAGTTTGTGAACTCTAAATATCTATCTACGGTCTTAAACAATCATCACGACAATGGTACCGCAGATTCCACGAGGAAATCATTGGAAATGGATTCGTGAATCTTCACGAGGATCCATGCGTGTACACGAAGACTTCTGAGTCTAAATTCATCATCTTGACATTATATGTAGATGACATATTGATTGCCGCAAATGATGTGAGTTACATGAATGAATCAAAGTCATGGCTGACATCTGTATTTGAGATGAAGGACATGGGAGAAACCACGTACATCCTAGACATTAAGATTGCTAGGGATCGTGCTGCTCGCAAACTATGTCTCTCTCAAGAATCCTATATCAACAAGTTGTTGAAAAGGTTCAGACGACAGGATGCCAAACCCGTGGATACGGTGGTTGTGTTCGGGTGTGTGTTATCGAAGTGTGACGACCTGAAAAAAAATCCTGGCTGAGCGTGAACATATGAAAAGTGCATAATACTTAAGTATGGTTGGAAGCTTTATGTATGCCATGCAATGCACTTGTCCATACATCTGTTATGCCGTGGGCCTAGTAGCACGATTCCAATAAGATCTTGGCATTCAACATATAAAGGTCGTGAAACGAATAATTTGATACCTGAAAGGTACTTCCGACTACGCACTGTGCTATGAGGGTGGAAAATTATAATTGAATGGGTTCAGTGACGCCGACCACGGTGGCGATCCGGATGATCGTAAGTCCACCCCAGGAGGAGTGTTGCTCCTTGCTAATGCCGCCATTTCATGGATGAGCAAGAAGCAATCTTGTTTCACGCTTTCAACGATGGAATCCAAATTCGTGGCCCTCTCTAAGAATGCACAAAAAGCGATCTGGCTTAATAGGCTCTTAACTGCATTCCTTGGCGTCGAGGACGGGAGCAAACCTGTGAAGGTATACTCTGACAGTCAATCAGCAATTGTGGCGGTTAAGAACCCTAAGTACCATAACAGGACGAAACACATTGATATAAAATATAATTATGCTAAGAATATGGTTGAGGACAAAGTAATCACATTAGAATACTTGTCTACTGAAATTATGATGGCCGGTCCATTAACTAAACCTTTACGCATGGATGTTTTCAAAAAGCATGTTAGAATGCTGGGACTGTGTAGGGTTTAAGTAGCTTGTATCATGATAACAACATTTTAAAACTTTACTGGAAAGAATTGCAAGAGTTTATGATTCTTACGACGTCATAATGTTTAAAGCTTCATCGGATTTTTAAGATCTATAAAATAGTCGTAAGAGGGTTGACATCCAAAATAAAATAATATCGAATGTGGGCCAAGCCTCGTCATACAGGCTCACCCGTCTTGACGGAGAGGAGGATCTCCATTAGATCAAGACTTGCTAAGAACCATGGTGGCAAACCTAGTTAAGCAGAACGATCATTTAGTTTTCGGAGTAACACGATATGATCTAAGTTCTACAAATCGCCGTTACGAACTTCGTTCGTAATAAAACCACATTTAGGGCCAGATGACGAATCTGCGATAGCATATGACATTTCCCACTTCTTGACTAAACTCAGGTTATGCTATCGACGCATGCTTCATACTGCGCGTGCCATGTTCGACCACGGGGCTAGGCTTGATTGTGCTAGATAGAATCCACGAGATTCAGATGGGCACAAAATTCTTTACCTTGAGCGTGTGGCTGATCCCGGATGCTATATGAATAAGAATTCAAAGTATCCTCACGGACTCAGAACTCATACCAAAGGTCAGGCTAAATGTTCGCTTCGCAGCGTACGAGCGTAGTGCTGAACAAAAAGGCCAAGTGACCACGTCTTTAGAAACAGGTTGGGTTTGACTAAGGGTATGAGCGATGGGGATGGTCAAGTACACCTAAAATTCTCCGCCCCTTGTATTCACTAGGTGGCCACCAACCTGACATTAGTTGAAAGGTTGTGAATACTTGTGTGGATGCCCTGCAGGAGTATTCTTATGTGGAAATTGGGCAATTGGAGAATGACAGTTGACCTAGGATACAGCGTGGCACTTTATTTTCACAGGTTGATTACACATGGGGAATCAACATTCCGTGGGAGCTACAACACTCCTAACAGATGAGTAGCACGATGCCCGTCGTATCCGCCTGTCGCACGGCAAACCTCGTATGAACTATTCAGATCAGGGATTGGATCAAAGGTCAAATGTTGATGTGTTGGAGGACAACATATTAATAGGCACCCTCCCATTCCGTCGAGTGGGAGATGTTAGCATTTGGACAATGGGCCGCCGTAATTGGAAGCCCATTAATTAAGGTCATGTACCTAAGAAATTAGGTAATGTCACAATAGGGATTTTGGGGTAGGCATAAAATCTCAATTGACATGGGAGGCCCAAAATTGGGTCTCCCTAATACACATGGTCTGCCGAAATTAAGATAGGGCAAAGTGGACTTCTGTCCACTTTGCTTCTCTTATAAATAGAGAGTCCTAGGAGGGTTTTAGAAAAGCTAATTCTCTCTTCCTAAGTGGTGAGATTAAAAATAAAACCCTCCCCCTAAATACCTAAGTTTCGGCCAAACCACACAGGAGCAAGGAGGTGTCAAATTGTGTCAAGCAATTTACTCCAGG
Source organism: Clarkia xantiana subsp. parviflora (assembly GCA_036873135.1). NCBI lineage: Eukaryota > Viridiplantae > Streptophyta > Magnoliopsida > Myrtales > Onagraceae > Clarkia > Clarkia xantiana. The sequence continues at coordinate 41,148,533 of JAPTYO010000004.1, forward strand.
AGATCCATCACGCGAAGAATCGACTGAGGCTTTGTTTTGAGGCAAATTCCGCGTAGGACTTCTCTAATAGGAACCTCTACAGGGAACCGTCAAGCGGATCGAGAACTCTCCTCAATGATCTTGGACTACGTGGAAGCATTTTAGGTATGTGCACCTTATTCCGCTACGTATTAGTCACCACGCACGTATCTTGATTTGTTTCCGTAGTATTAATCTCCTAAATCCTACATTTGCAGCAACAAACGAAATTTCAAAGTAGATTCGCTCGATTTGACCACTATTTATGCGAAGTAATCTTTTGGATCAGGTAAATCTAAGGGTTTATAGAGTAGATGTGGTTCAGATATGTAAATCAGACATCTTCAGGCCTTACATGGCTGTTTTTCTATTTGGGTGGTTGGATCACCAGAATATTAGTGAACACGGCGTCTTCCATGAGGCTGGCGAGGTGGATAATTGTTGGTGCAGATGTTCAAGGCCCGACATAACAGGTTGTTTGGAGCATCGAGAACAACATTCACTTCATCAAGTATCTTTCTCAGACTGTACATCGAAAATATTGGAAGTTTGTCCGAAGAAACGTACATAGATGCGCAAACTCGGTTGTTGTGTAATCTAAAAAAGAGATGTGTCATGTGGATCAGGAGTTGTTACCCCCTCCACCCAATCTCCTCTAGTTTCCTTTTTATTGATAGATTGTAATCGTGGTTTGAATATTTGATTAAAATAACTAGTGCCTGAACTTTTAAAGATTAATAAAGAAATTGCTACATGAACTTTAATTCAATGAGAAATTGTTATCCAAATTTTATTTTATTTTTCTAATTGACTTTTGGAACCTTTAATTTCACAGTAAATACAATTTCAAATCTTCTTGACAGAAAATGAGCATATTCCGGTCGCGTTAGGTGTTTTAATGTATACCCAGATGGATTTGGAAATAAGTTGAATGAAATACCTTTAATTAGACACTTAATTGAAATACACCATTGTAATTGGGCAGAATCAGATTAAGCGTCTTAGTGAAGCTATTTCACCGCAATTGTTGGAACCTGGATTTGCCGGGAAAATATCCGCGGTGTTTCCGAGCTCCTTAGTCTTCGGATTCCGGGCATGCGCCTACAAAAGGGGACAATGCCAGGGCGAACCCCGGCGATCCCTCTCTGACGGTCAAATTAGTAACCGTTCATATAAAGAGAGAGATCACTATATAGGATTCTATATTATTTTTCATATATCCTCCATATTCATAAGATAAATGTTTATATAAAATATTATAACTGTTATGGTATATGACCATTTATGGATAATTACCGTTATAGTAACATAATATTTAGGCAATTACTGTTAAGGTAGTTGAATAATTATAGCTGAATGACAGTTATGGCATCAGACTATTTATAGTTAATTCCTATTATGGTATCAAATAAATATGTTTATATCAATATCCATCATCAATCATTTTAATTTATATCTGAATTCATCTTGAGTACACATTAGAAAACCTCATACGGCCGAAACATGCTAATTTCTATCCAATTTGGCGGAAATTGAAACAAATGTAACAATTTGCTCGGAAACTAGAAGTTCAGATAGTCAATTTTAAAAGATAAGTCACTGTATTAATTTTATAATTGAATTAAAGTTTAATTAGCAATTTAGTTATCAACCCTAATTTGAAAGACATAAATTCATTCATCGGCATATACGCGTTTTTCCTTTCAACTTTCCCTAATCTATAATAGTATATGAATTCGCCTGTTGATAGCTTATCCGGCTGACACGTAGGCATTTTGTTTAATTAGCGTTTTCTAATTTAATTGTAGCACTATAAATTTAGATACAAAATATTGACCGACTACAAATTAAGAAATATTGTTATCTCCTTTTTTTAGTCTCTAATAAATAAAGAAACAAATATTTAAAAGTTTATATTTAAATAATATATTTATACTATTTTATTATGAAATTTTCTAAGATTTCCATGTAAGCGTTCTATTTTTAATCATTAAATATTTAAATATAACATAATAACAAGTATTAATGAAAAAATAAATAACATTAAAGAACAAGAAACGAAGGCTTAAATAATAGAATAATTAAAAGATATATTTTCTAATTAAAAAAATACAGTAATTTAGAATAATTATACTATAATATATTATGTAGTTAGATAAGGCACATGTGTACGGTTTATATATATATATAATATAATAAAGAAAAAAGTAACTGGAAATATTTGTTGACATCTAATTTTATCTCTAAAAAAAAATTAACAATTTCTATTTAAAATATCAAACTACACAATTCAGCTGTTAAGATTTTCTAAAGCCTTCATGTCATTACTCAGTAACTAATTTAGTCCTAATTAATAGTCACGTAATAACAAAAAATTACAAACATTGTGTAGTCCGGGAAGAACAAATTTCATTACCAAATATACATATATTATAATAACTAGATACATACCCGCGCTCCGCGCGTGCGCGCTGTTTTCGCTTAGATGATACAATGGCATGATCATATTGAATCCGACGATAATACAAAAGCATGATCGACCGAATCCGAGTATAATACAAGACTACAGTCTTATTAGAAAAATTAATTTAAATTATGTTACATAATATTATGTATAAAATTTTTAAAAAAAATCTTAAAATTTTGAAATAAAATGCTCGAGCGATCGAGAGCAAACACACCCATTAAAGGGCTCCCGGTCTCTCAACCATTTTATTTCAAAATTTTAAGATTTTTTAAATTGTATACATAATATTATGTTACATAATTTAAATTAATTTTTCTAACAAGACCGTATTCTTGTATTATACTCGAGTTCGGTCGATCATGATTTTGTATTATCATCGGATTCAATATGATCATGTCATTGTATCATCTAAACGAAAACAGCGCGCACGCGCGTAGCGCGGGCAGGTATCTAGTATAAGCATTAGGGAAATCCACTTAAGTTTATTCAAAGATGTCGATTTAACTTTGTTCAAAAATTATTGAATTATCATCGGAGTCGGCATGAATATGCATTTGTAATATTCTCGAAGTTGGTGGGGTGCACACGTAACAACTTGGAACACCAAAGCCAACGACATATGCACACATTTAACATGTATTGTATATTATGATCTACAATGTGTTTTATCCTGGTAATTCGAGCATTTTAATTCAATATTTAAGTATTCTTTATATTTTTTTTATAACATGATGATACATAGATTAATTTGTGTAAATTTAAAATAATATTATATTCTTGTGCATCCTTGTAGTCGAGTCAATCATGACTTTATATCCTCTTCGGAGTCGGTTTGATAATGTCATTGTAACATTTTACAAAGATAACGCGCACGTTTTTTACGCGAGCAGATATCTAGTAGAAATAAATAGTAAAATCCACTTAAGTGGATATAAAATGTCAAATTTTTTATGTGTATGCGCAATACTATAATGTTCTATTCATTTAGGTATTTAATGGTAGTCGTATATCGCATATTGTTGTTTTAAAAATAATAATTATATAAATATAGGCACGTTCGTTTTTTTTCTTCTTTTTTAAAAAAGCTCTACAAAAGGGTGAAAGAAACTTTTTAGATTTTTTTTTTTTTTTTGTAAAAAACTTTTAAATTGGGTTAATGATTTTAAGTCATTTTACTTTGAGGGTGCAACGACTGATTTACAACAGTTTGTGCAGAAGTAACAATATGATACCTAATAGAAGAAATTCATTAACATTCTTGAATTATCTTGTGCATACGGCAAGTTTTCTATTAGCAGTTATTCTTAATGAGTCTAACAATGTCCAAATAAAAAAATAATAATTTGGTAACTTAATTGAAAATAGATAAATAGATATATTAGTTTGTGTGCATATAATTGTCTTAAAAACATTGTACTTATTTTTTTGGTTTAAAAGAATACCAAAATCAGTACGACGCTACCGCAATACAATTTCGCCTTGCTCTGCTTGTCGAAATAGAGAACGATCTACTCTGCTTGTCGAATTAGAGTTTCTCTCTATTGTGCTTACCAAATTAGAGAAATTGTCAATATCTATATATATATATCCAAAGGTCTAACATTCTTAATCCTTATATTCCAAAACATAACAAAATAATTGATAGTTATTTTTTATATGAGAAAGTTAATAAATGCATTACAAAGTATGTACTCCCGAAGTAGGAAAAGGCAGTACCTGTCAAATTGAAACCAAAACATTACATGAATCATAAAAAAAAACAAAAAAAATCGTGTTGAATGGTATGCAATTTTAACAAAACTGAAAACAAACAAAACACGTATTTAATGGCAAACATAAAACACATATGTATATATATACTAGGAGTCTGCGCATGCGTTGCACGCGCGACACACTTTATTCTTAATGTATTGATTTGAAAGACGATTTAGAAATCGAGAAAATTTAAGAACATCTTAACTCGGTAGAATGTAAAATTGTAAATTGTTATAAAAGGTGTAGAACATACTGAAACAGATATAATATAAAACGATTAATGTGTGTGGAATTGAAAACACTCCAAAAGATAAAGAAAAGTAAAAGATGTACTGTAATACAACATTACCGTTATATTTGAAAGTTTGATATATGAAAAGATAAACAAATGTAAAAGATGTATTATAATACAATATGAGCAATATCTTTATACTAAACATGTAGATCTCAAAATAAAAGTCACTGGCGCCAAATTACATGAAACATTGATGAACCAATTTGTTTATGAACTCTTAAGCCACTCAATACATTGAACACGGTCAATCAACATCATCAAACTCCAGTAATAAAAAACTCAACCATGTCTTTTTAGTTACAATAGGAAGATATCAATAACAATTAATGTCAAGTAAGGTATCTCCAACAGCATAACCATATCATTTATTCTTGAAATATCTACAGACATTAGAAATAGATGGAGATGCACACAAAAAATTGTAGCAGTATAATAACATTTTAATATAAAAAGAGAGCTCCAATCTTTGCTATGACATTGAATAGACAGCACAATACACAACAAAGTTTGTACTACCTAACTGGCACCTTAAGCTCACTTGAGATAGAAGGAAGTAAAAGTGCAAACCCATGCTCCTTGTAGAATCCAATGAGGTGGTCCTGCCCAATTTCTGGAATCAGGATGTGAAAAAAATATTGTTGATGAATTCAGCTCATGAATAAAATATAGTGAGGAAAAACTGGGCATTTTGTGAAAGTATCCTTTGGGAAGCACTAATAGAATGATGCACCGTTAGTTGTCCGGCTAACGGGAACGGTGGCTTAAGAATATGCAGAGACAATGGGCGAACTCGAGTATTCTGAGGAATGATCAAAGCGAAATTTGATGATTGAACCGATATAAACAAGTATATCAGTGGTAATAGATGACGGGAGAGATCAGTGGCTTTGATTCAATTCAATCTCTTGGAGTTGAATTTCATTAGGGCCAAGCAGTAAAAGAAAACCATATTTAACAAAAACACACGGCAATCAATCAACATGTTAAGGTTTCTACATTACTAACTAAGAACATAAATGTGGAACAGATGCATCACCATATAACACACTACTACAAATATAATATACTTGATAGGTACACACATATGTTATCATGTTGTTCCCATCCCTTGTCCAGTATACTCAAATTAAGAGGAAGGATACTGCATTAGGGTAAGTTTAATGAAATAAATATTAAATTTACCCTAAAATTCAAGGACTAATCAGTAAAAGAGAGTTAGAAAACCATTTTTTTTTTATGATGTCAACTTTAGTTATGGCTTGTCATTCCATCCTGCATGAGATAGACGAATGAACTTTTCAATTGATGAAGGGAACAAAAAAAAGTTTGCTTTGTTGATGAACAATGATGGAGTCATTGATTAAACCAAGAGAATTCTTAGTTTTGCCAAGAGAAGGTGAAAAAAAAAATGGAAAGTTAAGACTAAATGATTAATGCCACTTTCTAAACTATCAGCGAGATTATTGTTATTAGTATTTATTTTTTCTAATAGCTCATGAATATGTGTTAAATACAAAAAACCAATACCATCATAAATTGCTTATCCTTACAAGAAACGGTGTATGAAAGCACTATTACGAAGTTAGCATTATAATCAACACTTTACAGAAAATTATTTTAGGTAAGAACAACTCTAATTCTCAAGGACTAACAATTAGTTTCTTACATGTAATCATAGCATATGATATTGGGAATTAATGAATAACCAGAATAAAAGTCATGAGCTTCTAAGACATATTGCAGCAGCCAAATCCTAGATGAACCCGAAAGCAGAGCATATGATATTGAAAGGACGAAAAATTTAACAATCACACCAAATTGAGCTCAGACATTTCATTAAGGGGGATAAGAATTACCGTTAAGAGGTTAGTCATTGCGTCTGATAGTTCGAAATCAACGATAAGGCAATAAAAATGCTCATTTTTCGATGTGGCTGATTTGTAAGTCGATGGCTCTTTATAAGTTCCAAGTGCTCGAATTATAGACAAAAAACTATCAAGAGAGCAAATTAAATACCTATGGATAGAGGAGTTACCTGAAGTAGTCCAGCGGTTTTTGGATGACACTGGCAGACCGTTTTGGGGCGGATAAGCGGTGCTTCGGGTTTTGTATCTTCTTCGTTACTGGCGAAGGAGTATGTCGATCAGTGAGGCTAAAATGAATGAGTGTGGCTTCAGCAGATTCCCCTATAGCTAACCGGTAACAACCCGTTACGCTGCTTCTACTGATCCTGTTCACACGTCGATGGCCCGCCGTTGCCTGGCGTAACACCGTCAGTCGTCGGTACGCCTACGCCCTTCCAAAAATCGCATAGATTTTGCTGCTGATTTACCCACTGATTCCTCCGTCACCGCTTCAGGCTAGGTCGCGCCTATCGACGGATGTTCAATTGATGTTGAACTGAAATAAATAATGAATTAGAGTTGGAGCCAAATTCGTGTTAGCCAGCCATGGATGGGGCAAATGGTGAATGTGAAGGAAGCCAACGCTTATACTGGAGGAACGAAACGAATATGAAGGTTGGTGATGGATAGTGAAGCGTTGTGGCGGAAGCATTCGGTTAACAATTTAAGATGAAGAGGTGTGTCCGTTGCTGGTGCTGGCAGTTAACCTAATGACAAATTATGATGAGATTAGATGATAAATGAAATTGTAAACTGAATTAATTTTTTTGAGATTAAGAAGCATTGCCATCGTAAGAAGAAACAAAGATGGATTCGAGATCGTACCTTGAGCCTCCACTACCGCTGGAGCAGCCCGAAATCTAGATTTCTACAAATCGCCATTAGCTGTTCATTGGAGATTCCAAGACTTTCCTTTTTGTTCGTCGAATGGGACTTTGTTGGCGAGCCCTTTGTAGACCTGCATTGAATCGGCATTGATGATCTCAATCGGAAAAGACGCGGCCAAATCGATGGCTAGCCGTGACTTTCCAGCGCCGGTGGGGCCCATGATCACCGCAACTAAGGGCTTCTTATCTTCAAAATCAGGCGAGCCACTGATAGGGTTTTATTGATGTTGTTTGTTGGTCGAGTGGAGAGAGGAAGAGGGGAAGTTGGAAAACTGGCTATGTAGGCTCCCAACAGTTTTGGTTTAAAAAAAATGGTACAGGATGGTAAAGTGTGAAGTTGGTGCGGTGGGAATCTAACCTCATCGTTATCGTTAAAAACAGGCCCCGTGAAACAGTATGTTGGTTGGGTGTGAGGACAGCCCAAACATTTATTGTAGGTATTAGATATATATAGAAAAATTTCAACCTTCAGAATAACAGGTACCTTAACTTTATATATCTTTCTCTGTTCTATCAATATAGAGTTTGCACAACATGAAATAAAGTATAAACATGAACTTAACTATAAACTTAATGAACATCATGTTTAATACATACTTATCTGTCAAAAAAATGAAATGACATTACATCAATACCATTCATAACCAATAACAATTCAACAAAAAAATATAAACTATACATGCAAATAGTTTTTGTTGGATATCTGTCCAATTCGGGTTCGTATTTACGTTTCGGACCTCGCAAACGCGCCAGAACCACAAAACGGATCTTACCGAAGTCACCACGGGTCAAAACGGTACGGATGCGCGCCGCACCCGGACCGGGGACTTCTGGTTGCCTCAGCAATCCGGACCGGTCCGGACTGCCGACTGATATTGCGCGCTTACCCCTAGCACTGCGCGTTTACCATTATTTTTACTAAGTATGAGAAGTCATTGCGCACATAGCCAACCTCGATGTCGGTAAGCATTTTCCTGTAAACCGACATTGAACCGCATAAAACCGGGTACGGTTCTCAGGTTTCCTATAAATAGGGACCTAGACCTCCCATTTGATAGATTAACTCGAAACTCTCTAGAATTGAGTCGTAGGAGAACGCAATCTTCCGCCAAACTATGTCGAATGTGGGCCTTACCTAGTCACAAAGGTACGGTCGTCTTGCGGTGGAGGGAGGCCTCTATAAGGCAAGGTTGGATAAGAATCAGGGGGATAAACCTGATTACGCAAGACGATTATCTAGTCTCGAAGTAACTTGACATGATCTTCGTTTTTGCAAATCGCTGTGATGAACTCCGTTTAAACCACATTCTGGGCCAGATGAAAATCTCTGATAGCATGATTGACATATCCCACTGCTGTCAACTTAAAAGTTTAGGTATGCTATCGACGCGTTCTTCATACTGCGCATGCCATGTTCGACCATGGGGTCACAGCTCAGTTGTGCTAGATAAGAATCCTTGTGATTCTAATGGGCGCAAACTTCTTCACCTCGTGTGTGTGATTGATCCCGGGAGCCTTATGAAGAGGCACCCAAAGTATCCTCATGGACTCGGAACTCATATCTAAAGTCAGGTTCAATGTTCGCTTCCCGGCGTACGAGCGTAGTGCTGAACAAAAAGGCCCAGTGACCACGTATTTGGAAACCGGTTGGGTTTGACTAAGGATATGAGCGACGGGGATGGTCAAGTTCACCTGTAATTCATCGACACTTGTATTCACTAGTTGGCCACCAACCGGATATTAGTTGAAGGTTGTGAATACTTGTATTGATGCCTTGGAGAAGTGTTCCTATATGGAAACCGGGCAAATGGAGAAGTTGACCTAGGATACAACGCGACACTATAATGTTTATAACATGTTGATTGAAGAAAAGAGAATCAATGTTCCGCAGACACTACAACACTCCTAACAGATGAATAGCACGACGCCCGTCGTGTTCTTCGGTCGCACGGCAAACCTAGTATGAACTATTCGGAAACAAGGGTGAGATCGAAGGAGTGAAATGTTGATGTTGATTTGGACGAAAATACATTAAAAGGCACCCTATTAGATGTACATATTTGTACATACATTGATAGGTACTCATACTTGTATAGATACATGGTACCTTAGGTTGACTTGTATAGTTGACTAGTTAGTTAGGATTGATCTCCTATATATAGTGGCATCCTAACATGTAAATACTTGGTTGAATCATTTATATCATTCATATTTTATATCTCCTTATGGTTCAACCCTCCTCTCCACATTATAGAACTTCATATGGTATCAGAGCTATGGTATTTCCAGGTTCGATTCATAATTTTTCGAGAGGAATTTGCATCGATTTGAGCTTGGATCTTGAGGATTTCAGCTTCGATTCTTTGGATTACTTGAAGATCAAGTTGTTGCTGCTGCATTGCGTGGATTTTCTGCTCATTATAGCTGTTTTGGATTGAAGATTTCAGCATTTTTGGACAAGCATTTCAGATTCAGCTACTTGTTCTTCATTCTGTTGCTGCATCACTATTCCATTGATTTGAGCTGTCTTCATCGATTTTTTAATCGATTCTGTGTCATGGATTCGATCTGGTGTTGTTGCACGAGTCTATGATCAATTGCTTCTGCTGGATTGATCCGTTAATCGTTGGATTTGGATTATTGCAGCTTAGTTTCTGCGTTTTTCAGCCGAAGCTTCGGTTGGTGCTGGATGAGCTTGATTCTTTGAATCAAGGCTTTGTTTCAAGTTTTCTGCACTTCATTTGCCTTCTGAGCATCATTGCGATGTTTTTTGTGAAGATTTGAGCATCACTGAAGCTTCTTGGAGGTAATTGCGATTCAATTTCGTTTTCGCGCCAGTTTTCTTGCTTGAAGTTCAATCTTCGAATTTGAGCTTGTTACTCGATCATTTGCTGCGATTTGAATTGCATTGGATTCGAATTTGATTTTGCGATTGTTTCTGAGCTGCAATTTGTTGATTGCTGGTGTGAATTGGATCAATTTGGTCCGTTCTTGGACTGTTTTTGCTCGGTTCTTGGTTCTGCAGTGTTCTTGCTGCAATTTCTTCAAATTCGAGCTCATTGTTCATTCATATACTGTGATTTGGATTGCTTTGGATTCGCATTGGACTCGTTGATTGATTCCGAGCTCCAATTTGGCGATATTGGATGTGGATTTGTCCAATTTTGGATTCGATTGGAGCTGAATATCTCAGTTCTTGTTGCTGTTGCTGCAGTATTTTGACTGCAATTTCTTCAAATTCAACTTGGATAATCAATTATTTGCTGCGTTTTGGATTGGTTTTGATGCACCGTATGGTTCCTGCTGGATTCGAGGCTCCAATATGTCGATTAAAGTTATAGGATTGTCTTGATTTGGCATGATGCCATCCTGTTATCTGGATTTCATCAATCTCTTGATCGAAGGAGTTCTTTGGATCGATTCTTCAGGATTAAGTGCGCGATTGAGGCAGCAATTGATTATAGGTTGAATTGTTGATTGTTTGCAGCAATTTTAGATGGATTTCTGGGGATCTATGAAGAACACCTGTGAATTATGGTTGAAGATTTGAAGATCTTCAAGTCTGCCCAGGTTTATATAATCTGGAAATTGCTGCGTCTCGCTGGGATTGAACCTGCGACCTGTTGATCAGTTAATTCGTGGAAATTCTGTGTTTCGCTGGTTTCGAACCCGCGACCTGTGCCTTCTGTGTCGTGCTCCCTTCATGCACCGGATTTTCAGCATGGAGTTGATTCGATTCGTGCACCCCGGTGCACCCGCATGTGCTCTGCACGTGCCTGGTCTATTATGACCGAATTTTGTGCGAATTTGGGGGCTATTTTTGGAGTTTTATTAAGTTTGGGGCTTCTTTGCAAGATTTTGGATATTTGGGGCTGTTTTAGGCAGTTTTCAAATTTGGGATGCTCTTTTGAAGACTTCGGGGCTGTTTTGGAGCAGTTTCAGAGTTTGGGGCATTTTTGCTGATTTTGTGAAGTTTGGGGCTATTTTGAGGATACTTCTAAATATTGGGGCTTCTTTGGAGCTTTTGAAGACTTTGGGGCTGTTTTGAGGACAGTTCTCAAGTTTGGGGCCGTATCCCGAAAATTGGATTTTCGAGGGGCCGTTTTGTGAAGTCCAGGTTTAAATGTACCTTGGCAATGAAGACCGGGTTTGTTGGACCTTGGCATTTTGGAGCGGGTTTTAAATTTCCCATGGATCATTTGAACGGGTTTTGAAATTCCCTTGGCTCATTTTGAACGGGTTTACCCTTGGCTCTTTTTGACCGGGTTTAAATGTACCTAGGTTTCTTGGGATTGGAGAAGTAGTGTGAAGCCATGTGGTTTCTTCGTCACTAAGTTGTGTTACTTGTGATCGGGTTTAAAGGTACCTGTGCTTCTTCATCACCAAGTTTAGATTACTTCATCAACATATCTTTTTCTCTCAAATTTTCCTTTTAATTCTTTAGAAAGGAAGAAGAAGGAAAAGATGGGGGAATATTAGATGTACATATTTGTACATACATTGATAGGTACTCATACTTGTATAGATACATGGTACCTTAGGTTGACTTGTATAGTTGACTAGTTAGTTAGGATTGATCTCCTATATATAGTGGCATCCTAACATGTAAATACTTGGTTGAATTATTTATATCATTCATATTTTATATCTCCTTATGGTTCAACCCTCCTCTCCACATTATAGAACTTAATACACCCTCCCATTCCGGCGAGTGGGAGCTGTAAGTATATGGTGATGGGCGCCGTAAATGGAAGCCCATTATACGTATATGTTACCTAAGACAACTGGGTAAATGTCACATTAGGACATTGGGCCAGACTGAAATCCCAATTGACATGAGAGGCCCAAAATTGGGCCTCCCTTATACAACATGTGGCCGGCTGAACTATGTGGGGGCAAGGTGGACTTTTGTCCACTTTGCTCCTCCTATATATATATGGGATGTTAGGGGTTTTATTAGGGTTAATCATAATTCCTCTCTAGTGGTGATTTGAGAGAAAAACCTCCCCCCATAACCACATAGTTCGGCCGAACCCACTATCTCACCAAGGGTGTGCAAATTTGACTTCGAGCAAACACTCCGGAGATCTGTCCCTGTCAAGAATCGATCAGAGGCTTTGCTGTGGAGAATATACCGTGTATGGCTTCCTTAACAAGAACCTCTACGGGTGCCGACTGGAGGACCGTGAACTCCCTACTGCAGGATCTTAGGACTACGGATTACTTCCGTAGTGATTACTCCACGTAATTTAACACCGGACAAATACTCGGACTTAGAGTCCGACTCAAAGTTTGATTTCGAGCTAACATCAGGAAAGAAACTAAGGCGACGAATAGAAGGAACGAAGAACTTACTCATCCTCTTCAAGATATACCGCCTTTGGAGAGTCTGGGTTTTATCACACCACCACGAGTATAGCACCTACAACACCGAATCCAAGGTTAGGGTGATGAAACATCCCAAAGACATCCCAAAATGATCTAACACCAACGTATCGACAGTCACATCACATAACGGTCAAGAAGTAATTGCCTAAAATGGGAACCACATATTTACAACCACGTCAACAACGACGTCCGTATACGAATAACCATTTTTTCTATGAAAATGACTGCGTACGTGCAACTATATTCACAAACGACAATGGCCACACACGTACGAATCAAAAAACGATGTGATCATGCAAGTAAAAACAACATACACGTGCTGTTAGGTTATGAGATCTAGGTCAACGGGTGATCGGCTTCGATCTCACTCCTTACGGGGGATGTGTGCAATCCGGTATTTCTGAGTTGCCCTGTCTTAGCCTATCTTCTTCCTTCCTTCCTTCCTCCCTTTGCTTCCTTTCTTCTTCTACCCTGCAGAAGGGGCAATACCAGACACGGAGGGGGGGGGGGGGGGTGGTGCCTGGTGAACCCTCTCCGATGCCTAAGTCAGTATTCTTCTAGAGAGATAAACTAGAGAGATGTCAGAGCAAAATAATCCAAATTGCCAAGATGATCAAATGAGTTGTGAAGGTGGGGTATTTATAGGCAACGGTGTCATTAAGGTGGCTTAATGACATCGTTAACCTTTAAACACAATTAATTAACCTTTAAGTGTACAATTAAGACCTTAGGATACGGAGAAGGTAGGCGACGTGAACCGGGTGTGGGAGTCCGAAAATGGCGCAGGGGCCCTTGGGGGGAGGAGAAATCCGACCCCCAAGGGTAGGGGTTGGGTGAGGGCACCCAACCCCTCCTAGGGAGAATGGGGTTGGCCAACCCCATCCCTCCTAGGAGAGATCGGGTTGGCCGACCCGATCTCTCCTAGGAGAGATCGGGTTGGTCCACCCGATCTCCCCTAGGAGAGATCGGGTTGGCTGACCCGATCTCTCCTAGGGGAGGTCGGGTGTGGCCACCCAACCTCGCCTAGGTGAGTTTTACCCCGGCCGGACGAGCGCTCCGGCCTCGTCCGAGCCGTTAATGTGTTCGCGGAGTATTCGGGTTGAAGTTTCGATTTACAAACGTTAATGGGACGATAAAAATACAACGGTTTGGAAGTCAACGGGTTCAAATTGGGCGTATATCCATCACATGCCCCCGAGTCAACCAATGGCCTAACCCTTGATTGACTCTATTTTAGGATGGTATGACACGCGCAATTTGAAACCGGGATTTTACCTTCTGCTCTTCCTTTGTAGGTTGGTTTCATGGAAAAACCTAAAACGTGCAGGGAGCCCCTGTTGATCTGAGCAAGAGGAAGGCTCCTTCTAGTTCTGCTTTGAAGAAATCCCCCCTGCCTGGGAAGAAGGCTGGGGCCTCTGGTATGCTTTCTCCTATTTGCTTCTTTATGGTATAACCTATGTTTTCCTTATCTTGTTTTTCTTACCTTGCTAGGGCGCTCCCCCTTGGTGACTGAGAGGGTCGTCTCCGTTGGCAGAGATTCTGGACCTTCCAAGTCCAAACCGCGGAGATCTGATTCTGAGGCCGGGGCCTCGGCTGCTAAGAGAAAGAAGGCTGTGGATCCTGCTTCGCCTACTGCTCGTCCTCCGACCCTATCTCGTGATAAGGAGATGGTGGTCGAAGAGGTGCCTTCCCTGGCTGACAAAGGGAAGCGACCTGCTGGTGGTGGTTCCCCTGCCCCCCAGCCGAGGGCGCGGTCCTCAGGTATGATCTCTACCTTGTTGCTGATCCTTCTATGTTTATGTTCTCCCTTGACTTGCTTTGCTTGTGTAGGTGGGCCTCCGACTTTAAGTCGGAAGGATTTCGCACGGCTTACGGATGAAGATGTTATTGGGTCTGAGTGGACTCCCTTCGCTGGTCTGAAGGAGTTCCATCTCGATAGCACCTCCTCTTTGCGGACTCCTGAGGTTGGTGTCCGCGTACTCCGCGGCGCCATCCCCCCTGGCGATCGTGTTTCTCCGCCCAAGTCTCCTGGGGAGACTCGGCGCTTTGTTCAGGGGGTTCTTTCTCGTTATGCACCTGTGAGCTGTTCCTTGCTTTCCTCTTATTACTTTCATAATGACTATCTTTCGGTTACTCATCCCTTGTTTGAATTGTTAGGGTATGTCTGACATGGTGAACATGTCCTCGCTCGTGCTCGAGTTATCTGACGAGAGGAAGACCCTTGAGGACAGCCAGGTCTCTCTCAAGGCGGAGGTCGCTACTGCTGCTGAGAAGGCGCGATTATCTGATTTGAGGATGCAGGAGCTCCAGGACCAGGTGTCCTTGCTTGAGACCACTGTGGGCAGTTTGCGTCGGGAAGCTGAGGTTGCAGCGTCGCTCCATTCTGAGGAGTTACGGAAGTTGGAGGCTAAGTGTCGTGCTGAGGAGAGGACTGTTGCGGTTTCTGAGTACAAGGCCTCATCTGCCTTTACTGCCGATTATAGCGTGCGTCTCACTCAGGAGATGAACCAGTTCGGTGAGTATCTGGTTGATCACATTTTCCGTATTGATCCTCAATTCCCAGTTGGTGACCTTGGTGACTTCGGGCCATATGCCAGTGGTTACATGGCTGTTCTGAGGGGTCAGGCTGCTGTTGCAGACGAGCCTGCCCCTGCCCAGGTGGATGCTACACCTGTGGAGATTGGTACCTCAGACTCCTCCTCTTCATCCATTTCCGCTGGCGGTTCAGCTTCAGGGGGTGAGGGTGACTCCCCCGAAGGTTCTGACTGACGTGTTTATCTCATGCTATCCTTGTATATATAACTACACTCCTTCTCCCCTTGTATGGGTTGAGTGTCCTTTGAGATTGTGATGGTGTTTGTTGTTACTTTCCTTTGCCGCATTGTGTTGTTGACTACGTGGTTCGTTTTCCTTTACATTAGTGCTTCTCATCTTTTTGTATATATCTCTTCTCATGATGTCTCCCTATGCCTTGTATATGGCTCTTTGGGTATGGACCCTTCCCTTGGTGTGTTTCCTTTATTTATCCTTCTTTCGTGCTTCCCTTCATGTCTTACCTGCCATTTCATAAAGAAAAAACATTACTTGTTCTTCACATTACTTTACTTAGAAATTTCTTTCTTATGTTATCCTTCTGAGCATGGTATCCTTCTGAGCATGGTGTCCTTCTAAGCATGGTATCCTTCTAAGCATGGTATCCTTCTGAGCATGGTATCCTTCTAAGCATGGTATCCTTCTAAGCATGGTATGATGATCTCTTCTGATACCCCTTACACGGTATACGTTGTACTGTTAGACCAAAGATACGCTCTTGGTGGGCGTCGAAATCTGTTCACGAGACAGGCTCTCGGACGGCACTTAACGTTTCACAGGATAGGCTCCCGGAGGGCTCAAGTTAGACCAAAGATACGCTCCTGGTGGGCGTCGAACTGGTAGTTTGAAATCTACCTCAAGATACGCTCTTGGGGGCGTCGAACTGGTAGTGTTTTTTCTACCTCAAGATACGCTCTTGGGGGCGTCGAATCTGGTAGGTTGCAAATCTACCTCAAGATACGCTCCTGGGGGCGTCGAATTCGTAGTTTTTGGAAACCACTCTCAAGATACGCTCTTGGTGCGTCGAATTCGTAGTGTAATAACTACTCTCAAGATACGCTCTTGGGGGCGTCGAAGGTCGTAGTATGAACACTACTCTCAAGATACGCTCCTGGGGGCGTCGAAGTTCGTAGTATGAAAACTACTCTCAAGATACGCTCTTGGGGGCGTCGAATGTCGTAGTATGAAAACTACTCTCAAGATACGCTCTTGGGGGCGTCGAATGTCGTAGTATGAAAACTACTCCCAAGATATGCTCTTGGGGGCGTCGAATGTCGTAGTATGAAAACTACTCTCAAGATACGCTCTTGGGGGCGTCGAACCTGTCATTGACTTGAAGTCATATCTGTGTAAGGATAACTTCGTGATTATACCACTACATTCACTGGAAAATACTTTTGAGTAACTACTACTCCCTTAGGAGCATTCATGTTTTTGTACACTTGGGATGCCTTGGTGCACCAAGACATCCTTTGTAGGAATGAAAGATAGTTGTAGAGTTGGAGTAACTTCGTGAGTTCTCCTTCTCAATAGTTGTTTTTGAAAAGCTTGTAAAGGTGAAACATGCAAAATGCTAGATATGAAACTAAGGATATGGGGTGGCCATTGTGTCTGTTGCCACGTACTCCTTGAAGCCTCCATTGTAAATTATTTCTTCCACTTCCACCTTCAACACCATGCAGTCATTGGTTTGATGCCCCCAGGTCCCATGGTATTCACACCAACCCTGTGCATCTCTTCCTAGGAAGGCCTTGCCTTCCTCCCTGCATGTTGGTAGCTCTTGCTTGAGGTGCTTGTGGAAAATTTCTTCTATGCTGAGTGTGAGGGGTGTGAATGTGAAATTGACACCAACTCCCAATGTGTCCATTTCTTTTCCTCTCTTTGGAGTCTCATCCAACTGCTCCGCTTCCTGTGCAAATGCTCTGTCCAGCCTTGCCTTGAGCTCTCTCATTGTGCTCGTTATGACCATCTCATAGAGCCCTCCATAGGCCCCGAATGAGTTTGGATGCATGTTTCTAATGAATGCCCTTACTGCTTCTCCCCTTGTGATGTCCATATTGGCACCATAATTGAAGAATCTCTGGAAATAGCTTGATATAGACTCCTGCGGCATTTGCTTGATATCATCTATATAGCGGAAGCCTCTTAGGATGGAGTTCCTTGTTCTGTTCCCTATTGCGGTGTCTGGCTGCCAAGGTATGGATGTCATCTTCACAGCCTTGCTCCTGTGTCTCCTTGTAGGCACTGTTTGAAAAAACTGCCTGCTCAGACGGAGTGTCACTCCACTCCTCCTCCTTCCTTGCCTTTGTCTCCCTCCCCTCCTTCTTCTATCCTGGTTGGTTCCTACCATGACCACAGCCACTGTGTCTGTCCCGTGTGATCCACGTCTCATTGAGTTGACGTAGCACTGCCTTGCGGTGCGTTGATCACCCAGGACCTCTCCAACCCCGTTCTCCGTGATGTACTTCAGCTTCTGGTGAACAGTGGATGGCACTATTTCATATGGGTTTATGGTTGTTCTTCCTAGGATCCCATTGTAGGCTCCCAGGCTTTCAACCACCAAGAAATTGACATTTACCTTCAGCTGGGTCCATCCTTGGCCCATGGTTACTGGTAGGGTTATCATTCCCAGGGGGTAACTTGTTGCCCCTGAGAAGCCAACTAGAGGGAAGTTGACCGGTTTGATGTCTGCTTTGGTTTTCCCTATCTCCTCTAACACTCTCAAGCTTAGGAGGTCAGCTGAGCTGCCCCCATCCACCAAAATTCTCTTTACATCAAAATTGTCAATATCTAAAGTAATAACTAGAGCATCGTCATGTGGAAAGACGATGTGGCTCTTGTCCTTCTCCGAGAACTCGATCTTCACTTCTTCTCCTTCTCTTGGCCTTTTCCTCCACCTTGGCACTGAGCTTAGCTTGGATGCATAGACCTCTCTTGCATTAGCAGTTGGGCCACCCGATGCTACTCCCCCATGTATCATATTTATGACTCCTCTTTTGTTGGGTGGAGGGTTGTAGTCTATCTTTCCCTTGCCCTTGTCCTTCTGTGATGGCCCTAGTTGCATACTGTTGCCCCCATGGTCTACGAATTGCTTCAGTTCTCCCCCCTGGACGATGTTGTTTATGCTTAGCTTTAGGCTAAAGCATTCATTTGTGTCGTGACCATAAGCCTCATGGTTGTCACACCATCTATCCTTGTGATTTCCTACCATTGGGGCTCTCCACCTTGCAGGGGGTGACCAAAGCTTTTGGTTCCGCATCTCTCTAAGTACGGTGGCTGGAGTGGCGTTTAGTGGGATGAACTTAATGACGTTTATTTCTCTAGCTTTTAAGGGTTCACCCATTTGGTTTCTTTGCTGCGGTGGACGCCATTCCTGCTGCCTTGCATGCTGCGGTGCCTGGGGTGGCTTGCCTTTGTTTGGCTTTTGATTATCCTCCTTGGCTGCCTGGATTTTGGCCTTCTTGCTTGCCCTGTGCCTCTCAAGGTCAATATGCGTTTTAACTCTTCCTGCAAGCTCCTCCAAGGTGCTTGCTGGCTTTTTGGCCATCTTTTCAGCCAATGTTGACCCAAAGCGACCTAAGTTTCTGATGAAGGCTCGTATTATCTCCCCTTCAGTAATGTCTCCCTGAATGTCTGTAATGTTCTGGTTGAACCTAGTATAGTAGCTGGCCAGGGATTCATCGTATTCTTGTTTCACATCATCAATGGAGCCTGTTCCCTTGAGGAGTTTCCTCTCCCCTAGGTATCTCTGCAGAAACTTAGCTTTTAGCTGCTCCCATGAGTGGATGCTCTCGGAGGGCAGGCTGAAGAACCAGTGTGAGGCCACCCCTGATAGGGTGTTTGGGAAAAGAAGTGCCTTGTATCTTTCATCAGTGGTCCTCCCAAATAAGGAGGCCTCATGCTGTTGGATATGCTCTAGGGGGTCTCCCTTCCCATTGTACTTTGCAATTTGCACTGAGTGCAGGGAGTCTGGCACCCTGTTCATCTCCAGTTCCTTTGTGAAAGGGTGGTTTGTCTTGTCACTTAGACAATGCAGGCTGGGTTTCTTTGACTCATTCAATTTCCGGGTTATCATGGCTTCTATCTCCTCCGGGGTGATCATCACCTGTGCCGGAGTATAATCCCTCTGATACCCATTGTAGTTGTAGATTGGGCTTACTGGGTTCCCTTGTCCATGCTGGTATGGACTGTAGGTGTACCCTTGGTACGCCTGCTGGGGTGCTTCATAGAAGTCTTGCCTCTTTGGAGGTCTTGCTTGTCTTTCCTCCCCAAGCGGGGTGTAAGCCCTGTTGCTCTGCTGTTGCCTAGGAGGCACGAATTGTTGCCTTCCCTCTGGGGGCGGCTCCTGGTAATATCTTCTTTGTTCCTCTCGCTGCCCTGCTCGAGGGTGCGAGTAGTGCTCTTCTGTTGGGATCTGCTCCTCTTCATGAGCTTCAGTGTAAGTCCCTTGGGTGTATGCCGGCCTTGCATACGCTGTGTGGGCGCGGTTGCCATCTCTCTGTGCCGGCATCCCATACGGGTACCTTTGGGGTTGCTCTTCATAATAGTATCCCTCGGGGGGTGCCGTGTTGTGGGAAGGCACTCCCTGTTGTTCTCTTTCTCTCTGTGGCCTTCTTGCCCGGGGGGTGGAGGCTGTGGAGGACTCAGCCCCAGCTGGGCGTGAAGGTCCTCCCTCCTGGTTGTTCTGTTGTTGAGGAGGCTGTGGTATTTCTTGGGGCTCTGGATGCATTGGTTGCTTCCCAGGGTTAGGCTGTCTCCCTGGGGGTATGGGTTCTCTTCTCCGCCCATTGCCCCCGGGTGGGCGTTGGTGCCTAGACACCCTACTGTTCGTCATAGCTCGTGTAATAGCCAGGCTTTCTGTCCGAAGCCTACAGACGGCGCCAAGTGTTAGGTTATGAGATCTAGGTCAACGGGTGATCGGCTTCGATCTCACTCCTTACGGGGGATGTGTGCAATCCGGTATTTCTGAGTTGCCCTGTCTTAGCCTATCTTCTTCCTTCCTTCCTTCCTTCCTCCCTTTGCTTCCTTTCTTCTTCTACCCTGCAGAAGGGGCAATACCAGACACGGAGGGGGGGGGGGGGTGGTGCCTGGTGAACCCTCTCCGATGCCTAAGTCAGTATTCTTCTAGAGAGATAAACTAGAGAGATGTCAGAGCAAAATAATCCAAATTGCCAAGATGATCAAATGAGTTGTGAAGGTGGGGTATTTATAGGCAACGGTGTCATTAAGGTGGCTTAATGACATCGTTAACCTTTAAACACAATTAATTAACCTTTAAGTGTACAATTAAGACCTTAGGATACGGAGAAGGTAGGCGACGTGAACCGGGTGTGGGAGTCCGAAAATGGCGCAGGGGCCCTTGGGGGGAGGAGAAATCCGACCCCCAAGGGTAGGGGTTGGGTGAGGGCACCCAACCACTCCTAGGGAGGATGGGGTTGGCCAACCCCATCCCTCCTAGGAGAGATCGGGTTGGCCGACCCGATCTCTCCTAGGAGAGATCGGGTTGGCCAAGCCGATCTCCCCTAGGAGAGATCGGGTTGGCCAACCCGATCTCTCCTAGGAGAGATCGGGTTGGTCCACCCGATCTCTCCTAGGAGAGATCGGGTTGGTCCACCCGATCTCCCCTAGGAGAGATCGGGTTGGCTGACCCGATCTCTCCTAGGGGAGGTCGGGTGTGGCCACCCAACCTCGCCTAGGTGAGTTTTACCCCGGCCGGACGAGCGCTCCGGCCTCGTCCGAGCCGTTAATGTGTTCGCGGAGTATTCGGGTTGAAGTTTCGATTTACAAACGTTAATGGGACGATAAAAATACAACGGTTTGGAAGTCAACGGGTTCAAATTGGGCGTATATCCATCACGTGCAAAGGGTATTTTCGAGCAAAATGGATAATCAAGGCGGTAACGACAATGCAAGAAATTGAGGGATTATCACAAGTCAAATATGGGCAATCAAAATACGAGCATCCAATACATGTATGGAAAGGTAAAGGGGTCGAACCTTGGGGAAACCTGAGCCGATACGAATGGTTGGCTCGAAATTCGTGTCACACCTTCGCCAGAAAGAAGTCGTCGCCGGCAAGGAGCTGTGTTACCCGCCGTCCGCCGTCACCGGAGAGTCGCCGGAGATCCTTTTCCTCGCTACGCCTTCGTATGCTGCGCCACTGGCCTCCGCCCTCCCCAGTCGGAGGTTCGCTGTTCCACGCAGGCGTTTAAAGTCGCCGCTTCGTCCTTTCGCCGTCGAAATCCAAGCCGCCGACGATTTGAATCGCTTAGCCCTGGTCCGTCGTGGCTGTCCCGGTCAAGCCAGCCGCTCCCCACCGCGTCGCCAAGCTGTCCCGCCGTGCCGTTGTCGCGCCGGAGAGTCCTCCTCA
The DNA here is from genome assembly GCA_036873135.1 of Clarkia xantiana subsp. parviflora. Taxonomy (NCBI): domain Eukaryota; kingdom Viridiplantae; phylum Streptophyta; class Magnoliopsida; order Myrtales; family Onagraceae; genus Clarkia; species Clarkia xantiana. The sequence goes on from JAPTYO010000004.1 coordinate 41,170,209, forward strand.
CCGTGGTGAGTAATTCCGGCCACACCTCAAAAATCGAGCTAAGTAAATGACTTGGTCCTCAAGAAAAGCTTACTTAGTAGAGATGAAGTTGGTGGCTACTAAGAATGGTAATCCATTCTCTCTCCTTTATAATACCATATGGTAGGGTTTTCTAAAAATGCTCTAATCTCCACCTTTAATTCAAATTGGGGAAATCTAAAGGCTAGGATTAAAGATGACAACTTTACTCATTTTTAACTATAATTAACTACATCTCTACCCATGGTATTTCCATGTTCATTTATCATCCATCCTATACTTAGAAATTTTCACACATAATTAATATATATATATTTTTTTTATATAGAATTACCCCGTACATACATACTGACAAGAGGTAGATTTTCCTTTATCTATTATCATGATTCCGGTACTCACTTTTCCTAACTCATATTTTTAGAATATAGAGATAGAAATGCACGTTTCTCGTCATACCCGCATGTATCGGATACATGTCTGTATACATATCTGTACTAACGTCTCTGATTTCCTGTCGTGAGAAACAAGGATAAGGCGTGGAAACACGACTACAGACATATGGCAGATTCATTAAGAGGTAAAATCACGGGATTGAATTGAGCGTGCTCACCTATCGTAAAATATAGTCAATCAAGGGTTAAGCCATTGGTTGACTCGGGGGCACGTGATGGATATACGCTCAATTTAGACCCTTTTTCATTCGGATTGTCTTATTTTAATTACCCCACGAACGACTGTAAATCAAAACTTTGACCCAAACACGTCACCCAAAGTAAAACGGTCCGGACGAGGAAAAACGCTCGTCTGGACGCGTTGCTTGTCCAATCTCACGCTTGCTGAGATTGGACCAGCCAGGTCCGATCTGATCTATCCTATGAGGGATCAGACCTGCTAGTCCGGCCCCATGGCTTCGGGCGGACCTCCCGTCAGACCCCGGAGGTCCCGACATCCTTCCTATGTGTAGTATTCCTGCCCAAGGGGTGTACGCGACGTCCAGAACACTGTCATCTAAACCGTCCCTCGCGACGACCCGACCTCACTTTGTACGTCCGACACTTAGAAAATATCACGAACCCATCCATGCTTGCTAAGGGCTTAATCCCTTTATTACTTGTTAACTGAGCTCGTTTAGGAGTTAACGGTGTCGTCATTAACCACCTTAATCTCCTTTGAGCCTTTATATAGAACCTCACCCCTTTTCATTTACTAAGTTGATATCACTTGAAAGATTTGAGCTCTGTCTTCTCTCTACTTTCTGTCTCTACATTGTTTTAACTTAAGTATCAGAGAGGGTTCGCCGGTACCACCTCCGGCTTACCCCTCGTGCAGGTTCGCGAGAGGACAGACCGCGAAGAAAATGAGAGGAAGCGGATTACAGAAAGAAACTGTCGGATCAAGAAGGAAGGAAATCTACCCGTAAGTTGGCTATTTGGATTGACGACCCGTTGACCCGATACGCAGGACTTAACATAGTGTGGTTAGGTTGTTTGGAATAGTGAATAAAAAAAGATACTTAATATGTTTTTTCTTTTAATTTTACTTTTACTGTTTCCACAAATGTAATACATGTATGTCAGCATATCCAATGTATATGTGAACATGTTTATTCGATATGCATTAAACACAGTAATTTTAAACTGAAGTTTGTTGGTCTGTTCAAAATTCTGGTATGTAAAACGTTTCAATAGTGACCGGTTAATATTCGGTCAGATAAAGATTTGAGATTCTCTGAACGGTCTCGAAACGTCAACTTTCGGTTGATCGTCATCAAATCCTATACACCGCTTCCTGACAGACAAATCAGGTATGGAACTACGGTCAGTAATAGGTATTAGGTCTTTTTTCTCATCAAATCAGACATAAATCGGTTATAACATGGTAATACATTCTTGACTGATGGATTGGTCAGTAACCGCGTGGTAGGTAATCACAAGTTAATTTTACTAATGAAATAAATATATATATTAATTTTTCAAAATTTTTTTTTATTTAGGATACCTTATTATAGACATCTTAGATTGACCACTGACCATGTCATGTACTATTTACTACGGATTCAGATCACCTTCCCCCTCTTCGTGCCCCAGATCGGTCCTCGCCGTTAGGATCTTGACACGTGTCCTTAAATTTATTATTTTCCTTCTAGGGTTCACCAATCTCAATAAAGTTTTAGAAAAAAAATCTCAAATTAATTACACTCAAAACACGTGTTAAAATCTTAACAATGAGATACGATATGAGTCATTAAGGCGGGGCAGAAGATTTGCATCCATTTACTACTAGACCACTGGTTGCTACTCATGGGGTAATTTGAGAGTATTTTTGGTTTTGGTACCGTCTAAACGGGACTAAATCTAAACAATCCACGAGCTTAACAAAATTAGGTACGTGTACATTGTAAATCTACTTGGAATTTGTATAAATTTTTTTTTCCAAAAGTGGCAACAACAGCTCAAGAGTTAGTTGAACGGATGGATGATCTGTGTGTCTGTCAGAATAGAATTTTTGTAGCGGCAAACAACAATGGGTTGTCTTCGTCTCGTAGCTGGAAGCTCCATATTAATTCTGTGGACTCTCCATCCAAACCAAATAGCTCAACTGAATTTCTCTCGTTCCTCCAATATCCATCATCATGCATATCCGCTAATTCATCAAAATAAAATTTAAATTTCATCCGTTATAGTAATGGTGACGACTGAAGATTGCTTAAATTAAAGGCAGGCACAGGCAACAATGCATTATAATATTCATAGACGTGCTCCCTTATAATTAACCTTAAATTCATCAACTTCATTTATCCCTTCAAACTTGAAACAAGGCAATCAATATAACCATCCAAAGAGATGCTAACTTGTACAATCTTATCTCTACGCTTAACATATATCCTTTCCCCTCAAATATATGTATAGAAGCTAGAATATATAGATTATGATAAGTTTAGGAGTTTATAGATCCCATTAATCATTTATTTATTTATCTAAATCTAAAACAATTATGAGCGATATAAGTTGTTTCTTCAGTTTTTTATGATAAGTATTGCACAAAAAAAAAGTTACAAAATAACTAAATAGGAAAAACAGACTAAAAAATGTCCTCAATAACTAACTTTTAACGAAATCAAAGAATGAACAAACCTTAAAACACTCTAGAGTAGACTAATCAATAAGCTCGAAAAAGCCACTATAAGCAATTAATTCACAGGGGTTATTTTAGTTTCTAGTGGATTATAATTGGATAAAGATATATCCAATTTGACAAGCGGCGGACCCCACATCCGAATCAAACGGTCTTATAACAATATATATACGCTGTGCTGGTTGGTTTCCATTGTGCTCAATCTTCCAAGAGAGAAGAACAAACCAAAGCCTCCAAGGTCTCTCTTTTTGTCTAAAAGTCAAGTTTTTTAACCAAATTAGTGCGCTTTGGATCATTAAGGGAACTGGGTCGGTGGGATTGAGATTCTGATCGAATAGGGGATGTGGGTGTTCTAGTCTAGGGTTATGCTTGTCTGATCAACTTAATCTGTCTTATTTAGAAAATCTATGGCGAGTTTGTTGAAGAACAGTTACTACCTTACCGGGTTTAACAATGGAGCTCTGCCAAGAAGTTTTGGGTCTTCTACTGCTGTCTGTTCTTTAAGGTTCAAGGAGTCAAACCCAATAGAGTCTCCAGTACTTGTCACCAATTTCAAGGGAAACCAACTTCCTGTCTCTGAGTTTTCTCGAGATCGGAGAAGCAGAGCACCTGGAAATCATTTCTCTGTTCATGTATGTATTTTCTTCATCTTCATTCCAATCAGTAATCTATTTCTTTCTTTCTTTTTTCTGGATAAAATGTTTACTTTTGCATACTTGATGTATTTGCATCCTACACATATATGCTAGGAACGTTTGGATGTTTTCTTGACAGCTAATCTTGAATTTTAAGGTCAAATTGCAGTTAATGAGCTGTAATTTATATTAAAATTTCAAATTTAAGTAGCATTACGCAGTTTTGAGGCTCAAATTCTAGCAGATGTTTGTAAAATTTAGTTGATGGAGATGGTTTTTAATAAAAAAATCTTAGAGATGGGTTCTTGAATCTGTTGGTTTATTGATGACAGGCATCGAAGTGTATCGCCCCAGCCTTGAGATGGTGGAACAAGACCCCTAAACCAAACATGGTTGAAATCAATTCTACCATGGATCTTGTCACTTGTTTGCTAAATGCTGGTGATAAATTGGTGGTGGTTGACTTCTACTCTCCGGGTTGTGGTGGCTGCAGAACTCTCCATCCAAAGGTATCTAATCTAATTGAAGACATACATGATCTTATACTCAAGTTAGGTTAATTAATAATAGAAAGAAAATTCAAATTAGTTGGTATTGTGTGTTGTGATCAGATATGTCAAATAGCTGAGTTACACGAAGATGCAATCTTCCTCAAAGTGAACTATGATGAACTCAGAACGATGTGCAAGTGCCTCGACATCAATGTCCTTCCGTTCTTTAAGTTCTATCGAGGTGCACAAGGTCGGATTTGTAGCTTTAGCTGCACTAATGCAACCGTAAGTCCAAATTCTTTTTATTTTAACCAAGTCTCAGACTTTGCACCATTGGTTTGGTTTTTCATATGAGTTATTTGACTGATCTTCTTCTTGGCAACAACAGATCAAGAAGTTTAAAGATGCAATGGCAAAGCACGGGACTGATCAGTGCAGCATTGCGCCGACAAAGGGATTAGATGAGGCTGAGTTGCTAAGATTAGTGAGTAGTGGAGAATTATCGATGGATTGGTCATTGCCGGGTTCGAAAAATAAAGTGATGGATGATATTGTTTTGGCAAGCTTGGGGGTTACTACTACAGTAGAGGACTCTCTTGCTGTCTGATGTTTTTTTTCTTTTAGCCTAGAAGTTATGAAGGTTGTTTTGTTTGGAGACAAAATGGCTCCAACATTGAATCTTGGTAGGTGTTGGATTTTGGTGATGTTTTTCTGATTGTATGTATATATATATATTCATCAATGAACAGGCTCTGTTTTTCATTTTGAGTCTGAATCAGAATAAATCTGAAGAACTATGGATAAATTAGAAAGTTGTGGCTTGGCTAGGCTAGGCTAGCACATCAAATTTGTTGGGTGGGTGTCATTTGTTGAAATTCTCTGCAATCAATGTGGTAGTTGAAGGAAAGGGAAGCACTATTTGCCAAATCAGAGTGACTGAGTGGATCACCATTTTGCTTTGAAATTGGTTTATTAATCTTTCTCACCATTAATTAATAATATATATATATATAGTTGAAAAATTATTAGTTGATTTTATATGATGAATGGATGATCAGGCAATTATATTCCATATATATATATATATAAACTACTTAAATTGACCGAGATACTTTATTTTTTAAATAATGGAGCTATATATAAAATCAAGGAGATGTATGTCATCTCTAAACTTAGAGAATCCACGCAACTTATCTGTTTTTATGAAAGAATGAATTGTATTAACTTGCTAAGCACCAACTCACATTGTCCGAGTAAGATCAATTATATATTTTTAATTTTTTTCAAGCAAAATATTAATAATTTTCAGAATAATGAGAGTACATACAGTTGGATAATGGGGCTTGACAGTGACCCAACAGTCGTAGTGAATGCCATTTGGGCCATCACATTATTGTGAAGAATAATTGATATACCTCGCGTGGGCCCGGTTGTTCAAAATAAAAAATTAATTGTTGCCTAATTATGCAAATCGGAATAATCTCTTCTAATTGTGTCCTGATACATTACATAGTTTGATTGATGCAAGTGTATATTTTATATATATGCATAATATATTTTATGCATTTATGGATCAATAATCTTTTATGGCTGTTGTTTGAATATCCTTTGAATTTCCTCAAAACCATTGTCTTCCTCCTAAGCCACTTCTTCACAAAGAATCTATAAATACATATATGTCTAGGATGGATTGAATGAGTTGCCCGAAACCATTATCCATCACATACAAGTTGCTGGGAAAGGGTGATGTTCAAGAACACTATTCAAATCTTCGACTAGGCCCATGGACACGGACATGGCAGATGGCGTGCCGGATGCTTTCGTCAACTTTATATCCATTTTCTCTCTTGAATTGATTATGGTTTTATTCAAATTTCGTACCCTTATTTATTTGATCAATTTTTGTTCTAATATTCTTATTTCAGTTCATGTATTGTTCAGTTCGGTTAAATGAATTGTGTGCACGATTCGTGTCAACGACACTGTTTTATCCTGGGAGGTGATTGCCCCTGTAATAAACCTCGTTGCCTAACCTGAGGTTGAGGTGGGGCGAAATTGCCTTAAGGAGATTGTGATCTGCACGTGCCCTAGTTAAAAACTCGTCTTTCCCATTCGATCTACGGATCGCAATTTCTATTTTCATATTATAGATATATATACTCTTTACTCTTTATGTATAAGCTGAGTGTTAGTTAGTTAGTTAGTTGAGTTACTTGCCTGACAAGTAAACTCTGTAAAGCTAAGTATAAATAGCTAACATCTACATCTGTATTCATTGATTGAGTTCAACAGATTAATGCATCATAATCTTCAATCCAATACTCTCAGTTTATATGGTATCAGAGCGAATTGTGTTCATCGTTTTCGCGAACCGAATCTAGCTTGTTTTGAGCTAATTCGGTGTTTCCTGAGCTGATTCAACTCGTTTTGAGTTGATTTCAGCTGTTTATCTCTTCATTCACGAGGCTGATTGCTCGATTTCTCACTCGATTTCGATTTATCGATTCGATTTTCTTGAAGATTCTACGATACTCTGTTTTCCGCGATGACGAACAACGAACAAGCCGGTGCTGCAATTGATGATCCGTTCTACTTACATCCAGCTGATACGACTGGTCATATGTTGATTCCGTTTCAGTTGCAAGGATCGGCGAATTATCACATCTGGAGCATGTCAATTCGTGAAGGTTTACTTGTTAAGAACAAACTCTGCTTTATTGATGGATCGTGCACACGTGATTCAGTTCCTATCACTCAGCGTATCAAATGGGATCGCGCTAATGCTATTGTTAAGGCATGGCTGCGGAACTCGGTAGCTAAAGATCTTGTATCTGGTTTAGTCTATAATCCAACTCCTGAATCGATTTGGATTGATCTTCGTGACATGTTCGATAAGGTAGATGGAACACAGATTTTTCAATTGACGCGTGAAATCTACCAGACAGCTCAAGGTACGTCTTCGATCACTGAATTTTATGCTAGAATGAAACAACTCTGGGATGCATTGACTGCCATTGATGATCTTGTTATGAGCTGTGCTGCTGATAAGGCTATGATTACTACATACAAAGAGAAACAGAAGTTAATGTCGTTTCTGTTAGGACTGAACGATACCTATGCTGCTGTTAGAAGTCATCTTCTGATGCGTCAACCTTTGCCTAGCATTAGTGTAGCATTTTCCATATTGTTGCAGGAGGAGAGCCAAAGATCGATCTCAGGTTCTCTAGCAGATGGTTTAATTGAGAACACCACTGCTTTGTATTCAAGGACTAATAACAGTTTAAGGAATTCTTCTCGATCAAATGGTCCATCTTATGGGAGAACTTCTGATTCAACTGGATGGATTGATAAAAGTGGTTGGCTCTGCACCTTTTGCAACAGACGTGGTCATAAAGTGGACACATGCTGGAAAAAGTGGGGCAAACCTGAGAATATGAAGAGGTCATGGACTTCAGCAAATGGAGTTTTTGAAGATGATTCATCCTCTATGGTTGAGCATGTTGTTTCTGGAGATAAAAGGATTGTCCATGGCACTGTTGATAAGAGAGTCTTTCATTCAGCTGCAGCTGATAAGAGACTTCTCCATGTTGCTGCTGATTCAACCATGGCTTCAGATCCTTTACAACAATCTGAGGATTCTCATGACATACAGGTTAATATGGCAGGTATTTTACCTATTTATTCATCCATGTTTTGGATCATCGACTCAGGAGCAACTAATCATATCACACATCATAGGGAATGGTTGTCTGATTTGAAGGTTAACAACACCCTTTCTCAGTTTGTCCATCTACCCAATGGGCAAAAGTGCCAAGTTACTCATGTTGGAACTTGCTATCTCTCTTCTGATTGCTTCTTAACTGACGTTCTTTTGGTTCCTGAATTCAATTTCAACTTAATTTCAATCTCCAAACTATCTCTTCAAATGAATGCAAGAGTCATCTTCACCTCTGAGTCTGTTTCACTTCAGGGCCACTTAGATGGGAGGATTATGAAGATTGGAACTAAGAGGAAGGGTTTATATGTACTGAAGAGTGAAGGATTGAATCACCATCAAGTCAAAGCTGCTGCTGTTACTTCAGTACAGAAGAGGGATCCTTGGATTTGGCATCGAAGACTTGAGCATATTTCTGAGGATTATATGCAGTTTCTGAAACATCTGCAACTTAGTGAATCTACAACATGCCTTAAGTCTTGCACTGTTTGTAACCTTGCTAAGCAAACTCGGGTTCCTTTCCAAATAAGTAGCTCACATGCTGCAAAACCTTTTGAGTTAGTACATCTTGATTTGTGGGGGCCTTATAGAGTCTCAACTATCAAGGGTTATCAATATTTTTTAACGGTTGTGGACGATTATTCGAGATGCACTTGGATATTTTTGCTTCGTTCTAAGTGTGATACTGTATTGCACATCAAAATTTTTTTGTTGATGGTTAAGACTCAATTCGATTCAGCTGTCAAGATCATCAGAAGTGATAATGGAAGTGAGTTTGTTAACTCATCTTGCAGAAGTTTGTTTGATCAACTAGGGATTGTTCATCAAACAAGCTGTGTTTTCTCTCCACAACAGAATGGGAGAGTGGAACGAAAGCATCGACAATTGTTGAATCTTGCACGAGCAATCAGAATTCAAGCTTCAATTCCAATAAAGTTTTGGGGCTATTGTATCTTGGCAGCTTGCTATTTGCTCAACATCATTCCTACTTCAGTTCTGGATTTCAAGTCTCCTTATGAGATGCTTTATAACAGAACCCCTGCATATAATCATTTGAAAGTTGTGGGTTGTCTATGCTTTGCCACTAACCTTCAAAGCACAGATAAATTTGGTCCAAGATCGAAAGCTTCAGTACTCATGGGATATTCACTGACTCAGAAAGGATACCTTCTTATGGAAATATCTACTTCCACTTTCTTTGTCAGTCGTGATGTTCTCTTTCATGAGAATGTGTTTCCATTTTCCATGAAAAAGGAGGAACTGGCTTCTATGCTTCCTTCAATCCAAATTGACTTGCAGGTTGATCAACAGTCTAAACACATTATTGATGAATCTCCTGCATCCTTTTCTGATCCTCTCTTATTTTCTGAGCCACCACTACATGAGACACAATCACAGCAGCACCAGCAAGAATCAATTTCTCAGGAGTTGCTTGTTCAATCTTCCTCACATGATCAACCTCCACCTCAGCAATTAAGAAGAAGCTCCAGAACAATTGTCCCTTCAGTCAAACTAAGGGATTACATAGTTCCATTACCAACACGTTCAAATGCTGTATATGGGTTGGAACATTATGTCAATTATGACAAATGCTCATATGAATATCAATGTTATCTTTCAGCCATCAGTAAAATCAAGGAACCAAGATCATATGCTGAAGCAGTAAAGCATCAATGTTGGATTACTGCTATGCAAGAAGAAATACATGCTTTGCAGGACAATAACACATAGATCTTGGTCGATTTGCCTCCAGATTAGTCCACTGTAGGATGTAAGTGGATCTTCAAAGTCAAATATAAGGCAGATGGCTCGATAGAACGTTACAAAGCCAGACTGGTGGCTAAAGGATTTACGCAGATTGAAGGATCAGATTTCAATGAAACTTACTCTCCAGTGGTCAAGATGACAACAGTGCGAGTTATACTTGCAATTGCAGCTTCCAAGGCATGGTCATTAGATCATATGGATGTCAATAATGCCTTCTTACAAGGAGATTTGGATGAAGATGTTTATATGGACATCCCAAAGGGTTTTGAAATGGAATTTTCAAATGGAGGAGCCAACAAAGTCTACAAATTAACTAAGTCATTATATGGTCTTCGACAAGCCTCACGTCAATGGAACATAAAGTTAACACAGACGTTACTTGCAAATGGATACAAACAAAGCAATTCAGATCCTTCTTTGTTCAGTCAAGTTGTTGGCAATGATCGAGTCTTCTTGTTAATATACGTGGATGATCTACTAATCACAGGATCAAATGCCATTTTGATTAATCGATTGAAGAAGATTTTACAACAGCATTTCAAACTCAAAGATTTGGGCACTTTGAGATATTTCTTGGGATTAGAAGTCACGAGATCCGTCAAAGGTCTTGTCATCAATCAAAGGAAATACGCCATTGAATTAATTACTGAGGCTGGTCTAGGTGCAGCTTGTCCTGCTGAGACTCCAATGGAGTTTAATATCAAGCACACCACTTTTGAGTTTGATAAAGTTTTTCAGAAAGACACTTCTAAGGATCCTCTTTTAGAAGATGTGAGTTTATACAGACGTTTGGTGGGTAAACTGCTTTATCTTAACATGACGCGTCCAGATATCACATTTGCTGTACAACGCCTCAGTCAATTCATAGATAAACCCAAGAAGTCCCATCTTGAAGCTGCTATTCGTGTCATCAAGTACATAAAGAAGAATCCTGGCCAGGGCATGTTCTATCCAGCTGATAATGCACTAAATGTATCAATCTTTTGTGACTCAGACTGGGCAGCGTGTCCTTACAGCAGAAAATCTTTAAGTGCATACTGTGTCAAGTTTGGAAATTCAATGGTGGCTTGGAAAACAAAGAAACAGGACACCATCTCGATTTCCAGTGCGGAAGCTGAGTACAGGAGCCTCAGGATTGCAGTTCAAGAAGCTGTTTGGATCAAGAAGCTAATGAAGGAAATGGGAATGGAGATAAAAGAGCCTATTTCTATATTCATTGACAGTGAATCTGCAATTAAGATTGCTAAAAATCAGATGTTTCATGACAGGACTAAACATATAGAACTTGACTGCTATTTTACCAGACATCATTTGCAGCAAGGAAATGTCATACTTCATCACATTGGCTCCAAATATCAACCTGTTGATTTGCTTACCAAAGCATTAGTGAAACATCAGCACATTGCCCTCCTAAAGCTTTATGGGATCAAAGATGTCTTCAGGGAAAACAAAGAAGACGAAAAAAGCCGGGGAATATAGATATATATACTCTTTACTCTTTATGTATAAGCTGAGTGTTAGTTAGTTAGTTAGTTGAGTTACTTGCCTGACAAGTAAACTCTGTAAAGCTAAGTATAAATAGCTAACATCTACATCTGTATTCATTGATTGAGTTCAACAGATTAATGCATCATAATCTTCAATCCAATACTCTCAGTTTATACATATACATACAATTTACTTGTTAACTGTATGTTGATTATCGAATAATAAACAATTGGACTTATGTCCTATATATTTTAGAATTACTGTTTTACCCATCTATCGACCAACGGTTTTTCCAACAATCTTAAGGCAATTTTGTTGTTCGTATACAGTTGGGTATATTCTAAAATATGTATGGAATTTAAGATTTTTTTACGTTCCTTTTGATACGGACTAATGAGTCGTTTTGTGTTTGCGAGCATCGACATGGATTTTTAGATAAAAAAATGGACGTAGATGAGATCAAGGAAAACAGATACAAACAGATCGCATAAATTAGGGTTACTACTAATCTGGTATCGAGTGAAGAAGTAGAAATTCCGGATCGAGGTTGTTTAAACCCGAATTGGTTACGTTACGAATTTTTATTTAATTTATGTTGTTTAAATTCAGTTAATAATTATTTATTGTGAATTAGTATGAAAGTAACCCTCTGGTTTAGTGATTCACAAAGCAGGCTTAGCGTGAGTGGTAACAAGTTGGTTGCGGGATCGGATCTTGTTGATTTGTTTCTCGGATGCATTAATTTTATTACTTTATTTAGTAGTATTTATTAATGCACAATTACACTGAAAGTAGCTGACGGTGATAGTGTTCATTGGGCTGAGACTTTAGACACAATTTTAATAAGTTAAAATTGGGCTGATTAGTTAATGGTTTAGGGTTGTGACTAAAATTTAAATAAAACAGCCCCTCATGGTTTTTGAAATAGGACTCGTTTTAATACAAGCCCGTAGTTTGGGGAAAATGGACTAGTGCTTGGAGAAATTAATTATTAGGTCATTATTTTCTTTTTTTTGAAATGTTGATCTTTTAAATGAGATACGGTTTTATGAACCAAAATTTCTTTAAAACTAATCCATGTAACACTTTGGTCCTTGTTATTTTAATGTTTGACGTTTTGGCTATCTGAAACTAATGGACTATGTCTTTTGTGTTTTGCATGTATAATCACGTCCAAACGAGCGGCACGAGATGGTGGTACTTGGACGAAGAAGCTTTGGAGCTAAACCACCATCTGCCGAATGTGCCGAAATGATGACGAAGATGGATAAAATAATTCGAGATGGCTAGGACATGCAATGAGGACCAATAGTGAAGAAATGTCGGTCTGACGACCATGATGGTCTGAGGACCAAGATGTCTGAGGACCATAACAGTTTATTAACCAATATTAATGTCATGATGGTTTGAGAACCAATATTGACATGACGGTCAAATGACCAATGTTGACATTATAATGATCTGAGGATCAATGTTAACATAATGATGATCTGATGATCAATATTAATTTTGTGGTGATTGAGAGTTCGTAAGAATTTCATACTCAACTTGCGTTGAGACACATTAAACTTCCAAATAACGTGGTTGACACCATGTTTGTTTTGGAGTCACGATTAATGTGGGGGTAGCTTTGAATAGCAGTTTCCTTTGTTAAGGTATCCCAAATAATGTTAGAGAACTTTCTCTAAATTGTGCAAGGTAGTGAAACCTTTGCATTTATAATTGAATATGGGAGTGTCTCATAAAAACATATTGAAGTTGAGACCGTTGTCTAAACTAAGGTTTAGCCCAGGATAAATAATAGGGTTAGGATTGAAAAATCATTTGGTGCATATTTTCTAACCTAAATGCTTAAAGCTGAAAGATGCAATCGATAGTAATATTGAATACATTCTGCAACATCATACTTAGTAGCTAGTGGTTCTTCCTCCTGGAAGCAAATCACTTGGCTATAAGTGGATATGAAAGCAGATGGTTCAATTGATAAGTTTAAAGTATGATTTGTAATCAATGGTTACTTTGACACTTATTCTCTAGTGACGAGATTCACGTCCATTAAAATAGTACTTGCAATAACGGCCCTCTGAAATCTTGCAGTACGTCAAATGGATATGAAGACAGCTTTCTTAAATGGAGACTTTAATAAGAGATTGATATGTGATAACCTGAAAGGTTTCTCAGCTCCATGCAAAAGATAGTTTGTAAACTTGTCAAGTCATTATACGGTTTTAAGCAAGCACCGAAATAATGATGTCAAAATAGATAGTGTCATGTCAGAGAAAGGCTTTATAGTCAATGACATGTGCAAGATCTGATATAGCACACGCTATGAACGTACTGAGTAGATACACGAGTAACCCAAGTACAGATCATTGGGATGATATCGCCAGGTTACTTAGGTACCTGAGATATACTCGTAATTACGGACTGCACTATACCAGACATCCAAGCATGTTTTGAAACCTGTAGCGATGCAAACTGGGTATTTATTAAGGTGCCGTCGTAAAAATGAAAATCCTCTAAACGAAATTTAAAAAATCAGATATTTTGATTCTAGGTTTATGAGCACTGAAAGTGCATCGTACAATTGAAACGGCTATGCCGTTTATTAGAGGATTTTACAAGTTGGCCAAAATCGGTAGGAATACCAATGCTGCGACTGATAATATTATTTTGATTTAATTTGAACACGTATAAGATTCAACATATTATAAGAGCTTGATGGTTCTATCTAGACGACAAGGTTTGAAGCAAATAAGTGGTGCACCTCCCAGTTAGCCTAATAACCTTTGTTAAAGGTTGGTTAATGGGACACTTGACAAACTTGTTGCATGCTAGAAGAATCAACTTAAATATAAATGTTGGATTAACAAAATATTCCTGCAGGATATGATAGCGGTCTGAGGACCTTGAAGCAACGTTGCGATAATCAATCGGCACTTGGTATGATGTGATGTAACATGTATAATGGAAAGTCTAGACTCATGTTACACAATCGCTCTCAATTGGAAATATCACGCTCGACAAAGATCGGATGATAAATAATGCGGATCCGCTACCCGTAGGGTCAAACAGAGAGCTATTTGGCCAATTATCTAAGGGAATGAGATTAAAGCCCTGAAGAACATTCCTGAGAAGGAAAACCCAACCTAGTTGACTGGAGATCCCAAGATCTAGGTTCAAAGGGACAACCTAATCACAGGAGTGAGATCACTGTGGGGGTCAAACTCCCAAACCCATTCCTAGATGTAAACAGTGATGGAGTGGAAAAGGTTAAGTGAAAACTTTTAATGATTTGTGAGAAATCTCAAAGACACTCTTGATTGATATCGGAGTTGTGATGAAACTGTTGAGATGACGAATCACCTATGCGAGTGAGAAGATGGGCCGCTTCGAAAGGAATTGTTGAGGGCGCAATTCTTAGAAACGTTCGCAGAATCAGGCAAGATGTCCAGGGCCATAACAGACACCGAGGCGTGAACCGAACAATACTAGGGAGATATCTGTGTGACTTGTATCATCATTTACACCAACAGCAGTTAGTTCAAGGACACCGCGTCTACTAACCAACCATTAAAGTCGGTATAAGTTCACAAGGGAAGGTTCAAAGGGAAGACCCCATACCTATCCTATGCAGGTAATTACCGTTGAACTCAAACTCCGTGTCTAGAGCCACCATTAGGTTTCCAAACACCATTCATGTTGGGGATTGTTGGACAATTGGTCTTGAAAGTGACCCAATAGTCGCAGTGAATGCCATTTGGGCCATCACATTATTGTGAAGAATAATTGATATACCTCGCGTGGGCCTGATTGTTCAAAATAGAAAATTAATTGTTGCCTAATTATGCATACCGGAATTATCTCTTCTAATTGTGTCCAGATACATTGCATAGTTTGATTGATGCAAGTGTATATTTTATATATATGCATAATATATTTTATGTATTCATGGATCAATAATCCTAACATATATTGGGTGTTGTTTTTAGTATAACATAGGTGGAAAAATAAATCTGTTTGAATATCCTTCGAATTTCCTCATAACCATTGTCTTCCTCATAAGCCACTTCTTCAAAAAGAATCTATAGATACATATATGTCTAGGAAGGATTGAATGAGTTGCTCGAAGCCATTATCCATCACATACAAGTAGTTGGGTAAGGGTGATTTGCAAACTTTACGTTCTTTGCCAGGAGTAATGAAACCCTCTGGCTGCTCCATATAGATCTCTTCCTCCAGGTTTCCATGGAGGATTGCGATCTTAACATCCATTTGATGTAGCTCTAGATCAAGACTAGCAACTAGGGCAAGGATGGCTCTTACTGTGGTGTAACGCACAGTTGGTGAGTATGTTTCATCAAAGTCCACTCCGTGGATTTGGGTATATCCTTTCGCAACTATTCGAGCTTTGTATCGCTCGACTTCTCCATCAACAGTGAGTTTGAGTTTCAATACCCACTTAGCTCCTATTGCTCTGCATTTCGCAGGCAAATCAACTAATGACCAAACCGAATTAGCTTTCATTAAGGCGATTTCATCTTCCATTTCTTTTCTCCATTCCTTTGCTTGAGGTCCTTCCATCGCTTGTTTAACCGTTACTGGTTCATCAACATATGTGAGAGTGAATATTTCGCCTCTCTCAATGGGATACCTTTTAGGGGAAGTGTGTTGCCTTTGACTGCGTCTAGGCTCACCTATCCCATTTTTAGTTTGACCCATACTCCCACTTGGAATAATGCTTCTTATCGGGGCACTACTCCCACTGGGAATGCTGGCGTTACTAGAACTTTGAGCAACAACTTTCCTAGGACGACCCCTTCGTCTCGGAATTTCACCTCCGAGATTAGTTCTTTGATCGCTAGGATCTGGAACTGGAGCGATCATCCTAATCCCACTTGAAATAATGGGAATTGATGGTAGTTGTGTGTTATGAATGTCAGGTTCTACTTGATTCGCATTCCCAGCAATAGTGATTTCTGTTTGGGGGGAGTGAGCCCTCCCACTGGATTTATAATGGGGATATCGTCCTCATTAACCGAATCACTTGTTGCAGTGCCAAATCTCCCACTCGAATAAAGTGGGACCTAAGAATCATCATCATCATGTTCTAGTTCGTTCAGAACTTCATCTGTTTTTATCTCTTGAAGCGATGGAAATTCGTCCTCAAGAAAAGTGACGTCTCTAGATTCATGTTCGTACACACTACCGTTTTCTTGAGTTGACACAAATACATAACCTTTTGAGTTCTCGGAGTATCTTATAAAGATGCTCTTAAGTCCTCTGGGGCCTAACTTGCCAAATCGGCTGTTAGTTGTATGTGTGTAAGCTGTGCACCCCCAAGGTAGCAGCCTGGTAAGATTTAACTCTCTGCCAGTCCAGAGCTCATACGGTGTTGTGTTAACAGCTTTTGATGGGACAATGTTTACTACATGAGTGGCAGCAAGAAATACGTCTCCCCAATAATAAATTGGTAATTGTGCTTGTGACATCATGGTTCTCACCATGTCTAGGAGAGTCCGATTACGACGTTCACCCACACCATTCTGATGTGGTGTGTTGGGGATCGTTGTTTGATGGGCGATCCCACTTTCTTTGCATAACTTATCAAACTCATTAGAGAGACATTCTCCACCTCTATCGGTGCGAAGGATTTTCACCTTCCGCTCCTGTTGATTCTCCACAAGCTTCAGAAAGCTTTTAAAGCAATCTATAGCTTCAGATTTGCGAGTAATCAAATGAGTAAACCCAAACCGGGTGTAGTCATCAATGAAAGTTACGAAGTATCGCTTTCCATTCCTAGCAGTTACGTCCATTGGTCCACAGACATCGGAATGGATTATCTGCAATGTAAATTCTGCTCGTTTTGCTTTACTGAATGGCTTGCGAGTGGACTTTCCAGCCAGACAGTCATGACATGTGTGTTTGACCACACTGCTTGTTCCGAGCAAAAGCCCTCATCGAGCCAACGACTGAACTCTGTTATAGCCTATATGTCCAAGCCGCGAATGCCATCCGGTTGCGTCAGTTTCTGCTTTTTTGGAAGACATTGCATACAAGCGATATGAATTTACATCGCCATGTAGATCCATGATAAACAAACCATTATAAGAAAAGGCATATCCTAATAAAGTATCCCCTTTATTTATACGAACAAAGGATCTCTCAAATGACAAAATAAAATTTTATCTATAAGAGCAGAAACAGAAATAACGTTCCTACGGATTCTAGGAGCGAAAAAGACATTATCTAGAAGTAAGAATTTGCCATTGCCCATCGGCAATTTGCAAGTCCCTACCCCTATGACTTCAACTTGTGAGTTGTCGCCAATGTATACCCTTTTAGAATCCTTCGGTAATCGTCTAAACTTGGCAAATAGTTATCGATTGTTGGCTGTGTGGTTCGTTGCACCTGAATCAAGAATCCAAGACGGATTTGAGTTAGTTAACATGACAGTTGAGGAAACTCAAGCTTCCTCTACATAACCAAATTCGCATACCTTTTCAGGATGCGATTTGCTCTGCACCATCGCTTATTCGGCGTGGGCTGGAGTTCCCGCAAACTATCTCATATTTTAATCTGGGACTGCCTTGTTTAGGTGAAGTCAACGTTTTACCGTCGACTTCCTGTTGTTTCTTTCCTTTGTTCCTGAATTTCCTTTTCTTGCGGCCAGCTTGTCCTGTGGATTTCGGTTCCTTCGATACCGATTTTAGTCGAGCCTGTTCCATCTCGACTATTTTCATGACAGATGCAATATCAAGTACGGAACTGCTGACAGTCAATATGGCCTTGGTTGCTCTCCAAGACTTCTGGAGGATCCCTATTATGGCCTTAATTTTATCCCATTCAGCCATCTGACTATCATCGTCCAATGGCTTTAATAGGCGAAGGAGGTCGTATACTTTTTCAAGTACACTCTTACTGTTGTTGTTCAGACAGGTTTCTAATATTGGTATAAGTGGGTGCACTGTAACTGCCATGCCACTTCCATATTTCAGAAAGAGGGCATCCCAGATGTCCTTTGTCGTCGGATCATCCTTATAGCGGACATAGAAATCTTCTGACATTTCCGACAATATCAGCTCCTTTGCTTTCTTGTCATCTTGCTCCCACTTAAAGTGGCAAATGCCAGATATTTGGTGAGTCTGACATTTGGGTAATTCATAGTTATTTGTATGTGGTCACACAGACCTTGTGCTTCCAAAATCGTAATGACGCGTTTGCTCCACGAGTCATAATTCGTCTCAACTAATAGCTCAAATTCACATGATAATGCCATCTATTCATCGATAACAACACTAGGTTGGGAAGATAACAACATTTTGACAGAATTGGATACATCAGATTATCTATTATGATGGAATACGACGAATAGTGATTCTTCAGTCACTAAACCAAACCAACCTTCAGTAAACCGAGGAAGGGGTGTCGTGAAAAAATTCACACTATATTCGTTTTCAATCTAATAGATAAGTCTTTTGAAAACGGTTATTCTATTGCAAATTACCGGAACGGGAATTTTCAGATAAGCATACCTGATCTTGGCTTTCCCAAGGCCCTTGTGATTTTGTAAAATTATCTGATAATTTACGCATGCATATTTATAATTATACTACATCTAGCAAATCATCATACCATGCCATAAATATCGAACACGACATGCTTACGCGTCATGCGTCTAATGTTCCTAGCATACATAATTCTACGTAAAGTAAATTATCACATGCGTTCTATTGTGAACATCCTAGCATACGCGACAAAACATGCAATATCCGCAGACATCATGCATAATTGGCGACTGGAATTTTCGGTTTTATAAAACGCTTTGAAAATATTAGGGGTTGTTTTGCAATTCATGCTTACAATCAATCATGCGAATTTATAGACATGGATTCTAGGCAATTTCAATCAGTATAGCATGTCTATCCTATTGCGCAAACCATATATTTAAATCCCAGAGCTCAATGCTCGCAATATAATATACAGCTAGCTTGACTAAGTCAAGACGACAGTTCTAATTATATCAAAATATATGATGCAGAAAGTAAACAATTGCAAATCAGCCCACTAATTTAATCCAGTCCCAAAAACATGCAAGTCCGAGATCCATCCCCATAATCGAAACCAGGCATTAGGGTTTTGATTGAAACCGTGTATTTAAAACACAAACCCTAAGAGCACTGTTTAGGCTAATTTTAAATTTCGAAAACATTTTGGATTTAAAATTTGACATCCTATTTTATTGAACAATTTAAAATTTTCAAAAATTTTAAAGAGGTTCGGTCCAAATTTTAAAATCTGGTTCAACTCGGTCTGTTTTTTTAAAAATTCCGGTTTGGTCTGAAACGGTTCAATAAAATAAGATAGTGGTTTGGTTTATCACTCAAAACCGGTTAGGTTAGGTTCAATTTAGTTACTATGGTCCGACCCGACCCGATTAAGAAAACTTGGATAGGTTTATCCCGATCTGGTTTAGCAATTGGACCGGCCCATGAACCCTAGGGTTCGGCCGAAATAATTCTATAGGCTAAGTAGAATTTTAAAATCCACCATAAAACTTAACTTAGCCATCAAGAATTATTAATTATATAAAATAATTTCCAATAATGCTTATATATATATATAAAATGGCATATGTATATATATTTATATATATATACAAATATTGTCAAGATTCTATCTTTTAAGATATAAATCAATCAACAATATAAATATATATATATATATATATATATATATATATATTAATATATTTTAGCCGAATTATATATATATAAAATATTGTTGAATTTATCTTTTAGGGATTAAAATTTGTAGACAATATATCTGCTTAATTGTTTTATAGTAACTAAATCTATCAATATATATATTAACCCTATTTTAATCCATATATATTGATAGTTAATATCCTTTACAATATTATATTAGAACCTATCCTTATTTCCAACTTCTAGATATAGTTACCTATTAATAAAATTTAAAAATGACAACCTATATCTATTATAGATTGTACCTAATTTTTAATTGCTTGGTGGCCAAGAAAATTAAAAAATTTAAAACACCCCTAGGAATTTTCGGCACTAACAAGAAAATTGAAAAAGTTGTCAAATTTTAAGATCAAACTCTAACTTGATCATGAATCCAAAACATGTTCTTGATAAAACTCAAGGTGTTCTTGAAGATCATGAACATCAAACTTAAATTGATCATGAAAAATTCGGTTTTGATCTAGAAAAACATGTAAATTTTAAATTTTTAAAGATCAAACACAAGAAATCTACTTAAAAATTTCGAATTCTTCATGGTGTTCATGAACATAAAAAATTCGGTTTTTATAAACATCAAGAACATCAGTTTATCAAAATTTTAAGAACTCCTAACACAGGCTCTGATACCACTGTTGGATTACGATGACGTAATACCACGGAATGCTAAACGTGTATAGCAAGAAATCTAATCTACGCAGCGGAATCAGTACACATACCTTTCAGCTTTCCTGCCTGTTGGGTTATAAATAAACCCGACTATGTATGTACGTTCTTGGTCTATGGTGATTTCCTACAGGTGACAAGTCGAGTACGCTTTCAGGGCGAGGAGAAGAAGTCGACGACCTTTCTTGTTTATTCCAACCATTTGGAGATAAAAGGTCGACTACCAATCATGAAGAAGTCGACTACAAAAGAATGACTGGTCGACTATGGAGACTTAGAGAATCTCCCAGAGGACAGGTGGCGACCTGTTTCCCACCGTCTCCAAGGGAAAACCTTCCCTCGAAGTAAAGACAGGTGGCGACCTGCTTCCCACCGTCTCCAAGGGAAAACCTTCCCTCGAAGTAAAGACAGGTGGCGACCTGCTTCCCACCGTCTCCAAGGGAAAACCTTCCCTCGAAGTAAAGACAGGTGGCGACCTGCTTCCCACCGTCTCCAAGGGAAAACCTTCCCTCGAAGTAAAGATAGGTGGCGACCTACTTCCCACAGTCTCCAAGGGAAAACCTTCCCTCGAAGTAAAGACAGGTGGCGACCTGCTTCCCACCGCCTCCAAGGGAAAACCTCCCCCCGAAGTAAAGGTGAGGTGGCGACCTGCTTGTCACCTGCTTCAGCCGCCTTAGGAAAGACTTCCCTCCTAAGTAAAAGTGAGGTGGCGACCTGCTTGTCACCTGCTTGGCCGACTCCAAAGGAAAACTCACTAAGGAGATAATCGCCACTGATAAGTCGGTAACTCTCCCCCTATAAATAGGGACCTATCTTATTCAATTAAGAACAATCTGCTCTGAATACTTATATATTACACTCTCAAATACATTACTAACTTAAGCTTCGGAGTGGAATCAGGGGCCATCCCCACCCCTTTTTAGGTGCTCGACCTTAAAAGTCTCCCGGAGGAAATCAAGTCCTCGAGAGAGCTACGTCCAAGGTGAAGCCTAGAAGTCCATTCCGTGAAGTTTGTGGCCACGTCATTTTGATCCCAACATTTGGCGCCGTCTGTGGGAACAGATCAAAAAGTCATGGCTGCCGAAAAGAGCAAGATTTCCAACACTCCAGTGGAAGAAATGAGCAGTCCACCAGTGGATCCTACCACATCGAGGCCGATCCCCCAAGAAGATCCCCCAATACCCCAATCTAATTGTGTTGGCGACGATGAAACCTTCAACCATTCCAAATCTCTGCCAATTTTGGAAGATGCGAGGACAACTCCCCAGGCTGTTCCTCCGGAGGTAATAGCTGCCCTTATTACTTTTTGGAATAAAACCCAAGCAGGGGCTGTTCCAGAGAAAAGAGAGCCAACCCGAGAGGCCTCACAAAAGGAAGAAGTTGCTTCCAGTGTGAAAATCCAGAAGGAGAATCCCCAGGAGAAAGAAACCCCTAAAGCCCCCGAGGCCGAAACGGTGAGCAAGGAACCTGTCCTGTTCACAATAGGGCAGGTCGAAGAACTGTTGGAGAAGAAGAGGCGAGGTGCGAACGATTTGCTCATCGCTCGTGATCATAATTCTCACCCCTTCACCAAAAGGCTATTCAATACTCGAGTTCCCCCGCAAGTCTTCGCGAGGAGCATCGACGATTATACCGGAGAAGGCGACCCAGTTCGCCACATCAACGCCCACAACTCCTCCCTCTTGGGAAGAGGGGCAACGCCTGATCATTATGCAGCACTCTTCCCAACCACGCTGAAGGAAGAGGCGTCTACTTGGTTTTATGGTCTCCCCGACAACTCTATAGACTCGTGGGATGAGCTGAAAACCAAATTCATTGAAGGAAACATAGGTCAAAGGCAGCGCCTCAAGAGCATGAACTTCCTCGACAAGATCGAGCAAGGCCCAGGTGAAACCTTGGCCAACTACTACACAAGGTTTCACAAGATACTCCAACAGCTGAACTAGGACGCCACGGATGGCGAGCTGATCCGGACCTTCTGGAGGGGTCTTAGAGTGCAGAGCCAAGCTCTGAAAGACAGCATGGTGATGAAGCCCGTGCAAAGGATTGACGCCCTCGCCGTCAAAGTAAAGAAATTCATCGACCTAGAAAGGTCGCATGAAGGGTTGCCCGAAGAAGTCAAGAAACAACTGGTGCCCGCCAAGATCGAGGAGGGCTCCGCTTCCCGACCGCTCAGGAGGGAAGAAAGACGTGAGCGAGACTTCCGCCCGGGAAATCGACAAGGAATAAGGAGGGATCCTAATCCCTATCCAAGCAAGTTTACTCCACTCACACACAACATATCAGTAATATTGCAAGAAATGGAGAAATTTAGGCTGGACGATCCTCCTCAAGTAAGAAAAGGCCCGATGGGATCCCAGATGAACAACTATTGCCGTTACCATCTAGTACAAGGGCACGACACCGACGATTGTGTGTCCCTCAAACACGACATCGAGACATTGATCAAAAAGGGGAAGTTGTCGAAATTCATCGACAAACCGTTCAAACCCCAGCAAAAACGAAGTCGAAGTCTTCGGGGGAATTCTCGATCTCCCCCTCACAATAACCTCTCCCCAATACAAAGGGGGAAAATCAATGTCATCGCGGGAGCTTCGCCTCAGGAGGAGAGACCAGCACCGCCCGCGAAGTATATGCCGCCCAGATAGCTCGTGATGGAAAAGGAAAAGCGCCTGCAAAGACTGAGGTAGTAACTATCAGTTTCACTACGGACGACCTCATGATGGTGACTCAACCAAATGAGGACGCCCTTGTCATCACCGCCACTATTGCAGAGTACGAAGTAAAGAGGATCCTCATCGACAGTGGAAGCTCGACATATATACTTTTCTTCGAGGCCTTTCAGAATTTGGGTCTGACCCAAAGGGAACTCATGAAAGTCGACTTCCCCCTCATAGGATTTGCAGGAAGGACCACCTATCCAATGGAAGCAATCAAACTCCCGATAGTTCTGGGAAAAAAGAAGACGACTCTAAGAATCGATGTACTCTTCGTAGTCGTCGACGCCGTTTCCGCCTATAACGCCATCATTGGAAGGACGACGCTCAATCCTCACCGAATAATCCCATCGACTGCTCATCAAGTAATGAGGTTCCCGACGCTACAGGGAATTGGGGAAGTGAGAGGCGACCAAACAGCATCCCGACGATGCTACGTCAGTTCAATGCTACGTCGAAATCAGAGAGAAGTCATAGAGACAACACCTCCTTAAAGAAATAATATTGTTTATTATGATAAGGCTAATGTTCGTTTTATGGTGTTCCTCTTTTTTGTTAAAACTCAGGAAGGATGAATGAATATAGGCCTTTCAAAGGCTCTTCTTTTTCTCAAGATATCTGAGTTCTCTCTTTTAAGGCGACCGACATTTAATATCGACCATCAATAATCTGATATCCACTAAATCACTCAGATTCGGCGATAATATGCGGCGTCGAAGACAAACTTTTTCAAAATCAAGAGTCGACCATAAAAAATCTGATATCTACTAAATCACTCAGATTTGTCGACTACCTGAAAGCGGTTAAGTAAACGAATAACCCAAGAGTCGATCATCAAAAACATCTGATATCTACAATATCACTCAAATGGATCGAGCTCCTTGCGGTGCAGAAGAACCCAAGAGTCGATCATCAAAAACATCTGATATCTACAATATCACTCAGATGGATCGAGCTCCTTGCGGTGCAGAAGAACCCAAGAGTCGATCATCAAAAACATTTGATATCTACAATATCACTCAGATGGATCGAGCTCCTTGCGGTGCAGAAGAACCCAAGAGTCGATCATCAAAAACATCTGATATCTACAATATCACTCAGATGGATCGAGCTCCTTGCGGTGCAGAAGAACCCAAGAGTCGATCATCAAAAATATTTGATATCTACAATATCACTCAGATGGATCGAGCTCCTTGCGGTGCAGAAGAACCCAAGAGTCGATCATCAAAAACATCTGATATCTACAATATCACTCAGATGGATCGAGCTCCTTGCGGTGCAGAAGAACCCAAGAGTCGATCATCAAAAACATCTGATATCTACAATATCACTCAGATGGATCGAGCTCCTTGCGGTGCAGAAGAACCCAAGAGTCGATCATAAAAAACATCTGATATCTACATTATCACTCAGATGGATCGAGCTCCTTGAGGTGCAGAAGAACCCAAGAGTCGATCATCAAAAACATCTGATATCTACAATATCACTCAGATGGATCGAGCTCCTTGAGGTGCAGAAGAACCCAAGAGTCAATCATCAAAAACATCTGATATCTACAATATCACTCAGATGGATCGAGCTCCTTGCGGTGCAGAAGAACCCGAGAGTCGATCATTAAAAACATCTGATATCTACAATATCACTAAGATAGATCGACTACTTTCGGTATGAAAGAACTCAAGAGTCGATCATTCAAACATCTGATATCTAGAATATCACTCAGATGGATCGACTACTTGCAATACGAAAGAGCACAAGAGTCGATCATTAAAATATTTGATATCTACTAAATCACTCAAATAGATCGACTACTTGAGGTTTCGAAAGTCGATCATCCCGCCTCGAAGTTCGGCGTCGACCATTCAAAATCCGATATCCACTAAATCACTCGGACAAATCTACAACTCGAGAGGAAGGTTAGATATTTGGGAATTACCCTTAAAATCATTCGATTGTATGGAGACCTAATGATTGTTCTAAAGTCGAGTATGTTTTCTATTAAGTCCGTTGAAAGATCTATGAAAACGGTGAAAAGCCCAAGAGAGGGTGAACATATGTAAGATTGCTAAAAATTATCCTTCATTAATAAACAGAAGTTTACAAAATATCGAGAAGGAAATTAAAAGCGTCTATGCTAAAATCTATCTATCAGCCCTAGCTTTGGCTTTAGGTTCCTCCTGCAGATATTCTCGAAGAACTGCCACTCTCGAGAGGTCCAGGTCGGGGCCCAAGGCCCTAAGGTCGGCCACCAATGAAGCAAAAACTGAGAGAAGCATCTGCTCGCTCGCCATGGCGGCGTCCGTTTGAAAGGCCAAGCTGACCTTGTAAGCGACAATAGCATTCCGCTCAGGCTCCTCGAGCTCTTCCACCCTCTTCTTCAGCTCGATGTTCTCTTCGCGCTGAGAATCCAGTTGGGCACGGAAAATTTTGGAGAAGGCGGCAGCATCAGGATATGCCTTGCCTAGCACGGCCGCCAAAACTCCAATAGCTCTCAGAGCCTCCTTGTAGGTATCGAGCTCCCCAGATATGGTGCCCAAGACCCTCTGAAGGCTGGAAACCTCCCCTTCAAGGCGAGCCACCTTTTCCTGAAGGCCCTGCACTTCTTTGGCCTCCGACTCCATGGAAGCAAGCTGCCCCTTTGCGAGAGATAACTCCTCGCCAAGGTCGATGAGAAACTGACCCACCTGCAAGAAATCGCGGTTGGCCTGGAAAGGAAAAAGTCGTCAACATAAGGTACAAATAATATGTATCGACGAATAAGAATATGGTTCTACCTTGGACTGTCGATGCAGGAACATTCATGTGGCGTCCTCCACTCGATCTATAGGGAGGCGAGGACGATCCCGGGGAGGAACAGAGGCGTTCAGCAAGTGAAGGGCCACCTCCTTGTTGGCGATGGAATGGCCCTCCTTTAGCTTGTACTCTCCTAGAGTGGCGAGAGGGTCCCAATCGACATCTCGTGGCGGAGAGTCGGGGGCAGAATGAAGCATCCTCCAAGCAAAGGGAGGACCCTCATATCCCAAGCCTGTCTTGGCTTGAGAAAAAGAAGCCTCAACAATACCCTTGCCCTTAGGGTCGACTTCTGCGAGGAAAATACGTTAATAAAAATGAACTACCAAGAACTAAGTAAGGAATCTATCAAGGCAAAAGTCTGTACCAGTGGGGGGCAAGGGACTAGTGGGCGTCGGATCGACCCCAGAAGTAACCTCCTGAAATGAGGAGACTGGAGTGGCGCCTGCCCTCCCAGCGGGTCTCTTGGTCCTCTTCTTCGAGGACTTTGGTTGTTCTTCTACGGCCGGTTGGGTGGCTTCTTCCTGTTCAGAAGAGTCGACCACCATGTCAGGCGAAGCCCCCTCCAAAGTAGGTTGGGCGTCCTCCATGGACAGAGGTTCCGAAGTGGCTCTAGTTCCACTTCCACTTCCTACTGCCTCGCCAGCAAGGGGCACTCCAGTCGCCGCCTGCTTATCAAAAAGCCTTGTAAATAGACCTACAAAAAGCAAAAGAAAAGATTCAAGAAACGACTAAAGATAGAAAGAAAAAATGTTACCCAGTTTATAGGAGGATCCTCGAGGCGGAGACGAATGGAAGCATTGATAAGGGTCTGTTCCGAGGTATCGGATATCGACTTCCAAGGAAGAAAATCGGGAGAAAATATGGTGGCATGAATCTTATAGACCGTGTCGACTTCCTCCAGAGTTAATCCTTGAAGAGTTGGGGCACAATCCATACCCAAATGAGGAAGCAGAGGCCACGGGACGATTACTCGACAGAAGAAATAATGATTCTTCCAATTGGCGTTTTTCGATTTAATGTTGCAAACCAACCATGGGGCAGACTCCCAATCAAAATCGCTGCCAGTAGGCCAACGACTCCTGAAATTGTAGGTACCATGAGGCGTACGTTGTAGTTGGTAAAAGCTGTGGAAAACCCTTAAAGAATACTTCCACTCATAGGTGGAACACAAACAACGAAAACCCACCCAATACCGAAGGGCATTCTCAGTAAATTGGCAAGGATGGATGCGATAATGCTCGCAGAGTTCCATCAAGTCGCCACAAAAAGGGAATCTCAGTCCCGCCTCGAGATGACCCACGAAGACCGCCACTTCTCCCTCTTGGGGAAAATACCCTAGTCCTGGGGGACCAGGGTATCGAGGATGTTCATCATCGCTCAGATTACCCAAAGCCACGGCCTTCATGAAGCCATGGCTGGTCAATTTATTAACCTTAGGAGAAGGAGGGGAGGGAACGAAATCTTCAAGATTACCTTCAGGAATGGGGAGAGCCATCGGAGTTCTAGAGAGAGAATGAAGGAACGAAGCTTCTCGCTGAGGATCGGAGGGACCTGCGGTGGCAATTCCGATCAAAATCCTCTCTTCAGGCGTACAAGGACGAGGAGAATTAGGGTTTATAAAGAAGGCACTGTATTGATTCGCCAGGATTGG
Source organism: Clarkia xantiana subsp. parviflora (assembly GCA_036873135.1). Classification (NCBI taxonomy): domain Eukaryota; kingdom Viridiplantae; phylum Streptophyta; class Magnoliopsida; order Myrtales; family Onagraceae; genus Clarkia; species Clarkia xantiana. Next base: position 41,198,050 of record JAPTYO010000004.1, read on the forward strand.
AGAAGACAAAGGTGAAAGGTGAAAAGTGAAAGTAAAAAGGGGGGGTATTTATAGAAGAACTCCCTCGCTGGGATAACTTCCTTGCGAAGCCTTATCAAGGTCAGCCATTCATTGGTTCTTCATCAGACAACATGACCGTTAGCCTACACCTGTAAAGCCATTGAGAGGGTGACTCCCCAGCTTCCCTAGGAGATCTCTGCATGCCGAAACCATCTCTTCTCCCAACGGATAGAAATCCTAATCCCGAGGGAGGGCCTCTTCAACTTCTGGAAAGTCTGGAAAATCTACAAGTCCTGAGAATTAGATTATCTCGCCACAAAATGGGGCTTTACTCGACTCAACCCTTCACCTTAAGTAAATGAAGCTGACGACTCGAGTCTCGGGGGCAAATGTTGGGTTATAAATAAATCCGACTATGTATGTACGTTCTTGGTCTATGGTGATTTCCTACAGGTGACAGGTCGAGTACGCTTTCAGGGCGAGGAGAAGAAGTCGACGACCTTTCTTGTTTATTCCAACCATTTGGAGATAAAAGGTCGACTACCAATCATGAAGAAGTCGACTACAAAAGAATGACTGGTCGACTATGGAGACTTAGAGAATCTCCCAGAGGATAGGTGGCGACCTGTTTCCCACCGTCTCCAAGGGAAAACCTTCCCTCAAAGTAAAGACAGGTGGCGACCTGCTTCTCACCTTCTCCAAGGGAAAACCCTCCCTCGAAGTAAAGACAGGTGGCGACCTGCTTCCCACCGTCTCCAAGGGAAAACCTTCCCTCGATGTAAAGACAGGTGGCGACCTGCTTCCCACCGTCTCCAAGGGAAAACCTTCCCTCGAAGTAAAGACAGGTGGCGACCTGCTTCCCACAGTCTCAAGGGAAAACCTTCCCTCGAAGTAAAGACAGGTGACGACCTGCTTCCCACCGTCTCCAAGGGAAAACCTTCCCTCGAAGTAAAGACAGGTGGCGACCTGCTTCCCCCCGTCTCCAAGGGAAAACCTCCCCCTGAAGTAAAGGTGAGGTGGCGACCTGGTTGTCACCTGCTTCATCCGCCTTAGGAAAGACTTCCCTCCTAAGTAAAAGTGAGGTGGCGACCTGCTTGTCACCTGCTTGGCCGACTCCAAAGGAAAACTCACTAAGGAGATAACCGCCACTGATAAGTCGGTAACTCTCCCCTATAAATAGGGACCTATCTTATTCAATTAAGAACAATCTACTCTGAATACTTATATATTACACTCTCAAATACATTACTAACTTAAGCTTCGGAGTGGAATCAGGGGCTATCCCCACCCCTTTTTAGGTGCTCGACCTTAAAAGTCTCCCGGAGGAAATCAAGTCCTCAAGAGAGCTACGTCCAAGGTGAAGCCTAGAAGTCCATTCCGTGAAGTTTGTGGCCACGTCATTTTGATCCCAACACTGCCCAAGAACGAAGTGGAGGGAGTTCTGATCCTCCGGTCTGAACCACGTGCAAGTTCTTCGTTAGAAAAAGTCCCACGCGATGTAGCTTCACAACAAGACCTCTGATCGATTCTTCAACGGAGATGGAACCTCAGACCAGATGTGATGGTGCCGAATTTAGACTAAGGAAAACAAGTGTTCTCAATGGAGATCCTTGTTATTATGAATGATTGTATAAACCCTTAGCAGACACCCCTGTATATAGTATTGGTGGAGTTGCCAAAAGGCAACTCCAACCAATGTGGTATAAACGGGGCGGCCGAACTATGCATGTTAAGGGGGAGGCCCATGGGCCTCCCTTGTCAATTACTAATTGGGTTTGACCCAATTAGTCCAAACTGACAATTACCTAATTAACTTAGGTAATTCCCTTAATTGACGGGCTCCTATTACGGCGCCACGTCACCATATGCTAACAAATACTATTCTATATATAGGCTAACATTGCATCTAGGGTTTAGCTCTAATTAGATAATAAATTACATTGATTTATTCTAACAATAAATGCTAAATATTTAGAAAATATACTCTAAATATTTAACAAATATTCTCTGCAATAATACAAATAACTATCCTAATTTAAGCCAGTCCTATCTTTAGAAACTTCACGACCTTCCATATCCAGATACTTCCTTTTTGAAACGCGTTACACATAACATTTTTAATCGTGTTGTATACGTGTCGCGCGTACCAAAATTAGGTGTTTACAATGCAAAATTAGGTAGACCATAACATTTTGAGAAAGAATTGCATACATCAGATATCTATTAAGATTGAATCAGACAAATAACGATTCCTCAGTCATCTAAACCAACCGACCACCAGTAAACCAATGAAAGATGGATGTGAAAGAGTTCACATTACCGCCGTTTTCAATCCAATAGATCAGTCTTTTTAAAATGGTTTTTAATCGCAAATTACCGGAACGGGAATTTTAAAACAAACATACCTGATCTTGGCTTTCCAAAGGCTCTTTATATTTTGAAAAATATTCCAATGAATTCACTCATGCATATATAATTTTACTTATCATTGCAAATTATCATATGCCAGTAACATTCATCACACAAACCACATTCATGCTTACGCGTCATGCGTCTAATGTTCCGAGGAACTCATGCTTGCATACATAATTCTACTTCCAAGTAAATTATCTAATGCAACTACATCCTCAACATTCTAGCATACGTGTCAAACATGAATCAATCATATCCATCATACATATTTGGCGACTTGTTTTTGTTTTTAAAATAATTTTAAATATTAGGGGCTGATTTGCAATTAATGTTTATATTAAATTATGCAACATTCTAGACATGAATCCTAGGCATTTCCAACCATCACAACATATCTATCCTAGTGCGCATATCATATATTTAACCAGGGCTCCGCCCACAACATGGAATATCCAGCTAGCTTGACTATGTCAAGACGACATTTCTTATCATGCATTAACATATATTGAATGATAAACAATTGCAATTCTGCCCTCTAATTGTTCCAGTCCCAAAAACATGTATCTCCGAGATCCATCCCCATAATCGAAACAAGGCATAAAGGTTAGTGACCCTATGAGCATTGTGTAGTCCATTTAGAGGTTAAAAAACATTTGGATTTTAAAACTTGACCACCCTATTTTATTTAATTGACTTGAATTCGGTTTTGAAAATCATTGCGGTTCAGTCAATTTCGATCCGGTTTGGTCCGGTCCGGTCTGAAAAATCTGGTTTGGGTCTTATTCGGTTTGAAATCCTGTTCGGTCCGGTTTTAATTTTAAAATATGGTTCGGTCCAAACCGGTCCAATAAAATAGGGTTTGGTTCGGTTCAACACACAAAACCGGTCCGGTTAGATCCACTTAAATACCCCGGTTCGACTAGACCCAATTAGGTCGAACCGATTGAGAAAACCCGATTCGATTTAAATCCGTCCTGGTTTGACATATTTGACCGGCCCAATAATTAAAATTTCAAAGGTTGGGCCGAAATGTTTACTTGTGGCCCAAGTAGGGATTTAAAGTCAAAAAATGTTTAACTTAGCCACCAAGTAACATTAATTATATAAAATAATTTCAAATATTATATATATATATATATATATATATATATATATATATATAAATTCCGGACCATATTAAAACATATATATATTTATTGCTAAGATTCTATCTATAAGATTAAATCAATCAACAATATATATATATATATATATGAAAAAATCGGCACAATATATAATATATATATTTATTTATTGTCAATATTTTAAATAGGGTAACAAATATACTGACAATATATTTTTTCAATCTTTTAAGCAATTAAATCTATCTAATATCTTTAACCCTATTAAATATTGATAGTGATATATAGTTCTATATATTTTTATGTGAATCTATATTTATGTTCCCAATTATATATATATTGTTACCTTAATTAAAAATTAAAATATGGTTAACAATATAATTTAAAATATGTGCCGAAAATTCTGTCCCTTGGTGCTTTAAAATTTTACCTTGTAATTTACCTAGGGTTTCGGCTAAAACACTAGTGGTCAGATTTTAAGATCAAATTTTAATAAGATCTACAATCCAATGTTCGATTTTGATAAATATTACACTTTTCTCGAAGATCATGAACATCAAATTAACCAAGAACATCATGAAAATTTCGGATTCACCAATAACCCCAAAAAATCGAAAATTTAAAATTTTCTTTTAAAAAATTTCGGTTTTTATTTCAAATTTCAAGAAAACCAATTTATCATAATCATGAACTCCTAACACAGGCTCTGATACCACTGTTAAATTACGGGGAGTAATCACTACGGATAGTTAAACAAAGTACATGCTAGTAATCGGAATTACGCAGCGGAAGATTCGCACATACCTTTAAGATGATCCGTAGACCCGAGATTTTCTCTGGAGGGAGTTCACGATCCTCCGGTCGGGACCCGTAGAGGTTCTTGTTAGAGAATCCCTACGTGGTGCAAGCTCCACAGCAAAGCCTCTGATCGATTCTTGGCACGGGGACAGATCTCTGGAGTGTTTGCTTGGAAAACATATTGGCACACCCTTGGTGAAGGTGAGGGTTCGGCCGAAACTACTGTGTGGGGTAGAGAGTTTTTCTCTCTAAAACAATCTAATGAGGGAATATTGATTAACCATAAAAATCCGCTAACACCATGTATTTATAGGAGGAGCAAAGTGGACAAAATTCCACTTTTCCCACACCATATTTTGGTCGGCCACTATGCATAGGGAGGCCTAATTTTGGGCCTCTCATGTCAATTGGGATTTGGGTTCGGCCCAATTACCCTAATGTGACATGTACCTAATGTTAGATTACGGGGAGTAATCACTATAGATACTTAAACAAGGTACATGCTAGTAATTACAATTACGCAGCGGAAGATTCACACATACCTTTAGGATGATCCGTAAGCCCAACATCTTCTCAAGAGGGAGTTCGCGATCCTTTGGTCGGGACCCGTAGATGTTCTTGTTAGAGAATCCCTACGAGGTGCAAGCTCCACAGTAAAGCCTCTGATCGATTCTTGGCACGGGGACAGATCTCTGAAGAATTTGCTCGAAGGCAATTTGGCACACCCTTAGTGAGGGCTATGGTTCGGCCGAAACTAGGTATTAGGGGGGAGGGTTTTTCTCTCTAAAACACTGTAATGAGGGAATTGTGATTAACCCTAAAAATCCCCTAACACCTCTTATTTATAGGAGTAAAGTGGACAAAAGTCCACTTTACCCAACCTAGTAATTTCGGCCGGCCTATGTAGTTGGGGAGGCCCAATTTTGGGCCTCCCATGTCAATTGGGATTTGGGTCTAGCCCAATTACCCTAATGTGACATTTACCCAAGTTCATTAGGTAAACTATACATATTATGGGCTACCAATTACGGCGCCCATTACGATATGCTTACAGCTCCCACTCGCCGGAATGGGAGGGTGCCTGTTAATGTATTGTCGTCCAAATCTGCATCAACATTTCTCTCATTTGATCTGATCCTTGCTTCCGAATAGTTCATACGAGGTTTTCCGTGCGACCGGCGGATACGACGGGCAACGTGCTACTCATCTGTTAGGAGAGTTGTAGCGCTCGCGGAACGTTGATTCCCTTTTCTCCAATCAACCTGTTATAAACAACATTTATATTGTACATCGCTGTATCCTATGTCAACTGTTAATTCTCCTTTTGTCCAGTTTCCACATAGGAACACTTCTCCAAGGCATCCGTACAAGTATTCACAACCTTCAACTAATATCCGGTTGGTGGCCACCTAGTGAATACAAGATTCGGTGAATTACATGTGAACTTGACCATCCCCATCGCTCATATCCTTAGTCAAACCCAACCGGTTTCCAAAGACGTGGTCACTGGGCCTTTTTGTTCAGCACTATGCTCGTACGCCGGAAGTGAGCATTGAGCCTGACCTTAGATATTAGTATTAAGTCCGTGAGGATACTTTAGGTGCCTCTTCATAAGGCTCCTGGGATCAATCACACGCTCGAGGTAAAGAAGTTTGTGCCCGCCGGAATCACGAGGATTCCTTCCTAGCATAACCGAGCAGTGACCCCGTGGTAAAACGTGGCACACGCAGTATGAAGCACGCGTTGATAGCATACCTGAACCTTTTGGGTTGACAGGAAAGGGATATGTCAATCATGCTATCACAGATTCTAATTTGGCCTAGAATGTGGTTAAATGACGAACGAAGTTCATCACGGCGATATGCAAAACGAAGATCATGCCGAGTTACTTCGAAACTAGATGATCGTCTTGCTTAGTCGGGTTTATCCCCCTGAATCTTAGCCAGTCTTGCTTGGTAGAGGCCTCCATCCACCGCAAGACCACCGTACCTGTGTGACTAGGTAAGGCCCACATTCGACATAGTTGGGCAGAGGATTGCGTCTTCCTACGACTTAGTTTATAGACCGTACATTTGATGTAATCAAAACATTATGACGTCGATTGATCATAAACTCAGTTGCAATTTTTTCGCTTACAAATGTAACTTTCTAATATCAAAATGTTATCTCCGATACATGTCATTTCTAAACCCTACGCAATCAAAGCAGTTTTACATGCTTTTCGGATATCTCCCTGCGCAGTGGTTTAGTTAATGGGTATGTTACCAAGTTATTAGTGGACAAGTATTCCATAGTGATAATATTGTCTACCACCACAAATTTAGCATTAATTATTTCATATCAATGTGTCTGGTCTTACTATGGTACTACGGATTCTTAACTGCCGCAATGGCTGCTTGACTGTCAGAGAAGACCTTCACATGTTTATTCTTGACATCGCCACCAAGCAGCGCAGTTAGAAGCCTTTTAAGCCAGACCACTTTCTGTGCATTCTTAGAGAGAGCTAAGAATTCTGATTCCATTGTAGACAGCGCGACTCATATTTGCTTCTTGCCCGTCCATGAAATGACGGCATTATCAAAGGAGGAATACTCCTCCTGTGGTGGACTTATGATCATTCAGATCGCCACCACGGTCGGTGTCAATGAAATCGGTCAATTCTAACTTCCTACCCTCATAGCATAGCTCATGGTCGGCAGTACCTTTTCAGATAACGAGTTATTCGTTTTATAGTCTTTAAATGTTGATGGCTAGGATCTGATAGGAAGCGTGCTACTAGGTTCATGGCGTAACAGACATCCGGACGGGTGCATTGCATGGTGTAGAACAAACTACCGACCATGCTAAAACATCATGCACCCATTATCTATTTACGCTCTGCCAGGTTCTTGGGGCCGTCACGTTTTGACATTGCGCACCCAAACAACACCGGCGTCTCCACGATTGACACCTACGACCAGGACCATGAATGGCCCTTCACCGTGGTTTTACGCACAGGTGGTGAGTATGTTTCGTCAAATCCCACTCCGTGAAGTTGAGCATAGCCTTTCGCAACAAGTCAATCTTTGTATCGCTCGACCTTTTCCATCAGTGGCGAGCCTTCTTTCAGGACACACCATATCCTTATGCCCCTGTGGTTAGCAGGTAAATCAACTATAGACTTTAATGGCTTTCATTTAGGCGATCTATCTCATTTATTATTTTCCTCCATTTTTCCACTTGAGGTCTTTCCAATGCATGCCAACAGTCGTTAGAGTGAGGTTATCACTCCTCCAGATGGGATACTTCTTTGGAGAAGTTCGACGCCTTTGACTTTCGTCTAGGCTTGATTATCCCGTCTTTGAGTCTTAACGTCTCCCCCACTCGGAATAAAGCCTCTTATCGGAGCATTTCTTCCAATTGGGATCAATCCTCCCACTCGAGATGATGCTTCTTACCGACAACTTTCCTTATACGACTTCTCGGTCTCGGAGTTTTACTTCCAAGATAAATTCCTTGATCACTAGGATCTGGAATCAAGTTTGTCGGATCACTCCCACTGGGAACAATGGGTAATATAGGTAGTTGTGGTAATCCTGGTTTGGCATTACGATAATCAGGTTCAACTTGATTCGTCCAAATAGCAACAGTGATTTCATGTGGAAGGAGTTTGTTCCTCCCACTGGATTTATAATGAAAATGTTCCCATTATCATTTACCATGTCATTCACTTGAGTTGCTGTTTCAAATCTCTCACACTCGAATTAAGTGGGACCTGATTGTTAGTGTTATCCTGCTCCGTTTTGATCAAGATTACATTTGTTTGAAACTGTTCATGCATCGGAAAATCCGTTCTCAAGTATGTAATGTCTCATGTTCGACCACGGTACCATTTTCCCAAAAGCGGTAAACATGTATTTTCTAAGAGTAGTTAACGTACTCTTGCCCCAAATACGTTTTTAATGCGCAAATTAATGTCGCATGATGATGTGATTTTACTCATTATCTTTCTTCAGCTATTATGGCGACGTGTTTTACCGATTTAATTGGAACACGGTGTTACATAAATGTGAATCACTTTTCATCATCCCACATGGAACGTCTGATAGAGTGACTCCAAAATTATGTTTATAAACTGTGCTTCCTGTGTGTCAGTTTATTTGAATGCCTAGCCTGACTTATCGTTCAAGGCGTACGGAAGGAAAATCGTTTAACCGACTTAATCCTTGTTCGTTTGCAAACTTATCTCAGAGATTTTATCCCATCTCCGAACTGAGCATTTCAGGTTTTCACATCATCATTCAGATACGTCATCATTAAATTCGTATTTTGAAACAATATGTTCCGTCTATCGAGTTCCATTTGCGCGTAGCGCTTTTCACCGAAGTTTCAAACCTTGGTTAATTCGTTTCATTTCTGAATTTAATTTAATCCAATCGATTTCGCATATAATCATTATTACAGATTATTTCATTCAATGGAGTACGAACAAATAAGAAATACTAAATCTTTCGATCTAGCTACGCAATTGATGTGTATGTTCAATTCAGTTTCCTGACTGAGATAACGGAGTACGTGAATCGATTCGTTTTATTCGACCGCTTTTACCTTGCCGAAATTTCGTTTAGGATCGATCCCTCTTAACCGGGTCGATTAATTTTGACAAGTAGATCACATTTCGAATCGAACGGAAACTACTTTATTCAATATATCCGAATCTCGAAATAACCAAAATTTTAGTAAATCAAATGAACGATAAATAACAATGGTAGGGTTCTTCATCTGAAGATCGTGTATTCGATCCATGATTGTCGCATAGATAGTCGAGATTTTTAAGTCATGTTGAACATCACATCTGAGTAAATTCACGAGTGAATTACATCAAATAATCTGTGTCTGTATAAAACATTTTACAGCTTCATACACATGACCTACGTGGCGTACTAGAGACGCACTTAATCAACATGGTTTAACCCAACAGATTATCGTATAAAACCTTTATGGTCCAGTTCTCTCTATAATATGCGAATCATGGTTGATTTCTTTCAAACCCAGTATGGTGAGCAGAGAAGGTTTCCTTTTTACTCCTATGGTTACTGTACTTGATAAGGCTCAAGGTCATTGAGTCATGTTAATATCAGACAACCATATACATCGTTTCCATGTTGATTTTTCATTCTGAAGAGTCGATGTGGGTTTTACGTCAACATCCATGAAAAGAGACAAGACCATCACGTTTAACCGAAACGTTTAGCTTTTGCATCCTTGCTTCCACCGAGGCGGATGCAAAGGGTTACTAAGCTACAACATTGAAGTCTTCTTCAACCCCGTTTTACAAAGGTTGAATGTATCATCACATACGCGTTCAGATCATCAAAGAACCTACTCCTATTCTTTGTGAAACAAATTATTACATTCGTTTCTCATTGTCAAAATCATACAGACTACCATATTCATATGTAGTTGTCCTCTCCACTTTTCGGAATCGTAGTGGAGAGTTCAACACGTACTCTATTTATTCATCATGATTTACACCATAAAGATTGCGAGGAATATCGAATCGCACTAATTCAACCAATTCATAATAAAAAATCGATGATTATGCAATAAAGGGAGACAATAACATTTTGAGAAAGAATTCTAAACCAACCGACCACCAGTAAACGAATGGAAGATGGCTGTGAAAGAGTTCACATTACCGTCGTTTTCAATCCAATAGATCAGTCTTTTAAAACGGTTTTAATCGCAAATTACCGGAACGGGAATTTTAAAACAATCATACCCGATCTTGGCTTTCCCAAGGCCCTTTGTAATTTGGAAAATATTCTGATGAATTTACTCATCCATATATAATTCTACCAACCATGTAAATTATCACACGCAAGTAACATTCATAAAACAGATCACACTCATGCTTACGCGTCATGCGTCTAATGTTCCAAGGGACTCATGCTTGCATATATAATTCTACTTCCATGTAAATTATCAAAATCAACTACATCCTCAACATTCTAGTATACGTGTCAAATATGAAAATTCCACAACAATCATACATATTTGGCGACTGGTTTTCGGTTTTAAAATAATTTTAAACATTAGGGGCTAATTTTCAATTCATGCTCATATTCAATTAGGCAACATTCTAGACATGAATCATAGGCATTTCCAACCATCAGAGCATGTCTATCCTAGTGCGCATTCCATATATTTAACCAGGGATCTGCCCACATGCAATATCCAGCTAGCTTGACTAAGTCAAGACAAGATTTCTAATCATGTATCAATATATATATTGATCAATAAACGATTGCAATTCAACCCACTAATTATACCAGTTCCAAAAATATGTATCTCCGAGATCCATCCCCATAATCGAAACAAGGCATAAAGGTTAGCAACCCTACGAGCACTGTGTAGTCTATTTAGAGGTTCATAAACATTTATATTTTAAAACTTGAGCACCCTGTTTTGAAGATCATTTCGGTTCAGTCAATTTTGGTCCAGTTCGGTCCGGTCTGAAAAATTCGGTTCGGGTTCGGTTCTGTCCGATTTTAATTTTAAAATCTGGTTTGGTCCGAACCGGTCCAATAAAATAGGGTTCGGTTTAACACACAAAAATCGGTTCAGTTAGATCCACTTAATTACCCCGGTTCGACCCACCCGACTAGGTCGAACCGATTGAGAAAACCCGGTTCGATTTAAATCCGTCCCTGTTTGACATATTGGACCGATCCAATAATTAAAATTCCAAAGGTTGGGCCGAAACGTTTACTTGTGGCCCTAAGTATAGTTTTAAAGTCCAAAAATATCTAACTTAGCCACCAAGTAACATTAATTATATAAAATAATTTCCAATATTAAATATATATATATAAATTTCAGACCATATTAAAACATATATATATTTATTTCTAAGATTCTATCTATAAGATTAAATCAATCAACAATATATATATATGTAAAAATCGGCACAATATATAATATATATATTTATTTATTGTCAATATCTTAAATAGGGTAACAAATATACTGACAATATATTTTCTCAATCTTTTAGGTGATTAAATCTATCAATAATATCTTTAACCCTATTAAATATTTAGATATATTGATAGTATATATATTTCTATATATTAACGTGAATTTATCCTAGTGTTCCCAATTATAGATATATTGTTACCTTAATTAAAAATTAAAATATGGTAAACAATATATGTAAAAATTTCGGCCGATTTTTTGTAACTTGGTGCTTATGAAATTAAAATTTTTACCTTACAACTTCTTATGGTTAGCCGTTATTAACAAGAAATTGGAAACAAGTTGTCAAGTTTCAAGATCAAATTTTAATAAGATCTACAATCCAATGTATGATTTTGATAAATATTACACTTTTCTTGAAGATCATGAACATCAATTTTACCAAGAGCATCATGAAATTTTTTGGTTTCACCAACAACCCTAAAATTTGAAAATTTAAAATTTTCTTTTTAAAATTCAATTTTAAACTTCAAGAACACCAATTTATCAAAAACATGAACTGCTAACATAGGCTCTGATACCACTGTTAGATTGAGTAATCACTACGGATACTTAAACAAGGTACATGCTACTAATTACAATTACGTAACGGAAGATTCACACATACCTTTAGGATGATCCTTAAGCCCAAGATCTTCTCAATAGGGAGTTCGCGATCCTTCGGTCGGGACCCGTAGGTTCGTGAACTCCCTCCTGCAAGGATCTTGGGTCTACAGACAATTGTTGAGGTACGTGTAAATCTTCCGCTGTGTAATTTCGATTTCTAGCATGTACCATGATTTAGTTTCCGTAGTGATTACTCCTCGTAATCTAACAGTGGTATCAGAGCTTGTGTTAGGAGTTCATGATTTTAATAAGTTGGTGTTCTTGAAAATTTACAATTTTGGACCGAAATTTTTAAAAGGGATTTTAAAATTTCGAATTTTAGGGTTTATGATGATCCGAAATTTTAAATGATGTTCTTAGGTAATTTAATGTTCATGATCTACAAGAAAAATATGATATTTATCAAAATCAAACATATGATTGTAGATCTTATTAAAATTTGATCTTAAATTTGACCACTTGTTCCCAATTTTATGTTTTTGGCCGAAAACCCTAGTAATTTACAAGGTAAATTTTTTTAATTTCTTGGTCACCAAGGGACATAATTCGGCCGAAATATTGAGTAATATTATTTACCATATTTTAATTTTTATTCTAGGTAACAATATATCTATAATTGGGAACATTAGGATTAGGGATGGGCACTGAACCGGTTCAGGCCGAACCGGTTCCGGACCGGACCGAAACTGTTTTAAACGGTCCGGTCCAATAATAACTAGGGTTTTTTTTTGGCTTAGGTTGGTCTGAAAAAAACTGGACTGGTTTGAACCGGTCCAGAACCGGTTTTGGACTGTTTTTTAAAAAAACAAGTTCTGGACCGGTTTTGTGTCGGATCGGTTTTATCAATAAAAATCGGTCCAAAACCAGTCAAAACCAGTCAGAAACCGGTCAGAAACCGGTCAAAACCGGTCAAAAATCGGGTTTTTAAAAAAAAAAAAATCTCGGTCAAATTTTTTTTTTTTTTACTAAAAAGCGGTTCAAAACCGGTCCGGTCCGGACTGGTTTATTGGACTGGTTTGGTATACCCCTTGGACTGGTTCCAATTTAGGGGTTATAAACCAGTCCAATTTGGACCGGTTCACTCCGGACCGGTTCCAAACGGTCCGGTTCCAGACCAGTTCCGAACCAGTCCGGCCGGACCGGTTTTTATGCCCAAGCCTAATTAGGATAGATTCACATTAATATATAGAAACATATATAACTCTCAATATATCTAAATATTTAAATAGGTTAAAGATAAAATTGATAGATTTTAGTTACCTAAAAGATTGAGAAAAGATATTGATAATAAATGTTTCCTTATTTAAGATATTGACAATAAATAATATATATATTTATAGATGTATGCCGAAATTTACATATATATTGTTGTTTGATTTAATCTTGAAGATAGAATCTTATCAATAAATATATATATGTTTATGAGGTCCGAAATTTATATATATTATTAATATTGGAAATTATTTTATATAGTTAATGTTACTTGGTGGCTAATTTAAATATTTTTGGACTTTAAAACCCTACTTGGGCCACAAGTAAACAATTCGGCCCAACCTTTTAAATTTTAATTATTGGGCCGGTACAATATGTCAAACCGGGACGAATTTAAATTGAACCGGGTTTTCTCAATCGGTTCGACCTAATTGGGTCAGGTCGGACCGGGTTAACTAAGTGGACCTCAATACGGTTCGACCCTATTTTTATTTGGACCGGTTCAGACCGAACCAGATTTCAAATTAAAAACCGGACCGAACTGAACAAGATTTTTATTTTCAGACCGAACTGAACCAGTTAATACCGAACCGGACCGGATTTTCTGGACCGAACCGAAATTGGCTGAATTTGGCTAAACCGAACCGTATTTTCAAACTGAATCAAGTCAATTAAAATAGGGAGGTCAAGTTTTAAAATCCAAATGTTTTGAACATTAATAGGCCTACACGGTGCTCAAGGTTTGCTAACCTTTATGCCTTGTTTCGATTATGGGGATGGATCTCGGAGATACATGTTTTGGGACTGGTTAAATTAGTGGGCTGAATTGCAATTGTTTATTATTCAATATATATTATGCATGGTTAGAAATGTTGTCTTGACTGAGTCAAGCTAGCTGGATATTGAATAATGTGGGCGAAACCCTGGTTAAATATATGGAATGCGCACTAGGATAGACATGCTGTGATGGTTGGAAATGCCTAGGATTCATGTCTAGAATGTTGCGTGATTGAATATAAGAATGAATTGCAAATCAGCCCCTAATGTTTAAAATTATTTTAAAATCGAAAACCAGTCGCCAAATGTGTATAATGGATGTGAATGATACATGTTTGACACGTATGCTAGAATGTTGAGGATGTAGCCGCATTTGATAATTTACTTGGAAGTAGAATTATATATGCAAGCATGAGTTCCTCGGAACATTAGACGCGTGGCGCGTAAGCATGAGTGTGGTTTGTGTGATGAATGCTACTGCGTATGATAATTTACATGGATAGTAGAATTATATATGCATGAGCGAATTCATCGGAAAATTTTTCCAAAATAAAAAGGGCCTTAGGAAAGCCAAGATCGGGTATGCTTGTTTTAAAATTCCCGTTCCGGTAATTTGCGATTAAAACCGTTTTAGAATACTGATCTGTTGGATAGAAGACGAAGGTAATGTGAACTCTTTCACAGCCATCTTCCATTGGTTTACTGGTGGTCGGTTGGTTTAGATGACTGAGGAATCATTATTTGTAGGATTCCATCTTAACAGATATTTGATGTATGCAATTCTTTCTCAAAATGTTATTGTCTCCCTGATCTTTGCATAATCATCAATGTGTTAGTTTTCATGGCTGAACCGATACAGTTCTATGAACCTCGCAACCTGGACGGCATGGATTATGATGCTTGGAGAGACAATGTTATGGATCTCCTGATCGCTGCGGATCTTGACGATCAAGTCAATCCAATAGCGAAAAGGATAAGCATGGACGAATATGGAAATCTCCATAAGAGCAACAACAAGAAAAGATTGAGGAAGGATCGTAATGTTGATCCTCTCGCAGCTGACAACAGAAGTAGAATGAGAGTTTATATAACTCAGCGCATTGCATCTTTGGTGTGCCATATACCTTCGCTTCGGTAAGGGTAAAGCCGCTGAAGCCAAAGCCTTAATGGCAGAATACTACAGTGTTCTATGCAGTGATGACAGTGTAATAGCCTATCATGATCCCACTGATGAGTTAGATGTATGTACAAGGGCTCGGAAAGTTATGAGGATGTTTTCTCTTTCATGGGTTGTTGACGAAAAAGAGCTCACGCGTCTGATCAAATCGATTATGACGACAATAGACCTATTCGAAGCAGATGATAAAGAAGGAAACATTTCGAAAGAACCCGAGGCATTTGATGAAAGATTCATTGGTATGCTAAAAAGCTTGGCAACCCCCGGCAAATTAAAGGTCTAAACAATGAACCGTACCTTCGCGGTACAACTCGGTTAAGATGACCTGTCCATCATTCTTCTTCGTGACTGCTTCAAGTTTGAGATCTGAGACCCCAGTATTGTTTATGTTGGTTTTTTCCTATTGTTCATTTTTTTTTTGAATTCTGGTTATTATTGTTTAGGAATTATTGAATAAAATCGAAATGAGTTCTACTTATCAAGATTAATCGACTCGGCTAGAAATGAGATCGATCCGAAAAGTAAGTAAACCGAAGCAATAATGCTATTGGAAATAGCTAAATCAAACAACTCCATACATTTTTTCATACATCTAATTCTTTGAGTAAAATCAAAATGCCATTAAAATCCATTGATTGCGTAGTTCTAGGAACGGACCGGTTATAAATCATATTTTATTATTAATACTCCATTGAATGAAATAAACTGTAATGATGATCATGTTTGAAACCGAATGGATTAATTAAAATTAAATTCAGAAATGAAACGATTTAACCAAGGGTTAAAACTAGAGTAAATTGTGCATCGTGCAAGTGGACCTCGAAAGACGGAACACATCGTTTCAAAATACGAATTTAACGATGAAGTGTTTGAATAATGTAGTCCTGAATTTTTGTTTGCATTCCATTGGAAATAACTTATTGATAAAATTTACAACGGTACGAAGTAGGTTTGGAAAGCCACCACGACCTTGTAAAAAGTATCAACTGACGCATTAGGTGAAAACCTAAGATGCTCAGTTCGGAGATGGGATAAAACCTCTGAGATAAGCTTGCAAACGAAGAAGGATGAAGTCGGTTAAACGATTTTCTTTCCAGACGCCTTGAAAGATAAGTCAGACTAGGCATTCAAATTAAATAACACACTTCAAGTAGCACAGTTTATATACATATTGTTGAAGTCACTCTATCAGACTTTCCCTATGGGATGAAGAAAGATGATTCACATACATGTAAAATTGTGTTCCAAAGGAATCGGTAAGATACATCACCATAATAGCTAAAAAAATGATGATGAATTAAATCATATCCCCATGCGACATTATTTGTGCATTAAACACATATTTAGGACAAGAGTACGTTAATTACTCTTAGAAAATACATGTTTACAGCTTGGTAAAATGGTGTCGTGGTCAAACATGAGACATTACATACTTGAGGACGAATTTTCCGATACATGAACAGTTTCAAAATAACATAATCTTGATCAAACGGAGCAGGAAATCACTGACAATCAAGTCCCACTTAATTCGAGTGGGAAAGAGATATGAACCAGCAACTCAAGTGAATGACACGGTAAATGAGAATGGGAACATTTTCATAATAAATCCAGTGGGAGGAATAAACCCTACCACACGTAATCACTGTTGCTGTTGAGATGAATCAAGTTGAACCCGATGGTCAAATTGTTGAACCAGGAATGACGCAACTACCTAAACTACCCATTGTTTCCAGTGGGAGTGAACCGACCAAACGTGGTTCTAGATCCTAGTGATCAAGGAATTAATCTCGGAAGTAAAACCCCGAGACCAAGAGGTTGTCAAAGGAAAGTTGTAGGTCAAGGTTCTGACGCTGCTCTTGTTCCCAATAGAAACGATGCTCCGATAAGAAGCATTGTTCTGAGTGGGAGAATGGTTCCCAATGGAAGTGATGCTCCGATAAGAGGCATTATTCTGAGTGGGAGAAACGTTCAGACTCAAGATGTTATAAACAAGCCTAGACGAAAGTCAAAGGCATCGAACTTCTTCAAGAAGTATCCCATCGAGTAGGGTGAAAACCTAACTCTAACAACTGTTGACAAGCATTGGAAATACCTCAAGTAGAGAAATGGAGGGAAATAACAAAAGAGAGAGATCGCCTTAAATGAAAGCCATTATAGTCTATAGTTGATTTACCTGCTAACCAAAGGGGCACAAGGATAAGGTGAGCCCTGAAAGAAGACTCACCACTGATGGAAAAGGTCGAATAAACCGACTTATTGCGAAAGGACTTACCCAATTTCAAGGAGTGGACTTTGACTTGACAAACTCACTGACTGTGCGTAAAACCACGGTTAGGGCCTTTATGGTCCTGGTCAAGTCTCGATCTCGAGCTGCACCAAATGGATGTTAAGACCGCATTCCTCCACGGAAACATGGGGGAATAGATCTACATGGAGGAAGAGATCTACATGGAGCAGCCGAAGGGTTTCATTACTCCTAGTAACGAACGTAAAGTTTGTAAACTCCAAAGGTCCATATACGGTCTTAAATAGTCGTCACGGCAATGGTACCGCAGATTCCACGAGGAAATCGTAGGAAACAGATTCGTAAATCTTCACGAGGATCCGTGCGTGTATTATAAGACCACCGGGTCTAAGTATGTCATCTTAACCTTATACGTGGACGACATACTCATTGCTGCAAACGACGTGAGTTTCATGAATAAGTCAAAGTCCTGGTTAGCATCTGTATTTGAGATGAAAGACATGGGAGAGGCCACGTATATCTTAGGCAATGAGATTGCTAAGGATCGGGCTACCCGGAAATTGTGTCTGTCTCAAGAAGCCTATATGAACAAGCTGTTGAAAAGGTTCCGATTACAGGATGCCAAACCCGTGGATACGCCGGTGGTGTTTGGGTGCGCACTGTCAAAACGTGACGGCCCCAAAAACCTGGTAGAGCGTGAACAGATGAAGGGTGCAGAGTATTTAAGCATCGTTGGTAGTTTGATGTACGCCATGCAATGCACCCGTCTGGATATCTGTTACGACGTGGACCTAATAGCACGTTTCCAATTAGATCCTGGCTATCAACATTTAAAGGCTGTAAAACGAATAATTCGTTATCTGAAAGGTACTACCGACTATGCGCTATGCTATGAGGGCGAGAAGTTAGAATTGACCGGTTACAGTGACGGCGACCATGGTGGCGATCCGGATGATCGTAATTCCACCTCAGGAGGAGTGTTTCTCCTTGCTAATGCTGACATTTCATGGACGAGCAAGAAGCAAACCGGTGTCGTAGCTCTCTCTAAGAACGCACAAGAAGCGATCTGGCTGAAAAGGCTTCTTACTGCCCTGCTAGATGGTGACGTCGGGAGTAAACATGTGAAGGTGTTCTCTGACAGTCAAGCATTGCGGCAGTGAAGAATCCAAAGTAGGATAGTAGGATCAAACACATTGATGTGAAATACTTTTATCTAAATCTATGGTAGAAGACAATATAATCACTATGGAATACTTGTCCACTGATAATATGATTGCGGACCCATTAACTAAACCACTACGCAGGGAGATATTCGAAAAGCATGTAAAACTGCTTGGATTGCGTAGGGTTTAGATATGGCATGTATCTGTGATAACATTTTCATAATTGGAAGTTACATTTTTTAAACGAAATAATTGTAAATGTGTTTATGATCTATCGATTTCATAATGTTCTGATTACATCAAATTTTCGGTCTATAAACTAAGTCGTAAGAGGACGCAATCCGCTGCTAAAACTATGTCGAATGTGGGCCTTACCTCGTCACACAGGTACAGTCGTCTTGCGGTGGAGGGAGGCCTCTACTAAGCAAGGCTGGCTAGGAATCAGGGGGATAAACCTGATTACGCAAAACGATTATCTAATGTCGAAGTAAATCGACATGATCTTCGTTTTGCAGATCGCCGTGATGAACTCCGTTCGTCATTAATCCACATTATGGGCCAGATGAGAATCTGCAATAGCATGATTTGACATTCCATTCCTTTGAACTTAAACGTTCAGGTATGCTATCGACGCGTGCTTCATACTACGCGTGCCACGTTCGACCACGGGGTCACAACTCGGTTGTGCTAGGAAAGAATCCTCGTGATTCTGGCGGGCGCAAACTTCTTCACCTCGAGCGTGTGATTGATCTAGGGAGCCTTATGAAGAGGCACCCGAATTATCCTCATGGACTCAAAAATCATAACTAAGGTCAGGCTCAATGCTCGCTTTCCGGCATACGAGCGTAGTGCTGAACAAAAAGGCTCAGTGACCACGTCTTTGGAAACCGGTTGGGTTTGACTAAGGGTATGAGCGATAGGGATGGTCAAGTTCACCTGTAATTCAACGAATCTTGTATTCACTAAGGTGACTGTTGGATCACGGTGGAACTCCGGCACGGACTTTGACGGCGATCCTGGCTCCTTCGCTCCACGCAATCCTGCAAGAGGGGATAGACCGGGCGGTGACCCAGAATCCCTCTCCGATGCTTAAATGAGTGCCCAATACGAACTGGCAAGCAATAATCTCAAAGTCTGTAATTCAACGTAAGTGATCTGAGGTGACCTCTTGCCCTTTTATAGGCGAAGAGATACCTCAGTTACCTGGGGAGCCGTTGGGGATGGTTAGCCCGTATCCCGCGTATCTCGGGTGTGATCCCGCCTATCTAGGCCATGATCTCGCTTATCTCGGCCACGCCCCGCGTATCTCGGCCACGCTCCGTGTATCTTAACCACGTTCTGCGTATCTCGGCCACGCCCTGCGTATCTCGGCCTTATCCTCTGATAGCGAGTCCCGACTAACATCGGGGACTCCAGAGTTATCTCGTTGTGTCACCGCTCGGGGCCCCTCGTCATCGTGACAGGGCCAATCGTTCTCAGGGATTCGTCATCGGGGCCTACTTAAAGGCTTCTCATCGGGAGCTTCCAGCTCGTCTATCGGGACCGACTCTGTCGGGACCTTTCATCATCGGGACTCCCTTCGTCGGGATCCTTTACCTTGACCATCTTGGCCTTCGCTCCGGGCCCATCGGGCCTATTTGCCGTTTCCTCGCTGTTAATGGGCCTAACGGCTGTGACCGAACCCATCATTTGCCCCCAAGACATGAGGGACTTTTAGTTCGTCGTGTCTTTCAGCTCTCGACCCCCCAACCTCCCGATATTAGGATCAGGGATCTTTCCCTTGGCTCAATCACTCAATTACTAGTCTTCTCCTTCACGTTTCCTCAGTGCTTTGTGGATAACTGCTAAATCCAAGGGGACTCCTCGATTCCCCAGTTCATTAAATGCAGCAGATAGGGAAGTGACGTCATCTGTACCCGTGCGATTCTCTGTGTCTGCTTTTTCTGAAAAGTGCTTTTCAGGCTATTTCATCATTGCACCTGCTACCATCCTGCACGTTTCATCTCAACGGTCCAGATTAGAACGTTTCAACTTCGACGGTTCAGATTAAAGCGCCCCTTCGACTGTCCTCTCCGCCTATAAAAACCTTACCCAGGGTACAGTTTCCTCTTATCACCTACAAATTTTCGAAAGCTTACTGCAACTCTTGAGACCTTAGTATTTCTTCGGCCATCTTTCTGGCAATGTCAGGTTCATTCTTCCTGCCTCCAATTATCATGTCAGGTAAGGGTTTCTTCTCTATTGTTCGCCTTCATCTTTGCTTAGTTTGATTGTAATTTTCCGGAAAAACCTAACGTCCCTTTCAATGGCTGATTTCAGACAGTGGATCTGGTCTCGAGGGAAGGAAGCCTTTCAACTTCGACTATGTTCTGAACGAAATTTTCAGCACTGCTTATGATGCAGATCTCCGGGAAGGATGTATCATTTCCGCCAGAGAAGCCGATGCTCAAGGCCGGAAATGCATACCACAAGTTCAGAGTGAAGAGGAGCTACTTCTTCATCGGAAACTCCTCGATCCCATGACCCCGATAGCCAATCCTCTAACGGCTAACCCTGTGGAGCCTTCTGCCCTAGACCTTGCGGACCCTGTTCCCGTTGATGCCTGCTAACAAGGATTAGGCCTAACTGCTTATCGCTAGAATCTTTGTATTCTCCTCCTTTTGTAATCATCGGGCCTTCGAGCCCTATTAATATCAGACTTTCTCAGTTCTGATTCTTTTATCGCACCTCTCCCAGTGGCTTTATTATACTTTCTCAAGTCGAAACCTCGATACTTAAGATATTCTCATACATCACTTAAGACGATTTACTAACTTGCACTACTTAAGGTGACTTACCATCATGCACCACTTAAGGCGACTTTTCAATACTTAGGATAAATCCAAGAGTCGCGCATCACTTAAGACGACTTTTTCAACTTGCGCCACTTAAGGCAACTTAATATCGTGCACCATTGAAGGCGACTTTACATCGTGCACCACTTAAGGCTACTTTTCAACTTGCGCCACTTAAGGCGACTTAATATCGTGCACCACTGAAGGCGACTTTTCAAGACTTAGAATAAATCTAAGAATCGTGCACCACATAAGGCGAATTTTTCGTGCACCACTTAAGGCGACTTAATATCGTGCACCACTAAAGGCGACTTTTCAAGACTTAGAATAAATCTAAGAATCGTGCACCACTTAAGGCGACTATTTCGTGCACCACTTAAGGCGACTTAACATCGTGCACCACTGAAGGCGACTTTTCAAGACTTAGAATAATGCTAAGAATCTTGCACCACTTAAGGCGACTTTTTCGTGCACCACTTAGGGCGACTTAACATCGTGCACCACTGAAGGCGACTTTTCAAGACTTAGAATAAATCTAAGAATCGTGCACCACTTAAGGCGACTTTTTCGTGCACCACTTAAGGCGACTTAACATCGTGCACCACTGAAGGCGACTTTTCAAGACTTAGAATAAATCTAAGAATCGTGCACCACTTAAGGCGACTTTTTCGTGCACCACTTAAGGCGACTTAACATCGTGCACCACTGAAGGCGGCTTTTCACCGTGCACCACTTAAGGCGACTTTACTCGTGCACCACTTAAGGCGACTTTGATACTTAGCATAAATCCAGGAATAACTCTGATTGGAAACGACCTCTTTATTCATTGATGGCACAAATTTGGCTTACATCGAATTAAACGATACACAGCATACACCACTTAAGGCGATTTTACATCGGGCACCACTTAAGGCGACTTTATCGGGCACCACTTAAGGCGACTTTCTTCAAGCATGGTGTTTCTTCAAGTGTTCGCCACTAAAAGAATGCTTTAACGTTCTGCCATCGAGTCTTCCAACTTGTACGCATTTGGAGCTGGCATCCCCACGACCTTATAAGGTCCTTCCCATTTTGGTGACATCTTGTTGATTCGATCCAAAAGGGTGAACTCGTCGCGACGCCAAACCAGCTCCCCGACGAAGAACTGTCGGGACTTCACTCGCCGATTGTAGTACCTAGCCGTCGCCAATCGCATTCGAGCTTGGACTTCATCGGCTTCCCGCCTCTTCTCTTCGAGTAAGTCCAAGTCTAGACGTCTCACTTCATCGTTTGTCAGGGGCTCGTAATATCTCATCCGACGGGACGCCACAGCTACCTTTACGGGGGCGACAGCTTCCGTGCCATAAACGAGGCCAAACGGAGTCTCCCCCGTTGATCGTTTGGGTGTCGTTCTAACAGCGCAAAGCACGTTTTCCAGTTCGTTCAGCCACTTGCCCTTCAAGGCATAGACCCTCTTCTTTAGGCCATCCATCACGATTTTGTTGGCTGATTCCACCTGGCCGTTAGTCTGAGCATGGCGTACAGAAGCAGTCTGATGCTCTATGTTCAACTCCTCCAGATACTCCCTCACCTGAGAGCCGTTAAACGGTGGACCATTGTCGCTGATCACCCCCTTAGGAATCTTGTATCTGGACACGATGTGGGTCTGGAGGAACTTGACGATCTGGTTCCCCGTTGTTCTGGCCAATGCCTTCGCCTCTATCCATTTCGAAAAATAATCGATTGCTACAAGTAAATACTTACATTGTCCTTGTGCTTGTGGAAGAGGTCCCACCAAGTCGATGCCCCACTGCGCGAAGGGCCACGCGCTCTTGATGGATGTCAGATTAGCGGCCGGAGCCACGACACTCGGGGCATACCTCTGGCACGCGTCACATGATCGGACCAACGCCGTTGCTTCCTTGCTCATCGTGGTCCAATAATAGCCCAAGTTCAGCACTTTCCTCATAATGGATCGGGCCCCTTCATGACAAGCCGCGACCCCTTCGTGCACCTCCTTCAGAATCCGATTGGTGTCGGGTTCTGCCACACACTTCAAGTACGGAGTCGAGAACCAGCCCTTCTTGTACAGCTGATCGTCTAGCATCACATAATTGGCCGCGATCCGACGTATCCTGTCCGCTGCTACTTTATCATCGGGGGCTGCCCCCGTAATCAGGTACGCGACTATCGGGGTCATCCAAGTTGGCTCCTGATCCGATCTCGCCTCAATGGCACACACCTGTGTTGGGTCGATGTTTGATAAGATCACCTTTTCTAAGAAGTGTACCTTCCGACTTTCTTCCAAGGGTGCCCCCAAGGCAAATTTGCTCAAGGCGTCTGCCTCTACGTTTTCCTCCCTCGGGATTGCCTCGATGTCGAAGCTTTTAAAGCTCTCCTTCAAGGTTTGTACCTCTCGTAGATACTTCTTCATTATCGGACTCCTAGCTTCGTATCGCCCTAGAACCTGGTTTACGATTAAAGCTGCGTCACACTTCACTCTTAAGTGATCGACTCCCGTGCCTCTAGCAATTTTCAGGCCCGTGATGAGAGCCTCATACTCCGCTTCGTTGTTTGTGGCCTTGAATGTTAAAGCCAAGGCGTATCGGAACGGTTCACCTTCACCCGGTGGTATCAACAAAAAGCCCGCTCCTGATCCGTCCGAACTCGCGGAGCCATCCGTGTACATCTCCCAGGTATTTTCCTTGTTTGGCTGTTCTGATTGCTCTGCCCTCTCTGGTTGTTCTTCTATCGGGACCTCCATGGTTGCCCCCTCTACAGGGCCCGCTTCTTCCAGATCGGGGGCTGTAGATTCTGCTATAAAATCCGCCAATGCCTGGCCCTTGATGGCCGTTCTTGGAGCAAAGTGTATTCGAAACTCACTAATTTCTACTGCCCACTTCACTAATCTTCCCGACGCATCCGGTCGGTTCAAAAAATGTTTCAAAGGCTGGTTCGTCAGCACAGTAATCTCGTGTGCGTGGAAATAAGGCCTTAGCTTCCGGGCAGTAATAATCAACGCAAATAGGTACTTCTCAACGGCAGGATAGTTTAATTCAGACTTGGCAAACGCCTTGCTTACATAATAGACGGGGACTTGATTACCCTCGACAATCTTTACTAACACAGAGCTAATGGCAAATTCAGAAACAGCCAAATAAAGGTAGAGCGGCTCGCCTGGAACCGGTTTCGCCAACGGCGGGAGGGTGCGAAGGTGCTGCTTGAGTGCTTGGAACGCTTCTTCACATTTGGCGGTTCATTCGAATTTCTTGTTGGCCCTCAGGACTTCGAAAAACGGCATTGATCGGTCGCTGGCTTTGGACAAGAAGCGATTCATTGCAGCTAGTCGGCCATTCAGCACTTGTACCTCCCGATGGTTTATCGGGGACTGCATCTCCTCGATTGCCCTCAGCTTCTCAGGATTCACCTCAATTCCTCTCTGGCTCACCATGAAGCCTAAAAACTTCCCTGAGTGGACTCCGAAGGCGCATTTCGTCGGGTTCAAGCGAACTTGGTGGAGCCTCATCCGCTCAAATGCCATGGTTAGGTTGTGCACGTGATCCTCGGCTTGTCGGGACTTCACCAGCATATCATCCACGTACGCCTCCATGGTTTCCCCCAGCATATCTCCGAACAGCTTGTTCACCATCCGCTGATAGGTTGCCCCAGCATTGATCAACCCGAAAGGCATGACATCGTAGTGATAGATGTCACTGTCTGCATAGAACGCTGTATGGGGAGCGTCTTCCTTGGCCATCTTGATATGGTTGTAGCCTGAATACGCATCCATGAAACTCAACAGCTCATGTCCCGACGTGGCATCCACCAGCTGGTCGATTCTCGGGAGTGGGTAACAGTCCTTTGGGCAAGCCTTGTTCAGGTCGCGGAAATCCACACACATTCGCCATTTCCCGTTCGTCTTTTTTACCAGCACGGGATTAGCAACCCAAGTTTGGAATCAGAGCTCTTTAATAAACCCAGCATCGAGCAACCTGCCCAACTCTTGCTGGATCGCGATCTTCTTGTCCGTGCCCATCGGACGTCTTTTCTGCGTGATAGGCTTGATCGCGGGACTGATTCCTGGCATATCGCTGGGGGACCAGGCAAACAGCTCCTTGAACTCCTTTAATAATTCAATTAATTTCTGGGCTGTCTCTTCAGTCAGGGCAGACCCGATTTTCACCTTCCTCTGTGGTCCGTCGATCTCGATTTCTTTCGGATCTTCTACGGGGGCGGGACGCCCAAACTCTTCTCTAGGATCCGTGTCTGTCTGAAGGACAGTCATGGCCTCTCGTCTCCTCCTTCGGGTGGCGTTAACATAACATTTTCGAGAAGCCACCTGGTCGCCTTTAACCTCTCCGACTCCATGGTCGGTCGGGAACTTCATCTTCTGGTGTACCGTCGAGGCAACCGCCATCAGGGGGTTAATGGTGGTTCTTCCGATGATCGCGTTGTAGGTCCCCGCGGAATCGACTACCACGAACTCCACGTTCCTTCTTTCCGATTTCCACCCGCTACCAAACTCCACTGGTAAGGTGATTACTCCTAGCGGATAGGAGGTTGAGCCAGAGAACCCGACCATCGGGAAGTTTGCCTCCTTTAGATCTTTCTTCGTTTTCCCCATAGCCTCCAGCGCGTCCATGAATAGGATGTCGGAGGAGCTCCCCCCGTCGATTAGAATTCTCTTCATTTCGAACCCGTCTACATCCAAGGTTACCACCAAGGCATCGTCGTGCGGAGTCTCCACGCCTATGAGGTCTTCCGACGAAAATGAGATTACCATCTCCTCTTTCAAGGTCCAGGATCGAGACCTCTTACCCAACACCACCGCCGTAGGGATTCTAGAGGCATAGACCTCTCGGGCCGATGAAGTATCACCTCCAGCAGCAAATCCTCCGTGGATCACATTGATAGTGCCCCGTATCTCCTTGCGAGCACCGGATGACTCTGGATCGGTTCTCTTCTTCTTTGGGGACCGATCGCGGGATCGGGAACGGGACCGCGATCGGGACCGAGAGTGGGATCGACACCGCTTATCCCCGAAAAATTCTTTGAGCTTCCCCTTCTGGATCAGCTTTTCGATCTCCTTCTTCAGTTCCCGACAGTGATTGGTGTCGTGACCATTTGCGCGATGGAATCGGCAGTAGCGATCTGTGCGAGATCCCAAGAATTCTCCATCCTTCTTGGGGGGTACCGGGAGATACCCTGTCGTTCCATGACCGTCAGTACCTCCGCCATGGAGCAGTTGAGAGGAATGTCGAGATCCTCCCGCTTATCTTTCCTTGAAGAGCGCCTATCGTCCCTCCGATCCGGGCGGCCTCGATTCCTACTACTGTCGGGTTTACCCTTTGATTTGCGATCGTCAGAAGGTTTAACCGACTGCTTCCCTTTATTCGACTTAGGGGGCTCCAGCTCTCCCGCGGCTATCTTCGACTCCTGGACATCGATTTTCCGTTTCACCCTCTTTTGCAGTGCCTCCATATTCCACACAGCTTTCTCAGCCACGCTGTGCATCAGATCGGAACCATAGGGGGCCGTTAAGTTCCGAATGAAGGTACGTATGGTCTCACCTTCCGAGATCTCTTCGTCGATTTCTGCCACACTGACGGTGTACCGCTGGTTATAGTGTGCCAGCGATTCGTCGGGCCTCTGCACCACCTGGGTCAGGGACCTCACGCTCTTCAATAAACGTCTCCGACCCTGGTACTGTTGAATGAATCGGTCGTGCATATCTGCCCAGCAAGTGATGCAGCCTGGGGGCAGACTGAAGAACCAGGTCAGGGCTCTTTCTCCAAGTGTGTTCGGGAACAGCGTACACACTATGTCTTCACTCGGGGCTCTTCCCAGACACGCCATGAGGTGTTTCTGGACATGGCGAACCGGATCTCCTTCGCCATCGTATTCCTTTATCGTGGGGATGCCTAGCCCAGGCGGGGCTAGGGTGTCGATGAGTCGGGGAACGAAGGGATGAGTAGATCGATCCCTCAGCTCCGATACCAGTGGCTTCTGCTCTCCCATGCAGATGTTCACGATCTTTACCACCTGATCGGGGGTGATGGGACCATTCAGGGGAATGGTCCTGTGCTGTACTGGCCCTGGCCCATCAACCACGAATCTCTCTGGCTGAGTGGACACCCTACTCCTGTCATGACCTCGGGGCGGAGCTTCCTGTACGTTCGGAACCTCTGCTGGTGGGGCCTCTTCTTCCAACGGGGGCATCTCCTCCTGCCTCCTCGCAGCCTCTCTCCGATCCAAGAGAGCCTCCACGGCTGCCAGAAACATGGGCATGGCTTCCGCCACGGCCCTTGTCAAGTCTGTAGCTGGGGGAGCCTCCTGCCCCTTATTGCCCTGGTGCTGAGGAGCAATATCTTCGGGATCTCCATTGTGCCCCCCCGTTTGGGAGAGCTCAGCCGGGGGATGGTTCTGGTTTTCCTCTTGTTCTGGTACTGAATCCAGATTTGTTGCAGCGGGGTGACGGGAACCACCAGATTGCCCCTGTCTTCTATGCTTGCCAGCCGCCATCGATCGAGTAGAAGGCATATCAGCTTTTTGTTTGTTTCCCACAGACGGCGCCAATGTTGGATCACGGTGGAACTCCGGCACGGACTTTGACGGCGATCCTGGCTCCTTCGCTCCACGCAATCCTGCAAGAGGGGATAGACCGGGCGGTGACCCAGAATCCCTCTCCGATGCTTAAATGAGTGCCCAATACGAACTGGCAAGCAATAATCTCAGAGTCTGTAATTCAACGTAAGTGATCTGAGGTGACCTCTTGCCCTTTAATAGGCGAAGAGATACCTCAGTTACCTGGGGAGCCGTTGGGGATGGTTAGCCCGTATCCCGTGTATCTCGGGTGTGATCCCGCCTATCTAGGCCATGATCTCGCTTATCTCGGCCACGCCCCGCGTATCTCGGCCACGCTCCGTGTATCTTAACCACGTTCCGCGTATCTCGGCCACGCCCTGCGTATCTCGGCCTTATCCTCTGATAGCGAGTCCCGACTAACATCGGGGACTCCAGAGTTATCTCGTTGTGTCACCGCTCGGGGCCCCTCGTCATCGTGACAGGGCCAATCGTTCTCAGGGATTCGTCATCGGGGCCTACTTAAAGGCTTCTCATCGGGAGCTTCCAGCTCGTCTATCGGGACCGACTCTGTCGGGACCTTTCATCATCGGGACTCCCTTCGTCGGGATCCTTTACCTTGACCATCTTGGCCTTCGCTCCGGGCCCATCGGGCCTATTTGCCGTTTCCTCGCAGTTAATAGGCCTAACGGCTGTGACCGAACCCATCAGTGACCACCAACCGGATATTAGTTGAAGGTTGTGAATACTTGTACGGATGCCTTGGAAGTGTTCCTAAGTGAAACTAGGGAAATGGAGAATTATCAGTTGACCTAGGATACAGTGTGACACTATATAAATTTTGTTTATAACATGTTGATTGGAGAAAAGGGAATCAACGTTCAGTGGGCGCTACAACACTCCTAACAGATGAGTAGCACGATGCCCGTCGTGTCCGGCGGTCGCACGGCAAACCTTGTATGAACTATTCGAAAGCTAAGAAACGAGATCGAAGGAGTAAAATGTTGATGCAGATTTGGACGAAAATACATTAAAAGGCACCCTCCCATTCCGGCGAGTGGGAGCTGTAAGCATATGGTGATGGGCGTCGTAAATGGTAGCACATTATATGTATAGGTTACCTAATTAAATTGGGTATATGTCACATTAGGACATTGGGCCTCCCTATACTATACATGGCGGGCCAAAATTAGGGTTGAAGTAAAGTGGACTTGTCCACTTTACTTCTCCTATATATATGGGGAGTTAGGGGTTTTATTAGGGTTAATCACAATTCCCTTTAAGTAGTGTTTTGAGAGAAAACCCTTTCCCCCCAAAAACACCACATTCGGCTGAACCACACTAAACACAATTTGCTTTCTAGCAAACACTCCAGAGATCTGTCCCTTGCCAAGAATCGATTAGAGGCTTTGCTGTGGAGAATATACCGCGTAGGGCTTCCTTCACAAGAACCCCTACGGGTGCCGACCGGAGGATCATGAACTCCCTCTTGTAAGGATCTTGGGTCTACGGACAACTATAGAGGTATGTGCAAATCTTCCGCTGCGTAATTTCGATTACTAGCATTTACCGTGATTTATTTTCCGTAGTGATTACTCCTCGTAATCTAACAGGTACTACCGACTACACACTGTGCTATGAGGGTGGGAAATTAAAATTGACTGGGTTCAGTGACGCCGACCACGGTGGCAATCCGTTTGATCGTAAGTCCACCATAGGAGGAGTATTTCTCCTTGCTAATGCCGCCATTTCATGGATGAGCAAGAAGCAATCTT
The DNA here is from genome assembly GCA_036873135.1 of Clarkia xantiana subsp. parviflora. Taxonomy (NCBI): domain Eukaryota; kingdom Viridiplantae; phylum Streptophyta; class Magnoliopsida; order Myrtales; family Onagraceae; genus Clarkia; species Clarkia xantiana. Next base: position 41,227,748 of record JAPTYO010000004.1, read on the forward strand.
GTGTCGCGCTGTCAACGATGGAATCCGAATTCTTGGCCCTCTCTAAGAATGCACAAGAAGCGGTCTGGCTTAATAGACTCTTAACTGCATTGCTTGGCGTCGAGGACGGGAGTAAACTTGTGAAGTTATACTCTAACAGTCAAGCAGCTTTTGCAGCAGTTAAGAATCCTAAGTGCCATAACAGGATGAAACACATTGATATAAAATATAATTATGCTATGAATATGGTTGAGGACAAAGTAATCACATTATAATACTTGTCTACTGAAAGTATGATGGCCGATCCATTAACTAAACCTTTAAGCTGGGATTTCCGAAAAGCATGTAAGAATGCTAGGACTGCGTAGGGTTTAAGTAGCTTGTATCGTGATAACAATTTTTTGAAACTTTTCTGAAAGAATTGCAATTTGAGATTATGATTTTTACGATGTCATAATGTTTAAAGTTTCATCAAATTTTTGTCTATAAAATAGTCGTAGGAGGGTTGACCTCCAGAATAAAAATAATGTCGAATGTGGGCCAAGCCTCGTCAAATAGGCCCGGCTGTCTTGAATATCATCATAGACATAGCATGTCCCAACGCTTACAAATTAGAAGATATACAGGGGCAACGCCTCAACAGAACTTTTAATGCGGAACATCTGAAGAAAAACCTTTTATGTATTTCTACTACTATAAAGTGATAAAATAAAGATATGATTTCTTTCCTCTTGATAGGTCAAACACAACTCCCTCGACTTCTAAAATTCGCCTCTACAAAGGAGATCGGTCATAACTATATCCTCGACTTCATAGTCGACGACGCTCAGGAGATCAGTCGTAACTGACTCCCTCGACTTCCAAAAGTCGCCTCTACAAAAGAGATCAGTCATAACTGACTCATTGACTTCATATAGTCGGCGACTCACAGGAGATCATTCGTAACTGACTCCCTCGGCTTCCAAAAGTCACCTCAACAAAAGAGATCAGTCATAACTGACTCCTCGACTTCATATAGTTGGCACGCTCAGGAGATCAGTCGTAACTGACACCCTCGACTTCCAAAAGTCGCCTCAACAAAGGAGATCAGTCATAATTGTCTCCTTGACTTCATATAGTCGGCGACGCTCAGGAGATCAGTCATAACTGACTCCCTCGACTTCCAAAAGTCGCATCAACAAAGGAGATCAGTCATAACTGACTCCTCGACTTCATATAGTCGGAATTTTCCTTCATATCATTAAAGGTACTCGACATAACCCCTTTCCCTTTATTTTAAAGACTAATGACTTATGTCTCGGGGCAAGTTTTGGATATGATTCGAGACAATCTTATAAAGGTCGACAACATTGAAGTCGGAACCCTCAAAAGTCAAGTCAACGACTAATCATATTTGAATTAGGAGTACGAAGACAAATAGTCGACACCAATATGAAAGAAGGTTGACTCTTCATATACCAGTCAAAGAAGGGCGACAAAGCTTAACTCTCTTCTTCTAAAAAGTATGATTGAGTCGACAACTCGAGGATGTCATAAAACCCTTTCTCCTAAGTAAGAAGACAAGTGGCAACCTGCTCGCCGTCTCTTGAATTAAGAAGACCCTTCCTCTTAAGGAAGAGGTACAAGCTGGCAACCAGCTTGCTGACTTTCTGATCCAAGGAAACCTTTCCCTCAAGGTAAAACTGACGTGGCTACCTACTTGTCACCTGATTAAAGAAACCTTCAACACTAAGGAATAAGGAGGTGGCAACCTGCTTGTTATCTACTGACGCATCGCCGTCCCTCTCCACCAATCAAAGAAGGGTGGCCACCTCCAATCTGCAGCCAATCAGAGCATAAAGCTCCCCGCCATCAAAGTCGGTACTTTCCTCCTATATATATGAGAACACTTTCATATTTACACACTTACATAGACGTACTTTTATAAGTATTCTCTAAAATTCCATTACTGACTTAAGCTTCGGAGTGGAATTAGGGGCCATCCCCACCACTTTTCAGGTCCTCGCCTACTCTAAGAATCTAAAGGAAACTAAGTCCCCCTGAGGTCGATATAGACACCTAAAAGAGCTAGCCACAAGTGAGATCCCGAAATCCATTACCAGAAGTTTCAAGCCACGTCATTTTGATCCCAACATCTGTTGCCGTCTGTGGGAAACGGTGATCAAGAAGTCATGGCACCACCAGGGAGTAGAGTAAAGCAAAATCAAACATGGAGAGTTGAGGGTATATTCCAAGGGTTAAGTGAGCGAAGAATATGGAGAACACCCCCAGACAACGTCATCAATGTCATGTCGGGAGGATTTGCAGCAGGAGGAGAGGCGAGCATGGCTCGAGACGCCTATGCGTCTCAATACATCTCCACGCCAAGGTAATCTCAAGAGACCAAGGGCGTTGGAGCCCATGGCAGTCGCCTTCTCCACGAAAGACTTGTCAAGATCGACACAGCTCCATGAAGACGCCCTCGTGATCACTATTCAAATAGATAAACTCGAGGTTAAAAGAATACTTGTCGACGGAGGAAGCTCTACCGACGTAATCACCTTCGAGGCTATCGCAACAATGTGATACAAAAAGGAAGATCTTCAAAAGATGACTTCTCCGTTGGTAGGATTTGCAGGGAGAATGACTCACCCCTGGGGGCAATACAACTCCCTGTGATCTTAGGCCAATGATGGAAGGCCTTGCATTTAAAGGTTCGTTTCGTGGTCTTCGACCGAATAAATGCCTACAACGCCATATTAGGAAGGACGAATCTCAATTCCAATTACAATGTCCCCTCCACTGCCCATCAACTCATGAGATTCCCCACCCATCACGGAATAGGAGAGGTGTGGGGTGACCAAAAGGCGTCTCGACAATTTTATGTCAATCTCCTCCGAAGATGTAATCAAAGGGGAAACCTTATCCATCGTAACATAAGAAGATCCCCGGGAAGAAGGCAGACGACCATCCCCAATGGAGGAGTTAATAGAAGTCGTCCTAGAGGAGGGCGATAAAAGGGTGAAGATTGGAGTTGTTCTACAGCCAGAGTTAGGCAAAAGAATAACTACCCTCCTTAGGGAGTATAAAGAGCTATTTGTTTGGGAGCCCAGCGACATGCCAGGAATAAGTCCCGATATTATCTCTCACGAGCTAAAAATAGATCCAGTTGTGAAACCTATAGCGCAAAAAAGAAGCTCTATGGGAGCAGAGAAAAAGGCGGCGATACGCCAAGAAGTGGGGAAGCTGGTCGAGGCCGGTTTTGTAAAAGAGATACGATTCCAAACTTGGATCGCCAACCCAGTCTTGGTGAGAAAATACAATAAAATATTGAGGATCCGCGTGGATTTTTGAGACCTCAACAAAGCATGTCCTAAAGATTCCTACCCCTTACCAAGGATCGATCAACTTGTCGACGCCCTTTTAGGACATGAGATTCTAAGCTTCATGGAGGCATACTCAGGATACAGTCAGATACAAATGCATCCAACGATGAGGCCCATACCGCCTTTTATGCAGATAGCGACATCTACAATCATAAGGCCATGCCTTATGGTTTGATTAACGCTGGGGCAACTTATCAACGAATGGTCAACATGATCTTCAAATCCATGATAGGAAGAAACATGGAGGCCTATGTTGACGACACGTTTGTCAAAACAAAGAGAGGCCAAGACCATGTCCAAGATCTAGAAGAAGCGTTTGCATGCATGCGACGCCATCAAGTAAGATTGAATACAACCAAGTGTGCTTTTGGTGTTCAATCTGGGAAATTTCTGGGTTTTATGGTCAGCCAGAGAGGGATCGAAGCCAACCCGGAGAAGGTCATCGCTATAAAAGAAATGTCCTCGCCTACATGCCATAGAGAGGTACAAAGTCTTAATGGAAGGTTAGCCTCCCTGTGAAGATTCCTGGCCAGGTCAAAGGATAAATCCCTTCCCTTCTTTAAAATCCTGATTGCGAACAAGAAGTTTGAGTGGACGAATGATTGTGAAGAAGCCTTCCAACAACTGAAGAAACATCTCCACTCACTTCCCGCCTTGGCGAAACCCTTACTTGAGGATCCCTTATTCCTCTACCTAAGTGTGAGCTCGGTGGCAGTAAGCACAGTACTCATCAAAGAAACATGCAACATTCAGATCCCAGTCTATTATGCTAGCAAGCTTTTCGGGGTCGCCGAAGCCAACTACATGGAAATCGAGAAGTACCTATATGCTCTACTAATAGCAGCAAGAGATCTACGACCTTATTTCCATGCCCATGAAATCACAGAACTCACCAATCAACCTCTGAAGCAACTATTACAGAAGCCCGACATTTCGGGAAGAATGGTCAAATGGGTGGTGGAACTAAGTGAATTTCGTATTCATTTTGAGCCACGGAAGGCTATTAAGAGCCAGGCATTGGCGGAATTTATAGCGGAAAATATGGCGGCACCAGATACAAAGCCTGTTATACTCCCATGAGAAGAACATGTAAAGGCCACTCTAGAAAACGCAACCAACGACAATATGCCACGGTTGCTATATACTGATGGTTCATCCTCCGCCATGGGGTGTGGGGCAGGATTTGTACTGATGCCACCTCATTGTGAACCACTCTGGTACGCGTTGGCCTTCACCTTTCGAGCTACCAATAATGAAGCTGAATATGAGGCTCTGTTAACAGGCCTCCGTATAGCCAAAGGCATAGGAATCACAAGCTTAATGGTACGATGTGATTCTGAATTTATTGTCAATCAGACAAATGGAACTTACATCGCAAAAGGAGAAAATATGAAGAAATATGCAGAAGAGGTACGTCCACTTGTACGAGACATGCCTCATTTTCAAATAGAGGCTATCCCTCGAGAAAGCAATCAAGAGGTTGAAGCCCTTAGTAAATTTGCTTTAGGAAATTCCCCACCTGTGCTGGTACAGTTCATCGAGAAGTCTCTCTATTAAGCCGTGGAGGCAAGGGCTGAAGTTCTCAATATTCAAGCCCTCGACTCATGGATTACTCCTATTCAGAATTTTCTGGAAAAGGGAAATTTCCTAGAAGACTCAATGGAGACGACCAAAATCCAAAGAATGGCATGACGATTTGTAATTTTAGATGGATACCTCTATAAAAGAGGATACTCCACCCCTTACCTCCGATGCATAGCCGCCCCTCAAACGGTAAAGATAATATAAGACCCGCATAAAGGCGACGCTGGATGCCGTGGGGGAGCTAAAACTCTGGTACTCAAAGCTTTGCGGCAGGGATTCTACTGGCCAACCATGCATAAAGAGGTGATAACACCTGTACAAGCCTGTCCTGTTTTCCAAATCAACGCTCCCAAAATAGTGAGGCCACCAGCGGACCTAACGCCAATGATGAGCACCTGGCCTTTCGCACAATGGGGAATCGATCTCATCGGCCCCTTGCCTAAATCCACAGGTCAACGAACACACATTGTGGTCGCCATCGATTATTTTTCCAAATGGTTAGAAGCAAAAGCTCTGGCATAAACAACTACATTCCAGATGATCAAGTTCATTCGAGAAGAAATCATATGTCGATATGGGGTGCCAAAAATCCTCATCAGCGATAACAGTCCCCAATTCGCCAGCGATGAACTTGCCGACTTCTGTAAGGAAATGCTTATAAATCATCGTTTCGGCTCTGTCCATCATGCGCGGACAAATGGACAAGTCTAGGCAGCCAATAAGACGATCCTTAACGAACTAAAGAAGAGAGTGGCCGTAGCTGGGTAGAAGAGTTGGACTAATTACTTTGGGCGCTCAGAACCTCACCCCAAAGAGCCACCGGTGAAACTCCTTTCAGCATGGTCTATGGATCCGAAGCCGTCTCGCCTATTGAAGTGGCTAATATCTACCAGAGAGTAGTCACATATCAGGTTGACCAGAATGACGAGCAAAGGAAGATCGACTTAGATCTCGTCAACAAGAGAAGATGGGCCTCCGAGGAAACTCAGGGAAGCATGAAGCTCGCCACTTCTAGGTATTTTAACCGGAAAGTAGGGCAACGCCAATTCTTCCTGGGTGAGAAGGTTTTATGAAGGAACGAGTTCTTAACGGCTGATCAAAGAGGAAATATGGTGCCAAAATGGGAAGATCCATATATCATCATCGACATACCATGTCCCAACGTCTACAAATTCGAAGATCCACAGGGGCAACGTCTCAACAAAACTTTTAATGCGGAACATCTGAAGAAATTCTACGTCTAAGATAATCATTTTATGTATTTCTACTACTATAAAGTGATAAATAAATATATGATTTCTTTCCTCTTGATATGTCAAACAGGACTCCCTCGACTTCCATAAGTCGCCTCTACAAAGGAGAACAGTCATTACTGACTCTTCGACTTCATATAGTCGGCGACGCTCAGGAGATCAGTCATAAGACTCATAACTGACTCCCTCGACTTCCAAAAGTCGCCTCAACAAAGGAGATCAGTCATAACTGACTCCTTGACTTCACATAGTCGGCGACGCTCACGATATCAGTCATAACTAACTCCCTCGACTTCCAAAAGTCGCCTCTACAAATGAGATCAGTCATAACTGACTCCTCGACTTCATAGTCGGTGACGCTCAGGAGATCAGTCATAACTGACTCCCTCGACTTCCAAAAGTCACCTCTGTTGAGGTCGATTCCACCTGGGACACCTCGGGTGCTTTTCACGGACCTCGAACCTCAAACCCCGAACTGACTTTGGCTCCTACCTCGGTCTTCTATACGCCAGGTCCTGCAAAACGGGCGATAACCAGCATGGAGAGGGGGGTGGCGCTGGTTGAGCCCTCTCCAATGCTAAAGTCAGGATCTTAGAGAGAGAAAGTGTGTAGAGAGAGGTCAGAGCACAAATAGCCAATTTGGGAGAGTTTCGAGTTAAGTTGTCAAATGGGAGGTCTAGGTCCCTATTTATAGGAAACCCGAGAACCATACCCGGTTTACAGGAAAACGCTTACCGACATCCAGGTTGGCTATGTGCACACTGACTTCTCATACTTAGTAAAAATAGGGATAAGCGCGCAGTACTAGGGGTAAGTGCGCAGTGCCAGTCGGCAGTCCGGACCATGTCGACGTCTGAAATGGTCTTGATTTCCGGGCAAAACGGACCAGTCCGGATTGTCACAGCAATCCGGAAGTCCCCGGTCCGGGTTCTGCGCGCATCCGGACCGTTTTGACCCGGGGTGACCGTGGTGTTTGTGGTTCTGACGTGTTTGCGAGGTCCGAAACGTAAATACGAACCCAAATTGGACATATATCCAACACTTGCCCCCGAGTCATGTAGCGGTTCAAAATCCATGCTTGACTCTATTTAAGATAGAATATTCGTCCAATTTAGGTTCGACACTGACCTCAGGGGTGGCCTGTTTGTCAATCGAATGCGCGGAGCACAAATTCGTCCATCTTTACTTTTTCGATGAACGTGCGTAATCTGTTTACAGGGTTAGCGTAACAGATGGCATACATATAACAGCGTGCAATTAACGACATATTTGTAATAACATGCAATAAGCGAAATACTTGTAATAATAAATAATCATGCAATGCGGTGTCATCATGGTACGTGATGTAAACGTGTAACATGATGTTAACATGGAGATGACAACATAGCACATGGATGACGTAATCGCGCAATAAACAAAATACTTAGAGCAATATAAAATTGGAGAGCATGCTTGTCAACATGAAGCATGATGTAAACATAGAATATGATGTAAGCATGTAATATGATGTAAACATGCAATATGATGTAAACATGCAATTCATACTTAGATTATAAAAATAATCATGTAGCAATCATAAGTTAGAATCATGCATATATAAAAATAATATCATGCATAATAGCCTATGTGTACGTAATATGCAATAATAATTGTACGTAGGACGTCATGCAACGTTAGGGAGCATGTATGTAATATAAGCATAGGAGAGATGTAAACATTCTCATACATGATGCTAGGGACTTTTGTGAAAATAGATATAAGTTTAGTCCTTGGCACATGGTGTAGACACTATTAGTGAAAATTAGGAGAGAAAATAGTCATTAGCTTACATCCTCCTTTGATAGTTTTCCAAGAAGCTCTCATTGCTTGTTGAAGAAGGAGCCTATGGAGGTGTAAATTTGGAGTAATCACCTTAACATTCATACAAGGTTTTTGATGAAATGCATTAGGATACTTAGCCCCAAATCGGCCAAAAATTTTCTAAGTGCTGAAAATTTTAGAAAAGTGCAAATGAATTGTTACACTTCCCTTATGCATAATGTTCATTGCCGACATGTTGCTCCATGCCTTAGCTATTGTTTTAGCATGCTTGATGTTGACGATCGGTAGTTGTTCGTACATGGTCGTCAATGGTTGTATGTTGGTAGTGATAACTTGGGCAATGTGCGTTGAGCATCATGTATTGATCGTTGGTCACTGTCTGCAAACATGCTAAAACACTTAGAAAATATTTCAATAATATCTAATGCTTGTTACCATTGATATAGTCATATGATTCTTGTCGATCGCCGGCATAGAAACATTTAGAAAATATTTCGTAGTAGTTGATGTTTGCCACTTGATGCGTGTTATCCGTCATCATGCTAGTATACTTGGAGAATGCTCCTACATAGTTGATTCCATGACGCTTGTTGATTGTTGACATCAAGGAAATACTTAGACAATATTTTTTGACGGTTGCTTTCTTGTCGCGTATAGTCCCATGTCGTAAGCGAAATACTTAGAAAATATTTCAACCATATTTTGCTGCATGCCGACACCTTGTCGTACGTTGATATTTGATAGTATGCTGACAGCTTGTTGTATGTCGACACGTAGTAGCATGTTGACACTTAGTAATATGTTGACACTTAGTAGCATGCTGACAGCTTGCAATATGCTGACTGTCATCCTGAGTAAAACACTTAGAAAATATTCCTTGATAGTAGACACCTTGTCATATGTCGACAACCGATATGGTTGGAACAGTTAGAGAATATTCCTGATAGCTGACATCTCGTTGTACTTCGACAGCTGTATGCGCGTGCTCGTATGTACGCGCTTGTATGTGTGCACTTGCCCCCACACTTAGAATATTTTCTATATCCATTGCTATGTGCGTTGTATCCATAGACTTGATGTAGACATATGGTGCATGTCGTCGGCTGTCATGGTAAAACACTTAGAAAATATTTCTTCCTTGTTATCATGTATGAAGCGAGTATGAGCTCGATGTCGTCATGGAGGTCGATGTGTTGAGAGGGTTGCCCCCTTGCATGATGTTTGTTACTTGTTGCACGAAGACTATTAAACCGGTGCGTACATAGTTATGGAGCGTCATTGCATAGATGTTTGCATAAGTGTTGATGCGTGCCTGCGCACAGATTGGATTGTTGGTTGCACTTTTCAGGATATCAGATCTCGCTATCTTCTTGTCGGAATTAATCTTTCCACGGCTGTTATTAAGTCCACTATTCCCATTCTGCGAGTAACTCTATGTTCAGATGTCGACATGGTTGAGCAGCTAAACAATACACCAAGTGTAGATGTTGACGTCTTTGCTTGATTAATTGATGTCGGTATTCATATACTTCCTTCTGAAGATTTGGTATGTTGATGATCTTTATAACTTGTTTCATGTTGCAATGTAGGTCGGACTGATGGAAGAAGCTCGTCTTTGCAGACAGCTGATATACACGGTAATCCGCTTATTGGAAGGGATGTCCGCACCATTGCCCCCGCTACTCTGGATTTTCCAGACATGGTTGCGGTAAAGGACTTGTGAGTAAGGCACCTCCTTGTATCTTCTTTGAACTTGTTAATTTTCCAAGTTGTTACTTTCATGTTGCTTATGTTTGCAAGTTGCTCCGTACATGTGACTGAACGCGTGGTTGCAGTTCCTGGCTTTAGCATAATTCTCACAAGATCCGTCGTAGGGGTGTGTTCCTCGAGCGATTCTAAGTTCTCTATGTCGAGTGCGACTGTGCCAAATCCTTCTTGCGATAAAGGGAATAGAGTTGAAGGTCGTGCGGTGGCGCCTTCTGCCCCCCGGTCGAGGGACCGGCCCAAGGAGGAGCGTTCCTCCCATTGAGGTAAGCGTTGTTTACTTCTTCACACTTGAAGCTTGAACTTGAAGATGGCTGATTTTGATGCATGCATTGCTGCTTGTCGCGCCCATGTTGAAGAGTTATGTCGTATTGAAATTGAAGCGGCCATTGTTGCCGTATTTTTTGTGAGGATGACGACATTGCATTTGATGTCAACATTATGAACTCTTTGTCTTAGTTCCTTGGAGATGACGTTACCTCCTGGTTGGTATTAAGTTGTCTGCTTCCAGCATGTTGAACCCTTGAGTTATCTTCACTGTCCGTATGTATTGGACTTGCATGATAAGATATAGATGATGAGCATGATGTCCGTAGTTGCGACTGTATGTCGCGCATTGTTGAGTGTTATGAGCGCCCCTCTTGGTTAGATTCCAAGGCATGGCAAGATGCGTACACTAGGTACTTGTAGCATTGCATGTAGTAATGTACCTGGCACTTGGCCCTTGACATGTAGCAGTGTCGTCTTGACGAAGCAAGACTTAAGTTTATACCGTCTCTTAGTTCCACTCTAAGGCGACGTTGTACAAGACTCGACTTGTAAGTTTGGTGAGTTTTTCAAACAAGGTGCGCTCCTACTAGCGTTTTTGAATGAAGCCTGCCAACTTAAGGTATAAGTCTTCCTTATGTCTACATCCTTAAGAGTATATGTATAGTTTGAGTGTACATGAAGTCATCCTATCAAGGAATGTATCTTCATGGCATATGGACCCTTAAGAGGGATGTACATACTTTGTAGATGTGTGGGGTTGTCGTCTAACTAGAGGACTTCTGCCACGATGGGGTGATCAGTCCCACCTAAGTGTCGCGTCCTGGTTTGTATGCAGGGAATGGCTATGAACATGAGAATTTGCCTCTAAGAGGATTTCGCAGCATGCCATTTTTGATAGTAAATCTTGGTGTTTATCCAAGATATTGCTTGTTGTTGACGCCTTTGGAATAGTCGTCATTTTGATAGCAGACCTTGGAGTTTTTCCAAGATATTGCATGAATTCGACGTCTTTGGAATAGCCGTCACTTTGAGTAGAGAATTTCATAAGTCCCTTTTGTAGATAATCCGCAAGTTGTCATTGCCACATATAAGTTGACTGTGCACATAGCGCGATGGCTTTGTGTTGCCGACACCTTCTTGAGATAGAAGCCATTTTGGATGGAGAAATAAACTTCCTTGTTGATGTAGATAATAGGTATGTCGGCGTTATATGCCATAAGTCTTTCCTTGAACATAATGCTTAGCTTGTATTGTTTAAGTAGATATTATGCGCATAGGTTACTACTTGGCGCAATTCCAATGTAGTAATCATAATGTAGTATGTACCTATGAATAGGGTTGCGCTTTGTCAGATAGTTGCAATGTTTGCAAGTTTGTAAAAATATGGAGTTATGGATTTCCTTTTAACTAATGCATAAAATAAATAGATTAAAGGAATCTGATACGAGGATCCCTTCGTTGTGTAGGAAACTTCCCTTAGTGTAGATGTCATAGGTGCGGACGCCACAGGTGCGCACATGTCAGGAGCGGAGCTTTTCAAGTACCACCCACTGTATGTGTTTGTGAATATGTACGTACAAGGAGAGACTATGCATTGCTGTATGCATCCTTTAGTCGATACGCGTCGATGTTTCCTTAGTATGATGCACATACGTATATATGATTGTTGATTTGTATTGTTTCCAAGGGAAGAGCTGATGTTTGAGTAGAATATTCGCTGAGATGTCGTGAGTTATAATTAACTTGGAGACTTGTTGTGATGATGCAAATGATATATACGCGACCATTACTTGGCTTAGATGCTTAAGTAGAATGTCCATAGATAGAGAATTCCAGAGAGTGTTGCATACAGCTCCTCCTAGTGTTGTTCTCTAGATAAGATGTGTTATTGAGACATCTCTTGGATGTACGTATAACCTGTCTCAAATTAGTCGCAATACTTTGAGATATATATTGGTTAAGAAATAGAATGGAGTTATAAATCTTCTCATATTGCTCTATAGCCTGCATTGCCAATATGACTGGATCAGACTATTCGCGACTAGTCTGTTCCGTTCATCTTGGGTTTTTTTTTTACTAAATCAGGCTACCCTGAGTAGTTGTCCTACTTTGAGTGGTCTTCTTTATTCATAGTAGTGTTGTTGTGAAGTTACCTCATACCTGAGTTTACCTTTGGCAATAACGCGTGTTACCTGGACCTTGTTTAAGTAAGAGATATCGACTCCTGAGGGCGATGATTGGGATACCAAGCATCCAATGCCTTCTTTATGCCAACAAGAAGTCCGCCCTTCGCACAGTATGACCAAGGAGTCCACAATACAAAGCACGTTACACCCTCGCAAGAAGTGCGCCCTTCCCACAGACGGCGCCAAGTGTTGAGGTCGATTCCACTTGGGACACCTCGGGTTACTTTTCACGGACCTCGAACCTCGAACCCCGAACTGACTTTGGCTCCTACCTCGGTCTTCTATACGTCAGGTCCTGCAAAACGGGCGATAACCAGCATGGAGAGGGGAGGTGGCGCTGGTTAAGCCCTCTCCGATTCTAAAGTCAGGATCTTAGAGAGAGAAAGTGTGTAGAGAGAGGTCATAGCACAAATAGCCAATTTGGGAGAGTTTCGAGTTAAGTTGTCAAATGGGAGGTCTAGGTCCCTATTTATAGGAAACCCGAGAACCATACCCGGTTTATAGGAAAACGCTTACCGACATCCATGTTGGCTATGTGCGCACTGACTTCTCATACTTAGTAAAAATAGGGGTAAGTGCGCAGTAATAGGGGGTAAGTGCGCAGTACTAGGGGTAAGTGCGCAGTGCTAGTCGGCAGTCCGGACCATGTCGACGTCCGACATGGTCCGGATTGCATCCAACAACCTCTACAAAAGAGATCAGTCATAACTGACTACTCGAATTCATATAGTCGGCGACGCTCAGGAGATCAGTTGTAACTGATTCCCTCGACTTCCAAAAGTCGCCTCAACAAAGAAGATTAGTCATAACTGGCTCCTCGACTTCATATAGTCGGCGACGCTCAGGAGATAAGTCGTAACTGACTCCCTCGACTTCCAAAAGTCGCCTCAACAAATAAGATTAGTCATAACTGACTCATCGACTTCATATAGTCGGCGAAGCTTAAGAGATCCGTCATAACTGACTCCCTCAACTTCCAAAAGTCGCCTCTTCAAAGGAGATCAGTCATAACTGACTGCTCGACTTCACATAGTCGGCGAAGCTCAGGAGATCAGTCATAACTGACTCCCTCGATTTCCAAAAGTCGCCTCAACAAAGGAGATAATTAACTGACTCCTCGACTTCATATAGTCAGTGACGCTCAGGAGATCAGTCATAACTGACTCCCTCGACTTCCAAAAGTCGCCTCAACAAAGGAGATCAGTCATAACTGACTCATTGACTTCATATAGTCGGCGACACTAGGAGATCAGTCGTAACTGACTCCCTCGACTTCCAAAAGTTGCCTCAACAAAGGAGATCAGTCATAACTGACTCATCGACTTCATATAGTCGGAGACGATCAGGAGATCAGTCTTAACTGACTCCCTCGACTTCCAAAAGTCGCCTCAACAAAGGAGATCAGTCATACCTGACTCCTCGACTTCATATAGTCGGAATTTTCCTTCATATCATTAAAGGTACTCGACATAACCCATTTCCTTTTATTTTAAAGACTAATGACTTATGTCTCGGGGCAAGTTTTGGATATGATTCGAGACAACCTTATAAAGGTCGAAAACATTGAATTCGGAACCCTCAAAAGTCAAGTCAATGACTAATCATATTTGAATTAAAAGTACGAAGACAAATAGTCGACACCAATATGATAGAAGGTCAACTTTTCAGATACCAGTCAAAGAAGGGCGACAAAGCTAAACTCTCTCCTTCTAAAAAGTATGATCAAGTCGACAACCAGAGGCTGTCATAAAATCATTTCTCCTAAGGAAGAAGACAGGTGGCAACCAGCTTGCCGACTCTATGATCTAAGGAAACCTTTCCCTCAAGGTAAAACTGACGTAGCAACCTACTTGTCACCTGATTAAAGAAACCTTCAACACTAAAGAATAAGGAGGTGACAACCTGCTTGTCACCTACTGACGCATCACCGTCCATCTCCACCAATCAGAGAAGGGTGGCTGTTGGGATCAAAATGACGTGGCCTTGAACTTTGGATAACGGACTTCGGGATATCGCCGCAGGCTAGCTCTCTTAGGTGTCTTTTTTTACCTCTTGAGTACTTAGTTTCCTTTTGAGGCTTTGTGTGAGGCGAAGACCTGAAAAGGGGTGGGGATGGCCCCTAATTCCACTCCGAAGCTTAAGTCAGTAAAGGATTTAGAGAGAATAATATGAAGTATTAAGCAAAACTTAACCTTTGAACTTAGAATGTACCCCTATTTATAGGGAAAAGATTACCGAATTCAAGTAGCGGCTACTGTGCCCTGATTGGCTGTTTAATGGTGCTACCTTTCTCTGATTGGTTTAGGAGAGACGGTGAGAAGTCAGTAGATGATAAGCACGTCGCCTGCTGGTGCCTCTTCCTTAGGTGGAAGGTTGTGTGGTAGGGAGAACGGCGAGCAGGTTGCCATCTGGTGCCTCTTCCTTAGGAGGGAAGTCTTCTAGAGGCGGCGAGCAGGTCTCCACCTATCATATCCTTAACAAGGAAGGTTTCTCCTAAATTCCTTATGATCGACTCGACTTGACTTGCACCTTGATAAGGGAAGCTTTGGTCTTCGACTCGACTTACTCTTTTAAGCGGGGAGCCCTGGACGACCTTTTCACCTGGTCCCTTATGGTTGCTATCAGGGAAGTCGACATCTGTTTGTAGGATAGTTGACCATTCATCATCATCTCCGTATTCTGGACTAGAATGGTCGACTATATGTTCTTTTGAGATCTCCACTTTTATTCTGTCGACTTTTACTAGGTTGCCTTGAATCATATCCAACACTTGCCCCCGAGACATAAGTCGTTAGTCTTTAAAATAAAGGGGGAGGAGTTATGTCGAGTACCTTCTTAGATGAGAAATGGATTTTTCCCCTCGGCTTTCTTAGCACTTATGTTCTTTTCCGTCATTTGGCGTTGATAGAATCAGTGAGTCAGTAGAGGCTGATCTCTTTCATCGAAATGACCTTTTAGTGTTGAGGAGTCAATTAAGACTGCTCTTTTATAACCTGTAGATACTTGGTCGTATCTTTTTTAGGGGCGACTTTCGGAAGTCGGTGGCCAGGGGAGTCAGTGGTACAACTGCTCTCTTGGTTGCTCTCGACTGTAGGAAGTCGAGGAGTCAATTCAGTCTGCTTCTTTGTAGATAGTTGAAGGAGTCAGTATTATGTCTGATCTCCTGGATCGTCGCCGACTATATGAAGTCGAGGAGTCAGTGTTATGACTGATCTCCTTTGTCGATAGTTGAAGGAGTCAGTATTATGACTGATCTCCTGGATCGTCGCCGACTATATGAAGTCGAGGATTCAGTGTTATGACTGATCTCCTTTGTAGATAGTTGAAGGAGTCAGTATTATGACTGATCTCATGGATCGTGGTCGACTATATGAAGTCGAGGAGTCAGTGTTATGACTGATCCTTTGTAGATAGTTGAAGGAGTCAGTAGTATGACTGATCTCGTGGATCGTCGCCGACTATATGAAGTCGAGGAGTCAGTGTTATGACTGATCTCCTTTGTAGATGGCGACTTTCGAAAGTCGGGGGAGTCAGTTTTATGACTTATCTCCTGGATCGTCGCCGACTATATGAAGTCGAGGAGTCAGTGTTATGACTGATCTCCTTTGTAGATGGCGACTTTCGGAAGTCGGGAGAGTCAGTTTTATGACTGATCTCCTGGATCGTCGTCGACTATATGAAGTCGAGGAGTCAGTGTTATGACTGATTTCCTTTGTAGATGGAGACTTTTGGAAATCAGGGGACTCCTGTTTCTAGCACATTAAGGAGAAAGAAGTCACATCTTTATTTATTATTTTATTGTACTCGAAATACATAAAACAGGATCCTTCTAAACATAGAATTTTTTCAAGTGTTCCGCGTTAAAAGTGTTGTTGAGGCGTTGCCCCTGCGGATCTTCCAACTTGTAAGCATTGGGGCATGGTATACCGACAACTACGTAGGGACCTTCCCATTTTGGGACCATCTTTCCTCTTTGATCAGCTGTTATGAATTCATTTCTTCGTAGGACTTTTTCCCCAAGAAAGAACTGGCGTCATCCTACTTTTCGATTAAAATATCTAGCAGTGGCAAGCTTCATTCTTCCCTGGATTTTTTCAGAGGCCCGTCTTTTCTCGTCGGCTAGATCTAAGTCGATCTTCCTTTGTTCGTCATTTTGGTCGACTTGATATGTGGCGACTCTCTGGGAGATATTGGCTACCTCAATAGGAGAGACGACTTCTGATCCGTAAACCATGCTAAAGGGGGTCTTGCCAGTGGCTCTCTTGGGTGAGGTTCTGAGCGCCCATAATACTTTATCTAACTCTTCAACCCATTTTCCCTTCGGAGAGGCTACCATCTTCTTTAATCCGTTGGGGATTGTTTTATTGGCCGCCTCTACTTGTCTATTTGTTTGAGCATGATGAACAGTGCCAAATCGATGGTTGATCAACATTTCTTCACAAAATTCGGCAAGCTCGTCGCTGGCGAATTGAGGGCCATTGTCTCTGATGAGGATCTTAGGGACTCCGTATCAACATATGAGTTTTTCTCGTATGAACTTAATCATTTGGAAAGTGGTCGTTATGCTAGAGCTTTGGCTTCCATCCATTTGGAGAAATAATCAATGGCGACCATGAAATGTGTTCGTTGAACTGTGGATTGAGGTAGAGGTCCAATAAGATCGATCCCCCACTGTGCAAAAGGTCAGGCACTAGTCATAGGAGTAAGCTCTGCTGGTGGCTTCGTGATTCTAGGGGCATAAATTTGACAAGCGGGGCAGACTTGCACTAATGTTGTCGCTTCTTTATGCATTGTCGGCCAGTAGAACCCTTGTAGTAAGGCTCTTAACACCAAGGTTTTGGCTCCCTCATGACATCCTGCATCACCTCCATGCAAGTCTTTCATTATCCTTTCAGTTTGAGGGGCGGCTATACACCGTAGATAAGGGGTAGAGTATCCTCTTTTATAGAGATATGCATCCAAGATTACAAAACGCCCTGTCGCCCTTTGGATTTTGGTTGCTTCCATAGGATCTTCTTTTCTGGGCTATGGGTTTTATGGCGGGATCTAATCTTAACTCGTGGGAGATGATTTCAGGGCTTATTCCAGGCATGTCGCTAGGTTCCCAAGCAAATAGTTCCTTATATTCCCTTAAAAGGGCAATTATCCTCTTAGCTAATTCTGGGGGTAGAGCGGCTCCAATCTTAACCTTTATTTCCTCTCCTTCCTAGGCGACTTCTAGCAATTCTTCCATAGGGGCGGGTCGTCCTCCTTCCTCTCGAGGATCCTCATCTGTAACAATAGAGATGGTTTCCTTTTGGTTACACCTCCGGAGGAAATTAGAGTAACATTGTCGAGATGCCTCTTGGTCGCCCCATACTTCTCCCATTCCGTGATGAGTAGGAAACCGCATGACTTGATGAACGGTGGAAGGAACGATGTATTTGGGGTTGAGGGTGGTTCTTCCCAATATTGCATTGTAAGCATTGATATGGTCGACCACCACAAAACGGATTGTTAAGTGTAGGGTCTTCCAGCCTTGACCCAGAACCACTGGAACCCTATATCCTCCTTGAAATTGCCTAAAGTAATTTTCCAAGGTTTCATTTGGTCCTAGGAATATACTTTCGGCTATCCGTGCTTGATTTTGTCTTGCTCGACTTCTTGGGGGTGCCATGACTTTTTGATCTTTGTTCCCACAGACGGCGCCAAATGTTGGGATCAAAATGACGTGGCCTTGAACTTCGGGATATCGCCGTAGGCTAGCTGTCTTAGGTATCTTTTTTGACCTCTTGGGTACTTAGTTTCCTTTTGAGGCTTTGTCTGAGGCGAGGACCTGAAAATGGGTGGGGATGGCCCCTGATTCCACTCCGAATCTTAAGTCAGTAATGGATTTAGAGAGAATAGTATGAAGTATTAAGCAAAACTTAACCTTTGAACTTAGAATGCACCCCTATTTATAGGGAAAAGATTACCGACTTCAAGTGTCGGCTACTGTGCCCTGATTGGCTGTTTAATGGCGGTGTCTGCCTTTCTCTGATTGGTTTAGGAGAGACGGTGAGAAGTCAGTAGGTAATAAGCACGTCGCCAGCTGGTGCCTCTTCCTTAGGAGGAAGGTTTTGTGGTATGGAGAACGGCGAGCAGGTTGCCAGCTGGTGCCTCTTCCTTAGGAGGGAAGTCTTCTAGAGGCGGCGAGCAGGTCTCCACCTGTCCTTTCCTTAAGAGGGAAGGTTTCTCCTAAATTCCTTATGATCGACTCGACTTGACTCGCACTTTGATAAGGGAAGCTTTGGCCTTCGACTCGACTTACTCTTTTAAGAGGGGAGCCCAGGACGACCTTTTTGCCTTGTCCCTTATGGTTGCTATCTGGGAAGTCGACTTCTGTTTGTAGGATAGTCGACCATTTATCTTCATCTCCTTATTCTGAACTCGAATGGTCGACCATATGTTCTTTTGAGATCTCGAATTTTATTCTGTCGACTTGTACTAGGTTGTCCAGGGCTCCCCTCTTAAAAGAGTAAGTCGAGTCGAGAACCAAAGCTTCCCTTATCAAGGGGCCTAAAGTCAAGTCTTAATACTTCATATTATTCTCTCTAAATCCTTTACTGACTTAAGCTTCAGAGTGGAATCAGGGGCCATCCCTACCCCTTTTCAGGTCCTCGCCTACTACAAGCATCTAACGGAAACTAAGTCCCACTGAGGTCGATATAAACACCTAAAAGAGCTAGCCATAGGCGAGATCTCGAAATCCATTATCAGAGACTTCAGGCCACGTCATTTTGATCCCAACAACCGCCATAGGTACTGGACTCTTTTCATGTAGCCATACTGGATATTTACTGGATTATTAATTTTTAGGGTTTTTGGATATCTGTCCAATTAAA
This sequence comes from Clarkia xantiana subsp. parviflora, assembly GCA_036873135.1. Taxonomy (NCBI): domain Eukaryota; kingdom Viridiplantae; phylum Streptophyta; class Magnoliopsida; order Myrtales; family Onagraceae; genus Clarkia; species Clarkia xantiana. The sequence goes on from JAPTYO010000004.1 coordinate 41,246,833, forward strand.
AATCATATTTACGTTTCAGACCTCGCAAACACGCTAAAACAACAAAACGGACCTTACCGCAGTCACCCTGGGTCAAAACGGTTCGGATACGCGTCGCACCCGAACCGGGGACCTCCGTATTGCCATAAGGCAATCCGAACTTGTCCAGATTGTCCGGCAATCCGGACCGTGTCGAATATCGACACGGTCCGGGTTACCGACTAGTACTGCGTGTTTACCCTTGTTTTTTACTATGTACGAGAAGTTAGCGCGTATATAGCCAATCTCGATGTCGGTAAGTATTTTCCTGCAAACCGACATCAAACCAGGCACAGCTCTAAGGTTTCCTATAAATAGGGACCTAGATCTCCCATTTAAGGATTAACTCGAAACTCTGGAGAATTGGCTATTTGTGCTCTGACCTCTCTCTATAATTTTCTCTCTCTAAAATACTGACTTTAGCATCGGAGAGGGCACAACCAGCACCACCCCCCTCTCCATGCTGGTTATCGCCCGCTCTGCAGGACCCGGTGTTTAAAAGACAGAGACAGAAATCGAAGTCAGTTCGAGGATCGGGGTGAGAGCCAAAGTTAGTTCGTGGATCAAGGTTCGAGGTCCCTGAAAAACAGTTTGAGATATCCCAAGTGGAAAAGATCTCAACACTTGCGCCGTCAGCCTGATTCAAACAGGAAGCCGTTCTGTACCGCAAGCTATGACAGGCAGATGTACGAAGAAGGCGGGTGCGAGCAAGCCAAAGCCGACGACAAGCCAACCAGGACCTTCTCACGTTCCAGATGCAGAGTCTACCGCCTCCACCATGCCAACAAACAGTGTGCCCTCCGCACAGCATGGGCTTGAAGACCGGCATACGACATACATTGCATCTTTTTCAGAAAAGATTGCAAAAGTGCACGTGATCCATGGAGGCCTCAGAGTTGGAGGAGAGACGTCGTACGAACGAGAAGTATACGCTGCCCAGACAAAGTGCATATGCAATAATACTGACATAGAGGACGTTATCATGGAAGATGTCGTTAGGATAGATGTTGTCATGAAAGAGGATCCTGTAGAAGACGTCATTAGTTTTTCATCAAAAGACAAAAAGCACATTGTGTGCCAACACACTGATGCTTTAGTCATAACCATGAAAATTGACAGGATGGACGTCAAGTGCATGATGGTGGACGGTGGAAGTTCGCCCAACGTCATTACAAAGGCCATCATCCTAGCCCTTGGAAGAAAGAAGCACGTCAAAAGAATGAACTCACCCTTAGTGGGATTCATGGGAGAGGCAAGCTATCCGCTAGGAGTCATAACCCTGCCAGTCATCATGGGGGAAGGAGAACAACAAATCCAAATAGACGTTCCGTTCGTGATCGTGGAGAAGCTTGACGCATATAACGGAATCCTAGGATATACAACCATGAACAAGTGGGGCATGATAGCGTCAACATCACACCAGAAGATCAAATTTCCAACAAAAGCGAGAATTGGTGAAGTTGAGGGAGACCAGCAGCTATCAAAAAATTGTTACAAGGTTGCTCTCCAGCATAATGTCAAGATGGATAATAGCAAAGTCCCCGTCATTGATGAAGACCCAAGAATGGACCATGCACGTCCTGCTCCGGTTGAAGCATTGCAAGAAGTCAAGATAGATGAACCAGACATGATGTTCCGAGTAGGCGCATCACTTTCAGAAGATGAAGTGGTAGAAATCAAGGCACTCCTAGTAGAGTACAAAGAGTTGTTCGCGTGGTCACCAAGCGGCATGCCGGGAATAAGCCCAAACGTGATCTCTCACAAACTCAACATCAAGCCAGGATCCAGAGCGGTAGCACAAAAATAACGACCGTTGGGAGGGGACAAGAAGTTGGCGATACGAGAGGAAGTTGGAAAGTTGCTGAACGCAGGCTTTATTGAAGAATCGCGATACCAAACGTGGGTGGCAAACCCAGTCTTGGTGCCCAAGCCTAACGGCAAGATGAGGATGTGCATCGACTACAGAGATCTTAACAATGCATGTCCGAAAGATTCATATCCTCTTCCAAGAATCAACAGTTGGTCGATGCCACCGCGGGCCACGAGTTAATGTCAGTAATGGATGCATATTCACGATACAACCAAATCCCAATGGCAGAAGAAGATGCACCTCATACCGCATTCTACGCAGATAGCGAGTTCTACAATTACAGGGTCATGCCATTCGGGCTAATCAATGCAGGGGCAACATACCAGCGTATGGTCAACATAATTTTCGGAGATATGATCGGAAAGATTATGGAAGCATATGTTGATGACATGGTGGTAAAGTCAACGAAAAGGCGTAACCATGCTGACAGCCTCCGCACGGTGTTCTAAAGAATGCGAGAATTCCAAGTCAAGCTAAATCCAACAAAATGTGCCTTTGGCGTGCAGTCGGGAAAATTTTTGGGATTCATGGTCAGCGAGAGGGGAATCGAAGCAAACCCAGAAAAAGTAAAGGCGATAGAAGAAATGGAGTCCCCCAAGAAGCACAAGGAGGTCAAACAACTAAATGGTCATTTAGCAGCTCTAAACAGATTCCTGGCAAGGGTAGGAGACAAAGCCCTTCCCTTTTTTCAAGTGCTTCGTGCAAACAAGAAGTTCGAGTGGACGCCGATATGTGAATAAGCATTCCAACAATTGAAGCAGCACCTGCGAACGCTGCCAGCGTTAGCAAAACCAATTCAAGGCGAACCACTCTACCTATACATATCAGTGAGCAACACCGGTGTCAGCTCGGTGCTTGTCAGAAAAAAAGGAACTATACAGCTTCCAGTATATACTACGTGAGCAAAATCCTGGCAAAGTATGAAGTGAATTACATGCCGATCGAGAAGTACCTGTACGCTCTCATATTAGCAGCAAGGAAGCTGAGGCCATACTTCCATGCGCACGAAATAACAGTCCTAACGGACCAACCCTTGAAGCACATCCTGTCAAAGCCTAACATGTCAGGAAAGCTAACAAAGTGGTCAGTTGAGCTAAGTGAATTCCGCATTCACTTTGCACCGCGAACACCAATCAAAGGTCAAGCATTGGCAGACTTCATCGCGGATTTCACAGGAATAACCCCAGAAACCGACACTCAAGACGGAACACAACAAAATGAGGAGCACACCAAAGTGTGGCAAATGTACACTGACGGTTCCTCAAATGTAGGAGGATCGGGCGCGGGTTTTCTCCTAATACCACCTGACGGTTCAGAACCAATGAAGTATGCTCTAAGCCTAACATTCAGAGCAACAAACAATGAGGCATAGTACGAAGCTTTGATAACGGGATTGAGGATTGCAAAAGGCCTTGGAGTCAAACACTTAAGAGTCAAGAACGATTCACAGTTAGTCGTAAATCAAGTCAAAGGCGAGTACGTGGCCAAGTCGGAAAACATGCAAAAGTACCTGGGACAAGCAAAAGAGCTCATAACGAGCTTTGAAAATTTCCACATAATAACCGTGCCAAGGGAAGAAAATCAAGAAGTAGACGCTTTAAGCAAGTGCGCGCAAGGAAAGGAGCAAGGCAGAGAAACGCACTTCGTTGAAAAAAGGATCATGTCCGTAATCGATAAGCTAGAAGTGTTAAACATCAACTCAGAGCCAACATGGATGACTCCAATCCTGGCATATCTCACAGACAACGTACTCCCGTAGGACAGAGTTAAAGCACAAAAAATTAGAAGAATCGCCGTCAACTACACGTTGATCGAAGGCCAGCTGTACAATATAGGATTCTCGACTCCATACCTAAAGTGCATAACCTTCCCAGAAGGCCAAACAGTGTTGAAAGAATTACACAAAGGTCAAGCAGCTTGTCACGAGGGGGCAAGATCCTTAATCCGCAAGGCGCTTAATTTGGGATACTATTGGCCAACAATGAAGAACCAAGCAACACACTTTGTCGCAGAATGCGAATCTTGCCAATTATACTCAAGGAACATAGCGGCACCCGCAGCAGAGCTGTGTCCAATCGCAAGTTCCTGGCCCTTTGCACAATGGGGCATCGACCTGGTGGGCCCACTTCCAAGATCCAAGGGTCAAACCAAGTGCATCGTGGTAGCCATCGACTACTTCTCCAAGTGTATCGAGGCTAAGGCATTAGCACGAACAACGGATGCACAAATAATGGATTTCATCCGAAACCATATCATTGCACGCTATGGTGTCCCAAAAGTACTTATCAGCGATAATGGACCGCAATTCAGGAGCTCCAGACTCCAGACATTCTGCGAAAGACTCAACATAGACCACCGCTTTGCGTCAGAGCGTCATGCCCAAACAAATGGATAAGTCGACTCCGCCAACAAGATTGTCCTGGACGCTCTTAAGAAGAGAGTCCACGCCTTGAAGGGAGGATGGGCAGAAGAGCTTAGCAACATCTTATGGGTTGTGTGCACAACTCTAAAAGAGTCAATAGGTGAAACACCATTCAGCCTGGTATATGGAACAGAGGCAGTAGCCCCAATCGAAATTGTTGTCTCATCATATCGCACAACCCACTTTGATCCCCAAGCCAATGAAGCAGAAATGCGTCTAGACTTGGACCTGGCAGATGAAAGGAGGCGAAACGCGGAACAAACCCAAGCACGTATGCGCCTGATGACTGCAAGATATTATAACAGGAAGGTGAAGGAAAGACAATTCCATGTGGGCGAAATGGTGTGGAGAAGGAACGAATTCTCACACCTGGATCAAATCAACAAATTATCACCAAAGTGGGAGGGTCCATACAAGATTATTTCAATCCCCTATGTCAGCGCATACCGCCTTCAAGATGCGGAAGGCAATATCCTTACAAACACATTCAATGGGGGGCACTTGAAGAAATTTCATGGATAAATGAAGAATACTATGTTACAAAAGAGCTATTGTATCAAGCTTTTTTGTCTTAATTTCTATATGCAAATAAAGGAGATTTATAACTCCAAAATGTTTACAATCATGTAACTACATCAATCATCTAATGTAGCCAATTTACTCTCGTAGGTACGTTCCTACATTATACAATCTACTTTGGATTAACATCAAGTAACAAACAACGAGCTAATTACTCATATAAAAAATTCAAGTCATTATCATATGCAACTTATATTATGCGGCATCAAGAAGATTATTATCAACAATACAAGCTAAACACTATGTGTCGAGGAACTTACGGCATACAACGCCAGCATATCTATTATTTACACCAACAAGGAGTTTATCTCTCCATTTATAACGACGTCTATTTCAAGAAGATGTCGGCAACACAAAGCCATCGTGCTATGTGCGCAGTCAACTTATATGTCGCAATGACAACTTGCGGATTATCTACAAAAGAGACTTATATAAATTCTCTACTCAAAATGACGACTACTCCAAAGGCGTCAACAACAAGTAATATCTTGGATAAACACCAAGATTTATTATCAAATGTGACATGCTGCGACATCCTCTTTGAAAGGGCAAACCTCATGTTCACATCTATCAAAGTAGCATGCTGCGACATCATCTTTGTAAGGGCAAACCCCATGCTTACATCTAAAAAATGGCATGCTGTGAAATCCTCTTAGAGGCAAATCCTCATGTTCATAGCCATTCCCTGCATACAAACCAGGATGCGGCATTTAGGTGAGATTGATCACCCCACCTACAAAGTATGTATATCCCTCTTAAGGGTTCATACGCCATGAAGATACATTCCTTGATAGGATAGCTTCATGTATACTCAAACTATGCATATCCTCTTAAGGATGCATACATAATGAAGACCTATACCTTAAGTGGGCAGGCTTCACTAAAATACGCTAGCAGGAGCGCACCCTGTTTGAAAAACTCATTAAACTTACAAGTCGAGTCTTGTACAACGTCGCCTTAGAGTGGAACTAAGAGACGGTATAAACTTAAATCTTGCTTCGTCAAGATGACGCTGCTACATGTCAAGTGTCAGTGCCAAGTGCCTGTGCCGAGTACATTACTATCTACAATGCTACAAGTACCAAGTGTACATATCATGCCATGCCTTGGAAATTTTTTCAAGAGGGGCACTAATAACACCCTGCAATGCGCAAGTCGCAATATCGGATGTTTATCCATTATAACAACGAGATCAATCTCATCATGCAAGTCCAATACATACGGACAACAAAGATAACTCAAGGTATGAAATATTACTAACAAGTTATCATATGTTTATTATTATTGAAAACAGGTCCAAGTGACAAAATATCATGCAAGCAAACGCATAAATGAAGGTTGGGACAAAAGCCTCAACATAACATAACCCCGATGCCACATGAGAGGTACCACTATCTCCAGAAAGTTGAGAAGCAACTTCCATAAACTCAGGGGAGGTGACAACAACATCAATACCTCCTTCTCCATCATCAATCACATCATAGTTGGCTACATCAAGCCCCAAAGCATGAAATGCTTTGAGATAGTTAACGGCATATTCGGAACAAGGCGCAAGTTCACCAAAAGGAAAGTTGGGGGCAAGTGCGCTCACACGGCGGACGTAGTCTTCAGCACGTTTGGCCATCATGTCGTCAGACTTCTCCTTAACTGCAAGACTAAAGGCAGGAGTATCCAAATACTTGGCAAAACCTGCTTCAACTCTGAGTGCATGATGTTCTTCACGCGCAGCAATCAAGGCACCTACTCGAATTGTGATATCATCAGAAATCTGCTTCTCAAGCGCAATCATCTCAGTTTCAATATCAGAATTTTGAGTCTCTAATACCTGATACTTGGTTTCAGAATCAGCAATCTTCAAACCAAGTGCACACACCTTCTCCTTAGAACGTGCAAGTTCAAGACTGACGGTATTGCATTTGCTAACGGCGGCCCTCTTAGCACTTACAAGCTCCACAACATGAGACGACATGTTAACTATCTGAGACACAGCCTGAGAATCATAACAAGTAGACAAGTATGTAAGCATTGCACAACAAAGGCATATGACACATAAAGCAATCAAGAAACGGAACATGCTAACTTACAGGGGCAAAGCCGGCCAAGGCATGCTCAACGCATTCCTCGGCTTCTTCATCAGTCCTTGGACAGGCGCGTCGATCGCCCGGGGGCACTCCTGTGCAACACACGGACTCCAACTTCTGGCATACTAAGTTTCACATCCTTAGGAAAGCGAAGGACACCATTGCCAAGAGGTTTTCATGCATTACCAGATACATCACCCTCCAAGGGACGAAGTAGATGATCACACTATTAGATGTACATACATAGATAGGTACTCATACTTGTATAGGTACATGATACCTTAGGTTGACTTGTATAGTTGACTAGTTAGTTAGGATTGATCTCCTATATATAGTGGCATCCTAACATGTAAATACTTGGTTGAATCATTTATACATTCATATTTTATATCTCCTTATGGTTCAACCCTCATCTCCACGTTATAGAACTTAATATGGTATCAGAGCTATGGTATTTTTAGTTTCGGTTTCATTCATTTTTTTCGAGAGAATTTTGCATCGATTCGAGCTTGAATCTTGAGGATTAAGCTTTGTTTCATTGGATTACTTGAAGATCTTGGTGGTGTTTCATCAACATGTAGATCTACTGCTTGGATTTCTGCTGCTGCAATTCAACAATTCAGTTTTTAGCTGCTGGTTTTCAGCTTTTTGCTGCGTGTGTTGCTACTGTTGCTGCGTGATGTAATCTGCATTTTGATGCAGCTTTTGGCTTCGATCGGCTTCGTCCTCATGATATGGATTCATTTCTGGACTTGTCATCGCTGCTGGTTTGATTTGGTTCAAAGATTCAGGTATGGATCTTCATATTGATGCTGATTGTTGCTGGTTTGCTGCTGGTTGTTGCTGCAGTATTGTTCCATTGATTCGGACTCTGTTGTTCGATTCTTGATAGATTTTGTTAGCTGAATTCGATCTGGTTCTTCACGAGTGTGAGGTTGATTGCTTCTACTGGATTACTCCATAATATGTACGCGGATTTGGATTATTGCAGCTGAGTTTCTGCATTTTTCTGGTGACATTTTTGCTGGTTTCGAATGAGCTTGATTCTTCGATTCGTTGATTTGTTTCAAGTTTTCTGCATTTCTAATGCTTGCTGGACATCATTGCGATGTTTTCTGTGAAGATTTGAGCATCATTGAAGCTTCTTGGGGGTAATTGCGATTCAATTTCGTTTTCGCACTAGTTTTCCTGCTTGAAGTTCGATCTTCGATTTCGAGCTTGTTTCTTGATCATTTGCTACGATTCGAATTGCATTGGATTCGCATTTGATGCTGCTATTGATTCCAAGCTGCAATTTGTTGATATCTGCTATGGATTTGTTCAATTTTGGATTCGTTTGGAGCTGCAATCTGTTCTTGGTGCTGTAGTTTTTGGACTGCAATTTTCTGGAAATTCGATTTGTATGATCGATTGTTTGCCACAATTTGGACTGAATTTGATGCGCTTTATGGTTACTAATGGATTCAAGTTGGTTTGGAGTCGTTTTAACGACGATTAGATCTGGTTTACCTGGGTTTTTCATGATGAACACCTGGGATTTCGTTGAAGATTTGAAGATCTTCAACTGCTGGAAAATTTTGCGTCTGCGTTGATTCGAACCCGCGACCTCTGGGCTGTGTAGCGCCGTGCACCCTCCGTGCACCGGGATTTCCACTTGGAGTTGGCTCGTCTCCTGCACCCCGGTGCTCCTTCATGTGCTCTGCACGTGCCATGGGTGTTTTTTGGCCGAATTTTAAGCCGAATTTGGGTGTTCTTGTCTATTTTGGCCGAATTATTGACCGAATTTGGGGCTATTTTGGAGATTTGTGAAGTTTGGGGCTTCTTTGCAAGCTTTTGGATATTTGGGGCTGTTTTAGGCAGTTTTCCAATTTGGGATGCTCTTTTGAGGACTTTGGGGCTGTTTTGGAGCAGTTTCAGAGTTTGGGGCATTTTTGTTGATTTCGTGAAGTTTGGGGCTATTTTGAGGATAGTTCTTAAATATTGGGGCTTCTTTGGAGATTTTGAAGACTTTTGGGCTGTTTTGAGGACAGTTCTGAGAGTTTGGGGCTGTTATGAGGACAGTTCTCAAGTTTGGGGTCGTATCCCGGAAATTGGATTTTCGAGGGGCCGTTTTATGAAGACCGGGTTATCAACCTTGGCATTTTAGAGCGGGTTTTAATTTTTCCCATGGATCATTTGAGCGGGTTTTGATTTCCTTGGCTCATTTTGAACGGGTTTACCCTTGGCTTTATTTGACTGGGTTTTGATTGGACCTTGGCATTTCATTCATCATCGACCTTTTCTCTCAAATTTTCCTTTTAATTCTTTAGAAAGGAAGAAGAAGGAAAAGATGGGGGAATATTAGATGTACATATTTGTACATACATAGATAGGTACTCATACTTGTATAGATACATGGTACCTTAGGTTGACTTGTATAGTTGACTAGTTAGTTAGGATTGATCTCCTATATATAGTGGCATCCTAACATGTAAATACTTGGTTGAATCATTTATACATTCATATTTTATATCTCCTTATGGTTCAACCCTCCTCTCCACATTATAGAACTTAATACACACTTCAAAGCTGGAATCACTACCAAAAAAAAAAAAAAAAAAAACGAAGTGTTAAACATACATACAAGATAAAAGCTAAATGTTTACCTAATACCTTGAGAAGAAGGGCGATCCAACGCGGGCCGATCCCTCGACCGGGGGGCAGAAGATACCCTCGTGCATCCAACAACTCCTTTTTCCTTGTCGCAAGCCGGAGTTGGAATGGTAGCACTTGTCTTAGCACGCTTAGGGTCGCTCGAATCATACGTCCCCGCATCGGATCGCTTGGTAGTTGGGAATCAGTCGCAGGAACATCAAATGCAGAAGAACGAGCTGAATTATCAAAAAGACAAGACAGTGAAAAGTGATAAGTCAAGGAAATAAGAAAGAATGTCAAAGGAAATATCTTACTCCTGAGACCCTTCCCGCGACCATATCCGGAAATCAAGGGGGCTGCAAGAACAACGATGAAGCGGACTTGTCGGAAGGAGGGGTGCTACGTGTAGATGCCACATGCAAGGAAGAGCTCTTCCCAATAAACCAATCGACAAGTATGATACAAACAAGGTTACAAAGGTCGTTATTGTCTAACTTTGCGTTAGTATCTGAACACGGCGTCACTCTCGAAATGGGGATAGAAGACTTACTCATAATAGCAGCTGTGAGAAGGCTAAGTACGCAAAGATGACAGTAAGATGTGATACCCTGAATGATACAACCGACAATCCAATTAGTGCACAAGCATGCATCAAACACTTATGCAAACATCTATGCAATGAACGCTCCGTGTGAGAAAACTACGTACGCAACGACTTAATAGTCTTTGTGCGACAAGTATCAACCATCGTGCAAAGGGGGCAAACCTCTCAACTCATTATCTTACATGTCGACATCAAGCTCATGCTCATAATGTACATGATCACAAGGGCGAAATATTTTCTAAGTGTTTGGCTCAAGATGACAGTCAGCATATTACAAGATGTCAGCGTACTATCAAATATCTACGTACGACAAGGTGTCGACATACAGCGAGCGGCAGGGAATCAACTATCTAGGAGCATTCTCCAAATATACTAGCATGACGATGGATAGCGTACATAAAGTGGCAAACACCAACTACTACGAATTATTTTCTAAGTGTTTCTGTGCCGGCGATCGACAAGAATTTTACGACGACATCAATGGTAACAAACACTAGATGTAATTGAAATATTTTCTAAGTGTTTTAACATGTTTGCAGACAATGACCGACAATCTATACATGATGCTCAACATACATTGCCTAAGCTATCATCATCAACATACAACCATTGACGACTATGTACGTACGACTACCGATCATCAAATCGAGCATACTAAAACAACGGCTAAGGCCTGGAACAACATGTCGGCAATGAACATTATGCATAAGGGAAGTGTAACGATTCATTTGAACTTTTCTAAAATTTTCAGCACTTAGAAAAATTTTGGCCGATTTGGGGCTAAGTATTCTAATGCATTTTATCAAACACCTGGTATGCATGTTAAGGTAACTAGGTACATGGTGATTTCAAGACTAAATCAAGGCCAAACGAAGTCACGAAAGGTCCAGCCATGTACAGAATTGGACTCACTGACACGAAGCAAGTCCGAATTGATACTCGCCGTCACCCGAAAACCCACGCGCCGCCTCGAGGATCCACGTGCCGCCGCTGCAAGCTCACGCGCCGCCGCTGCAAGCTCACGCGCCGCTGCAAGCTCATGCGCCGCTCCTCCTCCCTCACGCGCCGTCGTGGTTCCCTCCTTGCCCGGATTAGACCTTGATCGATGTCAAATATGATGTGACCACTCCAAATTCACACCTCCATGAGCTCCTTCTTCAACAAGCAAGGAGAGCTTCTTAGAAAATTATCAAGGGAGAATGTAAGCTAAATGACTACTCTCTCTCCTAATTCCCATTAATAGTGTCTACACCATGTGCTAAGGACTAAACTAATATCTATTTTTTCACAAGTCCTTAGTATCATGTAGGGGCATATTTACATATCTCCTATGTTTGCATATAGACTATTATGCATGTTATCATTTTTATATATGCATGATGCTAACTTATGATTGCTATGTGGTTATTTTTATAATCTAAGTATGAATTGCATGTTTACATTGTATTACATGCTTACATTATTTTCTATGTTTATATCATGCCTCATTTTGACAAGCATGCTCTTCAATTTTAAATTACTCTAAGTATTTTGCTTATTGCACCATTGTTTCATCCATGTGCTATGTTGTCATCTCTATGTTAATATCATGTTGCACGTTCATATCACGTATCATGATGACACCGCATTGCATGATTACCCATTATCACAAGTATTTTTCTTATGACGTGTTATTACGACTAAGTCGTTAACTACACCTTGTTACATATATACCGTATATTGCGCTAACCCTGTGAATAGATTATGTACGTGCATCAGAAAAGTAGAAATGGACGAATCTGTACTCCGCGCACTCGATTGACAAACAGGCCACCCCTGAGGTCAGTGTCGAACCTAAATTGGACGAATATCCTATCTTAAATAGAGTCAAGCATGAGTTTTGAACCACTACTTGACTCGGGGGCAAGTGTTGGATATCTGTCCAATTCAGGTTCATATTTACGTTTCAGACCTCGCAAACACGCTAAAACCACAAAACGGACCTTACCGCAGTCATCCTGGGGCAAAACGGTTCGAATGCGCGTCGCACCCGAACCGGGGATCTCCGGATTGCCATAAGGCAATCCGGACCGTGTCGAATATCGACACGGTCCGGGTTACCGACTACTACTGCGTGTTTACCCTTGTTTTTTACTATGTACGAGAAGTTAGCGCATATATAGCCAATCTCGATGTCGGTAAGTATTTTCCTGCAAACCGACATCAAACCAGGCACAGCTCTCAGGTCTCCTATAAATAGGGACCTAGTTCTCCCATTTAAGGATTAACTCGAAATCTGGAGAATTGGCTATTTGTGCTCTAACCTCTCTCTAGAACTTTCACTCTCTAAAATACTGACTTTAGCATCGGAGAGGGCACAACCAGCACCACCCCCTCTCCATGCTGGTTATCGCCCGCTCTGCAGGACCCGGTGTTTAGAAGACAGAGATAGAAATCGAAGTCAGTTCGAGAATCGGGATGAGAGCCAAAGTTAGTTCGTGGATCGAGGTTCGAGGTCCATGAAAAACATTTCAAGATATACCAAGTGGAAACGATCTCAACAAGGTAAATTTGTAAAATTTAGAATTTGTGGTTTTTTAGTATATATTATTATTATATTAATTACTGTGTGGTCTCCCTAAAGAATTAATTTATCTTTTTCGTCAAACTTACCCAAATGAGTTGATTTCATTCTCAAATGCTAATTTAAATTGATTTAACCCTTCTCGGAAAAAAAAAACTTATAAGGATTGGTTTGGTTTTAACATTTATGTCGAGCCTTGACTAAAATATGTTGACGAAGGGATAGCTATTTGGGTTGACCGGCCTGCCTAAATCGAGTCCTAAGTAAGGAAGGGGTCTCTTGCTCAAGCCTTTCTACTGAAAACCGGCATACTCTCACCGGAACTTTATAGTCTAGTCCCCCAATTTTTATTAGAAAACAACGAATCAATTTTTACTAGAAAAATCACCAAGTTTTCATAAATTGGGTCCTATTTTCAACCTATCATGATTTCAACATACTCTTTTTTTTTCAATAACCTCAATCACATCGGGTCAATCTGTAAAAGTTTAAGGACTGATAGTATATATTTATCGTTAGATTCATGTAGAAAATAAAGTCAAAATATCTAATTAAAATATGATGCGTTGAACGGCTATACCACAATTTGATTATAACATATTAATCAAGTAGCGTTCCTCCTCCGGTTAGGATCGATCTATCCTGATTTGCGCGGAGACTCAAATTAAGCCCAAACTAATGGCATAGTTTGTTAAATATTTATTTAGTGGATTTTAGGGCGTAATTGGTGGTTTTCTAATAGAAGGAAATTGCTGAATATCTTTGGGTGCAGATCTCATGAAATGCTATTTGGATGGATCCAGATTTGGGAGAGGATATACTACGTTGATCAAAGTTGAAGAATCAACAGAGTGGCGAAAAGTGTTTGTTGTAGAAAGGGATTTTACTTGTGAAGTCTGTGATCCACTCATACATATATATATTAATAATGCATTTTCAATACCTGTACTAGCACACCACAACCGCCGATGTTGGTCGCTGACTTCTTACAAGTCCACTTGCACAATCCCCTGTACAAGTGGCTCAATACAGCAGAACCCCAACTGTATAGACTGCACACGTCCAGATCTTCGATAAAATATAAATATTGCAGTGGCACCAACGATCCGTTGGAGTCTGCGAATAAAACTGTCCCTAAGAGACACAATATATACGCTCTTGCTCTCTTTTCTGCTTCTTCATCATCGTCTGTTTCGAACTGAGGATGGTTTTTTTCTTTCAAGAAAGTGTTCTTCAACCAGCTGCACTTGAGATCACACGTCCCTTTGATTAATTCGTTGGCAGGCGGTTGTTCACCAAACAAACGCTGGAAAACAGATAGAGTGTGATTTTTCATAAATCCCGCAACTGAAACTTCGGGATCTAATACAATTCCATCTCTGTAATGGTCTGATATCGGCAGACCATCTATCCTTAACCCCAAGATCATCGCCACATCCTTCAGAGTAATCGTCATTTCACCTGTAGGAAGATGAAAACTGTGGGTTTCTGGTCGCCACCTCTCCGCTAAAGCATGCATCATTCCAACATCTACCTCAATACGAGATGTCAATCCTGCATCAAGAAAGCCCGCCCGGTTGACGAACCTCGCAGTTCGTTCGTCTATCTCCCACAATTTTGCACATTAAAGTGTGACTCGGGCCACGGAGTCTCGATCTATCAACATGAAACTATTCGTTATTAGTTAAAAATAATTAATTCGTCAATTTTATTTTCGAAGTTTTTTCAATGTAAAAATATTTCTTCAATAATGTCCAATATCTATTTTTCATAATTCTAATTTCTCTATTTAAAATCAACATTTAAAAATACTATCAAATTTCATAAATACTTTTAATATATTATAACACTCTAATTTATGTTTTTATATTCAAAATGTAAAAAAAAAAAAAAAGTCTAATCTAATCTCTATTTTTAAATTTTGTTTTTAATTTTATTTGATAGTTTAGTTTTTTTTTCCTACAGAACTCGTAGAAACCCTATTTGAAAACGCTATAAATTCGACATTTTAAATAAAAAAATTTCAAAATTTTCGTAAATTATGTCAACACTTAATAACACAGTAATATCTATTTTTAAGTAGAAATTTAAAAAAATAACCGTTTAATCTCTATTTTTCAATAATGTTATTTTTAATTTGAATTTTTTTTACTATTTCTAGAATAATTTGAACATTTGAAAACCCAATAATTTTAAATTTTTTCTCGTATTTAATAAGAAACCATGAAAATTCGTAATTAATTTCAAAATTTAATAGCACCATAATTTCTATTTTTATTTTATTTTTTAATATAGAGATTAAAAAAAAAATCTAATCTATATTTTTCAGTTTGCTTTTTTTAATTTGAATTTTTTTTAACTTCTAATATAATTTCGAAATTGGAAAACCAAATATTTTTATTTTGTATTTAAATAAGAAATTAAAAAAACTATTAAATTTCGTAATTACGGTTAACATTTAATAACACACTAATTGGAACCGTAAGACAATAATGAACATTTTTTTTTCAATTTGGAAATTGTTTTTACATAAATTAACAATAATTTCAAACTATCTAAAATCGCTGATTTGTTATTTAAATTTCTAATTAAAATTTTAATTAATAGTCTAAAATTTCAAAAATAATTTTCTACATTTTAAAGCACATTAATTTTAATTTCTAATTTTAAATTGGACATTTATAAAGAAATTGTCAAATTTCAAAATTTAAAAACAAAACTCAGTAATTTCTTCCTTTTAAATTTCGATTTTCAATTTTTTTTTTTTCAAAATTATAAAAATACTTTTATTTCGAAAAAAAAACATCTACTTTCGTATCTATAACATATTTATTTGGCATTGTACTCTATTTACGCAATCTAATTTAATCTATGTATCAATATAAACATTTATATTTATAGAGAAAATAGAAAATTTACCGTGTCCGTGTGGACAAAACTAGCCCTGTGTACGTTATTCATGTAGAGCACGGTATTATCTCCTAGTTCATTGCCAAAACTCATCCTTCTTCTTGAACCGGAAGAACTGCCTTCACCATGGTAAGCCATTCCCCTTGAAAATTTAAGATTGAAAATATAACTCCTTTTATAAGTAAAATGATGAGAGAATTATATTTTTACTAAGGCATAGAATTGGGGTTCTTATAGAAAATAGGAGGAGAAGGGAAGAAGATGGGAAGGTGGAAAAAAATTAGGGTTAGGGGTTTAGTGGGGGGAGGGGCGGCTGGTTTCTTTTGATGAAACCAGTCGTCCTGTCCCGCTCCGCTGGTATTACCAGCGGGACGGGGAACCCGACAAAACGGGTTCCCCTAGGCGCAGGCGCGCATGCCTGCACCTAGGGGAACCCGACAAAACGGGTTCCCCTAGGCGCAGGCGCGCATGCCTGCGCCTAGGGAACCCGTTTTGTCGGGTTCCCGTCCCGCTGGTATTACCAGCGGGACAAGAGCCACGCGGGATGACAGATCATCCCGCGTGGCTGTCAGCGGGACAGGTCATGTCCCGCTGACCGTCCCGCTGATATTATCAGCGGGACGGGGCATTTTCATAAATGCCCCATTCCGAGGGGCATTTTTCGAATTCGAACATCGCAGGGGGGCAGTTTCATAAATTTTCCTAGATATTCGGCAAACAAATGTCGACCACAATTTTAGTATAAAAGGAGTTGTGAAGTGGGCTCCAAACTCTTTTATGCCAAACCATTTTGTTGCTTTTGCTTTGCTTTGCTTTCCTTTCTTTTTCTCCAAAACCCTTCTCCTCTCGTTGTTGCTGCTGTAGTAGTATTAGAGTAGTACTAAACCAACTAAGAAGGCTGATTTTTTTTGCTTTTTCTAACAAGATCACTTCATGGGCGAAAAAAAAAACAAGATTACTTCCATTCCATTCCCATCTTTTAATCTTATTTCACTGTACTTAGTCTTACAGAAGTCAACGTCTTCCAGAATGCAAGTTACACACACACTTAGCATTTTACTGGGGTGGTTTAAAGATTCATATTAGATGCGATTTTAGTGAATCTTCAAACTAAAATGGCTGTTCATAAAAATTTGGTATATATTATTAGATTGGGTTAAATAGTCTTTAGATACAACATTTTTTATTAAAGTTGGTTTTTTTGTGCAATATCATTTTTTTTTAGTCTTGGTGCAATATGTTTG
This sequence comes from Clarkia xantiana subsp. parviflora, assembly GCA_036873135.1. Lineage (NCBI taxonomy): Eukaryota > Viridiplantae > Streptophyta > Magnoliopsida > Myrtales > Onagraceae > Clarkia > Clarkia xantiana. The sequence continues at coordinate 41,263,758 of JAPTYO010000004.1, forward strand.
CATTTTATATACTTGATCGTTTTTGACTGTTAAGTAGCATGTGTCTAGCACATGACTTGCTCTCTAATTTTTTATTTTTTATCAGTTTAATCCCAATTTATGTCGCTAATATTTATTTATTTTTAAATTAGTCCTTAAACAATTTCAGTCGGACCCTAAATCCAATTGACCTATCCAGAGTCCCACCCATGACTGAGTCAGACCATGACTAGGTCAAATAGACCTAGTGTCCGATACCCTGCCATAGGTCGGACCTTGGCTAGGTCAATTTGGACCTAAGGTCCATTTGAAATTGTTTAGGGACTAATTTTTAAAACAAGTTAGGAATAAAAACTGGGGGACTGCTGTGCAAAATGAAAATTAGAGGCCACGTCATGTGCAAGACGCATGCTACTTAACGGTCAACTAACTGATACACCAAAAGTCTACAAATTACAAACGTATTGCACCAAAGATCTACACAAAAACAGATGTTGCACCAAAAGAAAACTTTGGTCAAACATGTTGTACCAAAATACTCTTTAACCCTGCTATATTTATTAGCATAATTGAATAACACTAGAACAGAAAATTTGCACGGATTAAAAAACAAATCGGTCCAAAAAAGTCTAACATGCACTAGCTATTATGGGATTGGATATTTTTTTTATGAAAATCGAATTTTATTTAAATAAAAGCTATTATATACTACAAATTAGAGAAAACCCATGCTGGATAGATTGGAAAACATCCAATTCCCAAACTAGTATAGCGAGTACTAACAAAACAACAAAGAAAAACATTGAAATACGAATAAAAGTAAATAAACTAGAACTACAAAACTGAATAACGGAAGAGATGACCCCAGGCAAATGATAGAAGCTTGGAGATGAGGAATCCACCTGATACAGCGGCACCCGTAGCCCTTCGAAGGGTAGAAGAACATTCCTGAAGAGCGACATAGCTAACAGACGACCTGCAAACCAAGCTATACCAGTCAGTACCCATAATAAATCGGAAACACAAACGACTCCATAGACAAACAAGGATGACCGCATGACCGGTGTAGAGATCTCTAAGTGGTAGAAGCACCCCTGCCCGTGGAACATCCGCGAAGAACTACCGCACTTCGGGGGTGCCATAGAGATGCTCTGCTTCTCTGTTAGGAGAAGGAAATGAGATACGACTGCAACCGCAGTCGTATCGTGGTTACCCCGGAGGGTAAATATCATGCGGTGGCTTGTTCCGAGAACGGAGCGTTGGTTCTGACGAACCATGGATTCTGTTGGAAGGGGTAGATGATGGAGGGTAGTAGGCTGTACCGCCAGAAAGTAGTCTAGTTTGAGCTTAAAACGGTGAACAACATCCACAACGGCGCGTGGAGGGACGCAGGCTACCGTCGCACGACATGTTGGTGGCGGAGGTGGACCGTGGCGGTGCGTGCAAGAGCGTCCTGGCGTGTGTCGTCGTGCATGGCGGCGCGTGGGATGCACGCGCCACTGCAGTGGGCGCGTGGCTGGCAGTTGGCCGGCGCGTGTGAGTGCGTGCTGGCGCGTGGGTGGCGTGTGCCGGCGCGTGGGTGGCGCGTGCGACGCGTGGGACGGCGCGTGTGACGCGTGTGGCAGTGCGTGTTGGTGCGTGAATGCAAGTGTAGGCGCGTGAGAGAGTGTGGAGGTGGTGGTGGTGGTGGTGGGGGATCTTCTTGCGGGATCGGGGGTCGTGGTGACGGTGAAGGTAGAGGGGGGGACGTTAAGTGGGAGGGGGTGAGGCGGACTCTGCGATTTGGCGAGGTGGAGGCGGAGAGTGAGATGAATGCGAGGTTGAACAAAGCCATCCGCTGCGGTGGGGCTTCCGGCTCAGGCTTAGGTGTGGGGGGTGTGGATGTTCGTGGGATGTGTGGGTGACGACGGAGGCGCGCGGAGGTGAACGGGGGTGGTTGTGGTGGTATCGGGCGATCTTTTTGTGCGTTTGGTGGTGGTGGTGATGGTGAGCGCGGTGTGCGCACTTCCGAGAGATAGGTCATATTTCTCCGTCCTGGCTGGGGGGTAATGTATTTGTGGGCGTGGAGGGAAAGATGTGGACTCCGCTCTTAGACGAGCCGACGATGAGTTGTGGGGCGAAGGCGAGGTTGAGCAAGGCCAACCGCTGAGACACGGTTTCAGGCTTTGGCTTTGACTTTGGCTTTGGCGTTGGCGTAGATTTGACTTTGGCCGGAGATGGAGCTCCACAGTTCCCCCTAAAGAAGTTTGTTGAGGCAGAAACTTACTTTCAGAGAGCCAGTTGAGAGCATTCAAGTAGTGCCATCTATTTGGCTCCCTTCCAAGTATTGTCTCCGATAATAGATTGATGTCTGGTTTAATATGGTATTAGGGTTTGTTTACCTCATGCATATATGTTTGGTATTGAGCTCATTAAGTGAAGCACGAACCCTGTCTCAAGTCCCTATCCCCATCTTCCGTCTAATGTTTGACACGTTGACATGTCTATTAATTGAAATCAACGGTTGAAATAAATAAAGTTTTAATAAGAAATATAATAAAGAAGGCCATGAGTTGTTTTTATTTCGCCAGTAGGCTGTTTATTGTTAAATCTTCTGATGATGTAGGATGATCATTAACCTCCATCAATCTTAATGTATGCATTATGTTGCATTCTGAATTTTTTTTATATAAACCAAGTTAATTACAAATTGAATTTGATTTTATCGACTTGATATCATTTAAACAACTAAACTAACAAACTTTTCATATATGTACGTATATAATTCTAGCATTTGTCAATGATAACATTTTTCGGCACAATTTTTTGTTCTTTGTTTATTTAAGTTTAAGTAATTTTAAGGTTTTAAGTTTAAGTTCTTTTTCTCTAAAATATAATAAAATGAGTAACAGTTTGGCAGGGTGAAAATTGGTCAAACAGTTTGGTCGGGTGAAACTAAATGATTACAAGTAAGGGTTTAAGTACGTTTATGATTTATGTAGTTTTATGTTTTTTTTTCTTTCTAAAAACTTGTCAGAATGAGTGAACAGTTTGGCATGGTGAACCTTGGAGGGCTAAAACAGACGAACAACTATTTATCAAATTTTAGCCCTCTAGGGTTCACCCATTCTAATAGGGTTTTAAAAAAAAATTAAAACTATATAAATTCTAAACTTACTTAAACCTTAAACGAAAAAAATAATTGCACCGCTAATAACACCCTCAACAAAGGCCATGCGAACAGTTTGCTTGTTTTGTTTAGTTGTTTAAATAAGGTCATGCATACATTTGTAACTTATTACTTGGTATATATACCAAGTTTACGTTAAAAATATTATTTTCGCCAAATACATAAAAAAAATCAGATTATATAACATAATATATACAATGTTGTAACTCATTAAAATTTATGGAAAGTAATGATTTTCCTACATCATCGGAAGCACTAACCATGCATGGTTTAATGGCAAAAAAATAATTCTTTATTACATATTTCTTATTAAAGGTTTGTTTATTTCAACCGTTTATTTCAATTTAATACACATGTCAAGCATGAGACAGAAGATGGGAATCGGGACCTGAGACAGAAGATGCGCGTCTCGAACCCTAGACCTTCTCAGAGAGAAAATCTGATATCTGAAATATGGATTTCTATTTAATTTTATGCTTATCGTTTTATTCATAATTATGTCCTTATATAAGACTTTTTTTTTTTGCCAAAAGATAATTCATTCATTCAAACAATGTCTATGGAGGGGGAAAGTCCTGATCTTTTACAAGCAAAGATAAAAGAGAGGGCGGGGGTACGCAGACCTAGTTCAAATGACACGACCTCTTTCTGGATTGAACAGCAATCCAGTCAGCACATTCGTTTGCTACTCTCGGAACAAAAGACAAAACTACACTTTGCAATATGCTAAGCCGGTTACGAACGTTGGTGAGTTGGGTGGATATCCTCCAATTTGGCTGGCCCAACTCGTTTCTCAGGTTGTTGACCACCTCCGATGAGTCAGACTCGATTATGATATTCATCCATCCGTGTGTAATGGCTAAGTCCAGCCCACATTCCACAGCCTTCATCTCAAGCTCCAACGCGGAAAATCCTATCAATTCCATCCGCCTGCTAAGTTGCTGAAGCTGTCCCTTGCGAGTATGCCTATACCTCCATGATTCCGGGATTCGTCATATGAGGCATCACAGTGAATCTTGATTGTCCCGATTGGTGGTGGCTCCCAACGTGGCAAATTGTTAGATTCTCGAGGATGGTCGATTTGGCCGCGGGGTCGAACATTCAGACTGGAGTTCCAAAATTCGTTATGATCTCGCCCTACCCTCTCCGTTGTGGCAATGGGGTTCGGGCTCCCGTTATTATGCATTGCTCGACATCGTTTCTTCCAAATGGCCCAACATTTTGACCCTATTAGCGATCACCTAAGTTGTTGCTCTTTATTTTTGAGTCGGCCAATACATCTTAGCCAATTAAGGAACCCTGAAATCGTATTCGCAAGTGCTGGTTTCGGCCGGGCTAAGATGGTGGCAAACCAAACTGGTGTTGTCTAACTACATTGGAAGGCCATGTGCTCAATTGTTTCGACCTCCTCGCAAAAAGGACATTTCGGCTCCACGTTCATCCAACGCCGTAGTAGATTGTGTCGGACCGCTAGTGCATTCGAGAGTAGTCTCCACATAAACTCGCGGATCTTTGGGATTGACTTCGTTGTCCAAATATCTTTCCACTTGAGCGCAGTACCATCATGAGCAATCTCATCGCATATTACTCCCGAGTCATTGCCAATTCTCCTAATCTGAGTATATGCCGAGCTGATAGTTACTGCACTGCATCTATTGTGAGGCCAGATGAATGCATCAACGATTGGTTCGGCTAGTAATGGGATCACATCAATGGCATGTAGCTTAATGTTTGTCGCTTCACTCAAGTTCCAAAAATCCTATGATACTCGTTCGCGGTCAATAAGCTCATCCACCCGACGGTCGGCCACCGCCTCGGCTGGAGGTGAGAGGCGAATGCCGGGTAGGTTCGAGATCCATGCATCCTTGTAAACATTTACACTTTGCCCATCACCTATTTTCCACATCCCGTTGTCCATGAGTACTTCCCGACCAGCTAGAAGGCTCGTCCATGCCCATGATGCCCGGCCACCCTTCCTTGCGCATTGAAGAGTAGTGTTAGGGAAATAAAGTCCCTTAAGCATTCTTGCCCAAAAATCATTCTGATGGTTCAACAATCGCCATGCCATTTTGGTGAGTAAAGCAACGTTGAATGTTTGGAGTCCTTGAACCAGAGGCCCCCGTTCGGTTTCGGCTTGGTGAGTGTGTCCCATGATCTCCGTTGCATGCGTCGTTCATTCCCTCGTTGACCCCACCAAAAACGAGCAATTAATGAATTTATTTCGGTGCACCACGTTTTTGGTAGGAGAAAGATACTCATGGTGTATGCTAGCGTTGCCATAACGACTGACTTAATAAGAACCTCTCGTCCCGCGTCATTTAACAAAAGCGATTTCAATCCTTGTAACTTCCCGGAGATGCGTTCTTTAAGGTAGCCAAGTGCCTCTTTTTTCGAGCGTCCACAAATCGTCGGCAAACCCAGATATTTCCCGGGGTTCCTTGTTGCTCACACTCCTAGGACGACTTCTATGATCTGTTTGGTCTCCTCCGATACATTGGAACAGAAGTAGATGCTCGATTTTGCAACGTCATCTCTTGTCCAGCGAAATGCAGTAGTGACTCGTAATATTCTGGAGGGATGAGGCATTGGCCGCGGTTGAATGGATGAAGAATATAGAGTCGTCCGCGAAGAACAAGTGGTGAAGAATCGGGCATCCCCTCGTGAGTCGAATACCCTCCAATACTCCCTATCAACCTCGGAGGATATCATGCGCGATAGAACGTCCGCCACAATATGAAAAGATATGGCGATAAAGGGTCCCCCTAGCGGATTCCACGTGATGACCGGAAGGAGACGTCCTTTTCCCGTTAACAACAATTCGGTATGTGTGTAAACACCTAATTTTGGAAACATGCGACACGCGTGATGTGTGGCGCACCAAATGAGGAAGTATCTAAATATGACAATTCGAGAAGCTTTCAGGAATGCTCTAGCGTAAATTAGGATATTATATGTGTCGGACCTAAAATCTGACCTATGGAGAATTACGTTTTGAAAACATGGATTTTTGAAAGAGAGTCGCCACTAGTTAATTATTAGGCTAACTAGAATCCTAAATTACCTAAGCGAATAACTAATTAAACACCTAGGTATTAAATCAGTCTACGATCAGAAATACGAGTTCGGGGGTTCTGTTACGAATTAAAACTCATGGAATTAATCACGCCCTTTCGGTATTCAATTCACAGATTTGCCAATTTTATTGCTTATACATATATTACACTAAATTAATCTAACAATGTCAAAATTAATCAAATTTCATCATATGCAAAAGATATTATCAAATATAATCCCGAATCTAAAAATTAGTTATAACCTACAACTCCTATTAAAAATGAAGTCTAAAATACTAAAAAACTTCTAACATGCTATCAAATTAAATTTAGTCACCTTAAATTAAACTACTAATTAAATTTTACCTACTACATTCAAACTATTAATTAAATCTAACTAATTACATTTAATTTATTAATTAATTGTAATATAATAATAATAATATAAAACTGAAAATAAAATAACAAAATAATAATAATAAACTAATAATTGAAAAAAAAACAGCAGTGTGACCTTGAAGGAATAGGCAACAGGGGAAGGAGCTCCGGCGGATCGGGCGAGCTGGTGGTCACGACGCATGGAGGAGTTTCGGGACAGCCAGGGCGATGGACGAGCGAGCGAGCTCCGGCGGACGACGAAGCTGGCCACAGCCGGCCCTGGTTCAGGCAGAGGAGAAACCTGCAACTGGGATGGCACCGGCGAAGACCACGGGACAGCAGCAACCAAGCAGCAGCGGATCTGGGCAAGGTGGGTGTCGGCGGAGAGTAGACCGGACGATGACTACGAGGCGGCCGGAAGCAGCGTCGGACGGAATCAGCCGGTGCAGTGGACGGGATAGGGCGGCACGACGGGGCAGAAGCGGATCTTGAATAGCTTCGGGCTGATGGCGAAGGACGTTGCCGGCAAGGGATGGGTAGTCGGAATTGGGTGGAGGCGGCGCAGGAGGTGCGGTCGGCGAGGGCTGAATGGGGCTGCCGGAGACCGAAACAGAGGAGAGAGAGAGAGAAAGAGAGAGAGGCGAAGGCATGGTGGTTGCCGGCGACGTCGGGGCGGTCGTGGCTGATCAGGGACGGCGGCACCGGTGGAGGGAGAGCTCCGGCGTTAGTGGGTGGCGACTTGGATGGATCTCCGGCGAGGTCCCTGGCCGGCGGGAGGGACCGACTTCAGCGGAGAAGAGAAAAAAAAAAAAAAAAAACTTTTTCACTAGAAGACAAATCTGCACGGGTTCCAAAGTCTGATGTAATATTATTGTTGTGGTGTCTTTTACATGTAACAAAGGACCCTATTAATAGCTAAACTAGGACCCCTAAACTAAGAAAATAAAATCTGAAAAATATATGCATTTAATATTCCGAAAATATACATATATATATATTTATGTATTTCACCATAAATACACATAATATATTTTCTAAATATTTTACAATAAATAATGCATATATACTATCTTATTTTAAGCCAGTCCTATCTTTAGAAACTTCGCGACCTTCCATATTTAAATACTTCCTTTTTTGACGCGTCACATATGATATTTTGAACGTGCTACGCGCGGACCAAAATTAGGTGTTTACATATGTATTTATTGTTAAGAATAAACCAACAATATTTATTTTCATATTAAATTAGAATATTTAGTATTTATTATATTTATTATAGAGAATAAATCAATAGAATTTGATTTTCTTAAAATTATGTAAACCCTAGCATCTATTATAGTTATAAATAGATTGCTTCAGTGCAATGTAAAGAGAGGAGAAAAAATAAACTGAAAAAGAAGAAGAAGAAGAAAATGGGTGTTGCTACAAACTGTGAAATTTCATGTGAAATTTCTATAGAAAGTGATATAGGAACCCACCAAGTACCAATACATTTGTTCATTCATATTTTAAAGATTTATTCGAAGAAAATACAATCGTCATTGCTCGTTCCGATTCAATAGCCCAATTGCAGTTTTTATTTAACTTGATTTGATTTGATATTATTTTATTACTAGATAATTGTGCCGCGCGTTGCGCGGTAAATAAAATATTTATTTAAATTGTTGTAATTAAAAGAATTAAAGTTATTTATATTACAAAATTTTGAAATAGCATATAGATTAAATAATTTTTTTCCACAAAATAGATATTAATATAAAAATAAAATATATAAGATGATGTATTAATGTAGTAATCTAAAACGGATCTCTTATATATAATTTTTATGCTTCAATAAATTTTAACTTTTTTTATAAAATTATTTAACGAAATCTAATAAATCAATACAAAAATAATTATATCAGTAAAAGTAGTATAATTAATGTAACAATTATAAAATAATTGACTTAAATTGTTACTAATTATAAAAGGAGGAAACAATATGGATAAATAGTTGAAAAATAGATGTTAATTGAAAAATAGTTACGAAAATAATAATATTAGACATTTTAGAGTTCAAAAATAATTTATTACATTAACACAAATAATACATCAATATATATCTATATATTAGATATATATATATACATATATATATATTTAAATAAATTTAATAATTTTTAATTATATACATGCTTTAAATTTGAAAACCAGCTATTCATGGGAATCCTTTATATACTTTAATATTAAGAAATATTGATACATATTTATAATGATTATTTTTGTATCATTTTAACTGTAAAAAATACAATATATATATATATGTATATATTTTTCCACAAAATAGATGTTAATAAAAAATAAAAATATAAGATATGATTGATTATTATAATAGTCTAAAAATAATTTGATAGATATATCAAATTTTATGTTTCGGTAGCATTATCATTTTAAAAATATTAATTATATGAACTCACATAATATATCAATATATCGCAATATATTAGATATTGTATATATATATAGATAGATATCTTAAAACTATAGATGATTCTCATGAACTACTAAATCGCAAAATATAATAATTTTTAATTATATATTGAAATTAAATTTGAGAATTAGTAGTTCATGAGAATCATCTATAGTTTTTAATATTAATAATTTATTTATTTATACAAACTTATAATCATTGGTTGTGTATTATTTCAAGTCAATAAATATAATAATTTGGTAAAAAAGTGTATTATACTTTTTCAAAATAATAATACTTTTTTCAAAATAATAATACTAATAATTAATATTATTAGTGATATGTACTACAAATATATATTTTTTAAAAAGTGGTTCAATTGTAAGTACTTGTATAATAATTAATTAATATTAATATTATGAGAAAAAAATGATAAAAAAAATCAAAAAAATTGTTTAAAAAAGTGATATATATCGTAACGGATATTGAGTGTGAATATGGTGCATTTCTCTAATTCTATAGCTCCATGTGGAAGATAGAGAATTATGAAATACATGCAACTCCTTAGAAATTGACATGGACAAATAAAATAAAGCTATTTTAACATGTAGGAGATAGAAAATAGGATGAAAAACATACTTGTCAAGACTATGTAACTTCCATGAGAATTATTATATATATAGATAGATTGTCATTAGTACAGCTAGTGTCGTTTTCCCTCAGAAGGATTTGTTGTTTTCTAGTCCATTAATCCCAACCTCTTCGCAGGCTCTATCGTTTCTGTGTCCCAGCAACACCAGCGACCTCCTCACATGTAACCTTTCGACGATACTCCCACTTCGCCACCCCTGCTCCATCTCTACCGGAGTCGTCGATTCCCGCACCGGCCTCGTCCAGCCATCTGACCTGTATCAGTCCCATAACTGCAGCAGTACCGGCCTTCACCGTGGAAAAGTTCCCCCTAGAGGTGCTTCCGCTCACCTCCGGACAGCGCCTCTCAAATTCGACGGCCGACTGACTCCGATTAGCTCCGACCGATCCGCCAGCTTCCAGTGGTTCTGCTCCGACAAGTAGATATATATCTCCATCCGACGACCACCTCCTGCTGCTCCGACCAACATATATATATCTCCATCTTCGACGACCACCTGATGCTGCTCCGTCACCGTGCCGCTTCGTCAGCACCCCTATCCATCTTGCTGCCGTTGTTGAATAGTTATCCTCTAATATGACCATCACCGTCCAGATGTCCTTCACGAGCTACAGACCAAGGACAAGAAGTTTGGACAGCTCAGTACGGAGAGGAAAGATAGAGTTCCTCCAATTTGCATTCAAAACCTTCGTTTGGTAAGGTTGAATCATTGGAACTCAGATGAGGTAAAATACTTTCCAATGGCCTCTTAATGTTGTGTGTTTCTCTTATATCACATATACATACACTTTAAATTTACCTTGAAGAATGCATGCTTTGAACAGACAAGTTACATGCCCGAATAATGATATATGAAATTAACACAAATTAAGGTGGTTTGATAGTTTCATGCTATTGTTAGCTTGCATTAGGTCTGACTGATACATTAATTTGCAATAACAATTTGATATAAATAAAATCTGATTGAGTTAGATATAAAATTGGTAAAATTTGCAAGCAAGCGGATAGAGTACCGAAAAGGCGGAATTCAAATCATGTTTTTATTTTTTAATTGAGCCCCCGAGCCTGAATTTCTGTTCGTAGACCGATATATACCTAGGTGTTTTCCTTAGGTAATTTACGTTTCTAGTTAGCCTTATAATTAACTAGTGGCGACTCGTTTCAAAACGTAATCGCCTCATGTCGGATTTTAGGTCTGACAATTTGGCGACTCTGCTGGGGAAGATTAGAGGGTTCGGACTCATTATATTCGCTTATTGCCATGCTTTTTGAGTTTTTATATTTTATTATCTTCACTATTCTGACTTTATTTTTCTGTGACATGTACATATTTTTAGAGTTACAACTAACATTCTTCTTTTTTGTGGCATTATTTGAATTCGCACACACCACTTTAGAATAATCACCAAAACACCTAAAACTCAGGGCGACTAGGAACCCCGGAGGTTTAGTACGGTACGACCGGAGCGGCTGGGCCGCCGGTACGACTCGGAAAAACTCCACTCGCTTGTGAAGGTCTCGTGATCCCTATGATGGGGGGGGGGGGGGGGGGGGGAAGAAACCACCTTGCCGGAAGCCTATCAGTGGAACCTACCTTGTAGAGCAAAGCCACACATTTTTATCCCCTAACATGTCATGTTTTATCCATGTTTTTTTTATGTTGTAAAGGTATTCAGGTAAATAGTACTGTTTGTATAACTTTTATTCTCAAGCATGCATCTCATTGCGGTAAAAAAAATATTTTTCAGCCAAGTAGTTAGTCATTTACTTAGATTTTTTTTTTCAAACATGCATTTTGTATACATTCTTTTTTTTAAAACCTCTTACCTGAATTTTTTATTTTAAACTTGCGTTTCAAACGCATTATATTTTTAGAAAAACTCTTCAGGTAAGTTGTAATTTTGGTTAGCGTGTCGCGTATGCAAAAATATTAAAAAATCATTTTATGAAAAAATTTATTTCCTCTTTAGCTATTAGAGATTCTAATTTTGAACGTGCACTCCATATGCATCATTTTAAAAAAACTTTCTAAATGAATTGTTTTATTTTTAATAATGCACCCAGTATGCTTTGATTAAAAAAAATTAGATGAATCGTAAGCTCTCTTAGTTTTAGGGCTCTTTGTTTAAAAAATCTTTTACCTGAATTTTTTTAATCAAAAGACGTGCATCTCATGTGCATTATTTTCGAAAAACCTTTCAGATAAATTGTAATTTTTCTTCGTTATAGAACTTTCATTTTTAAGTTTGCATCTTGTATTTATTTTTGTGCATCTCATATGCATTCTTTCCAAAAAAACTTTTCACCTGAATTTTTAATTTTGAGCAACTGTAATTTTTTTCCTCTTAAAAAAAAAAAGCAAAAAATTTCAGGTAACTTGTAAATTTTCTTAACTGTACAACTTTCATCTCATGTACATCTCATATGCGTTGTTTTAGGAAAAAAAGAGTTTTTAGATAGATCGTAAATCTTCTCTTAGTTGTTGAGATTTTAATTCCAAACATGCATTGTATTTGCATTTCTTTTTATAAAAAAACTTTACCTGGATTTTTCATTTCGTACATACAATACATATGTATCATTCAGGTAAACTAGTTTTAAGTTGTAAGTTTCTTAACAGTAGAACTTTAATTTTCGAGCATGCATGAGCATTAAAAAAAACTCAAAGTGTCATTCGTTTTTATCCAAGGTGTATTGCACTTTTTTTTGGCAAGATCATCTCAACATTCGCATGAGCTAGCGTTTAAAAAAAAAGTGATTTGATTTTGTTTTTTTAGAAAATAGTTTAACTGTGCAATTGAGTGTGATTATTTGAGTTTGAACAAAGGACGAGAAAACATTTTTGAAAAACCTTGTTTTGAGCGTCTGTCATGCGTTCGAGCTAGATAGTGCACTCAGCAAACTCAATAAACTCCATGATGGTGCAAAACATCTTAGATCATAAATTTTGATTCCTTTTTAGAAAAAGTAATCAAAATTATGAAATGAATGACATTAGAGCTTTCAAAAAAATCATGCATGATTTCTCATATTCTCTAGACTGAATTTTCATTCACTCTTTTCAGGTACCCTTGGTTAAGGTATCATGTACATATAAGTTATGCCGGCTAAATTGGCCAACAAAAAAGAACGTGCAGCCATCCAGTTGTATGAAGCACAAATTGCACACTCGGGATATTCAACGCTCAGGTTCGATGAATTGTACTTGATTTTTCCTTGAGATTTGAGTGTCCTACTCTTTTTGCAGATCAGACGACCACTTCGACGAGGTCGCAACCACATGAAATATGATTGCTTCAAAGAATTTCCATGCCAAAATTCCACCTACCATGTGTGGAATTCATAGGCGTCCCTGAACCAAGTCGTACATCCATTTTACGGTGATGTCTAAACTGGTCAGTGGTAACCAAAGGGCATATCCCGTTCAGATCGAGCACAACCGCCGTATGAAGAAAAAGTCGGAACATGTAACAGATTCATTCACATATGGAGAAAATTTCCATTAAAGATGTCGTGCACCCAGGTAAGAGAAGTTGTGATCAATTTTCTACCCGAAATTTGAATTTTTCCTTACTCATTGTGTAGCTCGGATGATCATCCAAATAAAAGCCTCTGAAGAGCACATCTCGTGCACGACCCTTTGCTCGTCGTCCATTCTTTTTTCAGATGCCGGATTTATCTCAGTTAACCCGGGCAATATATGTGCCCCAATGCGGACTACTCCACGCCATCCATGTGTGATCCTCAACCAAGTCATACATTCGTCATGCGACAAAGTCTAAACTCGTCATTGCTAACCGTGGGGCATCCCCAGATGAGATTGAGCAATAGTCATGGCATTTGAGAAGCCGAGAGAAGAATTCATTGCATATGTCATACATTGGTCGTAGGGTCAATCCAGGGCGTCGACACGACCAACATATTTTGATTTAATCACCAGAGTCCTTCTCAAGAAGATAATTTGAATTACAATTTTCCAATTTGCCACTAGGGGCTTGTACATAATTGTTGTTGATTATTTTCATTAAATTTATTTCTTCAAAAAAAAGAAGAAAAAAAAAAGCAAAAAAAAAAAGAGCAAAAAAAAAACCATTTTTCTTCAGGGTCACAGCCGCCCTTTAACTGGCTACCGAGAAAAATAAAGAGAGTTCCCACCCAAATTTTGTGAGAGCAATGAAGAAATAAAAGGGTCGCAATTGTCCCTAAATCAGTTACGAATAATAAGGGTTTCGGTCGTCCCTAAAATGACTACAAAGAAAGGGCCACAGCTACCCTTCAAATGACTACAGATAAAGAGCACTCCCGCACCATCAAAAGCGGGAAATAAGTGAAAGGGCCACAGTAACCCTTAAAATAGCTACACAAAAAGAGTGATCCCGCGAACCCGGTGAGGGCGGAAAAATAAAAGAAAGGGTCACAGTCGTCCCTCTAAACGGCTACAATCAAAAGAGCGCTCTCGGAACATCGATGGCAGGTATTAAGTGAAAGGGCCACAACCAACCTCAAAATGGTTACATACAAAGAGTGTTTCTCGGATCCGAGACGAGGAATAAAGGGCCACAACAACACTCAAAATGGCTACAATCTAAAGAGCTCCCGCATCATTGAAGACGGTGAGAAAATTGTCAAGGCCACCATTCAAACGGCTACAAATACTCCCGCATCAAGGCGGAAAAGAAAGTACGGGTCACAGCCACCATTTAATCGGCTACCAAATAAAGAGTGATTCCACTAGGTTTAAAACCCGAAAGGGCGGCCTAGTCAAAATAAAAAATGAGGGGCATGGTTATTCAGAAATTGAAATCATGGCAAAAGAAAAGAAAATAAAAAGGACGGTCGGAAATCTCTCAATCGACCGTGGCAAAAGGAGAGAATAAGAGAGAAATTCTCAAAAAAAAAAAAAAAAAAAAAAGATCCCGCTAAGTTGTCGCACCCTGCGTAATTTAGGCAAAAATTAGGGACAAACATTCATGCGACTCAGCGTCTTCCAAGTCAACTTCACGGCAAGCGGGACGGTTACACTCTGCTCTCGCAAGTCACCATTCAAAGATGAGTATGATTGTTACAGTCTGTTCCTACAAGTTACAACCGACAATCAGGACCTGAAGTTTTCCAGCTTTCTGAGAGCCACAACCCGACGAACAGAGCCTTTGATGTTCAGCCTTCGTGAGTCACAACCGACAATCAGTACCTGAAGTTTTCCAGCTTTCTGAGAGTCACAACCTGAAGAACGGAGCCTTTGATGTTCAGCCTTCACGAGTCACAACCGACGATCAGGACCTGAAGTTTTCTAGTTTTCTGAGAGTCACAACCCGACGAACGGAGCCTTTGATGTTCAGCCTTCGCGAGTCACAACCGGCAATCAGGATCAGTAGTTTTCCAGTTTTTCGAGAGTCGCAACTGATGATCAAGATCTGTAGTTTTCCAGCTTTCTGTGAATCACCCCCGACGAACGAAGCCTTTGTATTCAGCCTTCACAAGTCACGCCACTTGAGGATTTTCCTTATCGCTCGCCACTGGAGGCATCGTCGATTAAGGTTTTTCTTTCCGCACGCTACTGGAGTATTTTCGTTACTCCACGCCACTGGAGGCTTTACTTTTACGCACCGCCAACAGAAGCACCATCAACAGGGGCACCGCCGACCGAGGCTTTTCGTTACTGCATGCCATTGGAGGCTTTAGTTTTACGCACCGCCAATGGAAACACCGTCAACAGGGACAATGCCGACCGAGGCTTTACTTTTCCGCACCGCAACTGGAGGCTCTTATAGAACGCACTGCTGCTAGAGGCTCTACATTCTACACTACCATTGGAGGTTTTCTTTCGCACCGTACGAAATAAGCTTGGAGCCCCCTTGTAGACTCGAAGACTCAAGGCAAACTTATCATCCAAAATTCGGCGTTTCCTTGTCTTTGGACGAATCCCCTCGAAAATCTTCTACGAGAATCCGCCCAAAGAGGGGCAAACTGTAAACACCTAATTTTGGGAACGCGCGACACGCATGACGTGTGGCGCACCAAATGAGGAAGTATCTAAATATGACAAGTCGAGAAGTTTTAGGAATGCTCTAACGTAAATTAAGATATTATATGTATTTATTGTTAAGAATAAATCAACAATATTTATTTTCATATTAGATTAGAATATTTAGTATTTATTATAGAGAATAAATCAATAGGATTTGATTTTCCTAAAATTATGTAAACCCTAGCATCTATTATGGTTATAAATAGATGCTTCAGTGCAATGTAAAGAGAGAAGAAAAAATAGACTGAAAAAAGAAGAAGAAAATACAATCGTCGTTCCTCGTTCCTCGTTCCGATTCAATAGCCCAATTGCTGTTTTTATTTAACTTGATTTGATTTGATATTATATTATTACTAGTTAGTTGACCCGCGCGTTGCGCGATTAAAAATCTTTTTATAAAATTGTTGCCTGTTGTTAATTTTCAATTTTGTTATTTTTTTCAACTTTGTTACACGTATTGCGTGGTTTATTTTTTTAATATAATTGTTGGTATGTTGTCACAAGGTAATATTTTTAATTTATTGTATTGATATTTGATATATTTAATATTTTATTCAAGATAAATGAATCACTGCTACACACGTTTAAGGTATATAATACTTGAAATTATACATTTCTATCTTAACTGAACATCATACGCAACGTGTGAAGATTTCATGGTGAATTATTTCTATGTTTTTACATTATGTTTTTTTTTATCTAAAATATTGTAGTTTCAATTTTTGTTTCTTTTTCATATATTAATATATGTTTTTTTATTTTGAATTTATATATATTAATTAATGTATGAACTCAAATTTTATATTTTGACTTTTGTTTCATTGCCCCAGTTTGGATGGGGTTTTTTTGGCTAAATTTGTAATGAAAATTATTATTTTTCACCAGTTTGCAATCATACGTTAGCAGATTAAGAAAGTTTACATAATATTATCAGATTATTATTTCATTTTTGTTGAGTCAAAGATATAGTTATTACAATATATTTATTTTAGGTTTATACTTTCAATATTACTTTTCTATATTTAACTTTTCAACTATCTTACTTTTTTTTTCTTTTACCCTCTTAAAGTTTTAGTGCAATTGTAAATAATTTTTCTACGGGTTCATGCAAATGGAAATAATTTTCATGGCGGATGCAAAACTTGATTTTTTTAGATTTGAGTGTAAAACCTAGTTTGATCAACTTTTTAATGAAAGGGAAATTGAAAATGAATTAGTAGTCTTGCCCTAATTTTAAAGCTCCGTGTAGAGGAGATAATTATGTCTTGTAACTTATAAGAAAAAATGATGTTGACAAAACTTAGATATATATTTTCCAAACCAAAATTAAATAATTAGACTATGAAATTAAATACAAATATAAATGCATAATTATGAAACACTATAAGTTCTTAGAGCATCCACAGTGGTATTACGTAAACGTGGGTCCTACATGTTTATTTAAGTAAAACAACAAAAACTATCTACAGTGGTTTTACATAGCATTCCTTAAATATGGGACCCACACGTAAATTTATGTTTTTACATAAAAAATTCCTTAAATTTAAGTAATGCACTATGTATTACGTAACCAATTTTTTATTATAAATTAATTCATTTTATAATTAATGCTAATATCTTATTGGTGGTTGTTGGAAAATTTAATAATAAAATATATTTAAGGAATATGTTTAAGTAATACGATTGCAGAGAAAATATTTTTTACGTGTGTCTTAAATTTACGTATTACTTAAAGTGCACATAAATGTTTACGTGGCAACTTTAAAGAATACAATTTATGTAAAACCATTGTGGATGCTCTTATGAAAATTGAAAGAAATAGTAATAATTGGTATGCATTTAAGAGTTTCGAAAAAGTGCATAAATATACATGATATTATATTTTACATGCAATTAAATAAGAATTGATTAGTATTCATATACAAAGAGGGGATAAACTTTAATTGGTTTGCTAATTAATGATCATAATAAGTAGATGCATTGTTATTTATTTGTGTATAATGATACATATCAAAATATTATTTACTTTATAAAAAATAAAAAGTAACAAATACACACGCTATATAAAAAACAATTAAAAATATTACTCGTTTATTGCAAAAAAGTTATAAAATGAATCATACCATATATGATTATTTCACATTATTAAGTTAATTTTATTCAAGTTTTAAAGTGTTTGGTATATGATCGATTTGATCAAAGTATTGATTACTTAAAAAAATTATAAAAATTAAATACATAAATTAATATTTTATTTTAAATTAAGAAGGTAGAAGATAAAGAAATTCGGTTATTAAATTATATGCAGAGTAAAAAGTAACATAACATATTTATAAAATAAAACAAATTCTTATTAAATATGCTACTCATATTTTATTATTTGAAATTTAGAGACTGTTGTTAAAGAGTTAAAATTAATTTTAAATTTTCTTAAGAAAAATTCAGAAACAAATTTCAAATAGTCTTTAATATAGTGTATATAAATATTTTATTAGGTCTTATAGTGGTCCATACTAATCAATATTTATTAAAAAAAATTAAT
Source organism: Clarkia xantiana subsp. parviflora (assembly GCA_036873135.1). Lineage (NCBI taxonomy): Eukaryota > Viridiplantae > Streptophyta > Magnoliopsida > Myrtales > Onagraceae > Clarkia > Clarkia xantiana. The sequence continues at coordinate 41,282,008 of JAPTYO010000004.1, forward strand.
TAATATAAAATTTTATTATGATTAGTTTTAAATACCACAATAAAATATAACATATATTAATGTATATATTTAATATCATTACGGTTCATGACCAATGAAAAAAATACGATATATAGTTTGAAAGTTATTTATATATAAACCAAGTAATATTATATTTCATCATTAATTAATATGAGATCAGCTATAATTGAATTTAATTATAATATTAATTTTCTTTTCAAGCTACCCAACTAAGAAATAAGTGGTAAATGTTTTTTTTCATTATCACATAATATTGCCATAATATTTATTCTTGTATTATTTATTTGAATTTTTCTAAATTTTCATTATTGATTTTAAAGATTATGATGTATATGTTTAAAGCATTTTAATTACTATATTAGGTCATTTTATAGTTATAAATTACATGAGTTTATTAACCGAATAAATATTAGCAAAAAAAAGTTATGGAAACATATAAATGTTTAAGTAATACTAAATACGTTAATCTAAATAAGGAAACTATAACAAATTATGATTAATTGATTGTAAATAAATATATATACATATAATATTAAAGGAAATTACTTATAAGGTTTATTCATCAATAGATTTCTTAAAAGGATTTTAATAGATTTGCTATATTTTTTTTTTCCTTTTTATTCTTTAGAATTATATGTATTAATAGGTTTAGTGATTTTGATATACAACAAATATTACAAAATAATTTGAGATTATAAAATTGTCACCAACTTCATTTCTCTTCTCATTCTTCAAAACAATATATTAAGCATTCTTATCCACTGTTTTTCTATCATCTTCGTGCACATGTTACTCTCTTCGCAATTGATTGGATCACTCTTGTTGCATTATTTCTCTGTTGCATTCAATGTCTATTTCTATCTCTCAGTATTTCATTATCACATGCCCCATTTTGATATTAGAGAATAACACACTAATTTTTTTCCTGCTAATCGAGCTTGTTTGCACAGGTCCAAATTATAATCGTTGGACGCAAGTGAAGGAGTGGAAAAGAATAAACTCGAGATCAATGCAGTTTGTAGTAGATGTTGGTATAATTGATTTATATTTATTTCATAATATTTTTCCTATTTCTTTTTTCTTGTGAAGAAATTTCATCAATTATATAGTTTTTTGTTCTATTATCTTTCTTTGAGTAAACATATTTTTCCTATTTATTTTTTTTCCTGTGAATAAATTTCATCAGTTATATAGTTTTTTGTTCTATTATCATTTCTTTTAGTACAATTTTCTAAAATAATTTGTTGGGTCTAAAACTTACAATTTTGTATTATTAGGATGCAATGCTTAATTTGATTATTTTGTAAGTGTAACTGACACTATAAGTGAATGAGGAGCTTTTGATTAAATCTAGAGCTCCGTGTGGATGATAGAGAATAGTGACATGTATGTAACTCACCAATAAATTGACATGGACTAATTAAATTGAGTTATTTCAACACATATAAGTGAGAAAATGAGGTAAAAAACTTACTTGTCAACATATTGTTAAACACATTTGAATTATATTATATATAGATAGATTGTCATTAGTACTGCTAGTGTCGTTTTCCGGATTTTGTTGTTTTCTAGTCCATTAATCCCAACCTCTTCGCAAGCTCTATCGTTTCTGCATCACAGCAATACCAGCGACCTCCTCACATGTAACCTTCCGACGATACTCCCATCGCTTCGCCACCCCTGCTCCATCTCTACCGGAGTCGTCGATTCCCGCACCGGCCTCGTCCACCCGTCTGATCCGTATCAGTCCCACAACTCCAGCAGTACCGGCCTCCACCGTGGAAAAGTTCCCCCTAAAGGGTGCTTCCGCTCACCTCCGGACAGCGCCTCTCGAATTCGACGGCCGACAGGCTTCGATTAGCCCCGACCGATCCGCCAGCTTCAAGTGGTTCTGCTCCGACAAGTATATATATATCTCCATCTGACGAACACCTCCTGCTGCTTCGACCAACATATATATATCTCCATCTTCGACGACCACCTGACGCTGCTCCATCACCGTGCCGCTTCGTCAGCGCCCCTATCCATCTTGCTGACGTCGTCGAATAGTTATCCTCTAATCTAACCATCACCTTCCAGACGTCCTTCACGAGCTGCAGACCAAGGACAAGAAGTTTGGACAGCTCAGTACAGAGAGGAAAGATAGAGTTCCTCCAATTTGCATTCAAAACCTTCGTTTGGTACCAATGGACTCTTAATGTTGTGTGCTTCTCTTATATCACATATACATACACTTTGAATTTACCTTGAAGAATGCATGCTTTTAACTGACAAGTTACATGCCCGAATAATGATATATGAACTTAACACAAATTAAGGTGGCTTGATAGTTTCATGCTATTGTTAGCTTGCATTAGGTCTTATTGATACATTAATTTGCAATAAAAATTTGATATAAATAAAATCTGATTGAGTTAGATATAAAATTGATAAAATTGGCAAGCAAGCTGATAGAGTACCAAAAGGGCGGAATTTAAATCATGTTTTTATTTCGTAATTGAGCCCCCGAGCCTGAATTTATGTTCGTAGACCGATATATACCTAGGTGTTTTCCTTAGGTAATTTAGGTTTATATTTAGCCTTATAATTAACTAGTGGCGACTCTTTTCAAAACGTAATCACGTATGGTCAGATTTTAGGTCCGACAATGTGGAGAACCCTATGTGGTTCGGCCGAAAATAGAGGAAATAGGGAGATGGAGTTATTTTGTCTCGACACTTAGGAGAATGAGTGATTAGCTTCTAATGAATCCCTGACAACCCATATTTATAGAGGAGGTGGGATAAATCCCACCTTCTGCTCGTCAAGTAATTCGGCCGGCCTAGGCATTAGAGAGGCCCAATATCGGGCCTCTCATATCAACTGGGATTTTAGGCCCAACCCAAAATCCCTAATGTGACATAACCCAATTACCTTAATTGTTGGGCTTATATTGGAGGGCTCCTATTATGACTACCCATTACCAAATGCCAGCAGCTCCCACTCGCCGGAATGTGAGGATGCCTGTTAAGATGTTGTCGACCAACACATAAACATTTAGTCTTCGATGCAGCCCTTGCTTCGGAATAGTTCATACGAGGTTTTCCGTGCGACCGGAAGACACAAAGAACATCGTGCTAATCATCGGTTAAGAGTGTTGTAGCATCTGCAAAAACGTTGTGCCGCGCTGTATCATTGGTTAACTGTTATTCTCAAATTGCCTAGTTTCCACATAGGAACATTTCTCCAAGGCATCCGCACAAGTATTCACACACTTCAACTAATACCTGTTTGGTGGCCACCTAGTGAATACAATAGTCGGAGAATTACAGGTTTCCATAGCTCATAGCTCATACCTTTAGTCTAACTCAGCCGGTTTCCAAAACGTGGTCACTTGGCCGTTTTGTTTAGCACTGCGTTCGTAAGCCTGGAAGCAACCATTGAGCTTGCCCTTAGATATGAATTATGAGTCTCTTAGGATACTTCGGGTGCTCCTTCATTAAACACCCGGGATCAGTCACATGCTCAAGGTGAAGAAGTTTGCGCCCGTCTGAATCTCGAGGATTCTATCTAGCACAACCGAGTCTGACCCCGTGGTCGAATATGGAACACGCAGTATGAATTGTGTGTCAATAGCATAACCTGAATAATCAGGAGTGGGAAATGTATACGCTATAGCAGAAACTTATCTTGCCCAAAATGTGGTTCTGATGAACTGATGGCGATATGAAAAACAAGATCATGTCATGTTACCCCGAAACCAAACGATCGTTTTGCTTAACCAGGTTATTAGAAAACATCGTTGTTCTAATCCGGTCTTGACATGGTGGAGGTGCCTCCTCCGTCAAGACGATCGAGCCTGTGTGACGAGGTTGGCCCCACATTCGACATATTTTATTGGGAGGTTTAACGCTCCAACTACTAGTTTATAGACCGTAAAATCTGATGTAATTTAAACATTATGACGTCGTAAGATTATAATCTCAAATTGAAATTCATCCATTCAAATTGGAAAATTTCGAAACTCAATCTAAACCCTACGCAGTTGAAGCATTTGGACGTGCTTTTCGAAAACTCCCCTGCGTAGTGGTTTAGTCAAGGGTCTGCCACCATATTCTCAGAGGATAAGTATTCTAATGTGATCAATTTTTCTTCTACCATACTTTTCGCATAATTATATTTAACATCAATGTGTTTCCTCCTTCTATGGTACTTCAGATTCTTAACTGCCGCTATCGCTGCTTGACTGTCAAAGTAAATCCTTACAGATTTACTCCCGTCCTCGATGTCGAGCAGGGCAATTAAGAGTCGTTTAAGCCAGACAGCTTTATGTGCATTCTTAGAGAGGGTGACGAATTCGGACTCCATCGTGGACAGCGTAACACAAGATTGCTTCTTGCTCATCCATGAAATGGCAACATTAGCAAGGAGAAATACTCCTTCTGAAGTTGACTTATGATCAACCGGATCACCACCATGGTCGGCGTCACTGAACCCAAACAATTCTAATTTATTACCCCCATAGCATAGTCTGTAGTCGGCAGTACCTTTTAGGTATCGAATAATTCGTTTAACAACTCGTAAATGTTGATATCCAGGGTCTGATTGGAAACGCGCTATTAAACCCACAGCGTAACAGATATCCGGACGAGTGCATTGCATGGCGTATATCAGACTACCAACTATACTGAGGTACTCTGCTCTCTTCATATGTTCACTCTCCGCCTGGTCTTTTGGGCCTTCACGCTTCGACAGAGCGCACCCAAACACTATCGGCGTATCCACGGGTTTGGCATCTTGGAGATTAAATCTTCTCAACAATTTCTTGATAAATGCTTGTTGGGAAAGACATAGTTTACGAATAGCCCGATCCCTAGCAATCTTAATGTCTAGGATTTACGTGGCTTCTCCCATGTCTTTAATCTCAAATACAGATGCCAGCTAGAACATTGATTCATTCATGTAACTCACATCATTCGCGGCAGTAAGTATTTCATCGACGCACTACGTCAAGATAACGTACTTTGACCTAGAGGTCTTTGTGTACACGCAGGGATCCTCGTGAAGATTCACGAATCCATTGCCAACGATTTCCTCGTGGAACCTGCGGTACCATTGTCGGGATGACTGTTTAAGACCGTAGATCAATCGTTAGAGTTTACAAACTTTACGTTCGTTTCCAGGGGTAACCAAACCCTCCGGTTGCTCCATATAGATCTCTTCCTCCAGGTTTCCGTGGAGGAACGCGGTCTTAACGTCCATTTGGTGCAGCTCCAGATCGAGGCTTGCAACCAAGGCCAAGATGGTTCGGAGTGTGGTGTAACGCACAGTCGGTGAGAACGTTTCATCAAAGTCCATTCCGTGAAGTTGGGTATATCCTTTTCCCACTAATCGAGTTTTGTAACGCTCAACGTTTCCATCAGTAGTGAGTTTCAGTTTCAGAACCCACTTAGCCCCTATTGCTCTGCGGTTAGCAGGCAAATTAACTAACGACCATACCGTAATGGCTTTCATAGAGGCGATCTCTTCCTCCATTTCTTTCCTCCATTCCTTCGTTTGAGGTCCATCCAACGCTTGTTTAACTGTTACTTGTTCATCAACCGAAGTCAGGGTGAATAATTCACATCTTTCGATGGGATTCTTCTTTAGAGAAGTTCGGTGCCTTTGACTGCGTCTAGGCTCAATATTCACATCTTCATTTTGAATTATACTCCCACTGGGAAAACTGCTCCCAGTTGGAACAATACTCTTACTGGGAACAAGGGCGCTGCTGGAACCTTCACCTACAACTTTTCTTGGACGACCTCTTGGTCTCGAGTTTCTACCACCGAGATTATTTCCATGGTTACTAGGACCAAGAACCAAGGTGGTTGTGCCACTCCCACGGTTTCCAGCAGGTAGTTGAGGAATAATAGGATTCTCATCCAACGGTTCAGCAATGTGATGATCAGGTTCCAATTGATTCGCACTTGCAGCAACAGTGATCTGCGTGGTTGGATTGACTCCTCCCCCTGGATTATTATGAAAATGTCACCATTCTCATTTACCAAGTAGTTCACTGGTGTTGCCACCTGAAATCTCCCACTCGAAGTTAGTGGGACCTGAACATCGTCATCCTGTTCTAGTTCAATTAGGACTTCATTCGTTTTGATGTAACCAAGCGTCAGAAATTCGTCCTAAAGGAACTTGACATCTTTGGACTCATGTTCGACCACGCCACCAATCTCTTGAGCCGCCACAAAAATGTATCCCTCAGAGTTCTCCCAGTATCTTATAAAGATACTTTTCATTCCTCTAGGTCCCAACTTGCCAAATCGGCTGTCTGTATGGTGCGTGTATGTTGTGCACCCCCCAAGATCATAGCCATGTAAGATTCATCTCTTTACCAGTCCACAGATCATATGGTGTCGTGTCCACCTATTTCCTTTGAACAAGGTTTTCTACATGAGTGGCAGTCAACAACGCATCACCCCAAAATGAGATTTGAAGTTGAGCTCACGACATCATGGTTCTTACCATGCCTAGGAGTGTTAAGGTTTGCGGGGTAGATTTCTACGAAAAAATAAATAAGGTACTTGCTTGTAATCATAATTACGCAGCGGAAGATGTTCACATACCTTAAACCTTATCTGTAGTCCCAAGAATCTTGCTGAGGGAGTTCACGATCCACCGGACGGAACCCGTAGGGGTTCTTGTTAAAGAAACCATACGTGGTATTAGCTCCACAGCAGAGCCTCTGATCGATTCTTGGCAGGGACGGATCTCCGGAGTGTTTTGCTCTAAGCCAATTGGCACACCCTTGGTGGTGGTGAAGAGTTCGGCCGAAGTATGCCTAGAAGGGGGTAAGGGTTTTTCTCTCAAATCACCACTTAGGAAGAATTGTGAATTACCACAAATAAAACCCTAACACCCCTTATTTTAGAAGGAGCAAAGTGGACAAAAGTCCAATTTGCACCTCACATATTTCGGCCGACCACTTATGCTAGGGAGGCCCAATTTTGGGCCTCTCATGTCAATTGGGATTTGGGTCAAGCCCAATTTCACTAATGTGACATTAACCCAATTTCTTAGGTTACCTATACTTATTAATGGGCTACCAATTACGACACCCAGTCACCATATGCTAACAGAGTGTACGATTACGTCGTTCCGACACACCGTTTTGTTGTTTTGTTGTGTCGTGTTAGGGATCGTCGTTTGATGGATAATCCCTCTTTCATCGCATAACTTGTTGAACTCATTAGAGAAATATTCTCCACCTCTATCTATGCGTAAGGTTTTCACCTTTCTCTCCAGTTGATTCTCTATGAGGTTGAGAAAGCTTTTGAAGCATTCAATGGCCTCAAATTTACGAGAGATCAAATGAGTAAACCCGAAACGGGTAAATTCATCGATGAAAGTTACGAATTAATGTTTATTACCCCTAGAGGTGACATTCATGGATCCAACTACGTCGGAATTAATTAAATGCAATGGGTACTTGGATCGAAGTGATTCACCGAATGGCTTGCGCGTGGACTTTTTCGGCTAGACAATCCTCACAAGTGGTTTTCACTACGTGAGTAGCTTCTGGCAAAAGCCCTCTTCGAGCAAGAGTTTGTACTCTGTCGTAGCCTATATGTCCCAACCTCCCATGCCATCTGGCCGCATCAATCTCTGCCTTCCTGGATGTTACCGAATACATACTATTTGGATTTGCATGTCCATTCAATCCATAATGATCTATTAGAAAGGAGACGTATGATGGGTATGCATGAATGTAGAGGATGTAGTTGTATATGATAATTTACTTGGGTAGTATAATTATATATGCTAACATGAGTTCCTCGGAACATTAGACGCATGACACGTATGCATGATGATTGATGTGTTTATTGGGTGTGGTTGCGTATGATAATTTTCCTGTGTAGTAGAATTGTATATGCATGCATGAATTCCTCGAAATTTTTTTAAAAAGGCCACGGGAAAGCCAAGATCGGGTTACCGAATACACCCGATCTTGACTTTCCCATGGCCTTTTTAAAAAAAATTCGAGGAATTCATGCATGCTTATACAATTCTACTACACAGGCAAATTATCATACGCAACCACACCCAATAAACACATCAATCATCATGCATACGTGTCATGCGTCTAATGTTCCGAGGAACTCATGTTAGCATATATAATTATACTACCCAAGTAAATTATCATATACAACTACATCCTCTACATTCATGCATACGCATCATGCGTGATCACTCCACAACAAACATGCATATTTGGTGACTGATTTTTGATTTTAAAACATTTGGGGTTGACTTGCAATTCATGCTTAATGATTCCAGGCAATAAGAACCATCACAACACGTCTATCCTAGTGCGCAACTCATTAATTGAAATCAAGGCCCCTGCCCACAACATGTAATATCCAGCTAGCTTGACATAGTCAGGACGCAATTCTACTCATGCAATAATATCAATTAATTAAGCAATTGCAGTTCAGCCCTCTAAATGATTTCAGTCCCAAAATCATGCATTATCGAGATCCATCCCCATAATCGACAACAGGTACAGGTTCGCGCTGTGTAGGTAATTTTAAAGTTCAAAAACATTTTGATTTTAAAATTTGACCATCCTATTTTCAGTTGAATCGTGTCGGTCCGACCAAAACGGTCTGGTTCATGTCAATTTGGTTCGACCGGTCCGGTAAAACTGGTCCGACCGGTCTGGTTTGGTTCAATAGAAATTCGGTTAGGTTCGGTCCTTCATGCAAACCGGGTCGTTTCGGTTCGACCCATTAGTTACCCGGTCTGATCCGAATGAGTCGGACCGTTTGAGAAAACTCGGATTGGTTGACCCGCTCCGATTTGACACGTAGAACCCTACCCGGTTCGGTTCGGTCCGGTTTGGGTTCCCAACTGTCTTCCGGGTCGAGTGACCCGACCGGGATGTGCAAAATTGGACCGGCCCATGACCCACTAGTTGTCCGGCCGAAATAATTATTTGTGGGCTAAAAACTTAACTTAGTCACCAAGTAATATTAATTATAGATATAATTTCCAATATTTGCACAATAAATACATATATATAATTCCGGCACACATATATTTATATATAAACTGTCAATATTCTATATTTAGGATATAAATCTATAAACAATACATATAAAATTCGGCACACACATATATATATATATATATTATCAAGATTATATATTAAGGATATAATCTATCAAAAATATATTTTATCAATCTTTAGGAAACTAATATCTATCAATATCCCTAATATTTTGCTAAAATATATTGATAGTTTCTATCCATAATTATCATGTGAATCTAGCCCTAATCATGGCCTAATACACTTGGCAAAATTCGGCCAAATTAAAAAAATTTAATTAAAAATTTTGATTCGGCCGAAATAGCTTAGGTTACTTGGAGACTAAGAAATTAAAATTTTCACTGTGTACACCTATAGTGGTTCGGCCGAAACATCAAATTAGGGCTAGTGGTCAAATTTTTCTAAGATCATTAATCCAATGTTTGATTTTGATAAAAGTCACGTTTTTCTTGAAGATCATAAACATCAGTTTTACCAAAAATACTCAATTTCATGATTGTCAGTTTTACTAAAAAGTCAAGAACATCAATTTATCAAAAATCATGAACTCTCTAACACAAACTCGGATACCACTGTTTGATTTAGGAGGATAAATACTACATAAACAAAACATGTGTACATGCCAGGTAATCTAGTTATGCAGCGAAATAGAGGCACATACCAGTAATTGCTTTCCTATAGTCCCAAGATCTTCAAGGGAGTTCTGATCCGCCGGACGGCTCCAGTAAGGATTCTTGTTAAGGAATCACCTACACGGAATAGTCTCCACAGCAAAGCCTCTTGTCGATTCCTAGCAGGGACGAATCTCTAGGGTAAATTGCTCAAAGCAATTTGGCACCTAGAACCCTAAGTGGTTCGGCAGTAACTAGGGGAAATAGAGAGAGGGATTTATTTTGTCTATACACTTAAGGGAATGAGTAGTTAGCTTCTAATAAATCCCTGACAACCCCTATTTATAGAGGAGGTGGGATAAATCCCATCTCCTTGCCCATCAAGTAATTCAGCCCGCCTAGGTATTAGGGAGGCCCAATTTTGGTGGCCCATTTACCAAATGCCAACATATATATTTTTAACTGATTAGATTCTATTTTAGGGATAAAATCTATCAATAAATATATTTCTCAATCTTTTAGGTAATAAATTAATCACCAAATATATCTATATCCCTAAAATCATGTATAGAATATATCGGTAATTAATGTCAAGATTTGACATTAAAAAAACCTAACCCTAGCCGTTGGCCACAACCTTTGTCGCTAATGATGTCGTCCTGGGAGGGTCACCTAGCCGTGGGTGGCCGTGTCGTAGCTGCCACTGTGGCCAGCCATGGCTATGCAGTGGTTATTTGGGATTTGGTGGGCAATTTCAAGATCAAACTTTATCTCGAAAAATTCAAAGTTCAATTTTGAAAAAAAAAAAAAAAAAAACAGATTCTCATTAATAATCATGAACACTATTTTAACAAAAATCATGAACGCCCTACACAAGCTCTGATACCACTAAAGAAAAATTATGGGGATAGTTCATACAGATCAAACATAGGCACATGCTAGGTAAACTAATTACGCAGGGAAAATGGTGCAGGTACCTATTTTTCGCGATCTGATGCCCAGGACTTCAACGAGGGAGTTCACGATCTGCCGGACGGTGTCCTGCGGGAACTCCGATTAAAAAGAAATCCACAGTAAATGGTCTCAATAGCAAAGCCTCTTCAATTAGATTACTGGATGGATCTCTTGGGTGAATTGATTCTCACACTTCGACGCCTACTTGTTGCTCTAGTGGTTTCGGTTGAACACTATGTTTATTAGGGAGAGGAGAATTCTGTGTGACTACTAAAAGGGAGAAAGTGATTAACCCCTAGAAATCCTCTAACACCTCCTATGTATAAGAGGAGGTGAGCAAAGACCACCTAGGGCTCTAATGCATTTCGGCCGAACCTATAGGAGAATTGGGCTGGCCCTTTTGGACCAATTATGTATCATAGGGATTTTAGCCTAACCCAAAATCCCTTGTGTGTGATACCCCAATTCTTCTTAGTATGTCGGGCTTATATTAATGGCCTCCCTATTATGGCGACCCATTTTCTCTAAATGCCAACACATGTAAAGGGAGAAGCAACAAAAACAACAATAATAACACTAGTTTTGTTGAAATTCATGCAAATTTTGTCGTTTTCCTCTGCAATTTATTTATTTATTTATTTATTTTAAATTGTTGTCCCTCTCCTCGCCAGAGCTGCTCCTGCCCTTGTAGCTCCACTCAGACTGACCACCGCGCAGGCGACCACGCCAGACCTCCGTTGACCAGCGACTCGGCCGCCCTTAACTTCGGCCAGCGATTCGCCGTCCCTGCTGCACCTCCAAATCCAGCCACGACCTCGCTCCGCCCAGTCCTGGCCGACAATTACCAGCTCCCCGACATAAATTAGCTTCACTTGCTTCCTATCTCCATTCAGTTTGTGTCGCTGCATCTCTCTCGTTCATGCTCTGTCATGCCTTTCGCCGGAAGCTTTCGTCTCGCCAGAATCTGTCCATCCCAGTCGCTACTAGGGGTGAAACTAAAATCCGGTTGGTCCGAAAAACCGGTGAAAACCGAACCGGACCGAAAAATCCGAATCCGAAATATTCGGTTTGGTTTTTGGTTGGATTTTTTTGCTTTAATTCGGTTTTTCGGTCCGGTTGGAATTTTGAGATTTGAGGACCGTGGGGACCGAACCGACCGTTATGAAAATTAAATATATACAATATATATTATATTAGTTGATATTAGTTAATATATTTAATTAATTAGGTTAATATTAATTGTGTAAAAGAGGCACTTATGAAGATTATTTGTTCTATTTGTATTTTATAATTTATTTAATTATATTAAAGGTAGTTATTTATCATTTTGATTTGATATAGTCATGAAAATGACAAGAATTTATAATGGTAATTGCTAATATTGGATTTTCGGTTTAAAACCGAAAACCGAACCGAAAAAACCGTATTACTAATGGACGGTTTATTTTTCCTCAAACGGTTTTTTGGTCGGATTTTTTTAAGGAAAAAATCCGGACCGAAAATTTAAGTATCCGACCGAAACAAGCTAGAAACTGGTCCGCCCGGTCCGGTTTCACCCCTAGTAGCTACTATTTTGCCGCTACTATGTTGCCTTCCTCTATTGTGAAAAAGAAAAGCCTGTACTGTTAGGATCGATTCTCTCAACACTCACAAACGGATTAAAAGAAAGCAATAAAGGACACAAGATTTAACGTGGTTCGGTCAACGCGACCTACGTCCACAGGCAAAGGAGGAGCACCACTTCACTAGCACAATCAACACTGGAGGGTTACAAGACGAGACCACATAGAGCACTCACTCTCACAATACATGTAGAGACCTATTACACAACGCTCTAATTAAACACTCGCCTAAACACAACTCACATGGAGCAAAACCACTCACGCACCCTAGTGCTACGCACCCTTCTCTGTTGATATTTCCCTTTAACCCTAGAAGACTACTAGCTCTCTATCACGGCAACTTTTTAATTGCCTAACCCTATATTTATATATATATATATATATATGGCTTCCACCGCCACTGCCCTAATATATATATATCAATTAAACTATCTATATATAATCTTAACTATATATAATCTTTACCGATATATATTACCCAAAATAGCTAACGGGTTAAATTGCTTAGTGGACCTAACCAACTAATTCTAGACAACCCCAACAATCTCCACCTTTGTCTTGAATTCTCCAAGGCTCCACCTTAACTTGTATTCTTCATAGCTCCACCTTGCTAGCGTGCTCCATGGTCCGCTACCTCCTTTGCCAAGGCCCCCGACGGGCCTAACCCAATCTCCACGAGATCCTAACCGAGCTCAAACGTTGCCCGATCTCAGCTTTCGCTACACTGAGGCAACATGCCTCCAAGTCTTCAAACTTGACCAGTTTCCTGTCCCTATCCCGGACTAACCGATCTGGAGTAGAAACAACATGCTCTTTCTGACCAGAAGAGCAACCAACATCCAACTCCACCCTCTTCAAGACACTCTGTCTTCCCATATCATCATCCGTCGACAACAAATAGTGTAACGAAGGTGAATACCTATCTGGTGGTCTGACAGTCTTGGATGATCTCCTCAACACCTGCTTAGGTGTTACCGATTTTACCTCTGGCTCCCTTGGGGTCTTCGCGAAACTGACTCGTTTCTTCTTCCCCATAACACAGCTTTCACAGAGTCCCACGTCAACACACTTCGGGCCCTCTAAAGCTTCTTTCTTCACCAGCATCTTCATTCCTTTAACGCTCATCTGTCTGGATGCACTCTTCTCAATAGCAGCCGCGTTTACACACCCTTCAGTGGTGTACAAGGTTCCAGATTTAAGGCCCCGTGCTACAACCATAGCACCCTTCTTAATCTTCCACGAACCATTCACAAAATCTACTGCATACCCCGTGCGATCCAACTGACCAACCGAGATCAGATTCTTCTTGAGACCAGGAATGTACCTGACATCTTCCAATGTCCACTGATTTCCTGCTGGACTGTGAATGCAGACATTCCCCCTTCCTTCGATCTCCAACACCTTGTTGTCAGCAAGATACACCTTTCCAAACTTTCCTGACTTTAAATTTCGGAACAACTTCTTGCTCGGAGACGAATGAAACGACGCTCCAGAATCAACAATCCAGGATTCAAGTGAGCTGTCCACACTGAGGGTTAACACGTCCCCAATGTCTTCTGCTGAATTCACCGAATCACTATCATTGCCAGGTTCGTGATTCTTTTTTTTTTACTTCGGACAATCAGCTCGATAGTGGCCTTCTTCACCACAATTCCAACATGTTCCTTGTGGTATTCCTCTGTTTCTTGATTTTGAGCGTCCATGCTGATTAGAACCCTTTGATTTACTTCTCCCCCTTCTGTCAACACTGAAAGCACTTCCTGATGACTCACCAATTTCTCTTTTACGAATGCTTTCGCTAAGAACAACGTCTCGGATTTCATCAAACTTCAGCTTCTCAGATCCACGGGAACTACTAACTGCGGAAACAATAGTATCCCACGACTCGGGCAGAGATGACAACAAAATCAAAGCTTTAACCTCATCCTCAAAATTAATCTCAACAGAACTCAGTTGCGACACAATCATATTAAAAGCATTAATATGTTCAGCAACAGAACCACCTTCAACCATCTGTAAATTGAACAATCTACGCATCAGATATACCTTGTTCACCGCCGATGGTTTCTCGTACATGTTTGCCAACGCCTTCAGCACGCCTGCCGTCGATGTTTCCTTGACGATGTTGAACGCAACGTTCCTGGACAAGCACAACCGGATCAGCCCCAGGGCTTGTCGATCCTTGAGCTTCCACTGCTGCTCCGTCATGGATTCCGGTTTCTCCCCAGACAAGGGTTTGTACAGATTCTTCTGGTACAAATAATCTTCAATCTGCATCTTCCAGAAACCGAAATCGTTTCCATCGAACTTCTCTATTCCAGCCTTCGACAACTCCATCTTCAGTGATCGTGTTGAATCTCCTTTGCTCTGATACCAGTTGTTAGGATCGATTATCTCAACACTCACAAACGGATTAAAAGAAAGCAATAAAGGACACAATATTTAACGTGGTTCGGTCAACGTGACCTACGTCCACGGGCAAAGGAGGAGCACCACTTCACTAGCACAATCAACACTGGAAGGTTACAAGACGAGACCACATAGAGCACTCACTCTCACAATACATGTAGAGACCTATTACACAACGCTCTAATTAAACACTCGCCTAAACACAACTCACATGGAGCAAAACCACTCACGCACCCTAGTGCTACGCACCCTTCTCTGTTGATATTTCCCTTTAACCCTAGAAGACTACTAGCTCTCTCTCACGGCAACTTTTTAATTGCCTAACCCTATATATATATATATATGGCTTCCACCGCCACTGCCCTAATATATATATATCAATTAAACTATCTATATATAATCTTAACTATATATAATCTTTACCGATATATATATTACCCAAAATAGCTAACGGGTTAAATTACTTAGTGGACCTAACCAACTAATTCTAGACAACCCCAACATGTACTTCATCATTTTTTTATTTTTTATTATTTCTTTTTATTATATTATTATTGTATCAGATTTAATTAAAAAATTTGATTCGGCCGAAATAGCTTAGGTTACTTGGAGACTAAGAAAATAAAATTTTCAATGTGTACACCTATAGTGGTTCGGCCGAAACATCAAATTAGGGCTAGTGGTCAAATTTTTCTAAGATCATTAATCCAATGTTTGATTTTGATAAAAGTCACGTTTTTCTTATATATCATAAACATCAGTTTTACCAAAAATACTCAATTTCATGATTGTCAGCTTTACTAAAAACTCAAGAACATCAATTTATAAAAAATCATGAACTCCCTAACACAAACTCGGATACCACTGTTTGATTTAGGGGTATAAATACTACATAAACAAAACATGTGTACATGCCAGGTAATCTAGTTATGCAGCGAAATATTGGCACATACCAGTAATTGCTTTCCTATAGTCCCAAGATCTTCAAGGGAGTTCTGATCCGCCGGACGGCTCCAGTAAGGATTCTTGTTAAGGAATCACCTACACGGAATAGTCTCCACAGCAAAGCCTCTTGTCGATTCCTAGCAGGGACGAATCTCTAGGGTAAATTGCTCAAAGCAATTTGGCACCTAGAACCCTATGTGGTTCGGCCGTAACTAGGGGAAATAGGGAGAGGGATTTATTTTTTCTATACACTTAAGGGAATGAGTAGTTAGCTTCTAATAAATCCCTGACAACCCCTATTTATAGAAGAGGTGGGATAAATCCCATCTCCTTGCCCATCAAGTAATTCATCCCGCCTAGGTATTAGGGAGGCCCAATTTTGGCGGCCCATTTACCAAATGCCAACATATATATTTTTAACTGATTATATTCTATTTTAAGGATAAAATCTATCAATAAATATATTCTCAATCTTTTAGGTAATAAATTAATCACCAAATATATCTATATCCCTAAAATCATGTATAGAATATATCGGCAATTAATGTCAAGATTTGACATTAAAAAACCTAACCCTAGCCGCTGGCCACCACCTTTGTCGCTAATGATGTCGTCCTGGGAGGGCCACCTAGCCGTGGGTGGCCGTGTCGTAGCTGCCACTGTGGCCAGCCATGGCTATGCAGTGGTTATTTGGGATTTGGTGGGCAATTTCAAGATCAAATTTTATCTCGAAAAATTAAAAGTTCAATTTTGATAAAATAAAATAAAAAAAAAAAATCAGATTCTCATTAATTATCATGAACACTATTTTAACAAAAATCATGAACGCCCTACACAAGCTCTGATACCACTGAAGAAAAATTATGTGGATAGTTCATACAAATCAAACATAGGCACATGCTAGGTAAACTAATTACGCAGGGAAAATGGTGCAGGTACCTATTTTTCGCGATCTGATGCCCAGGACTTCAACGAGGGAGTTCACGATCTGTCGGACGGTGTCCTGCGGTAACTCTGATTAAAGAGAAATCCACAGTAAATGGTCTCCATAGCAAAGCCTCTTTAATTAGGTTACTGAATGGATCTCTTGGGTGAATTGATTGTCACACTTCGACGCCTACTTGTTGCTCTAGTGGTTTCGGTTGAACACTATGTTTATTAGGGAGAGGAGAATTCTTTGTGACTACTAAAAGGGAGAAAGTGATTAACCCCAAGAAATCCTCTAACACCTCCTCTGTATAAGAGGAGGTGAGTAAAGACCACCTAGGGCTCTAATGCATTTCAGCCGAACCTATAGGAGAATTGGGCTGGCCCTTTTGGACCAATTATGTATCATAGGGATTTTAGCCTAACCCAAAATCCCTTGTGTGTGATACCCCAATTTTTCTTAGTATGTCGGGCTTATATTAATGGCCTCCCTATTATGGCAACCCATTTGCTCTAAATGCCAACACATGTAAAGGGAGAAGCAACAAAAACAGCAATAATAACACTAGTTTTGTTGAAATTCATGCAAATTTTGTCGTTTTCCTCTGCAATTTATTTATTTATTTATTTATTTATTTTAAATTGTTGTCCCTCTCCTCGCCAGAGCTGCTCCTGCCCTTGTAGCTCTTCTCAGACTGACCGCCGTGCAGGCGACCACGCCAGACCTTCGTTGACCAGCGACTCGACCGCCCTTAACTTCGGCCAGCGATTCGCCGTCCCTGCCGCACCTCCAAATCCAGCCACGACCTCGCTCCGCCCAGTCCTGGCCGACAATTATCAGCTCCCCGACATCGATTAGCTTCACGTGCTTCCTATCTCCATTCAGTTTGTGTCGCTGCATCTCTCTCGTTCATACTCTGTCATGCCTATCTCCATTCTGTCCTTCCCAGTCGCTACTAGGGGTGAAACTAAAATCCGGTTGGTCCAAAAAACCGGTGAAAACCGGACCGGACCGAAAAAACCGAATCCGAAATATTTGGTTTGGTTTTTGGTTGGATTTTTTTTGCTTTAATTCGGTTTTTCGGTCCGGTTGGGATTTTGAGATTTGAGGACCGTGGGGACCGAACCGACCGTTATGAAAATTAAATATATACAATATATATTATATTAGTTGATATTAGTTAATATATTTAATTAATTAGGTTAATATAAATTGTGTAAAAGAGGCACTTATGAAGATTATTTGTTCTATTTGTATTTTATAATTTATTTAATTATATTAATGGTAGTTATTTATCATTTTGATTTGATATAGTCATAAAAATGACAAGAATTTATAATGGTAATTGCTAATATTGGATTTTCGGTTTAAACCGAAAACCGAACCGAAAAATCCGTATTACTAATGGACGGTTTATTTTTTCTCAAACGGTTTTTTGTCGGATTTTTTAAAGGAAAAAATCCGGACCGAAAATTTAAGTATCCGACTGAAACAAGCTAGAAACTGGTCCGCCCGGTCCGGTTTCACCCCTAGTCGCTACTATTTTGCCGCTACTATGTTGCCTTCCCCTATTGTGAAAAAGAAAAGCCTGTACTTCATCATTTTTTGTATTTTTTTATTATTTCTTTTTATTATATTATTATTGTATCAGATTTAATTAGATAGATTAAATGTAATTATTTTAAATTTAATCGAGTAAGAGTTTCAATTGCGTAAATTATGTATGTGTACGATAAAAATATGTTATGTTGTGTTTCTATTTAAGCATGTTTGTTATTATTTTTTTTTTAAAGATTTTATCCTAGTTAGGAATTATTGATTATAATTAGTATTTTGTTAACTTGAGATTGTAGCTGATAATATTTTGCAGATGATAAAATTTAATTAAATATTGACATCGTTAGATTAATCTAGGTTAATATATTTTAAAGAAAAAAAGTTGGCAAATAAGCTAATTGAGTGCCGAAAGGGCGTGATTAATTTAGTTTTAATTCGTAATAGAACCCCGAACTCAAGTTTCTGATCGTAGACCGATTTGATACATAGGTGTTAATTCATTATTCCCTAGGCAATTTAGGTTTCTAGTTAACCTTATAATTAACTAACGGTGACTCTTTCCAAAATCCATGTTTTTTTTTCAAAAAAAATTCGCCTTAGGTTATATTTAGGTCTGACATCCACTATGGAAGCTGAAATAACCGCTCTTTCCGAAACAGTAAAGTAAGCTGTAAGGCTATAGCGTCTCTTTGAAACGCTACTTAAGATTGAGGACCTGGTTCGGCCGGCCTTAGTTAATACTGACCTTCAGTCAAACTTTATGCAACGATGAAAGAACACAAGTACCAGAGAAAATTCGCCACATAGACGTGTAAATTTTTTTTGGAAGGATTTGGAGTACATACGTACAGACGATATGATTGCAGATCATGTGACCAAAAGATTGCTTGTTAAGATATTTTCGAAGTATGTAGAGTCGATGGGATTGCATCGGCCCATTTAAGCTTGTACTTAGAATAATTTGATAATAATTGAATGACATGAATTGATGACTGATGGATATACGCCCAATTTGAACCCGTTGACTTCTAAATCGTTTTATTTTGATCACCCCGTTAATGATTATAAATCGAAACTTCGACCCAAACACCCCGCTGAAACAACAACGGTCCGGACGAGGCGAAAATACTCGTCCGGACCGCGACGAACTCACCTAGGTGAGGTCGGGTGGCCACACCCGACCTCCCCTAGGAAGGGGTTGGGTGGACACCCATCCCCTTCCCTTGGGGGGTCAGATTTTCTCCCCCCCAAGGGCCTCGGCACCGTTTCCCGACTCCCGTACTTAGATTATTGCCGCCAGCCTCTCCGTGTTTTAAGGTTTTAATTATATGATCAAGGGCTAATTAATTGTGTTTAAAGGTTAACGATGTCATTAAGCCACCTTAATGACACCGTTTCCTATAAATACAACATTTCCACCATTCATTTGGGCATCTTGGCTAATTGTGCAATTTAGCTCTGACATCTCTCTAGCTTTATCTCTCTAGAAAGAAACATACTAACTTAAGCATCGGAGAGGGTACATCAAGCACCACCCCCCCCCCCTCCGTGCTTGGTATTGCACCTCTTGCAGGGCACGTGGAGAAGAGAAGGAGAAGGGCAGAAGGATACGGATTAGAACGACTGAACTCAGGAAGCACAGGATCCGCTAATTCACCAGTGAGGAGTAGGATTTAGGCCGGCGACCCGTTGACCTGAAACCAATAACCTAACACTTGGCGCCGTCCGTGGGTTTCGAATAGAAAGCCTGGCAATCACAAGAGCGATGACGAATAGCTTAGCGTCTAGACATAACCGCCCACCTGGGGGCAATAGGCGAGAGAGACAGCCTATACCTCCAGCAAGGCAGCCTAACCCAGAGAAACAGCCTGTACACCCAGAGCCTCAGGTAACCCCACAGGCACCCCTGCCTAACAACCAGAAAGGAGGACCTTCACGCCCAACTGGGGCTGAGTCTTCCACAGCCTCAACTCCATTGGCTAGGAGGCCACAAAGAGAAGGGGAGCAACAAGGAGTGCCATCTCAATACACGGCACCTCCTCAGGGATACTACTATGAGGCACAACCTCAAGGATATTTATATGGGATGCCGGCTCAAAGGAACGACAATCGCGCCCACACAACCAACACAAGGCCCGCATACTCACAAGGAGCACATACAGTGACTCCGGGGTTGATGAGCGCGTTGGATGAGCTACTAGCCTATAGAGAGACCCTGAAGAACAGGCAGGGAAGGCAACACCAGCATGAAGAAGAAGAAGTTCATGAGGAAGAACAAGTCCCAGAAGAAGAACACCATTCGCACCCTCCAACAGGGCAGCGAGAAGAACAAAGGAGAGATAACCAAAGGCCACCCCCAGAGGGAAGGCAGCAGTTTGTGCCTCCAAGGCAGCAACAGACACAGCAGGACACCAGGGCATACACCCCGCTGGGGGCAGATAGACAGGCAAGACCTCCAAGGAGGCAGGAATTCCACCAAGTACCCCAGCAGGGATATCAGGGATACGCCTACAGTCCGTACCAGCACGGACAAGGGATCCCAGCAAGCCCAGTTTATAACTACGGAGGATATCAGAGAGACTATACTCCAACGCCGGAGATGATCACCCCGGAGGAGATAGAAGCCATGATAGTGAGAAAAATGAGTGAGTCAAAGAGAAACGGACTGCACTGCCTGAGTGACAACACGAACCACCCCTTCACGAGGGAGTTGGAAATGAACAAAGTGCCAGACTCCTTGCATACAATACAGATAGCAAAGTACAATGGCAAGGGAGACCCTTTAGAGCGCATTCAACAGCATGAAGCCTCTCTATTCGGGAGAACTACTGATGACCGCTACAAGGCACTCTTATTTCCAAACACCCTATCAGGGGTGGCGTCACATTGGTTCTTTAGCCTACCTACTGAGAGCATTCACTCATGGGCGCAACTAAAGGCGAAGTTTCTTCAGAGATACCTAGGAGAAAGGAAGCTACTCAAAGGAACAGGCTCCCTAGATGATGTAAAGCAAGAAAATGATGAATCTTTGGCTGATTACTACACTATGTTCAACCAGAACATAGCAGACATACAGGGCGACATCACCGAGGGTGAAATAATAAGAGCCTTCATAAGAAACCTAGGACGCTTCGGGTCTACACTGGCAGAAAAGATGGCCAAGAAACCGGCAAGCACCTTAGAGGAGCTAGCAGGGAGAGTGAAAACTCATATAGACCTAGAGAGGCACATGGTGAGTAAGAAAGCCAAGATTCAAGCAGCAAATGAGGACAATACAAAGCAGAATAAGGGAAAGCCGCCTCAGGCACCTCAACCCATAAGGCAACATGAGTGGCGTCCGCCTCAGCAAAGAAATCAGATGGGTGAGCCATTGAAAGCTAAGGAAATAAATGTCATCAAGTTCATACCATTGAACACCACCCCAGCAGTGGTCCTGAGAGAGATGAGAAATCAGAAATTATGGTAGCCTCCCGGAAGATGGAGAGCGCCAATGGTAGGGACACACAAGGAAAGATGGTGTGATAACCATGAGGCATATGGGCATGATACGAACGAATGCTTTAGCTTGAAGCTAAGTATCAACAATATCATCCAGAGAGGGGAGCTAAAACAGTTTGTTGATCACGGTGGCAACAGTATACAGCTAGGCCCATCATACAAGGATAAGGGCAAAGACAAGGTAGATTATAATCCCCCACCTAACAAGAGGGGGACTATAAACATGATACATGGAGGAGTGGCATCAGGTGGCCCAACAGCTAATGCAAGGGAAGTTTATGCATCCAAGCTGGGCTCAGTACCAAAGTGGAGAAAGAGACCACGAGAAGGAGAGGAGATGAAGATTGAGTTTTCGGAGAAGGACAAGAGTCAT
The DNA here is from genome assembly GCA_036873135.1 of Clarkia xantiana subsp. parviflora. Classification (NCBI taxonomy): domain Eukaryota; kingdom Viridiplantae; phylum Streptophyta; class Magnoliopsida; order Myrtales; family Onagraceae; genus Clarkia; species Clarkia xantiana. The sequence continues at coordinate 41,304,005 of JAPTYO010000004.1, forward strand.
ATTGTCTTCCCGCATGATGATGCTTTAGTCATCACGATGGACATCGATAACTTCGATGTAAAAAGAATACTGGTAGATGGGGGCAGCTCTGCAGACCTCCTAAGCCTAAGGGTCCTGGAAGAGATAGGAAAAACAAAGGCAGACATCAAACCAGTCAACTTCCCTCTGGTTGGCTTCTCAGGGGCAACAAGTTATCCCCTAGGAATGATAACCCTGCCAGTGACCATGGGCCAAGGATGGACACATCTGAGAGTGAATATCAACTTCATGGTGGTTGAAAGCTTGGGAGCCTACAAAGGGATCCTAGGAAGAACAACCATAAATCCATATGAAATTTTGCCATCTACCGTGCATCAGAAACTGAAATATATCACCGAAAACGGAATTGGGGAAGTCTTGGGTGACCAACGCACTGCAAGGCAATGCTACGTCAACTCCATGAGACGTGGATCAGACAAGTCAGACACAGTGGCTATGGTCATGACTGGGGCCATCCAGGACAAAGAAAAGGTGATGAAAAGGCTAAGACAGGGAAAGATGAAAAAGGGAGTTATACTCCGCCTGAGTAGGCAGTTCTTTCAGGGACTAGCTAAGAAGAAGCAGAGAGGTAAGGCTGTAAAGGTAACAAGCATACCTTGGCAGCCAGAGAATGCAGAAGGAAAGAGAACAAGCGAATCCATTGAAAAGGGTTTCCGATATATAGACGACATCAAGCAAATGCCAAAGGAGTCCATATCAAGCTACTTTAAGAGATTCTTCAACTATGGTGCAAGCATGGACATCACAAGAAGAGAGGCGTAAGGGCCTTCCTTAAAAACTTGCATCCAACCTCATTTGAAGCATATGGAGGGCTCTATGAGGTGGTCATGACAAGCACAATGAGGGAGCTCAAAGAGAGGCTGGACAAGGCGTTCGCAAAACAGATACGGCAATGGGAAGAAGTCCTTGAAGAAGGAAGAGAGACTGAAACACTGGAAGGAGGTGTAAACTTCAAATTCACACCCCTTACAGTGAAGATAGAAGAAATTTTTCAGAAGTACCTCAAGGAAGAGCTACCCACATGCAAGGAGGAGGGCAAGGCCTTCCTAGGAAGAGATGCACAGGGATGGTGTGAGTACCATGGGACCTGGGGGCATCAAACTAATGATTGCATGGTGTTGAAGATAGAAGTGGAGGAGATGATTTACAAAGGAGGCCTAAAGGAGTACGTGGCAACAGACACACTCACCACCCCATATCCTTAGTTTAATATTCAACACTTTGCATGTTCAAGCATTTTAAGTTTTCGAAAAACAACTTTTGAGAAGGAGAACTCAAGAAGTTACTCCGACTCTACAAGTATCTTTGATTTCCTCCAAAGGGTGTCTGGATCCATCCAAGGCAACCCAAGTGTACATAAAGCATGAATGCTCCTAAAGAAGTAGAAGTTACTCAAAAGTATCTTTCAAAGAAGGTGGTGCTACAATCATTATGTTATCCTTACACAGATATGACTTCAAGTCAACAACACCCTCAACGCCCCCAAGAGCGTATCTTGAGAGTAGTTTTCATACTACGACCTTCGACGCCCCCAAGAGCGTATCTTGAGAGTAGTTTTCATACTACGACCTTCGACGCCCCCAAGAGCGTATCTTGAGAGTGGTTTCCAAAAACTACGAACTTCGACGCCCCCAAGAGCGTATCTTGAGAGTGGTTTCAAAAAAATACGAACTTCGACGCCCCCAAGAGCGTATCTTGAGAGTGGTTTCAAAAAACTACGAACTTCGACGCCCCCAAGAGCGTATCTTGAGAGTGGTTTCTAAAAACTACGACCTTCGACGCACCCAAGAGCGTATCTTGAGGTAGATTTCAAACTACCAGATTCGATGCCCCCAAGAGCGTATCTTGAGGTAGATTTCAAACTACCAGATTCGACGCCCACCAGGAGCGTATCTTTGGTCTAACTTGTGCCTTCCGGGAGCCTATCCTGTGAAACGTTAAGTGCCCTCCGAGAGCCTGTCTTGTGAACAGATTTGACGCCCACCAAGAGCGTATCTTTGGTCTAACAGTACCATATATACCATTTAAATGGTATCAGAAGAGATCATTGCACCATACTAAGAAGGATCCCATGAGAAAATAATTGCAAAGTAAAGTTGTATAAAGAACACATAATGTTTTTTCTTTATGAGATAGCAGGTATGATATGAAGGAAAACACAAAAGAGAGATAAGTAAAGGAAAGCACAAAGAAAAGAAGAGTCCATGATCAAAGGAATATATACAGAAGCATACGAAGTACCCATCAAAAGGCAGGTGTCCCACACACCATGCATACCACCACCAAAGGCAAGTGTTTCACACACCGCCAACATAACCATGCAAAGAAGGAAACCAACACAAAATCTCAAGTATAGCAATCCCAAAATGAACTCGACCCATCAAGGGGAGAAACACTCAACCCATTAAAGGGGAGGAAAAGTAAAGTCATATGTCCAAGGATAAAGTGATATCAGCATATCAACCAGAGCCTGCTGGAGAGTCCTCACGGTCCTGACCCTCTGAGGAAGAACCACCAACATAGACCGAAGAAGAGGAGGAAGAGCCCGAACTATCAACATCAACAGGTATAACATCCACCTGTGCAGGGGCAGGCTCATCAGCAACGGCAGCTTGACCCCTAAGAACGGCCATATAACCAGTAGCATATGGTCCAAAGTCACCCAGATCATTGACGGGAAACTGGGGATCAATACGGAAGATATGATCAACAAGGTACTCGCCAAACTGGTTCACCTCTTGCTTCAGCCGAACGCTGTAATCAGCAGTAAAGGCAGAGGAAGCTTTGTACTCAGATACTGCAACAGCTCTCTCCTCCGCCCGGCACCTTGCCTCAAGCTTTCTCAACTCCTCAGCATGGAGTGACGATGCAACATCAGCCTCACGGCGCAAACTACCCACGGTAGTCTCAAGTAGAGACACCTGGTCCCTAAGCTCCTGCATCTGCAAGTCAGACAGGCGAGCCTTCTCAGCGGCAGTGGCAAGCTCCGCCTTCAGGGATACCTGGTTATCCTCAAGAGCCTTCTTCTCATCTGACAGCTCAAGCGCAAGGGACGACATGTTCACCATGTCGGACATACCCTGAAAATTCAACAAGGGATAAGTAACTGGAAAAGCAACCACATGAAAGTAAAAAGGGAAGAGAGACACCACTCACAGGTACATAACGGGACTGAACGAAGCGTCGGGTCTCCCTAGGAGACTTAGGCTGAGAAGCACGATCACCAGGAGCGATGGCACCGCGAAGCACACGAATGCCAACCTCCGGGGTACGCAAGGAGGAACCGCTGTCATAGTGGAACTCCTTCAACCCAGCAAAAGGAGTCCACTCAGATCCAACGATATCCTCGTCAGTAAGGCGCGTAAAATCCTTCCGACTCAAATCCGGAGGCCCACCTATACAAATAAAGCAAGATAAAGAAAAATAAAAGCATAGAAGCATCAATGATATAAAGAAGAACGAACCTGACGACCGTGCCCTCGGCTAGGGGGCAGGAGATGGAGAACCAGTGACCACCCCACCATCACCAGCATGTCGCTTCCCTTTAATAGCTCAGGAAGGCGCCTCTTCAACCACTATCTCTTTGTCACGAGACAGGGTCGTGGGACGAACACCAGGGGGAGGAGGATCTGCAGCCTTCTTCTTCTTGACAGCCGAGGCCCCGGCCTCAGAGTCGGACCTCCGTGACTTGGACTTGGAAGGTCCAGAGCCCTTGCCCACAGAGACGACTCTCTCGGTCACCAAAGGAGAGTTCCCTAATAATACAAGGAAAACAGCGTAAGAAAAAACACAAGTATACCATAAGAAAAAAAAAAAAGGAAGTATACCAGAGGCCCCCAGCAGTCTTCCCAGGCATAGGGGACTTCTTCGGAGTAGAGCTGGAGGGAGCCCTCCTCTTGCTCAGATCGACCGGTGCTGCCTGCACGTTATACGTTTTCCTGTGAAACCAACCTACAAGGGAAAAACAGAAAATAAATATAGATGAGAAGACTAAGTAACATACCGAACCCCCGGAGTCAGGAGTCAAACTAATCCTTGCCTCATAGAGATATGTCTCGGTCACCAAGGACACAGGGCAGTAAGACTGGGTCCTGTGGCTCTCATAGATGGTCTTCATAGTCTCTAAGTCCATAGAAGAGAACTCCCCAAAGGCAGGCCAGCCGTCTGATCGATCCTCATTCAAAACCGGCCAGGTAACATATCGATCCGTGATAAAGAAATAATGTTTGGCCCAGTGGCTCGCCGAGTTATCGCTCCGGGCCACGAAACGAAGAGAAGTATCCCACTCAACCCCGCTCAACCCGAAATCAGCAAATCGGGAATCTTTGAGGGACGGATAGCGAGTCACAAAACTCGCGATGCCTACCTTCTTCTGATACTGAAATCGGACGAAGTACCGGAACAAGACCAATGAATACTTCAAGGAGTACCAGTGACATAACACCCGGAAGCCCACCCAGACGCGGATAGCACTGGGGGCAAGGTTCACAGGGGAGATCCTAAAGAATCTACTCAATTCTACAAGCTCATCGCAATAAGGTAGACGCAATCCAAACCGAATCTGGGAAGGATAAACAACAACCTTCCCCCTAGGGGCTCTGTCACTGTCTGGCGGGTGTTTCCCAAAGAAGGAAGGAAGGGATATAAAGGCTCATCTAAGGGACAAATGTCACCTAAGGTAACATGCTCGTTATAGTCGGACCTAGTCAGGTAGTTCTCCGACAAAGCAGCGAGACCTAAATCAAAGGCAGTGAGAAATTCCAAGCTCGAATCAGGCTCCGATAACACCCCGGCTCAGTATACGGCTCAGAATCCGACACCGAACTAATGGCAGGAAAGAAAGCAACGCGACGAATAGAAAGAAAGAGAAACTTACTCATCCTTCGAAGGATATAGCGCCTCTGCCAAGTTTGTGTACGGGGACACCACCACGAATATAATACCTGTCACGGCACGACAGGTGTCAAGATAAGAAGATTTCCGGAAAGACCGGGCATACCCCGGTACCCGACAAACAACAACCAAAGACTCAAAGGAACCCAATGAAGGCAATGAACACATGCTAGGAACACTACAGCGGTAAAATCGGGCAATTTTGCTCGAACCAAAAACCAATTCCCGGGCAAAATTACGATTATGCCCCTCAATGGAAATCAACATGCAAATGGTGCCACGACGTCAAATTCAAGCGGGAATAGTCTAAACGAGCAGAAACTATCTCCGGACAAACGACTATCTACGGCAATCACGCACTCAATCAAATAGCGGCAATTCAAATATCGGCTTTTTATACGATAACGGAAAGGAAAAGAGTGGACCTTCGGAAAACCCGACCTGATGTGATAGACGGGTCCGGAGTTCAAATTTTGGGGTCGCCGGAAACCAGACCCCGCCGTCGCCGGAGGCCGCCTCGAGTCACGCCGGAGCTGCACCGCCTCGCTGTCGCCCGCCACCGCCGGACCAGACGCTCCTGTCGTCCGTGACAGCTTCGTCGTCGTCCGCCGTCTCCGCCCTGGTCCACGCCGCCTCGAGCCGTCGGATCACCTCGCCTCCGCCGTGCCGCCGGGAGCCTCCGTCGCCATCCCAGGACCGTGCCGCCGTGTCCGTGCTGGCCGGAATTCCACCTCCTCCACCGGAATTTCTGGCCGGCCCCCTCCCTTGGTGTGCAAGAATTCCTCCCTTGGTCTCCAAGTGTGAGGAAAAAAGGAAAAGATGACAATGGTGGCTAAGTGAGGTAATTTATTTACTCCTCTATATATTTGAAAAGGTGTAGGGTTTTTTAAACTGACACAATCACAACCCTCCATTTAAAATTAAAAGAGATCTAAGGGTTAAAGGAAAAACTATCATCTTTACCTCCCTTAGACTATGGTTAGGTATATTTCCACCCAAGTTAACACCATATAGGTATATTTTTTAAGTATCCTATACTTAGAAAAATTTTAAACCAAAATTAAAAAATTTCTCCACTTAGGCTTACCCCGGCATGAAATTGAAGCATGGACTCGTTTAGCTGTATTCGTGTTGCATCCCCATCCGAGCGTATATTTTCCGAGTATACGCCCGTAACAGTTTTGGATTTATTATTTCCATCTCAGACGGACACACGCTTGGGCACGTGTCCGTGCTATTCTGACATTTGCAATTCCTCTATCTTATAAGACAGGGGGCAGAGACAGAGACACACACCCATGGGTAAGTAAGGATTCCGACAAAAGGTAAAATCCTGGCTTCAAATTGCGCGTGTCATACCATCCTAAAATAGAGTCAATCAAGGGTCATGCCATTGGTTGACTCGGGGGTATGTGATGGATATACGCCCAATTTGAACCCGTTGACTTCTAAATCGTTTTATTTTGATCACCCCGTTAATGATTATAAATCGAAACTTCGACCCAAACACCCCGCCGAAACAACAACGGTCCGGACGAGGCGAAAATACTCGTCCGGACCGCGACGAACTCACCTAGGTGAGGTCGGGTGGCCACACCCGACCTCCCCTAGGGGAGATCGGGTCAGCCAACCCGATCTCCCCTGTGTTGGCCAACCCTATCTCCCTTAGGAAGGGGTTGGGTGGCCACACCCAACCCCTACCCTTGGGGGGGTCGGATTTTCTCACCCCCCCAAGGGCCTCGGCACCGTTTCCCGACTCCCGTACTCAGATTATTGCCGCCAACCTCTCCGTGTTTTCAGGTTTTAATTATATGATCAGGGGCTAATTAATTGTGTTTAAAGGTTAACGATGTCATTAAGCCACCTTAATGACACCGTTGCCTATAAATACAACCTTTCCACCATTCATTTGGGCATCTTGGCTAATTGTGCAATTTAGCTCTGACATTTCTCTAGCTTTATCTCTCTAGAAAGAAACATACTGACTTAAGCATCGGGGAGGGTACATCAAGCACCACCCCCCCTCCGTGCTTGGTATTGCCCCTCTTGCAGGGCACGTGGAGAAGAGAAGGAGAAGGGCAGAAGGATACGGATCAGAACGACTGAACTTAGAAAGCACAGGATCCGCTAATTCACCAGTGAGGAGTAGGATTTAGGCCGGCGACCCGTTGACCTGAAACCTATAACCTAACAATGACTATTCATTATTAATCATAAACTGCCTCTTTAAGTTTAATGAAAGTGACGACCTCATTAAAGAAAGAGTTATGCATTTGGATTCCACTCGGTCTATAATATTCGTTGTGAGTCATAGTAGACTATGTAAATAAAATATGTTGACTGTGGAAACTCACCTCTTCGCACAAGCCCGACAATCATTAAGAGCCTAACTAACCCATCACAGATGATCGCCAAGAACATTGTTATCAATATTAAACAAACTGGGAATAGGACTTTGGGGTCCCTAGTTTCTGTTTTGTATCGCCACTGTGGCTCAAAGTCGCCGTTAAAGACCATATTTTTTCTATCTAGGATATCGATCTACGATTGTACATAAATATTTAGCCCTGCACAAGGGTCGTACCATCAACGCGCGATTCATTCAGCGTGTATCATGTAGGACCAAAGGGGTCAAGTGCTCCATTTTGTTGGGAGGATTTAATTATATTCATGAAACGCAATATTTACTCTACCGAGCGTGCGAACCGATCCCGATAGCTAACTAAGGGCTGCTATCAAATTATCATTAGTACTTGTATCCTATTCCTGAGATTCAATTCAATGCTCGCTACTTCGGTTTTGGAACGCCTGGATTAAGAAAACGTGTGTAGTGAAAATTCTGGGCATAACAAATTTAATCGATTCAAAGGAATTGGACGAGAAGGATGATCAAGAGTTATCGTGAGTTTCCAACTCTATGTTAACTAGGTGGCCACCTACCCGATATGAGTAATAGGTTGTGAACATTTTTGCGGATGGTCCTGGAGTATGTGATCCTATGGGATTGGACCTACAAACTACATGACTCATCAAGGATGCAGGGTGAATTTGTTATTTTGACAAGTACACACGGTTGTGTGCATGCTCTACTATACTCTTAATGGATGAGTAGGACGATCCTGTTAGTGCTCGCCGGTCGCACTGGCTAACCTCTTATGAAGCGGATGGAAGTAAGTAAGACTAAATTGAGTTAAAAGTAAATAAGAAACCTTTTATTCGGGCGAGTCGAAGTTGTTGGCAACTGGGGAATTTGGGTCGCCCTTCATGGTAGCCTATTAACCTAACCCAATTAAGGTGTTAGTTAATTAGATATATTAACCCTAAATAATTACGCTTAGCCAAATTATTGGTGGTTAAGTGGCCTATTGGGCTTGCTCATTAACTATAAGATTAAGGTCCACTAAGTGTGGCCCACTAGGTAAATTCGGCCGAACCTATTAAGCTTGGAGGTTAAGTTTAGTTAACCTCCTAAATTAATGAGGAGTAGTGTAGGATATATGTTGATAATTACTACAAACAAGAAACACGTGTACATACAAGGTTACTAATTACGCAGCGAAATAGGGACACATACCAGTTTCTCCTTTGTCGTAGTCCCAAGATCTTCTAGGAGTAAGCGGTCCACCGACCGGATTCTGTAGTTATTCTTGTTAAGGAATCGCCTATGAGGAATGGTCTACACAGCAAAACCTCTTGTCGATTCCTCGCGGGGATGGATCTCTGGGGTAATTGCTCAAAGAAATTTGGCACCTCCTTGGTGGCAAGTTCGGCCGAACTAGCTAATATAGGGAGGAGGGATTTCTTTGTCTGAACACTTAGGAGAAATGAGTGATTAACTATTAATCCTAAGGAAATCCTGACACCCCCTATTTATAGAAGGAGGTGGAAAAATTCCGCCTACTTAATTATTAGTTTCGTTCGGCCATTAGTTTCGTTCGGCCTAGAAATGAGAGGGGAGGCCCAATTTTGGGCCTCTCATGTCAATTGGGATTAAAGGCCCAGCCCAAAACCCTAATGTGACATTACCCAGTTACCTTAACTGTTGGGATTATATCAAAAGGGCTTCGCCCATTCACCAGATGCCAATATCTCCCACTCGCCAGAATGGGAGGGTGCCTGTTAATAAGTTGTCGACAAACACATCAACATTTATTCTTCGATCTATGCCCTGCTTCGGAATAGTTCATACGATGTTTTCCGTGCGACCGGTAGACACAACAGACATCGTATGGCTCATCAGTTAAGAGTGTTGTAGCGACAGCTGAACATTGATTCCCAACCAGTGATCAACATGTAATCATATATGTGCCGCGATGTATCCCTGGTCAACTATTATTCTTCAGTTGCCTAGATTCCACATAGGAACACTTCTCCAAGGCATCCGCACAAGTATTCACAACCTTCATCTAATATCTGGATGGTGGCCACCTAGTGAATAGAAGAGTCAGAGAATTATAGGTGACCTTGACCATCCCTATCGCTCATACACTTAGTCAAACTCAACCGGTTCACAAAACGTGGTCACTAGGCATTTTTGTTCAGCACTACGTTCGTACGTCTAGAAGTGACCATTGAGTTTGACCTTAGATAAGAGTTCTAAGTTCGTAAGGATACTTCAGGTGCTCTTTCATTAAGTACTCGGGATCGGTCACACGCTCAAGAGGAAGAGTTTGAGCCCATCCGAATCGCGAGGATTCTTCCTAGCACAACCTAGTGTGACCCCGTGATCGAACGTGGCACGTGCATTATGAAGTGCGCGTCGATAGCATAACCTGAACTTACATGTTGTTAGTAGTGAGAAATATCATACACTATCGCAGATTCCCATCTGGACCAGAATGTGGTTTCTGATGAACTAAGTGCATCACGACGATATTCAAAACAGGATCATGTCGTGTTACCCCGAAACCAAACGATCATTTTACTTAACCAGGTTTTTTGAAAGAACCGTGGTTCTTACTCAGTCTGGAAATGGTAGAGGTTCCTCCTCCTTCAAGACGATCGAGCCTGTGTGAAGAGGCTGGCCTACATTCGACATATTTTATTGGGAGACCATAAAATTCGATGTAATCCTAACATTATGACGTCGTAAGATCATAAACTCAAATTTTAATTCTTTATATTCAAATATTACTTCGAATCTCGAAATGTTATTTGACACAATACAATCCTCCTAAACCCTAGGTAGTCCATGCATTTTGAAATGTTTTTCGAAAACATCCTTGCGTAGTGGTTTAGTCAATCCATGCGTATAATTTTTGCATAATTTTATTTAAAATCAATGTGTTTCGTCCTATTATGGTACTTTGAATTCTTAACTGCTGCAATCGCTGCTTGACAGTCAGAGGTAAATCCTCACAAGTTTTCTCCCGTCCTCAACGTCAAGCAAAGCAGTCAAGAGTCTCTTTAGCCAGAGAGCCTCCTATGCATTCATAGAGAGTGCCACGAATTCAGATTCCACGTAGACAACGCGACACAGGATTGCTTCTTGCTCATCCATGAAATGGCGGCTTTAGCAAGGGGAAATACTCCTCCTAAGGTGGACTTACAATCATCCAGATCGTCACCATGGTCGGCGTCACTGAAACCAGCCAGTTATAGCTTCCTACCCTCATAGCACAGTCCATAGTCGGCAGTACCTTTTAGGTATCAAGTAATTCGTTTAACAGATCGTAAATGTTGATATCCATGGTCAATTGGAAACGTGTTACTAAGCCCACAACGTAACAGATATCCGGACGAGTACATTGCATGGCGTACATCGGACTACCTACCATACTGAGGTACTCTGCACTTTTCATTTGTTCACGCTCCGCCTGGTCTTTCATGCCATCACACTTCGACAACGCACACCCATACACGACTGGCGTATCCACTGTTTGGCAACTTGGAGGTTGAACCTTCTCAACAATTTGTTGATATATGCTTCCAGGGAAAGACATAATTTCCGAGCAGCCCGATCCCTCGCAATCGTAATGCTTAGGATGTACGTGGATTCTCCCATGTCTTTAATCCCGAAAATAGATGTCACCCAAGACTTTGATTCACTTAAATAACTCACGTCGTTCGCGGCAATGAGTATATCATCGACGTACAACATCGAGATAACGTACTTAGACCCAGAGGTCTTAGTGTACACGCATGGATCCTCGTGAAGATTCACGAATCTGTTGCCAACGATTTTCTCGTGGAACATGCGGTACCATTTCTGAGACGGTTGTTTAAGAACATAGATCGACCTTTAGAGTTACAAACTTTACGTTCGTTTCTAGGGGTAACGAAACCCTCTGGCTGCTCCATATAGATCTCTTCCTCCAGATTTCCATGGAGGAAAGCGGTCTTAACATACTTTTGGTGCCGCTCTAGATCGAGGCTTGCAACCATGGCCAAAATAGCCCGGATTGTGGTGTAACGCACAGTCGATGAGTATGTCTCATCAAAGTCCACTCCGTGGAGTTGGGTATATCCTTTCGCAACCAATCGAGCTTTGTATCGCTCAACGTTTCCATCAGCAGTGAGTTTCAATTTCAGAACCCACTTAGCCCTTATTGCTCTGTGGTTAGCAGGCAAATCAACTAACAACCACACCGAATTAGCTTTCATAGAGGTGATCTCTTCCTCCATTCTTTCGCTTGAGGTCCATCCAACTCTTGTTTAACCGTTACCAGTTCATCAACCTAAGTCAAAGTGAACAATTCACCCTTCTCGATGGGACACTTCTTAGGAGAACTTAGGTGCCTTTGACTACGTCTAGACTCAATATTCCCATCTTGAATATGAACTACACTCCCACGGGCAACAATTCTCCCACTCGGAACAATACTCCCACTGGGAACAATGGCGGTACTTGAACCTTCACCAACAACTTTTCTTGGACGACCTCTTAGTCTCCGGATTCTACCTCCGAGATGAATTCCAGGGTTACTAGGACCAGGAACCAAGTTAGTCGTCCCACTCCCACTGTTTCCAACAGGTAGTTGTGGTATTACAGGATTCACATACTGCGGTTCAGCAACATGATGATAAGTATCTACTTGATTCGCACATGCACGTGTTCAGCGTGGTCGGATTGACTCCTCCCACTGGATTTATTATGAAAATGTCTCCATTCTCATTTACCATGTCGTTCACTGGTGTTGCCCTATCAAATCTCCCACTCGAATTAAGTGGGATCTGAACATTATCATTATGTTCTAGTTCAATTAAGACTTCTTTCGTTTTGATGTTATCATGCGTTGGAAATTCGTCCTCGAGGAACGTAACGTCTCATGTTCGACCACACCACCTTCATCCTGATCCGCCATAAACACGTATCCCTTAGAGTTCTCGGAGTACCTTATAAAGATACTTTTCAATGCTCTAGATCCAACTTGCCGAATTGGATTTCGGTCTGATGCGTGTATGCTGCGCAACCCCAAGGTCGCAGCCTGGTAAGATCCATCCATTTACCAGTCCACTACTCATATGGTGTCGTATCCACCAATTTTATACAAAATAGGTACACCACATGATTTGCAATCATCTACACATCATCCTAGAAGGAGATCAGAAGTTGAGCTTGCGACATCATGATACCGACCTTGTTTTAGAAGCGTGTGATTATAATGCTTCGCCAATCTGATTTGTTAGAGGCTTATTCCAGATCGTCGTTTAACAGACAATAAATTTCAATGCATACTCATGTTCTGAGGTTTTTTCCACCTGCAATAAGTTCTCACCCTTTGCTCATTTACAATTCTCAATGAGAAGTTGTATGAGTACTAGACCCGAAATGGGTATTTTTTACAATTTAAATTTATTTTGAGCATTAAATCAAACAATTTACATTAAATTTATACTTTAAAACGATGTTTCCTATCTATCGAAGGAGATGCGCATCACGCGCGCATCACCAGTTGTTACCCGTGGTAAAACCGTTTCGTCTCCAAAATTTTAATTTAATCGGTTTTGTACATGTTCGTCGTTACGATTTATTAATATTAATTTTAATGGAGTATTAATAAATAAGGAAGATTAATTTATTCTAAGCTCGCGATCGATGGAACGTTGATGAATTAGAATATTTGTTTTCATTTTCGGCTCGTCCACTTTGCCGGAAAAAAAAAAAATCGGCACTCTTTAATTATCGGATTCGAAGCGAAAGCTTTGACCGGGTCGCTAAATTGAAAAGTGAATTGTATTCATAATGAATTGACTTCAATAACAATAACTTTATTCAATAATCCAACAGATACCAATTGCCGAAAATTATTTAGAATAACGAAAGTTAAAGTGACATAAACAACGATCTTATAAAGCATCAACGAAGAGAAATTGTTAATCTAGAATCATCAAGCCAGATCAACACACAACATCCTTAAAAGAATTCAAGAGTGCATCATATCAGATGATTGTGTTGTATAAAACGTTTTACAGCTTTATATACATGGCAAACGAGGCGTTTTTGAGACGCGCTTGCATCAATGGTGTCTTGACCCACCAGATTTTTGTTTGAGCCTTTTACCGCTCGATTCTAGCAGTCTGCGCATATGAGCGAAGTCGTCCTCCAACTCATAAATTCCCTTAACTTTTTCACCTTCAAATAGTCTCATATCGCTTTAATCGATCTGATTAGACGTTTGAGCCCATTTTCATTGGCGAACCACGACAAAGAAAACTTTTCACGATAGGATAAATCATTTCCCACGCATCCCTTTCATTATCAAGGTCGTGATCTGTCATTAAGCCGGAATCCATGCGTAGAGTACCATCATACTCCAATATGAGGTATCTAGTTTCAGCCGCATATCTGTCGCCTAAGCGAAGGTGAAAAGCACACTAAAGGTGTAATGCACTGACTTTAATGAACTGCTCAGCAATTTCTATTGACAATGTTGATAAGATCAACCCCGCTGCTATCTGATCCTTGTGAGTCGTCCCAGGAGAGTGGACTACCATACTTTCTCAAACAATCCTCAACCTCTGCTGCAGAGAGGATATTCCACACATATGTTCTCCATTCATCAAAACTCATTCCATCGAGATCGCATAGAACATAGAATTGCACTCTATCAGCCATCTAATGTTCACACATTGATAATCATACGACAATCAGGGAGACAATAACATTTTGGAAACATAATTGCATACATCGGATATCAATGAGATAAATGCAACAAGTAATGATTCCTCAAACATCTAACCAACCCGACCACCACTAAACCAACGGAAGGAGGCCGTGAAAGAGTTCACATTACTGATGTCTCCTTTCTAATAGATCAGCAGGGAATTTTAACATACACCCGATCTTGGCTTTCCCGAGGCTCTTTTAAAATATTTCGAGGATTCATGCAAGCATATACAATTCTACTAGACAAGTAAATCATCATACATAGCCACATCCAAGAAACAATCCAACCGCATGCATATGCCTCATGTGTCTAATGTTTCGAGGAACTCATGATGGCATATATAATTCTACTTCTCAAGTCAATTATCACACGCGGCTGCATCCTCCACATTCATGCATACGCATCATGTGTGATCACTCCATAATAAACATGCATATTTGGCGACTGGTTTCCAATTTTAAACATTTGGGGCAGACTTGAAATTCATGCTATCAATCAATCATGCGAACTTCTAGACATGGATTCTAGGAAATTACACCCATCACAACATGTCGATCCTATTGCGCAACTCGTTAATTGAAATTCAGGGCTCTGCCCACAACATGCAATATCCAGCTAGCTTGACATCGTCAATACGCAATTCTAATCATGCAATAATATCAATTAAAATAGAAATTGCAATTCAGCCCACTAAATGACTCATACCCAAAATCATGCATATCCGAGATACATCCCTATAATCGAAACTAGGCATCAAGTTTGATTAAAACATGAAAATATCAAACCGATTAGCACTGTGTAGGTAATTTTAAAGTTAAAAAAAATTTAGATTTTAAAATTTGACCATCCTATTTTTAGTTGACTCGGGTCGGTCCGACCAAAACGGCCTGGTTCACGTCAATTCGGTCCGACCGATCCGGTTCGATTAAATTGGTCTGACCGGTCCGCCGATTCGGCAAAATAGGTTCGGTTATGTTGACCCGGTTCGGTTCCCATGGTCTTCCGGGTCAGTCGACCCGACACGGATGTGCAAAATTGGACCGGTCTGGTACCCTATAGGGTTCGGCCGAATATTTACTTCACGACTAAGTAGGGTTTTAAAATCCACTAAAAACTTAACTTAGCCTCCAAGTAAATATAATTATAGATATAATATCCAATATTTACACAATATATATATATATAAATCGGCCCAATATGGATATATATATAAATTCACTATCAAGATTTTAGATTTAGAGATATAAATCTATCAACATATATATTTTCTCAATCTTTAAGGCAACTAAATCTATCAATATTATCTAATATCTCTAATATTGTGCTAAAATATTGATAGATATTATCACAATTATCATGTGAATGTAGCCATAATTATGGCCTAATCCATCTAGCAATATGGCCGAAATTTAATTAAAAATTTTAAGCCAAGTATTTCGGCCAAACATTGGGTAACTTGAGGCCTAAGAAATTGAAAATTTCACTTTGCAAACCCTAATATGGTTCGGCCGAAACTAGTAATTAGGGCTATTTGTCAAATTTCAAGATCAAATTTTACTAAGATCAATAATCCAATGTTTAATTTTGATAAATGTCACGTTTTTCTTGAAAATTATGAACACCAGTTTTACCGAAAAACACTCAATTTCATGAACAGTTTTACCAAAAACTTCAAGAACACTAATTTTATAAAAACCAAGAACTCCCTAACACAGACTCTGATACCACTCTTGGATATATGGGGATAGTTACTACGGACAAGAAACCCGTGTACATGCCAGGTAACTAATTATGCAGCAGAATAGGGACATATACCAGTTTCTCATTTGCCGTAGTCCCAAGATCTTCTTGGAGTTCGAGGTCCACCGGCTGGATCCTGTAGAGATTCTTGTTAAGGAATCGCCTACGAGAAATGGTCTCCACAACAAAGCCTCTTGTCGATTCCTCGCGGGGATGGATCTCAGGGTAATTGCTCAAAGGAATTTGGCACCTCCTTGGTGGCAGGTTCGGCCGAACTAGTTAATATAGGGAGGATGGATTTCTTTGTCTCAACACTTAGTAGAAATGAGCGATTAACTATTAACCCAAAAGAAATCCTCACACCCCCTATTTATAGGAGGAGGTGGGAAAATCTCACTTCCTTAATTATTAGTTTCGGCCAGCCTACAAAGGAGAGGGGGGGGGGGGGGGGCAAATTTTGGTCCTCGCCCAACCCAAAATCTCTATTATGACATTACCAAATTACCTTAACTGTTGGCCTTATATTAAAGGGCTCCTATTACGGCGGCCCATTCACCAAATTCCAACAAGTAGATATATTTGTTAAGTTAAATATAGATATGGAAACTTAATATATATACATGTATAATTATCTAGGATAATTATATATATTATAGATATATATTGGATTCTATATAGGTTAATATATATATTTATTTGTAAGAATATTTTATATCTATAAAAGTTAAATATATTTTCTTGCCATTCTTTGCCTACCTTTAAAGTGGAAACAAATCAAATTATTTCCCTTATAAGTACTAGAGTTTTGCAATTAATCATTCACAATACCAATAGAGAGTTTAGAGAGGAAATCCTATTATCTAGACCCTTAATCTACTTCTCCATTACCGTGAGGTTTAGTTCGTAGAGAATAGAGCATTCATTTCCGTAAAAAGTGCGAGATTGAAGGACCTTGGTCGGTGAACCACGAAGCAATCTTGTTGGAGATGCCTAGAGCGAAGAGTGGTGGATTTAGGGGATACAATTACGGATCAAAACCTAGGCACATTATTGTAAACATATTACGCAGCAAAAAGGGAGGACATAAAATTTTTGCTTTCCGTAGCCGAGGAACGTCACGAGGGAGTTCACGATCTACTGGACGGTGTCCTGTGGGAATTCTATATTGACCGAAATCCACAAGCAATGGTCTCGGCAGAAAAGCCTCCTCAATTCAGTTGCTGGATTGATCTCCGGGTGAATTGATTGTCACAATTCGGCACCTCCTTGTGCTATAGGTGGTTGGGCCGAAACCCTTAGTAATTAGAGAGAGGGGATTTCTTTGTGACTACTAAAAGCGAGAAAGTTATTAACACTAATATATCCCCTAACACCTCCTATTTATAAGACGAGGTGCGCAAAGCCCACCTATGGCTTAATACATATTTCAGCCGAACTAGCTAGCAAATTGGGATGGCCCATTTTGGGCCTGATATGGCTCATAAGAATTTGGTATGAGCCAAAATCCCTTATGTTTCATACCCTAATTCTGCTTAGCATGTTGTGCTTATATTAGGGCTCCTTATTACGGCTGCACATTTACTCCAAATGCCAACTGCAGGATTTAGGAGATTAATACTACGGAAACAATACCCTAGATACGTGCCAGATAACTAATACGCAGTGGAATAAGGTGCACATACCTATAATGTTTCCTGTAGCACAAGACCGTTGAGGGGAGTTCTCGATCCGCCAGACGGTTCCCTATAGAGTTTCCTGTTAGAGAAGCCCTACGCAAATTATGCCTCACAATAGAGCCACAATCGATTCTTCGCTGGATGGATCTCCTGCAAATTGCTTGACACAATTTGGCACCACATTTTTCCTTGGTGTGGTTAGGTCGAACTATAGGTATTTAGGGAGGAGGATTTTCTTTTAATCTCACCACTTAGGAAGAGAGAGTTAGCATTTTGAAAACCATTCTAGGACTCCCTATTTACAAGAGTAAAGTGGACAAAAATAAACTTTGCCCCTCCTAGATAATTCGGCCGGCCATGCTATTAGGGAGGCCCAATTTTGGGCCTCCCATGTAAATTGGGATTTTAGGCCTAGCCCAAAATCTCTAATCTGACATTACTTAATTTCATAGGTACATGACCTTAAATAACGAGCTCCCAATTACGGCGGCCCATTGTCCAAATGCTTACAGCTCCCACTCGCTGGAATGGGAGGGTGCCTATTAGTATGTTGTCCTCCAACACATTAGAATTTGTTCTTCGACCAATCCCTGCTCTGAATAGTTCATACGAGGTTTGTTGTGCGACCGGCAGACACGACGGGCATCGTACTTGTCAATTTGTCTGCGCATGATGGACAGAGCCGAAAAAATGATTTATAAGCATTTCCTTGCAGAAGTCGGCAAGTTCGTCGCTGGCGAATTGGGGACCGTTATCGCTGATGAGGATTTTTGGCACCCCATATCGACATATCATTTGTTCTCGAATGAACTTGATCATCTGGAATGTATATTTTGATGCCAGAGCTTTTGCTTCTATCCATATGGATAAATAATTGATGGTGACCACAATGTGTGTTCGTTGACCTGTGAATTTAGGCAAGGGGCCGATGAGATTGATTCCCCATTGTGCGAAAGGCCAGGCGCTCAACATTGGCGTCAGGTCCGCTGGTGGCCTCATGATTCTGGGAGCGTTGATTTGGCAAACAGGACAGGCTTGTACAAGTGCTATCGCCTCTTTATGCATGGTTGGCCAGTAGAATCCTTGCCGCAGAGCTTTGAGTACCAGAGTTTTAGCTCCCTCATGGCATCCAACGTCGCCTTTATGCAGGTCTTCTATTATCTTTACCGTTTGAGGGGCGGCTATGCATTAGAGGTAAGGGGTGGAGCATCCCCTTTTGTAGAGGTATCCATCTAAAATTACAAATCGTCATGCCATTCTTTGGATTTTGGTCGCCTCCAGTGAGTCTTCTGGGAGATTTCCCTTTTCCAGAAAATTCTGAATAGGAGTAATCCATGAGCCGGGGCTTGAATATTGAGAACTTCAGCCCTTGCCTCCACGTCTGAATAGAGAGACTTCTCGATGAAGTGTACCAGCACTGGTGGGGAATTTCCCAGAGCAAATTTACTAAGGGCTTCAGCCTCTTGATTGCTTTCTCGAGGATAGCCTCTATTTGAAAATGAGGCATGTCCCGTACAAGTCGACGTACCTCTTCCATTTGTCTGATTGACAATTAATTCATAGTCGCATCGTACCATTAAGCTGGTGATTCCTATGCCTTTGGCAATATGGAGGCCTGTTAACAGAGCCTCATATTCAACTTTATTGGTAGCTCGAAAATTCAAGGACAACGCGTACCGGAGTGGTTCACCATCAGGTGGCGTCAGTACTAATCCTGCCCCACACCCCAAGGCGGAGGATGAACTATCAGTATATAGCAACCACGGCATATTGTCGTTGGCAGTGTTTTCTGGCGTTGCCTTTACATGTTCTTCTAGTGGGAGTATAACAGGCTTTGCATCTGGTGCCGCCATATTTTCTGCTATGAAGTCGGCCAATGCCTGGCCCTTAATAGCCTTCCGTGGCTCAAAATGAATGCGAAATTCACTTAGTTCCACCGCCCATTTGACCATTCTTCCCGAAATGTCGGGCTTCTGTAATAGTTGCTTCAGAGGTTGATTGGTGAGTACAATGATTTCATGGGCATGGAAATAAGGTCGTAGCTTTCTTGCTGCTATTAGTAGAGCATATAGGTACTTCTCGATTTCCATGTAGTTGGCTTCGGTGACGCCGAAAAGCTTGCTAACATAATAGACTGGGATCTGAATGTTGCATGTTTCTTTGATGAGTACTGAGCTTACTGCCACCGAGCTCACACTTAGGTAGAGGAATAAGGGATCCTCAGGTAAGGGTTTCGCCAAGGCGGGAAGTGAGTGGAGGTGTTTCTTCAGTTGTTGGAAGGCTTCTTCACACTCATTTGTCCACTCGAACTTCTTGTTCGCTCTCAGGATTTTAAAGAAGGGAAGGGATTTATCCCCTGACCTGGCCAGGAATCTTCCCAAGGAGCCTAACCTTTCATTAAGACTTTGTACCTCTCTATGGCATGTAGGCGAGGACATTTCTTCTATGTCGGTGACCTTCTCTTGGTTGCCTCGATCCCTCTCTGGTTGACCCTAAAACCCAAAAATTTCCCAGATTAAACACCAAAAGGACACATAGTTATATTCAATCTTACTTGATGGCGTCGCATGCATACAAACGCTTCTTCTAGATCTTGGACATGGTCATGGCCTCTCTTTGTTTTGACCATCATGTCGTCGACATAGGCCTCCATATTTCTTCCTATCATGGATTTGAAGATCTTGCTGACCATTCGTTGATAAGTTGCCCCAACGTTAATCAAACCAAAAGGCAATGACCTTATAATGGTAGATTTCTCTATCTGCATAAAAGGCGGTATAAGCCTCATCGTTGGGATGCATTAGTATCTGATTGTATCCTGAGTATGCGTCCATGAAGCTTAGAAGCTTATGTCCTGAAGTGGTGTCGACAAGTTGGTTGATCATTTGTAAGGGGTAGGAATCTTTAGGATATGCTTTACTGAGGTCTCGAAAATCCACGCACATCCTCCATCTTTTATTGGATTTTCTCACCAGGACTGGGTTGGCGACCCAAGTTTGAAATCGTATCTCTTTTACAAAATCGGCCTCGACCAGCTTCCCCACTTCTTGGGGTATCACCGCCTTTTTCTCTACTCCCATAGATCTTCTTTTTTGCGCTATAGGTTTCACAGCTGGATCTATTCTTAGCTCGTGAGAGATAATATCGGGGCTTATTCCTGGCATGTCGCTGGGCTCCCAAGAAAATAGCTCCCTAAGGAGGGCAGTTATTCTTTTGGCTAACTCTGGCTGTAGAGCAGCTCCAATCTTCACCCTTTTATCGCCCTCCTCCAGGGCAATTTCTGTTAACTCCTACAATGGGGCTGGTCGTCCGCCTTCTTCCCTAGGATCTTCATCTGTTACGATGGTTAAGGTTTCCCTCTGATTAGATCTTCGGAGGAGATTGACATAAAATTGTCGAGACGCCTTTTGATCGCCCCACACCTCTCCTATTCCGTGATGGGTGGGGAATCTCATAACTTGATGGGCAGTTGAGGGTACATTGTAATTGGAATTGAGAGTCATACTTTCTAATATGGCGTTGTACACATTTATTCGGTCGAATGAAATGCACCTTTAAATTCAAGGCCTTCTATCATTGGCCTAAGATCACAAGGAGTTGTATTGCCAACATGGGTGAGTCACTCTCCCTGCAAATCCTACCAACGGAGAAGTCATCTTTTGAAGATCTTCCTTTTTGTATCACATTGTGGCGATAGCCTCAAAGGTGATTACGTCGGTAGAGCTTCCTCCGTCGACAAGTATTCTTTTAACCTCGAGTTTATCTATTTGAGTTGTGATCACGAGGGCGTCTTCATGGAGCTATGTCGATCTTGACAAGTCTTTCGTGGAGAAGGTGACTGCCATGGGCTCCAACGCCCTTGGTCTCTTGAGAGTACCTGGCGTGGAGATGTCTTGAGCCGCATAGCATCTCGAGCCATGCTCGACTCTCCTTCTACTGCAAATCCTCTTGACAGGACATTGATAACGTTGTCTGGGGGTGTTCTCCATATTATTCGCTTATGAGAGCAATGGCGATGGTGACATTGGATTTCTTCTTGCATAAATTCCAGTTCTCTCCTGGCGAGGAGGTAGTCTTCGGTGTCATGTCCCTCTTCTCGATGATATTCGCAATATGGGGCGGGGCGATGACCTCTCTCGGCTAAATGAAGTCTTTCTAAACTTTGTTGGGTTTGTCAGAATTCCCTCGAAGAAGCTCCTCGTGTAGATGAGCTTTTTCCTCGACTCTATAGAGGTTCCTGCTGGAGGAGGCGATTTGCTCGTGTTTGCTCTACTCTCACATAGAGAGTTGCTCTTTAGATCAGTTCTTCCCAACTTCCCACCGGCTCAGTGTATTGAGTGATGGCCAAGGATTGAGATTGTGGTCCCAAACCTCTGAAGAATGCACAGATAACTTCTCCTTCTGAGAGTTCGCCTCCGCTATACGATCCCTTGAATGGCCTAAAGTAATTTTCCAAGGTTTCACTTAACCCTTGGAATATACCCTCTGCTCTCCGTGTTTGATTTTGCCTTACTCGACTCCTTGGTGGTTCCATGACTTCTTAATCATTCTTTCCCACAGACGACGCCAAATGTTGGGATCAAAATGACGTGGCCTGAAGCTTCTGGTAATGGATTTCAAGATCTTGCATGTGGCTAGCTTTTTTAGGTGTCTATATCGACCTCAGGGGGACTTAGTTTCCTTTAGATGCTTGTATTAGGCGAGGACCTGAAAAGGGTGGGGATGGCCCCTGATTCCACTCCCAAGCTTAAGTCAGTAATGGAATTTTAGAGAATACATATAAAAGTATGTATATGTAAGTGTGTAAATAATGAAAGACTTCTCCTATTTATAGGAGGAAAGTACCAACTTTGATGGCGGTGAGCTTTATGCTCTGATTGGTTGCCTAGTGGCGGTGGCCACCTTCTCTGATTGGTGTAGAGGGACAGTGATGCTTCAGTAGGTGACAAGAAGGTAGCCACCTCCTTATTCCTTAGTGTTGAAGGTTTCTTTAATCAGGTGACAAGTAGGTTGCCACATCAGTTTTACCTTGAGGGAAAGGTTTCCTTGGATCAGAAAGTCGGCAAGCTGGTTGCCAGCTGGTACCTCTTCCTTAAGAGGGTCTTCTTAAGTCAAGAGGCGGCGAGCAGGTTGCCACCTGTCTTCTTCCTTAGGAGAGATGATTTTATGACAACCTCCGGTTGTCGACTCGATCATACTTTTTAGAAGGAGAGAGTTTAGCTTTGTCGCCCTTCTTTGACTTGTATCTGAAGAGTCGACCTTCTTTCATATTGGTGTCGACTATTTGTCTTCGTACTCCTAATTCAAATATGATTAGTCGTAGACTTGACTTTTGAGGGTTCCGACTTCAATGTTGTCAACTTTTATAAGATTGTCTTGAATCATATCCAACAGCGGTGTTATTGACCGATCCATAGGTCAGGAATGAAATACTGCATTATGACCGATTTGTGTCATATTTGATTAAAAAAGATCTACATACATATTGCTGACTGAATTTCCATGCTGGATTTGACTGTATTAACCGGGTATGTAATAAATGAAGATTAAAAACCAAAATATTTATTACCGCCAATCGGTCGGGATCTACGACCATAACTCATACTTATTTCTGACCAAAATCGTAATAAAATATTAACAAAATTGTTAATACGAATTTCTTACCGAAATTAAACATCGGTATATTCAGTGTGAATATTTATCTGTTCTATTTATTATTAACGACTGACTGCATAGCAAAATGAATGAATGTATGTACATCTCATCAATACAGTATAATTTACGTCCATTTGTCAACAACGCTGACTTCATGTGTCAGCAAGTATGGTGTACTTAAGATGTACTCATCGTATATACTTGTTATTTCAATGTAGTCCTGTATCAAGCATTGAAATGTATGTTCCTTTTCGAACATGTTGAAGCGTATGCCGAATGGGTTGATCCATCTATTCGAAGAATACCATAAAATGGAAAACCATTGTTGGACTTATCTTGCAGCAACAATGTGTTGTATAAGCTAATAAACACACCCCATCGACTATAGTCTGATAACGTACAAGACGGGAATATAGTTTTTTGGCATATTGACGCAAAGTCGTTATAATTTCAACAAACTCTCATACGGTCCGGAAAAAAGATTACCTGCCCAAAATTTACAAACCCCTTTAAATATCCTAACTATAACACGGGAAGTCTTTATGGTTGGTTGTTGGAAACCATCCCACACAAAGCTGCATCCATATTTGAACGGACTATTCCGTCTATCCGTTCACGGATTGCGGCCATGAAAACCGGAAGAATACGCTCCTCCATAGCTTGAACTGACGTTTCAACGATGTTACCGACCTGCTCAATGCTTATAGTTGGGTTTGTAAGTTTGGATCTGGAAGACCCATTGTGTGGCCCGATTCTGTAAAGCCATCCCTTTGACGGGCCTACTGTACCTTTCTTCCAGGTTGCGACATCATAGGGTATTTGCGTAGCAGCTTCTTATGACCCAAACTTTTCAACCAGGGCTTCCTCGTACTGATCCTTCTTCAGCACATTATGATTACACAGACGTTATTTGATTGACAATGTATTAAAGTAGGTTAGTAGTAAATTTACACAACAAGGGAAAATGTGTAATACCGCAACTTTCTTCGACCTTCAGTCAACATAGTCACCTATGTCATGGTGGGTTCCCATCCCATCTCCTCCACCTAAACACGGTAAAATTTATATAGTGTTGAAAAGTTTAAATTACAAATGTGACATGAACATTCCAAACAGCAAACCATTGCAGCTCTGTGCTCGGGAATTGACCGAGAACCACAACAGTGCTTAGTTACCGATCCCTCTTTCAGACTGGTCCTATTCCGACTAGCCATCACTGAGAATTCCTGCCAGTCTTCTTTTATTCAGAGACCAACAAGGGCCTTCCTTAAGGTGTCCATCCAGCCAGGGTTGGCATTGATACTCTCACCAATAGAATCGGTGTTACATACCTTCTTTGCTTCCTCGCGAGCATCAAATAGCATTTGCTTGTACCTTTTTGCAGCTTCCTTTTCAAAATAGATATGAGTCACAGTTCCCTAACTTTCGGAACGTTAAACTTAGTATGTTAACAGGATGAAGATGTGTCAACATAGAATTTGTGTACAATGTATGGTAGGTTTGATTGTAATAAAATGCGAACACCAACTGAAAGACAGTTATGCTTGGACATGACGAAACGTTGATGTTCAAACATGAAATAGAAACGACAGGCAGATATGCTTGGAGATCAGCAAACATGTTTGTAAGACTTGACATATTATATTTAGGGAGATTGAAATGTTCTATGAGTAGGCAGGCCTAGATCAGCACACTGGTCCATCAACCTATAAGACGTAATTGGTACTAACGGGTTACTTATCAAAATTAGCATACCATGAATGAATCGTAGTAACCGGCCTTCGTATCCTGAGTGAATTTCCTCCATGTTTTGACCAGTTCGAGGGGTGGCGGCAAGTAGGTCGTCACCTGAGCTTCATTCCTTAAGAGAAGGGTTTTCATGATATGGTTTGGTTGTCGACTCGACCCATGCCTAAAGGGAGGAGTCTTTACCGAGGCTTGTCACCATCCTTCCAATGTCATCCATGTTGTCGACATCCTCAGAAACCGAGTATCGACTATTTGTCTTTATTTCTTTATTCTGGACATAAGTAGTCTTCGACTCATATTTTGGATTCTCGATTTGAATGGTCCCGGCTATTAATTTTTCCGATCTTATATCATCTTGAATCGTAACCCAACACATACGGCTCATCTTCAGCTCAAGGATGTGGAGCAGGTCTAGTGTTGACGCCACATGATGGAGAACCTCTTCGATATGCGTTAGTACTAACCTTCCGCTCCACCAACAATGAAGCTGAGTATGAAGCTTTGTTGACAGGCCTCTAAATAGCAAAATGTATGGGAACTACCAATTTATGAATTCGATGTGATTCCGAGTTAATCGTTAAACAAACGAGAGGAACATACATCTCCAAGGTAGAAAACATGAAAATGTATGTGGAAGAAGTTAAACAACTCGTTCAAGATATGCTTCACTTTCAAATAGAGGTCATTCCTCGAAAAAATAATCAAGAGGCTGATGCTCTTAGCAAATTCGCCTTGGGAGGAGTCACTCCGACTCCCGTGCATTTAAATGAACGTTCTCTCTACTCTACCAACGAAACAGGGGCAGATATCCTCAACATCCAAGGTCCCGCCTCATGGATAACTCATATCCAGACATATCTAGAAGGTGGGGGTCTTCCATAGGATTCATTAGAGGCGACTAAAATTCAAAGACTGGCAGGATCATTTATAATCCTTGATGGATATCTCTATAAATGAGGATTCTCGACGCCTTATCTTCGTTGTATAGATTCCCCTTAAACAGAAAATATTATGGAAGATCTACACAAAGGAGATGTCGGATTTCACGAAGGGGCCAGAATTCTAGTTCAGAAGACCATACAACAAGGATTCTACTAGCCTACAATGTGCAAGGAGGCGATGACACTTGTACAAGCCTGTCCCGCCTGCCAAGCTTACGCTCCAAAGTTAACAAGGCCACCAAAAGAACTCATGCCGATGATGAGTGCCTGGTCGTTTGCACAATGGAGAATCAACCTTATAGGACCTCTACCCAAGTCAACAGATCAACAAACATATATCGTGGTCGTCCTTGACTATTTTTAAAATGGATTGAAGAAAGAGCCTTAGCATCAACAACTACGTTCAAATGATTAAATTAATCCGCGAACAGATGATATGCTGATATGGGGTTCCGAAAATCTTCATAAGGGATAATGGCCCTCAATTCTCTAGTGATGAACTCGCCGACTTTTGTGATGATATGCTTATTAAGCATCGCTTTGGTTCCGTCCATCATGCACAAAATAATGGACAAGTGGAGGTAGCCAATAAAACGATCCTTGATGGATTGAAGAAAAATTAGATCAAGTGCTTTGGGCTCTCAGAACATCTCCCATAAGGGCCACAGGCGAAACCCCCTTTAGCATGGTCTATGGGTCGGAAGCTGTGTCGCTTATAGAAGTGGCGAATATCTCTCAAAGAATTGCCACTTGTTAAGACGACCAAACTGAGGAACAAAGAAAGATCGACCTAGATCTCGTCGATGAAAGAGATGGGCTTCGGAAGAAACTCAAGGGAGAATGAAGCTCACTACTACTAGATACTTCAATCGAAAAGTAGAGCGACGACAATTATTTCTGGGTAAGAAGGTGCTGCAAAGAAACGAGTTTGTGTCAGCAGACCAAAGAGGGAAGATGATGCATAAAAGGGAAGGACCTTATACCGTTATCAATATACCATGTACCAACGCCTACAAATTAGAAGATCCTCATGGGCAACGCCTTAACAAGACTTTTAATGCCGAGCACCTGAAGAAATTCTACGTCTGAAATCCTTTTATTTATTAACATTTTCAATGAAGTGATAAATAAAGATGTGGTTTCTCTCCTTTGTTTATATCGCAGCACTCCTCGACTCCCTATAGTCGGCGACGATCAAGGAGTTCAGTCATAATAAAGATTTCTCGACTTTCGATAGTCGCCATCTACAAAGAAGTTTAGTCATAATACTGACTCTTCGACTCCCTATAATCAGCGACGAACAAGGAGTTCAGTCATAATACTGACTCCTCGACTCCCTATAGTCGACGACAACCAAGGAGTTCAGTCATAATAGTGACTATTCTACTTCTGATAGTCGTCATCTACAAAAGAGTTCAGTCATAATACTGACTCCTCGACTCCATATAGTCAGCGACGACCAAGGAGTTGAGTCATAATACTGACTCCTCAATTTCCGATAGTCGCCATCTACAAAGGAGTTCAATCATAAGATTGACTCCTCGACTCCCTATAATTGGCGACGACCAAGGAGTTCAGTCATAATACTGACTCCTCAACTCCCTATAGTCAACGATAACCAAGGAGTTCAGTCATAATACTGACTTCTGGACTTCTAATAGTCACCATCTACAAAGGTGTTCAGTCATAATATTGACTACTCGACTCCCTATAGTCGGTGACGACCAAGGAGTTCAGTCATAATACTGACTTCTCAATTCCCTATAGTTGACGACGACCAAGGAGTTTAGTCATAATACTGACTCCTCGACTTCAGATAGTCGTCATCTACAAAGGAGTTAAGTCATAATATTGACTACTCGAGTCCCTATAGTCGGCGACGACCTAAGAGTTCAGTCATAATATTGACTCCTCGAATCCCTATAATCGACGACGATCGAGGAGTTCAGTCATAATACTGACTCCTCGACTTCCAATAGTCGCCATCTAAAAATGATTTCATTCATAATACTGAGTCCTCGACTCCCTATAGTCGGCGACAACCAATGAGTTCAGTCATAGTACTGATTCCTCGACTCCCTATAGTCGACGAAGACCAAGGAGTTTAGTCATACTACTAACTCCTCGACTTCCTGAAGTCGCTCTCTATAGAACGAATAAATGAACGAAATTGACTTCCTGCCATAAGAGTTAACTTGAC
The DNA here is from genome assembly GCA_036873135.1 of Clarkia xantiana subsp. parviflora. NCBI lineage: Eukaryota > Viridiplantae > Streptophyta > Magnoliopsida > Myrtales > Onagraceae > Clarkia > Clarkia xantiana. Next base: position 41,332,008 of record JAPTYO010000004.1, read on the forward strand.
ACCTAGTCCTTTAGAGATACTTTACACAATCTACTTTCCTTATCAAGATAAGGCCAACGACTTGTGTCTTGGGGGAAAGTGTTAGGTTATAATTCAAGATGATATGAAGTCGGCAAATTACTAGTCGGGACCATAAAAGTCAAGACTCCAAAATAGAAGTCGACGACTATCTATGTCCAAAATGAGAAGACTAAAATAGATGGTTGACATTCCCTTTTAAGGTCGACGACAATAAAAATGACACTAAAAAAGAAGGTGATGGCTCTTGACAAAAAACCTGCCTTTTAGGATACAAGGCGAGTCAACGACCGAACCATTTTCCTCTGAAGGAATAAAATCCAGGCGACGACCTACTCGCCACCATCCTCCCTAAAGAAACCTTCATCTCTAAGAAAAGATGACGTGGCAACCTACTTGTCACCTGCTGGTTCATCACCGTCTCCCTAAGCCAATCAGAAAAGGCGGCCGCCGCCATTGAACGACCAATTAGGACGAAGTCTCCGCCATCTAAAGTCGATAAAATCTTCCCCTATAAATAACCTTGAGTATTTTCATTATTTACATACACTTTAAATTATATTCTCATAGTCATTAATGACTTAAGCTTCAGAGTGGAATCAGGAGAAAATCCCCACCCCATTTTCAGGTTGACGCCGCCAAAACTCCACAAAAGAAATTGAATACCTTGTGAGGTCAAAATAGATACATAAGAGAGTGACACAAGACGATATCCTGAAATCCATCCCCGAAATCTAGAACCAAGAAACCTTGATCCAACAGTCCCCACCTCGTTTTTCCTTAGGAGGAAAGTTTTCCAAAGCAGTTGACAAGCAGGTAGCCACCTCATCATTCCTTAGGGGGGAGGTTTTCCCAAGTAGGTGAAAAGAAGGTCACCACCTCATCATTCCCTAGGGGGAAGGCTCTCCCAAAGCCTTTAATTCGTCGCCTTTCTGCTTTCTTTAGGAGAGGGTTTTTTGACAAGCAATGATCTTCCTTCTAGAATGTCGTTTTAGTTGACGCCAATCTGTAAAGGAAGAGGCGTCGACCTTTCACCTTTTTTTTTTTCCCTTATTTGGATCCAAATGGTCGTCGAATTTTGTTTCGGGGTCCCGACTTTAACGTTCCCGCCTCATTCGATGTCACCTTCAGGTTAACTCGAATCGTAACCCCACATATAGCATTTGGGTATTCAAATCTATTAGGTTGATTTACCGCTTTGAATTTTGTCTGGTCCAACATTCTGAATAGATAGAAAAATCAGTTGATCAACAGTCCAAGGCTGTGAAAATGGATGGAGCAAAGAAAAGAACAACTTGTTTAATTAATTTGGTATTTTCTCCCGGACTCCTCCTGTACTACTCGTCTTCCAGTTCATCCTACAGTCTCCTCTTCGTTGAGACCAGCTGGCCTTGCGACAATTTCTTCCCAATGTGGTAGTTTCTTCCATTTTGGATATAAGACTCCTGTTTTCACCTTCGGGCCTTTTCTTATGGAATCATCACATCATGGGTCATTATACTGTAAAGACTGGGTACAAGATGATCCACTATGTGGATCAACACCGAAAACAGGGTTTTTCCTCTACCTCCTCCCCTAGTGCTAATCCTTCCTTTTGGTCGACACTATGGAAACTGAATCGTCTCCCATAAGTTAAGATATTCCTCTGGAAATGTTGTAACTCCGGGCTTTCTTTACGTCGTCTCTCTCACGGCGAGTTACTTCAATTGACCCAGCTTACTCCATTTGTCTCGCTCAACCAGAGACATGGACCATTTGATGTGGTCTTGCCCTTTCGCTTCGAGAATCTAGTTTGCCTCGGCACTAGGCATACAACCAGAACTTACACCATACACCACGATCATGGCCTGGCTGCAGGCTGATACTTCTAGTGCCCCGCTCACTTGTTAGATTCTGCATCCTTACTCATCATGAAGTGCTTTATTATGTGGAGTATCTAGTTGGAAAGAAACTACAATGTGTTTAATGCAACAGTGCCCTCGCTAGAAGTCGTTTTCATGAATTATTTGCGTGTTTCTTTTGACAATGATGTTTTTATTGTTGTGAACACAGGACCACCTCGCACCACTACTCGCAGACCATTAGTAACCTCACTTTCTGACGTTCTATCAGTGGGGGATTCCTTCGTTTTGCTGGATGAGGCCGTCAGGAAATCAGTTGATCGTGTTTTTGGAGGTGCTTTATGGGTACATATCCATCTTCTCTTTTGGCGGCTTCAGTTAGTTCTTTTTCAGGCGTTGACCCACTTTTGGCAGAGGCTCTAGCTTGCAGAATGAGTATTCTCATGGCGACATCGTATTCCAGCGGCATCGGTTCCTTGGTGGTGGTTACGAATTCACTCGTGTTATTTTAACTTTTAGTTACAATGCTTTACCTCTTTTTGGGATTTTAGATGATATTAGACATTTACTGCTTTCTTTACTGAATGTTACTTTTCGTTATGTCCATAGAAATATTGTAAAGGCATGCACCGCATCGGTTTGTTCAAACAGCTGCCTCGACCAACACGACGGGACTTGGGATGATCGTACAACTCTGGCTAGAATCGGCCATTTTCCTTAGTAGTTTGTTTGTTTGGTGTTTGTATTTCGTTGTTGCTTGTTTGTACTTGGATGGTTGAAGTTAATTGAACGGAATTTCTCATTACAAAAAAAAAAAAAAAAAACTAGGATTCTCCTCCTGTATATATATATAGATCTCCTCTAACTTAATCATATGTACAGAGAGGCAACTATACACACATATAACAAACCCAACTGCATGCATGCAAAAAAAACAAGTAGCTAGCTAGTGTACATTATTAACTAGACTAGAAGAAGCAAAATCACTTATAATCATCATGTCACAGACTATACAAAATTTAGTTACTAATCAGCTCTGCGATCCTAACCGCGTTACACTGTGTCGTGATCGAGATTCTTCTTCACGGTTACGGCTGTTTATTCGCAGGCAGCATCATTTAATCTAATTCATATATTATCCTTTCTTAGTCAGTGTGTTTCATGGAAATTGAGGGATCTGGAAAAAGCTGCAGGATTTGCGCAGAGAATGGAAGGGTTGTTTTCTCCTTGATCTTCTTCCCCTGCTGCTAGGGTTTTCTTAAAAAACCCTCCCTTTGGAACAACGCCGTCGTTCTTAATCCCTAGGGTTGCCCATATCGAGCTCTTCGCCGCCTCATTTGGGTCATCCATTCTCAGTGTTTTAGGGGCATGCACCTTCTTCGGTCTCTCTTGTTCCTCCTCCCAATAATCATCTCCTTCCCTGAAACGCTTCTCGGAATAAGGATACGGTGGCGGCCATGGAAGGTTCCATGGATTAGGGACATGACAGGTCCAAAAGGGGTAGAAAGGCACACCCCCCATGTTATACGGCCATGGAGGTGCAACTGGAACCCCCCCGTATCCATTTATAAGATGATGATGACTTAATAATTCTTCGTTGCGATTCCCCGACATAGTCGTCGTCGTCACCGTGGAGTCGCTCGAAGAATCATCCACGTTTCTGTTCATGGCGGCTAGGGTTCCTTGAGTTTTAGAATCTGAACTGAAACTCAGTACAGTTGCGTGATTTCTTGAGGTTGGATACTGATGGTGGAGCTGGGAGTCGGAGATGCAGATTTGGGGGTATCCAGCTGTGGCGGCGGAGCTTTTGCTTTTCCGGCGGCCGGCGCCGACGGGGACGTTCCTCATGGTGCCGCCGGAGGTCCAGTAGCGTTGGCAGGATTTACAGAAGTGGCGGGGCTGACTGACGTTGTAGTTGTTGTAGTAACAGAATTTGGTATCCATGCTTTTGCATCTGGGACATGCAACAATCTTGTCGGGCTTCTTCACAGTCATCGTCGTCTTGTCGGAATCTTTGGGTTTCACGGTTTCTTCGTCGATCGATGGGGTTTTTGGGTTGCCGGATTCTGAGGAGACCGACGGATCGGATGATTCAAAGTCTTCTTCTGTAGAACGACGACCTTGATGTTTCTTCAATATTAATAAGAAGAATAAAAAAATTGTCAACACACTTGGAACCGCAAAACCTTAAAACTTTACCATATTTGAACCAAAAAAAAGAGAACTGAAAATAAATAAAATTCCTAAACATGGAAAAAAAATAAAGAAAGTCAATATGTCACAAGATAATCTGGGAAACTCTGCAGTAACACCAGAGAGCAATTTGCACCCAAAAAAAATTAATAATCAGCACAAATACCAACTAATTCAGTAAATTCATTTCATACTGATATTTAAATGAGATTTAACAGATGATATGTCACAAGAACACAGCTTTTCAAAACTAAGATTGTCTGGGAAACTCTGCAGTAATACCAGAGAGCACTTCACATCAAAATCAGCAAAAACACGTACTAATACAGTAAATTCCTTTCATATTGATAGTACCAACTGGGTAATTATGAAATTCAAATGAGATTTAAGAGATGATGTATAGTATGGCTAGTATTTGATAATAATAATACCTGCTCTGTTTCGTCGTCCTCTGTTTCCCTGATGATATCCTCCTCATCATCGTCGGACATGGTCCAAGCTACCTCAAGATCGAAAGGAATCTTCTTCCCGAAGAGGGTGATTGTGGTGGAGTCTTTGATTATTTCCTGCATTTTTCTACCCGAATTCGATAACAAGGAAGAACTAAATTTGTGTTTGTGATGAGACTGAGAGGCGACTCTTTCTTTTATTGCTTTCTTGGTTGGCACTGAAAACAACTGGCGTCCAAGTTTTTGATCCGTTTAAACTTCTTGTGTTAGGTTCCACGTCGGATTCCAGCTTCATTTTCAGCCACAAAATTTTGTGGCCTTGGAAATTTCCTTTTGAGAGAGGCCCCACCCAACAAAAGTGCGCCTCTTCAACTTCAACCAAATCTTTTACAAAAAAAAAATAAATAAATCAAACAAATCTATTTTAAAAAGAACGAACTATATACTATTTTTTTTAATTAAATCTTATCCACTTTGATACTATGCAGTAGACCACTTTTTTTTAGTAAAAAGGTTCGATTTCAAACTACGTCAGAGTATAATAATAGGAAAATATTTATATAAATAATTATTTTACTTTTATTTTTATTATATAGTTGGATATATATACGACTTCTAATGGAAAAATAAATAAATTTAGTAGGTTAGTAGCTAATAATATTTGGTCTTGATGAGCTCTTGTTGGAGCATATCACAGTAATCCCGACTCATTAGGTTGGGTCACTGTTAGGGTGGCAATCGGATCGTGTCGTGCTATCGCTAGTGACATGTGTCTAATCGTGTTTTGTCAAAACGTGTTCACTTTATTTTTGTAATGTATCGTGTCTGTGTTACTAGATTATCGTGTCGTATCTGTGTGACATGATAACTGTTATCTCAGAAAAATCGAGAATACTAATATTACATATTTAGCCCATTTATTTACAAGTATTACAAAATGATTCAGAATAAAATAACACAATTTGACAAACAAAATCAATTTGGAGAAATTCATTATTGTTTTATTTATAATTGGTTATAAATGTTGTAAGTCCATGGTGCTCTGAATATGAATATGGGTACTAATGTAAATATATTGATGGGCATGAAACTAGTCTGATTCTGGCCCGGATCGGAACTGATTTAAAAAAATATGGTCCATTCCGTCACGAATTTTGCATTGACTAATGTATATGTGAGAAAAACTATTCTACATCTGGACCTGATCTGAACTGTTTTGTCAAAAGCAGTATGGTTCGGTCCATAACTGATTTTATATACATATTTACACTAAATAAAAAAAACCAGTTCAAAACCAATCCGGTCCATAACGGGTTCCAAAGAAGTAAACTAACGGTTCGAGGTCCGGTTCTCCACATGAAATCCTTGTTTGTTTGGAACCGGTCTAGTCAGGTCTGACCATACCGTTTTTTTTGCCAATCCCTAAAATATATACTAATTTAAGGTGTTATTGCAATATTGAAAATGATGAGGTCTATATGTAAATATGAAATTTCAAATAATCGTGTCTATTCGTGTTTATTTGTGCAACTATGTCTATTCATGTCTTAGTCGTGAACACGCAGCTCTGAGCTACACGGACATGCTCATAGTCGTTTATACACGTTTCTGAGAGTTGTTCAGACACGGGACGTATCATGTTAGAGATATGAAAAAAAAAAAACTCAGTTACAAATTGTGTATTCATGTCATTTCAGAAATTGCCACCACTAATCACCGTTAGTGAATTTTTGTCCGTAAAATACGTGTTTAGACAAATACAATCAAAAGCTAACAATTATATTTTATCTTCTATTTAACTTTGTTTAATCTTCACCTTATACTTTTAGTAAAATAAACCTACAGTTAGAGCATCCACAACTAAACCGGGTTGGGTTCCACAGGTCAAACCGGAGGAGTCCAATCAAGCCGGATTTTCTCAATCGGTCCGACTCATCCTGGTCGGGTCAGACCAGGAAACTAAATGGATTGAACCAAACCGACCCAGTTTGCGTGAAGAACCGAACTCCTATTTTAAACCGAACCGGTCCGGTCCGGCGGAACCATTTTATACCAAACCGAACTGGATCGGCCGAACTGATTTAACCGGACCGAATTTGACTGAACCGGACCGACCGAGTCAACTGAAAAATAGGATGGTCAAATTTTAAAATTCAAATGTTTTCAAATCTTAAAATTAACTACACAGTGCTTATTAGTTTAAAATTTTCACATTATAATTAAACTTAATGCCTAGTTTCGATTATGGGGTTGGATCTCGGAAATGCATGATTTTGGGACTGAGTCATTTAGTAGGCTGAATTGTATTTGCTATATAATTGATATTATTGCATGATTAGAAATGTCGTCTTGACGATGTCAAGCTAGCTGGATATTGCATGTTGGGGGCAGAGCCCTGGTTTTCAATTAACGGGTTGCGCACTAGGATAGACATACTATGATGGTTGCAAATGCCTAGAATTCATGTCTAAAAGTACGCATGTTTGATGACAGCATGAATTGCAAGCCAGACCCAAATGTTTTAAAATAAAAATTAAGTCGCCAAATATGCATGTTTGATGTGGGTGATTGATGGATATACACCCAATTTGAACCTGTTGACTTCCAAATCGTTTTATTTTTATCACCCCGTTAATGATTATAAATCGAAACTTCGACCCGAACACCCCGCTGAAACACCAACGGTCCGGACGAGGCGAAAATACTCGTCCGGGCCGCGCGACGAGCTCACCTAGGTGAGGTCGGGTCGGCCAACCCGATCTCTCCTAGGGGAGATCGGGTCGGCCAACCCGATCTTCCCTAGGGGAGATAGGGTCAGCCAACCCGATCTCCCCTAGGGGAGATAGGGTTGGCCAACCCATCTCCCCTAGGGAGGGGTTGGGTAGCCACACCCAACCCCTACTCTTGGGGATCGGATTTTCTCTCCGCCCCCAAGAGCCCTGGCATCGTTTCCCGACTCCCGCACTTAGATTATTTCCGCCAACCTCTCCATGCTTTAAGGTTTTAATTATGTGATCAAGGACTAATTAATCGTGTTTAAAGGTTAACAATGTCATTAAGTCACCTTAATGACACCGTTGCCTATAAATACAACCCTTCCACCACTCATTGGAGGATCTTGATTACTTGGGCAATTTAGCTCTGGCTTCTCTCTAGCTTTATCTCTCTAAAAAGTGACGTTCTGACTTAAGCATCGGAGAGGGTTCATCAAGCACCACCCCCCCCCCTCCGTGCTTGATATTGCCCCTCTTGCAGGGTGGCAAGGAGAAGAGAGTCAAGGAAGCGCATAGAGCAGAAGGACAAGCCCCAGGGGGTCAGAAGTACAAGCCTCAGGGGGTCAGAAGGAGAGAAGGAAAGGAGGTCAGAAGGAGAGAAGGAAAGGAGGTCAGAAGGAGAGAAGAGAAGGACATATATCAGAACGACTACCCCCAGGGAGCAGAAGGGCATGGATCAGAACGACTAGCCCTAGGAGCACTGAACCCGACATTTCATTAGTGGGAGATAAATTCTAGATTGACGACCCGTTGACCTAGACCTTATAACCTAACACTTGGCGCCGTCTGTGGGCTTCGAACAGAAAGCCTGGCAATCACGAGAGCGATGACGAACAACTTAGCGTCTAGAGATAATCGCCCACCTGGGGGCAATAGGCAAGAGAGACAGCCTATACCTTCAGCAAGGCAGCCTATCCCAGAGAAACAGCCTGCACACTCAGAGCCTCAGGTAGCCCCACAGCCACCCCAGCCTAACAATCAGGGAGGAGGACCTTCAGGCCCAGCTGGGGCTGAGTCTTCCACAGCTTCAACTCCATTGGCTAGGAAGCCACAGAGACAGGGGGGCAACAAGGAGTGCCATCCTAATACACGGCACCTCCACAGGGGTACTACTATGAGGCACAACCTCAAGGGTATCCATATGGAATGCCGACTCAAAGGAAAGACAATCGCGCCCCCACACCCAACACAAGACCCGCATACTCGCAAGGAGCACAGACAGTGACTCCGAGGTTGATGAGCGCATTGGATGAGCTGCTAGCCTATAGAGAGACTCTGAGGAACAGACAGGGAAGGCAACACCAGCATGAAGAAGAAGAAGTTCATGAAGAAGAACAAGTCCTATAAGAAGAACACTACTCGCACCCTCCAACAGAGCAGCGAGAAGAACAAAGAAGAGCAAGGGCCACCCCCAGATGGAAGGCAACAATTTGTGCCTCCAAGGCAATAACAAACACGGCAAAGAGCTGGGACATACACCCCACTAAGGGAGGACATGCAAGTCAAACCACCAAGGATATAAGAGTTCCAACATCCACCTCAACAAGGTGCATATACAGTTCCTATCACCACGGACATGGCTAAGAGACATTCCAAGGAAACCTCAAAGGGAGGGACATCGCCCCGACAACACAACAAGGCAACCACCTACTCATGATACAACACGACAGGTCCCAACCTCTTGCGTATGACAACCCTTGATACACATCCCCCCTAGGACAGGGGAGAAGTCGAAAAGACAAGGATTTGAACAGGGGACTCATAGAGTACCACACCATGTTAGTACACAGCTACTACAATGGGAAGTCTCATGGAGAGACGTAGTGGAGTGAGATCACACATAGCATACATAAAGGATACACCTCCACCTAGTCCACCTTGCAAGGATGCAACCTTATATTCCTCAAGTGGAAGGAATACACACAGACTAATGGAGGAAGACAATTACATTACCAAGGAAGCAGGGGGTATCAACACCCCCACACCCATATCCTTCCCATATCCTCTTATTTAATTTAACTGCATGACAAGTCAACTCCCTAAAAGGGGTAGATTTTGATACTTGATATCAACATGTTTTCCAAGAAAGACCATACCGGACGCCTTCGGGCTCCGTGGTATATATACACACAGGTGGACTACTAGAAGAGTCCATAAAACGCCGCCGCCAACCAAGAGATGCACAAGAAACAGATTTCTCAATCTCAAAGGGCACCTATAAGGTCAAGATTCTGGGAAAGATCACAAGATGGAAGGCTCACTTACAAAAATAAGTTGAACACTCTCAACATCCTATAGAAGAATTACCATGAGGATCACAAAAGGCTACCTTCACTATAACCTTTCACTAAGTACCTTAGGGCCTAGTCCGTTGAAGGACGCCATCTGGCATCGATATGCAAGGGGGGCACTAGTCACAATGCGTCCTCCCCGAAAACAAATAGATTATCTATTAGTATAAGAGGGGGTACCCACGAACACATCCCTTCAAAAACGAGATAAACCATATCACATGGGCAACGCCCACCATCAGAGGCAAACACCTCCAGCGGATCTTTATGATTTCACAAACTAGCCAGGAGATACAACTACACCTAGTAAGCTCATCTCAGGTAATGGAATACACTTCCATCAAAAAACTCTCAAGGACACAAAGCCTAGCAAAGGAAGAAGGGCGACATCATCATCAAGCTTTCAAAAAGGGATATGGAAAACATAGTATTTCCACACAATGATATATTAATCATAAGAGAGCGAATCACCAACTTTGACATGAAGAGAACCATAGTGCATGAAGGAAGTTCGTCAGACATCCCCCATATCCATCTATTGATGATACTAAGAAGGAGTCCGGCATATATAAAACCAATGGACCCCCTACTAGTAAGGGTGGTCAGAACATCAACATACCCATTAGGGACACAGCACTGCAAATGAGCCTGGAACAAGGATGGAACACATATCCTTACAAGTATCCTTGCAAAAATGAACTCCCTAGATAGATAGGTTATCTAATAGATGACTATGTATATGAAAAAGGAGATACATCTCCTATCAAGAGCCTTAGGGCATGATAACAGTTCTACAAGATCAACCAAAGAAGAGCTCAAAAGCTTGGGGGGGTAAGGTTTCAAGATCGACCCTCACACTAGACGCACATCCGGATCAAACACCTTGTCTGCGAATGATAAGACATTTGACTCTGGCATCCCATCAAGAGGAGAACCTCGATAAAGGGGGCACTAGAAAAATATTCCGCCTTTAAGGCCATACGCCGAACACATGATGAATGAAGGTTATGACAAAATGAAAAAGGAGGGACTTGTCAGCTCAACACACCTCAAACACGTATACGTACACAATACAAATGCAGCCTCTAATGAAGCTATCCAACAAGGAATAGACAATACGGGGGCAAACCCATGGAAAATCATGGAGAATCACCTGCAAACCTAAAGGAAAACATCCTTTTTAAGTTCAAGTCCTAATTCAAAGGAAGTCTATAATCAAGATTCAAGGAGGGAGGAGCATGACCAATGTGACACTCCGTAAAGGCATTGAAGAATACTCCAATGTAAAGGAAAATGCAAAGCACACTAAGTACCACAACACTTCAAGAAGATTATCACAGCCCGGTCAGACACCCCCATGCCCGAGCAAGAAGCATGGATCAGATTGACTAGTATGAAACACACCTTCGAGATTAACAACTCAAGACACCATTCTATGAGAAAGCTTTTCAACCTAAATACAAACTCTTCCAAGATACGTTACTCCTGCTCTATCATCACCGCAAATGTGTTTTTTCTAAAAAAACACAAGGAAGGGGGGGGGGGGGGGGAAGAATTTACAAGCACCTCTAGGATACAAACACTGCCACATCCTAGTTATCAAGAGAATGAAAATCACCTCCACCCACCCAAAGCAAAAGCTCTCCACCCAACCTCTAAAGATACATCCGATAAAGGCATTATCCAAACCATGCCTATGACTGAAACAAGCAAGCATGAGAAAGAGTAAATCCTACAAGAGACACTCATCGCATTCAAACAAGCAGACAAGGGAGCCCTGAGCATAAGGGGTACCCAACCAAGAAAATGAACGAGGGGCCTTCAATAGCCAAATATGAAAGGCGGTATGACCACCAAGCAACTTGGGGGGGCACCAAACGAATAAGTGCTTGGTAGTCCACCTAAGTGTAAAAGAAGAGATTAGAGGCAGAAGATCACAAGAACATGCAATACCACTTCTCCTAAAGGAGGTCACATAAGAGGAAAACATCATCAACTCCCTATACGAACTCGTCCTAAGTTGGCAACACACAAACATCGCCCTCGAAAGGTGATCTCCCACATTGAAGAAAAAGCGTGGTAACATGCAATATCATAGAAGGAAAAGTCAAGTAAAGACTCGAAAAGCATATAAAAAATGCACCCTACATGAGAAGGGACACAAGGTAAGGTAATATTCTGAGCCCTCCAGGAGCCAATCCCGCGAACACATTCGACGCCCCCAATAGCGTATCTTGAGAGTAGTTCTAAAACTACGAACCCTGTGCCCTCCGGGAGCCTATCCCGCGAGCAGATTCGACGCCCCCAAGAGCGTATCTTAAGAGTAGTGTTCATACTACGACCTTCGACGCCCCCAAGAGCGTATCTTGAGAGTAGCTTCCAAAAACTACGACCTTCGACGCCCCCAAGAGCGTATCTTGAGAGTGGTTTCTAAAAACTACGAACTTCGACGACCCCAAGAGCGTATCTTGAGAGTGGTTTCTAAAAACTACGAACTTCGACGCCCCCAAGAGCGTATCTTGAGAGTGGTTTCTAAAAACTACGAACTTCGACGCCCCCAAGAGCGTATCTTGAGAGTGGTTTCTAAAAACTACGACCTTCGACGCCCCCAAGAGCGTATCTTGAGGTAGATTTCAAACTACCAGATTCGACGCCCCCAAGAGCGTATCTTGAGGTAGATTTCAAACTACCAGATTCGACGCCCACCAGGAGCGTATCTTTGGTCTAACTTGTGCCCTCCGGGAGCCTATCCTGTGAAACGTTAAGTGCCCTCCGAGAGCCAGTCTCATGAACAGTTTTTCGACGCCCACCAGGATCGTATCTTTGGTCTAACTTGCGCCCTCCGGAAGCCTATCCTGTGAAACGTTAAGTGCCCTCTGAGAGCCTGTCTCGTGAACAGATTCAACGCCCACCAAGAGCGTATCTTTGGTCTAACAGTACCATATATACCATTTAAAGGGTATCAGAAGAGATCATTGCACCATACTAAGAAGGATTCCATGAGAAAATAATTGCAAAGCAAAGTTGTATGAAGAACACATAATGTTTGTTATTGATGAGATAGCAAGTATGATGTGAAGGAAAACACAAAAGAAAGATAAGTAAAGGAAAGCATATACAAGGGAGAAGTCCATGACCAAAGGATCATATACAGAAGCACAAGAAGTTATCATGAAAAGTAACGAGTTATCCTACCATCCATACCATAAGTCAAGAGAAGCATCTCAAAGGAACCCAACACCACCAAGAAGGATAGCAAAGACATGAAATTCAAAGTTCAAGACTCTCAAAATAAACTCGACCCATCAAGATGAGGAATTGCCTTACAAGTCGCACAAATCAACCTCCGACAAACATTATTGTCTTGCATGTCACCCTCGCGTGACCTATGCTCGTATCAGACTTGCACATCGTCAAGCACAACTCATGAAGGAGACATCTAAAAAGCATGAAGGATACAACACCTGGCAAGACGAGACATCAAGACCCAACAAACATAGCCTAAACAAAAGGCAACTATAACAATGAAGGCTCTCCAATGAGAAAGGAATACTAAAGCACAACTCCATACATCGTGATGTGGCTATCATGTCCACATACCCTGAAGTGGCTATCATGTCCACACACTGCGAAGTGGCTATCATGTCCACATACCAAGAGGCAGCTATCATGTCCACACACTACAGAAGGGCTATCACTCCCACACATCACGAAGTGGCTATCATGTCCACATACCTCGAAGTGATTATCATGGCAGTACATCATAAAACATCTGTCAAAGACATACATTGTAAAGACACCATCCTGACCACGAACATCAAAAGGCTACGCTTAGCCTTAGGAGGAGGTTCAAGAAAAAGGGAAAAACAACACACTTTATACGCTCATCAAAGGTATGCACTTATATTTCAACCACCTGGATGATACTAGGTAGGAGACGTCCTCATTATGAAGACAACCCCCATATCTAATGAAATCAACCATAAAAAAAAGAATCACGACAAGCACTATCGGGACATATAACAAAACGATCCCCACAACGATCACAACTACGATACTAGTAGAGGCTAACTCAAGAGCAGTCTCCAACAAACTCTCAAGCAAGGATTTGCTATCTTAATCAGAGCCATGGCAAAAGAAAGGAACCTCGATGAAAAGCGATGATCACACCCATCACCAAAAACAAAGTCTTCAACGCAATGGCTAATCACATAACCCAATAAATATGCCAAAGGCACCTTCAAAGTGGTAAAACCTACATGAAGAAAAAACAGATCTGAGACTCGTCCCCTCGACTGGGGGGGCAGAGGATAGAGGAGAGACATCAAGATCCCTGGCCATCCCATCGCCATCCACAGTTTGTTTCTTTTCGTCAAAGCAAAGAGGGTGCCTCCTTAACCACTACCTCCTTATCACGAGAGGGAATTGGCAAGCGAGCACTTGAAGGAGAGTCCCTCATGGCTCTCTTCTTCCTGACAGTCGAGGGCCCGACCTCAGAATCAGACTTCTGCGCCTTAGGATTGTGATTGACTTAAACTGTCGCCCACCGCAAGAACCCGCTCGTTAACCCGGGGCGAACGCTCTGACTACAAGAAGAAAGCAACATGAGAATAATCATAAGTGTATCATAAAGAAAAGAGAATGGAATGAGAACATACTGGAAGCCTTAACAGCCTTCCCTGACTTAGGAGATTTCTTGGCCTTATAAGCAGAGATAGAGGATACCTTTCTCTTATTCAAATCAACGATGCCTTCGGGATGCTCCGCCGGCACACTACACAATTTTCCATGAAACCAACCTACAAGGGAAAAACGGAAGACGAATGAAGACAAGAGGATTAACGATATACCAAAAGCTCATGGGAGGAGGGGTCATGCGAGTCCCCGCCTCATACGAGTCCACCTCAGACACCCAAGACACATGTCAGTGAGATTTGGTCTGACTGCCTTGGAAAACGGTCTTCAAGGTCTCCTAGTCCGAAGAAGAAAGCTTCCCAAAAATGAGTCACTCATAACGAGCGACCGACCCGAAGGTCGACCCTTATTAGATAGTGTAGAGAGGGGGTTGAATCATATGTATAATAATCAAGTATGTATAATGAATCAACCAAGTATTTACATGTTAGGATGCCACTATATATAGGAGATCAATCCTAACAAACTAGTCAACTATACTAGTCAACCTAAGGTACCATGTATCTATACAAGTATGAGTACCTATCTATGTATGTACAAATATGTACATCTAATAGTATGCTTATGATTCATCTTTTATGAGTCTAAATCGATGTTTAACAATTGCTTCTGAGCAGTGGTGTAAACACCAAACCCTGCTTTGAGACCGTCCCATAGGTATTTAGCAGACTCAAGGTGATCATACTCATAGAGTATGTCATCCTCCAGCAACGACTACAAGGCGGAACAAATTTTCAGGTCCTTAGCATTAGAATGTCTTCTATTCATCCGTGAGGTTTCCCTCTGGCCTAACATACTTTGTAGTCAAGTGGTCCAAACCTTTCACCCCAGTAATAACCATCCTTGCTCGCTTGTTCTAGATCTTATAATTATTACCATTCAATCTCATCCATTTATTCATTTGGGAAATAACAATGCTGATCGCAGTCATCGATACTAACACCTTGATAATCATGCATAATCAGGAAGACAATATTATTTTGGATAAAGAATTGCATACATCGGATATCTATGAGATAGAAGGCGATAAGTAATGATTCCTCAGACATCTAACCAAACCGATCGCCAGTAAACCGAGGGAAGGGGGTCGTGAAAGAGTTCACATTACCAACGTCTTCCCTCTAATAAACAGTATAATCGCTTTTACCGGAATGGGGAGTTTTTACATACACCTGGTCTTGACTTTCCCAAGGCCCTTTTAAAAACGTTTCGAGGATTTCATGCATGCATATACAATTCTACTACACAAGAAAATCATCATACGCATGCCTCATACATGAAACAAACCATCCATCATGCATACGCTTCATGCGTTTAATGTTCCAAGGAACTCAAGCTTGCATATATAATTCTACTACTTAAGTAAAATTTCACATGTGGCTACATCCTCAACATTCATGCATACGCATCATGCGTGATCACTGTTAGGTTATAAAGTCTAGGTCAACAGGTCGTCAATCTAGAATTTATCTCCCACTAATGAAATGTCGGGTTCAGTGCTCCTAGGGCTAGTCGTTCTGATCCATGCCCTTCTGCTCCCTGGGGGTAGTCGTTCTGATATATGTCCTTCTCTTCTCTCCTTCTGACCTCCTTTCCTTCTCTCCTTCTGACCTCCTTTCCTTCTCTCCTTCTGACCCCCTGAGGCTTGTACTTCTGACCCCCTGGGGCTTGTCCTTCTGCTCTATGCGCTTCCTTGACTCTCTTCTCCTTGCCACCCTGCAAGAGGGGCAATATCAAGCACGGAGGGGGGGGGGGGTGCTTGATGAACCCTCTCCGATGCTTAAGTCAGAACGTCACTTTTTAGAGAGATAAAGCTAGAGAGAAGCCAGAGCTAAATTGCCCAAGTAATCAAGATCCTCCAATGAGTGGTGGAAGGGTTGTATTTATAGGCAACGGTGTCATTAAGGTGACTTAATGACATTGTTAACCTTTAAACACAATTAATTAGTCCTTGATCACATAATTAAAACCTTAAAGCATGGAGAGGTTGGCGGAAATAATCTAAGTGCGGGAGTCGGGAAACGGTGCCAGGGCCCTTAGGGGCGGAGAGAAAATCCGACCCCCAAGGGTAGGGGTCGGGTTGGCCGACCCGATCTCCCCTACGGGAGGTCGGGTATGGCCACCCGACCTCACCTAGGTGAGCTCGTCGCGCGGCCCGGACGAGTATTTTCGCCTCGTCCGGACCGTTGGTGTTTCGGCGGGGAAGTTTCGATTTATAATCATTAACGGGGTGATAAAAATAAAACGATTCGGAAGTCAACGGGTTCAAATTGGGCGTATATCCATCACATGCCCCCGAGTCAACCAATGGCCTGACCCTTGATTGACTCTATTTTAGGATGGTATGACACGCGCAATTTGAAGCCGGGATTTTACCTTTTTTCAGAATCCTTACTTACCCATGGGTGTGTGTCTCTGACTCTGCCCCCTGTCTTATAAGATAGAGGAATTGCAAACGTCAGAATGGCACGGACACGTGTCCAAGCACGTGTCCGTCTGAGATGGAAATAATAAATCCAATACCATCACAAGCTTATACTCGGAAAATATACGCATGTGTGGGGATGCAACATGAATTTGGTTAAGTGAGTCCATACTTCAATTTCATAACGGGGTAAGCCTATGTGGGAAAAATTTCGATTTTGGTCCAAATTTTTTTCTAAGTATGGGATACTAGAAAATATGCCTATAGGATCTTACCTTGAGCGAACATGGATGTATCATGAACATGAAAATGTGTACTAGCATACATGCAAGTAGGAACACAAGTATGGAAGTGGGTGTAGACATGCTGCGGTTGTAGTCATGAATGTATGCATGGATACATGGCGACCATGGGCATGGACGTCTAAATGTTTGAACACACGAAAGTGTGTATGTGGGTATGCATATGAGTGCAAGCATGAACATGTATGTGTGTATGGACGGGTTGTGAGTATAAGCATGAGTGATGACATTGATGTACCTGTAGATGTAAATCATGAATATGAGCATAAGTGCAAGGGTGAGAGTATAGACCTCTCCTTTACCCGAGGGTGGGAACTCTGTCACTCGATGGGACACAACGTTCTGTCTCCCTCGTACTAGCGTGAGCATTGTCCTTTAACCTCGTCCCTCGACATGTGTAACTTTTTTTCCTTCATTCGTTGGAGAGTGTGTATAGCTCTTGACCCTCTCCCTATCGCGTGCGAAGGGGCTTATCGGCATGTCTTAAGGGTTGACCCTTCTTTCGGATGTGTCGGAGCGCTGCTCCTTTTTTAGGGAAGCTAAAAGTTTGCCCTCTTCGTGATGTTCTGGTGTTTGTCCCTTTGGTTAGATCTCATGGGTTGTGGTTTTGCTTCCGTAACTTGATTGATGTTAAGGTTGCCCCCGTAGTAGGCGCATCTCGCCCTTCCATGAGTGAGGGTTATTAGATAGTGTAGAGAGGGGGTTGAATCATATGTATAATAATCAAGTATGTATAATGAATCAACCAAGTATTTACATGTTAGGATGCCACTATATATAGGAGATCAATCCTAACTAACTAGTCAACTATACTAGTCAACCTAAGGTACCATGTATCTATACAAGTATGAGTACCTATCTATGTATGTACAAATATGTACATCTAATATTCCCCCATCTTTTCCTTCTTCTTCCTTTCTAAAGAATTAAAAGGAAAATTTGAGAGAAAAGGTCGATGATGAATGAAATGCCAAGGTCCAATCAAAACCCGGTCAAATAGAGCGAAGGGTAAACCCGTTCAAAATGAGCCAAGGGAATCAAAACCCGCTCAAATGATCCATGGGAAATTTAAAACCCGCTCCAAAATGCCAAGGTCCAACAAACCCGGTCTTCACAAAAACGGCCCCTCGAAAATCCAATTTTCGGGATACGGCCCCAAACTTGAGAACTGTCCTCAAAACAACTCCAAAGAACTTCACAAAACGGCCCCTCGAAAATCCAATTTTCGGGATACGGTCCCAAACTTGAGAACTGTCCTCAAAACAGCTCCAATCTTCAGAACTATCCTCAAAATAGCCCCAAACTTCACAAACCCAACAAAAATGCTCCAAACTTCGAAACTGCTCCAAAACAGCCCCAAAGTCTTCAAAAGAGCATCCCAAATTTGAAAACTGCCTAAAACAGCCCAAAATATCCAAAAGCTTGCAAAGAAGCCCCAAAGTCTTCAAAACTTCAAAATCAGCCCCCAAATTCGCACAAAATCGCACAAAGAGGCCTAGGCATGTGCAGAGCACATGAGGGTGCACAGGGGTGCACGAGACGAGCCAACTCCATGCCAAAATCCTGGTGCACGGAGGGTGCACGGCGCTACAAGGCCCAGAGATCACGGGTTCGAATCCACCCAGACACGAATTTCTTCTTCAAACCACAGCATGAAGATCTTCAAATCTTCATCAGAAAACCCAGGTGTTCATCATGAGAAACCCAGGCAAACGAGATCTAATCGTTATTAATACGACTCCAAACCAACTTGAATCCATTAGCAACCATAAGGCGCATCAAATCCAGTCCAAATTGCAGCAAATAATCAAGAATCCAAGCTGAATTTGAACAAATTTGCAGCAAGAACACTGCAGCAACAAGAACAGAATGCAGCTCCAAACGAATCCAAAATTGAACAAATCCATAGCAGATATCAACAAATTGCAGCTTGGAATCAATAGCAGCATCAAATGCGAATCCAATGCAATTCGAATCGCAGCAAATGATCAAGAAACAAGCTCGAAATCGAAGATCGAACATCCAGCAGCAAAATAGGCGCGAAAACGAAAATCGAACTGCAATTACCTCAAAGAAGCGTCAATGATGCTCAGATCTTCACAAAAGCTTCGCAATGATGCTCAGATAGCATATGAAATGCAGAAATCTCGAAATGAAACCTCGAATTGCAGAATTGAAGTCCAGCCAAAACCAGCAGAAACTTGACCAGAAATTGCAGAAACGCAGCTGCAATAGTCCAAATCCGCGTAAAACCGCAACGAATATGACAATCGCATTACCACAGAAATGATCGCAATTGGTTTAATTCCACGGGAACTACAAGCACGAAGAAGCGAATCAAAGGAATCAATCTCAGATTTCATCAAACATTCTACGCAAGCTGAAAACCAGCAGCTGAAAACTGAATTGCAGCAGCAGTAATCCAAATTCCAGAGCAAAGAATCGATCAATCCAGCAGCAGGAATCGATCTTAGACTCGTGGTACAACACCAGATCGAATCCAAATCCCAGGATCGATCAAGAATCGATGAACAAACTCCAAATTGATGAAACAGTACATGCAGCAAACTGAAATGCTGAAACCGAAATGCTGAACTGCTGATCCAATAATGCTGAAATCCTCAATCCAAACAACAATTATTGAGCAGCAAATTCACGAAATACATCAGCAACTGAATGATCTTCAAGTAATCCAATGAATCGAAGCTGAAATCCTCAAGATCCAAGCTCAAATCGATGAAAAATCCTCTCGAAAAACTGAAACCGAATCTGAAAAACCACAGCTCTGATACCATATTAGATAGTGTAGAGAGGGGGTTGAATCATATGTATAATAATCAAGTATGTATAATGAATCAACCAAGTATTTACATGTTAGGATGCCACTATATATAGGAGATCAATCCTAACTAACTAGTCAACTATACTAGTCAACCTAAGGTACCATGTATCTATACAAGTATGAGTACCTATCTATGTATGTACAAATATGTACATCTAATACATACAACGAATGAGCATATTGACACATGTCCAACATGCTTGCTGAACTCAAGGAGGCAGGGAAACTCAGTCTCAGGAACAAAAAGTCTAGTGCATCATCCGCTCTTTACCGGACTCTTGGAACAGTATGAAAATGCATGTTACCTATGCCACAAATCTCGATACACTCGAGAAAGTGCGAGTTCATCTCGCGTTGGAAGAGGATCGACTAAAGGCTGAAAAAGCCTAGAGCCGAGATGCATATTGCATCATCCTCCCCAACAGTGCAGAAGGGCAAACGCAAGAGGAAGGGCAAAGACCTTCAAAAGAAGGCTAACAAGTGGCTTGGTCCTAACGCACAGAAAAAGTTCAAACCAAAGCAAGCTGGTGGTAAGAACAGGCAGAGAAAGCGAACATGTAGAGAGGAATCTCGAACGTGTTTCAGGTGTGGTGTAAAAGGTCACAAGGCTACTGCCTGTACCAATCCTCCTAAGGTACGTTCCGAGAAATAACGACGAAAGTCATACATGTTAGAGATATTAATATTAGAGACATATGTTTGAGTTGTATGAATGTTAGTCCCTTAAGTAGTAGTGTCTTGGAGGATACTCCAAAGTCTTCTATATAAGGTGATCCACCCTCTTGTATTACCTACCTTTGAGCGATACAATGTTTTCAATAATACTTGCTTTGTTATCTACTTTTTCTTCACACATGCTTAGATGGTATCAGAGCTCAAGTCGATCCAATTTCCATCTTCCACTGCAGATTTCCATTACTTTTCAAATTAGTTCTTCGATTATCAACACTCTCTTTAGAAATCTGCATAAATCAACTTTCGGTTCAGCTTTGATTCTGCCACCACCTGCTTGAATGCCACCTCCTGCTTGATTTGGTGTTTCAATCAAATGCCACCTCCTGCTTGCATGATTACAGCAGTCAAGCTACAATTTGACGTGTTGATATCCTTATCAAGCTGCCGCGCTATAAAGCTCTACATCAGATCTGCAGTTCCGTTTCATCCTCCTTCAAAATCTAGTTGAGCTCCTGTGACTCTGCAACTATGCTATACTGCAATCTCGGCTGAATCTTCGATGATTTGATTCGATTCTTCTACAAGTGGTTAATCCAGTAAGATGCTTTTCCCGCTCATTCTTTGGTCTGGACAATTCTGGTTATTACAGATCTTAGCTGTGATTTGATGAAATTAATCTGCAAGCGTTGAAGTTGCTGTCGTATACTGCATTTTTTCTCGAATTCTAGAAAATTTGATCAAATTGTTGTTGTATTAGATGTACATATTGTACATACATAGATAGGTACTCATACTTGTATAGATACATGGTACCTTAGGTTGACTTGTATAGTTGACTAGTTAGTTAGGATTGATCTCCTATATATAGTGGCATCCTAACATGTAAATACTTGGTTGATTCATTATACATACTTGATTATTATACATATGATTCAACCCCCTCTCTACACTATCTAATATGGTATCAGAGCTGTGGTTTTTCAGCTTCGGTTTCACTTTTTTCGAGAGGATTTTTCATCGATTTGAGCTTGGATCTTGAGGATTTCAGCTTCGATTCTTCGGATTGCTTGAAGATCTTGATGTTGCTTCAGCATCCTGTGGATTTGCTGCATGATTCATCATGTTTTGATGGTTGATTTCTGCGATTGAAGCTGCTGCTGCGTGTGAAGTTGTTTTCTGCACAGTTCTGCACAGCTTCACTGTTCTATTGGATTGACTTGTGTTCTTGAATTCTTGATCGATCCTGTGATTTGGATTCGATCTGGTGTTGTACCACGAGTCTAAGATTGATTCCTGCTGCTGGATTGATCGATTCTTTGCTCAGGAATTTGGATTACTGCTGCTGTAATTCAGTTTTCAGCTGCTGGTTTTCAGCTTGCGTAGAATGTTTGATGAAATCTGAGATTGATTCCTTTGATTCGCTTCTTCGTGCTTGTTGTTCCCGTGGAATTAAACCAATTGCGATCATTTCTGTGGTGGTGCGATTGTCATATTCGTTGCGGTTTTACGCGGATTTGGACTATTGCAGCTGCGTTTCTGCAATTTCTGGTCAAGTTTCTGCTGGTTTTGGCTGGACTTCAATTCTGCAATTCGAGGTTTCATTTCGAGATTTCTGCATTTCATATGCTATCTGAGCATCATTGCGAAGCTTTTGTGAAGATTTGAGCATCATTGACGCTTCTTGGAGGTAATTGCAATTCGATTTTCGTTTTCGCGCCTATTTTGCTGCTGGATATTCGATCTTCGATTTCGAGCTTGTTTCTTGATCATTTGCTGCGATTCGAATTGCATTGGATTCGCATTTGATGCTGCTATTGATTCCAAGCTGCAATTTGTTGATTGCTGCTGCGGATTGGATCAATTTGATCCGTTATTGGCGCGCTATAGCTAAGTTCTTAGTGCTGCTGTGATATTTCCTGCAATTCCTTCAGATTCAACCTGAATTCTTGTTGATATGCTGCATTTTGGATTGGATGTTGATGTGCCATGATGTTCCTGCTGGATTCGAGGCTCCAATATGTCGATTCAAGCTCAGGGATTGGTTTGATTTGGCACAAATGTGCTGTCCTTATGGATTATAAAAGTCAGCAATCACTTGATCGAAGGAGTCCTTTGGATCGTTTTTTCTTCAGGTTTCAGTGCGTAATTGAAGCAACAATTGGTTTTGTGTTGAATTCATGATTGATTGCAGTGATTTCGCGTCCATTTGGAGCTATTTCTGTTGAATTTCTGGGATTCTGCTATTGAAGGTTTGAAGAACACCTGGAAATCGTGTTGAAGGTTTGAAGATCTTCATCTCTGGAATTAGTGTGTCTGCCTGGTTTCGAACCCGCGACCACTGGCCTCTGTGCCGTGCACCCTCCATACACCGGGTATTTTGGCTTCTCCTTGGCTTCTCCTGTGCACCCCGGTGCACCCACATGTGCTAGGCACGTGTCTGGTCTATTATGGCCGAATTTTGTGCGAATTTGGGGGCTATTTTTGGAGCAGTTTCAGAGTTTGGGGCATTTTTGCTGATTTTATGAAGTTTGGGGCTATTTTGAGGATAGTTCTAAATATTGGGGCTTCTTAGGAGCTTTTGAAGAATTTGGGGCTGTTTTGAGGACAGTTCTGAGAGTTTGGGGCCGTATCCCGAAAATTGGATTTTCGAGGGGCCGTTTTGTGAAGACCGGGCTATCAACCTTGGCATTTTGGAGCGGGTTTTAGTTTTTCCCATGGATCATTTGAGCGGGTTTTGATTCCCTTGGCTCATTTTGAACGGGTTTACCCTTGGCTCTATTTGACCGGGTTTTGATTGGACCTTGGCATTTCATTCATCATCGACATTTTCTCTCAAATTTTCCTTTTAATTCTTTAGAAAGGAAGAAGAAGGAAAAGATGGGGGAATATTAGATGTACATATTGTACATACATAGATAGGTACTCATACTTGTATAGATACATGGTACCTTAGGTTGACTTGTATAGTTGACTAGTTAGTTAGGATTGATCTCCTATATATAGTGGCATCCTAACATGTAAATACTTGGTTGATTCATTATACATACTTGATTATTATACATATGATTCAACCCCCTCTCTACACTATCTAATATGTTGCACCCTACCTGTTCGACATAATTCCCCAATGAGGTAGCTAAAGTCTTGTCTAGCACAAATGCTGATATATTTGTTGCGTTACTTTTCCGATTGTATTCAACTTGCTGCTTCCTCTGTCCTTGCTGCATTGAGGCCTCGTTTCTTTTCTTGTTGTTGTATTCAACCATTTCTTGTTGGCACCTCCTTCTTGCTGCCATCTCCTTCAATTCTTGAGCTGACTTTGTACTGGAAATTTATTCATCTACTTCGGAATGGTGTTGCAAATTTGTGCTGAGGTTTAATTTGAAGGATAAAGTGACTTTGGTGCTCATGTGGACTCAGATTTTATTGTTTAAGCAGTGACAGATGCAATGACACGGCTGCAACTTTTTAGATCATTTTTGTTAGCTTTTTTCTATGGAAAGCAACTGGAGTCATCAAAGTTCAAGAGAGTTGGATATCAAAACGTTTGTGCAGCAATTCGAGGTTGAGATTTGAGTTTTCTGGTTCACAATTCAGCAGCTTCTTCCTCTTAGTAATGGCTTGTGCTTCCTCAAAGCATGATGCAGTCTTCTCTTCTTCTTGATTGTATCTTGCTACCTCTTCTCGTGCACGGGTCGTGTCTCTTGACTTTAACCTCATCAGCTTCTTCCCAAGACAAGCAGCAGCCAACAACAACAAGTTGAAGTGTAGCAAGTAAACAAAGCAGCAGCAACGGCAGCAACAATAGGGTGGCTGACAAGAAATCAGTCTTGAGGGGGCTGATTTGAAGACAATGGAAGCTAGGGATTGAAATGAAACTTGTATGATGTTTCTAGAAATTAGAAGAAGCATAGGGAATGTTAGAGATATTAATATTAGAGACATATGTTTGAGTTGTATGAATGTTAGTCCCTTAAGTAGTAGTGTCTTGGAGGGTACTCCAAAGTCTTCTA
This sequence comes from Clarkia xantiana subsp. parviflora, assembly GCA_036873135.1. Taxonomy (NCBI): domain Eukaryota; kingdom Viridiplantae; phylum Streptophyta; class Magnoliopsida; order Myrtales; family Onagraceae; genus Clarkia; species Clarkia xantiana. The sequence continues at coordinate 41,356,526 of JAPTYO010000004.1, forward strand.
TATAAGGAGATCCACCCTCTTGTATTACCAACCTTTGAGCAATACAATGTTTTCAATAATACTTGCTTTGTTATCTACCTTCTCTCCACACATTCTTAGAATACTTCTCCTTGTATTCCTACTTTCTCGAGACTAATTAAACTTTATATTTTTGAATTACAGAACCGATAAGAGCAATAAGCGTAGAAATGGAGGAGGATGCCACAGAATAATAATAAGGATTGGATTATCGACCTTTCCTTACTTTCTAGAACTTTTCTATTTCATTTAGTATTGAATAATCTTCGGTAATAAATTTCCTCTTCGGTAATAATACGAGTATCGATTATACCTTCACCTTAAGCCACTTGATCTTATGATTACAATTCAATACATTGCTAATCTCAGTGCAATGAATTTAATTCTTCATTATTTGTTAGTACTCCATAAAAAAAATTAAATCGTAATGATGAACATATGCGAAACAGATTCAATTAAATTTTGGAAACAAAACGATTTCACCATTGGCGACAGCTGGTGATACGCGCGCCACGCGCAAGTTCCTCGATAGATGGAACACATCGATTCAAAGTACAAATTTAAAATGAATGTGTGTTTTTAATTAAACGCTTGAACAAATTTTCATTTGCATTGAACACCCATTCCGGGTTTTACTCATTGATTTCTCATAAATCGAAAAGAAGTATGCTTTAAAAGCTACCAGGATCTCGTAAAGAATCAACTGATGCAAAAGGCAAAAACCTAATGCACAAATCAGAGATGGTCGAAATCTCTGAAAATGAGTATGCAATGAAAATGATATTGTCTGTCAAACGAATATCCTATTATATGCCTTTAACGATAAGATTGGTGGAGCATTTATTTTTAATCATACACTTCAAGGACGTAGTTTGAAACATGGTGTTAAAATTCAACTTCCGGACTCCTTCCAGGATGATATGATGTTGACTCCCACTCATATAGAACTTTGTTCCTACAATATCGGCTGACATTACACCATATGAGCTGTAAAATGGTAATGAGACGGATCTTACCAAAATGCGACATTATGGTTGCAAAGCAAACATAAATTGTACCGAAAGCTGTTAAGGCAAAGTTGGAACCCAGAGTACTGAAAAGTATCTTTAAAAGCTACTTTGAATACTCTATGGCATACATGTTTGTGGTAGCTCAGAATATTGGTGGCGTGGTCGAACATGAAACGTTACGTTCCTTGAGGACAAATTCCTAAGCTTTATAACATCAACGTAAATGAGGTCTTGATTGCACTAGAGAAGAATAATAATGATCATGCCCCAATTACTTTGAGCGGGAGATTTAAGGCAGCAACGCAAGTGAATGACATGGTAAATGAGAATGGATACATTTTCATAATAAATCCAGTGGAAGAAGTCAATCAAACCACACAGATCATTGTTGCTGCAGGTGCGAATCAAGTCGAACCTGATAATCATGTTGCCGAACCGTTGGATGAAAATCCTATAATTCTACAACTACCTGGTGACAGTGGGAGTGGCACTACCAACTGTAAGCATATGGTAATGGGCGCCGTAATTGGTAGCCCATAATATGTATAGTTTACCTAATGAACTTGGGTAAATGTCACATTAGGATAATTGGGCTAGACCCAAATCCCAATTGACATGGGAGGCCCAAAATTGGGCCTCCCCAATTACATAGGCCGACCGAAATATAGAGTGGGGTAGAGTGGACTTTTGTCCACTTTACTCCTCCTATAAATAAGAGGTGTTAGGGGATTTTTAGGGTTAATCACAATTCCCACGTCAGAGTGTTTTAGAGAGAAAAACCCTCCTCCCCTAATACCTAGTTTCGGCCGAACCATATATCCCTCACCAATGGTGTGCCAACTTGCCTTCGAGCAAAATCTCCAGAGATCTGTCTCCGTGCCAAGAATCGATCAGAGGCTTTACTGTGGAGCTTGCACCACGTAGAGCTTGCGCCTCTACGGGATCGCGAACTAGCTCTTGAGAAGATCTTGGGTCTACGGACCGAACCGGATTTGCCGGACCGGACCGGGCCAAACCGGATTTTCTGAACTGGACCAAACTGAACCAAAAATTGACTGAACCGAAATGATTTTCAAAACCGAAATCAAGTCGAATAAATAAAATAGGGTGGTCAAGTTTTAAAATCCAAATGTTTTTGAACCTCTAAATGGACTACACAGTGCTCATAGGGTTACTAATCTCAATGCCTTGTTTCGATTATGGGGATGGATCTAAGAGATACATGTTTTTGGGACTTGTATAACTATTGGGCTGAATTGTAATTGTTTATTATTCAATATATATTAATGCATGATTAGAAATGTTGTATTGACATAGTCTAGCTAGCTGGACATTGCATGTTGTGGGCGGAGCCCTGGTTAAATATATGGAATGCGCACTAGGATAGACATACTGTGATGGTTGTAAATGCCTAGGATTCATGTCTAGAATGTTGCGTAATTGAATATAAGCATGAATTGCAAATTGGCCCCTAATGTTTAAAATTATTTTAAAACCGAAAACCAGTCGCTAAATATGTATGATTGTAGTGGAATTTTCATGTTTGACACGTATGCTATAATGTTGAGGATGTAGTCGCATTTGATAATTTACATGGAAGTAGAATTATACATGCAAGCATAAGTTCCTTGGAACATTAGATGCATGACCCGTAAGCATTAGTGTGATTTGTTTGATGAATGTTATTTGCGTATGACAATTTACATGGTTGGTAGAATTATATATGCATGAGTAAATTCATCGGAATATTTTCCAAAATACAAAGGGCCTTGGGAAAGCCAAGATTGGGTATGGTTGTTTTAAAATTCCCGTTCCGGTAATTTGCGATTAAAACTGTTTTAAAAGACGGATCTATTGGATTGAAAAACGGCGATAATGTGAACTCTTTCACAGCCATCTTCCATTGGTTTACCGGTGGTCGGTTGGTTTAGATGACTGAGGAATCATTATTTGTCGGATTCAATCTTAATAGATATCTGATGTATGGAATTATTTCTCAAAATGTTATTGTCTACCTAATTTTTGCATAACCATGAATATCAAAGTGTTAGTTTTCATGGCTGGATCGGTTCCCTTCTACAAGCCTCGCAATCTGGAAGGTATGAATTATGATGTGTGGAGTGAATATGTAAGAGAACTCCTTGTCGCTGAAAATATACATAAGTGTATTGACGTGAATAGAGGGAGAACATTGGTGAATGAAAAAGGCGTCCTTACATACCCTAACAAGTTAAGGAGGTTTATGGATCAGAGAGCTTGCGAGGTGATACTGGGAACCTTGGACATAGAGGTTGTAGAGGACTTCAAACTCAACCTTAGTGCTCTTCAACTTTGGTGCGCCATTTGACTCCGCTTCTGTGGAGGTAAGGCAGCCGAAGCCAAAGGAGTGCTATTTGAGTATGTTGCCCTTATTTCTCAAGATGCAGGTGTAATACCCACATCAGATCTCACGAACGAGAGATCGAATTGGAGAAAGATACTCGATATAGCGCAAAGGTACCCTTTATCATGGTTGGCTGACGACAACGGACTTGGCTAATTGATTGAATCAATCAAATTCATCACGGCCCTGTTTGTTGATAGCAAACAAGATCAACCAGAAGGTCCCTCTACGCTTCATCACAAGAGATCAAGGGAAGATGCAGAGGAATTTATATCATCTTATTGGTCCTCAAACGATCATCTGGTGTGATGAACGCCAGTGATAAAAGTACATTAAATTGTCTCGTTTAAATCCTCTCAATGCTCTACCTTATCTTTTAAAAAGCTTCGTGGATGATCTAGATTTTCCATTTTGGTTATTTCTCATACTGTTCAATTTATGTTTGAATTTTGGTTATTGATATTTCGGTATTTTTGAATAAAGTAGTTACCATTCGATTTGAAATGAGTTCTACTTATCAAGATTAATCGACTCGGCAAGAAACGAGGTCGATCCGAAAAGTAAGAAAACCGAAACAATAAGGCTATTGAACATGGCCAAATCAATCAACTCCATGCATCTTAATCACACATTTGAGTAACTTCAATATACCATTAAATCCATTGATTTTGCGTCGTTCTAACAGTTAACCGATTAAAACTCTTTCTTTATTATTATTAATCCATTGAATGAAATAAACTGTAATCATGTGCGAAACCGATTGGATTAAATTATATTAAATTCAGACATGAAACGATTTGACCGAAGGTTAAACTAGGGCAAGTTGCTCCTCGCGCAAGTGGACCTTTAAAGAGGAACACATCGTTTCAAAGTATGAGTTTAATACAAAAGTGTTTAAAATGATGATGTGCTGAATTTTCATTTGCATTCCTACGGAAATAACTTATTGATAACGCTTACATCGGTAGGAAGTAGGCTTCGAAAGCTAGTACAACCTTGTAAAAGTATCTACTGACGCATAAGGTGAAAACCTGAAATGCTCAGTTCGGAGATGTGATAAAATCTCTGAAATAAGTTAGCAAACGAAGAAGGATGAAGTCGGTAAAACGATTTTCATTCTTTACCCCTTGAACGATAAGTCTGGCTAACCATTCAAATCAAATGACACACTTCTATAAGCATAGTTTGTAAACATAAATGTTGTAGTCATTTCGTCACACGTTCCCCAATGGGATGATGAGAAAATGATTCACATTAATGTAAAACTATGTTCCATTATAATCGGTAAGACACGCCGCCATAAAAGCTGAAGAATGATAATGAGCTACTCATATCATCATGCAACAATAATTTCCGCATTAAACACGTATTTAGGACAAGAGTATGTAACTACTCTTTGAAAATACATGTTTACAACTTAAAAGACATGGTACCGTGGTCGAACATGTGACACTACATACTTGAGGACGAATTTTCAATGCATAAACATGAGTCTTAATCAGACAGAAAAGGATTTTACTGACATCAGGTCCCACTTAATTCGAGTGGGAGATATTTGAACCAGCAACTCAAGTGAATGACATGGTAAATGATAAGGGGAACATTTTTATAAAAAATCCAGTGGGAGGTCTAATCACCTACCACAAGTAATCACTGTTGCTGTTTGGACGAATCAAGTAGAACCTGATTATCGTAATGCTAAACCAAGGATACCACAACTACCTTTACTACCCATTGTTCCCAGTGTGAGTGATCCGACAAACTTGGTTCCAGATCCTAGTGATCAAGTAATTCATCTTGGAAGTAAAACTCCGAGACCGAGAAGTCGTATAAGGAAAGTTGTCGGTTATGGTCAAAGCACTCTTCTATAGTTGATTTACCTGCTAACCACAAGGGCATAAGGATAAGGTGAGTCTGTTAGCATATGGTGACGTGGCGCCGTAATAAGAGCCCGTTAATTAAGGTAATAACCTAAGTTAATTAGGTAATTGTCAATCTGGGCTAATTGGGCCAAATCCAATTAGTAATTGACAAGGGAGGCCGAAAATGGGCCTCCCCCCTTTAGGCATGGTTCGGCCGAAACCCTAGTACCACATTGGTTGGAGTTGCCTTTTGGCAACCCCACCCAATAATATATATAGGGGTGACTCCTAAGGGTTTAAACACACAATTAAGAACAATGATCTCCATTGAGAAAACTTGTCACCCTAGTCTAATATTTCAGCACCATCACATCAAGTCTGAGGTTCCATCTCCGTTGAAGAATCGATCAGATGTCTTGTTGTGGAACTACATCGCGTGGGACTTCTTCTAACGAAGAACTTGCACGTGGTTCCGACCGGAGGATCAGAACTCCCTCCACATCGTTCTTGGACAGGAAAGTTAAAAGGTATGTGTACTAATTCCGCTGCGTAGATTAGATTTCTTGCTAGTACACGTTTAGCATTCCGTAGTATTACGTAGCCGTAATCCAACAGTGGTATCAGAGCCTGGTTAGGAGTTCTTACAATTTTGATAAACTAATGTTCTTGGAATATCACAAAAACCGAAAATTTTGATGTTTATGAACACCATGAAGAAATCCAAAAATTTTAGCTATTTTTATGTGTTTGATCTTTAAAAACTTTAAATTTTTTATTTTTACATGTTTTTATAGATCATAGCCGGAAATTTGGGTTTAAATATGAGTTTGATGTTCATAATCTTCAAGAAAACCATGAGTTTTATCAAGAACACAATTTGGATTCTTGATCAAGGTAGTATTTGATTTTAAAATTTTACAACTTTTCCAACTCTTTGTGTTTGTGCCAAAAACCCTAGGGGTATTTTAGGTAAAAAAATAAATTTTCTTGGTCACCAAGTTATTAAAATTTCAGCACAAATATTTTAATATATATGTTGCCATTTTTAAATTTTATTAATAGGTAACTATATATCTATAAGTTTGAAAATAAGGATAGGTTCTAATATAATATTGTAAATGATATTAACTATCAATATATGTGGATTAGACTAGGGATAATATATATATTGATAGATTTAGTTACTATTAAACAATCAAGAAGATATATTGTCTACATATTTTAATCTCTAAAAGATATATTTGACAATATATATATATATATATATATATATATATATATATATATATATATATATGGTTTGGCCGAATTTTATATATATATTATATATTGTTAATTGATTTACATCTTAGTGATAAAATCTTGACAATATTTATATGTATATATATGTTTAGCCGAATTATATATATATAGTAGCAATATTGGAAATTATTTTACATACTTAATATTTCTTGGTGGCTAAGTTAAGTTTTTAGTGAACTTTAAAACACTACTAAGCCCACAAGACATATTTCGGCCAAACCCTAGGGTTTATGGGCCGGTCCAATTCCTAAACCGGAACGGATAAAACCAATTCGGGTTTTCTTAATTGGGTCGACCTAGTCGGGTCGGGTCGGACCGTAGTAACTAAATTGAACCTAACCTAACCGGTTTTGAGTGATAAACCGAACCACAATCTTATTTTATTGAACCGTTTCGGACCAAACCAGAATTTTTAAAATCAGACCGAGTTGAACCGGATTTTAAAATTTGGACTGAACCACTTAAAAATTTGGAAATTTTAAATTATTCAATAAAATAGGATGTCAAATTTTAAATCCAAGATGTTTTCGAACTTTAAAATTAGCCTAAACAGTGCTATTAGGGTTTGTGTTTTTGGGGATGGATCTCGGACTTGCATGTTTTTGGGACTGGATTGCAATTGTTTACCTTCCGCATCATATATTTTGATATAATTAGAATTTTCGTCTTGACTTAGTCAAGCTAGCTGGATATTATATTGCGAGCATTGAGCTCTGTGATTTAAATATATGGTTTCCGCAATAGGATAGACATGCTATGCTGATTGAAAGTGCCTAGAATCCATATCTAGAAATTCGCATGAATGATTGTAAGCATGAATTGCAAAACAGCCCCTAATATTTTGAAAGCGGTCTATAAAACCGAAAATTCCAGTCGCCAATTATGCATGATGTGTGCGGATATTGCATGTTTTGACGCGTATGCTAGGATGTTCATAATAGAACGCATGTGATAATTTACTTTACGTAGAATTATGTATGCTAGGAACATTAGACGCATGACGCGTGTCGGACCTAAAATCTGACCTAAGGCGATTAACGTTTTGAAAACGTGCAATTTTGAAAAGAGTCGCCACTAGTTAATTATTAAGCTAACTAGAATCCTAAATTACCTAAGAGAATAATGTATTAAACACCTAGGTATAGAATCGGTCTACGACAGAAGTTCGAGTTCGGGGGTTCTATTACAAATTAAATATAATTTTTAATTACGCCCTTTCGGTACTCAATTTACTTAATTTGTCAATTTTATCATTTATATACATTATGCCCAATTAATCTAAAAATTTCGAAAATAATCAAATTTCAACATAAAAAAAAATATTAATCAGATATAATCCTAAGTCGAAAAATTAATTAGAACCTATAACCCCTAGCAAAAATGAAATCTAAAATACTAAAAAAAAACTTTGAACATGCTATTAAATTAAAATTAGTTAATTACAATTAAATTACTAATTAAATTCTACCAATTACATTTAAACTATTAATTAAATCTAACTATTTACATTTAAAATTTTAATTAATTGTAATATAATAATAATAATATAAAACAGAAAACCTAATAACTAAATATTAATAATAAATAAATAAATAAATAAAATAAAATAAAAAGAAAAAACCTACGGAAGATAAACAACAACAGCGGGGCAGCACTGTTGCAGCGTCGGAGGGTGGCGTGGCGTGGCCGGGCCGGGACGACGAGGTGGCGAGCGGACGGCGTGCGGCGGAGCTGGCCGGTCACTGGCGGACGGGTGGCCACGGATGGCCACCGGTGAGCAGAACCGGCGCCGGGAGGATTAGGAAGAGAGAGAGAGAAGAGCAGGAGAGGGAGAGAGACGGACGGAGGGTCACCGGCGCGGCGTGGTCACCGGCAAGCGGGGCCGGGGGCGCAGTGGGCCGGAGCTGGGCGGGCCGTCGGGGCGGCCACCGGCGGCGAAGCCAGCGCCGGCGGGCTGGTGCAGCAGATCTTAGATTAGAGAAAAAAAAAACTTTTTCTGAACACTAGAAGACGAAATCGCACGGAACCCGATGAATAGTGTATAATTGCTTCTTTTTGGTTTTTTTTTTGTGTTTACAATGTAAAACTAGACCCCTATTTATATTAAAAACCTAGTCTAGATTACAGATAAATTTTTTTAAAAAAAATGCTAACAGATAATTATTCTAGAGAATATTCCTAAGGATATTTATCTTTACAGATAATTATTTTTTTTAATAAAAAATAATATCTGGAGATAAATATCTTAAAGATAATTTTCTAAAATAAAAAAAATTAATTATTATATCTATATTTTAAATATTCCGAAAATATTAAATAAATTCGAAATAATTTAAAATATATTTTATAATAATTTCCTTAATGTTCCCTTGAGCATTTTGGAGACTTTGTTGCTTGACGCGTCCGGAATTTGACGTATCATGTGTAATGTCATTACGTCCGGGTCAAAATCGAGTGTTTACAGTTTGCCCCTCTTTGGACGCACTCCCGTAGAATGTGTTCGGAGGGGTTTGTCCAAAGACGAGGAAACACTGATTTTGACCAGAAAGTATATTCTCTTCCAATTCTTCAAAGTCTTCAAGGTGGCTCATATGCTTATTCTGGTGCGGAAAGATAAAACCTCTGTCGGTGGGACGCCTGTTGGCGGTGCCTCCAGTAGCGATGCAGAAAGTAAAGCCTCCAGTGGCGGTGCGGAAAAGTAAAGCCTCGGTCGGCGGTGCCCCTGTTGGCGGTGCCTCCGTTAGCGATGCAGAAAGTAAAGCCTCCAGTGGCGGTGCGGAAAAGTAAAGCCTCGGCCGGCGGTGCCCCTGTTGGCGGTGCCTCCGTTGGCGGTGCAGAAAGTAAAGACCTCAATCGACGATGCCTCCAGTGGCGTGCGACAAGGAAAAGCCTCCAGTGGCGGTGCGGAAAGTAAAGCCTCCAGTGGCGTGCAGAAAGTAAAGTCTCCAGTGGCGTGCGGAAAAGTAAAGCCTCCAGTGGCGTGCGGAAAAGTAAATCCTCCAGTGGCGTGCGAAAAAGTAAAGCCTCCAGTGGCGTTCGGGAAAGTAAAGCCTCCAGTGGCGTGCGGGAAAGTAAAGCCTCCAGTGGCGTGCGGGAAAGTAAAACCTCCAGTGGCGTGCGGAAAAGTAAAAGCCTCCAGTGGCGTGCGGAAAAGTAAAGCCTCCAGTGGCGTGCGGAAAAGTAAAGCCTCCAGTGGCGTGCGGAAACGGAAAGCCTCCAGTGGCGTGCATAAAAGAAAAGCCTCCAGTGGCGTGCATAAAAGAAAAATCTCGATCGACGATGCCTCCAGCGGCGTGCGACAAGGAAAAGCCTCCAGTGGCGTACAGTAAAGTAAAAACCTCGATCGACGATGCCTCCAGTGGCGTGCGACAAGGAAAAGCCTCTAGTTGCGGTATTTTGAAATGAGCCCCTAGTGGCGTCCGTTGGAGAAGAGCCTCTAGTGGCGTCTGTCGGAGAAGAGCCTCTAGTGGCATATGTCGGAGAAATGCCCCTAGTGGCGTCCGTTGGATAAGGGCCTCGAGTGGCTTGACGACTTGAATGCATGTCCCTAATTTTTGCCTAAACTGCGCATGACGCGGCAACTTAGCGAGATCTTTTTCTTTTCTTTTACTTTTTCTTTTTCTTTTTCTTTTTGTTTTTCTTTTTCTTTTTATCTCTCATATTCTCTCCTTTTGCCACGGTCAGAATTTTAGACCGTGCCCCTCGGTTTTCCTAATTTTTGCATGGATTGCCCCTTGGGGTTTTCATTCCATCGGGATTTTATTTTCTCTCCTTTTGTCATGATTGCTATTTCTGAATTTGCTATCATGCCCCTCATTTCCTAATTTTGCCTAGGCTGCCCTTTCGGGTTTTCAACCTAACGGAAGCACTCTTTTTTTGGTAGCCGATTAAACGGTGGCTGTGACCCGTACTTTATTTCCCGTCACGATGCGAGAGTATTTGTAGCCATTTGGAGGGCGGTTGTGACCCTTTCCTCACCGTCTTCAATGTCGAGAGAGCTCTTTTGATTTGTAGCCATTTGGAGGGTGGCTGTGGCCCTTTCATTTATTTCTAACGTCGATGTTCCGGGACTGCTCTTTCGATTTGTAGCCGTTTTAAGGGTGGCTGTGGCCCTTTCAAATGATTTCCCGGCCTCACAAGATTCACGCGAATACTCTTTATATGTAGCCATTTTGAGGGTGGCTATGGCCCTTTTAACAATCTCCCATCCTCTCAGGATTCGAAGAACACTCTTTGTAGGTAGCCATTTTAGGGGTGGCTGTGGCCTTTCACTCATTTCCCGCCTTCAATGTTGCGAGAGTGCTCTATATCTGTAGCCGTTTGAAGGGTGGTTGTGGCCCTTTATTTTGTAGTCGTTTTATGGACGACTGTGGCCCTTTGTTATTTTCCCGTCCTTACAAGATTCGCGGGGTCACTCTTTTATCTGTAGCCGTTTGGAGGGTGGCTGTGGCCCTTTATTTTGTATTCGTTTTAGGGACGACTGTGGCCCTTTTTATTTTCCAGCCCTCACAGGATTCGCGGGGTCACTTTTTTATCTGTAGCCGTTTGGAGGGTGGCTGTGGCCCTTTATTTTGTAGTCGCTTTAGGGACGACTGTTGCCCTTTTTATTTTCCCGCCCTCACAGGATTCGCGGGGTCACTTTTTTATCTGTAGCCGTTTGGAGGTTGGCTGTGGCCCTTTATTTTGTAGTCGTTTTAGGGACGACTGTGGCCCTTTTTATTTTCCCGCCCTCACAGGATTCGCGGGGTCACTCTTTTATCTTTAGCCATTTGGAGGGTGGCTGTGGCCCCTTCTATTTTCCCGCCCTCACAGGATTCGCGGGGTCACTCTTTTATCTTTAGCCATTTGGAGGGTGGCTGTGGCCCTTTCACTTGTTCTCCGCTTTTGATGTTGCGGGAGCACTCTTTATCTGTAGCCATTTGAAGGGTAGCCGTGACCCTGTTTTTTTTTTTATAGCCATTTTAGGGATGACTGTGACCCTTTTATTTGTAGATGATTTAGGAACAACTGTGACCCTTTTATTGCTTCATTTCTCTCACAAGATTAGCACAAACTCTCTCTTTATTTTCCTGTAGCCGATTAAAGGGCGGCTGTGACCCTAAAGAAAACTAAGTTTTTTTTTTTCTCTTTTTTTTTTTTTTTTTTTTTTTTTTGCTTTTTTGCTTTTTCATCTCACCTTTTGCCATGACTGCCCCTGCGGGTTTTCAATCATGCCCCTCTCCCTGACTTTTGCCTAGGTTTTTAACCTTGCGGGAATTTATTTTTTTCTCTCTTTTTTCTTTTTTCAATGGAAAGAAAATCTACAGAAACTAATCAACAACAACTATGTTACATGTCCCTAATAGCAGATTAAACCTTTTAATTTCTCGGAACTTTTTCGGAGGAAAACTTGTCAAATAAGTTGATTATGTCGATGTCTTGAATGGGGGATTCTTTCTATGAGTGGACGACACCGACAATAATTTCCTCTTCTTCTTCCTCTCAAATGCTCTTTCATTAGCACGGTCGATCTTCATGGAATCTCGATCTTTTTTAATAGGAAGATCTCTGGATGTCTTCTATCTTCAACCATGCTTGATCTTAACTGGAATGCCCCACGACTACATCTGACTGGTTCATAATTCGTCGTATGCTGGACGAATGGCCTGATTAATGAACACACACGGATGGTGTTGAGTTTGGCACAGTATTCCGCAAATGGTAAACTTAGGCATAGATATCGTCCGAGGCATCTGAGATAACTGGCATAAGAATGGTTTAAACCTGGCCACATAACGATTGTATACCTCGTCTTGGAAAGCATATGAATTTCACACATGGTGGGTGAAATTTTTCATAGAAACTCTTTGAAGCGCTCACGTTTCACACGGTTGCGGCATTGGTTGAAGTGGTCATCCAACCTGCAAAAGAGTAGGGACACTCAAATCTCAAGGAAAAAATTAAGTACAATTTAACGTACCTCAGCGTTAGATATCTCGAGTATGCAATTTGTTCGTTGTGCAACTGGATGACTGCATGTTCTTTTTTTGTTACCCCTATTTAGCCGGCATAACTTATGTGTACATGATACCTTAACCTAGGGTACCTGAAAAGGGTGATGAAAAATCAGTGTAGAGAATATGAGAAATCATGCATGATTTTTTTGAAAACTCTAATGAAAATTTATGATCAAATGTGTTTTGCACCATCATGGAGTTTACTGAGTTTGCTGAGTGCATTATCTGACTCGAACGCAGGACAAATGCTCAAAACAAAGTTTTTTTTCAAAAGGTTTTATCGTCATTTGTTTAAACTTGAATAGTAGCACTCAACTGCACAGTTAAAATATTTTCTCAAAAAGGAATCAAAACTCCCATTTTTTAAATGCTCGCTCATGCGAATGTTGAAATGACGATCTTGCCAAAAAAGTGCAATACACTTTAGATAAGAACGAATGACACTTTGAGTTTTTTTTTTTTTTTTTTTGTAAATGCTCATGCATGCTCGAAAGTTAAAATTCTACTGTTAATAAAGTTACAACTTAAAACATATTACCTGAATGATGCATATGAAATGCATTTTTGAAAGTTAAAATTCTATTCAAAGAAATTCACAACTTACAACAGTTTACCTGAATAATGCATATGTAATGCATATTTTGAAATGAAAATTTCAGGTGGATTTTTTAAAATAATGCAATTGAGATGCATGCGTGAATTTGAAAGCTCTATAGCTAAAAAAAAAACTCACAATTTACCTGAAATGTTTTTTTTATAAAAAAAAGTAATGCATATTGAATGCATGCTTAAAAAAAATCAGGTAAAAAGGTTTTTTGAAAATGATGCATATGCAATTCATGTTTAAATTTAAAAAAATCTAAGGGCCAAAAAGGAATTACAAATTTTCCTAATTTTTTAAAAAATGAAGCACATTGAATGCACTAACAGAATTTTACAACTTACATGAAAAGTTTTTTCCAAAAAATAATGCGTATGAAACACATTCTTGAAATAAAACATTCTGGTAAGTAGTTTTGAAAATAACACATGGAATGCATGTTTGAAACTAAAAGTTCTACAGCTAAGAATGTTTACAATCTATCAACATATTATTTTTCCTAAAACAATGCACATGAGATGCATACTTGAGATGAAAGTTCTACAATCAAGATAATTTACAAGTTATCTGGAAAGATTTTTTTTTTTGTTTTTTAATGAGAGAAAAACAATGCATCTAGGTTGCTCAAAATTAAGAATTAGACGAAAAGCTTTTTTTTTTTTTTTTTTTTTTAAGGATGCATATGAGGTGCACAAAAAATAAACACAAGATGCAAACTTAAAAATAAAATTTCTACAACTGAGAAAAATTACAATTTACCTGAAAGTTTTTTCCGAAAATAATGCATATGATATGCACGTTTTTTGATTAAAAATTCAGATAAAATTTTTTTTAAACAAAGAGCCCTAAAACTAAGAGAGCATACGGTTTATCTAAAAAGGTTTTTTTTTTTAATTAATGCATATTGGATGCATTATTAAAAATAAAACAATTCAGTTAAAAAGTTTTTTTTTTTAAATGATGCATATGGAATGCACGCTCGAAATTAGAAGCTCTAATAGTTAAAGCAGAATTACAAATTTTCCTTTTTTTTTTTTTTTAGCAATGCATATACAATACACTAACCAAAATTACAACTTACCTGAAAAGTTTTTTCAAAAATAATGCTTACAAACATATGTTAAAAAAGAAAAAAATCAGGTAAGAGGTTTGTTTAAAAAAAAAAATGCAAGTTCGAAAAGAAGCTCTAATAGCTAAAAAAGTTAATTTTTCTGAAATGTTTTTTTTTAAAGTAATGCATACGTAACGCACTAACAAAATTTACAACTTACCTGAGATTTTTTTAAAATAATGCGCGTGAAACACATGTTTAGAAAAAAATCTACAACTAAGGGATTAACTACATAGCTAAAAAATTTTGGTTTTTTCTGAAAATAACGTATACAAAATGCATTTTAAAATTAGAAACTCTAATAGCTAAAAGGGAGTTAAATTTTTCGTGAATTTTTTTTTTTAAATAATGCGCGAATGATGCGTTAATTATGAATTAGAACTTACCTGGTTTTTTTTTTTAAATAATGCGCATGAGACGCATGTTTAGAACAAAAAATCAGGCTAGAGGTTTATGAAAACTGTGCATAAGGAACGTACGAGACATGCTGCAAATATAATTTTTTTGTTGTTTTTTTTAAATGCGATGGGATGCATGCTTATAAATAAAAGTTACGCAGTTAGAAAAAAAATTTACAGTTTATCAGATAACTTACATAAAAAACACGGATAAACACGACATGTTAGGGGGGTAACAAAAAATGTGTGGCTTTGCTCTACAATGTAGGTTCCACTGATAGGTTCCCGACAAGGTGGTTTCCTCTCCCCATCACAGAGATCATAGGACCTTCACAAGCGAGTGGAGTTGTTCTGAGTCGTTCCGGCGGCTCGGCCGTGCGGTCGTACCCTTACTAACTCTCCGGGGTTCCTAGTTGCCCTTGGTTTTAGGCATTTTGGATATTACACTAAAGTGGTGTGTGCGAATTCAAACAATGTCACAAAAAAGAAAAGAATTAGTTTAAATTCTACACTTTGTACCTGTAAAAAAGAAAAACAAATTTAGATTAATCAAGAGAAAAAATAATTAGATTAAATAAAAAACATGACAAATAAGCGAATATAATGAGCCCGAACCCTCTAAAACGTCCCCAGCAGAGTCGCCAAATTGTCGGACCTAAAATCTGACCTAAGGCGATTAATGTTTTGAAAACGTACAATTTTGAAAAGAGTCGCCACTAGTTAATTATTAGGCTAACTAGAATCCTAAATTACCTAAGCGAATAATGGATTAAACACCTAGGTATAGAATCGGTCTACGATCAGAAGTTCGAGTTCGGGGGTTCTATTACGAATTAAAAATATAATTTTTAATTACGCCCTTTCGGTACTCAATTTACTTAATTTGCCAATTTTATCATTTACATACATTACGCCCAATTAATCTAAAAATGTCGAAAATAATCAAATTTCAACATAAAAAAAATATTAATCAGATATAATCCTAAGTCTAAAAATTAATTATAACCTATAACCCCTAGCAAAAATGAAATCTAAAATACTAAAAAAAAACTTCTAACATGCTATTAAATTAAAATTAGTTAATTACAATTAAATTACTAATTAAATACTACCAATTACATTTAAACTATTAATTAAATCTAACTATTTACATTTAAAATTTTAATTAATTGTAATATAATAATAATATAAAACAGAAAACCTAATAACTAAATATTAATAATAAATAAATAAATAAAATAAAATAAAATAAAATAAAAAACCTGCGGAAGATGAACAGCAACAACGGGGCAGCACTGTTGCAGCGTCGGAGGGTGGCGTGGCGTGGCCGGGCCGGGACGACGAGGTGGCGAGCGGACAGCGTGCGGCGGAGCTGGCCGGTCACTGGCGGACGGGTGGCCACGGATGGCCACCGGTGAGCAGAACCGGCGCCAGGAGGATTAGGAAGAGAGAGAGAGAAGAGCAGGAGAGGGAGAGAGACGGACAGAGGGTCACCGGCGCGGCGTGGTCACTGGCAAGCGGGGCCGGTGGTGCAGTGGGCCGGAGCTGGGCGGGCCGTCGGGGTGGCCACCGGCGGCGAAGCCAGCGCCGGCGGGCTGGTGCAGCAGATCTGAGATTAGAGAAAAAAAAAACTTTTTCTGAGCACTAGAAGACAAAATCGCACGGAACCCGATGAATAGTGTATTATTGCTTCTTTTTGGTGTTTTTTTTTGTGTTTACAATGTAAAACTAGAGTTACTAGACCCCTATTTATACTAAAAACCTAGTCTAGATTACAGATAAAATTTAGATAAAAAATGCTAACAGATAATTATTCTAGAGAATATTCCTAAGGATATTTATCTTTACAGATAATTATTTTTTTTAATAAAAAATAATATCTGGAGATAAATATCTTACAGATAATTTTCTAAAATAAAAAAACTAATTATTATATATATATTTTAAATATTCCGAAAATATTAAATAAATTCGAAATAATTTAAAATGTATTTTATAATAATTTCCTTAATGTGCCCTTGAGCATTTTGGAGACTTTGTTGCTTGACGCATCCGGAATTTGACGTATCATGTGTAACGTCGTTACGTCCGGGTCAAAATCGAGTGTTTACAACGCGTAAGCATGTTGTGTTCGATATTTATGGCATGGTATGATGATTTGCTAGATGTAGTATAATATAAATGTGCATGCGTAAATTATCGGATAACTTTACAAAATCATAAGGGTCTTGGGAAAGCCAAAATCGGGTATGTTTATTTGAAAATTCCCGTTCCGGTAATTTGCAATAGAATAACCATTTTCAAAAGACTGATCTATTAGATTGAAAACGACAATAGTGTGAATTCTTTCACGACACCCCCTTCCTCGGTTTACTGAAGGTTGGTTTGGTTTAGTGACTGAAGAATCACTATTCGTCGTATTCCATCATAATAGATAATTCGATTTATGCAATTCTGTCAAAATGTTGTTATCTTCCCAACCTAGTGTTATTATCGATGAATAGATGGCATTATCATGTGAATCTGAGCTATTAGTTGAGACGAATTATGACTCGTGGAGCAAACACGTCATTACGATTTTGGAAGCACAAGGTCTGTGTGACCACATACAAATAACCATGAATTATCCAAATGTCGGACTCACCAAAGATCTGGCATTTGCCCATTTTAAATGGGAGCAAGATGACAAGAAAGCAAAGGAGTTGATACTGTCGGAAATGTCAGAAGATTTCTATGTCCGCTATAAGAATGATCCGACGACAAAGGACATCTGGGATGCCCTCTTTCTGAAATATGGAAGTGGCATGGCAGTTACACTGCACCCACTTATACCAACATTAGAAACCTGTCTGAACAACAACAGTAAGAGTATACTTGAGAAAGTATACGACCTACTTCGCCTATTCAAGCCATTGGAAGATGACAGCCAGATGGCTGAATGGGATAAAATTCAAGCCAAATAAGGATCCTCCCGAAGTCTTGGAGAGCAACCAAGGTTATATTGACTGTCAGCAGTTCCGTACTTGATATTGCATCTGTCCTGAAAATAGTCTAGATGGAACAGGCCCGATTAAAATCAGTAACAAAGGAACCGAAATCCACAGGACAAGCTGGCCGCAAGAAAAGGAAATTCGGGAACAAAGGAAAGAAACAACAGGCAGTAGACAGTAAAACGTTGACTTCACCTAAACAAGGCAGTCCCAGATTAAAACCTGAGATAGTTTGCGGGAACTCCAGTCCATGCCGAATAAGCGATGGTGCAGGTTCCAGCAGATCGCATCCTGAGAAGGTATGCGAATTTGGTTATGTAGAGGAAGCTTTAGTTTCCTCAACTGTCATGTTAACTGACTCAAATCCGTCTTGGATTCTTGATTCAGGTGCAACGGACCACATAGCCAACGATCGAGAACTATTTGCCAAATTTAGACGATTGCCGAACGATTCTAAAAGGATATACATTGGCGACAACTCACAAGTTGAAGTCATAGGGGTAGGGACTTGCAAATTGCCGATGGGCAATGGCAAATTCTTACTTCTAGATAATGTCATTTTCGCTCCTAGAATCCGTAGGAACGTTGTTTATGTTTTTGCTCTTATGGATAAAAACTTTATTTTGTCATTTGAGAGATCCTTTGTTCGTATAAATAAATGGGATACTTTATTTGGATATACCTTTTCTTATAATGGTTTGTTTATCATGGATCTACATGGCAATGTAAATTCATATCGTTTCTATACAATGTCTTCCAAAGAAGCAGAAACTGACGCAACCGGATGGCATTCGCGGCTTGGACATATAGGCTATGACAGAGTTCAGTCGTTGGCTCGACGAGGGCTTCTGCCCGGAACAAACAGTGTGGTCAAACACACATGTCATGACTGTCTGGCTGGAAAGTCCACCCGCAAGACATTCGGTGAAGCAAAACGAGCAGAATTTCCATTGTAGATAATCCATTCCGATGTCTGTGGACCAATGAACGTAACTGCTAGGAATGGAAAGCGATACTTCGTAACTTTCTTTGATGACTACACCCGATTTGGGTTTACTCATTTGATTACTTGCAAATCTGAAGCTATAGATTGCTTTAAAAGCTTTCTGAAGCTCGTGGAGAATCAACAGGTGCGGAAGGTGAAAATTCTTCGCACCGATAGAGGTGGAGAATATCTCTCTAATGAGTTTGATAAGTTATGCAAAGAAAGTGGGATCGCCCGTCAAATGACGATCCCCAACACACTACAGCAGAATGGTGTGGCTGAACGTCGTAATCAGACTCTCCTAGACATGGTGAGAATCATGATGTCACAAGCACAATTACCAATTTATTATTGGGGAGACGCATTGCTTGCTGCCACTCATGTAGTAAACCTTGTCCCATCAAAAGCAGTTAACAAAACACCGTATGAGCTCTGGACTGGTAGAGACTTAAATCTTACCAGGCTGCGACCTTGGGGGTGCGCAACTTACACACATACAACTGACAGCCGATTTGGCAAGTTAGGCCCCAGAGGACTTAAGAGCATCTTTATAAGATACTCCGAGAACTCAAAAGGTTATGTATTTGTGTCAACTCAAGAAAACGATAGTGTGTACGAACATGAATCCAGAGACGTCACTTTTCTTGAGGACGAATCCATCGCTTCAAGAGATAAAAACAGATGAAGTTCTAACCGAACTAGAACATGATGATGATGATTCTCAGGTCCCACTTTATTCGAGTGGGAGATTTGACACAGCAACAAGTGATTCGGTTAATGAGGACGATATCCCTATTATAAATCCAGTGGGAGGGCTCACTCCCCACCAAACACAAATCACTATTGCTGGGAATGCGAATCAAGTAGAACCTGACATTCATAACACACAACCACCATCAATTCCCATTATTTCAAGTGGGAGTGGGATGATCGCTCCAGTTCCAGATCCTAGCGATCAAAGAACTAATCTCGGAGGTGAAATTCCAAGACGAAGGGGTCGTCCTAGGAAAGTTGTTGCTCAGAGTTCTAGTAACGCCAACATTCCCAGTGGGAGTAGTGCCCCGCTAAAAAGCATTATTCCAAGTGGGAGTATGGGTCAAACTCAAAATGGGATAGGTGAGCCTAGACGCAGTCAAAGGCAACGCACTTCCCCTAAAAGGTATCCCATGGAGAGAGGCGAAATATTCACTCTCACATCTGTTGATGAACCGGTAACGGTTAAACAAGCGATGGAAGGACCTCAAGCAAAGGAATGGAGAAAAGCAATGGAAGATGAAACCGCCTCAATGAAAGCTAATTCAGTTTGGTCATTAGTTGATTTGCCTGCGAACCGCAGAGAAATAGGAGCTAAGTGGGTTTTGAAACTCAAACTCACTGTTGATGGAGAAGTCAAGCGATACAAAGCTCGACTAGTTGCGAAAGGACATACTCACCAACTGTGCGTTACACCACAGTAAGGGCCATTCTCGCCCTAGTTGCTAGTCTTGATCTAGAGCTACATCAAACGGATGTTAAGACCGCATTCCTCAATGGAAACCTGGAGGAAGAGTTCTATATGGAGCAGCAGCAGCCGGAGGGTTTCATTACTCATGGCAAAGAACGTAAAGTTTGCAAACTCCAAAGATCTATATACTGCCTTAAACAATCGTCTCGGCAATGGTATCGCAGATTCCACGAGGAAATCGTCGGATACGGATTCGTGAATTTTTACTAGGATCCCTGCGTATACACCAAGACCTCCGGGTCTAAGTATATCATCATAACACTGTACGTGGATGACATACTCATTGCTGCGAACGTCGTGAGTTTCATGAATAAATCAAAGTCCTGGTTAGCATAACATTCGAGATGAAAGACATGTGAGAGGCTTCGTACTTCTTAGGCATCAAAATTGCCCGAGACTGTGCCACCCGGAGATTATGTCTATCTCAGGAATCATATATCAACAAATTGTTGAAAAGATTCAGAATGATGGATGCTAAACTCGTGGATACGCCGGTTGTGTTCGGATGCGCGCTATCGAGGCGTGATGGCCCGAAAAAACCAGCAGGAGCGTGAACAGATGAAGAATGCAGAGTATCTGAGAATGGTAGGGAGTCTAATGTACGCCATGCTCTATACTCGGCCAGACATCTGTTACGTTGTGGGCTTAGTAGCAAGATTCCAATCAGATCCTAGTTATCAAAATCTAAAGGCCGTAAAACGAATTATCAGATATCTGAAAGGTACTGCCGACTACGTTCTATTCTATGAGGGCGATCGGCTCGAATTGACCGGTTATAGTGACGCCGACCACGGTGGCGATCCGGATGATCGTAATTCCACCACAGGAGGAATTTTCCTCCTTGCTAATGCCGCCATATCATGGGTGAGCAAGAAGAAATCTTGTGTCGCGCTTTCCACTATGGAATCAGAATTTGTTGCCCTCTCAAAAAACGCACAAGAAGCGATCTGGCTGAAGAGGCTTCTTACTGCATTAATTGGCACCGACAAGAAGAGTAAACCTGTGAAGGTGTACTCCGACAGTCAGGCGGCCATTGCGGCAGTTAAGAATCCAAAGTACCATAGTAGGACAAAGCACATTGATGTGAAATACAATTATACTAAATCTTTTCTGTAAGACAACATAATCGCTTTAGAAAACTTGCCTACAGACAATATGGTCACAGACCCTTTAACTAAGCCGTTACGTAGGGAGATTTTTGAAAAGCACTTAAAACTGCTTGGATTGCGTAGGGCTTAAACTCTGTGGGTTGTAAAAGTGATAACAGTTTGACATTTGAAATTATGTTTCAATTTGAATAAAAGAATTGCAATTTGAGTTTATGATTTATTGACGTCATAATGATTGAAAACATCGGATTTTACGGTCTATGAACTAAGTCGTAGGAGGAAGTAAAATTATTCCACCAAAATTATGTCAAATGTGAACCTTTCCTCGTCACACAGGCATGGTCATCTTGTAAGGAGAGAGGGACCTCTACCATAACAAGATTGGTTAAGAATCAGGGGAGTAAACCTGATTAAGCAAAACGATAACATTGTCACGCTTAACAACATGACTTAATCTTCGTTTTGTAAATAGCCGAGTAGGACTTTGTCCATCACTATATCATATTCAAGGCCAGATGAGAGATTCTGCGATAGCATTAATGACATATCCCATCCCTGGCTTTACCAGGTGTGCTATCGACGCGTGCTTCATACTGCGCGTGCCATGTTCGACCACGGGGTCATGCTCGGTTGTGCTAGCTAGAATCCTTGTGATTCAAAGGGCGCATACTTCTTCATCTTGAGCGTGTGATTGATCCCGGATGTCTTATGAAGAGGCATCCAAAGTATCCTCACGGACTCAGAACTTATACCTAAGGTCTGGCTCAATGCTCGCTTCCCAGCGTACGAGCGTAGTGCCAAAGAAAACAGCCAAGTGACCACGTCTTGGAAACCGGTTGAGTCAGACTAAGGGTATAAGCGATGGGGATGGTCATGTTAACCTTTAATTCATCGACTCTCGTGTTCACTAGGTGGCTGTCAACCGGATATTAGTTGAAGGTTGTGAACACTTGTACGGATGCCCTGGAGAAGTATTCCTTTGTGGAAAACTGGGCAATTGGAGAATTAACAGTTGACCAATGATACATTGCGGTACATAGTTTTATTTCAAACAGGTTTGGTTCATGAAAGGGAATCAACGTTCTACGAGCGCTACAATACTCCTAACAGATGAGTAGCACGATGCCCGTCGTATCCGCCGGTCGCACGGCAAGCCTCGTATGTACTATTCAGAGACGGAGACGAAGACTGAAGACTGAGATGTTGATACTATTGCGTAATCGTATAGATTAACGAGCACCCTCCCATTTCGGCAGGTGGGAGCTGTTAGCATATGGTGACGTGGCGCCATAATAGGAGCTCGTTAATTAAGGGAATTACCTAAGTTAATTAGGTAACTGTCAATTTGGGCTAATTGGGCCAAATCCAATTAGTAATTGACAAGGGAGGCCCAAACTGGGCCTCCCCCACTTTATGCATGGTTCGGCCGAAACCCTAGTACCACATTGGTTGGAGTTGCCTTTTGGCAACTCCACCCAATACTATATATAGGGGTGACTCCTAAGGGTTTAAACACACAATTAAGAACAAGGATCTCCATTGAGAAAACTTGTCACCCTAGTCTAATATTTCGGCACCATCACATCAAGTCTGAGGATCCATCTCCGGTGAAGAATCTATCAGAGGTCTTGTTGTGGAGCTACATCGCGTGGGACTTCTTCTAACGAAGAACTTGCACGTGGTTCCGACCGGAGGATCAGAACTCCCTCCACATCGTTCTTGGGCAGGAAAGCTAAAAGGTGTGTGTACTAATTCCGCTGCGTAGATTATATTTCTTGCTAGTACACGTATAGCATTCCGTAGTATTACGTCCCCGTAATCCAACAGAGTCTTGGAAGAAGGCTCACCACTGATGGAAAAGATCGAGCGATACACAGGTAGTCTCGTTGCAAAAGGCTACACCTAACTTCACGAAGTAGACTTTGACGAAACATATTCAACACCGGTGCGCAAAACCAAGGTGCAGGGTCATTTATGGTCCTGGTTGCAGGTTTCGATTACGAACCTCACCAAATGAGTATAAAGACCGCATTCCTCCTCGGAAACTTGGATGAAGAGATCTACATGGAGCAACCGGAGGGTTTTATTACTCCTGGTAACAAACGTAAAAGTTTGTCGACTCCATAGGTCCATCTACATTCTTGAACAATCGTCTCGGCAATGGTACCACAAGTTCCACGAGGAAATCGTAGGAAATGGATTTGTGAATCTTCATGAAAATCCGTACGTGTATTATAAGACCTTCGGGTCTGAGTATGACATCTTTACCTTACGCGTGGATGACATACTTATTGCTGTAAACGACATAAGGTTAATGAATAAGTCAAAGTCCTGATTAGCATCTTTATTTGAGATGAAGGACATGGGAAAGGCCACGTACATCTTAGGCATTAAAATTGCTAGAGATCGGGCTACCCGGAAATTGTGTCTGTCTTAAGAAGCTTATATCAACACACTGTTGAAAAGGATTCAGATTACAGAATGCCAAACCCGTGGATACGCCGGTGGTGTTTGGGTGCGCAATGTCAAAACGTGACGGCCCCAAGAACCTGGTAGAGCGTGAACAGATGAAGGGTGCAGAATGTTTTAGCATGGCCGGTAGTTTGTTCTACGCCATGTAATGCACCCGTCCGGATATCTGTTACGTCGTAGGCCTAGTAGCACGTTTCCTATCAGATTCTGGTCATCAATATTTAAAGACTATAAAACGAGGAACTCGTTATCCTAAAAGGTACTGCCGACTACAAACTGTGCTTTGATGGCAGGTAGTTAGAATTGACCGATTACATTGACGCCGACCGTGGTGGCGATCCAGATGATCATAAGTCCACCACAGGAGGAGTATTCCTCCTTTGCTAATACCGCCATTTCATGGACGAGCAAGAAATAAATATGAGTCGCGCAGTCTACGATGGAAATATAGAGTGGGGTAAAGTGGATTAGTCCACTTTACTCCTCCTATAAATAAAAGGTTTTAGGGTATTTTAGGTTTAATCACAATTCCCTCATCAGAGTGTTTTAGAGAGAAAAACCCTCCTCCCCTAATACCTAGTTTCGGCCGAACCATATATCCCTCACCAAGGGTGAGACAACTTGCCTTCGAGCAAACTCTCTAGAGATCTGTCCTCGTGCCAAGAATCGATCAGAGGCTTTGCTGTGGAGCTTGCACCACGTAGGGCTTCTCTAACAAGAACCTCTACGGGTCCCGACCGGAGGATCGCGAACTCCTTCTTGAGAAGATCTTGGGTCTACGGATCATCCTAAAGGTATGTGTGAAACTTCCGCTGCATAATTCTAATTACTGGCATGTACCTTGTTTTAGTATCCGTAGTGATTACTCCCCATAATCTAACACCAACTTGGTTCCTGGTCCTAGTATCCATGGAATTCATCTAGGAGGTAAAATCCCGAGACCAAGATGTCGTCTAAGAAAAGTTGTTGGTGAAGGTTCAAGTAATGCTCTTGTTCCCTGTTGGAGTGTTATTTCAATAAGGAGCATTATTCCTGGTGGGAGCGTTGTTCAAGTTCAAGATGGGACTAATGAGCCTAGACGTAGTCAAAGGCATCGAACTTCTCCCTATAAGTATCCCATCGAAAATGGTGAGTTATTCACTCTGACTTCGGTTGATGAACCAGTAACGGTTAAAAAAGCTTTGGAATGACCTCAAGCGAAGTAATGTAGGAAGAGGTCGCCTCTATTAAAGCAAATTCGGTATGGTAGTTGATTTATCTGCTAAACGCAGAGCCATATGGGCAAAAGTGGGTTCTGAAATTGAAACTCGCCGTTGATGGAAATGTCGTGCGGTACAAAGATCGACTCATTGCGAAGGATATACCCAACTTCACGGAGTGGACTTTAATTAGACATACTCACCGACTGTGTGTTACACCACAGTTCGGGCCATTCTGGCCCTGGTCGCATGCCTTGATTTAGTGCTGCACCAAATGGATGTTAAGACTGCATTCCTCTACGGAAACCTGGAGGAAGTGATCTATATGGAGTAACCAGAGGGTTTCATAATCCCTGGAAATGGACATAAATTTTGTAAACTCCAAAGATCGATCTATGGTCTTAAACAATCGTCTCGGCAATGGTACCGCAGGTTCCACGAGGAAATCATTGGAAACTGATTCGTGAATCTTCACGAGGATCCATGCGTGTACACTAAGACCTCTGAGTCGAAGTACGTTATCTTGACATTATATGTGGATAACATACTAATTGCCGTGAACGATGTGAGTTACCTGAATGAATCAAAGTTCTGGCTGGCATCTGTAATCGAGACGGACATGGGAGAAGCCACGTACATCCTATGCATTAAGATTACTAGGGATCGGGCTGCTCGGAAACTGTGTATCTCCCAAGAATCTTATATCAACAAACTGTTGAGAAGGTTTAGACTACAAGATGCCAAACCCGTGGATACGCCGGTTATGTTTGGGTGCGTGTTGTCAAAGCGTGAGGGCCCAAAAGAGCAGGCTGAGCTTGAACATATGAAAAGTGCAGAGTACCTTAGAATGGATGGTAGTTTAATGTACGACATGCAATGCACTCGTCCATACATCTGTTACGCTGTTTGTTAAGACAAGTGTATCAGGTTGACGGGGTGTCGATCTGAATAACAATCTTACGGGTAAATTCCTTCCTTCGCGATCCGATTCTTTCGAAATGATCGTTGGGTTATGTTAGATATCTGTCCAATTCGGGTTCGTTTTTACATTTTGGGCCTCGCAAAATACTCCAAAACCCATAAAAGAACTCTTCCGCGAACACCTCATGTCCAAAACGGTCCGGAATACGCGCAATACCCGAACCGGGGGACTTCCGGATTGCACTAAGGCGTTCGGATTACCGATGTTCTCCGCGCGCTTATCCCGATTATTTTGCCAAGTGCAGGAAGTCAATGCACGCATAGTCCACCTTGATGACGGTATACGTTTTCCTTCATACTGACATCAAGCCGTTCAAAACTGGGCATGATCCTTAGGTTCCCTATAAATCGGGGCCTAGGTCTCCCATTTTAAAACAACTCCCTCATTTTCTGGCATTGCGTGCTCTGACTTCTCTCTAAAAGGCTTTCTCTCTCTAGAAGATTTTGACTTGAGCGTCGGAGAGGGCCCAACCAGCTTTCCCTCCCTCTCCCACGCTGGTTACTGCCCCTTGTGCAGGATCCGGATTTCGAGAGATCAAAGCCAGGAAGTTGAAGATTAAGTTCGAGGATCGTGTTTCAAGGATTGCGGCGTACCCGTTCCTGTACACACATCCCGAGCCCGTTCGTGTAAAAGAAGCCCAAAGCTACCCAAGTGGAAGCAGACTTAACATTTGGCGCTGTCAGCGGGATTCGAACAAAAAGCCGTTCCATACCGCAAGCTATGACAGGAAGACGAACGAAGAAGGCGGGTGCAAGCAAGCCGAAGCCGACAAGAAGCCAACCAGGACCTTCTCACATTCCAGACGCAGAGTCTACCGCCTAATCCATGCAAACCGCAAACGTGCCTTCCGCACAACATGGCCTTACAGTCCAAAATACAGCATACATTGCATCCCATCCGGAAAAGATGGAAACGTACATATGATCCATGGAGACTTTGATGCTGAAAGCGAGAAGTCATACGAGCAAGAAGTGTACGTTGCAAAGACAATGCACAAATACCATGTTACCAACATGGAGTATGTCGACATAAAGGATGCCACCTTTAAAGATGTCATTGGTTTTTCATCAAAGGACAAAGAGCACATTGCGTACCACGACGCCTTGGTCATAACCACGTAGAAGCCGACAAGAAGTCGACTTGGATCCTCCCACATCCCTGTTGCCACATCCAATGCTTTCTTCATGCCAACAAAAAGTGCATCCTTCGCACAGTACGACTAATGAGTCCTCCAATACAAAGGTGTCAACCCGCCACCACCTGTCACTCCTACCATGATGACCGCACTCGAAGAGCTGCTTGCATTCCGAGAGATGTTAAAGAACCAAGGATATGCCCCGCCACCACTACCTCAGCCTCCAATCAACGGACAAGTCGAGGAGACAAGAACAAAGTCCCGAGTCACAAGTCATCAAGACACACTGCACCAAAGAATAGGGGGGCAATACACGGAAAGTACCTTCCAGTACCAACAACCAAGGCAAGGAGCTGCATGCTCATACAACCCGCATGTGACAGCTCAACACCAAGAAGGGGCATGGAAACAACCTCCAACCTTCCGCTCAAAAATACACAAGGAAGGTTCTTCCACGAGGACAAGCCAAGACTATGCTGACATCCGTCACAAGGAGGGACAGAAAAAACCTGTTAATGACGATGATGTCCCAATCACTGGACTTACAACAAGAACCTTGAAGGCAATAATTGAGGAAAAGATAGACGCTTCCTGGGAAAAGAGACAACCGCAACAAAAGAGGCCATTCCAGTCAGACGTCCAAAGGCTCAAAAAGTCCAATCTCGCCAAATGTGTTCCACTGAACACACCACTGTCCGTCATCTTGAAAGAGATAAAGGAGACCAAGCTGTGGAAAAAGCCCTCCAATTTCCGCAAGGGCCCATTGGGAAAAGATGAAAGCAAATGGTGTGAAAATCACGAAGTGTATGGCCACGAGACGGAAAGCTGTGTTGGATTAAGGTTTCATATAAACAGCTTAATCTTAAAAGGAGAAATGAAGAAGTATGTCGACCAAGGCAATAAGCATCAAAAAGAAGTCTCATGTGGAGTCTTCAGGAAAAGGCAAAGGAAAATAAAAGGCGAATGATAATCTACCTCTCGCCAAGCGCCGGAAAAACAACGTCACTCATGAAACCAATTATGACGAATTATACAATCCTTGGAGCACGAATGTGGAGGAAATAAATTTCAAACTCCCGGAAAACAAACTTCCCCGTCCACTTGAGCCAATGACTGCCTTCCTTGACAAGAACGTTGAAGAATGGTACAAGCACCATAAAACTGGGGGGCATAACACCAACATTTGTTCATCCACAAATGTGGAGATTGAAGAGCTCAACACGCTAGATGCACTGAGGAACTATGTGGCACGTGGCAGAATCAACTTGCCGACAAATCACCTATGAAGACGTCAAACACATCATCAATCCCTTTATCTCCATTTTCTCATATCTACTTTAAGTCTTCTTAGATTAAGTACAACTTATGTTTATTAGCTATAGTACTTTTCAAAAGGAGCGATCAGTAGACGCCTTCCTGTAATCCGTTGTACGAACTCCAAATATCTAATAAAGGTTAAATCTACTTTCGTAGGTACATTACTATATCATGCATACTACCTTGGAATAACGCCAAGTAACAACTACACACATATTAATTGCGTCAACAACACAAGCTATCGCACTAGGAACAACAAACGGCTTAGGCCATACAACATCCCCCATGCAACGGAGCCTCAAGCATTCTATACGCACAAGACTAAAAATCGCGCTGCAATAATAAACAAGACGGGGGCATCACCCAAGTGACAACGTCGTCAGCATTGTGGAAGATAGGAATTCAGGATACGCTCCTATATTGTACGCACGCCTATGCCAAACCCATCACGAGAAAAGAGTTAGAGAATTATTTCCAACATCCAGCAAGTTTACCCTTGTCAAGAACACAAGAATGACCGTTCCACTCAAAACGTACGCCGACAGCGAAACCTAATCTTCGGCCAAAACAAAGGAGAAGATGAGGATTCCACAAGTATAACATCTCTCAAGCATGTGCACAATCGTCATACAGACACAACCACGGGAAGAGTCACAAGTGTATGAAGAAACACATCAAATAAACCCAGGCCCCTTGAAAGTGAACACATGAAGCATACATCGCAAAACCAGCACGTTAAATTCAACACCGCGCAATGTGCAATAGGAGAAGGAGAGCAACAACTCCAAATCGGCGTTCTATTCGTGATCGTAGAAAAGCTAGACGCATATAATGGAATCCTAGGGTATACAACCATGAACAAGTGGGGTATGATAAGGGTCAACATCACACCAAAAGATCAAGTTTCCAACAAAGGCAGGAATTGGTGAAATAAAGGGAGATCAGCAGCTATCAAAAGACTGCTACAAGGTTGCACTCCAACATAATGTCAAGACAAACAATAGCGGAATTCCCATCATTGATGAAAACCCAAGGGTAGATCATGCACGTCATGCTCTTGTTGAAGCATTACAAGAAATCAAGATAGATGAGCCAGAAAGGATGGTCCGAGTAGGCGCATCACTGTTAGAAGATGAAGTAATAGAAACCATCAGGAAACAACGGTACGACTGCCAAGCGACTTGGGGGGCACCAAGCTGACAAGTGCTCGGCATTCCACCGAAGTGAAGAAACGAATAATTGCAAGAACAGGCGGTACCATTCTTCTAAGAAGGAAACACCAAGCAATGATCATATTTAGGCATGTATATCATGCTAAGGAGGCATCAACGCGTATCAACTAGAGGACGCATACAATAATGCATTGTCGCTGTTCATACATACATATTCACAATCACATATAATGGGTGATACTTGGAAAAGCTCCGCTCCCGACATATGCGCACCTGTCACGATCCGCACCTATCACGTCCACACTTAGGGAAGTTTCCTGCACAAACAAGCAGTCCTCGTATCAGACTTCTTTAATTTATCTATTATATGCATTACTAAAAAGAAAATTTCATAACTCCATATTTTTGCAAACTTGTAAACATTGCAACTATCTGACAAAGCGCAACTCTGTTCGTAGGTACATGCTACACTATGATTACTACATTGGAATTATGCCAAGTAGTAACCTATGCACATAATATCTACTTCAACAATACAAGCTAAGCATTATGTTCAAGGAGGGATTTATGGCATACGACGCCAACATATCTATTATCTACACCAACATTGAGTTTATTTCTCCATCCATAACGGCGTCTATCTCAAGAAGGCGTTCACTCAGGAACAACGTCAACAACATACAATGCCTTGGAAGAAAATCAAAACCTATTCTAAAAGTGACATGGTGCAATATCCTCCTTGTAGGGACCAAACCCATGTTCAGATCTATCAAAAGTAACATGTTGCGACATCCTCTTCAAAAGGGCAACCCCATGTTTACTTCTAAAAAATGGCATGTTGTGAAATCCTCTGGGCAAATCTTCATGTTCATAGTCATTCCCTGAATAAAAACAGGATGCGGCAAATACATTATGGGACTGATCACCCCATCGTGGCGGAAATCCTCTTAATAGACGACAACCCCACACACTAAAAGTATGCATACTCTCTTAAGGGTGCATACACCATGAAGACTTATGCCTGAAAAATGATAGCTTCATGTTATACGCTTATAAAACTAAACCTTGTTCAAAACTCATCAAACTTACAAGTCGAGTCTTGTATAACGTTATCTTGCTCTTTAGCATATAACGCCAAAACAACAAAATCAGCAAGAAGTATCTTGCAACAACGTCGCCTTAGAGTGGAACTAAGAGACGGTATAAACTTAAGTCTTGCTACGTCAAGTCCACACTGCTACATGTCAAAGGCCAAGTGCCAAATACATTACTACCTGCAATGCTACAAGTACCAAGTGTACATAACACCCAGCAATGCGCAAGTCGCAACATCGTATGTTCTATCCATCACAACATAGAGTTCAATCCTATCATGCAAGTCCAATACATACGGACAATGAAGATAACGCAAGGTATGAAATATTACTAACAAGTTATCACATGTTTATTATTATTGAAAACAGGTCCAAGTGATGAAATACCATGCAAGCAAATGCATAAACAAAGATTTATCAAAACCTCAAAACAACATCAACCCATTCACAAAGGGTTCAACATGCTGGAAACAGACAACTTGACACCAACCAAGAGATAGCATCATCTCCAAGGATCTATGGCAAAGAGTTCATAATGTCAACATCAAATGCAATGTCATCATCCGCACAAAAGACACGGCAAGAATGGCCGCTTCAACTTCAATACGACATAGCTCTTCAACATAAGTGCGACAATCAGCAATGCGCGCATCAAAATCAGCCATCTTCAAGATCAAGTTTCAAATGTGAAGAAGTAAACAACGCTTACCTCAATGGAAGGAACGCTCCTCCTTGGGCCGGTCCCTCGACCGGGGGGCAGAAGGCACCACCGCACGACCCTCAACTCTATTCCCTTTATCGCAAGAAGGAGTTAGCACGGTCGTACTCGGCATAAAGAACTTAGAATTGCTCGAGGAACGTGCCCCTGCGTCAGATCTTTTGAGAATTGTGCTAAAGCCAGGAATTGCAACCACACGTTCAGCAACATGAAAGCAACAACTTGGAAAATTAACAAGTTCAAAGAAGATACAAGGAGGTGCCTTACTCACAAGTCCTTTGCCGCGACCATGGCCGGAGACTCCAGAGTAGCGGGGGCAATTGTACTGACATTCCTTCCAACAAGCAGATTACTGTATACATCGGCTATCTACAAAGACGGGCTTTTTCCATCAGTCCGACCTACATTACAACATGATACAAGTCATAAAGATCATCAACATACCAAATCTTCAGAAGGGCGTATATGAGTACCGACATCAATTAATCAAGTAACAAGAATCATGCAAGGGGGGCAACTTCTTCAACACATCAACCTTACATGTCGACATCGAGCTCATACTCGCAGCAAATATGATTACAAGGGCAAAATATTTTCTAAGTGTTTTGCTCAGGATGACAGTCAGCATATTGCAAGTTGTCAGCATGCTACTATGTGTCAGCATATTACCAAGTGTTAGCATAAAACAAGGTGTTGGCATACAACCTGTGTTTACATCAACCATATGGATACAACGTACATAGCTAGGGATAGAGAAAAGATTCTAAGTGTGGGGGAAAGTGCACACATACAAGCACGTACATACGAGCACGCGCATACAGCTGTCAACAGTCAACACATGGCGAGATGCTAGCTGTCAAGAATATTTTCTAAGTGTTTCCATGTACGTACATACATGTCGACATGGATGGATGTCGACAAGCATGGTATATTTTCTAAGTGTTTCCATGTACATACATACATGTCGACAAGGATGGATGTCGACAAGCGTGGAATATTTTCTATGTGTTTCCATGTACGTACATACATGTCGACAAGGATGCATGTCGACAAGTGAATAATATTCTCTAAGTATTTCCATGTACGTACATACATGTCGACAAGGATGCATGTCGACAAGAGAAGAATATTTTCTAAGTATTTCCATGTACGTACATACATGTCGACAATGATGCATGTCGACAAGTGAAGAATATTTTCTAAGTATTTCCATGTACGCACATACATGTCGACAAGGATACATGTCGACAATTGAAGAATATTTTCTAAGTGTTTCCATGTACGTACATACATGTTAACAAGGATGGATGTTAACAAGGGGAGAGTATTTTCTAAGTGTTTCCATGTATGTACATACATGTCGACAAGAATGGATTGCATGCATCAAGTAGCTATTATCAACTTCTACACAATACCTCCTAAGCATTCCTACGACGCTTATCGAAAAAGCTCATACGACGACATCTATGGTAACAAGCATTAGATATTGTTAAAATATTTTCTAAGTGTTTTAGCATAATTGCAGAAAATGGTCGATGATCAACATACGACGCTCAAAGCACATTGTCTAACTTACCATTACCCATGTACAACAATCAACGATCATGTCCAAACAACTATCCATCATCAACGTCAAGCATGCAAAAACGATGACTAAAGCATGGAACGACAGGACGGCAATGATTACTATTCACAAGGGAAGTATAACAATCTATTTATGCTTTTCTAAAAATTTCCAGCACTTAGAAAAATGTTGTCCAATTTGGAAAGCTAATTACTCAAATGCATTTTATCAAATACCTTATGTGCATGTTAAGGTGACTACACACATGATGATTTCAAGATCAAATTAAGGCCAACCGAAGTCACGAAATGTCCAGCCATATACGGAATTGAACTCACCAACACGAGGCCACACCGGAATCCAATTGATATCAACTATGGTGTGTCTACTCCCAATCTATGATCTCAAAAGCTTCATCTTCATCAAGAATGGAGAGCTTCTTGGAGATTTATCTATAAAGAATTTAAGATAATGAGTATTCTCTCTCCTAATTTTCACTAATAGTGCCTACACCATGTGCTAAGGACTAAACTTTCATGTATTTTCATATAAGTCCTTAGCAACCTTTACAAGCAACTTTGCATTTCTCCTATGTTCATATTGCATACATATTACACAATGCTTCATGACATACTACACGTAATTACTATTACATATTACGTACATAGAATTTATCATGCACGTTTCTTATTTATGATCGTTACATGATTATTTTTATAATCTATGTATGAATTGAATGTTTGCATCATTTTCCATGCTTTCATCATACTACATGCTTGCATCATTTTCTACGTTTACACCATGCTTCATGATTACGTATATGCTCTCCAATTTTATATTGTTATAAGTGTTTTGCTTATTGCATGATCACGTCATCCATTTGCTATATCGTCATCTACATGTTGACAACGTGTTATATGCTTACATCATGTACCATGATATTATCATGTTATGTAATTCTTTATTATTACAAGTATTTCTCTCATTACATGATATTGCGAATATATCGTTAATTGCATGTTGTTATATGCATATTGTCCGCTACGCTAACCCTATAAACAAATTACGTACATAAGGCGGAAAATTGAAGTTGGTCAAATTTATGATTCCTACACTCGAATTGACAAACAGGCCACCCCTGAGGTCAGTACCAAACCTAAATTGGACGAATATCTTATCTTAAAAAGAGTCAAGCACGGGTTTTAAACCACTACTTGACTCGGGGGCAAGTGTTAGATATCTGTCCAATTCGGGTTCGTGTTTACATTTCGTGCCTCGCAAAATAATCCAAAACCCGTAAAAGAACTCTTCCGCGGACACCCCAAGTCCAAAACGGTCCGGAATACGCGCAGTACCCGGACCGGGGGACTTCCGGATTTCCCTAAGGCAATCCGGACCCTGTCTAGATTGCTAGACAATCCGGGTAGGTCCGGATTACCGACGTTCTCCGCGCGCTTATCCCGATTATTTTGCCAAGTGCGGGAAGTCAGTGCACGCATAGTTCACCTTGATGACGGT
Organism: Clarkia xantiana subsp. parviflora; assembly: GCA_036873135.1. Lineage (NCBI taxonomy): Eukaryota > Viridiplantae > Streptophyta > Magnoliopsida > Myrtales > Onagraceae > Clarkia > Clarkia xantiana. Next base: position 41,390,966 of record JAPTYO010000004.1, read on the forward strand.
ATACGTTTTCCTTCATACCGACATCAAGCCGTTCAAAACTGGGCATGATCCTTAGGTTCCCTATAAATAGGGGCCTAGGTCTCCCATTTTAAAACAACTCCCTCATTTTCTTGCATTGTGTGCTCTGACTTCTCTCTAAAAGGCTTTCTCTCTCTAGAAGATTTTAACTTGAGTGTCGGAGAGGGCCCAACCAGCATTCCCCCCCTCTCCCACGCTGGTTACTGCCCCTTGTGCAGGATCCGGATTTCGAGAGATCAAAGCCAGGAAGTTGAAGACTAAGTTCGAGGATCGTGTTTCAAGGATCGCGGCGTACCCGTTCCTGTACACACATCCTGAGCCCGTTCGTGGAAAAGAAGCCCAAAGCTACCCAAGTGGAAGCAGACTTAACAGGTTCGATCACTGACGTCGGATCCTTCGTGATGTTGGGTAGTCTATACTTCGGGTTGTCGTATGTCAAAGTGTCGGACTGTCGGATTGTTGGATTGTCAGAGTGTCGGACCGTCGGACTATTGGAGGTTTGCAAGCCCTTAAAATGGGTATGTGTTTGGGTGTCCGTAGATGTAGTTGTTCATACATCCTCTCGTTCGTACGTCAGGTCGTTGACTCGAGGGTCGTATGGTTGTATTGACGGATTGCCGAGACTCCTAAACGTCGGGACGTCACTCGTGTGTAGTCCGCGTGCGTTCCCCCTAACACCTGCAAAAGGGGCAACGTCGAGACCAAATAGGGGGATGGGGTGGTACTCGATGAACCCTCTCCGATGCCTAAATCAGTACATCGTTCTAGAGAGATAAAGTAGAGAGAAAGCAGAGCATAAATATTTCATGTCACATTAACTTAGTAAATGAAAAGAGGTGGAGTTCTATATATAGGCTCAAAGGAGATTAAGGTGGTTAATGACACCGTTAACTCCTAAACGAGCTCAGTTAACAAGTGATAAAGGGATTAAGCCCTTAGCAAGCATGGAAGGGTTCGTGATATTTTCTAAGTGACAGGCGTGCAAAATGAGGTCGGGTCGCCGCGAGGGACGGTTTGGATGAAAGTATTCTGAACTTCACGTACAGCCGTTAGGCGGGGATACCGGACGTCGGAAGGATGTCGGAACCTTTGGGGTTGGATTGAAAATCCGACCCTAAAAGCATAGGATCGGACTGCCAGGTCCGGTCAAACCTAGATTTGACCGGACCAGCAACGTGTCCTGGCGGGCGTTTTTTTCCGTCTAGACCGTTTTGCCGCGGGTGACGTGTTCGGGTCAAAGTTTCGAGTTGCAATCGTTCGTGGGGTAATTAAAATAATACTATCCGAATGAAAACGAGTTTAAATTAAGCATATATCCATCACGTGCCCTCAAGTCAACCAATGGCTTAACCCTTGATTGACTCTATTTTACGATACGATGACACTCTCAATTCAATCCTGTGATTTTAACTCTTGTCGAAACCATCGTATATCCGTAAGCGTATCGCCGTGATTTATCATTGTTTCCCGGGACAAGGAAAATATAGACATTAGTACAGACATGTATATATTCAGACAGGTATCCGAAAAATGCGGGTATGGCAAAAATCATGTTTTCCTTTCTCTATGTCTAAGAACACGAGATAGGAAAGGGGGATGACGGGATTATGATAGTAGATGAATGAAAATCTAATTCATGTTGGCATGCACGTATGAAGTGATTCTATATGTGGAAAATATGCTAATCATGTGTGGAAAATTTCTAAGTATGGGATAGACAATAAATGAACATGGGAGTAAATATGACATATCATGGACATGGATGTGTTGTACTAGCATACATGCAAGTAAAATCACAAGTACTGGATCAGGTATATACATGTTGCAATCGTAGACATGAATGTGCGGGCGTCGAGTATACGCGTGTGCAAGCGTTGGGGTTACCAACGTAATGCAGTTGTATAAATGTGTATGTGTGTATTGAGTCTGTATATGGATGTAAGCATGAATACATGACAATTATGAATGTCTAAGTGTTGAACACGTGTGAATGTGAGAAGGTGTGAGCTAACATGCACATGGATACAATCATGGATATGGACGCGAGTGTAAACGTGTTGCGATCCTGGGTGCAGTAATGCAAGCATAAACATGTTATAATCATAAGTGTGGATAGAGGCATTGACGCATTCATGGATGCAAATAAAAAATATGAACGTATGTGTAAGGATTAAATTATACTCCATTTTTATCCAAGAGTGTGAACTTCGTGGCTCGACGGGCGACAACGTTTTGCCTACCCCGTAGTAGTGCGAGTATTTTTAGCCTTAGCTCTTGGATGGTGTGACATTTTCCTTCATTTGTTGGAACGTGTGCATGGTTCTTGGACCTTGCCCTGCGATTCATTTTATATAAACATGGGGGTGAAAATACTTACAAACTTTCTTCTTGTCCTTTATGCGAAGGGGTTTATCGACACATGTTGAGGGTTGTCCCCCCCCCCTTTGGATGTGTTAGAGCATTGCTCCTCCTCGCACTTTGATCGCAGAATATTTCGGCCGACAGCTTCTCTTTCATAACTCGACGTCGAGGTTGCCCCCATAGTAGACATGCCCTGTATTTTCATGAGAAGTTGTTGACCTTGGTGTCGATCGCGTTTCGTGACCTACACATGTAGGGTTGCCTATTTATGGAGTTGCCCCCGTAGTAGGCGTGTTTGCATTTTGGATGCGGGGTTTTAGTCTCTTTGCCGACTGTCGTTTTATGACTTGCATGCATCATACCGCCCGTCGTAGCGGGTCTGCTCGTTGTCTTGAGTGTAGGGCGTTGCTCTTAGTGTTGGCTACACTTATAGCATACTTACACAGGGTTGTCCTTGTGACGGGCACACTTAAACTTTGGATGCGAGGTGTTGTACCTCATGTTGGTACGTTGGTGCGCACGTGTGTTGTGCTGTGCCTGTTATACTTAACTTCTGAAAATGAGTTGTTACTCGTCGTGCTGAATTGTCAACGCGCGTGCACTGCACTTCCCCCATAGCGGTTATACGTAACTTCTGAAAATGAGGTGCTAAACCTCATGTTGATGTGTCAATGCGTGTGTACACTGCGTTGCTCCTTTGGTTGGTATGCCTTGCGTACGTCTCTCGATTGACTTACGTAAGGGGATTAACATGAGTGCGTGAGGAGCATGATTTTTTCCTATCAGAAAGAAAGTACCCTTCGTGGTGGCTCAGTTTGGAAAGCGTTTGTTCAACCTGTTGCGAGTTCCGATGTTCACTGTTATCACCATTTGGTCGGGTGTACATTTTGGTTGAACGTCGATCCATGCAAAAAGAGTATGTGATCACGTTTCTTACTCAGGTCGCCTCCTCCTTTTTAGCGGAGGGTCGTAGGAGAGTTTTCTTCACGTGACTCCAACTATTTTGATTTTGAGTGAGTTCAGGTGCCTTGTTATTCGTTTGTGATCTAATTAAACCTAATGCTTAGTTTCGATTATGGGGGTGGATCTCGGAAATGCATGATTTTGAGACTAAGTCAGTGGGCTGAATTGCAATTGCTAATTAATTGTATATTATTGCATGATTAGAACTGTCGTTTTGACTATGTCAAGCTAGCTGGATAATACATCTGGAAATTTGTTCCGGCTTGATGTCGTTGTTGGAGGATGGCATACTCTATACGTATGATCACCTTGAATCTGCTAAGGGCCTGTTGGAAGGTCTTAAAGCAGGGTTTGGCGTTTACACCACTGCACAGAAGCGGTCGTTAAACATCACTTTAGACTCATATAAGATGAGTCCTAAGCATACGATGAAGGTGAAGGAGCATATAAGAAAAATATCCAACATGCTTGCTCAACTCATGGAGGTTGGGGAAACTCTGTCTGAGGAAAGAAAGTTCAGTGTGTCATCCACTCTTTAACGGACTCTTGGAATAGCATGAAAATGCATCTTACCCATGCCACTAATCTCGATACTTTCGAGAAAGTACAAGTTCATCTCGAGTTGGAAGAGGATCGACTCAAGGCTGAAAATCCCAGAGCCGAGATGCATATTGCGTCATCCTCCCCAGCTGTGCAGAAGGGTAAGCGCAAGAGGAATGGCAAAGACTTTCAAAAGAAGGCTAACAAGTCGCTTGGTCCAAATACACAAAAAAATTTCAAATCTAAGCAAGCTGGAGGCAAGAACAGGCAGAGAAAGCGTACACGTAGAGAGGAATCTCGAGCGTGTTTCAGGTGTGGTGTAAAAGGCCACCTGGCTGCTTCCTGTACCAATCTTCGTAAGGTATGTTCCGAGAAATAATGACGAAAGTCATACATTCTCCTCGAATTCCTACTTCCTCGAGATTAATTCAATTTCATATTTTTGAATTACAAAATCGAGAAGAGGAAGGAGCGTAGAAATAGAGGAGATGCCCCAGAATAATAAGGATTGGATATCGACCCATCCTTACTTGCTTGAACTTTTCTATTTCTTTCAGTATTTAATACTCTTGGATTATAAGTTTCCTCGCGAAAAACAGGGATCTTTTATTTGTGCATGTAATAAATGCTTGAACCGAGTATCGATTGATCATTCACCTAGAGCCGCTTGATCTTATGATTACTACTCTACACATTGCTAATCCGAGTGCGATAAATTTAAAATGTTCCTTATTTATTAGTACTCCATAAATTATTAAATCGTAATGATGAACATGCGCGAAACCGATTAAATTAAAATTAAATTTTGGAAACAAAACGATTTCACCATGGGTGACAGCTGGTGATTTGCGTGTAACGCGCATGTTTCTCGACATAAAGAACACATCGATTCAAAGTACAAATTTAATATGAAGTGTTTGAATGATTTAATGCTTGACATGAATTTTCATTTGCATTGAATACCCATTTTGGGTTATACTCATTGATATCTCATAAATCGAGAAGAAGTATGCTTCAAAAGCTACCGCGATCTCTTAAAGAATCAGTTAATGCAAAATGTGGAAAACTAATTCACAATTCATAGGTGGACGAAACCTCTAAAAATGAGTATGTGATGAAAAATGATATTGTATGAAAATGACTATCCTAATGAACGCCTCTAACGACAAGATTGGCGGAGCATTTTTAATCATACACTTCAAGGACATGGTTTGAAATATGGTGTCAACTATTCAACTTCTGATCTCTTTCAAGGATGATATGATGTTGATTTCCACTTATGTAGAACTTTGTTCCTGAAATATTGGTTGAAACGACACCATATGAGCTGTAAACTGGTAATGAGACGGATCTTACTAAAATTGCGACCTCACGGTTGCAAATTCAAACATGTATTTAACCAATAGATGTTTAGGAAAAGTTGGAACCTAGAGTACTGAAATGTATCTTTATAAGGTACTCCGAATACACTAAGGCATACATGTTTGTGAAAGCTCAGGTGATTGGTGGCGTGGTCGAACATGAGATGTTACGTTCCTTGACACAAATTCCTAGCTTTATAACATCAACGTAAATGAAGTCTTGACTGAACTAGAGCAGGGTGATGATGATCAGGTCCCACTTACTTCGAGTGGGAAATTTGAGGCAGCAACGCAAGTGAATGACATGGTAAATGAGAATGGAGACATTTTCATAATAAATCTAGTGGGAGGAGTCAATCCAACCACTCAGATCACTGTTGCTGCATGTGCGAATCAATTTGAACCTGATAATCACGTTGCCTACTGGTGAAAGTGGGAGTGGCACTACCAACATGGTTCCTGGTCCTAGTAACCATGGAAATCATCTCGAAGGTAGAATCCCGGGACCAAGAGGTTGGCCAAGAAAAGTTACTGGTGAAGGTTCAAGTAACACTCTTGTTCCCAGTGGGAGTATTGTTCCAATCAGGAGCATTATTCCTAGTGGGAGCATTGTTCAAGTTCAAGATGGAACTAACGAGCCTATACATAGACAAATGCATCGAACTTCTCCCAAGAAGTATCTCATCGAAAAGGGTGAGTTATTCACTCTTACTTCGGTTGATGAACCGGTACAGTTAAACAAGCCTTGGAAAGACCTCAAGCGAAGGAATGGAGGAAACTAATGGAGGAAGATATCGCCTCTATGAAAGCCAATTCAATATGGTCTTTAGTTGATTTACCTCCTAACCGCAGAGCCATAGGGACAAAGTGGGTTTTGAAGCTGAAACTCACTGCTGATGGAAATGTCGAGCATTATAAAGCTCGACTCGTTGCGAAAGGATATACCCATATTCACGGAGTGGCCTTTGATGAGACATACTCACCGACTGTGCGTTACACCACAGTCCGGGTAATTCTGGCCCTTGTTGCAAGCCTTGATTTTGAGCTGCACCAAATGGGTGTTAAAACTGCATTCCTCCACGGAAACCTGGAGGAAGCGATCTATATGGAGCAACCGGAGGGTTTCATAATCCCTGGAAACGAACGTAAAGTTTGTAAACTCCAGAGATCGATCTATGGTCTTAAACAATCGTCCTGACAATGGTACTGTGGGTTCCACAAGTAAATCGTTGGAAAGTCATTCGTGAATCTTCACGAGGATCCATGCGGGTACACAAAGAACTCTGAGTCGAAGTATGTTATCTTGACATTATATGTGGATGACATACTCTTTGCCGCGAACGATATGAGTTACATGAATGAATCAAAGTCCTGGCTGGCATCTGTATTCGAGATGAAGGACATGGGAGAAGCCACGTACATCCTAGGCATTAAGATTGCTAGGGATCGGCCTGCTCGTAAACTATGTCTCTCTCAAGAATCCTATATCAACAAACTGTCAAAAAGGTTCAGGTCACAAGATGCCAAACCCGTGGATACGCCGGTTGTGTTTGGGTGCGCGTTGTCAAAGTGTGAGGGCCCAAAACACCAGGCTAAGCGTGAACGGATGAAAAGTGCAGAATAACTTAGTATGGTTAGCAGTGTAATGTACGCCATGCAATGCACTCATCCAGATATCAGTTACGCTGTGGGCTTAGTAGCACGATTCCAATCAGACCCTGGCTATCAACATTTAATGGTTGTGAAACGAATTATTCAATACCAAAAAGTTACTACCGACTACAGACTATGCTATGGGGTTGGAAAATTATAATTGATTGAGTTTAGTGACGCCAACCACGGTGGTGATCCAGATGATCGTAAGTCCACCTCAGGAGAAGTATTTCTCCTTGCTAATGCCGCCAATTCATGGATGAGCAAGAAGCAATCATGTGTCGCGCTGTCTATGATGGAATCTGTATTCGTAGTCCTCTCTAAGAATGCACACGAATAAGTTTGGCTTAAAAGGATCTTAACTGCACTGCCTGACGTCGAGGACATGAGTAAGCCTGTGAAGGTATACTCTGACAGTCAAGCAGCGATTGCAGAAGTTAAGAATCCTAAGTACCATAACAGGACGAAACACATTGATGTAAAATATAATTATGCTAAAAGTATGGTCGAAGACAACTTGATCATATTATAATACTTGTCTTCTGAGAGTATGGTGGTAGACCCATTGACCAAACCTTTACGCAAGGATGTTTTCAAAAACACGTTAAAATGCTTGGAGTGTGTAGGGTTTAAGAGCCTTGTGTTGTGATGATAACATTTTTTGTTTTAAAGTTATATTTGAATAAAATGAATTTCAATTTGATTTTAAGATATAACGACGTCATAATGTTTGAACTACATCGGATTTTACGGCCTATAATCTAGTCGTAGGATGGGCAACCCTCCAAATAAAACATGTCAAATGTGGGCCAAGCCTCGTCACACAGGCTCGTTCGTCTTGGCAAAGATAGGGACCTCTACCATGTTAAGACTAGCTAAGAACCATGGTGATTTCGAAAGATAAACCCGCTTAAGCAAAACGATCATTTGGTTTCGGGGTAACACGACGTGATCTAAGTTTTACATATCGCGGTGACGAACTTTGTTCGTCAAGAACCACAATCTGGACCGTATGACAAGTCTGCGATAGCATATGACATTTCCCATTCCTGAAAACATATAAGTTCAGGTTATGCTATGACGCGCGCTTCATACTGCGCGTGACATGTTCGGCCACGGGGTCAGGCTCGGTACTGCTAGGTAGAATCCATGAGATTCGGATGGGCACAAACTTCTTCACCTTGAGCGTTTGATTGATCTCATGTGCTTTATGAAGAAGCATCCAAAGTATCCTCACGGACTCAGAACTCATACTTAAGGTGAAGCTCAATGTTCGCTTCCCGGCGTACGAGAACAGTGCTGAACAAAAAGGCCCAGTTAACACGTCTTTGGAAACCGGTTGAGTTTGACTAAGGTTATGAGCGATGGGGATGGTCAAGTACACCTGTAATTCTCCAACTCTTGTATTCACTAGGTGGCCACCAACCTGATATTAGTTGAAAGGTTGTGAATACTTGTACGGATGCTTTGGAGAAGTATTCCTATGTAGAAACTAGACAATTGGAGAATGAAAGTTGACCAAGGATACAACGCGGCACAATATTATTATTTGCACACGTTGATTATACATGGGAAATCAGCATTCAGTGGGAGCTACAACACTCCTAACAGATAAGTAGCACGATGCCCGTCGTGTCCGCCGGGCGCACGGCAAACCTCGTATGAACTATTCTGAATCAGGGCTGGATCGAAGATAAAATGTTGATGTGTTGGTCGATAACATATTAACAGGCACCATCCCATTCCAGCCGTGGGAGCTATTGGCATTTGGATATTGGGCTGCCGTAAAAAAGAGCCAATTAATATGAGACTGTTATCTAAGTCAATTAGATAATGTCACATTAGGGATTTTGGGCTAGGCCTAAAATCCCAATTGACATGAGAGGCCCAAAATTGGGCCTCAATTTCTCTATGTGGCCGGCCGAATCATTAAAGAGTGGTGAGGTGGGTTTTGCCCAACTCCTCTTATAAATAGGGAGTGTCAGGGTTTAATTTGGGGTTACTCACTTTCTTCCTTTATGGTGAGACATAAAGAAATCCCTCATCCCTATTCCCTAAGTTTCGGCCGAACCCACTCCTAGCCTTGGAGGTGCCAAATTCCTTCGAGAAAATTACTCCGGAGATCCATCCCTGCAGAAGAATCGACAAGAGGCTTTGCTGTGGAGACAAATCCGCGTACGGTTTTCTTAACCAGAACCCTTATGGGAACTCTCCTGTGGATCGAGAACTCCCCTAAAAGATATTGGGTCTGCGGAAAGCATTGTAGGCATGTGCGCCCTATTCCACTGCGTAATCAGTTTACATAGTATATGCCTTGTTTTGTTTCCGTAGAATTTATCCCCTATAATAATCCTATAATACTGTCATCTTATCTAGCATGGCGTTCTTTACCACCTAGGTTCCACAGATCTCTCAGTTACCTAATGTAACTGCCGCATATTCGATTATGGTCACCTGTTACAAAATTGATGCTTCAGTCGGTTACACATCATCGGAGATTAACCGTGAGGACATTTAACATAATATTAATTACAATTTATTGAATATCAACACAAAACATCATCAAAATACTATATTTAAACTTTCTCAACCCATTTCCCATCCATCCCATCTCCCAAATTTTATATGTTAATAGGGTTTAATAGTTGTCTTCGCATATTTTATATATTTTATTTTTATAATATATCAATTGTGATGGCTTAGCATATAGAGTTGATCTCTGCTCTCCAATCCAATATTATTTATTAGGGTTAATAACTAAAAAACTGTTTAAGGTTTACCCTATGTTAAAATTAGGTGTCTGAAGTTTTAAATGTTAAACTGTAAGGTTTCAATTTTGTTAAAATGTGGTGTCTCGTTGTGATTACTTTAGAGAAGTCAATTCCGACGAAACCATCTGTCAAATTCGAGCTCCCATACACACTCCCTTTTCGTCATCTTGTAGAGACCGTCACCTAAGAAGTTGACCACATCCGCGCAAGTAAATCTCGCTCTGTTGTCCTTGGAAAATGGCTCCACACCACTCTTCTAGAAAAAAAAATTTAACGTTCATTTATTGAGTGAATTTTGACGATTTTGTGAAAAGTAAAGAGTGATGGATTATGAGTGGGTGGGTGGGTTGATAAAAATGATCGAATGAAGATGAAAAGACGCGCAAAGACACTAAATTTCAACAAAAATAAAACTTGAGACAGTCAATTTTAACATTTCAAACTTCAGACACCTAATTTTAATATAGGGTAAACCTTGGACAGTTTTTTAGTTATTAACCCTATTTATTATTTATTTATAACTACGTTTCGGGTTTTTGTACGCTGGAAAGTGGAATGACACCACACATCACGTTTTCATATCTTTAGAGTTTAGGGGCTTCCATAACACGTAGGCTAATCACCATGTTTAGAATAGACATATTTTAATTGTGAAATAAGTATACTTTTTTGCAATATAATGCTTTCGTTCAATTTTAAACTTTTTATAATTTTATTTAATTTTTACGCGCTTCGCGCAGATTTAGTACCTAGTTTTTACTCAAAGCGATGTATCTCAAAGTTTAAAACTGCAATATACTCAAGCATAACTTAATTCTATTGAATGAAGTTAGTAACACCCATCAAGGTACGGATCATCAATTTCAATTATTATTATTTTTTGCCATTGATTGATGTCAAGTACTTATTATTATATTTATTAGAAAAAGGCATCCATCATGAAGACTTCCACCACTTGCGAATGAAAGACGGGAGGGTAAGGAAAGAAGCGGCGATTAAAGGTGATATGAACAAGGCTTACGATCGTGTCTAATGAGAGTTTCTCTTCAAGGTTATTAATTCATTTGGCTTTGATGAGAGGTGGATTTCTTTGATACGACAATGAGTTTCAAGGGTTCAATACAGTGTAGTCGTAAATGGGAAGAAGACGAGGCGTTTTCAACCGACAAGAGGCATAAGGCAAGGGGACCCGCTATCTCCTTATCTTTTTATTTATTTTGGTTGCTGACGTTTTGTCTAGACATATTATGTATGCGGCGGAACGACGTATCCTGACGGGGGTAAGTATAAGGCGAGCTTGCCCGCGTCTGCACCAACTTTCTTTGCGGGTGATTCATTATTCTTTATTACGACCGATGAGCGAAATGTGAGGTCTTTAAAGAGTATATTAAGTGCCTATAGTCGAGCGTCGGGACAAAGCATCAACTTAGCCAAGTCAGAGATCTTCTTCGGATCCAATGTTGATGAGGATACGAGAGTCGTGGTAGCTAACGTGATGGGCATTCGACTGGTTGAGAATTCAGGGAAATACTTGGGATTACCGACGATTTGGGGACGGTCAAAACGTGAGGCTCTTGGATTTCTAAAAGACCGGGTGGCCAAGAAAATTCATGGGTGGAATAACAGTTTTCTCAATAATGCCGGTAAAGAGGTGCTCATCAAGGCGGTCATCACGTCGATCCCTACTTATGCTATGGCGCTTTTATCCTTCCCAAACGTGTGGTGTGATGACGTCAATAGAATGGTGGCACGCTTTTGGTGGTGCCAAAAAGGGGATGAACGAAGGCTACATTGGAAGAAATGGGATCACATGACTTAGCCTAAGGAGGAAGGGGGTATGGGATTTCGGGATATGCACAGCTTTAATCGGGCTATGCTTACAAAAACTGCATGGCGTGTTCAAAACAATCCCGGTGCATTTTGGGTTAGAGTATTGAAAGGCATATACTTTCCCCGGACCGACTTCATGGAAGCTACAGCGGAAGAGCTTCTTGGGCTTGGTCTAGTATACTTGAGGGACGTGATATACTAGGCCAAGAAGGTATTTGGCGTATCGGGAATGGCGAATCAATACGGGTTTTTCACGATGCATGGATCCCTAATATAGATGGTCATCGTATTGATTTAAACGGTGGTGTGGTCAATGGTAGTTTAAGAGTGGCTGAACTACTTAGGCCACCGGAAATGGTGTGGAACCTGGGTCCAATACAACCAACGACTACCGAGGAAGAATGTCGCGCTATTACCAGTATTCACGTCCGAAGAAATACTACTACACCGGATAAGCTCGTGTGGCCATCATCGAAGTCCGGAGCAGCTGCCCTAAGACTAGTTTACCGGTGCCTTCAAGACAAAGCTCAGCCACCCCCGTCCATTAATCCTTCTACATCTAGAATTGTGCCTAAATCTGTATGGAGAAGGATTTGGAAAGGTAAAGCACCACCAAAAGTTAAACATTTCCTTTGGAAGTGTTGCGCTCGTGCATTGCCGACCTTCGACGAATTAAATCAGAGGGGAATTGAGGTGGAACGAAATTTCCCATTCTGCGATTGTGTGGTGACCATATACCATGCTCTGATGAATTGTACGTGGACTATGCCGGTTTGGTTCGGAGGTATGGGTATGAGATGGGATCATGGGAATACTTTGAATTGAGTCGATTGTCTAGAGTTTATGCTTGAGAGACAAGCTAGAGAGGGAGAACATGCTTCTTTTTTTGTATTTAAGTTGATTATTACAGCATGGGAGGTGTGGAAAGAGAGGTGCAGAGCTATGTATCAAAGGGATAGGTCGAATCCGCGAATCGTGTTGGAAAGGGTGCAAACGTTTAGCTCCGAAATCAGGATGACAGGGGGTCGGAATCATGTTTTTCAACCTTCATTCGGGCAGCATAACACCTCGATCATAACATGGCAACCACCGAGTAATGACACACTTCCAACTTGGACCTTTGAAGTTGTTGTTGGTAAGCTTCAACGCTCCAACCGGGGAAAGGGGGCCGTATCTCCGTTTGCTGCGATGGTTCATGAAATGTCGACGGGAAGGAGCAGAACAGATGTGGTGGCTCGAAACTCTAATGGAGAGCTAATCGAAGGGAGAAGCACAAGGAGCATGAACTTTGGAGCGTCTATGGTTGAAGCCCGTGCACTACTACAAGGCCTTGAGTTAGCAATCCAACATCAATGGAGAAATGTCGTCTTCGAGTCGGATGCGGAATGTTGGGTATACGTCCGATTCAGGTTCGTTTTATATTATTCGGACTTTGTTTACACGTCAAACCCACCAAACGGTCTCGAATTATTCACCCACGAACACTAAAAAGTCCAGGGCTCGCGCGTACGCGCCCCGGACTTACATCGCGTCCGGATTGCAAGGTAATCCTGACCCAGTCCGGATTGTGGGACAATCCGACCCTCCGGATTGTCCCGACACCCTGGACCTCCCGGGATCCTCGTGATACTCCGGGACGGTCCGGATTACTCCACTTGGTGACGTACAAACCCCTACGCAAACACTACACGTGCAGACCCTCCCGATGTCATCTTTACTCCCGTTTATGCCCGGTTCGTACTTCACATTAAACCGGCGTTGGACCGTTCAAAACCGGGTTCGAGTTGGAAAACTCCTATTTAAGGGACACCACTCTCCCATTTTCCGACTAAGTTGACAGCGGAAGCTCTGGCCTCTCTCTTACTTTTCTCTCTAAGATACCTGATTTAAGCTTCGGAGAGGGTTCATCGCACTCCACCCCCCCCCCCCCTTGCGTGGTGTGCGATACTGCCCCTCTTGCAGGTTTACGGAGACGCACGAGCCCTGACATGTGCCAAGCCCTGACAAGTGAAAAACCCGAGGCATCTTCCCGAGTCAACATCAGGATCCGACATTCTATCCAGTCCGGGTCCCAACATTTTGGCGCCGTTCGCAAAACTCGAACGAACAAGCACTCGCTTACCAGCAATAGCTAACTGGAAAAGAGAAGAAACACTGCAGGAGAGCCCAGCAGGGCACAATCCAAGAGAAAACATCCAGGTCCTAAGGATATCCCGGAGGCTATATCCACAGCCTCCTCGGAGGAAGCTCCCAACGCTCAGACAGAGCACACACCTCAAACCAATGAACCCGCCCCGGGTTTTGAGCGAAGAGCACAAACGGAAGAGGAACAACCTTTCGGAATGCCGGCTAACAACCAGCAACCTCAGGATATAGACACACAAGGCGCACAAGCTGCCCCAACCGTAACTCCCTCTATGATGCAAGCAATAGAGGAACTCCTGGCCATCAGGGATACTTTAAGAAATCAAGGCTATGCACCTCCACCACCTCCCCTACCACCGCCACCACATGCTCAAGCACATCCTGCAGAGGAAGCAGTGTCTCATGACACAGCCCGAAGAGAAGCTCCAAGGCAACAAGGAAGATAGCCCCTGGCTGCCAACCCTCAAAACTACAGTGTAGGACCTCAAGGATCCCACTCTGGTGCAACTTACTATGAAAGACCATACCCGGCCAAATCATGGAAGCAGCCAAGTAACCTGAATGAAAGACAAGGTAGGGAAGCATCTCACTACCAACAAAGTTGGGGGCAAGATAGCGGAAATCCAAACAATGTTTGGGGAATACCTGAGAAAAACGACAACGTTCCCCTCACAGGGTTAACCGCTAAGACTTTGGAGGCGCTCATTGAGCAAAAGCTAAAGCAAAAAAAAGACCAGACCAATGCATGTCTTAACAGACAATGCAAGTCACCCCTTTGCCAAGGAAATGTTGTATGAACGGGTTCCGGGAATCCTAAACAACATACTAATTGGGAGATACTCTGGAAAAGGTGATCCCATAGAGCACGTGCAGCAGCACGAGGCTTCGTTGCAGGGAACAACTACAAACTCAGACCATGTGGCAGTCACGTTCCCGCAAACCTTAATAGGTTCATCGGCACATTGGTTTTTCTCACTTCCAAAGGAAAGCGTGACCTCCTGGACATAGTTGAAGGGAAAGTTTATCCAGAGGTACATGGGTGAAAGAAGACTGCTCAAAGACTCCAGCGCATTAGACGATGTGAAGCAACAATATGATGAATCCTCGGCAGATTATTACATTCGTTTTAATCAGAACATTTCCGACGTTCAGACGAACTTGTCTGAAGACGAAATAATCAATGCACTGATAAGGAACATGGGTCGCTTAGGTTTCTCCTTGAGGGAAAAGATGTCCAAATGCCTGGCTAAAACTATGGAGGAGTTAGCCTCGCGCGTGAAGGAGTACGTAGACCTAGAAAGGTTCAGGAACAATGCAAGGGCAAAGCTGAACGCTAAGCGCAAAAAAGACAATGCTAACAAGGCCTCGTAGACAAAACAACCCCAGGGAAACCAGAAAAAAAAAAAAGCAGTGGCAACCACAGCCTAAGCGTCCCGTCCATGTCAGTTTCCAAAAACCAAGGGAGGTCAACACAGCGAACCTCATTCCATTAAACGCCCCTATGTCGGCAATCCTAAAAGAGATGAAGGAAACTAATCTCTGGAGGGAACCAAAAAATTGGCGAAAGGGCCCCTTGGGAAAGGAAGAAGACAAGTGGTGTGAAAACCACGAGGTTAAAGGACACGACACTGAAAGCTGCTTCAGCCTAAGGATGCGCATAAACAACATCATTCTAAGGGGCGAGCTAAAGAACTATGTCGATCAGGGGGAAAACACCCTTACAAATACCCAAGGAGAGACCCCCAAGAAAAACAAAGGAAAAGAGAAGGCGTATGACAACTCACCTCCTCCCAAGAGGGATGTAATAAATGTCATACACGGAGGACCAGCTGCTGGGGGCCAAGGCTCGCACTCAAGGAATGTCTATGCCTCGCAGGCAGAGATGCATCCTAAATACGGCAAACGACCAAGAGGGGAGGAAGAGGATCTGGTTATCATGTTTTCTAAAGAAGACATGAGATACATCGTATACCCCCATGACAACGCACTCGTCATCACCATGCCTATAGCGAACTACGACGTAAAACGAATCCTCGTTGACGGAGGAAGTTTTGCTGACATCTTGACTATCAAGGTGATCGAACAACATGGTCGTACAAATGCAGATTTGAGTCCTAGAACATTCCCTCTCATAAGCTTCGCAGGAGCTGCAACATACCCACTCGGTACGATCACACTCCCGGTAACACTGGGAGAAGGCTGGACAAAGCTTGACATTAATGTCAACTTTATTGTGGTCGAAACCTTAGGAGTATACAACGGGATTCTCGGAAGAACAACCATAAACCCCTTGGAGATAGTGCCATCCACGGCACATCAGAAGCTGAAATTCCCAACCAAGAATGGAATTGGAGAGATCCTAGGAGATCAAACCGCAGCACGACAGTGCTATGTAAACACTCTAAGGCGTAAACAACAACTCTCCATCGCCATGAAAAGGCAGGGATTTCCCGAACAGGAAGAGGATAAGCAAGTGGAAGAGGTACGACTTGAACAATTTTTTTTTCCTATACGGCCAACCAACTACCAACAAGCCCCAATAGTGCAAAGTGTTCGGGACATCTGGCAAGAAGAAAGGGAACCAACTCTCGAATACTTCAAGCGCTTCGCGCTGAATGCAACTTGGCTAGAGGCCACAAAGGAGGCAGTGATCAACGCGTTCTTCATGAACTCGAATGCCCGATCCTTCCTTCTACTTTGAAGAGAGAATGGTTGGAGGACCACTCAGTCAATGAGTGACTTCAAAGAGAAACTCGAAGGAGCAGTCGCTTGTGAACGGGAGCTCGGGTGGAGCAAACCACCTGCATGTGAGGGAGGAGCACTCTTTCAACAACATGAAAGCAGGAGCACACTTGGTGGCCCAGAATATGCATTCACGCCTCTGAACACAGAGGTCGAAGAGATATTTGTGAGCATCCTGCACAACAAGCTGCCCTCCCCAAGGGAAACACCACATGCGTTCTTGGGAGCCAACATCACGCATTGGTGTAAATTCCACAACACCTAGGGTCACAACACTAACGACTGCCTCACTCTGCGAGTGGAAATCGAAGAGATGATATCCCTTGGGGCCTTACACCACCGCGTGACTTGTAGCCATAACACAGTGTGTACAGACAGTCTTCATCACAACATGTTGGGAGGTACATTACTCTCATACAATCCCTGCTTTGGAATAACATCAAGTAGTGGACTCTATGCATTAACCTTGCAACAACACTACAAGCTCAAACGCTTAATACAACAAGAGGCTTATATTATACGCCACCAACATGTCAATACTCGACGTCAACAACGAGCTTGCGATACGCTCTCTTCCACGACATCTATTATATCTACTATATACAACTACATCCTGGAAATTTTTTCTAAGGATTATCTACAATTAACATGGCGCGACATCCCCACTCGGGGGCAACCCCATGATTACAACAACCATTCCTTGGATTTTTCAACCAAGAGGAGATCATCTATTAAGTGGCGCGACATCCTCTATAAGAGGGCAACCCCACACAAATGCATGGCGCGACATCCTCTATACGAGGGCAACCCCATGATATCTTACTGATGAACGAGACACCCAGTATAGATTACTAAACAATTGCATGGTGTGACATCCTCTTCACGAGGGCAACCCCATGACATCTTACTAAGGAACGAGACACCCAGTATAGATTACTAAACATAATCATGGCACGACATTCTCTATACGAGGGAAACCCCATGGGAACCTACTACTACCCACAAGTAGCGTTCATTATTACGTACCAACACTCTATGCCGGCAGGAGCGTAGACAACAATCGCCGCAATACACAATGCAGCGAAAAACTCACCAAACATACAAGTCGAGTCTTGTAAAACGTTATCTTGTTCGTGAACAAATAACGGAAATAAACCAGTCAAACTAAGCAAGTAGTATCTTGCCACAACATTGCCTTGGAATGGACCAAGAGACGGAAAAAACTACAAGATGTGCAATACAAACTTGTACAGCCCCCTGAATAACCAGGACGAGGTGTAGTAGCATCGCAAGGTCAGTACAAGGACTAGCCAAGGAACACCTCGCCTTAACGCTATAACGGGGGTACCCAAACCAGATCAAAACACATCCAAAAATTGGCAAGTCGTATCTTGCTACAACGTCGCTTCGGAATGGTCCGAAAGATGGAATAAACTACAAGGCGTATCACACGACCTTTGTCACGTCCCTTTGATTAACAAAGTGGAGGCGTACTAGCATCGCAAGGCAAGTAATTGGGTAAGCCAACAGAACTCCTTGCAACAACGTTACGCGGGGAGTTCCCAACTAACAGATGGAAAAACGCACCAAATTAACAAGTAGCGTCTTGTAACAACGTCGCCTTAGAGTGGACTAAGAGACGATAAAAACTATGGTCTCGCCTCGCCGAGACGACACGCTCGCGTGTATACAAGGGTCTTGGGCATTACTACTCACAAATGCCAAGTACCGGGAAAACGACCTTGTGCATTACTACCCATAAATGCCCAGGATCACTCTAAGGACTTGCGCATTACTACTCATAAATGCCAAAACTATATACAAAGAGTCTATAAAAACAAACACTCAACCTGACGCCACGTTAGGAGCACCACCAATAGCGGCATTTCCACATGCCCCGGGAGCAACCTATCCAAGAGTAGTACCCTCCACAATAATCGCATCTCCAGCATCATTGAACGCCAACTCATACTCACGAGAGTCGTCCTCGATATCCTCGGGAGCATCCGCATAAATAGAGACGGGGACGTACTCCTCAACAATAGGGGGAAATCCGCCACAACAGGCGGGGCAGCAATCCCGTCTCTAAGACTCAAGACGGCCACATGCCCAGTGGCAAACTCAGAATATGGACCCAACTAATCAAAGTGCAAGTCTAGAACAAGAGCATATACATGCTCGATAAGACCCTCTAAAGAGTGATAAAGCACATCGTCCGCACCTGCCAGAACGTCAGCACGATAAGACTCGGAGGCCTTGTACTCCGCAACGCCTCTAACCTTGTCATCCGCAAGGGACTTATCTTTCATGGCTCGCAAGGAGAGATCATGCTCCGTGCTATCCGCAACGGCCTTCGCCTGAAGGGCAACAATATCAGACTCGAGCGCAACAATACGAGCCTGACAAGAGGCTCCTCCTCCGAAGTCCGGTCCCTTGATCGGGGGGCAGACATCACGGATGCAGCAGGCACGCGAGCCTCAACTCACTTCCCTTTGCTAAGAGAATAAGTTTTCGACGCTTCCCCGCTGCCGGACTTGGAACGCTTGGGATCGCTCGAGGGCCGCACCTCGGAGTCGGGACGCTTCGCCTTGGCCCGAGGCGGAGTGTTAGCAACCGCAACAACTCGTTCTGTCAAGAGCGGGGATCGACCTACAAACAAGAACAAAGCAAGATAAGAACAAAGGCATTGAACACAGACAAGCAAAGCAACCTTACAAGTATACAACTTACCCGCGCTCCCTTTGCCACGTCTATGCTTCATGCTCTGGAGAACAGCAGATACATCCGTGCGACCACTCCTTGCAGGAGGAACAGCACCACCCCGAGAGCCCGCCTGCAAGCGGGAAGTTCTTACATGACACCAGCCTACGCCCCCAACACAATGAAGTTATAAAGATTCATAACATACCGAGGTACTCCCAGAAGGAGAAGTGCAAATCCCAGCCATGCGCAAATCTCGCTCCTTCACACAAGACAAGGCCGTTTATGTACGCGCCTTGTGCGCCCGATACACCTTCTTCATCGCCGCTTTATTAGACTCAGAGAATTCAAGAAAAGTCGGCACAGGATCGGGCCTCGTAATTCGAACAATAGGCCAAGTCATCTCAGGGTCGTCAGTGAAGAAATAGTGTCCCTGCCAATGACTCTTCGACCGATCGACAGCAGTGACGAAGCAAAGGGTGCTATCCCACTTCATTTCGCCTAACACAAGATCAGCAAACTCCTTCCCCCTCATCAAAGGACAGCGGATAGAAATAGAGCATAACCTCGTCGAATCCAGACGCTGGAGCCGGAAGAAGCATCGAAAGAGTAAGGTCGAATAACTCCAAGACTGTCGATGACATAGTACTCGGAAGCAAACCCGATACCGTATCGCGGCAGGTGCAAGATCAAGAAGGGAAATCCTGTAATAACGGAACAACTTCCGCAAGTCCGAGCAGTAAGGGAAACGCAACCTCATTCGAATCTGGGAGGCATAAATAAAAAATTGTCTGGAGGTACAATGGGCATTCACGGACTGGCATCAGTGATAATATCAAACGGGAAGAATTCCTCTCCCGAAGGACAAAGGCCAGAACGAATAACTAGACGCTGATATTCATCGCGATCAAATTTGTTAACTGCAAAGGTCTGCACTAAGTCCCCTGACTCCACGCGAGGCTCCAGCTCGGGGGAAGAAGGTGTATCATCCATAGTCTCCAATTCGGAAGAATTCGTAAACTCCGAAGACTCATACTCGGAATCAGAACGAAATCTAACAAGAGGAATGGGAATATATGACTTACTCATGTTTACAAATCCAGCAAGTCGGGAAGGCAATCCTAAGGATAAACGCGCCAGTTCCCCACGTTACAGCTCCTACGAGGATACAACAACAACCCATTCATTACATGCGCGTGCACCTAACGTGTTGACAACTATTATGCTACGAGCATCCCCTGTTCGGGGGCAACATCAAGCTTACAAATCTATAAGTGTTCAACTACTAAATAGCGAACATCCTCTATACGGGGGCAACTCTATGTTAGTAAGGGCCTCGTCCCAACACTTATACGATATACATATGCGTATGCACAACTACGTATGTCTATGTGCACCTACACATCCGCGAGTACCTACACATACCCGCGCCCAACTATATGTGTTTGCATACACTAATATGTGCTCATGCATAACTACATATGCCTATGTGCAACTATATGTGCATACTTGCACTTACATGTACCTATGAGTGCCAACATGTGCATACATGCATTTACACGTGCTCAAGTGTTTATACGTATGCTTACATGCATCTACCTTCGCCAACACGGCCTAAGACGGATTCCTAAGGTAATAAGTGGAACTACATGCTTAGCACTAACACCTATATGCATATTCTTGTCTAACATGTGTAGGATATGGATACATACATACAAACACTTCCTTGGGAATACAAAGCTTAACCATAGCTACAAGCATCTCTATGTCACCAAGAATATCCATACATGCCAAGCCAACATCTCAAGTATTTAAGAATTACAATCAACAAGGGAAGTGATATCCCTACTTGGTGGTAAAACACTTAGTCATTTTTATGCTCTTTTTGTCATACTAAACTATGCTAGGCATTTCATCAAACACTTGGTGGGCATGGATGATCAAGCTCAAAATCAATGCAAAGATTAGCCAAATTGATGCAAGTAAGAGCATCACCATACCTGGAAATGGTTTTAATCAACCCCGAAAAACCGAATCACCTCAAAAAATGAGGTTACATACCCGAGATCGTCGCCGGAGTGCCGTCAGAAACTCCGCCTGCCGTCCGCTGTGGTCACCGCCGCCCTCCGCCGTGCCTGCTGCCGCCGGTCCCGCCGGTCCCGCCGTCACGAGCTGGTTCCTCCGATGAGTGTTGGTTGGCCGGTGGTGAGTGGGTGTGGGTGGGTGAATGGTTAGAGTTCTAAATCTCTTACTCCCTAAGAAATGGAGAAGACAACTCTAAAAATGGGGAAGACAAAGTGTGGAGATATTTGAATACACTCCCTTATATACATCTATGGATAACATCTTTCCCCTTCCATATTTTTTTCTATCTCCTTAGGAAGGAATCCCTAACACTTATGCATGTTTACATGTCTATGCATACACGCACGCATCTACATACACATGTTTGCATACCCATATCGCGTTTTTATAATTGCAAACCCGACATGCATATACTCTTATCCATGTTATCGCATATATACATGTTTATATTTATATGATTTAATTTATAACATTATACGTTGTACGCCGACTCACGTACGCACACACATCATGATCACATATATGTTAGCATCCACATTCATGACCGCATACATGGACTAGAAGTGTCATATACGTATATGTCATACATACATGCTTGTTGTACTAATCATGTCGGCAGATACGATTACTCTCGTCCATGCCCAAGGAGGGATACATCACAATAAGGTCCACATTCCGATGAACAATAAGTCCACTCCGAGGTAACACCCGAACTTAAATCGAACGTATACTCTATCGAAAATAGAGTCAAGACGGGGCCATGCCACCTCTTGACTCGGGGGAAAATGATGTGTATACGTCTGATTCAGGTTCGTTTTATATTATTCAGACTTCGTTTACACGTCAAACCCACCAAACGGTCTCGAATTATTCACCCGCGAACACTAAAAATTCTGGGGCACGCATGTACGCGCCTCGGACTTACATCGCGTCCGGATTGTCATCATAATCCGGACCGAGTCCGGATTGTCATCATAATCCGGACCGGGTCCGGATTATGGATTGTGGGACAATCCGACCCTCTGGTTTGTCCCGACACCCCGGACCTCTCGGGATCCTCGCGATACTCCGGGACGGTCCGGATTACTCCTCTTGGTGACGTACAAACCCCTACGCAAACACTACACGTGCAGACCCTCCCGATTTCAGCTTTACTCCCGTCTACGCCCGGTTCGTACTTTACATTAAACCGGCGTTGGACCGTTCAAAACCGGGTTCGATTTGGATAAATCCTATTTAAGGGACTCCACTCTCCCATTTTCCGACTATGTTGACAGTGGAAGCTTACACCTCTCTCTTACTTTCTCTCTCTAAAATACCTGATTTAAGCTTCGGAGAGGGTTCATCGCACTCCACCCCCCTTGTGTGGTGTGCGATACTACCCCTCTTGCAGGTTTACGGAGATGAACGAGCCCCGACACGTGCCAAGCCCCGAAAAGTGAACAACCCGAGGCATCTTCCCGAGTCAACACCAGGATCCGACATTCCGTCCAGTCCGGGTCCCATCACGGAATACATAGTAAACAAAATCCGCTCAACGAAGACCGACCCAGATTAGAGGTTTGGCAACATAGTTAGCATGATACGCCAATTAGCAAGCCAAGTTCAAAATGTGTCGTGGAAAGTCATTCGTCGAAGCACTAATAGATGTGCGAACTAGGTTGCAATACAATCCAGAAAGGAGATGTGTCCGGCCAATTGGGTCGTTTTACCCCCATCTCCTCTTTTGTCCATTTTATTATATGATTGTAACCAGGGTTGAACTTTATATAGTTTTTTCTTAATAAAAGAGTACCATTCAAGGAAAAAAAAAATAAAAAATGAAAAAAAGGCATCCATCGTTTTCAATTTAAACACTAAACGTGGCAACAAATATTGGCGTTTACATCCGATGTTATCTATTTTTTTCAGTTATTAAATAAATATAATTAATTAATTATCAAACTAGTAGCCCACGTAACCATGTAATATGGTGTGGTGATTTAACATCTCATCCTTTAATTAGACGTCAATGGTTCAAATACCGCCAGTGATAATAATAATGAAAAAATATTTATGACCAACATTTTCCCCCTTAGGGCTGATCCTGTGTGAGTGGGGATTAGTTTAGATGTGGAGCAATCATGCTACGGATGCTGCCCTCTTGATGATGACCCCTCTTCGGACAAAAAAACTACTAGTCCACGTGCACAACACGTGAACATAATAGTAGTTTCATTTGAAGTTAGGCAAGAGTACTAGCCCACGTGCATGACACGTGAACATAATAGTAGTTTCATTTGAAGTTAGGCAAGAGGTTGGATTAACAATATTAGAAGATGATGGTTGAGAGTATTTTGATCATTTTGTATAATCACGTGCCGTGAACGTGCCGAATCCGTCAAAAAATAACGAAAAAGTAAACGAAGCTAGTTATTTGTTCACTTAGAGAAATCCGAGCTAACTATTTGCCCAGAAAGAAACATGAGCAAGCAATTTGTTCGCGGACCAAAACTTGGGCTAGCTTGATAATTAAACCAAAAATAAATCTATACAGCCTACATTTAGGAAATTCTAATTGACAAATGATTTTTTTAATAGGGTTTAAAATCAAAAAAGTACATGAGATAACACGTGTTGACAAATTGATACCTGATATAATTTTTGTGACTTTTAGGTATCTGAGAAATCTAAATTGTTGCACCAATCAGAACTAGATCGCAATTGACCTAGTCCGAGTCGAGCCCAGGGCTAGAACTGGTCATGTTTGGGTCGCCTAGATCAGACGAACCTAACCATGGCCAGACCTAGCCATGGGCACGACCCGGGCTAGATCAATTGAGACCTATGTCAAATTGGACCCTAGTCGACCCTAGAACTCAATTGACATAGCCCGGGTGGAGGCCATGACTAGGGTCTAGCCATGGTTAGGTTCGCTTGACCTAGGCGACCCCAACCATGGTCGGGCCTAGTCCCGGGCTCGTTCCGAGCTATGTCAATTGGGACCTAGTTCTAATTAGTGCAACGTTTTAGACTTCTCATGCACCTAAAGTCACAAAAATATCTCGGGTATCAATTTTTCAATGCGTCATATCTCAGTTACCTATTTGATTTTAAACACTTTTTAATATGCATGTGTTAGCATATGGTGATTGGGCGCCATAAACGAAAGCTCATTAATATGTATATGTTACTAAGAAAATTGGGTAAATGTCACATTAGGGAAATTGAGCTTGACCCAAATCCCGATTGACATGAGAGATCCAAAATTGGGCCTCCCTTATACACTAGGCCGGCCGAAATATAGGAGTGGGCAAAGTGGACTTTTGTCCACTTTGCTCCTCCTATAAATAGGGAGTGTTAGGGATTTTATTAGGGTAATTCACTGTAAGCATATGGTGATGGACGTTGTAAATGGAAGCTCATTATATGTATATGTTACCTAAGACAATTGGGTAAATGTCATGTTAGGACATTGGGACAGACCCAAATCCCAATTTACATGAGAGGCCCAAATTGGGCCTCCTTTATACTAAGTCCACTTTGCTCCTCCTATATATGGGGTGTTAGGGTTTTTATTAGGGTTAATCATAATTCCTCTCTAGTGGTGATTTGAGAGAAAACCCTCCCCCAATAAGCACATAGTTTCGGCCGAACCTTACATCACCAAGGGCGTGCCAATTTGCCTTCGAGCAAACACTCCGGAGATCCGTCCCTGTCAAGAATCGATCAGAGGTTTTGCTATGGACCCTCCCCCCATAAGCACATAGTTTTGGCCAAACCTTACCTCACCAAGGGTGTGCCAATTTGCCTTCGAGCAAACACTCCGGAGATCCGTCCCTGTCAAGAATCGATCAAAGGCTTTGTTGTGGAGAATATACCGCGTAAGGCTTCCTTAACAAGAACCTCTACGGGTGCCGACCGGAGGACCGTGAACTCCCTGCTGCGGGATCTTGCGACTACGGATTACGTCTGAGGTATGTGCGAATCTTCCGCTGCGTAATATCGATTACTAGCATGTACCATGTTTATAGTATCTGTAGTGATTACTCCCCGTAATCTAACAGTGGTATCAGAGCCTGTGTTAAGAGTTCATGATTTTGATAAATTGGTATTCCTGAAAGTTTTAAAATTTGGACCGAAAATTTTAAGATAAGAAAATTAAATTTTCGAATTTTAAGTTGTTAAGTGGTCCGAAATTTTCATGATGTCTTAGGAAATTTGATGTTCATGATCTTCAAGAAAAACATGATTTTTATCAAAATCAAACATTGCATTGTAGATCTTATTAAAATTTAATCTTGAAATTTGACCACTTGTTTCCAATTTGGAGTTTTTGGCCGAACCCTAAGCTAAATTGCAAGATAAAATTTTAATTTCTTAGGCACCAAGTAATAAAATTCGGCCGAAATTTTAAGGTATATTGTTTATCATACTTCAATTTTTATTCTAGGTAACAATATATCTAAAATTGGAAATATAAGGATAGATTCACATTAATATATAGAGATATATATAACTATCAATATATCTAAATATTTAATAGGGTTAAAGATATCATTGATAGATTTAGTTGCCTAAAAGATTGAGAAAATATATTTTCAGTATATTTGTTTCCCTATTTAAGATATTGACAATAAATAAAAAATATATGTGTATATTATGTGTTGAAATTTTACATATATATATATATATATATATTGTGGATTGATTTAGTCTTAAAGATAGAATCTTGGCAGTAAATATATATATATGTTTGATGTATGGCCGAAATTTATATATATATATATATTTATAATGAAAATTATTTTATATAATTAATGTTACTTGGTGGCTAAATTAATTTTTTTTTTTTGGACTTCAAAACCCTACTTAGCCCACAAGTAAATATTTCGGCCCAAACCCTTTTGATTTAATTATTGGGCCGGTCCAATATATCAAACCGGGACGCATTGAATCGAACCGGTTTTTCTCAATTGGTTCGACCTAGTCGGTCGGGTCGGACCGAGGTAACTAAGTGGATCTAACCGAACCGGTTTTGAGTGTTGAACCGAACTGAACCCTTTTTTATTGGACCAGTTCGGACCGAACCAGATTTTAAAAATAAAACCGAACCGGATTTTACTGAACCGGACCCGAACCGTATTTTTCTGGACCGAACCAAATCGGACCGAAATTGACTGAACCGAACAGAATTTTTCAAAACCGAATTCAAGTCAATTAAAAATAGGGTGGTCAAGTTTTAAAATCCAAATGTTTTGATCCTCTAAAGGCCTACACAGTGCTCAAAAGGTTTATTATCATTTACAGAATGATTAAACATTAAGGCCTTGTTTCGATTATGGGGATGGATCTCGGTGATACATGTTTTTGGTAATGGATTAATTAGTGGGCTGAATTGAAATTGTTTATTATTCGATATATAATTATACATGATTAGAACTGTCGTCTTAACTGAGTCAAGCTAGCTGGATAATGCATGTTGGGGGCGGAGCCATGGTTAAATATATGGTATGCGCACTAGGATAGACATGCCGTGATGGTTGAAAGTGCCTAGGATTCATGTCTAGAATGATGTGTAATTGAATATAAGCATGAATTGCAAATCAGCCTCTAATTTTTAAAATATTTTTAAAATCAAAAACCAGTCGCCAAATGTGTATGATTGATATGGAAGTTTCATGTTTGACACGTATGCTAGAACGTGGATGATGTAGATGCCTTTAATAATTTACTTTGAAGTAAGATTATGTATGCAAGCATGAATTCCTCGGAACATTAGACGCATGACGCGTAAGCATGAGTGTGGTCTGTGTGATGAATGTTACTTGCGTATGATGATTTACATGGATAGTAGAATTGTATATGCATGAGTAAATTCATCAGAATAGTTTTTCCAAAATAAAAAGGGCCTTGGGAAAGCCAAGATCGGGTATGCTTGTTTTAAAATTCCCGTTCCGGTAATTTGCGATTAAAAATGTTTTAAAAGACTGATCTATTGGATTGAAGACGACAGTAATGTAAACTCTTTCACAGCCATCTTCCATTGGTTTACTGGTGGTCGGTTGGTTTAGATAACTGAGGAATCATTGCTTGTCGCATTCCATCTTATAGATATTTGATGTATGCAATTCTTTCTCAAAATGTTATTGTCTCCCTAATTTTACGTGATTATCAAAGTGTTAGTTTTAATGGCTGGGTCGGTTCGCTTCTACAAGCCTCACAATCTGGATGGCATGGACTATGATGCATGGAGTGAATATGTAAGAGAACTCATTTTCGCTGAAAGTACACATAAGTGTATTGATGTGAATAAGGAAAGGACACTGGTGAATGAGCAAAGCAACCTTATATCCCCTAATAAGTTGAGGAGCCTTGACGATTGGAAAGCTTGCAAGTTGATACTGGCAGCCTTGGACAGAGTGGTTGCAGAGGACTTCAAACTCAACTTCAACGCTCTTTAACTTTGGTGTTCCATCAGACTTCGCTTCGGTGAAGGAAAGGCAGCTGAAACCAGAGGAGTGTTATGTAGGCGTAAAACCCACATCAGATCTTCAGAACGAAAGATCAAATTGGAGAAAGATACTCAGTATTGCACAGAGGTACCCACTATCTTTGTTGGCCGACGACAAGGGACTGGGTTACTTGATTGAATCAATTAAGTTTACCATGGTCCTTTTTGTTGAAAGCAAACAAAAGGAACCAGAAGGTTCTTCTGTGCTTCACCGCAAGAGATCAAGGGACGATGCGAGGAAACAGGATCATCACTTTGGTCCTCAAACGAGAATTCGGTGTGATAAACACCAGCGATAACAGTACAGTAAAAAGTATGTCTTGTTTGGAAATAGTACTCTTAATGCTCTACCTTTATCTCTTAAAGCTTCGTGGATGATCTGGAATCTAAACCATTGTCATTATTTCTCTTATTGTTCAATATTATGTCTGAATTTTGGATATTATTGTTTCATATTCATTGAATAAAGTAGTTACCATTCGATTCGAAATGAGCTCTGCTTATCAAGATTAATCGACTCGGCTAGAAACGAGATCGATTTGAAATATAACTAAACTGAAGCAATAAGGCTATTGGAAATGGCCGAATCAAACAACTCCATACATCTTCTCCTTCATCTAATTCTTTGAGTAAAATCAAAATGCCATTAAAATCCATCAATTGTGTAGCTTTAAGAATGAACCGGTTATAAATCTTTCTTTATTAATTAGTACTCCATTAAATGAAATAGTCAGTAATGATGATCATGTGCGAAACCGATTGGAATAAATTGAATTGAATTTGGAAAACGATTTAACCAAGGGTTAAAACTTCGGTAAATAACGCCACGCGCGGGTGAAAAACCAAGATGCTTAGTTCGGAGATGGGATAAAATCCCTGAGATAAGTTTGCAAACAAAGAAGGATAAAGTCGGTTAAACGATTTTCCTTCCATACGCCTTGAACGATAAGTCAGGCTAGCCACTCAAATCAAATGACACACTCCAAGAAGCACAGTTTGTAAACATAATGTAATGTTAGAGTCAATCTATCAGTATGTTCCCGATGGGATGAAAGGATATGATTCACATTTACGTAAAACTGTGTTCCAATGAAATCGGTAAGACACGTCGCCATAAAAGCTAATGAATGATAATGAGTTAAATCATATCATCATGCGACATTGACGTGCGCATTAAACATGTATTTGTACAAAGAGTATGATAACTTGTCTTAGAAATACCTGTTTCAAGCTTGGAAAAATGGTTCCGTGGTCGAACATGAGATATTACCTCACTTGAGGACGAATTTCCAATGCATGGTCATTTTTCAAACTAACGTAGTCTTGATCGAACCGGAGCAGGATTACACTAGCAATCAGGTCCCACTTACTTCGAGTGGGAGATTTGAACCGGCAACACCAGTGAATGACATGGTAAACGATAATGGAAACATTTTCATAGTAAATCTAGTGGGAGGAATAAACCATACCATATGAAATTACTGTTGTCGCAGAGACGAATCAAGTAAAACCTGATAGTCATATTGTTGAACCAGTAATGTCACAACTACCTATACTACCCATTGTTTCCAGTGGGAGTGAATCCGACCAACTTGGTTCCAGGTCCTAGTGATCAAGGAATTAATCTCGGAAGTAAAACCTTGAGACCGAGAGGTCGTCCGAGGAAAGTTGTAGTTCAAGGTTCAAATACTGCTCTTATTCCCAGTGGTAGTGATGCTCCGATAAGAGGCATTATTCCGAGTGGGAGAAACATTCAGACTCAAGATGGGATTAACTAGCCTAGACGAAAGTCAAAGGCATCGAACTTCTCCCAAGAAGTGTCCCATCGAGAAGGGTGAAAGTCTCACTTTAACGACTGTTGACGAGCATTGGAAAGGCCTCGAGTGGGGAACTGGAGGAAAATAATAAAAGAGAGAGATCGGTTAAATGAAAGCCATTATAATCTATAGTTGATTTACCCGCTAACCACAGGGGCACAAGGATACGATGAGTCCTGAAAGAAGGCTCACCACTGATGGAACAGGTCGGGCGACAGAAAGGCCGACTAATTGCGAAAGGATATACCCAACTTCATGGAGTGGACTTTAACTAAATGAACTCATCGACTGTGCGTAAAACCACGGTTAGGGCCATTTATGGTCCTGGTCGCAGGTCTCGATTTCGAGCTGCACTTAATGAATGTTAAAGACCACATTCCACCACGGAAACCTGGAGGAAGAGATTTACATGGAGCAATCAGAGGGTTTCATTACTCCTGGTAACGAACGTAAAGTTTGCAAACTCCAAAGGTCCATCTACGGTCATAAACAGTCGTCTCGGCAATGGTACCGCGGATTCCACGAGAAAATCGTAGGAAACGGATTCGTGAATCTACACGAGGATCCGTGCGTGTATTATAAGACCTCCGGTTCTAAGTATGTCATCTTAACCTTAAATGTTGACGACATACTCATTGCCGCAAACGATGTGAGTTTTATGAACAAGTCAAAGTCCTGGTTGGCATCTGTGTTGAGATGAAAGACATGGGAGAAGCCAGGTACATCTTAGGCATTAAAATTGCTAGAGATCGGGCTACCCGGAAGTTATGTCTATCTCAAGAAGCTTATATCAACAAATTGTTGAAAAGGTTCAGATTACAAGATGCAAACCCTTGGATACGTCGGTGGTGTGTGGGTGCGCACTGTCAAAACGTGACGGCCCCAAGAACCTGGCAGAGCGAGAACAGATGAAGGGTGCAGAGTACTTGAGCATGGTCTGTAGTCTCATGTACGCCATGCAATGCACCCGTCCGGACATCTGTTACGCCATGGGCCTAGTAGCACGATTCCAATCAGATCCTGGCAATCAACATTTAAAGGCTGTAAAACGAATTATTCGTTATCTGAAAGGTACTGCCAACTACGTACTGTGCTATGAAGACAAGACGTTAGAATTCACCGGTCACAGTGACGCCGACCATGGTGGCGATCCGGATGATCGTAAGTCCACCACAGGTGGAGTCTTTCTCCTTGCTAATGCTGCCATTTCATGGACGAGCAAGAAGAAAACTTGTGACGCGCTATCTATGATGGAATCGGAATTCGTTGCTCTCTCCAAAAACGCACAGGAAGCGGTCTGGCTGAAAAGGATTCTTATTGCACTGCATGGTGACAAAGACGTGAGTAAACCCGTCGTGGTACACTCTGACAGTCAGGCAGCTTTTACGGCAGTTAAGAATCCAAAGTACCATAGTAGGACTAAACACGTTGATGTGAAATATTTTTATGTTAAATCTATGGTAGAAGACAATACAATCACTTTGGAATACTTGTCCACTGATAACATGGTTGCGGACCCATTAACTAAACCACTACGCAGGGAGATATCCGAAAAGCATGTAAAACTGCTTGGATTGCGTAGGGTTTAAAAGTGGCATGTATGTGTGATAACATTTTGATAATTTAAAGTTACGTTTTTTATAAACGAGAGAATTGCAATCGAGTTTATGATCCATCAACTTCATAATGTTTGAATACATCAGATTTACGGTCTATAAACTAAGTCGTAGGAGGACGCAATCCTCTGCCAAACTATGTCGAATGTGGGCCTTACCTAGTCACACAGGTATGGTCGTCTTGCGGTGGAGGGAGGCCTCTACCAAGCAAGGCTGGCTAAGAATCAAGGGGATAAACCCGATTACTCAAAACGATTATATAGTTTCGAAGTAACTCGACACGATCTTCGTTTTGCAAATCGTCGTGATGAACTCCGTTCGTCATTAAACCACATTCTGGGCCAGATAAGAATCTGCGATAGCAAGATTGACATACCCCATTCATGTCAACTTAAAAGTTCAGGTATGCTATCGACGCGTGCTTCATACTGCGTTCCATTTTCGACCACAAGGTCACAACTCAGTTGTGCTAGATAAGAATCCTCGTTATTCTAACGGGCGCAAACTTCTTCCCTCGAGCGTGTGATTGATCCCAGGAGCCTTATGAAGAGGCACCTGAAGTATCCTCACGGACTCAGAACTCATATCTAAGGTCAGGCTCAATGTTCGCTTCCCGGCGTACGAGCGTAGTGCTGAACAAAATGGCCCAGTGACCATGTCTTTGGAAACCGGTTGGGTTTGAATTGCCGATTCTTGATTGCCCATGCTTGATTGTCGATGTTTGTCATGTGATGATCGTTTGGATTTTTGATTCGTGATTGCCGTAGATAATCGTTTGCCTAGAGATAGTTTTTTGCCCATTTAAACTATTCCTGCTTGAATTTGACGTTGTAGCACCACTCGCGTACTGATTTCCGTTGAGGGGCGTAATTATAATTTTGCCCGGGAATTGCTTTTCGGTTTGAGCAAAATTGTCCGATTTTATCGTTGGGGTGTCCTTGGCGCGTGTTTGTTACTTTTGTTGGATGCCTTTGGATTTTTGTTTGTTGTTTGTCGGGTGCCGGGGTATGCCCGGTCTTTCCGGAAATCTTCCTGTCTTGACACCTGTTATGCCGTGGCAGGTACTGTATTCGTAGTGGTGTCCCCGTACGCAAACTCTGCAAAGGCGTTACATCCTTCGAAGGATGAGTAAGTTTCTCTTTCTTTCTATTTGCCGCATTGCTTTCTTTCCTTCCCTTAGTTTGGTGTCGAATTCTAAGCCATACACTAAGCCGAGGTGTTAGTCGGAGCCTGATTCAAGCTTGAAATTTCTTACTGCCTTTGATTTAGGTCTCGCTGCTTTGTCGGAGAACTACCTGACTAGGTCTGACTATAACGAGCATGTTACTTTAGGTGACATTTGCCCCTTAGATGAGCCTTTATATCCCTTCCTCCCTTCTTTGGGGAATGCCCGCCAGACAGTGACAGAGCCCCCCAGGGGGAAGGTTGTTATTTATCCTTCCCAGATTCGGTTTGGATTGCGGCTGCCTTATTGCGATGATCTTGTAGAGTTGAGTAGGTTCTTTAGGATTTCCCCTGTGAACCTTGCCCCTAGTGCTATCCGTGTCTGGGTGGGCTTCCCGGTGTTATGCCACTGGTACTCCTGGAAGTATTCATTGGTCTTGTTCCGATGCTTCTATCGATTCCAGTATCAGAGGAAGGTAGGCTTCGCGAGTTTTGTAACTCGCCATCCATCCCTCAAAGATTCCCGATTTGCCGATTTCGGGTTGAGCGGAGTTGAGTGGGATACTTCTCTTCGTTTCGTGGCCCGGAGCGATAACTCGGCGAGCCACTAGGCCAAACATTATTTCTTCATTACGGATCGATATGTTACCTGGCCGGTTTTGAATGAGGATCGGTCAGACGGCTGGCCTGCCTTTGGGGAGTTCTCATCTGTGGACTTAGAGACTATGAAGACCATCTATGAGAGCAACAGGACCCAGTCATACTGCCCCGTGTCCTTGGTGACCAAGACAGATCTTTATGAGGCAGGGATTAGTTTGACTCCTGACTCCGGGGGTTCGGTATGTTACTTAGTCTTCTCATCTACATTTACTTTCTGCTCTTCCCTTGTAGGTTGGTTTCACGGGAAAACGTATAACGTGCAGGCAGCTCCGGTCGATCTGAGCAAGAGGAGGGCTCCCTCCAGCTCTACTCCAAAGAAGTCCCCTATGCTTGGGAAGACTGCTGGGGCCTCTGGTATGCTTCCTTCTCTTTTCCTCTTATGGTATACTTGTGTTTTTTCTTACGCTGTTTTCCTTGTATTGTTAGGCACTCTCCTTTGGTGACCGAGAGAGTTGTCTCCGTGGGCAAGGGCTCTGGACCTTCTAAGTCCAAGTCACGGAGGTCTGACTCTGAGGCCGGGGCCTCGGCTGTCAAGAAGAAGAAGGCTACAGATCCTCCTCCCCCTGGTGTTCGTCCCCCGACCCTGTCTCGCGATAAAGAGATAGTGGTCGAAGAGGCGCCTTCCCGAGCTGATAAAGGGAAGCGACCTGTTGGTGATGGTGGAGTGGTCACTGGTTCTCCATCCCCTGCCCCCCAGCCGAGGGCACGGTCGTCAGGTTCGATCTTCTCCATGTCACTGATACTTCTATGTTTGTATTTTTCTTTATCTTGCTTTGTTTGTATAGGTGGGCCTCCGGCTTTGAGTCGGAAGGATTTTACGCGCCTTACTGACGAGGATATCGTTGGGTCTGAGTGGACTCCTTTTGCCGGGTTGAAGGAGTTTCACCTTGATAGCGGATCTTCGTTGCGCACTCCGGAGGTTGGTATCCGTGTGCTTCGCGGTGCCATCCCTCCTGGTGATCGTGTTGCTCAGCCTAAGTCTCCTAGGGAGACCCGGCGTTTCGTTCAGGGTGTACTATCCCGTTACGTGCCTGTGAGTGGTGTCTCTGGAAAATTTCTTCTATCTTCACTGTAAGGGGTGTGAATTTGAAGTTTACACCTCCTTCCAGTGTGTCAGTCTCTCTTATTTCTACCCGGACTACTTCCAGTTGCCCTATCTCTTTTGCGAACGCCTTGTCCAGCTTCTCTTTGAGCTCCCTCATTGTGCTTGTCATGACCACCTCATAGAGCCCTCCATATGCTTCGAATGAGGTTGGATGCATGTTTCTAAGGAAGGCCCTTACGGCCTCTCTTCTTGTGATGTCCATGCTTGCACCATAGTTGAAGAATCTCTCAAAGTAGCTTGACATGGACTCCCTCGGCATTTGCTTGATGTCATCTATGTATCAGAAACCTCTTATGATGGAGTTCCTTTGTTCTCTTTCCTTCTACACTCTCTGGCTGCCAAGGTATGCTTGTTACCTTTACCGCCTTACTCCTGTGTCTCTTCTTAGCCAGTCCTTGAAAAAGCTGTCTACTCAGGCGGAGTGCAACTCCGTTCTTCATCTTTCTTTGCCTTTGTCTCTTCATCACCCTCTCTTTGTCTTGGTTGGCCCCCATCATGACCATAGCCACTGTTTCTGACTTGTGTGATCTATGTCTCATGGAGTTGACGTAGCACTGCCTTGCAGTGCGTTGATCACCCAAGACTTCTCCAATTCCGTTTTCAGTGATGTATTTCAGCTTCTGGTGCACGGTAGATGGCACAATTTCGTATGGATTTATGGTTGTTCTTCCTAGGATCCCGTTGTAGGCTCCCAGGCTTTCAACCACCAAGAAGTTAACGTTCAACCTCAGCTGTGTCCATCCTTGGCCCATGGTCACTGGCAGGGTTATCATTCCCAGGGGGTAGCTTGTTGCCCCTGAGAAGCCAACCAGAGGGAAGTTGACTGGTTTGATATCTGCCTTTGTTTTTCCTATTTCTTCCAGGACCCTTAGGCTTAGGAGGTCTGCAGAGCTGCCCCCATCTACCAGTATTCTCTTTACATCGAAATTATCAATGTCCATTGTGATGACTAAAGCATCGTCATGCGGGAAGACAATGTGACTCTTGTCCTTCTCCGAAAATTCAATCTTCATCTCCTCTCCTTCTCGTGGTCTCTTTCTCCACCTTGGTACTGAGCTCAGTTTGGATGCATAGACCTCCCTTGCATTAGCGGTTGGGCCACCTGATGCCACTCCTCCGTGTATCATGTTTATAGTCCCCCTCTTGTTAGTTGGGGGATTATAATCTGCCTTAGCTTTGCCTTTATCCTTGTATGATGGCCCTAGCTGTATGTTGTTGCCACCGTGATCAACAAACTGTTTTAACTCCCCCCTCTGGATGATATTATTGATGCTTAGCTTCAAGCTAAAGCATTCGTTCGTGTCATGCCCGTATGCCTCATGGTTATCACACCATCTATCTTTGTGTGTCCCTACCATTGGCGCTCTCCATCTTGCGGGGGGTG
Source organism: Clarkia xantiana subsp. parviflora (assembly GCA_036873135.1). Taxonomy (NCBI): domain Eukaryota; kingdom Viridiplantae; phylum Streptophyta; class Magnoliopsida; order Myrtales; family Onagraceae; genus Clarkia; species Clarkia xantiana. The sequence goes on from JAPTYO010000004.1 coordinate 41,426,374, forward strand.
ACCACAGTTTCTGATTTCTTATCTCTCTTAGGACCACTGCTGGGGTGGTGTTCAATGGTATGAACTTGATGACATTTATTTCCCTAGCCTTCAGTGGCTCACCCATCTGATTTCTTTGCTGCGGCGGACGCCACTCTTGTTGCCTTATGGGTTGAGGTGCCTGAGGTGGCTTTCCCTTATTTTGCTTTGTGTTGTCCTCCTTAGCTGCTTGAATCTTGGCTTTCTTACTCACCCTGTGCCTCTCCAGTTCTATATGAGTTTTTACTCTCCCTGCTAGCTCCTCTAAGGTGCTTGCCGGTTTCTTGGCCATCTTCTCTGCCAGTGTGGACCCGAAGCGGCCTAGGTTTCTTATAAAGGCTCTTATTATTTCACCCTCGGTGATATCGCCCTGTATGTCTGCTATGTTCTGGTTGAACCTAGTGTAGTAATCAGCCAAGGATTCATCATTTTCTTGCTTCACATCATCTAGGGAGCCTGTTCCTTTAGGTAGCTTCCTTTCTCCTAGATATCTCTGAAGAAATTCCGCCTTTAACTGCGCCCACGAGTGGATGCTCTCGGTAGGTAGACTAAAGAACCAATGTGAGGCCACCCCTGATAGGGTGTTTGGAAATAGGAGTGCCTTGTGTCGGTCATCAGTAGTTCTCCCGAATAGAGAGGCTTCATGCTGTTGAATGTGCTCCAAAGGGTCTCCCTTGCCATTGTACTTTGCTATCTGTATTGTATGCAAGGAGTCTGGCACTTTGCTCATTTCCAACTCCCTTGTGAAGGGGTGGTTTGTGTTGTCACTTAGGCAATGCAGTCTATTTCTCTTTGATTCGCTCATCTTTCTCATTATCATGGCTTCTATCTCCTCCGGGGTAATCATCACCGGCGATGGAGTATAGTCTCTCTGATATCCTCCATAGTTATACATTGGGCTTGCTTGGATTCCTTGTCCGTGCTGGTACGGACTGTAGGCGTATCCTTGATATCCCTGCTGGGGTACTTGGTGGAATTCCTGCCTCCTTGGAGGTCTTGCCTGTCTGTCTGCCCCCAGCGGGGTGTAAGCCCTGGCGTCTTGCTGTGTCTGTTGCTGCCTTGGAGGCACAAACTGCTGCCTTCCCTCTGGGGGTGGCCTTTGGTTATCTCTCCTTTGTTCTTCTCGCTGCCCTGCTCGAGGGTGCGAGTGGTGTTCTTCTTCTGGGACTTGTTCTTGCTCATGAACTTCTTCTTCTTCATGCTGGTGTTGCCTTTCCTGCCTGTTCCTCAGAGTCTCTCTATAGGCTAGTAGCTCGTCCAATGCGCTCATCAGCCCTGGAGTCACTGTATGTGCTCCCTGTGTGTATGCTGGCCTTGTGTTGGTTATGTGGGCGCGATTGTCGTTCCTTTGAGCCGGCATCCCATATGGATATCCTTGAGGTTGCGCCTCATAGTAGTATCCCTGAGGAGGTGCCGTGTATTGGGATGGCACTCCCTGTTGCTCCCCCTCTCTTTGTGGCCTCCTTGCAAACGGAGTTGAGGCTGTGGAAGACTCAGCCCCAGCTGGGCGTGAGGGTCCTCCTTCCTGGTTGTTAGGCTGGGGTGCCTGTGGGGTTACTTGAGGCTCTGGGTGTACAGGCTGTTTCTCTGGGTTAGGCTGCCTTGCTGGAGGTATAGACTGTCTCCCTCGCCTATTGCCCCCAGGTGGGCGGTGATGCCTAGATGCTAAGTTGTTCGTCATTGCTCTTGTTATTGCCAGGCTTTCTGTTCGAAGCCCACGGATGGCGCCAAGTGTTAGGTTCTAAATCTCAGGTCAACGGGCGATCGACCTAAGCCTTATTCCTCACTGGAGAAATTGCGGGTTTGGTGCTTCTAAGCCTTGTCGTCCTGATCCGTATCTTTCTGTCCTTTGCCTTCTCTTCTCCTCGTGCCCTGCAAGAGGGGCAATACCAAGCACGGAGGGGGGGTGGTGCTTGATGTACCCTCTCCGATGCCTAAGTCAGTATAATACTTTTAGAGAGATAAAACTAGTGAGATGTCAGAGCTAAATTGTACACTTAGCCAAGATGTTCAAATGAATGGTGGAGAGGTTGTATTTATAGGCAACGGCGTCATTAAGGTGGCTTAATGACATCGTTAACCTTTAAACACAATTAATTAGCCCTTAATCTCGTAATTAAAACCTTAAAGCAGGGAGAGGTTGGCGGAAATAAACTGAGTATCGGAGTCGGAAAGCGGTGCCGGGGCCCTTGGGGGGGGGAAGAAAATCCAACCCCCAAGGGTAGGGGTTGGGTGTGGCCACCCAACCCTCCCTAAGGGAGATAGGGTTGGCCAACCCGATCTCCCCTAGGGGAGGTCGGGTGTGGCCACCCGACCTCACCTAGGTGAGTTTGCCTCGGTCCGGACGAGTATTTTGGCCTCGTCCGGACCGTTGGCGTTTCCGCGGGGTGTTTGGGTCGAAGTTTCGATTTACAATCATTGGCGGGGTGATCAAAATAAAACGATTCGGAAGTCAACGGGTTCAAATTGGGCGTATATCTATCAGACGTCATAATGTTTGATTACATCGGATTTTTATAGTATATAAACTAAGTCGTAATAGGACGCAATCCTCTGCCTAAATTATGTCAAATGTGAGCATTGCCTTGTCACACGGGCACGTTCGTCTTGTAGGAGAGGGGGACCTCTACTGTAACGAGACAGACTAAGAACTAGGGAGATAAACTTAGTTATGCAAAACGATCATTTGGTTTTGGAGTAACACGATACGATCTTCGTTTTGCACATCGTCGTGATGAACTCTGTTCGTCATTATCCACATTCCGGGCCAGATGAAAATCTGCGAAAGCATTATTGACATATCCCACACCTGACTATGTTCGGGTATGCTATCGACGCGTGCTTCATACTACGCGTGCCATGTTTGACCACGGGGTCATGCTCGGTTTTGCTAGGTAGAATCCTCGAGATTCGGATGGGCGCAAACTTCTTCATCTCGAGCGTGTGATAGATCCCGGGAGCCTTATGATGAGGCACCCGAAGTATTCTCATGGACTCAGAACTCATATCTAAGGTCAGGCTCAATGTTTGCTTCCCGGCGTATGAGCGTAGTGCTCAATATTCACCGACTCTTGTATTCACTAGGTAGCCACCAACCGGATATTAGTTGAAGGTTGTGAATACTTGTACGGATGTCATGGATAAATATTCATATGTAGAAACTAGGCAATTGGAGAATTAACAGTTGAGCTAGGATACAACGCGCTACAATTTGATGTTTTTAATAGGTTGATTTAAGATAGGAAATCAACGTTCCGCGGACGCTACAACACTCCTAACAGATGAGTAGCACGATGCCCGTCGTATCCGCCGGTCGCACGACAAACCTCGTATGAACTATTCGGAAGCAGGGGAGATAGGGCTGGCCAACCCTATCTCCCCTAGGAGGGGTTGGGTGGCCTCACCCAAACCCCACCCTTGGGGGTCGGATTTTCCTTCCCCCCAAGGGCCCCGACACCGTTTTTAGACTCCCATACTCGGTTTATTTCCGCCAACCTTCTCCGTACCTTAAGGTCTTAATTACGTGTTTAAAGGTTAATTAATTGTGTTTAAAGGTTAACGATGTCATTAAGTCACCTTAATGACACCGTAGCCTATAAATACAACTCTTCCACTATTCATTTGATCATCTTGGCAAGTTGCATAATTTTGCTCTGACATCTCGCTAGCTTTATCTCTCTAAAACCGTACTGACTTAGGCATCGGAGAGGGTTCATCAGGCACCACCCCCCCCCTGTGCCTGGTATTTCCCCTCTTGCAGGGCGAGAAGAGAAGAGAAGCTAAGGACGGAAGGACACAAGCTAGGACAGCACAACCCGAGAGCACCGAATCCGCAACATTTCCAATAGGGAACGAGACTTAAGTCGACCGCCCGTTGACCCTAGACTCGGAACCTAACACTTGGCGCCGTCAGTGGGCTTCGGACAGAAAGCCTGGCAATAACAAGAGCAATGACGAACAGCATGGTGTCTAGGCACCACCGCCCACCTGGGGGCAATAGGCGAGGGAGAGAGCTTATACCTCCAGCAAGGCAGCCTAACCCAGGAAAACTGCCTGTGCAACCAGAACCTCAAGTAACCCCACAGGCTCCCCAGCCCAACAACCAGGAGGGAGGACCCTCACGCCCAGCTGGGGCTGAGTCCTCCACAGCCTCAACCCCTTTGGCAAGGAGGCCACATAAAGAGAGGGAGCAACAGGGAGTGCCATCCCAATACACGGCACCTTCTGAGGGATATTACTATGAGGCGCAACCCCAAGGATATCCGTATGGGATGCCGGCCCAAAGGAATGACAACCGCGCCCACACAACATACACAAGGCCGGCATACACACAGGGGGCACATACAGAAGCTCATGAAGAGGAACAGATCCCAACGGAAGAACGCCACTCGCACCCTCGAGCAGGGCAGCGAGAGGAGCAAAGAAGAAATTACCAAGAGCCACCCCCAGAGGGAAGGCAGCAATTCGTGCCTCCTAGGCAACAACAGAACGCCGGGGCTTACACCCCACTGGGGGCGGACAGACAAGCAAGACCTCCAAGGAGGCAAGAATTCTATGAAGTACCCCAGCAGGGACACCAAGGATACACCTACAGTCCGTACCAACACGGACAAGGGATCCCGGCAAGCCCAATCTATAACTACGGAGGCTATCAGAGAGATTACACTCCGACACCGGCATTGATCACTCCGGAAGAAATAGAGGCAATGATAACAAGAAAAATGAATGAGTCAAAGAAACACGGCTTACATTGTCTAAGTGACAAAACGAACCACCCATTCACGAGGGAATTGGAGATGAGCAAGGTGCCGGACTCCCTGCATACAATCCAGATTGCAAAGTACAATGGCAAGGGAGACCCTTTGGAACATATTCAACAGCATGAAGTTCCCTATTTGGGAGAACTACTGATGAAAGATACAAGGCACTCCTATTTCCAAACACCCTATCGGGGGTGGCCTCACACTGGTTCTTTAGCCTACCCTCTGAGAGCATCCACTCATGGGAGCAGCTAAAGGCGAAATTTCTTCAGAGATATCTAGGAGAAAGGAAGCTCCTCAAAGGAACAGGCTCCATCGATGACGTGAAGCAAGAAAATGATGAATCTTTGGCCAATTACTACACTAGGTTTAACCAAAACATAGCAGACATCCAGGGCGACATCACTGAGGGTGAGATAATACGAGCCTTCATTAGAAACCTAGGCCGCTTCGGGTCCACGCTGGCAGAACAGATGGCCAAGAAACCAGCAAGCACCTTAGAGGAGCTAGCAGGGAGAGTAAAAACCCATATAGACCTGGAGAGGCACAGAGCAAGTAAGAAAGCCAAGATTCAAGCAGCTAAGGAAGACAATGCAAAGCCGAATAGAGGAAAGCCACCTCAAGCACCTCAACATAAGGCAGCAGGAATGGCGTCCGCCCCAGCAAAGAAATCAGATGGGCGAACCACTGAAGGCTAGGGAAATCAACATCATCAAGTTCATCCCATTGAACGCCACCCCAGCAACTGTCCTAAAAGAGATGCGAAATCAGAAACTCTGGTCACCCCCTGCAAGGTGGAGAGCCCCAATGGTGGGGACACACAAGGACAGATGGTGTGATAACCATGAAGCATACGGGCATGACACGAACGAATGCTTCAGCCTAAAGCTAAGCATCAACAATGTCATCCAAAGGGGAGAACTAAAGCAGTTCGTGGATCAAAAGCAAGGTAGACTACAATCCTCCACCCAACAAGAGGGGAACCATAAACATGATACACGGAGGAGTGGCATCAGGTGGCCCAACTGCTAATGCAAGAGAGGTTTACGCATCAAAACTGAGTTCAGTGCCAAGGTGGAGGAAAAGGTCACGAGAAGGAGAGGAGATGAGGATTGAATTCTCGGAGAAGGACAAAAGCCACATTGTCTTCCCACATGACGATGTGTTAGTCATCACGATAGACATTGATAATTTTGATGTAAAGAGAATACTGGTAGATGGGGGCAGCTCGGCAGACCTCCTTAGCCTAAGGGTCCTAGATGAAATAGGGAAAACAAAGGCAGACATCAAACCAGTCAACTTCCCTCTGGTTGGCTTCTCAGGGGCAACAAGTTACCCCCTGGGAATGATAACCCTGCCAGTGACCATGGGACAAGGATGGACACAGCTGAAGGTGAACATTAACTTCTTGGTGGTTGAAAGCTTGGGAGCCTACAACGGGATCCTAGGAAGAACAACCATAAATCCATATGAAATCGTGCCATCTACCGTACACCAGAAATTGAAGTACATCACTGAGAATGGAGTTGGAGAAGTCTTGGGCGACCAACGCACTGCAAGGCAGTGCTACGTGAACTCCATGAGACGTGGATCACACAGGACAGACACAGTGGCAATGGTCATGGTAGGGACCAACCAAGCCAACAAGAAGATAAGGAGGAAACAAAGGGAAACAAAGATGAAGAACGGAGTTGCACTCCGCCTGAGCAGACAGTTTTTTCAAAGAATGGATAAGAAGAGACACATGAGCACGGCTGTAAAGGTAACAAGCATACCTTGGCAACCAGAAAGCGCACAAGGAAAAAGAACAAGGGACTCCATCATAAGAGGCTTCCGACACATTGATGACATCAAGCAAATGCCGAGGGAGCCAATGTCAAGCTACTTCGGAAGGTTCTCCAATTATGGTGCCAACATGGACATCACAAGAAGGGAAGCCGTCAGAGCCTTCACTAGAAACATGCATCCAAACTCATTTGAAGCATATGGAGGCCTTTATGAGATGGTCATGACAAGCAAGATGAGGGAGCTCAAAGAAAAGCTAGACAAGGCATTTGCAAAGGAGATGGAGCAGCCGGAGGAAGTCCCGGAGAAAGAAGGAGAGACTGATACACTGGAAGGAGGTGTAAATTTCAAATTCACACCCCTTACAGTGAGCATAGAAGAACTTTTTCAGAAGTACCTCAAGGAAGAGCTACCCACATGCAGAGAAGAGGGCAAGGCCTTCCTAGGAAGAGATGCACAAGGATGGTGTGAGTACCATGGGACCTGGGGGCATCAAACCAACAACTGCATGGTGCTAAAGATAGAAGTGGAGGAAATGATTTACAATGGAGGCCTAAAGGAGTACGTAGCAACAGACAAACTGACCACCCCATATCCTTAGTTTCATATTTAGCACTTTGCATGTTCAAGCTTTCTAAGTTTTCCAAAAACAACTTTTGAGAAGGAGAACTCACGAAGTTACTCCAACTCTACAACTATCTTTGATTTCCTCCAAAGGGTGCCTTGATCCACCCAAGGCATCCCATGTGTACATAAAGCCTTGAATGCTCCTAATGAAGTAGAAGTTACTCAAAAGTATTTTTTAAAGAAGGGGATGATATAATCATTGAGTTATCCTTACACAGATATGACGTCAAGTCAACAACACCTTCAACGCCACCAAGAGCGTATCTTGAGAGTAGTTCCAAAAACTACGAAACCTGTGCCCTCCGGGAGCCTATCCCGCGAACAGATTCGACGCCCCCAAGAGCGTATCTTGAGAGTAGTTTTTATACTACGACCTTCGACGCCCCCAAGAGCGTATCTTGAGAGTAGTTTTTATACTACGACCTTCGACGCCCCCAAGAGCGTATCTTGAGAGTAGTATTCATACTACGACCTTCGACGCCCCCAAGAGCGTATCTTGAGAGTAGTATTCATACTACGACCTTCGACGCCCCCAAGAGCGTATCTTGAGAGTAGTTTCTATACTACGACCTTCGACGCACCAAGAGCGTATCTTGAGAGTGGTTTCCAAAAACTAAGAATTTCGACGCCTCCAAGAGCGTATCTTGAGAGTAGTTTCTAAAACTACGACCTTCAACGCCCCCAGGAGCGTATCTTGAGGTAGATTTGCAACCTACCAGATTCGACGCCCCCAAGAGCGTATCTTGAGGTAGAAAAAACACTACCAGATTCGACGCCCCCAAGAGCGTATCTTGAGGTAGATTTCAAACTACCAGTTCGACGCCCACCTAGAGCGTATCTTTGGTCTAACTACTTGTGCCCTCCGGGAGCGTATCTCGTGAACAGTTTCAACGCCCACCTAGAGCGTATCTTTGGTCTAACTACTGGTGCCCTCCGGGAGCGTATCTCGTGAACAGTATTAACAGCCCACCTAGAGCGTATCTTTGGTCTAACTACCGGTGCCCTCCGGGAGCGTATCTCGTGAACAGTATTAACAGCCCACCTAGAGCGTATCTTTGGTCTAACTACTGGTGCCCTTCGGGAGCGTATCTCGTGAACAGTATTAACCGCCCACCTAGAGCGTATCTTTGGTCTAACTACTGGTGCCCTCCGGGAGCGTATCTCGTGAACAGTATTCAACGCCCACCAAGAGCGTATCTTTGGTCTAGCAACACCATACATACCATTCAAAGGGTATCAGAAGACCATTACACCATACTAAGAAGGATCCCATAAGAAAGTAATTTAAGAAGTAAAGTGCTATGAAGAACACATAATGTTTTTTCTTGATGAGATACCAGGCATGGCATGAAGGAAAATACAAAAGAAGGATAAGTAAAGGAAATACACCAAGAGAAGAGTCCATAATCAAAAGAGTACATACAAAAGCATACGAAGTACCCATCAAAAGCCAAGTGAACCACACTGCCAACAACACAATACGGAAAAGGAAAGCAACATAAAATCCAACAGCAATCCCAAAAGATACTCATCTCATCCAAAGGGGAGAAAGAGTAGGGTCGTATGTACAAAGATAGAAAGATGTCAATACATCAACCAGAGCCCTCTGGGGAGTCACCATGACCCCCTGAGGCCGAACCACCAGCAGAGATGGAGGAAGAGGAGGAAGAGTCCGAAGTGTCAATATCCACAAGCGTAGCATCCACCTGTGTAGGGGCAGGCTCGTCTGCAACAGCAGCCTGACCCCTAAGGACAGCCATGTAACCAGTAGCGTACGGTCCAAAATCACCAAGATCGCCAACCGGAAACTGAGGATCAATGCGTAAAATATGGTCAACAAGATACTCACTGTTGGATCACGGTGGAACTCCGGTACGGACTTTGACGGCAATCCTAGCTCCTTAGCTCCACGCAATCCTGCAAGAGGGGATAGACCGGGCGGTGACCCAGAATCCCTCTCCGATGCTTAAATGAGTATCTCGTATGACTGGCAAGCTAATAACCTCAAAGTGTACTGAATTCAACGTTAATGTTCTGAGGTGATCTCTTGTCCTTTTATAGGCAAAGAGATGCCTCAGGTACCTGGCGAACCGTTGGGGGTGGTTAGCCCGTATCCCGCATATCTCGGATGTGATCTCGCGTATCTCAGCCATGCCCCGCGTATCTCGGCCACGCTCCGTGTATCTTAACCACGTTCCGTGTATCTCGGCCACGCCCCTCATATCTTGGCCTTATCCTCTGATAATCGAGTCCCGACTCCCGTCGGGGACTCCAGAGTTATCTCGTTGTGTCACCGCTCGGGGCCCCTCGTCATCGTGACAGGGCCAATCATTCTCAGGGATTCATCATCGGGGCCTACTTAAAGGCTTCTCATCGGGAGCTTCCAGCTCCACTGTCGGGACCTTGCCTTGTCGGGACTCCCTTCGTCGGGACCCTTCTCCTAGGTCATCTTGACCTTCATTTTGGGCCTGGTGGGCCTGTTTGCCGTTTCCTCCCCGTTAAAGGGCCTGACGGCTGTAATCGAACCCATCATTTGCCCCCAAGACATGAGGGACTTTTAGTTCGTCGTGTCTTCAAACTCCCGACCTTCCGATACTGGAATCGGGGATCTTTCCCTTGGTTCAGTCACTCAATTATCAGTCTTCTCCTTCACGTTTCCTCAGTGTTTTGTAGATAACTGCCAAATCCCAGGGGTCTCCTCGGTTCCCCAGTTCATTAAATGCAGCAGATAGTGAAGTGACGTCATCAGTACCCGTGCCTGATTCTCCGTGTCTGCTTTTTCTGAAAAGTGCTTTTCAAGCTATTTCATCATTGCACCTGCTGCCATTTCGCACGTTTCATCTCAACGGTCCAGATTAGAACGCTTCAACTTCAACGGTTCAGATTAAAGTGCCCCTTCGACTGTCCTCTTCGCCTATAAAATCCTCACCCAGGGTACAGTTTCCTCTTATCATCTACAAATTTTCGAAAGCTTTCTGCAACTCTTGAGGCCTTAGTGTTTCTTCGGCCATCTTTCCGGCAATGTCAGGTTCATTCTTCCAGCCTCCAATTATCATGTCAGGTAAGGGTTTCTTCTCTATTGTTCGCCTTCATCTTTGCTTAGTTCGATTGTAATTTTCCGGAAAAACCTAACGTCCCTTTCAATGGCTGATTTCAGACAGTGGATCTGGTTTTGGGGGAAGGAAGCCTTTCAACTTCGACTATGTTCTGAACGAAATCTTCAGCACTGCTTATGATGCAGCTCTCCGGGAAGGATGTATCATTTCCACCAGAGAAGCTGATGCTCAAGGCCGGAAATGCATACCACAAGTTCAGAGTGAAGAGGAGCTACTTCTTCATTGGAAACTCCTTGATCCCATGACTCTGATAGTCAATCCTCCAACGGCTGACCCTGTGGAGCCTTCTGCCACAGACCTTGCGGACCCTATTCCCGTTGATGCTGCTAACAAGGATTAGGCCTTACTGCTTATCGCTAGAATCTTTGTATTCTCCTCCTTTTGTAATCATCGGGCCTTCGAGCCCCATTAATATCAGACTTTCTTAGTTCCGATTCTTTCGTTGCACTTCTCCCAGTGGCCTTACTATACTTTCTTAAGTCGAAGCCTCGACACTTAAGATATTTTCGTACATCACTTAAGACGATTTACTGACTTGCACCACTAAAGGCGACTTAATCTCGTGCATCACTTAAGACGACTTAATATCGTGCACCACTTAAGGCGACTTTTCAACTCGCGTCACCTAAGGCGACTTAATATCGTGCACCACTGAAGGCGACTTTACATCGTGCACCACTTAAGGCGACTTTTCAACTTGCGCCACCTAAGGCGACTTAATATCATGCACCACTGAAGGCGACTTTACATCGTGCACCACTTAAGGCGACTTTTCAACTCGCGCCCCCTAATGCGACTTAATATCGTGCACCACTGAAGGCGACTTTACATCGTGCACCACTTAAGGCGACTTTTCAACTTGCGCCACCTAAGGCGACTTAATATCGTGCACCACTGAAGGCGACTTTACATCATGCACCACTTAAGGCGACTTTTCAACTTGCGCCACCTAAGGCGACTTAATATCGTGCACCACTGAAGGCGACTTTACATCGTGCACCACTTAAGGCGACTTTTCAACTCGCGCCCCCTAAGGCGACTTAATATCGTGCACCACTGAAGGCGACTTTACATCGTGCACCACTTAAGGCGACTTTTCAACTTGCGCCACCTAAGGCGACTTAATATCGTGCACCACTGAAGGCGACTTAGTATCGTGCACCACTTAAGGCGACTTCTTCAGTACTTAGAATAAATCTAAGGATCGTGCACCACTTAAAGCGACTTTTTCAACTTGCGCCACCTAAGGCGACTTAATATCGTGCACCACTGAAGGAGACTTTACATCATGCACCACTTAAGTCGACTTTTCAACTTGCGCCACCTAAGGCGACTTAATATCGTGCACCACTGAAGGCGACTTTACATCGTGCACCACTTAAGGCGACTTTTCAACTCGCGCCCCCTAAGGCGACTTAATATCGTGCACCACTGAAGGCGACTTTACATCGTGCACCACTTAAGGCGACTTTTCAACTTGCGCCACCTAAGGCGGCTTAATATCGTGCACCACTGAAGGCGACTTAGTATCGTGCACCACTTAAGGCGACTTCTTCAGTACTTAGAATAAATCTAAGGATCGTGCACCACTTAAGGCGACTTTTTCAACTTGCGCCACCTAAGGCGACTTAATATCGTGCACCACTGAAGGCGACTTTACATCATGCACCACTTAAGGCGACTTTTCAACTTGCGCCACCTAAGGCGACTTAATATCGTGCACCACTGAAGGCGACTTTACATCGTGCACCACTTAAGGCGACTTTTCAACTCGCGCCCCCTAAGGCGACTTAATATCGTGCACCACTGAAGGCGACTTTACATCGTGCACCACTTAAGGCGACTTTTCAACTTGCGCCACCTAAGGCGGCTTAATATCGTGCACCACTGAAGGCGACTTTACATCGTGCACCACTTAAGGCGACTTTTCAACTCGCGCCCCCTAAGGCGACTTAATATCGTGCACCACTGAAGGCGACTTTACATCGTGCACCACGTAAGGCGACTTTTCAACTTGCGCCACCTAAGGCGGCTTAATATCATGCACCACTGAAGGCGACTTTACATCGTGCACCACTTAAGGCGACTTTTCAACTCGCGCCCCCTAAGGCGACTTAATATCGTGCACCACTGAAGGCGAATTTACATCGTGCACCACTTAAGGCGACTTTCTTCAAGCATGGTGTTTCTTCAAGTGTTCGCCACTAAAAGAATGCTTTAACGTTCTGCCATCGAGGTCTTCCAACTTGTACGCATTTGGAGCTGGCATCCCCACGACCTTATAAGGTCCTTCCCATTTTGGTGACATCTTGTTGATTCGATCCGAAAGGGTGAACTCGTTGCGACGCTAAACCCGCTCCCCGACGAAGAACTGTCGGGACTTCACTCGCCGATTGTAGTACCTGGCCGTCGCCAAACGCATTCGAGCTTGGACTTCATCGGCTTCCCGCCTCTTCTCTTCGAGTAAGTCCAAGTCCAGACGTCTCATCTCATCATTCGTCAGGGGCTCGTAATATCTCATCCGATGGGACGCCACAGCTACCTCCACGGGGGCGACAGCCTCCGTGCCATAAACGAGGCCAAACGGAGTTTCCCCTGTCGATCGTTTGGGTGTCGTTCTAACAGCCCAAAGCACGTTTTCCAGTTCGCTCAGCCACTTGCCCTTCAGGGCATAGACCCTCTTCTTCAGGCCATCCATCACGATTTTGTTGGCTGATTCCACCTGACCGTTCGTCTGAGCATGGCGTACGGAAGCTGTCTGATGCTCGATGTTCAACTCCTCCAGATACTCCCTCACTTGAGAGCCGTTAAACGGTGGACCATTGTCGCTGATCACCACCTTAGGAATCCCGTATCTGGACACAATATGGGTCTGGAGGAACTTGACGATCTGGTTCCCCGTTGTTCTGGCCAACGCCTTTGCCTCTATCCATTTCGAAAAATAATCGATTGCTACAAGTAAATACTTACATTGACCTTGTGCTTGTGGAAGAGGTCCCACCAAGTCGATGCCCCACTGCGCGAAGGGCCAAGCGCTCTTGATGGATGTCAGATTAGCGGCCGGAGCCACGATACTCGGGGCGTACCTCTGGCACGCGTCACAGGATCGGACCAACGCCGTTGCTTCCTTGTTCATCGTGGGCCAATAGTAGCCCAAGTTCAACACCTTCCTCATAATGGATCGGGCCCCTTCGTGACAAGCCGCGACCCCTTCATGCATTTCCTTCAGGATTCGATTGGCGTCGGGTTCTGCCACACACTTCAAGTACGGAGTCGAGAACCAGCCCTTCTTGTGTAGCTGATTGTCCAGCATCACATAATTGGCCGCGATCCGGCGTATCCTGTCCGCTGCCACTTGATCATCGGGGACTGCCCCCGTAGTCAGGTACGCAACTATCGGGGTCATCCAGGTTGGCTCCTCCTCCGATCTTGCTTCAATGGCGCACACCTGTGTTGGGTCGATGTTTGATAAGATCACCTTCTCCAAGAAGTGCACCTTCCGATTTTCTTCCAAGGGTGCCCCCAAGGCAAATTTGCTCAAGGCATCTGCCTCTACATTTTCCTCCCTTGGAATTGCCTCGATATCGAAGCTTTTGAAGCTCTCTTTCAGGGCTTGTACCTCTCGTAGATACTTTTTCATTATCGGACTCCTTGCTTCGTATCGCCCTTGAACCTGGTTCACGATTAAAGCTGCGTCGCACTTCACTCTCAAGTGATCGATTCCAGTGCCTTTAGCAATTTTTAGGCCCGTGATAAGGGCTTCATACTCCGCTTCGTTGTTTGTGGCCTTGAATGTTAAAGCCAAGGCGTATCGAAGCGGTTCACCTTCGCCCGGTGGTATCAACAAAAAGCCTGCTCCTGATCCGTCTGAACTCGCGGAGCCATCCGTGTACATCTCCCAGATATTTTCCTTGTTTGGCTGTTCTGATTGCTCTTCCCTCTCTGGTTGTTCTTCTATCGGGACCTCCACGGTTGCCCCCTCTACAGGGCCCGCATCTTCCAGATCGGCGGGATAGTTTAATTCAGACTTGGCAAACGCCTTGCTTACATAATAAACGGGGACTTGATTACCCTCGACAATCTTTACTAACACAGAGCTAATGGCAAATTCAGAAACAACCAAATAAAGGTAGAGCGGCTCGCCTGGAACTGGTTTCGCCAACGGCGGGAGTGTGCGAAGGTGCTGCTTGAGTGCTTGGAACGCCTCTTCACATATAGCGGTCCATTCGAATTTTTTGTTGGCCCTCAAGACTTCAAAAAACGGCATTGATCGGTCGTTGGCTTTGGACAAGAAGCGATTCATTGCAGCTAGTCGGCCATTCAGCACTTGTACCTCCCGATGGTTTATCGGAGACTGCATCTCCTCGATTGCCCTCAGCTTCTCAGGATTCACTTCAATTCCTCTTTGGCTCACCATGAACCCAAAAACTTCCCTGAGTGGACTCTGAAGGCGCATTTCGTCGGGTTCAAGCGAACTTGGTGGAGCCTCATCCGCTCAAATGCCATGGTTAGGTTGTGCACGTGATCCTCGGCTTGTCGGGACTTCACCAGCATATCATCCACGTAAGCCTCCATGGTTTCTCCCAGCATATCTCCGAACAGCTTGTTCACCATCCGCTGATAGGTTGCCCCAGCATTGATCAACCCGAAAGGCATGACATCGTAGTGATAGATGTCACTGTCTGCATAGAACGCTGTATGGGGAGCGTCTTCCTTGGCCATCTTGATCTGGTTGTAGCCTGAGTACGCATCCATGAAACTCAACAGCTCATGTCCCGACGTGGCATCCACCAGCTGGTCGATTCTCGGGAGTGGGTAACAGTCCTTTGGGCAAGCCTTGTTCAGGTCGCGGAAATCCACACACATTCGCCATTTCCCGTTAGTCTTCTTCACCAGCACCGGATTAGCAACCCAGGTTTGGAATCGAAGCTCTCTAATAAACCCAGCATCGAGCAACCTGCCCACTTCTTGCTGGATCGCGATCTTCTTGTCCGTGCCCATCGGACGCCTTTTCTGCGTGATAGGCTTGATCGCGGGGTCTATCTTCAGCTCGTGTACGATCACATCGGGGCTGATTCCTGGCATATCGCTGGGGGACCAGGCAAACAGCTCCTTGAGCTCCTTTAACAACTCCACCAATTTTTGGGCTGTCTCCTCAGTCAGAGCAGACCCGATTTTCACCTTCCTCTGTGGTCCGTCGATCTCGACTTCTTTTAGATCTTCTACGGGGGCGGGACGCCCAAACTCTTCTCTGGGATCCGTGTCTGTCTGAAGGACAGTCATGGCCTCTCGTCTCCTCCTTCGAGTGGCGTTAACATAGCATTTTCGAGAAGCCACCTGGTCGCCCTTGACCTCTCTGACTCCGTGGTCGGTCGGGAACTTCATCTTCTGGTGTACTGTCGAGGCGACCGCCATCAGGGGGTTAATAGTGGTCCTCCCGATAATCGCGTTGTAGGTCCCCGCGGAATCAACCACAACAAACTCCACGTTCCTCCTTTCTGATTTCCACCCGCTACCAAACTCCACTGGTAAGGTGATTACTCCTATCGGATAGGAGGTTGAGCCAGAGAACCCGACCATCGGGAAGTTTGCCTCCTTTAGATCTTTCTTCGTCTTCCTCATAGCTTCCAGCGCGTCCATGAATAGAATGTCGGAGGAGCTCCCTCCGTCGATTAGAATTCTCTTCATTTCGAACCCGTCTACATCCAAGGTTACCACCAAGGCATCGTCGTGCGGAGTTTCCACGCCTATGAGGTCTTCCGACGAGAAGGAGATTACCATCTCTTCTTTTAAGGTCCAGGATCGGGACCTCTTACCCAGCACCACTGCCGTAGGGATTCTAGAAGCATAGACTTCTCGGGCGGATGAAGTATCACCTCCAGCAGCAAATCCTCCATGGATCACGTTGATAGTGCCCCGCCTCTCCTTGCGAGCACCGGATGACTCTGGGTCGGTTCTCTTCTTTTTTGGGGACCGATCGCGGGATCGGGAACGGGATCGCGATCGGGATCGGGAACGGGATCGCGATCGGGATCGAGAGCGGGATCGACACCGCTTATCCCCGACGAATTCCTTGAGCTTCCCTTCTGGATCAGCTTTTCAATCTCCTTCTTCAGTTCCCGACAGTGATTGGTGTCGTGACCATTTGCGCGGTGAAATCGGCAGTAGCGATCCGTGCGGGATCCCATGAATTCTCCATCTTTCTTCGGGGGGTACCTGGAGATACCTTGTCGTTCCATGACTGTCAGCACTTCCGCCATGGAGCAGTTGAGAGGAATGTCGAGATCCTCCCGCTTATCCTTCCTTGAAGAACGCCTATCGTCCCTCCGATCCGGACGGCCTCGATTCCTGCTACTGTCGGGTTTACCCTTTGACTTACGATCGTCAAAAGGTTTAACCGACTGTTTCCCTTTGTTTGACTTTGGGGGCTCCAACTCTCCTGCAGCTATCTTCGACTCCTGGACATCGATTTGCCGTTTCACCCTCTTTTGCAGTGCCTCCATATTCCACACAGCTTTCTCAGCCACGCTGTGCATCAGGTCGGAGCCATAGGGGGCTGTCAGGTTCCGAATGAAGGTACGGATGGTTTCGCCCTCCGAGATCTCCTCATCTATCTCGGCTACGCTGGCTGTGTACCGCTGATAATAGTGCGCCAGTGATTCGTCGGGCCTTTGCACCACCTGGGTCAAGGACCTCACGCTCTTCAATAAACGTCTCCGACCCTGGTACTGCTGAATGAATCGATCATGCATATCTGCCCAGCAAGTGATGCAGCCTGGGGGCAGACTAAAGAACCAGGTCAGGGCTCTTTCTCCAAGTGTGTTCGGGAACAACGTACACACTATGTCTTCACTCTGGGCTCTTCCCAGACACGCCATGAGGTGTTTCTGGACATGGCGAACTGGATCTCCTTCGCCATCATACTCCTTTATCGTGGGGATGCCTAGCCCAGGCGGGGCTAGGGTGTCGATGAGTCGGGGGACGAAGGGATGAGTGGATCGATCCCTTAGCTCCGATACCAGCGGCTTCTGTTCTCCCATGCAGATGTTCACGATCTTTACCACCTGGTCGGGAGTGATGGGACCATTCAGGGGAATGGTCCTGTGCTGTACTGGTCCTGGCCCATCAACCACGAACCTCTCCGGCTGACCGGTTTCCCTACTTCTGTCCTGGCCTCGGGGCGGGGCTTCCTGTGCGTTCCGACCCTCTGTTGGCGGGGCCACTTCCTCCAACGGGGGCATCTCCTCCTGCCTCCTTGCAGCCTCTCTCCGATCCAGGAGAGCCTCTACGGCCGCCAGAAACATGGGCATGGCTTCCGCCACGGCCCTTGTCAAGTCTGTAGCTGGGGGAGCCTCCTGCCCCCTATTGCCCTGGTGCTGAGGAGCAATATCTTCGGGATCTCCATTGTGCCCCCCTATCTGGGAGAGCTCGGCCGGGGGATGGTTCTGGTTTTTCTCCTGTTCCGGTACTGAATCCAAATTTGTTGCAGCGGGGTGACGGGAACTACCAGATTGTCCCTGTCTTCTGTGCTTGCCAGCCGCCATTGATCGAGTAGAAGGCATATCAGCTTTTTGTTTGCTTCCCACAGACGGTGCCAATGTTGGATCACGGTGGAACTCCGGTACGGACTTTGACGGCAATCCTAGCTCCTTAGCTCCACGCAATCCTGCAAGAGGGGATAGACCGGGCGGTGACCCAGAATCCCTCTCCGATGCTTAAATGAGTATCTTGTATGACTGGCAAGCTAATAACCTCAAAGTGTACTGAATTCAACGTTAATGTTCTGAGGTGATCTCTTGTCCTTTTATAGGCAAAGAGATGCTTCAGGTACCTGGCGAACCGTTGGGGGTGGTTAGCCCGTATCCCGCATATCTCGGATGTGATCTCGCGTATCTCAGCCATGCCCCGCGTATCTCGGCCACGCTCCGTGTATCTTAACCACGTTCCGCGTATCTCGGCCACGCCCCGCATATCTTGGCCTTATCCTCTGATAATCGAGTCCCGACTCCCGTCGGGGACTCCAGAGTTATCTCGTTGTGTCACCGCTCGGGGCCCCTCGTCATCGTGACAGGGCCAATCATTCTCAGGGATTCATCATCGGGGCCTACTTAAAGGCTTCTCATCGGGAGCTTCCAGCTCCACTGTCGGGACCTTGCCTTGTCAGGACTCCCTTCGTCGGGACCCTTCTCCTAGGTCATCTTGACCTTCATTTTGGGCCTGGTGGGCCTGTTTGCCGTTTCCTCCCCGTTAAAGGGCCTGACGGCTGTAATCGAACCCATCACTCACCAAACTGGTTCATCTCCTGAGTAAGTCGGACACTGTAGTCAACAGTAAAGGCAGAGGAAGCCTTGTACTCAGACACTACGACAGTCCTCTCATCTGCCCGGCACCTTGCCTCTAATTTCCGCAACTCTTCAGAATGGAGTGAAGATGCGACCTCAGCCTCCCGGCGTAAGCTACCTACGGTAGTCTCAAGTAATGACACTTGGTCCCTGAGCTCCTCCATCTTCAGATCGGACAGCCGCGCCTTCTCAGTGGCACTGGCAAGTTCCGCCTTGAGGGATGCCTGGCTGTCCTCAAGAGCCTTCTTCTCGTCGGATAACTCGAGCACAAGGGATGACAGGTTCACCATGTCAGACATACCCTGACAATTTAACAACAAATGAGTAACTGGAAAAGCAACAACATGAAAGTGAAAAGGAGAAAGCGAGACACCACTCACGGGCACATAACGGGACAGTACACCCTGAACGAAACGCCGGGTCTCCCCAGGAGACTTAGGCTGAACAGCACGATCACCAGGAGGGATGGCACCGCGAAGCACACGGATACCAACCTCAGGAGTGCGCAAGGAAGACCCGCTATCAAAGTGGAACTCCTTCAACCCAGCAAAAGGAGTCCACTCAGACCCAACGATATCCTCGTCGGTAATGCGCGTGAAATCCTTCCGACTCAAAGCCGGAGGCCCACCTATACAAACAAAGCAAGGTAAAGAAACATACAAACATAGAAGCATCCACGATAGGAAGGAGATCGAACCTGACGGCCGTGCCCTCGGCTGGGGGGCGGGGGATGGAGAACCAGTAACCACTCCACCATCACCAACAGGTCGCTTCCCTTTGTCAGCTCGAGAAGGCGCCTCTTCGACCACCATCTCTTAGTCGCGAGACAGGGTCAGGGGACGAATGACAGACGGAGGAGGATCCGCAGCTTTCTTCCTCTTGACAGCCGAGGCCCCGGCCTCAGAGTCAGACCTCCGCGACTTGGACTTAGAAGGTCCAGAGCCTTTGCCTACGGAGACAACCCTCTCGGTCACCAGAGGAGAGTGCCCTAGCAATACAAGAAAAACAAGGTAAGAAAAACACAAGTATACCATAAAGAGGCAAAGGGAAGGAAGTATACCAGAGGCCCCAGCAGCTTTCCCAAGCATAGGGGACTTCTTCAGGGTAGAGCTAGATGGAGCCCTCCTCTTGCTCAGATCGACCGGTGCCGCCTGCACGTTATATGTTTTCCCGTGAAACCAACCTACAAGGGATAAGCAGAAAGTAAATGCAGATGAGAAGACTAAGTAACATACCGAACCCTCGGAGTCAGGAGTCAAACTGATCCCTGCCTCATAAAGATCCGTCTCAGTCACTAAGGACACGGGGCAGTATGACTGGGTCCTGTTGCTCTCATAGATGGCCTTCATAGTCTCTAAATCCGCAGAAGAGAACTCCCCGAAGGCAGGCCAGCCGTCTGACCGATCCTCATTCAAGACCGGCCAAGTAACATATCGATCCGTAATGAAGAAATAATGTTTGGCCTAGTGGCTCGCCGAGTTATCACACCGGGCCACGAAGCGAAGAGAGGTATTCCACTCAATCCCACTCAACCCGAAGTCAGCAAATCGGGAATCTTTGAGGGAGGGATGTCGAGTTACAAAACTCGCAAAGCCTACCTTCCTCTGATATTGGAATCGATAGAAGCAGCGGAACAAAACTAGTGAGTACTTCCAGGAGTACCAGTGGCATAACACCCGGAAGCCCACCCAGACACGGATAGCACTAGGAGCAAGGTTCACAAGGGAAATCCTAAAGAACCTACTCAATTCTACAAGATCATCGCAGTAAGGCAGCCGCAATCCAAATCGAATCTGGGAAGGGTAAACAACGACCTTCCCCCTGGGAGGCTCTGTCACTGTCTGACGGGTATTCCCCAAGGAGGGGAGGAAGGGATATAGAGGCTCATCTAAGGGGCAGATAACACCTAAAGTAACGTGCTCGTTATAATCAGACCTAGTCAGGTGGTTCTCCGACAAAGCAGCGAGACCTAAGTCAAAGGTAGCAGGAAATCCCAAAGTTCGAATCAAGTTTCGACTAACACCCCGGCTCAGATTGCGACACTAAGCTAATGACAGGAAAGGAAGTAATGTGACGAATAGAAGAGAAGAGAAACTCACTCATCCTTCGAATGATGTAACACCTTTGCAGAGTCTGCGTGCGGGGACACCACCAGGAATACAGTACCTGCCACGGCATGACAGATGTCAAAACAAGAAAATTTCCGAAAAACCGGGAGTACCCCGGTGCCCGACTAACAACAACAACCAAAGAGTCGAAGACATCCAACCAAAGGTAACGAACATGCGCCAAAGACACCACGACAACCAAATCGGACAATTTTGTCCGAACCAAGAGTCAATTCCCGGGCAAAATTACAATTATACCCCCCAACGGAAATCAACACACAAAATGGCGCCCCAACATCAAATTCAAAACGGGGATAGTTTAATCGGACAAGAAACTATCTCCGGACGACCGGCCAAAATTTTTTCCCCAAATCCACAATTAACTACGGCTATCCACGGCAATCACATATTCAATCAAGTATCGACAATCGAATATCGGCAATTCAAAAATCAACATTTCACGCGGTAACGAGGAGGAAAAGAGTGGACCTTTGGAAAACCCGACCCGATTTGGTAAATGGGTCCGGAATTCAAATTTTGAGATCGCCGGAATTCAGACCCCACCGTCGCCGGAGGACGCCTCACGCCGCGCCAGAGCCGTCCCACTTCGCCGTCGCCCGCCCTCGCCGGACCAGACGTCGCCTCCGCCAACAGTGGCCTTGCCGTCGTCCCGCTGCTCCTCCACGACCTCGCCTGGCTCCGCCGTAGACCAGGGCCTGCTCCGCCACCGCCTCTGGTCACGCCGCCGTCCTTCGCAGGTCTCCTCCGTCGCACCGCTGGCCGGAATTCCACCCCTTCGCCGGAATTCTTGGCCGGCCCTTACCTTGGTGTGCTCCAAATTTTTCCTTGCTCTCCAAGTGTGAGAAAAAAGGGAAAGGATGACAATGGTGGCTAAGTAAGGTATTTTCTATACTCCCCTATATATTTGAAAAGGTGTAGGGTTTTTTAAAGTGACATAATCACAACCCTCCATTTAAAACTAGATGAAATCTAACGGTTAAAGGAAAACTATCATCTTTACCTCCCTTAGACTATAGTTAGGCATATCTACACTCAAGGTAACATCTCATGGGTTTATTTTTAAGCATCCCATACTTAGAAAATTTTAGACCAAAATTAAATTTTTCTCCACTTAGATAAATCCCGGCATGAAATTGAAGTATGAATCGCTTAGCTGTATTCGTATTACATCCCTATGCGAGCATGTATTTTTCGAGTATACGCCTGTAGCAAGGATAGATTTATTATTTCCACCTCGGACGGACGCGTGCTTGGACACGCGTCTGTGCTATTCTGACGTTTACAATTCCTCTATCTTATAAGGCAGGGGGCAGAGTCAGAGGCACACATCCATGGGTAAGTAAGCATTCAGACAAAAAGGTAAAATTCCGGTTTCAAATTGCGCGTGTCATACCATCCTAAAATAGAGTCAATCAAGGGTCAGGCCATTGGTTGACTCGGGGGCATATGATGGATATACGCCCAATTTGAACCCGTTGACTTCCGAATCGTTTCATTTTGATCACCCCGTTAATGATTGTAAATCGAAACTTCAACCCGAACACCTCGCGAAAACACCAACGGTCCGGACGAGGCCGAAGCACTCGTCCGGCCAAGTTAGACTCACCTAGGTGAGGTCGGGTGGCCACACCCGACCTCCCCTAGGGGAGATCGGGTCAGCCAACCCGATCTCCCCTAGGAGGGGTTGGGTGGCCTCACCCAACCCCCACCCTTGGGGGTCGGATTTTCCTTCCCCCCAAGGGCCCCGACACCGTTTTTAGACTCCCATACTCGGTTTATTTCCGCCAACCTTCTCCGTACCTTAAGGTCTTAATTACGTGTTTAAAGGTTAATTAATTGTGTTTAAAGGTTAACGATGTCATTAAGCCACCTTAATGACACCGTTGCCTATAAATACAACTCTTCCACTATTCATTTGATCATCTTGGCAAGTTGCATAATTTTGCTCTGACATCTCTCTAGCTTTATCTCTCTAAAACCGTACTGACTTAGGCATCGGAGAGGGTTCATCAGGCACCACCCCCCCTCTGTGCCTGGTATTGCCCCTCTTGCAGGGCGAGAAGAGAAGAGAAGCTAAGGACGGAAGGACACAAGCTAGGACAGCACAACCCGAGAGCACCGAATCCGCAACATTTCCAATAGGGAACGAGACTTAAGTCGGCCGCCCGTTGACCCTAGACTCGGAACCTAACATTTGGGTCGAAGTTTCGATTTACAATCATTGGCGGGGTGATCAAAATAAAACGATTCGGAAGTCAACGGGTTCAAATTGGGCGTATATCCATCAGACGTCATAATGTTTGATTACATCGGATTTTTATAGTATATAAACTAAGTCGTAATAGGACGCAATCCTCTGCCTAAATTATGTCAAATGTGAGCATTGCCTTGTCACACGGGCACGTTCGTCTTGTAGGAGAGGGGGACCTCTACTGTAACGAGACAGGCTAAGAACTAGGGAGATAAACTTAGTTACGCAAAACGATCATTTGGTTTTGGAGTAACACGATACGATCTTCGTTTTGCACATCGTCGTGATGAACTCTGTTCGTCATTATCCACATTCCGGGCCAGATGAAAATCTGCGAAAGCATTATTGACATATCCCACACCTGACTATGTTCGGGTATGCTATCGACGCGTGCTTCATACTACGCGTGCCATGTTTGACCACGGGGTCATGCTCGGTTTTGCTAGGTAGAATCCTCGAGATTCGGATGGGCGCAAACTTCTTCACCTCGAGCGTGTGATAGATCCCGGGAGCCTTATGAAGAGGCACCCGAAGTATTCTCATGGACTCAGAACTCATATCTAAGGTCAGGCTCAATGTTCGCTTCCCGGCGTATGAGCGTAGTGCTCAATATTCACCGACACTTGTATTCACTAGGTGGCCACCAACCGGATATTAGTTGAAGGTTGTGAATACTTGTACGGATGTCTTGGATAAATATTCATATGTAGAAACTAGGCAATTGGAGAATTAACAGTTGAGCTAGGATACAACGCGCTACAATTTGATGTTTTTAATAGGTTGATTTAAGATAGGAAATCAACGTTCCGCGGACGCTACAACACTCCTAACAGATGAGTAGCACGATGCCCGTCGTATCCGCCGGTCGCACGACAAACCTCGTATGAACTATTCAGAAGCAGGGGTAAGATCAGAAGAGTGAAATGTTGATGCGATTTGGACAACAATACATTAACAGGCACCCTCCCATTCCGGCGAGTGGGAGATGTTAGCATATGGTTATTGGGCGCCGTAAATGGAAGCCCATTAATATGTATATGTTACCTAAGACAATTGGGTAAATGTCACATTAAGGAAATTGGGCTTGACCCAGATCACAATTGACATGAGAGGCCCAAAATTGGGCTCCCTTATACACTAGGCCGGCCGAATTATGGGAGTGGGCAAAGTGGACTTTTGTCCACTTTGCTCCTCCTATAAATAGGGAATGTTAGAGATTTTATTAGGGTAATTCACAATTCCCATTTGTGGCGGTTTGAGAGAAAAATCTCTCCCTAAATAAATATATTCGGCCGAACCTATACCTAAACCAAGGGTGTGCCAATTTGCTTTGAGTAAAAACTCCGGAGATTTGTCCCTGCCAAGAATCGATCAGAGACTTTGCTGTGAAGACTATACTGCGTAGGGCTTCCTTAACAAGAAAATCTACGGGTTCCGTCCGGTGGATCGAGAACTCCCTCCGCAAGATCTTGGGACTACGGAAAGCGATTAAGGTATGTGCGCATCTTCTGCTGCGTAATAGTGATTATTAGCATGTACCATGTTTATGTTTCTATAGTATTTAGCTCCATAATCCATTAGCATGATCTTTTAATATATTATTTTTTTAAATAAAAAAATCTCTGCATAAATTGCAAGTTAATGACATAATTGAATAAGATATTATCAAAATAGAATTTTATACAATATATATAATCATTATAAAATTGCTATCTTATGTTTTAAGAGTTATTTTTTTAGTTGAAAGTGTTTTTTGAACATTTTGTTAGCTCAAATTTTTTATGTGTACAAATTGTTAGTTCTGATAATATATTCGAAAGATTTGGACGGAATGAGTACATGCGTAGCACATGATGAAGAAAACATCAAATTTCAAATTGCTAGTTGATGTTATGACAATTGAACAAATTTCTAATAAATGTTTGAACAATTGAATTAATTGTTAACTAACATTCATGTAGTTAAATAAATTGGTAGATATTTTTTTCATTACACAATACATAAGTGATTCATAACGTCCAAATCAGACGGTCAGTTCAATGAAATAATAATTTGTAGACATAAAAATTTATGCGAACAATTTTTTAAAGCAAAACATGAGATGTGAATTTGATAAATAACCCACATTTTCAGCAAATAGCATGGTAATTAACATAATAATAATAATAATAATAATAATAATAGAAGTGATTAACAAAACAGACGGCGGAGATCTGCTAATAGTAGAGAGATGTAGAAAACAACAGTATATTCGTCTTCCCCCCAGAGCGGCCGTGTAGATATATAGATAAGAAAAAAAAGGGGTCTTCGTCTCCATCGGCTCAGTAGATTCATTCGAGGCTCTTGGCGGAGACTCAAAGAACAACCTCTACCTCCTCCACCTTCCATTTATCTGCTTCCGATCGTGAACCTTCTCCATTGTCTCCTCCCCTGTAAGTAGCTTCTTAACTTCTTTCTCCTGTCAGTTTCAGATTTTCGTTTTTCCAGTTGATTCTGGTAATGATCTTTTCTAGCGATCTCGGTATGCAGTTGCTTTCAAGATTTTGTGGCTTATGGTCCCTGTAATGCAATATTTATGATATGTGGCGTTCTGCGTAACAGTGCTGGTTAACATTTTATTGATCTTGAGGTATTTGGTGTGCGTGGATCTATCATTTCTAATTCTATGAGGATTATTAGCCCTTGGTTTTTTGTGTTCATGATCTGGATTCATTATCCACTTTTGATGTTACCTCGGTTTCTTATGAACAAGAAAGATACGTTAGAACATTAGTAAAGCTGTGAAATAAGTTCTCTTCAGTGCCTGTTAGAATTTTCCCGATGAAGGAAGATAATAGATTAACTTTGCTTAGATGTTGTAGTTTATGTCAAGCATCGAGTTTTTTTGTAGTTGCTTTTAATTAGCTGTTGAAGTCTGTACGATTTCAAAATGATATGACTAGCAAGATCTTTTAATTTAGCACTACGAGTCCAACTTATTAGGTTCTATTTTGAAATTACTCTTACATTCATTTGAAAGATGCATTTTCTTTCTTCAACTGTATCATCTGCTTAGAGTTTGTTTAGTTGTATAATCTCTGGGTATTAGATTCAGATAAATATATATGTATATATCAATATAGAGTAGAGCGCGTGGCTTGCTTATATGTTTGTCCCTACAGATCTTGATAGTGCCAATTTCTTCACATCATGTGTATTCTGTAACTGTTTTATTAATTAAATCTTCTCATTGCAACTCAGCTAGTTATTATATTTTCTTTGATCTGGTAAATGGATTTTCACTGTCTCAAATGCTGAATATTTACGTGTCAAAAGAAAATTCTACTTAATTTGAAACTTTGAGTTAAAGTACTCAGATTGTAAAAAAATTTACATTTTCAGGTTAAAAGCGATCAATATTAGGCAACAGCTTCCCACAAATTTTCACATTTTCTTGTGTTGCTCTGTTGATTTGACCAAAAAGCTTGGGTATTTTATTCAAAAAGACAAAAACATGGCCTATTTTAACCCAATCTCTCTTTTTGTACTAGTGTGCCAATGGCAGCAACCACAGCAGCTAGATTCTCACTTGGATCAAGCACCACTTTATCCCCTAAAGCAGGACCTAATTCGCAGTCAAAGCTCTTAAATCTGAAACCCACTTCCCGAAATTCTCTGGTGAGTTTCTGTGGCTTGAAGGCAGCAAAATGTGTGAGCTTTGAAGCTGGCACATCCTTCTTGGGAAGTGATACTAGTGCAGCAATTAGAGCCACATTTGCCACAAAAGCTCAGAAGAATACCCAGAATTTCCGTCATGGTCTTCTGGTTGAGGCATCTTACAAAGTGGCGATTCTTGGTGCTGCTGGGGGTATTGGTCAGCCTCTCGCCCTTTTGATCAAGATGTCTCCATTGGTTTCAGACCTCCACCTATATGATATTGCCAATGTGAAGGGAGTTGCTGCTGATATCAGCCACTGCAATACACCATCTCAGGTCCGGGACTTCACAGGTAAAAATGTGTTTTTGTAATTTTTTCTGTTTATACTGTATTGCCAAACTGGGATGCAACTGCTGTTTAGAAAGTACAATCAGGACAGAAAAATTGTGAAACTTAGAGAAAGTACAACACTTTATCATTTTCAGAAACTGCTAATTATCTCACCTGAACTTTTTTTTTCCTTGAATAAAATAAACTGATCTTTCTGAGTTTTGCTCTCTAAGCTTGCCACATCCCATCTGCTGACATGTTTTTTTTTCTCTTGAAACCTCAAAAGGAATTTGTTAACCTTAAACTGGGATACATAGCACGCTTGAATTGGCATGTAAAAACTGAGTCTATCAAATAACTTTGCCATATTCTAACGCAACAAGACATGCATTTTCAAATGCCTTGTTTGGATAGTTGTTGAAAAATTGAGGTTCAAACTGCATAGAAGTACAATTATGACAAGGCAACGCTACAAAATGTAGAACTTAGTAAGAAATGAGAATATATTATCATTCCAAGAAACTGTTGGTTATACTACTCGCTTTTTTTTGTGAAGAAAGTAACTTTTCAGTGGCCCACCGAGTCCTATCAAGTTATTATGACATGGGCATAATATTAATTTTCAGGTGCATCTGAATTGTCTGATTGCCTGAAGGGTGTGGACGTTGTTGTTATTCCTGCTGGAGTTCCGAGAAAGCCTGGAATGAGCCGTGACGATCTCTTCAACATAAACGCCGGCATAGTGAAGACCCTTGTGGAGGCTGTAGCAGATAACTGCCCGGACGCATTCATCCACATCATCAGCAACCCTGTCAACTCCACTGTCCCAATTGCCGCTGAAGTCCTCAAAAAGAAGGGCGTCTATGACCCAAAAAAGCTCTTCGGTGTCACCACATTGGATGTGGTTAGGGCAAACACCTTTGTTGCTCAAAAGAAAGGGTTGAAGCTCATTGATGTGGATGTACCGGTCATAGGAGGCCACGCAGGAATTACCATTTTGCCCCTGTTGTCAAAGACCAAGCCATCTGTTACCTTTAGTGATGAAGAGGTTGAGGCTTTGACTGCCAGGATCCAGAATGGTGGGACGGAGGTCGTGGAGGCCAAGGCTGGGGCGGGGTCAGCTACACTTTCAATGGCCTACGCTGCTGCTCGGTTCGTGGAGTCGTCTCTACGAGCCTTGGAAGGAGACGGAGATGTCTATGAGTGTGCTTATGTTGAATCCGGGGTTACCGAACTTCCATTCTTTGCATCTCGGGTGAAGCTTGGGAAAAAGGGGGTCGAAGCTATCTGTTCCTCTGACCTTCAGGCACTAACCGAGTTTGAGCAGAAGGGCCTCGAAGCACTGAAAGCCGAGCTTAAGACGAGTATTGAGAAGGGAGTTGCCTTCGCCAACAAGTAACGGATTCTCTGCTTGGGTTTCTGGGTAACTTTTAACATGTGGGATTGGTTCAGTGAATTAAAGGTGACTTTTCTTCAGGGGATTTGACAGTTATGCATACTACTACTTCCATTTTGTAGACTGGAAGGCGTTGGTTGCTGTTTAGTTTGGTTATTCTGCTATCGATTCTCCATTTGAAGTTTGAGAGATTTGAGAATAATTGTTGCCCTGATCTGATCAGGGGTTGCTTGCTTGCTTGCTTGCACAAAGTAGTAATTTCCACGTGGATTTCAGGATCTTTTACTTTTTGATATCCCTGAATGTAGTAGGATTAGATCTATATGTAAACTCTAAAGTCTTACAGTAACATGGAAAATCTTATTAGTTCTACTTTGATTATTGTGACACTCAAATTAGACTAAGCGTGCTCCTGTCTAAGGGTGTATACGAGTAGTACTGAATATCTTCCACGACTCGATTTAAATAAAATTACTGAATTTGAACTCGGTCGAGTTTAAACTTTTGAAACTTGAACTCGCTTCTATTCAAATTTCACATAATCGAGCTCGACTCGGTTAGTAAGCCAATTATTCATCACAATAAGTTATTATTTTTCACGACTACACAAATTGAGTTCGACTTAACTCGAATTCGGCTTACTTATGTAATAATTAATTAGTACTAAATAATAATAATAATAATATAGACTTGTGACTAGTTGTCAGACCTAAAATCTAACTTAAGACGATTACGTTTTGAAAAACGTGCATTTTAGAAAGAGTATCAACTAGTTAATTACAAGGTTAACTAGAAACCTGAATTACCTAAGGGTAACAAATTAAACACCTAGGTTTCAAATTGATCTACGAACAGAAATTCGAGTTCGTGGGGTTCGTTACGAATTAAAGAAAACAATTTTAATAATGCAATCTCGGTACTCAATCAACTTATTTGTCAATTTCATCATTAGTCAACTATAAATCGACTCTAAGCACAAACAACAATAAAATCTAATAATACTAACGACTAACACATATAATTGAATCGACACGCAAACTAACACAATGAACACACGTGATTAACCCTTAATCATTTAATTAAACTAAACTAATCAAGTTTAAAGCAATCTATATTGCATTAAGTCTAATAATAGAACATGTACTTATACAAATAATAAATAAACAACATTGCAACATGTAATTGAGCTAAAACTATTTGGCCAAAGCTAAATTAAACTCAACATAATAATTATTCTAATTTAATAATAGTGAAGCAAGCGATAGGAAAGGGGCGGTGCCAGCGGTAGACAACGAGACCAGCAGCATCAACGGACGGCGTGGCAGGGGATTCCCGGGAGGAGCTGATGGTCGATCTCGGACGGCGTGGCTGTTGTGGAAGTCAGAGTAAAGTGACGTCGGCGAGGAGCAGTGGAGAAGTCGCTGCAATCGACGGAAACTCCGGAGAGGGCGAGAATGATGAAGTTGGTAGGTGGAACAAGGTTGTAGGGAGTGAAGCGTGGCGATTGGTGGCCGTCGGGATTGCAGCGGCTCCATCGAGGGAGGAGGTCCTGTGAGGAGCGGGAGGGAGATGGGGAAAGTGATGAAGTGCACGTACAATATTATTTTATTGATGTGTGATTGTTGTTATTTTCCACATACACCGTAACACTGACCATTTATTTATAATAAAGCTAATCCTAGGTTAAAGATAAGATCTCCTAAATACTATTAGATAAATACTTTAGTAGATAATTCTACAGGATAAATACCTTACAGATAATTATTCCTACATAATAGGACATAATGCTTTGAGATAAATATCTTACAGATAAATGCCTAAAAATTAGGAAATAACTATTACATATATATTTCTAAATATTCCGAAAATATTACGAAAAATATATTCAAAATATTTTACAGTTACATTTATTTACTACCCTAATATATATGAACATAAGCATATTTGAAAATTTCGTGACTTGACATATCAGGAAATGACGCATCATGTTTAACGACGTTATGTCCGAGTCAAAATCGAGTGTTAACACTAGTTTGATCAGAATATTATAAAGTTCGAACTCAATATAAAAAAAAGTTCGGCTCGAACTTCGCATACTTCGCATTCGAGTTTAGATCAAGTTGATTTAGAGAAGCTCATGATTTACACCTAGGGATGAGCTCGAATAGGCAGGATTTTCATAAAAAGAAGCCTGTGTTTGATTTTTTAACTTACTAACTCATGTCCCGAGGTGAAGTTTAAGGAGAAAGGCCCACTCGAGTCGAGTTTGTATAATACTGGTTGTGTACAGGCCAACCTGCAATTAATACAAAATAATGAAAAGAAAAGAAATCTCATGACAGCAGTGGTGGTCTAGTGGTTAACAGTTGCAGTCTAATCTGCGATGTATATCCATCCAATTGGATAGCTCGTGCAGATGTTTGTAAGTAGCGTTTTCGTAGAAGTGGAACTATGAAGAAGCATACACCATTACAGTGTCTTACTAACTAGGGACCACTTATTTTTATAGTAATAAATAGATAATGGGTAGCTTATCTTTAAGCACCAATCAAAACATGAATTAAGAAGAAGGATTGCATTGCAGGGTACAATAACCACCAACTTCAACTTCTCAATCACCTTTGCTTCTACATTTCATTTCATAGTATATATAATAGCAGTAAAAGTACACTCTACCACATTGTTGCATCTACAATAAATCTATGAACTAACCAATCAATAAACTATACTAGTTGCAATATCACCAATAATCACCACACGAACAGCATCCGTCTTTGAAGCAATGGAACCGGCTTCTATCTCTCACAACAATCTCCAACCCGTATAACCTAGAAATCAGCTTCATCACCTTATAACAATCCCTACAAATCCTCAAATTCTTCACAATTCTGATACTCCTCCCCTTCCTCAACCTCGCCATCCCAAAAGCCACTGCAAGCTTCTCACTGTGCATTGACACTGAGCTTTCCTTCTCTTCTTCTTCTATGTCGTGTAACACTGTTTCGATCTCCGCTGCATAACCACCTTCAACTCTCAGCTTCACCTTTATCTCCTTCAGCTTCTCATATGCCTCAAAACCTACATCATCTGCCTGCCCCGCTACGAAATTGTAAATCTTTTTGTCGATTTCAATCATGCTCCAACCTGGAGATTTTTTTATTTTTTTATCGGCCATGGAATTTCTAACAGCTGCAACATAATTCCATTTCTGGGCAGTGGCGTATATATTCGACAACAGAACATGGTCACCTGAGTTTTCAGGTTCGAGCTTGTGTAATCTCCTTCTCACTTTCTCACCCAATTCAACATTCCCATGAATGCTGCAAGCACCAAGAAGAGTTTTCCAGATAATAGCAGTAGCTTCCATAGGCATTTCTGAAACAAACGAATACGCTTTCTCCAATTTACCTGCTCTACCGTACAAATCAACCATGCATCCATAATGCTCCACTGTTGGTTCTATATTATAAACATTTTTCATCTTCGAGAAGTAGCTGCACCCTTGCTCTATCAATCCAGAATGACTACATGCATAAAGGATCAAGATGAAGGCAACACCATCTGGTCGAATTCCACATTCTTCCATTTCATGGAAAATATGCACTGCTTCATTACCATAACCCTGCATTGCAAGAGCTGCAATCATCGATGTCCATGAAACGATGTTCTTTTCGGGCATCGTTTCAAAGACCAATCTTGCCAGGATCAAATTTCCACACTTGGAGTAAGTATCTATGAGTGCATTGTTTACAGAAACGGTGTCTAAAAACCCAGATTTTTTTTACAAATCCATGCAAGATTCTCCCAAACTCAAATGTGCCAGCATCAGCGCATGCAGATAAAACACCAGTCAAACTAACCTCACTTGGTCTCATCCCTACCCGCTGCATATCCCTGAAAAGGGAAAAAGCTTCATTGAAGCGGCCGTTGTGAGCAAAACCAACGATCATGGTATTCCAAGAGATGTCGCTTTTGACGGACATCTCTGCAAATACGTTCCGTGCGAGTACATGATAACATGAGGAAGGAAGGATGATCTGAAGCTTGCCGGAAATTTGGTCGGAGAAACACTTGGATCTTCGGAATCACAGAGCTTGAAGTTCTTAGAAGTTGCAGAGAGCTTTCGAAATTTCAGAAACAGTAAAAGTGAAACTGTGCCCACGGTTAGGGTTTTATAGGCGAAGAGGACAGTCGAAGGGACGCTTTGATCTGAATCGTCGAAGTTGAAGCGTTCTGATCTGGACCGTTGAGATGAAACGTGCAGAATGGCAGCGGGTGCAATGATGAAACGTCTTGAAAAGCACTTTTCAGAAAAAGCAGGCGCGAAAAATCAGGCACGGGTGCTGAAGACGTCGCTTCGTTATCTGCTGCATTTAATGGCTGGGGAACCGAGGAGTCCTCTCGGATTTGGCAGTTATCCACAAGGTATTGAGGAAACGTGAATGAGAAGACTTGTACTAAGTGACTGTATCAAGGGAAAGGTCCCCGACTCCGATGTCGGAAGGTCGGGAGTGAAAAGACACGACGAAATGTAAGTCCCTCATGTCTTGGGGGCAAATGATGGGCTCCGCTATAGCCGTTAGGCCCTTTAACGGCGAGGAAACGATGAATAGGGCCACTGGGCCCTCAATGGAGGTCAAGATGACCCAGGCGAAGGGTCCCGACAGAAGTAGTCCCGATGATGAAAGGTCCCGACAGAGTCAGTCCCGATAGATGAGCTAGATGCTTCTGATGAGATGCCTTAAGTAGGCCCCGATGACGAATCCCTGAGAACGATTGGCCCTGTCACGATGACGAGGGGCCCCAAGCGGTGACACAATGAGATAACTCTGGAGTCCCCGATATTAGTCGGGACTTGCTATCAGAGGTTAAGGCCGAGATACGCGGGGCGTGGCCGAGATAAGCGAGATCATGGCCTAGATAGGCGGGATCGTGCCCGAGATACGCGGAATACGGGCTAACCACCCCCAACGGTTCACCAGGTAACTGAGATACCTCTCCGCCTATAAAAGGGCAGAGGTTACCTCAGATCAATTACGTTTTGAGATACACACTTTGAGATTCCGGCTTGCCACCGTATACGAGATACTCATTTAAGCATCGGAGAGGGATTCTGGGTCACCGCCCGGTCTATCCCCTCTTGCAGGATTGCGTGGAGCAAAGGAGCTAGGATCGCCATCAAATATCGTACCGGAGTTCCACCGTGATCCAACAGACCTCATAATGTTTGATTACATCGGATTTTTACGGTCTATAAACTAAGTCGTAGGAGGACGCAATCCTCTGCCTAAATTATGTCAAATGTGAGCCTTGCCTTGTCACACAGGCACGATCGTCTTGTAGGAGAGGGGACCTCTACTGTAACGAGACAGGCTAAGAACCATGGAGATAAACTTAGTTACGCAAAACGATCATTTGGTTTTGGAGTAACACGATACGATCTTCATTTTGCACATAGCCGTGATGAACTCTGTTCGTCATTATCCATATTCCGGGCCAGATGAAAATCTGCGAAAGCATTATTGACATATCCCACACCTGACTATGTTCGGGTATGCTATCGACGCGTGCTTCATACTACGCGTGCCATGTTTGACCACGGGGTCATGCTCGGTTTTGCTAGGTAGAATCATCGAGATTCGGATGGGCGCAAACTTCTTCACCTCGAGCGTGCGATTGATCCTGGGAGCCTTATGAAGAGGCACCCGAAGTATTCTCATGGACTCAGAACTCATATCTAAGGTCAGGCTCAATGTTTGCTTCCCGGCGTATGAGCGTAGTGCTGAAGAAAATGCCAAGTTACCACGTCTTTGGAAACCGGTTGGGTTTGACTAAGGGTATGAGCGATGGGGATGATCAAGTTCACCCGCAATTCACCGACTCTTGTATTCACTAGGTGTCCACCAACTGGATATTAGTTGAAGGTTGTGAATACTTGTACGGATGTCTTGGATAAATATTCATATGTAGAAACTAGGTAATTGGAGAATTAACAGTTGAGCTAGGATACAACACGCTACAATTTGATGTTTTAAATAGGTTGATTTGAGATAGGAAATCAACGTTCCGCGAGCGCTACAACACTCCTAACAGATGAGTAGCACGATGCCCGTCGTATCCGCCGGTCGCACGACAAACCTCGTATGAACTATTCGGAAGCAGGGGCAAGATCAGAAGAGTGAAATGTTGATGCGATTTGGACAACAATACATTAACAGGCACCCTCCCATTCCGGCGAGTGGGAGATGTTAGCATATGGTTATTGGGCGCCGTAAATGGAAGCCCATTAATATGTATATGTTACCTAAGACAATTGGGTAAATGTCACATTAAGGAAATTGGGCTTGACCCAGATCACAATTGACATGAGAGGCCCAAAATTGGGCTCCCTTATACACTAGGCCGGCCGAATTATGGGAGTGGGCAAAGTGGACTTTTGTCCACTTTGCTCCTCCTATAAATAGGGAATGTTAGATATTTTATTAGGGTAATTCACAATTCCCATTTGTGGCGGTTTGAGAGAAAAATCTCTCCCTAAATAAATATATTCGGCCGAACCTATACCTAAACCAAGGGTGTGCCAATTTGCTTTGAGTAAAAACTCCGGAGATTTGTCCCTGCCAAGAATCGATCAGAGACTTTGCTGTGAAGACTATACTGCGTAGGGCTTCCTTAACAAGAAACTCTACGGGTTCCGTCCGGTGGATCGAGAACTCCCTCCGCAAGATCTTGGGACTACGGAAAGCGATTAAGGTATGTGCGCATCTTCTGCTGCGTAATAGTGATTATTAGCATGTACCATGTTTATGTTTCTATAGTATTTAGCTCCATAATCCATTAGCATGATCTTTTAATATATTATTTTTTTAAATAAAAAAATCTCTGCATAAATTGCAAGTTAATGACATAATTGAATAAGATATTATCAAAATAGAATTTTATACAATATATATAATCATTATAAAATTGCTATCTTATGTTTTAAGAGTTATTTTTTTAGTTGAAAGTGTTTTTTGAACATTTTGTTAGCTCAAATTTTTTATGTGTACAAATTGTTAGTTCTGATAATATATTCGAAAGATTTGGACGGAATGAGTACATGCGTAGCACATGATGAAGAAAACATCAAATTTCAAATTGCTAGTTGATGTTATGACAATTGAACAAATTTCTAATAAATGTTTGAACAATTGAATTAATTGTTAACTAACATTCATGTAGTTAAATAAATTGGTAGATATTTTTTTCATTACACAATACATAAGTGATTCATAACGTCCAAATCAGACGGTCAGTTCAATGAAATAATAATTTGTAGACATAAAAATTTATGCGAACAATTTTTAAAGCAAAACATGAGATGTGAATTTGATAAATAACCCACATTTTCAGCAAATAGCATGGTAATTAACATAATAATAATAATAATAATAATAATAATAGAAGTGATTAACAAAACAGACGGCGGAGATCTGCTAATAGTAGAGAGATGTAGAAAACAACAGTATATTCGTCTTCCCCCCAGAGCGGCCGTGTAGATATATAGATAAGAAAAAAAAGGGGTCTTCGTCTCCATCGGCTCAGTAGATTCATTCGAGGCTCTTGGCGGAGACTCAAAGAACAACCTCTACCTCCTCCACCTTCCATTTATCTGCTTCCGATCGTGAACCTTCTCCATTGTCTCCTCCCCTGTAAGTAGCTTCTTAACTTCTTTCTCCTGTCAGTTTCAGATTTTCGTTTTTCCAGTTGATTCTGGTAATGATCTTTTCTAGCGATCTCGGTATGCAGTTGCTTTCAAGATTTTGTGGCTTATGGTCCCTGTAATGCAATATTTATGATATGTGGCGTTCTGCGTAACAGTGCTGGTTAACATTTTATTGATCTTGAGGTATTTGGTGTGCGTGGATCTATCATTTCTAATTCTATGAGGATTATTAGCCCTTGGTTTTTTGTGTTCATGATCTGGATTCATTATCCACTTTTGATGTTACCTCGGTTTCTTATGAACAAGAAAGATACGTTAGAACATTAGTAAAGCTGTGAAATAAGTTCTCTTCAGTGCCTGTTAGAATTTTCCCGATGAAGGAAGATAATAGATTAACTTTGCTTAGATGTTGTAGTTTATGTCAAGCATCGAGTTTTTTTGTAGTTGCTTTTAATTAGCTGTTGAAGTCTGTACGATTTCAAAATGATATGACTAGCAAGATCTTTTAATTTAGCACTACGAGTCCAACTTATTAGGTTCTATTTTGAAATTACTCTTACATTCATTTGAAAGATGCATTTTCTTTCTTCAACTGTATCATCTGCTTAGAGTTTGTTTAGTTGTATAATCTCTGGGTATTAGATTCAGATAAATATATATGTATATATCAATATAGAGTAGAGCGCGTGGCTTGCTTATATGTTTGTCCCTACAGATCTTGATAGTGCCAATTTCTTCACATCATGTGTATTCTGTAACTGTTTTATTAATTAAATCTTCTCATTGCAACTCAGCTAGTTATTATATTTTCTTTGATCTGGTAAATGGATTTTCACTGTCTCAAATGCTGAATATTTATGTGTCAAAAGAAAATTCTACTTAATTTGAAACTTTGAGTTAAAGTACTCAGATTGTAAAAAAATTTACATTTTCAGGTTAAAAGCGATCAATATTAGGCAACAGCTTCCCACAAATTTTCACATTTTCTTGTGTTGCTCTGTTGATTTGACCAAAAAGCTTGGGTATTTTATTCAAAAAGACAAAAACATGGCCTATTTTAACCCAATCTCTCTTTTTGTACTAGTGTGCCAATGGCAGCAACCACAGCAGCTAGATTCTCACTTGGATCAAGCACCACTTTATCCCCTAAAGCAGGACCTAATTCGCAGTCAAAGCTCTTAAATCTGAAACCCACTTCCCGAAATTCTCTGGTGAGTTTCTGTGGCTTGAAGGCAGCAAAATGTGTGAGCTTTGAAGCTGGCACATCCTTCTTGGGAAGTGATACTAGTGCAGCAATTAGAGCCACATTTGCCACAAAAGCTCAGAAGAATACCCAGAATTTCCGTCATGGTCTTCTGGTTGAGGCATCTTACAAAGTGGCGATTCTTGGTGCTGCTGGGGGTATTGGTCAGCCTCTCGCCCTTTTGATCAAGATGTCTCCATTGGTTTCAGACCTCCACCTATATGATATTGCCAATGTGAAGGGAGTTGCTGCTGATATCAGCCACTGCAGTACACCATCTCAGGTCCGGGACTTCACAGGTAAAAATGTGTTTTTGTAATTTTTTCTGTTTATACTGTATTGCCAAACTGGGATGCAACTGCTGTTTAGAAAGTACAATCAGGACAGAAAAATTGTGAAACTTAGAGAAAGTACAACACTTTATCATTTTCAGAAACTGCTAATTATCTCACCTGAACTTTTTTTTTCCTTGAATAAAATAAACTGATCTTTCTGAGTTTTGCTCTCTAAGCTTGCCACATCCCATCTGCTGACATGTTTTTTTTTCTCTTGAAACCTCAAAAGGAATTTGTTAACCTTAAACTGGGATACATAGCACGCTTGAATTGGCATGTAAAAACTGAGTCTATCAAATAACTTTGCCATATTCTAACGCAACAAGACATGCATTTTCAAATGCCTTGTTTGGATAGTTGTTGAAAAATTGAGGTTCAAACTGCATAGAAGTACAATTATGACAAGGCAACGCTACAAAATGTAGAACTTAGTAAGAAATGAGAATATATTATCATTCCAAGAAACTGTTGGTTATACTACTTGCTTTTTTTTGTGAAGAAAGTAACTTTTCAGTGGCCCACCGAGTCCTATCAAGTTATTATGACATGGGCATAATATTAATTTTCAGGTGCATCTGAATTGTCTGATTGCCTGAAGGGTGTGGACGTTGTTGTTATTCCTGCTGGAGTTCCGAGAAAGCCTGGAATGAGCCGTGACGATCTCTTCAACATAAACGCCGGCATAGTGAAGACCCTTGTGGAGGCTGTAGCAGATAACTGCCCGGACGCATTCATCCACATCATCAGCAACCCTGTCAACTCCACTGTCCCAATTGCCGCTGAAGTCCTCAAAAAGAAGGGCGTCTATGACCCAAAAAAGCTCTTCGGTGTCACCACATTGGATGTGGTTAGGGCAAACACCTTTGTTGCTCAAAAGAAAGGGTTGAAGCTCATTGATGTGGATGTACCGGTCATAGGAGGCCACGCAGGAATTACCATTTTGCCCCTGTTGTCAAAGACCAAGCCATCTGTTACCTTTAGTGATGAAGAGGTTGAGGCTTTGACTGCCAGGATCCAGAATGGTGGGACGGAGGTCGTGGAGGCCAAGGCTGGGGCGGGGTCAGCTACACTTTCAATGGCCTACGCTGCTGCTCGGTTCGTGGAGTCGTCTCTACGAGCCTTGGAAGGAGACGGAGATGTCTATGAGTGTGCTTATGTTGAATCCGGGGTTACCGAACTTCCATTCTTTGCATCTCGGGTGAAGCTTGGGAAAAAGGGGGTCGAAGCTATCTGTTCCTCTGACCTTCAGGCACTAACCGAGTTTGAGCAGAAGGGCCTCGAAGCACTGAAAGCCGAGCTTAAGACGAGTATTGAGAAGGGAGTTGCCTTCGCCAACAAGTAACGGATTCTCTGCTTGGGTTTCTGGGTAACTTTTAACATGTGGGATTGGTTCAGTGAATTAAAGGTGACTTTTCTTCAGGGGATTTGACAGTTATGCATACTACTACTTCCATTTTGTAGACTGGAAGGCGTTGGTTGCTGTTTAGTTTGGTTATTCTGCTATCGATTCTCCATTTGAAGTTTGAGAGATTTGAGAATAATTGTTGCCCTGATCTGATCAGGGGTTGCTTGCTTGCTTGCTTGCACAAAGTAGTAATTTCCACGTGGATTTCAGGATCTTTTACTTTTTGATATCCCTGAATGTAGTAGGATTAGATCTATATGTAAACTCTAAAGTCTTACAGTAACATGGAAAATCTTATTAGTTCTACTTTGATTATTGTGACACTCAAATTAGACTAAGCGTGCTCCTGTCTAAGGGTGTATACGAGTAGTACTGAATATCTTCCACGACTCGATTTAAATAAAATTACTGAATTTGAACTCGGTCGAGTTTAAACTTTTGAAACTTGAACTCGCTTCTATTCAAATTTCACATAATCGAGCTCGACTCGGTTAGTAAGCCAATTATTCATCACAATAAGTTATTATTTTTCACGACTACACAAATTGAGTTCGACTTAACTCGAATTCGGCTTACTTATGTAATAATTAATTAGTACTAAATAATAATAATAATAATATAGACTTGTGACTAGTTGTCAGACCTAAAATCTAACTTAAGACGATTACGTTTTGAAAAACGTGCATTTTAGAAAGAGTATCAACTAGTTAATTACAAGGTTAACTAGAAACCTGAATTACCTAAGGGTAACAAATTAAACACCTAGGTTTCAAATTGATCTACGAACAGAAATTCGAGTTCGTGGGGTTCGTTACGAATTAAAGAAAACAATTTTAATAATGCAATCTCGGTACTCAATCAACTTATTTGTCAATTTCATCATTAGTCAACTATAAATCGACTCTAAGCACAAACAACAATAAAATCTAATAATACTAACGACTAACACATATAATTGAATCGACACGCAAACTAACACAATGAACACACGTGATTAACCCTTAATCATTTAATTAAACTAAACTAATCAAGTTTAAAGCAATCTATATTGCATTAAGTCTAATAATAGAACATGTACTTATACAAATAATAAATAAACAACATTGCAACATGTAATTGAGCTAAAACTATTTGGCCAAAGCTAAATTAAACTCAACATAATAATTATTCTAATTTAATAATAGTGAAGCAAGCGATAGGAAAGGGGCGGTGCCAGCGGTAGACAACGAGACCAGCAGCATCAACGGACGGCGTGGCAGGGGATTCCCGGGAGGAGCTGATGGTCGATCTCGAACGGCGTGGCTGTTGTGGAAGTCGGAGTAAAGTGACGTCGGCGAGGAGCAGTGGAGAAGTCGCTGCAATCGACGGAAACTCCGGAGAGGGCGAGAATGATGAAGTTGGTAGGTGGAACAAGGTTGTAGGGAGTGAAGCGTGGCGATTGGTGGCCGTCGGGATTGCAGCGGCTCCATCGAGGGAGGAGGTCCTGTGAGGAGCGGGAGGGAGATGGGGAAAGTGATGAAGTGCACGTACAATATTATTTTATTGATGTGTGATTGTTGTTATTTTCCACATACACCGTAACACTGACCATTTATTTATAATAAAGCTAATCCTAGGTTAAAGATAAGATCTCCTAAATACTATTAGATAAATACTTTAGTAGATAATTCTACAGGATAAATACCTTACAGATAATTATTCCTACATAATAGGACATAATGCTTTGAGATAAATATCTTACAGATAAATGCCTAAAAATTAGGAAATAACTATTACATATATATTTCTAAATATTCCGAAAATATTACGAAAAATATATTCAAAATATTTTACAGTTACATTTATTTACTACCCTAATATATATGAACATAAGCATATTTGAAAATTTCGTGACTTGACATATCAGGAAATGACGCATCATGTTTAACGACGTTATGTCCGAGTCAAAATCGAGTGTTAACACTAGTTTGAGCAGAGTATTATAAAGTTCGAACTCAATATAAAAAAAAAGTTCGGCTCGAACTTCGCATACTTCGCATTCGAGTTTAGATCAAATTGATTTAGAGAAGCTCATGATTTACACCTAGGGATGAGCTCGAATAGGCAGGATTTTCATAAAAGAAGCCTGTGTTTGATTTTTTAACTTACTAACTCATGTCCCGAGGTGAAGTTTAAGGAGAAAGGCCCACTCGAGTCGAGTTTGTATAATACTGGTTGTGTACAGGCCAACCTGCAATTAATACAAAATAATGAAAAGAAAAGAAATCTCATGACAGCAGTGGTGGTCTAGTGGTTAACAGTTGCAGTCTAATCTGCGATGTATATCCATCCAATTGGATAGCTCGTGCAGATGTTTGTAAGTAGCGTTTTCGTAGAAGTGGAACTATGAAGAAGCATACACCATTACAGTGTCTTACTAACTAGGGACCACTTATTTTTATAGTAATAAATAGATAATGGGTAGCTTATCTTTAAGCACCAATCAAAACATGAATTAAGAAGAAGGATTGCATTGCAGGGTACAATAACCACCAACTTCAACTTCTCAATCACCTTTGCTTCTACATTTCATTTCATAGTATATAATAGCAGTAAAAGTACACTCTACCACATTGTTGCATCTACAATAAATCTATGAATTAATCAATCAATAAACTATACTAGTTGCAATATCACCAATAATCACCACACGAACAACATCCGTCTTTGAAGCAATGGAACCGGCTTCTATCTCTCACAACAATCTCCAACCCGTATAACCCAGAAATCAGCTTCATCACCTTATGACAATCCCTACAAATCCTCAAATTCTTCACAATTCTGATACTCCTCCCATTCCCCAACCTCGCCATCACAAAAGCCACTGCAAGCTTCTCACTGTGCATTGACACTGAGCTTTCCTTCTCTTCTTCTTCTATGTCGTGTAACACTGTTTGGATCTCCGCTACATAACCACCTTCAACTCTCAGCTTCACCATTATCTCCTTCAGCTTCTCATATGCCTCTAAACCTACATCATCTGCCTGCCCCGCTACGAAATTATAAATCTTTTTGTCGATTTCAATCATGCTCCAACCTGGAGATTTCTTTATTTTTTTATCGGCCATGGAATTTCTAACAGCTGCAACATAATTCCATTTCTGGGCAGTGGCGTATATATTCGACAGCAGAACATGGTCACCTGAATTTGCAGGGTCGAGCTTGAGTAATCTCCTTCTCACTTTCTCACCCAATTCAACATTCCCATGAATGCTGCAAGCACCAAGAAGAGTTCTCCAGATAATAGCAGTAGCTTCCATAGGCATTTCTGAAACAAACGAATACGCTTTCTCCAATTTACCTGCTCTACCGTACAAATCAACCATGCATCCATAATGCTCCACTGTTGGTTCTATATTATAAACATTTTTCATCTTCGAGAAGTAGCTGCACCCTTGCTCTATCAATCCAGAATGACTACATGCATAAAGGATCAAGATGAAGGCAACACCATCTGGTCGAATTCCACATTCTTCCATTTCATGGAAAAGATGCACTGCTTCATTACCATAACCCTGCATTGCAAGAGCTGCAATCATCGATGTCCATGAAACGATGTTCTTTTCAGGCATCGTTTCAAAGACCAATCTTGCCAGGATCAAATTTCCACACTTGGAGTAACTATCTATGAGTGCATTGTTTACAGAAACAGTGTTTAAAAACCCAGATTTTTGTACAAATCCATGCAAG
Organism: Clarkia xantiana subsp. parviflora; assembly: GCA_036873135.1. Lineage (NCBI taxonomy): Eukaryota > Viridiplantae > Streptophyta > Magnoliopsida > Myrtales > Onagraceae > Clarkia > Clarkia xantiana. The sequence goes on from JAPTYO010000004.1 coordinate 41,469,182, forward strand.
ATTCTCCCAAACTCAAATGTGCCAGCATCAGCGCATGCAGATAAAACACCTGTCAAACTAACCTCACTCAGTCTCATCCCTACCCGCTGCATATCCCTGAAAAGGGAAAAAGCTTCATCGAAGCGGCCGTTGTGAGCAAAACCAACTATCATGGTATTCCAAGAGATGTCGCTTTTGACGGGCATCTCTGCAAACACGTTCCGTGCGAGTACAACTTCCCCGGATTTCATGTATCCTGAGAGGAGAATGTTATAGGAAGTTGAATTCCTACATGGCATCTTATGGAACATTGAAGTAGCACCCTTTAAGTCTTCAGACCTAATACATGCAGTTATAACTGCATTCCATGATACAGCATTTGGGTTAGGCAATTCATCGAACACCTTCAGTGCAGACACAACCTGCCCACACTCCGCATACATGCTCACAAGCGTTGTCCCGACAAAGATGTGGGTTTCAAGCCCATGAGTGAGTGCCACACAATGCAGTTGCATTCCCGACCGTAAAGACCTGAAATTTGCCGCTGCTTTCAGTGCGAAAGCAAAAGAAAAGCTATCCGGCGAGGTGGCTGTGCTGCTCCGTAGCTGGTTGAATACTGGAAGGGAATGTTGAGGCGTTTTGGATTCGGAGAACCCGCGGATGAGGGCGTTGTACATGAAGGCATCTGGGTTGGGGAAGTGGGAGAAGAAGCGGCGAGCGTAGTCGAGGGCATGGTCCGAGATTGTGATGGCGCAGTGGAGAAGGAACTTGCCTGCGAGAAGAGGATCGGTGTCGAGGGCGGTCTTGGAAAGAAGAGCGTGGATTTGTTGAACGGAAGTTAGGGTTTTGCAGTGGAGTAACAGAGAAAGGCAGGTTTCTCGGCTGAGCATCAAGAAGGAAGGAAGGAAGGAACTTCAAAATGATTCGTTAACAGATTAAATTATATTAATGCAAAATAGAAAAAGGAAGTGATTCAACAGCAGGATTTCAACTCCTTAGAGCATCCACAGTTGTTTTACATAAATTGAATTCTTTAAAATTGCCATGTAGACATTTATGTACACTTTAAGCAATACGTAAATTTAAGACACACGTAAAAAATATTTTATCTGCAATCGTATTACTTAAACATATTCCTTAAATATATTTTATTATTAAATTTTCCAACAACCACCAATAAGATATTAACATTAATTATAAAATGAATTAATTTATAATAAAAAATTGGTTACGTAATACATAGTGCATTACTTAAATTTAAGGAATACTTTATGTAAAAACATAAATTTACGTGTAGGTCCCATCTTTAAGGAATGCTATGTAAAACCACTGTAGTTAGTTTTTGTTGTTTTACTTAAATAAACATGTAGGACCCACGTTTACGTAATCTTTACGTAATACCACTGTGGATGCTCTTACCGCTTACATCAGGAGTTACGGGACTGCTTCTGTTCGCAGTTAGGCCTGTCAATTTTACCCGTGACCCGCGGGTGACCCGCAAATGACCCGCTCACGGGTCGGGTACGGCTGACCCTAGGTATGCTAACGGGTCATTTACGGGTTGACCCGTAAATGACCCGTTGAGAGCAGGCCGGGTACGGGTTTGGGATTAGGACCCGTACCCGGCCCGTGACCCGTTTAAATCATTTTTTTTTTTTCGTTTCCCTAAATAATGGCTAAAATCTAAATGCTAAATTGCTAACCCTAGGCGCGCTAGTCCTCTCACTCTTAGTCACTCCTTCCAATCTTAGACTTCTTTCTATATACCGAAAAATTAAACTACTAATTAATATTTAATCTCATAATTAATTGATATCCAATTACTTTCGTACGTCCACTCAAATTCGGGTGCATATATTAGTAGTGTGTGTTCGAACGAGTTCGAAACATCACTTATTTAAATTTGCATTGCATGTTTGACCCGGGTCACGGGTCAACACGGGTTAACCCGTTGACCCGTTGACCCGTGTCCCGGGTACGGGTTTATAATCCTGACCCGTGATGACAACCGGGTCAATCACGGGTCGGGTCGTCCGTGACCCGCGGGTCACGGGTCCCGGGTCACGGGTCACGGGTTGTGACCCGTTGACAGGCCTATTCGCAGTGTTATCAGAACCGGTCCAAATTAGAACCGACTCTCAGGCTGTCCGGTTCAACAAAAAGTTTAGAATGCAAGTGAATTCGAACAAACTGACCGTATTCAGTGAACTGGTCGGTTTTTTTTTGGACAGGCCGGTTCATCGAGTCACCGGTTCGGTATATGAAAATATGGGAAAATGAAAAAATATCATAAATCTCAACCCACCAACAAATCTATTCTCTTCCGAAGTTTCGAGAACATTAATTCCGAGAAACACCTCCTTCCTTTGATTCCAAGTCCATAAATCTCTAAATCTAATTCACTACACAATTTGATCAGATCTTAAAACAGCTTGTACCTTCACTAATCTTCCTTCTTCATCACCTATTTTCACCAATCTTCAAATTGAGCTCAACGGCAATAACCATAGTCATTCTCAACGTGAATAGCGCATCTCTCCTCCCAATCACCGTCCACCCTAAGGATGTCTTTGAACTAGCCGCCTCTCTCCCTCTCAGTCGTCGCCATAGCCAAGGCAGTATTCTCCACTCTCAGCACCTACATAGTCTGCCATCATTGGGGCCTTCTTCACGTCCTCTCAACCGCCTCCATCGCCGGAGCATACCAAGGCTATTCCGCGTCACTGTTCAATAAATATTGGAGATCGCTAAAGTCTGGAAGAGATAACACGGGCAGAAGCCTGGAGGCATTTAGAGGAGCTGTAAGAGAGAAGAAGGAATGCGTTTTTTGGGAGGAGTTACAATGCTATAGGGTTTGTGTTATGGATTCAATGAAGTGGCCTTTGGGCTCTTTCTTTAAGAAATTGAAGTCTACTAATATTATTTTTCATCTTTTCTTGCCAGACCGGTCTGACCAGGTTTGAACTGGAAGAACCAGGAACTGAACACCTAATCGGTTCAGTGCCCGGTACGGTTCTGATAACATTGGGTGAAGGTGCTTCACAATAGGGGCACCCACATAATAAGAGAGAGATCGACACATTTTTTTATAAATTTCAGGTGAAGCAGCTGTTGAAAGTAGTTCGAAGTTGGAAGCCAAACCCGGTTCAGATAAAAAAAATCTACCGATTTTGAAATATTCAAATATATAAATTGAATGAATTAAGTTAACAACTAGTTTTGAATTTTATTTTTTTAACATTATTTTTGGCGGAATTTAATTTAAGAAGCTATAAATCAAACAAAGTGAAACCACCCGGAGAAAAAATTAAAAGAACTGATGGGAGGGATCAGATCAATCAAAATAACTTCCGGTAGAGGTTAGATCAAAATGCGGTATGATACTCTAAATGAATCAAACTGCAGAGACATTAGTAGATCTTGTGAATGTTAAAATCTAAACTCTAGATTGCAGCGAAAATCTCATGTTTTAATAATTTTTTACATTGAAGTAATAAGTATGTAATATGTCAAAATATTTTGAAGAATTTCTTCATCTACTGAATTTCTTTAATCAGGATTAGATGACAAGTTTGCTGAAAAACCAACTAATTATATTTTTTAGTGTAACAAAAAAAAGAAGTAAATCAAGTATGCTTTATACGTAAAAAGTTTTGTTATATGTACCTACTTTAACTATCTTATATATACTCTATTTTGATTTCATATTATCGTTTCTTTTCTTTCTTTTCTTCCTTCATGTTCAATAATATGGTTGACTAAAAAAACTATAAAGAGTTTATTAATCTTGTAGAGTAAGAATCTTCTAAGAGAAGTTATATATTAGGAGAAGTTATATTATTGGGGAACAAGAATATTGGACATGATATACAATATTGAACATCCATAAAATATATTCACAACACTCCCCATTGGATGTTCATAAGGGAAATGTACCTCGTTAAAACCTTATTAGAAAAATCCATTGGGATAAAAATCTAGTGAAGGAAAAAGAGTACACAATTATGGATCCCTTTTGTAAGCTGCCTCGTTAAAAAACATACAGGAAAATCCAGTAGGATAAAACCTTGGTAAAGGGAAAAAGAGTGCAGCGGTGTAGATTCTCCCCCTGATGCTGACATCACGTAATATTTAAGTTGGCGTAATCCAATCTTGTTCACCAATATTTCAAATGTCACAATCGGTAAAGCCTTCGTGAAAATATCTTCTAAATAATCACTGGAACAAATTTGTCGGATGGTAAAGTCACGTTTCTTCTTAAGATCATGAGTGAAGAATAGCTTGAGAGAAATGTGTTTCGTCATGTCTCCTTTGATGATCATTCTTCAATTGGAGCTATATAACCTACATTATCTTTATATATACAATATAATAGTACATTTCATGATATACCTTGCATTTTGCATAGTCAACTGAATTAGGACTTGATTCAGTCCGATAATAAACTCACGTAAAAGTCTTATTAATATATTATGTGTTCGATCTTCAGGTCGAGACACAATTTTATCATTTATGTATTAATAAGTTGACCATATTTAAAACTCTTCAGGAGTTTTAATATCTTGTAATTCTCCCCCTCACGCGATGCCTCTCTTCGGCTATAGCGTGATCAATTCAACTTATCAAATATAATTTTAATTTATTCACATAATATCATCTAATTTATATTAGCTCAAATGAGCTACACTGTGGAGAATATACCATAAGCTGCCTGCATTATTTTTAGATGGTAAAATATCTTTACTATCCAACATTATTAAAAAAAATTCCATGCTAGCATTTTCAATCCTGGATTTTCACTTTAAGTTTGCTATCAAATTAGCCACTCAAATAAGCTATAAGTAATTCGTATAATGAGACGCAAAATAAAACTTTTTATGTGCTGCCAACGTAGTAATATACCAATAGGTGATCGCTCCACCAAATGATCTATATAATAATAGTCAGGATTCTGCATATAACATTTGTACCACAAGTTGTGCGTATATCACGACGCGATTTATTTATGCGTGAAATAATTTGTATACACTGGCTTCCATCTTCTGCATTTTTCCTGCTAATACTTGCGTCTTTTCAAACTTTGGCCAATCGTAATGATTCTTTGACATGTTGAGCTGAAGATCCTCGTATTGTTTTAAGTTTTCACTCAAAAATAATATTCAAAAATGTTGTCGACAACTTTATATTTTACAGTTCCATCATTTTCCCATTATAGACATAACCCATTGAGATCTCTTTATTGTTATTACTTTCAGGTACCTGAACCACTTCTGGGGTTTCATATTTAGTTATGTCTTTACTTATTTTATGGAAAATCACATCCATAATAAGACCATATTTATCTATTTTCTTTCTATGCTCCATTCTTCTTTCAAAAACATATTCAGAACCGATATCATACGCTTCATGCGTGAATATTTTTCATTATAATTCGTCATGTCGAGATATTTTAAAATGGAGCATTTGCGGCCGGTAATTGACTTATGACTTTTTGAGTCTCGTAAAGTCACTAAATACTTGATTGACAGTATTTGAAAATATTTATCTCTTTGAACTTCATGTTGATATTATCATTATGCGAGGATCTAAATGAGATAATAACACAATTTTCAGTCAAATCTCTTTTCTGCCGGCTGCTTCTTTTCTCCCCCTAATGTTGGGAAAAAACTGTTCATCAATGACAACCAACAACTCTTGCTTATATACCAGTCATTGTTCTCAATCAATTGTTTATATTTTTTCCAACATTCCATACCCATCTTAGTGCGTTGCGGTGGAGCAATTCAAATATATATCGCACTTCATAAAATTCATATATGAGAAATTTGTCTCTTAACCAAAAGTTGGTTGTAATGGGGAGAAGTTATGATTTAACATTGGCTTGATGCGCAATTATACGCTGCTTTCATAACAGCATGCATTTGTACATAATTTGCTCTCATTAGTAGAAGTTTAGCTATTTGATTGGAGGCTCTTTGTGACTTTAGGCTAAACTTGTAAAGTTGGACATGTATTTGTCTGATTCTTGTTGTAAATATCATCATCATCATCTTTTTTTTATTGCATAATCTGAAATTTTTGTTTTTGCAAATTCATAATCAACACACATGTGACCATATTGTAGATGCATCTTTCAAAATAATATCGTGGTCCACATGGCTGGTGAACGGGCCCATATTCACCTTTTAAAATAATAATTAAGGGATTTTATCCCAAACTCGGTTGATGATGATCACATAGTGAATTTTCCTTGAGAGCAAGCATTGTAATGATTTATGGAGAATCTTCAGGTTCTTCCAAATAATGTCTATGCGCATCGTAAGTGATCCGAAATGGTCTATAACCGGTCACGCCAAATATCGTATTATATAGGTAAAACTTCTAATTTACCTATTTGCATCAGTAAGCTTCTAGTTAACTGATATGTATATCCTTCATATTTCCATAAGAGATGTATCATGTATCCCCTACAATATAATCCGCAAGTTATTATTTTATTATCTTCATCATAATGATGATTCGGAGTAATCACATTCTTTATAAATGCTTGTAATTCATGATCTTCAGGATCATTTATAACTCAAAATATTTTAGGATTTTCATGATTCTTATTCGTAGATAAATATCTTTACAAATCTTTTGTTCATAACTAAAAATTTCTTAGGATCTCCAAGATCCTATTTTCATCTTTTTAGATCGTTCATTCGAAATATTTCAGGATCTCTGTTCATAATTTAAGATCGTCTAGGATCTTCAATCTTGTTAATTCATAATCCCAGATAGTTAGGATCTTCGGGATCCTTTATTCATTTCTAGATCTTCTAGGATCTTCATGATCCTTTATTCATAACTCATGATCTCTTAGGATCTTCAGGATCCCTTATTTATAGTAATTCATATCTTGGTATACATGAAGATCTTTAATTCACAAATACCATGTTTCAGATCCCCTTTTTCATACATTCTAGGATCTTCCGGATCCTAAAATTAGTAATCAGTGAGCTTCTGGATAATTCTTGATCTTCACGATCAATTTATAATGAAATGCAATGAGCATAAAAATATATGTATATAATAAATAAAATGCAGTGCATTAAAAAAAAATGTAACTGTAAATACTGTAATGCAGAATTTTAAAGTAATATAAATATAAATATTCATAAATATTGATCTCCAGGATCGTAATATCAGATCTCCATGATCCGATATTCATAAAGAATGCATTTTTCATAGTCGTAATATCCCATAAATTATCATTATATATGCAATGATTTTTTCTTTTCACATAGGCCACTTTTCCTAGTGTCATTGTGCTTCATATAATCAAATTTCGCGCTGCATAAAATCATTACTTTTCTGCTAGCGTCACCACGCTTCTCAAAGTTATCATTAATTCAAATCAATTGGACTTTGCATTCTTTACGTGCATTCTTTTCATGCATTCTTTATTTGTAAGAAACATAATTTTTTTTTTTATCGATATCATGATGATGCGTCATCTCTTTAAATGACTTCTATGCTCATAAATCTGGCAATTATAGAAATTTTGCACTATTTCCGAATCATTATAACCAGAAACTCCAATACTCACTTCAAGGAGTGGGATATATTCATTGTAATCATACACCGCAACACTCACTTCTGGGAGTGGGGGATACACATGATAATCAATAAATTGAGTCACTCACTTAAGGGAGTGGAGAATACGATCATTACAATCATAAATTGCAATACTCGCTTCATGGATTAGGTATTATCATCATTATATTATGGGTTAACAGGTCTTTTGGTCCATGATGTTTGACAACTTTTGGGTTTTGGTCAATGATGTTTTTTTTACCTAGTTTTGGTACCATATGTTTGCAGATTTTTTCTAGTTTTAGTCTAACCGTTACATTCCGTCCATTTTTTGACATGTTCAAGTCACGTGATCCACTCTAAACTTTAAATTTAGTCCCTCTAATACTTTCTTAACCTTTTTTTTTATTCAATTTAGTCCCGAAGTTTCAAAATTGACCCCAATTGGACAATAGGTCCAATTGAATTTTTGAAACTTCGGGACTAAATTGAACAAACAAAGGTTAGGAAAGTACTAGAGGGATTAAATTGAACAAAATTGAAAGTTTAGGGTGGATCACGTGACTTGAACATGTCAAAAAATGGACGGAATGTAACGGTCGGACCAAAACTAGAAAAAATCTGCAAACATATGGTACCAAAACTAGGGAAAAAAACATCATGGACCAAAACTCAAAAATGGTCAAACATCATGGACCAAAAGACCTGTTAACCCTTATATTATAAACTACAACACTCGCTTCTGGGAGTGGACTATATCATTGATATCATACATTGCAACACTCACTTCATGGAGCGAAGCACATCTAGTGGGTGATGAATATAATTTTTTGTCGTTCACGTCTGAATATATTTCATATTCGAGCACTCATGTGCTAAGCCACACTATTCTTTTTCATAATGACTCATGTGCTACACACTCACTTCAGGGAGTCGATCATCTTCATATAACACGTTATTTTATTTATTTATTTATTTATTTTTCATGGCAACTCATGTGCTACTTTACTCGCTTCGGGGAGTAAAATCATATCAATACATATAACTTTATGTATGAAAAATAATCATTCACATGTATGCATATGTATTCAATATTTAAACTCCACAAATAAATTGATCTTTTTACCATGATGTCGTATTGGTATTGAGTCGATGGAGCAATCGTGGCTTCCTAACTCCTAAGACTTCAAGTCGATGCTTAAATTGTGTGACTGCGTATTCATGTAAACACAAGTAAGAATATTGGATAATCAATAAAAACTAAATAATATGAATAATATAATTAAAAAAATATTCCTTCATGTGTTTTACATATCTTGCCAGCAATGTGTACGAAGGAGGGTAATATTGCTAATGGCAAAAACATGGCTGTTGGATCATGGTCGAAGCTCCGTTACGTTCTTGACGGAAAGCTTGAATTCCTGGGCTCCGCGTAATCCTGCAAAAGGGGTTGACCTGGGTGGTGACCCAGAATCCCTCTCCGATGCCTAAATGAGTGTATGAACGATGGGGTGGTAAGCAGTAATCTAAGTTCGTATTAGAATGTGTGTTTTCTGAGGTAACTTCCTCCTTTATGTAGGAGGGGAAGTTACTCAGTTACATGTAACTGCGCCTGGCAGTTTTACCCACGTTTCCGTATATCTCGTTCGGGATTCCGTGTATCTTGCCCCACGCTCCGCGTATCTCGCCCACGTTCCGCGTATCTCGGGCACGCCCTGCGTATTTCGGGGGAGGTTATCTGTATCTCAACCGTTTCCCCACTACTCTATCTAGTAGGCGGGTTTCTTGGTCTTATCCTCTGATCACAAGTCCCAATTCATATCGGGGACTCCAGAGTTATCTCATTCTAGGTCACCACCCAGGACCCCTCGTCCCACGGGACAGGTCCAGCTTCCTCGGGGCTTTATTATCGGGGCCTTCTCAAAGGCATATCGGGGCCTACTCAGAGGCTTCTCTTCGGGAGCATTCAGCTCATATATCGGGACCGATCTCATCGGGACCCTTCATACTGGGCCTCTGGACCTTCCAGGTCTTTTACAAGGCCCATTGGGCTTGCTCGCCGTTTGTTGGCTGTTAACGGGGCTAACGATTACATCGGAATCCATCATTTGCCCCCAAGACATGGGGGACTTGCAGTCCGTCGTGTCTTCTAATTTCAGACCTCCTGACCTCATCGTCGAAGGCTTTTATCTTCAGACCTCCCGATATCATCATCGGAGGCTTTTACCTTGGGTATAATTCTTGAATAACAGAGCTTCTCACTCATAATTCCTCAAACTGCAAGGACAGTTGCCAAATCCGAGGAGACTCCTCGGTTACTGCACTATTAAATGCTAGGGATAATGAAACGACGCCTAAACCGGCGTGACTGCTACTTTCTGAAAAAGCAATATTACGTCATTAACGTCTCTTCCGTACTGTCCCCTATAATCTCGGCGATCCAGATTGAGTCGTTTCATCTTCAACGGTCCAGATTTGAGTCTGTTCAACTGCCCTTTCGCCTATAAAAGCCAAAACCCTGGCACTATTCACTCCTTCCCTGCCGTTCTGATTTCTGCGAATTCTACCATTGTCAAACCTTGAAGCTTTTTCTCCAAGTTTCGTCTGATTTTCCGGTGATCCAAGGCCTCCAGCCGTCAAGATCTTTCTTCGTCTTCTCCGATCAACCATCTACGATGTCTGGTAAGGTTTCCTTCTCCGCTTCTGTGATTTACTGAATTTGTCTGCTTTTCCTTTCCTGAGTTTTCCTGTTTTGGCCGTTTTTAGACGAGGCCAGTTCCGGAGGAAGGAACCCCTTTATCTTTGAGCTTGCTACTAACGAAATCTCTGAGACCTCGTACGAGGCTGCTCTCCGAGAAGGCTGCATTACTTTAGCCTGGGAACCCCGCTTCCCCTATGAGTCCCAGCAAACCACCAGGAGGAAGCACATAGTCACGCGTCCTCGGGAAGGAAAGGTGTTTGTCTCCACGGGGCAGATCAACGCCGGGATCCGATTCCCCTTCTGCGGGAATCTGGTTGAGATGTGCAACTTCTATAAGACGCATCCATCCACCTTCTCCCCACACGCTGATAGCGTGTGGAATGCCTTCCAGGTTCTGTGCCTCCGCCAACAGTGGACGTACATTTTGCTGCTCTTCCGCACCTTCTACGAGATGAAGTGCAACAAGGCGGGCGTCTGCTCCTTCACTCCCCGACTCCCCAAATGGACCAGGGAGCAACTTTCTCGGTTCGGCTGGGATGGTGAGACCTGGAAGTTTAACAGGGATCGGGTGCTCATTCGTGACTCAGGGTCCGAAAATAGCGGATGGAAGAAGTATTACTTCTTCGTCCAGAACAGCTCTATCCCATGGCCCCGATGGGAGATTGTGGCGGACCCTGCCCCCAAGCTCGAAGTCTACACCGAGGATGACTTCAACACTCTTCAGCTGGTCCAGCTTTACCGTTGGGGGGAGTCCTTCACTCCCCTTGACGCCAACAAGCTCGTGGAGGGGGACCTGATCCAGATCGGAGTCCAACTCCTCGATTCCATTTCCGAGAATTTGGTTATCTGGGTAACATTTCTAACTGCTTTTTATTTTCATTTTTGCAGCCAAGAAGGCATCTCTGCTGACCCATCTCGTGTTGAAGCAGGGGGAGACTGATGCTGTTCAAGGCTCCTCCAAGCGAAGGCGGAAGTCTTTGAAGAGGGGAGCCTCTTCTTCTGCAGCTCCTCCGACCGAGGAACAGGTCGGGATGGCCAAGCGGGCCAGAAGGGAGGAGATAGACCAAGCCTTCGGTGTCACCACTGCCGAGGAAGGTAAGCGCGTTCGCCACGCTATTAAGAAATATAGAAGGTTGGTTCCCGAGGAGTTTATCCCTGCTGATCGGGAATCGCGGGTCCGAGAAATCAAATATATTCTTCGAGGAGAAACCCCCCGCGTCCTCAAGGCGGGATATTACAACTTTTTTGGAAAGGACCAACACGTCCCGCGCCAAATCATCTGGTGCCCAAATAATACTCTGCCTGACTTCATTCGTCCCGCAACCGCAGGTCCATCGGAGGCTGCTACTCCAGCGGGGGCTGCGACTCCACAGGAGCCGATGACCGAGGATGCCCCGACGGAAGCTCAGTTCCGTCAGGTGACCAACTTGGAGGCTTCCCCCTCCTCCGAGGAGCCAAATGAAGGCGGCTTGCTACCCCGCCAAAGGCCAGGTCGTAGCATCCTGAGGCCAACTGTGGAGGAGGACGTGTCTCGGAGTCCTCCCCTGGATCTGCGTTCTCCAACTCCGGAGCCCCCGACCGAGGCTCCTCCGACTGAGGCTTCCAAGGTCATCCCTCCTCTCCCCGTGGATGAGAACCTTTACAAGGTTTACACCCCCGACCAAGAGACGGTTCCCTGGAACCCGATCGAGTCTCTTCATGGGGTCCCACTCCATCGGGGAGACCTTCAGCCAGAATTGGCCCTGCATCTGCTGGCAGGGTCAGTTCCACCAGCCTTGAGACGCCCAATCTCCTTGGCGCGGGAGGATATCGAGGAAGACCTTCGCGACATGGCTATTCGTCGGATGGAGGTAAAACTTTACTCTCACTTTTGCTTCTCCTTTGTTGTTCTTGCCTCCAATTATCGGATCTTAATTTCTTTTCCTTCTGCCTTAGGAAACGGGGAACCAGCAGCGCTGCTTTGGTTACATCCTGGCTCTGAAGGGTGCTTTGGAGGAGGAGCAAGCCAGGTCGGACCCCAAAGCCTTGGCCAAACTCCAGGAGGACCTTGCCAGCGCTGTGGCGGCAAGGGAGAAGATAGCCAAGGAACAGACCCTCCTTGGCGAGAAGGCTATGGGCCTGCACAAGCAGGTCCAAGATCATGAAGCCGTGCTACGTCGGGAGCGGAGGATGCTCAAGGAGGAACAGCAGCGGCACGAGGCAGAGAAGAGGCAGCTCATCCTCGAGAAGAACATTCTCGAGGAAGCTAAGGCGGGACTTGAGGCCGAGAAGGCTGAATTTCCTGCCAGGCTGGCTGAGGCAAAGGCTCAAGGCCACGAGGAGGGTCGCCAGAAGGGCCGCGAGGAGGGCCGCGAGTAGTATTGGAACTCCGATGATTTCCAGGCGGATGCCGTGGGGTTCTGCAAAACTAAGGTGGAGAACGTTCTGTTCAATGCCGTCGAGGAGCTTTACACGGAATACGAGGATTCCATCGACTTCAAGAAGTCCGAGACCCTCGCCCCTATCGCGGAGAAATACTTCAGCCTCCCCGCGGAGAGTGATGAGGCCGATCCTCCTGTAGGTGCCGCGGACCCGACTCCACAGACTGCGGAGCCTTCTGCCCAGGACCCCTCGAATCCTGCTCCCTCCAAAGCTGCTGAAGACTCAACTTCCAACAAGGACCAAGCTTAATGCTTTATTCTTTAAGTCCTTGTGATTTTTTTCTCCTTGTATCCTCCTTGTTTCTTTGTATCGGAACCTTTAGGCCTTCGAGCCCTTATAAGAATTCCTTTCATCTATTTTAGTCTTGATAATCGTTGCACTACTTAAAGCGACTTAGACTCGTTACTTAAAACGTTTCGATGCATCACTTAAGATGACTTCATACATCCTTCCGATGCTTCACTCGGGACTTTACCACTTAAGGTTTCTCATCCACATCATTTAAGATGATTTCACACGTCTTTCGCGACGCTTTCCTCGGGACTTCACCACTTAAGGTTTTTCGTCTTGCCGTTCAAGGCAATTTTGTACATCACTTAAGATGATTTTATCGTACCCTTTAAGGCTTTTATCGCGCCATTCTAGATGACTTAATCGTACCCCTTAGGGCTTTTGTCGCGTCATTCTAGACGACTTAATCGTACCCCTTAGGGCTTTTTGCTGCATCATATAGACGACTTATGCGGACCCGTTAGGGCTTTTTCATACCTAGGTTTTTGGTTGCATCATAAAGACGACTTACTCATACCCCGTAAGGCTTTTGTCCGTACCTCGAAAGGCTTTTATCGCGTCCTTCAGGGCGTCTTACTCGTACCTCGGAAGGCTTTTATCGCGTCCTTCAGGACGACTTACTAACAGTTAGAATAAATCTAAAAGCAATTTGATCGGAAGCAACTTCTTTTATTTATTAACAACTCAAAGCTGGCTTACATCGGATCAATCGATAGACAACTTGCGCCATTCGCGGCGACTTAACATCATGCACCTCTTAAGGCGACTTAATATCAAACATGATACTTCTTCAAGTGTGCGCCACTGAAGGAATGTTTCAACGTCTTGCCGTCAAGGTCTTCTAGTTTGTACGCATTCGGGGCTGGCATCCCTACAATCTTGTAATGTCCCTCCCATTTCGGTGATAGCTTGTTGATTCGATCTTGATGAACGAACTCATTCCTCCGCCAAACAAGTTCTCCAACGAAGAATTGTCGGGACTTGACTCGTCGATTATAGTACCTGGCTGTTGCCAGACGCATCCGAGCCTGAGCTTCATCAGCCTTCCACCTTTTCTCTTCGAGCAAGTCCAAGTCCAGACGTCTTATTTCCTCGTTCGTCAGAGGCTCGTAATACCTCCTGCGATGGGACGCCACCGCTATCTCCACGGGAGCATCTGCCTCCGTGCCGTAAACAAGACCAAACGGAGACTCCCCCGTCGATTGCTTGGGTGTTGTTCTAACAGCCCACAACACGTTTTCAAGCTCATCTAGCCAATGACCCTGCAAGGCGTAGACTCTCTTCTTCAAGCCATCCATCACGATCTTGTTGGTTGATTCGACTTGGCCATTGGTCTGAGCATGGTGGACGGAAGCTGTCCGATGCTCGATATTCAATTCCTCCAGATACTCCTTCAACTGAGCCCCATTAAACGGAGGGCCATTATCGCTGATCAACACTCGAGGAACCCCATACCGGGATATGATCTGAGTCTGGAGAAACTTGAGGATCTGCTGCCCCGTCGTCTTGGCCTACGCCTTAGCCTCTATCCACTTCGAAAAGTAATCGATGGCTACGAGTAAATACTTGCACTGACCTTTTGCTTGTGGAAGAGGTCCCACCAAGTCAATGCCCCACTGCGCGAAGGGCCAAGCACTTCTGATGGACATCAAGTCCGCGGCAGGAGCCACGATATTCGGAGCGTACCTCTGGCACACATCACTGGATTGGACCATTGCTGTCGCTTCCTTGTTCATCGAAGGCCAATAGTAGCCTAGATTCAGTGCTTTCCTCACAATGGATCGGGCCCCTTCATGACATGCTGCGACTCCTTCGTGCAACTCTCTCAGGATCCGATTCGTATCAGGCTCCGCCACACATTTCAGAAAAGGCTTTACATGCCCCCTCTTGTATAACTGGTTGTCCACCATCGCGTAGTTGCTCACGATTCGACGCAACCTGACAGCTGCCACTTCATCGTCGGGGAGTGCCCCCGTAGTCAGGTATGCGACTATCGGGGTCATCCAAGTGGTTTCTCTTCTTCCTCCGATCCTGCTTCAATAGCGCATACCTCCGATGGATCGATGGTTGAGATAATTACCCTCTCCAGAAAGTGCACCTTCCGATTCTCCTCGGGGGTTACACCTAGGGCAAACTTGCTTAAAGCGTCTGCCTCCGCGTTTTCTTCCCTTGGGATTGCCTCAATATCGAAGCTTTTGAAGCTTCCCTTCAAAGTCCGCACCTCGTGCAAATACTTCCTCATTGTTGGGCTCTTCGCTTCGTAATTCCCTTGGACTTGATTCACGATCAGGCTAGCATCACACTTCACCTTTAAATGATCAACTCCCGTACCTTTGGCGATTTTAAGGCCCGTGATGAGAGCCTCATACTCAGCTTCATTGTTGGTGGCCCTAAACGTCAAGGCCAAGGCATATCGCAGGGGCTCGCCTCCACCGGGCGGTATCAATACAAATCCTGCCCCCGATCCTTCTACACTTGATGAACCATCAGTGTACATCTCCCAGGTGTTCTCCTCATTTGGCTGTTCTGGCTGTTCTGCTATCGGGACCTCCATGGTTGCCCACTCTACAGGACCTGCTTCTTCCAGATCGGGTGCTGTAGACTCTGCTATAAAATCTGCCAATGCCTGGCCCTTAATAGCCGTTCTCGGAGCAAAGTGAATACGGAACTCCGTAAGCTCGATTGCCCATTTCACCAATCTCCCCGACGCCTCCGGTCGGTTCAAAAAGTGCTTCAAGGGCTGATTAGTTAACACCGTAACTTCGTGGGCATGGAAGTAAGGCCGTAGCTTTCGAGCAGCAACAATCAACGCAAAGAGATACTTCTCAATAGCGGGATAATTCATTTCAGATTTGGCAAACGCCTTGCTTACATAATAAACAGGAAGTTGGTTGCCCTTGACAATCTTTATTAAAACAGAACTAACAGCAACTTCAGAAACAGCCAAATAGAGATAAAGCGGCTCGCCTGGAACCGGTTTCGCCAACGGCGGGAGGGTACGGAGGTGTTGTTTGAGTGCTTGGAATGCCTCCTCGCACTTGTCGGACCATTCAAACTTCTTGTGGGCCCTTAGCACATCAAAAAATGGCATGGCTCGGTCACTCGCCTTGGATAAGAAACGATTCATCGCGGCTAAGCGTCCATTCAGCACCTGGACCTCCCGATGGGTTTTCGGAGACTGCATCTCTTCGATTGCTCTCAGCTTCTCAGGATTCACCTGGATTCCTCTTTGGCTCACCATAAATCCCAAGAATTTCCCCGAGTTCACTCCGAAAGCACATTTGTCCGGGTTCAAACGAACCTGATGAATCTTCTTCCGCTCAAACGCCGCCGCCAAGTTGCGGACATGGTCTCCTGCCTGTCGGGATTTTACTAGCATGTCATCCACATAAGCCTCCATGGTCTTTCCCAGCATGTCTCCGAACAACTTGTTCACCATCCTCTGGTAAGTTTCCCCAGCATTGATCAGCCCGAAGGGCATAACGTCGTAGTGATAAACATCACTATCAGCATAAAAGGCCGTGTGGGGGGCATCCTCCTTCGCCATCTTGATCTGGTTGTAACCAGAATAAGCATCCATGAAGCTCAGCAGCTCATGTCCCGATGTGGCATCCACCAACTGGTCGATTCTCGGGAGCGGATAACAATCAAGTCGCGGAAATCGACACACATCCGCCATTTTCCATTACTCTTCCTCACCAAGACCGAGTTAGCAACCCAAGTCTGGAATCGGAGCTCCTTGATGAATCCAGCGTCGAGTAGCCTGCCCACCTCCTGCTGGATCGTGATCCTCTTATCCGCGCCCATCGGACGCCTCTTCTGCGCGATAGGCTTGATCGCGGGATCAATCTTCAGCTCGTGCACTATCACGTCGGGGCTGATTCCTGGCATATCGCTTGGGGACCAGGCAAACAGCTCCTTAAACTCCTTCAAGAGCTCGATCAATTCTCGGGCTCGTTCCTCCGACAAAGCAGACCCGATCTTCACTTTCCTCTGAGGTCCGTCAATCTCGACTTCTTTCAGGTCCTCCATGGGGGCGGGACGCCCAAACTCCTCCCGAGGATCGGCATCAGTCTGAAGGACAGCCATGGCTTCCCTCTTTCTCCTTCGAGTGGCGTTCACATAACACCTTCTGGATGCCACCTGGTCACCTTTGACCTCTCCGAC
This sequence comes from Clarkia xantiana subsp. parviflora, assembly GCA_036873135.1. Classification (NCBI taxonomy): domain Eukaryota; kingdom Viridiplantae; phylum Streptophyta; class Magnoliopsida; order Myrtales; family Onagraceae; genus Clarkia; species Clarkia xantiana. Next base: position 41,486,319 of record JAPTYO010000004.1, read on the forward strand.
CCCATTATCCGTCGGGAACTTCATCTTCTGGTGGACGGTCGAGGCAAATGCCATGAGAGGGTTTATGGTGGTCCTCCCGATAATAGCGTTGTACGTCCCCGCAGATTCTACTACGACGAAATCCACGTTCCGCCTTTCCACTTTCCAGCCACTACCGAACTCCACCGGTAAGGTAATCATACCCAACGGATAAGAAGTAGAGCCAGAGAATCCTACCATCGGGAAGTTCACCTGCGTCAGGTCCTTCTTCGTCTTCCCCATGGCCTCCAGGGCGTCCATGAACAAAATGTCGGAGGAGCTCCCTCCGCTTCATCTCGAATCCATCGACATCCAAGGTCACGACCAAGGCGTCATCATGGGGGCTCTCCACGCCTACCAAATCCTCCGCCGAGAAAGAAATCACCATTTCCTCCTTTACAGTCCACGATCGGGACCTCTTTCCTAGCACCACAGCAGCAGAAATACGGGAAGCATAATTCTCCCGAGAAGTGGAGGTATCACCTCTCGCCGCCATTCCTCCGTGAATGACGTTAATGGTGCGCCGCCTCTCCTTACGGGCGCCGGAGGATTCCGGCTCAACCTTCTTCTTCTTTGGGGATCTATCGCGAGACTTGGAACGAGACCGCGATCGAGTCTTGGAACGGGATCGGCACGGTCCCCTGCCAACGAACTCCTTGAGCTTCCCCTTCTGGATCAGCTTCTCTATCTCCTTCTTCAGCTCGCGACAGTTATCTGTGTCGTGACCATTAGCTCGATGGTACCGACAATAACGATCAGAGCGACCTCCCAAGAATTCACCCTCTTTCCTCGGGGGGTATCGGGCGAGACCCTGCCGATCCATCACCGCTAGTACGGAGGTCATCGAACTGTTGAGGGGCACGTTACGACCCTCCCGGTTATCCTTCCTCGGAGGACGCTTGTCCTCCCTTCTGTCGGGGCGACCACGGCTCCTACTTCCCTCCGATTTGTCGCTCCCTTTGCGATCATCCGACAGCTTGGACGATGGCTTTCCTCTTCCCGACTTCGGAGGATCAAGCTCTCCGGCAGAAATCTTCGACTCCTGCACGTCGATTTGCTGCTTCACCCTCGCCTGCAAGGCCTCCATACTCCACACAGCCTTCGCGGCTACACTGTGCATCAGGTCGGAACCATACGGAGCAGTCAGGTTCCGAAGGAAAGTGCGGATGGTCTCTCCCTCCGATATCTCCTCATCGATCTCCGCGGCACTAGCAGTGAACCGTTGGTAGTAGTATGCCAACGATTCGTCAGACCTCTGCACCACCTGGGTCAAAGACCTCACGCTCTTCAAGAGACGCCTACGACCCTGATATTGCTTGATGAAGCGGTCGTGCATATCAGCCCAGCAAGTAATGCTTCCTGGCGGTAGGCTGAAAAACCATGTCATGGCCCTTTCTCCCAAGGTGATCGGGAACAGCGAACACACGAGGTCATCATTCGAGGTCCTACCCATACATGCCTGGACATGCCTCTGAACATGGCGGACCGGGTCTCCTTCACCATCGTACTCCTTGATGGTCGGGATGCCTAGCCCTGGCGGGGCGACAATGTCTAGCAGCCGTGGAACAAAAGGATGAGTAAACCGGTCCCTCAGCTCCGATGTCATATGTTTCTGGTCACCCATACAGATGTTGACGATTTTCACCACCTGATCGGGGGTAATGGGGCCATTCAGGGGAATGGTCCTGTGTTGCACTGGTCCGGGACCATCGACCACGAACTTCTCCGAGTGCACGGGCTCCTTACCCCTATTCATGGGCTGAACCTCCTGTTCTTCTTGAACCTCCATTGGAGGAGGTGGGGGCAACTCCTCTTTTGGAGGTAACTCTTCTCCCCTCCTAGCAGCCTCTCTCTTGTCCAGCAAAGCCTCCATGGCCGCCAAGAACATAGGCATAGCATCTGCTACTGCCTTAGCCAACTCCGAGTTTGAGGAAGCACCTACCTCCCTCCGCGGGATTTCCTCTCTATGCACCACCGGATTTGGAGGAGCATCCACCTCCCTTCGCGGGATATCTTGCCTGTTCACCTCCGTGTCTCGGACTGAGACCTCATAATCTTCACCATGCCCCCCTGTCTGAGAAACAGCAGGGCGCTCACCTTGTTCAGCAACATGCTCCGGCAACGCGGAATTCATAGTTCCAGCAGGGCGAGAACTGCCGGCCTGGACTTGCTTCTTCTTGCCACCACCAGCCATCGATCTAGTAGAAACTATTTTGGCTTTTCGTAAGTTTCCCACAGACGGCGCCAATGTTGGATCACGGTCGAAGCTCCGTTACGTTCTTGACGGAAAGCTTGAACTCCTGGGCTCCGCGTAATCCTGCAAAAGGGGATGACCTGGGTGGTGACCCAGAATCCCTCTCCGATGCCTAAATGAGTGTATGAACGATGGGGTGGTAAGCAGTAATCTAAGTTCGTATTAGAATGTGTGTTTTCTGAGGTAAATTCCTCCTTTATATAGGAGGGGAAGTTACTCAGTTACCTGTAACTGCGCCTGGCAGTTTTACCCACGTTTCCGTATATCTTGTTCGGGATTCCGTGTATCTCGCCCCACGCTCCGCGTATATCGCCCACGTTCCGCGTATCTCGGGCACGCCCTGCGTATTTCGGGGGAGGTTATCTGTATCTCAACCGTTTCCCCACTACTCTATCTAGTAGGCGAGTTTCTTGGTTTTATCCTCTGATCACAAGTCCCGATTCATATCGGGGACTCCAGAGTTATCTCATTCTAGGTCACCACCCAGGACCCCTCGTCCCACGGGACAGGTCCAGCTTCCTCGGGGCTTTATTATCAGGGCCTTCTCAAAGGCATATCGGGGCCTACTCAGAGGCTTCTCGTCGGGAGCATTCAACTCATATATCGGGACTGATCTCATCGGGACCCTTCATACTGGGCCTCTGGACCTTCCAGGTCATTTACAAGGCCCATTGGGCTTGCTCGCCGTTTTTTGGCTGTTAACGGGGCTAACGATTACATCGGAACCCATCAATGGCAAAAACAGACGATTTGGATTAAAAAAAAAATCAAGCAATTCGTGTAGAAGCTGCCGTTCTCTTTTAGTGCTCTCTGTGAAGCTGAAGTAGTAAATGAAGAATGAAGCAGCGTGGAGATGCTTCTCAATGTGTGGTTTTCTCCATGGATGAACAAATGAATGTAGCTAAAGAAAATAGGAGAATCAAATCGTGTTGATAACGTGTTATGAAACACACTAAATGCAAGAGAAATATATAAAAAGAGCAAATTTTGGATTGATCTATTCTCATGTACAAGAGCCCTTTATATAGGGTTACATAATCTTGTAGAGTAAGAATCTTCTAAGAGAAGTTACACTCTAGGAGAAGTTATATTCTTGGGGTACAAAATATTGGACATGATATACAATATTGAACATCCATAAAATATATTCACAACAATTACATATATGTACAAGTCATTTTTATCATTTCATGTTCTATATTTAGATAGGAAGATATAAGGTACTGCTGAAAATTAACTTTTTGGGCAAGTCATAAGTGCATATATTCTTAACGACGCTACTAAAGCGTAGATTGTATACCTTTTAGGGTTAATAACTAAAAAACTGTCCAAGGTTTACCCTATGTTAAAATTAGGTGTCTGAAGTTTGAAATGTTAAAATGGACTGTCCCAAGTTTCATTTTTGTTGAAATTTGGTGTCTCGGTGAGATTACTTTACAGAAGTCAATTCCGACGAAACCGTCTGTCAAATTCGAGCTCCCATACACACTCCCTGCTCGTCATCTTGCCGGGACCGTCACCTAACAAGTTGGTCACATCCGGGCAAGTAAATCTTGCTCTATTGTCCTTGGAAAAGGGCTCCACACCGCTCTTCTAGAAACTTTTTTTTTAATGTTCAATTTTTAGGTGAAATTTGACGATTTTGTAAAAAGTAAAGAGTGATGGATTATGAGTGGGTTGGTGGGTTGATAGAAATGATTGAATGGAGATGAAAAGACGCACAAAGACACCATATTTCAACAAAAATGAAACTTGGGACAGTCCATTTTAACATTTCAAACTTCAGACACCTAATTTTAACATAGGGTAAACTTTGGACAGTTTTTTAGTTATTAACCCTACAAATTATGATTTTTAAGGAAACGAATTTAGAAATGAGATTGGTTGTTTTTACCGAAAAAAATAATATTTTGTTAGTGTGAAAAAAAATAAAATAAAACTTAATCATAAGCAAACATAGCTATTTGTAAATATAAAAATATATTACTTAAACCAATATTATCTGACCAAGTTAAAAAAAAAAATTTTATTTTTATTTTAAACATTATATTTTGGCGGGATAAGGAGTGATAAATCAATAGATGTGAAACCACTAGGATAGAAAATCAAAAGAATTGTTGGGAAGATCAAATTAATTAAAAGAACTATCGCTGGGAGAGATTATATCAATCAAAAGAAATGCTGGTATACACTTCTCTTTACATATCAATTTCAATTGATCTTATAAAAAACACTTTGATAACATATATAATGGGTATACTTATTTTTATCATTGTTCATCATCATAAGAAAAAGAGATGCATTGAAGGACGGCAAATGACTGTAATAAATGTGATGATGAACAATCTGATTCAGTAGAATACTCAGATCATACGAATGATAATCACCCAGCAATGATTTTCAGAACTGATGAGGCAGTGACCTTCCTCAAAGAATATTCAAGTGACCATGGTTTTATAATATGACGGTTCTATCGTAATGTACGAGCAAATGGAGAGGTGTCTAGCAGGATATGGGTCTGCAACAAGCAAGCAAGAAAAGATCCTAAGCACCTTGTAAGAACTGACTACAAGAGAGAGGACTGATATCCGAGACACAGTTGAAATCGCATGAGGATAGGCGGTATTGACCATGCAAAATATATCGGTACTATGTACATGTAATGAGAGGTTTTAAGAACATTGGATTCCTTAACAGGGGCCTTAACAACAAATTATGAGATGAACGTTCGAATTCATCCTTTAGGATGTTGCAAAGAATGCAATATTATATATGAGTTTGAAATCATCTGTTGACCCTACATTTTTCTGTAGAATCAAACAAGACAAGAAGGGTAGAATGATTGATACGGATGGACGGTGTTAGTAAGTTTGACTATTCAAGATTTGGTGATATTTTAATTGTGGAATCCACTTACAATATGAATAGCTATGGGAAACCATTGGTATTGATAGGTGGAGTTACTAATCACAACAAAAGCGTGTTATTTGACAGTTACACATGGACTTTAAATAACCTTCTCGATGCCATGAATGGAAATTACCCGGAATGGGTCGTCACAAACAGTGATATGGCAATGGTTGCAGCCATTACTACCTTTCCAGACGCAAAGCACTGCGTGTGTGGGTGGCACATCATGGATAGAGCAAGAGCTTGTTTCAGCTATAAAAAAAGTTTTGAGGTCCTCAATTCCACTTATTACAAGCTTGAAGTCTATTTTGTGATTGCTTGGTAGTTTAGGGTGTATTCTGTTATTACTACAGACTTGTTTGTATTTGCTTTTGTTATTTGGGGTCTTTTTGTCCATTCTTTTTTTGTTTGTTGCCTTTTTGTAATATTGAACAATTCTCACACTATATTAAGGTGTGAGTTCAGATGGAGAAGGTCCAATTGAAGGAACACCTTCGACGAAGTCTGGAAATGCTCTCTTCTCACAATTAGGGTTTCAGTTTTTCATGGATTCATCGCTGTGATTTGCTTCGGTCTTGATCTCAGATTTTATCATGGTATCAGAGCTGTGTAGGCTGATTTCTTGCCTCGCTTCTCGATCCTGATTGTCCCGCTGCGTGTTGACGATTCGACTTCGCGACGCTTCGTGTTCGCGATTCCTTCGCTCTTCGCGAATCACGATTCTTGTTCATCTTTCGGATTCAACTAATCCTCTCTCGTGATGGATGGAGACGGCGACATGAAACCGAACAAAGATCTTCAAAACCCTAACTCGTCTGGTAAGATGGTAATCGATCTGTCTGATTACCCTGAGGTACATGCACATCACCCTCTCTACCTGCATCCCTCTGATAATGCTAGCCTAAGTTTTGTCACTGTGAAACTTGCCAATTCTGATGATTATCCTATGTGGAGTCGTGCTATGTTCATTGCCTTGCATGGGAAAAACAAACTTGGTTTCATTAACGGCAAATTAACTCGTGACAAATTTGATGCATCTCTTCATGAACTCTGGGATAGGTGTGATATGGTTGTATTTGGTTGGATTCTGAATTCTGTTTCCCGTGATCTTGCCAATAGTATCATGTATCAAACTAGTGCTCATCTCGCTTGGACTGATCTTAAAACTAGGTTTGATAAGAAAAATGGATCCAGAATTTATCAGATTCATAGGGATATTGTGCTTTGTAAACAAGGCCTCGATGATGTCACCACTTTTTTTACCAAACTGAAATTTCTCTGGGCTGAATATGATTCGATGTGTTCTCTGCCTTTCATTCCTGGTGACCTCTTTCAAAAACACTTGGATCACAAGGAGAACCAACGACTTTTTCAGTTGCTTATGGGCTTGAATGATAGCTTCTCTGCTATCAGAAGTCAGTTACTCTTGCTTGATCCACTGCCCTCTGTGAACCAAGTGTATAATATGCTCACTCAGGAAGAAAGCCAGCGTGTTGTTGCTTCTGATGTTACCTCTTTTATCAATCCTGTTTCTGGAAATGCTGGTATAAATTTTGAAAAACCCGAACGTGCCCCCAATACCAATTTAGAATGTGATTTTTGCCACAAGAAGGGGCACACGACTAAGAGGTGTTATGTCAAAGGCTGTGAATATTGCAAAAAAAAGGGCATATTATGGACATCTGTTTTAAGTACAGAGACTTTTTGAAAGGCAAGGGTTCTGTCTCAAAAGTTAATGCTGCCTCCTCTGGGACTGGTAGCATTTCTGATGAAACCCAAACCCAATCCCTTTCCTCCTCTGAGAATAACCATAGCCTCATCACTTTCACTCAAAGTCAGTTTGAAAAGTTTATTCAAAACATGGGGCATGGTGCTTCTTCTACTGTTTCTGGCAACCCTATTTCTCAAAATGCCCATGCCAATTCTGCTGGTATTTCCCTTTCTGGCATTTCCAATCTTTTACATGATCATTGGATCATTGACTCTGGTGCTAGAAATCATATGAAAAATCGAATTGATTGGATTGAAAATTTTAAACATATTGCTAGCCCCAAAGTTCAATTACCCAATGGTACCCATTGCAATGTGTCTGGAATTGGAAACCACTCTTTGTTTCAAAATCAGAAAATTCAGAACGTTTTTTATCTTCCTCAATTCAAATATAATTTGTTATCTGTTTCAAAATTGATTAAAGATCTGAATTGTTCTGTTTCTTTCTTTTCAAACTGTGTTGTTTTACATGAACCCTCAAATGGGAGGGTCTTGGGGAGTGGTATGACTGATTCTGGACTCTATCTGTTCAAACCGTTTTCTACTCAGGATGTTCATGTTGGATTCGAAGCTTCTCTGGATCATGATTTGAACCTCTGGCATCTCAGATTAGGTCATGCCTCTAGCAAGGCCATTCATTGTATTGATTCTCTCAAATTTCATAAGAATAAGGATTTTGATTTCCAAACTTGCACCATTTGTCCTCAAGCAAAGATTACTAGACATAGGTTTCCCTTATCTGAATCTAAGGCTGCTGCTATCTTTGATTTGATTCATGCTGATGTCTGGGGACCTTACCATTCTGTTACTCATGATAATAAAATATATTTTCTTACTCTTGTTGATGACTTTTCTAGAGTCACTTGGGTATATTTGTTACAATTCAAGTCTGATGTTCCTCAAATTTTAAAGAACTTTCTTGCTATGATTGAAAACCAATTTAAAAAGAGAATAAAGATTTTCAGATCTGATAATGGAGGAGAATTTTTCAATGAACAAATTTGTTCTTTATTTACAACTCTGGGGATTATTCATCAGTCTAGTTGTTCTTATACCCCCTCAACAAAATGGTAGGGTTGAACGTAAGCACAGACATCTTTTAGAAGTTGCAAGAGCTATAAAGCTCCAAGCCCATATTCCTAACAAATTTTGGGGTGATTGTATTCTTACCTCTTGTTATTTGATTAATTTGATGCCCACCCCAATTCTGAATGGAAAGTGTCCTCTTCAAGTTTTTAAAGGGTCTTCTATTTCTGTTAAACACTTAAGGGTTTTTGGTTGTCTTGCTTTTGCAAAGAATTTATTGGTTTCAGACAAGTTTGCATCTAGGGCCAAGTGTTTTCCTTGGATATTCTGATACTCAAAAAGGATACAGATTATATGACCTGAGAAATGAAAAATACTTTGTTAGCAGAGATGTTATATTTAAAGAATCTGTATTCCCTTTTGCTAAATGCAAACCTGATTTGTTACCTATTTTCTTTGAACAACCACCCTTATCAGATGCCAATGATTTTACTTCTCATGATTCTCAAAATTCTGAGGCATTACATAGACCCTCTTCCACTCATATTGACACTATCCATAATGATGATATTGATTTTATTCAAGATGTCCCTTCTTGATGATGAAACTGAACAAGTTTCTGATACCCATATACCATATGATGAACCCATAGTGGTTCCTGATGGTTCTGACCCCTCTAAACAACAGATTGTCAAGACCACCAGGTCTGGACGTGTTGTCAAACCACCTATATGGCAACAATCCTATGATATGGGAAGTTCCTCTTTACTCTATCCTATTCACAACTATATTTCTTACAAGAAATTATCTGCACCTTTTTCTTGTTATCTATATTCTATATCTAAGGCTTGTGAACCAAGGAACTTTGAGGAAGCTTCCAAGGACCCTGCTTGGGTTGCTGCCATGCAAGAAGAAGTTACTGCTTTACAAGATAATGGTACTTGGGAACTGGTTACCCTTCCCTCTGGTAAAGTCCCTATTGGCTCAAAATGGGTTTATCGTATTAAATATAAATATGATGGTTCTATTGAAAGGTTTAAAGCTAGACTTGTTGCCAAAGGATTTAAACAGAAATATGGCATTGACTATAATGAAACATTTTCTCCTGTTGCCAAAATGAATTCTGTTAGGATAGTTCTAGCTTTGGCCTCTATTAATTCTTGGCCCATTTACCAGATGGATGTGTACAATGCTTTTTTACAAGGGGATCTATTTGAAGAAGTATATATGACAGTTCCACCTGGTTTTGAAAAGCATGATAATACTTTGGTTTGTCTTTTAAAGAAATCTTTATATGGCCTAAAGCAGGCCTCAAGGCAATGGAATATTAAGCTCACTGAGGCTCTGCTTTCTGCTGGTTATTTGCAATCCAAACTTGAGTATTCCATGTTTACAAAAACTGTGGATTCTGAAATTGTTATCCTCTTGGTCTATGTTGATGATCTTCTTATTTCTGGAAATAGTCAAAGACTTATATCTGAGTTGAAACTTGTGTTGGAAAGCAATTTTAAAATGAAGGACCTTGGTGACTTAAAATACTTTTTGGGTATTGAAGTTGCCAGGTCCCCTGAAGGCATTGTTCTTTCCCAACGCAAGTATGCCTTAGAGATGATTTCTGAGCTTGGCCTTTCTGCTTGCAAGCCTTTTAGTACTCCTATGGAACTTAATCTCAAGTTAACTACTGTTGAATATGATAAACATTTGAAAATTAATTCTTCTGATACTCTTTTGGATGATATAAGTTCCTATAGGAGACTAATTGGTAAGCTTCTGTATTTGACTATGACGAGGCCTGACATATCCTTTGCTGTGCAATTTCTGAGTCAATTTTTAAAAGCTCCTAAGATTTCTCACTTTCAGGCTGCAATCAGAATTGTACGTTACATTAAAGGTGAGCCAGGTAAGGGCATTCTTCTATCTGCTTCATCTTCTCCTGTCCTGTCTGCTTATTGTGATTCAGACTGGGGGAGCAATGTTGTCCACAGGAAATCTGTTTCAGGATATATTGTTTTTCTGGGAAATTCTCCCGTTTCTTGGAAAGTCAAGAAACAGTCTACTGTTTCTCGTTCTTCTGCTGAAGCTGAATATATTACTATGGGCAAAACTCTCACTGAAATTATTTGGCTTAGTATATTTTTAACTGAATTAGGTTTTTCTAATTCTAATCCCATTTCTTTATATTGTGATAACAAAGCTGCTATTCAAATTGCTTCAAATCCCGTCTTTCATGAACGCACTAAACATATTGATATTAAATGTCATTTTATTCGTGATATGTTTTTAAAGCGTTTTGTGCAGCTTCGTTATATTTGTTCTGAAGATCAGATGGCAGACTTATTCACCAAATCCCTGGTGACCAAGCAGCATCGTTATTTGGCCCACAAGATTGGCATGAAGAATATTTTCACTAGTGAAGTTTCTGTTGCTACAGACGAACAAGCTTGTGGGGGAGTTTCATAGTCTTCAAGCTTGTGGGGCAGTTTTGAGGTCCTCAATGCCACTTATTACAAGCTTGAAGTCTATTTTGTGATTGCTTGGTAGTTTAGGGTGTATTCTGTTATTACTACAGACTTGTTTGTATTTGTTTTTGTTATTTGGGGTCTGTTTGTCCATTCTTTTTTGTTTGTTGCCTTTTTGTAATATTGAACAATTCTCACACTATATTAAGGTGTGGGTTCAGATGGAGAAGGTCCAATTGAAGGAACACCTTCGACGAAGTCTGGAAATGCTCTCTTCTCAAAATTAGGGTTTCAGTTGTCATGGATTCATCGCTGTGATTTGCTTCGGTCTTGATCTCAGATTTTATCAAAAAGGCTTTCTCGGCGAGTTTAACATATTGGTGTATGAATATATGACAAGGGATGAATTTGAATTACGTTGGAAGTAAACCTTGAAATACATGAGCTGCAGTCGAATGAATGGCTAATATGGATATACAATAGGCGCAAATTTTGGGCAGCTGCCTATAGAGGAGTATATTTTTTGCGGAAGATCGTACTGTAAGCATATGGTGACAGGTGCCGTAATTGGTAGCTCATAATGTGTATATTTATCTAATGAACTTGGGTAAATGTCACATTAGGGTAATTGGGCTAGACCCAGATCCCAATTGACATGGGAGGCCCAAAATTGGGCCTCCCCAAATACAAAGGCCGGCCGAAACTTATAGCGAGGGTAAAGTGGACTTTTGTCCACTTTACTCCTCCTATAAATAAGAGGTGTTATGGAATATTTAGGGTTAATCATAATTCCCTCACAAGAGTGTTTTAGAGAGGAAACCCTCCTCCCACACCTCACTAGTTCGGTCGAACCATACATACACCAAGGATGTGTCAAATTGCTTTCGAGCAACTCTCCGAAGATCCGTCCCCGTGTCAAGAATTGATCTGAGGCTTTCCTGTGGAGCTAACACCACGTTGGGCTTTCGTCCGGTGGATCGAGAACTCCCTCGTACAAAGGATCTAGGACTACGGTAAACTATTGAGGTATGTGTAACTCTTCCGCTGCGTAATTTCGATTACATGCACGTACCATGTTTTGTGTTTCTGTAGTGATTACTCCCCTGTAATCTAACAGTGGTATCAGAGCCTGTGTTAGGAGTTCATGATTTTGATAAATTGGTGTTCTTGAAAATTTAAATTTTGGACCGAAATTTTAAAGTGTAAAATTTAAAAATTTCGAATTTCTAAGTATAAGGGTGGTCCGAAATTTTCATGATGTTCTTGGTTAAATTGATGTTCATGATCTTCAGGAAAAATGTGATATTTATCAAAATCAAACATTTGATTGTAGATCTTATTAAAATTTGATCTTAAAATTTGACCATTTGTTCCTAATTTTTGTGTTTGGCCGAAACCCTAATGAATTTTCAAGGTAAATTTTTTAATTTTTTAGACACCAAAGGGATAAAATTTCGGCCACCATATAAAATTATATTATTTACCATATTTAAATTTTTTTTTTAATTAATGTAGCAATATATCTATAATTAGGAACATAAGGATAGATTCACATTAAAATATATAGAAATATATAACTATCAATATATCTTAATATTTAAATAGGGTTAAAAATATTATAGATAGATTTAGTTACCTAAAAGATTGAGAAAATATATTGTCAGTTATTTGTTTCCCTATTAATGATATTGACAATAAATAAAAAATATATAATGGATTGTGCCGATTTTATATATATATTGTTGATTAATTTAATCTTAAAGATAGAATCTTAGCAATAAATATATATATGTTTTATATAATGGCCGAAAATATATATATATATATATATATATTAGAAATTATTTTTATAATTAATGTTACTTGGTGGCTAAGTTTAATATTTTTTTTAATGGATTTAAAACCCTACTTGGGCCACAAGTAAACATTTCAGCCCAACCTTTAAAATTTTAATTATTGGGCCGGTCCAATATGTTAAACCGGGACGAAATTAAACCGAACCGGATTTTCTCAATAGATTCGACCTATTCGAATCTGGTCGGACCGGGGTAATTAAGTGGATCTAACCGAACCGGTTTTGAGTGTTGAACCAAACTTTATTTTCTTGGACCGGTTCGGACCGAACCAGATTTTAAATTTAAAACCGAACCGATCTGGATTTTTGCCGGACAACCGGATTTTCGGACCGGACTGAACCGAATTTTCTGAATCGGACCGAACCGGACCAAAACGGACTGAAATTGACTGAACCGAACAACATTTTCTAAACCGAATTCAAGTCAGTTAAAATAGGGAGGTCAATTTTAAAATCCAAATGTTTTTGAACCTCGAAATGGACTACACAGAAATCATAGGGTTGCTAACCTTTATGCCTTGTTTCTATTATGGGGATGAATCTTGGAGATACATGTTTTTTTGGACTGGTTAAATTAGTGGGCTGAATTGCAATTGTTTATTATTCAATATATATTTACGCATGATTAGATTTGTTGTCTTGACTGAGTCAAGCTAGCTGGATATTACATGTTGAAGGCGGAGCCCTGGTTAAATATATGGTTTGCGCACTAGAATAGACATGCTGTGATGGTTGAAAATGCCTAGGATTCATGTCTAGAAGCTTGCGTGACTGAATATAAGCATGAATTGCAAATCAGCCCTTAATGTTTAAAATTGTTTTAAAATCGAAAACCAGTCACCAATTATGTATGATTGATGAGGATGTTACATATTTGACACGTATGCTAGAATGTTAAGGGTGTAGTTGCGTTTGATAATTTACTTAGAATTAAAATTATAAATGCAAGCATGAGTTCCTCGGAATATTAGACGCATGACGCGTAAGCATGTACGTGGTATGAATGATGAATGTTACTAGCATATGATAATTTTCATGGATTGTAGAATTGTGTATGCATGAGTGAATTCATCAGAATGATTTTTCCAAAACTAAAAGGGCCTTGGGAAAGCCAAGATAGGGTATGCTTGTTTTGAAAATTCCCGTTCCGGTAATTTGCGATTTAAACCGTTTTTTTTAAACAGACTGATCTATTGGATAGAAGACGACAATAGTGTGAACTCTTTCACAGCCATCTTCCATTGGTTTACTGGTGGTCGTTTGGTTTAGATGACTGAGGAATCACTATCTGTCGGACTCTATCTTAATAGATATTGGATGTATGCAATTCTTTCTCAAAATGTTATTGTCTCCATAACTTTGCTTGATCATCGATGTAGTAGTTTTCATGGTTGACCCGGTACAGTTCTACGAGTCACACAATCTGGACCGCATGGATTATGATGCTTGGAGTGATAATTGATGGATTCGACTACAGCTGTTAGGCTCTTTAACGGTGAGGAAACAACTGATAGGCCTGGTGGGCCCAAAACGAAGGCCAAGATGGCCCAGACAAAGGATCCCGACGAAGAGAGCCCGAGGATGAAAGGTCCCGACGGAGTCGGACCTGACAAGTGAGCTGAACGCTCCCGATGAAATGCCTCTGAGTAGGCCCCGATGAAGAATCACTAAGAATCATAGGCCCTGTCACGATGACGAGGGGCCCCGAGCGGTGACGCAACGAGATAACTCTGGAGTCCCCGACGGGAGTCGGGACTCGCTATCAGAGGATAAGGCCGAGATACGCGGGGCGTGGCCGAGATACGCGGAACGTGGTTAAGATACACGGAGCGTGGCCGAGATACGCGGGGCGTGGCCGAGATAAGCGAGATCGCGGCCTAGATAGGCTGGATCACACCCGAGATACGCGGGATACGGGCTAACCACCCCCAACGGTTCACCAGGTAACTGAGATCCTGGATCACACCCGAGATACGCGGGATACGGGCTAACCACCCCCAACATAAATGATCACCTCAGATAATTTATGTTGAAAATACTTACTTGAGATTACTGCTTGCCAGTCCGTACGAGATACTCATTTAAGCATCGGAGAGGGATTCTGGGTCACCGCCCGGTCTATCCCCTCTTGCAGGATTGCGTGGAGCGAAGGAGCTAGGATCGCCGTCAAAGTCCGTACCGGAGTTCCACCGTGATCCAACATTGGCGCCGTCTGTGGGAAACAAACAAAAAGTTGACATGCCTTCTACTCGTTCAATGGCGGCTGGCAAGCAAAGAAGACATGGACAATCTGGTGGTTCCCGTCACCCCGCCGCAACAACTTTGAATTCGCTACCAGAACAGGAGGAAAACCAGAACCATCCCGCTGCTGAGCTCTCCTAGACAGGGGGGCACAATGAAGGTCCCGAAGAGATTGCCGCTCAGCACCAGGGCAATAGAGAGCAGGAGGCTCCCCCAGCTACGGACCTGGCAAGAGCCGTGGCAGAAGCCATGCCCATGTTTTTAGCAGCTGTGGAGGCTCTCTTGGATCGGAGAGAGGCTGCGAAGAGGCAGGAGGAGATGCCCCCATTGGAAGAAGCACCCCCACCAGCAGAGGTTCGGAACGTACAGGAGGCTCCGCCCCGGGGCCAGGACAGAAGTAGGGTATCCGTTCAGCCAGAGAGGTTCGTGGTTGATGGGCCAGGGCCAGTACAGCACAGGACCATTCCCCTGAATGGTCCCATCACCCCGATCAGGTGGTAAAGATCGTGAACATCTGCATGGGAGAGCAGAAGCCGCTGGTAACGGAGCTGAGGGATCGATCTACTCATCCCTTCGTCCCTCGACTCATAGACACCCTAGCCCAGCTAGGGCTAGGTATCCCCACGATAAAGGAATACGATGGCGAAGGAGATCCGGTTCGACATGTCCAGAAGCACCTCATGCCGTGTCTGGGAAGAGCCCCGAATGAAGACATAGTGTGTACACTGTTCCCGAACACACTTGGGGAAAGAGCCCTGACCTGGTTCTTTAGTCTGCCCCCAGGTTGCATTACTTGCTAGGCAGATATGCACGACCGGTTCATTCAGCAGTACCAGGGTCGTAGACGTTTACTGAAGAGCGTGAGGTCCCTGACCCAGGTGGTACAAAGGCCCGACGAATCACTGGCACACTATTACCAGCGGTACACTGCCAGTGTGGCGGAGATTGACGAGGAAATCTCGGAAGGCGAAACCATTCGTACATTCATTCGGAACCTAACGGCCCCCTACGGTTCCGACCTAATGCACAGTGTAGCTGAAAAAGCTGTGTGGAATATGGAGGCACTACAGAAGAGGGTGAAACGGAAAATCGATGTCCAGGAGTCAAAGATAGCCGCGGGAGAGTTGGAGCCCCCAAAGTCGAACAAAGGGAAGCAGTCGGTTAAACCTTTCGACGATCATAAGTCAAAGTGTAAACCCGAAAGTAGTCGAAATCGAGGCCGCCCTGATCGGAGGGACGATAGGCGTTCTTCAAGGAAGGATAAGCGGGAGGATCTCGACATTCCTCTCAACTGCTCCATGGCGGAGGTACTGACGGTCATGGAACGACAAGGTATCTCCAGGTACCCCCCAAAGAAGGATGGAGAATTCTTGGGATCTCGCACGGATCGCTACTGCTGATTTCACCGCGCAAATGGTCACGACACCAACCATTGTCGGGAGCTGAAGAAGGAGATCGAAAAGCTGATCCAGAAGGGGAAGCTCAAGGAGTTCGTCGGGGATAAGCGGTGTCGATCCCGCTCCCGGTCCCGATCGCGGTCCCGTTCCCGATCCCGCGATCGGTCCCCAAAGAAGAAAAGAACCGACCCAGAGTCATCCGGTGCTCGTAAGGAGAGACGGGGCACTATCAATGTGATTCACGGAGGGTTTGCTGCTGGAGGTGATACTTCATCCTCCCGAGAGGTTTATGCCTCTAGAATCCCTACGGCGGTGGTGCTGGGTAAGAGGTCTCGATCCTGGACCCTGAAGGAAGAAATGGTGATCTCCTTTTCGTCGGAGGATCTCATAGGCGTGGAAACTCCGCACGACGACGCCTTGGTTGTAACCTTGGATGTAGACGGGTTCGAAATGAAGCGAATTCTGATCGACGGGGGAAGCTCCTCCGATATTCTATTTATGGACGCGCTGGAGGCCATGGAAAAAACGAAGAAAGATCTGAAGGAGGCAAACTTCCCGATGGTCGGGTTCTCTGGTTCAACCTCCTATCCGCTAGGAGTAATCACCTTACCAGTGGAGTTTGGTAGTGGGTGGAAATCAGAAAGGAGGAACGTGGAGTTCGTGGTAGTTGATTCCGCAGGGACTTACAACGCGATCATCGGGAGAACCACCATCAACCCCCTGATGGCGGTTGCCTCGACAGTACACCAGAAAATGAAGTTCCCGACCGACCACGGAGTCGGAGAAGTCAAGGGCGACCAGGTAGCTTCCCGAAAATGCTACGTTAACGCCACCCGGAGGAGGAGGCGAGAGGCCATGACTGTCCTCCAGACAGATACAGATCCTAGAGAGGAGTTTGGGCGTCCCGCCCCCGTAGAAGATCTAAAAGAAGTTGAGATCGACGGACCCCAGAGGAAGGTGAAAATCGGGTCTGCTCTGACTGAGGAGACAACCCAAAAATTGATTGAATTGCTGAAGGAGTTCAAGGAGCTGTTTGCCTGGTCCCCGAGCGATATGGCAGGAATCAGCCCCGATGTGATCGTACACGAGCTGAAGATAGACCCCGCAATCAAACCTATCACGCAGAAAAGGCGTCCGATGGGCACAGACAAGAAGATTGCGATCCAGCAGGAGGTAGGCAGGCTGCTCCATGCCGGGTTTATTAAAGAGCTCCGATTCCAGACTTGGGTTGCTAATCCAGTACTGGTGAAGAAGACTAATGGGAAAAGGCGGATGTGTGTGGATTTCCGCGACCTGAATAAAGCTTGCCCAAAGGACTGTTATCCGCTCCCGAGAATCGACCAGCTGGTGGATGCCACTTCGGGACATGAGCTGTTGAGCTTCATGGACGCATATTCGGGCTATAACCAGATCAAGATGGCCAAGGAGGACGCTCCTCACACAGCGTTTTATGCAGACAGTGACATCTATCACTACGATGTCATGCCCTTCGGGTTAATCAATGCCGGGGCAACCTATCAGCGGATGATGAATAAGCTATTCGGAGATATGCTGGGGGAAACCATGGAAGCTTACATGGATGATATGCTGGTGAAGTCCCGACAAGCCGAGGATCATGTGCATAACCTAACCCTGGCGTTTGAGCGGATGAGGCTTCATCAGGTCCGTTTAAACCCGACAAAATGCACCTTCGGAGTCCACTCAGGGAAATTTTTGGGCTTCATGGTGAACCAGAGAGGAATTGAAGTGAATCCCGAGAAGCTGAGGGCGATTGAGGAGATGCAGTCTCCGATAAACCATCGGGAGGTACAAGTGCTGAATGGCCGACTGGCTGCAATGAATCGTTTCCTGTCCAAAGCTAGCGACCGATCAATGCCATTTTTCGAAGTCCTGAGGGCCAACAAGAAATTTGAGTGGACCGCCAAGTGTGAAGAGGCGTTCCAAGCACTCAAGCAGCACCTTCGCACCCTCCCGTCGTTGGCGAAACCGGTTCCAGGCGAGCCGCTCTATCTTTACTTGGTTGTTTCTGAATTTGCCTTTAGCTCTGTGTTAGTAAAGATTGTCGAGGGTAATCAAGTCCCCGTCTATTATGTAAGCAAGGCGTTTGCCAAGTCTGAATTGAATTATCCTGCTGTTGAGAAGTACCTCTTTGCGTTGATTATTACTGCTCGGAAGCTAAGGCCTTATTTCCACGCACACGAGATCACTGTGCTGACGAACCAGCCTTTGAAGCATTTTTTGAACCGACCGGATGCGTCGGGAAGATTAGTGAAATGGGCAGTAGAGCTTAGTGAGTTTCGCATACACTTTGCTCCAAGAACGACCATCAAAGGCCAGGCATTGGCAGATTTCATAGCAGAATCTACAGCCCCCGATCCAGAAGAAGCGGGCCCTGTAGAGGGGGCAGCCATGGAGGTCCCGACAGAAGAACAACCAGAGAGGGTAGAGCAATCAGAACAGCCAAACGGGGAAAATACCTGGGAAATGTACACGGATGGCTCCTCGAGTTCAGACGGATCAGGAGCAGGATTTTTGTTGATACCACCAGGTGAAGGTGAACCGCTCCGATACGCCTTGGCTTTAACATTCAAGGCCACAAACAACGAAGCGGAGTATGAAGCTCTTATCACGGGCCTAAAAATTGCTAAAGGCACTGGACTTGATCATTTGAGAGTGAAGTGTGACGCAGCTTTAATCGTGAACCAGGTTCAAGGGTGATACGAAGCGAGAAGTCCGATAATGAAGAAATACCTACGCGAGGTACAAGCCCTGAAGGAGAGCTTTAAAAGCTTCGATATCGAGGCAATCCCGAGGGAGGAAAACGTAGAGGCAGACGCCTTGAGCAAATTTGCCCTGGGGGCACCCTTGGAAGAAAATCGGAAGGTGCACTTCTTGGAGAAGGTGATCTTATCGACCATCGACCCGACAAAGGTGTGTGCCATTGAGGCAAAACCGGAGGAGGAGCCTACTTGGATGACCCCGATAGTCGTATACTTGACTACGGGGACAGTCCCCGATGAAAAAGTAGCAGCCGACAGGATATGTCGGATCGCGGCCAATTATGTGATGTTGGATAATCAGCTATACAAGAAGGGCTGGTTCTCAACTCCGTACTTGAAGTGTGTGGCAGAGCCCGACACAAATCGAATCCTGAAGGAGGTGCATGAAGGGGTCGCGGCTTGTCATGAAGGGGCCCGATCCATTATGAGGAAAGTGCTGAACTTGGGCTATTATTGGCCTACGATGAGCAAGGAAGCAACGACGTTGGTCCGATCCTGTGACGCGTGCCAGAGGTACGCCCCGAGTATCGCGGCTCCGACCGCTAATCTGACATCCATCAAGAGCGCCTGGCCTTTCGCGCAATGGGGCATCGACTTGGTGGGACCTCTTCCACAAGCACAAGGTCAATGTAAGTATTTACTTGTAGCAATCGATTATTTTTCGAAATGGATAGAGGCAAAGGCGTTGGCCAGAACGACAGGGAACCAGATCGTCAAGTTCCTTCAAACCCATATTGTGTCCAGATACGGAATTCCTAAGGCGGTGATCAGTGACAATGGTCCACCGTTTAACGGCTCTCAGGTGAGGGAGTATCTGGAGGAGTTGAACATCGAGCATCAGACAGCTTCTGTACGCCATGCTCAAACTAACGGTCAGGTGGAATCCGCCAACAAAATCGTGATGGATGGCCTAAAGAAGAGGGTCTATGCCTTGAAGGGCAAATGGCTGAACGAACTGGAAAACGTGCTTTGGGCTGTTAGAACGACACCCAAACGATCAACCGGGGAGACTCCGTTTGGCCTCGTTTATGGCACGGAGGCTGTCGCCCCCGTGGAGGTAGCTGTGGCGTCCCATCGGATGAGATATTACGAGCCCCTGACGAATGATGAGATGAGACGTCTGGACTTGGACTTACTCGAAGAGAAGAGGCGGGAAGCCGATGAAGTCCAAGCTCGAATGCGTTTGGCGACGGCCAGGTACTACAATCGGCGAGTGAAGTCCCGACAGTTCTTCGTCGGGGAGCTGGTTTGGCGTCGCAACGAGTTCACCCTTTTGGATCGAATCAACAAGATGTCACCAAAATGGGAAGGACCTTATAAGGTCGTGGGGATGCCAGCTCCAAATGCGTACAAGTTGGAAGACCTCGATGGCAAAACGTTAAAACATTCTTTTAGTGGCGAACACTTGAAGAAACACCATGCTTAAAGAAAGTCGCCTTAAGTGGTGCCCGAAGAAAGTCGCCTTAAGTGGTGTCCGAAGAAAGTCGCCTTAAGTGGTGCCCGATAAAGTCGCCTTAAGTGGTGCCCGATGTAAAATCGCCTTAAGTGGTGTATGCTGTGTATCGTTTAATTCGATGTAAGCCAAATTTGTGCCATCAATGAATAAAGAGGTTGCTTCCGATCAGAATTATTCTTAGATTTACTCTAAGCTTTATAAAGTCGCCTTGAGTGGTGCACGAGAAAAGTCGCCTTAAGTGGTGCACGATTCTTAGATTTATTCTGAGTATTGAAAAGTCGCCTTAAGTGGTGCACGAAAAAGTCGTCTTAAGTGATGCGCAAGATTAAGTCGTCTTAAGTGATGCACGAGATTAAGACGTCTTAAGTTATGCATGTGTTTTAGATTTATTCTAAGTCTTGAAAAGTCGCCTTAAGTGGTGCACGATATTAAGCCGTCTTAAGTGATGCACGAGATTAAGTCGCCTTAAGTGGTGCATGATGATAAGTCGCCTTAAGTGGCGCAAATTAGTAAATCGTCGGGAATGACGTACGAAAATGTCTTAAGTGTCGAAGTATCGACCTAAGCAAGTATAGTAAAGCCACTTGGAGAAGTGCATCGAGAAAATCGGAACTGAGAAAGTCTGATAATTGATAAGGGCTCAAAGGCCCGACGATGACAAAAGAGAAGAAAATACAAGGACTCTAAAGATAAACGGTTAAGCTTGGTCCTTGTCGGCAACATCGGCAGGAGCTGGGTCCACGGAGTCGGTAGCAGAAGGTTCCACAGGGTTGGCCTCGAAAGGATCAACTATCGGGGCATCTGCTGCGTCTTCGGCAATTGCGGGAGTACTCCCCCCATCACTCTCCTCAGAAAGAGCAAAGTATTTCTTCGCGAAGGGGGCGAGGGAAGGAGACTTGTCAAAATTGATGGCGTCGCCATACTCCAGGTGGAGCTCCTCAACCGCATTGAAGAGAGTGTTCTCCACCTCCGCGCCAAAGAACTTCATAGCATCGGCCTGGAAGTCCTCAGAACTCCGATAATCCTCCCGGCCCTTGGCCTCCGCCTCGACCAGCTGCGCAGGAAACCCCGCGACTTGCTCCTCCAGAGCCTTCTTCTCGAGGACCAGCTTGTCCTCAGCAGCCTGCCGCTCCTGCCGCTCCTGTCGCTCCTGCCTCAGGAGCCCCTCGAAGTCCCCGACCTGCTTTTGGAGGTCCTGAACCTTTTGGACAAGGGCGGCTTGCTCCTTGGCAAGTTTCCCCCGCAAGGACTTGGAGGCTGCAAGATCCTCCTTAAGCTTGTCAATGGCCGCCCGGTCCCGCTCCCGGGACTCATCATAGGCGATGAGGTACCCGAAAAGACGGTTGAAGTCCCCGAGCTCCTACAATAGAAGAAAGAAAAGTGTTAATAGACAAACAACCAGATTTACCAATGAAAAGAGAGAAGCGAAGTTTTACCTCTATCCGACGCAGGGACATCTCTCTGACATCCCGATGCATAGCAGTCCGATTCAGGGAAATCGGGTACCGCATGGTGGGCAGGATCGAGCCTGCCAGCAGATGCAGAGCCAGGTCCTGGTGCTGGTCCCCTTGTCGGAGCGGGACTCCTTGCAGTGTTTGGATTGGAGTCCAGGGGGCATTCATTTGTGCGGGATCGAAGGCCCTGTAGAAACTCCCATCGAGAGGGACAGGAGGAGGAGAACGAATCGTGGAGGGGCACGCCTCCGGCTCGACCCAGACAGGGGAAGGAGTGAAGTTGTGGATGGGCGACGGCTGTCGCTGCTGCGGAGAAGATGAAGGGGGCAGCCCCTGAGAAGTTGGTTTCAAGGGAGACTGCCCCGTCCTCTGACGACGACGGAGGGAGCCACCCTCATCGGTCTCCTCGGAGGAGTCCAAGCTTTCCACCCGACGAAACTGCTCGCCGGTCGGGGTCTTCTCCCCAGCTGAGGGAGGCGCCCCTGTTGAAGACGGTGCACCCGCAGAAGCTTCAGCACCTGATGGAGCCCCTGAGCGACCTGCACCTAGAGGACGAGAGGCTTCAGATATGTAGTCAGGAAGTTCATCAGGATTCTTACACCAAACAATACGTCGGGAGACATATTGATCCTTCCCGTGGTAGTGGTAGTAGCCCGCCTTCAGGACACGAGGAGTTTCGCCTCGAAGGATTCGTCTGACGTCAGCAATACGGGCCTCCTTGGTTGAAGGAATCAAATCCTTCGGGACCATCCTCCTATATGATTTAATAGCAAGTCGGAGCTTTTTATCTTCTTCAGCATTCTGGACGTCGAAGAATTGGTCCAGATCCACACGCTTCCGCTTAGGCTGCTCCGCAGAAGGAGACCCCGACGGAGCAGCAGCCTTCTTGGCGGACTTCCTCTTCCGCGAGGGGCGGACAACATCAGTCTCCCCCTACTTAAGGAACAGATCGGTCAGCACAGATACCCTATTGGCTGCAAACAGTAAACGAAAAAGAGTTAGAAGTTTACCCAAGGAACCACATTGGAGGGGCCGTCGAAAAGCTGCCCCCCCAGAGATTATATCGAGGAGTCGGATCCCGGCGTTCACCAGGTCCCGCTCCACGAGAGAATTGGCGTCGAGGGGAGTGTAGGACTCCCCCCATCGGTAGAGCTGGATGAGTTGAAGAGTTTGAAAATCTTCGTCGGTGTAGGTGTGGAAGGCAGGCGGAGAATCTGCTTCCACCTCCCATCGGGGCCATGGGATCGAAGAATGTTGAATAAAAAAGTAGCTCCTTTTCCAGCTGCTGTTATCGGACCCCGTATCCACCAGGAGTCCCCGACCCTTGACCACCTTCCAGGTGTCACTGGTCCAGCTGCATCGTCCAAGTTGTGCCTTGCTCCACTTTGGCATTCGGGGGTAGAAGGCGCAAACCCCCGCCTCGTTGCACTTCATCCCATAGAAGGTCCTGAAGAGCTTGAGGCTGTATACCCACCGTTTTCGGAAGCAGAGGTCCTGGAAAGCATTCCACAGGCGAATGGCGTGCGGAGAGAAGGTGGTCGGATGAGTTTTGTAATGCTGGCACATCTCGACCAGATTGCCACAGAAGGGGAATCTGATCCCCGCTGATATCCACCACAAGTAACCTCAAGGCTACCCGAGGGGCGAGGCCAGGGATACGGGAAACGAGGTTCCCAAGTAGAAGTGATGCACCCCTCTCGGAGAGCTGCATCATAAGCAGTGTTGGAGATCTCATTCAGAGCATAATCAAAGTTGAAGGGCTTTCTCCCCTCAGAGCTGGATCCACTGTCTGAAAAGCAGCAACGACAAGGAAGGCACAGTGGGATTTTCGGAAAGCTATAAGCAAGGAAAGCATGAACGAACAATAGAGAAGAGACCCTTACCAGACATGGCGATTAGAGGTTGAAGGAATAAACTTGGCGTTGCCGGAAAGATGACCGGAGAAACTCCGAGACCTTCGGAATTGCAGAGCTTGAATTCGCAGAGAAGTTACAGAGAGCTTTTGAGAATTCGGAAACGGTAAAAATTAAACTGTGCCCATGGCTAGGGTTTTATAGGTGAAGAGGACAGTTGAAGGGACACTTCGATCCGAGTCGTCGAAGTTGAAGAGTTTTAATCTGGACCGTTGACATGGAACGTGCAGAAGGGTAACGGGCGTAATGATGAAACGGTCTGAAAAGCACTTTTCAGAAGAAACAAGCGCGAAAAATCAGGCACGAGTACACAAGACGTCGCTTCACTAGCTGCTGCATTTAATGAACGGGGGAATCGAAAAGCCCCTCAGATTTGGCATTTATCCACAAAACATCGAGGAAACGTGGAGAAGACTAGTATTGAGTGACTATGTCAAGGGAAGGATCCCCGATTCTAATGTCGGGAGGTCGGGAGTTGGAAAGACACGACGAACTAAAAGTCTCTCATGTCTTGGGGGCAGATGATGGATTCGACTACAGCTGTTAGGCTCTTTAACGGTGAGGAAACGACTGATAGGCCTGGTGGGCCCAAAACGAAGGCCAAGATGGCCCAGACAAAGGATCCCAACGAAGAGAGCCCGAGGATGAAAGGTCCCGACGGAGTCGGACCTGACAAGTGAGCTGAACGCTCCCGATGAAATGCCTCTGAGTAGGCCCCGATGAAGAATCCCTAAGAATCATACGCCCTGTCACGATGACGAGGGGCCCCGAGCGGTGACGCAACGAGATAACTCTGGAGTCCCCGACAGGAGTCGGGACTCGCTATCAGAGGATAAGGCCGAGATACGCGGGGCGTGGCCGAGATACGCGGAACGTGGTTAAGATACACGGAGCGTGGCCGAGATACGCGGGGCGTGGTCGAGATAAGCGAGATCGCGGCCTAGATAGGCTGGATCACACCCGAGATACGCGGGATACGGGCTAACCACCCCCAACGGTTCACCAGGTAACTGAGGTACTTCTTCGCCTATAAAAGGGCAAGAGATCACCTCAGATCATTTACGTTGAAAATACTTGAGATTACTGCTTGCCAGTCCGTACGAGATACTCATTTAAGCATCGGAGAGGGATTCTGGGTCACCGCCCGGTCTATCCCCTCTTGCAGGATTGCGTGGAGCGAAGGAGCTAGGATCTCCGTCAAAGTCCATACCGGAGTTCCACCGTGATCCAACAATAATGTTATGGATCTTCTCATCGCTTCGGATCTTGACGATCAAGTCAATCCAACGACAGAGAGACTGAGGCTGGACGAATATAAGGAACCACACGAGAGCGACAGTAAGAAAAGGTTGATGAAGGATCAAAATGCAGGAGAGTTGATCCTCTCACAGCTGACAATAGAAGTTGAAGGAGATTATATACAACTCAATGCATTGCATCTTTGGTGTGCCATGTACCTTCGCTTCGGTAAGGGTAAGGCAGCCGAAGCTAGAGCCTTAATGACAGAATACTACACTATTCTATGCAATGATGACGGTATAATAGCCATTCATGACCCCGCTGATGAGTTGGACGTGTGGACACGGGCTCGGAAGGTAATGAAAATGTTTCCTTTTTCATGGTTTGTTAACGAAAAAGGTCTCACGCATTTGATCAAATCGATTAAAACGACGATAGACCTATTCGAAACATATGAGAAAGAAGGAAATTTTCCGAAGGATCCCGATGCATTCGATGAAAGGTTCGTCGCTATGCAAAATTTCTTGGCAACCCCAAGCAAAAAGAAGTCTGAACGATAATCTGGTGCTTTACTCACCATGATTACAATACCTTCACGGTACATTTTCGATTAAGATATCTTGTCCACAAAATTTCTTCATGATTACTTCAAAGTTTGAGATCTGAGACCCCAGTATTGTTATGTTGGTACGTTTCTTATTTGTTCAATTTGTTTTCGTGTTTGGATTACAATGTTTCGGTTTCATTGAATAAAGTAGTTACCTTTCGTTTCAAAAAGTGTTCTGCTTATCAAGGTTAATTGACTCGGTTAAGAACGGGAGCGATCCGAAATAAGTATATAACCAACATGAGATTGACATCAAATATCACAGAATCAAGCAAATCCATACATTTCCTCCTACCTCTAAATCTATGGACTAGATCATGCCATTAAAATCCTTTGATTGCGTAATTCCAAGAACGAACCGGGTATAAATCTTATCTTATTGTATTATTATCACTCCAATGAATGAAATAAACTGTAATGATAATCATGTTTGAAACAGTTAAAACCGATTAAATTGAATTAAATTCAGAAATGAAACGATTTAACCAAGGGTATAACCCCAAGGTAGATTGCGCAACACGCAAGTGGACCTCGATAGACGGAACACATCGTTTAATTACATGAGTTTAATATTGAAGTGTTTATATAATGATGTGCTGAATTTTCGTTTGCACTCCTTCGGAAATATGACTTATTGATAACATTTACATCGGTATGAACTAAGCCACGTAAGCTACAACGACCTTGTAAAAGTATCAACTGACACATGAGGTGAATACCTAAGATGCTCAGTTCGGAGATGGGATAAAATCTCTGAGATAAGTCAGCAAACGAAAAATGATAAAGTCGGTTAAACGATTTTCCTTCCAAACTCCTTGAACGATAAATCAGGCTAGGCATTCAAGTTAAATAACACACTTCAAGACACACAGTTTATATATAGTGTTAGAGTCGTTCTATAAGACATTCCATATGGAATGATGATAGATGATTCACATAAATGTAAAACTGTGTTCCATTAAGATCGGTAAGGTAGGTAACCATCAAAGTTGAAAGGTGACAATGAGTTAAATCATATCACCATGCGACATTAATTTGCGCAATAAACACGTATTTAGTTCAAGGGTACGCCAGTTACTCCTAAAAAATACATGTTTCCATCTTGGATTAAATGGTACCGTGGTCGGACATGAGACATTACATCACTAAGAGGGCGAATTTTCCAAATGCATGAACAGTTTCAATTACATAGTCATGATCAAAACGTAGCAGAATATCGATGACAATCAGGTCCAACTTAATTCGAGTGGGAGAGATTTGAACCAGCAACTCAAGTGAATAACATGGTAAATGGGAATGGGGACATTTTTATAGTAAATCCAGTGGGAGGAATAAACCCTACCACAAGTAATCACTGTTGTTGTTGGGACGAATCAAGTCAAATCTGATGGTCAAAATTACTGAACTAAGAATGACACAACTACCTATATTCTATATTACCCATTGTTCCCAGTGGGAGTGATCCAACCATACTTGGTTCCAGATCCTAGTGATCAAGGAATGCATCTCGGAAGTAAAACCCCGAGACCAAGAGGTTGTAATAGGAAAGTTATAGGTCAAGGTTCTAGCACTGTTGTTGTTCCCAACAGAAACGATGCTCCGATAAGAAGCATTGTTCCAAGTGGGAGGATTATTCCCAATAGAAATGATGCTACGATAAGAAGCGTTATTCTAAGTGGGAGAAAAGATCAGACTAATAAGTGGGACTCATAATGCCTAGACGAGAGTCAAAGGCAAGTATCCCATTGAACAAGGTGAAAACCCCGCTCAAACTATTCGCAAGCACCGGAAAGACCTCAAGTGGAGAAATGGCAAGAAATAATAAATGAGAGAGATCGCCTAATGAAAGCCAGTACAGTATACAATTGATTTACCTGTTAACCACAGGGGCATAAAGATAAGGTGAGCCCTGAAAGAAGGCTCACCACTGATGGAACAAGTCGGAAAACCCGACTCATTGCGAAAGGTCTTACCCTATGCTTCACAGAGAGGACTTTGATAAGAGAAACTCAATGACTGTGCGTAAAACCACGGTTAGGGCCATTCATGGTCCTGGTCGCAAGTCTCGATCACGAGTTGCACCGAATGAATGTTAAGACCGCATTCCTCCACGGAAACCTGGAGGAAGAGATCTACATGGAGCAACCAGAGGGTTTAATTACTTCTGGTAACGAACGTAAAGTTTGCGAACCCCAAAGGTCCATCTACGGTTTTGGTAAAAAAAAAAAAAAGGTCCATCTATGGTCTTAAACAGTCGTCACGGCAATGGTACCGCTGATTCCACGAGGAAATAGTAGGAAACTGATTCGTGAATCTTCATGAGAATCCGTGCGTGTATTATAAGACCTCTGAGTCTATGTATGTCATCTTAACCTAGTACGTGGACGACATACTCATTGCCGCAAACGACATGAGTTTCATGAATAAGTCAAAGTTCTGGTAGGCATCTGTATTTGAGACGAAAGACATGGGAGAGGCCACGTACATCTTAGGCATTTAAATTGCTAGAGATCGGGCTACCCGGGATTTATGTGTGCGCACTGTTGAATCGTGACAACCCCAAGAACCCGGCAGAGCATGAACAGATGAAGGGTGTAGAGATTTTAAGCATGGTTGGTATTTCAATATACACCGTGCAATACACCCATCCGAATATCTGTCACGCCGTGGGCCTAGTAGCACGCTTTCAATCAAATCCTAGCTATCAACATTTAAAAGACTGTAAAACGAATTATTAGTTATACCTAATTTGTTATCCGAAAGGTACCGCCGACTATACTCTGTGCTATGAGGGAGAGAAGTTAGAATTGACCGGTTATAGTGACGCCGACCATGGTGGCGATCCGGATGATCGTAAGTCCACCATAGGAGGAGTATTTCTCCTTGCCAATGCCGCTACTTCATGGATGAGCAAGAAGCAAACCTGTGTCGCGCTATCAACAATGGAATTGGAATTCACAGCTCTCTCTAAGAATGCACAAAAAGCAGTCGGCTTCTTACTGCGTTGCTTGGTGGTGACGTCGGAAGTAAACATGTAAAGGTGTTCTCCGACAGTCAGGCAGGTATTGCGGCAGTTAAAAATCCGAAGTACCCTAGTAGGACCAAACACTTTGATGTGAAATATTTCTATTCTAAATCGATGGTAGAAGACAATATATTCACTATGGAATACTTGTCTACTGATAATATGATCGCGGACCCATTAACTAAACCACTGCGCAGGGATATATTCGAAAAGCATGTAAAAATGCTTGGATTGCGTAGGGTTTAGAAATGGCATGTATCTGTGATAATATTTTGATATTAAAAAGTTACATTTTGTAAGCGAAAGAATTGCAACTGAGTTATGATCAATCGATGTCATAATATTTTGATTACATCAAATTTACGGTCTATAAACTGAGTCGTAGGAGGACGCAATCCTCTGCCAAACAATACGAATGTGGGCCTTGCCTAGTCACGCAGGTACGGTCATCTTCCGGTGAAGGGAGGCCTCTACTATGCAAGACTGGCTAAGAATCAGGGGGTAAACCTGATTACGCAGAACGATTATCTATTGTCGAAGTAACTCGGCATGATCTTCGTCTTGCAGATCGCCGTGATGAATTCCGTTCGTCATAAATCCAAATTTGGGGCCAGATGAAAATCTGTGATAGCATGATTGACATGTCCCATTCCTGTTGACCCAAAAGGTTCATGTATGCTATCAACGCGTGCTTCATACTACACGTGCTTCATACTACGCGTGCCATGTACGACCACGGGGTCACAGCTCGTTTGTGCTAGGAAAAGAATCCTTGTGATTCTGGCCGGCGCAAACTTCTTCACCTCGAGCATGTGATTGATCCCGGGAGCCTTATGAAGAGGCACCCAAAGTATCCTCATGGACTCAGACTCATACCTAAGGCCAGGCCCAATGCTTGCTTCCCGGCGTACGAGCGTAGTGCTGAACAAAAAGGCCTAGTGACCACGTCTTTGGAAACCGGTTGGGTTTGACTAAGGGTATGAGCGATGGGGATGGTCAAGTTCACCTGTAATTCACCGATTCTTGTATTCACTAGGTGGCCATCAGCCGGATATTAGTTGAAGGTTGTGAATACTTGTACGGATGCCATGGAGAAGTGTTCCTATGTGGAAACTAGGCAAATGGAGAATTATCAGTTGACCTAGGATACAACGCGGTACAATATATATAAATGTTATTTATAACAGGTTGATTTGAGAAAAGGGAATCAGTCGCTACAACACTCCTAATAGATGAGTAGCACGATGCCCGTCGTATCCGCCGGTCGCACGGAAAACCTCGTATGAACTATTCGGAAGCACGGAGCAGATCAAATGGGAGAAATGTTGATGCGGATTTGGACAACAATACATTAACAGGCACCCTCCCATTCCGGCGAGTGGGAGCTGTAAGCATATTATGATGGGCGCCGTAATTGGTAGCCCATAATATGTATAGTTTACCTAATGAACTTGGGTAAATGTCACATTAGGGTAATTGGGCTAGACCCAAATCCCAATTGACATGAGAGGCCCAAAATTGGGCCTCCCCAAATACATAGGCCGACCGAAATTTATAGTGAGGGTAAAGTGGACTTTTGTCCACTTTACTCCTCTTATAAATAAGAGGTGTTACGGAATATTTAGGGTTATTCATAATTCCCCCACAAGAGTGTTTTAGAGAGAAAACCCTCCTCCCACACCTCACTCGGCCGAACCATACCTACACCAAGGGTGTGCCAAATTGCTTTCAAGCAACTCTCCGAAGATCCGTCCCAATGTCAAGAATTGATCTGAGGCTTTGTTGTGGAGCTAACACCACGTAAGACTTCTTTCACAAGAACCTCTACGGGTTCCGTCCGGTGGATCGAGAACTCCCTCGTACAAAGGATCTAGGACTACGGTAAACTGTTGAGGTATGTGTAACTTTTCCGCTGCGTAATTTCGATTACATGCACGTACCATGTTTTGTGTTTCTGTAGTGATTACTCCCCGTAATCTAATGCGTACAACAAAAAATGATTAAGGGAATGGATAGCAACGTTATGGATGGTATGCCAGGCGATATGCTATTGGTCAAATTTCTTGAAAACCTCGATAGCATGTTAAATAAGACATGAATCCTACAAGAAGAGGCGGAATACAGACACATTAATGGGATTCCTATGATCAAAACTGTTGGATCACGGGCGAAGCTCCGTTACGTCCTTGACGGAAAGCTTTGGACTCCTGGGCTCCGCGTAATCCTGCAAAAGGGGATGACCTGGGTGGTGACCCATAATCCCTCTCCGATGCTTAAATGAGTATGGTGATCAATGGGTGGTAAGCAAAGTCTAAGTTCGTATTAGAGAGTCTGCGTTTTCTGGGGTAACTTCCTCCCTTATATAGGAGGAGGAGTTGCCCAGTTACCTGTGACCATGCTTGGCCGTTGTGCCCATGATTCCGTGTATCTCGCCACGATTCCGTATATCTCGGCTGGGATTCCATATATCTCGCCCCACGCTCCGCGTATCTTACCCGTACTCCGCGTATCTCGGGCACGCCCTGCGTATCTCGGGGAATTTATCTCTATCTCTAACCGTCTCCCACTACTCTATCTAGTAGGCGGGTTTCTCGGTCTTTATCCTCTGATCACAAGTCCCGACTCCTGTCGGAGACTCCAGAGTTGTCTCATTCTAGATCACCACCCAGGACCTTCAGTCTCTACGGGACAGGTCCAGCCTCTGCGGGGCTTTATTATCGGGGCCTTTACCAAGGCATATCGGGGCCTATTCAGAGGCTTCTCATCGGGAGCATTCAGCTCATACATCGGGACCGCTAAAGTCGGGACCCTTCGTGCTGGGCCTCTGGGCCTTCCAGGCTTTTCTTGAGGCCCACTGGACCTACTCGCCGTCCATTGGCTGTTAACGGGGCTAACGATTACATCGGAACCCATCATTTGCCCCCAAGACATGGGGAACTTTTAGTTCGTCATGTCTTCCAGTCCAGATCTTTTGACCTCGTTGTCGGGATCTTTTGTCTTCGTACCTCCCGATATCACCGTCGGAGGCTTTTACCTTCACATTTCTTGATACCTCAATCAGAGGCTTTTATCTTCACACCCTCCGATACCACTGTCGGAGATTTTTGCCTTGCGTGTGATCGTTGCATAACAGAGTCTCTTACTCATGATTACCTTGGGGCCCACCAGACCCCATGGGCAGTTGCCAAATCCGAGGAGACTTCTCGGTTACTGTAGCATTAAATGCCTAGGGATAAGGAAACGACGCCTGAACCAGCGTGACTGTTATTTTCTGAAAAAGCAACTGTGACGTCACGCACGTCCCTTCCGTGCCTATGATCTCGGCGATTAAGATCGTGTCGTTTCTTCTTCAACGGTGTAGATCAAGCCCATCCAGCTGTCTCCTCCGTACCGTCTCCATAATTTCAACGATTGTGATTGAATCGTTTCCTCTTCAATGGTCAAGATTGAGTCCCTCCAATTATCCTTTTGCTTATAAAAGCTAAAACCCTGGTGCTATTCACTTCTTCTGCACTCTCTCGATTTCAGCCATCTTTGCATCCAAAGCTTCCTCTCCAAGCTCCTCCTGGTGTTCAAGTGATCCAAGGCCTTCAACCCTTCCGATCTTCCTTTACCTTACTTCTTCGACCACCGATCATGTCTGGTAAGGACTTTCTTCTAAGTTTTCATGATTTACTTGCTGTTTATTCTTCTTTTCTCAAATCCTTTCGTTTGCAATCGTTCTAGACGAAGCTAGTTCTGAGGTTAGGGCTCCTTTCGTTTTCGAGTTTGCTGTCAATGAGATATCTGAGGCTTCGTATGAGGCTGCTCTCAGAGAGGGGTGTATTACCTCGGATTGGGAGCCTTGCTTCCCATATGAGTCCCAAGATGTTTTTAGAAGGAAGCACATTATTACGCCTCCTCGGGCAGGGGAGGTGTTTGTCTCCGCTGGACAAATAAGCGCGGGGATTTGGTTCCCCTTCTGCGGAAACATGGTGGAGATGTGCAACTTCTACAGAACGCATCCCTGTACCTTCTCTCCACATGCCATCCGCGTGTGGAATGCCTTCCAGCTCTTGTGTCACCGCCAGCAGTGGACGTACAGTCTTCTGCTGTTCCGCACTTTCTACGGCATGAAGTGCAACAAAGCCGGTGTCTGCTCCTTCTCCCCCCGACTCCCCAAGTGGACAAAGGAGCAACTTTCACGTTTCGGCTGGGATAGCGAAACTTGGAAGTTCCACAAGGATCGGGTACTAATCCGTGACTCAGGATCCGACAACAGCGGATGGAAGAAGTACTACTTCTTCGTCCAGCATAGCTCTGTCCCCTGGCCTCGATGGGAGGTCGTGGCGGACCCTGCCCCCAAGCTCCAGGACTACACGGAGGATGATCTCAACACCCTCCAGATGGTTCAACTTTATCGCTGGGGAGACAACTTCATACCCCTCGATGCCAACAAGCTCCAGGAGAAGAACCTGATTACTATTGGAGTCCGACTCCTTGACTCTGTTTCCAAAGATTTAGTCATCTGGGTAATATTTCTAACTATTTTATTTTTACCTTTGCAGCCAAGAAGGCTTCTCTGTTGACTCATCTCATTCTGAAGCAGGGCGAGACTGATGCCGTCCAGAGTGGCTCCCGGCGGAAGGGCAAGCTGGTGAAGAAGGGTGCTTCCTCCTCCACTCCCTTATCTGCTGCTCCTCCTACCGACGAGCAAGTCGGGGCCAAGAAGGCCAGGCGGGAGGAAATAGATCGGGCCTTCGGGGCCACCACCGTCGAGGAAGGTAAGCGCGTTCGTCGTGCAATTAAACAATATAAAAAATTAGTCCCCAAGGAGTTTATCCCCGCTGATCGGAAAACACGGGTTCAAGAGATCAAGTACATCCTTCGAGGAGAAATTCCCCATGTTCTTGAGGCAGGATATTACAACGTCCTTGGGAAGAATAGACATTTCGATCGTCAAATCATCTGGTGCCCTGAAGGTACTCTTCCTAACTTTATTCGTCCCGCCACCGCAGGTCCCTTGGAGACTCTTGCCCCAACGGAGGCTATCATTCCAGCGGAGACTGCAGCTCCGCAAGAACTGATGTTGGAGGACGTCCCGGCGGGAGCTCAGTTCCGCCAGGTGACCAATTTGGAGGCTTCCCCTTCTGTCGAGGAGCCTGATGAGGGGGGCCTGCTTCCCCGCAGCAGGTCGAGGTCAAGGAGCATGGGGCCTGCTGTGAGGGACGTGTCCCGAAAGCCTCCTCCTGTTTTTCGCACTCCAACTCCCGAGCCTCCGACTGAGATGGCTCCTCCGGCTGAAAGTTCTGGGGTCATCCCCCCTCTCCCCGTGGATGAAAACCTTTACAAGGTTTTTACTCCCGACCAGGGGATGATGCCTTGGAACCCGATCGAGTCTCTCCGAGGGGTTCCACTCCGGCGGAGAAACCTTGATCCTGGGTTGGCCCTGCATCTGCTGGCGGGGTCAATCCCTCCAGCCTTGAGGCGACCCTTGTCCTTGGCGCGGGAGGACCTTGAAGAGGAGATCCGTGACATGGCTGTTCGTCGGATGGAGGTGAAACTTCCATCTTTGTTTCATTTTCTTCGTCCCTCTTATCTTTGATTGCTGTATCTTGATCTTTTCCTTCCTTCTTTCAGGACACCGCGAACCAACAACGCTGCTTCGGCCTTATCCTGGCCTTGAAGGGTGCCTTGGAGGCGGCGGAGGCCCATTCGAACCCTGATGCTTTAGCCAAGCTTCAGGTAGAACTCGACGAGGCTGTAGCGGTCAAGAACAAGATGGCCAAGGAGAAGGCTCTCCTCGATGATTTGTCCTCCAACCTGCTCAAGAAGGTTCACGATCATGAGGCTGTCATGCGTCGGGAGCGGAAGATGGCCCAGGCGGACCAGCAGCGGAATGAGGAGGAGAAGAAGCAGCTCATTCATGAGAAAAACGTCTTCGCGGATCTCCTCGCGGAGGCCAAGGCGAAGTTTGAGGCGGAGAGGGCTGAGTTTTCTGCCAAGCTGACTGAGGCCAAGGCTCAGGGCCTCGAGGAAGGCCGCCTGCAGGGCCGCGAGGAAGGTCTTCAGCAAGGTCGCGAGGAGGTTCGCGGGGAGTATCGGAACTCTGAAGAATTCAAGCTGGCTGCTGTGGAGTTCTGCAAGTCCGAGGTGGAGGACGTTTTGTTCAACGCTGTCGAGGAACTCTACACAGCCTATGCGGATTCCATTGACTTCACGAAGTCCGAGACTCTTGCCCCCGTTGCGGAGAAGTACTTCAACCTCCCCGCGGAGAGTGAAGAGGCTGCTGCCGCGGACCCGACTCCGCCAGCTGCGGAGCCTTCTGCCCAGGCCCCTCCAAACCTTGCTCCCACCGACGCTGCTGAGGATCCATCTTCCAACAAGGACCAAGTTTAATGCTTACATCTTTTAGTCCTTGTTATCTTTCTCCTTGGTTTCTTGTAACGAACTCCTTTGGCCTTCTGGCCCTTATATAAGTAGTTTTCTTTCCATCTGTTTTGGCATCGGTATTCGTTTGCACTTTAACTAAAGCGGCTTTAAAGTCGTTACTCAGAACGTTCCGATGCGCCATTAAAATGACTTCATACGTCCCTCCGACGCTTTTCTCGAGATTTTACCACTCAAGGTTTCTCACCCAAAATCGGGACTTCACCACTTAAGGCTTCTTGTCCAAAATCGGGACTTCGCCACTTAAGGCTTCTCGTCCAAAATCGGGACTTCACCACTTAAGGTTTCTCGTCCAAAATCGGGACTTCACCACTTAAGGTTTCTCGTCCAAAATCGGGACTTCACCACTTAAGGTTTCTCGTCCCTGCCTTTCAAGGCTATTTTCACACCCCTTAGGGCTTTTACTGCGTCTCTACCAGACGGCTTAATCGTACCCTTTAAGGCTTTTTGCCGCATCATATAGACGACTTACGCGGACCTGTCTAAGGCTTTTCCGTACCCGTTAAGGCTTTTTGCCGCATCATATAGACGACTTACGCGGACCCATCAGGGCCTTTTCGTACCTAGGCTTTTGGTTGCATCATATAGACGACTTACGTGTACCCCGTAGGGCTTTTGTCCATACCCCTTAAGGCTTTTGGCCGCATCATATAGACGACTTACGCATAACTCAGAAGGCTTTTATCGTACCTCGGAAGGCTTTTGTCGCGTCCTTCAGGACGTCTTACTAACAGTTTAGAATAAATCTAAAAGCAATTTGATCGGAAGCAACTTCTTTTATTCATAAATAACTCAAAATAGGCTTACATCGGATCTTATTGATAGACAATTTGCGCCCTTCACGGCGGCTTAATATCAAACATGATACTTCTTCAAGTGTTCGCCACTGAAGGAATGCTTCAATGTCTTGCCATCGAGGTCCTCTAGCCTGTATGCATTGGGTGCTGGCATCCCTACTATCTTGTAAGGTCCCTCCCATTTTGGCGATAATTTGTTGATCCGATCTTGATGAACGAACTCGTTCCTCCGCCAGACAAGTTCTCCCACGAAGAATTGTCGGGACCTGACGCGTCGATTGTAATATCGGGCTGTTGCCAGACGCATTCGGGCCTGGACTTCATCAGCCTTCCACCTCTTTTCCTCGAGTAGGTCTAAGTCCAGACGTCTCATTTCCTCGTTTGTCAGAGGCTCGTAATATTTCGCGCGATGGGACGCCACCGCTATTTCCACGGGAGCGACTACCTCCGTGCCATAGACCAGGCCAAACGGAGTTTCTCCTGTTGATTGCTTGGGTGTTGTTCTCACAGCCCACAGCACGTTCTCGAGCTCATCCAGCCAATGGCCCTGCAAGGCATAGACTCTCTTCTTCAGGCCATCCATCACGATCTTGTTGGCTGACTCTACCTGGCCATTGGTCTGAGCGTGGCGGACTGAAGCGGTCTGATGCTCGATGTTTAGTTCCTCCAGGTACTCCTTTAACTGAGCCCCATTGAACGGAGGGCCGTTATCGCTGATCAACACTCGAGGAACCCCGTACCGGGATACGATCTGAGTTTGAAGGAACTTGAGGATCTGCTGCCCCGTCGTTCTAGCCAATGCCTTAGCCTCTATCCACTTTGAAAAGTAGTCGATAGCCACGAGTAAGTACTTGCACTGACCTTTCGCTTGGGGAAGAGGTCCCACCAAGTCAATCCCCCATTGCGCGAAGGGCCATGCACTCCTGATAGGCATTAGGTCCGCAGCGGGAGCCACGATATTTGGGGCGTACCTCTGGCATGCATCGCAGGATCGGACCATCGCGGTCGCTTCCTTGTTCATCGAGGGCCAATAGTAACCTAAGTTCAATGCCTTCCTCACTAGAGATCGGGCCCCTTCATGGCAGGCCGCGACTCCTTCGTGTAGCTCCCTCAGGATCCGATTTGTGTCAGGCTCTGCTACACATTTTAGAAAAGGCTTTACATACCCTTTTTTGTACAACTGGTTGTCCACCATTGCATAGTTGTCCGCGATCCGCCGCAACCTGACAGCTGCCACCTTATCATCGGGGAGTGTCCCTGTAGTCAGATACGTGACCATCGGGGTCATCCACGTGGGCTTTTCTTCCTCCTCCGATCCTGTCTCAATAGCGCAGACCTCCGCCGGATCGATGTTTGAGATAATCACCTTCTCTAGGAAATGCACCTTTCGATTCTCCTCGGGGGCCACTCCCAGAGCGAACTTGCTCAAGGCATCTGCTTCCGCATTTTCTTCCCTCGGGATTGCCTCGATATCAAAGCTTTTGAAGCTTCCCTTCAAAGTCTGCACCTCGCGCAAATACTTCTTCATTGTCGGGCTCTTAGCTTCATAGTTCCCCTGGACTTGGTTTACAACCAAGCTGGCATCACACTTCACTTTTAAATGATCGACCCCCGTACCTTTGGCAATCTTGAGGCCCGTGATGAGAGCCTCGTACTCCGCTTCGTTGTTGGTGGCTTTGAATGTCAAGGCCAAGGCATATCGCAGGGGCTCGCCTCCACCGGGCGGTATCAATACAAATCCTGCCCCGAGCCTTCTACACTCGATGAACCATCAGTGTACATCTCCCAAGTATTCTCCTCATTTGGCTGTTCTGGCTGCTGTTCTGTTGTCGGGACTTCCTCCATGGTTGCCCCCTCTGCGGGACCCGTTACTTCCAGATCGGGTGCCGTAGACTCAGCTATAAAATCTGCCAATGCCTGGCCCTTAATAGCGGTTCTCGGAGCAAAATGAATGCGGAACTCCGTCAATTCGATGGCCCATTTCACCAATCTCCCCGACGCCTCCGGTCGGTTCAAAAAGTGTTTCAAGGGCTGATTAGTCAGTACCGTGACTTCATGGGCATGGAAGTAAGGTCGCAGTTTTCGAGCGGCAATAATCAACGCGAAGAGATACTTCTCAATAGCGGGATAGTTTATTTCAGACTTGGCAAACGCCTTGCTTACATAATAGATAGGCACTTGGTTGCCCTTGACAATTTTAATCAAAACAGAACTAACAGCCACATCAGAAACAGCCAAATAGAGATAGAGCGGCTCGCCTGGAACTGGTTTCGCCAACGGCGGAAGTGTACGGAGGTGCTGCTTGAGTGCCTGGAACGCCTCCTCGCACTTGTCGGTCCATTCGAACTTCTTGTTGGCCCTCAGTACATCAAAAAATGGCATAGCTCGGTCACTCGCCTTGGATAGGAAGCGATTCATCGCGGCCAACCGGCCATTTAGCACCTGGACCTCCCGATGAGTCCTCGGGGACTGCATCTCCTCGATTGCTCGCAGCTTCTCAGGGTTCACCTCGATTCCTCTCTGGCTCACCATGAACCCTAGGAACTTCCCCGAGTTCACCCCAAAGGCACATTTGTCGGGGTTTAGCCGAACCTGATGGAACTTCATCCGCTCAAATGCCGCCGCCAAGTTCTGGACATGGTCTCCTGCCTGTCGGGACTTCACCAGCATGTCATCCACATACGCCTCCATGGTTTTCCCCAGCATGTCTCCAAACAATTTGTTCACCATCCGCTGGTAAGTGGCTCCGGCATTGATCAATCCGAAGGGCATCACGTCGTAATGGTAGACGTCACTGTCGGCATAGAAGGCCGTATGGGGGGCATCCTCCTTCGCCATCTTGATCTGGTTATACCCGGAATAGGCATCCATGAAGCTCAGCAGCTCATGTCCCGATGTGGCATCCACCAACTGGTCAATCCTCGGGAGCGGGTAGCAGTCCTTCGGGCAGGCTTTATTCAAGTCGCGGAAGTCGACACACATCCGCCTTTTTCCGTTACTCTTTCGTACCAGCACTGGGTTAGCCACCCAAGTCTGGAATCGGAGTTCCTTGATGAATCCAGCATCGAGCAGTCTGCCCACCTCTTGCTGGATCGCGATCCTTTTGCCGCGCCCATCGGACGTCTTCTCTGCGCGATAGGCTTGATCGCGGGGTCTATCTTCAGCTCGTGCACTATCACATCGGGGCTGATTCCTGGCATATCACTCGGGGACCAGGCAAACAGCTCCTTAAACTCCTTCAAGAGCTCGATCAGCTCTCGGGCTCTTTCCTCCGATAAAGCAGACCCGATCTTTACTTTCCTCTGAGGCCCATCGATCTCAACTTCCTTCAAATCCTCCATGGGGGTGGGGCGCCCGTACTCCTCTCGAGGATCAGCATCAGTCTGAAGGACAGTCATGGCCTCCCTTCTTCTCCGTCGGGTGGCGTTAACGTAGCATTTCCGCGATGCCACTTGGTCACCCTTGACCTCTCCAACCCCATTGTCAGTCGGGAACTTCATCTTCTGGTGGACCGTCGAGGCGACTGCCATAAGAGGGTTGATAGTGGTCCTTCCGATAATGGCGTTGTATGCCCCCGCAGACTCCACGACAACGAAATCTACATTTCGCCTCTCCATCTTCCAGCCACTACCAAACTCCACTGGTAAGGTAATCATTCCCAGCGGGTAAGAGGTGGAACCAGAGAATCCCACCATCGGGAAGTCCACCTGTGTGAGGTCCTTCTTCGTCTTTCCCATGGCTTCCAGAGCGTCCATGAAAAGAATATCGGAGGAGCTCCCTCCGTCTATCAGGATCCGTTTCATCTCGAATCCGTCTACATCCAGGGTCACGACCAAGGCGTCGTCGTGAGGCCTCTCCACGCCTACTAAATCCTCCGCCGAGAAAGAAATTACCATTTCCTCCTTCAGGGTCCACGACCGGGACCTTTTTCCTAGCACCACCGCGGCAGATATGCGGGAAGCGTAGTTCTCCCTAGAGGCAGAGGTATCACCTCCCGCTGCCATCCCTCCGTGGATGACATTGATAGTCCCGCGCCTCTCTCTACGGGCACCTGAACCTGAAGCTTCTTGCTCAATCTTTTTCTTCTTCGGGGATCGGTCGCGGGATTTGGAACGGGATCGTGACCGACTTCTGGAACGGGATCGGCATCGCCCCTTTCCGACGAATTCTTTTAGCTTCCCCTTCTGGATCAGCTTCTCAATTTCCTTCTTCAACTCCCGACAGTTTTCGGTGTCGTGACCGTTGGCTCGATGGTAGCGACAGTAACGGTCAGGGCGGCCTCCTAGGAATTCGCCTTCTTTCCTCGGGGGGTATCGAGCGAGACCCTGTCTGTCCATCACAGCTAACACAGAGGTCATCGAGCTATTGATGGGAACAGCCCGACCCTCTCGGTTGTCCTTCCTCGGAGGACGCTTATCTTCTCTTTTATCGGGACGACCACGGTTCCTACTTCCTTCCGACTTGTCGCTCCCTTTGCGATCATCCGACAGCTTGGACGATGGCTTTCCTCTCCCCGATTTCGGGGGATCGAGCTCTCCAGCAGCAATCTTCGACTCCTGAACGTCGATTTGCTGTTTCACCCTCGCTTGCAGGGCCTCCATACTCCACACGGCCTTCGCAGCTACGCTGTGCATCAGATCGGAGCCGTACAGAGCGCTCAGGTTCCGCAGGAAAGTACGGATTGTTTCTCCCTCCGAGATTTCTTCATCGATTTCCGCAGCACTAGCAGTGAACCGTTGGTAGTAGTATGCCAACGATTCATCGGGTCTCTGCACCACCTGGGTCAAGGACCTCACACTCTTCACAAGACGCCTCCGACCCTGGTACTGCTTGATGAAGCGATCGTGCATATCAGCCTAGCACGTGATGCATCCTGGCGGGAGGCTGAAGAACCAAGTCATGGCCCTTTCCCCCAGGGTTATCGGGAACAATGAGCATATGAGGTCATCGTTCGATGTTCGTCCCATACAGGCCTGGACATGCCTCTGTACATGGCGAACTGGGTCCCCTTCACCATCGTACTCCTTGATGGTCGGAATGCCTAGCCCGGGCGGGGCTACGGTATCTATCAGCCGCGGCACGAAAGGATGGCTGGACCGATCCCTTAGCTCCGATGTCATCTGCTTCTGATCACCCATACAGATGCTAACGATCTTCACCACCTGATCGGGGGTGATGGGGCCATTCAGGGGAATGGTCCTATTTTGCACTGGTCCTGGGCCGTCGACCACGAACTTCTCCAGGTGTGCTGCTTCCTTACCCTTGCTCCTGGGCGGAACCTCCTGTTCCTCTGGGTCCACCCTCGGCGGGGGTGGTGGTAATTCTTCTCGCGGAGGCAACTCCTCCGCCCTCTTGGCGGCCTCTCTCTTGTCCAGCAAGGCCTCCATGGCAGCTAAGAACATGGGCATAGCATCTGCTACTGCCTTGGCCAAATCCGAGTTCGAAGACGACCCTTCTTCCCTTCGCGGGACTCCTTCTCCTCCATGGCCCACCGGGTTTGGGGGAGCCTCATCTTCCTCCCTACGCGGGACATCCTGCCTGTTCCTTTCTGTGTCTCGGACTGAGACCTCATAGCCATCACCCTGCCCCCCTGTTTGGGAAAGAGCGGGGTTCTCACCTTGTTCAGCAATGCGTTCCGGCAACGGGGAATTCACAGTTCCTGCGGGACGAGAACTGCCAGCCTGAACTTGCTTCTTCTTGCCACCACCGGCCATTGATCTGGTAGAAGCTATCTTGACTTTTCGTAAGATTCCCACAGACGGCGCCAATGTTGGATCACGGGCGAAGCTCTGTTACGTCCTTGACGGAAAGCTTTGGACTCCTGGGCTCCGCGTAATCCTGCAAAAGGGGATGACCTGGGTGGTGACCCAGAATCCCTCTCCGATGCTTAAATGAGTATGGTGATCAATGGGTGGTAAGCAAAGTCTAAGTTCGTATTAGAGAGTCTGCGTTTTCTGGGGTAACTTCCTCCCTTATATAGGAGGAGGAGTTGCCCAGTTACCTGTGACCATGCTTGGCCGTTGTGCCCATGATTCCGTGTATCTCGCCACGATTCCGTATATCTCGGCTGGGATTCCATATATCTCGCCCCACGCTCCGCGTATCTTACCCGTACTCCGCGTATCTCGGGCACGCCCTGCGTATCTCGGGGAATTTATCTCTATCTCTAACCGTATCCCACTACTCTATCTAGTAGGCGGGTTTCTCGGTCTTTATCCTCTGATCACAAGTCCCGACTCCTGTCAGAGACTCCAGAGTTGTCTCATTCTAGATCACCACCCAGGACCTTCAGTCTCTACGGGACAGGTCCAGCCTCTGCGGGGCTTTATTATCGGGGCCTTTACCAAGGCATATCGGGGCCTATTCAGAGGCTTCTCATCGGGAGCATTCAGCTCATACATCGGGACCGCTAAAGTCGGGACCCTTCGTGCTGGGCCTATGGGCCTTCCAGGCTTTTCTTGAGGCCCACTGGACCTACTCGCCGTCCATTGGCTGTTAACGGGGCTAACGATTACATCGGAACCCATCAAAAACTGGTCTAACTAAGATAGAGGAGCATGCTCGATCCATTTTCACCTAAGGTTCATATAAGAAGATAATTGAGAAACTTATAGAGCTTGAAGTAAAGCGTACTAAATACACTCAGGAAATTAGATATTCAAAAAGTTACGAAGTGTTTGAATATATAAATCATAAATCCTGGAATATTGTTTATGCGGAAGC
This sequence comes from Clarkia xantiana subsp. parviflora, assembly GCA_036873135.1. Lineage (NCBI taxonomy): Eukaryota > Viridiplantae > Streptophyta > Magnoliopsida > Myrtales > Onagraceae > Clarkia > Clarkia xantiana. The sequence goes on from JAPTYO010000004.1 coordinate 41,528,672, forward strand.
ACGTTAGGAGATTGAATGCGAGTGCTTACATTTTCCAAGTTTTGGCATTCCACGTGTACATGTGTTCAAGGTCATGAAGAAATAGAACATGGTGGCAATACCTAAAAATTTGATAAAGACCCGATGGACAAAATTGGGTGACGAAGCACCATACGATCTTAACGATTATGCAAAAATCATGATACCAGAGAAAGAGGATGAGCGCTTCGCAATTCTCATGAAACTTGCAATAAAAGGGGTCGTGCAAGCTGTAAATACTTAATTTTGGTACGCACAACATGTATATAACACGTTCAAAAATGTTATGTGTAACGCGTTTAAAAAGGATGTATCTAGATATGGAAGGTCACGAGGTTGCTAAAAATAGGTTTAGCTTTAATTAGGATAGTATATATGCATTAAATATCATGTAATATTCATAAAATATATAATATATATTTATGACAATATTCATGAATATATATATATATATGTATAATTTTCGGAATAATTAATGTGTATATTTAGGTAAATGTAATTTCCTAATATTGGGGCCTAATTTAGCTATAAATAGGGTCCTTTTACATGTAAAAAAGGGAGAAAAAAAATACAGATGGAAGGAAAAATAAAGAGAAATACTTTACTACGGAGGACACCGTTTTCTGTGATAAAGCAGAGGCAAATCATCTCTTGCCACGTAGGAAAATTGTGTCCATTCAAAATTATTGAACTGCAGGGAATCAAAAGCAATAACCTATTAACTCCTACAAAAATTACGGTGAGATTTTATTTTCTTTCTAGTTAAGTTAAATAATTTCCTTCTTCCATTTTATTTTGTTTCTCATATATATATATATATATATATTACAAGGTTAATATTTAAATTTTTACTAAGACTTTGATTCAATTATAAACAGTTATCCAGATTTAAGTTTTTAAAAATTACTATTTAAACTTTTAATTTTTGAGTAAATTTGCTATATGTGTTACAAATTTCGTGAAATTAGACAAAAAGAAAACATATTTCATTACAATTATTTCAATTTATGTTCGAATTCATTTAATGTACACATAAAAAGACCCACGTGACCATGTCTGATTTGATGTAAATTGTAAATGATGTAGCAATTTGCTCAAAAATTGGGGCAGCTCAATTACAAAAATAATAATAATTAAAGTTCGAGAAATGATTTGTAAATGGATCAAATTTCATGTAGAAATGTAGTTATTGATCCTATGTAACAATAATCTATATATAATACTATTTCACTATATTTTCTGTTAACCAAAAAAAAAAACTATATTTTCTAAAATGTTGATAAGTAAGCTTTTCAATTTTCTCTATTTTAATGCAGAACTACTCTATTTTAATTGATTTATACTAAACATACTTTAGTGATGTCAACGTGGCATGCCACATGACTTATTATAGTTACTAATTTTTTTAAATAAATTCCATTAATAAAAGGCATGAATCCATTAGAAATCAAAAGTTTTCAATGAAAAAAACTTCAATATTATTATAGACATGATTTCTTCGAGACACAAATTCTAACGATGGATAAGACTAGATAAATCTTAGAGTATGAATGAACTCCCAATTTTGAACAATTCTTAGATAGTTTCGATAAATCGGAATAACTCTATTTTTTTCATTTGAAACTCGTTCATTAAAAGATCCTATTAGAGTCATGCAATTGAGTATTTCTACTGCTTTTTCAAATTAATCATGCGGATATACATAATTCAAAAAGAATATGTGAGTAATTCATATACACCATCTCATTTTTATAAAAAAAAAAAAATAAGGCTCTACCAAGTTATATATTTCCATAAATAACTAAAGTTTAATTTCTTGACACATATTTAACGTTACATAAATTTTGTAATATCACATTTCTTCATTTCACATGTATAAATTAATTTATAATTTTATTAAGTTCATTATTTGAAGAGAATTTTAAGAAATATTAAAATACATAATATTATATATTAAGAACAAATATACATGCAATCTTAGATAACTTATATTTACATTGTTTTTATAAACTAATTTAATGACTATATTTTTATTATAATATATATTTTTTTGAAAATAATAAATGTATTTACATGTTATATAAATGCAATTAGATAATTATTATGTTCAATAGGAAAAATGCAATCTCAATTTATAACATTAAAATAATCAAACAATTTACTAAGCTGTGTAGCGTTAGATATTGATTTTTTTTTTTTCGCTTTTATAATACAGATAATTAATTAATAATAATAAATATAAGAATACGTAGAGATAAGTAAGACATGATATTGCACTTATTAAAACTAAATAATTAAAGAAAATTTCTGAACAATTTTTTTTCATAATAATGAGTATGGAAAAGAAAAAACGGCAACAATAAGTTTGATAAGAATGATTTAGTAAAATATTATTCATTCAAAAAATAGTTTAAACTTGCGTGTAGTTCTTCGAAGGGAGTATTACCAAGATTTAATTCCTTACATATTTTTAGTCTAAAAAAGGAGAATAGGACCTTATTTATTTATTTATTTATTTTTATTTTAAGATTAGTTAACAAAAACAATTAAAAATAAAATATTTTGTCAACTCATTTGACAAAAACAAGAGTAGAAATGAATTAAAAAAACAAAAAAAAAACAAGAAAAAACGGTTAAAGATTTAAAGCAAGAAAAAAATGTATGTAACACACCTAACATAAACTTATAATAAATGATGATATGGCACTACGTTATTGGTCTCTGCATTTTGGCCTGCAGCATAGACACTCTCAAAAATAAATTGTTTTGAATAAAATATTATTATTTCTATATTAAATCCACTACTTCCTTGTTTAAGTCAGAAGGTTTCCATCTCCGTAACTCCGTTACCCGCCTTGGTCACAAGCTCGCCGGAGTGCCCGTTTTCAGCCGTATTGATTCAGTTCCGACCACCGGAGCTTCCATCTATCATCGTCCATCCATCCGCCAAGACCCACTGCCACCTCCGGCCCTCTGATAGCTAACCCCCGTGTTGGATCACGGTGGAACTCCGGCACGGATCTTGACGGCAATCCTAGTTCCTTTGCTCCACGCAATCCTGCAAGAGGGGATAGACCGGGCGGTGACCCAGAATCCCTCTCCGATGCTTAAATGAGTACCTCGTCTGACTGGCAAGAACCAGATATCAAAAGTATATTGAACTTAACGTAAGTGATCTGAGGTGACCTCCTGCCCTTTTATAGGCAAAGAGGTGCCTCAGGTACCTGGCGAACCGTTAGGGGTGGTTAGCCTCTATCCCGCTTATCTCGTACACGATCTCGCGTATCTTAGCCATGCCCCGCGTATCTCGGCCACGATCTGTGTATCTTAACCACGTTCCGTATATCTCGGCCACGCCCCGCATATCTTGGCTTTATCCTCTGGTAACGAGTCCCGACTCCCGTCGGGGACTCCAGAGTTATCTCGTTGTGTCACCGCTCGGGGCCCCTCGTCATCGTGACAGGGCCAATCATTCTCAGGGATTCATCATCGGGGCCTACTTAAAGGCTTCTCGTCGGGAGCTTTTAGCTCCACTGTCGGGACCGACTCTGTCGGGACCCTGCTTCGTCGGGACTCCCTTCATCGGGACCCTTCTCCTAGGTCATCGTGACCTTTACTCTGGGCCTGGTGGGCCTGTTTGCCGTTTCCTCGCCGTTAAAGGGGCCTGACGGCTATAATCGGACCCATCATTTGCCCCCAAGACATGAGGGACTTTTAGTTCGTCGTGTCTTTCCAACTCCCGATTTTTTCCAATACTAGAGTCGGGGATCTATTCCTTAGCTCAGTCATCTACGGTTATCAGTCTTCTCCTCCACGTTTCCTCAGGGTTTTATGGATAACTGCTATATCCAAAGGTCTCTTCGATTCTCTAGTGCATTAAATGCAGCAGATAATGGAGTGACGTCCTCAGTACCCGTGCCTGACTCTCTGTGTCTGCTTTCTCTGAAAAGTGTTTTTCAGGATATTTCATCATTGCGTCTGCGGCAGTTCCGCACGTTTCATCTCAACGGTCCGGATCAGAATGCTTTCATTTCGATGGTTCAGATTGAACCGTCCCTTCGACTGTCCTCTTTGTCTATAAAATCCTAACCATGGGCACAGTTTCACTTTACCATTTATAAATTTTCGAAAGCTTTCTGCAACTCTTGAGTCCTTAGCGTTTCTTCGGCCATCTTTCCGGCAATGTCAGGTTCATTCTTCCAACCTCCCATTATCATGTCGGGTAAATATTTCTTCTCTATTGTTCGTCTTCATCTTTGCTTAGTTTGGTTATTATTTCCCGGAGAAACCTAACGTGCCTTTCAACGGCTGCTTTCAGATAGGGGGTCTGGTTTCGAGGGAAGGAAGCCTTTCAACTTCGACCATGTTCTGAATGAGATTTCCAGCACTGCTTATGATGCAGCTCTCCGGGAAGGATGTATCATTTCCACCAAAGAAGCCGATGCTCAAGGCCGGAAATGCATACCACAAGTTCAGAGTGAAGAGGAACTACTTCTTCATCGAAAACTCCTCGATCCCATGACCCCGATAGCCGATCCTCCAACGGCTGATCCTGTGGGGCCTTCTGCCACTAACTCCGTGGACCCAGCTGCTGTCAACGCTGCCGACCAGGACTAAGTTTGAATGTTTACTTTTTAGAGTCCTTGTATCCTCTTCTCTTTTGTCCTCGTTGGGCCCTCGAGCCCTTATCAATATCAGGCTTCTTTAGCTCCGGTCGTTGTACTTCTCCGGGTGACTTTACTATACGCGCTTAGGTCGAAACCTCGACACTTAAGACATTCTCGTACGTCCTTCCCGACGATTTAACAACCCGCACCACTTAAGGCGACTTAGCATCGAGTGCATCACTTAAGACGACTTAGTTCTTAGCAGTCGAAACTTCGATACTTAAGAATTTCTCATACGTCCTTCCCGACGATTTAATAACTTGCACCACTTAAGGCGACTTAATATCGAGTGCATCACTTAAGACGACTTAATCGTTACTTAGGGTAAACCTAAAGATCGTGCACCACTTAAGGCGACTTAATCCCACGCATCACTTAAGACGACTTTTGGATGCTTAGAATAAATCTAAGTATTGTGCACCACTTAAGGCGGCTTGATCTCGTGCACCACTGAAGGCGACTTTCATCGTGCACCACTGAAGGCGACTTTCATCGTGCACCACTGAAGGCGACTTTCATCGTGCACCACTGAAGGCGACTTTCATCGTGCACCACTGAAGGCGACTTTCATCGTGCACCACTGAAGGCGACTTTCTTCGTGCACCACTGAAGGCGACTTTCGTCGTGCACCACTGAAGGCGACTTTCGTCGTGCACCACTGAAGGCGACTTTCGTCGTGCACCACTGAAGGCGACTTTCGTCGTGCACCACTGAAGGCGACTTTCGTCTTGCACCACGGAAGGCGACTTTCGTCGTGCACCACTGAAGGCGACTTTTCAGCTTGCGCCACTTAAGGCGACTTAATATCGTGCACCACTGAAGGCGACTTTCATCGTGCACCACTAAAGGCGACTTTTACACTTAGCATAAATCTAAGAATAACTCTTATTTTGGAAGCAACCTCTTTATTAATTGGCATAAGATAAGCTTACATCGAATTATGCGATAAACAGCATACACCACTTAAGGCGATTTTACATCGGGCACCACTTAAGGCGACTTTCTTCAAGCATGGTGTTTCTTCAAGTGTTCGCCACTGAAAGAATGCTTTAACGTTCTGCCATCGAGGTCTTCCAACTTGTATGCGTTCGGAGCTGGCATCCCCACGATCTTATAAGGTCCTTCCCATTTTGGTGACATCTTGTTGATTCGGTCCAAAAGGGTGAACTCGTTGCGACGCCAAACCAGCTCTCCGACGAAGAGCTGTCGGGACTTCACTCGCCGATTATAGTACCTGGCCGTCGCTAAGCGCATTCGTGCTTGGACTTCGTCGGCTTCCCGCCTTTTCTCTTCGAGTAGATCCAAGTCCAGGCGTCTCACTTCCTCGTTCGTCAGGGGCTCATAATATCTCGTCCGATGGGATGCCACAGCTACCTCCACAGGAGCGACAGCTTCCGTGCCATAAACAAGGCCAAACGGAGTCTCTCCTGTTGATCGTTTGTGTGAACACCCGATTTTTGCTCGGGAAAAATCCCGGGACATGGAGCGTGCAAATCATTTTTTGTCAGAATCATATCAACATGGATCTTGAATTGAAGCTCACAAAATCACGAATGCAACAGAACTGACCGTAAATCAATCGGAGATCGTGATCGGAACTTACGACATTTTGAAGAAAATGCGGATAAAAGACAAAACAAATAATTATATTATATAAAAGGATGGGAAAGGGATAGAATTACACATCCCCGTGCATGGCATACCAATTTCATATATATATATATATATATATGGCTGCTAGGAGCCCACGTCTCCCTCCTGTCACCAAGCAATTCATTGCCCATAATGCAACTTGCACAAGTTGTTCATTAAAGAAGAAAAATCAGACTTTCTTCTATAAATAGGGGACTTGAACGACAGCAAATGGGAGAGAGCAAAATCCAGAGAGGTGGTTCCATTCCATAGTGTTTGAGAGACCGAGTGTTATTCCAAGAGTAATAGTTTTGTCGTATTGCGGGGAATTTGATAATTTATCGGTCCCGATTCCGACTATGGTATTTCATTTCATAATATATTAGGTAAATTCTCTTTTATTATATTGTTATTGTTATATATTTGATTAAAGTATATTTCATGTTTAAGAAGTATTTTACAATATGTTAATATTTCTATTTTGTATAATGTTATATATTTATGAAGGTTAATCTAAAAAAATGTTCCAAAAAAGCTTATTATTATATATATACGCATTATATGTTTTAGTTTTAGTTTTACTTATTATATATATGTGTATTATATACGCTTTCCATTTTCTTTATTATTATTATATATATGTGCTCTTTTGTTCACTTACCTATACCACTATGTCAAATTATGTATATATATTTATTTAACGTGTCGTATTTTGCGTGTCTGTCCACATACATATTTTGTTTAACTTACAGCATTACTTTATATTCTCCCTAAATATCGTTTAGTATATATTTAAATCTTTTATGCATATAATCATGATAATAAAATAAAAATGGCAAAATGACAAACTAAGTACCGAAAGGGCGATTTTTCTAGCTTCCGAGCTTTTAAAACGTAACCGAACCCCCGGACCCATAACTCTGGACGCAGACCATTTTTTAAACCCTAGGTTGCTATAATACAACCTAAGAGATTTTAGGATTCCGACTAGCCTTAATTAGTCGGTGGCGACTCTATTTTTATCACATACCCGGGTAATCCAATTTGCCCTGATTTTTACACTAAAAGATTTGTTACAAAAATGCCACCAAAAAAACCGAGCCGGGCCGGATCATTTCCGACGTCCGACATTTTGGCGACTCTGCTGGGGATCATTTTGAGGGTTCAGGCTTTTTATGTTTGTCTTGTCATTGTTATTTTGTTATTATGATTATGTCTGGACTAATTGTTTGTTCATGTTTGCAGTGTTTATTTAAAAAAAAAAAAAAACAGAAAAAAAATATTTTTTTAATGCATGACTACATTGAATGCTTTGCACGTTTTTCACGCACGTTTTGTTTACATGTCACCCACTCGAAACTGGAGTATTTTAAAAAAAACCTAGGGGGTTGAGTAAGAGAATACGGCCAGTAGCGGTTACAACCGCCGGCACGTCTCCGAAAGCCCAACTCGATGATTGAAAAGGGCCTGTGATCCCCTTTATGGGGTAAGGTACCTTTCGATTCGGGAACCTTTAGAAATCCCCTCCAGAAAAAGCGAAGCTCTACACCGTGCGAAGCAATCAATAAGTCATTTTTCTCTCGAGATCATATTTGTAGTTGTATTTGTATTTTTATTTTTTGCCCCTAGTTCTCTTGTATAGGTTGGGGCATTAACAGTCTTGTAAGTTAGAATTTTCATTAAGATAGTCGAGCCTTTTGTGTATTTTCTTTGCTTGAATCATATTTATGTATTGTATTCCGACGGTAGGAAAGTATTCATCTTTAATCTTGCATTGCATCATGTATTATAACCGGGCATAGTCATCAATCATATGATTTCTCATTATAGATTATTTCTCGACCACAAAGCACTCTCAAATTGGAATGACGATCGTGATAACAGTCCCAACCAAAATATTATTTTATCATGAGATGTCTGAACCTCTTGAAATATCATGATACCGCGGTCTATGATTGTCATCCCGAGAACCTGGAATTTTATGAGTGTCTCAAATTTACCTCTTACGAGAAGTAATCTATAATTAGAAATCATTAATATTTCAAACATTTGGGAGTTTCAATATCATAGAATTGATGACTACCTTTTTCAAAAGCCATGCATTTTTGTACATATGTTATTCCTTCTAAATATCTGTTTTATTTTAGGTACACCTGGCCCAAAGGAGCCCCATTCGAACTCGTTCCTTCACGCTGAGAGGGCAAATGGAACAACAAAACCAGCAAGTGCCACCACCACCACCTCTGACTCCTGAGGAGAGGATGACCCGTCTCGAGCAGTCTAATCAGCGAACAAATGATAGGATGGAACAATCCAATGCTCAGACACAACAAAGCATAACGGTTCTCTCTACGAATATGGAACGACTCCTTGCTTTATTTGAGGCTCAAGCTACTATTGCTGCAACTATTCCACCCCCTCAAGGGATTCCCATTCAACCTGCTCAAGCAATGCATATCCCACTTACGCCAGCAATGCCTGAAGTGCTTCCAGGAGTCCTACCAACGGGCGTCCCGGACAACCCTGTCCCAGTTACACTTAACCACCCTCCCATTCAGATGCAAGAGGACGATGTGCAACCGCGACATAATATAGATCCCATCCCTGTGGTTCCACGTGGCGTCCCCTACCACGTCATTCAGAACGCCGGTAATGCTTCAAGTCATGGGGCAATTTCCTCCCCCCCATTTCTCGTCGAGAACGAGCACGACAAGCGCCTCAAGATGATCGAGGACAAAATGAAGACCATGCAAGGTTTTGAGCGGTATGGAGGAGTCTCTTACAACGACTTCTGCCTATTTCCATATATGACGGTGCTAGAGAAATTCAAGCTCCCTGAATTTGAGAAGTATGACGGTACTGGACATCCAATTATCCACCTTCGCATTTACTATACCAAGATGGCTCAGCATCGCCATCACGAAAAGTTTGTGATTCAAACCTTCCAGGAGAGTTTGAGGGGAGAAGCTTTAGTGTGGTTCTCTGGGCTAAACGCGCAAGATATTCCCACTTGGGATGAATTGTGTAGCAGATTCGTAAGTCAGTATCAGTATAATCTTGACACCACTCCTACCTTACTGGATCTTCAAGGCATGGAAATGAAATCGGGGCAATCTTTCCGAGACTATTTACTTGAATTCAGGAACAAGGCCAATGCTATCGTCCCGGCAGTTACGGAAAAGATTTCAGTCCCGATATTCATCAACACGCTTAAAGGTGCTCATTACACGCATACGCTCTCCCATGTATCATCAAGTTTTGCTAGCCTCGTTTCTCTCGGAGAAATTATCGATATGGGGCTTCGAACCGGTAAGTTGAAAGACCCGCTCAAAGATGTTGCTAATGACCCTACAAAGAAGGCGATATTCAAGAAGATAGTTGTTAATGAAGGCATCAATGCGGTCTATCCAACCCAGCCTTTGCATGTCACATTATCAACCCAGTCAGGGCCAGCTCAGGGGGAAGTTCAGAGGCCGTCGTACCGCCAATTCACCGTTCTACCTGTGCCACAGGCCCAACTCTTCAAATTGCTCGTGGAAAAAGGCTTGCTAGTTGGAGAGCCAGCCCACGCAGATTACAAATTTTTTGCTAAATTCCAAGGCCCCAAGGCACAGTGCAGTTACCATCTCGGGTTATATGGACATTCAACTGACCATTGCCCAAAGCTAAGGCACAAGATTCAGGACTTAATTGACAGCAAGGACTTAATTTTCAACCCAGTTGCTCCACCAAATGTCAACAGCAATCCTCTCCCTGACCATGTCGCTTCCTCAAGCAACAAATAGTCAAGATGATTTAAGGGATCAGACATGGATCTTTATCTGCATTATTTTGTTATTCACCGTATCTGGTAGAAGGGATTTTTTCCTTATCTTTTGAATTAATGAATAATAAGTTTGAATTATAATGTGTCAGTGTTAAATGCTCAAATCATGTGATTTATGCCTTCGATATTTTCTCATCTCTTCCATATTGCGACAGGTAAAATCGGTCGGATTAATTCTCAGAAGATGCAATGAAGTGAAACTTGACATGTCAAGATGGTTAATGGTTACAAAGAACCGATCAGAATATAGCGACGCTTTTCCACTTGGACGCCAAGGCCTGCAGACCGCACTTTCATGACAACAGGCAAATTTGAAAAGGGAGTTTCTTTTGAACACCTTATTTGAATCATATATTACTCATGATGAGATTGCATGCATATACCTGTTAGGATGTTGACATCTCAACACCCTACCCAAATCAGATGATTATGTGCAAGTCGGATATAATTCCGCACAAATCGGATATAATTCCGTGCAAGTCGGATATAATTCCGCACAAATCGGATTTGATTCCGTGCAAGTCGGATATAATTCCGCACAAATCGGATATAATTCCGTGCAAGTCGGATACAATTCCGCACAAATCGGATTTGATTCCGTGCAAGTCGGATATAATTCCGCACAAATCGGATATAATTCCGTGCAAGTCGGATATAATTCCGCACAAATCGGATTTGATTCCGTGCAAGTCGGATATAATTCCGCACAAATCGGATATAATTCCGTGCAAGTCGGATATAATTTCGCACAAATCGGATTTGATTCCGTGCAAGTCGGATATAATTCCGCACAAATCGGATATGATTCCGTGCAAGTCGGATATAATTCCGCACAAGTCGCATATGATTGCGCACCCATCAGGAAGCCGACATCTCGGCAACCTTTGTTAACTCGCGTATTTTTACGCCTTATTAACTTGCGTGTTTTCACGCCTTATTAACTCGCGTGTGTTCACGCCTTATTAACTTGCGTATTTTTACGCCTTATTAACTCGCGTATGTTTACGCACCCCGTTAGGATGTCGAAATCTCGGCAAGCTTTCTCTAACTTCAAGTCGCATTGCGCACCTTATCATATCATTTTCTACCATGTTTAACTCTTGTTCTCATATATATTTTTGAATAATTGCAGTTGTCCCTCTGAAGGAGCCCTCTCACTTTATCTTTGTCTGGCTAACTTGGCAAATGTTTTACAGACGAAGATCAAAATATGGAAAAGCGGTAGCCATTTAAGCCACGACTAATGTTTATACACATCAGAGGTTAGTGCATGTTGTGTTGGATTTTCAAGAATTTCTCAAATATCAAAACACGTCCTAACACTAAAGAAGCAATCAATGATATTTTAGGCTGATCTTATATGCATGTAATGAGCAAGAAACTGAGAAAGGCTTATCTTTAATTATGTGAGAAGTTGATTTGAGTTGGACTTGATGCTATCATACTTGAACAAATCGGTAAAGATCAGTTACGCATTATAAAGGCATGGGAATTAGAGCAGCCCAAGGAAAAACCCGAAAAAAAAAATGGTGGATCTCCTTGGGAAGTTAAGGCAAGGACACTTACTTTCCCCCATACTATTCATTCCATAATTCCCAATACTTTTCATCCATCCAAGTAAGTGTCTGAGTCTCGAAAAAAGAAAGAAGCCACATTCCCGTAACTCGCCTCTTGCCAATGGCTGATCTTATAAATGTTTGATAATGTGATGATAGCAAAAAGTTCGACTCGAATAGACTGGAGCATAACTGAGGTATAAGAAATCTTGTTTGTGTTCATTACACGTGTATAATATTGATATGAGATCTCAAGATATCTAAATTGAAATGTTAGGTGCACACACAAACACGAGAAATACTTGAAAAATTCTAACACAATGTGGGCTAACTCGGTATGTGTATTCTTATAAGTTAGGGCATGAAAATGCAACCACGTCTCCATAAGAGGATCCAAATGTCAAATATTTTGTAAAAAAAAAAAAGAGGATTTTACAAAACGCTGATTTTCTCTCCAGATATTTAACATGTTACAGGTACAGTTGATTGCTGGTTCGAACTAGACGAGATTTTTTCGGCATAGTAATTAGACAAAGACGGCTCATGTGAGGGCTCTGACAAGAGGAAGCGGGATACACCCCTAAAGATCAAATCAGTATTTTTATCTCTGAACATGCATTTCAGAGAACACCCAGTCAGGCGAGAAAGGGATGAACCCCGAGCTCAAATGAATGTTCTTTATCTTTGAACATGCGTTTCAAAGAACACCTGTCCAAAGAGGGGCAACTGTGAACACCCGATTTTTGCTCGGGAAAAATCCCGGGACATGGAGCGTGCAAATCATTTTTTGTCAGAATCATATCAACATGGATCTTGAATTGAAGCTCACAAAATCACGAATGCAACAGAACTGACCGTAAATCAATCGGAGATCGTGATCGGAACTTACGACATTTTGAAGAAAATGCGGATAAAAGACAAAACAAATAATTATATTATATAAAAGGATGGGAAAGGGATAGAATTACACATCCCCGTGCATGGCATACCAATTTCATATATATATATATATGGCTGCTAGGAGCCCACGTCTCCCTCCTGTCACCAAGCAATTCATTGCCCATAATGCAACTTGCACAAGTTGTTCATTAAAGAAGAAAAATCAGTCTTTCTTCTATAAATAGGGGACTTGAACGACAGCAAATGGGAGAGAGCAAAATCCAGAGAGGTGGTTCCATTCCATAGTGTTTGAGAGACCGAGTGTTATTCCAAGAGTAATAGTTTTGTCGTATTGCGGGGAATTTGATAATTTATCGGTCCCGATTCCGACTATGGTATTTCATTTCATAGTATATTAGGTAAATTCTCTTTTATTATATTGTTATTGTTATATATTTGATTAAAGTATATTTCATGTTTAAGAAGTATTTTACAATATGTTAATATTTCTATTTTGTATAATGTTATATATTTATGAAGGTTAATCTAAAAAAATGTTCCAAAAAAGCTTATTATTATATATATACGCATTATATGTTTTAGTTTTAGTTTTACTTATTATATATATGTGTATTATATACGCTTTCCATTTTCTTTATTATTATTATATATATGTGCTCTTTTGTTCACTTACCTATACCACTATGTCAAATTATGTATATATATTTATTTAACGTGTCGTATTTTGCGTGTCGGTCCACATACATATTTTGTTTAACTTACTGCATTACTTTATATTCTCCCTAAATATCGTTTAGTATATATTTAAATCTTTTATGCATATAATCATGATAATAAAATAAAAATGGCAAAATGACAAACTAAGTACCGAAAGGGCGATTTTTCTAGCTTCCGAGCTTTTAAAACGTAACCGAACCCCCGGACCCATAACTCTGGACGCAGACCATTTTTTAAACCCTAGGTTGCTATAATACAACCTAGGAGATTTTAGGATTCCGACTAGCCTTAATTAGTCGGTGGCGACTCTATTTTTATCACATACCCGGGTAATCCAATTTGCCCTGATTTTTACACTAAAAGATTTGTTACAAAAATGCCACCAAAAAAACCGAGCCGGGCCGGATCATTTCCGACGTCCGACAGTTTGGGTGTCGTTCTAACAGCCCAAAGTACGTTTTCTAGTTCGTTCAGCCATTTGCCCTTCAAGGCATAGACCCTCTTCTTCAGGCCATCCATCACGATTTTGTTGGCTGATTCCACCTGGCCATTAGTCTGAGCATGGCGTACGGAGGCGGTCTGATGCTCGACGTTCAGTTCTTCCAGATATTCCCTCACCTGAGAGCCGTTAAACGGTGGGCCATTGTCGCTGATCACCACCTTAGGAATCCCGTATCTGGACACGATGTGGGTTTGGAGGAACTTGACGATCTGGTTCCCCGTTGTCCTGGCCAATGCTTTCGCCTCTATCCATTTCGAAAAATAATCGATAGCTACAAGTAAATACTTACATTGTCCTTGTGCTTGTGGAAGAGGTCCCACCAAGTCGATGCCCCACTGCGCGAAGGGCCAAGCGCTCTTGATGGATGTCAAGTTGGCAGCCGGAGCCACAATACTCGGGGCGTACCTCTGGCACGCGTCGCATGATCGGACCAACGCCGTTGCTTCTTTGTTCATCGTGGGCCAATAGTAGCCTAAGTTCAACACCTTCCTCAAGATGGATCGGGCCCCTTCGTGGCAAGCCGCGACCCCCTCATGCATTTCCTTCAGGATTCGGTTGGTGTCGGGTTCTGCTACACACTTCAGGTACGGAGTCGAGAACCAGCCCTTCTTGTACAGCTGATTGTCCAGCATCACATAATTAGACACGATCCGACATATCCTGTCTACTGCTACCTTATCCTCGGGGACTGCCCCCGTAGTCAGATACGCGACTATCGGGGTCATCCAAGTGGGCTCCTCCTCCGATTTCGCTTCAACGGTGCACACCTGCGTGGGGTCGATGTTTGACAAGATCACCTTCTCCAGGAAGTGCACCTTCCGATTTTCTTCTAAGGGTGCCCCTAGGGCAAATTTGCTCAAGGCGTCTGCCTCTACGTTTTCCTCCCTCGGAATAGCCTCGATATCGAAGCTTTTGAAGCTCTCTCTTAGGGTTTGTACCTCTCGCAGATACTTCTTCATTATCGGGCTCCTTGCTTCGTATCGCCCTTGAACCTGGTTCACGATTAACGCCGCGTCGCACTTCACTCTTAAGTGATCGATTCCAGTGCCTTTAGCGATTTTCAGGCCCGTGATAAGAGCTTCATACTCCGCTTCGTTGTTTGTGGCCTTGAATGTTAAAGCCAAGGCATATCGGAGCGGTTCACCTTCACCCGGTGGTATCAACAAGAAACCCGCTCCTGATCCGTCTGAACTCGCGGAGCCATCGGTGTACATCTCCCAGATATTTTCCTTGTTTGGCTGTTCTGATTGCTCTGCCTTCTCTGGTTGTTCTTCTGTCGGGACTTTCATGGTTGCCCCCTCTACAGGGCCCGTTTCTTCTAGATCGGGGGCTGTAGATTCTGCTATAAAGTCCGCCAATGCCTGGCCCTTGATTGCCGTTCTTGGAGCAAAGTGTATTCGAAACTCACTGAGCTCTACAGCCCATTTCACCAATCTCCCCGACGCATCAGGTCGGTTCAAAAAATGCTTCAAAGGCTGGTTCGTTAGCACAGTGATCTCGTGTGCGTGGAAATATGGCCTTAGCTTCCGAGCAGTAATTATCAGCGCAAAGAGGTACTTCTCAATGGTGGGATAGTTCAATTCGGATTTGGCGAATGCCTTGCTTACATAATAGACGGGGACCTGATTACCCTCGATAACCTTTACTAACACAGAGCTAATGGCAAATTCAGAAACAGCCAAATAAAGGAAGAGCGGCTCGCCTGGAACCGGTTTCGCCAGCGGCGGGAGTGTGCGAAGATGCTGCTTGAGTGGTTGGAACGCCTCTTCACATTTGGCGGTCCATTCGAATTTTTTGTTAGCCCTCAAAACTTCAAAAAACGGCATTGATCGGTCGCTGGCTTTGGATAAGAAGCGGTTCATTGCAGCTAGTCGGCCATTCAGTACTTGCACCTCCCGATGGTTTATCGGGGATTGCATCTCCTCGATTGCCCTCAGTTTCTCAGGGTTCGCTTCAATTCCTCTTTGGCTTACCATGAAGCCCAAAAACTTCCCTGAGTGGACTCCGAAGGCGCATTTCGTCGGGTTCAAGCGAACTTGATGGAGCCTCATCCGTTCAAACGCCATGGTAAGGTTATGCACGTGATCCTCGGCTTGTCGGGACTTCACCAGCATATCATCCACGTAAGCTTCCATGGTTTCTCCCAGCATATCTCCAAACAGTTTATTCACCATCCGCTGGTAGGTTGCTCCGACATTGATCAACCCGAAGGGCATGACATCATAGTGATAGATGTCGCTGTCTGCATAGAATGCTGTGTGGGGGGCGTCTTCCTTGGCCATCTTGATCTGGTTGTAGCCTGAATACGCATCCATGAAACTCAACAGCTCATGTCCCGATGTGGCATCCACCAGCTGGTCAATCCTCGGGAGTGGATAACAATCCTTGGGACAAGCCTTGTTCAAGTCGCGGAAGTCCACGCACATTCGCCATTTTCCGTTAGTCTTCTTCACCAGCACTGGGTTGGCGACCCAAGTCTGGAATCGGAGCTCCTTAATGAAACCAGCATCGAGCAACCTGCCCACCTCCTGCTGGATCGCGATCTTCTTGTCCGTGCCCATCGGACGCCTCTTCTGTGTGATAGGCTTGATCGCGGGGTCTATTTTCAGCTCGTGTACGATCACGTCGGGGCTGATTCCTGGCATATCGCTGGGGGACCAGGAAAACAGCTCCTTGAACTCTTTCAGCAATTCCACCAATTTTTGGGCTGTCTCCTCCGTTAGAGCGGACCCGATCTTCACCTTCCTGTGGGGTCCGTCGATCTCGACTTCCTTCAGATCCTCTACCGGGGCGGGACGCCCAAACTCTTCTCTGGGATCTGTGTCTGTCTGGAGGACAGTCATGGCCTCTCGCCTCCTCCTCCGGGTGGCATTAACATAGCATTTTCGAGAGGCCACCTGGTCGCCCTTGACTTCTCCGACCCCGTGGTCAGTCGGGAACTTCATTTTCTGGTGCACGGTCGAGGCGACCGCCATTAGGGGATTGATGGTTGTTCTCCCGATAATTGCGTTGTAGGTCCCAGCGGAATCAACCACGACAAATTCCACGTTCCTCCTTTCTGACTTCCATCCACTACCAAACTTTACTGGTAAGGCGATTACTCCCAACGGGTAGGAAGTTGAGCCAGAGAACCCGACCATCGGGAAGTTTGCCTCCTTCAGATCTTTCTTCGTCTTCCCCATGGCTTCCAACGCGTCCATGAATAGAATGTCGGAGGAGCTTCCTCCGTCAATCAGAATTCTCTTCATCTCGAATCCGTTTACATCCAGAGTTACTACTAAGGCATCGTCGTGCGGAGTCTCCACGCCTATGAGGTCCTCCGATGAGAAGGAGATCACCATCTCTTCCTTCAGGGTCCAGGATCGGGACCTCTTACCCAGCACCCCCGCCGTAGGGATTCTAGAGGCATAGACCTCTCGAGCGGATGAGGTATCTCCTCCAGCAGCAAATCCTCTGTGAATCACGTTGATAACTCGTCTTTCTTTGCGAACACCAGATAACTCTGGGTCAGTTCCGGGGATACCCAGCCCTGGCGGGGCGAGGGTGTCTATTAGGCGGGGAACGAAGGGATGAGTGGATCGATCCCTCAACTCCGACACCAGCGGCTTCTGTTCTCCCCTACAGATGTTCACGATCTTTACCGCTTGGTAGGGAGTGATGGGGCCATTCGGGGGAATGGTCCTGTGCTGAACTGGTCCTGGCCAATCAACCACGAACCTCTCCGGCTGACCGGTCATCTTACCTCCTTCCTGGCCCTGGGGTGGGGCTTCCTGTACGTTCCGACCCTCTGTTGGTAGGGTTGCTTCTTCCAGCGGGGGCATCTCCTCCTGCCTCCTTGCAGCCTCCCTTCGGTCCAAGAGAGCCTCTACAGCCGCTAGGAACATGGGCATGGCCTCCGCCACGGCCCTTGTCAAATCTGCAGTCGGGGGGGCCTCCTGCCCCCTGTTATCCTGGTGTCGAGGGGCAACTTCTTCGGGATGCGATCCATTGTGCCCCCCTGTCTGGGAGAGTTCAGCCGGGGGATGATTCTGGTTTTCTCCTTGTTCTGGTACTGAATTCAGGTTTGTTGCAGCAGGGTGACGAGAACCACCAGATTGTCCCCTTCTGTTCTTGCCAGCCACCATCGAGCGAGTAGAAGGCATATCAGCTTTTTGTTAGTTTCCCACAGACGGCGCCAATGTTGGATCACGGTGGAACTCCGGCACGGATCTTGACGGCAATCCTAGTTCCTTTGCTCCACGCAATCCTGCAAGAGGGGATAGACCGGGCGGTGACCCAGAATCCCTCTCCGATGCTTAAATGAGTACCTCGTCTGACTGGCAAGCAACAGATATCAAAAGTATATTGAACTTAACGTAAGTGATCTGAGGTGACCTCCTGCCCTTTTATAGGCAAAGAGGTGCCTCAGGTACCTGGCGAACCGTTAGGGGTGGTTAGCCTGTATCCCGCTTATCTCGTACACGATCTCGCGTATCTTAGCCATGCCCCGCGTATCTCGGCCACGATCTGTGTATCTTAACCACGTTCCGTATATCTCGGCCACGCCACGCATATCTTGGCTTTATCCTCTGGTAACGAGTCCCGACTCCCGTCGGGGACTCCAGAGTTATCTCGTTGTGTCACCGCTCGGGGCCCCTCGTCATCGTGACAGGGCCAATCATTCTCAGGGATTCATCATCGGGGCCTACTTAAAGGCTTCTCGTCGGGAGCTTTTAGCTCCACTGTCGGGACCGACTCTGTCGGGACCCTGCTTCGTCGGGACTCCCTTCATCGGGACCCTTCTCCTAGGTCATCGTGACCTTTACTCTGGGCCTGGTGGGCCTGTTTGCCGTTTCCTCGCCGTTAAAGGGGCCTGACGGCTATAATCGGACCCATCACCCCGGTCGACCTCCATGTAGCTCCGACCACCTCCACACCGACCAGTTTCCTCCGGCTGGACCCGAGACTGAATCTGGAACCTCTTCCCGAAGAAATCCTTCTACTTAATCGAATCGTTGAACCATCTCCGAGAAACCTGTTGCACTGCCTCACGCTGCCCAAGTTTGGTCTCCATCTGTCGTCTCTTCCGACGTTCATCGGCCACACCTAGTCATCTCCCGCATAGTCCGTCTCGCTATCCGTTAATCACCGTCCTACTGTGGTCCATATCCACCGACTGCACCGATCAACTCCGGCCGCTCCCGACCTTCGCCTTCATCTATCTCCAGACACTGCCGCTGCTTTGTCTGCAGCTCGTCGGCATTAGACCGATCCTGACCTCACTGCTACCTGGTCGGCGTCCGTCTTCATCAGCCATCCAGTCCTCGTCGCGTTCCGTTACTTCCCCGGCGATGACGCCTAGCTAATCAACCACAGACCGGAACTCTTCCTGCCAGTCGCTGCCCCAGTCCCGCCGTCAGTTTCTCCAGCTGCACCTACTCACACCTGACTAAATCCGACCAACATCCATCGACGACCTTGATTAGTCGACCCCGACTGCAACCCTCCTGGTTCGAGCTTTGTCCCCGACTCCTCCGTTCCAGTCCTCCACGATACCAACTTTGCAGGTTCGTCTCAGTAACATTGGTTGTGTTAATATATATACTATTTTATTCTTTTATTATACTATAAATGATATCTCGCAGTAATATGTATAAGTTGGGATAGTTGACGTTTTAAGCATGATTAGATGATCTATTTAGTGCTGGGTAATTTACTAAGTGATTGTGATTTTACTAAAATTCGATAGCTTCAAGTTAATGTAGTCTAATATTTGTTTTTTTGTTTAATAAGTCTGAAATTGAGTTCATATGTTTATTTAAAGATAAAATGGAAAATAAGTGAATAGAGTACTGAAATGGCGAATTTAATTCCATGTGTGTTAAATACGTAATAGAACCCCCCGATCTCGAATTTCTGATTGTAGACCAAATTTGTTATTCACTAGGTAATTTAGGATTCTAGTTAGCCTTAATTAACTAGTGTCGACTCTTTAAAAATTGCACGTTTTCAAAAACGTAATCGCCTAAGGTCAGATTTAGGTCTGAAAATTTGGCGACTCTACTGGGATGATTTAGAGGGTTCTGAATCAGCTTGTTCTTTTTTTTTTTTTTTGCCATGTTTGAGTTTTGTAGTTTTTTTTATTTTTATTTTAACTTCACTGATCTAACTTGGTTGTTTTTGTCTGATTTCAGGTGGAGTTAATTTTTTATTATGACTGACTATTTTTCTTTATTGTATTATGTATTATTTGAATTCGCACACACTCACCTTAGTGTAACATCCAAAACGCCTCAAACCCAGGGCGACTAGGTACCTCAGAGGTTTAGTAAGGGTACGACCGGAGCGGCAAGGCTGCCGGTACGACTCGGAAAAACTCACTTCGCTCGTTTAGGTCCTGAGATCCCTTTTTAGGGGGAGGAAACCACCGTGTCGGGAACCTATCAGTGGAACGTACCTTGTAGAGCAAAGCCACATATTTTTTAGAGAGCCTCTATCATGTCGTTTTTATCCATGTTTTTTTTTGTTAAAAGTTATCAGTTAAATAGTAAGTTTTCTGTTTGTATAACTTTTATTTTTAAGTATGCATCCAATATGCATTCCAGATGCATTGTTTTTGTTTTTTTAAAAAAACCTCTCCCCTATATTTTTTTTATTTTTTTAAACATGTGTTTCATACGCATTATTTTTTTTAAAAAAAAAAAACTCTTTAGGTAAGTTGTAAATTTGTCAGTGCGTCCTACATGCGTTATCTTCGAAAAAAAAAAACTTTTTCGTAAAAATTGTAATCCCTTTTTGGTTATTAGAGCTCTTAGGTTCAAACTTGCATTGTACATGCATTACTTTAAAAAAAAAAATTTACCTGAATTTTCAATTTAAAACATGCATCTGATATACATTATTTAAAAAAAAGGGTAAATTGTAATTTTTCTTAGTCGTAAACTTTTATTTTTAAATTTGCGTCGTATATTTATTTTTGTGAATCACATATGCATTGATTCCAAAAATAATTTTACTCTAGTAAATTGCAAGCCCTCTTTAAATATTAGAGCTTTTAAAGTCAAGCATGCATCGCATATGCATCATTTTCAAAAAACCTTTTACCTGATTTTTTTAAGCATGCATTCAATATGCATTATTTTTTTTATAAAAAAAATATTTTAGGTAAATTGTAAGTTTTTTTTAGCTATAGAGTTTTCAAATTCACACATGCATCGCATTTGTATTATTTTTTAAAAATTCACCTGAAATTTTCATTTCAAATTGTGCATTCCATATGCATTATTCAGGTAAACTGGTTGTAAGTTGCAATTTTCTTAACATTAGAACTTTAAATTTCGAGCATGCATGAACATTTAAAAAAAAAACTCAAAGTGTCATTTGTTTTTATCCTAGGTGTACTACACTTTTTCGGCAAGATCGTCATTTCAACATTCGCATGAGCAAGCGTTTAAAAAATGGGAGATTTGATTCTAATTTTTGAAAAAACAATTTAAATGTTCAGTTGAGTGCGACTATTCGAGTTTAAACAAAGGACGAGAAAATCTTTTTGAAAAAAACTTTGTTTTGAGCATTTGTCTTAAGTTCGAGCCAGGTAGTGCACTCAACAAACTCCATGATGGTGCAAAACACCTTAGATCATAAATTTTGATTCCTTTTTAAAAAGTAATCAAAATAATGAAATGAATGACATTACAGTTTTCAAAAAAAAAAAATCATGCATGATTTCTCATATTCTCTACACTGATTTTTCATTCACTCTTTTCAGGTACCCTTGTTTAGGTATCCTGTACATATAAGTTCTGCCGGCCAAATGGGGCAACAAAAAAAAACATGTAGACATCCAGTTGCATGAAGAACAAATTGCGCACTCGGGATATCCAACGCTCAGGTGCGATGAATTGTACTTGATTTTTTCCTTGAGATTTGAGTGTCCCTACTCTTTTTGCAGATCAGACGATCACTTCAACCAATTCCGCAACCATGTGAAACGTGAGCGCTTCGAAGAGTCTCCATGAAAAATTTCACCTACCATTTGTGAAATTCATACGCTTTCCAAGCCGATGTATACAACTATTATGTGGCCAAGTTTAAAAACCGTTTAGTGGTAACCATGGGGCATCTCCCATTAAGATCAGATATGTCTGGAGATGGGAAAATATCAAGAGATCATCGAGAGTCCCGTGAAGATTCAATGTGTCGATCAATGAGCATTTGATATGTCTAGCAAAGAAAACATTATTGTTGGTGCCTTCCGTCAGAGGTCCAGGGCATTTACTTTCTGGCAGGTGTACACATGCAAGTTGTGTTTTCTAGATGGAGCAGGAAATCAGGACATGCAGCAGGTCCAGTTGTATAGCAAGCACATAGACCACTAGAAAAATCTGACACCCAGGTAAGAGAACATTTGATCGACTTTATCCCTGAAATGTGACAGTCTCTTTTCTCTTTTTGCGGCACGGAAAATCATTCAAATCGAGGCCCTTGATACGCTTATCCCGCCCGCGGATCTTTGCTCAACGAACATTGTTGTGTCAGCTGCCGAATTTGTCCCAAATGCCTCGGTCAATATCTATGTCCCAATTTACCATATGCGGACTACTCAACACCATCCATGTGTGTTCATCAACCGGGCCATTCATCCAGCATGCGACGAGCCTAACCCGATAGGTGCTAGCCATGGGGCATCCCCAGCTGAGATTGAGCAATGGTCAGGGCACTTGAGAAACCGAGAGAGAGAGAGAGAGAGAGAGAGAGAGAGAGAGAGAGATAGAGATAGAGAGAGAGAGAGAGAGAGAGAGAGAGAGAGAGAGAGAGAGAGTCATTATCGTCTCTGTCAACCATTTGTCGTAGGGTCCATCCAAGACATCAACACGATGGCGTATTTGACTCAATCAACTGAGTCATTCTCTAGAAGATGTTTTGAATTAGAAATTTTCAATCTGCCACTAGGGGCATGTAAATAATTGTTTTTGATTATTTTCGGTAAATTTTCTTTTTCAAAAAAAAAAAAAAAAACTCATTTTTCTTTAGGATCATAGCCGCCCTTTAATCGGCTACAGAAAAATAAAGAGAGGGTTCATGTAAATTTTGTGAGAGAAGTAAAGAAATAAAAGGGTCACAGTTGTACCTAAATCAACTACAAATAAAAAGGGCTACAGTCGTCCCTAAGACAACTACAAAGAAAGGGCCACAGTCACCCTTCAAATGGCTATAGATAAAGAGCGCCCCCGCAACATCAAAAGCGGGAAATAAATGAAATGGACGCAACCACCCTACAAACGGCTACAGATAAATAGTGATCCCGCGAACTCTGTGAGTACGGGAGAATAAAAAAGGGTCACAACCACCCTTAAAATGGCTACACAAAAAGAGTGATCCCGCTAACCAGGTGAGGGCGGGAAAATAAAGAAAGGGTCACTGTCGTCCCTCTAAATAGCTACAAGAAAAAGAGCGCTCCCGGAACATCGATGACATGTATTAAGTGAAAGGGCAACAACCACCCTCAAAATGGTTACATACAAAGAGTGTTTCCCGTATCAGAGACGGTGAATAAAGGGCCACAGCCACCCACCAAATGGCTACAAATCAAAAGAGCTCCCGCAAGATTAAAGACGGTGAGAAAAGGGTCAGAGCCACCCTTTAATCGGCTACAAATACTCCCGCATCGAGGCGGAAAATAAAGTACGGGTCACAGCCACCGGTTAATTAGCTACCAAAAAGAGTGCTTCCGCTAGGTTGAAAACCCAAAAGGGTGGCCTAGGCAAAATCAGGAAATGAACGGCATGGTTGCAAACTCATAAATTGCAATTATTGCAAAATGATAGAAAATAAAATCCCGATGGACTAAAAACCTCACGAGCTAGTCCATGCAAAAATTAGGGAAACCAAGGGGCTTAGTCGAAAATTCTCAAAATCGAATGTGGCAAAATGAGAGAATAAGAGAGAAATTAAAAAAGAAAGAAAGATCCCGCTATGTTGTCGCACCATGCGCAATTTAGGTAAAAATTAGGGACAAACATTCATGCGCTTGTGTATTGTCTACGACACATCGTCTTCCAAAGTCAACTTCACGGCATGCGAGACGGTTACATCCTGATCTCGCATGTCGCATTTCAAGGATGAGTATGACTTTTACAATCTATTCCCACGAGTCAACTTCACGACAAGCAGGACGGTTACAGTCTGCTCTCGCGAGTCACCATTCAAGAATGAGTAGGATTGTTACAGTCTGTTCCTACGAGTCGACTTCACGGCAAGCGGGACAGTTACAGTCTGCTCTCGTGAGTCACCATTCAAGGATGAGTAGGACTGTTACAATCAGTTTATATGAGTCAATTTCACGGGACGGTTACAGTCTACTCTCGTGAGTCACCATTCATTGATGAGTAGGACTGTTACAGTCAGTTCCTACAAGTCACACACCGACAATCAGGATATGAAGTTTCCATCTTTCTGAGAATCACCCCCGACGAACGAAGCCTTAGTATTTGATGGGTCCGACCATAGCCGTCAGGCCCTTTAAACGGCGAGGAAACGGTAAACAGGCCCACCAGGCCCAGAGTAAGGGTCAAGATGACCTAGGAGAAGGGTCCCGATGAAGGGAGTCCCGACGAAGCAGGGTCCCGACAGAGTCGGTCCCGATAGTGGAGCTAGAAGCTCCCGACGAGAAGCCTTTAAGTAGGCCCCGATGATGAATCCCTGAGAATGATTGGCCCTGTCACGAAGACGAGGGGCCCCGAGCGGTGACACAACGAGATAACTCTGGAGTCCCCGACGGGAGTCGGGACCCGTTACCAGAGGATAAAGCCAAGATATGCGGGGCGTGGCCGGGATATACGGAACGTGGTTAAGATACACGGATCGTGGCCGAGATACGCGGGGCATGGCTAAGATACGCGAGATCGTGTACGAGATAAGCAGGATACGGGCTAACCACCCCTAACGGTTCGCCAGGTACCTGAGGCACCTCTTTGCCTATAAAAAGGCAGGAGGTCACCTCAGATCACTTACGAAAAAATTCAATACTTTTGATATCTGTTGCTTGCCAGTCAGACGAGGTACTCATTTAAGCATCGGAGAGGGATTCTGGGTCACCGCCCGGTCTATCCCCTCTTGCAGGATTGCGTGGAGCGAAGGAGCTAGGATTGCCGTCAAGATCCGTGCCGGAGTTCCACCGTGATCCAACATTGGCGCCGTCTGTGGGAAACTAACAAAAAGCTGATATGCCTTCTACTCGCTCAATGGTGGCTGGCAAGAACAGAAGGGGACAATCTGGTGGTTCTCGTCACCCTGCTGCAACAAACCTGAATTCAGTACCAGAACAAGGAGAAAACCAGAATCATCCCCCGGCTGAACTCTCCCAGACAGGGGGGCACAATGGATCGCATCCCGAAGAAGTTGCCCCTCGACACCAGGATAACAGGGGGCAGGAGGCCCCCCCAACTGCAGATTTGACAAGGGTCGTGGCGGAGGCCATGCCCATGTTTCTGGCGGCTGTAGAGGCTCTCTTGGACCGAAGGGAGGCTGCAAGGAGGCAGGAGGAGATGCCCCCGCTGGAAGAAGCAACCCTACCAACAGAGGGTCGGAACGTACAGGAAACCCCACCTCAGGGCCAGGAAGGAGGTAAGATGACCGGTCAGCCGGAGAGGTTCGTGGTTGATGGGCCAGGACCAGTTCAGCACAGGACCATTCCCCTGAATGGCCCCATCACTCCCGACCAAGTGGTAAAGATCGTGAACATATTATGGGAGAACAGAAGCCGCTGGTGTCGGAGTTGAGGGATCGATCCACTCATCCCTTCGTTCCCCGCCTAATAGACACCCTCGCCCCGCCAGGGCTGGGTATCCCTGAGATCAAAGAGTATGACGGAGAAGGAGATCCAGTCCGTCATGTCCAGAAGCATCTTATGGCGTGTCTGGGTAGAGCCCTGACGGAGGACATCGTGTGTACCCTGTTCCCTAATACACTGGGAGAAAGAGCCCTGACCTGGTTCTTTAGTCTGCCCCCAGGCTGCATCACCTGTTGGGCTGACATGCACGACCGTTTCATTCGACAGTACCAGGGTCGCCGACGTCTGCTGAAGAGTGTGAGGTCCCTCACCCTGGTGGTACAGAGGCCCGACGAATCACTGGCACATTACTACCAGCGGTACACGGCCAGTGTGGCGGAGATAGACGAGGAGATCTCGGAGGGCGAAACAATTCGTACCTTCATTCGGAACCTGACGGCCCCCTATGGTTCCGACCTAATGCACAGCGTGGCTGAGAAACCTGTGTGGAATATGGAAGCATTAAAGAAGAGAGTGAAGCGGCAGATCGATGTCCAGGAGTCAAAGATAGCCGCAGGAGAACTGGAGCCCCCAAAATCGAACAAAGGGAAGCAGTCGAGCAAGCCTTTCGACGATCGTAAGTCAAAAGGCAAACCTGAAGATAGTCGGGACCGAGGTCGCTCTGGTCGGGGGAATGATAGACGTCCTCCAAGGAAGGATAAGAGGGAAGATCTCGACATTCCTCTCAACTGCTCCATGGCGGAAGTGCTGACAGTCATGGAACGACAAGGTATCTCCAGATACCCCCCGAAGAAAGATGGAGAATTCCTGGGGTCCCGCACAGATCGCTATTGTCGGTTTCACCGCGCAAATGGCCATGACACTAATCACTGTCGAGAGCTGAAGAAGGAGATTGAAAAGCTAATCCAGAAGGGAAAGCTCAAGGAGTTTGTTGGAGACAAATGATGCAGGTCCCGCTCTCGGTCCCGATCGCGGTCCCGCTCCCGATCCCGCGATCGGTCCCCGAAGAAAAAGAGAACTGATCCAGAGTCATCCGGTGTTCACAAAGAAAGACGAGTCATCAATGTGATTCATGGAGGATTTGCTGCTGGAGGTGATACCTCATCCGCTCGAGAGGTTTACGCCTCTAGGATTCCTACTGCGGTGGTACTGGGTAAGAGGTCTCGATCTTGGACCTTGAAAGAAGAGATGGTGATCTCCTTCTCGTCGGAAGACCTCATAGGTGTGGAGACCCCGCACGACGATGCCTTAGTAGTAACTCTGGATGTAGACGGGTTCGAGATGAAGAGAATTCTGATTGACGGAGGAAGCTCCTCCGACATTCTATTCATGGACGCGTTGGAAGCCATGGGGAAGACGAAGAAAGATCTGAAGGAGGCAAACTTCCCGATGGTCGGGTTCTCTGGCTCAACTTCCTACCCGTTGGGAGTAATCACCTTACCAGTAAAGTTTGGTAACGGGTGGAAGTCAGAAAGGAGGAACGTGGAATTTGTCGTGGTCGATTCTGCTGGGACCTACAACGCAATTATCGGGAGAACAACCATCAATCCACTAATGGCAGTTGCCTCGACTGTGCACCAGAAGATGAAGTTCCCGACCGACCACGGAGTCGGGGAGGTCAAAGGTGACCAGGTGGCTTCCCGAAAATGCTATGTTAATGCCACCCGGAGGAGGAGGCGAGAGGCCATGACTGTCCTCTAGACAGACACAGATCCCAGAGAAGAGTTTGGACGTTCCGTCCCCATAAGAGGCCTGAAAGATATGTTGGGAGAAACCGTGGAAGCCTACATGGATGATATGCTGGTGAAGTCCCGACAAACTGAGGATCACGTGCACAACCTCACCAGAGCGTTTGGGCGGATAAAGCTCCGTCAAGTTCGCTTGAACCCGACAAAGTACGCCTTTAAAGTCCATTCAGGGAAGTGTTTGGGCTCCAGGATGAACCAAAGAGGAATCGAAGTAAACCCAGAGAAACTGAGGGCAATCAAGGAAATGCAGTCTCCGATAAACCATCGGAAGATGCACTTCCTGGAAAAGGCTTCTCGTATGTTGAACTTGGGCTATTACTGGCCCACGATGAGCAAAGAAGCAACGGCGTTGGTCCGATCATGCGACGCGTGCCAGAAGTACGCCCCGAGTATTGTGGCCCCAGCTGCCAACCTGACGTCCATCAAGAGCACTGGGCCCTTCGCGCAGTGGGGCATCGACTTGGTGGGACCTCTACCACAAGCACAAGGACAATGTAAGTATTTACTGGTAGTTATCGGTTATTTTTCAAAATGGATAGAAGCGAAGGCATTAGCCAGAATAACGGGGAATCAGATCGTCAAGTTCCTCCAAACCCACATCGTGTCCAAATATGGGATTCCTAAGGTGGTGACCAGTGACAATGGCCCACCGTTTAACGGCTCTCAGGAGAAGAAGTATCTGGAAGACCTCGATGGCAGGGCGATAAAGCATTCTCAGTGGCGAACACTCGAAGAAACACCATGCTTGAAGAAAGTCGCCTTAAGTGGTGCCCGAGAAAGTCACCTTAAGTGGTGCCCAATAAAGTCGCCTTAGGTGGTGCCCGATGTAAAATCGCCTTAGGTGGTGTATGCCGTTTATCGTTTAATTCGATGTAAACCTATTTTATGCCAATAAATAAAGAGGTTGCCTCCAAACAAGAGTTGTCCTTAGATTTATGTTAAGTATAAAAGTCGCCTTCAGTGGTGCACGACGAAAGTCGCCTTCAGTGGTGCACGACGAAAGTCGCCTTCAGTGGTGCGCGATGAAAGTCGCCTTCAGTGGTGCGCGATGAAAGTCGCCTTCAGTGGTGCACGACGAAAGTCGCCTTCAGTGGTGCACGATGAAAGTCGCCTTCAGTGGTGCACGACGAAAGTCGCCTTCAGTGGTGCGCGACGAAAGTCGCCTTCAGTGGTGCGCGATGAAAGTCGCCTTCAGTGGTGCACGACGAAAGTCGCCTTCAGTGGTGCACGATGAAAGTCGCCTTCAGTGGTGCACGACGAAAGTCGCCTTCAGGGGTGCACGATGAAAGTCGCCTTCAGTGGTGCACGATGAAAGTCGCCTTCAGTGGTGCACGACGAAAGTCGCCTTCAGTGGTGCACGATGAAAGTCGCCTTCAGTGGTGCACGACGAAAGTCGCCTTCAGTGGTGCACGACGAAAGTCGCCTTCAGTGGTGCACGATGAAAGTCGCCTTTAGTGGTGCACGATTCTTAGATTTACTCTAAGTAATATAAAGTTGTCTTAAGTGATGCCCGAGAAAAGACGCCTTAAGTGGAGCACAATACTTAGGTTTATTCTAAGTATCCGAAAGTCGCCTTCAAGGGTGCACAATATTAAGTCGCCTTAAGTGGTGCGTGATCTTTAGGTCTATCCTAAGTAACTATTAAATTCGTCTTAAGTGATGCATTCGATGTTAAGTCGCCTTAAGTGGTGCAAGTTATTAAATCGTCAGGAGGACGTCTGGGAAATTCGTAAGTATCGGAGTTTCGACTGTCAAGAACTAAGTCGTCTTAAGTGACGCACTCGAGGTTAAGTCGCCTTAGGTGGTGCAAGTTGTCAAATAGTCGGGAAAGACGAAAGACAACAAAAAGATCGGAACTAAAGGAGTCTAATATTGATAAAGGGCTCGAAGGCCCGACGACGACACAAGAGAAGAAAATACAAGGACTCTGAAAGATAAAAACATTCAAGCTTGGTCCTTGTCAGCAGCAGCAGAGGGGTCCGCAGGATTGGCCTCGGGAGGATTGGCTATCGGGGCGTCTGCACTTGGAAGCTCGGAGGCATCCTCGACAACTGCCGGAGTACTCCCCCCATCACTCTCCTCGGAAAGAGCGAAGTATTTCTTCGCAAAGGGAGCGAGGGAAGGAGACTTGTCGAAATTGATGGCGTCCCCGTACTCCAGGTGGAGCTCCTCAACGGCGTTGAAGAGAGTGTTCTCCACCTCCGCGCTGAAGAACTTCAGGGCGTCAGCCTGGAAGCCCTCCGACTTCCGATAGTCCTCCCGACCCTTGGCCTCCGCTTCGGCCAGCCGTGCCGGGAACCCCGCGATCAGCTCCTCCCGAGCCTTCTTTTCGAGGACCAGCTGGTCCTCGGCGGCCTTCTTCTCCTGGGTCAGCCGATCCACGACTGCCCCCCGTTCCTGCCGCTCCTGCCTCAAGAGCCCCTCGAAGTCCGCGATCTGCTGCTGAAGGCCCCGAATCTTCTCATTAAGGGCAGCCAGCTCTTTGGCCAGCTTCCCCCGCGAAGACTGGGAGGCCTTGAGATCCGCCTGAAGCTGCTCGCGGACTCCTCGGTCTCGCTCCCGGGCCTCATCATAGGCAATGACATACCCGATGAGGCGGTTGTAATCCCCGAGCTCCTGCAGTCAAAAGGAAAAAGTGTTAGATGGACGAAAGACTCGATTTATTGATCAATAAGGAAAAAGTGAAGTTTCACCTCGATGCGGCGCACAGCCATATCCCTGACGTCCCGCTCCATATGCGTCCGATTGAGGTGAATCGGATGTCGCATAGAAGGCAGGATGGAACCCGCCAGAAGATGCAGGGCCAGCTCTTGGTCATGTTCCCCTTGTGTGAGCGGGACTCCCTGAAGCGTCTGGATCGGAGCCCAGGGGGCATCGGCCTGCGAAGGGTTGAAGGGCCTATAGAAGTCCCTGTCGAGAGCCATGGGAGAGATGGGACGGGGAAGAGAAGGGCCAATCTCCGTCTCAGCCCGGACAGGAGAGGGAGAAAAGTCATGGATGGGAGAGAGCTCCCGCTGCTGTGGAGAAGACGAGGGAAGCGGCCCCTGAGGGGTTGGTTTCAAGGGGGATTGCCCCGCCTTCCGACGCTGCTGAGGGGGATCAACCCCGCCGGTCTCCTCGGAGGAGTCCAGGGTCTCCACCTGGCGAAACTGTTCACCAGATGGTGCCTTCTCTCCAGCTGAGGGAGGCACCCCCGCTGAAGGTGGTGCATCTGTAGAAGCTGCAGCACCCGAGGAAGCTCCCTAGCGACCTGCACCTGGAGGATGAAGAGCTTCAGATAGGTAGTCAGGAAGTTCATCGGGATTCTTACACCAAACGATACGTCGGGAGACGTATTGATCCTTCCCGCGGAAGTGATAGTAGCCTGCCTTCAAGACCCGGGGAGTTTCACCTCGAAGGATCCTCTTGACATCAGCAATTCGGCCCTCCTTGGTCGAGGAAATCAAGTCCGACGGAACCATCCTTTTATATGATTTTATAGCAAGTCGGAGTTGTTTACCTTCTTCAGCATTCTGGACCTCGAAGAGTTGGTCCAGGTCCACCCACGGTCGCTTGGGTTGCTCCGTTGAAGGAGACCCCGACCTGGCAGCAGCAGCCTTCTTGGCAGACTTCCTCTTCCGCGAGGGGCGGACAGCATCGGTCTCCCCCTGCTTAAGGAAGAAATCGGTCAGCACAGACACCTTCTTGGCTGCAAACAATAAACGAAGAAAAAGTTAGAAATTTTACCCAAGGGACCATGCTAGAAGGGCCGTCGAAGAGCTGCCCCCCAGAGACGATACTGAGGAGTCGGACCCCAGTATGCACCAGGTCCCGCTCCACCAGAGAGTTAGCATTGAGAGGAGTGTAGGACTCCCCCCAACGATAAAGCTGGATCAATTGAAGGGTCTCGAAGTCCTCATCAGCATAGGAGTGGAAAGCAGGCGGAGGGTCTGCTGCCACCTCCCACCGAGGCCAAGGGATAGAAGAATGTTGGATGAAGAAGTAGCTCCTCTTCCAGCTACTGTTATCAGACCCCGTATCAATCAAGAGTCCCCGACCCTTGACCACCTTCCAGGTGTCACTGGTCCAACCGTGCCGGGCAAGCTGCTGCTTACTCCATTTGGGCATCCGAGGGTAGAAGGCGCAAACCCCCGCCTCGTTGCATTTTAGCCCGTAAAAAGTCCTGAAGAGTTGGAGGCTGTAGACCCACTTCTGTCGGAGACAGAGGACTTGAAAGGCGTTCCAGATGCGGATGGCATGAGGAGAGAAGGTAGTGGGGTGTGTTTGGTAATGTTGGCACAGCTCGACCAGGTTACCACAGAAGGGGAACCTGATCCCCGCTGATATTTGTCCCGTAGAGACAAATACCTCCCCTTTCTGGGGACGAGTAACCTCAGGGTCACTCGAGGGACGATGTCGATCGTACGGGAAGCGAGGTTCCCAGGTGAGGGTGATGCAACCCTCTCGGAGAGCTGCATCGAAAGCAGTGGTGGAAATTTCATTCGGAGCATACAAATTTAAAAGGTTTTCTCCCCTCGGAGCTGGAACCGCTGTCTGAAAAGCAACCAGGGCAAGAAAATATAGTGGGATTCTGGAAGAAATTAAAAAGGAAAAGACGAACAAGCAACGGAGAGTGTTTCCTTACCAGACATAGTGGAGTAGAGGTTGAAAGAGATGAACGAAGTGTCGCCGGAAAGATGATCGGAGAAGATTCCAAGGATCTTCGAAAGCACAGAGCTGGGAATTGCAGAAGAATCGCAGAGAGCTTTTGAGAATTCGAAAACGGTAAAAGTTAAATTGTGACTGTGGCTAGGGTTTTATAGTCGAAGAAGACAGTTGAAAGGACACTTCGATCCGAATCGTCAAATTCGAAAGGTCTTAATCTGGACCGTTGAGATGAAACGTGCAGAAGGACAACGGGCGTAATGATGAAACGGCCTGAAAAGCACTTTTTAGAAAAGGACAGGCGCGAAAAATTAGGCACGTGGGTCGGAAACGTCACTCCATTATCTGCTGCATTTAATGCACTAGAAAACCGAAGAGACCCTTGGGATATAGCAGTTATCTACAAAAATCTGAGGAAACGTGGAGGAGAAGATTAAGTAACTGAACCAAGGAACAGATCCCCGACTCTAGCCTTGGAAAATCGGGAGCTAGAAGACACGACGAACTAAAAGTCCCTCATGTCTTGGGGGCAAATGATGGGTCCGACCATAGCCGTCAGGCCCTTTAAACGGCGAGGAAACGGTAAACAGGCCCACCAGGCCCAGAGTAAGGGTCAAGATGACCTAGGAGAAGGGTCCCGATGAAGGGAGTCCCGACGAAGCAGGGTCCCGACAGAGTCGGTCCCGATAGTGGAGCTAGAAGCTCCCGACGAGAAGCCTTTAAGTAGGCCCCGATGATGAATCCCTGAGAATGATTGGCCCTGTCACGAAGACGAGGGGCCCCGAGCGGTGACACAACGAGATAACTCTGGAGTCCCCGACGGGAGTCGGGACCCGTTACCAGAGGATAAAGCCAAGATATGCGGGGCGTGGCCGAGATATACGGAACGTGGTTAAGATACACGGATCGTGGCCGAGATACGCGGGGCATGGCTAAGATACGCGAGATCGTGTACGAGATAAGCGGGATACGGGCTAACCACCCCTAACGGTTCGCCAGGTACCTGAGGCACCTCTTTGCCTATAAAAAGGCAGGAGGTCACCTCAGATCACTTACGAAAAAATTCAATACTTTTGATATCTGTTGCTTGCCAGTCAGACGAGGTACTCATTTAAGCACCGGAAAGGGATTCTGGGTCACCGCCCGGTCTATCCCCTCTTGCAGGATTGCGTGGAGCGAAGGAGCTAGGATTGCCGTCAAGATCCGTGCCGGAGTTCCACCGTGATATGTGCCGGAGTTCCACCGTGACAGTTACAGTCTGCTCTCGTGAGTCACCATTCAAGGATGAGTAGGACTGTTACAATCAGTTTCTATGAGTCAATTTCACGGGACGGTTACAGTCTACTCTCGTGAGTCACCATTCATTGATGAGTAGGACTGTTACAGTCAGTTCCTACAAGTCACACACCGACAATCAGGATATGAAGTTTCCATCTTTCTGAGAATCACCCCCGACGAACGAAGCCTTAGTATTCAGCCTTCGCAAGTCACGCCACTAGATGCACTTCTCCGACGGACGCCACTAGACGCTCTTCTCCGACATACGCCACTTGAGGCTTTTCAATTAGCGCACGCTACTAGAGGCTTTTCGTTACAGCACGCCACTGGAGACTTTTCATTACCGCACACCACTGGAGGCTTTTATTTACCGCAGCGCCGCTGGAGGCTCTACATTCTGCACTACCAATGGAAGTTTTCTTTAGCACCGCCCGTCAATAAAGCCAAAATTAGTGTTTTCTCATCTTTGGACAAACCCCCTCAAACTCATTCTACAGGAGTCCGTCCAAAGAGGGGCAAGATGTAAACACCTAATTTTGGTACGCGCAACACGTATATAACACGTTAAAAAATGTTATGAGTAACACGTTTAAAAAAGGATGTATCTGGATATGGAAGGTCACGGGGTTGCTAAAAATATGTTTAACTTAAATTATGATAGTATATATACATTAAATATCATGTAATATTCAGAAAATTTATAATATATATTTATGGCAATATTCATAAATATATATATATATATATAATTTTCGGAATAATTAATGTGTATTTTTAGGTAAATGTAATTTCCTAATATTGGGACCTAATTTAGCTATAAATATGATCTTTTACATGTAAAAAAAGGCACACAACAAAAATTCAAAAAAATACAGATGGAAGGAAAAACAAATTGTTTTGAATAAAATATTATTATTTCTATATTAAATCCACTTCTTCCTTGTTTAAGTCAAAAGGTTTCCATCTCTGTACCTCCGTTACCCGCCTTGGTCACAAGCTCGCCGGAGTGCCCGTTTTCAGCCGTATTGATTCAGTTCCGAACACCAGAGCTTCCATCTATCATCGTCCATCCATCCTTCTACTTAATCGAATCGTTGAACCATCTTCGAGAAACTTGTTGCACCGCCTCACGCAGCCCAGGTTTGGTCTCCATCATTCGTCTCCTCCGACGTTCATTGGCCACACCTAGTCATCTCCCACATAGTCCGTCTCGCTATCCGTTAATCACCATCCTACTGTGGTCTGTATCCACTGACTGCACCGATCAACTCCGGCCGCTCCCGACCTTCGCCTTCATCTATCTCCAGACACTGCCGCTGTTTGTCTGCAGCTCGTCGGCATTAGACTGATCCCGACCTCACTGCTACCTAGTTGGCGTCCATCTTCATCAGCCATCCAGACCTAGTCGCACTCCGTTACTTCCCCGGCGACCACGCCTAGCTAATCAACCACTGACCGGAGTTCTTCCTGCCAGTCCCTACCCCAGTCCCGTCGTCATTATTCACTTGAACATTTAAAAAAAAAGGGGGATATTCTCTTAAACGAAGGTATTCGTGCTTGGATGGCGGCTCAAGATCAGCCTCATGAAAACCTTATATTCCCTGAGGAGGTTCTACCCCGTGGAAATGCTCTTTAATGGAACTTTAGCTTTAGCGGGTCGTGACCAAGAAACTACCGGTTTCGCTTAGTGGGCCGGGAATGCACGACTTATCAATTTATCCGGTAAACTTTTGGGGGCTCATGTAGCCCATGCCGGATTAATCGTATTCTGGGCCGGAGCAATGAACCTATTTGAAGTGGCTCATTTTGTACCAGAGAAGCCCATATATGAACAAGGCTCTGGAAAAATTAGTAGATTATCTAGAAGAACTATGGGTGTCTGTCTCCAGCTGCACCTCCTCACACCTGACTAAATCCGACCAGCATCCATCGACGACCTTGATTAGTCGACCCCGACTGCAACCCTCCTGGTTCGAGCTTTGTCCCGACTCCTCCCTTCTAGTCCTCCCCGATACCAACTTTGTAGGTTCGTCTCAGTAACATTGGTTGTGTTAATATATATACTCTTTTATTCTTTTATTATATTATAAATGATATCTCGCAGTAATATGTATAAGTTGGGATAGTTGATGTTTTAACCATGATTAGATGATCTATTTAGTGTTGTTAGGTAATTTACTAAGTGATTGTGAATTTACTAAAATTTGATAACTTCAAATTGATGCAGTCTAATAAATCTGATATTGAGTTCATATGTTTATTAAAAGATAAAATGGCAAAATAAGTGAATAGAGTACGGAAAGGGCGAATTTAATTCCATGTGTGTTAAATCCGTAATAGAACCCCCCGAACACGAATTTGTGATCGTAAACCAATTTGAAACCTAGGGGCACGTTTGATTGCCGGTATTGCGATATCCTAATACCGGTATTAGCTAATACCGTGTTTGTGTCAACTTGGTATTGGTATTAGCTAATACTTGGTATTAGCTAATACTCAATTATAGAAGGAATTTGGTATTAATTAATACCATCTAAAAGTAAAGCATTAGCTAATACCAATCTCCTAATTACCAATTTACCCTTGCAATATATGGCAAACTCTCACTGTTTACATCTTAGCTTCGGGCCGGACCCCGTTTACATCGAAACTTCGGACACGGGTCGGGCCGAGTCATGTTCGGGCTGGGCGGGCCAGGCTGGGCGGTTCGGGCCGGGCTGGGCAATTCGGGCTGTTCGGGTCGGGCTGGGCAGTTCGGGCCGGGTTGGGTGGTTCGGGTTGGGCTGGTCAGTTCGGGCCGGGCTGGGTGATTCGGGCTGGGCTGGTCAGTTCGGGCCGGGTTGTGTGATTCGGGCTGGGCTGGGTGGTTCGGGCCAGGCAGGTCAATTCGGGTCGGGCTGTGCGGTTCGGGCCGGGCTGAGCAATTCGGGCTGTTCGGGTCGGGTTGCTTTATGTTGCTTTGGTTAGTTCGGGCTAGGCCCGGCTAGAACGGGCCGGGTCGGGCTAATCACTTTTTTCAATTGTTTTGTACTATTTTCTTTATATATATATATATATACATATTTATACATTAGCAAAAATAGTTTTTACTATTTATAGATAAATTTGATTTTTTTTTTTATGAAAAATATTATTTTAAATAATTGAAGTTACTTTTTTTTGTTAAATTTTATCTTTGTTAAATTAATCATATGTAAAATATAGGCTTAAGAACCTATGAAAGGTCTGAACTATCACCCATGTTAACGGGAGAGGTCTGAAATTTAAAAAGTTAATAACAGAGGTCTGAAATTTCTGTTTTGTTGATAACAGCGGTCTCCGTTAGTTTTTTCCGTTAAAACTAACGGAAGTTGGTCACATGCTTGGCATGTGACCGGAAATTAAATAAAATTCCAAAAATGCCCTTCTATCAAGTGTGCCCCTCACATGCATGGAGTGAAAAGACCAAAATGCCCTTGAAGCCACCACGGTACTCCGGCGACCACCAATCGTACTCCGGCGACCACCACCGTACTCCGGCGACCACCACCGTACTCCGGCGACCACCACCAAGGCTCCGATTGGGCCAAAATCGGAGCCACCGGCCCCGATTGGGCTCCGATCGGAGCCACCGGCCCCGATTGAGCTCCGATCGGAGCCACCGGCCCCGATTGGACTCCGATCGAGGCCAAAAAAGCTCCGATTGGAGCTTTTTTGGCTCCGATCGGAGCTTTTTTGGCCCCGATCGGAGCTTTTTGGCCCCGATCGGAGCTCTTTTGGCCCCGATCGGAGCTTTTTTGCCGATGTGGTGGCCGGAGTCGGGTCGCCGGAGCCGAGGTGGTGGTCGTCGGAGTCGAGGTGGTGGTCGCCGGAGTCGGGTGGTGGTGGTGGCCGGAGTCGGGTGGTGGTGGCCGGAGTTGGGTGGTTTTAATTTGACTTTAGGGGTAAAATTGTCATTTCACATTTCCTTAAATAAGATATTAAATAAAACAAAATATTATAGGGGCAAAAATGTCATTTCACACAATTCTGTTAAATTTAACCCTAAAAATGGACGGAAAACCTCAAATCAACAAAATTGAAATTTCAGACCTCTGTTATTAACTTTTTAAATTTCAGACCTCTCCCGTTAACATGGGTGATAGTTCAGACCTTTCATAGGTTCTTAACCCTAAAATATATCTTCATTGAAAATGCAAGTAAGGGTATTTAGGTCTTTTAGTCATTATATTAGAATATCCTAATACAAAGTTCATTCAAACATTATATTAGGATATCCTAATACATGGCTCAATCAAACATTGTATTAGCTAAGCATGTATTAGCTAAGCATGTATTAGCTAATACCGGTATTAGGATATCGCAATACCGGCAATCAAACGTGCCCTAGGTGTTTAATTTGTTATTCTCAATGTAATTTAGGATTCTAGTTAGCCTTAATTAACTAGTGATGACTCTTTCAAAATTGCACGTTTTCCAAAACGTAATCGCCTTAGGTTAGATTTAGGTCTGACACAGGCTTACCATAATCCTAAGTCATGTGGTGCTGCGGTTATTTCTTTATTCATGTTGGGCAAGAAGATATATGATACAATTAAGGATCATACTATCAA
Organism: Clarkia xantiana subsp. parviflora; assembly: GCA_036873135.1. Classification (NCBI taxonomy): domain Eukaryota; kingdom Viridiplantae; phylum Streptophyta; class Magnoliopsida; order Myrtales; family Onagraceae; genus Clarkia; species Clarkia xantiana. The sequence continues at coordinate 41,566,522 of JAPTYO010000004.1, forward strand.
GTATTCTGGTGGAAAACCTCTACAAAATCCAAAGACATCGACGAAGAAAAGAAGTAAAGTTAAAAACAACCACTATATGAAGAAATATAAAACATAGCACGAAAAATGAAAGATGAAAGGTGACGCTGCCACTAGCGTACATGTCATGCCCTGAGCGACTGTCCTCACTAGTTATCCCAGCTTAGGCTAACAGAGCCCGTTGTCCTCACCTGGACCCTGAAATGAGGAATTCTTGTTGGACTTGAGTAGTACATCTCTTGCTTATTAAGGTTACAAATCTCTTATCTACAATCAATGTTGTACACAAGCATACGAGGTATTACAGTACCTAAAGTGCAACCATCTAACTCGACTTCCCAACCTCATCTCCAACGTGATGCACCAATTATTACCCACATTTTAAGTTTTTTGAATTATGCATGGGATATGATAAATGATGCTTGGTCTCAGTGAGGTGGTATGTGATTTTGATCTTTTGTTGACATATTTTCTGGAGTTTTTGACCAAACTATGGCTGCATGAGCAAACAAATACGAACATAGGCCATTAAAAAAATAAATTACAAAAGTAAGGCTAACCGGATTTTTAAAACCCGGTAATAAATTTTCAAACACGTGACCGGATTTTTAAAACCCGGTCACAATTTTTTGCTTGACCGACAGCTACCCAACAACACCTTGTGTTGTCGGGTAGCTTGAGTTGACAGCACAGGCTGTGCTGTAGGGTAGCTTGACCCGACAGCACAGCACTGTGCTGTCCCCTCAAGCTGTGTCTCTGCTTTACAAGCAGAAACACAAGTGACCGAGACAAAGTCTCGGTCACTTTAAAAAAAAAAAAAAATTCTTTCAGTAAAAAGTAAAAAAAAAAAAAAAAACTTCTTTATACCAAACATTTTCTCTACATTATATATCTACTCTCCTTCATTCAACAAACATTTCATACTATCTTTCATTCAACAAATTACCTCTTTCAAATTCTATCTACCTTAAGTGGCTAGTGGTCCAGGAAGCTCAAGTAGAAGAGGTGGTCGTGGTAAGCAACCAATGATCTCACATGCACCTCTTCTATATATGCAGGGTACGCACAAGTCTGGAATCGCTGCCGAAGATACGGTAAGTTGTAATAGATGCATGCATGTTATAAGTTTCTATAAATTTTTATAATATGATTTGTAAATAGAAAGAATTTTTTTTTTTTATAAATTTTGTTATTTTTCATAAAATAGAAAGAAAATTTGAAAGTACTATTTACCAAGGGGAAAATAAAAAAAATACGATTTTTTTTACAAAACATTGAAAATTATATAGAAAAAGTAATAAAAGAAACTGAATTCCATGTATATATATGTACAAAGTAATCTAATATATTACATTTTATGATTGTAAATAGAACTATAAAAACTCTCTTTCCAATATAATAATAAAAAATTTAAAATATGATAATTATATAGAAAATTTAATTAAAAGTTAGAATGTCATGTGTATATATATATATATATATATATATATATATATATATATATTTATATTTTATATGTAGAAACTAATATGTAGGTTATCTAACTGTTTAATAACTTTGACATTCATGATGATAGATTAAAAACCCTAATATGAGACAGTGCAAAGTTCGAACGGGACAAATGTGGGAGGCTGACAAGCTAACTGCATATTACATCGAACTTGCGGGTTTTAAGTACGCAGCCAAGACGTCTGCTATAGAGTTAGATCCTGCACTTTTGCATGCATTAGCGGAGACGTGGCATCCAGAGACACACACGTTCCACCTTCCACAAGGTGAAATGACTATCACACTAGAAGACGTGTCAATGATTTTGGGGTTACGGGTTGACGGTATGCCGATAACCGATTCCTACCGGCGAGATGATATCTCAGGGTATACGGTTAATGAATTCACTAAGCTAACTTTCTTTCAACTTTTTGATGAAATACCCGATGCTGAGGAGTTTAAACATAATACATTGGAAATGAAAGTAACTTATTTGAAGGAGTGGAAGGCAGAAAAACACGAACTGAGTTTGGCGACGAACGATCATGGTCTAGCACAACGTAGGGCTAGAGCGTATATAATGATCCTCTTAGGAGAATGTCTATTAGCAAATTCTAGCGCAGGGTTTGTACCACTTGAGTACATATATTTCTTGCGTGATTTTGTTAGTTGTAGTCAATATAGTTGGGCGTCAGCTGTATTGAGCAGCACATATAGAGGTCTATGTAGGTGGGTGAATAAGAAAAAACAGAATGATCTCACGGTCTGCGGTGTGCTCCTACAGGTATTAAGAATACATTTTAAATCAGTATTTACAATCTATGTTTAAGGGCTGGTTATGGCGTGCTAATTTTTTCCTGGATTGTAGGTTTGGTGTTGGACGCGTATCGGAGTCGGCAGATCGACAATGTTCAATTCACATACAGAAAGCGGATCAGTCGGGTGTTGGTGGGTGGGAGCGAAGAGCCGAAAACAAAATGTGGTACCTGGATATCATATCTATTATCGAGATGAGTTGTTATTGCTAAAAAAAAGATGGGGTAACATACTATTTATATTGCTAATCATTTCAATTTTACTTATTTATTTTCATGTATAACATTGCTATATTATTGTAAATTTGCAGATTACTTGGCAGCCATATTCAGAGAAAGTGAAGATGTTAGTGCCGCAAATCTGCATTGAAGGTAAGGAGTTGTCTCGGATCCGGATCCCATTGATCCATTTCAACTGTGTGGAATGGCAAATGGCTGATCGAGTCTATCGGCAATTTGGATTGCCTCAACCGATCCTCGTAGACTGTCCCAGTGATAGACGAGAATGGGATATTCTCCATGCGTGCAATAAGTGGACGAAGTCTCCACTGGATGCTTGGGAAATACATCATCAGACGTACATCTTGCGATGGGAAAGACGTTGGGAAAACTACGAAGCTCCTATTCCCATAGGTGCAACATCCAAGGATTACATGCGTTGGTATGCATCTGTCACCCGTAACCTCATATATCATGATGATTTCCTTCCAGAAAATGATCAAGTCCCAGACAAGGCACCATTAATCCCTACACATGAGCATTTTGAACCGCACGGAAAGTCTCACAAGTCATGGTAACATTTTTTTAAGTACATATTAATATAAAATTATATCGGTTTTAAATAACAATATTATGTGATTGTTCATAGCTGAAGCAATTCGAACGCGTCTTGATAAAAATTCGGAAGATGTTGCTTGAATCAGAGGATTTGTACATTAGGAAATGTGCAAAATTACAAATCAAAGATATTCGTGTAGCCTTTGATGAAGTAGGAGAGCTGCGACATTTTAACGGTTTAATGTCGCAAGAACTGGTGCGAAGTAGCGACGATGAGGATCCGGTAGAGGATGAAGTACCTCATGGATTTAGTACGCAACCTACGTTTGCAACACAAGAAACGCATAATGTTTGGGATTCGGTTTATCGCCCATGTCCACCTGATCAAGGATCATGGCCAAATCCTAACACGGAGAATCCTGATTATCGGGGTTGGCATTTTTAGTGTATCCATTTGCGTGAAGTACGAGGTTTGATAATTTGACCGCGTAGGCATTTGAATTCGCATTTAAGTTTGTATTTTTACCAGCAATTTCCGAATTTTCGTAATAATATTTGCAGTTTTGGGAACAGTTTTTTAGCCATTTTTCGGTGAAACCCCTAAATTTCGAAATGCTTAAAAAATTTGAAAAAAATACAGCTTATTAATAGCATAATAACATGGCTAAGTCTCAAGTTTCGTTGCATTTGGAGTTGTAGGTAATCGGAAAAGTTCCGTCAAATTTTGGTCATTAATCGACATTTTACCTGAACTTTGAAATGTTTGTTGAATGAAAGAGAGTAAATATATAATGAAGTGAAAATGTTTGGTATTAAGAAGTTTTTTTTTTTTACAAGATTTTTTTTTTTTTTAAAGTGACCGAGACTTTGTCTCGGTCACTTGTGTCTCTGCTTTAAGCAGAGACACAGCTTGAGGGGACAGCACAGTGCTGTGCTGTCGGGTCAAGCTACCCTACAGCACAGCCTGTGCTGTGAACTCAAGCTACCCGACAACACAAGGTGTTGTCGGGTAGCTTGACCGACATTGTCGGTCAGGCAAAAAATTGTGACCGGGTTTTAAAAATCCGGTCACGTGTTTGAAAATTTATTACCGGGTTTTAAAAATCCGGTTAGCCTTACTTTTGTAATTTATTTTTTTAATGGCCTATGTTCGTATTTGTTTGCTCATGCAGCCATAGTTTGGTCAAAAACTCTATTTTCTGCTAGCATTTTCAACAGTTAGAGGTAGCATTACCATTAGTTTACAGTAATGGAAGTGGACTGTTTGTTTGTTTTTGTAGGTCCATATTGTAAAATTCGTTTACAGTAATGGAAGAGGAATGTTTCAAGAACGAAGTGATCAAGAAGAGGTGATCTTTGTGGGATTTAAGAGGTTATAATATGGGTCTTTATTTTGGTATGCGATGAAGAAAATTTGAGTCAGTCATTACATAAATACGGAATCAATTTTGTTATTTGGTTAGTGCACTGGATATGCCAGAAAGGAAAAAAAAGATGATTTTTTTTTTTCTTGTTAGGAATTAAATTCAGAATATTCAAGAGACGACATATTTTAAAGTTTATACCTACATATTTCATCATATTTATCTGAATAAATAGCTTTAGCTAGTTAGAGGAAATCAGACTTTCATTTGGATTTCAAGTGGAATTATATTGGTATATGTTACAAATCCTTGGAAGGATTATATATATATATTTTGTAAAGAACTTACTTAATTGAGCGATGTTCTTCACAATTGCCAACATGATTCTTAAATGAGCCATTTAATTATAGTATTATCCTATAATTAGCAGTTAGCTGCATCAAAGGGTGTCAATGGGTTGAGGCGGGGCAGGTATTATTTCTGCTAGCCACACCTCTTTTGTTTTGTTATTATTTATGTTGGACTAGTTTTTCTTGTTTGGTGTTTCGGCCCGGTTTGTTGTGTTTGGAATTTGTTTACTTTCTTACTGGACTGGTTCCTTCTTTCTACGGATTATAGTCTAGTACCTGGATCCGACCCAATCCGGGCCGCCTTAGTGTTAATTAGATGATAGGTTGCCAGTTGAAGGTACCAACCCCAATGAACCGCAAGTCTTGTGTCTCTTTGCATTCTCTGTTTCTCTCCGCCATTGCTAGGGTTTGAGGAAGTCATCATGGTATCAGAGCGGCGAGGTCTTCCTTGCTAATCGTTCTTGGCCCTTATCCTTCATCTTTTCTTCCTTCCTTCACCCTTCCATTTCCTTCCCTTCCCTACATACAGACTGTTCTACTTCTCGATCAGTTTTCTTGACTGTTTCTGTTTTGCCTCCACGAAGCCTTCTCCTCTGCGGTTTTGTTTCCTTCATGGCAGATCTTGTGCATGCAGCCCCGTCTTTAAAGGTTTATATGTGGATTACTGTGTAGATCATTGGTTTGCGACTTGGATCGGCTTCATATCTTCCTCTCCTCTATGTTCGTATCAAGGATTCTTCTGAGATGGCTGATTTGTCGAAGCAACCGGATCTCAGTGAGACTTCCAATCCCACTATGACCGAAGAATTCGTGAGCTACGATTTCAGCTCATTCTTTTCATCCTCTTTTTCTCCATAGTTCTGATAATCCTAGACAAAGCTTGCTTTCGCTAAAGTTGACTGGTACTGAAAATTACTGGAAATTGAGTAGAGGCATACATATAATTTTACCTGGCAGAAACAAGCTTGACTTTATTACTGGATCTTGTTCTAGGGATTCTTTTCTGGAAAAATTTCATCCTCTTTGGGATCGCTATGACGCAGTTGTTCGTGGTTGGATTATTAACTCTGTTGTCGATGATATTACTGATGCTATCATGTATCTTGATAGTTCCTTTCTTGTTTGGTTGGAATTTAAAGAGAAATATGACAAGGTAAATGGATCTAGAATTTATCAGATTCATAGAGAAATCACTAATACTCGCCAATGATGTGATGCTGTAGCCATTTTCTTTACCAAGCTAAAAAAACTTGTGGTCTGAATATGATGCTGCTAGTGATCTGCCACATGTTCATGGTGACTCCTTCAAGAAGCACCTGGAGCATAAGGAACAGCAGCACTTATTTCAGTTCCTTATGGGATTAAGTGATACCTACTCCAATGTTCGAAACAATCTATTGCTTTGGATTCCTTTGCCCAATCTGAATCAGGCGTATGGAATCCTTCTCCAATAAGAAAGCCAACGAGATGTGTAGTTTACTCCCACTGGAAACAATGGGTAGTTTAGGTAGTTGCGTCATTCCTGGTTCAACAATTTGACCATCAGGTTCAACTTGATTCATCTCAACAGCAACAGTGATTACGCGTGGTAGGGTTTATTCCTCCCACTGGATTTATTATGAAAATGTTCCCATTCTCATTTCCCACGTCAGTTTGAGTTGCTGGTTCAAATCTCTCTCCCACTCACTCGAATTAAGTGGGACCTGATTGTCAGTGATATCCTGCTCCGTTTTGATCAAGACTACGTTATTTTGAAACTGTCCATGCATTTGGAAAATTCTCCCTCTTAGTGATGTAATGTCTCATGTTCAATCACGGCACCATTTACCTCAAGCTTTAAATATGTATTTTCTAAGAGTAGGAATCGAACTCTTGTCCTAAATACGTGTTTAGTGTGCATTTTAATGTCGCATGAAGATATGATTTAACTCATCATCATCCTTTAGCTTCTAATGGCGGCTTGTCTTACCAATTCATTAGAACTAGGGCGGAGCAAAAAACCCGACAAAATCGAATTCCCGAAAAACCCGCCCTAGCCCGTCTAGGAATTAGGCCCGAGCCCGTATGTGAGGTAATTTTACTCCCAACTAGGGCTAGGGCTAGGGATTTTTTTAAAAGAAATCCCGAAAGTCTCGAATGTCCCTAGTTATTTACCCTAATTCAACAATTTATAATATAAATAATCTAATTATACTTAAACTACGTGTGCGAACTTAATAAATTTGTTTGTAAACTTGATGTATGTGATCGTGAATTCGATGTATGTGTTGATGAATTCAATGTAGTTCGTGAATTTGATGATGCTTGAACTTGAATTTGTATTGAGTTGAAAATTAAGGTTTATTTTCATTCTTAGGTGTAAACTAGGGTTGTCCCTATCCCGTCCCAAATTTGAAAAGTCCCGACCAAGTAAAGACTTTTTCAGATGCTTAACTTAGAGGTAGGACTAGGGATAGTTGTGGAAAATCCCGAAAACTAGGGCTAGAGACATTTTCTTAAAAGATCCCGCCCGTTTGTCCCGAGCTCACCCCTAATTGGAACACAGTTTACATACATGTGAGTCATATTCTTCCATCCCATAGGGAACGCTTGATAGATTGACTCTAACATTATGTTTCTGAACTGTGTCTTTTGAAGTGTGTGTCACTTGATTTGAATGCCTAGCCTGACTTATCGTTTAAGGCGTTTGGAAGGAAAATCGTTAAAGCGACTTCATCCTTCTTTGTTTGCAAACTTATCTCAGAGGTTTTATCCCATCTCTGAACTGAGCATCTTAGTTTTTCACATTTTGCGTCAGTTGATACTTTTACAAGGTCGTGGTGGCTTTCCAAGCCTACTTCGTACCGTTGTAAATGTTATCAATAAGTTATTTCCGAATGAATGCAAACGGAAATTCAGCACTTCATTATTCAAACACTTCATCATTAAATTCGTATTTTGAAACGATGTGTTCCGTCTTTCAAGGTCTACTTGCGCGAGGCGCAATTTACTCTAGTTTTAACCCTTGGTTAAATCATTTCATTTCTGAATTTAATTTTAATTTAATCCATTCGGTTTCAAACATGATCATCTTTACAGTTTATTTCATTTAATGGAGTATTAATAATAAAATAAGATTTATAACCGGTTCGTTCCTAGAACTACGCAATCAAAGGATTTTAATGGCATTTTGATTTTACTCAAAGAATTAGTTGTATGAGAAAATGTATGGAGTTGTTTGAATTAGCTATTCCCAATAGCCGTATTGCTTCGGTTTACTTACTTTTCGAATCGATCTCGTTTCTATCCGAGTCGATTAATCTTGATAAGCAGAACTCATTTCGAATCGAATGGTAACTACTTTATTCATCAATTCATAAAAAATAATAATAACCAAAATTCAAACAAATAAAATGAACAGTAAGAGAAATGACCACAATGGCATAAATTCTAGATCATCCACGAAGCTTTAAGAGATAAAGGTAGAGCTTTGGGAGGACATAAACCAGACATTTATTGTGCTTTTATCACTGACGTTCATCACACCGGATGTTCGTTTGAGGACCAAAATGATGATCCCGTTTCCTCTGCATCTCCCCTTGATCTCTTGCGGTGAAGCATAGAAGAACCCTTCGGTTTCTTTTGTTTGCTTTCAACAAACAGGACCGTGATAAACTTAATTGATTCAATCAAGTAACCAAGTCCTTCGTCGCCGGCTAACCATGAAAGAGGGTACCTCTGTGCAATACCGAGTATCTTTCTCCAATTCGATTTCTTGTTCGTAAGATCTGATGTGGGTTTTACACCTGCATCTTAAGAAATAAGGGCAACATACTCAAACATCACTCATCTAGCTTTAGCATCCCTTCCTCCGCCGAAGCGGAGTCTAATGGCACACCAAAGTTGAAGAGCACTTAAGTTGAGTTTGAAGTCTTTTGCAACTCTCTATCTAAGGTTGCTAGTATCACCTTGCAAGCTCTGCGATCTTCAAGGCTCCTCACCTTATTCGGGTTTGTAAGAACACCTTGTTCATTCACCCATGTTCTGCCCTTATTCACATCAATACACTTGTGTATGCATTCAGCCAAAAGGAGTTCTCTCACATGTTCACTCCATGCATCCCAATCCATGCCATCCAGATTGCGAGGCTCGTAAAAGCGAACCGACCCAGCCATGAAAACTAACTTTTGAGAAAGAATTGCATACATCAAATATCCATTAAGATGGAATCCGACAAATAATGATTCCTCAGTCATCTAAACCAACCGACCACCAGTACCAATGGATGATGGCTGTGAAAGAGTTCACATTACCTTCGTGTTCTATCCAATAAATCAGTCTTTTAAAATGGCTTTAATCGCAAATTACCGGAACGGGAATTTTAAAACAAGCACACCCGATCTTAGCTTTCCCAATGCCCTTTTTTATTGGAAATATATTCCGATGAATTCACTCATGCATATATAATTCTACTATCCATGTAAATTATCATACGCCAGTAACATTCATCATACAAACCACACTCATGCTTACGCGTCATGCATCTAATATTCAGAGGAACTCATGCTTGCATATATAATTATACTTCCAAGTAAATTATCAAAGGTGGCTACATCCTTAACATTCTAGCATACGTGTCAAACATGTATCATTCACATCCTTCATACACATTTGGTGACTGGTTTTCGATTTTAAAATAATTTTAAACATTAGGGGCTGATTTGCAATTCATGCTTATATTCAATCACACAACATTCTTGACATGAATCATAGGCATTTCAAACCATCACAGCATGTCTATCCTAGTGCTCATTCCATATATTTAACCAGGGCTCCGCCCACAATATTCAATATCCAGCTAGCTTGACTTAGTCAAGACAACATTTCTAATCATGCATAAATATATATTGAATAATAAACAATTGCAATTCAGCCCACTAAATTGACCAGTCCCAAAACATGTATCTCCGAGATCCATCCCCATAATCGAAACAAGGCATAAAGGTTAGCAAACCTTGAACACTATGTAGGCCTATTAAGGTTCAAAACATTTGGAATTTAAAACTTGACCTCCCTTTTTTAATTGACTTGAATTCGATTTTAAAAATACGGTTCGGTTCAGTCAATTTCGGTCTGGTTTGGTCCGGTTTGGTTCGGTCCAGAAAATCCGGTTTTGGTCTGAAAATCCGGTTCGATTCGGTCCGGTAAAATCCGGTTCGGTTCGGTCTGGTTTTAATTTTAAAATCTGGTTCGGTCTGAACCGGTCCAATAAAAATAGGGTTCGGTTCAACACTCAAAACCGGTTCGGTTAGATCCACTTAGTTACCCCGGTCCGACCCGACCCAATTAGGTCGAACCTATTGAGAAAATCCAGTTAAATTTAAATTTGTCCCGGTTTGACATATTGGACCGGCCCAATAATTAAAATTTAAAAGGTTGGGCTGAAATGTTTACTTGTGGCCCAGGTAGGGTTACAAAGTCCAAAAATATTTAACTTAGCCACCAAGTTACATTAATTATATAAAATAATTTCCAATATTAAATATATATATATATATATATAATTTATTGCAAATATCTTAAATATGGAAACATATATTAACAATGTATTTTCTCAATATTTTAGGTAATTAAAATCTATCAATAATATCTTTAACCTATTTAAATATTTAGATTTATATTGATATTTATATTTATATATATATATATATATATATATATATATATATATATATATATATATATATATATTAATGTGAATCTATCCTTATGTTCCCAATTACAGATATATTGTTACCTAGAATAAAAATTAAAATATGGTAAACAATATTATTCTAAAAGTTTCTGCCGAAATTCCTTACTTGGTGACCAAGAAATTAAAAATATTACCTTGTAAATTACTAGGGTTTTCGGCCAAAAACACAAATTTGGGAATAAGTGATCAAATTTTAAGATAAAATTTTAATAAGATCTACAATCCTATGTTTGATTTTGATAAATATCATCTTTTTCTTGAAGATTATGAACATCAAATTACCTAAGAACATCGAAAATTCCGACCATCATAAACCCTAAGATTCGAAATTTTAAAATCCTTTTTTAAAAGTTTTGGTCCAAAATTATAAATTTTCAAGAACACAAATTTATCAAAATCATGTACTCCTAACACAGGCTCTGATACCACTGTTAGATTACGGGGAGTAATCACTACAGAAACTAAATCATAGTACATGCTAGTAATCGAAATTACGCAGCGGAAGATTCACACATACCTCTATAGTTGTCCGTAGACACAAGATCCTTGCAGGAGGGAGTTCACGATCCTCCGGTCGGCACCCGTAGGAGTTCTTGTGAAAGAAGCCCTATGTGGTATATTATCAACAGCAAAGCCTCTGATCGATTCTTGGCAAGGGACAGATCTCTGGAGTGTTTGCTAGAAAGCAAATTGGCACACCCTTGGTGAATGCTAGGTTCGGCCGATGTAGATGTTACTGGGGGAAGGGTTTTCTCTAAAAACACCACTTAAATGAATTGTGATTAACCCTAATAAAACCCCTAACTCCCTATATATATAGGATGTGTAAAGTGGACAAAAGTCCACTTTACCCCCTCCTTAAATTCGGCCGGCCATGTAGTATAGGGAGGCCCAATTTTTGGGCCTCTCATGTCAATTGGGATTTGGGTCTGGCGCAATGTCCTAATGTGACATATACCCAATTTACTTAGGTAACCTATACATATAATGAGCTACCATTTACGGCGCCCATAACCATATGGTTACAAGTTGGATATTAGATACTAGGGCTAGTAGTCATATGACTGGCAATTTTTATTGGCTTAACAACTACATACTAATTTCAAATGCTACTGTTCAAATACATAATGGTATCTCATTACAAGTTGCTGGTGTTGGAGATTTACAAGCCACTGATAAGAAAATGTTGAGAATTGTTTTACACTTGCCTGATTTTCATTTTAACTTGATTTCCATTTCTCAACTTATAAAGGATTTAAACTGCTTTACCATTCTTCATCTTGATTTTGTAACATTGCAAGACCTTACAAGTGGGAGGGTCTTGGAATATGGTACAGAGTAATCTGGATTGTATCTTCTCAACCACAGCAATCAATATCTTGTTTCTGCTGCTTTGACTACTATCAATAAAACTGATGTTTCTCTTTGGGATCGTAGATTTGGTCATGCTTTTAGTTAGCCTTTGAAAAATGTTCATTCATTGGGTTGTTTTAAGAATAAAATATCTGAATTTGATGATTGTAATGTATGTCCCTTAGCTAAGATGACTAGATCTTCTTTTCCTGATTCTAAATCTAGAGCAGGTGCCATGTTTGATCTCATCCACAGTGATGTTTTGGGGCCATATAAAACTGGCACATATGATAATAAATATTATTTCTTAACTCTTGTTGATAATTTTTCTAGAGTTACCTGGATATTTCTTATGAGTTATAAACATGATGTGGCTGAGATTTTAAAAAGCTTTGTTTTAATGGTTCAAACCCAAATTCAAAAAACCATTAAAACATTTCGTAGTGACAATGGTGGAAAAATTTCCAGTGATCATTTAACATTCTTTTTTGTACAAAATGTAATTCTCCCCCAAATTTCTTGTTCTTATAACTCCCAAAAAAATGGGAGAGTTGAAAGGAAGCATATGCATATCCTAGAAATTGCTAGGGCTTTGAAACTTCATTCTTTTGTTCCAGATAATTATTGGGGGGACTGTGTCCTTAAAGCTTATTATTTGATAAATTTACTTCCTACTAGAGTCCTCCAAGGACAGTCCCTTTCTGCATGTTATGCTTGGTCATGCTCCTAAAATAGGGCACCTAAAAGTATTGGGTGTTTGGCTTATGCAAAGAACTTGATGGTTTTGAACAAATTTGCTTCCAGAGCAATACCCTCTATTTTTCTGGGATACTCTGATATTCAAAAGAGTTATAGACTACTTGATATTCAAACTTTTTTTTTTTTGTAAGCAGAGATGTACAATTTGTTGAAATTGTCTTTCCCTTTGCTAGTAGCAAAGCTGATTCATTACCATTATTTTCTCCTGCCACACCCAATTGTTTCTTTGATGATGGCGCTGTTCAGCCACATGAAGGTGTTTCTGATGTCCATGATGTTGTTCGTAGTGGAAACTCACCATATTCCAGATCCATACATGATGAGCTTTCAGAAAAAGATTATGATATGGATATTGCAGATATTGAATTGGTTCTGATAACCTTCATGATGCACCTCATACTGATGATGCTATTAGGAGGTCTACTCGTGTTATACAACCAACAATCAGATTGAAGGATTATGTTGCTTCTGTCACTTTTGTAGGTTTTCTCATTTGCAACTTTGTTGGTTATGATGCTAATTCCTCTAGGTTTAAGTGTTTTTTTTAACATCTATTGAGAAACTTGTGGAATCTCGTAGTTTTGCATAAGCTGAACATGATGCTGGTTGGATTCTTGCAATGCAAGAAGAGATAATTGCCTTGGAAGCTAATAACACACATGAGACTTAGTCCCTTTGCCCTCAGGTAAATTGAAGTACAATTTTGATGGTTCCCTGGAAAGGTATGAAGCTAGACTAGTTGCTAAGGGTTTTAAAAGACAGCATGACATCGATTATTTTGAAACTTTCTCTCATGTTGTTAAAATGAATAATGTTAGGACTATTTTAGCTCTAACTGCTGTTCAAAGTTGGCCCTTATTCTAAATGGACGTTTATAATACTTTTCTTTAAGGGGATATTTCTCAGGAGGTTTACATGAATGTCCCACAACGTTTTCGTAATCTGGGGGAGTGTGATAACTTAGTATATCGATTACGAAAATCCTTATATGGTTAAACAAGCTTCCCGCCAATGGAACTTAAAACTGACAGGTTCCCTTACTGCTGCTGGTTATTCTCAGTCTTTGTATAACTATTCCATTTTCACTAAATATGATGGTAAACAAGTTGTGGTTTTACTTGTTTATGTGGATGACCTTTTAATCATTGGGAATAGCAATATGTTGATTTCTGAATTGAAAAAGGATGCCTTTAGTTTACTAGAGACATCGTGATCTCTTTTTTTTTAGCTCGGTGTGTTTTGGAATCAAATTTTAAGATGAAGATTTGGGAGAGTTACAATATTTTCTTGGAATAGAGGTTGTTATAGAGCTGATTTCCCAAGTTGGTTTAGCTGCTGCAAAAAAAGCCAAACCCCCTATGGAAATTAAACTAAAGTTAACTAGTAAGACTTATGATGATTTCGTCTATATAAATCAGCATGATAAGGTCCTATATGATATTTCTGCCTAAAGAAGATTGATAGGAAAGCTCCTCTACCTTACTATCACTAGACCTGACATTTTTTTTTCAGTGAAACATTTAAGTCAGTTCCTCAAATGTTCAAAACAGTCTCATTTTGATGCTTCCATACGTATTGTTAAATATGTGAAAGGTGAGGTTGGTAAAGGTATTATGTTATCATCTTATAGTAAGGTTGAGCTTGTCAGTTTTTGTGACTCTGATTGGGCTAATTGTCCAAAATCCAGACGCTCTCTTACTGGTTATTTGATTAAACTGTGGGATTCCCCAATATCTTGGAAGGTGAAGAAACATGATACAATTTCTAAATCTTCTGCTGGAGAGTGTAGAAGTATTGGACACACAGTTTCTGAGATTGTGTGGTTGCGTGGGTTGCTTTCTGAGCTTGGTTTTGTTTAAAACATTCCAACTGTTCTACATTGTGAAAATCAAGCTGCCATTAAGATTGATTCTAATCCTATTTTCCACAAGCTTACGAAGCACGTAGAAATTGACTGTCACTTTTCTAGATTTCATTTTTTTGGATGGTTCTGTGCAGGCTATTCACATAGGAACGGAAGAGCAAGTAGTTGATGTGTTCACGAAATCTCTCTCATCCTGGCAGCATGATTATTTGGTTGGGAAAAGTTTGAATGAAGAACATATATCTGTGTATGAAGATTGAAGGGGAGATTGGGAATGAAGGTAGAAAAGATGAAGATTGAAGGTTTTTTTGTGTGTACAACTTGATGGGGAGTATTTGGCTTCAATATGGCCACCTCTTTTGTTTTGTTATTATCTGTTGGACTAGTTTTTCTTGTTTGGTGTTTCGGCCCAAATTGTTGTATTTGGGCTTTGTTTACTTTCTTAGTTGACTGGTTCCTTCTTTGTACGGATTATGGGCTAGTACTTGGATCCGACCCGATCCGGGTCGCCTTAGTATTAATTAGGTGAGGGGTTGCCAGTTGAAGGAACCAACCCCGATGAACTGAAAGTATTGTGTCTCTTTGAATTCTATGTTTCTCTCCGCCATTGCTAGGGTTTGAGGAAGTTGTCAGGTATTGACAGCCCCGGATCCACCCCGATGGACGATATCGTCGACCCGGACCCGTCCCATGCATTTGTGGGGCTGGTCAAATGGATCAATAAAAACTCACTGGGCGATCTGCGAACCCCGACCTGAGTTTTCAAGCCACTCCAAGCACGCCAACCACCGTCTCAGATACCCATGGACAGCAGGCTTGAACAGAAATCTCAGCATGTTACTTTGGAAAACTTGAAGCATGGGAAAGTGTTTGATTTTGTTTCTTCTGCAGAGAGAGAGAGAGAGAGAGAGAGAGAGAGAGAGAGAGAGAGAGAGAGAGAGAGAGAGAGAGAGAGAGAGAGAGAGAGAGAGAGAGAGAGAGAGGTGAACTACCAAGCAGGCAGTGACGAGTAAAGACCGATGGTGGGGAATAAGGGCATGGGGCTGCAAGGCTGGAGTGTAAGTGTCCAATGGTCGCTGGTGGTCTATGAAATGAACGTGAATCCCTAAAGTGCATCTGCGGCTGAATGAAGAAAAAGATAACCTAGTGAGAATATGAGAATATATATATCTACCACGGGATGGTTCTTCGGAGCCCCCGACCCTGGACCTGGACTCGCCCCGCCCTATGGATAATTAGACCCAAAACGTCATGTAACCCGTGAGTCGGCAAGTCAAAATCGGATCGGGGCTCCGTGGGTCAGCGGGTACCCGCGATCCGCTGACACCCCTACATCAAACCCCTACATCAAACACTTGAATCCATGTCTAAATATGGTACATTTCCTCTGATAAAAACTTATTAATTCAAATTATTATATTTAAATTCATTGTTGAGTATGTATGTATTAGTATTAGCTGAACGGGATCAACTTAATCATTGTAGTGAACTAGTTGTTGTGGATAAGCTCCATAGTAAAAAGGCATTTTTTATAACTACTTACTTTAAGCTTTCAAGTTTTACAATATTTTCTTTCAACTTTTTTTTGGTAGTTGTCATATTTTGCATCTAAAGTTTACAAGCTATGAAGCTACATCAGACCTATCATATTCTGCAGCATTTCTAGATGAGTTATTCAAACTATTCGAATGATGTGCTTCCAAATATATATGCAACACTATATATCCCCAAGAAGATCTTTTAATGAATGATAATCACTCATCCATGATTTTTAGAATAATTTATGAGGTGGATAGTATGTACTTTTTTATTTCATAGTAATTGATTTGGGTATTGCTAGCAATTTTATATTAAATTAAAGTTATAATATCATCTACTTGTAAACTCGTTTTAAATTATTATACTGAAATAACGTATTCATTTTCTAAGTCCACTTAACTAACTATCTTAAAATTCTTAGTTGGTATATCGGTGAAGTCGTTGTTTCAGTGTTGCTTGAATTGTGATATTATTAAATATGTTTCATTTTGTTTGATTTTTAGTAAAGAAGAAATGGATTAATTAAGATCATAAGTGGTTATCTTAAGTGGTTATCTTGATATATTTGTTTGTGTCATATCAATTTTATCCAAATTAAATAGTGCAACATATGCCATTTTCATACGTTGTGAGGTATTGAACAAAGTCAAAAAGATGTTGAAACATTTTCTTACTACTAAAAAAAGTATGTGAATTATGTATCAATAGAATGTTAACTAAAATAAGTGGTGAAATGAAAATTAAAAGGTTTAAGAATGAGCATCATGTTACTTTTTGATATCTCAACTATCTGGGTATAGATATTAACTTCCCCACTATATGAAGTTTTTATTATAATTCTCATGACTAGATTCACCTAGTTAAGGAGCTAGTTATGACTAGAGCCACGCCAGTTACCGTGTCAAGCACAACCTAAAGCCAGACCGAACCCCTAATAACTCGACCAATTAATTCATAATTAGTAAATCCTAAACATCTCAATTGGTCAAGCCTTGACTCATGTCCGTGTTTGACAAAGTCTAAAAGACTAAGCGATTAAGCTGGCACATACTCGAGCCAAATTTTGCCCTATAACTTGGTGAATTGAGTCATGTGCTAATCAAAATCAACCGTTTGAATAAGTGAAGTACTCAAAATCAACAATTCAAATACATGAGTGTTAGAAAAAATGACGTATGCCTTAATTAACTTGTCCATAAGTCATAACTCGTGAGTGAAGATATTCATTATAATCTTATTAATTCTTTAACAATGAAGTGCCAAATATTAAAAATAAAAATAGTTGACGTACCAAATATAGTAAAATGACCGGTAGTTGAGGCTCTTCTTAAGTTTTTAACCCGAAAAGAAAATATTTAGATAACTATTTGGTAGTTTTGGAGAAGAAAAAAAATTATCCGGTAGTTTTCATTAGCTACACCAATAGTCCAATACTATATATATAGTATGAAATATATTAGAAAATTGTACAACTGGGTCTTTCTCCATGATCCATAATTAAACAAAAGTGGACACATAACTTTAATTCATTCATGCGCTAAACCAACACATGTATACCTCAGCATATGTCAAATACAGAAGCACAGAGCTGTAAATGTCTGTGGACAGAGTTAACCATGGGGTCCAAAACAAAGAAAATATGAGTAGCATTACTGTCACTTTAAATCATAATATATCCTTATCGAATTAGAAAATGATGGATATTTATATCATGCTCTAGCACCATATTTTCGGTACTTTTTCTTTTTCCATTTTTCTATTGCTTTAAAGGTGAACCCGAGAATTGATATTATTAATAGTATAATGCAAATATTAGGTGTGGTTAAAAAATTTCATGTTTTTTTTATACTTTTAAAGTTTTACATATATTACAATTAAGTTCACTCTAGAAATAAAAAAACCAAAAGCATGGTGCTCTTGGAGCATGGTAGAAAAATCCGAATTTTTTTTTTTTTTTTTTCCTGTGAGGTGGTCCTAGATTGGCCCTCATCAGGAGGGCAGCACACGTAGCATACTTGCTCCAAGGTTAGACTTATCCCCACTCGCAACGGGGCCAGCCCGTAAGGGATAAGGTGTTGGTCATAAATAGTTTTCAATTTTCACAGTCACTAGCGGGATTGAACCCCTAATCACTAGTTAAGGAATGAGACGTACCACTATATAAATACTCCTACTTCAATACGTTCCCATGGATCATTGAGCCCTTTCTTTAGTTTATTTATTTATGTCCGTAACAAATTTGGTTAACTTTGAAGATCAGTTTCTCGATGGAATCATCCCCATGTTCACATGTAAGGAAATATTTGAGGTTAGCTTCTTTCTTTCCTTAATTAGAGTTATTGGTTTCAAATTTAATCCGACGTGAATAGAAAAATATTCATGATTATTCATTAACTTTTTACATTCTGACCTAGTGTGAGGCCTAGGCCTAGGCCTGAGCATGTACCGATTCAGGACTAGGACCAGTAAGGACTATTTGAAATGGATCTACTCTTTTCGGTCTCTAGACCAATACTGACCGATTTTTTTTAAAAAAAAAAAAATTGTCACAATTTTTGTTTTTTTAGAAAAATCCGATTTTTTTTAATATTTATAGATAACTATCTCATTTCTTAAAATATATAAATATTTGTTTCATTTTTAACAAAAAGAAATAAAAAAAATTAATTTTATACTATAAAATTTTATATTGCAAATAATAAAAAAAAAATTACTCCACCAACTTGAGTTTTTCGGTAATGGTCTTTTCATTTCGGACTGGTAAAGACCGTTAGGACCATTTGAGATTTTGGTCCGATAAAGACTGTTAGGAACATTAAGATTGGTCTGATAAGAACCATCGAATACACATTGTATTTTTTTTAAAACAAAAATACTTAAAAATTCAATTTTTATAGAAAAAATCTTAAAACAAATCTAAACTTTTTATTTTGTAATATTTTTATTAAATAAATAAAATAAAATTCTTAAGACACGGCAATAAATTATTATTTTTTCCAAAGAAACAAAATATATTAGTATAAAATAGTTAAAACATTTGTTAAAAAATGAAAATTTATAATTAATTCAGAGCTTTTTTATTTTATGAAAATTTGAAAAATTATATGTCGATTTTGGATATTCATATATTTTTCTATTTACTTAATTTGTTTTTAATTTATTGGTTCGGTCTTGTACTCCACGGTCCAAACGGTCCCGGACTGAAATTACAACCAGGACCGTTAAGAACTGAAAATGGAGGACTATTGGTCCTGGACTAAACAGTCCTGGACTTTCGGCTCGGTCCTAGAATCCACGGTCCAAACGGTACCAGACTGAAATTAGGACCAGGACCGTTAAAGACCGAAAATGGAGGACTATTGGTCATGGACTCAAACAGTCTTGTACTTTCGGTTCAGTCCTGAACTGGTTCCGATTCAGCCATTGACTTTATAGATTTTTTAGTCGCTCCTACATGTAAGCAGGATAATTTTAAATATAAGATAAACATGCTAATAGTGTTTCTATACTGATGAGTCGTACCCCGAAAAAAAGAGGAAAAAAATAGTTACAGACTAGGAAATTTTGGGCCAAACTCTTCTTGGACTTAAAGTAATATATATGTTTGAAGTAGAATGTGTGACATGAAAGATAAGCTGTTATTGAAAAGTTAGCGATTCCGTCATCTCGATATCAACCAAATCGTCCATATCATCAGACTCATAATCGTTCATATTACCAGACTCATAATCACCACTATCACTATCTTGAAAATCGCCATTGTCATTGTCAAAAAAAAAAAAACTCTCATCGTAATCGTCTGCCTCGTTACCCTGAATTTTCTTTTAGTATTCCGAAAAAAGAATTGATGGAAGAGTTAACGGTGGATCTGGGAGGTTCTTTAAAAACTCCTTCATATTTTGAAAAGGAAGAGCAAAATTGTAGAATATGCTTGCCGATATATATATAGTTACAACAGGTATTGAGAAATTATTTAAACAATTGCAATTGGTTAGCCCATGAGTGCATGCAATAATCTCTAAATCCACTTGCTTATAATAGTTTAATTAATGTTTCACAGATGGGTCTTGTGCTACCAGAGTCCATCTGTGGAAAGTGATGTTTGTCTAAGATGTGTGCACACTTTGTGAAGCATTAAAATCTGATAAGGTGTTGCCAGAAGCTACAAAAAAAAAGCTGCAAAATTTAGTGACCCTATGAGTGTTGTTAAAGTTGTGCAGCTGAAAGTATATTCACTTGTATCTCCATGCAACATATACTATACTAAAAGAAAAAACATAGATGCATACTAAATCCAACCCCACAATCTAACTCCATCGCCATATCAAAATCTGCACTCTCAACAGCTCCTCAACCATATTGCCACACTGCTTTACCCCACATGTTTCTTGATTGGGACCCCCTTGAGATTAAGATTAGCTCACCTCTTTTAACCACATATATTCGACTTTGATATGTTACTCGATATAGATAATGCGACGTGGCATTGTCCGTTGAACTAAAAGAGTATTAGTCGGTTCATTCACCTAACAAGTTAAGGTTTTAGGAGAGTTAGTTTCACGTCCCGGTACTAGAATCTCTATAATTGTGAAAGCTTCAAGTTCAATTGCGGATGCTTGTTTCAAATTGTATAAAAAGAGGGAGTCTTTCACACAACGCTTCAAGCTTTGACGAGCATATCCATAAGCCAGGCCTAAGGGGGTTAGAAGAGTTAGTTTCGCATCATAGAACGAACATATCCGTGATGGGGTTAGGAAAGTTACTTCGCGTCGTGGAACGATCCATACCCTGAGAGGGGGTTAGAATAGTTAGCTTCACGTCATGGATTAGCATTCTACAGAAAACAGTGGACATAAAATTAAGGATGCACCAATTAACAACTTTTTTAATTTGACAAAGTTAAAAAATATTAATAGGCATAACTTGGGAGTCATACAGTTTGCTCAAAGAAAACTCTTCTACTGCAAAAGGTAAAAAGAATTGAAGTAAAGACAAAGTAATTGCTTGTTCCTTGTTGAGCTTAAACATTTGAGTGATGATACTGGATAGCTAACACTGCTGCAATCTAATCTACCCATCAAAGTTCAAGTTTTGACACAGCCACTGCTCTTTGGCCCTTACTGACCAACCGGAACCCACTTTTCTCGGACCTTGTACTTGAATCCGCACCATCTCTGTTGTCCTTCAAGATGAGTAATTCCATCCGACCAGACACGGCCCCTGATATGTTGTCTATCTCAAAAAGATCAGAACTTGCACAGCTCTCTGTTTCATACTCACGTCCCGAATCAGTTCTGAATGAAACACCACCCTTGTCCCCTTTCGGGATTGCATCCCACCCCACCATCCTAATCTTCCTTGCTCCCGACACACACCCAAATGCTTCGATAGAGTTCCGCGGCTCCTCCTCTAAACTCACAACAGGGAATTCGAACTGTTCTTGCTCCCCTGTTTTATCGGAAACCGAAGACCTGTCCTTGTTTTGAGTCTTCCCTGCAATCTGGGTATTCACCACTCGCTTCACCTGCGCAGGTTCCCTTACTCTGACCGATTCTGAATCCGAACAGTGGCCTTTGCAGCTGAATCTTGAAAAGATGCTCTGTTTCTTGGATGCTTTGTTTTTCTTCATTCTGTAACTGATGCTTTCTTCTGCAGCGGGATGCACATGATCATTGGTTTTCTTTCCATCATCATCATCATCTTTTGTTTCATCTTCAAAATCCATGTTGAAGTACTTTTCAGCTTTAAAGACATCAATTTCATGGTCTACCGGTTGAGGCACGTCGAGGTAAGCAGAGAACGAGGCTGTTCTGGAATTTATTCTTCTGTTGTTGTTGCTGCTGCTGATATCCATATTGTCGAATGATGTTGGATGATAACAAAAAAAAAACACAGAGTATGCTCTGTTTTGCTTCAGTTGTAGAGTTAAATG
The DNA here is from genome assembly GCA_036873135.1 of Clarkia xantiana subsp. parviflora. Lineage (NCBI taxonomy): Eukaryota > Viridiplantae > Streptophyta > Magnoliopsida > Myrtales > Onagraceae > Clarkia > Clarkia xantiana. The sequence continues at coordinate 41,588,515 of JAPTYO010000004.1, forward strand.
AATAATCAAGGTGGAATTTCAAGAAGAGGCTTCTAGAACAGAGGAAAGACAGAGCGACAAACACAGAGGAAATGATTATGGGACAAGAGAATGGCTGCACCAATAGAACCAGACCCTTTTATGAGAACTAGAAAATGGTAGGGAAATGGTGTTGTTTATATGGAATGGAAAACAAGCAAAGAAACAAAACAAAAGGAATTGATTTGAGAGCAGTGAAATAGATGCAAGGAAACACGATGAGGCACTTCTTAATAGAGCAGGGAACATTATGGGACCCTCTTTGTTTTTCTACCAAAACAAGAGCAATAGCTTACCATAAGACGAACAATATTATGGAAGGTTGAGTCACCCAGATTTTATTTCTTTTAGGAGGATGTTCCTCTGTTGTGTTTCTTACACTGTCTGATACAATTGGTTGCCATGTTTATAGGTATTAAGATGAAGGTAGGTGAATGGATATGATACGTCGTATACGAATATCACTGTCCATTTTTATTAGGCAATGTCGTGAAAGGAAGAAATGTCCAAATATAAAAAATCAATATATATATCGTCAAATGTAGGGCTGGGCATGGTTCGGTTTTTGGCCAAACCGGTTCAGAATCGAACCGGAACCAGATTTTAGGTTCAGTTGGTTTTCTGTACCAGGTAAGAACCGAACCAGATTTTAGGTTCTAGAACCGAACCATAGGAGAACCGGTTTTGAACTGGTTCGAACCGGTTTTGAACCTTTTTTCATTTTTTTTACTAAAATTCAAAATATACACTTTTTTTTTCTAAAATTCAAAATATACGGCCAATATAGAACTATTCCTAAGTTAAGTTTCGAGTTCAAAACTAAACTCAATTGACTGTAGAACTGATATAAGCTAACATAATATATAATAACTATATATAAGTAAACAAATCTGCTACGACCACCTATATATCCAATATGAACCAAAACCAAATAGTGAAGGATCTACCCTATGGGTGTAAACGATTCAAGCTACTCGTGAGCTTCTCGAGATCGGTTTGGTCGATATTCAAATTCGACTCGCTAAATTTCGAGTCGAGTTGAACTTTTTTTGATACCGGGTCGAGTTCGAGTTCACTTGTACTCGACTCGAGAGGCTCGCGAGCCTAATCGAGCTTTTTTGTTTTGCATATTCGTCGAGTTCGAGTTTGAGTTTTTCGAGTTTTACGTAATAATATTATATATGTATATATTGAGTCGAGGAAGAGCTCGACCTCGAGCTAAGATGCACCATTTATTATTTAATTGAATTTTTAACCTTATCGAGCCGAACTCGAACATGTCAAGTATGGCACCGAGTCGAGCTCGAGCTTGAAAAATTAAGGCTCAGTCGAGTTCGAGCTCGAGTAAACTGAGTCGAGTCGAGCTTGCCGGATACTCGACTTGTTTATAGCCCTTTAATCTACCAAAAAAAAAAGATGCAAGAGTGTGTTACTATTTAACAATTTAGCTTTATGTAATAAAAGTGGTTCTGAAAAACTGGTTCAAAACCGGTTCGGAACCTGTTTTGAACCAGTTGAAAACCGCTCCATATATTCCTTATCAAAACCGAACCATTTAAGAACCGGTTCAGTCAGAACCGGTTTGTATTGGTTCCGGTTTGGTTCGCCCGAACCGGTTTTTATGCCCAGCCCTAGTCAAATGCACATCCGTCTTTGGCAATGTTATGTGATGTTGTCAAATGCAGTAGTTCAAATGTTCAATTGTATATCTTTAAATTAAATTTTCAATTAACAATGCTAGTGGTGCTTATATTACTAACATGGAACTGCCAACAAAGTTATTGTAATGCCACATGGTAAAAAAATAATATCGACTAAATTTTAAAAAAATTATATAAAAAATTTATACATAATCATTTTAAATTATAAAATAATGAAAATTACAAAAAAATAATGAAATGTTTAATTTTATAAAGTAAAATCCAAATTTTATTACATATTTTAGATTAAAAATGTTCCCAAGATATCAGACCCTTAGATTTAATTAGCTCAAACCGAACATTGATCTGGGCCGATCCAAGTATGGCTGGCAATGTGCGGTTTGTTTGATTGCATCACAACAGCCAAATCTCTTCAAATCAACATATTTAACGGTTAAAAGGACAAAACCTTAACAAAATGTTCATTCCGGAATATAAGAGTACATTTTGATGCATTAAGCAACACGAAAAAGGAAAATTTTGCACTCCACAACAAGGTTAGGTCTATTAGATTACGAGGACGTAATATTACGGAATGCTACTCGTGTACATGCAAGTAATCTAACTATGCAACGGAATAGTATACACATACATTTTAGCTTTCCTGCCCAAGAACGTCGTGGAGGGAGTTCTGATCCTCTGGTCGGAACCACGTACAAGTTCTTCGTAAGAAGAAGTCCTACGCAGTGTAAGCTCCACAACAAAGCCTCTGATCGATTCTTCAACGGGGACAGAACCTCGGACTAAAATGTGCCGAAAATCTCAACTAAGGTGGTGAAAGGGTTTCCCTCAAGTTCATCAATGGAGGTACTTCTTATTATGAATGATGTATAAACTCCTTAGGTGAGTCCCCTATATATAGGATTGGTGGAGTGGACAAAAGTCCACTCCAACCAATGTGGGACTAGTTTCGGCCGAACCTTGCTATTAAAGGGGGAGGCCCAATTTTGGGCCTCCCATGTCAATTAGGGATTGGGTTTGACTCAATTAGCCTAATGTGACAATTACGCAATTAACTTAGGTAATTTCCTTAGCATTAACGGGCTACCAATTACGGCGCCACGTCACCATATGCTAACAGCTCCCACTCGCCGGAATGGGAGGGTGACTGTTAATATATAGTTATCCAATAGCATCAACATCTCAGTCTTCAGTCTTTGTCTCCGTCTCCGAATATTTCATACGAGGTTTGCCGTGCGACCGGCGGATACGACGGGCATCGTGCTTCTCAATTGTTATGAGTATTGAGCGCCCGCAGAACGTTGATTCCCTTTCGTAAGTCAATCCTGTTAAAATAAAACATGTACCGCACTGTATCCTTGGTCAACTAATAATTCTCCAATTGCCCAGTTTTCCACATAGGAATACTTCTCCAGGGCATCCGTTACAAGTGTTCACAACCTTCAACTAATATCCGGTTGGCGGTCACCTAGTGAACACAAGAGTCGGTGAATTATAGATGAACTTGACCATCCCCATCACTTATACCATTAGTCTAACTCAACCAGTTTCCAAGACGTGGTCACTTGGCCGTTTTCTTTGGCTCTACGCTCGTACGTCGGGAAGCGAACATTGAGCTAGACCTTAGGTATAAGTTCTGAGTCTGAGAGGATACTTTGGATGCATCTTCATAAGACATCCGGGATCAATCACACGCTCAAGGTGAAGAAGTATGCCCCTTTGAATCACTAGGATTCTAGCTAGCACAACCGAGCATGACCCCGTGGTCGAACATAACACGCGCAGTATGAAGCACGCGTCGATAGCACACCTGGACTAGCCAGGATTGGGATATGTCAATCATGCTATCGCAGAATCTTTCATCTGGCCTTGAATGTGATTTTAATGATGGACTAGGTCCAACACGGCGGTGTACAAAACGAAGATTAAGTCATGTATTAAGCGTGACAAGGTTATCGTTTCGTTTAACCAGGTTTATCCCCCTGGTTCTTAGCCAATCTTGTTGTGGTAGAGGTCCTCCTCTCCTTACAAGATGATCGTGCCTGTGTGACGAGGCATAGTTCACATTCGACATAATTTTGTTGGAAGAGTTTTACCTCTTCCTACGACTTAGTTTATAGACCGTAAAATCCGATGTTATATTTCACTATGACGTCGATAGATCATATACTCAGTTTGCAATTCTTTTATTCAATCGAAATATTATTATTTCAAATATCAAAATGTTATCGCTTATACAAGTCACTTATTTAAGCCCTACGTAGTCCAAGCATTTTTACGTGCTTTTCGAAAATATCTCTACGTAATGGCTTAGTTAATGGATCTGCAACCATTTTATCCGTGGACAAGTATTCTAAAGCGATTATGTTGTCTTCCAGAACAGATTTAGCATAATTGTATTTCACATCAATGTGTTTGGTCCTACTATGGTACTTTGGATTCTTAACTGCTTCAATGGCTGCCTGACTGTCGGAGTATACCTTGACGAGATTACTCTCTTTGCCAGTGCACATCAATGCAGTAAGAAGCTTTTTCAACCAGACCGCTTCTTGTGCGTTTTTAGAAATGGCAACGAATTCCGATTCCATAGTGGAAAGCGCGACACATGATTGCTTCTTGCTTACCCAAGATATGGCAGCATTAGCAAGAAGAAAAACTCCTCCTATGGTGGACTTACGATCATCTGGATCGCTACCGTGGTCGACGTCACTATAACCGGTCAATTCTATTTGCTTGCCCTTATAGTACAGAACATAGTAGGCAGTACCTTTCAGATACCTTATAATTTGTTTTACGGCCTTTAGATATTGATAACTACGATCTGATTGGAATCTTGCTACTAGGCCCACAGCGTAACAGATATCTGGCCGAGTACATAGCATGGCGTACATAAGACTCCCTACCATCCTTAGGTACTCTGCCCTCTTCATCTGTTCACGTTGCTGCTGGTTTTTCGGTCCATCACGCTTTGACAGCGCGCACCCGAACACAACCGGTGTATCCACGGGTTTAGCATCGAGCATTCTAAATCTTTTCAATAGTTTGTTGATATAAGATTCTTGAGACAGACACAATGTCCGGGCGGCACGATCTCGGGCAATCTTAATGCCTAAGATGTACGTGGCCTCTCCCATGTCTTTCATCTCAAATGCTGACGCTAACCAGGACTTTGATTTGTTCATGAAACTCACGTCGTTCGCAGCAATGAGTATGTCATCTACGTATAGTGTTATGATGACATACTTAGACACAGAGGTCTTAGTGTATACGCAAGGATCCTCGTGAAGATTCACAAATCCGTTTCCGACGATTTCCTCGTGGAATCTGCGATACCATTGCTGAGACGACTGTTTAAGACCGTAAATAGACATTTGGAGTTTGCAAACTTTACGTTCTTTGCCGGGAGTAATAAAACCCTCTAGCTGCTCCATATTGATCTCTTCCTCCAAGTTTCCATGGAGGAATGCGGTCTTAACATCAATTTGGTGTAGCTCTAGATCGAGACATGCAACAAGGGCAAGGATGGCCCTTACTGTGGCGTAACGCACAATTGGTGAGTATCTTTCATCAAAGTCCACTCCATGAATTTGGGTATATCCTTTCGCAACCAGTCGAGCTTTGTATCGCTCGCCTCTCAATCAGCAGTGAGTTTGAGTTTCAATACCCACTTGGCTCCTATTGCTCTGCGGTTAGCAGGTAAATCAACTAAAGACCATAATGAATTAGCTTTCATTGAGGCAATTTCATCCTCCATTTCTTTTCTGCATTCCTTTTCTTGGGGTCCTTCCATCGCTTGTTTAACCGTTACTGGTTCATCAACAGACGTGAGAGTGAATATTTCGCCTCTCTCAATGGGATACTTCTTAGGAGAAGTGTGTTGCCTTTGACTGCGTCTAGGCTCATTCGTCCCATTTTGAGTCTGATCCATACTCCCACTTAGAATAATGCTTCTTATCAGAGCATTACTCCCACTGGGAATGATGGCGGAACTAGAACTTTGAGCAACAACTTTCTTAGGACGACCCCTTCGTCTCGGGATTTCACCTCCGAGATTAGTTCTTTGATCGCTAGGACCTGAAACTGAAGTGATCATCCTACTCCCACTTGAAATCATGGGAATAATAGGTAGTTGTGTATCATGATTTTCAGGTGCTACTTGATTCGCATTGCCAACAATAGTGATTTGTGATTTGAGGGGGGGGGGGGGGGGGGGGAGTGAGCCCTACCACTGGATTTATAATAGGGATTTCGTCCTCATTAACCTAATCACTTGTTGCTGTGCCAAATCTCCCACTCGAAGAAAGTGGGACCTGAGAATCATCATCAACATGTTCCAGTTCAGTCAGAACTTCGTCTGTCCTTTTCTCTCGTAGCGATGGAAATTCGTCCTCAAGAAAAGTGACGTCTCTGGATTCATGTTCGTATACACTACCGTTTTCTAGGGCTGACACAAATACATAACCTTTTGAGTTCTCAGAGTATCTTATGAAGATACTTTTAAGTCCTCTGGGTCCTAACTTGCCAAAAGGGCTGTCAGTTGTATGTGTATAAGCTGCGCATCCCCAAGGTCACAGCCTGGTAAGATTTAACTCTCTACCAGTCCATAGCTCATACAGTGTTGTGTTAACTGCTTTTGATGGGACAAGGTTTACCACATGAGTGGCAGCAAGCAATGCATCTCCCCAATAAGAAATTGGTAATTGTGCTTGTGACATCATGGTTCTTACCATGTCTAGGAGAGTCCGATTACGACGTTCAGCCACACCATTCTATTGTGGTGTATTGGGTATGGTCGTTTGACGGGTAATCCCACTTTCTTTGCATAACTTATCAAACTCATTAGAGAGATATTCTCCACCTCTATAGGTGCGTAGGGTTTTCACCTTTCGCTCCTGTTGATTCTCCACGAGCTTTAGAAAACTTTTAAAGCAATCTATAGCTTCAAATTTACGAGCAATCAAATGAGTAAACCCGAATCGGGTGTAGTCGTCAATGAAAGTTACGAAGTATCACTTTCAATTTCTTGCAGTTACGTTTATTGGTCCACATACGTCGGAATGGATTATTTGCAATGGAAATACTGCTTGTTTTGCTTCACCGAATGGCTTGCGGGTGGATTTTTCAACTAGACAGTCATGACAAGTGTGTTTTACCACACTATTTTTTCCGGGCAAAAGCCCTCGTCTTGCTAACGATTGAACTCTGTCATAGCCAATATGTCCAATCCGCGAATGCCATCCGGTCGCGTCAGTTTCTGCTTCTTTGGAGGACATAGCATACATTCTATATGAATTTACATTGCCATGTAAATCCATGATAAATAAACCATTATAAGAAAAGGCATATCCAAATAAAGTATCCCCTTTATTTATCCGGACCAAGGATCTCTCGAATGATAAAACAAAGTTCTTATTCATAAGAGCGGAAACAGAAACAACATTTCTACGGATTCTAGGAGCAAAAAAGACATTTTCTAGAAGTAAGGATTTGCCATTGCCCATTGGCAATTTGAAAGTTCCTTCCCGTATGACTTCAACTTGTGAGTTGTCGCCAATGTATATCCTTTTAGAATACTTCGGCAATCGTCTAAACTTGGCAAATAGTTCTTTGTCGTTGGCTATGTGGTCAATTGCACCTGAATCAAGAATCCAAGACGGATTTGAGTCAGTTAACATGACGGTTGAGGAAACTAAAGCTTCCTTTACATAACCAAATTCGCATATCTTTTCAGGATACGATTTGCTGGAACCTACAACATCGCTTTTTCGGCGTGGGCTGGAATTCCCGCAAACTATCTCAGATTTTAATCTGGGACTGCCTTGTTTAGGCGTAGTCAACGTTTTACTGTCGACTGCTTGTTGTTTCTTTCCCTTGTTCCTGAATTTCCTCTTCTTACGACCAGCTTGTCCTGCCGGTTTCGGTTCTTTCGAAACCGAATTTAATCGAGCCTCTTCCATGTCGATCAGTTTCAGGACAGATGCAAGATCAAGCACGAAATTGCTAACAGTCAATATAGTCTTGGTTGCTCTCCAAGACTTTGGGAGAATCCCTATTATGGCCTGAATTTTATCCCATTCAGCCATCTGACTGTCATCTTCCAATGACTTGAATAGGCGAAGAAGATCGTACACTTTTTCAAGTATGCTTTTACTGTTGTTGTTCAGATAGGTTTCTAGTGCCGGTATAAGTGGGTGCAGAGTAACTGCCATACCACTTCCATATTTCATAAAGAGGGCATCCCATATGTCCTTTGATGTCGGATCATCCTTATAACGGTTATAAAAATCCTCTGACATCTCAGACAGTGTCATCACTTTTTCTTTCTTGTCATCTTGCTCCCACTTAAAATGAGTGAATGCTAGATCTTTGGTTAATCCGGCATTCGGGTAATTCATGGTTATTTGAATGTGGTCACTCAGACCTTGTCCCTCCAAGATCGTAACGACGCGTTTGCTCCACGAGTCATAATTCGTCTCAACTAATAGCTCAGATTCACATGATAATGTCATCTATTCATTGATAATAGTTTAAGGTTGGGAGGACAACAACATTTTGACAGAATTGCAAACATCGAATTATCTATTAGGATGGAATACGACAAATAGTGATCCTTCAGTCACTAAACCAAACCGACCGTCAGTAAACCGAGGGAAGGGGGTGTCGTGGTCGTCTTTAATCCAATAGATCAGTCTTTTTGAAAACGATTATTATATTGCAAATTACCGGAACGGGAATTTTCAAATAAGTATACCCGATCTTGACTTTCCCAAGGCCCTTATTATTTTAAAAGGAATTATCCAATAATTTGCGCACGCATAATACAATATTATGCCATAAAAATCGAACAAACCAAAACATGCTTACGCGTCATGCGTCTAATGTTCCTAGCATGTATAATTCTACGTAAAGTAAATTATCACATGCTTTTTTTCTTGAACAGCCTAGCATACGTGTCAAAACATGCAACATCCGCACAAATCATGCATAATTGGCGACTGGAATTTTCAGTTTTAAAAAGGTTTGAAAATATTAGGGGTTGTGTCAGACCTCAATCTAACTTACGGCGAATTACGTTTTAAACGCGGATTTTGAAAGAGTCGCCACTAGTTAATTAAGGCTAACTAGAATTCTAAATTACCTAAGCGAATAACGGATTAAACACCTAGGTATAACATCGGTCTACGATCAAAAATTCGAGTTCGGGGGTTCTAATACGAATTAAAAATATAATTTTTAATTACGTCCTTTCGGTACTCAATTTACTTAATTTGCCAATTTTATGGTTAATACATGTTATATTAGATTATTCTAACGATGTCAAATTTTAATTAAATTTATCGTATGCGAAAATTTTGTCAGTTATTAAGCTAAGACTAAAACTAATTATAATTTATAACTCTTAATTAATACGAAATCTAGAACACCAAAATTATCAAACATGCTTAAAATCCATACACAACCTAATATAAAGTTAACATACATACATAATTTACCAATTAAATCTAACTAATTACATTCAAATTACTTAATTAAATATATAATATAATAATAATAAACTAATAATAATAAGTTAAATAAAAAACAAAAACAAAGAAAAGAAGAAGACGAACCTGTGGACTGACGGACGACGGAAGGGAGAGCGGATTCGGCAGATGGATGTCCACGGCAGGCAGGCGACGTCGGATAGAGAAGCAGGAACGGACAACGGTACGGTCGAGGCGCGGCGGACAGACCGGAGAGGATTCGGGGTTAGGGATCTGGTCTTCATCGGGTCTTGAACTACGGGTGAAGGGACGGTGGACAGGGTTAGGAGAAGGAGAGCTGGATGGATGGCGATGGCCCGGAGTCGCCGGCCGAACGGCTAGAGTGGTGGCCATCGGTGCTGGAGCATCGGCCGTCCGGTGCTGGAATTAGCTGAAAAAAAACGAGAGAGGGAGAGAGAGAGAGAGAGAGAGAGAGAGAGAGAGAGAGAGAGAGAGAGAGAGAGAGGGAGGGCCACCGGTTTGGCCACCGGCGGGCTTGGGTGACTGGTGGTCAAGGCTCCGGTGGAATTGGAGATGGCTGCTGTCCCAGGAAGAGTGACAGTAGGGTCGACGGAGGGGGAGCCAACCAGCGGCGACGGTGACGGGAGGACGGGCAACGACGTTTTACGGTACGGAGCGACAACAGCGGTGGCTGTCCGGTGGAGGAGCGTTGCAAGCGTCCATCGGTGGTAGTACGGAACGTGAGCGGAAGGACCACGGGTAGCGACGGTGGAAAGAAACGGGCTGGGTCTAGCGGTCGCGACTGCTGGGTTGGTGTCAGAGCGTGATGGGCGGCGCGAAATCGGAACTCCGGCGTGGTCGAGGCTGGCCTTGACTTCGGCAGAGGAACTTCACGGCGGGAGGATTACAAAAAAGAGAGAGAGAGAGAGAGAGAGAAAAAAAATTCTGAGCACTAGAGGACAAAAATCGCGCAGACCCCGAGAAATAATGTATTATTGCTTGTTCTTGTTTATTTCTGTGTGTGTCCTTTACAATGTAAGCCTAGACCCCTATTTATACTAAAAACCTAGTCTAGATTACAGATAAAATTTAAATAAAAAATGCTAACAGATAATTATTCTAGAGAATATACCTAAGGATATTTATCTTTACAGATAATTATTTTTTTGAATAAAAAATAATATCTGGAGATAAATATCTTACAGATAATTTTCTAAAATAAAAAAAAACTAATTATTATATATATATTTTTAAATTCCGAAAATATTAAATAAATTCGAAATAATTTAAAATATATTTTATAATAATTTCCCTAATGTGCCCTTGAGCATTTTTGGAGACTTTGTGGCTTGACACGTCCGGAATTTGACGTATCATGTGTAACGTCGTTACGTCCGGGTCAAAATCGAGTGTTTACAGTTTGCCCCTCTTTGGACGAACTCCCGTAAAACGTGTTCGAAGGGGTTTGTCCAAAGACGAAGAAACACTGATTTTGACCAGAAAGTATATTCTCTTCCAATTCTTCAAAGTCTTCAAGGTGGCTCATATGCTTATTCTGGTGCGGAAAGATAAAACCTCTGTTGGCGGGACGCCTATCGGCGGTGCCTCCATTAGCGATGCAGAAAGTAAAGCCTCCAGTGGCGGTGCGGAAAAGTAAAGCCTCGGTCGGCGGTGCCCCTGTTGGCGGTGCCTCCGTTGGCGGTGCAGAAAGTAAAGACCTCGATCGACGATGCCTCCAGTGGCGTGCGACAAGGAAAAGCCTCCAGTGGCGGTCCGGAAAGTAAAGCCTCCAGTGGCGTGCCGAAAAGTAAAGCCTCCAGTGGCGTGCGAAAAAGTAAAGCCTCCAGTGGCGTGCAGAAAAGTAAAGCCTCAAGTGGCGTGCAGAAAAGTAAAGCCTCCAGTGGCGTGTGTCGGAGAAATGCCTCTAGCGGCGTCCGTTGGAGAAGAGTCTCTAGTGGCGTCCGTCGGAGAAGAGCCTCTAGTGGCATATGTCGGAGGAGAGCCTCTAGTGGTGTCCGTTGGGGAAGAGCCTCTAGTGGTGTATGTCGGAGAAATGCCTCTAGTGTCGTCTGTTGGATAAAGGCCTCGAGTGGCTTGACGACTTGAATGCATGTCCCTAATTTTTTCCTAAACTGCGCATGACGCGACAACTTAGAGGGATCTTTTTTTTTTTTTTAATCTCTCATATTCTCTCCTTTTGCCACGGTCAAAATTTTAGACCGTGCCCCTCGGTTTTCCTAATTTTTGCATGGATTGCCCCTTGGGGTTTTCATTCCATCGGGATTTTATTTTCTCTCCTTTTACCATGATTGCAATTTCTGAATTTGCTATCATGCCCCTCATTTCCTAATTTTGCCTAGGCTGCCCTTTCGGGTTTTCAACCTAACGGAAGCACACTTTTTTTTTGGTAGCCGATTAAACGGTGGCTGTGACCCGTACTTTATTTCCCGTCTCGATGCGAGAGTATTTGTAGCCATGAGGGTGGCTGTGACCCTTTCTTCACCGTCTTCAATGTCGCGAGAGCTCTTTTAATTTGTAGCCATTTAGAGGGTGGCTGTGGCCCTTTCATTTATTTCCATCGTCGATGTTCCTGGAGTGCTCTTTCGATTTGTAGCCGTTTTAAGGGTGGTTGTGGCCCTTTCAAATGATTTCCCGGTCTCACAAGATTCACGAGAATACTCTTTATATGTAGCCATTTTGAGGGTGGCCATGGCCCTTTCAACAATCTCCCATCTTCTCAGGATTCAAGGAACACTCTTTGTAGGTAGCCATTTTAGGGGTGGCTGTGGCCCTTTCACTCATTTCCCGCCTTCAATGTTGCGAGAGTGCTTTTGATTTGTAGCCGTTTGAGGGGTGGTTGTGGCCCTTTATTTTCTAGTCGTTTTAGGGACGACTGTGGGCTTTTTTTATTTTCCCGCCCTTACAAGATTCGAGAGGTCACTCTTTTATCTATAGCCGTTTGGAGGGTGGCTGTGGCCCTTTATTTTGTAGTCGTTTTAGGGACGACTGTGGCCCTTTTTATTTTCCCGCCCTCACAGGATTCGCGGGGTCACTCTTTTATCTTTAGCCGTTTGGAGGGTGGCTGTGGCCCTTTCACTTATTCTCTGCTTTTGATGTTGCGGGAGCGCTCTTTATCTGTAACCATTTGAAGGGTGGTTGTGGCCCTTTATTTTGTAGTCGTTTTAGGGACGACTGTGGCCCTTTTTTTATTTCCCCGCCCTTTCAGGATTCGCGGGGTCACTCTTTTAACTTTAGCCGTTTGGAGGGTGGCTGTAGCCCTTTCACTTATTCTCTGCTTTTGATGTTGCGGGAGCGCTCTTTATCTGTAGCCATTTGAAGGGTGGCCGTGGCCCCTTTTTTTTTATAGTCATTTTAGGGATGACTGTGACCCTTTTATTTGTAGTTGATTTAGGAACAACTGTGACTCTTTTGTTTCTTCACTGCTCTCACAATATTAGCACAAACACTCTCTTTATTTTCCTATAGCCGATTAAAGGGCGGCTGAGTTTTTTTTTTTTTTTTGCTTTTTTGCTTTTTCATCTCACCTTTTGCCATGACTGCCCCTGCGGGTTTTCAATCATGCCCCTCTCCCTGACTTTTGCCTAGGTTTTTAACCTAGCGGGAATTTATTTTTTTCTCTCTTTTTTCTTTTTTCAATGGAAAGAAAATCTACAGAAACTAATCAACAATAACTATGTTACATGCCCCTAATAGCAGATTAAACCTTTTAATTTCTCAGAACTTCTCCGGAGGAAAATTTTTCAAATAAGTTGATTATGTCGATGTCTTGAATGGAGGATCCTTTCGATGGGTGGACGACACCGACAATAATTTCTTTTTCTTCTTCTTCCTCTCAAATGCTCTTTCATTAGCACGGTCGATATTCATGGAATCTCGATCTTTTTTAACAGGAAGATCTCTGGATGTCTTCTATCTTCAACCATGCTTGATCTTAACAGGAATGCCCCACGACTACATCTGATTGGTTCATAATTCGTCGCATGCTGGACGAATGGCCTGATTAACGAACACACATGGATGGTGTTAAGTTTGGCACAGTATTCCGCAAAATGTAACTTAGGCATAGATATCGTCCGAGGTATTTGGGATAAATTCGATAGCTGGCATAAGAATGGTCGGCGAGCGAGGGGCCGTACACGAGATGTGCTCTTCAGGAGTTTTGATTTGGATGATTATCCAAGCTGGGAGTTGGATTTTTCAGTGGGCAATGTGCTCGCTATGCGACTGGACCTGCTGCATGTCCTGATTCTCCTGCTCCACAACTTGTATATGTACACCTGCTGAAAGGTACATGCCCCTAGTGGCAGACTGAAAATTTCAGAACTTTTTTCGGAAAAGGATTTAGTTGATCGAGTCAAGCTACATTGATTGGCACATTGAATTTTCACGGGATTCTCGATGATCTCTTGAAATTTTCTCATCTCCTGACATGTCCGATCTCAATGGGAGATGCCCCATGGTTACCGCTGAATGGTTTAAACCTGGCCACATAACGGTTATATACCTCGTCTTGGAAAGCGCATGAATTTCACACATGACGGGTGAAATTTTTCATAGAAACTCTTCGGAGCGCTCACGTTTCACACGGTTGCGACATTAGTTGAAGTGGTCATCCGACCTGGGAGTTGGATTTTTCAGTGGGCAATGTGCTCGCTATGCGACTGGACCTGATGCATGTCCTGATTCTTCTGCTCCACAACTTGTATGTGTACACCTGCTGAAAAGTACATGCCCATAGTGGCAGACTGAAAATTTCAGAACTTTTTTCGGAAGAGGATTTGGTTGATCGAGTCAAGCTACATTGATCGGCACATTGAATCTTCACGGGATTCTCGATGATCTCTTTAAATTTTCTCATCTCCTGACATGTCCGATCTCAATGGGAGATCCTCCCTGGTTACCGCTGAACGGTTTAAACCTGGCCACATAACGGTTGTATACCTCGTCTTGGAAAGCGTATGAATTTCGCACATGGTAGGTGAAATTTTCATGGAAACTCTTCGAAGCGCTCACGTTTCACACGGTTGCGGCATTGGTTGAAGTGGTCATCCGACCTGCAAAAGAGTAGGGACACTCAAATCTTAAGGAGAAAATTAAGTACAATTTAACGCACATCAGCGTTAGATATCTCGAGTGTGCAATTTGTTCCTTGTGTAACTGGATGACTGCATGTTATTTTTTGTTGCCCCATTTAGTCGTCATAACTTATGTGTACATGATACCTTAACCAAGGGTACCTGAAAAGAGTGAATGAAAAATCAGTGTAGAGAATATGAGAAATCATGCATGATTTTTTGAAAACTCTAATGTCATTCATTTCATAATTTTGATTACCTTTTTTTTGAAAAATAATCAAAATTTATGATCAAATGTGTTTTGCACCATCATGGAGTTTACTGAGTTTGCTGAGTGCAATATCTGGTTTGAACGCAGGACAAATGCTCAAAAAAAGTTTTTTTCAAAAAGGTTTTATCGTCCTTTGTTTAAACTCGAATAGTAGCACTCCACTGCACAGTTAAACTATTTTCTAAAAAAGAATCAAAACTCCCATTTTTTAAATGCTCGCTCATGCGAATGTTGAAATGACGATCTTGCCAAAAAAGTGCAATACACCTTGGATAAGAATGAATGACACTTTGCGTTTTTTTTTTTTTTAAATGCTCATGCATGCTCGAAAGTTAAAATTTTACTGTTAAGAAAGTTACAACTTACAACATATTACCTGAATGATGCATATGAAATGCATTTTTGAAAGTTAAAATTCAGGTGAATTTTTTAAAATAATGCAATTGAGATGCATGCGTGAATTTGAAAGCTCTATAGCTAAAAAAAAAAAAAAAACTCACAATTTTTCTGAAATGTTTTTTATATAAAGAAAAGAATGCATACTGAATGCATGCTTAAAAAAAAAAATCAGGTAAAAATGTTTTTTTGAAAATGATGCATATGCAATTCATGTTTGAATTTAAAAAACTCTAAGGGCCAAAAAGGAATTACAAATTTTCCTAATTTTTTTTAAAAATGATGCATATTGAATGCACTAACAGAATTTTACAACTTACGTGAAAAGTTTTTTTCAAAAAATAATGCGTATGAAACACATGCTTGAAATAAAACATTCTGGTAAGTAGTTTTGAAAACAACACATGGAATACATGTTTGAAACTAAAGGTTCTACGACTAAGAATGTGTACAATCTATCAACATATTATTTTTCCTAAAACAAAGCACATGCGATGCACATGAGATGCATACTTGAGATGAAAGTTCTACAGTCAAGATAGTTTACAAGTTATTTGAAAAGATTTTTTATTTTTTGGTTTTTTTAATGAGGAAAAAAAACAATGCATCTTGGTTGCCCAAAAATTAAGAATCAGGCGAATTTTTTATTTATAAAAATGATGCATAAAAGATGCACAAAAATAAATACAATATGCAAACTTAAAAATAAAAGTTCTACAACTGAGAAAAATTACAGTTTACCTGAAAGTTTTTTTTTTTCGAAAATAATGCATATGATATGCACGTTTTTTGATTAAAAATGCAGATAAAATGTTTTTTAAACAAAGAGCCCTAAAACTAAGAGAGCTTACGGTTCATCTAAAAAGTTATTTTTTTAAAATTAATGCATATTGGATGCATTATTAAAAATAAAACAATTCAGTTAAAAAGTTTTTTTTTTTAAAATGATGCATATGGAATGCACGTTCGAAATTAGAAGCTCTAATAGTTATAGCGGAATTACAAATTTTCCTAAAAAAAAATGTTTGTTTTTTTTTTTTGTTCTTTTTGTTTTTTTAGCAATGCATATACAATACACTAACCAAAATTAAAACTTACCTAAAAAGTTTTTTTCAAAAATAATGCGTACAAAACACATGTTAAAAATAAAAATTCAGGTAAGATGTTTTTTTAGAAAAAAAATGCGTATGAAATGCATGTTCGAAAGGAAGCTCTAATAGCTAAAGAAATTAAATTTTCTGAAATGTTTTTTTTTAAGTAATGCATACTTAACGCACTAACAAAATTATAACTTACCTGAGAGTTGTTTTTTTTTTTTAAATAATGCGCATGAGACACATATTTAGAATACAAATTTAGGTAAGGGTTTTTTTTGTTTTTTTTTTTAAAAACATTGCATCTGCAACACATGTTTAGAAATAAAAATCTACAACTAAGGGATTAACTACTTAGCTAAAAATGTTTTTTGGTTTTTTCTGAAAATAATGTATACAAAATGCATTTTAAAATTAGAAGCTCTAATAGCTAAAAGGGAGTTAAACTTCTCATGAAAATATTTTTTTGAAAATAATGTATGAAAGATGCGCTAATCTTGAGTTACAACTTACCTGAATGTTTTTTTTTTAAATAATGCGCATGAAACGCATATCTAGAACGAAAATTTAGGTAAGAGGTTTTTTTTTTTTAAAATGGTGCATACATAATGCACGTTTGAAATTAGAAGCTCTAATAGCTACAGATGAATTACAATTTTTCCTAAAATGTTTTTTTTTAAAAGAAAAAAAAAACAATGCATACAAAATGCATGTTTGGAAAGAATTTTTTTACAACTAAATGACTAACTACTTAGCTGAAAAGTTTTTTTGTGTTCGTTTTTTTTTTTTTTTTAATGCAATGAGATGAATGCATGAGATTTAATGTTACACAGTTAGAAAAACTTACGGTTTACCTGATAAACTATGGAAAAAACACGACGTTAGGGGGTAAAAAATGTGTGGCTTTGCTCTACAAGGTAGGTTCCACTGATAGGTTCCCGACAAGGTGGTTTCCTCACCCCATCATAGGGATCATAAGACCTTCACAAGCGAGTAGAGTTTTTCCGAGCCGTACCGGCGGCCCAGCCGCTCCGGTCGTACCGTACTAAACCTCCGGGGTTCCTAGTCGCCCTGGGTTTTAGAAGTTTTGGACATTACACTAAAGTGGGTGTGTGCGAACTCAAATAATGCATAATTGCATATACAACAAAGAAAAATAGTCAGTCATAATAAAAACTTAACTCCACACCTGAAATCACAAAAAACAACCAAGTTAGAATAACAAAGTCAAATATAAATAAAAAAAAATAAAACATGGCAAATAAGCAAATTTAAAGAGCCCGAACCCTCTTCGTCCCCAGTAGAGTTGCCAAATTGTCAGACCTAAATCTAACTTACGGCGAATTACGTTTTATACGCGGATTTTGAAAGAGTCACCACTAGTTAATTAAGGCTAACTAAAATCCTAAATTACCTAAGCGAATAACGGATGAAACACCTAGTTATAACATCGGTCTACGATCAGAAATTCGAGTTTGGGGGTTCTATTACGAATTAAAAATATAATTTTTAATTACGTCCTTTCGGTACTCAATTTACTTAATTTGACAATTTTATGGTTAATACATGTTATATTAGATGATTCTAACGATGTCAAATTTTAATTAAATTTATCGCATGCGAAAATATTTTCAGTTATTAAGCTAGAGGCGCGGTGGACAGACCGGAGAGGATTCGGGGTTAGGGATCTGGTCTTCATCGGGTCTTGAACTACGGGTGAAGGGACGGTGGACACGGTTAGGAGAAGGAGAGCTGGATGGATGGCGATGGCCCGGAGTCGCCGGCCGGACGGCTAGAGTGGTGGCCGTCGGTGCTGGAGCATCGGTCGTCCGGTGCTGGAATTAGCTGGAAATAAAACGAGAGAGAGAGAGAGAGAGAGAGAGAGAGAGAGAGAGAGAGAGAGAGAGAGAGAGAGAGAGGGGGGGCCACCGGTGGTCTTGGGTGACTGGTGGTCAAAGCTCCGGTGGAATTGGAGATGGCTGCTGTCCCGGGAAGAGTGACAGTAGGGTCGACGGAGGGGGAGCCAACCAGCGGCGACGGCGACGGGAGGACGGGCAACGGCGTTTTACGGGACGGAGCGACGACAGCGGTGGCTGTCCGGTGGAGGAGCGTTGCAAGCGTCCATCGGTGGTAGTACGGAACGTGAGCGGAAGAACCACGGGTAGCGACGGTGGACAGAAACGGGCTGGGTCAGGCGGTCGTGGCTGCTGGGTTGGTGTCAGAGCGTGATGGGCGGCGCGAAATCGGAACTCCGGCGTGGTCGAGGCTGGCCTTGACTCCGGCAGAGGAACTTCACGGCGGGAGGATTACAAAAAAGAAAGAGAGAGAAAAAAAAATTTGAGCACTAAAGAACAAAAATCGCGCAGACCCCGAGTAATAATGTATTATTGCTTGTTCTTGTGTTTTTCTGTGTGTGTCGTTTACAATGTAAACCTAGACCCCTATTAATACTAAAAACCTAGTCTAGATTACAGATAAAATTTAAATAAAAAATGCTAACAGATAATTATTCTAGAGAATATTCCTAAGGATATTTATCTTTACAGATAATTACTTTTTTTGAATAAAAAATAATATCTGGAGATAAATATCTTACAGATAATTTTCTAAAATAAAAAAAAACTAATTATTATATATATATTTTTAAATATTCCGAAAATATTAAATAAATTCGAAATAATTTAAAATATATTTTATAATAATTTCCCTAAAGTGCCATTGAGCATTTTTGGAGACTTTGTGGCTTGACGCGTCCGGAATTTGACGTATCATGTGTAACGTCGTTACATCCGGGTCAAAAAAGAGTGTTTACAGGTTGTTTTGTAATTCATGCTTACAATCAATCATGCGACATATCCAGACATGGATTCTAGGCACTTTCAATCAGCATAGCATATCTATCCTATTGTGCAATACATATATTTAAATCCCATAGTTCAATGCTCGTAATTAATATCCAGCTAGATTGACTGAGTCAAGACGACATTTCTAATATATATGTTGCAGAAAGTAAACAATTGTAATCCAGCCCACTAATTTAATCCAGTCCAAAAAACATGCATATCCGAGATCCATCCCCATAATCGAAACTAGGTATTAAGATTTTAACCGAAAAACGTGTTAAAACGCAAACCCTAGAGCACTGATTTAGGTTAAATTTAAAGTTCAAAAATATTTTGAATTTAAAATTTGACATATCCCACAAATGATACTCGCCTTCAACACTTCGGTTCATGTTTTCAACAAAAACCACATTCAAATGCTACTTTCAGCGACGGCTCCTCAACAGGCAAGTCTTAACAAGATAATTTTCTGTTTAAATTCTCTTTCCAAATTACAATTACAACAAACAATTAAGAAATTTTTTATAACTTTTACCTTAGGTTGTTCTTCCGTTTACAGTTTCCATCGAAAACCCATAATATTTACGAACCATGATGTTAGATCTGAGGTTGTTTGGATAAAATATCCAAATAAAAAACAACATGCAGGAGGTGGTGGAGGTTGCTGAGTCGGGCTGCTGGATATGGTCGATGGTTGCTGAGGCGGGGAACAAGAGCTTCCCCTACAAACGCCGGACTGCAATTGCGGCTGGATATGGTGGCGGATGGCTGGAGGTTGACGAGGACGGCGGCATGCGAGGAGATTGAAGGTAAGTATGGCGTCTAAAGGTAGCGACGACGTTCCATGCTAGACGATTGAAATAATTCAAGATTTAATTTCGGAGGTGTTAGTAGCGGGAGCTTGGCGGTTTATGGTTGGAGCGAAAACCAAGGGTCTCGGTTCTTCGGGTATGGATTCAATCGACTCAGATCTAACTTTTAGGCTCGGATTTGGGTTTGGCCGACCCAGATCTAATGTTTTAAGCTCGCGTCTAGGTTAAGTCTATGCATTTAAGCGGAGTGCAAGATGTGGGTGAGGAAAGCCGACCCAAGGATAGCTGATGTGCGGAGGCGTTCACGTTATCTCCGGCTGTGACAGGTCATCGCGGTGGCGGAGCATTGAAGTACGACGAGAATATCATCCAGCTTGACGAGAACTCCTTCAAGTTGGAAACCCACGGCGCAAGGAAAAATATGGAGAGGGTGATGATGATGAATTGTGTCAAAGAGTCACTGTGGATTAGGGTTATAAGATTGGGCTTAGGCTGGAAAATTTAGTACGACCGAGTATATAAATATATTGGTGGGCCGACATAGATTATTACCTTTATAGTTTATTCATATTTCATCAATAATTATTTATTATATACTGTAATAATTCACCAATCTATATAAAAAATATAAAGTGATTCAATATAAGATAGTATACATAAATAAAAACTCGAAATTGAACACTAAAATAATTCATCGCCCACATTGGACTGATATTTCGGGTTTAGGGTTTCAATTTTTTTTTTGTTTGTCTGGACAAGTATTTTGTATAAAAAAAACTTAGTATTTCAATATAATGCAGTTTTTCACTATAAATTTTATCTAATATTATGTTGTTAATTATACATTCTTAGTAAGTTACTTCGTGCGATGCGTGGGGAAAGCCCCTAGTATATTATAAATTCTGAAGGAAAGATAATAACAGTGTGAATGTGGAGCTGATGATTTTATTTTTTCCATTAATCGATGCATTTGACAATTGAGCTAAGAGTTTTGTAGTCATTAACTCCATAGCATTAATTGCACTAGGGAGCTGAGGGTTTTTAAGTTGCAATTAATCAATTTCGCTAATTTCGAACCGTTCAAAATTCAATATATTCAATTAATCGCAATTAAAATTTCTGATCGTTCAAGATTCAATGTATACAATTAATCTCAATTAAAATTTCACTGATTTCGAACCGTTCAAGATTCAATGTATGCAATTAATCGCAATTACAATTTCGAACCGTTCAAGATTCAATGTAGGTAATTAATCGAAATTAAAATTTCGTTGATTTTTAACCGACGCTTAACGCGGAGCCGACGAACAAAGATACCAGGCGGTACGGGTGGCTGACAGTCTTAGTGGCAGAGCCATCTCTATCTCCGGCGAGATATCGTCGGTGGTCATCGAAGCCATATCTGTTGAAGAACAGACGCTTGACACGGATCCGTCAACCAAATGTAGCATGCGGTACGGGCATCCAAAATTTATTTGTGAATTTGCGCAATGGTATTTTATGGTTCAAAATTTTCAGTTTTTCGTTTACTTTTTCAAATTTTAGACTGATATTTCATTTAAAAATAGTGTTTCAACATATTACAAATAGTCAGTATAAATTTCATCGAATATTAGTTTGTTAATTATACATATTTGGTAAGTCACCCCACGCGATGCGCGGGAAATGCACCTAGTATATTACTAAATTATTATAGATTATAGATTAGATTATATGTTAAGTGCACTATGCGGTAAAATATATTGATATATGAATATACGTAAAAATAATATTATATATTTATGTGTACCCATATAATTTTGTACACACATAGAACAGTGCACTGATATATTTAAGCATATACGTAGTATGGATTCTATCAACTAAATTTGTCAAAACAAAACTTAACATATAAGATTTAATCTTACTTATTTAAATAGTAAAAATTAATAAAAAAAAAATATATATTATAAAGTTCATATGTATTTTTAGGTAATTGTATGAATTTACTCATACTTGTTATAAAAAATGTTATAATAACATCAATAAAATTTAAAGTTGAGTATATAAATTTCCAATCCTAATTAATTATTATATAAACTAGGTGCTGACACCGCGCTACTCGCGGGGCGACTTGCTTAACCGCAAACATTAAATATTAAAATTATGTGTCGATTATTGGTTGGAACTACTATTGCTAAAACGGGCACCCTCCAAAATTCTCGAGTGTTTCAATTTAAAAATATCAGTTTTAATGTAAGTATGAGGTGATTTAATAGGCATTTATATGTGAATATAATAATGTATATATTGTTTCCACACTTCACTGGATTGAATAATTAGTTAATTAAAGATTATAAATTATAGAAAAATTACAAATATATTAGTTTTAATACGTAATAATATTTGAAAGAAGATATTAAGTCTATGTATATTATATATGTATTAAAGTAAGTTACATATTTTTGTTTACTAAAAAGTTAAATTTGAACATGTAAAAATATATTAAACTTGATGTTGATGTTATTAGTATCTTAGGTTTTGGTATTTTTTTTTTTTACACTATGCCATTTAAATCCATTATCCCTAAATTATAAACTAAAAATAAAAAATATTATATTATAAACAATTTTTTTCAAATGTTATATTTGCTCACTACCTAAATAACACTTGAAAAATTTATTTATATATATAAGTTTTAAAAAAATGTTAAATTATAACATAAATTATGATGTGAGTAATATGTGATTTTTTGGCCAAAAAGTAATATGTGATAAGGCTGAAAAAATTGATACAGAAAATGCTAATAATGCTTTAATTAAGCCCAATAATTTACCACCAAAATAAGCACAAAACAATGTGACATAATAATAATTAAATATAAAATTATAAAACCCTAGCTATAATTGTATTGACATTCTTAATTTCTTATCAATAACTATAACGCTAAGTGTCGTTCCTTACATGGGGATTGACTTAGGGGTATTTTTAAATAAATTATAATAAGTTCATATAACATTTAATAAATCACAGTGATTACTCTTAAGTAGTTTAGGTGTTTCCTTTTTATTTGATGTTTGTGGCTATTGTGTCAGCCTGATAGCACTGATTAGTGTTGACGTGTCAAGCTGAGAATACTCTCTTCTCTCACATCTTACTTTATATAATACTAGGTATTTACCCCGCGCATTGCGCGGGGTTTGATATTTATTGTAATAATTATTTATGCTTATGCTAAGTATTATTATATAGAGTTGGCAAAAAAAAAAACTATTAATATGTAGATAGTTATTTGTAAATATTACATATTATTTTGTGGGATAGTTAACATTTTTGTAACATTGTTGTAATAAGATGATAATTAGATTTTTTTTGGTAATCTTACTTCATGAAAGTGAGGCTTTTGAGCTCCATTTCCATGTAAATAGAATCTGTGTGTTCACCACGGAAGAGCAAGAAATTTTTTTTTTGATGAACCAATGGAACATAGCAAGCTTGTCATAGTTCAATGATTATTCTTTGTTTCATCTCAAACTCCACTTTCCAATTGTACTGATTCGTGGTTTCTTGTTGCACATGACCGAAACCCGCATTTGTAAGCACGTTCTGGTTGATTCAAATGCATAAAGAGTGTTTAGTAAATGGGATTAATTAAAATTAAGTGTGGTCTGAAAATGAAATCACATTTTCTGTAAGTTGTTTTTCGTAGGCATCAACCATTTCCTTCATTCCAGCAACAAAGTTCTGAACAGTTGTGACCGCCTCATCTCCGCCAATGCTCGAGGCAATGGAAGCAGTGTCGTTCGGAAATTGAGAATTCTTTCGCGATAATCTTGCATTTCAATCTATGTGGTTTAAATGAAGATATTTGCTCTCGAACTTATTAGTATTCATTAGTTACTATACCACTGAAAAAAGGAAATGCACGAGTTGAAGTAAACTTAATTTGTGCAATACTTCAACCATATATGTATCACAAATAAGCCAAGTGCATATACATCTACCTGATAAAAACAATAAAATATAAACTCAAGTTCGATTCAACATTGCATGTCTAAACCTAGAATGCATACACATTGCACAACCAACATGTTATATATTCTGTTAGTATCTGATACCCTTCATTTCTCCCTTGGGGTTAACAATAATTCCAACATTATCCGCATAAAATAGAAAAAAGACCGTTAGAAATAATTGCACAAACAGAGACTACACAGATCTATTTGCATCTTTGATAAGAATATCCAATTTCATCCCGCCTAACCTGAGATGAAAATAGTATCAGTAGTAACATTAGAAAAGAGAATGTAATTTCAAATGATACAACATATCACTTAGATGAATGAGTAGATTGAATGTAATTTCAATTAATTAGACCCACCAAAATCAGGAAACGTTTATTCTATCAATCTCGTTCACATTTGTAAATCTAGCAGTGTAACATAAATTAAATTAAGGTCATCGAATTGCAAATCGTAAAATCAATTTTACCACATTTTAACAGAGAAAGTACCAACCTTGTTCATGTTTATCTTCTTGACAGCAACTTTATCTCTATTAGCTCACAAACGTGTACCAAACTCTCCGTGCCCAATAACGCCCAGCTATTCCTTAGCATACTCGATATCGGTGTGATGAGATCAAGCATCATTGCTCCTTGATAGAATTCTCTTTTCCCTTCACATGATGCTACAGCTGTGGATTCTTTAATTGCTAGAGCCTAATTTATAGTTAAGTGTTTCCAAATTATATTATATAGAAGAATAAATATAGATATAGAAAGGAAAGCAGAGATGAAGACGTCAAGTAGCTGGGCAAACCAGGAAATTCGGGAAGCGATGTCCGGCAACTCAATTCGAAGGTGGCTGATCCAGTCCGAGCGAGGTCGCGGTCTTGGTCGAGTGGTGATGATTGGGTGAAGCAGCGGAGGGAAATTGGAGCAGAGCCGAATCCATCTGAGGGAGGGAGGTCCGGAGGAAGGTCTCGGAGCGCGACGGAAATTAAGTGGATGATAAAGATGGAGATGCGGCGAAGAGCTGGGCGGACGACAATCCAACGGTGGTTGGTACTGGACTCTACCCGTCGTGAATGATCGTGTAGGTGTTTATCGGGAGTCGGCAGCGGATCCCTGAGACACCTTTGATAAACTTCAATCAATGACAAAGTATTATATAATAATTGAACTACTGATTAAAACGGAAGCCTTCAATATAGTAACGCAACAAATCTGCAACGGGCGGCTTTGAAGAAGAGGAAGACGCTGAAAGATGGAGAAGCCTGCGGGAAGAGACGCGTGATTTCCACTGGGCTGGAAAAAAAACTGAAGTTGCTCTTCTCAACGGTTACAGATCCTTAAATTCCGATAAACGCCAATGGAATGGAGGTTAGGGGTATCTGAAGAGACTTTCTGAAAGTAACAAGAGGCAGCAAGCGCGTCAACAATTTTCTTTCTCTCTAATTGAGAAACTCAAAGTCACGGGCCAATCACCATCTTAATAGTCTAGCTGGCAGCAAATTAGCACCCAATAGCCAACTAAATTATATAATAGACTACCTATCAAAATAATTAATTAAATAAATAACTAAACATTGTATAAAAATTTGTAAACTTTATTTATTTATAAAATAATTACATTTATTTTCATATAAATGACATTTCTTTAAAAGAAGCATTGTTTTTAATAAAATAATATATATATTTCCATGCTTCCTGCACAACATTTTAACGTGTTAAATCAACATAAATAATATTATTTAATATATATATTATATATAATTACACGTTAACCCAACTTAAATTTTAAACCAACTTAAATTCTAAAAAAGTAGGTATTCTTTATTTATTCCGGTCGTATAATCATTAATATTATTAAAGTAATCATAAAAAGGTACGCATCACATTACAAAATATAACATAAAGTATTGATCCACATTATGAGAAAGAATATGGTCATGGTTTATTACTCAAATTCAACCGTTAAAGATTTAAGAGTCTTAATACGTCTAGTTTATCTTCATTTAATTGAGTGACAATGTATTTGTAAAGCGACTCAAGTGATCTTTCCTTAGAGAATGAAGTCGAAAGTGTCGTGCGGTTTCATAGTAAGACTCCAACTCACTGGATGCTTCTAAGTTCTAAATCCTAAACCTTAAATTGGCAAAATAAATTGAATTCGGATGCAACTGCTTAGCAAGTTGAAACGAAGAAATAAATAAATAATCTACATAAACAACTTTTTATTATAATTAATATTTTCGATACATATAGAGATCTTGAAAAAAGTTTTTGTTTTTAAAAAAATGAATATTTTATTTTTTCATTAAAAAATCTCATCTTCAATGTAATTCTTGAACCCATGTTAGAGTTTTTTTTTTAATAAATAAATGGGTATCTTTGTCCTTAAAAAAAGGAAATAATTTTGGTGCTTGCAAATTTACTCTCTGGTTTAGTTATTAAAAAAAAACAGTTAAGTATATCTTTTGCAATCTAATCAAAGTTGGGTATGCAATTTGGTTATAATCTAATTACAATTTACCTGCTTCTCTAGAGCACTAGATCCAAGCCTTGTGTAAATGAAGATTGTCTTTGACAGAAAAAAAAAACGTGCAAAACTATCATTCTTCACGGCTACGTCTCAATGATTTGTGAGGCGACCATGTGGGAGATCGGCGTAGGTGAAGAACAAAGGCTGTTATAACATGATCCAACATCGCATCACTAACAAACTTCAATCTCTGGTAGAAGAGATATTCTAGAGGATTACCTCGATGCATGAATAATAGCTTCTATCAAGAAACAAAGTGATTATAAAATTAAATTTTGAGATCCAAACATTCACCCTGAATGAAAATCCTAAGAATATTAATCAAGCAATGATGATATTTGCGTTCACCAACATGCTATGGTTTTGCTTTACCAACTTCTTAGTTCGTAGACGAAAGGTCACCACTTGTTGGAAGAAATATCATGCAAGATTATATAAGATACTATGTATTTCAATTTAAAAGTTTTAAATTATGATATATAAAATATGTTACATATTACTACATAGAAAAAATATTACCGTGAAAGAAGCCCGTAGGAGGTAATAAGAAACCTTATGTATATAATATATAATGTTAAAATGAAAATTATCACTCTCTTGTCTTAAACTTGGATTGCCGGCCTTAATAGTTTCAAATCTTTCCTGCACAATATAGTGGACAAACAAATTAGCAACCTTGTTTGAATGATGTAATTCAAAAGAGACATTGTTAACTAAAACATTATTTTCAACCCGGTACAATAATATCCAAAGTATAGATCCAAATAATCAAATATATTCTCACTCTCCGTGTCTCGAACTTAGAATGCAATCCTTAATATTTTAAATTCTTCCTTTGTTTGATTGATGCAAGCGCATCGATCTAACAGTAATGACAACAAATTAAAATACTCGTATACATAGATTTTTTTTTTTAAAAGTAATTCAAATACATTGTGATATATGAACAAATTATCTTCTGAGCGAGAGGGCACATGTAACAGAGCACATCCATCTTGTTTCATGCCATGGAAATTTTCTGGGCGTTGAGATTATGATTAGCTCTTACGGTTAAGTTGTCTATATATTGTTATTATTTTGTTTCAAAATTAGAAAAAATGTAATAAAAGACAATATATATGTGTTTACAAAAATATTTGGAGTAATGACCGCTGCTTGATTTTTTTTGCCAAATCTAGTTTCAAATTTCTATATATCAAACATACAATATTCCTATTGTAATTAATAAGGTAAACAAAAGTAACTTACCAAACTTTATTAAGATATGTAATTTATCCTAGCTGTATATAATATATAGGAATATTGTATGTTTGATATATTATGAGTTATTCCATCCATAACGAAATGTGGTCATTCCCCAATTAGATTTATTTACTAATTTTATATATATTACTTACTATATATATAATCCAATTATTAATTATAGTATTAACTATATAACGTTATTTCTAAAATATATTTACTAATTATTATATTCTATAATTATTTAACATTTTTACATATAGTTCTTATGTTGAAAAAATAAATTAAAAATATCGCGAGAAGTATTTGGAGCCAACCAAAACGAAAACCACAAAGCTGAAAACACATTTTCGTTTGATGGTTTCTATTGTGAAAAAATATTGATATATTATATTGCAAAAATTACTTTTCACAAATCATCATATATGGGAACGTAATTATACTATTGTGAATTATGTATGCATTTAATGTGCATGCATTTTGTGCTAATTATTATTCGTTGAAGTTGCATATTGGTAGTGTAATTTGCGATTTTTTTTTCCGAGAGTTTATGAATGATTAACTCTTATATTATTCGTTGAAGTTGCATATATATTGGTAGTGTAATTTGCGATTTTTTTTCCCGAGAGTTTATGAATTGTTAACTCTTATATATTATTCTTGCTTACGTGGCGGTCTATGGTCTTCCGGTACCAAACTGTATAGATTTATTATATAAATGAAAACTTTTAATTATTAGTTTCTTTATTTTATTTAGAGACTAAAATAGGAGATAAAAAAATTTCTTAATTTACATCCAATCAATATTTTGTATCTAAATTTATAAGGCTCCAATTAAATTCTAATTAAATTAGGAAACGCTGACTGGACAAACTGTCCACGTGTCAGTCAGAGGGCTTCCGATGCCGAATTAATATAATATAGTAGATATAGATTTTAGTTTATTTAGAGATAACTTCTTTTTCAAAATAGATAAATATTAGCAATAATTGTTTATAATAATACTCAATATGCATTAATTAGACGATGAATTAGTATATTATATTTTAATATGTATATTAAAAATAATATTATCACCTATATATACTATATATGATGCAACGTGATGGCGATAGATGGATCAAAAACTCGTTGATTCAAGGGGAATGCCGAGAATTTGATGGATAGAGGGCGCAAAAACTCGTTGATTCAGAAGAATGCCGAGGAATTGACGCAGGTAGAGGGAAAACCTCAATTTTTTTTTTCATATATCAATAATCTGAATGTAAACGACGGCTAACATACCTTAAATACTGAAAAGAAAAACCCTAATCTATGTCAAAAACCGAAACTTGCTAACAGACCCTAACAAAACCGATAAATTACAAAAAAGACTGACAAAAACATAAAACTACAATTTTGATCCTCTAAACGAAGGAATATGGCCAAAAAACGACAAACCCCATAACACATATGGGTCTTGCTCAGATCGCCGTTTCTGAATGAAATACAGTACCCGCACGCCAAAATGCGACACTTCAAGATCACCCACATCATTCTCTCCGGGGAAGAGAAGATTCGCCCTCGAATCTTGCGCAACGATGGTCAGTAATATGAAGCAGGGAGAAGAACACACTCAACCACATCATCATAAATTTTTTCACGTGAATAGGGAGGGTCAGGTGGTAAGGATTCAGAAAACACATCATCAAATTCCTACGGCAAAAATTGAATTTCGACCGGCACTATCTCCTTGTCATGAAATACTGAATAAGTATTGGATTGATCAACATGTTGCACATCAAGATCATATTGCCATGGGTGGCCAAGAAGTAAATTACAAGTATCCATAGGAACAACCGGAACACCCGATTTCCCATTAGCCAGATCTGAAATCATATTCTCACAGCTGTCTGAATCAGTTGTGAAATTGGTAGCCCCAGTGATGTAATCCTCACTCACTTCATCATCTTCATCGTAATCATCATAAACATGATTATCAAAAATAACAGAATCTACCTCAACATCGTCATAAATAGGATTATCGAAAGGATTCACGTCTGAGGCGGTCTCGTCATCCTCCTCAAATTCGAACTCATCCTCTTGAAAATCAAATTGACGTTGTTGTTCTTCTATTTTCTGTTCCATGAACTGACGTAGCCATTCACTTCTCTGTCGCAGTTCTTCGAGCGAACGCCGCAGTTCGTTCATCTCTGCGGCTGTTGGACGTCTTCGGGGTGGCATCGCGCAGGATCGACTGGGCTCTGATACCAATCTGATGCAGCGTGATGGGGATAGATGGATCAAAAAATCGTTGATTCAAGGGGAATGCCGAGAATTTGATGGATAGAGGGCGCAAGAACTCGTTGATTCAGAAGAATGCCGAGCAATTGACGCAGGGTAGAGGGTAAACCTCAATTTTTTTTTTTCATATATCAATAATCTGAATGTAAACGACGGCTAACATACCTTAGTGCTCTCTGGTTCGGGGCTTTAGCGGGTCTATTGATAGAGATCAATCGTTTCTTCCCGGATGCGTTGACATTCCCTTTTATTTTCCTAGTTATTAACTATTGACATGGGAAGGGGTGAAGAAGATTAGAGATAGAATCAAAAGATCTTTTACTAATCCCTCCCCCTCTTTTCTTGTTTCTAAAATCGAATTCGATCCGATTAAGTACAATAAAGTAAAGGAGGAACGAGAGATAAAAACGTAGATTCAACCCCGATTAGGTTTACCTCGCCTTAGCAGCCGAGAAACTTCATTCTTCCTCGCCTTAGCAGCCGAGCGACTTCATTCTTCCTCGCCTTAGCAGCCGAGCGACTTCATTCTTCCTCGCATCGATCCTTCTTCGCCGGTGTCCTAAAATAGGGGGATTGATCCTGACTCTCGGGAATGAACAAAAAGAACTAGGAAAGACCACTCTGAAAAGAAAAACCCTAATCTATCATCTATGTCAAAAACCGAAACTTGCTAACAGACCCTAACAAAACCGATATATTACAAAAAAGACTGACGGAAACATAAAACTGCAATTTTGACCCTCTAAACGAAGGAATTTGGCCAAAAAACGTCAAACCCCTTACTTTACTATGAGTCTTGCTCAGATCGCCGTTTCTGAATGAAATACAGTACCTGCACGCCAAAATGCGACACTTCAAGATCTCTCACATCAATATATCTATCTTATTAAAATAAATAAAAATATATATTGGGTTTATTATGGTTACTTATATTTTTTAAAAATAAAAAAGTTATAATAACATCACTAAAATTTAAAGTAACTAATTGTCGGCCCTTGCGTTCCACGCACGTCTATCATTTTTTCATGAGTGCTGCTAGAGACTACGAAACAAACCGTGAAATATTTAGCGAAAGTGGGTGTGGGCTCCATTAAAACAACTTTCCAGAATTTATCTCGTTTGAATTAAATTTTATACTTTTGTCATTCAAACAAAACCCTCCATTTATTCCTTCCATTTCGTAACAAAGGTGAATTCCAAATGGGGAGTTAGCTCTCAGTAACAAAGTCTACTCATTTTTATTCTAAAAATCTAATTATTTCTTGAAGTCTTCTTTCATCCATAATTTTTTTTATAAACAATAAAAAATGCACTTTATATATATTAAAAAAGCATACTCCGAATGTGTTTTAATAACGTGACATACTCATTAATTCTAATATATTTCAAATATTAAATACACTAATTTCGTCACATATCATTTTTAATTTAATAAACCAAAAATAATTTTTTTTTTTTTAAAAAATTAGATTGTGTTATATAAAAAAAAATAGATAGAAAAGCTCTAAATTACTTGTTATTACTTATAATTTGATTTAATTAAGTGGAAATATATTTCTTTAAATTAGCTTTGCATAAACCATAAACCTAAATATATATTAAAAAATATATATAACATAACTGTCA
This sequence comes from Clarkia xantiana subsp. parviflora, assembly GCA_036873135.1. Lineage (NCBI taxonomy): Eukaryota > Viridiplantae > Streptophyta > Magnoliopsida > Myrtales > Onagraceae > Clarkia > Clarkia xantiana. Next base: position 41,619,865 of record JAPTYO010000004.1, read on the forward strand.
TATATTTATGATAAAATCTAACAGAACTATATGTTGTACAGTTAAATTTGCATAAACTCTTAGCGTGTGAAGAGTAATTTCTTTTTAATTGATTATGTTTTCCTTTTTATTCAAACTAATGAAATAATTTCATTTTATCATGTATCTTACCATATTTATATATCACATATAAAATAAAGATGGTCGAATTGAAAATAATAACAATAAAATTCATTAAAAAAAATTAGAGTTTATTTGTTGAAGATTCCTTTTAAATTTAGTTTAGATTAATTTCTCGAATTAAATTTTGTGTATGGTCTGCTATTTTTTTAGCACACGATGATTAAAATTTTGAATTGTGCTACTTTTACTTGGTTAGTATTATTATTCTTAATAAAAGTTATTAAACCATGGAAAAAAATTATTAACATTAGAGCCTAGGGGTATTGTTGGAAGAATTGGATAGAGAAAAAGGTAGTGTTCACTTTTTTCAGAAATGTAAAATGTTCTCTCACTCCAGGTGTTAAAGGTGTTGCTTTCGCAAGAAAATTCACGTTAACTTTCTTAGGTTTTAGCTGTTACAAAAGTAGAGAGGTAATAGAATGAGAGAACTTGATGATGTCTTATTATCACACATAAGGGTTCATTATATAGGGATTACATAGACTTGGAGAAGAAGTAAAATCAATATAAGGAATGTCTAAATAAGGAAGATGATATATACACATAATATTGAACATCCATATAATATATTCATAACACTCCCCCTTGAATGTTCATAAGGGAATTGTGCCTCGTTAAAACCTTACTAGAAAAAACCCAGTGGGATAAAAATCTAGTGAAGGAAAAAGAGTACACAATTATGGATCCCTTTTGTAAGCTGCCTTGTTAAAAAACCTTACCAGGAAAATCAATGAGATAAAACATTGGTTAATGGAAAAAGAGTGCAGCGGTGTAGATTCCCCCCTGATGTTGACATCACGTAATTTCATTAAGTCGATAAACCTCCGAGAATAAATACGCACAGACTTGTTGGATTTTATGTTGTCTTCTTCTCAACATCATGGTTGGAAAATAACTTGAGGCGGATGTGTTTTGTATGTCTCCCTTGATATAGCATTCTTCAACTCGATCTATATAACTTGCATTATCCTCATATATACAATATTATAATGATATATTTCATGATATAACTTGCATTTTGCATAGCCAACTAATTTTAGACTTGATTCTATCCGATAATAAACTCAAGTAATTCGTCCATAGGAGATGCATAAATATTTTCTTATTGTTCTAAGGGTTAACATGTCTTTTGGTCCATGATGTTTGACAACTTTTGGGTTTTGGTCCATGATGTTTTTTTTTACCTAGTTTTGGTACCATATGTTTGCAGATTTTTTCTAGTTTTGGTCTAACCGTTACATTCCGTCCATTTTTTGACATGTTCAAGTCACGTGATCCACTCTAAACTTTAAATTTAGTCCATCTAATACTTTCTTAACCTTTTTTTTGTTCAATTTAGTCCCGAAGTTTCAAAATTGACCCCAATTGGACAATAGGTCCAATTGAATTTTTGAAACTTCGGGACTAAATTGAACAAAAAAAAGGTTTGGAAAGTATTAGAGGGACTAAATTGAACAAAATTGAAAGTTTAGGGTAGATCACGTGACTTGTACATGTCAAAAAATGGACGGAATGTAACGGTCGGACCAAAACTAGAAAAAATCTGCAAACATATGGTACCAAAACTAGGAAAAAAAAAAACATCATGGACCAAAACCCAAAAAATGGTCAAACTTCATGTACCAAAAGACCCGTTAACCCTTGTTCTAATTTCACTATATTTGAGAAGAACTAAATCTTGCTTATAGCCAATAATATATCAAGTTCCTTTAGCAAGATATATTAGTGCTCATGTAGCACTATAAATGGAACTTCTGGACCATTATATTTTTCATCAATCTCACGAGGTATATTTATCCACATCTAGAAATCTTATAATCATTAGCATACTCAATAGATGTGCTTTATACATATAAATAGCTTCAAGACATTTTTTTATAGGACAATAATATTTTCAATCTCTTAAGTACTCGATCTTCAGGCCGAGTCAAACATTTGTCCTTTCAATAAATTTTTTTCTGAATTTAATCTCATCAACAAATTGATTGTATTTAAAAACTCTTGAGGAGTTTCAATATATTTAAATTCTCCCCCTCACGCGATGCCCCTTTCAGCTATAGCGTGATCAATTCAACTTATCAAATATCAGTTTTCTTAATTCGCATAACAGCAGTCTGATACAACATAGCTCAAATAACCTATACACATGGAGAATATAACAAAATCAACATGTATTATTTCAAATGGTATAATATCTTTATTCTTGGAAAAATTTCCATGCTCGCATTTTTAAATCCTTCTGGGATTTTTACGTGGATTTCCTAATCAAATTAGCCACCCAAATAGGCTATAAATAATTCATATCATGAGACGCATAAAAAACTTTTTATGTACTGCCAACAAAATAATATAGCTGAAGGTGATTGCTCTACTAAATGATCTATATAATAATTGCCAGGATTCTGCATATAACATTTGTACCACATGTTGTGCGTATATATCTTACAATAATTTATTTATGCAGGAAATAATTTGTATCCACTGGCTTCCACCTTCTGCATTTTTCATGCTCATACTAGCGTGTTTTCAAACTTTGGCCAATCATAATATTTGTTTAACATATTGAGCTCAAGATCCTCGTCTTGTTTTATGATTTTCACTCATATATAATATTCAAAATTGTTGTTGACAACTTTATATTTTACGGTTGTAAACACCTAATTTTGGTACGCGTGACACATATGTAACATGTTCAAAAATGTTATGTGTAACGCGTTTAAAAAAGGAAATATTTAAATATGGAAGGTCGGGGGTTGCCAAAAATAGACTCAGTTTAAATTAGGACAATACATATGCAATAAATTATGTAATAATCAGAAAATATATAGTATATATTAATGGAAAAATTCATATATATATATATATATAATTTTCGGATTTATTGAGTAAATATTGGAGAAAATATATTTTTTTCCTAATTTTTGGGTCTAGGTTAGCTATAAATAGTCCTAGTGTCTATGTAATCACACACAAGAAAAAGCTAGACAGCAATAAAGTAATATTGTTCTCGAAATCTGTGTTTTTTATTTTATTTTATTTTTTTTTACTGCTTTCTGCACCACCGGAGCAGCCTTGGTGGTTGCCGGCGCCGCCCTGCCCCGGCGAAGCCACGACCACCGGCCGACTCGCCCACCACACCTTCACCCGTCGCCCCTGTCAGCACCGCCCGCCGCCGGAAGAAGAACCCGCAGCTATCGCCGTCCCGTTCGTCGCTCAGATCCGCCAGAGCCCCACTGACGCAGCCATCGCCGTCCCGTTCGTCGCCGGACTGCCGCCCACTTCATCGCCCGTCCGCCCGAAACCACGACCGCCTGCCGGAGCTCGTCCGGTGGTCCGCTGCTGCTCCGCCGGTCCTCCTGGCCATCGTCTCCCCCTGGTGCTGCAGGTAAGGTCCCGTGCTGTTCTTTTTTTTTTTGTTAATTAATATTATTATTATTATTAATTATTTAATTTTCTGAATTATTATTATTATCTTTATTGTTATTATTATACCATGTACCATGTAAATTAACTAGTCTAGGTCTAGATTAATTAGATAACATTTTTTTTTTTTTTGTAAATATACATGTATGATATGTAATTATTAAATTGTATCATGATTTTGAGTATGTTTAATTTTGTCTAGATTTTAACCAAATTAGGAGTTTTAGATGTTTAATAGATTTGTCATTGATAATAATTTCGCATAAAATTAATTTAGTTTTTTTTTTATGTCATTAGATTAATTCGAGGTAACACATATTTAAATTTTAAATTGGCAAATAGGATAATTAAGTACCGGAAGGGCGTAATTAGGAAATAATTTTTCTTAATTCGTAACAGAACCCCCGAATTCGAATTTCTGATCGTAGACCAATTTTATACCTAGGTGTTTAGTTCGTTATTCGTTTAGGTAATTTAGGATTCTAGTTAGCCTTAATTAACTAGTGGCGACTCTATTCAAAATTCCACGTTTTTCAAAACGTAATCGCCTTAGGTCAGATTTTAGGTCCGACAATTTGGCGACTCTGCTGGGGACTGAATTAGAGGGTTCGGGCTTTGTATATTTTCTTATTTGCCATTTTTAGTTTATTTGTGTATAACTCTGTTATTTTAACTTTGGGTTTTTATGTGATAGGTGCGGAACTTTTTTTTTTACTAACTTATGTTTCTTTGTTGAACCCGCACACACACCACTTTAGAATAATCTCCAAAATGCCTAAAACCCAGGGCAACTAAGAACCCCGGAGAGTTAGTAAGGGTACGACCGCGCGGCCGAGCCGCCGGAACGACTCAGAACAACTCCACTCGCTTGTGAAGGTCCTGTGATCCTTATGATGGGGTGAGGAAACCACCTTGTCGGGAACCTATCAGTGAGGCCTACCTTGTAGAACAAAGTAAAAACACACACCTGAAGCTTCGATCCTGCCGCTATGCGTGTTCGCGTGTGTTCTTTTTCTAATTGTTCTCGACCCCTAGAATTTTTCATGTATAGGACACGGGTCTCGATGTAATCGTTATTTTGTACCATATGTAATTGTACAACGCATGTTAATTTACGTTACAAGCATACATCATATTTTCTCAAAAAATGTGTCATTCAAATCGTCGTTTCTAAAACGCTTTACACAGCATTTTCGGTAAGAATGGAACAACTGCTTAATTTTCACTCATGTCAAGGCCCTTCAATTTCCCCAAGGTCGACGTTGACCAGATTCAGACCAGCATGACGGACGCAAAACGAGACTATTAAAGAAATACCGTGTAGTGTGGAGTGCTGCAATTGTTCAACATTGGAAATAGAAACGTCAGGGTTAAGTGCTCGCTCCAAAATTCGAACAAGTGAAAAGAATTGGATCCATTTTGAAAAGCCTTGTGGCATTACCTTTGCTCGGATTATGGGGCAAGCACTCGACACGTTTTGATTAAGTTTCGCAGTTGTATAAAGCGTCTTAGAAACATATTTTAGTTACAAAACATTTTCAAAAGATGATGAGTTGAAGGTGTCACATTTTTTCGCTGCAGGTATTACTGGCCATCACGCGACAAACCACTAACATGGAGGACACTCAGAAGATTCAGCAACAAGAGGAACGAATAGCCGAGATCGAGACGGCTAATGCTAAAATGCATCAGGATATGGCATCCATGTCGGCAAACATGGAGCGCATCATGGAACTCCTCGGGGCTCGATCAACCAACAATAATACTCTAAAACCGGCCTTGCTGACAGCGACCTCGAGTCCAGAATCCTCCACAACACCTGTGGCGAATACTGGACCTCCAATGCCAGCTACAACCGTGTTTCCCGACGCCACGGTAGAACTTCCTCATGACCAATCCCCTGTTTTGGTCATTCCTGATCAATCTGCATCAAAGCCACATGTCCTTCCGAAACCGACGGTAATGTATGGGCATGTTAACCAGGGAGGTGCAATCGGCACAAATGCAGTCGCATCATCACCTGTCATCGAATCCGAACAGGATCGCCGCTTGAAGAAAATGGAGGAAAATATTAAGGTTTTGTCCGGACTTGAGCAGTATGGAGGCATTGGTTACTCCGACTTATGCCTTTTCCCTGACATGTCAAGACCGGAGAAATTCAAAGTCCCCGACTTTGAGAAGTATGATGGCACCGGTAACCCCATTGTCCACTTGCGGATTCACCTTGCAAAGATGGCCCCTTATCAGCAGTATGAGAAGTTCTTGATCCAGACGTTCCAGGAGAGCTTGAAAGGAGCAGCTTTGGTTTGGTTCGTCAGCTTGAAGGCCGGTGATATCTCAACGTGGGAAGAGTTGGCTAACACTTTCGTTCACCAGTATAAGTTCAACTTGGATACAGCTCCGACCCGCATGGACCTCCAAAGCATGGAGATGGAAAGGGGGCAATCATTTAGAAGCTATATGCAGGCTTGGAGAGAGAAAGCCGCTGGAGTTCGACCACCAATGGAAGACGCAGAAGCGGTGTCCATGTCCATCGGCACTCTTAAAGGGGCCTATTACTCCCATTTGTTAGGGCATGTTTCAGCCAACTTCGCTGATTTGGTGAAATCCGGAGAAATGGTAGAGCATGGCATTCGAACTGGAAAACTTGAAGACCCCTCCAGGAGTCAACAAGAGGATATAACCAAAAAGGGAGGCTCCAAGAACTGGTCATCCAAAGACACAACGGTAGGTGCAGTCTACCAGACCCAAGCTCCGCAAACCCCCGTTGTGAGTGGACCTGAAAACCGGACGATGAACAAGATGCGGGAGTCTAGGAAATTCACACCTTTACCTATATCGGCCACCGAAGTATACTAGAAAACACTTGCTCAGGGTCTCATTGGTCCTGAGGTTTGGAAGACTACTTCAAGGATACCCAACAATGATCCAAATTCGAAGTGTGAGTTTCACATGGGGATAATTGGTCATTCAACCGAGGATTGCTCGCGTCTGAGGCACAGGATCCAGGATCTCATTGACCATAAGCTTTTAATTCTTAACGCAGTTCTGTCAGCCGACGTCAACAACCCTTCGGCCTCGTCTACATGATTTCTCTCGAAAAACCTCTTAGCGTTATATCCGTTTTTTTAAGCAATGAATAAACTTTTCAGTTATGTACTCCTTGCGCGGCAAGATCATGAGCCCCGCATAGGAAAGAGGGATATTGTCATGATCTAATCAATATAAATAAATCCCTATTTTTGAGTTTGTTTAATTGGTTTTCTTTTTTTTAGGAATGATGCAAGTCGATTAACAATTCATTCTTTTCTTGAGTCGATGTTCCTAAACACTCAAAAAAAAAAAAATTCATGGACTACCAAGCCCGTCAAGGCGGCCGATGAAGGATTCAAATCACCCAGTGATCAAAATCTCCATACAGGGAATACATGCGCCCTCCCGAACCAAGCCGTACATCCATTTTACGGTGATGTCTAAACTGGTCAGTGGCAACCAAATGGCATATCCCCGTTCAGATCAAGCACAACCGCCATATGAAGAAAAAGACGGAACATGCAACAGATCCATTCATATATGGAGCAAATTTCCATTAAAGATGTCGGGCACCCAGGTAAGAGAAGTCGTGATCAATTATATCCCCGAAATTTGATTTTTTCCTTACTCATGTTGCAGCTCGGATAATCATCCAATTCAAGGCCCCTGAAGAGCACATCTCGAGCACGGCCCTTTGATCGCCGACCGTTCTGAGGTCAACCGTCAAGTTTGTCCCGGATATTTCAGACAATTTTCATATGTGGCCTGCCTGGCCAAACTCCACGTCATCCATGTGTGTTCATCAACAAGGTCATTCATCCTGCATGCGACGAGCCTAACTCGGTAGGTGCTAGCCATGAGGCATCCCCAGACGAGATTGAGCAATAGCTGGGGCACTTGAAAATCCGAAATTAGAAATCATTGCATATGTCATCCATTGGTCATAGGGTCAATCCAGGTCGTCGACGTGACCAACATATCTCGAATCAATCAGCTGAGTCCTTCTCAAGAAGATGTTTTGAATTAAAATTTCAAATTTTCCATTAGGGGCATGTATATAATTGTTGTTGATTATTTTCATTAAGTTTTCTTTTTCAAAAAAAAAAAAGCAAAAAAAAAAAAAAAAAAAAAAAAAGCAAAAAAAAAAAAAAAAAAAAAAAAGGGGCAAAAAAAAAATCATTTTCTTTAGGGTCACAGCCGCCCTTTAATCGGCTACAGAAAAATAAAGAGAGTTTTTATGTAAATTTTGTGAGAGCAGTGAAAAATAGAAGGGTCCCAGTTGTCCCTAAATCAACTACAGATAAAAAGGGTCTCAGTCGTCCCTAAAACGACTATAAAGGAAGGGCGACAGCCACCCTTAAAATGGCTACACAAAAAGAGTGATCTCGCGAACCCAGTGAGGGCGGGAAAATAAAAAAAGGGTCACAGTCGTTCCTCAAACGGCTATAGTCAAAGGAGCGATCCCGAAACATCGATGGCGGATATTAAGTGAAAGGGCCACAACCACCCTCAAAATGGTTACATACAGAGACTGTTTCCCGGATCAGAGACGAGGAATGTCTACAATCAAAAAGAGCTCCCGCGACATTGAAGACGGTGAGAAAAGAGTCGCAGCCACCCTCTAAATGGCTACAAATACTCCCGCGTCGAGGCGGAAAATAAAGTATGGGTCACAGCCACCGTTTAATCGGCTATCAAATAAAGAGTGCTTCCGCTAGGTTGAAAACCCGAAAGGGCGGCCTAGGAAAAATCAGGAAATGAGAGGCATGGTTGCGAGTTCAGAAATTGCAATCATGGCAAAATGAGAGAAAATAAAAAACCGAGGGGCACTGTCGAAAATCTCTCAATCGGCCGTGGCAAAAGGAGAGAAAAAAGAGAAATTCTCAAAAAAAAAAAAAAAAGAGAAAAAAAAAGAAAAAAGAAAAAAGAAAAGTAAAAAGAGAAAAAAGAGAAAAGATCCCGCTAAGTTGTCGCACAATGCACAATTTAAGCAAAAATTAGGGACAAAAACTCATGCGCAAACAGCGTCTTACAAAGTCAAATTCACGAGACGGTTACAGTCTGCTCTCGCAAGTCGCATTCCAAGGAGTAGTAGGACTGTTACAGTCTGTTCCTACGAGTCAACTTCAGGGCAAGCGGGACGGTTGAAGTCTGCTCTCGCGAGTCACCATTCAAGGATGAGTAAGACTGTTACAGTCTGTTCCTACAAGTCACAACTGACAATCAGGATCTGAAGTTTTCCAGCTTTATGAGAGTCACCCCCGACGAATGAAGCCTTAGTATTCAACCTCGCAAGTCACGCCACTAGAGGCACTTCTCCAACGGACGCCACTAGAGGCTCTTCTCCGACATGCGCCGCTAGAGGCATCGCCAAAGGGTCTCCGGTACGGTCTGACGTAAAGGTCTTCCGCCACCAGAGATATCACCAGGGGTTTTCCGGTATGGCCTGACGTAGAGGTCTTCCGTTACCACTCGCCACTAGAGGCATCACCAAAGGTTCTCCGGTACGGTCTGACGTAGAGGTCTTTCGCCACCAGAGATATCACCAAAGGTTTTCCGGTACGGCCTTATGTAGAGGTTTTTCCGTTACCACTCGCCACTAGAGGCGTCACCAGAGGTTGTTGGTACTGTCTGACGTAGAGGTCTTCTGTTACCAATCATCACCAAAAGTTTTACTTTATTGCACGCCACTGGAGGCTTTTCCTTGTCGCTCGCCACTGGAGGCAACATCGATCAAGATTTTACTTTATTGCACGCCACTGGAGGCTTTACTTTTTCGCATGCCACTGGAGGCTTTACTTTTCTGCACGCCACTGGAGGCTTTACATTTCGCACGCCACTGGAGGCTTTACTTTCTGCACTACCAATGGAGGCACCGCCAACAGGGGCACCGCCGACGGAGGTTCTATTTTCTGCACTGTCAACGGGGGCACCGCCGACAGAAGTTTAACTTTTTCGCATCGTTAATAAAGCCAAAGGCCAACTTGGAGACTATAAGACCCGGAAGAAGATATACTTCCTAGCCAAAATTAGTGTTTACTCGTCATTGGACAAACCCCCTCGAATGCATTCTACGGGAGTCCGTCCAAAGAGGGGAAGCTGTAAACACCTAATTTTGGTACGCGTGACACATATGTAACATGTTCAAAAATGTTATGTGTAACGCGTGTAAAAAAGGAAATATTTAAATATGGAAGGTCGGGGGTTGCCAAAAATAGACTCAGTTTAAATTAGGACAATACATATGCAATAAATGATGTAATAATCAGAAAATATATAGTATATATTTATGGAAAAATTCATAAATATATATATATATAATTTTCAGATTTATTGAGTAAATATTGGAGAAAATATATTTTTTTCCTAATTTTTGGGTCTAGGTTAGCTATAAATAGTCCTAGTGTCTATGTAATCACACACAAGAAAAAGCTGGACAACAATCTATATATAATATAATTTGGTTAAGATCTCTAATAGTTTGACAAGTACTAAAATGTGTTGATTACATGTTACAATCAACACATTCTATTGGTCCACCTCAATGTGTAACTCTCCTTGATGATGCATCAATTCCATGTAGATAATTTCATGCACTTAGAATTTCTCCAAACACTCTCATCGCATGTTAGAAGCCGTTTTTTTTTCATTTGTCCGTTTTTTTTTGCCAAGTAATAATACCAACTATTAATTATATATATATATATATTAAATAGATTGTGTACTTTTGCCTCTTCTTTTTACTCTTATTTTAACATTATAGATGACCATAATTTATATTAAGTTTCTTCTGACTAAAATTTAGTATATATATTTTTAGCATATTATAATTATTGAATGTAATAGTATTGAAATTTATTTATTTTCATTATAATTCATTTTTCGCCACCATCACATTTGTATAAATTATTTTTTCCAAAACACAATTTTGTGTCGAAAATTTTATAATAATATTCATAAGACCATACAATTATATTTTATCGAAGATAAAGACATATGAGAAAAAATGTATCAAGTATAATTTAAAAAGTTGATTTTTTTATAATAAGTTATTCAAACCCAAAGAAATACTACTATACATTAGGATATAGTAGATATGTTGTTGTATACATATGATCAACATATTTTCAAACATGTATTAATAGTTATAAATAAACAAATTAGTAAAAACAATTATGTGTAAGAAAAATATACCAATTATAATCTAAAATGCTTTTTTTTATAGATTATTTAAATTAATATTATTCATATAATATCAATTTTGTTAAGATGTACAAATTGTTGAAAAGTAAGCAAAACAATATTTTTACTCTCAATTACATTAGGTTGCGTGGACTATTAAAATTGCTTCATTTCTACATATAACAGATGCATTTTAGTAATTCTAAAAGACTATACAACTTATCGAAATTATATTATATATAGATATTGTTAGATAAATTTTTTAAGTTACAAATCACTAAATTTTATAGCCAAATAGATATCAAGAAGCTCTGAATGCACCAAAGTCTCTTTTGAGTTCTCACAAAACATTTTTTTCCACATAATTTTTTTTTTCAACATCGTGTGTATAACGTATAAATAATCTTTTAGATACTAAAATTAAAATGATATAATTAAAAGTAATATTTAGTAAGCATTTATTTATTTTGATGGTTTCTAATGGGTATACCAAAAAAATTGTAATATCACATGTGTAAACATATTAACTGATAAATAGAACTTTTTACACATATAAAGATATAACTATATAAGTTTATATATACACCTTAAATTATGTAATAATATTTCATTTGCATTGAATAAATTATTTTAAATAATAAAGATGAATCAAATTAATTATCAATATCGAAATTGAATTTTTATAATATTTTATGATTACATAAATAAATTACAACCGCGCAACGCGTGGGTCTACCACCTAGTAAAGTAATATTGTTCTCGAAATCTGTGTTTTTTTATTTTATTTTATTATTTTTTATTTTACTGCTTTCTGCACCACCGGAGCAGCCTTGGTGGTTGCCGGCGCCGCCCTGACCCGGCGAAGCCACGACACCGGCTGACTCGCCCACCACACCTTCACCCGTCGCCCCTGTCAGCACCGTCCGCCGCCGGAAGAAGAACCCGCAGCCATCGCCATCCCGTTCGTCGCTCAGATCCGCCAGAGCCCCACTGCCGCAGCCATCGCCGTCCCGTTCGTCGCCGGACCGCCACCCACTTCATCGCCCGTCCGCCCAAAACCACGACCGCCTGCCAGAGCCCGTCCGGTGGTCCGGTGCTGCTCCGCCGGTCCTCCTGGCCATCGTCTCCCCCTGGTGCTGCAGGTAAGGTCCCGTGCTGTTCTATTTTTTTTAATTAATATTATTTTTTTTTTTTTATTAATTATTTAATTTTCTGAATTATTATTATTATCTTTATTGTTATTATTATACCATGTACCATGTAAATTAACTAGTCTAGGTCTAGATTAATTAGATAATATTTTTTTTTTGTAAATATACATGTATGATATGTAATTATTAAATTGTATCATGATTTTGAGTATGTTTAATTTCGTTTAGATTTTAACCAAATTAGGAGTTTTAGATGTTTAATAGATTTGTCATTGACAATAATTTCGCATAAAATTAATTTAGTTTTTTTTTTTTTATGTCATTAGATTAATTCGAGGTAACACATATTTAAATTTTAAATTGGCAAATAGGATAATTAAGTACCGGAAGGGCGTAATTAGGAAATAATTTTTCTTAATTCGTAACAGAACCCCCGAATTCGAATTTCTGATCGTAGACCAATTTTATACCTAGGTGTTTAGTTCGCTATTTGTTTAGGTAATTTAGGATTCTAGTTAGCCTTAATTAACTAGTGGCGACTCTATTCAAAATTCCACGTTTTTCAAAACGTAATCGCCTTAGGTCCGACAACGGTTCCATTATTTTCCCATTAATTAATGACATAACTCATTGAGATCTCTTTATTGCAACTATTTTCAGGTACCTGAACCACTTCTGGGTTTCATATTTAGTTATGTCTTTACTTCTTTTGGGAAATCACCTCCATAATAAGACCATATTTATCCTGCTCCATTATTTTATTAAAAAAAATTCTTTGGAACCAATATCGCACGCTTCAAACGAGAGTTATTTTTCATTATAACCTGTCCAATCAGGACATTTCAAAATTGGAGCATTTGCAGCTGTTACTTGACTTATGACTTTCTGGGTCTCATAAAGTCACTTATTGGCAGTATTTGAAAATGCTTTTCTCTTTGAACTTCAGGTTCATATTCTCACTGTGCGAGGATCTAAATGAGATAATAGCAATTTTTTCAGTCAATCTCTTTTCTGCCAGCTGCTTCTTTTCTCCCCCTAATGTTGGGAAAAGTTGTTCAACAATGACTATCCACACTATTGTTTTAAATATATATATATATCAGTCATTGTTCTCATATAATTGATTTATAGACAAAATATTTTTCCCAACATTCCAGACCCATGTTTGTGCGTTGCGGTTGAGTAATTCAAACATATATCGCACACCATAATATTAATATATGGAAAATTTGTCTCTTCACCAAAAATTGGTTGTAATGGGGAGAACTGTGATTTAACATTGGCTTGATGCGCAATTACATTGCTGGTTTCATAATAGCATGCATTTGTACTCAATTTGCTCTAATTGGTAGTAGTTTAGCTATGTAATTGGAGGATCTTTGTAACTTTCATGCTAAACTGCAAATCTAGACATGTAATTGTATGAATCTTGTAGTAAATATCAACTTTCAATATCATCATCATTCTTTATTACATAATCTGGAAATTTGCAAATTCATAATCAACGTACATGTGACCATATTGTAGATGCATCTTTCAAAATAATATATCGGTTCACATGGCAGGTGAACGGGTCCATATTCACCTTTATAATTTCCATAAATAAGGGGATTTCATCCCGAACTCGGTTGATGATGATCACATAATTAATTTTTCTTGAGAGCAAGCATTGTAATGATTTATGGAGAATCTTCAGGTTCTTCCAAATAATTTTTTGCGCATCGTAAGTGATCCGGGATGGTCTGTAACCGGTCACGCCAAATATCATATTATATGGGTAAAACTTCGGTTTTACCTCTATATGAATCGGTAAACTTCTGGTTTACTGAATATATAATCAATCATGCTAATATTGGCGGTAAACTTCTGGTTTACCTGAATTTTTTTTCTCATAATCCTGATAACACAATCCGCATTTTTTTTCTTCATCTCAATGATGATTGCGGAGTAATCACATTATTTAAAATAATAATAATAAATAAATAAAGTATATGAAAGCATATAAATAACCTAAATAAAAATAATGCATAAAACGTAAAAATAAATAAATTAATAACTTCGTATAAATGCTCAATTTCATGATCTTCATGATCATTTATAGCTCAAAATATATTAGGATCCTTATTCGTAACTTAAAATCTTTAAGGATCTTTTGTTTATATCACAAAATCTCTTAGGATATTCAGATCTCATTTTCATGATCCCAGATCATTTATAAAAATAATTCAGGATCTTCAGGATCTCTGTACGTAATGTAAAATATTTATGGATCTTCAATCTCGTTAATTCATAGTCCCATATATTTAGGATCTTCAGGATCCTTAATTCATTTCCAGATCTTCTAGGATTTTCAGGATCCTTTATTCATAACTCATGATTTCTTAGGATCTTCATGATCCCTTATTTATAATAATTCATGATATACATGATTTCTTTGTATACACGAAGATCTTTAATTTTTAAATACAAAAATTTAGATCTATTTTTCATATATTCTAGGATCTTCTGGATCCTAAAATTAACAATCTTTGAGCTTTTGAATAGCTATTGATATTCTGGATCATTTTATAATAAAATGCAATAAACGTAATAATATATGTATATAATAAATATAATGCAGATCAAGAAATAAAAAGATAAATGTAAAGGTAATGCAATAAAAAAAATAACTGTATATGTAAATATAGTGCAAGAGATGTAAATATAAATATAAAAATTAAGAGAAATATAAATTCATAATGATCGATCTTCATGATTGTAATATCGGATCTTCAGAATACGATATTCATTAAGAATGCAATTTCGGGCCTCCGATGTCAATTGGGATTTGGGTCTAGCCCAATTATCTTGATGTGACATTTACCAAAGTTCATTAGGTAAACTATACATATTATGAGCTACCAATTACGGCGCCCATCACCATATGCTTACAGCTCCCACTCGTCGGAATGGGAGGGTGCCTGTTAATGTATTGTTGTCCAAATCCGCACCAACATTTCCCCCCTTTGATCTGCTCCGTGCTTCTGAATAGTTCATACGAGGTTTGCCGTGCGACCGGCGGATACGACGGGCATCGTGCTACTCATCTGTTAGGAGTGTTGTAGCGCCCACGGAACGTTGATTCCATTTTCTCCAATCAACCTGTTATAAACAACATTTATACATATTGTACCGCGCTGTATCCTAGGTCAACTGATAATTCTCCATTTGCCTAGTTTCCACATAGGAACACTTCTCCAAGGCATCCGTACAAGTATACACAACCTTCAACTAATATACGGCTGGTGGCCACCTTAGTGAATACAAGAGTCGGTGAATTATAGGTGAAATTGACCATCCCCATCGCTCATACCCTTAGTCAAACCCAACCGGTTTCCAAAGACGTGGTCACCGGTCCTTTTTATTCAGCACTACGCTCGTACGCCGGGAAGCGAGCATTGGGCCTGACCTTAGGTATGAGTTCTGAGTCCATGAGGATACTTTGGGTGCCTTTTCATAAGCCTCCCGGGATCAATCACACGCTCGAGGTGAAGAAGTTTGCGCCCGCCAGAATCACTAGGATTCTTTTCCTAGCACAACCGAGCTGTGACCCCGTAGTCGTACATGACACGCGTAGTATGAAGCACGCGTTGATAGCATACCTGAACCTTTTGGGTCAACATGAATGGGACATGTAAATCATGCTATCACAGATTTTCATCTGGCCCAGAATGTGGATTTATGACGAACGGTGTTGCGTCCAAATCAAACCGGGGAGTCAGACTCTTTGGCACTTCGGGTTGTGATCGTGTCGGGTTGTCGGATGACGACTGTGGGTTGTCAGATGATGGCAGTGGGTTGTCGGATGACGGCAGCTGGTTGTCGGCAATGTGCACTTTGCCGGCTTCACGCGCTCCTTACCTGCACAAAGGGCAGTAACCAGCACGAAGAGGGGGGGGGGGGGTGCTGGTAAAGCCCTCTCCGATGCTTAAATAAGAGTCTAGAGAGAGAAAGTTTCTAGAGAGAGGTCAGAGCTCCAAAGTCAATCTCTTGAGAATATGAGGTGAAATGGGTGGTCAAGGTTCCCTATTTATAGGCAACCTTAGAACCGAGCCTGGTTTTTGTGCGGTTCGACGCCGGTCTTAAAGGAAAATAGAAAACCGTCGTCTGGTTTGATTAAGTTTATCTTTGGGAGACTCTTTACTCAGTGTACGTAAACAGGGGTAGCGCGTACCTAGACATCAGTCCGAACCCTGTCGGACTTAGGCAATCCGACGGGGTTCGGATTGCCTGTGGACAATCCGTGCCGTCCGGATTTCCTAAGGGAAACACGGACGGGCCGGATTGCTTGGAAATCCGGAGGTCCGGTCCAGACGCGCATGCCGCTCTTCCAGACCGTTTTGAACCTCGGGTGACGCGTTTGGATTCGTTATGCGATTTTTGACGTGTTTACGAAGTCCGGAATGTAAATACGATCCCAATTTTGGCAGATATCCATCACTTTCCCCCGAGTCAAGTAACGGTTCAGACCATACTTGACTCTATTTTAAGATAGGATATAAGCCCAATTTAGGTTCGGTGCTGACCTCAGGGGTGGCTTGTTTGACAATTGGGCGCGAAGGCCTTGATTTTGCTCCACTTTAATTCTTGTCGGGAGACTCATTAACTGCTGACATGGTTAGTGCAACAAGCAATGTGCATATAACAATGAACAATAGACAGTGCACATATAGCAGTGAACATTGGACAGTGAACACATGATAGTGGACACAAAGCAATGAACAGCGGACAGTGCGCACATGATAATGGACTTAAGCAATAATTCTCATGGATATGTGCAATCATGGTCTATTATGTTAACATGAATGTGATGACATGATATAAAAGATGTGAGCACATAATCAATAATTGAATCATGAAAATAATCATGTAATAATAAAAAACATGAATCATGCATTTTGAGATAACATAGTGCGCACTAGATTATGTGCGCATAGAATGTAGTCATGATTGCTAAAAATGAGTCTAGAGAATCCTAAGTGTTGTAATGAGAAGATAACAACACACAATCATGCCAATTTAGGGACTTAACAAGAAATAGTGAAACTTTTAGGAAGTACCGATAGATAATTGTGGATAGATATAGCAGAGAGAATATTCATTAGTTAATCCTCCACCCTTAGTAGTTTTTAGAATCCCCTCATTTCTTGAAGAAGAAGACACTTTGGAGTAAAATACTTGGCCAACAAGAAACTTAGGCCGGCCACCATTAATCCACCAGATCACGGCGAGACCGAGCAAGGCGGACTCCGGCGGCGCGGCGGCGATCTCGGACGAAATGACAGCGGCGCTTTATCACCGGCGGCAGCGCGTGCATTCCTCGACGGCGGCGTGTGAGGCTTCGGGCGGTGGTTCGTGGTGGTTTGCACGGTGGTTCGATCGTCTCAGCGAGGTGAGTCCAATTCCGTGTATGGCTAGCCTTTTATGACCTTGCCTAGTCTTGATTTACTCTTGAAACCTTCATGAATTTGATTACCTTAACATGCACATAAGGTGTTTGATGAAATTCCCCATAGTAGTTAGTTTCTCAAATCGGCCAAAAATTTACTAAGTGCTGAAATTTTTAGAAAAATGGAAATAAG
The DNA here is from genome assembly GCA_036873135.1 of Clarkia xantiana subsp. parviflora. Classification (NCBI taxonomy): domain Eukaryota; kingdom Viridiplantae; phylum Streptophyta; class Magnoliopsida; order Myrtales; family Onagraceae; genus Clarkia; species Clarkia xantiana. The sequence continues at coordinate 41,637,437 of JAPTYO010000004.1, forward strand.
TTGTTAAACTTCCCTTATGCATAGTGATCATTGTCAACATGTTGCACCATGATTTGAATGGTGTTTTAGCACGCTTGATGTTGATCGTTAGTCGATGTTCGGACACAGTTGTTGGTCGTTGTATGTTGGTTGTTGCATGTTGATTATTGTTCATTGAGCATCGTACTCTGTCTGCAATCATGATAAAATACTTAGCAAATATTTTCGAGATATTTAATGCTCGTTACCACTATTGTCGTTATTTGATCTTTGTCGACTGTCGTTGATTGCCGACATAGGAGAATACTTAGAAAGTATTTCTTGATAGTCGACACTTTGTCATAAGTCGACTGCTGCCATAGCGGAACACTCAGAAAATATCCCTAGATAGTCGACACCTCGTCATATGTCAACTGCTGACATGGTGGAACACTTAAAAAATATTCCTTGATAGTCGACACCTCGTCATAAGTCGACTGCTTACATGATGGAACACTTAGAAAATATTCCTTAATAGTCGACACCTCGTTATATGTCGACTGCTGACGTGGTGGAATACTTAAAAAATATTCCTTGATTGGCTCTTTGTTTCATGACCATACTACCATCCATATGCATGCTTGTTGAGTATGCGCGCGCTTGTATGTGCGCGTTTGCTCCAACACTTAGAATTTTTTCTTTATCCATTGCAATGAATGTTTTATCCATAGGATTGATGTAGACATAGGGCGGATGCTGTCATAGTGGTTGATATATGTAGAGTGTTCGTCGTTTGCCGTTTGTAGACTAATGAGCATTGACCTGACTGTTGGTCGTATTTTCAGGTTGCAGGGTCGAGGTGGTTTTTGCTCGCATTAGTCCCTTCGTTGAAGTCACCATCATGAGTAAGTCTCTTCTTCCCACCCCGCAGGCTACTTTATGTTCTGATGACAGCGATGAGTCGGATGTCGACATGGTTGCGTTACTGGATTATACGCTGAGTGTGGATGTTGACGTTGTTACTGAGCCTCCCGCCGTGCCGGAAGCGACGAAAGAGACGGGGGAGAAAGTGAGATATTACTCAAACAAGATAGAGATAGCACAGTTTATGTTGAATGCGTCTTCCTCTGGACTCGATCCACTCTTGGATGCTGTGTTCCCTCGTGACATGCTACTTGGTCTTTCTAAGGGCAATGCAACTATCCCTCCAGACGATTTTTCCATAGTTTACTCTTCGCAGATTAAGGAAGGTCTACGCTTCCCTTATTGTTCCGACTTGGTTGATCTATGTCGCTTTTACCGGATCTCTCCTTTGGACCTTGCCCCCGCCGGCATTCGTGTGTGGACTTACTTTCGGGTGTTATTTCACCAACAATCGTGGCATTACTCTACTACTCTCTTCTGTTGCTTCTACCAGCTTCTACGTTCTGATGTGACAGGGTTGTGTAGTGTGAAGATGCGTTGGCATGGTTTGCAGGATAAGGGATTTGAGCGACTTGGGCTTGGAGATGCCGAATGGGATCATACTTATCGACTAGCAGTTGAGGCTGATCGCTCTGGTTCTCACTGGCGACATCACTACTTCTTTGTGTGTGATGTCGGTACTACCTGGGATACTGAAGATGTTACGGCGGAGGATCTTGTTCCCGCCTTTTCTGAGCTCTCGTCAGCGGACAAAGCGACGCGCATATATCGACGCCAGCAAGCGCGCAGCTTTCGGTGCTTGCTGCGCGCGTCAGATCAATAATTGATTGACGCCAAGATTCATGTGCTTCCTTATGAGAATTCGGTATGCTGAGAATTTTTATAACTTTTATTATGTTGTGATGTAGGTTGGTTTGATGGAAAAAACTCGACTTTGCAGACAGTATCTCCTGCAGAAGGACTATCCCTTCTCCTGCCCCCGCTGCTCCTGCGGCTTCCAAGCATGGTCGCGACAAAGGACTTATGAGTAAGATGCTTCCTTGTATTTTTCGTCGAATTTACTAATTTTCCAAATTGTTGTCTTTATATTGTTTTTGTTTGCAGGTCGCTCAGCGCACGTGACTGAGCGTGTTGTCGCAGTTCCTGACTTTACTGTTCCTGCCAAAAGGTCCGCCGCTGGGGCGTGTACCTCGAGCGATCCTAAGCGCTCTAAGCTGAGTGCGATTGTCCAAAATCCTTCTCGTGATAAAGGGAAAGGAGTTGAAGATCGTGCGGTGGCGCCTTCTGCCCCCCAGTCGAGGGAGCAGCCTGCGGAGGAGCGTCCTTCTCGTCGAGGTGTGTATTGCATACTTTGTTGTATTTCTTCGTGTTTTTCTGTTTATGGCTCTCATATTTCCTTGTTGTTTTAGTTGCAGCGCTTTCAGCACTTAAGCATGATGACTTGATTCGTCCTCTGGAGGGCGACATCTCTGGTGATGATTGGACGCCTTTTGCCAATGGGGGACTTCGATTCCCTAGGAATTCCAAGCTCAGTACTCCGGAGGTTGGGGTGCGGGTACTACAGAGGTGTGTTCCTCCGGGCGACCGACGCATTAGGCCATCAACAGATGAGGAGACGGAAGAGTATGTTGAGAGTTCTCTATCTGGGTTTGCTCCGGTAAGTAACGAGACTTCTTTTCCTGATTACTTGGTTGCATGTGAATGTCTTGTTGTAACATTCCTATCTTGTTGGTTTTTTCCCTTAGGCTGTTGCGAACATGGTGAATATGTCATCGTTTGCGCTGGAACTTGTGCATGAAAGGAAGGCCGCTATCGAGAAGCGCGGTGTTGCCTCCCGCGAGCTTGTGCTTTTTAAGGAGAAAGACAAAGGCTACACTCGAAGATTGCTGATTTCGATGCGCGCTATGATTCTCGTTGTGCACATGTTGATCAGCTTGAGGCTGAGATCGCGGCTCTCCAGAAACAGATTGCGGAGAGCGATAGTGCGCATGAGGTTGTGCTTTGTGCTGCGCGCGAGGAGGGGCGTAAGGCCGGGATCGCGGAAGGACTTGTCAAGTATCCTGCCACTTCAGCCTTTACTGCAGCCGTTACCACTGCAGCTAAAGCGAAGTCTGACCTGATGATCTGGGAGTTTGCCGCGGACTATGTTCGCAGGGTTCGCTTGCTTGATCCTGACTTTCCTTTTGACAAGTTGGGACCTTATGCATCATTTGTTGTTGGTCGCGTTGCTGAGTTACGCCACATAGAGCTTGAGACGGCTAACTTTATATGTTGTTTGGGGATGATGACGGGATTGACCTTGCTGCCGAGATGATGGCAGTTGTTCCTGAGCCTGTTGGAGATGACGGTACCTCTCGAGTGGCGTCAGGTTGATCATTTTGAGCATATCAAACTTTTGTATATATATTTTTACCCCCGTGTCTGGGTTGAGGTTGGTTTGGGAGTTGTCCCTAGAACCTTTGTTTATATTGTGCTTGCTTGGGACTTTGTCATCTAGACCTGCTTTGATCATAGTAGAATGCATGATAACTCGTTAGTAGTATTTCATACCTTGCGTTATCTTTGTTGTCCGTGTGCATTGGATTTGAATGATAGGATAGGAATCCTTTTATAATGAACATGATGTCCGTAGTTGCGACTGTATGTCGTGCGTTGTTGGGTGTCATGAGTGCCCCTCTTAGTTGACTTCCAAGGCATGGCATGATGCGTACTGGGTACTTGTAGCGTTGTAAGTAGTGATTTACTTGGCGCTGGCACTTGGCACAAGGGCACTTGGCATAAGGGCACTTGGCACTGGCACTTGACATGTAGGAGAGTCGTCTTGACGGGGCAAGACATTAGTTTATACCGTCTCTTAGTTCCACTTTAAGGCGACGTTGTGACAAGACGCTACTTGTTTTATACTATGTGTTTTTCTATCCTTTAGTTGGACACACCCCGCGTGACGTTGTTGTGAAGCTTTCCAAGGCTACTCCTGTACTTACTTTACGATGCTACTACGCCTCTACTTAGTTACTTTACACCTCTACTACGCCTTCTAGTTTTTACCGTCTCTTGAACCATTTCAAGGCGACGTTGTGGCAAGACGCTACTTGCTCTATGCTATGCGTTTTTCCATCCGTCAGTTGGGCACACCCCGCGTGACGTTGTTGCAAGGCTTTCCGTGGCTATTCCAGTAATTACCTTGCGATGCTACTGCACCTCTCCATGGTTAGTCTAGAAGGGTTGTACAAGACTGTGACTAAACGACTTGCAGTTTTTCCCGTCTCTTGGTCCACTCCAAGGCGACGTTGTGGCAAGACATTACTTGCTGAGTTTGGTGTGTTTTATTCAGTTATATGCTCACAGGCAAGATAGCGTTGTACAAGACTCGACTTGTAGGTTTGGAGAGTTTTTCAAACAGGGTGCGCTCCTGCTAGCGTATATACATGAAGTTATCCAAACAAGGAATACGTCTTCATGGCGTATGAACCCTTAAGAGGATATACATACTTTGAGAGTGCATGAAGTTGCCCTAACAAGGAATAAGTCTTCATGGAGTATGAACCCTAAAGAGGATATACATACTTTGTAGATTTGTGGGGTTATCGTCTAACAAGAGGACTTCCGCCACGATGGGGTGATCAGTCCCACCTGTTGCCGCATCATGTTTTGAACTCAGGGAATGGCTATGAACATGAGGATTTGCCTCTAACAAGAGGATTTTGCAGCATGCCATTTTGAAGTTGTGAACATGGGGGTTGCCCTCTAAGGAGGATGTCGCAACATGTCACTTTGCAGTTGTGAACATGGGGGTTGCCCTCTAAGGAGGATGTCGCATCATGTCACTTTGATAAATCTTGGTTTGAACTCAAGATGTAGTATGTTGTCGACGCTATTCGGGGTAGTCGTCGTTATAGATAGAGAGCGTTTATATGCTCATTGTTGATGTTGATAGTAGATCTGTCGTCGTATGATATAAGCCGATTGGTGTACATAGCGCGATAGCTTGTGTTGCTGATGTGAATAATATGCGCGTAGTTGTTATTTCGCATGATTCCAAGGTAGTAAGCATAATGTAATATGTACCTACAAAAGTAGATTAACTTCATTAGATACTTGGAGTATGTACAATGGGTTGCGGGAAAGCGTCAACTGATCGCTCCTTCCGAAATGTAGCAAGGCTAGTAAATATAAACTACACTTAGAGTGCTAGTTGCATTTAATCTAAGAAGACTTAAAGTAGATATGCAAAAATGAAGATAAAGGGATTGATAGTGTTTTCGACGCCTTCGTGGTTGGCTTGATGGCGATTGTGGTTGTTTGGATATAGATTGCATTAATACTCGATGTTGTTTCTGAGTAGAGTACATTGCTGTTTTGATAGTTGAGTTTGTACCTACGAAGATGATTGCACTTTGTCAGATAGTTGCAATATTTACAACTTTGCAAAAATATGGAGTTATGAATTTTCTTTTAAGTAATGCATATAATAGATAGAATAAAGGAGTCTGATACGAGGACTCCTTGGTTGTGCATGAAACTTCCCTAAGTGCGGACGCGATAGGTGCGGACGCGACAGGTGCGCACATGTCGGGAGCGGAGCTTTTTCAAGTACCACCCGCTATATGTGTTTGTGAATATGTACGTATAAACAACGACTATGCATTGTTGTATGTGTCCTCTAGTTGATACGCGTCGATGCCTCCTTAGCGTGATGTACATGCCTATATATGATTGTTGCTTGGTATTTCCTTCTTGCGGCTAATCTGTATAAGGTATTGAAGTTGTGTTTTTCGTTTTGTGCCTTCTCTTGGAAGAGTGGTACCGCGTGTTCTTGCAATTATTCGCTTCTTCACTTCGGTGGAATGCTGAGTACTTGTCAGCTTGGTGCCTCCCAAGTCGCTTGGTAGTCGTACCGTTGTTTCTTGATGGAGTATAGTAATTGTATCTTGTACGGGGGGTTCAACAAGATGCCCCCGCTCTTGCTTCGAGTGTTGAGCATGTCTCTTGGAGACTGTCATACGGAAGTGCCCTTACTTGGGAAAGACTTGCGATTTCGTTCTCCTATCTTCTTGCATTTTGATGCAAGTGTGTTTGTTGTTGGGAGTGGGTAAGAGTAATATTTCCCTCTCTGACGCGCGTTGCGCGCTGTTGAATATAGTGTGTACGCTTTGCGTTGTATGCTCCATGTGTTCATTTCCAAGGGGCCTGAGTTTACTTGATGTGTTTCTTCATACACTTGTGACTCTTCACGGAGTTGTGTCTGTGTGACGATTGTGCACATGATTAAGATATGTTAAACTGGTGGAATCCTTCTCCTTCTCCTTTGTTGTGGTCGAAGATGATGTTTTGCTGTCAACGTACGTTATGAGTGGTACGACCCTTCTTGTGTGCTTGACAAGGTAAACTTGCTGGATGATGGAAATAATTCTCTAACTCTTCTCATGTGATGGGTTTGGCACAGGCGTGCGAATAACATAGGAGTCCCTCCTGAATTCCTATCTTCCGCAATGGTGGTGGTGTTGTCACTTGGGTGATGCCCCCGCCTTGTTTATTACTGCAGCGCGATTTTTAGTCTTGTGTGCATAGAACGCTTGAGGCTCCATTGCATGGGTGTAGTTGGTGCATGCCCCTGATGGATATACGCCCAATTTGAACCCGTTGACTTCCAAACCGTTGTATTTTTATCGTCCCATCACCGATTATAAATCGAAACTTCAACCCGAACACTTCGCGAACACATCAACGGCTCGGACGAGGCCGGAGCGCTCGTCCGGCCGGGGTAAAACTCACCTAGGTGAGGTTGGGTGGCCACACCCGACCTCCCCTAGGAGAGATCGGGTCAGCCAACCCGATCTCTCCTAGGGGAGATCGGGTGGACCAACCCGATCTCTCCTAGGGGAGATCGGGTGGACCAACCCGATCTCTCCTAGGAGAGATCGGGTCGGCCAACCCGATCTCTCCTAGGAGAGATCGGGTCGGCCAACCCGATCTCTCCTAGGAGGGATGGGGTTGGCCAACCCCATCCTCCCTAGGAGGGGTTGGGTGCCCTCACCCAACCCCTACCCTTGGGGGTCGGATTTCTCCTCCCCCCAAGGGCCCCTGCGCCATTGTCGGACACCCACACTCGGTTAACGCCGCCTACCTTCTCCGTATCCTAAGGTCTTAATTGTGCACTTAAAGGTTAATTAATTGTGTTTAAAGGCTAACGATGTCATTAAGCCACCTTAATGACACCGTTGCCTATAAATACCCCACCTTCACAACTCATTTGATCATCTTGGCAATTTGGATTATTTTGCTCTGACCTCTCTCTAGTTTATCTCTCTAAGAAGAATACTGACTTAGGCATCGGAGAGGGTTCACCAGGCACCACCCCCCCCTCCGTGTCTGGTATTGCCCCTTCTGCAGGGTAGAAGGAGAAAGGAAGCAAAGGAAGGAAGGAAGGAAGGAAGAAGATAGGCTAAGACAGGGCAACTCAGAAATACCGGATTGCACACATCCCCCGTAAGGAGTGAGATCGAAGCCGATCACCCGTTGACCTAGATCTCATAACCTAACACTTGGCGCCGTCTGTAGGCTTCGGACAGAAAGCCTGGCTATTACACGAGCTATGACGAACAGTAGGGTGTCTAGGCACCAACGCCCACCCGGGGGCAATGGGCGGAGAAGAGAACCCATACCCCCAGGAAGACAGCCTAACCCTGGGAAGCAACCAATGCATCCAGAGCCCCAAGAAATACCACAGCCTCCTCAACAACAGAACAACCAGGAGGGAGGACCTTCACGCCCAGCTGGGGCTGAGTCCTCCACAGCCTCCACCCCCCGGGCAAGAAGGCCACAGAGAGAAAGAGAACAACGGGGAGTGCCTTCCCACAACACGGCACCCCCCGAGGGATACTATTATGAAGAGCAACCCCAAAGGTACCCGTATGGGATGCCGGCACAGAGAGATGGCAACCGCGCCCACACAGCATATGCAAGGCCGGCATACACCCAAGGGACTTACACTGAAGCTCATGAAGAGGAGCAGATCCCAACAGAAGAGCACTACTCGCACCCTCGAGCAGGGCAGCGAGAGGAACAAAGAAGATATTACCAGGAGCCACCCCCAGAGGGAAGGCAACAATTCGTGCCTCCTAGGCAACAGCAGAGCAACAGGGCTTACACCCCGCTTGGGGAGGAAAGACAAGCAAGACCTCCAAGGAGGCAAGACTTCTATGAAGCACCCCAGCAGGCGTACCAAGGGTACACCTACAGTCCATACCAGCATGGACAAGGGAACCCAGTAAGCCCAATCTACAACTACAATGGGTATCAGAGGGATTATACTCCGGCGCAGGTGATGATCACCCCGGAGGAGATAGAAGCCATGATAACCCGGAAATTGAATGAGTCAAAGAAACCCAGCCTGCATTGTCTAAGTGACAAGACAAACCACCCTTTCACAAAGGAGCTGGAGATGAACAGGGTGCCAGACTCCCTGCACACAGTGCAAATTGCAAAGTACAATGGGAAGGGAGACCCCCTAGAGCATATCCAACAGCATGAGGCCTCCCTATTTGGGAGGACCACTGATGAAAGGTACAAGGCACTCTTATTCCCAAACACCCTAACAGGGGTGGCCTCACATTGGTTCTTCAGCCTGCCCTCTGAGAGCATCCACTCATGGGAGCAGCTAAAAGCTAAGTTTCTGCAGAGATACCTAGGGGAGAGAAAACTCCTCAAGGGAACAGGCTCCATTGATGACGTCAAACAAGAATACGATGAATCCCTGGCCAGCTACTATACTAGGTTCAACCAGAATATTGCAGACATCCAGGGAGACATCACCGAAGGGGAGATTATACGAGCCTTCATCAGAAACTTAGGTCGCTTTGGGTCAACATTGGCTGAAAAGATGGCCAAAAAGCCAGCAAGCACCTTGGAGGAGCTTGCAGGAAGAGTTAAAACGCATATTGACCTTGAAAGGCACAGGGCAAGCAAGAAGGCCAAAATCCAGGCAGCCAAGGAGGATAATCAAAAGCCAAACAAAGGCAAGCCACCCCAGGCACCGCAGCATGCAAGGCAGCAGGAATGGCGTCCGCCACAGCAAAGAAACCAAATGGGTGAACCCTTAAAGGCTAGAGAAATAAACGTCATTAAGTTCATCCCACTGAACGCCACTCCAGCCACCGTACTTAGAGAGATGCGGAACCAAAAGCTTTGGTCACCCCCGGCAAGGTGGAGAGCCCCAATGGTGGGAAATCACAAGGATAGATGGTGTGACAACCATGAGGCTTATGGTCACGACACAAATGAATGCTTTAGCCTAAAGCTAAGCATAAACAACATCGTCCAGAGGGGAGAACTGAAGCAATTCATAGACCATGGGGGCAACAGTATGCAACTAGGGCCACCACAGAAAGACAAGGGCAAGGGAAAGATAGACTACAACCCTCCACCCAACAAAAAAGGAGTCATAAATATGATACATGGAGGAGTAGCATCGGGTGGCCCAACTGCTAATGCAAGAGAGGTCTATGCATCCAAGCTAAGCTCAGTGCCAAGGTGGAGAAAAAGGCCAAGAGAAGGAGAAGAAGTGAAGATCGAGTTCTCGGAGAAGGACAAGAGCCACATCGTCTTTCCACATGACGATGCTCTAGTTATTACCATAGATATTGATAATTTTGATGTAAAGAGAATTTTGGTGGATGGGGGCAGCTCAGCTGACCTCCTAAGCCTGAGAGTGTTGGAAGAGATAGGGAAAACCAAAGCAGACATCAAGCCAGTCAACTTCCCTCTAGTTGGCTTCTCAGGGGCAACAAGTTACCCCCTGGGGATGATAACCCTCCCAGTGACCATGGGCCAAGGATGGACCCAGCTGAAGGTAAATGTCAATTTCTTGGTGGTTGAAAGCCTGGGAGCCTACAATGGGATCCTAGGAAGGACAACCATAAACCCATATGAAATAGTGCCATCCACTGTTCACCAGAAGCTGAAGTACATCACGGAGAACGGGGTTGGAGAGGTCCTGGGTGATCAACGCACCGCAAGGCAGTGCTACGTCAACTCAATGAGACGTGGATCACACGGGACAGACACAGTGGCTGTAGTCATGGTAGGAGCCAATCAAGACAGAAGAAGGAGGGGAAGGAGACAAAGGCAAGGAAGGAGGAGGAGTGGAGTGACACTCCGTCTGAGCAGGCAGTTTTTTCAAACAGTGCCTACAAGGAGACACAGGAGCAAGGCTGTGAAGATGACATCCATACCTTGGCAGCCAGACACCATAATAGGGAACAGAACAAGGAACTCCATCCTAAGAGGCTTCCGCTACATAGATGATATCAAACAAATGCCGCAGGAGTCCATATCAAGCTATTTCCAGAGATTCTTCAATTATGGTGCCAACATGGACATCACAAGGGGAGAAGCAGTAAGGGCATTCATTAGAAACATGCATCCAAACTCATTCGGGACCTATGGAGGGCTCTATGAGATGGTCATGACGAGCACAATGAGAGAGCTCAAGGCAAGGCTGGACAAGGCATTTGCACAGGAAGCAGAGCAGTTGGATGAAGTTCCGATGAGAGGAAGAGAAATGGACACATTGGGAAGAAGTGTCAATTTCACATTCACACCCCTCACACTCAGCATAGAAGAAATTTTCCACAAGCACCTCAAGCAAGAGCTACCAACATGCAGGGAGGAAGGCAAGGCCTTCCTAGGAGGAGATGCACAGGGTTGGTGTGAGTACCATGGGACCTGGGGGCATCAAACCAACAACTGCATGGTGTTGAAGGTGGAAGTGGAAGAAATGATTTACAAGGGAGGATTCAAGGAATACGTGGCAACAGGCACAGTGACCACCCCATATCCTTAGTTTCATATTTAGTATTTTGCATGTTTCAGCTTTACAAGCTTTTCAAAAAACAACCTTTGGAGAAGGAGAACTCACGAAGTTACTCCAACTCTACAACTATCTTTTATTCCTACAAAGGATGTCTTGGTGCACCAAGGCATCCCAAGTGTACAAAAACATGAATGCTCCTAAGGGAGTAGAAGTTACTCAAAAATATTTTCCAGTGAATGTAGTGGTACAATCACAAAGTTATCCTTACACAGATATGACTTCAAGTCAATGACAGGTTCGACGCCCCCAAGAGCGTATCTTGAGAGTAGTTTTCATACTACGACATTCGACGCCCCCAAGAGCGTATCTTGAGAGTAGTTTTCATACTACGACATTCGACGCCCCCAAGAGCGTATCTTGAGAGTAGTGTTCATACTACGACCTTCGACGCCCCCAAGAGCGTATCTTGAGAGTAGTTATTACACTACGAATCGACGCACCAAGAGCGTATCTTGAGAGTGGTTTCCAAAAACTACGAACTTCGACGCCCCCAGGAGCGTATCTTGAGAGTAGTGTTCATACTACGACATTCGACGCCTCCAAGAGCGTATCTTGAGAGTAGTTATTACACTACGAATTCGACGCACCAAGAGCGTATCTTGAGAGTGGTTTCCAAAAACTACGAATTCGACGCCCCCAGGAGCGTATCTTGAGGTAGATTTGCAACCTACCAGATTCGACGCCCCCAAGAGCGTATCTTGAGGTAGAAAAAACACTACCAGTTCGACGCCCCCAAGAGCGTATCTTGAGGTAGATTTCAAACTACCAGTTCGACGCCCACCAGGAGCGTATCTTTGGTCTAACCTGAGCCCTCCGGGAGCCTATCCTGTGAAACGTTAAGTGCCGTCCGAGAGCCTGTCTCGTGAACAGATTTCGACGCCCACCAAGAGCGTATCTTTGGTCTAACAGTACAACGTATACCGTGTAAGGGGTATCAGAAGAGATTATCACACCATGCTTAGAAGGATACCATTCTTAGAAGGATACCATGCTTAGAAGGATACCATGCTCAGAAGGATACAATGAGAAAGAAATTTCTAAGTAAAGTAATGTGAAGAACAAGTAATGTTTTTTCTTTATGAAATGGCAGGTAAGACATGAAGGAAAGCACGAAAGAAAGACAAGTAAAGGAAACACATCAAGAGAAGAGCCCATAACCAAAGAGATATATACAAAAAGATGAGAAGCACTAATGTAAAGGCAAACGAACCACGTAGTCAACAACACAATGCGGCAAAGGAAAGTAACAACAAACACCATCACAATCTCAAAAGACACTCAACCCATACAAGGGGAGAAGGAGTGTAGTTATATATACAAGGATAGCATGAGATAAACACATCAGTCAGAACCTTCGGGGGAGTCACCCTCACCCCCCGAAGCTGAGCCACCGGCAGAGATGGATGATGAGGATGAATCTGAGGTACCAATCTCCACTGGTGTAGCATCCACCTGGGGAGGGGCAGGCTCGTCTGCCACAGCAGCCTGACCCCTCAGAACAGCCATGTAACCACTGGCGTATGGCCCGAAGTCACCAAGGTCACCAACTGGGAACTGAGGATCAATACGGAAAATGTGATCAACCAGATACTCACCGAACTGGTTCACCTCCTGAGTGAGACGCACGCTATAATCGGCAGTGAAGGCAGATTAGGCCTTGTACTCAGAAACCGCAACAGTCCTCTCCTCAGCACGACACTTAGCCTCCAACTTCCGTAACTCCTCAGAATGGAGCGACGCTGCAACCTCAGCTTCCCGACGCAAACTGCCCACAGTGGTCTCAAGCAAGGACACCTGGTCCTGGAGCTCCTGCATCCTCAAATCAGATAATCGCGCCTTCTCAGCAGCAGTAGCGACCTCCGCCTTGAGAGAGACCTGGCTGTCCTCAAGGGTCTTCCTCTCGTCAGATAACTCGAGCACGAGCGAGGACATGTTCACCATGTCAGACATACCCTAACAATTCAAACAAGGGATGAGTAACCGAAAGATAGCCATTATGAAAGTAATAAGAGGAAAGCAAGGAACAACTCACAGGTGCATAACGAGAAAGAACCCCCTGAACAAAGCGCCGAGTCTCCCCAGGAGACTTGGGCGGAGCAACACGATCGCCAGGGGGGATGGCGCCGCGGAGTACGCGGACACCAACCTCAGGAGTCCGCAAAGAGGAGGTGCTATCGAGATGGAACTCCTTCAGACCAGCGAAGGGAGTCCACTCAGACCCAATAACATCTTCATCAGTAAGCCGTGCGAAATCCTTCCGACTTAAAGTCGGAGGCCCACCTACACAAGCAAAGAAAGTCAAGGGAGAACATAAACATAGAAGGATCAGCAACAAGGTAGAGATCATACCTGAGGACCGCGCCCTCGGCTGGGGGGCAGGGGAACCACCACCAGCAGGTCGCTTCCCTTTGTCAGCCAGGGAAGGCACCTCTTCGACCACCATCTCCTTATCACGAGATAGGGTCGGAGGACGAGCAGTAGGCGAAGCAGGATCCACAGCCTTCTTTCTCTTAGCAGCCGAGGCCCCGGCCTCAGAATCAGATCTCCGCGGTTTGGACTTGGAAGGTCCAGAATCTCTGCCAACGGAGACGACCCTCTCAGTCACCAAGGGGGAGCGCCCTAGCAAGGTAAGAAAAACAAGATAAGGAAAACATAGGTTATACCATAAAGAAGCAAATAGGAGAAAGCATACCAGAGGCCCCAGCCTTCTTCCCAGGCAGGGGGGATTTCTTCAAAGCAGAACTAGAAGGAGCCTTCCTCTTGCTCAGATCAACAGGGGCTCCCTGCACGTTATAGGTTTTTCCATGAAACCAACCTACAAAGGAAGAGCAGAAGGTAAATAAAGATGGAAAGACCAAGTGACATACCGAACCCCCGGAGTCAGGAGTCAGACTGATCCCGGCCTCGTAAAGATCCGTCTCAGTCACTAAGGACACAGGACAGTATGACCGAGTCCTGTTGCTCTCGTGAATGATCTTCATAGTCTTCAAATCAACTGAAGAGAACTCTCCAAAAGCAGGCCAACCATCGGACCGATCCTCATTCAAAACCGACCAAGTGACGTATCGGTCCGTAATGAAGAAGTAATGCTTAGCCCAGTGACTGGCCGAATTGTCACTCTGGGTCACGAAACGGAGGGAGGTATCCCACTCGACCCCACTCAACCCGAAATCAGCGAATCGGGGATCTTTGAAGGTCGGATGGCGAGTTACGAAACTCGCAAACCCCACCTTCGTCCGGTACTGGAACCGATAGAAGCATCGGAATAGAACGAGAGAGTACTTCCAGGAGTACCAATGGCACAATACCCGGAAGCCCACCCAGACACGGAGGGCACTGGGAGCAAGGTTCACAGGAGAAATCCTGAAGAACCTGCTCAACTCTATAAGCTCGTCACAGTAAGGCAACCTCAGCCCGAATCGGATCTGAGAAGGGTACACGGCGACCTTCCCTATGGGAGGTTCCGTCACCGTCTCGCGAGTATTTCCCAAGGAGGGGAGAAAAGGATACAGAGGCTCATCTAGGGGACAGATATCTCCTAGGGTAACATGTTCATTGTAATCGGACCTAGTGAGATGGTTCTCCGACAGGATAGCAAGACCTAAGGCAAAGGTAGGAGGAAATCCCAAAGTACGAATCAAATTTCAACTAATACCCCAACGAAGGTCACGATACTAAGCCAGCAATAGAAAAGGAAGTAATGCGACCGAAGAGGAAGAGAAAGGGAACTCACTCATCCTTCGGAGAATACGACGTCTCTGAAGAGTCTGTGTGCGCGGACACCACCAAGAATATAGCACCTGCCACGACACGACAAATATCAAAACAAGGAAAATTTCCGAAAAACCGGAAACACTCCGACACCCGATCAACGACAACGATCAAGGATCCAAAGACACCCAGCAAAGATAGTCAACTTGAGCCAAGGACACCACGACAACCGAGTTGAATAATTTTATCCAAGCCTAAGGTCGGGTTTTGGAAAAAATTACCGTTATACCCTCCAACAAAGATTAACACACCAACGGCGGTACGACATCAAATTCAAGACCGGGATAGCCCAATCGGACAAGAAACCATATCCGGACAACCGGCGAACATTTTTCCCCAAATCCACATCTATCAACGGCTATCCGCGGCAATCCCACATTCAATCAAATTTAGGCAATTAAACATCGACAATCAAGCATCGGCAATCAAATATCAACGATTCGAAAATCAACATTTCACACGGTAACGGAAAGGAAAAGAGTGGACCTTCGGAAAACCCGACCCGATGTGATAAACGGATTCGGATTTTAAATTGTGAAGCTGGCCGGAATCACCCCCCTCGCCGGAGCTGTGATTTTTTCGCCGCCGGAGCTTCGATTTTTCCGCCGCCGGAGTCGAGCCACGTCCGTCCCCGCCCGTCCCGCTGCCGTGGCCGTCCGTCGAAGTGGTGGACTCCCTCGCCGTCGTGAATGGCGGCCTCTGTCGCCTCCGCCGTACCCAGCACCACCGGCAGCCGCTGTCCGCCTGAAGCCGAGCCTCCGTCTCCGGCTGGGCTGTTCCTCGTCGCCGTCCTGGTCAAGCTGCTGGCCGGAATTTCGTGTCTCTCGCCGGAATTCTGGCCGGCCCTAACCTTGGGGGTGCTCTCAAACTTTTCTTACTCTCCAAGGGTGAGTGGAAAGGGAAGATGGTGGCTATGGTGACTCCTTGAGGTATTTTTCTAACTCTCCTCTATTTTGAAAAGATGATAGGGTTTTTTAAGGGGTTTTAATCACCACCATCCATCTATCCTTAAATAAAATCTAAGGGCCAAGGAAAAACCATCATTTTTATCCCTTTCACCTATAGCTAAGTATATATCTCCATACTTAGAAAAATTATCAAGATAGTTTTATTTTTGAGCATTCCATACTTAGGAAAATTTTTGGCCAAAATTAAAATTTTTCCTCACTTAGATAGGATCCCAGCACGAATTTGAAGCATAAGTCATTTAGTTGCATTCGTATCACACCCCTGTGCAAGTGTGTATTTTTTGAGTATGCATCTATAGCAAGGATAAGTTTATTACTCCTATCTCAGACGGACGCGTGCCTAGGCACACGTCCGTACTACTCTGACGTTTACAATTCCTCTATCTCATAAGGCAGGGGGCAGGGTCAGAGGCACGCATCTATGGGTAAGCAAACATTCAGACGAAAGGTAAAACCCCGGTTTCAAATTGCGCGTGTCATACCATCCTGAAATAGAGTCAATCAAGGGTTAAGCCATTGGTTGACTCGGGGGCATGTGATGGATATACGCCCAATTTGAACCCGTTGACTTCCAAACCGTTGTATTTTTATCGTCCCATCACCGATTATAAATCGAAACTTCAACCCGAACACTTCGCGAACACATCAACGGCTCGGACGAGGCCGGAGCGCTCGTCCGGCCGGGGTAAAACTCACCTAGGTGAGGTCGGGTGGCCACACCCGACCTCCCCTAGGAGAGATCGGGTCAGCCAACCCGATCTCTCCTAGGGGAGATCGGGTGGACCAACCCGATCTCTCCTAGGAGAGATCGGGTCGGCCAACCCGATCTCTCCTAGGAGGGATGGGGTTGGCCAACCCCATCCTCCCTAGGAGGGGTTGGGTGCCCTCACCCAACCCCTACCCTTGGGGGTCGGATTTCTCCTCCCCCCAAGGGCCCCTGCGCCATTGTCGGACACCCACACTCGGTTCACGCCGCCTACCTTCTCCGTATCCTAAGGTCTTAATTGTGCACTTAAAGGTTAATTAATTGTGTTTAAAGGCTAACGATGTCATTAAGCCACCTTAATGACACCGTTGCCTATAAATACCCCACCTTCACAACTCATTTGATCATCTTGGCAATTTGGATTATTTTGCTCTGACCTCTCTCTAGTTTATCTCTCTAAGAAGAATACTGACTTAGGCATCGGAGAGGGTTCACCAGGCACCACCCCCCCCCCCCTCCGTGTCTGGTATTGCCCCTTCTGCAGGGTAGAAGGAGAAAGGAAGCAAATGAAGGAAGGAAGGAAGGAAGAAGATAGGTTAAGACAGGGCAACTCAGAAATACAGGATTGCACACATCCCCCGTAAGGAGTGAGATCGAAGCCGATCACCCGTTGACCTAGATCTCATAACCTAACAGCCCCCGTTGGGGATTTTCGGGAAAATTCGAGATTTGTGCGGATGCGTCGGGAGCGTACACGTCGAGTGCGGACACATCGGGCGTGGACACGTCGGGAGCGGAAGCGTCGGGAACAGACCTGTCAGGAGCGGACGCGTTGGGTGCGGACACGTCGGGAGCGGACGCGTCGGGTGCAGACACGTCGGGTGCGGTGTTGTGCTATAATTTCCTTCTCCCGGTATTGAGGCTATCTTTGATTATCGAGTGTTGGAACATCCTTCGTAGGAAGTGTTGCATTTTAGTTTCCTATTTGCTCATCATCGGAGGTCGAACTCTCGTATACCCATGACTTGGGTTTGTTGTAAGGATGCGGATGCGCGTGCTTGCCAAGTATTGATTAGGGTACACCGCAAGTTGGGGCTACGTGCGCTTTGGAACTGTACGCACCCTTGAAATGTTCGCACTTTGGAAATGCGCGTGTCTGTGCACTTTAACGTTGCTTGATTGGTAGATTAGTACGCATGTGATCCTTTGATTATCGTGAAGGAATCCTTGGCAGGAAGTGAACGTGGATGTGGAGGTTGTCCCCATGTCTCTTCTTGATGACGTGCTTCTACGTACGGAGTGTATGAGTGCGTTGCTTCATACCTTGGTTGTTGGTATTGGTATGTACCTTCAGAATACTGTCCTCCGCCTCCTTGGTACGGTGTCTCTTGTCGAGTACTGTCAAGTGACACTTCCCTTGCCGGCGCGGCCTGTCCGTAGACTGGCGGCGGAGGTGGTGGTGGTGGCGGAGTTGGTGGAGCATATCCTTGATTTTCTGAATGCTAACCACTCTTCAAGTGAAGCCATCATGGGGGGTGTGACTGGTGGCGGTGGGTTTGCACCTCCTTCTTGTTGCTAAACTACTTCAGCTGGCATCCCGTAAGGAAAACTCTTCATTGACGTGCGTCCTGGGCTCGAACCCGGGCAGGGGTGTTCTGCGCGCAGCATTCTGGACTTCAGGACCGTGCTGTGCGGCAGGCACGCTTCTGGTTGGCACGGAAGAAGCAGTGGATGTGGCTTAGGGGATGTGCGAAGGTCCAGGCTGACTTCTTGTCGGCTTCTTGCTTGTTGTTGCAGCTTTATTTGGGCGGCCAGGGCCTCTCTTCTTCTCCTGCAGGTTGACATCATCTGGAGGAGGTTGAATGCTTGCCATAGCTCGTGGTGCGATATAGCTTTTTGTTCGAATCTCGCGGATGGCACCAAGTGTTGCGTCCAAATCCAACCGGGGAGTCGGACTCTTCGGCACTTCGGGTTGTGATCGTGTCGGGTTGTCGGATGACGACTGTGGGTTGTCGGATGACGGCAGTGGGTTGTCGGATGACGGCAGCTGGTTGTCGGCAATGTGCACTTTGCCAGCTTCGTGCGCTCCTTACCTGCACAAAGGGAAGTAACCAGCACAGAGAGGGGGGGTGGTGCTGGTTGAGCCGTCTCCGATGCTTAAATAAGAGTCTAGAGAGAGAAAGTTTCTAGAGAGAGGTCAGAGCTCCAAAGCCAATCTCTTGAGAATATGAGTTGAAATGGGTGGCCAAGGTTCCCTATTTATAGGAAACCTTAGAATCGAGCCCGGTTTTTGTGCGGTTCGACGCCGGTCTTAAAGGAAAATAGGAAACGTCGTCTAGTTTAATTAAGTTTGGCTTTGGGAGACTCTTTACTCAGTGTACGTAAACAGGGGTAGCGCGCGGTACCTAGACAGCAGTCCGAACCCGTCGGACTTATGCAATCCGACGGTGTCCGGATTGCCTGTGGATAATCCGGGCCGTACGGATTGCGTAAGGGCAACTCGGACGGGCCGGATTGCCCCGACAATCCGGAGGTCCAGTCCGGACGCGCATGCCGCGCTTCCGGATCGTTTTGAACCTCGGGTGACACGTTTGGATCCGTTATCCATCAAACGGAGTTCATCACGGCGATCTGCAGGATGAAGATCATGTCGAGTTACTTCGACAATAGACAATCATTCTACGTAATCAGGTTTATCCCCCTGATTCATAGCAAGCCCTGCATAGTAGAGGCCTCCCTCCACCGCAAGACGACCGTACCTGCGTGACTAGGTAAGACCCACATTCAACATTGTTTGGCAGAGGATTACGTCCTCCTACGACTCAGTTTATAGACCGTAAATTTGATGTAATCAAAACATTATGTCGTCGATTGATCATAAACTCAGTTGCAATTCCTTCGCAATGTAACTTTCTAATATCAAAATATTATCACAGATACATTCCATATCTAAACCCTACGCAATCCAAGCAGTTTTACATGCTTTTCGAATATCTCTCTGCGTACTGGCTTAGTTAATGGGCCCGCAATCATATTATCAGTGTACAAGTATTCCATAGTGATTATATTGTCGTCTACCATCGATTTTGCATAGAAATATTTCACATCAATGTGTTTGGTCCTACTATGGTACTTCGGATTCTTAACTGCCGCAATGGCTGCCTGACTGTCGGAGAACACCTTTACAGGTTTACATCCGACGTCACCACCAAGCAATGCAGTAAGAAGCCTTTTCAGCCAGACTGCTTCCTGTGCATTCTTAGAGAGAGCAACGAATTCTGATTCCATTGTTGACAGCGCGACACAGGTTTGCTTCTTGCTCATCCATGAAATGACGGCATTAGCAAGGAGAAATACTCCTCCTGTGGTGGACTTACGATCCTCCGGATCGCCACCATGGTCGACGTCACTGTAACCGGTCAATTCTAACTTCCCGCCCTCATAGCACAGAGCATAGTCGGTAGTACCTTTCAGATAACGAATTATTCGTTTGACAGCCTTTAAATGTTGATAGCCAGGATCTGATTGGAAACGTGCTACTAGGCCCACGGCGTAACAGATATCCGGACGAGTGCATTGCATGGCTTACATAAAACTACCAACCATGCTTAAATACTCTGCAACCTTCATATGTTCACGCCCTGCCAGGTTCTTGTGGCCGTCACGTTTTGACAGTGCGCACCCAAATACTACCGGTGTATCCACGGGTTTGGCATCCTGTAATCTGAACATTTTCAACAACTTGTTGATATAGGCTTCCTGAGATATACATAATTTTCGGGTAGCCCGATCTCTAGCAATTTTAATGCCCAAGATATACGTGGCCTCTCCCATGTCTTTCATCTCAAATACAGATGCCAACCAAGACTTTGACTTGTTCATAAAACTCACGTCGTTTGCGGCAATGAGTATGTCGCCACGCATAATGTTAAGATGACATACTTAGACCCGGAAGTCTTATAATACACACACGGATCCTCGTGAAGATTCACAAATCCGTTTCCTACGATTTCCTTGTGGAATCTGCAGTACCATTGCCGTGATGACGGTTTAAGACCGTAGATGGAGTTTGCAAACTTTACGTTCGTTACTGGGAGTAATGAAACCCTCTGGTTGCTCCATGTAGATCTCTTCCTCCAGATTTCCGTGGAGGAATGCAGTCTTAACATCCATTTGGTGAAGCTCGATATCGAGACTTGCGACCAAGGACAGAATGGCCCGTACTGTGGTGTAACGCACAGTTGGTGAGTATGTTTCGTCAAAATCTACTCCGTGAAGTTGAGTATATCCTTTCGCAACAAGTCGAGCTTTGTATCGCTCAACCTTTCCATCAGCAGTGAGTTTCAATTTGAGAACCCACTTTGCACCTATGGCCCTGCGTTCAGCAGATAAATCAACTAAAGACCATACCGAATTGGCTTTCATTGATGAGATTTCTTCCTCCATTGCATTCCTCCATTCCTTTGCTTGAGGTCCTTTCAACGCTTGTTGAACCGTTACAGGTTCGTCAACAGATGTTAGAGTGAAGATTTCTCATCTCTCAATAGGATACTTCTTAGGAGAAGTTCTATGCATTTGACTACGTCTAGGCTCGTTGCTCCCATCTTGACATTGAACATTACTCCCACTAGGAACAATGCTTCTGATCAGAGCATCACTCCCACTGGGAACAAGTGCAGTGTTCGAACCTTGTCCTTTAACCTTCCTGGGTCGACCTCTTGGTCTCGGGATCCTATCTCCGAGATTAATTCCTTGATCACTAGGATCTGGAACCAAGTTAGTCGGTAAAATCCCACTGGAAACAATGGGTAGTGTTGGTGGTTGTGGTATTGGTCCGGAAACATGATTATCAGGTTCAACTTGATTCGTCTCTACAACAACAGTGAGTGTGGTAGGGTCTATTCCTCCCACTAGATTTACAATGAAAATGTTCTCATTCTCATTGACCATGTCATTCACTTGAGTTGCTGGTTCAAATCTCCCACTCGAAGTAAGTGGGACCTGATCATCAATGTTATCCTGCTCTAGGTCATTCAGTACCTCATCTGTTTTGATTTCTCCAAGCGTTGGAAATTCGTCCTCAAGAAAAGTCACGTCTCTGGATTCATGTTCGACCACGCCACCATTTTCCTAATCTGACACAAATACGTATCCCTTAGAGTTCTCCGAATATCTAATAAAGATACTCTTTAGTCCTCTGGGTCCCAACTTGCCGAAACGACTCTCAGTTGTATGTGTATAGGCAGCACAACCCCAAGGTCGCAATCTTGTGAGATTTAATTCTCTACCATGCCATAGCTCATAGGGCGTTGTGTCTACCGCTTTGGTTGGGACAAGGTTTACTACATGAGTGGCAGTCAAAAACGCATCACTCCAATAGGAGATAGGTAATTGTGCTTACGACATCATGGTTCTGACCATATCCAGGAGAGTTCGATTACGACGTTCAGCTACACCATTATGCTGTGGTGTGTTGGGGATTGTCGTTTGACGGGCAATCCCTTTTTCTTTGCACAACTTATCAAACTCACTAGAGAGATATTCTCCACCTCTATCAATGCGTAAGGTTTTCTCCTTTCGCTCCTGTTGATTCTCTACGAGGTTTGGAAAGTTTTTAAAGCAATCTATTGCCTCGGATTTACGAGTAATCAAATGAGTAAACCCGTACGGGTATAGTCGCCAATGAAAGTTATGAATTATCGTTTCCCATTCCTAGTGGATACATTCAGTGGTCCACAGACGTCAGAGTGAATCAACTGCAATGGATATACGGCTCGTTGAGCTTCTCCAAATGGTTTGTGGGTGGATTTCCCAGCTAGACAATCGTGGCAAGTGAGTTTAGTCACATTGCTGGTACCAGGAAAAAGCTCTCTTCGGGCTAATGAATGGACCCTATCATAGCTTATGTGTCCCAGCCTCGCATGCCATCCGACTGCATCAGTCTCTGCTTCCCTAGAGGACAATGCATACATTCTATTCGCATTTATGCTACCATTCAGATCCACGACAAAGAGTCCATAAGAGGAATAGGCATGCCCAAAGAAGAGATTGCCTTTATTAATACGAAGAAATTTTTTCTCAAATGATAAAATGTAATTATTATTCATTAGAGCGGAAACGGAAACAACATTTCTACCGATTCTATGAGCAAACAGGACATTCTCAAGTAGCATGGTCCTGCCATTGTGAATAGACAATTTGCAGTTCCCTACTACTATGACTTCAACTTGTGAGTTTTCGCCAATGTATATCCTCTTAAAATCCTTTGGCAATCGTCTAAACATGGCGAACAGTCCTTTGTCGTTGTCTATGTGGTCCGTTGCAACTGAGTCAAGAATCCAATAAGGATTTGAGTCAGTTAACATGACAGTTGTGGAAACTAGAGCTTCCATTTCATAACCAACGTTGCATACCTTTTCAGGATGCGATTTGCTGGACCCTGTACCTTCGCCTATTCGGCGTGGACTGGATTTCCCGCGAAATATCTCTGATTTTAGTTGGAGATTGCCAGTTTTAGACTTTGTCAACGTTTTACTGTCGACAGCCTGTTGTTTCTTTCCTTTGTTCATTCTTTTCCTCTTTCCATGCCCAGCTCGCCCCGCTACTGATTTCAGTCGAGCTTGTTCCATCTCGATGAATTTCAGCACCGATGCAAGATCCATCACAGAACCACTGGCAGTCAGTAAAGCCTTGTCTGCTCTCCAAGACTTCGGGAGGGCCCCGATGATGGCCTGAATTTTATCCCATTCACCCACCTGACCTTCTTGCTCTAGTGGTTTCAAAACGCTAAAGAGATCATATACTTTTTCCAGTACACTTTTGCTGTAGCTGTTAAAGCTTTCTTCCAAGGCAAGTATGAGTGGGTGCATGATTGCTACCATGCCATTTCCATATTTCTGAAAGAGGGCATCCCAAATTTCCTTTGCAATCGGAACATTCTCATACTAATCATAGAATTCCTGAGAGATCTCAGACAGCAGAATCTCCTTCATTTTCTTGCCATCTTGCTCCCACTTTAAATGGGCATATGCTAGGTCCTTGGTCAGACCAGCTGCTGGGTAGCTCATGGATTTCTGAATGTAACCTGAAAGTTTATTGTCCTCCAACAGTGCACTGACGCGCTTGCTCCACGAGTCATAGTTTGTCTCATTCAAAAGTTCATCAGCACAAGATGTTGTTATCTATGCTGTAATTCGTTACTAAACACAATGATAATTATGCATAATCAGGGAGACAATAATATTTTGAGAAAGAATTGCATACATCAAATATCTATTAAGATAGAGTCCGACAGATAGTGATTCCTCAGTCATCTAAACCAACCGACCACCAGTAAACCAATGGAAGATGACTGTGAAAGAGTTCACACTATTGTCGTCTTCTATCCAATAGATCAGTCTGTTAAAAACGGTTTTAATCGCAAATTACCGGAACGAGAATTCTAAATAAGCATACCCGATCTTGGCTTTCCCAAGGCCCATTTTGTTTTGGAAAAATCATTCCGATGAATTCACTCATGCAAACACAATTCTACAATCCATGCAAATTATCATATGCTAGAAACATTCATCATTCATACCAAATACATGCTTACGCGTCATGCGTTGAATGTTTCGAGGAACTCATGCTTGCATTTATAATTATACTTTTAAGTAAATTATCAAACGCAACTACATCCTTAACATTCTAGCATACGTGTCAAACATGTAACATCCACATCAATCATACATATTTGGCGACTGGTTTTCGATTTTAAAATAATTTTAAACATTAGGGGCTGATTTTCAATTCATGCTTATATTCAATAAGCTTCTCGACATGAATCCTAGGCATTTTCAACCATCACAGTATGTCTATTCTAGTGCGCATACCATATATTTAACCAGGGCTCTGCCCACAACATGTAATATCCAGCTAGCTTGACTCAGTCAAGACAACAGTTCCAATCATGCATAAATATATATCGAATAATAAACAACTGCAATTGTGTCCACTAATTTAACCAGTCCCAAAAATATGTATCTCTGAGATCCATCCTATTGGATCACGGTCGAAGCTCCGGTATGTTCTTGACGGAAAACCTGAACTCCTTGGCTCCGCGTAATCCTGCAAAAAGGGATGATCCGGGTGGTGACCCAGAATCCCTCTCCGATGCTTAAATGAGAGTTTGAACGATGGGGTGGATAGCAATATTCTAAGTTCGTCTTAGAGAGTGTGTTTTCTGAGGTAACTTCCTCCTTTATATAGGAGGGGAAGTTACTTCAGTTACCTGTAACCGCGCCTGGCAGTTTACCCACGTTTCGTATATCTCGTTCAGGATTCCGCGTATCTCGCCCCACGCTCCGCGTATCTCGCCCACGCTCCGCGTATCTCGGGCACGCCCTGCGTATCTCGGGGGAGTTTATCCGTATCTTAACCATTTCCCCACTACTCTATCTAGTAGGCGGGTTTCTTGGTCTTATCCTCTGATCACAAGTCCCAATCCATATCGGGGACTTCAGAGTTGTCTCATTCTAGGTCACCACCCAGGACCCCTCGTCCCACTGGACAGGGCCAGCATTCTCGGGACTTTATTATCGAGACCTTCTCAAAGGAATATCGGAGCCTACTCAGAGGCTTCTCGTCGGGAGCATTCAGTTTATATATCGGGACCGATCTCGTCGGGACCCTTCATACTGGGCTTCTGGACCTTCCAGGTCTTTCGCGAGGCCCTCTAGGCTTACCCGCCGTTTATTGACTGTTAACGGGGCTAACGATTACATCGGAACCCATCATTTGCCCCCAAGACATGTGGGACTTATAGTCCGTCGTGTCTTCCAATTCCGGACCTTCCGACATCATCGTCGTAGGCTTTCATCTTCAGACCTCCCGATATTACCATCGGAGGCTTTTACCTTGGGTGCAACTCTTTAATCACAGAGCTTCTCGCTCACGATTCCTCGAGACTCTAAGGACAGTTGCCAAATCCGAGGAGACTCCTCGGTTACTCCACCATTAAATGCAAGGGATGATGAAACGACGCCTAAACAGGCGTGACTGCTGCTTTCTGAAAAAGCAGTATTACGTCACTAACGTCTCTTCCGTACTGTCCCCTATAATCTCGACGATCCAGATTGAGTCGTTTCGTCTTCAACGGTCCGGATTTGAATCTGTCCAGCTGTCTTTTTATCTATAAAAGCCAAAACCCTGGCACTATTCACTCCTTCCTTGCCGTTCTGATTTATGAAAGCTCTGCCATTGTCAAACCTCGAAGCTTTTCTCTTCAAGTCTCATTTGATTCTCCGGCGATTCAAGGCTTCCAGCTGTCAAGATCTTCTCTTCGTCTTCTCCGATCAATCACCCACTATGTCTGGTAAGACTTTCCTTCTTTGCCTCCGTGATTTACTGATATTATCTTCTTTTTCTTGCCTAAGTTTCCCCGTTATGGCCGTTTTTAGAAGATGCCAGTTCTAGAGGAAGGAACCTCTTTACATTCGAGCTTGCTACTAATGAAATCTCGGAGACCCTTTATGAAGTTGCTCTCCGGGAAGGCTGCATCACTTTGGCCTGGGAACCTCGATTTCCCTACGATTCTCACCAACCCACCAAGAGAAAACACATAGTTACCCGACCTAGGGAAGGAGAAGTGTTTGTTTCCACAGGACAGATAAACGCCGGGATTCGATTCCCTTTCTGCGGGAATCTGGTTGAAATGTGTAACTTCTACAAGACGCATCCAACCACCTTCTCCCCACACGCTATCCGCGTGTGGAATGCCTTCCAAGTCCTGTGCCTCCACCAACAATGGACGTACAGCCTGCTGCTCTTCCGTACCTTCTACGAAATGAAATGTAACAAGGCTGGGGTCTGCTCCTTTACCCCTCGACTTCCCAAATGGACCAAGGAGAAACTCTCCCGCTTCGGCTGGGATGGCGAGACTTGGAAATTCAACAAGGATCGGGGGTTCATTCGCGACTCAGGGTCCGACAACAGCGGGTGGAAGAAGTACTACTTCTTTGTCCAGAACAAATCTGTCTCGTGGCCCTGATGGGAGGTTGTCGCGGACCCTGCCCCCAAGTTTGAATCCTACACCGAGGACGACTTCAACACCCTTCAACTGATCCAGCTTTATCGTTGGGGGGAGTCCTTCGCTCCCCTTGACGCCAATAAACTCGTGGAGGGGGACCTGATCAAGATCGGGGTCCAACTTCTCGATTCAATTTCCGACGATTTGGTTCTTTGGGTAACACTTCTAACTGCATTTTTACTTTCATTTTTGCAGCCAAGAAGGCATCTCTGCTGACCCATCTCATGTTGAAGCAGGGGGAGACCGACGCTGTCCCAGGCTCCAAGCGGAAGCAGAAGTCCTTGAAGAAGGGAGCCTCCTCTTCTGCGGCTCCTCCGACTGAGGAGCAAGTCGAGATGGCCAAGCAGGCCAAGAGAGAGGAGGTGAACAAGGCCTTTGTTGTCACCACCGCCGAGGAAGGTAAGCGTGTTCGCCAAGCTATTAAAAAATACAGGAGGTTGGTTCCCGAGGAGTTTATCCCCTCCGACCAGCAGTCACGGGTCAGAGAAATCAAATACATACATCAAGGGGAAACCCCCCGCGTCCTCAAGGCGGGCTATTACAACTTCTGTGGAAAGGACCAGTACGTCCCGTGCGGGGTCATCTGGTGCCCCAATAATGAACTTCCTGACTTTATTCGTCCCGCAACCGCAGGTCCATCGGAGGCTCTCACTCCGACGAAGGCTGCAACTCCAGCGAGGGCTGCGACTCCACGGGAGCCGATAACAGAGAATACCCCGACGGAAACTCAGTTCCGTCAGGTGACTGACTTGGATGTTTCCCCCTCCTCCGAGGAGCCAAATGAAGGCCTGATTCCCTGTCAGAGGCCAGGGCGGAGCATCATGAGGCCAGCTGTGGAGGACGTGTCCCGGAGTCCTCCCTTGGATTTGCGTTCTCCAACTCCGGAGCCTTCGACCGAGGCTTCCAGGGTCATTCCTCCTCTTCCCCTGGATGGGAGCCTCTACGAGGTTTACACCCCCGATCAAGAGACGGTTCCCTGGAACCCGATCGAGTCTCTTCGAGGGGTCCCACTCCATCAGGGAGACCTTCAGCCAGAATTGGCCCTGCACCTACTGGCAGGGTCAATTCCACCATCCTTGAGACGTCCGATCTCCTTGGATGACGAAGATATCGACGAGGATCTTCGCGACATGGCCATCCGTCGGATGGAGGTAAAACTTTACTTTCGCTTTTGCTCTTGCCTTCGATTATCGGACCTTAACCTCTTTTCCTTTTGCCTCAGGAAACTGCGAGCCAACAGCGCTGCTTTGGTTACATCCTCGCTCTGAAGGATGCTCTGAAGGAGGAGCGGGCCAGGTCGGACCCCGACGCCTTGGCCAAGCTCCAGGAGGACCTTGCCGATGTTGTGGCGGCAAGGGAGAAGATAACCAAGCAGAAGACCCTCCTTCGCCAGAAGGCTATGGACTTGCAAAAGCAGGTCCATGACTATGAAGCCGTGTTGCGTTGGGAGCGGAGGATGCTCAAAGAGGAACAGCAGCGGCACGAGGCGGAGCAGAGGCAGCTCGTCCTCGAGAAGAGCATTCTCGAGGAAGCTAAGGCGGGACTCGAGGCCGAGAAGTGAATTTCCTGCCAAGCTGGCTGAGGCAAAGGCTCAGGGTTGCGAGGAGGGTCGCGAGGAGTATCGGAACTCCGATGATTTCAAGGCGGATGCCGTGGGGTTCTGCAAGGCCGAGGTGGAGAACGTTCTGTTCAATGCCGTCGAGGAGCTTTACACGGTATACGAGGATGCCATTGACTTCAAGAAGTCTGAGACCCTTGCCCCCTTCGCGGAGAAATACTTCAACCTCCCCGCGGAAAGTGATGAGGCCGATGCCCCCGAGGGTGCCGCGGACCCGACTCCACGAACTGCGGAGCCTTCTGCCCTGGACCCCGCGAACTCTGCTACCTCCGAAGCTGCTGAGGACCCAACTTCCAACAAGGACCAGGCTTAATGCTTCATTTTTTAAGTCCTTGTAATTTCCTCTTCACAATTTCCTCCTTGTATTGGAACCTTTCAGGCCTTCGAGCCTTTATGAAAAATTCCTTTTATCTATTTTGGTCTCGATTATTGTTGCACTACTTAAAGTGACTTGACTCGTTACTTAAAACGTTCCGATACATCACTTAAGATGATTTCATACGTCCTTCGCGACGTTTTTCTCGGGACCGCACCACCTAAGGTTTCTCGTCCATGCCGTTCAAAGCAATTTCGCACATCACTTAAGATGATTTTATCGTACCATTTAAGGCTTTTTATCACGTCATTCTAGACGACTTAACTATACCCCTTAAGGCTTTTTGCTGCATCATAAAGACGACTTACTCGTACCCCTTAGGGCTTTTTGCTGCATCATAAAGACGACTTACTCGTACCCGTTAGGGCTTTTTGCTGCATCATAAAGACGACTTACTCGGACCCCTTAGGGCTTTTATTCATACCTAGGCTTTTTGTTGCATCATAAAGACGACTTAATCATACCTCGTAAGGCTTTTGTTCTTACCTCGGAAGGCTTTTTATCGCGCCATAAAGACGACTTAATCGTACCTCGTAACGCTTTTTAATCGTACCTCGGAAGGCTTTTATCGCGTCCTTTAAGACGACTTACTCGTACCTCGGAAGGCTTTTATCCCGTCCTTTAAGACGACTTACTCGTACCTCGGAAGGCTTTTATCGCGTCCTTTAAGACGACTTACTCGTACCTCGGAAGGCTTTTTAATCGTACCTCGGAAGGCTTTAATCGCGTCCTTTAAGACGACTTACCAACAGTTAGAATAAATCTAAAAGCAATTTGATCGGAAGCAACTTCTTTTATTCATTAACAACTCAAAGCTTGCTTACATCGGATCAATCGATAGATAACTTGCGCCATTCGCGGCGACTTAACATCACGCACCTCTTAAGGCAACTTAGGATCAAACATGATATTTCTTCAAGTGTGCGCCACTGAAAGAATGTTTCAACGTCTTGCCATCAAGGTCTTCTAACTTGTACGCATTCGGGGCTGGCATCCCTACAATCTTGTAAGGTCCCTCCCATTTCGGTGACAGCTTGTTGATCCGATCTTGATAGACGAACTCATTCCTCCGCCAAACAAGTTCTCCAACGAAGAATTGTCGGGACTTGACCCGCCGATTATAGTACCTGGCTGTTGCCAGACGCATTCGAGCCTGAACTTCATCAGCCTTCCGCCTTTTCTCTTCAAGCAAGTCCAAGTCCAGACGTCTCATTTCTTCGTTCGTCAGAGGCTCATAATACCTCATGCGATGGGACGCCACCGCTATCTCCACGGGAGCAACTGCCTCCGTGCCATAAACAAGGCCAAACGGAGTCTCCCCCGTCGATTGCTTGGGTGTTGTTCTAACAGCCCACAGCACGTTTTCAAGCTCATCTAGCCAATGACCCTGCAGGGCATAGACCCTCTTCTTCAAGCCATCCATTACGATCTTGTTGGCTGATTCCACTTGCCCATTTGTTTGAGCGTGCTGGACCGAAGCTGTCCGATGCTCAATGTTCAGCGGTTCCAGATACTCCTTCAACTGAGCCCCATTGAACGGAGGAACATTATCGCTGATCAACACTTGAGGAACCCCGTACCGGGATACGATTTGAGTATGGAGAAACTTGACGATCTGTTGCCCCGTCGTCTTGGCCAACGCCTTAGCCTCTATCCACTTCGAAAAGTAATCAATGGCTACAAGTAAGTACTTGCACTGACCTTTCGCTTGTGGAAGGGGTCCCACCAAGTCAATGCCCCACTGCGCGAAGAGCCAAGCACTCTTGATGGACATCAAATTCGCGGCGGGAGCCACGATATTCGGAGCGTACCTCTGGCACGCATCACAAGATTGGACCAACGCTATCGCATCCTTATTCATCGAAGGCCAGTAGTAGCCTAAATTCAGCGCTTTCCTAATAATGGATCGGGCCCCTTCATGACAGGCCGCGACTCCTTCGTGCAATTCTCTCAGAATCCGATTCGTGTCAGGCTCCGCCACACATCTCAGAAAAGGCTTTACATGCCCCTTCTTATATAACTGGTTGTCCACCATCACGTAGTTGCTTACGATTCGACGCAACTTAACAGCTGCCACTTCATCGTCGGGGAGTGCCCCCGTAGTCAGGTATGTGACTATCGGGGTCATCCAGGTGGGTTTCTCTTCTTCCTCCGATCCTGCTTCAATAGCACATACCTCCGATGGATCGATGGTTGAGATAATTACCCTCTCCAAAAAGTGCACCTTCTGATTCTCCTCGGGGGCTACCCTCAGGGCAAATTTGCTCAAGGCATCTGCCTCCGCGTTTTCTTCCCTCGGGATTGCCTCAATGTCGAAGCTTTTGAAGCTTCCCTTCAAAGTCTGCACCTCGTGCAAATACTTCCTCATTGTCGGGTTCTTCGCCTCGTAATTCCCCTGGACTTGATTCACGATCAGGCTAGCATCACACTTCACCTTTAAATGATCAACTCCCGTACCTCTGGCGATTTTAAGGCCCGTGATGAGAGCCTCATACTCATCTTCATTGTTGGTGGCCCTAAACGTCAAGGCCAAGGCATATCGCAGGGGCTCGCCTCTACCGGGCGGTATCAATACAAATCCTGCCCCCGATCCCTCTACACTTGAAGAACCATCAATGTACATCTCCCAGGTGTTCTCCTCATTCGGCTGTTCTGATTGTTCTGCTATCGGGACCTCCATGGTTGCCCCCTCTACAGGACCTGCTTCTTCCAGATCGGGTGCTGTAGACTCTGCTATGAAGTCCGCCAATGCCTGGCCCTTAATAGCCGTTCTCGGGGCAAAGTGAATACGGAACTCCGTAAGCTCGACTGCCCATTTCACCAGTCTCCCCGACGCCTCCGGTCGGTTCAAAAAGTGCTTCAAGGGCTGATTGGTTAACACCGTAATCTCATGGGCATGGAAGTAAGGCCTCAGCTTTCGAGCAGCAATAATCAACGCAAAGAGATACTTCTCAACAGCGGGATAATTCATTTCAGATTTGGAAAACGCCTTGCTTACATAACAAACAGGAACTTGGTCGCCCTTGACAATCTTTATTAACACAGAACTAACAGCAACTTCAGAAACAGCCAAATAGAGATAAAGCGGCTCGCCTGGAACCGGTTTTGCCAATGGCGAGGGGGTACGGAGGTGTTGCTTGAGCGCCTGAAATGCCTCATCGCACTTGTCGGACCACTCAAACTTCTTGTGGGCCCTTAGCACATCAAAAAATGGCATGGCTCGGTCACTCGCCTTGGATAAGAAACGATTCATCGCGGCTAATCGGCCATTCAACACCTGAACCTCCCGATGGGTTTTCGGAGACTGCATCTCCTCGATTGCTCTCAGCTTCTCGGGATTCACCTCGATTCCTCTTTGGCTCGCCATAAAGCCCAGAAATTTCCCCGAGTTCACTCCGAAAGCGCACTTGTCCGGATTCAAACGAACTTGATGGAACCTCATCCGCTCAAACGCCACCGCCAAGTTGCGGACATGGTCTCCCGCCTGTCGGGACTTCACTAACATGTCATCCACATAAGCCTCCATGGTCTTTCCCATCATGTCCCCGAACAACTTGTTCACCATCCTCTGGTAAGTTGCTCCAGCATTGACCAGCCCAAAGGGCATAACATAATAGTGATAGACATCACTATCAGCATAGAAGGCTGTGTGGGGGGCATCCTCCTTCGCCATCTTGATCTGGTTATAACCAGAGTAAGCATCCATGAAGCTCAGCAGCTCATGTCCTGACGTGGCATCCACCAGCTGGCCGATTCTCGGGAGCGGATAACAGTCTTTCGGGCAAGCTTTGTTCAAGTCGCGGAAATCGACACACATCCGCCACTTCCCGTTACTCTTCCTCACCAGGACCGGGTTAGCAACCCAAGTCTGGAATCGGAGCTCCTTGATGAACCCAGCATCGAGCAGCCTGCCCACCTCCTGCTGGATCGCGATCCTCTTGTCCGCGCCCATCGGACGCCTCTTCTGCGCGATAGGCTTGATCGCGGGATCAATCTTCAACTCGTGCACGATTACATCGGGACTGATTACTGGCATATCGCTCGGGGACCAGGCAAACAGCTCCTTGAACTCCTTCAGGAGCTCTATCAATTCTCGGGCTCTTTCCTCCGACAAAGCAGACCCGATCTTCACTTTTCTTTGAGGTCCGTCAATCTCGACCTCTTTCAGATCCTCCATGGGGGCGGGACGCCCAAACTCCTCTCGAGGATCGGCATCAGTCTGAAGGACAGCCATAGCTTCCCTCCTTCTCCTTCGGGTGGCGTTAACATAACACTTCCTGGATGCCACTGGTCACCCTTGACCTCCCCGACTCCATTATCAGTCGGGAACTTCATCTTCTGGTGAACGGTCGAGGCGACTGCCATGAGAGGATTGATGGTGGTCCTCCCGATGATAGCATTGTACGTCCCCGCAGACCCCACCACGACGAAATCCACGTTCCGCCTTTCCGCTTTCCACCCACTACCGAATTCCACCGGTAAGGTGATCATTCCCAGCAGATAGGAAGTAGAACCAGAGAATCCCACCATCGGGAAGTTCACCTGCTTCAGGTCCTTCTTCGTCTTTCCCATGGCTTCCAAGGCGTCCATGAACAGAATGTCGGAGGAGCTCCCTCCATCTATCAGGATCCGCTTCATCTCGAATACATCCACATCCAAGGTCATGACCAAGGCGTCATCGTGGGGGCTCTCCACGCCTATCAGATCCTCTGCTGAGAAAGAGATCACCATTTCTTCCTTCATAGTCCACGATCGGGACCTCTTTCCTAACACCACGGTAGCAGAAATACGGGAAGCGTAATTCTCCCGAGAAGCGGAGGTATCTCCTCCCGCCGCCATTCCTCCATGAATGACGTTGATGGTTCCCCGCCTCTCCTTACGGGCACCGGAAGATTCCGGCTCAACCTTCTTCTTCTTTGGAGATCGATCGCGGGACCTGGAACGGGACCGCGATCGAGTTTTGGAACGGGATCGGCACCGTCTCCCACCAACAAACTCCTTAAGCTTCCCCTTTTGGATCAGCTTCTCTATCTACTTCTTCAGCTCCCGACAGTTATCCGTGTCGTGACCATTGGCTCGGTGATACCGACAGTAACGATCAGAGCGACCTCCCAAGAATTCACCTTCTTTCCTCGGGGGGTATCGGACGAGACCCTGCCGATCCATCACCGCTAGCACGGCGGCCATCGAACTGTTGAGAGGAACGTGACGATTCTCTCGGTTATCCTTCCTCGGAGGACGCTTGTCCTCCCATCTATCGGGACGACCACGGCTCCTACTTCCCTCCGATTTGTCGTTCCCTTTGCGATCGTCCGACAGCTTGAACGATTGCTTTCCTCTTCCTGACTTCGGAGGATCAAGCTCTCCGGCAGCAATCTTCGACTCTTGCACGTCGATTTGCTGCTTCACCCTCGCTTGCAAAGCTTCCATACTCCACACAGCCTTCGCGGCCACACTATGCATCAGATCGGAATCATATGGAGCAGTTAGGTTCCGAAGGAAGGTGCGGATGGTCTCTCCCTTCGACATCTCCTCGTCGATCTCCGCGACACTAGCAGTGAACCGTTGGTAGTAATACGCCAACGATTCATCAGACCTCTGCACCACCTGGGTCAAAGACCTCACGCTCTTCAAGAGGCGCCTACGACCCTGATACTGCTTGATGAAGCGGTCGTGCATATCGCTCCAGCAAGTAATACATCCTGGCGGTAGGCTGAAAAACCACGTCAAGGCCCTTTCTCCCAATGTGATCAGGAACAGCACACACACGATGTCAACATTCGCGGCTCTACCCATACAGGCCTGGACATGCCTCTGAACATGGCGGACTGGGTCCCTTCACCATCGTACTCCTTGATGGTCGGAATACCTAGCCCTGGCGGGGCGACAGTATCTATCAGTCGTGGAACAAAAGGATGAGTAGATCGATCCCTCAGCTCCGATGTCATATGATTCTGGTAACCCATGCAGATGTTGACGATCTTCACCACCTGATCGGGGGTGATGGGGCCATTCAGGGGAATGGTCCTGTGTTGCACTGGTCCGGGACCGTCGACCACGAACCTTTCCGAGTGCGCGGGTTCCTTACCCCTATTCCTGGATTGAACCTCCTGTTCCTCTTGAACCTCCCTTGGAGGAGGTGGAGCAAACTCTTCCCTTCTCTTGGCAGCCTCTCTTCTGTCCAGAAGAGCCTCCATGGCCTCCAGGAACATGGGCATAGCATCTGCTACTTCCTTAGCCAACTCCGGGTTTGAGGAAGCACCTACCTCCCTCCGCGGGATTTCCTCCCTGTGCACCACCGGATTTGGAGGAGCATCCACCTCCCTTCTTGGGATATCCTCCCTGTTCACCGCCGTGTCTCGGACTGAGACCTCGTGATCTTCACCATGCCCCCTGTGTGAGAAACAGCAGGGTGATCACCTTGTTCAGCAGCACACTCCGGCAACGCGGAATTCACGGTTCCAGCAGGGCGAGAACTGCTCGCCGGGACTTGTTTCTTCTGCTTGCCACCACCAGCCATCGATCTAGTAGAAAATATTGTGACTTTTTGTAAGTTTCCCACAGACGGCGCCAATGTTGGATCACGGTCGAAGCTCCGGTATGTTCTTGACGGAAAACCTGAACTCCTTGGCTCCGCGTAATCCTACAAAAAGGGATGATCCGGGTGGTGACCCAGAATCCCTCTCCGATGCTTAAATGAGAGTTTGAACGATGGGGTGGATAGCAATAGTCTAAGTTTGTCTTAGAGAGTGTGTTTTCTGAGGTAACTTCCTCCTTTATATAAGAGGGGAAGTTACCTCAGTTACCTGTAACCGCGCCTGGAAGTTTACCCACGTTTCGTATATCTCGTTCAGGATTCCGTGTATCTCGCCCCACGCTCCGCGTATCTCGCCCACGCTCCGCGTATCTCGGGCACGCCCTGCGTATCTCGGGGGAGTTTATCCGTATCTTAACCGTTTCCCCACTACTCTATCTAGTAGGCGGGTTTCTTGGTCTTATCCTCTGATCACAAGTCCCAATCCATATCGGGGACTCCAGAGTTGTCTCATTCTAGGTCACCACCCAGGACCCCTCGTCCCACGGGACAGGGCCAGCATTCTCGGGACTTTATTATCGAGACCTTCTCAAAGGCATATCGGAGCCTACTCAGAGGCTTCTCGTCGGGAGCATTCAGTTTATATATCGGGACCGATCTCGTCGGGACCCTTCATACTGGGCTTCTGGACCTTCCAGGTCTTTCGCGAGGCCCTCTAGGCTTACCCTCCGTTTATTGACTGTTAACGGGGCTAACGATTACATCGGAACCCATCACATCCCCATAATCGAAACAAGGCATAAAGGTTAGCAACCCTATGAGCACTGTGTAGGCCATTTCGAGGTTCAAAAACATTTGGATTTTAAAACTTTACCTCCCTATTATTGACTTGAATTCGGTTTAGCAAATATTGTTCGGTTCAGTCAATTTTAGTCCGTTTTGGTCCGGTTCGGTCCAGTTCATAAAATCCGGTTCGATTCGATTTTAAATTTAAAATATGGTTTGGTCCGAACCAGTCCAAGAAAATAGGGTTCGGTTCAACACTCAAAACCGGTTCGGTTAGATCCACTTAATCACACTAGTCCGATCCAACCCGAATAGGTCGAACCGATTGAGAAATCCGGTTGGGTTTTATTTCGTCCCGGTTTAACATATTGGACCGGCCCAATAATTAAAATTTTAAATGTTGGGCCGAAATGTTTACTTGTGGCCCAAGTAGGGTTTTAAATCCATTAAAAATTAAACTTAGCTACCAAGTAACATTAATTATATAAAAATAATTTCCAATATTAACATACATATATATATATATTTCGGCACTCATATAAAACATATATATATATATATTGCTAAGATTCTATTTTTAAGATTAAACCAATCAACAATA
Source organism: Clarkia xantiana subsp. parviflora (assembly GCA_036873135.1). Taxonomy (NCBI): domain Eukaryota; kingdom Viridiplantae; phylum Streptophyta; class Magnoliopsida; order Myrtales; family Onagraceae; genus Clarkia; species Clarkia xantiana. Next base: position 41,673,620 of record JAPTYO010000004.1, read on the forward strand.
TATATATATATGTGTGTGTGTAAAATCGGCACAATATATTATATATATATTTTATTAGTTGTCAATATCTTTAATAGGGAAACAAATAACTAACAAGATATTTTCTCAATCTTTTAGGTAACTAAATCTATCAATAATATCATTAACACTATTTAAATATTTATATATATTGATAATAATATATTTCTATATATTTTAATGTAAATTTATCCTTATGTTCCTAATTATAGATATATTGTTACCTTAATTAAAAATTAAAATATGGTAAACAATATGTGCGTGTGCCAAAATTTATTTCATATGTCCAAGAAAATTATAAAATTTACCTTGTAATTTTACTCAAAAATTTGGCACAAACACAAATTAGGAACAAGTGGTCAAATTTTAAGATCTAAATTTAATAAGATCTACAATCCAATGTTTGATTTTGATAAATATCACCTTTTTCTTGAAGATCATAAACATTAATTTAACCAAGAACATCATGAAAAATTCAGACCACCTTTATACTTAAAAAATTTGATTTTTTTTTTTATTTTACACTTTAAAATTTCGGTCCAAAATTCAAATTTTCAAGAACACCAATTTATCAAAATCATGAACTCCTAACACAGGCTCTGATACCACTGTTAGATTACGGAGAGTAATCACTACGGAAACACTAAAAAATGGTACGTACATGTAATCGAAATTACGCAGCGGAAGAGTTACACATACCTCAACAGTTTACCGTAGTCCTAGATCCTTTGCACGAAGAGAGTTCTCGATCCAGCGGACGGAACCCGTAGAGGTTCTTGTGAAAGAAGCCCTACGTGGTGTTAGCTCCACAGCAAAACCTCAGATCAATTCTTGACACGGGGACAGATCTTCGGAGAGTTGCTCGAAAGCAATTTGGCACACCCTTGGTGTAGGTATGGTTCGGCCGAAACTTGCTAGTGTGGGAGGAGGGTTTTCTCTCTAAAACAATCTTGTGAGGGAATTATGATTAACCATAAAATATTCTCTAACACCTCTAATTTATAGAATGAGTAAAGTGGACAAAAGTCCACTCTACCCCACCTAAATATTTCGGCCGGCCTATGTATTTGAGAGGCCCAATTTTGGGTCTCCCATGTCAATTGGGATTTGGGTCTAGCCCAATTACCATAATGTGACATTTACGCAAATTTATTATACATATTATGGGCTATCAATAACGGCGTCCATCACCATATGCTTACAACCATATCCTCCTATCTGCCCACACCCTCATTGCAAACATAAGTACATAACACGTTCGTATTGAAATTATATATATATATATATATATAGGTAATAAAGTGATTATATATATACCATTTATTTGGAGCTCTTGAGGAGCACTATTCGGAAGCTCTCTAGCTTCTGAATAGTTTTGCTCCGGCCGGAGTTAGAAACCTCCCTCTCTCGATCCAAAACCCGAAGGGTAGTCACTGCTCTTAGCAAACTCTCTCGTCAGTCAAGAGCATGGAGCAATTCTTCCTCCAGCATACGCCTAAGCCAAAGCCAAAGCCAAAGCCAGAAGCCCCTTCACAGCGGATGGCCTTGTTCAACATCGCCTTCATTCCACTCTTCGCCTCCGCATCGCCAAAACGCGGAGTTCGCCTCATCCATTCACCCCTCACGTTCCCCACTGCAGCCGCGCAACCACCACCACCTCGTCCGAGCCCGCCTAAAGACCCCCCACCACCACCAAAAGCACCTCCGAACGTTCCCACGCGCCCCGACGCGCCCCGACGCGCCCCGACGCGCCCCGACGCGCCTCCACGCGCCGCCACATGCTCCACACGCGCCGACATAACTGCCTCACGCGCCGACATAACTGCCTCACGCGCCCCACGTGCCGCTCCACGCACCAACCACAGCCCCACACGCGCCCACACGCGCCTTCTGTAGCGGCGCGTGTAATGCACGCGCCGCCGTACGCGCCGATCCGCGCCGCCGCGTGTCAGGACGCGACTCCCCTCGCCGCCACGGCCCACCTCTGCTACCACCGTGCCGTGCGCCGGTCTACTACGCCCCTCCACGCACCGTCGTGGATGCTGTTCACAATTTTAAGCTCAAACTTGACTACATCTTGGCGGTACAGCCTACTACCCTCCCATTTCTTACCCTTCCAGCTGAATCCATGGTTCGTCAGAACCAACGCTCCGTTCTCAGGACAAGCCACCGCATGATATTTACCATTCGGCGTACTCACGATACGACCGCGTTAGTGATCGTATCTAATTTCCTTCTCCTAACAGAGAATCAGAGCATTTCTTTGGCACCCCCGACGTGCGCTAGTCCTTCGTGGATGTTCCACAGGCAGGGGTGTTTCTGTAGCCTGGTTTCATCCAGCCCCTACCACTAGGAATCTCTACACCGGTCATGCGGTTATCCTTGTTAGTCTATGGAGTTGTTTGTGTTTCCGATTTATTATGGGTTCTATCTGGTATCGCTTGGTGTGGAGGTCCGTTGTTAGCTATGTCGCTCTTGAGGAAGGTTCTTCTACCCTCCGAAGGGCTACGGGTGCCGCTGTATCAGATGGACTCCTCCTCTCCAAGCTTCTATCATTTGCCTGGGGTCATCTCTTCCGCTTATCAATTTTCTTGTTCTAGTCTATGTATGTTTAGTTGTTTTTCAGTGTATTGTTCTGTTGTTGTTGTTGTTTCTGTTGTTCTGTTAGTACCTACTCTACTAAGTCGGGAATTGGTTGTTAACCAAACTATCCAGAGTATGTCTTTTCTATTTTGTAGTTTGTAATAGTTCGTAGTTAATAAAGTTCGACTTTCATAAATAAATAAAAAAATTGATTATATATATGTATATTTCTAAATATATGACATAAGGTACGGCATATGTATATATTCTTAATATATGATATACAGTGGGTTTAGGACGATTAGGGTTACATTGCCAACGTACATACGACGGGTTTATATTATATAATATGGTGTATTATATTATTATTGCTATTATATTTAAGTTATTTCTATTATTTTTAACGTGCATTAAGGCTTGTCTTGCTTTATATTTATGTTATTTCTATTATTTTTAATATGCTTTATTTTGAATATTAAAGTTTGCTATTAAAAAACGCCTACATGGCGGTTTATGGTCTTCCGCAGCCAAACTGTATAGATTTACTATTTAAATGAAAACTTTTAATTATTAGTTTCTTTATTTTATGTAGAGACTAAAATAGAGATTAAAAAAATTCTTAATTTACATCCAAACAATATTTTGTATCTTAATTTATAGAGCTCCAATTAAAAGACAATTAAATTAAGAAACTGTGACTGGGTGAACAACCCACGTGTCAGCCAGAGAGCCTCTACAACCGAATTATTATAATATAGTGGATGTGTTTTGAAATGCATTAATCAGACTTTATGACTTTATAAACTACTATACAAAGTGACCATGTATGATATTTATTGATAATTAATAAGTAAATATATTATATATATAATAAAAAAAATATTTATTGACCATATAGTTTTCTAATTTATTAAAAATTATCTAATTAAGATGATTAACCTAATTACAATATAAAAATTATGTTTATTAGAAAACTTAAATATTAGTAGTGTTTAATAGAAAACTTAAATATTAGTAGTGTTTTCTAATAAACATAATTTTTCTACTTTAAAAAATCATAGTTTTCTACTTTAATGATGACTGTTACTATGACATATTAGTTCGGATTGTACTATCACAATGACCCCACACACGATTGAAAATCGAAACATTGACCCGAACACACCACCCGCAGGAGAAAACGGCCCGGACGGGAAAAAAAACATATGTCCGGTCCGTAACTAGTCTGATCTCACCATGTTGAGATCAGACCAACCTAGCCCCGAAACCACTTCTAGTCAAACTAACGCGTCTGACTAAAGGGTGTACTCGACGTCCGAGGGACTGTCGTCCGGGTCACGCCTCGCGGAGACCCGTCAACGCCTTACGCACACAACCCCTACACGACACTACGAACTCTCCCATGCTTACAAGGGTTTAAGCCCTTCATTATCTATTAATAAAGCACGTTTAGGGATTAATGACGTCATTAGCCGCCTTAATCCCTCCCTGAGGCCTGTATATAGGGCTCAAGATTTCTCACTCTATACATGATGAACTTTTGCATACTTGAGCTCTACCTTCTCTCTAGTTTCTCTCTCTATAATACTGTACTTACTTTCGCATCGGAGAGGGTTCTCCGGTTCCACCCCCGGCTTACCCGCCGTGCAAGTCAGCAAGGGAACAGATTACGAGAAGAGCAAAAGGAAACCGATCGTTAGTAGAAGAATTCCACACATAAGATAGACATTTGGATCGATATCTAGCCACCCCGATATCTACGTCCGATCACTTGGCGCCGTATGCAGGATTCGAACAAAAAGGCATGAAAAACAAACCATGAGCACGAGCAACAATACTTCGCCACCCCCTACGAATTGGTGGTTGAGTACCCAGTACAAACGTCATTCATAAATACATTTCAAGAGGAGGTGCATCGTCCAATCCAACAGACATGCATACCTCTCAAACAAGGAATCCATAGAAAAACCAACGATGGAGTGCTACTCTGTCATTGCTACCGTCGCTGTTGCAACAGCGTTCACCGCCGCTGCAACCGCTGTCATTGCGACCGCGTTTATCGTCGTCGCTGCAACAACCGTAACCGCTGACAATCGGCATTCTACAGCCAGTTTTTGCTCGCTGCTGTCGCTTAGACCCGGCGAAAGGATCGTCGCCGACAAAAATCACCGTCATCCTAAATCATCCAATTCAAGAGATAGATATACCTTTCAAGTAAACAAGAGGTCTCATTGATAGACATGAATGAGTGCTACTCTAGAACATTACGATATGACATACCAAAATTGGCAAAACAGTGAGAGGGGAGGCATTTAGAGATCGTGCCCGTCATACAAGAGGGCAATCGATAGAAGGATTAGTTTCAAAGAGAAGCAACAGTCTTTCCATGTCAGGGCAAGTGAAGCTTCTGACCCTGAAACTCCCGCGATCGATACAGGGAGTAATCTTTCACTACACATTCAACGATCTAAATACTTTGACATTACTATGCGTTGCAAACTCCTATCTTATGACAAGGGAAAATAGGAAATGAAAGAAAGCACAAATGATGAAGGATCGAACATTTGAGGAAAACCTGTTTCGACACGGAAAGAAGAGTTAATTTTAAATCGTTGTGATTCGCCGGAATTGCCGCCGTCAAATTCTAACTCCCAAGCCAAGATACGGAGAATGTAACGACATCGAAAAACAAAGAATGATCCCCTAGTCATCACAAGGGTCACCAAAAACTTCAACATCTGAAGGATATTGGTTTCGCAGCAACTTCTTACAAGTGGGAGACACCCGCATAACAGGTAACGCTAGACATAATGTCAGCACCGTCGTCCTCCCACATTACACACCAAAGGGCAATCTGAACCAGAAAAGAGCAAAATGAAAAACCATGCATTACCAAGAAGGCGTTATGACAATCTCTCACGCCTAACGTCCAAGAGAAAATTAAAGACGTTCACGGCGGGCGGAATAAACAATAGAGATGTCTGGAACCCCGAGAATGTGTGCGAATAAACATCCCAAGAAGCGGTAACCGACCATTCGGACCTCCGATTTCGACTCATAGCAATCGTCCTGATCGGAGCGACCATCCGATATACGACCTTACTTCTTGAAAGCGCTGACCCGACTAAACAACTCGGTCCGCCGTGTTTGAAACAACTCGGTCCGCCGTGTTTGAACAGGACCACCATTTTGATCTACTCTCCCTCAGAAAACATCTCAAAAAGATAAACATACACATCCAAGAGGTGTATTCAGGGACAAAACCTCGAAAATATGCTCAAGGTTAGAGCTTTACTCCTGAGTGAGAAGCGAAATGCGCTTAACATCCCATTGAAGAAATTCTAAGAAGTAATGAGCAAGTGGGGGCATCATTCAAATGGAAACCACAACCACCGCGGAGCGTACAAACCAACTATTAAAAAAGGAGGGGGAGACTTAAACTCCACCTACCAAAGTGACGGAGAAGCAAAACAAGGCAATAAGCATATTAGTGCCAAACGCCTCACCTACTACACAATCTACAAAGGGACATCCCCGACCTATACAATCTTACATAACTGTCGGGAAAGGTGGCTACACTAAAGAAACTCTAATCATAAGTGATACCAGCAAGCCTATCCCAACCAGGAGCATATTCCAATCATAGAAGAAACATTCCTTATCGCCAGCGAGAAACTCTAAAGACACAAGACTTACAAAAGAGATAGTGCCACAGCCATAATAAGAAAAATGGGATACACCTCCCATCAAGGCCTTAAGGCATAATAAGAGTTTCTACGCTCAGCCAAGTAAGGAGTAACTTCTACTACATAATCATCAACGTCAATATTTGAGCAACGAATCAACACCTAGTTCAAGCTCAAAGTTAAGGCAAACCAATCCACAACTCAACACCCTCGGAAGTAAGGCTTCGAGATCGACCCTTCCACTTGACGCACATCTTCATCAAGCGCCTTGTTTGTGAATGGTAAGAAATTTGTCTCCGACATCCCATCAAGAGGAAAATCCCAATAAAGGGGGCATCAATGGAAAATCATGCCTTTAAGGATATACGCCAAACACTTAGTGAGTGAAGGTTATAAAAAAGGAAAAGAGGAGGAATCTGTCAGCTTGACACCCCCCAAACACGTATACGTCCGCAACACAAACGCAACTTCTAATGAAGTTAGCCTACAGGGCATAGCCAATACGGGGGCAAACCCATGGAAAATCACTAGACAACACCTGCAAACCTAAAGGAAAACATCGTTTTTAAGTTCAAGTCCTAATTCAAGGGGAGCCTACAATCAAGATTGGAGATGGGAGGAACATAACCAAGGTGACACTCCCTAAAAGAATTCGAAAATACTCCAAGGTAAAGGTAAATGCAAAGCACACTAAGTACCACAACACATCAAGAAGATTATTTCAACCCTTCGGACCCCTAAATATGACGTAAGGTGCATTGATCAGACTCATCAGTCTGAAACACAGCTTCAAGTTAAACAATTCGAGACACTGCCATATGAGCAAGCTTTTCGACTCAAAAGCAACCCCTTCCAAGAAACGTTACTCCTATTCGATTCTAACCGCAAAAGCATTTTTTCAAAACACAAGGAAGAGGGGGAAATAATTTACAAGCCACCCCTGGATACGGGCACTACCACATTCTAGTTACCAAGGGAACGAAAATCACCCTCACCCAAAAGAAAAAGCTTCCCTCCCAACTCTAAGAAATACATATGGAAAAGGTATTGCCCAAACCATGGCTATGATTGAAGCAAACAAGCATGAGAAAGAGTAAGTCCTACAAGGCACACCCATCGCGCCCAAGAAAGAAGACATATTCAATAAAAAAAAACAAGAGTAGGGAGCCCCAAGCAGAAGAGGTACCTAACCAAGGAAATGAACTAGGGGCCTTCAACGGCCAAACATGAAAGATGGTGCGACCACCAAGCAAATTTGGGGGCACCAAGCGAACAAGTGCTTGGCACTCCACCTAAATATAGAAGTGGAGATTATAATCAAAAGGTAACAAGAACACGCGATACCACTCCTCCTAGAGAAGACGCAAAAGAGGGAAACAACCTCAACCCCTGTACGGATTCGCCTTAAGTTGTCGACAACAAGCATCACCCTCGAAAGGTGATCTCTCACACTCAGGAAAAGCCCAGGTAATAGGAAATATTGCGGAAATAAAACCCAAGTAAAGATTCATAAGGCGTATCAAAGACGCACCCTACATAGAAAATAACACTAGGTAAACGTCACATTCTGTGCCATCCAGGAGCCAATCCTACGAACAGTTTTCGACTCCCAAGAGCGTATCTTGTGAGCAGTTCTATACGACTAGATTATGTGCCCTCTGTTAGGTTATAAAGTCTAGGTCAACGGGTCGTCAATCTAGAATTTATCTCCCACTAACGAAATGTCGGGTTCAGTGTTCCTAGGACTAGTCATTCTGATACATGCCCTTCTGCTCCCTTGGGGTAGTCGTTCAGATATATATCATTATCTTCTCTCCTTCTGATCTCCTTTCCTTCTCTCCTTCTGACCTCCTTTCCTTCTCTCTTTCTGACCTCCTGAGGCTTGTACTTCTTACCCCTGGGGCTTGTCCTACTGCCCTATGCTCTTCTGCTTCCTTGGCTCTCTTCTCCTTGCCACCCTGCAAGAGGGGCAATACCAGGCACAGAGGGGGGGTGGTGCCTGATGAACCCTCTCCGATGCCTAAGTCAGTATGGTTTTAGAGAGATAAAGCTAGAGAGATGTCAGAGCAAAATTGTGCAACTTGCCAAGATGATCAAATGAGTTGTGAAGGTGGGGTATTTATAGGCCACGGTGTCATTAAGGTGGCTTAATGACATCGTTAACCTTTAAACACAATTAATTAACCTTTAAGCACATAATTAAGACCTTAGGATACGGAGAAGGTAGGCGACGTGAACCGGGTGTGGGTGTCCGAAAATGGCGCAGGGGCCCTTGGGGGGGGGGGGGGGAGAAATCCGACCCCCAAGGGTAGGGGTTGGGTGAGGGCACCCAACCCCTCCTAGGGGGGATGGGGTTGGCCAACCCCATCCCTCCTAGGAGAGATCGGGTTGGCCGACCCGATCTCTCCTAGGAGAGATCGGGTTGGTCCACCCGATCTCCCCTAGGAGAGATCGGGTTGGCTGACCCGATCTCTCCTAGGGGAGGTCGGGTGTGGCCACCCAACCTCACCTAGGCGAGTTTTCCTTGGCCGGACGGGCGCTTCGGCCCCGTCCGAGCCGTTGATGTTCTCGTGAAGTGTTCGGGTTGAAGTTTCGATTTACAAACGTTAATGGGACGATAAAAATATAACGGTTCGGAAGTCAATGGGTTCAAATTGGGCGTATATCCATCACATGCCCCCGAGTCAACCAATGGCCTAACCCTTGATTGACTCTATTTTAGGATGGTATGACACGCGCAATTTGAAACCGGGGTTTACCTTCTTTGTCTGAATGCTTGATTACCCATGGATGCGTGCCTCTGACTCTGCCCCCTGTCTTATGAGATAGAGGAATTGTAAACATCAGAGTAGTACGGACGTGTGCCTAGGCACGTGTCCGTCTGAGGTGGGAGTAATAAACCTATCTTTGCCGCAGGCGTATACTCAAAGAATACATGTTCACATAGGAATGCAATATGAATGCAACTAAGTGACTTATGCTTCAATTTCATGCCGGGATAAGTCTAAGTGAAGAAAAATTTCAATTTTGGTCCGAAATTTTTCTAAGTATGGGATACTGGAAAATACACCTAGGATGTTAACTAGGAGTGAACATGGACAAATCATGAACATGAGGATGTGTACTAGCATACATGCAAGTAGGAACATAAGGATGGGAGTGAGTGGAGACATGCTGCGATTGTAGTCATGAATGTATGCATGAATATATGGCGGCCACGTGCATGGACGTCTAAATGTTTGAATACATGGGAGTGTGTATGTGAGCATGCATATGAGTGCAAGCATGAACATGTATGTATGCATGGACGGGTTGTGAGTATGAGCATGAGTGATGACATTGATGTACCTGTAGGTGTTAATCATGAATATGAGCATAAGTGCAAAGGTGAGAGCATAGACCTCTCCTTTACTTGAGGGTGGGAACTCTGCCACTCAATGGGACACAACGTTCCGCCTCCCTCGTACTAGCGTGAGCATTGTCCATTAATCTCGACCTTCGGCATGTGTAACATTTTTCCTTTATTCGTTGGAGCGTGTGTATAGCTCTTGACCTTTACCTTTTTGGGAAGCTTTGTTCTTCAGACAGGGAGACCTTGAAGATCGTTTTCCAAGGTAGTCAGACCAAATCTGACCGTCCGTTGAATCAGATGAGAGGGAAGGACCCTCTAGTTCTGCTTATCAGGCCTAGAAATTTTCTAAGTCAGGGGTGGCTGCTAATGCTTCCAGTATGTTCTTTTTCCCTTCTCTTTTCTTTGTGATATACTTATGATTGTTCTCATGCTGCTTCCTTCTTGTTGTTAGAGCGTTCTTCCCTGGTTACCGAATGGTTCTTGTGGTGGGTGAGAGTTCAAGTCAATCTAAATCCGAGGCGCAGAAACTTGACTCTGAGGTCGGGCCCTCGGCTGCCAAGGAGAAGGAAACCGCGAGAGGCTCTCCTTCAAGTGCCCCCTTGCTGACTCCCTCCCCTGATAAGGAGGTAGTGGTTGAAGAGGCGACCTCTTTGCTAGACAAAAGGAAACAACCTGTGGCTGGCGATGGGGTGATCATAGGTCTTGATGTCTCTTCTTTATCCTCTGCCCCCCAGCCGAGGGACCGAGACTCAGGTTCATTTCGTCTGCATGTAGATTTGACGACTTTCGAAGGTGTCTTTGGCTTTCCTATGGGTTATGTTATTAACCCATGCGTTGAAATTTTTTCTTTTGGTGATGGGTGTGATCATCGCCTTTCGTTGAGGTTCCTTTCTCTTGCCATGGCTCTGATTAAGATAGTGAATTCTTGCTTTGGAGTTTGGTGGAGACTGCCCTTGAGTTAGCCTCTACTAGTATCGTAGTTGTGATCGTTGTGGGGATCGTTTTGTTATATGTCCTCAATAGTGCTTGTCGTGATTCTTTGCTTCATGATTGATTTCGTGAGATATGGAGGTTGTCTTCATAATAAGGACGTCTCCTTCCTGGTATCACCCAGTGGGTTGAAATATAAGTGCCTAGCTTTGATGAGCGTACGAAGGGTGTTGTTTTTCCTTTTTCTTGAACCTCCTCCTAAGGCTAGGCGTAGCCTTTTGATGTTCGTGGTCGGGATGGTGTCTTTACAATGCATGTCTTTGACAGATGTTTTATGATGTGCTGCCATGATAATCACTTCGAGGTATGTGGACATGATAGCCACTTCCTGATGTGTGGGAGTGATAGCCCTTTTGTAGTGTGTGGACATGATAGCCACTTCAGGGTATGTGGACGTGATAGCCACTTCAAGGTATGTGGACATGATAGCCACTTCAAGGTATGTGGACATGATAGCCACTTCAGTGTATGTGGACATGATAGCCACTTCAAGGTATGTGGACATGATAGCCACTTCAGTGTATGTGGACATGATAGCCACCTCAAGGTATGTGGACATGATAGCCACTTCAGTGTATGTGGACATGATAGCCACATCACGATGTATGGAGTTGTGCATTAGTATTCCTTTCTCATTGGAGAGCCTTCATTGCTATAGTTGCCTTTTGTGTAGGCTATGTTTGTTGGGTTAGGTCCCGATGTCTCGTCTTGTCGGATGTTGTATCTTTTATGCTCTTTAGATGTCTCCTTCATGAGTTGTGCTTGACGATGTTCAAGTCTGATACGAGCATAGGTCACGCGAGGGCGACATGTATGACAATAATATTTGTCGGAGGTTGATTTGTGTGACTTGTAAGGCAATTCTCTTCTTGATGGGTCGAGCTTATTTTGAGAGCTTTGACCTTCGGATTTCATGTCTTTGCTGTCCTTCTTGGTGGTGTTGGGTTCCTTTGAGATACTTCTCTTGACTTGTGATATGGGTGGTAGGATAACTCGTTACTTTTCATGATAACCTCTTGTGCTTCTGTATATGATCCTTTGGTCATGGACTTCTCCTTTGAATATGCTTTCCTTTCTTTATCTTTCTTTTGTGCTTTCCTTCACATCATACCTGCTATCTCATCAAGAAAAAACATTACTTGTTCTTCACATTACTTTACTTAGAAATTTCTTTCTTATGGTATCCTTCTGAGCATGGTGTGATGATCTCTTCTGATACCCCTTACACGGTATACGTTGTACTGTTAGACCAAAGATACGCTCTTGGTGGGCGTCGAAAACTGTTCACGAGACAGGCTCTCGGATGGCACTTAACGTTTCACAGGATAGGCTCCCGGAGGGCTCAGGTTAGACCAAAGATACGCTCCTGGTGGGCGTCGAACTGGTAGTTTGAAATCTACCTCAAGATACGCTCTTGGGGGCGTCGAACTGGTAGTGTTTTTTCTACCTCAAGATACGCTCTTGGGGGCGTCGAATCTGGTAGGTTGCAAATCTACCTCAAGATACGCTCCTGGGGGCGTCGAATTCGTAGTTTTTGGAAACCACTCTCAAGATACGCTCTTGGTGCGTCGAAGGTCGTAGTGTAATAACTACTCTCAAGATACGCTCTTGGGGGCGTCGAAGGTCGTAGTATGAACACTACTCTCAAGATACGCTCTTGGGGGCGTCGAAGTTCGTAGTTTTTGGAAACCACTCTCAAGATACGCTCTTGGTGCGTCGAAGGTCGTAGTGTAATAACTACTCTCAAGATACGCTCTTGGGGGCGTCGAAGGTCGTAGTATGAACACTACTCTCAAGATACGCTCTTGGGGGCGTCGAATGTCGTAGTATGAAAACTACTCTCAAGATACGCTCTTGGGGGCGTCGAATCTGTTCGCGGGATAGGCTCCCGGAGGGCACAGGGTTCGTAGTTTTAGAACTACTCTCAAGATACGCTCTTGGGGGCGTCGAATGTGTTCGCGGGATTGGCTCCCGGAGGGCTCATAATGTTACCTTATCTTGTGTCCTTTCTCATGTAGGGTGCGTCTTTGGTATGCTTTTCGAGTCTTTACTTGACTTTTCCTTCTATGATATTGCATGCTACCACGCTTTTCCTTCAATGTGGGAGATCACCTCTCGAGGGCGATGTTTGTGTGTTGCCAACTTAGGACGAGTTCGTATAGGGAGTTGATGATGTTTTCCTCTTATGTGACCTCTTCTAGGAAAAGTGGTATTGCATGTTCTTGTGATCTTCTGCCTCTAATCTCTTCTTTTACACTTAGGTGGACTACCAAGCACTTATTCGTTTGGTGCCCCCCAAGTTGCTTGGTGGTCACACCGCCTTTCATATTTGGCCGTTGAAGGCCCCTCGTTCATTTTCTTGGTTGGGTACCCCTTATGCTCGGGGCTCCCTTGTCTGCTTGTTTGAATGCGATGAGTGTCCCTTGTAGGATTTACTCTTTCTCATGCTTGCTTGTTTCAGTCATAGGCATGGTTTGGATGGTGCCTTTGTCGGATGTGTCTTTGGAGGTTGGGTGGAAGAGCTTTTGCTTTGGGTGGGTGGGGGTGGATTTCATTCTCTTGATAACTAGGATGTGGCAGTGTCTGTATCCTAGGGGTGCTTGTAAATTTTTCCCCCCTTTCCTTGTGTAGGTTGAAGAGCTCTCTCATAGAATGGTGTCTTGAGTTGTTAATCTCGTAGGCGTGTTTCAGACTATTCAATCTGATCCATGCTCTTTGCTCGTGCATGGGGGTGTGGGGGTCTGACCGGGCTGTATCATGGGTAGGTGGTTGCCTTGTTGTGTTGTTGGGACTATGTCCCTCTCTTTTAGCTTTCCTTGATATGTCCTTTAGTCATGTCTGTAGTGATACGGACTGTATGTGTACATTGTCAGGGTGGATGTTGGAACTCCTATATCCTTGTTGGTCTGGCGTGTATGTCCTCCCTTAATGAGGTGTATGTCCCTGTTGGGGTACTTGGTTGAATCCATGCCTCCTTGGAGGTCTTACCTGTCTATCTGCCCCAGAGGGGTGTATGCCTTGGCATCCTGCTGTGTCTGTTGCTGCCTTGGAGGCACAAATTGCTGCCTTCCCTCTGGGAGTGGCTCTTGGTTATCTCTCATTTGTTCTTCTCGCTGCCTTGTTCGAGGGTGCGAGTGGTGTTCTTCTTCGGGGTCTTGTTCTTCCTCATGAACTTCTTCTTCTTCATGCTGGTGTTGCCTTCTCTGCCTGTTCCTCAGAGTCTCTATATGGGCTAGCAGCTCATCCAATGCGTTCATCAACCTCGGAGTCACTGTCTGTGCTCCTTGCGAGTATGCGGGCCTTATGTTGGTTGTGTGGGCGCGATTGTCGTTCCTTTGAGTTAGTATTCCATATGGATACCCTTGAGGTTGTGCCTCATAGTAGTACCCCTGTGGAGGTGCCGTGTATTGGGATGGCACTCCTTGTTGCCCCCCTGTCCCTGTGGCTTCCTAGTCAATGGAGTTGGAGCTGTGGAAGCCTTCTCCCTGCTTGTTAGGCTGGGGTGCCTGTGGGGCTACCTGAGGCTCTGGTGTGCAGGCTGTTTCTCTGGGTTAGGCTGCCTTGCTGGAGGTATAGGTTGTCTCCCTCGCCTATTGCCCCCAGGTGGGCGGCGATGCCTAGATACTAAGTTGTTCGTCATCGCTCTTGTTATTGCCAGGCTTTCTGTTCGAAGCCCACGGACGGCGCCAAGTGTTAGGTTATAAAGTCTAGGTCAACGGGTCGTCAATCTAGAATTTATCTCCCACTAACGAAATGTCGGGTTCAGTGTTCCTAGGACTAGTCATTCTGATACATGCCCTTCTGCTCCCTTGGGGTAGTCGTTCAGATATATGTCCTTCTCTTCTCTCCTTCTGATCTCCTTTCCTTCTCTCCTTCTGACCTCCTTTCCTTCTCTCTTTCTGACCTCCTGAGGCTTGTACTTCTTACCCCTGGGGCTTGTCCTACTGCCCTATGCTCTTCTGCTTCCTTGGCTCTCTTCTCCTTGCCACCCTGCAAGAGGGGCAATACCAGGCACAGAGGGGGGGTGGTGCCTGATGAACCCTCTCCGATGCCTAAGTCAGTATGGTTTTAGAGAGATAAAGCTAGAGAGATGTCAGAGCAAAATTGTGCAACTTGCCAAGATGATCAAATGAGTTGTGAAGGTGGGGTATTTATAGGCCACGGTGTCATTAAGGTGGCTTAATGACATCGTTAACCTTTAAACACAATTAATTAACCTTTAAGCACATAATTAAGACCTTAGGATACGGAGAAGGTAGGCGACGTGAACCGGGTGTGGGTGTCCGAAAATGGCGCAGGGGCCCTTGGGGGGGGGGGAGAAATCCGACCCCTAAGGGTAGGGGTTGGGTGAGGGCACCCAACCCCTCCTAGGGGGGATGGGGTTGGCCAACCCCATCCCTCCTAGGAGAGATCGGGTTGGCCGACCCGATCTCTCCTAGGAGAGATCGGGTTGGTCCACCCGATCTCCCCTAGGAGAGATCGGGTTGGCTGACCCGATCTCTCCTAGGGGAGGTCGGGTGTGGCCACCCAACCTCACCTAGGCGAGTTTTCCTTGGCCGGACGGGCGCTTCGGCCCCGTCCGAGCCGTTGATGTTCTCGTGAAGTGTTCGGGTTGAAGTTTCGATTTACAAACGTTAATGGGACGATAAAAATATAACGGTTCGGAAGTCAATGGGTTCAAATTGGGCGTATATCCATCACCCTCCAGGAGCCAATCCAGTGAACAGTTTTCGACGCCCCCAAGAGCGTATCTTGAGAGCAGTTCTATACTGCGACTACATTTTGTGCCCTTCAGGAGCTAATCCTGCAAACAGTTTCTGACGCCCCCAAGAGCGTATCTTGAGAGCAGTTCTATACTGCAACCACATTCTGTGCCCTCCAGGAGCCAACCCAGCGAACAGTTTTCGACGCCCCCAAGAGTGTATCATGAGATCAGTTCTATACTGGGACCACATTTTGTGCCCACCAGGAGCCAATCCTCTGAACATTTTCGACGCCCCCAAGAGTGTATCTTGCGAACACTTTCGACGCCCCTAAGAGCGTATCTCGCGAACACTTTCAACGCCCCTAAGAGCGTATCTTTTAAACATTTTTCAACGCCCCCAATAGCGTATCTTGCGAACAACTTTAACGCCCCTAAGAGCGTATCCTAGGAAAATGTTTACAACGTCTCCAATAACGTATCTTGAGAAAACCTTTTGATATACACATATGGTAACATCAATTATACGAATATGATCATGATGACAATGCAGACATGACAAAAATCAAGTGGAGTAAATAAAAGAGACTTCGACAAAACAAAAAACAAAAAAAAGAAACACGACAACATGCAAAAAAAACACAAGTCATACAAAATAACTTATGGAGAAGCCACGCCTTGCAAGTCACCCAATGCGACCTCTGACAAAGCTATGGAGAAGACATGCCTTGCAAGTCGCCCAATGCGACCTCTGACAAATTTTACTATCTTGCATGTCGCCTTCACATGACCTATGTTTGCATTTTGTCCTGCATGTCACCCTCGTGTGACCTCTTCTTGCACCGACTTGAACATCGTCAAGCATGACTTTTGACAAGCATCTCCCTTGCGCATTGTAAAGCACAAATCATAATGAGGACATCCCAAAAGCATAAAGGATACAACATCCGACAAGACGAGATGCGGGGACAAAACCCAACAAACATATCCTAAACAAAAGAAAACTATAACAACGAAGGTATGATATACTACTCATGATATAAAAGTATAATGTTAAAACATTCATGACAGGTTCACTAACAAGCATGGAGTGCAAAAGCACAACTCCATAAATCACGAGGTGGCTATCATGTCCACAAATCGCAAAATGGCTATCAAGTACATACATCGCGAAGATGCTATTATGACCACAGACCTCAAGAAGCTACATCCAACCATAAGAGGAGATTCAAGACAAAGGGAAAACCAATACCCTTCACTCATCAAAGGTCTGCACTTATATTTCAACTTTCCTGGATAAAATTGAATAGGATTCATTCTCATTATGAAGTCAACCTCTCTATTCCATGAAATCAACCATAAATTGGAGAATCATGGCAAGCGCTTTCGGGGGCATATAAAGAAATGATCCCCACAACGACCACAACTCCTATACTCGTGGAAGCTAACTCGAGAGCAATCTCCACCAAACTTTCAAGAAAAATTTACTACCTTCGTTGAATCCATGGCAAACAAAATGAATCTTAATAAAAGGCGATAGTTAAACCCATCACCAAAAGTAAGAACTTCAACGCAATGGTTAATCCCACGACCCATGGGTATGCAAAAGGAGACACCTTGAAAGTTTCCATCAAACCAACACAAACAACACACTACCAATGAAGGAAGCCCAACAGACACGAATTTGAAACATGCGGAATATAAAAGAAGGCCAACAAACAATGATAGACAGTTAGAGTCGCAACAATGATAATCCCTGGGGAGGATCAACAGGGAAAACAAGGAATCAATCTCATTCCCCATTTTCCAGAAAGGAACAATGAACGACTCAAGATCACAAACGAATAACAAGGCACCTCAACTTACTCAAAATCAGAAGAGTTGGTGTCACACGAAGAAAACTCTCCCACGACCCTCAAGAAACTACGTCCAACCTTAAGAGGAGATTCAAGACAAAGGGAAAACCAATACCCTTCACTCATCAAATGTCTGCACTTATATTTCAACCTTCCTAGATAAAATCGAATAGGATTCATTCTCATTATGAAGTCAACCTCTCTATTCCACGAAATCAACCATAAATTGGAAAATACTGACAAGCGCTTTCGGGGGCATATAAAGAAATGATCCCTACAACGACCACAACTCCTATACTCGTGGAAGCTAACTCGAGAGCATTCTCCACCAAACTTTCAAGAAAAATTTACTACCTTCGTTGGAGCCATGGCAAACAAAATGAATCTTAATAAAAGGCAATAGTTAAACCCATCACCAAAAGTAACAATTTCAACGCAATGGTTAATCCCACGACCCATGGGTATGCAAAAGGAGACACCTTGAAAGTTGCCATCAAACCCACACAAACAACACACTACCAATGAAAGAAGCCCAAGTTTCAAACTTCACAAACACGAAGTTGAAACATGCGGAATATAAAAGAAGGCCAGCAAACAATGATAGATAGTCAGAGTCGCAACAATGATAACCCATGGGGAGGATCAATAGGGAAAACAAGGAATCAATCTCATTCCCCATTTTCCAGAAAGGAAGAATGAACGACTCAAGATAACAAACGAATAACAAGGCACCTCAACTTACTCAAAATCAGAAGAGGAGGTGACTTGAGTAAGAAACGTGATCACATGCCCTTTTGCATGGATCGACGCTCAACTGCAATGTACACCCGACCAAAGGGTGATATCAGTCAACCATGAATATGAGAAACACAACTCGGTATGAACAACCTAACTCGGACTTAGAAAACATCGCTAAATAAAATTTTACAAAGAGCCGGAGACGAAACATCCAATTCAAGACCTCGGCAAAATTAGGCACGCGCCTTGTCAATGAAGTTACGGCTCGCAATACTACTCACTAATTTGGGGAAGACATTTTCAAGAATGCTACTAGTCCGGCCGAAAAGCTCCCCCATGGAACATTTAAGATAAAAACCAAAGTTGGCAGGAGTTAACCCCTGGACTCGCAACAGATTGAACAAACACTTTCCAAACTGAGCTTCCATAAAGGGTGCCTTCTTTCCTAGTTGGAAGAAATCATACTCCTCTCTCCAATCAAGAAGTGAACATGCACTCATGATTCATCCCCTTACGTAAGTCAATTGGGAGACATACGCAAGGCATGCCAACTACAGGCGCAGCGCAGTGCACAGGCGCATCGACACATAACCTTGAGGTTTAACACCACACTTTCAGAAGTTAAGTATGACGGCTACAGGCGTAGCGCAGTGCACGCGCGCGTCGACATATCAACATGAAGAGTAATAGTCCACCTCCAGAAGCTAAGTATAACCACTGCAGGCGCAGCACAACACACGTGCGCATCGACGTACCAACATGAGGTACAACACCTCGCGTCCAGAGTTCAAGTGTGCCCGTCATGATGACAACCCTGCATGAATAAGCTATAAGCGTAGCCAACACCAAGGGCAAACCCTACACTCGAAACAACAAACATGCTCAACACAAAGAATAACTATATACACATACGACTCCATGTATGCAGGAAACGCAATGCGATCGACGGAAAGGTCGGCCCCTACTCATGGAAGTACAAGATACGCCTATTGCGGGGGCAACCTCAACATCAAGCTACGGAAGCAAAATCGCCACACAGGAGATCCTACAACACCAACAAAGGAAACAACCCCCAAACTGCTACAAGAAGGCGTACCTTTAGCTTCCGCAGAAGGAGCAGCGCTCCCACACATCCGAAGGGAGGGGCAACCCTCAACATATGTCAGTAAACCCCTATCGCACAGACGGTGAGAAGAAATCTTTTAAGCATTTTCACCCCCATTTCTATATAGAATGAATTGCAGGGCAAGGTTCAAGAACCATACACGCGCTCCAAAAAATAAAGGAAAATGTCACACCTGTCAAAATCCGAGACTAAAAGACAATGCTCGCGCTACTACAGGAAAGGCAAAACGTTGTGCCCCGTCGAGTGACAGAGCTCACACTCTTAGATAAAAAAAAAGGGGGTCTATACTCTCAACCTTACACTTATATTCATATTTATGATTTACATATATGAGTGCACCAATGCCCTCACTCACACTTAAGCCCACAACACGTTTGTGCATACATCCCTCCTTACGCCTACTTCCACGTGCATGCTAACATATACATTCCCACACTCCCATGTGTTCAACACTTAGACATTTATGTATGTGATTTCCTTGTATTCATACATGCATATTCATGTCCACATACATATACACACTCAATAAACCTACACACATGTATATTATTGCATTACGTTGGTAATCCGAACGCTCGCACACACGCACTCAACATTCACACATTCATGTCTACGATTGCAGCACGCTTACACCCACTTCCGTACTTGTGTTTTTATTTTCATCTATGCTAGTACACACATTTATGTTCATGATATATCCATGTTTACACTCATGCTCGTGCTAATATCTATGTTTTCCTATTCCTTGAGAAACAGAGGAAAGGACACCACGTCGCACGCAAGAACATACGGTGGACTCGTCAAGAGGTAAAACAACAAATTCAAATTGAGCGTCTCATCCCATCGTAAAATAGAGTCAACCAAGGGTTAGTCAATTGTTTGAATCGGGGGAAATGATGGATATAAACCCAATTTGAACCCGTTTTAGTTCGGACTGTACTATCACGATGACCCCACACACGATTGCAAATCGAAACATTGACCCGAACACACCACCCGCAGGAGAAAACGGCTCGGACGGGAAAAAAAACACCCAGCACCGACACCACTTTCAGTCGAACTAATGCGTCCGACTAAAGGGTGTACGCGACGTCCGAAGGACTGTCGTCCGGGTCACGCCTCGCGGAGACCCGTCAACGCATTACGCACACAACCCCTGCACGACACTACAAACTCTCACATTCTTACAAGGGTTTAAGCCCTTCATTATCTATTAATAAAGCACGTTTAGGGATTAATGACGTCATCAGTCGCCTTAATCCCTCTTGAGGCCTATATATAGGGCTCAAGATTTCTCATTCTAGACATGATGAACTTTTGCATACTTGAGCTCTACATTCTCTCTTGTTTCTCTCTCTAGAATACTGTACTTACTTTAGCATCGGAGAGGGTTTGCCGGTTCCACCACCGGCTTACCCCTCGTGCAGGTCAGCAAGGGAAAGGATTACGAGAAGAGCGAAAGGAAACAGATCGTTAGGAGAATAATTCCACCCATGGGATAGACATTTGGATCGACATCTAGCCGCCCCGATATCTACGTCCCATCATAAACCACAACTTATTTTCGGACCCTTAAAATCAAACAAGAATGGGTTTACTTAGAATGGGTCCGACCCGGCCGGCCCCAACCTAGGGTCGGGCCTAGCCTTGGGCTACGTCTGGAATAGGTCCACCAAGTTAATGGATTTGATTTGTAAACTTTAGAGATGTAATAGATTGACTAAATTGAACAAAATAAAAAATTTAGAAGGGGGTCACATATCATGCATATGCTACTTAACTGACATATTTAATGGAAAGTTAACAGATGCACCAAAAATCTAAAATAAGAAATGCCGAAAAAAGTCAAATTTGATCAAACATATGATAGCATAAAATACCTTAAAATTTAATAATAACATGGTCTGACATGAATGTTTTACAGTGACTATCTAAAAGGAGAGTAAGTTAAATATTTTTTCATGAATAATGTATTTATTAAAACTCCATCCACATAATTTAGTTGAATTAGAGTACAAGCAATCAAAAAATAAGAGAAGATAGTGGTACATGTATTCATTTTGTCTAACACATTTTTATGAATTGCATCGAAATTCAATTAGCGCAACCGTTCCACGCGACATTTAGAGGAGTTGAGTCGCTTGATATTTTTTATGTTAGTTCCATTGATTTGGTTGATCACACTTTCCCAATTCGACTCAATTATCACTGAATGCACCCATTTACCACGATAAGTTGCAGTCCAACTAATATGATGTATAGTCACGAGTGATATGCGTTAGATTTGAAGATCTCGATTACGCTCTGATTTACATGACAACATTTGTACAAAGGGGTCGACCGAGTTGATGTCTGGTAATCTATTCTAAAGCTTAAGTCAAGATAAATAAAAACGTATTAAGAGCTAGGGAGCGGTTAACCCATCCCTAATAAGAGGAAATAATAGTATGTGTGCTTATCTTACAATCCAATACAAGTTCAATACAAGTTTATCAGCTGACTATAAAAATATGGGTCGCTTGAAATGATATTTAGAATAGAATAAGCAGTGTTATCAGAACCGGACCGGACCGGCGGTCCAACCGGGTTCGAACCGGAACCGGTGCCTCCAACGGTCCGGTTCGAGAAAATCCGGAGGATGTAAGCGAACCCGGTTCGAAAGTCCGGTTTTCGGTGAACCGGCCGGTTTTGAGCGGACCGGGCGGTTCTCCGGTTCACCGGTTCGGACTCCATACCAAAAAAAAAAAAAAAAAAAACCAGAAACCCTAATCCAAATAAAGAGCGCCGCCAATCTCAAATCAAGCTTCATGGGCAAGCCAGAACCGATCAAGCATTTTCGAGTGCGAGACAACTTTGAACCTCGCCATGCCTTCTTCTCCTTCAACAGCTTCTTGCCAACGCTCTTCTCCTCCACCGGCTTCTTCTTGGTGACCTTCTCTGCTGCTGCTTTTTTGGTGACATCGTGATCGTCGATCAAATCGGGAAGGGGGAGAACGGAAGTGAGGAATTGGGAAGTAGAAGGGAATAGAAGGAGGAGAGGATGGTTCAAGATGCTCTGTGTTAGGTTATGAGATCTAGGTCAACGGGTGGTCGGCTTTGATCTCACTCCTTACTGGGGATGTGTGTGATCCGGTATTTCTGAGTTGCCCTGTCTTAGCCTATCTTCTTCCTTCCTTCCTTCCTTCCTTCCTTCCTTCCTTCTACCCTTCTACCCTGCAAAAGGGGCAGTACCAGACACGGAGGGGGGGGGGGGGGGGGGTGCCTGGTGAACCCTCTCCGATGCCTAAGTCAGTATTCTTCCTTAGAGAGATAAACTAGAGAGAGGTCAGAGCAAAATAATCTAAATTGCCAAGAAGATCAAATGAGTTGTGAAGGTGGGGTATTTATAGGCAAATGTGTCATTAAGGTGGCTTAATGACATCGTTAACCTTTAAATACAATTAATTAACCTTTAAGCGCACAATTAAGACCTTAGGATACGGAGAAGGTAGGCGACGTGAACCGGGATGTGGGTGTCCGAAAATGACGCAGGGGCCCTTGGGGGGGGAGAAATCCGACCCCCAAGGGTAGGGGTTGGGTGAGGGCATCCAACCCCTCCTAGGGGGGATGGGGTTGGCCAACCCCATCCCTCCTAGGAGAGATCGGGTTGGCCGACCCGATCTCTCCTAGGAGAGATCGGGTTGGTCCACCCGATCTCCCCTAGGAGAGATCGGGTTGGCTGACCCGATCTCTCCTAGGGGAGGTCGGGTGTGGCCACCCAACCTCACCTAGGCGAGTTTACCTTGGCCGGACGGGCGCTTCGGCCCCGTTCGAGCCGATGATGTTCTCGCGAAGTGTTCGGGTTGAAGTTTCGATTTACAAACGTTAATGGGACGATAAAAATATAACGGTTTGGAAGTCAACGGGTTCAAATTGGGCGTATATCCATCACATGCCCCCGAGTCAACCAATGGCCTAACCCTTGATTGACTCTATTTTAGGATGGTATGACACGCGCAATTTGAAACCGGGATTTTACCTTCTTGTCTGAATGTTCGCTTATCCACGGATACGTGCCTCTGACTCTGCCCCCTGCCTTATGAGATAGAGGAATAGTAAACGTCAGAGTGGCACGGACGTGTGCCTAGGCACGCGTCCGTCTGAGATAGGAATAATAAACTTATCCTTGTTATAAATGCATACTCAAACAATACACACTTGCACAGGGGTGTGATACGAATGCAACTAAATGACTCATGCCTCAAATTCGTGCCGGGATTCTATCTAAGTGAGGAAAAATTTAGTTTTGGCTAAAAATTTTCCTAAGTGTGGAATGCTCAAAAATAAAACTATCTTGATAATTTTTCTAAGTATGGAGATATACTTAGCCATAGTTGAAAGGGATAAAAAAGATGGTTTTTCCTTGGCCCTTAGATCTCATTTAAAGATAGATGGAGGGTGGTGATTAAAACCCCTTTAAAAAACCCTATCATCTTTTCAACATAGAGGAGAGTTAGAAAAATACCTCAAGGAGTCACCATAGCCACCATCTTCCCTCTTCACTCACCCTTGGAGAACAAGAAAAATTGGAGAGCACCCCCAAGGAGGAGGACCGAAATTCCGACCGGCCAAGGGAAGGAAACGCCGGCGTCGGACGGAGGCGGCAGCTGGCTGGGACGGCAGCCCAACCAACAGCGGCGCAGAGGGACGGCCAGACGACGGTGAAGTTGCTGCCGGCGGTGACGGCTGCTGGTCCATCGAGGGCCGTCGACAGCGAAGGGGGACGACTCCGGCGTGACGTGCAGGGCTCTCCGGCGACGGTGGGGCGGGCGAGATCACCTCCGGCGATGGCAAGGCCCAAATTCCGGCGAGGGACTGATTTCCGGGTGTCTTCAAATCCGAAATCCGGACCCGTTTACCATATCGGGTCGGGTTTTCCGAAGGTCCGCTCTTTTCCTTTCCGTTACCGCGTAAAACGTCGATTTTTGAATCGTTGATATTTGATTGCCGATGCTTGATTGCCGAAATTTGATTGAATGTGAGATTGCCGTAGATAGCCGTTGGTAGTTGTGGATTTTGGGGAAAAATGTTTGCCGGTCGTCCGGATATGGTTTTTTGTCCGATTGGGTTATCCCGTTCTTGAATTTGATATCGTACCGCCGTTGGTGTGTTAATCTTCGTTGGAGGGTATAACGGTAATTTTTTCCAAAGCCCGACCTTAGGCTCGGATAAATTACCCAACTTGGTTGTCGTGGTGTTCTTGGCTCATGTTGACTATCTTTGCTGGATGTCTTTGGATCTTTGATTGTTGTCGTTGGTCGGGTGTCGGAGTATTTCCGGTTCTTCGGAAATTTTCCTTGTCTTGATATTTGTCGTGTCGTGGCAGGTGCTATATTCTTGGTGGTGTCCGCGCACACAGACTCTTCAGAGACGTCGTATTCTCCGAAGGATGAGTGAGTTCCCTTTCTCTTCCTCTTCGGTCGCATTACTTCCTTTTCTATTGCTGGCTTAGTATCGTGACCTTCGTTGGGGTGTTAGTTGAAATTTGATTCGTACTTTGGGATTTCCTCCTACCTTTGCCTTAGGTCTTGCTATCCTGTCGGAGAACCATCTCACTAGGTCCGATTACAATGAACATGTTACCCTAGGAGATATCTGTCCCCTAGATGAGCCTCTGTATCCTTTTCTCCCCTCCTTGGGGAATACTCGCGAGACGGTGACGGAACCTCCCATAGGGAAGGTCGCCGTGTACCCTTCTCAGATCCGATTCGGGCTGAGGTTGCCTTACTGTGACGAGCTTATAGAGTTGAGCAGGTTCTTCAGGATTTCTCCTGTGAACCTTGCTCCCAGTGCCCTCCGTGTCTGGGTGGGCTTCCGGGTATTGTGCCATTGGTACTCCTGGAAGTACTCTCTCGTTCTATTCCGATGCTTCTATCGGTTTCAGTACCGGACGAAGGTGGGGTTTGCGAGTTTCGTAACTCGCCATCCGACCTTCAAAGATCCCCGATTCGCTGATTTCGGGTTGAGTGGGGTCGAGTGGGATACCTCCCTCCGTTTCGTGACCCAGAGTGACAATTCGGCCAGTCACTGGGCTAAGCATTACTTCTTCATTACGGACCGATACGTCACTTGGTCGGTTTTGAATGAGGATCGGTCCGATGGTTGGCCTGCTTTTGGAGAGTTCTCTTCAGTTGATTTGAAGACTATGAAGATCATTCATGAGAGCAACAGGACTCGGTCATACTGTCCCGTGTCCTTAGTGACTGAGACGGATCTTTACGAGGCCGGGATCAGTTTGACTCCTGACTCCGGGGGTTCGGTATGTCACTTGGTCTTTCCATCTTTATTTACCTTCTGCTCTTCCTTTGTAGGTTGGTTTCATGGAAAAACCTATAACGTGCAGGGAGCCCCTGTTGATCTGAGCAAGAGGAAGGCTCCTTCTAGTTCTGCTTTGAAGAAATCCCCCCTGCCTGGGAAGAAGGCTGGGGCCTCTGGTATGCTTTCTCCTATTTGCTTCTTTATGGTATAACCTATGTTTTCCTTATCTTGTTTTTCTTACCTTGCTAGGGCACTCCCCCTTGGTGACTGAGAGGGTCGTCTCCGTTGGCAGAGATTCTGGACCTTCCAAGTCCAAACCGCGGAGATCTGATTCTGAGGCCGGGGCCTCGGCTGCTAAGAGAAAGAAAGCTGTGGATCCTGCTTCGCCTACTGCTCGTCCTCCGACCCTATCTCGTGATAAGGAGATGGTGGTCGAAGAGGTGCCTTCCCTGGCTGACAAAGGGAAGCGACCTGCTGGTGGTGGTTCCCCTGCCCCCCAGCCGAGGGCACGGTCCTCAGGTATGATCTCTACCTTGTTGCTGATCTTTCTATGTTTATATTCTCCTTTGACTTGCTTTGCTTGTGTAGGTGGGCCTCCGACTTTAAGTCGGAAGGATTTCGCCCGTCTCACTGATGAAGATGTTATTGGGTCTGAGTGGACTCCTTTCGCTGGTCTGAAGGAGTTCCACTTCGATAGCACCTCCTCTTTGCGGACTCCTGAGGTTGGTGTCCGCGTACTCCGCGGTGCCGTTCCTCCTGGCGATCGTGTTGCTCCGCCCAAGTCTCCTGGGGAGACTCGGCGTTTTGTTCAAGGGGTACTTTCTCGTTATGCACCTGTGAGTTGTTCTTTGCTTTCCTCTTATTTCTTTCATAATGGCTATCTTTCGGTTACTCATCCCTTGTTTGAATTGTTAGGGTATATCTGACATGGTGAACATGTCCTCGCTCGTGCTCGAGTTATCTGACGAGAGGAAGACCCTTGAGGACAGCCAGGTCTCTCTCAAGGCGGAGGTCGCTACTGCTGCTGAGAAGGCGCGATTATCTGATTTGAGGATGCAGGAGCTCCAGGACCAGGTGTCCTTGCTTGAGACCACTGTGGGCAGTTTGCGTCGGGAAGCTGAGGTTGCAGCGTTGCTCCATTCTGAGGAGTTACGGAAGTTGGAGGCTAAGTGTCGTGCTGAGGAGAGGACTGTTGCGGTTTCTGAGTACAAGGCCTCATCTGCCTTCACTGCCGATTATAGCGTGCGTCTCACTCAGGAGATGAACCAGTTCGGTGAGTATCTGGTTGATCACATTTTCCGTATTGATCCTCAGTTCCCAGTTGGTGACCTTGGTGACTTCGGGCCATATGCCAGTGGTTACATGGCTGTTCTGAGGGGTCAGGCTGCTGTGGCAGACGAGCCTGCCCCTCCCCAGGTGGATGCTACACCAGTGGAGATTGGTACCTCAGATTCATCCTCATCATCCATCTCTGCCGGTGGCTCAGCTTCGGGGGTGAGGGTGACTCCCCCGGAGGTTCTGACTGATGTGTTTACCTCATGCTATCCTTGTATATATAACTACACTCCTTCTCCCCTTGTATGGGTTGAGTGTCTTTTGAGATTGTGATGGTGTTTGTTGTTACTTTCCTTTGCCGCATTGTGTTGTTGACTACGTGGTTTGTTTGCCTTTACATTAGTGCTTCTCATCTTTTTGTATATATCTCTTCTCATGATGTCTCCCTATGCCTTGTATATGGCTCTTTGGGTATGGACCCTTCCCTTGGTGTGTTTCCTTTACTTATCCTTCTTTCGTGCTTTCCTTCATGTCTTACCTGCCATTTCATAAAGAAAAAACATTACTTGTTCTTCACATTACTTTACTTAGAAATTTCTTTCTTATGTTATCCTTCTGAGCATGGTATCCTTCTGAGCATGGTATCCTTCTAAGCATGGTATCCTTCTAAGCATGGTATCCTTCTAAGCATGGTGTGATGATCTCTTCTGATACCCCTTACACGGTATACGTTGTACTGTTAGACCAAAGATACGCTCTTGGTGGGCGTCGAAATCTGTTCACGAGACAGGCTCTCGGACGGCACTTAACGTTTCACAGGATAGGCTCCCGGAGGGCTCAAGTTAGACCAAAGATACGCTCCTGGTGGGCGTCGAACTGGTAGTTTGAAATCTACCTCAAGATACGCTCTTGGGGGCGTCGAACTGGTAGTGTTTTTTCTACCTCAAGATACGCTCTTGGGGGCGTCGAATCTGGTAGGTTGCAAATCTACCTCAAGATACGCTCCTGGGGGCGTCGAATTCGTAGTTTTTGGAAACCACTCTCAAGATACGCTCTTGGTGCGTCGAAGTCGTAGTGTAATAACTACTCTCAAGATACGCTCTTGGGGGCGTCGAAGGTTGTAGTATGAACACTACTCTCAAGATACGCTCTTGGGGGCGTCGAAGTTCGTAGTTTTTGGAAACCACTCTCAAGATACGCTCTTGGTGCGTCGAAGGTCGTAGTGTAATAACTACTCTCAAGATACGCTCTTGGGGGCGTCGAAGGTCGTAGTATGAACACTACTCTCAAGATACGCTCTTGGGGGCGTCGAATGTCGTAGTATGGAAACTACTCTCAAGATACGCTCTTGGGGGCGTCGAATGTCGTAGTATGAAAACTACTCTCAAGATACGCTCTTGGGGGCGTCGAACCTGTCATTGACTTGAAGTCATATCTGTGTAAGGATAACTTCGTGATTATACCACTACATTCACTGGAAAATACTTTTGAGTAAGTACTACTCCCTTAGGAGCATTCATGTTTTTGTACACTTGGGATGCCTTGGTGCACCAAGACATCCTTTGTAGGAATGAAAGATAGTTGTAGAGTTGGAGTAACTTCGTGAGTTCTCCTTCTCAATAGTTGTTTTTGAAAAGCTTGTAAAGGTGAAAATATGCAAAATGCTAGATATGAAACTAAGGATATGGGGTGGCCATTGTGTCTGTTGCCACGTACTCCTTGAAGCCTCCATTGTAAATTATTTCTTCCACTTCCACCTTCAACACCATGCAGTCATTGGTTTGATGCCCCCAGGTCCCATGGTATTCACACCAACCCTGTGCATCTCTTCCTAGGAAGGCCTTGCCTTCCTCCCTGCATGTTGGTAGCTCTTGCTTGAGGTGCTTGTGGAAAATTTCTTCTATGCTGAGTGTGAGGGGTGTGAATGTGAAATTGACACCTCCTCCCAATGTGTCCATTTCTTTTCCTCTCTTTGGAGCCTCATCCAACTGCTCCGCTTCCTGTGCAAATGCCCTGTCCAGCCTTGCCTTGAGCTCCCTCATTGTGCTCGTCATGACCATCTCATAGAGCCCTCCATAGGCCTCGAATGAGTTTGGATGCATGTTTCTAATGAATGCCCTTACTGCTTCTCCCCTTGTGATGTCCATATTGGCACCATAATTGAAGAATCTCTGGAAATAGCTTGATATAGACTCCTGCGGCATTTGCTTGATATCATCTATATAGCGGAAGCCTCTTAGGATGGAGTTCCTTGTTCTGTTCCCTATTGCGGTGTCTGGCTGCCAAGGTATGGATGTCATCTTCACAGCCTTGCTCCTGTGTCTCCTTGTAGGCACTGTTTGAAAAAACTGCCTGCTCAGACGGAGTGTCACTCCACTCCTCCTCCTTCCTTGCCTTTGTCTCCCTCCCCTCCTTCTTCTATCCTGGTTGGCTCCTACCATGACCACAGCCATTGTGTCTGTCCCGTGTGATCCACGTCTCATTGAGTTGACGTAGCACTGCCTTGCGGTGCGTTGATCACCCAGGACCTCTCCAACCCCGTTCTCTGTGATGTACTTCAGCTTCTGGTGAACAGTGGATGGCACTATTTCATATGGGTTTATGGTTGTCCTTCCTAGGATCCCATTGTAGGCTCCCAAGCTTTCAACCACCAAGAAATTGACATTTACCTTCAGCTGGGTCCATCCCTGGCCCATGGTTACTGGTAGGGTTATCATTCCCAGGGGGTAACTTGTTGCCCCTGAGAAGCCAACTAGAGGGAAGTTGACCGGTTTGATGTCTGCTTTGGTTTTCCCTATCTCCTCTAACACTCTCAAGCTTAGGAGGTCAGCTGAGCTGCCCCCATCCACCAAAATTCTCTTTACATCAAAATTGTCAATATCTAAAGTAATAACTAGAGCATCGTCATGTGGAAAGACGATGTGGCTCTTGTCCTTCTCCGAGAACTCGATCTTCACTTCTTCTCCTTCTCTTGGCCTTTTCCTCCACCTTGGCACTGAGCTTAGCTTGGATGCATAGACCTCTCTTGCATTAGCAGTTGGGCCACCCGATGCTACTCCCCCATGTATCATATTTATGACTCCTCTTTTGTTGGGTGGAGGGTTGTAGTCTATCTTTCCCTTGCCCTTGTCCTTCTGTGATGGCCCTAGTTGCATACTGTTGCCCCCATGGTCTACGAATTGCTTCAGTTCTCCCCTCTGGACGATGTTGTTTATGCTTAGTTTTAGGCTAAAGCATTCATTTGTGTCGTGACCATAAGCCTCATGGTTGTCACACCATCTATCCTTGTGATTTCCTACCATTGGGGCTCTCCACCTTGCAGAGGGTGAACAAAGCTTTTGGTTCCGCATCTCTCTAAGTACGGTGGCTGGAGTGGCGTTTAGTGGGATGAACTTAATGACGTTTATTTCTCTAGCCTTTAAGGGTTCACCCATTTGGTTTCTTTGCTGCGGTGGACGCCATTCCTGCTGCCTTGCATGCTGCGGTGCCTGGGGTGGCTTGCCTTTGTTTGGCTTTTGATTATCCTCCTTGGCTGCCTGGATTTTGGCCTTCTTGCTTGCCCTGTGCCTCTCAAGGTCAATATGCGTTTTAACTCTTCCTGCAAGCTCCTCCAAGGTGCTTGCTGGCTTTTTGGCCATCTTTTCAGCCAATGTTGACCCAAAGCGACCTAAGTTTCTGATGAAGGCTCGTATTATCTCCCCTTCAGTAATGTCTCCCTGAATGTCTGCAATGTTCTGGTTGAACCTAGTATAGTAGCTGGCCAGGGATTCATCGTATTCTTGTTTCACGTCATCAATGGAGCCTGTTCCCTTGAGGAGTTTCCTCTCCCCTAGGTATCTCTGCAGAAACTTAGCTTTTAGCTGCTCCCATGAGTGGATGCTCTCGGAGGGCAGGCTGAAGAACCAGTGTGAGGCCACCCCTGATAGGGTGTTTGGGAAAAGAAGTGCCTTGTATCTTTCATCAGTGGTCCTCCCAAATAAGGAGGCCTCATGCTGTTGGATATGCTCTAGGGGGTCTCCCTTCCCATTGTACTTTGCAATTTGCACTGAGTGCAGGGAGTCTGGCACCCTGTTCATCTCCAGTTCCCTTGTGAAAGGGTGGTTCGTCTTGTCACTTAGACAATGCAGGCTGGGTTTCTTTGACTCATTCAATTTCCGGGTTATCATGGCTTCTATCTCCTCCGGAGTAATCATCACCTGTACTGGAGTATAACCCCTCTGATATCCGTTGTAGTTGTAGCCTGGGCTTACTGGGTTCCCTTGTCCCTGCTGGTATGGACTGTAGGTGTACCCTTGGTACGCCTGCTGGGGTCCTTCATGGAAGTCTTGCCTCGTTGGAGGTCTTGCTTGTCTTTCCTCCCCAAGCGGGGTGTAAGCCCTGTTGCTCTGCTGTTGCCTAGGAGGCACAAATTGTTGCCTTCCCTCTGGGGGTGGCTCCTGGTAATATCTTCTTTATTCCTCTCGCTGCCCTGCTCGAGGGTGCGAGTAGTACTCTTCTGCTGGGATCTGCTCCTCTTCATGAGCTTCAGTGTAAGTTCCTTGGGTGTATGCCGGCCTTGCATACGCTGTGTGGGCGCGGTTGCCCTCTCTCTGTGCTGGCATCCCATACGGGTACCTTTGGGGTTGCTCCTCATAATAATATCCCTCAGGGGGTGCCGTGTTGTGGGAAGGCACTCCCTGTTGTTCTCTTGCTCTCTGTGGCCTTCTTGCCCGGGGGGTGGAGGCTGTGGAAGACTCAGCCCCAGCTGGGCGTGAAGGTCCTCCCTCCTGGTTGTTCTGTTGTTGAGGAGGCTGTGGTATTTCTTGGGGCTCTGGATGCATTGGTTGCTTCCCAGGGTTAGGCTGCCTCCCTGGGGGTATGGGTTCTCTCCTCCGCCCATTGCCCCCGGGTGGGCGTTGGTGCCTAGACACCCTACTGTTCGTCATAGCTCGTGTAATTGCCAGGCTTTCAGTCCGAAGCCTACAGACGGCGCCAAGTGTTAGGTTATGAGATCTAGGTCAACGGGTGGTCGGCTTTGATCTCACTCCTTACTGGGGATGTGTGTGATCCGGTATTTCTGAGTTGCCCTGTCTTAGCCTATCTTCTTCCTTCCTTCCTTCCTTCCTTCCTTCCTTCCTTCCTTCCTTCCTTCCTTCTACCCTTCTACCCTGCAGAAGGGGCAGTACCAGACACGGAGGGGGGGGGGGGTGCCTGGTGAACCCTCTCCGATGCCTAAGTCAGTATTCTTCCTTAGAGAGATAAACTAGAGAGAGGTCAGAGCAAAATAATCTAAATTGCCAAGAAGATCAAATGAGTTGTGAAGGTGGGGTATTTATAGGCAAAGGTGTCATTAAGGTGGCTTAATGACATCGTTAACCTTTAAATACAATTAATTAACCTTTAAGCGCACAATTAAGACCTTAGGATACGGAGAAGGTAGGCGACGTGAACCGGGATGTGGGTGTCCGAAAATGACGCAGGGGCCCTTGGGGGGGGAGAAATCCGACCCCCAAGGGTAGGGGTTGGGTGAGGGCATCCAACCCCTCCTAGGGGGGATGGGGTTGGCCAACCCCATCCCTCCTAGGAGAGATCGGGTTGGCCGACCCGATCTCTCCTAGGAGAGATCGGGTTGGTCCACCCGATCTCCCCTAGGAGAGATCGGGTTGGCTGACCCGATCTCTCCTAGGGGAGGTCGGGTGTGGCCACCCAACCTCACCTAGGCGAGTTTACCTTGGCCGGACGGGCGCTTCGGCCCCGTTCGAGCCGTTGATGTTCTCGCGAAGTGTTCGGGTTGAAGTTTCGATTTACAAACGTTAATGGGACGATAAAAATATAACGGTTTGGAAGTCAACGGGTTCAAATTGGGCGTATATCCATCACTCTGGACATGGTGATGGTGAATCGGACAACCGTGGTGGTGATGATGTTATTGCTCATCGCCTCTCCACCATTAGGAATGTCGATGTTATTGTGGTGGTGAAGAATGGGGTTGTGGTGGAGCAAGGCTGGCATGATGCTCTGATGATGATTTCTGATGGGGATTTATGCTTCGTTAGGAGATGCCATCCATCCATTCATCTAAAGTTGCTGCGGGATGCATAGGGAAAGTGGAAGACGATGGTAGATGAAAGGGTTCAGGACTTCAGGTCCATAGAAAGAGAAGGGAAAAGACAAACGGTCGGACCGGGTTCAACCGGGTTCGAACCGGACGAACCGGGAACAGGACGCCTTGCCGGTTCGCTACCCAGTCCGGTTCTGATAACACTGAGAATAAGTCTCATAGGAAGATTGGGTTTGACTTACCCAGTACTCATCCAAGGAGATTGGGCTTGTGAGGTGAGACCCAATATAAGGCTTGAATCAGGCGCCTTTTATCTAGTCCCTTTGATTACAAGGCAGATAGATATCACCAATTTCAATGTCATACTCTACTAATAAACCATAATAGAGTTAGAGAGAAAAGCACTAGTCATAAATAATCTAGAAATAATTTAGAGTATATATATATAAGGTCAATAACTAAAAAAACAGTTCAAGGTTTACCCTATGTTAAAATTAGGTGTTTGAAGTTTGAAATGTTAAAATGGACTGTCTCAAGTTTCATTTTTGTTAAAATTTGGTGTCTCGGTGTGATTACTTTAGAGAAGTCAATTCCGACGAAACCGTCTGTCAAATTCGAGCTCTCATACACACTCCCTTCTCGTCATCTTGCCGGGACCGTCACCTAAAAAGTTGATCACATTCGGGCAAGTAAATCTCGCTCTATTGTCCTTGGAAAATGGTTCTACACCACTCTTCTAGAAACTTTTTTTTTTAATGTTCAATTTTTAGGTGAAATTTGACGATTTTGTGAAAAGTAAAGAGTGATGGATTATGAGTGGGTTGGTGGGTTGATGAAAATAATGAAATGAAGATGAAAAGACGCACAAAGACACCAAATTTCAACAAAAATGAAACTTGAGACAGTCCATTTTAACATTTCAAACTTCAGACACCTAATTTTAACAAAGGGTAAACCTTGGACAGTTTTATTAGTTATTAACCCATATATATATATATATATATATATATATATATATATATATATATTCA
The DNA here is from genome assembly GCA_036873135.1 of Clarkia xantiana subsp. parviflora. NCBI lineage: Eukaryota > Viridiplantae > Streptophyta > Magnoliopsida > Myrtales > Onagraceae > Clarkia > Clarkia xantiana. The sequence goes on from JAPTYO010000004.1 coordinate 41,707,314, forward strand.
ACCCAAAACTCTATTCAGAGTTACCACCATACGAATTAGCAGCAAACAATTCAAAGAGTATTCATCTCTTTTTTCCTCCATGGAATCTGGTGATGGCAATGCAGCATTCATTCATTCATTATCATAAAGTATGCAGCACCTCATCACTAACTCTATTATTATTATTATTATTATTATTATTATTAAAAGAAACACATCTATTAATATAGATACAAATTGTGCGTAATATTGCTGCTAGACTATGTCAACCAAGCCAGCCTTGCCTTTGAGATATTCATTCTAAAGCTATCTGCTTAATTTAATAAGGGCCCTAATAATAATCACCATAAAGCTTTTGATTCTGACCTTGATGGAAGAAGAAGATATGTTTTTAAAATATAATAATATATGTGTTCCTGACCACGTGTCTCGCAAGAATTTCTCCGAGATATAAGGTTTTGTCGCAACATTGTAATACCAGCATGACATGGCAATTCCTGATTGGTTCTCTACAAGCTTTGGTTCGATAAGATTTTCAGCAAAATAGCAGCGAAAGCGAGTTTTTTACCAATCTAAACCTAAATGAACAACCAAATATCAATATAGGCTCAATTTTTTTTTTACAAATATAGGTCTGGCCGGGTTGTCCCAACTCGGCCAATTGCAAAAAAAAAAAAATTACAGTTTGCCGAAAAAAAAAACATTTTTACTGTTGGCCGGGTTGCCCCAACCTGGCCTAGTGTGTTATTTTTTCTTCTAATAGTTGTAAAAATAATTTAAAACTAATGATTTTGTAATTTTTTTCTAAAAACTTATTGGACATGGTGAACCCTAAGGTAAATTGATATACATTTGCCCTCTTGGGTTCACCTGTTTTCATAAAAAAAATTATAAAATTACTAATTTTATTTATTTTTTTATAAAAATCTATTGGACATGATGAACCCTAGATGGAAAATTGACATTTCGCAGAATAATCTTTTTTTTTTTTTTCTTTTTCTAAAAACCTGTTGGACATGGTGAACCCTAGAAGACAAATTTTGTCTTCTAGGGTTCACCATGTCCTCTAGAAAAAATATAAAATTAGTAGTTTGGTAATTTTTTTTTAGGGTTAATAACTAAAAAACTATCCAAGGTTTACCCTATGTTAAAATTAGATGTCTGAAGTTTGAAATGTTAAAATGGACTGTCCCAAGTTTCATTTTTGTTGAAAATTTGTGTCTTTGTGCGTGTTTTCATCTCCATTCAATCATTTTCATCAACCCACTCATAATCAATCACTCTTTACTTTTCACAAAATCGTCAAATTTCACCTAAAAATTAAACATTAAAAAAAAAAAGTTTCTAGAAGAGTGGTGTAGAGCCATTTTCCAATGATAATAGAGCGAGGTTTACTTGCTCGGATGTGACCAAGTTTTTAGGTGACGGTCCCGGCAAGATGACGAGAAGGAAGTGTGTATGAGAGCTTGAATTTGACAGATGGTTTCGTCGGAATTGACTTCTCTAAAGTAATCACACCGAGACACCAAATTTCAACAAACATGAAACTTGGGACAGTCCATTTTAACATTTCAAACTTCAGACGCCTAATTTTAACATAGGGTAAACCTTGGACAGTTTTTTAGTTATTAAACCTTTTTTTTATGAAAACTGGTGAACCTAAGAGGGCAAATGTCTGTCAATTTACCTTAGGGTTCACTATGTCCAATAGGTTTTTAGAAAAAAAAATATTACAAAACTATTATTTTTAAATTATGTTTACAACTCTAATTAAAAAAAATGAAAATAAAAAAACACACTAGGTCGTGTTGCCCCAACCTGGCCAACTGTAAAAAAAAAATTTCGACTAATAGTAAATTTTTTTATTTTTTTTATTTTTAAATTTTTGCAGTTGGCCGGGTTGCCCCACCCGGCCAGACCTAGATTTGTAAATAATTTTTTTTTGAGCCTATATTGGTATTTGGTTGTTCATTCTGATCTAGATTGGTCAAAAACTCAGCAATAGCAGTCCATTTACCATTTTAACCAAAGGAGGGAGGGATTTTTAATTTTTAATTTTTATAACCGAAGCATATATAGATAATCAACCAACCAGGTCCAAACGTACAATAAAGGAGAAATTCATGAAAGCAAAGCTAGGGGGATATCAGGGGCAAACCAAGACCTAGTAAAACATCCCACCGAAGCTTTCTTTGCAACCCTATGAGCAACACTAACACAGACACGGTTCTTAAACAACACAGACACAACAGACGTAGCATAGAAATGCATAATATCCGAAAATAAAGGAAACATAATAGGGAAGCTTGCAGGCGTCGCAATATACTTAACCAAAAGTTGAGAATCTGTCCATATTGAAGTGGCCTCCACAATCGTAGCCAACAATAAGTCAGTCATCAGTCCTAATGCTTCCGCCAGCAGAGGGTTACTACCTGATATTGATTGGATCATAACAGCAGCAATGGCACCTCTGAAATAAACAAAAACAGCTGCTCCATATAACATATTAGTACTACTATCTACAATGTCACCCGTAACCACACAACTGAGAAGAGGTTATGGATTCTGGTCCCTCACAGTCGCCTCTGTGATTGATCTTGCTGGTCCCCTGGTGGAAGTGACTCCTGTATCACCAGCAAAGGCCACCATATTATCAAAGATTACATACTGAAAGCAGGAAATTACAGACTCAACAAAGGGTAAAACAACATAAAAAATACAACGATTACGTTCTAACCTTATTGCCCACATTACAATACATTTAAAAGACAAAGACTGTTTCTTATCTAGCAATCTAGCAGGGACCTCCATGGATAACCAGTCCTCCACAGTTGAGATGTTCAAGTCAGCTACATGTATCATAAAAGGGCTAGCAAACCACACTCTACTAGCAAATTCACACTTCCACATCAAATGATTCCATGTTTCAAATCTTTTCTTACAGAACACGCAAAATGGATCCGTCTGACTAACACATATAGCCAAATTAGAACCCAGAGGAAGGCCGTTGACACACCCCTTCCAGATGAACATCCTAATCTTAGGTAACAATTTGAGATTCCAAAGAGTTACCCAAAAATTGGGACTAGCAATCCCAGGGGTGCAGATGAAGAAGCAATTTGTTGAGGTTCTTTGACTGACCTTATAAAGTGATAACCCGTTCTGATTGAGTAGGATCCATTAGGAGTATGATTCCAAAAAAAAACATGTCTGGAGCCAGAAACATTGGGAGATGGATCTGTTGAATGAGGCTAGAGAGAAAAGGGTGAAGGGTCGTATTCAAAGCCACCACTTTCCAATTTCTAGAGTTGGGGCAGATGAATTGACTGACTATGAGAGGTTGGGGAATTGGTTGTGAAAGTCTCCAAGAGAGGAGACTTGGAAAATTAGCTACCTATGGGTCTTTCCAAAAATCTATAGATGCTCCTGAACCCACCCTCCATCGAAAACCTTCCACCAAATAAGTCTAAGTGACAAAAGTGTACGCCACGGAAGAGAATGACTAGCTGAGGCATATGTTGTCCAAAAAGATTCACCATTAAGGTATTTCTGCCTCATACACGTAGCCCATAATGAATCTTGTGAAGTAAGTATCCTCAAAGCTGTTTCAGTAGCAATGCCTGATTAAAAGTTTTAAAATCCCTAAAACCCAGTCCTCCATTTTGTTTAGATTGAGGAAACTTCTCCCAAGCTACCCATGCAATTCCCGTAATAGTAGAGAACCCTTTCCACCAAAAGGAACGCACTAGCTGTGTGATCTTGTTTAAAGAGCTCTGAGGAATTTTCATACATGACATAGAATAGGTTGGAAGTGATGCAATTGTGGACTTAATGAGCAGTTCCTTACCTGCAGTGGAGAGTAAGGCACTCATCCAGCCTTGGATTCTAGTTGATACCCGACTAACCAAAGTGGCACCCACCAGTGCCTTTTGTGATGACCAATCAATGGGAAGCCCCAAATATAAGTCATCATCCATCATTTCCCTCACCTGTAGAGCATTGATCAGAGAAAGCTTGACTGATTGGGAGACATTCTTGCTGAATCTATGCTCGACTTTGAATAGTTTAACAACTGGCCTGATTCCTGAGCGTAGAGATGCAAGATATTCCTCAGTGATTGAACATTCTCCTCAGTAGCTTCAAAGAACATAAAGCTATCATCCGCGAAAAGGAGGTGTGTTATTGCCTGACAGTTCCACCCTGGTTTTATACCCTTGAACAATCCCTCATGTTGAGCCCAGGAAAGTTTTGAGGAAAGTGCTTCAGCACAGAGGATGAACAAAAAGGGAGATAAGGGATCTCCTTAGCGTAGACCTCTAGACGATTCAATCAAGAGGGTGGACTTCCATTAATCAAAAACGCCAAAGAAGGGGTTGAAACACATTCCATTATCCATTGTTGAAAGTTGTGAGGAAACTGCAATGCTTCCATCAGCTTTTGGAGAAAAGGTCATTCAACTCTATCGTATGCCTTACTCATATCTAATTTCAAAGCAGCCAAACCAATTTCCCCCCTTCTTCTGCTCTTCATGACATGAAGCAGTTCTTGTGCAAGAAGAGTGTTATCTGAGATCAATCTTCTAGGGACAAATGCACTCTAGAAGGGAGAAATTATCTTTGAGAGGATGATTTGAGCCTATTTGCTAATATCTTTGCAATCAGTTTATATGTGTGATTACATAAACTGATAGGGCGCTATTCAGAGATACATTGGAGGTGTTCAGTTTTTGGAATCAATACTATATGAGTATAATTGCTTTCCTTTAGCAGCCTGACCGTTGTAAAGAAAGTTCTTACTTGTTGAAGTATAAATACTAAACCACGTCTTCACCTATCACCTTAAGGTTTTAGGACAGTTGGTCAAGTGGTTAGTCTTAACTTTCACATGGTATCAGAGCGCGCAGGTTCGAATCTCCGCAGCGCCGAGTTTAAACCCCTATTAATTAAAGTTTCACGTGTTGGGCCTTCAAAGTATTTCAGCCGTCTTCACCTATCACCTTAAGGTTTTAGGACAGTTGGTCAAGTGGTTAGTCTCATGACCAGGGGCTTTTTAGGGTGTAGATCCCCAATTCCGCTCTATTCTTGAGCAGATCAGACAAATTGTATGTAGCAGGGGGAGCAGTTGCCCTGAACACTGAGGAAATGATTCATCACAAAAGATTGAACTTCTTGAGGAGAGTTAAGCCAATTTCCCAAATCATCTCTAAGCCATTCCAATTTATTTCGTGCCCTCCTAGTTAGAACTGAGGCATGGAAAAACTTCGTGTTTCTGTCCCCATTGATGAGCCACATCTGCCTTGACTTCTGCCGCCAATGTGTCTCCTGAATTTGATACAACTGCTCAATTTCCTGGATGGCGAGGTTTTCCTCTTCAACTCTACCTCCTCCCTCCTAAATCAAGGCAATTCTCTGCAGCTGCTGCTTGATTTGGACTTTGAAATTCCCAAACTCATCATAACTCCAACGTTTGAGTTGAAATCTAAGTCGTCTAAGCTTTAGGGCCAGAACTGATTGAGCACTATCAAATAGGGGAATATCCCAGGATTTCTGCACCGTGGGGAGGAAAGAAGGATGTGAAATCCACATGTTTTCAAATCTAAACAAAGATGACCTAGGAGTTATTGAGGGAGCTGGCTGAGTTGAAAGAAAAATCGGACAATGATCATTCATCGCAGTATGGGTAAGCACAGCTAAAAGGAATTGAATCTTCCAATCAAGAGTACATGGAACCCTATCTAATCTTTCCCTGATATGAGCCTGCCCTGATCTACGATTAGACCAAGTGAATGGGAAACTTACAAAGCCTATATCCATAAGGTCTAAGCTATCAAACCATATATGAGAAAAAAGCAGTTGAGAGTCGACTGACCTGTTCCACTCTATCATATTAGCTGCTCATCTCTCTCTTTTTTTTAACTTGGAAATGGTGGCATGATGGCACCAAGAATCTCCTTTTATTAATAAAAATTAAATTGAGACACAGAAAGAAGATGCAGAATTTTCCTTAAAATATAAAATAGGGTTAACAACATATAAACTATATGATGTTTGCCCTATGTGATATTTTGGTTTCTGAAGTTTAAATTGTTGATGTTGTGAAGTTTCAACTTTTTGAATTTTAGTTATCCGTCCCCTACACTGGCCAGCCACCACCCAACTAGGTGCAATTTTGAGATTTATTTTTTTATTGGGTTATGTGACAAGCATATGACCAAATTCTGTCAATTTTAACAACAAATTTGGACGGATACATCAAATTTCAACAAAGTTGAAATTTTAAATGGTCAATATCAACAATCTAAACTTTACAGACCAAAATCTCACATATAGCAAATTTTCAAACAGTTTATTTATAGGTTGTTTAGCTCTATAAAATAAAATAATCAACGAGTTGAGAGGAAAATGACAAGCAAAATCCTTGCATGATTTGGTGTTTATAATCAATCTCTGACAAAGCAAGTTTGGTTATAAATGATTGTGAGAGATTAGTGGGGACAAGTCACCATTTTCATTGATTATTATTAATTAAAAAAGGTATGCTTCATCATAATAAGAGAAATTGGTAACCTCCCAGAGAGGATATGGAATTGACATGTATCTACAAATATATATGTAGGGATTGACAGTAACTAGTTTATCATAAATAATAATAATAATAAATTCAAGTGTGAGAGGGAGGGGAGGGGCCCTAACCTAACCTAATCAAGTGTGGGCTTCTCTCTTTGGTGTCCGGCCACCACACATGCTTGCCTTCTAACTTACCAACATATACAACCCCCAACTTGCCTGCCTAGCTAATCCTTGATTCCTGGGGTCACTGCCCTAGCTAAGCTAGCAAGCTATTTATGTCCTTGGACCATACCATGTGTTATATCAGTACTATATATATATATATACAAACGTGAGTAAGTTCTAGACACATACATATACAGAAATAGACTCATATCTAATATAAAGAGACAGACAATAACTGTAAATTCCATACCCAACCCAACTCAGCTTGTTACTAGAAAATATGACAAGGTCTGTCTGTAAGTCCAACTCAATTGAAGATATTAGATTTGTGGGAAGCTGTTGAAGTAAGTGTTCAGTGGAAGAAGAACTAGGACTAGGACTAGGACTAGGGCTTTGTGGTCCGGAAACTTGACAGCAATGTTGCTTCATTTCTGGTCCAAGGATCTATATGCACATGTGGGCCAATCAAGGAGGAGGAGCTATCAGCAATGCATGCAGCCTCTAAACCAATCAGCCTCATCCACATGTTTCTTACCATTTCATGCTCTCTCTTTCCTTTCAACAATATATACATATATATATATAAGAGATTGATTTGTTGAGAACTGCAAAATAATTCATTTTCATATCCAGTTTCACATGTTTGCACCATTTTCATCTTCTTTGTTAAGTTACTTATTTTTCCGTGAAAACAAGTCTTGATCAATCAAGCACACATGCATAATAAAGCCTTAGCCTTTAAGAATCATAGCATATAAAGAGAGGACATTTGGGAAGCAAGAGGTATATTAAAATGTGATGTACCCATTGCAAGGTATGAGAACTGTACCATATCGGTTGAATGGGCAACCAATGTGGTGTTTATAAATCAAATGGGTCTTTCCATTTAATAGATTAGTTTATTGGACTAGACTTTTCCATTTGGTTTGTAACAATTGGTATCAGTATCAGACCTTGGAATGGTGGCCAGGAAAGAGCTAGTCGTTTTCAACGTGGCCGAGACCAACAAGGTCTCGGAATGGTAGCTCACGGAGTGGTAACCTAAAAAATCTAGTCATGATCAACGTGGCCGTGGCCGTGACCAACGACGACATTGTCTCTTAGGGGGACGAATGTTAGGGTCAATACTCATTGCAAGGTATGAGACTTGTAACCACATTGGTTGTATGGGTAATCAATGTTGAAATTATAAGCCAAATGGATTCTCCCACTTAATACACTAACTATTGGGTTGGACTCTTGCATTTGGTTTGTAGCATGTGATACAACCAATTTTCAAGTTATGGCACTATCTGTATATATAATAGGGTTAGTACTATACTAGCAATATCCAACACTAGTCTGATTATTTACTGTGTTAAAAAGTTGACTGTTTATGCTGAATGAACTGACTCAAAAAAAGTTTAGTATTCAAGGATATGAAAGGAAGAGGAGAATGAGAAATGTAGTGTAATAATTAAAGAGATGCAACGAAATGCATAGATCATGTGCCAATTAAATGAATTACCTGGAACATGTTTGCTACATAGGTCCACGCCTGGAGGGTCACCACTAGGCCTGGTCCTACTTGATATTACAAAAAGGTTATATCAGTTTATTAATTTTACAAAACGCAAAATCTCGAGTGTAACTATAAAGAATTTCATTTTCAAAACAATAATGATCTATTAATATTATCAACGCTTTTCAGAGGTGAAATACAATACATATTTCACTCTAAACTATACAATCTGTAGCATTACTTATTTAAAATAAGGTTAACAGGTCTTTTAGTCCATGATGTTTGACCACTTTTGAGTTTTGGTCCATGGAGTTTTTTTTTTTTTGCCTAGTTTTGGTACCATATGTTTGTAGATTTTACTAGTTTTAGTCTGACCGTTACATTCCGTCCATTTTTTCCGTTAAGTGACATGTACAAGTCACTTGATACACCATAAACTTTTAATTTTGTTCAAATTTGGAGGAATTGACACCCTAAACATAGTTAAATTTGGGCGAACTGAACTAGGTTTAATGGGTCAAATTTGAGGGCATTAACACCCTAAACCTAGTTCAATGGGTCAGTTCCCCCAAATTTGAACAAAATTGAAAGTTTAGGGAGGATTACGTAACTTGCACATGTCACTCAACAAAAAAAATGGATGGAATGTAACGGTCGCCGAAACTAGAAAAATCTACAAACATATAGTACCAAAACTAGATAAAAAAAAACATCATGCACCAAAACCCAAAAGTGGTCAAACATCATGGACCAAAAGACCTGTTAACCCTAAAAATAAATACTTAGAAGATCTCTTAGAAAGAAAATTAAATGCGATGATTCTGAAAACATTTTCTGGTTTGAGAATCTAAGAAGCAACAAGATGTCCACTTTGATTGAAATGCAGTGGAAAGGCGAAACAAAACAAAGAAGAAACTCGGTTCCTTTCACTATCTAATCTAAGGCTAGCTCAAATGGACTGACTATAAATGAATTGGTAACTACAAACAAGTCCAACTAATCTTCATAAACGTTGACAGACTGTCTTTTTTGACGTACTATGCCTTATGTTATACTTTGCAGTACCATACCATACCACTCATACATAGGATGATGCGTCATCAATGTTTGGCAAAAGATTGCAGAAAATTCAAAATAAAAAAATAATGAGAAAAATAAAAATTTCCTGATTAATTTTTCAGTGTCTGTAAATAATATTCCACCCAGCTAAAAAGGATTAACCTTCAAATATGCAGGATTGAATTAAAATTTAGAAAAACATAAGAGGAATCTATTTTTACACTAGATTTCATAATTAGTAGCTTTGCTAGAACAATCTTTGTTAGGAATTTAGAAAGCCTAGTCCAGTCTAGTCTTAGCTAGTTAAGGCAAGGCAACATAGAGGAATCCCGAAGTTTTACAGCAAAGTTTGAGTACAAAAGGCAGAGTTACATGAATGGGATTGATGGGGCCCTTACTATTATAATCTTTCCTTTTTTCCAACTGTCTCCCTCTCTCTCTCAAAACATTTTTTAGACTTGGGATCGGTCCCATCTCCGGCCAACATTGTCTTTATGGATTGAATGATAAAAAGAGCACCTCACGTGGAGTCTGAACCAAAGGTACTAACCACAATAAAAAAAAAAAAAAAAAATCTTTATTCACAAATTCAAACTAAAATTCAATCAGTCTTCCGCATTGAAATTACAGACTCCGTATGTCAGGGTTTTCATGTTTTGAGTAACAAGACTGTTATTTTCAGTTACCAAAAAAAAGACTGTTATTTTCGTGGCGACTCCAGACAGAAGAACACAAAGTAAATGAAACAGTACAAAATGAGTTTTATGGCTATCTATGTCTTGTAACTAATTCAAATTTAAAATAGGGTCAACTAGTCTTTTGTTTATGATGTGTTTGACAACTTTTGATTTTTATTCCATGATCTTTGTTTTTGCCTAGTTTTGATCTCATATGTTTGCATTTTTTTTTTTTTAATTTTGGTTTTTCCACTACCTTCCGTCCATTTTTTCCGTTTAAATAACATGTGAAGTCACGTGATCCACCATAAACTTTTAATTTTGTTCAATTTAGTCCCTCTAACATTTCTCTAACTTTCTTTTGTTCAATTTAGTCACAAAGTTCAAAAATTCACCCCAAATTGGATAATTAGGGCTGGGTCAATTGGACCTAATAGACCAATTTAGGGTGAATTTTTAAACTTTCGGACTAAATTGAACAAAAAAAAGTTAGTGAAATATTAGAGGGACTTAACTGAATAAAATTAAAAGTTTAGGCTGGATCACGTGACTTGCACATGTTACTTAACGGAAAAAATGGACGGAAAGACCAGAACTTAAAAAATATGTAAACATATGAGACCAAAACTAAATAAAAATAAACATTATGGACCAAAACCAAATAGTCGTCGGACCAAAAACATGTAACCCTTTAAAATATTACTACTTCACTGTGGGTTCTTTTTTATAGTGTGGTTGTGGATTATTGTTTCAGGGTATAAGAGTAAAGAAGAAGAAAATTATGAAGACAGATAGAGTGATGAAAAAAGGTGGAAATTTTAGGATTTTTTAAGCTCTAAGAATGATGACACTAGAATTATCCCAGAATGAAAAGGATTGCAAAATCTTGTTATCTCAATAAATATCAAGAAAGCAAAGCTCCATGAATAACAACAAAGCAATTCCTTTTCTTGAAAAAAATAAAAAGCTAGCACATATAATTCCCACTCATTATCTTTGTTGTTTAAAGCTTCCCTTATCCTCGGTCTATTTCCTTTCCTTTCTCTACTGTACTAATAAAACACACAACATAATACAATCGAGAAAGTAGTTCCATTTCCACACACAACACAGACAAGGTTCCACTGAAGGGAAGAGTTGAAGGAATCCCAAAAACGGTAGTAGAAAGAGGAAGAGAGACTTACTTCATGTGCATGCTGTCATGGACTGCGGCGATCATGATCATGATCATCATCATCACCACCACCACCACCACCATCTTCACCGCCCCAGCTTCCCATTCCAGCTGTTAGACAAGAAGCTAGAAGAAGAAGCATGCTCGAGCTCCGGCAATTACCCTTCACTTGCAATCTCTGACATGGCCACTGACCCGAACCAGAATAGCAGTAACACCACCACCACCTCCAACAACAACCTCTCTGGTTCGAACCTTCAACTGGCTGTCATTGACACTCCAAAGAAGCCGCCGCCCAAACGTACGTCGACCAAAGACCGGCATACAAAAGTGGACGGAAGAGGCAGACGAATCAGAATGCCTGCTCTTTGCGCGGCACGTGTTTTCCAACTAACGCGTGAGCTTGGCCACAAGTCTGACGGTGAGACCATTGAGTGGTTACTCCAGCAGGCGGAGCCCGCCGTGATTGCCGCAACAGGGACAGGCACAATTCCCGCCAATTTCACATCCCTCAATATCTCTCTTCGAAGCTCCAGGTCTAGCTTGTCGGTACCATCCCAACTAAGGTCGAGTTCGTATTTCACAAACAGCCCGAGCTTCTCGACTACCCAGCGGCGGAGCTTGTTTCCGGGTATGGGACTGTCAACTGAAACGACCCCGACCTTGCTGAATTTTCAGTCAGCCAATTTGTCGAACATGTTGCAGGCAAAGCAAGAGAGCACCGCGCTGGAACTGTCGGAACCCAACCAAGACAGCTTATCGAGAAAGCCAGGGCCTGAGCAGGACCTGTCGCAGCATCAGTTGGGAAGCTACCTGGTACAATCCACCGCCGGAGCGCTTCCGGCAAGCCACCACGGCCAGATTCCTGGCAACTTCTGGATGCTCGCTAATCCCAATAACCAGGTCATGAGCGCTGACCCAGTCTGGACCTTCCCTCAAGTGAACAACGTTAACAGCGGCCTATACAGAGGCACTGTATCGAACGGGTTGCACTTCATGAACTTCCCGGCGCCGGTAGCGCTGCTGCCGAGCCAGCAGTCAGGCTCCGGCGGAGGCGTCAGCAACCAAGGGCAGCTGAACATAATGGCAGGCCTGAGCCCTTACCGGCCCTACGCGAGCGGCGGCATGTCAGAGTCTCAGGCGAGTGGGTCACAATCCCACCACGGCGGCGGTGGAGACGAGCGGCACGATTCCAGCCACCACTCGTAATCCGACCACAGTAGTTGATGTGTACACTACACACGTGAGGTTTTTCATTTTCCCCAATTGTTTTCACAAATATTATTATTTTTTTCCGCTTGTATGCGCGTGTGATTAATATGAATGAACTATTCCTCCTTTTTTCCCCTCCCATCCTCCGTTTTTTAGCCAGAAAAAAAAAATTAAAAAACTAAAAAAAACATCCGTTTCTATGACTTTGATTGAATGGCTGATATATTATTGAAAATAAACAAATTACAAGCTACAAAGTGAAAAACAACCACTATGAGAGAATTGTGTTAACAAAGTAAACAAAGAAACAAAGGTAACAAAGTAGAAATTAGAGACACTATCGGCAGTAAATAAGCTAAAACACAAGATCGACGTACAACAATAAAGACCTCAGGTAAGGATTAGCAGTTTGGTGAGGAGGAATCCATCTGATACAGCAACACGCTCAACCCTTCGGAGAAGAAATGAAACTCCCTCAAGGACGACTTAGCTAGCAGAGACCCTACACGACAAGCAATACCATATAAAGACACATATTAAACCCGATTCACAAACAACTCCATTAACAAGAAAAGATGACTGCATGACTGGTGTAGATATGTCTAATTGGAAGGGACTAGACGGAACCAGACTAGCTAAACACCACCGTCCGCGGAACATCCGCAGGACTAGCACGTGTAGGGGGTGACAAAGAAATTATATGTTTCTCTGTTAGGAGAAGAATTTGAAGATGATAGGATGCGACTGAAGTCGAATCCATATCAAGAGTACCACTAAGGGTAATGATCATGCGATGGTTTGTGTGATAAATGGAGCTGTGATTCTGACGAACTATGTTTCCAACTAGACTGGGTAGGTGGCGAAGGTTAGTGGGGTAGGACACCAATTCATATCCAGCTTTAAGCTTAAAGCGGTGAACGGCATCATCAACAAAAAGGCTAGCACGACGCGTGAGGGGTGCGTGGTCGCGCGTGGACGCGCATGTAAGTACGTGGTCATTACCCAACCAGCTCATAGGGGGCGTTAGGGGCGCGCTGAGGCGCGTGGAGGCGCGTGAGGTGGCGCGTGGAGGAGCGCGTTGTGGGGTGTGTGGACGCGTGGAGGAGCGCGCGGAGGCGCGTTGAGGCGCGTGGTCAGCACTCAACCAGTGCCTAGGGGGCGCGCCTGCAAGGGCGGGGTGCGTGGAAGGTCGAGTAGAGGTTGGATCGGAGAAGTGATGTTTAGCGGTGAGTGAAAAAGCCCGACTCGGGGTGTGGTGAGTGTGTTGGTTGTGGTGGTGGGCGCTTCTTGTGCGGGCTCGGAGAAAGTGATGGTGGTGAATGAGAGGTGCGCACTCCCGAGGGGTTGTTCCCGTCTTGAGGTCGGGGCTGTCTCGTTGTTGGGGAAGTAAGGAGGAGGGAAGTGGAACGGACTCTGTGATTTGGTGAGGCAGTGGCAGGAGTTGGGATGGAGGCAGGATTATACGCGGCTGTCTGTGGTGGCAAGGTTACCAACTTCGGCTTTGGCCGTTGGCTGTAGTGAGAGTTCGATATAACCATAAAAGAATTTGAATAGTGAATTTAGTGACTTTCCTTAGGTGAGAGTGTTATCGGTGACCTCTCAGTTTCTATGACATTTATCTATTATATCTATTATTATACTAATATATAAAATGTGAAGTGTCCTCACCCCGAAATTCACATACTATTCTAAAGGGTACAATTTAAATCTATCTATTTATTTCGCTGTCTCGACATACATACCGGATTGGCCCAACCTTCAAACCCAACCACCCTAATGATTTTTTTTTTTGGTTGATGAACAACCACCATAATGAGGATCCTTTTTTATTGTTGATTTAAATAAGCCATCTACAGACATCACCGAGAACGCTAAATAGAATCGTACATCCCGCGTTCTGCTGCATCATCGCGTTCTACCGCACCACCGTGCTGTAGGATTTAGGGGATTAATACTACGGAAACAAAACTCTAGATACATGCATGGTAACTAATACGCAGCGGAAGAAGGTGCATGATGGATCCGATTACAGCCGTCAGGCCCTTTAACGGGGAAGAAACGGCAAACAGGCCCACCAGGCCCAAAGTGAAGGTCAAGATGACCTAGGAGAAGGGTCCCGACGAAGGGAGTCCCGACGAGGCAAGGTCCCGACAGAGTCGGTTCCGACAGTGGAGCTGGAAGCTCCCGATAAGAAGCCTTTAAGTAGGCCCCGATGATGAATCCCTGAGAATGATTGGCCCTGTCACGATGACGAGGGGCCCCGAGCGGTGACACAACGAGACAACTCTGGAGTCCCCGACGGGAGTCGGGACTCGTTACCAGAGGATAAAGCCAAGATATGCGGGGCGTGGCCGAAATATACGGAACGTGGTTAAGATACACGGATCGCGGCCGAGATACGCGGGGCATGGCTAAGATACGCGAGATCGTGTACGAGATAAGCGGGATACGGGCTAACCACCCCTAACGGTTCGCCAGGTACCTGAGGCACCTCTTTGCCTATAAAAGAGCAGGAGGTCACCTCAGATCACTTACGTTGAAATTGAATACTTTTGATATCTGTTGCTTGCCAGTCAGACGAGGTACTCATTTAAGCATCGGAGAGGGATTCTGGGTCACCGCCCGGTCTATCCCCTCTTGCAGGATTGCGTGGAGCAAAGGAGCCAGGATTGCCGTCAAGATCCGTGCCGGAGTTCCACCGTGATCCAACAGTGCACATACCTATATTGTTTCCTGTAGCCCAGGACCTTTGAGGGTGAGTTCTCGATCCGTCGGACGGTTCCTCGTAGAGGTTCCTGTTAGAGAAGCCCTACGAGGATTATGCCTCACAGCAAAGCCTCTGTCGATTCATCGCGGGAAGGATCTACTCTGAGTAAATTGCTTGACACAATTTGGCACCTCCTTTGGTGTGTGATAGTTCGGCCGAAACTCTAGGAATATAGGGATGAGGATTTTCTTTTAATCTCACCACTTAGGAAGATAGAATAGCAATAGTGTTGTGAAAACCCTCCTAAGACTCCCTATTTATAAGAGGAGTAAAGTGGACAAAAGTCCACTTTACCCCTCCTCTAAAAGTCGGCCGGCCATGCTATAGGGAGGCCCAATTTTGGGCGTCTCATATCAATTGGAATTTTAGGCCTAACCCAAATTCCCTAATAACACATTAACATAATTTCTTAGGTACAAGGACTTTATTAATGGGCTCCCAATTACGGCGGCCCCTAGTCCAAATGCTAACAGCTCCCACTCGCCGGAATGGGAGGGTGCCCGTTAATATGCTGTCGTCCAACACATCAGCATTCGGTCTTCGATACAATCCCTGCTCCGAATAGTTCATACGAGGTTTGCCGTACCGACGGACACAACGGGCATCGTGCTACTCATCTCTTAGGAGTGTTGTAGCGCCCGCGGAACGTTGATTCCCCATGTCTAATCAACCTGTGAAAATTAAAAGTGTCGCGCTATATCCTAGGTCAACTGTGATTCTCCGATTGCCCAGTTCCACATAGGAATAATTCCTTAGGGGTTGGTTTGCAATTCATGCTTACAATCAATCATGCGAATTTCTAGACATGGATTCCAGGCACTTTCAATCAGCATAGCATGTCTATCCTATTGCGCAAACCATATATTTAAATCCCAGAGCTCAATGCTCGCAATATAATATCCAGCTAGCTTGACTAAGTCAAGACGACAGTTCTAATTATATCAAGATATATGATGCAGAAAGTAAAAAATTGCAAATCAGCGCACTAATTTAATCCAGTCCAAAAAACATGCAAGTCTGAGATCCATCCCCATAATCGAAACCAGGCATTAGGGTTTTGATTGAAACCGTGTATTAAAACACAAACCCTAAGAGCACTGTTTAGGCTAATTTTAAAGTTCGAAAACATTTTGGATTTAAAATTTGACATCCTATTTTATTGAACAATTTAAAATTTCCGAAAATTTTAAAGTGGTTCGGTCCAAATTTTAAAATTCGGTTCAACTCGGTCTGTTTTTTAAAAATTCCGGTTTGGTCCGAAACGGTTCAATAAAATAAGATAGTGGTTCGGTTTATCACTCAAAACCGGTTAGGTTAGGTTAGGTTCAATTTAGTTACTACTGTCCGACCCGACCCGATTAAGAAAACCCGAATTGGTTTAACCTGTTCCGGTTTAGCAATTGGACCAGCCCTTAAACCCTAGGGTTCGGTCGAATTATTCTTGTGGGCTAAGTAGTGTTTTAATTTCCACTAAAAACTCAACTTAACCTTCAAGAAATAATAATTATTTAAAACTAATTTCCAATAATGCTTATATATATATATATATATAGAATTCGGCACACACATATATATATTGTCAAGATTCTATCTTTAAGATGTAAATCAATCAACAGTATAAATATATATATATTAATATATATTTTGGCATGTTATATATATTTATATATATATATATATATATATATATATATAAAATATTGTCAAATATATCTTTTAGGGATTAAAATATGTAGACAATATATTTTTTTAATCTTATGTAGTAATTAAATATATCAATATATATTAACCCTATCTTTGACTATATATATTGATAGTTAATATCTTTTACAATATTATATTATAAACCTATCCATATTTTCCAATTTGTTGATATATAGTTACCCATTATTAAAATTTAAAAATGGCAACATATATATTAAAATATTTGTGCCGAAATTTTAATGACTTGGTGACCAAGAAAATTAAAAATTTAACCTAAAATACCCCTAGGGTTTTCGGCACAAACACTAAAAGTTGGAAAAGTTGTCAAATTTTAAGATCAAATACTACCTTGATCAAGAATCCAAATTTTGTTCTTGATCAAACTCATGGTGTTCTTGAAGATTATGAACATCAAACTCAAATACATAACAAAATTTTCGGTTTTGATCCTCAAAAATACATAAATTTCAAAAATTTTAAGTTTTTAATATTAAGTTCTATAATGTGGAGAGGAGGGTTGAACCATAAGGAGATATAAAATATGAATGATATAAATGATTCAACCAAGTATTTACATGTTAGGATGCCACTATATATAGGAGATCAATCCTAACTAACTAGTCAACTATACAAGTCAACCTAAGGTACCATGTATCTATACAAGTATGAGTACCTATCAATGTATATACAATATGTACATCTAATATTCCCCCATCTTTTCCTTCTTCTTCCTTTCTAAAGAATTAAAAGGAAAATTTGAGAGAAAAGGTCGATGATGAATGAAATGCCAATGTCCAATCAAAACCCGGTCAAAAAGAGCCAAGGGTAAACCCGTTCAAAATGAGCCAAGGAAATTTCAAAACCCGCTCAAATGATCCATGAGAAATTTAAAACCCGCTCCAAAATGCCAAGGTTGATAACCCGGTCTTCACAAAACGGCCCCTCGAAAATCCAATTTTCGGGATACGGCCCCAAACTTGAGAACTGTCCTCAAAACAGCCCCAAAGTCTTCAAAAGCTCCAAAGAAGCCCCAATATTTAAGAACTATCCTCAAAATAGCCCCAAACTTCACAAAATCAGCTAAAATGCCCCAAACTCTGAAACTGCTCCAAAACAGCCCCAAAGTCCTCAAAAGAGCATCCCAAATTTGAAAACTGCCTAAAACAGCCCTAAATATCCAAAATCTTGCAAAGAAGCCCCAAACTTCATAAAACTCAAAAAACAACCCCCAAATTCGCACAAAATTCGACCAAATAGACCAGGCACGTGCAGGGCACATGCGGGTGCACCGGGGTGCACGAGAAGACCAACAACTGACTGAGAAACCCGGTGTATGGAGGATGCATGGCACATAGGCCAAAGGTCACGGGTTCGAAACCAGCCAGACGCAGTATTTTCCATCTTCAAACGTATTTATTGGGCAGCATGAA
The DNA here is from genome assembly GCA_036873135.1 of Clarkia xantiana subsp. parviflora. Taxonomy (NCBI): domain Eukaryota; kingdom Viridiplantae; phylum Streptophyta; class Magnoliopsida; order Myrtales; family Onagraceae; genus Clarkia; species Clarkia xantiana. The sequence goes on from JAPTYO010000004.1 coordinate 41,725,551, forward strand.
GATCTTCATACCTTCAAGCAGAGAACCCAGGTGTTCTTCAACAATTTCCAGAAATCCATCCAAAATCGCTGCAAACAATCAACAATTCAACCTATAACCAATTGCTGCTTCAATCGCGCACTTAATCCTGAAGAATCGATCTAAAGAACTCCTTCGATCAAGAGATTGCTGATTTAAATCCAGATCACAGGATTGGCATCATGCCAAATCAAGACAATCATATAACTTGAATCGACATATTGGAGCCTCGAATCCAGCAGGAACCATACGGCGCATCAAAACCAATCCAAAACGCAGCAAATGATCGATAATCCAAGTTGAATTTGAAGAAATTGCAGTCAAAATACTGCAGCAACAGCAACAAGAACTGAGATATTCAGCTCCATTCGAATCCAAAATTGGACAAATCCACATCCAATATCGCCAAATTGGAGCTCGGAATCAATCAACGAGTCCAATGCGAATCCAAAGCAATCCAAATCACAGTATATGAATGAACAACGAGCTCGAATTTGAAGAAATTGCAGCAAGAACACTGCAGAACCAAGAACCGAGCTAAAACAGTCCAAGATCGGACCAAATTGATCCAATCCGCTGCAGCAATCAACAAATTGAAGCTTGGAATCAATAGCAGCATCAAATGCGAATCAAATGGATCCAAAATCGTAGCAAATGATCAAGAAATAAGCTCGAATTCGAAGATCGAACTTCAAGCAGTAAAATAGGCACGAAATCTGAATTTGAATCAGAATTACCTCCAAGAAGCTTCAATGATGCTCAAATCTTCACAGAAAACATCGCAATGATGCTCAGAAGGAAAATGAAGTGCAGAAAACTTGAAACAAAGCCTTGATTCAAAGAATCAAGCTCATCCAGCACCAACCGAAGCTTCAGCTGAAAAACGCAGAAACTAAGCTGCAATAATCCAAATCCGCAACGATTAACAGATCAATCCAGCAGAAGCAATTGATCATAGACTCGTGCAACAACACCAGATCGAATCCATGACACAGAATCGATTAAAAATCGATGAAGACTGCTCAAATCAATGGGACAGTGCTGCAGCAACAGAATGAAGAACAAGTAGCTGAATCTGAAATGCTGATCCAAAAATGCTGAAATCTTCAATCAGCTATAATGAGCAGCAAATCCACGAAATGCAGCAGCAACAACTTGATCTTCAAGTAATCCAATGAAACGAAGCTTAATCCTCAAGATTCAAGCTCGAATCGATGCAAAATCCTCTCGAAAAAATCATGAATCAAACCTGGAAATACCATAGCTCTGATACCATATTAATTTCTATAATGTGGAGAGGAGGGTTGAACCATAAGGAGATATAAAATATGAATGATATAAATGATTCAACCAAGTATTTACATGTTAGGATGCCACTATATATAGGAGATCAATCCTAACTAATCAGTCAACTATACAACTCAACCTAAGGTACCATGTATCTATACAAGTACGAGTACCTATCAATGTATATACAATATGTACATCTAATATTTAAAGATCAAACACATGATTTCATGTTGAAAATTTCGGAACACATATTGATGTTCATCAACCTAAAAATTTCGAATTTTATAGATTCAAGAACATCAGTTTATCAAAAAAATTAAGAACTCCTAACCATGCTCTGATACCACTGTTGGATTACGGGGACGTAATACTACGGAATGCTAAACGTGCACTAGTAAGAAATCTAATCTACGCAGCGGAATTAGTACACATACCTTTTAGCTTTCCTGCCCAAGAGCGATGTGGAGGGAGTTCTTATCCTCCGGTCGGAACCACGTGCAAGTTCTTCGTTAGAAGAAGTCCCACGCGATGTAGCTCCACAACAAGACCTCTGATCGATTCTTCAACGGAGATGGAACCTCGGACTTGATGTTGATGGTGCCGAAATATTAGACTAGGGTGACAAGTTTTCTCAATGGAGATCCTTGTTCTTAATTGTGTGTCTAAACCCTTAGGAGTCACCCCTATATATAGTATTGGGTGGAGTTACCAAAAGGCAACTCCAACCAATGTGGTACTAGGGTTTCGGCCGAACCATGCATAAAAGGGGGGAGGCCCATTTTGGGCCTCCCTTGTCAATTACTAATTGGATTTGGCCCAATTAGCCCAGATTGACAATTACCTAATTAACTTAGGTAATTCCCTTAATTAACGGGCTCCTATTACGGCGCCACGTCACCATATGCTAACACACCCTTGGTGTCACAGGTGGGTTCGGCCGAACTTAGGTATTTAGGGAGGAGGATTTTGTTAGATTACGGGGAGTAATCACTACGGATACTAAATCATGGTACATTCTAGTAATCAAAATTACGAAGCGGAAGATTCGCACATACCTCAAACGTTGTCCGTAGTCTTAGGATCCTTCTTGCAGGGAGTTCACGATCCTCCGGTCGGCACCCGTAGAGGTTCTGGTTAAGGAAGCCCTACGTGGTATGTTCTCCACAGCAAAGCCTCTGATCGATTCTTGGCAGGGGACAGATCTCTGGAGTGTTTGCTAGAAAGCAAACTGGCACACCCTTTTGGTGGTGGATAGGTTCGGCCGAAACTCTTGTGTGGGGTGGAGGGTTTTTCTTTCTAAAACACTCTAATGAGGAAATAATGATTAACCCTAAAAATTCCCTAACACCATGTATTTATAGGAGGAGCATAGTGGACGAAAGTCCACTTAGCCCACTCCAATATTTCGGCTGGCCATTATGCATAGGGAGGCCCAATTTTGGGCCTCTCATGTCAATTGAGATTTAGGTCTAGGCCAAGTACCCTAATGTGACATGTACCTAATTTCCTTAGGTAAACTATACATATTATGGGCTAACAATTACGACGTCCATCACCATATGCTTACAGGTTTTTCTCTCAAATCACCACTTAGGAGGAATTGTGAATTACCCTAATAAAAAGCCTTACACCCCTTATTTATAGGAGGAGCAAAGTGGACAAAAGTCCACTTTGCCCCTTGTTAAGTTCGGCCGGCCTATATGCACAAGGGAGGCCCAATTTTGGGCCTCTCATGTCAATTGAGATTTGGGTCAAGCCCAATTTTCCTAATGTGACATTTACCCAATTTCATAGGTAACATATACATATTAATGGGCTTCCATTTACAGCGCCCAATCACCATATGCTAACAATATGTTTGTGCCGAATTATATATATAAAAATGTACAGAAAATTGAAAAATATTTTATAATTAATTGTTACTTGGTGGCTAAGTTAAGTTTTTAGTGGACTTTAAAACCCTACTTAGCCCACAAGTAAACAATTTCGGCCGAACCCTATGGGTAATGGGCCAATCCAATTTCACACATTTGGGTCGGGCCAACCAAACCCATAAGACCAAGAGAACTCGACCGAACCGAACCGGGTCGGGTTCATGGGTCCTAAACCGGTGCGGGTAAACCAAACCAGGTTTTCTCAATTGGACCGACCCATTCGGGACGGGTCGGACCGGGGCAACTAAAATGGGTCAAACCGACCCGGTTTGAGTGTCGAACCAAACCGAATTCATATTTTAAAATCGAACCAGTTCGAACCATACCGGTACATTGACTGAACCGAAATTTTAAAAACAGATCGAACCAAGTCAAATTAAAATGGACGGTCATTTTTTAAAAAAAATCAAAATGTTTTCAAACTTTAAAAATTACCTGCACAGTGCTTGTCAGACCTAAATCTAACCTAAGGCGGATTACGTTATGAAAACGTGCAATTTTGAAAGAGTCGCCACTAGTTAGTTAAGGCTAACTAGAATCCTAAATTTTCTAAATGAATAACGAATTAAACGCCTAGATATAAAATCGGTCTACGATCAGAAATTCGAGTTAGGGGGTTCTATTACGAATTAAAAATTTAAGTTTTAATTACGCCCTTTCGGTACTCAATTCACTTAATTTTCCAATCTTATTGTTAATCAATAAAAAAAATTGATTTGAGCATGAACAGCGATAAAAGTTAAATAATACTAACGGTTACTATATACAATTAAATCGACGCGAACTAACATGACTAATATACACAATTAGCGTTTTTATTAATCCAAACTAATCAAAATTCAGACTATTTATGTCAAAGTAAATCTAATAATATAACATGTATAAAAATAATAAAATAAACAATGTTGCATGTATCATATACACATAATTAAATTAAAAAATCAACTTAATTATTCTAATATAATAATAATAAAAAAAATATATGAATTAATAATAAATAAATAAATAAAATAAAATAAAATAATAAATAGAAAAAGGAAAAAGAACAACGGGAAACTCACCTGGGATCGGGGAAGACCGAGGGGATGGCTACGGACAGCGACAGAGGCGGAACAAAGGACGGCGCGTGAGTCCGGCGGAGGGCAGGGCTGAGCAGCAGGTCGGGTTGGGTGGAGCAGTCACGGTGCGAAGGAGGAGCTCCAGAGAGTCAGGGGTCTGTCACGGCAACAGCAGAGCAGCGGCGGAACGAGCTTGACAGCAGGCGGCACAGGGAGGCGGACGCTGGTGGCTGGAACGGACGGTGGTCGGGGAAGGGAGCTCGTCAGTGATGGATGAGAAGGGGCGAACCAGGCTGGGGATCGGAACCTGGAGCTGGAGCAGACGGAAGACTGGAGGTCGCCGGCGCAGGGCTGGACTCGAGGTCGCCGGCTAAACAGTAGGAGCTCCGGTAGTGGTCGGGACCAGTGCTGGCAGGAAGTGGTGCTGGTGATGAAGTCACCGGCGAGAGGGGTGAGGGAGAGAGAGAGAGAGGTGGAGAGAGAGAGATAGAAATTAAAAAATGTTTTTTTTAGTACAAGAAGACAAATATCGCACAGATCCCAGGAAATAATGTATTATTGCTTGTTGTGGTGTTTTTATGTGTTTTTGAGATGTAGAATTGGACCCCTATTTATACTAGAACCAACCTAGATTACAGATAAGATCTCATAAATATTAAAATGATAAAATAACTAACAAATAAATTCCTACGGATAAATATCTAACGGATAATTATCCCTAAATAATAGGAGATAATATTTGTAGATAATTATCTTACAGATAAATAATTACAGTTAAAAACCTTACAGATAATATCTATAGATAATTATCTTACAGAGAAATAACTATTACATATAAATATATATTTCTAAATATTTCAAATATATTCGAGATATTTTAAAAATATATATTTATTTATTTACACTAATATGCACATGAACATTTTTGAACACTTCGTGACTTGACACATCTGGAAATGACGTGTCATGTGTAACGACGTTACGTCCGGGTCAAAATTGAGTGTTTACAATGCTTATAGGTTTAAACCTGATGCCTAGTTTCGATTATGGGGATGGATCTCTGAGATGCAAGATTTTGGGACTTAGTCATTTAGAGGGCTGAATTGTAATTGCTATTTAATTGATATTATTGCATAATTAGAATTTTCGTCTTGACTATGTCAAGCTAGCTGGATATTGCATATTGTGGGCCGAGCCCTGGTTTTCAATTAATGAGTTGCGCACTAGGATAGACATGTTGTGATGGTTGTAAATGCCTAGGATTCATGTCTAGAAGTAGCATGTTTAATTAATAGCATGAATTGCAAGTCAGGCCAAAATGTTTTAAAACCGAATATCAGTTGCAAATATGCATGTTTGTTATGATGTCATCACGCATGATATGTATGCATGAATGTTTAGGATGTATTAGCATGTGATAATTTACTTAAGCAGTAGAATTATATATGCAATCATTAGTTCCTCGGAACATTAGACGTATGACGCATATGCATGATGAGTGGTTTGTTTCGTGGTTGTGACCTGCGCATGATGATTTACTTGTGTAGTAGAATTGTGTGTGCAAACTAGAAATCCTCGAAAACGTTTTACAAAAGGGTCTTGGGAAAGCCAAGATCGGATGCTTTAAAAACTCTCGTTTCGGTAAAAGCGATTAAAACCGTTTTAAAAGACTGATCTATTAGAAAAAAGACAAAGGTAATGTCAACTCTTTCACGACCCCCTTCCCTCGGTTTACTGGCAGTCAGTTGGGTTAGATGTATGAGGAATCATTATTTGCCGCCTTTTATCTCATAGATATCCGATGTATACAATTCATTTTCCAAAATGTTATTGTCTCCCTGCTTATGCATGATTGTCAATATGTTAGTATCGAATACCTGCACAGATGGATTCATCATGTGCTAATGAGTTTTTGAATGAGACGAACTACGACTCGTGGTGCAAACGCATTAATGATCTGCTGCGCTATAAAGGTCTCTTAGACCATATTTGGAAAACGATGAGTTGTCTATATGCGGGTCTGACCAAGGGACTTGCATATGCCCACTTTCAGTGGAAGCAGGATGTCAAGAGGGTGAAGGAGATATTGTTGTCACAGATGTCCTCGAACATCGAAAAGGAGTATAAGGATATTCCGGTAACAAAAGATATATGGGATGCCCTATTCCTGAAATATAGAAACAGCTTAGCAGTCACACTGCACCCACTTTTACCCTCTTTTGATGAATGTCTAAAGTGTAACAGCACTAGTGTGCTTGAAAAGGCGTACCGGCTCCTAAGCATGATCAAACCACTTGATGAAGATAGTCAGATGGTTGAATGGGATAAAATTCAAGCCATAATTGTGATCCTTCCGCAGTCCTGGAGAGCAACCGGGACTTTACTAACTATCTACAGCTCAGTGTTAGATCTCCCAACAGTCATGAAATTAATCGAGATGGAAGAAGCTCGGTTGGCATCGGTAACGAGAGAAACCAAAGTGCCAGGAAAACTTGCTGGAAAAAAGAATAGGAAAAGGAGCAAGGGAAAGAAACAACAGGCTGTTGACGGTAAAATGTCGACGAAGCCTGAATAAGGCAAACTCTAGTTGAAATCGAAGATTGTTTGTAGGGATTCTAGCCCTCGGCGCATAGGTGATGATGCTGGGTCCAGCAAATCGCATACTGTTAAGTTATACGACGTTGGATATGTTATGGAAGCTTTAGTTTCCTCTACTGTCATGTTAACTGATTCAAATCCCTCTTGGATTCTTGATTCAGGTGCGACAGACCACATAACCAACGACAAAGGATCAATTTCCATGTTCAGACGAATGCCGAAGGACTCAAAAAGGATATACATTGGCGACAACTCACAATTTGACGTCGAAGGAATAGGGAACTGCAGATTGTCTATGCGCAATGACGGAACCTTACTTCTAGAAAATGTCCTTTTTTGCTCTTAGAATACGAAGGAAAGTTGTTTCAGTTACTTCTCTTATGAATAATGGATTTTCTTTATCATTTGAGAACTCCCTTGTTCGTATAAATAAAGGCAACGTCTTTTATGGTCATGCATTATCCTCTAATGGTCTCATAGTTATGGATTTGAATGGATATGAAAATTCGAACCGAATGCATTCAATATCGTCTAGGGAAGCAGAAAATGATGTGGCCGGATGGCATGCGAGGCTGGGACATATAGGCTACGATAAGGTTTAAACCCTAGCTCGGAGAGGACTACTCCCTGGAGTATCACGAGTGGTGAAAACCACTTGTGAGGATTGTATAGCCGAAAAATCAACCTGTAAGCCATTTGGTGAATCGCTACAATCCAATACCCATTGCATTTAATTCATTCAGACGTATGTGGACCTATGAATGTCACCGCAAGGGGTGGAAAACGTTACTTCATGACCTTCATCGACGACTTCACATGTTATGGGTTTAGTCATTTGATTTCTCGTAAATCCGAGGCTATAGAGTGCTTTAAGAGCTTTCTAACCCTCATAGAGAATCAATAGGAACGAAAGGTTTCGCACTGATAGAGGTGGAGAATATCTCTCTAATGAGTTTAACAAGTTGTGCCATGAAAAAGGCATTCTACGTCAAACTACAATTCCCAACACACCACAGCAGAATGGTGTGGCAGAGAGACGTAATCGTACACTCCTGGACATGGTTAGAACCATGATGTCGCAGGCAAAATTACCAATATCCTATTGGGGTGACGCATTATTAACTTCAACACATGTAGTAAACCTTGTTCCTACAAAATCGGTGGACACAACACCATATGAGCTATGGACTGGTAAAGAGATGGATCTTACCAGGCTGCGACCTTTGGGACTGTGCAGCATACACGCATCAAACCGACATTCGTTATGGCAAGTTGGGACCTAGAGGATTGAAAAGTATCTTTACAAGGTACTCTGAAAACTCTAAGGAGAATGGTGGCGTGGTCGAACATGAGTCCAGAGACGTTACATTCCTTGAGGACGAATTTCCTACACTTGGTAACATCAAAACGAACGAAGTCTTAATTAAACTAGAGCAAGATGATGACAATCAGCTCCCACTTACTTCGAGTGGGAGATTTGAGGCAGAAACACAAGTGAACGATATGGTAAATGAAGATGGAGACATTTTCATAGTGAATCCAGTGGGAGGAGTCAATCCAACAACTCATGTCACTGTTGCTGCAGGTGCGAATCAAGTAGAACCTGATAATAATGTTCCTGAACCGTTGGATGCAAATCCTATGACGCGACAACTACCTACTGGAAACAGTAGGAATAGTACAACCAACTTGGTTCCTGGTCCTAGTAACCGCAGAATTAATCTCTGAAGTGGAATTCTGAAACCAAGAGGTCGTCCTAGAAGAGTTGTAAGTGAAGATTCAAGTAACGCTCCTGTTCCCAGTGGGAGGAATGCCTCGATAACGAGCATTATTCCGAGTGGGAGCGTTGTTTAAGTTCAAAATGGGATTAATGAGCCTAGACTAGTCAAAGGCATCGAACTTCTCCCAAGAAGTATCCCATTGAAAGAGGAGAGTTATTCACTCTGACTTCGGTTGATGAACCGGTAATGGTTCAACAAGCTATGGATGGACCTCAAACGAAAGAATGGATGAAAGCAATGGAGGATGAGATCGACTCTATGAAAGCTAATTCGGTTTGGTCTTTGGTTGATTTACCTGCTAACCGCAGAGCCATAGGTGCCAAGTGGGTTCTGAAACTGAAACTCATTCTTGATGGATTGGACTTTGTTGAGAAAGGATATATCCAACTTCACTGAGTGGACTTTGATGAGACATACTCATCGACTGTGCGCTACACCACAGTCCGGGCCAATTTGGCCTTGGTTTACAGCTTCGATCTAGAGCTACACCAAATGGATGTTAAGACTGCATTCCTCCACGGAAACCTGGAGGAAGTGATATATATGGAGCAACCAGAGGGTTTCATAACTCCTTGTTACGAACGTAAAGTTTGTAAACTCCAAAGATCCATCTACGGTCTTAAACATTCGTCCCGGCAATGGTACCGTAGGTTTCATGAAGAAATCGTCGGAAACGGATTCGTGAATCTTCACGAGGATCCATGCATGTACAATAAGACCTCAGGGTCGAAGTACGTCATCTTGACATTCTATGTAGATGACATACTAATTGCCGCAAACGATGTGAGTTACATGAATGAATCAAAGTCCTGGTTAGCATCTGTATTCGAGATGAAGGATACGGGAGAGGCCACGTACATCATAGGCATTAAGATTGCTAGGAATCGGGCTGCTCGAAAACTATGCCTCTCTCAAGAATCCTATATCAATAAATTGTTGAAAAGGTTCAAATTACAAGATGCAAAGCCCGTGGATACGCCGGTTGTGTTTGATTGCGCGTTATCAAAACGTGATGGCCCGAAAAAACCTGGCTGAGCGTGAACAGATGAAAAGTGCAGAATACCTTAGTATGGTTGGCAGCTTAATGTATGCCATGCAATGCACTCGTCCAGACATCTATTACGCTGTGGGCCTCGTAGCACGATTCCAATCAGACCCTGGCTATCAACATTTAAAGGTCGTGCAATGAATTATTTGATACATGAAAGGTACTACTGACTATGAACTGTGCTATAAGAGTTGAAAACTAGAATTGACTGGGTTCAGTGACGCCGACCACGGTGGCGATCCAGATGATCGTAAGTCCACCTCATGAGGAGTATTCCTCCTTGCTAATTCCGTCATTTCATGGATGAGCAAGAAGCAATCATGTGTCGCGATGTCTACGATGGAAACCGAATTCGTGGCCCTCTCTAAGAATGCATAGGAAGCGGTCTGTCGTAATAAGCTCTTAACTGCATTGCTTGGCGTCCAAGACGGGAGTAAGCCTGTAAAGGTGTACTCTGACAGTCAAGCAGCAATTGCAGCAGTTAAGAACCCTAAGTTCCATAGCAGGACGAAACACATTGGTGTGAAATATAATTATGCTAAGAAAATGGTTGAAGAAAAACTAATCACTGTAGAATACTTGTCCACTGAAAGTATGATGGCGGATCCATTAACTAAACCTGTACGCGGGGATGTTTTCGAAAGGCATGTTAAACTGCTGTGACTGCATAGGGTTTAAGTGGCTTGTATAGTGATGATAACATTTTGAGATTTGAAGTAACATTTGAATAGAATGAATTGCAACTTTCAGTTTATGATCCTTATGATGTCATAATGTTTGAATTACATCGGATTTTTACGGTATATAAACTAGTCGTAGGAGGGTCAACCTCCAAAATAAAATAATGTCGAATGTGGGCCAAACCTCGTCACACAGGCTCGGCCGTCTTGGCGAAGAGGGGGACCTCTACAATATCAAGACCGGCTAAGAACCACGGTGGCAAACCTGGTTAAGCAGAACGATCATTTGGTTTCGAGGTAACACGACATGATCCAAGTTCTACAAATCGCCGTAACGAACTTTGTTCGTTAAATAACCACATTCTGGGCCAGATGACGAATCTGCGATAGCATATGACATTTCCCACTCCTGTCTAAGTTCACGTTATGCTATCGACGCGCACTTCATACTGCGCGTGCCATGTTCGACCACGGGGTTAGGCTCGGTTGTGCTAGAGAGAATCCACGAGATTCCAACGGGCACAAACTTCTTCACCTAAAGTGTGTGACTGATCCCCGATGCTATATGAAGAAGCATCCAAAGTATCCTCACGGACTCGGAACTCATACCTAAGGTCAGGCTCAATGTTCGCTTCCCGTCGTACGAGCGTAATGCTGAACAAAAAGGCCAAGTGACTACGTCTTTGGAAACCGGTTGGGTTTTACTAAGGGTATGAGCGATGGAGATGGTCAAGTACACCTGTAATTCTCCAACTCTTGTATTCACTAGGTGACCACCAGCCTGATATTAGTTTAAGGTTGTGAATACTTGTACAGATACCTTGAAGGAGTATTCCTAAGTGGGAACTAGGCAATTGGAGAATGACAGTTGACCTAGGATATAGTGCGGCACTTTATTTTTCAACAGGTTGATTAGGCATTATGAATCAATGTTCCGCGGGCGCTACAACACTCTTAACAGATGAGTAGCATGATGCCCGTCGTTTCCGCCGGTCGCACGGCAAACCTCGTATGAACTATTCGGAGCAGGGATTGGATCGAAGAAAAAATGCTGATGTGTTGGACGACAACATATTAATAGGCACCCTGCCATTCCGGCGAATGGGAGATGTTAGCATTTGGACAATGGGCCGCTGTAATTGGGAGCCCATTAATATTGTCTAGTTATCTAAGTAATTAGGTAATGTCACATTAGGGATTTTGGGCTAGGCCTAAAATCCCAATGGAAATGAGAGGCCCAAAATTGGGCCTCCCCTAGGACATGGCCGACCGAATTACATGTGAGCGCAAAGTGGACTTTTGTCCACTTTGCTCCTCTTATAAATAGGGAGGTGTTAGAGATTTATTATAAGCTAATGATCTCCTCCTTCATGGTGAGATTAAAAGAAATCCCTCCTCCCTAAATACTCTCTAGTTCAGCCAAACCACTCCATCACCTAGGAGGTGCCAAATTGTGTCAATAAATTTACTCCGGAGATCCATCCCACGAAGAATCAACTGAGGCTTTGTTGTGGAGCAGAATCTGCGTAGGGCTTCTCTAACAGGAACTTCTACGGGAACCGTCCAGCGGATCGAGAACTCCCCTCAAGTGATCCATGTTACAAGGAAAGTGTTTGCTCACTTGTGTTCGTCGTGGGCTTTTCCTTCGTAGATGGGCTTCTCCTTCGTAGATGGGCTTCTCCTTATCGATCTTCTTCCTTGACGGGCTTCTCCTTCTTGATCCTCTCCTTGCTTCCCTGCAAAAGGGGCACCAGGGGTTCTCGGTAAGCCCACTCCGAAGCTTAAGTTAGTGAGAGCTTCTAGAGAGAGGGTGAGCATAGAGAGAGAGAGAGAGTTAATACCTTCAAATGAGGGGATGAGCTCTCTACTTATAGAGTTTCTATTGGACCGCCCCGGTTCTAGTGGATCTCTGGTCTGGCTGTGGCGGGTTCGTAATTATGGGTTGATCTTGACCGTAAATAAGTTGTCTTTGACCTGGGTTCAATCGTAGGTAAGTTCATTATGGCTAAGTGTTGATTTATGGCCTTCTAGGGCGAGCCCCGGGCGAGGTATCGTCTGGGGGTGGGGGTCTGGACAAGGGGGGCTCGTCCGGACGGACGGGGGGGGGGGGGGGGGGGGGGGTACCCCTAAGGCCTTGCTCGGGTGCCCGGGTGGTTTTTCCACCCGGGTCTTCCCTGGTGGGTTTTGCCACTCGGGATATTTTCTGGGCCCAAGAGATGGGCCTCGGGTATCCGTGTCTTAATTCTTGAGTTTTATCCGGTTCCGGTCCACTTCTCGGGTCCAATTAGCGATAGCTTAGGCGTATATCCACCATTTGCCCCCGAGTCAAGGAATGGCTTCACCTTTTCTTGACTCTATTTTTAGCGGAATATCGCCCAAGCGAGTAGAGTGACCTACCTTAGTGAAGGTCCCGGTCTCTATCGAGTTCTTGAGATGCGTTGTAATTTCCTTCTTCCTTTTCATTGAGAAGGCTTTGTTGTGATCCCGAGTTTTATCGAGTGCTCGAGGCGTGCTTTTATTTCTACGCCCGCTGTTTTGGAGGATTTGAATATATAGATGAAAAAATGCTGTAATTAAATTTAAGCAAGTTCACGTGATAGTATTCTATAAGGGTAAGAATTACGAGCCTTGGTCTCGTTTTACTTATCCTTCGGACTGTGTCCTTTTGTTCGTGTCTCCTTTTATGGAGCTTTTAGAGAAAAAATCCATAACATATGCTATATAAAACATATATTTGGATTTCACTTCATTATTTCCTCCTCCTTCATTTTTTCAAGAGCACTTTTCTCTCTTCTTTTTCTAAAGCACCTCCATCTTCTTCAACCTAGGTTTTCATCTTCTCCTCCTTTTTTCAATTTCTCCACCCATACTTTAAATTAAGTCACCATACTTCACATGGAGCTTAGCTAGGATTGATTTGGGGTGGGATTTGCATTTTATTTGTGGGTTGGGCTCTAGGGGGTGGTGGGTCACCGGCGACGGGCGACGGGAGACGGGAGACGGGAGACGGGGGAAGGGCGCCGGGCGACAGGCGGCTCGGGGGGAGGCAGGCGGTGCTGCGGACGCCGGTGGCGGACGACGGTGGTGCTGTGGCGAGGTTGGCCTCGGGTGTGGCCTCCGATGGCCGGGTGGGGTTCCTCTCCGGCCAGGTTCTCTTGACCGGATGAGTCGACTCGGTTTGGTTGATTTTGGCTTGGTTTTTTCCAGGTTTGCCTTTTTTTGTCCCCCTTGTTTATGTATCCTCCATTGATCATTATAAAAGCTAATGTCTTGCCAAAGATACTTGAGGGGCTCCATTATGTGCTCTTGATTGGAAGTGGAAGATTGCCTTTCTTGTTGAGCTTGGGAATTTTGAGGTGAGTGTTGTATAGATGTTGCCCCCTTAGGAACTTGGTAGGTGTTTGGTGTTTGGGTGCCTTAGTAAATGCCTAGGTCCCCTCTTTACTTGTATAGATGATATATGCTATTATGTTGGGGGTGTAGCTCCTTCCTTTCATTTTCTTAAGCAATGTCGGGGTGATGGTGTTTGTTCCCTTCTAGAGGTGTTTTTCATGTTTTGTCCATCGTCGTACCTTCCTTTGTAAAGTAGTATTGTCCATGCATGTGTCTTTTGCCCCCGTAGTAGGCATTTGATCTTTGTGCACTTTGGGACGTACCCTTGGGTAGGTTGGTCTTGATGAATTTATATGGTGTCATGATGGACCGTTGTGTTTCTACGACGGACCGATTCTTTTTCCTGATGGATTGTTGTTTTTCCTTTCTTCTTTCCAGGTGTGTTTTTGGATTCTTCGTCGTGCTAAGGACTTTTGCCCGGTTCCAGCTTCAAACATGAGTAAGCCTTCTTCTTCTAGAGCCGTCTGTACTATTCTTGCTTCTAAAGCTCCTATAGTCTGGTACCCGCATGAAGAATATTTTATGGGAAAGCGGTTTCCACGACCTGATTTGAGCATTACTTATGTCCCGGAGGCGTCTGATTCTTAGTCGGATACGGAAGTCGAGTTGCGACTCATCCTTGAGGATGAGTTGGATTTCCTTCGTGACCCTGTTTTTCCCTTTGAGGTTTATTCGCCGAATTTGTTGAGTAGGGACTACTTCCTTGTGTATTCCAAGTTGGCGGGGTTGTTTAGCTCATGGACTGGATTTTTTCCTTTTTCCATGCCGTATTGTTGTCGTATCATCTCCGTTACCCCCCGCCCTCCGGATGGGATGTCCGTTGGTTATATTCATCAAATTAAGGTGGGGTTGCACTTCTATGCTGAGCTTCTAGAGCTCTGCAAGTATTATCCCCTTAGTCTTGCGCCCTCCGCCATTCGTGCCTGGGTTGGGTTTTGGGTGTTGTGCCATCGTCAATCATGGGCTTACTCCCTCCGTCTCTTTCGATGCTTTTATCGCATCCAAAATAGTGGTGAGTCGAGGTTCCATTCCCTTGTCATTCGGTATCCCCTATTGAATCAAAAGGGATTTTTCGGACTTGGGCAAGGTTAAGTGGGACAACAAGCGCCGGTTCGTCCTTGCCTTTGAGAGTGGTAGGGCCACTGGGAGAAGTATTACTTCTTTTTTTAGGGCCATGATGTTTCTTGGTCTCTAGATTCTCCCCTCCTGAAGGACGAGCGTCCTGAGTTTTCCGAGCTTTCTATTACCGAGAGGCAAGCTTTGACGCTGATATACATTGGGAATACGAAGGGGTCCTTTGAGTCCGTGCATCGTTTCTCGGAGGAGGAGTTATGCGCCAGTGGAATTAAAACAACATCTCCCGTTCCCCGACAATTTTGAATTCTTGATAGTTGTAACTTTTGTTTTGTCTTGTAGGTTGGTTTCAATATCGGCCTTCCCTGTTTCAGGAGGAAGATGATGATGGGGAGGACATCCCCTCGGAGAGAGAGGTCTCGATTGTTTCTCATGTTCCTTTTCCTGTGGCTGATCCTCTTGTTACTATATCGCTGTCGTCTGGGGCGGTGAAGCCTTCCTCGGGTACGGTGTTGGTGATGTTCTCTTTTATTTTTTCTTTCTACTTTACCTGTTTTGTACTTACCCGTTGTTGTGTTATGATTAAACTCGTCATTAAGCACAAGAGTCGAGTACGTTCAAATGGCAGGGCAAGAAGAGTCGTCGACCTTTCTGACTCATCTTGACGAGATAGGGATGAAAGGTCGACGACAACTTATGAAAAAATCGACTTCCAAAGTACGACTACCCGCCACTATGAGAAACCTTCCTTCGAAGGTAAAGACAGGCGGCGACCTGCTGGTCACTATCATCAGAAGAAACCTTCCTTCAAAGGTAAAGACAGGTGGCGACCTGCCTATCACTATCATCAGAGGAAACCTTCCTCCGGAAGTAAACACAAGCGGCGACCAGTTCTTAACTACCACCAGAGGAAACCTCCCTACAAAGGTAACTACAGGTGACAACCTGCTTAGAGAAAGCTTCCTCAGTAAGAAACACTTAGCTGGAGACCTACTTGTCACCAGCTGACTGCTCACCGTCTCACTCAGCTAATCACAGAAGAGGAACCACCGCCCCTCAGCTACCAGTCAGGGCATAGCAGCCGCCTTACAGAAAGTCGGTAATCTGTCCCTATAAATAGGGACTGTTTTTTACTCATAGACGAATTCAGTCAGTTCTAAATACGTTCTTATATTATTACTCTCAAATACATTACTGACTTAAGCTTCGAAGTGGAATCAGAGGCCATCCCCACCCCTTTTTCAGGTTCTCGCCCCACATAACCTCTTAGAGGAAAACTTAGCGTTCGGGAGAGCTAAGTCCGAGGCGATACTTGGAAGTCCATTCCCCGAAGTTCAAGGCCAAGTCATTTTGATCCCAACATTTGTCGCCGTCTGTGAGAACCGGAGATCAAAAGGTCATGGCACCACCAAGAAATCAAACAAGACAAAGTCAAGCACGGATATCCGAAGGTATATTCCAAGGACCAAACGAGACCTTGGAAGATTACTTTAGGCGATTCCAAGGAGGATATACGGGGGGCGAGCTCTCAGAGAGCGAAACCATCTGTGCATTCTTCAGGGGGTTAGGATCCCAGTCTCGATCCTTAACCCTCACTCAAGCCATAACCCCGGTAAGGAGCCTGGAAGGATTAATACAACTTGCTAACCACCATGTGGACATAGAGCGAACACAAAGGGGGAGATGGATAGCGGAGGGTATATTCCAAGGGCCGGGCGAAACCCTGGAAAATTACTCTAGGCGATTCCAAGAAGGTTATACCGAAGGCGAACTCATGGAGGGAGAGGCCATTTGAATGTTCTTTAGAGGATTGGGAGTTCAATCTCGACCTCTGGCCCTCACTCAACACACGGAGCCAGTAAGAAGTATGGAGGAACTAGAAGAGCGAGTAAACTTCCACATAGAAGTAGAGAAAGCTCAGAGGAATCGTCGCCTCCAACAAAGGCATCCACGGAGTAGGGGCGAAAGCTCATCTTAATGGGAGATCTCGTCCAGAGAATTCTGGAGAACACAACAAAGGTTAGAGAGATTTCATTTAAATGAGGAAAATCGATATTCTACTCCCTGCTGTGAGCACTACCGACAAGAGGGGCATAACATGGAGGATTGCCTCCTCGAAAGAAGAGAATTAGAATTCATGAGAAGGGAGATCCAACGCCACCATCGACGTCGCTCTCACGAGTCAAGGAGATGGAGAATGCCCCCGGGGAATGATATCAACATCCTAGCTGGGATTCGCAGCGGGAGGAGAAGCAAGCTCGGCCACGGACCAGTACGCTGCCCGTTGCACTCCAATAAGCCCCTTGAAAAGGCCGAGAGAATTGGAGCCAGTGGCAATTACCTTCTCAATGGAAGATCTATCGGAGACCTCTCAGCCCCATGAGGATGCATTGGTAATCACCGCTCAAATCAACGAAAAGGAGGTTAAATGGATACTGGTGGATGGAGGAAGCTCCACAGACATAATCGCCTTCAACGTTCTCGTCGCCATGGGATACAAAAGAAAAGATCTGCAAGAGATGAATTCACCTTTGGTGGGATTCGCGGGAAGAACGACTTATCCCTTGGGGGCAATACAACTCCCCGTAATCCTAAGGCGAGGATGGAAAGCCTTACACCTAAAAATTCGCTTTGTGGTAGTCGATCAGATCCACGCCTACAATGCGATATTAGGAAGAACCACTCTCAATCCCAACCATATAATACCTTCCACCGTTCATCAAGTCATGAGATTCCCTACCCATCATGGATTAGGAGAAGTCTGGGGCGATCAAGAAACCTCTCGACAATGCTACGTCGACCTCCTCAGAAGATCAAGTCAAAGAGAAACCCTCTCCATCGTTACAGAGGAGGACCCTCGAGAGGAGGGAGGACGACCGGCCCCGATGGAATAATTAGTCGAAATCGTCCTAGAAGGGAAGGAGAAGAAAGTGAAGATTGGAGCAGCCTTACCCCCGGAGTTAGCCCAGAGAATAACTGCCCTCTTAAGGGAATACAAGGAACTATTCGCCTGGGAACCCAGCGACATGCCAGGGATAAATCCAGAAATTATCTCTCACGAGCTAAGGATAGATCCCGCCATCAAACCCATAACCCAGAAGAGAAGATCTATGGGGGGCAGAAAAGAAAGCCGCAATCCGCCAAGAGGTTGGAAAATTAGTGGAAGCAGGTTTCGTCAAAGAAATACGATTCCAAACTTGGGTCGCCAACCCGGTCTTGGTAAAGAAATCCAACCAAAGATGGAGAATGTGTGTCGACATCCGAGATCTCAACAAAGCATGTCCAAAAGATTCCTATCCTCTTCCAAGAATTGATCAGTTAGTCGACGCCACTTCAGGACATGAACTCTTAAGCTTTATGGACGCCTATTCTGGGTATAATCAAATACGAATGCATCCCAAGGATGAGGCTCATACGGCGTTCTATGCTTACTGCGACATCTATCACTACACCGTCATGCCTTTTGGTTTAATAAACGCGGGAGCTACTTACCAACGTATGGTGAATAAGCTTTTCAAATCTATGATAGGAAGGAACATGGAAGTATACGTAGACGACATGCTAGTCAAAACCAGAAGGGGGCACGACCATGTTCGAGATTTAGAGGAAGCCTTCGCATGCATGAGACTTCACCAAGTAAGATTAAACCCCACTAAGTGTGCATTTGGGGTCCAGTCGGGGAAGTTTTTGGGTTTCATGGTCAGCCAGAGAGGGATCGAGGCCAATCCAGAGAAGGTGACCGCCATAGAAGAGATGTCCTCACCTACCTGCCATAGAGAAGTACAAAGTCTGAATGGAAGACTGGCCTCGCTTAGAAGATTCTTGGCAAGATTGGGAGATAAGTCCCTCCCTTTCTTAAAAATCCTACGAGCAAATAAGAAGTTTGAGTGGACGATCGAGTGCGAAGAAGCCTTCCAACAATTAAAAGCACACCTTCACTCGCTCCCCGCTTTAGCCAAGCCTTTGCCAGAGGAGCCCTTATTCCTATACTTAAGTATCAGCTCAGCAGCAGTGAGCTCGGTTCTCATCAAAGAAACCGACGACATTCAGATGCCCGTATATTATGTTAGCAAGCTCTTCGGCGTAGCCGAGGCTAACTATATGGAAATCGAGAAGTATCTCTATGCTCTGTTAATAGCGGCCAAGAAGCTCCGACCTTACTTTCACGCCCATGAAATTACGGTGCTAACCAATCAACCTTTGAAGCAACTATTGCAAAAACCTGACATCTCTGGGAGGATGGTTAAATGGGCAGTCGAGTTAAGTGAATTCCGCATCCACTTCGAGCCTCGAAAAGCAATCAAAGGCCAAGCATTGGCCGAATTTATAGCTGAAAACACATCAATACCAGACGCACAACCCATTATCCTCCCGCAAGAAGAGCATGTGAAGACTACCCCAGAGAACGGGGCCAACAACACCATGCCATGGTTGTTGTATACTGATGGATCATCTTCCGCCTTGGGATGCGGGGCAAGTCTAGTATTAACGCCGCCTGATGGAGAGCCACTCCGCTACGCTCTAGCCTTAACTTTTCGAGCAACCAATAACGAGTCTGAGTATGAAGCCTTACTAACAGGCCTCCGAATAGCTAAAGGTATGGGCATTACTAATTTAAAAGTACGGTGCGAATCTGAGTTAATCGTCAATCAGACAAACGGAACGTATGTTGCCAAAGGAGAAAATATGAAGAAGTACGAAGGCTCGTTCGAGATATGCCTCACTTCCAAATAGAAGCTATTCCTCGAGAGGAGAATAAAGAGGCGGGCGCCCTCAGTAAGTTCGCCCTAGGAAATGCCCCCCCAACCACGGTGCACATCGTCGAAAGATCCCTCTATTCAGCGGTAGAAGCTGAGCTGAAATCCTTAATATCCAAGCTCCCGATTCTTGGATCACCCCCATTCAAAACTACTTAGAAAAGGGAACTTTCCAAGAAAACCCGGTAGAAGCAACCCAAATTCAAAGAGCAACTGGACGTTTTGTGATCTTAGATGGATATCTCTACAAAAGAGGATACTCCATGCCCTACCTTAGGTGCATAGCCGCTCCTCAAACAGAAAGGATAATGGAAGACCTACATGGAGGGGAAGCTGGTTGCCACAAAGGAGCCAAAACCTTAGTACTCAAGGCATTGCGACAGGGATTCTATTGGCCGACAATGCACAAAGAAGCAGCAGCGTTAGTTCGGGCTTGCTTCGCCTGCCAAATCTACGCTTCAAGGATCGCCAAACCACCAGCAGATCTTACTCCCATGATGAGCGCCTAGCCCTTTGCTCAATGGGGGATTGATCTTATTGGACCCCTACCCCAATCTACAGGTCAACGAACGCATATCGTGGTCGCCATCGACTAATTTTCTAAATGGATAGAAGCCAGAGATCTAGCATCCACAACCTCTTTTCAAATGATTAAGTTCATACGAGAACAAATCATATGCCGGTATGGAGTCCCTAAGATCCTTATTAACGACAAATCATACGCCTGGCCCTTTCCCAGAATCCCTCTCCGATGCTTAAATGAGTATCTCGATGCAGGCAAGCAAGTATCAGTATGTAAATATGTGAACGTATCTATCCTGAGGTACCTCCTTCCTTTATATAGGGGAGGGGTCACCTCAGTTACCTGTTGAGATAACTGCCACGTTCCGTTTATCTCTGCCAGTAGCCCACGTTCCGTCTTTTCAGGCCACTTCCCCACTATGTTGATAGTGGGCGTGTTTCTCGGCCTCGTTCTCTGGTGGCAAGTCCCGACGGATGTCGGGGACTCCAGAGTTATCTCCTTTGGTCACCGCTCGGGGCCCCTCGTCATCGGGACAGGGCCAGTATCCTCAGGGATTCAATATCGGGGCCTACTTAAAGGCATATCGTCGGGGCCTACTTAAAGGCATATCATCGGGGCATACTTAAAGGCATAGGATCGGGGCCTACTTAAAGGCATAGGATCGGGAGCGTTCAGCTCGTATATCGGGACCGACCTTGTCAGGTCCTCTCGTATTGATCTTCTAAGCCTCTTTTGGGGCCCAATGGGCCTACTTCGCCGTTTAGTCGCCGTTAATGGGCCTGACGGCTATATCAAAACCCATCATTTGCCCCCAAGACACGAGGGACTTATAGTTCGTCGTGTCTTTCAACTCCGAACCTTTCTATATTCTGAGGATAACCACCGAATCCGAAAAGATTTCTCGATTACTCAGCTATTAAATGCGATGGGTGATGAAGTGACGGCTTGGGTGCCCGTGCCTGCTTTTCTGAAAAAGCGCTTTCTAGCTGTTTTGTCCCTAGTGTTTCGATGATTCAGGTTGAGGCACTTCATCTTCAACGGTCCAGATCGCAACGACTCTTTGCCTATCCTCTCTCCTATAAAAACCCAAATCTTGGCACTATTCAGTTCTTCTCTACCGTTTCATTCTCTGTGTTTTCAAAAGTTCAAGCTTTCCTTTCTAATCTCTGATCAGCACTCCGGCGACCAAGGCCTCCGACCATCAGGATCATCCTTTCTTCTCCGATTCAACATGTCTGGTAAGATTTCCTCCTTCAATCCCGAAGAAACTTGTTAGCATAGTTTTCTTTTTATCTCAATCAACTTACCCGGACTTTTGCGGAAATCATCTGTGCCTTTTCTTGCTCTGATCCTTTTCCAGACGGTGAATCAAGTTCCGGGGGGAGGAAACCCTTCAAGTTCGATTATGCTTGTAATGAGATTTCAGACACCGCCTATGATGCAGCTCTCCGGGAGGGGTGCATTACTTCCACCTGGGAGCCTCGCTTCCCTTTTCCTTGGCCTCGCGTCCCGGGTGACCCTGTGGTTACTCGTCCCCGGGAAGGGGAGGTATTTGTCTCCACCGGGCAAATATCGGCAGGGATCCGATTCCCCTTCTGTGGGGACATAGTCGAGATGTGTACATATTACAAAACACATCCGACTACTTTCTCCCCCCACGCCATCCGCGTGTGGAATGCTTTCCGCGTCCTTTGCTTCCGTCAACAATGGCCCTATAGCCTCCGACTCTTCCGGATCTTCTATGGACTGAAGTGCAATGATGCCGGGGTCTGCGCCTTCTACCCGCGGATGCCTAAGTGGAGCAAGGCGCAGCTCTCTCGGTACAGCTGGAATGGTGACACCTGGAAGGTCGCCAAGGGTCGGGGGCTCATCACTGACTCGGGGCCTGACAACAGTGGCTGGAAGAGGAGTTATTTCTTCATCCGAAACAGCTCCATCCCATGGCCCCGATGGGAGGTTGAGGCGGACCCTGCTCCCGCTTTTCACACTTACTCCGAGGAGGATTTCCAGATTCTCCACTGCATCCAGCTTTATCGTTGGGGGGACTCTTTCACTCCCCTCGATGCCAACTCCATCGGGGAGCGGGACCTGGTTCTGACCGGGATCCGACTCCTTGATATCGTCTCTGGGGGTCAACTCTTCGACGACCCTTCTAACCTCATTCCTTGGGTAATATTCTAACAACACTTTCGTTTTCGTCTTTGCAGCTAAGAAGGTATCATTGCTGAACAATCTCGTGCTTAAGCAGGCGGAGACTGATGCTGTCCCACGCCCCGCGAGGAAGAGGAAGTCTTCAAAGAGGGCCGCCTCCTCATCGGCACCTCCCACCTCGGAGCAAATCAAGCGGGCCTGGGTGGAGAAGATGGAGCAGATCTTCAACACCAAGACTCCCGAGGAAGGTAAACAACTCCGCTTAGCAATTCGATTATACAGGAGGCGTATTCCTAAGGAGTTAATCCCCTCCGATAACGGAGCCAGGATCGAAGGGATCAAACGCATCCTGCAAGGAGAAACTCCCCGCATCCTCAAAGCGGGTTACTACAATTATTACGGGAAGGATCAATATCTCTCCCGTCGCGTCATCTGGTGTAAGGATCCTGATCAACTTCCTGACTTTCTTTCTGAACTTCTCGTCCTCCAGCTGCAGGTCGATCGGGAGCTGGAGCTTCGGCGGAGGTGCCACCCTCCGACGCCCAGGTCGGAGAGCCCCTCCTTTCTCTTGCGGCTCTAGGAGGATCGGGGATTGAAGACGCCCCGACGGACGGCCAGTTCCGTCGGGTGATGGACCTTGATGTTGATGGATATACGCCCAATTTGAACCCGTTGACTTCCAAACCGTTGTATTTTTATCGTCCCATTACCGATTGTAAATCGAAACTTCAACCCGAACACTTCGCGAGAACATCAACGGCTCGGACGGGGCCGAAGCGCCCGTCCGGCCAAGGTAAACTCACCTAGGTGAGGTTGGGTGGCCACACCCGACCTCCCCTAGGAGAGATCGGGTCAGCCAACCCGATCTCTCCTAGGAGAGATCGGGTCGGCCAACCCGATCTCTCCTAGGAGAGATCGGGTCGGCCAACCCGATCTCCCCTAGGAGGGATGGGGTTGGCCAACCCCATCCTCCCTAGGAGGGGTTGGGTGCCCTCACCCAACCCCTACCCTTAGGGGTCGGATTTCTCCTCCCCCCAAGGGCCCCGGCACCATTTTCGGACTCCCACACTCGGTCCACGTCGCCTACCTTCTCCGTATCCTAAGGTCTTAATTATGCGCTTAAAGGTTAATTAATTGTGTTTAAAGGTTAACGATGTCATTAAGCCAACTTAATGACACCGTTGCTTATAAATACCCCACCTTTACAACTCATTTGATCATCTTGGCAATTTGGATTATTTTGCTCTGACATCTCTCTAGTTTATCTCTCTAAGAAGAATACTGACTTAGGCATCGGAGAGGGTTCACCAGGCACGACCCCCCCCCCCCTCCGTGTCTGGTACTGCCCCTTCTGCAGGGTAGAAGGAGAGAAGAAGCAAAGGAAGGAAGGAAGGAAGGAAAGACATAGGCTAAGACAGGGCAACTCAGGAATACCGGATCACACACATCCCCAGTAAGGAGTGAGATCAAAGCCGACCACCCGTTGACCTAGATCTCATAACCTAACACTTGGCGCCGTCTGTGGGCTTCGGACAGAAAGCCTGGCTATTACACGAGCTATGACGAACAGTAGGGTGTCTAGGCACCAACGCCCACCCGGGGGCAATGGGCGGAGGAGAGAACCCATACCCCCAGGGAGGCAGCCTAACCCTGGGAAGCAGCCAATGCATCCAGAGCCCCAAGAAATACCACAGCCTCCTCAACAACAGAACAACCAGGAGGGAGGACCTTCACGCCCAGCTGGGGCTGAGTCCTCCACAACCTCCACCCCCCGGACAAGAAGGCCACAGAGAGAAAGAGAACAACAGGGAGTGCCTTCCCACAACACGGCACCCCCTGAGGGATACTATTATGAAGAGCAACCCCAAAGGTACCCGTATGGGATGCCGGCACAGAGAGATGGCAACCGCGCCCACACAGCATATGCAAGGCCGGCATACACCCAAGGGACTTACACTGAAGCTCATGAAGAGGAGCAGATCCCAACAGAAGAGCACTACTCGCACCCTCGAGCAGGGCAGCGAGAGGAACAAAGAAGATATTACCAGGAGCCACCCCCAGAGGGAAGGCAACAATTCGTGCCTCCTAGGCAACAGCAGAGCAACAGGGCTTACACCCCACTTGGGGAGGAAAGACAAGCAAGACCTCCAAGGAGGCAAGACTTCCATGAAACACCCCAGCAGGCGTACCAAGGGTACACCTATAGTCCATACCAGCATGGACAAGGGAACCCAGTAAGCCCAGTCTACAACTACAGTGGGTATCAGAGGGATTATACTCCGGCGCAGGTGATGGTCACCCCGGAGGAGATAGAAGCCATGATAACCCGGAAATTGAATGAGTCAAAGAAACCCAGCCTGCATTGTCTAAGTGACAAGACGAACCACCCTTTCACAAGGGAACTGGAGATGAATAGGGTGCCAGACTCCCTGCACACAGTGCAAATTGCAAAGTACAATGGGAAGGGAGACCCCCTAGAGCATATCCAACAGCATGAGGCCTCCCTATTTGGGAGGACCACTGATGAAAGGTACAAGGCACTCTTGTTCCCAAACACCCTAACAGGGGTGGCCTCACATTGGTTCTTCAGCCTGCCCTCTGAGAGCATCCACTCATGGGAGCAGCTAAAAGCTAAGTTTCTGCAGAGATACCTAGGGGAGAGGAAACTCCTCAAGGGAACAGGCTCCATTGATGACGTGAAACAAGAATACGATGAATCCCTGGCCAACTACTATACTAGGTTCAACCAGAATATTGCAGACATCCAGGGAGACATCACCGAAGGGGAGATAATACGAGCCTTCATCAGAAACTTAGGTCGCTTTGGATCAACATTGGCTGAAAAGATGGCCAAAAAGCCAGCAAGCACCTTGGAGGAGCTTGCAGGAAGAGTTAAAACGCATATTGACCTTGAAAGGCACAGGGCAAGCAAGAAGGCCAAAATCCAGGCAGCCAAGGAGGATAATCAAAAGCCAAACAAAGGCAAGCCACCCCAGGCACCGCAGCATGCAAGGCAGCAGGAATGGCGTCCGCCACAGCAAAGAAACCAAATAGGTGAACCCTTAAAGGCTAGAGAAATAAACGTCATTAAGTTCATCCCATTGAACGCCACTCCAGCCACCGTACTTAGAGAGATGCGGAACCAAAAGCTTTGGTCACCCCCTGCAAGGTGGAGAGCCCCAATGGTGGGAAATCACAAGGATAGATGGTGTGACAACCATGAGGCTTATGGTCACGACACAAATGAATGCTTTAGCCTAAAGCTAAGCATAAACAACATCGTCCAGAGGGGAGAACTGAAGCAATTCATAGACCATGGGGGCAACAGTATGCAACTAGGGCCATCACAGAAAGACAAGGGCAAGGGAAAGATAGACTACAACCCTCCACCCAACAAAAAAGGAGTCATAAATATGATACATGGAGGAGTAGCATCGGGTGGCCCAACTGCTAATGCAAGAGAGGTCTATGCATCCAAGCTAAGCTCAGTGCCAAGGTGGAGAAAAAGGCCAAGAGAAGGAGAAGAAGTGAAGATCGAATTCTCGGAGAAGGACAAGAGCCACATCGTTTTTCCACATGACGATGCTCTAGTTATTACTATAGATATTGATAATTTTGATGTAAAGAGAATTTTGGTGGATGGGGGCAGCTCAGCTGACCTCCTAAGCCTGAGAGTGTTGGAAGAGATAGGGAAAACCAAAGCAGACATCAAGCCAGTCAACTTCCCTCTAGTTGGCTTCTCAGGGGCAACAAGTTACCCCCTGGGGATGATAACCCTGCCAGTGACCATGGGCCAAGGATGGACCCAGCTGAAGGTAAATGTCAATTTCTTGGTGGTTGAAAGCCTGGGAGCCTACAATGGGATCCTAGGAAGGACAACCATAAACCCATATGAAATAGTGCCATCCACTGTTCACCAGAAGCTGAAGTACATCACGGAGAACGGAGTTGGAGAGGTCCTGGGTGATCAACGCACCGCAAGGCAGTGCTACGTCAACTCAATGAGACGTGGATCACACGGGACAGACACAGTGGCTGTAGTCATGGTAGGAGCCAATCAAGACAGAAGAAGGAGGGGAAGGAGACAAAGGCAAGGAAGGAGGAAGAGTGGAGTGACACTCCGTTTGAGCAGGCAGTTTTCTCAAACAGTGCCTACAAGGAGACACAGGAGCAAGGCTGTGAAGGTGACATCCATACCTTGGCAGCCAGACACCATAATAGGGAACAGAACAAGGAACTCCATCCTAAGAGGCTTCCGCTACATAGATGATATCAAGCAAATGCCACAGGAGTCTATATCAAGCTATTTCCAGAGATTCTTCAAGTATGGTGTCAACATGGACATCACAAGGGGAGAAGCAGTCAGAGCATTCATTAGAAACATGCATCCAAACTCATTCAGGGCATATGGAGGGCTCTATGAGATGGTCATGACGAGCACAATGAGAGAGCTCAAGGATAAGCTGGACAGGGCATTTGCACAGGAAGCGGAGCAGTTGGATGAAGTTCCGGGGAAAGGAAGAGACACTGACATATTGGGAGGATGTGTCAATTTCACATTCACACCCCTCACAATCAACGTAGAAGAAATTTTCCACAAACACCTGAAGGAAGAGCTACCAACATGCAGGGAGGAAGGCAAGGCCTTCCTAGGAAGAGATGCACAGGGTTGGTGTGAGTACCATGGGACCTGGGGGCATCAAACCAACAACTGCATGGTGTTGAAGGTGGAAGTGGAAGAAATAATTTACAATGAAGGCTTCAAGGAATACGTGGCAACAGACACAGTGACCACCCCATATCCTTAGTTTCATATTTAGCATTTTGCATGTTTCAGCTTTACAAGCTTTTCAAAAAACAACTTTGGAGAAGGAGAACTCACGAAGTTACTCCAACTCTACAACTATCTTTGATTCCTACAAAGGATGTCTTGGTGCACCAAGGCATCCCAAGTGTACAAAAACATGAATGCTCCTAAGGGAGTAGAAGTTACTCAAAAGTATTTTCCAGTGAATGTAGTGGTATAATCACGAAGTTATCCTTACACAGATATGACTTCAAGTCAATGACAGGTTCGACGCCCCCAAGAGCGTATCTTGAGAGTAGTTTTCATACTACGACATTCGACGCCCCCAAGAGCGTATCTTGAGAGTAGTGTTCATACTACGACCTTCGACGCCCCCAAGAGCGTATCTTGAGAGTAGTTATTACACTACGAATTCGACGCACCAAGAGCGTATCTTGAGAGTGGTTTCCAAAAACTACGAACTTCGACGCCCCCAGGAGCGTATCTTGAGAGTAGTGTTCATACTACGACCTTCGACGCCCCCAAGAGCGTATCTTGAGAGTAGTTATTACACTACGAATTCGACGCACCAAGAGCGTATCTTGAGAGTGGTTTCCAAAAACTACGAATTCGACGCCCCCAGGAGCGTATCTTGAGGTAGATTTGCAACCTACCAGATTCGACGCCCCCAAGAGCGTATCTTGAGGTAGATTTCAAACTACCAGTTCGACGCCCACCAGGAGCGTATCTTTGGTCTAACCTGAGCCCTCCGGGAGCCTATCCTGTGAAACGTTAAGTGCCGTCCGAGAGCCTGTCTCGTGAACAGATTTCGACGCCCACCAAGACCGTATCTTTGGTCTAACAGTACAACGTATACCGTGTAAGGGGTATCAGAAGAGATCATCACACCATACTCAGAAGGATACCATGAGAAAGAAATTTCTAAGTAAAATAATGTGAAGAACAAGTAATGTTTTTTCTTTATGAAATGGCAGGTATGACATGAAGGAAAACACGAAAGAAAGACAAGTAAAGGAAACACACCAAGAGAAGAGCCCATAACAAAAGGGATATATACAAAAGCATGAGAAGCACTAGTGTAAAGGCAAGCGAACCACGTAGTCAACAACACAATGCGGCAAAGGAAAGTAACAACAAACACCATCACAATCTCAAAAGACACTCAACCCATTAAAGGGGAGAAGGAGTATAGTTATATATACAAGGATAGCATGAGATAAACACATCAGTCAGAACCTTCAGGGGAGTCACCCTCACCCCCTGAAGCTGAACCACCGGCAGATAGGGATGATGAGGAGGAATCTGAGGTACCAATCTCCACTGGTGTAGCATCCACCTGGGCAGGGGCAGGCTCGTCTGCAACAGCAGCCTGACCCCTCAGAACAGCCATGTAACCAGTGGCATATGGCCCGAAGTCACCAAGGTCACCAACTGGGAACTGAGGATCAATACGGAAAATGTGATCAACCAGATACTCACCGAACTGGTTCATCTCCTGAGTGAGACGCGCGCTATAATCGGCAGTGAAGGCAGAGGAGGCCTTGTACTCAGACACCGCGACAGTCCTCTCCTCCGCCCGACACTTAGCCTCCAACTTCCGTAACTCCTCAGAATGGAGCGACGCTGCAACCTCAGCTTCCCGACGCAAACTGCCCACAGTGGTCTCAAGCAAGGACACCTGGTCCCGGAGCTCCTGCATCCTCAAATCAGATAATCGCACCTTCTCAGCAGCAGTGGCGACCTCCGCCTTGAGAGAGACCTGGCTGTCCTCAAGGGTCTTCCTCTCGTCATATAACTCGAGCACGAGCGAGGACATGTTCACCATGTCAGACATACCCTAACAATTCAAACAAGGGATGAGTAACCGAAAGATAGCCATTATGAAAGTAATAAGAGGAAAGCAAGGAACAACTCACAGAAGCATAGCGAGAAAGTACCCCCTGAACAAAGCGCCGAGTCTCCCCACGAGACTTGGGCGGAGCAACACGATCGCCAGGGGGGATGGCGCCGCGGAGTACGCGGACGCCAACCTCAGGAGTCCGCAAAGAGGAGGTGCTATCGAGGTGGAACTCCTTCAGACCAGCGAAAGGAGTCCACTCAGACCCAATAACATCTTCATCAGTAAGACGTGCGAAATCCTTCCGACTTAAAGTCGGAGGCCCACCTACACAAGCAAAGCAAGTCAAAGGAAAATATAAACATAGAAGGATCAGCAACAAGGTAGAGATCATACCTGAGGACCGTGCCCTCGGCTGGGGGGCAGGGGAACCACCACCAGCAGGTCGCTTCCCTTTGTCAGCCAGGGAGGGCACCTCTTCGACCACCATCTCCTTATCACGAGATAGGGTCGGAGGACGAGCAGTAGGCGAAGCAGGATCTGCAGCTTTCTTTCTCTTAGTAGCCGAGGCCCCGGCCTCAGAATCAGATCTCCGCGGCTTGGACTTGGAAGGTCCAGAATCTCTGCCAACGGAGACGACCCTCTCAGTCACCAAAAGGGAGCGCCCTAGCAATGTAAGAAAAGCAAGATAAGGAAAACACAGATTATACCATAAAGAAGCAAATAGGAGAAAGCATACCAGAGGCCCCAGCCTTCTTCCCAGGCAGGGGGGATTTCTTCAAAGCGGAACTAGAAGGAGCCTTCCTCTTGCTCAGATCAACAGGGGCTCCCTGCACGTTATAGGTTTTTCCATGAAACCAACCTACAAAGGAAGAGCAGAAGGTAAATAAAGATGGAAAGACCAAGTGACATACCGAACCCCCGGAGTCAGGAGTCAAACTGATCCCGGCCTCGTAAAGATCCGTCTCAGTCACTAAGGACACGGGGCAGTATGACCGAGTCCTGTTGCTCTCGTGAATGATCTTCATAGTCTCTAAATCAACTGAAGAGAACTCTCCGAAAGCAGGCCAACCATCGGACCGATCCTCATTCAAGACCGACCAAGTGACGTATCGATCCGTAATGAAGAAGTAATGCTTAGCCCAGTGACTGGCCGAATTGTCACTCCGGGCCACGAAACGGAGGGAGGTATCCCACTCGATCCCACTCAACCCGAAATCAGCAAATCGGGGATCCTTGAAGGTCGGATGGCGAGTTACGAAACTCGCGAACCCCACATTCGTCTGGTATTGGAACCGATAGAAACATCGGAACAGAACGAGGGAGTACTTCCAGGAGTACCAATGGCACAGCACCCGGAAGCCCACCCAGACACGAAGGGCACTGGGGGCAAGGTTCACAGGAGAAATCCTGAAGAACCTGCTCAACTCTATGAGGTCATCACAGTAAGGCAACCTCAACCCAAATCGAATCTGGGAGGGGTACACGGCAACCTTCCCTCTAGGAGGCTCCGTCACCGTCTCGCGAGCATTCCCCAAGGAGGGAAGAAAAGGATACAGAGGCTCATCTAGGGGACAGATATCTCCTAGGGTAACATGCTCATTGTAATCGGACCTAGTGAGATGGTTCTCCGACAAGATAGCGAAACCTAAGGCAAAGGTAGCAAGAAATCCCAAAGTTCGAATAAAGTTTCGACTAACACCCCAACGAAGACCACGATACTAAGCTAGCGATAGGAAAGGAAGTAATGCAACCAAAAAAGAAGAGAAAAGGGAACTCACTCATCCTTCGGAGGATGCGACGCCTCTGTAGAGTCTGCGTGCGCGGACACCACCAGGAATACAGTACCTGCCACGGCACGACAAATATCAAGACAAGGAAAATTTCCGAAGAACCGGAAATATTCCGACACCCGACCAACGACAACAATCAAAGATCCAAAGACACCCAGCAAAGATAGTCAACATGAGCCAAGGACACCACGACAACCAAGTTGAATAATTTTATCCGAGCCTAAGGTCGGGTTTTGGAAAAAATTACCATTATACCCTCCAATAAAGATTAACCCACCAACGGCTATCTACGGCAATCCCACATTCAATTAAATTTCGGCAATCAAGCATCGGCAATCAAGCATCGGCAATCAAATATCAACGATTCGAAAATCGACATTTGGTACGGTAACGGAAAGGAAAAGAACGGACCTTCGGAAAACCCGACCCGATGTGATAAACGGGTCCGGAATTCGAATTTGGGCGTTGCCGGGAATCAGGTCCTCGCCGGAGATCGGACCCCGTCGTCGCCGGAACTGTTTTCAGTCGCCCCACCGTCGCCGGAAGCCGCCGAAGGTCACACCGGAGCTGTTTCCTATCGCCGTCGACAACCTCTGTTGGATTTGGTGCCGTCGTCGTCAAAGGTGAGCTCGTCGTCGACCACCCCCGTCCGTCCCCAACCACGCCGGAGCTGCCTGGTCCCGCTATCGACGATCCTGGCCGGACCTGACGCTGCCACCGCCGGAGACGAGCTCGCCGTCGAAAGCTCCGGACGCCGCTGCTCGTCTGGTCGCCGTTCCCCACCTGCCAAGAACCTGCCGCGTCGCCGTCCGTCAGCCGCCGGGAATCAAGCCGCCGTCTCGAGATGTTGGTCCACCAGTTGCCTTCGTCCGCGCTGGTGATCACTTCCCGCCGGAGCTGCTGGCCGGATTTTTGCCCCTTGGTGAAAATTTCGGCCGGCCTTTACCTTGGGGGTGCTCTCCAATTTTTCTTGCTCTCCAAGGGTGAGTGAAGAGGGAAGATGGTGGCTATGGTGACTTCTTGAGGTATTTTTCTAACTCTCTTCTACTTTGAAAAGATGATAGGGTTTTTTAAGGGGTTTTAATCACCACCCTCCATCTATCTTTAAATGAGATCTAAGGGCCAAGGAAAAGCCATCATTTTTATCCTTTTCAATTATGGCTAAGTATATCCCCATACTTAGAAAAATTATCGAGATAGTTTTATTTTTGAGCATTCCATACTTAGGAAAATTTTTAGCCAAAACCAAATTTTTCCTCACTTAGACAGAATCCCGGCACGAATTTGAAGCGTAAATCACTTAGTTGCATTCGTATTGCATCCTTGTAAGAATATGCATTTTTTAAGTATACGCCGGTAGCAAAGATAGATTTATTGCTCCCGCCTCAGACGGACGCATGCTTAGGCATACGTCTGTGCTACTCTAACGTTTACAACTCCTCTATCTCATAAGACAGGGGGCAGAGGCGAAGACACACATCCATGGGTAAGCTGACACTCAGATGAAAGGTAGAAACCCCTGTTTCAAATTGCGCGTATCATACCATCCTGAAATAGAGTCAATCAAGGGTTAGGCCATTGGTTGACTCGGGGGCATGTGATGGATATACGCCCAATTTGAACCCTGTTGACTTCCAAACCGTTGTATTTTTATCGTCCCATTACCGATTGTAAATCGAAACTTCAACCCGAACACTTCGCGAGAACATCAACGGCTCGGACGGGGCCGAAGCGCCCGTCCGGCCAAGGTAAACTCACCTAGGTGAGGTTGGGTGGCCACACCCGACCTCCCCTAGGAGAGATCGGGTCAGCCAACCCGATCTCTCCTAGGGGAGATCGGGTGGACCAACCCGATCTCTCCTAGGAGGGGTTGGGTGCCCTCACCCAACCCCTACCCTTAGGGGTCGGATTTCTCCTCCCCCCAAGGGCCCCGGCACCATTTTCGGACTCCCACACTCGGTCCACGTCGCCTACCTTCTCCGTATCCTAAGGTCTTAATTATGCGCTTAAAGGTTAATTAATTGTGTTTAAAGGTTAACGATGTCATTAAGCCACCTTAATGACACCGTTGCTTATAAATACCCCACCTTTACAACTCATTTGATCATCTTGGCAATTTGGATTATTTTGCTCTGACATCTCTCTAGTTTATCTCTCTAAGAAGAATACTGACTTAGGCATCGGAGAGGGTTCACCAGGCACCACCCCCTCCCCCCTCCGTGTCTGGTACTGCCCCTTCTGCAGGGTAGAAGGAGAGAAGAAGCAAAGGAAGGAAGGAAGGAAGGAAAGACATAGGCTAAGACAGGGCAACTCAGGAATACCGGATCACACACATCCCCAGTAAGGAGTGAGATCAAAGCCGACCACCCGTTGACCTAGATCTCATAACCTAACAGATGTCTCTCACTCTTCTGAGGAGGCAAGCGAGGGTCAGCCCCTGGTTCGTCGTCGGGGGGCGAGGCAGACCCCGCTGGAGCCGACTCCCGAAGGGCTGCCTCCATCTTCTCCGGCACAGTAGCTTTCGCCGGTCTTGAGCCTGACTCCCGAGGGGCCGGTGGGTTCTCATGGCGGCTCGGAGGCCCGCACCTCCGATACTCAAGGAGTCGTTCCCCCTCTCCCCTTAGACGGGAGCTTCTACCAGCTTTACTCTCCCGACCAGGCGGCGGCTCCCTGGACTCCGATCGAGTCATTGCGGGGGGTCCCGCTGCGTCGGGATGACGTATCATCGGAACTGGGTCTGCACCTACTGGCAGGTTCAGTTCCGCCATCTATGAAGCTTCCGCTCTGCCTGGCTTGAGAGGACATCCACGCGGACATTCGCGCCATGGCCGTTCGCCGTGTGGAGGTAAGGCTTCCTGTTTTTACACTTAGTATATAATGTAAGATATTCCCATGTACTAACCTTCCCTTCTTTTCCACAGGAAATAGCGGACCAGCACCGCTGTTTCGGGTACATCCTGGCCCTGGAGGAGGCCCTGAAAGAGGAGCGAGCCAAGGCGGCCCCCGAGGTCTTAACCAAGCTCAAGGAGGATCTGGCTGCCTCCGAGTCGTCGAAGGGGAAGTTGGTTAAGGAGCAGGCCCTCCTTAACCAGAAGACTCGGGACCTCCTGAGGCAGGTCCACGACTTTGAGAGGTTGCTGAAGCAGGAGCACCAAAGGCTCAGTGAGGAGCAGCAGGGGTGCGCGGAGGATCGGGACAGGCATGTCCTCGAGAAGAAGGCCCTGGAGGACGCCAAGGCGGGGTTGGAGGCTGAGAAGGTCCTTCTCACCAACCGGTCCCAACAGATGGAGCGGGAACTTGCTGAGTTTCCCACCAAGCTGGCCGAGGCTGAGGCCAAGGGACGGGAAGATTATCGGGGCTCCGAGGCTTTCCAACTGGACGCAGTAAAGTTCTGTACGGCGGAGGTGGAGACCACCCTGCTTAACGCTGTCGAGGAGCTCCATCTGGAGTATGGTGGTGCCATCGATTTCACCAAGTCTCAGACCCTCGCCCCCTTCGTGGAGAGGTACTTCAACCTTTCTGAGGAGAGCGACGGGGCCAACACCCCCGAGGGGGCTGCGGGTGCTGAAGGCACGGTGGAACCTCCAAGTGTAGAACTCCCGACGACTGAGCCCCCGATGATCGACCCCTCACCGGTTGACTTCCAGAGTCCGATCCCCCGATCACGGAGCCTTCTGCCACAGACCTTGTGGACCCTGCTCCCCTCGACGCTGCCAAGGATCAAGCTTAATTGCTTTATTTTCGAATCATTGTAATTTCCTTTTTGTCGTGAACCTTTTGGATCTTTATAATATCAGTCCCTTCTGGTCCCGATTACCCTTG
This sequence comes from Clarkia xantiana subsp. parviflora, assembly GCA_036873135.1. Taxonomy (NCBI): domain Eukaryota; kingdom Viridiplantae; phylum Streptophyta; class Magnoliopsida; order Myrtales; family Onagraceae; genus Clarkia; species Clarkia xantiana. Next base: position 41,760,115 of record JAPTYO010000004.1, read on the forward strand.
CACCACTTAAGGTGAATTAACTACGCCACTTAAGGCAATTCGATCATATCACTTAGAGTAATTTCGACGCGTCACTTAAGACATTTTACCCACACCACTTAAGGCGATTTAATCGTGCCTCTTAAGGCAACTTATCCACACCACTTAAGGCGATTTAAACGTGCCACTTAAAGCGGAACCACACCACTTAAGGTGATTTAATCATGCCATTTAAGGCGGAACCGCGCCACTTAATGCGAAACCACACCACTTAAGGTGATTTAATCGTGCCATTTAAGGCAGAACCGCGCCACTTAAGGCGATTTAGCTACACCACTTAAGGCGATTTAAGCATACTTAGAATGATAAGTCTAAGCACAATCTGGTCGGAAGCAACCTCTTTATTCATTGATGGCTCAAAACCTGTTTATATCGACTCAAAACGATAAACAACTTGCACCACTGAAGGCGACTTCATTAAACAACTTGCACCACTGAAGGCGACTTAATAAACAACTTGCACCACTGAAGGCGACTTAATAAACGACTTGCACCACTGAAGGCGACTTAATAAATAACTTGCACCACTGAAGGCGACTTAATAAACAACTTGCACCACTGAAGGCGACTTAATAACAAGCATGACATTTCTTCAAGTGTTCGCCACTAAAAGAATGCTTCAACACATTGCCATCGAGGTCTTCCAACTTATACGCATTTCGAGCTGGCATCCCCACGACCTTATATGGTCCTTCCCATTTTGGTGACATCTTGTTGATCCGATCCAAAAGGGTAAATTCGTTCCGACGCCACACCAGTTCCCCGACAAAGAATTTTCGAGACTTGACTCGTCGATTATAATATCGGGCCGTTTCCAAGCGCATCCGAGCCTGGACCTCCTTGGCACTCCGCGTCTTCTCTTCGACCAAGTCCAAGTCCAAGGCCAAACGGAGTCTCCCCCGTTGATCGTTTGGGTGTCGTTCTAACAGCCCAAAGCACATTATCCAGCTCATCCAGCCATTCGCCCTTCAAGGCATTGACCCTCTTCTTCAGGCCATCCATCACGATCTTGTTGGCTGACTCCACCTGTCCATTGGTTTGAGCATGACGGACAGAGGCTGTCCGATTCTCAATTTTCAGTTATTCCTGGTACTCCTTCCACTGGGCCCCGTTAAACGGAGGGCCATTATCACTGATCACCACCTTGGGGATCCCGTATCGGGATATGATATGGGTCTGAAGGAATTTGAGGATATGGTTCCCCGTTGTCTTGGCCAATGCCTTAGCTTCTATCCATTTCGAAAAATAATCAATAGCCACGACTAAATATCGACACTGACCTTTTGCAACTGGAAGGGGTCCCACCAAGTCGATTCCCCATTGCGCGAAGGGCCAGGCACTCTTGATGGACGTTAGATCGGCAGCTGGAGCCACGATGTTTGGGGCGTACCTCTGGCAAGCGTCACAGGATCAGACTAGCATCGTTGCCTCCTTGTTCATCGAGGGCCAGTAATAGCCCAGGCTCAACACTTTCCTCACGATGGATCGGGCACCTTCATGACAAGCCAAATATCCTTCGTGCACTTCTCTAAGGATCCGACCTGTGTCGGGTTCGGCCACACATTTCAGATAAGGAGTTAAATACCCATTTTTGTACAGCTGATTGTCCACCATCACATAATTAAGCGCGATTCGGCGTATTTTGCCGGCTGCTACTTCATCATCGGGGACTGCCCCCGTAGTCAGATACGCGACTATCGGGGTCATCCAAGTGGGCTCCTCCGATCCGATCTCAATGGCACGCACCTCCGATGGATCAGCGGTTGACAAGATCACCTTCTCCAAGAAATGTACCTTCCGACTTTCATCAAGGGGTGCCCCCAAGGCGAATTTTCTCAAGGCATCTACTTCCACATTATCCTCCCTCGGGATCGCCTCAATATCGAAGCTCTTGAAACTCTCCTTCAGGGTTTGCACCTCGCGAAGATACTTTTTCATCATCGGGCTCTTTGCTTCGTATCGCCCCTGGACTTGGTTCACGATCAGGCTAGCATCGCACTTCACCTTTAAGTGACCAACTCTCGTTCCTTTAGAAATCTTGAGGCCAGTGATGAGAGCCTCGTATTCAGCTTCCGTCTGATCGGAGGGGTTCGCCTCCGTCTGGTGGTATCAGTAAGAAACCTGCTCCCGATCCTTCTGAATTTGAGGAGCCATCGGTGTACATCTCCCAAATATTTTCGGCGTCGGGCTGTTCTGACTGCTCTGCTATCGGGACTTCCATAGTTGCCCCCTCTACAGGGCCCGCTTCTTCTAGATCGGGGGCTATAGACTTTGCTATGAAATCCGCCAACGCCTGGCCCTTAATAGCCGTTCTCGGAGCAAAGTGGATGCCGAACTCACTAAGCTCGACTGCCCATTTCACTAATCTCCCCGACGCGTCAGGTCGGTTCAAAAAATGTTTCATGGGCTGATTTGTCAAAACAGTAATTTCATGCGCGTGGAAGTAAGGCCTCAGCTTCCGAGCAGTAACAATCAACGCATAAAGATACTTCTCAACGGCGGGATAATTCATTTCTGACTTGGCGAGTGCCTTGCTTACATAATAGACGGGGACTTGGCTACCCTCTACAACTTTCACTAAGACAGAGCTAACAGCAAATTTAGAAATAGCCAAATACAGATAGAGTGGCTCGCCTGGGATGGGCTTCGCCAATGGCGGGAGGGTGTGGAGGTGCTGCTTGAGTGCCTGAACGCCTCCTCGCACTTGGCCGTCCATTCAAACTTCTTGTTGGCCCTCAGCACCTCAAAGAACGGCATAGATCGATCACTTGCCTTGGACAGGAAGCGAATCATCGCGGCCAATCGACCGTTCAGCACCTGCACCTCCCGATGGTTCGTCTGGGACTTCATCTCCTCGATTTCCTTCAGCTTCTCAGGGTTCACCTCGATTCCCTTCTGGCTCGCCATGAAGCCCAGAAACTTCCATGAATGCACTCCGAAGGCACACTTGGTCGGGTTCAAGCGAACTTGATGAAGCCTCATTCGCTCGAACGCTGTGGCTAAGTTGTGAACATGATCCTCGGCCTGTCGGGACTTCACCAGCATGTCGTCCACATAGGCCTCCATTGTTTTCCCCAACATGTCCCCGAACAGCTTGTTCACCATCCTCTGATAAGTTGCACCTGCGTTGATCAATCCAAAGGGCATAACATCATAATGATAGATGTCACTATCAGCATAAAAAGTGGTATGGGGGGCATCCTCCTTGGACATCTTGATCTGATTGTAGCCGGAGTAGGCATCCATAAAGCTCAGCAACTCATGTCCCGATGTGGCATCCACCAGCTGGTCGATCCTCGGGAGCGGATAGTGTTAAGTTATGGGATCTAGGTCAACGGGGTGTCGGCTTTGATCTCACTCCTTACGGGGGATGTATATGATCCGGTCTTCTCGAGTAGCCTTGCCTTTGCCTATGTCCTTCTTCCTTTCCTTCTTCCCTTGGTTCCTTCTCTTCTTCTCTCCCTTTGCCCTGCAAAAGGGGGCAGTACCAGACACGGAGGAGGGGGGGGGTGGTGCCTGGTGAACCCTCTCCGATGCCTAAGTCAGAACTATATTTCTAGAGAGATAAAGCTAGAGAGATGTCAGAGCTAAATTGTTCAAATGGCCAAGATGATCAAATGAGTTGTGAAGGTGGGGTATTTATAGGCAACGGTGTCATTAAGGTGGCTTAATGACATCGTTAACCTTTAAACACAATTAATTAACCTTTAAGCGCATAATTAAGACCTTAGGATTCGGAGGAGGTAGGCGGAGTGGACCGAGCATGGGAGTCTGAAGATGGTGTCGGGGCCCTTGGGGGGGAGAAATCCGACCCCCAAGGGTAGGGGTTGGGTGAGGGCACCCAACCCCTCCTAGGGAGGGTGGGGTTGGCCAACCCCATCCCTCCTAGGAGGGATCGGGTTGGCCGACCCGATCTCTCCTAGGAGAGATCGGGTTGGCCAACCCGATCTCCCCTAGGGGAGGTCGGGTGTGGCCACCCAACCTCACCTAGGTGAGTTCGCCTCTGTCGGACGGGCGCTTCGGCCCCGTCCGAGCCGTCGATGTTCTCGCGAAGTGTCCGGGTTGAAGTTTCGATTTGCAATCATAAATGGGACGATAAAAATACAACGGTTCGGAAGTCAACGGGTTCAAATTGGGCGTATATCCATCACATGCCCCCGAGTCAACCAATGGCCTAACCCTTGATTGACTCTATTTTAGGATGGTATGACACGCGCAATTTGAAACCGGGATTTTACCTTCTTTGTCTGAATGCCTGCTTACCCATGGATGTGTGCCTCTGACTTTGCCCCCTGTCTAATGAGATAGAGGAATTGTAAACGTCAGAGTAGCACGGACGTGTGCCTAGGCACGCGTCCATCTGAGTCGGGAGTAATAAACTTATCTCTACTACAGGTGTATACTCAAAAAATACAAACTTGCACAGGGGCGTGATACGAATGTAACTAAGTAACCTACGCTTCAAATTCGTGCCGGGATTTTATCTAAGTGAGGAAGAATTAATTTTAGTCAAAAATTTTCCTAAGTATGGAATACTAGAAAATAAACCTTAGGGGGTGTTAACTAGGGTGAGCGTGGATTTAACCATGGTTGATGGGAACTAGTTTTTGAATCTTGTCCCTTGAAATTTTCCTCTCTAAAATTCAACGGTGTTGATTTGGCGATTTTGGAAAAACCCTAAACCTTTGTGTTATAAAAAGGGGAAGTGATTACCTCATTCTCGTTGTCCTTTTCTCTTCTTTTCGACGGTGGGATTTCTGGTTGGGCTTACTTCTCGGGGCACGCGTCGTATTGAGGTATGCGTTTTTCTTCTTGTGTAAGCATTGTTCTTGTGGAGTTCGATCCTGTTTTTCTTTCAGTTGTTTCCTTACTTGTCTCGTTTCGATTTACGTGTCTTCATGATAATATAGTTCTGCTTGATTTGTCTTTCCTCCATCTTCTTGCTTTCATACTTCCGTTTACTGGCGTGTGGGACTTTCTACACCGGGATTATGGCTATCTCTGTTTGCCCCCTTGCCTCTGTCTGTTGGGCTGAGGGGTCTCTCCATGCTGGGGGTTATGACTATCTCCCCCTGCCCCCTGCCTCTGCCTGTTGGCTGATGAGGTTTCTCTATGCTGGGGGTTATGACTATCTCCCCCTGCCCCCTGCCTTTGCCTATTGGCTGGTGAGGTTTCTCTATGCTGGGGGTTATGACTATCTCCCCCTGCCCCCTGCCTTTGCCTATTGGCTGGTGGGGTCTCCTTATGCTGGGGGTTATGACTATCTCCCCCTGCCCCCTGCCTCTGCCTGTTGGCTGATGGGGTCTCCTTATGCTGGGGGTTATGACTATCTCCCCTTGCCCCCAGCCTCTGCCTATTGGCTGGTGGGGTCTCCTTATGCTGGGGGTTATGACTATCTCCCCTTGCCCCCAGCCTCTGCCTATTGGCTGGTGGGGTTTTCTTGCCGTCTTTCTATTCTTGTCTTTTGACTTTGTATCTATCATTTTAGGGAAATGAGTTCGTGTCTCTTGTCCATTGTTTGCTTTCTGTTTTTCTCGGATTGAGCCTGTGTTTTTTCCGGTCAGTAGAACTTTCTGGTGATTGATGAGGAGTAAGAGGCCAGTACGTGTGGGAGTGGTTACTTCCGGGACCGGATCTTCGATTGCAAAAAGATCGGTTTTCTATGGTGCGGGGAGGTGTTCTCTAACTGGAGGTAAGGGTGGTGACGTTAGGGTGCCATCTTCTTTCTATATTGATGCCCCCCAATCGAAGGTCCGGGAGCCGTCTTTTCCTTCCTCTCTGTTTGGTGAGTTCTTGAGCAGCTGAGTTTCCTTAGTGTATATTGGTATTTACTCTGTGCTTTGTTATAGGTAGACTTCGTCTTCCGCGTCTGAGTCGGAAGGAGCTGTCTCGTCCACCTGTTGATGGAATTGTTGGGTCTGAGTGGGCGCCTTATTATGGGCGTGGGGCTCGTTTTGACAATCAATCTTCTTTGCAAACTCCTGAGGTTGGAGTTCGTGTTCTGCAGTCTGCTGTTCCTCCTGCTGATCGTGTGTCCCTCTCCAAAGGGTCGGATGCAACTTATGAGTTGGCTCGTGATGTGCTGGCTCGTTATGCTCCTGTAATGTTATTAACCGTTTTATCCTTTGGCATACTTCTTCTCCATGCGTCATCCGTCTCATCTTTTGTTTTTGTTACAGGGTATGGCCGACCTTGTTAATTTATCCACCCTTGCTATTCATCTTGCTGAGGAGAGGAAGGTGTACGAGGACATTTGTGTCTCCCTTAACTCCAGTCTTATTAACTATTTGGAGCATAGTCGTATTACTGATTTGCGGTGCCGAGACTTGGAGGGTCGCATTGCTCTTCTCAATGAAGAGGTTGAAGCGTTGAAACAAAGGTCTTATCGTGATGAGACACTTCGGGCTGCTGAGTTAGTCTCTCTGGAGGAAATGTTTCGTATGGAGGCGAAAGAGTGTGCCGTTGCTGAGTATAAGGCCTCTTCCGCTTATCAGGCTGCTATGGACGTTCGCTGCTCTGTGGCTAAACGTATTTCCTTTAAGGAGATTCTTGAACGTATTCACATGATTGCTCCTGACTTTCCTTTCTCTCGTCTTGGTGATTTGTCAGACTTTGCACTTAAGCATATTGCGAAGATAAAGGAATAGTACCCCTATCTATTGTGGTAGTCTCATGTGCTTGTGAGTTGTGGTTGTCTTTAGAGTTTAAAACTCCAGATTTGTTAATGTTGCCATCTTTGTCTGATACACTTGTTTATACTCGTTGTATATATGGCCGTGTGCTTATATCTCTTCTCATGATGTCTCCCTATGCCTTGTGTATGGCCCTTTGGGTATGGACCCTTTCATTGGTGTGTTTCCTTTACTTATCCTTCTTTCGTGCTTTCCTTCATATCTTACCTGCCATTTCATAAAGAAAAAACATTACTTGTTCTTCACATTACTTTTCTTAGAAATTTCCTTCTCATGGTATTCTTCTGAGCATGGTATCCTTCTAAGAATGGTATCCTTCTAAACATGGTGTGATGATCTCTTCTGATACCCCTTACACGGTATACGTTGTACTGTTAGGCCAAAGATACGCTCTTGGTGGGCGTCGAAATCTTTTCACGAGACAGGCTCTCGGACGGCACTTAACGTTTCACAGGATAGGCTCCCGGAGGGCTCAGGTTAGTCCACCGATACCTTCTTGACGGGTGTCAAATCTGTTCACGAGACAGGCTCTCGGACGGCACTTAACGTTTCACAGGATAGGCTCCCGGAGGGCTCAGGTTAGTCCACCTATACCTTCTTGACGGGTGTCAAACTGTTCACGAGACAGGCTCTCAGACGGCACTTAACGTTTCACAGGATAGGCTCCCGGAGGGCTCAGGTTAGACCAAAGATACGCTCTTGGTGGGCGTCGAACTGGTAGTTTGAAATCTACCTCAAGATACGCTCTTGGGGGCGTCGAACTGGTAGTGTTTTTTCTACCTCAAGATACGCTCTTGGGGGCGTCGAATCTGGTAGGTTGCAAATCTACCTCAAGATACGCTCCTGGGGGCGTCGAATTCGTAGTTTTTGGAAACCACTCTCAAGATACGCTCTTGGTGCGTCGAAGTCGTAGTGTAATAACTACTCTCAAGATACGCTCTTGGGGGCGTCGAAGGTTGTAGTATGAACACTACTCTCAAGATACGCTCTTGGGGGCGTCGAGGTTCGTAGTTTTTGGAAACCACTCTCAAGATACGCTCTTGGTGCGTTGAAGGTCGTAGTGTAAATACTACTCTCAAGATACGCTCTTGGGGGCGTCGAAGGTCGTAGTATGAATACTACTCTCAAGATACGCTCTTGGGGGCGTCGAATGTCGTAGTATGAAAACTACTCTCAAGATACGCTCTTGGGGGCGTCGAATGTCGTAGTATGAAAACTACTCTCAAGATACGCTCTTGGGGGCGTCGAACCTGTCATTGACTTGAAGTCATATCTGTGTAAGGATAACTTGGTGATTGTAACATCACATTCACTGGTAAATACTTTTGAATAACTACTACTCTCTTAGGAGCATTCATGTTTTTGTACACTCGGGATGCCTTGGTGCACCAAGACATCCTTTGTAGGAAATCAAAGATAGTTGTAGAGTTGGAGTAACTTCGTGAGTTCTCCTTCTCAAGAGTTGTTTTTTGAAAAGCTTGTAAAGCTAAAACATGCGAAATGCTAGATATGAAACTAAGGATATGGGGTGGTCACTGTGTCTGTTGCCACGTACTCCTTGAAGCTTCCATTGTAGATCATTTCTTCCACTTCCACCTTCAACACCATGCAGTTGTTGGTTTGATGCCCCCAGGTCCCATGGTACTCACACCAACCCTGTGCATCTCTACCTAGGAAGGCCTTGCCTTCCTCCCTGCATGCTGGCAGCTCTTGCTTGAGGCGCTTGTGGAAAATTTCTTCTATGCTGAGTGTGAGGGGTGTGAATGTGAAATTGACACCTCCTCCCAATGTGTCTGCTTCTCTTCCTCTTTCTGGAACTTTATCCAACTGTTCCGCCTCTTGTTCAAATGCCCTGTCGAGCTTCACCTTGAGCTCTCTCATTGTGCTCGTCATGACCATCTCATAGAGCCCTCCATAGGCCTCGAATGAGCTTGGATGCATGTTTCTGATGAATGCTCTGACTGCTTCTCTCCTTGTGACGTCCATGTTGGCACCATAATCAAAGAATCTCTGGAAATAGCTTGATATAGACTCCTGCGGTATTTGCTTGATATCATCTATGTAGCGGAAGCCTCTTAGGATGGAGTTCCTTGTTCTGTTTCCTATTGTGGTGTCTGGCTGCCAAGGTATGGATGTCACCTTCACAGCCTTGCTCCTGTGTTTCCTTGTAGGCACTGTTTGAAAAAGCTGCCTGCTAAAACGGAGTGTCACTCCACTCCTCCTCCTTCCTTGCCTTTGTCTCCCTCCCCTCCTTCTTCTATTCTGGTTGGCTCCTGCCATGACCACAGCCACTGTGTCTGTCCTGTGTGATCCATGTCTCATTGAATTGACATAGCATTGTCTTGCAGTGCGTTGATCACCCAGGACTTCTCCAACTCCGTTCTCCGTGATGTACTTCAGCTTCTGGTGAACAGTGGATGACACTATTTCATATGGATTTATGGTTGTCCTTCCTAGGATCCCATTGTAGGCTCCCAGGCTTTCAACCACCAAGAAATTGACATTTACCTTCAGCTGGGTCCATCCTTGGCCCATGGTCACTGGCAATGTTATAATCCCCAGGGGGTAACTTGTTGCCCCTGAGAAGCCAACTAGAGGGAAGTTGACCGGTTTGATGTCTGCTTTGGTTTTCCCTATCTCTTCCAACACTCTCAGGCTTAGGAGGTCAGCTGAGCTGCCCCCATCCACCAAAATTCTCTTTACATCAAAATTATCAATATCTAAAGTAATAACTAGAGCATCGTCATGTGGAAAGACGATGTGGCTCTTGTCCTTCTCCGAGAACTCGATCTTCACTTCTTCTCCTTCTCTTGGCCTTTTTCTCCACCTTGGCACTGAGCTTAACTTGGATGCATAGACTTCTCTTGCATTAGCAGTTGGGCCTCCTGATGCTGCTCCTCCATGTATCATGTTGATGACTCCTCTTTTGTTGGGTGGAGGGTTATGGTCTACCTTTCCCTTGCCCTTGTCTTTCTGTGGTGGCCCCAGTTGCATACTATTGCCCCCATGGTCTACGAATTGCTTCAGTTCTCCCCTCTGGACGATGTTGTTTATGCTTAGCTTTAAGCTAAAGCATTCATTTGTGTCGTGACCATAAGCCTCGTGGTTGTCACACCATCTATCCTTGTGATTTCCTACCATTGGGGCTCTCCACCTTGCAGGAGGTGACCAAAGCTTTTGGTTCCGCATCTCTCTAAGTACGGTGGCTGGAGTGGCGTTCAGTGGGATGAACTTAATGACGTTTATTTCTCTGGCCTTTAAGGGTTCACCTATTTGGTTTCTTTGCTGTGGTGGACGCCACTCCTGCTGTGGCGGACGCCACTCCTGCTGCCTTGCATGCTGTGGTGCCTGGGGTGGCTTGCCTTTGTTTGGCCTTTGATTATCCTCCTTGGCTGCCTGGATTTTGGCCTTCTTGCTTGCCCTGTGCCTCTCAAGGTCAATATGCGTTTTAACTCTCCCTGCAAGCTCCTCTAAGGTGCTTGCTGGCTTTTTGGCCATCTTTTCAGCCAATGTTGACCCAAAGCGACCTAAGTTTCTGATAAAGGCTCGGATTATTTCCCCTTCAGTGATGTCTCCCTGGATGTCTGCAATATTCTGGTTGAACCTAGTGTAGTAGCTGGCCAGGGTTTCATCGTATTCTTGTTTTACGTCATCAATGGAGCCTGTTCCCTTGAGGAGTTTCCTCTCCCCTAGGTATCTCTGCAGAAACTTAGCTTTTAGCTGCTCCCATGAGTGGATGCTTTCAGAGGGCAGGCTGAAGAACCAATGTGAGGCCACCCCTGATAGAGTATTTGGGAAAAGGAGTGCCTTGTATCTTTCATCAGTTGTCCTCCCGAACAGGGAGGCCTCATGTTGTTGGATATGTTCTAGGGGGTCTCCCTTCCCATTGTACTTTGCAATTTGCACTGTGTGCAGGGAGTCTGGCACCCTGTTCATCTCCAGCTCCTTTGTGAAAGGGTGGTTCGTCTTGTCACTTAGACAATGTAGGTTGGGTTTCTTTGACTCATTCAATTTCCGGGTTATCATGGCTTCTATCTCCTCCGGGGTGATCACTACCTGTGCCGGAGTATAATCCCTCTGATATCCATTGTAGTTGTAGACTGGGCTTACTGGGTTCCCTTGTCCCTGCTGGTATGGACTGTAGGTGTACTCTTGATACGCCTGCTGGGGTGCTTCATAGAAGTCCTGCCTCCTTGGAGGTCTTGCTTGTCTTTCCTCCCCAAGCGGGGTGTAAGCCCTGTTGTTCTGCTGTTGCCTAGGAGGCACGAATTGTTGCCTTCCCTCTGGGGGTGGCTCCTGGTAATATCTTCTTTGCTCCTCTCGCTGCCCTGCTCGAGGGTGCGAGTAGTGCTCTTCTGTCGGGATCTGCTCCTCCTCATGAGCTTCAGTGTAAGTCCCTTGGGTGTATGCCGGCCTTGCATACGCTGTGTGGGCGCGGTTGCCATCTCTCTGTGCCGGCATCCCATGTGGGTACCTTTGGGGTTGCTCTTCATAATAGTATCCCTCAGGGGGTGCCGTGTTGTGGGAAGGCACTCCCTGTTGTCCTCTTGCTCTCTGTGGCCTTCTTGCCCGGGGGGTGGAGGCTGTGGAGGACTCAGCCCCAGCTGGGCGTGAAGGTCCTCCCTCCTGGTTGTTCTGTTGCTGAGGAGGTTGTGGTATTTCTTGGGGCTCTGGATGCATTGGCTGCTTCCCAGGGTCAGGCCGCCTCCCTGGAGGTGTGGGTTCTCTTCTCCGCCCATTGCCCCCGGGTGGGTGTTGGGGCCTGGACACCCTACTGTTCGTCATAGCTCGTGTAATAGCCAGGCTTTCTGTCCGAAGCCTACAGACGGCGCCAAGTGTTAAGTTATGGGATCTAGGTCAACGGGGTGTCGGCTTTGATCTCACTCCTTACGGGGGATGTATATGATCCGGTCTTCTCGAGTCGCCTTGCCTTTGCCTATGTCCTTCTTCCTTTCCTTCTTCCCTTGGTTCCTTCTCTTCTTCTCTCCCTTTGCCCTGCAAAAGGGGGCAGTACCAGACACGGAGGAGGGGAGGGTGGTGCCTGGTGAACCCTCTCCGATGCCTAAGTCAGAACTATATTTCTAGAGAGATAAAGCTAGAGAGATGTCAGAGCTAAATTGTTCAAATGGCCAAGATGATCAAATGAGTTGTGAAGGTGGGGTATTTATAGGCAACGGTGTCATTAAGGTGGCTTAATGACATCGTTAACCTTTAAACACAATTAATTAACCTTTAAGCGCATAATTAAGACCTTAGGATTCGGAGGAGGTAGGCGGAGTGGACCGAGCATGGGAGTCTGAAGATGGTGTCGGGGCCCTTGGGGGGGAGAAATCCGACCCCCAAGGGTAGGGGTTGGGTGAGGGCACCCAACCCCTCCTAGGGAGGGTGGGGTTGGCCAACCCCATCCCTCCTAGGAGGGATCGGGTTGGCCGACCCGATCTCTCCTAGGAGAGATCGGGTTGGCCAACCCGATCTCCCCTAGGGGAGATCGGGTCGGCTGACCCGATCTCCCCTAGGGGAGGTCGGGTGTGGCCACCCAACCTCACCTAGGTGAGTTCGCCTCTGTCGGACGGGCGCTTCGGCCCCGTCCGAGCCGTCGATGTTCTCGCGAAGTGTCCGGGTTGAAGTTTCGATTTGCAATCATAAATGGGACGATAAAAATACAACGGTTCGGAAGTCAACGGGTTCAAATTGGGCGTATATCCATCAGATAGCAATCCTTCGGGCATGCTTTGTTCAGGTCGCGGAAATCAACACACATCCGCCACTTACCATTGCTCTTCTCCACCAGGACTGGGTTTGCGACCCAGGTCTGGAATCGGAGCTCCTTAATGAATCCAGCATCGAGCAACCTGCACACCTCTTGCTGGATCGCGATCTTCTTGTCGGCACCTATCGGGCGCCTTCTCTGTGTGACTGGCTTGATCGCGGGATCAATCTTCAGCTCGTGAGTAATTACATCAGGGCTGATTCCTGGCATGTCGCTTGGGGACCAGGCAAACAGCTCCTTAAACTTCTTCAATAGATCAATCAGTTCTCGGGCCGTCTCCTCCGACAGAGCGGACCCGATTTTCACCTTTCTTTGAGGTCCATCGATCTCGACCTCCTTCAAGTCCTCCATCGGGGCGGGACGCCCAAAATCCTCTCGGTGATTAGCATCAGTTTGGAAAACATTCATAGCCTCCCGATTCCTCCTTCGAGTGGCATTGACGTAGCACCTCCTAGAGGCTATCGATCGCCCTGGACCTCCCCGATTCCATGGTCGATCGGGACTTCAGCTTCTGATGGACAGTTGAGGCAACTGCCCCCAGCGGGTTGATGGTGGTCCTCCCGATAATTGCATTATATGTCCCCGCGGACTCGACCACTACGAATTCCACGTTCCTCTTCTCCGACTTCCAGCCACTACCGAATTCAACCGGTAAAGTAATCATCCCCACCGGGTAAGAAGTAGAGCCAGAAAATCCGACCATCGGGAAGTCTGCAGGCTTCAAGTCCTTCTTGGTTTTTCCCATGGCCTCCAGTGCATCCTGTTGGATCACGGTGGAACTCCGGCACGGATCTTGACGGCAATCCTGGCTCCTTTGCTCCACGTAATCCTGCAAGAGGGGATAGACCGGGCGGTGACCCAGAATCCCTCTCCGATGCTTAAATGAGTACCTCGTCTGACTGGCAAGCAACAGATATCAAAAGTATTCAATTTCAACGTAAACCGATCTGAGGTGACCTCCTGCCCTTTTATAGGCAAAGAGGTGTCTCAGGTACCTGGCGAACCGTTAGGGGTGGTTAGCCCGTATCCCGCTTATCTCGTACACGATCTCGCGTATCTTAGCCATGCCCCGCGTATCTCGGCCACGATCCGTGTATCTTAACCACGTTCCGTATATCTCGGCCACGCCCCGCATATCTTGGCTTTATCCTCTGGTAACGAGTCCCGACTCCCGTCGGGGACTCCAGAGTTATCTCGTTGTGTCACCGCTCGGGGCCCCTCGTCATCGTGACAGGGCCAATCATTCTCAGGGATTCATCATCGGGGCCTACTTAAAGGCTTCTCGTCGGGAGCTTTTAGCTCCACTGTCGGGACCGACTCTGTCGGGACCCTGCTTCGTCGGGACTCCCTTCATCGGGACCCTTCTCCTAGGTCATCGTGACCTTTACTCTGGGCCTGGTGGGCCTGTTTGCCGTTTCCTCGCCGTTAAAGGGCCTGACGGCTATAATCGGACCCATCATTTGCCCCCAAGACATGAGGGACTTTTAGTTCGTCGTGTCTTCCAACTCCCGATTTTTCCAATACTAGAGTCAGTTACTTAAAGTTATCAGTCTTCTCCTCTACGTTTCCTCAGGGTTTTATGGATAACTGCTATATCCCAAGGGTCTCTTCGGTTTTCTAGTGCATTAAATGCAGCAGATGATGGAGTGACGTTTTCGACCCACGTGCCTGATTTTTCGCGCCTGTCCTTTTCTGGAAAGTGCTTTTCAGGCCGTTTCATCATTACGCCCGTTGTCCTTCTGCACGTTTCATCTCGACGGTTCAGATTAAGACCTTTCGAATTTGACGACTCGGATCGAAGTGTCCTTTCAACTGTCTTCTTCGACTATAAAACCCTAGCCACAGTCACAATTTAACTTTTACCGTCTTCGAATTCTCAAAAGCTCTCTGCGATTCCTCTGCAATTCCAAGCTCTGTGCTTTCGAAGATCCTTGGAATCTTCTCCGACCACCTTTCCGGCGACACTTCGTTCATCTCTTTCAACCTTTACTCCACCATGTCTGGTAAGGAAACACTCTTCGTTGCTCGTTCGTCTTTTCCTTTTTAATTTCTTCCAGAATCCCACTGTATTTTCTTGCCCTGGTTGCTTTTCAGACAGCGGTTCCAGCTCCGAGGGGAGAAAACCTTTTAAATTTGACTATGCTCCGAATGAAATTTCCACCACTGCTTACGATGCAGCTCTCCGAGAGGGTTGCATCACTCTCACCTGGGAACCTCGCTTCCCGTATGATCGGCATCGTCCCTCGAGTGACCCTGAGGTTACTCGTCCCCAGAAAGGGGAGGTATTTGTCTCTACGGGACAAATATCAGCGGGGATCAGGTTCCCCTTCTGCGGTAACCTGGTCGAGCTGTGCCAACATTACCAAACACACCCTACTACCTTCTCTCCTCATGCTATCCGCATTTGGAACGCCTTTCAAGTCCTCTGTCTCCGACAGAAGTGGGTCTACAGCCTCCAGCTTTTCCGGACTTTTTACGGGCTGAAATGCAACGAGGCGGGGGTTTGCGCCTTCTACCCTCGGATGCCCAAATGGAGTAAGCAGCAGCTTGCCCGGCACGGTTGGACCAGTGACACCTGGAAGGTGGTCCAGGGTCGGGGTCTTTTGATTGATACAGGGTCTGACAACAGTAGCTGGAAGAGGAGCTACTTCTTCATCCAACATTCTTCTATCCCTTGGCCTCGGTGGGAGGTGGCAGCAGACCCTCCGCCTGCTTTCCACTCCTATGCTGATGAGGACTTCGAGACCCTTCAATTGATCCAGCTTTATCGTTGGGGGGAGTCCTACACTCCTCTCAATGCTAACTCTCTGGTGGAGCGGGACCTGGTGCATACTGGGGTCCGACTCCTCAGTATTGTCTCTGGGGGGCAGCTCTTCGACGGCCCTTCTAGCATGGTCCCTTGGGTAAAATCTCTAACTTTTTCTTCGTTTATTGTTTGCAGCCAAGAAGGTGTCTGTGCTGACCGATTTCTTCCTTAAGCAGGGGGAGACCGATGCTGTCCGCCCCTCGCGGAAGAGGAAGTCTGCCAAGAAGGCTGCTGCTGCCAGGTCGGGGTCTCCTTCAACGGAGCAACCCAAGCGACCGCGGGTGGATCTGGACCAACTCTTCGAGGTCCAGAATGCTGAAGAAGGTAAACAACTCCGACTCGCTATTAAATCATATAAAAGGATGGTTCCGTCGGACTTGATTTCCTCGACCAAGGAGGGCCGAATTGCTGATGTCAAGAGGATCCTTCGAGGTGAAACTCCCCGGGTCTTGAAGGCGGGCTACTATCACTTCCGCGGGAAGGATCAATACGTCTCCCGACGTATCATTTGGTGTAAGAATCCCGATGAACTTCCTGACTACCTATCTGAAGCTCTTCATCCTCCAGGTGCAGGTCGCTCGGGAGCTTCCTCGGGGGCTGCAGTTTCTACAGATGCACCGCCTTCAGCGGGGGTGCCTCCCTCAGCTGGAGAGAAGGCACCATCTGGTGAACAGTTTCGCCAGGTGGAGACCCTGGACTCCTCCAAGGAGACCGGCGGGGTTGATCCCCCTCAGCAGCGTCGGAAGGTGGGGCAATCCCCCTTGAAACCAACCCCTCAGGGGCCGCTTCCCTCGTCTTCTCCACAGCAGCGGGAGCTCTCTCCCATCCATGACTTTTCTCCCTCTCCTGTCCGGGCTGAGATGGAGATGTGCCCTTCTCTTCCCCGTCCCATCTCTCCCATGGCTCTCGACAGGGACTTCTATAGGCCCTACAACCCTTCGCAGGCCAATGCCCCCTGGGCTCCGATCCAGACGCTTCAGGGAGTCCCGCTCACACAAGGGGAACAGGACCAAGAGCTGGCCCTGCATCTTCTGGCGGGTTCCATCCTGCCTTCTATGCGACATCCGATTTACCTCAATCGGACGCATATGGAGCGGGACGTCAGGGATATGGCTGTGCGCCGCATCGAGGTGAAACTTCACTTTTTCCTTATTGATCAATAAATCGAGTCTTTTGTCCTTCTAACACTTTTTCCTTTTGACTGTAGGAGCTCGGGGATTACAACCGCCTCATCGGGTATGTCATTGCCTACGATGAGGCCCGGGAGCGGGACCGCGGAGTCCGTGAGCAGCTTCAGGCGGATCTCCAGGCTTCCCAGTCTTCGCGGGGGAAGCTGGCCAAGGAGCTGGCTGCCCTCAATGAGAAGATTCTGGGTCTTCAGCAGCAGATCGCGGACTTCGAGGGGCTCCTGAGGCAGGAGCGGCAAGAGCGGGGGGAGGTCGTGGATCGGCTGACCCAGGAGAAGAAGGCCGCCGAGGACCAGCTGGTCCTCGAGAAGAAGGCTCTGGAGGAGCTGATTGCGGGGTTCCCGGCGCGGCTGGCCGAAGCGGAGGCCAAGGGTCGGGAGGACTATCGAAGGTCGGAGGTCTTCCAAGCTGACGCCCTGAAGTTCTTCAGCGCGGAGGTGGAGAACACTCTCTTCAACGCCGTTGAGGAGCTCCACCTGGAGTACGGGGACGTCATCAATTTTGACAAGTCTCCTTCCCTCGCTCCCTTTGCGAAGAAGTACTTCGCTCTTTCCGAGGAGAGTGATGGGGGGAGTACTCCGGTAGTTGTCGAGGATGCTTCTGAGCTTCCAAGTGCAGACGCCCCGATAGCCAATCCTCCTGAAGCCAATCCTGCGGACCCCTCTGCTGCTGCTGACAAGGACCAAGCTTGAATGCTTTTATCTTTCAGAGTCCTTGTATTTTCTTCTCTTGCTTCGTCGTCGGGCCTTCGAGCCCTTTATCAATATTAGACTCCTTTAACTCCGATCTTTTTTGTTGTCTTTCGTCTTTTCCGACTATTTAACAATGTGCACCACCTAAGGCGACTTAACCTTGAGTGCATCACTTAAGACGACTTAGTGCTTGGCAGTCGAAACTTCGATACTTACGAAGTTCTTCTGATGTCCTTCCGACGATCTAATAATTTGCACCACTTAAGGCGACTTAATATCGAATGCATCACTTAAGACGACTTTAATAGTTACTTAGGATAGACCTAAAGATCACGCACCACTTAAGGCGACTTAATATTGTGCACCCTTGAAGGCGATTTTCGGGTACTTAGAATAAACCTAAGTATTGTGCACCACTTAAGGCGTCTTTTCTCGGGCATCACTTAAGATGACTTTATATTACTTAGAGTAAATTTAAGAATCGTGCACCACTAAAGGCGACTTTCATCGTGCGCCACTGAAGGCGGCTTTCCTCATGCACCACTGAAGGCGACTTTCATCGTGCACCACTGAAGGCGACTTTCACCGTGCACCACTGAAGGCGACTTTCATCGTGCACCACTGAAGGCGACTTTCCTCATGCACCACTGAAGGCGACTTTCATCGTGCACCACTGAAGGCGACTTTCACCGTGCACCACTGAAGGCGATTTTCACCGTGCACCACTGAAGGCGACTTTCCTCGTGCACCACTAAAGGCGACTTTCATCGTGCACCACTGAAGGCGACTTTCACCGTGCACCACTGAAGGCGACTTTCCTCATGCACCACTGAAGGCGACTTTCATCGTGCACCACTGAAGGCGACTTTCATCGTGCACCACTGAAGGCGACTTTCCTCGTGCACCACTAAAGGCGACTTTCCTCATGCACCACTAAAGGCGACTTTCATCGTGCACCACTGAAGGCGACTTTCACCATGCACCACTGAAGGCGACTTTCCTCATGCACCACTGAAGGCGACTTTTACACTTGACATAAATCTAAGGACAACCCTTGTTTGGAAGCAACCTCTTTATTTATTGGCATAAAATAGGTTTACATCGAATTAAACGATAAATAGCATACACCACTTAAGGCGATTTTACATCGGGCACCATCTAAGGCGACCTTATTGGGCACCACTTAAGGCGACTTTATTGGGCACCACTTAAGGCGACTTTTTTCAAGCATGGTGTTTCTTCGAGTTTTCGTCACTGAGAATGTTTCATCGTTCTGCCATCGAGGTCTTCTAGAATACTTTCTCACTTGAGAGTCGTTAAACGGTGGGCCATTGTCGCTGGTCATCACCTTAGGAATCCTACATCTGGACACGATGTGGGTTCGGAGGAATTTGACGATATTGTCCTTGTGCTTGTGGAAGAGGTCCCACCAAGTTGATGCCCCACTGCGCGAAGGGCCCAGCGCTCTTGATGGATGTCAGGCAGGTAGCTGGGGCCACAGTACTCGGGGCGTACCTCTGGCACGCGTCGCATGATCGGACCAACGCCATTGCTTCTTTGCTCATCTCGGGCCAGTAATAGCCCAAGTTCACCATACGAGAAGCCTTTTCCAGGAAGTGCATCTTCCGATGGTTTATCGGAGACTGCATTTCCTTGATTGCCCCCAGTTTCTCTGGGTTTACTTCAATTCTTCTTCAGTTCATCTTGGAGCCCAAACACTTCCCTGAATGGACTTTAAAGGCGTACTTTGTCGGGTTCAAGAGAACTTGACGGAGATTTATCCGTTCAAATGCCATGGTGAGGTTGTGATCCTTAGTTTGTCGGGACTTCACCAGCATATCATCCACGTAGGCTTCCACGGTTTCTCCCAACGTATCTTTCAGATCTTTTATGGGGACGGAATGTCCAGACTCTTCTCTGGGATCTGTGTCTGTCTGGAGGACAGTCATGGCCTCTCGCCTTCTCCTCCGGGTGGCATTAACATAGCATTTTCGGGAAGCCACCTGGTCACCTTTGACCTCCCCGACTCCGTGGTCGGTCGGGAACTTCATCTTCTGGTGCACAGTCGAGGCAACTGCCATTAGTGGATTGATGGTTGTTCTCCCGATAATTGCGTTGTAGGTCCCAGCAGAATCAACCACGACAAATTCCACGTTCCTCCTTTCTGACTTCCATCCGCTACCAAACTTTACTAGTAAGGTGATTACTCCCAACGGGTAGGAAGTTGAGCCAGAGAACCCGACCATCGGGAAGTTTGCCTCCTTCAGATCTTTCTTCGTCTTCCCCATGGCTTCCAACGCGTCCATGAATAGAATGTCGGAGGAGCTTCCTCCGTCAATCAGAATTCTCTTCATCTCGAACCCGTCTACATCCAGAATTACTACTAAGGCATCGTCGTGCGGGGTCTCCACACCTATGAGATCTTCCGACGAGAAGGAGATCATCATCTCTTCTTTCAAGGTCCAAGATCGAGACCTCTTACCCAGTACCACCGCAGTAGGAATCCTAGAGGCGTAAACCTCTCGAGCGGATGAGGTATCCCCTCCAGCGGCAAATCCTCCATGAATCACATTGATGACTCGTCTTTCTTTGTGAACACCGGATGACTCTGGATCAGTTCTCTTTTTCTTCGGGGACCGATCACGGGATCGGGAGTGGGACCGCGATCGGGACCGAGAGCGGGACCTGCATCGTTTGTCTCCAACAAACTCTTTGAGCTTTCCCTTCTGGATTAGCTTTTCAATCTCCTTTTTCAGCTCTCGACAGTGATTAGTGTCATGGCCATTTGCGCGGTGAAACCGACAATAGCGATCTGTGCGGGACCCCAAGAATTCTCCATCTTTCTTCGGGGGGTATCTGGAGATACCTTGTTGTTCCATGACTGTCAGCACTTCCGCCATGGAGCAGTTGAGAGGGATGTCGAGATCTTCCTTCTTATCCTTCCTTGGAGGACGTCTATCATCCCCCCGACCAGAGCGACCTCGGTCCCGACTACCTTCATGTTTGCCTTTTGACTTACGGTCGTCGAAAGGCTTGCTCGACTGATTCCCTTTGTTCGATTTTGGGGGCTCCAGTTCTCCCGCGGCTATCTTTGACTCCTGGACATCGATCTGCCGCTTCACTCTCTTCTGTAATGCTTCCATATTCCACACAGGTTTCTCAGCCACGCTGTGCATCAGGTAGGAACCATAGGGGGCCGTCAGGTTCCGAATGAAGGTACAAATTGTTTCGCCCTCCGAGATCTCCTCGTCTATCTCCGCCACACTGGCCGTGTACCGCTGGTAGTAATGTGCCAGTGATTCGTCGGGCCTCTGTACCACCAGGGTGAGGGACCTCACACTCTTCAGCAGACGTCGGCGACCCTGGTACTGTCGAATGAAGCGGTCGTGCATGTCAGCCCAACAGGTGATGCAGCCTGGGGGTAGACTAAAGAACCAGGTCAGGGCTCTTTCTCCCAGTGTATTAGGGAACAGGGTACACACGATGTCCTCTGTCGGGGCTCTACCCAGACACGCCATAAGATGTTTCTGGACATGACGAACTGGATCTCCTTCTCCGTCATACTCTTTGATCTCGGGGATACCCAGCCCTGGCGGGGCGAGGGTGTCTATTAGGCGGGGAACGAAGGGATGAGTGGATCGATCCCTTAACTCCGACACCAGCGGCTTCTGTTCTCCCATACAGATGTTCACGATCTTTACCACTTGGTTGGGAGTGATGGGGCCATTCAGGGGAATGGTCCTGTGCTGAACTGGTCCTGGCCCATCAACCACGAACTTCTCCGGCTGACCGGTCATCTTACCTCCTTCCTGGCCCTGGGGTGGGGCTTCCTGCACGTTCCGACCCTCTGTTGGTAGGGTGGCTTCTTCCAGCGGAGGCATCTCCTCCTGCCTCCTTGCAGCCTCCCTTCGGTCTAAGAGAGCCTCTACAGCCGCTAGGAACACGGGCATGGCCTCCGCCACGGCCCTTGTCAAATCTGCAGTCGGGGGGGCCTCCTGCCCCCTGTTATCCTGGTGTCGAGGGGCAACTTCTTCGGGATGCGATCCATTGTGTCCCCCTGTCTGGGAGAGTTCAGCCGGGGGATGATTCTGGTTTTCTCCTTGTTCTGGTACTGAATTCAAGTTTGTTGCAGCAGGGTGACGGGAGCCACCAGATTGTCCCCTTCTGTTCTTGCCAGCCACCATCGAGCGAGTAGAAGGCATATCAGCTTTTTGTTAGTTTCCCACAGACGGCGCCAATGTTGGATCACGGTGGAACTCCGGCACGGATCTTGACGGCAATCCTGGCTCCTTTGCTCCACGTAATCCTGCAAGAGGGGATAGACCGGGCGGTGACCCAGAATCCCTCTCCGATGCTTAAATGAGTACCTCGTCTGACTGGCAAGCAACAGATATCAAAAGTATTCAATTTCAACGTAAACCGATCTGAGGTGACCTCCTGCCCTTTTATAGGCAAAGAGGTGTCTCAGGTACCTGGCGAACCGTTAGGGGTGGTTAGCCCGTATCCCGCTTATCTCGTACACGATCTCGCGTATCTTAGCCATGCCCCGCGTATCTCGGCCACGATCCGTGTATCTTAACCACGTTCCGTATATCTCGGCCACGCCCCGCATATCTTGGCTTTATCCTCTGGTAACGAGTCCCGACTCCCGTCGGGGACTCCAGAGTTATCTCGTTGTGTCACCGCTCGGGGCCCCTCGTCATCGTGACAGGGCCAATCATTCTCAGGGATTCATCATCGGGGCCTACTTAAAGGCTTCTCGTCGGGAGGTTTTAGCTCCACTGTCGGGACCGACTCTGTCGGGACCCTGCTTCGTCGGGACTCCCTTCATCGGGACCCTTCTCCTAGGTCATCGTGACCTTTACTCTGGGCTTGGTGGGCCTGTTTGCCGTTTCCTCGCCGTTAAAGGGCCTGACGGCTATAATCGGACCCATCACATCCATGAACAGAATATCGGAGGAGCTCCCTCCATCAATCAGGATTCGCTTCATCTCGTACCCATCCACGTTCAGGGTCACGACCAAAGCATCATCGTGCGGTGTCTCCACACCTATCAGGTCCTCCGCTGAGAAGGGAATCACCATTTCTTCTTTCGGAGTCCAATTTCGGGCCCTCTTGCCCAGCACCACAGCAATGGGAATCCGAGAAGCGTAGACCTCCCGAGATGCCGTGGTATCTCCTCCTGCAGCAAGTCCTCCATGAATCACATTAATGGTCCCCCGCTTCTCCTTGCGGGCATTGGAAGACTCAGGTTTATCATTCTTCGGGGATCGACCACGGGATCGGGAACGGGACCGCGATCGGGACCGGGAACGGGATCGGCCCCGTTGCCCAGACACAAATTCCTTAAGCTTCCCCCGCTGGATCAGCTTCTCAATCTCCTTCTTCAACTCCCGACAATGGTTGGTGTCGTGACCGTTGGCACGAAGGAAACGACAATAACGATCGGTGCGAGCTCCCAGGGACTCTCCATCCTTCTTCGGGGGGGTACCTGGCGATACCCTGTCGGTCCATCACTGCCAACACAGCACCTATGGAACAAATGAGAGGAGTGTAGTGGTCCTCCCGCTTGTTCGGCTTCGAGGGATGCTTGTCTTCCCTCCGATCGAGACGGCCATGACCCCGACTGCTCTCGGGTTTATCTTTCCTCCTGCGATCGTCCGAGGGTTTGAACGACTGCTTTCCCTTGTTTGATTTTGGAGGATCGAGGTCTCCGGCAGCTATCTTCGACTCCTGGACGTCGATTTGCTTCTTCACCCTCTTCTGCAGCGCCTCCATGTTCAACACAGCCTTCTCAGCCACGATGTGCATCAGGTCGAAACCATATGGTGCTATCAGGTTCCGAATGAAGGTACAGATGGTCTCTCCCTCCGACATTTCCTCATCGATCTCAGCCACGCTAGCTGTATACCTCTGGTAGTAATGCGCCAGAGATTCGTCGGGCCTCTGTACCACCTCATCCAGGGACCTCGTGCTTTTCAGGAGACGTCGGCGGCCCTGGTACTGCTGGATGAAGCGATCATGCATCTGGGTCCAGCTAGAGATGCACCCTGGAGGAAGGCTGAAGATCCACGTTAGGGCCCTTTCACCAAGTGTGCTTGGGAACAAAACGCACACTATATCATCATTCGGGGCTCTGCCTAGACGAGCCATGACATGCTTCTGGACATGGCGAACTGGATCTCCCTCGCCATCGTACTCCTTGATTGTCGGGATACCCAGCCCTGGCGGGGCCGTGGTGTTCACCAATCGGGGAACAAAGGGATGAGTGGATCGATCCCTCAGCTCCGACATCATTTTCTTCTGGTCTCCCATACAGATATTCACGATCTTCACCACCTGGTCGGAGTGTAGTGGTCCTCCCGCTTGTCCGACTTCGAGGGACGCTTGTCTTCCCTCCGATCGGGACGGCCTCGACCCTGACTGCTTTTAGGTTTATCTTTCCTCCTGCGATCGTCCGAGGGTTTGAACGACTGCTTCCCCTTGTTTGAACGACTGCTTCCCTCAAATCCGACATCATCTTCGTCTGGTCTCCCATACAGATGTTCACAATCTTCACCACCTGGTCGGGGGTGATAGGACCACTAAGAGGGATGGTCCTATGTTGCACCGGCCCAGGCCCATCGACCACGAACTACTCTGATAGGGCATGCTCGTTGCCCTTGTCCTGGTGCTCGCGTTGGGCCTCCTGCCCGTCCCGATTCTCCATCGGCGGAGGCGGAGGCAACTCCTCCTCCTTCTTCTTGGCGGCCTCCCTTCGGTCCAAGAGAGCCTCCATAGCTTCCAAAAATACTGGCATGGCATCCATCACAGCCTTTGCCAAGTCCGGCTTTGCAGGTGCATCCTGGTCCCTCCTTGGGATCTCTTCCCGGCTCTCCGATGAGTTTCGAATGGAATCTTCGCGATCATCATGACGCCCCCTTGTTTGGGAAATAGCAGGGGGAGGATCATTCCGATCAACAGTGCGCTCCGGCGGCTCTGAATTCAGAGTTCCAGCAGGGTGACGGGAACCACCGGATTTTCCTTGTCTCTTCTTTTGCTTGCCAGCCATCGATGGGTAGAAGCCTTTTTTGCTTTTCGCTTCGTTCCCACAGACGGCGCCAATGTTGGATCACGGTTGGAACTCCGGTACGTTCTTGACGGAATTCTGAACTCCTTTGCTCCAAGTAATCCTGCAAGAAGGGGATAGACCGGGCGGTGACCCAGAATCCTTCTCTGATGCTTAAATGAGTATCTCGATGCAGGCAAGAAAGTATCAGTATGTAAATATGTGGACGTATCAATCCTGAGGTAACTCCTTCCTTTATATAGGGGAGGGGTCACCTCAGTTACCTGTTGAGATAACTGCCACGTTCCGTTTATCTCGGCCAGTAGCCCACGTTCCGTCTTTTCAGGCCACTTCCCCACTATGTTGATAGTGGGCGTGTTTCTCGGCCTCGTTCTCTGGTGGCAAGTCCCGACGGATGTCGGGGACTCCAGAGTTATCTCCTTTGGTCACCGCTCGGGGCCCCTCGTCATCGGGACAGGGCCAGTATCCTCAGGATTCAATATCGGGGCCTACTTAAAGGCATATCGTCGGGGCCTACTTAAAGGCATATCATCGGGGCCTACTTAAAGGCATAGGATCGGGAGCGTTCAGCTCGTATATCGGGACCGACCTTGTCGGGTCCTCTCGTATTGGTCTTCTAAGCCTCTTTGGGGCCCAGTGGGCCTACCATCAGTCCCCAGTTCGCTAGTGATTAACTCGCCGACTTCTGTGAAGAAATGTTGATCAATCATCGATTTGGCTTTGTACATCACGCCCAAACAAATGGGCAAGTAGAGGCCGCCATTAAAACAATCCTCAATGGATTGTAGAAGAGAGTAGCTGCTCTAAAGGGAAAATGGGTTGAAGAATTAGACCAAGTTCTATGGGCACTTAGAACCTCGCCCAAAAGAGCCACGGGAGAAACTCCGTTCAGTATGGTTTATGGACCGGAAGCAGTCTCACCCATCGAAGTGGCCAATATCTCCCAAAGATTCGCGGCATACCAAGTTAACCAAAACGATGAACAAAGAAAGATCGACTTGGATTTAGCCTCGACTTCCGAAGTTCGCCATCTACAAAGGAGTAGTCTTAACTGACTCCTCGACTTCATATAGTCGGCGACGATTAAGGAGCAGTCTTAACTGACTCCTCGACTCCCGAAGGTCGCCATCTACAAAGGAGCAGTCTTAACTGACTCCTCGACTTCATATAGTCGGCGACGATTAAGGAGCGGTCTTAACTGACTCCTCGACTCCCGAAGGTCGCCATCTACAAAGGAGCAGTCTTAACTGACTCCTCGACTTTCGAAAGTCATCATCCGTCGAAGAGAACGATAAAGCAGAATTGGAGGCCATACAACAAGATAGAAAGGTAATACTCGACAGGACCCCTTCCCCTTATTTATAAATAAAGAGAAAGGATTCATGTCTCGGGGGCAAGTGTTGGGTTATGATTAAACTCGTCATTAAGCACAAGAGTCGAGTACGTTCAAAGGGCAGGGAAAGAAGAGTCGTTGATCTTTTTGACTCATCTTGACGAGATAGGGATGAAAGGTCGACGACAACTTATGAAAAAATTGACTTCCAAAGTACGACTGCCCGCCACTAGGAGAAATCTTCTTTCGAAGGTAAAGACAGGCGGCGACCTGCTGGTCACTATAATCAGAAGAAACCTTCCTTCGAAGGTAAAGACAGGTGGCGACCTTCTTGTCACTATCATCAGAGAAAACCTTCCTCCGGAAGTAAACACAAGCGGCGACCTGTTCTTAACTACCACCAGAGGAAACCTCTCTACAAAGGTAACTACAGGTGGCGACCTGCTTAGAGAAAGCTTCCTCAGTAAGAAACACTTAGTTGGAGACCTACTTGTCACCAGCTGACTGCTCACCGTCTCACTCAGCCAATCACAGAAGAGGAACCACCGCCCCTCAGCTACCAATCAGGGCATAGTAGCCGCCTTATAGAAAGTCGGTAATCTGTCCCTATAAATAGGGACTGTTTTTTATACATAGACAAATCCAGTAAGTTCTAAATACGTTATTATATTTTTACTCTCAATTCCATTAATGACTTAAGCTTCAGAGTGGAATCAGGGGCCATCCCCACCCCTTTTTCAGGTTCTCGCCCCACATAACCTCCTAGAGGAAAACTTAGCGTTCGGGAGAGCTAAGTCCGAGGTGATACTTGGAAGTCCATTCCCAGAAGTTCAACGCCACGTCATTTTGATCTTAACACCCGTGTTTTGTTGAATTTCAGGGAGGTCTCCTTCTATCTCTGCCGTGCAGATCTTGGCCAAGATTAGGTCTAAGAGATCTGCTCTGGAGGTGGAGGCCCCTGCTTCCAAAGCCCAAAAGGTGGATTCGCGGCTTCCTCCCTCCAGGTCCTCCTCTTGTCATAAAGAGGGAGAGGTTCCTGTTGAGGATATCATTGATGATTCTCCTGCTCTTCCAAGGCATGAAGAGGCCTCTGGTTATACTGATGGAACCTCCTCTCCTCGCCCCGTCTCTCCCCCTAGGGGTTCGTCTGACGATAGGATTCCTATTCCAGGTGCGTACTAATGTTGTTCTTCTATATGTGTATGTTTATCTTACTTTTATTGCTCCTTATATCTTCTTTTTAGGTAGAGTGAAGGTGCCCCTGATCTTTCCCGAGGATCTTATCCGCCCCATAAGGGGTGATGTTAGGGGAGATTCCTGGTTGCCTTTTCAGACCGCTGATCGGCAGCCTTACGACGTATCTGCTTCTCTTTCTATCTCGGAGGTGGCAATTCCTATGATGAATTCCATCATTCCTCCTACTGATCGACCACTTCCTCCTACAGATCTTGAGGGGATCCACCATTGTGTGAAGTCCGCCTTGTCCAAGTTTACCCCCGTTAGTACTTATATCTTGTGTTTTTTCATTTATTTCCTTCTCCTATTGACCCTTTTGTTTTGCAGGGCATATCTTCCGTCGTTAACCTTGGTTCCCACCTAGTTAACGTTGGTCGCGAGCGGGACATGCTCCGGGAGATGGTCGCGACGCTTGAATCTACACAGGAGGTTATTGAGTCTACCTCTGAAGGTTACCGAGGAATGACTCCGCGAGGAGAATGAGGAGCTTCGCGTGTCAGAGGTTACCCTTGCTAGCCGTTTGACTCTCCTCCAGGAGGAGCTTGCCGATGCTCGTGCCGACCGAGCCGATGAGGCATTGCTCGCAGAGTTGAAGATGGAGGAAGCACTTCGGGATGCCCGTGAAGAAGGTAGGCTATCTGGTTTCAAGGAGGGTGAGGCTCTTGGGATTGAGAAGGGCAAGGTTGATGCAGTCCAGGACTTCCTAGCCTCTAAGGAGTTCTCTACCCGTGCCAAGAAGCACTGTCAGCGTGTTATGAACACCTTTGGTGTGAACAAGGTTGAGAAGATCCATGCTCTCAGTCCTTCCTTCCCTTTCAAACAGCTCGGTGAGTATGCCCAGTTTGCTATGGATGTCATTGCCCGTCTTGCTAGGCGGATGAGGCGTACGAAGGTTACAGCTGGTCGAGCTGTGGGCGACAGTTCCTCCAAGACGAAGGTTGGTCGAGCTGCCAAGGTAACCGTCCCTTCACGAGTTCCTATTAGAGAGGAGGATCCCTCCTTGCGAAGGACGGTTGAGCTTGTGGACTAAATCTCTTTTGCTATTATTGCTTTTGTGTTTTCCTCCTATTTGTTTTGGAGATGATTACGAATCTTTGGCCATTCTGGGGTATTCCGTGGCCTTGGATATTCTAAAGCCCAGCATATCCTTGTCCGCTATTTGCCTGATTGTTAGCCCCTCTTGGTAGGGGATACCCTCCTTCTTGGTACTGTTGGTTGTTGGAGCGGGTGTACGCCGGTTGGTTTCCCCCCATTGACCTTGGAGGTGATGCATGGTACCTTGGTTGTTCCTGCCTTAGATTTTCCCTTAGGAGCTCTCTTCTGTCCAGCATTTCCTCCATTGCTGCCATCATCTCCGGTGTGATGTTATATGTCCTTGGGTTTCCTTCTTGGGGCAGTTGTGGGCGTGGTTGGTTCACTGTTTGTTCCGGATGAGCATTGGTCGAGGAATTCTGTTCCTCTGGGATCGGTTGTTCCCTGATCCTTACTTCCTCCCGATGCTCTTCCACATTTTCATGTTGGCCTACCACTGGTGGTTGCCTGCCTCCTCCTGGTGGTGCTTGGTTGTTTCCCCCCATTGGTATTTGCCTACTCGACTCTCCAACCCGCCTTCTTATTGCCGCCATCGATCGTTAGTAGTAGCTACGTGCTTTCTTGTTCGAATCCGCAGACGGCGCCAATGTTTGCTCACGTGTGTTCGTCATGGGCTTTTCTTTCGTAGATGGGCTTCTCCTTCGTAGATGGGCTTCTCCTTATCTATCTTCTTCCTTGATGGGCTTCTCCTTCTTGATCCTCTCCTTGCTTCCCTGCAAAAGGGGCACCGGGGATTCCCAGTAAGCCCACTCCGAAGCTTATGTTAGTGAGAGCTTCTAGAGAGAGGATGAGCTTAGAGAGAGAGTGAATACCTTCAAATGAGGGGATGAGCTCTCTATTTATAGAGTTTCTATATGACTGCCCTGGTTCTAGTGGTTCTCTGGTCCGACTGTGGCGGGTTCGTAATTATGGGTTGGTCTTGACCGTAAATAAGTTTCCTTTGACCTCGGTTCAAACGTAGGTAAGTTCATTATGGCTAAGTGTTGGTGTATGGCCTTCTAGGGCGAGCCCCGGGCGAGGTATCGTCCGGGGGTGGGGGTCCGGACGAGGGGGGCTCGTCCGGATGGACGGGGGTACCCGGAGGGGTACCCCAAAGGCCTTGCTCGGGTGCCCAAGCAAGGAGTACCTTGCCCGGGTACCCGAGCAAGGAGTACCTTGCCCGGGTACCCGAGCAAGGAGTACCTTGCCCGGGTACCCGAGCAAGGAGTACCTTGCCCGGGTACCCGAGCAAGGAGTACCTTGCCCGGGTACCCGAGCAAGGAGTACCTTGCCCGGGTACCCGAGCAAGGAGTTTCTTGCTCGGGTCCCCGGGTGGTTTTTCCACCCGGGTCTTCCCGAGTGGGTTTTTCCACTCGGGATATTTTCTGGGCCCAAGCGATGTGCCTCGGGTGTCCATGTCTTATGTCTTGAGTTTTATCCAGTTCCAGTCCACTTCTCGGGTCCAATTAGTGATAGCTTGTGCGTATATCCACCAAAAAGAAAAGTAGGTATCTGCATTATCTTCCGCTGTGCATTAGTTACCTAGCACATATCTTTATATTGTTTCTGTTGTATCTAGCCCCATAACCTACAAGAATATGGGTCTTAAGGGGTATTATAATAATGTAGGGGGAACTTATTAGAATTTGATAATTTGTGGGTTAAAGGGCGATTAAAGTTTAGTTGCTTATATATATGTTATAGGCGAGTGAAGAGAACAACTATGGATTGAATTATGAATGAATTGAGCATTTGCTCTCTATCTCTACATATATGATCTAATCTTCTTAAATCTCTAATTCTCCTATCCTAATCTATCCACCTTCTATCCATTCTATCAATTAGGTTCGTATCTCTGGTATCAGAGCCGTTCCCCTCGGCCGTGGTGTTTTTTTTACGATTTCGGGCAACAACCCGACCACCATCTAGTGTTGTCTGCACCGGCCACTGATCTGTAAACATATGTTGATGGGCACCGTAAATGGAAGCCCATTATATGTATATGTTACCTGAGTTAATTGGGTACATGTCACATTAGAACATTGCGCCAGACCCAAATCCCAGTTGACATGAGAGGCCCAAAATATGGGCCTCACTATACATCGGCCGGCCGAATTGTTTAGTGAGGGGGAAGTGGGCTTTTATCCACTTAACTCCTCCTATATATATGGGTGTTAGAGGTTTTATTAGGTTAATCATTAATCCTTCCTTGGAGTGTTTTAGAGAGTAAAACCCTCCCCCAAAACACCCACTTCGGCCGAACCACACAAACACCAAGGGTGTGCCAATTTTCCTTCGAGCAAACACTCCGGAGATCCGTCCCTTGGCAAGAATCGATTTGAGCCTTTTCTGTGGAGAATATACCGCGTAGGGCTTCCTTAACCAGAACCTCTACGGGTGCCGACCGGAGGATCCTGAACTCCCTTCTGCAAGGATCTTGGGACTACAGACTATTTGTGAGGTATGTGCGAATCTTCTGCTACGTAATATCAATTACTAGCATGTACCATGTTTATAGTATCCGTAGTGATTACTCCCTGTAATCTAACAGTGGTAGCAGAGCCTGTGTTAGGAGTTCATGATTTTGATAAATTGGTGTTCTTGAAAATTTTAGTTTGGACCGAAAATTCTAATGTAAAAGGTTTTAAAATTTTCGATTTTTTGGGGTTAATGGTGGTCCGAAATTTTCATGATGTTCTTAGGAAATTTGATGTTCATGATCTTCAAGAAAAATGTGATATTTATCCAAATCGAACATTGGATTGTATATCTTATTAAAAATTTGATCTTAAAAATTGACCACTTGTTTCCAATTTAGTGTTTATTTCGGCCAAACCCTAAAATTACAAGGTAAATTTTTTAATTTCTTAGGCTCCAAGAATGCTAATTTTGGCCTAAATTAAAAATATATTGATTGCGATATTTAATTTTTTATTCTAGGTAACAATATATCTATAATTGAAAACATTAGGATAGATTCACATTAATATATAAAATATATATATTTATCAATATATCTAAATATTTAATAGGGCTAAAGATATTATTGATAGATTTAGTTTCCTAAAAGATTGAGAAAATATATTGTCAACGTGATTCCCTATTTAAGATATTGACAATAAATAAAATGTATATTTATATATGCTAGCCGAATTTTACATATATATATATATATTGTTGATTGATTTAATCTTAAAGATAGAATCTTGGCAATAAATATATATGTTATAATATTGGCCGAAATATATATATATATATATTTAATATTGGAAATTATTTTATATAGTTAATGTTACTTGGTGGCAAAGTTAAATATTTTTAATGGACTTCAAAACCCTACTTAGGCCACAAGTAAACATTTCGGCCCAAACTTTTTGGTTTTAATTATTGGGCCGGTCCAATATGTCAAACCGAGACGAATTGAACCGAACCGGGTTTTCTCAATCGGTTCGACCTAATATGGTCTGATCGGATCGGGGTAACTAAGTGGATATAACCGAACCAGTTTTGTGTGTTGAACCGAACCCTATTTTACTGGACCGGTTCGGTCCGAACCAGATTTTGAAATTAAAACCGGACCGAACCGAACCGGATTTTACATCGGACCGGACCCGAACTGGATTTTCTGGACCGAACCGAACCGAACCAAACTGGACTGAAATTGACTGAACCGAACTGAATTTTCAAAATCGAATTCAAGTCAATTAAAATAGGGTGGTCAAGTTTTAAAATCCAAATGTTTTGAACCTTAAAATGGCCTACACAGTGCTCAAGGGTTAATAACCTTTATGCCTTGTTTCGATTATGGGGATGGATCTCGGAGATACATGTTTTTGGGACTGGATTAATTAGTGGACCGAATTGTAATTTTTTATTATTCAGTATATATTTATGCTAATTAGAATTGTCGTCTTGACTGAGTCAAGCTAGCTGGATAATCCATGTTGGGGGCGGAGCCCTGGTTAAATATATTGAATGCGCACTCTGTGATGGTTGGAAATGCCTAGGATTCATGTCTAGAATGTTGCGCAATTAAATATAAGCATGAATTGCAAATCAGCCCCTAATGTTTAAAATTATTTTAAAATCGAAAACCAGTTGCCAAATATGTATGATTGATTTGGAAGTTTCATGTTTGACATGTATGCTAGAATGTTGAGGATGTAGCTGCATTTGATAATTTACTTGGATGTAGAATTATATATGCAAGCATGAGTTCCTCGGAACATTAGACGCATGACGTGTAAGCATGAGTGTGGTTTGTGTGATGAATGTTACTGGCTATGATAATTTACATGGATGGTATAATTATATATGCATGAATGAATTCATCGGAATATTTTTCCAAAATAAAAAGAGCCTTGTGAAAGCCAAGATCGGGTATGCTTGTTTTAAAAGCAAAGATCGGGTATGTATGCTTGCGATTAAAACCGTTTTAAAAGACTGGTCTATTGGATAGAAAGCGACGGTAATGTGAAATCTTTCACAGCCATCTTCCATTGGTTTACTGGTGGTCGGTTGGTTTAGATGACTAAGGAATCGTTATTTCTCGGATTTCATCTTAATAGATATTTGATATATGCAATTCTTTCTCAAAATGTTATTGTCTCCATGATTCTGCATGATCATCGATGTGTTAGTATCAATGGCTGCGATCAGCAATGTTATCTCCTGTTGGATCACGGTGGAACTCCGGTACGGACTTTGACGGCAATCCTAGCTCCTTCGCTCCACGCAATCCTGCAAGAGGGGATAGACCGGGCGGTGACCCAGAATCCCTCTCCGATGCTTAAATGAGTATCTCGTATGACTGGCAAGCAGTAATCTCAAAGTGTATTGAACTCAACGTAAGTCTTTCTGAGGTGATCTCTTGCCCTTTTATAGGCAAAGAGATGCCTCAGGTACCTGGCGAACCGTTAGGTGTGGTTAGCCCGTATCCCGCATATCTCGGACGTGATCTCGCGTATCTCAGCCATGCCCCGCGTATCTCGGCCACGCTCCGTGTATCTTAACCACGTTCCGCGTATTTCGGCCACGCCCCGCATATCTTGGCCTTATCCTCTGATAACGAGTCCCGACTCCCGTCGGGGACTCCAGAGTTATCTCGTTGTGTCACCGCTCGGGGCCCCTCGTCATCGTGACAGGGCCAATCATTCTCAGGGATTCATCATCGGGGCCTACTTAAAGGCTTCTCATCGGGAGCTTCCAGCTCCACTGTCGGGACCGACTCCGTCGGGACCTTTCGTCGTCGGGACTCCCTTCGTCGGGACCCTTCTCCTTAGGTCATCTTGACCTTCATTTTGGGCCTGGTGGGCCTGTTTGCCGTTTCCTCACCGTTAAAGGGCCTGACGGCTATAGTCGAACCCATCATTTGCCCCCAAGACATGAGGGACTTTTAGTTCGTCGTGTCTTCCAACTCCCGATCTTCCGATACTGGAATCGGGGATCTTTCCCTTGGTTCAGTTACTCAATTATCAGTCTTCTCCTTCACGTTTCCTTAGGGTTTTGTAGATAACTGTTAAGTCCCAGGGGTCTCCTCGGTTCCCCAGTGCATTAAATGCAGTAGATAATGGGGTGACGTTTTCAGCCCACGTGCCTGATTTTTCGCGCCTGTCCTTTTCTGAAAAGTGCTTTTTGGGCCGTTTCATCATTACGCCCGTTGTCCTTCTGCACGTTTCATCTCAACGGTCCAGATTAAGACTCTTCGACTTCGACGACTCGGATCGAAGTGTCCTTTCAACCTTCTTCTTCGACTATAAAACCCTAGCCATGGTTTGAGGAGGACTATCGGAGGGTCTGAGGGCTTCCAAGCTGATGCCATGAAGTTCTTTGGCGCGGAGGTGGAGAACACTCTCTTCAATGCGGTTGAGGAGCTCCACCTGGAGTACGGGGATGCTATCAACTTCGACAAGTCTCCTTCCCTCGCTCCCTTTGCGAAGAAGTATTTTGCTCTTTCCGAGGAGAGTGATGGGGGGAGTACCCCTGTAATTGTCGAAGACGCTTCTGAACTTCCAAGTGCGGACGCCCCGATAGTCAATCCTCCTGAAGCCAACCCTGTGGATCCCTCTGTTACCGACTCCGCGGACCCAGCTGCTGCCAACGCTGCCGACAAGGACCAAGCTTGAATGTTTACTTTTAGAGTCCTTGTATCTTCTTCTCTTTTGTCATCGTCGGGCCCTTGAGCCCTTATCTTTGGTTCCGATTCTTTCGTTGCACTTCTCCGAGTGACTTTACTATACGCGCTTAGGTCGAAACCTCGACACTAAAGACATTTTCGTACGTCCTTCCTGACAATTTTATCTCGCGCTCCACTTAAGGCGACTTAATATCGTGCACCACTGAAGGCGACTTTACATCGTGCACCACTTAAGGCGACTTTTCAACCTGCGCCACTTAAGGCGACTTAATATCGTGCACCACTTACGGCGACTTTTCAGTACTAAGAATAAATCTAAAACACACGCATCACTTAAGACGACTTAATATCGTGCACCACTTAAGGCGACTTTTCAACTTGCGCCACTTAAGGCGACTTAATATCGTGCACCACTGAAGGCGACTTTACATCGTGCAACACTCAAGGCGACTTTTTGATACTTAGAATAAATCTAAGGATCGTGCACCACTCAAGGCGACTTAGTCCCGCGCATCACTTAAGACGACTTAATTATTACTTAGAGTAAATCTAAGAATCACGCATCACTTAAGACGACTTAATATCGTGCACCACTTAAGGCGACTTTTCAACTTGCGCCATTTAAGGCGACTTAATTATTACTTAGAGTAAATCTAAGAATCACGCATCACTTAAGACGACTTAATATCGTGCACCACCCAAGGCGACTTTTCGATACTTAGAATAAATCTAAGGATTGTGCACCACTTAAGGCGACTTTTCTCGTGCACCACTCAAGGCGACTTTTTCTCGTGCACCACTGAAGGCGACTTTTCTCGTGCACCACTGAAGGCGAATTTTATACTTAGCATAAATCTAAGGACAACTCTTTTTGGAAGCAACCTCTTTATTTATTGATGGCATAAAATTGGCTTACATCGAATTAAACGGTAAACAACATACACCACTTAAGGCGATTTTACATCGGGCAGCACTTAAGGCGACTTTATCGGGCACCACTTAAGGCGACTTCATCGGGCACCACTTAAGGCGACTTTCTTCAAGCATGGTGTTTCTTCAAGTGTTCACCACTAAAAGAATGCTTTAACGTTCTGCCATCGAGGTCTTCCAACTTGTATGCATTCGAAGCTGGCATCCCCATGATTTTATAAGGTCCTTCCCATTTTGGTGACATCTTGTTGATTCGATCCAAAAGGGTGAACTCGTTGCGACGCCAAACCAGCTCCCCGACGAAGAACTGTCGGGACTTCACTCGCCGATTGTAGTACCTGGCCGTCGCCAAACGCATGCGAGCTTGGACTTCATCGGCTTCCCGCCTCTTCTCTTCGAGTAAGTCCAAGTCCAGACGTCTCATCTCATCGTCAGGGGCTCGTAATATCTCATCCGATGGGACGCCACAGCTACCTCCACGGGGGCGACAGCCTCCGTGCCATAAACGAGGCCAAACGGAGTCTCCCCGGTTGATCGTTTGAGTGTCGTTCTAACAGCCCAAAGCACGTTTTCCAGTTCGTTCAGCCATTTGCCCTCCAAAGCATAGACCCTCTTAGGCCGTCCATCACGATTTTGTTGGCTGATTCTACCTGGCCATTGGTCTGAGCATGGCGCACAGAAGCTGTCCGATGCTCGATGTTCAACTCCTCCAGATACTCCCTCACCTGAGAGCCGTTAAACGGTGGACCATTGTCGCTGATCACCAACTTAGGAATCCCATATTTGGACACGATATGGGTCTGGAGGAACTTGACGATCTGGTTCCCTGTTGTTCTGGCCAACGTCTTCGCCTCTATCCATTTTGAAAAATAATCGATAGCTACAAGTAAATACTTACATTGTCCTTGTGCTTGTGGAAGAGGTCCCACCAAGTCGATGCCCCACTGCGCGAAGGGCCATGCGCTCTTGATGGATGTCAGATTAGCGGCCGGAGCCACGATACTCGGGGCGTACCGCTGGCACGCGTCACAGGATCGGACCAACGCCGTTGCTTCCTTGTTCATCGTGGGCCAATAATAGCCCAAGTTCAGCACCTTCCTCATAATGGATCGGGCCCCTTCGTGACAAGCTGCGACCCCTTCATGCATTTCCTTCAGGATTCGACTGGTGTCGGGTTCTGCTACACATTTCAAGTACGGAGTCGAGAACCAGCCCTTCTTGTATAGCTGATTGTCCAGCATCACATAATTGGCCGCGATCCGACGTATCCTGTCCGCTGCCACTTGATCATCGGGGACTGCCCCCGTAGTCAGGTACGCGACTATCGGGGTCATCCAGGTTGGCTCTTCCTCCGATCTTGCTTCAATGGTGCACACCTGTGTTGGGTCGATGGTCGATAAGATCACCTTCTCCAAGAAGTGCACCTTCCGATTTTCTTCCAAGGGTGCCCCCAGGGCAAATTTACTCAAGGCATCTGCCTCCACGTTTTCCTCCCTCGGAATTGCCTCGATATCGAAGCTTTTGAAGCTCTCTTTCAGGGCTTGTACCTCTCGCAGATACTTCTTCATTATTGGACTCCTTGCTTCGTATCGCCCTTGAACCTGGTTCACGATTAAAGCTGCGTCGCACTTCACTCTCAAGTGATCGATTCCAGTGCCTTTAGCAATTTTTAGGCCCGTGATAAGAGCTTCGTACTCCGCTTCGTTGTTTGTGGCCTTGAATGTTAAAGCCAAGGCGTATCGGAGCGGTTCACCTTCACCTGGTGGTATCAACAAGAAGCCCGCTCCTGATCCGTCCGAACTCGCGGAGCCATCCGTGTACATCTCCCAAGTATTTTCCTTGTTTGGCTGTTCTGATTGCTCTGCCCTCTCTGGTTGTTCTTCTATCGGGACCTCCATGGTTGCCCCCTCTACAGGGCCCGTTTCTTCCAGATCGGGGGCTGTAGACTCTGCTATGAAATCTGCTAATGCCTGGCCCTTAATGGCTGTTCTCGGAGCGAAGTGTATGCGAAACTCACTAAGTTCTACTGCCCATTTCACTAATCTCCCCGACGCATCCGGTCGGTTCAAAAAATGCTTCAAAGGCTGGTTCGTCAGCACAGTGATCTCGTGTGCGTGGAAATACGGCCTTAGCTTCCGAGCAGTAATAATTAACGCAAAGAGGTACTTCTCAACGGCGGGATAGTTCAATTCAGATTTGGCAAATGCCTTGCTTACATAATAGACGGGGACTTGATTACCCTCGACAATCTTTACTAACACAGAGCTAATGGCAAATTCAGAAACAGCCAAATAAAGGTAGAGTGGCTCGCCTGGAACCGGTTTCGCCAGCGGCGGGAGTGTGCGAAGGTGCTGCTTGAGTGCTTGGAACGCCTCTTCACATTTGGCGGTCCATTCGAATTTTTTGTTGGCCCTCAAGACTTCAAAAAACGGCATTGATCGGTCGCTGGCTTTGGACAAGAAGCAATTCATTGCAGCTAGTTGGCCATTCAGCACTTGCACCTCCCGATGGTTTATCGGAGACTGCATCTCCTCGATTGCCCCCAGCTTCTCAGGATTCACTTCAATTCCTCTTTGGCTCACCATGAAGCCCAAAAACTTCCCTGAGTGGACTCCGAAGGCGCATTTCGACGGGTTCAAGAGAACTTGATGGAGCCTCATCCGCTCAAACGCCATGGTAAGGTTGTGCACGTGATCCTTTGCTTGTCGGGACTTCACCAGCATATCATCCACGTAAGCTTCCATGGTTTCTCCCAGCATATCTCCAAACAGTTTGTTCACCATCCGTTGGTAGGTTGCCCCGGCATTGATCAACCCGAAAGGCATGACATCGTAGTGATAGATGTCACTGTCTGCGTAGAACGCTGTATGGGGGGCGTCTTCCTTGGCCATCTTGATTTGGTTGTAGCCTGAATACGCGTCCATGAAACTCAACAGTTCGTGTCCCGACGTGGCATCCACCAACTGATCGATTCTCGGGAGTGGATAGCAGTCCTTTGGGCAAGCCTTGTTCAAGTCGCGGAAGTCCACACACATTTGCCATTTCCCATTGGTCTTCTTCACCAGCACTGGGTTGGCCACCCAAGTCTGGAATCGGAGCTCCTTAATGAACCCAGCATCGAGCAACCTGCCCACTTCCTGCTGGATCGCGATCTTCTTATCCGTGCCCATCGGACGCCTTTTCTGTGTGATAGGCTTGATCGCGGGGTCTATCTTCAGCTCGTGTACGATAACATCGGGGCTGATTCCTGGCATATCGCTGGGGGACCAGGCAAACAGCTCCTTGAACTCCTTCAGCAATTCCACCAATTTTTGGGCTGTCTCTTCAGTCAGGGCAGACCCGATTTTCACCTTCCTCTGGGGTCCGTCGATCTCGACTTCTTTCATATCTTCTACGGGGGCGGGACGCCCAAACTCTTCTCTGGGATCTGTGTCTGTCTGGAGGACAGTCATGGCCTCTCGCCTCCTCCTCCGGGTGGCATAACATAGCACTTTCGGGAAGCCACCTGGTCGCCCTTGACCTCTCCGACTCCGTGGTCGGTCGGAAACTTCATCTTCTGGTGCACAGTCGAGGCAACCGCCATAAAGGGATTAATGGTGGTTCTCCCGATAATCGCGTTGTAGGTCCCCGCGGAATCAACCACGACAAACTCTACGTTCCTCCTTTCTGATTTCCACCCACTACCAAACTCTACTGGTAAGGTGATTACTCCTAGCGGGTAGGAGGTTGAGCCAGAGAACCCGACCATCGGGAAGTTTGCCTCCTTCAGATCTTTCTTTGTCTTCCCCATAGCTTCCAGTGCGTCCATGAATAGAATGTTGGAGGAGCTTCCTCCATCGATTAGAATTCTCTTCATCTCAAACCCATCCACATCCAAGGTTACCACCAAGGTATCGTCATGCGGAGTCTCCACGCCTATGAGGTCTTCCGATGAGAAGGAGATTACCATCTCTTCTTTCAAGGTCCAGGATCGGGACCTCTTACCTAGCACCACCGCCGTAGGGATTCTAGAGGCATAGACTTCTCGGGCGGATGAGGTATCACCTCCAGCGGCAAATCCTCCATGAATCAGGTTGATAACCCGTCTCTCCTTGCGAGCACCGGATGACTCTGGATCAGTTCTCTTCTTTTTTGGGGACCGATCGCGGGATCGGGAACGGGACCGTGATCGGGACCGAGAGCGGGACCGACACCGCTTATCCCCGACGAATTCCTTGAGCTTCCCCTTCTGGATCAGCTTTTCAATCTCCTTCTTCAGTTCCCGACAGTGATTGGTGTCGTGACCGTTTGCGCGATGAAATCGGCAGTAGCGATCCGTGCGAGATCCCAAGAATTCTCCATCCTTCTTTGGGGGGTACCTGGAGATACCTTGTCGTTCCATGACTGTCAGCACTTCCGCCATGGAGCAGTTGAGAGGAATGTCGAAATCCTCCCGCTTATCCTTCCTTGAAGAACGTCTATCGTCCCTCCGATCCGGACGGCCTCGATTCTTGCTACTGTCGGGTTTACCCTTTGACTTACGATCGTCGAAAGGTTTAACCGACTGCTTTCCTTTGTTCGACTTTGGGGGCTCCAGTTCTCCCGCGGCTATCTTCGACTCCTAGACATCGATCTGCCGTTTTACCCTTTTCTGCAATGCCTCCATATTCCACACAGCTTTCTCAGCCACGCTGTGCATCAAGTCGGAGCCATAGGGGGCTGTCAGGTTCCGAATGAAGGTGCGGATGGTTTCGCCTTCTGAGATTTCTTCGTCTATCTCTGCTACGCTGGCTGTGTACCGCTGGTAATAGTGAGCCAGCGATTCATCGGGC
Source organism: Clarkia xantiana subsp. parviflora (assembly GCA_036873135.1). Classification (NCBI taxonomy): domain Eukaryota; kingdom Viridiplantae; phylum Streptophyta; class Magnoliopsida; order Myrtales; family Onagraceae; genus Clarkia; species Clarkia xantiana. The sequence goes on from JAPTYO010000004.1 coordinate 41,799,887, forward strand.
CTTTGCACCACCTGAGTCAGGGACCTCACGCTCTTCAATAAACGCCTCCGACCCTGGTACTGCTGAATGAATCGGTCGTGCATGTCTGCCCAGCAAGTGATGTAGCCTGGGGGCAGACTAAAGAACCAGGTCAGGGCTCTTTCTCCAAGTGTGTTTGGAAACAGTGTACACACTATGTCCTCGCTCGGGGCTCTTCCCAGACACGCCATGAGGTGCTTCTGGACATGGCGAACTGGATCTCCTTCGCCATCATACTCCTTTATCGTGGGGATGCCTAGCCCAGGTGGGGCTAGGGTGTCGATAAGTCGGGGGACGAAGGGATGAGTGGATCGATCCCTTAGCTCCGACACTACCGGCTTCTGCTCTCCCATACAGATGTTCATGATTTTTACCACCTGGTCGGGAGTGATGCGACCATTCAGGGGGATGGTCCTGTGCTGTACTGGTCCTGGTCCATCAACCACGAACCTCTCCGGCTGACCGGTTGCCCTACCTCTGTCCTGGCTTCGGGGCGGGGCTTCCTGTGCGTTCTGACCCTCTGTTGGCGGGGCCACTTCCTCCAACGGGGGCATCTCCTCCTGCCTCCTTGCAGCCTCTCTCCGATCCAAGAGAGCCTCCACGGCTGCCGGGAACATGGGCATGGCTTCCGCCACAGCCCTTGTCAAGTCTGCAGCTGGGGGGGCCTCCTGCCCCCTGTTGCCCTGGTGCTGAGGAGCAACATCTTCGGGATCTCCATTGTGCCCCCCTGTCTGGGAGAGCTCAGCCGGGGGATGGTTCTGGTTTTCCTCCTGTTCCGGTACTGAATCCAGATTCGTTGCAGCGGGGTGACGGGAACCACCGGATTGTCCCTGTCTTATGTGCTTGCCAGCCGCCATCGATCGAGTAGAAGGCATATCAGCTTTTTGTTGTTTCCACAGACGGCGCCAATGTTGGATCACGGTGGAACTCCGGTACGGACTTTGACGGCAATCCTAGCTCCTTCGCTCCACGCAATCCTGCAAGAGGGGATAGACCGGGCGGTGACCCAGAATCCCTCTCCGATGCTTAAATGAGTATCTCGTATGACTGGAAAGCAGTAATCTCAAAGTGTATTGAACTCAACGTAAGTCTTTCTGAGGTGATCTCCTGCCCTTTTATAGGCAAAGAGATGCCTCAGGTACTTGGCGAACCGTTAGGGGTGGTTAGCCCGTATCCCGCATATCTCGGACGTGATCTCGCGTATCTCAGCCATGCCCTGCGTATCTCGGCCACGCTCCGTGTATCTTAACCACATTCCGCGTATTTCGGCCACGCCCCGCATATCTTGGCCTTATCCTCTGATAACGAGTCCCGACTCCCGTCGGGGACTCCAGAGTTATCTCGTTGTGTCACCGCTCGGGGCCCCTCGTCATCGTGACAGGGCCAATCATTCTCAGGGATTCATCATCGGGGCCTACTTAAAGGCTTCTCATCGGGAGCTTCCAGCTCCACTGTCGGGACCGACTCCGTCGGGACCGACTCCGTCGGGACCTTTCGTCGTCGGGACTCCCTTCGTCGGGACCCTTCTCCTTAGGTCATCTTGACCTTCATTTTGGGCCTGGTGGGCCTGTTTGCCGTTTCCTCACCGTTAAAGGGCCTGACGGCTATAGTCGAACCCATCATCTCCCAAGTGAATAAGGGAGTGAGATTGAACAACAATAATTATAGGGTTAAAAGTACTTTTGATACCACATGTTTGACTGAATGTGGCTTTTAGTACTGGATGTTTAGTTTTGTATACTTTTGGTACCAAACGTTTGAAAAAATGTGGCTTTTGGTACATCCGTTAGTTGGCCGTTAGTTTTGGCTGTTAAATGACATGTGCAAGTCACGTGATCGATTCTAAACTTTTAATTTTGTTCACTTTAGCCCCTCAAATATATTCCTAACTTTTATTTTGATTAACTTAGTCATAACACTTCAAAATCGGACTCAATTAAACCAATCGAATTCAATTGACATAGCCCCATTTGTGTCAAATTTATCCAATTAGAGATAGGTCACAATTGAGTTCGATTTTGAAGCTTTAGGACTAAATTAAACAAAATAAAATTTATGAATATATTTGAGGGACTAAATTGAACAAAATTAAAATTTTAGAGTCGATCACGTGACTTGCACATGTCATTTAACGGCCAAAACTAACGGTCAACCAACGGATGTACCAAAAGCCACATTTTTTCAAACGTCTGGTACTAAAAGTATACAAAACTAAACATCAAGTACTAAAAGTCACATTCGGTCAAACATGTGGTATGAAAAGTACACTTAACCCATAATTATAAGATCTGGAATAAGCACGCAAAGATGGTAATTACTGAAATGAGAGGTTTGGAGCATCTGACTTCGAAACATGTCAGGCCAGAGGGAGAACTCACGGTCGATCAGAAGGAATTCCATGATCAATGGGATGCGAAGAATCAGGAAGTCTGTTCCGCCTTGTTGTCGCTGCTTGAGGACGACATACTCTTTGGGTATGATCACTTTGAGTCTGCCATGGACCTGTGGGATGGTCTTAAGGCAAGATTTGGTGTCTACACCACAACCCAGAATTGATCTTTAAACATCGCTTTAGAGTCATATAGGATGAATCCCAAGCACACAATGAAGGAGCATATTAGACACATGTCTAACATGCTTGATGAACTCAAGGAGGCAGGAGAAATCCTGACCGAAGAACAGAAGGTCCAATGCGTGATCCGATCCTTACCTGACTCTTGGAACAACATGAAAGTGCACCTTACCCATGCCACTCAACTCGATAACCTCGAGAAAGTGCGAGTTCATCTCGAGCTGGAAGAGGATCGTCTCAAAGCTGAAAATCCGAGAGCGGAAATGCATCTTGCATCCTCGCATCCAGCTGAGCAAAAGGGTAAACGCAAGAGAAAGGGAAAGTTCCTTCAGGTTAATGATGACAAGTCTTTGGCTCCAAAACCTCAGAAGAAGTTCAAACGCAAGCAATTCGGTGGCAAGAGAAGGCAAGCAAAACAAACACGTAAAGAGGAAACTCGAATGTATTTTAGGTGTGACGTGAAAGGACACCTTGCTATTGCATGTACCAATCCTCCCAAGGTACGTGCTGAAGAATAATGACAACCTTATAAATTATTCTAGGACTCTTCTCACTCCAAAGTAATTCAATTTACCATTTTTGAATCGAGAAGGAGAACAAGCATAGACCTGAAGATTTTGCCCCGGAAACATAAAGATTAAATGAAAGACTTAATCTTTATTTGCTAAAAGAACCTCTTCTTAATTTTTCAGTTTAAGATACTTAATGATAATAATGCTCCTTGAAACATAGGAACCATTTCATTGTAAGCATGTGACAAATGCTTGGACAAACCATTTCATTCAGACCATTCGAACCATTTCATTCAGTCTATTCGATCCTTTATTGATGTTTGATGCATTGCTTATAAATCTTACTTTATTATTAGTACTCCATTAAATGAAATAATTAGTAATAATAATCATGTGCGAAACCGATTGGATTAAACTAAATTAAATTCAGAAATGAAACGATTTAACCAAAGTTTAAAACTTCGTTAAATAGTGTTACACGCATGTAGACCTCGAAAGAAGGAACACATCGTTTTAAAATACGAGTTTAATGAAGAAGTGTTTTGGAATGATTAAGTGCTGAATTTTTTTTTGCATTCCTTCAGAAATAACTTACTGATAACGTTTACATCGGAAAGAAGTATGCTTCATAAGCTACAACGACCTTGTAAAAGTTTCAGCTGACGCATAGGGTGAAAACCCAATATGCTCAGTTCGGAGATGGGATGAAATCTCTGAGATAAGTTTGCAAACGAAGAAGGATGAAGTCGGTTTAACGATTTTCCTTCCAAACGCCTTGAACGATAAGTCAGGCTAGGCATTCAAATCAAGTGAAACTCACTTCAAGAAGCATAGTTCAAGAACATAATGTTAGAGTCAATCTATCAGGTGTTCCCTATGGGATGAAGAAGATGACTCACATGTATGTAAACTGTGTTCCAATGAAATTTGTAAGACACGTCACCTTAAAAGCTAAGGAATGATAATGAGTTAAAATCATATCATTATGTGACATTAAATTGCGCACTAAACACGTATTTAGGACAAGAGTACGTTACCTACTCTTAGAAAATACATGTTTAAAACTTTTGAAAATGGTGTCGTGGTCGAACATGAGACATTACATCACTTGAGGACGAATTTCCAATACATAGTTAGTTTCAAACTGATGTAGTCTTGATCAAACCAGAGCAGTGGGAGAGATTTGAACCGGCAACAACTCAAGTGGATGACATGGTAAATGATAATGGAAACATTTTCATAGTAAAACTAGTGGAAGGAATAAACCCTACCACATGAGATCACTGATGCCACAGAGACGAATCAAGTAGAACCTGATATTCAAATTTCCAAACTAGGAATGCACTACCTAGACTACCCATTGATTCCAGTGGGAGTGATCCGACCAACATGGTTCCAGGTCCTAGTGATCAAGGAATTTATCTCGGAAATACAACCCCGAGACAAAGAGGTCGTCCAAGGAAAGTTGTAGGTCAAGGTTTAAGCACTTCTCTTGTTCCCAATGGAAGTGATGCTACGATTAGAGGCATTATTCCGAGTGGGAGAAACGTTCTGACTCAAGATGGGATTAACAAGCCTAGACGAAAGTAAAAGGCATCGAACCTATTAAGTAGGGTGATAACCCCACTCTAAAAAATGTTGGTAAGCATTGGAAAGACCTCAAGTGGAGAAATGGAGGAAAATAATAAAAGAGAGAGATCAGTTAAATGAAAGCCATTATAGTCTATAGTTGATTTACCTGCTAACCACAGGGGCACAAGGATACGGTGAGTCCTGAAAGAAGGCTCACCACTGATGGAATAGGCCGGGCGATACAAAGCTCGACTATGTGTGAAAGGATATACCCAACATCACGGAGTGGACTTTGATGAAACATACTCACCAACTGTGCGTTATACCACACAACGGGCCATTCTGGCTTTGGTCGCAAGTCTCAATCTCGAGCTGCACCAAATGGATATTAAGACTGCATTTCTCCACGGAAACCTGGAGGAGGAGATCTACATTGAGCAACCAGAGGGTTCATTACTCATGGTAACGAACATAAATTTTGTAAACTCCAAAGGTCCATCTACGGTCTTAAACAGTCGTCTCGGCAATGGTAACGCAGACTCCACGAGGAAATTGTAGGAAACGGATTCGTGAACCTTCACGAGGATCCGTGCGTGTATTATAAGACCTATGGGTCTATGTATGTCATCTTAACCTTATACGTGGACGAAATACTCATTGCCGCAAACGACTTGATTTTTATGAATAAGTCAAAGTCATGGTTGGTATCTGTATTTGAGATGAAAGACATGGGAGAAGCCACGTACATCTTAGGCATTAAAATTGCTAGAGATCGGGCTACCCGGAAATTATGTCTGTCTCAAGAAGCCTATATCAACAAATTGTTGAAAAGGTTCTGATTACAGGATGCCAAACCCGTGGATACGCCGGTGGTGTTTGGGTGCGCACTGTCAAAACGTGACGGTCCAAAGAACATGGCAGAGCGAGAACAGATGAAGGGTGCAGAGTATTTAAGCATGGTCGTTAGTTTGATGTATGCCATGTTATGCACCCATCAGGATATCTATTACGCCTTTGGCCAGGTAGCACGTTTCCAGTTAGATCCTGGCTATCAACATTTAAAGGATGTAAAATGAATTATTCATTATCTGAAAGGTACTGCCGACTACGCACTGTGCTATGAGGGCGAGAAGTTAGAATTGACCGGTTACAGTGACGCCGACCATGGTGGCGATCCGGATGCTCGTAAGTCCACCACAGGAGGAGTCTTTCTCCTTCCTAATGCTGCCATTTCATGGACGAGCAAGAAGCAAACCTGTGTCGCGCTGTCCACGATGAAATCAGAATTCGTAGCCCTCTCCAAGAACGCACATGAAGCGGTCTGACTAAAAATGCTTCTTACTGCGCTGCTTGATGGCAATGTCGGGAGTAAACCTGTGAAGGTGTTCTCTGACAGTCAGGCAGGCATTGCGGCAGTAAAGAATCTGAAGTACCATAGTAGGACCAAACACATTGATGTGAAATATTTTTTATGCTAAATCAATGGTATAACACAATATAATCACTTTGGAATACTTGTCTACTGATAACATGGTTGCGGACCCATTAACTAAACCACTACGCAATGAGATATTCGAAAAGCATGTAAAACTGCTTGGGTTGCGTAGGGTTTAAAATGGGAATATATCTGTGATAACATTTGGATATTTGAGAGTTACATTTTTTAAACGAAAGAATTTCAATTGAGTATATTATCTATCGACGTCATAATGTTTGAATACATCAGATTTACGGTCTATAAACTAAGTCGTAGGAGGACGCAATACTCTGCCAAAACTATGTCGAATGTGGGCCTTACCTAGTCACACAGGTACGGTCGTCTTGCGGTGGAGGGAGGCCTCTACCTAGCAAGGCTGGCTAAGAATCAGGGGGATAAACCTGATTACGCAAGACGATTATCTAGTCTCGAAGTAACTCGACATGATCTTCGTTTTGCAGATCGCCGTGATGAACTTCGTTTGTCATTAATCCATATTCTGGGCCCGATGAGAATCTACGATAGCATGATTGACATATCCCATTCCTGTCAACTTAAAAGTTCAGATATGCTATCGACGCGTGCTTCATACTGCGCGTGCCATGTTCGACCACGGGGTCATAGCTTGGTTGTGCTAGATAAGAATCCTAGTGATTCTAGCGGGCGCAAACTTCTCCACCTCGAGCATGTGATTGATCTCGGGAGCCTTATGAAGAGGCACCAAAAGTATTCTCACGGACTCGGAACTCCTATCTAAGATCAGGCTCAATGTTTGCTTCCCGGCGTACGAGCGTAGTGCCGAACAAAAAGGCCCAGTGACCACGTCTTTGGAAACCGGTTGGGTTTGACTAAGGATATGAGCGATGGGGATGGTCAAGTTCACCTATAATTCACCGACTTTTTCATTTACTAGGTGGCCACCAACTGGATATTAGTTGAAGGTTGTGAATACTTGTACGGATGCCTTGGAGAAGTGTTCAATGTGGAAACTAGGAAAAAATGAGAATTATCAGTTGACTTAGGATACAGCGCGACTCTATATAAATGTTGTTTATAACAGGTTTATTGGAGAAAAGGGAATCAACGTTCTGCGGGCGCTACAACACTCTTAACAGATGAGTAGCACGATACCCGTTGTGTCAGCCGGTCGCACGGCAAACTTCGTATGAACTATTCAGAAGCAAGGGCGAGATCAAAGGAGTGAAATGTTGATGCAGATTTGGACGACACTTCATTAACAGGCACCCTCCCATTCCGGCGAGTGGGAGTTATAAGCATATGGTGATGGGCGCCGTAAATGGAAGCTCATTATATGTATATGTTACCTAAGTTAATTGGGTACATGTCACATTAGGACATTGGGCCAGACCCAAATCCCAATTGACATGAGAGGTCCAAAATATGGGCCTCCCTATATATAGGTCAGCCGAATTGTTTAGTGAGGGTTGAAGTGGACGTTTGTCAACTTTACTCCTCCTATATATATGGGGTGTTAGGGGTTTTATTAGGTTAATCCTTAGGGGCCGGCTAAAATGCAGTTGATTTTATTTAAACTTGATTTCTCAGCCGTTAGATCATGAGAGAGAATTAATCATAATTGATGAGAGATAAAAAAATGTTTCTTATACATGCATAATTTGATGGCTGAAAAATCGAGTTGAAATAAACTCGAGTTTATTTTAGCCGAACCCTAATCCTTAATCCTTTCTTGGAGTGTTTTAGAGATAAAAACCCTCCCCCCAAAACACCCACTTCGGCCGAACCACACAAACACCAAGGGTGTGCCAATTTGCCTTCAAGCAAACACTCCGGAGATGCGTCCCTTGTCAAGAATTGATCTGAGGCTTTGTTGTGGAGAATATACCACTTAGGGCTTCCTTAACCAGAATCTCTACATGTGTCGACCGGAGGATCGTGAACTCCCTTCTGGAAGGATCTTGGGACTACTTGTGAGCTATGTGCGAATCTTCCGCTGCGTAATATTGATTACTTGTACCATGTTTAGAGTATTTTGTAGTGATTACTCCCCATAGTCTAACATGATCTCTTTTGTCCACAGAGCGACCACAACAGCAACCCGTTCACAACCTGATTCTAACTGCCTGCTTGTATCATTCACTGCCCCATGTTGCTTGTGTCAACTCTGTTTTTCTGCTTCTGGTAAGATGGTTATCACGACTGCTTATTAACAAAGGTTTTTGGAGTGTTGGTGCCTTCTTCCTATATCGTTGCAGTGGTTTTTCTACTTACTGATCTTGACTGAACTGTTGCAATTTTTGGAGTAAAACATCTTTGCTCACAAGATGTTTGTGGGAATGTCTAAGATAAGAATATGAGAAAAATTTTCTTGTGGTTCTATTCTACTATTATATTTGACTCCAATTTGCAATGGACAATGCTGAATTTCCTCATACTCTAGACTTGATTCGAAAAGATGTACTAAAAATGAAGGGATTGTTAGATGATGCTTCAAAAATACTTACAAACTCATTGGACAAAGTATGTCAACATTTAATTGATGATTATGCATAGCATCCTAAATTGCTTCCAAATGAGTTAGTTGAAGATGTTGCAGACACAAAAGAAGAGTGTGGCAACACAGGTGAATTGAGTGTTCTTCTTGATTGTGCTGACACAAAGGAATAAGCTGACAACACAATTGAAGAATATGTCAACACATGTGAATATACAGACACATGGGAGAATTTTGTTGACACAAAGGAAGAGTATGCTGACACAAGAAAAGAGTTTGCAGAGCAACTTCAAACTACTGTTTTTCGAAGCCGTTAAGTGATTGCTTTGACGACCAGGAATCCTAATGCTTGAGTATGATCCATTTTGGATAGCCACTCTCGACTCCACACTCAAAGTTCAGGAGCGTCTTATATTTTTTAACTTGGTTTTCACTGATATCTGTGAGTCGTTTCTGGATATGATTCATGAACGGCATTTGAAGTCTATACCCAAGGGTGGACATGTCCTCGTGCAAACTATGATTCGGGACTATGATGGATTCAACTGTCCCAGAAACTTTCAGGTCGCATTATCTTCATGTGGTCAATTGTTCGTAATTATGATGGCTTCAGCGGCCCGGGATTCTTTCATCTTGCATTTGTTTTACTCTTCTTTGGGATTATGACGGGTTTAATAGTCCCGGAAACACCTTAAGGACCAGGTGTCTTTAAGGTTGGGCTATGATATTGTCTAGATATAGTATATGGGTCTTAAGGGATATTATAATAATATGGGGGAAAGTAGTAGAATATGATAAATTGTGGGTGAAAGGGTGATTAAGGGTTAGTTGCTTATATATATGTTATGGGTGGGTGAAGAGAACAATTATGGATTGAAGTATGAATCAATTGAGCATTTGCTCTCTATCTCTACATCTATGATAAAATCTTCTTAAATCTCCAATTCTCCAATCCAAATATATCCACCTTCTATTTATTCTATCGATTAGGTTTGTATCAAGTGCTTGATCGACAACTCACCTCACAAGGATGAGGTGCCTTTCAACCACCAAATGTGATAGAATTCTGTCAGTTCTTTAACCGTTTACGATGATACTAGTTCATATTATGAATTCATTATTAAATTCAACTTGCTGTAGAAGAAGATAATGTAGAACCGTAGAAGAAGGCGAAAGTTATAGAGTGCATCATTTTCGTCCTCGACTGCACTGGAGATTCTAGGAAGGGTTAAGCGCCGATACCCAGATTTAACGTCAAGAAGAACATGAATGTTGATTAATCCCCCTAATATTCTTTTCATATCCTCTTATGCTTCCATTTCTTCCAAATGTATACACCTAACTCACTTCCTTCATCTACATGTGTCGTTTCATCTGTTGTGTACTTAACTTAATCTGCGGTGCTAATTGTATCACTTGTGTATGATAGGTTTGACAACGGATCAATTTCTCCTAGGTTTGTACATATATTATTATGTGTTCAATAATTAAAATTTTAATTCAAACGACATTCTCGTCCAATGGCAGCCAAGTTGATTCGAATTCTTGCATATTTTTTTTTATTTTTGGTAAAACAAGTATTTACTACTTTTTGGTCATCTGAAAGGAATGAGAGTAAGATCTGAGAAGATATTTTCTATTTTTTTTTATCATTAGATGGTAATTATTTATATGATTAGGTTTTTTCTTGATAATGTTGAGCCATAAACCTCGTGATTAGAAAGAAGTATTGCAGAACTGATCTTGTCACTTTAAAAGAATCTGTAATCTTCAATTGTCTTATATTTTTTATTTCATTGTTTAGATTGTAGGTAATTTACTATTATATATCATAAACTCATCGTATGACTTAGTTTGAAGAATATATGTATATATTACGATCAATAATCAAGAACTTGTTATCTTCTCACCGCAAGTAAAATTTAATTGCATATATAAGTGACTTCTTTGAATATCCTACTCCTTAGGCTTATGCAGATATACATGATTGATGAGAAATATAATTTTATTCTCTAGGGTTATCCTCAGTAGGGTGTGTTGGATATGATTTGAGACAACCTTATAAGGGTCAACAATATTTATTGGATTTCCACTATTAAGGATAAGCTATTAGTAAGTCGGGAACGTCTGAGTTGGGAACCTTGAAGACAAGTCGACGACCACTTACATCCATAACGAGAGGACGAAAGCAAATAGCCGACACCAATATAAAAGAATGTCGACTCTTAAGACAACACCAGAATAATAGTGACAAAGCCACTCTAAGATTCTCCCTCTTAAGGGTATGAATCGAGTCGGCAAGTACTATCAGAAAGCCCTTCCTCCTAAGGAAAGGGACGGGTGGCAACCTGCTCGCCGCCTCCTGACTAAAGGAAACCCTTCCCTTTAAAGAAGGGGTACCAGCTGGCACCCGGCTTGCCGACTTTCTGACCCAAGGAAACCTTCCTCTCAAGGTAAGACTAATGTGGCAACCTTCTGGTCACCTGGTTAAAGAAACCTTCAACGCTAAGGAATGATGAGGTGACGACCTGTCTGTCACCTACTGACACATCACCATCCCAATTTACCTATCAGAGAAAGGCAGCCACAACCACTGAGTAGCCAATCAAGGCATAAAGCTTGCCGCCATATTAAAGTCGGTACTTTCCCGCTATAAATAGGGGAGCACTTTCATTACTTAAGAAGTTACCTTCATATACTTTTACAGTATTCTCTAAAATTCCATTACTGACTTAAGCTTCGGAGTGGAATCAAGGGCAAATCCCGGACCCCTTTTTCAGATTCTCTCCTGCCAGCTCTAAAGGAGACTAATCACCCCTCGAGGTCGAGAAAGATACCTAGAAGAGCAAGTCGAAGGCGAAACTTCGAAGTATTACCAGAAGCTTCAGGCCACATCATTTTAATCCCAACATTTGGCGCCGCCTGTGGGAACGGTGGTAAAAAAGTCATGGCAACACCAAGGAGCAACTCGAGACGAAACCAGACAGGGAGACCGGAGGATTTCTCTCAAGGATCAACAGAAACCTTGGAAAATTAATTCAGTCGTTTCCAGGGAGCCTACGGTGGAGATGAACTTACGGAGGAAGACGCCATCCGCACTGTTGGATCACGGTTGGAACTCCGGTAGGTTCTTGACGGAAGTCCGAACTCCTTCGCTCCAAGTAATCCTGCAAGAAGGGGATAGACCGGGCGGTGACCCAGAATCCCTCTCCGATGCTTAAATGAGTATCTCGATGCAGGCAAGCAAGTATCAGTATGTAAAAATGAACCTATCAATCCTGAGGTAACTCCTTCCTTTATATAGGGGAGGGGTCACCTCAGTTACCTGTTGAGATAACTGCCATGTTCTGTTTATCTCGGCCAGTAGGCCACGTTCCGTCTTTTCAGGCCACTTCCCCACTATGTTGATAGTGGGCGTGTTTCTCGGCCTCGTTCTCTGGTGGCAAGTCCCGACGGATGTCGGGGACTCCAGAGTTATCTCCTTTGGTCACCGCTCGGGGCCCCTCGTCATCGGGACAGGGCCAGCATTCTCAGGGATTCAATATCGGGGCCTACTTAAAGGCATATCATCGGGAGCGTTCAGCTCATGTGTCGGGAACGACCTTGTCGGGACTCGTATTGGTCCTCTAAGCCTCTTTTGGGGCCCAGTGGGCATACTTCGCCCTTCGCCGTTTAGTCGTCGTTAATGGGCCTAACGGCTATATCGAAACCCATCATTTGCCCCCCAAGACACGAGGGACTTATAGTTCGTCGTGTCTTCCAACTCCGAACCTCTCGATATTCCGAGGATAACCACCGAATCCGAAAAGATTTCTCGATTACTCAACTATTAAATGCGATGGGTGATGAAGTGACGGCTTGGGTGCCCGTGCCTGCTTTTCTGAAAAAGCGCTTTCTAGCCGTTTTGTCCCTAGTGCTTCGACGATTCAGGTTGAGGCGTTTCATCTTCAACGGTCCAGATCGCAACGTCTCTTTGGCTGTCCTCTCTCCTATAAAACCCCAAATCTTGGCACTATTCAGTTCTCCTCTACCGTTTCGTTCTCTGTGTTTTCAAAAGCTCAAGCTCTCCTTTCCATTTCTGATCAACACTCCGGCGACTAGGACCTCCGACCATCAAGATCATCCTTTCTTCTCCGATTCAACATGTCTGATAAGATTTCCTCCTTCGATTCCGAAAAAACTTGTTAGCATAGTTTTTCCTTTTATCTCAATCAACTTACCCGAACTTTTGCGGAAATCAACTGTGCCTTTTCTTGCCATGATTACTTTCCAGACGGTGAGTCAAGTTCCGGGGGGAGGAAGCCCTTCAAGTTCGATTATGCTTGTAATGAGATTTCAGACACCGCTTATGATGCAGCTCTCCGGGAGGGGTGTATTACTTCCACCTGGGAGCCTCGCTTCCCTTTTCCTTGGCCTCGCGTCCCGGGTGACCCTGAGGTCACTCGTCCCCGGGAAGGGGAGGTATTTGTCTCCACCGGGCATATATCGGCAGAGATCCGATTCCCCTTCTGTGGGAATTTAGTTGAGATGTGTGAATATTATAAAGCACATCCAACTACTTTTTCCCCCCACGCCATCCGTGTGTGGAATGCCGTCCTTGTTCTCTGCCTTCGCCAACAGTGGACCTACAGCCTCCGACTCTTCCGGACCTTCTACGAGATGAAATGCAATGATGCCGGGGTCTGCGCCTTCTACCCGCGGATGCCTAAATGGAGCAAGGCGCAGCTCTCTCGGTACAGCTGGAATGGTGATACCTGGAAGGTCGCCAAGGGTCGGGGGCTCATCACTGACTCGGGGCCCGACAACAGTGGCTGGAAGAGGAATTATTTATTCATCCGAAACAGCTCTATTCCGTGGCCCCGATGGGAGGTTGAAGCGGACCCTGCTCCTGCTTTTCACACTTACTCCGATGAGGATTTCCAGATGCTCCACTGCATCCAGCTTTATCGCTGGGGGGACTCTTTCGCTCCCCTCGACGCCAAGTCCATCGGGGAGCGGGACCTGGTTCTGACCGGGATCCGACTCCTTGATGTCGCCTCTGGGGTTCAACTCTTCGACGACCCTTCTAACCTCGTTCCTTGGGTAATATTCTAACTGCACTTTTCGTTTTCGTCTTTGCAGCTAAGAAGGTATCATTGCTGACCAATCTCGTGCTTAAGCAGGCGGAGACCGATGCTGTCCAACGCCCCGCGAGGAAGAGGAAGTCTTCAAAGAGGGCCGCCTCCTCATCAGCACCTCCCACCTCGGAGCAGATCAAGCGGGCCCGGGTGGAGAAGATGGAACAGATCTTCAACACCAAGACTCCCGAGGAAGGTAAACAGCTCCGCTTAGCAATTCGATTATACAGGAGGCGTATTCCTAAGGAGTTAATCCCCTCCGATAAGGGAGCCAGGATCGAAGGGATCAAACGCATCCTGCAAGGAGATACTCCCCGCATCCTCAAAGCGGGTTACTACAATTATTACGGGAAGGACCAGTATCTTTCCCGCCGCGTCATCTGGTGTAAAGATCCTGATCAACTTCCTGATTTTCTTTCTGAAGCTTCTCGTCCTCCAGCTGCAAGTCAATCGGGAGCTGGAGCTTCGCTGGAGGTGCCACCCTCCGACGCCCAGGTCGGAGAGCCCCTCCTTTCTCTTCCAGCCCCAGGAGGATCGGGGACTGAAGACGCCCCGACGGACGGTCAATTCCGTCGGGTGGCTGACATGGACGTCTCCCATTCTTCTGAGGAGGCGAGCGAAGGCCAGCCCCTGGTTCTTCGTCGGGGGGTGAGTCAGACACCGCTGGAGCCAACTTCCGAAGGGCTACCTCCATCTTCTCTGGCACAGTAGCTTTCGCCGGTCTTGAGCCTGACTACCGAAGGGACGACGGGTTCTCATGGCGGCTCGGAGGCGCGCACCGCCGACGCTCAGGTTATTCCTCCTCCTCTCCCCTTAGATGGGAGCTTCTATCGGCTTTACGCCCCCGACCAGGCGGCAGCTCCCTGGACCCCGATCGAGTCCTTGCAGGGGGTCCCACTGCGTCGGGACAATATATCACCGGAACTGGGTCTGCACCTGCTGGCAGGTTCAGTTCCGCCGTCTATGATGCTTCCACTCTCCTTGGCCCAAGATGACATCCACGCGTACATTCGCGCTATGGCCGTTCGCCGTGTGGAGGTAAGGCTTCCTGTTTTTACACTTAGTATATAATGTAAGATATTCTCATGTATTAACCTTTCCTTCTTTTCCACAGGAAATGGCGGACAAGCACCGCTGTTTCGGGTACATCCTGGCCCTGGAGGAGGCCCTGAAGGAGGAGCGAGCCAAGGCGGCCCCCGAGGTCCAGGCCAAGCTCAAGGAGGATCTGGCTGCCTCCGAATCGTCGAGGGGTAAGTTGGTTAAGGAGCAGGCCCTCCTTAACCAGAAGACTCGGGACCTCCTGAGGCAGGTCCACGACTTTGAGAGGTTGCTGAAGCAGGAGCGCCAAAGGCTCAGTGAGGAGCAGCAGGGGCGTGCGGAGGATCGGGACAGGCATGTCCTCGAGAAAAAGGCCCTTGAGGACGCCAAGGCGGGGTTGGAGGCTGAGAAAGTCCTTCTGGCCAATCGGTCTCAACAGATGGAGCGGGAACTCGCCGAGTTTCCCACCAAGCTGGCTGAGGCTGAAGCCAAGGGACGGGAAGATTATCGGGGCTCCGAGGCCTTCCAAGTGGACGCAGTGAAGTTCTGCATGGCGGAGGTGGAGACCACCTTGCTGAACGCTGTCGAGGAGCTCAATCTGGAGTATGGTGGTGCCATCGATTTCACCAAGTCTCAGACCCTCGCCCCCTTCGCGGAGAGGTATTTCAACCTTTCCGAGGAGAGCGACGGGGCCAACACCTCCGAGGGGGCTGCGGGTGCTGAAGGCACGGTGGAGCCTCCAAGTGCAGACCTCCCAACGACTGAGCCCTCGATGATCGACCCTTCACCGGCTGATTTCCCAGAGTCCGATCCTCCGACCGCGGAGCCTTCTGCCACAGACCTCGTGGACCCTGCTCCTCTCGACGCTGCCAAGGATCAAGCTTAGTTGATTTATTTTCGAATCCTTGTAATTTCCTTCGTTTGTCATGAACCTTTTGGATCTTTATAATATCAATCTCTTTCGGTTCCGATTATCGCTGCACCACTTAAGGTGAATTAACCACGCCACTTAAGGCGATTCGATCATACCACTTAAGAGTGATTTCGACGCGTCACTTAAGACATTTTACCCACACCACTTAAGGCGATTTTAATCGTGCCACTTAAGGCGAAACCACGCCACTTAAGGCGAAACCACGCCACTTAAGGCGATTTAATCGTGCCACTTAAGGCGAAACCACGCCAGTTAAGGCGATTTAGCTACACCACTTAAGGCGAAACTGCGCCACTTAAGGCAAAACCATGCCACTTAAGGCGAAATCACGCCACTTAAGGCGATTTAGCTACACCACTTAAGGCGATTTAAGCATACTTAGAATGATAAGTCTAAGCACAATTTGGTCGGAAGCAACCTCTTTATTCATTGATGGCTCAAAACAATAAACAACTTGCACCACTGAAGGCGACTTCGATAAACAACTTGCACCACTGAAGGCGACTTAATAAACAACTTGCACCACTGAAGGCGACTTAACAAACAACTTGCACCACTGAAGGCGACTTAATATCAAGCATGACATTTCTTCAAGTGTTCGCCACTAAAAGAATGCTTCAACACATTGCCATCGAGGTCTTCGAACTTATACGCATTTCGAGCTGGCATCCCCACGACCTTATAAGGCCCTTCCCATTTTGGTGACATCTTGTTGATCTGATCCAAAAGGGTAAATTCGTTCCGACGCCAGACCAGTTCCCCGACAAAGAACTGTCGAGACTTGACTCGTCGATTATAATATCGGGTCGTTGCCAAGCGCATCCGAGCCTGGACCTCCTCGGCACTCCGCCTCTTCTCTTCGACCAAGTCCAAGTCCAGACGCCTCATTTCATCATTCGACAGAGGTTCATAATACCTCGTCCAATGGGATGCCACAGCTATTTCGACGGGAGCAACTGCTTCCGTGCCATAAACAAGGCCAAACGGAGTCTCCCCAGTCGATCGTTTTGGTGTCGTTCTAACAGTCCAAAGCACATTTTCCAGCTCATCCAGCCATTTGCCCTTCAAGGCATGGACCCTCTTCTTCAGGCCATCCATCACGTTCTTGTTGGCTGACTCCACCTGTCCATTGGTTTGAGCATGACGGACAGAGGCTGTCCGATTCTCAATTTTCAGTTCCTCCAGGTACTCCTTCCACTGGTCCCCGTTAAACGGGGGGCCGTTATCGCTGATCAGTACCTTGGGGATCTCGTATCGGGATATGATGTGGGTCTGGAGGAATTTGAGGATATGGTTCCCCGTTGTCTTGGTCAATGCCTTAACTTCTATCCATTTCGAAAAATAATCAATAGCCACGACTAAATATCGGCACTGACCTTTTGCAACTGGAAGGGGTCCCACCAAATCGATTCCCCATTGGGCGAAGGGCCAAGCACTCTTGATGGACGTCAGATCGGAAGCTGGAGCCACGATATTCGGGGCGTACCTTTGGCTAGCGTCACAGGACCGGACTAGCATCGTTTCCTCCTTGTTCATCGAGGGCCAGCAATAGACCAGGTTCAGCACTTTCCTCACGATAGATCGGGCACCTTCATGACAGGCCAAGTATCCTTCGTGCACCTCCCTAAGGATCCGATCTGTGTCAGGCCCAGCCACACATTTCAAGTAAGGAGTTAAATACCCCTTTTTATACAGCTGATTGTCCACCATCACATAATTGGGCGCTATTCGGCGTATTTTGTCGGCTGCTACTTCATCATCGGGGACTGCCCCCGTAGTCAGATACGCGACTATCGGGGTCATCCAAGTGGGCTCCTCTGATCCGATCTCAATGGAACATACCTCCGATTGATCGGTGGTTGACAGGATCACCTTTTCCAAGAAATGCACCTTCCGATTTTCATCAAGGGGTGCCCCCAAGGCGAACTTGCTCAAGGCATCTGCTTCCACATTATCCTCCCTCGGGATTGCCTCAATATCAAAGCTCTTGAAACTCTCCTTCATGGTTTGTACCTCGCGAAGATACTTTTTCATCATCGGGCTCTTTGCTTCGTATCGCCCCTGGACTTGGTTCACGATCAGGCTAGCATCACACTTCACCTTTAAGTGACCAACTCCCGTTCCTTTAGCAATATTGAGGCCAGTGATGAGAGCCTCATATTCAGCTACATTGTTGGTGGCCCTAAATGTCAAGGCCAAGGCATATCGGAGGGGCTCGCCTCCGTCTGGTGGTATCAGTACGAAACCTGCTCCCGATCCTTCTGAATTTGAGGAGCCATCGGTATACATTTCCCAAGTATTTTCGGCGTCGGGCAGTTCTGACTGCTCTGTTATCAGGACTTCCATAGTTGCCCCCTCTACAGGGCCCGCTTCTTCTAGATCGGGGGCTGTAGACTCTGCTATGAAATCTGCCAACGCCTGGCCCTTAATAGCCGTTCTCGGAGCAAAGTGAATGCGGAACTCACTAAGCTCGACTGCCAACTTCACTAATCTCCCCGACGCGTCAGGTCGGTTCAAAAAATGTTTCAAAGGCTGATTCGTCAGAACGGTAATCTCATGCGCATGGAAGTAAGGTCTCAGCTTCCGAGCAGTAACAATCAACGCATAAAGATACTTCTTAACGGCGGGATAATTTATTTCAGACTTGGCGAGTGCCTTGCTTACATAATAGACGGGGACTTGGTTACCCTCTACGACTTTCACTAAGACAGAGCTAACAGCAAATTCAGAAACAGCCAAATACAGATAGAGTGGCTCGCCTGGGATTGGCTTCACCAATGGCGGGAGGGTGCGGAGGTGCTGCTTGAGTGCCTGGAACGCCTCTTCGCACTTGGCAGTCCACTCAAACTTCTTGTTGGCCCTCAGTACTTCAAAGAACGGCATGGATCAATCACTTTTCTTGGACAGGAAGCGATTCATGGCGGCCAATCGGCCATTCAGCACCTGCACCTCCCGATGGTTCGTCGGGGAATCTCCTCGATTGCCTTCAGCTTCTCCGGGTTCACCTCAATTCCCCTCTGGCTCACCATGAAGCCCAGAAACATCCCTGAGTGCACTCCGAAGGCACACTTGGTCGGGTTCAAGCGAACTTGATGAAGCCTCATCCGCTCAAACGCTGTGGCCAAGTTGTTAACATGTTCTTCGGCCTGACGGGACTTCACCAGCATATCGTCCACATAAGCCTCCATTTTTCCCCAACATGTCCCCGAACAGCTTGTTCACCATCCTCTGATAAGTTGCACCTGCATTGATCAGTCCAAAGGGCATAACATCATAGTGATAGATGTCACTATCAGCATAAAAGGCGGTGTGGGGGGCATCCTCCTTGGACATCTTGATCTGATTGTAGCCAGAGTAGGCGTCCATGAATCTCAGCAGCTCATATCCCGAGGTGGCATCCACCAGCTGGTCGATCCTCGGGAGTGGATAGCAATCCTTCGGGCATGCTTTGTTCAGGTCGCGGAATTCAACACACATCCGCCACTTACCATTACTCTTCTTCACCAGGACTGGGTTTGCGACCCAGGTCTGGAATCGGAGCTCCTTAATAAATCCAGCATGGAGCAACCTGCCCACCTCTTGCTGGATCGCGATCTTCTTGTCGGCACCCATCGGGCGCCTTCTCTGTGTAACCGGCTTGATCGCTGAATCAATCTTCAGCTCGTGAGTAATTATATCGGGGCTGATTCCTGGCATGTCGCTCGAGGACTAGGCAAACAGCTCCTTGAACTCCTTCAACAGATCGACCAATTCTCGGGCCGTCTCTTCAGTCAGAACGGACCCGATTTTTACCTTCCTTTGAGGTCCATCGATCTCGACCTCCTTCAAATCCTCCATCGGGGCGGGACGCCCAAACTCTTCTCGGGGATCAACATCAGTCTGGAAAATAGTCATAGCCTCCCGATTCCTCCTTCGAGTGGCATTGACGTAGCACCTCCTGGAGGCTATCTGATCACCCTGGACTTTCCCTATTCCATGGTCGGCCGGGAACTTCAGCTTCTGATGGACAGTTGAGGCAACTGCCCCCAGCGGGTTTATGGTAGTCCTCCCGATAATGGCGTTGTAGGTCCCCACCGACTCGACCACCACGAACTCCACATTCCTCTTCTCCGACTTCCAGCCACTACCGAACTCAACCGGTAAGGTAATCATCCCCACCGGGTAAGAGGTAGATCCAGAAAATCCAACCATCGGGAAGCCCGCACGCTTCAAGTCCTTCATGGTTTTTCCCATGGCCTCCAGTGCATCCATGAACAGAATATCGGAGGAGCTCCCTCCATCAATTAGGATTCGCTTCATCTCGTACCCATTCACGTTCAGGGTCACGACCAAAGTGTCATCGTGCGGGGTCTCCACACCTATCAGGTCCTCCGCTGAGAAGGGAATCACCATTTCTTCTTTCAGAGTCCAATTTCGGGCCCTCTTGCCTAGCACCACAGCAATGGGAATCCGAGAAGCATAGACCTCTTGAGATGCCGTGGTATCTCCTCCCGCTGCAAGTCCCCCATGAATCACGTTAATGGTCCCCCGCTGCTCCTTGCGGGCATTGGAAGACTCGGGCTTATCCTTCTTCGGGGATCGACCACGGGATCGGGAACGGGACCGCGATCGGGATCGGGAACGGGACCGCGATCGGGACCGGGAACGGGATTGGCCCCGTTGCCCAGCCACAAATTCCTTAAGCTTCCCCCTCTGGATCAGCTTCTCAATCTCCTTCTTCAACTCCCGACAATGGTTAGTGTCGTGACCGCTGGCACGGTGGAAACGACAAAAACGATTGGTGCGAGCTCCCATGAACTCTCCATCCTTCTTCGGGGGTTACCTAGAGATACCCTGTCGTTCCATCACCGCCAACACAGCACCCATGGAACAAATGAGAGGAGTGTAGTGGTCCTCCCGCTTGTCCGACTTCGAGGGACGCTTGTCTTCCCTCCGATCGGGACGGCCTCGACCCCGACTGCTTTCAGGTTTATCTTTCCTCCCGCGATCGTCCGAGGGTTTGAACGACTGCTTCCCCTTGTTTGAACGACTGCTTCCCCTAGTTTGAACGACTGCTTCCCCTTGTTTGAACGACTGCTTCCCTCAGCTCCGACATCATCTTCGTCTGGTCTCCCATACAGATGTTCACAATCTTCACCACCTGGTCGGGGGTGATAGGACCACTAAGAGGGATGGTCCTATGTTGCACCGGTCTAGGCCCATCAATCACGAACTGCTCCGACTGAGCGGGCTCCTTGCCCTTGTCCTGGTGCTCGGGTTGGGCCTCCTGCCCGTTCCGATTCTCCATCGGCGGAGGCGGAGGCAACTCCTCCTCTTTCTTCTTGGCGGCCTCCCTTCGGTCAATGAGAGCCTCCATAGCTTCCAAAAATACTGGCATGGCGTCCATCACAGCCTTTGCCAAGTCCGGCTTTGCAGGTGCATCCAGGTCCCTCCTCGGGATCTCTTCCCGGCTCTCCGACGAGTTTCGAATGGAATCTTCGCGATCATCATGATGCCCCCTTGTTTGGGAAACAGCAGGGGGAGGATCATTCTGATCAACAGTGCGTTCCGGCGGCCCTGAATTCAGAGTTCCAGCAGGGTGGCGGGAACCGCCGGATTGTCCTTGTCTCTTCTTTTGCTTGCCAGCCATCGATCGGGTAGAAGCCATTTTTGCTTTTCGCTTCGTTCCCACAGACGGCGCCAATGTTGGATCACGGTTGGAACTCTGGTACGTTCTTGACGGAAGTCCGAACTCGGCCTCTTTTCAGGCCACTTCCCCACTATGTTGATAGTGGGCGTGTTTCTCGGCCTCATTCTCTAGTGGCAAGTCCCGGCGGATGTCGGGGACTCCAGAGTTATCTCATTTGGTCACCGCTCGGGGCCCCTCGTCATTGGGACAGGGCCAGCATTCTCAGGGATTCAATATCGGGGCCTACTTAAAGGCATATCATCGGGAGCGTTCAGCTCATGTGTTGGGACCGACCTTGTCGGGACTCCTCATATTGGTCCTCTAAGCCTCTTTTGGGGCCCAGTGGGCCTACTTCGCCCTTCGCCGTTTAGTCGTCGTTAATGGGCCTAACGGCTATATCGAAACCCATCACGCACATTCTTCAGAGGATTGGGACCACAATTCCATTCTCTAGCCATCACTCAATACACGAAACCTGTTATGAGATTGGAAGATCTAATTCATAGAGTGACCCGCCACATCGGGGTGGAACAGTTTCAAGAGAATCGCTCCACCCAACAAGAGACCCCCCAGAGGTCGAGGCGAGAATTCGTCCATCTGAGGTGCTTCCTCAAGAGAATTTCGAAAAACTCAATAAAGGTTGGAAACACTTGTAATGACTGAAGGAACTCGTCGTCCCCTCTCCTACTGTGAAAGTCACCAAGTAGCGGGGCACACAGAGAAGATTTCCTCCTCGCAAGGAGAGAGCTAGAATTTATGCAAAGAGAAATTCAACGACATCACCGTCGTCGAGCCCATGAAGGTCGAAAATGGAGAACCCCTCCAGACAACGACATCAATGTTTTATCGGCGGTGGTAAGCTCAATGCTCATTAAAGAGACGTGCAGTATTCAAATTCCAGTATACTATGTTAGCAAGCTTTTTAGCGTCGCTGAAGAAAACTACATAGAATCCGAGAAGTATTTGTATGCCCTACTGATAGCGGAAAAAAAAAACTACGGCCTTATTTCCATGCCCATGAAATCACGGTACTCACCAATCAACACCTGAAACAACTCTTGCAGAAGCCCGACATTTCGGGAAGAATGGTTAAATGGGCCGTGGAACTAAGTAAATTTCAAATTCACTTTGAGCCACGAAAGGTGATCAAGGGCCAAGCGCTGGCCGACTTTATCGCGGAAAATACGGCGACACCAGACGCCCAACCTATCGTTCTCCCGCAGGAATAACATGTGAAAGCAACGCCAGAAAACTTGGATAACGACGCTATGCCATGGTTGCTGTATACCGACGGTTCATCCTCCTACTTAGGATGTGGGGCAGGACTAGTATTGACACCACCTGACGGGGACCACTCTGATACGCGTTGGCCTTGACCTTTCGAGCCACCAATAATGAAGCAGAATATGAGGCTCTGCTAATAGGCCTTCGCATAGCCAAATGCAGGGGAATCGCCAACTTAAAGGTATGATGTGATTCCGAATTAATTGTCAATCAGACAAATGGAACCTATGTTGCCAAAGGAGAGAATATGAAGAAGTGTGCGGAAGAGGTGCGACGACTTGTGCGAGATATGCATCATTTCCAAATAGAGGATATCCCTCGAGAAAACAATCAAGAGGTTGACGCCCTTAGTAAGTTCGCTTTGGGAAATACGCCGCCTACACCGGTACACTTCATCGAAAATTCTCTCTATTCAGCTGTGGAAGCAAGGGCAGAAATTCTCAATAGCCAATCCCCCGACTCATGGATTACTCCCATCCAGAACTACCTGGAACATGGAAACCTCCCAGAAGACTCGCTCGAGCAACCAAAATTCAGAGAATGGCGGGACGATTTATAATCTTAGATGGAAACCTCTACAAAAGAGAATACTCCACGCCTTATCTCCGATGTGTAGCTGTTCCTCAAACAGAAAAGATAATGGAAGATTTGCATAAGGGCGACGCTGGGTGTCACGAAGGATCCAAAACTCTGGTATTGAAGGCTTTGCGACAAGGATTCTACTGGCCAACAATGCATAAAGAATCAATAATGCTCGTGCAAGCCTGCCCTGCCTGCCAAGTTTACGCTCCCATATTAACAAGACCACCTGCGGAAATCACGCCTATGATGAGCGTCTGGCCCTTCGAACAATGGGGAATCGACCTCATAGGGCCTCTGCCCAAATCCACAGGTCAGCAAACACATATCGTGGTTGCCATAAACTATTTCTCTAAATGGATAGAAGCAAGAGCTTTGGCGTCAACAACTACTTTCCAAATTATAAAGTTCATTCGTGAACAAATCATATGTCGATATGGAGTGCCGAAAATCCTCATCAGCGATAACGACCCCCAATTTGCCAGTGACGAATTGGCCGACTTTTGAAGAGATTCTAATCAACCATCGCTTCAGCTCTGTCCATTAGGTGCAAACTAATGGACAAGTCGAGGCGGCAAACAAAACGATCCTGACTGGACTGAAGAAGAGGGTGTCCACAAGGGAAATTTGGTCGAGGAGGTGGACCAAGTACTTTGGGCGCTCAGAACCACACCCAAAAGAGCCACTGGCGAAACCCCCTTTAGTATGGTCTACGGGTTCGAAGCCGTCTTGCTCATAGAGGTAGCTAATATCTCTCAAAGGGTCGCCACATATTGAGCCGACCAGAACGACGAACAAAGAAAGATCGACTTGGATCTAGTCGACGAAAAGAGGTGGGCCTCCGAAGAAACTCAAGGAAGAATGAAGCTCGACACTACCAGGTATTTTAACCGAAAAATAGGGCGACGCCAATTCTTCCTGGGGTGAGAAGGTCCTACGAAGAAATGAGTTTCTATCTACCGATCAAAGAGGAAAAATGGTGCAAAAATGGGAAGGTCCTTACGTCATCGTCGACATTCCATGTCCCAATGCCTACAAATTAGAAGATCCACAAGGGAAATGCCTCAATAGGACTTTTAATGCAGAGCACCTAAACAAATTCTACGTCTAAAGTCCATTCATGTATTTCCATTACAATAAAATGATAAATAAAGATGTGATTTCTTTCTCCTTGATGTGTCCACAGGACTCCTCGACTCCATATAGTCGGCGACGATCCAGGAGATCAGTCATAATGCTGACTCCCACGACTTCCGAAAGTCGCCTCTACAATGGAGATCATTCATAATACTGACTCCTCGACTCCATATAGTCGGCAACGATCCAGGTGATCAGTCATAATACTGACTCCCACGACTTCCGAAAGTCGCCTCTACAAAGGAGATCATCATAATAATGACTCCTCGACTCCATATAGTCGGCGACGATACAGGAGAGCAGTCATAATACTGACTCCTCGACTCCATATAGTCGGCAATGATCCAGGAGATCAGTCATAATACTGACTCCCACGATTTCGAAAGTCACCTCTAGAAAGGAGATTAGTCAAAGATGACCCGTCGAATCTATAAAAGCCGAGGGAAAACAAGAGTCTAGGCTAAAAGAACAAAAGGATGAAGTTCTCTTCTCATCATTAAAGGAACTCAACATAACCCCTTTCCCTTTATTTTAAAGACTAATGACTTATGTCTCGGGGGAAAATGTTGGATATGATTCGAGGCAACCTTACAAGGGTCGACAACATTTATTGGATTTCCACTATTAAGGATAAGCTATTAGTAAGTTGGGAACGTCTGAATCGGGAACCTTGAAGACAAGTCGACGGCCACTTAGATCCAGAACGAGATGACAAAAGCAAATAGCCGATACCAATATAAAAGGATGTCGACTCTTAAGACAACATCAGAAGAATTGCGACAAAGCCACTCTAAGATTCTCCCTTTTAAGGGTATGAATCGAGTCGGCAGCCAAGTACTATCATAAAGCGCTTCCTCCTAAGGAAAGGACTGGTGGCAACCTGCTCGCCGCCTCCTGACTCAAGGAAACCCTTCCCTTTAAGGAAGGGGTACCAGCTGGCAACCTGCTTGCCGACCTTCTGACCCAACGAAACCTTCCTCCCAAGGTATGACTGATGTGGCAACCTGCTTGTCACCTGATTAAAGAAACCTTCAACACTAAGGAATGATGAGGTGACGACCTGCTTGTCACCTACTGACACATCACCGTCCCTCTCCACCAATCAGAGAAAGGCAGTCACCACCACTGAGTAGCCAATCAAGGCATAAAGCTTGCCGCCATATTAAAGTCGGTACTTTCCCCCTATAAATAGGGGAGCACTTTCATACATTAGAAGTTACATTCATATACTTTTACAGTATTCTCTCAAATTCCATTACTGACTTAAGCTTCGGAGTGGAATCAGTGGCGAATCCCCAACCCCTCTTCAGGTTCTCTCCTGCCAGACGCTCAAAAATAGACTAATCACCCCTCGAGGTCGAGAAAGATACCTATATGAGCAAGTCGAAGGCGAAACTTCGAAGTCCATTACCAGAAGCTTCAGGCCACGTCATTTTGATCCCAACAGGGTGGATATTAAAATATGAATAAGAACGTGTGCAACGCCTTCACTCACAAGTTCATACTTATGGAACAATTGGTTAAGGTGCGCATCTTATTCTTGACATGGTATCAGAGCGCCCATGTTCAGCTCTTGGTGACTACATTTAAAATGTCAATATTTCATTTCCAATAGCTAAACATAAACATCAGTAGGGTGGATGTTAAAAGTATTACCCTTGTTATTGGCTAAACATAAATATCCGCAGGGTGGATGTTAAAATATGAATAAGAACGTGTCCAACGCCTTCACTCACAAGTTCGGACTTATGGGACAGTTGGTTAAGACACACGTCTTATTCTTGGTAGTAAGTGGTTTCACTGATCGAGAGTATGTTTAGAATTTCTCCTCTCTCAATCCGAAATTTCCTGGTGAAGTTCTTTGTTGAGAATGCGTCTCATCTTATTACTCCTACTAATTTCATGAGTGTTAGATATGCTTCCACTGCCTTTATAACCTGAGTTTGGATTGATAGTGTCCGGTGCCCTTGGACCTCTGTAACCAGGGGTGTGAACGAGCCGAGTCGAGCCGGGTATCTGGCAAGCTCGACTTACTTTACTCAAGCTTGAGCTCGAACTCGAACGAGCTTATATTTTTCAAGCTCGAACTCGACTCGGTTCCATACTCGACGAATTCGAGCTCGATTCGGCTCGATAAGTTTAAGATTCAATTAAATAATAAAGGTGCACCTTAGCTCGAACTTGACTCGATTAGCCATTTGGTTGTAGCTCGAACTCGACTTGAATTGAATATATATATATATATATATAATATTATGTAATGCTCAAATAAACTCTAACTCTAACTCGAACTCGACTCGAATATGCGAAACAAAAAAGCTCGAATAGGATCGCGAGCCTCTCGAGTCGTGTACCACTGAACTTGTACTTGCCTCGGCTTTAGAAAAAGCTCGACTCGAGCTCAACTTGAAATTTACAAAGTCGAAATCGAATATCAACCGAGTCGATCACGAGTAGCTTGACTCATTTACACCTCTATCTGTTACTACTAGGATCAAAATTTGGTATTCTCTCCCCACTATTCCCAGGTATTGGGTTTAGATTTAGGACCGTCAGAACGAGCACGGTGATAGTAAGTTTAGCAGGTGTTATCAAGTTCCCATTGGAAGCTGGCATAACAACTGCTTGTAGTGGTGGTGTGACAGCTAGTATTGCGAAAATATTATATCTAAAGTCATTCACTTCATTATCTTGGGTCTCATTATCGGCCGAGGCAATTTCAGTTCATGTAATACCATATACAGTTTCAATGCTTCTCTCACTTGAATTAGATGTGCTCGGTCTCGCTTCATCCTTAAGTTCCTGCAAGATTATATTTGAGCTAACATATCCAAGACTAGGTAATTCATACTCCAAGAATGTAACACCGTGAGACTCATACACCGTGCACTTCTCATCGGTTGAGCCCCACAAACACATCCTATGGAGAAATCTGAGTATCTAATGAATATACTCTTTCCCCCACCTAAGGTCACAACTCGCCGAAACAGCTCGTGGTGTCATGTTTTTAGGGCCCGCAACCTCATGGACGCAAGTTACTTAGATCTAGTTTTCTACCAACCCAAAGCTCGTACTGGGTCATGTCAACCGACTTTGAGGCACACGATCTAGCACATAAGTCAAGGTTTGAAAGCTTCACCCCAAAAGAATATACGCAATTGAGCTAGCAACATCATAGACTGAACCATATCAAGGAGCATGAGGTTACTTTGAAGATAGTTGTATAATTTTTGTATTTTTTGTGGTTATTTTGTCAATCTTGAAGACTTGTGGACTGCTGTTGTTATTTCAGTTTTGGTCTCTTTTATTTCTTCTATGCCTTTTTTGGGTGTTCCTTTTAGTTATGGACTTATTTTTCATATTGGTCAGTTTTGACCCCTTTTATAGTTTTTAGGATTCAAGTGGAGGGAAACCAGATGTAGGAACTTTCCCTGAGAAGCTTGAAGTTCTCTCTGTCGATACTTTCTAGGGTTTGAGTTCTATGGTGATTTTCAGATCTTGCATGTTCGATTCCAGAGTTTATCATGGTATCAGAGCGGTGTAGGCGTCATTCTCTGCCTTGTTCTCGCTCCTGGCGATCCGTGTTCCACTGCTGCTTGCGATTTCTTGTTTCGCGAATCGCGATTTAGCGAAGTTTTCCGTTGGTCAACCTCCACTTCTTGACGCTTCGGATTTCTCTTGAGTTCTGCGATTTCCCTTACCATGGCTGGAGAAGACTCGAGTTCAGGCGAAAAGAAGGATACTACCTTGGATCCTTCAAAATCTGCAACCGGTAAGGGGATTGTTGGAATCTCAACATATCCCGAGGTACATGCACATCATCCACTTTACTTGCACCCTTCCGATAATGCTAGCCTTAGTTTTGTTGCTACAAATTTATCCAACTCTGATGATTACCCTATGTGGATCCGTGCGATGTTTCTCACTCTGCATGGGAAGAATAAGTTGGGATTTGTGAATGGTAGCCTCACTCAAGATAGTTTTGATGATTCTTTGCATGATCTATGGATTAGATGTGTTATGGTTGTGTTTGGCTAGAACCTTAGCTCTGTTTCTCGTGATATTGCCAATAGTATTATGTACCAAACCAGTGCTCATCATGCTTGGACTGATTTAAAAACTAGATTTGATAAGAAAAACGGTTCAAGAACCTATCAGTTCCATAGAGATATTCTTATTTGCAGACAAGGTCTTGATGATGTTACTACCTTTTTTACCAAACTCAAATTTCTTTGGGCTGAATACGATTCTTTCTGTGCCTTTCCTTTTATATCTTGTGAAGGCTTTCAAAAACACCTTGACCATATAGATAATCAGCGTCTTTTCAGTTTTCTGATGGGGTTGAATGATACTTTTTTCGGCCATTCAAAGTCAACTTTTACTGCTTGAACCTCTTCCAACTGTAAACCAAGTTTATAGCACGCTTATTCAAGAAGAGAGTCAGAGTATGGTGTCTTCAGATATTTATTCTAGCTCCAACCCCATTTCAGCCAATGTAAATGTCAATGGTGATAAGCAAAAACGTTTTCCAAACCCTAATCTCAATGTGATTTCTGCCACAAAAAGTGTCATCTTACTGAGAGATGTTATGCAAAAGGTTGTGAATACTGTAAAAGGAAGGGGCATGTGATGGATAACTGCTTCAAATATAGAGATTTTATCAAGGGTAAGGAAATGTTTCCAAAGGAAATGCTGCCTCTTCAGGGACTGGTAGCACTTCTGATGAATCCCAACCCTCCAATCTCATTGCCCCATCCTCTATTGATTCTCTAGTCACTTTTACTCAAACCCAATTTGAGAATTTTTTGCGGACTATGGGGCATGGCAATTCTTCTGCAGCTCCTGGTCCTTCTTCTCAGTCTCTTCATGCTAATGCTGCTGATATTTCTCTTTCTACTATTTCTGATAATGTTTCAAATCATTGGATCATTGACTCTGGAGCCACCAACCATATGACAAATCGTGTTGATTGGCTTGAAAATTTAAAATCTTGATGGCCCCAAAGTTCAGTTACCCAATGGTTTATATTGTAAAGTCTCAGGCACTGGTAATCACTCCATTTTTGACAAACAAAAGGTTGAAAATGTTCTTTACATTCCTGATTTCAAATATAACATTTTGTCTGTTTCTAGACTTGTAAAGGATTTAAACTGTTCAATTAAATTCTTTTCCAATGTTGCTATTTTACAGGACCTCTCAAATGGGAGGGTCTTGGGGAGTGGCAAAGCTGATTATGCACTTTATTTTATATCTCTAGGTAATAATGCTAGCATTGTTGGCTTGCAATCTTCTGTTAATAATGATCTTGGTCTGTGGCATATGAGGCTTGGCCATGATTCTATGAGGGCTATTCATCTCATTCATTCTCTTAACTCTTTGAAAACAAAAAATGCTGAAATTCAAAATTGCACCATTTGTCCACAAGCCAAGATTATTAGACCTAGTTTTCCTATTTCTGATTCTAGGGAAAATCATGCTTTTGATATTGTACATGCTGATGTATGAGGGATGTTAAGTTCTGCGTATTGGTTTGACAAGTCGTCGATCCGAATAGCCAACTCACGGTTAAAATCCTTTCCTTTGCAATCCGACCGTTTCGCTTCGCGATCCGTTTCCCGGTATCTTCTCTATAATCTTTCTTCCCGCAGACCTGCACGAGGGGTAAGTCGGGGGTGGTACCAGCGAACCCTCTCTGATGCTTAAATGAGAACAACGTATAGAGAGAGAAGTAGAGAGAATGGAGAGCTCAAATCATGCAAGTAAAATAACTTAGTGAATGAATAGGGGTGAAGTTCTATTTATAGGCCCAAAAGAAATTAAGGCGGTTAATGAAACTGTTAACCCTTAAACGAGCACAGTTAACAAGTAAGAGAGGGATTAAACCCTTAATAAACATGGAGAAGGTTCGTGATATTTTCTAAGTGTGGGACGTGCAAAGTGGTGGTCGGATCGTCACGAGGGACGGTTTGAAAGATAGTGTTCCGGACGTCGCGCGCACCCCTTGAACGGGATATCGCTTGTCGGAAGGACATCGAGACTTCAGGGGTCGGACGCGATCGGACCAGCCAGGTCTAATCTTCCCCTAAAGGAGAGATCGGACCCACCGAAGTGTCCGGGCGGGCGTTTTTCACTCGTTCGAGCTATTTTTCCAAGGGTGAAGTGTTCGGGTCGAAGTTTCTGTTTATAATCATCTACGGGGTAATTAAAATAATACAATCCGAATAGAAACAGGTCTAAATTGAGCTTATATCTATCACATGCCCCCGAGTCAACCAATGGCTTAACCCTTGATTGACTCTATTTTATGATAGGATAACGCGCTCAATTTGAACCCGTGATTTTACCTGTTGATGAATTCGTCACGTGTCCGTAATTGTACTGCCGTGTCCTACCCTCATTTCTCAGGACAATAAAAATTCAAACATTAGTACAGATATGCATATATCATGACATGTTTCCGATACGCGCGGGCAGGACAAAAATCGCGTTTAAAAGTGTAAGTAAGGGTGGGGATACAATGGAATCATAATTATGGATAAAATAAATATCTAACTTGTGTCAGTATGTATGTACGAGATGATTCTATATGCGAAAAGTATACTAATCATGCCAAAAATTTCTAAGTATGAGATGGATGACATATGGGTATGGAAATATTATTATGGGTAGAGGTGTAGTTAACTTTAGTTAAAAAGGAGTAAAGTTGCCATCTTTAATCCTAGCTCTTGAATTCCCTTACTTGGGAATGGATGGTGAAGATTAAAAGATTTCAAGAAGCCCTAATTTATTCCATTATATAAAGGAGGAAGGGTTACCTCATTTTTGCGATTGTCATTTTCCTTTTCATTTTTCCTCAATCGATCGATTCGCTTACTCAGTTCCGCGTTCCTGGAAGTATCTTGGTTCTTCAACTGGTCTTCTCTCGGACATTGCAGATTTTCCATCTTGAATGATTGCCCCCGGATTTTAGTAATCTATCGATCTTCCAGAAGAAGTAAATTTTTCCTCTTCTTCATTTTCCCTTGTTCCTTATTTCATACTAAGCTTTTGGTTGTTTTCCCGTTTATTGTTGTCTTTCGGGGGTGGTTGTTTTTAGTGTCTGGACACGTTCCTATAGCTGATGAGCTCTATGGAGAGTCAATGGTGGGGGGATCCTTAGCGAGGGAGGGGTTTGATATCGGAACAGGACTCTCGACTGTTCATGCAAAAGGAGTTGTTGCTACCAAAGTTATTTCTCGCGATGAAGAGGGTTCGTATGTTGGTGGGGGTGGGTTTCCTAATGTTACTTTACCCTCATATCCTGCCCCCCTTTAGAGGGGACGTGTGCCGAATGTTAAGTCAGATTTGGCAGGTATTTTCTTGCTTTTTTGTGTGCTTTGTAGTTCTATATTTGGTGACTTGGGTATTTCCATTGTAGGTAGAATTAGACTCCCTAGGTTGTGTCGAAGAGACTTAGTTCATCCTCGCCGTGATGATGTTATTGGTTCCGATTGGGTTCCCTTTTCTTTTGGGGATAAGTGTCGTTTTGACAACCGGTCCTCATTACTTGTTCCAGAGGTTGGGGTTCGGGTTTTACAAGCTGCTGTTCCACCAAGTGATCGAATACTGCCCCCTAGCCAATTGAGGGAATTTCGCGGGATAGTTTGCGGGGCCTTATCTCGTTTTGCTTCTGTACTTATCTTCTTTGTTGTTTTATCAAATGAAATTTTATACTTGTTACTCTTTTGATTCTTGTTTTTTTTTGGGCTAGAGTGTTTCTGGCATGGGGAATTTAGCGACCTCTGTTGTTAGGCTCTTGGAGGAGAAGAAGTTACTTCAGGATTTACAAGTGCAGCTTGCTGTTAAATTTGTTAAGGCTTTAGAAGAGGGTAATATCCTTGACACCAAGTGTAGTGCTCTACAACATCGTATTATTTCTCTTAAGACTGAGATTGCAAAGTTGCATTGTCAGGCTGCCTGCGATAAGGTTCTACGTGCTGCTGAATTGGAATCCTATGAGAGTATGTTTCGGGTGGAAGAATAGATGTTTTCCATAGTCTAATATAGGAATTCTCCTTCCTTTCATGCTGATCTTGATGTTCGGTGCAATTCAGCCAAATGAGCTTCCGAGAGAATGATTGTTGAACGGGTGTTTGCGGCTGTCCCTGATTTTCCTTTTCACCAGCTTTGTGGTTTTTCGAGTTACCTTGTTGAGTATGCTATTTCCCTGAGGGATCAATCTACCCTTCCCGAGTGACAGAATGCCTTGCCTATTGTCATCTACTTCTTGTCCCTGTGGTGTTTGTGTTCACTGTTTTAGTTGATGACTAGTGACTGATTGTGTTAGTATACATTGTTTTCGTTGTCGTATTCCCTTTTTATTGAGTTTAGGAGATATCTTCCTTGGGTTTTTTGTGATATAATGTATCTTGCGTAGGAACATATTGTTGTTTTGAAGGGCCCAGTTGCGATGGTTGGTAATGAAGTTGTTGCCCCCGTGCCTGAGAATGTCATTCGCATTGATGATGCTGAGTTGAGTGTCTCCTCATCATCATCTAGTTCCATTGGCGGGTCGTCTTCCGACCATTAAGAACGTGAAGATTCGCAAGTTGCGTCTGTTTGATGGTTCGTCTAATTTTCGTATGCATGTGTTTGTTTTCGTTTCTCCCCGTGTTTGGTTGAGTCTATCCTTTTCCTTTTGAATTTGGATGTTTGTAGTTTGCTACTTGACATATGTGTCGTAGCTTTTTCCTTGAACTTTGGTTTTCTTGAACACTTGCTATGGTTGTGTTTGACTATGTGTTTTGTGTGTTTGTCTTCATGGTTGTGCCCCTTGCTCTTTATCATTCCTACATTATTAGTATAGATAACATTTCATATATCATATAACCTTACTTCTAAAAAAGAAGGTTTTCTCAATATAATTTCTTGGGTATGTTGTAAAGAGTTTGTAGGATACACTCCTAAAGGCGTTGAGTGCATGTGTAAGGCATGGTCCTAGAAGTGTTTAAAGTATTTGCAAGATACGCTCTTGAGGGCATTGGGAGTGTTTATAATATAAATTCTCGGGTAGTACAGACTATAAACGTAGTATATGAACTTCTCTTAAGATGCCCCCTTTTGGGCGTTGGGATTTATTCACGGGATTGGCTCCCGGACGGCGCGGAATGTAATTGTAGTGTATGAACTACTTCAAGATACGCTCTTGTGGGCGTCGAGAATTTTTCGTGGGATAGGCTCCCGAAAGGCACAAAATGGGATTGCATTGTATGAACTGTTTCAAGATACGCTCTTGTGGGCGTCGATAACTGTTCGCGGGTCAGGCTCCCGGAAGGCACAGAATGTGATCGCAGTGTATGAACTGCTTCAAGGTACGCTCTTGTGGGCGTCGAAAACTGTTCGCAAGATAGGCTCTTGGAAGGCACAGATCGCAGGATAGGCTCCTGGAGGGCACAATATGTGTTTGCAGTGTATGAACTGCTTTCAAGATACGCTATTGTAGGCGTCGAAAACTGTTCGCAAGATAGGCACTTGGAAGGCACAGATCGCATGATAGGCTCCTGGAAGGCACAATGTGTAATTGTAGTGTATGAACTGTCTTCAAGATACGCTCTTAGGGGGCGTTGAAAGTGACATACCTTTGGTTGTCATATCTAAGCAAGGTTTGTTCAGTGAGTGCTTCGGCTGAATCTTGCAAGTATGAGAATAAACTTTCATTTCTCTTGGTGCATGCATGCACTATATATAAAAAAGCATGTTGATGGAGTCCTTAAGAAATCCTTTTGGAAAAATTTTCTAGATGCATAAATTGAAAAACTAGGATAAGTTTTTATGAAATGCTAGGGAGATAGATATGCTTCTGACGAAAGATAAATCCAAGGATATGGTATTTAATGTTGAGGGCGGCCTCTCAATTGCACTTGTTCGCCTCAGAGGCTACGTAGCCTTTGAATTACCCTTCTAATAGAATGGTTAACACAAATGCTTGACTTGCCCTTAGACATGGAACTTCTTCAAGTCTCCCCACTAAATGTGTTTGTCGAAATGTATCCATCTTCATCTTCCAGACTGTTGGGTTACGATTAAATGACAAAGACTAGAGCCAAGTACGTTTATTGGCGAGATTGACGAATCGACGACCAACCTTATTTGGAATGGTGAAACAAAGGTAAAAGGTCGACTATCATCTTTTGAGGAAGTCGACTTTCAGAACATGATTAATAAAGATAGAAGCGGCCAAGCTACCGGACCTCTATTTCAAAGAGTAAGTCGAGTCGACCATTAAAATCTCTTTCAGAAGTAAACCTTCCTCCTAAGGAAAGGTACAGGTGGCGACCATCTTCTACTGCCCCAGGAGTAAACCTTCCTCCTAAGGAAAGGTACAGGTGGCGACTTGCTTCCACCGCCCTAGAAGTAAACCTTCCTCTTAAGGAAAGGTACAGGTGGCGACCTGCTTCCACTGTTGAAGGAAGAAACCTCCTTGACTAAGGAAGGATGAGTTGGCAACCTGCTTGTCACCTACTTAAGCCGACTCTGAACAAACCCCCCCCCCCTCCAGAGGGTAACCGCCCTACGAAGTCGGTAACATTTTTCCTATAAATAGGGACTCACTTTCATTATTTAAGTTCTAAGATCTATCAATTACTATATATTATTCTCTAGATATCCATTATTGAATAAAGCTTCAGAGTGGAATCAGGGGTCATCCCCACCTCTTTTCAGGTCCTCGCCTAGCATAAAGCCACCAAAGGAAACTAAGTGTCCACACGACCAATAAAGATACCTGAGTGAGCTAGCTCCCGGCGAGACTTAGAAGTCCACTACTCGAAGTTCCAGGGCCATGTCTTTTGTATCCCAACCCAGACGATATGCGTTTATGTATGGTACTGATGCTAACTATTATGGACCCTCCCATTTTGGAGACATTTTTCTTAGCTGATCAATAAGTGAGAAGTCATTTCTTCTTAGGACTAACTCTCTCACATGGAATTGTCATTCTCTGACTTGCCGGTTGTAGTGTCTGGCTGATACCAGACGCATCCTTGCTTGTGCTTCTTCGGAGTTCCATTTTTATCATCCACTACAAGTCTAGGAGCCTAGCCTTATCATTTTCATGTTCCTCGAAATAATTCATTCTGAGTGTTGCTACTGCCATTTCTGCTAGTGCCACTGCCTCCGTCCCGTATACCAAACCGAACGGTGTTTTTCCTGTTGATATCTTTAGTGTTGTTCGTTCTTCCCATAAGACATTTTATAGTTCATCTACCCAGCTTCCCTTGGTAGCATGTAGTCTTTTTCTTAGACCTTCTAGCACTATTTTGTTAGCTATTTCCACCTGTCCATTTTTTTGGGGGTGTTTCACTGATGCGAAGCGATGTTCTATGTTCAACTTTTTGCAATACCATTCAATTTTCTTGCTCTCTAATTGGGGACCATTGTCAAATATTTGGTACACCTTATCTTGAGACGATGTGTGACTTGATGAAGCTAATGATTTGATCGTCTGTTGTTTTTCCCATTGCTTTTTCCTCTATCCATTTGGAGAAGTAGTCTATTGCTACCAGTATCAATGTCTTTTGCCCTTTCGTTTTTGGTAAAGGGCCTATCAAATAAATCCCCCATTGGGAAAATGGCCATGCACTTGATATTGAGCTGAGGTTGGCTACTGGGGGAGTTATGCTTCGAGAGTATCTCTGGTAGTGTTCGCATTTTTGCACAAATTCCTTCGCCTCCTTGTCCATTGTTGGCCAATATTATCCCATTTGAAGACCTTTCAGACAATTGATCTTGCTCCTTCGTGGCATCCAGCGTCCCCCTCATGTAGCTCTGCCAGCACTCTTTCTGAGTCCGGATATGTTATGCATTTTAGGAAAGGTGTAGAATACCTTTTTTTTTTATAGAGTTGGTTGTCCATCATTGAGTAATTTACAGCCAACCTTTCAATCTTGGTTGCTTCTACCTTGTCATCTAGCAGTATTCCTTCACTGATGTAACGACGCATTGGAGTCATCCAAGCCTCTCCTTCGACTATAGTCAGAACTTCCATTTTTTCTGTGATGGACATCCTCCTTTGTTCTACAAAGTGAACTTATTTTGGCGACTCTGCCCCCAAAGGAAATTTGCTTAAGGCATCTGCCTCCTGATTTTGTTCCCTTGGAACCGACTCAATGTCGAAGCTATCAAAACTTGTGATCAACTCATTTACCTGCTGCAGGTATTTTTGCCTATTTTCAGATTTTGCTATGTAATTTCCTTTCATTTGATTTACGACTAGCTGGGAGTCACACTCGACCTTGAGATGTTTTACTCCTACACCTTTAGCTATCCTTAAAACCGTTATCAAAGCTTCATACTCTGCTTCATTGTTTGTTGCTTTGAAGGTTAGTGCCATGGCGTAACGCATTGGAGCAACCTTGTTGGGTGGATATAAGAGGAGTCCCGCGCCCGAGCCCCCCTATGCATTTCCCATGTATTCTTTTGCCATTCTTCTTGATTTACCTCTGCCTGGGTTGTGATTTTTGTTGTACCAGGCTCATTGACACGATCGATTCCTGTGAATTCTGCAATAAAATCTGCCAAGGCTTGACCTTTGATGGCCGTTCGCGGGGCAAAATGAATGCAGAACTCGCTTAGTTCTATTGCCCACTTTGTCAATCTCCCTGACGTGTCTGGCCTTTGCAAGATTTGTTTCAATGGTTGATTTGGTAGCACTGTTATTTCGTGAGCGTGAAAATATGGTCTTAACTTCTGTGCTGATATGATCAGTGCGTAGAGGTATTTCTCTATTGCCATGTAATTTATCTCATACTTGGCCAACATTTTGCTCACAAAGTAGACTGGTAGTTGCGTGTTGTCCTCCTCTTTGATAAGTACTGAACTTACCGCGACATTGCTTATGGATATGTAAAGGAAAAGAGGTTCCCCGGGAGTTGGTTTTGCCAAAAGGGGTAACGTCTTCAGATGTTTTTTCAATTGCTGGAAAGTGTCCTCACACCTTTGTGTCCACTCGAATTTTTTGTTGGCACGCAATACCTTGAAGAAAGGGAGTGCTCTATCCCCAATCTTTGCCAAAAATATGTTCAGTGCTGCCAATTTTCCATTGAGCTGCTGTACCTCTTTGTGTTTTGTAGGGGATTTCATCTCCTCTATTGCTTGCAGTTTTTCTGGATTCACCTCAATGCCTATCCTACTCACCATGAAACCCAAGAATTTTCCTGACTATACCCCAAAAGAACATTTTGTCGGATTCAAGTGGACTTGGTACTTACGCATTCTTTCGAAAGTTATGCGTAGCTCTTCAACGTGATCGTTCTTCTTACTAGATTTTACGATCATATCGTCTACGTATGCTTCCATCGTTTTTCCTATCATATCTCTGAAGTTCTTGTTCACCATGCGTTGGTAAGTAGCTCCTGCGTTTATGAGTCCGAATGGCATGACTCTATAATGGTAGACGTCACTATCAGCATAAAATGCTGTGTGTGGGGCATCCTCTGCAGGCATTTTGATTTGGTTGTGCCCCGAATACGCATCAGTGAAACTCATCAACTCATGACCTAATGATGTGTCGACCAACTGATCTATTATGGGTAGAGGGTACGAGTATTTTTGGCATGCCTTGTTAAGATCTCGGTAATCGATGCACATTCTCCAGTTTCCACTTGCCTTTCTTACCAATAGTGGGTTTGCGACCCATGTTTGGAATCTGATTTCCTTAATGAAGTTTGCCTTTAGAAACTTTTCAACCTCTTCTTGGATGACGATCTTTTTACTACCACCCATTGTCCTTATTTTCTGTGTTATTGGACGTTTTGCTGGGTCTATGTTAAGCTTGTGGGTTATTACCTCTTCTGCTATTCTTGGCATGTCACTTGGTGACCATGCGAACAACTCTTTGTATTCTCTAAGCAGTGATGTTTTGTGCCTCTTCTTTCTCTGTTAATGAGACCCCTACTTTCACCTTCCTTCCAGGCTCTTCAATTAGCACTTCTTTCAGATCCTCCATTGGCGCAGGTCTACCATGTTCTTCTCTTGGGTCCTCGTCTATTGAAAGGACTTCCTTGTCAACTTTTGCTTTTTTTCATGAGTGTTATTCTTCCGCATTTCCTTGCGACCTTCTGGTTACCCTTTACTTCACCAATTCTTGCACTTGTAGGGAACTTCAATTTTTGGTGGAGTGTTGATGGTACCATACCCCACTTGTTGATTGTGGTTCCACCAAGGATTCCATTGTATTCATCCATGGTATCTACATTAGAAAAGTGACGTCAATCTTCAATTGTTTCTGACCTGTCCCTAGTGTTACAGGCAATATTATTGTTCTGATCGGGTAACTTGGTTCTCCTGAGAATCCTTTGAGAGGGGAGTGTACTGGTTTTATGCCACTTGGTCGTACACCTAGGATGTCGATCACTTTTTTGTTCAAGATGCTAGCTGAACTTCCTCCATCCACCAGGATTCGACCAATGTCCCTGTCAGTGATTCTCATTGTTATGACTAGTGCATCACAGTCTGGGAGTGTTATGTGTTCCATATCGTGTCTTGAGAATCTGATTGTTTCTTCTTTTATCTGTTCTTTGCCTTTGTTCTTGATTGCCTTGTCTTCCAATTCAATCATGTATGCTTCCCTTGCATTTTCCGACTCTCCCCCGGAACCAAATCCCCCATGTATGACATATGTGCTTGACATCTGCTTTGTGATAGTTATGCTTGTTTGTTCGAAAACCACGGACGGCGCCAAGTGTTAAGTTCTGCGTATCGGGTTGACAAGTCGTCGATCCAAATAGCCAACTCACGGGTATAATCCTTTCCCTTGCAATCCTACTGTTTCCATTCGCGATCCGTTTCCCCGTATCTTCTCCGTAATCTTCCTTCCCGCGGACCTGCACGAGGGGTAAGCCGGGGGTGGTACCGGCGAACCCTCACCGATGCTTAAATGAGAACAACGTATAGAGAGTGAAAGTAGATAGAAGGGAGAGCTCAAATCATGCAAGTAAAATAACTTAGTGAATGAATAGGGGTGAAGTTCTATTTATAGGCCCAAAAGAGATAAAGGCGGTTAATGACACCGTTAACCCTTAAACAAGCACAGTTAACAAGTAAGAGAGGGACTAAACCCTTAATAACATGGAGAAGGTTCGTGATATTTTCTAAGTGTAGGACGTGCAAAAGTACTGGACGGATCGTCACGAGGGACGGTTTGAAAGAAAGTGTTCCGGACGTCGCGCACACCCCTTGAACGGGATATCGCGTGACAGAAGGATATCGGGACTTCAGGGGTCGGACGTGAAGTCCGACCCCGGAAGTTTGAGGTTGGACCTAGCTGGTCCGATTTCTCCTAAGGGAGAGATCGGACCAACTGGGTCCGATCTTCACCCAAGGGATAGATCGGACCAGCAAGGTCCGATCTTCCCCTAAGGGAGAGATCGGACATGGCTGGTCCGATCTCTCCCTTAGGAGAAATCGGACCCGGCGAAGTGTCCGGGCGGGCGTTTTTCACTAGTTCGAGCTATTTTTCTGCGAGTGACGAGTTTGGGTCGAAGTTTCAGTTTATAATCATCTACGAGGTAATTAAAATAATACAATCTGAATAGAAACGGGTCTAAATTGAACGTATATCTATCTGGGGCCTTATCATTCTGTGACTCATATGAATAAAAGATTTTTTCTCACTTTGGTTGATGACTTTTCCAGAGTCACATGGGTTTATCTTATGCAATTCAAATTTGATGTTTCCCAAATCATAAAGAATTTTCTTGACATGATTGAAAACTAATTTAAAACTAGAATTCAAGCCTTCAGATCTGACAATGGGTTGAGTTTTATAATGAGCAAGTCAATTCTTTATTTTCTACTTCGGGGATTACCCATCAGTCTAGTTGCACTTATACCCCTCAACAGAATGGTGGGGTTGAACGCAAGCATTGACATCTTTTAGAAGTTGCTAGAGCCTTAAAGCTTCAAGCTCATGTTCCTAATAAATTATGGGGTGATTGCATACTCACTGCTTGTTATTTGATTAACTTGATGCCCACTCCTATTCCGAATGGAATATCTCCTCTTCAAATTTTTAAAGGGTCTTCTATTTCTATTGATCATTTGAGAGTTTTGGATGTTTGGCTTTTGCCAAAAATCTGGTGATTTCAGACAAGTTTGCTTCTAGAGCCATTCCTAGTGTTTTCCTTGGATATTCTGAAACACAAAAAGGATACAAACTTTCTGATTTGATAAATGAGAAATATTTTGTTAGTAGGGATGTTATATTCAAGGAAAATATTTTCCCTTTTGCTGGCAGCAAACCTGATTTGTCTCCCATTTTTTTTAGAAACCACTCTCAAATGATGTCAATGATGTCCACAATTACAAACATAATGATTTTGAGACTTTTAACAGAATTGACCCTATTTCTGATGAGGTTTTCCATGATGATGATAATCTTCCTTTGCATTCTCAAGATGATGAAACTATTGAAGTTTCTGATATTATTGGTGACCATTTTGATCATCCAAATGATGAAGATCCTCGTCCTTCTGATGGAACTGTCCAAGCAGACCAACCTATTACCAAGACTACCAAATCTGGTCGTGCTGTCAGACCTCCCATATGGCAACAATCTTATGATATGAGTTATTCCTCTACTGATTACCACATTGGAAAGTATATTCCTTACATCAAGGTTTCTGAACCTTATTGTTGTTATCTGTCTTCCATATCTAAGATTTCAGAACCTAGAAATTTTGAAGAAGCATCTAAGAATCCAATGTGGGTGGCTGCA
Source organism: Clarkia xantiana subsp. parviflora (assembly GCA_036873135.1). Classification (NCBI taxonomy): domain Eukaryota; kingdom Viridiplantae; phylum Streptophyta; class Magnoliopsida; order Myrtales; family Onagraceae; genus Clarkia; species Clarkia xantiana. The sequence goes on from JAPTYO010000004.1 coordinate 41,841,021, forward strand.
ATGCAAGAAGAGGTGAATGCTTTGGAAGAAAATAGAACTTGGAATCTTGTTCCATTGCCTCCAGGTAAATCTTCCATTGGTTCGAAATGGGTATTTAGGATTAAGTATAAATCTGATGGTAGCATTGAAAGGTTTAAAGCAAGATTAGTTTCTAAAGGTTTTAAGAAAAAATTTGGCAGTGATTACAATGAAACTTTTGCCTTTGTTGCAAAGATGATTACTGTTAGGACTATACTTACTTTAGCTGCTATCAATGCTTGGCCAATTTACCAAATAGATGTCTATAATGTTTTTCTGCAAGGTGATCTCTTTGAAGAGGTCTATATGTCTGTTCCTCTTGGTTTTGATAAACACAATAATATGGTCTGTCATTTGAAGAAGTCTTTATATGGTTTGAAACAAGCATCTCGGCAATGGAATCTCAAACTTACTGAAGCTTTGATTTCCTCTAGTTACTCACAGTCTAAAACTGATTATTCTATGTTTACCAAAACCGATGAATAGATATTGTCATATTACTTGTTTATGTTGATGATTTATTAATTTCAGGTAATAGCCTGAGATTAATAGCTAAATTGAAATCTGTTTTAGAGCACAATTTTAAATTGAAAGACCTAGGTGACTTGAAATATTTTTTGGGCATAGAAGTTGCCAGGTCTGATGAGGGCATTGTCTTATCTCATAGAAAATATGCTCTAAAACTTATTTCAGATGTTGGCCTGTCTAGTTGCAAACCTTTTAGACTCCTATGAAAAACAATTTAAAGTTGACTAGTTCTGAATATGATGATCATCTTAAGCTTCATTTTGATGATTCTTTGTTGGCTGATATTGGTTCTTATAGAAGGATAATTGGTAAATTGTTATATTTGACTATGACGATGCCAGATATTTCTTATTATGTACAACATCTGAGTCAATTCTTGAATAATCCTAAGCAGTGTTATCAGAACCGGACCGGACCGGCGGTCTGACCGGGTTCAAATCGGAACCGGTGCTTCCAGCGGTCCAGTTCGAGCAAAAGCGGAGGATTTAAGCGAACCCGGTCCAATTTCCAGATTTCAAGAGAACCGGCCGGTTTTTAGAGAATCGGTCGGTTCACCGGTTAGCCAGTTCACCGTCTTTTAAAAAAAATCAGAAACTCAAAATCACTCCAGCAGCCTCCAGCCTTCATTCCAGTGGCTGCCAGCCTCGTGGAAGCCTCCAATCTTCACTCCAGCAGCCTCGAACCCTAATCGACAATCCAATCTACTCCAGCTCGCCTCTATGCATGTCCATACAATAAGTAAATAGATATAGCTCCATAACCTTGTTGTTCTTGTTCTCCTCACATTTAATTTCTCCTATCTCGCTCTCTATATAGACCAGACAATCATCATCCTTGAAAGTCTCCTATTTTTTTATTTTTTTTTTTGCCATCGCAGCAGCAACAGCAAAGGGGAAACATCGTAGGGCTCGCCACTACACCCTTGTCGATTCGCTCGCCCCCACGCCTCACATTGATGTCCTCATTTTTTCCTCTTCGTTGCGTTGTGAGAAAGAAGTGAAAAGTAGAAATCTTTAAAGCAATTAAAATTTAATCACCATCTCTCTATTCTGCTGCCTGCTTCACCGAAGAACTCTCTTCTCCTCTTCCTAGTGAAGAAGAGGCATTAGGGGAAACAGGAAAGAAATGTAATCCCATTACTTTACTAGATAGACTAACTATAGGAGGGGTTTATAAGAGGATGGAGGGGAATGTAATGGATAAGCGACGAAGGGAAAAGGGAAGTGAGAAAGTGGGGAGTGAGAAAGAGGGGTTAGGAACTTAGGCTACTGCTCTGTTCTAAAAGTTGTGAGCTTTACTGCTAGAACTGTCGAATCGGGTCGGACCGGACGAACCGGGAACCGGATGCCTTACCGGTTCAATGTCCGGTCCGATTCTGATAACACTGATCCTAAGGAGTCTCATTATCAGGTTGCTCTTCGGATTATTAGATATGTCAAAGGTGAGCCAGGTAAAGGTATTCTTCTTTCTTCTGATTCTGCTCCTCTTTTTACTGCCTATTGTGATTCTAACTTGGGGAGCAATATTATTGATAGAAAGTCTGTTTCTGGTTACATTTCAATGCTTGGTAAATCTCCTGTGTCTTGGAAAGTAAAAAAAAAACTTGTCACTATTTCTTCATCTATTGATTCAGAATATATAAGCACGGGTAAGACTTTAACTGAAGTGATTTGGTTGAACATGCTCTTGAATGAATTATGTTTTTCTCAGCCTGGTCCCATTCCTCTATATTGTGATACCAGGGCTGCCATCCAGATTACTTCAAACCCTGTTTTTCATGAGCGCACAAAGCATATTGACATTCAATGTCATTTCATTCGAGACATTTTTGTTAAAGGGATTATTCAATGTTAAGTCTGCTGATCAATTGGCTGATTTGTTTACTAAGTCCTTTTTAGGAAATCAGCATCATTACTTAACAGGAAGGATTGGAATGAAGAAATTTTGTGTTGGAGATAATGATGTTGAATCTGCTGATTGATACAAGCTTGTGGGGGAGTTTCAACTTCTTCAGGCTTGTGGGGGAGTTTTCCAAGTCTTCAAGCTTGTGGGGGAGTTTTAAGATAGTTGTATTATTTTGTGGTTATTTTGTCAATCTTGAGGACTTGTGGATTGTTGTTGTTATTTATGATTTAGTCTCTTTTCTTTTATTTCTTCTGGGCCTGTTTTGGGTGTTCCTTTTAGTTATGGACTTATTTGTAATATTGGTCAGTTTTGACCCCTTTTATAGTTTTTAGGATTCAAGTGGAGGGAAACCAGATGTAGGAACTTTCCCTGAGAAGCTTGAAGTTCTCTCTATCAATACTTTCTAGGGTTTGAGTTCTATGGTGATTTTCTGATCTTGCATGTTCGATTCCAGAGTTTATCAGTTACGACGTTGTACAACGTCGTTTTGCCGCGGTGTGTAAGGGATCGTTACTGTTGGATATCTGTCCAATTCGGGTTCGTATTTACGTTTCGGACCTCGCAAACACGTCAGAACCACAAATGGATCTTACCGCGGTCACCCCGGGTCAAAACGGTCCGGATGCGCGCAGCACCCGAACCGAGACATCCGGATTGCCATAAGGCAATCCGGACCATGTCGGATGTCGACATGGTCCGGACTGCCGACTGGCACTGCGCGCTTACCCCTAGCACAACGCGCTTACCCCTCTTTTTACTAAGTATGAGAAGTCAGTGCGTACATAGCCAACCTCGACGTTGGTAACCGTTTCCCTTTAAACCGGCATCGAACCACATAAAACCAGATACGGTTCTCGGGTTTCCTATAAATAGGGACCTAAACCTCCCATTTGAAAACTTAACTCGAAACTCTCCCAAGTTGGCTATTTGTGCTCTGACCTCTCTATACACACTTTCTCTCTCTAGATCGTGACTTAAGCATCGGAGAGGGCTCAACCAGTGCCACCCCCCTCTCCATGCTGGTTATTGCCCGTTTTGCAGGACCCGACATGTAGCAGATCGAGATCGGAGCCAAAGGCGAGTTCGGGGTTCGAGGATCGAGGTTCGCGGATCGGGGATCGTGACGTGCTGACGGGAGACTGTACCTGTGTGCACATCCAACCCGTTCGCGAAGAGCAACCCGAGGTGTCCCAGGTGGAATCTACCTCAACACTTGGCTTCGTCAGTGAGATTCGAGCAACAAGTCATTCCATACCGCAAGCTATGACAGGCAGACGTACGAAGAAGGCAGGTGCGAGCAAGCCGAAGCCGACGAGAAGCCAACAAGGATCTTCTCACATTCTAGATACAGAATCTACCGCCTCCTCCATGTCAATTGCAAATGCGCCTTCCGCGCAGTATGGTCCCGACGTCTAGAACAAGGTACTAGTGCACGAGTTCGAGCAAAGGACAGAAAAGAACGAAGAGTTCCCACACGGGATGCCAGCTGACGGAGTGCAGCAGCAAGCAAGAGGTGCAAGCAGCTTGCCACCAGTCACACAAGCCATGATGGATGCGCTTGAAGAGCTTATCGCATTCAGGGAGACTCTAAAGAATCAAGGATGCGCCGTATCCTCCATGCCAACAAACAGTGTGCCCTCCGCACAGCATGGCCTTGAAGTCCAGAATACGACGTACATTGCATCCCATTCGGAAAAGATGGAAAACATACATGTGATCCATGGAGACTTGATGCTGGAGGCGAGAACTCATACGAGCAAGAAGGGTACGTTGCAAAGACAGTGCACAAGTCCCATGATGCCGACATGGAGGATGCCGTCATGAAGTATGCCGTCATGAAGTATGCCGTCATGAAGTATGCTGACATGAAGTATGCCGTCATGTAGGATGCCGCCATAAAAGATGTCATTGGTTTCTCATCAAAGTACAAATAGTACAATGTGCACCACGACGCCTTGGTCATAACCACGTAGAAGCCGACAAGAAGTCAACTTGGATCCTCCCACATGCCTGTTGCCACATCCAATGCCTTCTTCATGCCAACAAGAAGTGCGCCCTTCGCACAGTATGACCAAGGAGTCCACAATGCAAAGCACGTTACACCACCACCACCACCACCACCTCCAAACAACAGACAAACTGAGGAGACAAGAGCAATGCCCCGAGACACAAGCCATCAAGACACATCGCACCAAGGAGTAAGGGGGCAATACACGGAAGGTACCTTCCAGTACCGACAAACAAGGCAAGGAGTTGCGCGCTCATTAAACCTGTATATGATAGCACAGCACCAAGAAGGGACATGGAGACAACCTCCAACCTCTCGCTTAAAAATGCACAAAAAAGGTTCCTCCCCGATGACAAGCCAAGACGACGCTGACATCCGTCACAAGGAGGGATGGAGAAAACCTGTAGATGACGATGATGTCCCAATCACGGGACTTGCAACAATAACCTTGAAGGCAATAATTGAGGAAAAGATAGACGCTTACTGGAAAAAGAGACAACAAAAACAAAAGAGTTCATTCCAGTCAAACGTCCAAAGGCTCAAAGAGACCAATCTCGCCAAATGTGTTCCATTGAACACACCGCTGTCTGTCATCTTGAAAGAGATGAAAGAGACCAAGCTGTGGAAAAAGCCCTCTAATTTCCGCAATGGCCCATTGGGAAAAGATGAAAGCAAATGGTGTGAAAATCACGAAGTGTATGGCCACGAGACGGAAAGCTGTGTTGGATTAAGGCTCCATGTAAACAGCTTCATCTTAAAAGGAGAAATGAAAAAGTATATCGACCAAATCAATAAGCATCAAAAGAAGTCTCACGTGGAGTCTTCAGGAAAATGCAAAGGAAAAGAAAAGGCGAATGATAATCCACATCTCGCGAAGCGTAGGAAAAACAATGTCATTCATGGAACCAATTGTGACGACTTTTACAGTCCTTGGAGCACGAAGGTGGAAGAAACAAATGTCAAAATCCCGGAAAACAAGCTTCCTCGTCCACTTGAGCCAATGACTGCTTTCCTTGGCAAGAACGTTGAAAAACGGTGCAAGCACCATAAAACTGGGGGGCATAACACCAACATTTGTTCATCCCTAAGGGTAGAGATTGAAGAGCTTAACACGCTAGATGCACCGAGGAACTGTGTGGCACGTGGCAGAATCAACTTGCCGACAAGTCACCTATGAAGACGTCAAACACATCATCAATCCCTTTATCTCCATTTTTGCATATCTACTTTAAGTCTTCTTAGATTAAGTACAACTTATGCTTATTAGCCTTAGTACTTTTCGAAAAGAGCGATCAGTTGACGCCTTCCTGTAATCCGTTGTACGAACTCCAAATATCTAATAAAGGTTAAATCTACTTTCGTAGGTACCTTATTGCACTATGCTCATTACTTTGGAATAAAACCAAAAGCAACGCACATATTAATTGCATCAACAACACAAGCTATCGCACTAGGAACAACAAACGGCTTAGGCCATACAACACCCATATGTCAATTATCAACACCATGCATCGCCCTCAAAAGACGATCTCGCCTACTTAAACAAGGTCCAGGTAACACGCGTTATTGCCAAAGGTAAACTCAGGTATAAGCTAACAATTTCACAACAACGCTACTATGAATAAAGCAGACCACTCGAGTAGGACATCTACTCAGGGTAGCCTGATTTAGTCAAAACAAAATCCAAGCTGAACGGAACAGACTAGTCGCGAATAGTCTGATCCAATCTTATTGGCATTGCAAGCGATAGAGCCATATGAGGAGATTTATAACTCCAGTATATTCCCTAACCAATATATATCTCAAAGTATTGCGACTAATTTGAGACAGGTTATATGTACATCCAAGAGATGTCTCAATGACACACCTTATCTAGAGAACAACACTAGGAGGAGCTGTATGCAACACTCTCTGGAATTCTCTATCTATGGACATTCTACTTAGGCATCTAAGCCAAGTAATGATCGCGTATATATCATTTGCATCATCACAACAAGTATCTAAGTCAATTATAACTCGCGACATCTCAGCGAATATTATACTCAAACATCTGCTCTTCCTTTGGAAACAATACCAATCAACGGTCATATATACGTATGTGCATCATGCTAAGGAAGCATCGATACGTATCGACTAAAGGATGCATACAGCAATGCATAGTCTCTCTTTGTACATACATATTCACAAACACATACAGTGGGTGGTACTTGAAAAGCTCCGTTCCCGACATGTATGCACCTGTTGCGACCACACCTATCACATCTGCACTAAGGGAAGTTTCCTGTACAACGAAGGGATCCTCGTATCATATTCCTTTACTCTATTTATTATATGAATTAGTTGAAAGGAAATTCATAACTCCATATTTTTACAAACTTGCAACTACATTGCAACTATCTGACAAAGCGCAACCCTGTTCGTAGGTACATACTACACTATGATTACTACATTGGAATCGCGCCAAGTAGCAACCTATGCGCATAATATCTACTTCAACAATACAAGCTAAGAATTATGTTCAAGGAAGGACTTATGGCATACAACGCCGACATACCTATTATCTACACCAACAAGGAAGTTTATTTCTCCATCCAAAATGCCGTCTATCTCAAGAAGGTGCCGGCAACACAAAGTCATCGCGCTATGTGCACAGTCAACTTATATGTCGCAATGACAACTTGCAAGTTATCTACAAAAAGGGACTTATAAAAATTCTCTACTCAAAGTGACGGCTATTCCAAAGACGTCAAATACATGCAATATCTCGGAAAAACACCAAGGCCTACTATCAAAATGACGACTATTCCAAAGGCGTCAACAACAAGCAATATCTTGGATAGACACCAAGATTTACTATCAAAAGTGACATGCTGCGACATCCTCCTTGTGAGGGCAAGCTCCGTGTTCACATCTATCAAAGTAGCATGCTGCGACATCCTCCTTGCAAGGGCAAACCCCATGCTTACTTCTAAAAAATGGCATGCTGCGAAATCCTCTTAGAGGCAAATCCTCATGTTCATAGCCATTCCCTGCATACAAACCAGGATGCGGCACTTAGGTGGGACTGATCACCCCATCGTGGCGGAAGTCCTCTTGTTAGACGGAAACCCCACACATCTACAAATTATGTACATCCCTCTTAAGGGTCCATACGCCAAGAAGATACATTCCTTGATAGGATAGCTTCATGTACACTCAAACTATACATATCCTCTTAAGGATGCAGACATAAGGAAGACCTATACCTTAAGTGGGCAGGTTTCATTCAAAAACGCTAGCAGGAGCGCACCCTGTTTGAAAAACTCACCAAACTTACAAGTCGAATCTTGTACAACGTCGCCTTAGAGTGGAACTAAGAGACGGTATAAACTTAAGTCTTGCATCGTCAAGACGACACTGGTACATGTCAAGGGCCAAGTGCCAAATACATTACTACCTGCAATGCTACAAGTACCTAGTGTACGCATCTTTCCATGCCTTGGAATCTAACCAAGAGGGGCGCTCATAACACTCAACAATGCGCGACATACAGTCGCAAATACGGACATCATGTTCATCATCTAAGGATATCTATCCTATCTTCCAAGTCCAAAGCATACGGACAGCATAGATAACGCAAGGTATGAAATACTACTAAGTTATCATGCATTTCTACTATGATCATGACAAGTCTATTCGACGACATCGAACATATAAAAGGTTCAGGGAACAACACCCGGCGTAACCTAAACCACGACATGATGTACAAAGCTGAGTAAGCACAATCAAACTCAAACAGGATGCAAGTGAAATATTCCACTCAACATCTACATGCGCAGCCATGCGGCCCTTATAACACAACGTACAATCACGCCTTAAGTGTGCGAAGGGTGCCATACAATCAATGGAAGACTTAGCAAAATACCAAGCGGACAAAACAAAGACACGGGGGCAAGAATGTACACACCCTCCATAAATCGTACATCAAGACGCCAACGTTTGTCTAGATGTCATCACGGCATAATTGCGCACTTCGCTGTCATCAACAACCTTCGTACGAAGGATAGTCACCTTGGAATCAAGAATAACGACTTGAGCCTATCAAACAAAGATAACAGTCTCCAATGCATAAAACTAAGCACCTAAATAGCAAATACTTAGAGCGAAGAACAAGATGCACGGGGGCAAAACAGACTAGCATACGCGCATAACACCTCAGATATATTACCATCAAACAAACAAGAAAGTGGGATAGACGCAAAATGGAAGATCATCAATATAATCAGTATGCTCGCTTCAAGAGACTCCTCCACCAAGATCCGGTCCTTCGACCCCGAGGGCAGATGGGCAAGTCCGTTGGCAGTAAACTAAGATCACTCGGAGTTGCTCGAAGAACGAATCTCAGAGCCGGATCGCTTTATTCTGGACCAAGTGAAAACATCGTTAGCAACGACGACGACCTCGATCCTGACTTGGACTCAGAAAGACACATTGTTTATAAACTAAGTATGAAGACGTCAAGCACAACGCGCGTGCGTCGACGCGTTGGAAAGTGATGGGTTCTGCTATGGCCGTTAGGCCCCTTAACGGCGAGGAAACGGCGAACAGGCCCACTGGGCCCCAAATGAAGGTCAAGATGACCCAATAGAAGGGTCCCGACGTAGGGAGTCCCGATGATGAAAGGTCTCGACAGAGTCGGTCCCGATAGGTGAGCTGGAAGCTCCCCATGAGAAGCCTTTAAGTAGGCCCCGATGACGAATCCCTGAGAACGATTGGCCCTGTCACAATGACGAGGGGCCCCGAGCGGTGACATAACGAGATAACTCTGGAGTCCCAGATGTTAGTCGGGACTTGCCATCAGAGGTTAAGGCCGAGATACGCGGGGCGTGGCCGAGATACGCGGAGCGTAGTTGAGATACGCGGAGCGTGGCCGAGATACGCGGGGCGTGGCCGAGATAAGTGAGATCTGGCCTAGATAGGCGGGATCGTGCACGAGATACACGGGATACGGACTAACCACCCCAACGGTTCACCAGGTAACTGAGGTACCTCTCCTCCTATAAAAGGACAGAGGTCACCTCAGGTCATTTACGTTGTGTTATAAACTTTGAGATTACTGCTTGCCAGTCCATACGAGATACTCATTTAAGCATCGGAGAGGGATTCTGGGTCACCGCCCGGTCTATCCCCTCTTTGCAGGACCACGTGGAGCGAAGGAGCTAGGATCGCCGTCAAAGACCGTACCGGAGTTCCACCGTGATCCAACATTGGCGCCGTCTGTGGGAAACGTAACAAAAAGCTGATATGCCTTCTAATCGTTCAATGGTGGCTGGCAAGCAAAGAAGACAAGGACAATCTGGTGGTTCCCGTCATCCTGCTGCGACGACCTTGAATTCACCACCGGAGCATGCTGAGAATCAGAATCTCCCCGCGGAGGTCTCTCGGACAGGGGGGCATAATGAAGCTCCTGAAGATACTGCTGCTCGACACCAGGGGAATAGGGAGCAGGTGGCTCCTCCAGCGGCGGAAGCCACGCCAATGTTTTTGGCAGCTGTGGAGGCTCTCTTGGATCGAAGAGAAGCTGCGAGGAGGCAAGAGGAGATGCCCCCGTTAGAAGAGGAAGCGCCTCCGCCACCAGAGGCTCAGAACGTGCGAGAGGCTCAGCCACGAGGCCAAGGCAGGAGTGGGGAGTCTGTTCAGCCAGAGAGATTCTTGGTTGATGGGCCAGGACCAGTGCAGCACAGGACCATTCCCCTTAATGGTCCCATCACCCCCGATCAGGTGGTGAAGATCGTGAATATCTGCATGGGAGAGCAGAAGCCGCTGGTGTCGGAGCTGAGGGATCGATCTACTCATCCGTTCGTTCCTCGACTCATTGATACCCTTGCCCCGCCAGGGCTGGGTATCCCCCCGATAAAGGAGTACGATGGCGAGGGAGATCCGGTTCGTCATGTCCAGAAGCACCTCATGGCGTGTCTGGGCAGAGCCCCGAGTGAAGATATTGTGTGTACACTATTCCCGAACACACTTGGCGAGAGAGCCCTAACCTGGTTCTTCAGTATGCCCCCAGGCTATATCACTTGCTGGGCGGATATGCACGACCGCTTCATACAGCAATACCAGGGTCGGAGACGTTTGCTGAAGAGTGTGAGGTCCCTGACCCAGGTGGTACAGAGGCCCGACGAGTCGCTGGCGCATTATTACCAACGGTGATGGGTTCGATTACAGCCGTTAGGCCCATTAACAGTGAGGAAACGGCAAATAGGCCCGGTGGGTCCGGAACGAAGGCCAAGATGGCCCAAGCAAAGAATCCCGACGAAGGGAACCCGAGGATGAGAGGTCTCGACAGAGTCGGACCTGACAAGCGAGCTGAACGCTCCCGACATAATGCCTCTGAGTAGGCCCCGATGATGAATCCCTGAGAACAATAGGCCCTGTCACGATGACGAGGGGCCCCGAGCGGTGACACAACGAGATAACTCTGGAGTCCCCGATGTTAGTCGGGACTCGTTATCAGAGGATAAAGCCGAGGTACGCGGGGCGTGGCCGAGATACGCGGAACGTGGTTAAGATACACGGAGCGTGGCCGAGATACGCGGGGCGTGGCCGAGATAAGCGAGATCATGGCCTAGATAGGCGGGATCACATCCGAGATACGCGGGATACGGGCTAACCACCCCCAACGGTTCACCAGGTAACTGAGGTATCTCTTCGCCTATAAAAGGGCAATGGGTCACCTCAGATCACTTACGTTGAAATACTTACTTGATATTACTGCTTGCCAGTCCGTACGAGATACTCATTTAAGCATCGGAGAGGGATTCTGGGTCACCGCCCGGTCTATCCCCTCTTGCAGGATTGCGTGGAGCGAAGGAGCTAGGATCGCCGTCAAAGTCCGTGCCGGAGTTCCACCGTGATCCAACATTGGCGCCGTCTGTGGGAAACAAACAAAAAGCTGATATGCCTTCTACTCGATCGATGGCGGCTGGCAAGCAAAGAAGGCAAGGACAATCTGGTGGTTCCCGTCACCCTGCTGCAACAACTTTGAATTCACTACCAAAACAGGAGGAAAACCAGAATCATCCCGCCGCTGAGCTCTCCCAGACAGGGGGGCACAATGAAGGTCCCGAAGAGATTGCCGCTCAGCACCAGGGCAATAGAGGGCAGGAGGCTCCCCCAGCTACGGACCTGACAAGAGCCGTGGCAGAAGCCATGCCCATGTTTTTAGTAGCTGTGGAGGCTCTCTTGGATCGGAGAGAGGCTGCGAAGAGGCAGGAGGAGATGCCCCCATTGGAAGAAGCACCCCCACCAGCAGAGGTTCGGAACGTACAGGAGGCTCCGCCCCGGGGCCAGGAAAGAAGTAGGGTGTCCGTTCAGCCAGAGAGGTTCGTGATTGATGGGCCAGGGCCAGTACAGCACAGAACCATTCCCCTGAATGGTCCCATCACCCACGACCAGGTGGTAAAGATCGTGAACATCTGCATGGGAGAGCAAAAGCCGCTGGTGTCGGAGCTGAGGGATCGATCTACTCATCCCTTCGTCCCTCGACTCATAGACACCCTAGCCCCGCCAGGGCTAGGTATCCCCACGATAAAGGAATACGATGGCGAAGGAGATCCGGTTCGACATGTCTAAAAGCACCTCATGGCGTGTCTGGGAAGAGCCCCGAATGAAGACATAGTGTGTACACTGTTCCCGAACACACTCGGGGAAAGAGCCCTGACCTGGTTCTTTAGTCTGCCCCCAGGGTGCATTACTTGCTGGGCAGATATGCACGACCGGTTCATTCAGCAGTACCAGGGTCGTAGACGTTTGCTGAAGAGCGTGAGGTCCCTGACCCAGGTGGTACAAAGGCCCGACGAATCACTGGCACACTATTATCAGCAGTACACTGCCAGTGTGGCGGAGATTGACGAGGAAATCTCGGAGGGCGAAACCATCCGTACATTCATTCGGAACCTAACGGCCCCCTACGGTTCCGACCTAATGCACAGTGTAGCTGAAAAAGCTGTGTGGAATATGGAGGCACTACAGAAAAGGGTGAATCGGCAAATCGATGTCCAGGAGTCAAAGATAGCCGCGGGAGAGTTGGAGACCCCAAAGTCGAACAAAGGGAAGCAGTCGGTTAAACCTTTCGACGATCGTAAGTCAAAGGGTAAACCCGAAAGTAGTCGGAATCGAGGCCGCCCTGATCAGAGGGACGACAGGCGTTCTTCAAGGAAGGATAAGCGGGAGGATCTCGACATTCCTCTCAACTGCTCCATGGCGGAGGTACTGACGGTCATGGAACGACAAGGTATCTCCAGGTACCCCCCAAAGAAGGATGCAGAATTCCTGGGATCTCGCACGGATCGCTACTGCCGATTTCACCGCGCAAATGGTCACGACACCAACCATTGTCGGGAGCTGAAGAAGGAGATCGAAAAGCTTATCCAGAAGGGGAAGCTCAAGGAGTTCGTTGGGGATAAGCGGTGTCGATCCCGCTCTCGGTCCCGATCCCGGTCCCGTTCCCGATCCCGCGATCGGTCCCCAAAGAAGAAGAGAACCGACCCAGAGTCATCCGGTGCTCGTAAGGAGAGACGGGGCACTATCAATGTGATTCACGGAGGGTTTGCTGCTGGAGGTGATACTTCATCCTCCCGAGAGGTTTATGCCTCTAGAATCCCTACGGCGGTGGTGCTGGGTAAGAGGTCCCGATCCTGGACCCTGAAGGAAGAAATGGTGATCTCCTTTTCGTCGGAGGATCTCATAGGCGTGGAAACTCCGCACGACGACGCCTTGGTTGTAACCTTGGATGTAGAAGGGTTCGAAATGAAGCGAATTCTGATCGACGGGGGAAGCTCCTCCGATATTCTATTTATGGACGCGCTGGAGGCCATGGGAAAAACGAAGAAAGATCTGAAGGAGGCAAACTTCCCGATGGTCGGGTTCTCTGGTTCAACCTCCTATCCGCTAGGGGTAATCACCGTACCAGTGGAGTTTGGTAGTGGGTGGAAATCAGAAAGGAGGAACGTGGAGTTCGTGGTAGTTGATTCCGCGGGGACTTACAACGCGATCATCGGGAGAACCACCATCAACCCCCTGATGGCAGTTGCCTCGACAGTGCACCAGAAGATGAAGTTCCCGACCGACCACGGAGTCGGAGAAGTCAAGGGTGATCAGGTAGCATCTCGAAAATGCTACGTTAATGCCACCCGGAGGAGGAGGCGAGAGGCCATGACTGTCCTCCAGACAGACACAGATCCTAGAGAGGAGTTTGGGCGTCCCGCCCCCGTAGAAGATCTGAAAGAAGTCGAGATCGACGGCCCCCAGAGGAAGGTGAAAATCGGGTCTGCTCTGACTGAGGAGACAGCTCAAAAATTGATTGAGTTGCTGAAGGAGTTCAAGGAGCTGTTTGCCTGGTCCCCGAGCGATATGCCAGGAATCAGCCCCGACGTGATCGTGCACGAGCTGAAGATAGACCCCGCAATCAAACCTATCACGCAGAAAAGGCGTTCGATGGGCACAGACAAGAAGATTGCGATCCAGCAGGAGGTGGGCAGGTTGCTCGATGCTAGGTTTATTAAAGAGCTTCGATTCCAGACTTGGGTCGCTAATCCGGTACTGGTGAAGAAGACTAATGGGAAATGGCGGATGTCTGTGGATTTTCGCGACCTGAATAAAGCTTGCCCGAAGGACTGTTACCCACTCCCGAGAATCGACCAGTTGGTGGATGCCACGTCGGGACATGAGCTGTTGAGCTTTATGGATGCGTACTCGGGCTACAACCAGATCAAGATGGCCAAGGAGGATGCTCCTCACACAACATTCTATGCAGACAGTGACATCTATCACTTCGATGTCATGCCTTTCGGGTTGATCAATGCTAGGGCAACCTATCAGCGGATGGTGAACAAGTTGTTCGGAGATATGCTGGGGGAAACCATGGAGGCTTACGTGGATGATATGCTGGTGAAGTCCCGACAAGCCGAGGATCATGTGCACAACCTAACCATGGCGTTTGAGCGGATGAGGCTTCATCAAGTTCGATTAAACCCGACGAAATGCGCCTTCGGAGTCCACTCAGGAAAATTTTTGGGCTTTATGGTGAGCCAGAGAGGAATTGAGGTGAATCCTGAGAAGCTGAGGGCGATTGAGGAGATGCAGTCTCCAATAAACCATCGGGAGGTACAAGTGCTGAATGGCCGACTGGCTGCAATGAATCGTTTCCTGTCCAAAGCTAGCGACCGATCAATGCCATTTTTCGAAGTCCTGAGGGCCAACAAAAAATTTCAGTGGACCGCTAAGTGTGAAGAGGCGTTCCAAGCACTCAAGCAGCACCTCCGCACCCTCCCGCCGTTGGCGAAACCGATTCCAGGCGAGCCGCTCTATCTTTACTTGGCTGTTTCTGAATTTGCCATTAGCTCTGTGTTAGTAAAGATTGTCGAGGGTAATCAAGTCCCCGTCTATTATGTAAGCAAGGCGTTTGCCAAGTCTGAATTGAATTATCCTGTTGTTGAGAAGTACCTCTTTGCGTTGATTATTACTGCTCGGAAGCTAAGGCCTTATTTCCACGCACACGAGATTACTGTGCTGACGAACCAGCCTTTGAAGCATTTTCTAAATCGACCGGATGCGTCGGGGAGATTAGTGAAATGGGCAGTAGAGCTTAGTGAGTTTCGCATACACTTTGCTCCGAGAACGGCTATTAAGGGTCAGGCGTTGGCGGATTTTATAGCAGAATCTACAGCCCCTGATCTAGAAGAAGCGGGCCCTGTAGATGGGGCAACCATGGAGGTCCCGACAGAAGAACAACCAGAGAGGACAGAGTAATCAGAACAGCCAAACCGGGAAAATACCTGGGAAATGTACACGGATGGCTCCTCGAGTTCAGACGGATCAGGAGCAGGCTTTTTGTTGATACCACCAGGTGAAGGTGAACCGCTCCGATACGCCTTGGCTTTAACGTTCAAGGCCACAAACAACGATGCGGAGTATGAAGCTCTCATCACGGGCCTGAAAATTGCTAAAGGCACTGGAGTCGATCACTTGAGAGTGAAGTGTGACGCAGCTTTAATCGTGAATCAGGTTCAAGGGCGATACGAAGCGAGGAGTCCGATAATGAAGAAATACCTACGCGAGGTACAAGCCCTGAAGGAGAGCTTTAAAAGCTTCGATATCGAGGCAATCCCGAGGGAGGAAAACGTAGAGGCAGACGCCTTGAGCAAATTTGCCCTGGGGGCACCCTTGGAAGAAAATCGGAAGGTGCACTTCTTGGAGAAGGTGATCTTATCGACCATCGACCCAACACAGGTGTGCACCATCGAGACGAAACCGGAGGAAGAGCCCACCTGGATGACCCCGATAGTCGCATTCCTGACTACGGGGGCAGTCCCCGATGATAAGGTAGTAGCTGACAAGATACGTCGGATCGCGGCTAATTACGCGATGCTAGACGATCAGCTGTACAAGAAGGGCTGGTTCTCAACTCCGTACTTGAAGTGTGTGGCAGAACCCGACACAAATCGAATCCTGAAAGAGGTGCATGAAGGGGTCGCGGCTTGTCATGAAGGAGCCCGATCCATTATGAGGAAAGTGCTGAACTTGGGCTATTATTGGCCTACGATGAGCAAGGAAGCAACGGCGTTGGTCCGATCCTGTGACGCGTGCCAGAGGTACACCCCGAGTATCGTGGCTCCGGCCGCTAATCTGACATCCATCAAGAGCGTGTGGCCCTTCGCACAATGGGGGATCGACTTGGTGGGACCTCTTCCACAAGCACAAGGTCAATGTAAGTATTTACTTGTAGCAATCGATTATTTTTCGAAATGGATAGAGGCAAAGGCGTTGGCCAGAACGACGGGGAATCAGATAGTCAAGTTCCTCCAGACCCATATTGTATCCAGATACGGGATTCCTAAGGTGGTGATCAGCGACAATGGTCCACCGTTTAACGGCTCTCAGGTGAGGGAGTATCTGGAGGAGTTGAACATCGAGCATCAGACAGCTTCCGTGCGCCATGCTCAGACTAATGGCCAGGTAGAATCAGCCAACAAAATCGTGATGGACGGCCTCAAGAAGAGGGTCTATGCTTTGAAGGGCAAATGGCTGAACGAACTGGAAAACGTGCTTTGGGCTGTTAGAACGACACCCAAACGATCAACCGGGGAGACTCCGTTTGGCCTCGTTTATGGCACGGAGGCTGTCGCCCCCGTGGAGGTAGCTGTGGCGTCCCATCGGATGAGATATTACGAGCCCCTGACGAATGATGAGATGAGACGTCTGGACTTGGACTTACTCGAAGAGAAGAGGCGGGAAGCCGATGAAGTCCAAGCTCGAATGCGTCTGGCGACGGCCAGGTACTACAATCGGCGAGTGAAGTCCCGACAGTTCTTCGTCGGGGAGCTGGTTTGGCGTCGCAACGAGTTCACCCTTTTGGATCGAATCAACAAGATGTCACCAAAATGGGAAGGACCTTATAAGGTCGTGGGGATGCCAGCTCCAAATGCGTACAAGTTGGAAGACCTCGATGGCAGAACGTTAAAGCATTCTTTTAGTGGCGAACACTTGAAGAAACACCATGCTTGAAGAAAGTCGCCTTAAGTGGTGCCCGATGTAAAATCGCCTTAAGTGGTGTATGCTGTGTATCGTTTAATTCGATGTAAGCCAGATTTGTGCCATCAATGAATAAAGAGGTTGCTTCTGATCAGAATTATTCTTAGATTTACTCTAAGCTTTATAAAGTCGCCTTGAGTGGTGCACGAGAAAAGTCGCCTTAATTGGTGCACGAGTATTGAAAAGTCGCCTTAAGTGGTGCACGAAAAGTCGCCTTAAGTGGTGCACGAGTATTGAAAAGTCGCCTTAAGTGGTGCACGAAAAAGTCGTCTTAAGTGATGCGCAAGATTAAGTCGCCTTAAGTGGTGCACGAAAAAGTCGTCTTAAGTGATGCGCAAGATTAAGTCATCTTAAGTGATGCACGGGATTAAGTCTTCTTAAGTGATGCATGTGTTTTAGATTTATTCTAAGTCTTGAAAAGTCGCCTTAAGTGGTGCACGATATTAAGCCGTCTTAAGTGATGCACGAGATTAAGTCGCCTTAAGTGGTGCATGATGATAAGTCGCCTTAAGTGGCGCAAATTAGTAAATCGTCGGGAATGACGTACGAAAATGTCTTAAGTGTCGAAGTAGACCTAAGCAAGTATAGTAAAGCCACTTGGAGAAGTGCATCGAGAAAATCGGAACTGAGAAAGTCTTGATAATTGATAAGGGCTCAAAGGCCCGACGATGAAAAAAGAGAAGAAAATACAAGGACTCTAAAGATAAACGATTAAGCTTGGTCCTTGTCGACAACATCGGCAGGAGCTGGGTCCGCGGAGTCAGTAGCAGAAGGTTCCACAGGGTTGGCCTCGGGAGGATCGACTATCGGGGCATCTGCTGCGTCTTCGGCAATTGCGGGAGTACTCCCCCCATCACTCTCCTCAGAGAGAGCAAAGTATTTCTTCGCGAAGGGGGCGAGGGAAGGAGACTTGTCAAAATTGATGGCGTCGCCATACTCCAGGTGGAGCTCCTCAACCGCATTGAAGAGAGTGTTCTCCACCTCCGCGCCAAAGAACTTCATAGCATCAGCCTGGAAGTCCTCAGACCTCCGATAATCCTCCCGGCCCTTGGCCTCCGCCTCGACCAGCTGCGCAGGAAACCCCGCGACTTGCTCCTCCAGAGCCTTCTTCTCGAGGACCAGCTTGTCCTCAGCAGCCTGCCGCTCCTGCCGCTCCTGTCGCTCCAGCCTCAGGAGCCCCTCGAAGTCCCCGACCTGCTTTTGGAGGTCCTGAACCTTTTGGACAAGGGCAGCTTGCTCCTTGGCAAGTTTCCCCCGCGAAGACTTGGAGGCTGCAAGATCCTCCTTAAGCTTGTCCATGGCCGCTCGGTCCCGCTCCCGGGACTCATCATAGGAGATGAGGTACCCGAAAAGACGGTTGAAGTCCCCGAGCTCCTACAATAGAAGAAAGAAAAGTGTTAATAGACAAACAACCAGATTTACCAATGAAAAGAGAGAAGCGAAGTTTTACCTCTATCCGACGCAGGGACATCTCTCTGACATCCCGATGCATAGCAGTCCGATTCAGGGAGATCGGGTACCGCATGGTGGGCAGGATCGAGCCTGCCAGCAGATGCAGAGCCAGGTCCTGGTGCTGGTCCCCTTGTCGGAGCGGGACTCCTTGCAGTGTTTGGATTGGAGTCCAGGGGGCATTCACTTGTGCGGGATCGAAGGCCCTGTAGAAACTCCCATCGAGAGGGACAGGAGGAGGAGAACGAATCGTGGAGGGGCACGCCTCCGACTCGACCCGGACAGGGGAAGGAGTGAAGTTGTGGATGGGCGACGGTTGTCGCTGCTGCGGAGAAGATGAAGGGGGCAGCCCCTGAGAGGTTGGTTTCAAGGGAGACTGCCCCGTCCTCTGGCGACGACGGAGGGAACCACCCTCATCGGTCTCCTCGGAGGAGTCCAAGCTTTCCACCCGACGAAACTGCTCGCCGGTCGGGGTCTTCTCCCCAGCTGAGGGAGGCGCCCCTGTTGAAGACGGTGCACCCGCAGAAGCTTCAGCACCCGATGGAGCCCCTGAGCGACCTGCACCTAGAGGACGAGAGGCTTC
Source organism: Clarkia xantiana subsp. parviflora (assembly GCA_036873135.1). Lineage (NCBI taxonomy): Eukaryota > Viridiplantae > Streptophyta > Magnoliopsida > Myrtales > Onagraceae > Clarkia > Clarkia xantiana. Next base: position 41,860,085 of record JAPTYO010000004.1, read on the forward strand.
AGATATGTAGTCAGGAAGTTCATCAGGATTCTTACACCAAACAATACGTCGGGAGACGTATTGATCCTTCCCGCGGTAGTGGTAGTAGCCCGCCTTCAGGACACGAGGAGTTTCGCCTCGAAGGATTCGTCTGACGTCAGCAATACGGGCCTCCTTGGTTGAAGGAATCAAATCCCTCGCGACCATCCTCCTATACGATTTAATAGCGAGTCGGAGCTTTTTACCTTCTTCAGCAGTCTGGACGTCGAAGAGTTGGTCCAGCTCCACCCACTTCCGCTTGGGTGGCTCCGCAGAAGGAGACCCCGACTGAGCAGCAGCCTTCTTGGCGGACTTCCTCTTCCGCGAAGGGCGGACAGCATCGGTCTCCCCCTGCTTAAGGAATACATCGGTCAGCACAGATACCCTCTTGGCTGCAAACAGTAAACGAAAAAGAGTTAGAAGTTTACCCAGGGAACCATAATGGAAGGGCCGTCAAAAAGTTGCCCCCCCAGAGATTATATCGAGGAGTCGGATCCCGGCGTTCACCAGGTCCCGCTCCACGAGGGAATTGGCGTCGAGGGGAGTGTAGGACTCCCCCCATCGGTAAAGCTGGATGAGTTGAAGAGTTTGGAAATCTTCGTCAGTATAAGTGTGGAAGGCAGGCGGGGAGTCTGCTGCCACCTCCCATCGGGGCCATGGGATCGAAGAGTGTTGGATGAAGAAGTAGCTCCTCTTCCAACCACTGTTGTCGGACCCCGTGTCAACCAGGAGTCCCCGACCCTTGACCACCTTCCAGGTGTCATTGGTCCAGTTACACCGTGCAAGCTGTTGCTTACTCCACTTGGGCATCCGAGGATAGAAGGCGCAAACCCCAGCCTCGTTGCACTTCATCCCGTAGAAAGTTCGGAAGAGTTGGAGGCTGTAGACCCATTTCTGCCGGAAGCAGAGGACCTGGAAAGCATTCCACAGGCGAATGGCATGTGGGGAGAAGGTGGTTGGATGAGTTTTGTAATGCTGGCACATCTCGACCAGATTACCACATAAGGGGAATCTGATCCCCGCTGATACTTGCCCCGTAGAGACAAATACCTCCCCTTTTCGGGGACGAGTAACCTCAGGATTACCCGAGGGGCGAGGCCAAGTATACGGGAAACGGGGTTCCCAAGTAGAAGTGATGCACCACTCTCGGAGAGCTGCATCATAGGCAGTATTGGAGATTTCATTCAGAGCATAATCAAAATTAAAAGGCTTTCTCCCCTCAGAGCTGGACCCGCTGTCTGAAAAGTAACAATAGCAAGGAAAACACAGTGGGATTCTCGGAAAGATATAAATAAGGAAAAGATGAACAAGCAATGAAGGAAAAATCCTTACCAGACATGATGAATTGAAGGTTGAAGGAATGAGCTGGGCGTCGCCGGAAAAATGACCGGAGAAACTCTGAGACCTTCGGAATTGCAGGGCTTGAATTTGCAGAGAAGTTGCAGAGAGTTTTTGAGAATTCGGAAACGGTAAAAGTTAAACTGTGCCCGTGGCTAGGGTTTTATAGGCAAAGAGGACAGTTGAAGGGACACTTCGATCCGAGTCGTCGAAGTCGAAGAGTTTTAATCTGGACCGTTGAGATGAAACGTGCAGAAGGACAACGGACGTAATGATGAAACGGCCTGAAAAGCACTTTTCAGAAAAGAGCAGGCGCGAAAAATCAGGCAAGAGGGCCGAAAACGTCGCTTCACTATCTACTGCATTTAATGAACTGGGGAATCGAGGAGTCCCCTTGGATTTGGCAGTTATCCACAAAGCACTGAGGAAACGTGAAGGAGAAGACTGGTATTGAGTGACTGCGCCAAGGGAAAGATCCCCGATCCTAATATCGGGAGGTCGGGAATTGAAAGACACGACGAACTAAAAGTCCCTCATGTCTTGGGGGCAAATGATGGGTTCGATTACAGCCGTTAGGCCCATTAACAGTGAGGAAACTGCAAATAGGCCCGGTGGGTCCGGAACGAAGGCCAAGATGGCCCAAGCAAAGAATCCTGACGAAGGGAACCCGAGGATGAGAGGTCCCGACAGAGTCGGACCTGACAAGCGAGCTGAACGCTCCCGGCGTAATGCCTCTGAGTAGGCCCCGATGATGAATCCCTGAGAACAATAGGCCCTGTCACGATGACGAGGGGCCTCGAGCGGTGACACAACGAGATAACTCTGGAGTCCCCGATGTTAGTCGGGACTCGTTATCAGAGGATAAAGCCGAGGTACGCGGGACGTGGCCGAGATACGCGGAACGTGGTTAAGATACACGGAGCGTGGCCGAGATACGCGGGGCGTGGCCGAGATAAGCGAGATCATGGCCTAGATAGGCGGGATCACATCCGAGATACGCGGGATACGGGCTAACCACCCCCAACGGTTCACCAGGTAACTGAGGTATCTCTTCGCCTATAAAAAGGAAATGGGTCACCTCAGATCACTTACGTTGAAATACTTACTTGAGATTACTGCTTGCCAGTCCGTACGAGATACTCATTTAAGCATCGGAGAGGGATTCTGGGTCACTGCCCGGTCTATCCCCTCTTGCAGGATTGCGTGGAGCGAAGGAGCTAGGATCGCCGTCAAAGTCCGTGCCGGAGTTCCACCGTGATCCAACAAACGGTACACTGCTAGCGTGGCGGAGATTGACGAGGAAATTTCGGAGGGTGAAACCATCCGCACCTTCATTCGGAACCTAACAGCCCCTTACGGTTCCGACCTGATGCACAGCGTGGCTGAGAAGGCTGTGTGGAATATGGAGGCACTGCAGAAGCGGGTAAAGCGGCAAACCGATGTCCAAGAATCGAAGATAGCCACTGGAGAGCTCGGGCCTCCGAAGTCGAATAAGGGAAAGAAGTCGGCAAAACCTTTAGACGAGTGTAAGTCGAAGGATAAAGCCGGAGGAAGTCGGGGTCGAGGTCGCTCTGATCGGAGGGATGATAGGCATTCCTCAAAAAAGGACAGGCGAGAGGATCATGACATTCCTCTCAACAGCTCTATGGCGGAGGTGTTAACGGTCATAGAGCGACAGGGTATCTCTAGGTACCCCCCGAAGAAGGAAGGAGAATTTTTGGGTTCCCGCACCGATCGCTACTGTCGGTTCCATCGCGCGAATGGCCATGACACCAATCATTGTCAGGAACTAAAGAAGGAGATCGAAAAGCTGATCCAGAATGGGAAGCTTAAGGAGTTTTTCGGGGAGAAACGGTGCCGATCCCGTTCACGATCCCGATCACGGTCCCGTTCCCGATCCCGATCCCGCGATCGGTCCCCAAAGAAGAAGAGGTCCGACCCGGAATCTTCTGGTGCCCGTAAGGAGAAGCGAGGCACAATCAACGTGATTCACGGAGGGTTTGCCGCAGGGGGTGATACCTCGTCCTCCTGAGAGGTTTATGCCTCTAGAATTCCTACTGCTGTGGTGCTGGGTAAGAGGTCCCGATCTTGGACCCTGAAGGAAGAGATGGTGATCTCCTTTTCGTCGGAGGATCTCGTAGGCGTGGAGACTCCGCATGATGACGCTCTGGTCGTGACCTTGGATGTGAACGGGTATGAGATGAAGCGAATTCTGATCGATGGAGGGAGCTCCTCCGATATTCTATTCATGGATGCACTGGAGGCCATGGGGGAAACGAAGAAGGACCTAAAGGAGGCGAACTTTCCGATGGTCGGATTCTCTGGCTTCACCTCCTATCCGCTAGGAGTGATCACCTTACCAGTGGAGTTTGGTAGCGGGTGGAGATGCGAGAGCAGGAATGTGGAGTTTGTGGTAGTCGAATCCGCGGGGACCTACAACGAGATTATCGGGAGAACTACCATCAACCCCTTAATGGCCGTTGCCTCGACCGTTCACCAGAAGATGAAGTTCCCGACTGACCATGGAGTCGGAGAGGTCAAGGGCGACCAGGTGGCTTCCAGAAAGTGTTATGTAAACGCCACCCGCAGGAGGAGATGGGAGGCCATGACTGTCCTCCAGACAGATGCTGATCCTAGAGAAGAGTTTGGGCGTCCCGCCCCTGTGGAGGATCTGAAGGAAGTCGAGATTGACGGACCTCAGAGGAAGGTGAAAATCGGATCTGCTTTGACCGAAGAGACAGCCCAAAAATTGATTGAGCTGCTGAAGGAGTTCAAGGAGCTGTTTGCCTGGTCCCCGAGTGACATGCCAGGAATCAGCCCCGACGTGATTGTGCATGAGCTGAAGATTGATCCCGCGATCAAACCTCTCGCGCAAAAAAGACGTCTGATGGGCACAGACAAGAGGATTGCAATCCAGCAGGAGGTAGGCAGGTTGCTCGATGCTGGGTTTATCAAGGAGCTCCAATTCCAGACCTGGGTTGCTAATCCGGTACTGGTGAAGAAGAGCAATCGGAAGTGGCGAATGTGCGTTGATTTCCGCGATCTGAATAAGGCCTGCCCGAAAGACTGTTACCCGCTCCCGAGAATCGACCAGCTGGTGGATGCCACGTCGGGACATGAGCTGTTGAGCTTTATGGATGCGTACTCGGGCTACAACCAGATCAAGATGGCTAAGGAGGACGCTCCTCACACAGCATTTTACGCAGACAGTGACATCTACCACTACGATGTCATGCCTTTCGGGTTGATCAATGTCGGGGCAACCTACCAGCGGATGGTGAACAAGCTGTTCGGAGATATGCTAGGGGAGACCATAGAGGCTTACGTGGATGATATGTTGGTGAAGTCCCGACGAGCTGAGGATCATGTGCACAACCTAGCCATGGCATTTGAGCGGATGAGGCTTCATCAGGTTCGCTTAAACCCAACCAAATGTGCCTTCGGAGTCCACTCAGGGAAATTTTTAGGCTTTATGGTGAGCCAGAGAGGAATTGAGGTGAATCCCGAGAAACTGAGGGCGATCGAGGAGATGCAGTCTCCGATAAACCATCGGGAGGTGCAGGTGTTAAACGGTCGACTAGCAGCAATGAATCGCTTCCTGTCCAAGGAAAGTGACCGATCAATGCCATTTTTTGAAGTCCTGAGGGCCAACAAGAAGTTTGAGTGGACCGTCAAGTGTGAAGAGGCGTTCCAGGCACTCAAGCAGCACCTCCGCACCCTCCCGCCGTTGGCGAAACAGGTTCCAGGCGAGTCGCTCTATCTTTACTTGGCTGTTTCTGAATTTGCCATTAGCTCTGTGTTAGTGAAGGTTGTCGAGGGTAATCAAGTCCCCGTCTATTATGTAAGCAAGGCGTTTTCCAAGTCTGAATTGAATTATCCGGCCGTTGAGAAGTATCTCTTTGCGTTAATTATAACTGCTCGGAAGCTAAGGCCTTATTTCCATGCACACGAGATTACTGTGTTGACGAACCAGCTTCTGAAGCATTTTTTGAACCGACCGGATGCGTCGGGGAGGTTAGTGAAATTGGAAGTCGAGCTTAGTGAATTTCGCATACACTTTGCTCCGAGAACGGCTATTAAGGGCTAGGCATTGGCAGATTTCATAGCAGAGTCTACAGCCCCCAATCTGGAAGAAGCGGGCCCTGTAGAGGGGGCAACCATGGAGGTCCCGATGACAGAACAACCAGAGAGGGCAGAGCAATCAGAACAGCCAAGCGAGGAAAATACCTGGGAAATGTACAAGGATGGCTCCTCGAGTTTAGACGGATCAGGAGCAGGATTTGTATTAATACCACCAGGTGGAGGTGAACCGCTTCGATATGCTCTGGCTCTAACATTTAGGGCCACGAACAACGAAGCTAAGTACGAGGCTCTTATCACGGGCCTGAAAATTGCCAAAGGTACGGGAGTCGCTCACTTGAGAGTAAAGTGTGACGCGGCCCTGATTGTAAACCAGGTTCAAGGGCGATACGAGGCGAAGAGCCCGACGATGAGGAAGTACCTGCGCGAGGTGCAAGCCTTGAAGGAGAGTTTTAAAAGCTTCGAAATCGAGGCAATCCCGAGGGAGGAAAACGTGGAGGCAGATTCCTTGAGCAAATTTGCCCTGGGGGCACCCTTGGAAGAAAATCGGAAGGTGCACTTCTTGGAGAAGGTGATATTGTCGACCACCGACCCGACACAGGTGTGTGCTATTGAAGCAGGATCGGAGGAGGAGCCCACTTGGATGACCCCGATAGTCGCGTACCTGACTACGGGGGCAGTCCCCGATGATAAAGTAGTAGCTGACAGGATATGTCGGATCGCGGCTAATTACGTGATGCTGGACAATCAGCTAAACAAGAAGGGCTGGTTCTTGACTCCGTACTTGAAATGTGTGGCTGAGCCCGACACAAGTCGAATCCTGAAAGAGGTGCATGAAGGGATCGCGGCTTGTCATGAAGGGGCCCGATCCATTATGAGGAAAGTGCTGAACTTGGGCTATTACTGGACTACGATGAGCAAGGAGTCGACGGCGTTGGTCCGATCCTGTGACGCGTGCCAGAGGTACGCCCCGAGTATTGTGGCTCCGGCCGCTAATCTGACGTCCATCAAGAGCGCTTGGCCCTTCGCACAGTGGGGGATCGACTTGGTGGGACCTCTTCCACAAGCACAGGGCCAATGTAAGTATTTACTTGTAGCTATCGATTATTTTTCGAAATGGATAGAGGCAAAGTCGTTGGCCAGAACGACGGGGAACCAGATCGTCAAGTTCCTCCAAACCCATATTGTGTCTAGATACAGGATTCCTAAGGTGGTGATCAGCGACAATGGTCCACCTTTTAACGGGTCTCAGGTGAAGGAGTATCTGGAGGAGTTGAATATCGAGCATCGGACAGCTTCTGTACGCCATGCTCAGACTAATGGCCAGGTGGAATCAGCCAACAAAGTCGTGATGGATGGCCTGAAGAAAAGAGTCTATGCCTTAAAGGGCAAATGGCTGAACGAGCTGGAAAACGTGCTTTGGGCCGTTAGAACGACGCCCAAATGAGCAACTGGGAGACTCCGTTTGGCCTTGTTTATGGCACGGAGGCTGTTGCTCCCGTGGAGGTGGCCGTAGCATCACATCGGATAAGATATTATGAGCCTCTGACGAACGATGAAATGAGACGTCTTGACTTGGACTTACTCGAAGAGAAGAGGCGGGAAGCCGACGAAGTCCAGGCTCGAATGCGTTTAGCGACGGCCAGGTATTACAATCGGCGAGTTAAGTCCCGACAATTCTTCGTCGGGGAGCTGGTTTGGCGTCGCAACGAGTTTACCCTTTTGGATCGGATCGGCAAGATGTCACCAAAATGGGAAGGACCTTACAAGGTCGTGGGGATGCCAGCCCCGAATGCATACAAGTTGGAAGACCTCGATGGCAGAGTATTAAAGCATTCTTTTAGTGGCGAACACTTGAAGACACACTATGCTTGATAAAAAGTCGCCTTAAGTGGTGCCCGAAGAAAAGCCGCCTTAAGTGGTGCACGATGTAAAATCGCCTTAAGTGGTGTATGTTATTTATCGTTTGATTCGATGTAAATTTTGTGCCATCAATGAATAAAGAGGTTGCTTCCAATCAGAGCTATTCTTAGATTTATTCTAAGCGTTATAAAGTCGCCTTGACTGGTGCACGAAAAAAGTCGCCTTAAGTGGTGCACGAAAAAAGTCGCCTTGAGTGGTGCGTGAGAAAAGTCGCCTTGAGTGGTGCACGAAAAAAGTCGCCTTGAGTGGTGCGTGAGAAAAGTCGCCTTGAGTGGTGCACGAGAAAAGTCGCCTTAAGTGGTGCACGGGAAAAGTCGCCTTGAGTGGTGCGTGAGAAAAGTCGCCTTGAGTGGTGCACGAAAAAAGTCGCCTTAAGTGGTGCATGAAAAAAGTCGCCTTGAGTGGTGCGTGAGAAAAGTCGCCTTGAGTGGTGCACGAGAAATGTCGCCTTAAGTGGTGCACGGGAAAAGTCGTCTTAAGTGATGCACGAGATTAAGTCGTCTTAAGTGATGCATGATTCTTAGATTTACTCTTAGTGTTGTCAAAGTCGTCTTAAGTGATGCACGAGATTAAGTCGTCTTAAGTGATGCATGATTTTTAGATTTACTCTAAATATTGGAAAAGTCGCCTTAAGTGGTGCATGATGGTAAGACACCTTAAGTGGTGCAAGTCAGTAAATCGTCTTAAGTGATGCATGAGAATATCTTAAGTGTCGAGGTTTCGACTTAAGAAGGTATAGTAAAGCCACTTGGAGAAGTGCAATGAAAAAATCGGAACTAAGAGAGTCTGATATTAATAGGGCTCGAAGGCCCGATGATTACAAAAAGAGGAGAATACAAGGACTCTAAAGATAAGCAGTTAGGCTTGGCCTTGTTGGCGGCATCAACGGGAGCGGGGTCCACGAAGTCGGTGGCAGAAGGCTCCACAGGTTCAGCCGCTGGAGGGTCGATTATCGGAGCGTCGGCACTTGGAGGCTCCGCTGCATCTTCAACAATCGCGGGAGTGCTCCCTCCATCACTCTCCTCCGAGAGAGCAAAGTACTTCTTCGCGAAGGGAGCAAGAGAGGGAAACTTGTCGAAGTTGATGGCGTCGCCATACTCCAGGTAGAGTTCCTCGACTGCGTTGAAGAGGGTGTTCTCCACCTCCGCGCTGCAGAACTTTACAGCATCAGCCTGGAAGTCCTCAGACCCCCGATAATCCTCGCGGCCCTTGGTCTCGTCCGCGACCAGCTGCGCAGGAACCCCCGCAACTTGCTCCTCCAGAGCCTTCTTCTCGAGGACAAGCTTGCCCTCAGCAGCCTGCCGCTCCTGTTGCTCCCGTCTCAGGAGCTCCTCAAAGTCACCAACCTGCTTTTGGAGGTCCCAAGCCTTTCGGTCGAGGATAGCCTGCTCCTTGGCCAGCTTCCCTCGCGAAGACTTGGAGGCCGCAAGATCCTCCTTGAGCTTGGCGAAGGCCGCCCGGTCTCGCTCCCGGGACTCCTCAAAGGCGAAGAGGTACCCATAGAGACGGTTGATGTCCCCGATCTCCTGCGATAGAAGAAAGAGAAGTGTTAACGGGTAAGCAACCAGCTTTACTGATGAAAGAGAGAAGCGAATCTTACCTCTATCCGACGCATGGACATTTCTCGAACATCCCGACGCATCGCCTCCCGATTCAAGGAAATCGGATACCGCATGCTGGGCAGAATTGAGCCTGCCAGCAGATGCAGAGCCAGCTCCGGGGGGGCATCCCCTTGTCGAAGCTGGACCCCTTGCAGCGTTTGGATTGGGGTCCAGGGAGCATCTGCTTGTGCGGGGTCGAAGGCCCTGTAGAAACTCCCGTCGAGAGGGAGAGGAGAAGGGCCAGCACGAGTCGTGGAGGGGCGCGCCTCCGGCTCGCCCCGGGCTGGGGAAGGAGTGAATTGTGGATGGGCGACGGCTGTCGCTGCTGCGGAGAAGACGAGGGGGGCAGCCCCTGGAAGGTTGGTTTCAGGGGGGATTACCCCGTCCTCCGACGATGACGAAGGGAGCAACCCTCATCAGTCTCCTCGAAGGAGTCCAAGGTTTCCACCCGACGAAATTGTTCGCCGGTCGGGGTTTCCTCCCCTGTTGAAGGAGGCGCCCCTGCTGAGGGTGGTGCACCCACTGAAGCTCCAGCACCCGACGGAGCTCCTGAGCGACCTGCACCTAAAGGACGAGAAAAGGCCTTAGAAATGTAATCAGGAAGTTCATCAGAGCCCTTACACCAAACAATACGTCGGGAGACATATTGGTCCTTCCCGCGATAGTTGTAATAGCCCGCCTTCAGGACACGAGGAGTTTCCCCCGAAGGACTCGTTTGACATCAGCGATGCGAGCCTCCATGGTCGAAGGAATCAACTCCTTCGGGACCATCCTCCTGTACGATTTAATAGCAAGACGAAGCTTTTTACCTTCTTCAGCGCTCTGGACGTCAAAGAACTTATCCACCTCCACACGGCTCTGCTTTGGTTGCTCCGCGGAAGGAGATCCCGATGGAGCATCAGCCTTCTTGGCTGACTTCCTCTTCCGCGTGGGGCGGACAGCATCGGTCTCCCCTTGCTTAAGGATCAGATTGGTCAGCACGGATACCTTCTTGGCTGCAAACAGTAAAGGAAAAAGGGTTAGAGATTTACCCAGGAAACCATATTGGAGGGACCGTCGAAGAGCTGCCCCCCGGAGACTATGTCGAGGAGTCGGATCCCGGCATTCACCAGGTCCCGCTCCACAAGAGAATTGGCGTCAAGGGGAGTGTAGGACTCCCCCCACCGATAAAGCTGGATGAGCTGAAGAGTCTGGAAGTCTTCATCGGTATAGGTGTGGAAGGCGGGAGGAGAATCCGCTTCCACCTCCCATCGGGGCCATGGGATCGAGGAGTTTTTTGTGAAGAAGTAGCTCCTCTTCCACCCGCTATTATCGGACCTCGTATCGACCAGGAGTCCCCGACCCTTGACCACCTTCCAGGTGTCAGTGGTCCAGTTGCACAACCCGAGTTGCGTCTTGTTCCACTTTGGCATCCGGGGATAGAAGGCGCAAACCCCTGCCTCGTTGCACTTCATCCCGTAAAAGGTCCTGAAGAGCTTGAGGCAGTATACCCACTGCTGTCGGAAGCAGAGGACCTGGAAGGCGTTCCACAGGCGTATGGCATGCGGAGAGAAAGTGGTCGGATGGGTTTTGTAGTGCTGGCACATCTCGACCAGATTACCGCAGAAGGGAAATCTGATCCCCGCGGATACTTGTCCCGTAGAGACAAATACCTCCCCCTTCCGGGGACGAGTAACCTCAAGGCTACCCGAGGGACGAGGCCAGGGATAGGGGAAACGAGGTTCCCAGGTAGAGGTGATGCATCCCTCCCGGAGAGCTGCATCATAGGCGGTGCTGGAGATTTCGTTCAGAGCATAGTCGAAGTTAAAGGGCTTCCTTCCCTCAGAACCGGATTCACTGTCTGAAATCAGCCATGGAAAGGGACATTGGGTTTTCCGCGAAATTGCGAACAAATCAAGCAGAAATTAAGGGAGAAGATAAGCGAACAACAGAGAAGAAACCCTTACCAGACATGATGATTGAAGGTTGAAGGAGTGAACTTCGCGTTGCCGGAAAGATGATCGGTGGAACACTAAGATCTTCAGAATCGCAGAGCTTGAATTTGCAGAGAAATTGCAGAAAGCTTTTGAAAATTCGGAGACGGTAAAAGTGAAACTGTGCCCACGGTTAGGGTTTTATAGACGAAGAGGACATTCGAAGGGACGCTTCGATCTGAATCGTCGAAGTTGAAGCGTTCTGATCTGAGCCGTTGAGATGAAACGTCCAGAATGGCAACGGACGCAATGATGAAACAGCCTGAAAAGCACTTTTAAGAAAAAGCAGGCGCGAAAAATCAGGCACGAGTACTGAAGACGTCGCTTCGTTATCTGCTGCATTAAATGGCTGGGGAACCGAGGAGTCCTCTCGGATTTGGCAGTTATCCACAGGGTATTGAGGAAACGTAAACAAGAAGACTCACACTAAGTGACCATGCCAAGGAAAAGATCCCCGACTTCGACGTTGGGAGGTCGGGAGTTGAGAAGACACGACGAACTGTAAGTCCCTCATGTCTTGGGGGCAAATGATGGGTTCTGCTATGGCCGTTAGGCCCCTTAACGGCGAGGAAACGGCGAACAGGCCCACTGGGCCCCAAATGAAGGTCAAGATGACCCAGGAGAAGGGTCCCGACATAGGGAGTCCCGATGATGAAAGGTCCCGACAGAGTCGGTCCCGATAGGTGAGCTGGAAGCTCCCCATGAGAAGCCTTTAAGTAGGCCCCGATGACGAATCCCTGAGAACGATTGGCCCTGTCACAATGACGAGGGGCCCCGAGCGGTGACATAACGAGATAACTCTGGAGTCCCCGATGTTAGTCGGGACTTGCCATCAGAGGTTAAGGCCGAGATACGCGGGGCGTGGCCGAGATACGCGGAGCGTAGTTGAGATACGTGGAGCGTGGCCGAGATACACGGGATACGGGCTAACCACCCCAACGGTTCACCAGGTAACTGAGGTACCTCTCCGCCTATAAAAGGGCAGAGGTCACGTCATGTCATTTACGTTGTGTTATACACTTTGAGATTACTGCTTGCCAGTCCATACGAGATACACATTTAAGCATCGGAGAGGGATTCTGGGTCACCGCCCGGTCTATCCCCTCTTTGCAGGACCACGTGGAGCGAAGGAACTAGGATCGCCGTCAAAGACCGTACCGGAGTTCCACCATGATCCAACAGGAAGCAGAGATGACACCTCTTGTTCAAAAACTAAAGATAGCGGCAGGAAACAGTATATAGTACGCTCATGTTTCGACACGTCGACAAGAGGTGCAACAATTCATTTTCAAAGTTCTAAGTATAACTGCCATGATCTCGAGTACGCGTACGCACGTATCAACATACCAACGTGAGGTCTACTACTTTAGGGCTAAGCGGCTATCATGTCCGCACGTCTCTTGGTGGCTATCATGTCCGCAAAATCAGCTAAGTCTGGGTGTATACTCTGGAAGATACGCATTGACAAATCAGTCAACAAGGATGAACAACAACTTGATTAGTGCGTGTATACGCGACAGTCATTAATGCAAGCATTAAGGAATGAACACTCTCCCGATGGAGACAACTACATATCTACAGACTTGTTAGTCTCTACACATCATATAGCGAACATCCACCTCGGGGGGTAACTCTATGCTAACATGGGCCTCGTCCCGACGCTCACATGTTTTATGTGATCAACGCACATCTACATGAGACTCTATGACAACATGGGCCTCACCCTGACACCTACGTGTTCTACGTAATCAACTTAATGCAGGACTACGACATGTATGTTGACATACAAATGAGAAATTCTAAGTGTTCAAGATATTACATCATGCATGCTATGATCATGTACACAACGAGCAACGCGTGCGACACATGACAAAGTGTCGACTATTAAGAAATATTCCCAAGTATTTTGCTATGTCAGCAGTTGACATATAACGAAGTATCAACTGGCGAAGAAATATTTTCTAAGTGCTCTACCATATGTCAGATAACACGCGTCAACAAGCAAGAAATATTTTCTAAGTGTTCTTGCATGTCAGCATGTCAACATGTGACGGGAGATCGACAACCGATGACATACACCTTATGTATACATCAAGTCTATGGATACAGCGTACATAGCAATGGATAGAGAAAAGATTCTAAGTGTGGGGGCAAGTGCGCACATACAAGTGCGTACGTACGAGCACGCGCATACAGCTATCGACATACAACGACATGTCGGCTATCAGGAATATTTTCTAAGTATTTCAACTATGTCAGTTGTGAGCTTACAACGGGATGCCGGCTGTCAGGAATGTTTTCTAAGTGTTCCACCATGTCAACAATCAACAACCGACTGTCACGACAACGTGCATACACGCAACAGTCTCTCATACAGACATCTAAGCAGTGAACACTCCATATGGAACAACTATGTACGTATAAGACTTGTTAGTCTTCGCACAACAAGTAACAAGCATCATGCAAGGGGGGTAACTTCCTCAACACATCGACCTTCATGTCGACATCAAGCTCATACTCGCAGCATACATGATTACAAGGGTGAAATATTTCTAAGTGTTTTGCTCAAGATGACAGTCAGCATATTGCAAGCTGTCAGCATGCTACTAAGTGTCAGCATATTACTAAGTATCGACATGCTAAATGTCAACATGATGCTACATGTCCGCGTACTACAAGTTGACAGCATCCTACTAAGTGTCAACATGCTACTACATATCGACATACAACAAGCTGTCAGCATACTATCAAGTATCAACGTACGACAAGGTGTCGACATGCAACAAAATATGACTGAAATATTTTCTAAGTATTTTTCTTACGACATGGGACTATACGCAACAAGAAACCAGCCGTCAGAAAATATTGTCTAAGTATTTCCTTGATGTCAACAATCAACAAGCGGCATGGAATCAACTATCTAGGAGCATTCTCCAAGTATACTAATATGATGACGGATAACATACATCAAGTGGCAAACATCAACTACTACGAAATATTTTCTAAGTGTTTCTATGCCGGCAGTCGACAAGAATCATATGACGACATCAATGGTAACAAGCACTAGATATTATTGAAATATTTTCTAAGTGTTTTAGCATGTTTGCAGGCAGTGACCAACGATCAATACATGATGCTCAACGCACATTGCCTAAGTTATCACTACCAACATACAACCATTGACGATCATGTACGAACAACTACCGATCGTAAACATCGAGCATACTAAATCAACGGCTAAGGCATGGAGCAACAAGTCGGCAATGAATACTATGCATAAGGGAAGTGTAACAATTCATTTGCACTTTTCTAAAATTTTCAGCACTTAGAAAAATTTTGGCCGATTTAGGGCTAAGTATCCTAATGCATTTCATCAAACACCTTGTATGCATGCTAAGGTGACTACTACAAATTTACACCTCCATAAGCTCCTTCTTCATCAAGCAATGAGAGCTTCTTGGAAAACTATCAAAGGAGGATGTAAGCTAATGACTATTCTCTCTCCTAATTTTCACTAATACTGTCTACACCATGTGCCAAGGACTAAATTCAAATCTATTTTCACACAAGTCCCTAGCATCATGTATGAGCATGTTTACATCTCTTGTCAGACCTAAAATCTGACCTAAGGCGATTTACGTTTTGAAAAACGTTGATTTTGAAAGAATCGCCACTAGTTAATTAAAATGCTAACTAGAATCTTAAATTTCCTAAGCGAATAACGAATTAAATACCTAGGTACAAAATCGGTCTACGAATAGAAATTCAGATTCGGGGGTTCTGTTACGAATTAAAAATATGAATTTTTAACTACGTCTTTTCGGTACTCAATTCACATATTGCCAACTTCATTTTAATTATTTATTTTTCCTACATTTAAGTTTATTTTATAAAAACTAAATTACAGAAGGAATAAATCTAGACTTACAATTGTTAGAGGTGACTAATATCCAAGTTACTAAATAATATATATTGATGGATTATTATATCTATATATATATATATATATATATATATATATATATATATATATATATATACGCATTTGTCAACTATGACATTAACTTGGGAACTTGAAAAGCAATAAATAAATAATATAAAACAAATTATAGAAAACAAACCAAATAGAAGATTTTGGCTAATCCTCTTCTTATTCCTCTGTATACGTCTTTATTGGGATATTATATGTATGGGGACTAATATCTAATTATGCTAAGTTGTCTTAGTTCTAGTATTTACATTCTAGTCCCTAATGTTTACTAGGGTTTTCATATTAGCCCATGAGGTCTCCTATATAAAGGAACCTCCACTATTGTAATGGTTAAGCAAACCTTCTCATTATATTTAGTATATTGAAAGCTTTGCTCCTATCTTTCTCTCCAACCAATCCAACGATTATAAACATTTATATGGTATCAGAGCTGGTTTTACGGCACTTGCTTGGAGATGAAGAAATCCTGAATTTCTTCATTCTTCTTCAAGATCTTTGGGATTTCAGCTTGGATTGTTCATTTGATTGCTCATTCATCTTTGATTTCGCCATTTCTTGTTCAAGGATGGCTGTGTGTAAGTCTCATTTCAAGATCTATTTGGTGCTCAGCTGAGTTGAAGTTGAGTTCTTGGGTTGAGCTTGAATTGAGTAGTTTTGCCTAGTTCTACTTGATTTGAGCTACAGATTGGTGTATTCGTTGATTGCTATTGAGGATTTGTTGGGTTGGAATTGTAGATTTCTGAATCTACAATCATTTTCTATTGATTGTTCTTGGATCTGTGCGTGGAATTCCTTGGCTGCACAGATTGCTTGCTAGTTTTGCTAGCTTGCCTATTTTGGACTATTGGTGAGCTGTTCTTGGCTGGATTGCTAGCTGTCTGTTTTGTCCTATTGGAATTGTTGTTTCTTGGTGATTTGCTGGGCAAATTTCGTGATTATTGGATTATTCTTGAGGAACAGGAATAAAGGTGGTGCCTTTCGTTTCTTCAACTAAGCAGGATTGAATAACTTTTCGTGTTCTTGCTTAGTGGGATTTGATTTTGGTGCTACAGTAGAGAGGAAAGGAGCGTCCGGATCCAGTACAACAGGCTTCTTGATGGTGGCATGTACTATCCTTCCTTGGACGCACACTCTACATAGTGACAATGGAACAAGAGAAAAAAAAAAGGTGAGACCTTTGTCGTTTTGGATTGTACTGTATCGTCTTCTTATTCTTCAATAGAATTGTGTACGACCATATTCATTGAAGGAGAAGCAAATTGAAGCATCTGGTTGTTGAGTTGCTGAGTTTGATACACCTGAAGCTAAACTTGATTCTCGAAGCTAGGGTCTAGTATTGTTTTTCATGGTAGTTCAAACTTTGATTCGGCCATTGAAGTGAATTTCAGGCTGCCTAAATTCGACTTGCTAATTTTGATCCGAGATTGATTAATTTTGGTTGATCTGAAGCTAGGCTCGAGGTCTGCTGTTTGTGTTAGTTAAGAGTAATTAAGACCTAAGTTGGTCGGAATGCTTCGTTCAAGGTATGAACTCATCAGAAGCTAACAATGATGTCAGACTTGCTGCAATTTTTTTGTTTCTGCTGTAATTTTCAGCTTGTGGTTTGCACACAAGGTGTTCGATGAAATGTCTAGCTGGATTATTTGAGCATTTTATGGCATTTACTGCTTGTTTTGGCTCTTGAATTGCTGGATTTCAGCTGGTTTTGTTGTTGATTGGAGCATGAAGTTGTTTTGAGGACAGTTTTTTGAAGATTGGGGGTCATTCGAAATTGGATTTTCGGGGGCCGTTTTGTGAAGACCGAGTTTAAATGTACCTTGGTTTATTGTGGTGGAGCATTATGTTGCTCTTTTGATTGGAAAGATGTTGGAGCATTGTGTTGCTCTTTTGTTTGGGTTGTTGAAGATTGAAGCATTGAAGCTTCGTCTTTTGTTTGTTGGATTTTGATGGACCTCATATTGTTGAGGATTGGAGTTCAAGGACCATAGGTGGCAACTGTCATCACTACACGTGAATTTTCACCACCTCTGAGAGCATGTGTTATTGCTACAAGTGGGTGTTCACCCCTGAGAGCTTGATGAAGACCCCGATTGTTGCTACACGTGAATTTTCACCACCTCTGAGAGCATGTGTTATTGCTACAAGTGGGTGTTCACCTCTGAGAGCACAGTGGCCTTGAAGTTTGAAGATTGGAGCATGTGGCTTCATTTTTTGTTTGTTGATGATTGGAGTTTGGAAGCTCCGTTTTGAAGATTGATTTTTGGGATTCAATTGTTGAAGATTGGTGATGCGTTTCGGATTGAAGAAGGAAGAAGAAGAAGATGGGGGAATATTGTGATATTATATGTATGGGGACTAATATCTAATTATGCTAAGTTGTCTTAGTTCTAGTATTTGCATTCTAGTCCCTAATGTTTACTAGGGTTTTCATATTAGCCCATGAGGTCTCCTATATAAAGGAGCCTCCACTATTGTAATGGTTAACCAAACCTTCTCATTATGTTTAGTATATTGAAAGCTTTGCTCCTATCTTTCTCTCCAACCAATCCAACGATTATAAACATTTATAGTCTTCCCCGAGATTTAATTCTCGTCGGTGCTTAGCTAGTGGATGATGAACAGTGGGCAGAGGTGGTAGAGAACGACTGTGAAACTGGGAGACGAGATGGAAAACAACGAACGAGGTCCGAACTGTGGAGCGAGCGGGCAACGAGAGCTGGCCGAGAAGTGATGGGTCGAAGCGTTGCTGGTGTGGTCGGAGGTCCAGTAACGTCTGAAGGTGAGGGAAGATCGATGATTAGCGGATCAGGAGGGTGAACGGAGAGTGGCGTCGTTGTATTCGCCGGAGTCAAGAACAGCACCGGAGGTCCATGGCTGGCAGCGAAGGGAAGAAGACAGCAAGCACGAAAAAAATATTTATAAAAAAAAACTTACACAAATTTCGAGGAGGAAAATTATTTTTTATTACGGATTTTCTCTTGTGTGCCCCTATTACATTGAAAATCACCTCTATTTATACTAATCTAAACCTAAGCTAACTAGGAAATAAATATTACAGATTTATTCTAACCATAAATGCTAAATATTCATAAAATATACTCTAAATATTCAACAAATATTCTTTGCAATAAATACAAATAATTATCATTTAAGCCAATCCTATCTTTAGAAACTTCGCGACCTTCCATATTTAAATACTTCATTTTTTTTTGCGCATCACATATGACACTTTGAACGTCTACGCGCGGACCAAAATTAGGTGTTTACATCTCTCCTATGCTTACATTACATACATGCTCCCTAATGTTACATGACGCGCTACATACAATTATTATTGCATGTTACGTACACATAGGCTTTTATGGATGATATTATTTTTATATATGCATGATTCTAACTTATGATTGCTACGTGATTATTTTTATAATCTAAGTATGAATTGCATGTTTACATCATATTACATGCTAACATCGTATTCTATGTTTACATCATGCTTCATGTTGACAAGCGTGCTCTCCAATTTTATATTGCTCTAAGTATTTTGCTTATTGCGCGATGACGTCATCCATATGCTATGTTGTCATCTCCATGTTAACATCATGTTACACGTTTACGTCACGTACCATGATGACACCACGTTGCATGTTTATTTATTATTACGAGTATTTCGCTTATTGCATGTTATTACGAATATGTCGTTAATTGCACGCTGTTATATGTATACCGTCTGTTACGCTAACCCCGTAAACATATTACGCACGTTCATCGAAAAAGTAAAGATGGACGAACTCGGCTCCGCGCATTCGATTGAAAAACAGGCCACCCCTGAGGTTAGTGCAGAACCTAAATTGGACGAATATCCTATCTTAAATAGAGTCAAGCATGGGTTTTGAACCGCTACTTGACTCGGGTGCAAGTGTTGGATATATGTCCAATTCGGGTTCGTATTTACGTTTCGGACCTCGCAAACACGTCAGAACCACAAACGGATCTTACCGCGGTCACCCCGGGTCAAAACGGTCCAGATGCGCGCAACACCCGGACTGGGACTTCCGGATTGCCATAAGGCAATCCGGACTGGTTCGTTTTGCCCAGAAATCCGGACCATGTCGGATGTCGACATGGTCCGGACTGCCGACTGGCACTGCGCACTTACCCCTAGCACTGCGCGCTTACCCCTATTTTTACTAAGTGTGAGAAGTCAGTGCGTACATAGCCAACCTCGATGTCGGTAAGCGTTTCCCTTTAAACCGGCATCGAACCGCATAAAACCGGGTACGGTTCTCGGGTTTCCTATAAATAGGGACCTAGACCTCCCGTTTGACAACTTAACTCGAAACTCTCCCAAATTGGCTATTTGTGCTCTGACCTCTCTCTACACACTTTCTCTCTCTAGATCGTGACTTAAGCATCGTAGAGGGCTCAACCAGTGTCACCCCCCCTCTCCATCCTGGTTATTGCCCGTTTTGTAGGACCCGACATGTAGCAGATCGAGATCGGAGCCAAAGCCGAGTTCGGGGTTCGAGGTTCGCGGATCGAAGACCGTGACGTGCTGACGGGAGATTGTACCTGTGTACACATCCAGCCCGTTCGCGAAGAGAAACCCGAGGTGTTCCAGGTGGAATCGACCTCAACAGTTACCGGTGAACAATTTCATTTTTATTACATAATTAGTTGAACGCGGTCGAGAGGTATTCACCTCCTCTGTCGTTTCGAATGTTTTTAACCTTTCGGTTAATTAATTCTTGACCAGGTGCAAGTAGTTTTGAAAGCATTTGAGTCTATTAAATTAATGAAATGTCAAGTAGATTATGTCGTAGCGAGACAAATGCAATTAAAAAAGAAATAGTCAAATGTGTAAAATTATTTTTTTAGAAAGTGATTTTTAGAAGACAACACTTCAATTGCTTTGTAAGAATGATTTCCGATAAGCAGTAATTTAGAGAAAATCATTTTGAACCTGTGTTAAGAAACACTTCAATTTCATACCAAATGCTTTTAAATGTAAAATCAGTTTAGCCATACCCAACCAAACAAACGTTGCATTAGCGTCAACAGAGGCAGTCAAATTTGCAGTGATCAGACGATCCGACTACACACTAGCCCATAAGCTGGCTGCGCTATTCAAGCAAAGAGCGTTTGAACTCATTCCATTTTTCCTGCTTAGAGGTTTGCCACACTGGTTATTCTCTATTTACGAAAATGAATCCCCAAATGTTTGAGAATCTCTCTTTTTGTTAGTTTGTTTGGTTTCAATTGTTTACGTAGATAACTTTTATATTTGTAACTTCACTAATTCGTTGAATGAATGACTATTTCGAGCAGCGTTATCAAAACCGGACCGGGCCGGCGGTCCGACCGGGTTCGAACCGGAACCGGTGCCTTCAACGGTCCGGTTCGTGTAAATCCGGAGGATGTAGGCGAACCCGGTCTGATACCCGGTTTTTTGTCGAACCGGCCGGTTTTGAGCAGACCGACCGGTCTTCCGGTCCGCCAGTTTGGTGCCCAGAATAGAAAAAAAAAACGCAGCGATAGATTTCTTGGAGATGTCGAGGACAGAGAGTCTTGGGCAGGAGACATGGTCGCCGGTAAATTCGACAATAACGTCAGATCTGAAATTTGGTTCCAAGAGAAGTCGAGCTGAAGTAGGGCGGACCTGAAGTTGAGGCTCCCGCCGGTCATCGCGTTGTCGAAGAGGTGGATGGATTCGAGAAAGCACGAGGTCAGAGCTGAGAGGTCGCCAGAGGAAAAGCGATTAGCTCTTAAGAGGAGTGATCTGAGCTCAGGTAAGGCGGAGAGGGAGAGAGTACGGGGGGAAGGGAAGAGAGGGAGAGAGGGGAGAGGAGAGGGAGAGGGAGGGGAAGGTGAGGGAGAGAGGGGAGAGGGAAGGTATGGTGGCTAGTGGAGGGTTAAGATTTCAATGTTTCATTGCTGGTGTCCATGGCCAAGAGCATTGTCTCATACTCTCATTGTTTGTACGGTACCTGCTGGCTGGGGAAGATGAAATCTGGAGTTGGACTGAACATCGAACCGCGGTCGGACCTGGTCGAACCGGAAGCCGGACCCTTTACCGGTTCAATGTCCGGTCCGGTTCTGATAACACTGATTTCGAGGGAAAAAAAAACCAAACAAACCATTGGAAAATTTATGAAACTGCCCCCCTGCGAAGTTGGAATTTGAAATATGCCCCTCAAAAGTTGGTTTTTATCAAAACGCCCCGTCCCGCTGATAATACCAGCGGGATGGGACGTGACATGTCAGCGGGACATGACATGTCCCGCTGACTACCACGCGGGATGATCTGTCATCCCGCGTGGTACTGTCCCGCTGGTATTACCAGCGGGACGGGGAACCCGACAAAACGGGTTCCCCTAGGCGCAGGCGCGCATGTGACTCTGTCCCATGCGCGCCTGCGCCTAGGGGAACCCGTTTTGTCGGGTTCCCCGTCCCGCTGGTAATACCAGCGGGACAGGCGGCTGGTTTCGGGAAAAGAAACCAGCCGCCGCCCTATAATGAACCCTAACCTATTTTTTTTTTCTACCTATCTTCTTCAATTCCCTTCTCCTCCTACAAAAGCCCCCTTTCTATACCATAGTAAAATATAATTCTCTTATCAATTTACTTATAAAAAGAATTATATTTTCAATCTTAAATTTTCAAGGGGGAATGGCTTACCATGGTGAAGGCAGTTCTTCCGGTTCAAGAAGAAGGATGAGTTTTGGCAAGGAACTGGGAGACAATACCGTTCTCTACATGAATAACGTACACAGGGCTAGTTTCGTCCACACGGACACGGTAAATTTTCTATTTTTTCTAGTAAATATAAATGTTTATATTGATACATAGATTAAATTAGATTGCGTAAATAGAGTACAATGCCAAATAAATATGTTATTGATACGAACGTAGATGTTATTTTTTGTTCGAAATAAAAGTATTTTTATAATTTTGAAATAAAAAAAAAAAGTGAAAATCGAAATTTAAAAAGTAGAAATTACTGAGTATTGTTTTTAAATTTTGAAATTTGACAATATCTTTTTAAATGTCCAATTTAAAATTAGAAATCATAATTTAAAATTGATGTGCTTTAAAATGTAGAAACTTATTTTTGAAATTGTAGACTATTAATTAAAATTTTTATTAGAAGTTTAAATAACAAATCAGCGATTTTAGATAGTTTGAAATTATTGTCGAAATTGTGTAAAAAAAATTTCCAAATTGAAAAAAAAAATGTTAATTATTGTCTTCCGGTTCCAATTTAGTGTGTTATTAAATGTTAACCGTAATTACGAAATTTAATAATTTTAATTTATTTTCTTATTTAAATACATAATATAAAAAATAAAAAATATTTGGTTTTCCAATTTCGAAATTATATTAGAAGTTAAAAAAAATTCAAATTAAAAAAATAAAACTGAAAAATATAGATTAGATTTTTTTTTAATCTCTATATTAAAAAATAAAATAAAAATAGAAATTATGGTGCTATTAAATTTTGAAATTAATTACGAATTTTCATGGTTTCTTATTAAATACGAGAAAAAATTTAAAATTATTGGGCTTTCAAATGTTCAAATTATTCTAGAAATAGTAAAAAAAATCAAATTAAAAATAACATTATTGAAAAATAGAGATTAAACGATTATTTTTTTAAACTTCTACTTAAAAATAGATATTACTGTGCTATTAAGTGTTGACATAATTTACGAAAATTTTGAAAGTTTTTTTATTTAAAATGTCGAATTTATAGCGTTTTCAAATAGGGTTTCTACGAGTTCTGTAGAAATAATAAAAAAAAAATAAACTCTCAAATAAAATTAAAAACAGGATTTAAAAATAGAGATTAGATTAGACTTTTTTTTTTTTACATTTTGAATATAAAAACATAAATTAGAGTGTTATAATATATTAAAAGTATTTATGAAATTTGATAGTAATTTTAAATGTTGATTTTAAATAGAGAAATTAGAATTATGAAAAATAGATATTGGACATTATTGAAGAAATATTTTTACATTGAAAAAACTTTGAAAATAAAATTGACGAATTAATTATTTTTAACTAATAACGAATAGTTTCATGTTGATAGATCGAGACTCCGTGGCCCGAGTCACACTTTAGATGTGCAAAATTGTGGGAGATAGACGCCCGAACTGCGGGGTTCGTCGACCGGGCGGGCTTTCTTGATGCAGGATTGACATCTCGTATTGAGGTAGATGTTGGAATGATGCATGCTTTAGCGGAGAGGTGGCGACCAGAAACCCACAGTTTTCATCTTCCTACAGGTGAAATGACGATTACTCTGAAGGATGTGGCGATGATCTTGGGGTTAAGGATAGATGGTCCGCCGATATCAGACCATTACAGAGATGGAATTGTATTAGATCCCGAAGTTTCAGTTGCGGGATTTATGAAAAATCACACTCTATCTCTTTTCCAGCGTTTGTTTGGTGAACAACCACCTGCCGACGAATTAATCAAAGGGACGTGTGATCTCAAGTGCAGCTGGTTGAAGAACACTTTCTTGAAAGAAAAAAATCATCCTCAGTTCAAAACAAACGATGATGAAGAAGCAGAAAAGAGAGCAAGAGCGTATATATTGTGTCTCTTAGGGACAGTTTTATTCGCAGACTCCAACGGATCGTTGGTGCCACTGCAATATTTATATTTTATCGAAGATCTGGACGTGTGCAGTCTCTACAGTTGGGGTTCTGCTGTATTGAGCCACTTATACAGGGGATTGTGCAAGTGGACTTGTAAAAAGTCAGCGACCAACATCGGCGGTTGTGGTGTGCTAGTACAGGTATTGAAAGTGCATTATTAATATTATTAATTACTTATATTATGTAATGGCATTTATCTCATATATAGGTGTGGTGTTGGACGTATCTCGCGCTTGGTAGACCCACCTGCTTTGGTCATGTTGAGGCTGGTCGTGCTGTCGGTTGTTGGTGGAGACAGAAAAAGAGTTCAAAGAAAACTGTCCAATCTCGTACTAGGTGGTTTTACCGAGATGAACTTAAGATATTGAAGAACTCTGCGGTATTAAAATTAAATAATCGATCATTAGAATGGCTTATTATATTTATAGTTAATATGTTGACTCTAATATTGTTATAACACAGGTTACTTGGAACCCATGGACCGCGGAAGTTGCATCAATAATGCCACAAATTGCCAGAGAAGGTTGGGAATTGGCATACTTACAACTACCTCTGATCCACTTTAACTCTGTTGAATATCAACTGCCACAACGAGTGTATAAGCAGTTAGGCTTTGAATTTTATATCCCCGAGGTGTTCCCTGATCGACAATTATGGGATCGCCTCCACTCGTGTGCCCAATGGCATAAGTCACCGGCAACACCGTGGCATGTTACCCATGAGGAGTACATATTGTTGTGGAACAACCGCAATGATCGTGATATGTATCCTATCCCTGAGCCCGAATGTGTGAGGTCGAAAGAATATTTCAAGTGGTATCGTCGTATTACAACTTATTTAGCTAAAGATCACCCAGAAGTTGAAGTTGAAGCTGAAGAAGTTGAAGAACAACGACCATTGCATGTTCGCCCTTCGCAGGGGTATCTCGGTCAACACGGTGACATGATAAGCTACATGGTAAGACAAGTGAAATATATCTTTATAAGTCTACAATTAAGTCATTCGAATAACCACTATTACGTGAATTGTTGAACAGGTGCGTGGCTACAGTCTTATGTATAAACAGATAAGAAAATTGATGCATGACAATGGCCCTCCTAAGGAACGTTACAAAAAAATGATGGACATCACAACTCATTGCTTGACTGTTTCTGGGCAACATGACATGCTCAATATACTTGAAGATGGAGACATGTCTGACTGTAGCATCGAGGAGGAACGTGAATACGCACAAGAAATGGATATACCTGATTCCCAACCTCCAATGGCTACTCAGTTTTCACAACCAGGATTTGTACAAGATAGGGTCGCCATGTCACAGTCTGCAAGGCCCGGCCCATTTCCTGGGCCTTATCCACCACCAGTTGGGCCTTATCCAACACCAGTCGGTCCTTATCCACCACTGCGTGGGTCTATTTCTTCACAACCTGGGCCTCTCCAAGCACCGTTTGGGCAGTTCCCACCTTCTTATTACGGCTATTACAACCCGTATATTGGGTATCAACCACCTCCCGGTGGGGGGAACTAAACGTTATTGTAATGTTATTTTGATATATCTTTTTGGATGATTGAAACACAAGAATGCTTCTTTTTTTTTTTTGCGATAGACGTTTTGTGATAATATTATATTTTCTACTGACTAAATATTAATGTAGTTACTAGTTAGTTCATGGTTAGAAAGTAATGAACTAAGATTTATCACTTATTATCTATATTATGTGACCATACAAAATTTGTCATAAAAATATATTAGCATAAATATATAGCATAGGAAAAACAGTTTTTCTGACCGTATGAAATATTATAAGATTTTATTAAAGTAATAGTCAAACACATTGCAAAAATAACACAAATTAGCAACATATAAAATTCATAATTTTAAAACAAGTTCATTACAATACCAAGATTTAAAGTTACATTTAAAATAGAGAAATACAAATGATAACATTACTACAATAGCTTCATACATCATCATCAGCCGGTGGTTCGACTACCCGCAGTGGACAATTTCTCCTATTGTGTCCTTCAGTTTTACAGATACTGCACTTTCTCTTCTTGCCGGGTTCGCGCTCATCCATCTCGTTTGTCAACCTTTTATTTTTACGTCCCTTCCGAGAGACCATCATGGCTGGATCAACAACAACGGTGGGCCCCGTCCAGGGCGGCCATTCATCTATGTCAGGGAGTGGGTGAAATGGATAAGAATACGTGAGCTTGTAGTTTGCTATCCTGAAATGACCATTAACACCGTCGTAGTAACTTGTATTCGCCGCTCGGTAAGCGCACACGGCGTGTCTGCACGGTCGGCGATACAACTTCCACTCTCCGCAGGTACATTGTTTTGTCGTTATGTTTACAACCTTAGCTTCACAACCTTGAGCAGAAACATGGTACTCTACGCCTTGGTGATATGTCCTAGCAGTGAAGTTCCTGGACGCCTCCTCAGCTTTTTCTAGAAAAAGTCTAACATTCTCAAGATACAAATGTCCTTGAGAAATTTGCGTGTTCACTTTCTTCGTCCGGTCCACCCAATAGGTATTCATTCGTTCGAATGACATTATAAGGATCGCAGTGATAGGTAAGGACCTTGCATTCTTCAACACATTGTTGAAGCACTCAGACTGATTCGTTGTCATGTTCCCGTACCTCCAACCCTCGTCATCCACTCCAGCTCTAGGAACGACAATGATCTCCACCGGGGACTGGTAGCTGGACATAATACTTCCCCACATTTCGAATGTGGTGATTGCATTCCACCCATCCCGTAAAACGATCCCAAGAAGAGGCCTTGATATACCGCAGAGTCGCATTGCATGGATTTTTGCTTCGCGAAATGTAATACCGCGATGACATTGTAGCTCAACATATGTACCGCCGTGTATATGAATATGCCAGCTACTAATGACCTCGACGTCATAGCGAAACAAAATGTAAAACATTTTCCTATATGTAGAATATAAACCGAATTAGAAGCGTCGTATAAATTCTACGGCACTCTAAATTCAGATCCGTTTGCAGAATTGGACTTCCCTAATAACTAATAATTTGTACTAATTTTTTCAAATTTTTCTAAAAATTCGAAATTTGGCCCGAACACGGCGTTTTAAGGGGGGTGAACACCGTTCCGTGCTTAAAACCCTAAATTTTGAAATTCTAAAAAAAAATTGAAAAATTTACATACTGTTAATTGTATAATAAATTCAATAATTCTCGAGTTTCATTGCATTTGGAGTTGTAAATAAGTGGTAGTCCTAAATCAAATTTCAGACGTTAATTTGTGTTTTTTTTTAAACTTTGACAAGCTCGTATAAATTCTACGGCACTCTAAATTCAGATCCGTTTGCAGAATTGGACTTCCCTAATAACTAATAATTTGTACTAATTTTTTCAAATTTTTCTAAAAATTCGACATTTGGCCCGAACACTGCGTTTTAGGGGGGATGAACACCGTTCGCTGCTGAAAACCTAAATTTTGAAATTCTCAAAAAAATTTGAAAAATTTACAGACTGTTAATTGTATAATAAATTCAATAATTCTCGAGTTTCATTGCATTTGGAGTTGTAAATAAGCGGTAGTCCTAAATCAAATTTCAGACGTTAATTTGTGTTTTTTTTTAAACTTTGACAAGCTCGTATAAATTCTACGGCACTCTAAATTCAGATCCGTTTGCAGAATTGGACTTCCCTAATAACTAATAATTTGTACTAATTTTTTCAAATATTTCTAAAAATTCGACATTTGGCCCGAACACGGCGTTTTAAGGGGGTGAACACCGTTCCCTGCTTAAAACCCTAAATTTTGAAATTCTCAAAAAAAATTGAAAAATTTACATACTGTTAATTGTATAGAAATTCAATAATTCTCGAGTTTCATTGCATTTGGAGTTGTAAATAAGCGGTAGACCTAAATCAAATTTCAGACGTTAATTTGTGTTTTTTTTTAAACTTTGACAAGCTCGTATAAATTCTACGGCACTCTAAATTCAGATCCGTTTGCAGAATTGGACTTCCCTAATAACTAATAATTTGTACTAATTTTTTCAAATTTTTATAAAAATTCGACATTTGGGCCGAACACTGCGTTTTAAGGGGGATGAACACCGTTCGCTGCTGAAAACCTAAATTTTGAAATTCTCAAAAAAATTTGAAAAATTTACAGACTGTTAATTGTATAATAAATTCAATAATTCTCGAGTTTCATTGCATTTGTAGTTGTAAATAAACGGTAGTCCTAAATCAAATTTTAGACGTTAATTTGTGTTTTTTTTTAAAACTTTGACAAGCTCGTATAAATTTTACGGCACTCTAAATTCAGATCCGTTTGTACAATTGGACTTCCCTAATAACTAATAATTTGTACTAATTTTTTCAAATATTTCTAAAAATTCGACATTTGGCCCGAACACGGCGTTTTAAGGGGGGGTGAACACCGTTCCGTGCTTAAAACCCTAAATTTTGAAATTCTCAAAAAAAATTGAAAAATTTACATACTCCTAATTGTATAATAAATTCAATAATTCTCGAGTTTCATTGCATTTGGAGTTGTAAATAAGCGGTAGTCCTAAATCAAATTTCAGACGTTAATTTGTGTTTTTTTTTTAAACTTTGACAAGCTCGTATAAATTTTACGGCACTCTAAATTCAGATCCGTTTGCAGAATTGGACTTCCCTAATAACTAATAATTTGTACTAATTTTTTCAAATATTTCTAAAAATTCGACATTTGGCCCGAACACGGCGTTTTAAGGGGGGTGAACACCGTTCCGTGCTTAAAACCCTAAATTTTGAAATTCTCAAAAAAAATTGAAAAATTTACATACTCCTAATTGTATAATAAATTCAATAATTCTCGAGTTTCATTGCATTTGGAGTTGTAAATAAGCGGTAGTCCTAAATCAAATTTCAGACGTTAATTTGTGTTTTTTTTTTAAACTTTGACAAGCTCGTATAAATTTTACGGCACTCTAAATTCAGATCCGTTTGCAGAATTGGACTTCCCTAATAACTAATAATTTGTACTAATTTTTTCAAATATTTCTAAAAATTCGACATTTGGCCCGAACACGGCGTTTTAAGGGGGGTGAACACCGTTCCGGGCTTAAAACCCTAAATTTTGAAATTCTCAAAAAAATTTGAAAAATTTACATACTCCTAATTGTATAATAAATTCAATAATTCTCGAGTTTCATTGCATTTGGAGTTGTAAATAAGCGGTAGTCCTAAATCAAATTTCAGACGTTAATTTGTGTTTTTTTTTTAAACTTTGACAAGCTCGTATAAATTCTACGGCACTCTAAATTCAGATCCGTTTGCAGAATTGGACTTCCCTAATAACTAATAATTTGTACTAATTTTTTCAAATATTTCTAAAAATTCGACATTTGGCCCGAACACGGCGTTTTAAGGGGGGTGAACACCGTTCCGTCCTTAAAACCATAAATTTTGAAATTCTCAAAAAAAATTGAAAAATTTACATACTCCTAATTGTATAATAAATTCAATAATTCTCGAGTTTTATTGCATTTGGAGTTGTAAATAAGCGGTAGTCCTAAATCAAATTTCAAACGTTAATTTGTGTTTTTTTTTAAACTTTGACAAGCTCGTATAAATTCTACGGCACTCTAAATTCAGATCCGTTTGCAGAATTGGACTTCCCTAATAACTAATAATTTGTACTAATTTTTTCAAATTTTTCTAAAAATTCGACATTTGGCCCGAACACGGCGTTTTAAGGGGGGTGAACACCGTTCCGTGCTTAAAACCCTAAATTTTGAAATTCTAAAAAAAAATTGAAAAATTTACATACTGTTAATTGTATAATAAATTCAATAATTCTCGAGTTTCATTGCATTTGGAGTTGTAAATAAGCGGTAGTCCTAAATCAAATTTCAGACGTTAATTTGTGTTTTTTTTTTTTAAACTTTGACAAGCTCGTATAAAGTCTACGGCACTCTAAATTCAGATCCGTTTGCAGAATTGGACTTCCCTAATAACTAATAATTTTTACTAATATTCTAAAAAAGTATTGAATTTTTTATTTTACAGATTTTTAATATAATTTAATTTACAAAAATTGTTTTTGTTAAATAAATTAAAATTTCTACTTTATTTCAGTACAAACAAAAATTATCATATTTTTTTAACATAATAGTTGTACTATATATATCATTTTTTTATTCACATACGATATACATATACGTGAAAATTATAATTTTCAGAATACAAAACAAATAAACAAAAATTAATTTTTGTTACTTACATTATAATTTCTACATTATTTCATCACAATAAAAATGTCATCATATCCTATTATTTTTTTTATTTCACATAATAGCTGTAATATATACATCATTATAATCTATATATGTGAAAATCCTTATTTTCAAAATTTAAACAAAAATCATACAAAATTACGTTTTCTTAATTACATTATAATTTCTACATTAGTTCAGCACAAAAATAATTATCATAATCTCTTATTTTTATATCTTACATAATAGTTGTACTATACATATCATTATAATCAAAATACTTAGTAAAAAAATAACAGTATGTTACCTTTCTTTTGATAAACAACTTCTGATATGTCACAACGTACTCAAATGAGTTGGCATTCCTGAAAATTTTCCAAAAAACATATATTGTAGCATTATAACAACATATATTAACTATAAAAAGTCTAAATTTTATAAGCGTACATTACATTACCTTAGTTTGAAACAACACAAAGGAAATATAAATTTTAACATTGTAGAAGGGGGTTTCATTTATAGGCTAGGGCAGAAATAAATCGGACCAGCTGCCGGTCCGGTTTTGACTGGTAGCTGGTCCGGTTTTGACCGGCAGCTGGTCAATAGGACCAGCTGGTCCCGCTGGTATTACCAGCGGGACGGGGAACCCGACAAAACGGGTTCCCCTAGGCGCAGGCGCGCATGGGACAGAGTCACATGCCGCCTGCGCCTAGGGGAACCCGTTTTGTCGGGTTCCCCGTCCCGCTGGTAATACCAGCGGGACAGTACCACGCGGGACATGTCATGTC
Source organism: Clarkia xantiana subsp. parviflora (assembly GCA_036873135.1). NCBI lineage: Eukaryota > Viridiplantae > Streptophyta > Magnoliopsida > Myrtales > Onagraceae > Clarkia > Clarkia xantiana. The sequence continues at coordinate 41,890,711 of JAPTYO010000004.1, forward strand.
CCGCTGACATGTCACGTCCCATCCCGCTGGTATTATCAGCGGGACGGGGCGTTTTGATAAAAACCAACTTTTGAGGGGCATATTTCAAATTCCAACTTCGCAGGGGCAGTTTCATAAATTTTCCCAAACCATTAGCCAGCCTTTCAGGAGTTTGTCGTTCGTTTTTGTCGATTCCTCCGGTCGAACAACTAGGCCTTAGGAAAATATAGCCGTCGTCTATTATATGTGGATATTAGAAAATCGAGGCCCACACCTATACTTTCTTCTTTCTGGCCTTATTATTACGAATGAGGAGAAGCCTCAGGCCTCATCGGTCGTGCTCCTTTCACCAACAACGACGTGGCTCGTTATTATTGGTTTAACCACTGCAATTCCGTGGTTTCAGCTCCACAATAGTGGCTTACCGTTGCTTTTTTTGGTCATACTTATTACTTTATATATATAATATATTGTCTGTTTCCTTTAGTTAGTTAAGGAACGCCTCTGTGTTCTTTCTTTTATTGTGCAGTCTGAACAACAAGAGAAAACTCTCTCTAGTTAATACAGTTTAACTTTTTGGAGGAACAGAATCAAACCCTTGCCGCCGCTTAATTATCTGGTCGGAGCAAGAAGGTTCTCAAATAGGTCGACTCAATGGGTTCTGGAACTGGTCTCAGCAGTCTTTTGAAGTTGCTGTTCAAGAACTTGGATCTTTTTGCTGGGTGAGTCCTTTCTTCCAATTTTGAACACTACCCACCTTCAATTGAGTTCAAAATTTTGAAGAAGGTTTGATTTTTCGAGTATTGGATTGTAACCTAATTTCATTTAGCTACTATTTTATTAGGTTGCAATTTGGTTCAGCAGCAGATACTGTTGTATTACAGTTCTTAACTGTGGTGAATTTAGTCTCCTTAAACAAATTTTTATTTCTCTTATGGGTGTTGATTCTGTTTTTGCAGGCCAATTGTGGGTCTAGTTTATCCTCTGTAAGTTAACATTGACTTCAGCTTCTAGTTCTCTTATGTGGTTACTTTATATTTGTGTTGTTAACCTCGTACTTATTAGATATGCTTCGATTAGAGCAATTGAGACAAAGTCCCCTGTGGATGATCAGCAATGGCTCACATATTGGGTTCTCCATTCCTTGATCACCCTTTTCGAGCTCACCTTCTTCAAGGCCCTTGAATGGTAAAGAGTTTGAAATTCCAATTCAGAATGCAACTATTTTTGTTGTATCATTCATATCATCAGACATTCATATCAATATTCAACAATAGATGCGATCTCAACTATTATCATCTCTTTTGTTGGCATAAAAGATTGAATTTTGAACAACCTCCAAAAATATTATTCTTTTATTATATACTATTCATGTAATGCTATACTAAGAATTGTTATTTATTGAGGTTCATCACCTGCTAATCATCTATAAAACTAAATGTGCATGCCTCCTCCTCCTATATACCTAAGATTTTGAGTTAGTTGGTTCTACAACAGTTGTGATGTTTAGTCTGATACTTTGGGTAATGCTTTTGAAACCAGTTTTTGTATGTATGTTTTGGTCTAAGGTAAATAGTGTTACTAACTACAATTGGTTTTGCAGGGTGCCTATGTGGGGGTACGCGAAGCTAATATTGACTTGTTGGTTAGTGATACCCTACTTCAGCGGAGCAGCGTATGTGTATGAACATTTTGTGAGGCCGGTGTACGTGAACCCACAAGAGACAATCAATATCTGGTACATCCCGAGACGCAAGGATAAGCCCGATGACATTCTCAAAGCTGCTGAGAAGTATATCCAACAAAATGGAACGGGAGCATTTGAGAAGCTTATTCACAGGGTAGTTCAATAAATACTCAAAATAATGGTTTGTTGGAAGTGGTACAAATTGTTTTAGTACTTGAGTATATTTTGTTGTTGTATAATAAGTAATGATGCATGGGTTTTTTTTAATTTTGCAGGCTGATAAGTCGAAGAGGAGGAATGATAACTACACCATCTGTGATGATGATGGATACAGATACTGATTATATTCATCCATGTCCTGCTTTCCCAATGTTGTGGAGTCTAGCTAGTTTTACCAAGTAGACTTTGAGTTTGTAGTTTTGTGTTTCATTTATATTTTACTACTTGTGAACCATTTTGGAATGTATATATAAATAGGTTGTCTGGAATCTTTTCTTGCTTTTTTAATAAATTACCATTGCCAAACTCTTGAGTAGATATCCCAAGTTAAGAGGCCATATCTTTACTCTATGGTTACTGTCACTGAAGCTCATAGAGGAACGGAATATAAGAAAGCAATGGAAAAGGAGTTGCAAGCTATTGGGGCTACGTGGGTCCTGAAGTTTAAGCTCACGGTTGATAGAAGTGTAGAAAGAAACATATTCCTCGACGGTTAGGTATTCCAAAATATGTTTCATAGCTATAGTCGCAAGTCTATATCTTGAATTGCATCAAATGTATGTTAAGACCGCATTCGTCCATGGCAAGTTATATCAGAAGATCTATATGTTCCAGCCTTGCCAGAAGGCTTTGTCCAACCACAAAATGAACTAAAGTTTGTAAGCTCTAAATGTCTATTATATTCTAAAATAAATTGTCGAGGCAATTGTACCACAAGTTCCACGAGCAAATAATGGTTAATGACTCAGTATCTCTCTAGCAGGATCACTGCAAGTACAAACAGAGTGATGGGCTCCGCTATGGCCGTTAGGCCCCTTAACGGCGAGGAAACGACGAACAGGCCCACTGGGCCCCAAATGAAGGTCAAGATGACCCAGGCGAAGGGTCCCGACGTAGGGAGTCCCGATGATGAAGGTCCCGACAGAGTCGGTCCCGACAGGTGAGCTGGAAGCTCCCGATGAGAAGCCTTTAAGTAGGCCCCAATGACGAATCCCTGAGAACGATTGGCCTTGTCACGATGACGAGGGGCCCCGAGCGGTGACACAACGAGATAACTCTGGAGTCCCCGATGTTAGTCGGGACTTGCCATCAGAGGTTAAGGCCGAGATACGCGGGGCGTGGCCGAGATATGCGGAATAAGGACTAACCACCCTCAACGGTTCACCAGGTAACTGAGGTACCTCTCCGCCTATAAAAGGGCAGAGGCTACCTCAGATCAATTACGTTTTGAGATTACTGCTTGCCAGTCCACACGAGATACTCATTTAAGCATCGGAGAGGGATTCTGGGTCACCGCCCGGTCTATCCCCTCTTGCAGGATTGCGTGGAGCGAAGGAGCTAGGATCGCCGTCAAAGATCGTACCGGAGTTCCACCGTGATCCAACATTGGCGCCGTCTGTGGGAAGCGTAACAAAAAGCTGATATGCCTTCTACTCGTTCAATGGTGGCTGGCAAGCAAAGAAGACAAGGACAATCTGGTGGTTCCCGTCATCCTGCTGCGACGACTTTGAATTCACCACCGGAGCGCGAGGAGGACCAGAATCTTCCTGCTGCTGAGGTCTCCCAGACAGGGGGGCATAATGAAGGTCCCGAAGATGCTGCTGCTCAAAACCAGGGAAACAGGGAGCAGGTGGCTCCTCCAGCTGCGGACCTGACGAGGGCTGTGGCGGAAGCCATGCCAATGTTTTTGGCAGCTGTGGAGGCCCTCTTAGATCGGAGAGAAGCTGCGAGGAGGCAAGAGGAGATGCCTCCGCTAGAAGAGTAAGCGCCCCCGCCAGCGGAGGTTCAGAATTCTCGGGAGGTCCAGCCCCGAAGCCAGGGCAGGAATAGGGAGTCCATTCAGCCAGAGCGATTCGTGGTCGATGGGCCAGGACCAGTACAGCACAGGACCATTCCCCTTAATGGTCCCATCACCCCCGATCAGGTGGTGAAGATCGTAAACATCTGCATGGGAGAGTAGAAGCCGCTGGTGTCGGAGCTGAGGGATCGATCCACCCATCCCTTCGTTCCTCGACTCATAGACACCCTCGCCCCGCCAGGACTGGGTATTCCCACGATTAAGGAGTATGATGGCGAGGGAGATACGGTTCGTCATGTCCAGAAGCACCTCATGGCGTGTCTGGGCAGAGCCCCGAATGAGGATATTGTGTGTACGTTGTTCCCGAACACACTGGGCGAGAGAGCCCTAACCTGGTTCTTCAGTCTGCCCCCAGGCTGCATCACCTGCTGGGCTGATATGCACGACCGTTTCATTCAGCAGTACCAGGGCCGCAGACGTTTGCTGAAGAGTGTAAGGTCCCTGACCCAGGTGATACAGAGGCCCGACGAGTCGCTGGCTCACTATTACCAGCGATACACTGCCAGCGTGGCAGAAATTGACGAAGAGATTTCGGAGGGTGAAACCATCCGTACCTTCATTCGGAACCTAACAGCCCCCTACGGTTCCGACTTGATGCACAGCGTGGCTGAGAAAGCTGTGTGGAATATGGAGGCACTGCAGAAGAGGGTAAAGCGGCAAATCGATGTCCATGAATCGAAGATAGCCGCTGGGGAGCTCGAGCCCCCGAAGTCAAATAAAGGAAAGCAGTCGGCCAAACCCTTAGACGAGCGTAAGTCGAAGGATAAAACCGAGGGCAGTCGGGGTCGAGCTCGCTCCGATCGGAGGGATGATAGGCGTTCCTCAAAAAAAGACAGGCGGGAGGATCATGACATTCCTCTCAATATCTCTTTGGCAAAAGTGTTAACGGTCATGGAGCGACAGGGTATCTCTAGGTACCCCCCGAAGAAGGAATGAGAATTTTTGGGTTCCCGCACCGATCGCTACTGTCGGTTCCACCGCGCGAATGGCCACGACACCAATCATTGTCGGGAACTGAAGAAGGAGATCGAAAAGCTGATCCAGAAGGGGAAGCTTAAGGAGTTTGTCGGGGATAAGCGGTGTCGATCCCGTTCTCGATCCCGATCACGGTCCCGTTCCCGATCCCGTGATCGGTCCCCAAAGAAGAAGAGGTCTGACCCGGAGTCTTCTGGTGCCCGCAAGGAGAAGCGGGGCACTATCAACGTAATTCACGGAGGATTTGCCGCGGGGGCTGATACCTCGTCCTCTCGGGAGGTTTACGCCTCTAGAATTCCTACCGCTGTGGTGCTGGGTAAGAGGTCCCGATCCTGGACCCTGAAGGAAGAGATGGTGATCTCCTTTTCGTCGGAGGATCTCATAGGCGTGGAGACTCCGCACGATGACTCTCTGGTCGTGACCTTAGATGTGAACGGGTACGAGATGAAGCGAATTCTGATCGATGGAGGGAGCTCCTCCGATATTCTGTTCATGGATGCACTGGAGGCCATGGGGAAAACGAAGAAGGACCTAAAGGAGGCAAACTTCCCGATGGTCGGATTCTCTGGTTTCACCTCCTATCCGCTAGGAGTGATCACCTTACCAGTGGAGTTTGGTAGCGGGTGGAAATCAGAGAGGAGGAACGTGGAGTTTGTGGTAGTCGAGTCCGCAGGGACCTACAACGCGATTATCGGGAGAACTACCATCAACCCCCTGATGGCAGTTGCCTCGACCGTTCACCAGAAGATGAACTTCCCGACCGACCATGGAGTCGGAGAGGTCAAGGGCGACCAGGTGGCTTCCAGGAAATGTTATGTTAACGCCACCCGAAGGAGAAGACGGGAGGCTATGACTGTCCTTCAGACAGATGCTGATCCTAGAGAAGAGTTCGGGCGTCCCGCCCCCATGGAGGATTTAAAGGAGGTCGAGATTGATGGGCCTCAGAGAAAGGTGAAAATCGGGTTTGCTTTGACCGAAGAGACAGCCCGAGAGTTGATCGATCTGCTGAAAAAGTTCAAGGAGCTGTTTGCCTGGTCCCCGAGTGACATGCCAGGAATCAGCCCCGACGTGATTGTGCATGAGCTGAAGATTGATCCCGCGATCAAACCTATCGCGCAGAAAAGGCGTCCGATGGGCACAAACAAGAGGATTGCAATCCAGCAGGAGGTAGGCAGGTTGCTCGATGCTGGGTTTATCAAGGAGCTCCGATTCCAGACTTGGGTTGCTAACCCGGTGCTGGTAAGGAAGAGCAATGGGAAGTGGCGAATGTGTGTTGACTTCCGCGACCTGAATAAAGCTTGCCCGAAGGACTGTTACCCGCTCCCGAGAATCGACCTGCTGGTGGATGCCACTTCGGGACATGAGCTGTTAAGCTTTATGGATGCATATTCGGGCTATAACCAGATCAAGATGGCTAAGGAAGATGCTCCTCACACAGCATTCTATGCAGACAGTGACATCTATCACTACGATGTCATGCCTTTCGGGTTGATCAATGCAGGGGCAACCTACCAACGGATGGTGAACAAGCTGTTCGGAGATATGATAGGGGAGACCATGGAGGCTTACGTGGATGATATGCTGGTGAAGTCCCGACAAGCTGAGGATCATGTGCACAACCTAGCCATGGCGTTTGAGCGGATGAGGCTTCATCAGGTTCGCTTAAACCCAACCAAATGCGCCTTCGGAGTCCACTCAGGGAAATTTTTGGGCTTTATGTTGAGCCAGAGAGGAATTGAGGTGAATCCCGAGAAATTGAGGGCGATCGAGGAGATGCAGTCTCCGATAAACCATCGGGAGGTGCAGGTGCTGAATGGCCGACTGGCAGCAATGAATCGCTTCCTGTCCAAGGCAAGTGACCGATCAATGCCATTTTTTGAAGTCCTGAGGGCCAACAAGAAGTTTGAGTGGACCGCCAAGTGTGAAGAAGCGTTCCAAGCACTCAAGCAGCACTTTCGCACTCTCCTGCCGTTGGCGAAACCGGTTCCAGGCGAGCCGCTCTATCTTTACTTGGCTGTTTCTGAATTTGCCATTAGCTCTGTATTAGTGAAGGTTGTCGAGGGTAATCAAGTCCCCGTCTATTATGTAAGCAAGGCGTTTTCCAAGTCTGAATTGAATTATCCTGCCATTGAGAAGTATCTCTTTGCGCTGATTATAACTGCTCATAAGCTGAGGCCTTACTTCCACGCGCATGAGATCACTGTGTTGACAAGTCAGCCTCTGAAGCATTTTTTGAACCGACCTGATGCGTTGGGGAGATTAGTGAAATGGGCAGTCGAGCTTAGTGAGTTTCGCATACACTTTGCTCCGAGAACGGCTATTAAGGGCCAGGCGTTAGCGGATTTCATAGCAGAGTCTACAGCCCCCGATCTAGAAGAAGCGGGCCCTGTAGAGGGGGCAACCATGGAGGTCCCGATAGCAGAACAACCAGAGATGGCAGAGCAATCAGAACAGCCAAACGAGGAAAATACCTGGGAGATGTACACGGATGGCTCCTCGAGTTTAGATGGATCAGGAGAAGGATTTGTATAAATACCACCAGGTGGAGGCGAACCGCTTCGATATGCTTTGGCTCTAAAATTTAGGGCCACGAACAACGAAGCTGAGTATCAGGCTCTTATCACGGGCCTGAAAATTGCCAAAGGTACGGGAGTTGCTCACTTGAGAGTGAAATGTGACGCAACCCTGATTGTAAATCAGGTTCAAGGGCGATACGAGGCGAAGAGCCTGATGATGAGGAAGTACCTGCGCGAGGTGCAAGCCTTGAAGGAGAGCTTTAAAAGCTTCGACATCGAGGCGATCCCGAGGGAGGAAAACGTGGAGGCAGATGCCTTGAGCAAATTTGCCCTGGGGGCACCCTTGGAGGAAAATCGAAAGATACACTTCTTGGAGAAGGTGATCTTGTCAACCACCGACCCGACACAGGTGTGTGCTATTGAAGCAGGATCGGAGGAGGAGCCCACTTGGATGACCCCGATAGTCGCGTACCTGACTACGGGGGCAGTCCCCGATGATAAAGTTGTAGCTGACAGGATACGTCGGATCGCGGCTAATTACGTGATGCTGGAATCAGCTATACAAGAAAGGCTGGTTCTCGAATCCGTACTTGAAGTGTGTGGCTGAGCCTGACAGAAGTCGAATTCTGAAAGAGGTGCACGAAGGGGTCGCAGCTTGTCATGAAGGGTCCCGATCCATTATGAGGAAGGTGCTGAATTTAGGCTATTATTGGCCTACGATGAGCAAGGAGGCGACAGCGTTGGTCCGGTCCTGTGACGCGTGCCAGAGGTACGCCCCGAGTATTGTGGCTCCGGCTGCTAATCTGACACCCATCAAGAGCGCTTGGCCCTTCGCGCAGTGGGGCATCGACTTGGTGGGACCTCTTCCACAAGAACAAGATCAATGTAAGTATTTGCTTGTAGATATCGATTATATTTCAAAATGGATAGAGGCAAAGGCGTTGGCCAGAACGACGGGGAACCAGATCATCAAGTTCCTCCAGACGCATATTGTATCCAGATACGGGATTCCTAAGGTGGTGATCAGCGACAATGGTCCACCGTTTAACGGGTTTCAGGTGAAGGAGTATTTGGAGGAGTTGAACATCGAGCATCGGACAGCCTCTGTCCGCCATGCTCAGACTAATGGCCAAGTGGAATCGGCCAACAAAATCGTGATGGATGGCCTGAAGAAAAGGGTCTATGCCTTGAAGGGCAAGTGGCTGAACGAGCTGGAAAACGTGCTTTGGGCTGCTAGAACGACACCCAAACGATCAACTGGGGAGACTCCGTTTGGCCTTGTTTATGGCACGGAAGTTGTTGCTCCCGTGGAGGTGGCTGTGGCGTCCCATCGGATGAGATATTACGAGCCTTTGACGAATGATGAGATGAGACGTCTAGATTTAGACTTCCTCGAAGAGAAGAGGCGAGAAGCCGACGAAGTCCAGGCTCGAATGCGTTTGGCGACGGCCAGGTATTACAATCGGCGAGTTAAGTCCCGACAATTCTTCGTCGGGGAGTTGGTTTGGCGTCACAACGAGTTTACTCTTTTGGATCGAATCAGCAAGATGTCACCAAAATGGGAAGGACCTTACAAGGTCGTGGGGATGCCAGCTCCAAATGCGTACAAGTTGGAAGACCTCGATGGCAGAGCGTTAAAGCATTCTTTTAGTGGCGAACACTTGAAGAAACACCATGCTTGATGAAAAGTCGCCTTAAGTGGTGCCCGATGAAAAGTCGCCTTAAGTGGTGCCCGATGAAAAGTTGCCTTAAGTGGTGCCCGATGTAAAATCGCCTTAAGTGGTGTATGTTATTTATCGTTTGATTCGATGTAAGCAAGTTTTGTGCCATCAATGAATAAAGAGGTTGCTTCCGATCAGAATGATTCTTAGATTTATTCTAAGCGTTACTTAGTCGCCTTGAGTGGTGCACGAGAAAAGTCGCCTTGAATGGTGCACAAGATTAAGTCGTCTTAAGTGATGCACGAGATTAAGTCGTCTTAAGTGATGCACGAGATTAAGTCGTCTTAAGTGATGCACGAGATTAAGTCGTCTTAAGTGACGCACGAGATTAAGTCGTCTTAAGTGATGCACGAGATTAAGTCGTCTTAAGTGATGCATGATTCTTAGATTTACTCTAAGTGTCGTTAAAGTCGTCTTAAGTGATGCACGAGATTAAGTCGTCTTAAGTGATGCATGATTCTTAGATTTACTCTAAGTGTCGTTAAAGTCGTCTTAAGTGATGCACGAGATTAAGTCGTCTTAAGTGATGCATGATTCTTAGATTTACTCTAAGTGTCGTTAAAGTCATCTTAAGTGATGCACGAGATTAAGTCGTCTTAAGTGATGCATGATTCTTGGATTTATTCTAAGTATTGGAAAGACGCCTTAAGTGGTGCATGATGGTAAGTCACCTTAAGTGGTGCAAGTTGGTAAATCGTCTTAAGTGATGTGCGTGAGTATCTTAAGTGTCGAGTTTTCGACTTAAGTAAGTATAATAAAGTCACTTTGATAAGTGCACTGAAAAATCGGAAATAAGAATGTCTGATATTAATGGGGCTCAAAGGCCCGGTGATTACAAAATGAGGAGAATACAAGGATTCTAAAGATAAGCAGTTAGGCTTGGTCCTTGTCGGCGGCATCAACAGGAGCAGGGTCCACGAGGTCTGTGGCCAAAGGCTCCACAGGGTCAGCCGCTGGAGGGTCGACTATCGGAGTATCAGCACTTGGAGGCTCCGCTGTGTCTTCAACAATCGCGGGAGTACTCCCCCCATCACTCTCCTCTGAAAGAGCAAAGTATTTCTTCGCGAAGGGAGCGAGAGAAGGAGACTTGTCGAAGTTTATGGCGTCGCCATACTTCAGGTGGAGTTCCTCGACTGCGTTGAAGAGGGTGTTCTCCACCTCCGCGCTGCAAAACTTCACAGCATCAGCCTGGAAGTCTTCGGACCTCCGATAATCCTCCCGGCCCTTGGTCTCGGCCGCGACCAGCTGCGCAGGAACCCCCGCAACTTGCTCCTCCAGAGCCTTCTTCTCGAGGACCAGCTTGTCCTCAGCAACCTGCCGCTCTTGCCGCTCCCGCTTGAGGAGCCCCTCAAAGTCATGGACCTGCTTTTGGAGGTCCCGAGTCTTGCGGTCAAAGATGGCCTGCTCCTTGGCCAGTTTTCCCCGCGAAGACTCGGAGGCCGCGAGATCCTCCTTGAGCTTGGCCGTGACCGCCCGCTCTTGCTCCAAAGCCTCCTCGTAGGCAAGGAGGTACCCGATGGAACGGTTGAGGTCCGCCATCTCCTGTGAAGGAAGGAAAAGAAGCATTAGAAAATGAACGATCGGTCTTATTGATGAAGAAAAAAAAAGGGTGAAAAACTTACCTCTATCCGACGCATGCACATCTCCTTGACATCCCGGTGCATCTCCTCCCGATCTAAGGTAATCGGATGCCTCATAGAAGGCAGGATCGAGCCTGCTACCAGGTGTAGGGCCAGCTCCGGATATGTGTCCCCTTGGCGGAGCTGGACCCCTTGCAGCGTCTGGATCGGGGTCCAGGGAGCATCCTCCTGGTCGGAGTCGAAGGCCTTGTAGAAGCTCCCGTCGAGCGGAAGAGGAGAAGGGCCACCTGGGGACGTAGAGGGGCGTGCCTCCGACTCACCCCGGGTTGGGGAAGGAGTGAGGTCGTGGAGGGGCGACGGTTGTCGCTGCGGTTGTGAAGAAGACGAGGGGGGCAGCCCCTTGGAGGTTGGTTTCAACGGGGACTGCCCTGTCCTCCGACGATGGCGAAGGGAGCCAACCTCATCAGTCTCCTCGGAGGAGTCCAAGCTCTCCACCCGACGGAATTGTTCGCCGGTCGGGGTCCCACCACTGGAGAAAAGTGGTGCCCCTACCGAAGGAGGCGCCCCTGCTGAAGGTGGCGCGCCTGCTGAGGCTCCAGCACCTGTCGGAGTCCCGGAATGGCCTGCACCTAAAGGACGAGAAGAGGCTTTAGAAATGTAATCAGGAAGTTCATTAGAGCCCTTACACCAAACAATACGTCGGGAGACATATTGGTCCTTCCCGCGATAGTTGTAGTAGCCCGCCTTCAGGACACGAGGAGTTTCCCCTCGAATGACTCGTTTGACATCGGCGATGCGGGCCTCTATGGCCGAAGGAATCAACTCCTTCGGGACCATCCTCCTGTACAATTTAATAGTAAGGCGGAGCTTTTTACCTTCTTCAGCGTTCTGGACGTCGAAGAGCTTGTCCACCTCCACACGGCTCCGTTTTGGCCTCTCCGCGGAAGGAGACCCCGATGGAGCAGCAGCCTTCTTGGCGGACTTCCTCTTCCGTGAAGGGCGGACAGCATCGGTCTCCCCCTGCTTAAGGATCAGATTGGTCAGCACGGATACCTTCTTGGCTGCAAACAGTAAAAGGAAAAGGGTTAGAAATTTACCCAGGGAACCATATTGGCGGGGCCGTCGAAAAGCTGCCCCCCGGAAACTACGTCGAGGAGTCGGATCCCGGCATTCACCAGGTCCCGCTCCACGAGAGAATTGGCATCGAGGGGAGTGTAAGACTCCCCCCACCGGTAGAGCTGGATGAGCTGAAGAGTCTGGAAGTCTTCGTCGGTATAGGTGTGGAAGGCGGGAGGAGAATCCGCCTCCACCTCCCATCGGGGCCACGGGATTGAGGAGTTTTGGATGAAGAAGTAGCTCCTCTTCCACCCACTGTTGTCCGACCCCGTGTCAACCAAGAGTCCTCGACCCTTGACCACCTTCCAGGTGTCATTGGTCCAGTTGCACAACCCGAGTTGTGTCTTGTTCCACTTCGGCATCCGGGGGTAGAAGGCACAAACCCCCACCTCGTTGCACTTCATCCCGTAGAAGGTCCTGAAGAGCTTGAGGCTGTATACCCACTTCTGTCGGAAGTAGAGGACCTGGAAGGCGTTCCACAGGCGTATGGCGTGCGGAGAGAAGGTGGTCGGATGAGTCTTGTAATGCTGGCACATCTCGACCAGATTACCACAGAAGGGGAATCTGATCCCCGCTGATATCTGCCCCGTAGAGACAAATACCTCCCCTTTCCGGGGACGAGTAACCTCAAGGTTACCCGAGGGGCGGGGCCAGTGATACGGGAAACGAGGTTCCCAGGTAGAAGTGATGCATCCCTCCCGGAGAGCCGCATCAAAAGCAGTACTGGAAATCTCATTCAGAGCATAGTCGAAGATGAAGGGCTTCCTTCCCTCGGAACCAGATTCACTGTCTGAAATCAGCCATGGAAAGGGACATTGGGTTTTCCGGGAAATTGCAAACAAACCAAGCAGAAATAAAGAAGAAACCCTTACCAGACATGATGATTGGAGGTTGGAAGGACGAACTCGACGTTGCCGGAGAGGTGATCGGAAAAGCACTGAGGTCTTCGGAATCGCAAGAGCTTGAATTCGCAGAGAAGTTGCAGAGAGCTTTTGAAAATTCGGAGACAGTAAAAGTGAAACTATGCTCACGGCTAGGGTTTTATAGACGAAGAGGACAGTCGAAGGGACGCTTTGATCTGAATCGTCGAAATTGAAGCGTTCTGATCTGAACCGTTGAGATGAAACGTGCAGAATGGCAACGGACGCAATGATGACACAGCCTGAAAAGCACTTTTCAGAAAAAGCAGGCGCGAAAAATCAGGCACGAGTACTGAAGACGTCGCTTCGTTATCTGCTGCATTTAATGGCTGGGGAACCGAGGAGTCCTCTTGGATTTGGCAGTTATCCACAAGGTATTGAGGAAACGTAAACGAGAAGACTTGTACTAAGTGACTATGCCAAGGGAAAGATCCCCGACTCCGACATCGGGAGGTCAGGAGTTGAAAAGACACGACGAACTGTAAGTCCCTCATGTCTTGGGGGCAAATGATGGGCTCCGCTATGGCCGTTAGGCCCCTTAACGGCGAGGAAACGACGAACAGGCCCACTGGGCCCCAAATGAAGGTCAAGATGACCCAGGCGAAGGGTCCCGACGTAGGGAGTCCCGATGATGAAAGGTCCCGACAGAGTCGGTCCCGACAGGTGAGCTGGAAGCTCCCGATGAGAAGCCTTTAAGTAGGCCCCGATGACGAATCCCTGAGAACGATTGTCCCTGTCACGATGACGAGGGGCCCCGAGCGGTGACACAACGAGATAACTCTGGAGTCCCCGATGTTAGTCGGGACTTTCCATCATAGGTTAAGGCCGAGATACGCGGGGCGTGGCCGAGATACGCGGAGCGTAGTTAAGATACGCGGAGCGTGGCCGAGATACGCGGGGCGTGGCCGAGATATGCAGAATACGGGCTAACCACCCTCAACGGTTCACCAGGTAACTGAGGTACCTCTCCGCCTATAAAAGGGCAGAGGCTACCTCAGATCAATTACGTTTTGAGATACGTTATTTGAAATTACTGCCTGCCAGTCCACACGAGATACTCATTTAAGCATCGGAGAGGGATTCTGAGTCACCGCCCGGTCTATCCCTTCTTGCAGGATTGCGTGGAGCGAAGGAGTTAGGATCGCCGTCAAAGATCGTACCGGAGCTCCACCGTGATCCAACATAGAGGTCTTAATGTCGATGAATTTTTGGTAGAAGAAAACGACATGAATAATTTGATAAAGATTAAATCTTGACTGACTTTTATCTTTGAGATGGGTGAAGTGTGTCTCGTGCGTGTATTTTTTTGGTAAATCCTATTTATGTACATATTGCATATATAGTTATTTTCCAATATATTGATGATAGAATATTTATAACAAAAACAAACAGCCAATTTTTTTATTCCATTTCCAAGGGCAATATCAATCAAGCCCCTAAAAAGCAATCTGTTTCCATTGTCAAAAAAAGGAATCAATCAAGCAACAACTACAATATATTGGGACTTCACCGTTTCTCTAAGAAGAGAGGTAAAGAATACTTATCTCCCTCGTCCATTCTCTCTCTCAAAACTTTAGCTGCCCAACTCATTCTCATCTCCCTTAGGAGAGTTTCTCTTCGCTGGCACGGCCGGACATGCTCGGTCTTCTTCCTCTTTCTAGATTGTCCATTTTACGGCTGGATAAATTTGTCAAACGGCCTTGTCAACAACTCCGATTTCGGTCAGTGGTCTCCCACTCTCCCTTGTACTTCCTCTGTTAGCCTCTTTTGGTGCTCTCCTCGGTTTATCTTCGAAAAACCTCTAGTCAGAAGCTTGTCGATGTTAGCAAACTTCTGTAATACTCTAATTTTGCACGAATATGGTATAAATTTAATGGAGAATTAATCAGATCCGGTAGATTTTGAAGTTTGTTAGTCCAATCTAGGTCGGATCCAAGCATCGGTGGGTTGCATCTCCAGTCAATTTTGATAACTGGTGGTGGGTCTATTCAAATTTTGTTGTTGTTTCAACTGAGTATGGAGAAGAAAGACCCGATAGGAGATAAGACAACACATGCAATAGTTGCAAGGAGTTCTAATTTGGGTTTTACAATGGTTATGTTCGGTATTATCTTCCAGCTACTGTCGCACTCTAAAAGGGAACGGGTTGTTTCTATATCCCGAGTTCATGAATGTATGTATCATCAAATTACTTTCTTATGAAAGCTCGAACAACTTGGGAAGATTTACCTTCCCAACCTCAATCGAGGTTTTTGTGGGATTACCCCACCAATCTCAATTTTCTGAGATAGCTGATGATAGTTTCGATCAAAATCGTGTTTGGATCAATATCTCTTTTGTTGAGTTGTGTGTATGTTTGTTTAGTTTTACTATGTGTATAGTTTGTAGGTTTTCTTTGTGTTTGCCATGATATTTGTTGCTTGTTGTGGTGTAATTTTTTTTACTAACGGAATCATACTTGAGATTTCATGAAATCTTACTTGAGAAAAAACTATGTAATATGGTGTGGCATTTCATACCTTAATTAAAGGTCAAGATTCAAAATATGCTAATGACCATGGAAATAGAAAGATATTCATGGTCAGCATCTTACCCTTTACAGCTGACCGCGATGCGAGTTGAGATTAGTTTATGTGTAGAATAAGTAAGCTACGGGTGATGTCCTCTTGATTTGAGCCCCACCTAGGACAGGACCACCCCGCGGGGAACAAAAAAAAATCTTACTTAGTAAAAAAAAATACAAGTATATTGATACAGAAATCATAAATCTTATGACAATATTATGCAAATTGTTGCTGCACCACCATCTATTTTACAAGAGCACAAAATAAAAACAGGGAAACTTATGAAAATATTTTAAAAAAATGACATGTGACTGCAAGCATGCATCGACAAATAGACAGTTGTTGAAAACTAAAGAAAACATTTAAAACCCTGAACTCGAAGAAGAAGCTACAGAGAGATGGGATAGTGATTAGAATTAGTCTGCGGTCCAACTCTGCTCCACAATTTCCCTCACTCTTCTGTTGTATTCACGCTTGTTCTCGCTGAACATTCGAGCAGCTTCTGAATTTGCAGGAGAGTTCGGGTTCGGGTCACACAACAGTGACTGCAATAATTATGTAACAAGAAAAGCTTGATCAACGGGTATTACACTTCAATTGATCCTATTTAATTTTACTTCAAATCCCGATCTTAAGAACTTTAGCTTATTTGTATAGATAGTTACCTGGATAGAAGTGAGAATAGCTGCAACATCATAAATAGGGCTCCACTGGTTTTGCAGAATATCCAAACAGATGCTTCCATCTGCATATACTGTAGAAATTCAAAGTATGAGAGAGATTGGAGATGCGAAATAATTTATCGAAAAAGAGAAGAAAACATGGCTGTAAATTACTGTTGGGGTGGAACATCCGGGACACGAATCTGACTGTTGGTGGCTTGTTTGGGTAATCCTCAGAAAACTGAAGTGTCAGCTTGAACGTACCTGAAAAATTTGATAAATATCAGAAAAACATAATAATAATGTTTTATATATATGCCTTT
Source organism: Clarkia xantiana subsp. parviflora (assembly GCA_036873135.1). Taxonomy (NCBI): domain Eukaryota; kingdom Viridiplantae; phylum Streptophyta; class Magnoliopsida; order Myrtales; family Onagraceae; genus Clarkia; species Clarkia xantiana. The sequence goes on from JAPTYO010000004.1 coordinate 41,906,831, forward strand.
CTTAACAAATTTCCGTGAAATATTAGGCAAATTAACTACGTTGGCTATTGGGATCTACATATTGGTACTAATTGCAGATACTACCTATAACCTCAAATTTGTGAATCAAAGTACTATAATGATGGAAATGTATCATAGTTACATTAATTGCAGAACATGTCACTGAAACAGACAGCAAGAAACAAACATACTGTTGATATCGCAATTTGCAGAAAGCAAAACAAGTTCATTCTTGATAACTGAAAAAAATATATATATATAGATTCGTACCAAAATACTAATTGATGGGCTCCGGCGGAGGCCGTTAGGCCCCTTAACGATTGACAAACGGCATTTAGGCCCGTTGGGCTAGGAGCTGGAGGGCTAAGGGCTCCGACAGAAGGAGGCTCCGACATCGAAAGGCCCCGAGCAAGTATGGCCCCGATAGGGGAGGGCACTGAAAATATCGGACCTGGACGTAGTCGGCCCCGATATGGGAGTTGAAGCCACTCCCCGAGACCGAATCCTTAAACGACTTAACTTGGGAGCCTCCAATAACGATCGAGGCTCGCCAGTAAAAGCACAATCCCGGAAATCTCGCCACGATCACAGTAGTGGCATAATGGGCGAGATTTGGGGGATGCGAATAACCGCACGAGATACATGGCCAGATACACGGCGAAATATGTGGGATAACGGATCACGATCCAACGGCCTAACCAGGTAACTGGGGTAACTTTTCCTCTATAAAAGGAGGGAAGTTATCCCAGATTAGGGTTACGTTTTACACACACATTTATTGCTTACTTGCGCTGTTGGCCACCATACTTACGTTAAGCATCGGAGAGGGATTCTGGGCCACTGCCCTCTATCCCCTTCTGCAGGATTGCGAGGAGCTAAGGAATCCGTCACCGTAACCGGAGTTCCGCCGTGATCCAACATTGGCGCCGTCTGTGGGAAACGCAACAAAAAGTCAAAAGTAAGTTTGCTTTCCTCTGATTCCATATCATGGCTGGCAACAGACCACAACGTTCAGGCAAGCAGGTGCCGGCCACCAGCACCCACCCGGAGGATGCTGCCCAGCATCAGGATCTGAGAGATGAAGGTGACAGCACTCGCCGGAACGAAGCACCTCCCCCAAATCCGGAACTGGCCAGGGTAGTGGCAGAGGCCATGCCCCTATTCATGGAGGCCATGGAGGCCCTCCTGGATCGAAGAGAAGCTGCTAGAAGGCAAACCGACCTGCCACCACTCCCCCCGCGGCGAGATGCTCCTAGAGGGGAGGCGGCTGACAACCTGCCACCGCCCCCTCCGAGGAGGGAACAGCCCGTTCCCCCTAACCCAGCACCGGTGGAGAACTTCGTGGTCGATGGACCAGGGCCCGTGCAACAAAGAACAATCCCATTGAATGGTCCCCTCACCCCCGACCAGGTAGTGAAGATTGTGGGTATTTGTATGGGAGATCAGAAACCCATGATGTCAGAGTTGGGAAGTCAGGAAACCCATCCTTTCGTTCCCAGGTTGATCCACACCCTGGCCCCGCCAGGCTTGGGTATCCCAAAGATAGATGAATACGACGGAGTTGCGGACCCGGTCCGCCACGTGCAGAAGCACCTGACAGCTTGCATGGGCAGGACCCCGGACGAAGACGTTATCTGTGCATTGTTCCCGAGTACTTTGGGAGAAAAGGCGATGACATGGTTCTACAGTCTGCCCACTGGATGTATAACCTGTTGGAAGGACATGCACCAGCGATTCATCGCTCAGTACCAGGGGCGTCGACGATTACTGAAGAGTGTTAGGACCCTACACGAGGTGGTCCAGAAGCCTGACGAGTCGTTAGCTCAGTACTACCAGCGTTACACGGCTAACATGACCGAGCTAGACGAGGAGATATCGGAGGGCGAGGCCATTCGTATCTTCATAAATAACCTCAGCCCTCCCTATGGCTCCGACTTACTCCACAGCGTCGCGGCCAAAAGCGTCTGGAACATGGAGGCGCTCCAGGCGAGGGTAAAGCAGCAAATCGACGTCCAAGAATCGAAAATCGCTGCCGGAGAGCTGGCTCCTCCTAAGGGGCGTGAAGGAAAGCAATTCTTCAAATCATCGGATAACCGACACAAAAAGGATAGCTCCGAAGGCAGCCGAAGTCGTGGACGCTCTGATCGGAGGGAGGATAGGCGTCCGAACCGGAGGGATGGTCAGAAGGAGGAGTTTACTCCTCTCAACAGACCCTTAAAAGAAGTCCTGGCGGTAATGGAGAAACAAGGCCTGGCTCGTTTCCCCAAGAAGAAAGAAGGAGAAAAGTTGGGCTCTCGCACCGACCGATACTGCCGATTCCATCGGGCCCCCGGACACGACACCGACCAGTGTCGGGAGTTGAAGAAGGAAATAGAGAAGCTTATCCAGAGGGGAAAGCTAAAGGAGTTCGTGGGAGACTCACGCTGCAAGCCCCGTTCTCGCTCCCGGTCAAGGTCCAAGTCTCGATCGAGGTCCCCAAGAAAAAGGAGGTCTTCTGCCACAGAGCCTCCGGAAGGTCCCTCAGGGTCCCGACAGAAGAGGGTTATTAACGTGATCCATGGAGGGTTCGCTGCGGGAGGTGACACGTCGGCCTCTCGGGAGCGTTATGCCAACCAAGTGCCAGTCGCGGTGGTTTTGGGAAAAAGATCGCGGTCGTGGACTCCGAAGGAAGAGATGGAGATCACCTTCTCGGCGAAGGATCTGGAGGGAGTGGAGGCCCCCCACGAAGATGCCCTAGTAGTAACGCTGGATGTAGGAGGGTTCGAGGTAAAGAGAATCCTCATTGATGGAGGGAGCTCCTCCGACATCCTCTTCTCCGACGCCCTGGAGCAGATGGGAAAGAAGAAGAAAGATTTGCGGGAGGTTAACTTCCCGATGGTAGGATTTTGTGGCACAACCTCTTATCCGTTAGGGGTTATCACACTGCCCGTGTGGTTCGGCAGTGGCTGGAAAATGGAGAAGCGAGATGTGGAGTTCGTGGTGGTCGAATCCACAGGAACGTACAATGCAATCATTGGAAGAACCACCATCAACCCTCTAATGGCGGTAGCCTCAACCGTCCACCAAAAACTGAAGTTCCCGACTGAGAATGGGGTAGGCGAGGTGAAAGGCGACCAGGTGGCGTCGAGACGATGCTATGTCAACGCCACCAGGAGATCAAGGAAGGAGGCCATGTCAGTGCTCCAGACAGACACTGACCCTCGAGAGGAGTTTGGGCGTCCCGCCCCCATGGAGGACCTAAAGGAAGTCGAGATAGATGGGCCCGAGAGGAAGGTAAAAATCGGATCTGCCCTGTCCGACGAAAGGGCCCAGGAGTTGATTGCGCTCTTGCAAGAATTTAAGGAGCTGTTTGCCTGGTCCCCGAGTGATATGCCAGGAATCAGCCGAGACGTGATCGAGCACGAACTGAATATTGACCCTGTAATCAAGCCGATAGCGCAGAAGAGACGTCCGATGGGGGCAGATAAGAGGATTGCCATTCAGCAAGAGGTGGGCAGGCTGCTCGACGCCGGATTCATTAGGGAGATCCGATTTCAGACGTGGGTTGCCAACCCAGTGCTGGTAAGGAAGAGCAACGGGAAGTGGAGGATGTGTGTCGACTTCCGCGACCTAAACAAGGCCTGTCCGAAGGACTGTTATCCGCTCCCGCGGATCGATCAACTGGTGGATGCTACATCGGGGCATGAGTTGCTGAGCTTTATGGATGCTTATTCTGGTTATAACCAGATAAAGATGGCGGAGAAGGATGCCCAACACACCGCCTTCTACGCTGACAGCGAGGTCTTCCAGTACGATGTCATGCCTTTTGGCCTGGTAAATGCGGGGGCGACCTATCAGAGAATGGTGAACAAATTATTCGGGGATATGATCGGAGACACTATGGAGGCTTATGTAGATGACATGTTGGTGAAATCTCGACGAGCATCGGATCATGTCGGTAATTTGGCTATGGCCTTCGAGAGGATGAAGCTCCACCAGGTCCGTCTGAATCCAGCCAAATGCGCTTTCGGAGTCCATTCTGGGAAGTTCTTAGGCTTCATGGTGAGCCAGAGGGGGATCGAGGTGAATCCCGAGAAACTGAGGGCGATAGAAGAGATGCAATCCCCGACCAACCATAGGGAGGTGCAAGTGTTGAACGGTCGACTGGCTTCCATGAATCGCTTCTTATCCAAGGCCAGTGACCGATCGATGCCATTTTTCAAGGTGTTAAGGGCCAACCGACAGTTCGAATGGACTACTGAATGTGAGAAGGCGTTCCAAACGCTCAAACAACACCTCCGCGACCTCCCGCCACTGGCGAAGCCAACTCCAGGCGAGCCACTCTATCTTTATTTGGCCATTTCTGCATTTGCAATAAGCTCTGTTCTAGTTAAAGCTGTCAAAGGCAATCAGATTCCTGTCTATTATGTAAGCAAGGCGTTTGCCAAGAGTGAAATGAATTATCCTCCGATTGAGAAGTATCTCTTTGCGTTGATTATTACTGCTCGAAAGTTACGGCCCTACTTCCATGCGCATGAAATTACGGTGTTGACTGATCAGCCATTGAAACACTTCTTGAACCGACCCGACGCGTCGGGGAGACTAGTAAAGTGGGCCGTGGAACTTAGCGAGTTTCGAATTCATTTCGCTCCAAGAACAGCTATCAAAGGGCAGGCATTGGCCGACTTTATAGTTGAATCTACTATTCCCGATCCTGAAGCAACGAAAACAGTAGAGGGGGCAGCCACCGGGAAGACTGACGAGGTCCCGATGGAAAGACAGTTGGAACAGCCAAATAAGAAGAACACCTGGGAGTTGTACACAGATGGCTCCTCAAGCTCAGACGGATCGGGTGCAGGGTTCGTATTGATTCCACCAGGTGGGGCGGAGCCGCTCCGATATGCATTGGCCCTAACATTTAAAGCCACCAATAACGAGGCAGAGTATGAAGCTCTTATAACAGGGTTGAAGATCGCTAGGGGCACTGGAATCGAACATCTGAGGGTGAAGTGTGATGCAAGCCTGATTGTAAACCAGATTCGGGGAGAGTATGGGGCAAAGAATCCAATCATGAAGAAATATCTTCAGGAGGCTCGAACATTAAAGGAGAGCTTCAAAAGCTTTGATATAGAGGCAATCCCAAGAGAAAAGAATGTGGAGGCCGATGCCTTGAGCAAATTTGCCTTGGGGGCACCTTTGGAAGAGACTCGGAGGGTACACTTCTTGGAAAGGGTGATTCTGTCAACGACCGATCCATCGGAAGTATGCACTATCGGGACAGGGTCAGAAGAAGAGCCCACGTGGATGACCCCGATAATTGAGTACCTAACTACGGGGGCACTGCCTGAAGACAAAATGGCAGCAGAACGACTGCGACGAATGTCAATTAACTACGCGATGGTGGATAACCAGTTGTACAAGAAGGGTTTACTCTCGACACCTTTCCTGAAATGCGTAGCAGAACCTGACACGACCCGAATTCTAAGAGAACTGCATGAAGGAGTCGCAGCCTGTCACGAAGGCGCTCGATCCATCCTGAGAAAGGCGCTGAACTTGGGATACTATTGGCCTACGATGAATAAGGAGGCAACAGCGCTTGTTCGATCCTGTGACGCGTGTCAGAGATACGCCTCGAACATCACAGCCCCCGCCGCTGATCTGACACCCATTGGGAGTGCTTGGCCCTTCGCACAGTGGGGCATTGACCTGGTGGGACCCCTTCCGAAAGCAAAGAGCCAGTGCACACATCTGCTGGTTGCGATTGATTACTTCTCGAAGTGGATCGAGGCTAAGCCCTTAGCCAAGACAACAGCGGGACATATCATTAAGTTCCTCCAGACCCGAATCTTGTCAAGATATGGGGTGCCGAAGGTGATCATCAGCGACAACGGCCCTCCGTTTAATGGGGCCCAGTTGGAGAGATTCCTAGACGAGTTCAATATTGAGCATCGAACAGCATCCGTTCGTCACGCCCAGACCAATGGGCAGGTAGAGGCCGCCAACAAAATCGTGATGGAGGGCTTGAAGAAGAGGGTCTACGCTTTGGACGGAAAGTGGCTAGACGAGCTGGAGAACGTGTTGTGGGCGGTCCGAACGACACCCAAACGATCAACAGGCGAAACCCCGTTTGCACTTGTTTATGGGACGGAGGCAGTCGCTCCTGTGGAAATCGCTGTGGCGTCCCATCGAACCAGAAGCTATGAGCCTTCGACGAGTCCAGGAAAAGCCAAGATAGGGCCTCTGACGAACGACGAAACCAGGCGCCTGGAGTTATCCTTGTTAGAGGAAAAACGGCTAGAGGCCGACATAACGCAAGCTCGGATGCGTCTGGCGACGGCCAGGTACTATAACCGGAAGGTCAGGTCGCGACAGTTCTATTCGGGGGAGCTGGTCCTACGACGGAACGAGTTCACTCTCCAAGATCGGATCAACAAGCTGTCTCCGAAATGGGAAGGGCCTTACAAGATCGTGGGCATGCCAGCCTCAAATGCTTACAAGCTAGAAGACCTCGACGGTAGAGTATTACGAAACACCTTTAGTGGTGAACATCTAAAGAAATGTCATGTTTGACAAATAAGTCGTCCGTAGCGGCGCAACGATGTAATTAAGTCGCCCTGAGTGGTGCATGCCATGTTAAAGACATCAATCAATAAAGAGGTTACTCCTGATCAAAGTGTTCCGAAAATCCTTAAGTTTTTAAGGTCCGATTAAAAAGCGTCTTTGGACGTCCGAAAATCCTTAAGTTTTTAAGGTCCGATTAAAAAGCGTCTTTGGACGTCCGAAAATCCTTAAGTTTTTAAGGTCCGATTAAAAAGCGTCTTTGGACGTCCGAAAATCCTTAAGTTTTTAAGGTCCGATTAAAAAAAGCGTCTTTGGACGTCCGAAAATCCTTAAGTTTTTAAGGTCCGATTAAAAAGCGTCTTTAGACGTCCGGAAATCCTTAAGTTTTTAAGGTCCGATTAAAAAGCGTCTTTGGACGTCCGAAAATCCTTAAGTTTTTAAGGTCCGATTAAAAAGCGTCTTTGGACGTCCGAAAATCCTTAAGTTTTTAAGGACCGATTAAAAAGCGTCATTGGACGTCCGAAAATCCTTAAGTTTTTAAGGTCCGATTAAAAAGCGTCTTTGGACGTCCAAAAATCCTTAGGTTATTAAGGTTCGATTTAAAAGCGTCATAGGACGACGGAAGGCCTAAAAGTTCTTAGGGTCCGATAGAAGATTTACGAAGAGCGTGACCGAAAAAGAAAACATTCATCAAAGGCTCGAAGGCCCAAAAGGTTCGATACAAAAAGGACAATAAAAAAGAAATACAAGGACTTAAGATTTTAAGCACCGGGGGCTGAATCTTCGGAAGGCTTTGGAGGGGCAGACTCATCGGCGTCTTCGGAGGAGCTTTCGGAAGGAAGGTTGAAATACGCTTCTGCGGCTGGGCCGAGAGTCTTGGACTTTCTCAAGTCGATGGAGTCCCCATAAGTCTCATGAAGCTCTTCAACGATATCGAGGATGGCGTTCTGCAAGTCCTCTTGGCAAAGTTTCGCCGCATCCTCCTTGAAGTCCTCCGAGCTTCGGTACTCCTCGCGGCCTTGGACCTTCGCGCTTGTTAATTGGGCGGAGTGATCCGCCCTCGCCTCTTCTAGCTCCGCGATAGCCCTCTGCTTCTCGAGCTTCAGCCGCTCCGCAGTTTCCTGCAATGCTGCCTTCTCGAAAGCAAACTGGCCCCGATCCGCCATGGCCGCCTCCTGCTCCCGCTTGAGCGAACTCTCAAGACTTAGAATCTGTCTCTGCTGAGATTGAACCTCTCCAGCAAGCTTAATCCTGCCCTCCTCGGCCTGCTGACCAACCTCTCTGGCCCGCTGCCAACTCTCTCCGACCCGCCTTTTCTCCTCTTCCGCCTTGAGCCTTGACGCCTCGGAGGCAGCTAGGTCCTCCTGGAGCTTGGTCAGGCTCTCGAGGTTGGAGTGGGCCCGCTCTCGCTCCAAAGCCTCTCGCAAAGACAGGATGTAGCCGAAGCAACGATCCTGGTCCGCGATTTCCTGAAAAGAAAAAGTAGCTTAGTACTCATAAATCGGAACGCCCCCAGATGAACAAAAGAAAAATTCATTTACCTCTACCCGACGAACAGCCATCGCCCGAATATCAGCATCGATGTCGTCCCCTTCCAGAGAAAGGGGACGCCTCAAAGAGGGCGGAACTGAACCCGACACCAAGTGCAAGGCCAGGTTCTTCTCCTGGCACCCCCGATGTAGAGGGACCCCCTGGAGGGACTCCACCGGTCTCCAAGGCTCGGAGCCCTGGTCCGAAGAGAAGGCCCGATAGTAGTCCCCGTCCAAAGGGAACGGGGGTACTACCAGGCGAGGCTCTTCAGCCTCCTCACTCACTCGAGCTTCGGGGGTTGCACCCCTAGCTGGCGAAGATGGTGGTGGCGAAGATGACGGGGCGGAAGACGACGCTGGCGTGGTAGGAAGTGGAGAAGCCTTCCCACCAGATGACTTCACGGGAGTCAGCCTCGACTTCCCTCGGAGGGTGAGACCTTCCTCCTCAGTTCGGTCATCCGAAGGGGAGTCCTCCAGACTGGTCACCCGACCAAACTCACCCCGAGCTTCCGTCGGGGTATCTTCTACCACCGGCTCCGCTGCAGGCACGGAGTCTGAGGCAGGCATAGCAGGGGCGACGTCCGCAGGACCTGCAGCGGGGCGAATAAATCGAGGGATTAGTTTGATATCGGTGTGCCAGATTAGACGACGCTCCATATATCTCTCCTTGCCGAAAAAATCATAATAGCCCGCTTCGAGGACATGCGGAATCTCCCCTCGAAGGATATTCTTGACATCCCTAACTCGTCCTTCCATATCGGAGGCCTGAAGATCCCGAGGTACTAACTCCCTATATCTCTTTATAGCACGAAAAACTGCCTTACCTTCTTTTTCGGAGCGAACGCCGAAGGCGGTCCTGACCACGTCTGCATTAGTCCGCCCCTCAGAGCTGGGGGCAGACCTAGGAGCCTCCGAGGTCCTCGCCCTCTTCTTGGATGGCCCCGATGGGGCAGAAATCTTCCGGTGGGAAGACTTCTTCTTACGCTTCAGTGAGTGGGAGGCATCGGTGTCCTCCTGAAATAGACGGGCAGTCAGCGATGCTCGAGGAGCTGTAAGCAGTGAAAAAGAAACAATTAGAAAATTACCCAGAGAATTACATTGGAAACACCGTCGCGAATTTTTCCTCCGGAAGTAGGGTCGATCAGCATAACCCCAACTTTGAGCCGCTGCTGGTCGGTGACGGAGGTAGCTTCAAAGGGTTGGTAACCCTTCTCCCAGCGGCGAGCCTGAATAAGCATCAAGGCTCTCTTGGTCTGTTCCGACCACGAACGAAAAGGCACGGGGGGATCAGCCTCCACGACAGTCTTCGGCCACTCGATGGGACCAGGCTGGATGAAGAAATACTGCCCCTTCCAGTTAGCATTGTCATTCCCCTTGTCGGAGATGACGGCCCGTTCCTTGCAGGGCCTCCAGGACGTCTTCCTATCCCAGCCTAATTCCCTATACTGCTCCTCGGTCCCTTCGGGCTGGCGGGGGGTGAAGGAGCAGATTCCATCCTTGTTGCAGGTCATCTTGTACAAAACCCGCCAAAGCTCCAGGGAATAGCTCCAGTCTTCCCTATTAATGTCACACCACACTTGGAAAGCAATCCATGTACGGATTGCGTGTGGAGAGAAGGTCGTAGGGTACGTCTTGTAATGATTGCACAACTCAACCCAACTCGGACAGAAGGGCAGTCGAATTCCTGCACTGATCTGCCCTGGGGAGATGAAGACCTCATCTCCTTTGGGGAGGGTAATTTCAGGCTCACGAGAATCGAATTTGTCATAGGGGTAGCGGGCCCCGAAGGAGGATTCAAAAATGCCACACTCTCTAAGAGCCCTATCAAAGCTAATGGGGGCGAGGGTGTTCTTGAGGTACTTGAAGACGAAGGGTTGGCCGACAGTAGCAGATCCCTCGGCTGAAAATCGTCGAAGGAAGGAAAGAAGGACAAAATTGAAACCTAAAGGAAACCGAAGATAAAAAGAAGCAGAGTAGTAGGATGAAAAGCCTTACCAGACATAGTGGTTGGAATGGTCCTGATCAAAGAAGCTCGAAGTGCCTGAAACGCTGGTAAAAACTTGAATCGCCGGTGAAAACTTGAAATCTGGAGAATCACAGCTCTTGGGATCGCAAAGAACGGGAGGTAAAAGAAAGGTAAAACAGTGTGTAGAGTTAGGGTTTTATAAGAAAAAAAAAAGGGAACTGAAGGGGTGGGCAATCTGAGCCACAGAATTCGAAACGATTCAATCATGATCGTCCAAGGGGAAACGTGCGAATTCGGAAAATGCGAACGGTTTTAATCTGAACCGTCAGGACGCATGGGACGAATAAGACAAGAAATAATGACGCATTGGAACGGTTGAAAAGTGCTTTTCCAGCAGATAAGCGTGCAGAGTCCGAAACGTTCCCTCATCTCCCATCAGCATTAAATGCTGGTCTGATCAAGAAATCCTTTTGAGTACAAACAAGATCCCAGAAGATCTCGAAAAGATCAAGGCAATGGCCTCCGACATTCCACGCAAAGGCCTCCGATAAAAATACGAAAAGCCCGATGTTGGAAGACGCGACGCACTAAAAGTCCCTCACGTCTTGGGGGCAGATGATGGGCTCCGGCGGAGGCCGTTAGGCCCCTTAACGATTGACAAACGGCATTTAGGCCCGTTGGGCTAGGAGCTGGAGGGCTAAGGGCTCCGACAGAAGGAGGCTCCGACATCGAAAGGCCCCGAGCAAGTATGGCCCCGATAGGGGAGGGCACTGAAAATATCGGACCTGGACGTAGTCGGCCCCGATATGGGAGTTGAAGCCACTCCCCGAGACCGAATCCTTAAACGACTTAACTTGGGAGCCTCCAATAACGATCGAGGCTCGCCAGTAAAAGCACAATCCCGGAAATCTCGCCACGATCACAGTAGTGGCATAATGGGCGAGATTTGGGGGATGCGAATAACCGCACGAGATACATGGCCAGATACACGGCGAAATATGTGGGATAACGGATCACGATCCAACGGCCTAACCAGGTAACTGGGGTAACTTTTCCTCTATAAAAGGAGGGAAGTTATCCCAGATTAGGGTTACGTTTTACACACACATTTATTGCTTACTTGCGCTGTTGGCCACCATACTTACGTTAAGCATCGGAGAGGGATTCTGGGCCACTGCCCTCTATCCCCTTCTGCAGGATTGCGAGGAGCTAAGGAATCCGTCACCGTAACCGGAGTTCCGCCGTGATCCAACACTAATAATATATTAATTAGAGAGATATTATATATATACATGTTCAGTTGTATCAATAACAAATAATTGGTCCAAGATATACATAAAGGTGGTAGGTTGTGTAAATAATACCAATGCTACGCTAGAGAAGCAGCTGAAACTAGAAAAAGTTACTCACCTCCATCCCAAGGCGTGTCATCAGGACTGCAATCAAATTCATAAAAATGAAAGCCAATTATTAAAATAATCAATATCGTAGTTTAATTTGATGATTCATAAGTTAGATACCCGAATATAACAGCATTCCAAAACATAATATTGTTATCCTGAGGTGCCCCACTAATCCCTGCAGGTGGGTCCTGTTGCAATCTCTTAAAATCCCTCATAAGCCTTTTTCTCGCAGGAGTCGACATAACGGAGGAAATCCAGCTACCTGCCAAATTTATTCCACGGAAATCAACAACACGAACAAATGACGGACGTCAAAATTGACCAAATCATTTCTCCAATTTACACAATTGTTGTTTCATTTGAAATCATGAACTCAGATCTCATGTTTCATTTAACATATATATTAAAAAAAAAACCAACATGTGCATTGCAATTTACTTATATATTAATATGTAGTAGTAGTAAAAAAAAATATCCAACCCCCACAAAACTCAAAAACAAGAACAAATGATGAAAAACTTATCCATATCAGGTCTTCTATTGAAACAAAGCCTTTTCATTTCAAATAACAAACATGAATCTCAAACTTCATATTACACATCGCCAAAAACAATGTTTGCCCAACATCTTCTCCTGCAATCTCATTATATCTGAATATGCAGTAAATATAAAATACTATTTCTCTCACAAAAATGATAAATAATAACAGATGACGCCAAAATCAACTCTCCAATTTACACGATTCTTTCTCCATTTGATGAATCAGAAACAAGAACCTCAAGATTCACGTAACACGGAACAATGATCAATGTTTTATGCAGTAAAACTAGGATCATACAAAAAAATCATGAAATCCGCTACGAAATTAGGGCACATCGCAATGATTAAGGATAAATGAAGGAATAATTGCCGCTTTAAACAGCAGGACAGTCAAGAATTGGATCATACCAGGAAGGAGATGTGGAGAGAAGAGCTATAGCTTCGATTTGACCCTCGCTTACTGTATAACCAGCCACGGAGGGAGCTGGTAATTGAAGCTTTCGGGTGGAGAGAAACAAAAGGAAAGAGATTCGAGTAGAGAGAGAAATTCGATGAGGCGAAGACAGAGAAAGCTTTTTGGATTGATTGGAATTGTTTAATGGAGAAGAAGGGGATGGATGTAGTTGGCTATATTTGCGGAGTCTTGATCCAACGTGCCCCGACTCTGTCTCTATGTAAAATTTTCTTCCAACTATATCTATTATCTATATACATATATTATTATGTCTTGTTCCTGTCGACCGTCGTCATTCTGCTATTCTAGTGGTACATGTTACTTATTAGAGCATTATGACCATAATGGTTTTACTTAAATAGTAAAAAAAACCCTTTCGCGGACACCCGAGTCTAAAACGGTCCGGGATACGTGCAATTTCCGGGCTAAAGGACTTCCGGATTACCGTTTTTCTTCGCGCTCATCCCGATTATTTTTGCCGATTGCGAGAAGTCGGTGCACGCATAGTCCACCTTGGTGACGGTATACGTATTTCTACATACCGACATCAAGCCATTCAAAACTGAGCATGATCCTTAGGTTCCCTATAAATAGGGGCCTAGGTCTCTCATTTTAGACAACTCCCTCACTTTTGGACTTGAAATGCTCTGACTTCTCTCTAAGGCTTTCTCTCTCTAGAAGTTCTAACTTGAGCGTCGGAGTGGGCCCAACCAGCAATTCCCCCTCCCACGCTGGTTACCGCCCCTCGTGCAGGACCCGAAGATCAAGAGCTCGATGTTGAGGATTGGGAGTTTAGCTCGGTGATTGTGTATTAAGGATTGCGGCGTTCCCGTCCTTATACATACATCTCGAGCCCGATCGTGAAGGAAAAAGCATGTTTGTGAAGGAAGAAGCCTGTTCGTGAAGGAAAAAGCTCGAAGCAGCCCAGGTGGTGAAGCGAACATAACAATGCTCGATCTAGCAATTAAGTTTATAAACTCAATTTCTCAATTAAGGTATTAGAAGCATGGTTGCACCAAATATACATATTGACATGATCTGATGAGAGAAGCCCTAATCTAAGAGGTTGAATAACTAACCTTGACCAGAAGAGGAAATGGATCAACCCACCGTTATGGGAGGAGGCGTTGCGACTGCGGCTGATAATCGGAGGGAGGCGGATGGGACAGTCTATGAGAGGAGGCGGGAGGAGGTGGAACGGGTGGCAAGCAAGCTGTGTTGGGCGGAGGTGTAAGCGGAGCGGCTGTGGCAGGAGGGAGGAGATGACGGAGCGAGCGACGAAAAATCTTTATTGTGGTTGGTATTCTATCTCAGACTGTTGGTTTACTTTCAAGTGGGACAATGAATGAATAAAGTTAATGTTGGTTGGGCTTGTGATTTGGTGGGTACCAGAATCATAACCTTTGACAATAAATTGCACCTTTTCAAGGCCAGTGACCGCCCAACTCTCGTAACTCCCTCCCATCAAGTAGCTGCTGTCACTACCTTAACCCCACACTCGACATCTCCCCCCGAATCTGGTATGCTAGTAGATGACCAAATACCTACTAGCAAACCAAGAACACTTAGATACCGACCAACAATTTTTAGGAGACCTAAACAAGCCTTTTCCCCCATAACCACACAAGCCAACCCTATTTCGACCCCTATCATAATTTCTAGGGGTGGCAATTTGTGCTATCGTGCGTGCTATCGTGCGCATCAGTGACCGTGTCGTGTTAAACTTACTGAACACGAACACGCACGATAAGCTTATCGTGCCACATTTTACAAACACGAACACGACACGGATATTTTTGTGCGTGTTCGTGTCGTGCTATCGTGTTGTGAAGGATATTCGGTTGTATATATATATACGAGATCTTTGAGCAAAAATCAAAATAATTAACTTCATATTTAAAAACCATGAATTAATATGTCACTATTCATCAGTTAGTATTATATAGTTTAAAAACACTAAATAATAAACCACTAATTGGAGGTAATAGATAAGATTTGCTCAAAAAATACTTAAAATTTAGTCTTATTAGCACAACTTTATCGTGTTATCGTGCGTGTCGTGTTAGGATACTCAAACACGAACACGGCACAGAAGTTATATCGTGTTAGTCGTGTTCGTGCTATCGTGTTATCGTACTGCCATATGCTAGCACGAACACGGTTTTTTTCGTGCGTGTTCGTGTCGTGCTATCGTGTCGTGTCACAAATTGCCAGCCCTAATAATTTCATCTGAATATAGTGACTATTTTGTGGAGTACCCCTTGGATGGAGATTCACAACAAAGGATTGGTATCACATTGCCGAGCCAAACCAGGTTGTCCCCCTTACTTGGAAACCTCTCTATTAAGAGGAAATTTTCACTTGACGAGGATGAAGAGTTGAATCAGTCTGAATGTGGTTTGAGCAAGAAAAAAAGAATTGAGTTTGTGGAGGGTGAAATAATGATGCCACCATGTGATACCAACTGTCAAATCACTAAGAAAAATGGTAGTAAGTCGAGAAGAGGGGGAAGACGAGGCGAGAAGAAAGACAACAAAGATGAAAAAAAGGGTTCTGGTAGCTGTCCCATTACAGCTACACGGGATCCATGAGTCTACTCTCTTGGAACTGTCTGGGTTTGGGATCGGAACTGACGGTTCCTACACTTACCGATCTTGGTAGGAAGAATTGTACGAAGGTGATTTTTCTTATGGAAACAAAAAATAAAGAGAAAGTTTGTGAGAGAGCAAGAAGAAAATTGCATATGGAGAATATGTGGAACCTCAAGAACTATCGGGGGGACTAGCTCTTTGGTGGAAAGAACAAGTTGATCTCCAAATTTTGTTCAAGAGTGCGAATGTGGTGGACACAGTCCTTCATAATGCCAATTCCTATGGTACCATTCACGTCACTTGGGTGTATGGACATAAGAAGTGGAAAGAGCGTGTAAGACGTGGGATTATCTTCGTAGGTTGGGGCGGGGGGGGGGGGGGGGGGGGGGGGGTACGGTCCTTGGTTATGTATTGGGGACTTCAACGAAATTTGCTACCATTATGAAAAAGATGGTGGCAATCCGAAAAGCCAAAGGTAGATGGATGCTTTCAACTCAACGATGATGGATACCGGGTTGATTGATGTGGGGTTCAAAGGACAAAAATTCACGTGGAGCAATAACCGAGATGGAGAGTATAGGGTACGTGAAAGACTTGATCGGGGGATGGTGAATGATAATTGGTTAGAAGCATTCCCTAATACAATAGTCTTCCACCGCCCGGCCATTGGATCCGATCATTTTCCGATTTTGCTTCACATGGATTATAGAGATGGAAAGGGCTCGAAAGAGTTTAAATTTGAGGCGATGTGGCTAAGTGATGAGGGGTGTCGAGGTGTGGTACAAACAAGCTGGAATTCAATTAGGCTGATCCAAGTCAGTCCAAATTTTCGGATAGGCTGATTTCGTGCCGACGAGCACTTAGCAAGTGAAGCAAGCAAACTTTTGCCAATAATCGGAGGAAAATTGCCGAATTACAAGACCAGCTAGCCTTGATTCAGCAATTAGCCAACGATGATCATAGTTGTGAGGAGGAAACACGGGTTAAGGCGGAGCTCGCAATGTTTTGGGATCGGGAGGAGGTGTATTGGCGCCAACGTTCAAGGCTCCAATGGTTAGATGAGGGGGACCGTAACACTAAGTTCTTCCATAAAACAACGATTTCCCGACGACAAAGAAATAAGGTGTTACGGCTACAGAGTAATGATGGTGCTTGGATTGAAACCGAAAGTGGCCTTCTCGAGGAGTGTAATAGCTATTTCCAGAGGCTATTTACTACGGAGGGCTTCTGGTTGGGAACAAGTGTTGCATTGTGTCCCAAACATGATAGCTTCGGAAATAAATCAGCTCCTTATGAGACGAGTGGAGGATGAGGAGGTTCGTGTGGCGGCTTTCGAACTTGGGGGATTGAAAGCTCCCGGTCCGGATGGTTTCTCTGGGGTGTTCTCTTTCTCTTTCACAAGGTCTCGGATGTAGTGATATTTGATATCAATATGCTTACTACGACCATTGAAAACTGGATTCTTTGTCAGGGCTATTGCTGATTTATTATTGCAATAGATTGTCGTTGGACAATCTTGTTGGTTCTGCAATTCTTTGAGCATCTTCCGAAGCCAGACTGCTTGAGTCGCACAATTTGCAGCTGCAATGTACTCCGCTTCCGCAGTTGAAAGGGTCACCACCTGCTGTTTCTTTGAGGACCACGAAAGTGCTCCCGTACCAAGGTTAAAGATATAACCTGAAGTACTCTTTCTTTCTTCTGTATCACCGGCCCAATCACTATCTGTATAGCCAACCAGTTCCATCTTTTCAGTTCTTGAATAAAATATGCCATTATCAATTGTACCTTTGATTTATCTCAGAATTCTCTTGGCAGCTAGCCAATGAGACTGTCGCGGTGACTCCATAAACCTGCTTATGAGTCCTACTCCATAGACAATATCAGGTCGAGTAGCTGTTAAGTACCTCAAACCTCCAACTAGTCTCCTGAAGTTGGTTGCATCCACCAAATCACCACTTCCATCTTTCTCAAGTTTGAGTCTTTCCTCGACTTGTGTTAACATCGGCTTGCAGGATTCCATCTTGAACTTCTTCTAAATATCTCCGGCATATTTCTTCTGTGAGATAAATTCGCCTTCTTCATTTTGTTGCACTTCTATGCCAAGAAAATAGGACATGAGTCCCATATCTGTCATCTCAAAATGGGCAATCATATCCGCCCTGAATTTTGACAAGAGCTTTGAATTATTCCCAGTGAAGATTAAGTCATCCACGTAGAGGCAGACAATGATAATGTCTCCCTCCTTGCTCATCCGGATGTACGAACTATGCTCATATGGACACTTACTGAACCCATGATCAAGAAAATAAGTGTCTATACGAATATACCATGCTCTTGGAGCTTGTTTAAGCCCATATAAAGCCTTCTTCAAATGATAGACTTTATCTTCTTCACCTTCTTTTGCATAACCCGGTGGTTGATCGATATACTCTTCTTCAAGTACACCATTTAGAAATGCTGACTTTTAATCAATTTGGTGTATCTTCCAATGACTTTGAGCAGCAAGCGAGATAATCATACACACCATATCCAATCTTGCAACATGAGCAAACACTTCAAAATAACCAATACCTGGCTTTTGTTTGTATCCTTTTGCAACGAGTTCTTCTTTGAACCTCTCGACTTAACCGTTGGGTTTGTACTTTGTCTTGTACACCCACTTGACTCTAATGGGTTTCTTCTCTGCTGGCAGAGTCGTTAAATTTCATGTATCATTCTTCTCAATGGAATGAATCTCATCATCCATTGCCTTAACCCATCGATCATCATTTGATGCTTCTTCGAATTGTACTGGATCATAATCTGCAAAGAAAGCATAATGTAAGAAATCTTCTTCGCTATTTGGATCACCAAGTCCGTAATATTTTGAATACAAAGGTGGACGGTTTTCTCTGTGTGGACGCCCTGTGGGTGATGAAGATTATGTAACCTCACTTGGAGACTCCTCTGGAACAAGAGAGGCAAGTTGCTCATCAACTAGACTGTTTGGTTCAACTTCATTTTTATGAACACTGGAGTGGGCAATGAAGTCTTCTATTCTTCTGTCCAGTCCCACACTCCATTTTCTTCAAAGGTTACATAACGGCTTACAATCACCTTCCGAGTCTTCGGATTGTATAGCTTATAGCCTTTTGTGTCGAGACTATAACCAATGAGGATGGCATTTCTCCGCCTTGTCATCCAACTTCTTTCTTAGTTGGTCAGGTACATGTGAATAGGCAATGCACCCAAACACTTTTACATGGTACAGATTTGGCTTCCTTCCGCTCCATGCTTCTTGGGGAGTTCTTGTAAGCATATGGTGATGGACACCGTAATTGGTAGCCCATAATATGAATAGTTTACCTAATGAACTTGGGTAAATGTCACATTAGGGTAATTGGGCTAGACCCAAATCCCAATTGACATGGGAGTCCCAAAATTGGGCCTCCCCAAATACATAGGCCGACCGAAACATATAGTGAGGGTAAAGTGGACTTTTGTCCACTTTACTCCTCCTAGGTGTTAGGGAATATTTTAGGGTTAATCATAATTCCCTCACAAGAGTGTTTTAGAGAGAAAACCCTCCTCCCACATCACAAGTTTCGGCCGAACCATACTTTCACCAAGGGTGTGCCAAATTGCTTTCGAGCAACTCTCCGAAGATCTGTCCCCGTGTCAAGAATTGATCTGAGGCTTTGCTGGAGCTAACACCACGTAGGGCTTCTTTCACAAGAACCTCTACGGGTTCCGTCCGGTGGATCGAGAACTCCCTCGTGCAAAGGATCTAGGACTACGGTAAACTGTTGAGGTATGTGTAACTCTTCCGCTGCGAAATTTCGATTACATGCACGTACCATGTTTTAGTGTTTCTGTAGTGATTACTCCCCTTAATCTAACAGTGGTATCAGAGCATGTGTTAGGAGTTCATGATTTTGATAAATTGGTATTCTTGAAAATTTAAAACTTTGGACCGAAATTTTAAAGAAGATTTTAAAAAGTTTTGAATTTTAGGGTTTATGTGATAGGTCCGAAATTTTCATGTTCATGGTTAAAGTTGATGTTCATGATCTTCAAGAAAAAGATGATATTTATCAAAATCAAACATTGAATTGTAGATCTTATTAAAATTTGATCTTAAAATTTGACCACTTGTTCCTAATTCATGTTTGTGCCGAATTTTTGAGTAAAATTACAAGGTAAAATTTTCAATTTCTTGGTCACCAAGTTAGTAAAATTCGGCACATAATATAAAATTATATTGTTTACCATATTTTAATTTTTAATTAAGGTAATAATATATCTATAATTAGGAACATTAGGATAGATTCACATTAAAATATATAACTATCAATATATCTATATATTTAAATAGGGTTAAAGATATTATTGATAGATTTAGTTACCTAAAATATTGAGAAAATATATTGTCAGTTATTTGTTTCCCTATTAAAGATATTGACAATAAATAAAATATATACTTTATATTATGACCGAAAATTTACATATATATATATATATATATATATATATATATATATATATATATATATATATATATATATTGTTGATTGATTTAATCTTAAAGATAGAATCTTAGCAATAAATATATATGTGTTTGTTAGTGCCGAAATATATATATATATATATATATTTTTAATATTGGAAATTATTTTATATATTAATATTACTTGGTGGCTAAGTTTAATATTTTTAATGGATTTAAAACCCTACTTGGGCCACAAGTAAACATTTCGGCCGAACCTTTTAAATTTTAATTATTGGGCCGGTCCAATATGTTAAACCGGGATGAAATAAAACCAAACCAGATTTTCTCATTCGGTTCGACCTATTCGGGTCGAGTCGGACCAGGGTAATTAAGTGGATCTAACCGAATCGGTTTTGAGTGCTGAACCGAACCCTATTTTCTTGGACCGGTTCAGACCGAACCAGATTTTAAAATTTAAAACCGGACCGAACAGAACCGTATCATTACTGGACCAAACCGAATTTTCCGGATCGGACCGAACTGGATTTTCTGAATCGGACCGAACCGGACCAAAGCAGACTGAAATTGACTGAACCGGACAATATTTTCTAAACCGAATTCAAGTCAATTAAAATAGGGAGGTCAAGTTTTAAAATCAAAATGTTTTTGAACCTCGAAATGGACTACACAGTGCTCATAGGGTTGCTAACCTTTATGCCTTGTTTCGATCATGGGGATGGATCTCGGAGATACATGTTTTTGGGACTGGTTAAATTAGTGGTCTGAATTGAAATTGTTTATTATTCAATATATATTTATGCTTGATTAGAACTGTTGTCTTGACTGAGTCAAGCTAGCTGGATATTACATGTTGTGGGCGGAGCCCTGGTTAAATATATGGTATTCGCACTAGAATAGACATGCTGTGATGGTTGAAAATGCCTAGGATTCATGTCTAGAAGCTTGCGTGATTGAATATAAGCATGAATTGCAAATCAGCCCCTAATGTTTAAAATTATTTTAAGACCGAAAACCAGTCACCAAATGTATATGATTGATGTGGATGTTACATGTTTGACACGTGCTGGAATGTTAAGGATGTAGTTGCGTTTGATAATTTACTTAAAAGTAGAATTATAAATGCAAGCATGAGTTCCTCGGAACATTAGACGCATGACGCTGGTATGAATGATGAATGTTACTAGTATATGATAATTTGCATGGATTGTAGAATTGTGTATGCATGAGTGAACTCATCGGAATGATTTTTTTCCTAAAAAAAAAGGGTCTTGGGAAAGCCAATATCGGGTATGCTTATTTTAAAATTCCCGTTCCGGTAATTTGCGATTTAAACCGTTTTTAACAGACTGATCTATTGGATAGAAGACGACAATAGTGTGAACTCTTTCACAGCCATCTTCCATTGGTTTACTGGTGGTCGGTTGGTTTAGATGACTAAGAAATCACTATTTGTCGGATCCTATCTTAATAGATATTTGATGTATGCAATTCTTTCTCAAAATGTTATTGTCTCCCTGATTTTGCTTGATCATCAAAGTGTTAGTTTTCATGGTTGGATTGGTTCGCTTCTACGAGCCTTGCAATCTGGATGGCGAGGATTATAATGCATGGAGTGGATATGTGAGAAAAATCATTTTCGCTGAAGATATACATAAGTGTATTGATGTGAATAAGGGGAGAACATTGGTGAATGAACAAGGCGTCCTTGCTTACCCAAATAAGTTAAGGAGCTTTATGGATCGGAGAGCTTGCAAGGTTGCAGAGGACTTCAAACTCAACCTTAGTACTCTTCAACTTTGGTGTGCCATAAAACTCCGCTTCGGTGGGGGAAAGGCAGCTGAAGCAAGAAAAGTGCTATTCGAGTATGTCGCCCTTATTTCCCAAGATGTAGGTGTGAAACCCACATCAGATCTTACTAACGAGAGATCAAATTGGAGAAAGATACCCAGTATCGCGCAGAAGTACCCTTTATCATGGTTGGCCGACGACGACAGGCTTGATTACTTGATTAAAGCAATTAAGTTTATCACGACCCTGTTTATTGAAAGCAAACAACCAAAGGGTCCTTATGCGCTTCACAACAAGAGATCAAAGGAAGATACAGAGGAAACGGGATCATCATTTTGGTCCTCAAACGATAATCCGGTGTGATGAACGCCAGTGATAAAAGTACAATATATATGTCTCGTTTATCTCCTCCTAGTGCTCTGCCTTTGTCTCTTAAAGCTTCGTGGATGATCTAGAATATTTTGCCATCATGATTATTTTTCTTGCTAATTCGGAACTTTTATTTGAATTTTGGTGAATATTATTGTTTTGGAATTTTTGAATAAAGTAGTTACCATTCAATTCTGAATGTGTTTTGCTCATCAAGATTAATCGACTCGGCTAGAAACGAGATCGATCCGAAAAGGTGATAGAACCGAAACAATATAGCTATTGCAAATAGCCGAATCAAACAACTCCATACATCTATTTGAGTTAAATCAAAGCGCCTTTCCAAATACAATGATTGCATAATTCCAAGAACGAACCGATTATAAATCTTATTTTATTATTATCACTCCATTGAATGAAATAAACTGTAATGATAGTCATGTTTGAAACAGTTAAAACCGATTAAATTGAATTAAATTCAGAAATGAAACGATTTAACCAAGGGTTTAACCCCATAGTAGATTGCGCAACGCGCAAGTGGACCACGATAGACGGAACACATCGTTTCATTATATGAGTTTAATATTGAAGTGTTTATATGATGACGTGCTGAATTTTCATTTGCACTCCTTCGGAATATGACTTACTGATAACATTTACATCGGTGTGAAGTAAGCTACGTAAGCTACAACGACCTTGTAAAAGTATCAACTGACACATAAGGTGAACACCTAAGATGCTCAGTTCGGAGATGGATGAAATCTCTGAGATAAGTCGGCAAATGAAGAAGGATTAAGTCGGTTAAACGATTTTCCTTCCAAACGCCTTGAACGATATGTCAGGCTAGGCATTCAAATCAAATGACACACTTCAAGAGACATAGTTTATGTATACACATAATGTTTGAGTCGTACTATAAGACATTCCATATGGAATGATGACAGATGATTCACATAAATGTAAAACTATGTTCCATTTAGATCGGTAAGGTAGGTAACCATCATAGCTGGAGGGTGACAATGAGTTAAATCATATCACCATGCGACATTAATTTGCGCAATAAACATGTATTTATGACGAGGGTACGCCAGTTACTCGTAGAAAATACATGTTTCCAGCTTGGATTAAATGGTACTGTGGTCGAACATGAGACATTACATCACTAAGAGGGCGAATTTTTCAAATGCATGAACAATTTCAATTACATAGTCATGATCAAAACGTAGCAGAATAACGATGACAATCAGGTCCCACTTAATTCGAGTGGGAGAGATTTGAACCAGCAACTCATGTGAATGACATGGTAAATGAGAATGGGGACATTTTCATAATAAATCCAGTGGGAGGAATAAACCCTACCACAAGTACTCACTGTTGCTGTTGGGACAAATCAAGTCGAACCTGATGGTTAAAAGTTGCTGAACCAGGAATGACACAACTACCTATATTACCATTGTTCCCAGTGGGAGTGATCCAACCATACTTGGTTCCAGATCCTAGTGATCAAGGAATGCATCTCAGAAGCAAAACCCCAGACCCAGAGGTTGTAATAGGAAAGTTATAGGTCAAGGTTCTAGCACTGCTATTGTTCCCAACATAGACGATGCTTCGATAAGAAGAATAGTTCCGAGTGGGAGGATTATTCCCAATAGAAATGATGCTACGATAAGAAGCGTTATTCCGAGTGGGAGAAAATATTAGACTAATTAGTGGGACTCATAATGCCTAGACGAGAGTCAAAGGCAAGTATCCCATTGAGCAAAGTAAAAACCCCGCTCAAACTGTTGGCAAGCACTGGAAAGACCACAAGTGGAGAAATGAAAAGAAATAATATATGAGAGAGATCGCCTTAAATGAAAGCCATTATAGTCTATAGTTGATTTACCTGTTAACCACAGGGGCATAAGGATAAGGTGAGCCCTGAAAGAAGGCTCACCACTGATAGAACAAGTCGGAGAACCCGACTCATTGCGAAAGGTCTTACCCAATGCTTCATGGAGAGGACTTTGATAAGAGAAACTCAATGACTATGCGTAAAACCACGGTTAGGGCCATTTATGGTCCTGGTCGCAAGTCTAGATCACGAGTTGCACCAAATGAATGCTAAGACCGCATTCCTCCACGGAAACCTGGAGGGAGAGATCTACATGGAGCAACCGGAGAGTTTAATTACTCCTGGTAACGAACGTAAAGTTTGTAAACTCCAAAAGGTCCTTCTATGGTCTTATACAGTCGTCACGGCAATGGTACTGCAGATTCCACGAGGAAATCGTAGGAAACTGATTCGTGAATCTTCACGAGAATCCGTGCGTGTATTATAAGACTTCCTAGTCTAAGTATGTCATATTAACCTTATACGTGGACATTATACTCATTGACGGAAACGACATGAGTTTCATGAACAAATCAAAGTCATGGTTGGCATCTGTATTTGGATGAAAGACATGGGAGATGCCACGTACATCTTAGGCATTAAAATTTCCAGAGATCAGGCTACCTGGGATTTATGTCTATCTCAAGAAGCCTATATCAACAAGCACCTGAAAGTTGGTTCAGATTATAGGATGCCAAACCCGTGGATGCGCCGGTGGTATTTGGGTGCGCACTGTTGAAACATGACAGCCCCAAGAACACGGCAGAGCGTGAACAGATGAAAGGTTGCAGAGATTTTAAGCATGGTTGGTATTTCGATATATACCGTGCAATACACCCATCTGAATATATGTCACGCTATGGGCCTAGTAGCATGTTTCCAATCAGATCCTAGCTATCAACATTTAAAAGACTGCAAAACGAATTATTAGTTATACCTAATTCGTTATCCGAAGGTACTGCCGACTATGCTCCATGCTACGAGGGCGGGAAGTTAGAATTGACCGGTTATGGTGACGCTGACCATGGTGGCGATCCGGATGATCGTGAGTCCACCACAGGTGGAGTGTTTGTCCTTGCTAATGTCGCCATTTCATGGACGAGCAAGAAGCAAACCTGTGTCGCGCTGTCAACAATGGAATCAGAATTCGTTGCTCTCTCTAAGAATGCACAGGAAGCAGTCTGGCTGAAAAGGCTTCTTACTGCGTTGCTTGGTGGCGACGTCGGAAGTAAACCTGTAAAGGTGTTCTCCGACAGTCAGGAAGCTATTGCGGCAGTTAAGTATCCGAAGTACCATAGTAGGACCAAACACATTGATGTGAAATATTTCTATGCTAAACCGATGGTAGAAGACAATATAATCACTATGGAATACTTGTCCACTGATAATATGATTGCAGACCCATTAACTAAGCCACTACGCAGGGAGATATTCGAAAAGAATGTAAAAATGCTTGGATTGCGTAGGGTTTAGAAATGACATGTATCTGTGATAACAATTTGATATTAGAAAGTTACATTTTGTAAGCGAAAGAATTGCAACTGAGTTTATGATCAATCGACGTCATAATGTTTTGATTACATCAAATTTACGGTCTATAAACTGAGTCGTAGGAGGACGCAATCATCTGCCAAAACTATATCGAATGTGGGCATTACCTAGTCACGCAGGTACGGTCGTCTTGCGGTGGAGGGAGGCCTCTACTATGCAAGGCTGGCTAAGAATCATGGGGATAAACCAGATTACGCAGAACGATTATCTATTGTCGAAGTAACTCGACATGATCTTCGTCCTGCAGATCGCCGTGATGAACTCCGTTCTTCATCAATACACATTCTGGGCCAGATGATAATATGTGATAGCATGATTGACATATCTCATTCTTGTTGACCCAAAAGGTTCAGGTATACTATCAACGCGTGCTTCATACTACGCATGCCATGTACGACCACGGGGTCACAGCTCAGTTGTGCTAGGAAAAGAATCCTCGTGATTCTGGCGGGCGCAAGCTTCTTCACCTCGAGCGTGTGATTGATCCCGGGAGCCTTATGAAGGGGCACCCAAAGTATCCTCATGGACTCAGAACTCATACCTAAGGTCAGGCCCAATGCTCGCTTCCCGGCGTACGACCGTAGTGCTGAACAAAAAGGCCCATTGACCACGTCTTTGGAAACCGGTTGGGTTTGACTAAGGGTATGAGCGATGGAGATGGTCAAGTTCACCTATAATTCACTGACTCTTGTATTCACTAAGGTGGCCACCAACCGGATATTAGTTGAAGGTTGTGAATACTTGTACGGGTGACTTGGAGAAGTGTTCCTATGTGGAAACTAGCCAAATGGAGAATTATCAGTTGACCTAGGATACAACGCGGTACAATATGAAATGTTGTTTATAACATGTTGATTGGAGAAAAGGGAATCAACGTTCCGCGGGCGCTACAATACTCCTAACAGATGAGTAGCACGATGCCCGTCGTATCCGCCGGTCGCACGGAAAACCTTGTATGAACTATTCGGAAGCACGGAGCAGATCAAAGGGGAGAAATGTTGATGGGATTTGGACAACAATACATTAACAGGCACCCTCCCATTCCGACGAGTGGGAGCTGTAAGCATATGGTGATGGGCGCCGTAATTGGTATCCCATAATATGTATAGTTTACCTAATGAACTTGGGTAAATGTCACATTAGGGTAATTGGGCTAGACCCAAATCCCAATTGACATGGGAGGCCCAAAATTGGGCCTCCCTAAATACATAGGTCGGCTGTAACATATAGTGAGGGTAAAGTGGTCTTTTGTCCACTTTACTCCTCCTATAAATAAGAGGTGTTAGTGAATATTTTAGGGTTAATCATAATACCCTCACAAGAGTGTTTTAGAGAGAAAACCCTCCTCCCGCATCACAAGTTTCGGCCGAACCATACTTTCACTAAGGGTGTGCCAAATTGCTTTTGAGCAACTCTCCGAAGATCTATCCCCGTGTCAAGAACTGATCTGAGGCTTTGCTGTGGAGCTAACACCACGTAGGGCTTCTTTCACAAGAACCTCTACGGGTTCCGTCCGGTGGATCGAGAACTCCCTCGTGCAAATGATCTAGGACTACGGTAAACTGTTGAGTTATGTGTAACTCTTTCGCTGCGTAATTTCGATTACATGCACATACCATGTTTTAGTGTTTCCGTAGTGATTACTCCATGTAATCTAACAGTTCTATCATGAACACTCTTGACATAACACCTGTTTAGAATATATACTGCACAACCAACTGCTTCGGCCCAAAAACACTTAGGCAATTTCTTACAATGCATCATACTTCTTACCATATCCATGATGGTTATGTTCTTCCTTTCAGCTACTCCGTTTTGTTGAGGAGTGTACCTAGCGGTTAATTGGTGTTTGAATTCCTTGCTTCCTCAAGAAATCATCACACAATATATATTCTGTGCCCCTGTCTGTTCTTAATGTTTTGATTTGGTGATCACTATATCTTTCAACATACGCCACAAAATTCTTAATGATGTCACATGCATCAGACTTTTGCTTCAAGAAATATACCCACGTCTTTCTGCTGAAATCATCTATGAAAGTAATAAAATACTTGCTACCTCCATTAAATGGAACTTCAACAGAGCATAAGTCTGAATGCACAAGCTCAAGGACTGTTTTGGCCCTCCATGCTTGATTTGTAGGGAATGGATATCCGTGCTTCTCCCCAAAACGCAATGCTCACACAGTTTTTTGGGAATTTGAATACTTGGTAAGCCTGAAGTCCACTTCTTGTTTGCAAGAAACTTGATACTCCCAAAATTCAAGCGCCCGAGCCGCATATGCCATAGCCAGCTCTCATCAACCGTTACGAAATTACAGTAAGAGTCATTACCATAATTGATGTTCATCAGGAACAAACGATTTGTTGACATCTTCATCTTCAAAATCATCCCCTTCTTCTCATCACTGAAGGTGGAGCCATGCTTGTTGAAGCACTACTCGTACCCTTTGTTATTTAGATAGGAAACCTTTGCTAGGAAGAAAGCAAGAAGGCGGCTAGCTTAGCTATTAAGGTAACATAGGTGGCATCAAATTGACATGTGTCAATTTGTTTGCATGCAAACAAGCATGACAAAGCCAAGCTCCCTTATTTCTATATATAGCTATCTACCTTAGGTTGATAAAAATACACAACACATATATCAATATAACTCATAGGTCTCCATCGTGAGAGTTGTAATAACCTTCGCCAACTAGTTTGTTTTGTGTTAGCTAGCTTCATCAAGCTAATAGTGTTGTGAGTATTGTGAGTGTTGTAAGATATATTCTCCATCTAAATAAAGAGTGTGTGTGTTTCCGTTACCAAAATTATTCTTCTTAGCGGTAGTAGAAATTATTGCCAACAACTGGTATCAGAGCTTTTAGGTTTGTGAGTTGAGTTGAGGTGTTATCAAAATGGATTCGAGTTCAGCAAATGGAGTTCAAGTTCAAAAAATACAATCATCGATTTTCAAATTCGATGGGAAGAATAATTTTGCGATGTGGAAGCGGTTGATGGAGATGTCTCTAAGAAACAGTGACTTTGGAGATATACTCGAGAAAGGCTTTTCTGAACAAGAAAAACCATTGGTGGAAGAAGTTCAACAACATGAGCGTGAAAGAAGGCTTAATGAGAAGGCTTTGTTCTTAATCTGACACTCAGTGGAGCTTCCGGTGCTTGAGAAAATATTTCATGCTAAAACAGCAAAAGAAGCGTGGAATATATTGCTCAAAATATATGAAGGTGCAGATCCAGTCAAACGGACGAGACTGCAAGGATTGAAGAGACAGTTCGAGCTAACGGAGCAAGGAAAAGATGAGGGTATCCGTGAATACTTTACCCGAATGGAGAAGTTAGTCAATGAAATGAAGACCAACGTCGATCAAATAGTGGAGAGAGATCTCATGGAGAAGATCTTGCGTACGCTGTCCAGCCGGTTTGACTATGTGGTCACAGCCATTGAAGAGTCCCGAAACCTGGAGAATATGACTCTCAATGATCTACAAGCTTCATTAGAGTCAGTAGAGATGTGGATGAATGAAAGTTCATCTAGCACGATGGAGCAAGCTTTAAAGGCTCAAGTCAACTACAAGAGTGACAGGGAGCCATACAGACAGAAAGACAACCGTGGAGGCCAAAGCTATAAAGGCAAGGGCGGCAAGCATTTTGGAAATACTTCTCAAAGTAAGTCCAAAATTAAATGTAATAAATGCAAGAAATTCGGTCATTACCAGCATGAGTGAGTACTAGTCAGATATCCAGTGTCATAATTGCAAGAAGTATGGCCATTATAGTAAAGATTTTCGTGCAAGAAAACAAGAGCTCACAGATAATCGTGCTGCAGTCATGCAAAATGACGATCCAGAGAATCTGTTACTTGCTACTATTGAAACCGGTAGTGGTAACAATAGTCAATGGTTGCTAGACTTAGGTTGCAGCAATCATCTCTGTTGCGTCCTGGATGAACGGGGTCGTGGGGACGTGTCTGTTTGAATGGTTGAGCGAGTTTTCGGGCTGTAACCCTTCGTCTCAAAGAGGTTTGTGCCACTGACGAGTGTTCGGCTGAGTCTCGGAAAGGTCTGTGTCTCAAAAGGCGGTTGTGTCTCAGGAGGCGTCTGAGTCTCAAAAGGTGGTGGTCTGTGCACAAGTCCGTACGTCTGGGGCGCCGGTTCCTGCACGAAGGGCCACTACTAGCACGGAGAGGGGGGTGGTGCTAGTGGAGCCCTCTCCGATGCTTAAGTCACTATAGGGCTAAAAAGGTAATTCTAGAGAGAAAAAGTATTTCTAAAGAGAAGTCAGAGCTCAAAATACCAAAGTTGGGCAAATGAGAGGATGTGTCAAAATGGGTGGCCAAGGCCTCCTATTTATAGGCTTCCTTGGGACCGGACCCAGTTTTAAAGCGGTTTGATGACAGTTCAAAAGCAAGCGGTAACCGTCATCAATATTGGCAATGCGCGAACTTGACTTCTCTACACGTAACGGTAATCGCGTAATCGGTAATCGCGCGATACCCGTAGTGCAATTCGGACCTTTTCGAATTTGGGAAATTCGGCGAGGTCCGGATTGCCGCACAATCCGGACCACCGGATTGCCGCACAATCCGGAGGTCCGGTCCGGACGCGCGTATCGCGCTTTCGACCGTTTTGACCCTTTGGGAGACGTTTTTCAAGTCGTGATGTAATTTTGACGTGTTTGCGAGGCCCGAAATATAAATACGAACCCGAATTGGACACATATCCATCACTTGCCCCCGAGTCAAGTAACGGTTTAAAACCTTTCTTGACTCTATTTTTGAGTTAGGATACGCGTCCAATTTGAGCTTGACGCTAACCTTCCGGTTTTTGTCGTTGGTTGGACGTAGAAGTCTTGGTTTCGTCCATCCTTTGATTTTCTGACCGAGTGACTTTATTTCCTGTCATCACGGTTAGTGCAATAGAGAATGCGTATATATAACGTGCAAACATGATTACCGTTAGGGACATAAGCTATTAGTAATACGTCATGCGGACATGCTTTTTTCAACGTGCATGCATAAGTAACGATCATGGCAAGAACGTAATTACGCGATGTTAGAAATATAATCCGTATACTTCTCAAACGAC
Organism: Clarkia xantiana subsp. parviflora; assembly: GCA_036873135.1. NCBI lineage: Eukaryota > Viridiplantae > Streptophyta > Magnoliopsida > Myrtales > Onagraceae > Clarkia > Clarkia xantiana. Next base: position 41,937,007 of record JAPTYO010000004.1, read on the forward strand.
TTAGCGATGATTAAATCATGAATCATGCGATATGCAAACATGCATGTAAAATGACGAATTTGATATGCGCAATACCAAAATAATCATGTATGTAGGAGTAAATACTTAGAAGAGGGTGGAGTATACCGTAAGTACTTAGGCGTGGGTGTAGATGAATTACTCATTTAATCCTTATCACCAAGGAATCTTTTGGGATATGTAATTACACAAATCCCCAATCATTCTTCCAGCTCTTTGGGAATTCATTATTCCTTCTTCTTTGCAGGTAATTACTTCACCATTTCTAGAAATCATTTGTGTGTTCATAGTTTCTTCACCGTCGTAAACCTTAGGTGCATCCCAAAAGTTTCGTGTTTGATTCTTGACTTGTTTTCAGAAATTGACACCTCCAATCGACTCAGATTGCCACGAGGATTCCAGCGCCGCCTTCGGAATCACCAGACGACGCCGGACGCGCCCTCACGCGCCGCCGCGTGAGCATCGCCCTGCCGGCGCGTGTAGCCCACGCGCCGCCTTCCCATGCTCCGTTCGCCGCGGTCCTTACCTTTCTAAAATCGTCTCGACGAGTGGAGTCCATTGTGATACTTTTCGTCACATTTTGAGGTAATCTGAAAACTCGATTTTTCTGGACAGCTTCGACTTGATTTTGAATGTTGCCGTATTGTTGTTCGTTTGAACTATTTGTCGTTGTTGTCCTATAGAGTCGTTCATTGGTGTTTGTATGTTGAAAAGTTACTGGTTGGTTGTCGTTGCTATCATTGTCTGTTCATGCCTTAGACGATTTTTCACTTCCGTGGATAGTTGTGGTAAAATTCCCCGATTGGGCATATTGCCCCCATGTCTTCGCGTAGAGGCTTTTTGGTCGGTATGCGTAGTTTTTTACCTTGACAGGTTTGTTGGTTGATGAGAATTGCCAAACGTCTTTGGGAGTAGCCGTTTGTTGTCTTGATGCCTTAGCAAAATATTTTTCCTAAGTGTTGCCGCGTTTGATCCTCGCGGTTCGTCACGTTAGTCTCACCGATTGCATGATAGCTTTTTAAGATGTTGGCCCCTTTTACAACATGTACCAACATTGCTATGCGCGTTGACTTGGCTATGCGCGTTGAATTTTGCTACGCGCGTTGACTCTTGCTATGCGCGTTGACTTTTGAATGCGCGTTGACTTTTGCTACGCGCGTTGACTTTTGCTACGTGCGTTGACTTTTGCTATGCGCGTTGACTTCTGCTTGGTTCTTGCAGATTGTGAAGTCGTAGTAACCTCTTGCGGAACTCCCTTCCTTTTGATCGAGTTGTCGCTATGAGTAAGTCCACCACTCCTCTATCGCAGACTCCTTTTAATTCTGACATTGAGGATGACTTGGAGGTAGACTTGGTTTTACCAGTAGATAGTGTTTTGGACACCGATGAGGGTGTAGCTGCTGAGCCTTTTGTTTAGGCATCTCCTGTCGGAGAGACAGAGGTGTTGGTTAGGTACTACACTAACCGCTTGGATAGATCCTTGTTTACCCTGTATGCGAGTGCTTCCGGGCTTGACCCTTGTGCCGAGGCCGTTTACCCCTTTGACGCACTCCGTGAGAGTAGTTTAGGAGATGCTACTCCTCCACCTGTATATTTGTCCGTCGTGTATACATCTCACGTTAGAGAGGGTTTGCAGTTTCCCTATTGCTCTGATTTGATTGATCTCTGTAGCGGTTATGGGATTTCCCCTTTAGATCTTGCGCCCAACGGGATTCGAGTATGGACTTGTTTTAGAGTGCTGTTTCACAAGCAGTCCTGGCATTACTCTCCTACCCTCTTTCGCTGCTTCTATCAACTTAAGAGTCCGGACTCTGCGGGATTGTGCAGTGTGAAAGTTCGCTGGCCGAACTTGCAAAGTGATGGTTTTGAGGAACTTGGTCTTGGTGAAGCCAAGTGGGATTCTAGTTACCGATTGGTCGCCGCCGCGGATCGGTCTGCCGATCATTGGAGGCATCATTACTTTTTTGCTCACGATGCGGGTACGACTTGGGATGTCGAGTATATTCGGAAATCTGATCCCGCGCCTGCTTTTCGGGAACTCTCCTTGCCGGATAGGGAGGTGATAAAGTAGATATATCACTGTCAGCAATCGTGCGGCTTTACTTGTTCGCTGCGCGCATCTGATCAGGAGTTGGTCGATGTTGGGATTCATGAGGTCCCTTCTGCGGCTTCGATATGTTAATCATTTTTATAACTTTTTACCGTGTTGCACTGTAGGTTGGTTTGAGGGAAAAAGCTCGTCTTTGCAGACGGCAGCCGCTCGCAAGATTGCCTCTAGCGGAAGGATTGTTCCACCTCTTACTTCTGGAGCATCGGCGGCTTCCGGACATGGAAAAGGTAGACGGTTTGAATAAACAATCTTCCTTGTGTACTTTCTTAGTTGGGTTGTAACTTTGTGTGTTATTTGCAGGCCGCAAGACGCTTGTTACTGATCGCGTTGTTGTCGTTCCTGATTCTACCAAACGGTCCACCACTGGGACACGTTTTTCGAGCAGTTTGAAGCGTCCGAAGACTACTGTGACCGTTCCTACTCCTTCCTGTCATAAAGGGAAGGAAGTTGACGGTTGCGAGGATGCGTTGTCTGCCCCCCGCTCGAAGGAGCGGTCCGAGGTGGAACGTGCTCTTCCTTCTGGTATAAGCTGAATACTTGATTGTGTGCTTTTGTGCGCTTTGTTTTTGGCTTTTGCATAACTCTAGTTGGTTTGCATGTAGTGCTCCCGCCACTTGGACGTGCGGATCTGCTTCGTCATTTGGAAGGTGATATTTCGGATGATAAATGGATGCCATATGTGACAGGAGATCTCACTTTTCCCAAGAACTCCCAGCTGAGCATGCCGGAAGTTGGTGTGCGCGTTCTTCATCGATCTATTCCTCCTGGTGATCGACTTGTTCGGCCCTCGAGTGACGATGAGGCGCGAACCTTTGTTGAGAGATCGTTATCTGGATTCACTCCAGTGAGTATCTTTCTTCGCTTTGCTATGTTCGTTGTTCCTGAACATGTATGCTTATTGTCTAGTTGTTTTCAGGTTGTTTCTGATATGGTGCGCATGGCCTCCTTCATGCTGGAGCTTGTCCAGGAGAAGCGTGCCATTGCTGATAAAGCTGCCGCTGTGTCCAGGGAGCTTAAGGAAGCTAAGAATGAAGTCGCCGTCTTTCTTTGAAGATGACGGATTTTGATGCCCGTTATGATTCTGATCATGCCCGCCTTGTTCAGCTTGAGTCTGAGAATGCTGCCATTGAGAAGGCAATTTCTGACAATGCGGGCAAGCACAAGGTTGCCTGTCGGAAAGTGCGCGAAGAGGAAATGAAGGCCGGCATTGAAGAGGGACATGGAAAGTTCCCTTCTACTCCTGGGTTTGACAGCGCGGTTACTACTGCTGCTACGGCGAAGGCCGCTCCTATGCTCAGTGAGTTTGCTGAGGACTTTGTTCGTAGGGTGAGCATTATTGCTCTTGGCTTTCCTTTTGACAAGTTAGGGCCGTACGCGGAGTTTTCTGTTGGGCAAGTTGCCGAGCTCCGTCGTTTGGATACTGCAACATCTCAGTTTGCATTTTTGTTTGGAGAAGACAGTGGCGGCACTAATGTGCAACTTCTGCCTGTTCCGCCCAGTCCTGTCAGAGATGATGGCATTCTTTGATCTGTGCCATCTTTTGGATATGTTGAACTCGTTTATGAGTCCGTTTGCCCCCCGGCTTCTATGTTTAGAAACTTGTTGGAGTTGTTCCTTGGTTGTTGCTTGTGACTTGTTCGCTTTGAACTACGTCGTTTGAACCTGCTTTATACATAGCAGTTTGCATGATAACTTGTTAGTAATATTTCATACCGTTATCACTTACTGTGTTTATTGAACGTGGATGACTAGTAACGTAGACGTAGTCCCCACAATCGTGACCGATAGCCACTTTTGATTCAAGATTGCTTGATTGTTGCGTTGTGCATGTTGCCCGTCTTTCCTGAATAGCTTGCCGCTATATATGTTGTAACCTGTCAAGTGATTCGCATATAGCGACTTAACAATTAGTATATTTGAAAGGTGTTATCTTGGCTTAAGCAAGATACTAGTTTATACCGTCTCTTAGTTCCACTCTAAGGCGACGTTGTACAAGACTCGACTTGTAAATTTTATGAGTTTTTAAACAGGGTGCGCACCTGCCAGCGTGTATCAACCCGCGTTGGGGAAGCATACGTAAAAACATTTTGGTTTTTGAAGAAGTATTTTATGAACCCTAAAAAGCTCGAGATACACGCAAAAACTGTGTTCATAAAATATTTTGGAAAGGTGTTTGATACATAAAATATTTGATAAAATATTTGTGATACATGATTCCTACGTCCAGGGACCACGTAACACTTTTGAAAATATGAATTGTGATGCATGCTTTCTGCGTCCAGGAACCATGCAACACGGTTTGAAAATTTGTAGTACGGAATTGTCATCTATTAAGAGGACTTTTGTCGTATAGAGTGAACCCTTTTAAAAAGGAATTCATAGTACGGGATTGTCGTCTAACCAGAGGACATTCACCATAATGAGTGAACCCTAAACAAGAATTCATAGTACGGGATTGTCATCTATCCAGAGGACATTCGCCATAAAGAGTGAACCCTAAACATGAATTCATAGTACGGGATTGTCGTCTATCCAGAGGATATTCGCCATAAAGAGTGAACCCTTAACAGGAATTCATATTATTGGATTGTCGTCTAAAAAGAGGACGTTCGTCATAAAGAGTGAACCCTAAACAGGATATACACACTTATTGTGGAGTGGGGTCGTTGTCTAACAAGAGAACTTCCGCCATTTATAGTATGGGGTGATCAGTCCCGTATTGTATTTGCCCATCCTGTTCTGAATCCAGGGAATGGCTATGAACATGAGGATTTGCCTCTAACAAGAGATGTCACAGCATGTCGTTTTTTAGAAGTAAACATGGGGTTTGTTTTATAAAGAGGATACCTCAACATGCTACTTTTGATAGTAAATCTTGGTGTTAATCCAAGATATTGCTTTGTAGTTGACGCCTTTGGAATAGTCGTCATTTTGATGGTAATCCGCAGGCTGTCATTGCGACATATAAGTTGACTGTGTACATAGCGTGATGACTTTGTGTTGCCGGCATCTTCTTGAGATAGACGCCAATGTTATGAGTGGAGAAATAAACTTCCTGAGTGCGGACGTGCAAGTATCATCCGTTATATGTGGTTGCAGCATGCTGTTTTTGAAAATATCTTGGGCTTAACTCCAAGTTTTTTGATTTCATGATGACGCCTTTTGATGTAGTCATCAATATGAGTAAGTTGTTATTGATGATAAGCGTTGTCATATCGCGTAATAGATTTTTTGCTTGCACATGGCTTAATATCTTGGATTGTTGATGTAGATAATAAGCGCGTAGTTTTGTTACTTCGCGTTTAATCCAAAAATAGCGTGCAAGACATAGATATGTACCTACAAATGTAGATTGACTTTATTAGATATTTGCGCGTATTTACATTGTTTTTTCGAGAAGGCGTCAACCGATCATTCCTTCTTAAAACATGTAAATGCGATGATTCTAGAAACACTTAGAATAGAAATGCGCAAAGTAATCGGAAAGATAGTTATTTCTCCCGTTTCTTTATGGTTGGTTTGACGATGATGTCGCGGAGTTGGTTGCAACAAATCGCCTTAATGCTCCTAGCGCGATGCATTCTTCAATCTCCCATCTTAGTGGTAGACACATGTTTGTGTTGTGCCCCCAGGTTTTGTGGTACTTGCACCATTCCTTAATGTTGTTGCCCAAGAAAGCTGTCTTCGGAACAAGTGGACTCGGGAGCTTGTTTTCGAGTAGGTTGACGTAAATGTCTTCAGCAACCGTGTTTAGCGGTGTGAAGATGTTGTCGATATCGATGCTTGCGCCCTCCTGTTTGTTCGTTTTTGCTTGAATTTCTTTATCCCAACTGAGGGGTGTACCCCACCTCAGTTCTTGTTCGCACAAGTCTGCTGTCTCAAGCTTGTATTTTAGATCTGCCATGGTTTTGGTTGTTCGCCATCCATGAGTTCTTTCGAAGAGAAGGAAAGATCTGGCGTTCATGTTTGCATAGAACACGCTTATCACTTCTTCCCTTGTTGATTTTGCCGATGAGGCGTTGGAAGCGAATCTGATGAAGTAGTTCATGATTGGCTCGCCTTCTCCCTGCTTGACGAGCCATATCTGGTTCCATGGCGAATACTGGATGTATTCTTGTGGCTTCCAAACTGTAACAGCTTGTTCCACCGCTTGTTCCTACCTTCTATCATCAACGATTTTCTGCTTCTTGAAAGAATTTACCATCGCCACATGGAAATGGTGCTTTGCTCTTAGGGCGTTGACGTAACAACGTCTTGCGGTTATTTGGTCGCCCAGCACTTCCCTGATCCCATGGTCTGTAGGGAACTTCATCTTTTGGTGGATAGTAGAGGGCACGATCACGTAAGGGTTGATCGTTGTTCGTCCCAGAATTCCATTATAAGCCCCAAGAGATTCTACAACGACGAAAGTGACGTTGATGTGCAATGTTTTCCACCCTTGGCCAAGGATGACAGGAAGCGTGATTGTTCCCAAGGGTGTGTAGCTGCTCCGGCGAAGCTGACTAGCGAGAAGGTTCCCGGAGTCAAGTCTTTGACTGATCTTCCCAGTTGCTCTAGGACTTTGACATGTAGAATGTCAGCGGAGCTTCCACCATCAACGAGGATTCTTTTCACATCATACCCTTCGATGTCCATGGTTATGACTAAAGCGTCATCGTGAGGGTAAACGATATGCTTTAAGTCTTCCCTGGAAAATTGGATGACCGTGTCTTCTTGCTCCGGTTGCTTGCGCTTGCCGTATTTCGGCAATGTTGCCGCTTGGGATGCATAAATGTCCCGAGCATTAGACACTTGTCCTCCGGCGGCAGGTCCTCCGTGAATGACGTTGATTATACCTCGCTTGGCTGGCGGAGGGTTGTCGTTGACTTTCTCTTTTCCTTTGTTTCCTCTTTTTGATGACTCTGCTTGAGCCTTCTTCGGGGAGTTGTCGCCTTGATCGACGAATTGCTTCAATTCGCCCTTGAGGACGAAGTTGTTAATGCGGAAACGTAGGCTGACACAGCTGTCCGTCTCGTGGCTAAAGACCTCGTGGTTTTCACACCACTTGTCTTTGTCTTTCCCCAGCGGGCCTTTTCTGAAATTGTTCGGCTCTTTCCACATGTTCGCATCCTTCATCTCTCTTAATATCACGGATAGCGGGGCATTCAAAGGAATGCAGTCAGCGAGGTTTACTTCTTTTGGCTTCTGGAAATCTCCTTGAAAAGGCCTTTTTGGCTGAGGCTGCCAATTTCTTCCTTGTTGACCACTTGAGTGTGGTTTTGCTTGGTTCTGCTTTGGGTTTTCTTTTGCCTTTGCCGCAGAGATTTTTGCCTTGTTCTGGCTTCTGAACCTTTCGAGGTCCACGTATTCTTTAACTCTTGCGGCTAACTCTTCCATAGTTTCAGCTGGGCACTTTGCCATCTTTTCTGCTAGGGCATAGCCTCTTCGTCCGAGATTTCGAATGAATGCTCGAACTATCTCTCCTTCCGTCAGGTTCCCCTGAATATCGGAGATATTCTGGTTGAAGCGAACGTAGTAGTCGGCGAGAGATTCTTCGTTTTGCTGTTGGACGTCATCCAGAGCATTTGATCCCTTCAGCAATGTGCGCTCGCCCATGTATCGTTGAATGAATTTAGCCTTCAAGTCCGCGCACGAGGTGATGCTTCCGCATGGCAGCGAGAAGAACTAGTGTGCTGCAGTCCCGACAAGAGTTTGTGAAAACGTCATCGCAAAGTGGTGTGGGTTCTTCGTTCTGCCTAGCAGAGAGGCCTCGTGCTTCTGCACGTGTTCCACTGGATCTCCTTTTCCGCGATAGAGATCTCCTCCAATCCGGTACAGTGCGTCTGTGACGCGAATGTTCACAAGGTGGTCCGCGAACGGATGTGACGCCCTTTCTTCAAGTGCGTGCATACCCTTCGTCTTTGCTTCTTTCATCTTCTTCTCCACAATTTCTTCTAACATCTCGGCGGTAAACCCTTTTACAGGTTCAGCATAACCTGTTGAAGGATTTTGCCGACCATTGTTATGGTAGATGTCACATTGATCTCTGCTTGTGGCCTGGAAGGGATCATCCCTCGTTGGCTGTTGTGGGCAGTGGTATGGGGGCTGCCTTTCATTTCTCCAATGACGGGCTCCTTGGGAAGGAGTGTATGACCGTGTGGCTTCATACCTTGCATGTTGGTTTCTGCCCCGGAAAGGATCGCCGCGGCGGGTAGTGTCTTGCGACATCTCTCTTGTTGGCGCAGCGTGCTCTTGGTTGGTTGGAGGTGGTTGAGCCGCATATCCTTGGTTTTTTAGTGACTCGCGGAATGCGAGTAACTCTTCCAGCGCAGCCATCATTGCTGGGGTAACGGTAGGCATCGTGTTTGCTCCCGTTCTTTGCTGTTCGCCTTGCGGCATTTCTGTCTGAGATTCATCATCATGCATCTCTGGCTCAAAACCAGGTGGGGGTGAGCGATGCTCGTCCCTTGGCTCTTGGTGGTTGTGCTGTGCGTCGGGCACATCTTCGATTGGCATGGATGAAGCTACGGAAGTAGCTCTCGGTATGTGGGAAGGTCCCGACTGGCTTCCAGCTGGCCTCTGACCTCCTGCTCTTTTATTTGCCGGAGACTTCTTAGGACGTCCAGGCCTTTTCCTTGTGTTTCTCGCGTTAACCTCTTCGGGAGGGTTGCGATCACTCGTCATGTCTTTGCGGTATGGTAGCTTTTGTTCGAATCACGGAGACGGCGCCAATGTTGCGTCCTTGATGAACGGGGTCGTGGGGACGCGTCTGTTTGAATGGTTGAGCGAGTTTTCGGGCTGTAACCCTTCGTCTGAAAGAGGTTTGTGCCACTGACGAGTGTTCGGCTGAGTCTCGGAAAGGTCTGTGTCTCAAAAGGCGGTTGTGTCTCAGGAGGCGTCTGAGTCTTAAAAGGTGGTGGTCTGTGCACAAGTCCGTACGTCTGGGGCGCCGGTTCCTGCACGAAGGGCCAGTACTAGCACGGAGAGGGGGGTGGTGCTAGTGGAGCCCTCTCTGATGCCTAAGTCACTATAGGGCTAAAAAGGTAATTCTAGAGAGAGAAAGTATTTCTAGAGAGAAGTCAGAGCTCAAAATACCAAAGTTGGGCAAATGAGAGGATGTGTCAAAATGGGTGGCCAAGGCCTCCTATTTATAGGCTTCCTTGGGACCGGACCCGGTTTTAAAGCGGTTTGATGACGGTTCAAAAGCAAGCGGTAACCGTCATCAATATTGGCAATGCGCGAACTTGACTTCTCTACACGTAACGGTAATCGCGTAATCGGTAATCGCGCGATACCCGTAGTGCAATCCGGAGGTCCGGTCCGGACGCGCGTAACGCGCTTCCGGACCGTTTTGACCCTTTGGGAGACGTTTTTCAAGTCGTGATGTAATTTTGACGTGTTTGCGAGGCTCGAAATATAAATACGAACCCGAATTGGACACATATCCATCAAACTCAGTGGAAACAAGGAGGTATTTTATGAATTGGATGAATCATTCCGCTCATCGGTGAAGCTCGGAGACAATCACCATATTCCAATTCTGGGGAAAGGAAATGTTGCTATCAAAATGAAGAATGAATCATCTGACTATATTTCGGGAGTTTACTATGCTCCTACAATATGTCAGAATCTGTTAAGTGTGGGGCAACTTGCAATCAAAGGGTACGACTTGTGCTTCAACAAGCATGGTTGCACCGTTAGTGATGAGAAGAAGGGGATGATTTTGAAGACGGAGATGTCAACAAACCGTTTGTTCCCGGTGAACATCAATTATGGCAATGACTCTTACTATAATTCAGTAACGGTTGATGAGAGCTGGCTATGGCATATGCGACTTGGGCGCTTGAATTTTGGGAGTATCAAGTTGATTGCAAACAAGAAGTGGACTTCAGGATTACCAAGTATTCAAGTTCCCAACAAACTGTGTGAGCATTGCGTTTTGGGGAAAAAGTACAGAGAGTCATCCCTACAAATCAAGCATGGAAGGCCCAAAACAGTCCTTGAGCTTGTGCATTCAGACTTATGCTCTGTTGAAGTTCCATCTAATGGAGGTAACAAGTATTTATTACTTTCATAGATTATTTCAGCAGAAAGACATGGGTATATTTCTTGAAGCAAAATTCTGATGCATGTGACGTCATTAACAATTTTGCGGTTTATGTTGAAAGACGCAGTGGTCACCAGATCAAAACTTTAAGAACAGACAGGGGCACGGAATATATAGTGTGTGATGATTTCTTGAGAAAGCGAGGAATTCAACACCAATTGATCGCTAGGTACACTCCTCAACAAAACGGATTAGCAGAAAGGAAGAACAGAACCATCATGGATATGGTAAGAAGTATGCTGCATTGTAAGAAATTGCCTAAGTGTTTTTGGGCCGAAGCAGTTGGCTGTGCAGTATATATTCTAAACAGGTGCCCTGTCAAGAGTGTTCATGATAGAACTCCCCAAGAAGCATGGAGCGGAAGGAAGCCAAATCTTCACCATGTAAAAGTGTTTGGGTGCATTGACTATTCACATGTACCTGACCAGCTAAGAAAGAAGCTGGATGACAAGGCGGAGAAATGCATCTTCATTGGTTATAGCCTCGACACAAAAGGCTATTAGCTATACAATCCGAAGACTCGGATGGTGATTGTAAGCTGTGATGTAACCTTTGAAGAAAATGGAGTGTGGGACTGGACAGAAGAAGAGAAGACTTCATTGCCCACTCCGGTGTTCGTAAACAATGAAGTTGAGCCAAATAGTCAAGTTGATGAGCAACTTGCCTCTCCTGTTCCAGAGGAATCTCCAAGTGAGGTTACAGAATCTTCATCACCCACAGGGCGTCCACAACGAGAACGCCGTCCACCTTTGTATTTAAAAGATTACAAACTTGGTGATCCAGATAGTGAAGAAAATGTCGTACATTATGCTTTCTTTGCAGATTGTGATCCAGTACAATTCAAAGAAGCATCAAATAATGATCGATGGGTTAAGGCAATGGATGATGAGATTCATTCCATTGAGAAGAATGATACATGGGATTTAACGACTCTGCCAGCAGAGAAAAGACCTATTGGAGTCTAGTGGGTGTACAAGACAAAGTACAAACCCAACGGTGAAGTCGAGAGGTTCAAAGCAAGACTTGTTGCAAAAGGATACAAATAGAAGCCATGTATTGATTATTTTCAAGTGTTTTCTCTTGTTGCAAGATTGGATACGGTGCGTATGATTATCTCGCTTGCTACTCAAATTCATTGGAAGATACACCAAATGGATGTCAAGTCAGCATTTCTAAATGGTGTACTTGAAGAAGAGGTGTATATCGATCAACCACCGGGTTATGCAAAAGAAGGTGAAGAAGATAAAGTCTATCGTTTGAAGAAGGCTTTATATGGGCTTAAACAAGCTCCAAGAGCATGGTATACTCGTACGAAGCCACCGTCGTCAAAGCCTGCTCTGTCGTGGGCCAAGAGCGCCGCTATCGGAAACGCCGCCGTGAGCCGGGAGCCACGCCGCAGCTGCCTCCTCCTTGTCGAGAGCCCCTCCCCGTCGTGAATCGACATTGAGCGAATAGAATCCCGATTTTGGTGCAAAAAAAGGCCATCGGAGATGGCCCCGGAGCCAATCAATCCCGCTGTTATTGTCGAGGCACCTCCAATCTCCCTAGCCGTTCCCGGCCTCAGGCCGCCGAAGCCCAGCCACCACGAATCGCCAATCAAGGCCGCTGCGAGCCGGGGTTCCTTCATAAACCTTCCCTCCGATGAGCCGAGATTATACCATGCCAAGTTCTAATAGAACCAAACCAAAATAAAACCGAATCACGTTCCAAAAACCCAATTTCATGATAGTTTCTTGAACTCCAAGTAAGTGAAATGAGGTATGACAAAAACCTTTCTTATTAAGCAAGATAGTGTTTTGGTGGTGAAAGTAGACAACTTTGATGATGGTGGCTATGGTGATTTAAAAACTAAGCACCCTTTATAAAGGAGTTTGCTTTAGGGTTTTTAAAATGGATATAATCTCCACCATTGATTTCAAAAAGCAAGATCTAAGGGCTAATGAAAAAAGCTCTCCTTTTTAAATTATTTACTTATAAAATAATGTGCTTAGGCATATATATGCTCACACTTAACATATTTGCACCTAGTTGCATTAATATTGATACATCATATTCATACATGAGATCTTTATGCACCCATATGCATTACCATTAGGTGTTTGTCCAACACTTGGAATTTTTTTTCATGGATCATTATTTACATGCATACATAAGCATGTCTATTAGTGTTGTCTCAACACTTAGAACTTCCATGGTATTTTGTGTATAGACTCATATACATCAATATTAGTGTTTCCAAACACTTCGAATTTTTTTGCATAACAATAGACACATATGCATGTATTGCATCAAATGTCATTATCTTATTACACGCACATGAGTACCCTCATCATAATAACATTATGGATAGATATAAACTAACATAAATTGTCATAAGTATACTTTTTACTAAGTGTTCCACACACATACATGATAACACTGCATTACATACATAGGCATAAACACCTACATGCAATATGATATTACACTTGTGACTTACCAAACACTTGTAAATATTTTGTATTTATTATTTTGATGAATGGCACAGAATGACATCCCTACAAGAAAAAGGACAGACGTTGAGCCATACACATCGAAAAAGAAAAACTCAAAAAAGAGGTAATGTATCGCCTGAGGTCCCAATTCTGGTATAAATCCTGTCAAAAATAGAGTGAATGAATGGTTATACCATTACTTGACTCGAGGGAAAATGATGGACATACACCCAATTAGACCTCGAATAGACTCGTCTCAGTCACAACGTCGACCCTAGATACGGTTATAAACCAAAACTTGGCTAAATGGACAAACCCGGACCAAAACCGCACTAGTCTGCCCTCAAAGGACCCCAACCGGACTAAGTCCGGTCGAGGGGGAACCTTTGAACGGACTATTTCGGCCAAAGGGATCGGACTAGTCCGGCCAAACGGGGCCGACGCACTCCGGTAGTCGGTCCCCTACGTCCGGGTTACGCACCATCGACGTACGTACACCCGACGTACGTATATCCGACCTACGGACATCCCCGTTTTCACTATCATATATTAAATATTCCGCGGACCCTACAACATCTTTGTGGGCCCCTAGTGGCCAAACCAACAATCTCTATAAATGGGACCTCATATTCTTCATTATGATTGATTGCAACTTTGTAGCTCTAACTTCTCTCTAGATTTTATCTTTCTAAAACCGAGCACTTACTTAAGCATCGGAGAGGGTTCGCCAGAAACACCCCTCCTCCGGCGCTGTAAACACCTAACTTTGGTCCGCGCGTAGCACGTTCAAAATGTCATATGTGACGCGTTTAAAAAATGAAATATTTAAATATGGAAGGTCGCGAAGTTTCTAATGATAGGACTGGCTTAAAATATGATAGTGTATATGCATAAATTATTGTAAAATATTCAAAAAATATATTATGTGTATTTATGGTAAAATACATAAATATATATGTATATTTTCAGAATATTAATGATGCATATTTTCAGATTTTATTTTCCTAGTTCGGGGGTCCTAGTATAAATATAAATAGGGTCATTTTACATGTAAAATAGGACAACATCATTAATATAACATCAGATCTCAGAACTCATGCAAATTTCGTCTTCTTGTGTAAGTTTTTTTTTTTTTGTCTGCTGCTGATTCCTTGCTCTCGCCGATGACCATCGTCCCGCCGACGAACTCACCACAAACCACCACCGTCCGCCCTTGCGCCGCCTTCTCCCACAGTCACCACCTCACTTTGCCCCATCCCAGAGTTTCTTTCTTCCCTGCTCGTCAGAGCTGCCATCCCTGCCATTCGTTCGTCGTTCCGTCCACCACACCTCCAGCCTTCGTTCGACCTACCCCGACCATCTCCCTCAACCCTCGTCGTTCGGCACTCTCTCTCTTTTTTTTTCTTCTCTCCGTAGTGAAACCTTCACCGGAAATGCAAGCAGGCCGGACCACCGTCTGTGACCGCCGGTGACCTCCCATCCGCCTCTGCCTGCCTCGCTCTAGAACCTGAAACCTTCTGCTTCCGCCGCGACCGTCGACTCGACCATACCACCGCACCAGAGTTGCTGTCCTCAGTTACTGCCCGGACCACCGCCCTCGTCGTCGACCTTCCTCATCGCCGGCCCGTCCAGAGCGTTCGCCGCTGCCGCTGTCTCTCGCGTCGTCTGCCGGTGGCCATCTGTAGGTGACTTCACCTCCTCCTATGCAGGTAATCACGCTATTTTCCTTATTTATTTATTTAATATTATTAGCATTATTATTATGATTATTATTATTATTATTGTTATTTTTTATTATATATTCTTGTTATATTAGACGTAGTTTAACTTATCTAACTCTAGTTAATTTACACTAATTAAAATTTGATAAATCAAATTGTATTTATGTGAACATGCTAAGTTATGTTTTGATGTAAATATATTCGATAACGCTATTAGGTTTTATTTTATTTTTAAAATTAGTTTATATTAAATATTACTTGATAATAAATCGACAAATTAAGTGAATTGAGTACCGAAAGGGTGTAGTTAAAAAGTATATTTTTTTAATTCTTAATAGAACCCATGAACTCGAATTTCTGATCGTAGACTGATTTTATACCTAGGTGTTTAATTCGTTATTCGCGTAGGTAATTTAGTATTCTAGTTAACCTTAATTAACTAGTGGCGACTCTTTTCAAAATCCACGTTTCTGAAACGTAATTCGCCTTAGGTCAGATTTTAGGTCTGACAATTTGGCGACTCCGCTGGGAAAGTTTTAGAGGGTTCGAGCTCTTTATATTTGCTTATTTTCCATTTTTTATTTTTTTAATTTAAATTTGACTTTGTTATTCTAACTTGGTTGTTTTTTTTTGTGATTTCAGGTGTGGAGTTAATATTTTATTATGACTGGCTTTTTTTTATATGTATTATTCGAATTCGCACACACTCACTTCAGTGTAATGTCCAAAATTCCTAAAACCCAGGGCGACTAGGAACCACGGAGGGTTAGTCGGTACGATCACATCGGCTGGGCTGCCGGTACGACTCCGAAAAACTCCGCTCGCTTGTGAAGTTCATGTGATCCCTATAATGGGGAGAGGAAACCACCATGTCGGGACCCTATCAGTGGAACCTACCTTGTAGAGTAAAGCCACACATTTTTACCCCCTCCCCCCTAATATGTCGTGTTATATCCGTTTTTTTGTCGTTGTAAAGGTTATCCTGTAAATAGTACTATTTGTATAACTTTTATCTCTCATGCATTCATCTCATTGCAATTTTAAAATAAAAAAAACTTTTCTAGCTAAGTAGTTACTCATTTAGTTGTAGAAATTTAACTCCAAACATGCATTCCATATGCATTGTTTTTTTTAAACCTCTTGCCGAAAGTTTTTATTTTAAATATGTGTTTCGTAGCATTATTTATAAAAAAAAAAATCTTCACGACATTTGAAGAAAATTTTAATTCATCTTTAGCTATATGAACTTCTAATTTCGAACATGCATTCTATATGCATCGTTTCAAAAAAAAATTTACCTGAATTGTTTTATTTTTAATAATGTACCCAATATGCATTAATTAAAAAAATTAGATAAATTGTAAGCTCTCTTCGTTTTAGGGCTCTTTGTTTAAAAAATTTATTACCGAATTTTTAATCAAAAGATGTACATCTCATACACATTATTTTCGAAAAAAAAACATTTCAGGTAAATTGTAATTTTTCTTAGTTGTAGAACTTTTATTTTAAAGTTTGCATCCTGTATTTATTTTAGTAAATCACATATGCATTCTTTTCAAAAAAAAAAAAAAAAAACTTTTCACCTGAATTTTTAATTTTGAACAACCAAGGTGCAATGATTTTTTTCCTTAAACAAAACAAAAGAAAATTCAGGTAATATGTATGTCTTCTTAAATGTAGAACTTTTATTTCAAGTGTGCATCTCATACGCATATTTTTAGGAAAAATGATTTGTAGATGGATTGTACATATTCTTAATCGTAGAACTTTTAATTTCAAACATGCATCGCATTTGCATTATGTTTCTAAAAAATCCATCTGAAATTGTCATTTCAAAATATGCATTTCATATGCATTATTCAGGTATACTGGTTGTAAGTTTCTTAACAGTAGAACTTTTACTTTCGAGCATGCATAAGCATTTAAAAAAAAAACTCAAAGCGTCATTCGTTTTTATCCAAGCTGTATTACACTTTTTCGGCAAGATCGTCATTTCGAAATTCGCATGAGTAAGCGTTTACAAAATGGGAGATTTGATTCTGATTTTTGAAAAAAAAATAGTTTAATCGCTCAGTTGAGTGCGACTATTCGAGTTTAAACAAAGGACGAGAAAACCTTTTTGAAAAAAAAAAAACTTTGTTTGAGTATCTATCATGCGTTCGAGCCAGATAGTGCAGTCAGCAAATTCAGTAAAGTCCATGATTGTGCAAAACACCTTAGATCATAAGTTTTGATTCCTTTTTAAAAAGTAATCAAAAGTATGAAATGAACGACGTTAGAGTTTTTAAAAAAAAAACCATGCATGATTTATCATATTTTCTACACTGATTTTTCATTCACTCTTTTCAGGTACCCTTGGTTAGGTATCCTGTACATATAAGTTCTGCCAGCCAAATGAGGCAACAAAAAAAGAACATGCAGTCATCCAGTTGTACGAAGAACAAATTGTGAACTCGGGATATCTAACGCTCAGATTAGACAGCCACTTCGACGAGGTCGCAACCACGTGAAACGTGACTGCTTCGAAGAACTTCCACACAAAAATTACACCTACCATATGTGGAATTCATACGCGTCCCCAAACCAAGCCGTACATCTGTGTTACGGTGAGGTCTAAACCGGTCAGAGGTAACCAAGGGGTACCTCCCATTTAGATTAGACATGTCCGAAGATCGTAAAATATCAAGAGATCATCAAGAGTCCCCTGAAGATTCAATATGCCGATCAATGAGCATTTGAGATGTCAAGCGAGGAAAACATTACCGTCGATGTCGTCCATCAGATGGTACACAACTCAAGACACTGATATAATCAACTTATTTGACTCGAGTGACCGATTCCTCATCTAGAAGAAGTTACGTGGATTCAGGTGATTTCAATCAGTCACTAGGGGCATGTACATAATTGTTGTTGTTAATTAGTTTCTGTAAATTTTTCTTTCCATTTGAAAAAACAAAGCAAAAAAAAAAAAGAGAAAAAAATAAATTCTCTGTAGGTTGAAAACTCGAAAACCCGCAAGGGCAGTCATGGCAAAAGGTGAGCTGCAAAAAAAAAAACTCATTTTTCTTTAGGGTCACAGTCGCCCTTTAATCGGCTACAAAAAAATTAAAGAGAGCGTTCCTGCAAATCTTGTGAGAGCATAGAATAAATAAAAGGGCCATAGTCATCCCTAAAACGACTACAAAGACAGGGCCACAACCACCCTTCAAATGGCTACAGATAAAGAGCGCTCACGCAACATCAAAAGCGTAAAATAGGTGAAAGGGCCACAGCCACCCTCCAAACGGCTAAAAATAAAAGAGTTACCCCGCAAACCCTATGAGGGAGGGAGAATAAAAAATGGCAACAACCACCCTTAAAATGGCTACACAAAAAGAGTGATGCCGCGAACCCGGCTAGAGCGGGAAAATAAAAAAGGGCCACAGCCACCCTCAAAACGGCTACATATACAGAGTGTTCTCGTGAATCTTGTGAGGCCGAGAAGTTATTTGAAAGGGCCACAGCCACCCTTAAATGGCTATATACATAGAGTGTTCCCCAAATTCTAAGAGGAGGATAAACTGTTGAAAGGGTCACAGCCACCCTTAAAAGGGCTACATATAAAAAGCGAATTACAAAAAATTTGGTGAGTGTGGGAAATATATTAAAGGGCCACAGCCACCCTCCAAACGGCCATAAATTAGAGTACCCATGCATCTAGATTGGAATAAAGGACCACAGCCAACCTCTAAATGGCTACAAATAGAAAGAGCTCCTGCAACATTGAAGACGGTGAGGAAATGGTCATAGCCACCCTCTAAATGGATACAAATGCACCCGCATCGAGGTGGAAAATAAAGTACGGGTCACAACCACCGTTTAATCAGCTACCAAATAAAGAGTGCTTTCGCTAGGTTGAAAACCCGAAAGGGCGGCCTAGACAAAATCAGGAAATGAGGGGCATGGTTGCAAATTCAAAAATTGCAATCATTGCGAAAGGAGGCAAAACAAATTCTCGATGGACTGAAAACCTCAAGAGGCAGTCCATGCAAAAATTAGGGAAACCGAGGGGTACTGTCGATAATCTCTCAAATTGGACCGTGGCAAAAGGAGAGAGTAAAGAGAAATTCAAAAAAAAAAAGATCCCACTAGATTGTCGCACCATGCGCAATTTAGGCAAAAATTAGAGACAAACATTCATGCGCATGTGTATTTTCAACGACACAACGTCTTCCAAAGTCAACTTCACGACAAGCGAGATGGTTACAGTCTGCTCTCGCAAGTCGCATTTCAAGGATAAGTAGGACTGTTACAATCTGTTCCTACAAGTCAACTTCATGGCAAGCAGGAATGTTACAGTCTGCTCTCGCAGGTCGCATTTCAAGGACGAGTAGGACTGTTACAGTAAGTTCCTACAAGTAAACTTCACGGAAAACGGGACGGTTACAGTCTGCTCTCGTAGGTCGCTCTTTAAGGACATGTAGGAATGTTACAGTCTGTTCCTACAAGTCAACTTCATGGCAAGTGGGACGGTTACAGTCTGCTCTCATAGGTCACCAGGCAAGGATGAGTACGACTGTTACAGTCTGTTTCTACAAGTCACACACCGAAAATCAGGATCTGAATTTTTCCAGCTTTTTTAGAGTCACCCCGACGAACGAAGCCTTAGTATTCAGCATTCTCAAGTCACGCCGCTAGAGGCACTTCTCCAACAGACGCCACTAGAGGCTCTTCTCCGACGGACGCCACTAGAGGCTCTTCTCCGACATACGCCACTTAAGGCTTTTCCTTATCGCTCGCCACTGGAGACGACATTGATTAAGGATTTACTTTATTTCATGCCACTGGAGGCTTTTCCTTGTCGCTCGCCGCCGGAGGCATCGTCGATTAAGGTTTTACTTTATTGCATGCCACTGGAGGATTTTCCTTGTCGCTCGCCACTAGAGGCATCATCGATTGAGTTTTTCCTCTAATGCACGCCACTGGAGGCTTTTCATCACTGCACACCACTGGAGGCTTTTATTTTCCGCACGCCACTGGATGCTTTTCGTTACCACACGCCACTAGAGGCTTTTCATTACTGCATGCCACTGGAGGCTTTTATTTACCGCACCGCAAACTGAGGCACCGCCGACCGAGGCATTACCTTACTGCACTGCCACCGAAGGCTCTACATTCCGCACTACCAATAGAGGTTTTCTTTCGCACCGTCCGAAATAAGCCAAAAGCTCCCTTGATGATTCAAAGACTCAAATGAAGATATACTTCCCAACCAAAATTAGTGTTTACTCTTTATTGGACAAATCCCCTCGAACATGTTCTACGAGAATTCGCCCAAAGAGGGGCAAGCTGCATCTAATATTGGTCTGCGCGTAGCATGTTCAAAATGTCATATGTGACGCGTTAAAAAAAGGAAGTATTTAAATATGGAAGGTCGCGAAGTTTCTAAAGATAGGACTTGCTTAAAATAAGACAGTGTATATGCATTAATTATTGTAAAATATTCAGAAAATATATTATGTGTAATTATGGTAAAATACATAAATATATATATGTATATTTTTGGAATATTAATGATGCATATTTTTCATATTATATTTTTCTAGTTTGGGGGTCCTAGTTTAGCTATAAATAGGGTCATTAACATGTAAAATAGGACAACAACATTAATATTACATCAGATCTCGGTACCCGTGCAAATTTCGTCTTCTTGTGCATGTTTTTTTTTTTGTCTGCTGCTGATTCCATTCTCTCGCCGGTGACCATCGTCCCGCTAGCGACCTAACCACAAACCACCGTCATCCGCCCTTGCGTCGCCCACTCCCGCAGTCACCACATCGCCTCGCCCCGTCCCGGAGTTTCCGTCTTCCATGCTCGTCGGAGCTGCCATCGCTGCCATCCATTCGCCGTTCCGTCCACCACGCCTCCAGCCTTCGTCCGACCGACCCCACCATCTCCTCAGCCCTCGTCGTCTGGCTCTCTCTCTCTCTCTCTCTCTCCCTCTCCCTCTCCCTCTCCCTCTCCCTCTCCCTCTCCCTCTCCCTCTCTCTCTCTCTCTCTCACTCTCTCTGTTTTATTTTCTTCTCACCGTAGTGAAACCTTTGCCAGAACTGCAAGTCGGCCGGACCACCGTCCGTGACCGTCGGTGACCTCCCATCCACCTATGTCTGCCTCGCTCTAGAACCCGAAACCTTCTACTTCCGCTGCGACCGTCAACACGACCAGACCACCGCACCAGACCTGCCGTCCTCAGTTACTGCTCAGACCACCGCCCTCGTCGTCGACCTTCCTCATCGCCGGCCCGTCCAGACCGTCTGCCGCTGTCTCTCGCATCGTCCACCAGTGGCCATCCCTCCCGTCGTCTTCCATAGGTGACTTTAACCCCTTTGATGCAGGTAATCACCCTGTTTTCCTTATTTATTTATTCATTTATTTATTTATTATATTATTATTAGCATTATTATTATTATTATTATTAATATTAGTATTAGTAATAGTATTATTATTATCTTTATTATTATTATTATTGTTATTTGTGATTATATATTATTGTTATATTAGACGTAGTTTAACTTATCTAGCTCTAGTTAATTTAGACTAATTAAAATTTTATTAATCAAATTGTGTTTACGTGAACATGCTAAGTTATGTTTTGAGGTAAATATATTCGATAACACTATTAGGTTTTATTTTATTTTTAAAATTTGTTCATAATAATATTACTTGATAATAAATCGGCAAATTAAGTGAATTGAGTACTGAAAGGGCGTAGTTAATTTTTTTTTTTTAATTCGTAATAGAACCCCCAAACTTGAATTTCTGATCGTAGACTGATTTTATACCTAGGTGTTTAATTCACTATTCGCGTAGGTAATTTAGGATTCTAGTTAGCCTTAATTAACTAGTGGCGACTCTTTTCAAAATCTGTGTTTTCGAAACGTAATTCGCCTTAGGTCAGATTTTAGGTCCGACAAGCGCAATCCTTTGTGCAGGTTTCGAGGAAAGGAGCGAAGGAAGAGCACGATTCCGGAACAAGGCTCGAAGACACCTACATAGGACGATCATCGATGCATGTGTTCCATCAGATACCTACGGATGAATGTAGTAATCTGTTTCCCAAATTATAGGAGTAGGTTCTTTGTTGATCTAAAAGCGTTAGTTGTGATATTTTCAACCTTGGACAAAGGGGTTGAAGGAGACTTCGACTGCAACCACACAACATTACAACTTTGGTGTTTCCTTTGCATCCGCTTCGGTGGAAGAAAGACTGCTGAAGCTAAATATGTTTATGGTTGAGAATGATGGTCTTCTCTCCATGGATACTGGTGTAAAAGACGCTCGAGACCTTCAAAATGGAAGGTCAACATGGAGGAGAACATTTATCATATTGAAGAGGTATCCCCTTTCATGGTTATCTGACGATGATGGCGCTCACTTTCCATGAGTCTATTCAAGTGCAGTAACCAAGGAAAAATGGAAACCAACTTCATCAATCACCACAGGACATTGATGGATGTCAACCATGATTTCCATATTTAATGGAGAGAACCACACCATAAAGGTCCTATACGAATATTCGATGGGACAAACACCGTAGATAAAGTGCGTCTCTAGTACGCATCGTATGTCATGTATATAAAGCTGAAAATGTTTTATTTAGACACAGATCATCTGATGTGATTCACTTGTGAATTTTTTCAGATATGGTGTTCGACATGACTCAGAGTTCTCGACAATCTGTGCGATGAGTATGGATCGAAAACGCGACCCTCAGATTAATAACCTCATCATTGTCGTTTCATATTTAATCTTTCATTTGAATTGATGATTTTGGTTATTTGAGATTCGGAATTATTGACTAAAGTAATTGTTATTTGATTCGAAGTACAATTTACTTATCTATAATCGGCCCGGTCAAAGGGAACGACCCGAAACGAAAATACAAACATACGGTTTAAGAACCAAAATTTCAACCAGGACAAGAGGCCGAATAAATGAAACGATTACACATACTCCAATTCATTGTAACCCCGTCGATTGCATAACTAAAATGAACAATTTAGTTATAAATTATTGCTAGTACTCCATTAAAATTAATAAATCGTAATGATGAACATGTGCGGAACCAATTAAATTTAATTAAATCGTGCGTCATGCGCAAGTTCCTCGATAGATGGGACACATCGATTCAAAGTAAAAATTTAATACGAAGTGTTTATGATTTAATGCTTAATACAATACATTTAACACCCATTTCGGCTTTACTCATTGATTTCTTATAAATCGAGAAGAAGTATGCTTTTAAAAAGCTACCACGATCTTGTAAAGAATCAATTAATGCAAAAGGTTAAAACCCTAATGCACAATTCAAAGGTGGACGAAACCTCTAAAAATGAGTATGCAATAAAAAAGGATATTGTCTGTCAAACGAATATCCTATTATTCGGCTCTAACGATAAGATTGACGGAGAAATTCTATCAATCACACACTTCAAGGACATGGTTTGAAACATGGTGTCGAAAATTCAACTTCCGATCTCCTTCCAGGATGATATGATGTTGACTTCCACTCATGTCGTACCTTCTTCCTACAAAATCGGTTAACACAACACCATGAGAGATATTTTCTGGTAATGAGACGGATCTTACCAAAATGCGACCCTCAGGTTGCGTGCAAACATATATTGTACCGACAGCTGTTAAGGCAAAGTTGGAACCTAAAGTTGAAAAGTATCTTTATAAGGTACTCTGAATACTCTATGGCATACATGTTTGTAGTAGCTCAAAAGATTAGTGGCGTGGTCGAACATGAGACGTCACATTCCTTGATGACAAATTCCTAAGCTTTATAACATCAACATAAATGAAGTCTTGATTGAACTAGAGCAGAATGATGATGATCAGGTCCCACTTACTTCAAGTGGGAGATTTGAGGCAGCAACACAAGTGGATGATATGGTAAATAAGAATGGAGACATTTTCATAATATATCCAGTGGGAGGAGTTAAACCAACCACACAGATCACTGTTACTGCAGGTGCGAATCAAGTCGAACCTGATAATCATGTTGCTGAACCGTTGGATGAAAATCCTATAATTCCTCAACTACCAACTGGTGACAGTGGGAATGGAACTACCAACTTGGTTCCTTGTCCTAGTAACCACGAAATTCATCTCGGAGGTAGAATCCTGAGACCAAGAGGTCGTCCAAGAAAAAGGTGTTGGTGAAGGTTCAAGTAATGCTCTTATTCCCAGTGGGAGTGTTGTTCCAATCAGGAGCATTATTCCTAGTGAGAGCGTTGTTCCATTCCAATATGGGACTAATGAGCCTAGACGTAGTCATAGGCATCGAACTTCTCCCAAGAAGTATCCCATCGAAAATGGTGAGTTATTCACTCTTACTTCGGTTGATGAACCGGTAACGGTTAAACGAGCTTTGGAAGGACCTCAAGCGAAGGAATGGAGGAAAACAATGGAGGAAGAGATCGCCTCTATGAAATCCAATTCGGTATGGTCCTTAGTTGCCCCTATGGCTAACTGCAGAGCCATAGGGGCAAAGTGGGTTTTGAAATTGAAACTCACTGCTGATGGAAATGTCGAGCGGTACAAAGCTCGACTTGTTGCGAATGGATATACCCAACTTCACGGAGTGGACTTTGATGAGACAAACTCACCGACTGTGCGTTACACCACATTCCGGGCCATTTTGGCCTTGGTCGCATGCCTTGATTTAGAGCTGCACCAAATAGATGTTAAGACTGCATTCCTCCACGGAAACCTAGAGGAATAGATATATATGGAGCATCCAGAGGGTTTCATAATCCCTTGAAACCAACGTAAAGTTTGTAAACTCCAAAGATCGATCTATGGTTTTAAACAATCGTCTCGACAATAGTACCGCAGGTTCCATGAGGAACTAGTTGGAAACGGATTCGTGAATCTCCACGAGGATCCATGCATGTACACTAAGACCTCTGAGTCGAAGTATGTTATATTGATATTATATGTGGATGACATACTACCTGCCACGAATGATGTGATGATGTGGGCTTGGTAGCACGATTCCAATAAGACTCTAGCTATCAACATTTAAAGGTCGTAAAACGAATTATTCAATACCTAAAAGGTACTGCCGACTATGGACTGTACTATGAGGGTGAAAATTAGAATTGACTGGGTTCAGTAACGCCAACCACAGTGGCGATCCGGATGATCGTAAGTCTACCTCAGGAGGAGTATTTCTCCATGCTAATGCGGTCATTTCATGTATGAGCAGGAAGCAATCATGTGTCGCGTTGTCTACGATGGAATCTGAATTCGTAGCCCTCTCTAAGAATGCACAAGAAGAAGTTTGGTTTAAAAGGCTCTTAATTGCATAGGTTGACGTCGAGGACGGAAGTCCTGTGAAGGTATACTGTGACAGTCAAGCAGCGAATGCAGCAGTTAGGAATCCTAAGTACCATAGTAGGACGAAACACATTGTTGTAAAATATAATTATGCTAAATTTATGGTCGAAGACAACTAGATCACATTAGAAAACTTTCCCTCTGAGAGTATGGTGGTAGACCCATTGACAAAACCTTTACGCAGGGATGTTTTCGAAAAGCACGTCAAAATTCTTGGACTGCGTAGGGTTAAAGAGGCTTGTACGTTTTGAGATTTAAAGTAATATTTGAATAAAAGGAATTGCAATTTGAGTTTATGATCTTACGATGTCATGATGTTTGAATTACATCCGATTTTACGGTCTATAAACTAGTCGTAGGATGGGCAATCCTCCCAAATAAAACATGTCGAATGTGGGCCAAGCCTCATCACACAGGCTCGGTTGCTTGGCTAAGAGGGGGGACCTCTACCATGTCAAGACTAGCTAAGAACCATGGTAATTTCGAAATATAAACCTGGTTAAGCAAAACGATCATTTGGTTTGTGGTAACAAGACATAATCTTAGTTTTGCATATCGTCGTGACGAACTTCGTTCGTCAACAACTACATCTAGGCCAGATGAAAAATCTGCGATAACATATGACATTTCCCAATCCTCAAAACACGTAAGTTCATGTTATTCTATCAACGCGCACTTCATACTGCGCGTGCCATGATCGACCACGGGGTCAGCTCGGTTGTGCTAGGTAGAATCTACGAGATTCGGACGAGCGAAACCTTCTTCACCTTGAGCATGTGCTGATTCCGGATGCTTTATGAAAAAGCATCTAAAGTATCCTTACAGACTCAGAACTCATATCTAAGGTTAAGCTCAATGTTCGCTTCCTGGCGTACGAATGAAGTGCTGAACAATAAGCCCCAGTGACCACGTCTTTGAAATTCGGTTGAGTTTGACTAAGGGTATGAGTGATAGGGATGCTCATGTACACCTGTAATTTTCTGACTCTTGTATTCACTAGGTGGCCACCAGCCTGATATTATTTGAAGGTTGTGAATACTTGTACGGATGCCTTGGAGAAATGTTCCTATGTGGAAACTAGGCGATTGGAGAATGACAGTTGACCAAGGATACAGCGCGGCACAGTATTCTTACAGGTTGATTAAAGATAGGGAATCAACGTTCCGCGGGCGCTACAACACTCCTAACATATGACTAGCACGATGCCTGTCGTGTCCTTCGGTCGCACGGAAAACCTCGTATGAACTATTCTTAAGCAGGGCTGGATCAAAAAACAAATGTTGATGTGTTGGTCGACAACATATTAACAGACACCTTCCCATTCCGGCGAGTGGGAGCTGTTGGCATTTGGATATTGGGCCACCATAATAGGAGCCCATTAATATGAGACTGTTACCTAAGTCAATTGGGTAATGTCACATTAGGGATTTTGGGCTAGGCCTAAAATCCTATTGAACAGGAGAGGCCCAAAATTGGGCCTCCCTTTCTCTATGTGGCCGGCCGAAAGTAAGAAGAGTGGTGAGATGGGTTTTGCCCACCTTCTCTTATAAAGAGGGAGTGTCATGAAATAATTCAGGTTAAATCACTTTCTTCCTTTGTGGTGAGCCAAAAAAAAATCTCTCACCCCTAACACTCTAAGTTTCGGTCGAACCCTTCCATTACCCTAGTAGGTGCCAAATTGCTTCAAGCAATTACTTCAGAGATCCATCCTTGGTAAAGAATCGATAAGAGGCTTTGCTATGGAGACCAATCCGCGTAGGTATTCCATAACCAAAATCCATACGGGAATTGTTCGGCGGATTGAGAACTTCCCTAGAAGATCTTGGGTCTAGGGAAAGCATTGCAGGTATGTGCCCTTTATTCCGCTGCGTAATTCGTTTACATAGCATGTACCTTGTTTGTTTATGTAGTATTAATCCCATGTAATCCTACAATTTCAACGCTTGTTTGACCGTTACCGGTTCATCAACCGAAGTCAGAGTGAACAATTCACCCTTCTCGATGGGACACTACTTAGGAGAATTTTAGTGCCTTTGACGACGTCTACGTTCAATATTCCCATCTTGAATTTGAACTACGCTCCCACTAGGAACAATGTTCCCACTCGGAACATCACTCCCACTGGGAACAAGGGCGTTGCTTGAACCTTCACCTTCAACTTTTCTTGGACGACCTCTTGGTCTCGGGATTCTACCTCTGATATGAATTCCAAGGTTACTAGGACCAGGAACCAAGTCAATTGTCCCACTCCCACTGTTTCCAACTTTCCAACAGGTAGTTGAGGTATTATAGAATTCTCATCTTGCGGTTCAGCAACGTTATGATCAGGTTCCACTTGAGTCGCACCTGCAGCAACAATGATATGCGTGGTTGGATATACACCTCCCACTGGATTTATTATGAAAATGTCTCCATTCTCATTTACCATGTCATTCCCTAGTGTTTTCGCCTCAAATCTCCCACTCGGAGTAAGTGGGACCAAAACATCATTATCATGTTCTAGTTCAATTAAGACTTCATTCGTTTTGATTTTACCAAGCGTTGGAAATTCGTCATCAAGGAACATAACGCCTCTGGACTCATGTTCGACCACGCCACCATTCTCCTGAGCCTCCACAAACACGTATCCATTAGAGTTGCCGGAGTATCTTATAGAGATACTTTTCTAGGTCCCAACTTGCCGAATCGGCTGTTGTTCTGATGCGTGTATGTTGCGCAACCCCGTAGCTTGGTAAGATCCATCTTTTTACATGTCCACAACTCATATGGTGTCGTGTCCACCGATTTTATTTGAACAAGGTTCACTACATGAGTAGCAGTCAACTACTCATCATCCTAGAAGGAGATCGGAAGTTGAGGTCGCGACATCATGGTTCCGACAATGTCCTTGAAGTGTATGATTATGATGCTCCGCCAATCTGATTCATAAGAGGCGTATTAGGGATCGTCGTTTAACCGAAAATTCATTCCATTGCAAACTCATACTCCTACATTTTGTCCACCTCTGTTCGTGCATTAAGTTCTCACCCTTTGCTCGTTCACAATTTTCTATGAGAAGTTGTATGAGTCTAAAACTCGAAATTGGTATATGTGCTATGAAAATTTATTTTCGAGCATTAAATCAAACACTTTACATTAAACTTTTACTTCGAAACGATGTGTCCTGTCTATCGAAGGAACTGCATGGCGCGTGCGACACCAGCTTTTATCTGTGGTGCAATCGTTTCGTTTCCAAAATTTAAATTTAATCGGTTCCGCACATGTTCGTCATTACGATTAAATAATTTTGATGGAATACTAACAAATAAGGAATTTAAATTTATTCTAAGCACGCGATCGATGGAGAATTGATGAATTGGCATATGTGTTTTTTTTTTTGGCTAGTTGACATTGTCGGAAAAAAAAAATCGGTATTATTCTTAATTATCGGATTTGAAACGAACCCTTTGATCGGGTCGATAAATTGACAAGTGAATTGAATTGACTTCAATAACAATCACTTTATTCAATTTTCCACCAAATATTGATTACCAAAATTATTAGCACAACGAAAGTTAGAGTGACATGAACAAATGATCTTATATAGCATTAACAATGAGAAATTGTTTATCTAGAATCTTCAAGCCATGTCGAACACCACACTTGAAAAAATTCACAAGTGAATTACAACAGAGGATTTGTGTTGTATAAAATGTTTTACAGATTTATATACATGGCAAACGAGGCGTACCTGAGACGCGCCTTCATCAACAGTGTCTTGACCCACCAGATTTTCGTTTTAACATTCTACCGCTCGATTCTAGCAGTTTGCGCATATGAGCAAAGTCGTCCTCCAACTCATAAGTTTCCTTAGTTTTTTCACCTTTAAATAGTCTCATAATCATCTTGATCAATCTGATTAGACGTTTGAGTCCATTTTCATCGGCGAACCACGACAAAGGAAACTTTTTCATGATAGGATAAATCATTTTCCACGCATCCCTTTCACTATCAATGACATGATTTGTCATTATGACGACATCCATGCGTAGAATACCATCATACTCCAAAATGAGGTATCTAGGTTCAGCTGTATTTCTTTCACCGAAGCGAAGGTGCAAAGCACACCAAAGGTGTAATGCACTGACATTCATGAACTGTTCATCAATTTATGTTGTCAAGGTCGAAAAGATAAACCCCGCTACTTTATGATCCTTGCTAGTCCTTTCGTCGTCCAGGAAGCGCGGACTACCATATTCATCCGTTATCATCCTGCTCTATTTGGATTCAAAAATACTCAACCTCAACCGCATAGAGGATTTTCCACACATATTTTTTTTTTCATTCATCATACCTCATTTTATCAAGATCGCACGGAACATAGAATTGAAATTTATCAGCCATCTAAGTTCACACATTGACAATCACGTGACAATCAGGGAGACAATAACATTTTGGAAAAAGAATTGCATACATCGGATATCATTGAGATAGAATGCGACAAGTAATAATTACTCAGACATCTAACCAACCCGACCACCAGTAAACCAATGGAAGGAGGCCGTGAGAGAGTTCACATTACTGACGTCTTCTTTCTAATAGATCAGTCTTTTAAAAACGGTTTAATCGCTCTCACGGGAACGAGGAATTTTAACATACACCCAATCTTGGCTTTCCCAAGGCATTTTTTAAAATGTTTCGAGGATTTCATGCAAGCATACACAATTCTACTACACAAGTAAATTATCATACGCAGCCACATCCAAGAAACAAGCCAATCATTATGCATACGCGTCATGCGTCTAATGTTCCGAGGAAATCATGCTAGCATATATAATTCTACTACTCGAGTAAATTATCACCTGCGGCTACATCCTCCACATTTATGCATACGCGTCATGCATGATCACTCCATAACAAACATGCATATTTGGCGACTGGTTTTCGAATTTAAACATTTGGGGCTGACTTGCAATTCATGCTAATAATCAATCATGCGAACTTCTAGACATGGATTCTAAGCAATAACAACCATCACAACATGTCTATCCTAGTGCGCAACTCATTAATTGAAATCCAGGGCTCAGCCCACAACATGCAATATCCAGCTAGCTTGACTTAGTCAAGACGCTATTCTAATCATGCAATTAAGCCCACTAAATGCCTCAGTCCCAAAATCATGCATATCCGAGATCCATCTCCATAATCGTAACTAGGCATCAGGTTTGATTAAAACGTGAGAATTTCAAACCAATTAGCGTTGTGTAAGTATTTTTTTTTTTTAAATTTCAAAGACATTTGATCCGACCAAAACGGTCTGGTTCACGTCAATTCTGTCCAATCGGTCTGGTCGGTAAAATAGGATTTCGATTCGGTTCTTCACACAAACCAAGTCGGTTTGGTTCGACCCATTAGTTACCCGGTCCGACCCGGCCTGGCTGGTTCGGACCGATTGAGAACATCCGGATTGGTAGACTCGCTCTGGTTGGACCCGTGTAACCCGACCCAGTTCAGTTCGGTTGACCCGGTTCGGCCGGATCGGGTTCCCATGGTCTTTCGGGTAAGTTGACCCGACTCGGATGTGCAAAATTGGACCGACCCAGTACCCTATAGGGTTCGGCCGAAATACTAACTTGTGGTCTAAGTAGGATTTTAAAATCCACAAACTTAACTTAGCCACCTAGTAATATTAATTATAGATATAATTTCCAATATTTTCACAATATATATATATATAAATTTCGGCTCCTATTGATATATATATATTGTCTAGATTCTATATTTAGGGATATAAAACTATCAACAATATATTCTCTCAATCTTTAGGCAACTAATATCTATCAATAATATCTAACTTCCCTAATATTGTATAAGAATATATTGATAGTAATTATCACAATTATCATGTGAATCTAGCCCTAATTGTGGCGTAATTCATCTAGCAAATTTCGGCCAAAACAATTTTAATTTTAAAATTTGCTAGGGTTCGGCCGAAACTTGATAACTTGGGGCCTAAGAAATTAAAATTCTACTTTGTAATTGCTATGTGGTTCGGCCGAAACCTTAGATTAGGGCTAGTGGTCAAATTTCAAGATCAATTTTTACTAAGATCAATAATCCAATGTTAATTTTGATAAAGGTCACGTTTTTCTTGAAAATCATGACCAACGGTTTTACCAAAAACACTCAGTTTCATGAATATTAGTTTTATCAAAAACTTCATGAACACCAATTTTATCAAAATCAAGAACTCCCTAACCTGGCTCTGATACCACTGTTGGATATATGGGATAATTACTATGGACAAAAACACGTGTACATGCCAGGTAAACTAATTACACAGCGGAATAGAGACACATAACAGTTCTTGCTTTCCGTAGACCCAAGATCTTGAGGTGAGTTCGCGGTCCGCCGGACGGATCTTGTATGGATTCTTGTTAAGTAATCACCTACACGGAATGGTCTCCACAGTAAAGCCGCTTGTCGATTCCTCACAGATATGGATCTCTGGGGTAATTGCTCAAAGCAATTTGGCACCTCCTAGACTATAGGTTCGGCCGAAACTTGGCTTTTAGGGAGGGATTTTTTTGTCTCAACACAAAATAGGTAAAGTGATTAATCCTGAATAAATCCCTAACACTCCCTATTCATAAGAGTAGTTGGGAAAAACCCACCTCACCACTCTTAATAGTTTCGGCCGGCCTATTGTGTAAAGGGGAGGCCCAATTTTGGGCCTCTCATGTCAATTGGGATTTTAGGCCTAGCCTCAAATACCTAATGTGACATTACTAAGTTACTTAGGTTTTTGGTTAGTATTAAAAGGGCTCCTATTACGGCGGCCCATACTCCAAATCCCAACAATGGGCCCACATGGTTTAGGGGTTGTTCGAGATGGCCTCTAAGGTTGTGCCCCATGCAGATTTCCGTTCGGGGCTTGGAGTCCAGGTGGGTAACACTCACCTGGAGGGGGTACCTGAGTTAAGCTACTACACGAGGTACCCCGAGTGCTGCTTCCACCCGGGGTACACCGAGTGGTTTCACCACTCGAAGTACCCCAAGTGGATTTTTCCACTCCGGGTGTTTTCAATCTAAGCGTCAGGTTCGAACGAGATTTTTGGTTGCACCTCGGGTTTCGGGATATCCGATGTCAATGTTTCGGTTTACAACCGACTATAATTCGATAGTTTACAATAGTTTGGGCGTATATCCAACATTTGCCACCGAGTCAAACAATGGTTTAACCTTTACTTGACTCTATTTTTCGTGGCATAGACGCACAAACGAGTTCATGAATTGTACCTTCCGATGATTCTGGCATTTTTTGAATGCTCGGGAGATGTTATATTTCTCTTTTTCCTGTTAAAGAGATATGTACACGCAAAACGCAATTGTTAATTAATTCAAGTTTATGTGATGTGTATATAGATAGCATAGATAGTTGAAGGTAAGGCATATGGGTCTTGGTCCCATTTTACTTAGCCTTTAGCCAAATTTTCCTTAATTTAAGGCTTTTCTTGATGGGTTTAGGAAAAACCCTAACATCCTCCTTTATATAAGGGATGTTATATTTTTTCTTCATCTTCTAATCCCTTAGCCCCCACCTCCATTTTCTAGAGCATTTCCACCATTTAGCTATGGTGTTTCATTTTCTTTCGATTTCTTGATTTCTTGAGGTCCAAGTAAACCATAACGACTTAGTAGAGGCCCGACTTGGTTCGATTCTCGGTTTGGCTTAATTTTAAGGGAATTTCTACCGCTTTTCCGGCGAGGAAACCGTCGCCCGAGACGGTGCTCCGTCGCGGCAGGAGGGGAGCAAATCCAGTGGTCTTCGGTGCGAGGAGCGTGGCTGCTCATTGTGGACCAGATCGGAGAGTATCGGCGTCGAGGAGTGTGGCTGCTCATTGTGGACTGAGCTCGAGCGGCGGCGGGCGACCTCCGGCGAGAAGGGCGACATCGATCAAGGGCGACAGCTCCGGCGGTGGTGGGCTGATCCTCCGGCGAGGTAGTTCTGCTCTGGTTGGGTCTAAACTGGATCGCGATGGTCTGATTGGGTGTGAGCCCGGTTTTTTATTCCGGCTTCAAAGTCTTCGAAGGTTCGATCTTTTTATCCTTGTCTGTGTGTTTATTTCCTGTTTTGATTCTCATGAAAGCCATGGCTTACCATATGCGGTTATATTGATTTAATTAAATCGTTGGTTGTTGGGTGTAGGATTACCTTTTTTTCGGTCCCGGAACTTCTCTGGATTGGAAGCTTGATTTTTCAGGTCTCGATATTGAGGTCTTTCCTTTAGGAACCGATACTTGTTGCCCCCTGTTCTGACATCCTGAACATGTTAAATTGTGTATACAGGTATACTTGTCACATAGAGTGGACACAACTTGTGCTGTATCTTTGGGGATATGTTTCCCCCGATTGCCACGCTTGGTAGCTAATGCATATATCGTTGCCCCCGTAGTAAGCATTTGATATTTCTGCATATAGGGCTTTACCCTTGTGTTTGTCATACTTGAGGACTGGTAGATATTGTTGCTTGTTAGTAATAGTTTATACTTGTGTCATCCATGCTAGGTTACTTGGGCATGTATCATTGCCACTGTCGTAGGTGTGTCATTGTATGTGGATGTCACGTGTGCCTCGTATGTGCCATTGTTCCCAATATCTGTTGATCGGTTTTTCTTTTCTCAATTTGCAGGTTGTTGTTAGGTAACTTGGACCTTGGTAAAAGAACACAACTGGTGTCTCCTTGGGTGGGTTTATTAGTTTTTCTTCATCATCAAAATCATGCGTAAGCTTCTTACTCACAGAACTTGTTTTGATGGTGTTACTTCAAGAATTCCTCCTAGTAATGTGAATCTCATGGCTCGCTTTGCTACTGTTTACTTCCCGGATTCGGATTCGGACTCAAATTTGACCTAGATTCCGGATCGGAGCCGGAATCGTCTTCTGAATTGGAATCAATTTCTGATACCGAGCTAGCCTTTACTTCTAAACCTGCGTGAGGTGTTTTCTGATAACTGTTTGAGGGAGAGGGAGTTTGTTACTTATGTTAAGCTGGCCGGCCTTTGTCGCTATGATAGGCCTATGTATCCTTTCTCTCTTCCTTCCAATAGTGCATTTGGCCCCATTACCTTTCCTCCAGAAGGGATTGTAGCGGTGTATATTTCTCATGTGCGAGCTGGACTACGTTTCCCCTACTGTGCTGACCTTAAGGAGCTCTGTGCATATTATGGGATTTCTCCGATTCGACTTGCTACTACGGGCGTTCGTGCATGGGTTGGGTTCCGATTGTTATGTCATCGGAAGTCCTAGACTTACTCTTTGACTCTCTTCCGATGTTTTATAAGATCCATTACCGCCCCACCTCTGGATTCTTTACTTTGTCCACCCCTTTGACTATTCTTGTGGGCATTGGGATGATCATTAATTTTTTATTGAGGATCGTTGTGTTACCTGGTCCATG
The DNA here is from genome assembly GCA_036873135.1 of Clarkia xantiana subsp. parviflora. Taxonomy (NCBI): domain Eukaryota; kingdom Viridiplantae; phylum Streptophyta; class Magnoliopsida; order Myrtales; family Onagraceae; genus Clarkia; species Clarkia xantiana. Next base: position 41,971,242 of record JAPTYO010000004.1, read on the forward strand.
CACTCTCCTCGCAAGAAGGATGCAGTGCCTGCCTTTTTTGAACTTTCTATTTCGGATAGAGAGGTCGTTAAAGCCATTCGTGCAAGTATCACGACAAGAGCTTATTAGCCGGTGCATCGATTTTCTGAATTGGAGTTATATGAAGTGGGGATCCGGTCGATACCACTTTCCGGCACCTCAGTATCTAATTTGAGTCTTTAACCATGTCTTGTTTATTACTTTGCTTTGTAGGTTGGTTTCATGATAGACCTGCCCGGTTTCGGGCAAGTAACCCAGCTCCAAGAGATACTGATGTGCCCGAACGCGAGAAAACTTCGAATTTTCCTCCTAATGCTCAAAATGTGACTAAGACTTCCGGCGTTGTGACTGGTTATGCACGGATAGTGAAGCCTTCGAGATCCATGTCTAACGCACATGGCGTTATGAAGCCCTCTTTGGTAAAAAGGAGTCAAGCCTTCTGGTATGCTATTTTATGATATGTTGTCCTCTTTCATATGTTTCTCCCATTGTTTACTTATGTGTCATCTTCTTTGTATTTTCAGGAAAGCCACCTGTAGCTCCCCCTCGTGCAGCTACTGACACTAAATCTTCTGTCAAGTCCAAGGTGAGGCGATCCGGCTCGGAGGTGGAGCCCTCCAATTGCAAGGTGAGGAAGACTACTCCTATCACTATCTCCTCGAAGTCCTACTCTTTCCATAAAGAGAGTGAGGTTGTTGTCGAGGATGGTCCCTCCGTTGTTCTCAAAGATAAAGGTAAAGCACCCGTGGCTGATGATGGGGCCATTCTGGAGATTAACAAGTCGTTGTCTTCTCATCAAATCTCCCCCTTGAGGGCTGCATCGTCGACTGACGGATCTATCCCTCGTCGTCTCGGTACGTGATTCTATATGTTTGTTGAATTTTTCTGGGTTATTTAGTGGCTTACCTTTTCTCTGTTAGGTGTGATAAGGCTGTTGCTGATTTTTCCTGAGGATTTGATTTGACCTATTTATGGTGATGTGGTTGGTAGTAGTTGGATGCCATTTTCTGTTTTGACCTATTGGCTTCTTTGAAGACACCTGAGGTTGGAATTTGCCTTAAGAGCACTATTGTCCCTCCTGCTGATCGTGTCCCTCTCCCATCCGACCTTGATGCGACTCATCACCTCGTGAAGGGTGTTACGTCTCTCTATGCTCCGATTAGCCTTGTGCTTTTAACTTTGTCCATATGTATTTGTGTTCATTATGTATTTAATCATTTACATCATTGTTTCAGGGTATTGCTGATGTCGTGAATCTTGGATCTCACTTGGTAAACATGGTGAGGGAAAGTGAGTCTCTTCGTAAGAAGCGAGACGTACTCAAGGCTTATTCGAGCAAGGTCGAGGATTTTTTGAGTGATGAGGTGGAAGAGCCAAAGCTTCCGAAGCAGCTCTTCGGTTTCGTATCACTACCCTTAAGAGAGAACTTGATATGGCTCACCAATGGAAAAAAGATGATGATGCCCTGAACAAGCTGCGAATGAAGAATGCAAAGCGGAACTCTCTTGAGGAGGGGAAACTGATTGGTGTAAAAGAGTTCTTGAAGTCTCCTGAGTTCGAGGTCGAGGCAGAGAAGAAGTTTGAAGATATGTTGTTTTCATTTGGTGAGAGTCTTGTTGCTAAAATCTTTTCCTTTGCCCTCGATTTTCCGTATGAGAAGTTTGATTAGTTTGCGACTAGAAATGCCCAGTTTTTAGCCGAGCAGGCGGTGAACGCCGAGTTCGCGGCCGTGAGGGGGTTCGGTTCCAAGGGTGCGGATGAGAGAGGAGAACGCTTTGAAGATGCTGTCGAGTCTGCCTCTTCTTCTCAAGCGCGTGTGGGTCCCCCCCCCCCCCCCCCGCATCATGATGGTGTTGGTGCACCTTCCTTGTCTGGATCCTTAAGTAGTTTTTATGCATATGTACATATGCCTTAGTAGTTGCTCCAACATGCTCTTAGAGAGACTTGTTCTTGTGGTTGAGCTTTATTTCTCGTCGGTTGATGTCTGCACTTGTGTTTCATACTTTGGTGTTGGACCTGTCGTGGTACCTGTTGGATCACGGTTGGAACTCCGGTACGGTCTTGACGGCGATCCGAACTCCTTCGCTCCACGTAATCCTGCAAGAGGGGAATAGACCGGCCGGTGACCCAGAATCCCTCTCCGATGCTTAAATGAGTATCTCAATAATCTCAATAAAACTGGAAAGCAAGAGTCTCTGTATGAAAACGTATCTCGATCTGAGGTAACTTCTGCCCTTTTATAGGAGAAGAGCTACCTCAGTTACCTGGTGAACCGCTGGGGCAGTTAGCCAACGATCCCGCCTATCTCGGCCACGATCCCGCCTATCTCGGCCACGATCCCGCCTATCTCGGCCATGATCCCGCCTATCTCGGCCATGATCTCGCTTATCTCGGCCACGCTCCGCGTATCTCGGCCATGATCTCGCTTATCTCGGCCATGATCTCGCTTATCTCATTGTGTCACCGCTCGGGGCCCCTCGTCATCGTGACAGGGCCAACATCCTCAGGGATTCATCATCGGGGCCTACTTAAAGGAATCTCATCGGGGCCTACTTAAAGGCATCTCATCGGGAGCGCCCAGCTCGCCTATCGGGACCGACTCTGTCGGGACCTTTCACCATCGGGACTCCTTTTGTCGGGACCCTTCGCATTGGTCTTCTTGACCCCTTTTAGGGCCCAGTGGGCCTATTCACCGTTTACTCGCCGTTAAAGGGCCTAACGGCCATAGCGAAACCCATCAGTACCTATATGTTATGATATATCTTATGTGGATAGCTTTCATACCTTTGCTATATTCTGCACGGTTGGTTTTTGAATTGAATTAACTATTTTATTAGGATTTTCCTTTGATTGGAGGACTTATATTCCTTTTTCGTATTTTAGGGTTACCCCTCGAGTCTTACGCTCTCTTTTAGGATGATTGGGTTGCCCATTGGGTCTTATATTCTCATATTGTTTGTAAGTTAGGGTTGCGCGTCCGGTCTTTTGTCCCTTTTCGGATGATTAGGTTGCCCGTCGAGTCTTATATTCACATATTGTTTTTATGTTAGGGTTGCACCCGGGTCTTATGTCCCTTTTTCGGATGATTGGGTTGCCCGTCGGGTCTTATTTTCCCATATCATTTTTATGTTAGGGTTGCCCGTCGGGTCTTATGTTCTCATATCAATGTATGTTAGGGTTTCCCCTCGGGTCTTATGTCCCTTTATTATTATGTAACGTCATCATTACTTGTGTTTGCCAAGTAAGATGCATTTTCGTTTTTGTGAACGACACTATACCATGCATTTAGCAAGTAGCGGTGTGTTTCCTCTATGTTTCCACGAACGACACCACTACCTATGTTTAGTAAGTAGTGGTGTGTTTCCTTTATTCCTTGTATAAGCTGAAAGACATCTAATTCACTAGTTCATGAAATATTTACATTAGTGGAAGGAAGGTGGAGTCCGTAGATCTCCTTCAAGTATTTATAGCTAAACATAAAAAAAGATGATATGATATGATAGTCTCCCATCAAGCCATTTTGGTTTTTGGTGGGTGTTGTGCAACTTGGTCTCGAAGGTGTCTCCTGTGGATTTTCTCCTCAATTTCCAATCGAAGCACCAAACACCTGTTGGTGTTATGCCCCCACGTGGAGTGGTATTCACACCAATTCTCTATGTCTCTTCCTAGAAAAGCTTCTGTTGTCTCACGAGGTGGTGGGGTAGTGCCATGTAGAGTTTTCTAATACAACTCTTCCACTTCACACTTGAGAGGACTGAAGTGAACAAGTCGTCCATCGCTCAGCGCATAAGCATCCCTTGCGTGTCCCTCCTCTGACATGATTGCTTGCGTCAACTTTTCTTTGAAGTCCTGAATGGAATTGGTAGTGATGATACCTATGTCGCCTCTGAAATGTCTCTCGCCATCCTTCTTGAAGTGTCGGTAAAATGCTCTGACAAATTCTGACTTGGTTACCTTCAAGTCAACGGCCATTTTCGCGAGCCTTACGAAGTAACTCTATATTAACTCGTCTTCTTCGTGCTTGATATCATCCGGGTATACAAATCTCTCTGAGTTTCTGTTTTCATTCTCACTTCTTCTTTTGTATTCATAGTCTCTTCCATGGTCTCAGCTTGTGCCTCTGCTTCTTGTTTTTTCTCTTTCTTCAAGATGAGCTTCACGACTCGCCTAAGTTAGTTTTTTCCCTTCTTCAACATGCTTATTTGCTTGCTCAAACATAATAGGTGGCTGCGTGGGGACCTTCTCTTTTGTTTCTTCTTCATTACCTCGACGACCGCTATGTGTTGCGTTTGCTGAGATTTTCTTCTCATTGCATTGAGGTAACATCTCTTGGACGTGGGTTGGTTGCCTAGTACCTCGCCAACACCGTTAGGTGTGGGAAATTTCATCATTTGATGGAATGATGCCATTTGGATTTATGGTTGTGCGCCGGAGTATTTCATTATACGCACCACCGTTCGTAGCCATTATTTTCACTTGTGCCGCGTAGACCTCTCTAGCGTTCGAGGCTTCACCTCCTGCCGCAATGCCTCTGTGGATAACATTGATTGTTCCACGCTTGTTTGGTGGAGGTGGAGGATGGATGTCCTCCATTTTCTCCTTTCCTTTTCCTTATGGAGCAGGTCTTGGTGGCGGGCTTCTTTCTCTTTTCGATCATCCTTGATAGTTTCCCTGTTGCAGGTGATCCTCAATTTTCCTTTGCAAAGTATGACAATTATATGTATTGTGACCCCATGCATCATAGAATTCAGACAATTGTTCCACATTATTGCTCATTCCTCCTTCTCGATTTGTTGTTGGAGGGGACCACAGTTTCAACCTCTTCATTTCTTGTAGGATAACTAATAGTTGCCTCATAAGTGGAGTGAAAACAATGTTATGTATTCCCTGTGGTCTCATTGAACAATTCTTGGTCCCCTTTGAGGTCTCCAATCTTGTCTACGTGCCCCTTGTGTTGCTGGAGGTGGCTTCCCTTTTCCCCCTTTACTTAAGTCTGGGGCCGGGGATTCTTTGTTCTTATTTATGTTCTGATTTGATCGGGATCGTTACAAGTCAATGTACGCCTTAACTTGCTCAGCCGACTCTTGTAGAGATTAGATTGGTAGTACCTCCACATTGTCGGCCAAGGATTCCCCCCGCCGACCTAAGTTACGCACAAATGCACGTACAATTTATCCTTCTGAGAGCTATGTGGCGATGTCTGATATGTTCTGATTGAAGTGTGTGTAGTAGCTTGCTAAAGACTCATCAAAGCCTTGTTTCACATCATCCAGGGCAGAGTCACCCTTTCGCAGTTGTCGTTCACCCAAGTATTGTTGAATGAATTTTTCCTTTAGATCCGCCCATGAAGAAACTGATGCCTGCAGTAGGCCAAATAACCAATATGAGGTGTTAGCCGATAGCGTTGATAGGAATAAGAGTGTGAAATGGCTCTCTTCCGCGGTTCTTCCTAACAAGGACGACTCGTGCCTTTGTATGTGTTGTACCGTATCACCTCTTCATTAATAGTCAGAGATAGGATGTGGTGACACATTTGGTGGGATGATGACTTGTAGCAGGTCCTGAGTGAAAGGGTGTGTTTCCCTATCCCTAAGTTTGTGCATTGCACGACCTTTGGACTCCTTTTATCTTTTTTGCTCTAAGCTCCTCAATCTCTTCCCTTGTCAAGTTAACCACAGTTGTGCTTGGTTGTGCTCTCGCATACCCCTGAGTGGGGTGTGTTTGGTAGGTGACGTTCCTTGGTGGAGACACGTGGTAACGGGGCTGCTCCTGCCTTAGTTGCGCTCATAAGCGCTCTCTTCTATCCAACATGTCATCTAAGGCTGCGAGTAGCTGCGGGGTGATGTTGATTCCTTGAGTATTGACTCTTTCTTGTTCGCTACCAGCTGAAGGCGGTGGGGGTGGTTCTTGGTTGATCGTCGGTTGCAGAGCCATGTCGCTCGGTGGAGGGTTACTCGAAGAGTATTGGTCCTCATGGAGTGATTGATGTCCAACACTTGTTCTTCCTTGCTCCCTATTGGTATGTACCTGACGACTTATTGTAGACGCTTTCCTATTGACGCCTCCCTTGGCCTTCCGGCATGCTCTTGCTCATTGCCATCGAGCGCAGATAGTAGTTTACGTGCTTCTTGCTCGAATCCAGCTGACAACACCAAATTTTTATGTCACGGTCTTCGCGATCGCCTATGTCTTGCGTCTCCGCTCCTCTTTCTCCTTGCGCACCTGCAAAAGGGGCACCGAGGGTGTTCCCGGTAAGCCCACTCTGATACTTAAATGAGTTATATGTTCTAGAGAGAGAAAGTGTAGGTTAGAGAGATAAAGATTAGCTTCAAATGAGAAGAGGAGAGCTCTATTTATAGAGTTCCTTGATGGCTATTCTGGTTTCGGGGAATTTCGGTCCGGAATAACAGTTCTTACGGGTAAAAACCGGGAATAAGGCGGGTTTATCCGTTGTTTGGCAGCAGGTGGGCCCACATGGTTTAAAGGTGGTTCAAGATGGCCTCTAAGGGCGTGCTCGGGGCGGATGTTCGTTCGGGGCTTGGAGTCTGGGTGAGTAACACTCACCTGGAGGGGGTACCCGATTTTTCCACTCGGGGTGTTTTTGGTCTAAGTGTCGGGTCAAAACAAGCTTTTTGTCGAACCTCGGGTTTCGGGATGTCCTATGTCAATGCTTCGGTTTACAACGGACTATAACTCGATACGGTCCCGATATCGAGTCTAGTTTACAATAGTTTGGGCGTATATTCAACATGGAAATAGTTAGCAAACACCATCCAGAAGTAATCAACTAAAAGTGAAATATTATCATCTAACTAACATGGCTAAATTTCCATTAAAAGAGTGTTTAGTTGACAATTGGTACTAGTTTTGTTGTTTCCTATAGTCCACAAAGACCATACCATAGATTACGTGTAAAAAAAGATGGAGATCCACATTTTTCATGGATCTCATCATAAAATAAGATAAGTTAACAAAAATACAAAATGTACCTTTGAGTAAAAAAAAACTATCTATAAAATTTTCATCATTGATGGATTAATGTGATTTTTTTGTTTATGCTGAATTTATAAGTCACGAAAAAAAAAAAACATCATTTAAGAACCAACACAAGGGCACGTAAATTGAAGGAAAATACTTTTTTTTTTTTTGTCTTAGAAAAGACATCCTTTGAGTATATCAATAGGTATTGATTGTCCCCGCACGTCACGTGGTGACATCGTTTATTCGTTATTATTTATATATAATTTTAAATCGCAAATATTCAATAAAAAATATTTATATAGAATATTATCAAGTGAAATTATTAATAATAATAACACTGAGAATGTTATTTTTTCTGTAAAATGTTTACATTTTGTAGTTTTTAAATTCAATACAATTTTTTTTTTTATTTTACTAACTGATATTTTATTAATTGTATGATATTAAAAAATTAAGAAGATATCATTTTGCACTTAAATTTAGCAATGCAGTTTTAGCATAGAAATTGAATATTTATATACATAATAAATATAATTAACATAAATATTTTATTCGTGTAAGTATGAAGTAAATTCTAATAGGTCAATCTCTGTTCATCTCATATTAAAACTAACAAATCATTTATGTATATAATATATATATTATTATTCATTTTCATTTAAACTTTTAAAATATAATAATAATAATTGGAAATAAGCTACTAAATTAGGTTCGATATTAATTCACCAAAAAAAAGGCTCGATAGTGATAGTAACTTACTGGTACCTTACAACTTCTAAAAGTTGTAACTTTATCTAAAATTTTCCCTAAAACATATGTCTGATGTAGTTACGTTATAAAATTTGTTTTACTTGTGCGGAACATAGAGGTTTTCTTTTAATTATACATGTTTTATCACCTTAAGGGCACGTTTGATTGCCGGTATTGCGATATCCTGATACCGGTATTAGCTAATACCGTGTTTGTGTCAACTTGGTATTGGTATTAGCTAATACTTGGTATTAGCTAATACTCAATTATAGAAGGAATTTGGTATTAATTAATACCATCTAAAAGTAAAGCATTAGCTAATACCAATCTCCTAATTACCAATTTACCCTTGTAATATATGGCAAACTCTCACTGTTTAGTAGCTTCGGGCGGGACCCCGTTTACATCGAAACTTCGGACACGGGTCGGGCCGAGTCATATTCGGGTCGGGCTGGGCGGTTCGGGTTGGGCGGTTCGGGCCGGGATGGGCGGTTCGGGCCGGCTGGTCGGTTCGGTCCGGGCTGGTCGGTTCGGGCCGGGCTGGGTTGGTCAGTTCGGGCCAGGCAGGTCAATTCGGGTCGGGCTGTTCGGTTTGGGCCGGGCTGAGCAATTCGGGCTGTTCGGGTCGGGTTGCTTTATGTTGCTTTGGTTTAGTTCGGGCTAGACCCGGCTAGAACGGGTCGGGTCGGCCTAATCACTTTTTTCATTTGTTTTGTACTATTTTCTCTATATATATACATATTTATACATTAGCAAAAATAGTTTTTACTATTTATACATAAATTTGATTTTTTTTTATGAAAAATATTATTTTAAATAATTGAAGTTACTTTTTTTTTTTGTTAAATTTTATCTTTGTTAAATTAATCATATGTAAAATATATCTTCATTGAAAATGCAAGTAAGGGTATTTAGGTCTTTTAGTCATTGTATTAGGATATCCTAATACAAAATTCATTCAAACATTGTATTAGAATATCCTAATACATGGCTCAATCAAACATTGTATTAGCTAAGCATGTATTAGCTAAGCATGTATTAGCTAATACCGGTATGAGGATATCGCAATACCGGCAATCAAACGTGCCCTAAGTGTTGTAATAACTTATAAGTCAATGGAGATTGTTCCTTATCATGCTTGACTTCTCACCTTCAGCCCTAAAATTATTTTGACCATGGGCTTGGCCCATGTAGAAGGATTTTACATTAAAAGCATCACCTCCTAACCCTAGAGTAGTAACCAAATTGAGCAGTTGAGAGAGAGATCCGTCGAGTTAAGGGGGGACTGTACAGCCATGTGGGGGATATATGGTGTTGACGGTTGTCGTTGGTGTGTAGACTGACGCCGCGTCGTGGACCCCATTTGGGATGAGCTAAGTCAACGCCAAAATTGATAATAGAGATAAAACTTTGGTTTCGAGCAGTGGATGACCTTGCATGCTGAAATTGGGTAATAGATATATGCTTTTGCTTAATTAATTATATATGTAACTGCTATTTTTACTTCGGTAATGGAGTGTAAAATTGGAAATGAATTGATGATGTGTTAGATTCTAATTAGTTGGCTTTGCGATGCCGTTTTAGGATGTGTAGAAGTGGAGTTTTGTTTCTGCTAATGGGTGCGGCGTCTTTTTCAAAGAATATCATTACCTGCGGAGTCGTTTAGAAAGTTTAGGCAGTTGTCATTTTTGCTCTGTATACTACTTGTTACTTGTGCCGTTTTGAATGATGATGATAGAATTAATGATATGGTGTCATTGTTTACTGAATATGTGGCAAGCTATTAGGCCCAGAGAATCAGGATAAGTATAATATTTAGATTTCAACAAATCCTTATGTTATCAATGTCTCACATTGATAGAAACTGCATCAAAGTTCATCATTAATAACTCTGCATTAGTATGTCGGTAGTATTATGTGTGTTGAATGCACAATTTTTTACCGATGGCAATTTAAGTGAATGCAGTAGTTTAGATAGATTATTATGAATACAATAATTTTTAAATATGGAGATGTAATTTGAGTGATTACTGTAAAATTAGGCGGTTAACAACGTGCAGGAAGCAAGATGTGGAGCCATAAGCAATCAAAACCTTGAAATTTCACAAGGAAAAAAGTTATTTACAAAACCAACACATTTAGAGGTCTATGCAAGTAGAACTCTAATCGATCATGATTTTGGATATGATGCTCGATCTAGCAATTAAGTTTATAAATTCATTTTCTCAATTAAGGTATTAGAAGCATGGTTGCACTAAAGATATATATTGACATGATCTGATGAGAGAAACCCTAATCTAAGAGGTTGAATAACTAATCTTGACGGAGGTGTAAGCGGAGCGGCTGCGGCAGGAGGGAGGAGATGACGGAGTGAGCGACGAAAAATCTTTATTGTGGTTGGTACTCTATCTCAAACCGTTGGTTTACTTTGAAGTGGGACGATGAATGAATAAAGTTACTGTTGGTTGGGCTTGTGATTTGGTGGGTACCAGAATCATAACCTTTGACAATAAATTGCACCTTTTCAAGGCCAGTGACCGCCCAACTCTCGTAACTCCCTCCCATCAAGTAGCTGCTGTCACTACCTTAACCCCACACTCGACATCTCCACCCGAATCTAGTATGCTAGTAGATGATCAAATACCTACTAGAAAACCAACAACACTTAGATACCGACCAACAATTTTTAGGAGACCTAAACACGCCTTTTTCCCCCATAACCACACAAGCCAGCCCTATTTCGACCCCTATCATCATTTCATCTGAATATAGTGACTATTTTGTGGAGTACCCCTTGGATGGAGATTCACTACAAAAGATTGGTATCACATTGCCGAGCCAAACCGGGTTGTCCCCCTTACTTGGAAACCTCTCTGTTAAGAGGAAATTTTCACTTGACGATGATGAAGAGTTGAATCAGTCTGAATGCGGTTTGAGCAAGAAAAAAAGAATTGAGTTTGTGGAGGGTGAAATAATGATGCCACCAAGTGATACCAACTGTCAAATCACTAAGAAAAATGGTAGTAAGTCGAGAAGAGGGGGAAGACGAGGCGAGAAGAAAGACAACAAAGATGAAAAAAAGGGTTCTGGTAGGGATGGCAACGGGGCGGGTCGGGGCGGGTTTTCGCAGCCCCGGACCCACCCCGCGGGTCGGCCTGGCTGACCCGGCCCCGGCCAAATGGCCCTTTCGGGGCGGGTCGGGTCGGGTCAACAATCCCGCGGGTCGACCCGCGGAGCCCCGACCCGCCCCGCCATGTGAACAATTTTTTTTTTTTCACTTTTCACTTTTCAATATTAAATACAATTTTTTTTATCAAAATATTACATTATATATAAATTCAAAACATAAATCTAACACCAATCAAATATAAACAATAAACACATCAAATTCATTACAAATACAAATACAAATTCAAATCCAAACACCAAATTAACAAATCCTAATAATCTAAATATATATATTTGTAATTTGGTCCATGTTATTTATATATGTACTATATTAACCATATTGTTTAGTAAATGTTAGATCATATTAACATTAAAAAAAATATATATTATATATATATATATGCATTTCGGGGCGGGTCTACAGGGCCCCGGGTCTCTAGACCCGGACCCGCCCCGACCCGAGCCCGACCCGGACCCGACCCGACCCGGACCCGACCCGCGACCTGCGGGTCGGCGGGTCAAAACCGGGTCGGGGCCCCGCGGGTCAGCGGGGCCCCGAGACCCGTTGCCATCCCTAGGTTCTGGTAGCTGTCCCATTACAGCTACACGAGATCCATGAGTCTACTCTCTTGGAACTGTCAGGGTTTGGGATCAGAACTGACAGTTCCTACACTTACCGATCTTGGTAGGAAGAATTGTACGGAGGTGATTTTTCTTATGGAAACAAAAAATAAAGAGGAAGTTTGTGAGAGAGCATGAAGAAAATTGCATATGGAGAAAGCACTCTATGTGGAACCTCAAAGACTATCGGGGGGACTAGCTCTTTGGTGGAAAGAACAAGTTGATCTCCAAATTTTGTTCAAGAGTGCGAATGTGGTGGACACGGTCCTTCATAATGCCAATTCCTATGGTACCATTCACGTCACTTGGGTGTATGGACATAAGAAGTGGAAAGAGCGTGTAAAGAAGTAGGATTATCTTCGTAGGTTGGGGGGGGGGGGGGGGGGAGCGGGCCTTGGTTATGTATTGGGGACTTCAACGAAATTTGCTACCATTATGAAAAAGATGGTGGCAATCCGAAAAGCCAAAGGTAGATGGATGCTTTCAACTCAATGATGATGGATACTGGGTTGATTGATGTGGGGTTCAAAGGACAAAAATTCACGTGGAGCAATAACCGAGATGGACAATATAGGGTATGTGAAAGACTTGATCGGGGATGGTGAATGATGTTTGGTTAGAAGCATTCCCTAATACAATAGTCTTCCACCGTCCGGTCATTGGATCCGATCATTGTCCGATTTTGCTTCACATGGATTATAGAGATGGAGAGGGCTCGAAAGAGTTTAAATTCGAGGCGATGTGGCTAAGTGATAAGGGGTGTCGAGGTGTGGTACAAACAAGCTGGAATTCAATTAGGGCTGATCCAAGTCAGACCAAATTTTCGGATAGGCTGATTTTGTGCCGACGAGCACTTAGCAAGTGAAGCAAGCAAACTTTTGCCAACAATCGGAGGAAAATTGCCGAATTACAAGACCAGCTAGCCTTGATTCAGCAATTAGCCAACGATGTTCATAGTTGTGAGGAGGAAACACGGGTTAAGGCGGAGCTCGCAGTGTTTTGGGATCGGGAGGAGGTGTATTGGCGCCGACGTTCAAGGCTCCAATGGTTAGACGAGGGGGACCGTAACACTAAGTTCTTCCATAAAACAACAATTTCCGACGACAAAGAAATAAGGTGTTACGGCTACAGAGTAATGACGGTGCTTGGATTGAATCCAAAAGTGGCATTCTCGAGGAGTGTAATAGCTATTTCCGGAGGCTATTTACTACGGAGGGTACTTCTGGTTGGGAACAAGTGCTGCATTGTGTCCCAAACTTGATAAATTCGGAAATAAATCAGCTCCTTATGAGACGAGTGGAGGATGAGGAGGTTCGTGTGGCGGCTTTCGAACTTGGGGGATTGAAAGCTCCCGGTCCGGATGGTTTCTCTGAGGTGTTCTATCATAAGTTCTTGGATGTTATCGGACATGCGGCTATCCAGGAAGTCAGATCTTTTTTTGATTAAGGTACTATCAACTCTAGCCTCTGCCTAACTGATATTGTTTTAATACCAAAGGTGCCTAATCCGATTAATACTACCCAATTCCGCCCTATAAGCCTCTGTAATTTCAGCTATAAGATTATTTCAAAAATCATTGTAAATAGGCTGAAACCTTATCTTCCTGATATTATAACCCTGTTCCAAAGTGCATTTGTATATGGCTGGCTCATACATGACAATATTATTGTTGCGCATGAGGCTTTTCATCATTTGAGGAGACGGGATGGAAGGAAACGAAAAGAGGGTGCTGTCAAAATTGATATGAACAAGGCATATGATAAGGTGGAGTGGGATTTCCTTTTTGCGGTATTGCGAACATTTGGGTTTAGCGGTGGATACGAAGGGTGGAGCAATGTGTCACGCAAGTCCAATACTGTGTGGTGGTCAATGGCAAAAAATCAGCCCGTTTCCGACCCTCATGAGGAATTAGGCAAGGCGATCCCCTTTCTCCGTATCTCTTTATTATGGTGGCTGATGTGTTATCTAGAATGATTATGTATGCAGCCGAGCGCCGGATAATCACCGGGATGAGCATAAAGAGAGCATGTCCACGCCTACACCATCTCTTTTTTGCGGACGATTCGCTCTTCTTCATTAAGGCCGATGAGCGAAACGCGAGGTCTTTGAAAGGGATCATTGAGGCGTATAGCCAAGCCTAAGGACAAAGCATCAACTTGAGTAAGTCTTGCATTTGTTTTGGGGTGAATGTGGATCAAGACACTAAACAAGTTGTTGAAGCCATATTGGGGACTAATGCGGTCGAGAATGCGGGGTAATATTTGGGGCCGGTCTAAAAGGGAAGCACTTGGTTTCCTCAAGGATCGTGTCACAAATAAAATTCACGGTTGGAAGAATCTTTTCCTTAATACGGCGGGCAAGGAAGTTCTAATTAAGGCAGCTATAACTGCAATCCCAACATATTCGATGGCTCTCTTTAAATTCCCCAAGAATTGGTGTGATTCGGTGACAAGTATAGTTGCTCCATTTTGGTGGGGCGAAAAAGGAGATGGGAAGAAGATGCATTGGAAGAGGTGGGATAGGATGACGACTCCAAAGGAAGAGGGTGGCATGGGATTTAGAGATATGCAAACCTTTAACCTTGCAATGCTCACTAAGACGGCATGGAGGCTTCACTCAAATCCAGACGCTTTTTGGGCTAAACTTCTAAAAGGTATATATTTTCCACATACCGACTTCTTGCAGGCGAAGAAAGGTGGTCGAGCCTCTTGGGCTTGGTCGAGCATACTTGAGGGAAGGGATATTTATTCAAGGCGGAATTTGGCGAGTTGGAAATTGTGAATCAATTCAGGTATTTCATGATGCGTGGGTACCCGGTGTTGTTCATCATCGAGTTGGATCAGAAAATGCAGCCCCCTCGATGCTAAACATGCGAGTCTCAGATCTCTTACGTCCACCAGAGAGAAGTTGGGACCTTAATCCAATCGAACCAATGATTTCACAAGCCGAGGAAGTAGCGATTCGAGCAATCCGAACTCAAGATACGGGCGGCACGGATCAAATTGTTTGGCCAACCTTGAGAACGGGGGAATTAAAACCGAGCCTTGTGTACCGTGCATTACGTAAAGCAGCCCCGCCCCCTCAATCAACGGGCCCCACAACCTCAAGGTCGGTCTCGTCCGGAATTTGGAGATATATTTTGAAGGGTAACGCTGCGCCAAAGGTAAAACATTTTCTTTGGAAAAGTTGTGCAAGAGCCCTACCCACTTTTGATGAATTGAATCGTAGGGGGATTGATATACCCTCTAAATGTCCTTTTTGTATTCGCACGGAGACGGTGGATCATGTGTTATTGCATTGCCCTTGGACTAAGCCTGTTTGGTTTGGAGGAATGGGCATCCGATGGCAAAAAGGAAGTACTCCAATCTGACCCGATTTTATGGAGGAGACGGGACGAAACGAAGAACGAGGGGCTGAATTGAAGGCTCTTAAAGCTTCAAATGGAGGTCACGGCATGGGAGATATGGAAGGAAAGATGTCGGGCCGTTTACAAAAAAGACGTTCCGAAACCAAAGATCGTGGTGGACCAAATTCGACGATTCAGTGCGGAATTATGGAGCATTCGAGACCGCCGATCTAAGGGGGTCGTGCAGCAGCGCCAAGAAGTCGCAAATCAACTATGGGTTCCGCCACTCGGTGACACTATATCGATTTGTTGTGATGGATCTTAGATGTCAAGTACGAGAAAAGGTGGAACCGGTGTTATTGCTCGGGATTGTGAAGGTAGACTTATAGCTGGTCGTCATTCCTCATGTCGTGATATCTATGCAACGAATGTCGAAGCTATTGCTATATTACAAGCAGTGGAGTTGGCCGTTTTCCATCGGTGGGAGAAGGTAGTTATTGAATCGGATGCAGAGTACATTATTCGTCAAATTCGTGGTGAGTCTGAAATCGACTGGAAGCTAACCAACAATATTAGCACCATTCGACAAAGAGCAAATCATATCACGGAGTCTCATTGGAAGTTCATCCGCCGAAGCGCAAACCGATGCGCCAATTGGATTGCTATTCAATCCAGAAAGGAGATGTGTCCTTCAAATTGAATTTTAATGCCTCATCTTCTCTTGTTTCTATTATGTTGCTTTATTATGCTCCGGACTGATACTTATGGTTTTAATCAACAAAGTTTCTTGGTTGCCAAAAAAAAAAAGTCAATAACTCGACCTGGCTTTATTTATTGCACAAAAGATGCTTAAACCTCCCTAAAATCAAAACGTTTGAGGCGCATTACAGAATAAGTCGATGCTGTTGCTGCTTTTGTTTGGTGTACATCATCTGTATCTTCTTCTTCTTCAGAACCCTTCTGTCAAAGCAAACACCTTTCCTCTCAAAGGAGGTGCCAAACTGGATATGGCTTCTTCAATTTCCTGCCAACACCCAAATACATACATACAATAAACAACACTTAATTAATAGGGTTAATAAATAAAAAAGTGTCCAAGGTTTACCCTATGTTAAAATTAGG
Organism: Clarkia xantiana subsp. parviflora; assembly: GCA_036873135.1. Taxonomy (NCBI): domain Eukaryota; kingdom Viridiplantae; phylum Streptophyta; class Magnoliopsida; order Myrtales; family Onagraceae; genus Clarkia; species Clarkia xantiana. The sequence goes on from JAPTYO010000004.1 coordinate 41,987,248, forward strand.
TGTCTGAAGTTTCAAATGTTAAACTATAGTGTCCAAGGTTTCAAATTTGTTAAAATGTGATGTCCTGGTGTGATTACTTTAGAGAAGTCAATTCCGACGAAACCGTCTGTCAAATTCGAGTTCCCATACAAACTCCATTCTCGTCATCTCGTCGGGAGCGTCACCTATGAAGTTGGTCACATCCGCGCAAGTAAATTTCGCTCTGTTGTCCTTGGAAAATGGCTCCACAACACTCTTCTAGAAACATTTTTTTAATGTTCAATTTTTTGGGAAAATTTGACGATTTTGTGAAAAGTAAAGAGTGATGGATTTTGAGTGGGTGGGTTGATAAAAATGAATGAAGATGAAAAGACGCGCAGAGACACCAAATTTCAACAAAAATAAAACTTGGGACAGTTTATTTTAACATTTCAAACTTCAGACACTTAATTTTAACATAGGGTAAACCTTGGACAGTTTTTTAGTTATTAACCCTAATTAATATATACTTAGTTTCATCATCATATATAGATTTTTTAACAGCATTCCTTGAATTCTAATCTAATATTACCTCTTGTTTGTGACGAGCTGAGAAGTGAATGAGAACAATCGACCTGTTATGAAATCGATCTGCATGCCCAACAATCTACAGAAAGCACTCTAGTTATTTTTACTAAGATAAGATTCAATTCAATACACAACAACTCTTGATTCATAATTGCAAATTATTCACCTCTGATAGATGAGTGTGTCCATACTCCCTTGCATCTTCAACACTAACCATGTCGTTAATGAAAGTGCTCTGCATTTTTAAAATTCATTATAACCTCTAACTAAAGCACACTTTTTTGTTTTTATTCATATATATATATATAACCAGATGAGCTGAATAAATGTGTATACTAAAGATAAAAGACGCACCTCCAAGATCAGAACTTTGGCATTCAGAACATCTATGTTCTCATCATCAGTTATGAAATCAGACATTGTATCTCCCGTAAAAGCAATTTCCGGAACTGTCATTGTGTCTGTCACCTGGAATATTTCCAACTTTGCTAAGAGAATCATCAAAACAATGTTTTCAACAACCATTGAAAAATGATACGAGTTATACACTCAAGTCTTATCCTAAACTAATTAAATCGGATTCCATCCTGAAGCAGATTAGATAACACTTTTTGTACAGAGATAAGAATGTATCGAAATAATAACAGTCATGATGAACCAACCTCAACTCCAGATATCTTTAAATCCCGAATCTTACTCCCAGGAAGCCCCACATACTCTTGCTTAAGCTTCTTTTTCATGGAGTATACTACATAACCCTGAATTAGTAAATGCAACAAGCATCAGTCACCAACGAATATTAGTTCTTTCAGTTAAGAAATCAAAAAGCTTTCTTCTTGTTTTGCTTTCAATTCTAAAAGTTCACTTTATATATGACCTCATTTTCCTGTAAAACATTAGGGTATATCATTTGTAACACACCAAATCCATTTAGAAAATGAAGGGGTAAACCAAAAAAACTGTCATCTGCGGCTTCTAAACACTTTAAGGCTCTTCTATTTTATATTCCCTAAAAAACCTAGAACAAATATGTTCATAAATATGAAGATTATGTAATTTGTGATGAAAGGAAAAAAATGGGAGATTTACTAACAATTAAAGAAAGCTAACCTGGCTCGGTATGACATGGTAAGTCCTAAAAGCTTTTACTTTAAGATCTCCTCTAATTTGAATCTCCTCTCCTGCATGCAGAAGTTGTAGGATCTAGAATAATGCAAGTACTAAGCAAAGTGAGCACGAGAGACAATCAATGATAATAAATTGTTTCTTTTCGATGATTAAATTTTATATTAGAAATAGTGGTTACCAATGTCCATTCCAACTAGATTAACTTTCAGCTCTGAACCATCCATGTTCCTGTGCACCTCAAGGAGTTTCTCCACGTCTTGTTTTACATAACTCGGTACGATAACTGTGGGCGGTTTCAGTTTGAACAGTCCACGACTCGCAACATACATTGGTACTCCTCCCTGAGAAAAATTATATGAGTGAACTTAATGCAACTTCACTATAACCAACCACAAGACACTTTTTATCAATTTTATGATCTGGCAAAAAATATCTCTTTTTTCAACGAAATAAAAGGAAACTCAAGAAACTACTACCATCTGTTGAATCGGATCTAATCTTTCAAGTACCAATCCAATGAAAACAAATACTTAATTAAATGTAACTAAGTTTTATACAACACCAAGCAGCTAAAGCAAGATCGATGCTCCAATTTAGAGCAAAAAATAAATTATTTCTTACAATGAAACGATTCATACTCTTGATATGAATCCCCATTTGGTGTTAATGAGCCAAAATATCAATTTAAGAAATATAATACCAAAAAAGAGATGAAAATGATTGTTTTTTTTAAGAATCGGGACTAAAAATAGCTGTAAGAACAGAGTATTTCGCAACTTGACAGCGGGATCATACAAAAACAAAGAAATAGGAAATACCCAGTAAAGAGCCTGAATACAACAATATTAATTGGTAGAACATGAAACGATGCTATCCAACATTCCTGCAAAATATGACCTGGCCAACATATCTAGATGCAAAATCGAAACTTGAGGTACTAACAATGTGATCCATATGGGCATGTGAGATGAAGAGGAAGTCTTGTGCAACAGCGCGTTGCGGGCACCGCCCGATGTCGAAGGCCAGCTTCAGCGACGGAAATATGATGCAGGTCTCGTGCCCTGCAATCGACAACCCATCAATTGGGTATCCCTCAATCAACAATTTACAGCGAGCTTTCGTTTGAGGGCCTTGAATTGATCCCTCAACAGGTACGGTTTTACTTTCCATAATGCAAAAATCTTGAAGAATGTTGGAGGGTTTATGGAGGGGAGGGTTTGTCTCGCCCACTTCTTCTCTCCGTTATATCACTACATAAAGGGATGGTATGAACCGGTTCAGAACCAAACCGAAACTACATTTCTGGTTCTTTTTCGGTTCGACCCTAAGTTAGTAAGGATCGAACCATATTATATTATTAGGAACCGTACCTATTCTGAACCGGTTTGAACCAAACTCAACCAGTTATTTCATGCCTAGTGGCGTCTAAGGGTGTCAACGGGTCACGGGTATCCGTTGATCCATGGGACCCCCGATTTTGTAAAGCTGACCGGCGATCCGTTAGCTATGGAACGAGTCCGTGTCTAGCCATACTTGCCCCTTCTCGCACTTATAATTAATATATATTTAATATTATATAAAAATATATGGGTAATATAATAAAATAGTCAAAATAACAAGGGTTATAATGAGTTTAATAATTTTGATTTATAGTTAAATTTGTAATTTTTTATTCAAATATGGAGTTGAATTTGGAATGGTGAACATAGAGTTTAGAATTTATGATTAGTAATAATCGATTATGTTCCTTGTGAGGCGACCCGTGGGGCCCTGCCCCGCCCTTCGAGATGTATGAGACAGGTACGGGTCGACCATATCTACCCTCAGGTCGTGTCCAGGTCTAGCGATACGTGCCCCGCCTCATTGACTCCCCTAGTGGCATCCAGTGGAAAATATTGGAATTAGGGACTCATGTTTTGGAACCAGAAACTCTCATTGGAATGTAGGTTTCCTATTTAACCATTACTAGTAGGAACCAACCGTAAACGACACTAGGAATTAGGAACTCCTCACAATAGTAAATTTACAATATAGAACCGGGAACTAGAAATTACCATTGAAAGTGCTCTAAGAAAATTTTGTCAAAAATATATTTTTCTTTAAAAGTAACATTATTATATAAATTGCATAAATAGCAAGTTTGAAAACTAATTATATGAATAGTACATACTGTGACACAATCTTGGTTATCAATGTTTTTTAAAATTTTAGATAGTTTTGAGATTTTTTTTTCAAAAATTCTATTTATGCGAACGGTATGATTGGTGAACCCTACAAGACAAATGAGTTTTGGTAGTTTAAAAAAAATATAAAAAAATCTAACAACATATTGGGTTGAGCGAATGGTGTGGCTAGGTGAAACCTAATGGCAAATGAGTTTAGCCTCTAGGGTTCACTCGACTATAATGTTTAACATATCAATTAATTTTTAGAAAAAAATAAAAACAAATTGAGTTTCATTAGTTTTATGGTTTTTTTTTTCTTCTAAAAACCTATTGGGTTGGAAGAACGGTATGGCTGGACGAATCCTAGAAGTTCAACAACTACAAATACATGTGTCATTGTATTGTAATAATAAAGACTAGTAATCAAATCGCTACCTAAATTTTGACATAATTACAAATCGAAATTCGAACTTTAAATGTTTTAAATTGTCTATCCTAATTTTCAATATTCGAACAAAATAGTAAATTCGTTGATGGATATTCGTCTTAGAGTCGAGTAAATGATTTTCTTCATCCAATCAAAGACGGACACATGAACCGCCAAAATGTTATTTTGTATTAATGTAATTGAAGAACTCCTTTAACAGTGATAAGTCGGTACTAAGTCGACCACTCTCCCATGGAGATGGATACGACCCCTCTCCCATGGAGAAGGATACGACCCCTCTCCATAAGGATAGGGGATCGTCACCTCTCCTATGGAGAGGGGTCCACCCCTCTCCACAAGGAGAAGGGATCGACCCCTCCTCACAAGGAGAAGGTCGATCCGTCTCCCTTAATACCAAAACTAATTTCCACTTCAACATAAGTGGTTGGTCCCCTATCTTCTCTGAATAGAAGAGTGACGAAACTTCATTGACCCAGTCTAAAATTGGTGACCTCCCATGTTGGGATCAAAGTTCAGTGGCCCTAGTTTCTGGGAATGGACTATAGGATGTCGATTTGCCTTGCTCTCTTAGGTATCTATCTTGACCTCGAGGGGTACTTAGTTTCCTTTATGGAGCTTTGGATGACGTTAACTTGAAAAAGGGGGTGGGGATTTGCCCCCGATTCCACTCCGAAACTTAAGTCAGTAATGAAATATGAGAGTATAATACTTTATAAAGTATATGAGAATGTAATAATAATGAGAATAATCGAAGGTATTTATAGGGAAGTTTTACCAACTTTATGTGTTGGTTACCCTCTGGGGATCCCTCCCCGGCGATCCCTCTCCGACGGTCAAATTAGTAACCGTTCATAAAGAGAGATTACTATTTTGTGTATATTTTATTATATCCGAAATGTCAAATAATACCTTCATTTATATAAATAACGATGACCATTTATAGACAATTACTGTTATGGTAACAGAATATTATAGTCAATTACTATTTTGGTAGTTGAATATTTATAGCTGATTGACCGTTATGGTATCAGACTATTTATAGTAAAAGGATGTTATGGTATTAAATCAATCTGATTAAATCAAGGGTTAATAGGTCTTTTGGTCCATGATGTTTGACAACTTTTGGGTTTTGGTCAATGATGTTTTTTTTACCTAGTTTTGGTACCATATGTTTGCAGATTTTTTCTAATTTTGATCTAACCGTTACATTCCGTCCATTTTTTGACATGTTCAAGTCACGTGATCCACTCTAAACTTTAAATTTAGTCCCTCTAATACTTTCTTAACCTTTCTTTTTGTTCAATTTAGTCCCAAAGTTTCAAAATTGACCCCAATTGGACAATAGGTCCAATTAAATTTTTGAAACTTCGGGACTAAATTGAACAAAAAAAGGTTAGGAAAGTATTAGAGGGGCTAAATTGAACAAAATTGAAAGTTTAGGGTGAATCACGTGACTTATACATGTTAAAAAATGGACGGAATGTAACGATCAGACCAAAACTAGAAAAAAATCTGCAAACATATGGTACCAAAACTAGGAAAAAAAAACATCATGGACCAAAACCCAAAAATGGTCAAACATCATGGACCAAACGACCTGTTAACACTTAAATCAATATCCATCATTTGCCCCTGAGGCTGATGGAGGCTTTGCCTGCATTAGGCTCTAAGTTTAATGAGCATGCATCTATTACCCAATTATTTCACGTAAAATATTACTCCCGTGGAGTAGTTTTAGGATGATTGTCTCTTTGTACGAACACATTTGTATGAAAGGTGGTTTGCCCACCAACCCTTAAATCATCTGATTGGAGTATTTTATGGATGATCGTCTCTTTGTACGATCGACTATGGAGGGCGGTTCGTCTACGACCCTTATATTACTCTCTTGGAGTTTTATATAGACAGTCATCTTTTTGTACGATCGACTATGGAGGGCGGTTCGTCTACCAACCCTTATATTACTCTATTCGAGTTTTTATGGACGATCGTCTCTTTGTACGATCGACTATGGAGGGCGGTTTATCTACCAACCCTTTATTTTACTCACTTGGAGTGTTTATGGAAAATCGTCTCTTTGTACGATCGACTATGTAGGGTGGTTTGTCTACCGATCCTTTATTTTACTCACTTGGAGTGTTTATGGACGATCTTCTCTTTGTACAATCAACTATGGAGGGAAAATTGTCTACCGACCCTTTATTTTACACACTCAGAGTGTTTATGGACGATCGTCTTTTTGTACGATAGACTATGGAGGGTGATTTGTCTACCGACCCTTTATTTTACTCACTTGGAGTTTTGTGGTCGATCGTCGCTTCGTACGACCGACTATAGAGGGTGGTCTGTCTACCGACCCTTTATTTTACTCACTTGGAGTGTTTATGGACGATCGTCTCTTTGTACGATCGACTATGGAGGGTGGTTTGTCTACCGACCCTTTATTTTACTCACTAGGAGTATTTATGGACGATCGTCTCTTTGTACGATCGACTATGGAGGGCGGTTCGTCTACCGACCTTTATATTACTCTCTTGGAGTTGTTTGGGGGTGACCACCTCTTTGGACGAATACCTATGAATGGTGGTTTGTCCACCAACCCGTTCATGTGAAATATTACTCTCTTGGAGTAGTTGAGGGATGACCGCCTCTTTGGACGGACACCTGTGAAGGGTAGTTTGTCCACCAACCCGTTCATGTAAAATATTACTCTCTTGGAGTAGTTTAGGGATGACCGCCTCTTTGGACGGACACCTTTGCATGAAGGATGGTTTGTCCACCAATCCTTTCATATGAGGTATTACTCTATTTGGAGTAGTTTAGGGATGACCGCCTCTTTGGACGGACACCTTTGCATGAAGGACGTTTGTATCTCCATCGCCCGATGATCCTTTAGATATATGTAAGCATAATAACCAAGTTGGAGATTCCTAGAAATAATAGCCATTTTGTGACCCATGGACATGATAGCCATTTTGAAAGTTGTGGACATGATAACCATTAAAAGATTTGCTGACATTATAGCCACCTTGAGGTGTACAAGATCTCATTTCATGTGGACATGATAGCCACCTTGATGTTCGTGGATATGATAGCCACCTTGATGTTCATGGACATGATAGCAACTTTTGAGGTTCGTGGTTGTAAATATAATATGGCTTCGCGCCTGATCGAATGACCACGGTTGTAGGAGTGATATACCTACACACCTGATCGGGGAATCGTAATATAATATGAAAATAATATGGATAAGCCTGATCATCGGATCATGGTTGTAGGAGTGATATACCTACGCGCCTGATCGGGTAATCATAATATAATATGACAATAAGTCGGATTACTAGATCATAGCTGTAGGAGTGATATACCTACGCACCTGATCGCATGATCGTAATATAATATGGAGATAAGCCTGATCACCGGATCATGGCGGTAGGAGAGATATAGCTACGCACCTGATCGCGGGATTATAATATTGCAATAAGCCTGATCACCAGATCATGGCGGTAGGAGTGATATACCTACGCACCTTCGTAATATGCGGTTTGAATGATATACCTACAAGCCTACTCGTCTGATGTCGCAATAGGAATAGTCAGGGGCAGCATGAGTGATATACCTGCGCGCCTGATGACGTAATAGGAATAGTCAGGGCGGCAGGTGTGATATACCTGCAAGCCTGAGAGTTGTTGTAGTTACAATAGCAACATGAGTGATATACCCGCGCATTTGATAGATTTTGAGCTTTGGGCATAGCACATTGGTGGTGCCTAAAAGCTACTTGTAATTTTTTTAAGGGATAATGGTTCTTTATATAGGTTTGGTTGCCGCTCCTGGTAGGTCTTCTGTCGTTTTATACGTTTGTTCGACATATCTAAGGATCATGGCCGCATGTTGTAAGTAAACTACGCACTTGATCGAAGGATCACGTCCGTGAGATGTAATATGGGGCGTTTGCCCTTGTGAATGGCATGTTTGCCAGAAAATGAATCCCAGTTTAGGTATAAAGATACACCGTTGGTGCTAGAGTGTAACACGTCAGTTGTGGTCGTTAGACCCTGAACGATGTGCTCATTTAGTCGTAAGACTCTAGGCGTAGCGTGATCGTAGGATCGTGAATGATCGTGATTGTTGGTGGCCAAAGACCTGTTATAACTTCGCATATTGCTTAGGTATATTTTGGTTAAGCTGTAAAGGAGGGGAAACTCTTATGCGTATCACTTTAATCAGATATAGACCTGAGCTTGAGTTATAACTGGACATAGATCTGAGTTTGAGTTATAAGAAAGGCGTAGTGACGCGCCCACTATAGGTTATCAGGTGTTAACTACCACGTTTTAATATTTAAGTTGGGTGTTGACCACCACAGTTTTGACTCGGAATTTGAAGATTCCCAGTGAGTCTTAGTGTTTGGCAACTAGGATGTATATGTAGCCGCTAGGGCGTTAGTATTTGTGCAGGAAACTAGCGAAGTAGATATGGTATTGCCTAGTACTCCCCTGTCCTCTAGGCTTGGGCAGAAACTACTTTTCGGTTAAGACTAAATGCTCTAAAAATAGAAGAAATAGGCATAATATAGTTGTTCTTAAAAAGAGACGTTATGTAAAAGTGTAGGTGGGAACTTTCCTGCTGTTTAGCGGTCGTCCACTTTGCATCTTATGCATTGCAGTGTATATCCTCCCATCGTTGTGGGTTTTGTTTTTCCACGTCGTGGGTATGTTTGAGTGTTGAGAGACGTAGGAATGTGTGTGTGTGTGTTAGACGCTCTTGTCCCATTTATCTGATCGTTGTATACATGAAGATACACTTTGGAGGTTAGCTGAGGCCCACTTGAAGTCCTCTTTACTTGTGAAGGAAATATCTACAGAGTTCTTCCTCGCTTGCTTCATGGATAGTTGGCCTAGCGCCTAGACCACCTTATTCTTAGTTGGATTCCATTTGCAATTCTGGTGGTGGCAATATGTCTTAGAGTTTGATAATTCATTCTCTGTTCATTGGCTTGTTGATAACCAGGCTTCTTTGTGGGGATTGGTTTCCTTTGCCACGACATTCACATTTACCTCCACGGCGACGATCATTGTTGGACTAAGAATGAATGTTGGCATGTTGCCCATCAAAGCTTGAGCCATGGTCCCAAGTGAATCTGCAATGACTTTAAGATCTGCAAAATAATTTGATTAATAATTGTATCTATATTTAGAGTTAAAAATAATATCCTAATATTTCCAAGCCACTGCTGTTATGAACAGCTGCCTTTGTTGTCTGTTGATCGGCATCTGTTGTGGTGCCGAGAGAGAGCTCACAGCTTGCTGTTGCTATAGGCTTTCGGGTTTCTGATCCGGCAATTTCAAGCTCCGGGCCTTTGGGCTTTTGGTTTTTGTCTTAAGACGCGTCGGTATATTCACTTGACTACCATGGGCTATGTTAACAACTAATCTATATATATAATCTATATATAATATAAATTCCGAAGGAAATATAATAACAGAGTGAATGTGGAGTTGAAGATTTTTTTTTTAACATTAATCAATGCATTTATAATAATTGAGCTAAGGGTTTTGTAGTTATTAACTCCATAGCATTGATTGCACTGGGAGCTGAAGATTTTTAAGTTGCAATTATTCGCAATTAAAATTTCGCTGATTTCGAACCGTTCAAGGTTCAATGTATACAATTAATCCCAATTAAAATTTCGCTGATTTCGAATCGTTAAAGATTCAATGTATACATTTAATCGCAATTAAATTTCCGACCGTTAAAGATTCAATGTATGCAATTAATCGCAATTAAAATTTCGGGCCGTTCAAGATTCAATGTATGTAATTAATCGAAATTAAAATTTCGCTGATTTTTAAAAGATGCTTGACGCGGAGCCGGCGAACGAAGATACCAGGCGGTACGGTCGGCTGACATTCTTAGTGGTAGAGCCATCTCTATCTACGACGAGATATCGTCGGTGGTAATCGAAGCCATATCTGTTGAAGAACAGACGCTTGATACGGGATCCGACGACCAAAGATAGCATGCGGTACGGACATCTAAAATTTATTTGTGAATTTGTGCAATTATATTTTATGGTTCAAAATTTTCAGTGTTTCATTTACTCTTTCAAATTTTAGACTGATATTTTATTTAAAAATAGTGTTTCAATATATTACAAATAGTCAGTATAAATTTCATCAAATATTAGTTTGTTAATTATACATATTTGGTAAGTCACAACGCTCGATGCGCGGGAAATGCACCTAGTAATGAATTAACGGATGAAATGTTTAGACGGATGTTACCGAACCAGGTTCCGTCAAGACCAATTTCAAATGAGCAAACCGACCCAACACAACTTCTTCTTCACCCGACTCCATAATGGCAGCTCAGAGCCGTTGTGGCACCCGACTACAAAATGAACCGATCATGTTTAATAACCGACCCGCAGCCTCCACCTTCTCTACCCGGTATTTCAGTTAATATTATATATATATTGTTACGTAAGTAGAGAGGCAATAGAAGAGGGAATTTAAGAATGATCTTATTATCACACATAGGGCCTTATATAGGGATTACATAGACTTGGAGATGAAGTAAAATAAATATATAGAATGTCTAATTAAGGAAGATGGTATATACACATAATATTGAACATCCACATAATATATTCATAACACTCCTCATTGGATGTTCATAAGAGAATTGTGCCTCGTTAAAACCTTACCAGAAAAAACCCATTGGGATAAAAATCTAGTGAAGGAAAAAGAGTACACAATTATGGATCCCTTTTGTAAGCTGCCTCGTTAAAAACCTTACCAGGAAAACCCAATGGGATAAAACCTTGGTTAAGGGAAAAAGAGTGCAGCGATGTAGATTCTCCCCCTGATGTTGACATCACGTAATTTCATTAAGTCGACACAATTCAGTATTGTCCACCAATCTTCAAATTTCGCAGTCGATAAACCTTTAGGAATAAATCCGCACATACTTGTTGGATGTTATGTTGCCTTCTTCTAAACATCGTGGTTGAAAAATAACTTGAGGCAGATGTGTTTTGTATGTCTCCCTTGATATAGCATTCTTCAACTCGATCTATATAACCTACATTATCCTCATATATACAATATAATGGTATGTTTCATGATATAACTTGCATTTTGCATAGCCATCTGATTTGATTATATCCGATAATAAACTCATGTAAATCGTCCCTCGGAGATAAATAAATATTTTCTTAACTTTGTTCAAATTTCACTATATTGGAATAGAACTAAATCTTGCTAATAACCAATAATACATCATGTTCCTTCTAGTTAGCAAGATATATTAGTGCTAATGTAGCACTATATAAGGTACTTCTGGACCATTATGTTCTTCATCAATCTCACGATGATGAAAAATATATTTATTCAAATCTATCATTCTTACAGCCATTAAGGTACTCAATAGATGTGTAGCTATGCAAAATAGCTTTAAGACATTTTTCTTATTGGACAAGAATATTATCAATCAATATCTTAAGTACTCGATCTTCAGGCCGAGCCAAACATTTTTCCTTTCAATATATTTCGTCTGAATTTTAACACCATCAATAAGTTTATTATATTTAAAACTCTTCAGGAGTTTCAATATCTTCAAATTCTCCTCTCACACGATGCCCCTTTCGGCTATAGCGTGATCAATTCATCTTATCAAATATCAATTTGCTTTAATCGTATACTTATATTAGCATTCGCTACAACTTAGCTCAAATGTTGATATAGTGGGGATAATATACCATAAGCAACCCGTAAATGGTACAATATTTTTATCATCCAACATTCTTGAAAATATTCATGCTAGCATTTTAAATCCTTCTGGGATTTTTATGTGGATTTCACTATCAAATTAGCCACCCAAATAGGCTATAAAATTATTCATATCATGAGACGCATATTAAAACCTTGTATGTACTGCCAACATAATAATGTATTTGAAGGTTATTGCTCCACCAAATGATTCATATAATAATTGTCATCTTTCTGCGGAAAAGTCTTTGTACCACGGGTTGTGCCTATCTTACGAGGCAATCTATTTACACAGAAAATATTTATATCCACTGGCTATCACATTCTGCATTTTTCATGCTCATACTTGCGTCTTTTCAAACTTTGGCCAATCATAATGATTCTTCGACATATTGAGCTCAAGATCCTCATCTTGTTTTATGAATTCACTCATGAATAATATTCAAAACAGTTTTCGACAACTTGATATGCATGGTTCCATAAATTCCCATTACTAACATAACTCATCGAGATCTCTTTATTACAATTATTTTCAGTTACCTGAACCACTTCTAGGGTTTCATATTTAGTTATGTCTCTTTTCCTTTTTGGGAAATCGCCCCCGTAATAAGACCATATTTATCTATTTTCTTTCCGTGCTCCATTCTTGTTAAAAATATTTAGAACCATGAATTATTTTTCATTATAGTTTGTCCAATTGGGACATTTCAAATTGGAGCATTTGCAGCTGTTACTTGACTTATGACTTTCTGGGTCTCATAAAGTCACTTATTGGCAGTATTTGAAAATGCTCATCTCTTTGAACTTCATGTTCATATTCTCATAATGCGAGGATCTAACTGAGATAATAACAAAATATTTTTTCAGTCAATCTATTTTCTGCCAGCTGCTTCTTTTCTCCCCTAATGTTAGGAAAAGTTGTTCAAAAATGACAATCAACACTCTTGTTTTAAATATATATATATCAGTCATTGTTCTCATGTAATTGATTTATAGACAAAATATTTTCCCCTACATTCCAGACCCATGTTTGTGCGTTACGGTGGAGTAATTCAAACATATATCGCACACCATAATATTAATATATGGAAAATTTGTCTCTTCACCAAAAATTGATTGTAATGGGGAGAACTCTGATTTAACGTTGGCTTGATGCGCAATTATATTGCTGCTTTCATAATAGCATGCATTTGTACTCAATTGGCTCTAATTGGTAGCAGTTTAGCTATTTAATTGGAGGTTCTTTGTAACTTTCATGCTAAACTGCAAATATTGACAATGAATTATCTAATTCTTATAATAATTATCAACTTTCAATATAATCACCATTCTTTATTTCATAATCTGAAAATTGAAAATTCATAATCAACGCACATGTGACCATATTGTAGATGCATCTTTCAAAATAATATATCGGTCCACATGGCAGGTGAACGAGCCCATAGTCACCTTTTATAATTTCCATAAATAACAGGATCTTATCTCGAACTTAGTTGATGATGATCAGATAATGATTTTTCCTTGAGAGCAAGCATCATAATGATTTATGGAGAATCTTCAAGTTCTTCCAAATAATATTTTGCACATCGTAAGTGATCCGGAATGGTCTGTATCCGGTCACGCCAAATATTGTATTATATGGGTAAAACTTCTGGTTTACCTCTATGCATCAGTAAACTTCTGGTTTAACTGATATGTATATCTTTCATAATCTACAAGAGATATATTTTGTATCTTTTGTAACACATTCCGCATGTTTTTATTTTGTTAATCTTCATCATAATGATGATTGCGGAGTATTCACATTCTTTATAAAAAAAAAAAAATGAATATGAAGTATATAAAAGCATATAAATAACATTAATAAAAAAATGCATAAACGTAAAATAAATAAATAACTTCGTATAAATGCTCGATTTCATGATCTTTAGATCATTTGTAGATATTTCATGATATATCATTACTTGTAACTCAATATCTTTAATGATCTTTTGTTCATATCTCAAAATCTCTTAGGATATTCATATACCATTTTCATCATTCAAGATCATTTATTCGAAATAATTCAGGATCTTTAGGATCTCTGTTCATAATTCAGGATCTTCGGGATCTCTATTCATAATTTAAAATCTTTAGGGATCTTCAATCTCGTTAATTCATAGTCCCATATATTTAGGATCTTCAGGATCCTTTATTTATTTACAAATCTTTTAGGATCTTCATAATTATTTATTCATAACTCATGGTTTCTTAGGATCTTCAAGATCCTTTATTTATAACAAATGCTCGTGATTCCATTTTTCATACATTCTAGGATCTTCCGGATCCTAAAATTATCAATTTTGAGCTTTTGAATAACTCCTAATCTTCTGGATCATTTTATAATAAAATGCAATAAATATAAGAATATATGTATATAATAAATAAAATGCAGTGCAATAAATAAAAAGGTAACTGTAAATACTATAATGTGGAATTTTAAAGTAATGTAAATATAAATATTCATAAATATTGATCTTCTTGATCGTAATATCGGATCTTCAGGATCCGTCATTTACAAAGAATGCATCTTTTGTAATCGTAATATCTCGGTATAAACGAGTAATATATGCAAATACATTTTTTTTATCAATAAGACCAAACATTGCCTAATGTCTTTGTCATTCATAAAATTATCAAATTTCGCGCTGCATAATATCATCAATTTTCTGCTAGCGTCACCGCGCTTCTCATAAATATCATTATTCCAAATTAATTGGACTTTGCATTATACCCGTGCATTCTTTATTTGTGAGATGCATCATCGTTCTTTATCGATAGCATGATGATGCTAACTATTAATTATTTCATCTCAACCATTGTATCTATAACAAAATTGTAATCTTCAGATTCATAAACTGTAACACTCACTTCAGGGAGTGGACTAAATTATAATTGAAATCATTAATCGTACAATGTGATACTCACTTCATGGAGTAGAGAGGATATCATAACTATAATCACAAACTACAACACTCACTTTGGGGAGTGTGGTATATCCTCATTATAATCATAAATTGCAACACTCACTTCAGGGAGCGAAGCACGTCTAGTGGTCGATGCATATATATATATATATATATATTCATCAATTACCGATTGAGATATCAAAGCATCATGCACCTTGTGCTAGGCCACACTTTTTTTTTCCATGATAATTTATGTGCTATTATACTCACTTCTTGGAGCATAATTTATTGATGCATATAACAATTTGTTTTATATCAATTGCAACTATTACAAAATCAATTATAATGACTATGTTGCATTTTCAGTTAATCATTCGTGACAAATATATATATATATATATATATTTTAAAGAACTGAAACAAATTATTCAGTTTAATCCATATATCAATTTAATAATATAATAAAGGTATACTCATCTATTTTACGTGAAGAGGTAATCGTATTCGTCTTCCGTTCTAGCCATGATCTGTGATGGTGAAGTGGATCTGTGGAGCAGTCCCGGGCATCTAGATCGGTGTGATGTTCATCCTCTCTCGGGGAAACCAGTCGATTAATTTAGTCAGCTTCCTCCACATAATTCGATATTTTTACACATGATAATAATAGTGATTATAATATAAAATAATCAATCAATATAATTTTATAATAATAATAAAAAATCTCCCCTTTTTTCGTTGATGTTATATTCATATATTGCTCCATTGATGCAACCCTAAGATGAGTATGGTTTCCGCCCAGCACTGCACTGTGGTCGTGGAATCTTGAAATCGGTGTAGCTAAAAATATATAATCGAGAGATATCGTGCTGATAACGTGTTACGTAAGTAGAGATGTAATAGAAGAGGGAACTTAAGGATGATCTTATTATCACACATAGAGCCTTATATAGGGATTGCATAGACTTGGAGAGGAAGTAAAATAAATATATAGAATATCTAATTAAGGAAAATGGTATATACACATAATATTGAACATCCACATAATATATTCATAACATATATATATTTATAAGTAAATTGCAATAAAACAATCGGTCATAAAAGCAATCTAGGCAATTTGGACCCGAGACTGCAGCTTTAACTTCTTGGTATCGACGGAAATGGACCGCTTATGGACGGTGGAGTCGGGGCCGCCGGCCGTGAGGTCCGATCTAGAAGCTCTGTACATAGAACTGCACAGAGATAATGATGATACGAACCTCGAGGGAGTCAGATTCATCGTAGTGGCGGTACTGGGAGCCCGAAGCGTACCGCTTCAAGATTGATGCCCGGTTAGCTTACCTCTGTGCTCGCTCCATGGCGAATCCTCTTGGGTCGCCAGTGATTACGACAGAGAGGAGCTGCGACGGCTAACCAGGGAAGTGATCCGATCCCATCTCGGAGAGGGAATTCAGGATTTGCTGATGGTCGAGCAGGGGATCAGACAGTGGCCCAAGCACTGACTGCCATGGTCGATTTTCCCGGAAGCTTTGAACTCTACGATAGTGACAGAGAGTCCGGCATGGTGACGACATTATGGAGACTTGGGTGGACAAGCTTGCGGGCTTCAGATCTCCTTGTATGGAGTTTCCCTTTTTTTTCTGTCCAAGTAGAGGAAATTTCCACACGGGGCACCCTCTCCATCGATGGGTATCTCAAATTTGATTCTTCTCTTTTACAACATCTTGCTGCTGGTTCGTAGAGATGAAACAGCTCCATGAAGCAGGTTCTATGCCTTGCAGCTTCGGATCTGGTTCTTTCCTTTTGGACATAGACAAAGAAGGGGGTCTGGTGCGCCGTGCGTGCCCAGGTCTTGTTCTAGAAACCCAAAATTTGAGGTTTTTACGGAATCGGTCACGACCAATTGTCCGATTCCCACAGACGACGCCAATGTTGGAACCTGGAGTTACCGGTTGGTTTCCGCGGCGTTTCCAAACTCCTTAGTCTTCAGATTCCAACACGCACCTGCAAAAAGGGACAATGTCAGGGCGAACCCCGGCGAACCCTCTCCGACGGTCAAATTAATAACCGTTCATAAAGAGATATCACTATGTTGTATATATTTTGTTATATCCCAAATGTCAAATAATACATTTATTTATATGAAATAACGATGACCATTTATAGACAATTACTGTTATGGTAACAGAATATTATAGTCAATTACTATTATGGCAGTTGAATATTTATAGCTGACTGACCATTATGGTATCAAACTATTTATAGTAAAAGGCTGTTATGGTATCAAATCAACCTGATTAAATCAATATCCATCATAGACGTTATTTTCTATCGAATTGTCGACGAATCTAGGCGTTATGGTTGGATTCATAGTGTTAACAGACGATTTTAGACGTCATTCTCTTATCGAATTGTCGACGAAATCTAGGCGTTATGGCCATATTGGATTCATAGTGTCGACAACCGATTTGTAGACGTCATTCTTCTCAACGCCTTAGATGATAGAAGACTCGGATATTTGTATGAAAAAGACCTCGGGGGGCTATATATATATATTCAACATTCCTGAGTATTACATCAAAAGTAAATGATGGATATATGTCCAATTTGGGTTCGTATTTATATTTCGGGCCTCATAAACACCTCAAAATTACATCTCGGTTTGAAAAACGTCCCCCAAGGGGTCAAAACGGTTCAGAAACGCATTTACGTGCGTCCGGACCGGACGTCCGGATTGCGCGGCAATCCGGACCTCGCCGAATTGCGCGGCAATCCGGACCTCGCCGAATTGCCCAAATCCGACGAGGTCCGCATTGCATTGCGGGTATTGTGTGATTAACCGTTTCCGTGATTACCGTTACGTGTAGAGAAGTCAAGTTCGCGCATTACCAATATGGATGACGGTTACCGCTTGCTTTTGAACCGTCATCAAACCGCTTTAAATCCGGGTCCGGTCCCAAGGAAGCCTATAAATAGGAGGCCTTGGCCACCCATTTTCACACATCCTCTCATTTGCCCAACTTTGGTATTTTGAGCTCTGACTTCTCTCTAGAAATATTCTCTCTCTAGAAATTACTCTTTTAGCCCTATAGTGACTTAAGCTTCGGAGAGGGCTCCGCTAGCACCACCCCCCCTCTCCGTGCTAGCACTGGTCCTTTGTGCAGGAATCGTCGCCCAGACGTTCAGACTTGTGCACAGATCACTGCCTTTCCGAGACTCAGACGCCCCCCCCCCCCCCCCCCCCCCCCCCCCCCGAGACACAACCGCGCTTTGAGACACAGACTTTTATGGGAGTCAACCGAACACTCGCCGGTGGCCCAAACCTCTTCCAGACGAAGGGTTACAGTCCGAAAACCCGCACAACCATACGAACAGACGCGTCCCCACGACCCAGTTCATCTAGGACGCAACATTGGCGCCGTCTACGTGATTCGAACAACAAGCTACCATACCGCAAAATCATGACGAGTGATCGCAAACCTCCCGAAGAGGTGAACACAAGAAACATAAGGAAAAGGCCCGGACGTCCCAAGAAGTCCCCGGCAAACAAAAGAACAGAAGGCCAAATGTCAGCTGGAAGTCAGTCGCGACCCTCCCACATTCCAAGAGCTACTTCCGTAGCTTCATCCTTGCCAACTGACAATGTGCCCGACGCACAGCACAGAGAGCCAAGGAACGAGCATCACTCACCTCCACCTGGTTTCGAGCCAGAGGTGAATGAAGAGGAATCTCAGATGGAAATGCCGCAAGGCGAACAAAGAACGGGAGCAAACCCAATGCCCACCGTTACTCCAGCGATGATGGCTGCGTTGGAAGAGTTACTCGCATTCCGCGAGTCTCTAAAAAACCAAGGATATGCTGCTCAACCACCTCCAACTAACCAAGAGCATGCCGCGCCAGCAAGAGAGGTGTCGCAAGACACTACTCGCCACGGCAATCCTTTCCAGGGCAGAAACCAACACGCAAGACATGAAGCTGCACGGTCATACACTCCTTCCCAAGGAGCCCGTCATTGGAGGAATGAAAGGCAGCCCCCATTCTACCACCCCCAGCACCCAACAAGGGATGATCCCTTCCAGGCCACAAGCAGAGATCAATCTGACATCTACCACAACAATGGCCGGCAAAATCCTTCAACAGCTTACACTGAACATGCAAAAGGGTTTACCGCCGAGATGTTAGAAGAAATGGTGGAAAAGAAGATGAAGGAAGCAAAGATGAAGGGTATGCACGCACTTGAAGAAAGGGCGTCACATCCGTTCGCAGACCACCTTGTAAACAGTCGCGTCCCAGACGCACTGTACCGGATTGGAGGAGACCTCTATCGCGGAAAAGGAGATCCAGTGGAACACGTGCAAAAGCACGAGGCCTCTCTGCTAGGCAGAACAAAGAACCCATATCACTTCGCAATGACGTTTTCACAAACTCTTGCCGGGACCGCAGCACACTGGTTCTTCTCACTGCCATGCGGGAGCGTCACTTCATGGGCGGACCTGAAGGCTAAATTCATTCAACGATACATGGGCGAGCGCACATTGCTAAAGGGGTCAAATGCTCTGGACGACGTCCAACAACAAAACGAAGAATCTCTCGCCAACTACTACGTCCGCTTCAACCAGAATATCTTTGATATTCAAGGGAACCTGACTGAAGGAGAGATAGTTCGAGCGTTCATCCGAAACCTCGGACGAAGAGGCTATGCCCTAGCAGAAAAGATGGCGAAGCGCCCAGCCGAAACCATGGAGGAATTAGCCGCAAGAGTAAAAGAATACGTGGACCTCGAAAGGTTCAGAAGTCAGAACAAGGCAAAAATCTCTGCGGCAAAGGCAAAAGAAAATCCAAAGCAGAACCAACCAAAACCACACTCAAGTGGTCAACAAGGAAGACATTGGCAACCTCAGCCGAAAAGACCTTTTCAAGGATATTTTCAGAAGCCAAAGGAAGTAAATCTTGCCGACTGCATTCCTTTGAATGCCCCGCTGTCTGTAATATTGAGAGAGATGAAGGACGCGAATATGTGGAAAGAGCCGAACAATTACAGGAAAGGCCCACTGGGGAGAGACAAGGACAAGTGGTGTGAAAACCACGAGGTCTTCGGCCACGAGACCGACAGCTGTGTCAGTCTACGCTTCCGCATTAACAACTTCGTCCTCAAAGGCGAATTGAAGCAGTTTGTCGATGAAGGCGACAACCCCCCGAGAAAGGCTCAAGCAGAGTCATCAAAAAGAGGAAACAATGTAAAAGAGAAGGTCAATGACAACCCTCCGCCAGCTAAGCGAGGCGTAATCAACGTCATACACGGAGGACCTGCTGCCGGAGGACAAGTGTCTAATGCTCGGGACATTTATGCATCCCAAGCAGCAACATTACCGAAATACGGAAAGCGCAAACAACCGGAGCAAGAGGACGCTGTCATCCAATTTTCCAGGGAAGACTTAAAGCATATCGTTTACCCTCACGATGACGCTTTAGTCAACCATGGACATTGACGGATACGATGTAAAAAGAATCCTCGTCGATGGTGGAAGCTCCGCTGACATTCTACATGTCAAAGTCCTAGAGCAACTGGGAAGATCTTTCAAAGACTTGAACCCAGGAACCTTCTCGCTAGTCAGCTTCGCCAGAGCAGCTACACAACCCCTGGGTACAATCACGCTGCCTGTCATCTTTGGCCAAGGGTGGAGAGCATTGCATGTCAACGTCACTTTCGTTGTTGTAGAATCTCTCGGGGCCTATAACGGAATCTTGGGACGAACAACGATCAACCCCTACGTGATCGTGCCATCCACTGTCCACCAAAAGATGAAGTTCCCTACGGACCATGGGATTGGGGAAGTTCTAGGCGACCAGATAACCGCAAGACGTTGTTACGTCAATGCCTTGAGAGCAAAGCACCAATTCCATGTGGCAATGATAAATTCTTTCAAAAGGCAGAAAGTTGTTGATGAAAGAAAGGAGCAAATGGTGGAACAAGCTGTTACATTTTGGAACCCACAAGAAAACATCCAGTATTCGCCATGGCACCAGATATGGCTCGTCAAGCAGGGAGAAGGCGAGCCAATCATGGAATACTTCATCAGATTCGCTTCTAACGCCTCCTCGGCGAAAGCAACAAGAGAAGAAGTGATAAGCGTGTTCTATGCAAACATGAACGCCAGATCTTTCCTTCTCTTCGGACGAACTCATGGATGGCGAACAACAAAAACCATGGCAGATCTAAAGGATAAGCTTGAGACAGCAGTCTTATGCGAACAAGAACTGAGGTGGAGTACACCCCTCAGTTGGGACAAAGGAGTTCGAGCAAAAACGAACAAACAGGAAGACGCAAGCATCGATATCGACAACATCTTCACACCGCTAAACACGGTTGCTGAAGACATTTACGTCAACCTACTTGAAAACAAGCTCCCAAGTCCACTTATTCCGAAGATAGCTTTCTTGGGCAACAACATTAGGGAATGGTGCAAGTACCACAAAACTTGGGGGCACAACACAAACATGTGTCTACCATTAAGATGGGAAATTGAAGAATGCATCGCGCTAGGTGCATTAAGGCGATTTGTTGCAACCGACTCCGCGACGTCGTCATCAAACCAGCCATAATGAAACGGGAGAGACAACTATCTTTCAGATTACTTTGCGCATTCAAAGTGTTTCTAGTATAATCGCATTTACATGTTTTAAGAAGGAATGATCAGTTGACGCCTTCTCGAAAAAACAATGTAAATACGCGCAAATATCTAATAAAGTCAATCTACATTTGTAGGTACACATCTATGTATTGCACGCTATTTTTGGATTAAACGCGAAGCAACTAAACTACGCGCTTATTATCTACATCAATAATCCAAGATATTATGCCATGTGCATGCAAAATCTATCACGCGTTATGACAACGCTTATCATCAACAACAATTTACTTATATTGATGACCACATCAAAAGGTATCATCATAGAATCAAAAACTTGGAGTTAAGCCCAAGACATTTTCAAAGACAGCATGCTGCAAATACACATAATGGATGATATTTGCATATCTACACCAACAAGGAGTTTCTTTCTCCATTCATAAATGGGCATCTATCTCAAGAAGGTGCCAACAACGCAAAGCCATCGCGCTATGAACACAGCCAACTTACATGACGCAATGACAACTTGCGGATTATCTATCAAAGAAGGAACTTATAGAAATTCTCTACTCAAAATGACGATCGTTCAAGTGGCATCATCTGCAAACAATATCTTGGATTAACACCAAGACCTACTATCAAAAGTGGCATGTTGAGGTACCCTCTTTATAAAGACAAACCCCATGTTCTCTTCTAGAAAATGACATGCTGTGACATCTCTGGTTAGAGGCAGATCCTCATGTTCATAGCCATTCCCTGGATTCAGAACAGGATGGGCAAATATAATACAGGATTGATCACCCCATAAATGGAGGAAGTTCCCTTGATAGGCAACGACCCCACACTACAACAAGTGTGAATTCCTGGTTAGGGTTCACTCTTCATGGCGAATGTCCTCTTTTTAGACGACAATCCCATATTACGAATTCCTGGTTATGGTTCACTCTTCATGGCGAATTTCCTCTTATTAGACGACAATCCCATATTACGAATTCCTGGTTAGGGTTCACTCTTTATGGCGAATGTCCTCTTTTTAGACGACAATCCCATATTACGAATTCCTGGTTAGGGTTCACTCTTCATGGCGAATGTCCTCTTTTTAGACAACAATCCCATATTACGAATTCCTGGTTAGGGTTCACTCTTCATGGCGAAGGTCCTCTTTTTAGACGACAATCCCATATTACGAATTCCTGGTTAGGGTTCACTCTTCATGGCGAAGGTCCTCTTTTTAGACGACAATCCCATATTCTGAATTCCTTGTTAGGGTTCACTCTTCATGGCGAAGGTCCTCTTTTTAGACGGCAATCCCATATTACGAAATCCTATTTAGGGTTCACTCTATACGGCAGAAGTCCTCTTATTAGATGACAACTCCGTACTACAGATTTTCAGACCGTGTTGCATGGTTCCTGGACGCAAAAAACATGCATCACAATTCATACTTACAAAAAGTGTTACATGGTCCTTGGACGTAAGAATCATGTATCACAAATATTTTACCAAACATTTTATCAAATATTTTGTCAAATATTTTATGTATCAAACACCTTTCCAAATATTTTATCAACAAGCTTTTTAGGGTTCACAAAATACTCCTTTAAAAACCAAAATGTTTTTACGTATGCTTCCCCAACGCGGGTTGATACACGCTGGCAGGTGCGCACCCTGTTTAAAACTTATAAAATTTACAAGTCGAGTCTTGTACAACGTCGCCTTAGAGTGGAACTAAGAGACGGTATAAACTAATATCTTGCTCAAGCCAAGATAACACATTCCAAACATACTACTTGTTAAGTCGCTATACGCGAATGACTTTACAGGTTTCGACAGATATAGCGACAAGCTATGCAGGAAGACGTACAACATGCATAACGCTCATGCAAACAATCTTGAATCAAAAGTGGCTATCGGTCACGATTGGGGGGACTACGTTCACATTACTAGTCATCCACGTTCAGTAAACACAATAAGCGATAACGGTATGAAATATTACTAACAAGTTATCATGCAAAATGCTATGTATAAAGCAGGTTCAAACGACGTAGTTCAAAGCGAACAAGTCACAAGCAACAATCAAAGAACAACTCCAACAAGTTTCTAAACATAGAAGTCGGGGGGCAAGAGGACTCATAAACGAGTTCAACATATCGAAAAGATAGCACAAATCAAAGGATTCCATCATCCCTGACAGGGCTGGGCGGAACAGGCAGAAGTTGCACATTAGTGCCGCCACCGTCTTCTCCAAACAAAAATGCAAACTGAGATGTTGCAGTATCTAAGCGACGAAGCTCGGCAACTTGCCCAATAGCAAACTCCGCATACGGCCCTAACTTGTCAAAAGGAAAGCCAGGAGCAAGAATGCTCACCCTACGAACAAAGTCCTGAGCATAGGAGCGGCCTTCGCCGTAGCAGCAGCAGTAACCGCGCTGTCAAAACCAGGAGTAGAAGGGAACTTGCTAAGTCCCTCTTCAATGCCAGCCTTCATTTCTTCTTCGCGCACTTTTCGACAGGCAACCTTGTGCTTGCCCGCGTTGTCAGAAATCGCCTTCTCAATGGCAGCGTTCTCAGATTCAAGCTGAACAAGGCTGGCATGATCAGAATCATAACGAGCATCAAAATCCGTCTTCTTCAACGAAAGACGGCGCACTTCGTCCTTAGCTTCCTCAAGCTCCTTGGACAAAGTGGCAGCTTTGTCAGCAATGGCACGTCTCTCCTGGACAAGCTCCAACATGAAGGAGGCCATGTGCACCATATCAGAAACAACCTAAAAACAAAGAAACAATAAGCATATATGTTCGGGAACAACGAACATAACAAAGTAAAGAATTATACTCACTGGGGTGAATCCAGATAGCGATCTCTCAACGAAAGTTCGTGCCTCCTCGTCACTCGAGGGCCGGACAACTCGATCACCAGGAGGAATAGATCGATGAAGAACGCGCACGCCAACTTCCGGCGTGCTCAGCCGGGAGTCCTTGGGAAAAGTAAGATCTCCTGCCACATATGGCATCCACTTACCATCTGAGATATCACCCTCCAAAGGACGAAGCAAATCCGCACGTCCAAGTGGCGGGATAACTACATGAAAACCAAGCAGGGTTATGCAAAAACTAAAAACAAAGCGCACAAAAGCACACAGTCAAGTGTTCAACTTATACCAGAAGGAAGAGAACATTCCACCTCGGACCGCTCCTTCGAGCGGGGGGCAGACAACGCATCCTCGCAACCGTCAACTCCCTTCCCTTTATGGCAGGAAGGAGTAAGAACGGTCACAGTAGTCTTCGGACGCTTCAAACTGCTCGAAGAACGCGCCCCAGTGGTGGACCGTTTGGAAGAGTCGGTAACGGCAACAACGCGATCAGTAACAAGCGTCGTGCGACCTGCAAGTAACACGCGAAGTTACAACCCAACCAAGAAAATACATAAGGAAGATTATTTTTTCAAAACCATCTACCTTTTCCACGTCCAGAAGTCGCCAATGCTCCAGAAGCAAGAGGTGGAACAATCCTTCCGCTAGAGGCAATATTGCGAGCGGCTGCCGTCTGCAAAGACGAGCTTTTTCCGTCAAACCAACCTACAGCACAACACGGTAAAAGTTATAAAAATGATTAACATACCGAAGCTGCAGAAGGGAGCACATGAATCCCAACATCAACCAATTCCTGATCGGATGCACGCAGCGAGCAAGTAAAGTCGCGCGATTGTTGACAGTGGTATATCTGCTTTATCACCTCCCTATCCGACAAGGAAAGTTACCGAAAGGCTGGCGCGGGGTCAGACTTCCGAACATACTCGACATCCCAAGTCGTTCCCGCATCATGAACAAAAAATTAATGATGTCTCCAATGATCGGCAGACCGATCCGCTGCGGCGACTAATCGGTAACTAGAATCCCATTTGGCTTCTCCAAGACCAAGCTCCTCAAAACCATCACTTTGCAAATTCGGCCAACGAACTTTTACATTGCACAATCCTGCAGAGTCTGGACTCTTAAGCTGGTAGAAGCAGCGAAAGAGGGTGCGAGAGTAACGCCAAGATTTCCGGTGAAGCAACACTCTAAAACAAGGCCATACTCGAATCCCGTTGGGCGCAAGATCTAAAGGGGAAATCCCGTAACCGTTAAAGAGCTCAATCAAATCAGAGCAATAGGGAAACCGCAGACCCTCCCTAACGTGAGACGTGTACACAACGGATAAATCTACGGGCGGAGGAGTAGCATCTCCTAAACTACTATCATGGAGTATGTCAAAGGGGTAGACAGCCTCGGTACAAGCATCGAGTCCGGAAGCACTCGCATATAAAGTGAACAGGGATCTATCCAAGCGGTTAGTGTAGTACCTAACCAACACCTCGGTCTCTCCAGCAGGAGACGCCCCAACAGAAGGACCAGCAGCTACACCCTCGTCGGTGTCTAAAACACTATCTATTGGTAAAACCGGGTCTACCTCCAAGTCATCCTCTATATCAGAATTAAAGGGAGTCTGCGATAGAGGAGGGATAGACTTACTCATTGCAACAACTTGATCAAAAGGAAGGAAGCTCCGCAAGAGGTTACCACGACTCCACAATCTGCAAAAACCAAGCAGAAGTCAACGCGCGTAGCAAAAGTCAACGCGCGTAGCAAAGTCAACGCACGTAGCAAAATTCAACGCGCGTAGCAAAGGTCAACGCACGTAGCAAAAGTCAACGCGCGTAGCAAAAGTCAACGCGCATGGCAAAGTGGGTACGTACAATAAAAGAGACTAACGTCTTAAGAGGCTATCGGGCAAACGGTGAATCTAACGGGACAAACCGTAAGGATCAAATACGACGACACTTAAGGAAAATATTTTCCTAAGGCTTCAAAGGCAACAAAAGGCTTCTCCTAAGGGCGCTTGGCAATTCCCATCAACCAACGAACACATCAAGGGAGAAAATTATGTATACCGGCCAAAAAGCCTCTACACAAAGACACGGGGGCAATACGTCCAATCGGGAAATTCTACTTCAACTACCCACGGAAGTGAAAAATCTTCTAAGTCATGGACCAGCGGCAATAATAACGGCAACCAATCAGCAATTATTCGACATATAAGCATCAACAAGCAGTTCCATACGACAACAACGACAAATAGCTCAAACGAACAACAATACGGCGACATTCGAAATCAAGTCGAAGCTGTCCTGTAAAATCGAGTTTCCAAATTACCTCAAAACGTGACGAAAAGTATCACAATGGACTCCCCTCGTCGAGACGATTTCGGAAAGGTAAGGACCGCGACGAACAGAGCCCGGGAAGGCGGCGCGTGGGTTACACGCGCCGGCAAGGTGAGTCTCACGCGGCGGCGCGTGAGGGCGCGTCCGGCGTCTCCTGGCGATTCCGAAGGCGGCGCTGGAATCCTCATGACAATCTGAGTCGAATGGTGGTGTCAATTTCTGAAAACAAGTCAAGGATCAAACACGAAACTGTAGGGATATGCCTAAGCTTTACGACGGTGAAGAAACTATGAACACACAAACAATTTCGGGAAATGATGAAGGAATTACCTGCAAAGAGGAAGGAATAATGAATTCCCAAGGTGCTGGAAGAATGGTTGGGGATTTGTGTAATTACATATCCCAAAAGATGCCTTGTTGATAAGGATTAAAGGAGTAACTCGTCTACACTCACGCCTAAACACTTATGGTATACTCCACCCTCTCTTCTAAATATCTACTCCTACGTACTTGATTATTTTGATATTGCACGTATCAAACCCGTCATTATACGCGTATGTTTCCATATCGCATGATTCATGATTTGATAATCACCAGGTCGTTTTAGAAGCGTACGGTTTATATTTCTTGCATTGCGTAATTACGATCTTGCCATGACTGTTACTAGTGCATGCATGTTGATAAAAGGATGTTCGCATGATGTATTACTAATTGCTTATATCCCTAACGATAATCATACTAGCACGCTACGTATGCGCATTCCCTATTGCACTAACCGTGATGATAGGAAACAAAGTCATTTGGTCGGAAAATCAAAGGACGGACGAAATCAAGATGTCTACGTCCAACCAACGATCAAAACCGAAAGGTTAGCGTCAAACTAAATTGGACACGTATCCTAACTTAAAAAATAGAGTCAAGAAAGGTTCTAAACCGTTACTTGACTCGGGGGCAAGTGATGGATATATGTCCAATTCGGGTTCGTATTTATATTTCGGGCCTCATAAACACCTCAAAATTACATCTCGGTTTGAAAAACGTCTCCCAAGGGGTCAAAACGGTCCGGAAACGCATTTACGCGCGTCCAGATTGCAATGCGATCCGGAGGTCCGGATTGCATTGCAACCCGGACGTCCTGGTTGCTTGCAATCCGGACCTCGCCGAATTGCCCAAATCCGACGAGGTCCGGATTACATTGCAGGTATCGTGCGATTAACCGTTTCCGCGATTACCGTTACGTGTAGAGAAGTCAAGTTCGCGCATTACCAATATGGATGACGGTTACCGCTTGCTTTTGAACCGTCATCAAACCGCTTTAAAACCGGGTCCGGTCCCAAGGAAGCCTATAAATAGGAGGCCTTGGCCACCCATTTTCACACATCCTCTCATTTGCCCAACTTTGGTATTTTGAGCTCTGACTTCTCTCTAGAAATATTCTCTCTCTAGAAATTACTCTTTTAGCCCTATAGTGACTTAAGCTTCGGAGAGGGCTCCGCTAGCACCACCCCCCCTCTCCGTGCTAGCACTGGTCCTTTGTGCAGGAATCGTCGCCCAGACGTTCAGACTTGTGCACAAATCACTGCCTTTTCGAGACTCAGACGCCCCCCCGAGACACAACTGCGCTTTGAGACACAGACTTTTACGGGAGTCAACCGAACACTCGCCGGTGGCCCAAACCTCTTCCAGACAAAGGGTTACAGCCCGAAAACCTGCACAACCATACGAACAGACGCGTCCCCACGACCCAGTTCATCCAGGACGCAACAGTAAAGTTTTAAATATTAGCCGTATAGAAGAAATATAGAAATATTTAATTAGGCGTTGTTTCGATGACTTCTCTTTGATTTTGGCGTTGCATCGAAGTGACGTAACAGCGTCGAGACATGTTCTGATCCCCCCTAAATTCCCCAATTATGTACGACGTCGGGAACTTCATGACTTGATGAGTAGTTGAGGGGATGATATAGTGGGGGTAGTTGAGGGGATGATATAGTGGGGGTGGAGAGTAGTCCTTCCAGTGACGGCGTTGTAAGTGGAAGTTGCGTCAACAACTACGAAGAGTATGTCGATTCTTAAGACCTTCTTTTCTTTTCCTAGTGCCATTGGTAATCGGATAGCACCCATGGGGTAGGTATTTTTTCCTGCAAAACCTATCAGGGGAAAATCGACTTTTCTTAAGTCTTTCTTAATGAATCTCAGCTTTAAGAAGGCTTAATAGAAGAGGATGTCCGTAGAGCTTCCACTATCGATGAGGATTCTCTGACTTCATATTCGGACATAGTGGCTGTGATTACAAGAGCGTCTTCATGAGGTTGAGTTACCATCATGAGATCATCTATTGTAAAACTGATAATCACCTGGTCGGCTCTCGAGGTCTTTTTCTCATTATAGCCGTAGAAATTTGAGTCACATATACCTCATGGGCCAAGCTGGTTTCTCCACCTGACGCAAATCCGCATGCGATAACGTTGAAAGTTCCTCTTTGGACAAGGGCAGGATTTTTGTGCAAGGGAGAATGAGATCGACCTCTTGGGCTTCTGCTTCATTTTCTTGGGCTTTGAAGGGCTTTTCTATGAACCTTTTTAACTTGCCCCTTTGGATGAGGGCTTTGATATCTTGCTTTAGAATGAAACAATCATTTGTGTTGTATCCTTTGACACGGTGGTAGCGACAATAGTCGTTCATTTGTCGCCCCATTGGATTTTTCCTTACCGGAAGTGGGTCATCAAATCTGAGTTTCTCTATTTCTTGGAGCACCACTGAGACGTTATGTGTGAGAGGGGTATAGCGCGCCAAGTAAGGATTGACATCCCTCTTCTAACCCTGGCGATTCCATTGTCGGAAGCTTCCATCTCGCTTATCTTCCTTCTTCTGGGGTCGAGATGGGGATTGCTCATCTACTTTGGCAGGAGTTGAGTGCTTCCCCAAATCCAGAGGCGACTTCTCGTGTGATCTCTCCAGATCAATATATTTCTAGACCTTGGTGGTGAGAGCATTGATTTTCCTGACAGGCTTCATCACCAAGTTGTCCTTCAGGGCTTGGCTTTGCGACCTTAGTCCTCTCCAGAAGGTTCTGATGAGCTTGCCATCGGTGGTGTCTTCATTTAGCTGTTGGAGTATCTATGGTATCTGGTATAATAACTGGCCAATGTTTCGTTGCGACCTTAATCAATTTTATCCAAGAAGGAAAAGTAAATATTACATTTCATCGAAATGGTTATTTATAGTAATATATTGTTTGGGAGTAAATGTAATTTAAATTAGGATAGAAACAATGATGTCTTGGGGGGATGAATTATACTTTTCATCTAAAATTGCGGCAATATTTTTTTAAAAAAATTAAATAAGTTTATATTGACAATTAAGGATTTAATTTAGGGTTAGTAACCAAACTACAACCTGGATTTTGATCAACTTACAAATCGTTACTTGAATTTTTAGATTTTTTTTTTAATTGGCTACATAAACTTTCAATTTTAGAGAAAATTGATACATCTGTTACAATTCCTATCAAATTGGACAGAAAATGAATATGTTTCTGTCACGTGATGTATTTTAATGTGTAGCCAAGATTCAAACAATTGAAGGTATTGTAATGAAATATCTTTAATTGGATTTTCAATTGAAAGACAATGTTCGAAATGGGTCGAAGTCCAGTTGAGTATCTAATTGAAGGTATTTCGTTGCAATACTGTCAATTTAGGTTTGAATCCATATTTAGTATACATGAAAAGACTCCACATGTAGAAACTTACTCAATTTCTATCAAATTTGACGAAAATTGAAAAGAATATAACAATTTGCTCTGAATTTGAAAGTTCATATAGTTAATCTTAAAAAATAAAATTCTTATAGCGATTCGTAAATTTGTTAATGTTCGAAAGCAATTTGGTTATTATAAAGGTAATCAATTTTGACCTGAGGACTTTTATTTAATAAATAAATATTATTATTTAAATAATGATAAGAAAGAAAGAAAGAAAGAAAGAAAGAAAGAAAGAAAGAAAGAAAGGTTTTTTTTTTTTTTTTTTAATCATATTTAACCTTAAAGTTTAATATAATTTTTACAATTAATCCCGAAAATAATTTTTAGCATTTATAACATTTGAGTATAATTAATATACCATAACTAACCCACAATTATTAACACTGTTAACCTAAAATCAAATCTCTCCTAGTTAATTTGTTTGGATTTCCTTCTATGTTTTTCATTCAATTTTTTTAATAAAAAAACTCAATATATTTCTACCGTTTCAGTTGCCCATCTTCACTTTTATTTGTTTCTTCACAAAAACCTGCGTAAAAAAACAAGCTCACAAGAACTGCAAAATTCGTACACACACAGAATCATCCACACTGGACCATCAGCGATGCAAGGTATGTTTCCATCATATTCTCCTCAAATTTCGGTTGCGTGGAATAATGCACTATCTTGAATGACACCTGACTGCGGGTAGACCAAGCCTTGCAACTTGAAAACCAATAAATCTCATACGTATATATTATTATTACCTTGCTGTTAACAAACAACAATTTTTCTCCATGGTTTGTAGTCCATGAAAGAATTTGATGTCCAAGCTATTGACAACTTTCTTTTCCTTCTCGTACTTGCTTTACAACTATATTTATTTTTTATTTTTTTGTGTTAAAGTGTTTGGTGGTACTCAACAAGATCATGTGACTCGACAAGTAGCTGGTAGTGAAGAATTACTTGAGTTGTATGGAACTGATCCAGATGATGAATTAAGAAGTGTATCGTATTCTTCTTCATCTTCAAATAATGAAGATGCAAGTGAAAATCTCTCAATTCCAAAAAACAATGAATGCCAAAGGCTGCAGTACCCTGAATTTAATCCAAGAATAGATATGGAGGACCCAATTTTTAAGTTGGGTATGTGTTTTGCATCATCTGAGGAGTTTAAAGTTGCTGTTAAACAACATGCTATCAAATGGGGCAAGAAAGTCAAGGTGGTGAAGAGTGAGAAGTGGCGGATTCGATATAAGTGTGAAGACGAACATTGTGATTGGGAAATATATGCTTCGAAGTTGCAAGGAGAAGAAACATTAATTGTGAAGACTCTTCGAGGTATCCACAAATGTAGTAGGTCACTCCATGTAAGTCAAACTGATTATAAATGGCTAGCTGAAAAGTACTCTGCTAGGATTAGGAGTAACCCTAATTGGCCTACAAAGTCTCTTAAAGAGACAATGGAGTTTGAAAATGTCGTCAAATTGTCTTATGGCAAAGTATACAGAGCTAAACGGTTGGATCTGAGGAGCAACAATATGTCATGTTACGCAGTTACTGTGAGGAATTAAAAAGATCGAACCTGGGAACTACTTGTGGAATAAAATCATATTTACTTGGAGAGAAGTGCATATTTCAAAGGTTATACATTTGTTTTGGTGCACTAAAAAAGGGTTTCCTAGAATGGTGTAGAAAATTTATCGGACTTGATGGTTGCCACTTAAAGACAGCATGTGGAGGAGTATTGTTGACAGCAATAGGCATTGATCCAAATAGTAAAATGTATCCTATAGCATTTGTTGTGGTGGAGAATGATCGATGACTCTTGGTGTTGGTTCATCGAGCTTTTGATAGAGGATCTTGAGTTGCACAACTCACATGGGTGCACAATTATGTCAGATAGACAAAGAGGTTTGTCAGAGGCAGTTGCTAACCTCTTACCTAATGCTCAACACAGATTTTGCATGGTTCACTTGTATAATAATTTCAAGAAAAAGTACAAAATATTGGCATTCAAAAGATTAGTATGGCGTGCCACTGCTACAAGGCGTCATGATTTTGATAGTGCGATAGAGGAAATAAAAAAAACTCGATATGGGTGCTTATACATGGTGGATGACGGTAGGACCTGTCCATTGGGCTATATCATAATTTGATCCATCTTCGAAGTGTGATATGCTGACAAATAACTTCTGCGAAGGTTTTAACAATGTCATTCTCGGCCCATGTCATTCTCGGCCCTCGGGATAAACCAATCATTACAATGATTGAGAGTATAAGAATAGGATTGATGGAGAGAATCCGCATGAAGAGAGAAGAGATAGGAAAGAATGAAAGAGTTATTTGTACAAAGATACTAGGTATTCAGGAAGTGAGTACAGAAAATTCAGCATCTTGGATCGCGAGGTGGAATGGAGCTGATAAGTTTGAAGTTTCTGGAATGTATGGCGACAGGAGAATTGTAGATGTTACTAAAAAATCATGTACTTGTGTTCATGGGATCTAACTGACATTCCTTGTTGCCATGCGGTAGCTGCATTACATGTCTTGCACGATGATCCAGAAAGTTATATTGATCATTGCTATAAAACTGTGAAATTCATGGATGTTTATAACAACTTGATGAATCTCGTGAATGCCCAAGAGGAATGGTCGAAGATTAATTCTATACCTCTTTCACCACCGATTGTGGAAAGTAGGCCAGGAAGACGTAAGAAGTCTCGAACTAAGCAGCCGGAAGAAGAACCCAAAAGAAGTAAGCTTTTAAGGCGGAATACTACTGTCAAATGTGGTCTTTGTGGACAAGAAGGGCATAACAGAAGAAGTTGCAACGTTAGTAGGCTTCTATTTCCGACAATTGAACTGAATGGATGAGCTCCTCGATCATCTATATTAAAACAAAATGGAGAAACCACCGCAGAGTACATGTAGTTTCCAGAGATGAATATATATCCTCCTTCATCAAGTGCTATAAGATTTCATGAAAAGCTACCTGTAAGTAACTTTTTGTATATGCATTGATCATTTTATATGAACTACTATATTAACTTCGTATAACTTGTAGATGTTTACATGCTGCTGAGCTATGTTTACATATGTTGAGCTGTGTTTACATATGCTGAGTTGTGTTTACTGAGCTATGTTTACATATGTTGAGCTGTGTTTATATCTGCTGCTGACTTACTTACTAAGTTAGTTAGTTAGCTAGTCGTCCGACTTGTATATATACTAAGACACTTCATGTAAAGCATATTAGATTCTTGATGAATAACAGATTACAAGTTTATCTCGTTTCCATCGAATTACATAACTATCTTAATTTGGATACCTATATATACTGCTTTATAGTTGTTTTACTTTTTCTATGAGTAGTTGTGATGTTTATTGATGCTACAGGTGAGAAGAATGGGTTAGATAATGCTGTAAAATATTGGGCGATGTTGCGATGATATGATGAAGTCCATATTTTCTTTCGGCGTTGTGTGATTTGATTTCTAGAACTATGAAAACATGCATTTTGATTTTGAAGATGACATTTGTTTAGACTGCTTATGTTTAGTTATCTAGCATGTTATTGACTATTGGATCATTTTGAAGAACATCCAACATTTTGCAGCTGCAGTGTCCTAATGAAATATATCATAGTTCTGCAGCCATTGGATGGGAGTGAATTTTCAATCGTTGTATTTGGAGAACTTGATGTTGCTCTATCAAAATTGCTTATTTACTTTCATGAATGATGGTGGTAAATGAATCGTAGCACAATTACTTGGCACATAACTTGCTGAACTAGAAATGCATGCTGCAATTGTATTTACTGCATTCTGCCACATTATCAGCTGCTTTCATCATTTGGTAATATATATTATGGATGCATGGTTTGTGTTTGATAAAATGTCTGAATGAGACATTCTTGCTTGGATATTATATTTAGGGTTAAGAACACAATATGGGCCTGAATGTTTGCCCATGTTGCCAATTGGGGTCTGAATTGAAAAATGATATTATTAAGGGCCTGAATTTTGAGTTTTGTGTTTTTTCGGGTTTCCGTCCAAATTTTCTGTTAAATGTAACGGAACCACGTGAAAAGACAGAATTACCCTTTTACAATTATTATATAATTTATCAGTTTAATTAATGAAATGTGAAATGTCTAAAATACCCTTGCACACTAATTATGCCCTTAAGGCCACCACGGCTCCGGCCACCGACCACCACCCAGCTCCGGCGACCCAAACACCCCCTCCGCGACCCAAAAAAGCTCTGATCGGAGCTCCACAGCTCCGATCGGAGCTATTTTGGGTCGCCGGAGGGGGGTTAGGGTCGCCGGAGGGGGGTTAGGGTCGCCGGAGCTGGGGTGGTGGTCGCCGGAGCCGGGTGGTGGTTGCCGGAGCTGTGGTGGTTTAAAGAGCATTTTCGTCTTTTTAGGTCAAACATGTAAGGGACACACTTTGGTCAAAGGGCATTTTCGGATTTTCAGTTTATTTTCGTCACATGCCAAGCATGTGACCACTTTCCGTCACTTTTAACAGAAAAAATAGACGGAGACCTCTCATATAAACATAACTCAAAATTTAGGCCCTTAATAATATCATTTTTCAATTCAGACCCTAATTGACAACATGAGCAAACATTCAGACCCCTATTGTTTTCTTAACCCTTATATTTTATTTTATCATTGCTAGTCCAAAGAAGCAGAAGGAAAATAAATGAGTTGTGATGAGGAACATCTTTAAAGAGAAGTTGTAATTCTGAATCTCTGATTGTTTATATGATGGTGTCGTAGGGATAATTTCTAACTATTATCTTCTTTCAGTTTTTATATTTAATTAATTATTATGTAGTTAGAAGGTAGAACCCATTTAATTATAATGTTGTTGTGACATAATCTTTCTTCCTAGGTCACCGTTACTTCGTGTTACTTCGTTAGTTAGTTACTCCTTTAGTTTAGTTAGTAAGGTTAATTAGAGCATCCACAGTGGTATTATGTAAAGATTACGTAAACGTGGGTTCTACATGTTTATTTAAGTAAAGCAACAAAAAATGTCTACAGTGGTTTTACATAGCATTCCTTAAAGATGGGACCCACACGTAAATTTATGTTTTTACATAAAGCATTTCTTAAATTTAAGTAATGCACTATGTATTACGTAACCAATTTTTTATTATAAATTAATTCATTTTATAATTAATGCTAATATCTTATCGGTGGTTGTTGGAAAATTTAATAATAAAATATATTTAAGGAATATGTTTAAGTAATACAATTGCAGAAAAAATATTTTTTACGTGTGTCTTAAATATTTCTACGTGACAACTTTAAAGAATACAATTTATGTAAAACTATTGTGGATGCTCTTATACATTGTAAATGAAACTCTAAGGCTATATACAGAAAACGTTAATTATGAGATTATTTTTAAAAATGAGATTAATATATATATATATATGTGACAAAAAATCAAGAAAGAAAGAAAAAAAAAAAAAAAGCTGAAAGACTTTGTGTTTGTCCCAATTAGCTTGGAAAACAATTCACAGCTGAGGGCAGAGCAGGTGAAAGCGAAGAGAGAGAGAGAGAGAGGAGCCGCCACCGTGTTTCACATGTCCTCTATCTCTAATCGTAGACCCCCGCCGTCCCCTGTATAGTTTCGAACATACCTCACGTTTCCGGTAAACATCTCTCTCTCTCTCTCGGTAGCGTCTCAGATTACTGAGCGAGCAACGTTTGTTGGTTGTCTCATAATTCTAGCATGACTTGTTCCCTAAAATATTATATAAGCATCAACTCATCTTGTTCCA
This sequence comes from Clarkia xantiana subsp. parviflora, assembly GCA_036873135.1. NCBI lineage: Eukaryota > Viridiplantae > Streptophyta > Magnoliopsida > Myrtales > Onagraceae > Clarkia > Clarkia xantiana. Next base: position 42,023,630 of record JAPTYO010000004.1, read on the forward strand.
TTTCTCCCTGATTCATCTAAGCATCTCATCAAGTCATCAACGCATCTGGTATTTGATTTTCGGCTCTAATCTAATTGTTCTCTTGATTTGGTAAAGTTTCTATTTTTTCCTGTGAAGGTTGATTCCTCTGCCTTTTTAGGATCAATTTGGTGGCAATATACTGCGGACTTGTTGAATTAATTAGCCAATTACTCAAAATACAGACATTTTTGTCTGCCCTTTTATGCTAATTGGAACCTCAATTGGTTATTAATTGCATGAGAAATTGTTGATGACTCAAGAAATGTATCATATGAATTTCTTGGCAGCATGCTTGCAGTTATCCTTCAAAGATTCAATTTTAAGAATTTAGAAGTCATTAAAATAGGAGAGGTGCCCGAACTGAAAGATTAACTGGGAAAAAATAATAATTAAAGTTTGAGGAATGCCTGTGCTGTTCATAGTTGAACTGGAGAAAAAAAAAAGTGTCAGTTTTGATAACCCTTGTCAGGAGGGATGAATCAGGCCAAGTTCTGCAACAACCATTAATTGCATTTTGATTTTGATTTTTCCCTTTTGCCATTGATTTTATAGTTTGATTGTTTGAATATGCTATAAGTTGTTTTGTTTTACACCATTATATTTTGGGTATTTCAGCTTGCATCATCATATCAATAACCCTAATTCTGTCTTAGTACAATTTCTTCCTTAGAAATGTGGATCTGACTCCTCATTAATTTATTTGCAGACTATCAAAATGTTAAGAACAAAGCAGATTGGTACCCTCTCCAGTTCTGCCCGATCCTTCTTCCTTAGTGGTACACGCTGTGGTGCTTCAGATGGAAGTTCATGTCCCGAAGACGACAACTGCACTCCTCGAACAAGACAGCAACAACTGCTAAAAAAAGATGGCCCTGTAATTCAAAAGCCACCCACCATAGTTTCTGCAGCTGCTCCTTTCATTTCAAGAACTGCAAAATCTGATCCTTCCTCCAAACCCGAGACAATCAAGAAACCTACTGTTCTGCCCCAACATGTGGAGACTGTCAGTTACGCTACGGATTTGGATTCTTCGTCTCCACAAGTTTCTGATCAGTTTTTCAGAGCAGGTGTCACTGCTGTAAGTTATTTGTCCGGCTTCAGATTTCATCAGATGGAGATGGAACAGCTGTGCATTCAGCTCAAAACTTCATGGTTGATCCTACAAGGCCCGTCCCAGTTATCTCGAATGCGAAGACTAATCGCAGTCAGAACGTACACAAGGCTCATCCAAGATCATCTCCCAATACAAGCTCTAGTTCCAAAAGTTCAACTTTTTACACTGCCACCAATGATAAGGGAGATGGCAGAACTTCTAAATCCACCAATGAAGGTTTCAAGGCCTTTTTTGATGGAAACCCGGTTGAGAGGTCTGATTTTAAGACGACAAGTGCTCCACGAAGATCAAAAGCTTATCTGAATTCACATTCTTTTTTTTCCAATTCTAGTAACCCAGAATCGAGATCTGTGGAAAATAATTTAAATTTCTCAAAACCTGCAAGAGATGCTAGGGTTTTTAAGGGAGTTGCATCTTCAAGGCAATTCTCAAAGTCGATTCACAATGTGGATGGGTTTCAAACATATTGATGCAGATGGGGTGGGGCCTCTCGGCAGAATTGTGATGGAGTAAACAAAAGTGAGTATATGAAAGGACAAGGGCAATTTAGTCAATTAATAATTCAAACGTGACAATCACATGAGCAGCACATGTCAAACCCCGTCTAATAATTAACTGAAGTACGGATGGAGCTAGCTACCTACACATCTATGGAAGTCTAGCTAGCATTTTGCTACAATTGAAAGTTCAGCTAGCATTTTGCACATTGAACCAAAGTTTAGCTAGCATTTTGCTAATTAACACTTTGTCAGAAGGTAAAACTAGAACGTTAAAAGATGGAATTTTGTGGTCAATCTCTTGCAGGAGTGAGATTAAGCTAGTTTAGGATTAATGGATGGATTATTATGAGGAGCGATATATGTAACTTGGAAAGAATATGATTTTGTGTTATTGGATTTTAGTGAGATAATATATGTATGTATGTATGTGGATGTATTAACAGAGTAGCGCCAACATTGTAGCTGGCAGATCATTGTCTTTGAATGATTTCCATTGTGTCTGTCCCCAGCAAGATCTGTTTATTGATCAAGAATCCATTGCCATTATTTATTTATTGGATTGGAAAAGACTTTCGGTGTTGCTTCCTCATAAATCTGTTTATTTATGTGCTCCTCTCCACGAGGATGTCGAATTAGTATAATTATATAATGGGTGATGCTAAAACATGTGAAAAAAACTGTGAAAAATTCATAGAAAGCATTTCTAGTGTCACATGACCAGTGTTATCAGAACCGGACCGGACCGGCGGTCCGATCGGGTTCGAACCGGAACCGGAGCCTCTAACGGTCCGGTTCAAGTAAATCCGGAGGATGTAAGCGAACCCGGTTCGTTAGCCGGTTTTTTGACGAACCGGCCGGTTTTGAGCGAATCGGACGGTTCGCCGGTTCGGACATTATTTAAAAAAAAAAAAAAAAATTGTTCTTAGGATTTATCTAACTGAGCGCCGCAGACCTGGAATCTTACATCCAAATCCAAATCTAAACAGAAGAAACGTTATGTAGAGGAAGAAGTCCAAAGAAGAGAGAAAGCAGTCATCGTGCCCGCGCCGAACCACCGCGTCGTCGCCATGCTCGCTCGCTCGCCACAGCAGGAATCTGTCTCTTTTATATGTAAATTTCAGATTCCAATGGATAGAGAGAAAGGGATAGTGAAGACTAGAGGGGTAGAAGGTGGGGTGGGGTGGGGTGGTGACGAGAGAGAAGGGAGATAGAGAATGGTGTCGTAACTGTTACCATGAGATTCTCCATGAGATGTGCTCCAATCCCTTCATCTTCCTAATCTGTATAATCAACTATCATGGATGGAGCCATGGAGGCGTGAGGAGTGGCTAAGATGTTTAGTATTTAGATGGATTAGGGTAGGGTTTGTAATATGGGCCGAGTTCGAATTTATTGGGCTTATCATTTTTTGGCCTAACATAACTAATAAAAACTATATTATATAATGTATTTAGGTTACCAGCAGTCGAACCGGGTTCGAACCGGGTCGGACCGGTTGAACCGGGAACCGGTTGCCTGACCGGTTCGACCTCCGGTCCGGTTCTGATAACACTGCACATGACAATGCATAATAACATTCTCTTTCCAATTTATGAACAATCATTACTTAACATGTGTTACTTGACAACTTTCTATGAATTTTTCACTAAAAATTTCACACTTTAAAGATTTACCCTTATAACCCATACAATATATTTGAAAAATATGATTTTTAGTATCAATATGTTTTAAAATTTAAACAATGGTAATTGATACTTCTATTAATTACTCGTTCAAATTTGTCTTCAAATACATTTTAAACTTCCAAAATTAATCAAATACTTTTCTAAATATCAAAATCAAGACGTAATAACTTATACAAGTGTTATAATAGTATCCTGACTCGACTCAACTGAGCTAGAACTGGTTCTAGTCCGATTTAACTCAATCATAACATTGCATAAACAATTAATGTTTAGTTGTGATTGTTTAAGAACTCTTAGTTAATATTGTTAATTTGAAATGTATTTAACGACCATTTAGATAAATAATTAAAAAAAGTACCAATAATTATTATTTTGAAATATGTATTTTTTTACAATTTTTTTTTTAAGAAAACCGTTAAATCTTCGCAATATAATTTTTTTAGGGTCAATAACCTGGGAGAGGTCTGAAGATTGACCCTTGTGAATTTGAGAGGTCTGAAGATTGAAATGGTGATAAATGAGGTCTGAAGTTTGGACTTTGTGATTTTGAGGTTTTCCGTCCAAATTTAACAAAACAACGTGAAATGTCAGATTTACCTCATGACAATATTTTTAAAAAAATTAAAGTTTAATTAATGGAATATGAAATGACAAAAATACTCCTTTCACTAATTAAAACATAACCCAACTCCGGCCACCACCATGGCTCCCGCCGGCCACCACCCAACTCTGGCGACCACTACCCAACTCCGGCGACCACCACTCAGTCCAGCGACCCCACCCAACTCCGACGACCGCCACCACGGCCCCGATTGGGCCCAAATCGAAGTCAACAGCCCCGATTGGGCCCACATCGGAGCCATAAAGCTCCGATCGGAGCTCGGTGGCCCCAGATTGGTGCCACAGAGCTCCAAATCGGTGCTTTGTGGCTCCGATGTGAGCCAAATGGGGCCCGCGGTTGTGGTCGCCGGAGTTGGGTGGTGGTCGCCGGAGTTGGTGGTGGCATTAAGGGCATTTTCGTCTTTTCATTCAAGCATGTGAGGTGAAAGAATGACATTTTTTGAATTTAATTTTATTTCTGGTCACATATCAAGCACATGACCTATTTCCATTAATTTTAACGGAAAAAATTAACGGAGACCTCTATTATTTACAAGTCAAAACTTCAGACTTCTATTATCACCAATTTTGAACTTCAAACCTCTTAAATTCACATGACTAAAACTTCAGATCTCTCATAGGTTATAGGCCCATTTTTTTTATATATCATACCCATTATAAACCTGGAATCGCTTATTTATAGTGTGCATTACAAACCTGCTGGATTCGCACTGATTGCATTACCGTGCATAGAAGTTGAGGAATCGTTTTTGAAGTAGAGAAAAAAAAAAAATACAAAATTAGAACATGGATAATGTGCAGTTTTTTATATAGTTAATTATTATCTGTCAGAAGAAATTTTTGAAAGCACGTCTAAACCCAAGAGCTGTCAATAGTTCGTATCGTGTGTTATACATACTACTACCATGATGACACAGAAGCATATCATCAAAGCAGAAGAAGTAGATGGAGAGGGTGAACAACAAATGGGTTTCCACGGCGGCGAGCATTTGGATCCAGTGCAGCGTCGGCGCGTCGTACACCTTCGGCATCTACTCCCCCACCTTGAAATCCTCCCAGTCCTACTCCCAATCCACCCTTGACACCATTTCCGTCTTCAAGGACATCGGCGCCAACGCCGGCGTCATCTCCGGCCTCCTCTACGCCACCGTAACAGGTCCAAACCCCCGCACGTCCTTCCTCGCCCCGGGGCCATGGGTGGTGCATCTGGCCGGTGCCCTACAGTTCTTCATCGGTTACTTCCTAATTTGGGCCGCCGTCGTCGGATTGATTCCGCAGCCGTCGGTGCCGGTCATGTGCCTGTTCATCTGGGTGGCAGCCCACGCTCAGACTTTCTTTAACACCAGCAACGTCGTCAGCGGCGTCCACAATTTCTCCGATTACAGTGGAACCATCGTCGGAATCATGAAGGTATTCACATTTTGTCTCCGATCACCTGATATTTTGCTCATCATTTACCAAGATTTCATAGAATCTGATCGTGATCGTGATCGGATCTATACCCAGCTGTTTCATTGCCGAATTTTTAGCATTTTCGTTTTAAAAAAAAGTCATAAATCAAGAAGAATTCTTAATGTGATGATAGGACGGATTTTCGAGTAGGAAGTCATCATGCTATTCTGAAGAATAACAATTAGGAACAGAATCTGATAGCCACTAATTGGTAAAGGGGAAGTATAAAAAGAATTGGACAATGAAATATAGCAATTCTTTGTTTATGCTCTGCTCTTTACTAGTCTTTCTTGCTTGTGCTTGTTTTACTAGTCTCCTTTTGTTCATCAATTCAGCTTGCTGCAGTTTGCAGTAAGATTATCATGAATCATTATCTGTTATGATTAAAAAAAGAATCATCATCTGTTGAGGGAAGGGGTAAAGCTCTGCTCTGCTCGGTTCAATTCATTTACTTATACAAATATAATATATAGGAGATTTGTGAATAGCTAAGCTAGCCCACCCAGCATTAGTATGAATTAGGTTAGGCTTGATTATCGTAGACTTAGATCATCAAATCGGGTTTGAATATTAACAAAATAGCTTTACACCCCAAGTTCAGTTAGATGAAGATAAGTTTGAACATTCAAGAGCAACTATAACAACATAATCCAAGACTAATCACACTATCATTGTTGTCTCTCTTTCACCTGAACTACTGACTGATAATGTTTCGTTGAAATTTGCTTATTATTCTGGAACAGGGTTTTCTCGGTCTGAGCAGCGCAGTACTAATTCAAGCATACCAAACTCTACTCAAGGACGATCCGAGCACCTTCATACTGATGCTAGCGATTCTCCCGACCGCCATCTCTCTCCTCCTCATGCTGTTTGTGCGAATTTTCGACACGAACGAGAGAGGCGACAAGAAGCACCTCAACAACTTCTCTGGAGTCGCCCTCACAATCGCAGCCTACCTCATGATCCTCATCATACTAGAAAACATCTTCACATTTTCATTATCGTCCCGAATCATCACATTCTCTATCCTTATCCTCCTGCTCCTTTGGCCTTTCAAGGTCGCCACCTCCGCCATAAGTCAAGAACTGGACCCCGCACCGTCCAAGGAACCGTTATTGAACCAGGAGCTGACGTATTTAGCCGACATGGGCCTTGCACAAGCCGTGAGAACCGCAAACTTTTGGCTGCTCTTCTTCGCCATGGTGTGTGGTTTAGGGTCAGGACTTGCCACCATAAACAACATTAGCCAAATCGGTGAGTCCCTTGGGTACAAAACAGTGGAAATCAACACCTTGGTCTCTCTTCTATCTATTTGGAACTTTCTGGGTCGGTTTGGCGGGGGTTTTGTTTCGGACATTTTGTTGTTCCGGTTTGGTTGGCCTCGGCCGGTTCTGATGGGGATAATGCTGCTCACCATGACGGTTGGGCACGTAATCATAGCTCTAGGGTTTTCTGGAAACCTATACATGGGTACGATTGTGGTGGGTGTCTGCTACGGTTCGTTGTGGTCGTTGATGCCGACGATTACTTCGGAATTATTCGGGGTGCGGAATATGGGGACGATATTCAACACCATTGCGATTGGGAGTCCAGTTGGGTCATATGTTATGTCGGTTAGAGTAATCGGGTATATATATGACAAGGAAGCTGTAGACAACTCGTGTTCTGGTGTTGGGTGTTTCATGGTTTCGTTTCTGATACTGGCTGGAGTTGCGTTTTTCGGGTGCTTGATTGTTCTTGTGTTGTTCTTTCGAACGAGGGGTTTCTATAAGCTTGTTTTGCGAAGAAGATTGCAGCGTTTGGAGGATCATGAGACTTGACAACTCTGTTTGGATGGGTTCTCACTGTGAATGAATGGTTGGTGTTTAAGGTTGGCTAGTTATGTTTTGTTGTGCTCATACATTCTGTTGTAGTGTTTTTTTGTTGTTGTTGAAAGAAGTCTAAATTTCATCTATAAAAAACCACTTCAATTATACGTGTAAGTAAGATAGATGTGGCATCAGTGTAAGAGATCTGTAACTATCCGTGTTGATGCTCAGTACATTCCCATTCACTTCAACGAGCTTGGGTGCAAATAATGTATGAAATATTATTCAGTTTCACCATTATTTGGAATATTGTTTGTAATAATTCACAAGGAATTACGAAGAAAATGTTTGGTTCCAAATAACGTTTGGAATATACTTCCAAATTCATTAGGAATAACAATTATTGAACCTATCTTCCACCTAGGCAATTTAGATTTCTAGTTAGTGGCGACTCTTTTAAAATCCACGTGTTTTCAAAACTATGTTTAATTTATTAATTTTTAGCATAGTGACAAAAAAAATTAATTTTTAGTATTAGTTGTATTGTTTTGAAAAAAATTCCGATCATCTCTTTTTTAATATACTTTTCTATACAATAAGAAATTATTCTAATTTAAAGTGCTTCCAATTTACCTCGTCTGTAATGTGAGGTTATTGATTTTTTATATGAAATCTAATTTAAATAATATAAGTGGAAAAATATCCACAATAATAATGGATGTAAAATAAAGTATATTACAATAGTTTAAGAAAATAATATAAAACACAATAGTTAAACTAGGTGCTAACCCGCGCGGAGCAATTTGCTAAATCGTAAACATTAATATGTGTGGAAAAGAATTTAAGTTTCTAAGTTTCATTTTCATGCGAGTAAGTTCAACAATTTCTCTAATGTACATGAGCTCCTCTCCTCTGAGCATATTTATTCATCCATTGGTTGTTAATGCAACAAAAATAAACCAATATGAGCTTAATTTTCTAGTCGCTTATGTCTTTGTTAAGTGATGTAGAAAGTAGTATGCGACCCTCCAACTTTATGTATGCTGAACACTAAACATTCCCTTAAATTCTATATGGTTGAAGTCTCAAATGATGAAAATGAGAGTTTGAGCACCAAAACTGTACTCAAATTTAGATCGAGATGAAAGAATCACAACAGTTCATCAGTGGATAGAAAAATTGACAATTGACAACAAAACTTGACTATAACATATAAAATTAAAATAGAATACAGATCTGTGTTCATTGATTTATGCAATGAAACTTCATTATCATTTAACACTACAATTTAATTCATCTTTATTAGCAAAGAAAAATGAGTTTTTTACTAAGCAAAACAAAACATCTCTCCCTTACAACTTAACTGATCACATACAGAAATGAGAAAGTTAATACGAATCTGTAAATAAAAAGCAAAACATATCCATTTGTTGTTTGGATGTTTCTACTTTTCTTGCTGGTTAAAGTTCTTCCTTTATTTTCAAAATTAATCAATCGAAAACAAAAATTTCTGCACCAATCAATTAGTTCATCAACGATTCAGCCTAAAGTATTAAAAGTGGAAGAGCATTAAAGTGCAACGGGAAGTAATATATCATATTGATGCAAGTGAAAACCTTTTGCATCAGTCTATTTCTAGCACATGCCCATTCAATTTCTGCAAACTGCAAACAAAAAACATGTCACAGAAATATCAATGATTCAAATATAAGAGACATTTACAGATTCTTAAGGAAGCATTGCTCCAAAAAAAAAATGATCAAACATCAATAATTCAAAATTTAAAAAGAGACGATAACTTTTCACCTAACACTATGACGTCTTCCACTCTTTGGCGTTATGAACAAAAATTTAAAGTAAACAACAAACTACAAAGTAGAAAGCAAAAGACCATACTTTTGGGTGCTTAAGGATCCGTAGAAATCCCTCTGAATAACTCAAATGCCAGATGAAAACCCTTGAATAATACCAATCAAGTTCACAATTATTAGAGCAGAAAACTTAAATACCAGATGCAAAGTCTCATATTATACCAATTCAAGCTAACAATTAGAGCTGAAAAAATTAAATAGCACATGAAAATGAACATATTATATGAATTCATCGTAGTTTATGGTCATAAGGAAAAAATCAGATTCCATAAATCATATTATATAAATCTAACATACCTCCAAGAAATTAGGGCAGTTAGCATTACATCAGTGTAGGTAACTGCACAATTGAAAACCCAAGGAAACATCATAAAAAACCCAATCACATTTCAGTTCTGAGAATTTCCTTGTATATATATATATATATATATATATATATATATATATATATATATATATATATATATATATATATATATATATACACCACTGATATCGAATCAAGTGCTCCAAAAACAGTAAGAGGATAGGGATTGTGTCCTCATAATGAACCTGCAAATAAACCCAAGTACCAGTTGCAGATCTATTAATATTCTCATTAGGTCTTCAATTGGAAAGCTAGCACACGATCGATTTTGATAAATTAATTCAAATTTTTTTGTAGTCAACATACCTGATAATCCCATAAGTGTTATATCTTCTAGAGAGGAGGAGGAGGAGGAGCGAAGCGCGGTACATCGAAGCCGCCGGTTTGAGGAGGAGTTGTCGACGCCGCCGGTCTACCTCACTCCGGACTCTGGCGATTCCTATAAATAGGAATATAAAATTTGACTACCATATAAACGGGAATCTGTGATATAAAATTGCAGAAAGTTAACAAAACTCACCGGATGAATTTTAACTGCATGAATTCACAATCTTCGGAGATACTGAGTTGAAATACCCAAATTTTTCATTGTTGTAACGCTGACTCCATGAATTCACAAAAGTAAATTGTAATTAATTGTGTTAATTCAATTTAGAACAGCAACTGCGGCGACGGGGAAGAAGAATGGAGAAACCTGATCGGCAGGGAAGCTGAAGAGACAGATGCCGCACGGAAGAAGAATGAGAGATGTGGGGAAGTAGAAGAGACTGGTCGCGAGGAAGAAAAAGGGATGCACTACAGATAAGAAGCCCATATTGTGAAGACAGCCCAGGATAAGAAGCCCATACTGTGAAGATATAAACAACCCAAGAATGATACTAGCGCAACCCAGAATAAGAAGCCCACGCTGATCATGACCCAGCTGACGTGGCAGCTCTACAAAGTCATCAATTGCTGACGTGGCGGCTGTACAACTCTCATTTCTCTCACATCTTACTTTATTATATATATAGATAGATTCTATATATATATATAATAATTGTTAAATGAGACAATAATTCCAGGCCCGGCCCTAGGCCCAAACAACCCAAGTTGTTGCTTGAGGCCTCCAAGAAAATAAGGGCTCAGAATATTACTTAACTAATTACAATTGGGTGGCCAAAAGTTACTATAACAACCCGTTAAAAAAACAGTGCCGACCCAATTAACAAGGCTAAATAAACTTTAACGTATTCATAATTACTAATCAGAAATCACAATTAATGCCGTTAAATTTTTTGGCCGAAAACAGTCTAAATTTTAATCAAATCGTTTTAATTAATGGTTAACCATCATCTTAATAGCACTCATTTATTAGGCCGAAACTCATTAAAATTAGAAAGTTAATTATATAATATTTTTTTATATAATTTGTAATGCTAACAAAAATTGGAAGATTCCATATATCTATTCTTTTTTTGGCGTATTTGCTCTTTAATTGAGAAAATGTTCAAAACAAAAATCTATAGAAAAAATTGTCTTAATACTAAATAAATATCTATAATATATAAAATAAATATTAAATAATGAAAAAATGATTTGTAAAAATCTAATGAGTAATTTTGCTTTAATTAAAATATCTTGAAAATTCAGCTAAAATAAAACTGTACAATTATCTCTAAATTAGTGGCAAAAATTTTTTATCTCTAAATTAAAAGTAATTTTTAACAAAAAGCCTCGTATTAAAAAGTTTGCTTTAGCCTCAAAAGTCGTAGAGACGGCCCTGAATAATCCTAAGCATAAAACAAGTTAAACATTAGTTAATAAATCAAGTTTTTACGGTTGATATTTATGTTACAATATACAAATTTATTTTTTTTTTTAAATATTTAGAAAATATATCAGATAGATTATTAAAATAATTGTAAAATCACAGACTAAAAGAACTAGTATTAAGACAAAGTATGAAGACGATTAAATAAATATAAGAGGATTGTAGAGAAAGTGCCCATATGATTGCATATTTATATATTCATCATGAAAATAAAATATCGTTTTAGTTTCTATAAGATAAAACATTTGGTTTTGGATAAAGTAATTGTAACATAAAGTATGATAATTATTTAAAACTCACTTTGAATTTGTAAAATTTAGTGATTCAATCAATATTTGGTTAATATATTACTCAAATTGCAATTACATGTTAATATGACACCTATGCAGTCAAAAACGAGTTTCTACGTAGAGACGGAAATGGGTAGGTAAAGTCGGGTCGTAAAAACGGAACGTAGAAACGTAGTTTCTACATATTTTCTAAAATAATATTAGAAATGAAATTTATAAATGTAATTATGCAGAAGTACTACAAAAATAGTAAATATACTCATTAACAATTGAAAAAATAATTTTAATAAAAAAACATGGACCCATAGTCGTCACGGTGATCAATTTTTGTAGATTAGCATGAAAAATACGGGTAAAGTGAATTTAGAATTTATGATTTTAGGATTTGAGAAACATAAAATAGAAAGGGATGTCAATGAAGTTTAAGACTTTTGAGTATTATTATTAAATGATCAATGAAGGTTGAACTTGAATGTCATATGATTAGATTTTGAGTAAAAAAAATTATTTGTCACATAAATAACTATCCATGACAAAAATTTCTTGTGTTTGGTTGATAAGTTTTTTGGGTTTTGCATAATTTATTAGATTTGGAATTGTTTTAGCAAATTATTGTAAAAATTCTAGAAACGGTAGAAACTTACGTTTCTACCCGTTTCTACACGTTTTTACGACTCTACACGCGTTTCTACCCGTTTCTACTCTGACAACGATTTTGTTACGTTTTAACTCGTTTTTTAAGGTAAAAACGTAAAAACGTGCGTTTTTACGACCTAGAAACGAGTTTTTAACTACATAGTATGACACTCCATACCTAACAATAATATCTTAAATAGATTTTTGATGAAAAAAAAGGTTTGGTAAAATGAAATAAAAAAGAATTGGGTTTATTGATATGCAATAAAATACTTTGGATTAAAACTGAATTTTTATTGGTCGAGCTAAAGCTAAAACTGAACATTATGGCTGAAATTAGGCAAACACTATGGGATATAGTAATTCTCATGTATAATAGTTGGATTTCAAGGTGCTTTATGTGAAAACACTTCACCTGATACGGGATCATGGTTTTAGTCCAAAATAGATTTGGTCTTTTAGGCTCGGTCTTGGGCAATTATGGTCCTAATCTTGGTGGACCATTGCACAGGTTCACCTGGAACCTGCTGAAGCACATTAAGCCAGATTCAACAGGTTCAATCATCGGTAGTTCTGTAAATCGAGGAGTTCTTCAAATTCTCTCTCTTTCTCTCTTACCCTAGGAACCCTAACCTAGATCTTCATCTTCCCCAGGCAACCCCAACGAACATTCTTCCCTAACACGCCATCACCAGCTTTTTGGTTCCTTTTCGCTTCCACTTCCCCTGAAATAGCTAGGCCAATTACCTTACATGCAAGTCTGTACGTGTCACAATTCTCCACAAGCCTACAACAAGTAATCATTAGCTACAACCTTAAGTATGTCTATCCGCAGTTCATTCCCTCAACCTTTTCATCTTCCCCGGCGTCGTCTAGCTCCATTAAAGCTCAAGCGAATCTTTGTCTGCTTATCAATTAACTCCCCTTCACCAACCTCGTCTTGCAATAACTTCATGGATAACTTGAATCTGGTCCTCCTTGGACGTTTCCTTAATGGCCGGAGACTGGGTGAAGCTTATGTTACTAATTTCGTGGAAAATCATTGGCGAATAGCTTATGTGCCAGAGATCATCAGAAGGGAGGATCATTCCTGGGTTTTCATCTTTAGATCACCAGAAGAAGCTCAAGAGGTCTATCAAAATGGCCCTTTTATCATAAAAGGGAACCTTCTTGCTTTTGTTAGACCTACATTGGAGAATCCTTTCCCAGAAGTAGACTTTTCAAGAGTCCCTACCTGGATTGAGCTCCGGGAGGTTCTGCATGCACTAATGGAAACCGTCTATATTGAATACCTGGCTTCTGCAGTTGGAGAGTTGATTAGATCGGAGCTCCATCCAACTCACCACTGGCTTACAACAAACCCTAGAGTCTTGGTCTACATCAACTATCAAAACCCTGTTCTTCCTTCGATAGGGGTTTCTACTGGAGCTGCAGAACGGAGGTTCTAATTTCTTACAAATCGGGACTCCCTCGTCGGAGGTGTGGTCGTTTTGGCCACACACTAGGGCACTGCAGAGCGGCGGAGGAAATTGTGATCCGTGACCTGAATGAAATGTTCCTTCGCCTTACTGACAGAGAGGGTGTTGCACCAATAACAGATGACTCACATGATCTCTACACATTCGGAAACAGAGGCTCAAGGCTCTTAATCAACTGGATTCCTTTTAGTCCTGATGACTCAAGGAACACACCCACTCAAGGTGGATCTTCCTCTAACCCCAGCGTCGCCAAGAAAACCCTAATAATAGACACGCTTTCTCAAATGGCCATGCCCACCCCTCGGAACTAGCCTCGAGAATCATTTTGTCCGTTGCTCGCCATAGAACTGCATCTTCTGCTCGAACCCAGGAACACCATGTGCCTCAGGAACAACCTTTTTCTACTCCAGCCGTATCTCCTGTGATGGCCCCTGTGGTGGCGACCTCTACTATGGTAAGTTTTTCAGATATGGTGCTTTCACCATTGAGTCATGTTAATGAGACACATTCTCCGACTACCCAACCCTCACCCACCACTGTGCTGCCTTCAACATTGCCTTCTCACCCTAATCTTGGTCATCAAGCAACCGCCTTTCCACTCCAACACCATTACCCTCACCATGCATACCCCTACCCTTATCATTACCCACCCTACCATGCTTATACCCAAGCTTTCCCTCACCCAGAACAAGGCCAAGGCACCCACCACCCTTTTCGTCATTTTCAGGGCACCTATCCTCCTCATGCAATGCCTCTTCCGGGATTTTATTCCTTTTTTAGCCCATGGCCAATCTCTTGGTTCCCGCCAACACAACCGATCATGCATTCCCAATCGTCCTCGGACACTTTTAACTCCCAGCCCACCCTTAGCCATTCCTTATACCAGACACCTCCACCAGATTTCCATGCGCTCACACTTGCTCCACCTCAGTTGCAGCCCCCCACCCTTCAATCGACCCAATCCCTTCCTCTTAACCAACCCCCACTAACAAGCCAACCTTTAGCATCCTCTCAGCCCCCCTCAACTTCTCCACCAAGACCTGAGAGACTTGTTTTAAGGCCAAGTCAAGTGTCTGCTTCAATGCCAAGGCAACCTCCCAATTTGTCTGTACCCTCTAAGACGCGTGACTCAAGCTCTGAGACTGTGGATATATTCATGGATGATGCAACACTGGCAGAGCAGCTAGTGTTAATGGAGCACTTCAATCTCAAGGAGCAATCTAATCCTCTTAACTTGAATGCTCCCTTGGTCACAGCTTCTCAGGGAACTCGTTCAGACTCCTTGGTTGTTCCTATAATTCACGCTGTTCAGCAAGCTGCTATACTACATATGGAACCACACAGCTCGGATATAGTCCATCACAGGCCAGGGAAGGAGCCAATGCATGCTCCTGAATCCAGTCGTACACCAAGAAGGGTTTGGACACGCAGAGCTCATCAACAGTCAATACCCATCACCATTCTGGGAAGACGTCAGAGAGAGGATGAGGAAGAAGACATTGGCTACCTGCGCAGCAGGATTCGACCAAGGCTGTTCCAGGATTACATTACACCAAATGCTGCCTCTTCAAGTACAGAAAATGGAAGCTCCCAAACTACTCCAAGGGGTTCAGCCCCGGATTTTGCTGAGGTATCTTTACTTTATCACAATTGGCATACTACATTTTACTCTAGGTGGAAAATAGGACTCATGGCCCTTAAGCTTGATATGAGCAAGGCTTTTGATCGTATTGAATGACCTTTTTTAAGAGAAACGCTCCTCAAACTAGACATGCCGAGAAGTTTGTGTCTTGGATAATGGAATGTATTTCCTCTTCCACATTTTCTGTTCTAATCAATGGGATTCCCTCCAATAGCTTTATTCCCTCAAGAGGCTTAAGGCAAGGGGACCCCCTTTCCCCTTTCCTTTTTATTATCTATGGAGAGGTTCTCTCAAGGCACTTGACTCCAGCTCAAAACTCAGGTAATTTACGTTGTATTAAGCCTGGCTCTCCTTGCCCCTTTGTTAACCACCTGCTTTTTGCTGATGATAGCTTCATCTTCTTGGAGGCTATAGAATCTAATGTTCACTCTCTACAGTTCATCTTGAACCTGTACGAGTCTCGGTCAGGCCAGCATGTCAATTTCACCAAATCAAGTATTTCTTTTAGTCACAACACACCCTTGGGCATTCAGAATTCTATCCTTGCTTTTATGGGTGTAAAAAAAATGCAGGATTCAGATCTGTACCTAGGCCTGCCAATTAACTGGTCCTCCCAGAAACATATAATAGGAAACTCACTCATAGAGAATCAGTAAGAGGATACAAGGGTGGATGGGGGAAGCTCTTTTCTCAGGCTGGCAAGGAGATTATGATCAAGGCAATAGCCTCCTCTATCCCTATTTATACAATGTCATGCATTAAGATTCCTATCCATGTTCATCACAAAATTGAATCTACTCTCCGGAATTTCTGGTGGAAATCTACACCTGACAAAAAGGGTATCCCTTGGATAGCTTGGAACAAACTTTCTCTAAGCAAGTCAGCAGGGGGATTGGGGTTCAAAAACACTTTCCACCAGAATAATGCACTATTGATTAAGCAAACTTAGCGTGTTCTAAGCTCTACTGAATCTTTTTGGGCTCATTGTTTAAGA
Source organism: Clarkia xantiana subsp. parviflora (assembly GCA_036873135.1). Lineage (NCBI taxonomy): Eukaryota > Viridiplantae > Streptophyta > Magnoliopsida > Myrtales > Onagraceae > Clarkia > Clarkia xantiana. The sequence goes on from JAPTYO010000004.1 coordinate 42,039,922, forward strand.
TTGAAGTACCTCTCAAGGGATTCTTTCTGCACCTGCAAGTCAAGGCAGCACTACAGTCTAGTATGGAGATCTTTTCTCCAGCTTAGGCCTCTTCTTCTACTTGGTGCAAGATGGTTCATGGGGATGGGCACTCTATCAACTTTTGGACTGAACCATGGGTCCCAAATACACCTTCCCTGAGTGAGTGGATGAACTTATCTGCTGCAAATCATCCACCACAGCAGCTTGCTCACCTTGATATCAAGGTTAAGGCCTTCATCAACCCTCAAAACTCTTCTTGGAACATTCCCCCACTTCAAATGACTCTTCATCCGGTCTTAGTAGCTACAATCCAATCAATTCCCTTACCCTTGTTTCCCATTCAGGACAAACTTAACTGGGCACCAGACACCTCTGGTATCTACACAGTTAAGAATGGTTATCGTCTTCTTTCTACTATGGAGACCTTGCAATCTTGATGGTATAAATTATGATGAACGTAAGGAATATGTATTGGACTCCTCTTTGCACGATTCCGAAAAGCGGAGAGGACAACTACGAATGGATACAGTAGTTCGTATGATTTTGACAATGAGAGATGAACGTGATAGTTTATTTCCCAAGAATTGGAGTAGGTTCTTTGATAATCTGAATGCATATGTGGTGATACATTCAACCTTGGTTAAAGGGGGTTGAAGAAGACTTCAATTACAACCAGACAATGTCAAAGCTTGGTGTCCCTTTGCATCTGCCTCGGTAGAAGCAAGGATGCTAAAGCTAGAAATGTTTCGGTTGAATGTGATGTTCTTTTCTTTATCCATGGATGCCGGTGAAAAATATGTTCAAGACCTTCGCAATGAAAGTCAACATGGAAAAGATGTATAAGGCTGCCTTACATTGACATGATTCAATAACCTTGAGTCTAGTTAAGCAAAGGAACCAAGGCAGTGAAGCGAAAACCTTCTCAGCTCACCACAAGAGATCATATGAAGTCAATTGTGATCCATATATCATGAAGTGAACTAGACCGTAAAAGGTTTTATACGATAATCTGGTGGGTCAAACCCCGTTATTAAAGTGCGTCTAAAACACGCCTCGTATGACATGTATATAAAGCCGTGAAACGCTTTATTTGAACACAAAACATTTGATATGATTCACTATTGAATTTAATCAGATGTGATGTTCAGCATGACTTAAAGTTCAGATATGTATGGATCGAACATGAGACTTTCAGATCAAGAACCCTACCATTGTCATTTATCGTTCGTTGTTCGTCTGAATTATTAAAATTTTGGTTATTTTGAAATTCGGAGTTATTGAATAAAGAAATTGTTGCTCGATTAGAAGCACAGCTTGCTTATCAATTTAACGTTCCGGTTAAAGGGAACGATCCGAAACGATAATTCAAACCTACGGGTTAGAACCAAAATTTTGGCCAGGTAAAAAAATGGTCAAACAAGACGAAACGATTCACATACTCCATCATCTCAGTCAGATCAAACTGAACTGAATAAATCCATCGATCGCATAGTTCTAAAACGGCAGACCGACTTAAATCCTCATGCTTGTTAGTACTCCATTAAATGATATATTCCGAAATAATGTGCATGTAAACCCTATTAAATTGATTTAAATTTGGAAACAAAAAGATTTAAACCACTGGATAAAACTGGTTTTATGCGTCGTACGCGCGTGTACCTCGAAATACGGAGCACATCGTTTTGAAGTACAAATTTAATAATGAAGTGTTTTAATAAATGAATGCTAAATTTTCGTTTTTAATCATTTGAATATATCTCATTGATAACGACTAAGATTATAAGTATGCTTCAAAGCTACTACAATCTAGTAAACACATCAACTATGGCATTAAAGCGAACGCATAAATACATAGCCCTTGAGGTGAATAAGTCTCTGGGTGAGTTAAACAAACGAAAGGAAGAAGTCAGTAAAACGACTCTCCCACTATAAGCCTTGAACGAATAGTTTGGCTATAGCAATCATTTTATAAAATACTTCAAGCAACATAGTTCAAAGTTACATAATGATGAAGTTCAACATTAATTGCTCCTCCGGGATGAAATTAAGTTGATTCACATTAATGTAACTCTATGTTCCAATAAAATCGGTTGACACATCACCATAAAAGCTAAAGTATGATACGGGTAAAACCTTATCATTAGCAGCATTAATTTGCGCATTAAACAAGTATTTTATTAAGAGTACGGTATACTCTTAAAAGAATACAAGTTCAAATTTAGCTAAGATTGATGGTATTGTGGTCAAACATGACATATTATAAAGATTTGAGGATAGAATTCCAATGTTTTGCGGAACGAACAGACATATTACTAATCGAATCAATGAATGGTTAACGCAGATTATCAGGTCCCACTTACTTCGAGTGGGAGAATTCATACAACATAAGTGATTGATATGGTATATGATGATACAAACGTCTTCATAATAAATCCAGTGAGAGGGCTCACTCCCCATCACATATAATCATCACTAAATACAAATGCGAATCAAGTCGGACCTGATAATCAAAATGCTGAATTAATACAACTGCCCATCATTCCTAGTGGGAGGGAAAAACGACCAACTTGGTTCCAGATCCTAGTAATCAAGGAATACGTCTCAGTGGTAAAATTCTGAGACCGAGAGGTCATCCTGAAAAGTTGTTGATCAGAGTTCAAGCACTGCCATTCTTCCCAGTGGGAGTAATGCTCCGATAAGAAGCATTATTCTGAGTGGGAGTGACGATCAGACTAGAGATAGGATTAACGAGCCTAGACATAGTCAAAGGCAACGGACTTCTCTCGAGAAGTGTCCCATCGAATAAGATGTGTTAAACATCTTGACATTCATTGTTGAATCAGTGACGGTTCAGCAAAGCAAGGGAAGAACCTCAAAACGAGGGAATGGAGGAAAATAATGGAGGATGAAATATGCCTAAATGAGAACAAATTCGGTTTCAGTTTTTAGTTGATTAATCTGCTAGCCGCAGAACTAGAAAGTGAAATTTTAGAATTCATTGCTAATGGAAAGTTGAGTGGTTCAAAACTCAAATGATTGCGTAAGTATATACCCAAATTCATGGAGTGGACTTTGATGAAACATGTCACCAACTGTGCGTTACACCACAGTTAGAGCCATCATTGCCCAAGTTGCATGTCTCGATCTAGAGCTGCATCAAATGGATGTTAAGACCGCATTCCTCCAAGGAAACCTGGAGGAAAATATCTATATGGAGCCACCAGAGGGTATAATACTCCTGGTAAAGAACGTAATGTTTGCAAACTCCAAAGATCTGTTTACGGTCTTAAACAGTCGTCTCGGCAATGGTATCGCAGATTCCACAAGGAAACCGTTGGAAACGGATTTGTGAGTCTTCACGAGGACCCCTGCGTATACACTAAGACCTCCGGGTCTAAGTATGTCATCATAACACTATACGTAGATGACATACTCATTCCTGCGAACGACGTGAGTTTCATAAACAAATAAAAGTCCTGGTTAGCATCAGCATTTGAGATGAAAGACATGGGAGAGGCCACGTACATCTTAGGCATTAAGATTGCCCGAGATCGTGCCGCCCAGAGATTGTGTCTGTCTCAAGAATCATATATCAACAAACTGTTGAAAAGATTCAGAATGCTCGATGTTGAACCCGTGAACGCGCCGGTTATGCTCGGGTGCGCGCTGTCAAAGAGTGATGGCCCGAATAACCAGCAGGAGCGTGAACATATGAAGAATGCAGAGTATCTGAGCATGGTAGCAAGTTTAAAGTATGCCATGCTCTGTACTCGGCTGGACATCTGTTACGTCATGGGCCTAGTAGCAAGATTCCAACCAAAATTCTAGTTATCAACATCAAGAGGCCGTAAAACGAATTATAAAATATATGAAAGGTACTGCCGACTATGTTCTGTGCTATAAGGGCAGGCAAATAGAATTGACCGTTTATAGTGACGCCGACCACTGTGGCGATCCGGATGATCGTAAGTCCACCACAGGAGAAGTTATCCTTCTTGCTAATGCTGCCAAATCATGGGTAAGCAAGAAGCAATTATGTGTCGCGCTTTCCACTATGGAATCGGAATTCGTTGCCCTTTTCTAAAACGCACAAGAAGCAGTCTGGCTGAAAAGGCTTCTTACTGCATTAATTGGCGCTGGCAAAGAGAGTAATCCCGTAAAAGGTATACTCCGACAGTCAGGAAGCCATTGCAGTAGTTAAGAATCCATAGTACCATAGTAGGACCAAGCACATTGATGAAAAAAAAAAATACAATTATGCTAAATATGTTTTGGAAGACAACATAATCGCTTTAGAATACTTATCCACCAACAATGTGGTCAAGGACCCATTGACTAAGCCATTACGTAGAGAGATTTTCGAAAAGTACGTAAAACTGCTTGGATTACGTAGGGCTTAAATAAGTGGTTTGTATAAGCAATAACATTTTGACATTTGAAATAATATTATTTCGATTGAATAAAAGAATTGCAAACTTAGTATATGATCTATCGACGTCATAATGAAATATAAAATCGGATTTTACGGTCTATATTGATTCAAAGGGCGCATACTTCTTCACCTTGAGCGTGTGATTGATCTCGGATATCTTATGAAGAGGCATCCAAAGTATCCTCTCGGACTCAGAACTTATACCTAAGGTCTAGCTCAATGTTCGCTTCCCGGCGTACGAGCGTAGAGCCAAAGAAAACGGCCAAGTGACCACGTCTTGGAAACCGGTTGAGTTAGACTAAGGGTATAAGCGATGGGGATGGTCAAGTTCACCTATAATTCACCGACTCTTGTGTTCACTAGGTGGCCGCCAACCAGATATTAGTTGAAGGTTGTGAACACTTGTAACGGATGCCCTGGAGAAGTATTCCTATGTGGAAAACTGGGCAATTGGAGAATTATCAGTTGACCAAGGATACAGTGCGGTACATGTTTTATTTTAACAGGATTGATTTACGAAAGGGAATCAACATTCTGCAGGCGCTACAATACCCTAACAGATGATTAGCACGATGCCCGTCGTATCCGCCGGTCGCACGGCAAACCTCGTATGAACTATTCGGAGATGGAGACAAAGACTGAAGACTGAGATGTTGATGCTATTGGATAACTATATATTAACAGGCACCCTCCCATTCCGGCGAGTGGTAGCTGTTAGCATATGTTGACGTGGCGCCGTAATTGGTAGCCCGTTAATGCTAAGGAAATTACTAAGTTAATTAGGTAATTGTCACATTAGGCTAATTGGGCCAAACCCAATCCCTAATTGACATGGGAAGCCCAAAATTGGGCCTCCCCCTTAATAGCATAGGTTCGGCCGAAACTAGTCCCAAATTGGTTGGAGTGGACTTTTGTCCACTCCACCAATCCTATATATATGGAACTCACCTAAGGGGTTTATACATCATTCATAATAAGAAGTACCTCCATTGAGGAACTTGAGAGAAACCCTATCACCCCCTTAGTTGAGATTTTCGGCACATCTTAGTCTGAGGTTCTGTCCCCGTTGAAGAATCGATCAGAGACTTTGTTGTGGAGCTTACACCGCGTAGGACTTCTTCTCACGAAGAATTTGTACGTGGTTCCGACCGGAGGATCAGAACTCCCTCCACGACTTTCTTGGGCAGGAAAGCTAAAATGTATGTGTACACTATTCCGCTGCGTAGTTAGATTACTTGCATGTACACGTTTAGCATTCCGTAGTATTACGTCCCCGTAATCCAACAATCCGATCCTTACCTGACTCTTGGAGTAGCATGAAAATGCACCTTACGCATGCCACTCAACTCGATAACCTCGAGAAAGTGCGAGTTCATATCAAGCTGGAAGAAGATTGCCTCAGGGCTGAAAAGCCTAGGGCGGAAATGCATATCGCATCCTCAGTTCCAGCTGAGCAAAAGGGTATGGTTGATAAGCCTCTAGCTCTGAAACCTCAGAAGAAGTTCAAGCGAAAGTAATTCGGTGGTAAGAAAGGCAAAGCAAAATGAAACGTAAAGAGGAAACTCGAACGTGTTTTAGGTGTGGCGTGAAAGGACACCTTGCAAATGCATGTACCAATCCTCCCAAGGTACGTGCTGAAGAATAATGATAAACTCATAAGTTCTTCTAGGACTCCTTTTACTAGAGAGTAATTCAATTCATTCTTTTAGATTACAGAACCGAGAAGGAGAACAAGCACAAACCTGAGGAACTTGCCCCGAAGATATAAAGATTGAATGAAAGACTTTATCTTTACATGCTTTACTTAATAAATCTCTTCTAAATTCTTCAGTTTAAAGGATACTTAATAATGTTCCTTGAAATACAGGAAACATTTTATTTTGAGCATGAGACCATGCTCAGAGAAAGTATTAATTACCGTTTCTCAAGCTTTTCGATCATTTTAGTTAGCTGTTTTGATGCATTGCTTAAAAGTATATTGCTTATATCTTTCTTTATTACTCCATTGAATGAAATAAATTGTAATTATAATCATATGCGAAAACGATAGGATTAAATTATATTAGATTCAGAAATGAAACAATTTAACCAAAGGTTAAACTGGGGTAAGTTGCGCCTCGCGCAAGTGGACCTCGAAAGAAGAACACGTCGTTTCAATGTCTGATTTTAATAAAGAAGTGTTTAAAATGATGATGTCCTGAATTTTCGTTTGCATTCCTTCGAAAATAACTTATCGATAACGTTTACATCGGTAGGAAGTAGGCTTCGAAAGCTACTACGACCTTGTAAAAGTATCTACTGACGCATAAGGTGAAAACCTGAAATGCTCAATTCGGAGATGGGATAAAATCTCTGAAATAAGTTCGCAAACGAAGAAGGATTAAGTCGGTTAAACAATTTTCCTTACGTACGCCTTGAACGATAAGTCAGGCTAAGCATTCAAATCAAATGACACACTTCTATAAGCGTAGTTTGTAAACATAAATGTTTTAGTAATTTCTTAACACGTTCCCTATGGGATGTAAGAAAATGATTCACATTAATATAAAACTATGTTCCATTATAATCGGTAAGATACGCCGCCATAAAAGCTGAAGAATGATAATGATATACTCATATCATCATGCGGCATTAATTTGCGCATTAAACACGTATTTAGACAAGAGTATGTAATTACTCTTTGAAAATACATGTTTACATCTTAAAAGACATGGTACCGTGGTCGAACATGTAACATTACATACTTAAGGCCGAATTTTCTGATGCATTAACATGAGTCTTAATCAGATAGAAGAGGATATTACTGACATCATGTCCCACTTAATTCGAGTGTGAGAGATTTGAACCAGCAACTCTAGTGAATGGTAAATGATAATGGAAACATTTTTTCATTATAAATCCAGTGGGAGGAATAAACTCCTTCCACAAGAAATCAGTGTTGCTGTTGAGACAAATCAAGTTGAATCTGATTATCATAATGCTGAACCAGGAATGGCACAACTACCTAAACTACCCGTTGTTCCCAGTGGGAGTAATCCGACAAACTTGGTTCCAGATCCTAGTGATCAAGGAATTCATCTTGGAAGTAAAACTCCGAGATCGAGAAGTCGTCCAAGGAAAGTTGTTGGTTATGGTTCAAGCACTCCTCTTGTACCCAATAGAAGTGATGCTCCGATAAGAAGCATCATCTCGAGTGGTAGAATTGATCCCAATTGGAAGAAATGCTCCGATAAGAGGAATTATTCCGAGTGGGAGAGTCGTTAAGACTCAAAGACTGGATAATCAAGCCTAGACGAGAGTCAAAGGCATCAAACTTCTCCAAAGAAGTATCCCATCTGGATGAGTGATAGCCTCACTCTATCGACAGTCGACATGCATTGGAAAGACCTCAAGTGGAGAAATGGAAGAAAATAATAAATGAGAGAGATCGCATGAATGAAAGCCATTAAAGTCAATAGTTGATTTACCTGCTAACCACAGGGGCATAAGGATAAGGTGAGTCCTGAAAGAAGGCTCGCCAATGATGGAAAAGGTCGAGCGATACACAGCTCGACTCGTTGCGAAAGGTTACACCTAACTTCACGGAGTGGACTTCGACGAAACATACTCAACACATGTGCGTAAAACCACGGTGCAGGGCCATTCATGGTCGTGGTTGCAGGTTTCGATTACGGATCTCACCAAATAAGTATAAAGACCGCATTCCTACACAGAAACTTGGATGAAGATATATGCATGGAGCAACCAGAGGGTTTTGTTACTCCTGGTAACGAACGTAAAAGTTTGTCGACTCCATAGGTCCATCTACGGTATTGAACAATCGTCTCAGCAATGGTACCACAAGTTCCACGAGGAAATCGTAGGAAACGGATTTGTGAATCTTTCATGAGAATCCGTGCGTGTATTATAAGACCTCCGGGTCTGAGTATTTCATCTTAACCTTACGCGTGGATGACATACTTATTGCTGAAAGCGACATAAGGTTAATGAATAAGTCAAAGTCCTGGTTGGCATCTGTATTTGAGATGAAGGACATGGGAGAGACCACGTACATCTTAGGCATTAAAATTGCTAGAGATCAGGCTACCCGAAAATTGTGTCTGTCTCAAGAAGCTTATATCAACAAACTGTTGACAAGATTCAGATTACAGGATGCCAAACCCGTGGATACACCGGTGGTGTTTGGGTGCGCACTGTCAAAACGTGACGGCCTCAAGAACCTGGCAGAGCGTAAATAGATGAAGGGTGCAGGATTTTTTAACATGATCGGTAGTTTGTTCTACGCCATGTTATGCACCCGTCCGGATATCTGTTACGTCGTAGGCCTAGTAGCACGTTTCCTATCAGATCCTGGTCATCAACATTTAAAGACTATAAAACGAGGATCTCGTTATCCGAAAAGGTACTACCGACTACGAACTGTTCTATGAGGGAAGGTAGTTAGAATTGATCGATTACATTGACGCCGACCTTGGTGGCAATCCAGATGATCGTAAGTCCACCACAGGAGGAGCAATCCTCCTTGATAATGCCGCCATTTCATGGATGAGCAAGAAGCAAATATGAGTCGCGCTGTCTACGATGGAATCAGAATTAGTAGCTCTCTCTAAGAATGCACAGAAAGCGGTCTGGCTTAAAAGGATTCTGACTGCGCTGCTTGGTGTCGATGTCAAGAATAAACCTGTGAAGGTCTTCTCTGACAGTCAAGCAGCCATTGCGGCAGTTAAGAATCTGAAGTACCATATTAGGACCAGACACATTGATATGAAATAATTTCATGCTAAATTTTAATAGTAGTAGACAATATAAACACTATGGAATACTTGTCCACCAATAACTTGGTAACAGACCCATTAACTAAACCATTGCGGATGGACATATTCAGAAAGCATGTAAAATTGCTTGGATAACGTAGGGTCTAGAAATGGAATGTATATATGATAGCATTTTGATATTAGAAAGTTAAATTTTGTAAGCAAAAGAATTGCAACTGAGTTTATGATCAATCGACGTCATAATGTTTTGATTACATCAGATTTACGGTCTATAAACTAAGTCGTAGGAGGACGCAATCATCTGCCAAACAATGTAGAATGTGGGCCTTACCTATTCACACATGTACGGTCGTCTTGCGATGTAGGGAGGCCTCCACCAAACAAGACTGACTAAGAGTCAGGGGGATAAACCTGATTAAGCAAGACGATTATCTAGTTTCGAAGTAACTCGACGTGATCTTCGTTTTGCATATCACGTGATGAACTTCGTTCATCATTTAACCACATTCTGGGACATATGAGAATCTGTGATAACATGATTGACATTTCCCTTCCTATCATCCCAAAAGGTTCAGGTATGCTATCAACGCGTGCTTCATACTACGCGTGCCACGTTCGACCACGGGGTCATAGCTCGGTTGTGCTAGGAAGGAATCCTCGTGATTCTGGCGGGCACAAACTTCTTCACCTCGAGCGTGTGATTGATCCCAAGAGCCTTATGAAGAGGAACCTAAAGTATCCTCACGGACTCAGAACTCATATCTAAGGTCAGGCTCAATGCTCGCTTCCCAGCGTACGAGCGTAGTGCTAAACAAAAAGGCCCAGTGACCACGTATTTGGAAACCGGTTGGGTCTGACTAAGGATATGAGCAATGGGGATGGTCAAGTTCACCTGTAATTCAACGACACTTGTATTCTCTAGGTGGCCACCAACTGGATATTAGTTAAGGTTGTGAATACTTGTATGGATGCCTTGAAGAAGTGTTCCTATGTGGAAAATAGGCAAATGGAAAATTATCAGTTGACCTAGGATACAGCGCGGTACAATATAAATGTTGTTTATAACAGGTTGATTGGAGAAAAGGGAATCAACGTTCCGCGGGCGCTACAATACTCCTAACAGATGAGTAGCACGATGCCCGTCGTATCCGCCGTTCGCACGGCAAACCTCGTATGAACTATTCGAAAGAAAGGAGCAGATCAAAGTAAATAAATGTTGATGCAGATTTGGACGACAATACATTAACATGCACCCTCCCATTCCGACGAGTGGGAGCTGTAAGCATTTGGTAATGGGCGCCGTACTTGGTAGCCCATAATATGTATAGTTTACCTAATGAACTTGGGTAAATGTCACATTAGGGTATTTGGGCTAGACCCAAATCCCAATTGACTTGGGAGGCCCAAAATTGGGCCTTCCCAATTACATAGGCCGGCTGAAATAACTAGGTGGGATAAAGTGGACTTTTGTCCACTTTACTCCTCCTATAAATAAGAGGTACAAGGGGATTTTTAGGGTTAATCACAATTCCCTCATTAGAGAGTTTTAGAGAGAAACCCCCCCCCCCCTAATACCTAGTTTCGGCCTAACCATAGCCCTCACCAAGGGTGTGCCAAATTTCCTTTGAGCAAAGTCTCCAGAGATCTGTCCCCGTGCCGAGAATAGATCAGAGGCTTTGCTGTGGAGCTTGCACCACGTAGGGCTTTTCTAACAAGAACCTCTACGGGTCGCGACCGGAGGATCGCAAACTCCATCTTGAGAAGATCTTGGGTCTACGGATCACCCTAAAGGTATGTGTGAATCTTCCGCTGTGTAATTCCGATTACTAGCATGTACCTTGTTTTAGTATCTGTAGTGATTACTCCCCGTAATCTAACAATATATATATATATATATATATATATATATATATATATATATATATATATATATATATATATATATATATATTATTTTTTTGTCAATATATTTAATAGGGAAATAAATATATGACAATATATTTTATTAATCTTTTAGGTAACTAAATCTATCAAGAATATCTTTATCCCTAAAAATTAGCTAAATATATTGATATTTATGTATATTTCTATATATTAATGTGAACTTATCCATATATTTCCATTTATAGATATATTGTTACCTTTAATAAAAATTAAAATATGGTAAACAATATTGCTAGTATATTCGGCCGAAACTTGCTTTCTTGGGGCCTAAGAAATTAAAAAATTTACCTTGTTAATTCACCTAGTGTTCGGCCGAAACACATAATTGGAGATAAGTGATCAAATTTCAAGATCAAATTTTAATAAGATCTACAATCCAATTTTTTTATTTTGATAAAAGTCTCATTCTTCTTGAATATCATGAACATCAAATTTTACTAAGAACATCATGAAAATTTCGGCAATAACAATTATAAAAATTTAAAATTTAAATTTTTACTTTAAAAATTTCGGCCAACTATGTGAAAAATCAAGAACACCAATTTATCAAAATCAAGAACTCCTAACATAGGCTCTGATACCACTGTTTGATTACGGGGCAGATTACTACGGAAACATAAACACAGGTACATGCTTGTAATCAGAATTCCGTAGCGGAAGATGTGCACATACCTTAAACCTTTTCTGTAGTCCCAAGGATCTTACTGAGGGAGTTCACGATCCACCAGACGGAACCCGTAGAGGTTCTTGTTAAGGAATCCCTACACGGTACTAGCTCCACAGCAAAGCCTCTAATCGATTCTTGGCAGGGACGGATCTCCGGAGTGTTTCCTCGAAGCAAATTGGCACATCTTTGGTGTCTAGTTGGGTTCGACCGAACTAGCCTTTTTTGGGAGGAGGGTTTTTCTCTCAAATCACCACTTAGGAGGAATTGTGAATTACCCTAATTAAAACCTAACACCCCTTATTTATAGAAGGAGCAAAGTGGACAATGTTAGATATCTGTCGAATTCGGGTTCGTATTTACATTTCGGGCCTTGCAAAATACCCCAAAACCCGTAAAAGAACTCTTCCGCGGACACCCAAGTCCAAAACGGTCCGGAATACGCGCAGTACCCGGACCGGAGGACTTCCGGATTGCCCTAAGGCGATCCGGAGGCCCGGATTGCCCTAAGGCGATCCGGAGGCCCGGATTGCTAAGGTAATCCGGACCTCCGGATTGACGAGACAATTCGGACCCGGCCCGGATTGACGAGACAATCCGGACCCGGCCCGGACTGCCAAACAATCCGGGTAGGTCCGGATTACCGATGTTCTTCGCGCGCGCATCCCGATTATTTTTCCAAGTGCGAGAAGTCGGTGCATGCATAGTCCACCTTGATGACGGTATACGTCTTCCTTCATACCGACATCAAGTCGTTTGAAACTGAGTACGATCCTTAGGTTCCCTATAAATAGGGGCCTAGGTCTCCCATTTTAGACAACTCCCTCACTTTTGGACTTTGGATGCTCTGACTTCTCTCTTAAAAGGCTTTCTCTCTCTAGAAATTCTGACTTGAGCGTCGGAGAGGGCCCAACCAGCATTCCCCCCTCTCCCACGCTGGCTACTGCCCCTCGTGCAGGATCCGAAGTTCGAGAGTTCGAGGTCGAGGACTTGAAGATTAGTTCGAGGATTGTGTTTCAAGGATCGCGGCGTACCCGTCCTTATACACATATCCCGAGCCTGTTCGTGAAAAAGAAGCCCGAAGCTACCCAAGTGGAAGCAGACTTAACATTTGGCGCCGTCTGAAGTGATTCGAACAAAAAGCCGTGCTGCAAGCCATGACAGGAAGACGACCAAAGAAGGCGGGTGCAAGCAAGATGAAACCAACGAGAAGCCAACCAGGAACTTCTCATATTCCGGACGCAGAATCTACGGCTTCATCCATGCCGTCCACAAATGCCCCTCCTGCATAATATGAGCCGGAAGATCAAAACAATGCGCCTGCGCAAGAGCAAAGGACAAGGGTGAATCAGGAATTCCCATCGGGGATGCCAGCTGAGGAAGCACAGCAACAACCAAGGAATGCAACCAACATGCCTACAGTCACACCGACGATGATGGCGACACTTGAAGAACTCCTTGCTCTCAGGGAGATCTTAAGGAGTCAAGGATATGCTGCACCCCCGCCACCACCCCCGCGTGCTAACGAACAAGCTGTACCAGCTAGGGAGGCGTCACATGATGCCAACCAGCAAAAGCCGCAACATCCAGAGGGAGTAGGAGAATTTGAATATACCTATCGACAGGCCAGGCAGGAGCCAGCACGATCATGCACCCCAAGTGTTGGCATGAAGCAACAACAAAGAGTAAGATGGAAACAACCTCCTTGTGTGCAATTCACAAAGCCTACACAAGGAGGATAGCTTTAAGACAGCAAGCCATGCTGACACATGCAACGATGGGTGGAGGAAGCCCGCATACGACAATGACATCCCAATTACGGGACTTACGGCTAAGGCCTTAGAAGAAATGATTGAAAGAAAAATGAAGAGTCAAAGATGAAGGGAATGCATGCCCTGGAAGAGAATTCATCACATCCATTCTCTGATGAACTAGTGCACAGTCACGTTCCAGATGCCCTGTACAGAATCGGTGGAGAAAAATATAGAGGAAAATGAGATTTAATCGAGCATGTGCAACAACATGAAGCTTCTCTGCTGGGACGAACTGACAACCCGCATCATGTTGCCATGACATTCGCTAATACTCTCGTTGGAACTGCCGCACATTGGTTCTTTTCGTTACCATGCGGAAGCGTTACGTCATGGGCATATCTAATGGGGAAATTCATTCAAAGATACATGGGAGAGCGCACACTCCTTAAAGGGCCAAATGCGTTGAATGAGGTGACACAGCAAAACGACGAGTCGTTAGCAGATTATTACATCCTCTTCAACCAAAACATCTCAGACATTCAAGGAAACATCACCGAAGGAGAAATCGTGCGCGCCTTCATTGCAAATTTAGGCCGAAGAGGATATGCCCTCTCTGAAAAGATGTCAAAGCGCCCAGCTGAGACACTTGAAGAATTGGCGGCAAGGGTAAAAGAATTCGTGGATCTGGACAGATTCAGAGAACAGCATAAGGCGAAAGTTAGTGCAGCTCGCGCTAAGGAGAAGCAAGCAAAACCCCAACAAGGCCCGCAGCAAGCAAGACAATTCCAGCCCCATAAGAGGCCATATCAGCCAGAATTCCAGAGACCAAAAGAAGTGAACCTGGCAGAATGCGTTCCTTTGAATGCACCACTTTCTGTAATCCTGAAGAAGATGAAGGAGGATAATATGTGGAGGGAGCCAGCAAACTTCCGAAAAGGGCCACTAGGAAAGCAGGAAGATAAATGGTGTGAAAATCATGAGGTCTACGGCCATGAAACGAACAGCTGTGTCAGCTTGCGATTTCGTATAAACAACTTCATCCTTAAAGGAGAGCTCAAGCAATATGTGGATCAAGGCGACAAGAGCCAAAAGAAGAACCATGCAGAGCAATCCGGAAAGGGGAACAAGGGAAAGGAGAAGATGAATGAGAACCCACCACCGCCAAAGCGAGGTGTCATCAACGTAATCCATGGTGGGCCAGCGGCAGGAGGTAGCGTTTCTAATTCCAGAGATGTCTATGCCTCGCAGCTACAATTTCTGCCCAAGTACGGGAAGAGGCGACAACCAGAGAAGGAAGACATAGTCATCCCGTTCTCAAATACCGACAAGAAACACACAGTGTTTCCCCACGATGATGCTTTGGTCATAACAATGGGCATCAATGGATATGACGTGCAAAGGATTCTAGTAGATGGGGGAAGTGCTCAAGAAGATGGGAGAAACGGAAGCCGATCTCTCGCCGAGCACGTTTCCGCTGGTTAGTTTCGCAGGAGTGGCAACCTACCCATTGGGCATGATTACACTTCCAGTTATCCTTGGGAGCTGCCGCCTGGTCGGGGGCGTAAAGACAATAGAAGCTCCCGTCTAAGGGGAGAGGAGGAGGAACAGCCTGAGCGTCGGAGGTGCGTGCCTCCAAACCGCCATGAGAACCCGCCGGCTCCTCGGGAGTCAGGCTCAAGACCGGCGAAGACTACTGCGCAGGAGAAGATGGAGGCGGCCCTTCGGGAGTCGGCTCCAGGGGGGGTCTGCCTCGCCCCCCGACGACGAACCAGGGGCTGGTCCTCGCTTGCCTCCTCGGAAGAATGATAGACATCCAGATCCATCATCCGACGGAACTGGCCGTCCGTCAGGGCATCTTCGGTCCCCGATCTTGTCGGGGCAGGAAGTGACAGGAGGGGCTCTCCGACCCGAGCGTCGGAGGGTGGCGTTCCCACGGAAGCTCCAGCTCCCGATTGACCTGCAGCTGGAGGACGAGAAGCTTCAGAAAGAAAGTCAGGAAGCTGATCAGGATCTTTACACCAGATGACGCGACGGGAAAGGTACTGGTCCTTCCCGTAATAATTGTAGTAACCCGCTTTGAGAATGCGGGGAGTTTCTCCTTGCAGGATGCGTTTGATCCCTTTGACCTGGGCTCCCTTATCAGAGGGGATTAACTCCTTGGGAACACGCCTCCTGTATAATTGAATTGCTAAAAGGAGCTGTTTACCTTCCTCGGGAGTTTTGGCGTTGAAGATCTGATCCATCTTCTCCACCCGAGCCCGCTTGATCTGCTCCGAAGTCGGAGGTGCAGATGAGGAGGTCCCCCTCTTCGAAGACTTCCTCTTCCTCGCGGGGCGCGGGACAGCATCAGTCTCCGCCTTCTTAAGCATGAGATTGGTCAGCAGTGATACCTTCTTAGCTGCAAGGATGAGAACGAAAGTACAGTTAGAATATTACCCAAGGGACGAGGTTAGAAGGGCCGTCGAAGAGTTGACCCCCGGAAACGATATCAAGGAGTCGGATCCCGGTCAGAACTAGGTCCCGCTCCCCGATGGAGTTGGCGTCGAGGGGAGTGAAAGAGTCCCCCCAACGATAAAGCTGGATGCAGTGGAGAATCTGGAAATCCTCCTCGAAGTAGGTGTGGAAAGCGGGGGCAGGGTCCGCTTCGACCTCCCATCTGGGCCACGGAATGGAGCTGTTGCGGATGAAGAAATAACTCCTCTTCCAGCCGCTGTTGTTGGGCCCCGAATCAGTGATGAGCCCCCGACCCTTGGCGACCTTCCTGGTGTCGCCATTCCAGCTGTACCGCGAGAGCTGCGCCTTGCTCCACTTAGGCATTCGCGGATAGAAGGCACAGACCCCGACGTCATTGCACTTTAACCCATAGAAGGCCCGGAAGAGTCGGAGGCTATACGGCCATTGTTGGCGGAGGCAAAGCACGCGGAAGGCATTCCACACACGGATGGCATGGGGGGAGAAGGTAGTCGGATGTGTTTTGTAATATTTACACATCTCGACCATGTCACCACAGAAAGGGAAGCGAATCCTTGCCGATATTTGCCCGGTGGAGACAAATACCTCCCCTTCCCGGGGACGAGTGACCGCAGAATCACCCGGACGCGAGGCCAAGGATAAGGGAAGCGAGGCTCCCAGGTGGAAGTAATGCACCCCTCCCGGAGAGCCGCATCATAGGCGGTGTCAGAAATCTCATTACAAGCATACTCGAACTTGAAGGGTTTCCTCCCTCCGGAACTGGACTCACCGTCTGGAAAGTAATCAGGACAAGAAAAGGCACAGATGATTTCCGCAAAAGTTTGGGTAAGTTGATGAAGATGAAAGGAAAAACTATGTTAACAAGTTTCTTCGGAATCGAAAGAGGAAATCTTACCAGACATGTCGAATCGGAGAGGAAAGGATGAGCTTGATGGTTGGAGGTCCTGGTCGCCGGAGTGCTAATCCGAGATTAGAAAGGAGAGCTTGAACTTTGAAAACACAGAGAATGAAACGGTAGAGAAGAACTGAATAGTGCCAAGATTTGGGTTTTTATAGGAGAGAGGATAGGCAAAGAGACGTTGCGATCTGGACCGTTGAAGATGAAGCGCCTCAACCTGAATCGTCGAAACACTAGGGACAAAACGGCTATAAAGCGCTTTTTCAGTAAATCAGGCACGGGCACTCAAGCCGTCACTTCATCACTCATCGCATTTAATAGGTGAGTAATCGAGAAATCTTTTCGGATTCTGTGGTTATCTTCGGAATATCGAAAGGTCTGAAGTTGAAAGACACGACGAACTATAAGTCCCTCGGGTCTTGGGGGCAAATGATGGGTTTCGATATAGCCGTGAAGCCCATTAACGGCGACTAAACGGCGAAGAAGGCCCACTGGGCCTTAAAGAGGCTTAGAAGACCAATACGAGGGGACCCGACCAGGTCGGTCCCGACATACGAGCTGAACGCTCCCGATCCTATGCCTTTAAGTAGGCCCCGATCCTATGCCTTTAAGTAGGCCCCGATGATACGCCTTTAAGTAGGCTCCGATATTGAATCCCTGAGAATGCTGGCCCTGTCCCGATGACGAGGGGCCCTGAGCGGTGACCAAAAGAGATAACTCTGGAGTCCCCGACATCCTTCGGGACTTGCCACCATAGAACGAGGCCGAGAAACACGCCCACTATCAATATAGTGGGGAAGTGGCCTGAAAAGACGGAACGTGGGCTACAGGGCCGAGATTAACGGAACGTGGTAGTTATCTCACAGGTAACTGAGGTGACCCCTCCCCTATATAAAGGAAGGAGTTACCTCAGGATCATTACGTTCATACTTACATACTGATACTTGCCAGTTTCATCGAGATACTCATTAAAGCATCAGAGAGGGATTCTGGGTCACCGCCCGGTCTATCCCCTTCTTGCAGGATTACTTGGAGCGAAGGAGTTCGGATTTCCGTCAAGAACATACCGGAGTTCCAACCGTGATCCAACAGGACTGATCACCCCATCGTGGCGGAAATCCTCTTAATAGACGACAACCCCACACACTAAAAGTATGGATACTCTCTTAAGGGTTCATACACCATGAAGACTTAGGCCCGAAAAGGGATAGCTTCATGTTATACGCTTTTTAAAGCAAACCTGGTACAAAACTCATCAAACTTACAAGTCGAGTCTTGTATAACGTTATCTTGCTCTTTAGCATTTAACGCATAAACATCAAAATAAACAAGAGGAATCTTGCAACAACGTCGCCTTAGTGTGGAACTAGAGAAGGTATAAACTTAAGTCTTGCTTCGTCAAGACGACAGTGCTACATGTCAAGTGCCAGTGCCAAGTGCCCGCGCCAAGTACATTACTACTTACAACACTACAAGTACCTAGTGTACGCATCTTGCCATGCCTTGGAATCTAACCAAGAGGGGCGCTCATAACACTCAACAATGCGCAACATACAGTCGCAACTACGAACATCATGTTCATCATCTAAGGATATCTATCCTATCGTCCAAGTTCAAAGCATACGGACAACATAGATAACTCATGGTATGAAATATTACTAACAAGTTATCACATGATTATTATTATTATTGAAAAGGGAAAAGTATGTAAAACATGCAACATGTTTAAAAAAAATGGTTTTATGGACCAATATGTTTTAAAACGTACAACATGTTTGAAAAAGATGGTTTTATGGACTAAAATGTTTTAAAATGTACAACAAGCTTACAAAAGATGGTAAAATGGCGTATCGTCCACTTATTGTCATTAGTCTCATTAATTGGACACGTGTGGATCACGTTTTTTAAAAAATAATAATTATTATTATTAGTATTTACATCCAACCATTAATAATCATTGCTATTTATAAATTAATTTCTTACTTTAATTATTATTATTATTATTTTTCTAAAAATGTGTTCCACACGTGTCAACTTAATGAAACTATGGATAACAAGTGGACGGTATGTCATTTTAACATCTTTTGTAAGCTTGTTGTACATTTTAATACATATTTGTCCATAATACCATCATTTTCAAACATGTTGTACATTTTAAAACATGTTGGTCCATAAAACCATCTCTTTCAAACATGTTGCATGTTTTACATACTTTTCCCTATTGAAAAACAGGTCCATAGGACGAGGTACCATACAAGCAAACGTACAAATAAAAGTTTGGACAAAAGCCTCAAACATATCATCATCTCCAAAGGACTAAGACAGCATGTCCAGGAAATCAACACCAAGTTCAACATCACCATTATCATATCCAAAGGTCAAAGCAATAGAAGCTGCTTCAACTGCATTACGTTGCAAATCCGCAACATGGTTGACAGCAAAAGAAGAATAAGGACCTAGCTTGTCGAACGGAAATCCAGGGGCAAGTGTGTATACTCTGCCAATATAATCTTTGGAAAATTCATCAACCAAAGGTGCAAGATCCGCTTTAGCAGCGGCAAGAACGGCAGCAGAATAAGCAGGGGTATTAGGATAATCAGCAAGTCCCTTCTCAGCACCCGCTCTATGTGCCTCATCACGAACAGAAGCAAGCGCGGCATCATGAACACTGTTGTTCTCCGCAATTTACTGCTTGATAGCAGCAATCTCGGCCTCAAGTTGTTCAACATGGACGCGACGAGTAGCAATGCGCGTTTCAATATCAGCAACCTTGGAGTTCAAATTCTGCACTTCCTTCTCGGCCTGTGCAAGCTCGCGAGAAACTGTATTGCTATTCTTGATAGCAGTCCTCCTCTCGTTCACAAGCTCCAACACAAAGGAAGACATGTTCATCATCCTTGAAATAGCCTAATTACAACGAACAAGACGATCATGATCAACAACAACAACAAAGCATACGCGTACAGCATGAAGGCAAAAAAGTTAGAACAAGATCTACCGGTGAAAATTCAGCTAAGCCGCTCTCAACGTATGCCTATGCCTCCTCATCGGTGGACGGTTTGACATCATGATCACCAGGAGGAACACATCTTTGAAGCACCCGCACACCAACTCCTGGAGTGCTAAGTTTGGAGTCCTTCGGAAAATGAAGACTACCAGCGGAGAAAGGTGACTTGTTTTCTCCAGAAACATCAATCCCGTCAGAAAGGATCAAGTCATCACGCTTAATACGTGGCAACACTACAATAAGAACAACATAAAACAAAGAGGACATTAGCAAAATATACTAAGTATAAGAAGAATGTCAAATAGAACAATGCATACCTCGGCGGGAAGAACGCTCCTCCTCGGGCCGGGGGGCAGAAGGCGCTATCGTGCGACTCTCAACTCTCTTCCCTTTATCGCAAGAACGAGCTGAAATAGCCGCACTTGGTTTAGAGCGCTTCGGATCACTCGAGGGACACGCCCCTGCGGCAGATCTCTTGGGAAGAACACTAGTGGCAGGCATTGCGACAACGCGCTCGGTCACATGTATGGAGTTACCTAAAAGAACAAAAATAACGTGGGTATAACAAAACTTGGAAAATCAACAAGTCAAGAGAAGATACAAGAACATGCCTCACTCTTTGGTCCTTTACCACGATCATGTCCGGAGCCTTCAGGAATAGTGGGGGCAATATTTCGAACACAACGCCCAACTGACAGGTTATCACGATCATTAGCTGTCTGCAAAGACGAGCTTTTTCCATCAATACGACCTACATTGCAACATAGTACATGTTATAAAAGTTATTAGCATACCAAATCTTCAGAAGGAAGTATATGAATCCCGGCATGAATCAAATCCTGATCTGAAGCACGTAATAGACAACGATAGCGGCGCTCTTGCTGACATCGAAAAATACTCTTCACCGCCTCCCTATCATCCAAGGAAAGGTCAGAAAAATTGGAGCAGGATCAGCTTTCTCCACACTCTCAACATCCCAAATAGTCCAGACATCGCATACGAAGAAGTAATGATGTCGCCAATGAGAACCAGAACGATCAGCTGGGGCGGCTAGACGTTGTTTGTGATCCCACTCGGCATCTCCAAGACCAAGCTTCTTGAAACCCTTATCTTGCAAGTTTGGCCAACGCATCTTCATTCCACATAACCCCGTCGCATCTGGGCACATCAGTTGATAGAAGCATCGGAAAAGGGTTGTAGAATAGTGCCAAGATTGCCTGTGAAACAAAACTCGAAAGCAGCTCCATACACGGAGGCCAGCAAGAGATAGACTCAAGGGTGATATCCGGTAATAGCGACAAAGGTCCACCAAGTCAGGGCAATAGGGAAAACGCAGGCCTTCCTTAATCTGCGAGGTATAAACTGCGGACAGATCACTTGGAGGAATAGTAACTTGCCCTTTTTCGGAGTCTGGCAGCACGTCATAAGGAAGAACACCTTCCAAAGCAGGATCAAGTCCACAACAAGTCGCGTACAACTCAAACATATCTTCATCAATATAGTTGAAGAAGTAACTCACATTCCTCGTTGTATCCTTAAGAGACTCAACTATGTTGATACCCGGCTCGTCACCGACATCTGAACATAATGTCACTCGCGGAACGGGGATAGAAGACTTACTCATAGTAACCGCGGCAAGAAGACTAACTCTAAAAAGAAAACTGTGTAACTCGGAATCCTGAAAATTACAAACAACAAATCAGTCAGTATGAGAGAATCATGTATGTACATACATGTCGACATGGATACATGATTACAAGGACGAAATATTTTCTAAGTGTTTTGCTCAAGATGACAGTCAGCATATTGCAAGTGGACATCATGCTACTATGTGTCAAGCATATTACCAAGTGTTAGCATACAACAAGGTGTTGGCATACAACCTGCGTTTACATCAAGCATATGGATACAATGTACATAGCCAGGGATAGAGAAAAAAATCTAAGTGTGGGGGCAAGGGCGCATATACAAGTACGTACATACATGTCGACAAGGATGCATGTCGACAAGTGAAGAATATTTTCTAAGTGTTTCCATGTACGTACATACATGTCGACAAGGATGCATGTCGACAAGTGAAGAATATGTTCTATGTATTTCCATGTACGTACATACATGTCGACAAGGTTGCATGTCGAAAAGTAAATAATATTTTCTGAGTATTTCCATGTACGTACATACATGTCGACAAGGATGCATGTCGACAAGTGAAGAATATTTTCTAAGTATTTCCATGTACGTACATATATGTCGACAAGGATGCATGTCGACAAGTGAAGAATATTTTCTAAGTATTTCCATGTACGTACATACATGTCGACAAGGATGCATGTCGACAAGTGAATAATATTTTCTAAGTGTTTCCATGTATGTACATACATGTCGACAAGGGGAGAATATTTTCTAAGTGTTTCCATGTACGTACATACATGTCGACAAGGATGAATTGCGTGCATCAAGTAGCTATTATCAACTTCTACACAATACCTCCTAAGCATTCCTACGACGCTTATCGACAAAGCTCATACGATAACATCTATGTGCCTAAGCTATCATTACCAATATACAACCATTGACGGCCATGTATGTACAACTACCGATCGTCAACATCGAGCATACTAAAACAACGACTAAGTCATGGAACAACATGTCGGCAATGAACACTATGCATAAGGGAAGTATAACGATTCATTTACACTTTTCTAAAATTTTCAGCACTTAGAAAATTTTTGGTCGATTGGGGGCTAAGTATTCTAATGAATTTTATCAAACACCTTGTATGCATGGTAAAATAACTAGGTACATAGTGATTTCAAGACTAAATCAAGGCCAAACGAAGTCACAAAAGGTCCAGCCATGTACGAAATTGGACTCACCGACAGGAAGAAAGTTCAAATTGCTACTCGCCCTCACCCGAAGACCCGCGCGCCGCCGTTGCAACTTCACGCGCCGCCGCGGTGACCTCATGCGCCGCCCCCTCTTCTACACGCGCCGCCTTGGCCTCCTCCTTGCCCGGATTCGATCTTGATCGATGTCAAATATGATGTGATTACTCCAAATTCACACCTTCATGAATTCTTTCTTCATCAAGAATGGAGAGCTTCTTGGGGATTTATCTATAAAGGATGTAAAATAATGGGTATTCTCTCTCCTAATTCTCATTAATAGTGCCTACACCATGTGCTAAGGACCAAACTAATATCTATTTTCCCACAAGTCTTTAGTATCATGTGCAAGCATACTTACACCTCTCCTATGCTTGTTTCACATACATGCTCCCTAGTGTTGCATGACGCACTTCGTAGATCATTACGCATGTTATTATTCTTATACGTACATGATGCTATCTCATGGTTGTTGTGTGATTATTTTTATGATCTAAGTATGCATTAAATGTTTACATCATTCTACATGCTTGCATCATTTTCTATGTTTTCATCATGCTTCATGATTACGTACATGCTCTTCCCTTTCATATTATTCTAAGTGTTTTGCTTATTGCATGATTACGTCATCCGTTTACTATTTCGTCATCTACATGTTGGCAACATGTTATATGCTTACTTCATGTGCCATAATGTTATCACGTTGTATAAATCTTTATTTCGCTCATTACGTGATATTACAAATATAATTGCATATTGTTATACGTATATTGTCCGCTACGTTAATTCTATAAACAGATAACGTACGTACGACGGAAAATTGAAGTTGGTCAAATTTATGATCCCTACACTCGAATTGACAAACAGGCCACCTCTGAGGTCAGTACCAAACCTAAATTGGACGAATATCTTATCTTAAGAAGAGTCAAGTATGGGTTTTGAACCGCTACTTGACTCAGGAGCAAGTGTTAGATATCTGTCCAATTCAGGTTCGTATTTACATTTAGGGCCTTGCAAAATACCCCAAAACCCGTAAAAGAACTCTTCCGCAGACACCCAAGTCTAAAACGGTCCGGAATACGCGCAGTACCCGGACCGGAGGACTTTCGGATTGCCCTAAGGCGATCCGGAGGCCCGGATTGCCGAGACAATCCGGACCCGGCCCGGATTGCCAAACAATCCTGGTAGGTCCGGATTACCGATGTTCTTCGCGCGCTCATCCCGATTATTTTGCCAAGTGCGAGAAGTCGGTGCATGCATAGTCCACCTTGATGACGGTATACGTCTTCCTTCATACAGACATCAAGCCGTTTGAAACTGAGCATGATCCTTAGGTTCCCAATAAATAGGGGCCTAGGTCTCCCATTTTAGACAACTCCCTCACATTTGGACTTTGGATGCTCTGACTTCTCTCTTAAAAGGCTTTCTCTCTCTAGAAATTCTAACTTGAGCGTCGGAGAGGGCCCAACCAGCATCCCCCCTCTCCCACGCTGGTTACTGCCCCTCGTGCATGATCCGAAGTTCGAGAGTTCGAGGTCGATGACTTGAAAATTAGTTCGAGGATTGTGTTTCATGGATCGCGGCGTACCCGTCCTTATACACATATCCCGAGCCCGTTCGTGAAAAAGAAGCCTGAAGCTACCCAAGTGGAAGCAGACTTAACAGACCAAAAAGTCCACTTTGCCCCTTGTTAAGTTCAGCCGGCCTATATGTGTAAGGGAGTCCCAATTTTGAGCCTCTCATGTCAATTGGGATTTGGGTCAAGCCCAATTTCCCTGATGTGACATTTACCCAATTTCTTAGGTAACATATACATATTAATGGGCTTCCATTTACGGCACCCAATCACCATATGCTAACAGGAGCGTAGTTCAAGATTGGAATAATAAGCCTAGACGTAATCAAAGGCGGAGAACTTCTCTTAAGAAATATCCCATCGAAAAAGGGTGAATTATTTAACATGTTTTGGAAAGTCCTCAAGCAAAGGTATGGAAGAAAACAGTTGATGAATAGATCGCCTCTATGAAAGACAATTCTATTTGGACGTTAGTTGATTTTCCTCACAATCGTAGAGCAATAGGGGCTAATTGGGTTCTGAAATTGAAATTCATTGCTGATGGAAACGTTGAGCGATATAAAGCTCGACTAGTCACGAAAGGATATACCCAACTCCGTTGTGTGGACTTTGATGAAACTTACTCACCGAATGTGCATTACTCCACAGTCCGGGCCATTTTGGCCTTGGTTGCTAGCTTCGATCTCGAGCTACACCAGATGGATGTTAAGACCTCCTTCCTTCATTGGAATTTGGTGTTGGAATTAGGGGATAGTTACTACGGATTAAAATATGTGTACATGCCAGGTAAACTAATTACATAGTGGAAAGGGGCACATACCAGTTTCAAGCTTTCCGTAGACCCAATATCGTGACGGGAGTTCGCGGTCTGCCGGATGGCTCCTGTAAAGATTCTGGTTAAGGAATCACCTACACGGATTGGTCTCCACAGCAAAGCCTCTTTTCAATTCGTCAGCAAGATGGATCTCTCGGGTAATTGCTCGAAACAATTTGGCACCTCCTTGCTCTTATTGTTTGGCCGAAACTATGTTTTAGGTTGGAGGGATTTATTTTGTCTCAACACTTAGGAGGAAGAGTGACCTGAATAAATCCCTGACACTCCTTATTTATAAGCGGAGGAGGGCAAAACTCACCTCACCACTATAGCAAGTTTCGGCCGGCCACTTGGAGTAAAGGGGAAGCCCAATTTTGGGCCTATCATGTCAATTGGGATTTTAGGCATAACCCAAAATTTCCAATGTGACATTACCCAATTACTTAGGTGTTGGGCTTATATAAAAGGGCACATATTACGGCGACCCATTCACCAAATTCCAACAGCTCACACTCGCCTGAATGGGAGGGTACCTATTAATATGTTGCCGTCCAATACATAAACATTTATTCTTTGATCCAGTCCAGCTTATGAATTGTTCTTACGAGGTTTGTCGTGCGACCGGCAGACATAACAGACATCGTACTACTCATCGGTTAAGAGTGTTGTAGCGTCCGCGGAACGT
The DNA here is from genome assembly GCA_036873135.1 of Clarkia xantiana subsp. parviflora. Taxonomy (NCBI): domain Eukaryota; kingdom Viridiplantae; phylum Streptophyta; class Magnoliopsida; order Myrtales; family Onagraceae; genus Clarkia; species Clarkia xantiana. The sequence goes on from JAPTYO010000004.1 coordinate 42,065,849, forward strand.
TGATTCCCAACCTGTTATCAACCAGTTACTTCTCTGTGCCCCGTTGTATCCCTGGTCAACTGTTATTGTCCAATTTCCTTGTTTTCACATAGGAACACTTATCCAAGGCATCAGTACCGTACAAGTATTCACAACCTTCAACTAATATCCGGTTGGTGGCCACCTAGTGAATACGAGAGACAGAGAATTACAGATGTACCTGACCATCCCCATTTCTCATATCCTTAGTCAAACTCAACTGGTTTCTAGATGTGGTCACTAGGCCTTTTTGTTCGGGCACTACGTTCGTACGCCTGGAGGCGGGCATTGAGCCCAACCTTAGATATGAGTTCAGAGTGATAAGGATACTTCGGGTGCTCCTTCATTAAGCACCTGGGATCAGTCACACGCCCAAGGTGAAGAAGCTTGCGCCCATCAGAATCTAGGAAGATTCTACCTAGCACAACCGAGCCTGACCCCGTGGTCAAACGCTGCACGCGCAGTATGAAGTGCGCGTCGATAGCATAAGCTGAACTTACATATTGTCAGGAGTGGGAAATGTCATACGTTATCACAGATTTTCATCTTGCCCAGAATGTGGTTATTGACGAATAGAGTTCATCACGGCGATCTGCAAAACAATGATCTTGTCATGTTACCTCGAAACCAATGATCATTTTGCTTAACCAGGTTTATCTTTCGAAACACCGTGGTTCTTAGTCGGTCTTGACATGGTAGAGTTTAACCCTTCATCAAGACGACTGTTCCAGTGTGATGAGGCAAGTCCCACATTCGACATATTTTATTGGGAAGTTTTATACTCCAACGACTAATTTATAGACCCAAAATACTATGTAATTCGAAAGTAAATATCCGCAAAACTTTTACCCCAAGATTGGTTGATTAGTAATCTAGCCATTATGACGTCTAAAATCACAAACTCAAATTGCAATTCTTTTATTTAAAATCTCAAAATTTTATTGACACAATACAAGCCTCTTAAACCCTACGCAGTCCAAGCATTTTGACATGCTTTTCGAATGCGTAAAGGTTTTGTCAATGGGTCTGCCACCATACTCTCAGAGGACAAGTATTCTAATGTGATCATTTTGTCTTTTACCACACTTTTCGCATAATTATATTTAACATCAATCTGTTTCGTCCTACTATCGTACTTCGTATTCTTGACTGTCGCTATCGCTGCTTGACTTTCAGAGTAAATCCTCACAGACTTACTCCCGTCCTCGACGTCAAGCAGAGCAGCCAAGAGTCTGTGCATTCTTAGAGAGGGCTACCAATTCGGATTCCATCGTAGACAGCGCGACACAAGATTGCTTCTTGCTCATCCATAAAATGACGGCTTTAGCAATGATAAATACTCCTCCTGAGGTTGAATTACGATCATCTGGATCGCCACCATGGTCGGCGTCAGTGAACCCAGACAATTCTAGCTTTCTACCTTCATAGAACAGTCCGTAGTCGGCAGTACCTTTTAGGTATCTAATAATTCGTTTAACAGGCCGTAAATGTTGATATCCACGGTCAGATTGGAAATGTGCTACTAAGCCCACAGCGTAATAGATACCCGGACGAGTGAATTGCATGGAGTACATTAGACTGCCAACCATACTGAGTTAGTCTGCACTTTTCATCACTTCACTCTCCGCCTGGTCTTTTGGGCCCTCACGCTTCGACAGCGCACACCCAAACACTACCGGCGTATCCACAAGTTTGGCATCTTGGAGACTGAACATTCTCCACAATTTGTTGATATAGTCTTCTTGAGAAAGACATAGTTTACGAGCAGTTTGATTCCTAGTAATCTTAATGCGTAGGATGTATGTGGCTTCTCCCATGTCCTTCATCTCGAATACAGATGCCATCTAGGACTTTTATTCATTTAAATAACTCACGTCGTTCGCGGAAATCAGTATGTCATCGACGTATAACGTCAAAATAACGTACTTCGACTCAGGGGTCTTTGTGTACACGCAGGGATCCTCATGAAGATTCACGAATCTGTTGCCAACGGTTTCCTCGTGGAACCTACGATACCATTGTCGAGACGATTATTTAAGACCATAGTTCAATCTTTGGATCTTTCAAACTTCACGTCCGTTCCCAGGGGTTACGAAACCCTCTGGTTGCTACATGAAGATCTCTTCCTCCAAGTTCCCATGAAGGAATGCAGTCTTAACATCCATTTGGTGCAGCTCCATATCGAGGCTATCAATCAGGGCCATGATGGCCCGGACTATGGTGTAACGCACATTCGGTGAGTATGTCTCATCAAAGTCAACTCCGTGGAGTTGGGTATATCCTTTCGCAAAAAATCAAGCTTTGTAGCGCTCAACGTTTCCATCAGCAGTGAGTTTCAATTTCAGAATCCACTTCGCCCCAACAACTCTGCAATTAGCAGGAAAATCAACTAATGACCATACCGAATTAGCTTTCATAGGTGTGATATCTTCCTCCATTTTTTTCCTCAATTCCTTCGCTTGAGGTCCTTCCAAAGCTTGTTTAACCGTTATCGGTTCATCAACCGAAGTCAGGGTTAACAATTCACCCTTCTCGATGGGATACTTCTTTGGACAAGTTCGGTGCATTTGACTACGTCTAGGCTCAATATTCCCATGTTGAAATTGAACTATACTCCCACTAGGAAAAATGCTCCCACTGGGAACAAGGGCGTTGCTTGAACCTTCAACTACAACTTTTCTTTGCCGACCTCTTGGTCTTGGGATTCTACCTCCGAGATGAATTCCATGGTAACTAGGATCATGAACCAAGTTGGTTGTTCCACTCCTACTGTTACCAGTAGGCAGTTGAGGAATTATAGGATTCTCATCCAACGGTTCAGTAACATGATGATTAGGTTCCACTTGATTCGCACCCGCAGCAACAGTGATCTGCGTGGTTGCATTGACTCCTCCCACTGGATTTATTATGAAAATGTCTCCATTCTCATTTTACCATGTCGTTTACTTGTGCTGCCGCCTCAAATCTCCTACTCGAAGTAAGTGGGACCTGACTATCATCGTCCTGTTCCATTTCAATTAAGACTTCATTCGTTTTGATGTTACCAAGCTTAGGAAATTTGTCCTCAAGGAACATAACGTCTCTGTACTCATGTTTGACCACGCCACCATTCTCCTCAGCCGCCACAAAAACGTATTCCTTAGAGTTCTCGGAGTACCTTATAATGATACTTTCCAGGCCTCTAGGTCCCAACTTGCCGAATCAAATGTCGGTTTGATGTTTGTATGTTGCGCAACCCCAAGGTCGCAGCCTGGTAAGATCCATCTATTTACCATTCCACAACTCATATGGTGTCGTGTCCACCGATTTTGAAGGAACAAGGTTTACTACATGAGTGGCAGTCAACAACGCATCACCCCAAAAGGAGAGCAGAAGTTGAGCTTGTAAATTCGATGCCATTAAATGATTTTTGGGGTGATACGTTGTTGACTGCCACTCATGTAGTAAACCTTGTTACTACTCAATTTCAAAAAGAACACTCAATTTTTGTAAATTGTAAATTGCTGAAAAATAGGATAGTCAATTTTTAAAATCTAAATATTTCCGAACTTTAAAATTACCTACACAACGCTAATATTTTTAATATTTTCACGTTTTAATCAAACTTCATGCCTAGTTTCGATAATGGGGATAGATCTTGGAAATGCATGATTCTGAGACTGAATCATTTTAGCTGGATAATGCATGTTGGGCAGAGCCCTGGATTTCAATTAATGAGTTGCGCACTAGGATAGACATGATGTGATGGTTGATGTTGCCTAAAATTCATGTCTAGAAGTTTGCATGATTGATAGTTAGCATGAATTGCAAGTCAAGCCCAAATATTTAAAATCGATATACAGTCGCCAAAATATGCATGTTTCAAGTGGAGTGATCGCGCATGATGCATATGCATGAATATTAAGGATGTAGAAGCATGTGATAATTTACTTATGTAGTGGAATTATATATGCTTGCATGAGTTCCTTGGAACATTAGACGCATGATGCGTATGCATAATTGTTTGAGGATGTGGCTGCATGTGCTAATTTACTTGTGTAGTAAAATTATATGTGCTTGCATGAATTCCTCAAAACGTTTTAAAAGGGCATTGGGAAAGCCAATATCTGGTGTATGTAAAAACTCCCGTTCCGGTGAAAGCGATTAAACCGTTTTAAAAGACTAATCCATTAGAAAGGAGACGTCGGCAGTGTGAACTCTTTCACGGTGTCCTTCCATTGACTTACTGGTGGTCGGGTTGGCTAGATGGCTGAGGAATCATTGTCGCTCACCTTCTATCTCATAGATATCCTATGTATGCAATTATTTTTTAAAATGTTATTGTCTCCATGATTGTCGCATGATTATCAACGTATTAGTATCGAATGTCACCGATTGATTCATCAGGTGCTAATGAGCACCGATGGATTCATCTTGTGCTAATGAGCGATAGCATCAGTGTACTTGAGAAAGTATATCAACTCCTTAGCATGATCAAGCCACTTGAGGAGGAGAGTCATATGGTTGAATGAGACAAAATTGAAGCCATAATCGGGATTCTCCCGAAGTCCTGGAGAGCAACCAAGACACTGCTTACTATCAGTAATTCCATGTTGGATCATGCATCAGTCCTAAAATTAATCAAGATTGAAGAAGCTCGATTGGCAATGGTTACGAGAGAAACCAAAGTGCTAGGACAACTTGCTGGACAGAAGAGGAAATGGAGGAACAGGGGAAAGAAACAACATGCCGTTGACCGTAAAACGTCGACAAAGTCTAAACAAGACAATCTCCAGTTAAAATCGGAGATAGTTTGCAGGGACTCCGACCCTCGTCGTATCGGTGACGGAGATAGTTCCAGAAAACCGTATGCTGTCAAGGTACGCGACATTGGATATGTTATGAAAGCTTTAGTTTCCTCAACTTTCGTGTTAATTGATTCAAATCCTTCTTGGATTCTTGACTCAGGTGCGACATACCACATAACCAATGAAAATGAATTATTTTCCATGTTCATACGTATGCCGAAGAATTCGAAAAGGATATACATTGGCGACAACTCACATGTTGAAGTCAAAGGAGTAGGGAACTGTAGATTATCTATGCGCAGTGGTAGGACCTTACTTCTTGAAAATGTCATTTTTGCTCCTAGAATTCAAAGGAATGTTGTTTCTGTGACTTCTCTTATGAATAATGGATTTGCTTTTATCATTTGAGAACTCCCTTGTTCAGATAAATAAAGGCAATGTCTTTTATGGGCATGCATTTTCCTCTAATGGTCTCTTTGTTATGGATTTGAATGGAAATGAGTATTCGAAAAGAATGTAGTCTGTATCATCTAGGGAAGTAGAAACTGATGTGGCGAGATGGCATGTGAAGTTAGGACATATAGGCTACGACCGAGTACAGACTCTTGCTCAGAGAGGGCTTCTGCCTGGAGTAACTCACGTGGTGAAAACCACTTGTGAGGACTGTCTAGCCGGAAAGTCTATCCGCAAACCATTCAGTGAGCACTTCGAGCCGAGTACCCATTGCATTTAATTCATTCCAACGTATGTGGACCCATGAATGTCACCGCTAGGGGTGGTAAACGTTACTTCGTAACTTTTGGGGTGATGGCCCAAAGAACCTGGCAGAGCGTGTACAAATGAAAAGTGCAGAGTACATCAGTATGGTCGGTAGTCTGATGTACGCGATGCAATGCACTCGTCCTGATATATGTTACATTGTGGGTTTAGTAGCGTGTTTCCAATCGAACCTCTGTTAACAACATTTAAAAGCCGTCAAATGAATTATGAGATATCTGAGAGGTACGACAAACTACGGACTGTGCTATGAGGGAAGTAAGCTAGAATTGATTGGATATAGTGACCGACCACGGTGATGATCTAGATGATCATAAGTCCACCTCAGGAGGAGTATTTCTCCTTACTAGTGCTGTCATCTCAAGGATGAATAAGAAGCAATCATGTGTCGCGCTGTCCACTATGGAATCCGAATTCGTAGATCTCTCTAAGAATGCACAGGAGGTTGTCTGGCTAAGGATTAAGCCTTTGTGCATTTGCTCTGGCAGCAATTACTCCTTCTTGACGTCGATGACGGGAGTAAGTCTTTGTGCGTTTACTCAGGCAGTCAAGCAGCGATAGGGGTTGTCAAAAATCCTAATTACCATAGTAGGACAAATCACATTGACATAAAATATAATTATGTGAAGAGTGTTGTAGAGGACGAGCTGATCACAGTTGAATTCATGCCTTTAGAGGATATGATTGTGAATCCATTAACAAAAACCCTTACGCAATGATGTTTTCGAAAAGCACGTAAAGCCGCTTGGATTGGGTAGAATTTAGAAGACTTTAATTGTGATAATAACTTTTTTGAATTTGAAGTAATGTTTGAATAAAAGAATTTCTAATTGAGTTTATGATATTTACGACGTCATAATGAAATTATTACATCGGATGGACGGTTTATAAACTAGACGTTGGAGCGTAAAACTTAGTAATAAAATATGTCGAATGTGAACCCTGTCATGTCACACGGAGAGGGTTGTCTTGGTGGAAAGGATTCCTCAGCCTACTACCCTCCACCATCTACCCCTTCCAGCAGAATCCATGGTTCGTCAGAACCAACGCTCCGTTCTCGGAACAAGCCACCGCGTGATATTTACCCTCCGGGGTAACCACGATACGACCGCGGTTGCTGTCGAATCTCATTTCCTTCTCCTAACTGAGAAGCAGAGCATCTCTATGGCACCCTCGAAGTGCGCTAGTCCTTCGCGGATTTCCACGGGCAGGGGTGCTTCGGTAAACTGGTTTCATCCAGCACCTACCACTTAGAGATCCCTGCACCGGTCATGCGGTCATCCTTGTTTGTCTATGGAGTCGTTTTTGTTTTCAATTTATTATGGGTACTGTTTGGTATCGCTTGGTTTGCAAGTCTTCTGTTAGCTATGTCGCTCTTGAAGAAGGTTCTTCTACCCTCCGAAACGTTACCGGTGCCGCTGTATCAGGTGGATTCCTCCTCTCCAAGCTTTTATCCTTTACCTGGGGTATTCTCTTCCGTTATTCCGTTCTGTTGTTCTAGCTTATTTACTTTTATTTTTATTTGGGTTAAAGGTACTTTTCATACCACATGTTTGGCCGAATGTGGCTTTTAGTACCAGATGTTTGGTTTTGTATACTTTTGGTACCAAACGTTTGAAAAAATGCGGCTTTTGGTACATCCGTTAGTTGGCCGTTAGTTTTTTCCGTTAAGTGACATGTGCAAGTCACGTGACCGGCCCTAAACTTTCGATTTTTTTCAATTTAGTCCCTCAAATATATTCATAACTTTTAATTTGTTTAATTTAGTCTCAAAACATCAAAATCAATTCCAATTGAATAATCGAACCCCATTGACCTAGCCGAACCTAGCCTAGGGCTAGGTCCGAACCTGGGTTGGGGTCGCCGGACCCAGCCGACCCTGACCCAGGGTCAGACCTAGCCCTAGGCTAGGTCCGGCTAGGTCAATTGGGACCTAGCCCAAATTCGACCCAAATTGAGCTAGGTCCCAATCAACCTAGCCGGACCTAGCCTAGGGCTAGGTCCGACCCTGGTTCGGGGTCGCTGGACCCAGCCAACCCTGACCCAGGGTCGGACCTAGCCCTAGGCTAGGTCCGGCCAGATCAATTGGGTTCAATGGTTAAATTAGAATTGATTTTGAAGTTTTGGGACTAAATTAAACAAGTTAAAAGTTAGAAATATATTTTAGGGACTAAATTGAATAAAATCGAAAGTTTAGGGTCGGTCACGTGACTTGCACATGTCATTTAACGGAAAAAATCTAACGGCCAACTAACAGATGTACCAAAAACCACATTTTTTCGAACGTTTGGTGCCAAAAGTATACAAAACCAAACATCTGGTACTAAAAGCCACATTCGGCCAAACATGTGGTATGAAAAGTACCTTTAACCCTTTCTATTTCGATGTTTTGCTCTGTTGTTTTGTTAGTACCCGCTCTACTAGTTCGGGAATTGGATATTTTCCAATTCTCCAGCGCGTGTTTTCTCTAATTTGTAGTATGTAATAACTTTATTTAAATAAAGTTCAATTTTCATTATAAAAAAAAACCATGACTACACTGTAGCATGAGTTGACTGAACAACGACTATAATTAAAGAAAGTAGTTGGCATGTTATGGATATATGCCCAATTCGGGTTCGTATTTATATTTCGGACTTCGCAAACACGTCAAAATCATGTAAACCGTCAAAACACGCTCATGAGGTTTAAAACGGTCCGGACGCGCGACACACGCGTCCGGACCAGACCACCGGATTGCCTTAAGACGACCCGGATAGCGCCAGGATTGTCCGAACCCGACGTGACCCGAGTCGTCGTCTGCAACGCGTATATCCCGTTTGTGTCCTCACAAACGGGATATACGCGTCAAACCAGACGACGGTTCACATTTTCCTTTAAATCGGCGTCAAATCGCATAAAAACCGGCACATAAATAGGGAGCCTAGGCCATCCATTTTAGACACATTCACTTGAGATTGGATTTAGAGCTCTGAATTCTCTCTAGCTTTCTCTCTCTAGAAATACTCATTTAAGCATCGGAGAGGGCTCAACCGGCACCCCCCCCTCCGTGCTGGTTATTTTCCCAACGTGCAGGTCCGGATGACAAGCTTGAAGTCAGGAGTTCAAGTCGAAGGAGCGAACACAGTGAACGAAGCGAAGATTCGTCATGTCCGTCACATTAAGCGGGTTTGGACGAAACATTTGGCGCCGTCAGCGAGATTTGAACAAACAAGCATTCGCTCCCCAGTGATAGCATGATGGGAAACGTACATGTGATTCATGGAGGCTTTGGCGCGGGAGGCGAGTTATCATACACACGAGAAGTGTATGCCTCAAAGATGGTGCAAGAGCCTGAAGAGAACCAACAAGAAGATTTCGTCATGGAGGATGTCATTGGCTTTCCAGCAAAGGACAAGGAGCACATTATGTACCCACATAACGACGCCCTAGTCATAACCATGACAATCGACGACATGGATATCAAGCGCATATTGGTAGATGTCAGAAGTTCGCCAAACATCATCATGAAGGCTATAGTCCTGGCTCTGGGAAGAAAGAAGTGTGTTAAATAAATGAACTCGCCACTAGTGGGATTCATGGGAGACGCAAGCTATCCACTAGGAACAATAGCGCTACAAGTCATCTTGGGAGCAGGTAGGCAACAACTCTAGATAGACGTACCATTCGTGGTAGTAGACAAACTCGACGCATAAAACGGCATTTTGGGATACACAACCATGAATGCGTGGGGCATGATAGCGTCGACAGCACACCAGAAGATTAAGTTTCCAACAATTGCCGGGATTGGAGAAGTGAGGGGAAGCCAGCAGTTGTCAAAAGACCGCTACAATGTAGCGCTTCAACATAATGTCAAGATGGACAACAACAGAGTACCTACCATTGACGAGGACCCAAGGAAGGATCGTGCTCGTCCAGCACCAGTTGAAGAATTACGCAAAATCAAGATTGAAGAACCAAATAGAATGGTCCGAGTGGGCATGTCACTGTCAGAAGACGAAATAATAGAGATCACAGCGCTCTTAGTGGAGTACAAGGAGCTTTTTGCATGGTCTCCAAGTGACATGCCCAGAATAAGCACAAACGTGATCTCCCACAAGCTCAACATAAAACCTGGAACCAGAGTCGTGGCACAGAAACTGCGACCACTGGGAGTTGACAAGAAGTTAGCAATCCGAGAAGAAATAGGAAAGCTGCTTGATGCAGGCTTTATTGAAGAATAACGGTACCAGACTTGGGTGGTGAATCCAGTACTGGTGCCTAAGTCCAATGGCAATATGAGAGTGTGCATCGACTACAGGGACCTTAACAACGCATGCCCTAAATATTCCTACCCTCTCCCAAGAATTGATCAGCTAGTCGATGCCACCGCGGGTCACGAGTTGATGACTGTGATAGACGCATACTCCGGATACAACCAGATCCCGATGTTCAAAGATGACACACCGCACACTGCATTCTATGCAGACAGCGACATATACAACTACACGGTGATCCCTTCGGCTTAATCAACCCAGGTGCAACATACCAGCATATGGTTAACATAATTTTCGGCAACATGATCGGGAAGACGATGGAGGGATACGTCGACGACATGGTGGTAAAGTCGACAAAGAGACGTAATCACGCCGACAACTTGCGCACAACATTCCAAAGGATGCGCGAGTTCCAAGTTCGCCTAAACCCAACAAAGTGCGCCTTTGGCGTACAGTCCGGGAAAATACTGGGCTTCATGGTTAGTCAAAGAGGAATAGAAGCGAACCGCGAGAAAGTGAAGGCAATAGAAGAGATGGAATCTCCTAAGAAACACAAGGAATTTCAGCAGCTGAACGGCAGTCTAGCCGCCTTGAACAGGTTCCTTGCCAGAATAGGAGACAAGGCCCTCTCTTTCTTTGAAATTCTGCGTGCAAATAAGAAGTTCGAGTGGACGCCCCTATGAGAATAAGCTTTCCAGAAATTGAAGCAACACTTGCAAACGCTGCCAGAGCTAGCAAAACCAATACAAGGCGAGCCATTCTACTTGTACATATCAGTGAGCAACACTGGCGTAAGCTCAGTGCTTGTCAAGCAAATGGGGACTACCCAGCTCCTAGTATACTATGTGAGCAAGATCCTGGCAAAGTACGAAGTGAACTACATGCCAATAGAAAAGTACTTATATGCTCTCATAGTGGCAGCAAGAAAGCTAAGGCCATACTTCCATGCTCACGAGATAACAGTCCTAACGGACCAACCCTTGAAGCACATACTGTCAAAGCCAAATATGTCGGGAAAATTGACAAAATGATCAGTAGAATTAAGTGAATTCCACATTCACTTCGCCCCACGAACAGAAATCAAGGGTCAAGCGTTAGCCGACTTCATCGCAGAATTCACAGGATAACTCCTGAGACTGACACACAAGAAGGAGCGAAAAGAAACGAAGAGCCCATTGAGGTGTGGAAAATGTACACTGACGGGTCCTCAAATGTGGGAGGATCAGGTGCAGGATTCCTCCTAATACCACCTGACGGATCAGATCCTTTGAAGTATGCTCTAAACTTAACAGTCAGAGCAACAAACAACGAAGCAGAATATGAGGCCTTGATAACAGGCCTAAGGATTGCAAAAGGTGTTGGTGTCAAACATCTAAGAGTCAAGTGTGACTCACAACTTGTCGTCAATCAGTTCAAGGGTGTCTACTTGGCCAAAACAGAGAACATGCAAAAGTACTTAGGACAAGCAAAAGACCCATTACAAGCTTTGAGACCTTTGACATAACGTCAGTTCCAAGAGAAGAAAATCAAGAAGCAGACACCCTGAGCAAGTTCGCACAAGGCAATAAACAAGGCAAGGAAACACACTTTGTGGAAAACAGAACCCTATCAGTGATTGACCAACTCGAAGATTTAAACATTGATTCGGAGACAACATGGATGACACCAATCCTGACGTACCTCACGGATCAAACGCTTCAAGAAGATAAAGTCCAAGCGCAAAAGATTAAAAGGATCGCAGTCAACTACACATTGATAGAGGGCCAGCTGTACAAGAAGGGATTTTCAAGTCCATACCTAAAGTGCATCACCTTCCTAGAAGGCCAAAAGGTGCTAAAAGAACTACACGAAGGCCAAGCAGCCTGCCACGAGGGGGCAAGGTCTTTACTGCGTAAGGCTCTGAGTCTGGGTTACTACTGGCCAACGATGAAAAACCAAGCAACACACCTAGTTGCGCAGTGCGACTCTTGCGGACAATATTCAAGGAATATAACAGCGCCCGCAGCAGAGCTAAGTCTGATTGCGAGTTCATGGCCTTCCGTGCAATGGGGTATTGACTTGGTAGGACCACTCCCAAGATCCAAAGGACAAACCAAGTACATCGTTGTAGCCATCGACTACTTCTCCAAGTGGATTGAGGCTAAGGAATTGGCGCGAACAACCGACGCATATATAATGGATTTCATCCCAAATAACATCATCTCACGTTATGGTGTCCCAAGGGTGCTTATCAGTGACAATGGACTACAGTTCAAGAGTGCCAGATTGAAGACATTTTGTGAAAGGTTCAACATAGACCACCGCTTCGCGTCGGTGTGTCACGCACAAACTAACGGACAAGTAGAATCCGCCAATAAGATCGTTCTGGATGGTCTTAAAAAGAGAGTTCATGCGCTAAAGGGTGGATGGGTAGAAGAATTCAGAAGTGTGCTGTGGGCAGTACGAACAACACCAAAGGAGGCGACAGGCGAAACTCCGTTCAGCTTGGTGTACAAAACGGAGGCAGTAGCCCCTATTGAGATTGCTTTCTTGTCATACCGCAGAACTCACTTTGATCCTCAAGCAAACGAAGCAGAAATGCGTCTAGACCTGGATCTAGCAGACGAAAGAAGACGGAACTCGGAACAAGTTCAAGCGCGCATGCGTTTAATAACCTCAAAATACTACAACAGGAAGGTTAAAGGAAGAAAATTCCATGTGGGTGAGATGGTGTGGAGAAAGAACGAATTCTCACACCTTGACCAAATCAACCAGCTATCTCCAAAGTGGGAAGGACCATACAAGATCGTTTCCATCCCTTATATCAACGCATATCGCCTCCAAGATGCAGACGGCAATATCTCTACAAACACATTCAGTGGCGGACATTTGAAAAAGTTCCATGGCTAAAGGAAAATTTCCTATTTTACAAAAGAGCTATCGTATCAAGCTCTTTTACTTTACTCATCATACGCATTACTTGAAGGAAATTCATAACTACATTTATATTTGCAACTTTGTAAATGCAACAACTATCTAATGAAGTCAATCTACTTTCGTAGGTACATTACTACGTTATACATACTACTTTGGAATTACGCCAAGTAGCAAACTACGTGCATATTACTTGCATCAACAATACAAGCTATCGCGCTATATGCAAACAATCGACTTATATTATACAACGTCGACATATCTATCGACATAAAAAACGAGCACATAAACGCTCTCTATCTATAACGACGACTACTCTAAATAACGTCGACAACATACTACATCTTGAGTTCAAACCAAGATTTATCTACAAGTGACATGCTGCGACATCCTCATTGTGAGGGCAACCCCCGTGTTCACAACTAAAAATGGCATGTTGCGAAATCCTTTTGTTAGAGGCAAATCCTCATGTTCAAAGCCATTCCCTGAGTTCAAAAAAGGATGCGGCAACTTTCAAAGGGACTGATCACCCCGACATTGCGGACGTCCTCTTGTTAGACGACAACCCCATGCTGCTACGATGTATACTTCCCCAACGCGGGTTGATACAATATGGCGGACGTCCTCTTGTTAGACGAAAACCCCATACAATTACAAGGTATGCTTCCCCAACGCGGGTTGATACATCATGGCGCGACATCCTCTCTATAGAGGGCAACCCCATGTTATTACAAAGTATGCTTCCCCATCGCGGGTTGATACACGCTAGAAGGAGCGCACCCTGTCTCAAAACTCACCAAACTTACAAGTTGAGTCTTGTACAACGTTATTTTGCCCGTGAGCATATAACAGAATAAAACACACCAAATGCAGCAAGTAGTGTCTTGCCACAACGTCGCCTTGGAGTGGACCAAGAGACGGAAAAAACTGCAAGTCGTTCTAAAACGGTCTTGTGCAGCCCTTGTGGACTAACCACGGAGAGGTGCAGTAGCATCGCAGGGTAAGTACGGGAATAGCAATGGAATTCCTTACAACAACGTCACGCGGGGCGTGCCCAACTGACGGATGGAAAAACGCATAGCATAGCGCAAGTAGCGTCTTGCCACAACGTCGCCTTGAAATGGTTCAAGAGACGGTAAAAACTACAAGGTGTATTGATACGACCTCTGTTCCACCCCTTTGGTTAACCAAGTAGAGGTGTAGTAGCATCGCAAAGTAAGTACGGGTCTAGCCATGGAAAAACTTTGCAACAACGTCACGCGGGGTGTGCCCAAATGACGGATTGAAAAGCGCATAGTATAGGACAAGTAACGTCTTGTCACAACGTCGCCTTAGAGTGGAACTAAGAGACGGTATAAACTAATGTCTTGCCTCGCCAAGACGACTCTACTATATGCCAAGTGCCAGTGCCAAGTGCCCTCATGCCAAGTGCCAGCGCCGAGTGCGATGCTATCACATGATCTTGCGTGTTACTATCTATAAACACGACAAGTACTCAATACACTCATTACGCCATTCATTGGATTTAAAACAAGATGGGCACTCATGACACTTAGCGACGTACGTCCTATGGTCACAGCTACGGATGTTATATCCACTACAACAAGGAAATCAATCATATCATGCAAGTCCAATATATACGGACGACTACAATAACACAAGGTATGAAATACTACTAACAAGTTATCATGCATTTTCACTATGATCATGTCAGGTTTAGACGACAAAAATCCAAGCAAGAAGAATATAAACAAAGCTTCAAGGGTCAACTCCCAAAGCAACCCCAACTCAAAACACAGGAACCAAAATCTATGAACAAGAGTTTGACTCACTCATGACAATCAACCTGACGCCACTCACGAGATGTCATCATCTCCAGCTTGTCCGGGGGCAACTTCCATGATCTCAGCAGAGGTGATAACAAGGTCGATTCCATCGTCATCACCAAACAACATCTCATAGTTGGCATCCTCAAGTGCCAAACGACCCAAAGCGTTAACATGTCTAATAGCATAATTCGCATAAGAACCCAGCTTGTCAAAAGGGAAGTCGGGGGGGGGGGGGGGGGGGGCAAGAATGCTCACCCTACGGATGTAATCCTCTGCAAACTCGCCCATAAGCCTATCGGACATCACCTTAGCGGCGACATCGACCGCACTAACAAAGGCAGGAGTGGTTGGATACTCAGCAAGCCCCTCCTCCTTGCTAGCCATAAATCCCTCCTCGCGGGCAGCACGTAACGCTATCTCATGCGCGTTAACATCCTCTGTGATCTTCTTTTCAAGAGCAACGACCTCTTCCTGAAGCTCGTCAAGTCGAGCCCGACAAGAGTTGTAACGAGCCTCAAAATCCACTACATTCGAGTTAATTGTGCGCACCCTCTCCTTGGATTTAGCAAGCTCATGACGAACAGCGTCGCACTTCTCAACTGCAGCCTGCTTCTCGCTCGCAAGTTCCATCACAAATGACGACATGTTCACCATGTCGGCAACGACCTGTGAACAATGCAAAAACAAACAAGGCATAAAGGTGTCATAACAATGCATGCTTTCATACAAATAACGAAAAAGAGAAGATTGACTCTCACATGAACGGATCGAGTCAAGGCACCCTCAACATAAGCATGTGCTTCTTCATCAGTCGATGGTCGAATGCATCAATCGCCAGGAGGAACACACCTCTGCCGCACTCATACTCCTACCTCTGGAATGCTAAGTTTAGAATACTTAGCAAAACGAGGACCTTTGATAGCAAAAGTTGTCCAGTCACTCCCAGAAATGTCGCCCTCCAAAGGACAAATCAGGTCAGCACGCCCAAGTGCTGAGAGCGCTGTGAACCAAACAACAATCAAAATAAGGCAAGGATAGCAAAATAAAGAAGCTTGCAACATATACCTCTACGAGGAGTACGCTCCTCCACAGGTTGGTCCCTCGACCGGGGGGCAGAAGGCGCCTCAGGCGCAAGAAAGAGTTTGGCTTGTCGCACCAACCTTAACGCGCTTGGGGTCATTCGAGGCACGCGCCGCCATGTCGGATCTCTTAGCTGGAACGCTGGAGTTTGGAGCAGGAACGACGCGCTCAGTCACGAGTGGTGAGCGACCTGCAAATAAGGACAAGTTAAGAACAGCAACTCAGAGGAGTAGTGAGTCAAAAGGAAAATCACAAGGAAACATCTTACCCGTCAATCCCTTGCCGCAGCCAGGACCGGAAGCTTTAGGTGGAGGAGGAGCAGAATACGACACGACCTTCTTGGAAGAAGAAATTACATGAGCAGGATCTGTCTGCAAGGACGAGCTCTTTCCATCAAACCAACCTACATAACAACATAGTAAGAAGTTATAAAGGCTTTCAGCATACCGAATCCTCAGAATAAAGCACATGAATCCCAACATCAACAAACTTCTGATCTGATGCACGCAACAAACACTGATAAGTGCGCGTTTGTTGACACTGATATATATGCTTCAAAACCTCATTGTCGTCCGAAGAGAGCTCAGAGAAGGTGGGTGCAGGATCAGCCTCTACAACATGTGTTGTATCCCAAATAGTACCGACATCACACACGAAAAGGTATTGATGTCGCCAGTGAGAGCCGGAACGGTTAGCCTTCCCAGCAAGCCGGACATCACTATCCCACTCCGTGTCTCCAAGCCCAAGTGAGGAAAATCCCTTTTCTTGAAGACAAGGCCAACGCATCTTCACGCCGCACCACCCCGTTACGTCCGGACGCAGAAGTTGGTAGAAACAATAGAAGATAACCGTGGAATAATGCCACGACTGCTAGTGAAACAATACTCGGAAGCAAGTCCACACACGGAGCCCAACAGGCGCAAGATCCAATGGCGAGATCTGATAATATTGGCAGAGATCAACCAGGTCCGGACAATAAGGAAAACTCAGGCCTTCCCGAATCTGCCCTAAGTAAACAGCGGACAAGTAGTCAGGAGGCACCGTAGGTTGTCCTGGGGTAACTCTTGGAAGTACGTCATAAGGGAATACAGCTTCCAAGTATGGACAGAGTCCGGAGGAAGACACATACAACATATATCGCTCTTCACTTATTCGGTTATTACAAAAGTACTGGGTCACATCTGTCGTCTCTACCCGGCTGCAGACTCCAAGGTGTGATCAGTGTCAGCTCCTAACTTGCTATCCAAGTATGCTATCAAATCGGCATCTAACTCGCCGCCTATATCTGAACATAAAGTAACACACGGGGTAGGAATGGGAGACTTACTCATAGCAACTATCTCGAATTAGCTGCAAGCGTGAACTCAAAGAAACCGTCCGGACAATCTGACCTGCAAAGGCAGATAACAACTTGATCAGCGCACGTATATATGACAACTACCTATGCGAATACTAAGCAACGAACACTCTTCACATGAAGACAAACACATATCTATAGACTTGTTATTCTCTATACATCATTTAGCAAACATCCCCCTCGGGGGGCAACTCTATGTCGACATGGGCCTCGTCCCAACACTTTCGTCCGCTATGTGATCTACGCGCGACTACATGACACTATGCATTTTCTTAAGGTAACAAGTGCGAATATGATTATAGCACTAACGTCTTTACTTGCATGTATCTTCTATTAAATGCAGATCTACAACATGTATATGGATATCAAGAAATATTTTCTAAGTGTTCCACTATGTCAGTAGTCGACTGATAACAAGCGTCGACTATCAAGGAATATTTTCTAAGTGTTCCACTACGTCAGCAGTCGACTGATTACAAGCGTCGACTATCAAGGAATATTTTCTAAGTGTTCCACTATGTCAGCAGTCGACTGATAACAAGTGTCGACTATCGAAGAATATTTTCTAAGTGTTCCACTATGTCAGCAGTCGACATATAACAAGTGTCGACTACCAATGAATATTTTCTAAGTGTTCCACCATGTCAGCAGTCGACACATGACAGACAACACATGTCAGATAGCAAGCATCAACAATCAAGAAATATTTTCTATGTGTTTTGCTACAGTATCAGGCGACAGTCGACAGACGACAGACGACGAATGTCAAGTAGTGAACATCAACCATCAAGAAATATTTTCTAAGTGTTTTATCATGAAGGAGATAACAATGATCAATTATCAACTATCAACAATCAACAAAAAGAATGTTTGAACACTATCTACATCATGGTGCAACAAGTCGACAATGACCACCGTACATGAGGGGAGTATTACTATTTACAATCATGTGAATAAATTTTCAGCACTTAGCAAAAAATTTGGCCGATTTGGGAGACTAACCTCTTTTAGGAATTTTAACAAACACCTTGTGTGCATTCTAGAGTAATCAATCTCAAGAGACAATCAATGTCAAATTGAGCCTAAACGAAGTTGCAAATAGTCCAGCCATACCCGAAATTGGAATCACCACCACAAGACGATGCCAGAGAGCCGTCCACCGCTGCCGGAAAACTCCTGTCGTCGCCGATCAGCCACGCGCCGCCACCCTTAGTCACGCGTTGCTGTGCTCCGCCGCGCCGTGGCCTCCCCCTCCTGCCGGAAATCTTGTCGGTGATGATGGTTTGGTGGTTGCCCAGGAATGGCTTGGTCTTCAAATATTTGGCCTCCAAATTTGCCACTCCAAAGTTTCTTCTTCTCTAAGAAATGAAAGAGCTCCTAAAAACTATTAAGTGTGGAGTTTTATGGAAATTCTCTCTCCTATTCCCACTAATAGTGTTTGATCCTATGGGTAATCTTTGACCCCTCTCTATTTTCTATAAGTCTTTAGTGGCATGACTAAGTGTTTTTACATCATTGTTACAACGCACGTCATTTTTAGACTCGACATATGCAACCATACTCATGTGTTATATGTATGCATGATTTATTTATCTTAAACCATGTTCCATGTGTTCATCATCACATAGTCGACTGCATAATCTTATTATTAATAACACGTCATGGCATCATGCACACTTGTATCATCACACTCGTCATGTACGTGTCGGATACGTCCGTAGCTAACACATTCATGATTAGTATATTCTTATGCATGTCAACACTTATGAACATGATTACATAAATTTATAACTCGTCACAAATATTCGTCATATATGTATGCATGTCTGTTACACTAATCCTGTCAGCAGATATCAAATAATCGCCAAGAAAAATAAAGTTAGGCGAAATCAAGGCCCACGTGCCCAACCGACAAAAAACCGTCGCCTGAGGTTAGCATCGGGCCCAAATTGAACATGTATCCTATCTTAAAATAGAGTCAATTAAGGGTCAAGCCATTATTTGACTCGGGGGAAAGTGATGGATATATGCCCAATTCGGGTTCGTATTTACATTCCGGACTTCGCAAACACGTCAAAATCACGTAAACCGTCAAAACACGCTCCTGAGGTTTAAAACGGTCCGGACGCGCGACACACGTGTCCGGACAGGACCTCCGGATTGCAGGCGGTCCGGACCTCCGGATTGCCCTAAGACGACCCGGATCGCGTCGGGATCGTCTGAACCCGACGTGACCCAAGTCGTCGTCTGCAGCGCGTATATACCGTTTGTGTCCTCACACCGAGTTAGAGTTTTCTAATAGTCAACTTCAATCAAACCAGACGACGGTTCACATTTTCCTTTAAATCGGCGTCAAACCGCATAAAAATCAGGATCGGTTCTAAGGTTGCCTATAAATAAGGAGCCTATGTCATCCATTTTAGACACGTTCACTTGAGATTGGCTTTAGAGCTCTGACTTCTCTCTAGCTTTCTCTCTCTAGAAATACTCATTTAAGAATCGGAGAGGGCTCAACCGGCACCACCCCCCCCCCCCCCCCTCTGTGCTGGTTATTGCCCCTACATGCAGGTCCGGACGACAAAGCTTGAAGTCAGGAGCGCAAGTCGAAGGAGCGAACACAGTGAACGAAGCGAAGATTCGTCAAGTCCGTCAGATCAAGCGGGTTTGGACGAAACAGCATGAGTCAGACGACATCAGGGAAAGCATTCATATTCATTATATAGTGATATAAGAGCATCCACAGTGGTATTACCTAAGGACTACGTAAACGTGGGTCCTACATGTTTATTTATGTAAAGTGAAAAAAACTATCTACAGTAGTTTTACATTGCAATCCTTAAAAATGGGTCCCACGCGTAAATTTATGTGTTTACATAAAGCATTCCTTAAATATAAGGAATGTTTTATGTTTACGTAAAATTAACTGTCCTCATTTTTTTTCCAAACACAGTCGTTTCATTTCATATGTATATATATATATATATATATATATATATATATATATATATATATATATATATAAAACAAAATATGTATAATACTAGCATATATATATATATATATATATATATATATATATATATATATAATGAACAAATAGCAAATATCTTAGTTATATCAGTTATATATATATAATGAATAAATATATATATATAATCCTAGTTTTGTATATATCTTATATATATAACAAACAAAACAAATCTCGTGGTAAATTTAGACAATAATTGTAACGACACAAATTTTTTTAGCTGACTGTAACGACACAATTGAAACTTTAATTATAAATACTTTTTAAATAAGTTGTTAAAATTTAATAATAAAATATATTTACGTAAGATGGTTAAGTAAAACCATTGTAGACTATTATTATTTAAGCCTCATGACAATTTTTAAGGAAAGCAAAATATGTAATACCATTGTGGATGCTCTAAAAGAATAATAATATATCTATACATGGATCTGATAATTAGTAGCTTTATGAGAGTACGGTACCTGTTTTCTAACTAGCTAGTAGGCTAGCCCGAGACTTTCTATCTAATCTCTATGTCCTGTGCTTGTTTTGCCCTTCTTTTTTCTTGATGAAAGTTGATTTCCCTTTTACTTCGAATCAGTGTTATCAGAACCGGACCGGACGTCGAACAGGCAAGGGTGCCGGTTCCCGGTTCACCGGTCAGACCGTCGGTCCGTCCCGGTTCGGTTGCTGATCCATATAATACAATATATATGATATAATTATAAATAATTCAGTAGACCGCCGGTCCGATCCAGTTCTTGTAAGTAAGTTAACCCTAATTTTATTTTTGTTTTTTTTTTTTAAATGAAAGGAAAGGAGTCCGAACCGATGAACCAGCGAACCGCCCGGTTCGCCCAAAACCGCCATGTTCGGTGAAAACCGGACTTCAGAACCGGGTTCGCTTACATCCTCCGGAAATGAGCAAACCGAACCGTGGTCGGACCGCCGGTCCGGTCCGGTTCTGATAACACTGCTTCGAATATTGGCCTATATATAGCTAGCTAACCCTAAACACTACCGACTTTATTCAGATCATAGTAGATAGATACTAACCTAGATGATCTCTACTCAGCAAATAATAACATAAGATAAATATTACAAATATATTTTCCAAAATATTTCGAAAATATTTATATAATTACAAAATATTTATTTACTATGTTGTTGTATATGGAAGTTTCTTATTTTAGCGTGTCGCGCGTAATCTAAAATTAGGTATTTACAGGATAACCCGAGTCTGTTACGAAATTCCGACTCGAGTAAGACTTTTCCTTTTGTTTTTGGACTTGGGGATTGAGGTATTGTGACCCCAAAAATTCCAGGCTAATGAAATAGCCATCCCGTCCCGAGCTCAGCCCAACAAACACTTGTTCCTTAACTAAAATATTTTCAGATTTACTATTTTTATTGGGGCTTGTCTGTATGAACGGCTCTCTTCAATCTCCTCACCCAAAATCTCTATATCTGTTAAGGGGAGGCCGTGGATACGCACGCTGCTTCAACCAGTAAATCCCATCACCTCTAAAGCGAACCCTAACGCATACACACACATATATGCAAAATCTTGCATTTTCTTAGCTCCAAAACAAAACACACATTCTCCAAAATACAACAGCCTCCAATGCTAAATCTCCCCCAAACTCACCCATAACAATATATAATGGCAGCTCTAGCACAACTTACCAATTCCAATTTTACTAATTTCACTTCACCTACTCTATACTGGAAAATGCGCTCAAACAATACTCTAGCCATGAGAAGTCTCTCCCTGAGTATAATTTTGTCAGCAATAAACTACATATTAGGATGAAGAACACAACATACCTGGGATGTGGCTCCAACATATGCATAATCACTGATACGAGCCACATGTTGTAAGATTCATGCAACTGCCTAGCCTTAGAAGAGGGATTTCCTGTCTGCACAAATTGTGTCTCTTAACAAATGTATTTCAGTATAGATACTATCTGCTACCCACCCACCACCATCAAACGTAAAGCCAGCAATGCTATAGAAATAACTACTTATAGTGGCAGAACAAAATTTATGATGTACACTTTTAGTAAATGGTGACCACAGCATTTCCACCATGCATTGCTTCCAACTACCCTGTCAAAATCAAACCAAGTTGGCTAACTATGGTGCCAGAGAAACCTAACCCGAAATCTGAGCTCCTTCTAACAATCCAAAGTCTCCGCAACTTCACTTGATGTGCAGAAAGTATCAGATTTTCAGTTCTGCCGTTGGTATCGGACAGACAAGACAATATATGAAAAGGGTTAATACTGCCTTGCTGCATACTTAAGCTGTGCTACTTATGAGCTCTGATTTCTTCCTCTCTCTTGATTCTTGTCGGGAATTGTGATATTGCCCTTGTGATGCCCTTGTCCCAGAAAGGGGCAAGGGAGCATTGCTTAAAGCTAATATCCTACTACTACCACCTTCCTCCAATGGTGATTCGGTACTTGATAGAAATCGCTTGAGTTGTGACTTTTGGCATGTAATTCTACCCTTGTTCCAACCTGGGGAAGCAAAGGAGAACGATGGATTTTCCTGCAGGAACGAATTAGCAACCTTTGCAATAGGAGTATCTACTGAGTTCAAGCTCTTCTCCATTTTCCCCCTCCTGCTCAAGAGAAAGACTCGGGTCAGTTACAAGGTAAATTATGCAGTTTCGCTTAACAGTTTGATATTAATAGTAATAATAATATCTGAATCACCGTGGAAACAATTATTTGACTATGAACCACATCTTTGCCTAGAAGCTCTAGCTTGTATGATAGTTAAGTGTTTCCATTACATAATGATAGAAAAATTAAAAATAATACTTACATGAGATATATTAGTATCAAAGGAAGAAAAAACATTATTTCATCAGTGTTATTCTGTTTGACCTACTACTACTAACTGCCCGGAGAAAGGCTTTCCAATTCATATTAAACATATATATACTAGCTAACCAATTTACTTTGGAGTCAAGCAATGCAATTGTGATTATATTAATCACTATGCAGACACCCCCAAAACTCATTCCACCTAAACTACATATGGGAAGAGCAATGCACTCATTCTACCTAAATTTTATATAAGAAGACCATTACTACAAAGTATGAACGTTACAGTGAAACTTACTGACAAAAAGGAATCTTTTCTATTTCTACAAATTGTTGAATATATAACTAAATTACCATAATTTTGTTAAGGTATTTTTTTTAAATCTTTGTCACTACTTTCCTTCTAAGTTTCACACGGTATGAAACTTTTCATATAAGAAACTGGAGACAGTGTCCAAAATGAAAAGGCAACTTACACCACAACAATAGTTGCCAGTTGAGGAAGATCTTCTCCACTTTTGTACATCTCAGAAATACTATTAAGCCATACAGAAAGAGCAGTATATGCACCCCCTTCCCACATTCTGCAATAAAGCACATGAATAGCGTCAAGCCTATGCAGCTAGGGTGATTCAAGAACCTAAAATCCAATTCAAGAACCTAAAATCCAAATAAGATTCCCACGCACCTGTGAATATCCACAGACCACACGAGTTTGTTTTTACGAAAAAGTTCCGGGAAAAGACCCCTCTTGGTTGCTTCATTAAGCACTCTAGCAGCACGGTCTCTCTGGTTGAGCCACCAGAGTGCCTCTAGAAGAGCATTGTAAAACCTCATCCCTAAACTGCATCCTTCAGAGTTAAGTTTGTCGAGAACATACTCTACAATCTGCCAATTAGAGTCGTGATCAAAGTCCCCTTTGATCATCTGCCCAATTACTTGATGGATTTGTGAAACCTTATCAATGCACATTTCATCCAATAAACTATCGGCACTGTCCCACCTGAGAGGCAACAGCAGCAACAACCGTATGAACTAAAATCAATTATCACATATGAAAAATTGGAGCTTTGTAACTAAACTTCGTAGTGAGGCTTTCAAACGAAAGATGTGGTGTTCACCTAAGATTATATTATTCACTAATAAAAGTTCTTTTCTTTTGAAATGTTTGCTACACTTCATGCATATTCACAGCATTGTACTAAATAAAAGGTCAGCTCATGTGAAAATATGGGAAATTTACCTATCAGTCTTAGCGTAAACCGCGAGCATCATACAGTAAGACATGACACTTGGCAACAGTCCAGATGCTTTGATTTCGCTGAACTGCTCTTCACTCTCATCAACAAGACCAGCGAAGCAGTAAACACTCAAGACTGCCTCGAGGGTCCGCTCATCAGGATTGCATCTCACCTTCTCCATCTCAACATAAGTCTTAATAGCTTCTTCAAATTGTCCTCCTTGCCTAAAGGCCTCAATTACACCATTGAAGCAGTCGGTGTTCTTGGCAACTCCTGACTCATCCATCCTCAGCATGATAGCCTCAACCTCTTTGTACAAACCACCTCTTGCAAAAGCGTGGATTAGCGAGTTGTATGTTTCAATAGTGGGTCTGCTTCCAACTTCATTCATTGTGTTAAAGGCTACAAGGGCTTCTTCATACAAAGCGGCCTGCCCATATGCTTCAATTACCCCAGTATAGACTTCCGAACTTGGCAAGATCCCACTATCGTTCATATGAAGCAAAACCTTCTTGGAATCTTCATAGAGCCCTCCCTTCCCACATGCCACTACCAAACCTTCATAGGTTTCCATATTTGGCTCAACATTCTCCTCAACCATATCATGGAACAAAGTCACCACCTCCTTAAAATACCCACCCTCACCAAAAACCTGAATCAATATATTATAAGTAGCTGCATCTGGATCGGTATTACTGACTTTCATCTCCAAGAAGAGCTCACGAACATCATCATACCTACCATGCTTCCCGTAAAGATTCAACAAGATACTATAAGTGTTTGCGTTTGGAACACAACCTGCCCCTTGCATCTGCCTAAACACATTCATTGATTCCTTAATTGAGCCTGAGTTAGCATAGGCCTCAAGCAGAACATTGTATGACGTAATATCAGGCACATTCCCATCAGCCGCCATTTCTGCAAGTAATTCAGATACCTTCTCTAACTTACCCAGTTTCCCAAATGTCTCAACTAGATAGCTATAGGTGTTGATATCAGGAATGATTCCTCCCTCATTCATTGTCCTAAAAACCATTTCCGCCTCGTCCCCTAAACCACGACCCGCACAAGCACTAAGCAGAGTATTGTATGTGACAAGATCAGGTTGTATTCCCTCATGCCTCATCTCTGCAAACAAACTCAATAAACTCTCCCAATCCAACCCACCTCTGGCACATGAATTGATTACAGTG
Source organism: Clarkia xantiana subsp. parviflora (assembly GCA_036873135.1). Lineage (NCBI taxonomy): Eukaryota > Viridiplantae > Streptophyta > Magnoliopsida > Myrtales > Onagraceae > Clarkia > Clarkia xantiana. Next base: position 42,091,147 of record JAPTYO010000004.1, read on the forward strand.
TTATAAGTCAGAATGCTTGGCAAAATCCTCTCACTCTTCATCTTATCAAGCAATTCGAGTGAAACCTCATACTGACCGTTGCGTCCATAGGAGTTAATCACAGCTGTATACGAGAAGACACTGCGGGGAACACTATGACTTGGCATTTCGTCGAACACCTCACGGCACTTATCGAGCAAACCCTCGCGGCCCAACAGGCTTATCATAATGGTGTAAATGTGCTCGTTCGGTTTGCACCATATCTGACGCTGCATATACTTGAAGAGACGGAGTGAACGCTGCCAGTCGCCTCTCTGAGCAAACTCTTTAAACACCACAGCAAAGTCGTTCAGAGAGAGCTTGTTCTTGAAGATATCGAGGCAGCGAGCGATGCTGCCGCGCGGGGGGAGGCTGCTGAGCTTGTTGATTAGAGTCTCTACATCGTAGCTGTACTTGCCTTTCTCCACTAAGACAGAGGGGTTCGCAAGGATCAGCTCCCTCTGCTTGGGCCTCGCAGCACCGGCCTCCCACCTACGGTTACCAGAGACGAAGCTGTTGTTTCCGAGAAGAAATCTGGAGTCAACTGGGAAACCGAAGGCTTTATGGAGCGCATGGAATTGATTCAAATTCGGAGTCGATATAGGGAGAGAGAGCGTGAAAGCCATCATCTGAATTCGGTTAGCATGAACGTTTGAGCTGGGTAACAAATTGTACAATGCCTCGTGAAGTTATCTGTTGTAGAAGAGAGAGACACGGGTAAAATAGCAATGGATGTAAAGGGCAGAGCAGAAGCCAGAGGGAGTAGAGAGAAGACCAAGTGTGTATGTGGATTTGGATAAATCGGGGTCATGGCCCCGAATCGGCGGGTTTGGTAAAATATCTGGAGTGTTAATCATTTTTTTTAAGTAAGAAAAAAATGTTATATGTTTGACTAAAATATTTTTACAAGTAAAATGTTTGTGTTTGGTTTTAGATAAAATTGTTTATTTTTCGTTAAACTCTCTGTTAACTTTGTTGATTGTACAAACTTTTTTGACGTGTCAACACATTGTTAGTCAATAACACTTTATTTAAAATAAAGAGAAATAACTTAAAAATAGAAAATGCTGAATTTTTTTATGTAATATTTTATTAAAGTGTTAAATTTAAAATACACTTTTGGAAAGAAAAAAAAAAATACTTTTTTGTTGCAAAAATTTAGAAATGGTTTAAAATTTCGAAAATAAAGAATTACTGAAAATATAAAGTGAGTGAAATTCTAATACTAATTATTATAATTTTATTTTAAAAAAATGAGATATAAAGGGGACCTTGGATTATTTTCATTTTTAAATAAAATACTATTTTTTAGACTAAAAAATTATTTAAGGATATTATGAATTTATTCGTATATTTTGGTAAATATTAACACATTTATTTTTACTAATTTAGTTTTCCATAATAATTTTTTATGCTAATATTTATTTTTATTTTACTATCATTTGGATAGATATAATTTGTACCATTTTAAATAAAAAAAAAAATATGACAATTTTTATATTATTTGTTTATCATTTTTTGAATTTTTCATATGTATTATTATTTGTTACATTTTAAGTTTTTTTCTTCATATTTCAGTTTTTTAATAGTTTTTTCCTATTTTTTTATTTATCTGACAAGGTTTTTTAAAAAAAAAAATCAAAATAATAACAATTATTGATTTGCCCCGTCATCTTTCAATCTGCCACATCATCTTCCGTAAGTCATATTTAACGGACTTCATGTAAAACAACCAAAACGAAACATGTTACATTTATCACGAAACATGTGTAAGCATATGGTGATGGGCGCCGTAATTGGTAGCCCATAATATGTATAGTTTACCTAATGAACTTGGATAAATGTCACATTAGGGTAATTGGGCTAGATCCAAATCCCAATTGACATTGGAGGTCCAAAATTGGGCCTCCCCAATACATAGGCAGGCCAAAATGTTTAGGTGGGGTAAAATGAACTTTTGTCCACTTTACTCCTTCTATAAATAAGAGGTGTTAGGGAATATTTTAGGGTTAATCATAATTCCCTCACAAGAGTGTTTTAGAGAGAAAACCCTCCTCCCACACTAGCAAGTTTCGACCGAACCATACCTACACCAAGGCTGTGCCAAATTGCTTTCGAGCAACTCTCCGAAGATCTGTGTCAAGAATTGATCTGAGGCTTTGTTGTGGAGCTAACATCACGTAGGGCTTCTTTCACAAGAACTTCTATAGGTTCGGTCTGGTGGATCGAGAACTCCCTTGTACAAAGGATCTTGGACTACGGTAGCTGTTGAGGTATGTGTAACCCTTCCGCTGCGTAATTTCGACTACTTGCACGTACCATGTTTTGTGTTTCCGTAGTGATTACTCCCCGTAATCTAAAAGTTATCAGAGCGAGGTTAGGAGTTCATGATTTTGATAAATTGGTGTTCTTGAAAATTTAAATTTTGGACCGAAATTTTAAAGTGTAAAATTTAAAATTTTCGAATTTTTAAGTATAAGGGTGGTCCGAAATTTTAATGATGTTCTTGGTTAAATTGATGTTCATGATCTTCAAGAAAAATGTTACATTTATCAAAATCAAACATTGGATTGTAGATCTTATTAAAAATTTATTTTAAAATTTGACCACTTGTTCCTAATTTGTGTTTGTGCCGAATTTTTGAGTAAAATTACAAGGTAAAATTTTTAATTTTCTTGAACATATGGGATAAATTTCGGCACACACATATTGTTTACCATATTTTAATTTTTAGTTAAGGTAACAATATATCTATAATTAGGAACATAATGATAGATTCACATTAAAATATATAACTATCAATATATCTAAATATTTAAATAGGGTTAAAGATATTATCGATAGATTTTGTTACCTAAAATATTGAAAAAATATATTGTCAGTTATTTGTTTCCCTATTAAAGATATTGACAATAAATAAAATATATATAATATATATAGTGCCGAATTTACATGTATATATTGTTGATTGATTTAATCTTAAAGATAGAATCATAGCAATAAATATATATATATATGTTTATGTGTGTGCCGATATATATATATATATATATTTTAATATTGGAAATTATTTTATATAATTAATGTTACTTGGTGGCTAAGTTTAATAATTTTTAATGGATTTAAAACCCTACTTGGGCCACAAGTAAACATTTCGGCCCAACCTTTTAAAATTTTAATTATCGGGCCGGTCCAATATGTTAAACCGGGACGAAATAAAACCGAACCGGATTTTCTCAATCGGTTCGACCTATTCGGGTCGGGTCGGAACGGGGTAATTAAGCGGATCTAACCGAACCGGTTTCGAGTGTTGAACCGAACCCTATTTTCTTGGACCGGTTCGGACCGAACCAGATTTTAAATTTAAAACCGAACCGAAACGAACCGGATTTTGCCGGACCGGACCGAATCGAATTCTCCGGACCGAACCGGATTTTATGAACCGGACCGAACCAAACAAAAACAGTCTAAAATTGACTGAACCGAACAATGTTTGCTAAACTGAATTCAAGTCAATTAAAATAGGGAGGTCAAGTTTTAAAATCCAAATGTTTTTGAACCTCGAAATGGACCACACAGTGCTCATAGGGTTGCTAACCTTTATGCATTGTTTCGATTATGGGGATGGATCTCGGAGATACATGTTTTAGGGACTGGTTAAATTAATGGGCTGAATTGCAATTGTTTATTATTCGATATATACTTATGAATGATTAGAATTGTTGTCTTGACTGAGTCAAGCTAGCTAGATATTACATGTTGTGGGCAGAGTCCTGGTTAAATATATAGTACGCGCACTAGAATAGACATGTTGTGATGGTTGAAAATGCTTAGGATTCATGTCTAGAAGCTTGCGTGATTGAATATAAACATGAATTGCAAATCAGCCCCTAATGTTTAAAATTATTTTAAAACCGAAAACTAGTCGCCAAATATGTATGATTGATGTGGATGTTACATGTTTGACACGTTTGTAAGAATGTTAAGGGTATAGTTCCGTTTGATAATTTACTTAAAAGTAGAATTATAAATGCAAGCATGAGTTCCTCGGAACATTAGACGCATGACGCGTAAGCATGTATGTGGTATGAATGATGAATGTTACTAACATATGATAATTTGCATGGATTGTAGAATTGTGTATGCATGAGTGAATTCATCAGAATGATTTTTCCAAAACAAAAAGGGCATTGGGAAAGCCAAGATCGGGTATGCTTATTTTAAAATTCTCGTTCCGGTAATTTGCGATTTAAACCGTTTTTAACAGACTGATCTATTGGATAGAAGACGACAATAGTGTGAACTCTTTCACAGCCATCTTCCATTGGTTTACTGGTGGTCAGTTGGTTCAGATGACTGAAGAATCACTATCTGTCGAACTCTATCTTAATAGATATTTGATGTATGCAATTGTTTCTCAAAATGTCATTGTCTCCCTGATTTTTGCATAATCATCGATGTGTTAGTATGAATTGCTTGAATTAGTGCGATTCGATATTCCTCGCAATCTTGATAGTATGAATAATGATGAATAAATAGAGTACGTGTTGAACTCTCTACTATGATTCCGAAAAGTGGAGAGGACAACTACAGATGAATATGGTAGTCTGTATGATTTTGACAATGTGAAACGAATGTAATAATTTGTTCCACCAAGAATAGGAGTAGGTTCTTTGATGATCTCAACGCGCATGTGGTGATACATTCAACCTTGGTAGAATGGGGTTGAAGAAGACTTCAATAGCGACCAAACAATGTTACAGCTTGATATTCCTTTGCATCCACCACGGTGGAAGCAAGGATGCAAAAGCAAGAAACGTTTCGGTTGAATGTGATGGTCTTCTCTCTTTTCATGGATGTTGAAGTAAAACCCGCATCGGATCTTCAGAATGAAAGGTCAACATGGAAAAGATGTATATGGTTGTCTGATATTGACAAGACTCAATGACCTTGAGCCTAATTAAGTACAGTAACCACAGCAGTAAAAGGGAAACCTTCTTTGCTCACCATACTGGGTTCGAAAGAAGCCACCCATGATCCGCATATCATAGAGAGAACTGGACCATAAAGGTCTTATACGATAATCCGGTGGGTTAAACCATATTGATAAAGTGCGTCTAAAGTACGCCTCGTAGGTCATGTGTATGAAGCGGTAACATGTTTTATACAGACACAGATCATTTGACGTAATTTACTCGTGAATTTACTCAGATGTGATGTTCAACATGGCTCAAAGTTCTTGACTATCTATGTGAAATCATGAATCAAATACGCGATCTTCAGATCAAGAACCCTACCATTGTCATTATCGTTCGTTTGAGTTTCTAAAATTTTGGTTATTTCGAGATTCAGATTTATTGAATAAAGTAGTTTTCGTTCGATTCGAAATGTGATCTACTTGTCAAAATTAATCGACCCGGTTGAGAGGTATCGATCCGAAACGAAATTTCGGCCAGGTAAAAGTGGTCGAATAAAACGAAACGATTCAGGTACTCCGTCATCTCAGTCGGGATAACTGAACTGAACATACACATCAATTGCGTAGCTAGATCGAAAGATTTAGTATCTCTTTATTTATTATTACTCCATTGAATGAAATAAACTGTAATGATGATCATGTTTGAAGGATTAAATTAAAATTAAATCCAGAAGTGAAACGATTTAACCAAGGGTTTAAACCCAGAGTAGATTGCGCAACACGCAAGTGGACCTCGATAGACGAAACACATCGTTTCATTACATGAGTTTAATATTGAAGTGTTTATATGATGACTTGCTGAATTTTTGTTTGGACTCCTTCGGAAATATGACTTATTGATAACATTTACATCGGTAAAGGCTTCGAAGACTGCCATGACCTTGTAAAAGTATCAGCTGACGCACAAGGTGAAAACCTAAAACGCTCAGTTCAGAGATAGGATAAAATATCTGAGATAAGTTAGCAAACGAGAAAGGATGAAGTCGGTTAAACGATTTCCTTCAATAAGCCTTGAATGAAAAGTCAGGCTAGGCATTCAAGTCAAATTGACACACAGAGACACAGTTTATATATACACATAATGTTTGAGTCGTTCTATAAGAAATTCCATATAGAATGATGACAAATGATTCACATAAATGTAAAACTGTGTTCCATTAAGATCGGTAAGGTAGGTAACCATCTTAGCTGGAGGGTGACAATGAGTTAAATCATATCACCATGCGACATTAATTTGCACAATAAACACGTATTTATGACGAGGGTACGCCAGTTACTCCTAGAAAATACCTGTTTCCAGCTTAGATTAAATGGTACCGTGGTCGAACATGAGACATTGCATCACTAAGAGGGAGAATTTTCCAAATGCATGAACAGTTTCAATTATATAGTCATGATCAAAATGTAGCAGAATAATAATGACAATCAGGTCCCACTTAATTCGAGTAGGAGAGATTTGAACCAGCAACTCAAGTGAATGACATGGTAAATGAGAATGTGGACATTTTCATAGTAAATCCAGTGGGAGGAATAAACCCTACCACAACTAATCACTGTTGCTGTTGGGACGAATCAAGTCGAACCTGATGGTCAAAATTGCTGAACCTGGAGTGACACAACTACCTATATTACCCATTGTTCCCAGTGGGAGTGATCCAACCATACTTGGTTCCAGATCCTAGTGATCAAGGAATGCATCTCAGAAGTAAAACCCCGAGACCAAGAGGTTGTAGTAGGAAAGTTATAGGTCAAGGTTCTAGCACTGCTATTGTTCCCAACAGAGACGATGCTCCGACAAGAAGCATTGTTCCGAGTAGGAGGATTATTCCCAATAGAAATGATGCTACGATAAGAAGCGTTATTCCGAGTGGGAGAAGAGATCAGACTAATAAGTGGGACTCATAATTCCTAGACAAGAGTCAAAGGCAAGTATCCCATTGAGCAAGGTGAAAACCCTGGTCAAAATGTTGGCAAACACAGGAAAGACCTCAAGTGGAGAAATGGAAAGAAATAATAAATGAGAGAGATCACCTTAATGAAAGCCATTATAGTCTATAGTTGATTTACATCTTAACTACATGGGCGTAAGGATAAGGTAAGCCCTAAAAGAATGCTCACCACTGATGAAACAAGTCGGAGAACCCGACTCATTGCGAAAGGTCTTACCAATGCTTCACGGAGAGGACTTTGATAAGAGAAACTCAATGAATGTGCGTAAAACCACGGTTAGGGCCATTCATGGTCCTGTTCACAAGTCTCGATCATGAGCTGCACCAAAGGAATGTTAAGACCGCATTCCTCCACGGAAACCTGGAGGAAGAGATCTGCATGGAGCAACCGGAGGGTTTGATTACTCCTGGTAACGAACGTAAAGTTTGTAACCTCCAAAAAGGTCCTTCTTCGGTCTTATATAGTCGTCACGACAATGGTAACGCAGATTCCACGAGGAAATCGTAGGAAACAGATCTGTGAATCTTCACAAGAATCCGTGCGTGTATTACAAGACTTCCGAGTCTAAGTCTGTCATCTTAACCTTATACGTGGACAACGTACTCATTGCTTCTAACAACGTGAGTTTCATGAACAAATCAAAGTCATGGTTGGCATCTGTATTTAAGACGAAAGACAAGGGAAAGGCCACGTAAATCTTAGGCATTAAAATTGCCAAAGATCGGGCTACCCGGGATTTATGTCTATCTCAAGAAGCCTATATAACGAGCAGTTGAAAGTTGGTTCAGATTACAGTACGCCGACACCGTGGATGCGCCGGTGGTATTTGGGTGCACACTGTTGAATCGTGATAGCCCCAAGAACCCGGCAGAGCGTGAACAGATGAAGGGTGCAAAGATTTTAAGCATGGTTGGTATTTCGATATACACCGTGCAATACACCCATCCGAATATCTGTCACGCCGTGGGCCTAGTAGCACGTTCCCAATCAGATCCTAGCTATCAACATTTAAAAGACTGTAAAACAAATTATTAGTTATACCTAATTCGTCATCCGAAAGGTATTGCCGACTATGCTCTGTGCTATTAGGGCGGAAGTTAGAATTGACCGGTTACAGTGACGCCGACCATGGTGGCGATCCGGATGATCGTAAGTACACCACAAGAGGAGTATTTCTCCTTGCTAATGCCGTCATTTCATGGACGAGCAAGAAGCAAACATGTGTCTCGCTGTCAACAGTGGAATCGGAATTCGTTGTTCTCTCTAAGAATGCACAGGAAGCAGTCTGGCTAAAAAGGCTTCTTACTACGTTGCTTGGTGGTGACGCCGGAAGTAAACTTGTAAAGGTGATCTCCGACAGTCAGGCAGCTATTGCGGCAGTTAAGAATCCGAAGTACCATAGTAGGACCAAACACATTGATGTGAAATATTTATATGCTAAATCGATGGTAGAAGACAATATAATCACTATGGAATACTTGTCCACTGATAATATGATTGCGGACCCATTAACTAAGCCACTACGCAGGGAGATATTTGAAAAGCATGTAAAACTGCTTGGATTGCGTAGGGTTTAGAAATAGCATGTATCTGTGATAATATTTGATATTAGAAAGTTACATTTTTTAAGTGAAAGAATTGCAACTGAATTTATGATCAATCAACGTCATAATGTTTTGATTACATCAAATTTACGGTCTATAAACTTAGTCGTAGGAGGACGCAATCCTTTTCCAAAACTATGTCAAATGTGGGCCTTACCTAGTCACGCAGGTACGGTCGTCTTGCGGTGGAGGGAGGCCTCTAATATGCAAGGCTGGCTAAGAATCAGGGGGATAAACCTGATTACGCAGAACGATTATCTATTGTCGAAGTAACTCGACATGATCTTCGTCATGCAGATCGCCGTGATAAACTCTGTTCGTCATAAATCCACATTCTGGGCCAGATGAAAATCTGGAGAAACTTACCAAAATAATCATATTATAATACAAAAATACACAATTAAGCACCGAAAATAAAAAATATCACAAATAGGCATACCCTTGAATCCCATTCGAGGGTTTGACTGGAGTTTTCAGTCAAACCCTAGACTCCCATTCAAGGGTTTGACCGAAGACTCCGGTCAAATCCTAGAATGTGACTTAAATTTGAAATTTAAAAAAAAATAAATTTTCGTATTAATAATATTCATTTTAAAAAAAACATCCAACATATAAATTGATCATAATATTTAAAATACAAATCATATAATCTTGTTCCTTCAAATACGAAAAAAAAAACATTATTCAATACTACACATAAATATAAAATAGATTAATGAAGGTCTCCATGGTCGCCGACTTTGTCTATCTCGCTCGGTCGGTCTCCCACCCATATGTCATCTATCTAAACCTCTCACAAGCTTATCTTTGAACGCCTAGAAGTTTCGGTTGGCTCCTTAGTGAGCTGATACTGTAGATGCACATTATCAATTTAAATGTTGGATGTTTTTTTATAAATAATTTTTATTAATGCTAATATTATTTTTAAAAAAATTCAAATTTAGGTCAAACATGAGGTCAAACCCTAGGTTTCCAATCAAGGGTTTGACTGGAGTCTTCGGTTAAACCCTTGAATGGGAGTCTAGGGTTTGACCAAAGCTTTTGGTCAAACCCTCGAATTTCATTCAAGGGTTTGCTCAAATTTGACAATTTCAAATTTGTGTGCCTATTTTTGTATTTACCAATTAAAATATGCTTAGTTAGCAAAACAACTCAAAAATCTGTGATAGCATGATTGACATATCCCATTTCTGTTGACCCAAAAGGTTCAGGTATGCTATCAACACATGCTTCATACTACGCGTGCCATGTACGACCACGGGGTCACAGCTCGGTTGTGCTAGGAAAAGAATCCTCGTGATTCTGGCGGGCGCAAACTTCTTCACCTCGAGCATGTGATTGATCCTGGGAGCCTTATGAAGAGGCACCCAAAGTATCCTCATGGACTCAGAACTCATACCTAAGGTCAGGCTCAATGCTCGCTTCCCGGCGTACAAGCGTAGTGCTGAACAAAAAGGCCCAGTGACCACGTCTTTGGAAACCAGTTGGGTTTGACTAAGGGTATGAGCGATGGGGATGGTCAAGTTCACCTATAATTCAGCGACTCTTGTATTCACCAAGGTGACCACCTGCCGGATATTAGTTGAAGGTATTGAATACTTGTACGGATGCCTTGGAGAAGTGTTCCTTTGTGGAAACTAGGAAAATAGAGAATTATCAGTTTACCTAGGATACAGTACAATATATATAAATGTTGTTTATAACAGGTTGATTGGAGAAAAAGGAATCAACGTTCCGCGGGTGCTACAACACTCCTAACAGATGAGTAGCACGATGCCCGTCGTATCCGCCGGTCGCACGGAAAACCTTGTATGAACTATTCAGAAGCACGGAGCAAATCAAAGGGGTGAAATGTTGATGCGGATTTGGACAACAATACATTAACAGGCACCCTCCCATTCTGGCGAGTGGGAGCTGTAAGCATATGGTGATGGGCGCCGTGATTGGTAGCCCATAATATGTATAGTTTACCTAATGAACTTGGGTAAATGTCACATTAGGGTAATTGGGCTAGACCCAAATCCCAATTGACATGGGAGACCCAAAATTGGGCCTTCCCAATATATAGGCCAGCCGAAATGTTTAGTTAGGGTAAAGTGGACTTTTGTCCACTTTACTCCTCCTATAAATAAGAGGTGTTAGGGAATATTTTAGGGTTAATCATAATTGCCTCACAAGAGTGTTTGAGAGAGAAAACCCTCATCCCACACTAGCAAGTTTCGGCTAAACCATACCTACACCAAGGGTGTGCCAAATTGCTTTCGAGCAATTCTCCGAAGATCTGTCCCCGTGTCAAGAATTGATCTGAGTCTTTTCTGTGGAGCTAACACCACGTAGGGCTTCTTTCACAAAAACCTATACGGGTTTCGTCCGGTGGATCGAGAACTCCCTCGTACAAAGGATCTTGGACTACGGTAACTGTTGAGGTATGTGTAACTCTTCCGCTGCGTAATTTTGATTACTTGCACGTACCATGTTTTGTGTTTCCGTAGTGATTACTCCCCGTAATCGAACAACATGTTATATGTTTTACAACTATGGTCAAACATGTTACATCTTTTCCATACTTTTCCTTTTTTTTCACGGGTAGTTTTAGGTTGGTCTCCACAAGGAGGGCGGCACTTGTAACATGCTTGCTCCACAACTAGACTAATCTTCAAAAAAAAAAACATCATGATCGGCGACTATAAAGCTGAAAGATACAAAGTAAGAGCTAAAAGTTGTTAATATAAAAAGATGTCACTAAACAAGTAAAGACTAAGAGTCGATGACTACATGTATATAAATGCGACACATCCCTAAAAGAGTCAACTTAAGACATATATAAAGACGGCACCATTAGAGGAAACACATCCTCCTAAGGAATGTTGAGATGGCAACCAACTTACAACCGTTAGTAGAGGAAACCCACCCTCCTAAGTAATGGTGAGGTGATGACCAGTTTACAGCCGCTAGTAGATGAAACTCATCCTCCTAAGAAAATGGTGAGGTGGCGACCAGTTTGCTATTAACTTCAGGAAAACCCATCATCTTAAGGAATGTGAGGTAGTGACCAGCTTGCTACTGACTTCAGGGAAAATCCATCCTCTTAAAGAATGGTGAGGTGACGACCAGTTTGTCATCAACTTTAGCTGCCTTAGAGGAAAACTCTCAATTGAAGATAACGTCACCGATAGATTCGGTTTAAAAACTCTATAAATATTAAGACATTTAAATTCATTTCAATTAAGATTCCTACTTACAATCAACTATACTAATTTAATATTCAGAGTGGAATCAAGGGAAAACCTCTCACCTATTCCCTCTTGCAGGTATCGATTGAAGAACTAATCCAGAAAAGGAGGCTCAGAAGTTCAAGTTGACGCCAAGGTGGGATCAAAAGAGCAAACTCCAGGCTAGCCAGACTTTTGTGATCCAACACACTACTTGTACAAGCACTTGGATTTATCCAAAGATCCCGCGGTAACTGTGTTTTCCCATTCTTTTGTAATTGATTTGGTTCTTAAATAATATCATCTTTTTTTATAAAAATATTATATACAATGCATAAAATAGACATTATGTGACACATGTTCAAAATTAAGTAAAACCTCTTATAAGAACCTTATTCTACGGAAGTGGAAAACTGATACTAGTCAATCGAAATTAACGAAAATCAGTAGATCATGGATTGATATCGATAATCTTTTGGATGCACAAACCTTTTGTATGGCGAGCAGGGAGAGTGTTCCACCATTACACTAGGGTTGACTTAGGCAAGAAGGCATCCTTCTGCACATCACAGCTCTGATACCATTTCCCCAATTTGGCATCCAGCTTCATTATCTCATCATTTACCTCTTCAAACCTTTTTTACTTCACACTCATCTTGATTTTGAGCTCCTCCACCAATGCCGAGAATCAGGATTCCCCGCTCTATTCTTCCATCTGTTTATAATGTTTAGATCATCTATGCGTCAAAAAGTAGTGTTTCGGCCTCAAACTTGGATGCGGATATTCCTTCGAGTATTTACCCTTGGAGTGTCTGTAGTAATTTGCAATGTCAAGTTGTTTTACGTGGCGTCGATACTTTGTACCCATCTTGATCCAATTCTTGTCCCCCTCGAATTCTTCTGGGAGCTGCATATGACGCTTAAGTATTCTGCTACTGTAAGGCGATTTGAGTGTCAAACCAAACCGTTGTTGAAATAGCCTATTTGCAATGACAAGTTTCTCGCCACAAATTGTGGTTATTAGCATAGAAAAATCGGCTACCTCTATAAGATGAATTAAGAGACAACACAATCCGTTGCAGAAAGTAACTTTTTGCAGTGGTACGTTTCTCGCCACAATTTTTTTATTAGCAACGGCAAAATGATTGTCGCAGTAAGTTAACTTAAGGGTCAAATAACTTCGTTACTGAAAAATATTTTGGCAGAGCATGTTTCTTGTCACAAAATGTTAATATTAGTAAGGGGCTGGATACAATGCAGTCGAGTTTATTTCAACTCGATTTGTTAGCCGTTAGATTATAAGAGAGAATCAATCAGAATTTATGAGAGATAAAAAGTGTTTCTTACAGTTGCATAATCTGATGGCTGAGGAATCAAGTTGAAATAAACTTGATATTATTTTAGCCGAACCCTATTAGTAAAGGCATATGATCCGCCATTGTAAGATCCCTGAAGTGTCTATTTTTGCTGCCGCTGAAAGTGTCTTTTACCATTGGCACATTTGTATCTATAAAATAAGCTCTTTAGCATCAGAATTTATAACCACCAACATAAGAGAACTTTTGTCAATACAAATATTTATTTTAGCAACAGAAATTTCTCCATTGTTAAAATTGTATCTTAGTGTAGGTATTATATTATTACCATCACTAATGACTTATTTTAGGGTCGGTATTTCTGTGGTATCCAAATAGGCCTACTAGTGGCAACACATATTACCGCTGCTAAAAGTATTGTTTAGTGGCATCGTTCGTGGCGGGAAAAAGAGGTTTGTTGCTAAAGACATTATTTCTTGTAGCATACTTCTCATTAGAGAGAAACTGAGTTTTTCTTTGACACGTCTAACTTCCTCTAGTCCTCAGATGTTCCGCGTTCAGGGATGTCTCGATAGCTTGGTCTTAGACCTTGATGTTGACATTTGGTGAATGACTCGCCTTAATAGGACCCCTTTAATATAAGCCCAACACCTAAGTAATTGGGTAATGTCACATTAGGGATATTGGGCTAAGCCTAAAATCCCAATTGATATGAGAGGCCCAAAATTGGGCCTCCCCTTTACACAATAGGCCGGCGAAACTATTAAGAGTGGTGAGGTGGGTTTTGCCCACCTCCTCTTATAAATAGGGAGCATCAGGATTTCTTTAGGGTTAATCAGTTAATGAGATAATCACTTTACCTCCTATGTGTTGAGGCAAAAGAAATCCCTTATCCCTTTCTCTTAGTTTCAGCCGAACCACCTACCTTGGAGGTACCAAATTTCTTTGATCAATTACCCCGGAGATCCATCCCTGCGAGGAATTGACAAGAGACTTTGCTGTGGAGACCATTCCGTATAAGTGATTCCTTAACAAGAATCCTTACAGGATCCATCCGGTGGACCGCGAACTCCCTTCAAGATCTTGTGTCTACAGAAGGCAAGAACTGGTATGTGTCTCTATTCCGCTTTGTAATTAGTTTACCTAGCATGTACACGTGTTTTTTTTTCCCGTATTAACTATGCACTATATCATACAGTGGTATCAGAGTCCGTGTTAGGGAGTTCTTGAATTTTGATACAATTGGTGTTCTTGAAGTTTTTTATAAAACTGATATTCATGAAATTGAGTGTTTTCTGTAAAACTGATGTTCATGATTTTCAAGAAAAACGTTACCTTTATCAAAATTAAATATTGGATTATTGATCTAAGTAAAATTTGATCTTGAAATTTGATCGCTAGCCCTAATTGCATGTTTTGGCCGAACCACATAGCAATTACAAATATACATATATATATATATATATATATATATATATATATATATATTTAATTTCTTAGGCCCCAAGTTATCAAGTTTCGGCCGAACCCTAGCAAATTTCAAAACTGAAATTGTTGGCCGAAATATGCTAGATGAATTAGGCCACAATTAGGGCTAGATTCACATGATAATTATGATAATTACTACCAATATGTTCTAGCACAGTATTAGAGAAGTTAGATATTATTGATAGATATTAGTTGCATAAAGATTGAGAAAATATATTGTTGATAGATCTTGACAATAGATGTTTCCACACGAGTTTCCTTCGTGGGCTTCTCCTTCCATTCTCTTCTTCTTCCTGGGCTTCTCCTTCAAGTATTCCTGCCCCGTTGGCTTATTCTTCTCATATACCCGTAGATGGGGGTCGGGGAGGGGGTTCCCGGTAGGCCCATTGTTTGCACATGATGTCCTGAGTGCCTTCTTGCATCGGACCTCCGCTCTTCCTTCTCCTCGAGATACCTGCAAAATGGGCCGATACCGAGACCACGGGGGGGGGGGGGGGGTGGTGCTAGGTGTGCCCTCTCCGATGCTTAAATGAGTATAGGATCTTAGAGAGATAAAGTAGAGAGAAGGCAGAGCTTAAAAATGAATGAATCCCCTAAATGAGGAGAGGAGGTCTCTATTTATAGAGTTCCTATTGGACCGCCCCGGTTCCAGTGATTTCCTGGTCCGGCTGTGGCAGGTTCGTAATATAAGTTGGCCTTGACCGTAAATATGGTGCACTTGACCTCGGTTTGACCGTAGATGAGCACAATGTGTTTAAGTGTGTGGGAATGGCCACCAAGGGAGAGCCCCGGGTGAAATATCGTCCGGGGATAGGGGTCCGGGCGAGGGGAACTCGCCCGGACGGAGGGGGGGTATACCCGGACGGGTATTCCCAAGGTCCCACTCGGGTTACCCGAGCGAGTACCCGAGCGAGGTTACCTTGCTTGGGTCGTCCTCCCGAGGGAATTTTTCCCTCAGGGCCTTCTGGGTGGGCTTCGCCGCCCGTGTCGTTAATGGGCCTAAGCGTTGGGCCTCGGGTGTCCGTTTTCCAAGTTTCAAATTATATTCGGTTATGGCCCATTTATCGGGTCCAATTTATAATAGCTTGGGTGTATATCCAACATTTGCCCCCGAGTCAAGCAATGGTTTAACCTTTACTTGACTCTATTTTTGTGGAGTATCGCCCAAGCAAGTTGCGAAATGTTCCTTTATGACGATCCCGACCTTTATTGAATGCTCAAGGAACGTCACAATTTTCCTTGCCCCGTGTTTAAAGGAGATTTATGATGGTCCCGGCCTTCATTGAGTGCTTCGAGGAACATTGTAATTTTTCTTGCCCCCTATTCAAGGAAGCTTTATGACGATCCCGGCCTCCTTTGGATGCTCGAGAAACGTTGTAATTTTCCTTGCCCCCGTTCAAGGAAGCTGGATACACAAAATGTTATTGCTAATTTAAGCAAATTTATACCATGTGTAGATATTGTATAAAGGTAAGAATTACGAGATTTGGTCTCGTTTTACTTAGCCTTAGGACTGTGTCCTTTAGTTTGAGTCTCTGTTTCATGGGAGTTCCTTGTAGAAGCGCTTGACACAACTCTACATAAGAGAGGCTATAGGTCATCCCCTGTTGGAAGGATGTTCATATAACATGTGAGTGTTAGTCAACATGGGCGTGGGTGTTAGTACAAGTATGTACATGGATGATGTAAATGATCGTACGTATGAAATATGGGCCTTAGTCCCATTTTACTTAGCCTTCATGTCTATCTCCTTATTGGAGAAACCTCGTTTTTAGGCTTTTAGAGCCGCTAGGGTGCTTTGGAAGCGGTGTTGCGCTCCGTTTGCGAGAGTGCGAGTGTGATCTTCTAGCTTTGGCCTTCAATGGGCATGGCGTTTTTCTCCCCATTTTTCGGAGTGCTGGCATGGTCCTTTAACCTTATCCCTGCAATTCACTCTCTATAGATGGAGGTCAGAGTGGTTAAAATTCCTCCTCTTACCCTTCGTATAAAATATTTTTTATAAATATATGTAGAAGGTTGTTCCCTTCATATATGTTAGAGCGTTACTCCCTTTGTGTAGGTTAATGGGCTTCCCGGACGGTAATTTTACCTTTGTGGCTCAGTGCTGAGGTTACCTCCTCGGTATGCACGCCTTACACCTCCACAAGTGGGGGGTTGGCCCTTGTGTTACTCATGCTCTGTGACCTGTGCATATAGAGTTGTATGTATATGGTTGCCCCCGTAATGGGCATGCTTCAGACGTTGAGGGGTTAGACCTTGCGTTAATTGCGAACCTGCATGTATGAGATTGTACGAGACCTCACCCGTGAAGTAAATCATCGCACCTACGGTCCAACCAATTGGGAGAGAATCTATATATAGTTGTCCCTTACTGTGGATGTGTTTGGCGTTTCGGACGCTGGGGGTAAACCCTTGAGGTGGCTACGCTTGGCATCCCATGTATGCGTGCCCCCGTAGTGGACACGTTGCTGTACGTAGAGGGATACTCCTCGTATTGGCTATGCTTGGTAGCTCATATATGTGTGCCCCCGTAGTGGACACGTTTTTGTATGTAGAGGGATACTCCTCGTATTGTTACACTTGGTAGCTCATATATGCGTGCCCCCGTAGTGGACAGGTTGTTGTATGTAGAGGGATACTCCTAGGATTGGCTACGCTTGGTAGCTCATATATAAGGTTGTTCCTTCCATGCCACTGGTTGATACATAGCTTGTTGTAGGTGTTTGGTCCCTCCCCCGACTACCTCGGGTAGTGTTGGGATGGTTTTGCTTATCTCCCACTTAGGGGTCCTTGTGATGTTTGTTTATCCACCATAGTCCTTCCTTTAGCAAGTAGTATCATCCATGCACGTGTCTTTGCCTCCGTAGTAAGCATTAGATCTTTGTGCACTTTGGGACGCACTCTTGGGTAGATTGGCGTTGATGGCTTAACATAGTGCGTCGTGGTAAGGTTTATAGTACCTGACGTGTTATTGCTCCTCTTACTAGAGTACTTTTTGCTATGTGTTTCGTCCCCCTCGTTTGCTATGGTAGATGGTCTCCTTGTGTTTGATTGCAACTTCCTTGAAGTTTCCTTACTTGCTTTTGTGGTGGGCTGGAGGATGTCCGTTGCTTAATTGGGCGTGTATCCCGCTTTGCCCCGCGAGTTAAGTAATGACCTTAACCTTTGCTTGACTTTATGATGGTCGGATAGGCGTCCGATTAGGCTACTGATAGTTGTTTGAAAGCTTGGTGGAGGCTATCTCCTTAGTTTGTCCCTTCAACCACCGAACTTGCGATTGTTGGATTTTGTGGAATAAGGAGGATGTCTTCATGGTGATGGAGCCTCATTCTTGGCTAACCCGAGTATTGTTGGATCTAGGGTACGAGCCTTTTGATGACCATTTATAGTGTACTGGTTTTCTATATATGTTGAACCTTCTTCCGTGGACACGATAGCTACCTTTGTGATATAGGGGTAGGGTTTCCTCCTTTGAGACATTTGGGCATGATAGCCGTTGTTGAGGTATACGGGGATGGTATCCTCCTTTGATATATGGACATGATAGCCATTTTTTGCACATGAGTCTTCTCTGTGGGCTTCAACTTCTCGATCTTCTCCTTAATGGGCTTCTTCTTCCCGTATTTCCACTTCTTGGGCTCTTCTCTTCTCGGTTTCCCTTCTCCTTTCCTCGCTTACCTGCAAAAGGCACCGGGGGGTCCCGGTAAGTCCACTCAAAAGCTTAAGTCAGTGAAAGCTTCTAGAGAGATAGTGAGCTTAGAGAGAGAGAGAGAGTGATTACCTTCAAATGAGGGGATGAGCTCTTTATTTATAGAGTTTCTATTGGACCGCCACGGTTCCAGTGGTTCTCTGGTCAGGTTGTGGTAGTTTCGTAATATGAGTTGGCATTGACCGTAAATAAGGTGCCTTTGACCCCGGTTCGACCATAGGTAAGTTTATCATAGCTAAGAATTAGTATGTGGCCTCTAAAGGCAAGTCCCGGGCAAAACATCATCCGTGAGTGAGGGTCCAGACGAGGAGGGCTCGTCCGGACGGATGGGGGTACCTGGAGGGGTACCCCCAAGGTCCTGCTCGGGTTACCCGAGAAAGGGGAACCTTGCTTGGGTTACCCGAGCAAGGGGATCCCTTGCTTGGGTTCCCCCCCCCCCCCCCAGGTGGGCTTTCCACTCGGGATCTTCCCGAGTGGATTTCGCCACTCGGGGTGCTTTCCGGGCCTACGCGATGGGCCTCGGGTGTCCGTGTTCTAAGTTTCGAATTATATTCGGTTATGGCCCATTTATCGGTCCAATTAGTGATAGCTTGGGCGTATATCCAACACTTGCCCCCGAGTCAAGGAATGGTTTAACCTTTTCTTGACTCTATTTTCTGCGGAATATCGCCCAAGCGGGAAGAGAGGCTTACCTTTGTGACGATCCCGACCTTTATCGAGTGCTCGAGACGTGTTTTGATTTCCATGCCCCCTGTTTTAGAGAAGCTTAATAAATAGACGAAAAAATGCTATTGTTAGATTTAAGCAAGTTCACGTTATGTGATAATATTTTATGAGGGTAAGGATTACGAGCCTTGGTCTCGTTTTACCTATCCTTCGGACTGTGTCCATTTATTCGTGTCTCCTTTTTATTAGAGCTTTTGGAACACCTTTGAGATGAGTGTTTTATATAGATGTTGCCCGCTTAGGAGCTCGGTAGCCGCTTGTTGTTTGGGTGCCTTAGCGCTTTGCCTAAGTCATCTCTTGCTTGTATAGTTGATGCATGCCTTCACGGAGGATATTTAGCTCCACCTTCATTACCTTAGGTAGTGTTTAGGTGAATTTATTTGTCTCCCTCCTCGGGGATGTTTTCCATGCTTTATTCATCATAGCCCCCCCCCCCCCCCTTTGACAAGTAGTATCGTCCATGCACGTGTCTTTTGCCCCCGTAGTAAGCGTTTGATCTTTGTGCACTTTGGGACGTACTCTTGGGTAGGTCGGTCTTGATGGATTTGAGGTGGGATTGGTAATTTCTGATGGACCGACGTTTTTCCTTCCTATTGCCAGACGTGCTTTTGGAGCTTTTTCTGGGCTAAAAAGTGTCAACTCACTTCCCCTTCCAAATGAAAAGGCCTTCTTCTCCTAAGGCTTTCTGTGGTGGCCTTTCTTCTGATATTCCCATAATCCGCTATCCGCACAAGAGACATTTTATGGGAGGATGGTTTCCGCATCCCGACTTGATTTTGGATTACATCCCGGAGATGCCCGACTCTGATTTGGGTTCAAAGGTCGGGTTTCGGCCCATCCTTGAGGATGAGCTGGCTTTTCTTCATGACCCTGTGTTCTTATGCGAAGTTTATAGTAAGAACTTGTTGAGTAGGAAAGGGATTCTTCTCCCTAGAGCTCCGGGACCCTTCGTTGTTCCATAGGGGCTTTCTGGATTGAGCGCTACTAAGTGATTCAACAAGCATTGAGGATGGTAGTGGCCATTAGAAGAGATGCTACTTCTTCCTTGAGGATCAGGATGCTTTTCCTGAATTTTCCACATCTGATTGGTAGGCTCTGGAGCTGATATGTATTGGGAACATGACGGCTTTCTTCGAGTTCCTGCGCCGCGTTTCGGGCAAGGAGTTTTGTGATATAGGGGTTTCGACTGACACTCTCCTTCTTGTCCTTGGTATGTAAGCCTTTGAGTTTTCAATGCTGTGACTTTTTCCTTGAAGGTTGGTTTCAATATCCTCCGTAGCTCATGATTCTCCTATTGTACTGGAGAATGAGAAGGCCTTGGATGATGGCGGCGAGTCCTCGTCTTCTCATCCCGTCTTCCCCCCCCCCCCCCCCCCCCCCCCCCCCCCCCCCCCCGAGGGTTGTAATATTCTATGATAGACCTCTGGTGCTTGGTATATGGGGGTGTTCCCCCTTATATGTGTGTATTTTTCATGCTCTTGTCGGATCAATTTACCTTTGATCTTTCCTGAGGATCTCCTACGCCCCATCGTTGTTGATGTTAGGGGTAATGCAGGGTAGCAAGCATGCGTAGCGAGCGAGGGGTTGTTGTTGACTGTTCTTCGTGCTGTTAGGATTTACACCCCTTCACAAGTTCCTGTCGGAGAGGATGGTCCCCCCCCCCCTTTGAAAGGAGGGTGGAATGATATTTCTTGTTGGTTCTTTTATTGTTGCGGCTTTGTATTTCTCTTTTGCTTGTTTTGGAAATGTCCTTGTCTTATTGGTATGATACTCCATTAGGATGGCCTATCTTTTCCAGGACTTACGTTCCTTTTATAATATGTTGGATTTCTTTATGTTGATAGGGTGGCCCTCTGGGTCTTATGACCCCTTTATCGTCGGAAGGGTTATCCTTGTAAATTTTTCCTTTTCGGTTGTAAGGGTGGCCGTGTGGGTCTTACGTCCCTTTTCGGTTGGAGGGTTGTCCTTATAGATCTTCCTCTTTTTTATATGTAGGGGTTGTCCTGTGGATCTTCCCCTATCATATTAGAGTTGTCTTTTTGGATCTTCCCATTTCGGTTGTAAGGGTGGCCCTTTGGGTCTTATGTCCCTTCTCGTCTATCATAGGCTGGTAGTAGTATTTTTTCCGCAAAATGCACTTCTTTTTCTTGTGGGATCCCTAGGGCGAACTTACATAATGAGTCGGCGTCCCCATTTTCCTCTCTTGGTATGGCCGTGATTTTGAAGGTTTCAAAACCTCCCAATTCTATTTGTACCTGTTGCAAGTACTGTCGCATCTTTGGGGATTTGGCGTTGTAGTCCCCTTTGACTTGGTTCGCCACCAGTTGGGAGTCGCATTTTACTTCCAAGTGTTTTACTCTCATATCTCTTGCTATTCGCAGGCCTGTGAGCAGAGCTTCATATTCTGCCTTATTGTTTGTAACTTGGAATGTCAAATCCATAGCGTAGCGCAAATGAGTTCCCTCTTGAGGTGGTATTATTAGGAGGCCTGCCCCCGATCCTTCCTGGTTAGAGGATCCATCTGTGTACATCGTCCAGACGTCCTCATTGTTGTCCCCCCCCCCCCCACTTCTTGGTTTGGTGGGGGGACAACAATGAGGACGTCTGGACGATGTACATAGACGGCGCCAGTTTTTGCACACGAGTCTTCTCTGTGGGCTTCTCCTTCTCGATCTTCTCCTTAATGGGCTTCTTCTTCCCGTATTTCCACTTCTTGGACTCTTCTCTTCTCGGATTCCCTTCTTCTTTCCTCGTTACCTGCAAAGGCCACCGGGGGGGGGGGGTCCCGGTAAGCCCACTCCGAAGCTTAAGTCAGTGAGAGCTTCTAGAGAGATGGTGAGCTTAGATAGTGAGTGATTACCTTCAAATGAGGGGATAAGCTCTCCATTTATAAGCTCTCCATTTATAGATTTTCTATTGGACTGCCCCGGTTCGACCATAGGTAAGTTTATCATAGCTAAGTATCGGTATGTGGCCTCTAAAGGCAAGTCCCGGGCGAAATATCGTCCGGGGGTGAAGGTCCGTACGAGGGGGGCTCGTCCGGACGGATAGGGGTACCCGGAGGGGTACCCCCAAGGTCCTGCTCGGGTAACCCGAGCAAGGGGTCCCCCTGCTCGAGGGACCTTTGCTTGGGTTCCCCCCCCCCCCCCCCCGGGGGGCTTTCCACTCGGGGTCTTCCCGAGTGGATTTCGCCACTCGTGGTGCTTTCCAGGCCTACACGATGGGCCTCTGGTGTCTGTTTTCTAAGTTTCGAATTATATTTGGTTATGGCCCATTTATCGGGTCCAATTAGTGATAGCTTGGGCGTATATCCAACAACCATTATTGATGTATATGGGGGATGGTGCTCTCCTTTGATATATGGACATGATAGTCATTTGATAATATATAGGGGGATGGTACCCTCCTTTGATATATATGGACATGCTAGCCACCTGTTGAAGTATAGGGGGGTTGTACCCTCCTTTTATATATATGGACATGATAGCCATTCGATGATGTATAGGGGGAATGGTGCCCTCCTTTGATATATATGGACATGATAGCCATTTGATGATGTATAGGGGGATGGTGCCCTCCTATGATATATATGAAAATGATAGCCACCTGCTGAAATTCCTAACACTCCCCATTTATAGGAGGAGCAAAGTGGACAAAATTCCACTTTGCCAACTCTCATGTTTCGGCCGGCCTAGTGTATAAGGGAGGCCCAATTTTGGGCCTCTCATGTCAATTGGGATTTGGGTCAAGCCCAATTTTGCTAATGTGACATTTACCCAATTGTCTGAGGTAACATATACATTTTAATGGGCTTCCATTTAAGTCGCCCAATCACCATATGCTAACAGCTCCCACTCGCTGGAATGGGAGGGTGCCTGTTAATGTATTGTTGTCCAAATCGCATCAACATTTCATTCTTTCGATCTTTCCCCTGCTTCTGAATAGTTCATACAAGGTTTGCCGTGCGAACGGCGGATACTTCAGGCATCGTGCTACTCATCCGTTAGGAGTGTTGTAGCGCCCGCGGAACGTTGATTCCCTATCTCAAATCAACCTGTTAAAAAATTCAAATTGTATCGCGTTGTATCCTAGGTCAACTGTTAATTCTCCAATTGCCTAGTTTCCACATAGGAATACTTCTCCAAGGCATCCGTACAAGTATTCAAACCTTCAACTAATATCCGGTTGGTGGCCACCTAGCGAATACAAGAGTCGGTGAATTACAGGTGAACTTGACCATGTAACCATATGGTGATGGGTGCCGTAAATGGAAGCCCATTATATGTATATGTTACCTAAGACAATTGGGTAAATGTCACATTAGGACATTGGGCCAGACCCAAATCTCAATTGACATGAGATGCCCAAAATTGGGCCTCCCTATGCATAGTGGCCGGCCGAATTTCATAGGTGGGTAAAGTGAACTTTTGTCCACTTTACTCCTCCTATATAAATGGGTCTTAGGGGTTTTATTGGGGTTAATCATATTTCCTCTCTAGTGGTGATTTGACAGAAAACCCTTCCCCCATAACCACCATAGTTCGGCCGAAACACCACCACCACCAAGGGTGTGCTAATTTGCCTTTGAGCAAACTCTCCGGAGATCTGTCCCTTATCAAGAATCGATCTGAGGCTTTGCTGTGGAGAATATACCGCATAGGGCTTCCTTAACAAGAACATCTACGGATGCCGATCGGAGGACCGTGAACTCCCTGCTGTAGGATCTTGGGACTACGAATTACGTCTGAGGTATGTGCGAATCTTCCGCTGCGTAATATCGATTACTAGCATGTACCATGTTTATAGTATCCGTAGTGATTACTCCAGGTAATCTAACAGTGGTATCAGAGCCTGTGTTAGGAGTTCATGATTTTGATAAATTGGTATTCTTGAAAGTTTTAAACTTTGGACCGAAAATTTTAAGTTAAGAAAATTAAAATTTTTGATTTTTATGATTTTAAGTGGTCCGAAATTTTCATGATGTTCTTAGGAAATTTGATGTTCATGATCTCAAGAAAAACATGTTTTTTTTTTCAAAATCGAACATTGGATTGTAGATCTTATTAAAATTTGATCTTAAAATTTGACCACTTGTTTCCAAATTAGTGTTTATTTCGGCCAAACCCTAAAATTACAAGGTAAATTTTTTAATTTCATAGGCTCCAAGAAAGCTGATTTCAGACAAAATTATTAAAATATTGTTTACCATATGTTAGATATCTGTCCAATTCGGGTTCGTATTTACATTTCGGGCCTCGTAAAATACCCCAAAACCCGTAAAAGAACTCTTTCGCGGACACCCAAGTCTAAAACGGTCCGGGATACACGCAGTACCCGGACCGGAGGACTTCCGAATTGCCCTAAGGCGATCCGGAGGCCCGGATTGCCCTAGGGAAATCCGGACCCGTCCCGGATTGCAAACAATCCGGGTAGGTCCGGGTTACTGATTTTCTTCGTACGCTCACCCCGATTATTTTGCCAAGTGCGAGAAGTCAGTGCATGCATAGTCCACCTTGATGACGGTATACGTCTTCCTTCATACCAACATCAAGTAGTTCAAAACTGGGCATGATCCTTAGGTTCCCTATAAATAGGGGCCTAGGTCTCCCATTCCAGACAACTCCCTCATTTTTGGACTTTGGATGCTCTGAGTTCTCTCTAAGGCTTTCTCTCTCTACAAATTCTGACTTGAGCGTCGGAGAGGGCCCAACCAGCATTCCCCCCCTCTCCCACGCTGGTTACTGCCCCTCGTGCAGGATCCGAAGTTCGAGGTCAAGAACTGGAAGATTAGCTCAAGGATTGTGTTTTAAGGATCGCGGCGTTCCCGTCCTTATACATACATCCCGAGCCCGTTCGTGAAAAAAGAAGCCCGAAGCTACTCAGGTGGAAGCTGACATAACACCATATTTTAATTTTTTATTCTAGGTAACACTATATCTATAATTGGAAACATAATGATATATTCACATTAATATATAGAAATATATATATATAACAATCAATATATCTAAATATTTAATAGGGTTATAGATATTATTGATAGATTTAGTGACCTAAAAGATTGAGAAAATATATTGTCAATATATGTGTTACCCTATTTAAGATATTGACAATAAATAAAATATATATTTATATATGGTAGCCGAATTTTACACATATATATATATATTGTTGATTGATTTAGTCTTAAAGATAGAATCTTGGCAATAAATATATATATGTTTTAATTATGGCCGAAATTATATATATATATATATATATATATATATATATATATATATATATTTAATATTGGAAATTATTTAATGTTATTTGGTGGCTAAGTTAAATATTATTTTAATAGATTTCAAAACCCTACTTAGGCCACAAGTAAACATTTCGGCCCAAACTTTTTGATTTTAATTATTGGGCCAGTCCAATATATCAAACCGAAACGATTAAAACCGAACAAGATTTTCTCAATCGGTTCGGGTCGGACCGAGGTAACTAAGTGGATCTAACCGAACCGGTTTTGTGTGTTGAACCGAACCCTATTTTAATTGGACCGGCTTAGACCGAACCAGATTTTGAAATTAAAACCAGACCGAACCGAACCGAATTTTACATCGGACTGGACCCGAACCAGAATTTCTGGACCAAACCGAACCTAACCAAACCAGACTGAAATTGACTAAACCGAACCGAATTTTCAAATCCGAATTCAAGTCAATTAAAATAGGGAGGTCAAGTTTTAAAATACAAATGTTTTGAACCTTAATAGGCCTATACAGTGCTCATTGGTTTATAATTATTCTCATAACGATTAAACCCTTATGCCTTGTTTCGATTATGGGGATGGATCTCAGAGATACATGTTTTTGGGACTGGATTAATTAGTGGGTTGAACTGCAATTGTTTATTATTCAATATATATTTATGCATGATTAGAAATGTTGTCTTGACTAAGTCAAGCTAGCTGGATATTGCATGTTGGGGGCGGATCCTTGTTAAGTATATGGAATGCGCACTAGGATAGACATGTTGTGATGGTTGAAAATGCCTAGGATTCATATCTAGAATGTTGCGTAATTGAATGTAAGCATGAATTACAAATCAGCCCCTAATGTTTAAAACTATTTTAAAATCGAAAACCAGTAGCCAAATGTGTATGATTGATGTGAATGTTGCATATTTGACACGTATGCTAGAATGTTGAGGATGTAGCTGCATTTGATAATTTACATGGAAGTAGAATTATATATGCAAGCATGAGTTCCTCGGAACATTAGACGCATGACGCGTAAGCATGAGTGTGGTTTGTGTGATGAATGTTACTTGCGTATGATGATTTACATAGATGGTAGAATTGTATATGCATGAGTAAATTCATCGGAATGATTTTTCCAAAATAAAAAAGGGCCTTGGGAAAGCCAAGATCGGGTATGTTTGTTTTAAAATTAATGTTCCGGTAATTTGCGATTAAAACCGTTTTAAAAGACTGATCTATTGGATTGAAGATGACAGTAATGTGAACTCTTTCACAGCCATCTTCCATTGGTTTACAGGTGGTCGGTTGGTTCAGATGATTGAGGAATCATTACTTGTCGCATTCCATCTTAATAGATATCTGATGTATGCAATTCTTTCTCAAAATGTTACTGTCTCCCTGATTTTGCGTGATAATCAAAGTGTTAGTTTTCATGGCTAGGTCGGTTCGCTTCTAAGAGCCTCGCAATCTGGATGACATGGACTATGATGCATGAAGTGAATATGTAAGAGAACTCTTTTTCGCTGAAAGTACACATAAGTGTATTGATGTGAATAAGGGAAGGACACTGGTGAATGAGCAAGGCAACCTTATATTCCCTAATAAATTGAGGAGCCTTGACGATCAGAGAGCTTGCAAGGTGATACTGGCAACCTTGGACGGAGAGGTTGCAGATGACTTCAAACTCAACTTCATCGCTCTTCAACTTTGGTGTGCCATCAGACTCCGCTTCGGTGGAGAAAGGGCAACCGAAGCCAGAAGGGTGTTGTTTGAGTATGTTGCCCTTATTTCCCAAGATGCAGGTGTAAAACTCACATCAGATCTTCAGAACGAAAGATCAAATTGGAGAAAGATACTTAGTATTGCACAGAGGTACCCGCTATCTTGGTTAGCTGACGACAAGGGACTGGCTTTAATTGATTGAATCAATTAAGTTTACCCCGATCATGCTTGTTGAAAGCAAACAAAAGGAACCGGAAGGTTCTTCTATGATTCCCCGCAAGAGATCAAATGACGATGTGGAGGAAACAGGATCATCATTTTGTTCCTCAAACGAGAATCCGGTGTGATGAACACCAGTGATAACAGTGCAATAAATAGTATATCTCGTTTGGCAATAGTACTTCTAATGCTCTACCTTTATCTCTTAAAGCTTCGTGGATGATCTTGAATCTAAACCATTTGTTATTATTTCTCTTATTGTTCATTTTTAATTTGGAATTTTGGTTATTGTTGTTCCAAATTCATTGAATAAAGTAGTTACCATTCGATTAGAAATGTGTTCTGCTTATCAAGATTAATCGACTCGGGTAGAAACGAGATCGATCCAAAATGTAACTAAACCGAAGCAACAAGGCTATTGGAAATAGCCGAATCAAACATCTCCATACATGTTCTCCTACATCCAATTCTTTGAATAAAATCATAATGCCATTAAAATCCATCGATTGCATAGTTCTAGAATGAACCGGTTATAAATCTTACTTTATTATTAGTACTCCACTAAATGAAATAATCACTGATCATGTGCGAAACCGTTTGAATTAAATTAAATTAGATTAAAAAATGAAACGATTTAACTATAAGTTCAAACTTTGGTAAATAAGCGCAGCGCGCGTGTGGATCTCGAAAGATGGAAGACATCGTTTCAAAATACGAGTTTAATGATGAAGTGTTTTATGATTAAATGCTGAATTTTCGTTTGCGTCCCTTTGGAAACGGCTTACTGATAGCTTTTACATCGGAAAGTAGTAAGCTTTATAAGCTACCACGACCTTGTAAAAGTATCCTACTTCGATCTTCTATACGCCAGGTCCTGCAAAACGGGCGATAACCAGCATGGAGAGGGGGGGTGGCGCTGGTTGAGCCCTCTCCGATGCTAAAGTCAGGATCTTAGAGAGAGAAAGTGTGTAGAGAGAGGTCAGAGCACAAATAGCCAATTTGGGAGAGTTTCGAGTTCCCTTGTCAAATGGGAGGTCTAGGTCCCTATTTATAGGAAACCCGAGAACCGTACCCGGTTTTATGCGGTTCAATGCCAGTTTACAAGAAAACGCTTACCGACATCGAGGTTGGCTATGTGCGCACTGACTTCTCATACTTAGTAAAAATAGGGGTAAACGCGCAGTACTAGTCGGCAGTCCGGACCATGTCGACACCCGACATGGTCCGGATTGCTAAGGAAATCCAGACCTGTCCGGGTGCCGCGCGCATCCGGACCGTTTTGACCTGGGGTGACTGCGATAAAATCTGTTTGTGGTTCTGAGGTGTTTGCGAGGTCCGAAACGTAAATACGAACCCGAATTGGACAGATATCCAACACTTTCCCGCGAGTCAAGTAGCGGTTCAAAACCCATGCTTGACTCTATTTAAGATAGGATATTCGTCCAATTTAGGTTCGGCACTGACTTCAGGGGTGGCCTGTTTTTCAATCGAATGCGCGGAGCACAAATTCGTCTATTTTTACTTTTTTGATGAACGTGCGTAATCTGTTCACGGGGTTAGCGTTACAGACGGTATACGTATAACAACGTGCAATTAACGACATATTCGTAATAACATGGAATAAGCGAAATACTTGTAGTAATAAATAAACATGCAACGTGGTGTCATCATGGTACGTGACGTAAACGTGTAACATGATGTTAACATGGAGATGACAACATAGCACATGGATGACGTAATTGTGCAATAAGCAAAATACTTAGAACAATATAAAATTGGAGAGCATGCTTGTCAAAATGAAGCATGATGTAAACGTAGAATACGATGTTAGCATGTAATATGATGTAAACATGCAATTCATACTTAAATTATAAAAAAGTCATGTAGCAATCATAAGTTAGAATCATGCATATATAAAAATAAAATCATTCATAATAGCCTATATGTACACAACATGCAATGATAATTGTACGTAGCACGTCATGCAACATTAGGGAGCATGTATGTAATGTAAGCATATGAGAGATGTAAACATGCTCATACATGATGCCAGGGACTTGTACGAAAATAGATATGAGTTTAGTCCTTAGCACATGGTGTAGACACTATTAGTGAAAATTAGGAGAGAGAGTAGTCATTAGCTTACATCCTCCCTTGATAGTTTTCCAAGAAGCTCTCATTGCTTGTTGAAGAAGGAGCTTATGGAGGTGTAAATTTGGAGTAGTCACATCATACTTGACATCAATTAAATTCCGGCCAAGCTTGAGGTGGAGGTCGACTGCGTGTGGTGGGAAGAACGGCGGCGCGTGCAACCAGCGGAGGCGGGTGGCGGCGGCGCGTGCGGAATTCTTGGGTGGCGCGTGGAGCTCCGGCGACGACGTGTGATAATTCGGACCCGCTTCGTGTTGGTGGGTCCAATTCCGTACATGGCTGGACATTTTGTGACTTCGTTTGGCCTTGATTCAATCTTGATTCACTATGTGCTTAGTCACCTTAAAATGCATACAAGTTGTTTGATGAAATGAATTAGAATACTTAGCCCCAAATCGGCCTTTTCAAGTGCTGAAAATTTTAGAAAAGTGCAATCGAATCGTTATACTTCCCTTATGCATAGTATTCATTGCCGACATGTTGCTCCATGCCTTAGCCGTTGTTTTAGCATGCTTAATGTTGACGATCTGTAGTTGTTCGTACATGGTCGTCAATGGTTGTATGTTGGTAGTGATAACTTAGGCAATGTGTGTTGAGCATCATGTATTGATCGTCGATCGTTGTCTGCAAACATGCTAAAACACTTAGAAAATATTTCAATAATATCTAGTGCTTTGTTACCATTGATGTCGTCATATGATTCTTGTCGACCGCCGCCATAGAAACACTTAGAAAATATTTCGTAGTAGTTGATGTTTGCCACTTGATGTATGTTATCCGTCATCATGCTAGTATACTTGGAGAATGCTCCTAGATAGTTGATTCCATGCCACTTGTTGATTGTTGACATCAAGGAAATACTTAGACAATATTTTCTGACGATTGGTTTCTTGTCGCGTATAGTCCCATGTCGTAAGCGAAATACTTAGAAAATATTTTAGCCATATTTTGCTGCATGCCGACACCTTGTCGTACGTAGATATTTGATAGTATGCTGACAGCTTGTTGCATGTCGACACGTAGTAGCATGTTGACACTTAGTAGGATGTCGACACTTAGTAGGATGTCCACACTTAGTAGCATGCTGACAGCTTGCAATATTCTGACTGTCATCATGAGCAAAACACTTAGAAAATATTCCGCCCTTGTAATCATGTATGCTGCGAGCATGAGCTTGATGTCGACATGTAAGTCGATGTGTTGAGAGGTTTACCCCCCTTGCATTATGGTTGTTACTTGTTGCACGAAGACTATTAAGCCATTGCGTACATAGTTATCTCACATGGAGCGTTCATTGCATAGATGTTTGCATAAGTGTTTGACGCGTGCTTGTGCACTGATTGGATTGTCGGTTATATTTTTCAGGATACCACACCTTGCTGTCATCTTCGTGTACTTAGCCTTTTCACAGCTGTTAATATGAGTAAGTCTTCTATCCCCATTCCGAGAGTAACACTATGTTCGGATACCGATGATGAGTTGGATGTCGACATAGCTGAGCCGGATGTCGACGTTGTCGAGCCGTTGGGCATTATACCGGGTGTGGAGGCCGAAGTCGTCATAAAAACTCCCGTTTTTTCCAAAGTCATAAAGGTTAAGGAAACAGGTGTGAGTTACTTCACCAACCAGATTGGTGAAGCTATGTTCGACTTATATGCATCTTGTTGCGGACTTGATCCGGTGCTGGAAGGTATATTGCCTTATGACGTGTTACCCGGCGTCAAACAGGGGCGAGTCACCGTACCTCCCGATGACTTGACCGCAGTTTACACTTCACAGATTTGGGAAGGCTTGCGCTTTTCTTATTGTCTTGATTTGATAGACCTTTGTCGCTACTATCGAATCTCGCCCTTGTATCTTTATCCCGCCGGCTTTCGCGTATGGAGTTGCTTCTGGGTGCTATTTCATAGACAGCCTTGGCACTACTCCACTACTCTTTTCCGCTGTTTTTATCAGATGTTGTGTCTGGACATGACGGGACTATGCGGTATGAAGATGCGTTGGCCCAACTTGCAAGACAGGGATTTCAAGCAACTTGGACTTGGAGACGCCGAGTGGGATTATAGACAGCGACTAGCTGCTCCGGCTGATCGCTCGGGTCCTCATCGGCGACATCATTATTTCTTCGTGTGCGATGTCGGCACAAATTGGGAAGTTGGGAAAGTTGAGTGAGCTATCCTGCTCCTATCTTCTCCGAGCTTTCTTCGGATGACAAGGAGACTGTGAAGGTTATTTATCGATGTCAGCAAGAACGCAGCTTCCGTTGTCTACTACGCGCTTCAGAGCAAGAGTTGATTGATGCCGGGATTTTCATACTTTCTTCTGACGATTTTTTATGCTGATAAGCTTTATAACCTGAATCATGTTGCAATGTAGGTCGAACTGATGGAAAAAGCTCATCCTTGCAGACAGCTGATGTTCGCTGTAACCCGCCTGTCGGGCGGCATGCTCGTACTACTGCCCCTGCTTGCATCCTAAGGCAATTACAACTAAGGCACCTTCTTGCATCCTCTATGGACTTGTTAATCTTCCAAGTTTTTTTGTCTTCATGTTGCTTTTATTTTCAGGTCACTCTGTACTCGTGACTGAACGCGTTGTTGTTGCACCCGTCACTAGCGCTCTTCCCAAGAGGTCCGCCACAGGGGCGCGTCCCTCGAGTGATCCCAAGCGCTCTAAACCGAGTGTGACTGTTCCAACTCCTTCTTGTGATAAAGAGAAGGGAGTCGAGAGTCGCACGGTGGCGCCTTCTGCCCCCCAGTCGAGGGACCGGCTCGAGGAGGAGCGTTCCTCTCGTCGAGGTATGTGTTGTTTACTTCAACATGTTTTTTTACTTAGTATTTTTCGCTAATATCTTCTTTGTTTTATGTTGACTTTATTGCAGCGCTTCCAGGCATCAAGCGTGATGACTTGATCCTATCCGACGGGATAGATGTATCTTGAGAAGATTGGTCACCTTTCTCCACTGACAGTCTTCACTTTCCGAAGGATTCCAAGCTCAACACACCGGCAGTCGAGGTGCGAGTGCTTCAATGGTGTGTTCCTCCTAGCGATCATGACGTTAATCCATCCACTGACGAGGAAGCACAAGCATATGTTGAGAGTAGCTTGGCTGAATTTGCAATGGTAAGCATTGCTTTAACTTCTATGTTCGCATGCTGTAAGCATATGCCTTGCATTGATCGTCCTGTTGTTTGGTTTGTTGTACTTATGCTATTTCAAGGATGATGAACATGTCATCTTTTGTGTTGGAGCTTGTGAGCGAGAAGAGGGCTGATGTCAAGAAGAGCAATGCAGTTACTCGCGAGCTTGCACAGTCCGAGGAAGAGGTGTAAAACTTGAAGTCAAAGGTTGCTGATTTTGATACGCGCATTGCTGCTCGTCGCGCCCATGTTGAGCAAATTGAGGCTGAGATTGCTTCTATCAAGAAGCAAATTGCAGAGAGTAGTAGTACCCATGATGCCGCGCTTGCTTCTATACGTGAGGAAGCACATAAAGCGGGAGTTGAGAAGGGACTTGTCAAGTATCCTAGCACCTTTGCCCATGTTGTTGCCGTCCTTGCTGCCGCCAAGGCGAAGTCTTCATCTATGATTGATGAGTTTGCCAAAGATTATATTGGCAGAGTACGCACGCTTGCCCAGGCTTTCCGTTCGACAAGTTAAGTCCTTATTCTTCTTTTGCTGTTAACCATGTTGCGGATGTACAGCGTAAGGAAGCTGAAGCGGCTTCTCTCTCCGTGATCTTTGGATATGGTAATGATGATATTGCACTTGATGTTGACTTCATGAAGATGTTGTCTTAGTCTTTTGGAGATGATGTTATCTCCTGGATAGTATCACGTTGTTTGCTTTCAGTATGTTGAACCCTTTGTGAACGGGTTGACGTTATGTTGAGGCTTTTGTCCCCACCTTCGTTTATCCGTTTGCTTGAGTTATCTTCATTGTCCGTATGTATTGGACTTGCATGATAAGATTGATCTCCTTGTTATAATGGATTAACATCCAATGTTGCAACTTGCGCATTGCAGAGTGTTATTAGCGCCCCTCTTGAAAAAATTTCCAAGGCATGGCATGATATGTACACTTGGTACTTGTAGCATTGTAGATAGTAATGTACTCGGCGCGGGCACTTGGCACTTGGCATTCGGCACTGGCACTTGACATGTAGCAGTGTCGTCTTGACGAAGCAAGACTTAAGTTTATACCGTCTCTTAGTTCCACTCTAAGGCGACGTTGTACAAGACTCGACTTGTAAGTTTAATGAGTTTTTCAAACAGGGTGCGCTCCTGCTAGCGTTTTTGAGTGAAGCCTGCCCACTTAAGGTATAGGTCTTCATTATGTCTGCATCCTTAAGAGGATATGCATAGTTTGAGTGTACATGAAGCTATCCTATCAAGGAATGTATCTTCATGGCGTATGGACCCTTAAGAGGGATGTACATACTTTGTAGATGTGTGGGGTTGTCGTCTAACAAGAGGACTTTCGCCACGATGGGGTGATCAGTCCCACCTATGTGCCGCTCCTGGTTTGTATGCAGGGAATGGCTATGAACATGAGGATTTGCCTCTTAAGAGGATTTCACAGTATGCCATTTTTTTGAAGTAAGCATGGGGTTTGCCCTTACAAAGCGGATGTCGCAGCATGCTTCTTTGATAGATGTGAACATGAGGTTTGCCCTTGCAAAGAGGATGTCGCAGCATGTCACTTTTGATAGTAAATCTTGGTGTTTATCCAAGATATTGTTTGTTGTTGACGCTTTTGGAATAGTCGTCATTTTGATTGTAGACCTTGGTGTTTTTCCAAGATATTGCATGTATTTGACGTCTTTGGAATAGCCGTCACTTTGAGTAGAGAATTTGTATAAGTCCCCTTTTTGTAGATAGTCCGCAAGTTGTCATTGTGACATATAAGTTGACTGAGCACATAGCGCGATGGCTTTGTGTTGTCGACATCTTCTTGAGATATACGCTGTTATAGATGGAGAAATAAACTCCTTGTTGGTGTAGATAAAAGATATGTTGGTGTTGTATGCCTTAAGTTCCTCGTTACATATAGTGTTTAGCTTGTATTGTTGATAATAATCTTCTTGATGCCGCATAATATAAGTTGCCTAGGATAATGACTTGAGTTGTTGATATGAGTAATATGCTCGTTGTTTGTTACTTGGTGTTAATCCGAAGTAAAATGCGTATTATAGAGATGTACCGAAATATTTTTAAGTACAGAAGCGTAAACAACACTTAAGTTCTCAGCTAGAGTAGACATGTTGACAAAAGTGGATAGTCTATCTCCCTTTTAGATGTCTCGGTGGAGGACGAGCATCGTCACTTGCAACATAGCTTCCCAAGGCTCCATGTGCAATGAATTCCTCGATCTCCATTCTCAAAGTTAGGCAGCTGTTAGTATGGTGCCCCCATGTTTGGTGGTATTGGCACCAATCTTCCACATTTCTACCTAGGAAGGCAGTCATCGGCTCGAGTGGACCCGAAAGCTTGTTCTCCAGGAACTTAATGTATATCTTTTCCACCTCCGTGTTTAATGGGGTGAAGATGTCAGGGTATTCGACGCTTGAGCTTCCTGGTTCTCTTGAAGTTTGAGCTTCCTGATTCGAGTTGAGAGGTGTACCCCATCCCAGCTCGCGTTCACAAGAGATTGCGGTTTCCAACTTATCTTTCAGGCATTCCATCGTCTTGGTTGTACGCCATCCATATATTCTCTGAACAGCAAAAACGTTGGCGCGTTCATGTTCAAGTAAAACGCAGTGATGACTTCTTTTTTGGTTGCCCTTAGTGCGGTTGCATTTTGGGCGAACCTCCTGAAGTAAGCTGTGATGGACTCTTCTTGTCCTTGTCTGACATCTAGGACGCTTTGTCTTGTTGGGAAGATCGTCCTATCGAGTCCAGCTCTTGGTGTTAACTCCTTTTTTCCTTCATCATCATCACTTGAAGCGAACAGCTTTCTTTTTACGCCAACTTCTATCATGGAAATGGACACTTGCTTCATCTTCCTTAGAGCATTGACGTAGCACTTCCGTGCGGCTGTTTGGTTGCCTAGCACCTCGCCAATCCCATGAGGAGTTAGGAACTTCATCTTTTGGTGGGCAGTGGATGGCACGATGTCGTGCGGGTTGATCGTCGTTCTTCCTAAGATGTCGTTGTATGCTCCTAGGGTGCTCACCACTACAAATGTGACATTGATACAAAGCGCCTTCCAACCTTCTCCCAGGATGACTGGCAGTGTGATCATACCCAACGGGTAAGTTGCAGCTCCTGCGAAGCTGACTAGCGGGAATGTACTTGGCGAAAGATCGGCTTCCGTTTTTCCCAATTTCTTGAGAACTTCTACATGCAGTAAGTTTGTGGCACTTCCACCATCCACCAATATCCTTCGCACATCATATCCATTCACATCCATCGTAATGACAAGAGCATCATCGTGGGGATAGACTATGTGCTTCTTATCAGCATTTGAGAATGGGATGATCACGTCTTCCTTCTCTGGTTGGCGTCTTTTTCCATACTTGGGCAAAATTTGTAGTTGTGCAGCATAGACATCACGAGCATTAGAAATGTTTCCTCCAGCAGCTGGCCCTCCATGAATCACATTGATGACGCCACGCTTCGCAGGTGGTGGATTTTCGTTCATTTTCTCCTTTCCTTTGTTCATCTTTCCGGATGGCTCAGCGTGGTTCTTCTTTTGGCGCTTGTCGCCTTGATCTACGTATTGCTTGAGTTCTCCTTTGAGGATGAAGTTGTTTACACGGAATCTTAGGCTGACACAGCTGTCCGTCTCGTGGCCATAGACTTCATGGTTCTCGCACTATTTGTCTTTTTGCTTTCCAAGTGGACCTTTTCGGAAGTTTGCCGGCTCCCTCCACATGTTGTCTTCCTTCATCTTTTTCAGGATCACGGAGAGTGGTGTATTCAAGGGAATGCAGTCTGCCAAGTTCACTTCCTTCGGTCTTTGGAATTCCGGCTGGAACGACCTTTTTTGCGCCCGAAATTGCCTTGGTTGTTGCGAACCTTGTTGAGGTCTCGCCTGCTTCTCTTTAGTACGGGCTGCGCTGACTTTCGCTTTATGCTGATCCCCGAATCTTTCTAGATCCACGAACTCTTTGACTCTTGCTGCCAATTCTTCAAGTGTCTCCGCGGGGCGCTTCGACATCTTCTCCGCGGGGCGCTTCGACATCTTCTCCGCTAGGGAATACCCTTTTCGGCCTAAGATCCCAGTGAAAGCACGCACGATCTCTCCTTCAGTGAGGTTGCCCTGAATGTCCGCGACATTTTGGTTGAAACGGATGTAGTAATCCGCTAACGACTCATCATTTTGTTGTACCACCTCGTTCAATGCGTTTGGTCCCTTTAGGAGTGTTCGCTCTCCCATGTATCTTTGAATAAACTTCGCCTTCAGGTATGCCCACGATGTAACACTTCCGCATGGTAGTGAAAAGAACAAATATGTGGCAATTCCTACAAGGGTGTTGGGGAATGTCATGGCGACATGATGCGGATTGTCAGTTCGTCCCAGCAAGGAGGCTTCATGTTGTTGAACATGTTCTATCAGATCTCCTTTTCCTCTGTATTTCTCTCCTCCAAATCGTTAGAGAGCATCTGGGACGCGGCTGTAAACTAGCTCGTCGGAGAACGGATGCGAATGCATTCCCTTCATCTTTGACTGCTTCATCTTCTTTTCGATCATCTCTTCCAAAGCCTAAGCCGTAAGTCCCGTGACTGGGATGTCACTGTTGCATGCGGGCTTCCTCCACCCTTCATTGTATGTATGAGCACGGCTTGCTTCCTTGGAATTGCCTTCCTAGTGGATGTCGGCATGGCTGGCTGACTTGAAGTTGCCTTCCTTTTGTGGCCGATGTGAGTTGTTCACAGGGGGTTGCTTCCATCTTACTCCTTGCTGCTGCTGCTTCACACCAACACTTGGAGTGTATGAATGAGTTTCTTCATGCCTTGCCTGTCGGTAATGGTAGGTACCTTTAGAATATCTTTCGCCTTCTTGATGCTGCGGCTCTTGATGGTTGACATCATGCGACATCTCCCTCGTAGGTGCAGCATACTCACTAGCTGGCGGAGGTGGTGGCGGGGGTGCCATGTATCCCTGGTTCTCTAGAGTCTCCCTGAATGCGAGGAGCTCTTCCAGTGCGACCATCATGGCAGGTGTGATTGGTGGCAAGTTGCTTGCGCCTCTTGCTTGCTGCTGCACTTCGTCAGCTGGCATCCCGTGTAGGAACTCTTCGTTCCTATCCATCCTTTGCTCGAACTCGTGCACTGGTACCTCGTTCTGGACGTCGGGACCATGCTGCGCGGAAGGCACATTTGCGGTTGGCACGGAGGAGGCGGTAGACTCTGCATCTGGAATGTGAGAAGGTCTTTGTTGGCTTCTCGTCGGCTTCGGCTTGCTCACACCCGCCTCTTCGTACGTCTGCCTGTCATAGCTTGCGGTATGGAACGGCTTCTTGCTCGAATCACGCTGACGGCGCCAAGTGTTGAGGTCGAATCCACCTAGGACACCTCGGGTTGCTTTTCACGGACCTTGATCCTCGAACCCCGAACTGACTTTGGCTCCTACTTCGATCTTCCATACGTCAGGTCGTGCAAAACGGGCGATAACCAGCATGAAGAGGGGGGTGGCGCTGGTTGAGCCCTCTCCGATGCTAAAGTCAGGATCTTAGATAGAGAAAGTGTGTAGAGAGAGGTCAGAGCACAAATAGCCAATTTGGGAGAGTTTCGAGTTCCCTTGTCAAATGGGAGGTCTAGGTCCCTATTTATAGGAAACACGAGAACCGTACCCGGTTTTATGCGGTTCAATGCCGGTTTACAGGAAAACGCTTACCGACATCGAGGTTGGCTATGTGCGCACTAACTTCTCATACTTAATAAAAATAGGGGTAAACGCGCAGTACTGGTCGGCAGTCCGGAGGTCCCGGTCCGGGTGCTGCGCGCATCCGGACCGTTTTGACCCGGGGTGACTGCGATAAAATCCGTTTGTGGTTCTGACGTGTTTGCGAGGTCCGTAACGTAAATACGAACCCGAATTGGACAGATATCCAACACCGACCAACTTGGTTCCAGGTCCTAGTGATCAATGAATTAGTCTCGGAAGTAAAACCCCGAGACCGAGAAGCCGTCTTAGGAAAGTTGTAGGTCAAGGTTTAAGCACTGCTCTTGTTCCCAATGGAAGTGATGCTATGATAAGAGGCATAATTCCAAGTGGGAGAAAATGTTCAGAATCAAGATGGGATTAAGTAGCCTAGACGAAAGTCAAAGGCATCAAACTTCTCAAAAGAAGTGTCCCATCGAGAAGGGTGAAAATATCACTCTAACGACCGTTGACGAACAATAGAAAGGTCTCGAGTGGAGAAATAGAGGAAAATAATAAAAGAGGGAGATCGGTTAAATGAAATCCATTATAGTCTATAGTTGATTTACCTGTTAACCACATGGGCATAAGGATACGGTGATTCCTGAAAGAAGGCTCACCACTGATGGAATAGATCGCACAATACAATGCTCGACTAATTGCGAAATGATATACCCAACTTCACGGAGTGTACTTTGACGAAATAAACTCATCGACTGTGCGTAAAACCACGGTTAGGGCCATTTATGGTCCTGGTTGGATGTCTCGATCTCAAACTGCACCTAAAGGATGTTAAGACCGCATTCCTCCACGAAAACCTGGAGGAAGAGATCTACATGGAGCAACCAGAGGGTTTCATTACTCCTGGTAAAGAACGTAAAGTTTGTAAACTCCAAAGGTCCATTTACGTTCTTAAACAGTCGTCTCGGCAATGGTACCGCAGATTCCACGAGGAAATCGTAAGAAACAGATTCGTGAATCTTCACGAGTATCCGTGCGTGTATTATAAGACCTCCGGGTCTAAGTATGTCATCTTAACCTTATACGTGGACGGCATACTCATTGCTGCAAACGATGTGACTTTTATGAACAAGTCAAAGTCCTGGTTGGCATCTGTGTTCGAGATGAAAGACATGGGAGAAGCCACGTACATCTTAGGCATAAAAATTGCTAGAGATCGGGGTACCCAGAAATTATTTCTATCTCAAGAAGCTTATATCAACAAATTTTTGAAAATGTTCAAATTACAAGATGCCAAACCCGTGGATACGCCGGTGGTGTTTGGGTGCGCACTATCGAAACATGACGGCCCCGAGAACCTGGCAGAGCGAGAACAGATGGAGGGTGCATAACATTTAAGCATGGTCGGTAGTCTCATGTACGCCATGCAATGCACCCGTCCGGACATCTGTTACTCCATGGGCCTAGTAGCACGATTCCAATCAGATCATGTCTATCAACATTTAAAGACTGTAAAACGAATTCCATGCAATGCACCCGTCCGGACATTTGTTACTCCATGGGCCTAGTAGCACGATTCCAATCAGACCATAGATATCAACATTTAAAGACTGTAAAAAAAATTATTCGTTATCTGAAAGGTACTACCGACTACGCACTGTGCTACGAGGGCAAAACGTTAGAATTGATCGGTTACAGTGACGTCGACCATGGTGGCGATCCGGATGATCGTAAGTCCACCACATAAGGAGTCTTTCTCCTTGCTAATGCCGCCATTTCATGGACGAGCAAGAAGCAAACCTGTGTCGCGTAGTCTACGATGGAATTGAAATTTTTTCTCTCTCCAAAGACGCACAGGAAGTGGTCTGGCTAACAAGGCTTCTTACTGCACTGCCTGGTGAGAAAGACGTGAGTAAACCCATCATGGTACACTCTGACAGTCAGGCAACTATTGCGGCAGTTAAGAATCCAAAGTACCATAGTAGGACTAAACACATTGATGTGAAATACTTTTATGCTAAATCTGTGGTAGAAGACAATAAAATCACTATTGAATACTTGTCCACTAATAATATGGTTGCGGACCAATTAATTAAACCACTACGCTGGAGATATTTGAAAAGCATGTAAAACTGCTTGGATTGCGTAGGGTTTAAAAGTGGCATGTACTTGTGATAACATTTTGATAATTTAAAGTTACGTTTTTAATAAACGAGAGAATTACAATTGAGTTTATGATCCATCGACGTCATAATGTTTGAATACATCAGATTTACGGTCTATAAACTAAGTCGTAGGAGGACGCAATCCTCTGCCAAACTATGTCGAATGTGGGCATTACCTAGTCACACAGGTACAGTCATCTTGCGGTGGATGGAGGTCTCTACCAAGCAAGGCTGGCTAAGAATCAGGGAGATAAACATGATTATGCAAGACGATTATCTTGTCTCGAAGTAACTCGACACGATCTTTGTTTTGCAAATCGCCGTGATGAACTCCGTTCGTCAATAAACCACATTCTAGGTCAGATGAGAATCTGCGATAGCATGATTGACATATCTCATTCCTGTCAACTTAAAGTTCAGGTATGCTATCGACGCGTGCTTCATACTACGCGTGCCATGTTCGACCACGGGGTCACAACTCGGTTAAGCTAGATAAGAATCCTCGTGATTCTAACGGGAGCAAACTTCTTCACCCCAAGCGTGTGATTGATCCCGGGAGCCTTATGAAGAGGCACCCGAAGTATCCTCACGGACTCAGAACTCATATCTGAGGTCAGGCTCAATGTTCGCTTCCCGGCTTACGAGCGTAGTGCTGAACAAAAAGGCCC
Source organism: Clarkia xantiana subsp. parviflora (assembly GCA_036873135.1). NCBI lineage: Eukaryota > Viridiplantae > Streptophyta > Magnoliopsida > Myrtales > Onagraceae > Clarkia > Clarkia xantiana. The sequence goes on from JAPTYO010000004.1 coordinate 42,132,148, forward strand.
AGTGACCACATCTTTGGAAACCGGTTGGGTTTGACTAAGGATATGAGCGATGGGGATGGTCAAGTTCACCTATAGTTCAACGACTCTTGTATTCACTAGGTGGCCACCAACCGGATATTAGTTGAAGGTTGTGATACTTGTACGGATGCCTTGGAGAAGTGTTCCTATGTGGAAACTAGGAAAATGGAGAATTATCCGTTGACCTAGGATACAGCGCGACACTATATTGTTTATGACAGGTTGATTGGAGAAAGGGAATCAACGTTCCGCGGGCGCTACAACACTCTTAAAAGATAAGTAGCACGATGCCCGTCGTGTTCGCCGGTCGCACGGCAAACCTCGTATGAACTATTCGGAAGCAAGGGCGATATCGAAGGAATGAAATGTTAATGCAGATTTGGACGACAATACATTAATAGGCACCCTCCCATTCCGACGAGTGGGAGCTGTAAGCATATGGTGATGTGCGCCGTAAATGGAAGCCCATTATATATATATGTTACCTAACACAATTGGGTAAATATCACATTAGGACATTGTGCAAGACTCAAATCCCAATTGACATGAGGGGCCCAAAATTGGGCCTCCCTATGAATAGTGGCCGGCCAAATTTCATAGGTGGGTAAAGTGGACAACTCCTCCTATATAAATGGGGTCTTAGGGGTTTTATTGGGGTTAATCATATTTCCTCTCTAGTGGTGATTTGAGAGATAACCCTTCCCCCATAACCACCATAGTTCGGACGAAGCACCACCACCACCAAGGGTGTGCCAATTTTCCTTCAAGCAAACACTCCGGAGATCCGTCCCTTTTCAAGAATCTGAGGCTTTGCTGTGGAGAATATACCGCGTAGGGCTTCCTTAACAAGAACCTCTACGGGTATCGACCGGAGGACCGTGAACCCCCTGCTGCAGGATCTTGGGACTACGGATTACGTCTGAGGTATGTGCGAATCTTTCGCTGCGTAATATCGATTACTAGCATGTACCATGTTTATAGTACCCGTAGTGATTACTCCCCGTAATCTAACAGACCATCCACATCGCTCATACTCTTAGTCAAACCCAACCGGTTTCCAAAGATGTGGTCACTTGGCCTTTTTCTTCAGCACTACGCTTGTACCCCGGGAAGTGAACATTGAGCCTGACCTTAGATATGAGTTATGAGTCCATGAGGATACTTCAGGTGCCTCTTCATAAGGCTCCCGGGATCAATCACACGCTCGAGGTGAAGAAGTTTGTGCCCATCCGAATCTCGAGGATTCTACCTAGCACAACCGAGCATGACCCCGTGGTCTAACATGGCACGCGTAGTATGTAGCACGCGTCAATAGCATACCCGAACATCATCAGGTGTGGGATATGTCAATAATGCTATCGCAGATTTTCATCCGGCCCATAATGTGGTTAATGAAGAACATATTTCATCATGGCGATGAGCAAAACGAAGATCATGTCATGTTACTCCGTAACCAAATGATCGTTTTGCGTAACCAAGTTTATCTCCCTGGTTCTTAGCCAGTCTCGTTACGGTAGAGGTCCCCATCTCCTACAAGACGACCGTGCCCGTGTGACAAGGCAAGGCCCACACTCGACATAATTTAGGCAGAGGATTGCGTCCTCCTACGACTTAGTTTATAGACCGTAAAATCCGATGTAATCAAACATTATGACGTCGATGAATCATAAACTCGAATTGCAATTCTCTCGTTTATCAAAAATGTAACTTTCAATTATCAAAATTTTATCACAGACATACACCCACATTTAAACCCTACGCAATCCAAGCAGTTTAACATGCTTTTCAAATGTCTCTTTGCGTAATGGTTTAGTTAATGGGTCCGCTACCATGTCATCAGTGGGCGAGTATTTTGAAGTGATTATACTATCTTCTTTCATTGATTTAGCATAATTATATTTCACATCAATGTGTTTAGTCCTATTATGGCAGGATCTGTTATGTTGCCTCTTACCACTACAGACGATCTGTTTAATCAAAATGTTCGATCATTTGGGGTATTTGGTTAGAAAAGATTGTGGTTATATTCCGGGGAAAGCCCCCTACTGTGTCATCTGTAATGAGCTCTATTAACCTATCTAGTTTTGATAATATTAATTCTTTCAAATTTGACCATGTACCAGGCATCAGGGCCATGCCCATCCCAAGACTGTTGATCGGTGGACATCCAACCCCGTCACACATCAAACCCACCATTCTGTGTGATGGGGCAGTTCGGGACAACAATAATACTACTTATGAAGCCACAATTTTACTAGACGATAGTGGGATTATCTCGGCGGTCCCCATTACTTCGGGATTAAGCAATAACCCTCTTTTGGCTGAATGACTAGCTTGTCGGGTAGGGTTACAGTTAGCAAGGTCATCAAGACGGGGTCCCCATATCCTGTTCACTGATTCGATCACACTGCTGGAAAAAATAAACTCCTCCTTTCCAACCTGTATCCCTTCACTCTTCGTGGTTGTCCAGGATATTATATATCTATTAAATGTTGTTGTTTTTTTCAATTAAGTATGTTCCTAGAGCACGTTTACGTTTAGCACACGATATAGTTTCTTTTACAGCTACGGCTGATGTAACTGGATGTTAGTTTACCCCCGATCTCCCCCATTTCATGAGGATGTCGTAGGTAACCGTTTTGTCTCTTTCGTTTACGTGCTTATAATATATGGCGCGATTAACGATAAAAAAAACTATATAAATATATCAATATAAATAATCACAATATATAAATGTACGTAAATATAAAATATATATAATGTAGAAACTTCTTATGGCCAACTACACAAATATAATATATAATCTATATATTTCATTTTTTTCTAGCTTAATAGTGAATATAGATAAAAGTTCAATATATATTATATCGTTCAAAATCTTCAAATGATTTTTTTTCTCAAATCTAGTTTTAACGATTTGATTTTTGAAACTTTTTTTTAACGTTGAACTCCATATTTTTAGTTTGATTGTTTTACCCCGTGCGGTGTGCGGGGTTAGCATCTGGTTAAGTAACAAAGAGGCGTTCACACACGTTAAGATATAATTGTATAAACACACACACACACACACACACATATATATATATATACACACCCACCTTAAATATTTAGTAGTGTTTCATTGCAGTTAATAAATTATTTCAATTTATAAAGACTAATCAAATTAATTATCAATATTAAATTTGAATTTAAGAAATAAACTAACAATTATATAAATATAAAAAATTACTTATTCCGCAACGCACGGTTCATCCACCTAGTTTTTTTTTTTTGCGGGTGACTCTTGGGGGCGCATCATGCAGCACTCCTAGCGTGCTTGCTTTGCAGCTAGACAAAATTAACACTCGCACTGAGTAAGCACTTAACGGATAAAGTTCTGATCATGAAAATGGAAACAAAAAAAAGGGGTAATACATTGTTTAGTTACTTATGTTTTCACAATGTGATTAAATGGTTACTTTTGTTTTTTTACGTGATAGTTTGGTTATTTACATTCCAGAATCTGATTAAACGATTCAAATTTGTTATATTTACTTATGTTTGATCTAATGTGATAAAATTGTTATAAAATGACGGTTCTATTCTTAACTTCAATTAATTCAATTTCTTTATCGTGTTTTTCATTTTGTTCATCGTATTGCGGAGGTAACACTAAGCATTCGTGTTCTTCACGCTTACTTGGGGATATAAAGCTCTAGTAGTCCAGCTCCTTTTTAGAAATGTAACTTGCTTCAACTTTGCAATTATCAAAAGTACGCTTGCACTTGTTTATAGAAGATAAAATACAACTGTTCATAGAGAATACTACTCTTTATCAGCTTTTTTGTTTACCAACAAGCTTAACCGTGGAGATATTTTTATCTGCTCTCTTGCTGGCAGAGCATTTGGGCTGCTTGTGGAACCTAACAGGCTGCTGCTGCTAGGTTCGATCGAACCAACATGCTTGGAAGCATGCTTGCACTTGTTTAGAGAAGATAAAAGACTACTGCTCATAGAAAATACTGCTCTTTATCAGTTTTTTTTACCCAACAAGCTTAACTGCGAATATATTTTTCTTTGCTCCCTTGCTGGCAGAGCATTTGGGTTGCTTGTGGAATCTAACTAGCGGCTGCTGCTGGGTTCGATTGAATTTAGTTGTTGTTCATTTGTTCGAATCCAAACTCAATCAGGTTTCAGATTTGAACTCGGTATTTGATTTTGAGAAAAATCCTAAAAATATTAAAGTTTTTTTTTTCTTTCGAAATACTTAATGAATTTGACTAAGACGCGATGAAGAACAAGAAGAATGAACGTAAAGAATTTATTTGAGACATTTCATTAAAATGAAACTATACAATCACATTTATAATTATAAGTTATGTTATTAAGTATCACACGATTGAACTAAACGAACACATACAAACAGTAAATAATTCAATTAAATATTAATCAAAAAATAAACAACCAGACCAGACCCAACTATGGTTGGTTCATCAGGACTGTCGCAGTCAAATCTCTTCTTCCCCGAGTCGTCTCTGGTCTTTCTGAGTGACATCGAACTAATCCCCACACGCCTCCAAAAGGCTACCTTCATTCATCCTCCGTTAATCGATCCTCACAAAGCTAAGCTGAATCCAAATTTCCATGTTCAATTTCCTTTCTTGAGGGTTTCTTGACGCCGCCGTCGATCTTTCTGCAACCAACATGGGCGGCAATGGTAAGCGCCGCTGGGTTATCTCCTTCTCTAGATCGTCGTCTCCGAAGGCAAAGGCCCAGCCCACAAAACCTCCGACGGACTTCATCTGTCCAATTTCTGGCGCTTTGATGTCCGACCCTGTCGTCGTCTCCTCCGGCAAAACCTTCGAGCGGCTAACAGTTCAAATCTGTCGGGATCTAAGGTTTTCCCCTGTTCTTGACGATGGGTCCCAGCTGGATTTTGCCGCCATGATCCCTAATTTGGCTCTAAAGTCGACAATCCTCAGCTGGTGCAAGAGTTCCGGCACCGTTCCCCCTTCGGCGCCAGACTACGCCGCCGTCGAGAAGAGAGTCAGAGCGATGATGGGCGCGCCTATTAGGGTTTGGGAGAGCGAGCTCTTGAAGGCCGTCGCTGAGAACACGCCGCCGCCGATGCACACGCACGCCTCGAGCGAGTTGACTCACAGAGTCGGCGACAGGTTCTGCTCGAGCTCGTCGGAGGAGTCGGTTATCGTTGCTGCCAGTCCGGGGACCCCTCTGCCTCTTAAGACCCGACCTTACTGCTACTCTTCATCGTCCTCATCCTTTGATTTGTACGATCTTGAAGCCGCCAACACCACAAACCAGACTGATGGCTCTTTTAATCCTAACCCTAATGCCGAAGATGAAGAGGAAATTGTGTCGAAGCTAAAGAGCAATGACGTCTTCGAACAAGAAAACGCCCTCACCTCACTTCGGAAAATCACCAAAACACGGCCAGAGACCCGCTCAGCTCTCTGCACGGCAAGGCTGCTGTCCGCCCTCAAACCTCATCTTGTGTCTCGCTACATCTCCATACAGGTCAACGCTGTTGCCTCCATGGTCAACCTCTCCCTCGAAGCTTCGAACAAGGTCAAGATTGTCAGGACCGGCACAGTTCCTTACCTAATCGATGTCTTAAAGAGTGGGTCAGCTGAATCCCAGAGCCATGCCGCCGGAGCATTGTTCAGCCTCGCCATTGATGAGGATAACAAGATGGCAATCGGAGCATTAGGTGCTCTGGAGCCATTACTGCACGCTTTGAGATCTGAAACAGAGCAGACAAGGCAAGACTCTGCTCTTGCTCTGTACCACTTGACTCTGGTGAACACCAACAGGGTAAAACTTGTTAACCTCAATGCTGTTCCGAATTTGCTGGAAATGGTGAAATCTAGAAATTTGGTTAGCCGGGTATTGCTGATTTTGTGCAATTTAGCTGTCTGTAATGAAGGTAGAGTTGCGATGCTAGATGGAAATGGAGTGAGGGTTTTAGTTGAATTGCTGAGAGAGTGTGAAGGGAAGAGAATGGAGCATATAAAGGAGAAGTGTGTTTCGGGTCTGTATTCGTTGAGCCATGCCAACTTCAGATTCAAGTCGATGTTGAAGGAGGTCAAGGCAATGGAGGTTTTGAGGGAGGTGGAACGGAACGGGTGTGAGAGGGCCAAAGACAAGGCTAAGAGGTTATTGGAGATGATGAAGGGAGAAGAAGAAGATGATGATGATGTTGAGATGAAGAAGGGTGCTATCGACTGGGAGGCATTCCTTGCATCGGGCGAGGTTAGGTGGACCCGACATTCTGCAAATTCGAGCGAGTTTTGAAACTCCACATATGAAGGATTCGTTTCGTTGTATGTATTTCAAATGGACTGGAAGCATGGTTATTAAGACTGTGATGGGAAATTATTGATGTATGGAGTTAGTTGTAAAGGTTGTTAGGACAGAAATGTGTATATTTAGTTGTAAAGGTTGTAGTTAGATTCATAATGTTGTACTCTTCTTTCAAGATGTTCTCTTATGAATCAATCTGCTGCTGCCCTTTTGGGATGGAGTAGCATTTTGTTCACTTGTAAAATCAGAGCTTTTTTTTGTGCGACTTGAAGTCATGATCTCTTGTTTTACATATATATATATATATATATATATATATATATATATATATATATATATATAAAAGTAAAAATATCAATTAATTATATATATATAATGGACCTTTCTATAATGTTTTTGGAGCACCGTGCTTTTGTCACTAATTTTTTTATTTTTCTATTGCCCTAAAGGTAAACCCCATAGGAAAATTGATATTATTAATAGTATGATACACATCTTAGGTGTAGTTAAAAAAAATTCATACTTTTTTATACTTTTAAAGTTTTAGTTATGTTACAATTAAGTCCACCATAGTATTAAAAAAACCAAAAGTATGGTGCACCCAAAGCATAGTAGAAAAATCCATATATAATACACATTATAATTCTTAATCTTTAACCAAAATAATAATAATTCTTAATCCAATCTTATTCTCAGGCTCACAAACAATTGTTTTGGATTTATGGATCTCTGCATGAATTCATGGATCTCTTGAATTATCAATTGTATCCATTTGAACTTTTGCTGCATTTCCATATTCGTGATAAAATTTTGTCACTTTTTAGGGTTTATAATTTTAAATAAGAGTAACTAGCCAATGTAAACTATAATTTCTATTACATAATGTGTGCTACCACATATATTTTCTTTCATTGCTACAGTTGCATTTGTAAAGTTAAGAAAACTTATGGTAATTGATAATGTAGAGGAAGACATGATGATTCAGCACTAACTGAGGTAATTAGTTATTTTCGGCAAAACTAAGAGTAATTCAGCAATTACATCATTATGCTTAAGCTTACTCTCAATAATTGAGAGTGATTCAGCAAAACCTATTATCATATTTTTAATTCTTTGAGTTTTGCTTCATTATAAATACATGAATATTCATAATCATTATGTCTATATTTCTTATTATTAGGTAACATCGATCGGAAGTGATGACAATTGATGATTAGAAGTGACAAACGATTGATGAAGGTGTTGTTTATTTAAGTTTTAAACAATGAAATTATATTTAATTTAAATTTCTTGTATGAAACAATGAATGTATTTACCTTGATTTTTTTTTTTTGTATAAACTAATGGTGTTGTATTAATTTGAATGGTTATGGTTAAATTGTATGATTGTTGTGAGAAACCACGGTTATGGTTATGGTACGAATAAATATAACTACAATGGTTATGGTTATGATATGAGTGAAAAATATATGGTATGATTATGGTATTAGTGGTAAACTCACCATATACTCACCATCGCCAACCCTAAGGGCAGGAGATCTAATTCCAATTTGGGTTTGTGATGCGAATTAATTGGCGGCCCAATTTCGCTATCAGCTCTGCTGTTCAGCCAATAACAAAATCGTTTGCGGGCTGTCAAAGATAAGTAATCGATTTAGAATCTTCCTCTTGCTGCAATTCTGGGTAGTGGCAACAAGTCTATTTGTTACTTTGTTTCAGATAAAAATTGAACAATAATGGTGGTGATTTTGTTTCAAGTCCTTTTGACGATTGTCTTCTTCTTGAGTAGGTCATTAGCGTCCTTCTTCTTCATGTGTGATTGATTCTTTCTTTATACTTCATTGTTGATTGATTCTCACTTTCCGTTCCTAATAAACTTGCTCTCTCAATTCGTTTCTTGAAAACCTCTTGTACTAGGATGGTGCAAGCTAAACACAGATGGTTCGTCTGAAGAAAATCTTGAAAATTCTAGAGTAGGGGGTCGTCAGAGATCATAACGGGATTTGGAAAAGAGGGTTTAGTAGAAAGATAGGATGGACCAATAATGATTCAGTTGAACTATGGGGACTCAGGGAGGGTCCTATAATGGCTAAGAACATCCACTCAGATTCTCTTCATGTTGAATTAGATTCTATGTCTATCTGTGAACTAATATATGTATGACAGACATGATTGCTTATCCCTAAAAACTATTATTAGAAGTTGTAGAAAGCTTGTGGATGGATTCAGAAGATGCATGATTCGACATATTTATAGAGAGGCTAACGTCGATGCATATGCACTTGCTCGTAGAGGAGTTACTCAGGAAAATACATTGTCCTATTTTGATAGCCCTCCTGAGAGTATTGGTAGTATTGTTTCCAGAGTCTACAACGGCACTGTAATTCTGAGAATTATGGCAATGACCAACTTTTAATAACACTTGGAGTCTTTATTAGTTAATTTAATCTTTCACAAAAAAAAAAATAATTGGATTGACGAGAGATTTAAGGGGATGATACTTCATTTATTTATTTTTTTTCCTTTGGTTAGTGGAATATTTATGAGGATGATTTATATCAACTTTACCCTCTAGTGAATTTCGGCCGGCCAAGCTAGAGAAGGGAGGCCCAGTTTTGGGCATCTCAAGTCAATTGAGATTTTAGGCCTAGCCCAAAATCCCTAATATGACATTACCTAATTTCTTAGGTACCAGTTTCTAATTAATGGGCTCCCAATTACGGTGGCCCATTATCCAAATGCTAACAGCTCCCACTCGTCGGAATATGAGGGTGCCTATTAATATGTTGTCGTCCAACACATCAGCATTTGTTCTTCGATCCAGTCCCTGCTCCGAATAGTTCATACGAGGTTTGCCGTGCGACCGACGGACACGACGGGAATCGTGCTACTCATCTGTTAAGAGTGTTGTGGCGCCAGCGGAACGTTAATTCCCCATGTCTAATCAACCTGTGGAAAAGTAATAAAGTGCCGCGCTATATCCTAGGTCAACTGTCATTCTCCAATTGCCTACTTCCCACTTAGGAATACTCCTTCAAGGCACTCGTATAAGTATTCACAACCTTCAACTAATATCAGGTTGGTGGCCACCTAGTGAATACAAGAGTCGGAGAATTACAGGTGTACTTGACCATCTCCATCATTCATATCATTAGTCAAACTCAACCGATTTCCAAAATCCTGGTCACTTGGCTATTTTGTTCAGCACTACGCTCGTACGCAAGAAAGCGAACATTGAGCCTGACCTTAAGTATGAGTTCTGAGTCCGTGAGGATACTTTGGATGCTCCTTCATATAGCAACCGGGATCAGTCACACGGTCAATGTGAAGAAGTTTGTGCACATTGGAATTTAGTGGATTTTACCTAGCAAAACCGAGCGTAACCCCGTGGTCGAACATGGCACGCGCAGTATGAAGTGCGCGTCGATAGCATAACCTTAATTAATACAAGAGTGAGAAATGTTATATGCTATCGCAGTTTCGTCATCTGGCCTAGAATGTGGTTGTTTAACGAATAAAGTTCGTTACAGTGATTTGCAGAACTTAGATCATATCGTGTTACTCCGAAACCAAATGAGCGTTCTGCTTAACCAGGTTTGCCACCGTAGTTCTTAGCCAGTCTTGATATGGTAGAGGTCTCCATCTTCGTCAAGACAGCCGAGCCTGTGTGACGAGGCTTGGCCCACATTCGACATTATTTCATTTTGGAGGCTGACCCTCCTACGACTAGTTTATAGACCGTAAAAATCCGATGTAATTTAAACATTATGACGTCGTAAGAATCATAAACTCAAAATTGAAATTCATTCTATTCAAATATTATTTCAATTCTCAAAATGTTATCGTCACAATACAACCCACTTAAACCCTACACAGTCCCAGCATTTTAACATGCTTTTCGAAAACATCCCTGCGTAAAGCTTTAGTAATGGGTCCACCATCATAATTTCAGTGGACAAGTATTCTACCGTGATTAATTTGTCCTCAAGCATATTCTTAACATAATTATTTTTTATATCAATGTGTTTCGTCCTGCTATGGTACTTAGGGTTCTTAACTGCTGCAATTGCTGCTTGACTGTCTGAGTACACCTTCACAGGCTTACTTCCGTCCTGGACGCCAAGCAATGCAGTTAAGAGTCTATTAAGCCAGATCGCTCCCTGTGCATTCTTAGAAAGGGCCACGAATTCAGATTCCATCGTAGACAGCGCGACACATGATTGCTTCTTGCTCATCCATGAAATGACTGCATTAACAAGGAGGAAAACTCCTCCTGAGGTGGAATTACGATCATCCGGAACGCCACTGTGGTCAGCGTCACTGAACCCAGTCAATTATAGTGTTCCACCCTTATATCACAGTCCATAGTCGGCAGTACCTTTCATGTATCGAATAATTCATTTTATGGCCTTTAAATGTTGATAGCCAGGGTGTGATTGGAATCGTGCTACTAGGCGCACGACGTAACAGATGTCTGGACGAGTGCGTTGCATGGCATACATTAAGCTACCAACCATACTAAGGTATTATGCACTTTGTTCATGCTCAGCCAGGTTTTTCGGGCCGTCACGTTTCGACAATGCGTACCCAAACCCAACCGGCGTATCCACGGGTTTGGCATCTTATAACCCGAACCTTTTCAACAATTTGTTGATATAGGATTATTGAGATAGACAAAGCTTGCGAGAAGCCCGATCCCTAGAAATCTTAATGACCATGAAGTACGTGGCTTCTCCCATGTCCTTCATCTCGAATACAGATGACAACCAGGACTTTGATTCATTCATATAACTCACATCGTTCACGACAATTAATATGTCATCTGCATATAATGTGAAGATGACGTACTTCGACTCAAAGGTCTTAGTGTACACGCATGGATCCTCGTGAAGGTTCACGAATCCGTTTTCGACATTTTCCTTGTGGAACCTGCGGTACCATTGCCGGGACGATTGTTTAAGACCGTAGATAGATATTTGGGGTTTACAAAATTTACGTTCGTTACCAGGAGTAATGAAACCCTCCAGTTGCTCCATATAGATCTCTTCTTCCAGTTTTCCGTGGAGGAATGCAGTCTTAACATCCATTTAGTGCAGCTCTAGATCGAGGCTTGCAACCAAAGCCAAAATGGCTCGGACTGTGGTGTAACGCACAGTCAGTGAGTATGTCTCATCAAAGTCCACTCCGTGAACTTGGGTATATCCTTTCGCAACGAGTCGAGATTTGTATCGCTCAAAACCTCCATCAGCAGTGAGTTTCAGTTTCAGAACCTACTTGGCACCTATGGAACTGCGGTTAGCAGGAAAATCAACCAATGACCAAACCGAATTAGCATTCATAGAGGTGATCACATCCTCCATTGCTTTCCTCCATTCTTTCGCTTGAGGTCCATATATAGCTTGTTTAACTGTTACCGGTTCATCAACCAAAGTTAGAGTGAATAACTCGCCTCTCTCGATGGGATACTTCTTGGGAGAAGTTCGATGCCTTTGATTGCGTCTAGGCTCGTTAATCCCATCGTGAATTTGAACAATACTCCCACTCGGAATAATGCTCGTTATTGGGGAATTACTCCCACTGGGAACAAGAGCGTTACTTGAACCTTCACCAACAATTTTCTAGGATGACCTCTTGGTCTCAGAATTCCACCTCCAAGATTAATTTCGTGGTTACTAGCTTCAGGAACCAAGTTGGTTGTAATATTCCCACTGTTGCCAGTAGGTAGTTGCGGCATTATAGGATTTTCATCCATCGGTTCAGGAACATGATTATCATGTTTGACTTGATTCACGCCTGCAACAACAGTGATCACTGTGGTTGGATTGACTCCTCCCGCTGGATTTATTATGAAAATTTCTCCATCTTCAATTACCAGTTTGTTCACTTGTGTTGCTGCCTCAAATCTCCCACTCGAAGTAAGTGGGACATGATCATCATCATCATCCTGCTCTAGTTCAATCAAGACGTCATTTTTTTTATGTTGCCAAGCGTAGGAAATTCGTCCTCAAGGAATGTAACGCTTCTGGACTCATGTTCGACCACGCCACCATTCTCCTGAGCTGATATAAACACGAATCCCTTAGAGTTTTCAGAGTACCTTATAAAGATACTTTTCAATCCTCTATGTCCTAAATTTCCACAACGACTGTCGGTTTGATGCTTGTATGCAGCACAATCCCAAGGTCGCAGCCTGGTAAGATCGATCTCTTTACCAGTCCATAGCTCATATGGTGTCTTGTCCACTGATTTTCTAGGAACAAGGTTTACTACATGTGTCGCAGTTAATAATGCGTCACCCAAATAGGATACGACAAATTTTCCTGTGACATCATGGTTCTGACCATGTCTAGGATGTACGATTTCGTCGTTCATCCACACCGTTTTGTTGTGGCGTGTTGGAATTGTAGTTTGTCGTACAATAACTCTTTCATCGCACAACTTATTAAACCCATTAGAGAGAATTTCTCCATCTCTATTAGTGCGGAGGGTTTTCATCTTCGCTCCTGTTGATTCTCAACCAGGTTGATGTAAGCATATGGTGATGGGCGCCGTAATTGGTAGCCCATAATATGTATAGTTTACCTAATGAACTTGGGTAAATGTCACATTAGGGTAATTGGTCTAGACCCAATTCCCAATTGACATGAGAGGCCCAAAATTGGGCCTCCCTATACTAATGGCCGGCCGAAACTTATAGTGAGGGTAAAGTGGACTTTGTCCACTTACTCCTATAAATAAGAGATGTTAGGGAATATTTTAGGGTTAATCATAATTCCTTCACAATAGTGTTTTAGAGAGAAAAAACTCATCCCACATCTACTAGTTTCGGCCGAACCATTACCAACACCGAAGCTGTGCCAAATTGCTTTCGAGCAACTCTCCGAAGATCTGTCCCCGTGCCAAGAATTGATCTGCGGCTTTGCTGTGGAGCTAACACCACGTAGGGCTTCTTTCACAAGAACCTCTACGGGTTCCGTCCGGTGGATCGAGAACTCCCTTGTACAAAGGATCTTGGACTACGGTAACTGTTGAGGTATGTGTAACTCTTCCGCTGCGTAATTTCGATTACATGCACGTACCATGTTTTGTGTTTCCGTAGTGATTACTCTCTGTAATCTAACAGTGGTATCAGAGCATGTGTTAGGAGTTCACTTAGATATTCTTTGGCTTTAACATTTAGGGCCACGAACAACGAAGCTGAGTACGATGCTCTTATCACGGGCCTGAAAATTGCCAAAGGCACGGGAGTCGCTCACTTGAGAGTGAAGTGTGACGCGGCCCTGATTGTGAACCAGGTTCAAGGGCGATACGAGGCGAAGAGCCCAATGATGAGGAAGTACCTTCGTGAGGTGCAAGTCTTGAAGGAGAGCTTCAAAAGCTTCGACATCGAGGCGATCCCGAGGGAGGAAAACGTAGAGGCAGATGCCTTGAGTAAATTTGCCCTGGGGGCACCCTTGGAGGAAAATCGGAAGGTGCACTTCTTGGAGAAGGTGATCCAGTCGGCCACCGACCCGACGCAGGTGTGTGCTGTTGAAACAAGATCGGAGGAGGAGCCCACTTGGATGACCCCGATAGTCGCGTACCTGACTACAGGGACAGTTCCCGATGATAAAGTAGTAGCTGACAGGATACGTCGGATCGCGGCTAATTATGTGATGCTGGACAATAAGCTATACAAGAAGGGTTGGTTCTCGACTCCGTACTTGAAGTGTGTGGCCGAGCCCGACACAAGTCGAATCCTGAAGGAGGTGCATGAAGGGGTCGCGGCTTGTCATGAAGGGGCCCGATCCATTATGAGGAAAGTGCTGAACTTGGGCTATTATTGGCCTACGATGAGCAAGGAGGCGACGACGTTGGTCCGATCCTGTGACGCGTGCCAGAGGTACGCCCCGAGTATTGTGGCTCCGGCTGCTAATCTGACACCCATCAAGAGCGCTTGGCCCTTCTCGCAGTGGGGCATCGACTTGGTGGGACCTCTTCCGCAAGCACAAGGTCAGTGTAAGTATTTACTTGTAGCTATCGATTATTTTTCGAAAAGGATAGAGGCAAAGGCGTTGGCTAGGACGACGGGGAACCAGATTGTCAAATTTCTCCAGATGCATATTGTATCCAGATACGGGATTCCTAAGGTGGTGATCAGCGACAATGGTCCACCGTTTTAACGGGTCTCAAGTGAAGGAGTATCTGGAGGAGTTGAACATAGAGCATCAGACAGCCTCTGTCCGCCATGCTCAGACTAATGGCCAGGTGGAATCGGCCAACAAAATCGTGATGGATGGCCTGAAGAAAAGGGTCTATGACTTGAAGGGCAAATGGCTGAACGAGCTGGAAAACGTGCTTCGGGCTGTCAGAACGACACCCAGACGATCAATTGGGGAGACTCTGTTTGGCCTTGTTTATGGCACGGAGGCTGTTGCTCCCGTGGAGGTAGCTGTGGCGTCCCATCGGATGAGATATTACGAGCCTTTAACGAATGATGAGATGAGACGTCTGGATTTGGACTTGCTCGAAGAGAAGAGGCGGGAAGCCGATGAAGTCCAGGCTTGAATGCGTTTGGCGACGGCCAGGTATTACAATCGGCGAGTTAAGTCCCGACAATTCTTCGTCGGGGAGCTGGTTTGGCGTCGCAACGAGTTTACCCTTTTGGATCGAATCAACAAGATGTCACCAAAATGGGAAGGACCTTACAAGGTCGTGGGGATGCCAGCTCCAAATGCGTACAAGTTGGAAGACCTCGATGGCGGAGCATTGAAGCATTCTTTTAGTGGCGAACACTTGAAGAAATACCATGCTTGATGAAAAGTCGCCTTAAGTGGTGCCCGATGAAAATTCGCCTTAAGTGGTGCCCGATGAAAAGTCGCCTTAAGTGGTGCCCGATGAAAAGTCGTCTTAAGTGGCGCCCGATGTAAAATCGCCTTAAGTGGTGTAAGTTATTTATCGTTTGATTCGATGTAAGAAAATTTTATGCCATCAATAAATAAAGAGGTTGCTTCCAATCAGAGTTATTCTTAGATTTATTCTAAGCATTATTAAGTCGCCTTGAGTGGTGCACGAGAAAAGTCGCCTTGAGTGGTGCATGAGAAAAGTCGCCTTGAGTGGTGCACGAGATTAAGTCGTCTTAAGTGATGCATGATTCTTAGATTTACTCTAAGGTTAGTTAAGTCGTCTTAAGTGATGCACGAGATTAAGTCGTCTTAAGTGATGCATGAGATCAAGTCGTCGTAAGTGATGCGCGATTCTTGGATTTATTCTAAGTATTGGAAAGTCGCCTTAAGTGGCGCGTGATGGTAAGTCACCTTAAGTGGTGCAAATTGGTAAATCGTCTTAAGTGATGTGTGAGAATATCTTAAGTATCGAGGTTTCGACTTAAGTAAGTATAGTAAAGTCACTTTAAGAAGTGCAAGGGAAAATCGGAACTAAGAAAGTCTGATATTCATAAGGGCTCGAATGCCCAAGGATTACAAAATGAGGAGAATACAAGGACTCTAAAGATAAGCAGTTAGGCTTGGTCCTTGTTGGCGGCATCAACGGGAGCTGGATCCACGAGGTCGTTGGCAGAAGGCTCCACAGGTTCAGCCGCTGGAGGGTCGATTATCGGAGTATCAGTACTTGGGGCTCCGCTGTGTCTTCAACAATCACGGGAGTACTCCCCCCATCACTCTCCTCCGAAAGAGCAAAGTATTTCTTCGCGAAGGGAGCGAGAGAAGGAGACTTGTCGAATTTGATGGCGTCGCCATACTCCAGGTGGAGTTCCTCGACTGCGTTGAAGAGGGTGTTCTCTACCTCCGCGCTGCAAAACTTCATAGCATCAGCCTGGAAGTCTTCGGACCTCCGATAATCATCCCGGCCCTTGGTCTCGGCCGCGACCAACTGCGCGGGAACCCCCGCAACTTGCTCTTCCAGAGCCTTCTTCTCGAGGACCAGCTTGTCCTCAGCAACCTGCCGCTCCTGCCGCTTGAGGAGCCCCTCGAAGTCACGGACCTGCTTTTGGAGGTCCCGAGTCTTGCGGTCGAAGATGGCCTGCTCCTTGGCCAGTTTCCCCCGCGAAGACTCGGAGGCCGCGAGATCCTCCTTAAGCTTGGCCGTGACCGCCCGCTCTTGCTCCAGGGCCTCCTCGTAGGCGAGGAGGTACCCGATGGAACAGTTGATGTCCCCCATCTCCTGCGAAGAAAGGAAAAGAGGTATTACTAGATGAGCAACCGGTCTTACAGATGAAGAAAAGAAGGGTGAAAGGCTTACCTCTATCCGACGCATGCACATTTACTTTACATCCCGGCGCATCTCCTCCCGATCTAAGGTAATCGGATACCTCATAGAAGGCAGGATTGAGCCTGCCACCAGGTGTAGAGCCAGCTCCGGATACGTGTCCCCTTGTCGGAGCTGGACCCCTTGCAGCGTTTGGATCGGGGCCCAGGGAGCATCCTCCTGGTCGGAGTCGAAGGCCTTGTAGAAGCTCCCGTCGAGGGGAAGAGGAGAAGGGCCGACTGGGGACGTGGAGGGGCGTGCCTCCGATCCACCCCGGGCTGGGGAAGGGGTAAAGTCGTGGGCGGGCGACGGTTGTCGCTGCGGTTTTGAAGAAGGCGAGGGGGGCAGCCCCTTGGAGGTTGGTTTCAGCGGGGACTGCCCCGTCCTTCGACGA